>JADMNL010000022.1:428270000-433270000 GCA_016271365.2 Neoceratodus forsteri | reverse complement strand
TATCCTAGGCATCCAAATCAATACTGTGAGGTTGTGCTGGGATAACATCACTGTGCCAGGGACACACTGACCAATCACAGACCAGGAAATATTCTTGCCATTGTATAATTTTGGTAAACCATCTGTGTCCGTGTCTGCTTTGCAGCTGGCGTGAGGAGCCATGCTGCAGTGGTGTGCATGGCTGCTGTGTGTTCCGTCTGGGGTGGATGGGGGTTTGTACCTGGTGGTGTTCCACCTTGGGATGGGTGGGGTGGATGTGGCCTGTCCTTTCAGGCCATGTGGTGTGTGCCTTGTGTACTGGATGCCTGTGTGTTGCTCCTTGGCTTGCTCCCCTGCACATCCCTGGGTGCGCTATTGTGCTGCATTACATGCTTCTTGGCGCATCCCTGGGTGCGCAGTGGCGCATCAGTGTGATATTCAGCCATATTGTGCAAGCGCATCCTGTCATGCACAACCTTTGAATATCATGCCTGTTGTGCCATGGCGCACTGTACTTGCGCTGCGCCCCTCTTGCTCCTCCCTCTGGCATATTTCTGAATATCCTGGCCCTAGAGTTTGTACGTACCAGTACATGTGGGAGTTATGGCTAACTATTTTATACTGTAACAAATAATGAAATATATAATGCTTGTTCTTTCATCATTTTTAAAATGATCAATAACAAATTATCGATAATGAAAACTATTACTATAGCTTTTCTAAGGTGTTACCAAGACTCCAAGTTTCATTTAAAAAAAAAATTAAATTAGATTCTAGCTCTAACAATTCCAAAGTTAGAAACTTCAAAAGATGATATGCAGTATTTCAAGAAGGGTGCCCTTCTGACATGATTCTGCTACTCATGCTCAGAAGTTAGACCACCAATAAAATGTTTTAACTTCTGCGTATAGTTGCCCTAATTTGTGGGCAATTTGGGGCAGCTTTCATAAGCAACAGACCACAAATCGTGGCAATTATAAGAAAAACTCAAGCAGAAACACAAAGCACAGGCAGTGCGTCTAGAATTGGCATTGGTGCTGTCACTGAAAGCACAGAACAGTTTAGTTAAGCCCAAGGACCTTTATTAAGCACAATTAAACACTACAAATCCTGTTTCTGGACTTCAGCAAGGCCTTTAAGGTAGCAGTACTAGCTAATAAAAATGTTCTTTTTACAGTAGTTACTGTATGTCAAACAAGCCCCACAGCTGAAAAATCTTGAATCCTTCACTTTTATTTATTTTTGTTTGTTTGTTTTCTTTATATTCTTTATTTTTCTCTGACAGTTTAGCACAGATCCTTGCCAGGAGTGCCATATTGGATTCTGAGGGAAATGGGGTGCTGCCATTCTCTCATTGGCTATTTTGTGTGTTGTAACTGCAACGCACCACCCCTTCCATTGTCTGCTGAGTGTTTGTAGGACAAGCAATGCAAATAAAGGGTGAAAAACCAGAAATGGTATGGTGGCTGCCATATATTCTGTGGATTCACACAATATTATCAAACTATTAAATTCAAGGGAACTAATTATTGGAAAACAGTAGTAAACAGCAAAAGTTTAATCTGATATTTTAAACTACCAAGCACTAGAAAAATCTGGGACGTGATGAACACTTCCTGGTTAACTAGAACTACTGCTTAAACTTATTCTACCTCTGTACAGGTCCTTGTTGAGGCTGCACCCAGAGTACTGTGCGCAGTTCTGAAACTCTCGCCTAAAAAGGACAAGGACAAGGATTGCCTGGAGTAAATCCAAAGGAGAGAAAAGAAGAGTTACTCACCATAACAGATCTTCAAGAGAATCTCTTACATTGCATCACATCTTTTGAACTGTGTGCCATTGGTGTCAGGAGCACTTGGAAACTCCTGCTGGCCGGAAGCCACCCATGATGATGTGCAGTATCAGTGCCTATATAATCATGGATGGCCCCATTGCTCCTCAGTTCCCAGACAGATTCAATCTTGGAGGGTCTCTTACCATGAGGAACCAAGAGAACAAACCAGGACCAGGCACACAAGGAGAGGCATAGGACTGGAAATAACAAGTACTGCAGGGGTCATGCTTGGTGCTGTGGGGAAGGGAGAAAAACTGGGATGGAAGCATGCTGGCCACTTAGATGACAGCGGCAGCACTTGGGCCCCGTGCTGGATGACCCTGCTCCCAAGCTGGCTTGTACTGTGGAGAATGGAGGTGGGGATGCCTGACTTCCTCCCAGAACCTGACATGTGGGATAACCATGGGGGTCTTGGAGTGGGGGGGTTGGTGCAACTACACGGAGGTATGACCTTGAGCAAGTCACTTGACTGGCATGTCTCTTTTAGCTGTCTCTATGGTGCCTTTGTAGTTTCTTTTTTGCATCCCCAGATGTGGTGGTTTTCTTGCCCTAATAGAAGTAGATTTATTACTGTTGATACTTGAACCTTAATTTACTTTATTCAGCTACCTTTGACAATTATTCTATTCCACTTGTATTTTAAGATTTAGATGCCCCCTTTATTATAGCTGTTTCCCCTGCCAGGTTTGGAATTCAAATTCAGCTTATTGTAAGGTGATCTCATTTTTGGTTTCCACCCCCTCCAAAAAAACACCCCCTGTTCCATGGTAAGACATTGGTGCCCCAATATTTAGGATAATCAGCCATACGTAGAAAAAAAATTGCATTTTAAACAGTGGACAAATATTTTAATATTGGGTATACATAGGGTTACTTAAATAATTATATAATTAATGGCTATGATTTTTTTTCCATTGGAAACCCGTGGCATAATTTGCCGTTATAAAGGAGCATTTATAACAGCAAACACACGCCGGGTTTCCCTACCACTGCTCATGTGCCTGGTGCCACTCTGCTCTTCCTGGTAGTCAGAGACCTTGGCTTACTGCCGGAGATCACACAGTAAACTCTGACTGGGTGGTAAGTCCAAAAAATAAATACAAGAACTCAGGGCTAAAAGTAGGCTACTGTTTAAGAAAAAAAAATGATGTGTCTTCAGCAGCCACTTCTGACCGCGAACTGAGTCGGGATTGGGGCGCAACTGCACAGGGATATTTTACTGTATTTAATTGTTGTGGCAAAAAATCATAGCCATCAATTATATAAAATAAAACATGGGGTGGTGTGTAAACTCAAAGTTTACACACACCCTTGGGGTTAGATGCTGACACAAACCCCTCGAGCTTCGCTCTCAGGGTTTATGAGCATCTAACCCCTCGGGTGTGTGTAAACTTCTTGTTACACACACCAACCCATACTTTATTCTATATATTATAAAACCAATGTCATATATAAAAGAATTGAATTGATAATAAGACTACTTTAACTGTTTCACATGACCCTTCCCACTATAAAGGTAACCTTTTGTAGGTGATGGCTATCTTCCTGAAGAAGAACTTTTGTCCACATCATAGTACTGAGACTTGTTCTGTTGTACCAGTCGGGACTGAATGCTTTATGTAACGTTTTGGTAAGCACAGATAAAAAGCTGAAGCATAATATTTCATTAGTCTCTCCAACGGTGGAGTCTTTTTCCTTCTGTTCTATATGTATTCCTTTTGACTAGCACTAGGTTTTTGGTAGCATGGCCACTATTCCGCTACTCTAGGAAGCTGATGTAGCCATGCAGTGTGTCTAAGTTAAAATGGGACATAGCAACAGAGTTGAAACCCTCTGTGCTGCAATTTCCTGATGCTTGAATACTTTGCATATTGTTATCACAGCATAACCCTAAATATGGTGAGTTGCTGATGAGGCTATTAAGAGTGAGAGGCCCTACCTAGTTAGTTCTGACCTGGAGAAGACTGGGCAGCCCTAGAGCAAGACAGTATTTGGTCATGATGTTCTAAAGTCAAACTGTTGCAGTCAAAGCAATTCTGTTTTATCCAGTCCAATTCACATTATTAATATAGCACACTTCCCAGGTGGTTCAGAACACTGCAAGTGCAAAATAAAAAAATATATATATAAATAATGACAGGCAGCGCACACAACTCAAAGTTGAAATCATTTAAATATTTAAAATCCCAGATTTTCTACTTATGTAAAATGGCTGAGAGGAGGTGCAGCAGGATTCAAAGGCTGTAGCAAACAGATGGGTTTTGAGCTGCAATTTGAAAGAGTCAGTAGAGGTTGCCTGATGGTCTGGGCAGCCTTTTAGAACATGCTGTGTCTTTATTTTTGAACCTGGAATACAGTACAAATTCTAGCCTCTCTATCTATATCTCTCTTTCTCTCTCTCTCTCTCTCTATGTGGCAGCTTGAGGTCAAGCTCACACTTCTAACAAATGGTCTGCTTATGAAGTAGTAAGTACAATGTTTGTGATTTGGGGGTATTTTAACTCTGCTAACTCCTGTAGTAATAAGCATTGATGTAAGCAATAAGACATGACATGGTGTGCATTACAGTGATATACTCACACAACTCTGGTGCATTGTTAGGCACAAGGCTCAGTCAAGCGCTGTCAAATGCACCTACGAAGTGTAGTTATACTACCATAATGGCACACCCTGGAGTGTCTTATTGCACTTTATTGCACTTATAAAATGGTTGTTAAATGTCTGACTTACAATTCATAAAAAAAAGAAGACGTTACTTGAAAAAGATACAAATAATGACCTTTGACTGAAGTAAGTTTCTATTTTAATTCTGAAGACTAATAGTAGTCCATATTCTGTTAACTAGAGGTGGTGTTGGTAGCTAGAAAGAGTAAAAGACAATACAAACCCTGTATGGTGTGCCTAATTTGCATGTCAAACCAATACAGCTATTTTTTTAATGGAATTGTATTCAAAATTAAGGAGCCTGACAGTCGGGGGGGGGGAGTAGATGTCTCCAGAACGGGTTTTCCAATCCCTGATCCAAATGCATGTGTTGTTATGAACTTCAGGAGTTTCTTTTGTTTCCTAAGCCACTTACCAGTAGCTGATTCAACCTCTGTCAGCACTTCTCCCAGCCTACAGAGCCACTAGCAAGGATGGGCCACCCCAGGACTACACCCGCCATCTGTGTCTCAGCAGTACACCACCAACTATCTGGTTACCCTGGCAGAGATCATTCTGGAGCACACCAGTGATCAATCAGAAGCTGGCCTGTTCTAGCTCTGAGAAGTACACAGGGCATCACTCACCCAGTGGTGTCCCTTTTCCTCTCCTGTAACTCAGAAGAGCTGCCATGCAATGATGCCCCCAGGCATGCAGTGTGTGCTTCCACACTGAGCATGCCAGCATCAGTCGCTTACCCCGTGTTTTTTGGTTCCCTTGCAAAAATCACTTGACTGGGTGTCAGTAAAGTGCCTGGTTCCTTATAACCCCTCCCCATGAAGCAGGAGATCTGTTCCAGGGACACTCAATATCACCAGTCAGCCCTCTGGTGACTCAGGCTGTTTCTGAAACCCGGGTCATTGGTATCAGAAGTGGTAGCGCTACTTCTGTGTTGGTGGGCTGTCCCCTTGTGGTTCCATCATCGGAATGCACCCGGCCGAGTGTGCCCGTCATTAGGGTGCCAGGATTTAAATTCACTGCCCTGTATTTATGCCCCCCGCACCCCCCACCCCCAAACTAAATAGTCTCACTCTGGGGGGTGGGTGGGTGGACCTCGGGGAAAGGGCAGCAAATTTTGAATGTTGGCGTCCTATTGATGGACGCACTCGTACCAGCACACAGATGGCCAGAAGGGGTCCCCTACATGAGAGCTTCCCACTGATAACATATCCATTTCACAACACTGGCAGTTAATCAGACTGCTCTATTTCTAGTAATTGTTTTATAATTAAGCAATAAGGCATGACCAAGGGTTATGTTAATTATCTGTTAATCACCTCCTGAGGTATAATGTGGCATGAGGCATAGCCAAGTGCCACATGCCCCTAGAGGATGATTAGCTGGCCATTAACATAACCCCTGGGAGTACCATATTTCTATTATAATAAAATGGGAAATGTATATGGTGTTTACCTTGTTCAGTATGTGCTTACACATTATGCTGTCAATCAGAGATTTACAAAAGACTGATATAATGCTTATAGCAAATCAGGAAGTTCTATTTCCCAGATCTTTTTTATAATATTTTTTACTAGGCAAGTACATTTAAAAGTAGTATTTTTTGGAAGATAAATGTTTCTGCAATAGTATCACACACCTATAATAGACTGGTCAGATTATTCCTTAGTAGAGTTTATAGGGGTATTCATTTTCCAAGAAATTATATTTTTTGAAGCTTGCCTGCTACTTTCAATGCTCTCAAAAGTAGCAACAAGGTTTCACATCACAGTCGGTATCTGACCCACTGACCCACATTCTGTACACATTTAGCTTGTCAGCAAACTGGAATTCTATAGGAAGTTGCATGTCTGAAGGACTCCAAATTCAAATGTAGTACTTTATGGTCAGAAGGGTCTCTAGGTCCAACTTGTCTGCCCCCCCAACACTTCATAAGCAGGGATGAAATAAGTATGCTGTGCAAACCTGTACCAGCTCATAGGGACTCACTACCTACACTACTACCCATGTTACCCAGTGATTCTCAGTGTAAGCAGAAACTTCGCCAGGCTTACCTTAAAGGCCTGTACTGTATTCATGTCCTCTGTCCTTGCTAGTAGGTTCTTCCACAAATCTGACACCTTCTGGGAGAAAAAGTGCCTCCCAACTCTACCTCTGAATTTACTACCCTATGCTCCTCTGCATCCTGTTGCAGGACACCAGATCAAACATCTGCGACTGTTCGATCATGTCAATACACTTGAGCAAGCAAAGGACTAAGCTCATGTGACCTCTCAGCCTCCTCTTCCCCAAGGTGAATATGTTAAAGGCCTCCTGCCTCCCCTCATAGTTTTAGTCCCCCATTCTGTGGAACATTTCTGTGGCTCTGTGTTGCACCCTCTCATCGGCCTCAATGTCCTTTTTGCATTCTTAAGACAAACACTGCATGCAGTGCTCCAGGTGGGGCCTGCCAGAGTTTTGTAAAGTGGCAGGATTACTTCCCCTGCTCTGCTAGTGACCCCATTTTGATGCACCCTGGCATTCTGCTGACCCTCATGACAGGGGCCGTGTGTTGCCTGGCCTGCTTCAACGCCTTATCTGTTTTGACTCCCAGGTCTGTTTCCTCTTTGACTTTAGCAAGAGGTGCCCCATACAGTGTGTTGGTCACACCTATGTTTCGTCTCCAAATTTAGAACCTTGCATTTGGCTGTATTAAATCTGAGGCTCCAAGAGTCAGACCATTTGATCAGCTTGATCAGGTCCTGCTAAAGTTTGTCCTTATCCTTAGGGGAGTCCACCACCCTGGCCAGCTTCATATCATCTGGCATCTTAAGCATCCTGATAGAGACCCCAGCTTCCAGATCTTTGATCAAAGTGTTAAAGAGCAGTGACCCCAGCACAAACCCCTGAGTGACTCCGCTGAGTACTCCTCTCCACTCTGAGTAATGCCTGTCCACCACCTCCCTCTGCTTCCTGACTGCCAAGCCAGTTAACAATTCACCTTATGTATGTCTTGTGTATTATGCCATAGTTTACCCAGAAGCTTATCATATACCACAGAATCAAAGGCCTTGCTTAAGTCCAAATAGACTACTTCCATGCTGCCACCCTGTCCACTGCCCTGGTCAACCCCTCGAAGAAGGTGATTACCTATGTGAATCATTTTTTAAAAGTGGCATTGCCTGTTAGAAACATAACATTTAGACATAATGTGAATGATAGTTAATGTATTGTCTGTATTTCTCTTCAGTTTATTCTACATCGTTAAAGATATTTGCATAGAAACAAGGGGCTAGATTTTCAAAGGCTCACAAATGTCCCAAGCCCCAGGTGAACTGAACATATGATGCACAGAGTTTGCGGCATTCACCTGGCCAGCAATCAGGATTTTCTATCCCATGCGTCATTTGTCACAACTTAGACCAGCTTTTTGCTGCTCTAGCTTGCGTCAATCCTGGGTGCCCTTTTCACAGGGCTTGCACCAAATATTTGCACAAGCAGTTGTAAAGTGGGAAAACTGTCATAACTGCACCTGATGCACTAAAATTGGGTGCATTTGCGGCAAAGGTGTTGGGCGCAGCTGTGCCAAAAAACTGGGTTTGATGCAGAACATGATGCAAGCCCTGCAGTCTCCTTTGAAAATCCACCCCAAGATCTTTGCACTGCAAACAATGTACCTCTTGCTGCAAATTACACATAATTATCCTCTGCTTGTGACATTATAATTATTCACACAGCTGCAGACTGTACCTGTGATGTCAGCAACAGAGGATCATGACTTCAGCCTGGCGCTATGCCGCAAAGGACAAAGATTTTGGGGGGAGTTAAAGACAGTTTGTTTTCAAGCACACAGTCTTAAACGTGAACAATGATGCAGAAATAATGAGACTCAAAGAAACAGAACCCCGACTGTGTCTAAATATTGTGTTACTCAAAGTTTTGCCTGAGGCGAAACTCCCTATTTAAAAAGGTGTGTACAGATAAACCATTGTCTGGAATGCCCTGATGGAGTGTTCTACTTCATTCTGTTAGGCATGTATTGAATTTCAATAATTAGAACACTCTGACTAGAGACTGACTTTGCTGTTTCACAGTTCAGGAGTTCACCTCAGTCCCCAACACCACACTAGAGAAGGTAGGGGAGAGAAGGACCTCAGATATTAAAATATATCTGTAGACTGCATTTTCCCAGGACAGAGCAGCATTAATGCGCATTTCAGTGGGGTTCTGTTGTACTGGGGTCTTACTTTTACCCATTTTTACTATATATTTACCCAGGATGGGCAAATGGGATGCAGTATCTTATTTTCAATGGTGTCTTGCTTTCACACATTTTAAAACTGTGTTTACCTGGGTTAGTACAGAGGAGATGCAATAATTCATTTTCAGCAGGCAGCAGCATTTTCACCCCAAATTTCCAACATAGTCATTTTATGAACTCATGTTATGATCAAGAAATTGGAGGTTTTAAAATTCCATCCAAAGGATAATTTATGGAGCAATTATAAAAACATGTTTTGTTGTGGACTTAAATAAATGACACCTGGGACTTCCAGTTGGGACACCAAGCGATGTAGATGCAGGGTCAATCAGCTCCCACTGATTTCCTCAACATTTTATCATAAAACCTTGCCCCACTAGGTTCCAGTGGTAAATTTGTGTTCAGCGACTTATTGTCTTCATGGCAGCTAGTTCTAGAAATTGGGTGATGCAGGGATCTGCTCTTGAGCAGCAAAAACTAAATCTGATGCCCCCACCCACCGCAAAGGAAAACGTGCCTACCAGGCCACAAATACACCACAAGCCTGACTCCTCAAGTGACTCCAAGAAAGAAGGGGAGGACTTTGTGATAACATCCTAACAGTTATGTCGGGAACTCCGATGACTGACTAAAACATTGGACAGCATCAGCTCTGAGGTGAAAGAGAATAAACAAAAAAACAGCAACATGACCAACAATTACAGGAAATGGAGGTTCATCTCACTGAAAAGGCTGAAACCCTAGACCTGCACAATGGGGCTCTAATACAACTCTATGAACATTCCCAGTTACTATTGGAGAAACTGGAGGATCTAGAGAACCACTCACGAAGAATTAATCTGTGACTTCATGGCCTCCCAGAATGAGCTGAAACAGGAGAGATGGCCAAATATATAGAGGGGTTATTAAAAGAGCTGTTAAACCTGGACAAGGACACCCTCTTAAACATCATTAGAGTGCAAAGGGCCCTGGCGGCGCCACTGAAGGATCCCAAGGTGAGGCCACTCTCAGTGGTAATGGCGTTCCTTTTTTTGTAATCAAGAATTTTTTTTATTTTAAGAGAATACAGAGCATGTTATACATAGCAGTAATACAATATGTTATGTAACACATAAAATGCACTTATTGAACATATTACAATTACATTTACTCATTAAAGCAAATATTTTCCTGTAGATTCTACTAATAAAAGAGAAATTTCATTCGAAATGATATTAACTCTTGCTGACCTTACTTATGCAATACAAAAAATGACATAAATATTGGTGTTTTTATACATAAAAGAACATTAATACCATGTGGATGAACTCATTGCTTAGCTGGATGTCCACTTCTTAGAACTGAAAGGAAAGGGGACCAAACTTTCTCTTATACATCCAATTTATTATGTACTATTGCAGCAACCCTTTCATTATTTGCTAGTAACCCTACACTGCTAAGCCACTCATTAACCAAGGAGGGAGTGGGGGATTTCCAATGTGGGAACAATAATCTTTTCAGAGCAAGGGACAATGCAAAGATTCAATATCTTTGCGGCCTGCTTAAAAAAGGTATTTTGATATCTATACCCAAAATGAAAAGTTTACATGAAAAAGGTATGGTAACATTAGTTATTTCCTCACATATTTTATACACTTTACTCCAAATGTTGTTAGTGGCTGTACATTTTATTTATTTATTAGATCATCAGTTTACAGACCTTTGAGTCAAAGACTCATTTACAAAGGCACCTCGTCAAGAGAGCAATACATCACAGCAAACAAAACAGTACAGAACATAATGCTTAGATTAAAAAGCAACCAGTGTTACAGGCATTCACTGGTGGTACACACTTGGTAATAGGTAGATCACAGTAGTCATAATATAGGTACACGAGTACCATGTCAGGTAGCAACCAGATATATTTTATTACATTAGTCAGCAGATGTTGCCTGAGACCCCAGGTATATACAGCAAAAGTAGACAGGGCAGACCCAGCCTAGGGGTAAGGGTAAGAGGCAGGTGGGGATTATGTGCAGTTGCAGCAGCGAGTGCTTTTCAGATGGCTTCTGAGGAAGATCTTGAAAGGACCAAGCTTAGTGGAGTCAGCTAAGTTGGCTGGGAGGGAATTGAAACAGGAGGGAGCCAAAATAGCAAAAGGATCTCTGGGCCATAGAGGTCCTTACCCTGGAGACAATAAGGGAGGTTCTGACAGTGCTGCAGGTGGAGACTGAGGGGGTGGCATGCTGCAGAGAGGTGGTGACCCTGGGGGGGGGAGAGCCCTAGCAGGGTCTTTCTTACAAGAAGGCAGGTTTGGAAGTGGAATCTTTCTTCAAGGTTGAGCAAGTTGGTGGTGGAGTACAGCAAGCACATATGGGGTGCCTAGGGGCTCCCAGAATTAGCCTGCAGGCCTTGTTTTTAGAGAACCGGATTCTTGCAAGTGCAATATTGTCAGCTGCAGCATAGATGGGCAGCCCCTAGTCGATTAGTGACAGGACAGAGGAGGTGATTGCACATCTAAGGGCCTCTTGTGGTAAGCAGTCCCTATGGTGGTATAACAGTCCAGTCCTGACATTGGTGGCAGCAGAAAGGGGATAGAAGGAGAGTCCCATTTCAAAAGTAATGCCCACATACTTGTAGGAGGAAACCTGCTCAGTGGAGTTTAGTGTGCTAGGCAGTATCATGAGAGGGCACCACTGGCATTGCTTTGGCAATGTGAGAAGAGTATAGCTTTGGTCTTTTTTAGGTTCAGGACTAGCCTTCATGATGTGAACCAATGCTCAGCTCTATCAAAAGCTTATTGGAGGTGGCCTGGAGTGTGTTGGGGTTGGGGTCAGAGGTGAAAAGCAAGGCATCATCCGCATAGAGGAGGATCTTACTTGGGCAGGCCAAAGGGAGGGAGTTGAGGTAGAGACTGAAGAGGAGAGGGCATAAAATGGAGCACTGGGGAATCCCAGAGCAGACAGGTCATGTGTCAGATAGGGTGCTACTGATTTTTACACACTGAGTTCTGGTAGAGAGGTAGTTGGTGATCCATGCAAGGGGCCCGGGGGAGAAACCAAGGCATCTGAGGGAGTCAAGCAGGAGGGGATGGCAAACCATGTCAAAGGCCTTGGAGAGGTCAATGAACACGGCACCAGCAGGACTTCTGGCATCAAGATCAGAGCGCAGGAAGTTGGAGAGGAGCACTTGGATGACAGTGGGCTCAGGGAGGGTTAGAGCAGTCAGGCAGAGGCACATCCCAGATCCTATTCCACTCAAGAACTCATATGCCACACTGGCAAATGAGGACAACCAAATAGAGGTAACCAGAGAAGTGGAAGGAAAGGATGTGGAGGTTAGCCAAGGAGGTGACCTCAGCGGGGAAAGCAGTGAACCCCAGAGGAGGAGGAGGAAGCAAATCCTGGTGAGGGACTCCATCATAAGAGGGATCCAGCTAGGAACACAGGAGGGGGAGGACAGGGAGGTAAGGTGCCTACCAGGTGCCACAGCATGGAGGGATGGAAGGAAGATCCTGGGGATCACTGGGAAGGCAAGACGGGAGGGTGAACTGGATGTCATTATCCGCCTAGGTACTAATGACCTGGCAAATGGGGAGCCAAGGGAAGTTCAGGAAGAGTTTAGGAAACTGGGAGGTCTCAAGCAAGTAGCTACTCTCTCACTTTCTCAGAAGTACTACCTGTGAGAGGCAAGGGAGACATAGGAGTGCATGCACCAGGAACTTTAACTCATGGTTGAAGAACTGGTGCTGTGAGGAAGGGTTTGGATTCATTGGTGACTGGGGACCCACCTGAGGGATGGAGGTTTGTTCAAGCCTGACGGCCTGCATCCATCCTGGAGGGGAATCCAAGCACTCAATGATAAGTTTAAATGCTACATTGACAAGCATTTAAACTAGCAAAGGGGGGTGGCAGGCCAGCAAGGAGGGTACCCACTTGCTCACCCCCCACAGCTAGCAGTGGAACCAGTGAACCAGAGGAGTGGCTATCTCTGCAAAGCAGTGTGCAAAAGATGGAGATTAGTGCCCAAGAGGTGGATAAGCAGAAAAGGGGCAAAATTCAGCAGAAGGGCAGACAGCAAGGAGAACCAGGGATAAATGACAACCAAAGAAGGGGCTGGAGTAGAACAGTGAAACAGTATAGGGAGGTCAAATCATGGAAAGCCATGTGTGCAAATGCCAGGAGCCTTAGCAACAAGATGGAAGATCTGGAGGCTGTCATGGTGCAGTCAGATCTGGACATTGTGGCCATCACTGAAACCTGGTGTAATGATAACCACGACTGAGAGATGCCATACCTGGCTACAACATATTCAGAAGAGACAGAGCAGGCAGGAAGGAGGAGGTGGCACTGTATGTGAAAATGACATAAGGGCCACAGAGATCCAGGAGGAACAAAATGGGGGAGAGATACTGTGGGTTAATCTGGAAAGGAAAATGGGGACAGCCATCTGCACAGGTGTGGTCTATAGACCACCAGCCCAGGAGGAAGAAACAGATAGGGAGCTGATGCTAGCCATCCAAAGGACGGCAGACAAGGGTGAGGTAGTACTGGTTGGAGACTTCAATATTCCAGACATGGACTGGAGCATCCCAGCAGCAGCATCAACTAGGAGCAGATTTATCCTGGACTCCCTTCAGGGTGCCTTCCTCAAGCAACTGGTCATGGAACCAACTCGGCAGAAGGCAATACTGGACCTTGTGCTCACAAACAGGGACAGTGTGATGGTGGTAACAGTGGGGAGCACCTGGGAAACAGTGACCTCAGTCATTGTGGTTTGAAATCACAGAAAGAGCAGAACCAAACCACACAAAAACACGTATCCTGGATTTTAGGGGCAGACTTTGGGAAAATGGGAGATACTTGAAAGAGGCATTAAGGAAATGGGACATGAATCAGGGGTTGAGGAACAGTGGGCAGTATTTAAAATGGGGATTACAAGAACAACAGAATTATGCATTAAGCAGGTTAGCAAGAGGAAAGGAAGAGAGACCATTATGGTTTTCCAAAGAGGTAGCAAAGAAAGTGAAAACCAAAAGATTGCATTCAGGCAATACAAAAGACACAGGCAGAAGGGGATAGGGAGAAGTACCAGGAGAAGCAAAGGAGGCAGGGAGGTCAGTAAGGAAGCCAAAGCTCAGACAGAAGAACACATTGCAAAATCAGTGGGTAGAGGGGACAAAACCTTTTACAGGTACATAAGTGAAAAAAGAAAGACAAAGGGAAGGAGGGATAGTGAGACTGAAGGGGGAGGATGGGGGCCGCGTGGAGGATGACAACAGTAAAGCTGACATATTGAACAGGTATTTCTGCTCAGTCTTTACTGAGCAAGAGGAGGGTAATGGGTCTGAAGGGAGTACAAGTGGTGAGAATGGTGCAGAAATGGACACAAGTCCCTTTACACGAGAAAGGGTCCTGAAGGAACTGGAAGTAATAAGAGTTGATAAAGCAATGGGCCAGATGGGTGCACACCAGGGTCCTAAAGAACTAAGAGAGGTGGTGGCTGAACCTCTGGCTATCCTGTTTAGCTGATCACTGGAAACAGGGAGGTACCCAAAGACTGGAGGACAGCAGATGTAGTCCCCTTATACAAAAGTGGGAACAAAGAGGAAGCAGGGAACTACAGACTAGTCAGCCTCACCTCAGTAGTGGGGAAGACCATGGAAGCACTACTGAAGGAGAGATTGGTGAACATCTGGTTGTCAATGGACTACAGGACCCAAGGCAGCATGGTTTCATCAGGGGAGGCATGTCAGACCAACCTCATTGAATTTTTGACTGGGTGACTAGGGAGGTGGATCAGGGAGGCAGTGGACATGGTCTATCTGAACTTCAGCAAGGCCTTGACACTGTGCCACATAGAAGACTATTACACAAACTGGGGAATATGGGTGTGGGCAGGACAGTAGTGTGGTGGGTAGGTAACTGGCTGGGTGGCAGGACACAGAGGGTGGTGGTAAATGGCTGTCACTCCACAGAGGGAAGAGTGACCATTGGGTACCACAGGGATCAGTGCTGGGACCGGTCCTATTCAACATCTTCATCAGTGACATTGCGCAGGACCTAGAAGGCAGAATTTCACTGTTCGCTGATGACACAAAGCTCTGTAACAGAGTAGACACACCAGAGGGTGTAGACAGAATGAGAAGCGACCTGCAGAAACTTGAAGAATGGTCAGGGGTTTGGTAGTTGAAATTCAATGCAAAGAAGTGCAAGATAATGCATATGGGGCACAAAAAACCCTGGCACAATATCAGGGCCGCAGTAATGGGGGGGAAGTGGGGATATTGTCCGGGGCCCTGAGCTCAGGAGGGGCCCACCTGAGGAGCTGATATTACCCCTGGCATTAGCTGGTTTGGGAAACAGGGGCCCATTTCAAGTGACTTGTCCGGGGGTCCCAAAATTCATAGCTGCAGCCCTGCACAATATATCAGTTGGAGGGTGAGGATATAGCATGCACCAAGCAGGAAAGGGATCTTGGGGTTATGATCTCTGATGACCTCAAGGCAGGGAAACAGTGTGACAAGACAGCAGGTAAAGCAAATAGGATGCTGGGATGTATAGGCAGGGGCATCACCAGCAGGAAAAGGGAGGTCATAATTCCGCTATACAAGACACTAGTGAGGCCTCCCCTGGAGTACAGGTACAGTTCTGAGACCAACCCTACGTAAGGGCATAGACAAGGTAGAGAAGGTTCAGAGGAGGCAACAAAGATGGTGCATGGATTGCATCACAAGTCCTATGAGGACAGGTTGAAGGAACTGAACATGTACTCCTGGAGGAGAGGAGGGAGAGAGGGATATGATAGAGACATACAAGTATCTTACAGGAGGAACATAGGGTGCAGGAAAACACTATTTTAAGCGAAAAAGATGTTCCAGGACTAGAGGGCATGGGATGAAGTTGGAGGGAGGACGATTCAGAGGAAACATGAGAAAGAATTTCTTCACAGAACGGGTGGTGGACAAGTGGAATACCCTGCCAGAGGAAGTGGTGGGGGCTGAAACAATCACGGGATTTAAGAATGCATGGGATAGACATAAAGGAATTCTGGAGGTCAAGGGTAAGGGGCAACAGACTTCTAGGAAAACAAACTGAACTTACAAGCTCAAATGGGCAGACTGGGTGGGCCATAGGCCCTTATCTGCCGACACTGTCTATGTATCTATGTATCTATGAGAATTCAAGTAGTGCAGTTGTGGTGCTGTGACCTGCATGAAAGCCATGCTGTTCAGGGCACAGGATATTGTGCATGGCCAGGTATTCAGCAAGCTGGGTGGCCACTACTTTTTCAAGGGCCTTAGAGAGTGGGGGGAGGATGGAGATAGGTTGATAGTTACCTGGGGTCACTCAATCACCGCTTTTGAGGATGGGATTGATGATGACAATTTTCCATGTGCCGGGGGAACTGGGGGAACTTCCCCTGGCACAGAGAGCGGTTGAGCAGCTCGGTAAGTGGGACCAGGATAGCATCCAAAATCAGATGAAGTAGCCTAGTGTCCAGTAGGTCGGCACCAGGGTTGTTACTACTAACGTTTTTTTGCAGAAGGGGTCTAGCCTCCAACGGGGAGATGGCACATAGGTAGAAAGGAGGTCTCTGGAGAGTGGGCAGGGGTGCTACTGGGACGGGGCCAATGAAGTTACTGGGCAGGACTGAACTCAGATCTGAGAAAGCATCTCCAAAACACGTGTAAGAGGTCTGCATGTTTCAAATGACATCTCCAACAAGGGCCATCTTTCAAATAATGCATTTCTTCTAGAAATTTAGGGAAATAATAATAATAGTTCAAGATTTTAAATTGAATAGTCCTACCTTGGACCTCCCTGCTACTCATATATGCATTTTTCCAAGATCTCAGCCACTCCTCTTCTGTCATCATCTCTCCTAGCTCCACTTCCCACTTCAGCTTGGATGCTTGTAAAGGTGAGACAGTGGTATCAATATTAATAATGTACTTATAACACATAGCAGCTCCTTTTTTCCTTGATGCTAACCGTATCAATTGTTTCCACTCATTTTGCTTAGGTAAAGTAAAATCTGAAGTTAGAATAGAGTTCTGTAATGCTTTTCTGATCTGTAGATAGTTTGCAAATTGGAACTTCTGCAATTTATATATGTTCCTAACTTCTGCAAATGAAAGCAAAGTTTGATTTTCTCCCTTTACTAGATCACCTATGTTTGTAATACATGCCATTAACCAATCCCTTTCATATAAAGGCTTCCCCCCATATTCAATTTCTACATTGTTCCAAATTGTCCTAAGCTGAGAGAGAAAGCTTACAAAACCAAGAATGTCCTTAATTTCTTTGATTGTGCGAAGTGAGGAAGCTATACAGGGGTTATCTTTTATGTGCTTTGATACCTTAATAAAAAACATATCTGACAATTTGAATAGGTAGGCAAGTGCTTTTTCCACTGACATCCACACTGGAGTATCAGTTTCATTTTCCTCTATAAGGTATTTAACAGCTTGTTTAAATAAAAAGGAAATATGATATATTTTCCAATTTGGTACAGCAATGCCTCCTTCAGTCCACGGCCTTCTCAGTTTCTGGATAGATAGCCTAGGTGGTTTAGATCCCCATAAAAATATCCTCACCAAACTCTCTATTCGCTTAAATATCTTGTTACTAATTCTTAGTGGGATACTTTGGAAAAGATAAAAAAGCATTTTATTTTGCCCCATAAATATAAATGTAGGTCTTGCCATTTAAAAAGATCACACTCCAGGACCTTCAGCAGAGGGGATATGTTTAGCTCAAGCACTTTACCTATATCCTTTACTATAGTGAGTCAGAGATAAGTAATTTGGGTTTTAAATTGCTCGTTTGGTTCCACTCCCCCATTCCTACTTGTTTTATAGGTTGAAGACCAATTGCTAGAATTTGTGTTTTATTCCAGTTTAATTTCAATTCAGAAATTTGTGTAAAGTCTTCTAACATCTTACGTAGGGTGTTAAATGATTCCTCTGAATTAATAGATGAAGTTAATAGATCATCAGCATAAACAAAAACCTTATTGGAGACTCCATTTGTTTTAATCCCATGAATTCTCTTTTCTTCTGTAATTTTCCTAATCAGAGGTCCTACAGCAAGGATGAATAAATACGGAGATAAGGGGCAGCCCTATCTGGATCCTCTATAAAGATTGAATTGTTCTGATATTAGACCATTCGTTACTACCTTGGCGATGGGTCTATCATATAAATTCCTAATCCAAGCAATCATGTTCTCCCCCACATTCATATATGTCAAAACTGAACATAAGTATTTCCATTGCAAGGAATCGAAGGCCTTGTAAAAGTCCAAAGCCACTATAGCAGCAGGATTGTTAAATTTAGAGGCTGACCAGGTAATGTGTAACAACCTTCTAACATTATCTGCCCCTGACCTGCCTGGAACAAACCCAACTTGTTCTTTGCCTAGCAGTTTAACAATGTGTTTTTTAAGCCTATTTGCTAGAATTTTTGATAAAATGTTGTGTTCCACATTTAAGAGTGATATGGATCTATAATTGTCACATGTCAGTGGGTCTTTACCTTGTTTCAAAATAAGAGTGATATAAGCCTCTCTCATAGAATCAGGTAGTGCATTTCTAATTGGTGTTTCCTTAAACATTTCTAAGAGATATTTGCAGGGCTGCTCGGTTAGACATTTATAAAATTCTGATGTTAGTCCATCCGGGCCTGGCGCCTTATTAGAAGGCAGTGTTCTTATTGCTAATGCCACCACCTCCATGCATATAGACCTACTCATTTCTGTTCTGTCAATATCTGACACAGATGGTAATTTAGTTGACTTAAGATACTCTTCTATAATATTACCCAAAGCCTCCTCAGGACTCTGATGTAGCTTTAAGTAAAAGTCTCTGAATTCATTACCTATTTCTTTGTTTGTAATTGCCACACAGTTTAACACCAGCAATGACATTCTGACTTTGCTTAGCCTTGAGCCTATATGCCAATAACTTGCCTGCCTTCTCCCCCATTTCCCAGTAAGTTTGTTTTGTTCTATACAGTGCGTATTCAGCCATGGCTGAGTAAACCCAATTTATTTCATATTTTAGTCTAGTAATTTTAAACAACAATTTTTTTATCTGAATTATTTAGCCTTTTAAAATCCTGCTCAAGTAAGTGCAATTCTCCCTCTTTATCTTCTAAGTCCTTCTGAGATTTATTTTTCTGATAAGATGTACAACTTATTATCCTACCTCTAATGTAAGTCTTAAAGGCATCCCACAGACATGCATATGAAACTTCCCTGTTATCATTAGTTTGGAAATAGGTTTCTATTTCTTTGCCCAGCCACTTCTTGAAATCATCATCATTTAAAAGCGAGCTATTCTTTCTCCAGCTCCTGTACTTCACTTGCACTCCCCCAACAGAGACTGATAGTTTTAAAAGTGTGTGATCTGAAATGATGATATAATTTAGACAGACACTGTTGATACCCCCTGTTAGCCCTTTAGAAAGCATTAAATAATCAATCCTGCTGTAAGAGTTGTGTCTTGCTGAATAAAAGGAATAATCTCTACCTGCAGGGTGAGCAAGCCTCCATGTGCCCATTAAGTTTAAGTCTTCAACCATTTTGTGGAGGGAGATTTGTGATTTAGTTCTATCCCCAAGTGCAGAGATTCTGTTCCTGTCCAGCCTAGGATCCATTACTTCATTAAAGTCCCCACCCAATATAATTTCATGGTCCTTAATGGAGCCAGTCCTGGTAGAGATGAGGTCAAAGAAACTATGTCTCTGAGCATTGGGGTCCGATATATTTCCAATAACTATCTTACACCCATCGATGGAGCCTTTTAAAATCTGAAATCTACCCTCTGTATCTGCATAGTGCTCAGATTTAATAAAATTCACTCCTTTCCTTGTCAGTATCGCTGTGCCTCTCTGCTTGGAGTTGAACACATTGAATTCCACTGAGGCAATTCACAATCTAGCTAGCTTTGCAGCTTCTGGGGGTAATAAATGCATTTCTTGAAGTAATGTAATATCAATCTTGTTTTTAGCTAGGTATGATAGAACCTTTTTATGCTTGATGGTTGACCCTAATCCCTTCACATTCCAGGAGCAAATATTCAGGTTATTCATGGGTATTCCTAAAAATTGTACCCTAATCTAATACCACTAACTGTAGATATTAAGGTCCAGTAATAAAAAGTTGTAAAAATAGAAATACAGCAAAAGAACTAAGTAAATTCTATTAGAATTTAGGTAGCTAGGAGCCTCTCAGTATCGCTGTAAAAAGGAAAAAGAAAAAGGAAAAGCTACAATGTATGGCTCAGAACTTGGATTCAGCAAAATTTGTCACTTTCCCTTAGCAATGTTAAATTAATAATAGCGTTCAACTAATAATCTGTATATACAGATATTATTTGGCTTTACACAGTATTATCAGCAGTAAAAAACAAGTACACAAATCACTTCTAAACTTCTAAGTTCTATCAACACACTAAATTAGATGTTCTAGTCTTTAAGATTGTAGATTTGTATCAGCACACAACAAAGCAATTAGTTTATGGAGAAACAGTAGGTTGTAAGCTACTGTGTGGTCGGTAGATTACACCAGTCTTAAGATCACAAGGTGTCACTGACTGGAATAGTAAAGCGCTGTTTGGATTCGCATGGTGTAAGTTTCCCTTCCCGTAGGTACAGTCTTTGCATCTGGCAATTGCCCAGAATATAGCATCTAAACCAACTTGTTGATTAAATTGCAATGCTCAGGTCCATGGCTTATATGTAAAGAGAAAAAACAAAAAAGGCAATTATGTTTATAAGAAGTCGGGGCCAGCATTGATGAGGACAACACAAAAGACAGTAGAAGAATATCAGCAAGCATGAGGTACAGCGTGGAAAATAAAAAGGAGGTAAATTAGAAAAAAAGCATTAGGAGAAGAAGGAAAGGGATCTGCTCCTCACGCCTATTCAGTGTGTTATGTACTTCCACATATTTCCCTTACAGTACTCCTCTATTCAGACCTCCAAGCCAGCTTTTCAGCATGCTACTGACATTAATGAGTAAATCCAAGCAGTATCAACTATAAACTCCTCTAGGCTGACGTGCTGTACTCACTTCAGGTCATGCATTTATTAAATTTGCAGACTAAGAGTCTAAATTTAGGTAGCATCTAATGGATCAGTAGAACTGGTACAATAACAGACATCACATTGCCAAGTCGCTAAGGTGGATTATGAAGCAGTCCCGTGGAAGAATCAGAAAATGCAAACTAAAAGGAGAGATTTTTGGCATTCAACATCAGCCCAAAATCTTATATACACAATTTCTTAAGATTTTATCATAATTATTAAACATGTAACAAGTTCTCATAGCAACAAGTACCTTCATTGCTATTTAATCAGGAACTCATGACTTGCCCAGACAAAACTACACACAGAAAACTGCTCTTTTCCTGCCATTTAAGATATTCAAATTAACAGTCTTTCAGCTGCCAGTCCCAAACTGTTAGATCCATGCACTAAGGTTAGCAAGATCAAATTGTACATATCCAGAATAAAGGCAGCAAGTATAATCTCCTCATCTCCTCATTCAATGCACACTATGATAGGATCATTCTGGAGGAACAGCATGCAAAGAATTTAGTGCCTCAGAAGGAAATGAGTCTACTGGATTCTGTCTCTCAGAGTCATTAGTTCCCTTTGCATGGGGCACGCTTGCAGTGCGGGATTTACTGATGGCATACATTTTAGATAATTCAAGTTCTCATCTGGCATCTAGGTCTGAGGAGGCTCTAGCAGAGGAAGAATGATTATTTTCCCTACTTCACCCTCTCTTCCTAGGATTATGCTGTATATTAGCTGGTCGAGGGATGTTAGAGGAGCGGAATGACTGTTTGGGCTTCCGCAAAATCACATTATCTGAGGTATGCTGGTTATGTTTCTGCAGGGCCTCTGAGTACAGAAAGGATGTTTTGGGCCTAGAATTCAGTGGGGGTGAGTTTCCACTATTGCCATCAGCTTGCGCCAGATCGCGAGGTCGAGATTTGCTTGGAGTGGTTCTAATAGTGGAGCCTTGGTGATCTGCTCTGAACTGACCTTGTGCATCTTTTGAAAGCTGACAGTTAATCTTACTAGATTCAGAAAAGGAAAAATGCCTGTCTTTATATTGCTGAATGAATTTCAATACCTCATTAACAGTGGCACATTTTATGATCTGTCCATGAGATTCCTGAATAACTAGCGAAGTAGGATCTTTGAAGTAGAATTTTAAGCCTAAGTCTCTTAGTTGTTGTTTCACCTCATAAAACTCCTTTCTTTTTACAACCACTTCCATATAAAAGTTCTGGAATATCAGAATTCATTCCCCTCTCCATTTTAAAATCTTTCTCTCTGGTTAGCCTCATAATGTCTTCTTTTACTTAAATCTTAGCAGATAAGCAATTATGGGTCTGGGTCTTTGCCCATTGTTTTTAGGTCACAGTGACCTATGAGCCCATTCTATTTCTAGGGGCCATGGCCACTGAAAATCTAGGATGTCCGGTAAGAAAGCATGTAGGAATACGATCATATTATTCCCTTCAGTTCCTTCAGGGACCCCCAGTATCCTAATATTGTTGCGACACCCACTATTCTGTAAATCATCTACCTTCTGAGTTAAATAGGAAATATGCTCCGATTGCTTTTGGCTTACTTGCTCCAAGTAGCCCACCACTGAAGTGAGTTCATTAATTTTTGTACTGTACTCAATATATGGGCACCCATCTCTTCGTTTTGTTTTAAGAGGGTGGAAGAGGCTATTTTGGCTTCTGCCTGACCCAGTTTAATCTCAGCTATCATTTATTTAATTTGAAATATATATTTTTTGCTGGCAAAGTCATTGTAAGTTTCCATACATTCCCCCTCAATTTGATTTATGTTATGCAACAAGCGCGGTGAGCGGGGCCTCCTGTTTGACATCTCAGCTCACCATAGTGTTTCTACAAAGAATCAACAGATCCTGACAGGAGAGAGGAATATCAAAGCTAGCGATTCTTCTGAAAAAATAATCGTTCACTTGCCTGTGTTTTCCTCCATTAGCTATATCGGTTTTAAAGCATTTAAATATATATAATGGCACAAATCACTAGAAATAGGGAAGGGTTTTACCAGAGTTCACACACTCGCAACCATCTTTTTTTAGTGCCCACTCACGACCGTAATGACCTTCCTTGATTATCGCATGAAAGAGCTGGTACTACACAAGGCCTGGACCCATAAGGAGATATTATTTGGGGACATAAAATTATTTATAGAGCCTGACTATGCCCCAGCTACTATGGCAAAATGGAAGCTATGGTTTCCAGTAGTCAAAGCGCTATGCGCTAAAGGTTTAAAAGTGTGGATGGGCTTCTCAGCTAAACTGAGAATCACCTCTGATGCAGGCTCTAAGATTTTTGACAGTCCCCAAGATGCCAAAAAATACCTAGCTTCCCTGGAAATTCAACTAGATGACTACATCGACCCGGTGTCAATTAGAGGCCTACAGAAGCATCAGTGGCAACTGGTGGAAGGGCCAAATCCACGTCCTCAAGCTAGCAAGCAAGCAGAAAATGGAGGAGCCAGCACCTGGTCCAAGATCTGTTCGACCAAGAGACCCCCCCTATAAATGAAGCAAGACAGCAGGCAACCCTGAAGATCATGATGGAGCTATAGATGGTGAGTGAAGACCTCTGCAGGAACTTTTCCTTTTTTTTCCCTATCTATCTGTAAGGTATCTGATAGGCTTGAGCCTTACTTGGGCTACTGGGGAGTGCTTTCTTTACTCATTTGTCTAGTTAGGTTGGATATCTTTTTAAAAGGGTTGAGGGGATGCTAAATGTTTGGCAATAAGGAAGAGGAGAGTCGAAGGGTACAGTACAAATTTTGAAGATTCAAGGTATAGTAACCCTGAATTTGGGGAGCCTTACACAATTTGGAGATATATATCTTCTGGTCAAATCCTAGTGGGAGAAGATGTGCAATTGTATAGATGGGGAAGGGGGATGAGTAACCCTACTCATACAGCTATGTTGGGGGAAGAGGGGAGACATGGGGAAAGTTATAGTTTACTGCTTTGGCGCACTCACTGAGGTTGCTCTATGGGAGTAGGTTTGGGGCAGAGCAGTGAGGTACAGGGTTTGTTCCAGCACCACAATGCTGTCATAGGAAATCAAAAGTATGACAGGCTTCAAGTGGCAAATGGGAGTGAACAGGGACTGTTCAAAATGTTGTGTTAGGAAAGAGGCAACAAGCAAGGTTCATGGAGTTGCCACAGTTGTTTCTCATGTTCTCTAAGTTATGTTTAAGACTTTTTGATTTCTTCTTAATGCTCAGCCAGGTGTATCCATACTTCAAGATTTGCAGCCTAACCGACACAGAGCCTATGCACATCTCCAATGGATGAATTAAGAATAGCCACATATAATGTTCAGGGACTTAGTAATCTTGTTAAACGCACCTGAATTCTCTGGGAACTCAAAAAGGTGAACATACAAGTGGCCCTTTTGCAAGAAACCCACCTCACAGCTCTGAACATCTGAAACTGCATAGAAGCTGGGTGGGTTCCGTGTTTGCCTCTACTTATGCATTTCACCCCCATAGGAGGGGAACAGCCATTTTGGTATGTAAAGACTGCCCACTTGAGATAGAAACAGTGGAGACAGATCCTGAGGGACAATTTGTGAAATTATTGGCAGTCTGTCAGGATGTTCCCTGACTAATAGTTAATTTGTATGTTCCAAATGAAGATAAAGAGGTTGCTGATTCCTTAAGAACACCCTGGGAGACTTGATGGATTTGGAGAGTAGGCTCTGTGTCCTGGGAGGTGATTTTAACACTATTCTTGTGCCTTCATGAGATAAGAAGGGGGGCAGGAGGGAATAGGAGAAACCAAGCTGGTTCAGTGTTGGCCTGGCATACCCAGTTAGCAGGCCTTTGGTATGTATGGCAGGACATGAATGGCCAAGCAAGAGATTATACTCATTATTCTGACAGACATGATTGCTACACCAGGATAGACATGCTATTCCTGTCGGAAACCTGGTTCTATAGTGCGCAGTCTTGTGAAATTCTTGCCCACTCTCTTTCTGACCATGCACCAGTAATCATGGGGCTTGCTCTAGCTCCTGCTACACTTAATTCACATTGGAGACTAAACACTGGCCTGCTGAATTCCCCCAGCTTTAAAGAGTTGATTGGGGACACTATTAAGATGCATGATAGCCATAATGCGAGTGGGGAGACTTCACATGCTGTGAGATGGGACGCTCTGAAGGTGGTCCTATGAGGGGTAATTATAAAGTTTGCCTCAGAACAGAAAAGAAGATGGGAAGGTAAACTAAGAGATCTAGAAGACGAGGTGAGGGAACTTGAATTTCAACACCAGATTACTCGAAATGCAGCCACTAAACGCCAATTACAAGAGCATTGTTTGGTTTTGGAAGCTGAATTACAAACCTAGCTTGAGGGACAATACAGGAGAATAAGACAGGGGTACTAGGAGGGGGGGAAACAGTGGGGAAATTACTGTTAGCCAGACTGAGAGAGGAACAGTCGAGTAGGTTAATACTTTGAATTAAGGATCAACCAAAGGGGGTGACCTAACCAGTAAACCAGAAGAAATAACCCAAATATTTGCCTCATATTATAAAACCTTATACTCGCAGGAATATGTAGATGATTTTGAGGAGCTCACAGAGAGATTTTCTCAGCAGACCCACATTAGGACTCTCACTCGGGAAGTGAGGGACTCCCTCAAGGCAAATATTACAGGGGCAGACATACAGGCACAAATTAAGAAACTCAAGAATGGAAAGTCCCCCGGCCTAGACGGCTTCTCAGCTGAATTCTACAAAGCCTTTGAGGCTCAGCTGGTCCCTTTTCTAGTTCCAGTGTTTCAGGAGATTTTGGAAGGAGGTAAAATACCGGAATCGTGGAGGGAAGCACAAATTTCAATTTTACTTAAAGAAAAGGACCCTAAGGCATGTGGGTCATATCAACCCTTTTCCCTCCTGAATGTAGATTTAAAATTACTTACAGGCCTGTTAGCAGGCAGATTACAGACAGTGATCCCCTCATTGGTACATGAGCACCAGATGGAGTTTATAATGGGAAGATACCTTCCGGATAATATTCGGAGGCTTCTAAATGTTATCACCTTCCAAAAATCAACCCCCAACTTCTAAATAGCCATATACATGGATGCAGAAAAGACATTTAATAGGGTTAATTGGCAATTTTTAAAAGCAACCATGGATTGTATGAATTTCGGCTCTAAATTTTTAGCAGTTATTTCTGGGTTATATGCTGGACAGGTGGCACTGGTGACAGCCAATGGGATTAGCTCATGCCTCTTCCCTCTAACAAGGGGGACATGACAGGGGTGCCCCTTCTCCCTCCTCTTTGCCCTAAGCCTTGAGCCACTTGTGGTTCAGGTGTGTGGGGATGAAAGGATTAGGGGGGTGATGGTTGGCGGGATGGAGCAAAAAATGTCCCTATATGCAGGTGACTCCCTGTTCTTCTCTCCTCCCCAGAACAATCTTTGCCCCCTCTGGTTGACCTTCTGGATGCATTCAGAAAGATCTCAGGTTATAAAATCAATTTTCAGAAATCTGAGGCTTCCAGCTAAGCGGTACCTGTCCTTCAAGTTTTAGAGCAACTGCCCCATTTAAATGGGCCCCCAGAAACCAAGTCTGGTACCTAGGTATCCAGATAGTGGTAGACCTGGCAAAATTATTTGCAGCAAACTATGAGCCCCTCTGGTCTGTCATGGCAAAAGATCTGACTAGGTGGAAGCTCCTGCCCCTGGGTCTTGTAGGCAGGGTCCCCACAATCCAAATGAACATACTTCCCAGGTTTCTCTTTCTGTTCTCTTCCCTCCCGATTGGAATCCCGAATACCTACTGGAATAAGATAACTTGGCATATAATGAGAGTTCTTTGGAATGGCAAGAAGCCAAGAATAGCTAGGACAACTTTACAACTCCCAAGGGAGTCAGGTGGGTTGTCATTACCGAATCTTTTTAAATATTACCTGGCTGCTCAGGGAGCGGCAGTGGTAACCTGAGTATGGCAGCATACTTCATCCCTTTGGTACCTAATAGAGGATGCAGATGTGGGTTTCAAACCCCTATACACCCTGGCCCTGACCACCACTCCCCCAGACTTGGTTAGAATCATTAGAAATCATTGCCTTCAGATTCTTCGGAAAATTAAAAAAAGTACTAACACTCCTGAAGGTCTTATGCCTCTCTCCCTAATAAGACATGAGACAAGGTTTCTCCATCCAACACTAGATGCTGGATATACGGAGTGGGGAAGGCAGAGACCCTTTCGCTTCACACAGTTTATAGAGACTGGGAGGTGTATATCTTTCCAACATGCAAAAGAGAAGTTTGCCTGGTTGAATAAGGAATTTCTTTGGTACATGCAGATACGAGACTTCATCAACTCAGACAATAATATTCACCACCACACTAGGCAATATACAAGGTGGGAAGACTTTCTCTATGAGGCGGCCACAATTAAGGGTCCCCACCATTATATCTCTAGCATATATAAGCTATTGGGGATCCCAGTGGAGGTTGCATTATATTCATTAAGGGAAATCTGGGAGTAGGAGGTGGGCCTCCAAATAGATTCTTCCATTTGGGGACGTAGATTGAAGATAGGATGGAAGGTCACGTCAGCCCCCGTATGGCATGAATTTTTCTGGAAAAGTTTAGTGTTTTTTTTTCAGATGCCAACAATCACTTGCCACTATAGCACCTCATGCTCCAATATGTGCTGGAGGGGCTGTGGCAAAGTTAGAAGCCACTGGCTTATCTTCTGGGGGTGTACCTCCCTTGTCCCCTTCTGGCAGCTGATTCAACAGTCCATACAAGCTGTGTCTGGAGTCCTTCTTCCCTTACAGTTTGAGGAATGGGTGCTGGGATTTCCAGAGGTCATTAACTCCAGGGGTGACACTAGAAAAGTTTTACTAACCTCCATAGCTGTGGCCCTTAAGTGCATTACCACCAACTGGCTGAAGCTCAACCCTCCCACTTTAGAGGAATGGATAGTTCGTATGAGGGGGGGTTATATCAATGGAGACCCTTACCGCCAAGTTAAGTCTCAGTTATGAGTCACATGAACAGAGGTGGAGAGCTTGGGAGGGATGGCTTGCATCCAGTAACCCACTGACCAGATAACAATAGAGTGCATAATGTAACAAGTTAGAACTTTAGCCAACATTAATTTTAGGGTCAGGAGGAAGAAGGGGGGATACTAATGAAGGCTGAGCTATGATTGCAGAAAATTTTATCTTTATTTTGATTACATTTTGTTAATAAATTAACTTGTTCCCTTGTGTATATGGGGTGCTTTAGTCCCAGAGTTTCCAGAATTTATTGTTACTGTAACACAGCTATGATGAGTCTCAAGTTGGAGACTAAATCCTGGACAAATCTATCCTATGGCCATTTACCTATAAAAGGCTGCCATCATTCAACAAATGAACAAGAGACTTTACAAATAACTCACAACAGAGACTTTTCATTTTTGACTCTTTATTAACAAAAGTGGGAGTAGGGCAGAAGCAGGAAACTACAGACCTGTTACTTTAACCTCAGTGATAGGGAAAATGATGGAATCACTTCTGCAGTAAAGAATTGTCGAGTACCTAGAGGCCAGAGGGGCACAGGACCCAAGGCAGCATGGATTCACAGTGGGAAGGTCATGCCAGATGAATCTAATAGATTTCTTTGACTGGGTGACCAAAGTAGTAGATCAGGGAGGAGCTGTGGACATGGCTTACCTAGACTTTTGCAAGGCATTTGACTCAGTCCCACACAAAAGATTAATATTCAAGTTAGCCAGCCTGGAAGTGGGTTCCAAGATGATAGCCTGGGTAAAGAATTGGCTGGAGAATAGGACACAGAGGGTACTAGTAAATGGAGTCCACTCTGAAGAAAGGGGGGTTACTAGTGAGGTACTGCAGGGTTCAGTATTAGGACCGGTTCTCTTCAACGTCTTTATAAGTGACATTGCAGAGGGACTGGAAGGAAAAGTACGTCTCTTTGCAGATGACACAAAGATCTGTAGCAGAGTTGATGCACAAGGTGGGTGGAAAGGATGAGAAGGACTTGGCAAGGTTAGAGAATGGTCAAATGTATGGCAGCTTAGATTTAATGCCAAGAAGTGCAGGTAATGCACCTGGGAAACAAAACCCAGGGAAGAGTACACAATGGGGGGTGAGATACTAACAACAACAAAATGGAAAGGGACTGGGGCAGTCATATCAGATGACTTAAAGGTGGGCAAGCAATGTGAGAGGGCAGTAAGAAGGGCTGGGGATACTGGGATGCATAGGAAGAGGCATCAGTAGTAGAAAACAGGAAGTTGTTATCCCTCTTTACAGACAGCTGGTGAGACCCCATCTGGAGTACTGTGTGCAGTTCTGGAGACCCAGTCTCCGCAAGGACATAGACAAGATGGAAGCTGTCCAGAGGAGGGCAACTAAACTTTCAAGTACCTCAAGGGAATCAACAAAGTCCAAGAGGGTATCATCTTTCAAAATAAGAGGTGTGCAAGAACAAGGGGGCACAATTTGAAGATGGGGTGGCTCAGAGGTAATGTAAGGAAGTATTTTTTCACACAGAGGGTTGTGGATGCATGGAATGGCCTTCCGGAGGAGGTTGAGGAGTCAAAAACAGTGGTTGAATTCGAGTATGCATGGGACAGTCATAAGGCAATTCTAGGGGTTGGGGGTAGAAAGAAGTAGGCTGCTGGTTAACTAGGATCTGCAGCTCTCCATTAGGTAGAGAAATGGGCAGACTGGGTGGGCCAAGTGGTTCTTATCTGCCGTCAAATTCTATGTAGGTTTCTATGCAACCATATGAATAACAAGCTGGTTATCATTTTTACGTTCACTTGCGCGCATGCGCAAGGAACGTTTTGGGAGAGTAGCACACTTTGGAGGTGTGCCTCTCCCATCCAATGCACTGCTCCCTTGAGCAGGCGTGGCGGTCCTGCACCAATGGGTGCAGGAGCTCTGTATGACAGCGATGTTCCTCTGCTTCAAAGCAAAACACCGCTGCCATACTGAGCACCGCCGCTGTCCCCCTCACGCCACATGCCCCACCGCCGTCACACCGCCTCACCAAAGCTTTGGTGCCACGCTGGGAGTCCGCCCCTAGCATGGCAAATGTTGTTTGCCAACGGGGTGCCCTAATCCCATCGGGCTTACAGCCCCTCTAAGCCTTATCCTCTTGCCATGCTGGGAGCCCACCCCAGCATGGCAACGTTCACGTTGTTGCCAACAGGGATGCCCAATCCTCGCCGGCTCCTCAGCCCCCAGCCATCTTCTGCCATGCTGGGAGCCACCCCAGTGTGGCAACGTCCCACATCGTCATTTTTTTTAACCTGTAAAATAAAAACGGTCCTGCAGGCATCGCCTCCCAGCCCCCTCCCACAATCCGCACTTCCACCCACTGTGCACCCAGCCTCCCACACCCCCTCACCCCATACTTACCTCTGGACTCTGGCGCGATGATCTTCGGTGGACCGGGAACACGTCTGCACTCTTCAAGGGTGACCGCGAACTGAGGAAATGCCAGTAAACTGTATAATGGGCTAGATAGGGGGGTTTCAACTTTATTGCATATCTCAGTCAGTTTTTGGAATTTTTTCACCAAATTTTCAACATGGGGATTTTGGGACCCCTCCTTATGAATGACATCACTGTCATGGCATTATTCAGGCCTGCAGGGTGATTTTGCAGGCACTGCGCAGTCACTGCTCGCAATCACCCTTCGGGCTCGAATAACACCATGACAGTGACATCATTCATGAGAAGGGGTCCCAAATACCCCATGTTGAAAATCTGGTGCAAACATTCCAAAAAATGACTGTTTTACGAGTCTGCATTGCGCAGTTCCTACGCAGGCTCGTAAGTTAGTGAATTTTCAATATTTTCACTCCAGATTTTCAACATTGCCATTTTATCACACCTTCTTATGAGTTGTATAGCTGTCATTTTTCACATCTCACCCAAGACATGTTTCCGCCCATGTAGCGCACAACGGCACAGTCGGTGTGTGAAATCAATGTATGGGACACATTAAGAAAATCACAGTGACACTGTTCATGAGCAGAAGTCTTAAAATGGCTATGTTGAAAATTTGATGAAAAAATTCTAAAAATGACTGTTTTACGAGCGTGCATTTCGCAGTTCCTATGCACGCTCGTAAGTTTGCAAATTTCCAATATTTTCATTCCAGATTTTCAACATTGCCATTTTACCACACCTCCTTATGAGCAGTACAGCTGTCATTTTCACATCCTGCCCAAAACATCTTTTCCACTCATGTAGTGCACAATGACGCAGTCGGTGTGCAAAATCAATGTATGGGACACAGTAAGAAAATCACAGTAACACTGTTCATTAGCAGAGGTTTTAAATGGCAATGTTGAAAATTTGGTGAAAAAATTCCCAAAAATTACTGTTTTACAAGCGTGCATTGCACAGTTCCCATGCATGCTCGTAGGTTTGCGAATTTTCAATATTTCCACTCCAGATTTTCAACATTGGCATTTTACCACACCTCCTCATGAGCAGTACAGCTGTCATTTTTCACATCCTGCCCAAAATGTGTTTCTATCCATGTAGCGCACAATGGCACAGTCGGTGTGTGAACTCAATGTATGGGGCACATTAAGAAAATCACAGTGACACTGATCATGAGCAGAGGTCTTAAAATGGCTGTGTTGAAAATTTGGTGAAAAAATTCCTAAAAATGACTGTTTTACGAGTGTGCATTGCGCAGTTCCTACGCACGCTTGTAAGTTTGCGAATTTTCAATATTTTCACTCCAGATTTTCAACAATGCTATTTTACCATGCCTCCTCATGAGCAGTACAGCTGTCATTTTTCACATCCTGCCCAAAACATGTTTCCGCCCATGTAGCACACAATGGTGCAGTCCGTGTGTGAACTCAATGTATGGGACACATTAAGAAAATCACAGTGACACTGTTCATGAGCAGAGGTCTTAAAATGGCTGTGTTGAAAATTTGGTGACAAAATTCCTAGAAATGACTGTTTTACGAGTGTTCATTGCGCAGTTCCTATGCACGCTCGTAAGTTTGCGAATTTTCAATATTTTCACTCCACATTTTCAACATTGCCATTTTACCACACCTCCTTATGAGCACTGCAGCTGTCATTTTTCACATCTTGCCCAAAACGTGTTTCTGCCCATGTAGCGCACAATGGCACAGTCGCTGTGTGAACTGTGTATGGGATGCATTAAGAAAATCACACTGTCACTGTTCATGAGCAGAGATCTTAAAATGGCTATGTTGAAAATTTGGTGAACAAATTCCTAAAAATAACTGTTTTACTAGCGTGCATTGTGAAGTTCCTACACACGCTCGTAAGTTTGCGAATTTTCAATATTTTCATTCCAGATTTTCAACATTGGCATTTTACCGCACCTCCTTGTGAGCAGTACAGCTGTCATTTTTCACATCCTGCCCAAAATGTCTTTTCGCCCATGTAGTGTACAATGGCGCAGTCGGTGTGCAAAATCAATGTATGGCACACAGTAAGACAATCACAGTGACACTGTTCATTAGCAGAGGTTTTAAAATGCCAATGTTGACAATTTGGTGAAAATATCCCTAACAATGACTGTTTTATGAGCGTGCATTGCACAGTTCCCACGCACGCTCCTAGGTTTGTGAATTTTCAATATTTCCACTCCAGATTTTCAACATTGCCATTTTACCACACTTCCTTATGAGCAGTACAGCTGTCATTTTTCACATCCTGCCCAAAATGTGTTTCCGCCTATGTAGCGGACAATGGGGGTAACAAAAAGGTCATGCTGACAATTTATTGTCCAAATACCAGCAATCGCACAGGGCATTAGGTTAAAGCACCATACATGCCAAACACCACTGCAAATACCTGCAAGTGAATGTTCGGCATTGACAAATGCTTGTTTTTTATGTGAAGCTGTGTAAAGGGCTGTATGATCTCAGTCTCTGCAATAAAGCTGAGTTTTAAAAAAAATGACACCTGTCATGTTCAAGAGTTGGAGTATGACAAGCGCTAAATTGAAAATTTGGGGCCAAAATCTGCATAAATGAAAAATGTATGAGTGAACACTGGAAAAAACTAATTTGTTCTTAACTTAGTTTTTTTGTTTTGATTTGTTACATTTTGACCCCAGATTCTCAACATGGTCATTTTATGACCGCCATTGTATGACTAAGAAAGGTAGAATTTTTTAAATCCCATCTGAAAGGTAATTTCGTGGAGGGACTACAAAAACATGTTTCAGGAAGATTTAAAGAATGACACGTCATTTTCATGAGGTGGAGTACCGAAAGGGTTATGTTGAATATTTGGGGCCAAAGTCAGCACAAAGTCAGTCCACTCACTCATGTCAATAATGCCCTTATGTCTGCCCACCTCTCAGTTGCCACTGAATTCAAATCTTACTTTACCTCATGTGCTGCTGCTCTACTAGCTTCTCTTCCTCCTACCCAACCAGTCACGTCAGTCCACAACAACTCATGCCCAGGCCCCTTCCCTGGTGACCTCTTCTCCTTCTCCTTCTCTCTAGTCTCATCTCATGATACTCTAAATGCTCTCCTCACTCTCAATCCATCTAAGGGTTCCTCACCTGAAGGCCTTGACCTCAAACTTCTCTTCCTCTCCACTCATGCCATTTGTTCACCACTTTTTACTTACTAAACCTTTCCTTTTAGCTAGCCTCCATCCCTGACCCATGGAATCATGTAGTTCTCCCACTATCCAAGGGAGGTTACCCTTCTATGCCTGGGAAATACTGGCCAGTCTCTCTCTTACCTATTCTCGCTAAGCTTCAGGAGCACCTGGTTTCTCCCAACTCTCCTCTTACTTCTCTGACTCTGCCTTTTTCACTTCCTACCACTCTGATTTTAGAAAAGATCACTCCACTACCACTTTCTTACTTAGGCTCACTGATTCCATATGCTCAGGTATGGACAGTGGTCTAATCACATCTGCGATCTTTGTCAACTTTGCAAAGGCTTTTCACACTGTCTCCCACCCTCTCCTCCTAGATAATCTGCAGTTTGCTGGCCTGTCTGATCCTGCCACAAACTGGTTTAGCTCCTACTTAACAGGCCAGACACAGTCAGTGAAAACTGCTGATTCCACCTCCCCCCCCACTTCAGATTAATGCTGGCATACCCCAAGGCTCCATCCTTGGCCCCCTACTATTCTTCATAAACCTTAATGACCTCCCATCAGTGTGCACCTCCTCCTCCATCCATATGTATGCTGACGATACTGTACATTTCTGCTCTGGCCAATCGCCAACTGATGCCACTTCCACACTTCAGCATGACTTTGGGAAAGTTCAGCATTGGCTAAGCTCCCATCAACTTTTCCTCAACACCAAGAAAGCAATCTCCATGACCTTCGGCACTAGGCAGAGACTCTCTAGGACTAGGCAGAGGCTCTCTAGGCTAACTAAATTGCCCTCCTTCCACACCCTTGATGGCTCTACTCTAGAGGACATCTCCTCCTTTAGATATCTTAGGGTCTGGCTAGACCAGCACCTAAACTTCACTGGACACATAGACTCCATCCTGAAAAACCTGCACTCCAAATTAGGTGCTCTTTACAGGAACTGAAGCTGCTTACCTCTACAGGCGAGGTGGGAGATTGTCCAGAAAATGATACTACCCATCTTTGACTACTGCAACATATTCTACTGTGCTGCACTGAAGTCACTCTTAACCAGCTTGGACAAACTTTTCAATGCTTTCTGTTGTTTCACTGTGGATGCCCCTTCCTTTACCCACCACTGTGATTTATATCACTCTCTAGCTTCTCCTTCCCTGGAAAACCGTCATCTAGCCCACTGCATAAAATCTCTCTCTAAATTATGGTTTGATATGCTTCCCATTACCTTACCTCCTAACTGTCCTCCCACCCCACTGCCCCTCTCACCCTCAGATCCAGTGACTCCCGCACCCTAGCTATACCACGACACACCGCCTCTATAGGCCAATCGTCATTCTCCTGTAGGTTCCCTAAGCTCTGGAACTCAATGCCCCATCAAATCAGGCACTCCTCCTCCCCATGGTCCATCTTGACCTCCCTCCTCAACTTCCTCTCTCTATCCTGCAGCTGCTCCTAATTTCCCCTCTGGCTTCTCACTCCTTCTAATTTCCCCTTTGGCTTTCCCATTTCCTTTCCCAGCCGAACACTTGATATGAGGAGAAACCAATGTACTTTATTGCACTTCCTTGTCCACATTGTATGTATTAGTCTGCAGTGCTGTTAATTTGCTCCTCTCGCTTCAAATCCCAAAGTTTATCTAATGCTACTGATGTATTTTTTTCACTCTGTTGCTTCTCTGTTTTATACTACCTTTGGAAATGTGTTGTTGAGTATTGTGTATATATACTGTTCTATAATACTGCATGGCATTGTGCTTTTGATTACTGTACTCCCATGTTTCTCTTCCCCCAGGACATTCTGTGAGATGAGCAATTTTATATTGTTTAGTGTGCCTTTACTGGTGAAACTTTTCAATAAGTAAATAAAATAAATAAATGTCAAAGTTATGAGTAAACATTGAAAAAAAGTCAATGTTTCTTCATAACTTTTTTTTTTTACATTTTGACCCAACATTTTCAGCATAGTCTTTTTATGACCCCACCTTATTATCAAGACAGGTGAAATTTTTTAAATCCTGTCTGAAACATAATTTTGCAGAGCAACTGTGAAAAGAGGTTTCAGGGAGATTCAAAAAATTTCACCTACCTGGTTCTTGGGATGGGAGAAGCCGTATTGAACATTTGGGCCAAAATATTAAACAGTTACTAAATTATGAGCTTGTTTGCTTGCAGGTCAGGTGGCAGGTTGGCTTCTCAGCAGCACACGGGTTCCTGAAACAGATGCTGTTTTCTGAGCCAGCTATCAGGCACTGTGTTCCCTGCTGTCCAACGCTGTGCTCCCTACAATGGAAAGTTTGCAAAGGGTTACAGACAACTGCAAGAGCAATAGCAAGGCACGCACTCTCTAAATTGACAGCTGTAACAAGCATTTGTCAATGCTGAATGTTGTCTTGCTGGCATTGGCATTGGTAGTGCAGGAGTTAGAGATGCATAATAGGAATGGCAGTGAAGTGTTGAACTGACGCCAATCCCACCTCCACCATGCAGAGACTGACAGGCATTGGGGTGTGCCTTTGGTTTGTCGGCCATAACACTCATGTGATTTCACCTCACCCTACCCTTCAGACACTGACAAGTGTCGTGGTGTGCCTTGGGGTAGTCGAGCTTTATGCTCACCCCATCCCATAAGGAAATACCCTGAGATGGGTGCAGTATAGAAGAATGGGGTGAACTTTGGGGCCAAAGAGTCCAAGGCACACCTCAGTGGCTGTCACTGGCTGCAGGTTGGGGGGTGGAATGGCATGAGCATTACAGCCGACAGTCTCAAGTCACACCCTTGATGCCTGTCAGTCTCTACAGGGTGGGGCGTTATGGTTGGAAACTGTAATGCCCTGAGCGTTTGTTGGTATTTTCACTTCAAATTTTCAACATGGGCTTTTTGTGGCCCCATCTCATGAACAGTGGTACTCTCAGTTCCTTAGTTGAAAGGTGATTTTTTTCACAGCAACTGCACCATTTGGTGCCACAGGTGCAAAAACACATTTCGGGCAGGATGTGAAAAATGACTGCTATACTGTTCATGAGGAGATGTACAAAAATGACACTGTTGAAAATCTGGAGTGAAAATATGAAAAATGGGTGAAGTCACCAGCGTGTCTAGAAACTGCACAATGCACTCCCATAACGCAGTTACTTTGGGAATTTGTTTAACCAAATTTTCAACATAGGCAGTTTGGGACCTCTGCTCATGAACAGTGGCACTGTGATTTTGTTAATCTGTCCCGAACATTGATTTCCCACAGCGACCGCGCCATTGTGCGCCAGATGTGTGAAAACACATTTCAGGCAGGATGTGAAAAATTACAGCTATACTGTTCATAAGGAGGTGTGAAAAAATGGCAATGTTGAAAATCTGGAGTGAAAATATTAAAGATTATCGAAGTTCCAAGCATGCATGGAAACTGCATAATGCACGCTCATAACACAGTAATTTTTTGACATTTTTTCACCAAATTTGCAACATAGGCTTTTTGGGACCCCACCTCATGAACAGTGGTACTATCAGTTCCTTAGCTGAAAGGTGATTTTTTTCACAGCAACTGCACCATTTGGCGCCAGAGGTGCAAAAAAAACATTTCAGGCAGGATGTGAAAAATGACAGCTGTACTGTTCATGAGGAGGTGTACAAAAATTACACTGTTGAAAATCTGGAGTAAAAATATGAAAAATTGGTGAAGTCACACGCATGCCTAGAAACTGCGCAATGCACGCCCGTAATGCAATTGCTTTGGGAATTTGTTTAGCCAAATTTTTAACATAGGTATTTTGGGACCTCTACTCATGAACAGTGGCACCGTGATTTTGTTAATCTGTCCTGAAAGTTGATTTCCCACAGCGACCACGTCATTGTGCGCCAGATGTGCGAAAACACATTTCAGGCAGGATGTGAAAAATGACAGCTGCACTGTTCATAAGGAGATGTAAAAAAATGGTAATGTTGAAAATCTGGAGTGAAAATATTAAAAATGATCAAAATTATGAGCATGCATGGAAATTGCGGAATGCACGCTATGCTCATAACACAGTCATTTTTTGAAATGTTTTAACCAAATTTGTAACATAGACTTTTTGGGACCCCACCTCATGAACAGGGGCACTGTCATTTTGTTAATCAGTCCCAAAAGGTGATTCCGAGCAGTGACTGTGAAATCACCTTTCAGGACTGAATAACGAGATGACAGTGCATGTGTTCATGAGTTGGGGTCCCAAGAACCCCATGTTAAAAATCTGGAGCCAAAATTCAAAAAAATAGTAGAGCTATCCACCTAAGTTGAACCCCCCTCCCCCCATTGATGCCATAATGCAGCTTACTGGCATTTCTTCATTTTTGCAGTTTGATTTTGAAGAGTCCAGATGTTTTCCCACTCCACCAAAGATCACAGTGCCAGACCTCCAGAGGTAAGCATGGGGGGATGGGGAGGTGGGTGCACAGAGGGTGGGTGGGTTGGGGAAGGGGGCGCTATGGACAACAAGTGACCGCTTTTTTTTCAGGTAAAAACAAAAATCTGATGTGGCCCGGTGGTGTTGAGGGTTGAGGTGCTGGACACCACACCTCACACCATGCCAGTGACCGGGGTTTGGAAATGCATCTGGGCCGTTGGGGGTCGGCCAGGGAGGGAGAGAATTGAGCATCCAATGGACTGCTCTCCTCTCCTCTCCTTGGGGTGGGTACGGGGCTTACACCACTCTGTAGTGGCCCCTGATGGAAGTCGGGGGTATTGAAGATGTGGTGTGTTTAGAGGGAAGTATGGCGGATGTCAACACACAGTACCTGGATGTTGCTGCACATCCGTACTTCAGGAGAAAAAGCTTGGAGGAAAAATGGTAGTCATCATGGTGGCTTGATGGCTGTGCCTCTCTTCACCCAGGGCATCTGTCTGGAATTGTGCTTCGGTATTAGATCCGGGCCCAGCAGGGGGAGTGGGGACCCCTCTGCAAGTACCGCATGTGCTAGCTGGATGCGAGTGAGCAGGCAGGTTGAATAAAGAGAAAGGATGGGGTTGAATAGAGAGAAAGGATGGCAGCCAGATGACAAGCAGGCAGAGTTGCAGGTAGGTAATGTAATATATATATATATATATATATATATTTTTAAATGGAACAGGACATCCGGGACAATTTGTTGGTGTGTACGCAACTGGTGTTGGGGAGAAACATGCCGACATAGTTGGCTTTGTCACAGTGGCAGCACACTGGGGTGGGCTCCCAGTGTGCCATACAATGTGGGGGGTGAGGGACATGCTGACACGGGGATTGCACCCCTGATGTCTGCTTTGTTTGGGTATTGCGTGCTGCCGCCATGTTTATTAAAATGTTTCACCAGAAAATGCACGGATGGGAGGTGTGTCATCTCTGCCACTGCATGACAAGCTTGTCTCTGATTGCAGTGGCACATTTCTTTCAAGTTGGTGGCACTTTACATCATTCTTGCGTCAGCACTAGCATGCTGGCTAATTGGGGAATGAGGGACGCACCTACTAAAGCGTGCCCTGCATTCGCCAACACTGACACACCTCTCACTGTGCTACTACCACAAGATGCTGCTTGCATGTGCACAAGATGACATAATAAACAGGAGTACCTAATGCATTTCGATGGCAGAGCTGCAAACCACTTCCTGACTTTGATCACAATAGGAACTGGTCTACTATGTAGGCCACCAGCCCTAATAAGGGGGTACATAATGGAAACATTTAAATACATGCAAGTACTGTATTAACTAATAGGATTCCAGAGAGCTTTTCATGACTAGTGGCATCTTAACTAACAGGTAGCTTGAAAACCATGGTAGAAAGCAGAAGCAGCCAATAGTGAGTGAGTTCATATCCTAGTTTAGTATCATAAGTCCCAACCCCCAATGAACTGCAGTGACACATTTCAGTTGCAAAATACTTCCTGAGTTTGATCACAGTGGAAACTAATCAGCTACACAGATCAACCCTAATTAAAAAAGTAAGTCTCCAAATCCTGCGGAGAAAAGGAAGGTTTGGAAAACCAGCACATATGTTGTCAGGCTTGGACAAGCAGGCTAGTAGATCATTCCTATCCTACAAGTATGGATTGTGCCCTGTCACCAGCCTTTTATCTACAGTGTACAAAACGAGAGTTTTTGTCAAATATAGGCTAGCAAAGTTCTCTGGGTAAGAAAACTAGAGCCACGCTGAGAAGAATGGATTTAATCCATCAGGATATGTTGACAGGCCCAGAATGCAGGCATCATGGAGAGAAAGAGAGGCTTACAGGATGTATTTCCAGCTGGGTTGCCAGATCATAACATTTCAGCTTTATAGAAGCAATTTTATTTGTTTTAGAGTTAGGAGACCTCTTCTATAGAACTAGGATCATAAAATATTTAATATACCATTAAGAAACCTAAGACAAACTGGGATGTGATAGGAGGGTGGAGGAGTGGCATAACAATAGCTTAAGGAAGGGGTGAATTTTTTTGGTGAAACAAAAAGTTCACACCTCTCTGACGTGAATTCCCAGCGGGGACATGTGCAGTGTCGGATCCAGGATTTTACAATGGGGGTGCTGGGGAACTGGAGTGATGTGCATACTTCATATGCAATTTTTTTTTCAAATCCTTTATATTATCTGCTATTTTTTTTACTTTATTTTTGACAGAAAACACAAATGTAATCTATAGTTTTTTGAACACAGATTTTCTTAAAATGAGTAAATCAGACTTCTTCAACAGAGTAAAATGCAGCAGCAGCAAGCAAGTTACAATGGAGGAGCAGCCCCCACCCCCACCCCCACCCACCGATCCGCCACTGCTTAGTGAAAAGTCAGGTTTCTCTTTCTAATGCAGAACACGTAGAAAACATACTGCCACATTCTCCCAGCGAGAGTATTCAATGTTTTTTTTATGTTGTTTCTTTAAAACAGAATACATCTAAAATGCAGCAGGACCCAAGAGCCTACAGGTCTTTTCAGTGCTGGAGACCTGGGTTCTGATCTTAGCTTGGGTCATAGTTGACACGAACGTGGTAGTCTCAGAAAGATTTCCAGCGCTCAGTAATCCATGTCACAAAACCAGTGGAAAATCTTTTGTATCTTTTTCCAGTTTGTTCCTCCCACTGTCATAGGTAGTGCTTAGCCTTCTTCAAGCACTCCCGTGCCCCGACATGACAACTTCCCAATACTAGAGTTACAGTGCTCAGGATATGCAACAGAGACATGAAATACAATGGAGCGCAGTGCAGTACTGGGACTCAGATTCAGACCCAAGAGATTCCTATTCAGTATATTATTAAACCGGGTACAGCTCCCAACCATTTAAAGTGATACTTCAATATCTAAGAAAACATTTCAAAATAAAATATTGGCACACTACTCAGCTCCTATTTCATTATTTCCAATACTTTATTTCCCTTCATTCTTTGTTAATGAGAACATCTGCATGAAAACAGGACATTTGACCCCCAGACATCAACTCATTATTCTACTTTTCTCTCACAATCTTTATCTGTGACATTACAGTCCGTTGTTGAGGAAATGCTCTTGATGCCACAAAAAGAGGATTATGAGGGAAAGCAGGAGGATGTGATGAAATGTGGGGAACTGATATCTGGTTTTCATTCAAATGCCCTCCATAATAAAGAATGAGCGTGATAAATATAGAATATAGTAATGAAATATAACCTGTATTGTGTCTAAATATTATATTTTTAAAATGTTTTTGTGTGTACTGGCAAATCTCTACAGTCAGGTGCTGCTCTGCAAACAGCACAAACTTTTTTTTTCTGCATTGCACAAAAGAGACCCATGGTTGAATGAACATGGAGACAAACGTATCCTCTCAGCCAAGAGGGAGGGTCCACCTCTGCCTCAGGTCAAGGTGTAGCTCCAATGGGGAAGCAATGTGGGGAAGCCTGGTTTGTATCTTCTAACTCTATAGGCCAGTTTACGTGGCTGCATTGATACCATAGCAACCCGCACTCTTGGATTGCTGTGGTGAAAATGTGGCCATGGAGACACTTACCTGATCATGGTAAGTCAGTCCTGGCTCCTCTCCCTTAGCTGCTGCCAAGCTGGGGATTCATTCTGGAGCAGGCAGGGTAAGCGGCCATGTGGAAAGACTGCACTGCTTGCTCTGACACTCTATCCAGCCCTCCTATGATAACTAAACTGGATGTCACCGGGCAAGCTGACTCATGGCCACTCTCCAGCATGGCTTGCAGCAGCACAGACAGGGTCATATAAACCAGACTTTGGAGCTGAGCAATAGATTGGGGCAACACCACAGCAAAATGGCACTCTTGTCCCAGAGGCCATGTAGATAGACCAGGGGTAGTTCCCCTGCCCTGTCCTTGTATAATTTTGCTTTCTTGATGAAGCTCAATCTTTGTACTGTACATTTGTAGCTCTGTTTGATGATTTATTGTATAAGTTGTTGTTCTATTTTGTTCTTGCACTCCACTTCCTGCTCCCCCCAGGATGCATCTGGAAATGAGCTATTATCAGCTCAGTATGTCTTTCCTGGTGAAACTTTTTTTGAAATTACAAATGTGGCTAGAACATGATCAGAGAGTTTGAATATCCAGGGCCATGTATCACTCACCTTTCAAATGCTCCCATCACACCCCCTGAGCAGTGCTTTTGCCACCTCTGTAGCTCACCAGCGGAGCCATACTCTCTCCTCCCAGCCTAGTTATGGTGGGGGCATTGGCTCCAGTGCTAAAAGCACTTATCCCCCTGTAACTGGTTGAGCTAATTATTACTTGGCACCCTTGCACTGGGCCCACTCCCTGCCTACCTGTCCCAGTAGAACACCTGGTCCTCTAGTTTTTTAATCCTCCTGATTACCTGCCTAGTGCCCCCCCCCCCACAGGCACTTATTACCCTACACTTTTTGTTCTGTTTGCACTGATCGAACTTGTTATGTATTATGCTGTTTGCTACCTAATTCATCCAGTATGTACCATTATGTAGATATCTAGACATGTTCTGTTTTGTGCCTATAGTCTCTTATGCTGTTAGCTACCTATTAATCTCTGTTAATGCCTGTTATTTTCTGTATGTTAACTTTGACTCCTCCTACTGTTCTTGAATGTATGTACCTTGTAACCCTCCTGGGTCGCACTTGAAAATAGGCACTTGGCTGTCTAGTGTGCTTACCCGGTTAACAAAAGCAAATAACTAAATAAAACTATGGGCACTAGCTCCCTGAAAGCCTGGCCTGGCCCAGATTGCATGATCAATTCCATTGCCTATGTCCCTTCCCCTGCTGCCTCCCCTATTGTCTCTCCTGTCTCCCTACCCCCTTTAACCCCTCCTCACTATTTACCTCCCTTAACCCTCTAACACTGCATCCACAACTAGCTAACCTGCTGGGTCTTGTCACTCTCTCCCACCTTTCTTCTGTGGCACACCCTAGTTAGACCCCGGCTCATGCCTAGTGCCGCTGCCACTATCTACTCACTATTATTCAGTTTCTGTACCTTTCTGACTTTGCACTTTTCCTCCTCATCATCATGGGTGAGAGCCCTTATAATCTGGTGTTCGGAATTTTTGTGAACTCTGTAATATTGTTGATATTACTGTGATACTGTATACGCTATGTATTTAACACTGTTTATTTTGACAATGCCTCACAGCTGCATATGTTCCCACCTGTCTTGTTTCCCCCTCCTTTTTATTCTTATGACGAGGATCCTTCATAAAGGAGCTTTTAGCTCAAAGGATGTACTTCCGACTTTCCTAATAATTGAACGGCCTCATGTCAGTCATGCCAAAGTACTACATCAATGCAGTATTCCTCCAGGGGACACTATGCAGTCACAGTCCAGTACCGCCACTCTGGGATATGAACTTGCAAGACAGGTGCTTCTTGAGAAAAAAACTGCAGCACTGTCAATTAAAGCACACAAATTCTGCTCTAGTGTGCCTACCATACATACAAAAACATTAAGAAGCAGCCAAACCTGGTGGCATAGCCTGCTTCTCCTTCAGTCCACATGTAAATGGCATGCTGTTTGCCTGACTTCTGTAAAAGTACAGAACAAATGACTTTCAAATAGTGTGATGTTGCCAGCTTCCTCTTCATGAAAATAAAGAAAAGAAGGACACCCTGACTACTGTTCACTACTGAATATACAGTAGCAGAGGGGAGATCATTTGAAACCACCCAAAAGCAATACCTTCTCTGAGATGATAGCACTCTCACCTCTAGGTCAGTAGGACATGGGTTCAAGTTGTACGCCAGGGACCTAGACTCACACAGTGCTGATGCTAAAACTGCCTACAGAGGGAAGAGGCCATAGTGTTGCAGATGCCATCATTTGTATGAGATATTAGATGGAGGTCTCCTCTGTTTTTCTAGTTCTTGGATGACTAGGTAGAAGTTAAGGATCATGTAGCACAATTAAAACGTTTATTAGTGCTTTGGTCAACATTCTCCCCAACCCCTCTCACTTTGATCTGTCTTTATCTGTCTCCTCTTCACTCTTTCTTGCTCTCTTTCTGTTTTGCTGCCCCCCCCCAAACAAGCTTCCTATTCTGACATGCTCTCTCCCCCTGTTACTCCACTATCCCCAAACAGTACACAATGACATCTGCTCTGCAAACTGCTACAAAATTCTATACCAGCAGCAGCAGCAACAGTGTGCAGCTTGTCTGTAATTGTCCAACCTCAGCTTGGTTGGGGTGGTCCTATTAGCTGTGGGGAGTTGAAAAATTACAGCAATTGACTGGCTAATGAGTAACAAGCCAGGATGCTCTGCTGCTCTACCTGACCCTGAAGGTACAGATAATTAGCCTGGCAGCAAAGAAACTAATAGTTTCAATTCTCCAGCTGTCCTGATCTCAGTGTGGCTAGAAATTAAAATTCAGAATGATTCTGTTAGTTATTTGGGTCTCTAGGCGTGTCCCTAAAGGAACACTCTAATTAAATGCTTTGTGAATCTATATAAGGAGATGAGACATCTTTCTGATGATGTCACATTTTGCACTACTCAACAACAGATATGCACACACACACACATGCATTACACACACACACACAGTGTAAATGTACACACATGCACACACACTCTCATATACACAAACACATACCTGTATTCATTCATACAGTGCGTGCACACATGCACACACACCTACTGTATATGCACACACATACTATAAATGTACAAATGCTTACGTGCGTGCACACACACTTTCTCATATGCACACACACATACATGTGAATACATATGCACACACACATGCACACTGAATTTCATTAGTAATACAATGTTAGATCTGGTGACGTGTGCCCCCAAATAGTATAAAACAGTAATCAACAACCAAAAAAACAACAACCACAAAACAGATGCTAATAGCATTCACCTCCTGTCTGTTTCAAAGCCCCAGTCACTACAATCACAGCGAATTCAGGTTTAAGAGAGAACTTTGGTGGCTGTCAAAAGCCAACAATGGCCTGTTTTGTAATACAGAGCTACAGCAGTGTGTGGCCCATATCTCATTTGTAAGCACATCAGATAAACAGCTCTGTTCACCTCGTTTGTGAGCCTCTCAGAACTGAAGGAGGATTCAAGGGCTGACAGTGTGTACAAACAGCTTACAGCACACATAATGCAGAGTGAAATTGTCACTTGTATGCAGAGTCCCAGAAATGACACTCTGGTCTTATGGGACGTGATGGCATGGCCAAAAGGGACCCCAGCAGAAGAGAACCAAGAAAAGTATATCCCAATTATCTAGGAAATGAAAGTTGAAAGATACAGACGGAGCTGAATCTCTGTATATTTACCAGACTGGGTGGTTGCTAAGGCCTTGCCAAAATGTACCCTATGGTGATAGCCCCAAGGTCATTCCAGCAATGGGAACTGGGAGCATTCCATTTCCAGGTCACCCAGTGTTTTAGCTAGTCCTCTCCAGGGTCAATTATATACATCACTGACCAGCTTCTGTATCCAGTAAGGTTGCAAAGACAGAACAAGGATGTATGTTTTCCATTGTCTCTTGCATTCCCTGACGGTTCTCCAAACATAATCCCCTGCCACAACTAGCCTTATCATAGAGTAAACTGTGCAGATGTACAGGATACCCAGAGAAGAGCTCCCCCCAAACAAGCTTTTATTGTCCAGTTGACTTTGCTGGGGAATGGATGAAAGCCAGAATTAACCCAGAACCGGAATGTGCCTAATAGATTCCAGTTCTAGTTTTTTTCAGTTTCCCCTGTCAGAATGCCTTCTGGAACCCACTGCCCTGCCAGAATGCCCCTGAACTGTAAGAATACCCCTGACTTCTGGAATACCCTTATGCCATCTCTACCTGTAGTCTAGTTGTCCCTCCCAATCCCCTTTCACAGAATCACAACTCCCACCCCCACACCAGCTGGCAGACAGCACAGCCTACCACGCACCTCCACAGCTACCTGCTATTTGAACAAATTCATGCAATCTGGGTATGTATGGAATTTTTGAAAAAGGCACTGCTATTGTTAGTGTACTGTATCCTGATTGCCCGCACTTTCTTTAAATGGTGCATTAGATAGATCTAAGACATAGATGCTAACCAATCAGGACACCATATTTCCCCTATTTATTTTATAAATTGCAGTTTTTGTGAATTAGATCAGACAGCAGCCAACCAAGGAGGTAAAAGGTGGGCTGTGCCAGCCACTATCTAGGGTGAGGGAATTTGAAAGTGGATGAGGAGATCATTGCAACTGGACCTTTGGGACTGAGGGTATTCTGGCAGGTCAAAGGGGGAGGAATATTTTGGTAGGGATTATCACAGCAGGTCAGGGGAGATATTCTGGTATGGTATGTGGGGGTATTCTGGCAAGTGAGGTACTTTTCAGCAATGACAATGAGCTCTGTGGGGCATTCTGGTGGGGGGGGGGGCTGACAAAAGGAAAACTGAAATTGATCCATTTAAATTCCAAGCACATTCTGAGTCCAGATCAAGTCCAGTGTCAACCAATTCTTGACTTCACTTTTGTTTTTTCACAGAGGTTTTTATCCTCCTTGCAGGTCTTGGGTGGTTTATCAGCCCTGTTTCCACTCCCAAAGGTCATCTCTTACCTCTCACAAGTCCTAGACATGAACCTCCATGGATTCCTCCTGTAGTGGGGGGGGGAGGGCTGTCTCCTCCTGACAGACATATCCAGTATGGCCTCCGACTGGAGTGACAGGGTGGACCACCGTGACACAGACTGGGCTTCCTGAAGCCCAAGCCACCATTTTTCCATTTTTCTCCCATAGTCCCTGCCACAACATCATGACAGTACATGGATGTGCAGGCACGCACATCCTGCAGATCCACAGCCCCACCCATTCTAAGCCTACACTACCACTAAGCCATGACTCGGTGGCAGTCATGGGCCAAGACAACATAGATATCCCCCAGAAGAGGACAGCAGTCCCTGGGATGCTCAATCCTCTCCCACCCCACCAGGCACCCAGCAAGCTCTGCTCATTCACAAACACAAGTCGCCAGTGTGGCAGGAGGTAAGGCATTCAAAACCTTAGCCCTTCATGCCACCAGGCCAGCTTCTTGACTTCACTTCTTCTCAGTTTTCTGCATCTCTATCTAGTTTAGTATAGAATTTATAAGTAAATCTGAAAATCTTCTTGTTCTTTAAAGATTGCATTCTAACTCTGTGAGAGTGCACAGACCAGGAAGAAACTCTTTATATGCAAACCGAGCCAAAAATTGTGCCAACATCTGTCTGTTTCAAACATATCAACTGTCTACTTAACTGCCATGCTATTTTTTCAAACTGAAAAATTATTACTTACCTCCTAACTTACTCCAATTTTCAGATGTTCCTGGCAATCACGAGACTACCTCTGCCTTATGGGCTTGCTAAGGTTATGAGTCCTAGTTACTCAGTTACTGAGCAGGAAAGGGACCTTAGGTTTATCATATTTGATGACTTCAAAGTGGCAGGGCAGTTTGATAAATCAGTGGGCAGGGCCAGTAGGATTCTGTGATGCACAGAGAAAGGTATCTCCAGCAGGAGGAGCAAGGTGCTGTTGCCACTATATTACTCGCTGGTGAGAACCCGCCTAGAGTATTGTGTCCAGTTTTGGAGGCTGCACCTCAGAAAGGACATAGACATGGTGGACGCAGTTCAGAGGACAGCAACTGAAATAGTGCAGGGGTTGCACCAAAAGCCCTATGAGGAGAGACTAGGGGATCTCAACATGTAACCTTTCGGACACCATCATCAGAGCATCAAAGCCAGCTGAGCTCTCAAAACTACTCCAACCGGTTATACCTTCACGGGACCTTAGATCCTCTGACAAGTCCTTATTGAATATTCCTCTCTGCCGCACAAAAAAGGGCTCGGGAGCCTTCAGTTATGCTGCCCTCACTTTTGGAACTTGCTGCCCCAGGGACTAAGAAATGCCCTTCTCACGATGCATTTAAGCACAATCTCAGAGCTTTCCTTACCTCGATGGACAAATGTGTTTGTTTTGATCCTCTTGAATCCATGCTCCTAACCTGTTCTCCTCCCTCCCCCTATTATGTATTATAGGCACTTGCGCTTTTTATTCTTGGTTGTTTTTGCTTTATGTTTCATGTTTGTTGATACTGTATAACATTGTTGTTCTGATGCCAATTGTAAAGCTCTCTAATTACTGCCTAGTCACTTAGCTTGCCTCGCTCCTGAGCTGTTTTCCCCACCTTCATTCCTTATCCTGCACCCTCTGTTCCTGTAACACTTACTTTCCCAGCCCCGCCTCTTCCCTTCCCACTTAGCCATTTCTCCAGTACCCCTGTCATTACCCTCCCTTTTCCTGCCCCTCCCTCTCCTGCTCTTGCCACCTCACTCCCCTAACCGCCTCCACCCCTCTCTGCCATCTTCGTTCCACCGGCCCGTAACAGGTTGCTACCTTGTACCGCTACGTTGTAACTTCACGCCACCCTTCCTACCTTCTTTCACCTTTCTGCCCTCTCCTGCCAGCTTTCCCTCCTTCTTTATTCTTCCCTCTTCTCCCTATGCTCAGTCCTCACCCCTCCCTCTCCTATTTTATCCCGCCTCCCACCAGTTTGCGTGACTCCCCTCTCTCTCCTGCCGTCTCGTAGTTCCACCGGCTCGGCCGCAGGTTACTACTCTACCCCGCCAATGCCGTTTTCACCGCCTCGCCTCTTGTCCTCCTCCATTCTTCTGCTCCACTGTGCTCTTACTAGGTGCACTCTATCTCCCTACCCCCACTCATTTCCCTATCTGTTCCATGCCCTTCATCCCTTTTCCCCCTATACCCTGCCCTTCCCACCCTACCCTTCCCTCCCCATTCCTTTAGTTCAAATCCCTCTCACCCTTGCACCTAGTCCCCCCACCACCCTCCCCTGCACATCACCCTCTCTCCCTCTCTATTTTTGCACCCATAGCTTCACTGTCCTGTTCCCCGACCTCTCCATCTCTCTTGCCGACTCCGGTTCTACCGTCCCAGCCACAGGTGGTAGCCTTCTCCGCTAATGCCGCACTTGGCGCCTTAACCTCCCTCCTGTCCTCCCCTTTTGCTATTCGCCTCACCACCCCTGTCTCTGCCTCTCCTGCCCTACCTTACACCTGTCCCTCACCACCTCTCCCCAGTTCTCAACAACTGAATACATGTAATTTTATCCTTATTGCTATGCTTGACTACACTGTGTGACTTTGTCCTTTGCAAATGTATCCTGCTCTGTGTAATTTCTTATATATACTGCAAATGTATCCTGCTTTGTGTAATCTCTTATGTATCACTGTGTTCTGTAACTGTACCTCCCGGGTCGTGCCTGAAAATAGTCACTTGTTGGCTAGTGCACTTACCCGGTCAACAAAAACTAAATAAATAAATAAATAAAATAAATCCTGAAAGAAAGGAGAGTGAGGGGGGCAATTATAGAGACATACTACAAGTACAAGTGGTAGTAGGGAGGAGGTTGGCAGCTATAGGCCAGTCAGCTTGACTTCAGTGGTGGGGAAATTAATGGAATCACTACTGAAGGAAAGGACTGTGGGCTATCTTAAATCCAGCAGCTTACAGGATCCAAGGTAGTATGGATTTACTAAGGGGAGGTCATGTCAAACAAATCTGATAGATTTCTTAGACCGGTTAACCAGAGAATTAAATCATGGGTACGTGGATGTGGCCTAACTAGATTTCAGTAAGGCCTTCAACATTGTTCCACATAGGAGACTCATAAACAAGCTGGGCAGCCTGGGAGTGGATCCAGGTGTGGTAAACTGGGTAAGAAATTGGTTGAGGGATAGGTGACAGAGAATGGTGTAAAAGGAGCTCACTCTGAGGAAAGGAGGGTGACCAGCGGGGTGCCACAAGGTTCAGTACTGGGTCTAGTCCTCTTTAATGTCTCTATTAGTGACATTGCAGAGGGATTAGAAGGGAAGGTATGCCTTTTGGTTTTTGCAGTTAATTTGTTTATTAAACATATTTCAAATATAGATCAAATATACTGCAGAGAACATTTAAAAGTAAAATGGGTCCAGCATTATATAGTACTCTGCAATCATCATCAATTTATAAGATGTAAAGAAAATAAAGACTGAGATTGCATATATATATATATATATATATACACATAATAATAAATGAATAGTGTATAGTATTTATCAACATTACACCAGTGATTCTCTGCAATGTTAAGATAAGGAAAAAATCAAGACAAACAATATCAGTTTCAACACATCTATATAGCAGAGAGTTAAAACAATAAGGATAAGTAAAAAACATTAAGTATAACTGACATATAGAGCCCACAGTGATTCTTATTCAAGTAGACTTTCAGTAGTTCAGATAGTCCTGCCAACAGAGCTTATATTCGATCATACAATTTAAGGCCAAATAGGAGGGACATGCTAAAGACACAGTCTGCATTAATTTAGTAAACATATCTACAACAGTAGGGATTGTCACACTTGGACAGCTGGTTCTGATCCCTGTATCATTTTTTTGTAAATATAAAAATATGTGTGATGGACCGTCTGGCAGGAGGAAAAGCTGGCTTGCTGAAATTGACACATCAACCCCCGGATAAGTTCAAAGGACAGACAGTAACTTAAACTGCAGATATCTGAGGTACAATTATCTTGTTAGTTTGATTTGAAGGCAGGAACCAAGATATCCATTTTATAATGCCCTCAGGGAAATCCTTTGATCTGCTATGCATGTTGATTGGACCATCGTCCCAGGAAGCCAAGAATTACATGTCTGGATATACCAGGTCCCAGACTAAATTAAGGAGTTCAATAAGCATTTGCTTGGAATATACAGGGAATTACATCAAAGAGGCTTTGATGTCTTGTGAAGCAGATCAGACTGGTTCTGGGGAAATCACATGAAGAGAGGAGATTCATCAATGTCAGATATTGTGTTAAAATATTTTATTAGGACTTCCTGTGTTATAAAATATAAATTTTAATACACCAAGGCTGAGTTAGGTGAGCTCAGAAGGCCGGCTCAAGACTGCTTTAAAATATACTGAGCAGACCTTACACAGAGACATTCATTTTTTCTGACTGAGAAGGAGGAACATCAAGCACTGAAAGATTAAGAAGTAAGGAGACCTTAGATTAAACCAGTCTGAGTGTTATTATTTGTAGGAATCTGCACTTTTAAACCTGTTTGTTTTAAGGCTGTATGTGTAGGGATATTTTGTTCTGTAATTTTACTGTTTTCCTATTTTACCTATTTTAAAGTAAAGATATATATTTTAAAAATGGAAACTGCCTGGTGTGCCTTGAAATTTCTTTTTATATAAGTGAAACTCTGAAGATTACAGTTGACACTGTGTATGAGCTTATTGTGATACCAAACTGGGAAATAGAGTTCTCTAGGTCTTGCATAGAGTTCTACGGGTTTATTTTGTAATACCTAATTAGGTGCCCATAGGCAGAGATATCTGGCCCCTCGAAGACAGAATTATCTGAGCCTGACAATTGGGTATGCTAATAAGAGGGTATCAGTTTGAATCTCTCCAGAACTTGGGACTAAGGTGACACAAACCCACAAAACAGACAAGAGGGTTACCTTGTTCTGTTAAACTGTTCACAATTCTACACTCAGATGTTGGCACTTTGGGAGTAGAGGGCTGACCTGCTGAGTGGGTTTGTGACAGGAATTATAGGTGACTTCCAATGCATTAAAATAAGTTGTTTAACTTGCATTAAAAGTATATTCAACCATCTATGTTGATATTTTGAAAGTTTATTATCCTGGTTTGTAATTCCAAGTATGAAGTATTTGGGATCAAAGGGAATATTGTAACCAACTATATTTGATGACAAATGGTGAACTGACTGTCATAATGCATAAATTGGTCTACAGGACCATAAAATATGTATTAAATCTCCATCTAGAGAGTTACAGCACCAACAATAATCATTAGGTATTAATCTAGATCGATATAAGACTGATGGAGTTTTGTACCATAGAAGGAGAATTTTAAATTGGATAAGCATACTGCCTGTGTCATTAAAAGTATTGTGACAGAAAGACCAACATTTGTTCCTTGGAAGTCTGTTAGGTTACAGTGTAAAGCTGTACTACATTTGGCCTTAGCTATAAGGGATTGATCTGGTAAGGTATGTCTCACAGTCTTATAGATTCTACTGACTAAGCCAGATGTAACCCATGAGATGAAATAAATGTCAAGAGAAGGTTGCATATTCATTTGTCACAATAAAGATGGCAACTCACAACGTAATTGTAACGATTTCTAAAAATCATGCTTAGATATGCCCCATTTAGCTTGTAATTCAGTTAAAAAGTTTAAGGTGAAAGAAACATAGAAACATAGACTTTGGGATGGCAGATAAGGACCGCTTGGCCCACCAAGTCTGCCCATTTCCCTACCTACAGGATAAGCTGCAGATCCTATTTAACCAACAGCCTATTTCCTCCTACCCACCACAAAAATTGCCTCATGTCTGTCCATGCATTCTTGAATTCTCCCAGTTTTAGACCCCACAACCTCCTCAGGAAGGCTGTTCCATGCGTCCATCACCCTCTCTGTGAAAAAAATGCTTCCTCACATTGCCCCTGAGCCGTCCCCCCCTCTATCTTCAAATTGTGTCCCCTTGTTCTTACACATCCCTTTTTCTGAAAGATGCTACCCTCTTGGACTTTGTTAATTCCACTGAGGTACTTAAAAGTTTCTATCATGTCCCCCCTCCCCCTCCTTTCCTCAAGGGTATGCATATTAAGCTCCTTTAGTGTCTCCTTGTATGGCTTCTCTTGCAGACCCTGCACCATTTTAGTTGCCCTCCTCTGGACTGCCTCCATCCTGTCTATGTCCTTGTGGATATGGGGTCTGCAGAACTGGACGCAGTACTCCAGATGGGGTCTCACCAACTGTCTGTATAGAGGGATAACAACTTCCTGTTTTCTGCTGGTGATGCCTCTCCCTATACATCCCAGTATCCCCCAGCCCTTCCTACTGCCTTCTTACATTGCTTGCTAACCTTAAGGTCATCTGATATGATTACCCCCAGGCCCCTTTCCATTGTTGTTGTTGTTACTACCCCCCATTTTGTAATCTTCCCCTGGGTTTAAGGTGCATTATTTTGCACTTCTTTGCATTGAATCCAAGCTGCTGTACATCTGACCATTCCTCCAACCTTGCCAAGTCCCTTCTCATCCTTTCCACACCTCCTTGTGTATCAACCCTGTTGCAGATAATTGTGTCATCTGCAAAGAGGCATACTTTTTCTTCCTGTCCCTCTGCAATGTCACTTATAAAGACATTAAAAAGGACTGGACCCAGTACTGAACCCTGCTGTACCCCACTAGTAACCCCTCTTTCTTCAGAGTGCACTCCATTTACAATTACCTTCTGTGTCCTGTTGTCCAGCCAATGTTTTACCCAGGCTACCACCCTGGGACCCACTCCCAGGCTGGTTACATTAACTATTAATCTTTTGTGTGGGCCTGTGTCAAATGCCTTGCTAAAGTCTATGTAGACCATGTCGACAGCCCCTCCCTGGTCTACTACATTGGTCAACCAGTCAAATAAATCAATTAGATTTGTCTGACATGACCTTCCTGCTGTGAACCCATGCTGCCTTGGGTCCTGTGTCCCACTGGCCTCTAGGTACTCAACAATTCTTTCCTTCAGAAGTGATTCCATCACTTTCCCTACCACAGAGGTCAAACTGACAGGTCTGTAGTTTCCTGCCTCTGTCTTACTCCCACGTTTGTGAAGGGGAATCACATCCACCTTCCTCCAGTCCTCAGGTACCACACCATCCTCCCACGATTTGTTAAAAAGGGTAGTCAGTGGTGTCACTAGTTCTCGCCTTAATTCTTTTAGAATTCTGGGGTGAATTCCATCAGGTCCCATTGCTTTGTCCACCTTCAGTTTTAGGAGTTCTTTCAGAACCCTTTCTTCTGTGAATGGACTGGGATCAACCCCCCTATCCAGAGTGCTTCTGTTAATTGGATTAGGCACCTCCCCTCCTCCTCTTTAGTGAATACTGAGCAGAAGTATTCATTCAGTATCCCTGCTTTTTCACTGTCCTGCTCTGCCCACCCACTGTCCATTCTATTCAGCCTCACTATCCCTCCTTTTGTCTTTCTACGCTCCCTGATATACCTATAAAAAGTTTTATCCCCCATCTTAACTGAGTTGGCTATCTTTTCCTCAGTTTGGGTCTTTGCTATTCTGACTACCCTCCCTGCTTCCTTCTGCCTTAAATGGTACAGTTCTCTGTCATGTTCCTTCTGTTTCCTTATACTTCCTAAATGCTATCTTTTTCTCCCTAACCTTCTCCGACACCTCTTTTGAGAACCATAGTGGCTTTTTCTTCATTTTGATTTATTTATTTGCTTCACACAAAGGCTTGTTGCCACTGTGATTGTAGTTTTGATGTTTCCCCATTGTTGCTCCACCCCTCCTTCTAGCCTGTTTGCTAGTGCTTTTCTAAGGCACTCTCCCATCTTGCCAAAGTCAGCCCTCCTGAAGTCCAGAACCCTCACTTTTGTATGGCTTGGCTCTGTAGCTGAGTTTATCGTGAACCACACTGTTTGGTGGTCACTTGTTCCCAGATGGCTACCCACTTCTAGATCTGAGATCCTCTCACTGTCCCCATTTGAGAGTACGAGGTCTAAGATTGCTCCCTCATGAGTGGGTTCTAAAACTAGCTGCCTGAGGCATGCCACCTGAAGGGCATTGAGAATGGCCCTGCTTTTGGATGTGGCTGAAGCAAAGGTGCTCCAGTTAACATATGGCATATTAAGGTCCCCCATCAACATAATCTCCCCTTTCTCAGCCATCCTAAAGATGCCTTCTATCATATCCTTGTCCATTCTCTCTCCCTGACATGAGGGTCTGTATACAACCCCTGGGCAGATTGTGGTGCCATTTCCAGTCTCTAAGGTGACACACGGTGTCTCCTCTCCTCCCTGTTTACTCTTTTGTTCAGTTGCTTTTATACCTTCCCTTACATAGAGAGCTACTCCACCCCTCTTCTCCCCTCTCTGTCTCTCCTGTAGGTTGCGTATCCTGGTATGTTAACATCCCAGTCATGGTTCTCTGTGTACCATGTTTCTGTGACTGCTATGATATCCAGGCATCCCTCTTCCATCAAGGCCACCAGTTCAGGGAGCTTCTTGCCCAGACTATGGGCGTTGGTACTCATTATCCTCCTTTTCTTGATGGCCTTATCCCTTTTTGCCCCATCCCTGTCCTTGCTGACTTTGTCATTTTCTCCATTTACCCCTGCCCTTCTCCCTATTAACATCTCTGTCTTGGTGTTTACTTTACCTAGTACCCTGATTTTTTTGGGGGGGGCTAGGATTTCCCTGCTCCTCTCCAGTGCCTCCCCCCTTGGCTAGTTTAAATGCTTGCCAATGAAGCATTTAAACCTATCACCTAGGATCCTGGTTCCCGTCCTGGACAGATGCAGACCATCACGACAGTATAGGCCTGCATCCCTCCAGGTGGACCACCAGTCACCAATGAAGCCAAATCCCTGAGCTCTGCACCAGTTTTTCAACCACTGATTGAATCTCATAGTGTGGAGCACCCTAGTCTCACCCATGCCATAGACAGGCAGCACCTCCAAGAAGGTTACCGTGCATGCTACTTGTCTAAGGCCCCTCCCCAACTCCACAAATGCTTCCTGCACTGCTCTGATCCCTTTCTTAGCCAGGTCATTTGCCCCTAGGTGGACAATGACATCCAGCTCCCTCCCCTGTGCAGCTGCTTCAACGATCCTGAGGATTCGCTACCTGCTCCTCCAAGCCATGGTGCCAGGCAGGCATCTTACCCCCTCTCCCCTTCCTCCCCCAGTTCTATCTTCCTAACAATGGAGTCCCCCACCAGGAGTTATTAAACAGGACATCACTTCAAAAGAATACCCCTTTATTCTTCCATGAGTTGCAAAACAGTGGCTGACCTTCAAGGGTAATGTTATGGTTACCCCAAATGAGAGCATAAAGAACAGGAGTAGGATTCAATTTTAACCATTTATGTAGTTTAAGCCAGTAACAAACTGAAGGGGCAATGGTAGGGTGTTTCCTTAGTTTTTGTGTCAAGGTATTGAAAATAAAAATAGCAGAGATCCTGCCTAGAGTTAGGAATGCTTCCATATCCACCCTTAAAGGGGTTTTAGGACCAGGCATAATGAACTATTTGATAGCTTGGGAGGCACAAAATGCCTATAAATATACGAACATATGAAATTTGCCAGCAGATAAAGGCTTAGAGGTCTATCAAGTCTGCTCGAATGTGCAGCTAGCACCCCTTATTCTGCAGCTGCCCCTCCCTTCCACCCTTCCCCTTCATTAACCCTCCCCCTTCTCCTGTCCCATCCTCATTTGAAGCAGTCCACTGTTCTACTGCATACCACTTCAGAAGGTAACACATTCCACCCAGCCACCACCCTCTTTGTAAAAAAGTGTCTCCTCACCTCCCTCCTGAACCTTCCTCACTCCAGTCTCATATCATGGCCCCTGGTGGCCCTCCCTCCTTACTTTGAACAGCCCCTCTGTACTTGTCTTGTTTATTCCTTTCATGTATTTAAAGGTTTCAATCATGTCACCCCTGTCTCTCCTCTCCTCCAGTGAGTACATGTTCAACTCCTTCAACCTCCTCTCGATGATAAATCCCCCAGCCCCTTGATCATCTTTGTCACTCTGCGCTGCACCTCCTCCAGTAACTTAATTTCCCTCTTCAGATACGGACGCAAGTACTGCATGCAGTACTCCAGGTGTGGTCTAACTAATGACCTATACAGTAGCAGAATCACCTCCTCCCTCCTCGAGGATATACCCCTTGCAATACAACCCAGCATTTTGTTGGCCTTTGCAGCTGCCTTCCTACATTGTGCCGAGTTGTTCATTGACCCTGTAATGAGCACACCCAGATCCTTCTCCTATGCTAGAAACCAAGGTAGTCCAAAGCCACACCTAGATCAATGGGCCCGTAATTTAATATGACTAAACCTTGGGATACTTCCTTCCCAAATAAAGTCCCATATTAATTTATTTATTTTAGACAGAAGAGAATGAGGTAAAATTAGCAGGATATTAGAGAATCAATAAACTATTTTTGGTTTAATGGACATTTTGATGGTGGCAATCTTGGCAGAAAAAGATAAGTTAAGAGTTCTCCATCTACCTAAGATTGTTTTGATGTCAGCAAGCAAAGGGAATAAATTTGCTTCCCAAATCTTGTCAAAATTTGGTAGGACCTTGACCCCTAAGTAGGAAATTCCCTGAGTGGCCCACCAAAACTCAAGAGGTTTATTCATATGGGGTTTACAGAAAACGTTCAAAGGCAGCACCACAGTTTTTCTATAATTCAATGCCAATCCTGACATTTCAGTAAAAACAATAATTAGTTTTATAAGGGGTTGTGCAATGGATTCTAGGTTTTCTAAAAGAATTAGCAGGGCATCAGCATATAACAAAGAGGTATATTGTATGTCACCTATTGAAATGACCCTTATTTCATTGGTTTGATGAAGAGTGGCCATCAGGGGTTCAAGGGCTAAAATAGAAAGGGAGGGAGACAAAGGACAACCTTGACTGGTACCTTCAGCAAGACTGAAGGGGGAAGATAACATGGAGTTTGTAAGAACTCTAGCATAGGGAAGAGGACAGAGTAATCTGATCCAGGAGCAGAAATGGTCACCAATACCCAGGTGGGATAACACAGAGTAAAGAAAGTTCCAATTCAAAGAATCAAAAGCTTTTTCAAAATTGACAGCAATGGCTTCAGTGGGGATTTAAGAGTTTTAACTTTATACATAAGATTCAATAAAGAGCGTAAGTGATCTGAACCAACTCCCCCCCTTTAACAAAACCAACCTGAGATCAGTGAACTAACTGGGGTATAAGGGGTTCTAGACACATAGCTAACATTGTGGCAAATATTTTGCCATCTGTATTTATCATTTTTTGGCAGCACAGTAATAATTGCATCTGTCATGGTTGGGAGTAACTTGCCAAGATGGGTAGATTCCTGAAATACTTTACATAGTAACAGGTATAATAGATCAGCTATAGACTTGTAAAATTCTACTGACAAACCATCCCCTCCAGGGACTTTCCCAGATTTGAGCGATGAAAGAGCTTTGTGGACCTCTTTTAATGAGATAGGCCTATCTAACAAATCTGCTACATCCTGTGGAAGGTGGGGAAGTATTAATTTCTGTAAGAAACTTTGGATTGAGGTGAATTGTGAAGGGGGGGTGAGTATAATTGTTTATAAAATGCAGTCATGATTTTATTTATAGAGGGGTTATCTGTATGCATTTGTCCAGAGGCATCTTTCAGGCCTGCTATATATTGTTCCATCTGTTGTGATCTAAGACGATAGGCAAAAACTTTGCTACCCTTTTTGTCTCCCTTCCAATACTTATGTTTAATTCTTAACAAAGCTATTTCAGTTTCACGAGAGATAGTTTATTAATTAGCATGAGCATTTGTTGTATCGCAAAATGAAGAGGGGAGTTAGAGTTAAGATGCAGGGCAGCAAAATATTGTGACTCTTTAATTTTAAGTTAGTTTCTTGCAGAGAAACTGTTTGTGCTTTATGCCTTTTAAGATGGTTTAGAACTTGTTTTCGCTTGCTAGGCACATTGAGTCCCTTGACATTCCAAGTATATATCAGTAAATCAGCCACAGGAGAAAAAAATGCAACATATTTGTAATATGTTTAGTAGGACTGCCAGGGATCGAAAGCACCATGCAAGCAAGACATATAATATATCCGAGCACAATGACAGGGTCAGCGGTGATAATCAGCCTGTGGGCAAGACTTAAGGGGCTACTTAGAAAGAGTAAAGCCATGGGGAAGAGGAAAACTAAGAGGGCTCTAAGGTTCCAAAATATACCTTTCTAGTAGACAGCATGTACAAACATTTGCAAAATATACAGAAACATTCCTTGGATATATTGTATAAGTATTACCAGTCCATCATGTATCGAGGTAGATCAAGTATGCCATGCAGTCCAAATCGTGTAGCAGATAAACAGCACCGTCTCTCTCAATTATTTAATGACACAGTAAACCAAGAGAGAGAGACAGTTAAAGTGGAACTCCCCCATCTAACAGCTAGAACTGAGGAGGGAGTTCGACAACACTATATATGATTTATCAGCACAGTCAGGATTAAGTCATGTGCCTGAAACTGACATACAGAAATAGATTAGTTGCGGTATTGGTCCTTGTGAGAACTTACTCAGAAGAAAATAGTTTGATACCTTTTGTTGGACCAACATAGATGTCACAAAAGGAAAACAAAGCTTAGACATTGTTTTCTTTTTTTACTACCTATGTTGGTCCAATAAAAGGTATCAAACTATTTCCTTCTGGATCTGTGCCTGAAGCTGGGGATGCTTTAACTTAAAACTAATTTCCAATATTGAGGTCCGATTTATTTTTCCCCTTACTTCAGTGTTTTTTCTTAGGGGGCTCAGAGGGTTTCTGAGGCGAGCTGGCCATAATGTCTGCCCAGGAGGAATCGGCCAAATTACAGTCGGCTTCTGGTTATCTTGGAAGGGCAGGCTTCCATAGGAAGGCATTCTAGATACGTGGACTTTTGTAAAGAGGCTGGATCATCTTGTAGTGGAGTGTATCTATTTTGGAGTGGGATAGGTGAGCTTATATCAGCCTACAAAATCACATTTGCAAGTTTCCTATGTACATTGTCGGGGCTTCAACAGCAATTTCTGTTATAGGCTGTATTCATAGAAACCTTTTCCTGAAGGTGAGTAGATTGCCTTTTGGGCAGCTCATTGGGGAAGTCTGTAGCATCTATAGCAAGTTTGGAGGTAGAGATAGAAGTAATGTTACTACTGCCTTTGGGGACTTCAGTTGTCAAGTTTATTTATTTATTTGTTTTTGTTAACTGGGTAAGGTGTGCTAGTCATAAGAATGACTTTTTTCAATCATGACCCAGGAGATTACAAAGTAGGAACAGAGTACATGAACATGATACAAATCAAGTAAGTGATACACAGCAGCAGTACAGGATACATGACTAGGTAAAGAATTGGTACAGAAGACACAGCAGGGTCCAAAACAAATCACAACAGAGGCAATTGCTGTGCATACTGAGCAATACTTAGTACAATAGAACTGAGCAATTCATAATACAATAGGTAGAGTAAAATAAGAGACAAAATAATAGAATTTGCCAGCAACATGACATAAAGGGTAAGTGCTACCATAACCAGAAAGAAGCGTGTTATTATAGCGACTGGGAGAGGAGTTCGCTAGGGAGGGAGGAGTAGATAGGTAAGTGATGGTAAATGAAAAACAGTATGTTCAAGGGGGATTAAAACATTTGCACTGTGCCTTGGTGATGAGTAGAGAATGATGATTTTTTTCAAAAAGGGTATGAGTGGGCAAGAGCCATAGATCAAGAGGAAGAGCATTCCAGTATATTGGGGCAGCATGAGTGAAAGCACGGGCACCCTTGGATGTTTTGCATCCAGGTATTTGAAACAGGGCATGGTTAGCAGACCTGAGGCCATAGGAGGAGGACTTGGGGAGTAATAAGGAGGCAGGCAAGGCAGGAGAGATACATCTCAGAATGTTGTCCATGATGGAGCCAAGGGCCAGGTTCCTGAGAGTGGAGGAGGGAGGCCAATTTAGGTTGGCATAGAGTTGACAGTGATATTTGAGCCAAGGGACTGCAGAGGCATATCAGCAGATATCAGTGTACATAATATCCCATTTGTGGAGAGAGGTCTTGGAAGCATTTGCATAGGTTACTGCACCATAAGTATGGGAAGGGAGTAGGATGCCTCTGGTGATACCCAGTCTCACTGAGGGGGTCAGGGCATAGCACGTTTTATAAGCCACTCCGATTTTGGAGTTGACCGATTTGCAGGTGGCAAGAATGTGCTGATTAAAATCAAGGGACCCATCCAGAAGAATTCCTAGATACTTAAAGGAGCTTACGGTTTCCAGTACAGACCCGTTGAGACAAGAGGAGTTCAAGGAATTTTGTCTAGTTTTGAGTTTGGTTGCTGAGCCAATTAACATGGCTTTTGTTTTGCCTACATTGAGGACAACCTTCTTTCTATGCAGCCAGGTTTGGATGGCATGAAAAGAGACCAAGAGATTGTGATTAATCTCAGAGACATCATTCAGGCTCGAGTAAAGGGACCATATCATCCGTGTAGAGGAGGGACGAACATAAAGGGGTATCATATGGAATCTGGTTTATGAAAATAGAGAAGAGCAGGGGGCCTAGGACTGAACACTGGGGAACACCTAAACTGACAGAGATATGATCAGATATGGCTGAATTGAATTTGACAACCTGAGCTCCGTTGGATAGGTAGTTTTTGAAGCATCTCACAACCTGTGACAAGAAGCCCAGGGAGAGAAGAGTATCTAGAAGAAGACGGTGATCCACAAAATTGAATGCTTTGATAAGATCAATGAAGACAGCACCTGTCAGGAGACCAGAATCCATGGCACAGATGGTATCATTTATGAACTTAAGCAAAGCAGTAACAATGCTCTGCCCTTTGTGAAAGCCACGTTGATCTTGTGAAAGGAGATCATACTTAATGAGATAATCGATGGTTTGGGAGGCAACCAGTTTTTCAAGGATTTAACTCAAAACAGAGAGGATAGCTATTGGTCTGTAATTGGTGATGTCCTTCTTATCCCCCTTTTGGAAGACAGGAGTAATTCTTGCAACTTTCCATATGTCAGGGACTTTGCTTTGACAGAGGGATAGTGTAAATATTCTAGCTAGTGGCATGGTGATAAAGGTGGCAGTGAGTTTTAGAAGTTTGGGCTCCAGGCTGTCTGATCCAACAGCAGTAGAATCAGATATGGTGTTTAGCAGCTTTGAGACATCAGCCCTGTTAATGGTCTTGAAATGAAATGGATTTAGAGGCCTGCTGTTACGTGGCCAGGGACCTAACCCTGGTTAGGTGGTGGGGAATAGTGCAGTGAACTTTGACAGGTCTGAAAAATGTAGATTAAAGGAGTTTGCAATGGTTATGGGTTTTATGCAGTGCACCCCATTTAGGACCATGTCATTGGCTGTATGGGATTGAGAAGAGCCAAGGAAGGTTTTGACATGTGTCCAAAATTTCCTAAAGTCCCCTGTAGAATGCATGGGATAGACATAAAGGAATTCTGGAGGTCAGGGGTAAGGGGAAACAGACTTCTAGGAAAACATAAACTGAACTTTCAAGCTCAAATGGGCAGACTGGGTGGGCCATAGGCCCTTATCTGATGACACTGTCTATGTATCTATGTATCTATGTACCTTCCATTAGTCGCCTTTTACAACAGGAACTTGTCACCAGCATGATCTGCCTCTTGCATGTGTTCTGTAGCATTCTATACTCATTATTATCAGCCGGTAGACCAAAAGTTTTGAAACATCTCCAGCATTTGTCTCTCTTGCAGATTATGGAAAGGAGCTCTTTATTGAGCCATCTGGTTTGTGTACCATGAACACGACGTGTAGTGAGAGGAGTATATTTATCCTGCAGCACAATAAATTGAGAGAGAAAACAGTCAAAGGCAGCTTGTACATCTGGATCTGGTATAAGTAAGACCAATCAACTGAGGAGATATTAAGAAGGAAGCTCACTCCATCAAGGGAGGCGAAGATTATGAAAGAGATATAGCTTGGTAGTGGTGAGGGTACGGAGGAGGAGCTCCAACAGCAAAAGATAGAGGAGTGATTGCTAATGGCATCTACAAGGATGCCTGCAGCTGTAATTCTGTCAATGCAGTTGGTCAATATCCAGTCTAATACAGTGCTAGAAGTAGCGGAGGGTGTGACTCTCATATGGTCTGTAATCAGTTGGTGGAGGTTGTAACTTTGAACTAGAGATAAAAGGTTATTATGCATTTTGCCTGCCCAGTTGAGATTAAGATCACCAAGGATAAGGACTTCATTTTGACCAGAGGCAGAAGCAGTCTGGCCTAGAAGTTCCTCAAGGCCCGAGATACCGCTGCAAGGTGGGCTGTAGGCACAAACCTTGCAACTTTTTTGTACCAAGTAACAGGGTGGTATGAAGGGATTCACACGAAACAAGATCAGGTGTAATAGAGGCCGTAATACTCAGGTGAGACTTGTAAAATATGGCAACCCCACCACCTCTATTGGCTGTTGTGGTGAGCTGTGCATTAGCCCCAAGGTCTTGAATGACTTGCGTTTTAGCACTATTTAAGAATAGCATCAGAGATTCAAGAGTATTAAAGTCCTTGAATGTATTGCCAAGGAAAACCTGCATGATCGCGGGGTAGCTCATGGAAAATCTTAAGCCCATATGATGCATCATACATTTGGCAGGAGTAAAGGCTTTCCTTTTTGCAGAAACATTTTTAGAAAAGTCCCTGTAGACAAATATATGATGGTCTTGCCAGGTTAGGTTTCTGATCTCTCTGGCTTTTTGCAGAATAAGTTCTCTGTGAGCAAAATTCAGGAATTTAGCCAGAATCAGCCCGGGTCTCTAGTCGGGTAGAGGTTTGGAGCCTAGTGAGCAATGTGACCGCTCGATAATTAGGCCGTGGTCTGTTGGCAATTTTAGTGTTTGTGGCAAGACATGGAGAAGGAAAGCAGTGGTATTTTTAAGTTCCACATCTTCAGGGAAACCAAAGAATCACAGGCTATTTTTGCTCTATGATGCCAGTTCGACAACTATTTCATCAACCGGTATCACAGCGACAGGCTCCATGTCGACTGCGATTTGCAGTTGGCAGGGAGCTGCACACATCAGACTGTGTTTTTTTCTTTAGGTCTCTGCCCTCCCCCCCACACCCTCCATACTTTTAGATTCCAACTCTGAGTCGGAGTCGGTTCAGGGAGGGGGTGCAGGATGGAGGAAAGTGTTGCTGGGGTTCCAGGCAGACTTCTACAGTGACATGTCGATGTTGTTGGCATTGATGTACTATATGTCACTGTAGAAGTGTTACTGTGCAGGGGGTATACCAATTATTTCTACGGCTGTGATTTTCAGTATCATCAAGTTTACTTTGAAGTTCCTTTATGGTACTGTCCTGATCTCTTATCATAGCTCATAGTTCCTACACTGATGCTTCGTTTTGTCGAGTTTTATTTTCAGTAGCCACCAAATGGAGGTCAATAGTTTGTAGCATTGCAGTGTTCTGCTGAGTAACTGCTTTAAGATTGTTCATAGCAGTTATTCATTTTTGAAACATAGCTTCTACCTTGTCCAAGGGAGCAAGTTGGTTAGCAGATTCAGCCATAATGAGAGGCCTAGTAGTAGCAGAACTAGAAGAGCTTCAGCTAAAACATAGCCCAGATAAGAAGTAAATAAAAAGAAAACCCTCAAAATACTGCTGCAACAGCTTGTACGTAGCTGAATCCCATAAGTAGTATTTCTATATTTGGCTTAGATGGCTGTAGATGGTGATGGGTTATAGGAATAGATGCAGAGCTCAGAGTTCAGACATCCATGCTTGTTCAGGGTCAGGCCACGCCCCCCAGGTATGCCTTTTTGAAGATGACACTAAGATCTGCAATAGGGTAGACACTCCAGGGTGGGTGGAAAGGATGAGCAGATAACTGAGAACACTTGAGGAGTGGTTAAGGGTATGGCAACTGGGTTTCAATGCAAAATAATGCATTTGGAGCACAGAAACCATGGGGCAGAATACAAAACGGGTGGAGTGGTATTGATGACCACCAAGCAGGAAAGAGACCTGGGGGTAATCATATCTGATGACCTAAAGATGGCCAAACAGTGTGACAAGGCAGTGAGGCAAGCCAGTGGGATGCTAGGATGCATAGGGAGTGGTATCACCAGCAGAAAGAGAGAGGTGGTGATGCCGCTGTATAGATCATTGGCAAGACCTCATCTGGAGTACTGTGTCCAGTTATGGAGACCAAATCTCTGGAAGGACATAGAGAGGAGGTGCTCCAGAGGAGGGCAACTAAAATGTTGCAGGGTCTACACCAGAAACCCTATGAGGAGAGACTAAAAGACCTCAATATGTACTCCCTGGAAGAGAAGATGTAGAGGGGGATATGATAGAGACTTTCAAATACCTCAAGGGTTTAAATAAGGTATGAGAGGGAAGCATTTTTTGGAAAAAAAGATACTCCAGAACAAGGGGTCATGCTATGAAGCTGGAGGTGGGGGTAGACTCAGGGGAAACATGAGGAAGTACTTCTTTACAGAAAGAGTGGTGGATGCCTGGAAGAGCCTCCCAGTGGAAGTGGTGGAGGCAAAAACTGTAATGGGATTCAGGAATGCATGGGATAGGCATAAGGGAACCTTAGTGCTTCTGGAAGGGAGGGGGAAGCCAGAGATCAAGTAGGGTCTGCAGTATTCCAGTAGGTAGGGAATATGGGCAGACTAGGTGGGCCACATGATCCTTATCTGCTGTCAGACTCTATGTTTTTCACACCAGCTGATACCAGAAGCCAGGGTCACCATCGCCACCAGTATCCTCCTCCCGACACTCACATATGCCGCCCCAGTCATATATGGGATGACAAAGACCAAGAAGAACAGACTCCAAGTGCTGTACAACAAGGTGGCACACTTTGCTTCCCTGGTAAACCCCAGGACCCACCATTGCTATACCCACTCACTACTCAACTGGCCTTCACTGGATGCCTGCCTCCAGTACCTCTTGCTATGCCTAGAATACAAGTTAATCAGCTCAGCTCCTCCCCCCAGTCTCTCTGGATTCATCACCATAAAGCCCAATCCCCGGCCCCTCCGCTCTGCTGGGCAAACGCTCCTGCAAATCCCCAAAGTAAGAACCACTGCGGGAGGCAAATAATTTGCCCACATGGCTCCCACCCAGTGGAACACACTCCCTCCTGGTGTGCAGGAAGCACCCTCCATTAAAAGTTTCCACACTGGGCTCAAGGCCCACATGGTCACTACCAGCACCTGCCACTGCTTTGACCCCTGAGATCACTCCTCAGATGTTAAGGTTTTCCTGGACCACACTTGACTCTGGCTGGCCCAGTACTATGTATCAACTTTTTAGCCCCCTAGTCACTTTCCAGGCATCAAGATTGCATGTTGCTGGGATAACTTGAGTCTCATGCTCACCACCTAACAATGCTGTATTGAACTGTATCCTGTCTGTTACCTCATGTATAACATGCTTACCAATTCTCTCTGTTCCTTTGTAATTCCCAGGTCACCCCTGAAAAAGGGACCGCTGGGGCCCAGTGGGCTCACCCAGTCACCAAAATTTAATAAATAAATAATGTTTCTATATTTCACGCAGGGGTATCTCTTTCAAATAAGAAAGTGCACCAGGACCTGAGGGCATGTGATATAGCTGGGGGAGTGGGGTTTAAGAGGGATGGAAGTAAATACTGCTTCATTGATAGAGTTGTAGATACCTGGAACAGATTCCCAGCAGAAGTGGTGGAAACAAAAACAATAGTGGGCTTCAAATATGAAAAGGATAGACATGGGAATATTAGTAAATAGGCAGGGAGGAGGGAGGGAGGGAGGGTCACTGGAGACCAATCAGGGTCCGGAAAGACAGACTAGACAGGGACCATCTGGGCAGGTTGAGTGGGCCAATCGATCCTATTCTGTTGACATATTCTATGTAATTGATGAACTCCTGTTGGTTTTCGTGATCCAAGGTTGAAATTATAATTGAACAGTGTTTCTGTAAAGATAAATTTAAGTGGGTTAGATGTCTGATTTTACTGCCCAGGTAAACAGTACCAACCTACTTAGCTCCTTAGATTTAACTCACTCCCTTCCCACACAGTGCAATAACAGTTCAAACACAAATGCAATTGCCAGTAGAATACAATGACACAGTAGTAAAGCTCAAACAAGAAGAAAAGGATTTTATTGGGGAGCAGGAACAAAGGATCTAAGGGAAGTGAAGAGTTCATTTAAGGCAAATGATATAAGTGGCAATGGCAGTAGCTTTAGCCAAAGCCCACCCTTCACCATATCATACTTTCCCACAGTGTATAAACCCTTGGGCTCCACTCCTTGATCCCCACTGGTACCAGTGCAAGCTTCAAATCCTTTAGGGAGCTCCCTGTAAAGTTACTGGATACCCAGCCATTGAATTGGTGTAAGCCCATCGACAATCATGTTGCATGTGATCTTGCTGGTGAAGAAATAACAAACCAAATTAAAGAGTACTAATTGTATCCCAAGGTCAGAACTTATTTGTATTCTCAGATAGCCCAGGATACAGTACTTGTAGGTGTTCAAAGCAAATAGTCCAGTGCAAATTAAGTCTGTCAATGCAAACTAGCTGTGTTCCTGTCCCTTATCATCTTCCAGTTGGTGCTGCAGGGCTGAGGATCTGTTTATGTACTCATAGTTCTCAGGAAATGCGTGGCTCACTGCAAATACCACAGCTAAACTGCTGTCTCTGGATCAGCTTACTGTGGTGCTGGTTGTTTGGTTCAGCTCTGGGATAACCCTGTACGTTCAGTTCAGCCCTTGCTCTCTCCATCAGTCAGTCAGTTTGGGATACAGCACTTGCTGAGGAGCACCCACCCCTTTGACCAGTGATATCAGATGGCAACTGAGGGCCAGTCATCAGGCAATAGTGGCTGGTGATTATGGCTCCTCAGACTAACTGTGTCAGTCTCTTGGCTCACAGACCCTTACATCTGATTTGGCACAAGGTCTCTCTGTTCATGCTGGAGCACACAGAATAACTTCTTCCAGTCAATGCAATCACTTGTCAATATCTTGTTTGATGTTCTGCAATGTCCTTCTTCTCCTCTGTTAAAGCACAAGCATCCCTCTACTGTATTTGCACAGGTAATGCTGGCTCGGCAGGCAATAAGTCTGTGTCTCAGCTCAGTCATACACAGACTGCTGCTGCAAAGGTCTCACTTTCCACTTGAAATCCTAGTCTTTAGCTGGTCCGTTCCACTGTCAGTCACAGAAGAAGGCTGATCTGCCTGTCACATGATATTACAGGCTGTTAAACTTGCATCCAAATTAAAATAAGTCATCCAATCATCCACAAGCCCTTCTGACCAAATAGCATACCTCTTAACCTTTTGGCACTGAAATGAGGGACATAGTACTCAAAATGAGGGATAATGTGGGACACTGGCCCCCTTAATGAAGGACACATCCTCAAACAAGGAGATACAATCTCAGAACACTGTGGAGGTCATTGCCTTTACTTGTAGAATTTGTATTTCTAAGGTCTTAGAATATTATGAATCTCTGCTTTAAAGTCTGAATTTACAGCAGCTTCTCTGCGTGGGCACCACCTTTTCCATGAGGGACAGAACAGTTTGGAGGGTTAAAATGAGGGACGTCCCTCATAATCGAGGACAGTTGAGAGGTATGCTTAGCAGCAGATATGCAGTAGCCTGACTGTGTGCAAAACTGGAAAATCAGAGCACACTCCCTTCAGCAGCAAAAACAGACATCACACTACTTTATACTGCATAAGTGCTGCTTTAATGCAAGAATAGGCTGATGCAAACATAGTCTGTTTAAAATGACAAGAAATAGCGTTCACTGGGCCACCAGGGAAGGGGGTGCTAGGTTTACATCAGCACATTCCTACATTAAAGCAGCACATTTGCAATATGAAGTAGTGTGAAGTACATTTTTGCTCCTGAAGGGAGTGCACTCAGGTTTTCCACTTTTGTGAATGTGTAACTAATTTGACAAGCCTATCCAGCAGTTCACCAAGGTCTCAGCACCACAGAGCACGGGCTACATCTCTTTAGGCTACTGACTGATTGTGTGACCTGCCCTCTGACCCTGTTGTCGTATTCAGGCATTCAAATGCAACAATGATAGCAGCAGCCATGTTGCTGTTAGGCATTCACCCTTTAAAATCTTTATTTACAAAAGGCTTCCACCCTGAAAATAGCTCTGCATCCTCTATATGTGTAAAATCATGGTCACACTACTAACTGGTTCTATCAGGGTTATTCTCAGTGCTTCCAGTGCAGTCAGACTCACTCTCATTAGTGGCGGTGAAGTGTTGCTACAAAGTGGACTACAAGTCCTTAAAGGCACTGCTGTGCCTAAGATACTGACATGCCCACTCCAGTACTGCTGTGCCAAAGGTCCTGATATACCCATTCCAGTCCTCTGACCACAGTCTAAGTCCCACCAACCAAGGAGGACAAACAGCAAGGTAGCAGGTTGGCAGGTGGACTTTGCATAGTTCAAGATAAGCCCCACACTTGTGGCAGTGTTGGGGTTACACAGAGATAGCCATGATTTTGCCTCTAAAGTGCTCTGTGTCCCTATCTACATTTGACATTTCTGTTACTTGAGTATGCGACTGGAAGCTGAAAATAAAGCTAGAAAATTCTTCTTCACCAAATGCTTTTCACACAAGTCACATACAGTAATAGATTCTTGAGCCGATATTACATTTTAAGGGCATGCCACTGGTCTTGTTTGGTTGTCACTGTGTGGTGTTTTTTTTTAAGCTACATACCCACATCCTTTCTCAACCCTGTAGTACACAAATGAGGGACAAGACCTACACACACACACACACACACACACACACACACACGGACACATCTTAAGATTGGTTTTATCAGCTGTGAAGGAGCTGCCTCAGTATGTGACTTATTACACAAAGAATTTTCTGACGGGTAAATACGGTGTAACACTAATGCATGGGATCTGGCCTTATTTTATGATTCAAATCCCTACTCTTTAGTTATTGACATGTCAACTTTAGTAGAAACTGTGATTTGTTTAAGCAAAAATAAGAGACGTCTCTAAAAAGCAAGGACAGCTGAGATGTACTGCGTGCAGCATCCCTGATTTGTGAGGCACGAGGCAGAAAGAGGCCCAGGCAACACAGTCGATCATAATTCTTGGAAACTGTTTCAGAAGAGGACTGTCGGCAGTTAGAAAGGGCTCTGCCTTCCCCTTTAATTAAAGCCCACCACGGGCTGCTCTGCTGCTGCCTTGCAGCCTCTGCTTTCTGCAGTTTGTCAGAATGCTCAGCTCTGTAGCATCCCTGCGGATCTTTCCGTGAGGACCAGACAGACACTGACAACCGGGAGGTCTCAGCTTACATAGGCAGATCCGGATCCGAACGCCGAGCCCGAAAGTAGAAAACCTCTGCGATCCGTATATGTATTTGGTTTCTCCACCCCGGTTCTGGTGAATGGATAGATCGTTGTTCAGCAGCGGTAATTTACCAGTCTCACAGAGGCTGGTGTGATTGCGCTGTCTTGCTGCTGCTGTTGCTCAAGTGGGCGATCTATTCGCTAGTGATGCCCGGGGAAGGGGGATAAACATCTGCCGGCTCTTATCAATGATTCTTCTTTTGCCTTCTTTACATGCATTTCCGAGACTGACAGCATCAAAGGCTTCCGGATCAGTAACAAATCCATTCTTTAAAAAGGAAGATTGAGCCTGGATTTGCACCCCAACCCCTTCTTTTTAGATGAACACACCAGTGACTAATATTTTTGAACGATCCTCACATTGAGACCATGAGAAGGCTCAGAAGATTTGTTCACCTTGTGCTCTTTTGCCCTCTGTCGAAGGGTTTGCAGGTAAGCCTTCTGAAAGCACCATTTTCCCTTTTATTTCGGGGGCGGGGAGGGGGCCTTAAACGGATTATGATAATAAAGGCGCATTACCTGAAGATGTGAAACCTTAACATCCCAATGCCACCACCATGAGTGAATGAATGAAAATGTGAACCCTGACTGAGGCATGTCTGGCAGTGATGGGTCTGTGTACAGTTAAGGGTACATCACATCACACAGTTAAACAACACTTTTAGGATTTAAACTGTCACTGCATGATGTGAGGTAGCACATGGGGAGCTACATGATCTTCGGGTGTAAAAAGAGATATACATCTCACTTTAGGTACAGAGTAGTAGTTGTGAGGTACTATAAGGACCAATGTGAAGCTGTTGCTGTTTTGGGGGGGCTGGGGGTGGGAGGAGTTAAGTGACAGAGCCTGTTGTCTCATTGGAGAGGTACAGAAAAGGAACACCCTTCTGGAAAGAAAGAATGCTTGATTTGCTACCCAGTGCTGGTGTATTCCCAGTGCACATACCTTCCAACCCCATAGTCCACAAATCAAGGACAAGGCTCAAAACGTCAGAGATGAATGAGCAAAATCAGGAGTACCATGGAACATATATGGAATAATAGATGGTGTCAGTGAAACACAAGGAAATAATTTCATCAACTAAGGAGTTCTGGTGATACTGAGTGCTTTATGAACTGTCGCCAGAAAGGCAAGATGGAATTATTTCTTTGCCACTAATGTCCCATTTTTGATTCTGTATAATACATGGATCCCAGAAATAAAAAATGTGAACACTTTGATTGAGAAGCAAGCCATAAGCTATTCACTGATGTGATGTCATATCAGTGAATAATGACTAGCTTGAGTAACAGGTAAATTATAATTTGTATGTGATGTCAGCAGTGAGTAATGACTGTTACAAAGTGGATAAGAAAAAATTCTAAAAGCTGACTGGTCTAGAAGAAGTTCCAGCCATGATGTTATCACAATTCAACATCATAGTCTGAAACAAACCTGAAAAAAATCTCACATAAAAGGCTCTTTTTTAATTCTACACGGTTAATTTTATAATCTCGATAGTTCCCCCCTAAAGGCATGTGTTATGCAGGTTAATGTTACTCTCAGGTGATTGCATGCACTCTGCTGTGCCTCATGCTTCACAACTCAAGGTATGACATTATCCAGCATAGAATGTGCACTGCAGTGCTTTATTGCTTACTATAGATTTCTCCTGTATGGACTGGGATGCCATTTAGAGTCACATTAACACTTTTCATTAGTTGTTAACCATTTTGACTCTAGAGAGTACCATGCTGGCTTGATTAGCTGTCTAGTACATCCATGCTTGTGGTGATGCACCACACTGAAGGTCCACACTAGCCGGCCTGTGAGCCATGTAATTTTACATTACTATCAAACTTCTGCACTGGAAATGTTACAGGCAGAGAGGATCCAAACCAGATATAGTACAGTCAGTTACACTACCCTGACTGCATCGTTCTGTGTGCTGTTTCACTTGCAACTGTCTGAGCGGGTCAGTGTTCTAGAGGCAGTTCAGTCAGGGTATCTCTATGCACAGCCATAGGTGGATCAGACTTTGCAGTGGCCAAAAAACTCTACAGAAACACGGCACTGATAGTTGAGTGTTTGATGTGCTTCTAAATCCCTCCTCCTCAGGGGCAGAAAATTCTGTTTCAGGATGGACAGAGGAAATCTGGAGGGGCCAGAAACAGACATCCAAGAAAATCAAGGACAGCTGAGATGAATGTGCAGCCGAACACACTGTTGTTAAATGGTGCTGGCTGGAGTTTTACTTGGGTACAATATAAGGCTCATTCACATTGCACCTTGCCACAGCTGCTCCTTTCTAATCATTCTGAAAATTTCTTCTGAAGCACCAGAGAGCTGTGTTCACACTGCAGCGGTCTTGCTGCTGCTCATTTAACTTCCCAGTGATTTCAGCATTGTTCCTGTCAGCGCTGGGTGAATGGGGAATTGTGTTGGTGCAGGTGATTGGGGCTTTACTGTTCAGATGGCACAGGAAACCACCAACAATGCTTTGCAAACCCAGAAACGAGCAATTATGGTGGCAACACCATCCAATGGAAAAGTGCAAAAATGGCAAGGTTCACATGTGGACAGGGGCACCGTTCTGGCCGCTATGAGCCACTGACAACAGCTCACAGTCAGTCATGTGAACAAGCCTATAGTTTACACCACTCCAAAATGGTCCATGAGCTTTCAAGACAGGCTATGTGAGTGTGGGGAGAGGTATGTATGTGTGTGTGGGGGGGGGGTGTTGGGGTGGGGAAGGGACAGAGATCCACAGTTTTATATCTACAGTGTTATGTATGTTAATACATCCTAGAAGACCTCTGTTCATGTATATATCCTAGAAGATCACTCTTCATGTATGAGATTCCTACGAATGTAAATGAAACCACTCTTAGAACTGTAGGAGCGTTCTCCTAAGATATATTAATGTACTATTGATCAATGGTGATCAATAATATTCAAAACATGTAAAATCCTCCCAAATGTGCCTGTTTTCAGGGCACCAGTATTTGAGACACTCTTTACAGAATAAGGGTCTTGTGCAGAGGAAAGGAACACATTCATTGGCCATCAGTACTCCCTTGATCTATAAGTAAACAAGAAGGGGGACAACTGCACCAAAACAGGGATGAGTTGCCAAAAGGAAGCTTTTTTACTGCTCTGCTACTAGAATTGTTTACATTGGAGCCCACTAATAGGATACTGTAAAAAAATATGTCCCCCATATTGTGGAGAGGCACAAACTGCAGTCATCCGTTTTACTTTAGGGTATTATTGGTTCTTTTTTGTATTTAGACAAACTTGATAAGTCATGCTCTGGGCTACAACAGTAGTGCATAACACTTGTATGTAACTGTCAGACAGACAAACAGAACCTACCTGACCAGTTTACTAGCATATGCAGTAGAAAAGAATATACCTGATGTGATGCATTGCTTTTCATACACTTAAAGGTATTGACAAGAGTGAAAAGTCAGAGATGTTTGATCTGGTGTCCTGTAGCAGGATGCCAAGATATGCCTTGAAGAACAGGGGTGGTAAATCCAAAGCTGTCAGAAGGCACTTTTTCTCCCAGTGGGTAGTCAATCTGTGGAACAGTCTGCCAATGGAGACAGTGGACATGATGACAGAACATCCCTTCAAGATTAAGCCTGTGCAAATTTCTGCTTACCAAAGGAATCCCTGAACCCCCTGGGTAGTAGAATGGGCAGGGAACCATTCAAATTAGTATATGTGTACCTAGCATACATATTCATGCCTGTTTCTGGAGCAAGGGCAGATATGAATTGGACCTAGCATCACTTCCATCTTTATATTACTGTGTTGCTATGTAGAATAACTACAGTGTTATTAGTTTAGGTGCATTTCTTAGAGTGGTAGTTCACTGTCTACAAAAAAATTGATCCTCATATCTGATCAAGCTCTTTGTCCCCATCAGAGTTCCTCAGTATCCAAGTCTACTGCTCTTAGTCTGTTAGCCCAGAGGAAAGTAGATTACCTTTCCTCCCCCTAATTCTCGACCCTCTTTCCCCTTCCCTTCCTGCCTCAACCGCATCCATCTCACTCTCTCTTCTTCTCCCCCACCATGCCCTCTGCTTTCCTCAAATCCCTCTTGGCTCTAAACTCTCACAAAGGTGGTCTTGACCATAAACTTCTATCTTCCTCCACTCCTGCCATTGCTGTCTCTGTCATCTACCTTCTAAACCTCTGTTTCACTTTAGCCTCAATCCCTGACACATGAAAGCAGGCTAAGATCTTTGCCCTTCCCAATGGGGATGATCCCTCGTCCTTGGTAACAAGTGCCCTAGCTCCCTCCTCCCTACTCTGGCTAAACTCCAAGAACACCTTGTTCTCTCCTAACTTTCCCCATTCCTTGATTCCTCCTCATTCGTCACCCCTTACCATAACATAAAGTAAACACCAGCATGAGTCTGCCCTCTTTCTGACCTATTTTTTCTTAAATCTTGCTACCACTGTCACATATTTATATGTATCTACATTTTCAATAACTGTAAAATAAAAGGATTTAGCAAGACATGGGTTAAAACAGAAACAAATGTATATACAGGGGTTACATATAGCTTTGAGTTCACAGATCAAAAGGCAGTAACAGTGTGGTGTTCAGATTTAGAGCTGACCAGAATGCTTAAGAAGTTGTCAGAGGTATAAAGTCCTGGGAAGAGAGGTACAATAACATTCTGAGATGTTGAAAAGAGGTTCCTTCTGCACATCTCTGATCACTCTCCAGGTAGAAGTAAAAGATTACAAGAAACTTATCAAAAAAGAGTAGGGGAATTTGTATTGATATAAAGACAAAACATATCATCATTTTAGATAAATTTAACAGAAACAAATACAACAATCATAAAAACCATGGTAAAAACAAAACCAAAACAAAATACAAAGGGAAGACAAGAAAATAACAATTTCAAAAGCAACCCAACGTATTACAAAGTATCAAGAAAAACCTTGTGAAAAATATAAGGTCACCACTTAGGCAAAAAGATACACCAGCCTGCAATAGAAAAGCATATGGTATATTTGCCCATCATTTCTGTTGCTGTGAAGAGGAATATACACCACCATCCTTGTCATAAACCATACCACATGCTAACAAGCATTTGTCAACGCTGAATGTTGCTTGCTTGTATGTGCTGTTTAGGTATTTGGAAGTGACAGTTTCATGCCTTCCTCCCAAGACATCCACTGTGCCTTTCCATTCAGTATTCACAGAAGAGTGGAAGGGGCAAGGGCCACAGCAGTACAACAGTTGCCAAGGGGGTGAAGAGGTGGACAATAGTCCAGTCAAAGGCAAAAGAGTCCTGCAGGAGCTCACTAAATTGAAGGTAAACAAAGCGATGGAACCAGATGGCATACACCCAAGGATATTAACAGAACTGCGAAGGGAGATAGCAGTACCTCTGGCAGCCATGTTCACTGAGTCATTCAACATGAGTGAATTGGAGGAGGGCAGATGTGGTCCCTCTACACAAGTCCGGCAGCAGGGAGGAGGCAGGGAACTACAGGCCATTCAGCCTCACCTCAGTAGTGGGGAAGATCATGGAGACATTGCTTAAAGAAAGGATAGTGGGGCATCTAGATGCCATCAGAACCCAGGACCATAGACAACATGGATTCACAGTGGGGACATCATGTCAGATAAATCTGGTTGATTTATTTGACTGGGTGACAAAGGAAGTGAATCAGGGTGGGGCAGTGGACAACACTTACCTTGATTTCAGCAAAGCCTTTGACACCATCCCATATAGGAGGCTGATAAACTATCTGGGTAGGCTAGACATGGGGGAAAGGGTGGTAAACTGGGTTAGAAACTGGCTAACAGACAGGAGGCAGAGAGCGTTGGTAAATGGCATGCTGTCTAGGGAGAGGGGGCAACCAGTGGGGTGCTGCAGGGATCGGTCCTGGGGCCAGTTCTGTTCAATGTCTTCATTAGTAATATTGCAGAACATCTGAAGGAATTTTTCACCAAATTTTCAACATAGCCATTTTAAGACCTCTGCTCATGAATAGTGTCACTGTGATTTTCTTAATTTGTCCGAGACATTGATTTCAAGACACTGATCGCCATTATAGCGCTACATGGGCGGAAACACATTTTGGGTGAGATGTGAAAAATGACAGCTGTACTACTCATAAGAAGGTGTGGTAAAATGGCAATGTTGAAAATCTGGAGTGAAAATATTGAAAATTTGTGAACTTACGAGCGTGCATAGGAACTGTACAACGCATGCTCGTAAAACAGTCATTTTTGGGAATTTTTTCACCAGATTTTCAAGATAGCTATTTTAACACCTGAGCTCATGAACAGTGTCACTGTGATTTTCTTAATTTGTCCCGTACATTGATTTCGCACACTGACTGCCATTGTGCGCTACATGGGCGGAAACACATTTTGGGTGAGATGTGAAAAATGACAGCTGTGCTACTCATAAGAAGGTGTGATAAAATGGCAATGTTGGAAATCTGGGGTGAAAATATTGAAAATTCGCGACCTTACAAGCCTGCTTAGGAACTGCGCAACGCACGCCCGTAAAACAGTCATTTTTTGGAATTTTGGCACCAAATTTTCAACATGGGGTTTTTGGGACCCCTTCTCATGAATGATGTCACTGTCATGGCATTATTCAGGCCTGAAGGGTGATTTCGCAGTCACTGCACGAAATCATCCTTCGGGCCGAATAACGCCATGACAGTGACATCATCATGAGAAGGGTCCAAAATCCCATGTTGAAATTAATTCTAAAAATCCAAAATGCCTGAGATATGCAACAAAGTTGAAACCCCTCATCTAGCCCATTATAGCTTACCGACATTTCTCAGTTCGCGGCTCGGCTTTGAAGAGTGCAGACGTGTTCCCTGTCCACTCAAGATCGCTGCTGGAGTCCGGAGGCAAGGGGTGGGAGGGGTGTGGGGAGGCTGGGTGCACAGTGGGTGGGTGCGGTTGTGGGAGGGGTCGGGAGACGCACCATGGGACAGTTTCGTTTACAGGGTTTTTTTTAAAAAGACATCGTGGGATGTTTGCCCACGCTGGGGTGGGCCTCAGCGTGGCACAAGAACGCTGGAGGGGGCGCCAGCCCATGGGGGATTGGGCACCCCTGCCGACCTATGAGATTTGTTGCCACGCTGGGTGGGCCTCAGCATGGCAAAAGGATGGGGGGCATTCAGCCGACGGGGATTGGGCACCCCGTCCAACAAGGACTGCTTGCCATGCTGGGGTGGGCTCCCAGTGTGGCACCTACTACTGGGGGGCGCGAGCTCAGCCGGCGAGGACTGGGCACCCGTCAGCTATACAGTCACGTCTTGGTATGCGCCTGCGAGTGGGGGCTGCGCATGAGCAGCCTCTTATCGCTGCTCACTGAAACGTAGCTCCCCCTTTCAACTGTATGCCACTGCATTTTGGAGCGTGTCATAGACAGCTCCAAAATGCATTGGCTTACAGGGGCCGCACCTGCCAGCACACTGACTGAATTGGAGGAGGAGGTGACACACCTCCGAAATCTCCGATGATGGCACTATGTTTCTTGCACATGCATGCAAGCAACATAAAAATGCAATGTCGAACAATTTTGTATAAGCAACAACATTCTGTTGCAAAGAAAATGCACACCAGGCTTGCCATAATATGTATTTTAAGTATTACAGAACGAACTCCCGAGGGTATCCAGGTTTATACATTTCCAGCCAGGAGACTTAATTCCAGAAATAAGACACTCAAAGGTGATTGAAGCTAATCCTGGTTACTGCCACTGTTGTACCAAGCTGTTCCAAACCACCTTAGCATAAGGACATTCTGAAGATGAATGGCTTGTGTTTCCACTATTGTATCATATTCTAGTCAAGGGAAATACCTTTCATCCAAACTGTTATGCTTGACAGAACCCCTCACACATAATCTTCCATGTAAACTTAACCGCAGGACATCCCACATCTGTGGTGGTAGCCTTTTATTAATTAATAAGCCAAGTGCCATATTCTTGTGTTTCAGCGGACAACAAGGAAGATCTGGAGAGACAAAGAAGAGGAATATAAGCTGTGCATATACTGTAATTCCTTCTTAGAGGAGTTCTGTAAAGTAACCATACTTAATTTCCACTGTCTAATCTTAGTTAAAGGAACACTACAGTTAGAATTTGCAAAAACATATGTTTTACAGAGTGTTTTGATTTGTGTGTGTAGTCCTAGTTTAGTCCTAGGGTGCTCTTCTCTTTGTCTTTTATTAGGAGTTTTTAGGATAGGTGCAAGGGTATCATTTTACAGAAAGGCTAAGGAAGGGGGTAGCATCATATTAAATTTGGGGGCAGACTAGATGGACCTTGTGGTCCCCTTCTGCTGTCACTTTCTAAGTTCCTATGTTTCTATGTAAATTAGCCTGTTGGTTTTACAGTAGTTTATGGCCCTTGGGGATCTCCATCGTAGCATGGTTTATTGCTCTTCTTGTTCCTACAGTGCCTCCTGTCTTGTGACAGTGATGTATCCAGGACCATGGATTCAGCAAACACTGGTTTAGAGTCAATTTTACAACAGCAGAGGTGTAATATTAAGTAACTTTCATTGTCCAGTGAGTACTAATGGCTACATCTACTGATTAGCAAATATATGAGGGATAATTGAGCAGGTTATTCTGTAAGAAAACAGCTATAGTCTTTACTGTTTATAGCACTGATGATCTGAGGCAAATTGTGTGCTTTTTATGACTGTGTGTAGTTTGACGAAATGAAACATTTTAAAAGCAAAACATTTACTCCTGCTGGCTAGACCTGACATACACATAGAATACAAAAATAATGAATTTGAGTTATTTAGTGGAGGACAGAACACTGGCACCTATCTCTAGTACTTGCTGAATCAGTGGTCATGGACACATCACTGTCACATGGGACAGGAGACACTGTAGGAAAAAGTAGCACAATAAATCTTGCTAAGATGGAGATCCCACAGGGCCATAAAACTACTATATAACTAGCAGGCTAACTTAGAAAAAAAAACTCTTAATAGAAACAAAGGTAAGGACACACCAGGACTACACACATAAAACATTCTGCACAAGTTTTTGCAAATTTTGACTGTAGTACTCCTTTAAGGCATCCCTCACATAATTTGTCAAAATTGGCTGAGCAACTAACTTTGGCAGACTCAGCGTACCCCGCTCCCTCTATGCCAAGAAGAGAACAAACCATTCCCATAAAAGAGGAATCAACAACCTCTTCTCTTGTTTGTGAGTTTTAGTGATGTTAAAAAACAAAAACATACTAAAAAAGAAGGCTACAGGGTTCAAAATACCCAGGCCACCTGTTTTATAGGTAAATGCAGAATTCCTCATTTCACAGGGTTTAAATGGCTCCCCAAAGTACCATAAGAAAAGACTATATAGTTTAGCCTCTGGACAGGAAGGTGTGGGAAAAATAAAGCTGATATACAGAAACTTCAGTACCAAGACGGTCTTAGCCAGAAAAAAACCTTTTCTTTTGAGGTATCCTCTGATTTTTTCAGTGCTACACTATCCCCCAGCAGCAGCAGATGTGCCTCCCAATTAGCCGTAGCCATGTCTGTAGCACCAAAGCAGACTCCCAGAGTTTCAAGTTCTGTCCCTTTAATCTGTATATCCACTGTTTTTAGTTCAGTATTCCTATAGGCCCCAATGCCAACCCCTTTACTCTTTTCAAAATTCATGAGGGAACCCAAGGCACCAGAAAAACATTAAAGTGTGTCCGTCATGAAAAGACCCAAGACCTCATCCTTATGAAGCAGACACATAGATACATAGACAGTGTCGGCAGATAAGGGCCTATGTCCCACCCAGTCTGCCCATTTGAGCTTGTAAGTTCAGTTTGTTTTCCTAGAAGTCTGTTGCCCCTTACCCCTGACCTCCAGAATTCCTTTATGTCTATCCCATGCATTCTTAAATCCTGTGATTGTTTCAGCCCCCACCACTTCCTCTGGCAGGGTGTTCCACTTGTCCACCACCTGCTCTGTGAAGAAATTCTTTCTCATGTTTCCTCTGAATCATCCTCCTCCAACTTCATCCCATGCCTCTAGTCCTGGAACATCTTTTTCGCTTAAAATAGTGTTTTCCTGCACCCTGTTCCTCCCTGTAAGATACTTGTATGTCTCTATCATATCCCCTCTCTCCCTCCTCTCCTCCAGGGAGTACATGTTCAGTTCCTTCAACCTGTCTTCATAGGACTTGTGATGCAATCCATGCACCATCTTTGTTGCACTCCTCTGAACCTTCTCTACCCTGTCTATGTCCTTACGTAGGTATGGTCTCCAGAACTGTACACTGTACTCCAGGTGGGGCCTCACTAGTGTCTTGTATAGCGGAATTATGACCTCCTTTTCCTGCTGGTGATGCCCTGCCTATACATCCCAGCATCCTATTTGCTTTACCTGCTGCCTTGTCACACTGTTTCCATCTTGAGGTCATCAGAGATGACAACCCCAAGATCCCTTTCCTGCTTGGTGCATGCTATATCCTCACCTCCAACTGATATATTGTGCCAGGTTTTTGTGCCCTATATGCATTATCTTGCACGCCTTGGCATTGAATTTCAACTGCCAAACCCCTGACCATTCTTCAAGTTTCTGCAGGTCCCTCTCATTCTGTCTACACCTCTGGTGTGTCTACTTGTTACAGAGCTTTGTGTCATCAGCAAACAGTGAAATTCTGCCTTCTAGGTCCTGTGCAATGTCACTGATGAAGATGTTGAATAGGACCGTCCCAGCACTGATCCCTGTGGTACCCCACTGGTCACTCTTCCTCTGTGGAGTGACAGCCATTTACCACCACCCTCTGTGTCCTGCCACCCAGCCAGTTACCTACCCACCACACTACTGTCCTGCCCACACCCATATTCCTCCGTTTGTGTAATAGTCTTCTATGTGGCACAGTGTCAAAGGCCTTGCTGAAGTCCAGATAGGCCATGTCCACTGCCCTCCCCTGATCCACCTCCCTAGTCACCCAGTCAAAAAATTCAATGAGGTTGGTCTGACATGACCTCCCCCTGGTGAAACCATGCTGCCTTGGGTCCTGTAGTCCATTGACAACCAGATGTTCCACCAATCTCTCCTTCAGTAGTGCTTCCATGATCTTCCCCACTACTGAGGTGATGCTGACTGGTCTGTAGTTCCCTGCTTCCTCTTTGTTCCCACTTTTGTATAAGGGGACTACATCTGCTGTCCTCCAGTCTTTGGGTACCTCCCCTGTTTCCAGTGATCAGCTAAACAGGATAGCCAGAGGTTCAGCCACCACCTCTCTTAGTTCTTTAAGGACCCTGGGGTGCACCCCATCTGGCCCCATTACTTTATCAACTCTTATTACTTCCAGTTCCTTCAGGACCCTTTCTCGTGTAAAGGGACTTGTGTCCTTTTCTGCACCATTCTCACCCCTTGTACTCCCTTCAGACACATTACCCTCCTCTTCCTTAGTAAAGACTGAGCAGAAATACCTGTTCAAAATGTCAGCTTTACTGTTGTCACATCATCTGCATAAGCCGTTACTACTGTCTTTGGTACATTACTGGCAAGGTTCAACCCAGAATGTTAACCTGGTTATTCAAATGTCTCAGTAAAAGACCCAACCTAAGATATACAGCAGGGGACTCAAAGAGCATCCCTGTCGAACCCCTTGATAAACTCTTACCATGTTACCTAACCATTAATTAAAGAGCAAACATAGGACTGTTTGTATAAACTTCTTACGCATCCAATAAAACTGGCTGGAATTCATTATTTTTCCAAAACTAAAAATAAATGTTTACGAGCCAGCTAGGCAAACCAGGAAAAGATCCAGACCCGCCCATTTCAAAGGTTTCCCTGGCATAATCAACTTATCCTGCACAGACCTACCAAGAACTGCACATGCCTGAAGTGACAATATACCACCACTGCTTCTTATTCTAGGCATTTAGCCAAAATTTTAGCAAGGATCTTCTGATCCACATTGGGTAGACAGATTCACCTCCAAATACTGAGTAGGGATCTGTCACCATTTTTGTACAGAAAATCAATAATGTTGTTGACATGGAGTCCAGAATCATGCTAGAATCCAAAAGTTCATTAAATAAACAAGCCAGAGCTGGTGCTAGTTGAGTACCTAACACTTTATAGAATTCAGCTGACAGGCCATCACTAACTGGAGAAGAATTATCATTTTTAACAGCATCTAAAATTTCTTTTTCAGAAACATGCTTGGTTAATGATTTTAAAATCCCCTCCCCTAATTCAAGGACATCCAGATGCTACAAAAAGGCAGGTACTTCAGTAACTGGGTCTTTTGCTTATAAGATAGACACAAAGTTTTCCATAGCCCTAAACAGCCCAACAGTGTCACAAACCTTGGTACCAGAGGGAGACTGCAAACTAGAAAAAACACGGGAATCAAATCTTTTTCTGGCACCCCTTGAAAAGGTTAAATGTTTGGTGAGACCCTTGAGTACCAAACTGTAATTCCTTCTGTAATGCAAGTCCCCTCTTGTGCTGCAAGGCAATCATAGCATACTTTACACTCCATATCTGGTCCAAATAATTCCAGTATTCCTACTGGCCAGGTAAATCATTGTGGAAGCCCAGATATGTTTTACCTTTTTATAAGTTGTAGCTGCCTGACCAGAAGACTCCTTGGAAAAAAACTTAAAGTCACCCTTGGTGTTCTCCCACCAGGCTGCCCAAGAGTCATAAGCTACTTCCACAGAGAGTCTGACCTGCCAGAGCTTCCTCCCTCTGTCCTGTACTTCCGACTGAGACAACAAGGTAGAATTCAAATGATAGACATGCACAACACCTTTTGAGAAAGTAGCTGAATGAAGAGTACCCCTGTCAGGGCCAGGAGATCTGAAGTTTCAACCACTCTACTCTTTGCCTCAGCCCCAACCATTGAACTGGTAATAAAAGGTAATTGATTCATGATGTGATACTTCCCTCAGAGAAAGTGGAACTCACAGACTGATGAACTTCCCTATGTATTATATATATATATATTTGTCAGCCAACTGTGGTGACCATATCCTTAAGAAAGTTAGAATTGCAATATATTTTATTGCCCAAATATCTTCCAACACTTTTCAGGAAAGAGACAATTAAAATTGCCCCTAACACTACAACCCTCGCAGTATGCAGGAAGGGCTGCAATTCCTTAAATAAATAAATCCACAAGGCCTTAGTCTGTGGGGTATATGTGTTAAAATTCTACAGTGCATATCCCCACAGTCAGCATCAATCATGAGTGCCCCCCTCCGGTTGTATGTCCAACTTTCTGGCCCCCTGGGCTGGATTTATGTGATAGATTGGGGAACCTTTTAAGGTGTTCCAATTGGATTGTGTCTAAGTCTAACCTATCACATAAATCCAGCCCAGGGGACCAGTAAGAAGGGTCATCTGATAATATTGCTTCAGCTCTAGAAATTTCTAATTTAGATTTTAACCTAACATCCCTGAGAAGTGCAATATCCCCATGCAGCTGCTGGAAGAGAGACAGTCAGCAGACAGTTTCCCTGTGACTTTATGCCATTTATATTTAATGAGGTCACAGATAAACAGCTCATCAGAATAAAAAGGAAAAAATACAAAAGCGCCATCATAGACAATTGTTCCTAATTCTGAGAGATTGCAACCTGGTCCTGTAGTGTTTCTTTTTTGCCGCTGAGGACCCTGCCTGGAAATCTTCCAAATCAGAGGACAACTCCTTCTGGGAGGTAGTGGAAGAGACTTTGGAGTCATTATTGTCCTCCTCTTCCTTGTCTTCCTACAGTTTCAACCTTCTAAGAATCGAGTAACTATTACACTCAGGAAGATCTGCAGGCTTTTCCAGTTTCAATTTCCTGATATGACCCCTCTTTTTCCTGGCAACAGTGGTCATATCAGTATGTCCAGACTGAAAAGTAGCAGAACTCTCTGGTTGCAGTGGGCACGGGGTGTTAACCTGGGCTGGTTCAGAAACACCCACTGTGGGCTCAGGGATGATTGCAGGCTGTGGGCTAAGTACTGCTTCAGCAGAGGCCTCAACACAGTTCTTAGCCTGGCATTCAGGAATACATTGCTAATCTGGCTCAACTGTAGTGTCCCCCAGATATGCAGGCGAAGGGGGAGATGGTGGGCCACCTTGTACCGCTACGTCTTCTGAAGGATGGGGTGTTGAGGTTGGGAAATCTCCATGCCTACCAGGAAATCTATTGGGCTAGTCACTGGGCTTCAGTGGAGGTTTTGCTTGCTGAGCTTTCCCAATCAAGTAATCTTGCTCATAACCAGCCTCCCTCTTGTTGGAGGCCCTGGGGCAATTCCTAGGTGAATGGCATGTTCCTCAAAGAGGTTACATTGAAAGGGACCTGGGCAGCTTCCATTACTATGACTGTAGGACAGGTGAAGTCCACACCTCTGCTGCTTACAGGCAGATTTAAAGTGGTCCATTGAACTGCATTTGAAGCAAGCCTGGGGCTGTTCCTGATAAAAGCAAACTCCTGGTCTCTCCTAAGATAAAATAAAGAAAGAAGTGAAGAAAAGTAGGGAAATGTTATTATAAAATAATCAAAACATAACAGAAACACAAATTAATATAAAAGCAAATAATCATAAAAAAAAATCAGTAAATTTAGAACACTCCAAAATGATCCCCTATATATAAGAAACAGACAGAAGGTGACTATGTCAAATGTTTGCCAACAAAGGAAACAAAAAAGAAAGATGGAAAACAAGCTATACCAAAAAAATAAATGAAATAACCTTTTGTTCAAAATTAGAAAACCTTCAAAAGGGAAAAAGTCCTCTATTCCTAAAACAATGAAGTGGTGTATACATATTCTATATATTTTCAAATAGGGAAATAGAACCAATGATAAACAACCCATAAGTGACATAATTCTTGTTGTGATGATGTAATAGAACCATGTCTATAACTTCCCACAAAGTAAATTCACACATTTTAACATAGAAAGATAGAATTTGATGGCAGATAAGGACCATTTGTCCCACCTAGACTGTTCATTTTCCTTACCTGTTTTATATACCACAGATCCTAAATGATCTGCGGCTTACCCTCTCCTATCACTAGAGTTCTTTTTTGTCTGTCCCATGCATTTTTGAAATCCCCTACTGTTTTTGCCTCTACAGCCTCTGCCTGGAAGCTGTTCCATGGATCCAGTACCCTTTCCATAAAAAAATACTTTCTCATGTTACCCCTAAGTCCCCCCCCCATTTTCATACCGTGGCCCCTTGTTCTTAAACATCTTATTTTAAGATGATATCCTCTTGTACCTTATTTACACCCTTTCGGTATTTGAAAGTCTCTATCTTATCCCATCCTCAAAGGAATACATATTGAGATCCTCCATTCTCCCCTCATATGACTTTTGATGGAGCCCCTGCCATTTTTGTCACCCTTCTCTGAACCGCTTCTACTCTGTCCTTTTGGAGATGCAGCCTGTACCTTGTGGAGATGCAGCCTCCAGAACCAGACACAATGCTCTAGATGAGGTCTCATGAATGTTCTATACAGTGGTATCACCACCTCTTTACTTCTACTGGAGATACCTCTCCCTATGCAGTCCAGCATTACACTGGCTCTCTTCACAGCCTTTAACTAAGGATATATACAACATTCATAACTGCTGTAGCACTAAATGGCATCTTGCTTGCCAAAGGTGAAATTTGAAACATGCAAATAAATCCATTAAAGTGCTGGTATCATACTTCCTTAATTGCACCAGAAAGTCCCCTAAAATCAAACATTCATAGGCTAATCTCTTTAGCCATGGAAGGTTCCACCTCCGCACCAAAACTGCCCAAAAATCTACTACAAAGCAACTTTTTAAAACATGTTCCAGTGGCTCTATATCAGCTGTACAATCTGGGTATTTTGAATTTTGAAGTTTATCAATAGGGAAAACTCTTTAGGCACAAGTGCCTATTTTCAAATGTGCCCTGGTCAGAATTACAATAGACAACGTAATACAATACAAATGAGACAGTAACAAACAATACAGTATATTGACACCATGTCACTTACATAAAACCACATCATAAATGGTAACTATCTAAAACAATGATATAACTCCAGATCCTTTAGATACAGCCTCTAGTCATTTTAAAGTGCCCTAAACATTCACTATGCAGTAAATTCATTGGTAGTGTGTTCCAGGTGTTAACAGATAGTGTCAAAATAGGCAACTCTAGCGTTCAGTGAAAACTAATCCATTCTCTGATACAGATCCCAATGATGACAATCCCTTTTTAAATCTAACACAAAATGACATATTCTATTACATACAGTTCTTATCCTTTCCAATGCATCATCTGTTGCCATCGCATACATGGGCAGGCCATCATCTACCAAAGAAAGTAGTAAACTTTTGACCACTAACTTTGGAGCTTCCAAAGTAATAATTTTTTTTGTTTTCATATAACAAACCCAGCCTAATATTCATTTTCTTTATAGTCTGATCAATATGCTTAGCAAAGAACATAGTAATGTCCATATATATACCTAAATACTTAAATAGGGCACTTGCTCCAATTCCTCTCTAGTAATAGTCATAACTTTCAGAGGGACACACATTTGCATATTTTTGTTACTGCAGTAGTCTATAGTTTTAGTTTTTTTAATGTTCATTGTCACAAACGTACTCCTCAGGTCAGGCCCTCTGCTCCCACAGTGCCAAGCTCAGAGCGCAATAGTGTGAACAGATAACAGACAGGGTAACCCTCCTGTCTGCTTTCGGTCCAAATTACTGTTAGCCTCAAGTTCTTGAGGGATTGAAACTGTGAACATTATGCTAGCATACCCAATTTACAGGGTCAGATATGTACCCTCTTCAGGACTGCAGTACAGTCTTTCACCAGGGGCACCCAACCAGCTCTCCAAAATGAACCCTTAAAACTCTGTAAGGGACCTTATGTATATTTTTACCTTTTCCAAGCTTAGTAACACCATAAAGCCTTTCAAACAGCTGTCAGACTTAACCACATGTGCATCACATGCAAAAAGAAACCACGAAGACACCCAGGCAGTATTTCAAAGAAATGGTTGTTTACAAAAAATATGACAAAAATATGTAAAATTAACACAAAACAATATATCATACAACTTACAATCTTATAAAACAATAAGGAAGTTTCATAACAACACTCCTACCACAAAGATTTAATTGTTTTCTAGCTATTACTTTTCTAAGTGCTCTCCCAGTTAGAGTCTATATCATATGTCACCATTATTTATTTATTTATTGAAATGTTTCACCAGGAAGGGTACACTAAGCAACTTAATGCTTGTCTCACAGCACATCCTGGGGGAAGGGGGAGTGGGATTTACAACATATTAAAATGATACAACAACAAAGCATTGTATAGTACAGAGACAGGAGCATATTGTACATGATGATCAATGCATACGAAGTAATACAATGCAGTCATACAGGGAATACATGATGACACAAAACAACAAGGGAGGGAAGCATGAGTAATGACACATACAGTAAGTGCTAGGTAATTAAGAGCAATAAGTGGACTGAGGGAGAGGAGGGGTGGGAGGGGAGAACAGTATACAAGGAGCAGGTCAGGAGCAAGAACAGTTAAGGATCAGATAGTTGAGAAGAGCTGAAGTGAGGTAGTACAGTGATGAGGAGTGGCGTATTTGAGGGGGGGGGAGAGCATTCCACAGTTTTGGAAGATGGTGCAAAAAAGCTTTTTGGCCAGAGGATGTAGATCTGTTGGGGATCGAGAAGGTGCAGAGGTTGTCAGATCTCAGAGAGTAATGGTTGGGAGGTGGGGTACTAAGTGAGGAAGAGAGGTAGGGGGGAGAGAACCAAGCCAGAATTTCAAAATGAATTTGGCACCGTGGAGCATACAACGATTTTGGAATGTGAGGAAGTGTAGGGACCAGTAGAGGTCACAGTGATGAGTGAGGTAGGGGGCATCTAAAGCAAAGCAGCAGAAGGAGTTATAGAGAGAGTCCAGTTTGGCTCGGGAGGACTGCGGGGCAACACCATAGACCATGTCACAGTAGTCAAATATAGGCAATATCATCTTCAGTACAAGCTCATGCCTGACCACGAGAGGGATACAGCTGCTATTTCTGTATAGGGCACCAAGCTTAGGCTTAAGTTTTTTCTGCATGGCCTCAATATGTGTTGAAAAGTTTAGGTGTCTATCTAACCAGACACCAAGATACCTGAATGATGGGGAGTCCTCCAGTGCAGTCCCATCCAGGGTGTGGAATGTGGGTAAGGAAGTTAGCCTAGTGAGTCTCTGCCTAGTTCCAAAAGTCATAGAGATGTGTTTTTTAGTGTTTAAAAAGAGTTGATGTGATTTAAACCAGTGTTGGACTCTAGAGAAGTCAGACTGGAGCCTGGTGGTGACATCATCGACCGATGTTCCAGATGTATATAGAACCATGTCATCAGCATACATGTGGATGCTGGAATTAGTGCAGGCCAGGGGGAGGTCATTTAAAAATATGGAAAACAGAATGGGGCCAAGCACCAAACCCTGGGAGACACCAGTAGTTATGGGCAAGGGGGAAGAGGTGACATTGGCAATTTTAACTAATTGGGACTTGCCAGACAGATAGGCATTGAACCAGCCTGTGGCAGAGGGAGAAAGACCAGTGGCCGAGAGGCAGTTCAGGAGGACGTGGTGTGAGACAGTGTCAAAGGCCTTTGCCAGATCAACAAAGATGACTGAGGTAATATGACCTTTTTCAAAGCCAGAGAAGACGGCCTCAGTTAGTCTTAGCAGAGAAGTGATAGTAGAATGTGACTCCCGAAATTCAGATTGGAACGGGGTGAAGAAGCCAGAGTCAGATAGGAAGGAGGAGAGCTGATTAAGGACTATGTGTTCTTGTAGTTTCGCTAGGATAGGTAGAAGGGAGATAAGTCAATAGTTGCCAGGTGCGGAGGAGTCGGGGCTCCCACTCCCTTAGGAAGTGGGAGCACAACTGCATGTTTCCATACTGAGGGAACAGAAACTGACATGAAAGAGAGTTTTAGTATGAGAGAGAGTGAGTAGGCAATAGCAGGAGCAGAGAGGGAGAGGAGTCTAGAGTCCAGACCATCAGGAGAGGAGCCTTTAGTGAAGTTGAGGGCAAGGAGTGCCTGGAGGGTGGTGGCAGGGAAGACGGGAGAAAAGCAGAAAAGGGGGTCTGGAAGAGGTAGGGAGGGGGTGGAGAGCAGTGGGGGAAGGAATAGAGGGCAAAGAAGAGGCATGCAGGCCAATTGAGGGGAGAGGGGTTTGGGGTGGGAGAGGACACCAGACCACTGGAGGAGTCTGTAGGGAACCCAGCAGAGAAGAGGCATGGGAAGAGAAGTGAGAGCCATAGGATCAGAAAAGATAGATTGGTTGAGCTTGAGGGTGGGGTTGGGGGGTAGTGGACAGAGAGAAGAGGGAATGAAAGACTTTCCAGAATTTGGCCAGGTTATTAGTATTTGAAAGGAAGTTTGATTTGAAATGATCAGCTTTAGCTAGGTGGATTGCTTTAGTGCAGCCATTTTGAAGTTGATAGTAGCGTTGTAGATCTTGTTGCCCACAGGTGGCTTTCACCTGGTGCCACACAATGTCATGAGCATGTTGGCAAGCCAGGAGTTCAGGTGTGACCTAGGGGAGATGCACACCACCGACCCTTGTTTTGCGTAGTGGGGCACGAGAGTTCCAAATGTGGAGGAACTTAGTGTTGAAAGAGTCAAGGGCTATGTCAGCTGAGGCCGCTGAGGTGAGGGGGGACCAGTCAGTGGAAGTGAAGTCATACAGGAGAGCTTGAAGGTCAAGAGACCCAAAGGGTCTAGTGAGAATTATTTTAGGAGTGTGTTTGGTTCTATGGATCTTTCGCACCATGAAGGTGATATGATGGTCACAGATAGAGACTGGTAGGAGACCAGAGGATTTTATTCTATGCAGGTGGGTAGTGAGGACAAGGTCAAGCAGAGAGTGGTTTAATGTTTTGTTGTTTAGGCGAGTGCGTTCTTGGATAAGTTGGCTAAGATTCAAGGCTTCATCCAACATTCCATATACAATGTTCAGTTTTTAACTCTGTCTGTCCCTATCCCCTTTTGATGAAGTCAGTTAGATCCTCCCTTAGATTTTAATATTCTTACTTCAGTGTCTCTGAGGATGTGAGTTATATGCTTTAAAAAAAAAACTGTAACTAGTCATTTCCCAAATATGACAGTCTTTAATTAAACATTTCTCTTTGAACTTGTTGTTGGTTCCTGTTCCCTAGGAAAATCAAAAGGGTTTACGACTTTGAACACATTGCTGTTATCTATAGCCAGTTCCTCTAGGCAATAATACAAGTTTATGAGCCTTAGTCTCTGGCAGATGGACAGAGCCTTATTTAAGAACAGAACAGGAAACTCTAGGTTTTTCCCTTTACTAGTCAATTTCACACGTCCTCTGGTCAGTTTACAACATTCTCACTAACACCTTGAAGGTTAAATGCCAAACTGCTACCTTTGTGAGACAATTTTGTACACAGACCATTGATTTATAATAATACCATACAGGTAACCAGAAGAGGGGCAGAGCGTCACACTCCTCTCCACCTAAACTGAATTTGGAGGCTCTATCCCCTGCATGGGATGAGCTCCCTAAGTCAGTTAATTCATCATACACATGCGAAAGGCCATCTGCATTCTGATTGGTTGCTCCAGCTCTATGTGAGATCATTATGTCATACCCTTGCAAGGCAAGACTCCATCTTAATAGTCTATCATTCATGTTTCCCATTTGTGTCAGCCAAACCAGGGGGTTGTGGTCAGTTTGTACCTCAAAATGTTGCCCATATAAGTATGGCTCTAACTTCTTTAGGGTCCACACTATGGCAAGACACTCTTTTTCCATGTTAGAGTATGTCTGCTCCCCGGGGAGTAACATTTTACTTAGTTACACGTTGGAGTGATCTTTCTCTTGGTTGGAGGTCTGACTCAGCACTGCCCCAGTACCTACATCTGAGGCATCAGTCTGGAGTATAAAGGGTCTGCTATAGTCAGGACTTGTCAACACAGGAGCACTGCACAGTACCTCCTTCAGTCTGGTAAAGGCTTTTTCACAGTCTGGTTCCAAGGTAATTTTCTTAGGCATTCTTGTCTTTACCAGGTCAGATAGGGGAGCAGCCGGGGCACTGTGATTGGGTACAAATTTTCTATAGTACCCTGTTGTCCCTAGAAAACTCCTCCTGACCTACTTATGTGTTTCTGGTCTGGGCCATGCCTTGATCATCTCTATTTTAACTTGGCTAGGATGGAGCTGTCCCTGACCTACAACATGCCTGAGGTATGCCACTTCAGCCATGACCACCTGGTACTTCTCAGCTTTGACAGTGAGTCCAGCCCTCTGTATTCTGCCTAGTACTTCCCTAAGGTGGGACAGGTGTTCTTCCCTGCTGGCACTAAAGATGGCAATGTCACCCAGGTACACCATGACGTACTCCCTCAGCATCATTTAACACCTGGTTCACCAACCTTTGTAAAGTGGCCGGGGCATTCTTCATTCCGAAAGGCTCTATTTTAAATTCAAATAACCCTACTGGAGTAATGAAGGCAGATCTCTCCCTAGCTTTGGCAGTTAACTCTACCTGCCAGTACCCCTTTGTCAGGTCAATAGTTGTAAGGTAAGTCACCCCTCCCAACTTGTCCAGGAATTCATCCATCTGTGGCATCAGGTGGCCATCTGACTTTATGACTGCATTCAGTCCATGATACTCCACACAAAAATGAGTAGAGACATCTGGCTTAGGCACAAGGACTACAGGTGAGACCCAGGGGCTGTGGGATTTCTGGATTACCCCTAAATCCAGTATTTCCTCCACTTCCCTCCTAATGTCCTTTTGGACAGCCTCTGACACCTGATATGCTTGTATGGGTGCCTGCATCCCTGTCTCCACATTGTGCATTGCTAAGGGGGTTATTCCAGGCTAGGTGCTAAACAGTGAGGCAAAGTCTGCTGAAACCTCCCTTACTTCCTGGATCTGGTACAGGGCCAACTGGGGTGGCAATTTAATTGCCCCCACAGAGGACTCCTGCTTGCTTTCTTCCAGCAAGTCCAGAAGGGGGTCTCCTTCATCCATCTCCTCCCCAGGACTACATGCTGCAAACACCATGTCAGCCCTATTAGCATATGGCTTCATCATGTTGACATGGTACATTATGTCTGTATGTCTTCTGTCAGGTAACTCTATGATATAGTTTACATCATATACCTTTCTGACTACTTTGTATGGTCTTGCCCACTCAGCCTGCAGCTTGTCTTTCCGAATCGGGATAAGGACCATGACTTCCTGACCCACTGTGCATGAGCGAACTCTGGCTCTGCAGTCATACCACACTTTTTGTTTTTGTTGGGAAGCTGCCAGGTTGCTCTGGGCTGTCCTTTTAAGCTCCTTCAGCCTTTCCCTAAAGCTAAGGACATAATCCACTATGGGAGTTCCTTGGGTGGCATGCTTGCCTTCCCAGTCCTTCCAGATCAAGTCTAGAGGCCCACATACCTGGCTTCCATATAAAAGCTTGCAGGGGGAAAACCCTGTTGACTCTTGGGGTACCTCCCTGTATGCAAACAACAGGTGGAGAAGGTATTTCTCCCAGTCGCTCCCATGCTGTTCTGCAAACACTTGAAGCATTGACTAAAGAGTACCATTAAATCTTTCCATAAACCTATTGGCTTGTGGGTGATCAGGTGTTGTGCATCTCTGCACCACCCCACACTTCTCCCACAAACATTTCATCAGGTCCGACATGAAAGAACCCCTTCAATCGGTGATAACCTCCTGTGGAAACCCATCATGGGAGAAAATCCCAAGTAAGGCATCTGCCACTTTGTCTGTCCTCAGTGAGGATAGGGCGACTGCCTCTGGGTACCAGGTGGCATAATCCACCACAATAAGGATGAACCTCTTCCTGGAGGAGAGTTGGGGGTATTTAAAGGACCCACAATATCCATTCCCAACCTCTAGAATGGCTCCTCCATTATGGGCAATGGAATTAGGGTGGCTTGGGTTTTCTTACTTGCCTTCCTTATTTCTTGGCACCGGTGACAAGACCTGCAATACTCCTTCACCTGCTGGGTGAAGTTGGGCCAATAGAAATTCTGGGCCAACTGCTGCATAGTGTGCACATTTCCCAGATGACCAGACAAGGGAATATCATGTGCAATCTTCAGCAACTGCTCACAGTACCCCTGGGGAATGACAAGCTGCCTGCCTATCACCCCTCCCTCTGTTTTAGCATCCTGAGTATACATCAGCCCATTGTCCCAATAAACCTTATGTTTGCCATCACCTCCCTGTGTGTGCCGTCAGAGTTTGTCCAAGCCCTCAGCTTCTCTAGACTAGGGTCACTTTGCTGAGCAGCTGCAAACTCTTTACACATTGCCAAGGCATGGGACAGGTCCCTTTCAGTATCTAAACTATGGTCCCTAGCTGTAGCATTAGGGCATTCAGGATCACTGTCATCCCTAACCCTCTGACAATGGGTCACCCCTCCTTCCTCAGAGTAACCCTCCATAGCTGTTTGGTTAACTGCTACTGGGGAAATTTCTATCCCCCTTTCATTAGTCTCCATAGCAGGAGACACAGGCTGGGGAACCAGCCTCCCAGTGGTTTCCACAGTGGCTTCTATGGGTACAGGGCACCATGATTTTCCTTTGCCACATGGCTATGGGTAACTGTACACATCATCCCCTGTATGAGACTGTTGCCAAGAATTATATCAACTGCTGAAGTTTCTGCTACGACAACCTGTTGCACAGTTTCCCCTGTCTCACCCCAGTCTAGGAAAACACTAGCTAGTGGCAATGTTTTCTCCTCCCCAGTGAACTCCTGTACAGTTACAAATTTATTGAGTATAAGTTGACCAGGCTCTACCAGATCCCCTTTGACCAATGTCAGGGATGCCCGTGTCTCTTAACCCTTGTGTCTGTACACCATTCACAGTGACTGAGTGCATGTGTTCCCTCATATTTACAGGCATGCTTTTAGGGACACACAAACAACCCACTTCTTTCCTAGCACCACTTTGCATAATACTTGTCCTTTTGGAACACTGTCTGGCAATATGCCCAGTTTCTTTGCAAGCCCAACATTCTTTTCTTCTCTCAGAAAAATCCTTTCTTCGAAACCTGGGGCTAACTAGTTTTGGTGGAGGCAGTGAGGGTTTTAGCTGCTCTGAAGGTGCACTTTTCCATTTCTGCACTGCCATGCCCACCCCATTCACTCTCAGAGCAGGTCTGCTCTTGGCATAGCAGTCCGAGAGTTCAGCAGCCTCTTGCACTGTTTTGGAATCTCGGTCCTCCAGCCAGGTTTTCAGCTTTGCTGGGCATGCCCAAAAAAACTTCTCTAACAATACAGCATTTTCAATTTTATCTATAGAGTTTGCTTCAGTTCCTTCCCACCAACATTTTGAAAACTGATGTTGTTTTCATGGCTAGCTCCTCGTAGCTCATGTCAGGGCTTCTCCTGAGCTTACAGAATTTAGCTCTGTATGCTTCTGTAGCTAAATCAAACTTTTTTAAAAGTGCAGCTTTAAGTTTGCTGTAATAATTACTGTCCTCATTGTCCATTTGACCCAATGCATTCCGAGCTTTCTCGGTAAGTGGTGGGGATGGCTGGAAGCTCCAGGACCCTCTAGGAATATTTGCCTGAATACAAACTTTTTCAAAGGAATTTAAAAAGGTATCCATCTCCTCCCCCTCTTTAAATTCAGCTATCAATTTGGAATGTAATTTGTAACCCAGTCCTGTAGTTCCAGTTAAACCCAGGCCACTTACCAGCTCTGGTGCTGGTGGTTGGAGTTGTAGCTTCTCCAGTTCATGTTGCCTGTGCTGCTCATGCTCTTCATGATCAGCTTCTCACTGTTCATGCTCCCTCTTCTCCTTTGTGGCTCAATGCTCTTGCTCCGCTTCTCACCATTCTCACTCAGCTTCTTGCAGAAGTTGCTGCCTCTTCTCTTCTCTTCTTCAGCTCACTTCTCTGGTTCTGCTTCTCACCGTTCTCACTCAGCTTCTCACTGTTCTCACTCCGCCTCTCACTGAAGTCGTCGCTCTTCTCTCTGGAACTCCAGCTCTATTCTGTGCAACTCAATCTGCAGTCTGATTGCTTTTGGCTCCAGAATGCTGGTGGCCTTTCCCTGCTGCTGTGACCCTTGGCTTGCACCGGCCCTGCTGTCCTCCTCACCAGATCTGGACACTGCACTGGCCACTGGCCATTCCACACCCAAGGTTCAGTCCTTTTCAGTCACAGACTATCACTCAATGCTCTGGGCATTCTCAGCCATCACAGCATCCATGAGGTTCTGCTTGTTGGCTTTCCCCTCATACTGGACTCCTCTCTCCTGGCACAACTGCCTCAAGTAGTCTGCAGTGTACCTGCTGTAGTTGGGAGCCATCTTCTTCCCTAACTATGGCTACTCTAACTTGCACTCGAAAAAAAGTGAAACAGGTAGGAACTTTGACTGTAAGCAAAATGATATAGTCCTGTTACTTTTTTTAAATAAATCATTGCCTTCTTTTGCAAGTGAGCTGTACTGTATTAAGCTGACAAACTGAACTGTTAAAGCTTGTGTTACTAATACTTTAAATTGCACTGCTACCAACCAGATCTGTCACAAACACAATCCACAGGTCAGGCCCTCTGCTCCCACAGTGCCAAGCTCAGAGCGCAATAGTGTGAACAGGTAACAGACAGGATAACCCTCCTGTCTGCTTTGGGTCTGAATCACCTGTTAGCCTCACATTCTGGAGGGATTCAAACTGTGAACCTTATGCTAGCATACCCAATTTACAGGATCAGATAAGTACCCTCTTCAGGACTGCAGTACAATTTTTCACCAGGGGCACCCAGCCAGGTCTCCAAAATGAACCCTTAAATCTCTATAAGAGACCTTAGGTACATTATTAACTTTTCCAAGCTTAGTAACACCATCAAGCCTTTCAAACAGCTGTCAGACTTAACCACATATACATCACATGCAAAAAGAAACTGAGAGGACACCCAGGCAGTATTTCAAAGAAATGGTTGTTTGCTAAAAATATGATAAAAATATGTAAAATTAAATACAGAACAATATATCATATAACTTGCAATCTTATAAAACAAAAATGAAGTTTCATAACAACAGTCCTACCACAAAGACTTAATTGTTTTCTATTACCTTTTTAAGTGCTCTCCCAGTCAGAGTCTATATCACATGTCACCATTCCATATACAATGTTACATTTTTAACTCTATCTGTCCCCACCCCCTTTTGATAAGGTCAGCTAGATCCTCCCTTAGATTTTAATATTCTTACATCAGTGTCTCTGAGGATGTGAATCATATGCTGTTAAAAAAATCTGTAACTAGCCATTTACTAAATATAACAGTCTTTAATTAAACATTTCTCTTTGAACTTGTTGTTGGTTCCTGTTCCCAAGGAAAATCAAAAGGGATTATGACTTTTAACACATTGCTGTTATCTATAGCCAGTTCCTCTAGGAAATCATAAAAGTTTATAAGGCTTATCCTCTGGCAGATGTCTAGAGTCTTAATTAACAACAAAACAGGAAACTATAGGTTTTCCTTTCACTAGTCAATTTCACACATCCTCTGGTCAGTTTACAACATTTTCCCTGACACCTTGAAGGTTAAAAGCCAAACTGCTAACTTGTGTGAGACAATTTCATACACAGACCACTGATTTATAATAATAATATCATACAGGTAACCAGAGCAGGGGCAGAGCATCACATTCCTAACCAATTTATATCTTAAAAAACATTCTTGAACTTTTCAAAAAGCAACCTGAAGTGGCTTAATTAGGTCAGAAACAGATTTTCCTCTGGTTGGCAGGACTGCATCATCAGCGTAAAGAATGATTTTGCAGCCCTGGCACACAGCAGGCAAATCATTCAAAACAAAAAAAAAAGACTAAAAAGTAGAGGACCCAAAATGGATCCCTGTTGGACTCTTATATTAATTACCTTCAGCGATGATACAAAATTACACAGTTTCACTTTCTGAGACCAGTTTGACAGGTAGTTTTGAAACCATTGACATACCTAATTCAAAAAGCCTCTCCACAAGCTATTGGTGATTCACTGGGTCAAATGCTTTTGACAAATCAATATAGACAGATCTATCCATGTCACCACTGTCCAAGGACCCAGCCAGAAAATCTGTGTACTCCAATAATGCTGTCAAAGTACTCTAATTTTTTTCTAAATCCATGTTGTGTACTTGCCAAGACGTCGCCACCATCTATATAATATCCCATTAGTTGGTCATACAAGATGCACTCCAGTGCCTTGCATAGTGGGAACAGAACCAAGATTAGCCTATAATTTCCTGTTAAAGAGGCATCACCCCCCCCCCCACATACAGGAACCACTATTGCTTGTTTCCAGATGTCCGGTACTTCCTGAGTACAGAGTGACAAGTTAGATATTTTCATGACTGGTGCTGCCACTTTATTATTAACAATCATAAATAACTTAGTGTCCAAGCCATTACTTCCTATTCTTGTTTTAGTGTTCATATTACTTAAATATTTAATTACTTCCTTTTTAGAACCCTGCCTAAAATAAAATTCTTTACCAAACCTATGTTCACACCTGTCACTGCCAAGTGTATCTCTTAGTGTACTAGTTGTAGAAGACAAAGAACTAAAAACAGTATTAAATGTGTTGGCAATATCAAAGGCATTTACCAACATACTACCTTCGCTGTGTATAAATTTAGGTAAAGATTGTTTATCCCTTGCTAGAACCTAATTTATGCTCTCCCAGAATTGTTTAGGGTTATTAGCTTCTTCCCTTTGTTTATGCTAAAAATAGTTTTCTTTTGCTTTCCAAACCATCAATTTTACATTTATTCTGTAACTATTTTTATGTTATTTTATCCCTATCTAACCCACTACCTCTAAAGCTCAACCATGCCTTATCAATTCCCCTCATCAGCTGTTTAATATCTTCATATAACCAGAATAAAAAAGAAAAACTTTCTAATTTTACTTCTCACTGGGACAAACTTATTGCATATTTGAGTAACTTCACTATATGTTTATATGTTTATTAGTGACATAGGTGATGGAATCCAGAGCAAGCTCACCATCTTCACGGATGACACTAAGCTCACTGGGAGGGTTGACAGCACAGAAGGGGTTAGGGATCTACAAAATAACCTTCACAGACTGGAATGATGGTCAAATGTCTGACAGCTCAGATTTAATGTAAAAGTGATGCACCTGGGAAAAGGAAACCCTAAGATGGAATATTGGTTCAATGAAGTTACGCTCAGTACTACCCATGAAGAAAGGGACCTTGGGGGTCATCATATGCGACACCCTAAAGCAATCAAGCCAATGCAACAAGGCATACAACAAGGCGAATAGAATGTTGGGATGTATAGGAAGAGGTATCAATAGCAGGAGCAGGAAGGTGATCCTCCCGCTCTATAGGTTCCTGGTGAGGTCTCACCTGGAGTATTGTGTCCAGTTTTGTAGCCTCACCCCAAAAAGGATAGGGACACGTTAGAGGCCATGCAAAGAACACCAATCAAAGTGATTCAGGGCCTCCAGGTCTTCTCATATGTCGAGCTCCTCAAGTTGCTAAATATATACTCGCTCGTAACAAGGAGGGAGAAGGGGGATATGATTGAAGCTTTCAAGTTTCTAAGAGGTATACATAAGGTGCCCTACACAGAACGTTTCACCAGGGTCACAAGCTCTACTACTAGGGGTCACGAATGGAAGCTGCATGGAGGGAGCGTTAGGAGGGAATTGTGTAACCATTTCTTCACCGAGAGAATCGTGGATCCTTGGGATGGCCTGTCTGCTGAGTTGGTGGGAGCAAAGACTACAACAGCATTCAAATGGGGATGGGACAGAGCAAGGGCTAATTTTGGGGCATTGGGACAGAGTGAGACAAAAAACATTTGGGGTTGGGGTTAGGACCTGGGACCAAAAATAGGCCTTGGGAACTCATGGGCAGACTTTGTGGACCCTTGGTCTCCTTCTGCTGTCATTTTCTATTTCTGTGTTTCACTAATGAAATAATCTAAAGCCAAATGAACTGAGGGGATGCAGTTCATAAAGGATCAAACTACGGTACATAATGCCTGTTAAGAGCTGGTATTTAATTAACAGGAATTTTTCTAAAACTAAGTATTTCTGGTTTGGATCTAAATGTCCTAGCAACCCAGTTACATAATATAGGAGAATGGTTACTAAGAACATTCAGGAGAATTACAATTTTTTAAATATTTTTTATTGTTAGACAGTAGGACCTAATTCAACAAGGTACCCCTATTCATTTTATCATTAAACATGGTAGCCTCATTCACCACCTGTACCAAATCTAAGGCAGCTATTTTATCTCCAATCCAGTTATTGGTTTCTTTTGATCAGTCATTATTACAATCCAAAAATAACAATTTTTTGTGATTAATATTAAGTTGTAATACATAATTGCTAAAACTATTAAAACTGGGCACACTAAATTTTGGAGGGGATGTAAGTTGCTCCAACAACTCATTTTTCTATTCCCCCTACAACCAGCATGGCTGCCAAAAATTCACATTCTGGGTTGCTTTCAGAGATAACATCAGTATCAACCAGCAGGAGATCTTTCACATATATCATATACCCCCCCCCCGCCACCTATCCAGGCATATTATCAAATAATGTTCTAAAGGTCAACCAAGCTTCAGTTAGTAAAATAACGTCTGGTCTGTGCACCTCAAGCCATGCACTGAACTCAGCAAACTTCTAAAGAATACTGTGTACGTTTAGATGAATAAAACATCAGCAAAACCACTGATTTTCATTTTTCACCAGAAAACTTGGTAACATTTTTAGAATTTGGACTGCCTGCATACTAGTAAAAACAAAGAATTTCACAGAATTTAGCATTTTAGGCCAGATCAGTAAATCTGCAGAACTTTATTTTTAGTAATTGCTTCCTGTACTATTTTCAATTTGCTCCAATCAATGTGCTGTATATTAAGCATTCTTTTATTCTTATTACAGTATTTATATGCATTCTGAAAGAATGACAGTAGAATCCTGGTAAAATCCAGAAATTAGACTAGCAATAACAATTGCACTTCACATAATTTTAAGTCTTAAAAATAGAATTTCATTATTTTAATCACTGTAAATCAGCGGCCTTGAACATAAGCCATGCCTCTTCAAAACCGAAATTTCTGGTCTGTCTTCAAGGCAATAGTTGATGTGCACATTCCCAGACAATAATAATAATAATAAGTTAGCCAATAATCTTGTTCTTAATCTTTGATCTTCTCTGAGGAGTTTACAAGGCCTTCCAGTATAGGATTGTATATATTCAGCACCCCTCATCAACAGTCACAGCACCTCCCCATCAAATAAATCTGATATCATGATAAATCTAAAAACTTACTGACAATCCAATACCCTTTTAAAATTCAGTCCCCTATAGTGTGTCCCTTCAATCAGGCCTATATTCATTTTCCCCTGCACTGTATATTCTAAACAAATACTTCTGGCTGGGCATACAAACTTGCCTAATTTAGTTTCTCCTGTCCCATCATACCTAAAATAGTCAGAAGCACAAGTACAAGAAAAAATCCTATATTAACACTTAATTCAGCAACATACTTAAATCCTAAACAAGATCTAAAACACCACAATTAAATACAGTGACACAATAATGTATAAACAAATCCACCTTGCAGACAAGCAGAGTTTTATGGTCCAGGCCTCATGGCTCCCATGGACTCCCACCATCTCACTGAACTTTGCAACACTTTGCCACATGGAACCACCACCGCATCTAGCAGCTGTGGTGACTTAAAACCCAAACCCCACCAAACTGGGTTGCCACCACCAATCGTGGGAGAGGGCGTGGCTGACAAACAGGGGGCAGCTCAGATGTGCGATACTAATGTTGTCAGGGTAACTGGAAGAAGCACAATGAAGCAGGAGACAGCAGACATTAAAATAATCAAAAGTGGTTCAGCAACCACAGGGAAAATTTAATCAGTGCAGGACCAGGTAAACCACAGGCAACAATCACAAAACATAAAATCAGTTCACAGTCTGGGATACCTGAGATGCTGAGTTCACAGTCAGGGGCAATCAAAAATTCAGGCTCAGATATTACAACAACAGTCAAAGACACTCATAAACATAGTAACTCACAGTCACAATCTGGCAATGCAGCTGATACTCATAAGGATAGCAACATAAAGACAGTCGAGGTATTAGGCTCACAGTCTGGGACACTCGTGGTCTCATCAATGCAGCTCAGGTGACTTACAAGAGGTTATGGCAACTCTCAGTTCCCCCTCCCTTCTCTGGTACTGCCAGCGCAGATGTTTTGTAATGTGGGGGAAGACCAGTGAAGCCTGCCACACTCCACCAACTCCCTGCACTTTGCTGCACTTTTCCACACAGAGCTGCCACCACTGTAGATGCCAGCGTGTCTAGCAGCTGTAGTGATTTAATTTAATTTAATTTAATTTTTATTTTATACTGAAAGGTCTGTGTGTTAACCCATTTTCACAGACATCCAGTATAACAAAATACAATAACAAATACAATGTAAACAATATAACAAATAAATACAAACATAATCTAAAAATCAAGTAAACACTTACACGCTGAGTTTATCAACATATATCTTCTAAGTGTTGTCTTGAAGGTGGACATTATTGAGCAGCCACCTATAGTACTGGGCAATTTATTATAATGTATAATAAAAGAAAATATTAAAGAATTCTGATATTTAAAGCCCAAACCCCACCAAACTGGGTTGCCACCACCAATTGGGATGGGGAGGGTGTGGCTGATAAATTGGGGTGGCTCAGCTGTGCGGTGCTAAGGTTGCCAGGGTAAGCAGGAGAAGCACAATGAAGTAGGAGACCAAAGGCAATGTAGGATCAGGTAAATCACAGGCAACAATCACAGAATATGAAAGCAGTTCACAGTCTGGGACACCCGAGATATTCAGTTCACAGTTGGGGCAATCACAGATACAGGCTCAGATATTGCATTAACAGGCAGGGACACTCATAAAAATAGCAGCTCACAGTCATAATCTGACAATGCAGCTGATACTCATAAGGATAGCAGCACAATCAAAGACAGCTGAGGTATTAGGCCTGCAATCTGGGACACTTGTGGTCTTGTCAATGCAGCTCAGATAACTTACAAGAGACTATCATCGCTCTCAGACCCTTGTCCCTTCTCCAGTACTGCAGGCACGGGCATGAGCTTTCAAACTTGCAAGAGGTTATCACGGCTCTCAGTCCCTCGTCCTTTCTCCAGTACTGCAGGCATGGGCATGATCTTTCATCTATTGGTTTGTGTTTGTTATTTCCATGAACATTTAATCTGCCTTAAGAGCAAAGCCACAAAATGTCACACATTCTCCTCAGAAGTTGCTGTATGACCAAATGATGTTTACCAGGTGCACAGTTCTTGAATCCAGGTTCCTGTGGACAAATACTACACAAGGCAACCTAATATAATTGCTTTCTATGTAAGAACTGAATCTGTGACTTAGACAACTGCCATTTAACTACCTTCTGCAAGGCCTGAGTAATATAAGCCTGAACTTGCAATGACTGAGTTATCTTGATCAATGCATCCTGCTGTTTTTCAAAAGAATTATGAAGAAGGTGTTTAGCCTATGAACTAATTGCTGACAAAGCTGTATCATGCAGTTCCAGATAAAAAATGAAAAAAACACTACATGGTAGATCATGTTAACTCACCCCCCTCTCCCTTGGTAAATAGGTCATGTCCCTCTTGATGGGGTATAAACAGCTTCCCCCATAACGTCTGAAGAAAGTTACTAAGGATAGTTGTCTCCAGATTAACAGAAAGGGGAAAACATAACTCACAAAAAGTAAGATAGGGACTAAAAATTGTCCGATTAAAAAGACTTTTATATTTGGACATCCTTCACCCTTTCCACTTTCCCTCTTTTTGTGTGCAAATCCAAGTCTCTCTGACTAGTTTAAGTGAGTCATAATACCTATCCCAAACTTCACACCTAAAATTTTAATGGGCCCTTGACCAATATGGATCCCTGCTACCCTCTGTTCCTTAACAAAGCTATCCTCTAAAACTGTCCCAGAGCTCTTATCCAAGTTCAGGCTGGCCACAGAACATTTTATATATTCTACCATGTCTTTTAGATCATGGTCCCCACTAGGCGCAGTCTGATAAATCCAAGCAAATATCATCTGCTTATGCAGAAATGTTTAACTCTTCCTCCCCTAATGGTCATGGGACTCCTTTTTTTAGTTGATTATCAATAATATGTCTCAACAAGGTGACTAAAGCAAAAACATAAAGGAGTGGGCTTATAAGGCACCCTTGCCAGACCCTAATCTTAATAGAAACCAACTGCCCTATTTTCTCACCAATAAAGTAAGCTACTGAGGCAGGCTGATGGGCAGACTAGGTGGGCCAAGCGGTCCTTATCTGCTTATCAAAGTCTATGTTTCTATTTCTAATCATATAGGCCTCTTATCCAGGAGACAAAAAAAATGTCAGGTATACATATAGCATCAAAACCTGAAACAAATATTCTTGACACACGTGGTTGAAAGCATTTCACTGGTCCGAAGAGAGCAAAAAATCCAACATATTTTTAGTATTACACAAATATTATATCCCTAAGCAAAAGAAGATTCTCCTGAATATTTCGAGAGGGTACAGAACAGGTCTGGGCTGGGAGAATGAGGACTTTAGCAACTAGAGATAAGTATTGATGCCATAATGTTGTTAAAATTGTGCAATAAGAATTCAATAAACAGACTGGTTGCCAATAATTAAAATCCCATCTGCCACCCTCCTCATATAGAAAAAATGAACAATCCTCTAGAAAACTGAACCAGCATTTCTTTATCTGAAAGTAACTCAGAAAACGCTGTCACCAGTCTGCAATTTCTGCAGAAAAGTTGTCAAATTAATTTGGTAGGCCTTCCCACCCAGGGGACGCCCAGGTTTTTAGAGGCAAGATGACCTCAAAAACTTCCTGCAGTTGAATGGGTGCAATTAATGGCCTGTGTTCTAATGCTGAAAGTGCATCCTGAGTTGGCTGAAAAAAACAAATCTGCCTCTGATGATGTCTGTGCAGAACATCTGCATACATCCCAAATATAAGAATATGATTCTGGTCATACCACCAGGGTCGGAGACAATATTCCCCCTCTGATCATACAAACAGACTACTAAAGAGGCATCAGACCTTTCTTTACATGCTGCACAAGGCCAGAGTCAATGTATAGTGTCTTCTATGTCACATAATTCAACTCAGTTTCTAAGGGAACTGCTCTGTCATACTAATATCTTCACATGTTGAACTTCAGTTGTGTTTGGTTAGCAAAATCAACAGTACATCATTAGCATGAGACATTACCTGTTGTAACTGACATCTCAACATAAGATATCAAAAATATTCGGTATGTTGTTTCTTCCTACCATAGTTTCAGTGCCTTCCCACCATAGGGTCAAGTTATCACATAAAACCAGCACAGGTTGACACACTGTAAGCAAAGAGCATATTGCTGTTGGTACCTTAGGTAATTTTAAGACTGAAACATTCAACCTCCATCTCTCTGAAGAATTTAAAGAGATACTATTACTGTGGAGAGTAGCTTGTAAAAAGCACGTGGTCCAAAAATTTGACAGGAATTGTGGTAATTGTCGGAGCTAGCAACTGTGAAGAGAAAAAATGTAACCAATTTAGGGGGCCAAATTCCACCTGAAATAAGTTTCCCCTCACTGAGGGTGTAAGTGCCTATATCCATTCACTAGCCTAGCCACAGACACCATTTTCTCTAATGCTATACTCACAGAAGAATTTTTTCCTGCATTGATGTCTGAGTGAAAAATCTAAACTGCAATTAAAGTGGCCTCCTAGAGACACATATCTGGAAGTAGCTAAATAAGGTTTAATAGAGTTACTTAAGGACACCTGTTCCAGCTTTACCTGTGGAGCACAGACATTCATACACCAAAGGTATCTATTCTTCCACCAAACATCTAAAAGAAAAGCATGACCCAAAAATATCTCCACAAGCCTGCTAACCTTAATATCACACCCATGGAACAAAAAGTCCACCTTATCCTCCCCAATGATCAAAAAAAAAGGACCCCCGTCACCACTCTTTCTTGGTCTGCAGGAGGTCAGTAACTTGATGCTGTCCAAGTCTCCTGTAAAATATTACATCAAAACTGGCCTCTTGCAACAAAGAATAAAATAGCTTTTCATCTCTGAGGGCTTTTTAAACTACTGACATTTAGGGATGCAACTTTAAATTGTTCCATAACCCAAAAAAATGTAGGTAACCCAATGCATAGAATTAATTCAGGTTACATCCCCCTCTCTTGAAAACTCCTTTGTATTTTTCCTTCTCCTCTGATGCCTTCCCATCTGTGACTTGAGGGGTGAGGAACTGACTGTGAGGGCTGAGTAGAGGAAGTGTCTGAATCCCTATCTCCCATATCTGAATCTCCCCAATTTGTGTTCTGCTGCAAAACAGCAAATTTATTAGAGAAAATAATGTTTTGTGATTCTTGAAAAGATTTAACCAGTCTCAAGCAACTTCTCAGGACTTTCAGGACTGACTGGTGGAGGAGGAGGTATTTCATCTCCCACTAGATTTTCACCAGTGCCAACCTCAGGTGCCTTATGTTCTGAGGTGCTTGTAAGATCTTCCCTCACTCTACTGGGGCTAGGAGTCTGTGAAGCAGGTTCAACTGGAGGGCTAGGGGTCTGGCGAGGAATGGCAGCTGTAGGAGGGGTCAGTCAACAACCAGTCTCCCTCTGGTAATGGCAAAACAGAAGATTTTACCTTATCTTCTGCAGAAATTGACCTCATTTATGTCTGCATGCTCTGGAGCCACTGGGACCACACCTGGGACAGTGACAGTTGACACCATATTTTCTCCCTGACTGTCATGTTGTTATTCAAATGTTGAGTCCCTGGCTGGATCTGACACCCATTCTCCAGAAATGAACATCAAAGCAATGGCGAGATGGAACATGCTTCCTCACAATGACATTAGGACCAACTGCTTCATTACTAAATCTTACGTTCAATGTCCTGCATAGCCAGTATAGAGTTATGCTTGTGCAACTGTGTTAGTTTGGTTTTGGCCATTCGCACTCTCTATTCCAGAGGAATTACCACCCTGTAGGGGTACAACAGGCAAGGACCCCTCGGAGAGGGTTCCACCTCTAGAGGTGCCACGGGATGGTTCCCATGGCTAATGGTACCTTAGGAATCCCCAAAAGAAATATAGTGCAAACATACCCCAAAAGAATGAGACAACATGAAGCATATGAGCAAGCAATAACTGTGACTTAGGGGCAGTAACTGTAACGTAGTAGTAGTAGAGAAGCATAGACAGTTTGATAACGTAATGAAATGCCCAGGTTTGCATAGCATGATACTAATGGTTTGCACTGAGAATTAGGGGATCCTCTAAGGAGAGAGGAAATTGCAGGACATCCTCCACCTCCATCCAACAGCGGAACCTACCTAAAGAAACTAGGGGACACCGCTATGCTAACTAACAGTTATGACCTGAGGCAACAGAGGAGAGAAAACAACCCTGATGAGGAGGAAATCTCTGGGGATCCAAGGCCTAGGTCACCTTCCCTCCAGAATTGGGATAGTTTATTTAGTGACGGCTCTGCATCTGCAATTTGGGAAACCCAATTAAAGGGAGGTGGAAAATATTCCAATTTGGAGGAAGGCTCTCACTCAAACCCTCCAGCGGGAAAGCCATGGACGGTTGTGAGAAAACTCAGCAACAATATGTGCATCCAAGGTGCAGGAGGAGAGCAACAACTGCTGAGGCACTCATCTGGCCTACCCACCCTAAACTCAAACCAGATGAACCAGAGGCAGTCATAGGGAGAATACAGTAAAGGTACTTTGCTAGGAAAACCACTAAAGTCAATGGCTAACCGTTATAGTGAAACACTAGAGCCAAAGGAGGTAACTTTTTCCACCCTTCACCACGAGTCTTAAATTCTATACCAGGAGCTACTGTCATGTAGCAGGTAGCTAAAGCCAAGCTCAGGGTGAGGATATTCCCAGCTATGGGCCAGGTGAGACGGATCCTGCCCCAAGTTGGACTTGCTCAAGATTCGGAATAAATGCAGAGTGAGACCACCAGCTGCAGGAACCCTGCACCAGAATAGAATGGCTGGCATGCCCCAAAACTGACTGAGAGCTGAAAAGCTGGTGAGCTGAATGAGCACAGTGTGCTGAGATCAAAATGAGCATTGAGTGCTGAGACCTTGCAAGGTCGAATACAGAATTGAGTGCAGCAGAATCCCAGAGGCTGAAGCTGAGGGGATGGCAGTAGGCATGAAGCAATGATCTGCATAAGCAATGAGCAATGACAGTGTAAGCAAGCATGGACCTGTAAGTAGGTCAGTAAACAATAGTAATGATTGGTGGACCTGCAAGGAGGTCTGCATAACATAGCAATGAAACAGCACAGAATGGGGGGCAAGCCAGCCAGACATGAATAGCCAAATCAAGGTGACAAATGCTCTGAGGATTTTCAGCGGCGAGGCAGGATTTAATAATAATAAAGCTATATTAACAGCCTCAGCAGGATCTAAGTTGGCTGGCCTCAGAGTTAACTGCAATAAAACATGGAGACAATGCTTTGAAAAAACAGGTGTAGCCAGGCAGTGCAATGAAGCTGCAAGGTAGAATGAGCGCATGAATGAGCAGCACAGCTAGGGTCACAGTAAACCTGTGTCAGGTGAAAAGAATTGAGTATGCAACATGGAGCAGCTATGGTTGAGCTGAAACACACAGATAATGATTGCAGTTGTATTGCAGTAGTTTGAGCATGGTGAGCAACAGTGTAAAAACACAAGCACTGGGTATAATAGTAATTGGAGTAAACAGTAGCAGCGGTTGCAGTTGTAAGTAACTGAAAGCAGTAGTAGGAGCTCGGAGTGGCAGTATGCTAGGAGCTTAGAAACAAAGTTCCAAAAAAGACAAAACCAAAACACAGCAAAACAGAAAACAAGGAACAAGGCCCCGAAACAAGAGACACAAAACGCAGGGAAGTACACAGCCGGAGGAAAGATACAAACCAGAAGCAGGGAAACAAACACCGAAGTCCATCAGAGATACACAGAAACAGCAGGCGGGGTGGAGGTAGGCCCCAGCCAGCTGAGAGGACAAACCAACAGACCCTCCGGCTGCAAAGAAAAAGTGCTTCACAACAAGGCTGAGAGGAACTGCTTATATAGCTCAGAAAGTGGGAGTGGCTAGCTGCTTGTTCATTGCACTACAGGCGTATCCTTCCAATTGTTCTGGAACACCAATTGTTTGAAATTTCTGTTTTAGTTACTGAACTATACCAGCAGGCAAGATACACTACTCCATGGCCTGAATTGGTACTGTCTGGGGATTTTGAGTAACTCCAGCTCACAGAGCCAAAGTTCTAACATAGAAAGTGCTATTGGAGAAAACAGAATGACATAAGTACAGCAACCTCTCATTGATTCAGTCCACCCAGCTAAAACATGGGTACAGGCAAGACCTCACTGAAAATGAAATACTGCATCTCAGCTAGGCTATCCTGGGTACACAAACTGCAGAAACAAACAACAGATGTAAACAGATTTAGCCTTCAAAAATAAAGGGCACAGATCAACCTCTGGGTGTATAGGGTTGTTTGACACTGTTGCGTAAATGATGGAAAGAGGGGATGGAGGAAGAAAGAAAGAAAGAAAGAAAGAAAGAAAGAAAGAAAGAAAGAAAGAATGCTGGATCAATAGTAACTGCTAGGACAGCTGGAAGGCAGAGATAGATGGCCCAATGATCTTTACCAGCCTGCAAGATTTTACATTTCTAGTTTTGCTAAGGGAATCACATCAGATAATCTTCAGCTTGTATCATTCAGCCATAAAGGGACATTAACCATCAGGTGTTTCCTTAACAAATAAATAAATATAAAGGGTTAAAAATCCAAGCTACGTAAACTTTGGTTTGCTTCCTTGTTTTCATTCATAGTAGACTTGTAAACGTATTTGGATAAAACTCAACATTATAATGTTGAAGTTTATTTTCGATTTATGTGAATATGAGAGCTTACATCTAATGAAAAGAATAACATGCCTGGGGGCAGTTGATCAATATAAACAGCATGTGGTTACTAAATCATCCATTAACGGTATTATTTCAGGGATCAGAGTAGCTTAAGGGATGCATGCTTGCATGCTAATGAAAAGCAGGTGCATTTTAAAACAGCAAAAATGAGGCAGATTTTCTGACACTTTTCAATCTAGTCTTGTCTTATAGTGTTGGAAAGTGTTGCTCACTGGTGTTTCCAACATCAGAAGAATGGATTTAGAGACACTTAAATGTCTTTGATACTATCCAAACTGTAACCATTGTGAATGATGACAGCTGACACTTAAGTTTTTAGCAGTGGCATGGTGTTTGCGTAAACTAAGGCACAGCAATCGCCGTGTTTCATCTACGATAAGCCCTAACTGTATACTAGTAGTCATTATAAAGTGAATTGAATTAAGCAAGCAATCTGATTAGTCAAAACTGGTCGCATGACTGCAGCAATCTCAATTACCACACAGCTCAAATTTTAATTTCTTTTTTTCTGCCTTCTTAACTCTTAAATCCATTTTATAAGTGCAATAGCACACTCCAGGGTTTGCGGTGATGCCATAAATTACCATACTTCCCAGGTGGTTGAATGTACTTGGCTGTGCCTCGTGCCTCACAGCCCATCTGAGGTGTGCAGTAATTAAGCATTACTGTACACCCTGTCATGTGTTATTGCTTACTGTACTCACTGTATGACCATGACCAAGTCGTTAATCTTCCATATAGTATTTAGTCCCCCAAGATGCAAAATTGGAAGAAACAGGAGCTCACTTGACCATATACAATGTAGCACATCTCAGCAGCTGGATGATCTTCAGCAAAGAAATTCTAAAAAACAAAAGAAGACCCATGCCATGAGTGCAGCTTGCCTCAAACATTTCTGGAATTGTTCTGCATACAGTTCTGGACTACATTTTTTAACCCAAGTTAGATTCTCAAAGAAGGTTCTGAGTGTGCCATGGGTGAAAGAGGAGAAGCACAGACAAAAGACATCAGGTTTACAGCAGATGGGTGTGAGGTTCCCAAACATCTTTCCTCCTCCCAGGTAGATGTCAAGTATAGGATTTAGAGATGTCACACTTCAAAAGAGGACTGGAGCCATGGTGGAATGGTTGTTACAGCAAAGCTGAGAATAATAGCATACTGACCAGAAAGGGCAACCTTCTTTCTCATATATGCATGTATGTCCAATGCTGTGCCCTAAAGCCGCCCCAGCAACACCTTTACTTCTAAGGCATCCCTAGCTTCAGGATTAACAGCACACTGATTTGCCTATAGGAAATTTAGGAGAAGCAGCTAGCCTGGTAACATAGCTAGTAGAGCACTGGGTGTCAAGGAGACTTGGGTTCCATTCCCAGCTACTTCATATTAATCTGCCCCACCTCCCTCAGCTCTGCTGTGGCTTCTTTTGCTTTACTGCCTACCTTACTCCACTCTATCTCATATAAACTCCAACTCCAGCTCTAAAGTTGTTACCTGCTTTTCCATTCATTGTAATTTCATGCATTAATGTTTTACCTGATTATATTCTTGATTTATGCTGGCTGTATCTTTGTTCTACTGATTTGTCTCCAGTTTTCTCCTTGTTGAACCTATGGCCGGCTATTATTACCATGGAACGTGTAATGCTACGTGTGCTTTCCTGTAAGGATTATGTCTTACCATTTTAACTTGTTCTAATCTATATACCATGTTCTGCCACCCACATATGTAATGTTCCTCCCTCATTGGATATTGTCCTGTAATTGTTTTCATCATGTTCTGTACTTTCCCGGGTCGTGGCTGAAAATAGTCATGTTGTTGGCTAGTGCACCTACCCGGTAAACAAAAACTAAATAAAAATAAAAAATATTCCCAATCAGTTTGCATGTTTCAAATCAAGGTGTTTTGGAGAGATATGGGGGTGGGGGTGGTAGGGAGTAACAGTTCACACCTGCCCTAAGGTAGGTCTGGCCTTTGTAAATAAATAATGTCAAGTCTATGATATTGTGCCCCTTCATTTACATGCTGAATTGTGCAGAACAAAGCCTTTGCCAGTGCTGCACTGTATATCTAGCATACTGTACCTTATACTTAAAACTGAACTACTCCATAACAGAGTGCATATAATTGGTTCAGTGTTCATGCCTAAGATATTTTACTCCTAAGCTGATACAATGTTTCTGCCAGAATCCCTACTTTTTCAAGAGCCCATGGATATAAAGTTCTTTTCACACCACAAAATTAATACTTGGCTAGAAAAAGAAGTCTTGTTTCCTTGTCTCTTTCCCTATCCAATTGCTGCTTCTCTACAGATGTTTATTCTCCTGTACCGCTATATTCATATATGTTGGGGTCACTAATAACTTGTCATATCACCTGCACATGCAAATATGGATGAGCAAATCTAATCAACTGTCAGCAGAGGGGGGGTGCTTTGTTATTTTTAATGTGTACTATTGCTTCATTCATTTTCTGATATGATGCATTATACAATGCCAAAAAAGAATGCTTGTCTCTGATTGGTCAGTATGGCAGTGGACCCATGATGTTATCCCAGCACAACATCACAGGTCTAGTCCCAGCACACAAATGACCACACCAAATGTACAAATTAAAAATAAAATTAATCATTCCACGGCTGTGCTTGCCCCACTATCACCCTGCTGACACCACAATCTCCTTCACTTCCTGGTCTGCCCTGAAACAAATGACATATTAAAACAACACTGTGATTAAGTTTAGTAAAAGAAATTGTTTCTCACTACCCCCCCCAAAAAAAAGAAACAGTAAAACATCCTGATCCCTCAGCAAGAGAGCAAGTGAGAGTGAACAAGAGTGAGCAAGAGTGTCTTTTACTTAGTGTGTGCCACTTCTGACAACGCTTGTTCATCTAGCAAATTTGCTTTTGTTTTGTTTTCCCCCAACCCCACCATGTAGAAACAAAAAACTGTACCACAGACAGTCAGACATCATGATCCCACTCATTCCAGACTGAGCAAGTGAACAAGCAAGCACGTCTTTTAAATACTCACTGCATGGCTCTTAACACTCGCTCGATCTTCAATTCAATTTTCAAATCAGCGCCAGCTTCAAGACTCACTAAACACAAATACAGGGAAACAGAATAGCCAAAAAAAAAAAGACCTAAGGAGGAAACACTATAGCCTCTTAACACTACAAGCATTCTCATATGTAGAGAACAGAGCCACATGAAAAACACAACATCTCTACCCACTGGCTGAAACAATAAATGGGCACTATTTTTGAATAATGTATTCCTACCCACTTAAAAAAATGAAAAAAAAACAAATTTAAAATGTACTTATTCATCTTTTTTTGGCATTTTACAAATAAGCCATTGTATAATAGCAATAATGCACTCCAGGGTGTATGTTGTGCTGGGATAACGTCTCTTCTGGGGTGATTAGTCGCACTCGGCCTGTGGCCTCATGCCTAATCACCCCAGGCGTGATGTTATCCCAGCACAACACACACCCTGTCGTGCATTATTGCTTAAATATATGATTCTTACCAATGTATGCATACTAATTCAAACTAATTTATCTTTTAGTATGTGCTGTAGAAATAAGGTATGTCTTCTTTTTGATATTCCTGTCTTTTTTTCTATGATTGTACCTCATTTCATTTTTCCCTGGAGAACTATCTCATCCTAGAGGTGTATATACTGACATCATTCGTCATTCAGAGTTAACCAAGGTTACGTTATACAATGGCAAGAACATTTCCACCATTCTGACTGGTTAGTGTGTGCCTGGACCAGTGATGCTATCTGAGCATAACATCACTGTATTAACCCTTGCTGTGCCACAGACTGATATATCAGTCCAAAATTCCAGTATGTTCTAGATCTGACTACAGTCCAAGGGTTAAGTCCAGGCAGACAGATGACCTTTTCACATGAAGGCGGCATGTTAAAATCACTACTCACATGCCTGTCAGCTCCCGCTTTTTTCCCCACTTAATCTTCTAGCAACACATAATAGCCATGACGCACCCTATCTTTCTCTGACTTAATTCACAATTAAAACAAAAAAAAAGTAAAATGAAACCATGGCTCCCCTCAGCTTAACCTCACTCAGCAGTAAGGTCCTAGTAGAATGTGTCATTTCAACAGCACTATGCTAGCTTCGCAAACCACTCAGCACCTGAAAGAAATGACCACATCCTTATGGCTGCATTAACATATTTTAAATAAAAAAAAAAAATAATAATAATGTCAAAGAAACTGGTACTAATACTATCGGGGGAGGGGGTTCTCAACAACAAGACACATAGCCCCCACCAGTAACAGGAAAATTCAGGTAATTTCAGTAGTGCATGTGCACTTCAATAGCACCGTGCTCACTCCACAAACCACTCAGCTCCTGAAAGAAATGATTGCATGCTTACGGCTATGTTAACAAATTTTAAATAAAAAAACAAACCGCTGCCAAAGAAACCAGCAGCAATACTGTCAGGAGGAGAGAAGGGGTTCTCAACAACAAGAAACATAACCCCAACCAGTAACAAAAGGATTTGGGAGAAGTAAGCAGAATCAACCAGCAGCACAACCTAGTGGCAAAAACACATATTATGGACTTTTTCTTCATACATATATCTCCAAATGCAAAATTAAAAAAGACATACAGTTGTTTTTACTTTTTTTTATTTTTATAAGATGAGTCATTGTATAATAACAATACTACACTCCAGGGTGTGTGTAATGCTTGGATGATGTCACTTTTTAGAAATTGGACGCAATCAGCCTTCGGCTTCGTGCCCAGCCACCTGAGTTTTGACATTATTCAAGCATGACACACACCCTGCTATGCATTTTTACTTACGTATACATAATGTGGGCTCTTGGCTAACCGATTCACAACCCACAGCCTATATCTGACCCTCCACTCCTTAGGGACTCCTCCCTGCTTCTTCTTCATGGCTGACTGTATCAGTTCCTTTCATTTGCCAGGCTGTCCAACCAGTGATCACTAACTACTGACTCCACGGCTGCACCATGATTTGGCTAGCATTTGCCATTTGGCATTCCCTTTCCCACTGGTCAAGGCATCATTACCATGATGAACTTGAATCTATGCAGGCTCAGTACTCAGGAGTTCCTAATCCATTCCTCTAGACTGTTACCGATATTCACGGATGTCCCTGATTTTGCCTGAGAAATGTCCTCCAACCCTCCTATTGTTAGAGTTTCTGTCACTACAGAGTACAGCTTTAGAATCATAACATATAGTCAGCCACTGGTGTTAGAATCTAGTTCTCATTAAGAAATACTATTTACAGGAAGCAGCATATTTTTGAGTTATTATTTATTTTATTAGCCTTTATGCTCCAAACTTTCCTTGCCTTTGCCCAATCTACTCATTCCACACCCAGCTGAAGAAAACTCCCCTTACCTGCACTGTGGAGAACCCTACCATGATAGGGCCTTTAGGGGCTGGCCTTACACCCTCTGGATTTCATTGACTTTGGTAGCAGGGGAGCTTTATTGTGCTGGGTGGACAGTGCAGAACCCTAATGCTTATCAGCACCATTCTGCCTGAGCTGGGTTTTATTTCCCTATCCATCCACCCACCCTAAGATGCTTGGCTGTGAACATGCATTGCACACAATGCAATAGGCATGTATGCACCACAAAGTCAGTACTTCTCCTTCCTTTGCTATCCCTGACAGGCTTGTACCTCCTGGGCACCCCCAGGTGGTGCTCTTGCAGTGGGGAATCAGTTGTCCACTTACCCCAAATTAGAGAGCATCCTATGGTTTGTGCTGCTATGCTCACACTGGCCATCCAGCATACTGGGCATGTTTTCAATCCAGGTTGCCAACATTGTGAGCAGCAGCCTTGCCACTGCATCAGTGATCAAGCTCTGATATCATCATTTTTTAACACGTATCCCTGAATTTGGTCATCTCTTCCTGATTTTTTTAAGCCTTGTCCCTGATTTGTGAGGCCAAAGGTTGAGGGGTATGTTCCAATCTTTTCCTAAACTCAGGCATAGCAGGTTGCAGTGCAATGCCTTGTTGCCATGCCTGCAGCAAAGATAATTGAGTGATTCTTGCTAGAGAACCAGATTATTCATGCTGCTTGATTTTGCTCCACAGTGTCTCAGAATCCTAAGGATCCTTGTATGACGGGACTGTCTGATTCAACTCATGTTAACAGAGTAGCCATGTCATTTAATTTTATTCAGGAAAATAACAATAGAACGACAATGCTCATTTACGATGGTGTCCTATTCAGTGTAAACTTCAAGTGTCAAACATACCTGGTTTCACACACAAAAAAGATAAATACATATTAACATAGCATATTCATTTATTTATTTTGAAACATTTTACCAGAAAAGACATTTTGAACTGGTAAGAGCTCATTTCCAGATGCATCCTGGAGGAGTAGGAATATGTAAACAGAACAGATCAAGTAAATTTAAAAATATGTGTCAAAGACTGGTTCTCTTCCAGAACTCAGTTTGGACAGCTGTTACCATTTTACAACCCCTCAGATGTCTGAGAGGTGATGCCTTGATATGCTGCCACCACTCACTGCAACCTTACTTGGTGCATTTCTAAATCCGAATCCCACCAGGGTCACTGCTCACTCACAGTACAGTGTGCCTTACCAAAGGGCAAATGTTCCACCCCTTCTGTTACAACTGAGGACACTTTTGCTTAGATAATGTACGATAACTGTAGCCTGGCTCTTTGGAAACGTATCACAGACTTGCTGATTTACTCCTGGTTATCTATACCTGAAATGACATGGACACAGAAAGCATGAAGTATATAAAAATAATATAGTATTTAATGTTCCAAGTTATTTACATATGTTACAGCATACTACACACTAAACATAGAATAATAGATAAGTGTGTATTATGAAGCAGTAATACCATCGAGAGGTTTTGGGGACATGGAACTTCAAGAGCGAAGCTCGAGAGGTCCTAAAGTCCCCAAAACCTCGAGATGGTATTACTGCTTTGAAAAACACTTTCTGTTATTTTTTGTAATATATGGATCCATTGATAATAGTACAGTTGGAGATGACCTTTGAATTGTAGTATTATCAGTAAAAACAATAGTATTATCACTTTTCAGGATAGTATTATTGAGAGTAATGATGTATTACTGGAAAATGTTTGTATAACTTAGTATAATATTATTGAGGCTTATCCATATATTACAAATTAATAATACCGTATTTGTACAGAGAAGAAAATACAGACTTTTGAAAAAGATAGTGATCACACAGGAAACATTTAACTCACAGCTATCTAAATCCTAAGTAGAGTAGAATAATCTTACTCCAGCTAGTGAAATAGGGCAGATTCGACCCCATGATGTTGTTCATACAAAATCCTGAGTCATAACTGAGTTCTCAGAGCCACCACACACTATAAATGCCTTCAGCTGGCCAGACCACTATGTTGCATCATCATCATACATGACTCTCTGACATCACAGGTTCGATTGTTTCTTTGTTATCTTGGGAACCTCCCATTTTGAGCACAGATCCAAACTGGATTTGTTATTTTGACCCTGGTTTTTCAGATTGTGATATAAGGTATTTTATTCCCCATGTGGCTCTTACAGTGAGGTTCTGTCTTGTTCTGCCTTGGACTTTTCTCTTTAAAACATGTATTTTTGGTTATGAAAAGGATCCAGTCCTTTGAAGTTTAACTCAAAACCTCTTATAGGGCAGGAACTGCATTGCTTACACAAAGGGTTTTCTAGCTGAGCGCACTTGGGACATGGGCTATAGTGGAATATAATTGTCAGTGTCCACCAGGCATCTCCCCCCTCAGCTGAAACACATTACAGAAGCAGGATGATAGTCAAACAAACAAAAAAACACAGCATGCAGTAAAACTGCATTGCAAGTTGTTACAATAGGAATAAAATGTCCTCCTAAATATATACAAAATCCACACTTATTCATTACACATCTACAGCAAGTATATCAGGAAACATTCAATAGACAAGTTTGTAATTTAAAAGCAAGTTCACTGAAATGCTTTACAAGACTACTTTTGTAAGGTAAATATTAAGTCTATGAAAAGAAGCCAGTATAGCATTTCAAGTAGAAGGAACTTCATAGCTAAAGGACTGATAGCCCCTAATTGAATTAACTTTTGGGAGTTACCAATTTTCATACAATCATCTGAGTGTACACATCTGGGAAATGGCTTCCTAATGAAACGAGAGGTGAGATATTCTGGGGCCAAGCTCTTTGTACAGTTTAAGGTAAATATAGTCAAATGCATTTTCATCTCTTTTCCAGTGATATTTTGTTCAAATTTTTATACACTGCACAATAGTGAGTATCCTAAAGATAAGTACAATCTAATCTAATCTGGCCATTCAATTGCTAAACACCAATGCTTCATAGTTTTACTGGCACAAAATAAAATGCCGTACATTGTCAAGCACAATATGAAAATGACAATTAACATTTTATCAATTCAGGTTCAAAGTCACTGTTACTTATTATAAACCTCACCGGATGCTGAGTATGGAATAGCACAGTTCTGTTTAGTTCACTGGCCGTTATATCACACTGTTAATGAACTGGTAGTGTAAAGAGAATGTCAGTATTGCTCTGTGTGGCTCAGCGTTCAACAGTTGATAAAATTTAAATCATGTTTTTTTTTTACATTATTTAAGCAATAGCACCCGTCAGGGTGTCCGGTTGTGCTACGATATATGGGCACTTCTGATGTGTTGCAAAGGCACAGGGTGTAGTCAGGTGTTTTTAATGACCGGACATGTCCATATATGCAACACAATGGAGCATTTTGAAGTATGTTATTCCTCATATAAAATAATCCCCAAAAAGCAACCAATTTAAAGAGCTAGTGTACTGCATGGAATTAAAGGTAACTTTCAGAAGTACTGTAGTTTGCTATCACTTCTTATATTTGAAATATGTTTTCTTTTCCATTTTGTTAATTAGAAGATTTTCTGCCTGACAGTACTAGGTGTAATGTGTGAAACAGCACTCTCCCTGCAGGCTGACAAGAGTCAGTTCTGTTCATCCCTATGCATCATCAGCATTGTGACCTCATTGACTGTAGCATCACTAGTAACCAAGAACAGCCAGTCTCCTGCTGCATGATTGGTAGCTTGTGACACATGATACCAATCAGGCTGTAGGGCTTGTTATGTAATAATGACTGAGGTCACATGCTGATGATGTAGTGGAAGAAATAGAAGCAGATATGTCTGCTTCTAGTGAAAATTCTGTTTTTCTATATAATACATAATACCACTAGGTAGGAAACCCTCTAATGAGCACACAGAAGAAAAAAATCTTTTCAGAAATAAAAAGTAATAAGGTACTAGTTTTAAAAATGCCAACAGTTCTGTAAAACAGTCATGCCAGCTTCTTGGGTTAGAAGCAGACCAGGGTCGCGTAGGATCCGGCTGAGAGAGTGATGATTGAGCATCCCACGACACCTCACCTCCCTTGGGGTTGGGGGTTTCCTGTGTCCCACCACTTAACTGCCACCTGGCGGAGGCCAGATGGTGGTGATAGTGGGAATAGCAAGAAGGGCCAGGGCATTGGTAGATGCGCCATGTACGTGCACCAACACACACGTGCATGCACATCATTACATTTTGACACCCTGGGATAACCTGGAGAAATCCCCTGAAGACACTGTATGACCCTTTGGAGCAGGCCATCACTATGGTTAACATGTAAGTTCCCAAGACAGTTTGGTAATGGAACTGGAGGGCCAGCGCCAACAGCAGGGATGCCGGGAACTCAAAGTATGTATGAAAAAAAATTACAAAATTATTCTGGCTGCTATTTTTTGGCACTGTTAGCGCTTTAATGAAAAATCTGTCATGGGATCCGAGGCATGCAGTTGTGCTGTGATAACTTGACAGTCATGTGATCGCTAACATTTCTTCATCTGTTTTACACTCTAATTTAAAAATACATTGGGAGGTTTATAATAGCAATAAGCACATCTGTATTAGTCTTTTATTAGTAGAATAAGGACCAGTACTGTGTTACCTATCTCTCCAAATGGTCTCTATTCTACTAATAAAGGATAGTATTTTGATCCTTATTGTTTAATGAGCAGCTGATGTGATTGGGCAAACAAGTCACACCAGAGTGCTACTTGGCTCAGAGTCAAAATAAACAATTTAATTTATTTTCATAGAATAAATGTTTAGATAAGTCTTTTTAGGGTCAGTTTGTTCAGTACACTATGAAGTTTTGAGCTGTAGCTCCACTCCTAAAACAGTATTTTGATGCTGTTAAGTGAGGGACAGGGCTACAACATGTTCAGTGTAAAGTGTAGTAGAATGAGGAAGGGAGGTTCTTTATAGTAACTTTACTCAACATAGCAGTGCACCTTTCATTTTGGGGGTAATATATTAAACATGATACTACCCTCAAAACAAATTCTGGTCAGAGCCGATACGGCTGTGGAGAGCTTTAAGGAGCGGCAAAAGCTTTGAAACGAATATGCAGTGCTCTCGCCATACTACAGACAGCCATAACAAGTACTGTAGCGATTACAGTATTGCACATGCATGATACTCGTGAATGCACAGTTTGCCTGGGAGTCAGCCATGCATAACATGGTGGCACTGACTTGACTACATATGCGTGATACTCATGAATCTGTAGTTTAAATCAGTGCCGACAGACAGCGGTCCAGTCATGTACTTTCACAGTGCTTTTATACAAATCTAATGATGGCATAATGTCTGTGGAGCTTGGCCCACATAGCTGTAAAAATCTGACTGCTATTTATTACTTCAGAAGGCAGGTTATTGCAAATGTCTAATGTCCTTTGTGAGTAATAAATCTTACGCTTCCTTGTCTTAAAATTGGCCTAATTTGTTATTCTTGTCCCCTTACTTTTTGTTCTATTCTAAAATGTTTAATTTAATTCTTCCATTAGATCCTCCTTGTTAATGATTTTGTACATCATCAACACATTCCCCCCAATATGCCTGTTGTGCAGAGTATTTACCCCCACCTACTCCATCTGCAACTCCCCCTATAGGACCCTCACCCTCCCTGCCCGTACTTCTACTTCAGGGAGAGCTGCCTTTTCCTGTCACTTTCCAAACATTTGGAACTCCCTCCCCTTAGATATCCACTCTGCCCTGTCTACTCATTCATTGCCTTATCTTCTTTGACACTATATTTCCCCATCCTGAAATTGCATCTAACCCACCTCTCCTTCATTACCCCTCCCTGCCCTCTCTTCTGTTCTATTTCCACTACTCTACCCCCTTCTAGCACTCCCTAGGCATGCCAATAGCCTGTAGCACTAACTGGGTTTACATCAAGTAGTGTTCATAACCGTGGTGTTCCACTCCTAGGGGTGAGGCTTGCTCCCCCCCTTCCTCTTCACTCCTCTTTAATTCTTCTCTTTCACAATTTCATACCACCTCCTCCCATCCCCCTTTTGTTCCCAGTCCTCCCCCACCCTTTCCTCAAGTTAGCCACACCTACTTTGTCTATGCCAGTATTCTGTTCCCCATTTTATCTCAAACTGCTTCCCCCTTACCTCTGCCAGTCCACTTGTGGGGTGTGCATTCTGGAGGGGTAAAGGCTCATTTAATCTCCAACCATCTCCCACTCCCCCATCACCCTATTCTGACAAGGTTTCTCATTTATTTATTAAATTTTGTTGCCCAGTTAGGCCCACTGAGACCAGAAGTCCCTTTGTCAGGGGTAACCTGGGGGGGATACAGATGGTAACCACTGAAATGAAACCAGATTAAGCTGTTGGTGGTATTTTTAGTGAATGGGGGAAATTTGGCCAGGACACCAGGCAAATTCCCCTACTCACCAGTAGGGGAATTGTTGGCTGTCAGCCAAGATGGCCTCTCGGAGCATGGAGCTGGAGGACATGGTTGTGTCTGAGACAGAGGAGCTTGCCTCCTCCTCTGCCCTTCTATCCCGAGATGCAAATATTTTTCAAGAAACCAGGATGGATGGAATCGAGTAAGAAATTGCAGAAGATATATTTGTGTCAACTGAAGATCTGAGCCTACAAACCGATCTTATGGATAAATTTGCATGTATGAGCTGTGAGCAAAATGCAGAAAACAGTAACACTTCCCGTAAGGACATGCTAGCTAAACTGGCACAAGAGGAATGCAGACACGCTCATTATACAGAAAAATTAAAATCAGCCCTTGCAAATTGGAAAGAGGTTGACAATGGGTGGGACCTGCCTGACAGCACTCCCGATGATGCAGGAGCATCAAAAGGCCCAACGAGGCATATCGTGGAGACGTCACAAAACCCTCAGGTGAATGCTTTACCTTTATCTGCTTACCTGAATAACAAGGCTGGCAGTGATAACATTAAAAGTGATGTGTGCCAAAAGCCAAGAGAAGTAGAAAGGGGAACGTCTGAAATTACTGGAAATGTTAGCGAGCTAAGTGGGTGTCATGCCCTTCTCTCTAAGTCTGGGGGAAACTCTGAAGAAATTGACAATAAGTAAAATGCAGAGGACCCGAAAATAATATTAGGCCCTTACTCCAAACTTCCTAACAACAACACTTTGGACTTAGTCACAACTTTTCAAATGGACCCAAGCAATCAGGCTGGTGCAACAACCTTTTCATTTACCGCTCACCCTCAACCCAGCAAATCCTAGCCAGTGGTTGAAAATAAGCAAGAAAGAGCCACTTTCACCTCTGCTATAAGAAACATTTCAAGTAAATCCTCAGCATGCAGCGATGACTTAGGAGATGAAACTCCCGTTGGATTGACTGAACCCCCACTAGGGAAATCTACAGTCTCTACTTCCCAGACTGTGTTCACCCACAACCCTCTAACTTCTGACCCCTTTTCACAGTGATCACCAGAAAAAGCACTAATGGAGGCAGGATGGAAAAAACTGTCCACTGGATGATAGCTCCCTGACCCAGCCTGGAACAAGAACAATTTCTCTTTGAATTCTCCAGAATGGCATTTGGTGGAACATCAACATGTACCTGCAACAGAATTCTCTTCAAGAATCCCACAGGGAATGATAGAACTTGTTACTGCAGTAAAAACAAAACAATGGGACAACAATAATATGGTTCAAAATGTGGTTACAATAGAAGAGGTTAATATAGACTGTGGTACTCCCCCGCGTGGAAACTCAGGCTGATGGAAAAAGGCCCAAAATCCAACCCAACCAAACTGATGGTAAGGGCTCTGGGAGATCTGAGGACCCCCCCCCAAAGACCCCTGCTGTCTGACTTATTTACCAGGACAAAAAAAAAAGTGGCCCCCGGAAAGAAACGCTGTACAGATTAGGTATAAAGGGGATAAGAAACAAGGCCAGATAGGCACTGTGTTGGAAAGTTACTATTAAAAGATTCACGGCACTTCTCTCCTAAAGAGGTTTTTGCTTTCATTAACATTTCTGGTGTGGATAATTAAGATGTCAGTTTTAGATCCTCATATGCACTAGAATTATTCTGGCAGAGATATAACCTGGAAAAATGTTCTCCCTTGTGGTCCCCCTTCATGGTCATACCCCTAACAAAACCCTTAATAAAGTTCATCACAGTGATGTTTCGGGATGGAAGGGGGTACACGTTGATGACATTACTTATTGGCCATCACAAAAATGTGACATTTTGAGTCTTTTGAAGCCATATTAGATTCTGAGCTATTCTGGACTGGAGGCTGGAAGTATAAAATCAAACTACACGAGAATGAAAACAAGATTGAGCACATTCCCAACTCATTCCTATTAGGTAGGGACGGGGGGGGTTTATGCTGGGCAACCTAGGGCATGTTACAAATGTGGGTCTTGTACCCACCTTTCTAGAATCTGTGACAAACCCAGGTGTGACAACTGTGGGGAAGTGGGCCACATCAGTGTCCAATGTGCCAATTTGACAAAATGTGGCCTATGTGAAGAAACTGGACATACCTTCCCCGAATGCCCGTGGGCAGCTTAGAACAAAGTTTTGATCATTAGCCCAGATCTATTTATACAAAAATCACAGGAAGCTGCCACACCTCCCCCTGCTCCTAATGAAGAAGATCTAGCTCCTACACTTCCACCCCCAGCTCCACCCAGACCCCCTCCCACCCACTTCTAGGGACCCAAAAACAGAAGAAAGAACAGATCAGAACAAAAGGGAGGATGAGATCAAGGACTCACAAGGCAGTCAGAACTTTGACAAACTAATCACAGTCTGCTACCAATACCCACAGGAAGAAGCCAATGATATCCAAACAAAGGCCTCTGAAAACATCATTCCAGCTCCTGTCCCCAGAAAACGGATAACCAGGAACACCAAACCCACACCACAACCACCTACTGAACCTTTAGACATAACATCTAAGAACCCCTATGTCCTTTAGCCACTTCTTGGGATTCTGACATGGATATGGGGGGAAGCAGACAATCAAACCTTGAACCCCGAATCCCCCAGTGACCTGCAAGGTTACTGAGGAAAAAAAAAAAGAAAAGAAAAAAAAAAGCTTCTGATCCTAAACACTTCTGTCTGCCTTTAGTGTAGGTTCCTTGAACTGTTACAGATTATGCAAACCAGTAAAAAGACAAACTATTTTCCAGTTTATATCTGACTCCCAACTAGAGTTTTGTTACTTTCAAGAAACCTGGATGTATTCATTAGACCAGGTAAGAGCTTTCCAGGCTGAATGGACCAGAGGCCCATCATATTGGTCTTTTTGGACCAGATAAAGCGGATAAGGTAGGGATAATATTTAACTCATATTCCTTTACGTTAGTTAATCTCATAGACTTCATTCCTTGGAGGCTTTTTATTATTGATGGCAGGTGGAAAACAGTTTTGTAAGATTCATAAACATTTATGGTCCCCAATCCAAGGCAGAAAGAGTGGAACTGTTTAACCAGGTACAGCCATACTTATACTCCACCTTACATGTCATATTAGGAGGGGATTTTAATTGTGACCTCCCAAAAAAAGACAAAATCCAGGAAGGAAAGAAAATCTACTGTGATGCTAATGCCCTCCAGAGGTGCTTCAATCATGCTGATTTAGTGCCCTGTTAGAAATTCAACAAAGGCCCTGATTACTCTTACAAAAGAGGTAAACTTACCTCAAGATAGATAATTTTTTTATTTCCAAAAGTCTACTGGACCCTTTTATGATTACTACCCTCTTAGAACTATCAGACCATCAATTATTAAAAATTCGGTTTAGTACCACTCCACAAAACACAAACAGAAATACCAGGTGGAGGCTCAATATACAGTATCTTGTTTATAGGACCCTCAGCTCCAGAAGAAAATTCAAAATATTCTATGAGCTAGAGCATCTGTTTGTCAACTTTATGATGACATAGAGGAAAGGTGGGCAGACTCTAAAAAAAGATACAGTAACATACCTTCAAAATTATGGTAAAACAAAAACTAGAAACCATTTTTTTCAATATCTAAAATTAAGAAACCACTTATAGTATCCTTTAGATGCTACCACCAGACAAAACTATGACACTCAAATAGACAAAATAAAACCAGAAATGAAAGAATTCCAATACAACAGAGCCTATAAGATGAAGGCAGAATTACAGCACGGGACACATAAAACCTCTTTAGGAGATCCTTGTAAGGTTTTTAGAGCCCGGAAAGAGGCAATGGACCTAATGATGATACTGTGACTTCTACGGAAGAACTCCACAAGAAAATATCCAAACTGTCATAATCCCATAACATGATGGAACGTCCACAGTCAGAGTTAATAAAGAAAAATTTGGAAAACATTAGGACACAGGCGCTGTTGAAAGATTTAAAAAATCTAACCATTCCTATTACAGCATCTGAAATTGAAGAAATAATTAAGAAACTAAAACTGGGACATCCCTGGGCTCATATGGGTTCCTGTACAAATTTTACAAAACATTCTCAGCAGAGCTGGCACAATGTTTACAGATAGTCTATTTTTATTTTTTAAACGCTCAACACATGCCCCTTCCCCCTTTTCAATTCAGGTCTACTTGTCTTTCTGTTCAAAATAGGAGCTGGAATAATCTATCCAACTGGAGACCAATAACCGTCCTAAATGCAGACTTCAAAATCTTATCACAAGTGTTAAACAATAGACTTCAGAGCATAGCCAATCACCTAATACATGCCTCACAACATTGTAGTTTACCCAGTAGGAAAATACAACACCCTCTGATGGTAGTTAGAGATGTAATAGAACATCACACATTAAGGGACAAAGAAGGACTAATCATTTCACTCTACCAAACTAAAGCCTTTGGTAGGGTTCACCACCCTTTCCTATTCTTAACTCTACAGCACTATGGTATTCCTGAGGTTTTTATTAACTGGCAAAGGAAATTATATTCAATGGCAGTAGTGCACCCAATAATAATAGGTGTTATATCTAAAGGAATAAAACTTCAGGCATGGGTTCACCAGTGATACCCATTAAGTCCTCTATTATACTGTATATATTTTCCCTAGACCCCTCTTAAGAATCCTGGATGACTCAGAACACGGGAGTGGGCTCCCCAGACCTTTTGATACAGGTAAGATCAAAGTACAGGCATATGCAGATGATGTCTGTATTTTTATGGCTGACAAAACCCACATTCCTCATCTTATCAGTGACACAACAAAATATTCCTTGGTCTCAAATTCAGCACTAAATGTAGGAAAATGTAGAGGCTTATTTATTGGTCCCTCATCACAGGGAAGAGAGGAAATCAATAGTATAAAAATATCTGCAGAGCCCTAAAAATCCTAGGCATACTTTTCGGTGCTTGGAACCTGCCAGAGGAGAATTGGGAAATAGTATTACAAAACATAGAGAAAAAAAGTAATAAGATGGAACAATTGGAAACTCTCAAAAATAAAAACAGTATATATCATAAAGAGATTCCTGCTCCCTTGTATGCTATATGTAGCTATGATTCCCCCCCCCCCCGGGAATAGAGACTAGGACATATGGCTGTTTCTTTCAAATGCTGTGGGGGAGCAGGTTAAACCCCATCAAGAAATGCTACACATACCTCCTCAAAGCCCAAGGTGGGTTAGGGATGGTTGATCCCATCACTTTTTATGTTGGTTCATGCATGCGCAGCCAACATATTGGGGTAGTAGCACATTTGGAGGCGTGGCCACTGTTGGGCAAATGCAGGGCATGGATCAGTACGTGCGTCCCTCATTCCCCAATCAGTCTGCATGCTGGCACCACACCATGCGGGTGAGCATATCTAAGAAAAGGTCTGCAGCAATGCAAGAAAAGCTCGTCACACTCAGCGGACTTCCTGACGTGCTTATCCTGCTGAGACAGAAAAAAAAACATGGTGGCACACTGCCAGCCATAATGCCAACTTTGGGGGTGCCCAATCCCCCAGTCGGCATGCCCTGCCCCCAATGTATGTGCTGATGGGGGAGCCCATTCCCCATTGGCATAAAGCACCCCCATTTGTTATATGCCGAGTGGGGTGCCCAATCCCCCTCGGCTCTTGCCTCCTCTGCTTTCCTTGTGTGCTGACAGGGGTGCCCAATCCCCCATCAGCTAAAGCATCCCCCCCAAAAAACACTTAGGTGACATGCTGGGAGCCCACCCCAGCGTGCCAAATCCCCTGAAAAATAAAAACAGTCCCGCAATTTTTTTTTTTAACCTGTGAAAAAAGAAAACAACCCCTTGCCATCTCCCTGCCCTCCTCCCATAACCCACGCCCACTCTCTGCGCACCCTGCCTCCCCACACACCCCTCACCCCATATTTACCTCTGGAGCCCGTTGCGACAATCTTCAGTGGACCGGGAACACGTCTGCACTCTTCAAAGTCGACCGCAAACTGAAGAAATGCAGGTAAGCTGTATAATGGCATGAATAGGGTTTTTTCAACTTTGGTGCATATCTTGGACATTTTTTGGAATTTTTGCACCAAATTTTCAACATGGGGTTATTCGGACCCCTACACATGAATTCAGTCACTGTCATGGCATTATTCGGTCCCGAAAGGTGATTTCATGGTCACTGCGTGGAATCACCTTTCAGGACCAAGTAATTAAATGACAGTACCACTGTTCATGAGGGGGCTCTCAAAAAGCCCATGTTGCAAATTTGGTGGAAAAAATCCAAAAAATGGCTGTTTTATGAGCATGCATTGTGCTGTTTCCATACATGCTCGTAACTTTGTGCATTTGTAATATTTTCACTTCAGATTTTCATAATTGGCATTTTTCCACACCTCCTGATGAACAGTACAGTTGTCATTTTACATATCCTGACCAAAATATGTTTTTGCACTTCCGGCGCAGAATAGCATGGTCGCTGTGCGAAATCAGTTTTCAGGACAGTTTGAGGAAATGATGGTGACACTGTTCATGAGCAGAGGTCCAAAAATGCCTATGTTGAAAATTTGGTGCTGAAAGTCCATAAAATGACTGTGTTACAAGTGTGCGTTGTGCAGTTTCCATGCACACTTGTAACTTCACAAATTTGCAATATTTCCATGTCAGATTTTCAACACTGGCATTTTTTCACACCTCCTTATGAACAATACAGCTGTCATTTTTGACATCCTGCCCAAAATTTGTTTCCACACCTGTGGCGCACAATGGCATGGATGCTGTGAGAAATCAACTTTTGGGACAGATCAACAAAATCACAGCACCACTGTTCATGAGGGGAGGTCCCAAAATGCCTGTGTTAAAAATGTGCCTAACAAACTCCCCAAAATAATTGGGTTACAGACGTGTGTTGTGCAGTTTCTATGCATGCTCATGACAATTTTTCATATTTTCACTCCAGATTTTCAGCATTGCCATTTTTTTATGCCTCCTCATGAACAATACAGTTGTCTTTTTCCACATCCTGCCCAAAATGTGTTTTTGTCCCTGTGTCACCAAATGGCATAGCCGTTGTGCAAAACCACCTTTCAGCTAACAAACTGATTGTGCCACTTTTCATGAGATGGACTCACAAAAAGCCCATGTTGGAAATTTGGAGTGAAAATACCAACACATGCCTATGGTGTTAGGGTTCCCTACTGTAGCACCACACCCTGTAGAGACTGACAGGTGTCAGGGATTTGACTTGGGATCATCAGCTGTAATGCTCATGCCATTCCAACCCCACCCCCAACCTGCAGCCAGTGACAGGCATCATGGTGTGTCTTGCTCTGTTCAGCCACACAGTTCACCCCATTCTCCTATACTGCACCCACGTCAGTGTATTTCCTTTTGGAATGGGGTAAGCATAATGCCCAAAGACCCCAAAGCACACCACGACACTTGTCAGTGTCTACAGGGTAGGATGAGGTACAATGGCATGAGTGTTATAGCTGACAACCCAAAGGCACACCCCAATGCCTGTCGGTCTCTACAGGGTGGGAGTGGGGTTGGCGTCACTGCAGTACTTCACTGCCATTCCTATTATGCATCTCTAACTCCAGCATTACCAATGCTAATGCCAGCAAGACAACATTCGGCATTGACAAATGCTTGTTTCCTTAATCTCTGTATGTCTCAATCTATGGAAACAGTCCTTTCACCTGAAAATAACCTATACAGGTTATGGGGCCATAGCAACCTCCAAGAATATTTCCAAAAATGAACTGGATTAGAGGCTCCCAAGCCCCCGTCCTAAAGGTCCCAAGTTTTATAAAATCAGCATTGCTAAAAATGCACAAATGGAAACTGACAAAAGCTGAAATATGTTGGTTTTCTGGACCTATCCTGTATATTCAGGGCTTATCCTGTATTTACCCTACCGAACCTGAATTTAAGAATTGCCCACAGTCTCTGAACTCTGGGGTACTATAGCAGTTAAAAAATTAAAGAATACCAGTTCATATGTGGGAGATCCTTTCACTTGCTGTTTATGGGAGACTCAGTATCAGAGGGAATCTAAAACATAAGGCTCAGGAGGAATGCACATGTCCATACAGGTCTTGCCAAGCTTTAGAAAAATGTCTTATAGCCACAGCAGAGAAAGAACACTGCAGCCAGGATTCACATTGCTAGACTCTGGGTAAGTATGACATGTTTCCTAAATATTGGTACCTTGTCCAGCTGTGTTCTGCTTAGGGGTGTGTGTGTGTGTGTGTGTGTGTGTATGCATTTAAACATGTAACTTTCTATAGTATATTGTATAGCAGTGTGAATCCTGGCTGCAGTGTTCTTTCTCTGCTGTGGCTAAGCAAGACACTGTAACAAGACACTGGCCTGCTGTAGGGGCTATTAGACATCAAACCAAAGAGCACTCTGGGAAGATTAACTTGGAGAAGATGTAATAAAACAAACCTGAATGGCAGCTCCCAGATGTCATAAAACACCCAGGAAAATTAGAAAGAACTCCCCTCACAGCCTAGGCACAAACAAGACATTGGGATGAAGTGAGAACTCAAAATTGGAAATAATACATATATTTTCCTGATTTTAACATGCAGTTTTCCTTTAACTGTATTTTTCTGTTGATTGAAGTTTTACCTATGGCAAGCAACATGTCAATGGGTCCTGTACCAGAAAATGATCACTTATGAAACCTATAGCATATTGGTGGAAAAAGCAATGATTACAGTTTATAGGAAAGAAGTGGCAACCCAACCCCCATATAAGGTACAGAAATGGAAGGGTCTATTTAAATTCATTAAATTCATGTAAATGGCAGTATTATAATTTACCTTAGATGAATATGCTTTAGGGAAGCCATAAAAAAAATTATTTCCACAGTTCTTTACCTTTGTACTGTAACAAGGTTAATGTAAACATATTGGATTTATGGTGAAAGATGTAAAAGTTATGAAGGATGAAATAAAAATGTACACTTGAAATAGAATGTATTTGTTTACTGAATTCTTATTATATGTATTTCTTTTTGTTGTGACTTCAATAAAAAAATTCCCCTACTCTTTTCGAGAAGTGCCATTGGATCTTTAAGGTCCACCTGAACAATGCTCAGAAAAGGCAGACAGGACCTCGGTTTAATGTTTCATCTGTAAGAAGGAACCTTGGGAGTGCAGCACCCCCCCCCATGCTGTACTGCTCAGTGTCAGTATTTAACCCAAGTGCCTGGCGTGGGGATAGAATCCACAGCCTTCTGATCTTCCAACCTCAGAGGCAAATGTGCAACCTGCTGAGCCACTGACACTGCTATTTACTACCCCAAATGTTAACAGGCATGTGTAAGTGCCGAGTGTTTGCTTGCTGGTATTGGCATTGGTAGTGCAGGAGTTAGAGAGATGTATAATAGGAATGGTGGTGAAGTATTGAAGTAACACCAACCCCCACCCCCACCCTGCAGAGACTGACAGGCTTTGGGGGTGTGCCTTTGGGTCTCAGCCATAACACTCATGCTATTCTACCTCACCCCACCCTGTAGACACTGACAGGTGTTGCAGTGTTTCTTGAGGTCTTCGGCACTTACGCTCACCCCATCCCATAAGGAAATAAGTTAAGATGGGTGCAGTATAGGAGAATGGGGCAAACATTAGGGCCGAAGACCCCAAGGCACATCTCAATGTCTGTCAGTGGCTGCAGGGTGGGGGAGGAATGGCATGAGCATTACAGCTGACGACCCCAAGTCACACCCCTGAAGCCTGTCAGTCTGTATAGGGTGGGTGTTACGGTTGGAAACCCTAATGCCCCTGGTGTTTGTTGGTATTTTTGCTCCAAATTTTCAACATGGGCTTTTTGGGACCCCACCTCATGAACAGTGGTAGTATAATTTCGTTACTCAGTTCCAAAAGGTGATTTCGCACAGCAAGTGTGCTATTTGGCACCACAGGTGTGAAAACACATTTCAGGCAGGATGTTAAAAATGGCAGCTGTACTGTTCATGAGGAGGTGTGAAGAAATGGCAATGTTGAACATCATGTGTGAAAATATGAAAAAGAGATGAAGCTAAGAGTGTGCGTAGAAACCGTGCAATGCACACGCATAACAAAGTCATTTTTTGGAATGTTTTCACCAAATTTTCAACATTTCCTTTTTGTGACCTCACCTCATGAACAGTGTCACTGTGATTTTGTTAATCTGTCCCGAAAGTTGATTTTGCACAGCTACTGCACCATTCTGCGCCACAGGTGCAAAAACACATGTTGGGAAGGATTCAAAAAATGACAGCTGTATTGTTCAAAATGGGATGTGAAAAAATGGCATTGCTGAAAATTAGGAGTGAAAAATATAAAAAATTGATGAAGTTACGAGCGTGCGTAGAAATTACACAAAGGATGCTCGTAATGCAGTCATTTGTTTGAATTTTTTCACCAAATTTGCAAAAAGGGCTTTCTGGGACCCCACCTCATGCACAGTGGCACTGTCATTTCATTAATTGGTCCCCAAAGGTGATTCCATGCAGTGACCATAAAATCACCTTTCTGGACCAAAAAATGAAATGACAGTGCTAGAGTTCACAAGGTGGGGTCTCAAGAACCCCATGTTAAAAATTTCAGACCAAAACTCCTAACATTGGCTGAGATATCAACCTAAGTTGAAAACCCTACTCTGACTGCCATTATAGGGCTTACCATCATTTCTTCAGTTCCCGGTTGGTCTTTGAAGAGTGCAGGCATGTTCCTGATCCATAGAAGATCACTGCTTCTGATCTCTGGAGGTAAGTATGGGTGACTGGGGGTGCAAGGAGGTAGGGTGTACAGAGGGAGGGTGCAGGTTGGGGAAGAGGGGCCAACGGGAATGACGAGGGACCACTTTCTTTTTTTCAGGTAAAAAAAAAAGACGTGGGATTGTTTTCTTTTTTACAGGTGAAATATTAACAAAATGGATTTTGGCACACCCTGAGTGGGCTCTCAGTGTGCCAGAGTACTGGGTGGGATCAATGCCAACCTAGGGATTGGGCACCCTGAGGTTGGCTGAGAACATAGGGGCATATGGAGTGGAGCATCCAACACCGGGAATGGGCATCCCGATGTCAGAAACATCAAAGAAGTATTTTTTGGCACACTGGGATAGGCTCCCAGTGTGCCACATTAATGGGGGGAGGGGGGATACATGATTACATGGGGATTGAGCACCCCAATGTCGAGAGGGGACAGAGAACGGAGGGTGCAGGGCAGGCAGCAGTAGTGGGAGGGAGCTAACATTTAAATTTGTTGTCCGGCTGTGTGCCTGGTTGGGAGGGAGGGAGGACTGCCACTGCAATGACAAAACTGCCCCTGACTGCAGCGGAAGATTTCTTTCAAGTGTAGCACTCGCTCTGAAACTCCTGTCATCAGCAGCTTCAAAATTAATTGGTGGCCGAGGGACGTGCCCATTAAAGCATCCACTGCACTGGCCACAACACTGCCACACCTCTGCAATGCTCTACTATCTCAGTATGTTTCTTGTGCACTGTGCACGCAAGCAAACATAAAAAAGCAAACTGTATCTGTGTTGAAATGCTTTGTGCATATGTATATAATATGTACATGAGTATAAAAGTAAGTGCATGTATATATGCTTAAAAACATATATGTGTATATATGTATAATGTGTATATGTATATAGACTATATTCTGGATGGCAAGTGCTGCCTATTTATCCCACAAACATGTTTGGTATAGCTTTAAATTTATTTGGTAGTATGCACAGACTTAGCTCTTCGTATATTTTTTATTTGGGTCTTGTATTCAAAATTGTATTCCCTTCTCCCCTATCCCTGAGGATGCATATGGAAACAAGCTATTGTAGCTCAGTATGCCTTTCCTGGTGAAACTTTTCAAAATAAATAAATAATGTAATCTGAGGAGTTTCAAACATTCCTTATATGTCTTATGTTCCAAACCCTTTTTTGTTGCCTTCCTCTGAATAAATACAATTGTTTTCCTATTAGTAATATTAATATTTAAAGTTCCCCAAAATTGTGAGCAGTAATCTATGATAGGTACATACTGTTCAGTTCAGTTCAGTTTTATTGATCAGTGAATACACCATTACAATATGCTAAAAACATTACAATTTCTCATAAATCATCTTATATGTAAGAAACAGTCCATAGTGTGCTCAGATCCCAGACAATCTTTTGCCCATATTAGGTTCTAGACTATCTGTGTACTTTATAAAATATAAATATAAAATACAAGTCCATATAAAAGGAGCTCAATAGAAAGTATTAAAGTGCTTAATAAGTAAAAGATTTTATCTTCATTCTTATTAACAACTTGAAACTGCTAGTTTTTAACCCTTTTAATTTTCCATCCCAACATTAGTGCTCAGAGGCAGGGGGATGTTTTTCTTTGTACTTCATCACTTGAAGAAAAAACTTTGAGGCCATCTTTGCCTCCTTTAGTGTGTGAGGATGTAAAAGCACAAATAATGGGTCATAGTCTGCATTTACATATTTAATAAGGAAGTTATTTAACAAGTTGAACCGCAAGGTTTTATATAAAGGACACTGCACCACAATATGATAAAGATTTTCTTCGAAGCCCCTATTACTACTGCATAATTCAGAGCTCGCATTAGAAAACGTTTTTCTATTGAAAAATACATATTTGGAACAGATAATTCCCAACCTTGCCCAAGTGATCATTTTTCTCTCTGAAGGAGTCTGAGGTGAGGTTAAATAATTCTTCAAAAATACATCAGTCTTGTTTTGAGCTAGCTAAGTAGCCTGATGTTGGGCTCTACGGAGATCCATTTGTTTTTCTTGGGCAGACCTAAATATTTTCTTTTTGACAAGCTCCTTAAATGCGGCAGATATTGTAATTGATTTCTCCCAATCTAACCAAAGATGGTGCATGGCTATTCTCTCCAGAATACTCTGAATATTTTTAACCTAAAATTATTTAAAATTTTGTTTTTCCCAAGAAATCTTTTCTTTCAAGCACAATAAAGGCAAACAATTAGCCTGATGATTGATCATTTTTAACCAGTAGCCCAGTGTACGTATATCGATTATTGTAGTGATGGGAACTCTTCCCAATTCAGCCCTAACTATGACATTGGATGTGGATAATGGAACCTGTAATAAAGATTTATAAAGAAAGGAGAGGGGAGTTTCCAACCATAGAGGGGAGTTTATACTCCAAACCTCTGCTCCATATGTAAGGATAGGATTGATTTTGGCTTCACCTGCAACTAATGCTGGTGAAACTGACTGTCCAGCATATTTCATGTTAAAGCGTAACAAGGCTTTGGCAATCAATTTTGCCCTTACCACTTGATCCCTCCAATGCTCTGTCCATGATACATTTGAGGTGAACTTTACACCCAAATATGTGTATGAAGTTACACCCTCAATAGAGTCATTATTTAAGTAAAACCTTGGTTTCTTTCTTTGTCCATGATATGGGCCAAAGATCATAAACTTAGTTTTCTTCATGTTTATTATTAAATCTAATTGATTACATTCAGTGTTGAGTTGATTTATTTTATTTTGCAACCCTTGGGTGGACAAGGCAAAAATAATTAAATTATCTGCATAAGCAAGGCTATGAACTGGCAAATTCTTAATTTTAGGGGAGTCAAGACTGGGTACATCCCTATAAGTCATAAGCAAATCAATATACAGACAAAAGAAAAGGGGAGCCAAAAAGCATCCCTGTTTGACTCCTGATGTTATTCTGAAGTAATCAGTAATATTACCCTTGTTGTCATATCTAACAGCTGAAGTTGTATTTGAATATAACATCTGAATTGGGGCCAGCAGACTCAAAGGTAAATGTTTTTCTGTTAATATCTCCCATAATTTGACTCTATTTACGGAGTCAAATGCCGCCGAAAAATCGAAAAATAAAACATAAAAGCTTCATTCTGAGAAATTACCTTTTTCTATCAAATGTGCAAGAATATAAATATTATCTATTGTTGAAAAATCCTTGTGAAAACCCACTTGGAACATAGATAATGGGGAGCTTACCGATGACCAGTATTGTAATTTTTGTAATAATATTTTAGCAAAGATTTTTCCACTAATATCAATAAGGCTAATTGGGCGATAGTTAGATGGAGATTGAAACTGTCCTTTTTTATGGATAGGGACTGTTATGTTTCTTGTCCAAGAAGGAAGTATAAATCTTGTCTTAAACGTGTATTAAAAAAATTTGTGAAAAAAGCTACCCAATAATTCAAATATGCTTTATAAATTTCTCCGGGAATCAGGTCAGGCCCAGGTGCTTTGTTATTTGAGAGGTTCACAATGGCATCTTCTACCTCCCCAAAGGTAAACACTAGTGGTATATATTCCCCCCTCCTACTATAGTTATCTACCATTTCTTCCCCACTGTTAGAATGTTTATTAAATAAAGAATTATAGTATATCATCCAGGTTTCCTTAGCAATGTATATCGGGGTTTGAGTTCTGGTTACTAGTTCCCTTAGGTACTAAAGTCCAAAAGAGCTTAGCGTCACCCTCCTTAATGGCTTGATACATTACTTCCCATTGTTTATGTTTAAACTGATTTTTTTTTATTAGAAATTTTTTATAATCACCTCAAGCTTTGTTTAACTTTGAGATTGCCCTCTTAGTCGGACTTTTTTCTGGTTTTCCTAATAAGCCTCACTAGGTTCCCTTTCTCTCTCATACAATGGCCATCAAACCAAGCTACTGTCTTAGGCTTACTGGTATTAATGCAATAAATCTCTGTATTAATTTGTTGGTATCCCAAATTCAGTAACTGATTAGCCTGCTCACTTTTAAGATCTGTCTGTATTCTGTAATGTAGGTGTGCAAAGCTAGGGGAATATATAAGATTTGATACACCATTCATAGTCTTATTATTCAGCCTTAACCTCCTTTTCCCTTGAATCTCAAGCTCTGCCATAGGCTTATTTAAAGATTAAATATTACTATCAGAGTTCCTAAAATCCAGCAAGATTGCTGCGTGATCACATTCTGTTCTCATAATCATAACCACCTCCAGTCTCTTGAAGAAATGGTAACTGAGGGGGGATCATAAAATAAAATCAATCACACTCCTACCTAGTGGGGGAAAAAAGTACTTTCCCCATGACAATCTCCTTCCAATCTCCCATTAAGGATCAAAAAATTATTGTCCCTGATAAAGGTTCGAAAACATCTCCCTGCCTCATTAACCATCATATCTGTCATTTTTCTTTGTTCCAGATCTGTCATATATAATGATTCTTGCAACACTGATACATTATCAAAATTTGCTATCCTAGCATTAAAATCACGTGCTAATAAAACAATATCTACCTTATTTAATTGAGTAAATTAATCTATTTCCATAGACAGTTTAGACCAGAAATCATATGTTGGGTTGGTGTGAAGACGTGGTGGAATATATATATTTGCAATCAGAACTATGCATGAATCCCAATTGACTACTACCATGAGTATTTCGGGAGTGGGAGAATGGCTTTTTAATACTCTTAAACATCCCTTATTTTTATTAGGGTTACTAAGCCTCCTTTATTTCTCCTATGTCTTTTTCCTTTAATTGCAGGGGCAAAATTTGATTCATAGCCATTCAAATAGGGCTGTGTTAAGGCCCATGTCTCTTGAAGAATGATGGCTTCATGTCTAGAGATAACGGTAACCCATTGGGGGTCTGCAGATTTATTATAAAGTCCTGCTATATTCCAATTGAGAATATTATAAGTAGAATTACTTATTAACCCCCAGTCCTCTTCTGATGAAATATCAGTATCTTGAATTACAGGTGGTTGTAGTCAAGATTGCATAATTCTAGGTTGCACTAGTGTATCCCACTCATTTAATTCCACCAAGTAAATGTCCACCTCATCCAACATATGTCTATTCTCTGCAAGTAATACCAATAATTGTGCAGAGCAAATAAGGCAGTTTATCTGAGTGCCCACTTTACCCTTCATAACTCTTTCTGCCTGCTTATTCATCACAAAGTATTTGAGTTTTAGTAATGGCCGAGAGAATCATCCTCAGAAGGGTTGATAAATTGACAGCAGATTCTCCTTCCAATATTTCTATCCCAAAAATGGAAAACATAGAAAATTCAGGGGATACTCCAAACTCCCAATTCAGTAGTGAAAGGGTAGAATTAAATTTATCATGTGTTAACATTTTTCCTAATTTTATACCATTAAAGGTGTTTTTCCAGATAGTAGGCCATGTTACTGGTGTTGATAACATTCCCAGTGAATTTACCAAATCTTGTTTGGCCCAAACTTGTTTTGCCATATCCATGTTGGGTAGCATGAAGTAAGCTGAGTTGGGAAATTTGGATGTATCCCTGGTTACCATATTGAGTGCATCAGCAGTTGCTAGTATCCTCAATTCAGCTCTTAGCATATGTGCTATCAAATTAGTCAGTGATGCATTAGTTTTGTGGTTTTTATAATACATCTGATCTAATTTAAAAACTACTTCTTTGTCTGTGCATACTAAATTATATGCTCCATATGTTTCCTATCAGACAGAGGTAGTATTATCCATAGATGACAATGGGTTAATTCCAGCATCCTTATTAGGCCAAGCTCTCTCAATTATGTTCTCTGGGGTAGTTATCCTTCATTCAAGAACAGGGTTACACCTCCCCTTTCCCTTTTTTTTTTATGGGGACTGATTCCTCAGCTGTGGATATATTTACTACTTCGGTGTTCCCCTTATTCGGTGGGTGAGAATTTTCCTTAACTACCTGTATCCCTTCTATAGTAGTATGACCATTAGTTTCTATCATATTTGAAAATCCCCCTTTAATATTTCCATCTTTTTGAGTTTTATTATCATATATTATTTTGTTTCCTAGATTTGTTGAGCTTAGGTTTTTTATCGAGGTTAATCACCTTTTTTCCTTCTTTTTTCTTGTATTGCCCATCTCTCTTTTTGCCTTTTCTGCCTTTTGGTGACTCTGGAATAGTTAAAGTAAAGAATAATAAATTATGCTTCTATCTTTGGGCTTTATTATTTTCAGCTGACTGTAAGATTTGTTGTTCAAGTGAGGAAAACCTCTCCATACAAAAGTGAGAGGTTTTCCAAGGTTGCTTTGATGCCATTATATGCCTCCAATAAAACAACTTTAGACATCACTGGGTGAACAAGTGCCTTGATGGTATACTTTGATATAGTATCATGACATTGAGCCAAAAAATCCTGATCTAGCTGAATATTCTGTACCTCTTTATCCATTCTTTCAAATATCTCGTCTGGAGATCCATTTAGGGTCACATGCAATGGTTCTTCAAGATCCACTGTAGAACTCCCAGCCTCTTTCGATATCTCCAATGGGCTAAATAAATTCATGCCAGATGGAAAACATGAGATGCCATCATCCTTTATTACATAGGCCCCTTGATTTACCTCATGACTATCATTACTGTAATGAAGGGATTCTAACTCCCCTAACCCTACCTGGACATCTTGAATGAAGGCCCCCAAGTAATCTGTTATGTTTACTTTCTCCCCTAGGGATGCCTTTGTTTGATCACCTGAACATTGTGAAGGAAGTGAGCTGTTCATTTTTATGGCTTCTTGAAATTTTATTAGATTTTTTTTTTTTAAAGTCAGTGATTTTTCCTTGATGAGCTGCTCTTTTAGAAAAGCTAAGTGAGTTTTCAGTTATCTTCATTTCAGAGATTACACATCTGTTCTTAGGGATAATTGAAAAATGTCATTTTACCTCAAGCACTTCATTTATACTCTCTTCACCTTCACTAAAATCATTCTGCCGCATTTTTATCATGACATCTTGGTTTGTATAGGCTAAGCTATCCAAGAGTAACATGCCCTGATTCCTTACAATCTCTTTTATAGAGTCTAGGGCCCAGATATTCAAACTGCGCTCAAAATGAGCGCAACAGCAGGAGCAAGCACAAACCAGTTGCGCAAATGTGCAACAGGTGCGATATTCAAACATGGAGCAGAACAAATTGTGCAAGCAACCAACGTCTGAATATTGCACATACTACGCCATAGCGCAACCAGGAAGGAGAAGCTGAGCCGAAATGTTGCGCTATGGAGCAACGGGCAGCCCAGCTGAGCATTCCAGAGGTGCCATAGTGCAAGCAGAGCCCCCCCCACAGCAATGGAACTGCACATCCAGGGAGGCAGGCTGGGGCCCACCGCCAGCTATGCCACACATGGGCACAGGAACACACTGCAGAACCCACACCACACCTGCACACCCCAAGCACAGCATCACTGGGGGTGTGACGGATGATCTACTGGCCCATGGGGACAAGCCAACACAGCATAGGAGCTATGACACCCCAGCACAACCACTGGCATGCTGAGAGTGCCACACAGGGGTTGACAACCACAGTGCACAGCAGCCCCCATATGCACAGCACACCCTGCACTGTGGACCCCAAGACACCACCTATGTGCAGTGACTGGCACTGCAGGAAACCATGCATCCCCCAGCACACGTCAACCCCGTGCAGCACAGAAGCCTACAAGCCAGACACACCCTGTGCACCCAGCAGTGGGTGGCAGCAGACGGCAAGACCAACAGAAAGTCACTGCCATGCTGGAGATACCTCCACAAGCACACACACGCACACACATGCACACACACGCACACACACCCCCAGGACCATACCACCCCAGATGGCATGTACACCCCTGCAACTGAGCACCCATAGCCAGCTGCAAATCAGAGACCAACACAGTATTCATATCAAAATAGAAATGTATATTTAAAATATTAAATAACAAAACCAAGAGAAACTATTTACAATGGGGGGGACGGGTACAAGGTAGGGGTGTTCAAGGGGAAGGGATCAAAAACTGGGAGAGGGAAGGCAGGGTGGTAGGGATAGGAGAAGTGGGAAGGGTAATGTGGGCTATGGCTCAGCCGGCTGCTGGTCCTCCCTCTGCTGGCGCACCGTCCTGTGCCGCCTCCGCCGAACTCCATGGCGCCGGATGGCTTGCAGGATCTCCTGGTTCTCGAGTCCAAGTTGTGTGAGGCGCCGAAGATCGCGTGCCATCCTCCTGAGAACCTCGAGGCCTAGGAAAATGGGAACACAGTCAATGGCTGTGACTGACCACAGCCCTGAACACCACCCAACCTGCAAGCCATATAGCCCAATGTCCCACACCTGTGATGGCATGCACCCACCCACCCGCAGTGAACATGCACATGGCCATCACAAACAGGCGGCACCAGCTATGCGCACCACTGCACACACACACAGCCCATGTCCACCACAGCACAAACAAGGCTGTCCAGTGACGTGGCAACATGGTGCAATGCCAGTTACACAGCTATGTGCCCAGTGCATGCCTGGACCACCAGTGACGCATACACAGACGTGCTGTGATACTGGACAGTGATGCATGTCACCTGTGTCGTGCATACATACATAGATACATAGACAGGTCATATCAGATAAGGGCCTATGGCCAACCCAGTCCGGTCCATTTGAGCTTGTAAGTTCACTTTGTTATCCTAGAAGTCTGTTGCCCCTACCCCTGACCTCCAGAATTCTTCATGTCTGTCCTGCATTCTGAAATCCGTGATTGTTTCAGCCCCACCACTTCCTCTGGCAGGGTGTTCCACTTGTCCACCACCCGCTCTGTGAAGAAATCCTTTTCCATGTGTCCTCTGAATCATCGCCTCCCAACTTCATCCCATGCCCTCTAGTCCTGGAACATCTTTTTCACTTCAAAATAGTGTGTCCTGCACCCTGATCCCCCCTGTAAGATACCTATATGTCTCTATCATATCCCCTCTCTCCCCCCTCTCCTCCAGGGAGTACATGTTCAGTTCCTTCAACCTGTCGTCATAGGACCCATGATGCAAGCCATGCACCATCATTGTTGCCCTCCTCTGAACCTTCCCTGCCCACTCTACGTCCTTACGTAGGTATGGTCTCCAGAAATGTACACTGTACTCCAGGTGGGGCCTCACTAGTGTCTTGTATAGTGGAATTATGACTTCCTCTGTCCTGCATGGTTGTATTGTGCAGGGCTAGTGGACTCCCCCCCCCAGCATGCAATAGCAACCATGAAGTCATGATACTCACATTGCTCAAGCAGCTGTGTCTGCTGCTGTTGCTCTTGCTGCCATTGCTGCTGCATCCGGGGGGCGACTCCTGCTGCCACCGGGGCCCTGGCATGGCCCTCCTCACCCCGGCCCTGCATCCTCACATCCTGGCCTGTGGGAGACATATGTTGAGACAAACATCAGTGTGACTCAAAAGCAGAGTGCCCCCTGCCCCAGTGAGAGTGCCTGCCCACACAGCCATACCCATCCATCGCACAGCTGCACACACTGACACAGCCAACCGTGTCCGAGCCATCACCTATGCACAGCCACCAAAGCACACACACACTCCTACAGAGAATACAGGTGCATAGATGGTACACTCACCTGGCCTAGGCACCACGCCCCACCTGGCACGTGCCCGCAGCCTTGCCAACATGTCTGGCTCCTCCGGGAGGTCATACCAGTGCCGGCACTGCTCAGCAGACCGCACCATCCAGTGACCCCCACCAGGTCAGTGGCCACTTGCTGCCACACCTCTGTCCTTGCTTATGGTGAGGGGGCCCCACCATAGAGTGCCTCATAGTGCTCTACTAGGGCCACCAGATTGGCCACCTCCAGTGGGCTCAACTCACAGCCCTCCTCTCAGCCATGTTAGCCAGTTTACAGCAGGCAATATGGCGCCCTACTCACCGTAACCCCGTGGAGATGTTGCGCAATAGACCACCCAGGCTCCAATCGCGCTGTATGAACAGCGCTGTCACTACCATGGCTGTCACCAGACAGCGAATGAAACGACGCATACATGGCAGGCGAACAGCGGCGGGGAGCAAAGGCATACACACAGGTCATGAGCAATGGCGCAAGGCTACGTGCAAGCCATCTGGCGATAGGTATCCTCGGCACACCGACCAGCCGCGCACTAGTGCCATACAGTGGACTATTGCGCAGTAATGCCAGCGCCTATATAGTGGCCAGTGCTGTAGCGCCACTGGCACAATGGTGGCCATGGCCCGAACTGCCTATCGCTTCCAGCACGTCAGCAGCGTGACAGGCGCGTCGTAAGCTATCTGGGCATATGATGCAGTGTACCACAGGCACAGATTCGCGCCATTGGCTCAAGCCGACTCCTCTGTATGCGCGCAGCACAGATTCGTGATATTTAGCCGACATACGCAAATCATCTGATCAGCTATCTCAAGGGCTCAGTGGCGCAATTTGCATGTCATTAAAGTTGCTCCACTTTAATTTGCATGTGTTGCGCTATAAATGTGCGACAGTGGACTGTGCTGGCCAGATTTGGTTATCGTGCAGGTGAGAGGTGAGTTACATGCTGTGTGATGTTCAGGACAATGCTCATGGGAAATGCTGTAGACTGCACAGTGACAGGTGTCCACTTCCACCCATACAGATCACCATGACCGAGCAGAGCCAAGGTGAGGGTGAGGACGGTGGGCGAGGAGGAGGCCCAACTTCACAGCGGCAGAGATGGAGGCCCTCTCCAGGCCTACCTGGAAGATGAGCCACTACTGAGTGGACGGAGGGCACCCTCAGTCCCCGTGCGGCTGCATGGGAGGGGGTAGCTTGGGCCGTTAACCTGCATGGAAGCCACCAGCGCTCCGTGCAGGAATGCAAGAAAAAGATGGGGACTGACCGCAGGAGGCTGAAGGAGAAGGTGGCAACCTTCAGGGCGGCACGTGCTGGCACCGGCGGGGGCCCGCCAGTGGTGTTGCAGCTGACCCACATGAGGAGACACTGGTCGCAGCCATGCAGCCGAGCGCCATGTGGGCATACCAGGTGGAGGATTCCAGACAGGTGGAAGCCCATCACTGCACGGTATGACATGGTGGTGGTGTTTGGGGGGGTGGTGGCGGTTGTTCACATGCACTCACATGTACTCTCTTTCTGTTACAGATCCTGTTCGTCTTCAGGAGACGGTGGTGGTGGGTCCAGACAGTGATGCGGACCTGCTGGACATGGAGGAGGGACCATCCACCTCCACCACCAGCCAGCAGACACTGCAGTAGCATGCATGCTGGGCCAACAACTCTGGTGTCAGTGATACGGGTGCGGGGGGTGCACAGCCTGTGTCTCAGCAGTCTGGCATGCAAGCATGCCAGCGTATGTAACCGTAACGTAACGTGCACCATTGATAATAGAAGGCCTGCAATGGGTAGTGATAGTGTGTGTCCCGCGCGGACACACGGCAGGTCAGCACGTGCCCTGGGCCTTTCTGGTTCAAACCTGTGTACCAGCATGCTGGCACAGTCCCAGGCTGTGTCTGTCAGCACCGTGGGGCAGCACCGGTGGCTGTGCAGGTGTCTGGCACTGTTGCCAGCACGGCGGTGGAACAGGTGGACCTGGGGGCACAGCGGTTGGAGGGGCAGCAGCAGCAGTCGCACACCAGGTCTGGGGGTACAGTGTCAAGCAGTGGCACTTGTCCACCACCCTTTGATCCACCCATACCTGGTCCTGGCAAACAGCACCCACCCTCAAGGGGTGATGTGCATCAGGACCGTCCACACCCTGGGGGTCACGATGCCATTGGGGCACAGTACCCATTGGATGCACACACCCGCCTGCTGCAGGAATCAGTACAGCTGCAGGGGCAGGTTGCAAGGTCCATGGAGGCACTGTCTGTGTCTGTGGAGCGGCACAGCAGGGAGTGTGCTCGGGACCGAGCTGAGCTGGTCCGTGTGCGGACGGATGTGACCGCCGCCATTGACAGGCTGACCCAGGCAGTGGTCTCTGTCATGGATGCATTGGACACACAGTCAGGTGCCCCTGTACCGCACACCCCACACAGTGCACTCTCCACTCCCCATTCCCGGCATCGTGCGACACCAGGCCTGTCGATGCCGGGTTCTGCTGTGGCATCCGAGGCACCCCTGGTGCAGGTTTGTTCGTGTGCTGCAGACCCTGTGCGGGCAAGGTCACGTTCGCACAGTGGGACCCCTGGTGGTGCAACAGTGCCACCCCATGTGGCCCCTGCTCAGCCTGCCCGTGCTGTTGGGTCACGGCGGGGCCGCACACGCATCTGTGGTGGCCGTGGGACAGTGCTACATGACTGAGCTGTCTCCCAGTGCAGGCCCTGTCTGGTGCTGCCCTGTGTGCAATGTGTGTCATGGTGGGCAGTGCACTGCTGGGTGCTCTGCTCACCACGACGACACATGAACCACCTGCACACCCTCCCAACTGCTGTCCACAGGTGCGTGTGCATGATGATGCCTGCATTGCACTGTACACCAAGGTGCAAGGGTGCCCAGGTTCTGACACACGTACTTGGACAGTACAAGTGGTGGGGGTGGTCGGTGGTGCTGTGTGTTAGCAATGTCGGTTCTGCAGTGCTGTGCATCTGCCCATGTATGCTCTGTGCCTGGTGTGTGTGTGTGTCCATATGAGTGTTCACCCCTCCCTGAGGGTGTGTTGGTATGCCTGGACCCTTCCACTCCCCTGACCTTCATGCACCCCCAGTGTGTTCCCCTGTGTGCCTGTAGTTTGTGCATGGACAGTGTTGGTTGCACATGTCCCTTGACTTACCTGTGTTGTGCGTAGTGCTCCTCTGTGATGGTGTCCCGGTGCAGCTGGGCCTGCCGGATCAGTCGGGGTCCTCCGTCCTAGGGGGCTGCTCATCACCATCATCACCGGCGCCACTGGCGTCCCCATCGCTGTCCCCCTGTTCGACCTGTACGGCTATCCCATGGTCTTTGGCCATGTTGTGCAGGATGCAACAGGCCAGGAATATCCCACAGGCCTTTTGGGGGCTGTACTGTAGGGCACCACCGGAGGTGTCTAGGCATCGGAAGCGTGCCTTGAGCATCCCAAACACCCACTCTATGATGTTACGTGTTGCGGCATGTGCCTCATTATAGCATAGCTGCGCTGGGGTCATGGGGCACCGCTACGGTGTGAGCAGCCAGGGACGGAGTGGGTATCCGCAGTCACCTGTGTGGTGATAGTGAGAGCAGTGTCATGTTCAGGTCCATATTGGCCATCTCCTGTGTGCCACTACCATGGCACCTGTGTCATTCCCACCCTTGCCCAGAGTTTGCATTCCATACATGTGTACTCGCCCACTAGATGTCCTGTGGGGATGTCCCCACTCTCGAATCGATGGCACAGTGCAGACTGATACCATACGAAGGCATCATGTGCTCCACCAGGGTGTGTGGCACAGACATTGATTATGCGCCCAGTGGCATCACACACCACCTGGCAGTTGACACTGGAGAATCCCTTTTGGTTCCGATATGCATGGCCATTGGGGCCAGGTGGCGTGAGGATGGCTACATGGGTGCAGTCTATGGCCCCTAGCACGCCAGGCATACGTGCTACCCTGTGGAACTCCTGCATGTTTGCTGTACGCTCTGCCGCGGTGCTGGGGAAATGGATGTACTCCACAGCATGTGGCAGCAGTGCGCAGAGGAATTGGGTGAGGATGCATGACGTGGCCGACTGTGTGATGCCTGTGGTGTCCCCTGTTGGCCTCTGGAAGGTGCCCGTGGCGAGCAGGCACATGCAGGCTGTCACCTTGGTCTCCACCGATCAGAGCGTGACTCGTCATGAGGGTGCCTCCATCACATCACTGCACAGCTCACAGAGCCGCCTCAGTATTGCCCTGTTCAGGTGGTACCGCCCACGATCTCTACATCTGTGTACAGCTTCAAAGCTGATGCGGCACGGGTACCGCCTTGCTCAGGGATACATCACGACGGCCCCTCCACGGCCACGCCCCTGCAGCATGGATTCTCACCTCCTCATGACAGCTTCCATGTGGAAGCTGGCACTGTCCATCTCCTGGCTTCTGCCCCGGCTGCTGTTGCTGTGTTACCCCCGCTGTCCTCACTGCTACTTTCACTGCACCGGGCACCCCCCGCTGGCCTCTACAAACTATGGGACACACTTTCCTTGCCTGCCCTTTTAAGTCTCTCTGTCTGTCTCTGTCTGTCTGTCTCTCTCCCCCACTTGGCAGCCTGGTAGCGTTCTTGCACCACTTCCTTGAGCCTTTTTATTTTGGCTCATTTCCGCTAGTGCGCAGTTTCCGGCTGTGCCACTATTGCGCATTGCTCAAGTCTTTGAATATCGCATTGCGGTCTTTATGCATGGATCCACCCCCTTCGGTTGCGCATGCCTTCATTTTCATTGCGCTATTGCTCAGCATGTTTTCGGGGGCGCAACTGCCTCCTTCTGAATATCGTGAAATGGCGCAGTTTTGGACTTGCGCATGAGCAACCCTGTTGTGCATGGCGCAACCCTTTTGAATATCTGGGCCAAGGTTTCTACAATTAAGCTCTGAATTATCTCTCGATATAACTGATCTGTAATCATAAGCAGATTTCTCCTTTATAAAGCAGGGAAAAGAGGAGAATGGAGTAGCTCCTACCGATTCTTTAGAGGTCGAGGCCGTAATAGCCAATTCATGAGTATAAACACAACAGTTTCCCTTGGCCCTCTGATTAACATTTTGATTGCCATTTTGTGATTGTTTCCCTTTATTCTTTCCCTTAGTGGTCTTATTCACCACCTTACCACTACAGGTATACATGAAAATAGTTAAGATAATGAACGGCCAAACCAATTCCTCCAAAAAAAAAAAGGCTCAGTCTTGAGTTCAAGTTCAAATTCAGGCTCAATTGGATTAGAGTAACAAAGATTGGATTTAAGAAGATTTAGTTAAATCCCATATTTAATAAGTGAGCTGAGTATATCTTGCCAGAAATACTTGGCTAATTATCACATTTCACTTAAACTCCTCCAATGCAAAACCAGCACCCCCTTAGATATGTCTCAATCTTCTGGATGAATCTCAGCAAAAGATATGCAAAAAGCTCTCATTAGGTATGCTATGTATGTTGTTTCGAAGACGTCTCCTGTGAGTCCCAAAAAACTCCAAATAAAAGCAGGGGAAAATATCCTTGGGGCAAATTTATTAGAGTCTATCAGAGTCTTTCTGTAAACTGCTGGTTCTTGCTTCTGTATGCCAAGTCTATCAGGAAACTCCCCATGCCACTTCAGCACCAATGTCTCCACTGTAGCCACTAAGAACTTAAAAGAGTGAATCAGCACCCTAAAACATAATATAAAAAAGGGAGCTTAGTATAATCTTACAATAACAATAATCTTACAGTATCTTACAATATCAATAAAAACACATTGCATAAAGTTCTTGCAAGAATCCCAAAAGTAAAATATAAGTAAAATATAGCACCTCGCAAGTAATTTTAACTAGTAGTATCTGGAGAATAAACCTAGCAGATCTAATATAAAAGCTTGATGTTAAAACTCACTTAACCATCCTTGCCACAAAATCCAAAGGATATTAAATGTTGCGGGTACAACTTCTCAGAAAACCGGAGGAGGAAAGAGGGCTGTAAATTCTATTGCAAGCTATTTTCAAGTCTTGTAGTATTCACACTAACAAAAAAAAAAAAAAAGGACTCAATAAACAGCCTTCTAATACTGTTCAAATATTCAACAAATACCAAACCGAGAACAACAAACAACAGAAAACAAACTCTAGTACCTTGCAGGACTGGAAACTAGAAGTATCTTTCAGGACTGCATTTTAAACAAAAACCAGAGCACAGTAAACCTGAACGCCAGGTACGCTGTTCTCTCTGGGCTAAACCCTCTGCAGTTGCTTCCGTGGTGATACACGCATGCACCTTAAATCCTTCAAGGACATGTGAGGTTATCTACCAATTCCTTTCTAGCTGTTGCAACTGGCGTGAAAAAAAAGAACAAACTAAAAAAAACGAAATGACTAAATATGAAAATATGCAATCTACAAAGCAGAATTGCACTAGAGACTAGAAACTTGCTGAGGGTTTACACTCCCTACCTCTTAAATTTGAATATGGGAATAAATACAAAAAAGTCTAAATCCCCATTACACCCCGACGAGAAATGATCTCCAATATATATAAAAAAACCACAAGCACAAGGCACAAACAATGTTAAAACACCAAGTAATAAAAATTGGCAGATTGTTTGCTTTCTTCAATCCCACACTATATCTTTTTGTGTGTGTTAGTTCCACCTTTCTTCTTTTCTCTCAGTTTTCCTCAGCAAGTCAGACCGCTTTCCGTTCTTCATTCACTGCTCCACTTTTCCAGTACTCCAGTTCACAAAGTAGGAACAAACAGTGCAGCTCCACAAACTTCAGGCCTTTCCGAAGGACCCCCTTTCTCCCTTAATCCACTCTCCACTGCATGCGTTCCTCCTATAGGGAGGCAAGGAACAGCCTGAGGCCACATACCAAGTGAGGAGACACAAGAAACACTGGAAAGATGTGTGGTTATAAAAACAGTGGCATACCTTTCAGAAATTAAATGTGCGCTTGCAACACATCCTGCTCTGGGACTTCTCCACAGCACCCACAGCGTGCAGTCTTCTCTCGAAGTCAAATGTTCTGGGCATTCTCTTCACACAAAAAAATTTAAAATCTGCCGTCGGCACCTCCGGCTCGCACTACCGCAAGAAATGCCGACTCAGTACTATATGAAGTTACTGCATTATGATGGCATGCAGCTGTATACCAATGTTGAGTTATCTACATTATTGGATTTTATTTATTTTTAATAATCCATACATTGTCTACATACTAATGATACAGCCAAGGGTGCTCCTTACAATCTATGACCTTTTTTTTTGTACTACTGTATTCATTTTTGGAAAATCACTTGCAACCTGGCATGTGCTCTGTTTTGTTAGGTTAACAATGGGTTAACCTCATCAACTGCAAAATGCTAGCTGTCTCTCTCCCCTTCTCTCTTTCTCTCTCTCTCTCTCTCTCTCCACACATTTATAACTCAGGGATCACCTCTTACCACCCACGGAGGAAGTGACCATTCACACAAGAAAATATTTAGCGTCACATCACAAGGCAAAGTAGAGAAATTGAAAAATAAATCTCACCGAACTAATTCTTTTATTAGGTCTTTGACTACAGACCCTTCTCTGCTTTGTGCTTCATTGGCTTCAGCTTTGGAATGTCAGCAATGAGGGGGAGGGTCACTGACTAGTAGCACAGCATAGCATAGTACAACACAGCAAAAATGTAATTTTTAAACACAAGGGGCCAGATTCTAGAAGGGTTACGCCTGGCATAACAGCAGTTGCGCCAAGTAGAATGGTGCATGTAGCAACTTATGCCAGCAGTTGCGACATGTGCGATTCTACAAAGAGGCCTGCGACATGTCACAGGCCACTTGCGCTGAACAGCAGTTACGCCATATAAATCCCCTGTGACATGGTGCTAGGGGGTTTACAGCAGCAGATGCACCCCATTCTAGAAGGGCAGCCACAAAGTCCCCACATCAGGATTCTACAAGAACCCCCGGAGGAGATCCGGCATCATAAGTTACACCAGCATTTAGCTGGTGTAACCTATGGCTGCCCCCCCAATGGATCCTGTAGACCTGCCTGCAGACTTGCCAACATGCTGCCATTCCCCCACCTGTGCACCGAACTGTGAGTCGCCAGCTACATATGCAGCAAAACGCCAGCCCTGGTAGTCTAGTGGCCCCCTGAACTGTATACTCATAATTACAGTGATCCCGTATCCCTAGTAGTCTAGTGGCCCCCCCAACTGTACAATCATATTTATAGTGATCCCATATCCCCTGGTAGTCTAGCACCCCCTGAACTGTAAAATAATAATTACACTGATCCCATATCCCTGGTAGTCTAGCGGCCCCCCAATCAACATAATATACATACTGTACACCCATTCCCTGGTAGTCAAGTGGCCCTCCACCTCCCACCTAGCCGTGCCAGCCCACCCAGCACCCCCCACCAGCCCCCAGCCAGTGACTGGCACTGCCCACTTCTCACCACAATGGCCAGCCACCGACTGAGTCCAGTATCAGTGCATACTGAACAGACACACTCAGATATTAATATCTGAGTGCGTCTATACAGTATGTGCTGATACTGAACTCAGTCAGTGGCTGGCCGTAGTGGTGAGAGGTGAGGTGTGCCAGTCACTGGCTGGGGACAGGTGGGGGGTGCTGGGTGGGCTGGCACAGCTTAGGGGGAGGGTGGGGGGCCATTTGACTACCAGGGAACGGGTGTACAGTATGTATATTATGTTGATTGGGGGGCTGCTAGACTATCAGGAACACGGGATCAGTGTAATTATTATTTTACAGTTTGGGGGGACCACTAGACTACCAGAGATACAGGATCACTATAAATACATTTGTTCAGTTTGGGGGGGCCACTAGATTACCAGGGCTGCCTGGATATCTGCCGCATTAGTGGCTGGCGACTAGGGGTCGGAGCATGGGTGGGGGTCGACCGTGCCGTCCTGCTGTTGCAGCTTGCGATATGCTCACCAGGTACACGCACAGTTTGGCATACCTGGCCACATGTCGAAGTCGCAGAACTTAGCTGGGCGGACCCTGCCTCTACTAGATTAGGGGCACAGGGTCAATAATGGTGTGTGCAGTTGCATTCGGCGGCAACTTGCGCCACCCTTCTAGAATTCAGCCCAAGGTCCTCAGCCTAGAAAAGCTGTGAAGGGATTCTCTGACTATAAAGGAGGTACACATGAACAAAAATCCCATAAAATCAGATATGTACTAGCTGTCAGGTCACTTAAAGCAGGCATGAGGATAGAGACAAGAGAGAGACAAACAAGCTGAAAAAATAGTGTTGCAACTGGTCTACTCAACAGAGAGAAGAAGATATTTCATTCAGCTGGTGTAGTGATTTGTAGTTGTGGAAGGATACACTGAAAACTCTAAAAAGTTGTGCTTTGGTATCGCATTTTTAAAGCTAAAGCAAGATGGCTGTAGGCTCTGCCCACAGTCATAAAAATGAAACGTGGCCCGCTAAGATAAGCAAACTTTCCATAAATAGCCTCTCCTACTCTCTATCACTGTACTTTACATCAACAGGCTGTAGCCCTGTCCCCCATGGGTAATTCCAGGCTGAGGCCAGATGGGGCACATGCCCCAGTAAAACTTTGCTGTGCCTAAGCTATGCCCCAGCAATGATGCATAGCTGGTAACATAGTATGAATTTAAATTGCCCTGCATGCCCAGATGCAAGGCCTCTGTACCATGCCAGTGATTTGGTCATCCTTAATTCCTGTACCTGCCACTGCTGTCCCATAGCATCATCAAAACGTTGTTTTGGGGGTGGTGCTGTAGCTTGAGACTTCAAAGTTTACTGAATACAAGTTGCCCTTAAAATGCTTTTATTGAAACAATTACTCTATCGTTTTTTTAACTGCTTATCTAGACCCCCAAGGTGGGTAGCACACTGGTGTACTTTGCGTGCCCAAGTTTTAAAAAAGGCATCAGCAGCTCTTTGAAGTAGGTTAAAAGTGAAAACAATTTTTCAAATTCAATTGTTTTAAAATATTATAGTATGCAGTCACAAATAATCATCTTCCTAAGTCTACATGTTAATTATTTACATGTTATGTATCTATAGAGCATTTCCATACAATATATAGAATAATATATGGGCAACCATACACAACAAGGCTGTGTTTCCATTGAGGGGCTGGGATGACAGCATTGGGGCCACAAGAGTGAAACTCAAGAGGTTCCTGATGTCATCTTAACCTCGAGAGGGGAAACATGCCAAGTGGTGTTTTGGTTACCCATATATGTATTATTTTATAGTGTATGGATTTTATGATATATCAGTAAATAAAATGGAGTGGGCTATAGTACGTCTTAGAAAAAACAAGGAAAAGAATTAGTTTAAAATTGAAAATGTAAAATATAAATGTCAAGTTTGTGTTTTGGGTGATATGGAAGGCAGGGAAGTTTCACAAGGAGAGACTGTCGGGACGTACTTCAAAGTGAAAAGTTGTAGTTTAGTAGTGATGTCACTACTATACTACGACAACATTTTGTGACCTTTTGAACTGTACTACAACAAGAAAATTGTATAGAAATCCATAAACAACAGAAGCTAACCATATATTATAGCCCTATCAAAGCAATATGTAACTGACCCACCCTGTGGGGCCTTACCTGTATGCCCTGTAACTCCCTCATTACCCCCGGTTGCCTCCTGGCGTCCTTAGTTGGACATTTGTGTACCTGGTACCCCTAAATCATCTCACTGCTTCCTTTCAGCCTGTTTTGAGCTTGGAATGCTAACTACGATCCACCACTGTTGTGCTCTCCGGGGCAGGTGGGCACTCATGCATGCAAGAAGGAGTGCTTTGATTTGCTGACTGCCATTTTTGCAGTCAAATGGAAGACATTTCCATGGTCCTGACGCCATTGTCAGCCTATTCAGGGGTCAGTGACCAGAACTCGGCCAGTGAAAGGCTGTTTCTACATGTAAATAGATAGTCTGAGTTGGGGCATAATTCGTGGATAATGAATATTAATTAAGTCCCATATAAATATTAATGAGAATGCTGCCTGCCACTTGGGGGGACTGTATTTCAGCAGCAGTGACAGGCATGGGGCTAAAATAAATATAAAGCAGTCTGGTCGCTTGATAGAACACTGAAGGGGCTATAAGGCAGTGGGGATTTTGTAAATAAAAAGTACTTCTCTTGGCTGCACCAGAACTTTATTTGTGGGACAGCATGAGGACTGCTATGAGACTATATGGGAACAGCAATATTCTGATACTTTGACCCCTAAAGACAGCCATTAGGGTAACAGGGCACCCACAGAGTGTTTAGAGGACTCCTGGGAGAAGGTGTTGACTGTTTTCAGGTGCCAGGAGACAAAGCCAATCAATAATCCAAGAGGGCTTATGAGAGTAATTGTTAATGTTGAGCAGCCAATCAGAGGGCAGGAATCCCTGGAAAAATCCCAGAGACTTTGGATAGTTTGGTCAGTCTGTTCTGGGCTCTGATCAAGTCAAGAAGACTCAGTGCTGTGAGAGTTGAATACTTCTAAGGCCTTTCACAGGACTTAAACCGGAGTTTGTATGTGGATTAAAGGAGGCGGAATCTTGCTGTTGAGAGGAACTGTGCTGCTGTGGCAAGTGATTCAGGCATCTTTTGGAGTCTGCTGTCTGGAGGAATTTTCTACTGCAGATATCCTGCACCACTCTGAGACTGTTTTTCTGGGAAAACCTTGCTGGAAACTGAGTTCAAGCCAGAACAAAAGTGGAAACTGTAGCTAGAACAAAAGATGGATGCCATGTGTGTTTGAACCAGAGGGGCTGAAAGGGAACAAAGTGAGCAGGTGTCCTATGCCTCAGGAACCTGTGGTTGCTGCTGAAATCCAGTTATGGAAAAGAACTGTTGAATCAGATGGTGGACTCTGTTGCCAAATGGCACTGGCAAGTCGAGAATCTGTGAGATTGTCTGGCTGTGCATCGGAGCTGAGTTTCCCTACTGAGAGAAGGAGTGGACCTAGGGAGTTTCCAGCTGTACATCAGAGCCAGTCACTTTACTCAGTGCACCCAAACCTACCCAACTAAAGAACAGAAGTCATACACAGAGGCCAAGATGCTAGTTGAAAAGTGTTTTGTGCACTATGGAACTCCACACTGAATTCGTTCAGATCAAGGCCATGATTTTGAAAGTAGGCTAATTAAAGAACTTTTGTCTCTTTGGGGAGTCAGAAGTCCCAAACTACACCTTTCCACCCCCAAGGTGACCCCCAACCAGAGAGATTCAACAGAACTTTGTTAGACATGTTGGGCACCTTGGACCCTAGACACAAGTGTACCCGGAGTCAGCACCCTGGTCCACACCTACAGCTGCACCAGGAATGATGCTACTGAGTCCTCCCCTTACCACCTCATGTTCGGAAGGGAGGCTAATCTACAAGTAGATCTGTGCTTCAGAGTGTCAACAGATGGCCTTCAGGAAGGTGACTACCTGCAATATGTATGTAAGCTGAAGCGACAGCTGAATGATGCCTATTGACTAGTATCTGAACTGACCACTAAGAGGAATTTAACTAACAAGGAGAGACATGACAAGAAAGTGAAGGCACAAGATCTAAAGCCAGGTGATAGAGTACTACTCAGGAGTTTGGACCTACCTTGAAAACACAAAATTGCTGATCGATGGGGAAACACACCATATGTGGTTCTAGAGAAATTGGAGGGGCTGCCAGTATATAAAATCCAGCCAGAGGGAGAGACTCGAGGCTGCAGAGTATTTCACAGGAATCATCTACTCCCCACCTTGGTGACAAGGTGGTTGGTTGAGACTGATGCATAAAATCCTCCCACTACCCAAGCTGCTGCACGCAGATGACAGAGGCAAGAAAATGGTGAAACCACACGGACTGGATCCACTCAGGGGGACAAAGTGACGGATGAAGAACAGTCAGCAGATGAGTCAGAGAGAGAGAGAGAGAGTCTGGTGGCCCCGTCTGTTTTTATCCCACTCCTGAGTTGGCGAGACTGTTTCATGGAACACCCCTGACATTAGAGACTGGGATCCGAGATAATGATGAGACTGGAGAAGTGAGCTTGCCTGTGCTTGGGGAGCAGGGTGCTGAATAGGAAACTGCACTCTGTATGCCCCTTGAAGGGACCACTCCAGACTTGAACACTAGTTTGGCTGAGCCTTTTGAGTGATTCCAGAGCAGCTCCCTTGAATCAATACTTTTTGGAATGTTCACTTCAGACATGGATACTGGTCCAACTGAGCTCTCTGAATGGCCCCAAGCAAGCCCTGTTGAGCAATGTTGAAGGGGAAGCGGAGATGGAGCTCCCTGCAATAGAAGAAGAAGAGACAGGCACAGGGGCAAGTGACACTGTATCCACCTCTGAACAGGAGGTGGACACTAGGACTGAAGTGCAAAAAACTCCAAGAAGGTCAGAGAGGACTGTGAAAACCATACTTAAGCTGACCTATGGTGCCCCAGGGGTGCCCAGTGACCTACCCCTTTTTGTAGTGCACAAAGGTGCACATATCACCCCTAGGTCCCTGAAAATGATATTAATGTGTCCTGCAAGTGCTAAACCCCCCAGGTCCAGAGGGAAGGTGGCAAAGGGGGGGAGTGAAAGTGCACCCAAGGGAAACAAATTGTAAAGACAGTATTATCGATGAGAATTTGAGTACTTATGATTCTGAGCAACTGGATGGGTCGCGTTATGGATACTATACATACTATGGTGCTTACAAAATTATTCTAAAGGGAATAGTGGTGAAACATACACACTGTACACAATGTGTTTCCTGTTTCTGATTTTTATTCTTTAATTAGATAGGAACCAGATGTCTAGGTAGAAATGTTTGCTATATGTTGGCTGTTCATGTTTCCTGTTTTGCATTTTTCAAGGGTCCTATCCATAGATTTGGCGTGGATGCCAAGTATTTAAGGGGAGTGGGACTTACCTGTCTGCCCTGTAACTCTCTAGTTATGCTCAGTTGCCTCCTGGTGTCTTTTTCTTCCCCAGCATTTCATCACCTAGACCAAGTTCTTAGTTGGACATGTGTGTGCCAGGTACCCCTAAATCATCTCAGTGCTTTGTTTCAGCCCAAATTGGGCTTGGAAGCTAATCATGATCCACTGTTGTTGATGTGCTCTGACATGTGAGGGAGCTGGGCTGTGGAGCCACTCCTAGGTCTAGGTCCTTAGTGTTTTGGTGGGCTTTGCACAGTAGCTTTGCAATGGGCCTAATAGGCTGAAGGTGACAAGCGGCCAGATCTTCAATCAAGGGGACAAGCGGCCAGACTTTCAATCAAGCTCAAGTCTTCAGGACATTTTCTGCTGCCCAATCACTATGCCCTCTTTTGAACTGAGACCCCCTCTGAATTTGGACTGGTGGAAGCCCTCTGCACCAGGAACTCTTCAGACCTTCAGGAACGTGAGTACCGAGGGCTTGGCCTGGCAAATCAAGGAGGTGTTTCTTAATTGCTACAACCAGTTACATCATTTCCCGGGCCCCAACAGCTAGCCAACCAGTAGCACCGAGCAGGCCTACAATTTCTGGGTACCCAAAAAAGGAACAGAGGGTAACACTGATACCAGTGTGGGTGGGCATTTGAAGTGTTCCGGCCCATGGGCTGTTATGTTGCTAACTGCTCTGAACAAATTCTTTTAACTATTTTTCTTCCACAGCTATTCTGGCACCAGGTACCTCGATTCTAACCCTTCCCCCTAATAAAACTGTGTTTTGTTGTTTGGAAATTGCTGTGTGAAGGGTGTTTTGTGGGAAGTGATAATAATGTGTATGTGGTGTATGGTATTTGGAAACTGTCTGGTGTCCAGTGTGTGGAGCGGTTGGAAGGGGAGGTGGGTAGGTACAGCATCCCAGGGGGTTGTACCAGCTACACACTTGGCCTACTGCAACTTGCTCTGGGTGGAGGTGCCTCACTATTTTACTAACTTGTTTGGGACAGGACCCCCAAACGTCATTGTAGCAGGACCCAGGGCCCTTAACCTGTGTGCAGTTCAACGGGCAGGGGTAGTAGCCCATTGGCTTATGTCACCTGGGCTGCAAATACAAAAATGGCACATAACAACAACAAAGACAACACAATACAAAAACATCATTAATTTTTTTTAATTGGTATAGTTGCCCCTCATAAATTCAGTGGCATCATGCAAGATGTTTGTCTGAGATACAGTATCACCATTTTGACTGTTCAGCCATTGCCATTTGCCAAATACTGAAACACCAACCTTTTGATTCTAGGAATAACACCTGGTAATAATTTAAACCTCCCTTGTAAAAGATGTATTTTAACTTCAGCATTGGTGTGGTGGTGATATGTTTCAGTTGTCATTTTTACTGACATAGCAATGAAAGACTTTTTCTAACACAGTAAAATATTCAGCAGCTTAATTTATTTGGCATTGGGTAGAAGATTATCATTCTTAAAGGGAACTGCTGCAGCTTTTTGGCAACCAACGGTAAAGTTAAAATAAATCTTTTATAAGGGAGGTTTCCATTATTGCCAGATGTTATTCCCAGAATACAAAGTTTGAGGTTTTGGGGTAATGTTATACCTGTGTTTCATATAAGTTGGCTGATAACTTGAATTCAGAAGGATCTGATCTGTGGGCATTTCTGATTCATATCACAAAAAGCAAAACATGTGCCATGATGAAAGAGCTGAAATTCTAAGCAACACTGTAAATTATCTGACTTTGTGAACTTGTGTTTAGCAGCAGAATTTCGGCAACAGTTACTGCAATAAAAAAACAGTGCAGCTTTACCCTGTTCTGATCACAGCCCCGATTCATGTGCAGTGGTGTGGCTAATTGCCTCTTGTACAGCTGTGAACCCAGAAAAGGCGTGTCCTCTCATCTCTGCAGTGGAGAACACAAACATAAGTATTCCTTCCTGTTGAGAAATATATTAAGGGAGTGCTTTATCAATCACTGGCTAAATATGTGATTCTAGAGTACAGAGTACAGTGGTCATTTGGTTGAATGATTCACAGCAGCCAAAAGCTACAATAGAAGAGCATTGCATGGCAAAGGTCACTTTTTACAATCAAATGCAAACCTTTAGGTAATGTTTGAAACTATGCCCCTCATAACTCAAAATAGAGTAGGGGCAATTTTATTGAAATAAACACATCATAAAAAACCACAGAAGAAAATGAGAGATCATAACAAATAACATAACAAATAACATTCAATATCAGGTAACAATCAAAAAAAAAACTAAGCTAACAAAAACAGATACTCCAATGAGACAGAAAAACAAGGAATGCCTAAAACAACACCAAAATAGACCCCCATATTCACACATTGTAGCCCCTAGATGACAAATTGTGCTACCTGATAGTATAAACTTTAGTGAGAGTGTAGCATCTACAGCTAAAGGAGAAAGTCATAAATATTTACAAAGTAAACTGAAACAGATAAAGAAATATAACAATTCCAAATCTATTTGTATTTAATGATATGCGAAAATCCCTTCCACCAAAATCGTACTTTCTTCTCATTGCAACTGCAAGTCAGAAAGAAATACCTTATTCAAAATATTAGTGACATATTCCTAAAACCCTTAGCTGAGGGCTTCATTTGATGTAAAACCCACTGACATCTTGTTTTCCATAAACAATATCTTAATGCTAGCGAAGACCCATAAAGTCCCTGTGTCATACTTTCGTAAAATAAAGGAAAAGAGCCAATTACCAAGATATCATAAGTAAGCTGGCCAACCATGGAAAATTACAAGCCGCAGCTAAAAACCCCAAAATTTAGATGACACTGAGCACTGTAGAAAAAATGTTCTATCGTTTCCTCTTGGTTTATACAGTCTGGATAAGGACAGATTCTCTCTTCTCTAGCTTTATATTTGGCCGTACTCTAACATTAAGTTTCCCATATAATGTAAGCCATTGATTTTCCCACATATAGTCAGGTAATCTGGGGTTGTTTAGTTGAAGCAATATATTTTCATTCCGCTCAATAGGACAATTTTAAAACAAGGAACTGCCGAGTAGTTTGCAGACATTAATTCTTTTAAAAGCGTCCTGGAAGAGCCTTTCATAATTTGTTGTTTTGTAATCTTCCACTTAAATAGTTTCTGTGCAGCGGGCTTAAAATAATCCGGCAAAGTTAAACGGACCGACAATTTTGGAGCACAATGTAACCAGGCTGTAAAGTAGCGACTCAGTAGACTATTAAAAAAGGGGACCTCCTGACTGCAAGACCCCCCTAAACCATGTTTTAATGAACAGGTAAAAAAAATGGAGAGACAGAAAACAACTGGCTCTACCATACCCAACCCCCCTTTTTCCTTTTCTAAATATGTAAAGCACCTTTTGACCAGGTTTAGTCTATTCCCCCATAGTAACTGAAAACAAATACTATAAAGTCTAGTATCATAGTGAACTGGTAAGGGAAAACTGCCAAATACTGCAGACTGGGCAAAATAAATTGCTTTAAAACCTGGATTCTTTTCAATTTGGAAAAGCAAACCTTTTCCATCTATTGACTTTACCTCCATTTTATCCAACACCATTTTCCAATTATCCTCCGACAATTCTGTGGTCCAAACTTAACCCCAGAATTGTCAAAGGCTCTAGTTATACTAATAGAGTTCCAGACAATCAGGTTTGGAGAGGTCATCCCTAATATTAAACCCTTAGTTTTATCCAAGTTAAGTTTTGCATTAGCTACGTGAGCATATTCTTCAAATTTAACAAAACTATTTAGTTGTGAAATATCTGTAAAGAAAAGGCATACATCATCTGCGTAGGCTTGGATAGTAATCGACAAAGTCGTCTCTGGAATGCGTATTCCTTGCCACAAGGGGGTTAAACACACAGCTCGCAATAAGGGTTCTAATGAAAAGTTATACAACAGAGGGCTTAAAGGGCAACCCTGTCTCACCCCACAATTAACCGTGAAGCCCCTCCCCATTTCTCCTTTGATGTATGGAAACACGCGGCCGGAACTATATAAACTCTTAATTAACTGTAATAAATTCATCGGAACATGAAAAAATTCCAAGGTGGAAAACAAAAACAGATGACTGACTCTGTCAAAAGCCTTTTCCAGGTCCAACGACAATATATAACCTTTGTCACCAGATGCATTAGTTTTCTCTATCAAATCTCTGAGTAAACATAAGACTGACTGAACTCATTCGGCGGGGATGCGCATGCTTGATACATGCAGTGAAAACTACGTTTGCTAATTCTCTGAGTCTGTTATTAATTAAAGACATCAGAATTTTATAATCAGAGTTCAGCAATGTTATAGGTCTCCAATTTTAAATGCCCTCTTATCCCCTGACTTAAAAATATAAATTTGCAGCCGTCAGAAAAGGAATTTATACTTACTCCTGTTTCCAGAAAAATTGAAGACTAGTCCTAAACAATGAATAATTTCTAGCTGAAACGCTTTTATAAAATTGATTGGAAAGGCAATCCGTCCTAGGGCTACATTCGGTTTAAGTGAGTTGAGGACTTTTTTAATTTCCTCATGCGTAAAAGGTTGTTTAAGCTGTGCAAAAAACTGGTTCTAGGCCATGTTTTATGGGAGGGCGAGTAGTTTAGTAATCTGAATTGAGGAAGGAATCTCCCACGCCTCTAAGTCCCTAAAATGTTGTTGAATGATGTCCCTATCCCTTGCACTGAAACAAACGCCTCAGCTCCCTGCTGCAGTGAGTGTAAGGACACATTCTCCTTGACCCCTTTACACAACTCAAACGGGTCACCAAACACCGATTTCCTATATGATTAGACATAACAGCATGTAAAGTTTTCGCTTGTCATATTGAAAGGCTTTCATGGCTGTTTTGATTTTCTATTTGAGGAGAAAATCACCCTGGAGGTGTTAGCTCTAGTAAGCAAAATTGCAACTGGGCTCGTAGTTTCAGAAAATGAAAAAAATTATTTTTTTGACATACTTTACCATGGTGTTTCAACCACTGAATGCAGTCGTCTTTAGTTTCCTGCCACCATAACCCAACATCCTCATATAGAAAACTCACTGACAACCTTGCTTGTAATATGAGTTTGATAGACTGCTGAACCAGAGTGTCCTGAAGTAAAGTAGTATTAAGTTTCCACCGAGACTGTTGTCTCCCACTACCTGTCATAAAACCGATATTTACCTTTAATAAAGCGTGATCTGAAAATTCAACCGGAATGATCTGTGAACGGCTGAAAGAAATATTCTTTGAAATAAAAAGATAATCTAGTATACCCTTTCCCTTTTTTATAAAAAGTGCCTTCCGGCCCCGACACCCTATTATCCATACACGACATTAAATCTGCGGTTTTAAGAATATCCTTTAAACATGAGGAATCACAGTAAATTTTTTTGTCTGTCACTAAGTGGGACCTGTTTTGTTCAATGCTACAATTAAAATCCCCTCCCCCAAAGGACGGGGATGGTGGTCACTAAGAAAGGTTGTATATTTTTCATGCATAATACCCTCCCTGCCTTAGTTTGGGGATTATAAATGTTTATGAAACGAATGGTTTGCGAGAACCATTTTCCCTCCACAATAAGAGTTCTCCCTGGACACAAATCTATTAATTTATGCAAAACAAAATTATGTGAATTAAAAAGAATGCCCACGCCATCCGCTCTCTCCTCCCCGAAGGACCAAAAGGAAGGCCCCCATGGCCAATCTTTTGAAAAAGTAGTACACTGGATATTAGTAAACATCCAAGTTTCTTGCAGAAAAAACCACAGAAATGTTAAAATCATGAAGTAAATGAAAGACTGCTCGTCGTTTCTGAGCCTTTAATAAACTATGGGTGTTTAAGGTAGCCCACGTAAAATTGAAATCCATGCCTATGCTGTCTAAAACCGCAAATCCTTATTTTTTCCTTCTTTTCTTCTTTTTCCCTTTATAATTTTTATTTTTTTATTTTAGCTTTTGTTGACCGGGTAAGTGCACTAGACAAATACTGCCTATTTTCAGTCACGACCCGGGGGAGGGGGATACAGATGAATGGCAACTGACCTTGAACCAGATTAAGCTGTTGGTGGTATTTTTTAGTGAATGAGGGAAATTTGGCCAGGACACCGGGGAAATTCCCCTACTCTTTTCGATAAGTGCCATGGGATCTTTAACATCCACCTGAACTACCACCAATCCAGGCAGATGGGACCTCGGTTTAACGTCTCATCCGAAAGACGGCACCTCAGAAATGCAGCACCCCTCTCATGCTGCATTACAGTGTCAGTACTGGGATATTAACCCAAGTGCCAGATGTGGGAACTGAACCCACAGCCCTCTGATCTCCCAGCCTCAGAGGCGAGTGTGCTACCTACTGAGCCACTGACACTGATAATCTTCCCTAACAGGCCCTAGTCCCTCTTGAAGTGAGACCTGAGAATCGGTATCTGCCATATCTACTTCTGAATCACCCCATAATAAGGCTTCATATGAGTTTTTGGATTCAATACCGTCAGATTCCAGGGGTAACTGTGATTTAATGGTTCTGCTTGATCGTCTGGGAGCCAGTGGAGGCTTTAAAGAGGAGTCTGACTGGCCTGGTAAATCCACCTTTGGCTCCGCATAACAAACTGGCTGCAATGCTTCAGGGATAATTTTCCCCCTATCCTTTCCTTTTAAAACAGCTGGGCTGGTGTCCGTAACCGTAGTGTCAGACACACTTAAAGAATCTGCAGTGTTCTGTGGAACCAAAAGGGATTTCACCAAAGACTTCCCTGTCTCCTGAGTGTCCCTAGCCTCCTGAGCTTTTTGAACAATTAACTCGGAATTACCCACATTTTTGTTTTGAGCAGCCCATGGGCAATCCCGAAAAGCGTGATTGTGTTCCTCACAAAGGTCACATTTAATGGCATTAGAACAGAACATGGTCACATGCCCTACTTCTCCACAATTGTCACATTTCGTCTGATCACAGGAGCTTGATAAATGCGTCTTTGCCCCACATCTATAACAGGCCCTCGGCTGACCACTATAGAACACTACCCCCCTATCCCTACCCAACAAAAAAGAATTAGGAATGTGTTCAATACCCTCAGCAGTCTGGCGTAATTTTACTTTAAATTTCCACCCTCCCGTCCAGAACAGTTCGAATCTAGAATTGGTTCAGGGTCACTCTGTACCTCGCACTTCTGGGACAACCAAAAACAATGTCCTCAACATGAACCCTTCGCTCCTGAACATAACAGTAATATATTTAATAAGGGGTTTCACAAAGGGATGACTAAAATGGAGTCCATAGCGGGAAAATTTAACTTGGTTATATCTAGTCCCAAAAGTTCTAATAAGGCAGGAGATCGAAAACTGACATCAAGTTATCTTCTCCGAGATGTGAATGAAAGCAAATACATCTCGAGGAGAAAACTTTAAGGATTCTTTTAAGAGATTTACCAACAAAATACCTGTCAGGCCTGTCCTGTAAACCCCTTGTATCGAATATCGGACAGCATTCCTCCTGGGGCTGCTCTTTTCAATGGGAGAAAAGACTAGACATAAGGGGTTTCTCGGCCTTCCCTCCTCCTTACCCTCCTTACTTAAGGTTGGAGACACAGAACTAGTATGCTGCATGAGGCTAGTCACCCCAGCATCCTTTCCTGACAACTCCTGTATAACATCAGGATTTCCCAATAGGACATTCGACTGAGAACCCCCAGGTTGCCACTTTGGGGCAGAGTTATGTAAATCAAATGTTTTATCCCAGGCAGAGTCGGTGTCCAAATCCCTGTATCAGTTTTTCCACCCTGCAGCTGTGCGCTGCCTGTAGGGACCAGTCAGCAGCTTGACCCAAGCCTTGAGGGGTGAAGAAACCATAGGGACATCACTGCCTGCAGGCTGCAAAGATTCTGAAAGAAAATTAAGGTCCTTGTCCTTTTTGGTAAAGAAAAAGTCCGTCGCACCTTCCTGTGAGCCCTGTGCAGTTTGATAAATCACAGGGGTGATAGGAACCACTCCCACAGAATCCAACTCAGTAGGTTTAAAGACAAAACCTGATTCTTTAGACAATGGAACCGTGGGGAAAAGGGGAAAATTGTGCTCAGTACTTACTCCCCAAGTGAGTGACTCACGGCTCTTTCCAGCGATATTGTCAAGTAGCATCCGTCATTACCCTGAATCCTCGCTGTCAGAGAGTTCGCGTCCGATTCTGCAACGATATTTCCCATTGAAACAGTTCTTTCCGCCTCCTTTGAATACCTGCTGCCCACTGCCGCCAAAGCCAAAAAGCGATAAGCGCATCACTGTCTTCTCCGGTAGCACGTTTTCCACCACATCAGACGCTACATCTTGTTCGTCAGCTGGAATTAAAGGACCAGAAGCAGAAAATTCACTAATCCTGGGATTCTCCGCTGGCGTAGCAAAAGGAGAACTCCCAACCTCGTCGACAAAACCGCCATCCCTCCTCTCGTGCTGGACTGTTCCAGTCGCACCATCTCTCAACTCCAAATCAGCAAAACTGGATCGAAACTGTGAAATGTGCAGACTGACACACTCAGAGATGCCAGCCACCACCTCCTCCTCCTCCGTCTCCATTACTGCAGTGGCTATGTCTGACCCAGACACACCCCTACCGGCCGCCAAGCGCCAGCAGAGTAGGGGAATTTCCCCGGTGTCTTGGCCAAATTTCCCTCATTCACTAAAAATACCACCAGCAGCTTAATCTGGTTCAAGGACAGCTGGCATTCATCTGTATCCCCCCTCCCCCAGGATGTGCCTGAAAATAGGCAGAATTTGTCTAGTACACTTACCCGGTCAACAAAAACTAAATAAATAAACTGGTACTTGTATAAGCAGTGATCTCCGCAGCTGTTCTGGTTTTTAGTTCTTTGCCTAGGACATTTTCTTCAGATTTAATGCAAAGGGACTGTGCATACAAAGAGGAAGTTGTGGCCCACCACAGAAAATTGAGCTTACACAAGCAGAAATGATGTAGATCAATGATTTTGTTCAAACATTTACCTCCGAGTAATTGTAAAAAACAAATATGCTGATACACCCTTCACTTCTGTGAGTTGCAAGCAAGTGTTGCAGCAGGTAGTTCAATGCAATTGGCCTTCTAATTTCATGTTTGCATGGGCTGATAGAAACACAGACATAGAAACATAGACTTTGATGGCAGATAAGAACCGCTTGGCCCATGCAGTCTGCCCATTTCCCTACCTATTGGATAAGCTGCAGATCCTTGTTAACCAACAGCCTACTTCCTCCTACCCCCCCAACCAGAATTGCCTTATGTCTGTCAAATGCATTCTTGAATTCTCCTGCTGTTTTTGACCCCATGACCTCTTCAGGAAGGTCATTCCACGTGTCCACCACCTCTCTGTGAAATAATACTTCCTCACGCTGCCCCTGAGCTGTCCCTCCTCTATCTTCAAAGTGTGCCCCCTTGTTCTTGCACATCTCTTTTTTCAAAATATGCTACCCTCTTGAACTTTGTTGATTCCCTAGAGGTACTTGAAAGTTTCTATCATGTCCACCCTCTCCTTCATTTCCTCGAGGGTATACATTTAGTCTCTCTCTTTGTATGGCTTATGATGCAGACCCTGCACCATTTTAGTTGCCCTCCTCAGGACTGCCTGTGTCTAAGTCCTTGCAGAGATGGGGTCTCCAGAACTGCACACAGTACTCCAGATGGAAGCTCAGTGTTCTGAAACTAACCCCTGAGCTTTTTTTTGTTTTGAGTGGTTCATTTTACATTAAATGTGGGTAGCTGCTTCTGAAGAGAAAGTTGTGGTCTGCCACAGACTTAAAACTACAGTGACTGACTGTGGAAAGTGCCACTAGTACCAGATATCAGAGTGACGGAGGTCTTCGTAGAATTGACACAAAGTAATTCAGAACTGGTAATTTTAGAAACAAGCAATGCTTGGTGGACTCTGTGGCACTGTGTGGTAGAGGACCACTTAATCTGCTGGCAACCTGGAATCATGCTCTGGGCTTAGCTGTCCGAGACATGTGGAGCAGAGCCCTGCATGCGAGGACTGGGCATCTTATCGGACATTTTCTTCCAAAGAGAGAAAGAATGGATTGTTCATTCTACCATGTGACTACCTCATCATGAAAGTGATGAGGTTGATGGTGGATCCAGAGATGTGAAGTACATTCCCAAGCTAGATCAGATAGTTCATGTTCAAGAGAAAGAGGGGGGGATAAGGAGGAGGAGGAATTAGAGGAGGGCAAGCCAGGAAGTTTTCACCTAGAGTCAAGCCAGAGCTAAGTCAGGGATCTAGCTTGACTCTATGAGCCAAAACATTAGCCGAGCCCTCGCTGTTGCAGGCTGTTCTGTAAATAGAAGTTGAACTTTTCAGACACTACACTAACTGTTCAAGCTGTCAAAAATGCCTTATTTAACCATAACTGGCTCAGCTTGACCTTGGCTCTCAGTTTCTTATAGAGGTCGAGCCAAGCCAAACCAGGCACTACGCTTGAGCCAGGCTCGAGCCTACTCTGGCTTGTCCACCTGTAGGAGGAATCTGAAGGGAGGAGGAGGAGGAATCTGATTGGGAGAAAGGTCCGGGTGATAGAGGATGGGTTAAAAGAAGAGCCACAGAACAGAGAACAAGTAAAAAAAACAGGAGACATGAGCAAAGACAGCCAGGTTAGCCTCCTGATGTTTTGCCTACACAAGTAGAGAAACAGAAGCACATGCCTGCAGCTTTATCACCTTGAAGCTGGATTCTGTCAGATCTTAAATACTAAGCATGGTTGAACCTGATGTGTAGTAGGATGGAAGCCCTGCAATGAACACCAGCTTCTGCAAGACATGGTATCAGTAGCTGTGCAGGGGGCACGGGTGAACCTGATGTGTAGTAGGGTGGAAGCTCTCCAGTGAACACCAGCTTCTGCAGGACATGGTATCAGTAGCTGTGCATGGGGCATGGGTGAACCTGATGTGTAGTAGGGTGGAAGCTCTCCAGTGAACACCAGCTTCTGTAGGAAGTGGTGCTGGTTGCTGTGCTGGGGGTACTCTCTCCTTAGTAAACAGTAACCATATTGATGCACCAGCATGGTGACTGGAGGAAACTGTACTGTTGGTGATGTTGTTTTTCAGATGATACATTAAAATGAGGTTCCATATGCTTGTTCTGGGGGTTGTTCTACAGGCAGATGTTAAAGGTCTCATGATTCTTCTAGAAAGGAGTATAGAATTTTCTGGTGTCTGGGCAAAATTCCCCTCATTCACTAGCTTCCTTCCCCCCAACAGCTTAACCTGGTGTAATATCAGCCTCTTTGCATTTGCATCCCCCCCACACCCTGGGTGAGGCTGAAAACAGGAGCTATTTCTTAGTTCACTTATCCAAGTTAACAAAAACTATTTATCTAAACATCTTTGTAGTGTGTTTGTTGAAATTCTCAACGATAAACAGACTTTTGCATTCCGCACCATGTGCAGGGGAGGGAGGAACTGTCATGGGATGACTGGCCAACTGGAAATGTTGTCTGTGCATAACCACTTGAAACATGCACAGTGTCATTATGAGGAAAAAGCAAGTGGGGAGTTGGGATTGGGAGCAGGTAGGTGGGAGGTGATACCCCGAGTGAGGAAGGGTAGCATGATGTAGTAGTGCCCTCTGTCAATAGTCAGTGAAGTATTTTGCAGGTTTTATCTCTATTCTAGTCACAACTATCACCAGTCTTGCATGGTAGAGCCATCAGATACCAACACAGCAAAGGGAAAAGGGGAAGAAGACAGCAGTTTTCAGGTGGTGCCAGTGGGTGCTTGACATTCTAGTGTGTATGGCCACAATTTATGACATGAACCATTCCACCACTTGGGGTTGGCAGTTTTGAGAGCCCTAAGGAGGCATTGCTCTCAAACTTCAGGATGAGGTGAATGGGTCTACTCTGATTGTGTACTTCCTGTTGGGTTCATGCAGGACACTGCTGGATGTCATGACTGGCCATATGAAGTTAAGCACCCCAGGCTGATGTGGTGTTGGATGCCAGCAGAGAGAATGAGCAGAGGGTGGGACTTTATAGGGGAAGGGGAAAGCCCTGATTGGTAGGTGGCACTGCCGCCCCATGTCTAATGTGCCTGCCCTGCCTCTTACCAGTTGGCCCCTAATGCTTGGCTGCTTCGTTTGGCCATTATGACAAAAAGTGGAGTTCCCTTTCCCATGTGAACAAATGGCACAACCCTTAATGTCTGGCTTGTATTCCCAACTCCATAACAGTTTTGTTGCATGGACACATTTACAGGAAAAAGAAGACCAAGGATTCATCCAGTCTGCTCTCATCCTACCTTCTGCCATTTCAACTTATTGCTGGGTGGGATCTAGACTGAGCCAACTGCTGATAGCATGGTTAGTTTTGAGGCTGCATCCCCTGCTCTCACAGTTATGCTGTCTGTTTAATTAGTGCATCATTATCATGATAAACCTAATGTATTTATAGCCAGCCCTGTTCTGTGTGTACCACCATCATGCATAATGCCTGCCTGTTTTCCAAATCAAGAGCCGACTGTGCATGTGCCCTGTACTCTCTGGGACATTGTTTGTCCATGTGTCCTGTACTCTCTGGGACATTGTTTGTCCATGTGCCCTGTACTCTCTGGGACATTGTTTGCTTTTGAGGTGCAAACAAGAAATTATGCAAGAAATAATTCACAACTGAAGTTGAAGGACAATTTATTTTTTTGGAGGGATCCTTAACATCTTATTTCAACATCAGTTCAGGTTTTGGGTGGGAGGCAGAGGTCCCTGTGCATTAAAGATAAGCATGTCTCTTCACTTCGGTGTACCTGCTGTTCTACCTCCTCAAACAGCAGTCCTGTGTAGCCACTGACTTGTTCTGTGTACCATTTATCATATGTGCCATACACTCACTTCACTTTTGTCATGCATGTGCTTACAGGTACGTACCTGTGAAATGAACTGAAATGGGACCATCTTGAAAATCACCCCATCATGTAGCTTCAGTCAGGTTTGATGCAGCAGAGACATCACACTGAGGCAGAGATAGGTGAACCCCAAATATAAATTTTAATGCTTCTCAAATAAAAATACAAGAGACATGAAGCGCTCTTCATATAGAAAATACACATTTAATTCAATATCGTTAAACTTTGTCACATGGTATAGTGCTATCTGATTGTGCATTACAAGCAGAGTGTGTTGCCTGCTGCAGCTCTAATGAAGAACTTGCACTCAAATTAACGAAGACCTGTCTGAGCATATGTATGCAAAAGGCTTATTGCAACATTCAAAGAGCCTAATTATCTGAAAAGAAATGAATAGCCATAATCTCTTTTAGCAAAAATACTGGTAATCCATCGGACTCCTTCACAGTTCCTACAGGGAAATCACTGGCCCAGTTTTGACATGGCTGTATTTTTATAAGCGGAGCTTTCTACACTAAAACTAAATTAAATCTGGGCCCAATTCTAAACAGTATTGAAAGGGATAATCAGTACTAAATGATAAAATTCAGCCCCACTGAGCAGAAAATGCAAGAGGTGCGAGCAGCACCTTGCATCAGGCTGATTCACCAGTAGAAAGGGGAAAAATAAATGGTAACATATTTACAGAATCGACATTTCCAGACATGCCTCATGTCTAAACAACAATCCACATATCTAGATTATTTCTGAAACATTTGACAGGAGCTTAAGTTTTCTATTTCATCTCCCTCTCTCTCTCTCTCCCCTCCCTCTCTGTCTATATACATATATATATATATATATCTATATACTGTATATATATAAAATGGGTAAGAAAATCTGTGAAAATCCAGTCTCCTGATTGGATGAAACACACCAATATGATTGTGTATTATTTATTTTTTATTTATCACTTTGTTTACCGAGTAAGTCATTATTCCACAATGACCACACCCCTGCTCTTCTTTTCGTCCCTCAGAACTTTTTGGACATTTTATAAGATAGATAATCCACTACAGGGTGTGCAGTCGTGCTCTGATATACGCATGCCATGGGTGGTTGAACCCTCTCAGCCTGCAGCCTCATGCCTCACAACGCATCCAAGGCGTGCCTATGTCAGACCACTACCGCACACCTTGCAATGGATTATCAGTCCATTTCTCCACTGTGTTGGTTAGGAAAATATGGAATAGCCTACCAGCTGATACAGAGGATATGAAGACAATACAGGCATTCGAGGTAAGCCTGAACAAACTTCTGTTTACCAAGGGAATCATAGCATGCCTTGGGTAAAGCAGATGAAGGGGTGGGGAATCTGTATAAATTAGTACATGTTTACAGTTTTTCCCCCTGTTTATGAAGCAAGAAGGAGCAGGAAGAGGGACATAACATACCTAGGACCCCTTTTGAGTGCAAATTACTATGTAACTATATGTGAGTGATCTGCTATCACTTTTAGAGGTATCAGATTCTGAGGAACGAGAATAAAAGCAGACTGAAAGGGGATCAACTATGAAAGCTGAGTTGATACTCCCTGCTGCAACCGTCATGGGGCTGATTTTACCAGTGATGTTCTATTTTTTACCAGTGACGTTCTATTTTTTCTTTTATCAGTGATGTGATAATTGGTACCTAGCATTTGCATTCATGGAAATAATAAGTTCCTGTAGTACTCTTGTAATCCTTGCCTTTGTTAGTCAGCAGTGATTCCTAAAGTGTTACAGTCAAAAAGAGCGCATTTAACATCAAAAGGGGTCCAATTTTAAACAAGTCTTTTCTATGTTAGATGCAACTGCAGCACCTTTTTTGTTGCCATTGACATGCCTTATTCAAAAGCTGAAACGTTAAAACTTGTTAGATGGTAGACAACATTATTGCCCTCTATTACTGATGCCACTTCTGGCCTTTTTTCCCTATAAAAATTGTGAAGTGGTTGGGATAATCATAATTTGGATGAGTCTATCAAAATTGCATGCATGCAGAAAAATGTGGAATACACCATTACCTTGTTTCTCCATAGCTAAAGCTGCCCTGGCTGTAGGGACTCTGAAATTCAATTACTATATATAGAATTACATCTATAAACTGGGTTTTAAAAGGGACTTTTTTGCATTAGGCATCACTGCAGTGTTTGCTTCCTGCATTTAAGCCTAACACATAAAAAGAAGACAATAACCCCCTTTTTAGTTGTCTACTATCTGTACTAGTTTGGGGTCTTTTGTTGGAAAAGTTTCTTGTGAAAACACTTAAAAATTGGTTTCAGCTGTTAGTGTTGTGATATAAAGTCATGATGTACAATCCTGAAACACTTGTTGGTGTCCCCCATCGCTAGTGACACTATTCAAGGACAAGGGAAAATGGGTCTCTTTTCTGTAAGTGCATGTGTTTCAACTGTTCAGGCTGGGGTCCACAGTGCACAGTAGTTCAGGGTACCGCCATACCAGGCAACAGCATCACTCTTCTCAGAGCACACCCACTCCAAGAGAGGTCAGTAGCTGATCTTCAGTTAACAGAACCTGTTTTTGTTGCCCAACAATATTTCAGCAGCCATTCATTACCAGACATCTGTACATTTCAAACCTCAATTATGATTATGAAGCGTAACATACAGTAGTACAACCTTCTGAGCAGAGTCTGAATTCTGCTTTTAATAACTGTGTAGAGTCTAAATGCAGCCATGTATTCTTTTTCAGGGTCGCCTTCCTGGTATCAAAGTGAAATACCTCTTTCTTGCTTGGCTTGGCATTTTCGTGGGCAGCTGGGTGGTATATATGCATTATTCATCATACTCAGAGCTCTGCAGGGGGCATGTCTGCCAGATGATCATTGTAAGTACTATACCATGAACTTTAACATTTTACTGCCTTCCAACACCAACACTCCTCCCCACCCCCACTTCCAGTATGTGACTTTTTACACAGGTCAAGGACAAGGTTATAGAACAGGAATGTGTTGTTCTGCAACACTACCGAAAGCAACAAGAACACAACTGTGGCATACATGGATAGGGTAGGGCCAGATGCATGACCTGCAGTTATTCCATCTGGCTCTACCTTGAAGAATTCTGATGACTGTGTAATATTTTTCCCCCCAAAAAATAAAGATAAATGCAATTTTTTTCTTTATCGTACTGCATTGAAGGTTTAGTCTCTTGGTCCCCCTGGTGCTAGGTGACCCAGCTGGTTTATGCAGGCACCACATTAGGCATACAATATCCATCAGCATGCTAGACCATTACTGTGCAATTCACTCAGTGATCTACGTATGAGGACTGAGGAAATGTTAATCAGCATTATTGTGGTTGGTTGGTGGGGGGGGGGGGCAAATCAGACCCTGTATAAAAAAATGTAACAAAAGTACAGCATTTTTTAAATCAAATGAAGAATGCATTTTGTAATTTAAATACTTACGTGTAGATCAGTAGAAGTTGGGAGATGTTTTTCCCACAAAAATGTAAAAAAGAGATTAAAAACAGAATTTGCCATTTTAAGCACCACTTAGAGTCAATGTTTTTTTGTAGAAAATCTTTTTTGTATCACATTTACAGCCACACTTGGTGCCCAGTTTGTTTAACCTCTGCCCCCCATTTTGTGCCACATATTTAGTGCAAAAGATGCTGTTTGCACTTAATTTTGGGAAAACAGATTTTATAATTTTGTAAAACAGAATTGCCAATGTTTGAAGATGGACAATCAGTGGCCCTTAGTAGAAGTAGTGGTGGAAATCAGGGGAACAAACTGGAGCTCTGTTCCAGCAGTGAAATTAGTCTAACTCAGTCTCAGGACAAATGTAAAAGGGCAAGTGTGTGGGAGGGAGGGGGAGGACACTGTGCTGATGACATTATATTAGCAAGAAGAAAAGGGCTGCAGCCTTTGGATAAGGCCATAAGCAGATAGTAATCCCCACCCCTAGACTCCACCCTTAGTGCCACCCCTTTTCATAACTAAGGAGTACGCTGACTCCCTCCTTATTTGCAATCAGTAATTTCAGAAGGCACTAATGGAGCAGTTAAAGATGGTGCTTAGGATGCAGACTGGGAAAAGAGTCCTCATAGCTTTACTTTTCAGTAGGGGTGTGTGAGTAATGAATATTAATTCCTGAATACCACAAATTACGGGCACTTCATATTAAGTACCAAATAAAGAATAATACCTGCTATTAATGGTATTGCTGCTTGGGACATTCTTTCTTTCAAGTCCAACAAACTCTCCAACCCCCTATAGGTAGCCAAGGCTAGCCCCTTGGCCACTCCTTCTGCATACTGTTATTTTGCCGCCCACCTCCCCCTGTTCTCCCAAGAGTTAAAAAAAACTTGATTCAATATTCTGGCCCCTGGAAACCTGCCAGGCGTGAACAGCATCTTTTCAGCAGGACCCCACTCCCCATAGCCAGTCTTCCCAACATAATAAATTAGAAGGTGGCGTTGTCCCCCAACCACGATTGATGATTTTGGGGAAGATGGCAGTGTCTCCGAAACCTGGAAAGTCCCATCAACCCCCCCCCATCACAGCCCCCCTGCTGCATTCATCAAGTTTGCAAGACTGGAGCAAGGGTCAGGTGTGCAACCAGGAGGGAGGGGGCAGAACAACAGTGTCATTGATGAAACTAGGAAGACTGATTGGTCAGCCTTCCTGACATTCTCTACAGTATGATGCACTTGTTCTGCCTCTTCCCTCCCAAATGTATGCTGGACTACTCACTCCAAACTTGCAAACGTGATGAACTGAGCAGACATGCTGTGATGGGGAGGTGAATGGGCTAATCTGTTTCAGAGACACTGCTTTCCCCCCAGTCATGAATCAGGGGATGGGGTTGGGGGGCAATGTCTGCTAAATTATTATGCAGTGAGGTCTGGCTAAGGAGGCTGGCCCTTCGAAAGATGTAGTTGGCTACTGGCATAGTGCCAGTAGTCAGTATTGAATCAAATTTTGGAAAAGAATGAGATAGGAGGGAGGCAGTGGCCAAGGGACTCACCCTGGCTACCTGGGAAAGGGGATTGCTTCAGTTCCCCTCCTGTTCTAATACCAAATACAAATAACAAGAAGTTTGGGCCCTGACTATAAATACTCCATCAAATATTAAGCTGAAGGTGTTCACACCCCATTACTTTTCAGCCTGTTGATTAGGCTGGCTTTACAAGTCGATTGCTTGTATGATGACAGATGGCGGTATTCAGCCCATAAGTGTGGACAAAACAACAACAAATAATTTGGCAGTATCTGTTTTGAATAGTGAGCATGTAGCCAGTCATGTACAGCTCAAAAAGAGGAGCACTTCTGTGGAAAACAGGATGACTGGATAATCTCAATAACCAGTGTTAACTGTTATTGTTTTCAGTTTGTGTACTACTGTTTGTGTATTGAATGCCTGTAATTATATTTATTGATCACTAGGATCCCAGGACTTCCTTGCAAATGAGTGTAAACTCAAGATCTTTTTTTCTTGGTAAAACAAAAATTAAAAAAAATCAGTAACTAACTAAATAAATAAGGGATATGCAGTGGTTCAGTGTGTGATAATGCATTTATCTTTTACAGTTTCCAGTGACCTCAAGTAATCTCACGAGTGCTGAACGAGTGAGGTTACTTGAGGTCACTGGAAACTGTTCAAGATAAATGCATTATCACACACTGAACTGCTGCATATTCCATTTATGCAACAGGTTTAGATGTTGTGTGAACATTTTGATTTTGGTAGGTCTAAATAATTTGTCAAAAAAAGGGAAAAGAAAATTGAATTTTCTGCTGTTTTTTGCTAATTCTAAAAAAACAAAATGGTATCTATAAATGAAACACCACGCATTTTGTAGATATTTTTGTGCTGAACATTTTTCGTGCTCACAGTACCATGCTATCATTTTTTGTTTTAAAGTTATCCATAATTGTTTGCCAAAAAAAGTGAACAAAAAATTATATTTTCTTCTGTTTTCTTGTTAATCATATACAATATACGAGGTTTATATAAATGATACATTATTCATTTTGTAGATAATTTTGTGCTGAAAAATTTTTGTGCTCACAGTACCATGTTATATTTTTTCATTATTAAGTTATTCACATTTAAATATGGTTAGTACTGCTTCTGAGACCGAACATTCTAAATGAACTCTGAAGAGAACTGTGTAGATAAATGAGCTACTATGGTAATAAATAAATTTATTACCATAGTAGCGAAGATAAATGGTTTTATTCTACAGTTTTTATCCTGACCCCTGTTGCATAAATAAATATACTCCCTAAGAACCAGATCATCCTGTGTAATACCAAGCATGTGGTACTGACAACCCTAAAGAACAGTGACCATAGCAAGTGAAAGGGTACACTTCAAAGGAGCCTGCACACATTTTTTGTTAAGTTAGTTAGTTGTTTGTTTTATATGTTTGTTTATTGGATGGGTACATTGGACCCTAGGGTCTATTTCCAGGCACAACCTGGATTCATAAAACAAGACATAAAAGAACATACTTAACACATAGGGCCCGATTCTAGAAGGGTGGTGCAAGTCGTCACCAAACGCAACTTGCGCCACCCACAACTGCGACATTTACCCTGCGCCCTATTCTAGAAGGGGCAGGGTCTCCGCAGCTATGTCTTGTGACTTGCAACATGCAGCCAGGTACGTTGAACTGTGGGTGCACCTGGCAAGCATGTCGCAAGCCGCAATGCAGATCGCAGGCTCCCCCCATGCCCAGCTAGCCTCAATAGGTGCCCCACAGGGCTGCCCACATCAACTGTCCCCCAAGTGTACACGTAGAGCCTCACAGGGCTGCCCACCCCATGCCACCAAAACCTACAGTAACTGCCCTGCAGGGCTGCCCACGCCAACTGCCCCCCGAATCCCTGTGTAAGTAATGTCCTGCAGGGCTTCCCACACCCCCAGCCCCCCAAAGTGTGCAAACAGAGCCCCGCAGTTCTGCCCACACCCCAGCACCCCGACTCCCCATTGTAAACACCCCACAGGGTGGCGCTGTCATCCCCACCCATGCTCGACTCGATTCACCGCCGCAATGCAGCAAAAACCTGACAAGCCCTGGTAGTCTAGTGGCCCCCACCCAGCTGCAGCAGCCCACCCAGTTTCCCCCATCCCCAGCCGGCGACTGGCACAGCCCACCTCTCACCTCCACAGCCAGCCGCTGACTGAGTTATGTAGGAGTGCTACTGGAAAGATGCTCTCAGATATTAATTTCTAGCATGGCTGGGTGAGGGGCCACTAGATTACCGGGCTTGTCAGGTTATGTGCTGCTTTTGCAGCCAGCGACTCGGGGTTGGGGCATGGGTGGGGATGACAGCACTGCCCTGTGGGGCATTTTACAATGGGGATTTGGGATGCTGGGTGTGGGCATCTGCAGGGCATTTAACATATGCATGGGGTCACAGGCCTCAGGGGCCATTACTGTACAGGGGGGCATGTACAGTATGGGGATCGGGCAGGATCATGCATGATGCCCTGTGGGGCAACAACAGGGGTGGTCTGGGCATGGGGGGCACATAGATCGGGTTCTACAGGACCCTCGGGGGACGGATGTAAGTTACACCAGCTAAATGCAGGTGTAACTTATGTTGCCAGTTCTCCAGAGGTTCTTGTAGAATCCTGACATTAGGGACTTTGTTGCTGCCCTTCTAGAATGGGGCGCAACTGCTGCCGTAAACCTCCTAGTGCTATGTCACAGGGGGTTTATGACGCAACTTCTGGCATAACAGCTGTTCAGTGCAATGGCCTGTGACATGTTGCAGGTCACTTTGTAGTGTAGCGCAAGTCGCAACTGCTGACGTAAGTTGCTACTTGTGCCATTCTACTTGGCACAAGAGCTGTTATGCCAGGCATAACCTTTCTAGAATCGGACCCATAATAGTTACAAATTATTTAGTTAAGATGATCTCTTACAAGTCAGGCAGTTACAACATTAATGACAATTTCACACAGCATTAGAAAAAAGATGTTTGTTTAATTATGGTTTGAATGCCTTATAGGAGCAAGTTTGCCAAATTTGTACAGGAATAATGTTACAATATTTTACAGCAACATATGAAAAAACTTTCTGCTCAGTGGTTGTTTTTAATGCTGGTACTACCAGCAACTGTTGATCACAGGATGTTAGTACTGCATTAGACCTCTTGCAATTCAATAAATCCAACAAGGGACTGCCTTGGCTGAGAGTAACCACCTTATAACAAAGTAAAGCGAGACCCAAGGTGTCCCTATTCTGGAGAGAAAGCCAGTTTAGTTTGTTACACAGGCTATAATGCTGCTCACATATGTGAATATTTTAATGTGAATCTACACATTGTGTCATACCGAATTATCCAGTTTTTCTTAATTCATATTGAAGCTTAGCCCCTCGTTAGGCTTTCACATTTTAGTACTGGTGGCAAACTACTTCTGGCAATTGTTTTACTAGTTTCTTTTTATAATACATTTCTCCGCCTGTACAGCAAATCAAGTTTTTGTGTAACTGGCTAGCAACAATTTTTAATGTGTTTATCATACATAAAGCAGGAATCAATTATTACCCCAAGATACTTAAAATGACCCACATTCTCCAAGGTGGAGTTATCATTAATTAAAATTTTAAATCCATTAAGATTTTTTACAAGCTTTCGAAAGGCCCAAAGCAGCACAGTCTTTGTGTTCTTTCTGTTCAGTACCAGCCTGTTTCCTTCAAACTATGATTGCAGTTTAGAAAACCCTCCCGCCAATTTAATGTTAAGAGATACAACATCTAATTTAACTCTAGCTCTGACAGGGAGCCTAGATCCAACCCATATAGTGCCTTATTAATCAGTAATCTGCAAAGTAATGCACCTGGGAAACAAAAACCCAGAGGAAGAGTACACAGTGGGGGTGGGGGTTATTAACAACAACAAAAATGGAAAGGGACCTGGAGGTAGTCATATCAGATGGCCTAAAAGTAAGCAAACAATGTGAGATGGCAGTAAGGATGGCTGGGGGGATACTGGGATGTATAGGGAGAGGCATCACCAGTATAAACCAGAACGTTGTTATCCCTCTGTACAGGCAGTTAGTGAGACCCCATCTGGAGTACTGCATGCGGTTCTGGAGACCCCATCTCCACAAGGACATAGACAGGATGGAGGTAGTCCGGAGGAGGGCAACTAAAATGGTGCAGGGTCTGCAACAAAAGTCATATGAAGAGAGACTAAAGGAGTTTAATATGTATACCCTTGAGGAAAGGAGGGAGAGGGGGAACATGATAGAAACTTTCAAGTACCTCAAGGGAATCAACAAAGTCCAAGAGGGTAGTATCCTTCAGAAAAAGAGATGTGCAAGAACAAGGGGACGCAATTTGAAGCTAGAGGGGGTACAGCTCAGGGGCAATGTAAGGAAGTATTTTTTCACAGAGAGGGTGGTGCACTCATGGAATGGCCTTCCTGAGGAGGTCATGGGGTCAAAAACAGTGGCGGGTATTTAAGAATGTGTGGGATAGACATAAGGCAGTTCTGGTGAGGGTGGGAAGAAGTAGGCTGTTGGTTAACTAGGATCTGCAGCTTATCCTGTAGGTAGGAAAATGGGTAGACTACGTTGGCCAAGCGGTCCTTATCTGCCACCAAAGTCTATGTTTCTAAATTACAGTGTCATCAGCATACATGAACATTTTAGACTGGTAACATAAGTCTTAGCATACTAGTCACAAACCCAGTATTGATCCTTGGGGCATCTCATATTATACTGAACAGGAAGAAGACAAAATGCCACCCATTCTCACTATCACTCAGGCATTCAAGTTTGGTTTTCATGAGGGAGTAATCCACTAACTCAAATGCCTTGGTCAGGTCCACGAGGACTGCATTGGTTAAGAAATAGGGGCTTAGATGTATTGGGGGGGGGAAGGAAAGGCTCTATAGCAAGGATGAGGAACCTGGGCCACACAAACAGTACGCCCTGTATGGTGCAACAATGGACAGTACAACCATGGAAAACTAATAGTAATATTTATTTCTAATTACTGGCATATCTAAGGGTAATTGTGGACAGTAAGCTGAAGCCAGCCAGGCAGTGTGCTTTCACAGTCACCAAAATAGTAGTGATAGTAGTAGTAGTAGGAGGTTTATTTGTGCCACACCCTTTCCCTCGGGCTCAATCAATAAAAAATCTTTATTTAACCAGGGGAGCACCATTGAGCATAGCTCATTTTCGAGGTGGACCTGGGGCTCAGGGCACCTTACACAGATAAGAACATTACAATAATCAAAGCAGGTGTGTAAGAGACAATCATGCAGATCAGGAAAACAGCAACAAATAATACATGATTACATTAAATTAAATAATTAACAGAATCAACATTTCATAAATACAGAGGCCCTCATAAGAGACCAAATGCCTCACTGAACAGATAGGTCTTAAGGCCCCTCTTAAAGGTTTCCACTGAGGGGGCCCTCCCTTAGAGCTTTTGGTACAGAGTTCCATAGGACCAGACTGGCCACTTAGATTGCATGGTTCCCAGAAGATTTAAGCCGTGCCCTGGGAAATGCAAGAAGGCCCATGACGGTGAAGTGGAGAGAGAGAGAGAGGGAGAGAGGGAGGGAGGGAGGATCAGTGAGGAGTCAAGAGCTTGAACAGGGAGCCTGGATCCAACCCATACAGTGCCTTATTGATCAGTGATCTGACCTTTAAGGTATTATGCCACTTCACCAGCAGCCAGTGCTGCTCATGCAGGACCAGGTTTATATGGCAAGACCTGGGAAGGACTGTCATCAACCTGGCTGCTGCGTTCTGCAGTAGCTGTAGGTACTGTAGGATGCCTCCATTTATTCTGAGGTAGAGGAACTTACAGTAATCGAGCATGACCATCACAAATGCATGCCCTTGTGATAGCATGTCTTCAGGAGGGACAAGGAACTTAATCTGTGCAATCCTCCTAGGATGGTAAAAGCCACTCCGAACTGCTGCTGACACCTGAGCCTCAAATGTCAGCCTCTTGTTTAGAATGAGCCCCAGATTTTTCACCTTAGTGGAGGCAACAACTTTAGAAGACCCAAGCATCAGCTCTGTCACCTCTTCGTCACTGCGTCACTGCCACCCCCCCAACCTGGTTTCATCACCACTACCTCTGTCTTGTCTTGGGTAAGTCTCAGTCAGATAGATTCCATCCGGTCCTGGATCTCAGCCAGACACAAATTAAGCACCTCGACCATGTTAGGCATCCTGGGTGCCAAAGACAGATACAGCTGTGTATCATCTACAAATCAAAAACCCAACCTGTAATAATCTTTCCTAGGGGTAGCATCTACACTGTGAATGACACTGGAGTGAGGATTTCCTTGGGGTACACCACAAAGCGGGGGCACTGGGAGCAAGGAGAAATTCCCCATCACTACCCTCTGTCTTTTGTCCCTGAGGTAGGACTCAAACCAGCAGATGACTGTGCCAGTGAGTCCACAGTACTCCCCCAGTCGATCCAACAACAACCCATGGTCCACAGTGTCAAATGCTGAGGAGAGATTTAGGAGAATGAGAACTGACCATTCTCTCCTATCCCTCACCCTGCAGAGAGCATTGTGCACCCTCACCAGTGCAGTCTCAGTACTGTGCCCGGACCTAAATCCAGACTGAAGGGGCTAATAGATGTCATGGGCTGCCAGATGTGCCTCAAGCTGCAGCACCACAATATTCTTGATAATCTTCCCCCAAAAAGGGGAAGTTAGAGACAGGTCTCTAATTCACAAGGCTGTCTGGGTCTAAACATTATTTCTTCAGAAGGGGTCTTCCCACTGCATCTTTCAATGCACACTGAAGAACTCCCTCCAAGAGGGCGCACCAAACAATCCCAGCAAACACCATACCCTGTAACACCACACAGCTCACTAGTAGATGCGCTGGGCATAGATTCAGTTCATAGAAGGGAAACTGATGCTTCGAGATCACCTCACAAACCTTGTCCATCATGACTGACGTAAACTCTCTGCAGGATGGAGGAATGCATTTGTAAAGTGCAGGCTTGAACTTCCAGAGTGTGGCAGCTCATTTGGTGAGATCCCAGCCCTAAAAGAAGATACTCTGGCTGAGATAAAAACAAGAAAACTCTTTACACATAGCAGATTAACCCACTCTCACTGGTTGCAGGTAGGTAGGATAAAGAAACCTGCCTACAGTCCAGAAGAGCTAAGCAGGTCGATTCCTCCCAGCAGCAATCTCCCAGCACCCAGCAACATAGTGCTGGGAAACATTAGGAAGGGGATGAGAAGCAGGTGAAGTGGGGGCTTCTCCCTCTGTACAAGGTCTTGGTGCAACCATAGCTGCAGTTCAGTGTCAAGTTCTTATCACTGGAAATACAGAAGAACATTTAAGAGATTGTGATGGTATCAAGTGAACAAGGTGACCAAAATTGGGCACTGACAAAAGCAGTGACTCAATTACAGTGTCTGTGTTCATGGCTACCAAGCAGGGGAGCGACTGGATACTGGGGTGGGCGAATACCGCGACAGGAAGTAGCGAGTATACGCGTGTGTGCACATGTGTGGGGGAGGGATGGTGTATGGGAGGGGGTGTGGCGGGCAGCTGCCAAGCAGGGAGGGTGGTTGGCTGGGAGGTGCTGGGTACAGGGTTAGGATACGACGTGGTGTGAGTTTTGTTTTTTTTGATTTTTTTTTTATGTTTTTCACCACCACCACCCCCCAACATGCACCCTCCTGGAGTTGAGAATCTTTAAGTAGGGCGGTGCGGGGAGCACAGCGCCCTGCATTAATAATGAGACCTGCAAGTCTTGGGTGCCATTGTTGTCTGCCCTGCGAGTGTGCATTGCCGAAATTGATTTTCAGTGATGTACACTCGCAGTAACTGCGATCGTCTTTCTGCAATCGCCTTTATGACATGGAACCGATTGTGATAGTCCAGCACAGGGCCAACAAGCGACTGAGGGGCTTAGGATACAAGAGCTATGAGAAATTGGACCTCAAATTATTCAAACTAGAAAAGAGAAAGCTGAGAGAGGTGACATGATCACAGTTTTCTGAATGCTAAACCGGATAGACAGGATGGAGAGTACACAGATGTTTGAGCTGCTGCATGCAAGTAGAATTAGAGAGCGTGCCCTCATATGGAGGGACTGAATGGGCAGAAAAAGTAGAAACATTAGAAAGTATTTCATCACACAAAGGACAATTAACAGGTGGAACTGCATTTCCAGTGAAGTTGTGGAAACTTGCAGAGATCAGCCTTTCAAAGCAAGACAGGACAAATTGCTAAGGGAGAGTGGCGTTGATGAGTTCATAGTAAAATGCTGGGGTACATTAAAAGGGGATGACCAGCAGGGTAAGGGAATTAATCATGCTACTTTATAAGGCCTTGTTCAGACCCCACCTAGAGCTATGTGTGCAGTACTGGGCTCCTCAATACAAAAAGGGCATTGAGGCAGGCAAAACAGTACATCACTGAATCACCAAACTGATCAGGGGTTTGGGGGTCATGAACTTTGAGGAGATGTTGGTGGCTCTCAACGTGTTCTTCTTAGAGAAAAGGAGGCTGAGGGGGACAATACTTAGTTTAGTTAGTTAGTTAGTAAGTTAGTAAGTTATTTAGTTCAAAGGTTTCACCAGGAAAGACATATTGAACTGATAACAGCTCATTTCCAGATATGTCCTGGGGATGAGGGGAAGAGGAGTGGAAATACTGTATAAGACATTATTTTCACTGGAATAACATTTTAGCTATATTCACTATTTTGAAAATCCAGTGAAAATTATATGCCAGTGGAAATATATACTGCAATTGACAAGTTAGCTTGCCCTTGCACTTCAGCTAAATTAAACTGCTGTGAAAATGTCAGAGCAGACAAAACAGTAAAATTTAAGAGCAGTGAATTCATTCTCTTATACAGTGGATCAAGAGGTAGAGAAAAATCTTAACAGTAATAACAATATTACATTACAAAAATAGAAGTCATCAGACATAATCCCAGCATGCTCAAAAGCATCTAAAAGATTGAATAGAGATATTTAATTAAGTGTCCTCCAGTAGGACATAGAGCCATTTCCTGAGGCTCAAAAGCAGTAAATTTGGGGGTAACATTAAAAGGTGTTTTTCCCTGGAAGGTGGTAACCCTATTGAACAGCCTACCAGTGGAGACGATAGAGATTAAGGCTGCACTGGCCGTAGTGGTAAGTCTGGACAAATTTCTACTTTCCAAGCGAGTTACATGGTGCCACGGGAAGTAGAGTGGGAAATCCCTATAAATTAGTACATGTTTGCAAAGCATATTTATTGACCCCTGCTGATGAGGCATGGAGGGGTGAACATAATGAACCAAGAGTCCCTTCTGACCATAAATTACTGTGTTACTATGTTAGTATGAGTAGGGGTTACATGGGGTAGATTTCCTGCTGTTAAGCTTGGATGTGTATCCATACTCAAATTGGGTATAGTCACTACATTGTGGCAGAAGAGGCAGAAAAGATGGACCCTAAGTCCAGTCTGTCATCACAGTCATCACAGTACTGTTACTATGCATGTAAAAGTGAGAAGGACAATCCACCTCCCAACATCATAAATGTACACCAAAGTCTAATATATATATATATTTGTTTTTTTAAATATGTATATATATATATACATACTTTGCAAAAAAATTTAATTAATGCAGCAGTTAGGGTTCCACCATCAAAGTTTGGAAATGTGGTGTTAGGGTTTCCAACCCCACCCCCAAACCCTCCACAGACCAACAGGCATCGGCCTTTGGGTTGTCAGCCCTAACACTTACCCCATTCCATGTGTAAGGAAGCTAAGATGGGTACAGTATAGGAGAAGGGGGTGAGCATTAGTGCTGACAACCCCAAGGCACACCCTGATGCCGGTAGGTCCATGGAAGGTGGGGATGGGGTGTTAGGGTTGGAAATCCTAACACCACCACATTTCCAAACTTTTGATGGTTGAACCTTAACTGATGCATTAACAAAGTTTTTTGCAAAGAATTTCCTTACTTTTTGAGACAGCATAATCGTAGGCTTATTTGCTTGTGGGAGTGCAGGGCCTTCCAGACCCTGAACTCCCAACCATTGATACTTCTTGACAGATTATAATTGTATCATTGTTTCTATGTGGAAGCACCGGGCCCTCTGGGCCCACTCCATAATGCTATGCATATTTGCATGTGGGAGGGCCCTGTGCTGCCATCCATCCATCCATAAGTCCTGCACTCCAGTCACTTCATAATGGTTTTCATATTTGCGTGTGGGATCACACGTCGCCATCCATCCATAATTTTTGATGATATCCACATTTGCACTCCTATTCATGCATAATTTTTGAGGAGATAGTGTAGTGCTAATCTTGTTTGCCTGGCCCCTGTGCTCCTATCCCGTATTGTGTGGACCCAAAGAAACACCTGACATTGCCATGTTATCCTATAGAAACACAGGACAATGTGCAACCTGTGTAAGTGGACAGCAAATTAATATATTTTCTCAAAATAAGCAAAAGGCACATCTATGGGGCAAGCCCTTTGTACCCTGAAAAATTCAGAACAAAATTGCAAACCATTAGTTCACAGCACAATGACAAAGAAATGACTGTGTACACCTCCCATTACAATGTAATCCTATGGAATATTAAGGAAAATTTAAAGCCATAGAACTTCAGAGCAAAGTAATATATTTTCACCAAACCAACTGCAAACCATTTCTTTGCTATGAAGTGACAAAGAACAAGCCATATAAACAATCATTTGTCAATGCCGAATGTTTGCTTGCTGGTATTAGCATTGTAAACACAGGAGTTAGAGAGATGCAGAATAGGAATGGCAGTGAAGTATAGAACTTCACGCCAACCCCACCTCCACCCTGCAGAGACGGACAGGCATTGGGGTATGCGTTTGGATTGTCGCCCATAACGTTCATGCCACTTCACTTCACCCTATCCTGCAGACACTAACACATGTTGAGGTGTGGCTTGGGGTGTTCGGCTTCATAGTCACCCCATTCCATAAGGACATATGCTGAAATGGGTGTGGTATAGGAGAATGGGGTGAACTCTGGGGCTAAAGAGTCCAAGGCACACCACGATGCCTGTCACTGGCTGCTGGGTGGTGGGGTGGGGGTGGAATGGCATGAGCATTACAGTCGGCAATCCAAAGGCACACCCCTGATGCCTATTAGTCTGTACAGGGTGGGACGTTATGGTTAGAAAACCTAATGCCCGGGCGTTTGTTGGTATTTGCTCTACAAATTTTCAACATGGCCTTTTTGTGACCCCCACCTCATGAAAGCATTTGGGACCTCTTCTCATGAACTGTGGCACTGTGATTTTGTCAATGTGTCTTGAACTTTGAGTTCCCACAGCGACCATGCCATTCTGCGCCAGATGTTCAAAAACTCAGATCAGGCAGGATGTGAAGAGTGACAGCTGTACCATTCATAGGGAGGTGTGAAGAGATGGCAATGTTGAAAATCCGTAGTGAAAATATTAAAAATACTCGAACTTCCGGGCTTTCATGGAAACTGCACAACGCATGCATGTAACACAGTCATTTAGTGGAATTTTTCCACCAAATTTTCAACATAAGCATTTTGTGACCTCTGCTCATGAACAGTGTTACTATGATTTTCCTAATCTGTCCCGAACATTGATTTCCCACAGCGACCACGCTATTCTGCGCCAGATGTGTAAATGCATATTTCAGGCAGGATATGAAAAATGACAGCTGTACTGTTCATAAGGAGGTGTGAAAAAATGCCAATGTTGAAAATCTGTAGTGAAAATATTACAAATGCGTGAAATTACAAGGGTGCATGGAAACTGCGCAACTTACGCTTGTAACACAGTCATTTCATGGACTTTTGTCACTAAATTTTCAACATAGGCACTTTAGCACCTCTGCTCATGAAGTGTCACTGTGATTTTTTTTAATCTGTCCCAAACACTGACTTCCCACAGTGACCACGTTATTCTGCGCCGGAAGTGTGAAAACAAATTTTGGCCAGGATGTGAAAAATGATAGCTGTACTGTTCATAAGGAGGTGTGAAAAAATGCCAATGTTGAAAATCTGGAGTGAAAATATTATAAATTCACAAAGTTATGAGCGTGCGTGGAAACTGCTCAACGTATGCTCGTAACACAGTCGTTTTATGGACTTTCGTCACCAAATTTTCAACATAGGCATTTTAGGACCTCTGCCCATGAACAGTGTCACTGTGATTTTCTTAATGTGTCCCAAACATTGATTTTCCACAGCGACCGTGCTATTCTGTGCCAGAAGTGCGAAAACACATTTCCGTCAGGATGTGAAAAATAACAGCTGTACTGTTCATAAGGAGGCGTAGAAAAATGGCAATTATGAAAATCTGTAGTGAAAAATATTACAAATTCCTGAAATCATGAGCATGCGTGGAAACTGCGCAATGCACGCTCGTAAAAGTCATTTTTTGGACTTCTTTCACCAAATTTGCAACATAGGCTTTTGGAGAGCCCACCTCATGAACACTTGCACTGTCATTTTGTCAATCAGTCCCAAAAGGTGATTCCGCGCAGTGACCGCAAAATCACCTTTTGGGACAGAATAACACCATGACAGTGGCTGAATTTATGAGGAGGGATCCCAATAATGCCATGTTGAAAATTTGGTGCCAAAATTCCCAAAAATGCCTGAGATATGCACCAAAGTTGAAAAAACCCTATTTATGCCATTATACAGCTTACCAGCATTTCTTCAGTTGCGGTCGGCTTTGAAGAGTGCAGATGTGTTCCCGGTCCACTGAAGAGCATTATGCCAGGCTCCAGAGGTAAGTATGGGGTGAGGGGGGTGTGGGGAGGTTGGGTGTGCAGTAGGTAGATGCGGGTTGGGGGAGGGGATGGCAACCAGCGTAGAACCGTTTCCTTTCTTTCATGGAGAAAAAAAAAAAGACATTGCGGGAAGGTTTTTTTTTTCAGGCTTGCTTTCAGCACACTGGGGTGGGCTCCCAGTGTGCCACCTGCCTTTTTTGGGGTGGGGGACTTAAGCTGATGGGGCTGGGTCCCTCATCAGCAAAGAACGACTGTTTGGAGGGGGCATGATGCTGAGGGGGATAGGGCACCCCCTCAGCACACAAGAAATGGGGGAGGGGCTTACATTATGCCAATGGAGAGTGGGCTCCCCTGTCAGTAAATGAACTAGGTTGGGGGCATGCCAATAGGGGATTGGCCACCCTCGTCAGCTTTCATGGGGCTGTGAGGCAGTGGCAAACCACCACCATGTTTACAAAAAATGTTGCACTAGGCAAGGTACCACCTTGCAATGACGGGTCACTCTCTCATTGCAGAAGAATGGCTGATACTGCAATGACAAGGCAGCCCCTCATTACAGCAGCAAAATTGTTTCAACTTGGTAGCACTTTTGGAAACCAATGTCATCAGCACAGTGTACCTGCATTGGTCCACCAGTGCCAAGCCCCCAAATGCAGTGCCACCGTTGGCTGCCACAGTGCTGCACCTCCACAATCTGCTTCTCTCCTAAGCTGCCACATGATATTTCTTGCGCATGCGTGCAAGCAAACATAAAAATCCACTTTTTGCAAATTGCTAAAAAGGATCCTGTTTTGCAGTAAAACAGAATCCTTTTCCGCAGTTTGCAAAAAAGGATCTTATTTTGCAGTAAAAGATTTCCACGATTTGCAGAAAAAGAATTCCACAGATAAAATATGTACATTTCTGGACACTCTTTTCATAAACCAACCGCAGAATCCGATTCCTTGGCCCTGATTAGGTAAACACAACTGTTGGTGTTTACCAAAAGCCAGTATTTTTTATGAAATTCAAGTTTGTTTGCCTCCCTAACTGAAAGCAAAATGGTATCAGCATGAAATAGGATTCCACATTTGCAAACTAGGATTCCGCAATCGTGATGAAGAAACTTATTTCAAGCTTCACATTTAAATTTTCCCATAGGAAATAATGGGAAACTTTGAAATGTAATAACTTTGGAACAGAGTAATATTTTTTCACCAAACCTTCAAAAGGCATATTTGTGATCCAAGATGTATGTATTCTAAATATTTCAGACCAAAATCCCAAGCCATTTCTGTGCAGCGGCGTGACAAAGAATTTGACAAAAAGTGGTAATTTTCACATTTTTGACACTCTGTAGCTCCACACCCATGCATCAGACCAGAGCAAAACTTGACACATCCAGAGTTCTTTGGTCTCTGATGGAGCATGCAAAATTTCGTGTGAATCAGTTGAACAGCTGTGAAGTTATTAAAGTGCAAAATGTTCAGTTTAACATAGAAGTGTCCATTGAACCTTAACTATAGGGGCATGACTGGGCCCCTATAGTGTATGTATATATGGAGAAATATGCCCTTTGACTGCCAACTAGAGATGCCCCTTCTACACCAAAGGAGACTGGTTCCCCCAGTAGATGTGGGAGGGTCTCTACTGATTTTACTCTACTTCTACTACTAAGTACAAATTTCCATACAGACCTCTGGGAGAACTTGGCAACTGACATGTTATTAGTTATCTGTCTGAATGGCTCCCAACATTGGGCAGTATTTCTTAATTGTCTTGTGCACACCCATATAGTAATGGCATGTTCCCAGCCAGTAACTCAGCTGCCCCCCCCCCCGATGTGTACACCCACTAAGTTGCCTGGTAGCAGTACATACTGTTCCCCATTCCTGAGGAAGTTGAGCTGTCCTTGGGACACTCGATCTTCCTTCCCCCAATCAGCCCCTGAGCTGCCTGAGTTTCTTCCCAAACCTGGGTTGCCAATGTAAGTGGTGGCAGTACCACTGCACTACTGGGCCAGCTCAAGTAAATGTTATTTGTAACTGTGCCTCTGAGTCACTGTTACTCACTTCTAAAGTGATGTCAGTTTACTGAAGAACAAAAGTGCAGCTGGTGGTTTAATATATGATCTAGTTCCCCTATGATTATATGTTGTGTGACAGATGATTGCTCATTTCCAAAGAGAAGGTATCCCTCCCCCCCCAATTCTCTGTCCTCATACTTCCCCCATTAACCCCATTCCCACCTCTGCGCTAGGTCCTCCTGATACATGTACTGTACATAGCACTACCCACTAGCTCTCTAGGGTTGTCAATGCATGGCTACTTCCAGCAGTGCCCTCCTACATATGCTGGGAAGAGGTATATGAATACTAAATATACAGTACCTTTCCAATGAACTGTTGTTTAATACTGCTATGTTGCATCTGTTCCTATATAATGCACCCCACACCAGTAGCCCTAGTCTAGCTGTGTATCAGAGCCACTAAGTATCCAGTTCCAAAATGATGTCAGTTTACTGGAAACATGAGTACAGCTGGTATTAAATGTATAATCTAGTTCGCTGTGGTTATATGGCAATGACAGCTAACTGTCCATTGTCAAAGACAAAGAGTATCCCTTTTCCTTTTCCATTCTTTTCTTTGTACTTTCTTCTTTAACCTTATCCTGACCTCTTTACTATTGTAAGTCCTTGTGGCAGGCATGTTTTACATTTTTATTCAGAAAAATAAGTTCCAATCATGTGCTTTTGTTTTCAACAGTTAGGCCCCCCAACCAGCAAAATGTCTTTAAAAGTGTGAATTTTATCGAAGGCTGTTGAACGCCCCCAAGCCCATAGGGTGTTGAAGTCTCACAAGGAAGGCCTGATAAAGGAATGCCCCTTTATTAACTTCAAATGCAGTCATAATTATTGTGAATGGGAAACCTTTTTATATTTGCAAATAAAGGAAAAGAATTCTAAGGCATTGCTGTCTGTCAGAGAGATACAGAACAAGAGGAGAGCAGCACTGAGGTTTTAGTCCTCCTTGTACCTGTCAAGGAACAGAACAAAGACAGGTAGTACTGAAGTAGTGTGGTGGGGGCCTTGCTAGAGAGAAAAGGTCTCTTATGGGTAAGAACTGGTCACACATTTCCTGTTTGGCTAATGTATAATTTCTACCACTAAGCTGGAGCCTGAATCAGTCTTGATTTATGCACTTGTGTTTACTGTTGAAAACCATTATTTTCATATGTTTTTCCTGACTGCGTTATTTAAACTTTTTTACTTTGGAAAATGAATTGTAAATAAAGGCAAATACTTCCTAAAATATAAGTGACCGATGGTTGCACTGTGAAAATAATATTTCATGGGTCTCTGATGTATCCATCTTATTAAAGACACACACTGTCATAGTTTATCTGAGCTAAGTACTCCTTACTAATGCTGGGAAGTGATAAGGCAAAGAGTGGGAAAACAAGACTGCACTCACCTTGAGGTTTGAACAGTTAGTCGTGGCTTGATCCAGGGGAGCTGGTGACTTGGTTCATGGGTCCAGGTGTCTGGGGCTTGGCAGTTAGGTACAGGGGCAAATGTGGGCACAGAAAACAGACTGGATCAAACTAGGATGAAAGTCTGTGCCAAGGTGCTGTGAAAAAGGAACTGTCAGAGGTGCAGATGCTTGATCTGCATCAGTCCTCCAGATACCCGTGTGTGTAGCATCACCCACTGGCAGCAGAGGGTTCTGTGCCTCACTGCCTATGCTGTGTATCGGTGTATGAATACCATAATTACCTATTGGATTACACCACACACCTGGAACCATAACCAAAGGAGACTCCCCATAACATTTAGGATACCACCTGATGGAAGACTGAAAGGAGTAGTCCACCCAAAACTTACAAAAAACATATGTTGTGCAGAGTGTTTTGATTTATATGTTAAGTCATTGTGTGCCCTTCCCTCTGTCTGCTATTAGGAATTTGTCCTAAATTAGCCTGCTAGCTTTAGGGTAGTTTTATGACCTCTGGAGATCTCCATCAGAGACAGCTTAATTGTATTCCTTTGTCTTACAATGCACCTTGTTTCATGTGACAGTGATGTAGCAGAGACCATAAATCCAATAGAAAGCATTGCTTTACAATCTGTTCACAACGGTAGATATGGCTATATTTTAAAATCTCTAGAATTTACCTTAGTGACTACCCTCATCATAAAGGTCTTACTGACCTGAAGAACTTTGCTGCTGGTAATTTTTATGTAGCTCGTAAAGCTTCCAAGATATTTAGTTTGTTTGGCATGTGTGTGCTGAATGTTGGGTCTTTGCTAAATCACTGTCACATGAGACAATATGCACTGTAGTAACAAGGAATACAATTAAGCTGTCTCAGATGAAGATCCCAAGGGGTCATAAAAGTAGCATAAAGCTAGCAGGCTAATTTAGGAAAAACTCCTAATAGCAGACAGAGGGAAGGAAACACTAGAACTTCACATACAAATGAAAACACTCTGCACAACATATATTTTTTACAAGTTTTGGGAAGACTACTCCTTTAAAACACATAAGGGACCTGTAATGTAAATGTGGCATACTGTTTCGGAGGCATACCTGTGATATATCATGGTTGGGAAATATTTCTTACACATTCTTCTCAGGTAGTCAAACAGGGTTAAAGTATTTTCACAAACAACCCCTGTGGTGAGTAGATTTATCTCTGGGAGTTGGCAAAGGATTAATTTTGATTAGTCTCCTCCTTATCATGTGAAGAGACTGTCTGTAGAAATCCTTGCTCCTTATGAAACGTCTTGCAGTGTTGGTGCCTTGCCCAGAACACAATGGCAACTGGTTTTGTTGTGGGTAATACTGAATCCAAGTCTATCTACATGGAAGATGCAATTTAGTTGCAGACGGGTTTACACAGTTTTTTTGAACTTTAACGGGCTTCCAGATCAAAAAGTGGGTTGATCTCGGTGAGTGATGGGGATGGCTGATAATGTGATAGGTGGGTGGACCCCTTCAGAATCTTAACCTGGGAACACAGATCTCAGTTCCTCAGATTTCACTTGGCAAAGGAAGATATCAGAGGTCCTCTGGAAAAGGGGATCCTGAGTCAATATCTTACCCTTATGTGTGCAACTTCAAGCCCCTTGCATGGATAAGGTACTGTGGGTCTTAGTGTGAGACAGTGTTTCTTTCTTTCTGCACACTGTCTGTTTTAATTTTTATTCTACTTTCCCTAGTAAGTTTTTTTTTCCTTTTGTATTTTACTGTATATTCTGTAATTTAGAAGTATAAATATCAAATACTTGTATATAGGTTTGTCCTAAGTTGAGATAGTTTGTTAGATATTGGTTGTTAAGATGTGTTTGATGCGGTCTATGACGGTCAGGCGCTATTCTCCCACTCTGTTCCGGGGCCTCCATCCTTTTCACTGTCCCCACTTGCCTACTGATGTTTTTAATAAGTGTCATGCAGCGGGGATAGTGAGAAGGCATTTAAGGGATGGTTGGGCTGGACAGAGTGGGAGACTGAAGGGGAGTGGGCAGATAGGGATAGTTGGGACGAGGAGACGCCCTGGGATGAAATGGGATCAGGAGAGGGGTCCTCCTTGCCTGATTCCCATACCCAAGGGCTCCACAGATTGTGGGCAGGTACTGCGCTCCTCTCCGAAAACCCATCCAACCCGGGCGGTGTTATGTAATGCCAGGTCCATTAGGAACAAAACTGCAATTATTGCAGATCTTGTTGCAACATCTGACCTGGCATGTATCACCGAGACCTGGCTGGATGAGAACGCAGGTCCTATATTGGACTCTACTGCTCCGGCTGGGTTCTCGGTGATGCACCGTCCGAGATTGGATCGTAGGGGCGGGGGAGTAGCCATCTTCTTTAGAACAGATCTGAGTCTTGTGGAGGTGCCAGTGGGTAACACCAGATCTTTTGAGTGTATCCTGGCAGCAGGTGCAGAGTTTAGGATTCTCCTCATCTACCATCCACCCGGTGATGGTGGAGAGTTCCTGAGGGAGTTCGCGGACTTTATCGTTGACATGGCATTGGAGTCACCCAGATGGTTAATACTGGGTGACTTCAATGCCTGGGTCAACGACAAACTCTTGCACTTCGGAAAGAACTTTCCCCAACTTATGTCTATGTTGGGCCTGTCACAGGTAGTTACCTCTGCTATCCATATAGGGGGTCACTGATTGGATCTGGTGTTCCTACTGGATTCGGATGTCATGCATCTGGGGGTGGAACCGAATGTGTGGACAGACCATCATACCATAAGATTCAGCTTTGGGGCACCCCCTAATAGGCCTGCCTCTATGGAGATGGTCCAGTATCGCGCTTTAAGGGGAGTTAACCCAGAGGGCCTACTAGCGGTACTGGACCTATCGGGTATTTCGGGTGAGAGCATGGGTCCAGGGGACCTTGTTCTTGCCTATAATAAGGTGGTGAGCGAGGTCTTGGACCAAATTGCTCCTGTTCGTGTTCACCTACTCACTCAGCACCCAAAGACTCCATGGTTCGATGAGTCTTTGAAGGAACTGAGGAGAGTGGGGCGAAGTCTAGAGAGGGCCTGGCGGAAATCTTGCCTGGATGCTGACAGACTTAGGTTGATGTATCATTATGGTATCTATCAATCGGCAATAACCCGTAAGAAGGCAGAATTCTGTCCAGGGAGATTGCTGCACGGAACCGACCAGCTCAACTCTTTCGGACTGTCGACAGACTGTGCAATCCACTCTGTCTATAGTCTGGAAGAGATTTTTCACAAATAAAGTGTGATGAGCTTGCTCGGTTTTTCGCAGATAAGATTGCCAGCATTAGGTCGGATATCGGCCAGGCTCACTCTTTAAGGGTTTGCGTGATCGCAAGGGAAACAAACACCTGTGTCACCTGGTTTGACTTTGGTAAGCTGGAATTCATGGATATTGTGAGGATTGTCCAGACTGTACATCCAACCAGCTGCAGTTTGATCCGGGCCCACGCCACTATTACTAGGTTGGCGAGATACTATCTGTCCGATCATTGCTGAAATTTTTGAAATATTCGGAGCAGGGATCTTGCCTGATCCCCTAAAGGAGGTGGTCGTTCGACCACTCCTGAAAAAACCTTCACTGAATCCGAACTGTCCAGCCAACTACAAACCTGTCTCTAACCTGCCCTTTCTGGGTAAGATTATTGAAAAGGTGGTTGCACTACAACTGGATGACCACCTTACAAATCACAGTATCTATGATACTCTTCAATCAGGATTTAGGAAAAGACATAGTACTGAGACTGCCCTTGTCCGGGTTCTAAATGATCTCCTGATAGCGAGAGATCGAAAGGCTCGTACTATTCTAGTCCTTCTTGATCTCTCTGCAGCATTTGATACTGTGGACCATGGTGTGCTTCTGGAACGCCTGCAGCTCTATTGTGGACTGTATGGTACAGTTCTGCAATGGTTTTGATCTTTTCTCACGGGGCGGAGACAGAGGGTTGTCACCGGAATTTATTCCTCTACCGTCCTCCTGCCCTGTGGGGTTCCGCAGGGTTCCATTTTGGCACCCATGTTGTTTGCTGTCTATATGCTGCCACTGGGAGACATTATTAGGCGATACAGCTTGGGCTTTCACTGCTATGCAGATGACACCCAGCTGTATCTGTCCTTTAGTCCCGGACAGAAAGATGCAGTCTCTATACTTAACAGCTGTCTTTCCTAGATCAAGGATTGGATGAGTGCCAGCTGGCTGAGGTTAAACCCGGATAAGACTGAGGTGTTGGTGGTGGACCCAGGTAGCCTTGAGGTGGGTTGTAGGGCTGGGCTTCCTTCGGGCATATGGATTGATGGTGTCCAGCTCCCAACTTCAGACTGGGTGCGTAACCTGGGCGTTATTATTGACGATGGTTTGACCCTGAAATCTCAGGTGTCATCCACTGTCAAATCCTCCTTTTACCATCTTATTAATATCACTCGGGTAAAACACCTAGTTCCTCTGGCTGACCTTCCGACATTGGTCCATGCCTTTGTTACCTCTCGCCTTGATTACTGCAATGCCCTGTACCTAGGGCTACCGGGGGTTGATATCCACCACTTGCAGCTGGTGCAGAACGCAGCAGCCAGGCTTTTGACTGGGACATCTATGAGAAGTCATATTACGCCTGTGCTGCGCAAACTGCACTGGCTGCCGGTTCGTGGCGGATCACCTTCAAGGTCGGGTTACTGACCTACAAAGCCCTACACGAACAGGGACCACAGTATCTTTAAGATCTCCTTATTCCCTACTGTCCCTCTCGCTCACTCCGATCCGCCCTCAAGGGATTGCTAGAGATTCCCAGGGTTCGTTTAAAAACATCTGGGGCACGGGCATTTTCCTATGCTGCCCCCACCCTGTGGAATTCACTACCTCATCAGATACTAAGCTGCCTGACCGTCGAGAGTTTTAAGTCAGAATTAAAAACTTATTTATTCTTAAAAGCATATGGAAAGTGATTTTATTGTGAGTTTATTGTGATTGTATTGTTATTATTGTTGTTGATGTTATAAGTTTGTGAATTCTAATTGCCTGTCCATTTGTACAGTGCTTTGGTTTTGAAAAGCGCTTAAAAATAAATTTTTACTTACTTACTTACTATATTTAATATTCTCTAGGACTGTGCAGGGTTTTTGAGTACAGGTAAAATCCTTTTCAACTGAGCAATCTGGTGTACCAAAGAGCACAACTAACATGTATACTATAAAAGCAACCTATATCTGATACAGAGCAGGTGAGTGGTTCCTGGTAGTGACTAATGGGATGGTTCTGCTGCCTAAAATAAAGACTTTGCACTTGGTGAACAGTGGCTGGTGGTGCGTGAGATCCAAATCAAGATACCCTAACAATCAGACAGGTAGTGACAGCAAAGAACAACAAGTAGCCATCTGGGTGTCTGGTCACCTTTATGTGTGAGTTTGTTATGAACTGGTGGCAGCTGTGTAGATTGTTGTCACATGCTGGTAACAGCAGTATAGATCATTGTCATAATCTGGTTGCAGAAGAGATGGGAATGTTGTTCACAAACTGGCAGTTAAGGTTTGTAAGCAGTGAGCATTTCCTTAAGTGCCAGATGGCTGGCAGCAGGGAATTCTGTGAGAGGGGTAAGCATTAATCAAGTACTGTACATGGTGAAGTGGATTGCCACTAGAAAGGTTACCTGTACAGCCACAGGCAGAATGTACAGAGGGATAGTTATACACCTCTGTTTTATTTATCTCTAGAAAGTTGAGTGCAGTTTACAAGGCACTATGCCTGCCTCATATAGCAAGTGCACTTTGGCAAAGCTCTAGGAACTGTTCTAGGGGAGAGGGCTTGCCTATGACAAGGACCGAATGAGGGCAGAAACTATAGAGGTACTTGAGGTACTTGAGAGAAGTGACCAGAAAAGCAATGTAGAAGAGGTCACTGAGGCAACTGCCCAGACAGAGGCAGTGATAGTGAGCCACAGCCAGAAACTGGAGCAGCAGGGCAACTAGATCAAAAGGATGTGGCTGGAGCACTCCTTGGTAAAGGCAAGGGTAGAGGTTTTTTTTTTGTTCCTCTGCGGCTGGTGGGGTGTTACCTATGGTTTTCCCCCAGTCCAGCCTGACCTCTTTAGCCCCTTACTCTTCCCCAAACCTCAAGCTCTTACCCCTTCCTTGGTTCTGCACAGCGATCCACTGCGGCGGGCATGTAACCACCACCGTGGGATCCAGGGGGGGGTCCCGATCAGAGGGAGCATCCAAGGCTGAAGCCGGGCAGTGCCTCGAGGCCGGCCTTCAAGCAGCGCACCAAGGTATTTTCCCCTTCTTTTACCCCTACACACACAGCCGTGCAATGATGTCAACACGGAGCTACCATAGATGTCAGCTGTGTGCATCCCCCAATGTGCTCCTAGCAACAGTAATACTTCTGATCTCCACTGGAGGTCACTACTGCACCGGGATGCCCCTGAATCCCACCCCAGGGAGAGGAGAGCTGTCCTCCAGACGCTCAATCCTACTCCCTCCCTGCTGAATCCCAGCTCCCGGGCTCGTTCCCAAACCCAGGTTACTGGCATGAAGCGAGGTGTGGCATCCAGCGCCTCAACCCTCAGCGCCACCAGGCCAGCCCGGCAAGGGTAGAGGTTTAGCTGCAGAAGGCAAAGCTGGATGCAGGTGGTGAGTTGCAGAAAGCAAAGCTGGAAGCTGAGGAGTGGAAGGCCAGGCTTGAGACAGAAAAGCAGGAGAGAGAGAGAGAGAGAGAGAGAGAGACAGTGCAAGCATCATATCCTGATTCAAGAGGGGTGAGAGAAGGAGTGCTAAGAGCAAAAGCGGGAAGGTGAACATGAGAGAATTGAAGATTCTGTGCCCAAAAGCACCACAATAAACTATAAGTACTGGCATAAGGGGTCTCACCCAAGAAATCTAAATTAATGTTAAAATATTTCTTCAGTATTCAGAGGGGAGGATTTTGATTTATTTCTGAAATCTTTTGGGAGACTGTGTGTGCAGTTTAAATTGGGCATGACTTCTTGGGCTATGCACCTTGTGTGGCTTATTATAGGATGTGCATTAGAGGCATTAGCTAGACTGGGTAATGAGCACTTCATGACTATGGTTAAAGTAAAAAATGTTTTGTTTAATTATTTTGAATTAATCCCCAAGGCCTATAGATAGAAATATAGGGAACGGAGAAAGGGCCCAGGAGATAGTAATTCAGTATGTGCAAACACATGATTTTTTTTTTCAAAATCATTGGGCTGAACTGCAATAGCCAATTCCCTTATTCAGATCAAAGGTTTATTTTTAATGGAACAATTTCTGTGAAGTTTACCAGATGACCTAGTGTGTGGCTGTCGGACAGAGCATGTAGCTCCACAAAGGAGGCAGCCAAAAGGGTTGATCAACACATGTCCAGCTGACCACACGCATGTCATAAACAACAATGGGATAAGGACTGCATGGTTTTAAGGGGACCCGGAGGCAACCTAAGGGAAATCAGCCTATGCCTGAGCCCAGAAGTATCACAAAACTAATGAGCCAAGGGAACAGAGGTGTTTCATGTGCCAGAAACCATGGCATTTGTCCTATGACTGGCCTAAAAATCTTGCAATGGGGAAGAGTGTAGAGGGAGGGGGTATTCAAGGTGGTACCAAGCAACTAGTGACCTATTTATGGACAATCCCTGTTAACTCCATTATGCTCATGCTCCCTGCATTAGTGAATGGAAAAGTAACTTCTCGATTGTGGGGCACTAGATCTCCATCTTGATTAATCAGGATCTAACCCATGTGGGGCAGATTCTGTCAGACCCATTTTCCAAGATTCAAGGAGTCTTGAGTCCTGTGGTCTCAGTACCAATGACCAGGGTCTTCCTGAGATAGGCAGGCAGCCAAGGGAATCAGGAGGTGGAAGTTGTACCTGATCTCCCAGTAGATGTGATGATGAATAATACCTTAATAGCAGGGAAAATATTATGAGTGTTATTATCCATAATCAAACCAAAAGACAGGCTTCTGAGGATGAATTGTGGACAGTGTAGTAAGAAGCAACCTCTTACTCAGAAGCTAAGGAGCAGCCAGTCTGACTGAAGGGCTAGCTGGTAGCAGCAGTTCTGACCAACAGCTGCAAACTATGAAGATCCCAGTCATGGACAGGTCTCCTACAGAAAGACTGTGCCATAGGGAAGGGAAGGTGTGAGGAGCTTGGCAGAGCTCAGGAAGATGACCCATCCCTACAAAAACAAAGGAAAATAGCAGCAAGTGCTGAGGGTGACTCTCAAAGAAAGGGAAAGGGGGAAATTGTTTAACCAGGAAAGACACACTAAGCTGAAGCTTGTTTCCAGGCATGACCTGGGAGCACAAGGAAGTTAAGTGACTTACTCAGGGTCACTCAGTATGCAAGTGAGGGCTGTGGGATTCAAACACAGGTCTCCAGGTTTGCGTCTTAAAGCCTTAAACCACTGCACTGTACTGCCTCCTCCTACAAAAGAAGTAAAGAGAAAGTTTGTTGGGGAAAACGGATTCCCATAAAGAGAGTGGATACTTAAGGGAGGGTATCACTTTAATTTGTGCAAGTCTAGGCAGTTTAGATAGTAGAGTTAAAATGCGCAGCACTTCACTAAAAGTGACAGCAATCTGCCATAGCAACTCCTCCTCCCAGATGAGACCATTCCCATGCGGTAGCTATGCTACCCTAACTCATCCTGGGTCTGACCATGACTGGAGCTTGGGAATAGAATGTCTGGATTCACTGAAGCAAAATGTACGAGTGCCTTAATCACATGACTGTTGGAGTGACTGAATAGCAGCAGATTTATGCAGATTTAACTCTCTGTTCCTTTTTTGGTTGAACAAAAATGCATTAGAAGTGAAAGACAACAAGCAGGCCAGGGCTCCAAGAGCAGGGTGCTATATGTTACTTTCCATACTATTACATTTTCAGAGTGCTGATGATGTGGCCCTTCAGTGTTGGTAGACATTTCTGATAAATGTCTGCAATTTGCTCCCACTGTGGTCACTTGCATGAGTATTTACCTACAGACAGCCATAAATGGGGGAGCTGATGCAAACTGTGGCACTGAAACATGTGCGATGCTTTTACCACTCTACACTGGCACACTGCATCCCTTTCTAAAAACCCAGTCACATTTGTTTGTGACAGTTCACAAAACTTGAGTCAGACTCCCTGCACCTGTTTAAAAAGTCCCTCCCAGCAGAGTTAAAGGTATTCGCTGCCAACTCCCTTTGTTTTTTTAATTAAAAATTGTATTTTTGCATGAGATTACCCAACACAAAGCTTAAAATTTATATTCAGAAAAAAAAATCAAGTTGCAGTTGATGCTTGCTTAAGCCAGCTTTGGGAAGTTAATTCTCAAATGACAGTCAAAAAACTGCATCATGTACATGCGATTGAACATGGCCCACTATGCCTTTCAGACCACACTCCTATACAGGTGACTTTTTCTTTGAGATGTCCTGAATGTGGGGATCCCTGGCAGTTGCACCCTGGTCTCTTCCAGGATCAATCCCTTTTATATAAATTAACAATCCAAATACCTCAATTCCTCCAGGACAGTGATACCGGGGAGGTATTTCATAGCATTCTTTGGGATGCCCGTAAGTCTGTTCTTCAGGGAACTATTATAGACCATTCTTTTGCATTACACAGTGAACAGGAGAGCAAATTGCAGGAGCTGTGTAATTCCCTCTATTCCTATCAGATGCGTTGGATGCAGGGGTACAAAACCGTTCGTTATCCAATGTTGGACACGCCAGCTCAAATACAAAACTTTATGGACCAGAAGACTGAACAGGCTTTATTCTACCTCCACCAACAATCTTTTGAAGGAGGTCCCTCCAGAGCCCACCATTTGGCCTGGCGCCTCTGAACACATAGAATAGCAGCTACAGTTTCTTAATTACAACACACTGCTACGGGGACTTCTGCATTTAAAGGTCCTGAAATTTTATCTATTTTTCAAACCTATTATTCATCTCTATATACTCTGGATACTCATTCTCCTTCAGATAAACACCTTCATTCTTTTTTATCTTGGGTGGGTCTTCCTACGTTTCTTCCAAACAGGTGCAGCTTTTAGCAGCACCAATTACAGTTTCTGAACTTTTTAACAGTATTCAATTGGCTAAAATGGGAAAATACCCAGGTATAGATGGCTATCCAGCTGAATTTTATAAATTGCTATCCTTAGCACCCTTGCTCAACCATATTTTATTACATTCATTTCACTCTCTTCAGGATGGACAGAACGGGCATCCCCTCCCCACCTTCTTCGCATTATGCTGTTATTACCCCCTACTAAAACTGGAAAAGGACCTTTCCTTGTCTACTTCCTATCATCCGATATCTATCTTAAATGTAGATTACAAACTTTTTATGTCAATTTGGGCATTACGTTTAGAGGGCCTTATCCCCTCCCTGCTGGACCAGGACCAAGCTGGTTCTGTGCATACTAAGCAAGCACATGATAATGTGTGTCACACTCTGCTTCTTTCGGATTATGCTTGTCAACATTACATTCCTATGGTTCTGGCTAGTTTGGATGTGGAGAAGGCCTTTGATCAGGTCTCATGGCCCTTTTTATGGTCTGCACTTCAATCTTTTGGTTTCCTTTTGATATTTATAAATATGTTGCAACAGTTGTATCATATATCTCTTGCAATAACGTTAATGGGCTTATTTTCTCTTCTTCTGCTTTAGGTAGGGGTACTAGGCAAGGTTACCCCATGTCTCCAGGACTGTTTGTTTTGCATATTGAACCTCTGGCCACCCTTATCAGATGTTATTCCCTCATTCTGGAAATTCCAGTAGGTGCCCATGAATATAAAATAGTCTTATTTACTGATGATATTCTTTTAATGCTCACTGAACCAACTTCATCTATTCCACCAGTTTTTCATTTAATTGACCAGTTTGGTACTTTAGCTAGATTCTATCTAAATAAAGACAAAAACTGACTTATTGGCCTTTAATTATGCCTATCCCCCTCACATTCTTACATTGCTTCTGATACACTGGAATACAAATTCTTTGAAATACCTAGGTGTTTATCTCCCTAAAAATCTAGTTCATCTAGAGCTTTTCAATCTTGAACCCGTGACGTTGGCTATTGCAGACAGTCTTACTCGTTGGTCTACTTATCGCCTATCCTTTTTTCAACAGATAAGACATTATCCATTTTAATGTCCTTCCCCATATATTATTCTTTTTACAGATCTTATCTCGTTACCCTAGCACTTTCTTTATTAGGGACTGGCACCGGATGCTTTCTCGGTTAATTTGGGGGGGGGATGAAAGACAACCTAGAATACGTTTTTTGATTCTGCAGTTACCTACACTTCAGGGTGGGCTAAACTTCCTTAAACTCCACTGGTATACACTAGCATGCCTGTTGCGAATGATATGCTACTGACTTTCTACCTCTTTACAAGCTTATTGGAAGGAGATTGAGTTTAGTCTTAATGATCTACATGATTTGAGTGGCGTCCTTTCTTCTTACCTCCGAGTATTTCCCACTTTCTAATTTTTTTTCAGTGTACATGGATCACCCTTAAAATCTGTCATACAATACAATGGTATATTTCTTCTAATGAGTTACTTTACCTAACAACATTGGCATGGGATCATCGCAATTCTTTAAATATGTCTGACTCCTTTTTATTAAGCTGGGCCAAGCTCGGTATACTATATTATCACCAGGTTCTGGACAATAAAGGGGCCCAGATCTTTTCAGATTTACAATGTACTTATAGTATGCCAAATTCAGATTACTATCATTATTTACAATTGTGCAATTTATTTCCATACTCTATCCTTGGGCACTAATGGTCTACCTGAGCCTTTGTCTAATATAACAACTCCAAAGAGGAGAACTCCAGCCTCATCTTACTGTACTGATTTATTTGATTTTACGATCACTTTTGACTGATTCTACTCTTTCCATACTTACCTGCTGGAATTCCGACTTGCACATGTCATGTAATTTTGGAAACTGGGAAAAATATTCACTACTGACACACAAGCTGATGATTTCTTTATAGTTGAAAGAGTTTGCTTGGAAATGTTGGATGTGTTTTTTCAAGACTCCTCTAAATTCCACTCAATTTAATACCACTTACACTAGTTCTTGTTGGAGGGGCTATAGATAGTCCTCAGCGGATCATGCTCATATTTTTTTGTTTTGTCCTCTCCTCCGACCTTACTGGGATACTCTCATTCAGATCATTACGTCTTTATTTGATCTTCTGTTTCCTTTATCTCCTTTGTTAGTTTTATTACATATTTTCACTGAGGTTCTCACTGTATGGGGTAAGCAGCTTAGATTATTAACTTTTTTGTTACGTACTAAGAAACTTACACAATTATGGCTGACACCCCATCTTCCACTATTTATACATCAGATACAATTGATGGGCTCTCTTTATCATTATGAGAAATGCACTTACCATTATTTGAATCATTTACCAACCTTTCAGGTCATTTGGCACTGTTGGATTATGTATAAGTTACAGTCGGACCCTGATTTTGTTCCCTGACCCTTTGTTTTCTTTATTGTCTTTTTATGGGAATATGGGAACCTGCTCTTGCCCTTACTTTTATTTGTCATTTTTCATTGTTGCTGCACCTCTGATTTTGTTCAGTGATGTTGGGCTCTGCCTTTGTTTTTTATTTATTGAATGGATGATATCAAATTGGTTTCCTATTGCTGCATTTTCATATACAGTAGGTTATTATGTTTCTAGTTTATAACTTCTTCATACAAAGCTGTTCTTGTTGGAGATTGTAAAATATGAGTTAAAACTGTTCAATGTATTTTTTTTTGTATATGGTATGTATTTTCTTACTTTTTGAACATTTCTAATAAAGATGTTATTATAGCAAAAAAACTGTATCACTTCAATACAAGTTATCACCCACCTCTTACTCTGTCAGTTTTGTTTTGTATTCTCAACTGTATACTAACACAGTATCTGCTTTTCTTTTGGTATGTGACATTGTAATCAGAGGCATCAGATATTACTGCATATCACTGTTAAAAACTGCAGATTTAGTGCACGGGCTTAATTTTCAGACAACAAACTATTACACAAGTTGCCTGTGCCAAAGGTGTATGATGCAAGTGGCACCTTGCATCATAGTTTGTGGCATTCCCGATATTCAAACGCCAGCTGTGGCAAAATTGGGATGTCATGCAGCAAAGCCCCACGGCGCCACCCTTGTGGCAAAAGTACCTATGTGCCAGGTCGCAAGGGTGAGTGCACCATGGCAGGGCTGCACCATCTCCTTATTTGGTATTCCATAAGCCCTACCATGGCTAAAACAGGTAGCTCATGTTAGACCAGCCTAGAGGTGGTCAAAGGGCCCTGTTCCACTGCTTGGCAAGGCAGTGAATGAGCTGTGGGACCTAGAAGGTGGGAAACATCAGCTGGTGGGGCAGTGAGGGTGCCATAGGGTATGAGGGGGCACAGCAGCAGTTACAGGGAGCAGAGGAGGCACCTGGCCAAGGGCACTGGGTAGGGGGTTGGCATGGCAATACCAATCTGACATGGACCCAGTTGGAAGCAGCCCTGGCATCTGCCCCACAGGACTGTGGGTTCTGTGGGGCAGGTGCTAGGGCTGCTTCTACCTGGGGCCGTGTCAGAATAGTACTGTCATGCTAACCCCCTGGACTGTCAGATATAGTGTATGACACCTCTGCCAGGTGCCTGTTCCTCTACCTGTAACTGCTGCTATGCTGCCTTTGTACCATATGGCACCCTCACTACACTACCATCCCCCATTCCCCACCTCCCAGCCTGCACCCCCCCCCCATGTCCACAACTCATGCGGCTTGCACCGGAAGGGGGTTTGATGAATCCCTCTTTCAAAACCCACAGGTTCACCCAATATTTGATGCAGCCTTGTGACTGTGGCAACTCCTGGGTTTTCAGTTGCAGGAGCCTCTAATTTTATAGAATTGGGCACAGGGTTCCTAAAGCACCCCAAGTTTGCCACAGCCCTAGATCAACACAGCTTGCAAACTGCGGCAATCTATGATCTCTCTGAAAATTGAGTCCCAGGAATCTCCATGTCCAGATGTTTGCTTTGAACAACAAGATCTTTGGAGGGGTGCAGGAGTTGGAAGGGGGATGAAAAGGGTAAGTCAGATGTTGTGCTTCTTCACTTATGGTCCTTTTCAGAACAATGTTCTGAATCCTGTAGAATGTTATGTGGAGGTTTTGCAATGTGGATAATTGCTCAGAAGGAACAAATACAAGATCACTAGATGCCTTTATATGAGCCGAGATTCAAACCCAGCTCCCAAGCAAAGACTACTACAGTAATTGTATTTTGCATGGCATAGGGAAGAAATGGATCCACAGTCAGACACTGAGGTCAGGCTCAAATGCCCCAGTTGTTCTAAAGCAAAGCAAGTCTAGCTGCATTAAGTAGCTCATAGGCATGGGAATAATGCGGTATTATTTCACATATAATGAAAAGAGCTGATACATATATACATTACAGCTTAGACATGCAGAGCAATTTGAGAAATGTACTTCACTTGCTGAGAGTCAATACCATTCAAACATTTGCAAATGAATCCCTCATTACATTACCAGCTTAGTCATGCACTGATCTGGGACTGGAGTGGCATGGGGTAGAGGCTGAAGATTCACTATCACTCATCTTTTATGCATGCAGGGCTGTCATTAGGCTTTTATTGAGAAGAACCTAAAATGTATTTTGAAAGACAAGACAATATTAATAATTAACTGCCATCAATCATTTTTCTTTAACACCAGTACTTACTGTAACTCATTTTCATGAATTTTTTATTTATCCCAGTTAGGGACAGGCTATTTGTGACACTAGGGACAATGCCATAGTCTCTTCGTAGCCAGACATCTGGGTCTAAATCCTCCAACAAGCATTTAACGGCCACAGCTTATTTCCACATGGGTAGTAGTTCATATAAAAAAAGAGAAAAATTCTTGTGTACCTTAGAGGTGACTGGGAAGGACAAGGACCATCAATCTCATTCAGTACAGATGGTTTGTTCTGGTGAAGATGGGGGTATATTGGTGGTCCATGCACTGGCGAATGGCAAAGACAATCTCTGTCTCAGAAGTTCTGAGTATTCAGATTTAGACAGAAAATGTTATTTGGAACATGAACAGTTTACAAGAACAATTTGTTTTTTAATGTAAACAGCCATTAGCATCATATGCTACAAAACTGTGTTACAATACAATCGATTATTTATCGTTCACAGTTTAGTCTGTTATAGATCACTTCTAACTCCAACAAGAATATTACAGTTGAGCTATGGTTAGCAGTGGTGAACCACAAGTTAATTATGGTTAACCACGGTTCAGTTCTAACAGAAAACATATGGCATCATATTCTACACCAATTTTTTCATTGTTGTTTTTTTAAAAGAGAATTGGAAAGGTTAATAGTATGGCATTTTCTATGCAGAAGGGTATTCTTTGTAACCCCCTTCAGGCAGTGGGGGTTAATATTTCATACAAACAATGCTCCTGAGATAGCAAGTGTCAATTTAGACCCTTTTCTGCAATAAACAAGTAAACGGCCCCACCAGGAACTGATCTGCAAAGACACAGTCTGGGTTGCTATGGGCACTGGGAGTATAAAAAGGAATCCTGGGGAAAACCCAAGTTACCGCTCTCAATTGTTCACTGTCTCAAGGTTTGAGGAGAAGGCATCCTCGCAGAATCCTTCAGGGTTCTCCAGCACATGGAGCTGGCTGTGACTGGCCACCAGGGACTTGACTGGCTTAGGTTGTGGCATTAGGGACTCTGAGTCTGGAGTGTGGCACAGGACTCCAGGTTGGTCCAATCTCCAGTAACTGTATCCTGTAGGGCATAGAACACCCAAAAGTGAGGGGTATGTAGTGAAGTGTCCCCCTCAAGGGGTTTGTCCTTATGAATATACAGTACCAAGTGGTTTGGCAGTGTCCAGCATTAAGCACAGATCAAAAGCTTCAGTGAGAAATGGAATTAGGCAAACTCCAAATACATAAGTCTCTCCCCCAGTCCTAAGAGACTGGAATCCAGTTATGAAGAGTGGTATAGTGACATCTGCTAGGAGGTAGTGAGCTGAGGACCTCAATGTTTTGCCAAAAGCCAAACAGGCTTGAGGCTGGTGTCATGGACCTAGGTGAGTGAGATGCTACTGAGGTACACCGCCAACGACTTGCTGTCTTTTCAGTACATGCTTAGGGTTGTCACCTGTCCAGTTTTAGACCAGATAATCCAGTTTTTGGGGTCCTTATCCAGTCATCCAGTTTTGCTTAAATGTAGTCTGTTCTTTGAGCCATTCTGAGTGTTCACATATGTATACTCCTAAAACTGAGTGTATTAAATCAGTCATTCTGTTGGTTGCATGTCTAGGTTACAAGGAAGTTCTAATGTCATACAGACCTTTATTTGTAAAACCTATCAGTCTGGGAGGTGTTAATTATGGACATTAAGACCATTATCAGTAAATCTACCTAATCTTTTCCACTCTAAATTTTAAGTATGGTCTTTTACCGCAGTGATGTATAACAGTTTTTATAGTTTTGTATTCTCTCTTGTGTTCCTTTTTGATTGCCTATAATCTTATACATTTTAGAACCATTTTTGTTACATTAATTATCTGATTTTTGTTGCCTTTGTCACTACATGGATTCTCTCTCACCTGAGTTCTCAGCAGTTGCTGCTCTAATTTTTCATATTATCTGGACATTCAGTGATATTAGTGCACTATTACAGGCCATTCAGCTGAACAGCATGTGCATGGAATGTCTTTGAAATATAAAAAGAAATAGCAGTAGCTAATGGGGTAAAGGGTACACAATACAGAACTGAGGGTACCACAAAAGTAGATAATTAATGTATCAAAAATGGGTTAAAGAATATCAGAATTCATAACTGACAAGGAAAGGAAAAACGAAGGATGTTAAACAGAAGTTAGAGCAGTGAGCTGCGAACAAGCTTGGTACATCCTGCAGAGCTGGTTTAGAATCCCACAGCCTCAACTTGCATACTGTGTGACCCTGGGCAAGTCAGTTAACCTCCTTGTGTTTCTGGGTAACCACTGTAAATGGGCCTTGTGTCCAGTGGGCCTTATCTGGTTACAGGAGAATAAAACTAACATATAAACAATACAAAAATAACAGTCTAAAATTATTTCCTGTAACTTTTAAAGTCTCCTCTGACATTACAAATGGCTTTGGAGGAGGAGCAATATACTCTGCAGTAATAAAAAAAGGGGCGGGACCAGGGTGGAGTTGGGCAAGTGGTTTAGTACCCGGTTTTCACCTCATCCAAAGATGGCAACCCTATACATGCTGTAAAATGTTGGAATAACTTTCCATTTACATGTCATAACGCAGAAAGTCACATTGTTTTTAAGCCTCATGGCCTCATGGGGGTGGGTAAGGGGGGGAGAGGATGACAGATGTAGGGATTACAGAGAGCAAGGCGCTGGAGGGGTGGAGGGCATTAAGAGTGGACAAAGCACCTGGGCCAGATGGCATTCACCCTAGAGTACTGAGGGAGATGACAGAGGTCCTTGTGGGGCCACTGGCAGACCTGTTCAATATCTCACTGGACACAGGATGTGTACCACAGGACTGGAGGATGGCCCACGTGGTGTCCATCCATAAAAGTGGGCCAAAGGATGAACCAGGGAACTACAGGCCAGTGAGCCTTATCTCAATCGTGGGCAAACTCATGGAGAGTATCCTAAAGGAGAGGCTCGTGAGCTTCTTGGAGGCAAACGGTATCCAGGATGACCAGCAAACATGGGTTTGTTGTGGGCAGATTGTGCCAGACAAACCTAGTAGAGTTCAATATCTGGGTGACATGGAACTGGACAAAGGCCATGCTGTGGATGTCCTGTGCTTGGACTGCAGAAAGGCCTTTGATTCAGTGCCACATGGGAGATTGGGGGGAAGCTGGAGGCGTGAGGGCAGGACCAAACCAAAAATGGTGACCTGGATCAGGAACTGGCTGAGGGGGAGACAGCGAAGGGTGTTGGTGGGGGGGGAACTCTCATCACTGAGAGCACTGATGAGCGGGGTACCACAGGGATCTGTGCTGGGACCAGCACTGTTCAGGAATTTCATTGCAGATATCTCGAATGGGATCCAGAGCAAAATCAGTCTGTTCACAGATGATACCAAGATGGGAGTTGTGGTAGATGACACAGAGAGGGGAAGGGGCTGCAGGAGGACCTGAATAAGCTGCAGGAGTGGACAACTAAATGGCAGCCGGGGTTCAAGGGCAAGCAGTGCAAGGTTCTGCACTTCGGGGCCCGGAACCAGGGGAGGAATTATCACTTATATGGGCTTCAGTTGGGTTGCCCCACAGAAGAGAAGGACCATGGGATGATCATATCATAACAGGGAGCATGAACAACTCTGTTCAATGCAGAAGGGCGGTGGCAAAAGCCAACAAAATGCTGGGATGCATAGCCAGAGGGATCTCCTCCAGCAGTAGGCAGGTTATCCTGCCCCTGTATAGGTCACTGGACAGGCCCCACCTGGAGTACTGCATGCAATACTGGTGCCCATTCCTGAAGAAGGACATCAGATTGTTGGAGAGGGTACAGCATAGAGCTACAAAGATGATCCAGGGATTGGAGGGCAAGCCATATGAGGAAAGGCAGGGGAAGTTGAATATGTAATCTCTGGAAGAGAGGAGGGACAGGGGAGATATGATAGAGACCTTTAAGTACCTGAAGGGAATAAACAAGACTAATACGGAGAGGATTTTCCAGAGGAGAAAGGGAAGGGGACATTAACACCAACTGAGACTGGAGGCAGGGTAGATTCAGGAGAGAGATGATAAGACATTTTTTCACGGAAAGAGTGGTGGACAAGGGGAACTCCTTGCTGGGTGAGGTGGTGGCCTGCAAGATGGTAGACAACTTCAAGAGGGGTTGGGATAGGGTAAGGGTAAGGGGTAATAAGATGGGGGATGGGAGGGGCATCAGCATTATAAGATGCTAGCTGCACACTCGAGCAGACTTGATAGACCGTGAGGCCTGTTTCTGCTGGCATTTTCGTATGTTACTTTGTATTTAAAATCATATTTGTTGGAACAGTCACATTGTAAATGTTTTTAATTATTCATATCTGTTGTTTAAATCTGCTGTTACTTATATTTTGTACAAATATGTGTTGTTTTTGTTATTTGTATGTTGTAATACATGTTGTTAATCCGTATCATTATTAGCTGCAATTTCTGTGGCTCTGGATAGTTCCTGAAAAAGGGTTATTGCTCTATGTACTTACCCGATGAACGAAATAAATAAAGCTACAATTACTAGGGTAGCGACGTGGCAGACATGGATCCTGAGTTAATGCTGGTGCCCACGGGGTAAATCCCCAAAGTAATATCAAAAGACTATCCTTAATAGGACATCTAATGCCAGATACCCAGGAGGTGAGTGATTGTGTAAAATAAGAATAGAGGATATCATTGGGTGTCAGTGGTTTCACTTTATTATGCTCCAACTGTACACCAGTAGAGAAGGGTTTATGTGGTCACATACTACTGTGAGTGTACAGGACAAGAATAATGACATATGCACAGCAAAATGAAAGGTGCTTTCAATCCACGAACGAGTACAGACAGACAAGTGACCTGAATTCCTGAATGATAAAAGATGAAATGATATTTGTTCGATTCAGTCTACCACTAGGAAAGAGACACGTAAATGCCAAAAGCTATTGGAAATCAGGTACATAATAGCTCAATCTGAGTATCAGGGCCTGAATTCTGCTAATGGCACCTGCCTTTACCACTCAAGCTACAAGCTGTACCTCCAGAAGGGTTTGTTGATTGAGTTTCTCCCTCTAGATGCATGGATAGGGAACGGGATCTATGTCCGCCTGACTGCAGATAGTGGTTTGGACTGGATATCTGTGGTCACTGCAGCAGCAGCTGCAATAGTAGCCCCCAATAGGAGTAGTGACTTTCCGATCCAAGGCTAGCCATGCCACTAATGGAGCGAGAGAGTACCCCAAATGTCATGAAATATGTTGACTGTATACCATCTGCATAGTGATCCGATCTCAAGGCCAGTGTATGCAACTTGTAAAAAAAAAAAATTCCTGTTTCTTTGCAACATGAAAGCTGTGTGCCCTGTTTATTTAAGTGTAATGCTGCAAACAGAGTTTGGATGGTACTAAGGGATGCACTGTAGATTTCACTCACATTGCTGGACGCTTGTACATTTTATACTGCCATTACCTTCTTGGGATCTGCAAAAATTCTGTACTTTGAAAACACACATTCAGAGAGGTATAAAGATGATTTAGGAATTATTTTCACGCAGTCTTTGAAATACCGTACAGAGTCAGATATCATGTTCTGCTTTAGACAGTCCAAAACTTATGATGTCATCATCACTCAGGGTTTTGCATGCTATCTGATCCTACCGGTGATCCTTAAAAGATATCACGGATGATTTCTGCTGTAGATAATACACAGAGAATAGTGGATGGGTAGGTAGTTATAACAAGGATTTTACACACCTCTGAGGGGTGGGATGCCACATAAACCCTGAGATCGAAGCTCGAGGGGTTTATTAAGGCATCCCACCCTGAGGGTGTGTGTAAAATCCGAGTTTTATACACCTGCCCATCCTTTATTTTGTATAATTGCTGGGGGTAATTTTTTTGCCACAGCAATTATACAAAATAAGTGGATTTCTGTACGGAGTCAAGCCGTGGACCACTGGGGTTTTAGTGTGGTCCATAGTGGCTGGCTCGTAAACTGAAGCAGCTTTTTTTTTCTGCTAACTTGCTTCCGATTAGGTAGGTTTTTTGGTGCCCAGTAATAGTTTGGGTTTAAAAAAAAAAAAAAAAAAACTTACCACTGACTTCTGTTGGGGAAGTTTCCAGCACTGAAGAGCGGGGACAGACTGCGCAGAGAACAGGAAGTTTGCGGTAGGTGCATGCGCCGAAATAGGGAAACTGGGCATGTGTTCATCATTATAACCGACTGGTTATAATGACAGAATTATAACCCGGTTTCCCTATGGGAAAAAATGGTAACCAGTTATTATATCACAATTAGAGATGTTCACCAGCTTGGCCCCCCTCTTAGCACATTTCACCAGTGAAGCATACTGTAGATCCCCAGAGCTACATCCCTTGGAAGACTCTATAAAATGGAGCAAATGTATGCTCCAGAAGTCAAAAGTTAGGCTTTTACCAATTTAAAAAAATGCATTCTGCTTTCATTTTCCCAGCCCTTATCCCCACAACCAGCCATTTCAAATAATGCACATTAATGCATCATTAGGGTTCCAATGCCAGAAAAGAGGGAAATACGGTGTTACGGTTTTGTCAAAACTAACACCAGCTCCCTGCCACCCGCCCCTAGCCTTGTGACACAATGCCAAGCTACCAGTGTGGGGCTATGCCCTTTAAAACTGCTGCTTCAAGCAACAGGTGCAGAGCCATGCCCCACAGGTCTGGCACTTCACATCGGGCCCACAGCATCAGTTATAAAGAACAGTTACTCACCATAACATTAGATCTTGGAGAGACTATCCTCCATTGGGCCACACCTTTGGAACTTAAGCCATCCATAGCAGGACCACTTGGAACTTTTGTTAGTCAGGGGGCCATCCACAATGACGCGAAACACTGGTGCCTATATGGTTATTGGAGGTCCCATTGCTCCTCAGTTCCCTGCTGGAGGCAAGCTCAGAAGGCCACAAACCATGAGGAACCAGGAGGCAATACCAGTACCATGTCCACAGAGAGAGAGACTTGGGACTGGCACATAGCACCCTAAACCATAGATGGACATCCCCAAACTAGGCAGTAGACATTGTAAATGTAATGAACAGCCCACCAGTGTCACAGAAAGGGGAAGAAGGGCAGGTGCACTGTGGCCCAATGGTGCAGATTCTCTCGAAGATCTACTATTATGGTGAGTAACTGTTCTATCTTCATCAAGGATATCACCTCCATTGGGTCACACCTTAGGAACAATTCCCAAGCAATATTTAGGTGCCCCGGGAGGATGATGAAGGCTGATGTGTGTAACTCCTAGGTAGAGCTATTCTAAGGGCTACTATCCCTGCCTGTATGACTGTTCACAGGTTGAGGGGCCTGAGTTCTCAAATAAGGTGCCTCCACCCAGAGAAACAGTATTGGGGTTGCTTAACTACTCTGTTATAGCCCTCTGGGAAGCTATTACCACTCACCAGCCCTCCTAGTGGCCCAAGATATAACACAGAGGTAAATTCACAATCAGTAGGCAGCAGCAGTAATGTACTCACACCCTTCTCACTTACCAACAGGGCAGGACCTGCTGCATTTGCCCCGGAGACCCCCTGGAAAAAAGGTTAGCAATGCAGTAATAGAATCATACTACTGTAACCCAACTAATAATATGCACACTAGCCAGGTTAAATGTGAAAAAAGGCAATCAGGTTTATTTAAGGGCAGTGAACAAGGGAGGGGCATGAATCTAGCCAAATGATTAGTAATCTGATTTAAATCAGGGTTTCCTGGCATGCACTTTAAGTCCCAATTATACAGTTCAACAACCCTGGGTACCCAGAATGTCATGCCTTCTCCTCCTCATCTGACCTGGGAAGGGTAGTCCGATTCCTTCCCTTTGGGCTCTCTTATCAAGGCAGACTCTGGCGTGCAGGTGGGGCCCAGGTGGAGGAGTGATGAGGCCAGCCGAGATGAACCCGGCACTGGGCATGGAGGATAGGTGCCATCGCCTATCCCATCGAGCCAGGTATTTCCTTATTCTGCCCATCTCCTCCCTCCTGCATGCGCACCCCCCCACACTTGGCACACGGCAACCCTACCTGCGTTGGGCACGCTGTTCAGTGCCACCCACACTTCTGTGGCACCTCCAATCTCCACCAGGGGTCGCCGGGGTGCCAGGCACCCCAATACCCTCCCTGGGATTGGAGAGCAGCCCTCCAGGTGCTCAATTCAATCCCTCCCCTCCGACCCCCAGCGCCCGAGCTCGCACCCAAACTCGGGTCACCAGCGTGGCGTGAGGTGTGGCATCTGATCGGCCCTTTTAAAGCAAATCTAAAAGCCCTCTTACTAGACTCCTCAGTCTCTGACTATCCCTAACCTTCCCCTTCCTCCTGTCCCCCCACACATCTGGGCTTTGCTGTTTAACCTCTCCACATAAATGATTATGATATCTATCTACGGGTATAACTGTGTAACATGTTTTGATACTCTTTCATATAATGTGTAACATGTGTTAATCTAAATTTACATGGATGACACTAGGTCCTCCTTACCCTAAGACAATTGTTTCTACCCCTCGTATGTATTCCACTCCTTGTCTCCCCCCTACCTGAATTCTGTATTGCTCATATTATCTGTAAGTTCCTCATCGTTTTCTGACGTGGAGCCTTTGTAAAGGAGTCTAGACTCAAAGTGTTGTAATTCTGAATGTTGTTTAATAAATAAAATGCAGGCTAGCCTGAAGCGTTTCCCGGGGTGGCCAGCATTACAGCTGATGTTGGGGCCCTTGGTGGAAGAAAAGGCTTAGTCAGTTAAACATGCACACAACCCAGTTATCTGTAATCCAAGCCGGCTGGCTCAGTCCATTGCAAATACCCAATAAATGAAGACAATTAGATGGTACCACAATGATTTTAGCTTTCATTGTAGAGAGATACCCTGATTTGTACTCATGCTACCAGGATCTGGCTGCACTGCTGACAAAACGTAAACCTCATGGTGATGATCAAGGGGCAGGGGGAAGCTGGGCCGACATGACGCACCTCCAGATGGTCACAACCTGCTCAGTGGTGTAGGGCAGGGGCTGAATCCCCAAGCCAGTCTCTCACCGAAACGGTCTCTGGTGCAGGAGTAGCAGCCTAGGCCAGGATGACAGGGCCCAGGCAGGGTGAACAGTTCTGGCAAAGTTCATGATCTTATGCTGGTGAAGCCTCCAGCTGACGTAACAGATTCAGTCATGGGGAACCAAATCGCAACCCATGAAACACATTCAGCACATTTAAATCAATAGCTACTTTGGAAAACTGTTCGGATTCAGTCCAGCTGCTAATCATCAGCTTTACTGTGCAAACCGTTCCATCCAAGTCTATTTCTCACACAAGCTGGGCTGATCACTTCAGAAGCAAGTCTTCTGTCCAAATCACAAGTTACACTAACAAACTTCTTTTCTTCTGCCGCAGTTCCAAGGTGGAAATTGGACAAGTCCGACTTCTGCAATAGGCAGTTTGATGCATGAGAAGGTGACAGGAAGGCAAGTCTAGCTTCTTCCTGCTGATTCCCCTATGCTCCTACTGGGAGCAGCTGCTCGAAGGCTCGAGCTGGTCACACTTCAACAACCGCCAACTCTAACTGATCCACTGTCTCTTGGCACACAGGGCATTTTCCTTGTAAATCCAAATATTTGGTTGGCTAAAGGAGCTGTCAGTCACAGTACGGGCTCCCCATCCAGGTCCATTTGGGCACCAACTGGATAAAACTATAAGATTACAGAATTTCCTTTCCACAAGACCCCTGGGGACAGGATCCATTTTAGGTCCCCAGTGGTTCGATGGGTCCAATTACTGGAAGTCCAGGACCTAACATGGTGGCTCCCATACAAATGCTCAAGCTGCAATCAAAGCAGGCTTGACAAACTTATCTATCTTTAACATAACAGCAGATAAACAGTAAATAATCACATTTCCTATATAGGCTTCCTCTGCGCAAGTAGCGACTGCAGAATGGAGCAAATTAGATCACTGTCTGGCCAGTCGCAAGCCCTAAATCACTTGAATCCAGCACAGACCATTTCCTAAACACAGATTAGCTATTCTCTTAAAGGGACAGGCACAGAGGCTCAATATAGCACTCTCACACAAAGACAAAGAACTACTTAAGACAGGACACCAGCTTGACAGTGGGCATTAAGGAGCCCAGGAAGACATTATAGTAAACCCCAATTTGCAGGGGGGTTACATATGGAAATGCCCCACTGTCCTGTTAGACCAAACAAAACAACTTCCATGTACCTACAAGAGAGGGTGGCTGAAGGGTAGGAGAAACTTGAAAGCAACCCATGGATGCCTGCAGGACAGTATTGTAGAAACCCAACAGGGCACGAAAGTGGTCATGCCACATAGGACACATGCCACAGAAGGTAGTGGGAAGCAGCACCCCTCATTCTTGACACTGGAAAAAATCAATAGGGCCCACAGGCCAAAGGCAGGCAGGAGGCATAGAAGGACATGACATCCAGACCCATATGGACAAAGGAAAAAGGGCCTGGGCAGAAGTGCCATGGTCCAGGGTGCTGAGAAAGAGAACCAAGGATTTGGCAGAGGCAGAGGCTAGAGGAAAACTCTAGACCTCATATCTAACCAACAACTTGTTACAGGCACTACTAATGATAACGGAGCAAGGAAGAGGCAGAGCCTGAATCTTGCTCTGTTGGAATAAATGTGGAAAAGGCACAAGGTAGAACCAGAAGCTGCAAAGTTGCAGACAATGGACTGAGAGGGCATAGTGCCCAAGTAAACCACTGATATCGGCCACAGTAGGCAGAAACTTAGACATAAACAGGTACAAACAACTCAGTAAAAAATCAAAAGGACTCCCTCTAGTATAAAAACGCATTTGTTAATGCCAAATTTTTGCTTGCTGGTATTAGCACTGGAAATGCAGGAGTTAGACAGATGCAGAGTAGGAATGGCAGTGAAGTATTGAACTTCACGCCAACCCCACCTCCAACCTATAGAGTTGGACAGGCATTGGGGTATGCGTTTGGGCAGTCGCCCATAACATTCATGCCATTTCACTCCACCCTATCCTGCAGACACCGACAAGTGTTGAGGTGTGCCTTGGGGTGTTCGGCTTTACAATTACCCCACTCCATAAGGACATACGCTGAAATGGGTGCAATATAGGAGAATGGGGTGGACTCTGAGGCTGAAGAGTCCAAGGCACACCTTGATGCCTGTCACTGGCTAAAGGGTGGGGGTGGAACGGTATGAGCACTACAGTCGGCAATCCAAAGGCACACCCCTGATGCCTGTCAGTCTGTATAGGGCGGGATGTTATGGTTAGAAACCCTAATGCCCCGGGTGTTTGTTGGTATTTGCACTACAAATTTTCAGCATGGCCTTTTTGTGACCCCTACCTCATGAAAGCATTTGGGACCTCTTCTCATGAACAGTAGCACTGTGATTCTGTCAATGTGTCCCGAACTTTGAGTTCCCACAGCGATCGTGCCATTGTGTGCCAGATGTACAAAAACACAGATCAGGCAGGATATGAAGAATGACAGCTGCACCATTCATAGGGAGATGTGAAGAGATGGCAATGTTGAAAATTGGTAGTGAAAATATTAAAAATGCTCAAACTTCCTAGCGTATGTGGAAACTGTGCAACCCATGCGCGTAACACAGTCATTTAGTGGAATTATTTCACCAAACTTTCAACATAGGCATTTTGTGACCTCTGCTCATGAACACTGTCACTATGATTTTCTTAATCTGTCCCAAACATTGATTTCCCACAGCAACCGTGCTATTATGCACCAGATGTGTAAACGCATATTTCGGGCAGGATGTAAAAAATGACAGCTGTAGTGTTCATAAGGAGGTCTGAAAAATGCCAGTGTTGAAAATCTGGAGTGAAAGTACTACAAATTTGCAAAATTATGAGGGTGCATGGAAACTGCACAATGCACGCTTGTAACAACAGTTATTTTATGGACGTTTTTCACCAGATTTTCAACATAGGCATTTTAGCACCTCTGCTCATGAACAGAGTCACTGTGAGTTTACATATGAACATACATACGAACATATGAACATACAAATCTGCCAGCAGAACAGACCAATTGGTCTATCTAACTCTGCCCGAGTATGCAGCTAGCACCCTAGATTGCAGCTGCCCAGCCTCCTCACCCTCAGTTCCTCCCCTGCTTGTCCCAGTCCCTGCCCCCGACCCTTCCTCTAGCTTTATTCCACTCCTTCTTAAAGCTATTGACTGTCCTACATGTTCCCACCCCCTCTGGCAGCGCATTCCAACTAGACACCACCCTCTCAGTGAAGTAGTGCCTTCGTATTTCCCTCTTGAAACATCCCCCTTCCAACCTTAGTCCGTGCCCTCTTGTCTCTCTTCCACTCCTCAGTTTAAACACCCCCTCGATGCTAGGTTTATTTACCGCCCACAGGTATTTGAACGCTTCAATCATATCCCCGATCCCTCCTCTCCTCCAGTGTGTACATGTTCAGCTCATTCAGCCTAACTTCATATTCCTTTCCTTCCATCCCCTTTAACATTTTTGTTGCCTTCCTTTGCACCCCTTCCAGTAACTTTATATCACTCCTCAGGTATAGCCCCTAGTATTGCATACAGTACTCCAGGTGCAGTCTGACCAATGATCTGTAGAGAGAGAGGATCACATCCCTGTGTCTGGATGAGAACCCCCTTGTGATGCACCCCAGCATCCTGTTTGCCTTCGCTGCTGCTCTCCTGAGTTGTTCATGCTCCCAGTTACCAATACCCCTAGGTCCTTCTCCTCCTCTGTGATCCCCAACCTCACCCCCCAACCAATAGTCCCTCTTCAGGTTCTTACCCCCGAATTGTATCATCTTACACTTCTTTGCATTGAATCCTAGCTGCCACTCCACCGACCATGTCTCTAGTTTGGTTAGGTGCCCCTGCAGTTTTTCCCATCCATCTTCTTTGTCCACCACTGCCCCCAATTTGGTATCATCTGTGATCAGACTAACCCTGCTCCCCACTCTGTGTGCTATATCGGAGACAAAGAGCCCAAATAGCACCGGACCCAGCACTGACCCCAGCAGCACCCCACTTGTCACTGCTGTAGGTGCCAAGAGCTTCCCCCCCCCACCACCACCCTCTACACCCTTCTCTGTAATCAGTTCTCTATCCAGTTAGTCAGCTTTTCCCCCACCCCACTGCCATCAGCTTCCCCCAGTCTCCCATTAGGCACTGTATCAAAGGCCACACTGAAGTCCAAGTACAGGACATGTACCACATGGCCCCTGTCTGACTCCCTTGTCACCCAGTCATAATACTCTATTAGGCTGGTTTGACAAGGCCTCCCTGAGACAAACCTGTGTTGTCACCCATCTTGGAGGGCATTTCTCTCTAGGAATGCCACCAGCCTCTGCTTCAGTATCGCCTCCATAAGCTTACCCACTATGGACGTGAGACTGACCGTCCGATAATTTCCTGGCTCCTCCCTTGGCCTACTCTTGTGTATGGGCACCACATGGGCCACCCTCCAGTCCTGGGGAACACACCCCATTTCCAGGGGGGTGTTGAACAGATCTGCCAGTGGTTCAGCCAACAGCTCCGCCATCTCCCTCAGCACCCTGGAGTGGATGCCATCGGAATCTGGTGCCTTGTCCACCCTTGCTGCCCTCAGCCCCTCTAGCACCCTACTCCCTGTGATCACTTTGTCCATCACCTCCTCCCCCCTTTCCCCCACCTCCCAGCCCATGCTGGTAGTGGACCATCCCTCTCCTTAGTGAAAACAGAGCAGAAGTACTCATTTAGAATTTCTGCTTGCTTCTCCCCCTTTTCCACCCAATCCGCTCCCTGCTTTATCCTCACAGTATGTTCCTTGCACTTCCCCTTTTACCTGACATGGCTAAAAAAGTCCTTTTCCCCTCCCTTTATGCCCTGTGCTAACCTTAATTCCCTAGAGGCCTTAGCTTTTTTCACCCTCTTGGCCACCTCCCTTGACCAACTCCCGTAAGCCTCCTTATCCTCTCCCTTCCCTGTTCTCCTGTACTTCTGGTATGCAGCCCTCTATGCCCTCACCCCTTGTAGAACTGCCTTGTTCAGCCAGCATGGTTTCTTCACTCTGCTCTTCTTACTCCTGGCCCTGGTGCAGGCTGCTGTGGCCTCTGTTAGCCCAGTCTTTATGACTCCCCACTTTTGTTCTGCATCCATCCCTAGCCTTATATCCTGGAGACTCCCTCACAGTATTGCTACCATCCTCCCAAAGTCTACCCTACTAAAGTCCACCACCTTAGTGCCTGTGCCTCCTGTCTCCCTGCCCAGCACAAGAATGAGCCACACTGTTTAGTGGTCGCTACCCACTAGTGGGTCCTCCACCCTTACCCTGTCACCACCTCCCAATTTGCCAGTACTAGGTCCAGAGTGCTACCAAGCCTTGTAGGCCCACTTACCAATTGTGTCAGAAGGCCATCCTGGAATGCATCCAGGATCACTTGCTCCCTGGTACTGCTAGTGGACAGGGTGCTCCAGTCAACCCCTGGTAGGTTAAAATCCCCCACTATCACCACACTCCCTTTTCTACACACCCTCCTTATCTGCTCTGCCAACTCCCCATACAGGTTCCCTGGATTGGGCTGGTAGTCTGTGCATCACTTTCAGCCTCAGCTTTCTGCCCTAGGAGTCCAGGAGCTGCACCCAAAGCACCTCTGTCCTCTCCTCTTCTCCCTTATCCCTTATGCATTTGAACCCTTCCTTTACATAGAGTGCAACCCCCCTTCCAACCCCCCAGTCCCTGCTGTATATCCTGTATCCTGGGATTGCCAAGTCCCAATCATGATACTCTGTGGCCCAAGTCTCTGTCACTGCAGTAGTGTCCACCTTCCCCTCTGAAAGGAGTACCTGAAGCTCTGCAATTTTGTTCCCCAGGCTCCTTGCGTTGAGAGAGACCACCTTCCACCCATACCCCTCCTTCTCCTCACTCTTCTCCTTGGCCTGTGTCCCTCCTCCCGGTAGTCTGCACCCTTTCACCTCATTATTCTTACTGGGTGGTGGTGCCTTCTGTATTACACTCAGACCACTCTGCCCGCCCACTCCCAGGGTTACTACATCTCTGCCTTTGCCTATATCTAGGGGGTGAGCTCATTAGGCTCCCCTGTCTGGACCTTTCTACCAACCTCAGTCTTTTGGCCACCTCTCCCCACTAGTTTAAATCCACCATAGTAGAGATGCACCCCTTTAATCCCGCCTTTAATACTCCCCTCCCCTCCCTGCTCAAGTGCTGCCTGTCCACTGCATACATGTCACTATTCCCCTAAACCCTACCCCAGTTAGTCACTAACCCATAATTTCTGGTATGGCACCAATCCCTCAGCCACTTGTTAAACTCCTTGATCCTACCCTTCCTCCCTATGCTTGCACATGGTACCGGAAATACCTCCAAGAATGCCACAGACTCCCCCACCCCCTCACACTGCCTGCCCAACTTCTAGAACCTCCCCTCTCTACTTCCACAGTCTCCCCCACCAAGTCGTTTGTTCCCACATGTAACACTAAATGAGGTTTCTTCCTCCCCTTCGCTGCACATTTGAGCAGTGCCTGCCCTGCCCCTCCTGCAGTCAACCCGGGGATAGCTTCAACCCAAATATGGCTGTGCCTTCCCCCCTTCCGCCCCATCTCACTCCTTTCAGCATAGAATCCCCCAGGATGAGTATCCCCCCATCTCTTACCTCCTTTCCCTTCTAATGCCCCTTCCACCCCAGTATTTGTTCTTTCCTGCCCTTACCCCCACCAGCTGCACCCTCTGTGACTTCTGTATCTGCACCCACTACTTCTACCTCAACCCTTTTCTCTGCCTTATTCCTCCCATCCCCCTTGAACCCCTTCCCATCCTGACTACTTCCTACTGGGCTTCCCATGTTGAGCCCCCTCCTCCCCTGCTGATTTCCAGCCCCTCTCCTATCCCCATCGTTGTCGAATTTAGAGCCCCCATTCCCTTCAACCCTGATAGTGATGCCCTTCCCGTCCTTCCCCCTTCCTGTAGCCTTCTCTCCTCCAGTCACTCCCTCCTTCCTTACTAGCTCCCTTTCTACCCTTTCATCCTCACTATCTCTTCCTCTACCTGTTGCCGTCCCTCTCATGCCCCGCTTGTCCTCTCCCCTTTCAGTATGTTCCTGCTCCCCCTCTCTCTTACATAGCAGAGGCTCAAATCTATTCCTAGTCAATACCTCTTCTACATCTCTTCTCCCAATTGGTTCCCCCCCTCCTACTTGTTTCCCCTCCATGCTCCCTGGTCCCACCCATGGTCCCTCTTTCCCTACCCGCAGCCATCTGCTCTCTCCCCTGGTACTCCTTATGGTCTCTTCCTCCCCCATCAGGAGGTCCCCCTCACCTCAGGCTCACCCTCCCTTCTCCTCTCTTTTCTGCTAGTGCCTCTGATACTGGGGTCGGTTTCAGTCCCTAGTTGTTCTTCCTCCGTTCCCACCTTGCCATCCCCTATCACCCCCCCCAGCCAGGATGCCTACCGTACTCATCTGCCCTGCCACTTAGACTCCTCCCTAACCTCCACAGTTCCTCCCTCAAACTAGCCAGTCATCTACAGACCATACACCCCCCATCCTCCAAGCCCAGTCCAGGATCATGGCAGACCCACACCCTGTACACCCCGCCACCCTTCCAAAGATGCCCGCCCTATTGACATGCGGCACCTGCCCAATTTTGGCCCCCATCTTATGTTACGGGCTCTTACTCCCGGTTTCTGTACCCTACTATAACTGTTAGGGCCCTATTTACTCAAATTCCTGTTCCCCCACAGTAGTCCCCCTACTACCCCCCTGCTGACTGGGTTAATTCGGTCTCAAATCTCATCCGTTAGATACTGTATTACTGTAGCAATCCTAAAGCCTCCTAGTCCATTTTTCACCCCTCAGTTACTATACATTTTGTTCTCAGCCCTCATAGTTTCACTTAGCCCAGTTAGAAATCATATTGCACTCCAAGTATTACTCAGCTCAGTTATAGAAATAAACAGAACACATAAATATGTATTATTACAGCAATCCTAACAGTATAGCTCAGTACTTAGCTCAGTTAGAGAAATAAACAGAACTAAATCTGTATTATTACAGCAATCCTAAAAGTATCCAATCATTGCTTTGTCTCCACCCCAGAGATCCTGCTGTAATATAGGACCACACAGGACCCTGGGCAGGTGGGTGGGCAACTCTAAAGTCCCAAAATAGCTACATTGAGCTCGCTCACTCCCTCCCTCTCTCACTCGCTCGTTCTGTTTCTCCCGGTGCTGTAGGCTGCCCTTTTGTACTGGGCTTCTGCCTGCATTGGTGCCATTTTTTGCCCACAAAGAAATCTGCAGCAGTCCTGACAGAGCTCCATTGGACTCACTCACTTGCCCACCTCATGAACAGTGGCACTGTCATTTTGTTAATCGGTCCCGAAAGGTGATTCCACGCAGTGACCATGAAATCACCTTTCAGGACTGAATAACACCATGACAGTGACTGAATTCATGAGGAGGGATCTCAATAACCCCATGTTGAAAATTTGGTGCAAAAATTCCCAATAACGCCCAAGATATGCACCAAAGTTGAAAAAATCCTATTTATGCCATTATACAGCTTACCGGCATTTCTTCAGTTCGCGGTCAGCTTTGAATAGTGCAGACACATTCCCTGTCCACCAAAGATCATCGCGCCCAGGCTCTGGAGGTGAGTATGGGGTGAAGGGGGGTGTGAGGTGGGAGTGCAGAGAGGTGTCTTGGCGGAGTTTAGGGAGGCACCGGACATGTCGAGGGACTGTTTTCTCATTTTACAGGTAAAAAAAACAACCAAAAGACAACACAGGTCAGTTTTCTTCTTTCACAGGTGTGTTTGGTACACTTGGGTGGGATCCCAGTGTGCCACCTGCATTTGTGGGGAGGGGGACTGAAGTTGACAGGGATTGGGCCCCCCATCAGCACAGAAATGGGTGGGGGAAGTGCATGAAGCTGAGGAGATTGGGCACCCCCTTGGCACATGACAGAAATCAGGGGTGGGGACATTATGCCAATGTGGAGTGGGCTCACCCATAAGCAAATTGAACTGGGAAGGGGGGACTGAAGCCGATGGGGATTGGGCCCCCCCGTTGGCAAAAAGACTGTTGGGGGTGCATGATGCTGAGGGGACTGGAACCCCTCAGCATACAAGAGAAATTTGGAGGTGGGGACATTATTCTGATGGGGAGTGGGCTCCCCGTCAGCAAATGAAGTGGGTCGGGGGCATGCCGACAGGGGGATTGGGCACCCCCATCGGCTCTGAGGTGGCTGCATAGAGCTGCCATGTTCCTGGTAATGTTACAACAGGCAAGGTAGCGCCCTGCAATGATGGGTCATTCCCTCATTGCAGCGGAATTGCTGATGCTGCAATGACGAGGCGGACCCTCATTGCAGCGGCCAAATTGTTTCAAGTTGGTGGCACTTCTGCAGAATCAGTGTCATCAGGACACTGGGCCTGCATTGGGTGCACACCGTCAAGCTCACAAATGCAGTGCTGGCATTGGCTGCCACACTGCCGCACCTCAACAACCCACTTCTCTCCTAAGCTGCCGCATAATGTTTCTTGCGCATGCCCGCACGAAAACATAAAAAAGGAGGCATAACATTGTTAAGTTACTGAGATGGTAGAAATAATGAGGATTCAAGAAGTATCCTGGTACGCCTGTGCACCAGTTATTTGGAAGCATACCGGATGTCCCAAAGAATGGGTCCTGGTAGCACACAAGTTGTTGGGAAAGCACCTTGGGACCAAAGGTAAAATACTAGTGGACATAAACCAGTCTCCTTATAAAGTGCTGGTATTTTTGTAAAAGAATAATAAAAAGATATAATCAGGTAACCACAAGCACCATGACAAGGCAAATGAGTAACCATCTGGGTGTACTCTGGCCAAAATAAACTGACAGTCTTCCAGGAAAGTGTTATGACTTCAGCAGCCAAGCATGCAGATACAGATATTGTAGGCTGGGATGCACCTGGATTGTTTCAGCAGGGTTTTACAAAGGGGAAACCAAACTGGAGGCTGCACTGCCATGTGCAGCATGAATGGGAACCAAATCTGGTGAAGCCAAAAAGGAACCACCAGTACGAGGATGGCATGCTTTGCCTGAAGTTGGAACAGAACCTTATGAATCAAATGTGTAGGAGGGACTGCATGAAGAAACCTCCCATTTGAGAATATGGACAGTGCCTCATGTAGAAAAACTACCAAGCCAGGAGTGAACAAACAAAAATGAGGCAGCTTTGCATTGTGTGGAGACACAAGCAGATCCACCTCCGGATGACCCTATTGTCTGAAGGGTCATCCACTATGGATGTCAGCAGTTCCTTCTTATGCTCCCCTGAAAGGGATCGACTTGGACAGTCCATGAGTTTGTGTGAGATACCAGGAGAAACACAGACAATAGTTGAAGGCCATGAGATAGAGCCCATTCCCAGGTTTTCATTGCTATTCTACGAGGGGGGGTAAGACCGAATGCTCTCCTGCCTGTTAATATAGTGCATGACACTGACATTGTCCATTTTGATCAACAGAGGACCCGGGCTGAGAAGGGTGGCATACTCTGCCTGTAGTTTAAGCAGAACCTTCTGAATTAAAGATATAGGAGGGAATGTGTAAAGAAACCTCCTTTTCCAAGCTGACCCCATGAGGCCGAGCAATGAAATGCCCACTCAGCACACTGGTGACCTGGGTTCACACCTCTCACCTAAGATGACCAGCGCAGAGACCAGTGAGGAGGGTACGGAGCATCTGTATGGACACTCTAAATCCTGGGAGGGTGGGTATGGCCTGCACTGCTCCTCAAGTGGCTCCTGGTGGTAGGCCGGAGGAGTCACACTTGGTGGCACAGGTGACCAAAAGTTTCCATGCATCCTTCCCAGGATGTCTTGACTTGCAGCCGTCACATGTGAGGGAAGCAGAGGGAAGGAAGAACACATTAAAATGACCAACCCTGGAGCACCAGATGATGGCCTACTGTGAGTCCCGTCCACACCACAGACCACCCAACGTACCATCTTTACGCCCCAAATCATCACCTCTTATGTCAGAGGTGCTTCCTTCCTCGTGACAGCAGGGGGGAACCCCAGTGGGAATAAGTCAGAACACAAGGGGGATCCAAGGATCATGAGGAGCCTGGAGGTAAGTGATTACAGTGGGGGTTGTGTCTGGTGAGAAGAGGAGATGAGCGTGTAAAGCTTGAGGAGAGGGGTTCTGGAGGGGCATGGGCAGAGCAAAAAAAGAAAGATACTTTTTTTCCAGGATATGGACAACACATCACATAGAAACACTGCTGGGCTGAAAGTGAGAAAAAAAAATGACGTAGCTTTACACTGAGTGAAGATGCAGATAGATCCACCTTTGGATAACCTCATTGTTTGAAGAGTTCATTCACTGTAGATGTCAGCAGTTCTCACTCATGCTATCTTGAAAGGAATTGACTTGGAAAGTCCAGGAGTTTGTGTGGGATACCAGGGAGAAACAAGGATGATAATTGAAGGCAATGGGATATTGCCCATTTCTGGACATTCACTACTTCTCTACAGAGGTGGTAAGACTGAGTGCCAAGTTGCCTGTTAATATAGTGCATGACACTGACATTGTCCAATTTGACCAACAGAGGACATGGGCTGATTTGCATTTCAAAGCCTGGAGACAAAGAAGAATTGCCCTCATCCCTGAAACATTGATATGGAGAACCAGGACCAGGTCAGTCCAAGACCCCCTGGGTCATGTTGTGCCCCATGTGAATAACCCAGTCAGGTTCTGAAGCAGCTGTGGCCAGAACCTGTACTGGAGTCAGGGAAAAGAAAGGAACTCCCTTCAGGAGGTGCAACAGGTCCATTCGCCACCTTAAAGCATGGTGGGAGAGGGTGGTGTGATCAGAATATTGCAGTCCAGGTCAGCCTTCTGTTAATCCCACTGTACACAGAGTGCCCAGTGAGGAATGTACATATGCAGCCAGGACCATGGCACCATTGGGATGGCAGTAGCCATGCAAACCAAGAGATGGAGCATTGTTCAGGCTGGTACAGAGCAACTCTCATGTACCATCTGAGATTGGGCTACCAAATCTTCTGCCCTGTCAGGAGGCAGGAAGGCCCTGCCCAGTGTCATGTCAAATACTATACTACTGAACTGGAGAATTTGACAAGGAGCCAAGAATGATTTAGCCATGTTCACCATAACCCGCAAATCCTTGAACAAATGTAATGCACGGGACAGTGTGTACTGAGCCCCTCCCTAGACAGGACTTTTAGCAACCAGTTATCCATATAAGGGAAGACAAAAAGCCCTTCTCTTCTAGAGTTCTTCAATACCACCCTGAAACACCTGGTAAATACTCATGGGGTGGATGAAAAACCGAAATATAGGACACACGATTGGAAATGTTTACCTGCTAGTGAATAGTGGTGGTATTGTCTATCTCTTTTCCTGATTTTCACATGATGAGAGGCATCTTTCATGCCTATTGCACAGAGCCAATCCCCTTGCTGTAGAATGGGTATGAGAGACTGGAGTGACATCAAGCAAAACTTTTTGTTGTCTGTGAACTTGTTCAAGCCTTGTGTGCCTAATATGGGCATACCTCTCAAGTGTCCCTCATTACGAGGGACATCCCTCATTTTGCCCCTTAAAATTGCTCTGTCCCTCATCCGTCCCTCATGGAAAAGGTGCTGCCCATACAAAGAATGTGCTGTAAATTCAGACTTTAAAGCAGAAACTCTTAATATTCTAAAATACTAAATCCAAGATAAACTTTGTGCAAGTAAACACTATGGTTTTCACAGTGTTCTGAGCTTGTATCTCCATGTTTGAGGATGTGTCCCTCATTCTGAGGGTCTGTGTCCCTCATTGTCCCTCATTTTGAGTGTCCACAAATGTCCATGTCCCTCATTTCAGTGACAAAAAGTTGAGAGGTATGAATATGGGTCTCAGGACCCTGCCTATTGCGGAATCAAGAAATACCTGGAATAGAACCCACTGTTTTGTTCAATGATAGGAACTGGCTTGATAGCCCTCTTTTCCAGAATGGAGTGCACATCCTCCAGCAAGTGGGACAAATGTTCTGGAGGAAAAGAAGCAGAGAGAGGAGGTGTACTGGAGGGGTAGACAAAAATCCAGAACATACCCACTCTGCTCTATGTCCAGGACCTATTCGACCATCAGGAGTTTCTTCCTTTTGGATTAGTGTAAGGATATCCTGCCCCCTGTCTGTACCCCTTAGGGCAATGGTGAAGTTAGGAAAATTATTTAGAGTATGAGAATCCCTCAGGAAGAAGGGGTGCAATCATCTGAAGCATGGACAGGTGAGCCAGAGACAGGAAGGCTATCAGCCTGGCCAGTATCAGAACACCATGAAGATGGGAGATGGCAAGAAAAAGAAAATTAACAGTATTTGAAAAAAAGCATTACTCTCATTCTGGTTACGGTTGCATAGTTTTGGCCCTTTCAGGTTTCTGTAGTTTTTTCAACAGAGAACCAGACATACAATACAGGTACTGTATCAGTGATTCTGGGTATAGCTGTCTACATTAAGGATTAAAGGTGATAGGAAACAGTTTTTAGACCTCTAGATGCCCTCTAGTTGTTCCTTTATTGGCTACCCACTATTCTGATATGTTTTTGACCTTTTTTGTTAAATTAAAGATCTAATTTTGTTGCCTTTGTAAGTACCATGAATCCCTCTGTGTTGAGCAGTTGCTGCTGTTTTCATACTGCCTGAACATTCTATGACATCAGAAATACCCATTCCTGGCCATTCAGATAAATAGAATGGAATGGGAGTTTCTGATGTCATACAATGTTTAGAAATATGAAAATTAAGAGCAGTAACTGGTGAGGAGAGTGGAACTCTCTGTAGATCTGAGGGCACCCCAAAGCTAGATTATTTATTTATCTAAAAATCATCAAAGCATATCAGAATACATAACTGGCATGGAAAGGTAAATGGAAAGGCAGTTACTAATGTGATCCATAAACTTACATCTGAAATGCTGAGCAATGAAATAGGTGTCAGCCTCTAGAGACTGGAAGGAGGATGTAGCCAGATATATTGGCAATGCCAAGATGCATTAAGTACAGGGTTTTAAATAATTGATTAGCAGTTTTTTTCTTGGTACAATGCTAACTGTACAGAAAGTATTTATATAGGTTTTCTAGAAGCATTATGTTTGTTAAACACAGTGAGGCAAGTTGTATGCATTTTCACAATGTTTTAGCACTTTTATGAGCAAAACGCTAATCAATTTTTGGAGTTAAATAAATCCCTGAAGTATAACCTGTGAGTACTATACAATTTAACTCAGGTACCTGAACATAAAGGAGCAACAAAGTATCATGCTAACTGGATGAAACGAAGGGATAAACTGCAAAGTAAGTCCTAGGCATGGGAAGACACCTTTTATCCCAGAGTAGGGCAGTTACACAGGACTATCCCATGCCTGTCTGTGGGAGAAGGGTCTGAGTCTGATGTGGTGGTGCTAGGACTTCAGTTTTGCTTTGACTAATTTTTAGTCTGAAGAAGGAGGTAAAAGTATGCAGCACCAGCATCAGCAGATGTATGGACCTGTGTGTGTCTTCCAGAAGCACCAGCAAGTCATCTGCATGTAATACATTTTTGTGCTGTCCTTCTCCCACTCTTATACCTTGGATGTTTGGGTGTTGTAGAATTGCAGCTGATAACAGTTCAAAAGAAAGGCAAATAAGAGTGGGGCGAGGGAGCATGCGTGTCTGGTGCCTCAGGCTAACAAAACGGGTGTGAATAATGTGCTGTTAAAACTTGTACTTGGTGTGTATGTAACCCCCTACAAATGGGGGTTCCCGAAAAGTCTTCCTCAAGCTTGCCTAAATGCTCACTGCCAGGCTGGTGTCTTGCATTTTAGCAGTTTAAATGTGATTGCCGGAGAGTGCCTGTATAACCTTTGTGTACTGTCTCTTTAAGAGCTGCCTGGATTGCAGTCATAAGTAATCTGAGAGGGAGCTCTGTTGAAAGATGTAACTATTTGCTGAAAATCATTAGGAGTGATAATGATAATGTAGTTTGTCTAACCAGTCTTCTTTGCAGCAAGGACTGTTTTGTTTATCTCCACTATCTTGGTCCTGGACTGCAAACTGGACCAATCAGTACTGGTGGGACCTAAAACGGAGCCGAACTCCAGGAGCTGTCTGAAGTCAAAATCTGTAGGAATTGTAGTGTGGGGCTTTTTACGCCTTTTTGCACCTGAAGGGGGAGCCTTTGTTGTGACTGACAGAAGGATCAGCCAACCGAACCATTTGGATCTTGGGGAATTTCCCAGGCTGCTGCAGCTAGTTTCAGGTTTTGTTTGAGCTGAGAAGTGAAGAAGTAACAGCTCAAATGATTTTTGAGCAGCAGTTCTGTGTAGTTTTGCATGGGAGAACTGTGAAAGGACTGAGTTTTGGCCTGCCTGTCTGCCTGCTGTCCCTGAGAGGGAAAATAGAGTTTATTCGGACTGAGCTGGACTGTGACCAGGCTTTAACCTGAAGAAGACCGAAGATGTGCTGAATGTGATCAGCCTGTCAGGATTTCCAGCTGCTTTTGAATCCCCAGTTTGTGCAGAGACTTTGCGATTGTGACCGGAGAGCGGTTTGCCTGGTACAGTAGAATTTCCTTACATGTAAATGTGCTGTGTATTGAAAGTAGGTTGTGATTTTGTTCCCCACTGTGTGAACTGTGTTCTGTGTGCTGGAAGCTTTATCCAGCCTAATCGGGCTGAATCTGCATTCATTTCCATTCGGCCTGGGCCATGCCACGCTGGCCCTGACAGACTACCCCACTGCACAGAGAAAGCCACCGACGAGAGACCTGCCTGGGGATCAGCCCCCTGCTGCACGCTTGAACAGGAATGATGCCTCGGTGAATTGCGTGGGCCCTGCTTCTCCTGGCACTCCAGAATAACCACCTGCTGTATCGATTTTTGTCCAGCCTGTGTCCAGTCTTGGGTATCGTGAGTAATCATCAGGGTAGCTCCCTGCAACAACAGCCTAATCTAAAAGTGTGTTATCTGATTGTCTTCTTGTTTTCTTTTCATGAACTGAGCCCTCCGGCTCCGGATTACAAATAGTGTGCATTGTGCATGTTGTTTTCTTCCATCACAGGGCCCCAACCAGCTGCAACATTCCTGGCTAGCCCACCATTCTCCATCTGGATACCTAGAGTGTGTGACTGTTTATGGGCCCTGAAGTGCATGCATAGCTGTTTGATTGATACAGCCTTTAAGCAAATTAACCTGATTACGCCCCTCCCTTATTCAAGCCCCTTAAATAAATCAGATCTAACTCTTTTTTGCATTTACCCTGACTGTGGTTCCAGTTTGTGCAAGAGTACTGTACTGCTGTTATTTGTTGTGTATAACCTTGCTTTACAGGGGATCCCCAAGGCCGGGCCAGAGAAAAGCCCTGGTGGTAAGTGCAAACAGTGTGGATACTTGTGTGGTGTATCAGGGGTACTATGAAAGTGATTATTGTGCATTGTTCTGGCCACTAGTAAGGAAAGAGGGGGGTTACAGTGTCCATGAGGGCTGTGCCCAGGTTAGCTTGACCACTACCAACCCTGACCTCCGGGTAGAGGTACCCATTTCAGAACTCAGGCCCCTTAACCTGCTACTAGCCAAGCAGGCAGGAGTAGTAGCCCTTGGAATAGTGCCACCTAGGGGTTACAATAAGACTGTAAGTTGTATGATATATTGTACTGTGTTGAATATTACTTATTTTACAATTTTTAGTAAAATACAATTTTTTCAAGATACTGCCTGGGACGTCCCAGTTTTCTTTTTGCATGTGGAGTGTCTGCATTTTAAGTCTGACAGCTGTTCAAGGGCTTGATGGTGTTACTAAGCTTGGTAAAAGGTAAGAATATACCTAAGGTCTCTTATAGAGTTTTAAGGGTTCATTTTGGATACCTGGTTAGGTGCCCTTAAGCGAAAGATATATTGCATCCCCCCGAAGAGTATATTATCTGAGCCTGTACATTTGGGTATGCTAGCATAAGGTTCACAGTTTGAATCCCCCAGAACTTGAGACTAAAGGTGATTCGGACCCAAAAGCAGACAGGAGGGTTACCCTGTCCACTACCTGTTCACATTATTGTGCTCTGAGGTTGGCACTGCAGGAGCAGGGGACCTGACCTGCAGAGTGCGTTTGTGACAAATTTGGTTGGCAGCAGTGTGATAAAACATTTTTGGTAACACAAGCTGGAACAGTTCAGTGTGTCAGCTTAATACTGTACAGCTCACTTGCAAAATAAGGCAGTGATTTTTTTTAAAGAAACAGAGCTATATCATTTTGCTTACAGTCAAAGTTCCTACCTGTTTTATTTTTTTCCAAGTGCAAGTTAAAGTAGCCGTAGTTAGTGAAGATGTCTTCCATCTACAGTGAGCATTCTGCAGACTACCTGAAGCAGTTGTGCAAGGAGAGAACAGTCCTGCATGAGGGTAGAGCCACCAAGCAGAATCTCGTTGATGCTCTGATGGCCACCGATGTCCAGAGTGTTGAGTCACAGTCCATGATGGTAAAGGACCAAATCTTGGGTGTGGAGGGGCCAGCAGCCAGTGCAGTGTCCAGATCTGGTGAGGAGGACAGCAGGGCCAGTGCAAGCCAAGGGCCACAGCAGCAGGAGAAGGTCACCAGCATTCTGGAGCTAGAAGCAATCAGGCTGCAGAGAGAGAGGCTGAGCGAGAACGTCAAGAAGCGGAGCAAGAGAAACAAGCTGCAGAGGAGAAGAGGGAGTGAGAACAGAGAGAGGCTGAGCAAGAACGGCGAGAAGTGGAGTGAGAGAAACGAGCTGCAGAGGAGAAGAGGGAGCGTGAACAGCAAGAGGCTGACTGGGAAGAGCGTGAGCGCCAGAGGCAACATGAACTGGAGAAGCTACGACTCCAACTACCAGCACCAGGGCAGGTAAGTGGCATAGGTTTAACTGGAAATACAGGACTGGGTTACAAATTAAATTCCAAATTGATAGCTGAATTTAAAGAGGTGGAGGATATGGATGCCTTTTTAAATTCCTTTGAAAAAGTTTGTATTCAGGCAAAAATTCCTAGAGGGTCCTGGAGCTTCCAGCTATCCCCGCTACTTACCGGGAAAGCACGGGATGCATTGGGTAAAATGAACAATGAGGACAGTAATGATTACAACAAACTTAAATCTGTATTTTTTAAAAATTATGATTTAACTGCAGAAGCATACAGAGCTAAATTCTTTAAGCTCAGGAGAAGCCCTGACATGAGCTGTGAGGAACTAACCACAAAACAACGTCAATGTTTAAAACGTTGGTGGGAAGAAATTTAATCAAATTCTGTAGATAAAACTGAAAATGCTATATTGTTAGAGCAGTTTTTTAGAGCATGCCCAGCAGAGCTGAAAACCTGGCAGGAAGACCAAGATCCCAAAACAGTGCAAGAGGCTGCTGAACTCTCGGACCACTATGAAAAGAGTAGACCTGCTCTGAGAGTGAATGGGGCAGGCATGGCAGTGCAGAAAGGGAAATGCGTGCCTTCAGGGCAGCTAAAACCCTCACCTCCTTCACCAAAACCAGTTAGCCCCAGGTTTCAAAGAAAAGATTTTCCTGAGAAAAGAAATGAATGTTGGGTTTGCAAATAAACTGGGCATATTGCCAGACAGTGTCCCAAAAAGACAAGCAATATGCAAAATGGGGCTAGGAAAGAAGTAGGTTGTTTGTGTGTCCCTGGAAGCATGCCTGTGAACATGAGGGTACACATGCACCCAGTCATGGTGAATGGTGTACAGACACAAGGGTTAAGAGACACAGGGGCATCCCTGACATTGGTAAAAGGGGATCTGGTAGAGCCTGGTCAGCTTATACCCAATAAATTTGTAACTGTACAAGGGTTCACTGGGGAGGAGACAACATTGCCACTCGCTAGTGTTCTCCTAGACTGGGTTGAAACAGGGGGAACTGTGCAACAGGAGGCTACAGCCAAAACTTTAGCAGTTGACTTCATCCTTGGCAACAATCTCAAACAGGGGATGGTGTGTGCAGCTACCTGTAGTGAAGCGGCAAGGGAAAATTGTAGTTCTCTGGACCCCATAGAAACCACTGTGGAAAGCACTAGGAGGCGGTTTCCCTAACCTGTGTCTCCAGATATGGAGACTAATGAAAAGGGGGTAGAAATTTCCCCAGTAGCAGTTAACCAAACAGCTATGGAGGGTTATTCCGAAGAAGGAGGGGTGACCCATTGTCAGAGGGTTAGGGATGACAGTGATACTGAGTGCCCTGACGCTAGAGCTAGGGACCCTAGTTTAGAGACTGAAGGAGACCTGTCCCATGTCTTGGGAATGTTTAAGGAGTTTGCAGCTGCTCAGAAAAGTGACCCTAGTCTAGAGAAGCTGAGGGCTTGGACAGACTCTGATGGAGCACAGGGAGGTGATGGGAAACATAAAGTTTATTATGACAATGGACTGATGTATATGCAGGATGCCAAGACAGAGGGAGGGGTGATAGGCAGGCAGCTTGTCATTCCCCAGGGGTACCATGAGCAGTTGCTCAAAATTGCACGTGATATTCCCTTGTCTGGTCATCTGCGAATCGCGCGACCAATCAGTACTGGTGGGACCTAAAATGGAGCTGGACTACAGGAGCTGTCTGGAGTCAAAATCTGTAGGAATTGTAGTTTTGGCCTTTTTGCACTTGAAGGGGGAGCTCCTGTTGTGACTGACAGATGAATCAGTCAACCAAACCTTTTGAATCTTGGGGAAATTCCCAGGCTTGCTGCAGTTTGAGTCAGATCTAAGTTGGGGGCTGAAAAAGCAACATGCTTGAGACAGTCAAGCAGCTGTCTGAGTAGTTTCGCATGGGAGAACTGTGGAAAGGCGTGAGTTGTGGCCTGCATGTCTGCCTGCTGCCCCGAGAGGGAGAGAAAAGATTTATTTCAGACTAAATCCAAGTTTGTGAGAATGAAGTAAGCCACTGATTTTTTACCAGGCTCATACCTGAGGAAGACCAAAGATTTTGCTGAATGCCATCGGCCTGTCAGGATTTCCAGCTGCTTTTGAATCACCGGTTTATGCAGAGACTTTGCGATCGTGACCGGAGATCGGTTTACGTGGTACAGTAGAATTTCCTTACATGTAAATGTGCTGTGAATTGAAAGTGGGTCGTGATTTGGTTCCCCACTGTGTGAACTGTGTTCTGCTTGCTGGAAACTTTATCCAGCCTAATCAGACTGAATCTGCATTCATCTCGATTCGGCCTGGGCCATGCCACACTGGCCCTGCCAGACTACCCCACTGTACAGAGAAGGCCACCAATGTGAAACCTGCTTGGGGAACAGCCCCCTGCTTCATGCCTGAACAGGAATGACACCTCGGTGAATCATGTGGGCTCTGCTTCTCCTGGCACTCCAGATTAACCACCAAGAGGGGGGTTACAGTGTCCCGGAGGGCTGTGCCCAGGTTAGCTAGACCACTACCAACCCTGACCTCCGGGTGGAGGCACCCATTTCAGAATTCAGGCCCCTTAACCTGCTACTAGCCAAGCAAGCAGGGGTAGTAGCCCTTGGGATAGCATCACCTAGGGGTTACATTTTGGAGGCTCACCGCTGGGATTTTGTTCCTCTAGTGGCCAAAAATTATGAATTATTGTTAAAGATTAATGGCCACCCCAGTAGAAATGGCTGTACACCAGTTGGTGGGGTGATGTACTGGGCAGGAGATTGACCCCCAAAATGCTCTACTTATACTGGATATTCCCCTGGGTACCAGTAAAGACATTGTAGAGGGAGCACTCTCCAAAGTTGAATGTTTAAAAAACCATGTGGTGGTGGGTCGACAGGCTGATTTGATCACCCAAACTTTCATATCCTTGGTAGAGCGTAGTGACATTGTGGACAGCTCTAAAGTGCCACAGACTATTGCCCCAGAAGGGGTTCCAGCTGCCTGGAGAGTAATAACAAAAGACAGTAAAGACCCCAGGGAGGATGAGCTCCCACCATTATCTGAGACTTTTGAGGAGAAATTTGCTAAGTTGCTGCTGGAGGAAGGAAAAACAGTAGAGGACTTTAAGAAACTATTCCAGCCACCTGGGGGTGTTCCTCCCCCAAAACCCCCCTCCCACTCCAGCACCTGTTACTGCCCCGCCTTTTGTGCCCATGCCAATGCTGGCCCCTATATCTGTACCTGCCAATTAGTCACGACTCCTACCAAAGGCTGAGAATCTTCTCGGGCACCTTCCCAACCCCCCAGTGGGAGGATGACTGGGAGACCTGGATAGACTATGTTGCCCTCTTGGTACCCGAGTGGCAGTGTGCAGAGGCTGAGAAGTGGAAAAGAATCATAGCAAGTTTGAGGGTTCCCCCCCTCTAAACCATTAAATCTTTGAGGTCCACAAACCCTGATGCATCTGCTCAGAAGTACCTATCTGCACTCAAAGTCAATTTTGGGAGCATTGAGTCAGGGGAGAATTTGATGTGAAAATTCTGAGGTACCAAACAATGGAAAGGGGAAAGTTTGTCTGCGTATGTTAATCGTCTAGAAAGAGCTTTGCAGAAAGCTTACCAGAAAGGTGGTGTAGCCATCAGTGACTTAAATCATGTGAGACTGGGGCACATACTGCAACATGCAAAGCATTCTAAATTGCAGATCCTCCAGTTAAGGCTCCAGGATAGGAGAGACAACCCACCTGACTACTGTGACTTGATAAAAGAACTCTGGGAGGTTGAAGGGGAAGAGGGAGATTGTAATTATGAGGTGAGTGCAGCTCAAGTGATCATGGCACCAGAAGGCCCTTCCGAAATGGAGACCACTAAGAGTGTCCTGCCATGGTCTAAACAGTGGGGAGAGGAGTTGCTGAAGGAAGTCAGAAAGGTACAACTGGATGTTCTCACTGAGGTATCCCCTGTTGACAAAGACCCTGGCCCCTGTCAGGACATGACTGCCATGGGGTTGGGGGTGCATCCTCAGGCATCCGCTACTGAGGGTGGCTTTTCGGTGGAGCTCAAGGAATTGACTGCCACCCTAAAGGAACTTCTGAGACATGGCAGACTATCAGCAGGAGCCAGATCACAATCTCCCAGCTCCAGCATCCCCTGCAATGCTCTCTCCAAGGATGCCCCGGGAGTCTGTCATTTGTCACAACTGCGGAAAGGATGGTCACATGAAAAGGGACTGCCATTCTCAGAGGGACTTAGAGAGCGTGGTGAACCAGCTTCAAGGAGAGCTTCAGAAAATGAGTCAGTGGTCATGGGGTGCACAAAATAACTGCAGTAAAAGCTTCGGCCATCCTAACTCAAACCTCTCGGTGGCAAATCGTCTGTCCAGGCCCCTGCTGTTGTCCCTCCAGACTGGTCCAAGATAGTGGGCCCTTCAAAGGAGACTAATGTGGCTGTGAATGGTATTCCTACTTGGGCTGTGCTTGACAGCGGGTCGCAAGTGACCACTGTGTTTCAGGACTGGTATGACAAACACTTATCTGATGTGCCCTTACAATCCCTGGAAGGCCTACATGTGTGGGGGCTGAGCAACAGGTCTTATCCATATCTAGGATATGCCTGCTTCTGGTTGTCTTTTCCTGCAACTGTCACTGGCATAGAGGAGCAAGTAGAGACACTGGCACTAGTGGTCCCCCCCACCGGACTTTATGATGGGGTCCCCCTGTTAATTGGGACAAATGCCCATATGTTTGGGAGACTGGCGCAACTCTGTCATGAGAAACAAGGGTGACGGACTGGGAGGGCCCTGAGAATTCCAGTTCTGATCAAGAGGGCCTATGATTTGCAACAGAAACCCGAGGAAGTAGACCAGGATGAACCGGTGGGGATTGTGTGGAAGAAGGATCCTGATTCAATGGTACTGGCCCCTAACACCCAGTGTACCATTCAAGGGGAGGTCTGCCTCCAGAAAGATGTCAAGAACAAAATACTGATGTTGGATGTTCCAGGCGATGGAAAATTGCCAGAAGGATTATTGGTCAAGCCCAGCATCTTGCCTGCTTGTGCCCATGCCTATGCACAACGAGTGATGGTCCAGATTCACAATGTGTCAGATCGGGAGATCCGGGTGAACAGAGGGTGCACCCTAGCTATGGTACACTGTGCAGACACTGCAGTATTGCCCAGCAACAAGCACCCTGATGAGAAGGAGAGAGTGACCCCAGACTTGTTTGACTTTGGTGACTCCCCGTTGCCAGCTGAATGGAAGGCTAGAATTAGCAAGAGACTTTCCCAGAGAGACCAAGTGTTTTCGTTGAAGGAATGGGATGTGGAATGTGTCCAGGGTGCGGAGCATCACATATGCCTGCACGATGAATGGCCCTTTCAAGAGAGGTCCTGACGCCTAGCCCCAGCAGACATACAGGATGTGAGAAAACACCTGCAGGAATTGCTCGCTGCTGGCATGATACAAGACTCCAGGAGCCCATACACCTCTCCCATTGTGGTTGTGCATAAGAAGAATGGGTCTGTGAGGATGTGTGTTGATTATTGAACCCTGAACCGGCAGACCATCTCAGATCAATACACTATGCCTCGTATACAAGATGCCCTGGACTGCTTGAATGGGAGCAAATGGTTCTCGGTGTTGGAGTTTCACAGCAGATACTACCAGATCCCGATGGCCCCAGAAGACCATGAGAAAACAGCCTTCATCTGTCCATTGGGGTTCTACGAGTTTCTGAGGATGCCACAGGGGATATCGGGCGCCCTGGCCACCTTTCAGCAACTGATGGAACGTGCGGTAGGAGATATGAATTTGCTGGAATGCCTGGTGTACTTGGATAATGTCATTGTGTTTGGGAGCACCTTAGAGGAGCATGAGAACTGACTGTTTAAAGTCCTAGACTGACTGGAAGACTTCAGCCTCAAGCTGTCCATTGACAAGTGCCAGTTTTTCCAAACCTCCGTGAAGTATGTGGGGCACATAGTATCTACAAAAGGGACAGAGACTGATCCCAGTAAGGTTGAAGCACTGACTACTTGGCCCCAGCCAGATAATCTGAAAGAACTATGTTTCCAAAGGTTCTGTGGCTACTACTGCAGGTTCATAAAAGACTATTTCAAGGTGATTTACCCACTCTTGAACCTTACCCAGGGTTACCCTCCCACCAATCATAAATACAAAAAAGGGACCATTAAAGAACCAGAAAAAGTATACTTCTGCCCAGTTGAACTCTTTGAGCCCCGCTGGATGCCCAGATATGAAGCAGCCTTCCATGAGATCATATACCAGCTCACCCACGCCGCCATCCTCATCTATGCTGACCCCACCAAACCTTATGTGCTGCATACGGACGCTAGTCTACAGGGTCTAGGAATGGTGCTGTATCAAGACTATGAGGATGGTCTGAGACCAGTAGCTTTCGCCAGTAGGAGCTTGACCCCATCCGAACGAAACTACCCTGTGCATAAGTTGGAGTTTCTCGCGCTAAAATGGGCCATCGTCGACCAGTTTGATGAATACTTCTATGGGGCAAAGATATTGGTGAATACTGACAATAACCCGTTGACCTATGTACAGACATCAGCTAAATTAGATGCCACTGGGCACCGGTGGTTTTCTGCATTATCAACCTATGATTATGCTGTCGAATACAGACCGGACCTGAACCATATTGATGCTGACGCCCTATCATGAAGGCCCACTTCCAAGAGTGATTGAGTTAGGCTGTCTGAACCTGACATTCGAGCATTGTGCCAAAAGTTTGATAGAGATGAACAGATGTCTGCGGACACAGTGGACAGTTTAGTAGATTGCTTGGGCCCTTCTGACACCTGCATGCCAGCTGCTTATTGCCACTTCTCTGCTCTAGATATTAGTGCACTACCTCAGTTTGACAATGACAGCATTCTGTGGGCTCAATCCCAAGATCCTATGATTCAGCCAACACTTAATGCCCTGCGTGCGGGGAAAGATGTGTCTAAGTTACATTCCACTGACTTGCGAACTGCTTTACTGTTTAAAGAAGGTCCCAGATTGAAGTTGCTCAATCAGTTGATGTATAGACAGATAGTAGATCATAGTGGCAAAGTAAACAAGCAACAATTGGTCCTGCCCACGGCTTTTCAAGATTTGGTGCTGAGGTCCCTCCACAATCACATGGGGCACCTCGGTATTGACAGAACCCTTGACCTGGTACAATCTCACTTCTACTGGCCCAAAATGGGGGCCCGATGTTGAGCACCATGCAAAGACTTATAGTCGCTGCCTGCAAAGAAAAGTCCTGCCTCAGAGGGCTTCCCCCTTGTTAATATTACTACCAGCACCCCCATGGAACTAGTCTACATAGATTTCTTGTGTTTAGAACCTGATCTGTGGAACATTGGCAATGTGTTAGTGCTTATGGATCATTTCACATGGTATGCATAAGCTTTTCCCACCAAAGATCAAAAGGCATCTACCGTGGCCAAGGTGCTAGTGGAAAATTTCTTTGTCCACTATGGTGCCCCCCAGAGGATCCACTCTGACCAGGTGCAGAGACTTTGAGAGTCAATTAATCAAAGAAATGCTCTCTCTATAGGTGGTGAAAAAGTCAAGAACCACCCTCTACCACCCGCAGGGAGACCCTCAACCAGAACGTTTTAACCTCACCCTTCTAGACATGCTGGGCACCCTCCACCCAAAAGACAAGCATAAATGGAGCCAGCAGATTAGCACATTGGTACATGCATACAATTGCATGAAAAATGATGCTACTGGGTTCTCCCCCCTACTGCCTCATGTTCGGGAGAGAGGCCCGGCTGCCAGTTGATGTCTGTTTTGGGGTCTGTCCAGATGGGGTCCGAGCCAAGAACTACTTGCAATATGTACAAAAACTGAAAGTTTAATTGAACCATGCCTATCAACTGGCCAAGACAATGGCCGCCAAGAGAAATCTAGCCAACAAAGAGAGGCATGATAAAAAAGTAAAGGCTCAAGAGCTTTGACCTGGAGACCGTGTGTTGTTACGCAATTTGGGACTGCATGGTAAACACAAAATTGCTGATCGGTGGCACCATCTTCCCCATGTTGTAGTTGGAAAGTTGGATGATTTACCTGTGTACAAGGTGCGCCCAGAGAACAGCTCCAAAGCTGTCAAGGCCATGCACCGTAAGCACTTGCTACCTTCCGGCCAAGTCATGATTGAGACTGAACTCCCAGAAACTGAGCCTCCTGGGCCAGTGACTCATGCTGCTTCAAGAAAGAGACAGAGTCAACCTACCCCAGTGGCCACAGATTTAAGGTTTCCTCTGCAGCAGGCCCAGAATGATAGTGACTGTCAGTCCACTTCTGACGAAAGTGAGTATGCCTATTACCCCTCTCATGAACTGAGCCAGCTGTTTTGGGGTAATCCCATGACTAATCATGGGGATGAAGCTGGGCCTTCTGGACTGCCTAACCCCCAGCTTCGTCCTTGGAGCCAATGCTCCCTGAAAGTGAAGTGCAAAGTATCACGTCTGAGGATGCTGAGTCTCTGTGTACTGTGGAACTGTATGATTTGCCTGAGGGAGGGGCTGATGGAATGAGTCTTTCTGGTGACATGCCAGAACCTGAAGAACACTATGAGAGTGCTGATAACCCCTCTTCAGTACCAGGGCCTCTTCAAAATGAGCAAAGTGTTGTAGAAACAGAGTCTACAGAGCAAGGAGCTGACAGTGCTCCAAGTTTGGACATTTCTACCCAGGCAGAGGCACCCCTCACAAGTGATGAAAGCCCCAAGGCTGTTGCTGAAATTACAGAGACTGTGGTTGTTCCCCCAAGAAATACTGGCTGAGCTGTCAAGCCAGTATTGCGTTTAAGCTATTATTCTCTGGGGAGGCCTGTGGACTTGCCTCTCCATGTGGTTCACAAAGGTGTTTATGTTTCACTGAGCTCACTGCCCAAATTAAGTTTGATGGCCCATTCCAGGTTACTTGTTCTGCCCTTTCACCGTGGTGCCCCTGCCCCATCCAGCCCCAAGTTAGCTGATAGGGAAGGGCCCCCTCTTACTCTGTTTAATGTACAAGAAGTTATTACCTGATTTAGCATAGTAATGTTCAACTGACTTGTGTGAAATATGCCTAATGTATTGTCAAAATGGATATAGTATTATAAAGTGTAGTAAAAATGTATAGTAAAGTAGTAAGTTTATGTTAACTGATGCAAGATGGTACAGACTTGATGTGTATGCCAAGTTTTCTACAGGCAGGGAAGGGTGTAACCCCCTACAAATGGGGGTTCCCGAAAAGTCTACCTCAAACTTGCCTAAATGCTCACTGCCAGGCTGGTGTCCTGCGTTTTAGCAGTTTAAATGTGATTGCCGGAGAGTGCCTGTTTAGCCTCTGTGTACTGTCTCTTTAAGAGCTGCCTGGATTGCAGTCATAAGTAATCTGAGAGGGATCTCTGTTGAAAGATGTAACTATTTGCTGAAAATCATTTAGAGTGATAATGATAATATAGTTTGTCTAACCTGCCTTCTTTGCAGCAAGAACTGTTTTGTTTATCTCCACTATCTTGGTCCTGGACTGCGAATTGGACCAATCAGTACTGGTGGGACCTAAAATGGAGCTGAACTCCAGGAGCTGTCTGAAGTCAAAATCTGTAGGAATTGTAGTTTTGGGCTTTTTGTGCCTTTTTTCACTTGAAAGGGGACCCTTTGTTGTGACTGACAGGAGGATCAGCCAACCAAACCTTTTGGATCTTCGGGAAATTCCTAGGCTTGCTGCAGTTTGAGTCAGATCTAAGTTGGGAGCTGAAAAAGCAACATGCTTGAGACAGTCAAGCAGCCATCTGAGTAGTTTCGTGTGGGAGAACTGTGGAAAGGCCTGAGTTGTGGCCTGCATGTCTGCCTGCTGCCCTTGAGAGGGAGAGAAGAGATTTATTTCAGACTAAATCCAAGTTTGTGAGAACAAAGTAAGCCACTGATTTTTTACCAGGCTCATACCTGAAGAAAGCCGAAGATTTTGCTGAATGCGATCAGCCTGTCAGAATTTCCAGATGCTTTTGAATCCCTGGTTTGTGCAGAGACTTTGCTGTTGAATGTTCTGGAGCCATATCAGGTGTTGTGGAGACTGCCAGTTGAGTTGTGTCCATTAGTGGGGAGAATCTTTTGCTGGCTAGCAGGTGAGGTGGGAGATCCTCTTCGCCATCAGAGAACTAAGTGGAACTGTGGCTCCATTATCTGATCTGCTGTGTGGCTTTTTTATAGGATTTGCTGCAGCTTATGTTGCAATGCTTATTCTTCAGCGGTTGCATCCAAACCCCCTGTTGCTCTAACACAGCAGTTGCAGGGTTGTTGGCTGAGAGGGAGGGAATGCTGGTTGCTCTCCAGTCTACTAAGGTATTGTCTTCTTCACGAGGATGAGCTCTGAGAGTAAGCTGATGGGCTGTCCTGGGCCAGGTGGTGATTATTAAAGACATCACTGCCTCTGGGAAAGTGAAGGTGTGAGGGATACCATTCTGAACAATGCAGAGCTGAGCCAGGTACCATAGCATAAAGGGCACCCCAATGTTTTGCAGGGCCTGCCTTGCTTCTGTGTAGGCCCTACGTCTAGTAGTCAGGTCTTTACATTAATCTTGAAACAACACAACTCAATGTCCTTGGCTCTCCAGCCGACCAAGTTCCTAAGTCCTCTGAAGTATGTCCTCCTTAACTTGGAATCTCAGAAAGCAGGCAATGATGGGCTTCAGGCAGTCACCTTGCTTGGGCATGGGTGCTAAAGAACAGTGGGCCTGCATAATGTCAAACCTGGGGTCACCAGGTAGCTTCAGAAGTTGCGGAAGCACATGGCACAGAAAAGCAATGGAGCTGACTAGTTCCACTTGCTCCAGGAAACCAACAAACCTTAAATTGCTTCATTGGCCCCTATTTTCTAAATCACTGAATTTCTCCTGCATCATTTGGAGTTAGCTATTGTGGTCACTATAAAGCACATTTAATTCGTGGTAGGCAACTTCTTTTCTATGCATCCTTTGTTCCATAAGTGTGACCAGGGTGTCCAGCTGAACTATTTTTTCTGTATTTTGAAAAGCACTGAGTTTCATTTCTTTTAGCTCTGCTAGTAGCTGAGAGAACATGAGCTTGACTTTTTCTGCTGCCATGGTGGAGTTGCATCTGCCATCCAAAATACTGACCTGAGTGCCGAGGGCTAAGTTTGTGGTTTGCAACCCTCGAGTAAGCTGTTTCAGCAAGATTTATGGACAGAGTCAAAGAACAGGCTGCAGGTTCTTAGATTTGGCACAGGATGACTGTATTCTGAGTTAGAAAAGCCACAGATGCCATGCAGTTTGGGACTGGGTGGAACTGCTCCAGGATTAGGCTGCCATTGTGCTTGCATGGTAGACATGCCCCCCCCTTACAAAGTTTAACTTTGATTTCCACGTGTGGCTGCTAATTTGGCAAGTGATATGGAGGTAGCAGTAAAAGGGGGGCTGAGTTTCTGAGTTTGTTGCTCAGGGATACATATTTGACACAGTTTAACTTTGCTTTCCAGGTGATTGTTTTATTAGGTATATGATGTTTGGGTGTAATTAGATTAGTTGCAACTTTTAGCTGCAGTATAGTTAGGTGGTTAATACAAATGTTAATAGCATGGGAATGTAAGGTTTGTTACATATGTTATTTGTTCTGTATTAACATGCATATTTTTGTCCACACTTGTAATAGAGTGTTAATACTGTGTCACCTACAATGTAATAGAGGGTTGTAATTACTAAATGTTACTAAATGTTAGTTAATTACTATCAGATACGGGGAAATATCTGATGGTTTTTATAATGGAAAAGGTCCATAGTTAGGGTTGAGCATGGTGCTCAATGTTAAACTCCTAACTTTGCACCTTAATAACTTTGGCAGCATTCAATGGAATAGCCCAAAACCTTGCATGCATGCTTAGGCTGGCATAGTCTTAAGAGGTCCACAATTTTGTGTTGGCACCTTCTGCAGTTTCTGAGATCTGGATACTCCTTATTTTGTAAAAGGACGCTTCTTTCCTGTACTCGTCATCAGTGTTTAGCTCCCCTTACATTGATTTTTTGCTCTCATTTACAGTGAAGACGGTATGGAATTTTCCCATAAAATTTTAGGTAGTTCAGTTTGTTTTTGTTGACCCGGGGGAGGGGGATACAGATGAATGCCAACTGACCTTAAACCAGATTAAGCTGTTGGTGGTATTTTTAGTGAATGGGAGGAAATTTGGCCAGGCAAGCAGCCTATGCCGAGGTAGTACTCTTCAAAGGTTTTGTGAAAAAATATTAAACAGCTTCAGAGTTATAAGGGTTTAAAATTTGTTTTTTAGATAACCCTCTGATTTAAATGATAAAAAACACCAATCTTGAGGACTTATTTTTCATAATTTTTTGTTGTGAGAAATGACTTAGTTGTCATGAGAAAAAAATACTGATCGTGGTGGTCGCGATCTTGGTATGTTTTAACTAAAAAACATTGAAAATACATAAAAATGATGCCTTTTCAAAAAACGGACTCCTGAACCTAGGTAAAGAAAACCTGCTTATCTAGATTACAGTGTTTGTTTTTTGAAAACTGCCCTGGAAGTAACATTTCTGGGCACTAGAAAATCTTGGATGCTCAGCTTAGTGAGAGGAGTCGTTCATCCACATTCTCAGTATGAGAACAGGGGGACTTTCTTGAATTGTGAAGCTGCAGCTGGAGTTGTGATGCCAGCTTCAGTTGGAACTGTGAGTCGGTGATCCCTATATATATGTATATATGTTATGGTAGCACGGTAGTTCTACCATAGTTAGGGTTGAGTAGCACTTTTAAGGTTAAAGGGTGAAATTTTGCACCTTAATAACTTTGCCACCATTCAACGGATTTGCCTGAAATTTGGCAGGCACAGTTGGGCATGGTAGACCTTGGGATCTGCCAACTTTTGTACCAGTCGAATATTCGGCTGCAGAGTTATTATGCAACAACCAAAAGCGCAATTACGCTTTTTTGCGAATTCTTTGTTCTCGCCTACAGGTCGCATGGTTTGCACAACCAGTCCAAAAACTTCAGGGAACATGCGGCCAGGGTCCCCAATGTGCCTTTTGAAGATTTCATGAAAAAATATTGAACGGTTCAAAAGTTATTCAAAAAACAAGTTCCCATTATACGTCAATGGGAAAAGTTAACAAAAAGTTCAACACTTACGCAAATGCACTTTCTAGTGTTGCAAATGACCCTAGTAGTGTCGCAAATCCACCATTTTTTTTTTCAGTTACTGATCAGAAAAATGCTTGGCATTTAAAATTGTGACCCACCAGGAACACAATTCTTTTTGTGTTCACCTAGTTGGACCCTCAGGATGCTAGCCATGTCTTTATTTTCGGGTTAAACACCCCAGAAATATGTTTTTCAAGTTTCTGGAAAAAGTAATGTTGCAAAGTAGTGTCGCACTTGCGACACTTTCGCAAAATTTTGCGACAACTTTCACAAATTGTGACACTACTTTTCCAGACTATGGCCAAAATGACAGGAGTTCTTTGCCACCCTGCTGCAAAAGAATGGTTTGGTCTTTTGGGCTCAAATTTGAAGGGAAGACAGCCAACATCTCACAGATGTGCCTTTTGGTGGTTTGGTGAAAACAATATTGCATGGATGGCAAGTTACGGTACTCAAAGTTGACATTTTTTCCCATAGACTAACATGGTGGTAATGCGCTTGTACAGCTTTTTAAGGGCTCGCATCTCGGCAGTTGCAAGATCTGATTTTTGTCATGACAGTGCATAGCCATTCAGCGAAAACGTAGCCAGGAAAATCATGAGTCATGTGAATTTTTTTTTTCCTACATCATACGGTTACTGAGATATACAGTAAGCAATTTAGTATTCCAACACCTCAAATTTCGGCTCTAAGGCCCATTATTACGCATACATTCTTTGTACACACTGTGTTTCTCTATGCAGCTGTTGGGGAAAAACAGGGTATGTGCTTCTGTTAATGTTACAGTTACTGTTTCCACCTGTGTTTATGTACCTGTTTGCATTACCGTTACCGTGTATGTCACCATGTGCGTTACACTTTGCTTTCTCATTTGCGCTTGCGTTTGCATTACTGTTACCATTTGCATTTCCACTACTGTTTGTGTTTCTGTTTCAGTTTGCGTCACCATGTGCATTGGCATTAGCGTTTACGGCAGCCCTTTCCTTTGCGTTTGCATTTGTCTTTCGTTTTGCATCTTCGTTGCTGTTACTGTTACCATTTGCATTTTCTACTGTGTTACTGTGCCCGTGCGCATTACGGTTTGCGTTTCCATATGTGCTTGCATTTCCTTTTGCCTTTATGTTTCCTTTGGCATTATTGTTGCTGTTACCATTACCATTTGCGTTTACAATTGCGGTAACGTGACCGTGCGTGTTATGGTTTGCGTTTATGTACGTGTTTACATTTGCGTTTATGTTTCTGTTTCCTTTGGCATTATTGTTCATGTTAACTTTACCATATGCATTTACAATTGCAGTACTGTGCCCGTGCATGTTACGGTTTGCATTTACGTGCACGATTCCGTTCGCGTTTTCGTTTCTGTTACGTTTGGAGTTCCTGTTGCTGTAACACTTAACATTTGTGTTTACAGTACCAGTGCCATCACTGTACGTGTTACCAGTTGCGTTTTCATACGTGCTTGGGTGTCACTTTACATTACTGTTCACTTCGGCGTCACTTTACGCTTGTGTTTCTATTAACGTTTGCTTTACCATTTATGTTTGCTTTACCATGTGTGTAACCGTTGCCGCTTGCATTTGCTTTGCAGTCCCTGTCACTATGTAACAGGACATCACGTAGTGAGAGTGCGGGGCCCTTCCGCCACCACATTCAATTCACTATTTATCGTCCTCATTCTCAAAAAGAAGGGAAATTAGAGGCAAAAAAATCCATTTAATGCATCAGTTAGGGTTGTTCCAGAGCGACAAAAGTGAGGAAATTCGGTGTTAGGATTGAAAACCCCCCTTGAAACCACCCAGCCCACCCCTCCAGCGGCATTGGGGTGCGCGTGGGGTCATCGGTCCTAACTCTCACCCCATTCTCCTATACCTCTGCTTATTTACACATGTGATGGGGTGAGGTTAGGGCCAACACAACGGCACCCGATGCCAGTTGGGGGGTGGGCTGAGAAAGGTTCAGGGGACTCAACGCTAACACTGAATTTCCTCACTGTTGTCGCTGTGGAACAATAACTGATGCATTAACAAGTTTTGCCTCTAATATATATATATATATATATATATATATATATATATATCCTCTCCCTCCCTCTGTCTCTCTCTCTCTCTCTCCCAGTCTGTCTGTCTATCTCTCTCTCTCTCTCTCTCTCTCTCGCTCTGTCTACCTTCCTACCTACCATCCTATCTACCTATCCTATCTAGGTTAAGCGGATTGGGGTGCCCACCCATGGTACCCCTACTCTGTACTCCCTCCCCTCTAGGCCTCCTGCTCCCCCTTCTTAATACAGTATTATACAATAAATAGTGGACCAGGGTGCCTACTCCTGGTACAGCTTCTCTCAACCCCTCCCTCTGCTCTAGGTCATCCCCTCTCCCTTAAAAAAGAGGTGGCGTCATCAGGGTGGCCACCCCCGATGCCACTAAAGATCATCCTAACACTGGGGTGCCCAATCTCCAGTGTCAGGCTCCTTGCAAAATAAAGAAAATTTCCAGCATTGATCTTTTTATTTATATATTTTTTTTGACAGTTGAAACCTGTAGAACAGAATCTGTACAACAGAAAACAGTCCCTTGCAGAACTGACCCCCCCACACACACACCCCACCCTGACCCCCACACAGCACCAACCATGCCACACTCCCACACACCCTCACCTAAAACTGTCCCATGTTGTACATCCACTCTCTGATCAAAAACACATCCTGCTGCTGGAACTGGTGACTGCAACATGAAGACAAAAGTCTGGTTTAATGTATTTCAATGGGTTTGAACTTTTACTCATAACTTTGTCATTTGTTTATATTTTTACACCAAATTTTTAACTTAGCATTTTTTGGACCCCACCTCATGAACAAGGAATGTGAACTTATTCAAATCAGTCCCAAAAAGTGATTTTGTGGTTGCTCTGCAAAATCACCTTTTGGATGAGTTTTGAAAAATTTCGCCTACAGAGTTCATGAGGTGGAGTCATAAGATGGCAATGTTGAAAATTTGGTGGACAAAAATGGTAAAATGGTAAAATGACTAAGTTATGAGTGAACATTGAAATATTTCAATGTTCACTTATATTTTGTTTTCATATTTTCCCACCAAACTTTCAGTATGGCCTTTTCAGATCCCATCTCATGAACAATGCAGGTGAAATTTTTCAAATCTGGGCCAAAAGGTGTTTTCACAGTCATTCCAAAAATCATGTTTTGGCAAGGGTTTGAATATTTTTACCTACCTTGTTTATGAGACGGGATCATAAAAAGTTTATGTTGAAAATCTGGTGTAAAAATCTGGTAAAATGACCAAGTTATGAGTGAACATTGACTTTTTTTTTAATGTGCATGCATAACTTCACTAATGTTCAATATTTTTACTCAAAACTTTTGACATAGCCATTTTTTCACATCACCTGATAAACATGACAGGTGTCTTTTTAAATCCTGAATGAGACGTGTTTTCACACTTGTGGTGCAAAACTATGCTTCTGCCAATATACAACAAATGCTACATGTCATGATTGTAATGGAGAGTCATAAACTGCCTATCTTGAAAATCTGGGGTCAAAATAAAAAATAAATAAATAAATAAGAAACGTTGTGTGTAGTGCCAGCCTTTACCCCAGCAGGTAATGTTTTGTGATCCTATGGTGGTGAGCTGAGTTTGGGATCAAGTTCAGTGAGACAGCTGCATGGGGTGATACTGGGAAATGGCACTGTTATGCGACACCACCAGCCCAGCCAGGAAAGGAAAGATGCAAGGTTGTCTGCTCAGTCTCAGGTCTCATATACTGAAGAGAACTCTTCTCTTGCCATAGGGCCCTGCACGTATCCTACTCCTACTAATCTCAAGGCCTCCACACTGCACATGGGGTCATGTGGTTAATATCTTGTAGCAATGCATCATGTGACTAGCCTTTAGCACAATCATGTGACCTGCTTGGTGTCTTACACTTTGTATCATTGATATCACCAGTGAAGTATTGCTCTTGACACAATTTGTGAAGTCCCAACTCCCTTTAGGAATTTTGTGAATATGGTGTTGATTTTACAACTGCGTGGGTGGAGCTCCACAGATGTTATGTGATTATCATCATCTCAGAAGAGCACTGTGGAAGCATGTGACCAGACCACTTTCCAGTGTGCTTCCACAGTGCTCTGGCACAGTTTCCAGTGGTTGTGTTTATGCGATCCTTCCCTTCCGCTGGCCACATAAACATACCCACTTCGCAGGGGGAATTATTTTTCTTCCACAAGTGTGGAAGTGTCGGGCACCGTGCACAAGATGTCCACCGAGTCGATTTAGACTGTGCATGTGTGAGCATCGCATGCACAGTTCTGTCATTGCCGCCATCTTGTGAATGGCATATTCTGGCAGCGCTCCTAAAAGCTCTGCACAGCCGTATCAGCTCTGACCAGAATTTGTTTACAGTATGCCACAACATTTGGGTGACTTTGTCCATCACAAACCCTGATTAAATCTTTCATGCCTCCTAAAACCATTTATTGAAAATAGGCTAATCTATCTTGACTGAGGATTAAGCTTGAGTTTATGGTACTCCGTATTTAAGCTGATTTTATAGAACATCTCAAATCAATTAAGATCCAAGATCATGATGTACACTGTTGGAGTGGCATGTCTTTTATGTTCAATTTCTTGGCTGAGTACCTGCATATCTGTGCAAAGGCATATTTTATCAGGATTTTTCAGTTTTGGGATTACAATGCTTGGGGACAGCCAGGGTGTTGGCCCTTTAACTCAGTCACTGACCAGTGCTTCCAGTTATTGCAGTTCTGGCTATAATTGCCTGTTAACATAGAATGGTATAGGTATGTAAGGTTATACAAATGGCTGGACATTTTCATCCACATGTAGTTTTATTTTCGCATCCCAGACCTTACAGTTTCCTTCAAACCTGTCAGCATATTCTCTAAACAGGTTTCTCTTTCCCTTACTGCCATTGTGTTGATAGTTTTTATGATACCTAAATTGACTTCAGATGCATATCCCAGTAGTGAGCCCCAGTCACCTAAAATAGAAGGTTGCTGGGCTTGCTTTACTTAGGATTCTACAACTGCACATAACTTGCCCTTGAATGCATTTCTTTTCCAGAACTATAGATACGTATTTTAATGCCAGCTTTCATGAGTGGTGGCTGTTTGTTTAAGCATTGGCATGCTGCATCATCTAGGACATTTATGCTTGTCTCAGCATCCAAGGGCAGTTTCACTTGTCTACCATCAATGTACTGCTGTTTCCAGTCACTGCAGATTTTTATTGCATGTGTCTCCAGTTCTGTTTTTACTCTAAATACATATTCATTATCTGTGCTTGGCTAATGTCCAGATGTGGTGTGCAGTGCTTTTCTGGCTCTGTTATACGCTTCACTGGCTGCACTTTTAGGTTTTGCTTACCCTCGCAAGTTTTTTTTTCCTTTTCATAGTTGCTGCATTCTCTGCCTCTTGAAAGACATGCTGTTTTGTGAGGTAACTACCTCCCCAGTAGTGGCATGATTTCACACTGCCTGCCAGCCTGGGCATGCCCTTTGCCTTGTGAAATGATTTGTCTTGCTTATTGTGTAAGCTTTTGGGTGTGCACATTTTTACAGTGCTACCCATACTGTTACTAGATCTCGCAATGCAAGTTGCCTGTACTCTTGCTAATTCCATTGATCAAACAACATCTAATAACTTGTTTAGATTCAGAGTACATTCCCTAAGCATGTGTCATCTCCATGTGGTTGAGCTACAGCACCGTACTACTTGAGATTAAATGACTTTGTCTATATTGTCATATTCACAGCTCACTGCCAGCTGTCTGAGCCTGGTATGCTGTGCATCTACTGATTTCCCAGTCTGCTGCTTTGCTTGTTTAAAATATGTGTGTTGCATGCAATATATTATCAGGTTGTAAAATAGTTGGTAAGGCACTTTATGGCTGTATCAAAATACTCTTCACACCTGTGTCTGAGAGAATCTCAAAGATATCATACACTTCTTCCCCTGGTGATGGCACTTTCAGTAAAGGGAGGCGCTCCTCCTCATTTGTTGAACCAAGGAAACAACGGGTGTTTAAAATTAGCAGCAATAATGAATAAAAACAGGGGTATTTATTTCCCAAAATGAAGATGAGCAAGGGTATAACTATATATATTTTGAGTGGCACTACTGGGGTTCTTCCCCAGCATAGTGGAGGAGAAGGGCTCTTTTGCTAGTAGCATGTGTCCTGGGCTAGGAACCATTTTATAGTCCTTGGTTCCATTTATGCCACCTAGTGTTCAGTGCACCATCAGCATGCATATCAAGTGGAGGAAACATTGGCTACTGCATGTCTACATTGCTATTATGTAGTTCAGAACTTTAATGCTTGCCATTACTAGGAAAAGTTTGAGATATCAGTTTGCAGCAGACTGCCACTAAGCAGTCCTTATTTCTCCCTGCCCTAGTTAAGATTTTAATGAATTTGAATTTATAATAGATGTTTAAGGCTGTATTTTAAGTAGTATTTATGTTGTATGTTGTATTACTTATGATATGTACAGGTGCCTTGGTTGAAGAAAGGCACCTTTTTACAAATAAAAAATGACTTGCTTACTTACTAAGAAGTTGTCTATATGTTTCGGACAATTGCTGGTTTACTCTCATTGCCAGATGTTGGGCTAGATGTATTATTGTTATACAACAAACTACTTATGCATATACACACAGTATGCTGCTGAATTAACCCTTGCTGTGCTACGGACTGATATATCAGTCCAGAATTACTATGCACTCTAATTTTGTTGGCAGTCTAAGGGTTAGCAATACTTCCTTTATCATGTATACTCTTTTGACATCCTGTTATCCTGACCTCTAGTGGGTGTTTCTTGTTATTACACTGTGCAGTGGCAAGGACATAAACCCTGTTGTTTACATTTTTACTATAGTTGTTAAATGTGGCATGTGTGAAGTCTGTTAACTAGCCCCAGTGTATTTTGTGTGTGTGTGTGTGTGTGTGTGTGTGTGTGTGTGTGTGTGTGTGTGTGTGTGTGTTTTTTAATGGTTCTATTTGTTACTTATTTAGGGTCCCTTTTTAATGCAGAATTTTCACCAACCAGTATTCATTTTTTAAAATAATTTAGCAGTTCCAGAACTTGCTGACATCACTTGAATGGATGCCTACATGGAAAACTTCACTGTGGGCATCATCTCAACTGGTGTCAACAGGCACCGAAACTGTTAAGTAGTTGAAGAGTGAATATTGGGTGGAATATTGGGAGTTGGTGTCTCCATTTTGTGTGAGTAGGAAAAACTGTTTGCTGGAAGGTGAGTGAGTGTTTGAAAATGGCTGAGGTTTGTACCTCAACTGCAAGTATCACATTTCAACAGGGGAATAGTGAGGGTTGAAATTCAAGTGTGTACCTAACATACCTTCAGTTGGTGTCTCCGTTTTGTGTGAGCAGGAGTAGGAGAAGCTGTTTGCTGGTATGTTGAACCAGAGCTGTGTTTTTGCCCTGTAGTTTATGGAAGTATGTCTTTTTTTACCTGATTGTTTTTGTAGATACCATGTACCAAAAGAGCTGCCCACCCACCCCCTTTCCCCAACCACCCCCTGGTGCACTGCCTTTATAGTGGACAGCCAAGCCACACCTACTTAAAGAGGCAGGAACAGTTGGGCAGCACAAGCAGTAACCTAGCTGATATATAGGCAGAATTATGAAGGGTGTAGCCAGTAACTACCTGTAGGTCAAAAGGGCACATACAAGAGGAGGAGAGAGAAGCTGTAAGTCCCCACAGAAGGAGAGAGTGTAAGAGTTGTTTGGCAGTGCTGCAGATTTACAGCTCTTATAGAAATATAGATACAATTGTAAAGAGCTGGGGAATATTTGGAGACTAAGACGGGGGGGATGCGGAGGCCAGGGCAAGGAAGCAGGTGGGGGAATGGGGGAGGAGTGGAGAAGTAGGGATGACTGGGTGGGGGCACAGGGAGGCTTGGAGGGTTGTGAGCTGCAGTGGGTGTGGGGCAGCACTGTTTCTAGGAACCTGGTGGAAGGTGGGGGGGTTGTCCAGTGTGCAGGATGTTCAGACAACTTATGCTGGAGATAGAGCTCTTGAGACAGGAATTAGGGGGAGGGGACAGGTATGAGGGGTTGAGGAAGAGATGGGGCAGAGGGGCAGGGAGGGTTCCATCACAAAATAGACCAGGCTGCCATGGGCTGAAAAGGAGGTGCTTGGCCAGGGGAGCCAAGTCCAGAGGGTCCCAGGAGCACCAAAAGGGTGTGTTGGCAGATGGTAGGGGACACAGGTAGACAGAGAGGAAGTAGGAAAGAGGTTTAGGGTAAGCAGAGGCAGGAAGGGATTTCAGGGGAGGGCAGGGGCGGGAGGTTGGAGACAGTAAAAAGGTATGCAATACTGGTTAAGGAAACAGAGCAGGAGGTTGGGGAAGCCACCATAAAGCAAGAATCAGGTGACCAGGAGGGAAGGGGGAAATATAGGGTACAAGGAGAGAGGGAAGATGGTGGTGTAAAAGCGGGGAGGTGCAGGGAAGTAAGTCAAGTTGGCATGAACACACTAAACAAAGGGGGAGGAAGACCAAAACATGTTGGGGGGGAGGAGGCACAATGCAGGGAGCAGTGGAAGGATGTAAAAGTAGTGGAGGGGGAGTGGTTGGGGAAGAGAGTGAGCACAGAAAGGATGGAGGAGGAGAGCAGGTGGAGGCACAATTTGGAGGAGAAAGGAGGGGGAAAAGTGCAGGGTATGAAAGCAGAGGACACTGAGGAAAAGGGGCTCATAGGAGGGCAACCCATGGGTGAAGTGCAAGGGATGGGGGAGTGGGTACTTGTATTAGGGGATTCTATGCTGGGGGGTGAGATGGGGAGGTAAGGGAGCAAGGAAGAGACGAACCTGGGTGGAGTGTATGCCAGGTGTGACAGTGGGGAGAGTAGGGCAGCTCATTCAGAAATGTGTGGAGAAGGTGAAGCCTCATATCATTGTGCACCTAGTGACAAACAACCTAGAGGGCAGTACAGTGGAAGAAGTGCAGGAGAGGTTCAGGGAAGTGGGGGTATCTGCAACCAGATGGGAAGGTCAGTGAAATTCTCTGAGGTACTCCTGGTACCAAGGGCAAACACAGCGAGAAAGCTAAGAATACAGGAGTTCAATGGGTGGCTGAAGGGGTGGTGTGCAGAAATGGGGTATGGGGTATGTAGGGGGGTGGGGTGAGACATGGAACAATAAGGGGCTTTATGCCAAGGATAGGCTGCATCTCAGCATCGAGGGTACAAGGGCATTCACACAGGGGATGGAGAAGTACATTAAAAACAACATAGATTTAAACTGAGAAGGGAGGAGGGGCTGAGTCAGATAACAGGGAGGAGGCACCTTCCAGGGGAGACCAGAAGGCCTCACTCCCCAGAGAGGGGGGAGGAGCAGAATGAGGGGAAGTTACCAAGACAAAAGTGGAAGGGAGAGAGAGATGGGAAGAGGAGGGGCAGGACACAAGGTGGACTGTAGTATCCTTGAATGCAAGGAGCTTAGCAAACAAGGTGGCAGAGTTCCAGGCAATGATGGCGGAGGGGGAGGTAGATATTGCAGCCATCTCAGAAACCTGGGCCACCCAATACCATGACTGGGATCTCATAATCCCGGGATACAAGGTGTTCCTCAGGGACCAGGAGGGGGAAGGGGAGGCTATTTATGTCAGAGATGAGATACTGTGTACCAGGGAGAAAGGGGGTGAGGGGAGGCCAGAAGCCATATAAGTATTGCTCCAAAGCCCTAAGGGTAAGAAGCTCAGGATGGGAGCTGGGGAAGCAAATTAGGAAGGTCAGTGGCAAAGGGAATACAGTTACAGTGGGAGACTTCAACCTACCTGGGGTTGACTGGCAGACAGTAACTACAGTATACGCCAGGTAACAGGTGCTGCTAGAGGCTAGCCAAGACACCTACCTAGTGCAAGGGTGGATGGAACCTACTAGGGAGGGGAACATACTGGACTTGGTGCTAACAAATGGAGACCAAGTCCAGGATGTGGTAGTACAGGACCTCTAGCAGGAAGCGACCACTGCTCAGTGTGGTTCCTCCTCAACACATGGAGGGAGTCAACTAAGACCAGAACAAGCATGGTGGATTTCAGGAAGGCAGATTTTGCCAGAATTGGCAGCATCCTAGAGGAGTATTTAGCTGAAATTAATCCAGGGATGGATGCCGAACAGAAGTGGGCAGTCATTAGGAAGGGGATAAATGAGGCCACAAACATGTGTGCCAAATGTCAGAGTAAGCAATCCAAGTAAAAAAAACCTAGCTGGCTTAGCAAGGAGGTGGAGGGGAAAGTGAGGGAAAAAAGATTGGCCTTCATTAAGTTCAAAAAGTCTGGGCATGAGGAGGATAGAAAAGCATTCTCAAAGGCATCTAGGGAGATGACCAGGTCAGTCAGGGCAGCCAAGGCAGCAAAGGAGCTAAAGTTGGCTCAGGGAATCAGGGGGGGGGAGGGGTTCTTTAAATACATAAGGGAGAAGAGGAGTTGTAGGGATGACATCATTAGACTCAAGAGAGGGGGAGGATAGGCGGAACAGGGGGAAGATCAGGAAGAGGCACTCAGTGAGTATTTCTGCTCTATGTTCACAAAAGAAAGGGATGGCCCAATAGCATGGCAGGGGAAAGGGGGCAAGGGTGGAGAGGGGACAGAGATAACAGATGAGGTCATCCAAGAGGACAGAGTTCTGAAGGGCCTTAAAGCCTTGCGGGTAGACAAGGCACCAGGACTGGATGGTGTACACCCAAGGTTCCTGAAGGAACTCTGGCGGACCTGTTCAACATCTCCTTGGAGACGGGGAATGTACCCAGGGACTGGAGGATGGCTCACATGGTGCCCCTTCACAAGAGTGGACCCAAGGACCAACTGGGTAATTACAGACCAGTGAGCTTGACTTCCATAGTGAGAAAGTTTATGGAGACCATACTGAAGGAGAGGCTGACAACCTTTCTTGATAGCAATGGGCTGCAGGATGAGAGACAGCATGGATTTGTCATGGGAAGATCTTGCCAAACTTACCTGATCAACTTCTTCGACTGGGTCTCTAGAGCAGTTGATGAAGGCTACGCTGTGGATGTCCTGTATCTGGACTTCAGCAAGGCTTTCAACTCTGTGCTGCACAGGAGGTTAATGAGCAAGCTGAGGGATGTGGGGGCAGGGGGAAAACTGGTGGGGTGGGTTGAGAGCTGGCTGCAGGGCAGACAACAGATAGTAGTTGTAAGGGGGGAGACATCCAAGCCACAGCCAGTAATGAGTGGAGTACAGCAGGGTTCAGTGCTGGGCCTAGCTTTGTTCAATGTCTTCACTGCAGACATTGCAGAAGGGGTCAAGAGTAAGATCTGCCTGTTCACAGACGACACTAAGATTTGTGCAAAAGTGGACAATGAGGAAGAGAAGCAGGCACTCAGAGCAGATCTAGCTAAACTCGAACACTGGTCTAGGGAGTGGCAGTTGGGGTTTAACGCTAAGAAGTACAAGGTCATGCACCTTGTAGCCAGAAATCTCAGGAACAGCTACTGGCTGGGGGGAGTGCAGGTAATGGCTTCAGAGGAGGAACGGGGCCTGGGGGTAATAGTCACCGGGGACATAAAGGTATCAGCACAGTGTAAGACGGTGGCAGCAAGGGCAAATAGAATGCTGGGGTGCATTGCCAGAAGGATTACCTCGTGAAACAGGGAGGTCATCCTACCATTGTATAGATCACTGGTGAGGCCACACTTGGAGTACTGTGTACAGTACTGGTGCCTATACCTCAAAAAGAATGTGAGATTACTGAAGGGGGTGCAGCGTAGGGCTACAAAAATGATCATGAGAGTTGCCATACAAGCAAAGGTTGTACTCGCTGGAAGACAGAAGGGTAAGAGGGGACATGGTAGAGACCTGTAAGTACTTGAAAGACATAAACAAAGTCAGGAACGGAGGATTGTTCCACTTAAGGGGGGAAGGGTCACTGGGGGGCACAGTCTGAAGTTCGAAGAGGGAAGCTTTAGGAGGGAGATGAGGAGGCACTACTTCACAGAGAGAGTGGTGGTGGATTGGAACGTATTGCCAGAGGAGTAAATCACTCAAACATCAGTGGATAGCTTTAAGTGGGGTTGGGATAGAGTCAAGGGCAGGGTTAGTGCAGACAAAAACACAAAAGGGGCAAGGACCAGGAAAGAGGAGGAAGGGAGGGGTTTGGGTGGGGGTGGAGCAGCTGTAGTGATTTGAAACTAAGAACTGCACAATCGGGCAGACTTGATAGACCTGTGGGCCTTTTTCTGCTGGCAATTTCGTATGTTTGTAAAAATTACCCAATTGCAAGGGACCCTTAATAAGAAAAAATATGAACATTTAAGTGATAATTTTCCATGAGGCGGAGTATACGAAAGAATAATCGGCTAAAGTGGGTGATTACGGCCTCGGCATTTAATCACCCAGTTCAGCCAGTTATTCCAAGTATACTCTGCCACACAGAATGTTATTACAAATCATTCGAGGAGTTGAACATTTATTTTTACCTACTTTTAATTCCGCTAGCATGAATTCCAGGCAGACCACCACTCCCACAGTAGCACTGCTAACATAGTGCTGATAGATAGGTGTGCATGAACAAATTCACTTTTTTAGAGCAATGTCTGATAAATGCATATTCTGACAGAAGATTTTTTTTTACTTTGTAAAAGTGACTCCCATGTTAAAACAAGCATTTCAATACTGCAGATTTACTAAATGAAACAGAAAGCTGTAACTCTGGGCATACGCATTTGTGTTGAAGTTAACGCATGCCCGAAGTCACAGCTTTCTATTTCAGTCACTAAATCTGACGTATTAAAATGATTGTTTTTAACAGGAGAATCACTTTTACAGGGTTAGGAAATCATCCTTGATCGTAATATAAATTTATCAGACATGGCTGGAGAAAAAAGAAAAAAAATCATTCACGTAGGAGTATCCAGGCACTTAGGTGGTACAGGAACAGTTCAGGCACAGGAGTGGCGGTCTGCCCAGAATTCAGTCAGGACTCGGGAGGGTAAAACACAGAATATTGAAAGAACATCAGCATTTTACAGTGTTTACTTGTGTGACATTAGAAGTGGACAGTCTTTCTGCTGCCATTCTTTCAATTTTAGTTGTGATTTTCAAGAAGTGAATAACCAACTGTGGGTGTGGTTAAAGGGTGAGTGGCTGTGGGTGTGGTTAGAGGATGATTGACTGTGGGAGGGGTTTTCTTCAATAACCGACTCTGGGAGTTGTTAGATACAGTTTGTGGGAAAAAGGTAACTGAGGTCTGTTCTCTGTTGTGATTGGCTTACAACAGATACCCATCGTATAATTTAAAATAAACACAAAAAGTAATATACTGGGGTTACTAAACAGACCTCATGCATTCCCAAATTAACAAATATGTTAAGCAAATGTAAACAACAGAGTTTATATTCCCTTTGAAGAAGACTACAAATGGCTTAGCTTTGCATCTGTTGAATGAAGAGGCTACATGGGCTAAAGGTAAATGTGTATATCTGAAGTACACATTTGGTCAAATTGGAGCTTGGTTGCATTTTGTAATTTTCTGAATCTCTTGTTTACTTATTCTGTCATTGAAATGATAGTGTACAGTTTATAAAGGTTGCCATGGGAAACTGGAACACTGAGTAGAGCTGTTGAAAGCCAGTAGGCTGGATCTTTAAAGGAATTTTCTTCACTGCAGGTGAAACGTACAAAACCACATTATGTTCATTGTCGAATGGCTAGGGATGTAAAATCAGAGATGTGTGTTGCATTTTGTCATATGTACATACAGTATGGCATTTATGTAGGGTATAAGTAGGGAATAAGCAATTACCTAATTAGTGGCTAAATTTTTAAACTTGAATTTGTCTTGGGTTACATCAATTTGGTGTGCAAAGGGGGTGTTTTTCTTGTTACAGATTTCACATTTTAAACAGTTATTAAAGTTCAATTTTGCCAAACATGTCTGCAAAAAAACACATTAATCTGCAATGCAGAAACATGTTTTTCAAGAAGTCCAAAGATAAATTATTGCAGGTCTGTAAGTGTTTTGAAGAACCTACGCACTGTGCACAGTTTAGGTAGGTTGCCATGGAAACTGATGTAGTACTATACTTGTTTACCAAAGGAAACCGTCCCCTGAAGCCTGTGGAAAGAGCCCATCCACAGTAGCTGGCACTCTCAGAGAACAAGACAGAGATAGAGGAAGTGCATCTAATATGAAATGAATCCATGCTGGCTCAAGCATTCTAAGAAGTGAGGAAGCTAGGTAACAGTAAAAGGCATTGCAACCTTGTGCTACATGGAAATGTAGAAACTGATGGCAGAAGAAGGCTCACTGACCCATCTAGTCTGCCCGGCCCTATCTGCAGTATGATGTGAATGTCCTAGTGGTCACTCACTCCCCCTCCCTCGATGCCATCCTCCCCTGCTGTCCTCACTAGTGCCACATGTTTGTTGCACCTTCGCTTGAACCCCTCCATTGATTTGGTGCAGACCAACCCCTCTAGCAGCCTGATCCACTTATGCAACATTCTGTCTATAAATCAATGCTTTCTGACATTCTTACTGAATCTCCCACCTGCAAGTTTTTTTGAGTTCCCCCTTGTGGTTGTATTTCCACTCATTGTGAACAGTTCCTCAGTATCTACCTTATTTGTCCTGTGATGAAACGTGAGCTTTTCAATCATGCACCACCCCCACCACCCACCCACCCCAGTTTCCAATGCTTCACTTCTTGAGCACTTGCCATGCATGGCAAACATAGAAAAAAATGAGAATACCCTTATGCTGCAAAACATGAGACTGATTGGGTTATCTGCAAGTGTACCTGTTGTAGAGTTGAAAGAAGTAGAACAGTTTATAATTTCTGTACAAACCTCTCAACCTCTCAGCACTAAAAATCATAGCACTGGCCTTCAAAAATCATAGCAAAGGGTCAGAATGTGTAGCACTTTCTTTTTTAAACAATATTATGTTTACAGATAGTGGACCCCGTATAATAAGTGACAAGAAATGTTTCTATCAGCTTAATTCAATGATTTACTAGTTTGTGTGTCCAGAAATAGCTCTAACATTATGAGGACCATTGGTAAACTTGTGAGAAGCAAAGGTAAATTTGAGTGTGAAAATTATAGCGCTATGTGGAATGCACAGCAGTTGAGAGGTATGTTTCTGCATTTGGACTCCCTAACCCGCTGATACTCCAGTCTGTGTTTCACCCCTAGAACTGATAAGGAAAACTCTGGAGCAAGGCTTGTCATCCACACCATCTCATAGAAACATAGAAGCTGATGGCAGATAAGAGCCAGGTGGCCCATCAAGTCTTCCCTTTTTTGTTGCACTGTCTACACTGTAGGGCCCTCCAGGTCTACGGCACATTCTCTGCCACCCCTTACTTACCTCTTGTGACTCCCTTGTGCTTATCCTAGGCTTTTTTGAATCCCACCACTGTTTTTTGCCCTCACAACCTCCGCTGGAAGACCATTCCAGGCTTCCATCACCTTTTTGTGAAGAAGTATTTCCTCACATCTCTTCTAAACCTACACCCCTCCAGCTTCATATTGTGGCCTCTTGTTCTGGAGCACTCTTTCCTCTGAAATCTACCTCTCACTTGTACCTTATGCACCCCATGAAGTATTTAAAGGTCTCAATCATATCAACCTTTCCCTCTTCTCCTCTAGGGTGCACATGTTTAATTCCTTTAGCCTCTCCTCATGGAATTAAATATGTACACCCTGGAGGAGAGGAGGGATATGATCAAAACCTTTAAATACCTCACGGGGGTCCATAAGGTACAAGTGAGAGGTATTTTTCAGTTGTACCTTATTCACCCCGTGAGGTATTTAAACATCTTGATCATATCCCCTTCTCCTTCCTCTCCTCCTCTCTTTTCACTAGCTAAAGGAAATTTTATTTTGCAACAAGCCAGGCAAAGAAATTACATTATGTATGAAAGGTAGAAACTAGAGATGTAGCGAATTATAAATCCGCCCGCGAAGTGGACGCAAAGTGACCACTTCACATCTGTGGAGTACAACCCAAAGTGGACCTCATAAAGTGCTCACTTTGCCTTGTCATTATCATGCCACTTCACATTCCCATTATGCCTTAACGCGAAGTAAGGCGAAGTGAGAAGAAAATAGGCACATCACATGGCCTGCAGTACTGTAAGTCACATGCTTTAGCCAGGCAGGAAGGAAGTGAGTCAGAGAAGTAGTTTCACTTTCTCCTTTGCATTTGTACAGGGAGAAGGCAGAATCGTGAGAGGAGAGTAGTTTGCTTTTATCTCGGAGTCGTTTCTTGTTACTGCTATTTCAAACAGCTTTTTTAAAAGCTATTTTATTTAGTGTTTTGTATTGTGTTAGTGTTTTTTTGGTTAGTGAATTTTTTTGTATAAGTTTTGTTTTTGTTTTGTGTGTTTATGTGTACGTGTGTGTGTGTGTGTGTGTGTGTGTGTTTGTGTGTGTGTATGTGTCGTCCAGTGGACCCAGGAGGATGGAGGGTCAGGTTGGGTTAGGGGAAGATGAGTGGCTAGCACGTCTGAGGCTTAGAGGGAGAAAAGTGGACCCATGGGGGTTGGGGCAGTTGTGTTATGTTGGACCACTCCAGACTCCTGGCCAGTGTTGCTTCCCCCGCAGAAGCAACAGGAGCAGCAGCACCAATGCCACCGTTGGCTGTTGCTCATCCACCTTCTCCACCACCACCACTAGCAGAAGCTGTTGGGGCTCCAGCAGCACCCCCTCCACCACCTCCACAGCCACAGGAGGTGGCCCCGGCAATAGTGGGTGGTGGTGGGACTCGTGCCCGCCAAGTGCGTACTGTCTGGTCCCTACCCCGCAGCTCCCCAGTGTGGGAGTTTTTTAATTATGTGGGGGGAGACAGCAGAGTGGTGCAATGCCATGTGTGTGTGGTGTGCTGTTGCACCGTGGTCCCCTTGGGACACATTTGGGGACCGGCGACCAGCACACCCACATGATGAATCACCACAGGGCAGAGTGGCAGGCTGCCACAGAATAGGACATGCGTCCACCTGCTGGCCCTTCCATGGCAGTGGCCGAGGGTGCTGCTGGGGTGGGAGATGTGCCTTGCAGCAGTCACTGCCACAGCAGGAGGAGGAGGAGGGCTACATCAGGTGCTCCACCACCACCACCATCACCACCACAGCCACCAGCACCACCCTGTCCACCACCAGCCCCACTACTTGGATTACCCGCTGCAGTGGACCCCGGCACAGTCCCTGTTAGCCAGTCTGACCTCCTGCTGGTGTGGGCAGCACTGGAGGAAAATAACAAGCGTTTAATTAATTTGAAGCAGCAGGTTACCAGAGTGGAAGGACAGCAGCAGCAAATACTTTCAGTTCTGCACCTGCTGCTGGGCCACTACAGCATCCTACGGCCATAGTAAGTCCAGGCATTGTTTTCTGCCCCCCACCCCCACCCCACTACTATGTTGTACTTTTGTTGTGTGTTTTTTGTTTGTTATTATTAAATCATACACATTTTCCCTTCCAGAGGAGTCTTACTTGCACCACATAGTACAATAAATTTTTTTGAAAACAATGCGTAAATGCATTACAGTGAGTCATGTGACAGAGGCATTTCCATTCTGAAAATCTGCCCACATTCTGCCTCCCTTCTCAGCAACATTAGGACATGATGGCAGGGAGAGCACGTGTGCGTGCTCCACTCCTTACAGTGAATATCGGAATGTGCAGGTTTGAGAATGTTTCTTTATGTTAATGGTCAGTTTGTTGTGGAATGTGTGGCCACGTTTCCAGTAAGAAGAGCCTTGGTAGTGGAAACATCCCACATTTCACCACTAAGCGAACCGTATAACATTAGGAAACATTGCTTGGGATAGCTGCTGGACATTCAGTATAGTGAAGCAGGCACCTGCACTCCCCCTGCCATCACGTCTTAACGTTGCTAAGGAAGTGTGGCACAAATGTGGGTTGCTTTTCAGATTGTTAATTCCTCTGTCATGTGACTCACTGTAATGAAATTATGGTTGGTTTTCACAGACATATATTGCACTCTGTGGAGCAAGAAATATTCCAGTGGTAGTAATGTCCCCACATATTAGTTTATGTGCATCACCATAACTATGTAATGTGGTGAGATTAGTGCCCAAGAGGTGGATAAGCAGAAAAGGGGCAAAATTCAGCAGAAGGGCAGACAGCAAGGAGAACCAGGGATAAATGACAACCAAGGAAGGGGCTGGAGTAGAACAGTGAAACAGTCTAGGGAGGTCAAATCATGGAAAGCCATGTGTGCAAATGCCAGGAGCCTTAGCAACAAGATGGCAGATCTGGAGGCTGTCATGGTGCAGTCAGACCTGGACATTGTGGCCATCACTGAAACCTGGTGTAATGATAACCACGACTGGAGATGGCCATACCTGGCTACAACATATTCAGAAGAGACAGGGCAGGCAGGAAGGGAGGAGTGGCACTCTATGTGAAAAATGACATAAGGGCCACAGAGATCCAGGAGGAACAAAATGGGGAGAGACCTGTGGGTTAAGCTGGAAAGGAAAATGGGGACAGCCATCCGCACAGGTGTGGTCTATAGACCACCAGCCCAGGAGGAAGAAACAGATAGGGAGTTGATGCTAGCCATCCAAAGGATGGCAGACAAGGTGAGGTAGTACTGGTTGGAGACTTTAATATTCCAGACGGGACTGGAGCATCCCAGCAGCAGCATCAACTAGGAGCAGATTTGTCTTGGACTCTTCACAGGGTGCCTTCTCAAGCAACTGGTCATGGAACCAACTTGGCAGAAGGCAATACTGGACCTTGTGCTCACAAACAGGGACAGTGTGATGGGGTAACAGTGGGGAGCACCTGGGAAACAGTGACCACCAGTCATTGTGGTTTGAAATCACAGAAAGAGCAGAACCAAACCACACAAAACACGATCCTGGATTTTAGGGGCAGACTTTGGGAAAATGGGAGATACTTAAAGAGGCATTAAGAGGAATGGGACAGGAATTAGGGGTTGAGGAACAGTGGGCAGTATTTAAAATGGGGATTACAAGAACAACAGAATTATGTATTAAGGTTAGCAAGAGGAAAAGGAAGAGGAGACCATTATGGTTTTCCAAAGAGGTAGCAAAGAAAGTGAAAGCCAAAAAGATTGCATTCAGGCAATACAAAAAGACACAGGCAGAAGGGGATAGGGAGAAGTACCAGGAGAAGCAAAGGGAGGCAGGGAGGTCAGTAAGGTAAGCCAAAGCTCAGACAGAAGAACACATTGCAAAATCAGTGGGTAGAGGGGACAAAACCTTTTACAGGTACATAAGTGAAAAAAGAAAGACAAAGGGAGGGATAGTGAGACTGAAGGGGGAGGATGGGAGCCATGTGGAGGATGACAACAGTAAAGCTGACATATTGAACAGGTATTTCTGCTCAGTCTTTACTGAGGAAGAGGAGGGTAATGGGTCTGAAGGGAGTACAAGGGGTGAGAATGGTGCAGAAATGGACACAAGTCCCTTTTCACGAGAAAGGGTCCTGAAGGAACTGGAAGTAATGAGTTGATAAAGCAATGGGGCCAGATGGGGTGCACCCCAGGGTCCTTAAAGAACTAAGAGAGGTGGTGGCTGAACCTCTGGCTATCCTGTTTAGCCGATCACTGGAAACAGGGAGGTACCCAAAGACTGAGGACAGCAGATGTAGTCCCCTTATACAAAACTGGGAAGAAAGAGGAAAGGAACTACAGACCAGTCAGCCTCACCTCGGTAGTGGGAAGCTCATGAAAGCACTACTGAAGAGAGATTGGTGGAACATCTGGTTGTCAATGGACTACAGGACCCAAGGCAACATGGTTTCACCAGGGGGAGGTCATGTCAGACCAACCTCGTTGACTTTTTGACTGGGTGACTAGGAGGTGGATCAGGGAGGGCAGTGGACATGGCCTATCTGGACTTCAGCAAGGCCTTTGACACTGTGCCACATAGAAGACTATTACACAAACTGGGGAATATGGGTGTGGGCAGGACAGTAGTGTGGTGGGTAGGTAACTGGCTGGGTGGCAGGACACAGAGGGTGGTGGTAAATGGCTGTCACTCCACAGAGGGAAGAGGACCAGTGGGTACCACAGGGATCAGTGCTGGGACCGGTCCTATTCAACATCTTCATCAGTGACATGGCAGGATCTAGAAGGCAGAATTTCACTGTTCGCTGATGACACAAAGCTCTGTAACAGAGTAGACACACCAGAGGGTGTAGATAGAATGAGAAGCGACCTGCGAAACTTGAAGAATGGTCAGGGGTTTGCAGTGGAAATTCAATGCAAAGTAGTGCAAGATAATGCATATGGGGCACAAAACCCTGGCACAATATATCAGTTGGGGGTGAGGATATAGCATGCACCAAACAGGAAAGGGATCTTGGGGTTATCATCTCTGATGACCTCAAGGTAGGGAAACAGTGTGACAAGGCAGCAGGTAAAGCAAATAGGATGCTGGGATGTAGGCAGGGGCATCACCAGCAGGAAAAGGAGGTCATAATTCCGCTATACAAGACATTAGTGAGGCCCCACCTGGAGTACAGTGTACAGTTCTGGAGACCATACCTCACGTAAGGACATAGGGTAAGAAGGTTCAGAGGAGGGCAACAAAGATGGTGCATGGATTGCATCACAAGTCCTATGAAGACAGGTTGAAGGAACTGAACATGTACTCCCTGGAGGAGAGGAGGGAGAGAGGGGATATGATAGAGACATACAAGTATCTTACAGGGAGGAACAGGGTGCAGGAAAACACTATTTTTAAGCGAAAAAGATGTTCCAGGACTAGAGGCCATGGGATGAAGTTGGAGGGAGGACAATTCAGAGGAAACATAAGAAAGAATTTCTTCACAGAACGGTGGTGGACAAGTGGAACACCCAGCCAGAGGAAGTGGTGGGGGCTGAAACAATCACGGGATTTAAGAATGCATGGGATAGACATAAAGGAATTCTGGAGGTCAGGGGTAAGGGGCAACAGACTTCTAGGAAAACAAACTGAACTTACAAGCTCAAATGGGCAGACTGGGTGGGCCATAGGCCCTTATCTGCTGACACTGTCTATGTATCTATGTATCTATGACTGTCTGTAAAGCAGCAGCGCAACAATCTGTTGATAACTCTGACCTATATTTTTAAATGCTATGTTGCAGCTTCCTTTACTTACATCCTGACTGACTGGAATGATACCATAATTTGCAGTAGTTGAGTGTGCTGTACTACCTTTTTCATGTGTGAAATAATGAAAGGAGCATTCCTTTTCAATTGGTGCTGCTGACAGTGAGTGTGACCAGGTCTTTGTCATTGTTTTTCCTCTGCTTTTCTCCATCACATCAAGTAGTTGTCATATATAACTTCTGTTGTTAACTAACAGTTATGCATCAGTCAGTGTTTTATATGACACCACGGAACAATAGTTATTGAAAGCAGCTGCAAATAAATACAAAGCTGGTCGGAACAATATTGGAAGACGTGCTCATTTTGTTTTCATACATGAAAAAAAGTAGGAGTAAGAGAAGCAGATATAAATTGTGAGAAGAATCGTATCATTCAAGTCACTGATGACTCGCACGTAAGTAGTGGTTGCTGTGGCAATTTAAAGTAGCATAAAAAAGTGCAGTTCAGAACTGTGAGGACATTCTTGCAATGCTGCTTTAACTGTAAAAATGTCACTATGACATCATGACTATGAGCTCACGGCAACAATCGCAGAACACACAAAAGTGGCACAGAGTCCCCAGATTTTTTCTGCAGGCCCACAATGCGTCCTCCTTGTGTGCAGAAAATTGACAAGTGATTACGAAGTGAAAAGAGACTGTTTCAGCACTTACAAAGTCCCCCAGAATTAATGGCGCACTCAGTCATGTGCGCAGTGGTGGCACAGAGTCCCCAGATTTTTTCTGCAGGCCCACAATGCATCCTTCTTGTGTGCAGAAAAGTGAAAAGTGATCATCTCAACTGGATTGAAAGGTGCCCTTTGGATGTACAGTAATAGTAGCCTTGGTGAGTAGATATATATATATAGATATATGGTTGTGTTTTTTGTAGGTGATGATGAGGGGGGTTGAACTTGACATGGACATGTACTCATGCTATTGTTCTGCATCACACAGGTGACTCCGAACTGTCGCTTTGCACTTTCCAGTGCTCAATGAGAATTTTTTACGCTTAAATGGAAACGGATAACTCTCAAGCACATGATGGTAAGTATTTATTTTTTTGGGGGTGGGAAATCATATTTTCAGTTTTGTCTGTAATGGTTTCTTATTTTTTTACTTCTTCACAGATTTCATCAGCATCCTTCTGGAGTCCGGTTGTTAATGATGGTCATGGTCATCGAATGAAAGGACTTCTTCGTGTTGCATGTGTGCCCAAGCTCGGGTTGGGGAAGGGGTGTGCCTGATGTTGACAAACTTTTTGGGATAACGCCACTTTGACAGAACAACAAAGTATCGCAAATTTTCCTAAAAAAAGAAATGAATGACTTCTTAAAAGTTACAACTTCATTGTTATGTGTCCCTCCCTGGTTCTCAAATCTCAATCCCTATTGTCAAGTTGCATTTCAGAGACACATCTTGTCAACTACTAAGACAACCTGTTGTGTGCAATATTTGCAGCCGCCATTACAAAGCAATGAAACAGATGAAATAAAATCTTCATACTTACCAGAATGGATTTCACATGGACATTACATCGCTTCCTCTCTGTACGGTATAGCTACAGCATCTTTCCCAACGAATATTAGCGATGGAGCCTGTTTTTGTTCTCCTGTAAAAGAAACAAAGAAGTGTATTGTATGTGTTTTGCCACTGCGGCTCTGAAAAGCTACAAAAAACAAAACAGATAACTTAAGGAAGTGAGGCAGCATAACAAACATGAGTGCAAATACTCACTTTATGGTTTAAATATTAAGAAGTTGGTGGTGGTGGTGCACTGGTGGTCTATGGGGGACAGACAGACTCATGGTGGCAGTAGAGTTGGATAACTTCAGTCCCGGTGCTGGTGGTGGTCCGTGGGGGGCAGACAGACTCATGGTGGCAGCAGACTTGGATAACATCAGTCCCGGTGGTGGTGGTCCGGGGTGGGCAGACAGACTCATGGTGGCAGCAGAGTTGGATAACATCAGTCCCGGTGGTGGTGGTGGTGGTCTTTGGGGGGCAGACAGACTCATGGTGGCAGCAGACTTGGATAACATCAGTCCCGGTGGTGGTAGTTCTGGGTGGGAAGACAGACTCATGGTGGCAGCAGAGTTGGATAACATCAGTCCCGGTGGTGGTGGTGGTGGTGGTGGTCCGTGGGGGGCAGACAGACTCATAGTGGCAGCAGACTTGGATAACGTCAGTCCTGGTGGTGGGGGTGGTGGTCTGTGGGGCAGACAGACTCATGGTGGCAGCAGAGTTGGATAACATCAGTCCCGGTGGTGGTGGTGATCCGTGGGGGGTAGACAGACTCATGGTGGCAGTAGACTTGGATAACATCAGTCCCGGTGGTGGTGGTCCATGGGGGCAGACAGACTCATGGTGGCAGCAGACTTGGATAACATCAGTCCCGGTGGTGGTGGTGGTCAATGGGGGCAGACAGACTCATAGTGGCAGCAGACTTGGATAACATCAGTCCCGGTGGTGGTGGTCCATGGGGGGCAGACAGACTCATGGTGGCAGCAGAGTTGGATAACATCAGTCCCGGTGGTGGTGGTGGTGGTCCGTGGGGGGCAGACAGACTCATAGTGGCAGCAGACTTGGATAACGTCAGTCCCGGTGGTGGTGGTGGTCTGTGGGGGGCAGACAGACTCATGGTGGCAGCAGAGTTGGATAACATCAGTCCTGGTGGTGGTGGTGATCCATGGGGGGTAGACAGACTCATGGTGGCAGTAGACTTGGATAACATCAGTCCCGGTGGTGGTGGTGGTGGTCTGTGGAGGCAGACAGACTCATGGTGGCAGCAGAGTTGGATAACATCAGTCCCGGTGGTGGTGGTGGTCTTTGGGGGGCAGACAGACTCATGGTGGCAGCAGACTTAGATAACATCAGTTCCGGTGGTTGTAGTTCGGGGTGGGAAGACAGACTCATGGTGGCAGCAGAGTTGGATAACATCAGTCCCGGTGGTGGTGGTGGTCCGTGGAGGGCAGACAGACTCATAGTGGCAGTAGACTTGGATAACGTCAGTCCCGGTGGTGGTGGTGGTCTGTGGGGGGCAGACAGACTCATGGTGGCAGTAGACTTGGATAACATCAGTCCCAGTGGTGGTGGTCCATGGGGGGCAGACAGACTCATGGTGGCAGCAGACTTGGATAACATCAGTCCTGGTGGTGGTGATCCGGGGTGAGGGGGCACACTGCCTTTTAAATATTGCAGTTAAAACCTGCCAACATTAACCACATCATCATCCTCATAAAGAAAACTGCCCTCACAGTCATCAATGTCTGAAATCTGACCACTGGGAAATTATTTCTCCATTGTGACATCATCTACATCAGTGGTGGACCATTTTAGGCAGCCACTGCCAGTGCCACCAGGATGCTCCATTTCCACATCAGCAAGACCACCATGACTAGGCTGGGGTACAAATACCGAGGTTGCAGTATGTGCTGGTATGTGCCTCTAATTCTTTTTAATGAATGTTAGCAAACTAACATTTGCAGGAGACAGGTTTGTCCAACGATCCCTGACTGTTGCACCTGCTGAGCCGAATACCCTCTCAACACTTACACTGGAGGGTGGGCATGTGAGGTACTTCAGTGCCACTGCAGTCAGCTCTGGCCACTCACTGACCTTTCCACTCAGTACAAAACAGGATCTTCACTTATTGTCAGATGCCTGTTTTCAGACAAATATGACACAACCATTCTCTGTGCCGCACTAAGTCCAATTGTTAATGCATCAGCCTGTTCCCCCGGAATCATTGATTTCACAAATACCCACTTAGGGCAAAGCCTCCCAAAGTAGGTTGACACCAACCACTTTGGATGACAGACCACCTGGAACTACAGTCCCATTACCCTTGCATGATATGCTGGCTGGTCCTCCAGCTACACCTTCAGCTGGATTATGCTGCTGAGGTTTGCAAACCTTGGCACGTGACTTCTATGCCCCATGAACCAAGCGAACCAGTTGACCACTGATATTTTTTACCTGTTCAGGCCCTCCCTCCAGTACTGATGCAATTCTAAGTTTGTATCGTGGGTCCAGCATTGTTGCCATGGCAAAGTTCTCACTACAATGAATGGTCACAATGTGATGATTGTGGTCGAATACTGTCAGCATGTGTTGCAGCAACATACTGCTACTACCATCTCCGGCAACATCAAGGCTATGCTGTACATTCACCAATGTCTGCCTCAGCACCCACAGCAGTGGAATTGATTGGCTAATAGAGGCAGACTCACCACTCACTGCCTGTGTGGCATGTTCAAAAGGCCACAAAATTGTTATTACAGAGTCCATGAGGTGCCACTGTTCAGTCGTCATAGACATGGAGGCCCCAGAACTGTCACGGCTAGTGTGCATAATAAGATATTCTGTGATGGCTTTGTATTATTCATACAACCTCTCTGCCATGTATAATGTGGAGTTCCATCAGGTGACAACTTCCAGCCTCAAGCGGTGCTGAGGCAGGCTGTTTCGTATCTGCAGCTGCCGCAGTTGGTCACGGGCCTTTCCAGATCTTGAAAAGTGAGAGCAGATATGTCGTGCAATGGTCAGCATTTCCTTTATGTCAGGGTGCTGCAGAAACTCCTGAACCACAAGATTTAAACAGTGGACCATGCATGGAACATGAAACAAAACACCATTCGTGATGCATTTCGCCACATTTGACCCATTGTCACTTGCTATGAACCCAGTTCTCAGGGACAGAGGGTTTAGCCATCTGTCAATTTCAGTCAGTACCATGTCCAACATGTTCTCACCAGTGTGTGAACAGGTCACACTGCACATAGCAATTGTTGCATGCTGGCGAATTCCCGGAAGATTGCTACCATGACAATCCACCTTCCTGCACTGATTATTCACACTACCAGCATCACAAACAACCCCCGGCACCTGCGCCCAGTGTGCAGTTATACACAGATATGAACTCCCCGCTGTTTTGCCACTTGTCCACATATCCATACTTAAATGGATGAATGGAGAGGAGGAATGTTGAAGGGCATGTCTTACTGAGTCTGAGACAGTGTGGAACAACTCAGGAATAGCACGGGTAGAAAAGTATGTCCTGGATGGGACTTTCCATTTTGGACAGGCACGAGCAACAAACCACCAGAACCAAGAAGTCTCCACAAAGGAGAAGGGCAAAAGATCGATTGCCAGCATTTCCGCTACAACAGGATTAAGTTCACATGCCACTGTATGATTGGGGGAGTACTTCAGCTTATGCACAAAAACACTATGCAACGTGGGCTGACTTATATGTTTTACACGGGGTGTGTTGTTGGTCACAAATGGTTGTGCTCTGTGATGAATGGCATTGGCAGGGGGTGGAGTGTGGACATTTGATGAAGACGGTTGCATAGGTGATGATGACAAACCCAGAAATGATGTTATTTTTCCAGATTTGCCAACCAGGGTTGATGTACCACTTGCATTAGACATACTGCATTCACCACCACCACCACAAAAACTGCTACTCTCACCAGCACTGGACAACATTTCAAAGTCATTACGGTCCTCCACCTCATCATTCCTGTAGTAATCCTCTGCTCTTATTACCACACTACTGCACATGTTTAATTTCCTACTGGGCTTAACAGTCATGGAAGGGGATAACATGCTGGCTATGGTTGCCTTTGATATGGGTGAATGCCCCAGTCTGGTATTAGCTGCCAGCTTGTGCTGGGTCCACAGAGCCAAGTGCCTATTCTTAAGATGCGTATGCTGTCCTCCTGTCCCAAGATGGCTCCCCTTTTTACCTCGACTCACATGCACATGGCAAACCTGGCAGATTGCAACTGAATCATCATTTGCATCTTGAACAAAAAAATCCCAAACAAGGGACTGTGATGCTCTGCTTTTAACATGTCCATGATGATGTGGCTTATTTAAGTCTGTTATTTTAAGCACTGAAGTGGGGGGGGTCACATGATGTTTCTGGCACTGCACACCTGGACTGCAACTGACCACCATGACTACCTATCATATTGAGTACTGGGTCGTCATCATCATCATCATCATCCACTAAAACCGGTAAATCACAAGTTTTTATAGCGGGAGGATTCCTGCAAACAGATTTGGACACAGCCACTTTTAATTTCTTTTTCTCCGGTTCCCAACTCAGGTCAATTACATCATCATCATATTCATCAACATCACTATCACACACATCCACATCTGCTGCTTGGATGCTAACATGTGGACTGCATGTTGCAACAACAGCAACATCATCATCATCAGCATCATCACATTCATCATCAGCATCTACACCACCATCACCTGATATTTTTTCACCACACTGTGAATCACTGCATGGAAAATGAGTGACGTTAAGTGCCACGGTGGATGGAATATCACATTGTATGCTATCGTTGACATGATCATCAGAATCAGGTTCAGTTAATGGGATGTTACTGGGAAGTATGATATCATCAACGCTGTCACTCACTTGCACTGCTTCACACTCAATATGCTTGGATACGGTACACTGGTCGGAATTAGAACTTGACGCAAGAATGCTAATACTACCTCCACCACCACTAACGCCAGTAACACTAACACCACCGGCTGGAGAAACATCATCTCCTCCAACTGTCAGTGAAGCTACTGATTGGGCTGTAAAAAACATTGCAGGAGAAATGCCTTTCCTCACATCAGCAATGCACTTCTCCGTCCGCGTACTACTACCATGCCCACAGACCCTCTTACTGCCAACATTGCCATGGCCAGAAACAGCTTTACCTGCATGTCTCTTTGCAGGCATTTTGGGGGATCAACCACAAGTATTATTACCAAATTCAGATTTTGATATGTTCACTTTCTGACTGGAGGGTCGCTACTCGCTAGCTGGATGTGAAGCAAAATAAACAACTGTGGCTTCAGCAACAGATAAGAGACTACTGTCTTGTGACACTGTCACAGAATTAAAACAACTTCAGTAACCAGTGGTGCTGATGGGGTCCCAAAAATAATCCAGTCCGTTAAAAAATACCTTTTCAAAGTGGTGGGGGGGAGGGCACTGAATACAGACAGTGCTGATTTTTACGGCACTGCAAGCAGCAAAACTAAGAACAGAGAACACGATTGCAGTACAAAATCAGGCAACTGCAGTGGATAGCAGGTTCACACTGCTGCGCTAAGTTGCACTTACACTGATCTGTGTGACACAAATCTTAAAAGGTGTATTATATTTGATGCACGCAACACTGCACACACAACACAGAACACTTTGTGTACAATGCTGAACGAGGAATGCGATGCAAATGCAAAAGTTCAGTGTACTCAGTGCCACGTAATGTAAATTTGTAATTTAAACAACCTGACCTTATGAAATGCTGCACCACATTCACACAACAAGCAGCAAGAAAATGTGTACTATTATTGATAATTTTACTATGTGTACAGTAACACAGTCAGTTATATAACAAAAATATTACCAAAACACAAAGAAATCACTAGTTCTCCAACTTAAATCTACCTACACACAGATACGCCCCTCCCCCACACAGCATACTTCGCTGTCTTTCACCACACACACTCAATGTTGTAAATTTACATTCAAAATCCACACACAAACAAAAACGCTTGATGATGTGAGCACAGGAGGGTTTCCTACAATCAATGAACTACAGTTGGATCCCAACAAAAAAAAAAGCAAAAATGCTTTCTGAACAGCTTTTAAAAGATTCCTACAGACAGCTATCAGAGCACACTGTCTCCTACTCCTTCCTACTAATACTACCTCGAACTGAGGCTGTGCATATCAATATAGAGCTCATGTGACTTGAACTCCCATGAATCACTGCAAAATCCGTCAAGCTCAAAACAAGGCAAATGAGGCGAAGGAACTGCCACCAATGTAGTTCGCCTTAAAATTGAAAGAGAAGTGACCAGTAGAGGCAGAGTAATGCGAAGTCGCTGTTTTCAATGCACTTCAATGCCTCATATTATAACGCTGGCACCCGTCACATTGCGGAGCACCGCGAATCTGTTCTCGTTCGCGGAATCACTTCACAGAGAGGATTGAGCCCACTTCGCCCACCACTAGTAGAAACTCCATGTATATCCAGACTTATGCCTTAGCTATTAGGTCAGAGTTTATTCACTCGGGGGTTCCTGCTGTTTTACAATCTTCAGATAAGCTTAAAATTTAATTCCAAGGGAAAGATCATGTTTTTTGATGTGGATGCTGCTCAGGATTTTATGGGGGTGTTTTTGTTTGTTTTTTTTAACCAGGAGAGACACACTAAGCTGAAAGCTTGTTTACAGGTGCGACCTAAGGCCAAAGGAAGTTAAGTGACTTGTTCAGGTTCACACAGTATGCAAGTGGGGGCTGTAGGATTCAAACCCAGGTCTCCAGGTTTGCAGCTCAGAGCCTTAAACCACTGCACTATACTGCTTATTTAAATATACTTAAACATATTTATGAGAAAAATGTTGCCCTTCCAACTGATTTGCGGTCAACTCAGAAGATGAAGAGGCAGACAATACCCAATACATACCTGTGACATGAAATAATTTTCATCTGGACTCAATGGGCCCAATACCAAAAGGTTACTGCACCCAGTAACAGGATTAAAGGAGATGCTAGCCATTTGCATGAGCGCTTCTAGATGGGCCATATTCAGAAACCCCTGGAGCGGCCCAGAAATCTGGCAGCACCAAATCGCTAACATATCACTGTGCCTTTGCAAATGAGGGAGTCTGTCATGCATACTGGTGCAGTAGTATATTCATCAGTTTGCGGCTGTGGAAAACAGTCCCCAAAGCAGTGTTGCTTTACCACCACTGCAAACCACCTCTTAACTGGATGCTATGCCCACGTCCCAACCTCCCCCCCCAAAGCAGGGCAGCTGTACTGCAGCCATAAATCCCTGGTGTCCAGTGGTACCCCCACCCCTGATCACCAGTTCATGGTTTTTCCACATCAGCCCTGGTGTCTAGTGGTACCCCCCCAATCACCTGTTTCTGCTTTCTCCACATTAGCCCTGGTGCCTACTGGGTCCCCCCCACCCCCTGATCTCGCCTGATCATGTTTTCTCAACACTAGCTCTGGTGTCTAGTGGTACCTCCTCAATTGCCCTTTTCAACACATTAAATATGCCCTGGTGTCTAGTGGTTCCCCTCCGATCACCCATTTACACACAAACAAGGAAGCAGTGGTGGTCTAGTCTCCCCCACTCGAGCCACCCGCTCACATCCCACATCCCTATATCACCCTCTTACCTGAGTGGTCAATGATCCTGCAAGCATGATACGGTGACCGGCAGAGCCCTCCTCTCACCTCTTCAGATGGCCACTGTATATGCGGTCAGTGAACGTCTGTACAGTATTTGATTGAGTCTTGCTACTTTTAAACCATGTTATTTTCTTCCTGGCAAAGTCATGAGAAAATGACATGGTCATATAAGCATAGCATTGAGATTTGAATTTTTGTTGGCATCTGCCAGTTGTTGTGTCCACCTAAAACTGATCTGAGAATGCTGCACACATTCCAATAGTGCAGTCTAAGTGTGGTTTCAACTTGACTTCCAGCAATGAAGTGTAACCCCACCCCCACTCCCTTTAGAGGTTACTAATTGTGAGCGGGATGGCACCTAACATCCAGGTATTAATTAGTAGGCTCCCCTAGCTCTGTTATTTTTTGTGGGATGGGCACTAATGCCAGGTGGGAGGGGCTTGCTGTAGAAGAATGAAGAAAAGCCACAATGGAATGCTGCAGCTGAGGATTCTAAGAGGAGTTGTGAGGAGAGCCCCAGAAAGGGAAACAGTGTGTCACTCTCGCTCTGCCTTTCTCTCTCTCTCTCTCTCTCTCTCTCTCTCTCTCTCTCTCTCTTCATCTTGTTTATCTTACCTGAAGTGATGACTTCAGACTAGTAGGGAAGTGGTGGGGACTGTTCCTGTGATTTCCCTCACAGGGGTTGCTGTTCAAGATTTAGACATCCCAAGTGATATGAGTGCAAACTCAGATACTTTAATTTTCACTGGTAGTGTACAGAGATACCCCGATGTATTTATAAGAGAAAGAGAAAACATGCTATGCACAGTGTAGGACAAAGGTCCTGTGTTAAAGCCCATCCCTTCATGGGTTTATTCTGCACTTCCCTTTAGGGTAACATTTTGGCCAGGATGTCCAAACCCGACTGAGGTGCCAGCAAGTACCTACATCCAGTTGTGTCAGCAGACTATCTTTGGCCCCCAGGAGCCTCCAGGTGTCTGGACAAATTTAGTGCAGTTCAAAGAAGGGGAGGGGGGAACCAGCAGAGGGAAGGTGAGGAGGCTGTGAGTCAACTCAGTGAGAAAGAAGGAGAGATTGAGACGAGGGAGGGGCGCCCTTCGAGGGGGGAGGATCATACTAGAGAAAGGCCCAAAGGTAAGGGGGACCTGAAGGTGGGCATGGAAGGGGGCAAGAGGAAAGGAGGAGGTGGGGGTGATGGTGATGGGAATGCTGTGCTGGGGGACAGGAGAGGTGGGAGCTGGAAGGGGAAGGAGGTCAGAGAAAATGCTCAGCTGGGGTAGGGTGGGGTGGAGGCTAAACTGGGGGGCTGGGGAACTCAGTTATAAAAGGCATGACAAGAGGGTAGGGTGGCTGGGGTTCTCTTGTAGAGGGTCCGGAGAGAAGCCAAGGGGAAGTGGTCTTGAGGAGGGGGGAGGTAACGGGGGCTGTTGAGGGAGTCCAAAAAGCAGGTGCACAAAAGATCAAGGGGGACACTAAGGTTCTCCTGCTGGGCAACTCCATGATCAGGGGTACTCATTAGGTGGGGCAGGGTGAGGGAAAATCCAGTCCAGTTAAGGCAGTGGGTATTTCTGGTCTGACTGTGCATAGGGCGAAGTTCATGGTGTATGAGCTGGCGAGGCACTGTGGAGGATCACCGGACTCTCTGATGCATCTGGGAATAAATGATATTGAGGGGAATAGTGTACTGGAAATTCAGGCAAGGTTCCGAGAACTGACCAGGGTCTGTCATGACAATGGATGCACAGTCTCCTTCTCGGAAATCCTGCCAGTGCCAAGGGCCACTGTAGAGAACAAACAGACTATCAGGGAGATTAATGGCTGGCTTGGGAAGTGGGGTGAAGCACAGAGGATTGGGGTGTTAGGAGACTGGGCGGGAGTTTGGAAAGACAAGGGACTGTATGCCCGGGATAGGCTTCATCTAAATCCGGTAGGGAAGGAAGTTCTCAAACGGGGGATGACGGATTTCATTCAAGCTAGATGGGGTTTAAACTTGTGAAGGGGGAAGGGGGGCACTGCAGTGCTGATCCGGCCATCCATACCACCGGTAGGACTGGCCTGCAACCCCATAGAGGGGGAACAGACGGTACCCTAGGAGAGAAGTGTGGATGGACGGATGTAACATCTGGGGAGGATATGGTAAAGAGGGGTAGGGACAAGGGTTGGAGGGTGGCTTTAATAAATGCCAGGAGCCTGGGGAATAAAATGCCTGAGTTCCAGGCCATGCTGTTTGAGGGTGGGGTGGATGTAGCAGTGGTCACTGAAACTTGGGCCACCCCTGGCCATGACTGGAACCTTATTCTGAGTGGGTACCTTGTGCCAAGAAAGGACAGAAAGGTGGGCAGAGGGGGAGGAGTAGCAATGTTCATTAGGGAGAACATCAAGATTATGAGAGTGGAGGAAGCAGAGGGCAATGTGGAGGCCCTATGGGTCACCTTGCGAACCCCCGTGGGAGGGAAGATCAAGTTGGGGTAGTACATAGGCCCCCAGGACTAGCGGAGGACCTGGAGGATTGCCTGTTGGCTAACATTAAGGGGCAGTGTGGACTGGAAGGGGAAGGAGTGGTGTTGATGGGGGACCTTAATATGCCAGATACTGAGTGGGGTACTATGATGTCCACTAAAACCAGGTAGCAGAAGCTGCTGGATGGCTTCCTGGACGAGTTCCTCAATCAGCAGGTGATGGACCCAACAAGGAAGGGTCATATCCTGGATGTGGTTTTAGTGGATGGGGATGTTGTGTGAGATCTGGTTGTGGAAGAACTCCTGGCTGGGAGCAGCCACAACACAGTCTGGTTTCAGCTTAAACTGGGGGGGGGGATTATTCAAGGACAATGATGGTTGATTTTAGGGGGGTGCACTTTCAGAACATGGGGGAAATGCTCAAGGGGAATTTGCGGGAGATAATGGACGTGGAAGGTAAGTGTGAGATCATAAAGCGGGGGCGACAGGAGGCCACCAGGACTTGTGCAAAAATGAGGTGCAAGGGTGGTAGGTCTCGTAAACTATGCTGTTGGACCAAGGAGGTCCAGGAGGTGGTAAGGGAGAGGAAGGCAGCCTACAGTAGGAACAAAAAAAATGTGAGGAGAGAGGGATAGTGAGAACTACCGCCTTGCAACCAGGAAAGTCACCAGAGTGGTGAGGGGGGCAAAGACCTGGAAAGAGCAGAAGCTGGTGCAGAGGTACAGAGTGGGGAAAGGGGGTTCTTTAGGTATATTGGTGAGTGAAGGAAGGTCAAGGGCTAGCTCAGCAGGTTAAGGGCAGCTGGGGGAGTGGGTGGAAGGGGCTGGAGAGCAGGTGGAGGTACTGAGTGAGTACTTTGCCTCCGTGTTCTCTAGGGAGGAGGCTGGGGAACTTCCAAAAAAGGGGTTTAAGGACACAGAAGGTGCAGCAGACCTGACTATTGGGGTACCTGCTGAAGAACAAGCCGCTGGGGGAGGTAGGCCAGGGGTGAGATAGGCTGGTTCTGCTGAATGGGGGGAACAGATGCTGATATTCCTATCGGTTAGGTGTGGGAAGCCCTGCAGTCCCTAAAAACAGATAAATCTCTGGGGCCTGATGCTATTAATCCCAGAGTACTGATGGAGGTGGCGGATGTTTTGGCTGCGCCATTAGTGGATGTCTTTAACTTGTTACTCCAGACAGGGAGGGTGCCAAGGGATTGGAAGCAGGCGCATGTTGTGACATCCATAAAGGGGGATCGAGAGAAGAGCCAGGAAACTATAAACCCATCAGTTTGACGTCAGTGGTGGGGAAGGTAATGGAGAGCATACTTAAGGAAAGGCTGGGAGGTTTCTTGGAGGAGATGGGTTACCTGGATGACCGGAAGCATGGGTTTGTGCCAGACAGATCGTGTCAAACAAACCTTGTAGAGTTCTATGAGTGGGTGACATCAGCACTCAACTGGGGGAGACCAGTGGATGTACTGTTCCTGGACTTCAGCAAGGCATTTGATTCAATCCCTCACATTGGCCTAAGGGAGAAGCTGGGGGGGATGGGGATAGGCCCATTGATGGTTAAGTGGATTGGAAATTGGCTTTCAGGTCACACTCAGTGGGTAGTGGTTGGAGGGGGAGGTCTCGTCTCCTAGGGAGGTCATAAGTGGGGTCTCACAAGGATCAGTCCTGGGGCTACTCCTGTTTAACACCTACATCTCCAATATCAGGGAAGGTATCTGGTGTGAAATGAGTCTTTTTGCGGGTGTCTCTAAGTTGAGGGCGGTGGTGGAGGGGGGGGAGGAGGGGAGATTGGCCCTGCAAGACAACCTGGATACTCTGGATAGGTGGTCCTGGCATCCTGCACCTGGAAATTGAGATTTAACTCCTCCAAGTGCAAGGTGCTACACCTAGGGTGGGAAAACCCCAACTATGTGTATACCCTGGGGGGGGGGGGGATGAGTTGCAGGCCAAGGCAGGGGAAACAGACCTAGAAGTCTTGGTGGATGTTAACATGAATAATTCAGAGCAGTGCAGGAGGGCTGCAGTCACGGCAAATAGGATGCTGGGATGCATTACTAGGGGGATTACCTCAAGGAACAGGGAGGTGATTTTGCCATTGTACAACAGCCTGCATTAGACCACATCTTGAGTATTGTGTACAGTTCTGGAGGCCGCACCTAAGGAGGGACATCCAACTCCTAGAGAGGGTTCAGAGGAGAGCAACCAGAATGATCTGGGCCTCGGGGATATGACATATGAGGAACGACTAGGGGAGCTCAACCTGTTCTCGCTGGAGGAGAGGAGGGACCGAGGGGACATGATTGAGGTCTTCAAGTACCTCAGAGGAGAAAATAAGGTAAGCCAAGATAGGATCTTTCAACTGAAAGAGGGTGGAATCACCAGAGAACACAGTTGGAAGATTGAGGGTGGTAGGATTAGGGGGGAAAGGAGGAGGAGGTACTTCACCGAGAGAGTGCTGGAAACATGGAATGTGTTGCCCGGGAAGCTGGTACAGGCCATGTTTGAGGGATTCAAGAGAGGGTGGGACAGGTATAGGCAAGGGGTGAAGCAGAGGCTGGTTTGCCTGGGGGGGCAGGACTGGGAGATAGAGTAAGAGTGGAAGGAGACAGATAGAGGGCTACGGTACCCAATCAGGGTGCTGAAGCACGAGCAGACTTGATAGACCAATAGGCCTACTCTGCTGGCATCTAGTATGTTAGTATCTTAGTATGTTAATGGAGCTCTCCCCACCCAGAAGCAGGTGTGGGTGAATGGAGGAAGAAAACATGGAAAACTTTTTATGTAAATACTACTGTCTGAATTAATTGAAATACCCCATATTGTTATGAAGAGCAGATCACTAAAGGGAAAGGAATGGTTGGATTAAATGAACAGCATGCTGATTTACCCCACTAGAGTGGACATTTGCCTGTTTTGTGATAAGGTGCAATATGAGAGCCCCTCCAGTCCCACTGCCCATCATTTCAAAACTAAACTCTTGATTAACCTGGCCAGCTCCTTCAGAAGTTGAAGGACTCATACTACCCGAGTACCGGGGTCAGTTACAGAAAGATATGGACTATAAAGCATGCAGTACTACATCGTCATTATGTAGTACACTTTGAGGAATATTTCAGCCCTTGACCAGTTAGCATGAAAAGTAACAAACTCTGGAGAGGTCTCTGTGAGTGATTAACTATGGTTTACTTTGCCACTGTTCAAAGCACAGCCCTGTGCTCTGTCATTTCCCTGGCAGCCCACAGTGTTCTTTGTTCAGTAGTAGTACACACATTCTGGAAAAGTCTGAAAAAATTAATACAAGCTGCTTTCCTTGAGAGTTCTTTCAGACAGCATTTTGTAAGCTGACATAATGAAGGTATAACTTGTATATCAACTATTACTCCTACTCTTGGTCAATGAGGTCACCCTAATTACATCTTATAGACACTCCAGCATTTGACAGATGGAAATAGGTACAGGTGTGATGCTTGGCAAGCTGGTTATGATTATTGTAGGATATTGATATTATAAATAAATGGTCAGTGTAAGAAATGTCAGTCTGTGAGAGATCAGGCCTTTGAATTACAATGTCAGCAGCTGAAACCACAGGATGTAATTAAAAGTGACCAGGGGAACCAGTTAATTAACTACCTTCCTTCCAGTGGGCATTTTATTATCTTTTATGACATGCTCAGGCTTTTGAAGTGGAAACAAAATCTAAAGTTTATGACGTCAGGAAAGAAAGGGTAATTTGGCTGTTCCTATGAAGTTTAACACCTAAATGACAAATGCTGGGATTGCTAAGTTCAAAGGAAAAATGGTTAATTAAGGAGTTATATATAGGAAACGTATTTTTTCTTCTGATGTCACATTATTTAAAAATACCTCCCGGTAGAAAATTTGTTTGTAATTTTATATTCTTAAAGGAGGAGCTAGATGACTCATCAAGTGGGTGTGGGAATAAAGTTGAAAACGTATCAGTGTATCTGAAATGGGACAGATCTTTTTTGGGGGCTCCGAAGAAACAAAGTTCTCTGACCTAACTTAAAAAGCACTTAGAAAGGTAATAGAAAGCAATTACGTCTTTTGTGGTAGGAGTGTTGTTCTGAAACTTCCTTTTATTGTTTTATAAGATTGTAAGAGTATGATATATTGCACTGTGTTTAATATTACTTATTTTACAATTTTTAGTAAAATACCATTTTTTATGTTGATTGGGTGCATGCGCAAGAAACGTGTTGCGGCAGCTTTCTCCAGAAGCAGGTTGTGGAGGCGCGGCACTGTTGTGGCCAATGCCCCCACAGCCTTTAAAGGCTTGGCCCACTTCCCCCAATGCTGTGGCACGCTGTTGTTGACACTAGTTCAGCCAGCATGTCACCAACTTGTAAAGTTTTAGCCGCTGCAATCAGGGGCCGCCTCGTCATTGCAGCGTCAGCCATTCACTGCAATGAGGGAGCAACCCATCATTGTACAGCAGAACCTTGAAACACTGATATTGTTTGTGAACATGGCGGTGGCTTGCCGCTGTGTTCACAAACAATATTAAACCCTTACCCCTGCCAAGGGGGTGCCCAATCCCTCTTGGCAGCATGTGCCTCCCCACCATATTTGTTTGCTGATGGGGGCCCCAGTCCCCATCAGCTTCAGTGCCCCCAAGTTTATGTTGCCGACGGGGGAGCCCACTCCCCTTCGGCATTATGTAACCCCCCTGCTTTAGCTGTCTGCTGACAGGGTGCCCAATCCCCGTCGGCATAATGTCACCCCCCCTTTTGTTGTGTGCCGATGGGGGTGCCCAGTCCCTGTCGGCATAAAGTAACACCCCTCCTTTTGTTGTGTGCCAACGGGGTGCCCAGTCCCCCATTGGCTACAGCTGCCCCCCAAACAGAGACTCTGTTGGCACACTGGGAGCCCACCCCAGCATGCGACATGCGCCTGTAAAATCAAAAACGGTCCCGTAATGTCTTTTTTTTTTAACCTGTAAAAAAGGAAACGTTCCCTCGGCAGTCTCCCTGCCCTCTTCCCACAACCTGTGCCCACCCTCTGTGCACCTTGCCTCCCCACACCCCCCTCACCCTATATTTACCTCCGGAGTCCAACACGATGATCTTCGGTGGACCGGGAACACGTCTGCACTCTTCAAAGCCGACCGCGAACTGAGGAAATGCCAGTAAGCTATATAATGGAATAAATAGGCTTTTTTGACTTTGTTGCATATCTTGGGCATTGGCACCAAATTTTCAACATGTGGTTTTTGGGACCCCTCCTCATGAATTCTGGTACTGTCATGGCATTATTCAGCCCCGAAAGATGATTTCGTGGTCACTGCGTGGAATCCCCTTTCAGGACTGATTAACGAAATGACAGTGCCAGTGTTCATGAGGTGGGCTCTCAAAAAGCTTATACTGCAAAGTTGGTGGGAAAAATCAAAAAAATGACTGTTTTATGAGCGTGCATTGTGCAGTTGCTATGCATGCTCATTACTTTACAAATTTGCAATATTTTCATGGCAGTTTATGAACAGTACAGCTGTCATTTTCCACATCCTGGCCAAAATGTGTTTTCACACTTGCGTCACACAGCGCAGTCGCTGTGGGAAATCAGTGTTCAGGACAGATTAAGAAAATTACAGTGGCACTGTTCATGAGCAGAGGTCCTAAAATGTCTATGTTGAAAATTTGGTGATGATACTCCATAAAATGACTGTGTTACAAGCGTGCATTGCGCAGTTTACACGCACGCTCGTAACTTCACGAATTAATATTTTCACTCCAGATTTTTAAAATTGCCATTCTTCTGTACCTCCTTATGAACAGTATAGCTGTCAGGTTTCACATCCTGGCCAAAATGTGTTTTCGCAGTTCTGGTGCAGAATATTTATTTATTCACAATTCAGATTTACAACCTTTAAGTCAAAGACTCATTTACAAAGGCACCTCTGGAGCTCTGTTGGGACTGCTGCAGATTTCTTTGTGGGCAGAAAAAATGCCAACAGAGGCAGAAACCCAGTACAAAAGGGCAGCCTGCAGCACAAGGGGAAACAGAATAAGTGACACAGGGAGAGTGAGCGACCTCAACGGAGCTCTGTCGGGTCAGCTGCAGATTTTTTTGTGGGCAGGAAAAGGTGCCAACGCAGGCAGGAACCCAGTACAAAAGGGCATCCTGCAGCACTGGGAGAAACAGAATGAGTGAGTGAGAGAGGGGGAGTGAGCGAGCTCAACAGAGGTCTATCGTGACTGCTGCAGATTTCTTTGTGGGCAGAAAAAGGCGGCAACGCAGGCAGGAGCCCAGTACAAAAGGCCAGCCTGCAGGGCTGGCAAAATTGGAATGAGCGAGTGAGTGAGGGGGAGTAAGCAACCTCAACAGAGCTGTGTCGGGACTGCTGCACGTCTTTGTGAGCAGACAAAGCCAGCAATGCAGGCAGGAATCCAGTACAAAAGGGCAGTCTGCAGCCCTGGCAGAAACGGAATGAGTGAGTGGGGTTGGGGAGTGAGCGACCTCAACAGAGCTGTGTCAGGACTGCTGCAAATGTCTCTGTGGGCAGACAAAGCCGGCAATGCAGGCAGGAACCCAGTACAAAAGGGCAGCCTGCAGCAGCGGGAGACACAGAATGAGTGAGTGAGGGAGGGGGAGTGAGTGAGTTCAACTGAGCTGTGTTGGGACTGCTGCAGATTTCTTTGTGGGCAGAAAAAGGCAGCAATGCACACAGGGGCCCAGTCCAAAAGGGCAGCCTGCAGCAGCAGGAGAAACAGAATGAATGAGTGAGAGAGGGGGAGTGAGTGAGAGAGTGAGTGAGCTCAACGGAGCTCTATCATGACTGCTGCAGATTTCTTTGTGGCCAGAAGAAGGTGGCAATGCAGGCAGGGGCCCAGTACAAAAGGGCAGCCTGCAGTGCCAACAGAAATGGAACGTACGAGTGAGAGAGGGGGAGTGGGCTGAAAAAGGTGCCAACAGAGGCAGGAGACCACTACAGAATGGCAGCCCGCAGTGCCAGGAGAAACAGAGTGAGCGACTGAGACAGGGGGAGTGAGCAACCTCAACAGAGCTCCATCAGGACAGCTGGAAATTTCTTTGTGGGCAGAAAAAGGTGCCAACGCAGGCAGAAGCCCAGTATGAAAGCCCAGCCTGCAGTGCCAGGAGAAACATAATGAGCAAGTGAGAGAGGGGGGGTGAGTGAGCTCAACGGAGCTCTATCATGACAGTTGCGGATTTCTTTGTGGGCAGAAAAAGGTGGCAATGCAGGCAGGAGCCCAGTACAAAAGGCCAGCCTGCAGCACCGGTAGAAACAGAACAAGCGAGTGTGGGGGGGTGAGCTACCTCAATGGACCTGTGTCAGGATGCTGCAGATTTCTTTGTGGGCAGAAAAAGCCGCCAACAGAGGCAGGAGCCCAGTACAAAAGGCCAGCCTGCAGCACCGGTAGAAACAGAACAAGCGAGTGTGGGGGGGTGAGCTACCTCAACGGACCTGTGTCAGGATGCTGCAGATTTCTTTGTGGGCAGAAAAAGCCGCCAACGGAGGCAGGAGCCCAGTACAAAAGGGCAGCCTGCAGCGCCAGCAGAAACAGAATAAGCGAGTGAGAGAGGGGGAGTGACTCACCTCAACGGAGCTCTGTCGGGACAGCTGCAGATTTCTTTGTGGGCAGCAAAATGTGCCAACATAGGCAGAAGCCCAGTAAAAAAGAGCAGCTTGCAGCACTAGTAGAAACAAAATGAGCAAGTGAGACAGGCAGAGTGAGTGACCTCAACAGAGCTCTGTCGGGACAGCTGCAGATTTCTTTGTGGGCAGAAAAAGGTGCCAATGCAGGCAGAATGAGTGAGTGATACAGGGCAGTGAGCGAGCTCAACGGACCAACGCTATCAACATTCGGCATTGACAAATGCTTGTTCAAGATACTACCTGTGTCTTCTGAGTATTCTTTTTGCATGTGGAGCATCTGTATTTTTAAGTCTGACAACTGTTCAAGGGCTTGATGGTGTTACAAAGCTTGGTAAAAGGTAAGAATATACCTAAGGTCTCTGATAGAGTTTTAAGGGTTCATTTTGGATACCCGGTTAGATGCCCTTAGGCACAAGATATATTGCATCCCCCCAAAGAGAATATTATCTGAGCCTGTACATTTGGGCATGTTAGTATATGGCTCATAGTTTGAATCCCCCAGAACTTGAGACTAAAGGTGATTCTGACCCAAAAGCAGACAGGAGGGTTACCCTGTATGTTACCTGTTCACACTATTGCGCTCTGAGGTTGGCACTGTGGGAGCAGAGGGTCTGACCTGCGGAGTGCATTTGTGACAACGGGTATAGCACATGTATTGCGTTAATGTGGGGGGGAGGTGAAAACAGGATCCCAGACTGCCCTCCTTTCAAACTTAAAAGTGTGTGGTACAAACCTTAATCTACAAACCTTTTTACACAAAGCCTATCACTTTTTAGTTTTCCCACAACCAACAGATTTCTTGAATGAATCATGTTCATATTAGAATAGTACCTCTTGTCTTAACGTAAATTTTGTTGCTACTTAATAGCACCTTATACTTTATTTCTATTGAAAAGAGAGAGCAAAGGGGAAAAAAACACCTTTATCACTAAGCTTATTTACCCATGACTTCATTTTATCTGCCAGTTACAAGGGAGACAATCCAACAGCAGGTACTCTGCTCTGTATCTAGCCCTTGTGTAGTTCGTGGTGATCCCAAAAAATGTTGTTGATTCCCTGTTCTTCTCGGGTATATTGATAAGTGGTAAATTAATTAGCACAAGGTACACAGCATACAGTACACCAATAAAATAACTTTCATCATTACTAGACACTGTCATACCTTACAAGTAGCTGGTAGGCCATGTTACTCAATTGAAGCCTAGAAAAGTGCTTTTAGCTCAAAATAGTTGTTAGCTTTTGTACTATGTGCTGCTACCAGCTGTGAGTAGTATTAACCATGTTTTATGCTAGAGCAAATAATAAATATTTTTAGTACTGCATATATGACTCTGATAGTTAGTATTGTATATGACTCTGAGTTTGTATATGAAAAGCCTCCTTAACCCCGGTAGAATACTCTCCCCAGAAAAATTCTTGGAACAGTCCTGCAAAATCCTAGGCATTGCCCTAGATGATTTAAGGGAATAATGACAGCTGTGTGTTTCAGTGACCCCAACCAACAATCTGAAGTGTAGGTACGGCATTATATCCAAAAAGACTAGGATGGGACCACGTCATGAGTATCACTCCCAACCTGTGTGCCCTCCACTGAAACAGTACACCCCTGATCATCGAAATCCACGTTAAAATAAATGTTCGGTAACCCACCAACTTTCTGCATGGGGGGCTGCGAAACAAAAGAAGTGGAAGCACATCTAACTCCTACCTTTCTCAATAAGAAGAAAAAAGCGAAGACAGCCACCAATCCAGTTCCACCAGACCCCTGGCTTAAGTTCCACCATAACCCAGCTTTCTTTCAGTTCGCCTCCTCATCCTGTTAACCAGTTGAGGCTAACTTTGTGCACCCCATGCCACAGCAGCCACTGACGACTGTCATGTTCCTCTGAATCATGTTGTCTGATGTTTCTGGTGGCAGCAGCTGCTTTGGGAGGTCACAGGCGAACCAGTGCATGTCCATGGTGGTTACCATGGGGACAGATGGATGCCCGTCATGGATGTGCACTCACTGCAGAGAATTGGGGAAATATACAAAAATTAAAGTATTTCTGATGGCTGTCAAAATTTGGTATAAACTTGGAACTCCTCAGGATCTGGTACCACTGTAAGAAAGCCAATATTGTACCAGCCAAATTGGTACAGTAGGAGGCTTTGCATCTAGATTAATTAATAGTTACTTTGCATCAAGTATCATTCATTTACAGTGAGGCTTGGATAAAGAAAACTAGCTTACAAAGCTATAAAGTGTGCATGGGTTGATGCTGAGCAGTGGGCAGTGTACCCGTCTTCATCATCATCATGACACATACAGTAGTACTATTTCAAAGACATGGTCAGAATATTGTAAAATGTTCTAGAGATGAGCTGACCCAGTTTTGATACATTGTTTATTTGTTCATCTGTGTCAATTACATTTCTTTACTGTGCTCTTTTAGTGGGTATACCATTCCCACAGCAATAGGAACACAGCAAAAACCATCACAGCGGCAAAATCAGCAGTTCGCTGTGATGGTCTGCTGGTTTCCCGACGCTACTGTCTCTGGGGAGTTGCCCCTCCTCTGAACCAACTCTGATTTGGAGTAGGTTATCTAAGTGGAGGTGCAGTAAAGCAAGGCCCCCTTGCAAAAAACACACTTTTGTACAGTGACGGTACAATGCAAGTTGGCGGTGTTGTACCCTTGCTGTAGTGACAGAAAATTTCCTGTCACTGCGGTGACATGGAACCCTTTTAGTTATGCAACTGAAATGGAGCTGTTCACATATCATATTAAAATAAGCTATTATTATGATTTGGGGACCCTGGTCTCCCTATCTATTCCAAACTTGTGTACTGGAGTCTAACTGGGATCCTAGGCGGGTTATCCCACACATTTGGTGTCCCTGTGCACCGAAGAGTATCTATGAGGGATGGGGAGGATAAATACAGGGGTTAGATTTACAGAAAAATAAGCAGAGGCCCCCAAAATAGATGCAGTTTATAAGGGCAAAGCTGTCAGAATGATCACTTCCTGCCAGTGTTCTCCATTGTGCCCCATCATGCTATACACAGTAGGGTTGCAATCCTTTTCGTTTGTAGGGAAACTCCTCTCTCTCCAGTGACTATGTTTTTTGTGCATATCAGCTGGTGGTGGTGGTGGTGGTGGAACAATGGAGAGCCTGTTTGCCCTGGTTTTGCACTATGACTCTGTATAGTGCCCCTGGTACTTATCCAGGTCTGCAAACACTTTCTGCATCACTCAAAGAGTCTGTCTGTGCAGCCACTCAGAGAAATCTTTCCTCTCTGAACAATGAGGTACACATTTTATGAGGTAAATATATCTGTGTACCTTCATTTGTGTTCCCCTGCCTTTCCCCCTCTATCCTTGCTTTAATTCTATGTTTCATGCAGTACTCTGTTTTCACCCTGACTCTTTGACAGTCAGCTCACTACCCAGTCCCAGGTACAGATTTGTTTTCATATCTGGTTTTTATTTTCTATACCATGCTTGACTTGTTTTACTTATTGGTTTTGACCCAGACGTCTCTGTCTGAAAAGGATGTCTATCGTGTTTAGTCTAGGGATGGTGAGAGGTGATCTGACTTCAGAGTCATCTCTGCTAAATATTCAAAGAAAATAACATATAAAGAAATGATTTTACTGAAGTTATTGTTAATATACCGAAATTCAGTAAGGGAGCCTAGACATTCTCTTAAAGGGGAATGTTCATGTCCCCTAAAGTAATATACTGGGACCATGAGGTCCTGGTTCAGAAAGTTGCACCACTAAATCATTTTTTTGTAACTTAATTTTTGTGCAATAAACTTTGCTATCTGGTTGATTCTGCAGCCCCTCCCACTATGGCAGCTCCCAGGGACTCTCACGACACAGCATGTGAGCAATGAGTTTAGCCATGGGGGTCATCTCCATGCCAGCATACATCTTTGAATTAAGTATTATAGCACTGTTGCACTAACATGAACTGCTGCTTTGTCTAAATGTGTTCCTTCTGATTTCTGCTGAATCAAGCAGTAATGTCATTACTCTGTCAGTGTACATGTGAGAACTCTGAGGCTGTAATAAGTACTGAGGAGTCACTATCAACATTCTAAGCACTGCAAGTAATCATGGCTCACTGTCTTTCAGTACAGCACACAGAAAGAATGTACAATAACTAAGCACTGGTATTAAGTACCAGGGAGCCCATGAGTACTGGTAAAAATTCACCCTGGGTAAACCCCACTTTGTAAGTCATCATAAATCAGGCTAGTATCTGATCTTGAATTTGTTTGTGGAAATGATTGATTTATTTGTGTACAGTGCTTTTTGTTTTCCGGGCTATTAACTCTTTGAGATATATCATTCCATTTACAAGGGGAACCAAGGGGAATGGCAGCAGCACATTACACAGTACATTAAAGACATTAAACAAATCATGCATATGAAATACAAAATAACTGAGTTTACATAGCTGATAAAAGCATGTGGCTCACAGAAAGTTTGGGTCTGTGCATTTGTTTGCATAGTACTTGTCAGAATACAAGAGCAGCTGTGCTCAGTGGTAAGTCTCTGTTCTTGATCTCTGTACCATAAGATTCCTAAAAGTAACCTAGTGATTTAGCTGCTATGAATTAGGTTATGGGCTTCCAGTTCAAAGGTTTTGTGTGCATATGTTTACCTTAATGTCTTTTTTTTACTTTTAAGACATGGAAGGTTATGAAGTCAGTCAACCTAAGGCCATAGATATTGAATGTGTGCTTAAAGTAGGGAATCTGGCAGCTTGGGGCACTGTTGGTGGAACACATTTATAACAGACAGTCACAGTACAGGTAAGCAATAATAACTGAGCGGGTGGGTGGTATTGAGCTATACCCATCTGTTTGGGAGCATAATTAGGCCTGACACGGTCTGCTTGGTTCCCTTGTTGACTGCTCCTCTTTCAGTTCCTGTGGGACAGCTGCCCTTTCAGTTTTAGGTTGTTTGTGCTGTTGGTATCAGTGAAGTCAGCGATGACATGAAAAGTTGCATTTTCCACCTATCCTCACCTCTCCTTCCAGATTTTTTTTTATTTAAAGAATGTGACTGGGAGGGATGTTTTAGTGCAGTCAGGGAATGCTGGCAGTTTCAAGGTAAGTATGTGAATTGAGCGCTGATGGTAGTGTTACTGTATTGTGGGAAGAAAAAGGAGAAAGGGAAAAACTGGTTTGTGTGGCAGTAGGGGTGGGATTTTAGAAAATGGCACTTTGTGGCAGTTTAACAGTGAAATTCCAGTTTGTGGGTGGGGTGGGGCCCATTTGCTCAATTGTTAGCATAAAAAATGGGGCTGTTAAGCGTCAGAACTTGATTTGGGGCACAGTGATCTCAGATGGCACTGAGGCAGATTGGTACCAGGTCTTATTTTTATCCAGTCTCTTTTGGCACGTAAATGTACCCCTAGGTAAAGGGCTCAGCCAATCAGACACCGGGATTTTTTTCAACCCATTTTCTATTAGCCAGTATTTCATAAGATTTAATGACCCCATGAGGTCACAAAGGTCTCAGTGATACAGTGATGTTTCTTTGGTAGCTTTGTATGTCTCTAACTCTTTTAAATCCAGTTCACTGGACTGTGGAATAGAAGAAAACACTGATACGGAATTACTATGGACTAAAATTATTTTTCCCAAAAAACTTACAATTACTATTAGTCGAGATATAGACCACCTAACTTAGATAGCCATGAGAACAAACAATTTATGAATAAAACTGAAGCAATGAGCAAAGAAGGAGACATTCTCATTGGAGACTTTAATCTCCCTAATATTAACTGGGAATCCTGCAGTGGTTCCTTATTAGAGGCCAGATTTATTGACCTAATGATATTAAATAACATGGAACAAGTAGTAAAAGTACCGACCAGGGAAAAACGTATTTTAGGTTTACTTCTGACTAACTTCGAGGAAGACATAAACAAAGTCAGTGTAATATATCCACTATCAAACAGTGACCATAATATGGTATTTATGGAAGTAAATATAAATCAAAACATAGGTAATCCTGGTTGCACAATTATGAAAGACTCCTACAAAACAGATTACAATGCCATAAACTCTTATATCAAGAACTGGGATTGGCAATCTCAACTAACTACTTGAGACCTAAACACTACCTGGTTTAAAATCCAAGGAAAACTACAACACTGCATAAATCTTTGGATACCCAGTAGAAATAAATACAACACAAACAACAGAATCCCTTTATGGTGGAATAAAAACTTTAAAAGACATCTAAATAAAAAACAAAAATTATATAAAAAAGTACAAAAAACAGCCTTCATCTAAGAACTGGTCAGAGTACAAAAAAATCAGTTAACAAAAGCAAAAATATAATCAGACAAGCCAAAAAACATCTAGAACAAAATCTAGCTATGTCGGTAAAGGACAACACAAAGAAATGTTTTAACTATATTGGCTCTATGAAGAAAAATAATCCAGCAATTGGTCCCCTAAAAACTGCCAAGAGAATAATAACAGATGAAGTGGAGATGGCAACAGAGTTAAATAATCATTTTATTAGTGTCTTTAGAACTGAACCTTCTACACCTATACCTAGAACAGCATCTTCTATCACCTTTCAGTATTTTAATACAAATGAAATACTTGGGATCATAAATATGACCAAATCAGATGGTTCTGCAGGTCCAGATGGATTTCCAACCTATTTCATAAAAAATGTAGCTCACCAGATAGCCGGTCCATTAACCATACTTTTTAACACTTCCCTTAACTCGGGGTCTACCATCCCAATATGGAATCAGGCCATAGTTATCCCAATCTATAAAAAAGGTAACAAAAATTTAGCAGAAAACTACTGACCAATACGTTTAACAGCAGTTCTTTGCAAATTAATGGAGAGACTGTTAAAGGACAGAATTATGAAACATCTTCATGATTTAGGGCACATCGATATCTCACAGCATGGGTTTGTCAAGGGCAGGTCTTGTCAAATGAACCTGTTAAACTTCTTTGAACCTGTTAGTAAGACTCTAGACAAAGGCTTACCTGCTGATGTCATATTTCTGGATTTCTCAAAGGCCTTTGACCCTTTGACTCTGTGTCTCACGCAATACTTATAGAGCAGATGAAGAGTTTACAAATCCACCACTTGATTATATCTTGGGTAGCAGCGAGGCTGACTAACAGAATACAGCAAGTCTCACTAAAAGGCCATCTATCTCCTTGGGGCCCAGTCACCAGTGGCATTCCACAGGGATCCATCTTGGGGCCAGTGCTTTTTAATCTATTAATATCTTCTATACAACCACTAAACAAAAACTGTTGGATAGGAAAGTAAGCCGATGATTGCAAACTAGGAAGTATTATAACAGACACCACCTCAGCAGTAGCATTTCAAGAAAATCTCTCTCATCTTGAGAAATGGTTAGCTGAAAATAAATGATTATTTAATGCTCTTAAATGTAAGGTGATGCACTTAGGAAAAAACAACCCCTGCTTCACTTACACACTAAACAATATTCCTCTACAAACTACAGAGAATGAAAAGGATCTCAGGGTCACTATATCCAACAATCCTCTTTTGACATACTTATGAAAAACATTGTTAAAAAAGCTAACCAAATATTGGGCTGTATATTAAAAAATATCAAAAGCAGGCAAGAAAGGGTTGTAATCCCCCTTTACTCCAGCTTTGTAAGACCTCATTTGGAATATTGCTCTTCAGTTTGCACTCCACAACTGGTTAGTGGAAACAAATTAATAGAAAAAGTACAACGCAAAGTTACCAAAAAAATCAAAAGCGTAAGTAATAATGATTATAGAAGCAGACTAAAAAAACTAGGCCTATAATCCATGCAATATAGAAGAATGAAGGGTGACCTTTGCTTTACATACAAAGCAATAAATAACAAATCAACACTTGAGACTATTGGACTAATTAAAAACCCAACTAAAACAATTACAAGAACACATGATATGAAACTTACAAGCAGTCATAACAAAACTAGCAAGAGGAATCACTGGTATACTCAGAGAGTCATCTCAACATGGAATGCTCTTCCAAAAAAGTTGTTGAAAGCAACATAGTCAACACCTTCAAAAACAGATTAGATGCACATATGGGTGAAGTAAAATTTAGATTCCATCAATAAAAATGGTGTCGAGTTCTTAAAAGGCATCCCATGCCTAACGAACTCGTAAACAAACTATGAAACTATAAAAATTATACAGACTGTACATTATCTTATTCACATTGTCTAAGTTCCTGTGTCAAGGATATACAGGAGTTACAGAAGGTAGAGAGTAGGCTACTAAGATTCCCATAAACACACACGAGGGCTCGCACAAGGAGGGGGTGCTCTTGGTAATTCAAGAATTCAAACATTGTTGTAACCAGGCACTCACCCACCACCAGTAAAAATCACTGACGCTGCAGTAAAATAGAAAAACATTTATTTTAAAATAACAAAACTGTCTGATGCATTTCTTTTCACCATGACCCTTTCTCAAAGACTTTTATTACAACAGTGTTTGTAGGCTACTAAGACACCTAGAAATTTAGAGGGAATGAGCATTGTGGATAGGGTAAATGAGCATAGGTACATTTACATTTTACACTTTATAGTAGTAGTAATAAAAAAACGTTATTTTATACAAAAGAGAAAACATGTCTTTAGGTCAGGTGGCCCAGTTTACAAGACAGTCCTGTTAACTTCCATGTTGCCTATTCATAAGAAAAATAAATAACCAATGAAACATACATGACAATACATACCAATACAAAAAGTAAAATAACAATACAATAAGTTAGGTCCTGTAATCAGGACCAAGTAAGTTCAAACGATCTAATGCGAACCTTAAATGCAGATTTGTCCATAAGAAAACAACAGAATGAATATTACATTTTTCCCATGACATTCTCTGGATTTACAAGTGTCCATGGATGCAGTTATTATCAGTAACATAAACAACTACATGAGTTTGACTTTTCCAACTTCTGTAAAAATAAACAGTAGGTTGGAAATGCATGAGTTGAGGGGGACAGAGTATTCCAATGTCTTGTGGCCTGACAGCACAATGTCTTTTCCCAAAATGTGTTTTTAACTACTTGAACAAGGATTTTATTTGCTTGAATAGTTCTTATTATGTCGTCTTATGCGCACGCGCAAGCAACATCTTGTGGTAGCAGCACATTCTGAGGTGTGTCACTGTTGTGGTGAATGCAGGGAATGCTTTAGTGGGTGCATCCCTCAGCCACCAATTAACAAGCATGCTGGCAATGACAGCAGTTTCAGAGAGAGCCACAGAGTTGAAAGAAATCTGCCGCTCCAATGAGGTGCAGTTTCCTCATTGGCACGTCAGATGACAAGGCTCCATTACATGCCTTTCCTGGAGAAACATTCCAATAAATATGGCAGCTCCTGCCACCTGCCACACAATCCCCACAAATTCAACATCGGGGATGCCTAATCCCTGTGTCAGCATGCCCCCCCCAGTTCAATTTGTTTGCTGACGGGGGGGCCCAATCCCTGTTGGCATCATGTCCCCATATACACACACACACACACACACACACACACACACACACACACACACACACACACACACATATGCACACACTTTCTTTGCTGACGGGGCTGCCCAATCCCCATCGGCATCATGTCCCCCACAAACTCATGGCACACTGGGAGCCCACCCCAGTCTGCCCCAAATCATTTTTTTATCTGTAAATAAAGAAAACAGTCCAAATTCGGGTTTTTTTTTTTACTCGAGAAACAAAACGTTCCTTGTCATCCTGCCACTCCCCTCCCCAACCCACACCCACCCTCTGTACACTCCTCCCTGCACCCACCAATACCCCATACTTACCTCCAGAGGGCCAGCGCTGCAATCTTCTGTGGAGCGGGAACACATCTGAACTCTTCAAAAGCCAACTGGGATCTGAACAAAATGCAGTCAAAATGTTTTTGACCTGGTGGATCCCCCCTTATTGATTTCTAGACTGCAAGTTATGGGATTTGTGAACTATCCTCTAGCTTGGTTAAAATCTTATTTGAGGGACGTACTCAAAGTGTGGATATAAATGGGGTAACATCTAGGAACCATAAAGTAATTAGAGGTGTTCCTCAGGGGTCCATATTGGGACCCCTATTGTTTCTGATTTTTGATAATGATTTACCTTATGTGGCTGATGACACCACCATTGTAGCTTAGGGTAAAAATATGGAGGAACTACAGTTAAAGTTGCAGTCTGATGTTTCAAATATTGAGGGGTGGTTCACCAGGTCAAAGTTACTTATGAACATTAAAAAAAACAGAGTAATGTATTTTTCTTGTAAAACTGACCAGGGGGCAGGGGGGATTAGACTTAAGATTCAAACTAAGGATGCTACTATTCTTGAACAGGTAGACAATTATTGTTATTTAGGGGTCATTTTCTATACAAATTTGACCTTTGCACCACGTATAATTAATACAATCGTAAAAGTAAATAAGAAATTAGGAATGTTAAAAAGATCAACAGGGTTTTTGAATCGGCCTATTAGAAAAAGGATTGCTGAACAATTAATTGTTCCTACTTTAACTTATGGTCAGTTAATTTATAGAACTACAAACAAATCTTTATTGACACATTTGGATAAAATTCAGTTTAGGATTGCCAGATATGTGCTGAAATGCAGTTTTCATACACATCATTGTTGTTTACTAAGGAGACTGGAATGGCAATCACTAGAAACAAATCATAATAGAACTTGGCTGTTATTATTGCACAAATTTAGATCATCCGGTCATCCAATTTCCAGCCATCTATTTTTAAAAAAAGGAATCTCTGAGAGAGTCCTTAATAGATCAGTACATCAAAATAAAATTCTGACAACTAGATGTAAAAATAGGTTTGGGGATAAGACCCTCTCCGGGCAGCTGCAGTCTGGAATTCTCAGCCTTCAGGTGTCCATGCATTATTTGACTATTCTAGATTTGCACAAGCTATAAATAATTCAGTGGTTGATGTACTGTATGTAACTGTTAGGTGAAAATTTGTTAATCTTTGTCATTGTATTTGATTTTGTCTCTGTGATTGCCCTAAATGTTATTTATATTTTTGTATAACAATTGTCAAGATTTGTAACTTATAGGACTGTCTTGCAAACAGGACTAGTTTTGTCCTAATGACTTGTCTCCTGTTTAAAAATAAAGTTTTTTTTTACTTACTTACTTTACAGTAAGCTTTATAATGGCAGGCAGTGGGGGGTTTCAACTTAGGTAGATATCTCAACCATTTTGGGAATTTTAGTACCAGATTTTCAGCATGGGGTTATTGGAACCCCATCTCATGAACACATGTCATCTCGTTATTTGGTCCTGAAAGGCGATTTCGCATGGAATCACCTTTCAGAACCATTTAACGAAATGACAGTGCCACTGTTCATGAGGTGGGGTCCCAAAAAGCCCATGTTGCAAATCTGGTGAAACAATTCAAAAAAATAACTGCGTTACAAGTGTGCATTGGGCAGTTTCCACGCATGCTTGTAACTTTGACAATTTTTCTATATTTTCACTCCAGACTTTCAACATTGCCATTTTTTCACATCTCCTTATGAACAGCACAGCTGTCATTTTTCACATCCTGCCCAAAATGTGTTTTCGCACCTGTGGCATGCAGTGGTGCGATCACTGTGGGAAATCAACTTTTGGGGCAGATAAACAAAATCACAGTGCCATTGTTCATGAGGGGAGGTCCCAAAATGCCTATGTTGAAAATGTGGTTAAAAAATCCCAAAAATAATTGGGTTACAGGCATGCATTACGCAGTTTCTACAAAATTATTACAGGTTGTACTTACATTTTTGTGACTTTTTATTATTAGGCTAAGCAAAATTACTGTTTGCTACTATTTTATTTTATTTTGATTTTTGCTGAAAGGTTTTTGGTTTGGTCTCAGAGGTGTTGCAGTGTCCTTCTCGCATTGAAGAAGCTAATTGCTTTCCTCCCACAGCTCTTAGGGGATTAGGCGTGTAACTGGGGGGGGGGTGGAGCTGACAAACTGTTAGTAACTTCCAACAGAAGGAAGGGTTAAAAGGTCAGGTTAGTTGCTATCTTGGACATGGAAGACTAGGTTTTCTGGCAAAGGCATGTAGCTTCACCTGAGCTCTTTTCTTCTATGTTGCTTATAAGGACAGAGCAAGGAACCTTATCAGAACAAAGAAAAAGAGTAAGGCTTCTTTTGGCTAGGTAGATTTACTGTGTGTTATTTTCTTTTGTACTCACAGGGGTTGTTATTGTTTGTTGCTTATACTGGGTACTTTTACTGGGTACTTGAACGGAAGGAGGCATATCTGTCCATTAATACCATTCCCACATAGCAGGCTCATTTTATTCCTTTATGGAGCAACAGCTGGTCTATTTTGGTTTTAAAACAGTTCAATGATGGACTCCTGATTATATCATCCAGAAGCCCATTCCATTTTCTTGCTGTTCTATTTAAAAAATGAAAAATGGCTAACATTTGTCTTTGCTATGTCTATTTTTATCTGTGATTTATGTGTTCTTAGTCTTTCTGGTTTGTTTTGAGTTATTATACCCATTTCTTGAATCAGTTCTGGATCTTTCATTATTTTGTACATTAGCAACAGATCTCCTCTTTTCCTCCTTTGCTCTAAACTATACAGGCCTAATTTATGCAGACGTTCATCATAAGTATAGTTCTTCAAGGACCCTATCATTTTTGTGTACGTTCTATGAACTTTTTCTAATTTATTTCCCCCCTAGCATAAGGGTTCCATAAAGGGGGATCCATAATCGAGATGTGGTCTAACATATGCAGTATACAATGGTAATAGACACTGTTTAGATTTATTTATTTATTGTTTCAGAAAGACCTTTAAGCACAAGCTCTTTTACAAAGGTTCCACTTCAGGGTAGACAATAAGACAATATACAATACAATGGTTACAGTTGCATGAGCATTAGGCATCATGAGCAGCTACATAAAAATTAGACAAGAAAAAACTGAGCAAATTTTGATTAGAATACAGTACTGTTGCTAATTGATTGCCCTAGGTTGCACACCCATAGAAAACTCCAAGTCAAGTGTTGACTGTGACAGGGTAACTGCAAGGGGTTTGATACTACACCAGAGAGCTAGAAGTGGGGTAACAGTGATAAAGAGGAAGGTGTGGGGAGGGGGGGGCAGCCCCAGAGGGCTTTGTCGAGTTGGGGTGGTTGTGAGGATAGTTTAGGGGGGCAGGAAGCAGGATTTATTAAGGAAATTAGTTTTGATGTTCTTGGTACTATAGTTAGCTTTCTTTATTATCATAGTCTTTTGTGCTTTAAAGTTAAGGTCCTCATCAATTACTATACCGCAGTCTTTCTCCTTTTTATATACTTTTAATTGTATCCCATTCAAAGTGTATGGGTGTCTGATGTTATTTTTCCCCAAATGCATGACACTGCACTTTTCAACACTGAGTGGCATTTGATTTTCGAATGACCACTTTTCTACGGATTGTAGGTCTTTTTCCAGGTTATGGATGTTTCCTGGTGAATTTGCTGGACCACTTAATTTAATGTCATCTGCAAATTTAACCATCAAATTTTTTATATTATTATGAATATCCCCTATATAAGGAGAAAAGTACTGGGCCCAGAACCGACCCCTGTTGTACTCCATTAGTCACATCAGCCTCATTTGAATATGTCCTCCTGATTCTAACCCTTTGTTTTCTTTTCTTTAGCCAATTCTGCACTCAAGTAATTAGCCTAATATCAACAACTATTCTAACCATTTTATCCAATAATTTGTTATGGGGCACTTTGTCGAAAGCCTTCTGGAAATCTAGAAAGAACACATCCATTGGTTTATGATCATGTAAATTTTTATCTACTTGTTTGTAGAAACTCAATTGATTTTTTTTTGAACCCGTGTTGTTTTACAACTCTGTAGTTCAATAATTCCAGATTTTCTTCCACCTTTTCTTTCAGAAAGCTTTCTGCAATTTTGCACATAACTGCTGTCAAGCTGACCGGTCTATAATTTGCCCTTTCAGTTTTATCTCCCATTTTTTAAATAATGTTATCGCCGTAGCCCTCTTCCAATCATCTGGTATATCTCCTGTTGTAAAAGATGCATTAAATAGATATGCCAATGGTTTAGAGACCTGTCTTCTCACTTCTCTAAGTAATCTCGGATGTAATAAATCCGGCCCTGCAGATGTATGAGGTTTAAGTTTATTTAATAAGTTTTCAACTTGTATTGTGTCTATTTTTAAATCCAAATTTGTATTAATATTCTGTCTTATTTTGATATTATTTTGTGCTTTTATATCATATACCTAACTGAAATATTCATTAAAGTGTTCTACCACATCTACTGTGCCTGATATTTCTGTTCCGTTTATTACCAGGGGTCCAATCTGATTAGCCATCTTCTTGTTATTATTGACATATGCATGTAAACTTTTTCCATTGTCATGTCTATGTGTCAAATTAAATTCTAACTTAGTTCTTTCATCCCTTATTTCCTTGTTTAGCATTCTTAATACCTTTTTTTGTATTCTGTAACCGTTTCCAATGTTTCAAGCTTTTTTATTTTATCATAGGCAACTTTCTTTTTTTTTACATAACTTTATAATTCTATTGGTACACCATAGAGGTATTTTCCCTTTTTTATTGTACATTTTTCTCAATGGGATATGTGCTTCTTCCAAGGTTTGTAGTTTGTTTAATAATATGTCCCACATTTGTCCAACAGTTTTATCTAAGAAACTGACTTCCCATTTCCAATCTGCAAGCTCTTTCTTTATTCTATCATAATTTGCTTTACTATAATTTTTGACTACAGTTACCCCTTTTTCTTTTACCACTCTTCTTTCAATACAGAAGACTATGATATTATGATCACTATTATTTAAACAGTCCTTGATATTAATTTTAGTTATGATAGCTTGTCTGTTTGTAACCAACAAATCTAAGGTATTTTCCCCCCAGTAGGTTTATATATCAATTGATATAAACTGGTTTCATCCATCATTTCAATACATCCTCTATTCAATGGATTTTTTTGCAATTCTGTTTATCCAGTCGATATCGGGATAGTTGAAATCACCTGCGATAAGTACATCTTCTTCCAATGCTACTTGTTTGATTTCAGCTTCAATGATGCTGTCCATACATTTGGTGCTCTTTGGTGGTCTATAATACAGTCCTAATACTAATTTCTTCTGATTTTTAGTATCTTGTATGGATACCCAAAGGGATTCAGTATCTGTATTCTGTTCTTATTTATTGTATAATGAGCTGTGGATGTTATTTTCCATATACATGGCTATTCCTCCACCTTTTTTGTAGCCCTTTTCTCTAGAATATAGTTCATAACCTGCTATATTCCTATTCCACAACACCCCATTTTCTCACCACGTTTCTGTGATAAAACATATTACGACTTTTTCTGCTTGTAGTCTGACCTCTAATTCTGGCTTTTTTATCATGTTTAGACTCCTGGCATTTAATGATCAGACTTTTAATCCATTATATCAATTTTCTACCTTGGTTTTATTTTTCGCCCTACCTAATTGTTTTGATGTGCATTCCTCTAATGATTTGACCCCTCTTCCCCTATATACTAGTTTAAATTTTTCTTTAATACCTTTTTAATTTCCATCCCCAGCTTTCTACTTCCCTTTCTACTCAAATGGAGGCCATCTCTACTAAAATAACCTGGCTGAATTACAAACTCTTCCCAATGGGTTAAACATCCAATATCCTCTTTCAAAGTCCAGTGTCTTAACCAATTTTATAATTCTTTGATTTTGTTTTGATTTTTCACACTTTCTCTTGGGACTGGGAGAATCTTTGAAAAAATATAGTTTACAATTTAGTTCTTTTGCTTCTTCCTTAATATTTTTGAATTCATTTTAATTCTCTGCTTGATTTTGCCCTTTAATATTATTTACTCCTAAGTGTAGTATTAGGATATCTTTACCATCTTGCTGTTTTTTTTTTATTTTTGGTAGCATTTTCTGTATGTCTCAGATTTTAGCTCCTGAAAAATAACTGATCGTAATTTTTTTCTTTATTATCCCATGCAGTGTACCTATCAGTGTATTTCAGGATAGAATCTCCCAATATATAAGCGTTTTCAAAATTGTTCCCAATTATAGCACTTTCTCTCTCCTGCTGTGGTGAGGTATCCATATCACCATCCCCTAGGTCTAAAAGCCCATTTACACTTACTCCATACTAACGTTTTAGTGTTTTATTTTTCTCAGATTCAAACTGTTGTTGCAGGGTATAGTTTCTACTGCATTATTACAGGATGTGCCTATAGGTTTGTGCTTATGGATTACTGCTGTAATCTTCTGAGTCAAATTTTTTTTTTTGCAAGTTATATCTTCTGTTACTGCTTTATTTTTTACAAGGTATATCTTCTGTGAAATTATTACAGGTGGTGCTTACATTTTTGTGACTTTTTATCATTTGTTGTTGGTTGATTGTTTCTGCTCTTACCTCCTCAGTTCTTTCATCCATGGTTCTTCTTTTTCCACATGGGAAGGGCCCAGCCATCTACCCCCATCCCCAACCACCCCCTGCTACACTCCTTTTTTAGGGTAGCGCAGTTGTGACATTTCCTGTAGCAAGGCAGGAAGAGGAGGATCAGAGGGGTACCCACACAGTGACCTCATTTACAGGGGCACAAGTAATTTAACTTGTTATAACAAGTTATACAAAAACAAACAAAACACAAAATCAAACTTTTGCTTTAATTTTACTCCTTCTAATTACTCTGACCAGGTTATAAACCCAGCAACTCATCTGGAATGGATATTATTAACTACAGGTACTGTGGCACACTTTTCAAAAGGGCAGTTATACATGATCTAGGACACTGTCCTACATGCTGGACCATTGGTGATCTAAGGGCTCAGCTCCAGGCAGCATGGGCAGAGATTATGTGCCTCAAATCACATATTCAGGAGGAAATATATTATAAGAACTGCCTGCCATTTCCCCAACATCCAACAGAAGCACCTTGACTGCATAGGGTAGTTGGTCCAGGAGGTTGGCAGGAGGTTAGAAGGGGCAAATCAGGTGCCCCATCACTTAGTGCTCTCCAGCGTATCACCTCCACAAACCATATAAAAACTACAAACAGGTATCTGCCTCTATCTCTAAAATCAAACAAAGGGCCAGAGGACACTGCAGAGCAGGACACTGCTGCACAGGAGCTAGCACAACAAAACTCACCCAAAGCAGTGACCAAAACAGAAAAAGCAAAAAGGAAATCTAAAACACTTCTGATCATAGGAAACTCCATGATTCAGGGAGTTGATACCTACCTCCAGCCAGGGGTAATGGTCATATGTATCCCAGGTACAGCAGCATGGAGAGACACTGAGGCATTGCTAAAATTGTGCAGGAAGCAGGAGAAAACATCAATGTTCAGGTACACATAGGGATTAATGATCTCACCAGCCAGTCAGTTGTGGAGACCAAGAAAAACCTGACCAGGCTGGGAGACAAACTGTCATCCATTTCATCCAGCATCTCCTTCTCTGAGATCCTGCCAGTCTGGGAGAGGGGGAAGATGGACAGAAGATCAGGGAAGGGGAGGTAGGGGAGCTAAACATGTGATTCAAGGGTTGGTGCCAGGAAAAAGGACACAAATTTGTAGGTAACTGGCAACAACTTTGGGAGCAAAAGTTCTTTAAATTTGATGGACCACATCCGACTAAGGAGGGAGTCAGTGCTTTGGGGCAGAAGTTTGACGTCTTTGCAGAATATTTAAACTAGCAAATGGGGAGAGGGGTGCAGCACCTGATACATCAAATGGGAAGAACACCCCTCCACCCTCAGCTAGTGATCAAACAGGAGTTCAGTATGTTTGTAGTTCATTTGCATCCCATGTAAGGAAAAAGGTCCAGCTCCCCATACAATGCACAGGGGAAATGCTGGACCTCGCCCAACAACACACTGAAATCTGGCCAATGGAAAATCATGTACACAAATGTTCACAGCCTGGGAAACAAGATCCCAGACCTGCAGGCAACAATGACAGAGGCTAAACTGGACATAGTAGCCATTAGCGAGACATGGTTCACCAGTAACCACACTTGGGAGACTTCAGTACTAGGCTATGTACTATTCAGAAGAGACCGAGGTGCAAAAAGGGGGGGTGGAGTGGCCCTTTATGTCAATGAAGATATCAAAGCTACAGAAATTCAGAATACACATAAGGAGCCAGAAGAACTGTGGGTCACCCTGGAAACAGGAAATGGGACAGCCATATGAACTGAGGTTCTCCATAGGCCTCCAGACCAGGGGGAGGACATAGATACATTACTGTTAGAAGATACACAAAACATGACAGCTAAAGGGGAGGTTCTTATAATGGGAGATTCAACATGCCGGATACAGATCGGTCATTACCAGCACTAACATTCACCAGAACTAGACACATGGTGGATTCCCTGCAGGGGAAGGGCCTCAAACAACTGGCACAACAACCCACAAGTGACAGGGCTATCCTAGATCTAGTACTGACTAATGGGGAAAGGATCACGGATTTCCAGGTAGAAGGTCACCTGGGGGACAGTGACCATCACATGGTATGGTTCAATTTAGCCACTAGAACTAAACCATCCCATTCCAAGGCAAAAATATGGGACTTCAGAGAAGCTGACTTTGATGAGATGGCCAACAGAGTTAAGCTAACTCTGGCAAGAAGAAATACAAGTGAAGGGGTACAGGTAAAGTGGGCAAGCATTAAGGATGCAATACTTGAAGCAACATCCCATTGTGTTAGAGAGAAAAGCAAGAGCAAAAGAAGGAGGAAACCACTTTGGTTCTCAAAAACAGTGGCAGAAAAGGTCAGAGACAAAAAGCTGGCCTTCAGGAAATATAAGGGAAAGCAGCAGGACGAAGATAGGGAGGCATACCAAACTTCCATAAGGGAAGCAGGAAAGGCAGCCAAAAGCCCAAACCAAGGAAACACTAGCATGAACAGTAAAAGAAGGGGACATGATTTTCTATAAATACATTAGTGAAAGGATAAAGTCCAGAGGGGGTATTACTAAGATCAAAGGGGATAAGGGGGAATGTGTGGAGGAGGACCAAGGAATAGCATCTATCCTAAATAGCTACTTCTGCTCAGTATTTACTGAGTAGAAGGTAGGGCAAGACACACAGTTCAGCACCATGGACACCGGGGGGAGGGAGGTGTGCACTAGTCCCTTCACAAAAGAAAGGGTCCCACAAGAGCTCATTAAGCTCAGGGTGGACAATGCAATGGGACATGATGGCGTACATCCCAGGGTACTAAAGGAGCTAAGGGTAGAACTAACAGAGCCATTAGCAAAACTGTTTAGTGAGTCTCTGAGCACAGGAGAGGTCCCAGAAGACTGGAGAAGGGCTCTTGTGATCCCACTGCACAAGAGTGGTAGCAGGGAGGAGGCAGAGAACTACAGACCAGTCAGTCTTACTTCAGTAGTGGGCAAGATTATGGAGGCACTCCTTAAGGAAAGGATAGTGCAACACCTGGAATCTATAGGAGCACAGAATCCAAGACAGGATGGGTTTACAACAGGAAGGTCCTGTTAAACTAATCTCATAGATTTCTTTGACTGGGTAACCAGAGTTGTGGACCAAGGGGGTGCAGTTGATGTCGCCTACCTTGACTTCAGCAAAGCTTTCAATACTGTTCCACATTGAAGGTTGATTAATAAGCTAGGGAGGCTCGGGTGGGTCAGACGTTGGTCAACTGGGCGGCAAACTGGTTGGTGGGCAGAAAACAAAGAGTGGTGGTAACAGTATACAGTCAGAAGAGATGCAAGTCACAAGTGGGGTACCTCAGGGATCAGTCCTGGGGCCAGTCCTCTTCAATATCTTTATCAGTGACATTGCAGATGGACTGGAGGGCAAGGTTTGTCTGTTTGCAGATGACACCAAGATCTGCAACAGAGCAGATGATCCAGATGGGGTGGGCAGAATGAGAAGAGATCTGGATAAACTGGCAAAATGGTTGGAAGAGTGGCAACTGGGGTTTAATGCAAAGAAGTGCAAGATCATACACATAGGGAAGAGAAACCCTGACACCACTTATAGGTTGAGAGGGGAATTGCTGGCAATCACAAGGGAAGAAAGAGACTTGGGCATTATCATCACAGATTACCTGAAATCATCCAAGCAGACCATTAAAGCAGTAGATAAGGCTAGAGGGATGTTGGGGTGTATTCGTAGGGGTATCAAAAGTCAACAAAATTCAACTGAGACTCCTGTATCACAAAATGATTCCACCAGCATTCCTTCCCCCCCCCCCGCCTTCTATCTCCTGATGAATCAGATAGTTGGACAGTAGTTCCCAAGCACAAAACAAAATGTAGGGGAGAACAAGTATTTCATAGTGCCCCCTTAATGCCTCTATCTAATAATTACGAGGTTCTCACTATAGAAAATATAGATAACTCCCAGGATATTAATCTAACTACCCCCTCAGGGAATAACCTTGTACCTTGTTCCTCATTGAAATCCTCTTCATTGAAACAAAATTAGAAAATTACCATTTCTGATGACATCTATTCTAATTTAGGGGATAAGTCTGTCTGCTCAAAGAATGATTGAGTAACTTCCCAAGCTACAGATTCTGCTCACCCACATAAAGATAAGCAAATTTATGTAATTGGTGACTCCACTATTAAACATATTGACCGCTTAGTTTGTAATGTGGACAAGGTTAATCAGACATGCTTCAGTTTAAGAGGGGCAAGAGTCTCTGATATAACCACTGTTGTTAAAGAAGTACTTATGGGGGCAGGAGAAAATCCGGTGTTCGTCATACACGCTGGCACCAATGACATAAACAGAGCCAGCCAAGATGATCTTAAACAGGATATTATTGCACTTAACAATATACTGGCTAAAAAAGATAGTCTTGTTTGCTTCTCTGAAATTTTGCCCATCCCAAGGGCAACAAACTTTATAACCACCAAAATCAAAGCCTTTAATGACTGGCTTAGGTGATGGTGCCCCCAGCAGGGTATACTATGTCTTACACACTGGGAACACTTCTATCAAAGAACCCCTTGTTCTGCTGGGATGGATTACACCTCAGCAGAAGGGGCAGTTCTTTATTGGGCAAAAGTGTAGCATCAGCAATTAACAAACTTTTAAACTAGATGCTTTGTGGGAGACCAGATCCTTTTCCAGTTCTCTAAAAAAACCCAGGCAGTAACAAAACTGTCTGTGAGGTGCTTTCACTGAATGCGAGATCATTAAACCAGGTAAAAATGGCTGAACTTGAAGCCAAATGTCTTATGGTCAATTATAGACTTATATCCATAACGGAAACTTGGTGGGATCCCGACTCTGTATGGATAAAGTGTTTACCTGGTTACAAGCTATACCACAGGGATCGCTTAGGACGTACGGGGTGGGGTTTGTTTATATATCAGGGAGGATATAACTTCATTTCAACTGCCCCAGTCCGAAGGTATTGAATCCATATGGGTGAATGTTCAGATAAGAGGACAACCTCAATTGCTGGTTGGTACTTGCTATAGACCCCCGTCAGCTAATACTGATTATACTTCCAGACTAATCGATGAAATTTCGAACATGGCTAATAAAGGTAATATTTTAGTCTTAGGAGACTTTAACATGCCATCTATAAACTGGACTACCTTTACAGAGAAAACACACGACGAAAAAGAACTGATCTCACTAACTGTGGATCTAGGTCTGCAACAGATTGTCACCAAGCCAACACGGGGTGATAACACATTGGACCTAGTAATATCTAATATAGGAAATATCATAACAAATATCTGCATTGGGGATTCTTTGGGTACTAGTGATCAATATTCCATTTCATTTGCACTAACTACTAATATGTCACTGAATTTAAGACATGCAGAATTCAAAAATTATGATAAGGCAAACTTTCATATTATTAGTGAACAACTAAATAATCTTTGTTGGGAAGAATTATTACTCCTTCTTTCAGTGGAGGAAGCATGGGACTACTTGAAAACAACTATTTATGATTTAGAAAAACTACTTGTCCTCACAAATAAGAAATATAATAAGAAGGGGAAGATTCCATTATGGCTAAATAAAACCATAAAAAAACTAATTAAAAAGAAACAAAGGTTATTTTCACAACTAAAAAAGAGTGAGGATATTAATAAAGACCAATTATTATATAGATATAAATAATCTTTAAAACAGCTGAAATACACTATCTTATAGTCCAAAAAGAATCTAGAGTTTTGTTTGGCACACTGCAAAGATAATTATAAATCTTTATACTCCTACCTTAATAATAAAAAAACTAATAATAGATACAGTATATGGGCCCTCTAACTATAAACAACTCTTTAATAACAACTTACAAGGAGATTGCAGATGCTTTCAATGAGCAGTTCTGCTCTGTCTTTACAAAAAAAGAGGATCCTAAACTCAATTTACTTTCAGCTAGCACTTCTATAGACTATAATATATCTGTCACTGTCACGCTTGAAGCCTTAAAATCCTTAAAAAAACTTCTAACCAATATAACTCCCAGATCTTTGTTAGAGACATCTGAGGCTACATCTAAATCCCTAACCCTTATTTTTAATATGTCCCTTCACGAAGGTTACATTCCCCATGACTGGGCTAGTGCCACAGTCATACCTATATTCAAGAAAGGTAATCATTCAAATCCTGAAAATTACCTTCCTTTGAGCCTAACATCTGTAATAAGCAAATTAATGGAAATAAATCATCAAAAAATTTCTAGATCAGGAAATAATTATTATGAACAAAGCTGATCAAACACAATATGGCTTTAGGTCTGGGTTTTCCTGTACTACCAACTTAGTCTCCTTTTATCAATCAATCAATCAATCAATCAATCACTTTATTTAACCATATATAATTATATAAGCAAGGGACTTGATGGGGGGAGCATATGGATGTTATCTTTCTCGACTATAGCAGAGCTTTCGACAAAGTGTCCCATGGCAAACTTATAGACAAATGACTAAATCTGGGGTTTCCCAGACTTTGGTTAGATGGGTATCTTGCTGGTTGGCCAACACACAGCAACAAGTAAGGATTAATGGTACTCTGTCCAACGTAGGCTGTGTTACCAGTGGTGTCCCCCAGGGCTCGGTTCTTGGACCTACTTTATTTAATCTTTCTATTAGTGATAAGCAGGTCAATGCCGACAATCTTTTAGTAAAATTTGGTGATGATACTAAACTAGAAGGTGTAGTATCCACGGTTTTATGTAGGTTCACACTAAGCAACAATTTAACATCTATTGAAAAACCAGCCCTCATTCCAGGCTAGCCAGGGGCACAAGTAAGCTATTAATCCTCTTTGCCGCTCTTGATACTACCCTTCTCAACCCCCCTCACCCACGTTCTCAACCATAGTCTATCAATGGATTTTGGTGTCTCCAGGGCTGAGCTACCCCAGGTAACATCTTAGTAATAGCTTGTATCCTCTTACAACCGCTTTGTTTTTCTCTGATTTGTTGAAAATTCTCATGTAACTGCTCTTAAATGACTAATGTGTTGAACCTTGTAACTACTGTATTTGTGTTTTGTATTGTTGTCCACCCTGACATGGAACCTTTGTAAAAGAGCTCACGTTCAAAGATCTTTCCAATATTATAAATAAATAAAAATAAAAATATTGAAGAATGGGCAACTAATAATGGGATGGTGCTTAATTCTGACAAGTGCACTGTGTTACATTATGGAAAAAACAACCCAAGGCAGAGTTATTTTTTAAATAACATACACCTTAAAGCCTCAACATCTGAAAGGGATTTGGGAGTCCTTATAAATGACAAACTAACCTCTATGGATCATTGCATTAAGGTATCAAAAACCTCAAATGCATTACTGACCCAAATTAAACGAACATTTGTCTCTAGGACCCAGGAATGCATCATCCCCCTTTTTAGAACCCGTATCAGGCCCCATTCTGACTATGGGTCTCCTTTTTGGAGCCCATATCTCAAACAGGATATAGATAGAGTGGAAAGAATTCAGAGGAGGGCAACAAAACTAGTACCTAGACTTGCCAATAGTAATTATCATACTAGATTGAAGGAAACCAGACTACATACATTACAAACTAGACGTGTTAGAGGTGACTTGCTGTTATTATATAAAATTTCAAACTCTCAGGATTTAATGCGTCAATGCAGCTTAAAGTTCTCTAATAGAAGGAGTTCCCCTAGACTTCACAATAAGCAGACTGATGTGGCTAAATCAATAACAAATATAAGACAAAATTATTTTACGATAAGAACACCAAGACTATGGAATAGATTACCACAACATTTAGTGGATAGTAGTTCCATCCAGTCCTTTAAAAATGGTCTGGATCAGTGGCTGGAGTCAAACAGCTCCTGGGTTTAGTTATCCCACCATAGTGGTGGGGGACAACCTCAGTGGGTCTTGGCCTTCTTTTGTCCCTTACAACCAAGTAAACCAAGTAAGAGGAAGGTAATAATCCCTCTTTACAAGACACTGGTTAGGCCCCATCTGGTATATTGCATGCAATACTGCGTGCAGTACTGGAGGCCGCACCTGCACAAGGACATTAACAAAATGGAGGCAGTCCGGAGAAAGGCAACCAAAATGGTGCAGGGACTGCATCAGAAAAAAATGAGGACAGATTAACAGAACTCAATATGTATACCCTAGAGCAAAGGAGGGAGAGAGGTGATATGATCTAAACATTCAAACATTTTAAGGACATTAACAAGGTGAAAGAGTCTAACATGTTTCAATATAAGAAAAATGGCAGGACAAGAGGACACACCATGAGATTAGAGGGAGGCCAATTAAGGGGTAATGTGAGGAAGTTCTTTTTCACAGAAAGGGTGGTGGATGCATGGAATGGACTACCTCAGGAAGTGGTGGATATGAAAACAGTGCAGGGCTTCAAACAGGCATGGGATAGGCATAAGGGAGCAATACAGATGAGTATGAATAGATAGGCCATTGACAGAGTAAAGGCCTATGGCATATTCATAAGGTAGAAAAAATGGGCAGACTGGATGGGCCTTGCGGTCCTTATCTGCCGTCAACTTCTATGTTTCTGTTTCTATGCATGCTTGTGACTTCACCAATTTTTCATATTTTCACTTCAGATTTTCAGCATTGCCATTTTTCTTCACCTCCTCATGAACAGTACTGTTGTCATTTTCCACATCCTGCCCAAAATGTGTTTTCACACGTGTGGCACCAAATGGTGCAGTCACTGTGCAAAATCGTCTTTCAGCTAACAAACTGATAGTGCCACTCTTCATGAGGTGGGGTCACAAAAAGCCCATGTTGAAAATTTGGATTGAAAATACCAACAAACGCCTGGGGCGTTAGGGTTTCTAACCGTAACGCCCAACCCTGTTGAGACTGACAGGTGTCAGGGGTGTGACTTGAGATCGTTGGCTGTAATGCCTGACTTGGGATCGCTACGGTAATGCTCATGCCATTCCACCCCACCCCCACCCTGTAGCCAGTGACAGGCATCAAGCATGCCTTGGAGTCTTCGGCCATAAAGTTCACCCCATTCTCCTATACTGCACCCATCTCAGTGTATTTCCTTATGGAACAGGGTGAGTGTAAGGCCCGAAGACCCCAAGGCACACCACAACACTGGTCAGTGTCTGCAGGGTAGGGTGAGGTAAAATGGCATGAGCGTTATGGCTGATGACCCAAAGATCGGTCATTACCAACACTAACATTCACCAGAACTAGACACATGGTGGATTCCCTGCAGGGGGAGGGCCTCAAACAACTGGCACAACAACCCACAAGTGACAGGGCTATCCTAGATCTAGTACTGACTAACAAGTGAGGGGGTACAGGCAAAGTGGGCAAGCATTAAGGATGCAATACTTGAAGCAACATCCCATTGTATTAGGGAGAAATGCAAGAGCAAAAGAAGGAGGAAACCACTTTTGTTCTCAAAAACAGTAGCAGAAAAGATCAGAGTCAAAAGGTTGGCATTCAGGAAATATAAGGGAACACAGCAGGATGAAGATAGGGAAGCATACTAAACTTCCCTATGGGAAACAGGGAAGGCAATAAGGCAGGCAAAGGCTGAGGAAACACTAGCATGAACAGTAAAAGAAGGGGACAATACTTTCTATAGATACATTTGTGAAAGAAGAAAGTCCAGAGGGGGTATTGCTAAGATCAAAGGGGATAAGGGGAAGTGTGTGGAGGAGGACCAAGGAAAAGTATATATCCTAAATAGATACTTCAGCTCAGTATTTACTGAGGAGAAGGTAGGGCAGGGCCCACAGCTCAGCACCATGGACACAGGGAGGAGTGGTGTGTGCACAAGTCCCTTCATGTAAGAAAGGGTCCTACAAGAGCTCACTAAGCTCAGGGTGGACAAGGCAATAGGAACTGATGGCATACATCCCAGGGTACTAAAGGAGTTAAGGGTGGAACTAGCACAGCCAATAGCAGAACTGTTTAGTGAGTCTCTGAGCACAGGAGAGGTCCCAGAAGACTGGAGAAGGGCTCATGTAATCCCACTTTACAAGAGTGGCAGCAGGGAGGAGGCAGAGAACTACAGACCAGTCAGTCTTACCTCAGTAGTGGGCAATATTATGGAAGCAGTCCTTAAGGAAAGGATAGTGCAACGCCTGGAATCCATAGGAGCACAGGATCCAAGACAGCATGGGTTTACAACAGGAAGGTCCTGTCCAATTAATCTCGTAGATTTCTTTGGCTGGGTAACCAGAGTGGTGGACCAAAGAGGTGCAGTTGATGATGCCTGCCTTGACTTCAGCAAAGCTTTCGATACTGTTCCACATAGAAGATTGATTAATAAGCTGGGTAGGCTCAGGGTGGGTCAGAAGTTGGTCAGCTGGGTGGAAAACTGGTTGGCAGCTGAAAACTGAGAGTGGTAGTAAATAGTATACAGTCAGAAGAGATGCAAGTCACAAGTGGGGTACCTCAGGGATCAGTCCTGGGGCCAGTCCTCTTCAATATCTTCATCAGTGACACTGCAGATGGACTGGAGGGCAAGGTCTGCCTGTTTGCAGATGACACCAAGATCTGCAACAGAGTAGATGATCCAGATGTGATGGGCAGAATGAAAAGAGATCTGGATAAACTGGGAAAATGGTCTGAAGAGTGGCAACTGGGGTTTAATGCAAAGAAGTGCAAGATCATGCACATAGGGAAGAGAAGCCCTGAAGCTACCTATAGGTTGGGAGAGGAGTTGCTGGCATCACAAGAGAAGAAAGAGACTTGGGCATTATCATCACAGATGACCTGAAATCATCCAAGCAGACCACTAAAGTAGAAGGTAAGGCTAGAGGGATGTTGGGGTGTATTAGTAGGGGTATCACAAGTCGTAAGAGGGAGTTAATGATCCCTCTTTACAAGACACTGTTTAGGCCCCATCTGGAGTACTGCATGCAGTACTGGAGGCCACACCTGCACAAGGATATTAACAAAATGGAGGCAGTCCAGAGAAGGGCAACCAAAATTGTGCAGGGACTGCATCAGAAAACATATGAGGACAGATTAACGGAGCTCAATATGTATACCCTAGAGCAAGGGAGAGAGGTGATATGTTCGAAACATTCAAACATCTTAAGGTCATTAACAAAGTGAAAGAGTCTAACATGTTTCGGTATAAGAAAAATAGCAGGACAAGAGGACACAGCATGAAATTAGAGGGAGGCCGATTAAGGGGTAATGTGAGGAAGTTCTTTTTCACAGAAAGGGTGGTGGATGCATGGAATGGCCTACCTCAGGAAGTGGTGGATATGAATACAGTGCAGGGCTTCAAACAGGCATGGGGTAGGCATAAGGGAACAACACAGATGAGTATGAATAAATAGGCCATTGACAGAGTAAAGGCCTATGACACATTCATTAGGTAAAAAAAATGGGCAGACTGGATGGGCCTTGTGGTTCTTATCTGCCATCAACTTCTATGTTTCTGTGTATCTAGGGAGCATTTCAGTGAAGTTTCACTTACATACTGCTCCCTCCTTTGCATACTGTTGGTGGGAGTGGGTCAGCAAGGGTTCCAGTGACCTCCTTAGAGAGGGGAACCACCACTACTCCCTTTTGCCAATCAGGTATGCTACCCTCATGGCAAGACAGTTCTATCAGGGTCCCTCAACTGGTCTCCACCTGTATTCCAAATACTATAAATGTAAACTCCTGGGAACTCCTGGAACTGGCTCTTAGAACACCCTGGCACTCAGCTAGCCTTCCCCTCTTATAGTATAAAGGGGGAAGGGTGGGCCATGGTTTCCCACTTCTAGGTGAGTCAGAAAATGTGGAGCACAAACTCCAGACAAACTGCCACCTAGCTGAGGTCCACTAGAGAGCAGCTCTCAGGGTCAGATTTAACCCTTTGAGTACGCACTAATAACCTGCCTCAAGCCTGGGAGAAGAGAGAGAGGCTGGTTTTATAAACATTAAGCACATAATTCAAATGGCACCACCGATGGTCAAGTGAGTGAGTAAGAGGGAGCATTGCAGCACAAAATGGCACCACCAGGTTTCAGGCAAATGAGTTGGTGTGAAGAAGTTAATTGGGACAGCATTGCTTTGGAACCAGGAGCTACTAGTCATCAAGCAAGTGAGCAGACAGGAGGAAGAATCCATAGGAGCATCACTGCAGTAAAGCAGCACTGGGCAGATGGGAGGAAGCCATGAGAGTATAAAACTTTGCAGAAAAAAATTAATGACCCTTCAACTCCCCATGCCCAACCTCCAATCCAAATCATGGTGCCGGAACAGCTTTGCATTCCCTTGTCTGTGGATCTACTGAACAGCCCCAGGCTGCCTTTTCAGTGCATATTTTCTGGGCAACTAGATTTCATTTTGGGACACATTTGAGTTGCTACAGAATGTAAAGCCCATCACAGAATTTCCATAGAATTGCTCATAGTCTGGTTGCAGCAAGCATGTGCGGTCTTGCCATGGAATGTAGGTCCCTGTTACTACAGTGTACATGGGTCCCTGGCTCTAATACATTGGATTGTAATCCATTAGCATCAGAACTTTGCAGGAAGCTTTTGCACAATCATGGGCCACCCATGTCATCATGCCAACGCTTGTGTACATTGTCATTGTACAGCTTTGCTTATACAGTATAATGTGGGTGAGCCCCAACCAGTTGAGTTTCTTACCATAAGTGAACAGAGTTTCAAAACATCCACCAACTTCAAGATCATGCACAGAAAGGCAGGGGAAGAAAAGCAAACATAATGCTAGTAGAGGCACAAATATAAACAGACTGAATGTGCAGTGCCTTACCAAGTAGCTAAAAGCAAATGTCCACCACACCTGGGGAACAGCAGGTGGGAAAACCTCTGGCTCTATGGATATCCTCTCAAAGAAATTCTGTCACTTGGAAGTAATGAACCTGTTTTCTTTGAGGACATCTTGATACAGCCATAATACCTTGGACTATTACCAAGCACTACCAATCCCAACCAAGTGACTAGTACAAACAGGAGACCAATCCCTCAGGAACGTAAGCCTTGCAAGACAGCCAGGCCAAACCTAGACCTCCTTTGTGAGACCAGATCCAGACTCTAACACTTAGTGAAATTATAGATCCTGTGCCAGGTGGCAGCCCTACCAATGTCAGTGGCAGAAGCAGACATAAAACAGGCCACTGAGGCCACCATGCCCTTGGTAACATGCCCTGTAACAATACCTGTAGCAGAACAGTATACAGGAGAAGATGATTTGGAGAGGCACTGTTTGGAATCAGGCTTACCACTGGTGTCAGGCAAAGGAAACAAACAGTTGGGAGTATTGGGCATAATCTTTGGTAAGGTCCAGATAGTACCGAAGGAGTCTGTGGAAGTCCAAAGAGTGCAACAGTACTTCGCCTGGGTTCTGAGGGAAAGGAAAAAACATCAGTACATAAAATCACTCATTTATTGTGAAATCAGACAACACCTTAGGCATGACTCTTGGTGAGTATGCAACGCCACCAATCCCTGTGGAACACCAGGAAAGGAGGGTCACAAACCAAGGTCTGCAATTCAAGCACATGCCTGGATGAGGTACAGCCACAAGGAATAAAGTCTTTCTGGACAGATGCTTCATGTCATAGGAAGAGGCATGCTTGAATGAGACATGTGTTAGTGATCCAAGCACAAGGTTCAGATCCCAAATGGTTCCAAAACAGGTTTGCTGACTGGAGGAGCCACATGCACCAGGTCCATCAGGAAAATGTGGACCACATCTAGGTGGGACATGGTGTTGTCCCCAATAAAGTAAAGAAAGTCTGAAATGGCCAACAGGTGAACCTTCACCAAGAAGTATTGCTATTCTGATTGAGAGTCAGGAGACAGTCCAGAATAGAGCTGTGGAGAATATAAAAATTCTGCTGCTTGAAAGCCTGCAGAATTACTATTAAAATGTCATGGCATTTCACAGAATTTGCATGAAAATTCTGTGGAATTTTGCTAAATTTTAAATTTCAGTTATTGTGGTCTAGTTTTCAAAATGCATATCCAAATGATACTAAGTCTGGCATGTTTACAGGTACTAATATCTTACATAACGGTACCAATGTTCAGAGTCCTACATTGAAAGGGAGCTAAGTTGTGCAGGACTGAACATTTAAGCAAAATTTCCATCTAATTTAAAAATTTCTTATGCAAATTTCTCCACGTTTGCAGGATATAGAGAAACATGCAACATGGGCATGTGCAGAACATTTTAAGTCTCAAGTGGGTGGCTGTGCTTTAGGTAGCCATTTTGCCCAAATCTAGATTTTAGTTATTTTAATATAATTTTGAAAGTGTTATCAAAATGTTATAAAATGTTTCAGGTATATGCGGTATTACTATGTTTATATATGTACCTAGTTTCAGATATCTAGCTCCAAAGGTGCCTGAACTATACACAGATAAAAAGTTTCATGAAATTTTCCACCCAAAATAAAATGACAAATTTTGAGCACCTATCATTTTGAGGTAATGTGTGCTTATGTCACGGTATTTATTATACCATTAACACTCCTATGAATAAGTCACCCCAAATGTCAGCTGTCTAGCACAGTAGAAGGCTGAGTTTTGATCAAATTAATAAATGTCAAAATTCCCACAGAATTTCACCAAATTTTAAATTTCATTTATTTTGGTGTGGAGAAAGTTGTAAGTCTCAAGCTTTAAAGGTGGCTGTGCTATAGGTAGCCATTTTGCCACCATTTAGATTTGTAATTATTTTAGTATATGTTGAAAACGTTCATCAAAATATTATAACATTTTCAGGTATATGGGTTATTACGATGTTTATATATGTACCAAGTTTCAGATTTCTAGCTCCAAAGGTGCCCGAGTTATATGCAGATAACAATGTTTCCTCCCAAAAATATAAATGATAAATTTTGAGCACCCGTCATTTTTAGGTGCTGCGTCCGTGTGTCCTGATATTTGGCACACTATTAACTCTCCTATCAATAAGTAATCATTTCAAAGTTCAGCTGTCTAGTGCAATAGAAGGCTGAGTTACGATCAAATTAACTAATGTCAAAAAATCCACAGAATTTCACCAAATTTAACACTTCAGTTATTTTGGTCTAGTTTTCAAAGTATGTATCAAATGATATCAAATTTTTCAGGTATACACATACTAATGGCTTTCATAAGTATATCAAATTTCAGAGTCCTAGACTGAAGGGGGGGGGGCTCAGGCTTGCATCTACTATTCTGAAGCCACCAACTTGCTTGCTCTCGTCCCTTTACAGTTGGTGGCTTCTTTTGTGTGTGTGTGTGTGTGATCTGTTTACCTCCCTCCTACACTCCGACGTCTGCCTCTCCTTCGGGTCTCCTAGCACTCCATCCTCCTGGCAGTCCTCTTCTGGAGCACCTCCTCTCACACAGATTGCAACCAACCCCAAGTTGTCCCCGGCATATCCCATCACCAGGCAGGTCCCCTACCTCTGAGGGGGAAGGCAACGGGTGGCAGGGAACCCCAGCACACTATTTTTTTCACGGTCCGGGGTGCTGCTGTAGTGGAGGAGGCTCCTGGAGGTTCTGGGGAATGTGGAGAGTGGAGGCCGTTGTCTGGCAGCACCGAAGCTGATTTTCTGGTTTTCTTGGTCCCTCCTGCACCACTATTTGTAGTACCCCCGGTCTCCACCAGGAGCCACTACAGAGTGGAGCTATCCCCTCATCCCTCCTCAGGAGAGGAGAGCAGTCCTCCAGATGCTCAATCCTCTTCTTCCCTCTGCCAGCCCCCGGCGCCCGAGTCCATTCCTGAACCCAGATCGCCAGCATGGTTTGAGGTGTGGCGTCCAGCGCCTCAGCCCCCTGGGCCACTGGGACGGCCGGTGGCTTCTTTTAAAGAAAACTGAGTACAATTACCAAAGCAGCGCAGTTTTCTAAGTTTTTTTTAACACACACACACTGCCTTAATTTACATCCCTACCACCACGTCAGTTATGATTATTGACACTGCCCGATCACGTTAGTGTAGCACAGCAAAATGGAAAGTGCTTGATGGATAATCAGAACATGGCAGGATCAACTAGATAAGTTGTTTATAGAAACAAAAAGAGTTGAATCCTAGCTGACAGCCATGAGACATACAGAGACAAAGAAGGAAGGGATCAGTGGGCGATGAGGGCAGGTGAGTACAATTACTAAAAAAAAAAAAACACAGTTTTCTAAGTTTTTTAACAGACTGCCTTAATTTAAATCTCTGCCACCATGTCAGTTATGATTATTGACACTGCGTAGTCACGTTACTTTAGCACAGCAAAAGGGAAAGTGATAAGCTTCTAAATCTCTATATCTACATTGTAATAAGGAGTCCTGTGCCTGTCTACCCTAAATAGTGACTCCTATAAGTCCAAGCACACTCTAATTACTACTGTTAAAAGACTGATCACATCTATAATCGACTCTTCCCTCTCCCCTTTTTCTACCCCCATATCTGTCCCTTCCACATTCCTTTGACCCTGGTTCCAGCTCTAAATTCTCCATACCGTATCACTATATATCTTTTTATATTAGGTTTTATTTGTGTTTGGTGCACCTGATATGTATATTTCTTTACTTTTATGAAAAATTGTGTCCTACCCAACACTAGCTGTATCTTCTGTTCCAAACATATACTACTGTCAATGTTACCTGCTCATACATTGTATATACTGTATTATTGTATCTCACTTTATTTGTATTATTACTATTTTCTTGTGTTTTGCATCCCATGTATATTGTCCCTTGTTCCTTGTTAACAAACCCAGGTCCACCTCGAAAATTAGCTTGCTCAACAGTGATCGCCTGGTTATATAAAGACTTTGATTGATTGATTGATTGATTGATAACAAACCCAGGCCCCCAGAAAATTTTAGCATTTTTGTTGCATTCTTGGGTCAAACATGGGAGTTTATAGTGTCCTACTACCACAGCCAGACATACCACTACAGTTCATTTTAAAACCAGGGTCAGCATTTTGTGGAATTCAGAGTCATACTAGATTATTTTCCAGTCAGTTGATATTAAACGTACCAACACCAAAGCAACAGAAAACTGATTAAGAGCATTACATTTCAGCAAGCAAAAGGCAGTATGTGACTGACATGCTCCAACATATACAAGTAGAAGCACTGTAGAAACTGACCCAAAAACACCTAGTGTCAAATTGTCTAATAGTTTGAGCCACACTATGCATATACTGCTTAAAAAAGCATCATCACAGCAGGCTAGAGATTAAGACCAACACTAGCACTGCCTCCAGTTCCACCACGATGACTGACTTGCTTTTTCTTTTACTACTCCCATGTAACAGCCACTGCCACACCACATGTGTGTTTCATTTAACACTTTCATTAGACAGACCCAAACAGATTAATACCATACCATGCCATGCAGGCTGCAGCGTGTCAAAGTTAACAAGGTTTAAAAGAAAATGGGAACTTCCACCTAAGGAACCCCCAAAGACAGGCAGAAGTCCCCTCAGGTGAGACTTGAACCATTAAAACTTCTGGCTGATAGCCAAGAGTGCTACTGACTGAGCAACTCTGATTTCATGCATAACCAATTTGAATGGAGGGAAAAACAGAAGTTACAAGGAAGAATGCGACCTATTATTGCTACAATGCTGTTATGTTGTTAAAGACACGACCCTGATGAAGGCTAGTAACTTCTCACTCGTCAGAGACAGCAGAGGCCAGGAATCCACAACTAAATGCTTGTAAAAGAACAGCCCTCCTGTTATTTCCCAACACTAACAGCACCATTTTTTTACTGTTATTATTATTAAGAATTTGAGCACTGCAAGGTTCTAAATGGAATGCACCCCAAGAAAACAGTCCATTTAAAAATAAGACAATCCCTTCAAATTGCTTAAAGCCAGGAGGGCAGGTCATTATTACAGCTGCTGTGCTGTAAAAACTAATCAAAGATCACAAGTACACCTGGCACATGTAGTCTTGAAGAGCTACTTCTCACTTGATACAAGCTAAGCTACCATTCTCTCCTCAATCAGCTAGAAGGTGCTTTAACCACCCCCAGTGTCATCTTCCCACCAGTGACTGTCCTCAATATCAGAAGAATTCCGCATATCACCTGCACAACAACTAGATTATTCAAGACCAAGTTACCATAGAAAGCAACAACTACTATATTAAAGCAGCAGTACTACAAAATCAGGAAGTGACCTACCAAAATTCTGTTTTTCAGCTGTAAGTATGTGGCCAAAGTTCCAGTGTCCATACCTGTAAATGTTTTTTTCCAGTCATCTTTAGTTTTTTAGATATTTGCAATTTATTTGAAGTGTTGTAGCGCTACAACAAATATGGCGGCTGACTAATTTCAGCTGCGCTTTTTCTTCAGGTCGTATCACATGTTTTGACAACAGCAGAGGGACCCCCTGCTGACCATTCCCGATGTCCCTGCAAGTCATATAGATGTACAGTTGGCAGCAGAAGAGGTTCCAGTGCAACATGCTTAGTGGCAGAAATGTAAACAAAAGCAGAGAATAACTGAGCAAATTACTCGGCGATAGTACAATGCTGGCAAGAAAGAGTACCAGGTATATGATTAGTAAGGCACAGGGAATAAACTGTCAAAAAAGTGCTTTTTTTTTTTGAAGTGCTGCTGCTTTAACTTCTGAACATCTACGTATTTCTTTATCAAAAGGCCAGATAGGCAGAGAAGGATGTAGCATCCAAGGGGCAGCTCTTCTCCAGAGGGAGGGGGAGAAAGTCCAGTTAGCCTGTAACCTCTGGGGCAGAGGCTGGGTGCCGGGTTGAATGGGAGGCAGGACAGACACTGGCATCAAACACTGCATGCCCTGAAATGAAACCTGTTATCACATACTTGCATGGGTTATATAGGAAGACACAGCAATCGAATAATTTACAGGGCAACATTCCAGTTACAGAAAAACTATAACAGATTCATCTGGTTGTAGCCCCCCCTCCATGATTGCTCCATGGCCACCACCGCAGCCACGGCACTCCCTGCCTGGGCAGGCAGCAATGGGGGAAGGACTGCACAATGTCTCCCCGTAACGGCCCGTCCTCTCCAACTTGTTATGCCATCCCTTTGTGCAACAGAAGCCATCACCTGTATTGAGACAGCTCAGTGCCCACCTCGGATCAGCGTCCATGCCCCTCCATGTTATCAACATTTTGTTCTGGCATCAAAATCAAAACCTGTAGGTGAGCAATTCTTTCTGTCCCACTCTATTTACCGGTCATCACAGCCATAGGACACCAGCTGAATTGAGCCAGGTAACCTCTTGGCAACATCTGCATGAGGACGGCATTGGGCACTAGACTCTCCACACACACACACACACACACACACACCTTAAATTCTCCGAGTATATCTATTGCTGCTCACTGTTTTATAAAGGCTATTTATTTTCACAGTGTTTATCCCCTCATACGGCTCGAGCAGAAATCCTGTAAGAAACCCCAATAAATACAGAGAAGGCTCTTATCTAGTTACAGTTTCAGACTCTCCATGTTAGACATCCTATCAATTTACAGCAGTATTACATATGAGTGGCACAGCCATGACCAGATAGACAAATGAGATCTAATTTGCAGTTAAACTGCAGCATTATCTGTCTATCCAAATTTCTTTAGGTTTGAGCTATTACAAAAAGCAAGGTGCATCACTGAAAAGAGGCAAAATAAAACAAGAAAAGGCAATCCCAGAACGGTATGATTTTTTAAACAATTAAAGAAAATGCTCGGAGACAAACAAGATAAAGAATCCTTTGACTGACAACAGGAAAAACTCACACTTACACTGTAATCTCACCTCTGATTGACATACAAACTATTAAAAACACTAAACTATTTTGACAGAAACATTCCTTAACACTCGACATATGACATGAGGCCCACTATTCTTTAACATGCTATTCTCTAAAATTAGAAAGTGCTACACTTTCACAATCTGCTTTGAATTGTGAAGGCCGGTACTCTATGCATTTTCATGCTGAGAGGTATGCATTTCAGTGACAAAGACTGAGCGGTATATTATGCCCCTACCCGGTTTCCAGTTTATCGTTTGCACTCACCTGGCTCTTTGCTGTGTTGCCCACACTGCTGGTCCATCACTGGCACTGAAGAAAGGGGGCATTATTTTTATCACGATTGCAGGCAATAAAAGGAGAGGGGGGGCGGTAGGGACCACCCCAGGCAGGGACAAGAACAACAATCGGCGATCACGATAATGGACTGGATGAGTCCCGGGTCCCGACTTTCCCTCTCACAAGTCACGCCCAATGATGGTACTACGAGCAGCAGCTGAAGACTCTCTCTCACAGGGCAACCCAAAAGCAGGCGGGAAAAACTACCGCTAGTGGTTGGCAGGCACAGTAAAGACGCACTTGGTCCGAGGGCTTTGCCGGGTGCCAACATTTTGCAGTGCCTGCGTGTCTGACTTGGAGTGAGGTCCACAGCTGTCACCCCCAGCCTCCCCCATGCCAAAGACTGGAAGGCCAGGTTTGGGGAATTGGGATCAACATTAAAAAAAGGAGTGTTGCTGCATTTTTTTCTGTACGCATGTGCGTACAATAAGTATGCATGGTTACGCCACCGGACCCATGGGTGGTGGGGGGGTTATGTCAGCCAGGCTGATCAGGACACCAAACAGCTGTTTACTGGGTGGTGTTTTGTAGATGAAAGGAAAAAGCTGTGGTATGATTGGGGCGTCGTTTTCTTTTCAAATAGGGGACGTTTCTGGCAAAACACCGTCACGATCAGCCTGGCTGATGATTGGTGTGGCACTGTCATGCTCCTTGCATACTACTCTGCATTGGACAGACAGTGTCACACCCCTCAAAAACAACTCATATCAAGAAGTGTGCTGCATGTGCCCACACTGCGAACTTAAAAATAAAATAAATGATAAAGACATTTTTAATGTTGTTGTCTGTATTGGTTCATTCGGTGCTGCATTTTGTAAACATGATACAACTGTATAATGCAAAAAAGGATTACTTGGTTTTGAGCATTGCATTTAGATTCCTGACACTGACACTCTACATATGATGCCAGTGACACACAGTACACTGTTCAGTAACAATTATTTACAGACACAACAGGATATTAGTAAAAATATTGCACTTTACTGCAATCTTTTTTTTTGTTTGTTAATTGTGTCAAATGTTATTAATTAAAGGATATGCTGATATTTGTAGAGCAGTAAGTTAAGATGTTGAATTTAGATGTGACCACTGTTATAATCCCACCCCAGCCACTTGTTATTACTGAGATCACAAATGTACCAAAAAAGAATTGACAATGGTTCATGTATAAATACATCACACAATGTGATCTGGTGTGTTTTAACTTGTAAATTTACAATTGCTTGTTCTGTACTACTGTGATAAGTGAAAGTCAGTCATTGCCATGTGTCCATGGTGTGAGCTCTGCTTCATCATTCTCGTTAGATCCCTGTGAGTCTGTACTGCTGTCGATCACCAAAGGATCAAGACAATAAGGATCAGAAAACACTTCTTCAGTGTAATCTGACAGAGTATCCTGAATTCTTTCTGACACATCTGTGCTGACAGAATGAGTATTGTCCCTTTCAACACACCTCTGGTCATAACCATCCATCTTTTAACATGAACAAGTTCTGGTTGTGATGTACTATGTTTGATCACGTGCACGTGCTCATTTGTTGATTTTGCCACTGTAACCCCTAGGCAGCACTATTCCAAGGGCTACTACCCCTGCCTACCTTCCTAACAACTGGTTGAGGGCCTGGGTTCAAAACTGCCAAATACCAGGGTGTCCCTACTCTCAGTAAACACACTAGTTTGGTGCCTCCACCCAGAGAACGGTTTGTGTGGGTATCTATTTATACTGGTGCAGCCCTCTGGAAAGCTATCACCACCCACAACCCCACCTAGCGACTGATTACCTAGATATTGACAATAACCATTAACAGTATTCACTAGACAGTTTGCAATAGGCATTGACAATATGCTCCCAGTTGTCCCATTTATCAGCAACGTCTCTGGTCCTGGTAAGCACCCTGTGAACCTCCCTGTAAAGACAGTTTGAAAATAAAGCATGCACTTTTAACACATCCAGCGAAGAGCTTATCACTTTAAATTGGGTAACAATATGCTCACAAGTTGGGTTCAAAGTAACACAGTAAATCAGCTTTATTAAAGGGTCATGAACAAGGAGGGGGGGGCAGATCTGGGCAAATGATTACTGTTCTGGAAAACCAGGTTGCTAAACACAGTTAATTTAGTCCCTTTGCTACTGGGTACCTAGAATCTATGCTGGCCGTCCAGAATCGGTGCCCTGGGTTACAGCTGTTGTTGGGTCCCTTGAAGGAAAAATTCAATCACATTAACTGTACAAAGCAAATTAAATTGGTTGTATCCATGGCCGGTTGGCCTAGTCTATTGGAAACCTTTGAAATTAAGCTGAGAGCAATTAGTTGATACAATAAGAAAATCAAGATGCCTTTTGCAGTGAGCTACCCTGGATTTACTCACTGTACCAGTTGATTTAGGATGGCCTGGTGAAATGAAGACCTGATGTTGGAAGCTGCTACACATGGGGAAATGGGGCCACCACAACTCACTTCCACTTCCCTGTAGGTGGCCACAACCTGCAACAACTAGTTGCACAGGGCTGGATCCCCAAAGCTGGTCTATCACTGGTAAAACTGTAGCTGGCATGAGAACAAATGTTATGGGCCGGGATAGGCACGGGCCAAACTTAACAGAGTGTCTCTGACAAAGTCCAGTTTATCCATTGGTGACCCCTTCAGCTGGCAGGTAGTTTGGTCAATGATAAAGGCAGGCTTCGTTCTGACACTCAGGAGTCCCTAGAAAATAGGCCTGAACCCACAACAAGCGTTCAGCTCATTTATTTCTAGAAACATCAAACTCTTCAAATTCTCTTTTGTTTCCTGCCCGGTTCGCAATGTCAGCCACTTTGCTGAGCAAACCTCTTGATCCACAATCAGGCTGTTCCTGGTGACCGATCCCCTTTTGGGACTGTCCGATGCACACCAGAGAAACTAGGCCTCTCCTAGGCTGGATCCCCACAGGGCATACACGCTCTTTTTCCCACAGAGTCTCAGGATGAACCACCACACAAAAACTCCTCTCAGTTCAAAAACTCAAGCTGCACTCCTCAGTGTTTTAAAATATTCCTCGGACTTGTCAATCTTTCCTGCTATTAGGCAGTCTGAAGCTGAAATTAGTAGAAGGGAGGCACGGCAGGCCTTTCCCCTGCCAGTTCTCTTCAGCTCTTTTCCTGGAGCTGCTTCTTGATGGCTTGAGCTGCTTTCTCTCTCCACTCTACTAACAGCTGAACTCTTTTTTCAATCAGTTCTCATACTAGTCCAGTTTCTCTGGATTCTGGTTGGCTAGAGGAGCTGTCAATCACAGTTCTGGTGCTCCCATTTGTCAGTTTAGGCACCAACCTGAAAAACTACAAAAACTACAGCTTTTTCCCATGAGGTACCAGATCTAAGGACCCCTCGAGGTCCCCTGTGTCCTAATTGGTCCAAATGGGAAGTCCCGGTACAAAACATGGTGGCTTCCATTGGAAAATGCATGCTGCAATAAAGACAGATTAACAACAATCTATATAGTTGTAAACATTTTATTGAACTGAGAAAAACAGTGAATAGGTGCAACTCAACTGAGACAGGCTCATTTCCAGCGAGGCCCTAAGTACATCTTAATTTAGTTACAGCATCAAAATATATCAAACAAAATTATCAACACAACATGTAATACAACAAATATTATTATAGAACATACATACACCAAAAAGAAAACTCAATATGTCATAAATATAAACTTTGAAATATATACAATTTAGTATACCAAGGTACTACAAGGGAAATAATATATCTAAATCAAGGCAGGTCTTCAAAAATTTTCCCCAGTGCCTCTCGTTCAAACCAAGATTTAATCTCACCTGGCTGAATGCTAATTTTACCTGGTCTAAGAAAAGATGGTAATGTGTTCCAGGTATGAGGACCCCTGAAGAAAAAATGTGATTGGCCAAATTCTGTCCTTGCTTTTGGGACGATATATTCATTACCCTCCGTTGAGCACAACCCACTTCTTATCTCTCTAAATTGCAGTCCATCTAAAATATATTAAGGGACCTCACTCCTATAACACTTCGCCATGTAATTTAATACATGAGATAGCCTCCTGTCTTTTCAATATATCCAGTCCATCAATTTATGTAGTTGCCATCTGTGGGTCTTCCTAGGGACATTTAAAACAAATCTTGCCAGTTTGTTAAATAAGATATCCATCCTGGACAGCTGTAACAGTGTTGCTCCCATATACATTCTGTCCTCATAATCCAGAAGGGGTAATACTTGGGTTGTAACCACATATCTTAAAGACAATTATGAATTAGAAGTAAATAACTGCAGTACTATATAGAGCTCCCTTTGCTCTATTAGCAACAGCAGAGTGGAGCAAATTTGGATGATGCCTGGCTGTTTGCAAGTTTTGAAACATGGACCCAGCCCAGGCTATCTACAGCATTTACACTGACTGTGGCACTTAAAGAGACAGGCACGGAGACACATCATGGCACTCTCACACAGCTCAATAGGAGGACTCCAACCATTATGGATTTACCATCTCTGCAGGATGTCTGCCTGGCAGTGGACATTACTGGAGCCCAGGGAGATACCTAACATAAGCCCCTGATTTGGGGGGGGGGGATTCACTGTGAAATGTTCAAAACTGACTATTGCCACTGTGATGACATCAATACAGGTGGAATCAAACAAGTTTCATCATTTTCAAACATGTTGAGCAGCAGCAAAGTGCTATCTATTTCCAACAAGGTAAAAAGATCACCTTACTCCCTCTTTAAAGCTAGGGGGCACTGATGCATAGAAAGAGATTATGTGACTTGTCCCACGTCACACCTTGAGTTTAGGATGGTGGGATATGAACCTTGAATCTTCAGGTTTATACTGTAATTTTTGCCTAGCACTTTGACCTAATGGTAATAGCATAGAGCTGTAAATATGGAGACCCAGATGTGTGTTCTACCACTGTCACTGGCAACCTGTGCAACCCTAAGCAAGTGACTTAACTTCCTCCATGCTTAACCTCTCTGTAATCCCTCTCTTCATAATCTATTTCAGTGCTTGAATCTCCCCTGTGTACCAGAAACGGCAGTAATGTTCTTTCCCCTCCATCTCCTGGATTATAGAGTGCTTTGGGAGACAGTCTGTTTAAGAGGTGGTATATGAAACCTAACACCCCCTCCCCAATTGTAAAGTACTTTGAAATACAGTTTGTATGAAAGGTAGTTTGTGCCATATAAAACCAAATGCCTTGCCTTCCTTTCTAACCCGTGGGCCACATTGTCTTGTTGCACAGCTACTGGGAACCTCCCTTCATAACCACCAGCCTTAAGAAGCTAGAGGCTACACCACCACTCCACAAGACATGGGATACTCTTAAGATTCCCTACAATCCAAGTGGACACTCATTCTTTGTGTAGTGACACCCTTCAGTGGTGGATTTTATTCTGAGAACTCACAGCAGAATCCTGGGTATTAACTGCTCTGTAGACTGGGAATTCTAGGGAGCCTCTGCCTGTGGCTCGAGGGCTTCATTTATTCCACTGATTCTCCATGTCCCACTTACTCACCCACTACAACTGTCAGGTTTAACTGTCTCTTTGTTTTAAATGTAGTTAAAAACAAGGACCAGCAGGAGAGTGGTTCTGAACCCTCTGCCTCAATCCTGGCCACTTCTGAAGTTCAGAAGAGACACCCTTTCAAAAACGGTTTTAGGGCAGAATGTGCAAATTACGTCATTAGCAGACCTTTGCATGTGACTTGAAAATAAATAAATACCAGTAAATAAATCATGTGCATGCTATATGCTGATGCTCCTCATCCCTGCAAAAGGCATTCCAAACAAAAACAAGAAGAGCATAAACTTCCGTATTGGGTGACATGGTTAAACGAAGCTGAGGAATATTCGAAGTGCAGATCCATGTCCAAGTCAACCGGTGCACTACAATGAAGGAGCGCAGAACTGAGCAGCAAAATAATGCACTAAGGGAAAGCAGAAGACAAGAGGCATGGGTGGGAACCAAGCTAGAAATCCAGCAGCAGGGAAGACTTGCAGCAAGGGGAGGTGGGGGAGGCAGGTCAGGAATAGCGCAGGTCAAAGAGGCCGAACACAATGCAGAGAAGAGAATGGAACAGGCACCAGCATGGGCCACAGGGGGAGCGACAGGGCAGAATCATGCCAGGAAGACAAAAGAGAAGAAAAATATATGAGCATACAGAAGAGCTGCATCTAGGGCTGAGGCCAAATATGGGAAGGTGGTAACCCATGAGGAAGGGTCAGGGGAGGCGAAGGGCAGGTAGCTGAGTAGGAACAGGATTTGGCAGCACAGGGTTCCAACACAGGGGGATCATGCAGCAAGGAAGAATAACACAAGGGGAGTCCAGGAGCTGGAGGTTGGATCAAATGGTCAGGAAAAGGATGGGGGCAGAAACAACGGGCGGGCAGGACATGAAGCCATGGTTGCAACTTTGGAGAGGAGGAGAAAATGGCAAAGGGAGAGGGGCAGGAATGGATGGAAAAAACAGAGTGCAAAGAGGGGCTCCAAGCAGGGAGGTGACTAATGGAGGCATTCTATGTGATGTGGACCACCACACATTGCTGAACATCCCCACTTCCAGGACGCCGCTGCAGCTGCATGAATATGGGAGGTGGGTGGGGCCAGAAAAGCAGAAATTGCACGCCCCGCTGCCATATGATGGCTGCCTCATTCCCCCAAGCCACATAGCCATTCAGAGCCTCCTCTGATCCTCCTAGTCCCTGTTCCTCGATCAAGGTAGCAGGAACCATCTCTCCTCCTCCTCCTCTGCGCCTCCTTGGGGAGGGGCCCCCAGAAGAGTTACCCCAGCACTACTGAGGATGCAGACCAAAGCAAGGACAGTATGGATGGCAACAGAGATGGCCCAGCAGACAAAGGAGGGGGTTAACACTGTGCTGCCTGAAAGAGTCACAGGCCAGAAGGGCAGGGAGAGGCAGAAAAAAGATGAAACAAAAAAAATTGGGCATAGTGAACTCAACTCTTCTCAGGGTGTATTTTTTGGAAACAGCAGCAGGTTCACTCAGAGCAGCTGCACCTCTTGTAATTGCCTTTCTTACCCAATGGCCCAACAGACAAATTACTTAACCCTTAAATGGCTCTCTGTTTCACTAACTACTGCAGACAATCTGGCAGCCAATGTCACATTAATAAAGAAAAGTCAGGGCATATCTCAGTGGCCCTATAGAAGAACACCTTATACAGCCGAATACTAAAGACTGTATTTTGGAAACCATAACAGGCTTGTTCAGAGCAGCTGTGCCTCTCTTACTTGCCTTAAGACAGAACCTTTTGAGTATTTTTCTCTGTTTAGGGCAGTCAAAAACAAAGTCTTACACATTTTTCTATAGTTAGGGTAGGGTAATAGGGTTGTAGAATGATTAGGGTAGTAATTACCCAATGCTAACCAACTACCTGTTTTGCATAAGGGCATTTTTAGGGTAATTTAGCGTAGTTTGGAGGTACCCGCAGGTAGTGTTTAGGCTAGGGTATTTTACTACCTGCCCATGCCAATTTATTAGTGAGGTTTACCCATAGTCAGTTACGGGATAATAGCTGTATCAGACTTTTTTTCTTGGTGCCCTGTAAAAGGCATGCTTTTGACATGTCAGGCACCCCAACTTTCACATTAACTTTGAATCTTTGTGTATCTCAAATTGGGGTCCACAGTCCAGTTATAGGCTGTTACTTGTAAGAGTTCAGAAAGGTAAGGGAGTAGTCACTGAGGGTTTTAATTTTGGAATAGTTGATGGTAGCCATTACTCCGTTTAGGGTGCCAAATGAAACTGTTTGTTTGTTTGTTTGTTTGTTACATTTAATAAGGGATGAGTAATCTGTACTCATGTGTGCAGATTTTTAAAGTCTATCTGAAGCTGGTTTACAATATCAGAGATTAGTAAAGTAGACATATATAACTAAACAGTTAGGTAAATGCTGAAGCTGGCACAGGTTCAGGGCAGATCATATACAAAGATTAAAAACAATAGTGGACCCAGGATGGAGCCTTGGGAACCCAGTAGACATGGAATATAGTCAGTCTTGTTTAATGACTACAGATGTTTATTATCTGCATTTGCTTTGACAAAAAATAAATAAATAAATTGAGAAACCTCTTTGTGTATCAGCAGTGCAAACTATCCTGCTCATCTTAACAGAAGAGGAGTGGAGACAAGATGTAATGTCTTACACAGATCAATAAAAAGTGATCCAGTAAGGCTCAGCACACATTGTCAGTGCTGCTGGTTAGTTTCAGTAGAGCTGTGTATTGAAACCAGATTGACCCAAGTAAGCCAGTTCAGTTAAATTTATTGTTCTGTTTTGTTTTGTTTTTTACCAGGAAAGGCATGTTAAGCTGTAGCCATTTGGCATGCCTTGGAGGAAGGGGGAGAGGGCAATTACATACAGCATGTACAGCAAATGACATAAATAGGTGAAATGCATCACAATATTCATAGTTTTGTTTATGCACTGGGTTCAACAGGCTTTTGACAGTGGTAACAGTAAGAAGCAAGGACCTGCAGTGATGACAGTTATCAGTAGGCTCTGTCAGACTTGTGCATTCAGCCCATGATACAACATCATCTGTCTGCCCCTAAAGATAATTACTTTTTATTTTATGTGAGAAATAAGATGGAGGGGCAGGTTTAGGCTAGTTCCAGTAATCAACACATCTCAGTGCCTCCTGCAAAGCAAACAAAGGCCTAAAGAATTTGTCAAAGGTGGTGAATTCATTTATTTTTATTAGCCAAATGGTAGCATGGCAAAATATATAGCATCAACTTTGACCGTAGTAGGTAATGGGGACAGTAGAAAAGAGACCTGGATAGTGTGCGATCACCCAGCATGACAAGGTATGGGTTTAAAAAAAAATAAAAGCCATTAAGGTCTGTAAAAATGTTTCTAGGTTGCAAAGATATTGAAATAAGAAGTCAAACAACATTTTGTTTTTGGATATCAGAAGTCGAAGTTTTTGAAACCTGCAAAATGGGAATAATTGCCATAGCTCTGCTTGCTGTGGGGCAGTTGTATACAGTATCAGTATTGTAGACTTATCTTCAACACAGAAATCACACTGGTGAGAGACATTTCACAACCTTTGTTCATCCAACACTTTATTAAAGTAATTAGGGGTTTAGATATTCTGTGTATTACCAAGATGTGGGCCCTGCCTTGTAATTAACGTCTATTGATGGCAGTATTAATTAGTCTAATTAATTAACTTAATTGGGCATTATCCATGAAGAATGTACTGAACATGAACTGCTGTGTCTTGGAGTACACCACAAACGTTTTCAGAGTGCTGTATAATTTGTATAACACCTAATCAAGTGGCATGTGTGGCCCAAAGTGTACTGTGGTACCTTTCTAGAATGTATATGTTGGTTCAAGAAACGGTTTCAGGCTATCCGTGACTCATGAGGATAAATGAAATTAGTTTGATAGCTAGACAGATAGAGAAACTGTAGATAGATAGATTGATAGATAGACAGACAGACAGATAGACAGACACAGATGAAGACATGTGGTGTTGTGGTTAGAGTGTTAAACTGTGAACCAGAAGGATCAGGTTCAAATCCCACTAGTGCCACTGACTCGCTGTATGACCCTGTGCATACAACTAAACATCCCTGTGCTTTAGATCTCCAATATGTACAGTGAATAAAAGTAGGACTACCCCCTGAAAATTAGATGTTGCATCTCAGGTAAATAAATGTCTTTATTTATTGAAAACTTTGGAGAGTACCTTTTAGCACAAGTGCTCATTTACAAAGGTTCCACATCAAATATATAGTCACAAAACAATTTACAAGTACAATAAGCAGTTCTGAAGGAAATGCAGTCGAGTCAAGCTCAAAGCACTTAAGGCAGAACAATTACATACAGTTTTGAGAAATATCCATACAGATCATTGCATAAAAAGTCACAGGTTATGTACAGAGAGAAACCGAATAAAACTGTTTAACATTTACAATTTCATGGGACTGCAAAGGCAGACCACATAGGTCTCTTAAAGTGATTAAACTTAGGGAGATTCAGCAGGGTATCAGGCAATTCATTTAACTGGTTTGGAGCCCTGACAGCAAATGACTGCTTGTCCAGTTCAGTGTGCCAGAAAGGAGGCTTACAGACATTCCTGGCCATGTTCCTGGTGTTATATTGGTTGGAAATGGTACAGAAGCAATTTGTTAAAGGAGGGGGTGTTAGGCCCAAGAGGCCTTTTTTGGCTAGCAAACTTGTCTGGAGCTTTTTTTCTGCTGGGTAAAGGTAACCAGTTAGAGTGTAAAGGGTACAACTATGAGTGCAGTTATCTGCACCAAGTACAAAGTGGCATGCCTTATTACAGATCAGCTTTACTCTGTTTAGTACTGTGTCACAAGCAGCTGCATAGACGGGAGCCCATAATCGATAAGTCACAGAATGGAGCTGGCCACAATAAGACATCTAACATCCCCAGTGAGATTGTTCCAGCTACGGTACAGGGCACATAGTCTTCTGTTAACTATAGCCACCAGATTGTCAACAGGGGGCGCAAAAGATAAGGGGGCCAATTCTCAAAGCACTTAGAATGACGCAAGGTGCTTGCATCAAATATAAAAGATGCAAGTGGCACCCAAATGTGCCCAGAGCTATTCTCAAATGCAGCCTGCGTCAAACACAGGCTGCTTGCCCCATAGGGGGTGTGTGCCAACCTTGCACCACAAAATGGGCTGTGGCATGGCACTAGAGGGCTTGCAGCAGATGCAGGCTGCCACATCCCCAACCTTGCTATTTTCAAAACCCTTCCAGAGGGCAATGCTCTAAGTACCGTTAGACCAGCCAAGGGCTGGTCTAACGGTACTTAGAAATTTCCTGGAGGGTGTACCAATGTGCACCCCAAGCTCTGATTGCCCATCATAACAATAGGTAACAACAGTATGTATACTGTAGTTTATACTCCCTGGTGGTTTAGCAGGCCCCCAAGCCTTGATCACCCTTTACAATAAATGAAAAAAAAAATGGTAGTCTAGTGCCTCCCCAAGCCCTGATCACCCATCGTAGTTGTATAAATATCCCTGTTAGTCTAGTGGCATCCCCCTCCAGCCCTGATCACCCTTAAACTATCCCTGGTGGTGGTCTAGTGGAGCATTCCAGCCCAGATCCTTCGGTAATAGACATTACTAAATACCTGGTGGTCTAGTGTACCTCCCACTCTGCAATGCCCCACTCCCACAAAACTGTAAGGGAGCCGGTGACAGGCACAGCCCACTGATCACCACCATGGCCAGCCACCAACTGAACTCTGACTGAATGTGTACTATATACAGTATTCGCTCAGTCAGAGCTCAGACAGCAGTTGGCCATAATGGTGAGTGGTGGGCTGTGCCAGTTGCCAGCACCACTATGGGTTGGGGGAAGTGGGGTGGTGGGGCATTGTGGGGTGGGGGGTCCATTAGGCCACCAGGTATTTGGTAATGACTATTACTGGGGGATTGGGGCTAGAGTGCTCCATTAGACCACCAGGGATAGTTTAATATTCATTAGGCACAATTTGGGGCTGCGGGGGATGCCACTAGACTACCAGGGATATTAATACAACTATGACAGGTGATCAGGGTAGGGGGAATGCCACTAGACGGCCAGGGATATTTATGCAACTATGACAGGTGATCGGGGCTTGGGGGTGCACTAGACTACATTATACATATTATGTTACCTATTTTTATAATGGGTGATCAGGGCTGGGGGCAATAGCCACCATTGCTCGCTGTCCGTGATGCTATTGCCACACGACTGTCTCACAGCTTGCAGCACACCTTTACTGTGTACAGTTAGTTTGGTGCACAACCAAGGTTGTCACAAGATGCGGGATTTAGCCACTGGGATCTTACCAGACAGAGAATTGGGTGCAGGGTCCCTTATGCATCAGCAATTGGCACAAGCTGCCTTGCACCACCATTTTGAGATTTGGCCCCAAGGTATCATCCAGAGTTACTCTAGGGTATTTAAAGGTCTCCAGCTGTTCAAGGTTTTGTTCTTCGCCATTCCAGATGACAAAGGGTGGAACTTTCCTCTTCTGTGGGAGGCTAGAGAAGAGCATGGTCTTTGTTTTGTTTTTTTGTAATTGAGGACCAGTTTGTTGTTGGAGAACCAGCTGTCAAGTGACCTAAATTTACTTTGGAGAGCAGTGGCAAGGCTGTCAAAGTCAGGGATTTTTGAACATATGACTGCATCATCAGCATAGAGAAGTGTGTTGGCTCTCTCTCTCAAGAACCAGGTGGTTGATTTATGAAGAGGTCATATAGAAGTGGGCCCAAGATGGAGCCCTGGAGGACACCAATAGATGCTGTCATCTGTCAGTCAAAGATTTATCTATATTCACCCGCTGGGAGAGATTGGCGAGATAACAGTGGAACTGCACAGCTGTGTTCTGTGGCAACCCCAGGCCAAGGAGTTTGTAAACTAGGAGTTTATGGTTGACCGAGTCAAAGCTTTAATAAGATCAATATATATATATAGCTCTGACTAGTTCACCATTGTCAAGGGCCTCATGAACATAGCTGGTGTAATCCAACAATGTGTGCTGTTGCTGTGTAGCTCCTGGAAGCCATGCTGCTGTATGAACTGAACACTGTATTTTTTTGAGGTATGTAACAAATTAGTCAGATTCTATTCTCTCAAGGGCCTTGGACAGAGGGAGAGAATAGAAATGGGTCTGTAACTGGCAAGGCTAGTGTGGTCTCCGCTTTTGAAAACTGATGTAACCAGAGTAGATTTCCACTTCTATGGGAACTGTGAGTAGCACAAGGATTAGTTAAAATTTCTAGAGATTGGGTGGGAAAGGTCCTCTCTAGCCAGGGCAAAAGGTTTCATATCAAGCGAGTCACTCCCACACTTAGCTTTGCCAAGTACCCTACTGATGTATTTCAAGGTATCTTTGACTGAAACAATCTTGAAGTAGAATTTAGGGTATTTTGGCTCAGAGCCCACCACCTGGTTCCCTGCAGGGGGTCTGGGCAGGCATTGTGGGGATGACGGAACTGAGATCAGTAAAAGCTGTGTTAAAGTAATTGCCAAATTCAGTGGGATCAAGGAACTCTATACCCTCCGCCATAAGGATTTGAGGAGTGGTTTTAACTCCCTTGCCAAGGAGCTCTGAGACATTGTCCCAGAATAGGGCTCAACAAAATGTATCTTCCACCTGTGGAATTCTAGTGAGATGCTGCTTTTGCTTCCCTGAAATTTTGTGAAATGTCCTTGAAAATATAAAACCTTTTGCCAAAATTACAATTTCAGTTATTCCCATTTAAATTAAGATGTATTTGTCCAAATTGCACCACATGTAGTATTATGACTTTCTTTGCCAATACCCATACAGAAGTATACTAAGTTGCAGATCTCTGTTTTTATAGATGACTAAGTTAAAGCTTCCAAACATTTAGGAATTTTAAAATTACAGTTAACTACATAAACTGAAAGTGTTTGTCCAAATTGCACCACATTAGGTATACTGACTGTACCAATGTCCATACATATGTGTGCCAAGACTTAGATTGTTATATTTAAAGGTGAGTGAGTTATAACCCTCCAGACTTTCATAAATGTTAAAATTACATTTTGCAGTTATGTAAAACTGCTGACTTTTAAGTCCCTGTAAGTTTAAAGCTGGAGAACAGAATATCGCCAGCGCTGTTAGGTTCATTGACCCTAAATATCAGGCTTTACTCCAATCCACGTGGCCCAGCATCCGAGCATCATGCTGCCACGTGGACAACCCAGGTTCAGAAGTGAGCCTGTGAAGTCATGTCAGGAGGCAGGTCATATAGCCAAAACTTACAAATTACATAACCGGTACTTCTCTATCTACCAATTTCTGTGACTCTTCCAAAAAAGTAAGCATCTAAGTTTTCAATTATCTAGCTACAAAGGTGGCTAAGTTGTAAGCATAGAAATATTTTCTGAAATTTTCACATGAATATTAAATTGCCAGGTTTTGAGCCCTTATACCTTCTCCATCCTTTATCCAAATATTATGCATCTTTGCTTGCTTGTGGTGCCCATATCAGACAATGTGCATGCCAAATGTCAGACCTCTAACTATTACATGGACCAAGTTATAGTCAATTGAAGAATTTCAGAAATTTCTGAAACATTCCACACAATTTCATGAAATTTCATAGAATTTCACAATAATTCAACAAATTTGAAATTTACTAATTTTGCCTAGCTCTGTTCCAGAATCGTTTTCCATTGCCCCAGTTCTGGGTCTGCTGGTCCTGATAGAAGTCAGATTTGGCCTTGTTAATCACAATGCAGGTGGACAGGAGACCATATTTCCCTGGCCAGTGACCACAGATTGTCCTTCACTCTCATGTAAACAAGGAGTTTGTAGGTGATCCATCCAGACAGTGTTCCTCTTGCCTTGCATTTTTTTAAAGGGTAGACATTTATCATGGGCAAGTGTGAACTCAGAGACAAAGAATTCTAGGACTGAGTCAATATCGGAAATAACATCTAAGAAAGCTCAAGTCAGTTTGGGCCAAGGAAGATTTGAATTCAGGCACCTTCATTTTGTTTACGACTTGGCTGACTGTGATCAGGTGCAGGTCGCCTTGTTTGTTTAACTACCCATAGGCATTGCACCAGGGAGTGGTCACCTAGGGTATCTGGCAGAACTTTGACAACCTTACTCAAATGAGAACTTCCATAAAATAAATACTTAGCAAGGAACCAGGGGGCACAGGGGAACAGAGGAGGAAAGCCCTGAAGGAAGCTTTACTCACAGTAACTGCTCAGTGCACGAAGCAGATCACTCTCTGTCAAGAAAAAGGAGGAAACGCACCATGTTATACAAAGGATGTGGCAACAAAAATAAAGGATAAAAGGAAAGTGTTCAAGAGATTCAAGGATACTAACAATGAGGCAGATATGGAAGGCTACAAAACGAAGCTAAAAGAAGCAGGGAAGGCAGTAAGGGCAGCCAAAGCCCAGACAGAAGAGGGAATCCCACGAGGAGTGAAGAAGGGTGACAAAACATTTTATAGATGCATCAGAGAAAAAAGGAAAACAAAAGGAGGCATTATATGAAGAGCAACCAAGGATGGTAAACAGGCAGAAAATGATAACAAAAAAGCAAAGATTCTAAACAGTTTCTTCTGCTCAGTCTTCACAAAAGAAGACAAAGGCAATGGACCCAAAATGCAGAACACAGGTGGACTCACCATAGAAGCAGATGCTGGACCATTTACAAGAGACAGTGTCCTGAAAGAACTTCCCAGATTAAAAGCAAATAAAGCAATGGGCTCAGATAAAATCCACCCTAGAATTCTGAAGGTGCTGGCACAGGAAATTGCAGGCCCACTGGCAGAATTATTCACACAATCCCTAGAGAGTGGGAAAATACCTCAGAACTGGAGAAGGGCCACAGTGGTACCATTGCACAAAAGTGAAAGCAGGGAGGAGGCCGGAAACTACCAGCTAGTGAGCTTGACCTCGGTAGTGGGGAAGCTTATAGAGTCCCTACTTAAGAACAAAATAGTAACGTTCCTTATGGAAACAGGGCAGCTAGATACTGAACAGCATGGATTTACAGCAGGATGGTCATGTCAAATGAATGATTGAATTTTTTGATTGGGTCCCCAAACTAGTGGACCAGGGAGGGGCAGCAGACATAGTCTATCTAGATTTCAGCAAGGCTTTTGACTCTGTCGCTCATAGATGATTGGTCAATAAGCTAGAGCACTCCGGATTAGGGCACAGAATAGTAAAGAGGGTTCAAAACTGGCCCCACAATAGATTGCAGAGGGTCATAGTCAATGGAACAATGTCTAGCGAGAGAAATGTGATCAGTGGTGTTCCTCAAGGATCTGTCCTTGGCCCAATCTTCTTAAATATATTCATCAGTGACACTGCTGATGACCTGGGTTCCATGTCATAATAGCTATTATGGTGAATGTATATCACCGAAAAGCAAATCAGCGATATACACTTCCAGGTGACCCGACATCTAGAATATTAAAAAATGTTTTTGTGGGGGGGGGCTTTGCCCCCACACACCCCTGAATTTAGATTCTCAGCCCCAAGTGGGTGCAATCTGGATTTTGAAAAACAACAATAAAGTCCTACAGCCACAGGCAGTGGCAAAATTGCCACACTCCCGGTCCCTAGCCCCGAACCCAGTACCTGCTGCACCAGAGTGAGCCACCCACACCACCACACCACATGGCTAGCTCAGCAGCAGCAGACACACCAGTTCCCTTAAACCTTCCCTGTCACTCCCCTTCTCCTCGCTATTCCCCCCTTCTGGTCGCCCTTCCCTATGGTCACTTCGCCGTATGGTCACTATCCTCGCAGAGTAGCCTAGAATGATAGTGCTGAAAATGAGTCACTATTTTTGTAGTCACTCATTTTCAGTCACTATCATCACTGGATACCAATTGCCTGCAGGGTAACATATGCCTGGCTGCAGATGACACAAAGTTCTGCAACAGGGTAGATACGACTGAAGGAATGGCAGCAATGGAAGCAGATCTAAAGAGCCTAGAAGCATGGTCTTGGGACTGGCAGTTGAAATTCAGTGCCAAAAACTGCAAGGTCATGCACCTAGGTAAAGGAAACCCAAGGAAAACATACACACTCAATGGCAAACAATTAACAGAAACAAAACTCGAACGGGACCTCAAAGTGCTTATTTCCGATAATTTAAAGGTGGGTAGACAATGTGAAAAGGCAGCGCAGAAAGTTAGTAGCATCCTGTAGCATCCTCGGATGTATTGGCAGAAGCATTACAATTAGGAAGAGAGAGGTCATACTCCCTTCTGTACAAGTCCTTGATGAGGCCACATCTCAAGTACTGCATACAGTTTTGGAGACCACACCTAAAAAAGGACACAGACCACTTGGAAGCTGTGCAGAGGAGAGCTACTAAAATGGTACAGGAACTGCACCAGAAGCAATAAGAAATTAGACTACAGCAACTGCAAATGTACTCTCTCGAGCAAAGGAGAAACAGAGGGATATGATAGAAACCTTCAAATATATAAAGGGCATAAATAAAGTATAAGTAGAAAACCTCTTTCACAGAAACGAGACCACACGAATGAAGGGGCACAGTTTAAGACTAACGGGGTAAGTTTAAAACTAACATTCGTAAGTTCTACTTCACAGAGAGGGTGGTGGGCCCTTATAATAGCTTACCACCAGAGGTTGTGAAGGCCAGAACAGTTATTGCTTTTAAGCTGGCATGGGACAAGTACTGCGGTAATCTTGCAAGAAGAACAGAATAGAGGGGTAGGCAATCTGGGCAGACTAGATGGATCATACAGTCTCCTTCTGCCGATATGGTCTTATGTTCTTATTTACTTTAACCCTATCAGGGTGTGTACCCAGTCAAGTAGCCTTATGGTAGCTGTTTTATAATTGGTCCTGATGTGCTCTGTGACCATTTGTGTGAGAAATACGCTGGACATTGTATCCACTGAAACTGATAGGATAACTCCATTATGCAGACTTGATAATGATTAAATGATAACATAAAAAATAAGTAGACACTCAGTATAGTTTTTATGTTCATATGAATGAACTAGGAATGCCAGCAGTCAGAATCAGGATGGCAGCAGCTGGATTTCCATGAACCCCTAAAAGCCCTGTATGCTCTAGCTAGCTGGAAACAATTTCTATGTTGATGCATCCTGTGCATAAAAAAAGGCTGGGAAATGGCACAGATGTTAAAGATGTAAAAAAAATTGTTTACCGTGTAAAATTCTGTTGACTTTCTAAAATACCATTTATGTTGTCAAGGCAAATTGGCAGCCGATGCCACAGTAATAATGGGCCGCTGGAAAAAAAAAAAGCAGTCATAGCAGGAGCACAAGGGAGAGACCATTAACAATCCCCTACACACACACACACACACACACACACAGACACACACACACATGGAATTCAACTCAGCGATGTCTTGTGCTGACTTAAGGGTAGGAAAGGTGACAAGCAAAACAGAACAGCATAGGGCAGAACAGAATCTGGTTTTGTGTAATTTGTTTCATGCACATAGTTGCCAGTCATGCCCTGACTGTATAAGAAACGTGAAGAGTTAATGCAGAGAAGGACTGGGTCATCTCTCTATCTTTTGAACAGGGTATAAAGAGTGGAGGGTGGACCCCGAACTTGTGGCAGCACGAAGGACAGAAAAGCAGTGAAATTAAATACTGTTGTTTGTTGGGAAGGCCCTAGTATTACAAGTAGCTCTGCAGTTCAGAAGGGACGAGGGAGAGCGACCACTCTGTTGTAATTAAGCCAGTGCTCTGTCTGCTAGACTGATGGAGTCTGCTTTCACTGGGATGAACGATAACCAAGTATTGATTACCTGCCTGCTGGGACTAATTTGTTTTATTGGCATCTGTTAGATCATTACCAGTGCTCACTTTGGTTAAAGTGGTAGTCTCTTCCTTTTAATAAGGCTGCCGCAGTGAGCATGACTGGGATGATCCTGATGCCCTGCTGTCTAGGCCATGGAAGTGTTAAAGCTTGTTCAAGGGCATTTTAATCTAACTTCTGCCAGTTAATGGAGGAACACTAGTCAGTTTATTAGCTGCTGTTGAGGGGGCAGAATTATCCATGAGTAATTTATTCCAGTTTCATCTTACAATGTTTTTTGCCCAAGACAGCCCAGATGAGATGCAGCATCTCTTTTCTGGTGGACTCCTTCTTCTCATTACCACAGTTGGGTAGACTGAAACACTATCGGTTACGTGACCTGCTCATGTCATGCCAATAAAGTATGTTTAATAAAAGCAGGTGTGTTTGGCACCTTTGTTTCTTTTCCTCAACTCTGTGCTTCTCATTTCAGGTGTTGGGGGGGAGGGTTGCTGCTAAAGTTAACTCTCCCAGCAATCACAAACATGCTGCCATGCCAACAAAGGATATTTAAAGAGACTCACCACATGATCCTGATATGATGCATATTCCCCAAATGTGTTTTGCTGTTTAAAAGTTATATCCCTCATATAATTCTTCATACTGGGTCCCAAGGACTTCTCTGTCATAAGTTCCATCCATGCTCCACCCCCGCGCTCATGGACACAGTGACGAGATGCCAGTGAGAGTGCAGGGGCACACTCCATTATAATCAATGGGCGGATATTTTTCAATCTGTTTTTAGTAATATAATGACCACTTGGCAATGAAACGTGGGCACCAGTCGACTAAGAATTTTATGAGGGAAATAACTTTTTAACAGCAAAACACTTTTTGGGGATATGCATCATATCAGGATCCTTTGGCAGTAAAGCACCTTTATATATGGTTCAGGGGCTTCCAGTGTTATCTTGGTGGGTCTTTTTAATAACATTTGGTGTGTTTGACATCTTTGTTTCTTTTCCTTAATTCTGGGCTTCTCAGTTCAAGTGTTGGTGGGGGTCTCTTTTCTGCTAAAGTTAACCGCAACTGCATATGCACTCAAACTGAACCTGCCAACATAGGATCTAAAAAGATGGGGTGGTGGCATTTACACTCAGTCACTGGAGGGCCTCTGCCACAGGACACATGCACTCAGTCACAGGAGGATCATTAAAAGTAAGCTGGTATCGCCACCAGCCACCCTAGATGAAGCCACCCTCAGCTTCAATTAGGCTTCAATCACCCTTCAGCCTATCCCATCATTACGGCTCCCTTGAAGGAGGGGTGCCAGCCAGGGGGGCATCAAAGGGGCATGTCTGATGTGGAAGTGGGAGTGAGGGTCCATGACCAGCAGAGGTTCCGGGCGACTGGTGGCAAAAAGCATACTCAATAATAAAAAAGGAAAAAGTAAGCTGCTGTATGTCTGTTTATTTATAGTCCTCTCTGCAAGCTAGTGTTTGGCTTCTCTCAGTGTCTGTTGATTTGGAAGTGGGAACCAGTATACTGTTTTGAACAAACAGTTGATAGCAGTTGGAAACTGAAGTCGCTGGTATGTTTCAGGTGTGCTGGGGGAGGTTGCAGGAATCTGCTTGCACACTGTATCAAATCAATCTTGGTGACTATTTATGTGAGTGTGTTTGGGGGGCTGATTACTCAATTTAGCACAGGCAGCAGGTGGAAACTACACCCCCACTGTCAGACATTGTAGACCTGGTGAAAACAAACACAGATCCTAATAATGAACCTAATAATTACCCAGACACTGACATAGACTCACCTTCACCACCAGTGTGCATTACGTAAGCATGAGCAGGCTTACAAGTAACCCTAAGCTACCTTAAGCAACACCCAAGCAAAGAAAGAAGTAAAGACATAAATGTCATTATTGGCACTGCAAAAGTTCTGCAAAAAAATGGAAAAGGTTAAACAAAAAGGCATAAGTGACTCTTTCCAAACAATCTAATGCAGTCTTTATACAGATTTTAGCTCTTTTAACCCATTTAATTGAGCTGTCTAACACTTATGAAGTGAAATAAAAACATTTTTATGGCTGCATAGCAAGAGCTACATTATGCTGATGTGTTGCTAATGGAGAAGAAGAGAGTATAGGGGGTCTGGAAGGGCATAACCAGATACCAAACATATCACATAATGTTGCTCCATGCAGTGGAGTTGAAGCACATAAGGAGTATGCTTTAATCTGTGCACTTTTTCTCCCTCTCTCTGTCCACCCAAATCCTGAAATTTACCTCCCCACCACAATGGTGCCCAATCCCCAGTGTTACGCTTGGTCCCTCTTTTTTTATTTTTTATTTAACTATGAAAAGCAGAAACATGTCCAGCAATGTATTTTGTGGCCAAAACCCGACCACAGTACCCACCCCACCCTGACCCCCCACATTCAGCACCGACCACTCCACACCACCACCCCCAACCCCTCTCACCTAAAGGAAGTCCAGCACTAAATTCCCCTCTGCAAGGAAAACACATCCATCTTCTTCAGTGCTGACCAGAAACTGAAGAAACATATGTGGTCAAGGTATATTCAATGCATTTTGAACTTTTATTCTAAATTTGACATTTTGTAAATTTTTTTCACAAAATTTTCAACGTAGCCTTTTTCGGACACCACCTCATAAACAAGGTAGGTGAAACTGAACTTGCTCATTGGGCAAACGGACCAGACTCGGCCCCGCCATCGCTGTGCTCTGGCTCCCCACCACCACCCTTGGTCGGCTCTTGAATTTATAGGCAGGGTTAGTCAGGTGACCTTGGGCGAAATAACCTATCAGCCCACTTTTCCAGATGCAGGTTATACAATTCTATCACTAGTGGCCGCTGTAACCATCCCCTCACTTAATTCCCACGCAATGTATTCCATACTTATAACAGCACTACTCACTTCCAGGATCATACTACTCGCTCTTCAACCCCTCCCCCCCCGTGGCTCCCATACCACAACTCCTTACCTATTACCCTAACCTTTCAGCAATCATTGTTTATTACTGGCCCTGTCCCACCAACTTCTCTCACTCTTTCCAAACTGTTCTCAAAGACCCTTACTCACACACACCCACATTAACACGCACTCTCATACAGGGTTTGCATTGTACCTCTGCGCTCCCCCACCTCAGACCTCAGCCCCCCCACCACCTCCGTTAACCCTACACTTGTCCCCCTCACTTCCCTCTCCTTACTACCCAGCATTATCACTGGTCTCCCAGTCCCCTCCTACAGCAAAAAATTCCCATCACCCTACCACTACCAGTGTCTGTCACCCAAACTCTGCAGGCTGACCCTCCTGCGGCACACCCTCCTTCTTCTGCTTCTATCGGGCAATATCCACCCCAACCCAGGACCTCACAGCACAAAGACCTCCCCAAATAAACCTCAGGGGAGACTGCTGCTAGCCTCTCTTATTATTTTCAGCCTACCCAAAAAGCACACCCCTCTGCAAGGCTGGATCACCCAACATGCACCTGACATACTAGCCCTCTCTGAGACCTGGCTCTCTGAAAATATCCCCAATGATGCTGTCTCCCTTTGTAATTATACCATCTTTAAGGCAGACAGGACCAGCAAGAGAGGTGGTGGCTGTGCAATTTTTGTTAAATCCTCCCTCAATGCCATAGAAGTTCATACCCCGGCCCCACAACATGGAGTCCAGACACTAACTGTCAAACTAAACCTGGGTTCCAAAACGCTACACATCATCGCGGCCTATATCCCCCCGAGAAACAAAAAACTGGCATTTGAGTCTATCCTTCACACTATCTCCCACCTACCTAATACTAGTGAAATTATATTAATGGGTGATTTCAACGTCGACTGGCTATCCCCAGCCGTATCCAGCTACAAAGACATGGCCCTGGCATTTGATCTAACCCAACTTGTCACCTCCCCGACCAGGTGGAACATTAGAACAGGGACCTCCACCCTCCTAGACCTTATCTTTACCAACAGGTTGCGTAACCTCTCCCAAACGACTGTGCTCCCTGACTCCATCAGTGACCACTCCCCAGTTACTTGCTGGTGGGCGGGTAAACTTCCCCCTGCCCCGCCAAAAATCTCCTGGCAGCGAAGGCTTAAAAGCGGAGGCCTAGAGAACCTCAAAAACTACCTATCCAACAGCTACTAGCTCCCCATATACACCACGCAGTCTGTTGACACTGCCCTCACCCACTTTATTACCACCTTTAATAAAGCCTGTGATTTATTCGCTCCCCTCACCAAGCAAGTGTTGAAAACCAGAACCACCCCCTGGATCACGCCCTCACTCCTCAACCTTATGCAACACAGGGACAACCTTTGGCACAAAGCCATTGACTCCCAGCGCACCCAGGATAGACAACTCTACAGGGAAGCTCAAAATAAATGTACATGGACTGCGCGTCAGGCGAAAGCCACTTATTACCAACAAACACTTTCCTCCTCCTGGGGAGACGGGAGAAAATTCTGAAGCAACGTAAAAGAACTCAGTGGTAAATCCTGCTCCCCCTACTCAACTCAATCTAAACGGGCACATCACACAAGATACCGCCACAATAGCAGAAGCCTTTAACTCCGCCTTCTCTGACCTCTCCCATATCCTCCCCCTTAATTTCTCCCACCCTACCACTACCCCCCTCCCCCCTAACCCTGGGTAATGTCAACTCGCCTCCTTTCAGGCTTCGAGTCATCCCCTGCAGTGAGGCAAAATGCTATATTTCCAAAGCCATTGCCACTACCCGTTATAGCAATGACTCCCTAGATCTCAAACTCATAAGGCTTACCCTCGATGTCACACTACCTCACCTTACAAAAATTCTCAATCTTTCGCTTAGCCTCAGCCAGTTCCCCTCAACCTGGAAGAAAGCCATAATCACTCCCATTCTGAAGAATGGTGACCCCACTAACACCAGCAACTATAGACCAATCTCTGTTCTTCCTCCCCTCTCCAAAGCACTGGAAAAAATAGTTTCGGATCAGCTAACAAAACATCTAACTAAACACAACCTTCTCAGCCAGGAACAACATGACTTCCGGATGGGCCATAGTACCGTCACTGCACTTACTGAACTCACCACATTCATCCACGAGGCCCTTGACCATGGCTTACTTGCAGGGGCTATCTTTGTGGATCTGACCAAGGCATTTGACACGGTCAGTCATGAGCTACTGCTTTGTGTCCTTCCTCAACTAAACGTGGTCCTGGAGGCCACTGCCTGGTTCAAGGATTACCTCTCAGGATGATCTCAGCATGTCAGGATAAATACCACTATCTCCACCCTAAAACAGTTCGTTCCGGGTCCCGTGAAGTCTTACTTGGCCCATTACTCTTCACCTCTTCTTAAACTCTCTCCTAAAGCTTGCAGTGGTCATTTACTACTCTATGCTGACAGCGGTCCTGTACTGAAACATCCTCATCCAAAGCGCCCTCCAACAGGCCCTTCAGGGCTTTTTCTGGGAGCTAGAAATCTGGTTCAGTGATCATCGCCTGATCATCAACTATAACAAAACTAAGTCCAGGATCTTCGCGCATCGCCAAAGCCCTCATAGTCAGATGGCACTCCTAATTTCAGACTCACTAGGCACCCAAATGGAACACATCACAAACTTTAAATACCTGGGTATCACCCTGGATACCTCCCTCTCCTACCATAGCCACACCCGTCTTCTCTCCTCCGCTGTCAACACTAGAGTGGGCATCCTCTACAGACTCAAGCACTGCCTACCTGCACAGGCCATGCAACTTGCAGTCACCTCCTCCATCCTATCCCTAATTGACTATGGGATAGTTATATACGGCTCTGCGGACCCCTTCACGCTGAGCAGTATAAACACTGCTCTGAATAAAGCCTACTGCCTAGTTACAGGCAGTGACAGACTAACCCACACCTGCAATCTTTATACACTGACTGGTTGGCTAAACTTCCAGCAAAGACTAAAATACCACACCTGCATTCTCGCAAAAAAGATACACCTTCAGCTTGCCCCCATCGGACTACTCCCCATTATCAGTGCAGCCCCCATCAGGTGCAACACAAGACTCGCAGCACACCCATCGTTTCAGGTTCCCCTCTGTAGAACAGCACTAGGGCAAAGATCTTTCCGCACCGTGCTCCTCTCTGGCTTAACTCACTACCTCCTCCTCTCTCCCAGTCCCATAGCATCTCACTATTCAAATCAGGCCTTAAAACCCACCTAAAGGTGAGTGCTAAATGTGATTGTGGCTAATTCTGCCCACTCTCCCTAATCCTCCACTTCTCCTGACACAGGGTCTACCTAGACCCTACGTAATGGCATCCTGCACACGTCTGTCTAGGGACCCCAGGATTGCTACCAAATTACCTCTCCTGCTGTTTAAGGTTCATACCTAATTACCTTACCTGCTAATTAAGTTTCTAGCCTGGACTGCTCTATCAGTACTGTAACTTTTAATTCTGCCTGTCAATGTTAGTCCTAACTGTACTCTGTTTACCCTTCACCCCCTGTAACCGATGTGGAGATTCCGCAAACATTGCTGAGTTAATACTGAAACTGTAAATACTGTCTGTTCTTGTACGTCTTTACTGTATTTGTCTACCCTCCACCCCCTGTAACCTGACGTGGAGCCTTTGCAAAAGAGTCTATGACTCAAAGGATTGTGATTCTGATCTTACTCAATAAATAAATAAATAAACTTTAAAATCTATTCTGAAAGGTGATGTTTTAGTCACACCACAAAATTACTTTTCGAGCAGGATTTGAAAAATTGTACTTACCAGGTTCATAAAGAGGGGTCATAAAAAGACTATGTTGAAAATCTGGGGTTGAAATCTTGAAGAAACACCAAAGTTATGAAGGTAGGTTGAAATTCTTCAATGTTCACTCATAACATTAATAATTTTCAATATTTTGGCCCCAAATTTTCAACATTTGATGATGCTGAGTGTTTCAGTGACGATTGGTGTCGGGGAACGGGGATGTATCTATGTGACCGAGGAGGAATTCCCTTGCCAAAGACCTGAAAGGAAGATGTAATCCATTTTTTTTTAAAGTAAGAAGTTTGCTGTACTCAGGGGTAATTGTGCTGCTTTCATTTAGTGAGGGAAACTTTTGCCGAATGGGGGGTTGGGGGCAGACTGCCAACTCACCTGCTAAGCAGGATAAAAAAAATGGTGGCATTTTCAAACTGGTATCACTCTGCCCATAGAATTTTCAATCTGGTGATGGAGCAGGTTGAGCCGACACCTTTTTTTCCTGGGCTTTATCGAAAAATAAATGCACACCTCGGGAATGTTGTCAGCCTATCAGTAAACTAGGATTTTCTTTTCCATTTTCTAAATGAAAATTCTGAAGGCGGCTGGCACAAAGATTTCCCCAGGTACTGCGTCCTGTTTGGCAGGACTTGTTTTTTGCAGTGCATTACGCCCCCATAATCCACTCATCCTAGTGAGTCAGGACTTTGTCTGTCTGTCTGTCTGTCTGTCTGTCTATCTATCTATCTATCTATCCTATAGGGCGTGGGGTCGTGCTCTGATATATGCATGCCCTGGTGTGTGTTGTGATGCAAGAGGCCTCAGGACATGTGCGTTCAACCACCCAAGGCATATGTATATCAGAGCACGGCCACACATGCTGTAGCAGATTATCTGTTTTATAGAATGTCCAGAAGGTTCTGTGGGATGAAGTGCAGGCATGCAGTCATTGTAGAATACTTGACGGTCATGTGGTGTGTGTCATCTAATCATAAGACTGGATTTTTACAGATTTATCTTACCCATTTTATAAATACAGTTATGCAATAGGTGTGGACACATTATCCATTATGTAAACTCATTTATTTCCACTGGTGTTAAATAAATTTTAGAACCCACATTTATTCTACCACCTCTGTCAATCATTCCCTATTTATTCTATCCAGTTTGTCAATCATCCCCCCTCTTGCCAACGCTAAACTACTTTTGTTTTACATACTACTTCTCTTACTAGATTACACTACCTTATGCCAAACACCCCCCAGCACACACACACACACACACACACACACACACACACACAGTCTCCAATTTTTCTATCCACAACTACATTCAGCTCTATGGCACTTAAACATACATAACATAAACACTGCCTTTTTTTTTTTACAGCCCCCCTAGTTCATAGCTGTACCTAGCCTGCAGCTCTGGATCATGTCAGGGTAACAGTGCACAGCAGAAAATATGTCATTAAAAAAACAGATATATTTCTCCCCAGAGTAACATCTTTTCTTTACTCATCAGTGTACAATTCACAGTTCAGTACAGCTACTGATATGTTCCCAGCTCTCTTCACAGCCGATATCACCCCTGTCCGTTGACCTCCACGGTGTCTTCCTGCCTGTTCCCAGTCACCCGACTCTCACTCTCCTCAAGAGTGAGCTGCACGCCAATTTCTTCTTTGCTACACATAAGGCTGCAAAAACATTATTTTTTTTACTTTTCTTTTAAATTGCAGATTCTACTCACACATTACTATGCTCTCTTCACAGCTGTTAACCCACCTGTCTCTGACCTCCAGTGTTGTCTGCCCACTTACTCTTGGTCTGCTAACTCTTGTTCACCTCAACAGTGAGCTCCACAAGGATTTCTTCTTCATGGCACATGAGACTGCAAAAAATTTATTTTTTACTTCTTTTAAATAGCAGACCCTGAAACATGAATTACCAGTGCTTACACTACCATGATTGCACTTGTTCATCCGGCTCCAACCCGACACTTGATAACCAGCGCCACCCACATAAAAACACAGGATCGACCAGATAAAAAAGTATTACATTTTATTCAAAAAAGAAAAATAATGCCAAACATTATAACAGCAAGTGGTAATCAGTCTCTCTCTTTCTTTCTCTCTCGCTAAGTGAGAAACAGAGCCACCATCTTTTTCAGACTCTGCAGCCTGCCCACGTAGAAAGCAACAGTCAATCAGAACTTGCCTATTGATGAGCAGATGTGGCATCCCTAGCAACCACAACAATGACTCTAGCAACTTGCTGTAAACTAGACAAGGATACACAGACCACACACAATAATCCTACTTATTTCATAGAACAAAACAACAACCATTAAATTAAACTCTTTTCCTATTGCATAAACAGAATATGCAAAGGGGAATTGATTAAATAAATGATTTATGTGGACTCCAGGAGTTTGACTTCAGACACCTCACTCATGGCTTACACCACTTGTGAGGTTATCTGAGGTCAAACTGCGCTTGTCCACATAAATCATTTATTTAATCATGCTCAACCTTTCCTCATTACCTCCCTATTATATCTTCAACCCCCCTTCCCTTACCTTCTTCATGGCCCCTCCTCTACCACTCTTTCCCACATAGTTTCTCATCATTCCACCCCAGCTTCCCCCCCAGCTACCTCTGCCCCATTGTCTCAAAATATTTTCAGTGACACTTGTCATACCTCTCTTCTTGGGTCAAGAAGAAGTAGGGTATTGGGCAGCTAGGCTCAGCAGCTTTCCCAATAGGTAGTCAATGGGCAGACTTCGAGGGATAAGCAGTCCTTATCTACCATTAAAGTTAATGTCTATAAGTTGCCATGTTAAGAACTTAATTTTTCTGTATTATTGTTATACTCGCTATTGTTGAATACTAATGTGTCGGCATGCATTGTTAATGTTCTTGTATTTTGTCTGTATACTGGACATGAAACCTTTGTAAATGAGCTTCTACTGTAGCTCAAAGGTATTAATCCGAGACTTCAGTAAATAAATACATTTAACTTGTCCCCATTGCATAACCCTTAGTTATACATTTATATATTCTATGCAAAAAAAAACTGCATTAATGCACCAGTTAGGGTTCAAGTTAATGCCACAAAAGTAACAAAATGTGGAGTGAAAGTTTTCAACTGTAACTCCGCACCCCCCACCCCCCACGAACCAAATGGGAAAAAACATTAGGGTTTGGGGTCTCTGGAGTCCTGACAAATCAGTGGTGGGATCTTCTTTGGGGTTGTCAACCCTAATGATCCCCCCCGCCAGCCCATAGCCTCCTGTCTGAAACACAAGGTACAGTTTCAAGCCAGTGCCTCTTAGTGATACAGTCTTGAAAGTTAGAGAAGTATATCTCACCATATGTTGTGATAAAAAGAGATCATGTCTGACATTGTTTGGTCAGTGAATGGAGTGGGTATTAAGGTGGATGACCCCAAGGAAGACCCCACCACTGATTTATTAGGATACTTGAGACCCAAAATCCTGCTGTTTTTCCCATTTGCTGCTTGGAGGGTGAGGGTGGGGAGTTATGTTTGGAAACCCTAACACCGCATTTCCCTACTTTTGTGGCATTAACTTGAACCTTATGGGGCATTAACAAAGTTTTTTGTAAATAATGTCCTTTCTTTTTGAAACAGTGGAATCATACCCTAATTCATGCAGGTCCCTTCAGGACCTGCATGAACAGATGCAGATATGCGGGGTTCTTTGGACCCTGCACCAAGGAAAGACTCCATCCACCTACCGAAGTGTAGGGCCCTTGTGGGCCCTGCACTTCCATGCAGTGACAGGTGCAAAAAATTAATGGGGGTGTCTGGGTGGGCAGCAGAAGTGCAGGGACCTCTGGACCTTGTGCTTCCATGTGGCCATAGATGCAGATGCACAAGGCAAAGAGTCCATCTGTCAGCCAATGCACAAGGCCCTCTGCTACCCACAGGTGCAGAAATGCAGGGCCATATGCCAGGAGAAGAGTTGTCTTCACTATAAGGTACCCAGGCCTGTGAAGTCAACCCTGCAGCTTTCATCCCATGGCTGGGGAAGTGTTGCATTACAGCACCCACATTCATGTAGCTGGGTCATTGAGGTCACCCCTGATAAACTCACTGGCACAAGATCACAACGTATCCCCCTGGCGTGAAGACTGGCATTACACACAAAGTTTCTTAACAATTCTATTTTTTTATCTTGAGCCAAAATTTTCAAGATAGTCATATTATGACTCCCCTTATAAACATCACATGTGGCATTTATAGTATATTGTCTGAAGCTCATAATTTCACACTACAAGTGCGAAAACATGTCTCATCCAGGATTTAAAAAAACTGACACCTGTCACGTTTATGAGGTGGCGTGGAAAATGGCTTTGTTGAAGATCTGTAGTCAAAATATTGAAAATTAGCAATGTTATGAGTGATCATTGAAATACTGCAATGTTCACTCATAAACTGGGCATTTTACCATATTTGTACACCAGATTTTCAGCATAGCCTTTTTATTACCCCCACAACATGAATCTTGTAGGTGAACATTTTCAAATACCAGCTGAAACATCATCCTGTGCCGCAGTTGTGAAAACACTTTTTGACCAGAATTTAAAAAACAACAGCTGTCACGTTGATTTGTGAAAAAATGGCTATGTTGAATGTTTGGGGTCAAAATATTGAAAATTACCAAAGTTATGAGTAAGTGTAGAAACATTTAAACATACATTCATAACTTTGCCATTTTTCATATTTTGACCCCAATTTTTTAACACAGTCTTCCTATGACCCCTCCTCATGAACATGTGTGGTAAAAATGTTCAAGTCCCACCTGAAAGGTGATTTCATAAAGCGACTGTGAAACTGCCTTTCAGGACAGATTTTAATAATTGCACCACCACTGGTCATGAGGTGGGGTTCCAAAAAGGCCATGTTGAAAAGTTAGTGTAAAAATGACAACATTATGAATCAAAGTTGAAACCCCATTGAAATACATTAAATTGGACTTACCTTATTTTCTCATATCGCAGTCAGCGGTTCCCGCAGCAAGAAGTGTCTTTGATTGGAAAGTGATCTATGTCATGGGACATGTTCAGGTGAATGAGGGTGTATGTGGTGGGGTGTGGGGTGGTGGGTGCTGAGGAGGTCAGGTGGGTGGTGGGTGTTTTGTTGGGTAAGATTGGTGAGGGACCATTTTCTGTTTGCAGGTTAAAACAATCAACGTGGGATGGTTTTCTTTATTTTCAGGGGACTTGACACTGCAGATTGGGCACCCCAGTGTCAGGCTATTGTTTGGCAGCACAGGGGGTGGGCACCTCATTGCCGCCATGGAAGGCAACCCAGAGGGAAGGGGGTCAAGACAAGTGGTACTGTGGGTGGGCACCCCAGTTCTCTTATTTTATATTAATCAGTACATAAGCATTGGGAAGAGGGTGTCATTTACAAACTACTTTAAAAATGCACAAGTGCAGGACAAGCAAAGAGGTAAATACTACAGATGCACCATGAAATGGTGTCAGGAGCCATCTTTTATTCAGTGTATGTAAGAAAATCATCTATCTTCATAAAACAACACTAGCAGATCAAGACAATATTTCCAGATTCCTGATGCAGTTTTTAGAGCGGTTGTGGGATAACAGATGGACCAGACAGAGGACTTCAGGTTCAACACACAATCTCTGTGTGATGTTTATTTCAAACACAGGGGATAACCTTAAGCAATGGCATATCCCTTCTTCAATACATCAGTTTGCAGCAATAGACTATGTATGTCCTTCCTCTGCACTTAATCAGCACCTTCTGACTCACTAATCTACTGATCTATCTTTTAAGTGAAAATTGTTTTATTCCATATGTTTGTCTTGTGTGTTTGGGTGATGGGGAGTTCAATAATGAAAAACTCAGAAACAAGCTAAAGAAAAAGAACCTCAGTACAGAAGCACTGAAGACAGGGTTAACCCAAAGGGCACTGGCAATAAAGTCAAGTTTCAAAGAAACACAACATCACACATACCCCCCCCCCATAATGCAAAGCGTCATGGGATGTATATGCAAATCACCATGACATTTTAGGCTGGTTCAGCTTACAGCAGGAATGCATGGTGCCAAAGGGCCTCACAAACTATCTGCAATTTATATACATTTTGTCACAATGGGGGTTTTCTGATATCTCTATCCTGGTAACTTAATGTTTATTTTATTTATTTATTTATTTATTGGAGACAATCAGTTTTACAACCTTTGAGTCATGGACTCGTTTACAAAGGTACCTCGTCATAAGGGGGGGGAGACAACAATTAGGTGAGTCGAGACAGGGATGAACACACGGGTGAAAAAATACATAGACACACTTTAAAATAAAGATTACAGGCAGCAGCTATACTGGTACAACATTTGTAGAGTTACACACATTGTAACAAAGCAATAGATACATCATACAACATCATACATGCAGTAATACAGTCCCCTAGTAACTTTTTACCTTTATCAAAAACACCTAGTACCATGGTATTTTTAACATTTATAGATTTCATACACATAAAGCACACACATCGAGGTATTTTATGACATAGTGCTATTGCATACTATATCCAACAATGAGGAACATAGCCTGTTGTTTTACATCAGCTCGGAGGTCACCACAATAACCTCCCTGTACGAGGGCCTGAGATGGAAAAGGAAAATTAAAGAGGACACTATAGCATAGTCAAGAAAGGGGAGGAGGTGCCCATAGGTGGCCAACCTTATGGACTATAAATTGTAAAGGATAGATTAGGCTAAAAAAATAGAAAAACTGTTGCAACAGATTTAAGAAAAGATCAGTTCTCAAGAGTGGCAGGATCTCCCTGTCATATATCCCCCACCTCAAGAGGGAAGCAGTTATTTCAGACTGCTTATCACCCTCACCTTCCTATCCCAGGAAGGGATCGAGCTTCCACCCATCCATTTTCAGAAGCTCCACCCCAGGGTCCCTATTAATGATAAACATTCTATCATAAACATAGTGGATATCATCATTCTTTATCCTGAGATGCTGGACCAGTCTCTGTACTATCTCATTTTAGGGAAAGTCATTAACATCATCATAATTTACAGTGGTCATCTCAGCAAAATATGAACTAACAATACCAAGGACTGTTACCATCTGGTACCATGTGTCCTGGGCGGGAGGTTTCCCCTATTCCTAGGGTGCCATTTCTTCTCCATAATGACCCCTTCCCTTTGGGACACTCTTCCCACTCCCCATGAAGAAGTACCTCTGCTGAACAGATGTCTTCTGTTCCCCGCAGGAACCTCCACTACATTGCACACTGGACAGGTCCTAATATAGGCCGCCACCTGTCTGTACATACCAGGTCAGTAATAAGAAGGAGTTAGCTGAGAACAAGACACTGCTATGGCTCAGATGCCCACAGGGACTGGAGTGAGCAGCCTCCATCACCTGTTGCCTGTAAGCCTGCACCACTACCTGGGCATCCACACTTTTTGTACAGGGGTTGGGCCTCATGTGGTACAGAGCACCCTTCTTCAGTTCATACCACCAACATTGTTTTGCCCCCACACCACCATTAATCTGCATACCCTCTTTGACCTTAACATACTGTAACAGTTTGGTAACATTAGCATCTTTAGCCTACAGTATACCCCAGTCAATACTGTTAATAGCTTTATCTGTATCAATACAAGAAAAAGTCCCTTTGGCCTCATAGGCTTCTTCCTGCTTGCTTGGAGTCTTCAACCCCAGCACGATATCATTTGGCACATTATTACCTGGGGTCTCACATTCAAGTTCCATACTTGCATCTCTGATCTCCAACAGGTAACATCCTGGAAACACAGGCAACAAAGGAATATCCTGCTCAGTCAGGGGATCCTCCTCTAGCTGGCCCATGAAAAATCCTCCTCCAATTGTTTATCCAAACTCTCTGGCAGGGACCTCTAGAGCACCTGGCACTGGTGTTCCACCTCTCTGCATAGCTGGACTGCCTCCAGCCATTGCTCACTCATCCACTGTATTAGCCTCATCAGTTTTTCCACCATTGGAGTGTCATCTTGCATCTCTGGTCTGCCTCGACCCCATGGTAGTTCCTCAACCCCTCACATTTCATTGTCTTCAGGCTTGGCCTTCCTCTGAGCTCCCAGGTCCAGTCCAGACAGCAGATTCTTTCCCAGTCTGTCGGCCATGGTTCTGGTCAGAACGTCACAGACTTTCTTCTCTGGGTTCTCTGCTGGTGACTCCTGGTGCATCTGTAGACATTGGGATATCTGGGTGATATCTGCCATAAAATGTCCCCCTAGCCCAGTCCAGACATTTCCAGCAAGTCATCCCACTTGTGACACCAAGTATGTGGAGAGATTGTGGGATAACAAATGAGCCAGACACAAAACTTCAGGTTCAACACACAATCTCTGTGTGATGTTTATTTCAAACACAGAGGATAACCTTAAGCAATGACATATCCCTTCTTCAATACATCAGTTTGCAGCAACAGACTATGCATGTCCTTCCTCTGCGCTTAGTCAGACCCTACTGATCTACTGATCCATCTCTTTAGTGAAAATTATTTTATTCCCTATGTTTGTCTTGTGTGTTTGGGTGATGGGGAACTCAATAATGAAAAATTTAAAAACAAACTAAAGATAAAGAACGTCAGTATAGGAGCACTGAAGAAAGGGTTACCCCAAAGGGCATTAGCAATGAAGCCAAGTTTCAAAGAAACGCAACATCACACATACCACCATAATGCAAAGCATCATGGGATGTCTATGCAAATCACCATGAAATTTTAGGCTGGTTCAACTTACAGCAGTAATGTATGGTGCCAAGGGGCCTCTCAAACAATCTGCAATTTATATGTATTTTAACTCAACGGGGGTTTCTGATATCTCTATCCCAATAACTTAATTTTTATAATACAATCCCCTATAAACTTTTTACCTTTATCAAAAACATCTAGTGCCGTGGCATTTTCAACATTTACAGGTTTCATACACATAAGGCACATACATCAAGGTATTTTATGACATAGTGCTAGTGCATACTAAATACAACAATGAGGAACACAGCCTGATGTTTTATATCAGGTTAGTGGTCACCACAATAACCTCCCTGTATGAGAATCTGAGAGGGAAAAGAAAAAATTAAAGAGGACACTACAGCATAGTCAAGAAAGGGAGGCGCCCATAGGTGGGTTATTATATCCCTGGTGGTCCAGTGCCGCCACAGCCGATTCGCAGTATTTGTATTATTAAATTAAGTCCATATTCCTGGTGATCAGCAGTCCCTCTCTCACTCACCCACCGAGCCTCACCACCACCCCACCTGTCAGCGGGCGGCAAGGGCACCCCACCCACCTACTGCCCCGCCACCCACTGATCGACGCCAGAGCGCAGGCTTCATTGTCCACAGTGAGCCAATGGGTGTAGCTCATGTCAATTGACATTCCAGATATGTAAATGGATCCATACACATATCTGGACTGTGTAGTACGGTATAGGATGCACCACCATTGGCTCACACTGTGGACCAATGGGCGTACAGCCCTACCTATGGTGTCAGTCGGTGGGGTGGCAGGTGAGTGGGGTGCTGCTGCCCACCACTGAGCGGGGGGGAGTGGGGCGGTGGTGCTCAGTGGATGGGTGGGTGTGGAGGGGGGACCACTGGACCACCAGGGATATTGGACTTAATTTAATAATACAAATGCCCGCGATCAGGCTGCAAGCAGTCCACTGGACCACCAGGGATATAGAACTTTATTTTTATTTACCTAAGCCCGCGATCGGGCTGTGAACAGTCCTCTGGACCACCAGGGATATAGAACTCTATTTTTATTTACCTAAGCCTGCGATTGGGCTGCGAGCAGTCCACTGGACCACCAGGGATATTGGACTTTGTTTTGTTATACTTAAGCCTGCAATCGGAGTGACAGTGGTCCACTGGACCACCAGGGAAATAGGACATTAGTAATTTATACAGATGCCCATGATTGGGCATGGGGGGCGCTGCCACAGAGGTGCAGCCAGAGCTCGGGTGGCTACCTACAGGTGGCAGCTGCTGTGTTGCACCCTGCAATACGGCAGCTCACCTGTGGGTGGCCAGCCGTTGTTCCTTTTTTTTTGTTCACCTGTCTGCAGCGCAAGTAGGGGTTATGCATGCATGGACTCAGCACATCCCAGGCTGAATATCGGGATGTGCGGAGTAGGCATGGCATGCCCCCCCCAACCTGTGCCGCGATACATTACTGATGCGGCCCATGTGTCGGGATTTGTGCCAGGCACAATCCACGCTTGAATATCGCACTGAGCGTATCAGTAGGCTATGATGGTGCAACACTGTTGCACCGAGCGCAACCCTTTTGAATGTCTGGGCCCCTGTTAGCAATGCATTATGCCAAAATCTAAATGCCTTGTCTGTATGTTTTTTTTTTTTTTTTTGTGAAATTGACTCTACCCTACAAGGATGTCAGTAGTACAACACTGGGAACACAGCAACACCAGGCTTGCTATAGAAGCTCTGGTACACCCTGCAGTTTTTAGCAGCTCAGAATGCAAAAACTAACTGCAGCAGACATTAATGAAATACAATTCCAGAATCAATGCAAGAAGGGGTAATTAATGCATTAAAGTCAAAGTGACTGGGGAAGGTCCTCTTTAAGAAAAGGTCAGTCCTCAAGAGTGGTAGGATCTCCCTATCACACAGTTTCCCAAAATAAATGTACTATTTAACAGTTCATCAACATAGTATACATAGTAGCTAGTCTCATATAACAGAGATCAGACACACTCATATTATACATAGTATACAGTCTACATCAGACAACCTGTTTTGGTACTTGGCCGGGATATTCTAAGGATTTGCACATGACGCAACAGTGTTGTGCCATGCACAGCCTACTGATGCGCCCCAGCACGATATTCAAAAGGGGAAGTTGCGCCGCAAACTCATGTGTTGGGTGCACCTGTAATGGCGGCACAGGTGTGGGGCATGCCCATGCATAAGCCGGGCACATCCCGAGTATTCAGCTTCAGGATGTGCGGCAGGCGTACCACACACCCACCTTGCACCATACAGGGGGTTCAAAGATGTGCCCCCCAAAAAAAGAACATGCAGGGGGACACCCACAGGCCAGCCGCCATATTGCTGGATGCAACACAGCAGCTGCCTGCTGTGGGTGGCCACCCAACCTCACAAGACACAGGCCAGGTGTTGGGCCCCCCATGCCCGATCGTGGGCTTTGTAAATGTTAAATATCCCTGGTAGTCCAGTGGACCCTACCCCTTCACCCCCAACCACAGACGTAATTAAATAAATTCATTCCTTGGTGGTCCAGTGGACCTGTTCCCCAGCCTAAACGTGGGCTAAGTGATGATATTTGAATCCCTAGTGATCAGTGATCATATCCAGCCCGATCATCGGCGATATCGTATCTCGGGTTCCGGACCGCTCCCCGATCGCAGGTGTAGTAAGTAATAGTACCGGACCCCGCCGATGACGTAACACATCCCTGGTGTGATCCCCGACCTGCTGCCGTTTTCTTTTGAGAAATTTCGGTATCCGCCGCACCCTCCCATGCAGATCCACCATTCGCTGCCCGTCGCAGCAGGTGGCAGCTTCACCCGCAGTTACCTGGTTGCCCATTGACCGACAGCATACAGTATGGATACATCTGTTGTTCACAGCGCGGCCACGGGCATGCAGATCGGATTATATCACACAGTCCTGATATCTGAATGGAATTCATTCACATATCGGACCTGTGTAGTACAGTATGAGTCGCACGCCACATTGGCCCACCACTGTGACAAATGGGCATAGCTGTACCGTACGCTGTCAGTCAGCTGGGTGGCCGGGCGGCTTAGTGGGGAGCTGCCACCCACCACTGACCGGGGGGGGGTGGCAGGTCTGCGGGTGGGGAGGGGGTAACCCCGGACCACCAGGGAATGTTTCTTTCACAAAGCCCATGATCGAGCTTGGCAGAGGGTTCACTGGACCACCAGGAATTATTATTTTACAAAGCCCACAATCGAGCTGGGGAGCAGGTCCACTGGACCACCATGGATACTATTAAATCTACTACGCTCGCGATCGGGCTGGGTTCGGTCCACTGGACTACCATGGATACTATTAATGTTACAAAGTCTGCAATCAGGCTGGGGAGCAGGTCCACTGGACCACCATGGATTCTACAATGTTCCTAAGCCCGCGATCGGGCATTGGGACACTTTGCCGCCGAGGGGCAGGGGGCGTTGGTCCCTGACAGCTGCAGCCTGGCACAGCGCCAGTAGCATGTCACCAGGGATTGGCGCACCTGCATGCAAATGGCGTCATAATGACATGCAAATGGTCCCGTTTGCACCTTGCATGCATAACAGCCCCATTTGCATACACACTGCTGAATATCGCAGTTCCTGCACCTAGCACAAACTGCACCATGCTACGCATTCCTGCTCCCCCACTTTCAACATTTGCGCTGGTGCAGTGCCACCGCACCACGACAAATGGTGGTTGTGAGAGTGCCATATTCAATGGTGCTGAGCCATGGTGCAGCACCATTGAATATCGCACAGACCAGGCCCTGGCGCATCCCAGTTGTGCAGCGCCTAGGCTTGCTCTCCTGCCTGGTGCAGTCTGAGTGTCCGGCCCATAGTATCTAGTTTGTTGATGCAATGGTCATTCACCCTCAGTAGTAACAGGCACTTAGCTACAATATTGTGCTATGATGTACATACAACAAAACGAAAATACATAGTACTGCATCATAATCTTAAAACGAGAAAAAAAAACCCTAATTAGTTGGCGAACTGAAATGCAATTCAAAATGTACATGTCAGAATCAATCAATACATTCAATGCATAGGTTGACTGCAAGAAGAAAATCCCTATAATATTTATGCAGTGTGCAGAGATTTTTTTTTATTTAGTTGACCTGTCACCCTGACAAAGACTGTGATTCATATTGTAAGCAACTGTTCATCACAATAAAAATTGACACTTACCTATTATAATAGAGATGGATGAGATGAGAGGACATCTACTTTGAAAACAGCAGTGGTTGTGGGTGTGTTACACTACACACTGATAAGTGTTTGTAACAAGTAATTGTAAATCTATTCTGAGACATATTACTTAGTCAACTGTAATGATTCACAGCATATAAACAAGCAATCCTACTGATCGACCCTGCCCAACTTACCACACAACACTCACAAGTTTCAGAATATTACCATTCCCCATAAAAAACCAAACAATTTGGAAAAACAGTCATAAAATGTGTTTATAATGATAATCTCCACACTCGCTTGTCACGCACCGCTTTCTCTTGCTACTGAATGTGTCAGCTATCTGTTTTCATAGACTGTCACTACAAAACTAAAGGAAAATACAATTCTGTCTTTATTTCACCATAATCAAATGCTGTTTCAAAAATCAGTGTAGGTCTCACACATAACAATGTTTCAAAACTTTGAAAAGCCATTCATTAATCACCTGGCACAATCAAATTATGCAGAAACTGGTATTCATGCATAAAGAAACAGTTTGTTGTGTTCATACAGCCTACCACTGTTTTTTACTCAAACAGCTCTGACCCTGACAATGCAACGTTTGTACATTTAAAAAAAAAAGCTTCTCCCAAAAAATACAGTGCACTTGCAGTACCTTTTAACTATGCGTTTTTTTTTTTTCAAACCTGTTAGAGCTGTACTGACTGCAACACATTATATGACGCTATGCCAAATGCAAGAACAGATGTACAGTAAATGTTTGCATATGAGTGGGGGCTGCTGGATGCAAGGGGTGGGGGAATGTTACTTTTACTTTTCGTACAGTTCACTATGAGAAGTGTTTATGCACACAAATTATAAAGATATTCAGAGCAGTACTACCTAGTCCCAGTCAAGCCACTTACTTCTTTCTCTCTTCTGTTTGTATGTGTTCCATAAAATATGCACACCACACCCATGTGATTGAATAAATGTAATTATTTGTGTAGCCACCAGATTGTGCATTTCAAAAAGAGTAATGTGCTCAGGGACAACCCAGTTTCCAGTTGCCTTGGTGGCACAGCTGGTAGCGCAATTGGAACAGTACTCTAAGCAGCCTGGGTTCAAGTCCCAGTCAAGACAGTTACTTCTTACTCTTCTCTGTTTGTACGTGTTCCATAAAATATGCCCACCACACCCATGTGATTGAATAATAGCACTACCTAGATGGCTGCAGTGATCCACTGAATATGTACAAATTATCAGAATGATTGAGCGCCCCCCTCAAAAAAATAAGCATCACATCAAAAAGTATTGAATATAACTTGAGATACAGCGAAGTTTAACTTCGCTGGCAAGTTTCCAGTGAAGTCACAAATTTCACATCCGTGGATCATTTCGCGAAATTTGCTACTTTCCCTGGAAATTTGCAGATTGTTACTCCACCTTGCTTTTGGGGGTTTTAAGTACAAATTGCACTTAAAAAACCCAAAGCAAGAAGAAGCTAGGTATCCCAAATCTCTGGTGTCTAGTGGCCTCCCACACACTGATCGCCAGCCACCCCACCACCAATGTAAAAAAAACATTTTTTTTTAATTAAGTCCATTGTAGTCCCCCCCCCCCGCCGATCATAGGCCACAGTTCAAATAAAAAAACTCCCCCCAGGCCCCCACACACACTGGCCGATCACTAGCCAGTTGACTCCACTAAAAATGTAAAAGACATTTTGTTAAATTCAGTCCCTGGTGTCTAGTAAACCCCCCACCCCATCAAGGAGTACCCAACCACACCACCCTACTCCCCCATCCTGATCCCACCCTGAATGAGCCATCAGCACAGCTCTCCACCCACATCCTGGCAGGCAACCCGACTGAGCTCTTAATGAATGAGCACGTGCTTGTACAAGCACACGCTCATTCATTGACCACAGGATCCACACCACCATTCCCCCATCTCGCCCCCCACTGGTGACTAGAATAGTCCCTTACCATTCTCTACCCCCCTGAAAAACTCCCTAAAAGATCACAAACTGTCAATGAATGAGCGTGTGTTCATTCAAAAAGAGCTCAGTCAGGCTGCCGGCCGGGATTTGAGTGGAGGGCTGTGCTGGTGGCCTGGTCAGGGTGGGATCGGGATGGGGGAAGCGGGGTGGTGGGGTACTTCCTAACAGGGTGGGGGGGTCCATTAGAAACCAGGGACTGAATTTAACAAAATGTCTTTATATTTTTATTGGCCAACTGGCCAGCGATTCCAGTGTTTGTTGGGGCCTGGAAGAGTTTCTTTATTTAAACTGTGGCCTATGATTGGGGGAACCACAAGGACTAAATTAAAAAATATATATATTTTTTATATTGTGGCTGATTGACCAGCGATGGTGGTGGTGGGGGGCTGTCTGGGGACCACTAGACACCAGTGATTTATACGTGATAAAGTCAAGTGTGAAGTGTGGAATTTCAACATGCAACCTTACACACTGCATTTGTCCTGCGCCCCAATTCATGAATTTCATGGATTGCATTTTTCACAATGAGTGCAATCCACAAACTTTTCATAGAGTGAATTTTCTTGACTTCACACATCTCTAAATATAATAATGTCAAAAATAGAAATCAACTATTATGCAACACATTATATTAAGTTAAAATGGTGAACTCTGAGTCATCACACTCCTAACACACACTGTTTTCCTCAATTATCAAGATAAAAGGGTATTGGTCTTGATGGACTTCAATGCAGAAGAGCTGAAAGAAAAAGAAATTGTCAGAATTATCACAAAACTGGGTACTGAAAGGAGAAAAAATAAGTCTCAGTCATCAAACTGCTTGAAATATGTTACACTGTATGTAGTGCAAACTTCACACCAATCCAAACAATGTAGGAGAATCCCCCACACAGCTTCAGCTTTCCTCTCATAGCATCACTTTGTTCCTCTCTAGGCTAAGCATGCAACTTGCACCATGGCTCAGATTTCAGCAACAGCACAATTCATAGCACGTATTTACCATGCAGAGTTTTTAGTAATTGCAATGTAATTATTATTAAGCAGTGCATTGCCATTGACAAATAAGAGACCCAAAAGGGCTACTTGTGAGAAAAAAGACCCAATACATTGGGTCTTTAAACCAGATTTACCCTATTTTCTCATATTGCAGTCACCAGCTCAAGCAGCAAGATATGTCTTCTATCAGGGAGTGGGTCTATGTCATTGGACATGTTCAAGTGAGTGAGGGTGGGAAAGGTGTGGGATGGTGGGTGCTGAGTGAGAGGTTGGGGTGAGGTGGGGGAGTGTGTGGGTGTCAGATCAGTGAAGGACCATTTTCTTTTTTTACAGGTTAAAAAATCAACAAGGGACAGTTTTCTTTATTTCAGGGGACTTGACACTGGGTATTTGGAACCCTAGTGTTAGGTTACTGATCAAGTGCACTGGGGGTGTACACCCTGGTGCCACCATGTACATTTTGGGAACAGGAGTGGGCAACCTGGAGGGAAGGGGGTTCAAGAGAAGTGGTACCAAGGGTGGGCACCCAGATCCACTTATAAATAAAATACATAAACACTGGAAAGGAGGTGCAGGTGACCTTGAGGGAAGGGGGAGAAAGAAGCAGTACTGGGGTTGGGCACCCTGATCTGTTTAAGAAATATTTAAATTAGACAGCTAGATAGATAGATAGATAAGCAGCACTGGGGTGCCTGGTCCATTTAAGAAATATTTAAATGAGCCAGACAGAGAGATAGATAGATAGACAGACAGAAAGATAGACAGAGAAACAAGCAGTCCTGGGGGTGGGCACCCCAGTCCATTTAAGAAATATTTAAATTAGCCAGAGAGAGAGAGAGAGAGAGATAGTCAGACAGACAAACAGAGTGAGAAAGAGAAAGAAAGGAGCGGTACTGGAGGTGGGCACCCCAACCCACTTAAGACATATTTAAATCAGATAGATAGACAGACAGACAGACAGACAGACACTGAGATAGAACAGGGGATCATTGGCTCAGTTCCTCAAATGAAGCCAGCAGCATGACTCCAGCTGTGGTTTCAGCATTCAAGAAAGTTCTGCTGTTCCCATACAGAGAATGCGGGTGAGTGGCTCCTCTCACTAAGCTGGGTACCCTGGATTTTGGAGTGCCCAGCATACGTATTTTTGGCCATTTTATTTTTTTTAAATAAACACCAGAATCTAGCTAAATGGATCCCATTTAGCCAGGTTCAGGTGTTTGATTTTTAAAATTATATCATTTTTATGTATTTTCCATGTTTTTTTTAGTTCAAGGGAAAAACAAGATGGCAGCCATCATGACACAAACATTTTTCATGAAGTGAGACACAAATGGTGAGAAACAAAGGCAATCTTGTGACATGGAATTTTTTTGTAGCGTAGCAGAACATTATCCAAAAAGCCCTACTAAGCATGCTCGGAACAGCAAAAACAAAAAACTTAAAATCCTTATAACTCTGAAACAGATTAATATTTTTCACAAAACCTTCCAAAGGCACAGTGTGCTTCTACCCTGAAAGTCTTGGGAAAAATTCTGTTCCATGTATGCTGTACATGAGAGCAAAACCAAAAACCCATGTTAGGAAAATTACTTATGCAGATCTCAGAAACCGCACATGCTGCCATCAGGAAGCTGTATAAATATTTAGACCTTGCCTGCTAGACAACGCATGCAAAATTTCACATAATTTCATAAAATGCTGCCTAAGCTATTAAGGTGCAAAGTTATGGGTTTAACATAGAACCTCTCACTCAACCCTAACTATACTGGTGCTACCATGCCAGTATAATAATACACAGCGGGAACCTGTGTGATGGATGATTTATCAATACAAGTGCTGTTTGACCCCAGTTACCCTCAAACAGCCTCAGTTTAGATAAATCATGTATCATACAAGATCCCCTCTGCGTATTTCATTTATGGAATAGGATAGGTCCTTGAGGTTTTTTTAGCTTTTCAAAAAACACTATTATTTATAAAAGTTTCTGAGTTTATTTTGTGAAGCAGTGGCATTGTTTGTTCCCCCATCCTGGTTGCCATAACCATTGCCATGGATGTGGTGTCAGAATGATGAGCTGACACTGGGATGTGGCAGTTCATTTGCTGCAGAACTTCCATGTAAATTACAAACCACCACCAATGAAGTTCTGCAGCAAATGGTAACCCTGCTGCAGAACTTGGTCCTGAAGTGCCATAGAAAAATTGGGGCCTTGTATATGTAGCTGTACAAATCCCTCCTGCTCCCTCCCTCCCTCTGCAGGGACTGGTAGTAGGGTACGTCATCTCATTTACCTTTCTAGTGGGTGCTTTGCTCTGTTCCCACACTGAACGTTGTGCCCCACATTCTGCTAAACCACACGGCAGCTGTGGTTTCTACTATCAAATGAAAAAACATGCTAAAGTAGCTTGTATAAACCAGACATCCGATAGGTGGCTGTCAGATATTTTTATCTTCATTCATGGTCAGTGACCTCTTTAACCTTCACTCATGTCTTCACCACTAGTAAGGGTCATGAGGTCACTGACCACTTATGAAGATAAAAACAATATCAGACAGCCATCCTTCAAATATCCCCTATGTAAAAATGGCCAACAGCAGGACCCTACTGAAAACAATATTGCATGTCATCTGGGCTATCCTGGGTAAATATGGTTAGCAGCTGAATCTCATTTTTCCTTCCCCCCAAAAAACCTCATTACTAACACCAGGTTGAACAAAAATCACTCCACACTAAAAACAAAAAAAAAATTCCAGCAGACCCCATCTTTAAATTCTCTGCCAGTACTACTACCAAATAATTTAGTTTCTCCATTACTGACACATGTTATTAATGTACACCTCCCTCACAGTCTGCTAGCACTATTCTAAATGAACAGAAAAAGTTTTTTAATTTATACATGCTTCAAAATTCTCTTAACATGTCTCATAGCCTGCATTCAAAAACTGACTATTCTCACACTGTTCTGCTGCTTTGTCTGCACCTCCAAGTCCAAAGACTGCAACGCTGACACATCGACAACTATTTCAATGCCAAATTCAATCCTTATTTTTTTCCCCCAGCTAGGCTATCCAAAGATCTAGCACAGTCTTCACCCACCACTAATTATATTTTAAAAATAGATGTTTACCTTACAGGCACAGGAGTCAGGCCATGCGGTCTCACTATAAACACAACCAATGGCTGTGGCTCCTTTCTGTGAGTGTGAGTGAGTTGACTGAAGATGTGGCCAGCACCGCAGTCATACACACTACCATTCCAGTTGGGGGAGGAGTACTCAGAACAGCAAGTGAACCTCCATCTCAGGACTCCAGAAAAACTTTTGAAGTGAATGATCAGCTTCCAGCCTTGGATCCACTCCTGCTGTTGTGGAGGGGGCGCACTGCTGACACAACTGCTAATGCTAGCCAGCTGTCTTGGTAGTTACAGTTAACTGGGCTGAAAATGGTACCAAGGAAAGAGCAACAAAAGCCCAGTTAGTGGGCAGCACTAAGAGAAAATGTGAGCAGTTGAGCGAGCAATCAATGGGGGGAGTGCACATTCGGCTGTTCACACACCAGTCTGACTGTTAATCATGTACAACTGGGAGTAACAAAGTGATACTCCTCAGCTCTCTGGCCCCATTTCTACATTTTGTGGGGCTGGGAGAGCAACTGCCATTATCCTGCTTTGGAAGAGGGCAACTGTGCATGCAGCTCTGCAAGCAGCAATGGTTACTTCTGTGTTTCCTGCCCCACAACTGATCCGGCAGCTACAGCTGCAAAAGAGTGAGTCCTTGAGGATCAGGCTGCAACATACACACTTTTTGGACACTAGGAGGGTGACTAAATTAATGCCTCCCTCCTACTGAGTAGTCCAGTCCAATTTGGGGAGTTCTTGGGGCCAAAAAAACAAATAAAAAAAAAAGAAGAGAAGCAGAAGGCCTTGTCCTGCATACTGTTAGGTGAATCACATCCTGTCCACACAGCAACATCTGCTGGCGTAACATAGAAATAGTGGCACTATTTAATGAAAAAATGCATTTTTACCATTTAAAACCAGTAAAATTATATGTTTTAAATAAAGACATAATACACACGGTTTGTTTTACTTTTTGTATTATAATTTTTTTTTTTTTTAATTTTTTTTTTTTTTTTAGCTTTTGTTGACCGGGTAAGTGCACTAGACAAAATCCTGCCTATTTTCAGGCACAACCCGGGGGAGGGGGATACAGATGAATGCCAACTGACCTTGAACCAGATTAAGCTGTTCGTGATATTTTTAGTGAATGAGGGAAATTTGGCCAGGACACCGAGGAAGTTCCCCTACTCTTTTCGATAAGTGCCATGGGATCTTTAACATCCACCTGAACTACCATCAATCCAGGCAGATGGGACCTCAGTTTTAACGTCTCATCCGAAAGACAGCACCTCAGAAGTGTAGCACCCCTCTCATGCTGCACTGCAGTGTCAGTACTGGGATATTAACCCAAGTGCCAGATGTGGGAACTGAACTCACAGCCCTCTGATCTCCCGGCCTCAGAGGCGAGTGTGCTACCTACTGAGCCACTGACACTGATTAGAATTAGAATACAAATGACAAATAAACAAACAAGCCATTTTATAAGTGTGATAAGCCACTCCACTGAGTGCATTATGCTGGCAGTATAGCCCAGAGGTTAGAGTAACAAGCTGTGAATTAGCTTGGTACATCCAGCAGACCTGGGTTTGATTCCTACAACCTCCACTTGCATACAGTGTTACTCTGAGCAAGTCACTTAACCTCCCCAGTGCTCCCACATTGCCTCTGAAAACAGGTACTTGTGCCTAGTTGGTATTACCTGGTTATCCAAGGGGGAAAAAAGGATTTCAATGCACTTCCCAGGGGTGTAAGGACACTCAGCCTTTGGCCTTATGTCTTAGCATGGCCCTGGGGTGTGCATTAAAATCCTTTAATGCACACCATGCCATGGCTCATTACTTAAATATTACATCTTAGCTGGGGTATCCCGAGTGAATACATTGTAAAAATGGGTAAAATCAGGGCCCCACTGAAAAAAAGATACAGCATCTCCGCTGTGCTATCCTGGGTAAATACAATGTAAAAGTGTGTAAAAGCAAGACGCCACTGAAAACAAGACATTGCCTATCAGCTGTGCTATCCCAGTTAGATATATAGCTAAAAGATATTGCTTCTCAGCAGGTGTATCTGGGTAAATGCACTGCAAAAATGTGTAAAAGCAAGACCCCATTGAAAGCAAGATATTACATCTCAGCTGGTCTACCTGACTAAATATATAGTAAATAAACTACCTCTCTACATCAGCACTGCCATCATTCTCCTGTGCAGGTCTCTCTTTTTGTACATTCTTAGTGCTCATTGTGCCTTGCTGCTTTTATTTGCACTTGTATCATGTCGTACTGTACTGTGACTGTACTTTATTTATACTGAAAATGTTATTGTGCATTTTTTTATTGTGTCTTCTTTTCCCTTTACCCCAGATCGCACCCGAAAATGAGCCTCAACTCATTGTACCTTTCCTGGTTACCAATTTTCAAATGAATAAAAATGGGTAAACTCTGGCCCCAGTGAAAATGAGATGTAGCATCTAAGCTGGCCTATCCTGGATAACTACAGTCTAAAAATGTGCAACAGCAGGACTCCAATGAGATATTGCCTGTCTGTTAGGCTATCCTGGTTAAAAACAGTGTAAAAATGAGTGAAAGCAGGACCCTATTGAAAATGAGATATTGCATCTCAGCTTGGCTATCATGAATAAATAGTTTGCAAAAATTGTAAAAGCAGGACCCCATTGAAAAAGAGATGTTATACAATAGGCACAAAAATAAGCATTCTGATTGGCTGGCTGGCAGCTTCTAACCATGATAAATCTTAGTATCACCCCACAGAAAAAGGTGCCAGCCACCACTTAGCCACATCAGGTACTTCCCCCTGAAATTACTTGGAGCATCACAAACCCAACACTAGTAAAGACGGCAATCCTCACTAAACCACCATCTGACAGAACTGCTGCTCAGATAACCAGTGGGAGGACCGGCACTTTTAGCAGCAACAGAATTGAAATGTAGTAACAGAACCCCAAATTACAAAAATGAAGGAAAAAAAAGAAGAAATCCTGAACCAAACAAACACCGACTGACAGTATCAGTCTTAACTACCTACCAGCCTGAAAGGCACCAACTCCGGTAACCACAGAGAGAGATGACTTCCTGTCCCACAGCAGCCTGTTAGCTCACAACACACAATACACACTAAGTAATGGCAGTACGTACCCACTCTCTCTCTCTTGATAGACAAACATGACTGCAGTCCTAATGGTGGCCTCGAAGTATAGCGCAGAAAGTGTGACTTTGAAGTGCAGCACGAAAAGTAACAGGGTAACATAAGCGGTGGTTACTGCGCAGGTTTGCCCACATTGCGCCTGTGCTATGGCTGCTCCACTATGCTGCTTAGCTCCGTGGCATTCTCCTATAACTGGCAATTTTTTTTAAGAAAATGTTGTTTGCCTTAATCCACTGTCAGCCCCCAACTAACAGAGGCTAATCTTCTAATGTGTTTTAGAAGCATTACTGGAAGTCCAAGGAATGAGAGCAGGACACAGCAGGCGGAGCTGTAGATGGATCAGCGGCATTATTGATGTGAGGATTATTGATTACTGAGAGGATTATGGTGTGGGTCACTGAGCTTGTTTTGTCTCAGGATTATAAAAAGTCAAAAAAATATCAAATGATACAGCAAGCTTCAATTTTGTAGCACAATGGTGGTAAAAACGAGGAGCTCAGAGCTCACAGACCTAGCAACACAACACGCATCCTAGCAACCAAGGACTATTTTTTTTCTCATAGAGCAATAAATACAATAAAAAGCACTGAAAATATAACAAACAGGTTTTCTTTTTTTTTTTTCTTTGTCAAAAAAAGGGGGACATTGTATAATAGCAATATCCCACTCCAGGGTGTGGGTTATGCTAGGATTTACCTATGCCTGGTGTGTTTTGCTGACTTGGCCTGTGACCTCATGACCAAACAAGACACTAAGCTTGGGTAAATCCTAGCTTATAAAATGGGGCTAAGGATTTAAAAGAACCTGACTGAGTGTTAGCCGTGCGTTAGAAGTGTAATGCACAGCTAAAACTAGTCATTCCAAATGGGACACACTACATTTTGGAAATCCTTGTGTCACACATGTGACAGCCATGATCCTAACCTGCCAACAGCTATCCCATTCCCCTTTCACATTGCTTGTTCCTTGGAACTGCAAAGCAAACCATTCCAAAAACACACATGCACACACACATTTAACTCTGAGTGTCATACATTCCACATTTCCTGGGATATATCTAGTATATTAAATTCAGCTATCCTCCGAAGATCTCATCTTGAGTCATTCCTTTTGATTTTCATTATGCCTTATTCAACTTCAGCAGCCACGAAGCCCTGACAAACACAGATCCACCCTCCCAGAATCTCACATGCTAACAACTACTCAGACTTAAGTAAGTAGTCTATTTTGTTTAATTCAGCATTATTTTTATCACTAACCCATCGGGTCTGCTCGCCTTCTACTGCAACTGCTAGCACTTGCTTGCTCCACACAGCACCTTTTTCAAATCTGTCATCAGCTCTCACTCATCTCCAAGACCTCCTATCCTTTCCACTCCCCTCTTCCAATGCAAAACTCACCCAGAAGATCCTTGGTGAAGATTTACTCTTTCTTCTTCCTATAATAAAAATGAAATTAAAAAAGCATCTTAGTCATTTCATCATCAGTTAAGACGGCATGCGCTCTCGTCACAGACGCTTGCTTACCCGCTGGTGCTAGAGAGTTCATCTGCCTTTCAGTAAATTGATGGAAATTAAACCAGAAAAAATAAAAGACAAGAAAGAAAGGTAAAACAACAAGACACTATGAAGCCAGCCTTAGAAATACTGTTCTTGTAATGGGGGGGGGTTGAACCATGCAGCTGTATCTATAGACTATAGTACTGGTAATGGACGCAGAAGGACAATTTTATCAAACATTAAGGTAAACTTTTTTTAAAATATGCATATTTAAACTTTTTCTATATTCCATGTGACATGATAAAAAATTAAAATCCCATTTCGTAAGCGCAATAAGCCACTCCATGGTGTGCGTTAAACAGTTCTAATGCACGACTAGGGGGCTGGATGCACTCGGCTTATGGCCTTGTGCCTAACTATGCCCCCTAGCCATGTGTTAGAACAGCCTAACACACACCCCATCATGGCTTATTATTTACAGAACCTACACCCTGTCATGTTATATTGCTTAACTGCCTCTCAGCTAGGCTATCCTGGGTTAAAAATACATCAAAAATGTGTAAAAGCAGGACCCTATTAAAAATGAGATATTGCATCTTGGCTGAACTAACCTAAGTAAATACATTGCAAAAATGGGTAAAAGGAGGTATCTGCTGAAAACAAGATACTGTATCTCAGCTGGCCTTTCCTGGGTAAATACATTGTAAAAATGGGTAACAGTAGGATCCCACTGAAAACAAGATATTGCATCACGGTTGGATTGTCCTGGGTAAATACATTGTAAAAAATCAGTGAAAGCAGATCTTACTGAAAATTAGATATTTCATCTCACCTGGGCTATCCTGGGTTAATGCAGTATAAAAATGGCTAGAGGCAGGCCTTACTGAAAACAAAAGAATGCATCTCAAATTGGCTATCATGGCTAAAACAGTATAAAAGCTGGCAAAGGCAAGACCTTACTGAAAATGAAATATTGCCTGTCAGCTGTATTATGCTGGCTAAATTTATGGCAAAAAAGATTTTGTTTCTCAATAGGCATATCCTGGGTAAATACACATTGTAAAAATGTGTAAAAGAAAGACACCAACAAAAACAAGATATTACATCTCAGCTGGGCTATGCTGACTAAATACATTGTGAAAATAGATAAACTTGGAACCCCCACTGAAAATGAGATGTAGCATCTCTGCTGTGCAACCCTGGGTAATTACATTGTAAAAATATGTAAAAGCAAGACCCCACTGAAAATGAGATATTGCATCTCAGTTGATCTATCCTGAGAAAATACACTACATTGAAAACATTGGTAAACACAGGACACATTGGTGAAAAAGAGATATTGCATCTCCATCAGGCTATTGTAGATAAATACGTTGTGACAATAGGTAAAAAAAGACCACACTGAGAATAACAAATTGCATCTCAGCTGGCCTACCGTATGTAAATACATTGTAAAAATGGCTACAAGCAGGAAGCACCACACTGAAAATTATGCAGTATTGCATCTCATATTCTGTATCATAAAGACAATGTAACAACATGTAACAGAACACCACTGAAAAGGAAATAATGCATCTCAGCATGACTGTCCTGGGAAAATACACTGTAAAACAGGGCCAAAAATAGGACAGAAAATGAAATATTGTATCTTAGCTGCAGTGTTCTGAGTAAATGCAGCGCTAAAATGGGTAAAACCAGCATCCTCATTAACATCAGATACTCAATCTCAGTTCACCTGTACTGGGTAAACACATGGAAAAGATTCTAAAAGCAGGACCCCACAGAAAACCAAATATTGCATCCTAGCTGGGCTAGCATACATACATGTATATATACATTGTACAAATTGGTAAGCAAGAAAGACTTCGCTGAAAACAAGATATTGCCCCTCATCTGGGCTATCCTACAATCAGCTGCTCTATCCTGATTAATCTCCCAGTGATTTCCCTGCCTCTAGTACTACTCCCTCTTCCCTGATCCTCCAATAACATTAGTCCTGGTGTCTATTGGTACACTACCCCCTACATGTCCCACTGCCAATATCTCTAGTATCCAATGGTACCCCCAGCACCCTCTGCACCCTAACCCCCCATTCTCTACTGACCTCCACTGTGTGTGTGTGTGTGTGTCTGTCTGTCTGTCTATCTGTGTGTCTGTGCACATGCAGTTGTTGTTGTGTGTGTGTATTTGTATGCACACATGTGGCTGTGTTGTGGAGGGGGGTGTACTGTATGCCCACAGTTAACAGCACCTGCGTCTACATATCTTGACCCTTAAAGTAAAGGTGTGAGATTTGGTAGTGGACTTCATAGCCCACAATCCTAGGGTGGCGATAGCCCCTCTCTGTGTTAAAATTATAAATTTAAATTTTATTTCACTCTTCTAAGGGAGGGAAGGGACCGTAATGCTGGCCAAACTACCAGCCAGCCAATCCTTTCCAACTTCCCCATCCACTTGCTCTGCCCCCACACTCCCATGTATTGTGATGTTTACCCAGGGAGAGTGTGGGGACATGCCCTACACAAATCTATGGGGCTCATTTTCAGAATGTTTTTATAGAACTTTAAGCAACATTTTGAGAAAAATGAAAGTCACTGCTCAACTAATAGAGACCCAATTAGTTGAGCAGTGGCTTTCATTTTTCTCAAAAGGTTGCTTATAGTTCTATAAATACATTCTGAAAATGAGCCCCATAGTCTTGTATGGGGTGTATCCCTGCACTCTCCCTGGTTAAACATCACAGTACATGGGAGCATGGGAACAGAGCAGGCAGACTGGAAAATTGGAAGGGATTGGCTGGCTGGCAGTTCAGCCAGTATTACGATCCTTTCCTTCCCTTACAAGAGTGAAATAAAATGTATAATTTTAGCACAGAGGGGCTATCGCCATCCCTGGGTAGCAGGCTTTGAAACCCAAAACTTTATCAGAAAATGTCACACCTTTACTTAAAGTTTTTCTTTCTTTTCTGTTATTGTGATGTATGTCTGGAATTTTAATATTGCAATGTAAGAAATAACCTGTATCTCTTATCTGGTTAACGCGTTAGCAGTTGTTTTGGTTCTGACCAGTGCTTGTTTCAATTTGTGATGCCATTTTTGAGTGCAAGGTTAATCAGAATATTTGTTTGTTTGTTTGTTTAAAATCTGGTAAGACTGTAAGCAAAACCTGCCCATTTTCATGGATGACCAGATACAAAAAATAATAAAAAAGTACAAAAGTTCAATCAATCCATATAAAAAAACATAGGCAAGACAAGGCAAGGCAAATTTTATTTGTACAGCACCCAATCCCAGAGGCTCGAGGCACTTCACATTAAAACAAAAGGTAAAACAGGTAAACGAGACAAGTAGAATAACATATCACAGTAAATACATAAATATCATAAATTTAGAACAGCAGCATACGAAAACAGCACTGGTCAGACATAGCACAGACACTCCAGATATAATAGTACAATATACAAAAGAGATCAAGGACATTTACAGCAGTCCAAAGCAAGTAACAATTTTTTAAGATTCGATTTTAAAACAGCTAAACTTGACATACCAACAGTAAGGCTTTGGGGTAATGAGTTGTAAAATTTAGGTAGCTGAAATAACAAAGGTCTTTGCCCTAGGCTAGTTTTAGCATTAGGAGCAGGAAAATAAGAAGACATGTGAACTCTTGTATTTGTCAGTGAAATCTCTGGTTGAAAAAAATGTAGCAAAGTTTCTGGAACCTTCTTTAATGCCACCTATTTTGCAAAAAAAAGGTGCAATCTCAACCTGGTTATTAAAGTGCACCACTGACATGAATTTAAAAGCACACAATGATGTGTAAAGGTAGGCATCTTAGTGACAAACCTTGCAGTTTGATTGTACAAGGTCTTTACTCCAGAAATTTCAACCTCACAGGCAGAAAACTATAAAATCATTCCATAGTCTATAACTGGAAGCAAAAAACTTTGTGACAAAAGAAGCATAGTGTATGATATTAAAAATGAATGGTATACACCCCCGACAGCGACATTTTGACCATGGGGTCCCCTACAGTGACTACAGTGCTACATCACTGTAGGGAACCTGCTGGAACCTAGCACTATCTGTCGGAGGTCCTGCACCCCCCGAATCAGCTCCAACTAGGAGTTGAGAATCCTAAATGGGGAGGGTGTGGGGGGCACATCCCCCTGTGTGGGGGGTTTGGGGGGGAAAGCCCCCTGAAGAAAACACTTGTTCTCTGAAACCTGCAGCCAACTGCAAAAGGCAGTCGACCTGCCAGTTTCACTGTCGGGTTGTTCGACAAAAATTCTGTTGATAACCAGTCGTAGATCAAAAATGAATTAAGTCTACAAAGAGTGCCCAACCTCTGATGAAGAATCTTAGCAATATATATTTTTTTCAATTCAACTTCTTTATTGGTTTTAAATTATAAGCATAGTAGTATTCATAACAGGTATGATACATAGATGCAACCATCCACTTAGTGTATATTATGGAAAGCCGATGAAAAAGAGAAAGGAAACCCTTCCCCCATCCCATTCTCCCTCCTTCCCGAAACCCCCGGAGTATGCCAATACATATAGTACAATACTTGAAAGAAATACTTGGTACATAGAAACATCTTGAGACGGACCTGGAAAAATTAAATGTTAATAACCTCAGTGCAGATATAAGGCATACAGTTTGCCCCATTTTTTATCAAATGATGCCAGATTAATACAGGAGCCAGCAATCAAGCGCTGTATCCTGAAGTAGGCTGAGAGGTCATTTAGCCATTCATTATAGGAAATAAGTAATTGATCCAACCAGTGTTTAAGCCCTAGTTTTTTTACCAGCATGAAAATTAGTGCCATGTGAGATTTCCATTCTTTAATCCAGAAAGTGGTGTAAATCCCTAGGATACAGATCTCCACAGTGAAGAGCTCCCCTAGACCAAGTATTGGATCCAATTTGTATTGAATCAACAGCCACAAGGGGGCAGTTTTAGCATAGTCTCAGCATATATGTACTAAATTTCCTTCACCTTTACCGCATCTGGAGCAATTAGAGTTGGGCAGGTGGCCAATTTTGGCTAATTTTACTGGTGTGTAATATAGGTTATGCAGTATATGGTATTGGGTAAGTTGCAGTTTATCTTGGGAGATGTATGTATGTATATAAATCTTGCCAGACTTTTGACCATTCAATAACTGTTCCTGGAAGGAGAGAGGACCAGATTTTGGAACCAGGTACAGGATCAGTGTGTCCAATGGAGAGGATATAGTTGTATAAGAGGGACAAGCAGTGTGGCTTTGAAGATAAATCATGGAAGCCTTCCAATATAGATTAAACCTTAGATTCTAGGGAAGCAGTACCAAATACTTGTGCTATTAGGTGTCTCAACTGGAAGATCTTAAAATTATGAGAAGCATTTAGGCCAAATTTATGTCGGATTTCAGAAAAGGAGAGAAGAGATGAGGAGGAGTACAGATCTGTTACTTTAGCATTTTGTAGAGGAGGTAACCAAGTGTGCATGAGAAGAGTGTCACCTACCTTAATGTTGGGGTTGAAGATGACAGCTTGTGCGAAGTCTTGACAAGGTGAAAATTTGTAAGAGGAGCAAAATTGAGAAAAACTTTCAGGGAGGTTCCAATTACTGAGTGGCCGATTGGGTCTGGCAACTTCTTCAGGGGAATATAGTAAATGGCAGAGGAAAGCAAGTGGTGTGTTGTAAGATTTGGGTTTCTATTTACAGCCAAATAGGAGAGGCTTCATCTATGGGATCCATAAGCTGTTACCAGAGAAGTAGCTCGCCTAATAATAAAGAAGAAAATTAGGGAGGCAGAGACCCCCTAATGCTTTGAGGAGACTCAGTTTAATAAAGGATTTTCTGGGTTGTTTATGTAGCCATATAAAGCCAGAGATGAGAGAGTGTACCTTCTGGAAGAAAGATGGTGGGAGCCATATGTTCAGCATATGTAATGAATAATAACGCCTAGGCAGGACATTCATTTTAATTATGTTTATGCGTCCCCAAAGAGATAGTGGAAGAGATTCCCATCTTTGAAGATCAAGTTGAAGGATTGACACCAGGTCATCGAGATTGAGTTTCTTGGTCCGAAGAGGATCCATGGTTAGGTGAACGCCCAGATACTTAAGTGAATGAGGAGTCCATTTTAGGTCAAAACCATTGAAGTCAACTTTGTGAGTGAAATGATTTAGGGGAAAGATTTCTGATTTGTTCAGATTAAGTTTATAATTGGATAGTGAGCAAAATGGGGATATTACCTCCACTACTTGTCTCAGGGATTTAGCAGGATTCTCTAAATGGAGGAGGATATCATCCACATATGCAGGGAGGATGAGGTTGTGATTGAGTATTGGAATTCCCTGTATTTGTGAAGACTGTTTGATATGTTGAATCAAGGGTTCTAAATAAAGATTAAATAGGAAAGGTGAGAGGGGGCAACCCTGCCTTGTACCTGAGTAAAGGGGAAATAGAGAAGAGAATACCCATTGCAACGGATCTTTGCCGAAGAGGAAGAATATATGGCCTGAATCCACTGGATGAAGAGAGTAGGGAAGCCCATCTTACTTAAAGTCAGCCAGAGGAAGTCCCAGTCCACTCTGCCAAAGGCCTTCTCAGCATCCAGTGAGATTAGTGCCATCAGGGTTTGAGATAATATTGCTGCATTGAAAATATGGGAAAGCTTTTGAAGGTGATCCGTGGAGGATCTACCAGGGACAAATCCCACCTGTTCTGGACTTAGAAGATGAGACCATACTTTACAAATGCGTACAGCTAGAATTTTAGTTAAGATCCTGATATCACAATTTAAGAGGGAGCTCGGACAATAACACTCTGGGAGCAGGTGAGACTTGTTTGGTTTTAATAGACGAGATATGGTCACTTCTAATAAAGTAGGATCCAAAGGTTTAGCTGACAGCATATATTGGTATAGTTTGAGCAGATGTAGAGCCAGCTCCTTTGCAAAGGATTTGTAAAAATTAGTGGGGAAGCCGTCTGGGCCTGGAGCTTTATCAAGGGTTAAGTCTTTAATTGTTTCTATCATTTCTTCAAGGGTGATAGGAGAAGTCAAGGAAAGTTATAGGTGTTCAGGTAAGGAGGGGAGAGTTAAGGAATCCAGAAAAAGAGTCTATCTTTTGGGTAGGAGTGGGCGTGGATCTTTCCCCATAGCAGGAATGATAAAAGTTCTCAAATATTAGAGCAATGTCTCTGGGATTGGTTTTAATAGTTCTATCCGGAGTCTGAAGGGAAGGTATAAGTCCTGAGCTTTCCAATTTGTGGGAGTCTAAGAGCTAGAAGTTTGCCCACTTTTCCTCCCTGATCTATGTAAATGGATTTAGTTTTTAAGAGTGCATACTCTGCTTTTTCTCTGAAGAGGTCTGCATATTTTTTCCTGAGATCTAAGAGCTCGGTTGTGGAGTCGGGGTTTGTTGAGGATGCGAGAGAGAATGCTTGGCCGCTCTTACTTGAGTTAATAAGGATAAGGTTTCCTTTACTCTCATTTTCTTTCTTGTGGTAGCTAATTTAATGAATTCCCCCCGAATATAGCATTTAAGAGTACACCATAATAAATCATCTCTTTGAATCGTACCTATATCAGTATCTATGAAGGTTTGAATGGAGGTTCGAATTTTAGAGATGATAGTTTTGTCTTTTAAAAGTTGAGTATTCAGCCTCCATGATCTATCTTTGGGACTGTCGGGGGAAGGAGATAGGGCCACCCATACCAGTGAATGATCAGAGATTACTATAGGCTCGATGCCTGTTTGATGTAAACCGGCTAACAAAGGGATACTGATTAAGATATAATCCAATCTGGACCAGGATTGGTGCACATTAGAGTAAAAGGAGAACATCTGATGTGATGGGTTAAATAAATGCCGTGGATCACAAAGTCCTAGTGTATCCATCAAGTCCTGTAGGGCTGTTTGTGATGGAGTAGGGGGTCTTAAGGGTCGATGGGTCCTATCTAGATCCTTTGTGGGGGGGACATTCCAATCACCTCCTGGAGATAAGAAGATAGGAAGAAATGGTGTAATTTTGCTGGCAAGTTCCATAAAAAATGATGGATCGCCACCCGGTGGCCCATATACAGAGCCTAAAACTACTGTGGTGCCCAAGAAGGTACCTTTAACGAGAATATATCTGCCATGGGGATCAGTTACTATGGAGTCTGCCTGGAATGGGATTATATTTTTGATTAAAATGACTACCCCTTTACTTGATGAGGAAACCCCAGTGGCAAAGTCTTGAGAAATCCCCAGTCTGCATAGCCAAATGGCCTCTCTAGTCAACAGATGCATTTTCTGTAGCATGATTATGTCTGCATTAAGTAGGGCACAATGTTTTAATACTTGATATCTCTTTGTAGGTTCCCAGACTCCTCTGACATTTCAGGTCACTATTTTACATATGTTAAAAAGCCATACCAAATAATAAACCACATAGTTTTTCTAGAGGACAAATCATTATGAAACCAGAAATAGTCATGAGGCACACTCCAATCCCTACCCTGCCCCCCTTCTCTGAGTCCTTCAACAATATTAAGCTTGCAAATTGGTAATAACAGGGATGATTTAAATGAAGGAGAAACCATTCCAAAGTACAGCAAGTGAATCGATACGTTTGCCCCATCCCCAACCCCCCAATTGCCCAGGAGTTATAGTTTCCACTGTCCAAAATGATATTTTCGAAGTACAGGACTAATTCAACAAGAGGAAACCGTAATAAGTATAAAGCAGTAGACCCTCTGTCCCTCCCTTCATAACCCCAGCAACTATATACATTTGTCTCCCTTGGAAAAAAAGAAACAGTTAAAGTTCGTGACAAATGGGTCCCAGTGAGGGAGACTATTCCGTACAGTTCCTAGCCACAAATCCCAGAAAAATAGGAGACAGAAGAATGGTATAGTCTGGCGGTACAGTACTAAGCAAAAAAACTGCAGCCAAAGATACCAGGACCACCAATGTCCCTTTGTAGGGAATGTGTAGGAGCTAAACCCCCATAAACTAGTTTGCTGTGCAGTCAGCCCTGAGCTTGCTCGAGTCAGGGCACCCCACCCCTCTACCCCCCACATCATCATCCGGATTATAAATCTTGTTGACACTACATTATTTTGATATGTTTAGGCACTAACATATTCAGAACAAAGTAAACATTCTGGAGGTTCATAACACTCCTAGGCAGATTAGAACCTGCTTCTCTTAACTCAAATATAAGTTTTCACCTAATACACAAGATTTTGTCCCTCCTGGGAGTATCTGGAGGCCTAGCGCATCAATAACCCTTGATTCATACTTCATCTCCCACATTATAAGGTCACATGAGATGAGGAGATAAGATCCCTCACCCCCCCAATTTCAGAAACTTCGGAAAACAACTAAGGAAAAAAAAACCTCTTGACCAGCTACAACCAATTGCTAGAAAACAACAAAGAAATTACAATTGGTATAGTACTTCAGGGTTGGAGTCCTGTCCTGTCTATGCTGGTGGGGTAAGGAAATTAGAGGGGGGAAAACTAAGGGTAGCCAGACCAATTTCAGTCCCAGGAGAAAAACAATCCCTCCTAACCTCACCCGGATTAATCAGTTCCTTCCCCAGAGAATGAAACTGTGCAGCAGGCTACCCTCTGTGTTGGAAATCTAGCACTGCAACCAGTGAGATCAGGACCATCCACAGATTAATTCCAGACCTGGATAAGTGAAAATTTTGGAGGCGGGTAGGTAAATCCTCATCTCTCATTAAATCTTGTGCATAGAGAGTAAATTCTCATACAGAACTAATTGCAGTCAAAGACTTCAGTCATTCTTGAACAGTTCTGGGAGCGTGATCTTTAGATCAGCCATCGCTTGTTAAGGCGAGTCATAGGATATCCAGGATCCAGATACTGAGACCTGTAGTTTCGCAGGATATAACATTTTAAAAGGAATGCTTGCAGCAATGATTTTGGTAACAATGGCATGGAAGGTTGCTCGCTTCTGGCACTTTTCATATGGTAGGTCCTGTGTAATACGGAGCTTGGTGCCTTCCCACAATATTATTTAGCATGTGTTGTCGCTCCAAATAGCTCAGGAATTTTAAAATTAAGGGTCTTGGGGGAGATCCAGGCTAGGGACGAGGCCATAATGATCGGTGAGCTCTTTTGATTTGGTAGTTGCTCCCGAGTGGAGAAGGGCCCATTATTTTCAGCAAAAGCTTCTGGACAAAGGCTATGACATTGGGGTTCTCCTCGGTCTTGGGGAGACCCATTATCAGAATATTATTCCTCCTACTACTACCTTCTAAATCCTGATTTTTAACTGCAGTTTGTGTATTTCCTGCTGAAGCTGGGTTACTTCTGGGTCTACTTTATCTCTCCAGCATTCCAGTGAGGAAGATCTGGCTTCTGTGTCTCCCACTCTTTTATTTAAATCTGCCATATCATGTCTAATAGACTTGATCTTTATAGAAATTTCAAGCAATGTTTCTCTGAAAGGCAACCGTTCCTGTAGAAACCGATCTTCAGTAAGTGGAACTGGTTGTATAGGCTTTTGAAGTTGGAGGCTCCCTCTTGAGGCCTGGCTTTTTTAGGCAGCTTTTCAGGGAGGAGGTGAATGTTTAAGCTGGGCCATCTTCATATCTGCAACCATCGTGGAAGAAAGTCACCCAATAGCGACAAAAGTTGCAGTGATATCTGATGCTAGAGATGCCCTCTCTTTGTAATTTGAATTATGGATGAGATTCCAATAGAAATCTAGATGTAAAAGCCGATGATGTGAGGTTGGGGTTAGGTGTCCTGTAACCCTGCTGCCACTAGGTTGCCTGCATCATGTGACCTCGAATCTTAGCAATATATGAAATACGATATACATGAGTGAACTGTCAATAAATAAACCAAGATATTTAAAAATTGAAACTTGCTCTAAATTAATGCCATTTAGACCCGGATATTCAAAGGGGTTGTGCATGGTACAACAGAGTTGCACCGCTGCAACCCTGCAGTGCACCCCGTTGGGACAATATCGAGGAACTCAATAGCAAATCCTGGCCCCCCACTATCAGCAATGTCCCACCACTGACTCACTGGCCATCGCCGACTGCCTCAACTCTTCTTTCTCTGACCTAAGTGCAGTACTCCCAAACAACTTCTTCGACCCCATTCCTGTGACCCCACCCCTGAACACTCAGCATCCCCCTTACACCTCAGGGTAATCACAACGAATGAGGCAAGACCTTATCTCGCTAATGCACTCAGTGGCTCTTGCTATTACAAAGATTCTTTTGATATGAGAATCCTGCATCTGGTCCTAGATACAGTCCTCTCCCCACTGACTGACCTCATTAACCACTCCCTATGTCTAGGGCAGTTCCCAGCAGCTTGGAAGACTGCTACAATCACCCCAATACTGAAGAGTGGTGACAGCACCTCCCCCAATAACTACCAACCCATGTCCATTCTCCCCCCACTCTCGAAACCCCTCAAAAAAATTATAGCCACCCAACTCACTGAATACCTACTTGCACATAACCTACTTTGCAGGGAGCAACATGGCTTCAGATCTGGGCACAGTACAACCACGGCCCTTACTGAGTTCTCTAATTTTATTCACTCTGCCCTGGATAGAAAACACCTTGCTGGAGCTGTCTTCATTGACCTGTCAAAGGCCATTGATACAGTCTCCCACCCCTTACTCCTATGCAAACTCCACCACATAGGACTGTCCCAAGGACCCGTCTCTTGGTTTACCAGTTACCTCACAGCTAGATCACAATGTGTCAAAATAAACAACACTATCTCAACCACCCTTCCAGTCCACTCTGGGGTCCTCCAGGGCTCTATTCTCAGCCCTCTATTATTCAGCATCTACCTAAACGCCTTGCCCAAATTCTGCACCAGTAACCTACTACTCTATGCAGATTACGCAGTTATTTTTGCCTCACACCCTGATACCGCAGTCTTGTAGTCCTCCCTCCAACATGCATTTAACCAGATTAAAAACTGGTTCATAGACCAAAGACTTGTGGTCAGTGTAAAAAAGACAAAGACCATGCTCTTTGCCCACTGACAGAACAAGACCAAGAATGCACAACTAACAATCCTCTCCCACTCTCTCATTCCACTAGAACAAGTCCATACATATAAACACCTGGGCCTCACATTCAACTCCAGCCTCTCCTTCCATTCACACATTAACACTCTATCCTTAGCCATAAATGCCCGTATAGGCCTACTGTATCGGCACAAAGATTGCTTACCTCCAGAAGCCTTTAATCTGGCTGTCACCTCCTCAGTCCTCTCTCTCTCTAGTCAATTATGGACTCACTGTCTACTTGGCAGCTGACCACACAGCCCTTAATAAAATCCATCTGGCCATAAACAAAGTGTGCAGACTCCTCTCCAGGGCAGACAAGCATACCTGTACTTGTACCCTGTATGCCCTGACAAATCTCCTCACCTTAGATGAAAGGCTACTTTATCAAACGTGTCTCCTCACTAAGAAAATACACCTGGAGTTTACCCCCCTGGGGGTTTCTCCTCTCTCCTATCCTCCCACATCTCGGTGAATACCCGCACTGCCAACAAACAGGTGTGGTCCATGCCAAGGATCAGAACCTCCTAAGCCCAAGGGTCATTCCCATACAGAGCACCAGTCTGGTGCAACGAACTCCACTCTGATGTCTTCTCAATCTCCAAGTTAGGACACTTCAAGCTAGCCCTCAAAGAACACATTCTCACTTCACAGCACTGCCAATGTACCAGCTAGTTTTGAGTCTATCAAATTTCGGGGTCCACCCCGCCTCTGAGCTCTTACCAACTGGGCGCTGCCAATGCCCCTGAGGCAGCATCCACCATGTCAACTCACTTGCCAGTCACTCTCAAACCACCGGAAGTTTTATGCTATGCCACGCTGGGGATGTCAATCAATCAATCGAGTCTTTATTTAACCAGGCTTTCATCGTTGAGCAGAAGCTCATTTGCAAGATGGACCTGGGTGGAGCATGAACAATTGTATATACAGGTCAACACAGGTATTTACAAGACAATACAGATAATACTCTTTACAGAGAGGAAGAAAAAGAAGTTCATATGTACATAGAATTATACACATATTGTACAGATTACACGGTATTTACATACATAGAAATGTCTATAGGAAGATAAAGCAGGTTATCTAAGGTTGCAGGAGGAAGTAACGGAAGAAAAAAAATAAAAATATACACCAGGTAGAGGTGAAGGTAGGGGGGAAGGAGGGAGGTAGGGGGAGAAATGCTAGGAGGGCACGGTGCACAGAAAGGAGTTGGTAAAACGGGATGTAGAGAAGGTGGATGGAGAAAAGGAGTATGTGTGAGCCCCGGGATTGAATGCTATAAAGTATGGGGCATGGTAGGATGTCACAACCCAGGGTAGTGATCTCCTATCCGAGGTTGGGAAAGGAAGAATAAGGGGATGGACGGGCCTAGTGTTGATAAGACAGGGGGATAAGAGAGAGAGAACAATTAGGCTGGTGAGGAGCAAGCTGGGGGGGTCAGTACTAAAAATTGGGTCTAGGCGTAGCTATATACCAGTGCAGACACCGGTACTGGGTCTGAGTGGGTGAAGCAGTTACATACTTCTCTGATTATATGGAAATAAAGTGTCTTGAAGGCATTTATACCAATTAGAGTGCTTAATTTGAGTTTTTTTTGTAGATTGTTCCATAAAGTAGGTAGCACGAAGCTTATGGCTGCCCTGCCAAAGCGGGATTTTGCTTTGGGTACTTTAAGTGTAATAGCTGAGTAACTTCTTAACACGTATGTAACCTGTTGTTGACAACTACATGCTTCCACCTCTGCAGGACTAATACTCCATGGCTACTAAACAATACCTCTCGACAATGTCTCCTTTGGCTGCATTTGCAAGTTATCTAGTTCTCCACTTTGCTGTAAATTTCAAATTTGTTACTCTCTCCCTCTCACATCAAACCTATTTTCTTGAAAACTGTAAACTGTAGCTACCTGTAGCACATTCAATGCAATGTATAGCTATTCATGATGCTGCAATTTTGCATAATTGTAAAAACTGTAACCTTTAGCTGCCTTGTTACCCCTTCCATGCTATGTCTGTATGTAGTGAGTGTATGTATTGTTTTCTGACACGGAGCCTTTGTAAATGAGTCCCTGACTCAAAGGTTGAAATTCCTAAAGAGTGTGAAAGAAAGAGAGAAAGGAAGGAAGGAAGGTAGGAAGGAAGGAAGGAAGGAAGAGAGAGGAATGGCCCTAGTACCAGTCCTTATGGTACCTCGCTGGTCACTCTCCCTACCCGGAATGAACTCCATTTACCTCCACCCTCAGTCTCCTATCACTCAGCCAATCTTGGGACCCACTCCGAGACAGCCAAGCTTGTTTATGAGTCTCCTTTGTGGATTGGTGTTGAAAGTCTTACTGAAATCTAAGTAGGCCACATCCATGGCTCCACTGATCAAATTCACTGGTCACCCATTCAAAGACATTTATTAGATTTGTTTGATATGATCTCCCCCCAGTGAATTCATGTTGCTTCGGATGCTGTAATGTGCAGGATTCAAGATACTCCACAATTCTTTCCTTTAGCAGTGATTCCATAAATTTTCCCACCACCAATGTCAGGCTGACTGGCCTGTAGTTGCCAGCCTCTTCCCTGCTCCCACTTTTGTGAAGAGGGACTACATCTGCCCTCCTCCAGTTCTCCAGGACCACTCCCATCTCCAGCAAGTAGTTAAACAGGGCTGTTAGTGGTGCTAGAACCTCTATAAGCTCCTTTAATATCCTTGGATGCATCCCGGTTGGCCCCATTGCCGTGTCCACTTTCAGTTTTGCTAGTTCCTTCGGGACTTTGTCCTCCGTAAATGGACTGATGTCTACCTCCCTTCCATTGATACTCCTGTTGTTTATCTGTGGTCCCTCACCTTTCCCTTCTTCTGTGAATACTGAACAAAAATATGTGTTTAGGATTTCTTCTTTTTCTTGGTCCACCTCCACACACTCCCCTCTTAGCCTTATAGTTATAATCCCACTTCTGGTCTTTCTCCTTTCACTAACATACCCGAAAAATGTATTGTCCCCTTTCTTTACTGCCTGGACTATTTTCTCCTCCATTTGACTTGTGCTTTTGTGCTCCTGACTGCTTTACCTGCCTCCTCTGCTCTTCCAGATATACTTCCCTGTCCTCCTCCCTCTGTGTCTCTTTAAACCTCCTGAAAGCTACACCTTTTTGTCCTTGCTTTCACGGCCACCTCTTTTGAGAACCATAGTGATCTTTTTTTCTCTTGCTTTTGTTTACTTGCCTAACACAAAGGTTTGTTGCCTTCACTGTAGCTTCTTTTAGTTTCACCCACTGTTCCTCTACACTACCCAAGTCCCCCCCCGCCTCCCTCCACCAGGGCATCCTTGAGGCATCCCCCCAAATTTGCAAGGTTGGCCCTCCTGAAGTCCAGGACCCTTGCCTTTGTGCGGTTCAACTCTGCCACTGTTCTTATATTGAACCACACCATTCGGTGATCACTGAACCCCAGGTGGCCACCTACTGTGACATCCGCAACATTGTCCCTGTTCATGAATAGCAGGTCCAATATCGCTTTCTCATGAGTGGGCTCTTTTACTAGTTGCCTGAGGAATGCCCCCTGCAGGGAGTCCAGGACCCTTGCCTTTGTATGGTACGACTCTGCCACTGTTCTTATATTGAACCACACCATTCGGTGATCACTGGACCCCAGGTGGCCACCTACTGTGACATCCACAACATTGTCCCTGTTTGTGAGTACCAGGTCCAATATCACTTTCTCATGAGTGGGCTCTTTTACTAGTTGCCTGAGGAGCACCCCCTGCAGGAAGTCTAGGATGTCCCTGCTCCTTGCTGAAGCTGCAGCCAGGATGCTCCAATCAATATCTGACAGATTGAAGTCTCCCACCAGCAGCACCTCCCCCTCAATCGCCATCTTATGGATGATTTCCATTAGAACCCTGTCCAACTCTTCCCCCTGTGCTGGTGGTCTGTAGATCACACCAGTGTGAATAACAATTCCATTTCCCTTCTCTAGGGTGACCCACAGTGCCTCCACCCTCCCTGTATTCATTGTATTTAGTTGCTTTTATGCTATCCTTCATTTAAAGACCCACTCCTACCCCCTTCTTACCCACCCTGTCCTTCCTGGACAGAGTATAGCCTGGTATGGTTATATCCCAGCTGTGGTTCTTATTGTAGCGTGTCTTGGTAATCGCAACAATGTCCAGATCAGACTCTGCCATTAAAGCCACTAGGTCTGGGATTTTATTTCCCAGACTACAAGCATTTTCGCATATGGCCTTCCAAAAGTTTGCTACCACCCCTCCTGACAGCCCCCTTTTATAGGTGTCAACATGGCTCAGTTGGTAGCAGAAGGTCGTGAATTCTTGTCCCACACTGGGATTGGACTTGTACCTAAAATGCTGGCATCCGAGTGCAGTATTGGGGGGTGCTGTACTGCTGGGGTGTGCCATCCTTCAGATGAGACATTAAACCAAGGTCCCTTCTACCCATCCTGGTGCTGTCCTGGTGGGTGTCCAGGAGGAAGTAAAAGAACCCAGGGCACTCTTTGCAAAGAAGTAGGGGATATTCACGGTGGCCACCACTGCAGATTCAGTCACCTCACTACCAGTCTAGCATTGCTTGTACAGCGCTTTGAGATACACTGTATATGAAATGCGCTATATAAATGCTGATTCTTCTTCTTCTTTTTCTTCTTTATCCTCGTGCCTACTCTCCTTACCCCATGCCTTCATTCCTACCCTATGTTTTTCTACTATTCTGCTTTTCCTGTTTTTAGGTACCTTTGGGGATTTCCTTTCCATAGGGTTCTCCCTATAGACTGCTTCTACTTTCGGGGAGGGGGGCGCAGTTTGATTCTCCCTGCTTCCTTTCGCCACCCCTTTGGCTAGTTTAAATGTTTGCCAATGGCTATTTAAATCGCTACAGATACATAGATACATAGACAGTGTCTGCAGATAAGGGCCTATGTCCACCCAGTCTGCCCATTTGAGCTTGTAAGTTCAGTTTATGTTTTCCTAGAAGTCTGTTGCCCCTTACCCCTGACCTCCAGAATTCCTTTATGTCTATCCCATGAATTCTTAAATCCCGTGATTGTTTCAGCCCCCACCACTTCCTCTGGCAGGGTGTTCCACTTGTCCACCACCCGTTCTGTGAAGAAATTCTTCCTCACGTTTCCTCTGAATCGTCCTCCCTCCAACTTCATTCCATGCCCTCTAGTCCTGGAACATTTTGTTTCGCTTAAAAATGAGGACCTTGGCTCCTCTCCAGGATGGATGCAGGCCATCTCCCCTATATAGGCCTACATCCCTCCAGGTGGAATCCCAGTTCCGAATGACACTGAACTCCTGTTCTCTGCACCAGTCATTCAGCCATGCAATGAAGCTTCTGGTGCTGAGTATCCTGTCCTTCCCCATGTTGTAGACAGGTAACACCTCAGAAAAGGACACCAAGCATGCAACCTGCCTAAGACCCCTCCCCAACTCCCTGAACTCCTCCTGCATTACCCTAACCTCATCCCTAGCCACATCATTAGTCCACAGGTGGATAATGATGTCTAGCTTTCCGTCCCGGACTGCTGCTCCAGCGAGCCTCAGGATCCATTTTCCATCCCTCTGAGCCATGACACTGAGCAGGCACTTAACCTCCCTCCCTGCCCCCAAATCTACCCCCTAACGATGGAGTTCCTCACCAGGAGTTGCTTCCTCCTCCTCCTCTGGGGTCCTCTGCCACCCACCTTGGGGTCTCCACAATGGAGGACCCCACATCCTCCTTGGTCTTTACGGCGGGTGCCTGTATGGGACAGTCCCACCCCACCAAAGCAGCATAGGAGTTTGTGTATGGAACCGTAGGGGGAGGATGTGCCTCTGACCCATTGCCCTCTCCCCTCCCGAGCCCACTGTAGTCCAACTGCTCCTCCTCTTTGGCATCCTTTGAGGCAACGGTGGTGGACTTGTTGGTCCCTTGGTGGGGGAAGAGGCCCCCCCCAAATCCTAACCAACTCAGCCTGAAGATGAGCAACCTTCACAGTCAGCCAAGAGGGGTACATGCAGATAGGGCAGCAGTCTCTGGAAAGTCTCCCTGAAGACTGCCACCCCACAGTCACTGCACTGCACCACTCCCAGCATGTCTATTTCGGGCCAACCTGTTTTTGCTTTGTTAACTTAAAAACCCTTATTTACTCCTACTCTAGATAGGGAGCTTCACATTTTCCCCAAACTTTTTCTTATTCTAAACCCTTTCTAGCATTACACTAAAAGGGTGTTTCCCCTAATCCCAAATTTTTAGGTTGCTATAAGCTCCTACTAACCCCTACCCTAGATAGGGTGTTTCACCTATAAGCAATTCCTGGCTTGCTCCTGACACTCCATCCCTCCCTTGAGGTATGTGAGATATAGTAAGAGTTCAGTAAACTTACCTGCCTGCCTCCTCCTGCTTTGTCCAGTTACCTAGTTTGCCCTTCTACGAGTCCTTCACCTCCCTTCTGAGGTGCAGAGTGCCCATCTGCTGACTGCCTTGCTGGGCTGACCTGCAGGTGACCTCATGTCCTTTGTGCTTTGGTCCTTTGCGCGGGATGGCTACAACAAGGGAGCTGCTTAGAGGCCTAGACCTTATGTAAGTCTTGGCTACTTCCTGGTCCCTCGAGGCAGCTCTCCAATTGACTGCAGTCAGTGCAAGGAGGCATGGTTGAACTGGGATTGGCTCCCCTGGTGAACTGCTGCAGCCCCGTTCCTCCGCCGCTCCTTCAGTGAATTACAGCTCCTGAAGTGCTTGGCGGGGCTGCTTCGTCCTCCTTCTCACCAAGTACAGATTGCATAGAAATGTCTTCTAATCTCTCATATAGCGGTGCTACCACACCCCTATGTTTTTATGGTTCTGCTTTGTCGAGGGTCTGGAGCACCTGCTTGAAGCAGATAATGGGAGTATATGCGTGGTTTGATGAAGAAGGTGTTTGAAGCAACCAGCAAGGTCTCACATTCAGTGATCTATAAGCATAAAGGGACAAGAAGTGCCCCCCCCCCCCCGCAACGCAACAGGGACCTAAGGCAATTGATTTTGAACAAAGGTCTTTAACTGCTGGAAAGATACTGGTCACCTCCAGGTAAGAAATGAGTACACATAGAAGCTAGGAAAGCAGTAAGAGCTGTGGATAACATGAAAGCCTTTTTCCAGACAGTACATAAATGGTTAGAGAAAGGTAAGGGAAGAGATTTGGCCCCTGAAAATAAGTGAAGGGGTGAGGAACCTGTGAGAGAGCCAGGGATATGACTGAGATGCTGACTTGCATCCAGGGTAACCATGATGCAGTCTGCGGGTCTCATGCATACCCCGGTAGATGACTGTCTGGGAAAGATCAAGGCAGGTGTAACCGGGTTACTGTTGATATAATGGTTACTGCTCTGCTTTGCAGGCTCAGTGTGGTTAATGGGCCTAGGTCTGTTGATCCTCTGGTTGGGGGGGGGGGTTTGTATCCAAGGTTAAAACGAAATTCTGCAAGGCATCCACCCAGAGGAAGGTTTAAAGGGACACTGTCAACCCCCTTACGCCTCAAACTGTCCCTAGTTTAAAACACAAGTTATGATTGTTCACATTCTGTAGCGACTGCTGATGCAGCTGGTTGTTTTAATTTGATTCTTTTGTTCTTTTAAAAAGTGAAAAACAGACTGACCACCATACTGGTGTTACCACACAAAAACATATTTGTTTACGTTCCTTGATCAACTGCCACTGCATCTTTCCTGGACTCAGGAACACCCCAACATAGCCTAGCCACTCACTGGGCAGTTAGAGTAGAGGAGGTTATTGTAACATGAGTGGCTGCACTGTTCGGGAGTGTTTCTGATGTTCAAGAAGTATGCAATAAGAAGAGATCCAGGATTTGAAACAAAACAAGGTCCTTTTACATTTGCATGCATTTTGGTTCTATTAATCCAGGAGGCAGATAAAACAACCAGCAACATCAATTCATTATAGAGAGGATAAGCAATAATAAAATGTGGGGTTCTAACTAAAAATAATATGATGCAAAAAGGGCTGACAGCGTTCCTTTAACTCTGCCTGGTATACGTATAGTACCACCCATAGGATGCAGTACTTACCTACCCACCTTCTAACAGGACCAGCCCACGTGTGTAGCAACTCAATGGTGGTATCAGTACTCACAAATCATGCAACTCAGCACTTCAAAATAATGAATGCTCTGACAAGGATGACAGCCAAATAACAGGGAACTTTATTTTGGGACTGTTCCATGCCCTAAAAAGGGAAGTAATTAGCACTGAGGTAGACAGTATAGTACAGCTTCTGTTGGTTCTTTGCTAGTCCAGGCTTAGCTGACACACACAGGTGCTGCTCCGTAATTGCCCTTCCAGGTGCAGCCAGATCATTTTATTCACTTGGGCTGTGCTTCAAGTCCCTTTTTATGCTCAGTCCAAAATGCAGTACAACCCACCCTCAAACCACTCTTGACAGTACTGTGATTTTTCTGCCTAACTGCACTGGGGGATGCAACCCTTTCCTCACTGGTATCAGTGTTATATACTATACTTCTAACCAGGGAGCTCCCAGCACTTCTGTTGGCACCCAGCCATTTAAGTGTAGCAAGTTTGATGTTGATGCACATGATTGGCCAGTGGGGGTGCTGTGCACTTAAATAAAACAATGTGTAACCCCTTGGTGGCCCTATCCCAAGGGCTACTACCCCTGCCTGCATGGCTAGTAACAGGTTAAGGGGCCTGGGTTCTGAAATGGGTGCCTCCACCCGAAGGTCAGGGTTGGTAGTATTCAAACTAACCTGGGCACAGCCTTCCAGGACAATGTAACCCCCCTCTTTCCCTTCTAGTGGCCTGAGCAATATACGATAATCACTTTTGCAGTACCTCTTGTACACCATACCAGTACCCACACTGCTTGCACTTACCACCAGGGCTGGTTCTTCTGGCTCGACCCAGCTAAAAAGTCAGATCTGATTTATTCAGGGGACTTGAACAAGGAAGGGGCATAATCAGGTTGATTGGCTTAAAGGCTATATTAATTAACAGTTATGCATGCGCTTTAAGTCCCCATACAGTCACACCTCTGGGTACCCAGGTAGGGAGATGATGGGCTAGCCAGGAATGTTGCAGCTGGTTGGGGTCCTGTGATGGAAGAAAGCAAGATGCACAACACACACTATTTGTAATCCAGAGCCGGAGCGCTCAGTTTGTGAAAGAAAAAGCAACTAGACAATCAGATGACAACACTTTAGATTTAGCTGTTGTTGCAGGGAGCTACCCTGATGTTTACTTACGCTACCCAATACTGGACACAGGCAGGATGAAATTGAGACTGCAGGTTGTTGAGCTGGAGTGCCCAGAGAAGCAGGGCCCACACGAATCACCAAGGCGTCGTTCCTGTTCAGGTTTTGAGCAGGGGTCTGATCCCCAGGCAGGTCTCTCATCAATAGCTTTCTCTGTGCAGTGGGTAGTTAGGCTGAGCCAGTGTGGCAAGGCCCAGGCCCAATGGAGATGATTTTGGATTCAGTCCATGGGGCTGGATGCAGCTTCCAGCAAGCAGAATACAGTTCAAACCACAGTGGGGAACCAAATCGCGACCCACTAGCAGCACACAGCACATTTACACATAAGGAAATTCTAATGCAGCTTCCAGCAAGCAGAACACAATTCAAACCACAGTGGGGATCCAAATCATGACCCACTATAAGCACACAACACACTCTCATGTAAGGAAATTCCACTGTACCAGGCAAAAGGCTCTGCAGTCACAATTACAGAGTCTGTGCACCATCCTGGAGTTCAGAGGTGGCTGGAAGTCCAGACAGGCCAATCCCATTCAGCAAATCTTCGGTCTTCTTCAGGTAGGAGCCTGATCACAATTCAGTGGCTTACTTCACTCTCCAAGTTCGGATTTAGTCCGAAAAAGGCACAAGTTCCCTCTCAGGGACAGCAGGCAGACATGCAGGCCAAAACTCAGACCTTTCCACAGTTCTCCCACGCGAATCTACACCGTGGCTGCTGCTTGAATCATTCAAGCTGTTATCTCTTCACTTCCCAACTCAGAACTGAAACTAACTGCAAGCTGCTTGGGAATTTCCCCAAGATCCAAAAGGTTTGGTTGGCTGATCTGTCTGTCTGTCACAACAAGGGCTCCCCCTCCAGGTTATTTTAGGCGCCAAAATGCAAAAACTACAATTCCTACAAGTTTTGACCCCACCAAGCCCCTGTAGGTAGGCTCCATTTTAGAGTCCCAACAGTACTGATTGGCCCATTCTGACAGTCCCAGGCAAGTTGGTGGAAAGAAACAGAACAGTCCTTGCTGCAAAGAAGGCAGGTTAGAACAAACTGCAATATTATTACTACTCTAACAAATGATCAGCAAACAAGCAAATCTTCTAAGAGAGCTCATTTTTAGATTAATTAAGACTGCAATCCAAGCAGCCCTTAAAGAGACAGTACGCAGAGGCTATACAGGCACTCTCTGACAATACATTTAAACTGCTAAACCGCAGAACACCAGCCTGGCACTGAGCATTTAGGCAAGCTCAAGGAAGACTTTTCAGGAACCCCCATTTGAAGGGAGGGTTACACCCTTCCCTGCCTGCATCAGTTAACATAAACTTATTACTTTATTATACATATTCACTACACTTCATGATACTATATCCATAAGGACAATACTTATGCATGTTTCATACAGGTAATACTGATTCCACTATGATTAACATACTTGTGACATCACAATACTGATTCATGTTATAACTTCCTGTACATTAAACAATGTAGTAGGGGGCCCTTCCCTATCAGCTATCTAGGGGCCGGATGGGGCAGGGGCACCATGCTGAGAAGGGAGAACAAACAACCTAGAATTGGCCATTAAGCTCAGTTTGGGTAGTGAGCTCTGAGGAATATAAACACCTTTGTAAACTACATTAAGAGGCAAATCTACTGGCCTCCCAGGAGAATCCATAACTGAAGAGCAATACTGGCTTTACAGCTCGGCCAGTCTTTCTGGGGGGAGCAGTCAAAGTCTCTGTACTTTCAGCACTAACTTTGGAGCTTTTGTCATTTGTGAGGGGTGCCTCTGCATGGATGGGAATGTCCAAACTGGGAGCACTGTCAGCTCTTGCTCTGTAGGCTCTGTTTCCACAACACTTGGCTCATTTAGAGAAGGTTCTGGCACAATTAGGCTTTTTAGCACGGAAGGGGGGCTGTCAGCACTCACATATTGTTGTTCAAGTTCTGGTGTGTCACCAGGGAGACTCAGACCATCAGCCCGTTCTTCGGGCAATTTACATAGTTTCACAAAAAACAGAGTCCGCAACCTCAGATGTGATGCTTTGTACCTCACTTTCAGGGAGCATTGACTCCAAGGATGAAGCTGGGGGGTTAGGCAGCCAAAAGGCCCAGCTTCATCCCTACAATTAGTCATAGGGTTACCTTGAAACAGCTGACTCAAGTCATAGGAGGGGTAATAGGCATTGTCACACTCACTTTCGTCAGAGGTGGACTGACAGTCACTATCATTCTGGGCCTGCTGCGGGGGAAACCTTAAATCTGTAACTACTGGGGTAGGTTGACTCTGTCTCTTTTCTGCAGCAGCATGAGTCACCGGCCCAGGAGAATCAATCTCTGATGGTTCAGCCTCAATTATGACTTGGCCAAAAGGTAGCAAGTGGTTACGGTGCATGGTCTTGACAGTTTGGGAGTTTTTCTCTGGGCGCACCTTGTACACTGGTAAATCATTCAACTTTCCAGCTACTACATGGGGAACATGGTACCACCTATCAGCAATTTTGTGTTTGCCATGCAGTCCCAAATTTCATAACAACACACAGTCTCCAGGCCGAAGCTCTTGAACTTTTACTTTTTTATCATGCCTCTCTTTGTTGGCAAGATTTCTTTTGGTGGCCATTGTCTGGGCCAGTTGATAGGCATGGTTCAATTGAGCTTTCAGTTTCTGTATATACTGTAGGTAATTTTTGGCTCACACCCCATCTGGAGAGACCCCAAAGCAGACATCAACGGGCAGTCGGGCCTCCCTCCCGAACATGAGGCGGTAGGGGGAGAACCCAGTAGATAATTTTTTGTGCAATTGTATGTGTGGACCAAGCTGCTAATCTGCTGGCTACACTTAGGCTTGTCTGTGGGATGGAGGGTTCCCAGCATGTCTAGAAGGGTGCGGTTAAAACGTTCTGGCTGAGGGTCCCCCTGTGGGTGATAAGGGGTGGTTCTTGACTTCTGCACCCCCCATAGAGAGAGCATTTCTTTGATTAGCTGACTTTCAAAATCTCTGCCTTGGTCAGAGTGGATCCGCTGAGGGGCACCATAGTGGATGAAGACATTTTCCACTAGCACCTTGGCCACGGTAGCGGCCTTCTGATCTTTTGTTGGAAAAGCTTGCGCATACCATGTGAAATGATCCATCACCACTAACACATAGCCAATATCCCACTGATCAGGTTCTAAACACAAAAAGTCTATAGCAGACCAGTTCTATGGGGTGCAGGTAGTAATATTGACAAGGGGGGCAGCTCTCTGAGGCAGGGCTTTCCTTTGCAGGCAACGACTGCAGATCTTTACATGTTGCTCAACATCGGCCCCCATCTTGGGCCAGTAGAATCGAGATTGTACCAAGTTGAGAGTTCTGTCAATGCCAAGGTGCCCCGTGTGATTGTGGAGGGACCTCAGTACCAAATTTTAAAGGCCATGGGCAGGACCAATTGCTGCCTGTCTACTTGACTGCCATGATCCACTGTCTCTCTGTACAACAACTGATTGAGTAGCTTCAACCTGGGGTCTTCTTTAAGCAATAGAGCAGTTCACAAGTCAGGGGAACGCAACTTGGACACATCTTTCCCCGCATGCAGGGCATGAAGTGCAGGCTGAATCATAGGATCTTAGGATTGAGCCCACTGAATGCTGTCATTGTCAAATTGAGGTAGTGCACTAATATCTAGAGTAGAAAAGTGGCAATAGGCAGCCGGTATGCAGGTATCAGGAGGGCCCAAGCAATCTACTAAACAGTCCACTGTGTCCGCAGACATCTGTTCATCTCGGTCAAATTTTTGGCACAAGGCTCGGATGTCAGGTTCAGACAGCCTCACCCAATCACTCTTGGAAACTGGCCTTCGTGACAAGGCGTCAGCATCAATATGGTTCGGTCCTGGCCTGTATTCAACAGCATAATCATAGGTTGATAAGGTGGAAAGCCACCGGTGCCCAGTGGCATCTAACTTAATTGAAGTCTGTACATAGGTTAATGAGTTATTGTCGGTCTTCACTAATATCTTTGCCCCATAGAAGTATTCATGAAATTGGTCGATGATGGCCCATTTTAGTGCAAGAAACTCCAGCTTGTGCACAGGGTAGTTTCACTCCGATGGGACCAGCTCCTGCTGGCGAAGGCCACTGGTCTCAAACCATCCTCATAGGCTTGATACAGCACAGCTCCTAGACCCTGCAGACTGGCATCCGTATGCAGCACATAGGGCTTGGTGGGGTCAGCATATGTGAGGATGGGGACATGGGTGAGTTGGTATATGACTTCGTGAAAGGCTGCTTCACATTTGGGTGTACAGCAGGGCCCAAAAAGTTCACCTGTGCGGAAGTACACTTTCTCTGGTTCTTTGACGGACCCTTTTTTATATTTATGGTTGGTAGGAGGGTAACCCTGGGTAAGATTCAAGAGAGGGTGAATCACCTTTGAATAGTCCTTTATGAACCTGTGGTAGTAGCCACAGAACCCCAAGAAATGTTGTAGTTCTTTCAAATTATGGGGCTGGGGCCAGGTAGTGAGTGATTCAACCTCACTGGGATCAGTCTCTATCCCTTCTGCAGGTACTATGTGCCCTACATACTTTACGGGGGTTTGAAAAAACTGGCACTTGTCAATGGACAGCTTGAGGCTGAAGTTTTCCAGTCAGTCTAGGACTTTAAACAGTCAGGTCTCATGCTCCTGTAATGTGCGCCCAAACACAATGACATCGTCTAGGTACACTAGACATTCCAGCAAGTTCATATCTCCCACCGTACATTCCATCAGTCACTGAAAGGTGGCCGGGGAACCTGAAATCCCCTGTGGCATTCTCAGGAATTCGTAGAACCCCAAAGGACAGATGAAGGCTGTTTTCTCACGGTCCTCCAGGGCCATCGGGATCTGGTAGTATCCGCTGTGAAGATCCAATACCGAAAACCATTTGCTCCCATTCAAACAATCCAGGGCATCTTGTATATGGGGCATGGTGTATTGATTGGGGATGGTCCACCAGTTCAGGGTTTGATAATCAACACACATCCTTACCAACCCATTCTTCTTATGCACAACCACAATGGGAGAGGCATATGGGCTCCTTGATTGTTGTATCACACCAGCAGTGAGCATTTTCTGCAGGTGTCTCCTCACATCATCTATGTCTGCTGGGGTGAGACGTTGGGATATCTCTCGAAATGGCCGGTCATCATGCAGGTGTATGTGATGCTTTGCACCCTGGACACACCCCACGTCCCATTCTTTTAATGAAAACACTTGGTCCCTCTGAGTGAGTTTCTTGCTAATTCTAGCCTTCTATTCAGCTGGCAATGGGGAGTCACCAAAGTCAAATAAGTCCGGGGTTACTCTCTCCTTCTCACCAGAGCACTTGTTGCTGGGCAGTATGGCAGTGTCAGTGCAGTGTACTGTAGCTAGGGTGCACCCTCTGTTCACCCAAATCTCCCAATCTGACACATTCTGAATCTGGACCATCACTCGTCATGCATAGGCATGGGCACAAGCAGGCAAGATGCTGGGTTTGGCCAATAATCCCTCTGGCAACTTTCCATCTTCTGGTGCATCCAACATTAATATTCTGTTCTTTATGTTGCACTTTAGGCAGACTTCTCTATGGATTGTGCACTAGGCGTTGGGGCCAATACCAAGCAGTCAGGTTCCATTTTCGACCCTATCCCCACTGGCTCATCTGGGTCCACTTCATCGGGTCTCTGTTGCCAGTCATAAGCCCTTTTTACTAAGGCTGGAATTCTTAGGGCCCATCCAATCAGTTGCCCTTGTTTCTCATGGCAGAGTTGTGCTAGTCTCCCAAACGTGGGCATTTGTTCCAATTGACAGGGGAACCCCATCATACAGCCTGGTGGGGGGACAAACTAGGGCCAGTGTCTCTACTTGCTCCTTTATACCAGTGACAGTTGCAGGAAAAGACAACCAAAGGTGGGCATATCCTAGATATGGATAAGACTTGTCGCTCAGCCCCCACTCATATAGGCCTTCCAGGGACTGTAAGGGCACACCAGATAAGTGTTTGTCATACCAGTCCTGAAACACAATGGTCACTTGCGACCCACTGTCAAGCACAGCCCAAGTAGGAATACCATTCACAGCCACATCAGTCTCCATTGAAGGGCTCACTATCTTGGACCAGTCTGGAGGGACAGTAGCAGGGGCCGGTACAGACGACTTAGCCACAAAGAAGTTGGAGTTGGGATTTCCTGAGCCTTCACTGCGGTAGTTTCCAGCACTCCTCAGCCATGGTTTCACTTTCCGGAGCTACCTTCGAAGTCTGTATACAATCTTATCTAAGTCTTTTGGGGACCAGCATTCATTCTTCATATGTCCCTCCTTCCCACAATTATGACAGAGAATGCTTTCTAGAGTCTGGCATGGCCGAGGCATCCCATTGGGGGCTGAGGCAGGGGTAACACCAACAGAAAATCTGGTGTGTGGTGAGCATGGGGAGACGCCTCAGTAATTCCTCACTTCCATAGTCAATTCATCAATCTTTGAGCTGCTGTCAACAGGGGATGCCTGGGAGTGCACCCCAACCCCCATAGTGGACACACGCTGAGAGGGGCTTGGGCCCATTGTATCTCTGGAATGGGCTTGTAGGGAAATGGTAGCCCTCATTTCTCTGACCTCTCACAGTATCTCGCCCCAGGGCGAAGCATCCTTGCTAGCCTCCCCATGTTCAACTGGCACTGTATTTCACCCCTGAGCATCACTCACATGTGCATCTTCGGTCATCTGGGCAGCAGCAACAGCAGATACAGGAGAGACCCACCCACATGGCTGCATCCTCTCAATCCTCCAAATATCCTTCATCAGTCCGTCATAGGTAGGAGGCGCATCCAACCAAGAAGCAAGACGTAGCTGGAGCAGCAATAATTCAGAGAATGGGGCTGACTTGAGAAGCTGGTCCAACCTATTCCGATCTAACTTAGCTGGGGCCATGCCCCCTTTCTTTAGATATTCCTGTAGCACCACTTCCAGTCGAGGCACGTACATGGATAAGGGCTCCCCTGGGTATTGCTGAGTGTTTTTGACCCTACCCCACAGGTCCTCATCCGAATCGGGACTCCCATACACATTTCCAATGCATTCAAAAAATCTTGAGCAGTTGCTTCTGGCTTACTAGCCTGTGTAGCATGGATAGTAAGTTGGGTGGGGCCTCTGAGGCTTTCAACTACTTGTCTGGTTATTAAATCACAAATGTGGTATAGCTAACAGTGGTTTCCTTAGCGAGCCTACCAGGAGTCAAAGTCCTTGTGGCTTGTTTGACTGGAGTGTCACTCACACCCAAACCAAATTATGCCAGACTGCCCCAGTTTACCAAAGGTGGTGGTGTGTCACGTGCACAGCCCGGACATGCCTTGCAGCAGGGTGTGTCACACAACACTGACACAGAGTGCAGTTCTGGGCCAACCCTGGGTTTTACTTATGGTTCTCCCAGACCATGGGATCTCCCTTAATTCACAGGGGTGATGGCCCAGATTGCAGCAAGTCCCTCTTTGACTGGTTTCTCACTCACTCTTTCTCCCTCTGTCTATCTCTCTTTCTCCTTCTTCTCTGATGCCTCCAGTATCAGCTGGTGTCTGACTGTTCCTTCAGTCCCAGTCAGGCCACCTCTGACCTCTGCATTTAGCAGATAATCTTCTATTTACATACAGAGCAGCTCAGGCTATGAAAACCCGATTCTATCGACCAACACACTATATCCTGGCATCCAGTCCCTTGTGTGTGTTGCTAACCAGCTTCCCAGACTAGCTGTGGTCACAGTAAATCAGTTTGGTCTTGCAGCACAGCACAGTATCTCAAATACTGCTGCAGCTGTCAGCTGTCACTTTCAATATGATCTAGCATGATTACTGCCTTTTTCAGTAGCACGAGTTTTGCTTCTCGCACAATTTCAAGCAGATTTATGGTCTGTCCATGCAGCAGCACAGCTCTCTGCCTGCTTCTCTGTTCTCACTGCCTTTACCTGCAGACACACTACCAGAATGAATGAATTCTAAAACAGACCCAGCTGCTCACTGGAAGACTGCAGCTCCTGGCTATTGATTCAAGCTGTCAGTCATACTAGGCTATTCTGGAGGCATGTTACTCGACAGGTGATTGGATGCTGTAAAGGCCCCTTAATTAACTTAGCCCTTCACAAGTCCATTAGGCACTGTGGTTCTCTCTTTGGGCAGAGATTATGAAGATGGAAGTTTTGTAGTCCAGAGGCAGTCTGTCCCCAAAAGTCCCTGTTTATACAGAACTCTGCAGTTGCACAATATCTCAGTTTTCAAGCCAGTCCTGATTGTGCATTTTCACATTGGGAGTATTGATGTATTAGTTTCATCATTGGCAGCTAGCACCTTTTATGAGCGAGTGCAGGAAGCCTTAAAGGTAAAGCCACCATATAGAGGGAACTTACACAGGTAAACCCAAGGGGTGGACATGACACAATCCAGGGCCAGAATCATTGTGGACTAAAAAAAAAAAATCAATTGCAGTAATCTTTTAAAAGACAGTCTGTCTAGTTGTGATACAGGAGAACTGGAAGAGGCCACTGTGGTCCCCATTGTCAAGAAGGGGGTAAGTTTAAATCTAGGCAACTACAGGCCAGTCAGGCTGACATAAGTGTCATGCAAGGTTCTAGAATCTATTATTATGGACAGAATAATGGATTATTTGATTGACATGAAGATTCTTACCCTCTCAGCATGGCTTTATGAGGAAAAAACTGATGGGAAGGGGGTCTGATCCCAGCAGTCTTTGGTTGGCAGCATGTCGCCAAATGCTCCCATGCATTGCCTGCTAGGTTCTTCAGTAGCTTTGTTGTTCCAGGCTGGGACAGACAGGGGCAGAGGCTACAGTAGATGTATTCCTCTCCTGGACATGTTTATAGCAGCCCTGCCCTACCTAATATGCAATTTACTAATTTACTTTAAGGGTCTAAAAATGTATTTTACATTTAATAATATTTTTTATCACTTGCTTTTCTAAATTTTCTGTGTTGTGGGCACCTGCTCCCTGCTCCATCTGTGGTGCAAGTGCAACCTGCCTTGCTTTCATTTCTGTCTTCTACAAAAGTAACAAGTAATCAATCAATAAAATCTTAATTTATATGGTTGATTAGTTTATTTGTGGGGGTTGAAACAACAGCCCCATTTCAACTACGCACTGGGACATTAATGGCAACAGCACTTAGATGAGACAACATCCACCTGGAAGTATGGCTCCGGAAAATAACCCCCCACACTTCAGCATCTTATTGCACTTATCAAATGTGTACCCTGTACAAAACAAAAGACAGTTTTTGCTTTTTATAAACCTTGTTTTTAATTGAAAAGTGAGGACAGAATGTGGAACTGGCAGTCTCTGAAGTTAGGAACAGGGCACTGGCAGTTCATACTGTTGTGAGATTGTGAGATTGTGAGCAGGTCCTGAGGAGCTGAGAGAAAACCAGAATTGGGAATAGAGATTGCAGCTGTAGAAGTGTGTTATGGAATCAGATCAGAAATCACGCTCTTTAACAAGTATTTTGTCACAAACAGTTCCTCATTGTGTGTATAGGTGGTAACATTATTCATGAGCACAAAAATAAGGAAAAATGGTTACCAGAAATGTTTTTTGAAAACTTTCTGGTAGCCATTGCTATTGACATGTGCTATGTCCTTGCTGCCGGAAGAAGTGCAACTCCATGGGTTTCTTTTCCTGAACTGTATGGCTCTGGATGTTTCTCCACCAGTCAGGATGCAGGATTTTCCAAACCCATTGGAGAATATGAGGTTAATACATGACAGGTAAGGGAAGAGTTGCTGGTAGATTGAATTTCAGGGTTGGACTCAAGCTTTCAGTCAGGCACTGCACATTTTCAGGCTCTGCTTTTGATCAGAAATTATTATGTTTGCAGTGTTTTCTAGCTCTGTCTTTCAAAGTAGGAACTGCTGTGTTTGCAAGATTTTACAGTTCCATATTTGAAGCAGAACTTGAAGCATTTTACAGCAGTTCTTCCTGGTATGAGGGTTGAATTCTAGGTTGGAGTCAGGTGTACTGTTGTAGCAGTACAGGAGTCTATATAGGAATTGATATGCAAGGAAGTAGTATGGAGTTGTGCCACTTTGTGGCCAGTTATGGTAATTACATGCTGTATACTCCAATGAGGTAATGACAAAGGTGGAGACCATAGAAACATAGAAATTGTTGACAGATAAGGACCGCCAGGCCCATCCTGTTTTCCGGAAAACCCCTACACTAGTTTGTGACCTCTGACCCTAACTGGTCAATGGCTTTTCACCCCACTTTCCCAACTGTAAGGTACCCTTATGCCTGTCCCATGCATATTTACTTTAAAACCCTCCACTGTGCTCGCCCCCACCACCTCCTGTGACAGTCTATTCCATGTGTCCACCACCCTCTCTGTGAAGAAAAACTTCCTCATATTTCTCCTCAGCCTGCCACTTTCCAGTTTCATATCATTCCCCCTCATTCTTGTACATATCTTATATTGGAAGATGTCTCCCCCCTGCACCTGGCTCTCTGATCAGTCATAGAATCATAGAATCTTGACAGCAGAAAAGGACCCCTTCGGCCCATCTAGTCTGCCCCTTGCCCCCTTACTCATCCCTCCTCCTACTGCCTCCTCCCCCTACTACTCAGCCCCATATGTCTGTCTTTTGCTCTCTTGAATCCCTCCACTGTTGGAGCCCCCACCACCTCCTCTTGTAGTCAGTTCCAGGCCTCCACCACTCTGTCCGTTAAGAATCACCCCCTCACATTGCCTCTATATCTTCCTCCCTGCAGTCTTAGGCTATGCCTCTAGTTATAGCCCCCTCCTTCCTTTTAAGTAAACAACCCTCCTTCACTTTTTTGATCCCCTTCACATACTTAAAAGTTTCAGTCATGTTCCCTCTCTCCCTTCTAGTCTCCAGCATGTACAGATCCAATTCCTTACACCTCTGCTCGTATGTCTTCCCTTGCATAACCTGTATCATCCTGATTGCCCTTCTCTGAACTCTCTATCTATCCTGTCTATGTCCTTTCACAGGTGTGGTCTCCAGAACTGGACTCTGTACTCTAGGTGCTGCCTCACCATGGCTTTGTAACGGGCATCAGTACCTCCTCCATCTGCTAGTAATGCCCCTGCTGATGTATGCCAACATTCCATTGGTCTTCCCCACTGCCCTGCTACATTGGTTCAAACAACATGAAGTCTTGCTATATTATGACAATTGCAGTATGACCGCAGGTTAGAACTGCTCGAGGTGAAATAGTTAACTTTCCATGCAGGCATGGAACTTAGAGCGCGAGCTCGTTGAAAACTCTGTCTGTTGTGCTTCAAACGCAAACTGTCAGATTATTTACTCTACCACTGAACAGTCGCCTGGAGATTTCTCCTTCTGCTCGGTTCATTTTGTCGGTTTAAAAGTATTATTTTTCGGTTTTAGCGAAATTAAACCATAACCGGTCAGTTCAAGCTCTGTCTGTAGTAATGTAAGTAATAGATAGGTTTTACATTTATTTTTCTGTGTGGAACTTGTAATTCTTTATCGGTTCGGTTTGAACCGATCAGGTTCATGTTAAAATCTACTAGTCCTTTTTAGAGTGCGGTTCCGGTTCTTATCGGTTCTAAAAACGGATTTCTTACGGTTTTTTCCACGCACCCATGACACAGTTGGGAACCGATATGTGTCTTGTTTGGTGGATTGCCATAACCGGGCAAGCTTGGTTAGGCTGGCATTAGTGTCTGAGAAACCCAAAAGAAAAACCGGACCCACTGGGTTTCAACACTGTAGTGTTTGTGGGGAAGCTTTTGCTAAGGCTGACCCACACACCACATGTGTCTATTGTCTGAGGGTTTGACCACCTCAATTCAGACTGCCAGATTTGTCACAATTTCCCTGCTGCCACCATAGATAAGAGTTGGTAGGCTCAGGAAGGGCCAAAAAGTCCGCTGACCGGATGGCCAGCCCGTTCGGTGCCAACCGGGCCGGAGAATATCTCCTGACCAGGGCGATACTTCCTCGGGCAAACGAAGAGCTGGTTCTGAGGAGCCGGTTCCAGCAAAAGGACTAGAAAGTCAGCTAGTGTAGAGCCAAAAGCTCTCTCCCAACTGCTGAGGAAATAGCTAAAGCAATTCAAATTGTCCAGTCTCTCTTCAGTTCCGACCGAACCGACACCTTCAGGTAAGTTTCGTTCAGCCGGGTTCCACCGGTTCAAGATTATGATTTTGAGGATTTTTATGAACCGGGAGGGGGTAGAGGAATATAAGGAGAGTGAACATGGTTTTGAAGATCTGGATGTGCCCATTGATCCGGGCATCTCCAGATAGACCCTAGGGTTTCTCCTCCAAAGGCTTTCTGAGTCCCTTCTCATTTCATGTTTTATAAAAAGTTGCTGAAACTCTCAGCCCCTGTTGAGGAAGCTGTTGATGACCAAGAGGAGCCAGACTATGTAGAAATGATGGATATTCCAGAGTCTAGGAGACTGTCTATTCCTTTGCATAAATCTTTTCGAAAACAGACAGTAAAAGTTTTAAAACTCCTCACACTATACCTCCTGTGGATAAAAGGATGGACAAAGAGGTATACCTTATCAGGCTCCGACACTGATTTCCTCACTCAACAATGCAGCCATGTGGGGGTAGTGCAGGCTGCAGCCTGTGACAAGGCTAATATTCCCTAGCTTCCACCCCCTGAGAAGGACTCCAGGAAGATTGATGCTATGGCAAAGAAACAGTACATGGCAGCATCTTTGGGACTCAGACAAGCAAATTATATGGTTATATGCTAGGTACCAGATATCCAGATGGGATACTGTGCTGGCCCTAGCAAAACAAGTCCCTGACCAGCTTGCCAGGGAGCTGGAACAGGTGGCTATGGATGGTATTGAGGCATCCAAGGTGCAATTTCATGCTGCAGTGGACTCTAATGATGTTTCATCAAGAGTCATGGCTACATCTGTGCACTCGCAGGATGGCTTGGCTCAGATGTACTACCCTGTCTCAGGATACCCAGTCTAAGGCCATGGATTTTCCTGTTGTGGGAAATTCTCTATTTGGGGAGCAAACAGAAATTACATGAAGAAAATGGATGAATATAGGACCACCTATAGGAGTGCACAGGCCAAGGAAAGGCAGGCCACTCCTCAAAAGCAGCTTCCTAGAGGTAGGGCAGGCCTTTTCATAGGCCTTTACCAAGCCAAGCTTCCTCCTCCGCCTATGCTCAGAGGGGGTTCTTTAGAGGAGAGGCAGGCGGGGTACAAGAAGGTCTGCTTCACCCTCAGCCCAAAGCCCCTGCCAAGCAGGCACCTGATGGGATTGCCAGGGCCGATTCTCCCTACCTGTAGGGGCAGGCTGGCTTGCTTTGTCCAGGATTGGAAGTCTTTAACATCAGACAAGTGGGTCCTGGAAGTAGTAAGCCAGGGACTGGTTCTCAGCTTCAAAAATTTCCAAAGCTGAGAACCAGATCTTTCCACCTGCAACTCCATCAGAGGCACTCGACCTAGAGGCAGAGGTCTCTACCCTCCTGGCTCTCAGAGCTGTGGAAAGGTTCCTCCCTACACCAGGGCAAGGTCTGTACTCCAGGTACTTCCTTACCCCAAAAGACAGGAAAATGGCGCACATCCTGGATCTCAGATATTTAAACAAGCACCTTTTAAAGACAAAGTTCAAAATGGTGACTCTGGGAATTATCCTACCCTCTCTAAGGCCAGGGGACTGGCTAGCTTCCCTGGACCTCAAGGATACCTACTTCCATATTCCCATCAGAAGCTCCCATCGAAAGTACCTCAGGTTCGAGCTGCCCTCAGGCCACTACCAGTTCAGAGCAATGCCCTTGGCCTCACTTCTGCCCCAAGGGTATTCACCAAATGCCTGGCTGTAGCAGTTGCCTACCTAAGAAGGCAAAGATTGTCATCTTTCCTTACCTGAGCGATTGGCTTTTAGTAGGCCAGTCCCCAGACCAGGTCAGTTTACACCTTCAGATAATGCAGCAACTGCTTGCCTCTAGGTTTTCTTCTGAATCACTCAAAGTCAGTTCTAGAGCGGTCCAGCTTCTTACTTTCATAGGTGCAGAACTGAACACACACAGGAGGCCAGGGCCTTCCTCCCCCTGGACAGGGCAAAGACCCTAGTCTCCCTGGCCTCCTCATTTACCCTGCAGGTCTCCCGGCCAACAAGGCATTTTCTGCAGCTCCTAGGACACATGGCTGTTTCCACAGCAGTTGGGCAAGGAGCAAGATTTCAGATGAGGGACATCCAGTTCCATTTGAGAGCTTTTTGGTCTCAAAGAAAGGATCTTCTTACCAAGCTGATCCCAGTAACAAGAACCCTGATCCAAGCCCTACAGTGGTGGCAGGATCAGAGCAACCTGAGACAAGGGGTTCCTTTTGTCACTCAGTCTCATTCTCTAATCCTTACTACAGATGTGTCCCTCTTGGGCTGGGGAGCTCACATGGGTGACCTCACCACCCAGGGTCTGTGGTCTCCCAGGAATCTCTGCTCCACATCAACCTGTTGGAGCTCAGAGCAGTTTTTCTAGCACTTCAAGCTTTTTCCAAATCTGTTCAGAACAAAGTATTGGGTCAGAACAGACAACACCACCACAATGTGGTACATCATCAGCAAGGGGGCACTCGGTCCACGGCCTTGTGCACCAAAGCTATGAAGTTGTGGTCTCTGGCTTACTCCCTGAACACTCCCTTACGGCAGTGCACCTCCCAGGCAAGGACAATGTCCTGGCAGATGCTCAGCAGGATTTCCCAGGGTCACCACGAATGGTCACTGGATCCCTGGTCTTGTGAGTAGTATTTGCCAGTTGGGGCACCCGCAGATAGATCTTTTGCAGCCCCAGACAATCACCAACTTCCTCTTTTTTGCTGCAGACCCCCAGTGTTGGGCTCACTCCCCCTGGGTGCCTTAGCCCTCAGTTGGGAGGGGAAGTTTCTCTATGCCTTCCCTCCCTTTCCTCTCCTGTTCAAAGTGCTAGTCAAAATCAGATCCCAATCATGCAAAGCCATTCTGATAGCTCCGGATTGGGCCAGACAGCCCTGGTATCCGCTGCTGCTGTCCTTAGCAGTCCATCCTCCCCTGTCCCTTCCCAGGAATCACAATCTGTTAACCTGTGCACAGGGAAGGGTCTGGTACCCGAATCTCAAATCTCTCAATCTCAAGGCTTGGTTCTTGAAGAGTTAGAGTTTGCTGATTTACACCTTTCCCACGGTGTAATGGATATATTGAAGGCCGCAAGGAAACCTTCCACCAGGGCTACTTACAATTCCAAATGGAAAAGGTTTTCCATATGGTGCTCGGAAAAGCATATTTCCCCAGTCTCTGCTGATCTACCCACAGTCCTGGATTATATGGTCCACCTGAATTCTTTGGGGCTGAGACCAGCTACCCTGAAGGTGCACTTGACAGCTGTGTCTGCTTTTATTTCAACAGGTAAATCCTCTTCCTTTCAGCTCATCCTGTATTTTCCAAGTTTTTTAAGGGGTTGTTTCACACCAACCCTCCATTCAGGGATCCTGCCCCTGCCTGGGATCTTAATGTTTGCATTGCTCAGCTTATGCAACCCCCCTTCAAGCCCTTATCTTCAGCTGAGCTCAAGTACTTGACTTGGAAAACTGTGTTTTTGGTAGCCATCACCTCTGCCAGATGCATAAGTGAATTACAAGCGTTGTCAGTGGAGCAGGAGTTTATCTCTTTTCACAGAGATAAGGTGGTCCTTCAGACTAACAGAAAGTTCCTGCCTAAGGTGGTTTCAGATTTCCACCTTAATCAATTTATTTCACTTCCAGTGTACTTCACTGACCACTCCTCCTCTGGGGAGAGGATGCTGCACAGCCTAGATGTGAAGAGAGCCCTTAGTTACTACACAGAGTGTACCAAGGGTCATAGGTTTGACTCCCTCCAACTGTTCCTCACCTATGGCGAAGTTGGTAAAGGGAAGCCAGCCACTAAAAGATCCATTGCCAGGTGGATTGTCTCTTGTATCCAATTCTGCTATGAGAAGTTGTGTAAGTTCCCCCTCAGGCCTGAGGGGCTCACTCTACCAGAGGTACAGCTGCTTCTCTGGCTGCTGCCAGAGACATTCCTAGTCTAGAAATATGTCAAGCAGCTCGGAAAACAGTTCACACTTTTACCTGCTTATTACTCCTGGACATCAGGCTAGGAGTGATGCTCGGTTTGCTACAACCGTGCTTCAGAGCCTATTTCCTAGGTAGGTTCTGTCCCTCCTCCATAGGGGTACTGCTGTGTAGTCTGCAATTGTCATAATATAGCAAGACTTCATGTTGTTTGAAGAAAAAATTACTCACCTTAGTAATGTTGTTTCTTCTAATGAGTCTTGCTATATTATGACCTCCCTCCCTGCCTGCCCCTCTCAGAACATCTGTTTTGGGGATGTGGGTGGGCAGTACAGGGTTGGCACTTTTTGATGCCCACCTTGTTGTTTTTCACCTACCTTTTTGGGTGAATTGGTGTTGTGTTTTTGCATTTTTGGGTCTCCTGACTTGAGTCTTTGTTTTAGGCCAAAAATGAGTGTTTATGTTAGTAGCCAGTTGGCTAGTGTAGGTTTACAGCTTCCACACAGAACCTTAATGAGTTTTAGCTCGTAAAGATCTGACAGTTTGCGTTTGAAGCACAACAGACAGAGTTTTCAACCGAGCTCGCGCTCTAAGTTCCATGCCTGCATGGAAAGTTAACTATTTCACCTCCGGAGCAGTTCTAACCTGCGGTCATACTGCAATTGTCATAATATAGCAAGACTCCATTAGAAGAAACAACATTACTAAGGTGAGTAATTTTTTCTTGCCTACCTTAAGGTTGCTTGATACTATAATCCCCAGATCCCTCTTCTGCTCCATTACTTTAATGACCTCCCTCCTAGGGTGTATCCTGCTCACGGGTTTTATTCCCAAGTGCATCACGGTGCACGTGTTAATTTCAGTTGCCAAGTCTCTAACCATCCCTCAAGAATCTTCAGGTCCTGCCTCATGTCCTCCACCCCGGTGTCCACTGTGTGCAGATTTTTTGCATCATCAGCAAATAGGCACACCTCCCCCTTAGCCCTCTGCTATATCACTGATGTAAATATTAAAAGGAGGGGTCCCAGTACTGACCCTGGGGCACCTCATATCAACCCCCATCCTGTGGTACACCCCATTTACCACCACTCTCTGGCTTCTGCCCACCAACCAGTTCTCCACCCACCTGGTTATTTTCCCACCCACCCCTGTACTTTCCAGCTTACTTACCAACCTTCTGTGAGGGACGGTGTTGAAGGCCTTGCTGAAGTCCAAATAGGCTACATCCACCGCCCTTCCCTGGTCAACCACCTGCATCGCCCAATCAAAGAACTCAGTCAAGTTCATCTGGCATGACTTCCCTTTCATGAAGCCATGCTGCCTGTCATCCTGCAGTCCACTATCCTCCAGGTACTGCACCACCACATCCTTTATTAGTGCCTCCATAACCTTTCCCACCACTGAGGTAAGGCTGGCCAGGCAATAGTTCCCCGTCACCTCCCTGCTATCCCCCTTGTGCAACAGCACCACGTTCGCCCTCTTCCAGTCCCCTGGCATTCTCCCCGAGTCCAGAGACAAGTTCAATTGCCTCATCAGTTGGGCAGCCAGCTCCTCCCTCAGCTCCTGGATCACCCTCGGATGCAAACCATCCGGCCTCATTGCCTTGTCCACCTTCAACTTGCCTAGTTCCTCCCTAACTCTTTCTGTTCTGAACATGCTCAGGTCCACCCTTTTGCCCTCACTGCCTCTTCCCCTGACCCTAGGTCCCCTGCCCTTTTCCTCCTCCATAAATACAGAGCAAAAGTACTTATTAAGTTCCTCTGCTTTTTCCCAGTCCCATTCCAGTGGTATCCTTCCCTCCCCCCTCAGCCTTGCAATCCCCTGCCTTGCCTTCCTTCTTTACCTCACATATCAAAAAAATGTTTTGTCTCCCCTTTTGGCCTGCTTAGTTATTCTCACTTCAGTATCTGCTTTGGCCCTCCTTATCTTCTGCCCTGCTATTCTCCTTATCTCCCTATAAGCTCCCTGTCCTCCTCCCTTTGTGTCCTGTTATATTTTCTGAAAGCCTTTCTCCTGCCATGGACCGCTCTCACCACCTCCCTTGTAAACCAAAGTAGTCTCCTCTTTTTTCTGTTCTTCTTTACCTTCTTTTTATTTTCTTCCTTTTTTATCATATTTTATTAGTCGCATCCATTAACCATAGTAAAATCATACATTCTGACAGGAAGATAAAGATTACAGTAATTGCAATAATTACAGTAAATGGTCCCCACATCTGTAAATTTACATGGAAAGTTAATAATTCTGTAAGAGTTCTCTAGAAAAAGAATACTCAGATATATGGGTATATAATAGCATCTAAAAATCAGAGTGAGCTCAATCTTGCAAATCTTTTTCAAATAGGGTCCAGACCTGTTCCCAACCATCAAAGAATTTGTCATAAAATAATTTACTTAAAAAAAGTTATTTCCATTCCCATTTAGGGAAGGGCATTATCATTGATGGTTCCTTCCAATTTTTTAATATCAACCATTTAATGTCATAGAATTCACCTTTAAAATTAAATATTGTTTTCTGTCGAAGTTTAAGTTACCAAACATTCCTAATATTGCAAGTCTACAGTCTTGGTACTTGACAGGTCTAAAGCCTATTTGTTTCAGAAGGTTGTATGAACAGGACCACCAGTCTTTATATAGCTGGCACTTCCAAAAAGAATGGATCATATCAGCATCTTGTTGACTGTAGTGCCAACATGTTGCAGCCATTTTAAAACCCATTTTATACAACCTGTGAGGCGTATAATAGGCCCAATTGAACATTTTGAATCGTATTGCCTTGCTTGCTTGTGACCACTGTAATTCTGTGCAAGTCATATTGATTTCTGTTTCCCATTTATTTATGACTTTGCTATATATATATCTTGCATTATTTCCATTATTAAACCATTTCTCCAAGGAAAGATTTTGCCATTATTTGTAAAAGTTGCTGGAATTCTGTTTCAATTATTTTATTATTAGAGCTCTCTCCCATCATGTCAAGTCTTTTTATACAGACTTCTAATCTGATAATAAAAAATTCTCTCCTCTTTCAAATCATATTTATTTTAATCGTATCCCATAGTAACAGTTTATTATTTTTTAATATATGGATTTTGAATTTAATATGTCTCTAAAACATACAAAAAAAATTCGGTAATACCATCAAAGGTTCAGTGAAAATACTACTGTCAATCATTTTTAATAGTATCGTTTCAATGTGATAATACTATCATTGAGGAGTGCAACGATAGTATTATCACAATCACCAAACAGCGCAAGCTCCAACAGAGATACCTTCTGCCCCCATGTCATCCTAAGCATGCCTCCTGATTGGCCGTTTTTCATGTGTGAGCAGGCAGAACATTTTAAAAAACATGACGGCTTGCTTTCTCGCTTAACGAGACCGTACTGCCTCTGAACATTTCATTTTTTTCCTCTCAGAAAAATGAAAAATGAAGAGCAGCCGAAACAAAGAAAAAGGTAGGATTATCTACCAGTTCTTTTCATACAGTAAAGAGAGGCAGGTGAGGAGCAGCGCAGCAGGCAGGGGCGAGAGCAGCTAACAAGACAAAGCGGCAGTCAGCTATGACACAGCATCCGTCATTGAAACTGCCAACTGCCAGCCACAAAATAATTAGAAAAATCTATCAATATATTAAAAAATAATGAATAGGTGCAGGCATTACCAGCGAGTGATACCACCTCGAGGTTCTGGACACAGGAACCTCTCAGGCCTCGCTGTCGAGGTTCCTATGTGTCCAGATCCTCTCAATGGTATTACCAGCTTGGGTAATGCACCGCACCTCTTCATTATTCTATTTCTATAATATCTTGCCATCTCTTTATTCCTTTTGTTCTAGATTTTTATTTTAAACATTTGCCTTGTAATATATAGTTTGGGTTCCCCAAATTCTTGCACTAGTGAACATTGAATTAACCATCTAGATTTGTCACTAAAATAGTTTATTATAGTAGATATATTTTTAACTATTATGCATGCTAAGTTTTTATTTATTGGCTGAATGAAGCAAGAATCTACATCAATGGTTTCTCCTGTTATTTTATTTATTATGTTATTTAATATATTAACCTGTTCCAGATTTTGCTGAGACCATTTAATTGCTAATTTAAAGATATGGGCCACATAATGTTTACAAACATCTGGACAAGCCCAACCTCCTTTATTTTTTCTGTTCTTCTTTATCTTCTTTATGCACATTTCTGTGGCTTTCAGCACCCCTCATTTAATAGTTTCCCATAACTCCTCCACATTTTCTATATTCTCCATTCCTCCATTTCTTCCCTCATTATTCTTCTTATCTTGTTAAAGTCTGTGCTCCTGAAGTCCATAACTGTTGTGCTGGTTTGATTGCCCTCCTGACCTAACCATGAACCTTACCATCCTGTGATCACTGGTGCCCAGTCTGTGTCCCACCTCTACCTCCTCCACACACTCCCCATTTGTCAGGACCACGTCCAGCAGGTTGTTTCCTCTTGTAGGTTCCCTAACCAGCTGCTGTAAGAATACACCCTGCAGTGCCTCTAGTATCCCCTGCTCCTAGTCGACACTGCATCCAGGATGTCCCAGTCCACATCTGGGAGGTTTAGGTCCCCACCGAACATTTCCCTTTGTGGGACATCCACTTGACTGCCTGTATCAGCTGCTTATCCTCTTCCTCCTGCATAGGAGGTCCTGTATACCACCACCAGCCGCAACTATTTCCCAGTCCTTCTGTCCAGTGTTACCCACAGGAGCTCTGTCTCCCTGTCTTCCTCCTGCCCCTCAGTTATTCTTATGTTGTCCTTGATGTAAAGCGACTCCCTCCCCCTTCCTTCCTACCCCTGTCCCTTCTAAACAGTCTGTAGCCCAGGATGTCATCTCCCACATATGATGTTCTATCCACCAAGTCTCACTTATCGCTACTATGTATAGTTCTTTGTCCCCCATGATGGCCTCCAAGTCCACCATCTTGTTCCCCAAGCTCCTGACATTAGCTGCTAATCCCTTCCAAATCCCCCTTCCCCTTACCATTGCCAAGCTGTTGTCTAACATACTATCCCTATCCTTGGGGGGGCTGGTAGCCCCCTATCTTTCCTGACTTTTGGTGTGGATCGTTTCCTACCCACCCCGATCTGGTTTCAATTATACATCCTCTGTATGAACTCTCCTGATTTACTTTTCAGCACTGCCATTCCCTTCCTGTTCAGGTGCAGTCTGTCTGGGGCAAACAGGCTGTCATCCTCCTACGTTGAACCCCAGTCCCCCATTAACCCATATCCCATCTGCCTGCACCATCCCACTAGCCAGTGATTAAACTCCATAATCCTCTGCTTCCACACAGTACTCACTTTTGACATGGACAACACCTCTAAAAGAGCCATAAATTGAAACCCTAGGCTGCTGAGTACATAGCAAGCTCCCTGAATCTCACCTACACTCAATAGGCTATTTCCTCCACATCATTGGTGCCCAGGTGGAACACCAGGTGCTTTTCCCATCCTGCTGTTTGCCCCACGAGGATCTATTGTACCTACCTCAAGTGACGTCATACCCGGCAGGCACTCCACCCAAACTGCCCTGTTCCTGTCTCCCTGCCCCCATCTTATCCTTTATTATTTGTCCCCAATGAGTAGGACCCTGTCCCCTTCTCCCTCTGATTGTTCATTTCTTCTTCTATCCTACTCCTAGCTCCTGGCATTTCTTTTACTCACTTTTTCATTTTCCCTTATCTATTCCCCTAGCATCCCCTGAGTCTTGTCCCCGTGCTGCTCCCATCATATTCCTCCTCCAGCATCATCTTCTGTTTTACTCAACCCTCCTTTCTCGAGCACTGTCCCTTCCTTTGTCCTTCTGTTGCTTGTGCTTTGACTGATTCCCTCGGTAAGCTGGTGACCTCCATCTTCCCTGCTTGATTGGCCCAAGTCCCAGGCTTGCTGCCTTCCCTCCCATGGGGCTTGTCCTTTCCAGGGGTGTGTTCACCCCGCCCCATCTCTTCTTCTCATGTTTGCATTCCTCTTGGTGCCTTCCCAAAGGGTGTTCCCCTTTCCCTTTCTTCAGAACATTCCTTTGTTTTAGCCTCTCTTTTTCTCTTAAGGCCTCCTCTCCACCCTTCTCCTGCTTCTCTTTCTCTACTATGTCCCTAGGGTGCAAATCTGTTTTCCTGTTTTATGTCCATTTCCTGCACCCACTGACAGGGCTCACCTCCTTGCTTTCTCTCGTTTTCTTTCTGTGCAGACCTTGTGCCTTGTGCCTTATCATTTGCCATTCCCACTGGCCCCTCATGTCTTCCTTGCCACCTTTTCCTTGGTGCCGTGCTTCCCCCCTTATGCCTCCCTTTACTCCTCCCTCCCTCCCTGATTGTGTACCCTGTTGTTCTCTTCCAGTCTCTTCCCCTTCCTCCCTGTCTATTGCTATTCTTGTTTCCAGTCTCCCCACAGCTCCCCCTGTGATCCCTCTGCTACCCCTCACCCATCTTACTCCCCCTGCAGATCCCCACCAGTCCTCCCCCATACTCCGTCCTGTAACCTGCTCAGTGTCCATCTCAACCATCCCACCTCCTCCCTTAGCTGTGCCAGCTGACTACATACCATGCAGCCCCCCCAGCTTCCATGCTATAGCCAACATTATGGCTGTCCCGCATCCATTGCACCCTACCACACTTTCAAAGCTGCTTCTTGCCCTTGCAGCTCGTCAGTTTATATACAGTAAAGAAATGTTCTTGCCACCCATCTCCATCTTCTGTTTCTGATCATATTTAGACTGTATCCACAGATCCTACTTGATTGGCTCACTGCAACAGTTTTGTTAGCTTCTAATTTTGTTCTAACTGCAGTTTCATTTTTAGTTGCAATTATGGTTTCTGTACTCTCTGAAGCAGCTGCTGTTTTGAAGATTTGTTTGATGTTCTGTATGAGTGAATTTGTGTCTGTGATTAAATTATGTGTTTGACTGTGGTTGAAATACAGTATGTTAAATCACAGACTTACTGGTAGATGAGAAGCCTGATTGTGCATTACATGTTTTAAAGAACATTTACTGGTAGTTTATTAAGGGGGTAACTTATGGCAGGTTGTTCAATGTAGGGAGATGTAACCCCTAGGTGGCGCTATCCATGGGCTACTACCTGCCTGCTTGACTAGTAGCAGGTTAAAGGGCCTAGGTTCTGAAGCAGGTTGCCTCCACCGGAGGTCAGGGGTTGGTAGTGGCCAAACTAACCTGGGCACAGCCCTCCGGGACACTGTAACCCCCCTCTTTCCCTTCTAGTGGCCTGAACAATATATGATAATCACTTTCACAGTACCCCTTGTACACCATACCAGTACCCACACTGTTTACACTTACCACCAGGGCTGGTTCCTCTGGTTTGACCCTGGGGACCCTCTGTAAAACAAGGTTATGCACAGTAAATAGCAACAGGACAGTACTCTTGGCACAAACTGGAACCACAGTCAGGTTAAATGCAGGAAAGGTCAGATCTGATATATTCAGGGGACTTGAACAAGGAAGGGGCGTAATCAGGTTGATTGGTTTAAAGGCTATATTAATCAAACAGTTATGCATGTGCTTTAAGTCCACACACAGTCACACACTCTGGGAATCCAGGGAGAAAAACAGTGGGCTAGCCAGGAATGTTGCAGCTGGTTGGGGCCCTGTAATGGAAGAAAGCAACATGTACAACACACACAACTTATAATCTGGAGCTGGAAGGCTCAGTTCATGAAAGAAAAAGCAACAAGACAATCAGATGACAACACTTTTAGATTTAGCTGTTGTTGCAGAGAGCCACCTGGATGTTTACTCAGGATACCCAATACTAGACACAGGCAGGATGAAATCAAGACTGCAGGTTGTTGAGCTGGAGTGCCAGAAAGCAGGGCCCACACGAATCAGCGAGGCATCATTCCTGTTCAAGTGCTGATCCCCAGGCAGGTCTCTCGTCGATGGCTTTCTCTATGCAGCGGGTAGTCAGGCTGGGCCAGTATGGCAAGGCCCAGGCCCAATGGAGATGATTTTGGATTCAGTCCATGGGGCTAAATGCAGCTTCCAGCAAGCAGAATACAATTCAAACCACAGTAGGGAACCAAATCATGACCCACTATAACCATATAGCACATTCACATGTAAGGAAATTCCACTGTACTAGGCAAAAGGCTCTCCGGTCGCAATTACAGAGTCTCTGCATAATCTGGGAGTTCAGAGGTGGCTGAAAGTCCAGACAGGCTGATCGCATTCAGGAAATCTTCGGTCTTCTTCAGGTAGGAGCCTGGTCACAATTCAGTGGCTTACTTCGCTCTCCAAGTTTAGATTCAGTCTGAAAAAAGCACAAGTCCCCTCTCAGGGACAGCAGGCAGGCATGCAGACCAAAACTCAGACCTTTCCACAGTTCTCCCACACGATTCTACGCTGGGGCTGCTGCTTGAATCACTCAAGCTGTTAGTTCTTCACTTCCCAACTCAGAACTAACTGAAACTGCAAGCAGTGTGGGACTTTCCCCAAGATCCAAAGGGTTCAGTTGGCTGATCTGCCTGTCAGTCACAACAAGGGCTCCCCCTTCAGGTTATTTTAGGTGCCAAAAGCTCAAAACTACAATTCCTACAAGTTTTGACCCCACCAAGCCCCTGTAGGCAGGCTCCATTTTAGAGTCCCAAATGTACTGATTGGCCCATTTCAGCAGTCCAGGACCAAGACGATGGTAACAAACAGAACTGTCCATGCTGCAAAGAAGGCAGGTTAGAACAAACTGCAATAGTATTACTACTCTAACAAATACTGGAGTTCATACTGGAGTTCATACTGGGAAAAATAAGAAAATCAGAAGGCATAGCCCATATAGATTTTCTCCACTATTCAGCAAACAAGTACATCTTCTGACAGAGCTCCCTCTCAGATTAATTATGACTACAATCCAGGCAGCTCTTAAAGAGGCAGTATACAGAGGCTATACAGGCACTCTCTGGCAATATATTTAAACTGCTAAAACACAGGACACCAGCCTGGCAGTGAGCATTTAAGCAAGCTCAAGGAAGACTTTTCGGGAACCCCCATTTGTAGGGGGGTTACACTCTTCCCTGCCTGGAGAAAACTTGGCATCCGCGTCAAGTCTGTACCATCACAATATCAAAAATGCAACATAAACGAGACATATATATCATTAGCTTGTTACATCACTATACCTTTCAATATACTACGCATTACTACATCCATATTGACAATACTTATGCATGTTTCATACAGGTAATACTGATTCCACTATGATTAACATACTTGTGACATCACAATACTGATTCATGTTATTACTTCCTGTACATTAAACAATGTAGTAGAGGCCCTTTCCTATCACCTAACTTGGGCTGGTTGGGGCAGGGCACCACACTGAAGGAAGAACAATCAACCTGGAATTGGCCGTTAAGCTCAATTTGGGCAGTGAGCTTGGTGAGATGTAAACCTTTGTGAACCACATTGAGAGGCAAATCCACTGGCCTCCCAGGGAATCATAACTAAAGCATAGTACTGGCTTGACAGTTCGCCAGTCTTTCTGGGGAGCAGCCACAGTCTCTGCACTTGCAGCACTAACTTTGAGCTTGTTGCCAGTAGGTGCCTCTGCATGGATGGAATGTCCAAACTGGGAGCACCGTCAGCTCCTTGCTCTGTAGGCTCTGTTTCTACAACACTTTGCTTATTATTATCCTCTGACAAAGGCCCAGGTTTCTCATTTTTAGGAGGCTCTAGCACAATTAGGCTTTGCGGCACTGAAGGGGCTGTCAACACTCTCACATTGTTCTTCAGGTTCTGGTGTGTCACTGGGAGACTCAAACCATCAGCCCTTCTTCGGCAATTTCACAGTTCCACAAAACACAGAGAGTCCGCAACCTCAGATGTGATGCTTTGCACCTCACTTTCAGGGAGCATTGGCTCCAAGGATGAAGCTGGGGGTTAGGCAATCCAGAAGGCCCAGCTTCATCCCCACAATTAGTCACAGAGTTACCTCAAAACAGCTGACTCAGTTCATAGGAGGGGTAATAGGCACTGTCACACTCACTATCTTCAGAGGTGGACTGACAGTCACTATCATTCTGGGCCTGCTGCAGGGGAAACCTTAAATCTGTAACTACTGGGGTAGGTTGACTCTGTCTCTTGTTTGCAGCAGCACGAGTCACCGACAAAGGGGAGGCAATGTCTGCTGGCTCAGCTTCAATAATAACTTGGCCGATAGGCAGCAAGTGGTTACAGTGCATGGTCTTGACAGCTTTGGAGTTATTCTCTGGGTGTACCTTGTACACTGGTAGATCATCCGGCTTTCCAACTACTACATGAAGAAGATGGTGCCACCTATCAGCAGTTTTGTGCTTGCCATATAGTCCCAAATTGCGTAACAATACACAGTCTCCAGGCTGTAGCTTTTGAGCCTTTATTTTCTTATCGTGCCTCTCTTTGTCAGTGAGATTTCTCTTGGCAGCCATTGTCTGGGCCAGTTGATATGCATGGTTCAATTGAGCTTTCAGTTTCTGTACATACTGCAGGTAGTTTTCAGCTTGGACCCCATCTGGAGAGACCTCAAAGCAGACATCAACTGGCAGTCGGGCCTCCCTCCTGAACATGAGGTGGTAGGGGGAGAACCCAGTAGCATCATTTTTGGTGCAATTGTACGCATGTACCAAGGTGCTAATCTGCTGGCTCCACTTATGCTTGTCTTTTGATGGAGGGTGCCCAGCATGTCTAGAAGGGTGCGGTTAAACATTCTGGTTGAGGGTCCCCTGCGGGTGATAAGGGGTGGTTCTTGACTTCTGCACCCCCACAGAGAGAGCATTTCTTTTGATTAGCCTACTTTCAAAGTCTCTGCCTTGATCAGAGTGGATCCACTCGCAAAGGCACCCATAGTGGCTTAATAATTTTTCCACTAGCACCTTGGCCACGGTAGAGGCTTTTTGATCTTTAGTTGGAAAAGCTTGCATACCATGTGAAATGATGTGTAACCACTAACACATTGCCAATTTTCCATTGATCAGGTTCTAAACACACAAAATCTATGTAGACCAGTTCCATGGGGTGCTGGTAGTGATATTGACAAGGGGGGGAAGCTCTCTGAGGCAGGGCTTTTCTTTGGAGGCAATGACTACAGGTCTTTACATTGTGCTCAACATCAGCCCCCATCTTGGGCCAGTAGAATCGAGATCGTACCAGGTCAAGAGTCCTGTCAATACTGAGGTGCCCCATGTGATTGTGGAGGGACCTCAGTACCAAGTGTTTAAAGGCTGTGGACAGGACCAACTGTTGCTTGTCTACTTTTTTTTTTCCAATTCTTTTTCCCTCCTGGTCATGTTCCTGGGGGCCTCTCTCGGGCATCCATCCCAATTCTGCCCTTCCTGAAGTCCCCCAACTGGACTTCTCTGCTCCCTCTGCCCCTGCCTCGCAGCTGGCACCTCCAGCTTAACCCTCCAGGTGGGATGCCCCTCACCATTGGGTGCACTTACACACATAGTCTCCAGCTGCAGACGTGGGCCCATGGTGGAGGAACCTTGAAGTCCGGCTGGGTCGGACCCGGCAGTGGGCATAGAGGATGGTGCCTTCACCTACTCCCAGGACCAGATTTTTCCGTGTTCTGTGGTGTCCCTTCCCCATGCGTGGGCATGTCCCAGTTCTTTCAGCTCTTGGCAACCCCTGCCTCTGTCAGCCACGCTAATTCGTGCTTGCCCGGCTTGCTGCAGTGCCCCCCGGTCTCCACCGGGGGTCCCTGGCTTGCCGGGCCAACCCATCCCGAATCCAGGGAGGTGAGCACCACTTGGGTACTCAGTCCTCAACCCTTTCCCTGCCGACCCCCGGCACCCAAGTCCATTTCCAAAGCCGGGTTGCTGGCGCGATGCAAGGTTGGTGTCCAGCGCCTCAACCCTCAGCGCCACTGGGCCGGCTAATTGCGTGTCTACTTGACCACTATGATCCACTGTCTCTCTGTATTACAACTGATTGCTTAACTTCAATCTGGGACCTTCTTTAAACAATAGGGCAGTTCGCAAAATCAGGAGAACATAACTTTGACACATCTTTCCTCGCACGAGGGCATCAAGTGCGGGTTGAATCATAGGATCTTGGGATTGAGCGCACTGAATACTGTCATTTTCAAGTTGAGGTAGTGCACTAACATCTAGAGCAGAAAATGGCAATAGGCAGCCAGTATGCAGGTATCAGGAGGGCCCAAGCAATCTACTAGACAGTCCATCAGTGGCAGACATCTGTTCATCTCTGTCAAACTTTTGGCACAGTGCTCAGATGTCAGGTTCAGACAGCCTGACCCAATCACCTTGGAAGCAGGCCTTCATGACAGGGCGTCAGCATCAATGGTGGTCAGTCCCAGTCTGTATTAGACAGCATAAATCATAGGTTAATAAGGCAGAGAGCCACCGTGCCCAGTGGTGCCTAACTTAGCTGAAGTCTGTACATAGGTCAACGGGTTATTGTCAGTCTTCACCAATATCTTTGACCCATAGAGGTACTCATGAAACTGATCAACGATGGCCCATTTTAGGTCAAGGAACTCCAGCTTGTGCACAGGTTAGTTTTGCACCAATGGGATCATCTTCCTGCCAGCGGAAGTGACCAGTCTCAAACCATCCTCATGGCCTGATACAGCACAGCTCCTAGGCCCTGCAGACTAGCGTCTGTATGCAACACATAGGGCTTGGTAGGATCAGCATAGGCGAGGATAGGGGCATGGGTGAGCTGGTATATGACTTCGTGGAAGGCTGCTTCACATTTGGGTGTCCAGCAGGACCCAAAATGTTCACCTGTGCAGAAGTACACTTTCTCTGGTTCTTTGACAGCCCCTTTCTTGTATTTATGGTTGGCAAGGGGGTAAACCTGGGTAAGATTCAGGAGTGGGCGAATCACCTTTGAATAGTCTTTTATGAACCTGCGGTAGTAGCCACAAACCCCCCAAAAATTGTAGTTCTTTCAAGTTATGGGGCTGGGGCCAAGTAGTAAGTGACTCAACCTTACTGGGATCAGTCTCTATTCCTTCTGCAGATACTATGTGCCCCCACATACTTCACGGAGGTTTGAAAAAACTGGCATTGTCGATGGACAGCTTGAGGCCGAAGTCTTCCAATCGGTCCAGCACTTTAAACAGTCAGGTCTCATGCTCCTCTAACGTGCGTCCGAACACAATGACATCATCTAGATACACTAGACATTCCAGCAAGTTCATATCTCCCACCGCATGTTCCATCAGTCTCTGAAAGGTGGCCAGGGTGTCCGAAATCCCCTGTGGCATTCTCAGGAATTTGTAGAACCCCAAAAGACAGATGAAGGCAGTTTTCTCATGGTCCTCCATGGCCATCGGACTCTGGTAATATCCGCTGTGAAGATCCAATACCGAGAACCATTTGCTCTCATTCAAGCAATCCAGGGCATCTTGTATACGGGGCATGGTGTACTGATCTGGGATGGTCCGCCGGTTCAGGGTTTGATAATCAACACACATCCTGATGGACCCATTCTTCTTACACATAACCACAATGGGAGAGGCATATGGGCTCCTTGATTCTTGTATAATGCCAGCAGCGAGCATTTTCTGCACGTGCCTCCTAACATCATCTATGTCTGCTGGGGCAAGGCGTTGGGATCTCTCTTGAAATAGCTGGTCATCATGCAGGCATATGTGATGCTCTGCACCCTGGACACACCCCACATCCTATTCTTTTAATGAAAACACTTGGTCTCTCTGGGCGAGTTTCTTGCTAATTCTAGTCTTCGAATCAGCTGGCAACAGGGAATCACCAAAGTCGAATAAGTCCGGGTTCACTCTTTCCTTTTCACCATAGTATTTGTTGCTGGGTAATAGAGCAGTATCTGCACAGTGTACTGTAACTAGGGTGCACCCTCTGTTCAACTGGACCTCCCGATCTGACACCTTCCGAAACAGGACCATCACTCATCATGCATAGGCATGGGCATGGGCAGGCAAAATGCTGGGTTTAACTAATAATCCTTCTGGCAGCTTTCCATCACCTGGTGCATCCAACATTAATATTTTATTTTTCACTTCCTTTCCAATGCAATCCTCTCCCTGAATGGTGTACTGAGCATTGGGAGGGAGTACCAGAGAATCAGGATCTTTCTTCCACACTATCCCCACCGGCTCAGCTCCGTCGGCTTCGATAGTCCGTTTTTGCAGATCATAGGCTCTCTTTATCAGGGCTGGGATTCTCAGTGCCTGCCCAGTCTGTTTCCCTTGTTTTTCGTTACACAACTGTGCTAGTCTTCCAAACATGTGGGCATTGGTTCCAGTGAGCAAGAGAATCCCATCATACAATCCCATAGTAGGTCACACCAGGGCTAGTGTCTCTACTTGTTCATCTACACCAGTTAAGTCGCAGGGAAAGACAACCAGAGCCGGACATATCCTAGGTAGGGATAAGACTTGTCGCTCAGGCCCCACACCTGCAAACCTGTAGTGGCGCATCAGATAAGTGTTCGTCATACCAGTCCTGGAATACAATGGTCACTTGTGACCCGCTATCAAGCACCGCCCGAGCATGGATACCATTGACAGTCACAGAAGTCTCCATTAAAGGGCCCACTATTCTGGGCCAGTCTGGAGAGGCAGTAGCAGAGGCCTGGACAGATGATTTAGCCACAGACAAATTTGAGTTAGGATTTCTCAATCCTGCACTGTAGTCATTTCGCGCTCCTCAGCCATGGTCTTGCTTTTCGAAGCTCCCCTTGAAGTCTGTATTCAATTTTATCTAGGTTTTTTGGGGACTGGCATTCTCTCTTCATGTGCCCATCCTTCCCACAATTATGGCAAAATATGCTTTCTGGGGTCTGATGTGGCCGAGACATCACATTGGGAGCTGAGGCGGGAGTACCACCAACAGAAAACCTTGGCTCTACCTCTGTCTACAGTGTGGCAAGCATTTGGAGACATCTCGTCAATTCTCTCACTTCCATAGTCAAGACATCAACTTTTGAGCTGCTGTCAGCAGGAGATGCCTGGGTGTGCACCCCCACCCCCATAGCAGATGCAGTCGGATAAGGATCGGGCCTGTACTCACAGGAAGCCCTTTATAAAGAGACTGTTTTTGTTTCTCTGAACTTCCTCAGCAGTTTATCCCATGGCAGAGCATCCATAGCAGTCCTTCTCTGGCTGGGCCCCCCAGGGCTGACATTTAGTTCTCGTATTCCATCATGTGATTGCAGTGATTCCAGGCCATCAGCGACTGACCCCGCACCTGGAGCAGGGCTTGCAGCAGCTTCGACTGCGCAGAGCTCTGAAAAGCCTTCCTCCTCCTCAACTTCCCATACCTCTTTCATCAACACATGGAAGGGCAAGGTACCAGATTTCCTTTGATGTAGTTGCAATTTGAGCAACATCCAGCTGGAGTGCTGGCAGGCAAATATATGATCCAGTCTTACCTGGTCCACTTCACTAACAGCCCAGCCTCCTTTCCAAAAATGGTTTGTAGGATTCCTCTAATCGATCCATGTAGGCAGACAACAATTCCCAGCTGTTGTCTAACATCTTTAAGTTTCCATTTCAAAGCCTCAACACTAGTGGTGCCCCAAACACGTTTTCAAGAAGCGAATATGTACTCTTGGGCTTTAGCGTCAGGAATCAGAGGACCTCAGGAGGCAATCGTGGGTGGGTCCCTGGAGAATTTCCCCAGGTGGGCCCTTTTTCAGCCTCTGAGCATTGCCAGTCTTGTACCACCAAGAGTAGCAGAATCTATCCAAGAACCCAAGGAGGAGTTACCAGCTAGGGGAAGGCAGCTAGCCCAGACAGAGGAGGAGAAGGATCTGGGTGTGCTCATTACAGGGTCAATGAACAACTTGGCACAATGTAGGAAGGCAGCTGCAAAGGCCAACAAAATGCTAGGTTGTATTGCAAGGGGTATATCCTCGAGGAGGAGGTGATTCTGCCACTGCATAGGTCATTAGTTAGACCACACCTGGAGTACTGCGTGCAGTACTGGCGTCGTATCTGAAGACATTAAGTTACTGGAGGGTGCAGCGAGAGCGACAAAGATGATCAAGGGGCTGGGGACTTATCATATGAGTGGAGGTTGAAGGAGTTGAACATGTACTCACTGGAGGAGAGGAGAGACAGGGGTCACATGATTGAAACCTTTAAATACAAGAAAGGAATAAACAAGACAAGTACAGAGGGCTGTTCAAAGTAAGGAGGGAGGGACACCAGGGGCCATGATATGAGACTGGGCGAGGAAGGTTCAGGAGGAGATGAGGAGACACTTTTTACAGAGGGTGGTGGCTGGGTGGAATCGTTACCTGCTGAAGTGGTATGCAGTAGAACAGTGGACTGCTTCAAATGAGGATGGGACAGGACAAGGGAGGGTTAATGAAGGGGAAGGGTGGAAGGGAGGGCAGCTGCAGAACAGGGATGCTAGCTGCACATTCAAGCAGACTTGATAGACCTCTAGGGTACTTTATCTGCTGGCAAATTTAGTATGTTCGTATCCAGGTCTCAGGTCGACTTCCCATTAGGAGCTGGGTGGATGCCAGAGAATACCTTTAGCTTGTGGTAAGGGCCATGACTACAGAAGTTGGTGAAAGTCAGGTGCTGGGGCGGGTGTGGACAGTGGGAGGTGACAATCCCAGATGGCAGGAATAATTTTTAACTCCTCCACTGTTTTGCCCTCCTCCAGTAACAACAGTGCAAACTTCTCCTCAAAAGACTCAGATAACGGTGGGGGCTCATCCTCTAGGGGATCCTTGCTATCTTTGGTTATCATCCTCCAGGTGTCTGGGAACCCTTCTGGAGTGATAATCTGGGCACTTTTGAACTGTCCCATGAGTGCTACCTCCCCCCAAGGCCATGAGAGTTTGGGCAGTTAAATCAGCCTGTCGACCCACCACTACAGCTTTTATCAAACATTCAAATTTAGAAAGTGCCCTTCAACAGTGTCCTTACTAATGCCCATAGGTATATCCAGTATTAGGAAAGCATTATGGGGGTCAATCTCTTGCCCCTCACACCGCCCCACCAACTGGTGCACAGCCACTTCTGTTGGGGTAGCCATTTATGTTTGACAATAATTCGTAATTTCAGCTGCTAGAAGAGACAAAATCCCAGCAATGAGCCTCCAGATGTAACCCCTAGGTAGCATTACCTGGAGGCTACTACTACCTGCCTGCTGGCTAACAGGTTAAGGGGCCTAGGTTCTGCAACAGGTGCCTCCACCGGAGGTCAGGGTTGGTACTGGTCAAACTAACCTGGGCACAGCCCTCTGGGACACTGTAACCCCCCTCTTTCCCTTCTAGTGGACTGAGCAATATACGATAATAACTTTCACAGTACCCCTTGTACACCATACCAGTACCCACACTGTTTACACTTACCACCAGGGCTGGTTCCTCTGGCTTGACCCTGGGGACCCCTGTAAAACAAGGTTATGCACAGTAAATAGCAACAGTACAGTATTCTTGGCACAAATTGGAACCACAGTCAGGTTAAATACAGAAAAAGTCAGATCTGATTTATTCAGGGGACTTGAATAAGGATGGGGCGTAATCAGGTTGATTGGCTTAAATGCTATATTAATCAAACAGTTATGCATGCACTTTAAGTCCCCACTCAGTCATACACTCTGGGTACCCAGGTAGGAAAATGGTGGGCTAGCCAGGAACGCTGCAGCTGGTTGGGGCCCTGTGATGGAAGAAAGCATCATGCACAACACACACTACTTGTAATCCGGAGCCGGAGGGCTCAGTTTGTGAAAGAAAAAGCAACAAGACAATCAGATGACAACACTTTTAGATTTAGCTGTTGTTGCTGGGAGCTATCCAGATGTTTACTCACGATACCCAATACTGGACACAGGCAAGACGAAATCAAGACTACAGGTTGTTAAGCTGGAGTGCCCAGAGAAGCGGAGCCCACACAAATCACTGAGGCGTCGTTCCTGTTCAGGTGTTGAGCAGGGGGCTGATCCCCAGGCAGGTCTCCCATCGATGGCTTTCTCAGTGCAGCTGGTAGTCGGGCTGGGCCAGTGTGGCAAGGCCCAGGCCCAATGGAGATGATTTTGGATTCAGTCCGTGGGGCTGGATGCAGCTTCCAGCAAGCGGAATACAGTTCAAACCACATTGGGGAACCCAAATCACAACCCACTATAAGCACACAACACATTCACATGTAAAGAAAGTCCACTGTACCAGGCAAAAGGCTCTCCGGTCGCAATTACAGAGTCTCTGCACAATCCAGGAGTTCAGAAGTGGCTGGAAGTCCAGACAGGCTGATCGCATTCAGCAAATCTTTGGTCTTCTTCAGGTAGGAGCCTGGTCACAATTCAATGGCTTACTTCACTCTCAAGTTCAGATTCAGTCCGAAAAATAGCTGAAGTCCCCTCTCAGGGACAGCAGGCAGGCATGTGGGCCAAAACTCAGGCCTTTCCACAGTTCTCCCACATGATTCTACACAGCGCTCTGCTTGAATCACTCAAGCTGTTAGCTATTCACTTCCCAACTCAGAACTAAACTGAAACTGCAAGCAGTGTGGGACTTTCCCAAGATCCAAAAGGTTTGGTTGGCTGATCTGTCAGTCACAACAAGGGCTCCCTCAGGTTATTTTAGGCACCAAAAGCCCAAAACTACAATTCCTACAAGTTTTGGCCCCACCTACACCTATAGGCAGGATCCATTTTAGAGTCCCAAATGTACTGATTGGCCCATTTCAGCAGTCCAGGACCAGGATGATGGAAACAAACAGAACTATCCATGCTTCAAAGAAGACAGGTTAGAACAAACTGCAATATTATTACTGCTCTAACAATGATCACCAAATAAGTACATCTTCTAACAGGCTCCCTCTCAGATTAATTATGACTGCAATCCAGGCAGCTCTTAAAGAACAGTACACAGAGGCTATACAGGCACGCTCTGGCAATACATTTAAACTGCTAAAATGCAGGATACCAGCCTGGCAGTGAGCATTTAAGCAAGCTCAAGGAAGACTTTTCAGGAACTCCCATTTGTAGGGTGGTTACAGAGATAATGCACAATCCTGGTGCCTCATACCTTTGAACCTTGGAGTGTGTATTCAATCCATGGGAGTACATTTATTTTCCTGCAGTTCACTGCCTAGAAGTGTGTTAACCCATTATAAAATGTTCTTTGACTTGGTTAAGAAATAAAGAGGAATGCACTAAGCCTTTTGCAGAGCAGATTGCTTGATTGCAAGGTGCAGTCAGCTACCTGCACATTTGAAAAGCGCGTATTAGTAAACTAATTAGTTTACTGAGAGCTTCAGATTGAAAGGGGATGCAGCTAGTTTCCTGGGCATTCAGCTAATTGGAAATCTGGCAAGTCCTTTTTTCAGTTAGTTAGTTAATTTGTTTGTCTTAGTGAAATAGAAGGCAGATAGCTGCAGTTAAACTTTCAGGCATGTAGCTAATCTGTAAAGGCAGCAGTGCATTAGCAGTGAAAATGTTGATCTGCACCTTTTTATTGCATTTTAGATTTCCCCTCATGTTCTGTCTTGTATGATACCTTTTTTTCCTCAATTTGAGCTTGCTTCAGCACTTTTATTACATTTGAAAATATAAAAGGAGTGTTCCTTTTAATATGACTCAGTCCAGGTTTTCATCAGTATTCTCTGTAATTTTGAACATCCATTATTTAACATCACTTATCTTGTGACTAAATGAACTAGCATACAGATAGCGCTGCTCCCTTACCTTATAATAGAATCATAGAATTACACCAAGAGATGCTATATCCCTGCCAGGGTATACTTAAGGCTGTTGGGATTGATGGCAGCAGCCATTTCCACTGTTTCACTGGCCAGGCTCCACATGCACATCCTCCATTGGGCTCTCTGACTGCCATGGGACCAGCACACAGACAAACTGTATCAGTTAGTGCTGGTCTCCTACCCTGTCCACAAGGTGCTTCAGTGGTGGATGAACTCCCAGCACCTACTGCAAGGGGTCAGTTTTCAGATGTCCTCCTCCAGCAGATTCTTACTACAGATGCCCCCAGTTTGGGCTGAGGCTCATCTGAGTCCCTTTCAGACTCAGGGCTCTTGGTCCCAGATCAAAATCTCCTTACATATCAATGTTCTGGAGATGTGGCGGTTTTGTATGCTATGCAGACCTTTCAGAACCATCTCCTTCCGGGTCAGTTGCTGATTCAGTCTAACAGTCTCAGTGTCGTGTATTACATCAACAAGCAGGGGGGAACACATTTGTACCCCCATGCAGGGAGGCCATGAGAGTGTGGTATTGGGTGTTGGATCACGGTCAAACTCCCTCAGCAGTTCAAGTCCCAGGAGTGCTGAACACTCTGGTGAATAGCCTCAGCTGGATGCAGTCCAGCATGCATGAGTGGGAGCTTCTCTCATCCATCGCAGAAGATCTGTTCAACAGATGGGGTCATCCAGAGTTGGACCTTTTTGTTTCCCCAATGTTAAACTGCCCAGTTTTTGCTCACTCAATCCAGAGCCTGGAGTTTTCTGGTGAGACGTATTATCCCTCTCCTGGAGTGAGAGGTTCCCTTACTCCTTCCCTCCATTTCCTCTGATTCAGAGGGTGCTAATCAAACTGCAAATAGAGAGGGTCAGCATGATTCTGATAGCTCCATCCTGTCCTCATCAGATATGATTTCCATTACTACAACAGCTAACGAAGGACCCTCTGGTGCAGGATCAGGAAACTCTGGTGCATCCTAACCTCAAGTCCCTTCATCTTTGTCCTTGGCTACAGAAATAGCCATTTGCCAGATTTGGGGTTTCTAATAGGGTAGCGGATGTTCTGGCAGCTGCTCAGAAACCCTTCACTCAAGCCACCTATGTCACGAAGTGGAAGAGGGCTTGCCATATGGGCTGCCAAGCATAATCTGGACCCATTCACCTGTCCAGTGAGCCAGATCCTGGACTACCTGATATTGCTGTTGGACTCAGGTCTCCGGTACTCCTCCCTTAAGGTGCACCTATTGATGATCTCAACCTTTCATGAGCCAGTAGGTAACCACACCATAGCTTGGCTAGATGTTTCCCATACTTTCTTGAGGGGCATCCTGCATCTGAAACCCCCAATCCATTCCCCTGTCATGGCTTGAATTTTAATTTTGTTTTGGAGAAATTGACCCTGTCTCCTTTTGAGCTAGCCGTGACTTGTGAGCTACACTTTCTTTCATGGAAAGTGTAATTTTTGGTTGCTATTACTTCTGCTCAAAGGATTTCTGAGCTTCAAGCCCTCTGGTGTGATGAGCCTCATTTGATTTTTCACAAAGACAGGGTGTCTTTGTGCATGAATCCTACATTTCTCCCTTAGGTGGTGTCTAAGTTTACCCTCAACCAATCAATCTACCTTCCTGTTGATTTTCCTGAGCATGCCAATCCAGGGGAAGCACTGCTCTATATGTTAGACATGTGCAGAACATTGAAGTATCACCTGCTCCAAACCAAGAAATGTAGAAAGTCAAAGCAGTTGTTTATTTCTTTCACCCCAGGTAGATAGGACATTCAGGTTTCTAAACATTGTTTATCTAAATAGTTAGCAAATTATATTGTGTTCTGCTATAACAAGTATGGCAAAGAGTTGCCAGGAGTGGTAAAGGCTCATTCCACAAGAGACATTGGCTACCTCTGTGGCCTGGTTTCGAGGGGTCTCAGCCACTGATATTTGCAGAGTTGCCACCTGAGCACCATCCATACTTTGACCAAGCACTGCAGTCTGGATATTGCTTCAAGAGCCCATGCAGGATTGGCAGGGCTGTGCTGGAGACCTCCTGTCTTAAGTTTAGGGTTGGCCTCCCTTGTGGACTGTATTGCTGCACCTGTAACTGCTTGGGACTCATTCCTACAGTGTGACCTGATGACTAAGATACCCCTGAAGAAGATAGAACAGTTACATAAGAACTTACCATAACAGTAGATCTTCGAGGGTATTTCAGTCATCAGGTCTGTCTTCCAACCCACCACCCTCCATTTTGGGGTCTCTCTCCTGGAACTGGCTGTTTGGCATATCCAGCCTTTCATTTAGGCCTGAGTACCTCTCTCTCTCTCTCTCCCCTTGGTCCCCCATAGCTAGAGCTATGCTCCCTTTGTCTCTGGGGAAAGAACTGAGGAGGAGCAGGGCAGCTCATGCCTTTATAGGTGGGCAGCCCCAGTTGTACTGCTGAAAATCTTCCATGTGAATCCTGCCAACAGTGAAGTTCCTACAGTGTGACTCTGATGACTGAGATTTCTCAAAGATCTACTGTTACAGTAAGTTCTTACATAACTGTTCTTTGCATGGGCACTTCAATGAAAATGCCTGTATTGGTTTGAAATGCAAATTCTGTAACACATTTTTGTTATATATAAAAATGTGTGCCACACATTGTTTTCATTGTCTTTTACTGTTTTAAGCCACAAAATGAGCTGGATGTGGACTATCTTATGTCTTCAAAATTAAAATGGAAGCATATTTCAATGAAAGTTCTTAATTTTCTCTTTTAAAAATAATTTATTTCTTGTTATTTACTTTAAATCAGACATTTAAAAATAGTTTTATTAGTGCAATAAGACACACTAGGGTGTGCCATTATGGTGAAATAACAACTGGGAAGAGTTTTCTCCCATAGGGAAACCCAGTTATAATTAACCATTATAACCAGGTGGTTATGATCAAGGCCACTGTTTTTCATTTTTTACCAGAAAATCTGGTGAAATTCCTGAATTAGGGCTGCCTGAAAACCGTTAAAAACAAAGATTTCATGGAAGCTGGCATTTTATATCGAATCAGTAAATCTACAAAACTTGGATTTCTTTTAATTCCTTCCTGTACTATTTTCAATTAGCTTTATTTAATGTTCTGTGTATTAAGCCTTCTTTAATTCTGATTATTTATGCACATACTAAAAGAATGACAGCAGAACCCTGGTAAAATCTGGAAATTAGAGTAACAATCACCGGTGCAATTCCGGAATCTGAAGTCTTGAAAACAGAATTTCATTGTTTTAATCACCATAAATCAGTGGCCTTGTTTATGATGGCAAACGCCCTCCAAGTTCCCTTTGCTCCACGCAATCGTGCACTACCTCTCTTGCACACACTTTTCCATCAGTTTACAGTAAACAGACTTGCAGTAAGTGTTTTTACAAGCTCTTTCAAAAATATAGTTGCTGTTTAGTTCATTTATGTCACGTTTTGGGGCAATCACACAAACAGTAACCAAAAAGGTAAAATGAAATTGCAAAACTCCAGCCTACTGCATTACTAGAACCACTGTTTTCTATAATAGTTGAATAGTGTTTTCAAGGCAAGAAAAACACTACCCAGCAATTACATTAAACAAGACATGGAGTATTGTGTAAAACTCTAATTTTACATAAACCCTCAGTGTTGGATGCTTGTACAAACTCCTTGAGCATCACTCATGGGGTTTATGTAGTGTCAAACACCTTGGGTGTGTGTAAAATTCTCATTATACACACTACCCCATGTATTATTCTATGTATAATAACTGGTGACCCCTTATAATGACTGGATATCCAGTCCGGATAAAATGCCGTAATAAGCCGCTGAATTCTGTAATAACTAAATAGTGGGTTATTATGGCATTTACTTCCTCTTGCTCTCACTTCAATGAAGCACAAAGAAAGCACATTGTATTTGTGTGACTATGGTGTTTGCTCAGAGACATGCTCGCTCACACAAAACAGCTTACAGTTTTCGTCTCTGTCTAAGCCTTGCACCAGTTATTATAAAAAAATAAATGCTTATGCAAGGTTTGTCTTATGAGGATTTTTAAAATCCTTATAATACACACCTGCACAGGCATTATTCTCTATATAAGCTCACTACTAAGGTGCATTTAACAGTACTTGGCTGCACACCTCATGCCTTACAGCACACCCGAGGCATGCAGTTATATCCCCCAGTGCACATCCTGTCATGTATTACTGTTTACATATTAAATGGTCTTAAGAATTCTTCAGCACCATAGTAAATTTATTGGTCTAAACACAACACCTGACCATTGATTAATCGCTGGTATGTGCACAACTTGTAACTAGCCTATCTTAATCTACCTAGAAACAGTCTAACTGAAAATAAAACTTTTTTCCTTTAAAAATAAAAACATTTCCACATTTCAAATGCAATACCCCACAATAGAAAAGGAGTTGTAAAGGGAAAAAATAACAATGTTGTTCAATTCTTTAATGCAATGGTAAATTTGGTCATGTGTGAAGTCTGTTTAATCACCCCAGTGTGTTGTTTTATGTGTTTGTTTTGCTGACAATTCTCTTTCACTACAAGATAAGTCCCATAAGCATGTACAGATATTGTGTAGTCAGCTGCTGAGAGCAGATACATTTGAAGTGCTTTTTTATTGCTGTAGTGCATAGAAAAAGGTGAACTAATTTCACTGCTGATAAGAAAGAAAACAATATACAGGATGCACAAATGATACAAGAAGGCAGATACTTTCCAGTTTGTGTGGCTTCTGTAAACACACATACAAATTATCATATACAAAAAAAAGTTTAAAACATGGCACAGAGCACTGTGGGTATGCAAAACCATGTGTGTTTGTGGCAAGGGGTAAGCTAACTTAAAATGTTTCAACCAGTGCTGCATTCTGTTTGACATGTCACTACTCAGACCTAACCACAGACGATGAACACACATGAAATGTAAAAATAATCTTTAAAACATCTATGTAAAGAGTATGCATGATGAAAGAGAGTGGAAGCTGTCACTTGTCACCTAAAAATGGAATGTTCTGAAATTCTAGTTCTTGGGAAAATGTTACATAACTGAGTTAAGATGATGCCATAGATCATTTTTTTCTGCAAACTGATAAATCTTTTTCAAGGAATGTTTATTGCACTGAAACGCCCCAGAAAAATGCAAATAAACCAACATTTTTCAGTACACGCTGTTGTGTTATTTGAAGTCATTATATAATTGATCTTGTCCCAGCCTGCCGTCCCAATTGAAAGGTATTATATGACCCTGTGACTGACATTGTAAGGCAATAAGCCACTGGAGGGGAAGGATCATGGTGTTGCTTAACTTTTACTTAATTACTGCTGGCATTGGAGCATATGTCAGCACTGAACACTGCTGGCACTGATTTCCATCCTTGAACCTCCCTATCCCACCATTCTGGCTGGAATGAATTAAAATGAAGTTTAACACTACAATGTCCCCTGTGCAGCAAAGTCCTTTCCTGATGTCAGCCACACAGGCATATGGGGGTACCCTTTCAATCAGAATGGTGGGGAGGGGATGGTCAACTAGATAATGACTTACAAATAACAAAAGAAGTGAGTACTGAAAATCCTTGTTTTTTGTGTTTTTCTGATTCATGGTCTCTCTCTTTCCATCTGGGTGGTGGACAGGGCTGTGGGCTCCACCAAATATGGCCTTAAAGGAAGCAATCAGTATTGAAAATGTTTTACTTGTTAGTTTCCTAATCGGGACATCATAGTCCCATTACAGATGATTTGGGGCAACAAGCATTCTAGTTTATTTGCTGGATGGCCACTAATAGACCATATTGTGTCTGAGCTTCCTAATTCCTCAGATTTGCACATTAAAAATGTTGACCAACAGTCTTGCAAATTGTTTCCCCTTTTCAAGTTTGGCTGTGAATATTGTGTAAAGCAAATGTTTACAGTTTCTCACCACTCCAATTATTAGCCATTGGATTTAAAAATAAAATACTGTGTTCTGTATCTTCTGTGAGACTGTGGAGAGTCCACTTTAGTGACTAATAACTTCTCTCCTACTGCTTTTAGTGTGATCGGTACAGGAAGGGGATCATATCTGGGTCAGTATGCAGGGATCTATGTGATGACAATGCCCTGGTGTTTCAGCAGTGTCTTTCTTCATCTCCAACCCACCAGGTATGTAATCAAAATATAAGAAGTAATAAAGCCCTTATTCATAAGGGAGTCCACATGATCTCTACAGTGCACTGTGGTTCCATTGCTAAGTTGCTATTTTGTAACAAGAGCAAGGGTTACTTAGAAATATACCATTCCTAAATACAAATGGGAAGTGTTCATCTCTTCCAAAACTTCATAATCTTTTTATAAATATTATATTTTACAAAGCAGACTCACAAGACTGCTCCATGTGATCAGAGTGACTAGTTGACCATATAATACATACAGAATACTGTATTGGCTACCATACATAACAAGGCTGTGTTTCCATCTAGGGCTTAGCATGATATCATAGGACCTCAAGAGTGAAACTCAAGAGGTCTCAATGTCATCTCAACCCCGACATGGTAACACAGTCCTTATTAGTGTATGGCTTACCATATACTATTTTATATACTATATGGCTTAAAGATTAGGTGTTTGTTGAGGGAGTGATAGGCACGTGACCAACTGTCAGCTCATCTCCCGCCTACCTACCCATTCACTTGACCATCCAATAGTTAAAATTGAAACAGTTAGCATTTTTATTGTTCAGAAACTTGTGTCTCCTAAACTAACTGGGTGTTTCTTTTAAGACAGCTATGGTGTATCTTTACTGAAACTCCATGCAGCTCGCTCAACATGCCACCATCAGAACATCAGGGATTCTCATGGGGGGTTCATGAAAAAATGTTGTAGCTGTGACATCAGAATGATACTGCAGCAACTTTCATGACCCTTGAACTATCCTACAAAATAAATATGCTGTGCACTGACTTCCATCAACAACAAGGCGAGCCGTATACTATAGTCACTTAGTAATGTGAGATCAGAGGGACTGTCTTCTCTCCCTGCTTTATGCTCTACAAAACATGTACTAATTGAAAGGGATACCTCATCCCTTCTATTACCTAGGGTACTTTGTAGTTCCCCTGATAATTAGAAGTTTGTCAATGCTTACCTTAAGACCTGTATTGTCTTCATATCAATTATCTCCACTGGTAGGCTGTTCAATAGGTTCACGCCACTCTTGGAGAAGGAACACCTCCTAATGTTATTATTATTTTATTTTATTTCAAAAATTTTACCAGGAAAGACATACTGACCTGATAACAGCTCAGTTCCAAATGGGTCTTGGGGAAAGGATATGGGAGATAGTACAAGAGGAGAAAAATTACAGTATTACAGCCTTACAAAAATAATAGTCATACACAAGCAAAACTACCTCAAAAGAAGCATAATTATAAACATTGCAAGTCATAACAGTACAGCATGGTACATGTGGTAGATAAAAAAAAAACAGAGCTTGGCTAGGCAGGTGGAAATTATCCCAAAGGCATAGCAGGGAGGGAATGGAAGGGGAGAGTAATATGAAGGTTATTATCAGTAGTGGGCAAAGAGATCGAAATGGGCGAGTCATGGACAGTTGCAGGTGGGAGTAGAAAAGTCATGACGAAGAGACTCTGTTATCTCTGTACTTATCATCTCTGAGATTCAAGGTGTGTCTGCACATCCTGTTGGAGCACACCAGATCAACCATCTTCACCCGTTCAATCTTGTTGATAACCTTGAGTATGTGTAAGACTGAAATAATTTCCTCACTCAGCCTTCTTTTCTCTAACGTGAACATTTTAAGGGACTCCAGCCTCTCTTCATAGCTTTTGTCCCCCATAAAGGACCAGGTGGCAAGTTCCTACCTCATACAACTAGTGACTGAACCTACTCGAATGAACTATAAATCTGGAAACAGTATGCTGATCGACTGGTTTCTTTCTAGTTCCCCACCAGGATCTCTGAGGTTACTGTTCTGCCAGACACACTGATTGACCATTCACCTATCATCTGCCGATGGTCTAATAAATATAAAAAGCCTCCTCCCTCCATAATCATCAGCAGAGTGCTAAAGAAAGGCCTGCTAAGTTCTTTTAAACCTGCACTCTTCCTGATAGACTGGACCCTCTGGATGTGCAGCAGGACATTGACCTTTGCAATTAACTACTTCATAGACAAGTTCAATATGGTTTGTGACAAGTCCCCCTTAGAAAATGGAAAGTGCATGGTTACACAAATGGGTGGATTACTGGGAACCTCATGGAACATATGAAGGCTAAGGACAATCTCTGGTGTAGGGCCAGGACCTCGGGTAGTAAGAATGATTACCAGAACTACAGGGCAGCAAGGAATAAATGCACGCAACTCATTAGGCTTGCTAAAGCCAAATTCTACAGGGAACAGCTAGAAAGGAATTGGAGCAACAGGAGGAAATTCTGGGAGAACATCAAGGATCTTCTAGGGAAAGAGGACAACAAAAACCCCACAGTGCTCAACATCAATGGTACCAGCACCCTGGACCCGTGCACCATAGCAGATTCCTTCAATGCAGCTTTCATGGACCTCAGTTCCGTACTTCCACGTGACTATCTCAAGGTCACCAAACCTAACCAGACTGACCAAGCACCCGAGAACAAAAAAACATTCTTTCATTTTAAACATATTACAGTCAAAGAGGCCAGGACATACGTAAAAAAGGTCCTTTGTAAAACTAGGCGAGGAAGTGATAATGTAGACATGAAACTGGTTGCCCTGGCACTTGATGAACTTATTATACCAATTTCAAAATTCTTCAACAAATCACTAGCTTTCGCCATATTTCCCACAGTCTGGAAACAAGCCATTGAGACCCTTGTACTCAAAAGAGGAAATAAGACCTGTGTTGCCAACTACAGACCCACCTCCATCCTCTCCCCTTATCCAAAGCACTTGAGAGGATAGTAGCCGATCAATTAACTGACTACCTCCAGAAATACAGCCTGCAATGTCCCCAACAGTATGGTTTTAGGAAGAACCACAGTGCTGCCATGGCCTTGAGTGGATTTCACTGATTTCATCCACAAAGCACTGGATGGTGGTAATATGGTGGGGTAAGTCTTCATTGACCTCACGAAGGCCTTTGACACGGTGAACCACCACCTCCTCCTGGAGCAATTACAAATACTAGGAGTGGCCTCCAACCTGGAACACTGGTTCCAATCAAGACTACTTGTTGCACAGAACACAGAGAATCAAGGTTGGTTCAGCTGTGTCAGGTTCAAAAGAAGTTATGCTTGGGGTCCCCCAGGGGTTGATCCTGGGACCACTACTCTTCAGTTTGTTCCTGAATGCTCTTCCCGAGGCATGCAACAGCAAAATAATTCTATACGCAGATGACACTGTCATCCTCAGCAGCAACCCTCGCATTGAGACACTCCAGAAAGAACTGAAAGGCTATGGCCTGTAGTTCAAGGGGTGATGCAACTGGACAATCCCCCTTCTGGCTTATTATAAGGGCTGCTCTCTCCTCCACACACAGCATTTCTTCATTGCAGCCAGAGGCTCTGTCAGTCTACCTTCACACTTGAAGATCACCAGGGGCTTGCCCCCATGGTGTTGCTGTGCTTTGAGCTCTGCCGGTTTGTGCTGGACTTCTGTTTTGTGTTCCCTGCTTTTGGTTTGTATTCCTTTATTTCTTTGGGCTTTCTGGTTTCTTCCACTTGTGTTTTTATTGTTTATTTGTGATTCAGGTCGTTCCTATCTTCAGCTGCCCTGTGCTGTGTGCAAGGCTATATTTCTTCCCAGATTTTCGCAGCCCTCAGTCACTTGCATTTTATTGTGTGTTTCAGATTCCATTGCTGTTTTCCTGCCTGCTATCTCTAGTGCTTCCAGACCAATCCTTTACACCTGGTCCAAGCCTTGCCCTGCCCTCCATGTTGCTCTGTGTCCTTCCAGCTCTGCTCTTGCTCCAGTCAGTCTAGCTCACTTCATTCAGTATTGGAGTTTAATGTGCCCTACTCACTTTAATCTGTGTTTGCTCAGCCTGGCCCACCTGCTGCATTGCTCTACTGATACTTTCGGCTATTACACCGGCTGCCTGGTCTCAGCTACAGCTGCAGGCCTTTTAAGCAATTTGTTTCTGAATTTCACTATTTTGAACCTCTAAGTCATTACTTTACTTCCCCTGTTCCCATTGCTCTAGCAGCTTGCTTTCCTATGGCTTGTTCTTCATTGGGACCTTGTATGTAAAGGCGCCTCTTTTGGGGGACCCCTACCTAACTAGTGTTACAGTTGCTGTTGGTGTCATCATACTCCACTTCTACCAAACCTTACTTTTACCAAACCCACAGCAGTCTGTTTCTGATGATAACCTAATCCTGCTTTTATGGCAGGCACATATTTAACTTATTTCATTAGCTGCTTGGTGTTATGGTGTCCTGTTCGTGGTTTCTTTGATTTTCCTATGGCAGGGGACTGAGGAGTTACAGTGGGCCTCATGGCCCCAGTCAGCAGAAGCAGCTTCCTATTTGTAGTGTACTATATAAGCCCCTGGCTCACCCGGCCTCCTCCTGCTGCTTCACATAGCCTTTACGGCAATATGCAACCAGCATTTTCGGGCAACTCTCTACCTAAGGGCTTCTGGCTCTACCCAGCCTTATACCATCCCTTCCTGAATATTATGCACCTGGTTTACACAGTCATCCCAGCCTTCCTGTCCCTTGCACTACCAGCAATGCTCATCCCCTTCCAAGTCTGGCAGCATATCATGTTTACCTGTTTCAAACCACATCGCCTACTGTACTGGTTTTGCAGCCTTCTCCTACCTAACTGGCTTCACAGCTTCCTCCTCTCCAACCATCAGCCCTGGGCTTCACCCAGCCTCGCTGTTCTCTTACTACTGATCTACAATTCAATTCAATCCCAATTTGGCTTCTTAATGGACTTGGTGGCATGCATTCCTGTGGTTGATAAATGCTTTTGCCTTACCTAACTCAAGAGGGTCCATATTGTTCAGACCGACCTATGTACAGGTCTCTCCACTTCAGCTCTCATTCAGTCAAGACCCATGTGAGGGTCCACAGTGCTCAGTCTGATCATGTCTGCTTCTTCCATCGTGACCCACGCAGGTCTCATGCTCATTAGAACTCATTCCTTCACATTTGGAGACATGCCGACCATATCCATTACTTCGGGACTCAGGGTTAGCCCTGTGGCTGAGGGTCTCTGTCTACACCCCAAAGTCCACATCTTGAGCATGCAAAGCTTGGGGCAGGGTCCTTCTCACCTGGCCCATACTGTAGTTGGGAAGGTCCTCACTCTGGGTGGACCTTCAGTTTTCATTCATACCGACAACACCTCTTGATGCAGCATTTAAGACTTAAGCGGTGGAAGGGATGGGGCTTTCCTGGAAGCCCTTTAGTTACCCTAGTCAGGTTCCATAGGCAGTCTTCTATGCTATTCTCCTAACAACTGCCTCTGGTTCATCTGGTCTGTTCCTAGATCAGTAGGTCGGCTGAGCATCTCGGTGGTCGTTATTCTCCTCCTCCCACCTTGGTTGATTCTCATTACAGATTGTGCTCGCAACCCTCCACGGCATTCCTGTTAGAGAGATAAAGTGAGAATGTTTCCCAAAATTGCAGTTCCCTTGGACTGGTCTACCAAATTGCAGTCGCAGAGCCGTCACTAACCAAAACTGTCCCAAAGCCTGGAGGGAAGGTGACCTATTCCTTGGCTCCCCAGAGGTTTCCTCCTCACAGGGGGTTTTCCCTCTCCTCCATGCCAAGGATCATAATACTAGATAGGCATCCTTGTAGTTCCTAGGTTACTTAGTTAGGGTTCCGCTGTTGGATGGAGATGGGTGGATGCCCCATATTTGTCCCTTCTCCCCATTTGGCTGTTCTCTCTCTCCTTAGGAAGCCAGGCCTCCATTCTTCACAGTCAGACCACCGAGTGTGTCACTATTCACATGTTGTTTCCTGTCTACTCTACTGCAAACAATCCAACCACTGACCTATGCTACCAACTGATTATACTTCCAACCGACCTCGTATGGGTCTTGACCGATAAGTGTTCACCATATTGTATTCTTTGCTTGCACTCTTTTTGGGCTTCTTCCTAAGGTACCTTAAGCTAAGGAGACCACTCCTGTAGGCACCTCTGGGGTGGAACCCTCCCCTGGGGTTCCTTGACTTCGTACCCCTACAGGATGGTATATCCCATGGATGAGGCGAACAGCCACAAAGTCATCTCGTTACTCAAGCACAAAACCAGTTGCACAGGCACATTGACTTGGAAGGCTATGGCCTGTAGTTCAAGGGGTGGTGCAACTGCCCACCCTCTTTTGGCCTATTTAAGGGCTGCCTCCTCCTCTACACACAGCATTTCCTCATTGCCCTCCATCCACACTCCTCCTCCAGCGGTTCACCTCTCTCTCCTGTGAGCTTCTTCTAAGGTACCTTTAGCCAAGGAACCATTCCCTTGACACCTCTAAAAGTGGAATCCTCCCTAGGGTTCCTTGCTTGTATCCCTACAGGGTGGTATAGCCAATGGACAGAGAGGTGAACAGCCATGAAGTTATCTACATTACACAAGCATGAAACCAGTTGCACAGGCACATTGAACTGCAGTCTATCTTCCATACGCTAGAGAATTGGTTCAGCACACAAAAGCTGTTACTCAATTATAGAAAAAACTAAAACTATGCTCATCTCTAGCAAACAACTTAAGAAGAACAACCCGACATTGTCAATTTACAACAATAAGGCTGTCCCTCTTGAGCAGGTGAATTCATTCAAGTACCTTGAAGTTATTATAGATGACACCCTCTCCTTCACGCAGCACATAGACAAGGTGGTGAAGGCAGTTAACATCAAACAAAGAATTCTGTACAGGCACAGGTAATATCTGACACCAACTGCTCTCCACCTTTCTGTCACTAGTTCAATCCTGTCTGTTGTGGATTACGGATTGGTAGTTTATAAGGCTGCAACAGTCATGGCACTTAAGTGGGTAGGGATAGCCCTTAACAAGGCATGCAGACTTACCCTTGGGGCCAACAAATACATTCATACATGCGTGTTGTATGAACAAACCAACTGGCTAAACCTGACCAACAGAATACATTTTCAAACTTCAATCAATCAATCAATCAATCAATCAATCAATCAATCAAATTTATATTTATCCAGGAGAACACCATTGAGCATAGCTCATTGACAAAATGGACCTGGGTTACAGGAACACAGGATATACAATATATGAACAGTCACAACATAACACCTCAGTAATATTATACAATACAGAGATACAATAGTTAAACATAGTCATAAGAGGAGAACAGTTTGGAAACATTGGTTCAATTCCTTCGTGGTGTATAATGAGTCTAGTAACAGTAGCTGGAAGTACTAACGAGGACAACTGTTAGGTAATGGAATATTACATACAATGCCATAAGTAACAAGACAGAGAGTGAGTTAAAAAAAGAAAAAAACAAACAGTGTAACAGGGTAGAAGAGGGGGTGTGGTAGGCAAGGTGAGATAGGGTACAGGCAGGGTGATAGGGGATAGACAAGGGACAGATGAAACCTCACAGAGGACACAGAACAGGAGAGAGGGGAGCACACTTAGGTATTACAGAACTGTGAAGAAGAGGACACAAGGTCAGGTGCCTCCTTGGGGAAAAAAAAGCTGCTAGGCCTAACTCCCCTGCATCTCTGAAATACTATTAGCAGCACACTCTCCATATGCAACTACAGGGAAAGCACAGTGTTCACTCAGCATCCCTTTCTGTAGAGCCGCTCTTGGCCAACACTCATTCTCATTCAGGGCCCCACATTGGTTGAATGAGATTCCAGCTGATATTCAGAATACAGCAAATATACGGGCCTTTAATACAGAACTGAGACAGTATCTAGTCAGCACTGACACGTGTCCATGTTTGTAGGTTCATGGCCTCTCCTCTCCTCTCCTCTCCTCTCTACCCCAAACTGGCTTCTCCACTGGACCTAGTCCATCCCTTTAAGATGTACTCTAACCTTAAATTCTTTTTCATCTGTTCTACACAAAATCAGCTAAGTGCATTACTCCCCTCTACCACTTCACCTCCAACCTCCATGCTCCCCATCACTACCCTGCATCCCTCTCCTGGATTTCACCTTGACCCAGACACTCTAAGTCTGCCTTCTCCTTTCCCACTGTCTAACCCCCCTCAGCTGCGCACATCTACAACTTTAGTTGTAGCTGCCCACCACAACTACAACTAGATCATTATTTTGGCCAACTCTCCTCACCTGCTGTCCTTTATGCTACCCCCCCCCCACCATCTCTCCCTCTGTCTCTTTCCTTAACAATCGGAGCATTGTTTTTCTCAGGTAACAAGGCTTGTGTTTGGGCTGCTCACTAATTTCCTTTTTACCTTAAGTTGTTCCTTAAAAACTGCAGTAGTAATTATATTGTAACCCAACCCTCTCTGAGGGCAATGAACCTTCTGTTATTTGTCTATGTATACTAGTACTTGTCTTGCTTGTATGATGTGGAACTTTTGCAAAACTCTGTACTCTGAGCTCCACCCCTGCAGCAGTAAAAAAACAAAGGTGCAAACTTAATGACAGTTACATTTTTTATCCATCCCCTACCCTTACAGCCTCGTGAATTTCTGTTTGGAGAAGTTATTTATAGGAAATAAACTGATGACAGTTGCTAATGACAAATGTTGCATTTTCATGTAGGAACAAAATATAGAAATTACGTACCTACGTAATTTTGATCTTCTTGAGTAATCTCCACCACTCATTCACACTGATGGGAACTACATCGGATGTGCTAGGACCCAGTGGGAGCAAACGTTTTGCAGGAGAGCGGCACCAGATATAGAGCTGAGAGGAGCGCACCGTGAGCCTCGGCTCATGTGGCAATGGCTATCTCAGTGTCTACCCTCCAACCTCCTCAGTACCTTTTTTCCGAGGAGCTGTAGTGTAACTAACCTAGAAGGATAGCCTAACAAAAAACAAACATAAGATAGTCCAGACAACCCGTTTAAGAAGGGTCAACAAAGAAGTCTTCACAGCTTAAAGACTGAGGGACTGAAGACCAACAACAGAGGTGAGCTCAAGGGATGGTGGGTGGGTGTGTGAATGAGTGGTGGAGACTTCATCCAAGAAGATAAAGAATTACAGTAGGTACGTAATTTCCATATATTCCTGCACATAAAGTCTCCACCACTCATTCACACTGATGGGAGTGTACCAAGCTAATAATCCCCTGAGAGGGTGGCAGGAGACTAACAGCTCACAAATTTTGGACATAAGTCCATTAAGGATGGTTCTGCCAAACAAAGATGTCGCTTGGCATGGACATCCAGGGCATAGTGCTTGATGAAAGTATGCACTGAGCTCCAGGTAGTGCTTGCAAAATATCTGCAAAGGGCACGCTCTGTGATTTTGCAGAGATGCCAGTAACTGCTCTAGTAGAGTGGAGCGACACTCTACCCTCCAGCTTAACCTATGCCATGGAATAACAGTAGCGAAGGCATGCCACCAGCCATGCTGAAATGCATCTGATAGCAACAGGTTGACTCAGCCGGGTCTCGCTGAAGGAAACAAACAGTTGTTGAGCTTTACAAATTTGTTTTGTTCTATCTAAATAGAAGCATGAGCTCTTTTGATATCCAAAGAATGAAGGGTATGCTCTCCTTCATTTAGAAGTTAAAGCAAAGTAAATGCATTAGGGCTAAAGATTGGTTTAGATGGAATTCTGAAACAACCTTAGGGAGAAACTTAGGATAGGTCCTAAGAACTACTTTGTCCTTATGAAACACAGTATACGGAGGGTCTGTGACCAAGGCATGTATTTCAGAGATCCTGTGGGCCGAGGTAATGGCCTCCAGGAAGGCTGTTTTCCAAGTGAGAAATTTCAACTCAAGATAGAAGCCTCGAAAGGCTTTCGAGTGAGCATGTCTATTACAAGATTAAAGTCCCAGGCTCCAACTGGACATCTGATAGGAGGTCTGGTATGCAGAATACCCTTAAGAAACCTCTTAACTATTGGTAACTGAGCCAGTGACAGGAATGTACTGGCTCATGATAAGCTGAAATGGCACAAAGGTGAACTTTGACTGTAGAATATCATAGACCTGAATTTGAGGGGTCTAAAAGGTACTCTAGAACTTTATTTGGTGGGCAAGAAAAAGGATTCAAAGAGGATTTTGCACACCAGAGAGAAAAATGCTTCCATTTGGCTGAGTAAGTTTTTCTAGTGGCTGGCTTGTGCGCAGCCAAGAGAATATCTGAAACTCTCAGAGAGGCATCGAACCTGTTCACTTCTATCTCTTCAGAAGCCAAGCATGAAGGTGAAGCGATGTCAGATTGGGGTGGACTACAGGCCCCTGGGTCAGAAGATTCGTTTGAAGGGGAAGTGCTTTCGGAGGGGTTTCCAACATACTGTTGAGTAACGGAAACCGTATCTGTCGAGGCCAGAAGGGAGCAATGAGGATCATTTTGTCCCCCTGGGACTCAAATTTGAGAAGTACCCTCTGAATTAGTGGAAGAGGAGGAAAGGCGTATAGAAAGCATCTTGTCCACTGCAGCCTGAACACATCCTGACAGAAAATGCCAGGCCCTGGATTTCTGGAGCAGTAGAGAGGCAGTTTTGTGTTGAGTGGGGATGCAAAAAGGTCCAGGTCTGGAGTTCCCCACTCTGCGAATAGTGACTGAACTACAGCTGAGTCTAGAGACCACTCGTGAGGATCTGTCTCTATTCTGCTGAGACGGTCTGCCAGTTCATTCTGCACTCCTGGCAGGTAGACCACCTGAATTAGAGCCTTGTGCACTAGGCACCATTCCCACACTCTCATTGCTTCCCTGCATAAAGGGTAAGAGGTGCACCACCCTGCTTGTTGATGTAATAAATCATTGCTTTGTTGTGCATTTGAAGGAGAATGTTCTTGTGACAGAGAATGCCTTTCAAAGCCTGGACTGCAAAAGGACGACTCTCATTTCTAGGACATTTATGTGAAGCTGGGACTCGTCCTGAGTCCATGTACCTTGGGTGTGGAGATTTTGACAGTGAGGTAATGGAAATCTGATGATCCAGGGCAGCAAAGGGATACCCTTCCAGAAGATTGTCCTCTTGCGACCACCAGGTGAGTGACCTCTTCAGGGGTTCTGTCACCTTGATGAGAAAGGACTGAGGGTGAGTGGTTGGGGACCACTGAGTACTAAGCATCAATTGAGAGGTTCTCATGTGGAGGTGAGCTAGGGGTACAGTGAAGACCAAGGATGCCATGAGACCGAGCATCCGTTACATCGAGATAGCTTGAACCGAGCTGTTCTCCCGCTGGGTCCTAGCACCTCCGGCGTAGTTCCCATCAGTGTGAATGAGTGGTGGAGACTTTATGTCCAGGAAGATTCATAATTGTATATCTTTGTGAATACTTTTGTTACAGTTGTTTGTGTTTGCAATGGTAGCCCTGCAAACCCATGCCAACTCACAACTGTCCTGCAACTACTAGCCTTCATTTTCTGTCAATTCCGTGCCTAACTGTGTTGGTACATTGACGGTCTGTTTTCCCAGGCCACAATAAAAAGGTGTTTGGGATTGTCCCGTTCCAAGCCATACTGACTGTGGGTCATTTTACCTTCAGGAGACTGACAAGCAGGCATGTCATTTCTTCATTTAACCTTTGGACGCCCCTTATTAAGTCTGGATAACATAACTCATATTCATTATGCTCATCTCATTCATTTCTTTCCTAAGGCACAGTGACAATAATATTGATCTGATTCTGGTGTTTAAAATAATAATCAGGAAATAAATCTTATTTCATGTGGACTACTGCAAGTGAGCAGGCCGGCTGACTCACTTTGTCAGATCTTACCAGTATAAGCACCCTCAAAATCCTCCTATCTGGAGGACATCTCCCTGGATAAATCATTATGACAGAAACAGATTGTTCTTTCCAAAATTTAAAACAGGTAGCAGAGCACATGCTCTGACAGGCAGCATAAGGGTTACACGTTCTACAATGCCTTTGCAGTACAGTACTACAGCAGGAGAAGTGCTAGTAACAGTGACAGTTATCATAGCTGTAGTTAGTTAGTAAGCTTGCACGGTATTCACAGTCAAAGCAAACATTGCTTCAATTAAAATCTGACTGGAAAACTTCATTAATTGTAGCCAGAAACATTAGTTCCATGCAAAAATAATCCCTTAATGGATACCAGTCTTCACATTAGAATGTCTTGTCATATCTAGCACAATCATTGCCCTTTAGCACTGGCGTATCCAATTAGTAAACAGTCTGCACAGATAATTGTGTTTACTCAAATGCTTGCACCTGATTCTTCTAAAATAGTCTGTTTTATTACACACAGCCTGTCCCCTGTAGAACATAGATTCATCTTACAACACGAAAACTGGTTCAAAGTTCACAAATGTAATCTTTGTGGGGTGGCTTTTGATTTGCTTTGAATGTTTCAGTAGCTGGCTTGCTTTTGAACTTGGCTTTGAACTTTCAACTTACCTTTGGTCACATTGTCTAACCCCTGAAATGTCTAGGTCATTTACATTTTCAGTACCACTGTCACCATTTCCAGAATGTTCTCAAATTTCTCCGCATCTCTGGTCCAAGAAAAGAACATTTAACTTAATTCACCACAACCTCACTGTGTTACAGACAACTGCAGACTTTTATACCAGTTATGGCTATACCCATTTACCCAGCCTAGTATAGTAATGTTACTGGTTTAAACAATGCTTCTCGTCATCCATTTTGTAGCTTTCCTCTCAGTAGAACTTTTAATGTAGAGACCTGTCTGAGAAAAAGTTGTTTTTTTTAATTCAAATTCAGAGTGCTGAAGTTTCTTCATCTCTGAAACATCTATGACATAAATTAGGCTTAAGAGCAAGAAATGAGTTCTCAGTGACATACCACAGAATAATTTCTGCAAAAGCATTTTATGTTGTAGTACAGGCAGTAGAAGAAGAAGAAGTCAAAAGCAATTGGTAAGACAGTAAAGTATGCTACAGCTTTATTACATGTTTACCACAGACCTTTTTTTCAGTTTAGCTTTTTTCCCTGCTTAAGCCTTCTATCAGGCAGCCTTCCATCCCCACTGGCTACTAGCCCCTTGATATCACCCGCCATGGCTTCCTACATGGTGGGGTTGGGGGGGCACCAGACATCCCCCAAAGAACACATCTAATGGGCCTGGGGAGCCATGGTCACAGAGCCCAAGACTGTCTGACACCACCTGAATCTGACCTGAAGAGGCTTTTTCCCTGTTCCCCAAAAGGTCAGTGTTCTGAGGGTATAAGGCTGACCAGTCAGAGGCAAGCGGGGAGCTCTACTTCAGCAAATTGAAGGAGGTTTTTAAGGCAAGGAGGTGAGCCAAAGTGGAGATGGAGCTTAAAGTAGAAGAAGGGGTGGGTGAGAACAAGAATGCCTTCTTTATGTCTATCAAAGAAAGGAGGAAGAACAGGGGGGGGAATCAAGGGGTATAAAAGGGGGACTTGGGTGGAAGAGGATAGGCATAAAGCAGGTACTTTAAATGAATACTCTGCTCAGTCTTCACAGCTGAGGAGTGTGATGCCAACGTAACCTGTTTTTCTTTTTCTTTTTTCCATATTTCTCTGTAAAATAAGTTCTCAGGTTGGGGAGAATTGAAAATGCATTCTGCTATTGTTGTCCAAAGCTTGAGGGCATTCAGTTAGAATTGGTTTGTGTTTGAGCATTCCTATGTTCTCAAAGAGAAGAAGTAAGGCGTGGATAGCTGAGCTCTTCAGATATAAAAGATTATATTTTGGTATTAACAAATCATTGAGCCCCTTTGACCTAAAAGTGGCCATTTATATACTATAAAAAATGTCTGGCCAAAGTGAAGCTGGTTGCTTTGTAGAACAATGAGAAAACTGTCTGAATACACATAACCAGCTCATAGCAGCTGTAGAATTCCTTCCCTAAATTACATGACATGCCTACTTATCCCAATTTTAAGTCAACATTTTGAATTGTATCCTTTTTGTGTAATGGTTATTAATTTTATGAATATTTTGCACATGGTTCCTTTATTTAATCTGCTTGCATGTACGTATGCAGTATGTATGTATGTATGTATGTAACAATTTTGATGTATAATGTTTTATAACAGGACGGCCCTGAAAACAAGCTTTGCCTAGTGCCATGTCCTGTCTAAATATAAAATAAATTTGAACTTAAATACCAGATCTGTCTTGGATGTGGGCTCACAGATCAAACGAAATGTCCAGGGTGTGATGTCAGAGAGGCAGGCCAGATGATGCGTGTGAATGGGCCAGCCTGGCACAGATATTTCTGTGGCTCAATTGCTTATTAAAGGCAGTCATATTTTGGAACTGGAGACTGCAACATCTTTGGGCAGTCTGCTGTGGCTCAAGAGATCCCAGCTGGGGTAAGCTTAAACAATCTATTTAGAATCTAGCTAGAACTAGTGAGTGTTATCCTGTGTGAATTCTGTCCGTTGAAATGTTTGTTTTCCATTTCTGTAGTGTACTGTATTCTCCACAGTCTTTAGTGTATATAATGCTGTACTATGTAAATATTGTGGGAATTACATTATTTTATCTACTTCATGCTCTTTGTGACTCTATGTTTAAAGTTATAGATAACCTGGGGTAATTGGCAAGTTCATGATCCATTTCGGAAGAGACAGGCTACTAAAGTGTCCAAAGAATATCTGCTCTTAGCACAGGATAGGTGAAAGAGTGACAACATTGGTGGGTCTTTTGTTCTTTGAGAAAGGTGACTGTACTATGTGAGCAGTGGCTTTGGTGGGATTCTGACCTGAAGATACCCTGAGTGATAGTCAAGCTGGCTGGTGGCAGCATTTCAAGGTGACCATTGAGGCATCGGAAGAGTCATGAGAACTAGTAGTACAGTGCAGACCATGTTCTGGGAAGACCAGTCTGTGACAAGGAGTGAGGGGCTTTGCCATAATGCAGCACCCAAGTCAGGGAGAAATAAAAATGGCTATAAAGATTATCATCGAAGAAAGCGTGCTCAATGGATTGAGAGGACTAAAGGTAGGAAAAACCCAGGACCAGATGATTTGCACTCATAGGTGCTTGGGAAGGTGAAGCAGGCTCTGACAGCAACCTGTAGGGCCTGTTCAACTGCTGTATTAAGATGGTGTCATCAACATGGACTGGAGGGTGGCAGACATCATTCCTCTACACAAGAGTGGATGACAGGGGAGACCCAGGGAACTGCACACCAGTAAGACTGAAGTATCTTGCAAGAAAAATACTTGAGACTGTAATCAAGGAACAGCTAGTTAACTTTATGGAGTCCCACGGTGGTCAGGACAGCAAACAGCATGGCTTTGTGAAGGGATAATCCTGTGAAACAAACCTCAAAGAATGTTTCAACACTGTGATTCAGGCACTGAAGAAGGAACAAGCACTGTACATCCTGTACCAGGACTTCAGCAAGGCCTTTGACACAAGGCTAGTGAAGAATTTGGGGACTTGGAGAAGCTGGTAAAGTCACAAAGTAGGTAGAAAATTAGGTAGAGACTTAGTCAAGGGAGAAACCAGACAGTAATATTAAACTGTGCATACTACCAGGTCAGAGGAATGACTAGGAGGATGACACAGGGATCAGTCCTGGGTCTGGTACTGTTTTTTTTTCTTTATTTATGACATTGGAAAATGGATCCAGGGCAAGATGTCTCTTTGCAGATAACACATAGATATGTGGCTGGGTGGACTATGAGGTGAGAGTACGGAATTGAAAAGGGATGTGGAGAAATTTGAAAGGTGGTCCAAGATTTGACAACTTAAATTTAATGTAAAAGTGCAAAGTTATAGCCAGCTCAGTGGCATGGAGGGCTGAGGCACTGGCACCTTTCCTCCTGCCAGACCAGTTACCTGTGTTCGTGGGTGAGCATGGGCTGCTGGGGGTCGGCCAGAGAGGGAAAGGATTGAGTGCCTGATGGCTGCTGTCCTTTCCCGGGGGGAGGACCTGCACGCTTCGCCAAATGACTGCTATCCAGTAGAGGCCAGGTGATAGTACGGGTCTATGAAGGCAGTAGTAGAGAGGACTGCGGGACTCCGGGGAATGCGTGTGCTTCCACATGCACACATCTATGTGTGCACCCCAGCATAGGCAACAGGGAGAAAACCAGGAAAAAGCCTATGTCCCCCGTCACCATATGTGACAGCCCCCAAGTGACTCCTGGGTCCTGCTTCCATGTAAATCCCTACTGGAGTGACAGAGGGAGGAGAGGGTGACAGGACTGGGGGACCCTCAATACAGGGCGCAATGACAAGAGCGGGTGGTGGGAAAAAAGCTATATGAAAAAGAAGTGCAAGGTTATGCACTTGGTATACAGAACCTGAAAACAAAATACTGGATGGGGGAGTGGTGAGGTTAGAACAGACATCAGAGGAAAGGGACCTGAAAATGATAACTGACACCTCAAGACCCTCGGTCCATTGTAACTAGGCATATGAGAAGGCTTGCAGGATGCTGTGGAGCATACAGTAGGCAGACTTTACAAGTGGAAGGAAGAAGGGTTGCACAGATAATGCATTATAAAATGGATAGTTAGGATAGTGGGTGATTTTAGGATATTAGGATTTTAGGATGTTGGTCCTCAAAATCCAATATCCTAAAAGTCACCTAGGATATAAATGGATTTTAGGATATCAGGACCGTCCAACATCTGATATCCTAAAATCCAATATCATCATCTTCCAATCTCTTCCTCTTTCCCACTGCTGCACTCCCCTCCTAAATTATAAGCTCCCCCCCATAGCACAAGCCACAATGCCCATTGCACCTATTAATAAGTAGTAACCCCCCCCCAACCAATACATCCATTAGCTCCCACCTCCCTCTGCCCCCTCATAGCATCCAAAAATACCTTTTAAACTTGTGTCGGGTCACACAGATCCTTACCACTACAGCACTCCTGCGTATAAAAATATACCCCTGCTACTAAATATTAAGATCCCTCCCCCCAGCACAAGCCAAATGCCAGCCCAGGTGACGTATAAGTAAGAAAGAACACACCCAATTCACCCCTTAGCACCCACCTCTTCCTCCCACCCCTCCCATAGCACCCAAAATATTTTAACATAGGTCGGATTCCACCACTGTGGTACTCCTGCATATTATAAATATATACCTACTGCTAAATCTTAAGATTCTCCCCAAGCATGAAGCCAAATGCCTTCCCAACTTACTTACAAGGAGAACTCACTGCACCTTAACACACCCACTAGACCCCACCTCCTTCTTCCCCAGCCACCCAAAATACTAATAATGTGAGTTGGGTTGGGTGGTGGGTCCCATGGGCGGTTGCCTTTGTGCTCATCTTCTTCCAGTTTGAATAAAAAGATATCCTATAATAGCAGTAATACCTGACTGGTCCACCTGTTAACCAGTTAGGTACTTACTCATTGTAGGACACTTTTCATTCATACTAGAAAGAAGATGAGCACAAGGCAGCTGCTCCTCTGGGGAACTTGTTCCTCACCCAACCAAATCAAATTACAGGTATTTTGGGTGTTTGAAAGGAAAGAGGGAGGTGGGCGCCAGTGGGTGTGTTGGATGGGGGGGGCTCACTTATAGGTGAGCTGTACTGGTGTTTGACTTGTGCTAGGGAAGGGATCTTAAGATTTAGTGGTGGTGGGTATATTTATAATATACAACAGCACTGCAGTGGTCAGGATCCATGGAACATGACACAAGTTTAAAAAGCAACTCTTTATTATAATTTAAAAAATTTAAAAAACACTACATTTATACCAGTTATGTTTTAAATTATCATTTTCTAGTTGTTATTTTCTTTACTTTCCCTGCTGTTGGTCTAAGTATTGTAGATAATGCAGCAAGTATTTCATAAAGTCTTTCAAAATGTATCTGACTGTCCCCTACTAGCCACACAATTGCTGTTTGTGACACCACAATCTATTGTCATGGTAAGCACTGTGATGTCATAAAACTAAGGCACTCTGAGGTTAACAGGGGAGAGACAAATGTTTTCAATACAGACTTTTTAGCTGGACTACCAAGATGTACTACAAATCTTGGAAAGGGACATTGAAAATCAAAAAAATATATTCTCAAGTAAATTGTAACAGCTGAAACATCTTATTTATGAAAGCACATGCTGAAGTTTAGAGTTGCTCTTTAAAGGTATTTCTGGGTACTATGGGGAGAGGAGGTGGGGAGCTGAAGTGTGTTGGATTAGGGTTCTCTCACTTGTAATAGGTGAGCTGGGCATTTGGCTTGTGCTGAGGGAATCTTATTATTTAGTGGTGGGGTATACAGTTTATTTTAACAGGAGCAACACCCACAAATAAAATAAAATGTTTCAGTGCACTTGGGGGGGTGATTTGTGGGTTACAAGGTAGCTGGAAATGTGGTTTGCCACCTGGGGTGGGGGTTGAACAGTGTGGCAGATTGGGAGGAGTCATATTGGATTTTAGGACAGCTGAATCTTAGGACATCCATAATCTCATTCGATTACATCTGACCCTCAGATCAAATGCTGGATTCTGATACAGATTATCCTAATATCTGAGCATCCTACCATGGATTGGATTTTAGGGTATCAGAGCAATCTTAGCGGGAAGGACAGAATTCTGCCACTCTGCAGGTCCTTGGTGAGACCGCATCTGGAATACAACGTACAGTTCTGGAACCCTCATCTAAAAAGGGCAAAGATCACCTTGAGTCAGTTCAGAGTAGGGCGCCCCAAATGAAACACAGACAAACAGGAGAGAAGCTACAAGAAAGACTATCTGACCTCAATATGTACTTCCTGGAGGCCAGGAGGAGAGGAGAGACATGATTGAAACCTTCAAGTATCTAAACAGAATAAACAGGGTGGAGTGCCAGCAGCTGTTTCTGTATAACAAGGAGTTCATTACAAGATGCAGTAACTGCAGCATATACTGGTAGTGGAGTAATTTAGGTGGAGCATAAGTGAAGCCATGCACCAGCCACCAGCAGTGTCTGGCAGTCAGGCCCCCAATTCATGCCATAAACAGGGCAAACAAGCCACCAGGTGGCATAAACAAGAAAGGCATTACTCTAGCGCTTGAGGTAATTACCAGTTCGGTGGTCTAAAGGGGTCAGGGTTTAGGGTACAAAATAACATTTATATTTATTCAGATTCTGGGAGAGGTGCCAGGCATATGCCAGATCTAAGACTACCACAACAGGAGCCTCAATAACATTTCACTCAGGAAGCAGAGATCTAATGTCCAAACAGGAATTGGGATTACGAAGTATGGATTTATTCAGACAACATGCTGGTAAAACAGTGCAGAAACAGGGTGGTCCCCAAGATTTGATACTGTATAGGCAAAGAGAAACAGAACTCTTTTCTTCCAGAACAACACTATTAGGGCAAGTTTCCGCAAACAATCCATTCCATATATTTCGAACTGTCCATTCCTATACTAAAGGCATCTTGGACATTTACTTTCATTAAAGTGTAATTCTTGTGGGAGTTGCCACACACTTTAAAACACATTTCACTGGAGCAGTGACATCCATTAACATTCCCTGATTAACCTGGTGCCCATAAGTGAATCAGTTAGCACTGACCGGGAAATCAAACTGGGGTTATGCCTAGCCCTACCCCATGCTCAGTCTCTGCCCTTCCTTCTGGGTTACACCAAACTGCATCCTTCATTTCCCACAAGATAATAAAGGACTCCAACACTTTAAACATAAAACATTAAGCACATTGTGGTGGTGAAACAGGGGTCCTTACAGGTGCACTCTAGCCTTATCTGCAGGCATATACACCTCAAGCCAACCCCCAAGAACACAGTCCCATGAATCTGTACTTACAGCTTGGTTGCTTTCTTTTGCAGACATGGAAAACTTGAAGGAAAAAAAAAACCTCTCTCCTTCCAGGTAGCTTCATCACAGATTCAAATTGCATACCTTTTCTCTTGGCAACTGAAACACATTGGGATCTTCAGGGGATTGCCCCTTGGCACTGCTGAAACACAGTCTATTCAAATGAACGGTCTCCACCACTTCAGTTGGCACTGATGCTGTTCCCCAAACTAGGTGAGAAAAATGACCAGGCCCAGGACTCCCAAGCTCCTATGGCTTTAGTATCATTGGATGCGGAGAAAGCCTTCGACAGAGTTCACTGGGAATTTCTCTGGATTATATTGGGGAGAATGGGCTTCCCGGAGACTTTCATCCAATGGATTAAGTCAGTTTACAAATCTTCTACTGCTAGAATGTACTGTAACGGGGTCTTTTCTTCTCGATTTCTGTTATTTACAGGCACTCAGCAAGGGTGTCCCCTGTCACCTTTCTTGTTTAATTTATATTTGGAGCCTCTCCTTCTCAGTATCAAGAACTCACCCCTGGTCACAGGATGTTTCATTAAGCAACTTCTCTGGTTCTTTCGGCCTATGCCGATGATATTCTTTTACACTTGACCAACCCGGAATCGTCTCTAACACACATATTGCACACTATTGCCCAGTTTGGCCAGGTGGCTAACTACAAGCTGAATTTAGCTAAATCAATCATATTTCCACTGAATGTCAACACACCTCAGGTTAACTTTTCCCAGTTTGGCATGAAATGGGCCCCTTTGTCCTTTAAATACTTAGGTATCTACCTTACCAAAGACCCTGAAGTTTACAGGAAGCTTAACCTGGACAACTTGCTGGCTAAAATACAGCACGACCTTCAGAGATGGTCTGCTCTTCGCTTATCTCTGTGGGGTCGTATAAATATCGTTAAGATGAATGTTTTGCCTTGGGTTTTTTACCCACTCAGTCTAATGAATATATATCTACCTATGTCCTATTTCCAACACCTCCACAGGTCTATCTCCAAGTTTATGTGGCAATTCAAGCAACCCAGGAAAGCCTTTTTGAAGCTCAACTTACTCTATGAAAAGGGAGGGCTTCTTCCCAATTTCATATGCTATATTACTGGCAAGTCACATGTCAAAATCGGAGGTGGTACAACTTGAGAGCAGATGATTATCTACCAATTTGGTTACAACTCGAGAGAAGATTTTTATCAACATGGTCTCCAACCTTCCAGAATTTTTACTATACTTTCTCACATTACCTCCCCTCTACAAGGTAGTGTCATTGGTACCTCCATCAAAGTGTTGAATCATTGCTGGAATTTCTTCAACCTTTCTCCTAGGAAAGACACTACCCAGCCTCTTACCCTAAATTTAAATATTAAGTTCGGTGGTCTCCGCCTCCTTAGACTGGCTTCCTCAGCTGAGGGATTGATATTCGATGACTTGTTCCTGTATAATTCTCTTTTATCCTCGGGAGAGGTTATGGCAAATATAACATCCCTCAGAGTTCATTTTAAAGTCTTCCAGCTAAGACACCTATTGGCCTCCAGTTTTGGATCCAACCCCACATCGTCTCAAGTTAAGCCCTTCTAGACCAGATACAAGAACAGGCAAATAAAGCCCATAGCATTTCCAAGATTTATTCCTTCCTATTGGACATTAAATTCCCTAATCCCTGATTGGTTCTACATGTTGGTCCTCTCTTCTGCCAGAAACCCTCTAGTTTGGGACCAGATCTAGGTAGACACATACCGTATCTCTCTCTCAGGATAGGCATAGACTCACCCAATATCATGTATTGAATAACTTGTACTATACCCCAGTCAAGTTGGCTAAATTAGATAGACTACCTTCAACTCTTTGTACAAGGTGCGGCATGGTGGAAGGGAACCTGGTACATATTTTTTGGCAGTGTGACAAGGTGGCTCCGCTATGGCAGATCATCCAGTCCAACCTAGACCCTCTTTTGGGTCTAGGTGATCTATTTACTATAGAAGTATGTATTCTAGGGATGTTCTCCAATATACAGGTTATGGAGCGTAGATTCCATATGGCTTTAATTTCTATAGTTGTTAAAAGATTGGTCCTCAGGCACTGGATGGACCAACTGGTTATATCATATGCAGAATGGATCAGTGAAATTCTCTCTGCTTTCGGACTGAAAGATTAATAGCAAGCTCCCAGAATCACTTAGCCTCATTTGAGCAGAAATGGGATAAATTATATGCTCTTTATTTGAACTAATGTCTTGATGGGAACACCTGACTTCCTTAGTGGCTATCAGCTCATTGTGTACTTCTTGTTTTATATATGTTACATTATAATGCATGCTACACATGAGTAAGATTCATCTCTCTTTAAAGAAGGCACATCCTGGGGTGGGGGATTGGGGTAAGGGATAAGGGTTGGGGGAAGGGGGTTCCTTATTATTTTACAAGACTCAGGGATTCCTACAGAATTCTGTAGTTTCTTACTGTTATCATTAAGTAATTACTTTAATTTGCTATGGTGTGTGTTCCCTGTACCATTCGCTCATATTTTTCATCTCTCTATAAACTAATAAAGAAATATAATTTCAAAAAAAAAAAAAGAAAAGAAAAATGACCGAGGTCCTTCACTCAATCAGCCACTGGACTGACCAGCAGGAACCTCACTACAGAGCTCCTCTCTGTTAGAGCTCCCACTTCAGACTGATTGCTCCACTATCTGAACATTCTAAAGCTTCCCAGAGCAGCTGACTCCAAAGTGGTTTATGCTGCTGCAAGAATTCTAAATGACATAGTCCATTTTCTGATCAGCCTTGCTGAGTAAACAATGATGTCATCTACCCAGAGCTCCTAATGAGCTACCTACCTTCCTAAGGCTAACCTGATGGGATTCTAGTAACCCCAGGGGACTGGGTGGTTACACTAACCACCAGGCAAACAAGTATGCTGTCCACAGCACGTGCTATACTCTGCCACGCATGCCATCCCACTTCTGAGCACTCTACGGGATGAGTTGGCCAGGCTCTCCCCTACTTAGGCCAAACCTGGGCAGGTTGCACCAGAGAACAGATGCCCACTGAAGCAACTTATCTTCACCTAACAATTATCTTGGGACTTTCAGTGGCTCCAAGAGCCTGCCTGAAGCATGCCCTAATGGACAGCAGTGGTGACCCCTATCCAACTCAGGGCCACCAGCCTGCCTATCCCCCTTGCCCTCTAGTGAAAAGCTATCTGACCTATGCTACCATCTGGGGAAAACCTATCCCCAATCACTTTTCACAATTTTAAACCATAGACTGCTTTAGAAACATACATGTGACATTGCTATGCATTTCTCAAACCCCAGAACTATGCATTTTACACCTGAAAAACACATAATGGTTAACTTTCACTTGTTAAACACATTTCCCCAACAACACTTGAAAAAGAACTCCAATGAGTTCTAAGCATCCTCTTCTTGTCTTCTTTTCTTCTCCCAGGCACACCTGTAAAGGAAAACCTGCAAACAAGAAACAACCTGCAATTAAACAGTGACCAAACCTCCCACAAATGACGATACTCATAATCCTAAAAGTATTTTTAAAGGGTTTTCTACAAAAAAAGTATAAAAATAAAAACACATTTCCCATACATTTGGGGGAGAGGGGTCCCTACAAAGTCCTATACACTAAGGAAAAGAAGGTCCAGAGTACACAAGGCACTTCACACAAGAAGAGTCTCTCCTAGGCCAAAGCCTGTCGAAAACTGTTCTTGCACAGACACAAAGCCTGCATAACTGTAGTCCAGATCCAGGAGTGTCTCTTTAGGACCAACAGTTCCATGGACATCTTCACTAGGGTGTCACAGTTGATAAATATAAAAGTCAAAGAGGAAAATCTACACTTTACCGGACTCTAGGCACAGGCTGAAATTCTGGATCACCTCTCTGGATCTGGGCTGGATTCCTCCTTCCGCTGGGCTGATGAAAATCTTTGGATCAGACTCTGTCATGCCTCCTACTGGACCTGGGCTGGATCTCTTTTTCTGCTGGGCTGAAGAAAATCTTCGGATCATGCTTCTCCATACCTCCTGCTGGACCTGGCTGCTGCTGGAATCGAACCTGGATCACCAGTAGAGTTGCATCCTCTTCAGATAGGCAGGTACCTTCACTGGCATGCTGCACCACTTGGCTGTAGTCATCTTGGCAATTGGCACCCCACTGGACTAGTGGCACTCAGGGATAGTACCACTCAGGATGGGAAGCAAAAACACTCAGGGATAGTACTACTCAGGATGGGGAGCAAAAACAGTGGTCCCATCTGGTCAAGTCATTCGCACATTGTGGACTATCTCTCTGCCAGCTGTATCCACAATTTGGAGAGAGAGTCTATGTACAGAGTTCTGCCACGCTTCCAGAATTGCAGTCTCTCATGTCACAATTTGATTCTTACAAACTTGTTCTCTCTTGGATTGACATTAGCACTGGCTTCTTCCCATAACCAGGCATGCCTGTCGCTTTGTATTTCTTCCCATACTCATCTTGGGAAAAATGGATTGGTCTGTCCATATTCAGCCACAGCCTGACGTCTGATTAAGCATTCCTCTTTACTGCTTTTAGGCATGTTCACAAACCCATGGCTCAGCTAGAGGGGCGGCCAGACCTGGTCTAGCCAGCTACTGATGGTCTGCACAAGAAAAAATTAGTCCCTCCCTGTACTGGATTTTCTCAAGCCCTTTACAGTCTCTTTTGTCTCAGTTGCAGTTGGGGCCACGGACAGCCCAGTCTGACTGTCAGTTGCCTTACCAACTTGCTTCAATTTGGTTAGTTCTACCTACTCTAACCAGGAGCTGACTGTGCCTTCAGCCCCTGAAACTGTCCATTGCTTACTGCCTTCTGAGGTGGTTACCTCCCACTGCAGAGCAACTTCTATTTCCTCCTCTCCTGTGAGGCTTGGACTTGGGCCTGCCACCCATGGATTCACAGACTCTGTCTCCAAGGGGCCCCTTCCACCTTTACTGGTGTGGAAAAGACCATTTTCTGCTGCACTTGCAAGTCATCTTGAAAGATACCTTCAAAAAAACTCTGACTATCTGTTCAGGCTCATCTATCTGCATTCAGCCACTTGCAACCGTACTACTGGGACCATCTACCACATCTATGTGGGGCCAAACTAATTGCTTTGGCTTTGGCCTGCACGACCTTCCATACACATACCATACTGCTTTCTGCAGTCCTTGCAGACCCTAGACACATCCTCAGCATCCTCTCACCCAAGATCTTTGGGCGAGGCCCCCAACTTTGTAAACCCATGCACCAGCCACCAGCAGCATTTACAACCAGGACCTTCCAAACTCGTGCCACAAACAGGGCACATAGGCCACCAGATGGCATAAACAAAGAAAGACATCACCCCTAGCATCAGGTGATTGCTGGCTCAGCAGAGCCTAAAGGGTTCAGGGATTTAGGGTACAAATAGCATTTATATTTATTCCAGATTCTGGGGAGAGGTGCCAGTGCATATGCCAGATCTAAGACTATCACAACAGGGGCCCCAATAACATTTCAGTCAGGAAGCAGAGATCTAATGTCCAAACAGGAATTGGTATTGTGAGTAAAGCTTTATTCTGACAACATGCTGGTAACACAATGCAGAAACAGAGTGGTCCCCAGATTTGGTACTGTACAGGCACAGAGAAACAGAACTCTTTTCTTCCACAATAACACTGTTGGGGCAAGTTTCTGCAAACATTCCCTTCCACATATTTCAGACTGTCCATTCCTATACTCTAGGCATCTTGGACATTTACTTTCATTAAAGTGTAATTCTTGTGGGAGCCACACACACACACACTTTAAAACACACATTTCCTACTTCCAACCAAACGTAAATTTTTGTGGAATTGGCACACACTTTAAAACACATTTCACCAAAGCAATGACATCTGTTAACATTCCTCGATTAACCAAACGTGAATCAGTACTGTCTGGGAATCAAACTGGGGTTATGCCCAACTCTACCCCATGCTCAGTCTCTGCCCTTCCTTCTGGGGTACACCAAACTGGATCCTTCATTTCCCATGATGCTAAAGGACTCCAACACTTTAAACTTAAAACATTCAGCACAATGTTGTGGTGAAACAGAGGTCCTGACAGGTGCATTCTAGCCTTATCTGTTGTCACATACACCTCAGACCAACCCCCAAGAACACAGTCCCATGAATCTGTACTTACAGCTTGATTGCTTGCTTTTGCAGACATAGAAAACATGATGGAAAAAAACTCTCTCCTTTCAGGTAGCTTCGTCACAGGTTCAGACTGCATACCTTTTCTCTTGGTAGCTGAAACACACTGGGATCTTCAGAGGTTGCCCCTTGGCACCACTGAAACCAGTCTATTCAGACAGATGGTCTCCACCACTTCAGTTGGCACTGATGCTGTTCCCCAAACTAGGGTGAGAAAAATACGAGTTCTTCACCAAGTCAGCCTCTGGACTGACCAGCAGGAACCTCACTGCAGAGCTGCTCTCTGTTAGAGCTCCCACTTCAGACTGACTGCTCTACCGTCTGAACATTCTAAAACTCCCCAGAGCAGCTGACTCCAAAGTAGCTTATGCTGCTGTGAGAATTCTAAATGACATAATCCATTCTCTGCTCAGCCTAGCTGAGTAAACAGTGTCATCTGGAGCTCCTAATGAGCTCTACCTTCCTAAGGCTAACCTGATGGGATTCTAGTACCCCAGGGACTTGGTGGTTACATAAGGAATTATTTCTTAATGGAAAGTGTGGTGGAGAGATGGTGCCATCTACCAGAGGAGCTGGTCATCAAGATAATTACAAGTTTCAAGAGGGTGGGATAGAGACACAAGAGATTGGTGTAAATGGGTGAGGGAGAAAGGAGAAATGGGGACAATGTAACAAACCAAGCAGAACTACTGGAAGGGACTCCTGATAGAATTGGCAGCTAGACTGGCCAGAGTTAAGTAGAAAACTGGTAGACGGATAGACCACAACTCTTTTTCTGTCCATGAATTTCTATGTTTCTATGGAGTCCATGCTCACCTCTCCAAAACAATACACAGTCTTTAGAAGTTTAATGCACTGTAGCAATGGCAGTGAGTAACTACCCCTCCCTCATGAAGGAGCAGGTTCATTAACCAACCACAGTGGTTTGTACCATGTGGGACTGTGGCACCAATACACACTGGCTGGGATATATTGCCAAGTGGCAACCCTACTTCTAGCATGGCCATCTGGCTGCAAGCTTCCAGGTCCACTCCCACACTTCCTCTGTGCCACTTGGCAGCTTGTACCTCAGGCAGCTTTAACTTCTGTTTGGTGCGCCCCTGTGAAGCAGGTTGGAATGCTAAGAATTTGTTGTGTTGCATGTGGATAAAATTTCAAAATCCCTGAAACTGTTCCAAGGTCAGCTGAGGAGGGACCCATAGGGGTACTGGGTGAATACATTGCATATAAAACCGTGTATGGAAAACCATGCTGTAGGAAGCATGTATGGTTCCACAGTGACAGAGGTTATTTTAGAGTACTGCAAGAAATGCTACCCCTATTGCTGTACCCTGTTAATACAGCATGTGAAGGATGCTGCTGAGGTGGTGCCTGGCCAGGCTGTTCCTGTGGTTGAATGGCTAGAGCAGCTGGCTCAGCTCAGTTCTCCCAGGTCCCACTGTAGTGGTGGTTTATTTAAAAACAAAAAAACATTTTCCACATCAACTTTTCACCTTGCCCTAAGTCTTCAACCTCTCTAGTTGATTATTATAAGTCCGGGAGGGTGTGGGAGGTGAATCCCCTTGTTGGGGGTAACAATAATAATCCTGCAGTGCACCACTTTAGTTATGGTCAGTGTTTTGTCCCAACATTATTTTGCCTCAGCATTTCGTATGGCATACTTGTTGTGCGTGGTTTTGTGGTGACTTTATGACCTTGTGACCCAGTATGAGCTTTCTTGAAGATCTGGTGCAATGAACACATAATTTGTTCCTTGGTAACAGGGTAAGGCCCACCAAACACAATGCCAGTTTACAGGGTAACAACCCAGGAGAAGTGGGTAATCTAGGTTACTTGATCAGGGTCACACAGTATGCACCGAGAGGTTGTAGGAATCAAACCCCAATCTGCTGGATGTACCAAACTAATTCACAGCGTGATACTCTAACCTCTAGGCTATACTGCAAGTCATTTTATATTTATATATGTTACAAGACTTTATGTGCTTTTTCAAAAGTGTCAGATTTAGACATATCTGTATATCCACGTGCATCTGTATTAAAATTTGCATCCAGAACTGTATCCAAATTAAGCTTCACAGTATGCATCTGCATCAGAATTTTTGAAAAATCTACATTCAAAGGGGGCACATATTCAAAACCAGACCAGTGCAACGCGCAAATAGATGCACTGCGCAAAGAGATGCACAGCTGAAAAACAATGCACTATTCAGCGCCAGTGCATGGAAAATCAATTGCACAAATACGGCTGAATATACCATGGAAGCGTGATTGCTCAAGCAAACAGGCAAGCCACAATAGGGCACCTCTGAATATGAAGCACTGAGCACATAGACACACTGGACACAAGCACAAACAGGACATGCGGAGCACTGTATGCGTGGATGTGTGAATATGGGTGGCGCTGAAGAGCAGCCACCCAGTGGAAAGGGGAGACCCACCGGCACAACCCAGGGGCCAAAAGGGCACGAGACACAGGATCAGGGGGGAGGAAACAAGACATGCACAATGGACACACATGCCCAGGACTGTGCACACCCTTGCGCCTGCAGACAAGGGGATAGGGGGCACAGGGAAACACCACCAGCCCAGGATAAATCAGAAAGAACATGCTGCACAGAGCCAGTTGAGTATGAAAATATTTATATCATACAAAAGCACACAACAACAGCAACAACAATAACATTTCAAAATCCAATATAACAACTAGTACTGCAAACAGGATAATGGGAACAATATGAGGGAGGGACCAAACCAGGGTGGGGGAAACAGCAGCAAGGCTGGGAGGGTGGCAACTATATACAATATGGGGCCTAGGCAGTGGGAGACTGGGGGTATAAACAAAAAAAGAATGTCCAACAAATTAAGGCCATGCCTGTCTGGAAGGGCTTCTGCAATGTGATGCAGCAGTGTCGCTGCGAAGGGCCACCAAATGCCTGTCCACGTCACGTACAGCCCAAAACAGGGCCCCCAGCTGCAATATGACAGTCTTCAGCAGCAGTGATGACCTCCTGGCAGGTGCCCGCTGTCTGTGGCCTTGTTCTCATTGCACTGCCGTTTGTGTGCCAACCATTGGCTGGTTACAACCTGTGGGGAGCCAGCTTATACTCAGTAAAATCCAACCAGAGATGTGTACAAAATGCAAGTAGCCCCCAACAATGGCTGCACTGTGCAGCCACACCTGTTGTGAGACCAGCAATGACAATGACAGGACACCTCGCAGGCCAGGCACAGTCTCTGTGTGGTGGCTGCTTGTGTTTGTCTGTGTCTGTAGCTTACTTTTTGTGGATTTACATGTTTTTCTGCTTGTGGTAACTATACCATTCTTGCTCACTACATCCGTGAAAGTCTCCTGGACTGGATTTCTGCAAAAAAATCATCATCAGGTATCTTTATTTTCATTTTAAAATCAACTTTTTGAAAGCTATCCCAAGCAAAACATAAGTGAAGCAACTACATCTGACAAACTTGGTGACTCCGGGTCCTGCTGGAATCCACATTTTCGTCTGACCTGCTCCATGATCTGTATGTGGGCTTTTCAGCAACCTGTTTGAATGACAAAGAAAGATACAGACAAAGAGATTTCACATCCTGCGTATGTTCAGGCACAGTTAATCACCTTCAGGAATTTTAACATTTCAGTGACTCTGGACCTCAGTTGTTGATCATTCTTTTGGCTTTTGACTTAACCACCAGGTACCTATCTGCAAGCGACTGGGTGCAACTGACAAGCTACAACAAGGATAAATGGGCATATCGTCCTCCATTACTAACAACCTCCTTGCTCTGGGTCCCTAGATGCCTGCACTGGTCCAAGCTGCATAAGCCTCAGAAGTGTAATTCTATTGACTACAAAGTACAGCAACTGTCTCTTAAACTCCTACTCCTCCTCCTCTTGATATCAGGAAGTGTCTACTTAAATCCTGGCCCTGTCTCCTACAGTACAACAAAGCCTGCCAAAATGGAGGGAGGCTCAAAATTGCTACCTTAAACATCTGCAGTCTCCTCCCAAAACTGGCCTCCTTCAAATCTTTGCCAGCCAACACAACCGGATATCCTTGCCATCGTCGGAAACTTGGCTGACACCTAATACTCGGATCATGCCATCTCTATACAAGGCTACAAGATATTCAGGCTGGATAGGACCTCGAAAATTGGTGGGTGTGCAATCTAATAAAGAACTACCTCACCTGTCTCCTGGTTCTTACCCCCACAGAAACCTCAGTGCAACTCCTCCCTATCAAGATACTACTTGGTGCCCAAAACAAAGTCCTCACGATTGCTGCTGTCTATATCCCACCAAAAGATCCTGATTCTGGCCTACAGGTTGTCCTCGAGTTCATAAGTACACAACCTTCTGACATCGAACTCCTTCTCCTTGGGGACTTTAATATAAATTGGCTTGCTCCTGATGCAGGGTCAAACAAAGATGCTATCCTAGCAGCAAATTTAACACAAGTGGTAAACTCCCCTACCAAGAAAAACTACAAATCAGGAACCAACACCCTCATTGACTGGATCCTTACCAGCCACCCTACCCGTATAACCAATGTAAGTGTTCTCCTGACTAGCTCGATGATCACTCTCAATAATATGTACCTGGACAAATAAGTTTCAGTAGCCTCCAAAACCACCTATAGCAGAGTCCTACCTTATGGCAACCTTACTCATCTCAAGACCTGTCTTAGGCAGTTAGACTGGTCCTTGATTTACAAAACTCAAGATGTTGACCTAGCCCTTGATTACTTTATTACTACTTTCAACACTGCCTGTGACACCTATGCACCAGTAAAAGCACAAAATCAAAGCACTCACAAATCCCTGGCTCACGCAAAGCTATTGGCACAACTCAAAGTAGGGATCACCTCTGGGCCACTGCAAGAGCTACTGGCACTCTGTCGGACATTCAAAAGTATAAACAGGTTCACAACCACTATACTAAACAGATCCGCTTGATGAAGAGCTCCTACTTCAAGAATGCCCTCTCCAACTCCTGGGTAAGGAAATCCTTCTGGGACAACATAAAGAATATCATGGGTCAGCAGTCCAAATCCTCTCCTACAATAATGAATGTGGATGGAACCACTACATTAGACCCACAGATCATTGCAAACACCCTAAATGATACCTTCACGGACCTTAGTGGTGTCCTCTCATCTGATTTCTTCACTGATGCTGACCCTCCAATTTCTACTTACTACTGCCTCTCCACCAAACCATCCTTCCATTTCAAACTAGTTAAGGCACATAAGTCTATAAATATATAAAAGGCCATTTCTAAGTCCCGAGCAAGCAGCAACACTATTGACCTTAAACTTCTGTCCCTCACTCTGGAGGAAGTACTGCTCCCCTTCACAAAAATTTTCAATCTCTCCCTCTGCTACAGCCAATTCCCTAGGAAATGGAAGGCTGCAGTTGTCACTCCGGTGCACAAAAGTGGTGATAAGTCACTGCCTGGTAACTATCGCCCGATATCAATACTACCACCTCTCTCTAAAGCCCTTGAGCCTGGTGGCGGACCAACTTTCAGACTACCTGGAAAAGCGCAACATCCTATGTACTCAGCAGCATGGATTTAGGAAAGGGCACAGCACATCGACTGCCCTACTTGAATTCTCAGGAGCAATCCACAATGCCATGGACAAAGGAAACCTAACTGGAGCAGTCTACATTGACTTAACCAAGGCATTTGATACAGTTCACCATGGCCTACTTATCAAACAACTACTATCCCTAGGGCTCTCGTGAGGGTCCTGGTGACTGGGTAAAAAATTACCTTGCTCAGCGCTCTCAATCTGTAAAAGTAGCTGGAGTTCTCTCAGACTCAAAACCAGTTCGCTCAGGAGTTCCCCAGGGATCCATCCTGGGCCCCCTCCTTTTCAGCCTTTTCCTAAACTCCCTCCCCAAATCCTGCCCTGAACAAATAATCCTCTATGCCGATGCCGTGATTCTTGCCACTCATAAAGATCCGAACCTCTTACGCCTCAAACTTCAGCATGCTTTTTCCAAAGTTGAGATGTGGTTCCTTGAACATAAACTGGTTCTAAACCACAAAAAAACTAAATCCATGCTCTTCTCTAACCCGCAAAACAAAAAACGGCAAGTCCCACTCACCATTAATACATACCTGGGAAATACCCTTGAACAAGTGCCAATTTTCAAATATCTTGGAATCAACTTTGATCAAGGCCTAACCTTTGCAATTCACATTAATAGTACAGCAAAAACTATTAATCAGCGAATTGGGATTCTGTATCGGAACCGACAGCTTCTTACCCATTCTGCACTGAGGATTGCCATCCAATCCTCTATCATCTCAGTCGTTGACTATGGCTTAGTTATATACGGATATGCCACTACTACAGCACTTAGTCGCATTACAACATCCCTAAATAAGGCCTGTCGGCTGCTCACTGGTGCACATCGACGTACCCACACATGTGAACTCTATGCTGACTCAGGTTGGTTGCAACTCTCAAACCGGATAAAGTACCTTACCTGCCTGATGGCGAAGAAATCCACTTTGGGCCTCACTCCACCCTGTATCCAAGATCTGTTATGCCCGAGCGCTAGCACCCATTTTACCCGAAGATCAGAACACCAGCCTCTCCAAGTCCCCCGATGCTGGACTTCTCAGGGACAAAGATAATTTGCCTATCGTGCCCCCAGCTGGCTAAATGCCCTCAGCACTCATATTACTGCCTCCACCTCTCTAGATATTTTCAAATCAAGGCTTTTCTCTCACCTTGCCACCTCCAGCTCCTGTGACTGCCCTGATTAAACCTCCTATTTTCTCACTACCCACCCTGTTCCGTTATTTGACAAAGACATGTTTGGGAAACCTTTTCTCCTGCTATTGTCTGCTCCCCACACCTTTCACTTACCCTCTCTGTTCTGGACTTTTTCCCTATTTGTTTCTCCTAATCTGGCATGATCTCTTTCTTGTAATAATAATGTGATTATTGATATCTCATGTCCTTTTGCACAAGTGATTTGATATGTATTTGTATGTGTTTTCTTGCTCTTGACACAACACAAATTGTTGTGTTATCTATGTAACCTTTTGTACTGTACCTAATTGATGTGGAACCTTTGTAAAAGAGCCTCTGGCTCAAAGGTAGTAATTCCTAGAACAATAAACTAAACTAAACTAAATACTCACTGGAACACACCAGAGAGACACAGGTGGAGCATACATGACACAGTCCCATGGACAGTTGCCGGCCAGGGTAATTCCCCACAGTGGGTGGCATGCATGCCACTGTCCCAACCTATGTACCTGTGCAACAGTACAGGACAACATCCATCAGGGTGGTGGCATCACCACAACAGGCAGATCCACACAATGGAAACCTGCGTTGTGCACACAGAGACCAACAACAGGACTGGGCACACACAATGCAGAGGCGTACCCATGCAGGCATGTACACATACATACGTCCATGGCACTGGGGTGGCAGCGTGTTGTGGAATGGTGCCGGGGACTACACGAAAACAGATCAGCACAGCATGCCCACCCACAGGGTGGTGTGACATGGACAACGAACATGCCATTGACAGCGGTGTCAGGTACCAGCGTATGGCACTGTGGACACACACATCGTGCCGTACACCATGCACAGAGTGTGTGGTATGGATGCATTGTCAGCAGAGATGGGATGGGATGTGCCTGCAACATGCACCATTGACCGATGTTGGTGGGACACAATGGGTGGATGTCCAGACACAAGCCATGGGCACACACATCTGGGACACAGTGAGGGATATGTCCATGGTTGCATGGGACACAGTGGGACTCTTGCATCCACAGATGGAGGGGTATGTGCTGTCACCTGTGCAAGGAAAGGAGATCTGTTGTTACTCTGTTACATTTGGTATGTTCTGCACTGCCTATGGGTCTGCAACACGTTTCTGGCAGTTCTGCACATGTACACTCTGACATGGTTGTGGTGGCATTATGGCAGCCACCCTTACATTGCTCTCTCCAGGTGTCCATCCACTGTCACCACAATCATCGCCACATACTAGCCTGTCCATGAGTACTGACACCACCAGTGCCTGTGGGTGCATGACATCAGTCATGACATCCTCTGTTGCATCTGGCCCTGTCATTTCCACCATGTTGCTCACACAGCAGGCCTGCCATGTTCCCCTACCTCTGGTGTTTGCATTTGTTCCTGAGGGTTTTGTATGTCACAAGGTCTGCCTGTAGGGCGGAATGCTTGAACTTTTTCCAAGCCTTTTCACGGTGCATCATGAGTGCTGTTAGTGGGAGGGTTATCCATTTGTAGCAGCCGTCCTTGGCACAAAGTTTTTCAAGGGGCCAGGAGGTTGGCTGCCATATTTATCGACCTCTGGAAGAAGGCCACAGTCTCATCCAGGGTAGGAAGATGCTTGATCAGGCTCCAATCTAGGTTGCTTAGATGATTGTAGAATTGTTCATGTGTGTATTGGGTGAAATTCCTCACAGCCAGAATACGTGGTGGCACTCTGGGCACCCTGTTCTTCCAGATACAGAAGACAGGAGAATAATCACTTAAAGCAGACTGGATATTATGGGGGTTCATCACTAGAGCCCAGTCAGGGGTAGAGTGATTCCCTGTTTTGTGGTTCAGTCTGGTGGGTTCGGAGATCACCTGTAAAAGGTTTGCAACTTGTATCAGGCCCAATAGGGATTGGGTGGAATCCTGGGCCCAGTTCAGGTTGAAGTCTCCCAGGATGAGGAGTTCAGTGGTGACATGTTTAACTGCATCCTGTAGGATTGCCTCCAGGGGTTGAAGGGTGTTCTTAGGAGGGTTGTATACGCACCCCATGGTGAGGTGCTTACAGGAGCCCAGGGTGATGCATACGAAGATTGATTCACTGTCTGTACTGGCATCTTGATGCAGGATAACCTCGGCTGAATTAAGGGTATCTAGGGCCTGCAGCCCCCGAATAAAACCCTGGGGGATGTTTTATTTGCTCAGTATGAGGAATATGTACTTCTAGGCCATCCTGTCAAAGGCTTTTTCTGCATCCAGGGAGACAAGCACAGCTTGTTGGTCAGAGTCCCTGGATGCAGAAATTAGGTGGTGTATTTTACGTAGTTGGTCACTGGAGACCCTGCCAGTCCATTTGTTCAAGGCCTAGAAGCTCATCCCAAACCCTGCTCAACCTAGTGCAACAACCTTAGCCAGGATCTTCAGGTCAATGTTAATAAGATAGACTGGCCTGTAACTACTAGTAATGGTATCATCCTTGCCCAGCCTACATATCGGTGAGATCCTGTTTTCGGTTAATGAGGGGTCAGGAAGACCCTTGTGATATAAATGGTTAAACATCTTAGTGAGAAAAGGGACCAAGTCTGCCACAAAATGTTTGTAAAAATTAGATGAAATCCACTAGGTCCAGGTACTTTGTCCAAATTCATAGTGGCTGGTGCAGCTTGAACTTCGGTGTCCCTGATGTCTCCCTCCAACACCTGTTACTGAGCCTCTGTGAGCTATGGTAAGCGTACATGATCAAAGAAAGAAAGCAGTACCTGCTCTATATCCCCTCCCTGCTCATGTGCATACAGGTGTTGGTAATACTTCCTACACTCTTCCGCTGTCTCCCTAGAGCTGATAACAGGGTGTCTGCCTGGGGTTCTCAAGTATTAAATCACCCTCTTAGCTTCCTGCTGACATAGCCTGAGGGCCATCAATTGCCCTGCCTTCTCCTCTTCCCCTATATGGATATAACCTTCACTCTAAAGATAGCCTATTCCACCTTTTCTTGCAAAGTTTCTGCATATTGAGTTCTAAGTCTATGCAGGCATTCCAAAGTCTGCTCCTCTGTGGAGGATTTCAGATATTTGTCACTCTCTCACAGTGCCTGCAACAGGGTGGAGGTATTCTGTTCCTTCTTCCTTTTTCTGTGTGTGGCCAGCTGGATAATTTTCCCCAAAACAGCTCTTGACTGCTCCCCACAACACATCCCAATCCTGCACAGTACCTGTGTTTTCCTGTATAAATTTTCAGTGAGCTGTTTAGTTACCCCACAAAAGTCTTTATCCTTTACCGAGTACTGAGTTTCCGTATTCTATCTGTCTCCAAGCCCCTGATAAGGTCTAAACATAGAGCAATGGGAGCATGATCAGAAAGGACTAGTGCCTCCATTTCGCACATACGAATCCCTGGAATGGACTCCTGGCTGAGCAAAATGAAATCTTTACAGGAAAATGAGTCATGGGATCTAGAATACAAGGAATATTCATTCATGTCCAGATGAAGCAATCTCCATGGGTCTACAAGGCCCTGTTGGTCCAACAATTTGCTCAATGCCCATTGTCCTGGGGAGAGCCCCCTATGCTGCCTACCTCTCCTATCCAGTTCTGTTGCATATACAGTACGAAGTTCCAGTCACCTCCCAGCAAAACCAGAATCTGCAAAAATGGTGCAAGTACTGCTGCTAGCTTTGTGAAAAATTAGAGGATTCCATATTTGGATCATAAATAGAGCCCAGTAGTACTTTCCTTTAACCCAACCTCCCATGCAACAAGATATATCTTCCTTCCACATCCCAAATCTTCTTGATAAAAAGGGTACTGATCTTGCAAGTAAAATAATGACCCCATGCTGCCTAGTACTATCCCCCACCCCATAGGCCTGTCCCACCCGTTCTCTCCTAAACTGCAAGGTTTGCTCTCTGGTAAGGTGGGTTTCCTGAAGGCAGGAAGTATAGACCTGGAGTTTCCATAGATGTCTAAGCACACAATGCCTTTTTTGCCTAGCTTGTTTCCCTTTCATATTCCAGGAAACAAATGTATTATCAGTACCCATAAGTTACGATTGGTGTGATATCCAGCTTAGTGCTCCACATGCTACTGGCAGCCTTGCTATATGAGATCCTGGCAGACAAGCTCAAAACCCTGATGGTGTACCCTCCACCCGATTAACACACACATACACACACATAACACAAATCCCCAACAGTGAATAACCTGAAACACAGAGCATAAATATCACCCTACCCCAGCCCTGTCAACCAAACTCCTTTCTAGTTGCTTGGTGATGGTCCGGAGCCACTGCCATAGTGGCTTCGACCCAAGAACCTGAAGTACACTGACAGATATAGCAATTCCTGTCATGTGAGCAGATGGCAGAGAGGAGGCATCCCCCCATTCATTTACAATATGACATCATTAACCCTGAGGCTTCAAGATACACACCTACTTCTGTAGCCTAAACCTACAGCTCCTTAGCAGCCTTCCTGTCTTGAAGGGGATGAGCCCCCCCCCCCGCCATTCACTCATGAGATGAAACAGAGTAGGCTGCCAACTGGTGTGCAACAGTATGAACCCAATTTTTAAGATTATCGTGGACAAAAATCTCCTCCTCTTCTCCTGGTAAAATAAACGAACCCCCAAAACATGTCCATGGCATTATCCTGGCATTATATAAATTAGGTCTCAGGATGGGCCTGGAAAAGTACAACAGTTACTTTTGGAGAAAAGCCTCCAAGTCCATGCCACCAGCCCGTGTGCCCACAGCATTTCTGAGTCCCTTGGCACTGCCAGAAAGGCATGACAGCAAAACAAAGATAGGGGGAAAGCAGCTCAAGCAGACGCAGTATTGCGGTTACTGTAAATATATGGGGGTGAAATAAAGACTGTTCCCTGTCCATTTCATTGATACGTGCCCTTATCTTAGAGAAACAGTTACCATCCTGATCTGCTCATGACCACCACATACAGTCGGCTCCACTCCCAGCCATGTCTCCTCTATGTCACACTCCCTTAATAGTGAACTCCCGCCAATGGCAGTAAAACAGTACTCACCCTGAAATAGGGCTTCCAGATCTGTGGACAGTCTTGGTAGACAAACAAAAATGTGAACAAGTCAAACAGTGAAGAAACTCTATAGCATGTCAACCTACTGGCAGAGAATGCTTAACTGCTGCCCTCCTTTGACACATCTCAATTCCTGCGGCACTGCTCAGCTATTTAGAGTACAGGGCCTGCTCCACGTTGCACTGCTGAGAAGAGGTTCAGGAAAATCCCTGTGAGCTCTGCTTTGGCTTGCTGTAAAGACAAAACTTGTTTCTGGGCCAGCCTGCCGGTGCAGTGCTAGTGCTACCACTCACAATGCAGATGACCCAGGTTCGGAAACAAGCCTGATACATTGGAGGGCCAGCTGGATGGAGGAGGATAAAGCATTCTATGGACTACTTTTCTCCTCTGGGGGGGGGAATGGGGAAGTTGCCGGTGTTCAAGCAGCCCCTTGCAGCAGCCAGGGGTGCAACAAGCCAGGACTGATTTCATCTGGGGGCATGGAAGACTTACAGCTTGGCATTCCCGTATGCACTGTATGCCATGCCTCCTTGGAAAATGGAAAATCGAGGTCCGTCTGCCACACAATGACACATGCCCGACACCGCTGATCCCACGCTGCCGACTGGCTCTTTTCTCTCATTCCTTTCTAGTCTCCATTGGGGGGGCAAGGGGCCCCCCCAGTGGCCCCACACCTGGGTGGTAAGCCAGTGGTTTTCAGCAGTGAGGTAAGTCCTGGGTGTGTAGCGGGCTGAACCTGTGTGTGTGTGTGTGTGTGTGTGTGACTGTTGGGGGGTGGCTGTACATGGGGGCATACTAAATTTAAAAAAAATTGTTTCTAACCTCTGTTTATCATCATCACATTGTGGCCAAGTACAGCAGCTTTAATTTAATGTGTGCTGCATACAGCTTGGATTTTATGTCATAGTACTCAGCTTCCTTCTGTCGGCCATTAGGGCTCAAGTCCTGAAAAAGGAACAGCGTTCTGCCCTCCCAGAATATATATATTTTGCTTCACATTCTTAAAGTATGATACTTTAGACTGGATACAGATCTCATCCAAATAATTCAAGAGTCTAAAAATGTAGAGATATGGCCTCTCTCTCTCTCTCTCTCTCTCTCTCTCTCTCTCTCTCAGCTGGCATAGGGTGCAGAGCCCTATGTGCTCTTTCGATTATATAATTAGGGCCATTCAGCAAAGGTCCTGCCACCTTTACACAAAGCTTTCACACAAACTGTACAGTGTCTGGTCCTTCAGCCTCCGGTAGTCCCACAAGCACAAGGTTATTTTTCTTGCTATGGCCTTGATTTTCAAGCTGTTTCTCCAGCCTCAAGACCTTTCTTCTCAGTGCAACCACTTTGGGTTCCATCCTCTCCTGTCTGTCTTCTATAGAACTCATATGGGCCTCAGTGTCTCCCTCTCTATTACTGAGCTCCTCTAAAGCAGGACATCATGTTTTAATGTCACTGGAAAGTTCTCAAATGGCATTTTTGATGTTTCTGAGAAGCACTGATGCAGGAGCTCCTCCACAGGCGGTGTAACAGGTAAGTTGGGCGAGTCATTGGATTGGAGACATTTTGAGGCCCAGGTTTCTCTCTGGCAAAGGCAGTGGCATGGCAAATGGCTCTCCTCGCTTTCCATCAAACTCCATTTCTGAGGCCATCAGTGAACAGCTAAACTGCTGCAGGTCCACTCTGCTGTCCTTTTACGTTTCTGATGTTCAACATGCAGGATTACAAAAATTCAGAGGCATTTATCATAGTATAGTATATTATTATTATCATCTGGTTCTGATCGGAGCTGAGCTTACATGCAGCTGCTCAAAGAACTGCTTCACCAATGTCCCATCTATTTCCATTTCTATTAGCAATATATGTAGACTAGCTTACACAAGTGTAACGAATAACTGGCTCCATGTTATCATTCTTCATTTCAAAAGCTATATCTTAAGCTTTACAGGCAATTCATGAGCAAATGAAAATCAGTACGTTGCATTTGCAGGGAATGATATCAGTGGTTATGTCTGTTCTACGATATGATAATGCATCCCACATCTTGTCTCCTCTTCTATATAGTATTTGCTTCATCTTTTTCCTCTGCTGCCTTGTGCAAGCTCTTCTATCTTCGCTGAAAATACTCTCTGATTATTGCTGCATAAACCCCATTGTTCAGTTAGTTTTTTTATTACTCAGGTAAATGCAGTAGGCAATCAAATACCTATTTTCAGGTTTAGAAAATGGGTAAGGAGAATACTTGAAACTGACTTGCTGGTATTCTAATGTTACATGTTTGGGTGCCAGCATTAACCTCTTGAAAAAGAGACCCAGTACCACCCTGCCCATTACCACTCATATCCTTTTGCTGTTTTTAGAATTTTTGTTTCTGAATTAGTTGGCCTTTTCCCCAGCTTCACTATGAAAAGAAAACCTTATGAAACTACTCCGCGCAGCTGCCTGCTCTGAAACATTTACTTACTGAACCAACCATTGACCTCAAATATTGTACAACCAAAGTACATGAGATGTGCTGAACAAGAAGTTATGCACAATCTTGGGTTTGCTCCATGCCAAATAAACAAAAATGTTAATGCTGCTAATATGCACACCAGGACAGTTTCAAAGTGCTGACTGCGGCCTCCACAGAACTAGTTCTTTAGCCAACGATAGCTTCACAAAAATGCAAAGTTTTCATCCACTGGGTGACATGGGAAGTTTTTAGCAAGTGGGTAGCTGCATAACAGTGAGGACACAAGCCAAACATCAAAGATGTGTACTGCAATAGCGCCAGCGCTACATTACTCACTAGCGCCATCTAATGTCACCCTACCAGTGGAGGAATTACTTTACAAATTATGCTTAATAAAAAATGCTTTTAAATAATTTGTTTTAAATTTTCCTTGCAATTTTACACAAAAAAAAAAAATTTCCAAGCATAATAAGGCACTACTGGGTGTGTAGTGTTAGGGATATCTGAGCATCCAGGGGATATAAGTGCCTCAGCCCATAGTGTTGGGCTTCACTACACCCCTGCGTGTATGGGTATCCCCAACACTGCACACCCTGTTGTATCTCATTGCTTACATCTATTTGTCTGGGAGGCAATATAGCCTAGAGGGTTAAAGCACAAAGCTGTAAACCTGGAGACCTGGGTTTGAATCTACCGTTGCCACTTGAATACTGTATAATTCTGGTCAAATAATCTCCCAGTCCTCCTGGGATAAACCTGGAAATAAGGTTTGACTCAGTCGCCTTTCTAAGTCAAAATGATAAAATAAAAAAGAGTAAAAATCTGTCTATTTCACACAGTACTAGTGGTGATGATAACCTGCACAAGATAAACATCTGGTGGAATTTTTTTTCTTATTAAATTTGCCCACACAGGCCATATGGAAAAGACTTGATATATTAAAGGCAGTGGCAAATCATCCCAAGACCCAACAGGATACAATGGTCAAACACTTGGTGATGGTCTGGAGATTGTCTCTGCCTTTAACAGGCTTCTCACTAATCTAGAAGACTACAAAACGAGTCTCTCCCCCACACCCTCAGTGCAACTGTGCCCTGATACACTGAACCCTCCTCGCCCACACTTTCACTTAAGGCTAATGCGAGCAAAGTACTTCCTCCCAAAGTCCATCAAAGCAAAGGCTCAGCTGGTCCAGATGGCCTTGACCCTAGGCTGCTCAAGGCTGCCATACCAGCCATAACATTACCTGTCACATGGCTCATTAACAGGTCCCTGCTTGAAGGAGCTGTGCCTAACAAATGGAAACAGGCCAACATGGTACTCATCCACAAGGGAGGCCCCAGGGAGCCAATAGGTAATTATAGCCAATCTCCCTACTATGCATTCTAGCCAAAATTCAAGAACGACTAGTCTACTGCCAACTATGAGACTACTTGAGGCAGACCAGTTGCTGGTGCACACCCAGCATGGATTTAGGCAAAACCATGGGACTGATACAGCCGCAACAGTTTCTCTGCTGATATCCTCATGGCCTTAGACAAAAGCACCCCACTGGGGCTGTTTTCACAGACCTGACTAAGGCCTTTGACTTAGTAGATCATAACTGCCTGATAAACAAACTGGGTAAACACGGCTGGCCAGCACTCATTAACCTGGTTCAGTAGCTATCTGACCAATTACTCCCAACAGGTCAAGTGAGAGGTGCTACATCTTAGCCACTCCCCTCAAGGAGGGGGTACCACAAGGCTCCATACTGGGCCCTCTCGTATTTTCACTTTTCGTTAATGACCTGAACAATCACTACAGAGGCAGCTCTGTGGTCCAGTACACAGACGACGCAGTTATATACAAATCTTTGAACAGCACTGCAGTCCTGAGACCTCAGCTTTAGTTGGACTTTGAAACCCTAGAACCTGGCTTTCAGAAAATAGACTTGTTCTAAAAGCCAAAAAAACAAAAGTCAAGTTATTTGGATCAAGAACCCTAGGACAGGATAGAAGCTCCCTACTCCCCCTGGTCTCCTCATCAGGCACATCAATAGAGGTAGTGAAGTCCTTTAAATATCTGGGCCTGGCTGGATCAAGGCTTCAGAGTGAAGCCCCATGTGGATCAGATAACAAAACCATCGTCAAAAACTTGGTCTACTCTACCCCGAACACCCAATTGATCCCTGAGACCAGGATTACCATTGCTAACAGCATCCTCCTCCCAACCTTGTCCTATGCTGCTTCTGTAATGCAGGGAATGGCAAAACAAGAGCACAGCTGGGTGCAAACACTGTATAATAAGATTGCTTGCTTCACCACAGTGTCTCACAAGAGGGGACATCACTGCGAATCATTGGCCTCCCTAAACTGGCCATCTCTTAGCAACCACCTGCAGTACCCCCTACTATGCAATGCATTCAAGCTCATCAACAATCACCTGCCTAATAGCCTAGTCAGTCTGCTGGTTCCAAAGTGAGTAGTATGCAGCTCTGCACCACTAGGAGAAATCTCCTGGAAGAACCTAGGTTACAGACCACAGCTGGTAGCAGATCCTTTGTCTATGCAGCACCTGTACTGTGGAATAAGCTCCCTGTACACCTCCAGGACGTTCCCTCTCTGGGAACCTTCTGTATTGGGCTCTGTGATCACCTACTAGATATAAGCACATGCTCCCACACCTGAGTACAGAACTACAAAGTTTAAATCCTAGCCTACACTGGCCCTGGTTAGTCCAGTAGAAACCTCTCCAATCCAGGAGATGCAAGTGTACTGTCAGTGGTCCTATTCTGTACTGATTTCACACCCAGCTAAAGGTCTCTTCTGTCCTAATGTGATTGTACATTGCATTTGTCTTGATGAATGTCTGAATCCTGCTGTGTACTGTGTCTTTGAATCCTACTGTGTACTGACTTGATTGTAAACAAAAATGGTCAGCTCACCTATATACTGTATAAGCAAAATGTTTTTACTGTGTAACTAATTCTGGGTCGCCTCTGAAAAAGGGACCTTCGGGATTCAGTGGGTCTACCTGGTTATCAAAATTAAATAAATATTTAACCCCCAGGTGGTACTATCCCAAGGGATACTACCCCTGCCTGCATGCATATCTACAGGTTGAGGGGCCTGAGCTCATGAAAAGGGTGCCTCCACCCACAGGACAGGGTTAATGGCAGCATGACTGCTCTGGATACAGCCCTCCAGGACACTGATACCCCTCTTTCCCCTCTAGTGGCCAAAGCACATCTGAGACAACACAATCCCAATGCACACTGTAAAGCACTGTTAACCTCTCTGTAACACACTTACCACCAGGGCTGGATTAACTGGAACCGCCTGGAGACCCCTGTAAAACAAGGCCTGTAACAGTAAACAGCAATATGACAGAACTTTCTATACAGAGGTACACCACAACCAGTTTGGATGCAAAAAGATTTAGATCTGATTTATTAGGGGGATGTGAACAACAGAAACACTTCCAGACTGAAGAGCTCACATCAGGGGACTCCAGGATTCACAGAGGGGCTGTAAGCGGTAAAGCCTCTCTCCTTCTAACTTGCTTTCTGAAGGGGTGTTAGCCCATCTGCACTGCACACTAACTGCCCCACCCAAGCTTGGCTCTGCATTTATTGCTGCATACTGGTCACATGACAACACCTTCTGCACTCTTAAGTGTCCACGTTCCCATTTGCAGCTTATATTTTCTGACTAGTAGGAATTACTGTAGTGCCCTTCCTAGCTCTGTTTTTGTCTTCCTCACACTACTCTGTTAACCCTTCTAATCTCCACTTCTCCTCACTTTCCTACTACTATACCCCTACTTTAGCCTTTTTTCCTAATTGTTGCTGTTGTCCACTTGTAGGTCTCAAACCCTGGACCCTTGGCACTAAAGTCAGTAGCTCTACCACTGAGCCAACAGGTCAAGCTAATTTCATTTAGTTTTTTAACACTCTTAAACCCTTCGCCCCCCCAACTACCTTGTGCTCATTATGACTCTGCTTACTTCTACCAGCTCTGCCATGTGGCTGCACTGCTAACACTAGCACCCCTCATTTTGCTAGAGGATGCTCCATATGTCTTCCAACATGGTGAGCCACAACTGCCTCTTATCAGGCTTCTCACCTTAGCCCCACCCCCACCTCTACCAGTGTGCCACCCCACTCACTCTACCAATGGACCATGCTTCCCCCACCCACATCTCCCTCTTTTGGTGCTGCCATGGTATGGCTGTGGATGCTACTCTGCCTTGCTTCTCCCTCTCTATGGGACCTACCCATCCCCATCTCCATGCGCTGCTCTTCCCCCTCCCTACTGGTGCCTAAGCTGGTGAAGAAGCAAATAAAACTGGCATCCTTGCACATCCTCCTGCTCCTGCTCCTCCTCCTCGGGAGACGTCCACCCCAACCTGAGACCCAGCTAACCCCTCCCCCAGGTTACTGCTCCTATGGATCTAACAGTTACCTCCCTTAATATATGTAGCCTCCTCAACAAATCTGACTCTTTTCAGAGCTGGGTTGCCCAGAATCGCCCTGATGTCATCTCGGTAGTTGAAACTTGGTTCAACGACTGCACCAGACTCCGCAGTCTAACTTCCGGTTTTAGTCTATACTGTGCGAAGAACCTCTAAAAGGGGGTGGATGTGCACTGTATATCCTGGACTCATTACAGTGTCTCGCCCTCCCATCCCAACCCTTGAACATGGGGGCCCAGGCTCTCCTCTGAAAATCACTCTTGCACCCTAACAGACACCCCTGTTCCTCTCCTTAGATACATCCCTCCCGAAATTAGAAGAGTGCCTTCCACTCTGTCCTCGCCCACCTCAGACACTCTCTGACAGGGCTGAAATCATTGCTCTTGAGGATTTTAATATAAATTGGCTAGCTGATGCATCAGCTCCCATTAGAGATGCTGCAGCCTCTCAAAACCTGTCCCAACTTGTGACCACTGCCACTAGAATCAACCAGAAGACTGGTACTGCCACCCTTCTTGATCTTGTGTCACCAATCGCACTCACAAAGCAACCCAGGTCAGGGTACTACCCAATGCCCTGAGTGACCACTCCCCTGTGCTTTGTTACTGGTTGTATATTGTTAGAAAGCCTCCCCACCCCCAAAAACTATCCTTCAACGCCATCTCAAACCTGGCAAACTTCTGTCCCTTAGACAGTGTCTCTTAGCTAGTGACTGGACCCCCATCAAAACCGCATTGAACATTGACTCTGCCCTCGACCACTTCATCAACACCTTCAACTTTGCCTGTGACTGCTATGCACCACTAAGCAAAAAGATAGTTAAAGGGCTTGACACACCTTGAATGTCACAAGTCCTGCTAGACCAGATGCACGAATGTGACAATCTATGGCACATTGCTCTGGATACGGGTAAACCCGCTGATTGGCAGTGCTACCAAGAAGTGCATAATAAATGTACTTGGAATATTCATAAGGCAAAAGCTGAGTACTACCAAACATCACTCACTGCCACATGGGGCTCGGGGTGCAAGTTCTGGGACTCCCTCAAAGAGCTCAGTGTCAAAGCTTCCACTGCATCTCCCTCACAACTCAGGGCCAATGGGTCTATCACCACAAACCTTGCCCTGATTGCGAATACATTTAATGTCTCCTTCTCCAATCTTAGTAGTGTTCTCCCCCCAATTTCGTCTCCCCGACCCCCAGCACCACCTTGCTCCCTTTCGCCCCCCGTTCCACTTTAAAGCAATATCTCAGTGCAGAGCTTCCCCTTCACTCAATGCCCTCAACAAATCACATTTCATCAACAACTATTCATCTTAAACTGCTTAGTCTCTCCTTTAATGAACTTCTCCTCCCCCACCATGCTTCTGTACACGCTCCCTATCGCTGGGCCAGTTTCCTCCAAATGGAACTCTCCTCATCACACCATCCTTAAAAGCGGTGACCGCACTCTCCCTTGGAACTACCTCCCCATCTCAATCCTACCTCCCTCTCCAAAACCTTGGAGAAGATTGTGGCCACCCAGTTTATGGACTACCTTTCCAAATATAGCCTCCTGTGTCCTGAGCAGCATGGCTTCCGCCATAACCACAGTACCACCACAGCCCTTTAGGAGTTTAAAAATGCCCTCCACATGTCTCTGGACACTGGTCACACTGCTGGGACTGTTTTTATAGACCTTTCCAAGGCATTTGATATGGTGCACCACACACTACCCCTGGATTCCCTCACACAAATAGACCTGTCTCCAGAGACCACAGGCTGGTTTGCCAGCTATCTGTCTGAGAGAACCCAGACAGCCAGGCTTGCCCAAACCCTGTCCTCCCCACTCCAAGTCAGGTCAGGGGTCCTACAGGGCTCTATTCTCTGCCCCCTACTTTTCTCCCTGTTCCTCAGCTCCCTTCCCAAGGACTGCTCAGGGAAACTACTCCTGTATACAGATGATGCCATCCTCTACAGCTCCACACCGATCTCACAGCCTCTGTTCTGCACTCCAAACATCTTTCACAGAAGCTGAATCCTGGTTAGTTTGGCATAGGCTAGTCTTAAATTACAAAAAACAAAATCCATGGTATTTGCACACCCCAAAACAAGAACATAGGACAACCCTGCACATATTGAAATCTCTAAATGACCCAGTTGAGCAGGTTACCTCATTCAAATGCCTAGATATCACCCTAGACTCTGGGCTCACCTACCATGACCACATCTGAAAACTGAGCACCACTGTCAATGTGTGTATTGGCCTACTTCACCAGTGTAAGCACTGCCTCCCACCAGAAGCTCTCCACCTAGATGTCTCAGCATCAGTAATATCACTCATAGACTACGGAATCATTATCTATGGGGCAGTTGACAACACGCATCTAAACAAAATTAGGCTGGCCCTTAATAAGGCCTGTAGACTAGCTACTGGCTGCGCCAGACTCACACATACCTGCACCCTTTATGCCTCAACCAACTGGCTAAACTTTGACGGAGGCTCAAATATCAGACCTGAATCTTTGCTAAAAAATAACAGCAGGGCTACTCCCACCTACTGTCACCCCACTACTCCAGGCACCATTGTCCACCCACCACGTGGCAATTGGTGACAACCCACTTCAGAGTATCTCGCTGAAGAGCACCTGTTCAAAGAACTTTAGGTACCTGGCCCCTAGCTGGCTTAACTCCTCCCAAACTTCCTCTCACAGAACCCAAACTTGGTCAGTTCAAACTCCAGCTAAGAGACCTAATCTCTCATGACTCAGTCTGTGACTGTCCTTGATTTCTAGCCCTACCCACTCCCCCCCCATGACTATGGACTTAACTCTGGTCCAGCCACCCCAGGGCATGCCTATATATGACAATGGACTCCTCAGTCCAGCCTAGGCCTACAAATAACCACTAGGGCATGGCTGGTGCCACCGCCCTGAAGTGTATGTTTCTGTTACCTGCTACCGTCTGTACTATGTACGGCAACACTTTGCATCTTTGCATCACCAGCTGCTTTACTGTGTTATCTGTAACCATTTTGTAACCATTTCTGTAACTATTGTGTCTAATTGTTGCTATTGTCCGTGATGTCTCTGTTCTCAATTGACGTGGAACCTTTGTAAAGGAGACTTTGACTCAAAGGTATCTTATCCGATATCTTCAATAAATAAATAAGGAGGGGCAGGAATCTAGTAATTGATTTTAGATCTGAATGGTTCAGGTTATAGGCATGCACTCAAAGGTCCCTGTAACACAGATCACACACTCTGGGTACCAGTTGGAACTACAGGCTAGCCTGAAGCATTGCCTGGGATAGGTCAGCACTGCAGCTGTTGTTGGGGTCTTTTGGAAGAAAGAGAACACAACATGCACTTTACCCTTAATTTGTAATCCAGAGCTGGATGGCTCAGTCCAAAATGATTAGCAACAAAAATTAAATCAGTTGACACACTTTGATTTGAGCTTTGTTGCAGAAGAGCTACCGGTGTTTACTCACACTACCCAGTTCAAGATGCAGGATGGACGAAATGGAGACCTCAGGATGAAGAGCTGGATTGCCAGGAGAAGCCGGGCCCAAGCGATGCATCGTGGTGGTCGTTCCTGTTCGTTGGTGGTGTTGGAGCAGGGGGCAGTCCCCAGGCTGGTTTCTCATCAGATGTAACTCTGCGCGTGAGTGGCAATCTGAGCCAAGCTGGTGAGGCCCAGACCAGGTGAACAGTTCAGATACAGTTTGTTAAAGTACTGGATGCAGCTTCCAGCAAGTGTGACACATTAAACAATGTGGAGAACCAAATCGTGACCCACCCTCCACATTCAGCACACTTATAGTAAAAGCCAGTAAATACCACAGTTCGGATGACAGTCCAGTTGTTATACACAGTGTCTCTGCTCAAACCGTATGCTTTCTGCGGCAGTCTCAAGTCCTGCCGGCCGATTGACTACTAGGCAAATCTTCAGTCCACTTCATTCGAAATTCACTTTGTCACAATTCAGGGTCCGGCGCAAAAACTGCAATTTCAGATACTGTCAATTTCAGCTCAAGGTCTCTTCACTTGGGAAGATGGTAGAAAGCAGGCCAGACACAGCCTTCCACCGATTTTCCCTGCACACCACAGGGAGCAGCTGCTCGAATCTCTCAAGCTGTTCACCTCTCTACTCTAACTCCACACTGACTCACTGTTGCAGGCAGCACTGGGACTTCCTAGTGATCCAAAAGGTTTGGTTGGTTGATCCATCTGTGTCTCACAGCAAGGGCTCCCCCTCCAGGTTTATTAAGGTGCCAAAGGGTGAAAACTACAATTCTTACAGAAATTCACTCCCATAAGACCCCCTGGGGACAGGCTCCATTTTAGAATCCCCAAAGGTACTGATTGGCCCGAACTGGCAGTCCAGAACCAAGATGGTGGTGCAATACAGAAATGTCCATTGCTACAAAGGAATGAAGGTTAGACAAACTACAATATTATTGTTATTAATGCTGATAATCAGCAAACAATCACAGATATCAATAGGGCTCCCTCTGTACAATTAGCGATGGCAGAATGGAGCAGTAATACTGCAGCCCAGGCAGGACTCGAGCTTGAAACTACTCAGCCCCCAACCAGATTAATTATTACTATGAGATAGGCAGCTCTTAAAGAGACAGGAACGGAGGCTAGCTAGGCACTCGCATGCAAACACTTTTAAACTGCAGGACTCAGGACACCAACCTGGCAGTGGGAATTTAGACAAGCCCAGGGAGACTTTTGGGAACCCCCATTTGTGGGGGGTTACAAATAAATAAATTGTTTTAGCAGTCTCTTGCAATACTTGTACTTCTTGAACTGTGGAATTATTAATGTATTGCTCACTGTACAGGTTGGTCTCCTGCACCCTTTTAGATAATAAAGTTATATGTAACAGGATACCACATCATAAATGAGTTCTCCTAATACCTCAGAATTGTCCCCTTTAATATGTGACATCTTATTTTCCAACACCGGTAGCTTAGACAGAGCAGGGAAATAAGTTGGATGCCTCATGTTTTTTTTTTAATCAATGGACGGTTTCTGAAAAAATAGCATGATTTAAGGCCCAAGTCAAAATTATGCATAAAGAATTTCCTGAAACAAGGTAACATTGACACAAATATGGGTTTTGCAGTAGAAAAATGACAAACAAAATTATTCTAAATGAAGACAGACCAGTTGTGGTATAAAAGATTAGAAGATTTTGGAATTTAGGCTGAAAATGGGAAAAATCAGACATATATGGAAAAACTACAGTAAAACAGTTTTGCCGTGAGAACTTCAACTGAAAAAAGCAGAATTTGTGTAAAATGCAACAATTTTAGGACACGAAATTGTTTAAACTTGAGCCAAGTTTGCATCAAATATTTGGTTTCAATGCAAGTAGAAACAGGCTGGTGCAAATATGTATTTTCTTTGCCGCATTTTTGTGCAGGTAGGTTATTTTTAGCTGTTTTCCCCTTTTAGACAGGGACAGGACTCTTAAGCCTCATTTACACCACTATCTTTGCAGCACTTCAACGATGACACCGGTTGATGCGCTGCAAAGACAGTGGTGTAGACACGCATCGGAGTGTGTTAAAAGTGCTTAAGATCCATTTTGACTGTGACTCAGGGGTGGGGACATCTATCAGATCAAGCGCATTAAGTTTAGTGGTGAGCGAAGTGGGCTAAATTCGCTCCGCAAAGTGATACATGGAGTAACGTGGAATCCGCAAAGTGCTCCACAACACGAAGCAGAGTACTTTGCATTATAATGGGGAACACAAAGTCCATTGAAAACATTGACTTTGCATTACTCCACCTTCCCCAAACCACTTCCCCACCAATTTTAAGGCGAAGTAACACTGAAATTGATGTACTTCACATCACTTCACCTTGTTATTGAGTTCCAAAGCGAATTTGCAGTGCTTCTCAAAGCTCTGCCATTCAAATCCTCTAAAAGCTGTTAAAACAGTCTTTTTGAGCCATTTTTTTGCTCAAAATTTAGTACATTAATTGTAGGAAACCCTCCTGTGCTCATATCATCGAGTGTTTGTTGTTTGTGTGTGGATTTTTAACGTTAATTTAGAACAGTCAGTCTGTGTACTGTGAGGTGTGCTTTGGGGGAGGGTCGTATCTGTGGTGTAGGTAGATTAACTGGGAGAAAAAGGCAGTCTTTCTGTTTTGGTTATATTGTTCTTGTATAACTGTGTTAATGTACACACAGTAATATTTTCAGTAATTCTTGGCATTTTTTTGCTGATTGTTGTGGTGCAGCAGTGTATAATTTCAGTTTGTTTAAAACATTTGGTTGTATTTCTAAAAGTTTTCAATTTGCTACACACTACCTGTAGAGTGTGTGTGTGTGTGTGTGTGTGTGTGTGTGCGTGATGCATGCATGCCATCAAATCAGATACCATTTGTTGTGCCACAGAGTAATTGCAGCAGTGTGAACCTGCTATCCACTGCACCTGCATGAATTTTTTATACTGCTTGTGATATCTTTACTGGTAGTAGTGGACTGTTACTGCCATGCACTACCCCTCCCCCCCCAAATGGCAAAAGGTATTCTTTTCCAAATTTGGATTTCTGATGGTGAGCACTGGTTAGGTGTTGTTGTTGTGCCTTTGTGTCTGCGTCTCTTTAGTGCGCAGCCAATCTTACTTTGTCTGTGCATTTGTATCTCTTTAGGGCCCAATCTCCATCTGTTACTTAAGTCACAGTTGTTTCTTTGGCTTCCCTTCAGGATACCGGTGTGGTGCACACAATGCACGATCATATTACGAATCACAAAATTAATGTTTTGTAGTATCTCTCCAGGCTTCACCACTGTACCCAATGATATGAGTTTTCAAGCTGGTGAGTTTTGTGAACAGCCAGGTTATCAGGGAAGTACAGCCGTGGGCATTCACATTCCCAATATGCTCATCAGCTCCAAGTCCAAGAAAAATAAATTCATATTTCACGGTCACAAATGCAGTCACGATTCCCGATCACATCATGAATCACAAAATAATTTTTTTTACTAGTTACTTGCATCATGTAATCCTGTTTTGTAGTATCTCTCCAGACTTCACCACTGTACTCATTGATATAAATTTTCAAATTGGGGAGTTTTGTGATACAGGTCATTGTCATTGGGGAACTACAGCCATAGGCATTCACGTTCCTGTACAGCATGTGAGTTACAGTACTGTAAGCCATGTGATGTGTAGGGGTCGAGGTCTGCCAATATTGTTGTCACTCCTCCTTACTTCAGGTTAAGTGGAATGACAACGTACGTCAATCACAATAACAAGGCAAAGTGGGCATTTCATGCTGGCCACTTTGTGTAGCGGAGTGACGGTGCAAAGTGCCCACTTCACGGGCAATTTCATTGGTGGAATTTTAATTCGCTGCATCTCTAAGATGGGAGACTTTGCATGTCTTGTTACCTCTCATTTCACTTCATCAGCAGTGGGGAATTTTCTGGACACAAGACAGTAGCATTTTGGGGATGAACATTAATTCTGGTGACTTTGTCTGACAACTGCCTGATGACTGAGTGTGCCATTAATTCTGGGAGACTTTGCGTTTCTTGTTACTCTCTCATTTCACTTCGTCAGCACTGGGGAATTTTCTGGAGACAAGATGACAGTAGCATTTTGGGGATGCACATTAATTCTAGGGACTGTGTGTGTGGGGCTGCCAATATTGTTATCACTCCACCTTACTTCGCGTTAAGGCAGAATGACAATGCGAAGTAATAATAACAAGGTGACGTGGGCATTTCATGCTGGCCACTCCACGAAGTGGAGTGACAACACGAAGTGCCCACTTCACGTTCACTTCACCAGCAAAATTCAAATTCGCTGCATCTCTAATTAAGTTGCATTGCAAACTTTCTTCTACACTCCATCTGCTGTGAAGTCATCTCCCTGCTGACCAAACCCAGCCCTCAGAATGTTCAGTCCCCTCCAATGGCACAACCTGCAGTGCAGCAAGAGTTAGCTTTGTGAAATGTCTTTGTTTGTGGATCATACAGCATAGCGGGAAAGGAGCAGCAGAGAATCAAGAGCACTGTGGCTGTGTAAAAGTGGCTTTATTGTGGTTAGCAGCTTATTAACCAGCATGCCTAGGGCAGAACTTTGGAGTTGTCAGTGACAAGTCATTAACATGGAGTTGCGTTGTTTGAGCAGGGGCAGGATGCATCTGCAAAAGCTGATTTGTTAACATATAAATGCATGGCGAACAGCAGGAGACTACAATGGTACAGACAAGATTATTTTCACTATGTCTGTTGAGTCAAGTAATGAAATATTGCTTTTCTAGCACACAATCGCACACATACACACACACATCCAACAGTGATCAAAATTATCTTTATTAATAAGCTGCATGTTTAACAAATGTGACACATTTCTGCAAGAAGGCAGTATGTGCATATCATGTACCAGCACAGATAAAAAAATATGAATTGCTTTCCTTATTTTTTGTGAGACACATGTTTACTATAGTTTAAAGGTGCAGGCAGTATCTACAAAAGACTTTTGCTATATTCACTGAATGACAGAAAATCTTTTGTAAACTATGCCCTTAGACACTTGAGGCTGAAAAATGGCCTCTGGCCTATGGCAGGAAAGCAACTAATGCCTGCTCTTGCATCTAACACCCCAAACTGCATATGCAGTAATGGAAACATAGAAGTTGTCAGCAGATAAAGACACTTTGGCCCATCTGGTCTGCCTATTTTCTCTGCCTACTGTGCCACCGCAGACCCTTCATGAGCTCCTGTCATCCCTACCCCTTGTGTTACTTCCAAAGACCCCTTGTATCTGTCCCATGCATGCTTGAATCCTGTGACTGTTTTGGCACCTGCCACTTCCGCTGGGAGGCCGTTCTAGGCTTCCACTACCCTCTCTGTGAAGAAGTATTTCATCACATCCCTCTGAGCCCCCCAGCTCCATAGTGTGACCCATTGTCCCTCAAGTCTGTCTATGCAAATGCTACCTTCCTGTACCTTATTAATCTGCTTTATGTATTGAACATTTCTATCATAGCCCCTTTTCCTTCTTTCCTCCAGTGAGTACATATTAATTTCACTTGGTCTCCCCTTGTAGATCTTTTTCTGCAGTCCCTGCACCATTTTGGTTACATAGATACATATAGTAGACTCAGTACATTTAATTTGTTGGCAGATAAGGACCGCCTGGTCCATTTAGTCTGCCTGTTTTTCCTGCTTTCTGCTTTTGATCTGCTGCTGTCCCTTTCTTCCCTGTCTCTAGGGTTCCCCTATATCTGTCCCACACATTTTTGAATTCCTCCACTGTTTTTGTTCCCACCACTTCTGCGGGTGGCTGTTCTAAGTATCCACCACCTTTTCTGTAAAGAAGTACTTCCTCCCATTACCCCTGATTCTACCCCCTCCAACTTCATGTCATGTCCCCTAGTTTTTGTCCATCCTTTTTTTCTAAACGATGCCACCCCCCTGTACCTTATGTATCCCTTTAAGGTATTTGAATGTCTCCATCATGTCCTCCTTTCTCTCCTCATCTCTACTGAATACATATTGAGGTCTTTCAGCCTCTCCTCATATGCCTTCTGGTGCGGCCCCTGTGCCTTTTTAGTAGTTCTTCTTTGGACTGCCTCCACTCTATGTACTGTTTGAGATGATGGCCTCGAGGGCTGGACACAGTACTCCAGATGAGGTCTTACCAATGATCTGTATAGTGGATGCCACCTCCATTTTTCTGCTGGTGATGCCTCTCCCTACGCACCCTAACATCCTCCTGGCCCTTCTAATCACCTTCTTTCACTGTCCGGTTACCCTTAGGTCTTTAAATATAATTACCCTAGATCCCTTTCCTGCTTGGTGACCAGCAGCACCTACCCCCACTGAGTACTCCACCCTCAGGTTCCTCATCCTAAGTGCATAATTTTGCACTTTTTGCATTGAATCTCAGCTGCCACACCTTTGACTATTCTTCCACCGTGCCCAGTTCCTTCTCATTCTCTCCCACCCAGTGTGTCAACCCTACTGCAAAGCTTTGTGTCATCTGCAAAGAGGCACATCTTTCCTTCAGCCCTTCTCCAATGTTGTTTATGAAGATGCTAAACAGGACTGGCCTAGTACCGATCCTGGGACACCCCATTGGTCGCCTCCTCTCTATGGACTGCCTCTGTTCACTACCACCCTTTGTGTCCTACTACTCAACCAACTTCTAACCTAGTTTACCACCTTGGATCCGACACCCAGGTTGCTTTGTGCAGGAGTCAGGATGGTGTCGAGACCTCGCTAAAATCCAGATAGGACATCCACTGCCCCACCCTGATCTAGCCCCTTGTCACCCAGTCAAAGACATCTGTCAAGTTTGTGTGGCATGACCTGCCTGTCATGAAATCATGCTGTCTTGGATCCTGCTGTCCACTGGATTCAAGGTATGTTATAATATTTTCATTGAGTAATGAGTCCATCAATTTCCCTACCACTAAGGTTAGGCTGACTGGCCTATTGTTACCAGCTTCCTCCTGCTCCTATTCTTATGGAGAGGGACCAGTACAAGGTTCAATACTAGGTGAATAAGCAAGCAGATGGCTCAAAGCCCATGTTACATGTCTCCCGCATTGGCAGGGAATGGTTACCCTGCTGGAAGCAAAAGATACCTATCCAGTCTTCCTTTAAATACCTGGAAACTTTCGGCCTCAACCACCTCGCTTGGAAGGCTATTCCATAACGGGACCACATTCCCCCCCAGTCTGCTGTACCACATCTGTTTCCAACAATTTGTTGAACAAGGCTGTCAGTGGTGCTGCTAGCTCCTAAGTTCTTTTAGAATTCTGGAATGTATTCTATCTGGCCCCATTGCTTTATCTACTCTTAGTTTTTCCAGTGTCTTTAGGACTCCCTCTACCGTAACAGACTTGTATCTACCCCCCTCCCTGGTTCTCCTGTCCCCTAGCTGCGGTCCCTCCCCTCCCCTTTTCACTGTGAACACTGAACAAAAATATTTGCTCAAGATTTATGCTTTTTCCTGGTCCCCTTCTGCCAGCCCCCCACCTTCCCTTTTCAGTCTCATGATAACTCCCTGTTTTTCTCTTTTCACTGATGTATCTAAAAGGTCTTGTCTCCTTTCTTTATTTCCTTGGCTTTTTCCTCTGTCTGAACTTTGGCTTTCTGACTGCTTTTCCCACTCCTTTAGGTTTCTAGATACATTCTTCTGCCTTCCTCATTCTGTGTTCCTTTGTATTTTCTGAATGCTAACCTTCTTTTCCTTACCCACCCTGCCACTTCTTTTGAGAATCAGAAGGTTTTCCTCCTCTTTGTTTTACTTCTTTGTCTAAAGCAAAGGCTCATGGCTTCAGTTATGGCTCCTTTAAGTTGTGCCCATTGTTCTCTATAGCCCCTTTCCTCCCTTCCCTATAGGGCTTTCTTCAGACATATCCCTAGATTTGCAAAATCAGTCTTCTGAAATCCAAACCCCTGCCTTTGTGTGGCTGGATTCCTCCACTGTCCTCACGCTGAACCATACTGTGTGGTGGTCGCTGGACCCCAGGTGACCCCCACTTCTACATCTCTGTTCCTGTTGGTGAGCACCAGGTCCAATACTGCTGCCACATGGATGTGTTCTACCACTAGTTGCCTGAGTCCGGCCCCTTGAATAACTCCCATGATGTCTCTGCTTTTTGCTGTGGCTGCAGTAAGGGTGCTCCAATCGACATCTTGCAAATTAAAGACCTCCATCATCAGTATTTCCCCATTTGTTTCCATTTTGTGGATGATTTCTACTAGCGCACTGTCCAACTCCTCTCCCTGTGCCAGGGTCTGTAGATCATGCCTGCTTGAATGGCAGTACTATTCCCTGTTTCCAGCATGACTCATGGTGCCTCCACTTCCTTTCTTATCCCTTGTACTTCTAGAGCTTTTATTTTCTCCCTAACATAGATAGCCACCCCTCTTCCCTTTTTACCTACCTATCTTTATGAAAAGAGCATACCTGGCATGGCTATGTCCCAGTCATGGTTCCCTGTGTACCATGTCTCAGAAACAACAACAATGTCCAGGTCTTTCTCTGACATCAAGGCCATTCGTCAAGATTTTATTTGCCAGGCTACGGTGTTCGTACATGGCTTTCCAGGTTCTATTACACCTCTTTTGTATTTTTCTCTCATGACTGCATGTTTTCTTCTGGTCCTTCTCATTTGGCATACTACTACCCATCTCTGTACCGCCTCCACCCTATCTTTGTCCTTCCAGAGATGGGGCCTCCAGAACTGTATAAAATATTCAAGGTGTAGTCTTACCAGTGACCTGTACAATTAAATTACCTCCTTCTTCCTACTGGTGACACTGCTCCCTATACACCCCAGCATTCTACTAGCCTTTCCCACCACCTTTCACTCTGCTTGGCTACCTTCAGGTCACCAGAAAGGATTACCCCCAGGTCCCTTTACTGTTTGGTGTTTGCCAGTACCTCCTGCCAATTGGTATGTAGTCCCCAGGTTTCTGTTCTCCAAGTGCATGATTTGCATTTTTAGCATTGAAACCTAGCTGCCAAACAGTTGACCATTCTTCTAGCCTCTGCAAATCATTCCTCATTTTCTCCCCCACCCACCCCAGTGTGTGCACCTTGTAGCAAATTTTGTGTCATCCACAAACAGACAGACCTTCCATCTAGCCCTTCAGCAATGTCACTAATAAAGACATTGAAGAGGACTGGGTCTATACTGATCCCTGGGCACCCACTAGTCACCTTGCCTTGTCCTGAGTGGACTCCATTTACCACCATCCTCGGACTCCTGTTGCTCAACCAACATCTAACCCAGTTATACTTTCTGTCCCACTCTTAGAGGCTAACTTATTCACCAGTCTTCTATGTGGAGCGGTGTTGAAGGCCTTCCTGAAATCCAGGTAGTCCACATCCACCGTCCACCCTGATCCACTTCCCTGGTCACCCAGTCGAAGAACAAACTTGATCAGGTCTGTCTGGCAACCCCCATGAAACCATGTTGCCTTTGATACTGCAGTCTACTTGTTTCAAGGTATTCCACTGTCCTTACCTTCAGTAGTGAATCCATCAATATAGACCACAATAATGAGGCACTCACCACCTCGGAAAAATAACATGGAGATTTTACGCCATTCAAGTTAAAAAAGGGTTTTATTGGTGCCACAAGACTAGCTGCCAGGCAAATACCTGATGCATTTCAGACACTTTAGTGTCCTTTATCAAAGGTATATTTCATCACCTTGCCCACTACCAAAGTCAGGCAGACAGGTCTGTCATTTCCTGTCTCCTCCCTAATCCACTTATGTGAAGTGGGATCACATCTGCCAATAGCACAGTGTTGGATAGGAATGCATTCTAAAGCACTGAAGTGATGTTATGAGATTTTAAAAAATCCAGTTAATTCTACAATGAGGATTCAGTTATTTAAACATGATACATCTCCACAGAGCAAGCTTATAAATATTCAAAGAATGGGACGTGCTCTCCAGTCAGCAGTCATATTGAATACTGTAGTATTGCAGAAACCCTACTTAAAACAAAAGATCACTGTGACTTATTTATTTATTTATTTATTTATTTAGAAATCAGAATTGTAACCCTTTGAGTCCTAGACTCATTTCCAAAGGCTCCACATTAGAATAAAACATACACATTCATACAGTACATACATAGAATAAATGTGGGTGAGCAATCATACAGAGTATAAGGACAATGTCACAGGTTAAAGCCTATACATTTGGTAGCTAAAACAGGGCAGAACTATCAACATATTTACCTAATGAGTGGTTAAGACCTATACAATTGGTAGGTATCAATCAAATCTTTATTTATCCAGGCAAGCACCATTGAGCAAGCTCATTTACAAGGTGGACCTGCATTACACATGGACATAAAGAAAACAGATAACATAATTGAGAGAATACGAAAATAAGACAAGGTGCAAACATTGTTGTAAGGACAGTAATAAATGTGTTCAGTTGAACAGGCACATTAAAGATCTTTCCTAGCTATGAGAATTAGTCAGTGCAGCGAGCCCAGGTAGGAGGTAAATTCATGATGGGACTAAGAGTGGGGGGAAGTAAGGATGGCCAGTTATGGCACTAGGAGGTACCGGAGGCCAGGCTCACAGCAAAGGGGTTTGTGGCTGATTGGGGAGGAGTATGTAGCATGGATCACGATGTAGTTGAGAGAGGTGATGGCCACCCAGGGGCAACAAGCGGTATCCTAGTGGTATTCTTGGAAGAATTTGGAGCTTGAAGAGCACAAGCTGCTCTGGACAATTACAGGTAGCGGTTTCGGAGGCACCGCCATAGGTATTCTTGATCGTGCAGAGACTATCCTTGGAGGACTTAGGGGTCAGTGGCCCTAGGAGAGGAGAGAGCAGCAAGAGAAGGATGAAGAGAGGAAGGGTGGGGCAATGGTAGGGAAGGATGAGGGTAAATGTACTGACATGATGGAAAAGTGTAGGTGAGTAAGAGGATATAGCAAAGTAAAGTCAGTGAAAGCAGTGACATTTGTCTTGGTTAGCTTTGCATATAAGGACTTAAACACTGTGTAGTTACTGTGGTTCTTAGCTTCAGGGTTTTCTGGATTTCATTCAGAATGATGGAAGTGAGTAGCTTATGGCTGCAGTCCCATAATGTGTCGGACTCTGGGGATATTCAGGGTGATGAAGGAGTAGCTCCTTAGGGGCGTATTTTCGAATTTGCTTAGGGCAGGAGATCAGAGATGTAGCATGGAAATTTTCCAGCAAGAGCTTTCAGAGTCCAGGTGGCTGCATTTCTTTTCTTCTCAATTGAAGGAGGTCCAACCTACAGCATCATACAGGGAACAGTGGTGGGTGGAGGAGGAGACGGTAATGAAGCGCAGTGCTCTGTGATACAGGACATCCAGCTTACTCAGATATGAGGCATTGCAGTGGCAGTAGATAAAGTCAGCATAGTCTAGCAGAAAGTTGAAGGTAGCCTGTACAAGCTGTTTCCTTGCCTCCGTAGTTAGAAAGCAGTTTATCCGATAAAAAAGTCCTAGCCTCTGTCTCAGCTTTTTTACCAAGTCCACCAAATGTTCTCCGAATGAAAGCTTGCGATCTAGCCAGATTCCCAGGTATTTGAACTTGATGACATAGTCCAGGTTTTCCCCCAAGAGGGTAGTGATGGGGGTGTGTGCCAAGGGCAGAGTGGGATGGTGGGTTGCCAGGAGAAGGAATCATTGCCTTGGTTTTTTTGGCATTAAGTAGCAGTTTTTTATTGAGAAGCTGGTATTGGAGAATGTCGAAGTCCGATTGCAATGTTTTACAGGCAGCTTCAGGTGTAGACCAACTTAGGTACAGTACTGTATCATCTGCAAACAGGTGGATATTGGCATTTTTGATACCAAGGTCAATATTGTTGATATATATGGTGAAGAGTATTGGTCCCAGTATGGATCCTTGGGGGACACCTCTAAGTAACGGTTTGGGGGGGGACAACTCCCCTTCTGCTTTTACCTGTTATTGCCTATCCATTAGGTAGTTCTGAAACCAGCCCATAGAGATGGCATCTAGGCCTAACATTTTTAGTGATGAGAGAAGTAGGGTGGTCAACGGTATTGAATGCTTGCTGAGGTCCAGGAAGACCACATACTGAACTGTTTGTTGTTGAGGACATGTAGCCAATCATTGGTGACCTTGGCCAGTGCTGAGACCATACTGTGGTTCATGCAAAGCCTGATTGCATAGGGTTTAGAAAGTTTGTCATTTCCAGGTAGTTGCACAGCTGGGCATTTACTATTTTTCCAGGATTTTGAGAGTATGGGAGTAGTGAAATTGGCCTATAGTTATTTAGGTCACAGGGTCCCCGATTTGAAGAGTGGTATAATATGGGCAGTTTCCATAGTTCAAGAAGGGACCCCTGGGAGAATGAGAGATTGAACAGATGGGTGATGGGCACTGCCAATACATGCCAGGCAATTTTACGAAGTAGGGGTCCAGGGCGTCCACGCGGAGCTTTCTTGATATCCAGGCAAAGTAGGTGTTCTTCAACTTCTTTAGGTAGCTGGTGAGAAGAAGAAGGCGGCTTTCATTGGATTTGGGTCCGGGGTAGTATGTTCATGTAGAGTACAGCTTGCAGGCAGGCGAGTTGTTTGAAAGTCAAACCAGCTGAGCTAAAGTGGTTGTTGAATGCATGTAGTATTTCATTTTTGTCACTAATGATGCCATTATTGGTGGATATTTTTGAGAGGAGTGCATTGCCTGTTGTGTGTCCAGTGAGATTTTTTATGGTGGTCCAGAATGTTGTTGGGCAGTTTGGAGTGGCATTTAACTCTGAACGATAGAAATTGGATTTGGTTTCCCTGATCAGCTTTGTACATAGGTTCCTGGCAGTTCTGAAGAGACACCAATCCTTATCCAGCTGCGATTTATGAGCGTGTTTCCAAAACTTGTCCCTATTTAGTAAAGCAGCTTTGAGGTCAGTAGTAAAACCATCAGTATGTTCTTGACTTTATACAGGTTTTGACCAAGGGAGCATGGGTGTTAAGGGCATAGGTTAGATTTCTTGGAAGATGGTAAAGGCATTGTTTACTGATTTTACTAGGTAGAAGTTCTGCCAAAGAGGAGAGTCCTTGAGGTCATTGATATAGGCCAGTGGGTTGAATTTCCTTTTAGCTCTCTTGGTCAAAAATCTCGAGTTTGGTTTGGGCATATGACTGGATCTCACACCTGCAATAAAACAGTGGTTGCTGACATCTGCGTGGAAGATTCCTGCATGGGAGAAAAGATGGGGTTTATTTACTGATAGGACATCTAGGAGAGTGCTACTTGACGGGTTTTTCTTATTGGTATGTGTAGGTTCGTTGATAAGTTGTTAGAGACCATGGGAGTTGCCAAAGGATTTAAGTGGAAGCAAGGTGTTGGACAGTCAGTCATAGCTGAGGTTGCCTATTATTATAGTTTCAAGGTTGGCAGAGTCCATCATGGATGAAAGGTGGCTAAGTAGCTGTGGTCCCATAGAAGGGAGTCTGTAGCAGCCGATTAGTCTGATGGCTGACACAGGGGATGTCTCAATTTTTAGGGACATACATTCATATGCATTTGAGAGCGAGGAGTAGTCAAGGATAGTGAATGACAGTGTGTCCTTTGTGTAGACGACAACTCCACCACCCCTGGTTTGTCTGTCGGCTCTGAATAGGAGATAATTTGGTATGGCAATCTCCTCATCAGGCGTAGATGGATGAAGCCAGGATTTTGTTATGACAAGCACGTTGGGTTATGTATGGATAATCCAGGCTTGTATAGTGGACAGTTTTTCCAGGAGGCTACATGCATTAACATGCATGAAGCTGATACCCTTGAGCATAGGGAGATCTGCAGGTGAGGCAATGCCATTTGTGGGCCCAGGATTAAGTTCCACATTACCTGAACATAGTAACAGGAGGACTATAAGTTTCTTTAATGCTTCAGATGATAATTTAGAGATTTATTTACTTCTCCTAGTGGAAGTAACATCTGAGGCTGTTTGCGGAGGCTTGTTGTAGGTGGTACGTTGTCCTGCCATTACATAGCATAGCACCCTAACTGTGAAGTACCACAGGGTGTCTTCACTGGGTGGAGATGTATGACTCTTTCCCACTGGTAACTGATAGTATCCTCCATGGTAAGAGTGCAGAGGTGCAGAGGTGTTACAGGAGTGGAGGAGGGGTTTGATGTACACACATTCAAAGGGGAAAGGATGGAATTCCCCAGTAGTATACGTCCAACCTTGAAGTTCCCCTAGTAGGGGTAGTACGCATAAGGTGCTAATGATCTGAAGCCACTTAGCCAAGCAATGCATGATATGAGTTGGTAGTAAACCGTGTCAGGGAGGCCTTGTCTTATACATAATACAATGCAGTCATAGTCCAGTGCAACTATATGGTAACCAAGGGAGGTGAGAAGCCTGTAGGCTAGAAATAGTGAGGGCTCACCACTGCCTGGCAAAGGGCGGGTGTGAGGCCTAGCGGCATGGTGCAGGATCCACAGGTTACCAGTTACACTGGCATTGCTGTGAGGAGAGGATATGGGCCCTTAAGGCAGCCTTAAAAGGACCCAGATTAGTGATTGATGTGACAGCCAGTGGGAGGGCATTGCACCAGGATGGAGCTCTAAGGGGGAAGAATCACTGGTCCATGATGGTCCTGACCCTAGGTACCTTCCAGATAGTTTTTGGGGCAGCCCATGTGGACGCTGAGATGATAGCTGCCTGAAGAGAAACCAAGATACTTATTGGGGTTAAACCCAAGTGGATGTTTTTGGTGAAGAGACAGGTCTGGTATAATAGTCTTTCCTCAAGAGAGAGGATATTGGTGAGTGTGTATAGGGTGCAAGTATGTGTATTTCTGTCAGCACCAGAGAGGAGCTGGCAGGCCTTATTGATGACTACTTGTATTTGATGAAGCGCCATAGGGTCAGCGGCAGCATAGATCGTGAGGCGATAGTCCACCAGCGAGAAGACTGCGGAGTTAATGGCTAGGCGAAGTGCTTCAGGTGGCAGGCAGTCTTTATGTCTGTAATGGAGACCAATGCGGTGTTGGTGGCAGAGGTGAGGATTTTACATGTTAATGAGAGGAAGAGTCAAATGTAATACCTAGATACTTATACTTTTGGACCTGTTCCAGTGGGATGAGTAGAGATGGAGAGTATTTCAAGGGAGAAATCCTTTGATCTGTTTTGGTGGTGGGCATAGAGCATCGTCTTAGATTTTTAATGTTAACCACCAATCTGTGTTCAGCAAGCCAGTGTTCAATCTGAGAGAAGGAGTTTTGTAAGGTATGCTGGAGAGAAAGACAGAGGATCAGGATGTGTGGCATAAAGAACAGCATCATCCATGTAGAGGAGAAGGTTGCGGGGCAGAATTAGAGCAGGGCATTGAGTGATGTTGAATAGCAGGACCTGGATAGATCCTAGAGACCCCTGATACCCAGGCACACATAACATGGTATGATCAATGTTAAAACATTGGGTTCTAGATGAAGATGGCTGGAAACCATGAGGCGGACAATAGAGAATCAATTTGATGTAATGTATGTTAAGGAGGATGGGAAACAATGTCGAAGGCCTTTGAGAGACTATACAACACAGCCCCCTGAAGTGCCCCTGTCAAGCGTGGAGTGCAGGGGTTAGTGAATTCTGTGAGAGGCAGTCACGTTGCTAACCAGCTCTGAACCATGCTCCCTACACATGAATGCCTGTGGGAGGAGCCAAGTCAGTGGCTGATTGGCCATGATCACTTCTAAGAACTTTAGAGTTGGGGAGAATCAAAGACAGGCGCGTGTAGTTGTTTGGGAGGGAGCTTTCACCAAGATCAATATACAAGTTGTCTACCACCTTTCCATAAAGGTTCGCAACTGGCCCAGGTGCAGGGACAGATTCAGAAGGTCCAAGGTGGGAGATAACTGAGTCTAGTCACGGTATAGGATACACATATAAAGCATCTTTGCAGTAGTTGGAGCTCTTTAGGGCTTTGGACAGAGTAGGTTTTTGCTTCCTATATGTAATGACTCTGAGTTTAAGGGGGTGGAAAGCTCAGGCGTGTGGAGTAGGCGCTGAATAGGATCAAAAATGTTGCTGGGGAGGACTGAGCTGAGGTCTGAGAAGGTGAAGGCAGTTAGCTTATTTCAAGTGTGTTTGTGGTGGTTGCGCCATTAACGTTGTGGGGGCTGGATTTACCATTAAGCTCCTTGATGTTCAGGGTTCAATCTTAACATTGTTTTACTAGCCCTAAACCTAGTGCAAATTGGCCCGGGCTAGTCACCCCTAGATCACCCCTCTGTGACCTCTGGTGCCAACTTCAACTGCTTCCCTATAGCATCCCCTTTGTAAACTGCTAAGGTACTATGAAACCATTTATTAGACCAGTGGAACCCTCTGCCCTCTGGGCCAATGATGTTACCCAATGTGTACCATGTACAAACCATAAACTCATGTATGTTAATACCCAACTATGTACCCCCTGTGACTTCCTATGTACTCAGCTAACGCTGTCCTACAGTTACTCATGTGTATCCCTCTCCTTGTTATGTTTCTTACCCAATGTCATCCGATACAATTCTGCTATGTATGTACACTCTGTATCTACAAATGTATACCTAAGACTACTGTTTAATGTTGCCAAGATATGTACTGTCTGTCACTAATCCTGGGTCGCCCCTGAAAAAGGGATCTCTGGTCTCAGTGGGCTTACCCGGTTACCAAAATCTAAATAAATAAATAAATAGTGCAGCTAACCCTCTACTTGTCCGTCTTGACTAGTGCAGGTTTTTCATGGCTGTTAATGAAATTGAAAAAGTCCCTGCTTTAGCAGGCTGTAGTCCTTTTGCTAATCTCCCTCAGTGTTCCAGGTGGCCTGGTGTGATTAGCAGCTCATTAAGATCTGCAGTTATCTGGCAGTTCAAGAGTGGGATCCAACAAAGGACTCAATGTGAGTCATTATCACTCAATTGTTAGGACAGTCAACTAATGTGCATGTTGTGATCAAAGGTAGAGTGGTTAATTCACCAGCTTCCAGTTTGCTGAACTTGTCTTTGATTTGTCCCACAATATTAAGACCAGTGTACCTCGTCATTTCATAGCCTTTTGAGTGTCTGTACCCAATACTGCAGTGACAGAATGCTATGATGAATATATGGTATACCCAATCAAGTGGTCTGTCCACTCTTAGCTTTCTCTGTACACCGCTGCAGACTAGACTCTGAAGTGGCCATCCATAGACCCATAGCTGCCATTATTGACTGGTGTAGGGATCCACAGCTCCTCTCAATGGATCACACCAGTCAATGCCATCCATGCAGTAGCACCCTCATCCCACCAGCATGTCATTTTATCCTAAAAAACAATGCTTTGGAGCATGTATGGTACAAAGCAAAAACTTAGTAAAATATATAATTTGTGCATGATGATGATGATGGTTATGTGTGTGCTAAGCTAGAACTGCTTGATTGAACATTTGCTATTATGGTATTCTCTGGTTTGGTGGGGAGGGGGTGAAGAAAGTGGAAGCAAGGGGCACATGGTAAACCGGGGGTACACACTGCATGTGCTTATATTGCAGTCTTTTTTTTTTTTTCAGGGGCAGGAAGCAATGTAGGAGCAGGATAAATATGCAATGATCAGTATTTCTTGGCTTGTATTTTTCCTGTATAATCAATCAAATTTTAACATTATTGTGGGCTAGTGCAACCCTCTGTGGGCTAGTGCAATTTTTAATTAGCTTGTCCAGCTAGCTAGTGCAAAAAAAAGTTAAGGTTGACCCTGTTGATGTTATCCCAGAACTTTCTTGTGCTACCCCAGGAGGTGGCTAGGGCAGTTCTATAGTGCTCCGCCTTGGCCTTGCAGATTGCCCAGGTACACTTATTGCAGGCAGCATTATAGGCCTGCCTATCACTTAGCAAACTGAAGGCAGTGGCACGATGCCAGAGGTTGTCACGCATTTTTAACTGTTGTAGGAGTTCTGGGGTGATCCAGGGGGCACTACATTTCTTAGCGGTCACTTTGTTGGTTGGTGCAAAAGCATCACAGGTGGTATTAGGGGTGGTGGTGAAGTAGTGCAATGCATTATCTATGTGCTGGGCTTGGGAAATAGGGGACCAGTCCCAGTTAATTAGATATTGTTTCAGTTTGGCTATACCTCCTGGGTGTAGTCGACGACAAAAGGTGATATTTGGTGGTGGTTTAGGTAGCTGACAGGACCAGCTGAAGATGATTGAGGTGGTTGCTTAAGGCATTGGTGGGACACCACAGGTCAGTAACATGGTGGGGACGATTAGTGAGCAGGATATCTAGAAGGGTGTGGGTCCCATTATGGTGTTGGCCCTGGTAGGCTGGGGTACCAGTTGGTCATATCTAATGCAGCAAAGGTATCTTTGGCGTGTGCTGATAAGCTTACCAGCCAGTTTATGTTAAGATCCCCAACTAGGATTTGTTCCATTTTGTGAGGATGGCTGGCTAGATAGACAGAGAGTGCTTTACAGGCAGGAGATTGGCTGTGGGGTGGGATGTAGGCAATGGTGAGAGTAAGAGGAGCACAGTTTGGGTCAGAGGAGAGTTTTATTGAGAGGGCTTGGGCACCATGGTCTAGGGAGGGTGCAGGCAGGGTTTAGTAATGCAGTGAGTCATTTACATAGAAGGCACAGCCACCGTCTCTCTTGCCACTACGATCAAGCCTAATAAGAGAGTAGTACACAGGAATAGAGACAAATGAGTCTGGGATCTTGGCTGACAGCCAGATTTCTGTTAAAGCCAGAATGTCTGGTTGGTGCTGTGCTGTCCGTAGTGCCATTTTTTAAGGCAGGCTGCAGATATTCATAGCGGCTATTCGAAGTCCTGTGGGTAACTGCAGTAGGTGGGGGGCACTGCTGGGCCAGGATTGGGGTGAACACTGCCAGACAGTAGAAGAAGCAAGTAGAAGATCCTGACAAGGGCCATGAATTGGTGACATTTTGCTGGGTAGCGGCAGCTGGCAAGCTTAGAAAGTGATGAGCAGGGAATGGACAGTTGTTTGAGGGCTGGGATGGCCAGGTGGAGGAACAGATAAGGAGGGCTCAAGACACAGAGAGATGGGCAGAGGGGCAGAGGGGAGGGGTGTGGAGGGGCTATGGGGAGAGACAGGGTGACAGAGAGGCTATGAGGGGTGAGGTGCTCCCCCAGCAGCAAAGGTTTTTACATACCAGAGGCAACTGGGGGGTTGTTGCTGAGCAGGGTAAACGTGGTTAGCAACAGTAGTACGGTTAGTTTGTGTGGGTGGGTGTTGTGAGGGAGTACAGTGGTGGTAGATGTGACCATGGGCAGGTATGAGTGGGTCTTGTTGACACCTAACATTGTGGCAGACACAGTGGCACAGTGATAGGGTTGCTGCCTTTGAAGCTAAAGGTATCTGGTTCGAACCCTGGTTTGGATGCCACATTGTATGCCTAGGGATAGCCTGGGAGATGGTGCGAGGGGCAAAGGGCAGAGAATATAGGTATGAATGACGCAGGACAGAAGTGTTAGGGGGGAGCAGTGGCAAGAGGATTGCAACCTGCACGTCTTGTTGCCTTTCTAGTGGCTTTACAGTATAATCTGCAAATGGAAAAGTACACAGTTAAAAAAAAACTTTAAACTGAAGAAATTTAGCACTGAGTATTAAAATAGACCAGATATCAGAGGCAATACTTGATTGGGTGGAAAAAAGGTTAAATAAACTGGCTGATGTTAGTGACATAGTCCAGTCAGGAGGAATTTGGAAATGCCTGACAGGATGAGGAACCAAGCAAGGAGCTTGTATTCCACAGACAGTCAATAAGAGCTGTCCAAAAGATAAAGGCAATTGTCCTTAAAAAATTTATAGAGATGGCCACGCAGCCTTGAGTTCCTGGAACGCTGTCCAGGCCATATCTGCTAGCAAGGGCTTGGGGAGTGTGGCAGCAAGCTCTTCTTGCCATGAAGGCATGTAGACCCCCGTCTGAGGTGCTGGTAGCACAACGGGCTTAGAGCATTTTACCTTGAGAGACTAACCCAAGACCATCAGTCTTTCAATTTAGTCACTATTTTGCATCTATTAGCCAACTTTTAAATAGTTGTGCTGCTGTTTTTCAAGTTTTCCTCTTAGATTAATCTTGTAGAGGAGTGGACTAAAAGGGCTGTCGCTCCTACCAGACATGCAGCTGAACTGAAGCGTATGCCTGAGGTGCCTGTTGGTGTTGCTAATTAAAACTTTCCTTCCCCTACCCTGATTAGTTATGATAACATATTATCAACAAAGATTAATAGTTATTAGTATGTTATCAGTACAGATCATATGTCATAGTGACAAATTCTAACCAGTGGGAGAGCACTGTCTCTTATAGTACTAGTCAGCATATTATAGCCCCAGTCTGCATTCAAACTTAGCTAGTTAAACTCAACAGAAACAAATGAACTTTCAGTTACGTGTATTAGTGATAAGAAGTACCTTTTAAAATTATTCTGTATAAACAATAAAAGTAATGGATTTCCCAGTGATAGGGCTCTGTTATCAATAACTGCCATTCCATACAGCCACTAGTGCACAACAGCTCAAAGAAGTACTTAAACTCTCCACAGCTGATTCCACATCACAGCCTGGCTTTATTCTAATCTGCCCCCACAGCTCAGCCACAGGCATGGGTAGGAGGTGAAAATGAGAATGCAATGATAAGAGTTGCAGATGCACTTGGCCGTCTATGCAACAACAGGAGTACTTGCATGGCCTGCAGTACGTTGCACAGGTATCCAGAATAGAGCCTAATGTCTCTTTTATTCGCAGTTGTGAGGATTAGTGCTTCTTAGCATGCTGGTGGCACAGTCCCTCTTTAGTTATGGGTCTAATTCCCACATGTTAATATGAATGTGATCATCACAGTACAACCTGTTACCTAGTGTGTGTGTGTGTGTGTGTGTGTGTGTGTGTCTGCCTATCTACAAAATTACAGTGTATGAATAGTGTTTGTATGTGAGGGTGAGTCTAAAACAGCATTTATGCAACAGGTGTGAACAATAAATGCATACCATAAATAATGTGTATTGTAGCTACTGTGTAAATAAAACCATTTATATGCATAGTAAGTTTGTCATCACTCATTTATGTACATAGTTACTTAAGCAATAAGGCATGATGGGGGGTGTTATGGTGGGATAACAGCCCACCTCAGGTGGGTTGAAGCACGAGGCATAGCCAAGTGCTTCTACCACCTGAGAAGGGTCATTAGCACACCATTACACACACCCTGGAGTGCCTTATTGTGATTATGAAATAGGTAATTTTTTGTAAATTTTATACCTTTTTTAAACATTTTACTTTTAGCTAAGCCATTGTGCTGGGATAACAGTACATCTGAAAGCTGATCTTGACAAATCAGGAGCCAGCATTCTTTCTACCCATTTCATAATATGTCATCACTCATTTATATACACAGTTACTATGTCATCAGCCAATTTAGAATGTTTGGCCTCAGTAGCAGTACTAATAATATTCAAATGCAAATAACTTTAAAAGGAACAATTATAGAATGGCACTATGAGCACAAAAGTTGTCCAGCACAAAAATATCTACAAAATGAGTGGTGTTTTATTTATAGATACCTTTTAGTTTTTGTAGAATTAGCTAAAACAGCAGAAAGTTAAGATTTGTTTGAACTTTTCGACAAATAAATACAAATAACTTTAAAATGAAAACTGATAGCATTATCGTTGAGCACAAAAGTAGCACACAAAATTATCTACAAATGAGAAGAGTTTCATATATATATGCCTTTTAGATTTTTTATAATCAGCAAACATTGGCAGAAATTCAGTTTTTATTCACTTTTCTGACAAACAAATCCCACCCCCAAAAAATGTAAAAACAAAAGAATTATGCATCAAACTTTTTCATTATGTACTGTCCATAATGTAAAGTTGGAGCATTCATAGCAACTGCTTAGCAACCATTATGCTAAGCTGAGCTACCCTGGGAAAACAGCAAAAAGTCCATGTATGTTAACATGAAAAATTAAATAAACAATTTAAAACAAAACTCCTTACACAATCCTAAAGAATCCCTATTGAATAAATGAAATACGTAACAGGGACCTTGAGGAATGCATGATTTATTTTCACTCGAGCTGTTTGACCTTGTGCACAGCACTTGTGGCTTATACCACTCGTGAGATTACCCAAAGTCAGATAGCTCTTATGAAAATAAATCATGTATTGCACAGGTTCCTGTTATGTATCCCTTATATACATAATACTTAACAGACAATGGATCTACAATATATGAAAGAGACCGCAGATACATACATGAGAGGGTGAATGGACCCTTGCTAGGGCTGTCTGCTTTAGGTCTCCACAAGCAATTAGGGATCTTAAAGACTAATGAAAGCCAAATGCATATCAACCTGTTGTACAATAAAATCCTGTAAAAAACATATTAGTGGATGTAAATTAAAATTTTTTTTGTACTAAATGTCCTACCTAATTAAGCAGTACATTTAGCACAAAAAAGGAAAATTAAATTTAGATCAACTAATATGTTTTTACTGGATTTTATTGTGCAGAAGGTTGACGATTATGTTTATAGCAAATTATTCAATTTTTGCAGTCTCATAATCATCTTATTGTCTGAGTTTGGTCTCTTCAGCTATGCTCTGTCTTAGTGTAAATGTTCTACAGTAGCACTAAGAGGGATGGGGGGTCAGTGGCAAGGGCTAATTAACCAAAAAGGAACAGACTGTACTGTATATGTACCCGCCAAAGGGACTAAGCTCTGTGGTATTAGGAAGGCAGATCTGAGGGACCAAGTAACTGGAGAAGTCATTCTTCCCCAAAGAGGGTTGCCGTGACCCAGGTTTAAGAGACTGAAACAGTACACTGAGCATTAGGTAGTAGTAGGGAAAAAGAATAGAAAACTACAGACTAAACACAATGTCAGCAATAAAAAATAATTGTACATACTGTGCAACATCAGCAAAAGTAAAAACAGCCAAGGCAAATGAGTCATAAAAATGTTTTATAGTGCTGAGTGATAGTAATATAATTATGAATAGCCACAGAATACCACCTGTTGGTCTAAAAGAATTATTATAGCACTGTGCAAGCTGACTTTCTTATGGATTTTATATACAATTATCATGCCTTGGAGTATGATATGTTAGTATTTGGCCCTATACAGGGCTTTGCTCTCACACCACTTGTAATTTTTAAATGCCATTGACTACTAAAAATGTTTCTATTCTGCTACATGTTTCAACATCAGTAACATACTCTGCCTAATACTTGTACAGTTTCCATGACAACTGCCCACTCACTGATTGACAGTACTGCCTCCAAAAACAATAGCACAGTGTTGGATAGGAATGCATTTTAAAGCACTGAAGTGATGTTGTGGGATTTGAAAAAATCCAGTTAACTCTACAAAGAGGATTCAGTTATTTAAACATGATACGTCTCCACTGTGCAGGCTTATAAATTTTCAAAGAATGGGCCATGGTCTCCAATCAGCAGTGATTACTTTGGTTGCTATGGAATCTTTTGGAACATGTTCGATATGATGGAAATTACTGCCCGTATTACAGCATTTTGGCAAGAAGGAGCTCTCTTTTCATAGCGTATTTTTATTTAAACATACTAGGCCTGCATCCAAAGCTTTTTTTTTATTTTTTATTTATCATTTTGTAAGCAAAACAATACTTACAATTGATATACACATCAAAGCATACAATATACATACAAGTCAAAGTAAAACTTAAAAGGATAAGTATGACATCTTCCATCAGCAGACACATAGGGAAATAGAGATTTCTGACATGCTTTTACGTAGTCTGAAAGTTATTTGTGTTACATATCTTACAGCAATACCATGCAGCCTTTTTTACTGCACTGTAAGATTTGATGTAGGGTCAGTTAGCAATTAACGTGTTCTGATTTTTCTGATCTCTTAGTCAAGGACTTTATGTACATTTAGTTAGTTAGTTAATTTCAAAAGTTTTAAAATGGAAAACTTACTGAGCTGGTAACAGCTTGTTTACAAATGCATCCTGGAGGGAGAGGAGATGGGAAAGTGCAACAATACAGTTTACAAAAATAAACACAAGAACAATAAAATACAATATATGTAAGTAGCACCAGTAAAGTGAAACAGTTGCGCAGGCAATGCTTCAATAAAGAAAATATACAGCACAATAAAGTGCAGAAGGAGAACAAACTGCAGTGTGTAACAATATAATACTGAGCAGAGGTACTTGGGAACTTGGGAGGTGGTAAAAGTGTGACAGCACTAGTGTAAGTGCAATGTGAACAAAGAAACAGAGGTTGGAAAGCAGTGGATAAGCTCAGGGCCTTGTGTTATCATGGGCAACTGCAGGAGGAGCAATGAACTCACGAGGAGAGATTTCAGTGAGAAAGAGATGAGAGGATAGAAACATGAACAATGATGGCAGAAAAGATCAAAGGTCCATTTAGTCTGCCCAGAGTTCCCTATCTGCCTGGGGACCTACTGTACAAGTTTTATCCCTCCAGGTTCAATCTCCTGCTCCTTACCACTGCTGCAGTATGAGCAATCACCATGGCCTTCACTCTGTCCCAGCCATGCTTGAAACCATTTACGGTGTTGGTGATCTCCACCTCTCCTAACAAACTGGTCCACCACCCTTTCCATAAAACAGAACTTCCTCCCATCCCTCTTAAACCTACCCCCGCCATTTTTCTCCTGTGACCTCAGGTTCTTGACTCCGTATTCCAGCTAAAAAGTTCCCCACAGTTCATCTTGTTTATTTCCTTCAGGAAGTTGAATGTCTCTATCATACCCCCCTCTTGCCTGGTCTCCAGTAAGTACATGTTCAGTGCCTTGAGAAGATCTTCACAAGATCTACCTGTTGGCTCTGAATCATCTTGGATATCCTGCATTGCATTGTCTTGAGCCTGCCCATCCTTAGTTGAGGACTCCAGAACTGAGCAGAGAATTCAAGGTGCCGCCTCACCAGTGACCTATATAGGGTTGTAGTACTGCCTTCTTTTTCCTGTGGTAATACCCCTCCTGATACACCCCAGTATCCTATTAGCCTTACTGTAGGTCTTGTTACACTGGCTTGACTGTTTGGGGAATCACTAATGATGATTCCCAGGTTTCTTTCCTCTGCTGTAGTGCTCAGTTTAACTCTTTTCATCCAGTACTCTGTCCTGGGTTTTTCCCCAGGCATAACCTTGCATTTTTGGCATTGAATTTCAACTGCCAAACCACAGACCACCTCCTAGCCTTTGTAGATCCCTTTGCAGCTCCCTGATCCCTTCATTGCTATCTACCCTACCACAGAGCTTCAAGTCATCTGTGATGAAACACAACTTGCTCCAGATGCCTTCTCCAGTGTCACTGATGAACATATTGAAGAGGACAGGACACAGAACAGATCCCTACGGCACCCTACTCATGACCTTTCCCTCTTCCGATCTGACCCCATTTACCACCATTCTCTGCTGTCTCTTCACTAACTAGTTTCCTACCCATTTATGTCCCTGGCCATGCTCGGGTCCTCCAGTTTCTTCAGCAGTCTTCTGTGTGGCACCAAGTTGAAAGCCTTGCTGAAGTCAAAGTAGAGTAAATCCACAGAATGGCCCTTATCTACTACCATTGTTACCCAGTCAAAGAAAATTACCAGGTTGGTCTGACAAGACCTTCCTGCCACAAATCCATGCTGTTTACTATCCTGTAGATCACTGATCTCTAGATAGTCGACAAGGTCTTCTTTGATGAGTGACTCCATAAGTTTACCATTACAGAGATAAAGTTGACAGTTCTGCATTTCCCAATTGCTCCTTGTCCTCCCCCACCATGTAGTGAGACAACGCCTGCTACCTTTCAGTCTTTTGAAACTACTCCTGTCTGAACTAAGCTACTAAAAACCCTGCTGGGGGTTCAGCCAGTTGTGCAGCCAGTTCCTTGAGCACCCTTAGGTGCATTCCAGCCAGCCCTGGGCCTTTTTCTACTACTAGTGTGTCAAGCCCCTTCTGGACCCTTTCTCTGGTAACTACTGGCTGCCTCATTTCAGGAATGCTCCTGACAGTCACCTTGATGCCACTTTCAGGCAGGGGCCTGCTGTCTTCCCTTGTGGAGACAGAGCAGAAGTAATCATTAAGGATGGTTGCTTTTTATTCATCTTCCTCTAAACCCCTTATTACCTAACAGTACCCCCACCCTGCTTCCTTTTTTCCTTAATATATCTGAAGAATTGTTTTTCCCCACCTTGACCCTCCTCTGCAATATGTAGCTTTGTGTTCTGTTCTTTTCCTCGACGGGGCACTCTGCTTCCCTAGTGTTCATTTGGTACACTCCCCATTCCTTCTCCTCCCCCAGGTTTTCCTTGTACTTGGCAAAAGCATTTTTCTTGGCTTCACTGCTTCTCTGACCCTTTCTGAGAACCATGTTGGTCTCTTGTACCTGTTTCATTTTGTGACGGTTCTCGTGCATGACTTTATTGCCTCAACAATGGTCCCCTTAATAGCACTCCATCTTCCCTCTACACCTTCAGTGCTATCCATCCTGGCCAGTTTGTCTTAGACCAGCTCTCTCATCTGGCTGTAGACTGCTCTTCTGAAATCTAGGACTTCAGTTTTTGATAGGGGCATTCTGGTCCAGAGGGCCAGCCTGAACCAAATGGGGTTATGGTCGCTGGACCCCAGTGACTCCCATACCATTGCTCCACTCACATCTCTGAGTTGGTGAGCACCAAATCGAGAATGGCCACTTGTCTAGTGGGAACCTTAGCCAGCTGCACCAGCAGGCAGTCCTGCAATCAATCCAACAGGGCCTGACTTCTGGTGCACCTGGCCACTGGAATGTCCCAGTCAGTATCCAGCAGGTTCAGATAACCCATCACTACCACGTCCTCCTTTTTCACTCCCCTTGCCAACTGTTCTCTGAGCCCCCCAGCTCTCTCTTCCTGTCTTGGGGGTCTGTAGATCACTGCCACCCATATTTTCTTACCTGAGAACACCATGAGGTGAACCCACAGTGACCATAATCTACTGTCTTTCCCCTTTGCTTCCCCTTGTGTGTCCGTCATCCACAGCCGCTATGCCCTTCCTGACAAAAAGAGCTATCCACCCCTTGCCTTTCCCTTTATTCAGTCTAAACGTACAAACATATGAAACTGTCAGCAGAAACAGGCCTCATGGTCTATCAAGTCTGCTCGAGTATGCAGCTAGCACCCTTACATTGCAGCCGCCCCTCCCTCCCTTCCCCCCTCACAGTTATCCCCCTCACCCTGTCCCATCCCCTTTTAAAACTGCCCACCATCTTACAGGATATCACCTCCTTGGGTAGAATGTTCCATTTAGCCACCACCTCTCCATGAAAAATGTCTCCTCAGCTTCCTCCTGTATCTTCCCCCTCCAACCTGAGACTATGCCGTCTCATGTTCCTCCCCCTCCTCAACTTAAATACCTCTTCTGGACCTGTCTTGTTTATTCCCGTTAAGTAATTAAAGGTCTCAATCACATCCCCCCAATCCCTCCTCTCCTCCAGGGAGTACATATTTAACTCACTCAGCCTGTCCTTGTAGGGTTTGTCCTGTAGTCCCTGTATCATCTTTGTTGCCCTGTGCTGTACCCTCTCCAGTAATCTGACATCCATCTTCAGAAACGGATGTCAGTACTGCATGCAGTACTCCAGGTGTGGCCTGACTAGTGCCCTGTACAGAGGCAGGATCACCTCGCTACTTCTGGAGGAGATTCCTCTCACACTACACTCCAGCATCCTGTTGGCTTTAGCTGCCACCTACCTGCACTGAGCTGAGTTGTTCATATTCCCCATTATAACCACCCCAGATCCTTTTCCTCCTCAGTGATACCTAACTGAACCCCTCCCAGCTGGTAGCTTCTCCTCGAGTTCCTTGCTCCAAAGTGTAGTACCTTGCACTTCTAAGCATTGAACCCCAACTGCCATGTTTCCAACCACTGCTTCAGTTTAGTCAGGTCATCCTGTAGCCCCTGACACCCTATTATGTTGTTTACCACACCCCATCTTGGTATCATCAGCGAGCAAACTGATCTTACTCCTGATGCCATGTGAGATATCAGCTATGAATATCCGAAACAGCACCGGGCCCAGTACCGACCTCTGCAGAACTCCGCTCATCACATGCCTTGGAGATGAGAGTTCCCCACCACCACCACCCATTACTGCCTCCCTTCAGCCAGTTCACGATCCAGTTCTCCATCATTGTCTCCACCCCACATATTCCAACTTCCCCATCTGCCCATGAGGCACCGAATCAAAGGTCTTGCTGAAGTCCAAATACAGGACATCCACTGCACGGCCTTATCCAGTTCCAAGACTCAACTTGTGTCACATGGGACTGTCAATACCCAGTCGTTATTCTATGTGACCCAAGTTTCTGTAGTGGCTACAAGGTTCATCTCTGTGTCTGCCACCAATGCCTAGATCTCACTGATTTTATTATCCAGACTCCTGGCATTACGTCCTGTTCTCCTTAATTTCTTATTTTTCCTATTGCTTGCAGACCCTAAGAGCCTCCCCCCATCTTTGCCTCTTCTGCCACTCCTTCTTGAATCTCAACCTTATTTTACTCACCTTACTGCTACAGATGGCAGGGGGAGGCAGCCCCATAGTTTGAGGAAGCAGAAAAAGAAAGCAGATTGACAAGTAGAGAAGATTTCATAGGGGGAGAGCGAGTGAGTGAGACCCAGATGTCCAAAGGGAGCAAGAACTTGTAGGGTGGAAGTGAGTAGGAGGCATGGTAAGAGGGAAGGTAGCTTTGCCAGAATATGAAGATGAAGGAAGCACAGTGAGCAAGGTGCCTGACATCAAGGGAGGGGAGAGAGTGGGAGGAGTATAATGAACAGTGCTGTGTACCTGAGGTACTGTCCAGGGCAAATCGACAGAAGAAGAAGTGAAAGAGGGGATCCAGTATGGCTAGGTGGGCTTGGAAGCGGCACTGTAAACAATGTCACCATAGCCGAAGAGGAGGAGTATCATCTTTGAAACAATCGCTCTGTGAGCAGGAAGCAGGACATTCGCTTTATTCCTGTATGGTGCACCAGGTTTGTCTTTGAAATTCTGGTCGGTTGTGCCCACATGCACAGCGAAATCTAGGTGATGGTCCAGCCAGACCCTGAGGTACCTGAAGGAGACATCCTTAATTGCAACACCATCAAGAGTATGGAAAGGGAGAAGAGGGGAGAATACAGCCAAGCCTCTTCCTAGTGCCAAAAGTCACAGAGACTGTTTTCTTGGTGTTGAGGGACATCTGATGGCCAGGAACCAGTTCTGGATGTTGTTAAAGTCCAGTTGGAAACGAATCATGAGGTGAGGGGCAGAGGAGCCACATGCATAGAGTTCGTGTCAACTGCATACATATGAATGAATGCAGAGGAGCTGGCAGTGGGGAGATCATTCAGAAAAATACATTTGAATGGATGTAGAGGAACAGGCAGAGGGGAGGTCATTCAGAAAGATTAAGAAAATAGTTGGGCCAAGGACAGAAAATTAAGGCATACCTGAGAAGAGTTGGAGTGACTTGGGAGGGAACTTGATAATGACAGGAAGGGAAGGGAAGGAAGGGGAGGAAAGGGGACGGGAGGGGAATTTACCCATTTTCTAGAAGGCAATGTAGTTGAGTAGGGATGGGAATCTGGAGATAATAGTTGGAATCATCCCACCAGGTAGTACTGTGCTTTTATATGTTTCTTACCTAGATACATCACTTTGCATTTTTCAATATTTAAATTCATCTGCCAGTTTTCGACACACATCCAAGCATGTATGGATCCCTCTGCATTTCATTACTCTCCTGCTGAGATGCAACTACCCTTTCAGTTTCGGTGCCATCAGCAAACTTGGCAACCCAGCTACTGGTGCCCACTTCCGGATCACTTATAAATATATATAAACATTTTGGCCCCAGAACGTAACCAAGTGCCTGGACTCCACTGGTCACTTGCTTCTATATGGATAGATTACCATTTATAACAACCCTTTATTTCCCAATCTGCAACCAGATTCTAATTCATTGGGTTACATGGCCAGTATATTTCCTAATTTGCAACTAGATTCTAATCCATTGAGTTACATGGCCGGCTATTCATAGGTTCTCCATTTTATTAACTTGCCTTCTATGCAGCACAGTAACACATTATTTACTGAAGTCCAGATACACAACATCTGCAGGTTTCCACTCATCAAGCTTCTGGTGGCATTATCAAAACAATGTGATAAAATCAGTCTGGCATGATATCCCCTTACAGAACTAAGAGGATTGACTGCAGTTTGGTGGGACAGTGGGTGACATCTGCCTCCCCCCCACCCCACTGAGCGCTGTAATATCACATCTTTCAAATGTCCTCCAGATGCTCATTTCTTTGTCACAGCCATGTGGCTGCTAGCTTCCTGCTTGCCTTTCTCATCCTTCTTAGCTTGCCATGTGGTGACTGCCTGGGGCAGTCTTGCTGTTGGGGACTTCTTTCTGGTGGTCATGCAGGCTGCTAGTTCCAGCTTCTCTGGCACAGCTGCTGCCACATTTGTCTGCTGTCTCATGGGCTGTGTTCCTCCATGGCTTCCTCCTACCCCTTTGGTTCCAGGCAATCTTCCCGCTGCCTGCTGCCTTGCCCACGTGCTGTTGCTCTGGCTGCCCTGGGAGACTATTCTGTTTGCTGAGGCCCCTCACCCTATTTTTGCTCAGGCCTATTGCTGCCCTGCTGTGTGCTTTGTCCTGCTTGCTGGGGGAATCTGCCTTTTTGTTTTTGAGGCTTGCTTCCTGTTGCCTGGTGGTTGCTGCTCCTATGCCTTCTGTGGCCCCCTGCTCTTGCTGGCTGTTGTTTCCTGCCAGTGGCATGCTGTGGCTGGCACTTCCCTCATGCCTGCCCCTCCACTCGTGCTTATTCTGGGGGTGTTTTTTGGGCTGGCTCCTCCTTCGCTTTCCCTGTTTTATTTTGGATCCCTACCTGCTGCCCTCTATCGCCTGCTGTGCTGTCTGCATTCAGAACCCTCCGGCCATGGCTGTGGCCATGCTCTACTTGTCTTTTCCTTTGGGCCTTGCTCCCTACCTACCTGCCTGCCTGCCTTGGGCCTGTTTGTCTATGTCTGTACAGAGCCCTGCCTCACAACTACTGAACCATAGCCCACAACTACTGGGTTCTCATCCCACAACTACCGGCTCATGCCCTATGCTTCTCAAGTTTTCACCCCAATGATAACCTCAGGATTCAGTATACATCACCCCTTCTGGCATCATAATGCAGCTAATTCAGGCTCCTCCTGGACTTACTATACTCCCTACGCTGCTTCATTCTGTACCTACCGACCCATGCCTGATCTGTCCTCTGTCTGTACTCTTTCCTCTTAGTGCAGCCTGCACTCCTCCTGGGATCAGCCTAGAGCCTAGTTTGACTAAGGTAGCTTGTAGGTATAGCTTGATGCAGACAACTGGTAGTTAGATTTCCTTTCTGTGCTGTAGATCTTAGGTCTAGCCTAAGCTGTTCTGTAGTCTGAGGATAATTTAGCTGTCCTGTAGTCTGAGCATAGTGTATGGATGGAACCCTCCTTAGGGGTTCCTTTGGTCATATGACTGCAACTTTGTGACACCCTTGACCTAGCGAAACCATGAAGTGGTTGGGCAGCTCATTTCCTTGACAATGATCCATCCACTGCACCTGCTATGTACATGCCCAGACTCTACCCATACCTCTTCCTATAGTAGGATCTTGCTCCCTAACCATGGGATGGAGCCCCAGCACTTAGGGCTCCTTTAGTCATATGACTGCAACTCTGTGACACCCACTTAGGTTGAAGCTTCCTATGGGTATACAAGTTGGGCATTTCTCCATAGTAGAGTTTGGCTCCTCACAGGTGGCTAATCTTCCTTGTTATGGGATCCAAGCCTCATTCCTCCAAGGGTGTGGCCCTCTCATTGGGTCCCTTTAGTCAGACAGTATAGGCTCTGTGACATCTTTGAGGATAATCATCCCGTTAAATGGATGGAGTGAGTTACCACTTCCTCCAAAGTATGAAACTCCCCTGTTCCTTCCTCAATTACACAAAAGCTTAAGCCATTCAGGTTGCTCAGTTTTCCTCATCTTCACCACAGTCAGTGTTCTGTGTTTGCTATGATACCTAGAATTAAAAGATAAAGCCTTGGATTCCCAGAGGTTTCCTCCACAGCGGGATTTTCCTCTCCTCCATGCTGAAGGTATATAAATAATTAGTAGATAGGTAGTTTGCATTCACAGTTCTTCTGCTGGTCAAGTTGTGATTTAGATGGTGGCTTCTTCCCCTGGTACAGCAGTAGCCTTCTCTAGCTCGATAGCAGAATTACTGTATATAGCAACAACTTTCTACTCCTTCAGTTGTGACTTTTTGGGCTTCTTCCCTATGGTACATTCAGCCCAAGAACCTTGCTCCTGTGGCACCTCTAGGGATGGAACCCTCTTCAAGAGGGTTCCGTGCCATCACACCCTGAAAGGGTGGTAGTTCCTCCAGAACTGAGAGCATGAAAAGCCACACACATTTATATAATGTTTTAACCATAACCTCTTCCATAGAAGTACGAGCCCTACCACATTGCACAAGCCTCCTACACACTTAGTCATCCGCTGGACCAGTGAATCTATATTCACTGGCAGGCAATATAGTGTAGTGGTTAAGAGCACTGAGCTGCAAATCTGGAGAACTGTATTTGAGTCCCTCAGCCACCACCTGCATACTGTGTGACCATGAGCAAGTCATTTAGGTTTCCTGTGCTCCCAGAATGCACCTGGAAACAAGCCTTGGCATAATGTGCCTTTCCTGGCCAAAAATTGTAAAACCAAAAAAAAATAATAATACTTAAGCAACAGAGCAGTATTTCTCTGTATTTGTGCAACAATTCTGTTTGTTATGCTTGTCACTTGGAGATTCCAACTCCTGCCTCCCTTCTTTCCTCCCTCTTTCTTTCCTTTCTTCCTTCTCCTCGGTGATAATCCCACAAAAATCTTTCACTTCACTGGTCATCGCAATATCTGCTAATGCTGCAACTGCTTGTGTAGTGCTTTGGGATACAATGTGCAGAAAAGACACTACAGTGGTAGCCATACTAATCTTCTGCTTTACCACATTAAGGTACTGCAATCCAGCATGTCCCGCTTACTTCATTATCATTTAATTATACAATGGGGGTCTCTAAATCCACTTACCTGATTGGCCGGCTGAGGTGTGCACCACCCGTAAATCCCAGCATAGCCCATGGGTAAAGTTCCAGCTGTCACAGTTGACCACTGCACAACCCAAAAATCACTGCATCTTTTCTGTTTTTCCAGTTTTTCACCTCCATTTAGCTGTGGTGTTGTCTCTGTTTCTGTGTTGCTCACAGATCTTTAAATGGCAGCTCACAGTACACACTCCTTGAAAGTAAAATGCCTTAGTGCCCTGCATCATAAATAGGAGCAAGGATTGTGTACATATATAAAACTAAATTCCTTTCCTTTCTAAGAGCCAAGGCACCTTACAGTGTACAAACATCACATACATAAAAAAATTAGTATAAAACAATTTGTGACAATCAGGTGTTACTGTAGGAGGACATTATCATTTCATTTATTAGTTGTGACACAAGATGAGCATATGTTGATCATTCTGCCATGGGACTTGACTCATTCTAATAAATATTTTAACAGAAGAAGAGTGGTGCTTGGTGAAAGGGATGAAAGGAAAGCTAAAAGAAGGAACGGCATGAGCACAAAACTGAGCCAATAAATTTGCAAAACAATTTTGCAGTACTGAATACTGAGGGGCAAGACCAGGGGTACAACAAAAAACAGGAGAAAAGACCAGAATAAGCATGGAAACAGCAGTCACAGCATCTACTGAAAATAACACTGCACAGAGTGACATAAATATGGAGGAAAATACAAAGGAGAGGCCAAAAATGAGGGAAATTAAACAAACAAGCCAACAGAACCAGCTTAACTATTGTAAAGGGAAGAGAAATTTTAGTCATAGGGACTCATTACTAAAATATACAGATAAATACTGCACATTTGCAGGAGAAGAAGTAAGACTGCATTGTTAGCTGCCTATGAGGTCCTGGGATTGGAGATATAAAAGGACACCTTGAGGGCTTATTAAAAGGGACAGAAACCCTAACTGTGATGCTATATGCAGGCACAGTTGATGGTAATCGATCGGAACTGGAAATGAAAAGAGAGCTTGAGGAATTGGGAAGAAGGTTAAAAGCAAAACGGTGCAGCATTATTATCTCAGAAATATTAATTTAGCAGCATTATTATCCCAGAAATATTAATTTAGCAGCATTATTATCTCAGAAATATTACCTATCCCTAAAGCAGATAAAAGGAGAATACTGGGCATTAAATAACTAAATGGATGGTTGAGGAGATGGGTCAGAAAGGAGGGTTTCCTTTTTCAAGAGAACTGGGATGAATTTGAAAATGACAGAAAACTTTTCAGCTCATGTGGACTTCATTTAAACCAAGGCAGCACAAGAGTACTATAAGGAAGAGTGAACAGCTATATTAAAAATCATTTAAACTAAGTGGCAAGGGGAACAGGGGAGGAGATACAGATGCTGACACTCAGAATCAATATCACACAAATACATAAAAAAGGAAAGAAACAGAAAACAAATGTAGGGTCTGATTATTGAATGCAAGGAGCCTCGGAAGTAAAAGAGAGGAAATGGAGTACAGTATATTTTAGCAAGGAACAAAATACATACCTGTGGAATCATAGGGACATGGTGATAGGAGGGAGCAACATGGGGTAAAGAAATAAAAGGTTTTAAAGTTTTCAGCAAGGATAGGAAAAACAGAAAAGGATGCGGTGTGATGATATACATAAGAAAAAACATGCAAACAGTAGAAAAATCAAATACGACAAATACCCTGTTAGAGCAGATATGGAACAAACTAACAACAAGATAATAAAAAAAAGTTAATTGTGGGAGTAACCTGCAGACCACCACCACAGTCTGCAAACTTAAATGATAAATGATTAAAATCATTGAAAGATATGGAAAACGAGGACAGAACAGCGCTCATGGGAGATTTTACTCTGCCTAGAATAAAGTGGGAAACATGGAGGGGAATCTAGCATGGAAAAAGAGTTTATAGATATAATTACAACTTTATATTTGGAATAGCATGTAGAACAGGCTACAGAAAAGGAACATATTTGGGACTTGGTTTGAACAAACCTAGAGGAGGAGTTAGCAGACTGCAATGTGAAGGAACCGTTAAGTGGTAGTGGCCACAATATGATAGCTTTTAAATCTTAAACAACAAAAACAGAGTAACAGGTTTAACAAAAACTAAATGCTTCAGCGATGCTAAATTTAAGGATGTGAGACACTTCCTTAAACATTGGGATTGGGAAAATAACTTTCTTGGAAAAAACTTTGATGAAATGTGGAATATTAAGTAATAAGCTGTATGAGTTGGTAGACAAGTATGTGCGGGATAAAACAATGCAATAAAACTAGGAAAATATCTAAGTGGTGCAACAAACACATTAGAAACATGATTAGGAAAAGGAAAAAGGCATACAAAAAAGCAAAAAGAGAAACACTCAACTACTTTGAGATAAATATGGGCAGTTAGTTAAGGAGTGTAAAAAGGAAACAAGAAGGTCAAAATGAAGACAAGAGTAAAATTTAGCAACCAAAGTACAGGATAGTTATATGAACATACATATGAACATACGATAAAGCCAGCAGATAAAGGCCTAATGGTCTATCATGTCTGCTCAAATGTGCAGCTCTCAGTGCTGAGCGCCGATGCTGCCCACCCAACCCCTTCCCACTACTTGCCCCAACTGCTTTACACTTTTCCTTGCGTCCCCCCACCTCCTCCTCTCCCACCCCACTAAGTGCTCCAAATGCATTACCCTTTTCTGCCCCTTCCCCATTCTGATTTTGCCAGTCAGTCTGTCCCACCCCCCCTTAAATCCCCAACTGATGTTTGCACAATTAATTTCTCAGGCAGAGCATTCCATGCTGTCACCACTCTCTCTGCGATAAAATGCCTCCTCATCTCCATTCTGAGCTTACCCCCTCCAACTTCATGCTATGCCCTCTTGTGATCCCCTCCTTTTTGAATTTAAACAGGCCAACGTGACTAACCCTATTTATGCCCTTCAAGTATTTAAAGGTCTCAATCATATCTCCACTGTCCCTTCTATCCCCCAGTGAGTACATATTGAGCATTCTTAGCCTAGCCTCTTAGGGCATTTCCCTCATCTCACTCAGCATTTTGATAGCTCTCTTCTGCATCCCCTCCAACAGTCTGAATAAATATATAAATCCTTCTACAGCTATATAAATGAGAAAAGAAGGAAGAACTCACAGGTATGGCCTATGACAGAAAATGGAAAAAAAATAAATGAGGAAAAAGACATGGTGGACACTTTTAACACATTTTGTTGTAGTGCCTATCAAGAGAAAATGGGGGAAATATAGCAGAAAATATTGATCCAACCAGTACTAAAATAATACTACAAAAAGATGATATGAGGAGATTAAAAGCCCTAAATTCAGCAAAAGCACATGGGCCAGATGGTATGCATCCCAGAGTTATAAAGGAACTGGCGGAGTAATTAGCAGCACCCATCTCAGTTGTCTTCCAGAAATCAGGGGAGACTGGACAGATAGTAAAGAATTGGAGGGAAGCTACAGTGATTCCTTTATTAAAGAAAGGGTCCAAAGCTGATTATAAAAACTACAGGCCGATGAGCTTGACACCAGTGGTAGGCAAGGTCCCTGATGCAATTAGCAAAGAAGAAACTGAAACTTTTACCATTAATAATAAACTACAGAACAAATCACAGCATGGTTTTAGGTGAGGTAGATCATGCCATACAAATCTGATCCATTTCTTCAAAACAGGAAGCAAGGCCTTGGTTAAGGGTTTACCAGTAGATGTAATATTCCTTGATTACAACGAGGCATTTGATAGAATGTGGTAGTTAGAATGAATTACCAAATTACAAGAAATAGGAATAAATGATAGGCTGGTAAGCTGGGTGGAGTCCTAGCTAACAGACGGAAGCAAACAGTGGCATTAAGAGGACATCTGTCAAAATGGGGAGCTGTTATGAGTAGTGTGCCACAGATGTCAGTCCTGGGACCCACATTATTTAATATTAATGTATCATCAATTGCACAGAGAAGACATTTGGATGACCAAGTTCACTGATGATACTGAGGTATGGTCAGTAGTAGACACGGAAGTAGCAGTGGAATACTTCAGAGAAGAACTACAACACCTGAAAAAATGGGCTTGAAATGAAAAACTGGATTTCAGTATTGAGAAATGTGCAGCAATGTATATTTGAAACAAAAAACAGGGGGCACCATATACTTTACTAGGCCAAGTGATAAAAGAAGCATATTGTGAAAGGGACCTTAGAATTAAGGAGACTGAGGATTAGAACTTCGACATGCACTGTACTGAGGTTGCAAAAAAGTGGCACAGGATTTTGTGATGAATAAGGCATAACACTGTAAGAAAGGAAAAAAGAGTTGCTATGCCACTGTGGTGAGGCCACACTTAGAACAGTGTAGTCAGTTTTGAGCTCCCCCCCAAAAGAAAACAAAAAAAAACCAAAGGTAGTATAAAGAAATTAGAAGGAGTACAGAGGAAAGTCAATGAAAATGGTAGCAGAGTGCAAGATCTTATTCCTGCCTATGAGCAATGAATGGCTAATGTGGATATGTATTCATTGGAATACAGAATACTTAGGGGGTGACTTATACCTTATTTTTAGGGCATTCCACAATAGTGACTTGTGGGACTGTTTAAGAATACAGTCAATGGACTTAATTCATAAGAAGAAGAATCAGCATTTATATAGCGCTTTTCATACACACTGTATCCCAAAGCTTTACAAGCAATGCTAGATTGGTAGTGAAGTAACTGAATGTGTAGTGACAGGCATATCGCACATCAACACCACACACAGCCTGGACAATTGCATAAACTAGTTTTATGGGACGAGAATATTGTCCAAGACAATGGAATGTCCCCTACTCTTTGAAGAATGCCTTGGGTTCTTTACTTCCCACCTGTACACCCACCAGGATGGGTAGAAGGGACCTTGGTTTTAACATCTCATCCAAAGGACAGCACACCCCAACAATTCAGCACCCCCCCCTCCCAATACTGCACTCATGTGCCAGTGTTACTTATTACACCAGAACACATGATTTACAATTAAAAGGAGAACTGTGGAGGTTTATCCAAAGGGTAGCAACAATTTAGAATGAACTTCCAAGCAATACTGTATTCTGCGGAGATACGGAAGTATTAAAAAAAATCACTGGATGAGTATTGTGCTAAAAATAACAAACTGGACTAATACTATTAAGAAATGGCTGGCCAATATGGGCAAAACTGGCTCAATGGCTTGAAACCTTCCTATGAATCTTTTAACATTTTGGGACTGGGGGTGGGGAGTTTGTCGGCTAGACAGTATGTTGGATGGGAGTTTCTTTCTTAAACTCGGGTGTTGGAGAATGGGACCACGGTGAAGGAGGTGAGAGGCCCATGATTTAGTGCGGCTGGGGGGACGGGATTTTTATTATAAGCCAACATTCAGGAGAGTTTATTCACTTAACAACTAATGTGCTCACTGGGAGCTTGGGAGGGAGGTTGGAGGCTAAAGAATGGGTAGGGTGGTAGATTAGCTAGCTGCAGAGTGGGGTGGGCATGTACTTGTTGTGGGAGTGCTTTAGGACTTTTTTCCTTTACAGCTGAATTTTGGGTTTTGGACTGAGATATCCAAAGACCGTCAGAAATCCAAAATCTGGCTGTCTGTTCAGGTCTCACACTATTTCATCTCCTTAATTACTACAGACATGCCTTCTCAAACTTAGCCAGGGGTGTAGTCCTGCAGGTTCACGAGGGAGTGATGCCCCCTTACTTCATATTCAGGGGGAGTGCCGCTCCTATTCTTATTAAATTCTTCAGTGATGTTTGTTTTGATGTTGAATACAGTTCTCGGAGTTGGTGCATGCACAATTAATGCCTGCTCCTCTGGACTTGCATATCTCACCATGCTGCTAGTCACTGACATGCTCATGGAATGGAACATGCAGTCTGCACATGCATTGTGGTGTCACACATGCAGCATGTATGCCTGTAGTGCACCACTGTTTTCTGGAGAAGATGGCAAAGCAGCGAGGCTTTGGGGGCTAGTTTTGACCCATTCTTTTCTGGCCTGGGCAGCGTAATGCAAAAGCAGTCACTCTCCAGTCTTGCCCATGCAGGCTGTGGCTGGCACAGTCAGTGGAAATCAACAGTCAGACCCTGAAACCCCAGAAAACAGTTGCTTTGTTTGACTGGAGGTGTTGCTGGTATTACGCGGAGTGCAGTGGGGAGCAGCCAACTGGTCACACTGTGTGAGCCTGAGGATTATTTCTTATGAGTCAGGACTCAGCCAGGACCAGGTGAGTTAAACAGTCGGTGCCAACAATCTGAATTAATAACTAGCTTGGCTTTACATACAAGGAGGGTAAATAAGTGTGCTGTTGTATTAATAATTTTGTTTGTATAGAATGGCCTTATCTCTTAGACGGTGAGGGGCTGGGCCTGGGCTGTGTCCAGCGACTCCAGTGTTCTCACTCTTCCTCCAGCTTGCCTCTGCTACCAGCCTCCCATCCCTTCACTGTGAGTGAGCATGGAACCCATGAAATCCACATGCATCTGATGGATACAGGTAGGAAGAGAACAAAAACAGAAGGACAGAGCATACAATAACTGAAGGAATGCAAACTGAGTCAATTTACATACAGTATAGAGATTAGAAAGTGCAACACAACTGTATTCAACAGGTATTGAATGAATGACTTTCAACAGAGTTCACACAGCAGAAAAAAGGCACCAAAAACTAGAGTGCAATAAAACACTTGACTCTTGAAACTGTGACTCACGGATGCTCCACCTTTCTGAGTCACATGTGCAGGTTCAAGTCAGCATAAAGCAATGTAGCTTCGTTCTCATTGATCTGTAAAACCAACATCACTCAAGCCCAAAAGGAACCATGTTTGTTGGTGACTAATACTACTAATCAGTGCTTTGTCCAGGACATTTATTTCACATTCTAACTGGTGGTATTGATTCCACTCTTTAAGAAAACTGGTGGAAGATATTGTAAAAATGTAGCTGTGGAAAATATATTTTTTTGGGGGGGGGGGGCAGAGTCTTCTGTTCAAGCTGCTAGGTAACAAGTGTAATGCCTGCTTCAGTGATAGCTGACTGTACTCAAGTGAAGTGGTATATAGTCTGGTGTTTGAAGTGGGATTTTTTGCTTTCTAGTTTTGACAATTTTTTTAAAGAAAATAAAAGCTAGTTATTTTGATAGTGATATTGGTTGTTTGTAACAAACATAGAAACATAGAAGTTGTGGCAGATAAGACCACAAGGCCCATCCAGTCTGCCCATTTCTTTTCTACCTTATAAATGTGCCATCGGCCTTTGCTCTGTCAGTGACCTATCTATTCATAGTCATTTGTATTGCTCCCTTATGCCTATCCCATGCCTGTTTGAAGCCTTGCACTGTATTCATAGCCACCACTTCTTGTGGTAAGCCATTCCATGCATCTACCACCCTTTCTGTGAAAAGAATTTCCTCACATTCCCCTTAATCGGCCTCCTCTAATCTCATGCTGTGTCCTCTTGTCCTGCTATTTTTCTTATATTTGAACATGTTAGACTCTTTCACCTTGTTTATGCCCTTAAGGTGTTTAAATGTCTCGATCATATCACCTCTCTCCCTCCTTTGCTCAAGGGTATACATATTGAGCTCCGTTAATCTGTCCTCATATGTCTTCTGATGCAGTCCCTGCACCATTTTGGTTGCCCTTCTCTGGACTGCCTCAATTTGGTTAATGTCCTTGTGAAGGTGTGGCCTCCAATACTGCACGCAGTACTCCAGATGGGGCCTAACCAATGTCTTGTACAGAGGGATTATTACCTCCCTCTTACAACTTGTGATACCCCTACTAATACACCCTAACACCCCCCTAGCCTTACCTACTGCTTTAGAGGTCTGCTTGGATGATTTTAGGTCATCAGTGATGATGATGCCCAAGTCTCTTTCTTCCTTTGTGACTGCTAGCAACTCCCCTCCCAGCCTATAAGTGGCTTCAGGGTTTCTCTTCCCTATGTGCATGATTTTGCACTTCTTTGCATTAAATCCCAGTTGCCACTCTTCTGACCATTCTGCTAGTTTATCCAGGTCTCTTCTCATTCTGCCCACCCCATCTGGATCATCTACTCTGTTGCAGATCTTGGTGTCATCTGCAAACAGACAAGCCTTACCCTCTAGTCCATCTCTGAGGTCACTAATGAAGATGTTGAATAAGACTGGCCCCAGGACTGATCCCTGAGGTACCCCACTTGTGACTTGCATCTCTTCTGACTGTATACCATTTACCACCACTCTCTGTTTTCTGCCAGTCAACCAGTTTGCCACCAGCTGACCAACTTCTGACCACCCGAGCTTGCCTAGCTTATTTATCAATCTTCTATGTGGAACAGTGTCAAGTAACAAGTCAAAGAAGGCTTTAAAAGCAGCCAAATCCTCAGCCCAATGGTGCTGAGGGCTGAGGCGCTGGACGCCTTACCTCATGCTACACTGGCGACCCGTGTTTGGGAATGAGTGCGGGCCGCTGGGGGTCAGCAGGGGAGGAGAAGGATTGAGCATCCCAAGGACTGGTCTCCTTCTCCGGGGAGGGGGTCACTAGCAGTCGGTGGTCAACTGGCCACTAGTGATGGCTGGAGGACAGCACACCAGTGCTCAAGAAAGGGGAGGAGACAGATGCGTGGAGGAGCACATGCAGACACGCGCACACTCTCTCCATGGGGCATCATTGCATGCCTTCTCACCTCAGGGGAGAAAATGGAGGAAAGAAAAAGGCTCCTCAGCTGGATGAAAGCCAATCCCCACAGGCACTGCCCCCATGAATAGGCAGTAACCTCCACACTGGATCCATCCAGTGGTTTGAGGGATCCCCGCTGCCCCGCCACAGGGGGCAAGCTGTGGAGGAAGCGGATGGTAAGCTGTGAGCAGGGGATGGGGTTGGGGGATCTGGCATGATGGTGAGCCATAGGGGAGGTGTATAAACAAATTAACTTAAAAAAAAAGCAGCCAAACAGTGCTAAAATGGTTCTCAAAATGCACCAGAATGCAGCTAAAACCGGAGAGCTCCTGGGGGCCTAGGCAGACCCCCGACCCACGGCCCTTGGGGAGTTGAGGGGGTCATGGTTCGTGGAGACCTCACACTTCTAAATTTAGCACTACACCACTACACATAACTGTGTGTAGCCCTGTCTTAGAAATCTGATGTGTGGGACCTTACACAATTTATATGACCATGCATTCAAGTGAACAGGAGTTTTTACTGAGACTGCTCACCTACCTGCCATTTTCAGTGATCTTGGAACCACCAACAGCACTCCCTCAGAAGAAACTTTCCAGTATGGTTTTAGGAAATCCCACTCCACTTCCATCTCCCTCCTTTGGCTCACTGACTCCATACTCAGAGGTATGGCTCAAGGACTGATTACGTCTGCCATTTTTGTTGATCTTTCTAAAGCTTTTGACACTGTGGTACATCCCCTCCTTCTGGACAAACTTAAAGCTGCAGGTCTCTCTGTCTCTTCAGTCAATTGGTTTCGTTCTTACATTGAGGGAGGTCTCAAGCTGTCCAGATAGGAAAATCCATTTCATCTCCACTTCCCATTAGCTTGGGTGTCCTTCAAGGATCTGTCCTGAGTCCTATTCTCTTTTCCATATTCTTAAATGACCTCCCAACTGTCTCCTCCGTGCTCGTTCATATGTACACTGATAACATGATTTCATTTTGCTTCTGGCTCCTCTACCCATGACTTTTTCTCCCAGCTTCAGTTGGACTTTGACAACATTCAGCACTGGTTCATGTCTAATCAATTGTCCTTCAGTGCCAAAAAACAGTGTCTGTGACTTTTGGCATCAGTCAGAAGCTTATGATTTACTTCACTCCCACTATTTAATACCCTTGATGGTGCTAAGATTGAAGATGTTCCCTCCTTTAAATACTTTGGGGTTTGCCTTGACCAGTATCTTGGTTTCTCAGTGCATATTGATGCTATTCACCGTAAGCTACAGCCAAAGCTTGGAGTATTGTACAGGAATAAAGCGTGTATTCTGCTTCCTGCCTGCTGAGAAATTGTATTAAAAATGATTCTCCCTATCTTTGACTACAGCGATTTAGTCTACAGTGGAGCCCCAAAATCCTACCTTGCCAGACTGGACCCCCTTTTTCATTCTTTTTGTTGCTTTGCTTTAGCTTGCCCCCCTCGTACTCACCACTGCTCTCATTACTCCGCCCTTTCTCTCCCCTTTCTTGATTCTAGGCACCTTTCCCATTGTGTCTCTTTCATACCCAAATTCTGGTTCGGCACCCTTCCCTATTATCTCAGATCCATTCTGTCCTCTCCCCCTTCTTCCTTCTAATCTCTCTGCAACAGCATTTCCCATTCTCCTTATATCTGTTCTAGAAAATCTATTGTTGGTCGATCTGCTTTTTCTTACTGATTTCCTAGACGTTGGTCCTCCCTTCCCCTTTCAATTCGATCTGCCTCTTCCCTTTCCTCCTTAAAGTCTCTTCTTTATGACTTCTGTTATCCTACCTGCAGCTGTCTATGACCCTTTCCTCTTCATTCTCACCTTCACTAGTTTTGCCCTGTTCATGCTTTTTGACTATTTTTCCATATATATATATATATATATATATATATATATATATATATATATATATATATGTATTTTTCAACTTGTATTCATTTACTATTTGCCTCTAATATTTATCAATATGTTTCTTATATTACTATATTATTTTACTTATTTTTTAATAATATTATTGTTAGCTATCTCTAGAGATCCGTGTTTTTCTTAAACAAGAAATAACAAAAAATAACAAGAAATCCAAAGTATAAAAGAAATAAACACATAAAAAAGGTAAAAAAAATTACTTGTTTTTTTGTGGCAAAAACTAAAGAAATGCTTGCAGCAGTTGTTGTTTAGGCTCCATTGTTACCACACAGATGGTCTGCAAGGAAGTAGCAGTGGAACTGTTTGATTCACAGAACCTTTCAAGACCACAGCATAATACTGCTTAATACAATGTAGTATACTAGGAATGTGATTTCTAGTGTGTATAAGGTCATTTTGAGATGTTTTATGAATGTAAATGTGATAAGAAATAAAACTACATTTTCAATTAATGAAAAGAAATAACAAGAAATTCCAGAAAAATAAAAAGAAAAATTATAAAAAATAAAAAGAATTTCATGGGGCTCTAGCCATCTCCCTCTTTCCTTTGCCCCAGGACACCTATGGAAACAAGTTGTTATCAGCTCAGTATGTCTTTCCTGGTTAAACTTTTAAATAAATAACTGAATAAATAAAATATGTGAATAACAGTAATTTTTTTTGTTATATATGTCTATATATATCTATATATATATAGATATATATAGATATATATATATGTATTTATTTATTTATTTCTCGTCGAGCTCTTCAGCTCCTGTCCTCCCCTTGGCCAGCACCCACCACCCCCGAACTTACTTTGGAGTGGGTCCCCCACATATTACTACCCATGTCAGGGCCAGAGGGCGGAGGGCCATTCTCAACCCCCAGTACATATATCCAGATGATTTCAGGCATCCATGTGGTGGTGTGGGTCTGAGGTGGTGCACAGGGCTTCATCTTGACACTGGTGCTCTTTTCCCTTTTCTCCCAAGCCCTGCCAAAACTTTCACATCAGGACATGTGCATGGAAGCACACACATCCTGCAGATCCATGGCCCCACCCCAAATTGCTTGTTGCCTGCACTACCATTGGCCCTCCACCCGCTGGCAGTCAAAGGCCGATATGGCTGCCCCCCCTCCCTGAGAGGGGAGAGTTGTCCTTGGGATGCTCAGTCTTCTATAATCTTGCCCACCCCTGGCAAACTGTGTTCATTCTGAATACGGGTTGCCAACATGGCAGGAGGTAAGGCAATAGGTGCCTCGGCCCTCCACGCCACTGGGCTGGCAACATTAGTCAGTCTTCATCTAAACAATAGAAAATTGACAGTAGGGGAAGAAATAAGGCCCATTTTGGAAGAAACTTAGAGCAGCTTACTTCCACTTTGGAAGTCCCTCCCCATTATCTAATCATGGACTTGGACAACACATGTCTGAAATGCAGTTGTTTTTGCTAGTACACAAGCATCTGCTTAGCTGTTAATTTTTATTTCTCTTATACCCTGATGGGGAATGAAGTACCACTGGCTAGGATGGACATACAGTGGCATCCCCCAGGATGAAGCATAATTCTGCAGAGTATCCCTGTGACATCGTGACCCATGGTGGACACCTACAAAACAGTGACCCACTACATGGCGCGATCCGACAGGGCAAGACACCAGGGAGGACAATCGGATGGGGGATTCGTGAATAGCGACAGGATGTCACTATATGTACATGCACATGGGGGCGAGCACGCTGAGGAGGGGCAGGAAGGGAGGAAGGGTTTGTGAGGGTGGTGCCATGGTGAGCTGCGAGCTGGCTCTGTGGCATGATGGGTGGGTGGGTGCTGGGCTGGGGTGGTCAGGATGCTGGGTTTGGTCAAAGGCATGGGTATGTTTTGTTGCGTTCTACCTGAATATATATTTTTTTACAATTTTGCACACACACACACACACACCACGCATACCCTGGAAATAGAGAATCCTATAGTAATTGGGTGTGGGGACACAGCCCCCACTAACATTAAAAATGATGAGTCCCTCACACCCTTTTGGTTTGCACGGGGGTGTACATCGACAAAATTGATTTTTGGTGATGTACACTCGCCATAACAATGATCACTTTTCATGATCGTCGTTATGACATGGAACCATTCTACACCATTTGCAGCACTTGCAGAATGCTACAGAAGACTATAGAAGTACGATTTCAATGGTTTCCCTTTGTCATTCAGGAAATGTGAAACTGCCAGGATGAAGTGAATGCCACAGTTTCCTGCATGACAAAGGGGACTAATTGCCATTGAAATTAAATTGCTTTATTCCATAGGTCTGCTGCAGTATAACCCTGTACAAATGGGGGTTCCTGAAAAGTCTTCCTTGAGCTTGCTTAAATGCTCACTGCCAGGCTGGTGTCCTGCGTTTTAGCAGTTTAAATGTATTGCCTCTGTGTACTGTCTCTTTAAGAGCTGCCTGGATTCCAGTCACAATTAATCTGAGAGGGAGCTCTGTTAGAAGATGTACTTGTTTGCTGATCATTTGTTAGGTAGTAATAATATTGCAGTTTGTTCTAAGCTGCCTTCTTTACAGCATGGACAGTTCTGTTTGTTTCCATCATCTTGGTCGTGGACTGTCAGAATGGGCCAATCAGTACATTTGGGAGCCTGCCTACAGGGGCTTGGTGAAGCCAAAACTTGTAGAAATTGTAGTTTTGGGCTTTTGGTGCCTAAAATGACCTGGAGGGGGAGCCCTTGTTGTGACAGCCAACCAAACCTTTTGGATCTTGGGGAAGGTCCCACACTGCTAGTTAGATCTGAGTTGGGAAGTGAAGAAGTAACAGCTCAAGATAGTTCGAGCAGCAATCCATAGTGGATTCGCGTGGGAGAACTATGGAAAGGCCTGAGTTTGGCCTGCATGCCTGCCTGCTGTTCCTGAGAGGGAACTCGTGCTTTTTTTCAGACTGAATCCAAGTTTGGAGAGCGAATTAAGCCACTGAATTGTGACCAGGCTTTAAACTGAAGAAGGCCGAAGATTTGCTGAATGCAATCGGCCTATCAGGACTTCCAGCTACCTCTGAACTCCCGGATTGTGCAGAGACTCTGTAATTGTGACCGGAGAGCCATTTGCCTGGTACAGTGGAATTTCCTTACATGTGAATGTGCTGTGTGCTCATAGTGGGTCGTGATTTGGTTCCCCACTGTGTGTCTGAACTGTGTTTTGCTTGCTGGAGGCTGTATCCAGTCCCACAGACTGAATCCGCATCCATTTCCATTTGTCTGGGCCCTGCTATACTGGCCCAGCTAGAATACCTGCTACGTAGAGAAAGTCATTGACGAGAGACCGGCCTGGGGATCAGCCCACTGCTCAACACCTTGAACAGGAATGATGCTTCTGTGATTTATGTGGGCCCTGCTTCTCCGGGCACTCCAGCTCAATAGCCTGCAGTCTCGATTTTGTCCTGCCTATGTCCAGTATTGGGTATCATGAGTAAACATCAGGGTAGCTCCCTGCAACAACAGCTAAATCTAAAAGTGTTGTCATCTGATTGTCTTGTTGCCTTTTCTTTCACGAACTGAGCCCTCCAGCTCCGGATTACAAATAGTGTGTGTTGTGCATGTTGCTTTCTTCCATCACAGGGCCCCAACCAGCTGCAATGTTCCTGGCTAGCCCACCATTTTCCTACCTGGGTATCCAGAGTGTGTGACTGTGTAGGGACTCTGAACTTCATGCATAACTGTCTGATTAATATAGCTTTTAAGCAAAGCAACCTGATTACGCCCCTGCCTTGTTCAAGTCCCCTGAATAAATCAGATTGAACTTTGTTTGCATTTAAACTGACTGTGGTTCCAGTTTGTGCCAAAAGTATTGTACTGTTGCTATTTGCAGTGCTTAACCTTGTTTTACAGGGGTATCAAGGTCAAGCTAGAGGAACCAACCCTGATGGTAAGTGCAAACAGTGTGGGTAATTGCCTGGTGAATAAGAGTCATTGTGAAAGTAATTATTGGATATTGTTCAGGCTACTAGAAGGGAAAGAGGGGGGTTACAGTGTCCCAGAGGGCTGCACCCAGGTTAGCTTGACCACTAACAACCCTGACCTCCAGGTGGAGGCACCCGTTTCATTACCCAGGTCCCTTAACATGCTACTAGCCAAGCAGGCAGGGGTAGTAGCCCTTGGGATAGCGCCTAACGAAGTTACAGCAGCATACTGCAAAGTGCGTAAAAAGTATGTTTCATTCTTGAGGAACGCCACTGTACATCCAGAAACTGCAGCGCTCTGGTCCTTTGATTTAGCATTCCATGGTCAGCACCACTGAAACTTCTGCCCACAGTGTGACACTATTCTCCTCCTCCTCCTCCTCAGGATCCAGTACGTCTGGTGGTTACTCCAGGAAGTGGGGCATGATTGGACCTTGGAATGCCATCCTGCCATCCTCCCACACTCTAACTCCTAAATATGAGCCCCACCTTCTATCTCTACATCAAACCATTCCTGCTGTGCCATGCCTTGAAGGGGTAAGGCAGGATTTCATGTGGTTGCCTTTGACATTAAACTGTGCTCCACATCCCACCGAAGAAGAGGGCTGCGTTTTGCCTTTGTAGTGTACCCAGGACCACACTGACCCAATGAAGGCAGTTGGGATTGTGACGCAAACTTGAGTCTCCCATGGGCAGTACAAGTCTTTATCTCTTTGACCTTCTGGGGCAAGAAATCACTGTAAGCCCAGTATAGACTGCACCTGTGCCAGGGGATGGTGGTGGTTCTAGACAGGAGAATGGACAGGGCAGTTTGGGGGGATTCAAACTAGAGAATTGGGGGAAAGGGGCCAGTGTAAGGGTTTATGAAGGGCAGGAGGCAGGCACGGGATCACTGAGGGAAGGGCACAAAATCAGGGGAGCAACAGGGGAGGAGACCTACAACCAGAGTGTGGAGGCATAGAAACGCAGATATTCTCACTTGCATGCAGACCAGTATGAGGAGTGCACTCAGAAAAATGGACACGCTTGAGGTCTGATGCTTGTCAAAGGCCAGGACTTATTGGCATTCACAGAGACTTGGTGGGGGAAGTAAGTACCAGTATAGAGGGCCTCAAACTATCACGAAGAGATAAAAAAGGGGGTGGGGTGGCACTCTTCATAAGGGAGAACAAGACACCAGATGTCAAGGAGGACAGCAATGCCACAGAGTCCATCTGGGTTGGGTTACGGGGGAAAGGGAGGAAAAAGTGTTGTCTGGGGGGATACTACATTTCCTTAACTCACTGAAGAAGGTGATGCTTCTGGTGATACAGGATTGAGTGGCTGTGGCAATGAATAGTGATGATGCCTTGTTACCATCATTAAATGGCACCACATTATGTGCTGTTGATAGAATAAAGAACATGGGGAGGTCACATGTGCACCCAAGCAAGATAGCCACTTAGCTCTTTTCCTCCAAGTGGCTTCTCTCACCATCCACCTCTATCCACTGCTTAGCGGACCTACACTACCATCCAAACACCTGATTTGGAACCCTCCAGAATATGCTTACTGGATCCATACCATCAGAAATGCTATCATCACCCCTGAAGAGAAAGAAAGACAGCCTGACTTCTTCACCCAGCCTGACTCGCCCTCTACTTAAGATGGCCACTTTCAGCTTTCTGCTGTCCTCCTTTGGCTCTAATAGAAAACACGGATTTTGGTGAAGCAGATCGCTGCAGCCATTAAGTCAACCTATCACATGGTCATGGACATTCAACAATCTTAGGCAGGGTCTTAACCGTAGAACAAAAAGTGACAGACTTAAAGGCAACCCAGAATGCCGTGGCCCACCACCAGCAGACCACAAAGGAACACATAGAGTGATTTCTCTGCAAAGCTGAATACCTAGATGGATGATGGAAAAACTTGCAACTTCGGGGCTTGTCGGAGGGTAATGAGAACTTGGACCTAGTAGCTTATTTCTAAAAGTACCAATTGAAATGGCTGCAGCTTGAACTGATGGAGTTTGATTTTTAACTAGACCAAGCACATTGAGTATGGAGAAGTAATGCCATGGGCCCTTGTGGCGACCACCTGCATCCACTAATCTTCAAACTCCTCTACTTTCAAGATAAAGAGTTGATTTCTGGAAGGTGAGAGAACCAGGGAGATCAAAGTAAATGGCACCCAAATTCTTTCTACCCAGATTATCCCAGAATGTACTCAATAAAACAGTCCTTCAATAAAATCAAAGCATGGCTTCGAACTAGGGGGAACACTCATCTACTATACCCAGCCTTACTGTTGGTGAACTACAATGACCAGAAGCTGCTCCTTTCCTCTCCAAATGAAGCAAATACCTGTTTCCAGCAAGCACGAGTCCCCCTGTGCCAGTTGTTCCAGTTCCCAACACCAACCCAACAATATGGAAACAGACCCTGCCACTTTTGGAACTCAGAATGGGAGAGCTGAGACTGTTAACCAGTATATCACTTATCAAAACTTGCATTCATATAACTCATCTATGCCTTCACTCTGTTTTCTGAGGCATATTTGCCACATTCACCAGTTTATTTATTTATTCATTATTATTATCTCAGATATCAACCTTTGGGCTACAAGCTCATTTACAAAGGCTCCACGTCAATGAAGGAGCAAAGGAATACAAAACTACAAAGCATAGTACATTAACATGTGGGAAATCCGACGGCCTGGTGGTGCTGAGGGTTGAGGAGCTGGATGCCACACTTCGCTGCCACCGATGACCCAAGTTCGGGAGCAAGCTCGGGAGTCGGGGGTCGGCAGGGAAGGGAGATGGATTGAGCACCCTCTGGGCAGCTCTGCTCTCCAGATTGGAGGGTTAGGGATGCCTGGTGCTCTGGCAACCCCCAGTGGAGACCGGAGGCACCATTGAGCTGCCGAGATCCACGTACGAGCATGGCTGACGCAGGCAGGGTTGCCATGCGCCTTGGTGTCAGACATGCACCATGCAGGGGGGGGGGATCTCGGGTTAACCACAAGAAAATACCCCTCCAGCCCTGGATAGGTGACGGCCCTGCCAGTGCCACTGCCACACGCCGGCTCCCCGCCACTGCACCCCATGGTCTCCCTGGGTTGTCCTCCCCTGACCCACGGAACCGTAATGAACTTGAAGATGGCAGGGGAACACAGCGGGCAGTAGAGCAAGCTGGTGAGTGCAGTGGCCTGAGAGAGCTCCAGGCTAGAGGGCTACAAATAGAATTGAAAAAAAAACAAACATGGGAAATTATATACAACTACATACAAGATAAAAAAGCAGAACATATACAGATAGTATTTATACAATTACAATACAGTCAAGTCCAAAGGGCAAAAAAGTACACAATAAATTCATGTGCAAGAGTAAGGGGAGAAGACAGCAGGAGGGGAGTGAATAGGGGAGTACATGTGATGACAGGAGGTGGTTTTGATAGAACAGAGCAGGTAAAGGAGTGGAGATAAATGTGGGGGAGGGGAGGATGGAAGTTGGGGGGGATCAGTGCCACAAGGAGTTAGGTTTTTATAGAATGAGCTTAACAGAGGAAAGGGGAAAGTAAGAAGTAGGAAACATAGGAGGGGAAAGAAGGAGAGGGAGACATTGGGGCTGGAGGGAGAAGAGGGTGTGAGGAAAACATAATAAGTGTCTGAGTTGATGAGGTTGCAGATAGGGTGGAGGATAGGGTAGGGTAGGGGAGGTAAGTAGAGGCCGGGGGGTAGAATGTGAAATTAGTAATGGGATAAGGCAGGGGGTTAGTGAGGGTAAGAGAAGGAGGAGAAGAGGATAAAGAATCGGGGGAGTTAACTATTAATCTCCTTTAACTATTATGTTATCAGATTACCTGCTTGACAGAAACATCCTCATTATCTATCAGCTTGGACTTAGTTCTGAGACTTTGGGACTGGCTTCTTGAGCCCTACCTGGACTAGTCTAAGGTAAGAGGGGACAGGCATTGGTCGGGACTCAGAAACTGCCTAAACAATACCTACTGTTGCTCCTTCTCCCTTTTACTTGATCTCTTAGTTTTTCCTCTGAGCAGGTTCTCCATTCTTGACTTGGAACACAGAAGCAGATCCAAGCCACAGGCAGCAATATGCATCACATGGAGCGTTTCCTACCGTTCCTGATAAACCGTTTAAGGGGCTCATGCAGTTCAATACATAAAACCCTTAGATGCTCATGTGCTCCCTGTGAACAGTGCTAAACTTTACACTGCTTTCTTTAAATACAGCTACTCTGGGGGTGGGAACAGGGGACACGCTGGGGTCCCCAGCCTTGGTCAATTCAGGTTCTGTGGGATTGTTCACTTAATGATGCCTTTGCTGTCTGGTAGAGAGAGCATCTGACTTGTTTCAGTCAGTTCTGATTGCTCAATATTTAGTGTATTTTTAGTTTTAATTTCTGTTAAGTGAATTGTGATATTGTACCTATATTTACGTATACATGGGACTACTGTGATGGGGAATACTGTTGTACTCTACCACTTCCATTGCTAAGACTTGGGGTGGGGGGGCAGCAGACTTTTGTCTAATCTGGCCCCTGGGGTGCCAAGGCTAGCCTTCACATATCCTCCTTTACTATGGCTTCCTTCGGTTGCCTTAAGGTGGTCTCCTGGACCCTTAATGGCCTAAATAATCAGGATAAGAAATCTAAGGTTTTAACCAAAGTCAGGGACATGGCCTGAGATATAGCTTTGGTCCATGAGACCCATCTTTTGGCATCTGAGATACAGCGTTTACACTCTGTGTGGGTGGGAACTGCATATCATAGCTCCACCCACATAAAGCAATAAGGGGTTGTTGTCCTTGTTCAGAAGGGTTGCAGTTTGGAGCCCACAAGATTACTTCGACCCAGAAGGACAATATATCCTGGTAGAGGGGACTTATCAGGGTCTCCTTTTGATTCTTGGCTTGGTGTATGCCCCAAATCCTTAGACCTCCAGTTTCACCTCCATCGTCCTCCAGCTGTTACCTACAGCGTGATCCAGGGGTAATACTATGGGGTGATTTCAACCTTACCCCACAATTGGTCACTGATCAGATTGGTCCAAGACTCCAGAATGAAATGTTTGTTGAGGCACAGTCTCTTCAGTCATACCATTCCCAAGACATCTGGGACTTCTGGAGGACCCTACAGCCAGGTAAAAGGATGTATCCTTTATTCCTCAGCACATAGTAAGTATAGTCGCATTGACTTGATTTTTCTCTCCCCGGAACTGGTTACCTCCACTGGAGGGGGTATCCCTGGGGAATACTTTAATTTCAGATCACGCTCCAGTAATTTCATCTGTAACACTGAGGCAAACCCCTGGGCCATACAACAAGTGGGGGATGACTGCCTCCTTTCTTGTTTGAACAGGAGACTAAATTCTACTAACAGGGCAGTAATACCCCAGATGTCCCAATCCTCACTCAATGGGAGGCTCTAAAAAGCAGTACTTTGGGGTAAGCTGACCGGCCAAGTCCAGAAAGAGAGGGAAAGCTCACTCTGACATCAGGAAGGTCAGCTTAAAGCCCAGGAGCAACAACTGATTCACCACCGTGATCAGATGGCCTCCCTTTGACCCCAAACAGATGAACTCAGGACATCTATTGAATCCTTTCTCCAGTATCAGATGGAATATAACCTTTTAGGCTCAACCAGACCTATTGGGAGGTCAGGGATCAACTAAGGTGCCTAAGCCAAAGATTAAAGAGCAAAGAGGTGGAAAATGTATTTATTTGATGCACACAGCACCAGGTACAGTTATCACCACTCCCCAGGAAATTAATGAGGCCTTTTCGATTATTACTCTAGGCTTTATTCATCTGAGACCTCCCTTCCACAGACTAATTTAATGTCTTTCATGAGTATGTCACTCTACCCTAGGTTACAGCAGATGCCAATCAGGAATTAAGTGAACCTTTCACATTTGCAGAAGTGACCACTGCCAGTCACTGCCACTGTCAGTGGCTCAACAGGTAACACACTCACCTCTGAGGCCAGGCGATCAGAAGGCTGTGGGTTCTATCCCCTCCAGGCACTTGGGTTAATATCCCAATAATGACATTGCAGTGCATCATGAGGGGATGCTGCACTCTTGAGGTGCCGCTTTCAGATGAGTCGTTAAATTGAAGTCCCATCTGCCTGTTCAGGTGGATGTTAAAGATCCCATGGCACTTCTTGAAAAGAGTAGGGGAATTTTTTTATTTAAAACCAAAAACAAACATTACAAGCATTATACAAACAATGTGAAATCTGATCAACAAAAACAAATATTCATAACTTAATTCTTATACATATCTACATTTCCTAACCAATTATCTCACGTTTCTCTTACTTGAAATCATCCTTTCTTCTCTTTTTCCTTATCTTACAGCTAGCATGTTTCCACTAGTCTTTTACTAATTTATCCCATACAAATTGCATTCATTCAGATATACTTTATCAATTTCTAATTGTATTTTAAACAGCAGATCATTTTGTTGTACATCTTTGTTCTGCAAAAACCTTTGATACCTTACTTGCAAAATGCACCACTTTAATATTGCTAATATCATATATACTGTACCTTTATTTAACTTGACAAAGAACCTCTGAGCGCAAACACTGAGGCAAGGGTTACCCTAAAGGGCATTTGGCTGGGAAGCCAAGTTTCAAGAAAATAAAAATCACACATGCCCCACAATGCAAAGCATTATGGGCTGCATATACAAATCACCACAGAATGTTATGCTGGTCCAACTTTAAGCAGAATTGCATGGTGCGAAGGCCTCTCACACAGTTTGCAAAGGGTGCTAACAGAAGACATAGACACGTGTTTCGTCCTACCAGGACTCATCAGTATGCCTCGTCAGTTTGACACCCCAGTGGAATGGACCAGCTACCCTTAAGGCAGTGTGCCTTGGATATATTGTGGTGAACCCATTAAAATAAAAACTATTTAAAGACAAAAGAACCTCTATGTAAACACTGAGGCAAGGGTTACCCAAAGGGCATTTGGCTGGGAAGCCAAGTTTCAAGAAAATACAAAATCACACATGCCCCCACAATGCAAAGCATTATGGGCTGCATATTAAATCACCACAGAATGTTATGCTGGTCCAACTTTAAGCAGAATTGCATGGTGCGAAAGGCCTCTCACACAGTTTGCAAAGGGTGCTAACAGAAGACATAGACACGTGTTTAGTCCTACCAGGACTCATCAGTATGCCTCGTCTGTTTGACACCCCAGTGGAATGGACCAGCTACCCTAGAGGCAGTGTGCCTTGGATATATTGTGGTGAACCCATTAAAATAAAAAACTATTTAAAAGACAAAGAACCTCTGTGCGCAAACACTGAGGCAAGGGTTACCCCAAAGGGCATTTGGCTGGGAAGCCAAATTTCAAGAAAATACAAAATCACACATGCCCCCACAATGCAAAGCATTATGGGCTGCATATGCAAATCACCACAGAATGTTATGCTGGTCCCATTCTTTTGTTAGTTGACCATATATCAGTATATTATAGGACATTTTCTCAAACATACTCAAACCCCATAGTTTGGCTAAATTTCCCCAAAAATCCTTTATAAAAGAACATTAAAAAAAAAGATGCTTCACATTTTCTTCCATCATTCCACAGGCTACCTATGGACATATTCGATCCTCCTTCATTTTGTGTTTTTGGTTTCCTTTTACATTAAGCTTTTTATGGCTACTCATCCAAACAACTTCCCTCATTTCCCTTGGAGTCCTTTTTTCTAATGTCATATCTAATATTTTATCAACCTGTATGCCCTTCTCTACTTTAAAAACTGGTTCTTCATAATAATTCTTAACCACCAGTTCCTTATGAATTTTTGTTCTATTTTCCCTATTTAATAGATCTAGGGTCACCTCCACTCCCATTGTGTTATGTATTTTCTACATACCTCAAGGTAAATTGGTAATTCATGATTTTGTTTTATATTTCCTTTTTTCCTATATTCATGATTAACCTTGGACTCCATCTTTGTGCAAACAGACTCCATATTAAATCGTTCCCCTGTAAAATGGGGACTATATTCTCATATACAAAAATACTTCAGAAAAAAACTATGGGATGAACTATATTTAAACCACCTTCTGTTTTAGGTCTATGTGTGTGTGTCCTTTTCATGGGATTCAAACAGGAATCCCACAAAAGCTGAAAGAAGAGACCCAAAATCTTTATTTGAAATTTCCAAGGTACTGGGAATATACATGCTACATATAAGAAAATTGGTATAATGAAAGTCTTTAACAGATAAATCCTTTTTCTTTTGGTCATATTCCAATCTTTCCATTTTTCTATTTTCTTTCATGCTATATGACATTTGATTTCCCAATTTTTAACAGCTGCATCCTCCCCCCCAAAAAATAATACCCAAAATATTTATCTCACCTTTCACTATTTCTAGTTCCCCCTTCTTATTTTGTTCTACATTCCCTAAAGGGTACATCTTGCTTTTCTCTTTATTTATCCAATACCTGTGTACTTATTATATTTATCAAAGTTCCTATCAAAGCTTCACCTGATTCAAGATATTTTACTAAGATTATACAATCATCTGCATATGCAAAATTATTTTTTAAATTCTGTTTTCCCATATTATATTTTTAATCTGCATATTTCCTCAATATACCTTAGTATTGGGTCCAAACAGAAAACATATAAAAGAGGACTTAGGGGGCAGCCCTGCCTGACTCCATTCCTTACAAATATTGGTATTCCCAAGTATCCGTTCACCATTGGGCAAACTTGTGCCTCTGAATATAATGCTCTTATTAAAGCAATACATTTATTTGGCAGATCGTAAGCTTTTAGCACATCCCACAAATATTCATGTTGTACAGCATCGAATGCTGTCTCCTGATCTAACGTGTACAAATACCCTTCCATTCTATAATCCTGGGCTTCATTTATTATTTTCCTTAAATATATCAAATTTTGTCTAATATATCTCCTGGGTATGGCACATGTTTGTGTGCATAAAATCAGCTGTTCTGAAAAGGACATCAATCTTCTGTTTATTATTTTGGCTAACATTTTATAATCGGAGGTTAACAAACTTATTGGTCTCCAATTTCTGACATCTAATGTATCCTCTTTTTATATAAGAGATGGGGAATTTCCTCAGTGCCTTGGCCAAATTTCCTCCCATTCACTAAAAATATCACCAACAGCTTAATCTGGTTCAATGTCAGTTTGCATTCATCTGTATCCCCTTCCCCCCCAGTCGGGCCTGAAAATAGGCAATAATTTGTCTAGTACACTTACCCAGTCAACAAAAACTAAATAAAAATAAAATAAAATTAATTACATGGCAGCTAGAAAGTCTCCTGAACTGGATGGCTCAGCATTTGCCCATCTTCTGGACCCTTTCCTCACCAGACTATTCAGCGATGTGCAAATCGGGGAGCCCTCCCCCATTCCTTCAGTGAGGCCTTGATAACATTTATACCAAGAAAGGGGAAGGAGAGCATACTCTGCTTCTAGTATCACGCTATCTCCCTGATCAATGTCAACACAAAAATATACACTAAAACTTTGGCAAGGAGGATGGAATCCGTGAGGGATGACCTGATAAGTGCATACCAAGTGAGATCTGTGCCTGGTCGCATGGGCTCTGATAACATATGACGAACACGGGACATTCTGTGGGGGAGGGGTACATGCCCTGGATGAGCCCACTGACACCATGTCTCTAGATGCTGAAAAGTCTTTTGACAGGGTGGAGTAAGGCTTACCATTTTGACACCATGGCCTGCTATGGCTTTGCACACAGTTTATACAGTCAGTCCACCTACTTTACAGGTCACCCAAGGCAAAGGTCTTGACCAACTTCACCATATCCAGAAGCTTTGCACTAGGGCATGCTGATGAGGCAGGGATATCCGTTATCCGCTATATATTTCCTCTGGGTGTAGAACCCCTAGCACAGAAAATACAAGCTTCTAACCTATTCCTGGGGGTGGTTGTGGGAGGTGAACATCATAAAATCTCACTTTTGCTGACGATATCATCCTATTTTTGACAGACTTTCCTGCCACCCTTTCCTGCCCTGCATAACATCATTCAAGACTACCCTAACATGTCAGGGTTTAAACTAAACAGTGCAAAGTCCTAGTTCCTCCCCTGAATGCCTACTATACACAGAATATGTTCCAGGCATACTCCTATCAATGAGAACCAGACAGGGTGACCTGCCTTGGTATTAAACTGAAAAACTCAGTCAGAGACACAGTAAAAGCTAATGTACAAGTCACGCTCTGATAAACTTGATGCAGATTTTCATAGATGGCCAGTGGTAATTCTCTTCACCTGGGGCAGGATTAATGCCTTCAACTTGATCTCAATCCCTAAAATTCAGTACATTCTGTCAGACTTACCAGTCACGCATCCATCTTCTCACATCTCAGAACAAAATTGACCCACTTTACCTGGGGAAGAAAACAGCCCAGAATTTGATGACAACCCCCCCAACAACATTGATCAGAGGGTGGGTATGGCCTCCCTGGCCTTAAACTTTTTCAACACAGTGTGGTCCTTCGGCAGGCCATATTCTCCTGTCGACCGGAATGGCTCCCTTCTCAACCCTGTTGATTGCATATGGAAATATGCCAAAGCAAGGTTCTCAAAGCAGTGACCCTGGTACACCAGGCCTGGTCTTTCCCTAAAACATCCTTTCCTGCACTACTCACACGAAATTTGTCTGGAACTGACAGCTTAAGGAGTTGGGAATGAGAATGTCCACCTCTAGAATTTGACCCCTTTGAAGCAACCCATCCCTCTGTATAGGAGGAAAACCTGTAAACTGGCCACAATGGAAAACCTGCAGTAGCCAGACAGTAGGGGATCTCTACCACCCCAGAAGTGGGGTGCTACCTACCTCTGCTACACTAACTCATGCACAATAGGTAACTCCACTATTGTTTTGGCAATACCTCCAACTTAGAGAGCTCCTTAGAATCTGTCTTACTCCCTCCTTGTCACGTCCAGAAACTAACCCCCTAGAGCAGAAGGTGGCAGCCATCCTAACACTGAGACACATGATGGCATGGCTTGTCAGACTGCACAATGCCCATGTCTCTACCACTGTTTCTGCAGGCCTCCCGAGAGCTCTGGGAAGAGGAGCTAGATACTTCTGTTACTCCAAGGGAATGGGACACACTGTGGACTCATGCCCATCATGCTAATAGAGAACTCCAAGCCAGAACACTTCAATTCAAGGTCCTACATAGGGCCTACAGAACCCCACATGCCCTTCATTGTATGGGGCTCCTGTACTGTAGTGACTGCTGGAGATGAACCTACCCACATGCTACACTTACCCATCTAATGTGGTCATGAACCATTTTGGACACTTATTGGCATCAAATCTGGGGGATTCCGCCATGCCCTAGTTCCTCTCCCATGTCTTAGGGATCCTTGCTCTGCTTGGGCATTCCAAATGAAGAAATACCCCTGGAACAGAAACAGCTCATCTGGTCAAGAGCGCTTTTTCTACAGCTAAATGCCTTCTGCTTTTTAGGTGGTGAGACCTGGACCCCCCCCCAATTCTACGATAAGTGGGAAGACCTTCTCCACCTGACAGTCAAATATAAACGTGTCTCACATGATGCCCAAGGCAGCACAAAAATATATACATTAGTTTGGGGTCCATACCTACAACACCTGCAAACCAAGCAACCCAGACCCAACTTTCTGCACAGGTGACCTAGGTACGGCTCACTCCTTACCACTCTCTGTTATGTATACTGCACTAAACTTTAACCCACAGTGGACTCAGTCAACACCCCCTTGGACCTTGCGGGTACCACAGAAAGCATCAAGCCTTCCAGTGTGTACCCTTATAACCCATTCTGACCATTCCCCTCTCCCCCCCATCTACATACCTCTTCCTATATATGGACAACTTCAGGTGGATCGTAACGCCCTGAGTAGGATACTAGAGATAATATATTTCTGTGAAGAGACACCACTACCACCAACCCCCCCCCCTTAGATAAACAAATACCTCTGTAGATGGGTTTAATGCTTTCCCCTGGTAGACACCGATTGGGACTCAGGAACAGTTTCCCACATCTCAAGAGAGATCTGTTTGTTCGCTGACAGTTAACCGAAGCTGGACCCAGTAGGAGGCAGTGAAGATAACTTGCTCTTGCTACTGCTGTTGGTCAGGTTACACTGAATACAGTGTGCCTCTTCTTTGAAGGTCATTGGTATGTTCATATACCTGGTTACTCCAATATGCAGCAGGGACTCCAGAAAAGTAAGACACCACAACCTGTTGGTTATTAAACCTTATTATATCCACCTCCAATGTTGAACAACTTCAGCCACTTTATCTAACAGCTGCATCTGTACACTTGTTCCATGTAAAGTGTGAACTAAACTATTTCTTTTGGCCACCAATGATTAAAATGTACAACTGCATATCTACTTATGTCTGTAATATAGCTCATTATGTTACAAAAATTGAAACACCTCCATAAAAACCTTTTTGGTAAAAAGGACAAAGAACCTGGCTGTCACTGTGGATAATAGAAGATGGTACATAGATACATAGATACATAGACAGTGTCGGCAGATAAGGGCCTATGGCCCACCTAGTCTGCCCATTTGAGCTTGTAAGTTCAGTTTGTTTTCCTAGAAGTCTATTTCCCCTTACCCCTGACCTCTAGAATTCCTTTATGTCTATCCCATGCGTTCTTAAATCCCGTGATTGTTTCAGCCCCCACCACTTCCTCTGGCAGGGTGTTCCACTTGTCTACCACCCGTTCTGTGAAGAAATTCTTTCTCATGTTTCCTCTGAATCGTCCTCCTCCAACTTCATCCCATGCCCTCTAGTCCTGAAACATCTTTTCGCTTAAAATAGTGTTTTCCTGCACCCTGTTCCTCCCTGTAAGATACTTGTATGTCTCTATCATATCCCCTCTCTCCCTCCTCTCCTCCAGGGAGTACATGTTCAGTTCCTTCAACCTGTCTTCATAGGACTTGTGATGCAACCCATGCACCATCTTTGTTGCCCTCCTCTGAACCTTCTCTACCCTGTCTATGTCCTTAATGGTAGAATACCATGTGTAAGACATTGCTCACAGTGATTTTTACCATCTACGGAATATCGCCCAAATTCAATCCTATCTTACTGACTCTGATCCGGAAACACTAGCGCATGCTTTTGTCTCTTCCCAGTTGGATTACTGTAATGATCTTTACCTAGGGCTATCTGCAGGGCTGGTGCATCATTTGCAGCTCATGCAGAACTCAGCTGCTCAGCTGGTAGCTGGGACCTCATGGTCCGGCCTTTCATGCCAATTCTTCAGGAGCTGCACTGGCTCCCAGTGAGGTGGCATTTCAGTGTCGGATAAGTTTGTTGGTATACAAAGCCCTGCATGATTTGGGCCCCAGCTTTCTGAAAGACCTTCTGACAGAATACGCTCCCATCCACCCTCTTTATTCTGCGGGTGGGTTAACTCACAATTTCATGCCCAACTGAAGTTATAGGGACATAGAGCTTTTTGTGGGGCAGATTCAGCTGTGTGTAACATGCTTCCAGCCTGAGTTAGAGGAGCGTTCTCTACGGGACATTTTAAGAGCTTACTTAAAACATTTTAATTAGGCCTTTGGAACCCCCTAAATAAAAAAAGTTTCAATCTACAATTTATTCTTTATTAGTTCTATTTGTTTTGTCAAAACTGTGATTTTGCACGTGATGCATTGTTAAACTGTTTTAATTTTAGGAGGCAGTATGGCACAGTGGTTTAAGACTCTGAGCTGCAAATCTGGAGACCTGGGTTTGAATCCCACAGCCCCCACTTGCATACTGTGTGACCCAGTAGCAAGTCCTTAACTTCCTTGTGCTCCCAGGTCACACCTGTAAACAAGCTTTCAGCTTAGTGTGTCTCACCTGGTTAAATAACTGGGAAACAAAATACAAAACTGCTGTCTGTACAGTGCCTAAAGCCTCGGACAGGCACCTAACAAATTTGCCTTGCCTCAAACAGTTCAGTGGAACATGATGCCCACCTGGTTGGGGAAATTATGACAGTAGCCAAATCAGAGGCAGTGGTCCTAAGGGGACTTGAATCTCCCAGGTATAGACTGGCATTTTGAGTAAGCTAACAGCAGAACTGAGACTGAGTTCCTGTTCACGTGCAAGGAGAGCATCCTAGAGCAGCCCCTCTAGCAGCAGTCACGATCCAATCATAGCACTTCTACGGTGCAAGGAGCCTGATCCACCTACCCCCAAAAGAGATAGATAAGGTGCCACTTGCCCCCTCGGGCAGTGGTCACGATCCAGCCACAGCACCTCTACGGTGCAAGGAGCCTGATCCACCTACCCCCCAAAGAGATAGATAAGGTACGATGCTTGAAAAATTACCACAATTTCTCTGGGCTGTGTGAACGCTGAACTGGATCATCACTTGCAATTTGCTGTTTTCAATTTCAGCGCCTTCTCCAGGTAACGCTATTGGCTCCATGCCTGTGTATAGCTCCCTAATTGGCTGGTCTCACTCACCTGAGACAGAAGTACCCGAGACATGTGGCTTAATGTAAGCCTGCATCCCTGTACTCGGCTTCTAATTTATATATTTTAATTTAGCCTGTTCTGCTCGGCCTGTGTAAAGTAACTTACCATTCCCCCCCCGCTGCAGTTTCTCTCCAACTGTATGTGCACTGATTCAGTGCTAGCTCTGCAAACTTCCCTTGATTTTCCCAATTAAGCTTTCACTCTGTACACTGCCTTGAACTGAGTTTGTAAAAAAGTTTTACTGGCTTTGTTAATATATATTTTTTTAATCCTATTTAAGACTGTACTGGGTTTACATGCTTACTGCTATGGACTTAGTTAGAAAATTCAGTGAACTGTAAAATCTGTGTAGCCTCTGTCTTAAGCCTAAGGCTCCTGCCCTTGACTTTCATTCTTAATCATCTTCCTTTGTCCCCCTGTCCTCCTCTGTCTCTGTTCTGTCCCTCCTGCCCTCCCCCATCAGTCTGTTCTTTTGTGCCTGTTTTGGATTCCCGAGTTAGCCGGCACCTTGCCTCTGTCTGAGACTGCCCCCTGACTTGTCTTTCAAGTTGGTGCTCAGTTCTCTTTGTGTGTCTCTGTTTAGACAACCCCCCCCATCTGCTCCTATTTAATCTGCTATCTCCTTCCTTACAGGTGCCACCTGCCCCCATGGGCAGTGGTCATGATCCAACTATAGCACCTCTACGGTGCAAGGAGCCTGATCCACCTCCCCCCCAAAGAGATAGATAAGGTACGACGCTTGAAGAATTGCCACGATTTCTCTGGGCTGTGTGAACGCTGAATCGGATCATCACTTGCAATTTGCTGTTTTCAATTTCAGTGCCTTCTCAGGGTAGCGCTATTGGTTCCATGCCTCTGTATAGCTCCCTGATTGGCTGGTCTCACTCACCTGAGACAGAAGCACCCGAGACGTTTGGCTTAATGTAAGCCTGCATCCCTGTACTTGGCTTCTAATTTATATATTTTAATTTAGCCTGTTCTGCTCGGCCTGTGTAAAGTAACTACCATTCCCCCTGCTGCAGTTTCTCTCCAACTGTATGTGCACTGATTCAGTGCTAGCTCTGCAAACTTTCCCTGAGTTTTCATCCCACCCCCACTCCCCCCAGGCCTCCTTTAAATGCACACAGTCTCCGCCCACTCCTATCTGATGTTTCAATTTATTGGTTACTTACTGTCAACAACTGCAATTCCTCCCATCCCCTTTTTGCAACTAAGCCTTCTAGCAGCTTTATCTCATTCTGTTTTGCTGAGGCATACCGTTTTGGTACTTTAGGTTTGCTTTTTGCTGACTAGCATATCCTGTCTTGCTAAGGCACTATTTTACTTGAAAATTGTACTACAAATTATTGAACTTTGACTGATTTGCCAAAAAACTGTATTTATTGTCTAAAAATGTTCCCAGCAACCAAGTGTTACAGCCCCTTTGTGACTTTGTAGCTCTCTCTCCAGACTGCAAGGCGCCAAGGAAATTGCAGGCTTTTCAGTTGCTAATTGAGCTGTTTCACTCAGACTGCTAGCCTTTGTATTGCCCCACTATCAATTCGAGCTCCTCTCTCCTTTCTCTGTCCAAGAACCCGCTAGGGATCCCAGCTCAGATACCCTCCACATGGACCGCGGATACCAGGCGGTCGGCGCTTCCGAAGCCACTGCCCGAGACCTCCTCATCAGACTCCACCACTTGAGAGGTACGGCAAAGCCACAATTTTTCACCCACCCGCTCATCCCATCTCCTGTGTGCTATTATATAGACCCGTTAGCACCACCCGCTCCCATCCCTGATGAATCTCCTGCCTTCTCTTTCTTACTAAAGCAATTTGTTACTGCCAGGGTTCCACCAGGGGAATCCTGCAACCAGCAGCCAGCGAGCTACCCTTGTTATTAAAATTCCCTCATTTACTCAACAACTGCAACTATGGCAGCCTCGTGGCAATTCCTCCTCCTGACTGCACTGTGTATCATACCTCTTACTGGCTTATTATCCAAAAAATTTGAGACTGGGGGGTACACCACATCCTCATCCTGAAGACTGCTCACCCAAACTGACTCTACACATCACATGTTATGCCAAGGCTCCTTGCCAACTGATCCAGGTGGACTACCTTCCTCGAAGAGCAACTATTGCAGGTTTGTCTACGCCTCCTTCCTTATCTCTAATTAATTCGAGTTACTCCCACTGGCATTACACAGCCAGAGTATTAGCCTCAGTGTCCTTAGGCTTGCATAAATTAAAAAACAAAGCTTGGCACCCCGGTTCCTCCTCCATGCCAAGCCGGAAAAAGCCTCAAGCTCATTGCCTTTCACTTGAATCCCTGAAAAAATTGCTACTCCTCCTCTTACTCTGCTCTGGCAATGTCGAGCTTAATCCAGGGCCCATAAATAAACTTACCTCCCCTTCTGAGTCACTGTCTCTTAAAGGTATTAGTTTTATGCACATTAACGTGTGCAGCCTGCTGAAAAAATTCACCCTTATCCAGGCTTGGACCACCCATATAATGCCAGATGTGATTGTTATCTCAGAATCCTGGCTTCAGCCCTCGCCAAATAGCATGATTAATATACCTAACTACCAGATCTTTAGATGCAATAGGCAATCCGGAGGAGTGGGCGCATCTACATCAAAGATAGATTTGTGGCATCAGCACTTAATTCTAACTCACTGGTAGCAGGATTTGAGTGCCTGGACATAAAAAATCGACCTCTCCCCATCATTAGCACTCCAAATCATAAGATGCTATAGACCACCATTTGACGATACTCAGCTCTTGTCCAATCTTACCACTATCTTGGACACTAGCCCCCTGGAAACAGTTATTCTCGGGGATCTAAACTACAATTGGCTGTCAGAAGACGGTCACCTGCTTAAATCTTTCTGCGACTCCCTTGGTTTCACCCTACTCAACGAAGAGCCCACCCATATCAACAAAAAGAATACAGCCAAAAGTGCCCTTCTGGATGTCCTGCTTGTGAATAAACCCCATTCCTTCTCCCACATTGGAACCTTTGACGCAGATATTAGTGACCATTGCCTAATAGCTGGAGTTTGGGCAGCCAACAAAGTGCCAACTACGGCCAAATTCTCCACCAAAAGGTCAACCAGGTCATTCGATCCAAAGGCATACCTACTTGACCTAAAAAATTCCCCCTTGTGGCAGAGTTTTTACCTTGCTAAAGTAGTGGAAACTGCATATTCTATGCTACATGAAATCATTACCTACACCATGAATCTACATGCGCCTCCATCAAAAATACGCATAAAAGCTAGGAAATGTTGTTGGTTCACTCAAGATCTCAAGGCTGCACTACTGTCCAGGAATAAACTCTGGAAAACTGCCCACAAATCCCAAAAAGAGGAAGACTGGTGCCTCTTTAGAACTGCCAGAAATCGCTGCACCAAATTGATTAGGAAGCTAAAGACTGCTATTACCAACAGAACTAGATCCTGTAGCCAGTTGTCCCTCCAAATTCTGGGCCACAATCAAAGAACTGGCAGGAGCCACGTCACAAAATATGCTCCCTAAAAAATTACCTCTGACAATACAGTAATCAATGACAAAAGAGATACTGCAGGCATTCAACATACGCCATACAGCAGGCTTAGCCTTGATAACTCGCCTGCATGTAGCCGCGCAACCCAGCATGACCCCTCAAATGTTGGCTCCGTTAGTCAACATTTCTCATTCTCATCAGTTTCCTCAAGGAAGTGGAAGATTTGATTCTCCACCTGGATACTAAGAAAAGTGCCAGCGCAGATGCACTTGAACCATACTTCCTAAAGATAGCATGCCACGTATTGGCAGTGCCTATTACTTATTTATTCAACCTGTCCCTAACACAAGGTACCGTCCCTCAAATATGGAAGATTGCACACGTTATCCCGCTATTTAAATCTGGAGACCCTTGCGACCTTAATAACTATAGGCCAATTTCTCTTCTACCCACACTCTCGAAGCTACTGGAAAGAATAGTAAATGGCCAACTAAGATCCTTCATCGACAGAAAAATTACTAAACCCCCTTCAATTTGGATTCAGAGCCAACCACAGTACAGTCTCGGCATTAGCTAAAGTAACCAACGACTGGCAACTGGAGTTGGAGCATAAAAAGTCAGTATGTGCTGTGTTTCTTGACCTCAGCAAAGCATTCGACACAGTCAACTGTGACCTGCTCCTCGACTCACTAAAAACACTAGGATTGGATGCTACTTCTCTAAATTGGTTCTCTGAATATCTGACAGACAGATGCCAGCAGGTGAAAGCGGATGGCGAACTATCTGCCCTAAAACTCTTACAAAGAGGTGTCCCTCAGAGATCCATATTAGGTCCCCTCCTCTTCACAGTGTATATCAACAACATTGATGAGAGAATCAAGGATGCAAGTATTCACTTATTCGCGGATGACACAGTGCTGTACCTGAGTCATCCCACACCAAAAGAAGCTTGTACTGACCTACAAAAAGATTTCAACCTCCTGCAACCCAACTAATCAATAAAAAACTGCTATTAAATGCTAAGAAAACTAAAGCCATGTTATTTTCCCCCTCAAACTACACAAGTGCTACTGACTCCCTCCCCCCAATAACCACGATGCTGGGATAGTGCTTACAGTACATTCCGAAATTCAGATATCTTGGGGTCTGGATCGACTGTAAACTCTCCTTCACTGACCACCTGGAAAACTTGCTGAAAAAATTAAGGCAAAGACTTGACCTTTTTTACAGGATAAGAAGACTTCTTACAGCAGACGCAAAGAAACGACTAGTCCAAGCCACGTTCCTGTCCCTAATTGACTACGCAGACTTCATATACAGTAGCTGTGTGGCTTCCTATCTTGGAAAATTGGATATGCTTTACCACAGAGCTATAGGCTCATCACTGACCATCCTCCTTCTCTACCCATCCTTGCTGTTATATTCCACCACGTGCTGGACCTCGCTTCACTATAGGCGCAACTTTAATCGAAGCACTCTGGACACTTAGAGCCCTTAGTGGCAAACTCCCTCAATACATCGTCGACTGTCTGTCTCCAATTGTGCCCAGGAATTATTCCCTTAGAAGCTGCTCACAACTCCTGCTAAATATACCTAGGGCACTCACACGAGTCGGGAAAGCTGCCTTTGGATTCGCACTCCCATCAACATGCAATAAAACCCCCAAAATAGTTAAGCTGAAAACCCCAGTAAGTACCCTTTTGTTCAAAAGGCTTTACCATGATGGCATTACGGAAATTTGCAACTGCTTTACTAGAACCTAACTAACCTCCCTCCCTCAAGCGGCCCCCAGCTGAAATGTGTGCCTCTGCCTCTAGCATGCCACCAACAGATCCACAGGATTTATTGCGAACTCCTATATCTTATTCTTTGACCTCTGAACAGCTGCAGCATGATTCTAGCACATGCTACCGCACTTGGGTATAATTATCGTCTTTGCCCCCAAAAATATTCAGTCTCTTGTCTATCCAACACCTCCTTGCCTCAACCTCCAGGACCCTCCCAGTTATGCCCCACTGTATTCCTCCTTGCACTTAGTAAACGGCAGCTTTTCTCTCCATATGTCACCGTGTTTTGGGGTAAAATACGCTTTGTCGCCTTTCATATGGTCCTCCGCCTCCCAATCCCTCACTCTGCCATAACAATTGGGTCCTCTTCCACACCCCTATTCCCCACCTCTCCTACATATGCACTTGATATCTTCTATCTGGTATGCCTACCCTCTCCTAACATTTCCACTACAAAATGCACAGTTTTGGGGCTTGGATCCAACACAAGTTCATTATCCATGACTCCTTGTAGTTCTATGTTCAATGTATATTACCTGTAAATGTGCATTTTTACTATAATAGCAGCTATTTTTACTGTTTGTACTATTGTAACTTGTCTTTCTGTATTATTACTGTAGGACCGCAGGTCCACCTTGTAAATGAGTTTGCTCAATGGTGCCTGCCTGGATAAATAAAGATATTAATTGATTGATTGATGTCCAACAAAGGACTATGTTTAAAGACATCCACGTCCATTTTCACAATAAGTGGGGATGGGATAATCTCCAGTGTGAATATCGAAGACCCAGTGTGAGGCAGTTACCACAATCTGGTAATGTTACCTTATCCAACACATTATCCCAGAGCACAGCTTGTGTGGGAAAAACTAAAGTCAATGTCCACACTGCCAGATTACAAAGTTTGCTGTGGTTTTATTTATCCACCACTCATTGCATTAAGGTACAGCCAGGGACATTAAATGCATCACATTTTAAAGACACACAGCTGGCAGGGTGGCATAGAAGGCTGAGGTGCTGTGTGTGCCTTACCTCTCATCATGCCGGTGACCCAAGTTCAGGAACAGGCTCGGGTCAATGGGTGTTGGTGGGGAGGGGGGTGGGAGTGGATTGAGTGGCTGTCGGGCAGCTCTCCTCTCCCAGTCTGGAGTGGTGGATCAACTCAGCTCTTGGCTGCCACCAGGTGGAGGCCTGATGGTAGCACTGATGCTTGAGTATCTGATGGTGTAGTCAGGGGAGCCACAGTTCCATTTTGCATGTGCACCTCCACACCCATGCATAACCCATGCCACTGCAGCTAGGGGAGAAAATGAAAAGAGTGGTTGGCTCTGGCTCTATGAAGTCCTGCCCACTGGCCCTCTGCCCCACTTGCCGCTCAACCAGAAATGTGTGTCTCTGGGTGGGGATGGATAGCCCTCCTCTGCCTGGCCCTGCCACGGTGGGCACACCATGGAATCTCAGAAGGTACAGGTCAAGGCTGAGGCAGAACACCAGGTGGAGGAAACAGGGACGGGACTGATAAGCCTGCCTGAGCAGACCATGAAGAGAAAAAAGCTATGTGGAAAAATATTTAAAAGCACATTGTCACAAGTGTTTGGCTACTACTCACCACATGCCCCGTGCTGCAACTCATGCGAGTCTTCATCAGAAGGCCCTGATGAAGACTAACATGAGTCGAGCGCTGAGGACTATAGGACTTTAGCAAGACTTTGACACTGTGGCACATAAAGCTTTGCTCAAAATACACCAATGTAAAGCAAAATGTATACACTAAGGTGCACTGCTGTCTGGCTTGGGGACAGAAAGCAGAGGGATGTGACTGATGGGCTCTTTTCCAAGTGTGAGAGGTACAGTACTAGCAAATGATCCTTTGGGGATCAGTGCTGGGGCCACTGCTTTTCAGCATCTACATCAATGATCTGGAGGTGGGAGTCTTCAGCAGACTGCTTAAGTTTGCAATTACACTAAGCCGGTCAGCCAGGGTGGTGATCCCTTGAGCCTGGAGACAAATTTCAGGAGTGTGAACAAGATGAGTGTCTGGTCAGACTCTTTAGAGTCCTAGATTCGTGTAGCCAAATGCACAGTGTTGCAACTGGGGAGGAGAAACAGAAGTTAGATCTACACACTGCATGGAGCTACTCCTACTGCAGTTGAGGAGGAAAAGGACCTGGTGGTCATATGAGACAAGAGGCCAAAGCATAACAAGCAGTACATGGCTGCTGTCGGGAGCACTGGGATACATTAAAAGGTGGGAGACCAGCAAAGTAGGGGAAGTAATTCTACCATGTTACAAGGCCATGATCAGGCCCCACCTGGAACTTCTGCATTCAGTTTTGGGATCTGTATTACAAAATTGACACTGAGGAAATAGAAAGAGTACAATGCAGGGCCACCAGAATGATCAGGGTATGAAAAGATAAAATCTCACGAGGAGAGAATAGAGGCCCTTAAGATGTTCACCCTAGAGGAAAGGAGAATGAGGGGGGACATGATCTTAGTCTTCCACACACTGAAGGGTATCGACGAGGTTAAACAGACATAAATGTATGTACTGGTGTGCTCCAGCAGGATACGGGACATACTCTGCCGCTCAAAGTTGGTAAATTCAAGGGTATTGTTAAAAGGCACTTGTCCCAGAAGATGGTGAACATATGGGCCAGCCTTACATATGAACATACAAAGAAGCCAGCAGAAGAAGGCCATTTGGTCTATCAAGTCTGCTCATATTGCAGGGTCCACAGTTTGAGCTAATGTTCCTGCCCTCCCTCCCCACTCCTCCCATCCTCCCTACCCATGATCTTTACCTTCCCTTCCCTTCCCCTTCCCCCATGCCTATCCCAGCCTCTCTTGAAGCTGCCCACTGTCTTCAACGAAATGACCTCTTCTGGCAGCACATTCTAAGTGTCCACCACCCTCTCTGTGAAAAAGTGCTTCCTGACTTCCCTCCTAAACCTCCCACCCTCCAGCTTAAGACTGTGCCCCCTCGTGTTATGGATGCCACTCAGCTTAAAGAGACTCTCCTTATCAACCTTATTTATCCCTTTCAAGTACTTGAAGGTCCCAATCATGTCCCCTCTCTCTCCTGTCTTCCAGGAGTACATGTTCAGTGCCCTCAACCTCTCCTCGTATGCCTTACCCTGCTAACGGCTAACATCTTTGTAGCCCTCCTCTGGACCTTCTCTAGTAGGTTAATGTCCTTTTTGAGGTGTGGGCACCAGTGCTGAACTCCATACTCTAGATGTGGCCTTACCAGTGACCTGTACAACGGCAGTATAACCTCCTCTCTCCTACTACTGATCCCATAGATATGCATCCCAGGATCTTGTTCGTCTTTGCTGCTGCTTTCTTGCACTGCGTGGAGTGCCTCAGGTCACTAGTGATCATAACTCCTGGGTCCTTCTCCTCCTCTGATGCAGATACTCGGGCTCCACCCAGGTATTACTCTGTCCTCGGATTCTTGGCTCCAATATGCATAACTTTGCATTTCTTAGTATTGAAACCAAGCTGTCAGATCCTGGACCACCTCCCCAGCTTTTCCAGATCTTCCTGTAGGTCCTTTAATCCCTTCAACTATGTCCACTCTCCCACAGAGCTTGGTGTCATCTGCGAATAGGCAATTTTTTTTTTTTAGTCTTTTGGTAACTGGGTAAGATCCACTAGGCACAAGTGCCTGTTTTCAGGGTGACCTGGGAACACTGGGCGGTTAAGTGACTTGCTCAGAGTCACACAGTATGCAAGTGGAGGTTGTGAGAATCAAACTCAGGTCTGGTCTGCTGGATGTATCAAGCTTGTTCACACCTCATTCCTCTAACCTCTAGGCTATACTGCCAGCCCCAAGCCCTTAATGTCATCCCCAATGTCATTGATGAAGACATTGAACAACACGGGCCCCAGCACTGAGCCCTGTGGGACACCACTGGTTACCTCTCTGGTGCCAGATAACTCTCCCCCTACAACCACCCTCTAGGTTCTGTCCCTCAGCCAGTTTTCCACCCATCTGGCCATCTTTTCTCCAACTCTGAGATCTACCAACTTCCTGATCAACCTTTTGTGTGGCACAGAGTCAAAAGCCTTGCTGAAATCAAGATAGAGGATGTCTACCACTTGGCCCCTGTCTACTGTCTTAGTGGCACAGTCAAAGAAGTCAATCAGATTTATTTGACACGATCTCCCCCAAGAACCCCTGCTGCCTCACATCCTGGAGACCATGTTCCTCTAGATATTCTACCAACCTTTCCTTTAGTATAGTCTCCATGAGCTTGCCCACAATGCAGGTCAGACTGACTGGTCTGTAATTCCCTGGGTCATCCTTGGGACCACTTTTGTGGAAGGGCACTACATGTGCTATTCTCTAGTCCTGCGGTACCATGCCTAACTCTAGTGAAAAATTACATAGGTCTGCCAGTGGCTCTGCCAGTTCCTTAGCCAGTTCCTTTAGTACCCTTGGATGTACTCTGTCCGAGCCTGGTGATTTGTCCACCTTCAATGCCAGCAGCCCCTCCCTCTCTCTAGCCTCCTCCTCCTCTATCACTACATCTGTGTTCCCCTCCTCCAGCCTCTCTTTTCCCTCCAGAAGGCACTGGTCCATCCTTCTCCCTGGTGAAGACGAAACAGAAGTATTCATTTAGTATCCTGCTTTTCCCCCATTATCCTCCACCCACTCCACCCCTTTCTTAAGCCTAACAATCCCTTCCTTCTTGTCCCTTTTCTCACTTACATAGCGAAAGAAAGCCTTCTCCCCCTTCTTAATTCCTTCCGCTATCTGCAGCTCCTTCTGTGCCTTTGCTCACTGGACTTCCTTACTTGCCTCACTAGCCAACCTTAGGTAATTTTCCAGCCTTGTGTTGTCTCAACTCTCCCCCTTCTTTGATTCTCTTCCTTCTTCATCCCTTCTCCAGCACACTGACTCCATTCTCTCAGGCATAGATCAGGGCCTTCTTATCTCAGCTATCTTTGTCAACTTCACCAAAGCCTTCAACACAGTTGCCCATCCCCTCCTTCTTGACAAGCTTAAGGCAGTGGGGCTCTCCGATTCCTCTACTAATTGGTTCCGTTCTTACTTTGAGGGTAGGACTCAATCAGTTTGAATTGGAGACTCCCTAGTCCCCCTCTCCCTATCACTACTGGTGTCCCCAAGGGTCTGTCCTTGTTCCGATACTCTTTTTGAACTTCCTGAATGATCTAGCTGCTCCCTGCAACTCTGCATCCATCCACACGTACACGGAAGATACAGTTCTATTTTCCACTAGTTCCTCCCCCTCTGATCTGATGGTCAAGTTCCAGCTGGTCTTCAACAATGTCTAGCAGTGGTTCTGGTCTAATCAGTTATCACTCAGTGCCAAGAAAACAATCTCCATGACCTTTGGCACCAGACAGAAGCTCACAAAGCTTACTACTCTCCCCTCGTTCCACACCTTAGATGGGCCACAAATGATGAATTTTCTTCATTTAAGTACCTAGGAGTCTGGCTGAACCATCACCTTGACTTTTCTGGATGTGAGGACACCATCCACAAAAAAACTTTACTTTAAGCTTGGTGCGTTATACAAGAATAGAGGCTACATTCCTCTTCATGCTCACTGAGTTACAGTCTATAAAATTATCCTCCCAATTTTTGACTTTGATGACATTGTCTATAGTGCTGCTCCTAAGTCTACCCTAGCCAGACTGGACCCCCTCTTTCACTCCTTCTGCCATTTTGTCTTGAACTGCCCACCCCACACCCACCACTGCTCCCTTTATTCCTCCCTATCCCTTCCTTCCCTTGAAGCCAGACGCCTCATTCACTGCACCTCCTTTGTCTTTAAATACTGGCTTGGCTCCTTCCCTTCCTACCTTACCTCTCTCCTCTGCACCCTCATTTTTACTCCTTCATAACTCAGGCTATAGCCCCTTGCACTCCCTTCTAGAACATCATCAGTTGGCCAGGCTGCTTTCTCTTACTGTTTCCCTAAACTATGGGATTCCCTCCCTCAAAACATCCACTCTGCCTCCTCCCAACACTCTCTCTCCTCCTTACTCCATGACTATTCTACTCAGACCTGTGACTGCACCTGACAGCTGCCCCTGTTTCTCTGCTTCTGCCTGCTACCCCCAGCTCCTCCTGCTTTTCTCTTGGCCACCCCTTCTGTTATCCCCTTCTACCCTGGTACCTTGCTCCATTTTTTTTCCTCCCCGTAGCCCACTGGCTAGTTTCTCTATCCGAGATCCAGTTCAATGGGGCACTCAAAGGCCCTGTCCACACTTGCATTCTTGTAATGTTATCAGCAGTCTATAATGTTACAAAGACAGCAAACACGGTTCCCATCCACACTGTATTACAGTAAAACCATACTATAAACTGTGTTTAAAAACTGTGCTAGGACCCTGATTGGAGCAAGCTTCTAGCACGGTTTCAGACCAATACAGATGCTTTAAACCATGTTAACAGTAGTGTGGATACAAACCATGCTGTAATACAGTTTAAGGCAACCTCCGTAACTGTTCTGTACCTGGGAACTCAAGCAGGCAATCACAGTGTCGGAGTGCAGTATGGACACTCTGACAACTATGCTCAAACACGGAAAGCAAAACGCTATTAAAAATGTTTTTAAAAAACAATGCAAGTGTGGATAGGGCCACAGAAGCTGTGCTGATGCCCACTGAGGATCAACAATCCCAAACTTTACAGACAAGGCTATGAGGTGGCACTCTGAATGGAAAACATGGATTCTCAAAATTCAAAGTTCAACAGGTGACCTTATTCAGGACACACAAAGAAGACATTGCTTTCAAGCTTGTAAGCAGCATCTTCTTTGTGTGTCCTGCATAAACTCACCTGTTTAATATAGAATTTTGAGTGTCTGTGTTTTCCATTCAGACTGCCACCCTCATAGCCTTGGCTTTCTGCCTCCCCACTGCACTTTGTAATTTTATTTGTTCCTCCTGATCCCCCTGGGTTAAAACCACCTCCTCATCCTTGCTAAACTGCATTAAAAATTGCACAAATATGGCTGGCCGGTGGCACTGAGGCTGGGCGCTGGATGCCACTTACCTCAAGCCACGCCGGCGACCCATGTTCGGGAAAGAGCACGGGTCACCGGGGGTTGGCAGGAGAGAAGGATTGAGCATCCGTTGACTGCTCTCCTCCTCGGGGTGGGAGGACACTAGCTATCAGCTCTCCATTGGCCCCTAGCGGCTGCTGGGGGCAGCACACCGATGTAGAGCTGAAGAGGAAGAGACAGGCAGATGCTTGGTGAGAGCCCGCATGGTGCCAGCGATCTCACCACAGGCATCATCATGCCCTGCCTCCTCACAAGGGGAGAAAAGTGGAAAAGCTCCAGCTGGTGACGTAGTCCCTCGCGTGCCACCTCAAGAAGGCACCTCCCTGGCATGGATCCATTTGGGGTGGGTTGAGTCGCTCCCCACCACCCTGCCATGAAGGGTAAGTCATGGGGTGCACAAGGGAGGGGGTCTAACCTTCAGGGGAGGGCACGCTGGGGGACAACTGATGGCAGAAGCTGGGAGCTCAGAAGAAATAATACATCAAAAAAAAAATTGCACAAATATTGTATGAATCTGCTGTATGACTGTAGCTTAGTGTTTGTTGCTTCCATATACCTTCCATGTAATCTACTGTTTTATAGCTGTTTTACACTCTTTCCCTTCCTCATTCCCTCAGGACACATCTGAAATGAGCTAGTATTCAGCTCAGCATGTTTTCCCCAGTGAAACTTTTGAAATAAATAAATGAAGGAAATAAATAAAGTGAACATGAAGACAGTACAGGCCTTCAAGATAAGCCTGGGCACAAATCTGCTTATAAAGGGAATCTATGGGTATCCTGAGCAGTAGGGTAGAAAGGAAATCTCTATGGATTAATACTTGTTTGCACAGCATACGTGTCAGGCAGACTGGGTGGGCCAAGCGGTCCTTATCTGCCATCAAAGTCTATGTTTCTATGTTGGTCCTTGGTTATGAAGTGGGGAATGCAGACTTTATGGACCCACAGTCCCCATAGACTTGAAATTACTACGTTACTATGTTAGGCACTATTTGAGTATTTTCAAAGCAGCAGTACAGTGAAAAACGTTTTTCCAAAAAAGCTAGTCACAGTTACAGTTAATAAAAGTAGTTTCATACCTGTCAAATGTACTTAATTAGATACCTCCTATGCTCTGAACCATGAACCTTTTTTATCTTCTCGATCCTAACCCTTGCCAGGTCTACAGTGCTACTTCTATGCAAAATGTGGCAGCCATTTTTTTTCCAGAGAAAAAATAACTAAAAAATGTATAAATACTCAGATTTTGGTGGAATTAAAAAACTGTACCACCAAATAAAACTGTTAGATGCCTGGAATCTTTATAGTGAAAAAAAGTAGGGTCAAATGTGTTGCCCAATTTCATTGAACTGCTGCTTTGAAAGTAACCTTTTTTTAATAATTCAGCATTTGCTTTTGTTATAAAATGCTCAAAACAGAGATAGTTGGCTTGATCTTACCTATTGTCTGACAGCAGACATGTTTGTTCTTGCTTTGGGAGGTAGAGAATGCTTTATTTACTGGAGATAGAAACAGGAAGGTCACTCCTATTCCGTAACACCCATGTTATCATAAAATGGCTGCAAGAGCATTCCAGAAACTCAAACACCTCAATCATACCACATAACAATTATTTAACTCCAAGTAAACTACCAGTCAAACTGTGTGTTAAAACATTTAATGCATAAGCGTTCAGTAAAATATTTAACACACAATTAAACCTCCAGTAAGGAACACTTCCCTTAAGCCATCCACAAGCCAAACCACAGACAGTAATGATCTTGCTCAACAGCAGCTGTGAGATCTGCAGCCAGCTGCAGGATCATGCAGTGGCACTGTGAATCAGTAGAATTAAATATTATTGAGCACGTTCAACCCCTCTTCCCTTCCCAAGTCTACCTTGCTCAACAAATGTGGAATAATGCATGGGGAAGTGTGTATAATGAGGATTTTATGCACACTGAAGGTGTGGGATGCCCCATAAACCCCAAGGGAGAAGCCTGAGGGGTTTATTAGGGCATCGCACACTGAAGGTGTACATTAAGTCTCTGTCCATACTACACCCTAAAAACCCCTCTGTAACATTACAGAGGGTCCAAATTGTTACCACAATGGTTTGCATTTACATCTGTAACGTTACAGAAGGTGTTTTCATAACCATTGTTGAAACCACATATGAGGTGGGTTCAACAATGGTTATGAAACCGGTTCCACCTCGGTAACAATACCGGTTGTAGTGTGGATGCATGAGCGTGTTGCTCCAGCTGTCCCCCAGTGCAGAACGTACTACATTGTGGGATAGGGTGCTATCTATAATGGTCCCATGGCACCCACAGTGCAGACGGGCTGTCACGGTTCCACACCATTACCAAGACTGTTCGCTGGCAGTGTGAACGACTGTAGCATTACTGTCTGTAATGGTTTGGAACACGATAGCAGCTATGGTGTAGTGTGTCTGGGGCCAAAATCAGAATTTAAATACACTCACCATGTTTTATTTTTTATATGTATTGGTCCTAACCAATAAAAAAAAAACTTATTTCTTTAAAAGTTCCAGGTGGACAGCACTCATCTTGTGCTACTGCCGACTCACCGCCCAACCGGGGTGAAAGGAGACTGTTTTGGGAGGTGGGAGGGGCTGGCAAGGCAGGGAGGGACTTGAATGTAAGGGACCAGATGGCAAAAGGGGGCATCAGAATGACCGATGCTCCGGCACACCCTTCTGGGGCTGACTCTCTCTCACAGATGTGGCTCTTCAGTATGCCACTGCTGAGGAACCCGAAACTTTTAATTAAAAAAAAAACAAGCAGTAAAATAACAAAGGGGCTGAAGACAGCCTACACTGCAGCACCAAAGGAAGCAAGAACTGCCGCACCACTTTCAGACCGCCTCACTGAACAGGACCCGACGTCAGCACCGAGGGATAAGAGGCAGACCACAGGTAAGCTGTTAAGTTACTCTTAATGGCCTGTATCCCTTTCTCCTCACACGCCATAGCAATCAGACTTCTCTATCTTCTGGGATGCCTGAGAGCGCTCCCCTTTGCTCTTAATAGTCATCACTAGATAAGTGTTTTGGCAGAACATTTAGGAGAAGTACTTGCGCAAACTCCATTATTCACGGTTGATTATTCACATGTGTAAATAATGGAGTTTGCCAGCCACTGCCAGCAGTTGATAAACAACACTAACCAGTAAATATGCAACACTAATACACAATACTAAATGAAATATTTTAAACAGAAAATATTGCTAGTATTTTTATGATAACATTTCTACTGGTGAACCAAAAAGTTAGAAATACCTGCTGCCATAGACAAACTTCTAGAACTGTTTCCTCCAAGTCTCACAGGTTCAGTAATTAGCTTTTAGTAAGAGACTTTATTACAATCAACAGGGATACTGTCGGTTGGAGATAATACAAAATATAATACAATATCTGAAACACACTATCATCCAATGAAAAAATAAGATTTAAGATAAAATCCTTTCCTTATGAGATGAACTCTTCAGAATGTGTGTATTTTACATCCCTGAGTACAAAGGGCAAGAATAATACAAATACAAAGAATTGGTATGTATAATTTATTGCTCATATAAAATGTAAGTCAGTATTGGTAATTACCAGTAACTGTTTGGGTTGCAAAAGGGCCAAAACAATTCTTAAGATCTGATTTAAAAGGTGCCAGCAAATAAGACAAAGCTGTTAGCGAAACTGATCAATTCACAAGTATGGGTGGGCCTGTGTTTGATAAGTATAACACTACTTGGTAAGCTACTTACTGCCTTTTTTTGCCATTTTGCACTGTGTATAATGCTTGTACTTTAGTACAGAATGCACTTTAATAAAGTAAGTGCCTTTGTATACTTCCCGAAGTCTGGTGCTGTTTTTATCTACTGAGTCTTATTTAAAAGGTTCAACCATCAGTGGCATAATAACTAAGTCACCCTGATTTATTACTCCAAAGCTATATAACCTGAGGGAAACAGGAAGAAAAGGGAAGCAAGCAACCAGATTCTCAGACCACCAATAGTACAAAGCTCTGGTGGTAGCATTTTATTCTCCCTTTATCAATTATTTATTCCTCCTTTTCCTCATGAGTCTCACATTGGGTCACGCTCAATAGCAGCTGTGTGATTTGCAGTTTAGGTTAAGTGCAAAAGTATAGCACTTTGGAAAAGTTAGAGCAGATTACATTCCTCTTTATCTCTATTACAAAAAAAAAAATTACAATGGGATTAACACACTCCAAGTTTTGCAGCACTAGCGATAATGCAGTCTCAGAGATTTTTTTGCACATTTCAGGTTGCAAAGGCACTATGCAACACCTTGTCTCTTGACAGCACCAGGAATGTGCATTCAATCTCTGATGCAGAGCCTCACAGCCTGTCATGTTTAAACCCCTTGTTAATAGCAGCTGCACTAAAATTTTCATCTCTCAGTTTCTTTTCATTTCCAGGTATACAGTGGAATGTGGAGGGACAAAGCAGTGACTATTAAATGTGGAATTGAGGAGGTTTTAAAACCAGATGGCAATCCTGAATCTGGGCCCCGGAGGGACCTGGTGCTATTTGACAAGCCAACCAGAGGGACATCCATGGATGAATTCAGGGAAATGCTTCTTGGTTTCCTAAAGGTTGGTTTTATGTTACTAGTCTTTGAATTACTTACTGTTTTACAATAATTTCAAAGGATTGGGATTAATAATATTTGACTAGATTCATGTGGGTCACAAACTGGCACTTTCCATTCAAAAAAATCTACTGTTGAATCCATGGGGAACAATTTTTAGGATTTTAAACTGAGATCATAAAGGCTGCCATGGAACGAATACAGTGTCAACAGTAACCCCCATATGATACCCGTGATTATGAAATAGAAAGGTTTTGAAGACTTCTAAAATGGGGTATAAAAACTAACCCAATCAAAAAACCTAATTGGTTAAAACACACCTGTCCATTGATTATTTACCTAGAAACTGCACAGTTCCTAACTAATCTGCTCTAATCTACCTAGCAATAACATAACTAAATTAAATGAAAACACCTTTTACATTAAAATAAAAAATGATTTTCACTTTTAAACAGAAAAACCCACAACTGGGAATAGGTTTCTGCTAAATAAATGCAGTTTGGAGTTCATTCAAAGGCACATAAACTCATCTATTTTACCAAGCAACAACCTAACTAGCACTGGTAGCCAAGGGATCACAAACATATTCTAATACAATTGAAAATTGCTGTATATACATCCCAGGCAATGGAAGGAACATTTTCTACAAGTCTATTATCAAAAGCAGGGTGAGACATATATAGATATAACCAATAAACTTCAACACAATTTGAACACAATTTTTTTAGACCAATTCCAGTTTTCTTTACAGTGTTAGAACTACATCAACCATTATCATTAACAGAATTTAATAAAGCACCAGGACCTGAAAGAACAGTTACTAATATTTGTAGACATTTTCCAGATTTGTGGATGCCCACATTACAGTATATCATGTTTAATTTCATGATTCAGAGACTTCCACCTGTCCTGGGAAGGAAGTATAATATTTCTGATACATGAGATAGGAACATTAAATGACCCTTTTATGTACTGACTGATAAGTCTTATAGATATATCACAGAAAACGTTTTGCATGTAACATTATCTAAACTGGAAAACTGGACTGAAGCAAATAATGTATTAAAGGAAACACAAAATGGATTTGGGAAAAATGTTCAACAACAGAGCACTGCATGGTTCTTTCTCATATAATGCACAGATGTGGCTATATAAAAGGGTAAATTGTTTCATTGATTTGAGAGTGGCTTTCAACAGTATAAGTTGGAGAACCTTAAGGATAACTGTCTATAATCTGGATGACAATTGTAGTGAGAAAGAAATAATGTGACCTACGGAACTGAACCCAAGCCCCAGAATACCATCCCATTGCTCTAATCACCGAGTTATAGGCTCACATCATTGGACCTGGGCTTCCTGGACACACTTCCTTTCACATTTCCTTTCCAAGAAAAGTAAGGAAGTATGTACAGGAACCCCAGGTTCAACCAAGTAAGCCTGTAGCTCAATGGTTAAAGGAGGTTTATTCGGGAACCCTTCAACCACGTGAGCCTGTAGTTCAATGGTTACAGCCCCAGAACAGTATTCCAGAGGTTTGGGTTCAGTTCCTAGTATAGTTCACATTATTTCTTTCTCACTACAATTTGTGACTGTATAGTCATGGAATAGATCAGTTTCTTCTTGATATTATTATTAGGTTACATGAAAACACCTGGTTAAAGGTACACTATAGCAATTTGGGTCAACTGACCAATACTATTAGAACTAATGTAGGTATCTGGCAGGGCTTATCTTAGCCCTTCACTTTTCAATCTATATATATGTAACCCCAGGCCACTTTTTAACTAGTATGCACCCCCATCAAATATCTGGAAACCTAGTGCCCATATACTGACATACCATTCACTTTACAAACAGATAGGTACCACCCTTGGCATTAGGATGTATACCTGGCCCATTTTCTAGAGGAAGAGAGGGTGGGGGTACAGAAACAAACATGAACCTTGTGTAAATAACACAACCCAGGTCCTGGGTGCAGGCTGCCAGGCATATGCCAGATCTAACCTGCTGAGGGGTCCCATGTAAAGCCACACAGCCAGAAGCAATAATCAGAATGTCCGTAACAGTGACTGGGATTGTGCAGTTTGGCTTTATTTAACAGATGGAAGGTAAAAACAAGGCGTGGACCCCAAGGGTCAGTCCAGAGCTGGACAGGTACAAATTCCACGAACTCTCCTTGCATGCAGTACAGTTCATGAACCATAACAGAAACATCTTCTTCCCAAATTCCCAAAAGGTGCAATTGTGGACACGGGGCCACGCACATGAATCTCGCTCTTCCTATGAGTGTTATTTAGTGAATCTAAGCCACACACTCAGAACTCAGACATAGGTACAATATGTGAAATTCAGCACACACCTTAATCTGCAGCTTGGCCCTCACTCATGTAAACATATTGGTGCCCTTTACAAACCAGGAAGCCCTGCCTTGTAAGCACTTAGATGGCATTCCACTCACCCCGGCCCCAAACGACAGTCTCTGCCATTCTTCAGAGTTACACCACTGAAACCCCCATTCCCCACTGAAATGCTAGAGGTCCCACACTTTAACTTGTCACAAACTGGGGGTGACTAGAGAATAAACTGCACTCACTGGGGTACACAGTTAAACTTTACTTCACTCACATTGGTGAGATTAGGGGCACTGACAGGTGCGATTCAGCCTTATCTATGGGCACACACACCCCAGACTATCTAATCCCCTTAGAAAATGTGGAGCTCTAGTCTCTAGAACAGTACTCACAGAAGTTGTCCCATCCACAGGGCATGGAACAATGAAAAGAAAAAAGGAAACAGGACACTCTCCTGGGTAGCCAGTCAAACAGTCTCTTTCAGGTCCTGTCCAAGGCAGTTGAAAACACCACAGAATATTCAGGAGATTGCTCCTTTGTCCCACTGAAAACAAACTATTCCTTCCACTTCACAGGGAGCAGAAATAAATCCTGCTGTAGCCTTGTCTCCACTTCAACTGGAAGCTGGAAATGACACTCCACTAGGGTGAGAAATCCTGGGCCTCTCTTCAGATCCCACTGGCAGTGCTACTGCACTCTTACCTCCCATTCCACAGCAGGCTGAACAACACTGAGCATTCTAAGCTCCCCAGAGCAGCTATCCACCCAGTGTGGCTTATGCTGCTGCAAGAGTTCTAAATAACCTAATCATTCTGCCCTCAGGCTAGATGAGTAAACAATGATGTCATTATGTAAGGACTTTAATGAGCCCCTGAGTCTTCCTAGCTGTGTTCTGGAGTATATTATTTGTGCTGAATTGAGCCAAGCTTTATCAGAAACCATGATAAACAGCAAAATAGCAATTATCCTTTTGGACTCATTGATGTTGGATATACAAGAATCTGCACGGAGGAATACATGCATTATTCAGTAGAAGGATTTGAGTTTCCACACCTGAATTTTATTAAAAACAAGATTTATACAGCAGGTCTTGGATCAGTATTCACAGACTTATTTAAGCAACCAAGAGAATTGTAAATACTAAAATAAAACAAAGATTTACAGATTTGGCTATACAAAAATATCTTTCTAGAATACAATCATCTAAACTTCATACTCAGGAGCCCTTTTTCAAAGGTGTCCAAGTCAGGTAAGTTACATACAACAACCTGTGAATAAAACAAAGATCAGGTCCATACCTAGATGCTAGATAATAACATATTACAGCTGTTTTAGCAGTGGACTACAACATCAGACTATCTCAACAGCATAAGGAATCCATAAGAGACAGTTTTGGGTGGAGGAGGTAAGATACTGTCAGGATAAGGGTTAAGCACACAAACAGTAGAGTTTTTGGCAAATGTCAGTGGTGAGTTGGGCCTTGAATGGTGAAGAGTTGGGGACAGAAGTAATAGCTAAGGGCTAGGAGTTCAAGACTCAGACTGCTCTAGAAACAAAGGAGTGCTGGACAAGTGTAGTTTTCCTGAAGGGCAACAGTAGTTTATGGTTCCCCCACAGACTGAGTTTTGTAGTTGTTCCTGACCACAAAGAAGTGGTTACTAATATCCAGAGTCAATACCCATGGAGGCTGTATAGTGCAGTGGTTCAAGGCTCTGTTCTGCAAATCTGAAGACCTGGGTTTGAATCCCACAGCCCCCACTTGCATACCGTGTAACCCTGAGCAAGTCATTTAACTTCCCTGTGCTCCCAGGTCACACCTGTAAACAAGCTTTCAGCTTAGTGTGTCTCTCCTGGTTAAACAATTTGAAAAAAAGAGTCAATTGACCAAGAAGAGCTCTCTTTTGCAAAGTACAGTTTTACCGAGGTTAACTCAGAAGTGGAAAGGAAGCAAGTTGGAAGCAATGTAGAGGATGCAAAGTGAGGGTCTGGTTTCTTGTTGACTGTAAATTTGCAGACTCAGTTACAAGCAGCAAAAATTATTTTGAGGACTGTGGTATTAGCGACAGAGTAGATGACCATGCCATAGTCAATCACCAAGATTATGCAACTGGAGACAAGGGGCTAGATCTTCAAATGTCCCTTAGACCAATGCAAGGTGTGTCAAACAACCACCTTGCATCAAATCCAGGTGTGCCAAATACTGTGCACTGTATTTTGCAAGAAAAGCATTTTATGTGGCAAAGTCCCCCAAAATGATGCAAGAGATCTGCTGCATCAAAAATATGATGCATGAGGAGAGAATGAAGCAAGCTGAGTCAAAAACGCATATGGTGAGAATGACTCAAGCTTAGTCAAAAACACAGTACAGGGGGTGAGAATAATTCAGGCTGAGTCAAAAGGAAGATGTTGGGGGTAGGCATGACTCAAGGTGACTCAAAAAGAGGATTGATGCATGGTGCAAGAATGATGCAAACTGCATTAAAAAGACAATGCATGGAGTGAGAAATGACTCAAGCAGAGTCAAAACATATGGCAAATGAAATGATCAAGACAGTGGCATGTTAAGACCCCAAAGCACTCTAAACTAGTCCTGCAGGGGAATATGGGCTCTATAACCAAATCTCTACAGGAATTACTCTCTCCATTATATGTGCCAGTGTCAGTTAGATGAGTTCTGGCTGGTGTAACAGTTGCACGTTATCTTCGACATCAGTGTCAACAGCCTCCACCTTTGAAAATACATAAAGGAGATGGTACATAATTTTTTGATGCAAGCCCTGCTCTGACATGGCACACCTGTTTTTTTTTTTTATGCAAGCCTGATGCAAGCCACATTGGTGCAGGCAGTTCTGCTTTTCACACAAGCAGCATTAGAAAATCAGAACTGGTGCAAGTTTTGACACAGTTTGCTCCTTGCATCATTTTTTTCTTTTTTGGTGCAAGTACCTTCGTCATTCTCTGACCTTTCAAAATCAAATCCAAGGAGTGTTTTTCCACATTGGAAGTGAGGTTAGTCCTGTTTCCATATAGCAGTCCAAGTTGTTGGTGGATGTTATTGACCAGAAAGTCAACATGAAATGTGAAGACAGGGACTCATCCCAATGTATACCCAGATACTTGAAGACCTGAATCTGTTCAGTGGGGTCCCCTGATGGTGTTGTGATGTGGAGCTTGGGGCAACCCTTATGGGCATGGGTGCTACTGAACAGGTGGCATTTTAGTTTTCTTGGCACTGATGATCAGTCAGTTTGTAGAGACCAGTTGTGGACCCTGCTAAAGTCAGAATACGTGTTGCTGTCCAGGGACTTCAGATCGCAATGGTAGGTGAAGATGTCTGTATCATCAGCATAAAGTAACATCTTGGAGCGGACACAGATTTCAGGGACCTTGTTGACAAAAATGCTGAAAAAAAAGGGTCCAAGAACTGAACCTTTTAGGACTTCAAGTGGTAAGGGTTGAAGCGTTACTCACCCTAGGATGTTAGGAACACTTTTAGCCAGATGGGAAGGGGGAGTGCTGGTTCCAGGGGCAGCCAATCACAACTCACAATCAGAAACTCCGCAACAGAAATGCACACACGTATGCTGACAAGATTTAAATTTATTTAGTCTAAATGGAAGAGGAAGATGATAGTAGTAAGCCAAATGTGAATTCACTCACAGAGAGCCCAAACAAATGCCCCTGTGCTTCACTCATGAGATCTTTGTCAGGGGGGCCCCTGCTTACTACTATCTGCTTCCATTTGATTTAATAAATCCCAATCTTAGCAGCATACCATGTTTGTGTGCAGTTCTACTGGCAATGAGTTGCAGGCCTGAATATACTTAACCACATCTGTTTTTTGGGTTCTGCTGGATAAGTAGTCCAAGAACCAGGCAGTAGCCTCAGTCAACAGGCCATCTCTTGGAGCTTTACAAGTAGGAGGTCATGTCTAACCAAGTCAAAGGCCTTGAAGAGATCAAGAAAGGCTGCGCCAACATATTCTCCCTTGTCTATGGTTGTGTGGAGTTCCTCAGTCAGCTTGATTAAGGTGGTTGTAGTGCTGTGCTGTTTTCTAAAGCTGTATTTTTTCAGCAGAAGGAAATCATGATCCATGATGTAGGTCACCAGTTGGTCACTGACAATTTTTCTAAGGCTTTAGAGAGCAGGAGAGTACAGAAATGGGCCTGTAGTTATAGATTGATGTGGTGTCCCTGGATTTAAAGACCAGGGCCACATTTTCTTGTTTCCAGATGTTGGGGATAGAGCTAAGTTGGAAGGAGGAGCTGAATAGTCTTTGGATTGGTAGATCCAGGTCCTCTGTAGCCATGTTAAGTATCTTCATGTCAAATGCATCAGGACCAATTCTGGTTTTGGAGACAGTGCTTAGCAGGTATTTTTTTTTCACTTTTTCTTGTTTACCCATTTGAAATATAATTTGAATCTAACACTGCTGGAGGGGACTGGAAGTCCATGTGGGGAAGTGGAATCCGGAGGTGTACCAATGGGCAAGTCTTTACCTACATCCACAAAAATTGAGTTGAATGACTCTGAAACAGCTTGTGGGTCTGTGGGGTTTGTTTCACTGATATTTAGGATGTTGGGAGTGAAGCAGCTTTTCCGACCAAGGACTTCATTGATGGCTTCCCGTAGTCTCCTGGGATTGTTACAGGATTCATGAAGTTTAGTTTTGTAGTATTCACTTTTGGCTTTCTGAGTGGCAGATCTGCACCAGTTTTCTCAGCTCTTAGTATTTCTGTAGGGCCTGTGGGGGGCCCGAATCTTTGTAAACAGACCCCAGTTTATACCATTCTCAGAAGAGTTCCAGGAATTCCATGGTGAGCCAGTGGTTGTTGTCTACTTTGATTCTTTTCTTCCTTGTGGGAAAAGTGGTCAAACACAGTTTGGAAGGCCTATGAGAAGAAAGCAAAGGCAGGATTGATGTCTGGGATGCAGTCCAGGTACTGCCAGTCAGTGAGATGGAGGTAGGTAGTTTTTAGTTAAGCAAGACTCTCATCCTTTAGGCAGCGTCTGAAGGTGGATTTAGTGGGGTCTCTGCCTTCCAGCAGACCAGGAGCCATAGGTTGGTGAGTGATCACTAAGTGCATTTGGTAGTACCTCCACACATGAGAGCCTATCAGCATGGGATGCCAGGATCCCATCAAAAATTGTTTTGGTGGACTTCTTGTAGTTGATGCAAGTAGGGGAGTTGATCACCTGGCTGAAGTAGTGGGCGGCCAGTTTGTTTTATCTCTTGGGGTTAGGAGCATGCCAGTTGATGTTATAGTCACCAAAGATTATCTTTCTATGGCTTTGGTTCAGGCAACTAATGTGCCTGCGAAAAGACTAAAATCCAGAATCAACTGTGCTAGGTGGAATTAAGTGACTGCCCCAATTAGATTCTTGTTTCCTCATCTGAGTTCAATGTTGGCCACTGGGAACTTGCATGATGGATCAGAGGCTGTGGTGGAGAGCAAAGAGGCCTGCAGGTGTTCCTTAATGTACAGAAGGCACCACCTCACTTATCTACACAGCCCCTTCTAAGGATAGTGTTAAAAGGGAGTGCTATTTCACTATCCAATATCTTGCCAGTTAGCCAGGATTCTGTTGCAGCAACCACTTCAGGATTTTTGGTGAGTACAAGGCTGCAGGCATTGATAATAAATTCCCTGAAAGAGCTTGGCAAGGGCAGAGAGGTGCTAAATGGTACAGGGCCAGGGCTGGGTTGAATGGTGTCCAGTAGCAGTAGCAGGTAAATGTTAAGATTTTGCATAGCTGCCAGGAAGTGCAAGGTGGTCAGTTTATTTCAGTTGAAAGAAGGTGCTTTCCTTTTTCTTGAGTGTCTGACAACCTTCAGGTTGTAAACTGCAAGTGAGGGACCATACAGGTTGTGCCCTTCAGTGGTCACATTCAAGGGATAAAGGGTAGATGTGGGAGGGGTGGTCTGCTTTGGCAAGGTAGGTCAGGTTAAGTGCCTGACCTATGGGCTTGGCTAGTTATTTATCAGTAGTACCCCCCCACCACCACCACCACCCCACCACTGAGCAGATGAGACAGGACAAAGGCTGGAATGTGAATTAGGCAGGTGCTTAGAGAGAGGAGTGCAACCCAGAGGGATTACATCTCAGTAGCTGAGTATGCACAAGTTCAGATGTGGGTAGGCAGTACAAATAAGTAAGTAACAGACTTAGAGGGTAACCAGATAGTGAGAAGGCAGCCAGTGCAACATTTGTAGCTTGTCAATGCAGTCAGAATTTACAAGACAACTGCGTCACCCAGGTAGGGAGTTTGCAACTAGAGTAGCAACTGTAGATAAGCAGTGCAAACAGTAGGTATGAATAGTGCAGTTACTCACATATAGCTGGTTACAACACTCAACTCGGTGAACACAGGAAGCTTGACCATTGCTTTAGAGTTTCAAAGTACCTTTTTATTTATTTATTATTGATTCAGATTACAAGTACCTATTAATTATTAATTAACAAATGGATTAAAAGGCAACCCCACACGTGCACCACACATACTTGTTCTGTCCGGGAAGTGTGTCTGGAACCCAGGTCCAACCATGTGAGCCTGCTGCTCATTGCTTAGAGCACTAGGATGGTATTCCAGGGGCATGGGAGTCTGGGTCAAATTCCCACTAGGTCACGTTATTTTTTCACACTACAATTTGTGATTTAAATTGCTTAATAATGGCTAATACTGCATCAAGAACATCTTATTTTTATCTAGATTATTTATAGTTGCAGGATATGCAATACCAGAGAAAGAAACTGTGCTGGAATCCCATGGCCAACCATGTGAACCTGACACTCAGTGGTTAGAACACGGGACGGTATTCCAGAGGCATGGCTCAGTTCCCAGTGGGTCACATTATTGCTTTCTCACTGCAATCTGTGATTTAAACTGCTTAGCAATGGCTAATACTGCACCAAAAACATAATTTTCATCTTGATTATTCCTAGTTGCAGGATCTGCAATACCAGAGAATGGAAGTGTTCTGGGAACCCCAAGTCCAAACATGTGTGCCTGTAGCTTAGCGGTTAGAACACTGGGATGGTATTCAGAGGTCTTGACTTTGCCTTGGCTTCACTTCCCGAGGTGTACCATTATCCCACAGTAACGCACACCCTGTCATGGCTTATTGCTTAAGTGACACTTAGGGTATGATGACACTTGTGGATTCCCATCAGCAGGTCCTGACTGACTCAGGTAGGACCCACTGCTGCTGGTTATTTGGAATTTCCCTCCCTTCTCAGAAAACTGTTGTGAGCCCACCCCCACCTTCACCAGCTAAGCATATTGAACTCTGTATTGCTGCCAATGAGATTTAATTGTGATCACACCTCCATTTAGATTTATGACTTTTATTGTGACCATGCTATTTTTTAATGTATGTTGCCTTTTATTATTTATTAACCTATATTGCACTGTGATCACAGCTAGATGCTATGAGGTTAAAGATCCACAGATGAGACAATACCCTGTACAAAACACAAGTAATTTATTCATTTATATATAAAATCTATGCCATTTTTTGCCAACAAGCTACTACTGGTACACTCATGCATCACATAATTGTGTCTTAATGTATAGTATATGTTATTGTTCTTGTTTTTTGTTTATTGTATTGCTTGTCATCTGTGAAAACAGGCAATCTGCTCATCAGACTTACAAGGGTAAAAAATAAAATGAATGAATGAATAATTAATAACAAATGATTAAGTAGGCCAATACTTAAGCAGTAAGGCAGAACCAGGAGTTATGTTAATGGTCTGTTAATCATTCTCTAATGCAATATTTCAAGAGGCATGGCTGAGTGCCACATGCCCCTAGAGGGTGATTAACAGACCATTAACATAATTCCTGGTTATGCCTTATTGATATTATAATAAAAGGTTTTTTTTTTCTAAACAGTGTTAAACCTTGTTCAGCATATGATTAGGCTCTACGTGTATGTTAAGAAAAGATTAACATAAGGCTGGTGGAATGTTTGCAGCCAATCAAAAAGCTCTATTTCTCAGACCCTTTTTATAATAAGGCTGAGCTTATTTGTGCACTTACCACTGGGCTGAGTTTGTTGAAATTCCAGGTTTGCCCTGGGTGTTGGGAATTGTATAAATAAACCTAATATACCATGTTGCCCAATTTAAGCTGCTCTGAGCCATAGAGACCCTGCCCCACCCAACTATGGGAGGGAAATAATTAAGCAATAAGGCACAACAGGGTGTGGGTTATTGGGGTTTACCCACCTTGTGTGGTGTGTCAAGGCACAGCCAAGTGACTTAACCACACAAGAAGTGGAAATCCCTCAATAACTCACACCCTGGTGTGTTTTATTGCACTATAATGGACTCATGTAAAAATGTGTTTAATTATGTTGTTTATAAATGCATTTCCTCAGCCGTGGGTAATGCAGAATTTACCCATGGTCATGTGACATGTTTTGACCAATGAGGTTACAGGATTTTCACACACCATTGTATAATCTGGAATTGAATTTGAACACAGTTACATATAATGTGTTGCTGCTGAATCTTGGTTGTTATTAGCAGGTTGTTGCTGTGGAGTCACTTGTAGAGGTAGCACACTCACCACTAATGGATGTTGTGCATCATGGGTCAGGGAGCTACCACAGGAAAAGAGGTATGGACAAGTGGGGTAAATCTAAATGGTTAATAAACAATGTTTATTTGATTTCTTCTAGTCTAATCTTGGAGAGCAACCTTCTCTATCAAACCTGGTGAACAGAATCATCACCATGGCTGATATTAACCAGGATGGAAGAGTGTCCCTTGCTGAGGCAAAATCTATCTGGGCCTTACTGCAAGTCAACGAGTTTTTGCTTATGATCTCCCTACATGAGAAGGAGCACATTTCTAAGTTGCTGGGATACTGCGGGAACCTGTATGTCACAGAAAAAGTTCCCCATGGCTCACTTTATGGAATGGAAGTTCCTAATTTTCTGCAGCCCTTGCTACCTTCAGCAGTACTCAAGGTCATTCACCAGTGGTTTGCACCAGCTTGGCCTAGAAGGGCCAAGATCACCATAGGTCTTTTGGAATTTGCCGAAGAGATCTTCCATGGCACTTACGGAAACTTTTACATTTGTGACACCAGCTCAAAGTACATTGGATTTAATGAGAAGTATGATTTTAAGATGGCAGACCTGAGGAATGTTGTGACTGAAATGGCCATCAAGGGCTTTCTCAAGGGCCGGCACTGTGAACAGAATGCAGATTGCACGTATGGCAAAGACTGCATGGCAACTTGTGACAAACTAATGAAACAATGCAACAGTGACATCATTCAACCAAATTTGGCCAAAATATGTGGTTTGCTACAGGACTACTTGTTATATGGTGCCCCAGCAGACCTAAAGGAGGAACTGCACAAACAGCTGCGAACTTGTAGAACATTAAGTGGCCTGGCAAGTCAGATGGAGGTGCACCATTCACTGGTATTGAACAATGTCAAACATTACTTTGGAAAAGATTTCAAATACCAAATATTCATAGATGGAAGAGAGGGAGAGTGGTCTAGTATGTTGTATCCCTCTCTGGGACCTGGATTGTAATCCTGCATGGTCCAAAGTTATTCCCACTCCTTAAAGGCTGTTGATTATAATGGGTGATAAAAGGTTTCATCAGTCAGTCTAAGTCCACTGCAAAGGTTTCAAATGTGCTGATGTCTGCCTTAGCCTTTATAGAACTATACAGTATTATTTAAAATAAACAAAAACAAATAAAATGGGTTTATTGTCCAAATAAATCATGAGCATTTATTAAGGAACAACAAATTGATTTGTACAGGCCAGCAGGCAAAGAATGTTCAGTTGTGACTTGACTCTTCATGCTGTCTCACAAACCTCTAACCTATCCTTAATTCTGGACAAAAAAAAATTCTGCTCTCACTTTTTGATAAGCTGCTGCCACCTCGTGGAAGATGTGTGTATTTAGGCAGCATTTCCATGTATAATTCATATCTTTTCTGTATGTATCCTACACTCATTCTTTATAACTACTAAGGCCATGTGTCTCAGAATAGAACCTTTGTCCTACAGATTTCATCTGCTCCTACTGCTTGTCTACACAGGAAATTATAAAGCCCTGCCATTGACATAATCGATAATCATTTTCACAGCAAGACTGTGATATCATAAACAGAAGATAATACCATCACATGTGGTCAAGCAGCAAAACCAGATGAAATGTAAATGCAAAGCTCCTGTTTTCATGTCGATTTCCTGGTGAGGCTGTGGGGTCTAAAACAGTGGAGGAATTCAAACATGCATGGGACAGACATAAGGCAATTATAGTGGGGGTGGCAGGAAGTAGGCTGTTGGTTAACTAAAATCTGCAGCTTATCCAGTAGGTAGGGAAATGGGCAGACTGGGTGGGCCAAGTGGTCCTTATCTGCCGTCAAAGTCTATGTTTCTATGTTTCTATGTTACTGAGTAATAAAAAGGAGGAGGAGAAATACAGAAAGTAAATATTAAAAAGCAGATTTCTGTTTAACTATTCAAATTCTAAAGTTTTCCAAGTGGCATTAGTCGTTCTTTAACCTTGTGTCATTCCTCAGTGAACATGAAGAATTTTCAAGCGGGGTTGGCCTAGTGATGTGGCTTCAGCACTTTGCACTGTCACCTGTGAGATGTGGGTTTGCATGTGATTCCAGAATCTCGCATTGGAGTCAACTGGGTGTCAGGTACAGCGTGGACATGAGGTGTTCAGCTTCCTAAGACAGAGGCATATACAGCCAGCATTCCCACCCATGGCTGCAAATCACAGACCATCACTGGAGTTGACTGCGCTCACCTTCCTTCCTGGACAGAGGCAGAGGTGCTGCAATGGCAACTCTGTTGACTGGGATGTGAGACAGTGGCAACCATAGGAGTAAGTAAATAATTTGCAGATAGAGATATCACACATTAAATGTAGGTATTCCTTCTATAAATGATATCCCTTTCTGACCCATTTAGCCTTCTATCTTTTGGGTTTCCGTTATTATGTTGGGACCTAATATGGTCCAAATTTGACTTTTGCAGTTTTCCCTAACTCTTTTGAGTGGCATTACCAAACTCTTTTGTACCCAGTCACCATTTGTTTGCTAATGGGTCAAGCAGTCTGCAGACAGATGCTAGCCCAAATGGAGGAGACAGTGGTTGTTTTTTAGTTTGGCTCCTCACTTGGACGTAAGCAGCTCATGTGGCAGTATAAAAGGTAAACCTAGCACCACCACAAATATTTAGACATGCTCCATTGGTAATAGTATTTTGATAGTGCTGGAATGCATGACAATAAGTTATGTCCTAAGATCCCCAAGAGTTCCCAGAAATACCTGTAAGCACTCTACAGACCACTTCTTAGTCTCAGGCCATTTGTAGTGGCAGCCAAAGGGCAGCAAACATGAACAGTTACAGTAGATGTAGGGATCAGGGGCATCACATAAGTCAGAATATTACAAGGGCACATACAAAATATACTGCTAAACAAAATGGCAGCTCCATCACTACTGTGCCAGGTTAGGAAACAATGAGCAAGCTGAAAAACCAGCACCAGTCACAGGCAAATTATAGTGTCTGAAGCTTTATTATGCATATCATAAATAAAGTGCATTTACAAAAGACACTCACACGCTCAGTATGCTGGCCCAAAAAATGGAGAACAGCAAAGAATAAGTGGAGCAACAAATCCCTGACCAGTTTCATGCTTGTGCACCTTATCAAGGAGCTATAATTCAAACACATGATTCCCTTTAAATACCCTCATAACAGGAAATTAGTGTCATTAATTACAAGTTAAATAATTGCTCACAGCTATTTTCCTCTTTTTAGTAAAGAATATGAATAACTTATAATAAGTCCTTCTATGCCTTTTCAAGAGGGTTTATATAGCTACCGTGGTGTGTGATCTACAATTCATCAACCATTCAAGCAGATACAGGACAGCTGCAAATGAGTCCAGTTTTGAAGAGAAAGCAAGAAGAATATGCTTTATATATGATTTATATATTGGACTGTTAAAGACTAAATGTTGAGAGACTGATGAAAGATATGTGTTCCTGTGAAGCTCATTAATAAGCACAAAGCTTTATTTAAATATTCATGAATGCGGCATCATAGTTAAGATATGCACAGTGAAACCAGAATATCTTAAATGTTTTTAACATATTAGATCACTTAATATTAATTTACTTAGCTCGTGGTATTATTGTATGTATCAGTTTTGCATCTTTGCATAATTATTTAACTTGTAATTAATGACAATAACTTCCTGTTAAGAGGTATTTAAAGAGAAAGTGTTAGAATTTTATCTCCTTGATAAGGCACACAAGCATGAAATTGATCAGGGATTTGGTGTTCCACTGTTTTTTGCTATTCTCTTTTTTGGGCCAGCACACTGAGCATGTGAGTGTCTTTTCTAAATGCACTTTATCTGTAATATGTGTAATAAAGCTTCAGACACAATACTTTGTCTGAGACTGGTGCTGGTTTTTCAGTTTGCTCACATACTAAATATAATAAAAAGAGTCCAGAGGCATACCCCCTCAAATTTATTTTTTTTTAAATTGAAGTAAATTGGTGAATTTGGGGCAGTTAAGAAGAAGGCAAGCACACAATAGTGCATGCATACTTCATGGTAAAAGTTATTCACAAATGGTGTAAATCAAAGGGTTGAGGCCAATGGGTTTAAGGGTTGTTGAAAAGGAGGTTAGAAACATAGAAGCTGATGGCAGATAAGGACCATGTGGCCCACCAGTCTGCCTACCTATTTCAAAACCACAGATCTAGTTGATCTACAGGTTTTGTTTTGGAAACCCACCACCCCAATCAAAGTGAGGCTGTATGTTAAAGTGCATTTTTGCGTCTGTATAAATACAGCCCATTGAGTCAAGCTTTTAAGTTATAATAACTTTTCGGTGGCTGTGTTTTCCTTTTTGAATCCTACAGTACCCATCACTTGTCAAGCAAAAGTACTGTTACCCTTTCTTGCATACCTCTCAACTGTACCACATTATGAGGAATGTTCCTCATTTTACTTCACAAACGCTCCCTGTTCCACATTGTGAGGACTTGTTCCACATTCAGTAGTAACATTTTAAAGCACACATCTATAGTAAAATATGCACAAACTATATTATTCAATTAATAACAGACTTTCTGAACATAAATGCAAACATTTTTAGTGTTCTTTGCCTCCTAGGTAAGGATTTGATTAAGTGTTCCACATTTAGCCCATTTGTTCCACATTTTGAGAGGCAATGTTCCACATTTGGGGGACAAAAGGTTGAGAGGTATGCTTTCTTGGTCTGAACTTTTATTCTGTTCTCCATGTGAACTGATGTCTAGAGGGCAACCAATCAACTGCAAAGTTGAGCACAGCTGAGGAGAGTGTGAAGGTTAGAGAACTGGACTCACCAATACATGGTTCCTGACTCAGTCCTAGATTAATCAAACCACTGAGAAACAAGGATGGGATGAAAGCAGTTCAGGTAGCCATCAGATCCAAGCTGTCACTGGTCTGAATTCTGGGTTTGCAGCTGGGTTGTTGGGGTTGGTGTAAGTGTCATGTGGGTTGCAACTGTCACTGGGATAATGTTTTAATTACTGAATAGCATTTTTAATTCTCAGATAACCAGGCTGTAATTTTGCATTACAATTGGGCAGTTGTAACCACAAGTTGTCAATCAAGCCCACTCTGGTATCAACATGTGCAGCAGTCCCTAACTGCCACCTGTTTACACAAATCCAAATCCTTCAAAACAATATCTCCACAAGTTAAAAACGAATCATTTTGGTGTTTTTGTTTATGTTCATGAGTTCATCTAGTAAAACACAACAGTTCAAAGCATGGTTTTTCTTGCCTTCTTGTTTTTATTTCATCTAAGCTAAACTGCCAAACCAATCAGGGATGTGTGTGTGTGTGGGTGTGTGTCTGTGTGTGTGTGTGTGTGGTGTACATACTCATAATTTTATACACATCCTCAATACAGGATGCTTTTGTAACAGTCAGCACTGCTAACAGTTCTTACAACCCTTCAGATGCCTGCATGGTTTTATATTCTTTCACTACCTAGCTTGACTCTCACTCAGGATATGTTTAGGTCAGAATTCAATCACAACTACTGCATACACAGTACAGTGACCTTTCCCAAAGGGCAGACTACCCCTCCTTTAGCCACAGCTAAGAATACTTTGATTTAGATGGCTTAGTAGCCTGTCTCTTCAGAAATGGACCATGGATCTGCCAATCGCCTAGTTTATCCATACCTTAAAACTAAAGTCACACAAAGCATAAGTAAATAAAATAACCTTTAATATTCCACAGTATTTACATATGGAACAGGATTATACATACTAAAGACACTTTTGAATATGGTACATTACAGAAATGGAAAACAAAACATTTAAACAAGCTAGAATTCATACAGAATAACCTATGATCTCAGTACTAAGTGGAATTAAAGCACACCCCAATGGGGTCTTTTGAGTTATAGCCAACAAGGACACGTGATAATAAAAGTTCAATGTTCCAACATAAACTAATTTACCCAGAGTAAATACAAGACAGAAATACATTCAGTAGACCAGCCCACTAGCCTGCAGCATCAGCCCTGTCTCTCTGACATCACACCCCTTGACATTCCTTTAAAGGGACACTGTCAACCCCTTAGGCCTCAAAGTGTCGCTAGTTTAAAAAACACATTTTATGACTGCCAACATTCTGTAAAGATTGCTGCTATAGCTGGTAGTTTGATTCTGATTCTTTTTTTCTTCTTTTAAAAAGTGAAACACAGACTGCCCACCATACTGGTATTAACACAAAACATGTTTGTTTACATTTCTTGATCAACTCCCATTGCATCTTTCCTGGACTTAGGAACATCCCAAACACAGACTAGTCACTCATTATACAGTGGGAGTTTGGGAGACTACTGCATCATGAATGACTGCACTGTTTGGGGGGGTTTCTAATTTTTTTTTTCAATTGTTTAACCAGGAGTGGCTCACTAAGCTGAAAGCTTGTTTACAGTGTGACCTGGGAACTGGGGAAGTTAAGTGACTTGCTCAAGATCACACAGTATGCAAGTGGGGGCTGTGGGATTCAAACCCAGGTCTCCAGATTTGCAGCTCAGAGCCTTGTTCAAGAAGTATTCAGTAAAAATAGATTCAGGATTTGGAAACAAAATAAGTTTGTTTATAACTATACATCAGCATGCATTTCAGTTCTACTAAACAAGGTGACAGGCAAAACAAACAACAATATCAATGAAGTTTAGAAAGGTAAGCAATCATAACATGTGGGGTTTTAGCTATAAATAATATCAGGCAAAATAAGTTGGCGTTGCCCCTTTAATCTACAGAGCCAACCTGCACAGAAAACTAGTGTGAACTAGTTATATCGTTCACTGTTACCTGCACTGTTATCATTGCTGTCTTCTCAGCAGGAAGCATCTTACACTGGATTGGCCACTGCTTATGCCCAAAACATGAGTCTTCTAAACAAATGGAACTCAGCCCTTTTGTTGTTATCCAAAACAAAGAGCCTTTTAGATGAAAAGAGCTCTTCTGTCCACACCCAACTTCCTCTCCAGCCTGGGGCAGCAAGTTTGAAAGAACATATAATATCAGTTCCCACCTACCTCCCTAATCAACTAAAATATTTTACACAGAAAATAGATAATAAAGTAAAATAAAAAAAATCCTGGGTGTGACACTCACCCTTGTTTACTCTGTATCTGTTATGGAAAGGGGAAATTGTTTAAGCAGGAAAGGCACACAAAGCCAGAGCTTGTTTCCAGGTGCGAGCGGGGAGCACAAGGAAGTTAAGTGACTTGCTCAGGGTCACACATTATGCAAGTGGGGGTTGATGGGATTCAAACCCAGGTCTGTAGGTTTGCAGTTCAGTGCCCTTAACCACTACACTATACTACCTGCCTCTTCATAGTGTATTATGGACCTCACTGACTCCAGTCATATGGTGTTCACTCTTCCCAGTGCCAACCTGGGCCTGGCCAACTAACTTCCTCTACCCACTGCAGAAGCCATAAGTTGTGATGCAATGCAAGCTGACACAGCTGACAGCCCCTCTCTGCCCAGCCCAGCTCAGCCACTGAAGTAGATGTGTGTGCTATCAATTACTCAGCAGTGATTGGAGAATGAAGGCTCAGACAAAAAAGGTTTCTCTATTGCTGTTTGGCATTGTGTATTATCCTTAGAAACACAGAATTTGACTTCAGATAAGGACCGCTTGCCCCATTCAATCTGCCCATTCCTCCATACCTACACTGTTACTGCAGACTATACCCAATCTATAGCTCTTTCTCCCTCCCTACTTCCTTTCCACTATGATTCTCTTGTGCTTATCCCATGCATTCTTGAAACCCAACACTGTTTTCTCCCCCACCACCTCCACTGGAAGGCTGTTTCAGAAATCCACTGTTCTTTCTGTGAAAAGTACTTCCTCACATCTCTCATGAACCTACCCTCCAATTTTACAGCATGTCTCCTTGTTCTTGAGCACATTTTTTCTGAAATATTCGTCCCTCCTATACCTTACTTACTGCCTCAAGGTATTTAAAGGTCTATCATAGCCCCCCTCCTTACTTTGTTCCAGGGTATACATATTGAGGTCCTTTAGTCTCACCTCATAGGGCTTTTGTTTAAACCCTGCACCATTTTAGTTGCCCTCCTCTGTACTGCTTGCACTCTATGTCCTTCTGGAGATGTGGGCCCGGATATTCAAACTGCGCCAGGCTGTGGCGCAAGCCTGGGCGCAGCTCATCTTTGTTGCGCAGGGGTGTGGCCTGGGTGATATTCAACGGAGCTGTGCTGGCACAGCAGCTTTGAATGTTGCACCTGATCACCCCCACTGTGCGCATAGCGCGTGGCACCGCGCGCCAGCCGCTAAGTGGCCAGAGTGGAGCATGGAGATGCGCTTAGCGCAGATGCCATTGCGCCCATGCACAGCACCTGCGATATTCAAAAGGACATGCAAATGGGGCCATAATTTTATGCAAGCGCGCATGGGGCCATTGCATCATTATAGCTATTTGCATCCCATTAACATGCGGTGCGCGCCCATTCCGACGACTTGTGCCTGGCACCCTGCCAGGCAGCAGCCATCGGGGACCGACACCCTGCAGCCCGATCACGGCATTTGTCTAAATGAAAGCCCCCTCTAATATCCCTGGTGGTCCAGTGGACCGCTATGTGCCCAATGGTGGGCATCTGTTGAAATCACACTGGTCCCCTGCAGCCCGATTGTGGGCATTTGTCTAAATGAAACCCCCCCTCCAATATCCCTGGTGGTCCAGTGGACTGCTATGTGCCCAATCGTGGGCATCGGTACCTACTTCAATCCCCCCAATATCCCTGGTGGTCCAGTGGACCGATCGCTGCCTGATCGCGGGCATCTGTAAATCATAAAATAGTCCTATTACCCTGGTGGTCTAGTGTACCCCCTCCCCACCACTTCCACTGAGCCCCGCCCGCTCCCCGTCCAGCAGGTGGATGGCAGCACCCCACCCACCTGCCGCCCGACCGACCAGCTCGGTAGGCTGCACGGCCATTGGTTCACAGCGTGAGCCAATGGGCGTGCAGCCCATACCGTACTGCACATTCCAGATATGTGAAGGACTATTTTATGATTTACAGATGCCTGCGATTGGGCAGCGATCAGTACACTGGACCACCAGGGATATTGAAGGGGGGTTTCATTTAGACAAATGCCCACGATCGGGCTGCAGGGGACCAGTGTGATTTCAACAGATGCCCGCGATCATGCACATAGTGGTCCACCGGACCACCAGGGATATTGGAGGTTACACAGATGCCCGTGATGGGGCATGGGGGAGCCAGAGGCGGCAGGAACTGCGACACCCGCAGGTGGCAGCTGCTGTGTTGTGCCCTGCACGCGGCAGCTCACCTGTGGGTGGCCATCATTTGTTCCTTATTTTTGGCTTAACTTTGTGCAAGCTACAGGTAGGCTAAGATACGACTCTGCACATCCCGGGCTGAATATCTGGCTGTGCAGGTTATGCATGGGCATGCCCCCCCACCTGTGCCTGCATACATTACTGATGCACTCCAGTGCATCAGGATTTCTGCGGCGCACTTTTCCCTTTTGAGTATCGCTCTGGGGTGCATCAGTGGGTTGTGCATGGCGCAATACTGTTGCACCATGTGTAACCCTTTTGAATATCTGGGCCGTGGTCTCCAGAACTGGATACAGTACAGTGGAGTCTTACCAGTGATCGATACAGAGGCAACACCACTTACCTCTTTCTCCTGATGATATAATTCCCTAGGCACCCCAGCATCCCACTAGCCCTCCCGACTGTCTTGTGGCACTGGTTGGCCACCTTTAAGTCATCCAATATGATTACTCCAGGTCTCTTTCTTGCTTGGTGGTCGTGAATTCCACTCCACCCATTTTGTACTCTGCCCCTAGGTTTCCATGCCCTAAGTGCATTATTTTTGTGCTTTTTGCATTGAATCCCAGCTACCATACCCTTAACCCACTCCTCTGGTCTTCTCAGATCTCTGCTCATCTTTCCACCCCCACCAGAGTGTTCACCCAATTGCAGATTTTGGTGTCATCTGTAAGAGACAAACCTTCCTTTCCAGCTGCTCTGCAATCACTCTTATAAAGGCATTACAGAGGACCGGTTCCAACACTGATCTCTGAGGCACACTGCTGGTCTCCATCCCTCTCTCAATTCAACTCCGCTTACCACCACCCTCTATTGCCTCTCCCTCAACCAATTTCTTATCCAGTTTACCACCTTTGACCCACCCTAAGCTATCCAGCTTGCTTACTAGTTTCATATGTGAATTGGTGTCCAATGCTCTACTGTAATCTGGGTAGGCCATGTCCACTGCTCCACCCAGATCTAAATCCTTTATCACCCAAAGAAATCTATTAGATTTGTTTGACATGCCTCCCCCCTCGGAAACCATGCTGCCTTGGGTCTTGCAACCCACTGGATTCAAGATATTCCACAGTCCTTTCCTTCAGCAGTGATTCCATTAACTTTCCCACTACCGATGTCAGGCTGACTGGCCTATAATTGCCAGCCTCCTCTCTGCTACCACTTTTGTGTAGTGGGACTACATCCACCCTCTTCCAGCAGTGAGCCGTTAAATAGAACTGTCAGAGGTGCAGTCATTATTTCCCTGAGTTCCCTCAATACCCCTGGATGCACCCCATCTGGCCCCATTGCTTTGTCCACCTTCAGATTAGCGATTCCCTTCTGGATTCCCACCTCCAAGAAAGGACTAGTGACCACCCCCCTCCCTCCCAAGCTTCTGTTACTTTTTTGTGGTCCCTCCCTTCTCCTTGCTCTGTGAACATTGAACAAAAGTATCTGTTCAGGACGTCTGCCTTTTCCTGGTTCCCTCTCTACACATGCCTCCCTTTCCCTTTTCAGCTTATAATCCCACCCCTGGTCTTCCTCTTTTCACTTACATGCTTAAAAATGTCTTGTTCTCTTTCATTACCTCCTGGGCTATTCTCTCTTCAGTTCACACCTTTCTACTCCTTACTGCTTTCTCTGCTTCCCTCTGTTTCCACTGATACACCTACCTATCCTCCTTTCTCTGCCTCTCCTTGTACCTTCTGAATTCTACCCTCTTAGCCTTTACCTTTTCAGACACCTCTTTCGAGAACCATAATGGTCTCTTTTTCCTCTTGCTCATTTGTTTGATGCAGAGGTTTGTTGCCCTTACTATGCTTCCTTTTAGCTTTGCCCACTGTTCCTCCACCCCACCCAGGCCACAACCCCACCCCCCAGGTCATCCCTAGGCATTCACCCATCTTTCTAAAATCTGCCCTACTGAAATCCAGGACTCTCGCCTTTTGTGGTTCAATTCCATAGTCATCCTTACATTAAACCACACCATACAGTGATCACTGGTCCCCATGTGGCCTCCCACCTTGATGTCTGCAATACTGTCCCTATTAGTTAGTACCACGTCCAGTATTGCCCCATCACGAGTGGATTCACCGACTAGCTGCCAGAGGAACACCCCATGCAGGCAGTCCAGGATGTCCCTGCTTCTAGCTGCTGCTGCTGCTGGTAGGTTCCAATCTACATCTGGCAGGTTGATGTCCTCCACCAGCAGCACCTCCCCCTCTTTTGTCATTTTGCCAATGTCTTCCACCAGTTCCTTATCTAATTCCACCCCCTGTGATGGAGGTCTGCAGGTCCCTCCATTGCAAATAATGACTGCAGTCTCCATCTCCAGGGTGACCCACAGTACCTCTGCCTCCCCCTGTATTCCCTGTATCTCCATCACTTTTATGCTTTCCCCCTCCTTTCCTACCACCTGACCCTTCTTGAATGGAGTATAGCTTGGTATGACCATGTCCCTTGGCTGGTGACAGGGAGAAGCTGATGGCAAGTGCCCCTCTCACCACGCAGTACAAACAAATATAACAAATGAGAAAACAATTGAAGAAAGATTTTGGGGTACAGTGCATGCCTCCAGTGCCTCAATAGTAAGGAACTGGTTGGAATAAAAGCCCTCAGAAGCCTCAGTGTACGCTGACAGTAGTAGAAATGCAGAAATTGCTTCATAATTTGGTGCCTATGCACATATCCACTTTGTCAAAAGCTTCTCCTCACTTTTCTCATTGCAAAATTATATCAAACTAAAGTCTCTGAGCAACAAGGGGTGCTAGCTGCACATTCGAGCAGACTAGATAGACCTCTAGGCCTTTATCTGCTGGCAAATCTCGTATGTTCGTAACAATGGCCATCAACTCAAAATGTTCATTACTAAGTTCTTTCATGGGCATAAATGAAAGACTAAAGGAAAAATAATGTTTAAATAGTTTTACTGGCAAGGAAGGCTCACAAAAATGCCTCTGCAAGATGACAGCACCAAGATTCTCCTTCTATACCACCCGGCATGTAGCATGCCAGAGTCACTGCCCTCAGTCACCTAGTCCTGCTAGAAATACATAAGTTAAACTTACGGGGACATGGTGGAGGTACTTGGGAATTTGTAAGGTAGCTCTGATTGTGGGCAGTGAGTCTGGTTGGCAGTGGGACTGTCCCTGGGAAGGCCCAAAGGACAGAGGCATCAGTAGGGCATGGAGTATAAAAAGAACATCAAAAAAAGTGGAGTTGTAGGTTCTGTTTGATGGGTTACATCCATCATGTTATGACTGGGAGTAGGAAGCAGAGTCATCTGTGTGAGTGACATATTCTTGGGGTATGAAATAACTATTGTTTTCACTGGTCTGCCGAACCTGACGGGTCAAGGCCCATTCTGTCTTCCCAAAGCCTCCTAACCCATAACATTTGCCGCAAGACAACTCTGAAAAGCCATAAAAGGCTCAGAAAATGTGGAGGCTGATGACTAAATAGCATTCCACTGAACAGGAATCTATATAAAAGAAAACCTTGGTGCCCTTCCAACCAGCCAGTTTAAGGCTCTAATTTGCAGGGGTTTTTTAATGCTTGTGAAATGTAACCTCATTTCCAATCCAGTTACTACTGCAGTCAGAGATTTTATTTTGAAGCCAGACAAGCACAATACATAGGCATCATAAGATATCATACCATTTATCAATTGGAAGACAGTGTGGGTGTTATTTCATGCCACTTACTTCTCAACCTTTTGTTATTGTATTATGTAGTTCTAACACTCAGAATGTGGAACACTAACCCTCAGAATGTGGATATATATATATTCAGACCTGGAGATACAGCTCTGAACAGTGGAAACTGGTGCCTTTATTTGTGCAAAGTTTAATTTTCATTTAGCATCATAGAGTATTATGAATTCCTGCTTTAAAGTCTGTGTTGGGCCAGACTTCCAGCGGTAGCACACCTGCCACTCATGATGCCAGTGACCCTGGTTAAGGAATTAGCTTAGTTCATTGGAGGGCCAGCAGGGAGCATGACTTAGCTTCCCAGAAAATGCTCTCCTCCTTCATGGAGGGAGGATAAGACTTTCACAACATTGCCATCTGGTCAACCACAGGTGGAAGTGCAACAGAGGCACAGAGGGAGGGAGGAAGATGTCCATCTGGCTCGCAGCTGCAGCTCAGATATGCATGCTCCTGTACTAAGCCCCATTGTGTGTAGAGGGCTCTTGCAGTAAACCACATTTTGTGCAGACATCCTAGGGGTAGAACAGAACATGGAAAATGGTCCCAGCTTGGTGGATGATGAACCCAGGTAAATCTGGGACTAGTGCTGCCTCCTATCATGCTGTCTGACACAGCATAAGTGTTACAGAGGTCTGCCCCATCCTCATCTCCATCTTTGTATAGCCACAAATACATGGAGGTGGCAGCTGCAGGCAGGGGTAGCAGGGGTCCTGGTAACCTGGTAATGTCAGGAGGACAGCCGAGCCGGAGGAAGAGGGACATAAAGTGTAAATAAGATCAAGGCTGAGTTTACACAGTACTTTCTGTATGTTAAGGCAACACAACTTTTCCATGTGGAACAGATTGGGAGAGAGCAGTTCTGAAAGTTAAAATGAGGACATCCCTGGTAATGCTGGACAGTTGGGGACGCCATACCATTTTCTACTTGCAACATGATGGATTTGAACTGCTGCACAGCTCTGCTAACAGTGTTCTCTTTTTATACATGCTTGAAATGCATGCGTGCCACACATGCACAAAAAACATCTTGGGACAGTATGACATTTTAGAGGTGTGTGAGTTTCTGCCCATTGCAGTTGACACTTTATGGGGCTTGTCCCTCAGGCACCAATGAATCAACCAGCTGTCTATGACAGCAGTTTGAGCGAAGCAGTCTTTACTTGAAAGAAAAGTGCCACTCCAATCAGGGATGGTTACTAGTTGATGCTTTATGGGGCTCATCCCTCAGGCACCAATGAATCTGCAAGCTGTCTGTGACAGCAGTTTAAGAGAGGACTGCATTTGAAAGAAATCTGCCACTGCAACGAGGGACAGGTTATTCATTCCAGTGGGACCTTCCACCTCCCTCGCAACCAGACACACAGACATACCTTCTCTCTCTTGGCAGCAGCTGACAAGACTCTGGCCATGCGCATTACAGTGCACAGTAACACGCATGGCTGGAGTTACGGTTCTTGTTGGCTCCTGCCGCCGAGCACCTTATTTGTTCGGTGTGCCTTTCCTGGTGATCCATTTCAATAAATAAATAAATGAGCCACATCATGGCTTTCCACATTGGCAGCTCCTGCCGCCTGCCACACACTCCCCGGAAAGCCGACATCGGGGTGCCCAGTCCCCATGTTGCCATGTATCCCCTTCCCCCCCATTAATGTGATACACTGGAAGCCCACCCCAGTGTGCCAAAATAATTCTTTATTTATGTTTCTGACACCGGGATGCACACTCCCCCACCCACCTGAATATTTCAAGTGCCAACATTGGGGTGCCCAATCCCCATGTTGGCATGCTCCCCCTCCCCCCCACACACACACTATTGTGGCTCACTGGGAGCCCAATCCAGTGTGCCTAAATATTTTTGGTAGTCTGTAAAATAAAGAAAACCATCCCCATAGTCTTTTCCCCCCCTGTAAAAAAGAAAACGGTCCCTCATCGTCTTCCCATTCCCTCTCTCCCACCCACACCCTCCCTCTACGGACCCCACCTCCCTTACCCTCCTTTCCCCATACTTACCTCCATAGGTCGGAAGCAGCAATCTGCACTCTTCAAAGTCAACGGAAACTGGGGGTTCAACAAGTTGATATCTCGCCATTTTAGGAGTTTTGGCCTCAAATTTTCAACATGGTGTTCTTGGGACCCATCTCATGAACACTGCTACTGTCATTTGGTTACTCGGTCCAGAAAGGTGATTTTGTGGTTGCTGTGTGGAATCACCTTTCAGAACCAATTAACAAAATGACAGTGCCACTGTTCATGAGGTGGGGTCCCAAAAAGCCCATGGTGAAATTTGGTGACACAATTCCAAAAAATGACTGTGTTAAAAGTGTTCGTTGCACAGTTTCTATGCATGCTGGTAACTGCGCTTTTTTTATATTTTCACTCCAGATTTTCAACATTGCCATTTTTGTGCACTTCCTTATGAACAGTATGCTGGCATTTTTCACATCCTGCCCAAAATGTATTTTCACATCTGTGGCGAAGAATGGCGCGCAGCCGCTGTAAATCAACTTCCGGGACAGATTAACAAAATCACAGTGGCGCTGTTCAAGAAGGAAGGTCCCAAAATGTCCATGTTGAAAATTTATGTTTCAAAATTCAAAAATGATTGCATTACAGGCGTGCATTAGCGAGTTTCTACACATGTTCTATAACTTCACCAATTTTTCATATTTTCACTCCGGAGTTTCAATACTGCCATTTTTCACACTTAGTCATGAACAGTAGTCATTTTTCACATCCTATCCAAAATGTGTTTTCGCACATGTGGCTTTGAATGGTGCAGTCATTGTGCAAAATCACCTTTCGAGATTGAGTAACAAAATGATAGTGCCACTGTTCATGAGATGGGGTCCCAAAAAGCCCAAGTTGAAAATCTGGAGCAAAAATACCAACAACACTCAGGGCATTAGGGTTTCCGACCATAACACCCCACCCTGTAAAGACTGACAGGCGTCAGGGGTGTGACTTCAGGTAGTCGGCCATAATGCTTAAGCCATTCCACCCCACCCCCACCCTGCAACCAGTGACAGGCATTGAGGTGTGCCTTGGGGTCTTTGGCCCTAACGTTCACCCCATTTTCTTCTACTGTGCCCATCTCAGCTTATTTCCTTATGGAATGGGGTGAGCATAAGGGCTGGAGACTCCAAGGCACATCGCAACACCTGTCAGTGTCTACAGGGTGGAGTGAGGTGGAATGGCATGAGCATTATAGCCAATTACCCAAAGGCACATCCCCAAATGCCTGTCAGTCTCTGCAGGGTGGGGTTGGTGGTTAGCGTTAGTTTAATACTTCACTGCCATTTCTATTATGCATCTCTCTAACTCCTGCACTACCAATGCCAATACCAGCAAGCAAACATTCAGCATTGACAAATGCTTGTTTTCTTTTATGTCATGCTAAACATGTATACCATAAAAAAAAAAAGTCGAACTTGAGAGTTGTTGATAACACCTGATGCTAAACTGGTCAGATGAGCTCCACAGCCGATGCAGTGTAGAGGATAATGTCAGGTCTAGTCTTGTTTTAATTTATTCACTTTCAGTATATGTGTCATAATGAAAACACACTGTGTAGGATGAACCTAAGCACTGAAATGAAATGCCTCCTTTATGTACTTCCATTATGAGACTACAGCCCTTTAGACACAATACGAAAAGGATAAAACAATTACTCCAAGAAATATAAATCAAGTGCAAACACCAACCAAAATGATTTATCAGTGGCTTACTAGCTGCTCTGAGTGGATCAGAATCCGAGCTGAGCTAGTTGTTTTTTCTGCCGGTAAGATCCCAGCAGAAACGGGTTTCTGCCACACAGAATTCCAGTGCACCCCCCTCAAAGTTATCAGGCCATCCTGTCACCCCAAACCCCATCAAGCTTTGAGGACCTCCCCATCACCTTAAAAGATGCCTCTGACCATTGTCAAGCCCTTTTTTCAGCTCACCTACAGTCCATAACCGTGGCTAGGTACAGCCCTAGCAGCCTGCCCCATATTCACAGTTTGGACTGTATCCCTATGTAAGAACATGTTTACACAGCATACTTACTGATCCCTGCTTATGAAGGTGGGGAGGAGTCCTGATGGACCTTGAGTGCCTTCCAACATCACATTACTATGTTACTATGAGTGTTGTGGGCTACAATGTCTTTATGGTGCTTATTATCAATTCACTGATAATTGATTCTAGTTCTAGGTCTAGGTGATTCTAGCTTTTTAATGTCTTCATCAGTGACATTGCAGAGGGGCTGGAAGGAAAAGTATGCCTTTTTGCAGATGACACAAAGATCTGCAACAGGGTTGATACACAAGGAGGCGTGGAAAGGATGAAAAAGGACTTGGCAAGGTTGGAGGAATGGTCAGACGTATGGCAGCTAGGATTCAATGCAAAAAGTGCAAAATAATGCACCTGGGAAACAAGAACCCAGGGAAGAATACACAATGGGTGGGAGGTAGTAACAACAACAAAACAGGAAAGGGACCTGGGGTAATCATATCAGATGACCTTAAGGTTAGCAAGCAATGTGAGAAGGCAGTAGGGAGGGCCGGGGGTATACTGGGATGTATAGGGAGAGGCATCAGCAGCAGAAAACAGGAAGTTGTTATCCCTCTGTACAGACAGTTGGTGAGACCCCATCTGGAATACTGTGTCCAGTTCTGGAGACCCCATCTCCGCAAGGACATAGACAGGATAGAGGTAGTCCAGAGGAGGGCAACTAAAATGGTGCAGGGTCTGCAAGAGAAGCCATATGAGGAGAGACTAAAGGAGCTTAATATGTATACCCTTGAGGAAAGAAGGGGGGGACATGATAGAAACTTTCAAGTACCTCAAGGGAATCAACAAAGTCCAAGAGGGTAGCATCTTTCAGAAAAAGAGACTTGCAAGAACAAGGGGACACAATTTAAAGATAGAAGGAGAGGCGGTTCAGGGCAATGTGAGGAAGTATTATTTCACAGAGAGGGTAGTGGATGCATGGAACAGCATTCCTGAGGAAGTTGTGGGGTCTAAAACTGTGGGAGAATTCAAGAATGCATGGGACAGACATAAGGCAATTCTTGTGGGGGGCAGGAAGATAAAGGCTGTTGGTTAACTAGGATCTGCGGCCTATCCTGTAGGTAGGGAAATGGGCAGACTAGATGGGCCTAGCGGTCCTTATCTGCCGTCAAAGTCTATGTTTCTATGTTTCTATGTAGTTAGGTGGATTGGTACAAGATTTTTATAAGAAGGGGCTTGGCAGTCATTGGAAATATACACAGATACATAGAAGGTGATGGCAGATACTGGTTTTGCTCCCACCGCCTCCACATGGAGGCTGTTTCAAGCATCCACTACTCTTCACTTGAAAAAGTACTTTTTCACATTGCTCTTTGAGCATACCCCCTCCAGCCTGTATCATGCCCCTTGTTCCTGTACACTTTCTTTTCTAAAAGATGCTACCCTCCTGTACCTTGTTTAAACCCCGATATACTTGAATGTCTCTATCACACCCATCTCTCCTCTCCTCCAGGCAATACATATTGAGGTCATCTAGTCTTTCCTCATATGACTTTTGGTGCAGTCCTTGCACCACTTTTGCTCTTCTCTGAACTGCCTCTATTTTGTCTATGTCCTTCTAAATTGCAGCCTCCAGAACTGGACACAGTACTCCAGATGAGGTCTCACTAGTGATCCGTACAGTGTCATAACCACTTCCTTTTTTCTGCTGGTGATACTTCTCCTATGCACCCTAGCATCCCACTGGCTCTCCCCACAGCCTTCTTACATTGTTTGGTTACCTTTAGGTCATCAGATATGATTACCCCCAGGTCTCTTTCTTGACTGGTGGCCGTCAGTTCTTCTCCATCTTGTACTCCTCCCTTGGATTTTTGTGCCCCAAGTGCATGATTTTGCACTTCTTTGTATTGAATCTTAGCTGCCACACTCTTGACCACTCCTCAAGCATATTAAGGTCCTTTCTCATTTTTTTCCAACCCCCCTGGAGTGTCGACCCTGTTGCAGATCTTAGTGTCATCTGCAAAGAGACATACTTTCCTCTCTAACTCCTCTGCAATGTCACTTATGAAGACATTAAAGAGGACTGTCCCCAGCACGGATCCCTCTGGCACTCCACTGGTCAGCCCCCCTCCTTGAATTGAACACCATTTACCACCACTCTCTGTGTCCTGTCACTGAACCAGTTTCTGACCCAGTTTACTACCTTGGGACCCACTCCCAGGTTGCCCAACTTATTTATCAATCACCTATGTGGGACAGTGTCGAAGGTCTTGTTGAAATCTAGGTAGGCTACATCCACCACCGCCACTCTCCCCCCCATCTACCTGCCTGGTCACCCAATCAAAGAAATCAGATTTGTTTGACAAGACCTTCCCGCTGTGAATCCATGCTGCCTTAGATCCTGTGCTCCACTGCATTCAAGAAATATCACAATCCTTTCTCTTTGTTATGCTTACTTGCTTAACACAAGGGCTTGTTGCCTTTGTTATGGCTCCCATAAGGTTAGCCCATTGTTTCTCTACATCCCCCCTTCTTCTTCCCCTGCCAGGGCTTCCTTGAGACACTCCCACATTTTTGCAAAGTCAAACTGTCTGAAATCCAGGACCCTTGCTTTCATGTGGTTTGACTCCTCCACTGTTCTCACATTGAACCACACCGTACAATGATCACTGGACACCATGTGGCTACCCACCATTACATCAGTGACTCTGTCCCCATTGGTGAGTACCAGGTCCAATATTGCACCTTCTTTGGTGGGTTCCGCCACAAGCTGCTTGAGGCACGACCCCTGCAGGGCATCCAGGATGCCTCTGCTCCTGGCTGTGAATGCAGTCTGGGTGATCCAATCCACATCAGATAAATTGAAGTCTCCCACCAGCAGCTCTTTACCTCTGGCTGTCATTTTGTGGATGGCTTCCACTAGTACCCCATCTATCTCTTCCCCTTGTGCTGGAGGTCTGTAGATCACACCTGTGTGAATGGCAGTCTCATTTCCTAGCTCCAAGGTGACCCACAGTGCTTTCACTCCCTCCTGCAATCCCTGAACTTCAGTTGCTTTAATTCCTTCCCTGACGTAGATAGCCACCCCCCTATCCTTTTTTCCCACCCTGCCTTTTCTAAATAGAATGTAACCTGGTGTGGCAATATCCCATTCATGGTTCCCAGTGTACCATGTCTCGGAACACAGTGACAATGTCTAGGTCCACCTCAGCCATCAAGACCACTGGGTCTGGGATTTTGTTTCCCAGGCTGTGGGCATTCATGCACATGGCCTTCCACATTTTGCAACCTCTCCTACTAGCAGATCCTAACCTACCCCCATGTCTTCCTCTCCCTTCCTCTCCTATTTTTACTCCTATTGTTCCTTATCTGTGCCATTCTACAGATCTCAGTTTTAGGTTTTTGTGTCAATTTCCCATCTCTAAGGTTCTCCCTACTGACTGCTTCATCCTGTAGGAGAGGGGGGCAATTAGCTTCTTCCTGCCTACTATGGCCCTCCCCCTTGGCCCCTTGGCTAGTTTCAATGCTTGACACTGAAGCATTTAAACCTCTCACTAAGGATCTTGGTTCCCCCCCTGGATAGATGCAATCCATCCCACTTGTATAGGTCTGCTTTCCTCCAGGTGGGACCCCAGTCCCCAATGAAGCCGAAGCCTTCTGCTCTGCAGCAGTCCTTGTTATATTTATTTTTTTAAATATCTGTTTATTAACAAGTGTTTGCACATACAAGTTCATTCAAATAGTCAAGGAGGTACAGAAACTTCCAAGTCAGTAGGAACGTTTGGGATAAACTGTGGGGTGACATATGCCTCCCGACACAGCAAGGGGGGCATCACCACATCGAAGCAGCAATTTCCATTCCTAAGTATCAAAGTTGTGAAAAAAGACAGTAGGCAATAAGAACCTTATATCGCAAGTAATGTCTCTGAAGGAGAGGGGTAGAAAATAAAAGGAGCCACACTCCTTAACCCCGGAGGAGAGGACACATATTTCACCAGAGTGTCTAACATAAATACAGCAAAGCAGTCCCAGGTTTCCCCAGCTTTATAAGGATCCATTTTTCTCACATATCATTCTTGAGGGGTCCCTTCCACTCTTTGGAGGGTACCCCTCAATCACACCCATCCAGAGAGCTGAGAGTGCATCTAAGGGACAAGGGTATGATCATATTGAATGATATATAACACCTATGCAGCCCACCTGGAGGTGAAGCCCTCAGAGTTTTCATTAAGGCTAAAGATAATTTTTCCATTTTATAAATGTCATTGACCATTGTTCTCCACTGATCTAAGGTAATCTTTTGAGGGATTAACCATCTCCTGGTTATACACTTTTTAGCCGCTACCAGCATGATCCCAAGGATGATATTGGTAACGGCTAAGAAGTGTAGAAACTATCCATAAACCCCATGGAATAAATTTTGTAATACGTACACTTAAGGCTTTAGCTGGACCGCAGTATGAAGCTCCTTCATAGTCCCCTCCAATTCCACGAGAAAAGTTCTGAGCTCTGAGCACCACCACATCACATGTATATGGGTTGCAGGGTGATGCTGCATGCCCTCCAACTTGTAGCACTCCCATTCCTCAAATCCCTGACAGCAATAGCAGGAATTTTAGAGAAATGTATGAGATGCTTCCAGGCATACTCCTGCCAGACATGCGAGAAGTGACCCTCCCTAGCGCAGAACACACTTTTTACCACTCCTCTCTCTCTGTCTGCTGATCCAGCTCCTCCCCCATCTAGTGGCTATATGTGTAGTATTATTCCATTAAGTCACCTGAAGGGTCTTATAAATAAGCGAGAGTAAATGGGTGGTGGATTGCAGCCTGATCTGTAGCGCTAGAGCACGCAAGAGGGCTGTACATGTAGTAGGGTCTCAGGCCTCAACAGGCAATGTGGTGTGATAATACTGCATCTGGAAGTAGCAGAAGAAATCTTTTGATCCAGACAGAACTGCTGCTGCAGTTCTGGGACGGTTTCATGTCTGCTGCAGCACACAACTGACTTTGGTAGATTATGTTCCACCTTTGCCAGTCCTTGTACGTGGCATCTATTTGTGCAGGTGCAAAATCAGGTAGGTTCACCAGAGAGCACACCCATGCTAATTGTGGCTCCAGACCCATGTCTATGACAACCTGTTGCTATACTTCCCTGACATGAACCAACCAGGGGTTCATTATATCTCCAGCTCTACTTCCTTGCCCATCCCCAAATATTTATTTTACCATACTCTGGAAAGGTAACAATTCCTTCTCCATGTCCAACCACTGGGGCCCTGATCCCTGTGTGTGCCAGTGAAATAAGATGCAGAGATGGGCTGCCGTGTAGTACATATAGAGGTCACAGAGGCCAAGTCCTCCCCTGGTCTTGGGAAGCATGAGGGTTGATAGCCGGATTTGGAGTTGACAACCCCAGGAGATATGTTATAGCTAACCTCCATTTCTTCCATTCATGCTATAGTACCAGTCACAGAACGTTATGAAAAATATATAGGAAGCAGGGGAGAACCACCATTCGGACTGTCTATTTTACGAACAAACGTTAAGGGCAAGATGCTCCATGTCTGGAGACCTGTTAATAACTGGTTGGATAAGGGACCATATTTAACCTCATATAGCTTTTCCAAGTTACGCAGTATCTTAATACCCAACTACTTAATGACTTCTAGGTCCCAGCAAAATGGATACCGCTGTCTTAGTTCTGGACTCAGGGGACTGTTTCCATTTTCATGGTGTTTAATTTATAGGCAGAAATAGCACTAACATGGGTCAATATGCAGAAGATCGCTGCAACAATATTCTCTGGGTCTGCCACATAGAGAAGAACATCGCCACATACAGCGCTGTACAGTGCTCCCTGTCCCCCACTCGCACACCTGTGAGGAACCACTCTCCCAACTGCCTGAGCTAAAGGTTCAATATATAAAGCACAGAGCAATGGGGAGAGCAGACACCCTGTCTAGCGCCCCATCCCAAAGCAAATGAGGCAGAAGTGTAGCCATTTTCCTTTATAAAGGCCTGCAGAGAGGCATAAATGTGCTGGAATAGAGTAACAATGTCCCTCGATAATCCCATCTGTGGTAAAGCGGCAAAGAGAAAGAGCCAAGACACCCTATTAAATGCCTTTTTGGTGTCTAAACTGACCAGGAGGGATGGGATCTGGTGTTAATGCATGTGGTGTATTGTAGAATATGCAATATGCGATTAATGTTATCATCCATTTGCCTACAATGACCAAATCCAGTCTAGTCAGGGTTTATCAAGTTTGGCATGAGGGTGTCTAACCTGTGGGCTAGTATGACCATAAAAATTTACAATCTGCATTCAGGACTGAGATCAGTTGGTACGCCATGCATTCAGTGGGATTTTCCCAGGCTTGGGAATAACCAAATCGAGGCATACTGCCGGGAGCTCAGAATCTCACCCCTTCTAATACTTCACTGCAAGCTTATGGTAATTGATGTAACAGAAGCTCACAATGGGACTTGTACAGCTCTGCAATGTACCCATAAGGGCCTGGGGCTTTTGGGGTTTTGGCTGACAGTATCACTGGCTCCAACTCTGCAAGCTGGATTGGGATGGTGAGAGCCTCTGCCTGTGCTAATGTAAGGATCGCTAATGTCAAAGAACCCAGGAAGACATCTGTTACCACTGGGTTGTGTGTGCCCTGGGTGTATAAAGGGTGGTGTAGAATGACCTGAAGCCTTCAGCGATCTGCAAGATCTTCTGCGGCATCTTCCCTGTAAGGGGGTGCCGCAGGTTAGCTATAGTAGCTCTAGTGTTCTGCCGCCATAGCTGATGGGCCAATACCCTGGTTGCGATAGGGCCTACCTCATAATATATATGTCACAGAAACATCAAAGGCCATCTCTGTTTTGTGCAGAAGTATGGCATCTATTTCTTACTTTATTCTGTCCATTGGTCCTTCACCAAACTATCCCTGTTTATGGGCTGTCTGCAGGAAGTAATGTGTTTCCTGCAGATCACCCAGCCTCTCTGCTTTCCCAGTGCTTTCAGGATGTGTACGCAATAAAATGGCCCCAGAGAACTACTTTGCAATTACAATTTTAATTGTTTAACCAGGAGTGGCACACTAAGCCAAAAGCTTGTTTACAGGTGCAACATGAGACACAGGGAAGTTAAGTGACTTGCTCAGGGTCACACAGTATGCAAGTGGGGGCTGTGGGATTCAAACCCAGGTCTCCAGATTTGCAGCTCGGAGCCTTAAACCACTGCGCTATACTGCCTCCCATACTTTGAGCATGTCCCACAGGACAGTAGCAGTGTGATTCCCATCCTGTTTGAGCTCCAGGATCTCTGGAATTTTCTCTGCTAGGTAAGTACAGAACTCCTCTGACTGCAAACAAAATGCACTTAGGCACCACTTTGTTTTTGGCCAAAACTGAGAAAGATTCAAATAAGTATGAGCTGGGGCATGGTCCGACAATAATATATCCCCAGCTTTGCACTTTTCTACAATGTGAATAAATTTTGTTGCATGTAACTGTCATCTATCCTGGTGTACACCTTGTGGACTGTTGAATAATGGGTGCAATTCCTTTCTCTAGGATGCAGTTCCTTCCATATGTCAGACGAATGGAGGTCTCAAGGAAGGAGGCATAGAGTTTATGCACCAGTTGCCTGGGGAATGGGCATTGGATGTATATACCAAGTGTTTCAGCAGATCATGTTAAAATCCCAGCCAGTAACAGCATCCCTGTGGTGTTCATTAACACCAGGTCAAGGAGTTTCTTCATCTCGGGGACTTGATCCAGGCGTGTACATGTGTGTGTGTGTGTGTGTGTGTGTGTGTGTGTGTGTATATATATATATATATATATACTATATATATATATATATATATATATATATATATATATATATAGATCCACAGATCCACAAATAATTTGCTTGGGTTTTATTTCATTACCAAAAGTACACAGTTAACTAAAAGTACTCTGTCTAGGAACTGTGTCAGCTTTACTCCCCATATTTGATTTTACTCATCTCACTTCAAAAATGAGAGTATTTTACCCACTCCAAAATCTGATTTAGCTGAATAGGACAAATTAGGCTAGAAATGAAATCTATTCCTAACTGAATAGTAGTGTACAAAAAAGGAAAATTACGTACCTACCGTAATTCTTGATCTTCTCTTGTATCTTCACCATTCATTACTTCCTGGGTGTAAGCCGAGGCTGCAATTGGGTCACGCCGGAGCTTTTTTTTTTTTAAAGCTTACTTGAACGGCACCGCCTCGAGAGTGACGCCATGCGTCATGCACGAGGGGCAGCTAGTAGCGATCACTCTCCTCCAACTCAGTTCTGTGAGCCAGAGGGCAAAAGTGAAAGCAGAGAATATAGATAGCGAGGCAAGATAGCAGGGATAGCAAAAGCAAGGAAGAATGAACTGAAAAGGAATAAGCCGATGGAGAAAGGACAGAGGAGATAAGTATCCCTAGCCTAGGACTGCAGGGCCTCCTACCTGGGCGACTCTAGGAGGAGAGATAAGGAAGGAGGTGAGAAAATAGAAGAAGAAGAAGAAGAAGAAAGAGAGATGGGATGTTGAAGGGACCAGGATGCCCAACGAGCATAGTTAGCTTACAGCTGAAGGCTCGATTAACAGGGAAGCAAGAATCCCCGGAGATAGAGCTGAAGAGAAGGTTCACCAAACCCGCTAGACAGACTCAGGAGGGCATAGTCCTTATCCTCAACATGCCATTGTTGTTGATAGCCCCCTCGGGTTCCTGGCCGCGAAAGGCCTAGAATTTGAGGACACTCGAGGAGGGAAAATGAACCCCAGGCAGCAGGAGAGTGCTGCTCTAGGACTTAGAAAAGGAAAATGTAAGCCTTTCAGGCGTTTTAAGCATAGACATGGGACTCAGACAGACTTGCCAAAGCAGGCCAAAGGCTTAGGCTGGCTGGGATTGGATATGGTCAGCACTGCTCTTCTGTAAAAATTGTCCAGGAGGACACTTAAAAGGAGAAACCAATATACAAACTAGCGAGAAGGGTAGCCTACCCTCTCATTTCCCCTCTTGTTTGTTCTCTTTTTTTTTTTTTTTTACAGATAAAAATTTTGCAGGCTAGTTGCATGACCCCAATACCAAGATGCCTATAGCAGTCGGAGAGAGTTCCTTCAGCATTATTTTTTTTTTTTTTTAGAAAGAAAAAAGGAACAGACGTGCCCGTTCCTCTGCTCTGCAAGGCAAGAATAGAGGGGGGGGACTTTGATTTCAGGGCAATATCTGGAACACGGGATTGCAGGATCAAAACTGAATAGCCTGAGCCAGGCCAAAGCCCCAGAGGTATCCCGCCAGAAGGATGGCAAGAGATAGTTGTGCAGTCTGAGCGCCAAGCAATCCATGAGATAGCCCATGAATCTTAGAGTAAGTAATTTTCTGGAAAATTAGAACCCCCAGAAGATTTTTTTTTTTTTGCAGAGGAAGGAAGGACGGGAGGTGGAGAAGCCACAGGAAGAGGCCACTGAGGGATGGTGGGGTGGGTAAGTAACGAATGGTGAAGATACAAGAGAAGATCAAGAATTACGGTAGTACGTAATTTTCCTAACTTCCTTGTCAATCTTCACCATTCATTACTTCCTGGGTGATACTAAGCTCCTCTTCCCTGGAAGGGAAGAGGTCATACCCTGAGGGAACAAGACCCCCAGCCTTCTGCTGGTGAGAAACAGAAGGAGAAGACCCTGGCTTATTCAGAAAGCCTAAGTGGGAGAAGAGCTAGGAGGTGCCTCCCGAGGACGAGGAGACGGAGGGAGCCCCTGTAAAAGTCTCCTAGCTCTGGAAGAGAAAAGACGGGTCCCCCGGAAGGCGGAGCGAATCACCCTATGCCGGGCCAGGGCTGACAACCTGGAAAGACGAAGCCATGCCGTCCGCCTGATGCAGATCGCTGTCCCCGCAAGCCTGGAAGCCACCTCATTGGCGTCATAAGATGCCCTTGCTTGGTGTCTTGCCAGCTCCAGGCCTACCGCGGAGAGGGCAACGGCTTGTCTGGTTTGCTCCGTGTCAGGCATTGATGCCAGCAGCTGGGACATCATCGACCACAAATGCCGGTTGTAGGCAGCGTGGTGAGCCTGATGTGATGCAATGCATGCACTCACACGAGAAGAAGAGAACACTCTTCGCCCCCAACGGTCGAACTGGAGAGAGTCCGGATCCGTGGGGGTCGTGCGCCAGGCAACGGCGCCCAGAAGGAGTATCCAGGTACACCAAACCCGAGGGCGGGTTGGGAAGGGAACCTAGAGACTCAGAGGGGGCACAATACCTACGCTGGCAGTCAGCCGGGGCTGGAGAAGAAGCGGCTGGGGACTGCCAGGACCGGATAGACGCCTCCTGGAAGGGGATAGGCCAGGAAGGTACCACCAAATGCTGGGCACTGAATTCACCAAGGAATTCTCGCGTCTCCCATTGGGTATTGTCTCTCCGAACATAGGAAATCCGAAGATCCCTCACCATCCTCGAGAGGAAACGCATATTCTGTGAAATCAGCATCGGAGGAAAAGATGAGCAGGGTTCCTCTCTCAGAGGAGGAGATGAGGATGATGGGAGCTGGAATGTCCAGAGGATTCCTGTGGCGGTGGGGATAGTCGAAAGCCCGCTCATGCATGTATCTAACATATGAGGGAAAGGCCGCCGCAGAACCCCTGAACTGCTCCCAGGATAACGGACCCGTAGGACCGACATGGCCTGGGAGCGGGGGTGGTGAAGGCAGAGAGATGGGAGAGGGGCACCTCTGCGGAGGCAACTGCTCTCTGCGAGGGCTCTGGAATCCGGGGAAAGGAGCCCTAGTAGGAGGGATCCCGGATATCAGACCAGGCTGCAGAACGGAACTCTGGGGAAGCGGAGCCTGAAGAGCCCTGGGGAGAACCTCCCTGTGACGATGCCGCGACCGTATGGATCCAGAAGGGCAGTCCGCACAAACGCCGCAGGAGGACACCCTAGAACCCTGGAGGGAGGGGCGAGGCTCTGCACTTCGGCTCCTGTCCACCCCCTCTGGGGTGGCCAAAGAAGACCGAGCAGCAGACCCCCTGCCCTCAACCCTCAGACTCTGAGAGGCCCTCCTCCTCGACCACAGCGTCCCCCTGTCCCTAGAGAGGGCAACAGCACCCAGGGTAGCTGTCACGGGCCTCAGAGAGGAGCCTCCCCTCCATCACCCCGCCTGCCCCGGGCTCCTGGCCACCCCAGCCGGGAACCCTCAGGAGACGATGGCAGGGGGACAGAGGAGCCTGCTGCGCCGCCTGGTACCCCTAGCCACCGGGGACCCAGACCCCGAAGAGTGGGGGTGCCAGGATGGGTCCACGTCCGAGTCATCACCCTCCGAGGAGGACGAGACCAGCAGGACCTCAATGCTGGCCACCCCAGGGGTCCCCGAGGCCACGGGGCCGCGAACGGCCCCGGTACCAAGGGAGACGCCGCTTGCACCCCCCACGCCGGTAGCAGCCAGGCCTAACTCCACACCCCCAATGGCGCCGGCAGGGCCGGCACCGCCTGGAGGAAGGACAAGGCCCACGGCGCTGGCGGCAGTGTCGGGAGGTGAGGCAGCACCGTCGACGGTGCCACCATGTCCAATTGTGCCACGAACGGCGCCGAGGCCCAAAGCGGCACCGCCAACGGCGCCGCCCCGATCACCGGCACCGCCAACGGCGCCGGGATCCAAAGCGGTGCCGATCACCGGCGCCCGCAAACGCACCGGGATCCAAAGCAGCGCCGAAACAGCGCTGCGGTGATCACCGGCACCGCGAACGGCACCGGATCCGAAGCAGGCGCCAAAGGGGCGTCGAGGTCCACCGAGCCAGGCCCAAAGCCGAGGGCCTCGACGGGGAGGCCTGCACCTCCGAAGGGTGACTGCCCGGCGGTGTCGGCGCTGCGCCCGGGAGGTGACTACGATGCCCCGACACTGCAGAAGGGCCTCCTCCTCAGCAAAAAGACGAGAGACCCCTCCTCCTCATACCGTATAGGCCTGGAGGGACCCGAGAGATTAACGACCGTCGTCCGAGAATCCTGAGAGCGACGCCGTCCCCTGAAGATCGGCGGGCCTTGCTGAGCTTAAATGCGTGGTTTCGAGGACGCCGACGGTCCATCGAGAAACAGGTGTCGCATCTAATCCATATCATGGTTGGGTCCCAGGCAACGAAGGCAAACGTCATGCCGGTCCGAGACGGAGAAATGCCGGCCACAGGAGCACCGACGCGTAGGGGCGCGGCCCGTCTTAGAAAAGCGCTTAGCTCCCGAACCGGACATAACGCAAAATTATTAAGGCTAAAACACAGTAGGAAACACACCCGGCGCCGTTAGATAGAAAAAGGAACAGTCTTACCAGATCAGCGTCGAGTGCGAAGAAAAAAGGAGTCGGTACACTACCAGCAGAAACGGACTACCACGCGAGCAGGTGCTGCCTCGACGGCGGGAGAAACAGAACTGAGTTGGAGGAGGAGTCTGTCGCCATTAACGCCACCGCGCATGACGCATGACATCACTTCGAGGCGGTGCCGTTAGGCAAACTTTAAAAAAAAAAAGTTCCCGTGGACGGTGCGCACTCGGCTTACACCCAGAAGTAATGAATGGTGAAGATTGACAAGGGAAGATTAATGTTGGTATACCAGTTTTCATGGTGGAATAGCAAACCTTGTTAAATGGTATTCGTAGGAACGCCACTTTTAAAATGAATTTCTAGCCCTGTCAAGGCAGTAAAAAGGCTCCCAATCCACAAGGAAACTGGGAATGTAGGTTATTCAATTTGAAAGTCGTAGCTTTTTTTTTTACTTTCTTTATTCGCCTGCTAGCCAGGGCATGTCTGGGGCAGATTCACTCAACCTTGCCTCCACCACCTGCTTTCACAGACCAAGACAGGTGCAATTTTAATTTAGGGGTGTCCCTTAAAAACAAGGAACTCCAACCTGCTATGCAGAAGTGCAGCCCCAAATAAATCTTGATAATCTTGAGAGAAAATAAAAGTAGCTCTGTACCCTATGAATGGCACAGTTAAACTGGAGAATTGCAGTTGCATGGAATCCTCGTATACCCAACATTCTAAAGATTGGACTCTGCCATTTCCCCTGGTAGGGGTACACTATACCCAGTTGTTATGATTACCCATTGACAACGTGGAACGCTACAGGAAAAAAAGCACAATACAATACATTAAATAAAAAACGAGGTAGGGAAGAGGAAGTGCAAAAGGACACTGAAGACAAGTGGTATCAGATTCAGAGTACCAAGGTTACAAAGAGAGGCAGAAAGGTTAATTATTTCCCCATCCCTATGCAAAATCGCTTTGACCCACTTAGTACACAGGTAGATGACAATGAACCTTCCCCCTCCATCTCTTTGGAACCACTAGTTTCTATTAGCTATGAACTATTAGCACCAGAAACAGGTGAAACTAGCACTAGTACTCACAGTCCCCAGGCTAACTCAAAGAACCTTATGGACCAGGATGGAATTATTACTCCTGAGACAAAACAGGTTTTTGTCCTGGGGGATTCCATCATTAAGCATCTTGACTGTGCAGTCTTTGATCAGGATAAAGTGAATAGAACCATGTCTTGTTTTAGGTAAGCCAGAATCTTGGACATAACTAGGATGTCCAAACAAATATTAAAGAATCGGGGTAACAGTCCCCCAGTGATCGTATACATGCAGGACTACATAACATTATGCATCAACATATACAGAATACCAAACAGGAACTTGTAGGGCTAACTAACAGATTGATTGAATTGGGCTGTGAAGTAGCTTTCTCTGAGATACTACCCATGCTAAAAACAACAAAGCAACAAGCTGACAAAATCAAACACATTAGTAATTGGCTAAGAGCATGGTGTCTCAAACAAAATAGGTGCATCACCCACTGGAAAGAATTTTACAACAGAAGAGAACTAATATGCTGGGATGGTCTCCACCCAAGCAGGAGGGGCATTTCACTCTTAGGGCAGCATATAAACTCATATATCTGTAAGAATTTAAACTGAATAATAGTAGGATGGGGAGTAAATCACTATACTGGCCTCCTACTAACAATGCTTTGGATCTAATCACTTATAACAGTACACAAGATGTAGAAATGATGAATATTGCATGTACTAAAATAAAAGACAATATGGTGGAGTCTATTACCTCCCTGTCAAAAAAGATTAGCTATAGCAACAAACTAAAGATACTACTCATGAATTCTAGGAGTTTAAAGAATAAAATTGATGAACTGAGGTATGTACTCAAATGCATACTATTGATATATGTGGTGTAACAGAAACTTGGTTCTCAGATACGGACTGGGGGACAGATATACCTGGTTACACCAAGATCGCTAAAAACCGAGAAAAGAAGACAGGTGGTGGCATAGCCCTATACATTGCCAACCAATATAACACCTATGAACTAAAAAATCTGAACAATAACGGCATTGAAAGTGAAATTATATGGGCAAAAACTCACATTGCTGAGAAATCACTGACAGCAGGTCTTGGCTACCGCTCCCCAAACCTGGATGCATCCGAGAACAAAGCCTTTATGGATAGTATTGAGAATATGGAGGATTATGAGGATTACATTTTAATGGGTGATTTTAACCTTCCAAATATATGCTGGTCAACACTCGAGTGGAAGGGCCAAACAGAAAAAAGATTTGTTGAAATAATTATACAGCATGATCTACAGCAATTGGTAACTGAACCCACAAGAAACAATAATATATTAAATCTAATTTTCACTAACATTGTGGATATGGGATCAACACCTACTGCTGTAGACCAACTGGGTGACAGAGTGACCATAATAAGGTTTAGTGGACTCTAAATAGATTCACAATAACCCCAAAAGGCTCATCTAAAATCAGAAACTTAACAATGCTGATTATAGTAGTATGAAACAATACCTAACATCCTGGAACTGGGAAGATGAACTTAAATATCTTGACGCTGCAGGAATGTGGCAGATGATCTGACAAAAAATTGATTTCTGTATAAAGAACTGGGTTCCTGAACACACAAAATATAATAATAATAATAATAAACACAGGGTTCCACTCTAGTGGAATACAAACATCGAAAGAAACATTAATTACAGTAAAAAAAGAACACCTTCCACACATACATAAACCAGCTATCAGCGACAGACTGGCAGAAGTTCAAGCCACTTGCTAATAAAACCAAAAAACTGATAAGGACTGCCAAGCAAAAACTTGAATATAACCTAGTATCCCTTACTAGGGACAATAAAAAAATATTTTATAACTATATAGGGTCTTTGAAAGGAAACCCTACTGGTGTTGGTTCATTAGTCTTGGACTGGGTTGTCATAACAGATGAGAAAAGCGATGGCATCATCATAATCTAGGGGTCCTCACCCCTAGTTCTGCAATTTTTCCCTGAAGAGGAAAGGCCCTTGCACAACATATTTATGCATTAGCACTCTTGTTGGTATAGTGTAACTATCACCACCCACCCCTCACATATCTCCACCCAGTTTCTAGGGTGCATAGTAACTCAAAAATGCTATTCCTTTATCACACCAAGGGACTGCTCATTTGCTGGTCCCTCCTGGTACATCTGCAGTTGGTTGCAGGGCACCAAGTACCTAAATGCACATTATCCCACTTTGCATGTGACCTCTTGTTACTCCACCACAAAAATTTCTCACTCCACCTTCAGTATGATCCCTTACCACACCTATGACTTCTGGCCAATGCCCAGCATATTAAAACTATTCTCATTGCTCATCGACCCGAAAGTATACACAAGTTACCTTTCTATGGCCCTCCTGCTCCTCAATCCTGTTTGTGTTTCTTACTATTATCTGGAGACATTGAATTAAACCCCAAGCCTAGTCTGAGACCCAAGGCAGAACCCACCACCAGGTCTAAAGACACCGTTAACCTCATGCCCTGCCTGGTCTGACACAAAAGGGCTCAGAATAGCCCATTTAAATGTACAAAGTCTTAGGGAAAATGGCAGAGCTGGAAATCTGGGCCCAGCATTACAAGCCTGATATTCTATGTATAACTGAATCCTGGCTAAACCCTATATCCAGGATCACGAGATTGCCCTTCCTGGCTTCTCCTCAATCCACCATGATCGGCCCTCCAGAGGAGGTGGGGGTCCTGATATACACTAGGGCTGGATTGGTTGTCAATAACTTATTAGATTTAAATATCAACCAGGAAGCTGGGCATATATTTATCACGGTCACCCTTGACCAAGTTAAGCACCTAACTATCGGCTGCATATATCTACTTCCAAATATAGCATCCACCTTCTATATTAATTTCTTCAATAGCTTGGATACCCTCCCTCACAATAACACTATACTCTGTGGTGACTTCAACCTTGACTGGTTAAGACCCAATACATTGCAGTACCATGTTATCCTACTAGATGCAAAGCTAGAGCAACTCCTGGACAAACCTACTAGGCTAAATATGAAGTCAAGCAGGCACAGTGTACTAGACTGGATACTTACCAACAACAGATCCTTTATTAGGACTGCTGGAGTCCTCCCCGATGTTCTAAGTGACCATTCCCCAACTTTCTGCATCTGGAAGAACAATTCCCTTCACCCTCCTCCAAAAATCCATAAAACTAGGGACCCAACTCATTAAACTCCATTCCCTCGGTCTTGATGACAATTCGGTCTCCTGGGTCTCAGACTACTTATCCAATAGGTTTCAATGCGATAAGTGGGCTGGAACCATATCATCCTTGTCTCTTATCACTGATGGGATCCCCAGGGTTCAATTCTAGGTCTCTATTATTCTCAGTCTTTATAAATGACCTGCCAATGAATTGCTGGTGGGCATCACTCAGCCTCACGCTGACGATGCCATTCTATACAGATCTTCCAGTGATGTCTCCTGCATCAACTCCAAACTCCGAGAAAGACTTACAGTTCTTAGAAACCTGGTTCTGAGAGAACCTGTTAGTGCTGAACACCAAGAAAACTAAGTCCTTATTGTTCGGCACACCTCCTTCAACATGGACCCACAACCTCCACTAGTGGTCACTTCCTCCTTCGGGTAAGGATTGAAAGGGTCAACTCCTTTAAATATCTGGGTCTGACACTCTGACCAGCACCTGTCCTTCGATACTCAGGTGACTAATGTGATTAAAGCAACCAACCAAAAGATTGGCCTTTTATATCAAACTGCTCCTTACCTAACACACCAAGCACAGTGGACTATTGCCACAGCTACCCTTTTCCCTGGCCTGTTCTACGGTGCCCCAAAACTCCACTCAGCCAAGAAACCGCTACTGGCAAAACTCAAGGTAGCCTACCATAAAATTGCTTGCTTTGCTGCCAAGGCCCCGGCTCACGTCCACTATTGTAGTGTACTTAACACCCTTGGATGGCCACCTTAGGAGGTCAAACAGGACTTCCCTGTGCTCTGTACCACTTTCAAACTTGTCCATCTCTCTTTGCCTCCTACCCTGTTGAATCTACTCACCATCAAACCCATCCACAGGAATCTTAGATCCTCTCACCTCCCACTTTTAAATCTACCCAGGCCTCACTTAACAATTGGCCAGTGATCCTTCATTCTCTGCACCCCAAGAGTGGAATATCCTCTCACACCCTACTTTCATGTGAGACTCTTCCCTCTTCAAAAACACCTTAAGAAGATCTTCTTCCCATCTCCTGTATGCAACGGTAACTGCAACTAACTCTCTCCGAATAGTTCTGCTGTCCTTTGCACTTTTCTTTCCACTCTCCTGCTCCCCTATCCCATCTACCTTGGGTGTTCCTATGTAGTTATCTGTATCATATGTAGTGTTCTCTGTAAATAAAATCTTATATTGTACAAGTTGTAGTGCTCTGTAAATAAAATCTTATATTGTACACGAGATAGCTTCAGCATGGATTGATCATATCTTTGTACTTACTGCCTGATCATGTATCACTATCTCTGTAATTTTGACCCTCCATATACTACCAGCAAATATTGCCTGCTCCTGACATTCAATGTGGTTTGATCATATCTTTGTACTTTTGCCTGATCATGTATTATTATTTATGTAGATTCCACCTGTAACCATGGCCTCGCCTGACATCCTATATACATATATATTTCCTGTATATATGCCTCTGTACAATACTGTCTTTGCTCACCATGCTTAGAATGTGTTTACCCGGGTCGCCCCTGAAAAAGAGACTTGTGTGTCTCAGCAGGCCTACCCAGTCTTTAAACTTTAAATAAAATAAATAAAAATAGATAAATAGAAGAACTAAACAACTACTTTCTAAGTGTCTTCAAACCAAAGGAAAATATCAGTTTAGATAGCATAGCTGGCCCGGTGGCACTGAGGGTTAAGGCACTAGATGCTTCACCTCACACCACGCCGGTGACCTGGGTTCGGGAACGAGCCTGGGCCATCAGGGGTTGGCAGGGCCGGGGAGGGACTGAGCCTATGATGGACAGCTCTCCCTTCTCAGGGAGGGTGTAGGGCATAGCATTGCTCTTGAGCGTGGAAGCCTGGAACTTGCGTCACTGCCATATGGCACTGGGGGCAGAGCTCGTCGGATGCTGGCCATCATTGCACATCTGAGCTGCATGGGAGGGAGGAGGGTGTTGAGAAAACAAGTAGAAAAACCCTCCTCTTCACTGACAGGTGAAGGCGGGTCCAGTAGCAGTGGCCCCACGCCCAATGTCAGGCTTTTGGGAAGTGCTCTCCAGTTCCTCCCCACAAGCAGTGCACCCACCAGCATTCTAGATAGAGCACTAGTAGAAGTGGTGGTCCTTCCTCGGAGGACTCAGAGCTGGGGGGTTAGGGTGCACTGTGAAGGGGAGGAGGCCAGCACCCGGAGAGTACAACTGAAGCTTCAGGCAGGTGGGCAGAGCCAACGCTGAGAGTCCACGCCGGAAAGGTCAGTGGAAGAAGGGGAGAGAAAAATAGTTAAAAAAAAAAGATAGCATAGAGTGTCAGGAAGAGCTTCAGCAATTCACCACAGAGGATATTCTGGCAGTAATTAAAACCACCAAACCTAATTTATCTGCTAGGCCTGATTGTATTCCTTCATAATTCATAGAAGAACTTTCTGATGAACTATCTGTTATCTTAACTCTCTTGTTTAATACATCTATAGAAGAAGGAACCTCAAAACCAGAGTGGAACATAGCTATTATTACTCCAATACATAAAGGTGGCAATAGACAAAGCATGTGTAATTATAGGTCAATTAGTCTTACATCCTGTATAGGAAAGCTTATGGAAAGACTTCTGCAGCATAAAATTATTCTACACATACAGAAAATGGGTTTGGTCAATACATCCCAGTATGGTTTTACACCAGGTAGATCATGCCATACTAATCTTATAAAGTTCTATGAACCTGTGAGTAAGGCACTGGATATGGGATTACCTGTGGATGTAATATTTCTTGACCATGCAAAAGCCTTTGATTCAGTTTCCCATAAAATCTTAATCAAGCTGCTGGTCAAAATTAAGCTTCACCTTAATAGTATCAAGTGGGTTGAGTCCTGGCTCAGAGACAGGCAGCAAAAGGTAGTCATTAGGGGTCAAATGTCAGGTTGGGGTAAAGTCTCTAGCGGAGTCCCACAGGGCTCTTTATTGGGACCGATATTATTTAATATTCTAGTCTCTAGTATGCATACTTCAGCTGGTGTTTGGATCAACAAGTACGCGGATGATTGCAAACTTGGATGCATAGTTAATGATAGGCAGTCTGTTGCATCACTCCAAGAAAACCTAGATAGACTTGCCAGCTGGGCTACAGCAAATAAAGTGATGTTCAATGAGGCTAAATGCAAGGCAATGCACCTTGGGAAAAATAACATTATAGCTAATTACTAACATACTAAAATGCCAGCAGAATAGGCCTAACGATCTTTCGTGTCTGCACGTTTGGTCAGCCCCCACCCTGGGAGCTGACCTTGCTGCCCCCCTCGCCTTCTCTGGCTTCTCCCTTCCCAGTTCTGGATATTCTCACTGCATTGGATTTTGCTTCCAGAGTCCTTCCCCTGTACCTGTCCCTCCCAGTCACCTCACATTGAACAAAACAAAACTGCAAGTTGTAATTAGTGAAAGAGATTTAGGTGTCATCATTACTGACAACTTGAAATTTGACATTCATATTAGCAAGACTGTAAAGAAGTCCCATGGCATACTCAAAAAAAAAAATATAGCAAAAACAGCTCCAGCTGCTAAGGAGTGTGCACGGATACAAAGTCAAGCAAAATAAACTACAAAATCAGCACTACTCCAGACTTGAGACGTTGAAATGCCTTTTCAAGCTCACAAGTCTGGAGTAGTGCTGAGTTTATTGTTTATTTTCCATGGCATAATTGCCTGTATCTTTAAGCATGTCAACAGTAGGAAACCCGAGGTCATAATCCCGCTGTACACTAGTCTGGTTAGATCACAAATTGAATACTGTGCTCCCTTTTGTGCACCCACCTCAATAGGTGAGAAAGAGGAAGGTAACCAGGAAAATCAACAATATGGCAAACATGGAGTATGAAGATAGACTCAGGACTCTTGGTTTATACTCCCTCGAATACAGAGCACTGAGGGGCAATCTATGTCTGGCCTATAAGGGCCTTTTAAGACCCATCTATGTTTGAAACTGTTTGTCTTGAGAGGCATTCATCGACAAATAATACTAGATCACATAATCTAAAACTTCATGGCTCAGTTAATAAGACTGTAAAAAGAAGTAACTATATTACTCAAAGAATATCACTGATATGGAATTCTTTACCCTTGTCTGTTGTAACTGGTGAGAATATTGAATAGTTCAAAACCAGACTGGATCAATTCATGGGAGACATGAATTCTCTTTCCACCATTAGAGTACACAATGGTGATGAGTTCATTATGACCCTGGCCCTGGAACTTATACTTGCCTATGAACCCATGGAAACTATAAGTGGGATGTAAATAGAGGCTAATGTGACTTCAACATTTTGTAAGAGGCTCTGAACTATTACTAACTGCCCCTCTTGTTCCTTGATAACTTCCTGTTCCTGAAATTGTATTTGGGGAGGGATCAAGATACCCAACCCTTCCATTTTTCCTTAGGTAGTTTGAAGCCGTACACCTTTTGAAAACCAAATCTTTGGAGCTTGTCATGCTCCTGTACATCTAGATGTGTTTCTTGTAAGTAAATAAGATCTGGGCATTCTCTTTTGATTTGAGCAACAGTCCAGAACAACTTCACTGGGTTATTTAATCCATTCACATTTAGAGAATACCAATGAGTTGCAGTACCCATGGCAACTTAAACAAGCATTTGTCAATGCCGAACATTCACTTGCAGGTATTTGCAGTGGTGTTTGGCATGTATGGTGCTTTACCCTAATGCCCTGTGCGATTGCTGGTATTTGCACAATAAATTTTCAGTATGACCTTTTTGTTATCCCCATTGTGCGCTACATAGGCGGAAACACGTTTTGGGCAGGATGTAAAAATGACAGCTGTACTGCTCATAAGGAAGTGTGGTAAAATGGCAATATTGAAAATCTGTAGTGGAAATATTGAAAATTTGCAAACCTACTGGCGCGCATAGGAACTGCGTAGCGACACTCAGAAACAGTCATTTTAGGAATTTTGTCACCAAGTTTTCAACACAGCCATTTTAAGACCTCTGCTCATGATCAGTGTCACTGTGATTTTCTTAATGTGTCCCATACATTGATTTCGCACACCGACTGCGCCACTGTGCGCTACATGGGCGGAAACACGTTTTGGGCAGGATGTGAAAAATGACAGCTGTACTGCTCATGAGGAGGTGTGGTAAAATGCCAATGTTGAAAATCTGGAGTGGAAATATTGAAAATTCGCAAACCTACGAGCGTGCGTGGGAACTGTGCAACGCACGCTTGTAAAACAGTCATTTTTAGGAATTATTTCACCAAATTTTCAACATTGCCATTTTAAAACCTCTGCTAATGAACTGTGTCACTGGGATTTTCTTAATGTGCCCCATACATTGAGTTCGCACACCGACTGAGCCTTTGTGCGCTACATGGGCGGAAACACATTTTGGGCAGGATGTGAAAAATGACAGCTGTACCACTCATGAGGAGGTGTGGTAAAATGGCAATGTTGAAAATCTGGAGTGAAAATATTGAAAATTCACAAACGTACGAGTGTGCGTAGGAACTGCGCACTGCACGCTCGTAAAACAGCCATTTTAAGGAATTTTTTCACCAAATTTTCAACATAGCCATTTTGAGACCTCTGCTCATGAACAGTGTCACTGTGATTTTCTTAATGTGTCCCATACATTGATTTCAGCACACTGATCGGCTTTATTGTGCTACATGGGCGGAAACACATTTTGGGTGAGATGTGAAAAATGACAGCTGTACTACTCATAAGAAAGTGTGGTAAAATGGCAATGTTGTAAATCTGGGTAAATATTGAAAATCCATAAATCTACGGCGTGCATAGGAACTGTGATACTGCGCTCAGTAAAATAGTCATTTTGGAATTTTTCACCAAATTTCCAACATGGGATTTTGGACTCTTCTCATGAATGATGTCAGTGTCATGGTGCTATTTGGGCCCAAAGGGTGATTTTGCGCAGTGACTGCGAAATCACCCTTCGGGCCCGAATAACGCCATGACAGTGACATCATTCATGAGAAGGGGTCCCAAAAACCCCATGTTGAAAATTTGGTGCAAAAATTCCAAAAAATGCCTGAGATATGCAATAAAGTTGAAACCCCTATCTAGCCCATTATACAGCTTACCAGCATTTCCTCAGTTCGTGGTCAGCTTTGAAGAGTGCAGACGTGTTCCCGGTCCATCGAAGATCGTCATGCCGAGCTCCAGGAGGTAAGTATGGGGTGAGGGGGGTGTGAAGGCATGTCGTGATGGGTGGAGTGCTGGTTGTGGGAAGGGGACTGGGAGATGTGCTGTGGGACCGTTTTCAATTTACAGCTAACAAAAAAAAACAGACGGCGTGGGACGTTTGCCACGCTGGGGTGGGCTCCCAGCATGGCAGAGAAGATGGGCTGGGGGCGAGGAGCTGACAGGGGTTGGGCACCCCGCCGGCAACTACACTTTACATTTGCCTACGCGGGTGGGCTCCTAGCATGGCACAAGGATGGCTTGGGGGACAGAGGAGCCGACGGGGATAGGGGCACCCCGTCAGCAACAACATTTGCCACGCTGGGGTGGGCTCCCCAGCGTGGCACCAAATTTGGGGGCGGCGGCGTGACATGGGGGGAGCACATGACACGAGGGGGGGCGGCATGATACGGTGCTCGGTATGACAGCAGTGGTTTTCTTTGAAGCGAAGACCACCGCTGTCATACACAGCTCCCGCACCCATTGGTGCAGGACCGCCACACCTGCTCATTGGAGCACTGGATTGCAAGGGAGAGGCACACCTCCAAAGTGTGCTACTCTCCCAAAACGTTCCTTACGCATGCGTGCAAGCGAACGTAAAAGGGCTCCCTGATGTCCTCCATTGTGCCCCGCCCCACTAACCTCTCCTTGAAGCATGCTAGAAAGGATTGCACATAACATACGAGAAACCATAAACTTGAACTTGAACCTTAGAACAATGGAACTGATCATGACACCAATGAGGCATCCAACAAGTATGGCAGTAATAAGCTTCCAAAGTGGGAGCCTGAACAGGGCTCTTTTGCACACAGGTATAACCTGTGGCTGAGGCTGTCCCTCCTACTAGCAGAGAGGACCCAATAGTGTTTCCGCTATACTGTACAGGGACGTCGGGAGAGATGTCAACCTAAGGGGGTCAAGCACCCTCCCTCAGATACAGCCTCTACTAGGCCAAGCAAGTTGGTGGCCAGGAGTAAAATTCTCTGTTTAAAAGCCAGTGTTAAGAGATGAAGGTAGTAGGGCCCTGCTGAAGTCCCAGTATCAAGCAAGAGCCCCCAATTTGAAGAACAGGGCAGTGATCCAAATCCCTGTGACTGTATACCCTACCAACATAGGGTAGCCTCAACAAGTTAATATAAGCTGGAGAGCACCCATTGCTAAAATATTCAGTCCATAACATACTGATGGGAGTTCAGCTTGTTGGCATGTAGTTCCATCCTCAGCAATCCACTCACATTGCAGTTGTGGGTGGATATTTCAGTATCACTCAGGTCCACCACCAATAAGAAATTCAAAGTTCAACAGGGACTACAGCAATTGTAAGTCCCAAAGCGGAAAGTCACGTGATCAGTGGCACCATTAAAAAGGAAATGCAATTAGTGAGTGATAGTAAATGGCTGATCAGGGGCTATCTTCCTGCAGAGGCTCTGTTACTGATGGCACAGCACTAAAGCCCCCACCCCCAAGGCACAGTGGATCTGAAAGACCCCCTTGACATGCCCAGAAGGCCCCCAGGACTCCACCCTCCGGACCCCCAACTACACAACTGATCATGGTCATGACCCGGCCCCTGCCAGTAAAGCTTCAACTAAAGGTAGTACAGCATATATCACAGCAGCAGCTGGTAATGAATATATCAGGGAGCACTTTATGTTAATGTGGTGTATTTGGTCGTCGGCTTCAATATCCTTAACTACTGTTCTTTTGAGACTGAAAGACCAGCATTCCCATGCCAATTAAACCAACCTCTGTTTGTTACCAATGCAGCACTCCACTGAGAAGGCTCCAGGCACACAGTACAAGGCATGCCCCATGAGTGTCAACACTAAGTCCTGTCCCTCGGGCTGGTCCCCACCCTGCAGCTCTGTATTGGTTCCTTAGAACCATCACAATGCAGGTTGTAGGTGCTGCATCAGAGCATTAGCTGGGAGGGGCAAATAATGGGGGACAGGCATCTCAATGAGCTATCAAGCTGCCCAAATACCTGAGCTGAAAGAGCACAGCCAGGGGCAAGGGGGGTCAAGGCAAACACCAGAATGCTACTGAGAGGGGGCACCGGCCCTATCCCTGAGGTCCCATGGACTTCCAAAAAAGTATAATCGGGTATCCTGGAAACTCTCAAATTCCACTCCCCTCCAATCACTGTGCATATCGGCTTACCTCAACAAGAGACCCCAGTCCAGAGTGAGTTCACAATGGCAGTCCAGCACATTGGTCTCAGGTGTGAGATCTCAGCAAGGTGGTAGCCAGTCGGGATTTCCGGAGCAGCTGCTTTATCTGATGGATCATCGCAGGGGCCTGTTTTGCATCTGCGGTGCTCCATACTTGCCTGGCAATCTTTGATGCTAGAGTATCACAAGTTTCAAGTGCCATCCCAGAGTCCTTTGGGACCAGAAGACCTTTTGCTTTTAGTGCCTCACAAGCCTCAGCAGCAGTATTATAGGTCTGGGAGCCCTCAAGAAAATGCACAATTAGTTTCACTGGGTAGGGTGAAAAATGTCAGGTTTTGAGCTTGGCAGGATTTTAACAACGGGAGATACACCCTGCATGGAGCCTGAAGAGAAGCACGATGGTTGTTGTCAAAAAAATACCAAATGTTTTGTACATCAGTCTTGGTTTTCTATGCTTTTAGAAGGACCTCCTGCTTCTCACTGTAGTGCAGGAAGCATGCCATAATGGACCTCGGGCAAGCATCTGGGGCTAAGAGCAGGGGCCCAGCAACCAATGTACCCTCTATTTTCAGGGTACAAGTTGGCAGGAGGTCCATGGCTGATCGCAGGAAATACTGAAGGAACAGGACTAATTGTGAGCCTTCTTCACCCTGCGGTATGCCACAGAAAAAGAAGTTATTCCACCTGTTCATGCTCTCATCTTCCATCTGGTTCTCAAGATGGAGGATGGTGGAATGCAACTGCAGGTGGACATTCTCAGTGGTATACACAAGCTGGTCCATCTGGAAAAGTTGGGCCTCATACTCGTCAGTCCATTTCTAGTTTGGAGATGTCTGTCCTGAGGGCTGCGGTAGTATTCTGTACCTCCCTATGGAAGCCCCGGAGCTCAGAGATTAGGAGTTCCAACTTTCTGTTAACTTGTTCTGTTGGGATTTGTTTCCCTTTCTGATGTGACTGGCTGTTAGCTTTACTTACTTGGTATTACTTACTTGGGATGAAAGAACAGAAGGCCAAAGCCCATCGAGACTGTTCCCCACACTATGTGGGACATTATTTATTTATTATCCCTAAACCAGACATCTAATTTGTTTTTAAAGATGGTGACACAAGGTGACTCTACGAATTCCTGTGGCAAAGTGTTCCATATAATAGAAGCTCTTACTGGAAAAAAGTTTCCCCTTTTGCTGGTTTTATAATTTTTTACCTCGAGCTGTTTATTGTGCAGTCTCAGAACATGTCTCCTTTTGGAGAATGTTAGACCACATTTTTCCATTAAATCTGGTGAATTTATTAAATTAAAAACCATAAGCATATCATCTCTTAGTCTTATAGTTTGAAGAGAGAAGAGACCAGTAGCTTTTAATCTGTTCTGATAATCCAAATTTGTTAATCTTGGAATCATTCTGGTCGCTCTCCTTTGAACCTGTTCAAGAATTGCTATATCTTTTTTTTTATTTGGATTCCAAAAAGGGGGAGCCATAGTCTAGATACGGTCTAATGTATGCCCTATACAATGGAATAAGGCATTGTTCAATGTGGTTAATAAAAGTACATTTTATTTGCCTCAAAATCTATTGGTCATGCAAGCAGTTCTAACACAGTGATCATTTGATATAAGGTTATTATTAACATATATACCTAAGTCTTTTCACAATTTGATGAGTGAAGTGGCAGTCCGTTTATATAATATATCGTTTTGGGATTGTCTGCACCGAAATTCACCACAAACATTTGTCTTGATTAAACTGCATATGATTATCATTTGCCCAGAGTGTTTATTTTTCCAAATCCTCCTTTAATGCAGAAATGTTTTCTTAATTATTAACCTTGCCCCCCAATTTAGTGTCATCTGCAAATTTAACCATGAAATTTTTTGGCCCTGTTTGTAAATCACTAATAAAGAAATTAAACAGTGTTGGTCCCAAGACCAACCCCTGTGGCACACCACTTGTCATACTACTAAGATCAGACAAGGCATCATTGATTCATACTCTCAGAGAATGATTTGCAGTGGCCTGATCTCAAGGAAACAGCGGAGGCATGGGACTGTTCACTGTCATAGGCCTCTCAATAGAATCGATTGCCATCCTCCATCTCCAATCCCAAATTACCATGGCTACACCTTGCCATAATGTCATCAGAAGTCCCCGCTGTGTTTGCTGCAAGATTATAATGAAAAACTGTTCTTTTGAATGGGGATTATTGGGGTTTGGTGCTGTAGTACATTTCTCAAGCTGCCATCTTCAGGATGATGTCACCAGAAGATACCTTTTTTTTTTTTTTTTTTTTTTTATTCTTATGTTTCTACTCTGCAGCTCGGCCTGCATATTGTCCAGCCACCATCCTCCACACCCCGTGTGACCCCCATTGGCACACTCGCTCAGGCTAGCACACACAGTACGTCATCAGGAGGATATGATGCTTGGTTGGTTTCAAGTTTCAAAGCAATTCACTTAAAGTGACAGTGCAAAATTACAATCAACAATGAAATGAGTTCAAAACTACTCAATAGTGTCATCCTAATTGCAGTCTAAAGTGACAACAATGTAGATAAAGAATACTCAAAAACTACCACCAGTTGCATAATACCACACAAGGATACTTTTTTGGCTTCAACCAATAGCAATTCTACATGCTCCATTATAGTAGAAAAGATCCATTTCATTTATTTAAATACCAGGTCCGGGAGTCCATTTAACTGGCAATCCCATGTTGGAGGAGGATAAAGGACCTTAAAACACTAGAAGCCTGTAAAAGAGATACTAACAACAATATTGTCAGTCTATGATTGTAAACTTTTGGTTAGTAAGCTATAAATGTGCATTTAATCGGGGTGTCAAGGGACCATAGTCAAAATAGAGAGGCCCACTCATAACTGATTGTTCATGGTTATCTATTACCTAACTTTTCTCTTAATACATGGCAACAGATGAATGAAGTCATTCAATCCAGGTGATTTAAGGGCACCCAGTGTGTATATCCAATAGGACTCGTAACATTTCATCTATGTCCCTTCCCCTAGGTCCTAAGCGCACCATCTCTAGTCCACAAAATTTAAAGATATGATTAATATCTCTCTGTCTTGTTGTCCTGCAATAATTTGCAAGTGTACTTCTTGCATCATTCTTGTTAACAGACCGCAAATGTTCCCCAGTTCTCAATTTTAGTTCCCGTGTGGTTTTGCCCACATAAAAGGCCCCACACTGGCAGGTTGCCAGATACACCACATTATCTGTAATGCGACTAATGAAATACTTAATTGGGAATACTATACCACTGTTACAACTGATGACAGTCTGACATTCCAAAACTGAGATACAAGACTTGCAAGTACCACATTTATGCATGCCCATAGGCAGTTGTCTAATATTTGAAGTACTCATAGTGTTTCTCTGTTATATTTGGACCTCTTTTATAAACCATCCTTGGTTTATTCTGTATTACCCTTCCAATTGGGGTCTCCTCCAATATACTCCAGTTTTGATAAATTATCTTTTGTATTTCACTGGAGTGTCTTGTATATGTTGTGACAAAATTAATCCTGGTGGGGTTGCAATCCTTTCTTTTGGGTGTAAAAAGACTGTCCCTATCAGTGATGTTAACCTCTCTTTGGGCACGATCAACAATGTTTTCGGAGTAAATCGACTGCACATGTCAATGCTGTTTTGGACATAGTCATCATCCTCTCTACAGTTCCTGCGCACTCGTAATAATTGGACTTTAGGAATGCTGGAAATCATATGGTGAGGGTGGCAGCTGGAGGCCAGTAACAATGAATTCCTGTCAGTCTTCTTCCTAAACAGATTTGTACTCAAAGTTCCATCTGGTTTCTTCATAATCTGTAAATCCTGGAAGGAGACCATCCACGTATCACATTGTACCAAAACTGTAATGTTAGAATTGCTGTTTTCCAAATATTGAATACATTTATCCAGTTCCTCCAGCGTACCCCACCACACCATAAATATGTCGTCTATGAAGTGACACCAGATGTCAATCATATCAAGAAAAGGATTGTTCTGTGCACAATAGACTGTTGTTTTCTCCCATAAGCCCAGGTACAATTTGCATAATTGGGGTCAAATGTTGCCCCCATAGCTGTACCCTTGAATTGCAGGTAAAACTGGTCCTGAAATAGAAAATAGTTTTTTGTTAAGACATGTTCTGCACATTGCACTAAAAAGTCCTTTTTGCCCATCAATAGATTCTCATCCAAGTTAAACCAATATCTCAAAGCATCCAAACCACCCTCATGGGGGATATTAGTATAAAGGGAAACTACGTCCATGAACACCAAGCATCAGGGCAATTCTGTCTGCATGTCCCCCAGGACACCCAACATCTGACTTGTGCCACGTATATATGAAGGCAATGTTGTCACATAGTCACATTGCACATCTGGCGTCACTTTATAAATGACATATTTATGATGTGGCAGGGCACGCTGGAGAAATTGGAGAAATTTATGTGAGAAGGCAGTAAGGATGGCTGGGGGGATACTGGGATGTAAAGGGAGAGGCATCACCAGTAGAAAACAGGAAGCTGTTATCCATCTGTACAGACAGCTAGTGAGACCCCATCTGGAGTACTGCGTGCAGTTCTGGAGACCCCATCTCTGCAAAGACATAGACAGGATGGAGGCAGTCTGGGAAGGAACTAAAATGGTGCAGGGTCTGCAACAGAAGCCATATGAAGAGAGACTAAAGGGGCTTAATATGTATACTCTTGAGGAAAGGAGGGAGAGGGAGACATGATAGAAACTTTCATGTACCTTAAGGTAATCAACAAAGTCCAAAAGGGTAGCATCTTTCAGAAAAGAGATGTGCAAGAACAAAGGAGACACAATTTGAAGATGGGGAGGACGCTCTGAGGCAATGAAAGGAAGTACTTTTTCACAGAGAGGGTGGTGGACCCATGTAATAGCCTTCCTGAGGAGGTTGTGGGGTCAAAAACAGTTGGGGAATTCAAGAACAAATAGGACACACATAAGGCAATTCTGGTGAGGGTAGGAAGAAGTAGATTGTTAGTTAACTAGGATCTGCAGCTTATCCAATAGGTAGGGAAATGAGCAGACTAGGTGGGCCAAGTGGTCCTTATCTGCCACCAGTCTATGGTTCTATGTCTCTATGTTTCTAAATCAGAGTAAACCAGAATCTTTTGGAAACACGTCAGAGACAGAATCAGAACTGGATCATAGCTGACCCTCCCATCCCTAATGGAAAATGTGAAACAATAGAAGAATTAAATGTAAATATTATAGATTATAGAAGTGCAGTCGCTACACTATAATTATGGTTGTACGGGCACTTCAATATTAAACCCCAATTTTGCACTTTAATAACTTTAGAACTATTACACGGATTTGCATGAAATTTGCAGACATGGTCTTTTGGAGTAGATCTCTTAACATGCCAAGTTTCATTCAGGTCAGATGTGCAGATTCTGAGATGCAAATAGTGCAAAAACCAATTTTTTTTCCCCATTGGTTTGAATGGGTTTTCTGCCAACTTGAGCAGCAGAATTTTGGTCTGAAATTTTCTGGGTAGAAAGTGATGGCCCACAGATGTGCCTCTTGCTTGTTTGGTAAAAAAATATTAATTCATTCCAAAGTTATTTAATTTTGAAATTTGAATAACTGGTTTTGTGCATGCTCAGTATGCACTTAAAAATAGCTGTACGAAACAAAAAAATAATTTTTTCATATGGGGCCAATCCTTTTTTGTGAGGGGAGCTGCATGCAACACATTAATGAGTGGTAGCTTTCATTTAAAAATAAGTCATTCACTTACCTAGTTGCTTCCTAAATACATGGAACCCAGAGCACCAGCTAAAGCAGATCATTAGAGTCACCCAAGCCAGTTTCAAAGTGATACGGGGAACAAACCTAAAATAACATGCAATTAAGAAGGAGAGAGGAGCAGCCAGCTGAAACTGCCATGGACAGTGAAGTCACTGCTGGGTAAGTAAAAACATGCTATCCAAAATATTATAAAAAAAATAAATGAACACCAAGCTGTGAAAAAGAACAGTTATATAAGAACTTACCGTAACAGTAGATCTTAAGAGGGGATCTCAGTCATCAGGTTACACCATAGAAACCTTCACTGTCGGAGATGATGAATCCACATGGAAGATTTTCAGCAGTACAACTGGATCCGTCCACGCCGTCGATGTCCGCGACATCAGCAACCCTTTATAGGCCTAGGCGACCTCACTCTCTTCTCGGTTCTTTCCCTCCAGAGATGAAGGGAGCAAGGCTGATGCCCTGGGAAACTGAGGAAAGACCAAGGGACGCAGCTCTATGTAGAAATGATGGAATACAGCAGATAGCCAGGTCCTGAACAAGAGCCCCAAGAAGGGGGACGGTGGGAGGAAAATCAGAGCTGATGACTGAGATCCCCTCGAAGATCTACTGTTACGGTAATTTCTTATGTAACTGTTCTATCTTCTTTGGGTGTATCGCAGTCATCAGGTTACACTGTAGGAATGAGTACCAAGCAGTGACAAGTGCAAAAAAACAGTCTGGGAGGCTGGAAATCCATAAACTTAAGACAGGAGACCCTGTAGCACAGCCCTGCCAAGTCCTGCTTGGGCTCTGGAAGCAATGTCCAGACTGTAATGCTTGGTAAACGTGTGGACTGTACTACAGGTGGCAGCAATGCACACATCAGTGGCTGAGACCCCTTTGAAACAAGCCACAGAGGTAGCCATACCTCTGGTGGAATGAGCTTGACAGCACCAGGCAATTCTTTGCCATATTTGTTGTAGCAGAACACAATGCAATTTGCCAACCATTTGGATAAACATTGCTTAGAAACTGAAGTGCCCTTCTACCTGGGGTGAAAGAAACAAACAACTGCTTAGACTTTCTGGACTGCTTAGTCTGAAGCAGATTATACTTCAAAGTTCTGCACAATCTAGTGTAAAAGCAGTGCTTCCCTGGATTGGCACGCTCGGAAAATAAACAGGAAGGTGGATAGACTGAGGGTGAACTCTGAAACCACCTTAGGCAAAAGCCTAGGATTTGTGCCCTGCCTTTGTGAAAATCAAATAAGCTGCCTCGCACCAGAGGCCTGAAGCTCTGATATTCTTCAAGCAAAAGTAATTGCAACTAAAAATAATGCCTTCCAAGACAGAAAGTGCAAATCGCAAGTCCCAATTGGCTCAAAAGGGGACAGAGTAAATTTTTACAAAATAAAATTCAAGTCCCAAGCCGGAACAGGGGAATGGATTGGGGTTTCAGATACAGGATGCCCATAAGGAAGGTATGGGAAACATCCAGCTGAGAAATCGTGTGGTCACCCATGAGCTCATGAAAGGCTGAAATAGCTGAAAGGTGGACCCTGAGGGAGGAATACTGGAGACCTGAGTCAGACAAAGAAATCAGATAGTCCATCCAGAACATGCTTGACAGATAAAAGGGTCTAGGGAATGCTTGGCAGCCCAGATGGCAAACCGCTTCCACTTTATGGCATAAGTGACATGGGTGAAAGGCTTGCGGGCGGCCACCAGGATGTCTGCCACCCTGTTAGAGACCTCGAACCTGGCGATGGCTATGTCCTCAGGAGCCATGCATGCAGATGTAGGAACCTGAGGTTGGGAAGGACCAGGGTCCCCCGATCTTGGGTCAGCAGATTCCTGCAAAAGGGGCAGAGGGATCAGAGGTTCCTCCCCCCGCTGCTGAAGCAGAGGGAACCATATTTGGTGAGGCCAGAATGGAGCTACCAGAATCATGCTGGCCCCCTCCATTTGCAGCTTGACCAGCACCCTTGGTATTAGTGGAAACGGGGAATGCATATAGAAATATCCCGCTCCAAGAAAGGGACATGTCTTGATAAAGCACCAGGGTGGTGTGAAACATTGATGGTTTCTGTGGGGGTGCTACGCTTGTAGTTTTAACTTTGTAATAAACCTTTTTTCCACATACACGAGTCTGTATTGTGGAGAATTCTTGCAGCCACTGAGCCCTCATTTTTTGTATTGTGATTTGGATTGCTTGTTCGGTGAGGCTCTGGTCTATCTCTCCTGAGCTATGTTTTTATTCTCATTCCTTTGGACGTGTCCTGTCAGAAAACTCCAGGCCCTGGATCTAGCGAGCAGAAATTGGGCAGTTGTGCGTTGAGTGGGGATGCAAAAGATCCAACTCTGGATGACCCCCATCTGTCAAACAGATCTTCTGCTATGGATGAGAGAAACTCCCATTCATGCATGCTGGACTGAGTCCTGCTGAGACTGTCCACCAGGGTGTTTAGGACATCTGGCACGTGGACTGCCAAGCATGTCAGCTTGTGCTCCAGTACCCAATAACACACTCTCATGGCCTCCCTGCAAAGGGGGTATGAGTGAGTCCCGCCCTACTTGTTGATGTAGTGGATGACACTCAGGCTGTTCGACTGCACTAGCAGCTGGCCTGGAGCCAGATGCTCCTGAAAAGCCTGCCAGACATAGAGCACTGCTCTCATCTCCAGGACATTGATATGCAGGGCGGCTTCCTACTGGGACCAGGAGCCCTGGGTTTGGAAAAGGCCCGGTGCGCTTCCCAAACGGGCCCTAAAGCATCCATGGTTAGAATCTAATGTGGGGGGGGGGATCTGAAGGGGAACCCTTGAAGAAGGTTTGAGGGTCCATCCACCACTGCAGTACCTGTGGAATGGGAGGAGACGTGATTGTTGGTCTTACTCATCCATCCGTTGGTCTCATTGCACTCTGAGAGTCCAATGAAGGGTATGCATTTGAAACCTGGCCAGTGGACTGGTGGGAATGGCTGCAGTCATTAGTCTCAATAGTCTGAGGGTGCAGTCTGGCAGGAATATACCGACTCTTGGCAACTTCTTGAGCTTGGGCCATAAGCATTCCACCCTGTTTTGGGGTATGAAGGCCTTCCCCTGTTTGAAGTCTAGCACCACCCCAATGTACTGCAGTCTTTGGAACAGAAATAGCACCGACTTGGGCAGGTTGACCATTATGCCCAGAGAGTGGAAGAGCTTGACCTTGAAAAGCCAATCATCCATGTAAGGGAAGACATATAGTCCATCTCTTCTGAGAGTTGCTGTGACCACTGCTAAGCATTTGGTAAAGTCATGTGGCACAGAGGATAAACCAAAGGGCAGCACTTTGAACTGGTAATGCTCCATTTGAAAGGCAAAGTGGAGAAACCTCCTGTGAGGAGGGAAGACCAAAATGTGCAGGTAGGCATCCTGCATGTCCAGTGAACAGAGCCAGTCCCCGGTTTTGAGAAGGCACAAAAGTGTTTCCTCTAATCATCAATTAATAAATGACACATTCAGAAGATTCTATCAGACTCTATATAGTACCCATGCTCCTGTGGATGCCTCCCAGAGGATGTTTTGAGGGAGTTCAGCTCCCTGCATTGAACCACCTGCAAATGACCAGTTAGGTCTTCCAATATCAGAAATGTGGTGGGCCATCTGGTCTTCCAGATCTGGGAGAGCACCTGGCCCAGATGGGAGCCCCACCGATTTTATAAAAAATTTTGGAATGAAGTGCAGCACTTGATGTTGCAGATGATACAGGAGGTTCTGACAAGGGCTGCTTGGCAGGCTCCCAGTATCTGGCCACAGTTACAGTCTTGCCCAAGACAGGGTAGAACCCCCAAAAATGCAGCTCTTACAGGCCTATATCCCCATTGAACACTGATTATAAAATAATGGCTAAACTTCTGACAGGCAGACTGGAGTGGGTCCTCCCTGGCTTAGTGCACCCAGATCAGGGTGGTTTCAACCGGAGTTGTTAGGCCAAACATAACCTGTGCCATACAGTGAATATTATGTTTTGATGGACAAGGGAAGGGGGTGGCGGCAATTAGGGCCTTTTGGCTTTAGATGCAGAAAAAGCTTTTGACCACATAGAATGGGCATTTATGTTTGCGGTACTTAAAAAATTCAGTCTCAATCCTCACTTTCGTTCCTGGATTTCCTGTCTATATCAATCTCCTATAGTGCAAATTTTGACCAATGACACCTCTCCTCCCTCTTTAAACTTTCCCAGGGTACAAGGCAGGGGTGCCCGTTGTCCCCCTTGCTATACGTCCCCACCACTGAGGCCCTGGCTGCTGCCATTTGGGCCCATCCAGAAATAGAGGGTTATAGAATGGGTAAAATGGAACACATTATACCACTTTTTGCGGATGATGTGCTCCTATTTATAGTTCATCCTGATAAAGCCATACCTACCCTAAGCCATCTTTTTGAAATATGTGGCCCCTTGTCAGGCCATAAGATAAATATGGGCAAGTGCGAATGGTTGCCTTTGGGGAGAGGGAAACCCCCATACAGATCGCAGGTATGACTATACCCCCTTCCAAAGAAGTAAAATATTTGGGAGTTCGCCTTCCCCCAAAAATATCCAAGTTGGGTGAGATAAATTACAAGCTGGTCATAACTAAAATCCGAGAAGATTGTAATAGATGGCTCTGTCTTCCCCTGACTCTCCTGGGTTGAGTGAACCTTGTGAAAATGAGTATACTGCCTCAATACTTTTATCTATTTCAATCCCTCTCAATCCAGATACTGAATCAATTCCTTAAGTCCTTGGAGAGGTCCATTACATCTTTATTGTTGGCGGGGCACAGACCCAGAATCAAAAAATTAATTTTGTGGAAGCCAGTGGGTAGGGTGGATTGGGTTTCCCGAATCTTAAATTCTATAGTCTGACTGCCCTACTCATCCATGTACAGGAGGACCTTACAAATACGGATGCCCTTTGAGAGCCTGGGTGGAGTTGGAGTCGGAGGATTTTGATATCCACATATAGTACTTAATTTACTTTTTGCTCCCTTACTTGCAAGGCAGGAGACAGATTCTATTAACAACCCATTCACCACAGCCTCTGTGCGAGCTTGGAGACTCACACATAAAATGTTGTAACACCTAGTCACTTTTTTTTTTTGTATTTATTATGCTTTTTCGTGCCACCTGCTGCCATTCCTCACACCTAGTCACTTTGTCTCCAGAGGCTTCTATAGTGCGTACTTTGTGGGGAGCAAGGGTTGCCCCAGCCCCTGTAAGGCAAGCATCGTCATCATGGAGAAGAAAGGGGTATACCTTATCTCGCATCTAAATGAGGGTGAGAACTTTATGTCTTCCAGATGTTGTCAAAAAAATTTCGACTGAATGCCTCGCACATTTTTATTTATTTGCAGATACGGGGCAAACTCCTAGCATGGTGCAGAAATGCATACTCCATCCTTCCTTTTAGTTATACTCCCTTGGAGGAAATATATATATATATATATATTTTTTTTAAACTCAAAATTGAAAAAGCCATTACGTCAATGTTATCATTTACTGTTGAGTATCCTCCCTGACCCTCTTAGGCAGTTGAAACAGAAATGGGAGGCAGACATTAGCCCGGAGAAACTGATGGGGGGGGGGACTGGACTTTAATTTTGAAGAGGGGGAAGACTTGTTCCATAAATAATAGACTAAGGGGAATGCACTATAATATTCTCAATAGGACATACTACACTCCAGACTTAGCCCATAGGATTGACCCTCAGAATTCAGACTTGTGTTCCAAATGTACCCCCCATGAGGGAACTTTTTTCATATGATTTGGTCTTGTCCCGAAGTATAGGCCTATTGGTTGAAATACTTGGTTTATTGACAAAAGCACTGGGAGGTCCCTTTTCTGTAGACCCAGTGTAAGTTCTGCTGGGCTTACCTAAAGGAGGACAGGGAGGCAACTCATTTGGGCACCCTCTAAGGAAACTGGGGATAGTGGTGGGAAAACAGGTGCTTACCAATGTTGGCGACTAGACTCTGTTCTTTCAGTGACCATGTGGGTAAAATCCCTCCTGTACTATATGACATTGGAGCACACGCAGTACCAGGCAACAAAGCAACTTGAAAAATACACTCAATATGAGCCCTCTTGGAAGAGGCCATAGGGATTGACTGGTTCCTAGTGTTTTAATGGGCGTACATCTCACAAAAAGATGTAGATGAGGCTCATGGCATTCCAACCAATGAATTGTTGTTCAAACTTTGACCCTAGGCTAAGATAAAATCGCACCTCCATGGGTTTTATAAGAATAAGGTATGCATCTTCACACCAGTACACTGCTTTACAATCACCATTGGTGGTATTATATCATCTGAGTTTTTCCCTGATGTAACTCCTGTAGAGTAATGTGACTTGGAATGTATTTTATTATGTACCTAACAACTATGCATACCGTTTTTTATTGATATGTGACTGTACTGTAATTTTGCTGACTTTTAAATAAAGTTTACAAAAAAAAAAGAGAAGGGGCATAAGGCCTGGCAAAGTTACAATCTGGAACTTTTTGTACTGGACAAAGGGATTTAGATCCTTCAGATCTAAAATGGATCTCAGATCTCTGGTCTTTTTGGGGACCAGGAAGAACCTGGAATGAAACCCCCGGGTTCTCTGCCGCCTTGGCACCAGTTTGATTGCCTGCTTACGCAGAAGAGACTGCACTTCCTCCTGGAGAACAGACAAATGAGCCGGGGGATAGTTGGAGGGTGGGGGACAGGTATCTGGAGGCTACTGGATGAGCTTCAGGGTATGATCTGTCTCTATGATTTGCAGGATCCTAGCATCTGAAGTTATGTTTCTGCATTCATTCAGATAGAGGGAGAACCAATCTCCGACCACCACCTCCTGGGTTTGAGCCAGAGGAGGGGTGGTCTGGCAAAGAGTTCAGCTAAGGAGGGACCAGCAAATGAGGCTGGTCCATCATCTTCGGGACGCTAATGCAACTCCAGCACTGAAGGAGGGCAAGGAGACCTGGGCTCTGCACTTACCCTGGGTGCAGAGCCCGTGCTCTGGTCTATTGGCCTGTCTATGAAAAGCAGGACATCCTGTACCATGGGGCTGAATGTGGTAGAGAGAATTCACAGATTTAATGGTTTGCCAGAGGCCTGCAGATCATTAATGAGGTCCTGACATCTGGACCAAGAGCTTGGTGCCTTTGAAAGGGGCATCAATACCTTGTTTTGCACATTGGCTGCATATTCAAAGATCCTAAGTCATGACTGCCTACAAAGGCATATGCCTGGCAGCTGCCTAGCCACTGTGTTGGCCATGTCATATACAGAGGCCCTGAGAGATGTTGCTGACATCTTCTGCAGTCTATAAACACTGGAGCAACTCCTGCTTCTGGGAACCATCTGGAAGGGCTTAAGCAGTGACTTTGCCCTTTCTCCAGCTGGCATTCTGGAATTTGACAATATGTGACATGTAGTTTACAATCCTTAGGCCCAGAGTAGAGGAGGCATAAACTCTTTTACCCCAGAGGTCAATCCTGTGGGAATTCTTTGTCTGGAGGAAGGGAACTAAGGTGCTTAGGCACCTTAGATCTGTCATGGGCTGTCTTGAAGACCACAAAGTAAGTTTCAGCCTAGGCAGCAAAATAAGGGAGGCCCTGAGGGGCATTGTAAAGCTTGTCCACCCTGCGTGGCATAGTTAGTACCATGTCTGGCCTGTGCCAGGCTACCGTAGTAACATTCTTTAAGGCTAGCAGCATAGGAAGGATAATAGGGGGAGATTCAGGAAGTCCACCAGGTCTTTTCTGGTGACATCCTCCTCCTCAGTCTGGAAGCCCATAGTGGCAGACAGCTGCTTCATGACATTGAAGAGGTAGCATCCTCAGGAGAAGACCTTGGAGTATGCTTGACTGAGTCCTCACTTACTGAAGAGGCAGTGGACCTATCAGAGATGAGGATTTCCTCCTCTACCGCCTCATCCTCTATATCATCTGGGAGGATGAGCTCAGGATGGTACTCCTCCTCGACGTCCTCGTCTGGATCTGGCGTTGTAGTGGTCATCAGTGGCCCACGGGGAGCTTGCCATGGATGACGAACAGATGTCGGCGATGGAGCCACCATCAATGGTGCCAGTAATGAAGGCCTTTAGAAGGCACTGAACTGCTGAACAAGTATGTTGGTGAACTTGACAAGCACTTCTTTCAGATCCATAGTCATTGTCAACGGGGGTAATGGCACAGAATCCGATGACCCTCTGTCCTGAGAGCCCAATGAGCCTGTAGCCCTCAGAGAGAAAGGCAGGTCTCGAAGAGCAGCCATTGATGATAATCCCACTGCCAACGGTGATGGGGCTGATGAGCCAAAGGTAGGCTCCTTGAGAATCGGTTGGCGAAGCTGTCCATATGGGCCTGGTAGGAAAAGAGACTTGGACAGCTGGTCTCTTTGTTGGGGCAGCCACCATTGATGAAGAGCCCCCTGAAGGAGAGGCCGACGGGGAATGGGATGGCTGCCCAGGGGTGTGGTCATGATCCCAGTCTTTTCTGTGACTTTTCCTTGGGGTCTTGGCTGAGGCCTTGGAGGCCTGGGACCTTGTAGATCCAGTGAGCAACTGAATGGATGGAAGAATCCTGCCCAGAGCTGGCTACCTTTTGGTCCAGTAGGAATTTTTTGAGAGCCTTCTTGAGTCGCCTAAGTTTGTCTGGTTAAACTTCTAGCAGAGCTCACAGTCGGAGACATCGTGGTCAGGCCCAAGACAGCAGGTACAAATGGAGTGTTTGTATGTAGAAGCAATCTTCTTCCCACAGCGGCATCACTGGAAAAGAGAAGAAGAAGAAGATGGATTAACTCTCAACATAAACAAAAGAAAAAGGGAAAATGTCTGAAAGAGATTTAGGTAAATATTAGGAGAAAAAATTACCGTAGGCCAAAAAAGGCGTGAAATCCTGCTACGGATCTTCTGTGGAGAATGCTTGCAAGTCGATGGTGGGAAAGAACTGAGATGGGAATGGGACCACCCACGCCTATGTAGGGTTGCTGATGTCCGTGGACGTCAATGGACGGGCAGCCCCAGTTGTGCTGCTAAAAATCTTCCATGTGGATTCCCCGTCTCAGATTGCAAAGGTTCCTACAGTGTAACCCGACTGAGATACCCCCAAAGATTTTATAGATTCACACACCTCTTAAGTACTGTGACATCAGTGGAACACTTGAGCTTCACTCTCGCATTCTGTGGTGCCACAGCACCTATTCAGTGTGTGACTCAGTTTGTTCCTCAGTTTGTTAGTAATTACTTTCTATATTCTCCCTGTAGCCCATGTTATTTTCCTTGTTGCTGTCAAATCATGCTAGTTCTCCTGCTTTATCAATTTGAATTGTGGCTCATCATATGACAAGGATATTCCACAGAGCATCCAGGAATAAGCTTTTTATTCACTCTGGTATGTTGGTACACGCTGTTGCCACAGCATTCTGTGATCCACTTTGCTTCACCACCATTAATAGGCAGTAGGGTTAGTAACATTCCAATGTGAATAGAAAGCTAATTCCTGGACACCCTATGGAATATCTCCTAGAAATAAAGCTTGTCCTGTGCTTTTATATCATTACCTGGATTAGGAAGCAGCTCAGAAGCACATCACAACATTTTGCACTAAAAGTAATAAAAAAAATTTAATAAATAAAAGGTTAGTAGAATCTACATGGCTACAAAGGCACAGATCTAAGATTATGCTGGGGTTATATATTTATTTATTTAGCATTTATTAACCAGGTAGGTACACTAGGCAAGCAATGCCTATTTTCAGGCATGACCCGGGAGGATTAGACAACAGATTCCATACAAGGTGAATTACATACATTAGAATACAGTTGTACATTAGGCAGGATGGGGAGGAGACATGGCAATATAGAAGGGGAAAACAGTACATGTAAGACAAAATCAACGAACTGAATTTGGCACTATGGCAAGTAATACAAAGTGGTTAGGTATTATAACTATGTAGTACAGTGGACAAGGAAAGGAAGAAATAAATTAAACATCAAGTCATAGGAGGGAAAATATAGGAGCAACATCCATTTACATAAAATTACTTGAGGGACACATAGAAAACTTGATAGCAGCAGAGCAACACTGAATATATACAGATATATAAGTATATAGATGGACAACATTGAAATATCACTGATACCACCTCGAGTACAGTTTGACCTTATGCACAAGGTCAAACTACTACCAGGGAAATATCAGTGATATTCCTAGTGGCCTCATTGCATGTCTCATTTATGTAAGGCTGTTTGATTTTTTTTTTAATATATATTTTTCATGTGTTCTACCTCACTGTTTGTTTTATTTTGGTCTAAGTAGTGGGTTGGGATGCTAGCTTGGTAGCTAGGGCCCCTACCTATGTCTGTTGCTAATGTAACCCCCCTGTTACCTGGGGTTACAAGAATCCCAGTTAGACCTAGTGGTAGGCAGGGAAGGCAGCTTGTGAAACTCCAGTTAAATGGATTTCACACTGTCTCACTCTGTTCTCAGTCTCAGCTGAGACTGAGGGATGACATCATTTTAGAACTGTTGCAGCTGCATAAGCCACACTGAAATGTTGCAGTTGGAGGTTAGAGTAGAACGTTGGGGAATTTGAAGTCGGTCTGTTGCAGTCTGTAGTAGAGGAAGGAGGTGCTCTGCTGTAAGCAGGCCCTCAGAGTCCTAAGCTCTGTCAAAGAGCTATTTTTTTTTTGTATAGGTGTGTGTTCTCACCTGTAGAGGAACAGAAGAAGAGCCAAGTGAAGTGGTAGAGACCGCTTCAGTGGATTCAGGGCCCCATCCCCTGGGGATGGGGGGAAGGAATCAGCCTGCTTCCAGGGGCAACTTCCCTGGTCCAGCTTGGGAAAAAGAAGCTGCCTGAGTTAAGTTTGTGCTGAGGCACCAGAAGTTCTGGACGAGATTTCTTTGAAGAGAAAATGCCTGTGGGGCACCTGCAACCAAGGGGTGAGTTCGCTCTGCTAAAAAGGCCAATGTATTTTCACTTGAAACAAGATGAAACTAAAGTGACTGTTACTGTGGGGTCAGGAAAAGACAGCCAAGTGCAGTTTGGAAGACGTGGGGATTGGACTGCTTAACTCTGTGGGGGGTCTAGAGTAATGGACACAGCCACTTATTAAGTATGTTCAAGTTCAGCACAAATGGGATGGAAAGACAGTACACTGAATGTGAATACATTTAAAGAGAATCTACGCAGCAAAGTGTTTTTAAGGATGGGGTGTTACAGTCCAGAGAAATGGCCGGGTATGAATTATGGGAGCGAAAGGTGGGAGACCCCCCCCCCCCCCCCATCAGTAGTAACCAAATTCACCTCTATGGGTTTGCTTTGGGACACCTGTTGCTTTCTCTCAGGTACTTGGCCAGTGCCTGAGGAAAGTACCCAGACATGGGATTGATGAGGAAGATTCCCTGATGGAGCCAGAATTGCTCATAGGTGGTCTAGGGAGCCACCAGTAAATGTTTCCATGCTATATGGAAAGTGTTCAAAGGGCTGGCATGATAGCTGAGCCATGGAAGGAAGGTAGTCCAAGTGGCTGGCAAGGGAGCTGAGCCAGGGAAACCCAGAGCAGAGTACAAGTTTGGGCTGTGTGCCCAGTGTGTTTCAAAGCCTGAGGGTTAAAGTGAAAGTGGATGTGTTCTGTTCTCCATAAATCTGCATTACCAGGAGTGTAGCCCCGTGAGGGTCCATCTATGCTTTGTTATTCTGTTGGATGTGAATAAAAGCCACACTTTAGAATCCCACTTCTGGTATTGGACATTACAGTTATTGCTTCCTGTGTCTGGAGTTACTTGGGTGCCCCTGTTGCAGAGTAGCCAGACCTAGCCAACGTGCCAAGTGACATGTTTTTCCCCGAACCCAGCCCACCAGGTAATGCTGTCAAGATGGAAACGGCACACCTGGGTGGGGGTTACACTAACATGCAATTTTATTGGCTGCTTCCTTTCTGTGGGCAGACTAAACAGTTTTTTTTTCCAATATGGCGGCAGTAGCTCCCGGTTAGCAAGGGAGCACGCTTTATTACTTTTGTTTTATTTGTATTTTTATTTTAAATATTGAATATCCGTTTGACCCTGCTTTGTGGTATGTTCGCCTGCTTCAGACATCAGAGGAGGATGTTGCCAACTGGCAAAAATACTCTCTAGGAGAGGAGAATGTTCCCCATTCGGCTGAAGCAGTGAGAGCTGGTGGGAGGTAGAGAGTTGAAGTTCTACAGTAGGTCAGAAGGGACTGCTGCAGCATTTTGTTTTTTCTGTTAGAGTTTTGTGATAGTGGATTTAATATTTTTGGTGAAAGAAAAACAAACCCCCACAAAAAAAAGATGTCTCAGTGTGAATGCCGGTTTCACACTGAAGAGGTTGAGAGTTGCAGCCAGTGCTTGTGTGTGGTTGGAGACGTACCGAGAAGCTCTTAAGTGCAGTTTGTGCCCCTGGTGTGCTTAACTATGGATAGTGCTTCTCGGTGACCTACTGTTAGGATAAGTGAGCTACAGTGAGGATAAAGTATGGTTGTATAAGAACTTAACGTAACAGTAGATCTTCAAGAGTATCACTTGAAGCAGATCATTACATGTGAGATAACAGCTGGAGGCATCATTTCCTCTGGATGACTTTTCTCAGCAGTCGACCCTGGGACCTCCACCTAGCACCACCACATGATGTTCACCTGGCAGGTATAAAAGGGGGAAGTCCCAGCTACTGCTCAGTTCTTCTCCATCCTGGCAATCGAATGTGTAAACATATCTCAAGCCTCCGATGGGAACTGAGGAAGGAAATCAAGGCAGCAGCTGATGGAGTCATAAAAGACAGGAGCAAGGAACCCTTCTGAAGCAACAGCAAGGGGGAAGGAGGGCAGGGCTGCATGACCTGCTGCAAGAGATACTCCAGAAGATCTACTGTTACAGTAAGTTCTTACACAACCATACTATCTTCTTCAAGGCAAACTCTTGCAGCAGGTCATTACGTGTGGGAAGATTCCCAAGCAGTTATTATACCCAGCGGAAGGAGGAAGTGAATCATGAATGCTTAGGACAGTAGGCCTTGTAGGATGGCTTGCCCAAAAAATGGCTCACCTCTTAGAAGTGATGTCTAGACTGTAATGCTTGGTGAAGGTATGTACAGTAAACCATGTGGTGGCTTCTCAAATATCCAAGGCAGAAATGTCCCGGAAACACACCATAGAAGCTGCCATGCCTCTGGTAGAATGGGGTTTTAGAACTCCTGTGAGAGGTTTTTCATATTTAGCATAAATAAACATAATGCAGTTGGCCAACCGTGTGGACAAGCCCTGCTTTGAAACACTAACGCCCTGGTTTCCAGGGGTGAAAGAAACAAAATGTTGCTTGGTTTTTCACAACTTTGAAGTGTGGAGAAGATAAATGCTCAATGTTCTATGCACATCGGGAGTATGAAGCAGGGCTTCCCCTGGATTCTGAGGCTCCACAAAGTACACTGGTAAGTGAATGGTCTGATTTAAAGTAAATTCAGAAACAACTTTAGGCAAGAACACCTGGGTAGTGCGTAAAGATACCTGGCCATTATGAAACTGTAAGTATGGAGGTTTGCACATTAGTGCGTGCAACTCCGAGACATGTCTGCCAGACGTAATGGCAACTAAAAACATTGTTTTCCATGAAAGATAATGGAGGTTACTGGATTCAGTGGGCTCAAAAGGACTCGTAGTCAATTTTTCAAGCACAAAATTCAAATCTCAGACAGGGACTGTCCGGATAGGTGGATGTAGGTGCAGAATACCTTTTAAAAAGGTTCAAATCAAAGGCAACTGGGACAAAGGGACATTGTCCACAGGTAAATGAGATGCAGCAATGGACAAAAGGTGGACTTTCACAGAGGAATATTTCAGTCCACCTTCCGACAGGGAGAGCAAATAATCTAAGATGCACTGAGGGGAACACTCAGAAGGATCTAAGTCCAATGTAGATACCCAAATAGAGAACGTTTCCACTTCAGTGAATAGGAAGACAGAGCAGATGGCTTCCGAGCTGCCCAGAGAACTTCCGCCACCTTTGGGGACACCAGGAAGTGCGAGAGGACTACGTCCTCAGGAGTCAGGCATGCAGGTGGAGGGAGCAAAGGTTCAGGTGTAACAGGGAGCCTTGTGCCTGGGACAGTAAAGCCCAGAAAATTGGCAGAGATATTGGCTCTGGTTCCGAGAGATGTAGAAGTAAAGGGTGTCACAAACACACTCCGCAGGTCAGGCCCTCTGCTCCCACAGTGCCAACCTCAGAGTGCAATAGTGTGAACAGGTAACAGACAGGGTAACCCTCCTGTCTGCTTTAAGTCCAAATCATCTGTTAGCTCCAAGTTCTGGGGGAATTCAAACTGTGAACCTTATGCTAACATTCCCAATGTACAAGCTCAGATATGTACCCTCTTTGGGGATGTGGTACAGTCCTTTGCCAGGGGCACCTAGCCAGGTCTCCAAAATGAACCCTTAAAACTCTATATGAGACCTTAGGTATATTCTTACCTTTTCCAAGTTCAGTAACACCATCAAGCCTTTAAACAACTGTCAGCTTTAAACGCAAGTTTCAGCATCACATGCAAAAAGGACTGGGAAGACACAGGCAGTATTTCAAGAAAATGGTTATTTACTAAAAATTGTAAAATAAGTAAAATAAAATACAGAACAAATAGCATGAGCTCACAGTCACAAAAGAAAATGGGAAAATTACAAAACAAAACTCCTACCACAATACTTTTAGATCTTTGCTATCTAAGTATTACCTTTTTCTAAGTACTGATTTAGAGAGAACTTTGTTTTTTTAGATCCCAAGATGATATCACACATTTCAGACACACTGATACATTTTCAACTATATCTGCCCACCCCCTTGGTGAGTCATCTAGCTCCTCCTCCTTTTAGAATTAATTCTTACAAACATAATTTCCTACAAGGAGGTATTTTAAAACTAATGGTAACATCAGAAGAAAAAAACATTTCCTAAATATGGCATCCTTTAATTAAACATCTCTCTTTGAACTTAGCAATCCCACTCTGGCACGTATCACTGGCCAGATCCAGCTTGATCTTTAACCACTCAGGATTAGTGGATACCCCTACTCGACTATTGTACCATTTACATATTTGGGCCATTCTGCAAGAAAGGAAATATTAGTATGAATCTGGTGCTTTAAGGCCACTCATATCCTTTGATTTAGAGAGACTGTCATGGGGTATTCTAAATTTTTTGTTGGCCCACAGGTAACTTGTGATCGAGATCTGTAGCCCTAGGAACTAACCTTTACTAATACTGAAAGGTAACATAGAAAACAGTTAAAGGTATTTAGACAGAATCATCATTTTCAGAGATTCAGGTCTACCCCAGAGCCCTAGAGTTAGGTTGTTCCAGCCAATCAGACACTCTTGTATAGATTAAAAGTAAGCAGGTTTTTACTAAGAGTTTTTGTTGTTGTCTTAAATATCTTAATACCTAGGTAGTCAGGTTTTTCTTTTCCCCATGTTATGCATAGTTCAGTGATATCCTTTTTGATGCAATTGCAGTTTAGGGGAAGGAATGATGATTTTTCTTTATTTAATTTGTAGCCAGATATAACACCGAAGTCAGAAATGATCTCCAAGGCTTTTTTTATGGATCTACCCGGGTCTGGGATTGACATAAGTATGTCATCTGCATGTTCCAAGAGAAGATATTCCTTATCCTGAATTTGTATTCCTTTTACATCTTTGTCTGCCAAAAGCTTTCTTATTAGTGGATCCAGGGACAGGTTGAAGAGAAGAGGGGATAGAGGACAGCCCTGCCTAGTACCCCTTTTTAAGGTAAAGGTGGGGAGATTATACCGTAGTAATTATGGGGGCAGAGGAGTTTTTATATAGTAATTGGGTCCACCTTATGAAATCCCCAGGGAAACCATAGGTCCTTAAAACATCAAACAGATGAGGCCAGAGCACCCTATCAATTGCCTTTTCAGCATCAAGCACAAGTAGGCCAGCAGTGCTTTTATTCACCACCTCCAACAGAAGGAACAATTTCCTTGTGTTATCAGCAGTCTGCCTACCTTTGATAAAGCCAGTCTATTTTTGATTAGCAATGGTATCACCTTCTCCAACCTGTCTGCTAGTATTCTGGCTAAATCATAGTGTCTATATTTATAAGGGTAATGGGTCTATAATTCTTGCAGTCATTTTGGTCTTTGCCTGATTTATAAATGAGAGTGATGAGTCCCTGTGACATACTAGATGGTAATTTTCCCTTGAGGAAGGCTTTCCTGAAAATTTCCAGCAGAATGGGTGCAACCTCATCTAACAGTTTATAGTAAACATTTATTGAGTATCCATCAGGTGCTGGGGCCTTATTTCATGTACAGTAAGTTTGTTGATAGCTTCCTTAAGTTTTGTCTCAACTGATACCCTGCTTAAAATATTTTTTATAGGTATCCGGTACTATAGGGGTTTGTAGGCCTGTGCAAAAATGAGCAATATTGACTGGGGGAGGAGAGTCTGGCGTATCATATAATGTCTTGTAAAATTGCAGGAACTCCTCATTGATCTTTCTGTCCCCATGACCGATGAACCACTGCGGGTGTCTTTGATGGAGCAAATTCTAGTTGCATTACTATTCTGTTTTAATCTAATAGCAAGTATTTTGGAGGCCTTAGGACAAGAATCAATGTAATTAACTTTAGACTCACGAAGTGCAAACTCAGTTTCTCTCCTAATTAATTCGTAATATTCAGTTTTGAGTTTGGACCAGTCCTCCCACACATTTCCCCAGAGACGTCTGCTGAAAGTTTTTCTTCTGTCTTTTTTATCTTACATAGGATTTCCTCTCTTTTTGCTTTCTCCCCTTTGCTTTCTGTGTCTGAGTACACATCTTAGACTATCCCAGTTATTTGCCCAATAAGTGTCCAATGGGTAATTGAATTATAAAAATTCCTGTGTTGTGTTTTTGGCCAAGGAAATGACTTCATCATCATTTAATAGGAAGTTATTTATTTTCCATCTAACCCTCTTGTTGGCTACCCCCATCCAAAAAGGAGATAGATACCGGGCAGTTGTCCAAAAGTACCTGTTCTCTTATTTGGGAGTTAATTAACCTTGCAATCATATTCCTGTGAATATAAATATGGTCAATTCTGGAATCTGATTTATGGCATACATTCCAATATGTAAATTCTTTTCTGTCCAGATGTAGGACTCTCCAAGCATCTACTAAGTTTAATATCGCAACTAGTTCTCTAAGATCCCTTTCTGAGTTGGTGTTTGTGTGCTTTCAGTTAGACCTATCCAGCACAGGGTTCAGGATGCCATTCATGTCACTGGCCATTATGATAGTTGATTTATGGTAACTAATTAGGATTTTATGAATATCCTTATTAACTGAGTGTGAGGGATCATTTGGACCAGAAACATTTACTAATGTATCTTCTTCATTATTCAGACATCCCCTTAAATTGACTTGGTGCTCATTAGCATTCTTGAAACTTGGCTTCCCAGCCAAATGCCCTTTGGGGTAACACTAGCCTCAGTGTTTGCGCACAGAGGTTCTTTGTCTATGAATGTGTCTGTTACTCAAAAATGTTGCCCTCTTTTTATTAGAATTGGGACTCCTGCCTTTTTTTAACCGAACCCAGCCCCCTAGTACCTGACTCACCTATTCTTTAAGCATTAAGTCATGATGTTGTTCAGTTAGATGAGTTTCCTGTAAGAAAACAATATGCGGATTAAGCTTTTTTAGGTGTCACAGAACTGCATACCTTTTCACTGTATGGTTTAGTCCTCTAACGTTCTATGTAACTAAGTTTAACACTAGGTGTGTGGACATGGTTGACTGCATTTAGAAAAGTGTATGACGATGCTAGTTTTATTCATATAACAGAGTACACCAAATAAAAGCATCCCACCTCATGAGGTACCAATCATAACTGTGAGCGACTGATACACTACCTTAAAGGGACACTGTCAACCCCCTTAGGCCTCAAAGTGTCCCTTATTTAAAAAACACATTTTATGATTGTTCACATTCTATAGAGACTTTTTATACAGCTGGTAGTTTGATTCAGATCCCCTTTTTCTTTTAAAAAGTGAAAAACTGATTGTCCACCATACTGGTGTTACCACACCAAAACATGTTTGTTTACATTTCTTAACCAACTCCCATTACATCTTTCCTTGACTCAGGAACACTCCCAACACAATCTAGCCACTCATTATGCAGTGGGAGTAGAGGAGAGTATTGTGTTATGAGTGGCTACACTGGTTGAGGGTATTTCTAATGTTCAAGAAGTATGCAATAAGAGTAGTTCAAGCTCCTCTTATTTAATTGTCTATTGTTCAGTAAGCTGCTAGGCCCTACTTCATGTATATCCAGTAACTGCTGACTATTCTCATGTATGCCTGCATAGCCACATGTTGTTCTCTTCTATCTGTATTATATAAATGTATCTGGATTATGTGTACTTGTACCCCTACCCCCCACACCTGGAAACGAGCATTGGCTCAATGTGCCTTTCCCGGTTATCAACTTTTTAATAAATAAATTTGAAGCAAAACAAGGCTGGGTATAACTATACATTACCATGCATTTCATTTCTAATAAGGAAGGAGGCAGATAAAACAACCAGCAATATCAATGAATTTTAGAGAATGTAATTAATCATAAAATATGGGGTTTTACCTAAAAATAATATGATGCAAAAAAGGTTGACAGTGTCCCTTTAACATGGTTACCAGAGTAAAAAAAGGGAGAATAACCTGAGAGTACCAATATATAAGGAGAAACATATGAGACTGTAAAGGAGATAGAAATAAAAGTAAAGTAATATAGAGAGAGTTCTCATAAGACTAAACAGTATGGAGGCAGTATAGCACAGTGGTTTAAGGCTCTGAGCTGCAAATCTGGTGACATCCAGCAGACCAGACCTGGGTTTGAATCCCATAGCTTCTTCTTGCATACTGTGTGACCCTGAGCAAGTCACTTAACTTCCCTGTGCTCCCAGGTCACTCCTGTAAAAAAGCTTTCTGCTTAGTGTGCTACTCCTGGTTAAACAACTTAAAAAAAAAATAAATAAACAGACACTGTATTTTAAGATTGCAAATCACAGGCTATAACCTAGGTCCATGTTCATCCTCAGCCCAATAACAGAATATTAGATGATATGCAAATTGTAAGATCAATAGAAGAGCTAGGCATGAACATGGACCAACCCTCCCTTGAATATTCCAGAATGAGCTCATGCACTTGATTAAGCAACCATAGAGCTCCAACCCCATGTCCCCTTAATAAAGAATATAACCACCAGTAGACACTTCCTTAAAAAGCTTCTAGATAGCTTTGAAACTGCATATATAAGTGAAATTAATATAGTTATTAAAGCAGGCAAATCCTTTAAACTGAATTGTAATTTTTTTTTTTTTAACGTTCATACCTTTGCAAGATAGCGGTTGCTAGAGCAAACTACCCAGAGCAAATGCACATCTTATAGCGCAGCATGAAGGTGTAATAACACCAGATACATACCCCAAATGTAAAGGTCTGAAGCACCTTTGTGACTGACTCTGTTATAGAGCAACACCCATTACGACCCCCCTCAAAAAAAGAATAAATGAAAATATTTATTATGAAAGGGGTACAAATAACTCTGTGACAAAGCAATATGAAGGACAATATATCAGTTAAGAAACTATATCACTTCTAGATTATATTAAAGCCCTACCTAGAAATGCCAGTAACCTTAAAATGTAAAATGCACAATGCCCAGGATTGCAGAACAGACTGGACAGTACCTTTCACTGAACATTTTATAAACGTTCTTACCTTGCAAGCACAATCTTTTGGTCAAGCTTACCCATTAAACGGGGACAGGCTCTCCTCTGGGGTTTTCCCCACACTGCAAAGAAATAGAATTATATACTCACATAAACAAATATATCTAAGTTAGTGACAAATAAAGCTGGTAGAGAGAGACCCAAGTCACATCTCCTAAGCGAACAGACATAAAGGTAGGCTATGGCAGATTAGAGAAAAAGTAAAATGGGCTAGTAAATGACATGCAGTTTGTGCGTGAAGCTTGTACAGGAGAGATTGCAGGCAGACAACCTTTGACCTCACACTGGCATCAGCTTGAGTCATCACACTCAGAACGTTCTGTGAGAGTCAGGTCGTGCAGCTGTAGTTGAATCCAGCAACTGAAATAATCTAGTCTGACAAACAAGATGGTGACAAACTTTAAAATTCCATAGCATCGTTGCCAACGATCTTCATTTTCCATTGCAATAAGATCTGTGGCTCTATCAAAATGGCACAAACGTATCTTCTCTTTGAGCACATGGGGTCAGCCAGAACACTACCCTACTTGAAGACTAGATTTAGACCCAGGCAGAAAAATTTCACACTCCACTCCAACCTAGCAAAACAGCCACAGACTTTAAAATAAGATCAAAAGAATAAAAAATACCTGAGTAGCCATTCCACACACCGACCTCCCCACCAACCAAGATGCAGTCAATTTGATTTTGATTTTTTAGTCATTTTCTTATGTTTACAGTGTACCTGAAACATCCAGTTTAGCTCATGCTGCAGGAATGAGCCTACAATTCACATATTCAAATGTGATACAACGACATTTAGCCTCATTGGATGTATGTACTGCATGCTTTAACATCAGCGGCCCCTTCTACTACCCACCAAGCTTTGAGCAAATGGAACTCCAAGTTTTGCTAGCAACACCAATTTTCTCTAATTATTAGCCTTCACCAGGAGCGGTACAATTACTGCCAGCTAGCTTTCTCATCGACGGATTGGGTCCAGGCAGTTAAGATCCAGCATAAAAGCGACCACCCAGGTATTTATAATTTATAATAATTCATAAAGGAGAAACAAGACAATTGTGTGCTAAGAGGGAGTAGAGTTCAGAAATAAACACCAAAGGCCTCCAACCTAACCCTGGCTAGACACTATCCCTCCAGACCTCCAAGTACCCCAAAGGAGATAATTAAGTGTTACCAGAGTCAAATTTTCTGAAACGTTGTGGAGAATCCTTGCTCAATCCCACCTTGGCTGTTTTATAACCATTGTAGTCTTTAATACCAGATGGAATCCAGACTCTGAACAATGTGAGAAACAGAAGGTTATATTTTATGCCTGCCCTTCTAAGCTCCTTTGCAGGGAAAAAAGCATCTCTTATTTTTATCAGTTCTGGGGGGAGATCATTTATTTATGTAAGTCCCCTGTTACCCAGGGTTACTAGAATCCCAGTAAGACCTAGTGGTAGGCAGGGAAGGCAGCTTGTGAAACTCCAGTTAAATGGATATCACACTGTCTCACTCTGTTCTCAGTCCCAGCTGAGACTGAGGGATGACATCATTTAGAACTGTCGCAGCTGCATAAGCCACACTGGAATGTTGCAGTTGGAGGTTAGAGTAGAACGCTGGGGATTTTGAAGTTAGTCTGTAGAGTTCAATAGAGTGTGTGCAGTCTAAAAGAGGTGCTCTGCTGTAAGCAGCCCTCAGAGCTCTAAGCTCTTTCAAAGAGCTGCTTTTGTTGTATAGGTGTGTGTTCTCACCTGAAGAGGAACACAAGAAGAGCACATTGAAGTGGTGGAGACCGCTTTCCAGTGGTTCAGGGCCCCATCCCTGTGGGGATGGGGGGAAGGAATCAGCCTGCTTCCAGGGGCAACCCTCCTAGTCTGGCTAGGGGAAAAGTAGCTGCCTGGTTTAAGTTCATGCTGAGGCACAAGAAACTCTGGAAGAGAGTTCCTTGAGGAGAAATGCCTGTGGGGCACCTGCAACCGAGGAGTGAGTTTGCTCTGCTAAAGGGCCATGTGTTTTCACCTGAATCAAGATGAAACTAAAGTGACTGTTACTGTAGGGTCAGGAAAAGACAGCCAAGTACAGTTTGGAAGATGTGGGGATTGGACTGCTTAACGCTGTGGGGTGTCTAGAGTAATGGGCACAGCCACTTATTTTAAGTAGGTTCAAATTCAGCACAAATGGGATGTAAAGACAGTAGATTGAATGTGAATACATTTAAAAAGAATCTACACAGCAAAGTGTTTTAAAGGATGAGGTGTTACAGTCCAGAGAAATGGCTGGGTATGAATTATGGGAGCGAGAGGTGGGAGACCCCTCCATCAGTAGTAACCAAATTCACCTCTACAGGTTTACTTTGAGACACCTGTTGCTTTCTCTCAGGTACTTGGCCAGTGCCTGAGAAAAGTACCCAGACATGGGATTGATGAGGAAGATTCCCTGATGGAGCAGAAGTGCTCATAGGTGGTTTAGGGAGCCACCAATAAATGTTTCCATGATATATGGAAAGTGTCCAAGTGGCTGGCAAGGGAGCCGAGCCAGGGAGAACCCAGAGCAGTGTACCAGTTCGGGCTGTGTGCCCACTGTGTTTCAGAGCCTGAGGGCTAAAGTGAATGAGGATGTGTTCTGGTCTCCATAAATCTGCATTACCAGGAGTGTAGCCCCGTCCATCTATGCTTTGTTATTCTGTTGGATGTGAATACAACCCACACTTTAGAATTCCACTTCTGGTATTGGACATTACAGTTATTGCTTCCTGTGTCTGGAGTTACTTGGGTGTCCCTGTTGCAGAGTAGCCAAACCTAGCCAATGTGCCGAGTGACATATTTCTCCCTGAACCCAGCCCACCTGGTAGAGCTGTGAGATAGAAACGGCATACCTGGGGAAGGGGGGTTACATTTATTTATTTTATTTATTTATTTTTATGTAGTTATTCAGAAAAAACCTTTGAACACAAGCTCTTTTACAAAGGTTCAACGTCATAGATTGCAAAACAAAGTACAGTAGGAGAAAGCAAAGGTACGTTACAATGAACGATACAGCTTGGATTCAGAACTTACAGAATAACTCAAAACATGGCTACAAGTTAAATAACAAGAAAAACACTTTATGAGGGGGTGGGGGAGGGATAAGCAGCAACAAAGTGCCTTGTCAGTAGTTCAGAGGGACAGGGATAGCTGGCAGAGGGGTGAAGAAGGGAGGTATGAGAGAGAGAGAGAGAGAGAGAGAGAGAGAGGTAAGTATTGCGGTGAAGGTGAGAGGGTGGGGGAATAAGGTATAGGGAGAAATGGTGGGGTGAGGGGAGGCTGAGTGGAGACTATATGCTAGAGTAAAATGGTGGGGTGTGAGAGGTCATGGTCAGTCAGCCAGCATTAGTAGTGACTGTTTGGGAAACTCATGGGACTGTGAGTTGGGGGAGGAGGAGGGGTGGCAGGTGCCGAAGGAGCATGATACAAACTGATTGCTGGGGCAAGTCATGAGATGGGACAAAGAGAGGGGGCACCTGAGGCCTGCCTAGTGCTTGCTTGGTGGCAGAGAGAGCAGGTTGGTTGGACTCAGGGGCAGGTGCACTTAGAGAGTGTTATTAGGCGCTGTTTGAGGTCAGTTTTGAATTGTGCCAGACAACTGGTGGCCAAGAGGTTCCCAGAAAGTTCATTCATCCTTAGAGGGGCCCGGTAGGCAAATTCATGTTACCCAAGTGAGGTGCGATGGAAAGGGATCACCGAGGCCCCTCTAGTCCTCTCTCTGGTGACCTGTAACGAGTTGCCTACACAAGGTCGTGTTTTACCCAACAGAGCCTTCTTCCCTAAGATGCAAGTCTGGAATTTGACCCTGTTTCTTAATGACAGCCAATTTGCACATTCATACAGAGTACAGGTGTGAGTGCCACGCTCAGCATCCAGGGTGAGTCTGCAGGCTTTGTTGAGTGCAGTCTGAACCCTCTTGAGCACTGTATCCATTGCCGCCCCACAGACCACTAGTCCATAGTCAATAGTAGATATAATTGAGCTGAGGACTGAGAGGTGGAGGGCCCCCAGAGAGACGTATTGCCTGTGCCTGTAAAGGACACCAATCTTGGTATTAACTGTCTTGACCAGAGAGTCAATATGGTGCACAAACATGAGGGTATCATCTATTATGGCCCCCAGATACTTGAACAAGTGGACTTGTCCCAGTGGCTCACTGCATGAGTCGGAGATGATGACGGGGTGGTGCTTATTTTTGTTGTGGGGGCTGGATATAAGCATGGCATTGGTCTTCTTGTAGTTTAGTAGCAACTTATGACTGTAGAACCAGTCCTCGAGTTTGGAGGAGTTCTGCAGCTCAGATTGTAGGGCAGTATGAGACGTGCTGCTGCTCAGGAGCACAGCATCATCTTCATACAGTATGAGTTTAGTGTTGCAGGCTGTGGGAAGGTCATTTAAGAAGAGGCTGAAGAGTAGGGGCCCCAGTATTGATCTCCAGGGTTCCCCTAATGATACCTCTCTTGCACTGGATACTGTTTGCCCAATTTTAATACATTGATTTCTCCGTATCAGGTAGTCTTGGAACCAGCAAAGGGCACTGGGAGCCACACCCATGTTTCGCAGTTGGGTCAGCAACAGGGGGTGGCTGACTGTATCGAAGACTTTGGTGAGGTCAGTAAAGACAGACCCCACCAGTTTACCTTCATACAGGGCCTTATATGCAGTTTGTGTAGTTCAGTAAGGCAGCGGTGGTACTGTGATTTTGTCTGAAAACATGCTGATTGGGGCATAGTAGATTATACTTATTGAGGCAGTCGACGAGTTGACCCGCCACAATCTTTTCCAGTGCCTTGGAAAGGGGGGGGGAGAGGACTGAGATGGGTCTGTAGTTGGCTACCAGAGACTCGTCGCCTCCTTTATGCACTGACGTAACTAGGGCCTGTTTCCAAACCATCAGGAATTGGGCCAGGGCCAGGGACTTATTGTACAGCGTGGTAATGGGCACTATAAGAACATCCAGGGTGAGGGATAGAAGTTTCATGTCTATCCCGTCACTGCCCAGTCTGGTCTTACCTAGTATTTTCTTGACCACAGTAAGGGCCTCCTTCACCGTCACCCTTTTAAAGTAGAAGGTCAAGTGAGAACACTTGGCAGATACATTGTTGGATCATGGTCATTACAGAGCTTGATCTTGCAGCTATCATGTTCAGTAACCTGCTTATCGCTTAGGTCCCTCTGGACATGCATTTTTTGATGAAAAAAAGAGAAGCTTAAAGACAACTGATTTAGGTCCTGATACTGACATCTTCAAGTTCAATGCATTATGGTTCCATGGAGATTCTCTTGAAGATCTACTGCTACTGGTGAGAAACAAACCTTTGTGTGGATCCACAATAAACATGTCAGCCCTACATTAATATCAGTTTTAAGCAATCTCCTTCCAGGGAATCTCTTCTACTCTAAAAGCCGTATTCGTGATGTGTATATGTCTAAGCAGTGCAAGCTCATTTATGATGATTGACAGCATAGTACTGCTCTAGCCTAACCGATTGTATTAGTGGGCATGAGAAGGAAACATGAGCTTTTATAAATTTCAGGCACATTTAATCTGTCTTGGAATGGAAGCAAGTGGCAGGAGGCAAAATTGGCATTTTGTTGGATAGGCAAGTTCATTTTATAGTAGTCTAAGGTGAAACATTAAGACAGAAATGCCAAAATGTTATTGAGTTTGTTGGGTAAGAGAATATTGATCCTGGACCACCTGTCATGAAGTACTCTTACTACAAATGAACAGCTGGCCAGTTGGTTGGACAAACTCCAGTTCTGATGAACCATACATTACTATAGCTGTGCACTGGGTTATCAAGGTACTCACTGCATGCTCTTAAGTTCAGTTCAGCCAACAGAGGAAAAAAGCTGGCGCCTGCCAAAGGATGCCAGTATATTGGAATAGCAATGTAAAACCACCTTTGTGAATCACAACAATGCAGACAGTCGATAAACATAAAGTGGGGGCAACCCACAAATCAAATACTCCTCCTCCTCACAGAGCTTTATCAGGGGTGATGCTCCCAGTGAGGAGGTTCTTTATGCTGTGTATCTGAATTTTATAGCCACAGTGCTCATATTCCAAGTTAAAACTCTGAGGCATTCTACCATAGTATGTTTTGTAATATTGTGGTCTACCTGTATAAGTCTAAATTTTTTTGAAAGAGTAATTGATTTCTATTTTTTACTTCCCAAGCAAAATTAGGTTTAAAGAAAATATCACCTGCTGCATCAGAACAAAAGTTCAGATTACAAAGAACCACATATTTTGATTAAATCTACAATATTTTAATGAAAATTGCTTGTTTCCATCTATATAAATCTGCAAACTGATTTGGAGTTTCCCATCACAATGCACTGCCAGCCTGACTAGTAAAGATTTTCTGTCTCATAATACAAGTATTTAGTTGCATTCCTTTTTTGCTAGCAGTTAGCAACCAAAAAAGAAAAGGAGGAAAAGAAAATAATTAGGTAAGAAACAAAAAACAAACAAAACGATTAATGGGCATCTCAAGGTCCTGAACCTATACCCTTATCAGGAACATACTCTTTAAGCTTACTACTGATTGCAGTCTTCAAGGCTGAACCTCAGATTGTTTATGGATTACTTACTATATACTGTGAACATCTCCTTAGCCTGACATGCTGTGCTTGTCACTGAATCCTGAGCAATTGCTGTATGGCACTCACAAATGTTTCAAATAAGCAATAATGCCCAACAGCGTGTGTGTCGTGCTGGGATAACGTCACGCCTCAGGTGGTTGGGCACGAGGCCGCAGGCTGAGTGCATCCAACAACTGAGGCGTGACGTTATCCCAAACGACACACACCCTGTCGGGCATTATTGCTATTATACAATGGCTCATTGTTAAATATAAAATAAAAAAATAATTTTAAAGAATGTTTTTATTAGTGTGGAAAAATATTTTTGTTTCTTAAGAGGAGATGCAAAAAGAGCTCTAGCTTCAAAAAATCATCTCCAGGTTCACAGTGAGGCTGAGACTAGACCCGTGATGTTGTACTGGGATAACATCACGACTCCAGCCCAAGACTGACCAATCAGAGTTCAGGATTTTTTCTTGCCATTGTATAATAGTGGATATGGCATGGCCTGATTGAAGATATCATATTTATCTTCATGAGATGCCAATGATATCATGGTATCTCATGAGTGGCAAAGCCACAAGTGAGATGTCTTGATATCGGTGTCGAGTGAAGATAAATATATCTTCAGCCAGGCCATGTCTTGTTCTGTTTATACAACACATGTTTGGGTGGTGTTGAGACAGACATGGTAAAAAATTAAAAAAGGAAAAAAGTACAAAATGTAAACTGGGCCCCTCTGTTTAATGGTTCTGCATTACAGGAAATTATGAATGCAAAACTTACAGGCAATGGCAATGGCAGTGGCAACCAAAAGATATCAGAGATCTCACATGTCAAGATATATTTCTGAGCATGCTCAGTGAGCAACTTCAAAAGATATCAGGGATCTCACATGTAAAAATGTATTTCTGAGCATGCTCAGTGAGCAGCTTCAAAATATATTAGGGATCTCACATGTGAAAATATATTTCTGAGCATGCCCAGTGAGCAGCTTCATATATCTTTGTATGTTAGGTCAAGATATCACTTTTTATCTTGCTACTTATCAGCACACACATGTTGTATAAAATGTAACAAAGTATGAGATGGTATGTGTAACAAGAAGTCCCCCAACCCGAGGCGTTAGATGCTACATAAAGGCTTGAGTTTATTAAAGCATCTAACACTGAGGGGGTACTTTACACACACCACCTCATATTTTATTTTGTATAATTGCTGGGTCTCCCCTTTTTCGCCACAGCAATTATGTAAAATACTAGGTTCAATTTTGAGCTGGATCTCACATTTTCACTGTGTGAGATTTTAAACTGTTTTAAACTACTTTTTATGCCCCTATATGTGGAAAATGACATATCTTTGGTTTTAAAATAACTTACTGCCAAGTTCTTCTGGCAGTTGAGTTGCGGATGAGAAGGCAGGAGAGCGGTCGGGAAGTGAGAAACTGCGGCGGGCGCATGTACAAAGTAAGGTAAGCCATGCGTGTGTTTGCCATTATAAACACTCTTTTATTACGGCAAATTATGGTATGGTTTCTCTATGGGAAAAAGGGGAGACCCATTAATTTATATATACACACACATATATATATATATAGAGAGAGAGAGAGATAATCAGGTTGAATTAGCATCCATTGTATTTAGTGGGAGTCAACCCTCTGTATATATTCACGTCTGATAGACAATCAGCTGGCCATTATTTTTCACTAAACATTTATTTTCACTGATTGGCAGCAATAGCAAATACAGTGAAAATAAACAGATAGTGAAAATAACCTTCTGTACAGTATATACATACATATATATATATATAGGGGATACATGATGGTCACGAGTGTGATATGGGAAATATCTTCACTCCTACAGAGTGACCTCTGAATACCACGAGTGAGGTTTCAGAGGTCACTGTACAGGACTGAACATATTTCCCATATCACACGAGTGCCCATCATGTATCCGATGTATACAATGGGGGCCTCATTGTTGCAAAATGTACCATTTGTGCGGCTTTGCGTGGGTGTGATAAATGTCAGGTCTTATATTTATCACACCCTGTTGAAAATAACATAATTTATCACACTTATTTACCACTCATCCACATTGCATGTGTATATATATATATATGTATGTATATATATATATATATATATATATATATATATATATATATATATATATACACTGTATATACATGTATACGTAACACCTGTGAGGATACATTCTGGCAAATTTTACCCATATTTCCAGTGTGATCTGACCTACAGTAAGGATACAGCATATCTTCTTTGAGGCAATCTCTTGCAGCAGATCATTACATGTGGGATAACAGCTGCAGGCATCATTTCCTCCAGATGACGTTCTCAGCAGTTGACCTTGGGACCTCCCCCTAGCACCACCACATGGTGTTCACCTGGCAGGTATAAAAGGGGGAGGTCCCAGCTACTTCTCAGTCCTTTTCAACCACTGCCTGCCTGCAACAATTCTTCCTTCGGAGCTCCTGCTTTCCTGTCGTCAACAGAGAGTTCTATCTACCACACATTTATTTTCACTAAATTGATATCCTAATGTCTTCTGATCCTTTATTCTGAAAGTATTCCTGTGGCCACAGAATTGTTAAGAAAGACCTCCAGAAAGTCTTTTTTTGTTGCCTTGATTCTGAACATGACTCTGGGAGTGTGTCTTCTGCAACAGGTTCAACAGAGCCACAAAATGCCAAAGGCTTCAGCAGCTCTGTGAGTTCCTCATGCAGCAGAAGGTTGCCCTCCTGGAGGAGGAGCAGCAGCAGCAACGCTTCTCACCCAGAGAATTCTTGATGTCTTCTGCGTGGTCTCATTGCTCTATGGGGAACCCCTCCATGTCAACACAGGGTTCTGTTAAGAAACATGCATCAAAGACTAAGCATGTCTCTACCACTCCCTTGTCATTGGCAAAATGAGAAGGTAGCCCCTAGCACATCGTCCTCTACACCGTTGACGATTGTGGGCTTCTCTATTAACATTGAGTACGGGGGTTGTTCTGCAGCTTCCAATGCTGCCTCCCCCTTCAGTACTATCTAGTCATCGTTCATCAACGATGGCTTCAAGCTCGTCGAAGATTCATTGATGACCTTGCCTTATGACCTGTCAACGATCCTGTTGTCAATGATTCATGGCACTCTGTTGATGACTGTTTCATTGACAATGATTCAGGGCACTCCATTGATGATTCTGTCACTGACGGCAGGGTCTTCAGGCCCATCAATGATCCCATCATTGATGACTGGTGTTGCCCCACAGGGCCTAGTGCTGGCACCCTCATCGACGATCCTGGGGTCCTATATACATCCCTCACAGATGGCTGCATGTTTGGTACCACTGCCTATTCCCATTCCATCAGTGGTTCCCATACACTCTGTGCAGTCTGCCATGGCTACTTCCACTGGACAGATGGCCATGATAGATGTCCAGGCTCTGGTAAATACCATCCTGGACCTGACTCAGACCCCCATGCCTACTTCCACTGGGCAGATGGCCATGATAGATGTCCAGGCTCTGGTAAATACCATCCTGGACCTGACTCAGACCCCCACGTCCCCATAGAGAAGGGTCGGCTCTGGTCTCTGCTCCCTCTAAGCCTCCTTCGGCCCACTGGACAGCCCGCTCTTCCCATCTCCTGGGTCTGTACACCCAGACATGGAGGACCCTTTCCTGCAGGACTAGGATCTGGCTGACCTGGAGGATGAGGATGGCATGGACCATGAGGAATTCCCTCGGTCCCCCTCTGCCACCTCCTCTATTCAGGGGAACCTATCCCTGAACTCCCTTGTTCTCCGCCAGATGACCCAACATTTTCTGACATTATGATCCACCTCCAGAAAGTGTTTGGATTCCAGGGCACTGAGCAGGATGCTTCTAGGAAGAAATTGACTCAGTACATAGGTGTGCCAGAATGCCCCACTCTGCCCCCCCCCCTTGGTGGACGCCTTTGAAGAGGCTATCATGGCTGCATGGAAGCAACCTTTCAAGATTCCCTCCATCCACATAAGGCTGATAGGCTTTATCAGGCTCCAGTAGATCACCCCTATTTTATGTCTCCACCTCAGACAGACTTGGTAGTGATCAATACCACACATGATAGGTCAGCCCATGGATATGGAATCCAAAAAATTGGATGCCATTAGAAAATGGGTTTTTTCCTCAGCCACCTTGCCTCTACATATACTTAATTACATGGGACACCTCCTGAAATATCAGGAAGAAATTCTTAAAGCCTCCCAGGCGACAGCCCAGTCCCTCCCGACGGGTTCTGTCCAGGAGGAGCAGATGGTGAAACTGTCTACTGTGGCAGTAGTATGCCATTACCTGCTGAGGGCCACTTATGCCGTTGATACTATTTCTTGTACATCCTCTGCAGAAGTCTCAGGTGATGTGCCTGGCTCAGGGTTTCAGGATTTTCGCAGGACATACAACAATCTATCCTGAATGCTCCCTTTAAAGGAGTTCAGCTGTTCAGTCCACAGACCCAAGACATCTTGAAAGATTTACAAGACTCCGATTGTACCCTTCAATTGGTGTGGACCCTTTACTGTCCTAAAGCCAAAACAGCTTTCAGAGGCTCCTTGAGGGGCCGCCCCTACAGGGGCCATCCCTCAGCTCAAAGGCAACCTGCCAATAAGAGAAAACCTCAGTTACAATTGCCAGGTCCCAGAAATGCTCAGAAACCCCATTACGTCCCTACTGGGCCAGCCTTCTTCCTGAAGGTCTTCCTCTGGTTGTGGGACTGGAGACCCAACCCACAGCTGTCTGGGGCAGGTCTTCCCTGCACCTGCAAGGGTGGCAAGCTATCTCCTTTGACCAGTGGCTTCTGCAACTGATCAAGACAGAACACACACTGGAGTTCATGGAGATATCTCTTCCTTTGCCACCCAGGGTCTGCCACTTTCCCCAGACCAGGCACTGATCCAACAGAACAAGAGCGATGCCTTGCTTTCAAAAAAGACCATCAAGCCTAGACAATTTGTCCTTTTTGAACTCGCCACCTTTTATTTCTATACGTGGTACATATTTTTATTTTTCACCCATGTGCTGATCTAGTCTATGTTTGAATAGATTAATGTTTTTTTACTTTTTACCACATGTTTAGGTAGTGAATTCCAGCTTGTTATGATCCTTTGTGTAAAGAAGTCAGATTGTTTCTTGGTTACACTTATTTCTCCTTTTAACTCTGTACTCATGAGAGCTTGTTTTTTTTTTTATTTTGTTCTTGTCATTTTTGCAATCCAATACTTTCCATCAAGCTGGGATCTTGAAATGCTCTGAAAGTAAGACAAAGATCACCTCTTAACTGTCTATACTCAGTGGAGTATAGTCCAAGATGTATTAACCTATCATTATAGCTATGTTGTTGCAAGCCCTTAATTTGTCTTATTTTCCTTTGCCTACCTTCTTTTATTTGTTTTGCTTTTAACTGTGTTTGCTGCTGAAAACTGTGAACGATATTCCAAATGTGGGCGAACTAAGCTAGTGTACAATGGGATAATTATTTTTTCTTCTCTGCTTTTAATGTTAGATAGAATACAACCCAGAATGTTATGACTTTTTTACCATCATTTTTGCATGCATATCTGAGGGCAGCTTGCTTGTTATTACTATACCCAGGTATCTTTCTTCTGTCACGATTTGTAATAGCTGGTTGTCCGTTTTGTACATAATAAGCGGGTTTCTTGGTCCAAAATGCATGACCTTACATTTTGCTATATTAAATGTCATTTTATTATGTTTCACCCATGCAATTAGGTTATCCAAGTAGGCTTGGAGTTTTTTTCCATCGTTTTGATTTTGTACCAGATCCCCTAGTTTACAATCATCAGTGTACTTACTCAACCATGCATTTTCTGTTGTCTTCAATGATGTTACCAAAATATTGAATAATGTTGGCCCCAGTACAGAGCCCTGCGGGACCTCACTAGTTACATCACCCCAATCAGACTGGTACCCCTTTATTGATACTTTTGTTTTCTGTTTTGTAACCATGCTGTTATCCATCCTACTATATTCAGTTGTAATTTGATTTGATAAAGCAGTTCAATCAATGTTTTATGTGCTACCTTGTTGAATGCCTTGGCAAAGTCCAAGTATATCACATCCACGGATATCCCTTTATCCAGGGCTGCACTCACTGGTTCAAAAAAGGAAATCAGGTTTGTAAGGCATGATCTTCCTGTTATAAATCCATGTTGTGAAATACTGTATCTATTATGTGTTCCTTATATAAATGATCTGTAATTTGGTGTTGTATAACTCTTTCCAGTATTTTTCCTATCACTGCAGTTAAACTCATGGGTCTATCATTTTTAGTTTCTGATCTAGGGCCAGTCTTATGTAAGAGAGTTATGGGAGCATGTTTCCATTCTTGCAGTACTTCACCATTTTGTAGTGACTGATTGAATAAGAAAGTCAATGGTCCCACTTGCTTGGTTTCTAGTTCCTGGAGTAGTTTAGGTGTTATACCATCTGGACCAGCTGATCTGTTAGTTTTGAGGCCTTTTATAATTTTACTAACTTCAGTTTCTGTAATTGTAATATAATCATTTGTTGGATTTATAATGGGTTTAACTGTATTTTCTTTCAGTTCATACATGCTTAAAAAGTATTTATTCATTTCTGATGCTATGTTTGTTTCATCTGTAATAGATCCATGTTGTGTTATAATCGATCCTACTGCCTTTTGGTTTCCTTTAAGTGCACCTATGTAATTATTAAATTGTTTTTATTGTCTTTCACTTTGTTTACCAAATTTTGTTCTAATTTTTTTTTTGAATCTCTAATAAGGTGTTTGATTTTTTTTGTTACGGTGTTTAAGTTTTTCTTTATCACGTGATGGATTTTTTTTTTAACTTGATAGATAATGTATTTTTTTCCTAATTAGTTTCTTGATATTTATAGTCCATCAGGGCAGACATCTCCTATTATTTTTGTATTTCCTGATTACTGGGACCCATTTGTCTATGCAACAATCTAATTTTTTTTTATATTCATCCATATCATCTTTAGATCTTTATTCAGAAGTTCTTTTTTCCAATTCCAGGATGATTGGTATCCTTTTATTTTCTTATAATTTGCCCTATGATAGTTTTTTTTAATAATAGTTACTCCTTTTGCTATTTTATGATTTGCTTTATAAGAAAATTCATTAATTTGATGATCACTGTCTTCCAAAGGTGGTTTTAGTTTCAGTCCATGTATATTGTCAGTATCATTTGTTGATACTAAATCAAGAGTGTTTCCTCTGGTCAGTTTAGTTACTATTTGGTCCAGATTGTTCTGAATGGTATACTCAAGAAATTTATTTTCACTGAGGTTGTTACTGTCCAATGTTTCCCAACTTACATGAGAGTAATTGCAATTTCCCATTATTATTATTATTAATATGGTATTATTGGTAATTTTAATTTTTTCTAAACAGTTTAAGAACTGATCGCTGTCTTCATTATTTAACCCAGGTGGGCAGTATCCTAGTCCTAACGTTAATGTTTTATTTGGTAATCTAATCTGTGCCCATATAATCTCATTATTATCACAAGAGCTATATATTTCATATCCTTTCAGATTTTCTTTAATATAAAAAGCAGCTCCCCCTCTTTTCTATCCTTTCTATTTGTGTGTATTTTAGTGTAACCCATAATGTCTGTATTCTAGTCTGTGTCACTGAACCAGGTTTCCATAACCCCACATGTGTCTATTTGATTAGTGTTCATCATATACGTAAATGCATCACTTTTGTTATGAAGACTTCTGGTGTTCGGCAGTATTATTTTTAGATCCATTATTTCTTTATTGTTTGATCTTAGTTCTATGTCCATATTTTGAGTTTTAGGTAAGTTTTTGTTTTTCCTCAGAGTTTCCAAGCTCTAGAGAGGCTTCATAGGAATCCCTCTTCCCCTTGGCGTCTAGTTTAAATAGCTATTGATGCAATCTATTATATGTTTACCAAGAATTCTGCTTCCTCTTCTGCTGAGGTGCAGACTATCCCAGCAGTACAAGCCCCTTTTTCCAATAAATGCTTCCCAATGCATAATGCACTTTATATTTCTCAGGCACCATCTCCTTAACCAGTTGTTGATATGTTGAATTTTGTTACGTTGAAAGTGATTTGCCTTTGGGATGGGGAATATCCCTGACAGCACTATTTCACTCCCCAGTTCAATACATTTGTTAGTCAGGGCAATCTAATCCTGTTTAATTTTCATTATCAGTTCATATAATGCATTATTTACCCCCAACACGTACCATAATTAGAGGGTTGTCTCCTGCATTTTTAATAATGTTGGTTGCCATTTCAGTTATGTCTTATATTTTTACACCTCTATACCTGGAAAGGGTCCTATTCACCCTATCCAGATTACATATATCTCTGTCTATGTGTTTTATCATAGAGTCCCCTAGTACAATAATCTCTCTTTTTACTTCAATATTATTTATTTCCATATCCTCGTTTCCCTCTTGAGTTGTCTGCTCAGGTGAAAATGTTATTAAATCACCTGTTGTTGAGACACCTTTTGAGCCTATAGTTGTTGAAGGTTCTATGGGTGTCCGGGATATTACCTGTGCAGACCTTTCACCCTCACAGCTGTTAACAATAGTAGTCATATTTTGCTTTTTATTCGATGATTTTTGTACAGCTTGTTTCTCTGGTAGACTAGGTTCTCCAGTAACGTACTCTTCAGTATTTATTAATGGGGTGTCAATATTGTTAAGGGGATCGAATTGGTTCATAAGGGGAGCTGGAAATGTGTGACCTTTCTACCTCTTTTGGCAACTTTATTTGTCTGAACTTGAAACCCACTTTTTCCTGGTTCCCAAATGGAGGGTTGATTTACACCCCATTTTGGATCTGAAGTGTCTCAACCTCTACATCACTTACCAAAGTTCTGCATGCTGTCTCTTCCAACACTTCTCCCTTTGCTAAACATGTGAGATTGGCTCCTCTCTCTAGATATGAAGGATGCATACCACCATATCATGATGCACCCAGATTACAGACAGTTTCTCCAGTACATGTTCTAGGGTCATCATTACCAATTCAGGACCATCCCTTTCAGACTTTGTTCTGCCTTGAGAGTATTTATAAAATGCCTCATGGTGGTTGCAGTGGCCCTCTGCAGGGAAGGCCTCTATGTCTTTCCCTACCTGGATAATTGGCTCCTGAAAGCATCCTCCAGCCAACAGCTGTCTCTCATACTTTCTCGAACTCTACAGTTGTTCGCCCAAGTGGGGATTGCAGTAAACTATCTGAAGTCCAAGATGGACCCTACACAATGCCTCCAGTATATCAGAGCCATGCTAGACACCTCTGTGGGGAAGGCATATCTGCCCATAGCTCGGGCAGATGCCCTGATTGCTTTGGCATGCAGATTAGAATTCAGCAGATTAGTCTCTGCACGGAACTACCTCCGCCTCCTGGGTCATTTGGCTGCCACAATATTGACGGTCCCCAAAGCCAGTTTAAATATGAGGGTCCTTCAATGGTCCTTCAGAGTCCAATGGGACTAGAAACAGGATCATTTTGATGCCCTGATCCTGATGTCTTCTCCTGCTCTTCAAACTCTACAATAGTGGAAGATCAGAGAAAATCTAATGCGAGGCATGCCATTCCGATCTCCTGAACTACAGATGCCTCATTGACAGGGATAGGTAATCATCTCCTACACGTCAAATCACAGGGTTCTTGGACATCAGTGGAGGCCCACCTCCACATCAGTATCTTGGAGCTGAGGGCAGTTCTCTATGCCTTACAAGCATTTGAGACTCACCTCTCCCCAGGTTGCCTGCAAGTGGAATCAGACAATTCTATGGTGGTTCTCTACCTAAACAAACAAGGTGGCACCCATTCATACTCTCTCTGCAGAGAATTGATGAGGGTGTGGTATTGGGCAATCCAGAAAAATATTCATCTTCTGGCAGTACATATCCCAGGGGTGTCCAACATCCTGGCAGATACCTTGAGCAGATCCACTGCCCAGGACCATGAGTGGGAAATCTTATCTGATGTTCTAAACAATGTCTTCCACTTGTGAGGCCGACTGGAGCTGGACCTATTTGCCTCTTTGCAAATTCTAAAACTGCCACTTTACTGCTGTCTTGTGTGAGGTCCTGAAACTGTGTGGTGGGACGCATTCTCTCTTTCCTGGATAGGAAGATTTCTTTGCGCCTTCCCACACTTTCTGCTCATTCAGAGAGTACTGCTCAAACTGGTCCAGGATGGGGCATCTATGATTCTCATAGTGCCATTTTCGCCAAGACAGATTTGGTTCCCTCTGTGACACTCTGCCCCTTGCTTATGATTATTATATAATATTGGTATTATAAATACATGGTCTGTGCATGACATTTCAGTGTGTGAGGAATTTGGTCAGTAATTTCAAAGTGTCAGTAGCTGAAAACCAGGAGGTAATAAAACAGACCAGAAGGAAACAGTTAATCTGAACATCCTCCAGATACAGTTTATTGGCTGCTGCTCCCTTTGATGTTGGAAACTAAATATGAGTTTTATGACATCAGGGAAAGGACATCATTAGGTTGATTCAAGCTGGCCTTTAAACACCTTAGTGCCTGTCAACCTTAGCTCATTAATACTTGTGAAACCACCCAAGCCCTCTAAGAATAGAATACTTGTGGATAGCCGGTTTGTCTTGAAGAGATGGTCTAGTCTCCTAAACTTAAACCTAAGGAAGTCTAAGTTGCAGCCCATTTTTTGCAATCCCAATGTTAAGCAGAATGGCCTGACTTTTAATAATCCTGATTAGGAAAGGAAGGGTCTAGTAAAGACTTGCATTGCATGAAATGGTATTTACCCCATTTACTACACTAGCTCAGAAATATGATTTTCCACATGAAGATGTGCACATGTTTGACTACATGACCAGAAGAATTATTGGCCTTATTAGTGAAGAAGGGGTAACAGTAGATGTAAATGTTAACTCTCAGAGCGTCCTAGTATGTATCCAGATTAAGCCCAGAATATCCAACTTTTATCATTTACTTTTGACTACCACTAAGGGACCTGACTCCCCATGTATAAGATGGTAGGCCAATATTTTCAGTGATGAAGCCAATCATTGGAATTGGAGCAAGATTTGGTTGAACTCAGTAAGAACTTTTAAATCAGTTAATGCCAAACTTATCCTGTTTAAAACGGTTCATACCATGGTAGGTTAAAAGCAAGGAGGCTTGTGCAGCCCATGTGTGTTTTCCTATTTCAGAACTAATAATACCTGAGTTTAAAACTAGTCAAGATTAGGTTATCGAAATATCTTTTGAATTAATTCCTTGTCCTACTTATAACAACTTCAAGAGGGAGTCTATTCCATGGGTTAACCACTCTAAGGGTACAAAAATATTTTCTATGTATGTGGTTAAACCTTCTACCTGAAACCTGGAGTGGGTGATCTCGGCTATCATGATAATCATTTTTAAATTCAAAAGCTAGTTCTGCAAACAAAAAGGGATCATTAATAATATCATAGAATAACAAAGGGTCACCTCTCAGGCAACGTGTGGCCAGGGACATAAGGTTCAATGATGCAATTCTGTGATCATAAGACAGGTTGGGTAAACCTTCAATATTTTTAGGGAATCTTCTTTGTACTTTTTCCAGTAACAGATTCTTAGATTTTTACGGCTGCAGTGGGCAGAGCCTGTAGACATTTTGCATGTACAAATTGGCTGATGTCATGTTTTCTGTCTGTGGAACTGGCTGAAGGTGTAAATAGTCTCCTCTGCCTTACCCTCCTCCAAGAAATAATTTCCACCCTCAAATAAATACACTTTCATGTTAGTCAATGGTTGCAGGGAACTACTTTCTTTCTTAAATGGGAGGTACAAGAGCTGAAACCTGACTAGTGTGAGGCAGTATTATTTTTTTGGGGGGGTAATATCCAGCCCCACCTCCACCTGAGAAGCTCCTAAAGATCCATCCCCACATTTTGTTTTTGGTTCACGTGGGGGGGCATGAGGTGGATCTATCATGTTGGAACAACTGACTATCAGAGCTACCTGGGGCATCAGAGCTTAAGGTTCAGAAGGAAAGAAAAAGTAATTAAGGAGTGCCTGAAACTGCATCATTATACAGCACTTGTGAAACTGCATCCTGAAATTACAGCACTTGAGGAAAGCAAACACTTGCAACACAAGAATGACAATTACGGTATAAGCTCACAAAGGAGTAAAATGTCACCCAAAAAAGACTATCTCACATGTCTGTTTCTTAAAAGCTTTTTATACCCCCCCCACACACACACAAACACACACAGCTGAAGTGCCCACCCAAATAGCTAGGGAAAGCTGTACATTTTTATCTCTCTGGGACCTGAGGTTTATCAGTAATGAGTGAAGAGAATAAAGTATTGTGTTTTGTGCATTTGAATAGGTTCAGTGCTTTGAAGTTAAAAGATATAAATATATATATACATAGTGTCATGGGCACCTGAAAATAAAGGAGATACTACTGAAATAAATGTTATTTGGATTATTTATTTATGTGTAAGATTGTAAGTGTAGTTCTGCTAGGTCACAGACACATAAGCTATACAAAGTACATTTAAGGATGGATGTATTAGTCAAAGCTTGTAGTAGCAAAATAAAGCAAGAAAAATAATACATTTTTTTTCTTTCAATTGTTTAACCATGAGTGGCACACTAAGCTGAAAGCTTGTTTACAGGAGCAACCTGGGAGCACATGGAAGTTAAGTGACTTGTTCAGGGTCACCCAGTAGGCAAGTGGGGGCTGTGGGATTCAAACCCAGATCTCCAGATTTGCAGCTCAGAGCCATAAACCACTGTGCTATACTGCCTCCCTAGTTATGGCAGTCATCTGTTTTATGGTTCAATGTTGGTGTAGTAAGCAGCAGTACATGGCATAGCAGGTGTAAAATGTCAATAAGTAGGTCATGCAATAGATGTGCTGAGCAGTTACTGAAGCAAGAAATGTATTTGAATAGTGAAATATTCCTATTAGAAAACTGATAAATGTGTGACATTTGCATCTCAATTTCAAGGAGTCCTTATGGAGTGTCAATGTACAATATAAAGTAGTTATAGTTTTCAAGCTGTCTAGGTAACTGCTTTGTACTACCACTGTTACCAAATTTAAATTATTCTATGAAGAAAATTAAGTTTATGTAACTGTCTGTAAATGTATTAAAAACATTTACTTGTACTTATAATGTAATGCATTAAATGATGTTGCAAGGTTAAGAAGTCACATAATGTCCAGGGCATTAGGGTTTCTGACCATAACATCCTGCCCTGTAGGGACTGACAGGCATCAGGGGTATGATTTGGGATTGTCAACAGTAATGCTCATGCCATTCCACTCCCATCACCGCCCTGCAGCCAGTGACAAGTATAGAGGTGTGCCTTTGACTCTTCAGCCCCAAAGTTCACTCCATTTTCTTACACAGTACTGTACCCACTTCAGCATATTTCCTTATGGAATAGGGTGAGTGTAAAGCTTGAACACCCCAACACCCCAAGGCACACCTCAACACTTGTTTGTGTCTGCAGGGTAGGGTGAGGTGAAGTGGCGTGAGCATTATGGGCAATGACCCAAAGGCACACCCCAATGCCTGCCCACCTCTGAATGGTGGGGGTGGAGTTGGCGTCACTTCAATACTTCACTGCCATTCCTATTCTGCCTGTCTGTCTCTCTCGCTCTCTCTATTTATATGTCTATGTAATTATCTAGCTTTCTATCAATTGCATGTATCACTATTTTGACCTATTTCTAAAAGAAACCTGCATATCACATTTGTCTGCACTCTGAGCACATACTTATGAAACTGTGCATATTTGCACTCCACTTCTGCATAGACCTCATACTTTCCTAATACTCCCATTATCACAAGCATAACTACCTTACCCTTCTCAAAAGTGACCCCCTCTGAAAGTTACTATCACATTTTCTCTGCTAACATTCCATCATTACACCTGACTTCCTGACAACAACACATTGCTTAAATATAACTTACATCACCTCATGGACAAAAACCCTGTTCCTCTAAAAAAAAACTGTGTAAATAATCCCAAGGCTAAACATATGCTAGCCATTACTTTTTCATGTACTGACACCTTCTGTCCCATCATGGGAATTTGCATGTTTCCCATGATGCTTTGCATTATTGGGGTATATTCTTTAAAAATTGTCTGTCCAGCCAATATCATCCAGGATAACACATACCTCAGTAGCATTTGCTCTGGAGTTCTTTTGTAAACCTATATTGCTTCCTGTTCCTTCAATTAAATTGTACACCTCCATATATTTTTCTAATAATGTGTATGCCTTTCTTAGAACAGAAACGAAAACAAATCTTACTACTTACAAATCATTCTGTTGTTTCTCCATACCTCCTTAACAATTCTACACAACTTCACTAACTTCATTATGCAGCCATGGTGGATCTGATCGTAATTTGTTTAAATGGGCACCAAAGTTGAGACACATGTTCTAGATGGGGATTTCGTATGCCCTGATCAGGGGCAACATAACTGCCAGTGACCTGCATCTAATATTTTTTATTGTCCAAATTACACTGCTGGTATTAACTGCTTCATTGATCTGCTTCTCATGCCCCCCCAGTTATTACTAATAAATATCCCTAAATCCTTCTCATGAGTGGTGCTTTCTAGGAAATTATTCCCAAGATGGTACTCTGTTAGTGGATTATGAGCACCCAGATGCATAACCTTACATTTACTGTAGTTTAATCTCATACCCAAGGAATTTACCCAATTATATATTTTATTTAAGTCATGTTGCATTGTTTGAGATTGTTCTATAGTAAGACAGGGACCACCAATCTTTACATCGCCTGCGTATTTGACCGAGTCAGAAGAGCAATTAGTTGTTAGGTCTGAGACAAAAATTTGAAATAGACAAGGGCCCAAGATGGATTCCCGTGGGACCTCGCTGGTAACCTTGTCCACCCCTGATAAAGTACCTGAGATAAGTACTCGCTGAGTTCTATTATGTAACCAACTATCGATCCAATTAACTAGATGCTTATTAATATTGAAGGAGTATAACTTTGTAAGTAAAGCACAATGTGGCATAGCGTCAAACGCCTTACTAAAATCAATATAAATGATATCATATGGGGTCCTAGAATCCAATTTCAAACTAACTTGTTCATAAAAACAAAGTAAGTTGGTGATGCATCCCCTTCCCTTTTTAAATACATGGGGCCCTATATTCAAAACTTTGCACTGGGTGCAAACAACATGTGCAGGATTAGCACCGGGTCAGCGTGAGTCTGCTATATTGAAAAGGTCAAATAGCGCACTCAAACCGCATTAGTGCCAGGCAAAATGATAATGTATGCAAGGGGCAAACTGAGGGGTCGTGTCAGCGCAATGCTATATTCAGTGAATAGCGCCGTGCAAAGTGGTTTTGCACAACCTAGCACAACACTTTGCACAGTGCAAATTACCATCCAGGAAAAGGTTGTCTTAACTCTGGGCAAACCAGCTTTGTGTGACTTTGTGGCTTTGTGTGGTTTTGTGTGATGTTTGCACAGCTTTGCGCAACCCTAACCAATAAGTATGACACATAGAAATAAGCCAAACATAGAGGAAATATGCTGCCCACTGTGATGCCATCATCTGCCACCAGTCTCAGCCATGCAATGCAGTAAGTTGTGACCCAGCCCCCAGTGGACACCATGGTAGTGCGGCCATACAGCACACACCTGCAGACCACCCTTCTGTGGACACCAACAGATGCCAGCACACACATGTAGCACTGGGGGCATGGGGGGTGTACAGGTGACTAGTCTGAACCATACTGGGTGCTGCCACATGGCTAGGACAAGCCACACAGTGCAAATGGTCCAGTGTAGGGAACACCCCAACACCTGTGTGCCTGTCCGATGATAATGACCCCCCCCCAGCCACATACTGCACAGCTGCACAGACACCACAGCACACACACCCAGCAACAGGGGTGTAGCCAGGAATATAAGACATGTACTCAAAACTGCTGCACTGTTGCCCCCCCATTGTGTAAACATAAGCCAAAATCTGTGCAGCCATGCCACACTAACAATAGGCCCCTTCCCCCCATTTGCCACATCCGAGTTCCAGTAATTGGTTTCTTCCTGTAATCCTCCTTCCTTTGTTCTTCCACCTGCCTGGTAAATTGTTCATGTTTGTGTATTTGTCCAGTGGCATCAGTGTCCCAAAGTGAATGGCAAAAGTGCTCAGTGCAACATGGACACAGTGTGACTCACAATGTCCCTGCTTCCCTCTATTTGTTGACCCTGCCTGATGTTTGTACTATACTCTGCTGAGTATGGTGCATATGCCTGCTGACACCCCTGCCCAGCAATGTATATGTCACTGTGAGCATCCCATGCTAGTAGTGTAGCATCTGTGAGTCACACAACAGCAGTACAGTGCTGTCCACTGTCAGTACACACCTGCAAGATGGGGCTGTCACTGTGTACAGTGCTGCCATCAATGCTGCCCACCACACCATAGGCAGTGCTGTGTCCAACACACCACTGGCCGTGTCACTGTACTGTCTGCTGTGCACTGTATAGTAGGACGTACGGTTGGACTATTGCATCCAGCACCACCACTAGTGCCTGTGCAGTGCAGTCCCATGGAGCACATTATTCTACACAGTTCTGTACATATGTAGCTTGCAGCTACCACCATGCTCCTCTTGACTGACCTACAAGTGGAGCTGTGGACAGACCCAGCCAGCCCCTGTATTTCCAACTTGACCAACAAGTGGAGCTGTGGGACCCTGCAATAGCGCTGAGCAAACTGCATGCAAATCAGGGCATAATAAGATGTTAATCTGGATGCTTGCCCACTGATTGCTTAAGTAGGCTCATTTGCATGTCACTTTTGAATATAGCAGATTTTTGCCCCAGGCAAACGGCTTAGCACTGTGCAAGACCTGCACAAACAAATGAGTGCCACATAAACATTACAGAATCATTTTTCATTTTGGCACACTGTACATTCACATGCGCTGATGCTTGCAGCTCTACTGACTCCACTCCTTTGCTGGCACACACATTGGCCACATATTTCACCTCTACAGTCCTTCCAGTCACTGTGAACTGGGTTGCTGTTGTGGTCTGCACTTCCTGGTTGCTATATTCAGAGCTGTTTTATTCCTGGGCTATTGTTTCATTACACTCCCAGCCCAGTTTGCCCGGCTTCCTTAGCATGCTATATTCAGCAGGTTTAGCACTGTGGCTATCTCTTTTGAATATATCAGGCTATTGGTTCCAGGCTATTTTAGCACACTGGGCAGTGCTAATTTAGCCCCGGGGCAAAGTTTTGAACATAGGGCCCAAGTTGATCTGTATCTGGTTCAAGTATGGCTTGACTAATTTGATCTTAATTATGCCTTCTAGCAAGTTACATACAGAAGAAGTCAAATTAATAGGTCAGTAATTTTCCCAGCTGTTTTTTGGGTCTTTTTTATGTATTGGAATAACATGTGCAGTTTGCCAGTCATTGGAAATAAAACCAGTTAACAAGCATTCATCAAATAGTAATTTAAGTGGATGAACTAAACTATCTGCTAAAAGATATAGCAAATGCCCTGATATGTCATCTGGGCTTGGGTTGTACCTTTTTAAACCTTACACTACTTCTATTAAACCCCTCATCATATGAACAAGATGAGTTTAAGGGCAACTTCTGACTGTATGAGGTGCAGGGGAAACTAAATTTGATCTGATACATGTTCTGGTCCTGTTCCAAAATTGCTCATTTATGGAACATGGTAGCTGATTACTTCAAGAATATTATATAGCTAAGAGAGAAATTCAGTGAAAAAAATGACACTTGTTGGCTATTTGGACGAGTCAGAAATTTGGACTAAAGAACAATGTTGCACTATAACTCTAATATCTATAGCAGTTAGGAACGCTATACTTAGGATCTGGCTGGATGAATAAGCCCCAACATTTAATGAATGGATGGTAGAGTGCCAACTGGAAGCTTTGAGAATTGAGAGGCTTACTCATCTAATGGTAGAACAGGCTTGTGTGTTTGATTCTAAATGAGCAAATATATACAGTTTCTTTACATGTTCAATCAATTATAACAAGAGTGACCAACTTTCACCTTTGTTACTGTCCCATTTCTTGGGTTTCCTCCTGCTTTCTTTCTCCTCGCTAGTGTTCTCACACAGACTTATTATTTCAGGGGAATGGTATGACAAGGATTAGTGGAGTCATATCCCTAGTTGGTGTTAAGTTACTTTTTTATATATCTTTTCTGTATAATAAGAATGCATATATGTAGTAAGTTAATGTTATATTCAGTGTACATTGCTTGGTTTATTCGATGTTCAATGTTTGTATTTTTAAATTCAATAACATTTTGAGAAAAAAAATGTACAGAATTCATGAACCACTTACACTCATTCCTGATTTCCATCACAAACATGGCTGCCAGCTTTACTCAACAACCTTTAACTAGGCCCTAAAAATAAAATTCCATTAAGTTAAACAAAATAAGTAAATAATTCACTATTCTTCACACTCATGAGTCCCTCCTCCTTGCACACATTTCAAAAAATCTAATACTATTCAGTGTTTCCATTGCTGTAACCCTCTCCTGTCCTCACCAGTTTGCCAGAGAACGCACTGTCCCTTACCTTGCATCAGCTGAAATTGAGGTTCTGGCTCCACATGAGGCCTGTGTATACGTGGCTGTGCGTATGCCAGTAGAATTATGTAGCATTTTGAATTCATGTATTGCATGTTACCATTCCATGTGTGTGTGTGGGGGGAGGGTTACAGTAAGGAGCATTCTACTACTGGAATATTGCAGAGTTTTGAATTCTTGTATTCTATGGTAAACAATCACATAATGTAATGTATATAAAGACAGATGACTGGAAGGTGAAAAACATCTGTGGAGGGACTATTTTACATTATTTAAGTAATAATCCACAACAAGGTGTTGGGTTATGGTGGCATTTCCCTTGCCTGGTGTGGCTCGGTCACCAGGCTACAGGCGAAGTGACTAAACCACACTAGAAGTGGGTAAATCACACCATAACTCACAGTCTGGAATGTATTTTCATGATTATACAATGTCCTCCTTTTATTTTATTTCCCAGAAATAAACAGTCTGCTTTTTTTGTCTTCTAAATGATTTTTAATCTACTTTTGCATACACCACAAAAAGTAGTGCATAACTGTATTTCTTGCATTACATGAAACACATCATGGATTTTTGTATTTTACTGTGCTGAACAATTAATTTGCTGTTATAACTTATGAAACTGTTTTTCTTTTTGCCTTTTTTATGTATTGGTAAGTTGTGTAACTTTCTGAATGGAACTTTTATCGCTCTTTAACAGGAATGACTATGGCATTTATCAGCATTTTTTACACCTCTGTAATAGTTACAACTTACTGTAATACAAAAGTTTTTAAACTGCGTAACATGGTTTTGTGGTTAATGAAGTTGGATAGCGTAGACGTCTTGTGTGGGGCTACAGGAGCCGTTTGCATCTGATACATGTCCTTGGTTAGAGAAGAGTTCGTGGACGATGGCGTTTCTGCAGAGTGGAAAGGTAAATTTGTTAGTTCTCTTTGCAGGTCATGGTGGAGTTCAATGCAAATATCCGCAGTCAGATTATTGTATGGCAATGTAGTTGTTTCTTCTTGACTTTCTGTTGAGGTGCTGGAGTCGATATATAATAAGTGCTTTTGGTGGAAACTTTGGAAGCACACTATGGTTATGTGCTTGGCGTGTTTGTTTTTTTTTGCCAGGGGTTCATTTTGCAGCTGTCCTCTGGAATTGGCAAGGAGTTCTTGTAAGACTGCTGAGCTGGTTGTGAGGTGCTCCTCATCCAGAAGGTATGTAACCTTATTGCATGTTTTTATGGGGTGCATTTTCTGTTTTTTTGCTACTGATTTTGCACGCCAGTATCGAGCTCTACAGTTGTCTTTCCTGCAAGTTGGATCACCAATAGCTGTGCAGGGAGGCTTTGTTTATGTGTCCTGTCATGGACATTATATCTTGGGCTTCTAGCCCTGCCTCACAAAGGACTGTAACAGCTATGGTTCACAGGGAGTGCTCAGTATACATGTGCTGTAGCCCAGCTTCTTTGCATATTTGAGGGAGCATGCTGTCCAAATAGTTAATCTCCATGGGCTCCATGCTACACCTGGTGTCCATTTTGTTCAGTGCTTCCTGTGTCTCTCTTTTTGGGTGGCAGAAGAGGGAGGGTGCACTGGGTGGGAGTTTTGACAAGCGCTTTATGTAGCTGGCCATGGGGCATAGGGGGTCTCCTGGATGTTCAAACAGGAAGCCTCTGGTCAGCTGCTTTGTAGAATCTAGCAGCTTTGTATGATTTTTTTTCTTAGTTAAATGTAATATACCTGAGTCCATATTCTTTTTTTTTTTCTTTTTAATAAATTTATGCTCCCTGGCACCTCGGTTGGCCACTCTGTCATGCCTGTCTAGAAACACACCATCTTGCCTGTTGCTATCCCACCATCCCTTTAGCTGTGGCCCCAGTTTGCCCGACATATCCCGTCGTGCTCCTCCCCCCCCATGGATGTGAACTGGGAAGAGGAGAGTTTTGACTGAAGGCATTGAGAATTCATTGGGGCACACATGCCTCAAGAGGATCAGCTCGGACTCCTCTAAGTTGCATGGCTGGTGGGGGGGACCGTCCGCCATCATCCAACCGGTCAAGCAGGTGTTTTTCCATTTTTCTCCCATGACCATCCCCCCTCCCAAGATGGGTGCATGTACATGGTGTCTGGCTGGGCACTCTGTGGTGTGGGATCACTCATGACGTAAAGGGCATCACAGCAACTGGCTGCCAGGAGCCGTACCAGGGAGATGCTAGCTCACCCCCCCCCAGAGAAGAGCATTCAAGAAACACTCTAAGCCCTCCGCCCTGACCTCCACTCTGGTCATCCCAGATTTGGGCGCAAACCCAAGTTGCCAGCATGTTAAGCAATCCCTTATCACCCAGAGCCACAGGATTCTGTGCTTTCAGTTTTAAAGGATGTTGTGGTGAAGGAGCATACTCCTTTGTTCCCCGCTTCCAGTCATGTGCAGCTCTCTGTCCTTCCAGACTTTCTGCACCCGACCTGGTGCTGGGTTTTTTTCCCCTTTTTATACTCCTCTGCTCACATTCCCCACAGCATTCTGGAGAAGGTGAGCTGTCTCACAGACACTCCAACCTTCTCCGCCAGTTTCTCGATGACCCGAGTCCGCTTCCCAACTCGGGTTGCCGCATCGCAAGCTGAAATCCAGCCGCTGCACTGACGAGCCAGCCTGGTGCTGTTTTTGGTGACAGTGTGGGGACCTTAAAATTAAAACTTTGCCATGGTGGGGGTGGGGGAGCTCTTGTCCTTACCCCATCAGTGGTGTTTTTTTATTACACCTTTAAAACATTGCTGTTGTGAAGCCGGAGTCATTCATGAGATTTAGGGGTCTGCTTATGGGGGGGGGGTCATTTGTATATCTGTTTAGGCAAAATCTGAGGCTCACAAAGCTGCTGAGACAGTACTCCTGGCCTGCACTATTTCTTACTGTACTGTAAAAGAGCCATGGCATGTCATTCATCTCATCAGGAGGTGCTTTTTTTTTGCCTTTTTTTTTAAATCTACAGTTCCCTTTTTATAAGTGCACCAGTCACTGGATACATTATGTGCCCACCTGGTCCATTTCATAGTGGTTTCTTCATTCCATGTTAATTCACATTGTGTCATCTGTTGTGGTTAGCTTTCAGTGCATCTCTGCCAGGCTGGAGTCTGTAGTGAAGCTGGAGTTCCTGTCACAGATGTCAGATTAGCTACTGGCTGGGGACTGGGCAGAATACTCACAAGAGCTGGCCCAGTGGCATGGTCAGCTGAGGTGCTGGACACGTTACCTCTTCCCATGTCAGTGACCCGGGTTCGGAAATGAGCCTGAGTCATCGGGGGTCAGCCAAGGGATGGGGGTGAGGGCTAAGAGCTGGACTGAGATGCCGCAAGGCAGCTCTCCTTTCCCAAGCAGGGACATGTGTTTCCCTGGCTCTTGGCTGCCACCAGGTGGAGGCTAGGTGGCAGTGCCAAGCCATAAGGGAGACCAGGCATTAGGCCAGGTGGGAGGAAGGGGCTGTCAATGAAGCCATATAGTGGATGCGTGCCTCCACGTGCATGCGCAACCATGTTCTGGGGTCCCAGGAATAATGGGAAGAAAACAGAAAATGGGGCACCAAAGCAGGCTAAATGAAGACCTGAAGCTAACAGGGCAGACTGAGATCCTCTGAGAGAGGACCAAAGTCATGCCTGCCCAGAGCCCGAGGGGAGAAAAACCTATATATATCTATATATATATAAAAAAAAAAAGAATACTGATAGGAATGGGATCTTCATGCTGTGGCTGAGTGGGGTTGCTGTGAGATGGCTCAGAGTCAACTGGAGGACAGGTAGGTGCCGATTCAGTCATTGGATGATTGTTACTTTCATTCTGTGCCACGCATTGTGGAAAATGGACTTAAATTTCAGCTTTGTCTAAGACAGCAAATGATAAGAGTTATATCTGAAATTTTGGGGTTTATAGAAGCAATATGGCATTGCGGTTGTGAGCGATTTTGAGAGGGGGATTTCACTACTGTTTTGTTTTCATTATCAGGTTGATTACACTACTAGATCCTTACCCGTGGGTTACTGAAGGATTTGCCCATGGGTAAAGACCTCTGTTGTTCAATCAGATTACTGGAAAAATGGAGCCCATTGTATAATCAGCAATATTTTGCTATATTTTTTGTGACTTTTAGAATTTGTAAAGAGTTCATTTTTTAAGTTGCCTATGGACCCATTTTGTAAGTGCAGTAAGACACTTCAGGGCATTGAAAAATAGAATTTGATGGCAGATAGGGACTACTTGGCCCACCCAGTCTGCCCATTTACCCTACCTATGGTCACACCGAGGACCCTAATAGATCTCTGGCACCCCCCTTACCTCTAAGGTTCCCTTATACCTATCCCATGCCTTCTAAAATCCCAATACAGTTTCTGCTCCCACCACCTCATCAAGGAGGCTGTTCCAGGCATCCACCACCCTTTCTGTGAAGAAGTGCTTCCTTATATTTCCCTGGAGTCTAGTCCCCTCCAGCTTCATAGCATGCTCCTTTGTTCTTGAGCATCCTTTTCTCTGAAAAAGGCTTCCCTCTTGAATCTTATCAATACCCTTGAGGTACCAAAGTCCATCATATCCCTCCCACCCTCCAGAGTGCGTAAATATTGAGGTCCTTCAGTCTCTCCTCATAAGACTTTTAATGCAGATCCCACACAATTTTAGCTGCACTGCTCTGGACAACCACTACTCTATGCCATTCAGGAGATAAGGACTCCAGAACTGGACACAGTACTCCAAGTGGTGTCTCATCAGAGGTATCATTACCTTCCTCTGCCTGCTGGTGATACCCCTCCTTATGCACCCTAGCATTTAATTGGCTCGCGCCACTGCCTTGTCACACTGTTTGGCCACCTTTAGGTCATCAGATATAACAACACCAGGTCTATTTCCTTTTGGTGGTCGCCAGTATCACTGCCCCCATTTTGTACTCCAACCCTGGGTTGCCCCAAGTGCATGATCTTGCAGTTTTTCACATTGCAACTTAGTTGCTACATTCTTGACCACTCCTCAAGCTTACCTAGATCTCTATTCATTTTTTCCAACCCCCCCTCCCTAGAGTGCCCACAGAGTGTCATCAGCAAAAAGACATACCTTCCCTTCTAGTCCTTCTGCAATGTTGCTTATGAAGATATTAGATGACTGGTCCCAGCACTGATCCTTGCAGCACACTGGTCACCCTCCCTCCCTTCCTCGGAGTGAACTCTGTTTACCCCCCACCTGACGTCTATCCTCTGAAACAATTTCTTTTCCAGTCTACCACTTTTGGTCCCACGCCTAGGCTGCACAGCTTGTTTACGAGTCTCCTATGTGGAATAGTGTCAAAGGCCTTACTGAAATCTAGGTAGGCTACACAGGCTCAGATAATTCTGCTCTTCGGGGGGCCAGATATCTTTCACCTATCGGCACCTAACCAGGTGTACAAAATGAACCCTTAAAAACTCTATTAAAGACCTCAGAATAAATGCTTACCTTTTCTCAGTTTTTTATTACCATTAAGCTATGCATAGTGTCACTATAATCATATATGTTTCACCTGTCAAAGAAAGAATTTCAGAGGCACACCAAGTAGTCTCTAAAATGATGTTACTTAAAAATAGATAAAAATGTAAAATGTAAATACAGAACAATATATCACAAAACCATACAATCTTTTAAAAGAATAAGGTTAAAAGTGCAAATTCCTACCAATAATACACTTAGGCCTGTCTACCTAATGTATTCTTATCTTCTTATAGTGCTGTAAATGTTTCTTCCTCAGAGTCCAAACATGTATATTTCTAAATGGAATACAGACTACAGTTTAAAACTGGCTTTGCCAACCTCTTTGCATGAGGTCACCTAGCACCTCCCTGTCAGAATATAAAAATTATACAAAACAGGGTGTCTCATCCTTTAGAAGGTGACATCAGCAAAAACTTGTTTCCCCATGTCCTTTTGATCTAGAGTGTCTTTCTGTCGCAAGGACATCAAAGGACTTTTTATGAGACTTTGCCAGATCTCACTGAGGTGTCATATGCTTTGTGACACCAGTCAATTAACTGGGTTTTCCTGAGGACGTCATAAAATGGATATTCTACTTCCTAGCTTTCAAAGCAAACTGAGAAGTTAATATGCATACAGAGAGATCTGCTGTTTAACATATATCCTGTCTTTGAACTGATACCGGGGGTTATCCCACAGTGTCTCAGCATGTCTCATGAGAGACGCTCAATAACACATTTTTTTATATTACAAAAAAAACCATAGAGTAATCAGAACCAGCTGTACAAGCGTCACAATCTTCCCTACCTAGACTGAATTTGGGGGCATTATCCCCCTGCATGGGATAAGCTTCCCAAATCAGTTCACTCCTCATAGACACGAGACAACCCATCTGAGTTCTTATTGGTCGCTCCAGTCCTATGTAGAATTGTCATGTCATACCCTTGCAAAGCAAGACTCCATCTTAGCAGTCTACCATTGTTTTTTTTCCCATCTGCATCAGCCAAACCAGGGGGTTGTGGTCAGTCTGTACCACAAAATGCTGCCCATACAAGTATGGCTCCAACTTCTTTAGGACCCACACTATGGCAAGACACTCCTTTTTCACAGTGGAGTATGCCTGCTCCTTGGGAAGTAACATTTTACTCAGATACGCTACAGGGTGATCTTTCCCTTGGCTGGATGTCTGCCCCAATACCCACATCTGAGGCTTCAGTCTGAAATATAAAGGGTTTGCTATAGTCAGGACTTTTAAAAACAGGAGCACTGTTCAGTGCCTCCTTCAATCTGGTAAAGGCTTCCTCACAGGCTGGGTCCCAGGCAATTTTCTTTGGCATCCTTTTCTTTACCAGGTCAGATAGGGGAGCAGCCAGGGCACTGTAATTGGGTACAAATGTTCTATAGTACCCTACTGTCCTGAGAAAACTCCTGACCTGCTTCTGCATTTCTGATCTGGGCCATGCCTGGATTACCTCCATTTTTATTTGGTTAGGATGGAGCTATCCTCAACCTACCACATGCCCGAGGTATGCCACTTCTCCCATGGCTGCCTGGCACTTCTCTGCTTTGACAGTGAGCCTGGCCCTCTGCATCCTGCCCAGCACTTCCCTAAGGTGGGACAGGTGTTCCTCCCAGCTGGTACTAAAGGTGGCAATGTCATCCAGGTATGCCACAGCATACTCCTCAGTACCATCTAACACCTGGTTAACTAACCTTTGGAAAGTGGCAGGGGCGGTCTTCATTCCGAACGGCATTACTTTGAATTAAAATAAGCCTATCGGAGTGATGAAGGCCTACCTCTCCCTAGCTCTGTCCATCAACTCTACCTGCCAATACCCCTTAGTCAGGTCAATGGTCATAAAGTAGGTCGCCCCTTCCAACTTGTCGAGGAGTTCATCCGTCCGGGGCATTGTGTGGGCATCTGACTTTGTGACTGCATTCAGTCCATGATAGTCCACACAGAAATGAGTAGAGCCATCTGGCTTGGGCACAAGAACTACGGGTGAGGCCCAGGGACTGTGGGATCGCTGGATTACTCCTAAATCCAGCATCTCCTCCACTTCCATCCTAATGTCCTTTTGGGACAGTCTCTGACACCCGATATGCTGTTCACTGTATGGGCATCTGTCCCTGTCTCCACATTGTGCGTCACTAAGGGGGTTAGTCCAGGCTTGGCGCTAAACAATGGGGCAAAGTCTGCTAAAACCTCCCTTACTTCCTGGATCTTTGCCAGAGTCAGCTGGGGAGACAATTTAACTGCCTCCACAGAGGACTCCTGCTTACTTTCTTCCAGTAAGTCCAGAAGGGGGTCTCCTTCGTCCGTCCCCTCCCCAGGACTACATACTGCAAACACCGTGTCAGCCCTATTTGCACATGGCTTCATCATGTTGACATGGTACATCCTTTCTATTTGTCTTCTGTCAGGTAACTCTATAATATGGTTCATGTCATTTACCTTCCTAACCACTTTGTTCGGTCCTGCCCACTCAACCTGCAGCTTGTCTTTCTGGACCGGAATAAGGACCATGACTTCCTGACCCACCATGTATGAGCAAGCTCTGGCTCTGCGGTCATATCACACTTTTTGTTTCTGGTTGGTAGCTGCCAGGTTGCTCTGGGCTGTCCCCATAAGCTCCTTCAGCCTTTCCCAAAACCTAAGGACATAATCCACTAAGGGAGTTCCCTGGGTGGTGTGCTTGCCTTCCCAGTCCTCCCAGATCAAGTCTAGGGGCCCACGTACCTGACGTCCATATAAGAGTTTGAAGGGGAAAATCCTGTTGACTCTTGGGGCACCTCCCTGTATGCAAACAACAGGTGGGGAAGGTATTTCTCCCAGTCCCTCCCATGCTGTTCAGCAAACGCTCGCATTGATTTCAGGGTACCACTGAATCTTTCTACAAGCCCACTGGCTTGTGGGTGATACAGTGTCATGCATCTCTGCACCACCCCACATGTCTCCCATAAACATTTCATCAGATCCGACATGAAGGAACCCCCTCGATCAGTGATAACCTCCTGCAGAAACCTAACATGGGAGAAAATCCCAAGTAAGGCATCTGACACTTTGTCCTCAATGAGGATAGGCCGACTGCCTCTGGGTACCAGGTGGCATAATTCACCACAGTCAGGATGAATCTCTTCCCTGAGGAGCTGGGTGTATTTAAAGGCCCCACAATATCCATTCCCACCCCCTGGAATGGCTCCTCTACTATGGGCAATGGAATCAGGGCGGTTTGGGTTTTCTTGCCTGCCTTCCCTATATCTTGGCACCGGTGACAAGACCTGCAATACTCCTTCACCTGCTGGTGAAGTTAGGCCAATAGAAATTCTGGGCCAACCGCTAGGTAGTGCATGTGATTCCCAGATGATCAGACAAGGGAATATCATGTTCAATCTTAAGGCAACTGCTCATGATACCCCTGGGGAACAACAAGCTGCTTGCCTTGCACCCTTCCCTCTGTCTGCACAGCCTGAGCATACATCAGTCCATTTTCCCAATAAACGTTATGTCTGCCATCACCTCCCTGTGCTCCATCAGAGTCTGCCCAAGCCCTCAGCTTCTCTAGACTAGGGTCACTTCTCTGAGCAGCAGCAAACTCTTCACTCATTCCCAAGGCATGAAACAGGTCCCCTTCAGTCACTAAAATAGGGTCCCTAGCACTAGTGTCGGGACACTCAGGATCACTGTCAATCCCAACCCTCTAACAATGGGTCATCCTTCCCTCCTCAGAGCAACCCTCTGTAGCTGTGTGGTTAACTGCTACTGGGGAAATTTCTACCCCATTTTCATTAGTCTCCATATCAGGAGACACAGGCTGGGGAACCAGCCTCCCAGTGGTTTCCACAATGGCTTCTGTGAGGTCCAGGGAACTACAGTGTTCCCTTGCCACTTGGCTATGGGTAACTGCACACACCATCCCTTGTTTGAGATTGCTGCCCAGGATCACATCCACTGCTAGGGTTTTGGCTACAGCCACCTGTTGCACAGTTCCCCATTTCACCCCAGTCCAGGAGAACACTGGCAAATGGCAGTGTTTTCTCTTCACCAGTGAACCCTTGTACAGTGACGTATTTATTGGGTATAAGCTGACCAGGCTGTACCAGATCCCCTTTTACCAACTGTGTCCCTTAACCTTTGCATCTATACACCATTCACCATGACTGGGTGCATGTGCTCCCTCATGTTCACAGGCATGCTTCCAGGGACACACAAATAACCCGCTTCTTTCCTAGCCTCCTGTTGTGTATTGCTCACCTTTTTGGGCCACTGTCTGGCCATATGCCCAGTTTCTTTACAAAACCAACATTCATTTCTTTTCTCAGAGAAATCTTTTCTCTGAAACCTGGGGATAACTGGTTTCAGTGGAAGCAGTGAGGGTTTTAGCTGCCCTGAAGGTGAGCTTTTTCCTTTCTGTGCTGCCACTCCCACCCCATTCGCTCTCAGGGCAGGTCTGCTTTTGGCATAGTGGTCCGAGGGTTCAGCAGCCTCTTGTACTGTTTTGGGATTTTGGTCCTCAAGCCAGGTTTTCAGCTCTGCTGGGCATGCCCAGAAAAACTGTTCTAACAAAACCACATTTTCAATTCTATTAACAGAGTTTGCTTCAATTCCTTCCCACCGTTTTAAAAACTGACGTTGTTTCGTGGCTAGCTCCTCATAGCTCATGTCAGGGCTTCTCCTGAGTTTACGGAATTTAGCTCTGTATGATTCAGCAGTTAATTCAAATTTCTTTAACAGCGCAGCTTTAAGTTTGCTGTAATCATCACTGTCCTCATTGTCCATTTGGCCCAATGCATCCCAAGCTTTCCCAGTAAGTAGCGGGGATAGCTGGAAGCTCCAGGACTCTCTAGAAATTTTAGCCTGAATATAAACTTTTTCAAAAGAATTTAAAAAGGCATCCATATCCTCCCCCTCTTTAAATTTGGCTATTAATTTGAAATTCAATTTGTAACCCAGTCCTGTAGTCCCAATTAAACCCCAGCCACTTACCTGCTCTGGTGCTGGTGGTTGGAGTCATAGCTTCTCCAGTTTGTGTTGCTTCAGGTGCTCACGCTCCTCACGGTATGCCTCTCACTGTGTTTGCTCCCTCTTCTCCTCTGCAGCTCGCTGTTCTCACTCTGCGTTGTGGTGTTCTCGCTCTGCCTCCCTCTGGAACTCCAGCTCCATTCTGCATAACTCAATCTGCAGCCTGAGTACTTCTGGCTCCAGAATGCTGGTGACCTACCCCTGCTGCTGTGGCCCTTCACTGACCATGGCCCTGCTGCCCTCCCCATTGGATATGGACACCGCACTGGCCGCTAGCCATTCCACATTCAAGGTTCGGTCCCTTACAGTCACTGTCTGTGACTCGGTGCTCTGGGTATCTGCTACCACCAGGGCATCCACGAGGTTCTGCTTGGTGGCTTTCACCTCGAACAGGACTCCTCTGTCCCTGTACAACTGCTTTAAGTAGTCTACAGTGTGCCTGCTGTAGTTGGAAGCCATCTTCTTCCCTAACTACGGCTACTCTGACTTGCACTTTAGAAAAAAAAAGAACAGGTAGGAACTTGACTGTAAGCCAAGTGATGTAGTTCTGTTTCCTTTTAAAAATAAATCACTGCCTTTTTCTTTCTTTGCAAGTGAGCTGACAGTCTCAAGCCTACACACTGAACAATAAAGCTTGTAATACCAAACTAATCCCACCGCTACCACCAATCTATCAGAACCCCACTCAGCAGGTCAGGCCCTCTGCTTCCACAGTGCCAAACTCCAAGCACAGTATTGTGAACAGTTAAAAGAACAGGGTAACCCTCCTGTCTGTTTTGTGGGTTTGAATCAACCTTTGGTCTCAAGTTCTTGGAGGGATTCAAACTGTGAACCTCTTGCTAGCATACCCAATGTACAGGCTCAGATAATTCTGCTGTTCGGGGGGGGGCAGATATCTTTTGCCTACGGGCACCTAACCAGGTGTACAAAATGAAACCTTAAAAACGCTATTAAAGATCTCAGAATAAACTCTTACCTTTCCCTAGTTTGGTATTACCACTGAGCTATGCACAGTGTCACTGTAACCATATATGCTTCACTTGTCAAAAAAAGAATTTCAAAGGCACACCAAGTAGTTTCTAAAATGAGATGTTTACTTAAAAATAGATAAAAATGTAAAATGTAAATACAGAACAATATATCACAAAACCATACAATCTTTTAAAAGAATAAGGTTAAAAGTACAAATTCCTACCAATAATACACTTAGGCCTGTATACCTAATGTATTCTTGTCTTCTTATAGTGCTGTAAATGTTTCTTCCTCAGAGTCCAAACATGTATATTTCTAAATGGAATACAGACTACAGTTTAAAACTGGCTTTGCCAACCTCTTTGCATGAGGTCACTGAGCTCATCCCTGTCAGAATACAAAAATTATACAAAACAGGATGTCTCATCCTTCAGAAGGTGACATCAGCAAAAACTTGTTTCCCCATGTCCTTTTGATCTAGAGTGTCTTCCTTTGTGACACCAGTCAATTAACTGGGTTTTCCTGAGGACATCCTAAAATGGATATTCCACTTCCTAGCTTTCAAAGCAAACTGAGAAGTTAACTGCATACAGAGATCTGCTTTTCAACATATATCCTGTCTTTTGAATTGATACTTGAAGGGGATTATCCCACAGGCTGTCTCAGCATGTCTCATGAGAGACACTCACTAACACATTTTTTTTATATTACAAAAAAAAAACATAGAGTAATCAGAACCAGCTGTACAAGCGACACAGGCCACATCAACTGCTCCACCCTGATCCACTTCCCTGCTCACTCAGTCAAAGAAATCTATAACATTAGTTTGACATGACCTCCCCCCAGTGAATCCATGTTGCCTCGGATCTTGTACGTTACTGAATTCAAGATAATTCCACAGTCCTTTCTTTCAGTAGTGATTCCATTAATTTCCCCACCACCAAAGTCAGGCTAACCAGCCTGTAATTGCCAGACTCCTCCCTGCTCCCACTTTTGTGGAATGGTACTAAATCTGCCTTGCTCCTGTCCCCCAGGACCACTCCCATTTCCAGTGAGTGGTTGAATAGGACCGTCAGAGATGCAGCCAGGACTTCTCGGAGCTCCCTCAGTAACTTTGGATGTATCCTGTATGGCCCCATTGTCTTGCTTTGTCCACCTTAAGATTTGCAAGTTCTTTCAGGACTCCCTCCTCTGTAAATGGACTAGTGCCCACATCCCTTTCTTCGATGCCATTACCACTGATCTGTGGTCCCTCACCTTCCCTTTCATTTATGAAAACTAAACAAAAATCATTGTTCAGGATGTCTGCTTTTCCCCTGTCCTCTTCCACACACTTCCCCCTTAGCCTTATAATCCCTCCCCTAGTCTTTCTCATTTCGCTAACATACCTGACAAATGTCTTGTCCCCTTTCCTTATTACCTATGCTATTTTCTTCCATTTGTGCCTTTGCACTCCTGTTTTTCCTGCCTCCATCTGCTTTTCTTGATACACCTCCCTATCCTCCTCTGTGTCTCCTTATAAACCCTGAATGCTAACATTTTTGTCCTAACCTTCCCAACTACCTCTTTTGAGAACCATAACAATCTCTTTCGCCTCTGTTTTTGATTACCTGCCTGATGCAGAGGTTTTCTACCTTCACTATACCTGCTTTTAGTTTCACTCACTGTTTCTCCACTCCACCCAAGTCCTCCCACCCTGCCAGGGCATCCCTGAGGCATTCTCCCATCACTGTATATTCCACCCTCCTGTAGTCCAGGACCCTCACATTTGTGTGGTTCATTTCTGATACAGTTCTTGTATTGAACCACACCATATGATGATCACTTTCCCCAGGTGACCACCCACTGTGACATCTGCACTACTGTTCCCATCGAGGAGTACAAGGCCAATATTGCTCCCTCATGAGTGGGCTCCTCTACTAGTTGTCTGAGGAATACCCACTGCAGGGAGTCCAGGATGTCTCTGCTCCTACCTGAAGTTGCAGCAGGGATGCTCCAATCTACATCAGGCATACTGAAGTCCCCCACCAATAGCATCTTCCCCTTCTCTGCCATCCTTTGGATGGTTTCCAACTGATCCTCATCCAACTCCCCCTACCCTTGTGCTGAAGGTCTGTAGATCACTTCAGTGTGAATAGTGGATTCATTCCCTTTTTCTAGGGTGAACCACAGAATTCCTGTCCTTCCCTGTGTTCCCTGCATCACTGTTGCTTTTATGCTATCCCTCACATAAAGAGCAACTCATCCCCCTTTCTTACCCTGTCCTTCCTAAACAGCATGTATCCTGGGATGGCTAAATTCTAGTTATGGTTCTCACTGCATCATGACTCTGTAATGACAACACTGTCCAGATCAGCCTTGGTCATAATGGCCACTAGGTCAGGGATCTTATTCCACAGACTTCTAGTGTTTGCACACATGGCCTTCCACATTCTGCTACCACCTGCTTGTCAACCCCACCCCCTTTCATTTCTTTCCTTACCAACTCTCCCCTCATTTCAATCCCTATTCATACCTACCAATTTGGTTTTCTTATCAGGTACCCTTGGGGATTTGCTTCCCTTACGGTTTTCCCTGCTGACTACTTGAGCTAGTGGGGGGAACAGTCTATGTCTCTCTGCTTCCTTCCATCACCCCCCCTGCTAGTTTAAAATGCTATTCTATATAACATTTAAACCGCTCACTGAGGACCTATGTTCCCCTCCTGGATGGAGGCAGGCCATCTCCCTTCCAGGTGGAATCCCAGTCCCCAATGTAGCTAAATCCTTCCCCACTGCACCACTCCTTCAATCACTGATTGAAGCAGCTGGTATGGATTATCCTATCCACCCCCACTGTAGACAGGCAGTACCTCAGAAAAGGTCACTGAGCATGCTACCTGCCTAAGAGTCCTCCCCAACTCCTCCTGCACTATCCTAATCTCATCCTGGCCAGATCATTAGTCCCTAAGTGGACAATGACCTCCAGCTCTCGCTCCTGTCCAGCTGTGCTAGCAATCCTCAGAATCTGCTTTCCATCTCTCCAAGCCATGGCGCTGGGCAAGCACTTAACCTCCCTCCACCCCACCTGCCCCTAAATCTATTCCCCTTACAATGGAGTCCCCCACCAAGATTTTCTTCCTCCTCCTCTGGGGTCCACTGCCACTTTCCCATGGGACTCCACTATGGAAAACCCCCACATCCTCCCTGGTCACTACTACAGATGCCCCTATGGGACAGTCCTGCTCAGTTGGTACAGGATAGGAATTGTGCATAGGTACCAAGGGGGGAAATGTTCCTCAGACCACCACCCTCACCCTTCTCAAGCCCACCCATAGTCCAGCTTCTTATTCTCCTAGGCTCCCTTTGAGGCAGCAGTGTCTGACTTGGTGGCCCCTGGATATTGAAGGAGGCCCACCAAATCCCAGCCAGCTTGGCCTGGAGTCTAGCAACCTCCTTCCTCAACCCAGAGGGGATGCACACAAATGGAGCAGCAAATAGAAATTACGTACTTACCATAATTCTTGATTTTCTTGGATGAAGTCTCCACCACTCATTCACACTAATGGGACTACACTGGAGGCACTAGGACCCATCAGGAGCCAAAAATATTCAGGCGGGCTGGTGCCAAGAGAGGATGGCACTTGCGCCCGTATAGGCTATCTCGGCATCAACCCTCCAACCACCTAAGTATCTTTTCAACCGAGGCGGTGCAGCATAAACTAACGAAAGAAAACCTAACCCTAACTTCTGGGCATGTGAAGGCATGGATGACCCATGTAAGAAGGGTCAGTTCAACAATGTCTTCACAGCCTGAAAAAACAGGAAGTGAAGACCAAAACAGAACAAGCAAGTTCGGGTGGTGGTGTGAGTGGGTGTGTAAATTAGTGGTGGAGACTTTGTCCGAGAAGATCAAGAATTACGGTAAGTATGTAATTTCCATATCTTCCTGGACTAAAAGTCTCCACCACTCATTCACACTATTGAGAGAGTACCAAGCTGAAAATCAAACCCCCAAGAAGGGTGGAAGGAGACAGAGTTCACTCAGGACAGAAGTCCATAAGGACCATCCTGCCGAAGAAAGTGAACTGTCTGGCATGGACATCCAGAACATAGTGCTTTTACAAAGGTATGCACTGAGCGTCAACTCACCATCTTGCAGAAGTCTGCAACAAGCACATTATGAATCTCCACTAGGAAAGCTGCAACCACTCCAGTAGAGTGGTGTGTACCCGGCTTTCCAATTTGACCTGCGCCATGGATTAGTAGTGTCAAAGACATGCGACTAATTAAGCCAAAATATATGTTGTGGCAACAGGCTGACCCAGCTGAGGCATGCTGAAAGATACAACAGATGCTCAGATGAGTGTCTCTTCATTCTGTTGATGTGGAATTGCAGAACTCTCAACATCCAGAGAATGAAGGGAGTGCTCTCCTTCATTCTGGAGTTAATGAAGTAAGGAGGGAGAAATAAAACTTGACTAACAGTAACTGAGGACGTGACCTGTCGTCTACTGGCTCAAGATAGACTGAAAACGCATAGAGGTATACCTTCACTGCTGAGTAATGCAGACCTGTGATCAACAGGTCCAAGAGGCATCATAATATCTTACTTGGTGGGCAACTGGAGGGTCCAGACAGGACTTGCATCCCAGAAGGAGAAGGGGTTTCCACTTAGCCACACAAGCCCTTCTGGTAGAAGGCCTATGCATGGCTTAGAAGATGTATGCAATGGTTTGGGAAATCTAAAACTTGCCCACTTCCATTTCCTAAGGAGCCTGGCATGGAGATGAAGGGAACACAGGTTAGGAGAGACTAAAGTCCCTGTGTCAGAGGTCCACTCATAGAGGGAGTCACCTCGGGGGAACTTCTGACAGACTGCTGATCAATACAATCGTATCTGCTGAGGCCAGTCTAGGATGATGAGAATCATCCTGCACCCCCATGCCTACAACTTGTGTGGCACCCTCTGACTTAAGGGAAGAAGAGAAAAAATGTACAGGGAGCATCTTGCCTACTGCAGTGAATACATTCTGATAGGAAACACCAGGGCCTGGATTTCCGAAGCAGGATAGAGGCAGTTTTGCGTTGAGAGGGGATGCAAAAAGTGGCAAGTCCGAACTCCCGAACTCGCTGAAGCAACTGCATGAAATTAGGACTGACGCATCGTACTTGAAATACCACTGTCATAACCTCATAGCGTTCCTGCAGAGAGGGTAGTAGGGTGCCCCACCCTGCTTGCTGATATAATACATCACAGCTCTGTCACCCATCCAAAGTAGAATCACTTTGTGGCAGAGGGCATCCTTCAGGACTTTGTTTATAAGACAGCTCTCATCACTAAGAAATTTATGAAAAGATGAGGTTCCTCCTGGCTCTACACTCGAGTGTGGAGGTTTTGACTGTGAGCTCCCCATGAGAGATTTTGTCCGAGGCCCTATCCTTTTGAATGGAGGATTGTGAATGCGTGGTCAGAGACCACTGCTTGCTGCGGGGGAACGCCCTGAGTCCCAACATCTGCTTGACCGAAAGGGACCCAAAAGAGTCAATTTCTGTGATGTAATGAGCTATCTGAAAATATCGTTTCTCCCATCCTCTGGAACAAAACAACGATGCCCTGGAGGAATCCAGGAGGGCTCCTAAGAAGAGGAGCTGCTGGGAAGATGAAACTGGCATGTTCCCCGAATCAGAAAACCCCTGAAGAGAACAACAGAGAAGCTTTGGCAACTGCATCCTATGTCTCTTGCCCGGATGGGCGGGCTAGGAGCTGAATGTCCAGGAAGTGAAAACATGAATGCAGAGGTTTTAGTAAACTCCTCCCTGAACAGGTACTTGTTTAACCTTCCAAAGTCAACAAGTGGCGCATGCCACTTGTTATCTTGGAACCAGAAGCAATGGAAATAGGAAGCTGTGCTCCGTTCTGCTATAGAACAACTTCTACTGCCCAGCTTCTGCAGAAGCTCCGTATCTCAGAAGCAAGAGAGTGTGACTGAGAGGTGGACAGACTGGGCTGCCTCTGGGTGGAAGGTCTGGATAAATCTGCAAAATTGGGACAGTATCCATCTCGGACAATCCTGACCCATATGTCTACTGTAATGGACTTCCACTGGCTATAAAACAGAATTAGATGCCCCTTCTACTGCCAAGAGGTGTCTCCCTCAGACATCTGAGATGGAACCTAGGCTGGATCCACAGAGGTAGGTACAGGGCACTTTCGGGCACTATGCCCTCTACTGGGTTGGTTCCTGATAAAGGCACCTAGGACTTTACCTTGAAAGGACTGCGTGTATGAGAATGTTGAAGGTCCCGTCCCTCAGTGAGGCAGCAGGTGGCACCTGTTGTTTAAAAGGCAGCCGTATTGTTCTGAGTGGCCCCCCAGAACTCAACGTGAGGGCTGAACAGGTAAGCACTGTCAGGGAGACATTAACCACCTGTTGCCCTAGAGGCAGAGTAGCAGGCATCCATAAAAAACTTTCAGCTGATTATTGGGCTGTAAGCCCCTAGTAATGGAGGATTAGATTCCAGGAGGCTCTCGACCACTGCATTGAGTGTTTCACAGGGTGTACTCGTACTGAAGAATGTAGGAACTCAAGACATAGAAGTTTTCTTTGGTCCACAGATGAAGACTGAAATGTTATGGTGGACCCCATGTCCCTGAGGAGAAAAAAGATCTTCCATCACACTGATACAGAAGGCTTGCATTCCAACCCATAAAATGAGTCATGCACTGCGTCTTCGACAAAGCAGAATAGGGAAAGATTTATCTAGATCTACGTGTACCCCAGAATAATCTCCAAAAAGCAGGTCTAGACTAGGGACATGGGAGATTCCACCACCTGGACTGGCGAAGAGTTCAGCCCCACCCACGGCGCCGAGACTACACACAGTGCCAGAACCACTGCTAGACCTGAAGAAAGAGGAACAAGGAAAGTGGTAACTGTGCTGGCCCCTGTGGGAAAAAGGAGAGTGGGGCAGGCACAAGGAGTCGGCGTCAATGGTGTTGGCACCAGAGAGGCACAGCGCACATCCTGGCCTGACCAACCCAGCCGCGGCCCAGTGGTTCCGATGCCCGAAGGCCCCAGAACTGGGTCCATTGGCCAGGACAATTGGGCAGACGCTGTACCTCCTGCTCTAAAAGAGCAGCCCAGAGGTGAAACTGCTCACCAGAACCCCATCGTGGACAGAGACAGGATCCGGTGTGGAAGATTGCAGCTGTTAAGAGCGGAGCCCCAGAGGAACCCACCAGAGTTGGTTCAGGCTTACCACTCTCCACCACCGACGATCCCCACACAGATGTACCAGAGAGCGACCTCGAGCAGTACCGATTCTTCTTCCACTGCCAGGAAGAAGAGGAGCTCAAGGTGAAGCAGAGCTGGGTCCCACAACCACTACTTTTGTGCTTTGGGTGGACTATCCTCCCCCCCAAGCACCAGATTGCCGTGGTCAGACACCCCTCTGCAAAGGGCAGCGGACCGAACACAGCCCTACTGCTATCACAGCTACCACCTATGGTCAACTCCAATGATGGCAGGCTGAGAATTTCTTTTTTTTCTTAAATAAGAAAATAACACTATAAATGGTTAATTAAACAAATACTGAATGGCCAAGGCTGCTGTTGTATAGACGAACACTTGACTCCCAGCAGGCAAGCAACATCATCATAGAAGCGCACTTGACTTCTGGCAGGAGAAAGGGAACTGAGGCAGTTGGAGGGTCGATGCTGAGATAGCCTATACAGACACGAGCTAGTCTCACAGTGCCGCCCATGTGTGGTCCTATCCCGGCGCCAGCCCTCCTGAAGATTTTTGGCTCCCACGGGGTCCTAGCACCTCTGGCATAGTCCCATTAGTGTGAATGAGTGGTGGAGACTTTGGTAAAACCAGCACAACCAATACCCCACTGTGTCTTAGAAACATAGAAACATAGAAGTTGATGGCAGATAAGGACCGCAAGGCCCATTTAGTCTGGCCATTTCTTTTTCTACCTTATGAATGTGCCATTGGCCTTTGCTCTGTCAATGACTTATCTATTCATACTCATCTGTGTTTCTCCCTTATGCCTATCCCATGCCTGTTTGAAGCCCTGCACTGTATTCATATCCACCACCTTCTGAGGTAGGCCATTCCATGCATCCACCACCCTTTCTGTGAAAAAGAACTTCCTCACATTACCCCTTAATTGGCCTCTCTCTAATCTCATGCTGTGTCCTCTTGTCCTGCTATTTTTCTTATATTGAAACATTAGACTCTTTCACCTTGTTAATGCCCTTAAGGTATTTGAATGTTTCAGTCATATCACCTCTCTCCCTCCTTTGCTCTAGGGTATACATATTGAGTTCAGTTAATCTGTCCTCACATGTGTTCTGACGCAGTCCCTGTACCATTTTGGTTGCCCTTCTCTGGACTGCCTCAATTTGGTTAATGTCCTTGTGAAGGTGTAGCCTCCAGTACTGCATGCAGTACTCCAGATGGGGCCTAACCAGTGTCTTGTAAAGAGGGATTATTACATCCCTCTTCCGACTTGTGATACCCCTACTAATACACCCCAACATCCCTCTAGCCTTACCTACTACTTTAGTGGTCTGCTTGCATGATTTTAGGTCATCGGTGATGATGACGCCCAAGTCTCTTTCTTCCCTTGTGACTGCCAGCAACTCCCCTCCCAGCATATAGGTGGCTTCAGGGTTTCTCTTCCCTATGTGCATGATCTTGCACTTCTTTGCATTAAACTCCAGTTGCCACTCTTCTGACCATTTTGCTAGTTTATCCAGATCTCTTCTCATTCTGCCCACCCCATCTGGATCATCTACTCTGTTGCAGATCTTGGTGTCATCTGCAAACAGACAAACCTTACCCTCCAGTCCATCTGCAATGTAACTGATGAAGATATTGAAGAGGACTGGCCCCAGGACTGATCCCTGAGGTACCCCACTAGTGACTTGCATCTCTTCTGACTGTATACCATTTACCACCACTCTGTCTTCTGCCCGTCAACCAGTTTGCCACCCAGTTGACCAACGTCTGACCCACCCTGAGCCTACCCAGCTTATTAATCAATCTTCTATGTGGAACAGTATCGAAAGCTTTGCTGAAGTCAAGGTAGGCAACATCAACTGCTCCCCCTTGGTCCACCACTCTGGTTACCCAGTCAAAGAAATCTATGAATTTAGTTTGACAGGACCTTCCTTTTATAAACCCATGCTGTCTTGGATCCTGTGCTTCTATGGATTCCAGGTGTTGCACTATCCTTTCCTTAAGGAATGTCTCCATAATCTTGCCCATTACTGAGGTAAGACTGACTGGTCTGTAGTTCCCTACCTCCTCCCTGTTACCGCTCTTGTGGAGCGGGATCACATGAGCCCTTTTCCAGTCTTCTGGGACCTCTCCTGTGCTCAGAGACTCACTAAACAGTTCTGATAATGGTCTGCTAGTTCCACCCTTAGCTCCTTTAGTATCCTGGGATGTATGCCATCAGGTCCCATTGCCTTGTCCACCCTGAGCTTATCGAGCTCTTGTAGGACCCTTTCTTTTGTGAAGGGACTAGTGCCACCTCCCTCCCCGTGTCCGTTGTGCTGAGTGGTGAGCCCTGCCCTACCTTCTCTTCAGTAAATACTGATGAAGCATCTATTTAGGATAGATGCTTTACATGGTTCTCCTCCTCATGCCCCTTATCCCCTTTGATCTGTAATACCCCTCTGGACTTTCTCCTTTCACTAACGATATCATAGAAAGTCTTGTCACCTTCTTTACTGTTAGTGCTAGTGTTTCCTGGTTTGGGCCTTTGCCTGCCTTACTGTCTTCCCTGCTTCCCTTAGGGAAGTTTGGTATGCCTCCCTAACTTCATCCTGCTGCATTCCCTTATATTTCCTGAAGGCCAGCCTTTTGGCTCTGACATTTTCTGCTACTGTGTTTGAGAACCAAAGTGATTTCCTTCTTCTTTTGCACTTCCTTTTCCCACTAACACAATGGGATGTTGCTTCAAGTATTGCATCTTTAATGCTTGCCCACTTTGCCTGTACCCCCTCACCTGTATTTCTTTTTGCCAGGGCTAGCTTAACTCTGTTGGCCATCTTATCAAAGTCAGCTCCTCTGAAGTCCCTTATTTTTGCCTTGGAATGGGATGATTTTGTTCTAGTGGCCAAATTGAACCATACCATGTGATGATCACTGGCACCAAGGTGACCTTCTACTTGGAGATCTGTGATCCTTTCCCTGTTATGCAGTACTAGATCTAGGATAGCCTTGTCTCTTGTGGGTTGTTGTACCAGTTGTTTCAGGCCCTCCCCCTGCAGGGAATCCACTGTGTGTCTAGTTCTGCCAGATATCCCTGCTCGTATTGACAAATCTGTATCTGGCATATTGAAGTCTCCCATTATCAGAACCTCACCTTTAGCTGTCATGTTTTGTATATCTTCTAACAATAACGTGCCCATGTCCTCCCTCTGGTCTGGAGGCCTGTACACAACCCCAGTTTGTATGGCTGTCCCATTTCCTGTTTCCAGGGTGACCCACAGTTCTTCTGGCTTCTTATGTATATTCTGAATTTCTGTAGCTTTGATATTTTCATTGACATAACAGGCCATCCCACCCCCCTTTTTTGTACTTCGGTCTCTCCTGAACAGTACATAGCCAGGTACTGAAGTCTCCCAAGTGTGATTACTGGTAAACCATGTCTCGATAATGGCTACTATGTCCAGTTTAGCCTCAATCATTATTGCCTGCAGGTCTGGGATCTTGTTTCCCAGACTGCGAGCATTTGTGTACATGATTTTCCATTGGCCAAATTTCAGTGTGTTAGTTAGGTGAGGTCCGGCGTTCCCCCATGCATCATATGGGGAGCCTGACCTTCTTCTTTACCTGGTGATGCAAATGAACTACAAACTTGCTGAACTCCTGTTTGACCATTAGCTGAAGGGGGAGGATGTTCTTCCCATTCGACGTATGGGGTGCTGCACCCATCTCCCCATTTGCTAGTTTAAATATTCTGCAAAGACGTCAGACTTCTGCCCCAATGCACTGACTCCCTCCTTAGTCAGATGCAGTCCATCAAATTTAAAGAACTTTCGCTCCCAAAACTGTTGCCAGCTCCCTATAAATTTGTGTCCTTTTTCCTGGCACCAGCCCTTAAGCCACATGTTTAGCTCCCCAACTCCCCTTCTCTGACCTTCCATCCATCTGTCCCCCTCTCCCAGACTGGCAGGATCTCAGAGAAGGAGATGCCGGATGAAATGGATGATAGTTTGTCACCCAGCCTGGTCAGGTGTTCCTTGGTCTCCATAACTGACCGGCTGGCAAGATCGTTAGTCCCTATGTGTACCAGGACATCAATGTTTTTTCCTGCTTCCTGAACAATTTTAGCAATGCAATCAGTGTTTCTCCACGCTGATGTACCTGGGAGACATCTGATCATTACCCCTAGCTAGAGATTCGTATCAACTCTCCGAATCATGGAGTCTCCTATGATACAAACTTTTTTGGATTTCCTTTTTGCTTTTTTTTGTTTTGGTTCCTGTTTTGGGTGAGTTTTGTTGTGCTAGCTCCTGTGCTGCAGTGTCCTGCTCTGCGTCCTTTTCCCCTTTGTTTGATTTCAGAGATAGAGGCACATACCTGTTTGTAGTTTTAATATGGTTTGTGGAGGTGATATGTTGGAGAGCACCAAGTGATGGGACACCTGATTTGCCCCTCCTAACCACCTGCCAGCCTCCTGAACAAACTATCCTCTGCAGTCGAGGTGCTTCTGTTGGATGTTGGGTAAATGGCAGGCAGTTCTTTTAATACAGTTCCTCTTGAATATGCAATTTGAGGTGTGCAATCTCTGCCCATGCTGCCTGGAGCTGAGCCCTTAGACCTCCAATGGCCCAGCATGTAGGACAGTGTCCTAAATACTGTAAAACTGCCATTCTGAAAAGTGTTCCACAGTACCTGCAGTTAATGATATCCATTCCAGATAAGCTGCTGAGTTTATAACCTTGTCAAAGTAAGAAGGAGGAAAATAAAAGAAAAAAGTTTGATTTTGTGCTTTGTTGGTTTTTGTATAATTTCTTATAACAAGTTAAAGTGCTAGTGACCCTGTAAATGAGGTCACTGTGTAAATACCCCTCTGAACTGCCCCTTCCTGCTTTACTACAGGAAATGTCACAACTGTGCTACCCTATAAAAGTAGTGTAGTGTGAGGGGTGGTTGGGGTGGGTGGCTGGGCCCTTCCCCTGCCAAAAAAGAACCACGGACGAAAGAAACAAGGAGTTAAGAGCAGAAACAATCAGCCAGCAACAAATGTAGTAGCCCTGAAAGCTTATCCTAATGATAGATAAAACTGTAAAGCACCACCTGTAATAATTTCACAGAAAATATACCCTGTAAGAAACACTTTGCTACAGAGAAAAATAAAGCAGTAACAGAAGATATACCTTGCAAAAGACAAGTTGAATCAGAAGACTACAGCAGTAATCTGTAAGCACAAACCTGTAGGTACACACTGTGATAATGCAGCAGAAGGTATACACATCAACCACAATCTGAATCAGAGAAAATAAAGCAATAAAATGTTAGCAACAAACAGTAACAATCCCTGTGAGTACAAAATAAAAATAACAACACAAAGTAAATCTGCCTAGCCAAAAACCTTAATCCTCATCCTTACTCTGGTAAGGTTATTTGCTCTGTCCTTTCTAGCAACCTAGAAGAAAAAAGCTCAGGTGAAGCTAGGTGCCTTGGCCAGCAAACCTAGTTTAAGTCAGACACACTATAAGGATCTCCAGCAGACAGATGTGGTATTGGGACTCTCAGGATGACCAGAACCCGAGGACCCTGTGGTCTCCCAGTTGAGTTCCCCACCAGAGACACATCCATTGTGTGTGTGACAGATGGTTCTGGGTGAACAAATAGGTTTTCTTCCTCCAGATGTGGGCACAGCCAGCACTGGAAGACATCCCATATTGACCGAGTCACCAAGACTGGCTGATCCAGGCAATTTAGGCAATGGGACCACTGCCAGACCAACTCAGACTGAAGGGGGTGCATTCTCCAGCAGGCTCACTGGACCATACTAGTAGAAGCCACCTCATGCCCCAGAATTCATAAGAAATCCCAGGTCAGGCGAAAGTGCCCAACCAGAAATAATCAGAATAAGAAGGTAAGATTTGATATGTGCTCTACCTGGAAACACGTCTTGGTCCACAGGGGGTCAAACTCTGCCTCAATAAACATTATCACCTGCAAGGGGACCACCCTGGACTTGGCCAGGTTGACCAGAAGGCCCAAGTCCGGACAGCTCTGGAGGGCCAGAACCCTTGACTACTCCACAGCTTCTTTGGATGAACTGGCAAGCAGCCAGTAATTTAGGCAGAGATATACCTCAACACCCTTGTGCTGCAGGAAGGTCGCCACCACTGCAGTGCACTTGGTGAAGACCCTTGGAGTAGACAAGAGGCCCAAAGGCATAATCTGGAACTGGTATAGCACCCAGTTCACATGGAACTGAAGGTAGTGCCAATGGGATGGACTGTGATGTGGAAAACTGCATCCTGAAAGTCCATGAATCAGAACCACATCTCATGCTCCAAGGATGGTATGATCTGATTCAGCATAACCATCGAGAACTTGCACTTATGCATTATCTTGTTCAGACTGTGCAAGTCCAGTATGGGGCACCATCTGTTTCAGAACCAGGAAGTACCTGGGCACATACCCGAGTGGTCAGTGCCTAGGATGCGTGTTATCACCCCAAACTCAGGGATCTCACCTGTGTCAACCCTTAGCACGGACATATCCTCCAGCACCCTGGATTCCCAAGAAGCTCAGTCAGTATAACGGACAGCCCTGAAGTCCTGAGGGAACCCTTTGCCTACTATTTCCAGAATTCACTTGTTGGAGGGATTAGTGGATCACTGTGGAAAGAAGTGTCAGAAATTAGCCCTGTGAGCTGAGACAGGGACTGGATTGGGGGGGGCACTCCAGCAGACAGTGACCCTGGGGGATGACGGTTTTCTGGCTTCCTCGGCCACTCTCCTGTCCCCACTGCCTACTCCCCCTTTCTGCCCAGACAGCTGAACTTAGGCTTCGGAGCCAATGCTGATACTGCCCCTGCTGAGGCTGCTGTGACTGAAAGGTCCAAAATTGGAAGGCCTTCTTTTTAAGCTTGAAGGTTTTGGATCTTTCTGGGATGAAGCCACAGAATCAAGGGTGGCACTGGACTTCTCCAAATGGATGAAATGTCCTTCCACCCTAGGGCTATATAGGTTAGTGCCCAGGAATGGGACATTGGTCAGCTAGTGCAGAGTGTCAGCTGTGAAAGTACACAGATGCATCCAGGCCCTGCAATGCACAATGACAGCCATAAGGTACAGGCATACTGTAGGAGTTGCCCATGTCCAATGCTCTCTGGAGCTGGTGTTTAGCCAGTTTTTACCCCAGTCTCTGAGCATCTGGGCTGTCTGTTGTGTTATCAGTGGGAATTAGGGGGAGGGGAAGTCCAACAATCCCAAAAAGGGAATTGCCAATGTTAATCATCACTATAGAGTAGCTGACCTGCTGAAAATCTACTGTAGGGAGGTGGTAGCATACACCTTTTTAGCAATGTAGGCCATCTTTTTGCACTCCATGTTAAAAGGTTTGTCCACATCCCCCTGGCCCTTGTCTAGTGCGAATACCAATTCCTTGACCAAAGGGTAATCCGAGAACCCTAAAAGGGTGACCGTGAATACCGTATACTTACAAACCATCTATGTAGGGGGTGTTGGGAAGGATGCTGAATGAAGCTAAAGCTTCAGGGCCAGTGCCAAAATGACTTCAGCCAACAGGAAGGCAATCCCAAGAGACTAATCTCTCTCTCAAGGATATCAATAAGTGGGTGTTTAGCCCTTTTCTGCACTGGTTCTATGAGCCAATGCATGGACTCTGACATAGGCTGCAGCAATAAACCCAAATTAGGTCAGCCTTGAGGCAGAAGATCGCCCATCTGAGTCATGGTTGAACTGCTGAGTCCTGGTCAAGGCCATCAACAACTTGGTCTCCACGTCCATTAACTCCTGGATGATCACTCTGGTCCTCTTCACCGTGACCTCCCAATGGTCATCCTGGGTGATCTCCACTGACAGACAGCTTGGCAAGCTAGAGGCAGAATAGGACTCCTTGGTGGACACTCTAAATTGTGCCTGCAGTGGAGAAGGTTCTGTCGTAGAAGCATAAGTCAGGAAGCATTTGCAAACAAGGAGAAGTTCACAAGTAGGGTTTTATTATCAATGACAATACAATAAAAATTAAAATTGTGTAGGCTAGCTCTTGATACAGACAGTTCAAACAAACAGAAGTCCTTCATCTGAGAGTCTCTTTAAAATCTCCATAACACTGCTCTTTTTCTAGATGATGTCTTTTCCTGGCAAATAAAATTCAGCATCCTGATCTTGTAACTAAGTTACATCTCCTATTTTTCACAAAATGTACCAGAAATTTCTTTCCGTGAGTAGCCTGAAAAGTACATTAGTCTTCTTAACAGGTGCAACCAATTAAGGTATCCCATCCCAGAGCTGACTTCCTGCTGACAATTCTGCAAACATATCCTCTCCCACTCCCTCCCACCCCACTCCCCATCCCTACCTCCACCCTCTCCAGGTATTATCTAGGTATGTCCAGGGCTGTACCCCCAATGTAACACTTGGGTACCTTGTACATGACTGTAACCTATTATAAGTAACATTATTATGTAATCTATGTTTAATGTTCTACACCTGTACTGTTCTCACTGTTGTAACCATATTATGTAACTGTCTAACCCCCACGACGAGGTGCCTTTGTAAACGACTCCATGACTCACAGGTTGTAATTCTGACCTTTCTAATACATAAATCAATAAATAAAAAACACAAGCTTGTGGAGGTCAAAATTCACCTCAAGGTTAACCCCTTCTGTTCCAGACAAACCCAAATACCTTTCTGCATTCATTTAAACAGTATAAATATATACATTTGCAAACCGAGGGATCAGTTTAACAAAGACTCACAAATATTTTTTAACCACAGAGAAGAAAGGGGAAAATGAAACAAACAGCAACTGAAGGGAGGGAGAAAACAGGAAAATTGTGGGACCTTTAGGGTGGCCAATTCCTAGGTGTCACAAGGAAAAAAACAACTGTGCAGACAAGTGGCAGAATAGGACAAAATAGATCCTTACTTTTAACTCTCTAACTAATGGGATAGACACTTACCCATCCCTGTCACAAGCTCCATCTGAAGTGTTGGAAAACCAGATTTTATAGTTTGCCAAGTCTGGTAGACTAATGGGGGAGTGGCTGGAAGAGGCCAGGAGACATCAGTCCTGGGGGCAGAACAGTGCCCTTCAATGCAATGGTCCTTTGTTGCAAAAGCAGCTCATCACAGCACCACCACTTATGCTGCTGATGCCTCTCCTAGCCTGAGGAGGTCAAGGGACATCAATAATGCCACCCAGTCAAAGGAGATCAAGAGTGTGAGTGGCGCCTCAACCTCAATCATCAGCCCAAGGACCAACACTGCCACATTTACAGCGGGTTCTGAGCACACCAAATGCTTGGACAGTGAGGTTGAGGTAGCTCAGATGGGAGTACAGATCAGTCCTCATCCTCCTGGGTGAGGAGAGGGAGCACCAGAATCTAGGAGATAGACTCCTCATTGACACCAGGTCAACTTCCTCATACAACACCCAGTCAATCGCCCTCCAACAACAAGCAGTTGACCAACTCAAGAAAAAATCTCGACATCCTAGTTGACCAGAGTGGAAGATGAAAGGTCCGGTGGGGCCAATGTAGGAACCTTGCCTTTCCACTGACTGAAGGAAGTTCTATCAAGGTCAAAAGGTCAGAAGATTCAAAGGAGTGCAAAAACCAAGATTGTTCCCAGTCCCACATCCTGTAACAGTGATACTTCTTGTGCTTCATAATGTGGTGGGAATCTTCTTCAAGGTCCACTAGCTGTGCAGCCAACCTGGCAGCCTTCAAGGCCATTTTATGATCCTTAGTCCTGCCTTGCATTCCTTGATGGACACTGGCACCATGGTACGGCATTTGTTGCATTTCACCAGGGCAGTAGACATGTGTTGGGTAGATCCATGGCCATTTTCTGCCTGCACTGAGTGCAGAATGCTTCTTCATCATGACCATTAGTCAATGTGGCAATACTAAAAGACTCAGGAGCAACTTTTGAATCACAGATTAACTTTAGTCAAACTGCTAAAGTAAACCACGTGAAAGCCACATGCAGAATTGTGAAGGAGACCTTTCCCTTCCAGCAGAAAGAAGGATCCATCACTGGTTGGAGCCAGAGGATATACCACCTGGGTGGAGAGAGGAGCTTAGCTTGACAGCATTCAGATGGCTCATCTATCTCCGGCCAGACTGCCTGTGCAAGCAATAATACCAGATAGAGTGGGTAGGTTTGGGCTATATTGGACCACACCAGGGGCATAAGAAGGCCTGATTTTGCAGGCAGAGGGGGTTTATAGCCCCTGGAAGGTGCGGTATACCCATTACCACCCCCAGAGGGTATTACTGCACTTACAAAAATGGGTCATTTGTTGAATTTTTATAAAATAATTTAAAAAATGTTACAAATTTACTTAATACTAGTATACAGCAATATAAACGCATTTTCTTGTAAAGTAATCAGTCTACTGGTACAGCTGTCAATAGAAGGTATTTCTGTTATGAATAAAAAAAAATTTTCTGTGTCTTTATGTCTGTTTGACTACTTGTTTCCTTTGCCTCCCCCCAATGACTATTGCTACTGGAGAGTGTTGGAACCCACTCAGGAAGGAGCAATCTTAGACCTCATACTCTCAAATGGGGACAGAGAAAGGATCTCAGATTTAGAAGTGGGTAGCCATCTGAGAACAAGCAACCACCAAACAGCGTGGTTCATGCTAAAACACAACTGTAGAGTTAAGCCATACAAAAGCAAGGGCACTGGACAGTAGGAGGGCTGACTTTGGCAAAATGGAAGAGTGCCTAAGGAATGCACTAGCAAATCATCAGGAAGGAGGGGTAGAGGAACAATGGTGAAAAATCAAAACTACCATTACAGAGGCAACAAGCTTTTGTGTGAAACAAAAACAAAATGAAGAAAAAAACACTATGGTTCTCAAAAGAGGTGTCGGGGAAGGTCAGGGAGAAAAAGATAGCATTCAGGAAGTATAAGGAATCACAGAAGGAGCAGGACAGAGAATTGTAGCAGTTAAAGGAGAAAGAAGTGGGGAAGGCAGTTAGAATAGCAAAGGCCCGCCGGCGACCCGGGTTTGGAAGCAGACTCAGGCCGCCGAGGGTTGGCCAGGGAGAGAAAGATTGAGCACCCAATGGCCTGCTCTCCTTCTCTGGGGAGGGATGGGGAGTTAGCCTCACTGCTTACCGCCACCATCTGGCGGAGCTCTGGTGGTGCTGGTGCAGTCAGGGACAACACAGGGGTCAACGCTGGCAGAGGACAGGAGCGGACACACGTCTCAACATGCGTTGGGCTCATTGGTCCCCATTGCACGCAGTCGTTCAGGGAATTAGTGGAGGAAAAATCCCCCAGACAGTCCTGGTGACGGTCCCCCGCTCCGCTTCCAAGATGCAGAAGGCAGACTCCACTGTGTCGCTCGCTTCCTGAGGTCCAAAAGAAAGGTAAGGGCGCTTCCTTGCCCCTACCCGGAGGTTAACCGGGGTTATAAAAGTAACTTGAGGCATGCAGCAATTAGGATAAGACACCCCTGCAGATTGCAAAAGTGGAAGACTTGAGGGATCTGAGAGATAGGAGGGTCTGGGGGGTCGGAGGAGGATAAACAATAAGTAAAAAAAAAAAAAAAAGAATAGTTAAGGCCCAAACTAAGGAAAAGATAGCCAACTGAGTTAAGAAGGGGGATAACACCTTTTATAGGTACATCAGAGAAAGAAGGCAGACCAAGGGAGGGATAGTGAGGCTTAATAAAGAGGACGGGAGGCAGAGGGTGACAGTGAAAAGGCAGAGATACTGAACAAATACATTTGCTCAGTATTCACAAAAAAAGTGGAGGGGGAGGTACCTAAACAAAACAATAGAAGCACTCTGGATTGAGGGATCGATACCAATTCATCCACAGAAGAAAGGGTCCGGACAGGATTTACCCCGTAATTCTGAGAGGAAAACTAATGACACATCTGACTACCTTTTGTAACAGATCATGGGAGGATAGTGTGGTGCCTGAGGACTGGAGGGGGGTAGATGTGATTCCCCTTCACAAAAGTGGGAGCAAGGCAAAGGCAGGAAACTACAGACCTGTTAGTTTGACCTCAGTGGTAGAGGAAAATGATGGAATCACTTAAAAATTAAAGAACTGTTGAGTACCTAGAGACCAGCAGGGCATAGGACCCAAGGCAGCATGGATTCACAGTAGGAAGGTCATATCAGATGAATCTAATAGAGTTCTTTGACTGGGTGACCAAAGTAATGGACCAGGGAGGGGCTGCGGATATGGCCTACCTATACTTTAGCAAGGCATTTGACACAGTCCCATGCAAAAGATTAACAAACAAGTTAGTCAGCCTGGGAGTGGGTCCTAGGGTGGTAGCCTGGGTAAAGAATTGGCTAGAAAACAAGACCCAGAGGGTAATAGTAAACAGAATCCACTCCGAAGAAAAGGGGGGTTACTAGTAGGATACCACAGTGCTCAGTACTGGGACTGGTCCTCTTTTAATGTCTGCATAGGTGGCACTGTGAAGGGGTTGGAAGTAAAAGTATGCCTCTTTGCAGACAACTCAAAGATACACAAGGGGGTTGGAATTGATGAAGAGGGACTTGGCAAGGTTGGAAGAATGGTCATATGTATGACAGCTTAGATTCAATGCAAAGAAGTGCACCTGGGAAACAAAAACCCAGGGGAAGAGTACACAATTGGGGGGGGGAGAAGAGATATTAACAACAATAAAAATGGAAAGGGACCTTGGGGTAATCATATCAGATGACCTAAAGATAGGCAAGCAATGTGAGAAGGCAGTAAGGAGGGCTGGGGGGATACTGGAATGTATAGGGAGAGGCATCACCAGTAGAAATCAGGAAGTTGTTATACCTCTGTACAGACCATTGGTGAGACCCCATCTGGAGTACTGCATGCAGTTCTGGAGACCCCTTCTCTGCATGGACACAGACAGGATGGAGGTAGTCCAGAGAGGGCAACTATAATGGTGCAGAGTCTGCACTAGAAGCCATATGAAGAGAGACTGAAGGAGCTTAATATGTATACCCTCAGGAAAGGAAGGACATGATAGAAACTTTTAAATTTATTTATTTATTTAGTTAAACATCAGTTTAGAAACCTTTGAGCCAGAGGCTCATTTACAAAGGTACCTCGTCACAAAGAAGACATCAGAACAGTAGTACAAGGGACACAGTACTTACAAACAAAAAAGTTACAGTTCAATTACAATTTTGTTTCAATAGAATACAATCTCCAGCAAGCAAAGATAACAAAGGTGCAAAACTTATGGTCGAGGGACAGCTGGTGGGAGTAGAAGGGAGGAGATGGGGGAGGAATTAGTAGGGAAGAAGGGAGACGCTCAGTGAGCATTGTCAGAGTATATATATATATATATTTTTTCTTTACACTAGGCTAGCGGCAGTTGCATTTGCGAGAGCTAAGCAGGAAGTTTCTGAGCCTGGGCTTAAAGCAAGCTAAGGTTAGTGAGTTTGAGACACTGGCAGGGAGGGAGTTATACCAGTGGGGCGCACGGTAGGGGAATGCCCTCTGACCTTGAGAGGTCCTGGCTCTCGGAATAACTAGGGTAGCTCTTGACGGAGCTGCGTGATCAGGGTCGGTGCAGTACGGCGAATGGAGCTGGATAGGCCTATGGGGGATAGTGCGCGGGGCTTTAAAGGTGAGCTGGCATGTCTGATACATGAGTCGCTCTTCCAGGTTGAGTAGGGTAGCCAGGTGTACAGCTCACATGTGTGAGTGAGTCTGGGAGCACCAGTGATAGTCTTCAGGCCTTATTAACTGTGAGGCGAACCTTGTTGAGGGCAGTCTGATCTGCTGAGCCATAGACCGGAAGGCCATAGTCAATGAGAGATATGACAGAGGAGGTGACAGCCAGTCGGAGGGCATCAGGAAGGAGGCATTTCTTGTGCCGGTAAAGAATGCCTAGCCATGAGTTGGTGACAGAATTTAGGGCAGATATATGTCCATGGAATGAAAGTGCAGGGTCAAAGGTTATACCAAGATATTTATAGGACTGCACCTCGTCAATGACGAGATTGGGTGTGGAGTGGACAGCTAAGGGAAACTTGCTGTACTTATTTTGGGGGTAGGAGAAGAGCAGCGTTTTTGTTTTCTTAAGGTTGATAACAAGTCGGTGCTCAGTGAACCAGGTAGCTGCAGAGTCAAAGACTAGTTGGAGGGAGTTCTGTAGCAGCATGGGGTCATTGTGGGAGGCAACGAGAACAGCATCATCAGCATACAGAAGCATCTTACCTGTACAACTGCTGGGTAGGGAGTTAAGAAAGAGTGAGAATAGTAGGGGTCCAAGAATTGAGCCCTGCAGCACCCCAGAGTGAATGGGGCATGTTTCAGAGAGAGTACCGTTGACTTTCACACATTGGGAGCGGGCGGAGAGACAGCTGGTGCACCAGGAAACAGGTCCTGAGGCAAAGCCTATTAGATCGAGGGTGGAGAGCAAAAGAGGATGCAAAACGGTATCGAATGCTTTAGACAGGTCAATGAATATAGCTCCAGCCAGGGCACCAGAGTCCAAGGAGGCATGGAGGAAGTTGGAAAATTCCAGGAGTGCTGTATTGGTACTATGACCTGCTCTGAACCCGTGTTGTTCAGGGCAGAGAACATTGTACTTACAGAGGTAGTCAGAGACTTGGGACGCCACAATTTTCTAAGCTTAGAGAGGGGAGAGGATTGGATGGTCGGTAGTTACCCGAAGAATCCTGTCACCACCTTTATGGACAGGGGTAACTGTGGCAATCTTCCAGGCAGAGGGATGTCCGAGACAGAGTGATTTGTTGAAAATGCACGTAATAGGTAAGAGGACCTGATCCAGGACCTGGACGTAAAGGCAGGGATCAAGTGAGTCATTACCGATGGTGTTACCTTTTAGGGCTTTTAGCAAGTAAGGCCTAGCTTCTTGCATGGTGACATGATGCAGGTGGAAAGAGGGGGCAATGGGTGGTGGTACAGATGGAGGAGGTGGACTGAAAAAGTTACCAGGAAGTACTGAGCTAAGGTCGGTAAAGGAGTTATTGAGGTGGGTGGCAATGAGGGCAGGGTCAGAGGAGACGGTACCATTGATGTTGAGAAGAGAAGGAGAGGGGGACTGGGAGTGACCATTCAGTTGCTTGATGTTGTCCCAGAAGCACCTGGGGTTCCCCCAGGAGGAGGTAAGAGAGGCTTGGTAGTATTCCGCCTTTGCTTTGCGGATGGCCCAGGTGCACTGGTTGCGGGTGGCAGCATAGGACTGCCTGTCAGTTAAACGGCCAGTAGCAACAGCAAGGTGCCAAAGATTGTCGCGTTGCTTAAGTTGCCACAGTAGGGCAGGGGTGATCCAAGGGGCATGTTTCACTTGGGACCTCTTAGCAGTTATGGGAGCAAAGATATCACAGGCAAAGTTGAAAGTGCTTACAAAGAAGGCCAGGGCCAAGTCAATGTTGGTTGCCCTCGTCAGAGGGGACCAGTCAGTGTGGGCAAGGAAGCGCTTAAGGCCTATGAGTCCCCCAGGCCTAAGCCGCCTTCGAGAGTTGGTTTTGACCGGGGATACCTCAAGGGAATCAATAAAGTCCAAAAGGGTAGCATCTTTCAGAAAAAGCAATGTGCAAGAAGATGGGGGGGGGCAACTCAGGGGCAACGTGAGGAAGTAATTTTTCACAGACAGGGTGGTGGATGCATGGAACAGCCTTCCTGAGGAGGTAACACAGAAACACAGACTTTGATAGCAGATAAGGACCGCTTGGCCCACCTAGTCTGACCATTTCCCTACCTGCTAGATAAGCTGCAGATCCTAGTTAACCAACAGCCTATTTCTTCCTACCCCCCACAATTGCCTTATGTCTGTCCCATGCATTCCTGAATTACCCCACTGTTTTTGACCCCACAACCTCCTCAGGAAGGCCATTCCATGCATCCACCACCCTCACCGTGAAAAAAATATTTCCTCACATTACCCATGAGCCATCCTCCCTCTATCTTCAAATTGTATCCTGTTGTTCTTGCATATGTCTTTTTCTGAAAGATGCTACCCTCTTGGACTTTGTTGATGCCCTTGCAGTACTTAAAAGTTTCCATGCCCCCCACCGCCTTTCCTCAAGGGTATACCTATTACGCTGTTTTAGTCTCTCCTCATATGGGGGTCAAAAACAGTAGGGGAATTCAAGAATGCATGGGACAGACCTAAGAAAATTCTAGTCAGGGGTAAGTAGGCTGTTGGTTAACTAGGATCTACAGCTATCCAATAGGTGGGGAATTGAGCAAAATGGGTGGGCCAAGTGGTCCTTATCTGCCGTCAAAGTATTTTTATGTATCCGTTTCAGGATTTTTCTGCCTGGTTTGGTAGTTGTCTTTCTTAAGGACTGTGGCAGGGTGAGCGTGACACCAGTACTATGGTTGGAAGAGTATAGCTGGCAGTATAGCCTAGCGGTTAGCGGAACGAGGTGTGAACAAGCTTGGTACATCCAGCAGCCCAGAACACAGTTTGATTCTCACAACCTCCACTTGCATATTGTGCGACTCTGAGCAAGTCACTTGACTGCCCAGTGCTCTCAGGTCACCCCTGAAAACAGGCACTTGTGCCTAGTGGGCCTTACCCGGTTACCAAAGACTAAAATAAAAAAAAAAAAAAGAGTGGTGCTGTTCAGTGTTATTGGGAGCTAGGACCTTAGTGATTAACTGCCATGTGCCATACTAGAAGATGGCATGCTGCTCACAGTCAGGCAGGTCGTGGTCAGCCAGCCATCAGACGCACAATGGGACAGGTTCAGTGGCACTAGCGATCACCTTAAGGTACTAAAATCTGTGGGGTTTTTTTCTTTTTTTTCTTAGTTGACAACTGTTGGAGCAACAGAATTTGAAGTTTCTTTATGAGTGGCAGGCTTGGGCAAGTGGCTGCGGCACGGCTCAGATGTGAGAATGAGCCAAAGTGTGCAACAATTTTAAAAAGGAAAAAAGTTTTTTCTGTGTTACCAGACAGAACTTAACAAAAATCCCATACTTTGTGCCACAGTAATTTAGGGACTGCTGTTCTGTTGGTGGTGGAGGGGATGTCACTCAGCAAAACAAAAGATGGTTGCTTTTCAGTTTTGGGGACAAATTGCTTTACTTGGTGGTGAGGCAGGGGTCTCAGCCAATCAGAGTACGGGAAATGTTCAACCCCTTTCCAAGTGTGGGTAGTGAACTGATTCCATTTACCTATAATGGACTTTTACACATTAGCACCCCCAGACTATCCAGCAGTCATCTGGTACTGTGCAAATACAGTAGCGTGAAAAAGTATTTGCCCCCTTCCTGATTTTCTCTATTATTGCATATTTGTCACACTGGATGTTTTCAGGTCTTTAGAGAAAATGTAATATTAAACAAAGGGAACCTGAGTGAACAAATAACACTTTTTTTTTTTAATTTCACTTATTTAATGAAAAAAAGTTAACCAACACCAACTGGCACTGTGTGAAAAAGTAATTGCCCCCTTACACTTAATAACTGGTTATGCCACATTTAGCTGCAATGACTGCAACCAAACACTTCCTATAATTCAATATCAGTCTTTCACATCGCTGTGGAGGAATTTTAACCCACTCTTCCTCGCAGAACTGCTTTAATTCAGTAACATTTGGTAGGTTTTGGCATGAACTGCTCATTTCAGGTCCTGCCACAGCATCTCTATTGGGTTTAAGTCTGGACTTTGACTAGGCCACTCCAAAACTTTAATTTTACTTCTTTTTAGCCATTCTGATGTGGACTTGCTTTTGTGTTTTGGATCACTGTCTTGTTGCATGACCCAACTACGCTTCAGCTTCAGCTGATGGAAGGATGACTGGACATTCTCCTTAAGAATTTTCTGGTACAGAGCAGAATTCATGGTTCCTTTAATTATGGCAAGTCATCCAGGTCCTTAGGAAGGAAAGCATCCCCACACCATCACACTACCACCACCATGTTTGACTGTTGGTATGGTGTTCTTACTGTGGAATGCTGAGTTTGCTTTCTGCGAGACATTATGGGATCCATGTTGTCCAAAAGTTCCACTTTGGACTCATCTGTCCATAGAACATTTTCCCAAAAGGCTTGTGGATCATCCAGGTGCTTCTTGGCAAATGAGAGACGAGCATTTATGTTCTTCTTGGTTAGCAGTGGTTTCCGCCTTGCTACCTCACATGAAGCCCATTTTGCCCAGTCTCTTTCTGATTGTGGAGTCATGAACACTGACCTTAGCTGAGGCAAGAGAAGCCTGCAGTTCTTTGTATGTTGTTTTAGGATCCTTTGAGACTTCTTGGATGATTTTACACTGCGCCCTTGGAGTAATTTTGCAGGCCGCCCACTCCTGGGAGGTTCACTACTGTTCCAAGTGTTCTCCATTTGAGATTATGGCTCTCACTGTGGTTCGATGGTGTCCCAGAGCCTTAGAAATAGCTTTGTAACCCTTTCCAGACTGATAGAGGGCAACAAATTTTTTTCTGATCTTTTCAGGAACTTCCTTTGATCATGGCATAATGTGCTCGTTGAATCTTTGTGCTGGCAACGTGACTCTGATGGTAAGGGCCAAAATAAGTGAGGTTTATATGAGCAGGGCTGGCTGTAATCAAGCCTGGCTGTGTTCAATCAGCTGACTCTAATTATCCCTTTAATTGGGTTGATTTAACTAGGGGGCAATTACTTTTTCACACAGTGCCAGTTGGTGTTGGTTAACTTTTTTCATTAAATAAATGAAATAAGTAAAAAAAAAAAAGTGTTATTTGTTCACTTAGGTTCCCTTTATCTAATATTATATTTTGTCTAAAGACATGAAAACATCCAGTGTGACAAATATGCAACAATAGAGAAAATCAGGAAGGGGGCAAATACTTTTTCACGCCACTGTAGCACTCCACGCTGGACTGCTGAAGGTCTTTTCAGGAAAAAGTGGTTCAAATAGAGGAAGGCAGAGTTGCTCCTGTGGTAGTGCCATGGCCACTGCAGCAAAGCATTTGGTAAAGACAAATGGCACTGAAGATTATCCAAAGGGCAAGGCCCTGAGTTGGTAATGTTTCCCGTTCAGGCAAAAATGGAGGGAACACTGCCCAATTTGGATGTGCAGGTAGGCATCCTACATGTCCTGAGTACACATTCAATTCTCCACTCAAAAAAAGGGAGAAGGGAGACTAGGGCCAGCATGTGTGGAATGTTTTGTATTCCACTTGCTAATTTAGTCCTCAGATCCAGAATAGCTTGCAAGCCTTCAGTTTTCTTGAGCATCAGGAAAAACCTGGAGTAGAAATGAAAATGATGTACCTACCATAATTCTTGATCTTTCTGTGCATCTTCACCAGTGTCAGTGGATCAGCAGGTAGCACAGTCACCTCTGAGGCCAGGAGATCAGTAGGCTGTGGGTTCTATCCCCACACCAGATACTTGGGTTAATATCCCAATATTGACACTGTAGTGCAGCATGAGGGGGTTGCTGCACTGCTGAGGTGTCATCTTTCGGATGAGACATTAAACCAAGGTCCCATCTGCCTGATCTGGTGATAGTTCAGGTGGATGTTAAAAATCCCATGGCACTTCTCGAAAAGAGCAGGGGAATTTCCCCGGTGCAATTGCCAAATTTCCTCCATTCACGAAAAATACCACCAACAGCTTCATCTGGTTCAAGGTCAGTTGGCATTCATCTGTATCCCCCTCTCCCGGGTCGTGCATGAAAATAGGCAGGATTTGTCTAGTGCACACTTACCTGGTCAACAAAAACTAAATAAAATAAATTCATTAGTGTTGGGTAATGATCCGGAGGATCAGGACCCCATGGGAGCTGCCTTTTTTCACAGGAGGTGGAGTCAACATCAGGACAGCGCCACCCACACAGACGATGTACTATGTGGCGCTCGTGGGTTGGCCAGTAACCGACGCCAACTCCTGCTCAGCCCCAGTTCTGCAAGCTGGAGATAGAGGAAAAGAAGAGGGCAGGGGCAAGGGGGCCCGAGGAACAGCAAAAAGGAAAGGATATAAAACTAAAAGGGGGAATAAGACTGTGGAGAGGATAGAAGATAGAAAAAGAAGCCAAAGGGGTTGGAACGACAGGTCCCAACCTCTGGGTGGGTAAGGGAGGAAAGAAGGATGAAAGGAGAATTGAAAAGGAGAGGAGAGGAGAGGGGGAGGATGGGGGGAAGATGCCACCCCTGAGGATATGGTCCAGGCTGCTCCAAGGAGAGGAGGCTCAGACTTGATTAATCTGAAAAAGGACAGGCCAAGATTGGCGAATGGCTGTCATGGTCCAAGAGAGTGCAGTCAATGTACTGACAAGGCCACGACGGATTGACGTCTACACTTCCTGCCAGAAAATTTAATGCAACTTTAATTTGAGTTGCTCCGGAACATACTAGGGAAAAAAATTCCACTACAAGGGATTGTCCCAAAGTTAGTCGGGGGGGGGGACCTTTAGAGGAGGAACAGGAAGCTGAGGGAGCCACCAGAGCCCCTCCACCCCATACACCTCCACCAGAATAGCAAGAAAGGAGAAGAGGTCTGACAGACACTTGGACTGATGGGGGGAGGGGCTCCAGAGGCCCTGTTAAAGGGAGGCCCCCACTCTCTGTCAACCCAAAGTATTCCCCATACCCCAAGGAAAAAGGGTGGGGAATAGGATATGCTGGAGGTGGACAAAGTCCAAACTGCGTAGAAAACAGGGAGGAGGAAATTGCCCAGAGACTGAGGCCTGAGAGGGGATAGAGGGTGGGATTCAGTGATAAGTGAAGAAGATACACAGAAAGATCAAGAATTATGGTAGATACATAATTTTCATATCTTATCTGTGTCACTCTTCACCATTCATCACTGTTGGGTGAGTGCAGAGCCCCCCGAAGGGGGACCAGAATGTCCCTAAGGGACAGTGTCCCTTAGCTTCCAGTGGGTAAAAACACTGAAGAGAACCCTTGCAGGCCTGGCTAGGCCTGAGACTGGACTGGGTGAGGTGAGGATCTCCTTGCAGGAGACGGAAGGTGCCCTTGAAGCTCTCGCTTCACCCTATGGGAGAAAAGATGGGTTCTCCAGAAGGAGGGGGCAGTCGCCCTACACTGGGCCAGGGGTGACAACCGTAAAAGACGAAACCACGCCGACCGCCTAATGCAGATCACTGTTGCCACTAACCTGGGAGCCACCTCGTTGGCATCATACGATGCCCGTGCTTCGTGTCTTGCAAGCTCCAGGCCTCATGCGGAGAGAGCAATGACTTGTCAGGTTACCTCTGAATCAGGCAGAGAGGCTAGGACCTGGCCTAGCAACAACCACAAGTGCCAGTTGTAGGCGGCTTGGTGGACCTGATACACTGACACACAAAGCAAGAGATGTGACAAGGAGAAAGTTCTCCTGCCCCAAAAATCAAACTCAGCTGAGTCGTATTCCAGGGGTTGGTCACGGCTTGGGCTTCTATGCCCAGAGCAGGTGTCCAGGAGCATCACACCTAAAGGAGCATGAGGCAGAGTTCCTGGAGACCCCAGGGGGGCACAATACTGATGACAAAGGTCCCTCTGGGCTGAACGTAGGGAAAAGGGACGTCACCAGATCTGGTGTGATGCCTCCCGGAAGGGAGTAGGCCAGGTGGGAACCAACAGGTTGGCCGCACTGAACTCACCTAAGAAGGCATGTGCTGACCAGTCAGGATTGCTTTCAGCTAGGATAGATATATGGAGCTCATCGAGCAACCCCAACAGGAAACACAGATAACTGGAGAGATCGGCTCCTAAGGAAAGATGGACGGAGGACTCCTCTCCCTCAGAGGAAGAAGACGATAAGTTCAGACAGTTAGGGTCAGGCTGCACTGGGGAGTGGTGGAACACCTATTGTGATATGACTGTTAATAGGCAGGTACAGTGCAGCCATGGCCCTAAACTGCTCAAGGTAAAAGGGCTCCCATAGGACCAGAGACCAGGGAGAGAGAGAGAGATGGAGTTGGCAGAGGCAAGGTGGCCAGGCACCTCTGAGGAGAGGCACAGCAACCAGACGGGAGACCTCAAAGGAGGAGACCAAGTGGTCCCAGCAGACAAAGACCACTGAACCGAGCTGGAACAACTGGAGCTGAGCCCGACAGAAGAATTCCCCCTGCGAGGTGACTGAGGTCAGGGAGAATACCGGCCCAGCACTACGGCTCCTCCCCGAACCCCTACAGGTTCCCAGGGGAGGCCGCTGCACTGAATCAAGTCCTCTCAACCCCACAGACTCTGAGAGAGCCCTCTTCCTCACCACTAGCTGAGGCAGCTGACACCCCATAACCGACTCCTGGGAGACAGTCGGGGGTGAAGCACCGTCCCCTGCCTGGGTTGCCCCAGCCTGCCCAGAAGTCGGGCTAGCTATAACTACCCTAGGAAGGGGGAACACCTCCTGAGGGAGCAGACAGGTCACAGATTCTGTGCTGCCCTGTAATGCCCACGTGGGCACCCGAGGACTGGTTGGTCCCACCGACCCCAGTACAAGTGAGAGCCATCCGCTCCTCAGAAGGAGGCTGAAGTGCTGGACAAGGAGGATTCTGAGGAATCCGGGAGTCAGTCTGGGTCAGCCTCAGAGTCACAGTCCCCAGAGAAGGCTCGAACCCAGATGTCCCCCCACTCTCTCCCAGCCACGGCACCGCGAGCTGGCCCTGCAATACCCCCATCCCCGGCACCGGAATCAGAAGCGGCACTAGTGACCAGCCCTGCATCACCTGTGGCTTCACCATGATCCCTGAGGCTATCTGGGAGGCACCAGCTTGGGCCTGGAGGCCCCACAGCACATCACTGGGGGAGCCTTCTCCTCTGAAGTGGAGACTGTCTGGACGGTGCTGGGCTCCCAAGGGGACCAAGATGGGCCTCCTGCACCTTGGGAGGAGTTCCCGCAGAGGCAAGGCTGAAAGAGGCGGGAAACCCCCACCTCTGTGGGCCGTATAGAACTGGGAGCGGATAAGGAAGGGCCAAGAATCCTGCTCTTGGCAACCCGCGTACACGTCTGTCCCCCAATAGTCTGCGGCGTATACCTAACTTTGAGTGTGCGTAACTCCAGAACCCGGTGATCCATGGAGAAACAGGTGTCTCATCTGTCCATACCGTGGTCTGGTCCCAAGCAGGAGATGCACCAGTCATGTTGGTCTGAGACGGAGTACTGTCCGCAGCAGAGACACCAAGGCATAGGAGGCTGACCCGTCCTGGAAAGTGTCTCTTTGTCCCCCGAACTAGACATGACCAAACAGTAAAAACAAACAAATACCACTCAGCATCGACTGAAAATAAACAGGACATGTCTTACTGGATCGATGCGGAGACAATGAGGCCTCAGAACTAAGGAGTGTTTTCTATCCCATGAACTAGGCTGCAGAAAAAGATGTCACTCACACGAGGTCTTGTTCTCTCAATGGCGGGAGAAGCAGAACTGGGGCTGAGGAGGAGTTGGCATCGGTTACTAGCCAACCCATGAGCACCACGTAGTACGTTGACTGCAAGGGTGGTGCCATCTTGACAGACTCCTCCTCCTATCCTCCTACAAAAAAAAAAGCTCCCACAGGGTCCTGATCCTCTGGCTCATTATCCAACAGTGATGAATGGTGAAGACTGACACAGATAAGATCCCCTGGTTCATTTATGAAAGGGGAACTGGTTGAACAGTCTTTTTTGTGGAGTGTTTGACTTACCTCCCTCAGGATGGTTTAAAGAAGAACTGCACTGAACCTGTACTGCATGAGAGAGTAGTGACAAGGCCTTTGAATATGTCACTGGGGGTTGACACACCAATTCCAGGGTGTATCCATGCTGGACGATGCCCAGGACCCATCCGTCCAAAACGCAGAAACAGAATTTGATGGCCGATAAAGACCACTTGGCTCACCCAGTCTGCCCATTTTTCCCTACCTGCAGTATCACAGCAGACCCTACTTGATTTCTGGCTCTCTCCCTACCCCCCCTTCCTCTCCACTTAGATTCCCTTACTCCTATCCCATCCATTCTTGAACCCCACCATTTTCACCCCCAACACCCTTGCTGGGAGGCTGTTGCAGGAATCAATCACTCTTTCTGTGAAAAAGTACTTCCTCAGATCCCTTCAGCATCTACCCATCCTCCAGCTTCATAGCATGCCTTGTTCTTGAGCACTTCTTTTTCAGAAACAATACTTGCCTCCTGTACACCTTATTTACCCTCATGAGGTATTTAAAGTTTCTCTATCCATATCCCCATTCACTCTTCTCTTATATTGAAGTCCTTTAGTCTCTCCTCATAGGGCTTTTGATGCAGACCCTGCACCATTTTAGTTGCCCTCCTCTGGATTGCCTACACTCTATGTCCTTCCGAAGATGTGGGGCTCTATTTCCAAAGAGCCCTTAGCTCACCACAATTTGCAGTTATCTAGGGCTGTGGCAAACTCCAGGTGCATCAGGGATCCTGTGCCCAATTTTGTAATATCAGGGGGGGCCACTGCACCAAAGACCCAGTAGTTGCCACAGCCATGTCAAATGTTGTGTGCACCTGCAGAGTTTGACAGATCCTTCAACCCCCGGCACAAACCTAAATGATCTGTGGAGATTGGGGAAGGGGGAGAGGAACGCTGGAGGGAAGGCAACAGCAGCAATAAATGGAAACATCATTTAACCAGGAGCAGCACAGTAAGCTGAAGCTTGTATTCAGATGTGACCTGGGAGCACAGGAATTTAAGTGATCTGATCAGGATCACACAGTATGCACCTAGGCGGCTGTGGGATTCAAACCCAGGTCTCCAGATCTGTTGCTCAGAGCCTTAACCCACTGCACTATACTGCCTCCGATAAATGCCAGCCACGAAGACAGGGATGGAGAGTTTGAGAAGGAGCAGTTCAAATGCAGAGTGGGAGGTGACAGAGAGCACTAGAGTGAACTGAATAGAAGAGAGGTAGATGGCAACTTCACCTCCCTACTTTGCAGTCTTGCCTTGTGAATGTGTATCCCTGGATGGTAATAGCATAGTCAGGAATCTTAGTGGAAATCCAAGACTTCAAGATAATCAGAACATTCCGTAGAAGGGTAACAAGAGGTTGAAGTAGATCTTAGGAAGGAAGCTTTGAATATTAATGTGGGCCACTTGCAAGCCTTTGGAAGACTAGAGGGAGGGATGTGTGTGAGGCCAGGATTGGCTCAACACCTGCTATGAACAGCAACAGTGAAATGAAGAGCCTGACTGAGTCCAAGATGCATTTGCATGATGAGTGATGGGGGGGCAGCAGGGTGGAGGGGGAAATGAAGTTCTAAGGGATTCCAGGTGAAGCCCAGAGAGGAGGGAACAACCAGGGAGCCAGGGGCAATGGGAAGGAGGAAGAAGGCAAGAGGAAGATTTGGGAGGGAGAAGAGAACTAAAGGTGGGGAACAGGAAAGCTGGCAGGTGGGAGGGAGGTTAGGGAAAACAGGAGGGAAAGGGTGATAAACATATTAGGCCTGCAAGAGGCTTTTGAAACAGTGCTGAAATTGGAGATGGCGGGGAGTGGGAGAAGAGAGAGTAAGAACGGGACAGAAAGTGGAAACAGAGCAGGTGGTACAAGAGCAGCACAGCAATAAAAGTGCAAAAGGGGGTCACTATGGGTATATTATGCTGTTGACAGAAAGGTGGGGATAGGGGGATTGAGAAGACTGACAAATTCATAGTAAAGCAAGGGAGAGAAAGCAGTCCAATAGAGGGGTCATAACTTGACAGAGAGAATTGGTGAGATTTAACAAACAGAAAAAAGTGGAGGGAAGAGGCCAGTGGCGGCTCTACACCAGGGCCCGCCAGGACACGTGCCCCGGTAAAAAAATGCTGTGCCCCAGTTGGTGCCCCATATGGTGCAGAGCTTCCCCCATAGTCACAATATATCAGTGCCCTGGCTGCCATCGGTTGTGCCCAAGCTGTGCCCTGGTAACCATTTGTGGCTAGTGCCGCTACTGGAAGAGGCGATGGTGACCAGGAAGAGGAGGAGAGAAACACAAGATTAAGCCAGTAGGAATAAACCAGATCACCATCAGGGGCACCACAGCTAAGCAGGCAGAGATAAAAAGGCAGAAACACAAATTAGATAGGAAATAAGCTAAAGCAGGCAAAATAAAACAAAAAAAACAAGCATTTGTCAATGCCGAATGTTGATTGAGTTGGTCTGTAGAGCATGCTCACTGGCCCTCTGTCAGTTGCTCAGTCTGTTTCTTCCTGTGCTGGGCTCCTGCTTGCATTGGTACCTTGTTCTGCCCACTAAGAAATCTGCAGCTGTCCCAACAGAGCTCCGTTGAGGTGGCTCACACCCACTCGCTCATTCTGTTCCTCCTGGCACTGCAGGCTGCCCTTTTGTACTGGGCTCCTGCCTCTGTTGGTGACTTTTTCTGCCCACGAAGAAATATGCAACAGTCCCGATACAGGTCTGTTGAGCCTGCTGACTCCCACTCACTCACTCACTCATTCCGTTTCTGCCGGTGCTGCAGGCTGGCCTTTTGTACTGGGTTCCTGCCTGTGTTGCCGCCTTTTTCTGCCAACAAAGAAATCCGCAGCAGTCATGATAGAGCTCCACTGAGCTCGCTCATTCCCCCTCTCTTACTCGGTCGTTGAGTTTCTCCCGGTGCTGCAGGCTGCCCTTCTGTACTGGGCTCCTGTCTACATTGGCACCTTTTTCTGCCCACAAAGAAATCCACAGCTGTCCCGACAGAGCTCTGTTGAGGTCGCTCACTCCCCGTGTCACTCACTCATTCCGTTTCTCCTGGCGCTGCAGGCTGCCCTTTTGTACTGGGCTCCTGCCTTTGTTGGCACCTTTGTCTGGCCACAAAGAAATCTGCAGCAGTCCCAACAAAGCTCCATTGAGCTAGCTCACTCCCCTTCTCTCACTCGCTCATTCCATTTCTGCCGGCGCTGCAGGCTGCCCTTTTCTATTGGGCTCCTGCTGCATTGATGCCTTCTTCTGCCCACAAACAATTTTGCAGCAGTTACAATACAACTCCATTGAGCTCGCTCACTCATTTTGGTTTCCCTACCACTGCAGGCTGCCCATTTGTACTGGGCCCCTGCATGCATTGCTGGCTTTTTCTGCCCGCAAACAAATCTGCAGCAGTCCCAACAGAGCTCCGTTGAGCTCACTCACTCCCCCTCCCTCACTCGCTTGTTCTGTGTCTCCTGCCACTGCACACTGCCCTTGTGTACTGGGCTTCTGCCTGCATTGGCGGCTTGTTCTGGCCAGAAAGAAATCTGAAGCAGTCCCAACACAGCTCCATTGAGCGCTCACTCACTCATTCCATTTCGGCCGGCGCTGGAGCTGGCCTTTTGTACTGGGCTCCTGCCTGCATTGATGCATTTTCTGCCCACAAAGAAATTCGCAGCAGTCACAATAGAGCTCCACTGAGCTCACTCACTACCGCTCTGTCACTCGATCGTTCTGTTTCTCTAGGCGCTGCAGGCTGCACTTGTGTACAGGGCTCCTGGCTGTGTTGGCACCTTTGTCCACAAAGAAATCTGCAGCTGTCCCGACAGAGCTCTGTTGAGGTCACTCAGTCTCCCTCTCTCACGCGCTCATTCCGTTTGTCCTGGCACTGCAAGCGGCCCTTTTGTATGGGGCACCTGCCTGCATTGGCACCTTTTTCTGCCCACAAAGAAATCCACAGCAGTCCTGATAGAGCTCTGTTGAGCTCACTCTGTCCCCCCGTCTCACTCGCCCTTACTGTTTCTCCCACTGCTGCAGGCTGGCCTTTTGTAATGGGCCGCTGCCTGCATTGACACCTTTTTCTGCCCACAAAGAAATCCGCAGCAGTCCTGACAGCGCTCTGGTAAGTTCACTCTCTCCCCCTCAGTCACTTGCTCTCTTGTTCTGTTTCTCCCAGTGCTGCAGGCTGCCCTTTTGTACTGGGCTCTTGCATTGGGGCCTTTTCCTGCCCACAAACAAATCTGCAGCAGTCCCGACAGAGCTCAGTTGAGCTCAGTCACTCTCCCCTCTCAGTTGTTCGATCTTAATCTGTCCCAGTGATTTCCCACAGTGACCATGCTATTCTCCGGCAGGAGTGCAAAAACATATTTTAGCCAGGATGTGAAAAATGATAGCTGTACTGCTTATAAGGAGGTGTGAAAAAATGCCACTGTTGAAAATCTGGCGTGACAATATTACAAAACTGTGAAGTTACAAGGGCGTGTGGAAAGTGTGCAACGCTCACTTGTAACACAGTCATATGATGAGCTATCATCACCAAATTGTCAACATCATCACTCTCATTTTTTTAATCTGTCCCGGACAGTGATTTCCCACAGCGACCGCTCTATTCTGCCCCCAAAGTGCGAAAACACATTTCAGCCAGGATGAGAAAATAAAAGCTGTACTATTCAAAAGTAGGTGAGGGAAAATGGCAATGTTGAAAATCTGGAGTGAAAATATTTTAAATTCGCGAACTTACGAGCGTGCGTGCAAACTGCGTAACACGCGCTCATAACACAGTCATTTTATGGAGTATCGTTACCAAATTTTCAATATAGGCATTTTAGGACCTCTACTTGTTAACAGTGTCACTGTCATTTCTTAATCTGTTCTGAACACTGATTTCCCACAGTGACCATGCTATTCTGCGCCAGAAGTGCGAAAACACATTTCTGCCAGGATGTAAACAATGACAGCTGTACTGTTCACAAGGAGGTGTGAAAAAATGTCAACATTGAAAAATCCGCCGTGAAAATATACAGGTTACTCACCTGTAACAGGAGTTCTAGGAATGGTATATGTTGTTCATCCACACTCATTGGCAGGTATCCTTGCCGCTTTAAATCTTGCCGGAAGGTCTTCAAGCTTGCTCCTCCCACCCACCCGGGTGGTATAACTCTCGGCTCCGCCCCATGACACCAGATCAGGCCCACTGGAAGCTCAGGTTGTGCGTCGAAGCCGGGAGGTGTGGAAGTCGTGGATGAACAACATATACCATTCCTAGAACTCCTGCTACAGGTGAGCAACCCGTATTTAGGGACATGGATATGTTGTTCATCCACACTCATTGGCAGACTCTAGCAGTTCTCCGGGAGGAGGGAGGCAAGACGACACCCCCAATACTTACTTGGGAAAGAGAGACTGGAGAACCGAGGCCCCAAAACCAGCATCCCGGCGTGACTCAAGGTCGATGTGGTAATGGGTAATGAAGGTGTTTGCTGACTTCCAGGTAGCAGCCCTGCAGATTTCCTGGATAGGGACGTCCCTGGAAGCAGCCACCGTTGCAGCAGTATGGCGGGTAGAATGAGCTCTTATCCTCTGGGAGGCTCCATGCCCGCCAACTTATAACGAGAGATCTATGCAGGAGGTTACCCACCTGCTTATCGTCCGCTGGCTGCAGGTCTGCCAGATGCGGCTTCAGCGTGAGGTGACAAACAGCTGGCGAACCTCTCCCCAAATTTCAGCCGTCGCTCCTTATAATAGCGGCGCCCTTCTAGGGTCAAGTATGGAGCCTATATTCGACCTCCGAGGTGTGATTGGGGTAGAACACCGGCAGAGTCAACACCTGGTTAAGGTGAAACTCCACACCACCTTCGGAAGGAATTTCGGTGGGGGCGCAGGACAACCTTGTCCCTGTGGAAGACCAGGTAAGGAGACTCGATGGAAAGCGCCTGGAGCTCTCCCATCCTTCTGGCTGACGTGATAGCCACCAAGAAGGCGGTCTTCCACGACAGGTGAGAGAGAGCACACCTGTGCATAGGTTCGAATAGCTTGCCCATGAGCTTTGCCAGTACCAGCAGTAGATCCCACGGAGGTGGGGTTCCCGCACTGGAGGAAATGTGATCAAGGCCTTTGAAAGCCAGACCACCTTCTCCTGCCACCGACTGCTCCCGGCCGCGCCCGGTAAGCAGAGATGGCTGCCAGGTGCACCCTTAGGGTCGCCGACTCCAAGCCCTTGACTAGAAAGGGACCATAAATAGTCCAAGATGCTTGCCAAGGAACAGGAGGAAGGGTCCAAGCCCTTGCTCTGACACCAAATGGAAAACCTTTTCCATTTGAAGGCATAACATTTTCTGGTCGACTCTTAAGGCGCCTCAACTACATTGAGGACCTCGTCGGGAAAGACCCAAGGCCTGGAACTCTGGCAGCTCAGGAACCAGGCCGTCAGGTGCAGGGATTGAAGGTCCGGATGGAACACCTTCCCTGATTGACTGAGAGCAGGTCCGGGCGAGCTGGAAGCTGCCGCGGAGTCCTGGAGCTGAGACTGAGGAGATCTGGGTACCAGAACTGGCGAGGCCAGTCTGGGGCTATCAGAATCACCTGCGCCTTGTCCCTCCTCGCCTTGAGAAGCACCTTGTGGATCAAGGGAAATGGGGGAAAGGCGTAAAAGAGGCCCGGGGTCCACTGCCTCGAGAAGGCATCCCCCTGCAGCGAGCCCTGCTGAGGGGGGCGGGCATGGAACAGACTCAGCTTCGCGTTCTCCCTGGAGGCAAACAGGTCCACCTGAGGTGTGCCCCAATGGGAGAACAGATGCTGTACTACCTCCGGCAGGAGAGACCACTCGTGGGATGCAGCCCCTATCCGGCTCAGGGCATCGGCCAGGGTGTTGGAGGCTCCTGCCACGTGAATGGCTAGGAGATCCGCCTCCAGGCTGCGCACGAGTGACCAAATGCGGAGAGCTTCCTTGCATAGAAGCATGGAGCGCGTCCCGCCCTGGCGGTTTATATAAGTACATGTGGTGGTATTGTCCGTCTGGACTCGGACCACTTGACCCCGGAGGAACGGAGCAAAGGCGGTGAGAGCTAGGCGGACCGCTCGGAGCTCCAGCAGGTTGATGTGGCATCGGGACTCCCACGGGGACCAGAGGCCATGAGCCCGGTGTTCCCCCAGATGGGCACCCCAACCCATCAGAGAGGCATCGGTCGATAGAGAGACCGTCGGCTCAGGGCGGACGAACGGGATGCCCTCCTGCAAATGATCTGGAACGGTCCACCACTGGAGAGCGTTCCACATCCCCTGTGTCACCGACACAAGCTGGTCCAAAGGATCGCAGCGTTGTGACCACTGGCTGGCCAGTCCCCACTGAAGGGGACGCATGTTCCAGCGGGCCCAACGGACCACGCTGGTGCAGGCCGCCATGAGACCCAGAAGGCGCAGGAAGTCCCGGGCAGGGCGCAATTGCCCAACCAGAAATGATCGGGCAAAGGAGGAAAGAACCTCGGCCCTGTCCGCCGGGAGCCGCGCTCTGGCTCGAAGAGAGTCGAGCTGCGCCCCGATGAATAGAATCACCTGCTTCGGCTCGAGTTCCGACTTGGCCTCGTTGATAAGGAGGCCCAGTTGAGAGCAGACCTGGAGGGCCAGATCTCTGGACCACTCTGCCTCCTTCCTGGAGGGAGCTGCTATCAGCCAGTCGTCCAGGTAAGGGTACACCCGGACCCTCGCGCCGCAGGAATGCTGTCACCACTGCCATGCATTTGGTGAAGACCCTGGGAGCTGGAGACAAGCCAAGGGCATGGCTTGGAACTCGAAGAGGATCCTTCCGCTCCAGGCGAAGGAATCTCTGGTGAGGCAGACGGATAGGGACGTGAAAAGCAGCGTCCTGCAAGTCCAGAGAGCAGAACCACATGCAGCGTTCCAAGGATGGTATTATCTGAGCCAGAGACCATCCTGAAGGTTGAAACCTTAGAACTTGCTTAGGTCGTGTAGGTCGAGAATGGGCGCCAGCCCCCGTCCGCACCTGAACCAGGAAGTACCTGGACACAAACCCTGGGTCTGAAGGAGGGTCCACCACTCTATCTTATCACCTCCTGCTGGAGGAGAGCGATATCGGCTCGACGAGCCGCCAGTGAGCTGGGGATCCCGAAGCCCTCGAGGCGACGGCTCTGAAGGGTGGTGCCTGCTCAATTCCAGAGGCAGGCCTCTTCCACCACCTCCAAGACCCACCTGTCCCGTGGAAACAGCGGACCAGGCGGAACGGAGGTGGGGAGCCGCCCCCACGGGGGACCCAGGGATGGAGACGGAATGGGGCGACACCCTCAGCCCGTCACTGGGCAGGCTTGGAGGAGGGACCGCCGAGGGACCTCCTGGGCCTTCTCCTCCTGCCTCCTGTTAGAGGAAGCGGCGGCTTGGGTTTGGGATGCAAGGCCGAGCCTGCTGGCCCTGACGTTGCTGGGCGGGTCGCGGGGCAGAAGGACAAAGGGCTTAGGCTGTGGTTTGCGCCTTTGTCCTTCTGAGCGGGAAGAGACCGAGTCCAAGGTAGCATTGGACTTCTCGATCCTCTGCAGTGACCTTCCACCCCAGGGCCGAAGAGTCAGTCCCAAAAGGAACATCCGCCAACTTGTGCTGGGTATCCGAGTAAAGGTGGATATCCTCAGCCAAGCCCCGACGCATAGCCACTCGGGCCGCCACCGATCTGGCACATGAGTCCCCTATATCCAAAGCAGTCTGGAGCTGCTGTTTGGCCACTGCCCTGCCCTGGTCCCGCACCTGCTTAACCGTAGTCTGTAGATCGGCGGGAAGATGAGGGATGACCTCATCCAGGGAGCCCAACAGGGCATGAGAAAAATGTGCCATGAGGACGGCCGAACTGGCCTGACGAAGGCCGAGAGAGGACGTAGCGTAGACTTTTCGCCCGACATAGTCCAATTTCTTGGACTCCTTGTCAGGAGGTTTGTCCACATCCCTGGCGTTGCCGGCGCGCCGGAAAACGCTGTCGGTAACCAACCCCTCAGCAGAGGGGTGTTCCGAAAAACCGGACAAGGAACCAGTAGGGACCGCATACTTCCTGGCCATCCTGGCCGAAGGCGCAGGGCAGGAAGCAGGGCGCTGCCAAAGCTCCAGTGCCGGACCCACTATGGCCTCGGCCACCAGAAAGGCCTCCGTCGGAGAATCCCTCGTCCAGAATCTCCGTGAGGGGATACCTGGCCGCTTGAAACGGGTTGAGCTCCATCCCGTGGACTCCAAGATGAGCGAAGTAGTCCTAGGAAGGACGACGGGCTCATCGTCCATTGACTGACCTCCTGAAGACTCCAAGTCCAGTCGCTTGGAGAAAAGGAGGAATCATCTTCGGACTGGAAGAGTCCTCGAAGACTGCCTCTGGCCTGAGCCACCCTTCACCTGCCGAGGTCGGTCGGGAGTGAGGGTAACTGACAGCCGATGGGGTAGACCTTTAGGGACGAGAATCCTTGGTGGAGCCCCAATTGGTGGCTGTGGAGCGGAGGTTCCACGAGAATCGTGATGGAGCAACTGGTTTAGCGGCCTGCATCGACCTGGGTATAGCCCTCGGATAAGTCGAGGGTTGTGTCGTCAGCCCGTGACAGCTATTAGTGGCCGGGAAGGCGACGGGCCGGCTACTCCGGCCAGGAGGAGCTGTTGCAACATAAGGTCCTCGTACCGCCGACGAACTTACGCGAAGCCTCCCTCATCCGAGGAGGAGGAGCGAGGCCAGCGGCGACGCCCGCTTACGGTGCCGAGACCGAGACCGCCTATGGCGGTGGGATCGGCTGGACCGAAGAGGTCCGAGCCGAGACCAGAGTCCCGGAATTTCGAGTCGGTGCGGGAGGTGTCGGCCAGAACCGCACTCCCTTTGGCTCGATGGTGCATCCAGGGCTCCGAACTGGAGGCACAGGCGAGCCCACGGGATCTCAACTCCTCCGGGGAACCGGGAGAGGGAATCTGCCGCTAAAGGCGACAGCCCGTCCAATGGGTCGAAAATCTAGACTTCATCGGTGGAGTCTCGGGTCAACTGACCTGACGGGGACACCGTGAGGCCAGTGGCAGGCTCGAGGTCGATCAAGCCGACGGTCGACGGCCGAGAGGACCTTTCCCGCTCCCAAGAGCGTCCGACAGAGGGACTTACCCTTGTCCCTCTTTTTGGACCGAGAATAAGGTCCCGCCAACGTAGGCCCTTCTCCTTTAGTGGAGAGGGACAGACAAAGCTCCATAAAAGAAGCCGTGTAAGAAGAGCCCAGAGAGGCGGGATAAATGCCGCTGCCGAGGAAAATCTGACCCAGCATACCTCCTCTTGGAGGCGACCATCCGCTCGAGCTGATCCACGAGCCCGCCCATGGACACCACCAGCACCGGCCTCCTTGGACTTCACCGAGGAAACGCTCCGGGACGGCCCAGTTGCAATCGGGCAGCACGGTCTTCGAGGACATAGGCCGAGAAAGATGAGCACAGGTAGCAAGCCTGCGGGTCGTGCTCAAGGCCTAAGCAGTAGACATACGTGGAGTGTGGATCCGTCCGAGACATCTTCTGCCCGCATGGGCATCTCCAAATCCGGGAGTCGATTTGTCCATCGCAGCCGCGAGGGATAGAAGACTGAAGTCTTTTTCGCAAAATTTATTTTTTAAATCCGCAAACGGAGAAATAGGAACCAGTCTCAAACGCAGAGCGTTAAGGAGGGAACCTGAGCTTCCAAGCGGTAAGGAAGATCTGGCGTCATGGGGCAGAGCCGAGTTATACCACCCGGGTGGGTGGGAGGAGCAAGCTTGAAGACCTTCCGCAAGATTTAAAGCGCAAGGATACCTGCCAATGAGTGTGGATGAACAACATATCCATGTCCCTAGAAACTGCAAATTCATGAATTTACGAGCGTGAGTAGCAACCGCGTAACGACGCTAGACATTTTTGGATTTTTCCATCAATTTGCAACATAGACTTTTGAGAGCCCACCATGAACACTGACACTGTTGTTTCGATCATAGCACCAAAGGTGATTTCACGCAGTGACCGCGAAATCACCTTCCGGGGCCAATTAACGCCATGACAGTTTGAGAATTCATGAGGAGGGGTCCCAAAAACCCCATGTTGAAAAATTGGTGCCAAAATTCCAAAAATTGACTGAGATATGCATTAAAGTTGAAAAAACCCTATTTCTACCATTATACAGCTTACCGGCATTTCCTCAGTTCGCAGTCGGCTTTGAAGAGTGCAGACGTGTTCCTGGTCCACTGAAGATCGCTACGCTGGACTCCGGAGGTAAGTATGGGTGTGGGGAGGAAGGGTCCGCAGTGGGTGGGTGCAGGTGGTGGGAGGGGGCTAGGAGACTGCAAGGGACAGTTTTATTCACAGGTTTAAAACAAAAAAACATCACAGGACAGTTTTGTTTCTTCTCAGGGTATTAGGCACACTGGGGTGGGCTCCAGCATGACACCTGACTTCTTTTGGGGGCCAGTAGCCAATGGGGACTGGGCACCCGGTTCAATCTAAATGGGGGTTCATGCCACCAGACTGCTTCTTTGAGGGCCAGTAGCCGACGGGGATTGGGCACCCCATCGGCACACAAGTAAAGGGGTTCACATTATGCTGACGGGATTGGGCAACCTGGCCAGCACACAATATCAGTGGGGGTGTTTGACATAATGTCGACGGGGAGTGGGCTCCGCCATTGGCATAATCAACATTGGGCCAGTGAACCCGACGGATTGGGGCCCCCATCAGCAACTAAACATGGTGGGGGGTGATATTGTTTGTAAACACGGCAGCAAGCAGCCGCCATGTTCACAAACAATATTAGGGTTTTTACATCCCGCCCTGCAATGATGGGTCACTCCCTCATTGCAGCGGATGGCTGACGCTGCAATGACAAGGCGGCTCCTGATTGCAGCGGCTACTTTTTTAGAAGGTTGTGTCACGCTGGCTGAACTAGTGCCAGCAGCAGCGTGCAATGGCACTGGGGGAAGCGGGACAAGCCTTTGCAGTCTGTGGGGGCACTGGCCACAACAGTGCCGCGCCTCCACAACCTGGTTGTGGAGAAAGCTGCCACAACATGTTTCTTGCGCATGCGCACAATCAACATAAAAAGACAGCATGCAAGGAGTTCACAGCAGGGTTGCAATAAAATTTAGCCAGCAGTAACTATATATAAACAGAACCACAATTAATGTTTTGCAGTAGTGATATGTTGCAAATTAAAAAATATGGCAGAGAAATGTCAGGTTATAATAGTTAAAGAGCGGACACCTTCAGGAGAACTTTACCAAAACATAGTATTTAGATGCAGTCAAGTCTGTATTTCAGTTTTGTATTCCTCCTCCCCATTACTTATTTCCCCATCACTTATTACTGAGGTCATTTGCATGAAAACACGATCTTTGCTCCTGAAGAGTTTGTCTAGTCCAGTTGCTGTCTCCCTACCAGAGGTCATAATGCACACCTTGTGACATCACAGGTACTCACATGGCAACAGACTGTGACGTCACAATAAAGGATTATGATGCGAAGTGGGAGTCAGCTATAAAGGCAGATGAACCCCTGAGGTATAAAGATCATGCATTCATGCAACTGTCCTTAGTGAGAAATACCAGGAAGGAGGAATCTTTAGAATATATATGGAATGGAAGCTCAATTGTACCCAATTATGTTTTTCTAAGTGTTTTTAAAGGCATCAGCAGTTTTTTAAGCAGGCAGTTATGACAAACAGAACCAAAATAATGGTAAGAGTCTAGTTAAATAAGAGCAAGGCAAAATGTTTTGAGGTTTAGCGACAATGATTCATGGATAATACACAATTAAATAAGCAACACAGTACTAAGCAGGTGAAGCAAATCATGAGCAAGTTGAAGCAATTAAAAATAAATAAGCTGAGAAGTACAGTTGCATAAACTTACAACGGTATATCTTCCAGAGTATCTCTTGCAGCAAGTTATAACACATGGGAATAGCAGCTGCAAACATCATTCCCTCTGGATGACTTTTCAGCAGTCGACCCTGGGACCTCCCTTAACGTACCACGTGGCTGTATGGCACGTATAAAAGAGGGAGGTCCCAACTACTCCTCAGTTCTTTTCCATCCTAGCGACAGAATGAGAAACAATTTCTCAGGCCTCCAATAGGAACTGAGAAGGGAAATAAGGCATCAGTTTGTGGAGTCTTGAAAGGGCAGGAGCAAGGAACCCTTCTGAAGTAACAGCAAGGGGGAAGGTGGGTGGAGCTGCATGATCTGCTGCAAGAGATACTCCCGATCTATTATTAGGGTAAGTTCTTACGCAACTGTACTATCTTCTTCGAGACAATCTCTTGCAGAAGGTGGTCATAACACATGGAAAGATTCCTAAGCAGTTATGCCGGGGGGGGAGGAAGCAAACTATCAGGACTTGGGACAGGAGGTCTTGTAAAATATCCTGATCAAAAGCAGTCCACTTCTTAGAAGCAATGTCTAGACTGTTTTGTGAATGTATGTACATACGTACAGTAGACCACATGATGGCCTCACAGATTTCTAAGGCAGAGATGCCCTGGAAACACACTGTGGAGGCAGCCATGCTTCTGGTAGAATGGAGTTTTACAACCCGTGAGAGGTTTGTCATATATTTTTTATAGATAAACAAAATGCAGTTGGCCAACCATGTAGACAAGCACTGCTTCGAAACCTGAACTCCCCGATTTCCAGGAGCGAAAGAAACAAAAAGTTGCTCAGTTTTTTGCAACTGTGAGGTGTGGGGAAAATAAAGACTCAATGTTCTATGCACATCGAGATTATGAAGCAGGGATTCCCCTGGATTCACATGCTCCACATAATATACATTGTTAAGTGGACAGCCTGATTTAAAGTAAATTCAGAAACTACCTTCGGCAAAAACAATGGGTTGGTGCGTAAAGTTAGCCAATCATTATGAAACTGCAGGTAGGGAGGTTTGAACATTAATGCCTGTAACTTTGAAATATGTCTACCTGATGTAATGGCAACTAAAAATATAGTTTTCCAAGAAAGATAGCGGAGCTCGCTGGATTCAACAGGCTCAAAAGGAGTCATTTTTTCAAGCACAAAATTCAAATCCCACACAAGGGACTGAATCCCAGATAGGGGGATGAAGGTGCAGAATGCCATTTAAAAAGGTTCTGATCAACGGTAACTGGGACAATTGTTTGTTGCCCACAGATAAATGGAATGTGGCAATGGTCAAAAGGTGAACCTTTATAGAGGAATATTTCAGGCCACCCTCCGACAAGGGGAGCAAATAGTCTAAGATGCTCTGAGGGGAACACTCAAAAGGGTCCAAGTCCTTTGCAAATACCCAAATGGAGAAGCGTTTTCACTTCACAGAATAGGAAGACCGTGTAGATGGTTTCCTGGCAGCCCGGAAGACCTCTGGGGACACCCTGAAGTACAAGACAACTATGTCCTCAGGAGCCAGGTGTGCAGATGGAGAGAGTGAAGGTCTGGGTGTAGCAGGGAGCCTTGTGCCTGGGACAGCACAGCCCAGCAAATTGGCAGTGTTAGGGATTCAGTTCAGAGAGCTGTAAAAGCAGAGGGAACCAAATCTGTCTTGGCCAGAATGGTGCAATGAAAATCACAGACACCTCATCCCAGACCAGTCTGAGTAGTACTCTCTGAACGAGAGGAAAGGTGGGGGGAGAGAAGGCGTAAAGAAATCTTCCTGTCCAGGAAGGCAGTTACGCGTCCCGCCACACAGTTCCAGGACTTTGCTCAAGCGAGCAATAAAGAAGCAGTTTTACGTTTTGTTGAGAGGTAGGTCCAACTCCGCTCTGCCCCCTTGATGGAAAACGTTGTTTAGGACATCCGGTAAGATTTGCCACTCGTGGGCCCATGCAGTGAATCTGCCAGGGTGTTGGACACCCCTAGGACATGGACCACCAGAAGACAAATGTTTCTCTGGATCGCCCAGTACCCGACCCTCACTGATTCTCTGCAGAGAGGGTATGAAGGGGTGCATCCTTGCTTGGCTAGGTAGTGAACTACCACAGAATTGATTGATTGCATCTGAAGGTAACCAGGGGAAGGAGAGTCTCGAACACCTGAAAGGCGCAGAGGACTAACCATATCTCCAAGACACTGATGTGGAGGCTGGCCTCCAGGATCCTTGGGACTGTGCATGCAGATGAGCACCCCACCCTGTCAAGGAGGCATCTATTGTCAGAAAGAGACACTGGACTATTTACAGGAAGATATGGAAAGGCTGGGGAGGTGGTCCAGGATCTGGCAGTTTGTCTTCAATGCCAAGAAATGCAAAGTTTTGAATATTGGAGCCAAGAATCCTAGGACAGAGCACTACCTGTGTGGAGTCAGAGTTATCTACATCAGACGAGAAGGACCTGGGAGTGATGATCACTAGTGACCTGAAGCACTCCGTGCAGTGCAAGAAAGCAGCAGCAAAGGCAAACAAGATGCTGGGATGCATATCTAGAGAGATCAGTAGTCGGAGAGAGGAGGTTATATTGCCCTTGTACAGGTCACTGGTAAGGCTGCATCTGGAGTATGGAGTTCAGTATTAGTGCCCACACCTCCAAAAAGGACATTAACCTGCTGGAGAAGGTCCAGAGGAGGGCTACAAAGATGATAGTGGGTCAGCAGGGTAAAGCATATGAGGAGAGGTTGAGGGCAGGAGACAGGAGAGAGAGAGGAGAGACATGATTGGGACTCAGGTACTTGAAAGGGATAAATAAGGTTGATAAGGAGAATCTTTTTAAGCTGAGTGGCAACCATAACATGAGGGGGCAGTCTTAAGCTGGAGTGTGGGAGGTTTAGGAGGGAGGTCAGGACTCGCTTCTTCACAAAGATGGTGGACACTTGGAATGTATTGCCAGAAGAGGTCATCTCATTGAAGACAGTGGGCAGCTTTAAGAGAGGCTGAGATAGGCATGGGGGAAGATAAGGATCATGGGTAGGGAGAAGTGGGGAGGGACAGCAGGGACATTAGCTCAAGCTGTGGACCCTGCAACACGAGCATACTTGATAGACCAAATGGCCTTCTTCTGCTGGCTTCTTCAAATGTTCGTATGGACAGGAGAATGAAACAGTATGCCTTGCATTAAGTTGTCCCTGGACTTCCACCACTGTAGAGCTCAAACAGCTGGGGAATGACATAAGGACCAGGACTCAAACTTGTCCTCTTTCCAGTCCCACTGGATTCTCGGAGACCACTGAAGGACTCTCATATTCAACCTGGCATTGGAGATCATCGGAATTGTGGCCAGCAAATGTTTCAGGAGGCACAGGTAGTCTTGTGCCGAGACCAATCTGCTGGACTCTAGGCTGCACGCCAAAGCAATCAGGACACCCACCTGAGCCACGGGCAAATATGCCATCCCCAAGGAGGTGTCCAACACTGCTCCAATATATAGGAGGCAATGGGCTAGGTCCATTTTGGACTTGACAGTTAAGAGCTATCCCCACCTGGGCAAACTGCAGGGTTTGAGAAAGTGTGGACAACAGCCTTTGGTGGGAACACTCTTCCAGGAGCCAGTCATCCAGATAAGGAAAAGACAGAGCCCATCCCTGCAGAGGGCTGCTGCAACTGCCACTAGGCATTTAGTGAATATGCTTGGGGCTGAGTAAAGCCCGAATGGAAGGGCCCTGAACTGGTAATGATGCCCCTGAAACGAAAAATAAAGAAACAGTCTGTGAGCAGGGTGCATCAAGATACGGGGGTATGCGTCCTTCATATCGAGAGAGCAGAGCCAATCTCCCTTGTTCAGCAAGGAGAGAAGAGTTGAGAGACACACCATTCTAAACTTTTGGTATTTAGAAACATAGAATTTGATGGCAGATAAGGACCGCTTGGCCCACCCAGTCTGCCCATTTCCTTACCTAGTGGATAAGCTGCAGATCCTAGTTAAACAGCAGCCTACTTGTTCCTACCCCCACCCCCTAGAATTGCCTTATGACTGTCCCATGCATGCTTGAATTCCAGCACTGTTTTTGACTCCACAACCTCCTCCGGAAGGCTGTTCCATGCATCCACAACCCTCTCTGTGAAAAAATACTTCTTTAAATTACCTCTGAGTCACCCCCATCTTCAAATTGTGCCCCCTTGTTCTTGCACACCTCTTTTTTTGAAAGATGCTACCCTCTTGGACTTTGTTGATTCCCTTGAGGTACATGAAAGTTTCTATCATGTCCCCCCTCTCCCTCCTTTCCTCGAGGATATACATATTAAGCTCCTTAAGTCTCTCTTCATATGTCTTCTGATGCAGACCCTGCACCATTTTAGTTGCCCTCCTCTGGCCAGCTTCCATCCTATGTATTTGCGGAGATTGGGTCTCCAGAACTGCACACAGTACTCCAGATGGGGTCTCACCAGCTGTCTGTACAGAGGGATAATAACTTCCTGTTTTCTACTGGTGATGCCTCTCCTTATGCATCCCAGTATCCCCCCAACCCTCCTTGCTGCCCTCTCACATTGTTTGCCCACCTTTAGGTCATCTGATATGACTACCCCAGGTCCCTTCGATTTTGTTGTTGTTAGTATCTTACCCGCATTGTGTACTTTTCCTGGTTTTGTTTCCAGGTGCATTACCTTGCACTTCTTAGCATTGAATCTAAGCTGCCATACATTTGACCATTCCTCTAACCTTGCCAAGTCCCTTCTCATCCTTTCCACCCCACCTTGTGCATCAACTCTGTTGCAGATCTTTTGTGTCATCTGCAAAGAGACATACTTTTCCTTCCAGTCCCTCTGCAATGTCATTTATAAAGACATTGAAGAGACGGTCTAATACTGAACCCTGCGGTACCCACTAGTAACCCCCTTTCTTCAGAGTGGACTCCATTTACTATTACTCTCTGTCCTATTCTCCAGCCAATTCTTTACCCAGGCTGGCTAACTTGTATATTAATCTTTGTGTGGACTGTGTCAAATGCCTTGCTAAAGTCTAGGTAGGCCATGTCCACAGCCCTCCTGATCTACTACTTTGGTCACCCAGTCAAGAACTCTATCAGATTCGTCTGGCATGACCTTCCCGCTGTGAATCCATGCTGTCTTGGGTCCTGTGCCCCTCTGGCCTCTAGATACTCGACAATTCTTTCCTTCAAGTGATTCCATCATTTCCCTACCACTGAGGTTAAACTAACAGGTCTGTAGTTTCCTGCTTCCTTGCTCCCACTTTTGTGAAGGGAATCACATCTGCCCTCCTCCAGTCCTCGGGTATCACCCCATCCTCCCATGATTTGTTAAAGAGGTAGTCAGTGGTGTCACTAGTTCTACCCTTAGTTCTTTTTAGAATTCTGGGATGAATCCCATCAGGCCCCATTGCTTTGTCCACCTTCAGTTTTAAGAGTTCTTTCAGAACCCTTTCTTCTGTAAATGGGCTGGTATCAGCTTCTGTATCCAGTGTTTCTACTGTTTGTTTTAGGTACCTCCCCCTCTTCCTTTGTAAATACTGAGCAAAAATATTTGTTTAGTATCTCTGCCTTTTCACAGTCACCCTCTGCCCACCTCCCTCTCCTTTATTAAGCCTCACTATCCCTCCCTTGGTCTTCCTTCGCTCCCTGATGTACCTATAAAAGGTTTTATCCCCCTTCTTAACTGAGTTGGCTATCTTTTCCTCGGTTTGGGCCTTTGCTGTTCTGACTGCCTTCCCAGCTTCCTTTTGCTTTAACTGATACAGTTCTCTGTCCTGCTCCTTCTGTGATTCCTTGTACTTCCTGAATGCTTTCTTTTTCTTGAACCTTCACTGCCACTTCCTTTGAGAACCATAGTGGTTTCTTACATCATTTCGTTTTATTTGCTTCACACAAAGGCTTGTTACCTCTGTGATGGCAGTTTTTATTATTCCCCATTATTCTTCCACCCCTCCTTCCTGCCTATTTGCTAGTGCATTCCTTAGGCACTCACCCATTTTGGCAAAGTCAGCCCTCCTAAAGTCCAGTATTTTTGCCTTTGTATGGCTTGACTCTATTGCTGTGTTTATTGTGAACCATACTGTTCAATGGTTGCTAGTTCCCAGATGGCTACCCACTTCTATATCTGTGATCCTCTCATCTCCATTTGAGAGAACCAGGTCTAAGATTGCTCCCTCTCAAGTGGGCTTCTTCTCCTCCCCATTTTCCCTTTTGTTCTGTTGCTTTGATTCCTTCCCTTATGTAAAGAGCTGCTACTCCTCCTCTTTTACCCTCCCTGTCCCTCCTGTTGATAGTGTATCCTGGTATGTTTACGTCCCAGTCATGGTTTTGTGTGTACCATGTTTCTGTGACTGCCATGATATCCAGATGTTCCTCCTCCATCAAGGCCACTAATTCAGGAAGCTTGTTACTCAGACTACGGGCATTGGTACTCATTGCTCTCCATTTTTTTATGGCTTTACCTTCTTTTGCAGCATCCCCCACTGCCCTTTCTACCTCGGTCTTTTTCTCATTTAGTACCCTTTTGTAGGGAGAGGCTGGGATTTTCCTGCAGCTTATCAGTGCCTCCCCCCCTTGACTAGTTTAAAAGCTTGCCAATGAAGCATTTAAACCAATTGCTCAAAAGACTTGTTCCCTTCCTGGACAGATGCAGAACATCCAGCCAGTATAGGCTGGTGTCCCTCCAGGTGGAACCCCAGTCCCCAATGAAGCCAAACCCCTGTGCTCCACACCATTTTTTCAACCATTCATTAAACTGTATGGTGCAAAGTACCCTCGCCTCACTCACGCCAATCACAGGCAGCACCTCAGAGAAGGATACTGTGTGTGCTACTTGTCTTAGGCCCCTCCCCAATTCTACAAAGTCCTTCTGCACTGCTTTAATCTCATGATGAGCCAAGTCATTTGTGCCTAGGTGGACAATGACGTCCAGCTCAGACTCCCGTGCAGCTGTTCTCGTGATCCTGAGGATGCGCTTCCTGTCCCTCCAAGCCATGGCACCAGGCAGGCACCTTACTTCAGTTTTCCCTGCTCCCCCCAGTTCTATCCCCCTAATAAATGAGTCCCCCACCAGGAGCTACTTCCTTTCCTTGTGGTGTCCTCTGCCTCCTTCCTGTGGGCCTCCCTTGTGACAGTTGTTCTCAGCCTCCTTAGGTTCCTCTGCGGGTGCATCCATAGGGGAGCTATGCTCCCCCAGAATGATGTATGGATTGTGGAGTGGAACAACTGACTGGGTGTGCCTCTGTTCCACCATCCTCACCCTCCCTGAGCCCACTGTGGTCCAACTGCTGTGCTTTCTTCGCAACCTCTGAGGTAGTGGTGGTGGCTCTGGTGCTCCCTGGAGGGGGGAGGTTCCCTTCCTACCGTCCAGTGTGGCCTGGGGGAAGGTTCCCTTACTACTGTCCAGTGTGGCCTGAAGATGGGCGACTTCCTCCCTCAGGACAGAGTTGTCTGCAAATAGGGCAGCATCTCAGCCTCCAGAAAGACTGCTGCCCCACAGCCATTACATTGTACTACTCCCCACATTTATCTTTTTTTTGTGTGTGTGTTTGTGTGTGATTGGTTATATAGAAATATATATATTATACAGTGCGTATGCTTACATTGTCAGTGCAGTGTGCTAGACAGGATATGACAGTGATATGCACCTTGCACTCTTGAGGAAATGTCAGAACCCCAGGTATAAAGGAACTATTTCCAGGGGTGGGTGGGGTGAGGGTGGGAAGGGTTGGGCCTAAACTGTGCCCTCACAAAACAATCAGCTAAAAGCTCTGACCCACCGCTCGTTGGTGCCTTCCTGTCAGCAAGATGCCCTACACAACAATTTGACAGAGAAAATGCCCTGCTAATCAAACAGAGAAAATCCAGACATCCAAGTCAGACACAGGTAAACCTCCCCAGCCCCAAAACAGCCTGGTGGTTTGTGCTCTGAAAGCAGTCAGCCCCAAAATAAGTCAGCTGTGCTTTAAACTCTTCCTGCACTGAAAAATCTTAAGAATTGTAACAAACGTAAAGCTAGATCCACCTCCCTCTGTTGCTTGAAAGACTGTCTTTTCCTAACAATTCTAAGTTCCTTATTTCGCCTTTCAGTTAGAAGTAGCCTCCACCTGCAGAACATCTTTGATATAGAAGTTGAGACACCTTCAATCCAAAATGGGGCGCAAGTCCCTGTCCATTTGGGAACAAGGAAAAAATGGGAGTAAAATCCGTATGCTTCTGTGAAAGGGAAACTGGTTTGATGGCACATTTTGTGAGCAAAGCATCAATTTCATTCCTTAAGACCAATGCTTGGCCTGGGGGGTAATGAGAGACCCTTGGTGGCAAAACAAGGGGCATGTCTGTTAACTCCAGTGCGTGTGTCCTGACTCAAATCAATTGCAGGAGTCACAGGTCAGAGACTGTTTGCCACCCTTGTAGGTGCAGGGAAAACCTGTCTCCAGTGGCCATGGGAAGGGTCTCTGGTCTCATGACCAGAGGAAGACCTTCAGGCCGAAGGCTGGCCCTGCTGCGGTGCAACAGGGATGTAACAGGTCATTTTCTGAGCATTTATAGGACCAGGCAATGTCCACTGTTAATGCTGATCTTGTTTAAATGTTTCACTCCTATTGTACCCCTTCCCCACAGATTGCACCAGGAGACGAGCAACCTGTCACTCAGTGTGCCTTCCTGGTGAAACATTTCAATAAATAAATAAAACTGAGGCTTTTGCTTATTGACAGGTGGTCTTTGAGCATTGGGACGTGCTCTGCAGAGGCAGCCCCTAAAGGCCAGTTTTGCTTTTTGATGGTACAGGGTCCGGACCGATTGAAGGGTATGACCAGAGTCCTGCAAGTCCTTTAACATTTCTTGGGTCTGTGGACCAAAGAGCTGATCACCCTTAAAGGGGAGCATTAATTATATATTGCTGCACATCCTGTGAAAATCCTGACACTCTGAGAAAGGCATGACGTCTGAGACAAACACGTGCAGAGGACATACAGGCTGCAGTGTCAATGGCATCATAGGTGGCCCTGAGCAGGTGACGGCAGACAGCCACTGCCGTAGGCATTTTGGCAGTCAGATCCTGCTGGGCAGAACCCGCAGGGAAGGACTGGACTATTGCCTGGAAGGCATTTAAGATTTCCTCCTGATATTTCAGTTGTCCCATGTATTTAAGTAGAGAGAGAGCGAGAAAGTAGCTGAGGCATAATCCCTTCCCCCCCATTACATCCAATTTCTTGGATTCCTTATCAGGGGGTTGCGCACTCATGTGCTGAGGTCCAAAAGACCTATCATGAGCAGCACTGACCACCAGAGTCTGCCTGAGGCAGAGACATGAAGTAGAGGTGGTCCACCAGGGCCTGATAAATCCTATCAGCCTAACAAGGACTGTTGGGAATTTTGAAAGGTTGCTTCCAAGCAGCCCAAATAGCCTCTTCAAAGGCATCTACCAAAATTGGGGGGGGGGCACACTATCAGAGTGGTGCATTCCGGTACACCTAAATACTGTCCCAACTTCTTTCTTGAAGCGTTCTGTGCTCAGTGCTCTGGAACCCAAACATTTTCTGGAAGTATATCATAATGTCTAAAAATGTGGGATAATCTGGAGGAGAACATGGGAGTTCGGGGGTAGGTTCACCCTATACAGACAAGGCAGCAGATGAGAACTGAGGGGGATCTCCTGGTCCATACCTTCCTCATCTTCCAGGGCAGCCAAATCCCAGTCCTGCAGGAAAGGGTCATCCGTGTCCACATTTTTTTTTGTAAACTTTATTTTTGGAAGTTCAGCAATTACAGCATATTTGACAGGTTTCATCACTGCAAGCACAATAGGTTACAAATAAAGGTGAACATTATAGGCTCATCAGTCATTACTACATTTATTTTAATGTCACATAACATCCCCAGTCGGATCCTCACAGCACCCCAAAAAAGCATTTCAAAGACTTCTACACCAAATATCTATATCCATTAGATGTCGGGTATGTACTTCCCTTCAGCTGCATTTTCCAGGGAGAGGAAATCTTCGATATGGTTGGAGGCCAAGGCTTCCTCGAGCAGGCCCCAAAGTGTCTGGAACTTATCTTCCCTGCCTATTGCTTTGTACTGGATATGCTCCATCTTCATGCATTATAACAATCCTTTGACCCATTCGGCAACTGTAGGGATGGATTCCACCCCCCCCCCCGTGAAGTGCTAGTGCTTGCTTCCCCACTGTCTAAAGGCCATAGTGGATGCTCCAAGCCTTCACCCCTCCTCGACCTCCCAGGCAGACCCAGTAAGACTTGACCCACCTCATCTTCCAGTATGTTTTGCATTATAGTGGTAATACCTTGCCAAAACCACCTTGTTTTGGGACATTTCCAGATCATATGAAAGAAAGTACCTATTTGCACTGACATTTAGGGCACAGATCAGAGTTGGCAGGATCAATCTTTTTCACCAATGCTGGAGTAAAGTATGTTCTATGGAGAATGTTAAAGTGTATGACTCTCAATTGGTTAACAGAATAGGTTATTCCCTTGTGTAAAACCATTCTCCAGTCTCCCGTGGTCAGGGTATTCTCCCCCCCCTTTGTCCCATCTATCCTTAAGACCCTCTAGAGCAAATGGCACACCTCCCAGTAGGGTTATGGAACATCTAATCCATGGTTTATTTGTTTGGGTCCAAGGAATTTCCCTCAGCACCTCCTCGAGGTGGGGAAGGGTGGTAGTGCTCTTCATGTGTATAGGATTAAAGTCCAATGCTGTATGGGCTAGGAGTCGACAACACACTTGCAGATGTACAAAAAACTGTGAAGGAGTGAAGCCCAAATTCTCTGGACAATAGCTGGTAGGGCAGTATCCATGTCCACATCCCGAGGGTGAAAACCCAGGAAAGCAGGGGAAGAGCTGGCCATAGTCCTAGAGGGAGCAGAGACGGAAACCGACCCTTCAAAAGGGGGATGAGAGGTCTGTGTTAGATCTAGGATAGTATTTACTAGTACCTGGACATCAATCATGGCCATCTGCCCAGTGGAAGTAGCTGGGGCAGCATGGACTGAATGAATAGGGACCACTGATGTTATTAGAAAAGGCAGTGGGAACCAAGCAAGCAGTCATTGATGAGGGGTGCGTGTACAGAATCCAAGGATCGTCAACGAGGGCACTAACAGAGCTGTCTGAGGTAAGGCCAGTCATAGACAAGAGGATCGTCGACAGAAGATGGCTACAAACCGGGGAGGGCCAGCGATGACAGGTTCAAGTTCACCCCAGAACCCATTGTTGGAGGAGCCATCAACAAGGGAAGAGAGCAGCCAACAATCAACAATGTAGATGATGTTACAGTGGCAACATTCTCAATACTTACCTTTCTGTTACTGATCGATATACTCTCCATCAACGACTATGGCACAGCAGAAACGTGCTTCATTTTGTGGCATGTTTCTTACCAGGACCCCGTCTCGGTGAGGAGGACTCACACGTAGAGCAATGAGACCCCAAGGAAGACATCAAAGACTCCCTGTTTAGCTTGGAGTGTTGTTGCTGCTCCAGAAAGGCAACCTTTTGCTCCATGAGGAACTCACAAAATTGCTCAAGTCTTCGTTTGGTGGCCTTGTTGGACCGCTTACAGAGGATACAATCCCGGTGTCGTGTTCAAGACCAAGGCACCAAACACTAACACAGACGTTGTAGAGGTCATCTGTAGCGATCCTGTGACCACAGATACACTTTCAGAAAAAGGGATCTGAAGACATCAGTAGATCAACTAGTTTAGAATGAACATTTGGTTGGTAGAACTCTTCGTTGATGGCTGGCAGGCAGAGCTCCGAAGGAGGACTTGTTGCATGCAGGTCACAGTTGCAAATAACTGAGGAGTAGCTGGGATTCCCCCCATTGTACGTACCATACAGACAACAGATGGTAATGTGAGGGAGAGGTACCAGGGTTGACTGCTGAGCAGTTATCTGGAGGAAATAACACCTGCAGCTGATATCCACATGTGTTATGACCTGCTTCAAGAGACTGTCTCATAGAAGATCCACAGTAAAGACAGGCATTACTGACATGAAGCCGTAGAATACATAGGCAGTAAAGAAATTTAAGCATCAACATATTGGAGTCAGGCAAAATGAATTATGGTTGCAAATCAAGGTAAGCAGCAACAACAAATAAGCAGTACACACTTGATAAGACAACAGTAGACTAAGTGGGTGAGGCACACTATACAATTAAGAGAGTGGTGTATAACAGACTATGACAAAACTAAGCTTTATGCAACAGCAATACAGTAGCAGTGAGGAAACAGACAAGGCAGAAAGAGGGGGACCAGAGTGATGGTATGCAGAGACTGAGGCTGGTTATCAGTACCCAGGTAGAGGCACAGCAATTTAATCCTGCAGAGCTATTCACAAAGGGTGGGCTGTCCTAATCACACAGAGCAGAAAGGTAGGAGGCAAGTAACAGAAATGCGAACTGGCTATGTATCCACCCAGATTACACAGACAGCATTACACGCAGCATGTTATCTAAAGGCTAGCCCCAATTGGGACACTTCCAGACGCATGCAGGTTGAGGAATATGCAGTCTCCTGGCTTCATGGTGTGTCCTCTTGAGGACTCCCTCTCCTGCTGTGAATTCTCATGCAGGGCCACTTGGGGCCAGAAAAGCATAAGACTGAGTTTCAGCACACCCCCTCAGAGCCGTTCCAGTAGCTGATGCACAGTCCCTTCGGCAGCTCCAGCTACGGGAAAAACAAAGGGCGACCTATAGGCCAAGTGCTCATGACCCAGGAGTAGGGTGTCAGAAAGATGGCAGGCATAGCCATGTGGTAATGGTCCAAGGCCTCTCTCGACTCACAAGGAGCTGGCAAGAAAAGTTCAAGGGAACAGAGTTTCAGCCCACCCCCTCAGAGCAGCTCTGGCAGCTGACTGGTTGATAAATGTACAGTCCCTTTGGCAGCTCTAGCTGCAGGAATAACCAAAATCCAGGGAGCACTTTAGGCTAAGGGCTCACGACTCACATGAAGGGGGTCAGAAAGATGGCAGGCATGATGGCCATATGACGTGGGTACAAGGCTTCTCTGACTCAAAGGAGCCGGCAAGACAGTTCAAGAGGACAGTTTCAGCCCGCCCCCTCAGAGCCACTCTGGCAACTGACTGGTTGGTAAATGCACTCAGTCCCTTCGGCAGCTCCAGCTGTGGGAAAACCAAAAGTCCAGGGAGCCCTGCAGGCTAAGCATTCATGACCCAGGTGTAGGGGGTCAGAAAGCTGAGTGTTAACTAAAATACTCCCATCTTACTTCAAGTTTACATAGTTAAACAGATGTTTTGAGTGTGGGGGGCAGCAATCTAGATTACCCATCAAAGCAATAGTGATCCAGTCACGAGTTCTGCACACTGTATTAGATGCACCTGTGAAACTGCACTGTTCTTGGTGTGCCAGTATCTACTATAAAAAGGCCACCAGCAGAGTGCATCTTCAGTTCTCTTGACAACACATGCAATATACAAGTGAAACACTGATGCAGCAGTGCTGTCCTGACATTCCTAAGTTGTTACTGCTTCAACCTTGAATTACAGAAATAAACACTATCCCTTTTAGTGTCCTCAGCAGTTTCTGGTGTGGCTTGTGCACCGTTCTTTCATTCTCAATTCTCAAAAATGAGAAATATTTTGTATCATATTTATGAGCATTACTTCTTCGCAAGACACATGCATGCCTCAGGGATGGAGATGACAAAGAGACCATCTCAGTGGATAGAAGAGAATCATGGTCTCTGTTTACTCAGCTGTCCTCTCTAGCACTGCCAATCACTGTATTGACTGCTTCAACACTCAGCATGTAAAGAAAACAGTAGTTTGGAGCAAATGTTTATTGAACTGTGGCATTCGGTCTATATGTTGACTGGGAAACTCACTTTTCAATGCAATCCTCTTCGACAGAGGCACACCAGACATGAGTCAAACAATCATACATTGAACATCACAGTGTTTACAAAAACTGCATGGTTTACAAAACAGAATTCATAATAAGATAAACATACTGTACTATTTGAAACTTAAGACCAACTCCAAGCCCCCATATAAATGGATCTGGAGCAGGGGCTGCAAAGGACATATTGTAAATCATTTTTAACATGAACCACTGCTAAAAATACACCACTGTGTACTAAGACACAGTTGCTTGAAGTGTAAGTGTGTAAAAAAAGAACTGGTCAGCTGGGATGCTGCTGCAACTACTACTTCACACGGTCTCCGCTCTACGGCAGGGAAGTCTGTAATGGTATTTCATCTCCTCCAGCAGTATTAACAGACGTTCAACTGCCACTTCTGGAGCAACAGATAATTTGGGGGAGGGTGCAAGAAAATAACATATAATGAATGCTGCACAAACTGAATATCAGTCAAGATCAATGCCTCCTCACTGGGCAACATCAAGTCTTTCAGTCCAGCAGGAGTCTACCTAAAGGTACAGAGAGAGTGTAAATTATTCTGCAAGCACATGAGGAATCAAAGCAAATTCTGTTCTGACTGCATTATCAGTATAAAAACGGAACACACTGTGGAAAAACTGATCACCAGCTCTTGCTTCCCCTGATGAACTTTCTAAGAAAGTGCCTAGTTTGCAAGCAGTTATGCATATCACTGCACTGTTGGACAGGCTGAAGTGGACCCGAACTGGGCAGTCCTTACTTGCTATGCTGGCTCAGCCAATATAGTCCAGTTTGTCTTGTTCATTTTGCTGTGTAAAAGTTACTTCAAACAACATGAAGTCTTGCTGTTTTCTGACTAATTGCAGTTAGCCCTAGCACTTGAACTGCCACGGAGATGAAAGGATTAAAGTCTATGCCAGGCATACAACATTCACCTTGAGCTCGGTTTCCAAACCTCTGTCCCAGGTACTCTGAAGTGCAACAGTCAGATTCTTTACTCCGCCTGAGAAGTCACGCTGGAGATCCTCTCCTACACTTCAGTTCGGTAGTAGTAAATTGGTCGTTTTTTTTTTTTTTTTCCAACAGTTTCCTTATTTTTCTGGTCTTTGCATCTTGTCCCAGTATAGTAAGTGTATTGCAGGTAGACAGAATTGTGTATTTGTCTAAATAAATTGTTTTATTTTCAGTTCCCCACAGTCGGTCCGGTCCAGAACCCAGAGGAAAAAAAAAAAAAAAAAGAGTATGTGTGTGTTCCGTGCCTATCGGTTCCTGAAAAACATTTCATTTCGGGTTTTTTTCAACCGACCTGTGACACGGTTGGAACTGACAGGTTTTTTGTAGTCACCTGGCTTGAACACTGGTAAGGGTGATTTTTTGTTGAGGCATGTCCGAGAAACCAAAAAAGAAAACCACACCCACTGGGTTTCAGCACTGTTCCGAATGTGGGGAGGCCTTTGCAAAGGCCGACCCCTACCCAGTCTGTGTTTATTGTCAGAGGTTTGACCACCTCAAGGAAGACTGCCAAATTTGTAAAAAAATTTCCCTAAATCTACTGCTGAAAAATGCTTGAGTAGACTTAAGGAAAGGGAGGCCGAGAAGTCCGCTGACCCGGATGGCCAGCCCAGTGCAGTTTTGGCGGAACCAAGTTTTGCCTACTGACCTGGGCGATACCCCCTCGGGCAAGAGGAAAGCCGATTCTGCGGAATCGGTTCCTACAAAGAGAAAAAGTCTGCCAGTTCAGATCCTGCTCATGTTCCGACCGCCGACAAAATTGCCAAAGCAATTGCCATAGTGTAGTCGCTTTGCCTGGTTCCGACCGAACAGACACCATCTCAAGGACGGTCAGTTCGGTCAGACTTACAAGCTTCCAATTATGACCCTTAGGCTTTTTATAAGGACGAATGGGAGGGAGAAGAAGATGATGATGATGAAGATAAAGACTATGAGGACCTGGATGTGCCTATTGAACCAGACAGGCCTTCCAATGTCTCTCCTCTCAGGCTTTCCGAGTCCCCCTCCCAGTACCTGTTTTACAGGGAAGTGGCTAATGCTCTTCAGCTCCCTATGGAAGAAGCTGAACAGGATGAGGAGGAGCCTGACTATGTTGAAATGATGGATGTCCCAGAGTCCAAAAGGGTGTCTATCCCTCTGCATAAGTCCCTGAGGAAACAGACCCAAAAGATCTTACAAATGCCAACATCCATACCTCCTGTGGATAAGAAGATGGACAGGAGGTATGCTTTGTCAGGCTCTGGGACGGAATTCCGTACTACTCACTGCAGCCATGTTGGGGTAGTGCAGACTGCAGCCTGTGACAAGGTTAATATTCCTCTGGCATCTCATCCCCCAGATAGGGATTCCAGGAAAGTGGATGCCATGGCAAAAAAGCAGTACCTGGCATCCTCCTTGGGACTCGGGCAATCCAATTACACAGCATATACAGCCAGATACCAGAAGTCTAGGTGGGATATGATTCTGGCTCTGGCTAAGAATGCCCCATCCCAGCTAGCCAGTGAGCTGGAGCAGGAGGCTACAGATGGCACTGAAGCATCCAAGGTACAGTTCCATGCTACTGTAGACTCTAATAATGTCCATTCTCAGGTTATGCCAACATCTGTTTCCATGAGGAGATTTGCCTGGCTCAGGTGGATTTTCCCATCTCTGGTAACTCTCTGTTTGGGGAGCAAACAGAGGCTTACATGAAAGATGGACGAGTACAGGACCACATACAGGAGTGTTGCAAGCCAAGGTGAAGCAGACCACGCCTCAAAGGCATCTAGGAGTGGCATGGGCAAGCCTTTTAAGAGCCCTTTTTACCAGGCCCAGGCCTCCTCCTCTTTTCAGCAGAGGGGGTTCTTTAGGGGAAGAGGCAGAAGGGAGACTACAAGGGCTGCATCCTCCTCTCAGTCTAAGCCCCCTGCCAAGCAGACACCCTGATGGGTCAGTCAGGGTCGCCTCCCCAAACCCTGTAAGGGGCAGGCTGGCTCACTTCTTCCAGGCCTGGACTTCTATCACTTCAGACAAATGGGTTCTAGAAGTGGTGAGCCAGGGCCTTGCTCTCAGCTTCACCAGGTTTCCAAGGCTGAGGGCAAAGGTCTTTCCCCTTCCCTCTTCAGAGGAAGCACAGGCTTTGGAGACGGAGGTCTCATCTCTGCTGCTCCTGCAGGCAGTGGAAAAGGTCCCTTTCATTCACAGGGGAAAAGGATTGTACTCCAGGTACTTCCTTATTCTAAAAAAGAAAGGGCAATGGCGACCCATCCTAGATCTTCGATACCTGAACAAACACATCTTAAAGCCAGATGGTAACTCTGGGAATAATTCTTCCCTCTGAGACCAGGAGACTGGCTGGCATCTCTGGATCTCAAAGATGCCTATTTTCACATCTCTATCAGGCAGTCCCAAAGAAAGTACCTCAGAGTCTAACTGCCCTCAGGCCATTACCAGTTCAGAGCAATGCATTTCGGTTTGACATCTGCTCCAAGGGTATTCACCAAGTGTCTGGCAGTCATCGTGGCCTTCCTCAGAATGCAAGACATCCTGCTGTTCCCTTATCTGGAAGACTGGCTTATAGCAGGCCAGTCCCCAGACCAAGTCAGATCACATCTAAAGGTCACTCAGGATCTTCAGGACTCTTTAGGGTTCATCCTGAATCTGGAAAAGTCAGTTCTGGAGCCTTCTCAGCTCCTCACATTCATAGGTGTGGAGCTGGACACTGTACAGGCCAAGGCCTTTCTTCTTCCCCAAGGGTCCAATCTCTCATCAGTCTGGCCTCTTCTTTTTGTCCACTTGTGTCTCGGCCAGCCAGACACTTACAGCTGCTGGGCCATATGGCAGCATGCACTGCAGTAGTGTAGGGTGCAAGATTTCAGATGAGATATTCAATTTCACCTCAGAGCCTTTTGGTCTCAAAGAAAAGACTCCAAGTTGGTTCCAGTGTTCCTGACTCTGGTTCAAGCCTTCCAGTGGTTGTTGGGAGGAGGACAATTGGAGGCAAGGGGTCCCCTTCCTCAGTCAGGTGCCCACAGTAATACTCACCACAGATGCTTCCCTACTGGGGTGGGGAGCTCATTTGGATCAGCACACAGCTCAGGGGATTTGCTCCCCTCCGGAGTCCCTTCTGCACATAAGCCTGCTCGAACTCAGGGCAGTCTTTCTTGCAGTTCAGACTTTTTCGAAAATGATCTGAGGGAAAGTGGTGCAGATCAGGACAGACAATACCACAACCATGTGGTACATCAACAAGCAGGAGGGCACTCTGTCTTCGGCCCTGTGCATCGCGGCCATGAAATTATGGTCTCTAGCTTATTCCCTGCAAGCTTCCCTGCTTGCTGTGCATCTCCCAGCAAAGGACAATGTACTTGCACTTTCAAGAGATGGGGTACTCCAGAGATAGATCTCTTTGCAGCCCCAGACAACCATCAGCTCCCCTTGTTCTGCTGCAGACCCCCTCTTCTGGGGTCTGTTCCTCTGGATGCTCTCCTGTTAGACTGGACCAACAAGTTTCTCTATGCTTTTCCTCCCTTTCCTCTGATATTCGGAGTGCTGGTCAAAATCAGGTCCCAACCTTGCTCAGTGATCCTGGTAGCCCCAGATTGGACCAGGCAACCCTGGTATTCTCTTCTGTTGTCACTGTCAGTGACAATACCTCTGTGCCTTCCCCAGACGGTTCAATCACCTCACCTCTTCTCAGGGGAGGATCCTGCATCCCAACCTTCACTCCCTCAGGCTCAAAGCCTGGCTCTTGAATAGCTAGAGTATGTAGGGCTCAATCTTTCCCAGTCAGCTCTGGACATCCTTAAGGCTAGTAGAAAGCCTTCCACCAGAAAGACTTACAACTCCAAATAGAAGAGGTTTGGGTTTTGGTGTGCTAACCGCATTTTGCTGATATTACCATTGTTCTGGATTACATGGTGTATCTTAACAGTTTGGGCCTTTGGCCTGCCACCCTCAAGGTGCATTTGGCAGCTGTTTCTGCTTTCATTTCAGCAGGGAAAGTCTCTTCCTTAGCCTCTCATCCAATTTTTAAAAGATTTTTCAAAGGACTGATTCATATCAACCTTCCTTTCAAGGACCCCACTCCTCTGTGGGACCTGAATATCTGTACTGCACAGCTGATGCAGCCTCCTTTTGAGCCTGTCTTCAGCTGAACTAAAGTACCTGACTTGGAAAGCTGTATTCCTGATGGCCATCACATCCGCCAGGAGAATCAGTGAATTACAGGCCTTATCAGTGGAACCTGACTTCATTTCACAGGGATAAGGTGGTCCTTCACACAAATAGGAAGTTCCTTCCCAAGGTGGTGTCAGATTTTCATCTGACCCAATCTATGACTTTGCTTGTATTTTTTTTACTGATCATTCCTCCTTTGAAGAGAGAAGGTTGCAGTGTCTTGATGGCAAAAGGGTTTTGAGTTACTACTTAGAATCTACTAGACACCACAGAAATGACTGTTCCCAGTTGTTCCTTACTTATGGAGAGGTGGGTAAAGGTAAACCTGCCACTAAGAGAACCATTGCTCGATGGATTGTCTCTTGTATACAGTTCTGCTATTCAAAATTGGGGAAGGTGCCTTCATCAGGCCTGAAGGCTCACTCCACCAGTGATACAGCTGCCTCGGTGGCAGCTGCCAGGGATATACCCTTAGTGGAAATCTGTAAAGCAGCCACCTGGAAGACTGTTCACACATTTACAAGCATTATTCCTTGACATCCAGTCAAGAAGTGATGCTAGGTTTGGCACAGCAGTACTGCAGATCCTGTTCCAAAACAGGTTCTGTAGTTCTCTCCTCCTGGGGTGGGGGGGGTGGGACTGTTTGGTAGTTTACAATTAGTCACAATACAACAAGACTTCATGTTGTTAGAAGAAAAAATTACTCACCTTAGTAATATTGTTTCTTCTAATGGAGTCTTTCTGTATTCTGACCTGCCTCCCCTCCTAGAACCTAGTTGTTTTGGGATGTGGGTGGGCAGGTGCAGTGCTGCACCCCAGGGGTGTACTGGTTGTTTTCCTGTTTTTATTATTATTCTCATCATTTAGTTGTCTACCTACTTGAATTCTTTTTGGGGGTCTCAACTTGAGTCTTCATACCCTAATTCTCTCTCTCTCTCTCTCTCTCTCTCTATACAGCCTTTTGGCAAGCTTTTAAAACAACTTCTGGACTGTTAGCCAGTTAGTTTAGTGCTCGTAAGAATTTGATGGTTACACTTCAGAGTACCTGGGACAGAGGTTTGAAAACTGAGCTCGAGATGAACGTTCTATGCCTGGTATAGACTTTAACCCTTTCATCTCTGGGGCAGTTCAAGTGCTGGGGCTAAATGCAATTAGTCAGAATACAGCAAGGCTCCATTAGAAGAAATAATATTACTAAGGTGATTAATTTTTTTTTTCTTACTTGCCCACAGATAATTTCAAAACTAGATTTTATTGAACTTGTTACTGTACTTTACACTTTTCTCAGCTTTCTACCCAACCCCAAGGACACAGCTGGAAATGAGCTACTTTCCAGCCTGGCTTCTCTCCTGGTCAAAAAGATCCTGAAAAAAACAGAAGTTGTAAGTCCTAGACCTCATATCAGTGAATATTTCTCTCCGTATGAAGGGTCTGCACTAGAATGACAGCAGCCAGATCTGCATAAATAATCACAATACAATTTTTGTATAGCCGTAGTAAACCACGTAATACTACTCTGTGCAGACTAACACTACTTCCCAGTGTGATTCCAGCACCTGATTCAGAGAGGACCTTTACATACTGCCCTGCAACTCTCCAGGTTCCAGTGCAGGGAGGGGAAATATAAAGTGGGTGATGGGCCATGGGATATGCCTTGTTCCACTCTGTTTCTGCACTTCAAGTTCCTCCCACCATCACTACATGCAGTCACCCCACTACCTCTAACGGGGTTGGGGGAGGGGGGAGAAGTCTTGTGGTCAGCCACAACCTCAAGGCCACTCCTAGTCCCCACTCAAGGAGAAGCTACATCAGCAGTGTTAGCCAACTGCTCCTTTCAGAATCTGTGTGAACCATCTCTGCAGCATGCCCTGCACTCCAACTGCCCAACAGGTAAGATTCAGGCTCTGAAAGTAATAGCACGTCATGGATTCTAAAAAGCAGTATCTAATGTGTTAAGTCCAAAGTGCTGTTACCTAGACGAACAGTATTTGATCAGGTGCTGTCCTTAATTAAAATATTTAGCTGCAATGGGCAAGCGCTGACTTTCAATGGAAGAAGCCAAAACAAAATCCCTACTAAGGAACACAAAACAAGCTCTGCTGGAGTTCATTTCTAAAACTACATCATATCAGGCAATTTTTTCCATCTAATTAGAAACCCATTTTCTAACCATCATACCTAATGGCACCTTCAGACCCAGTAATGTCCATTTAATGAGGGAAACTGTTACAGCTCCAAGTGCCGCTGGGTTTTGTCAGGCTATTAATCATGCTAAGCATCCCTGCAGTTCAGGACAAAGAAAAGTTGATGCAGCTCTTCTCCCAGCTCCTACCCACAACAAAAATGCAACATGACAGTCATGTCTCTGCCACCTCTGTAAGTGGGCATTTTTACAATACAACAGTCACAGTAGTAAGTAAACTACCATCCACTCCTCTGGTAATCATTTCTGCCATGCATCTAAATTTCCAAACAAAAGCAGCATCAGTGCAACACTTCATAAACCCAACTGGCTGAACTGTGCACACTTACAGTCTATTTATTGCCCAGCCAGTTGCCAGACCTCGGACTTAAGCCCATGACCACCCAAGTCTAAGAGCTCTCATCTCCCTCTCTACTTGCTTCCTTTACAACCTGCCCCTATAACCAAATTCATGGAGGAATCCTTCCTCTCTGGAGCACAACACAGTGATGGAGTGAGTGGGGAATACGGGGTTCTAAGACTGCAGAGGCCATCATAATGGCAGGTTTTTTTTTTGTTTTCTCCTCACTGAACCTCCTCTACTGCTGACACTATTCGAAGCCCAGCACTGGCCTTCCACGCACATTAGCAAACTCCACCCCCCACCATGATCTGGGGCAAAGTGCAATAGGATACACTAGCCCAGCTCTGGAATTGAGTCCTAGGAACCAGACTTCACTCCTAAACCTGGCGCTCCTGCATGGCAGCATGACACACTGCCTCAGGGCCGATGGGTAGCCCTTTACATTACTCTAACATTAGGCAAGAAGGGGTGTAAAAGAAAGGTTGGCAGAACTGAACATGTACATGCTGGAGGAGAGAAGGGGCATAACAAGCATACAATTACCTACATGGAGTAAATAAAGTGGATAGTGAGATCTTGTTCAGGCAGCATGGGCAACTCCATAGAGCTGGCCAGGGTGTGTGTGTGTGTGTGTGTGTGTGTGTGTGTGTGTGTGTACACGCAAATTTGAGAGAACAGAAAGTGCTTTTTCCATTGAGAGGTTGAAATAAGCTACCCTAAGAGGTGTCCTGTGTGACATAAGTGGGGGATTCAAATAGGGGTAGGGCAGATACAAGCGCTAGGTAAAAACTGCCCCATAAGGGGGGTGGAAAGGAGAGTGAAGAGCCTCTAGGGTTCTAATTCAGCATTTAGTTAGGTAGGAATGGGCAGACAAAATAGGTCAATATGCCTTTTTCTGCCAACAAATTGTCTGCTTCTGGTTTACTTCATAAATCATTTAAAGCTCTTTTGCCAGTGTTCATGGCACAAGCTACAAAGTAAACTGCTCTCCACTCTTATTTATTTGCTTTTGGTAACCAGGTAAGTGTGCTAGGCAACATAACCTGCCCATTTTCAGGCACGACCGGGGAAGAGTACAATATGTTAATAAAGCAGAGTACAAAATCACAATAGAGCAGTGACAAATTAGGTAAGTGCAATGGAACGGTCTACAAAATACATTGACAGAGGACTGCCACAGAGGATAATATGAAACCTGGATAACAGCAAACAGTGTGAAGTTATTGCTGCAAAACATTAACAACAAAAGGCAGTAGGAATCATTCTGAAGGCTTAGCTGGGAGTGAGCTGTCCGGTAGGCACAGCTAACCACAGATACAAAAAATAGCATGATAGACACATTTGTCAGGCCTAGGGATGGGTAGGCAGACAGAAACTCTAAGACAAACAGGCAATTCCGAAGGGTGAGCAGGTCACAATCTGGTAGTCAAGTCAAGAGAAGTGACAAGAGGAGAGACAGAAAAGATGTTAAGTGCAGTCACAGGTTCCAGAAGCAAGGAGGTGGGAAAACAGGGCATGCTTAACAGTAAGATGAGATGAGATGAGAAGTTCTTGACATGGCATGGGAGAGAGTTCTAAAACCTAGGAGCAAAGTAGGAGAGAGCTTGCTCTCCCATTTCATGGAGCAAGTTTGAGTAGATAGCAACAAGGAGATCAAGGACCTGGGGAGGCGAGAGTGACAGACTGGGGTAAACATGTTCCTCAGAAAGGCAGGATGAGGTGTTCTGGTTAAGGAGTCAACAAGACGACCTAGGGAGCATGAACGAAGGGCATCAGAAGACAGCCATTTCAAAGCAGCATAGAGAAGACAGCGATGTGTAAGACAGGGAGCAGAAAGGGCAAATCTACAGATACTGTTGTAAGACGTGTCCCATTTGCGAAGGACGCACATGTTAGCATGAGAAAACACTGGCAGGGCATAAAGTAGTTGTGGGAGTAAAACCCCTCGTGCAACAGAGATCCTGGCAACAGGGTGAAAGACTGGCGCACTCTGAAGGCTGCACAATTTTGGCATTAACCAAGCGACACACCTCGCTAACATGCGTCAAGTAGTCAAGTGCAGGGTCCAGCATCATCCCTAGATACTTGAAGGATGAAGTCTTGGATACAGCAGTCCTATCGAAGCTGCAAACCAGGAGTTTAGGGGACTCTCTGGGCACCTTTCTGTGGGACCCAAAGAGCATGGCCTGGGTCTTAGATATGTTTAGGACTTGGTAGTTGGACGAGAACCAGGATTGAAGAGTCTGAAATGCAGAGGAGAGATGAAGATTGATGTCTGCAATAGACTTGGAAGACGAATATAGCACCAGGTCGTCTGCGTACATTGTAATGTTAAAGTGAGAAGATGGATTTGGGATATCATTAATAAAGAGGGAGAAAAATAGGGGACCAAGGACTGAACCCTGTGGAACGTCACAGGTAATCTGGACAGGGGAGACAGACTTACAGAAGTATACAGCCTGAGACTGATTTTCTAGGTAGCTGCCCAGCCAGGAGAGAAGCATAGAAACACAGACTTTGACGGCAGATAAGGACCACTTGACCCACCTAGTCTGCGCATTTCCCTACCTAGAGGATAAGCTGCAGATCCTGTTTATCCAACAGCCCATTTCTTCCTACGTCTGTCCCATGCATTCTTGAATTCTCCCTCAGTTTTAGACCCCACAACCTCCTCAGGAAGGCTGTTCCATGCGTCCACCACCTCTGTGAAAAAAAATACTTCCTCACACTGCCCCTGAGCCGTCCCCCCCTCTATCTTCAAATTGTGTCCCCTTGTTCTTGCACATCTCTTTTTCTGAAAGATGCTACACTCTTGGACTTTGTTGATTCCACTGCGGTACTTAAACGTTTCTATCATGTCCCCCCTCTCCCTCCTTTCCTCAAGGGTATACATATTAAGCTCCTTTACCTCTCCTCGTATGGCTTCTCTTGCAGACCCTGCACCATTTTAGCTGGCCTCCTCTGAACTGCCTCTATCCTGTCTATGTCCTTGCGGAGATGGGGTTTCCAGAACTGGACACAGTAATCCAGATAGGGTCTCACCAACTGTCTGTACAGGGGAATAACAACTTCCTGTTTTCTGCAGGTGATGCCTCTCCCTATACATCCCTGTATCCCCCCAGCCCTCCCTACCACCTTCTCACATTGCTTGCCAACGTTAAGGTCATCTGATACGATTACCCCCAGGTCCCTCTCCATTTTTGTTGTTGTTACTACCTCCCCCCACTGTGTAATCTTCACCTAGGTTTTTGTTTCCCAGGTGCATTACTTTGCACTTCTTTTCACTGAATCCAAGCTGCCATACTTCTAACCATTCCTCCAACCTTGCCAAGTTCGTTCTCATCCTTTCCATGCCTTCTTGTGCATCAACCCTGTTGCAGATCTGTGTGTCATCTGCAAAGAGGCATACTTTTCCTTCCAGTCCCTCTGCAATGTCGCTTATAAAAAGGACTGGACCCAGTACTGAACCCTGCGGTACCCCACTAGTAATCCCTCTTTCTTCAGAGTGGACTCCATTTACAATTACCTTCTGTGTCCTGTTGTTCAGCCAGTGTTTTACAGGCTACCACCCTGGGACCCACTCCAAAGGCTGGTTAATTTGACTACTAATCTTTTGTGTGGGACTGTGTCAAATGCCTTGCTAAAGTCTAGATAGGCCATGTCCACAGCCCCTCCCTGGTCTACTACTTTGGTCCCCCCAGTCAAAGAAATCAATTAGATTTGTCTGACATGACCTTCCCGCTGTGAACCCATGCTGCCTTGGGTCCTGTGCCCCACTGGCCTCTAGGTACTCAACAATTCTCTCCTTCAGAAGTGATTCCATCACTTTCCCTACCACAGAGGTCAAACTGACAGGTCTGTAGTTTCCTGCCTCTGTCTTGCTCCCACTTTTGTGAAGGGGAATCACAGCCTTCTAGTCCTCAGGCACCATCCTCCCATGATTTGTTATAAAGGGTAGTCAGTGGAGTCACTAGTTCTCTGCTTAATTCTTTTAGAATTCTGGGGTGAATTCCATCTGGCCCCATTGCTTTGTCCACCTTCAACTTTAGTTCTTTCAGAACCCTTTTTTCTGTGAAAGGACTGGGATCGACCCCCCTCTCCAGAGTGCTTCTGTTAACTGGATTAAATACCTCCCCCACTTCCTCTTTTGTGAATACTGAACAGAAGTATTCATTCAGTAGCCCTGCTTTTTCACTTTCACTGTCTGCCAACCCACTATCCTTTCTATTTAGCCTCACTATCTCTCCCTTCGTCTTTCTATGCTCCCTGATATACCTATAAAAAGGTTTTATCCCCCTTAACTGAGTTGGCCATCTTTTCCTCAGTTTGTGCCTTTGCTATTCTGACTACCCTCCCTGCTTCCTTCTGCCTTAACTGGAACAGTTCTCTGTCCTGCTCCTTCTGTGTTTCCTTATACTTCCTAAATGCTATCTTTCTCCCTAACCTTCACCACCACTTCTTTTGAGAACCATAGTGGCTTTTTCTTTCATTTTGATTTGTTCATTTGCTTCACACAAAGACTTGTTGCCTCTGTGATGGCAGTTTTGATACTTCCCCATTGTTGCTCCACCCCTCCTTCTAGCCTGTTTGCTAGTGCTTTTCTAAGGCACTCTGCTTGCCAAAGTCAGCCCTCCTGAAGTCCAGAACCCTCACTTTTGTATGGCTCGACTTTGTAGCTGAGTTTATCGTGAACCACACTGTTTGGTGGTCATTTGTTCCCAAATGGCTACCCACTTTTAGGTCTGAGATCTTCTCACTGTCCCCATTTGAGAGTACAAGGTTTAAGCTTGCTCCCTCACGAGTAGGTTCCAAAACTAGCTGTCTGAGGCATGCCACCTGAAGGGCATCAAGAATGGCCCCACTTTTGAATGTGACTGCAGCAAAGGTGCTCCAGTTACCATTTGGCATACTAAGGTCCCCCATCAACAGTATCTCCCCTTTTTCTGCCATCCTAAGTATGCCTTCTATCATATCCTTGTCCATTCCTTCCCCCTGACATGGGGGTCTGTATACAACCCCTGTGAGGATTGTGGTGCTATTTCCAGTCTCTAAGGTGACCCACAGTGCCTCCTCTCCTCCGTTTATTCTTTTGTTCAGTTGCTACCCTCGATTTCTTGATGGCCTTACTCCTTTTTGCCCCATCCCTGTCCTTATTGCATTTGTCATTTTCTCCATTTACCCCAGCGCTTCTCCCCATTGACATCTCTATGTTAGTGTCTACCACACTTAGTACCCTGATTTTTTTTGGGGGGGGGGTGGTTAAGACTTCCCTGCTCATTTCCAGTGCCTCCCCCCTTGGCTAGTTTAAATGCTTGCCAATTAAGTATTTAAACCCATCACCTAGGATCCTGGTTCCCCTCCTGGACAGATAGACCATCACGCCAGTATAGGCCTGCATCCATCCAGGTGGACCCCTCGTCCCCAGTGAAGCCAAATCCCTGAGCTCTGCAGCAGTTTTTCAACCACTAATTGAATAACATGGTGTGGAGCACCCTAGCCTCATCCATGCCATAGATAGGCAGCACCTCCGAGAAGGTTACCGTGTGTGCCATTTGTCTAAGGCCCCTCCCCATCTCCACAAACGCTTCTTGCACTGCTCTGATCCCTTTCTTAGCCAGGTCATTTGTCCCTAGGTGGACAATGACATCCAGCTCCCTCCCCTGTGCAGCTGCTCCTGAGGATTTGCTCCCTGTCCTTCCAAGCCATGGCACCAGGCAGGCACCTTACCTCCCTCTCCTCTTCCTCCCCCAGTTCTACCTTCCTAACAATGGAGTCCCCCACCAGGAGTTTGTTTCTTTCCCCTGTGAGGTCCCATGCCACCCTCCTGTGGGTCTCCTTTGTGGAGGTTTCCAGCATCCTCCTTGGTCTGTGAGTGCCTCCATAGAGGAACCACACTTTTCCAGAACGGCACAGAAATTGTGGAGAGGTACAACTGGAGGGATGCAACTCTGTTCCACCACCCTCACCATCCCTGAGCCCACTGTGGTCCAACCACTCCTCTTTCTTGGCAACCTCGGAGGCAATGGCACTGACCCTGGTGGTCCCTGGGTGGGAGAAGAGGTCCCACAAATCCTGGCCAACTCAGCCTGGAGATGAGCAACCTCCTCTCTCAGCCTAGAGAGGTGCCTGCAGATGGGACAATACTGCATCCTCCAGAACGTCTCCCGGAAGACTGCTGCTCCACAGCCACTGCACTGCACCGCACCACTCCGATCATGTCTTTTCTGGCCCCCTAACTGTTTGGAATATTTACTCTTTCCTCAGTTTATTTTCTTTTTTTTATTTTTCTTCCCCTACTTACTTACTGCCTCTGGGCCCTTTTAGCTCCTGATCTTCCTGTTCTAAGACAAGAAGTTCCTATATGTCTCAGTAGTCTCCTTACTTGCTCAGAGTCAGACCTCCAGCAGCTGGGAGGGGGGGGGGACCAGAGAGCTACTCTTGCCCTGCTAGGATGGTGAGTCTTTAGTGGATCTGTGATCACTCACTTCTTGCTCCCAAACAGGAAGTTCCTGTTGTCAGTTAAATCCTGTGCCTATAAAAGTAGAACTGGTTTAGGGTGGAGTGGAGGGAAGGAGGGCAATATAGTCCCAGTAGAGAAGTTTTAGTTAAACCAGTAGCTCCTTCCTCCTGGTGTTGTCTGTTCTCTGGCAGAAGTCATCTAGGGCAGTGCTTAAATCTGGTTTAACCTGGCTTCTTCTAGCTAAGCCACTCCCCCTACTTTGCAAATCTTTCTACACTTAATTTCACAGATAATTCCCTTCTGACACCTGTGACAAGCACCTAGATAAGTACACAGATAACAGATAATTTACTTCAACTACCTCTGACAAACGCATTTTTTTTTTAACCCTAAATTGAGGGTAGAGTCGGAGGCACCAAGAGTGTTCAGCTTAGCCAGTAGAAGTGGGTGATGAACCATGTCAAACGCTTTGGAGAGATCAATGAAAACTGCTCCAGTAAGCAAGCCCTTGTTCATATTTTTTACATCGCCGGTCAGCTGAGTAAGAGCAGTAGTAGTGTTGTGCCCTGCCCTAAAACCATGTTGCACGGGGGATTGTAGGTTGAAGTTAAGAAGGTGCACAGAGACCTGCTGGTGAACAAGTTTCTCGAGCAGCTTGCTGAGAGTGGGCAGGAGTGAAATTGACCTGTAGTTAGACATGATCCTGGCATCCCCTTTCTTAAAGATTGGTATAGTTCTGGCAACTTTCCAAACCGAAGGCAAGGAGGCAGAGCAGATGGAGAGGTTGAAGAGTCTGGTTGCAGGTACAGCGGGACTAGAGGCAAACTGCCTGAAAATCCTAGGATGTATACCATCAGGGCCTGCACTACCATTAGCTAGTAAAGACCTTGGTAGCTTAAGCACCTTTACACAAGTGACCGATGATAGGTCAAGGGCCAGGGGAGAAGTGGCTGATGGGTATGGGGATACAAGGGAGGTAACGGCAGATGAGAGGGGGGATAGGAAGGGTGGAAAACAGGGAGTTAAAAGCATTAGCAATGATAAGGGGGTTACTGCAGTATCATTTATCAACATTTCGTTAGGGGTCATAGACTTATTACCCACAATTTCTTTAATATGGGACCAGTACCATTTAGGGTTAGAGAACAAAGAACTGAGAAGGTTACGGTGGTATAAGCTCTTGGCCACACAAATCTCTGTTTTACAGGCATTCCGTAAGGACCTGTAGGCCTCGAAGTCAGCTTGAAGGGAAGTGCAGTTTCAGACTGACCAGATGTTGTCCCTCCATTTTAACAGCTGAAGTAGGGGGCGCTTGAGCCATTTGGTGACTTTACCTTGTACTCTTCACATAGTGACCGGAATATGAAGGTTCTGGAGGGAGATTACGGTATCATTAAAATAACCTACCACTTTGTTGACATTATTGGTTATGTAGAGAGAGGACCAGTCAGCCATTCTAAGATCATGCAAAAATGCAGCATGGTTAAGTTTAGAGATGTCAGTGTTCCCCATTCATTACAACTGAGAGGCGGGCGGCCGCGCTATCTTAAATGGCGGCCTCTCATTTTAAAGTCCCGCCACTGTTTCAAAGCTGCGTGTCACTTTAAACTCGCACCGGCTTAGAGCATGCGCCAGCACGAGAACCCATCCGGTGTTCTTGGTATCATAACGAGAAAGCCAGTGGGACTGGGTTGCACAGTTCGGGTGCTGGCAGTGACGTTGGGAGGTTGCACAGTTCGGGTGCTGGCAGTCCACGATCATGTGATTGACTGCTCCGATGGTCACCAGGTCGCTCGGGAGGAAAGGCGCCAAATCTGCAGGAAGTGACAGCTGAATTGCCCTATCAGAGGCTTTTTTACTTTGGGTAAGTCCCAGTTAAGTACAGACTGTCACTTTGGAGCTTTACATTCGGCTTCAGTCTTGCGTCGACAGTGGATCTCTGACTTTGTGTTCAGCATCGGTTGCGTTTTTACTAAGCAGCTTGTCAGACAGTTTTGAGCACATTTTTCAGCCTGATTGCATTTAATAATAGCACTAGCATTAGTGGAGTGGGGTCGTGAGTGGCGGGGGGAGCAGAGGGAGAGAGTGGTCTCACAGAGACTAGTACTAGGCAGCTCACTCCTCAGTTTGGTTTTCTTGCTGCTTTGGAAAAAAAAAAAAAGAATTTTGTAAAAGAAAAAAAGGAAGATAAGTGTAGCACTGCAGAGCCAGTAGTGTGCGTGATAGCTTGACTGTTCACATGCCCATATTATTCTTTTGAGCCTGATATACTACTTCTGCATTGCTGTGGAGTGGGGTTGTGAGTGAGGGGAGGGCGGTGGGAGAGATTTAAAGGACCTTCTAGGCATTATTTTCTCTTCTGAGTGCTGCTTTATAAAAAAAAAAAAAAAAGGAGAATTACTAGCTGCAAAAAGTTAAAAAGAAAATAAAGCTAGCAGAAGCCCACATATTGCCACCAGGGGGTCTACGGTCTCTGTTCCACCAGTCCGGTTGTGCAGCTTTGCTTCATCAGTGGTCACTTATTTCCAAACCTTGATTCAGGGAATAAAAAAAATATTTGTGTGAGAAAAAAATCTGGTCTCCTTAACTGTGCCACCAGGGGGTCTGTCCCACTAGTCAGTGCAGTCTTGCTTCGTCAGTGGTCACTTGTTCTGAACCCTGATTCAAGGAATAAAAAAAAATATTTGTGAGAGAAAAAAAATCTGGTCTCCTTAACTGTGCCACCCGGGGGTCTGTCCCACTAGTCAGTGCAGTCTTGCTTCGTCAGTGGTCACTTGTTCTGAACCCGATTCAAGGAATAAAAAAAATATTTGTGTGAGAAAAAATATTTGGGGCTCAACCAGCATTACCAAGTTCTCGTTCTGTATTGACAAATAAACACACGACAACAATTAGGAAAAAAAAAAAAGCTTTATTGTACACAATGCAGAAACTAACTTTGGTTTCAAATTAACTAAAAAACGGAAACATCCTGATCAAGATGACAATTGCGAGTCGATGATTGGGACAATGCTAGTTGGTCCAGTTGATATCGATGTCATTGTCCAAAAAACTCCCTGCACCTCCTCCTGTAATACAGAAAAAAAACACCTCTAAGCATAGAGCAACAGGATTTTATACTGGCTGGCTTAACAAATACTGTTGGTTACAGTACAAAGAAAATGATGGCATGTTTTGTGCATTTTGCATAAAACAAACAGATGCCCAAATCAGGAACAGTTTGGGTACTCAGTGGGTGTAAGACATTCAGAGAAGAAGATGCTATAAAAAGGCATCAGAACAGTTCAGTTCACGTTGTTGCTTCTGAACTGGAAGCTAACTGCAGAATTTCAGCTTCAAAAGGTGGAATAGAGCAGGCAATGCAGCAGGCCATGACCCTGGAACAAGAAGCTTTTGTGGCATCCCTCGTTGCGTACTGGCTAATAAAAATGAGCTGCCTCACACAGCGAAATATGGCTCACTGCTGGATCTCGCCAAATCATTGGGATGCAAATACCTAGACAATATACATATTGCTGATGCTGTTAAATATCGTTCTGATCGAACTGTCAGAGAAATGGTTCCTCTGGGTGAGGTGGTCAGAGATCAGTTCTGCAGATTTGAAGGCTGCCAAATTTTTTCATATTTAGTGGACGTAAACAACTGATATTGCTGTTATGAAGCAGCTCATTTTGTATGGTATGTACTGCAAAGAAGGAAACCAGAGTTTCTTTCCTGGGACTTGAGGAACTAATTGATGGAAAGGCAGACACAATTGTTAAAAAAATGCTGGAGTTCTCTGATAATCAAATCTCGTTGATCATCTTGCAGGGTTAGGCAGTGATGGAGCAGCCGTTATGCTGGGCAGGCAAACGGGTGGCTAAAAGCTGAAAGAAGTCAACCCAATTCTTGTTGAAAATCACTGTATGGCTCACCGAGGCCTTGGCTGTAAAGGCAGCAGCAAATGAAGTGAACGTCATTAAAAGTTTAATCAAACACTAGATCACTTATACAGATATTATGAAAACTCTGCTGTTCGCATGGCTGCCCTGAAAGAAATTCAGCAGGCAATGGAAAACCCTGTTTTAAAGCCTAAACAGGCAAAAGCAGTTAGGTGGTTGTCCATGATGCAGCATGTGACACACTAAGGAAGATTTTCCCATCTGTTGTTACGTCCTTGCATAGAGGCCTCTGAAAGGCATGATCCAAGCTGTGGGCCTAGTAAAAATGGTGGAAAGCAGGGAGTTTTCTCTATTTTATGCATGATGTGACATACTTCCACACCTTAGCATCTTATCTCAATAATCAAACATCAGCTCTGAATTTTACTGATATAAAGAGGCATTTACATTCCACTTTAGAGATTCTTAGGGCACGCCTACTGGTACCTGGTCAGTACTTCTCCTCCGTTTCGCCTGAGCTAGTACTCCTGAATGATAATGGCTTGAACTTGCCATTTAGCGAACCACAGTTGAATCATTTCACAACCTCTGTGCATGACAAGTTTATTAGGGCCCTAATTGCTCAAATTGAGCAAAGGTTTCCAAGCACAGAACTTTTGGATGCATTCAGTATCTTTGACCCCAGCATGATACAGGAAGTTGATATTGGAACAGTTGGAAGGGTATGGCAGTGATAGCCTTGAGATTATTCTTGGTCAGTATGCTACTGTTGTGGATGTAGATGCTTCTGCACTGGAATGGGCTTCTCTGGCGTAGTCACATGTTCACAGAAAAGATGGCCTTTAAGACTATTTCTGATGTGCTGCACGCTCTAACTACTAAGTATGTAGACCTGTATCCAAACATATCTACTTTGGCAGAGCTGGCAATAATACCCATGTCAACTGCAGATTGTGAGAGGGGGTTTTCTGCACTGAATCGAATAAAAACGCAGGAACGAAATAGATTAAGTGCCAGTGTGCTAAATGCACTTATGCTTATCTCAATTGAGGGCCCCGATGTTGACAGTTTCCCTTATTTGGAAGCTGCAGCTCATTGGGCAGGACTGCGAAACCGAAGATTAGATCTTGGCCTTGCAGGCACTAGTAAAGAGTTGTAGTATGGCCTCACCAAAATGTTAAGACTCTCACAAACTGTTGCTGGCCTGCAACTAGAATGCAGAGGTTCTCCAGTATGTTTTATCACACTTTTTATTTGCTGCTGCATACTACAGAGGCCTCCAGATCATCATATTACTCTTATTTCTTGTTTCTTATGCATTTATTGCATCCCGACTGACTCCGCCAACCGGTAGCTCCGCCCCTGGTGACCCCCCCGTGGCCCCTCCCCTTACCACCGCTCTATATTTTCACGCAATGTGGAACACTGGATGTTGAAGAAAAAATTACTCACCTTAGTAATGTTGTTTCTTCTAATGGAGTCTTGCTATATTATGACAGTAGCAGTTTGTCCCACCACTAGAACTGCTCCGGAGGTGAAATAGTTAATTCCATTCCAAAATGGAACTTTGAGCATGAGCTCTAAGAAGCAGCTCTGTCTGTGTACTTTCAAACCTGAACTGTCAGATCTTTACGAGCAAAACTCACTAAGGTCTGTGTGGAAGCTGTAACCTACACTAGCCAAATGGCTACCTAAATATTAACAACCATTGCTGGTCCCAACACCCAAGACTCAAGTCAGGGGACCAGAACTACTAATACAATTTTAACAACATGAGAATAAAACAGGATAAAAAAAAAAAAAAAAAAAACACACACCCCAAACCCCCAGAAGGGGAAGAAACATTAAAAGGGCATAAAATAGTGCCCACACTAAGTTGCCCGCACCCCACCCAAGTAGAGGTTCTGAGAGGGGCAGGCTGGGGGGGAGGTCATAATATAGCAAGACTCCATTAGAAGAAACAACATTACTAAGGTGAGTAATTTTTCTTCACATGAAGTCTTGCTATATTATGCAGTAACAAACTACACAGCAGTACCTCCATGGAGGAGGGCAGAACCTACTTAGGAATAGGCTCTGAAGAACAGCTGTAGCTAAACCGAGCATCTCTCCTGGCCTGGACATCCAGGGAGTAATGCTTGGTGAAAGTGTGAACCGTTTTCCAAGTAGCAGCCTGGCATATCTCTAATAAAGGGATGTCTCTGGCAGCAGCTAGAGACGCGGCTGTACCTCTGGTAGAATGAGCCCTCAAGCCAGAGGGGGGATCTCTGCCCATTTTCTGATAAAATTGGATACAAGAGACAATCCACCTGGCAACTGATCTCTTAGTGGCAGGTTTGCCTTTCCCAACTTCACCATAGGTGAGGAAAAGTTGGAGGGATTCGAACCTGTGACCTTTGGTACGCTCTATATAGTAACTAAGAGCCCTCTTAACATCCAGGCTGCGCAACCTCCTCGCACCAGAAGAGGAGTGATCAGTAAAAAATACTGGAAGGGAGACAGATTGGTTAAGATGGAAATCTGAAACTACCTTAGGTAAAAATTTCCTATTAGTCCCAAGGACTACCTTATCCCTGTGGAAAGAAATAAAGTCAGTTTCTACTGATAAGGCTTGCAACTCACTTATGCGTCTAGCAGAAGTGATAGCCACCAGAAAAACAGTTTTCCAAGTTAGATACTTAAGCTCTGCAGAAAACAGAGGTTCAAAAGGGGATTGCATTAACTGGGCAATGCACATTAAGGTCCCAGGCAGGGGCGGTTCCCGAAAGGGTGGATTAGTATGGAGTAATCCATTAAAAACTTGGAAAACACAGGGTGAGTGGAAAGGGGACGACTTTCCTGCTGAAACAAAAGCAGAGACAGCTGCCAAATGAACTCTCAGGGTAGCTGGTCTGAGGCCCAAGGAATTAAGATGGACCATGTAATCTAATACAATGGGCAAATCAGCAGATTCTGGGAAATATTTTTCCAGCACACCAAATGGAAAACCTTTCCATTTGGAACTATAAGTAGCCCTAGTGGAAGGCTTCCTGGAAGCCTTTAGGATTTCAAGAACACCCTGAGAGAGGTGTAAATCAGCAAACTCTAACTCCTCAAGAGCCAGGCCTTGAGGTTGAGGGATTTGAGGTCCGGATACCAAACTCTTCCCTGGTCACAAGTTAATAGATTGTGAATCCTGGGGAGACAAAGGGGAAGATGGATTGTCAGTGACAGAAGGAGTGGGTACCAGGACTGCCTGGCCCAATCCGGGGCAATCAGAATCACTTTGCAAGGCTGAGATCTGATTTTGACTAATACTTTGAATAGGAGAGGAAGGGAAAAGCATAAAACTTCCTTCCCAATCCAGGAGAAGGGCATCCAGGGGACTGAGCCCAACACTGGAGGTCTGCAACAGAACAGAGGAAGTTGGTGATTGTCTGGGGCTGCAAAAAGATCTATCTGAGGAGTGCCCCATCTGGCAAAGACTATCCCCAGTACTTGAGGATCCAGGGACCATTCGTGATGGCCCTGGGAAATCCTGCTGAGGGCATCCGCTAGGACATTGTCCTTCCCTGGAAGGTGAACTGCTATGAGGGAAGTGTTCAAGGAATAGGCCAGAGACCACAACTTCATTGCCTCGGTGCACAAGGCCGAAGACCGAGTGCCCCCGCCCGTTTGTTGATGTACCACATTGTTGTGGTGTTGTCTGTTCTGACTTGTACCACCTTGTTGTGGACAGATGCAGAAAACGCTTGAAGAGCTAAAAAGACAGCTCTGAGTTCGAGCAAGTTGATGTGGAGCAGAGATTCTTGGAAGGACCACACTCCCCGAGTGGAGAGGTCACCCATGTGGGCTCCCCAACCCAGAAGGGAAGCATCTGTAGTGAGTCAAATTGTGAGCAGGGGGAATGAAGGGGACCCCCAATCTTACATTGCTCTGATCCTGCCACCACTGGAGGGCCTGGATCAAGGTTCGAGTCACTGGGACCAACTTGGAAAGAGAGTCTCTTCTCTGAGACCAATAGGTTCTCAAGTGAAACTGAATGTCTCTCATCTGAAATCTTGCTCCCTGCACAACAGCTGTGGATGCAGCCATGTGCCCCAGGAGCTGCAGAAAGTGTCTTGCTGGTCGAGAGACCTGCAGAGTGAAGGAGGAGGAGAGAGACACTAAATTCCTTACCCTTTCTAAGGGAAGAAAAGCTCTGGCTAGCTTTGTGTCCAATTCTGCCCCTATAAAGGTGAGTACCTGGACTGGTTCCAGAACCGACTTTGGTAGATTTAGCAGAAAGCCCAGGGAGGTGAGAAGCTGCTGGGTGACTTGCAGGTGAGATTTTACCTGTTCTGGGGACTGGCCCACAATGAGCCAATCGTCTAGATAGGGAAAAGCAGCAATCCTTTGCCTCCTTAAGTGAGCCACTGCCACTGCCAGACACTTTGTGAATACCCTTGCGGCCGAGGTAAGGCCGAAGGGCATTGCCCTGAACTGGTAATGACCTGAGGTAGTTCGAATCTGAGGTACTTCGATGGGGAGCTTCTGATTAGGACGTGAAAATAGGCATCCTTGAGGTCCAGGGAAGCTAACCAGTCCCCTGGCCTTAGGGAGGGTAAAATCATTGCCAGAGTTACCATTTTGAACTTTGGTTTCAAAAGATGCTTGTTCAGATATGAGGTCTAATATGGGCCGCCATTCTCCTGTCTTTTTTGGGGTAAGGAAGTATCTGGAATACAGACCCCTGCCCTGGTGCAGGGGAGGAACCCTTTCTACTGCTCTGAAAGCCAACAGGGTTGAGACCTCTGCTTCTAGAGCAAGGGTCTCTGAAGAACTTGCAGGTAGAAAAAACCTGGTTCTCATCTTGGGAAACTGTTTGAAGCTGAGAACCAGACCCTGGCTTACTACTTCCAGAACCCACTTGTCTGAGGTTAAAGACGCCCAGTTCTGACTGAAGTAAGCCAACCTGCCCCCTACCGGTAAAGGAGAATCGGCCCTGGGCACCCCATCAGGTGCCTGTATGCAGTGCTTTAGGCTGAGGGGTGGGAGCAGGCCTGCCCACCCCGTCTGCCTCTGCCTCTGAAGAAGCCCCTCTGAGCATAAGCAGAGGAGGCCTGAGTCTGAAAAAGGCCTGAAAAGGCTTCCACCTACCCCTGGGGATATGCCTCTGGGGAGTGGCTTGCCACTCCTTAGCTTGGGCACTTTTGTAAGTAGTCCCATATTCATCCATCTTTTTCATGTAATTCTCTGTCTGCTCCCCAAACAGAGAATTCCCACTACAGGAAAATCCATAGCCTTAGTCTGGGTATCCTGTGACAGGCTAGTACACCTGAGCCAGGCCAACCTACAAAAGCTACAGATGTGGCCCACACCAGAGGAAACATCATTAACATCCACAGCAGCATGAAACTGCACCTTAGAAGCCTCAATGCCATCAGCAGCCACCTGTTCTAGTTAAGCTAGCCAGCTGGCCATGGGCTTGTTTGGCTAATTCCATAACAGTATCCATCTAGATTTCTGATACCTAGCTACATAAGCCATATAATTTGCTTGAGTCCCAAGGAGGCTGCCATATACTGTTTTTTCGCCATGGCATCAATCTTCCTGGAATCCTTGTCAGGAGGATGTGAAGCCAGGGAATATTAACTTATCACAGGCTGCAGCCTGAACTACTAACATGACTGCATTGCTGAGAAAGAAATTCTGTATCAGGACCCGACAATGTGTACCTTCTGTCCATCTTTTTATCTACAGGAGGCACAGAATTAGGAGTTTTAAAATTTTATTGTTTGCTTCCTAAAAGACTTATGCAAAGGAATAGACAATCTCCTAGACTCTGGAATATCCATCATTTCTACAAAATCAGGCTCCTCTTGCTCATCCACAGCTTCTTCCAAGGGAAGCTGGAGGTTTCAACAACTTTTGTAAAACATAAAATGAGATGGGGACTCAGATAGCATAGGGAGATTCTAAAGGTTTGTCTGGGGAGATGTCGGTTCAATGGGCACACCAGACCTTCCCAGCCACATTCAAACTGTTCATAATCATCCTCCCCCTCCTCTGGTTCATAAAACTCAACATCATATTCCTGAACCACTGGAACCGAGACGAACCGACCTTTTGCCAGATAGTGGCGGTTCGGACGGAACCTGAGACAATGACTGGACAATTTGGATGGCTTTTGCTACCTCTGCAGCAGTTGGAGAAGGGTTTTGAACTCCAAACCTGCTGACTTTCTTGTTTTCTTCACTGGAAGTGGTTCCTCAGAACCAGCTTTTCTTTGCCGAGAAGTCTCGCCCTGGTCAGAGGCACTCCCTCCGGTTCGGTTGGCACGAACGGGCTGTCCATCCGGTCAGCGGACTTTTGACCTCTCGTTCCCTGAGCCTGCCCAATCTCTTTTCCAGGGTGGCTGCAGGAAATTCTTACATATCTGGCAGTCTGATTGAGGTGGTCAAACCCCAGACAATAAACACGGTGGTGTGTGGGTCAGCCTTGGCAAAGACTTCCCACAGACATCACAGTGTTGAAACAGTGGGCCGGTTTTCTTTTGGGTTTCTCAGACATAATGCCAGCCTAACCAGAAAAACTTGCCCTTTGAGCGGCAGTGCCAGGCAGACACCATATCGGGTTCCTAACACGTGTCACGGTGATGGAAAAAACCGTAATAAAATCCGGGTTTTTTTTTTAGAACCGATAAGAACCAGGAACCGCACTCTAAAATGATAAACTTTAAAGTTAATAAGTTTTTAACTCGGCTGATCGGTTCAAAACCGAACCGATAAACTTACAAGTTCCACACAGACAAACACTTTAAAATTACTTACGATACCACAGACAGAGCTTGAACCGAACGGTTTTGCGGTTAAAATAAAACTATTCTCGGTTGAATCGGACCGAGAAAACACTGTTTAAACCGAGAAATGAACCGAGCAGTAGGAGAAATCTCCGGAAGCGACTGTTCACTGAGGCGGAGTAAAGAATCTGACAGTTCAGGTTTGAAAGTACACAGACAGAGCTGCTTCTTAGAGCTCGTGCTCAAAGTTCCATTTTGGAATGGAATTAACTATTTCACCTCCGGAGCAGTTCTAGTGGTGGGACAAACTGCTACTGTCATAATATAGCAAGACTTCATGTTGTTTGAAAGATAAGACTCTGGCTGGGTAGGAGGGAGATGAGGTGTCCCAGGTGCAGTACACTGGGCAGTGATCACTTATGGAGTCAGGCAGGACTCCTGCCGAGGGGAAGTTCTCAATAATATTGATGAGTATCCAGTCTAGGAGGGTGGAGGTGGTACCCCCGATGGAGATTCTGGTGGGGCTCCTGATAAGTTGCGCAAGGTCTGCCTTGCTTGTAATGGAGGATAAGAGGGAGGAACCGGGTCCAGCCCAGTCCAGATTAAAATCACTCATACAAATGACCGTTTTTTTTCCAGTCAGAGGGCACAAATTCAATAAACTCTTCCACACCCAGCCTAGAGTTTCTAGGGGGTATATAAACGCCTAAGATATGAATTTTCTTAACTCCCCTGAGTAGCAGAAGTGAATGGAGCAACTCGCAGTTAGCCAGAGGGGGACTTTGTATAAAAGACATGCTGAGGTGAGACTTGAAGTACACTGCCAGGCCACCCCCTCTTTTGGCATTACAGCGATCAGACTGGAGCATATTATAACCAGGCAAGGAGCAGAGGGAGTCTATAATAGAAGGTTTCAGACAGGGCCAGAACATCTGGTTCAACTGAGGTTACCCAAGCCTCGAGTTCAAGGAAATTAGCAGTAAGGCTCCTAATATTAAGATGGGCAAAGGTGAAACTGGGTGTTTGATGCCAACAACTGGTGGGAGATTGGGAGGTGACATCAGCTGCAGAGGGTCCAGGATTGGTCTCAACGTCACCAGCAAGAGTAAGGGAGAGGCTAGTTATCCAGAGGGAAGCAATGACAACTGCGTGGGAGACACTCACAGGGGAGAGAGTGCACCTCTGTATGATATTCCTAAGTAAAACCCCAAGGGGTTTATTACTAAGCCCCAGCATAGGTAGAGGTTTAGGGGTGGGGTCAGAAAGTACGCTGAAGTAGCAGAAGTTATCAGGGGAGCAAAAGAGGCGAGTAGAGGGATACTCTGTAGGACCAGTTGCTACTACAAGAAACACAGCACCTGAGACTAGCAGGAGGGGCTATATGGTTTTAGAGTACATGGTGAGGAAGGACTATAGGCAGACTTAACTCGTTGGTATTTTAGCAGCCTAACATGATGCCCCAAAATATTCTGAGACAGCACCTCCTAACAGGCAGCTTGGCCAAGTAAGCCCAGAGGTCCATGTCTGCTCCTGTTAACCAGGCAGCTGCAACACTTGTGATCTAATGTTCCCCATCAGGATACCCTCCAGTCAGGTCAGTGATATTAAAGTTACCCCAAAGGTCTCTGGGATCACTGGAAAAGCATCTGGGTACTAACCTTTGAACATCTGTGTTTACGTGCTTATTATTTACACATCAATGTCGAATCTAAACTGCTGCCTTATTACACAGGATTACTGTAACCAATAAAATGGAATAAAACAGCTATCAACTACCATACAAAATGGGCAATTTACCAACTGTAAGTACTAGTAAGTGTTGTGGAAAAACATTACGCGGGCCAGACCAAAACCTCTCTTGGAACAAGGTTTAGCAGCCATACCCACACTATTACTTCTGCTACCTCTGTAGCTCCGCACTACAATTAAGCAGGCCGCTAGAAACTAGATGTCTGCCTTACCGCAATCCAGATTATAAACCTGTTACATGTTGAAAAATTGAGCTTCATGCATTTCAGCCAAGTGGTGTGAATATAGTAGATAATGTTTAAGAGATCAAGGTCTAGAGTACCGTCTCATTTTGACTCAATGGACCATTTCTCGTCAAGATTTTTGAGGAGGTATCAGAACACTCCTAAGGGCTACCTCAGTGGCTACTGTCGGTCTTTTGGCTGGCCATTGCTCCCATACTGGGACCCTTACCGATTTTGATAAGCTATGTGTAACTATTTTATTTCTGTGTAACCTATTTCTCATGGTGATCATTGATTGTACCTAACCTGCCTTTTGTACCATCAATTATGTCCTTTATTGTAATGTCTATACTACTCAGTTTGCTTTGAGCTCTTGCTGTTATTTTCTCTTGATGTATGTAACTAATCCCGGGTCACCCATGAAAAAGGGACTGTAATGGTCTCAGTGAGCCTACCTGGTTGCCAAAATTTTTAATAAATTTATTAATATATAGCCTCTCAAACCACATTTTTTTTGCTTACATAAACCTCCACTTCACTCCTCTCTGTATCCGATAGGCTGTTTATCAATTTATTGAGCCAGTAACCAATATTTGTTTCAGTTTTACTGGTAATTGGTGCCATTCACTGTAACTGCTGGCAAACATGTGATTTGCACTTTGGCAGCCTGTGAAGATCAGCACAGGGATGCCATGGATTGCAGCTATGGTACCAAACGCATTCACTGCCACTGGCTGCTCCCACGTGCTTGTGTGGAGTGCTGCAAAGGGGCAGACAGCAAGCAGGAGCAGAGAGAGTCTTCTGGCTCCTCAATCAGAAGCACAAACTGGCCACCCAATGGATCACTTGCTCTGCACCTGTAGGATTTATTTCAAAAATGGTAAATAGGAAAGGCACGCGGAGTTAAGACTAATTTCCATCTGTAACCCAGGGGAAAATTAAAGGGAGTACAATCAAACAGCAGTAATGAAACAATTAGTGTGAACAGTGTATAATTCAACATGGTACAAATGCAAACTGGATCAAGCAGGCCATATAGGGTGCTGTCCTATCCCTAACTAAAGGAAATGTTAAAAATAAATTTATAAGACATTTTACTGGTTTACCCATGCCCTAGCCCCATGGCAAAGGGGAGGACTGGGCAACAGCCAACATTTACTGGTTGGTGCTATACCAGTCCCAGGAATGCAGAGGCACTTATAGCAGAGTTCTCTTGGCATACTTTACACACACCCTGGTCGTCCTCAGTGACTTGTAAGTGGCTTAGTGAGCGCCACTTAAAGCATTCACTCTTTTATATGCCCTGTAATCTGACTGCACATGTTGATCCACGATACATCTGGGATCATATGGGTGGACGTAAGTAGGTCCTTCAGAGGAGTGGTAGTGCATGCCTAGGGGACCTCTTTGGCACTTCACGTGGAAACCTCACACATATCCATGTATATGTCTATGCAATGCAAGACTTGGTGAAATTGAGCCTACATAAGGCAAAAAATAAATGCAACTCTCAGACTGACAATCCCAGCACCAATGCATTTATTTACAATATGAAGTGCTTTCCACATTTCAAATACTACGTGCTTACAAAACAGACAGGGCCAACACCAGTTATGTGGTGCTCTTCTGCCTCCTCTAGGTGAAGCTTTAGAGTACTACGGCATCTACATATTATTTTGGCATCAGGCGAATTACTGTTTGAAATGCTGGAGTCTATTCAAAGGGGTAACTGAAAAAAAAAAAAAAAAAACAGTCAAAGGAGTGACTAAAATGACCCATGGACTGAAACCTTCAAGCACCTAAGGGGTATAGACAGGGTGGACATCCAGCAACCATTTAAGCCCGTAAAGCAGGCAGGGGAAAATTTAGGAGGAACGTGAGGAAATACTTCAAGGAAAGGGTGGCTGAAAAAGGGAACAGCCAGTGGAACTGGGTAATGTTAACATGGTGGCAAGCTTAAGAAGGTGTAAGAGAGACACAGAAATGGGGAGGTTAAGTGAGAGGCACTGGAGCCAATGCGAGGGGAACAGCCCAAGCAGAACAGTGGGACAACTGGTATACTAGAGGCCTACCTTATGCTATACTGGCCAACAGCCTAGGCAGGTCGCAGGCAGACTAGATGGCCATGTGCCTTTCTGTCCATAAACACCAATGTTTCTAAATCTGGATTTGTGGTGACAGTGTATCCATTTGGATCCAGCTGTTTAGGTGGATAAGAGGTTTGAAGCTGGACTGTACAAATTAATGATCCATGATTCTTGGTCCAATTGTACTGGTCCTAGACCATAGGATTTCCTGTATGACTGAACTGATTCACTGCTGCATTACACATTGGTACATGCACTGTGTGTAAAGGAAAGAATAAAAACTAGATCAATGCCACATGATGTGAATCCACCCCAACATGGCACCCAAGGCAAGACTGGCTGCTTCACTGGCCCTGTCAGGGCTACTAGACACCTCAATTTCAAATGCCCACCAATCAGGGCACAAGGCACATGTAGCCTTTTGTTTTTATCTGCCTAGTAAGTGCATAAACATGATACCACAATCATGCTTCCGTCTCAAAGAGGCAGGAACTAAAGTTGAAGTGTACGGCTGTTTTCCTGTCCGCCTCCCAGATGACACAAACACAGCACACCAGCCATGCCTGTAATGCCTCCAGGAGCAGAAATGTTTCCCCAAATACATTCAGGTTTGGACTTTTCAAACTAAACAAGCTGCCCAGCCGCTACAAACCAACAGCAAAGTACAGTTATGTAAAAACTTACCGTAACAGCAGATCCTCAAGAGAGGTTCCTGCAATAGGTCATTACTTGGAGGACTGGCGCCACCTGGTACGTGGACCGGACGGCAAGCTTTTCCAGCAATGCCAGGCAGGAGAACACCCCAGATGTCACATCACAATGTCAGTATGATCTATGCAGTGAGTGGTCCCCACGCCCGCCCTCCAGTTCTCTCACCGGAGTCCTCGAAAGACAGACAGGAGAAGGAAACAGATTCTGGAGTCCCAACAGAAATTTGGGAAAAGGAGGGAGGGAAAAATACGGCCTACTGCAGGAACCTCTCTTGAAGATCTACTGCTACGGTAAGTTCTTACGTAACTGTACTATCTTACTTCAAGTGGGTTCATACAGTAGGTCATTACTTGGGACTGAATCCCAAGCAGTCCCTCAGTAAAGAGACACAGAAACACGGGAGGAGTAACAGAACACACAGCACGGCACGGGACCAGCCTAGGACAGAAGGCCCTACAGAATGGCGAGGCCAAACCCGGCCCTTCACCTAGAAGCAATGTCCAGGCTGTAGTGCTCGATAAAGGTATAGACCGAACTACAACTTGCTGTTGCACAGATCTTGGCTGCAGAAACATTCTGAAGAAAAGCCGCAGATGCAGCCATGTCTAGTGGAATGACCTCCAACAACCCCCGGCATAGGTTTGTTGTACTTCTGATAACAGAAGCGGATGCAGTTAGCTAACCACTTTGACAGGCACTGTTTGGAAATAGCCTTCCCCAGAGATCTGGGGGCAAAAGACACGAAGAGCTGGTCATCCTTATGGAAATCTTTAGTCCGATGAGTACAGCACCTTAGGATTCAGTGTACATCCAGGGTATGCAAAAGAGCTTCACCTCTATTCTCAGGAGCGGGATAATATACCGGTAGTTCCACTGTATGATTCAGCATGAACTCATATACCACCTTGGGTAAGAACTTAGGATTTGTTCTGAGGACTGCCCGGTCCTTGTGAAAACTCAAAAAAGGCTCCTTAAACACCAGGGCCTGAAGCTCGGAAATTCTTCGAGTAGAAGTAACAGCAACTAAAAACAGCACTTTCCAAGACAGCTAGCGCAAGTCACAGCTCATCACTGGTTCAAAATAAGGGGGAGAGAGTTTCTCCATCACAAAATTCAAATCCCAAGGTGGTGTATGGTTGCAGATGGGGTGTTTCAGATGGAGAATCCCTTTCAGGAAAGTTTTGGAAATCTCCAACTGGGCCACAGGCTTACCATCCACAAACGTGATATGCCAAAATGGCAGACAAATGTACTCAGACAGGAATAGGATAACCCAGAATCAGAAAGATGAAGCAGGTATTCCATGATATGTGGGGCTGAACAAGTGAAAGGGTCCCAACTCTTGGAAGTTGCCCAGATAGAGAAATGCTTCCACTTCATGGCATATGTGGATCTGGTGGAGGGTTTCCTAGCCTCCAACAGCACCTGGGCTACTCTAGTGGAAATCCCAAAAGGAGACTTCACTATGTCTGCAAGAGCCATGCATGCAAATGCAGGGTCCTGAGCCACACGTGTACAAACTGGCCCGGTTCTGAGCGAGGAGGTTGTGCATAAATGGAAGTGGAACCGGGAGTTCCCTCGCTAACTGTTGTAAGAGTGGGAACCAAATTTGCTTCGGCCAGAGAGCAGCTATTAGGATTATTCAAGCTCTCTCGGCCTGAAGTTTGAGTACCCTCTGCGGAATGGGGAAGGGGGAGGCATACAAGAATCTCCCTGTCCAAGACAGAGAGAGAGAGAGAGAGAGAGAGAGAGAGAGAGAGAGAGAGACATGTCATGCCAGAAAGCACCATGCCCTGGAATGAGCGAGCAAATCTGTGAAGTTCTACGTTGGATGGGGACGCGAAAAGATAGAGTTCCGGTCACCCCATCTCTGAAATAGTGACTGCCACTTCCTGATTTAGTTCCCATTTGTGCGCGAGGGTGAAGGATCTGCTGAGGCTGTCCACCAGGATGTTTTGTACTCCTGGTATGTGCACTGCTACGAGACGGATCATGCTGGACTGCCCAGTTCCACACTCACCTCCTCCCTGCAGAGGGAGTATGATCGAGTGCCTCCCTGCTTGTTGATGTACCAGACTAAAGACATGCTGTCTGTCTGGACCAGCAGTAATCCCCGTGGGAGTACACACTGGAACGCTTGAATCACGTACAGGACCACTCATCTCCACAACACTGATGTGCAAGGACATCTCCAAGTGGGACCAAAGTCCCTGAGCTTGGTGGTCCCCCATATGAGCCCCACAGTTCAGACTGGAGGCATCTGTAGTTAGCATGCCGATAGAAGCTGGGCCCCGAAACAGGAGACCCAGTCAGGTTCGAGGGATCCCTCCATCATTGTAAATCCTTCTGAAGAGCTGAGGAAATCAGGACCGGGTAGTCCCGATTATCTTGAAGCTGATCCCACTATACCTGCAAGGACCACTGAGTGACCCTCATATGGAGCCTTGCTAGGGGACCCGTGGATATGGAGGCCGCCATCAAACATAGGAGACAGAGAACCTCCCTGGCTGGGAGAAATTTGGAAGAGGCTACCAACGTGGCCTGTTTGACCAGAGTTTCCATCCTGTAAGAGGGTAGGAAAGCTCTGCACTGGACTGTATCCAATACTGTTCCAATGAACTGCAGTCTCCGAGAAGGGATCAGAGAGGACTTGGGGATGGTGACCATAATTCCAAACTTGGAAAACAATCCAGAGTAACTGAAAGGGCCTCCAAAAAGATGGAGCTGAAATCAGCCAGTCATCCAGATAGGGGAAAACTGCAATGCCTTGGCATCACAGGGCCATAGTCACCACCGCTAGGCACTTGGTAAAAAAAAAAAAAACAGGATGCGGAGAGGCCCAGAAGTGGAAGTGCTCCTTGGAAAACAAAATGCAGAAAGCAGCGGTGACTTGGGGAATCGGGATATGCAAGTAGGCATCCTGCATAACCACAGCAAACAACCAGTGAGTCCTCTGAAGAAGAGGCAGGAGGCTCTGGAGGATCGACATTCTGAATTTCTTGTACTCGAACAGACAGTCTGCCAAGGTCAAGTATGGGTCGCAGGTCACCATGTTTTTTGGAACCAGAAAATGTGGGAGTAAAACCCCGCCCTCTGTGATGAAGAGGAACGGATTCTATTGCTTCTTTTAACAGAACCTGTACTTCCTTCCTTACAAGGATGGTCTGGTTTGGAGAGTAGGCTGACCTTCATTGTGGAGACTCTGGAGGGGATTCCAGAAACTCCAGGGTGTGTCCTTGGGACACTATCTGTGGGACCCAAGCATCAGAGGTGATGCTCCACTACTGCTGCGTGTGGCGGGCAAACCTCCCCTACCGGCTCCTCACACTGAGGCCAAGGAGGGGGTGGGGCGAGGGAGTCAGGAGATGGCTGGATGGGCAGGGGAGGGCCCCCTGAGCGTCTGATTTTTGGAGGCAATGGGGAAGAGAAGGTTCCCATGGCCTTACATTTGCCCCGACGGCGGTTCTGGGCTTGTTTGTGCTGCCTCCAGGTCCTTTTTTGAAAGGGTTGCTGACCCTGCACGCCTGAATGGTACATGGACCTTACAGACCTAAGGGCCTGACCACGATCCTGAAGGTCCATATCATCATCCTTGGTGTCGCCACCGAAAAGCACAGAGCCCCTGAAGGGGGGCGTCATGGATCGCTGTCTTGACCCCGTTGGCAAGGCCAGAGATGTGAGGCCAAGCGTGCCGCCAAAGGGAGACGGCAGCAGCAGAGGTATGGACCACTCCATCAACAGAGTCGTAAATGGCTCGAAGAGTATGCCTGCAGGAAATTCTGGACAGGCGAATGTCTTTGGCGATCTCCTCCTTGAGGTCCGAAGGCTCCATGGACTGGATATGGGCCTCGAGCATGGCTAGGGTGGCTTTCTGGTGAGACCATGTGAGCTACATAGTTGAGGGAACACAATGCGCATGTAGTCGAAGAGTAGACCTTTTTCCCATACTGGTCAATCTGCCTGGACTCCTTGTCTGGAGGAGAAGTGTTCATGTGCATAGGGGACATAGTGCGATCATGAGCCGCAGAGATAACAGAGTCTGCCTTTAGGTGCGTACTCAGGAAAGAAGCACCCACAGGCGCCCGGGTAAGTCCTATCCGGCCTTTTTGGCATGGCCGGGATAGAATGGGGCAGTTGCCAGACTGCAGTGGTGAGGTCCAATCCACAGAGGAACAGGAATCGGGGAAAGAGATTAGAGTTAGAGTTGCTCGGTAAGTCTTTCCCGCATAGGATCCTGTTATGCAGACTTCCATTTATAGAATTCTTGTACGGAGCTGAAGAGGTCTGAAAAGAAAGCATCCTCTGGAGTGGATTTTGAAGCGGTCTTCCCCTTCAGCAACCAGGGATTCTTGGTCAGACGACTCCTCTGAAGAGTCCTCCCCCGAACCCGGATTGGCTTCTGGTGTACCCAAGTCTAGAAGGGTAATATCCCAGGTGGCAGTCTCCAAAACATGAACCATGGATGTGACTGAGCTCACAGGGGACAGCGACCTGGGAGGAGAACAAGGTGTTTGGGAGTTGACTCTCCAGGTCCGTGATCAACCCCGCGTCCACGCCTCCCTCCACCAGGACTGGATAAGAGTCCTGAAATCCGGCTGAGAAGTCTGAGGAGGAGGGACAGCATGGGCACACAGGTAATGGTACCCATGGTATCCTGGAAAGGAATACCCCAGATGGGGGGGGTATCCTGGGTAGTAATATCCTGCAGAGTGCCAATCTGGTGGAGGACTTGCCAGGGGATGGTCCACAGAGTACCCTGAGGGGTAGTGCAGGACAGGGAAGGGTCGCAAGATAAGTCCAACGTCACAGGTGCAGATGTTGGGGGAGCCCTCGAAGGACCCACCGTAGTATAAATCGAAGGTGGGACAGACGTTGGGCAAATGGACGTCGGGACCACAGATGTCAGAAACTGATCTGGTGTCTGAATCAGACATAGGGGCTCCCGACATGGGAACCTGATCTGCCATGGAAGCCAGTGGCTGGTACAGACATGAAGGTTCTGTGGAAGGCAGACAGAGTTGTCCGAGGGTCCGGCGTAGGTACATGCCCCGCCGGCTTGGACAGAGGAGTCGAATCCGGCGTCGGAACTTTAGCTGGAGCTAGAATGGTCCTCCCAAAAGGGACTGGAGGGGCCTCCACTGTCGGACTAGATGGTGGTGGAGTGATCTCCTTCCCAGAGACCCGAACGGGTGAGCAGGGGTCAGAACTGGAAGTATGCGCAACATCTAGGTGACCTGTGCTCTCCCCCTCCGCCCTGGAGTAGCTGGAACCGAAGCCTGGGCCACAGAAGGGGGAAGAGTGGCAGTCCTCCCTGGGTTCAACCGGGCATCAGATAAAGACTACCGAAGTCACAGACGGGACAGCCATGTCTGGGCGGGTGCCAGAGGCAGCAGACTTATCAGATGAGGGAGCCAGATGGGAGGGGGCAGAACCCCCTGCCAACTTATCAGCTGAGGCCAGGCGAGTCCCCAAGGAGCAGGGAGTCATCTTATCGACAGCCAGGCGATCTACGGATGAGCTGGGGACCAACCTAGAAGCAGGGCGACCACCAGTGTAGCCAGTGGCAGACTTACCCCGCAGAAACAGCAGACTCTTGGACGGTCTGACAGCATACCCGGACTCAGCCTGGACAACCTTCACCAAAGGTGGCAGGGGAGAGGCCTTGCTAGTTGATGGCCTGCTGGCTTCGGCCAGGAACCATCTTCTGGGTGCTCCCGAAGCTTCTCTTTGTGTTTCTTGTCAGAAGAAAAAGCAGAATCCTGGAGTTGCTCCATTTGCTTTTCGAGCGAGACCAACCACACCTCATTAAGTGGGCTTCCAGAGCCTGCTGCCTCCATTTGCGGGTGGCCTGGTTGAAGGGCTGGCAGTCTGGGCAGGTTGCGGTAGGGTGGTCCGGGCCTAAGCAGATGACACTTGTGGTGACAGTCTTTGTCAGGTATCTGGGTTCTGCAAACCTCACACTTCCTTCGGTGGTGGAGAAGACACAGAAAAATGGAAGAAACCGAGAAACTCTGAAAAAGACTGAAAAAAAGGTGCAAAACTGACAGCGACTGCTGTGGAAATTTACAGCAAGGTAACACGCACGAGACAACGGCAGGAAAGAACTGGAGGGCAAAGCGTGGGGACCGCCCACTATATAGGGTCACGCTGACATCACGTGATGTCGGGTGGGTGGTCCCCAGTCAGGCACTGCTGGAAAAGTTTGCTGTGCAGTCCAGACGCCAGGTAGCGCTAGTCTTACAAGCAATGACCTACTGGAACCATCTCTAAGTAAGATCCACACTTTTACTACAGCAGATTTTCTGCCACGTGTTTCATTTTCACTAAATCTTCATATTTGCACCAGTTTGGACTTTTGGCTACTGGCAGGACATGCAAAGTGCCGAAGCATCTAAAAGTGCTATGAATTTGTTTACATACTAGGATCAGACAGTCAAACTGCATCCAAATGTTAGTATGTTTTGCAACAGAACTGAAGCTCTGAAAGTCAGGCCCTTAAGTTTTTTTTGTTTGTTTGTATACCTATTTCTTTCATGAAGCAGCATGCTGGGACACCACATCCTCTTCTTCAAAGTGCTTAAAAAAAAAATAAATGAGAAAAACTGTAAATCAAACAGTGATGTTGTTCAATGTCAAGCAATACTAAGCAGGCTTCTTTAAAGTGGCGGCACAACGAAAAGGGTCCAAACAGTGATAATCATGATGAACTGGATGCCTTTCACTTTTCAATCATACTTCACTGTTACAGGTATTTTAAGTATGATCAGAAAGTCGACAACAGAAGCCCCACACCAAAGCATGGTGTTGGTCCCAATTTACACTTTGTGTGCATTTTTTTCTTCACCCTTACTGAAGAATAATATATTGTATCAGAAGATTCTGTTAAGCTGCCATTTTCTACAACTACAAATCCTAGAATCCTGTGTAGTGGGACATCAGAGGAGGACTGCAGCAGTGGGAAATTCAATAGCCTAGTGTATGTTTGAGCTTTTGTAAGCTCTGATCAGAAGCCTGCCTGCTCCCCCAGAGCCAAGTACAGTCCTCTGTTACTATACTTAGCCCAGGGAGGAAAGCAGGACCAGCAAACAAATAATCAGGACTTAAAATCTTCACCATGCACTGCAGGCTACTAAATGTCCATTTATCCAGTGGTGGGTATCAGTTTCAACGCAGTCTGAGCAAGAACATGAGAAATCTATGGAGACATCTGCTTCCACAGCTTTTTGTCAAAACCAATAGTGTCAATGTGGTGTATTTGTCCACTTAGTTCACAACACAATAACACAAAAATGCAGAAAGGAAGTAAGGGAAAAAGTATACCACTTTTCAGATTAGTACCAAGGATGGCTGGTATGTGGAAGAGATGTGCAAGTAGCAGCCTCCACAGTGACAAAACTGTGTATCAACACAGGCAGTTTCTTCAGCCTAGGCTTCTAGATCATAAAATGTATAAAAGGATTCCTTTCGTCATTATCTCAGCCTACTACATGACTAAATAGGTCACGCTATCTGGGTGCAGAGTTCATTTGTTATATTGACTAGGATACCAATATAGCTTGCACACCACCATCTGGGTGCAGTCCTTATTTGTGGTTCTGCCTAGGAGGCTAAAGAAACTCGCACCCTATGTGATATGGCAGACTACATTGGTCTTACTTTCCACCTAACTGTAACAGCATGCAACCTTTCTATAACTCATCTGGGGTACCTATATGTTTCAGTTCACTGTTGGTCCTGGAAACACGAAAATGACCGTGAACATGGCCCTTATGGGCTCACTCATAGTGGGGCTCTTTGGTATCCCAAGATCACTGTACTTGTACTTCACTGAGTTGCCTTGCTGTACTTTACAGACAGACAATGTCTCCCTGTCCTTATTCTCCAACCAGAAGCAACCCACCCACCCCTCACTCTGTCTGGCACTACTTAAAGAAAGGGATGCCTCTTGAGTACGTTGTATCCTCCTTGTCACTTTATGGCTACCTCCCACCCACCACACGCATCCTAAGGTCGCAGATTCCTAGATCTGCTCCTCTTGGCAGGAGGTGATATTGAGTAACTGGTTCCACCACCCCGCCTCCTTCTCACAGCGCCCCCCTCTGGGTTAACAGGCATGTATGGACACTGTACACCTCTGTCTGCAGGCTCCTGTCCAAATTCAAACAGTGTGAAATGTGCATGTTTGTGTGTGTTTTTTTTTGGGGGGGGGGATTCGAATGGGGGTGGCACACATACAACGGCTAGGTAAGAACTGTACCATAAAGTGAGGTGGAAAGGAGAGAGTGAAGAGTCTCTAGGGTTCTCTCTCATTTAACATTAGTTAGGCAAAAATAGACAGACACGATAAGCCAGCATGCCTTTCTCTGACAACAAAATTATCTGTGTCTGTTGCTGGTTTACTTCATAAATCGTTTATGGGGTTTGTTTTTTGCCAGTGTTCATGGCACAAGCTACAGAATAAACTGCTCTCATCTTGTAATTCAGAGTCATCTCTTTGGGAGCCCAACATGATGCCCCAAAAAATTCAGAGACAGGAGGTGCTGGAGCACTGCCCATCTAATAGGCAGCTTAGCCTAGTAATTAATTGGAACATAGGAAGTGCCAGATGAAAAAAGCCCACTGGTCCAGGGCTGTTTCCTGCTAACCAGGCAGCGGCAACATTTGTGATCTAATGTTCCCTATATCCTCCCATCAGTTAGGTCAGTGAAACTAAAGCTACCACAAAAGGTCTCCAGGATCACTGAAGATGCATTTGGTTACTAACCACTGAATGTTTATGTGCTAATGTACACATCAATGCCATTTAAACTGCTGCCTCATCACACAGGATCATTGTAATCAATAAACGGGATAAAAACAGCCATCAACTGCCGTACAAAATGGGTAATTTACCAACTGTAATTACTGGTAATTGTTGTGGAAAAACAGTATGCGGGCCAGACTAAAACCTCTCTCAGAACAAGGTTTAGCAACCATAACCACACCATCATTCTTGTCCTTGATACCTCTGTAACTCTGCACTACAATTAAGCAGGCTGCCAGAAACTAGATGTCTGCATTACTGCAATCCAGATTATAAACTGTTGCATGTTGAAAATTCAGCATCACACATTTCAACCAAGTGGTGTGAATACAGTAGATCAACTTTCAGAGATCAAGGCATTTCCAGTGCACCATCTCCTCTTGACTCTCAGTGGGCCATTTCTTGTCAAGATTTTTGTCCTTGAAATTCATTAATATATAGCCTCTCAAACCACCTCTTTCTTGCTTATATAAACCTCTAACTCATTCCTCTCTGCATCTGATGGGCTGTTTATCAGTTTGTTGTGCCAGTAACTAATATTAGTTTTAATTTTACTGGCAATTGGTGCCATTCACTGTAAGGGCTGGCGAACCCTGCACTTTGCAAGCCCGTGGAGATCTGCACAGGGCTGCTACAGTACCAAGATGCATTCACTGCCACTGGCTACTCACGCATGCTTGTCTAGAGTGCAGCAAAGGGGACAGCCAGCTAGCAGGAACAGAGGCTAGTTTTCTGGCACCTCGATCAGAAGAACAGACTGGCCACCCAGTGGATCACTTGCTCTGCACCTGCAAGAGATCCTATTTACTTATTTGAAAAGTGGGAACTGGGTAAGGCACACTGAGCCAAGACTCATTTACAGTACAGGTGCAACCTGGGGGAAAAGGAATAGACTCAAAGAGCATAGTACACAGCAGTAATGAAACTGTACAAAATAAAGTCCGAACAGTCCACACTTCAACATGGTATATGTGCAAATGGGATACAGCAAGCCATTGAGGGTGCTCTCATATCTCCAACTAAAGGGGATGTTAAAAAAAAAAAAAAAACACACACACACACACACACAAAAGTGCCAACTCCATGGCCCGGCGAAAGAGTTAGAGTATGGCATGTTGAGCCAGTGTTCACGCCCGAGACAGGTGCCAGGAGTGGAGGTCAGCAGGTAGTGTACAAGCATCCACTGGACACTTCCTCCTGGTGGGGGTCCTGCCTCGGCACCTCCGGGCAGACTGGGTATGTGCTTGTGGGGATCTGCGACTTCAACACGCCCCCGCCCGATGACTGCCACCACAGGCAGAGAACGTGGTGCAGAAGGGCAGAGGAAAAAAAAAAAAAAAAAGAAAATGGCGCATCTGCCAGTCAGATGACGGATGCCTGCACCCTTGCCACTGTGGAGCCCTTGGACCACCAGACTGACCCAGCAGCACCCAGGGCCAACTGAGCAGACCGGTAAGGTTTATGCTCTCAGTAGAGAGAGGACCCACCCAATGCAAGGGTTACCCTGGGAGGGTTACCCTGGGAGGGCTGCAATGTGGGGCAGTGGGCAGATGGGACCAGACCTTGGCAGCCCGAAGGAGAGACCTGGGGGCATGCAGGAGTGGAGCATACATAAATCATACAAACACATTTTACTGGTTGGCTCATGCCCTCGCCCCTATGGTAAAGGAAAGGACTGGGCAAGAGCCAACATTTACTGGTGGGTGCTGTACCAGCACCAGGAGGGGTGGTGGCAGCAGAGCGAGCAGAGGCACTTATGGCAGGGTTCCCTGGCTATCCTCCGTCATGTGTAGTTGGCTGCTTCAGCCTCCCCTGAAACAGGTTGGGGCCTCCGCAGGGAGGCTGGCCTCACCATTTGAGAAACCCAACTTAGTGAATGCCACTTTAAGCAGTCCCCTTTGCATGCCCCCTGTCACAGCATGTGGTAATTTCAGACGAGGCAAATTTACAGGTTTAAAAAACCACACCTTGGTCCGATATTTATTTTTCAAAAGTTCAAAATATAATAAATGAAAAAAAAAAATTACCAAGAAAATTACTAATTATCAGTAGTTTCTCACACAATACAGTCCTGGATTCTAGAGCTCCTAAGACCCTTCTCACCTGCATTCAACAGCTTATCTACAGTAGCAGCAGAACATCTCCTCCTCTTTCGGGGCTGAGCCCCACTGGGCTGCACTTGAAATGAACTTAGTGAAGAGGTATTTATATATTTTGGTGGGGGGTACACCTGACTAAGCCCTTTCTATTTACAAGTCTGGACATGCTGTTTCATGTCAGAACATGTTTCAAAACCAAAGGGGAGGGGTTATTTCAGGGGATTTCCTGGTTCAGTTAAAGGTACAGTGTATATCTACACATATACTGACTACCTCTTTGATCCACAGTGACTAAGCTCTTTCATACATAAAACCTTATACAGTAACAGGTTTATAGTGTGAATTTGTGAAAATATCTTAAGGATTTCTTATACCTGTACTAATCAAGACATTATATTACTTCTGATCATTTTTTTAAAAAGGCTTTACTAACTGTATGCATTCCTATTTAAAATATCCTTCATGCTTTTTGTACACAAAATGCACTTTTGCACTTTACACACCACCTCTTTGGGTGTTTGGCATCATTCCCGGGACTGGATGGATGGAAATGGAAAAAGAATGAAAGGAGAGAACTAGTAGGAAGTTTAGTAAGGAAAGTAAAGAGCTACGCTAGGTGGCCAACCTAGGATTGGGGGAGGGGGGAGGGAAGGAGAAAAGCAAAGAGATAAGCGTTAACTGTTGCACAACAGACATTTTGGTAGCTAGGAAATAAAGAGATTGAAAAGTGGTCCGTCAGTCACAGCCGAGGGTGTAGCCGAACTCCACCACCCCCCAAAATCCAGCTGCGTATGGTGATCCAGAACACATCCGGGATCATATGAGTAGATGCATGTATGGTCCGGGGGGGGGGGGGAGAAGAGATTGAAGTGCATGCCTTGGGGACCTCTCCACACCCCCTCCCACCTCATGTGGAAATTGCACATACATATCCATGTCTATGCAGCACGTACACTAAATGAATCGGGCCCTATGCAAGACAAACAAAACAAGTGCAATTCCCAGATTGACAATCCTAGTACAGACACATTAAGTTTAATTTACAATATAAAGTGCTTCCCATATTTCGGACTTCCGGTGACGTCAGCGTGGCAATGGCTGCCTAACTTTAGAGCTCCATCCCTCCAGCCGGCTTAAAAAGCAATTTAATCGCCGCAAACAGGATGTCCTCACCAGCGAAAAGTAAAAAAAAACGATCGGAGAGATCCCAGTTAACGCAAACTCAAAAACTCCGAGCACGGATCCACGAGGAGCAGGGCGATGCTTCGGATTCATCGGAGGCCCTTCCTGATCCTCCTCAGGCCGACCTACTCGAGAGAGCCCTGAGCGCAGACCTGGTGGCCACCATCAAGCAAACAGCCCACAAAGTAAACAAAATCGACAAGTCTCTGGCCGACCTCAAGGCAGATATGAATAAAATTAGTCATAAAACAGACCAGCTTGAAGTACTTACTGTCCAGGTCTCTGAGCAGTCAGACCGCCAAGATAGTCTATTACTGTACCTGTTGGCGCGAGATCGTGAGCTCACCCACTGCCTGGACGACCTCGCGGGAAGAAGCCGGCGACAGAATCTCCGGATTTACGGGGTTCCAGAGGGCCTTGAAGATAAATATCCAGACGTGATCACTTTTCTACAAGCCCTCCTACGAGATATCCTGGAGCTGCCTGCTGGATTTGTAATTGAAATGGAGCGCGCGCATAAAGCACTGTCACCCAAGCCAGCCAATCCAGACGCAAGGCCCCGCTCGATCGTAGCTAAGCTGGTCTCATACAGAGTAAAGGAGGAACTGCTGCGAAAAGCATGGCAGAAGGGCCAGCTCAGCTATTCCGGCTCTCGGATCTCCCTAGATAATGATCACACTATGGTGGTCCAGGAGGCTCGAAGGGCTCTCTGGCCGTTTGTTAAACAGCTACGGGCTAAAGATATCAAAGCCCAGATATTATTTGATCTCTACAAAGGCTGGGCCCAAGGTGTTTCCTGATCTGCTGGCAGCCTCTTCGTTTGAGTTCGCAGGGGATTACCCCCTCTTGTTAAAGAGAAGTTGGAGAAGGATCTACTGGTTTCGGCCTGGTCAGTATCACAAAAAGGAGCCTCAGGGCCGGCCATGTCATCACGGATATCAACCCACACAAACCTCCGAGCAGACGTTTCAACTCTCTTGAAGAGATATGGTGACCCTACCAGGATGGATATGAAGGCGGCGCACCTATAGGTGGACACTCTGGAAACCCCTCGAGATGACCTGCCACAAGAAGCGGTGAACACATGACTTCACAGAGGATCCCCGGGTTGTAATCCTGATTGAAGACCTTATGGGGGGGCTCTTCCCCACTCTCACCTCCACTGCACCTATCCCCAGCTGTCCGGGTCCAGTTCCCCCTCCCGGCTGCGTGCTCGAGACTGCTACAAGCACTGAACTAATAACACCGTATTCTAACAGGGGAGAACAGTATAAACAGCTGTGTGGATTTTTCACACCAATGTTAACCGTGAGTAGGGTCTGTGGGTGCCTCTGGGGTGGGGGATGCATAGCTCATCCCAATAGGGCATGGGGGGATTGAGGCTGGTGGGGGGGGGGGGACTTGCAGGGGTCTCATGGTTCTCCGATTGGAGTGAGACGAAACCAACCCCTTTATCTTCTAATATATCTTGTCTGACGGTAGATGTTTTTAAATGGAAATGGAGGGGTCTCCCCTGCCTCACGCTCCCTGACCACTCCCCTCCCGGGCTGATACCCAACGCCCCTCAGGCATGGAGGAGTGAGCAGATGTTTACCCGGGTGCTATATACTCGCAGACATGGACGCCGTTACTAATACCGACCAGATTGGTGCTTTAAGAGCCCTCCTGGACATGTATACTGAGTTGACTCCTGATGGGGGAAGGGGGAGAGAGAGGGCGCCGGAACACATAATGCCTCATTGACAGTTCTGTGGCGGTGGGGCCACCCCTGCCTTGGACTTTGGGGCTCTCCCCAGCCCGTGGCTTGACTCCGGGCCTCGGGTCATCCCTTCTCCCCGTACTAACTCATTAAGGACATCTCTAAATGGAGGTGTTAGTATCCCCGATCGACTAAGCCCAATGGCCTTCTATTACGCTGAGACTGCACACCTTGAATCAAACTGGCGATTCAACACAGTATGACATTTAAAGCCGACCAGTTGGGAGGTTCTGGAGCGGATTAGCCTATTAACCACCCGCTGACACTGAGGCAAGCTCGATAGGGACTCTTCCCTAGAGCAGGGGAAGGTACCCCCTCACACCACCTGTGAGGGACCAGCCCCATACTGCACCCTTGCAGTAGCCTCATCGCTAAAAGACCACCATCAGCATCCCTTGGGAGTCACTCTAAACTCCTCGCAAAGTGAGAGGGGCACCCAGCTCATTGGATCCGGATGCCTCCCTCCACAACGCCTTTGCGTGCTCAGACATGGATCAGGGCATTGTACACAGTTATAGTTTTACCTGAAGTTCTGCAGAGTATAGCACGAGCCTCTGCATTTCCTCTAATATCTCCTCTTAAGTCCGTACAGTTGGGGATATATGCCCCTCCAGTCCATTGCACCTTCCCCGGACCCTCTGAAATATAAGCTGACCTCGGGTTCTCGAGAGACCGGGGAATGCAGTGCGAGATGGGAATGTCCTCATGGGATTTCAGCTGACATGATGCCAGCTGAGTTTGAATTTAATATAGTTGACTTAATATGGTTTAGCCCGAATGGTTCAGACAGGGGCATTTGTTATTTTATACAACAGTTGTTAGAAACAATAGAGAAGAACAAGTTTCAGATGAAGATTGACAGCATAAACATCTTCGCAAAAATGGCAGTAACAAAATTACTTCACCAGAAGACATTATGGGTATGTTTAAGGTCAGTGATTTACCACAAAGAAAAATGGGTCCTAGGCATTTAAAAGTATACTCTCTGATTGTAAATGGTTTGAGCAGTCCAGTGAAAAGGGCCAGAATGATAACCTTAACCAGGAGGGCAAAAGCTGATATAGTTTACTGGCAGGAGACCCACCTATCCTCAGCGGAGCATGAAAAACTCCGTGGTAGAAACTACTCCCAGGTCTTTACCTCAGCAAAGCCACAGAAAAGGAAAAGAGGAGTTGCCATACTGATCTCCTCTCTCCTTCCATTCCGGGCAGTTCGAGAATGGAGTGACCCGGATGGTAGGCTGATAATAGTCCAGGGGAATTTATTTGACCAGGAGATAACCTTGGCTAATGTGTATATACCCCCGGCCTCGGGCTCCCATGTGATCCGATTTTTGATGGATAAAGTCATAGAGATGACAAGAGGAGTCCTGATATTGGCGGGGGATTTCAATATTGTCCCAAACTCGACCCTGGACACCTCTAGTTCCAGGCCCAAGGCCCAACCAGCTCCCAATAAGTTCTTTAAACAATTTGTGGAGGGTATGGGATGGCTTGACACCTGGCACACCTTGCATCCTAGAGACAGGGGGTATTCTTTTTACTCGGCAGCTCACTCGACATACACTAGAATCGATCACTGTTACACTCAAAGAGCAGCTCGTCTCCCTAATCGAAGCAACTCTCGGCCCCATAGCCTATTCTGACCACGCGCCCCTTATTACTCTGTGGGAATTTGGTTCAGAGACGAAATACGGTTTGGAGATTTAATCCGATACATTTAAAAAGAGAAAAATTCAAAGAGTTTCTTAGTGATAAAATAGTAGAAATTATACAGGATAACTCTAACCAGGATATCCCATCTACCTTTTTATGGGATACCCTGAAAGTGGTCTTAAGAGGTCACTTAATAAAATATACGGCTGGACTGGCCAAAGCCCGGAAAGAGAAGCAGCTACAGTTAGAACAAACGCTCCAGTTCCTTCAGCTAGCTCACCAAAATGGAGACGACACAGTTCTTCCCCAGATAAAACAGACTAGGAACAATTTAGACTCCTTGTATCTGCAGCAAACAGAAACGGCCTTAGCATATTTGCGTCAGAGATATGGAGAGGTGGGCCCGCGGGCCTACCGATTACTAGCTTACCAACTCCGCCAACACCGTAAATTAGCTACAATTGCTATGATAAGGGATCCTGAAAATGGGGTTTACCATACTAAATTTAAAAATATATCCCAGGCCTTCTGCCAATATTATAAAACCCTTTACATGCCGGAGCATGGGGTTAACCAGTCGGAAACAAAAGCCTTCTTGACAGCCTTGAGGCTCCCTTCACTTGCCCCGGAGCAACAAAACCTCCTAATGAGACCCATTACACTGGAAGAGCTGATGCAGGTTGTCTCAGGCTCCAAGACCCAGAAGGCTCCTGGCCCGGACGGCTACGGATCCGAGTTTTATAAACATTCGATTCGGTCCCTGAGCAGGCTACTTATGGTAGCCTTCAATGAGGTCCTTTCTGGTGAGCCGCCTCCCCCCAGCTGGGATTACGCCACTATTTCAGTCATACCCAAGCCAGGCAGAGACCCCTTGCAATGTAGCTCATATAGACCGATATTGGTCCTTAATTCGGACTACAAATTTTTCATGTCCATACTGGCGAGACGGATGGATCCCATGCTGCCGGCCTTGATTGGCCTGGACCAAACAGGATTTATCAGCTCCAGGTCCACATCGGATAATACCCGGAGAGCCCTGCATCTGGTCCATGCGATGCAATCGCGGCCCAACCCATCAGTCCTTCTCAGCTTGGATGCTGAGAAGGCCTTCGACCAAGTGTCGTGGCCGTTCTTGTTTACCACAATGGCTAGTATGGGATTCCCGGAGCCCTTTATAGCTGTCCTAAGGAGGATTTATGCCTCACCTAAGGCATGTGTCAAACCTTCCGGACACCACTCAGAATTCTTTCCCCTATATAGGGGGCACGCGTCAGGGCTGCCCTCTGTCTCCAGGACTTTTCACCATATTTATTGAGCCCTTTGCCCAAGCAATTAGAGAATCTAGAGAAATTTCAGGGGTGAGTATAGCTGGGACTGAGCATCGTGTAGCCCTCTACGCGGACGATGTCCTGCTCTTCCTCACTAAACCAGAGCAATCAATATCTTCTATCTTTTCTCTTCTGGAAGAATTTGGTAGGCACTCAGGCTATAAGTTGAATACTAGTAAAACAGAAGCCCTCACCTTCCATTTTACTCCCTCCCATACATTTAAGGCGAAATATCCGTTTTGCTGGGGCCTTACTAAGATGAAATATTTGGGGATTTATCTTTCCCGTCGGGCAGAGGAGGCTCTGCATAACAACTACCATCCATTTACATCCCAGTTGAAACAGGATTTGGAGAGATGGGGTCTCCTTCCACTAAACATGTTGCAACACATTGAAGTGGTTCGAATGGTGATCCTCCCGAGAGCTTTATACCCGTTTCAGAATGTACCTTCCAAGCTGCCGAGTAGCATGTTTAGGGTCTGGAACAAGGCTCTGACTCTGTTCCTGTGGGCGGGTAGACGTCCGAGAATTAGAATTGGGATCCTTCATCTCCCTAGGGTGGAAGGTGGTTTAGCTCTTCCCAATCTAAAGTTATATTATTGGGCTACCCACCTCTCCTTTATACTACATCGTCTTACTGGGGTGACTACGGCCCAGTGGAGGGAGATTGAGGAGGGTATGCTCCCAGACCAGGAATTCCAGAAGGTGATTCTTTATAAGAATCCCACCATGATCGGTCGACACACTTGGGACCAGTGGATTGCATACCAGATTCAGGTCTGGCTGATAATGAGGAGATCCCTTCGGATTATCCCATTTCTGGTTACCCTGTGCCCGTTAGACTTGCTGGAAGATTTTATCCCTGCCCTCTTTGATCAGACCTTCCGGAACTGGAGATTCGTCCATCTCCAATGCCTCCCACAACTGCAGATGGGCCCCAATTTTAAAGAATTCCAGACTATTAGCCAGAAACATCAGTTAAGACAATCAGATTTCTTTCGATACCTGCAGCTACGGCATTATTTTGAGTCTCTACCCCCCAACGTCCGAACCCCGGATGCACATCCCCGAGTGATCCAAGTCTGTCAGCAAATAAATGTGCAGGGAACGGCACATATAGTATCAGTATTATATAGGTCCTTGCTGGAGACAGTGGGGTTGGGGGGGAGATACAGCAGGGACAATGGAAAAGTGGAATGAGGAATTGGGTTCTCATAACGCCCTCCAACAGTGGAGGGCGCTCTGGGTCATGATATCGAAAACTACATCCTCCCACTCTTGGAGGCTATTTGCATGGCAGTTACTGATAAGATATTTCCGAACCCCGGAAATAACCTCACACTATGAAGCCTCTCGCTCTGCAGCATGCTGGCGTCTGTGCGGGGAGACTGTAGCCCACCACTCCCACATTCTATGGTTTGGCCCTAGATTACAACCCTTCTTGCGGGCCGTATTTGGGAAGTTGGAGGACCTCTTTGGGACCACCCTTCCCTATGAGGCGTTTTTCTCTTGCATTGCTTCCCAACACTGGGGATTCCACAGCCACTATCTTTTAAACATTCTTCTCCACGGCTAAGAAAGCTATTACTAAAAATGGCTTAGGTTGAACCGCCCATCTTCGGTGGAGGGAGATAGTGTATCACGTATACAAATCTGAAAAAATTACTCACAATCTAAACAATCAGGCAGAGCCCTTCACCCTGAAATGGAGAAGATGGATTATCTATATCATGACGAAGGACCCCTATTTTGTTCCTTGAGATGCTACCTTTCTTGCTTGAATGCTCAATTCATTGTTGGGGGCCTGGGTTCCCAGTCCAGTCCTAACAATTAGGAGTTGGGCTCGGAGGAGGCCTTACAGACTGCCTCGGGGTTGACGGGGAGATCTCTGATCTTGGAAATGGAAATCTTAGGGAATGGAAACACAGCCTACCCGGGTAAAGGAAATGGAGATCACTATGGATGAAGGATGTGGAAGAGGGACAATTTAAAGGTGATGTTCCTAGAATACCTAGGCCTATGGACTGATAATTTTGAAAAGTGAATGTAAAATCCTTTTTTTTTTTTAAATGCTCTATAATATATATATTTCTTAGACTGAACAATGGAATGACTGTCAATGCCTGTAAAAAACTGTCATATCTTCTCTAATAAAAATATTTACAAAAAAAAAAACAAAAAAAAAAAATAGAGTGCTTCCCATATTTCAAACACTATGTTCTTACAAAGAAGAAGACAAGGCCAACATGAGTTACGTGGTGCTCCTCTGCCTCCCCTAGGTGAGGATTTAACATTCTCCAGTAGTATCTACACAAGAAAATACTCTAGATCAATGTCATATGACGTGAACCCACCTCAACCTGGCACTCAAGGCAAGACTCTGGCTGCTTCACTGGCTCCATCAAGCTACTAGACACCTCACTTTCGAATGTCCACTAATCGGTGCACAAAGCATATGTAGCCTTTTGTTTTTATCTGCCTATGATACCACAGTCATGCTTCCATCTCAAAGAGGTAGGAATTAAAGTTGAAGTGTACGGCTATTAATCATTCTGAGTGTCCATGGATGGTAGGACACCGAGCGTAGACATAACCCCTTCCTGTCCGCCTCCTGATGACGCAAGCACAGCACATCAGCCATGCCTGCAACGCCTATAGGGGCGGAAATGTTTCCCTAAATACATTCAGGTTTGGACTTTCCAAAATGCATCTAACTACACAAGCTGCCCAACCACTACAGACCAATAGCAACCATCTTTACTGCAGCCAATCTTCTGCTACATGTGATTGAGTTTCACTAAAGCTTCATATTTGCATCAGACTGGACCACTTTATGGCTACTGGCAGGATATGCAGAGGGCTGAATGTGGTTCCAGACTATAGCTGTGCAGAGAGTCCACCATCTAAAAGTGCTACAAATTCATTTACATAGTAAGATCAGGAACAGAACTGAAACTGCATCCAAAATATATATACACACACACACACACACACACACACACACACACACACACTTTTTATCAGAACTGAGCTCAAAGTCAGGCTAAGTTTTTTTTTACCTCTTTCTTTCATGAAGCAGAATGCTAGGATATCACAGCCTCTTCTTCAAAGTGCTAAAAAAAATGAGAAAACAGTCAAGTATATTATGTTATTCAGCTTCAAGCAATACTAAGCAGGCTTCTTTAAAGTGACAGTACAACGAAGAGGGTCCAAATAGACTGATGACAAACTGGATGCCTTTCACTTTCCAATTACATTTCACTGTATTCTTTAATATGACCAGAAAGTAAACGAAATGGTCCCAATTTGCACTTTAACTGCATTTTTTTTTTGTTTACTCAGTCTGTATCAGAAGATTCTGTTGACTTCTAAGCTGATATTTGCTGAACTACAAATCCCAGAATCCCCTGTAGCGGACATCAGAGGAGGGCTGCAGCAGTGGGAGATTTGGGAGATTCAACAGTCTGTAGTGTATGTTAGAGTTTTATAAGCTCCAATCAGATGCTTGCCGGTCCAATCGTTCCCCCAGGGCTAAGTACAGTCCTCTGTTACTGTACTTAGCCCAGGGAAAACAACACGACCAGCAAACAAATGATCAAAGGTTATAAAAAGGTTACCATGCACTTCAGGCTACTGAATTTCCATTCATTCATGGGTGGGGTGTCTATTCCAATGCAGTCTGAGCAAGAACATGGAAAACCTATGGAAACCTCTGCTTCTGCAGCTTTTTGTCAAAACCAATCAAGTCGATCTGGTGCACTTATCCACTTAATTTACAGTACTATAACTGCAAAAATGCACAAAGGTCGTAACACTTTTCACATTAGTACTAAAAATTGGGTGTATTAACACAGAATAGAGTTTTTCCGGCCTAGGCTTCTAGTTTACAAAATGTATAAAAGGATTCTTTTCATCATTATCTCAACCTACTAGGTAACTAAATAAGTCACAACATCTCGGAGCAGAGTTCCTTTGTTGTATTGGCTAGGATAATAATATAGCTTACAGTACACTGTCTAAGTGCAGTCCATATTTGTGGTTCTACCTAGGAAGCTAAAGTAGCTTACACCATATCTGGGGACAGACTACACTGGTCGTACTTCCCAGCTAAGTGCAGCATCATGCAACTTATCTATACTCCTCATCTGGGGTACCTGTATGTTTTGGTTCACTGTTGGTGCTAGAAACATGAAAAAGACCACAAACATGTTCCTTATGGGCTCATTCATAGTGGAGCTCTTTGGCACCCCAGATTATCAGTATTTGCACTCAACTAAGCGGACTTCTTGTATTTTACAGAGAAACAATTGGTCTCTGACCTTATTCTCCGACCAGGAGCGACCCACCCATCCCTCACTCTATCTGGCACTACACAGACAGAAGGATGCCCCTTGGGTGTATCTATCCTCCCTGTCCTTTTCATGGCTACCTCCCACCCACCACATACATCCCAAGATGGCAGATCCCTAGATCTGCACCTCTTGGCAGGTGATATGGAGTAACCCTGGTCTCTTCACCCCTCCTCCCTCTCACAGTGACCCCTTCTGGATTAACAGGCATGGACAGAAAATTGTGCACTTCAATGTCTGCAGTCTCCTGTCCAAATTCACAGAGCTTGAGGCTTAGCTTAGGCTGCACTCTACAAATGGGATATAACAGGACTCAGTGAAATGTGGTTAAAGTCCTCCACCCCTGACTGATTCTCATCTCAGTGGATTTAGCGCTTGCTCAGAAACTACAGGGATCCAAAAAACACAGTGGGGTACTTTTGGAATTCACTTCTCTCTAGCACTGCATCTGACACAGTATGCAGATAGCTTCTAACCAAGTTCTCATTCGGTTCTGCAAAAACATTCTGTATTATATGCTGCTCCTACAATTCACCCGGAGGTGGTTTATTAAGACTATCACAAACACTTCAGGGTATTGGTCACTGCTCTGATGTGATGGATATTTTATCATGGTAGGAAACTTATTTAAAACTGCTTGTAGGGTTGGCCCAATGGCGCTGAGGGTTGAGGTGCTGGATGCCACACCTTGTGCCACACCAGCGATCTGAGTTCGGGAATGGACTCTGGTTGCTTGGGGGTCAGCGCGGAAAAAGGAGTGAGCCTCCATAGACAGCTCTCCTTCCTTGGGGAGTGGGGAAATCATGCGTCACACTGCAGACTGGCACCCAGCGGTGGCTGGCTGTCAGCACAGGCGTACTGCCCAGAACAGGGAAGGGCCCCATGTCTAGGGCATTAGGCAGCCTCTATGGAGGTGGAGACAGCGGGTCTGCCCACTGCACTGTCGTGGGCCCGGGGAGGGGAAAAAAAAAAGGCAGCACAAAATCGGGAACCAACTGGGTCCACAATGACCAGACTACTGGGTCGGAGAACGAGTCTCTCCAAGGAAGGGACTGGATCTCCCTGTCAGCACCGCCCCAAAAATAATTAAAAAAAAAAACTGCATAGAGAGAATCCAGCTCGAGTGCAATGAGTTGCTGGAACAGCATGACCTCTCCCCCCTCCCAACTCATTACTACCCCCACCTGCCTAAACTGTTAAGTCCTTGAACCACTCCCTACTGTTCTGGAAGCTTAAACAGAGAGGACAGGGTTATCAAGGCACGTGGTCCTATCTGACTCATTAGGGATCTCTCCCCAACATTCCATATTTGGTCCTGCAAAAGCCCATGTCCTCCCCCAAAATACTGTCCTTTTGGGAACTTTTCCAAGTCTGACGTATCCCGCTTGTTCTTTATAGTTGTCGAGTGGTCTGTCCTTGATAGCTTCTCTTATGTTAATTCTGCCGTAGGATTTTTTTTTTTTTTTTACAGCTGCCCTGTCCCCTGTTTAGGGCAACACTTCACCTAGCCAGTGGGTGAGAGGCAGAAACACCAGGTGGCTTTTGAGACAAAGTGATAAGATGTGGCAGACTATTATTCCAGTCATTCGTCCTCATCCTGGAATGACTACCTATAGCTGCGAAACCTCTGTAATAAGAGGAAACAATGTTCAAAGCCAGCTTTTTACCAGCCAGGAGTCTCAGTGCCCGAGTATCCTAACCCCTTATTTCTGCACTGCTATAAACCAGCAGACTCTCAGTGCCTGGGCATCCCCCCTCCCAAAACTCTCTGGACAGCTGTAAACTCCCTCATCAAGCCCAGAAACAAAACTAACTGGAAACAGTGGTGGGAAATCTTTACTGATCCCTACCAGAGTCTCAAGGCCTTTAATACCAACTTTACCTAATCGTTCTTTCTTCGTTGGGAAATTCCCCCCACCCCCCAAGTGCCTTACTCTAGTTCTTCATCACCTAGTTACGGACAGTCCCAACACTCCACTGCCCCCTCCTTTCTATTTTAAGACCACCTCCCACAGAGAGGTCTGTAAACTGCTTATGTCCCTCCCCAACTATGGAAGTGCAGGCTATGATGGCTTAGACCCTAGGTACCTTAGCTGCTAATCAGACATCTAGGTACAATTTTTAATGCACCACTTCATTAATGCCTGCAACTTCGAAGCAGGCTAGGACGGTACAGATATTGTCTACTCAATTCACCCAGTCTCCATCCTTTTCTATTTGAGTACACTTCTTGAAAAGATGATTTTTCTACAGATTTGACCACATGTTAAAGTACAACACTCCCCCCCACCCAATATGGAGTTCACAAAGGTCACAGCACCAATATTGCCTTGGCTAGGTTTACTGAAATCAAAAATATGGATGAGGGCAAAATGACCTGGTGAATCACAACATACTTTCAGCCAAACTGAGGCTCACTGGGTTCTCCACTGCAGCCATACCCTGCCTTTGCAATTATCTCACAGGGAGAAATCGGGAGGTCTGCAGCACTTCAAAATATCTGGGTGTCTTGCATGGGGTCTCTCAAGGATCCACTCCTGGGCCCATTCATTCTTCCTTATTTATGGACTCTCGCCAAGGTGTCTATGCACTGCCACACACTTTTATGTGGAAGACTGGATACTGTACTACAGTGCCAGATCTCCTGCCGAAATCTACTCTATACTCACAGATGGAAGACACATGGAAACATCTTAATTGTATCACCCCTAGGCATATCTTTTTCTCACAAGCCCATGGCTCGTACTCATGCCTAGACTATCTTTAAACATCACAGGAGAGTCTGGGGGCGACTGTGAAATCATGGAATGGGGATTTTGTGCTGTCTGATCATGCCCCCATCTTCCTCCAGTTTTGTTGTGGAGTGGGGATGCAGAACAAATATACTTTCTAGAGGCTCAATTTATCCCTCCTGAGAGATCAGGAGACAGCTGAGCATATTACTGACACTATCCAACAGGCTCTACAGGATAACGATACTCCAGAAACCAATCCAGATATATTATGGGATACTGTGAAGGCGTTGGTCAGGGGGAAATTAACAGAAATTGCTATAAGGAAAAAGGCAGAGAGGCACCCATAGAGTCTCGCTCTCACAACAAATCAGAGAGCTGGAAGATCAGCAATGTAGTAAAAACAGTAAACCGAGAGCAAAGCAACTCCAGGACTTCAAAAAAAGGATTAAATAGTTTACTTGACTATTACGTGGAACAAAAACTTACTTTCCTCAGACAAGTTTTATAATAGGGGCCCACGCCTCTAACATTACTTGCAGGAAGACTGAGAACCCAGAGAGCAAGGGCCACCATTGTTAAGATCCGAAATCCCCTCTCTTGAGAAATGAAACATACCATCTCAGGTATGGGGAGGAGGGGAGCGTGGCCCTACAGGGGGACCTGGAGGCTCTGGGAAGATGGTCTAGAAAGTGGAAGCTGAGGTTCAATGCAGGGAAATGCAAGGTACTGCACCTGGGGGCCAGAAACCCGGGCCAAGTGTACACCCGTGGGGGGGAGAGAATGCTACAAGTCTCGATGGCTGAGAGGGACCTGGGGGTGGTGGTGGATGTCAAGATGAACAACTCTGAGACTTGTAGGAGGGCAGCAGCCAAGGCCAACAGGATGCTGGGATGCATCGCTAGGGGGATCACCTCCAGAAGGAGGGAAGTGATACTCCCTCTGTATAACTGCTTGGTGAGGCTGCACCTCTAGTACTGCGTGTAGTTTTGGACGCCACACTTAAAGAGGGACATTAAACTCCTGGAGAGGGTCCAGAGGAGGGCAACCAAAATGATTTGTGGCTTGGGGGACAGGACCTATGGGGAGAGGCTTGAAGAGCTAAATATGTACACATTGGAAGAGAGAAGGGACCAGGGGACATGATAGAGGTCTTCAGGTACATGAAGGGGGTAAATAGGGGAGGAGCAGTCAGGGAGCTTTGAAGGAAGGAGGAGGGGGCAACTAGAGGGCCTGGGTGGAAGCTGGGGGGAGGGGGGAAGATTCAGGGGAGAAAGGAGGAGGTGCTACTTCACTGAGAGGGTGGTGGAGCCATGGAATGCGCTGCCCAGGGTGTTGGTGGAGGGGTTCAAGAGGGTGTGGGGCAGGTACAGGGGAAGGGTTCTGGAAGCAAAATCCAATGCAGCGAGAATATCCAGAACTGGGAAGGGAGAAGCCAGAGAAGGCGAGGGGGGGCAGCAAGGTCAGCTCCCAGGGTGGGGGCTGACCAAACGAGCAGACGCGAAAGACCTTTAGGCCTATTCTGCTGGCATTTTAGTATGCTAGTATTTCAGAGGATTTTCTTAAATATTACTCCAATTTATATTCCCCACCCACAGATGACCCAGAGGCAGATTTATCATCCTTCCTAGCTGACCTGCACCTCCCTACACTGTCTGAATCCCATATACAATTACTAACCTCCCCTATAACCATACAAGACACAGAGTACCATTGCCCAGCTGAAAACAGGGAAATGTCCAAGAACTGACAGACTGCCCGGTGAATGTAAAAAAATTGTGTAAACCATATCTCCCATACTTTACAGATCGTTCTCTTATTCCTTCCCCCAAAGGAATAATTCCACCCTCCTGGAACTATGCCATAATTTCACTGATACCTAAGCCAGGCAAGGACCCCACCCGATGCTCTACCTACAGACCAATATCGGTGCTTAACACAGACTATAACGTTTTTTCCTTCCATCTTGGCAGGTAGATTTGTGCAGTTCACACCTAACATGATCCATCTGGACCAGTGTGGTTTTATTCCGGGCAGGCAAGCTCAGGACAATATCCGAAGGACTATCTATTTAAAAGACCATACCCATAGTCAGACCAAACCAATGCTTCTCCTGGGTCTTGACGCAGAGAAAGCATTTGATAAGGTATTGTGGTCTTTTTTGGGTGGGGTCCTTGCCAAATTTCGTTTCCCCAAACTATTTATAGATATATCAAAAAATATAGAGACCCAAGGGGTTATATCTGTTTTAATGGCCACATTTCCCGGACTTTTTTATTATATAGGGGTACACACCAGGGCTGCCCCCTATCTCCCTTACTATTTGCATTTTACACAGAACCCCTTGCCCAGCTTATCTGTCAAACACCTGAAATACAAGGAATGCCCCTAGCCGGCATGGAGCATAAGTTAGCACTCTTTGCTGACAATATCTTAGTACATCTGTCCAACCCCACTAGCTCCATGCCAGCCCTATTTGACAAAATAGCAGCTTATTCGAATCTGAGAGGTTATACCCTTAATCCAAATAAAATAGAAGCCCTCCCACTCTATTATACAGCCCCTTCCATCATTAGAAAAATGTTTGACACTAAATGGGATCTTAAGCCCTTAAATATCTAGGAATCAAGATCCCTCGGGATTTAGCAACTTCAAGAAACAAACTATGCCCTTTTGGTCTCAGCACTTAAACAGGACATGCGACGCTGGGCTATATTGCCCCTATCCTATACTCATAACTTAGTATTAAAGATGAATGTCCTTCCCAGTTTCTTACATCTATTTCAAAGTGTTCCCTGCACCATAACGGTTAAGGAGCTCCTGTCATGGCAGAGGCTCGTGAATCATTTTCTGTGGAGTCATAAAAAAAACCTGGATTAGACAACAGAGGCGGTTTCTCCCCAAGATGCAGTGGGATAGCTCTACCAGCACTACCCTTATATTGGCCAGCCTCCCGAATGTGACTGGCCCTGTTGTGGAGCCACGCAAACTATCAGGCTTTCAGGAAAACAACACAGATTTGGCCATACCTCTCCCCTTTGCACTTCCGTCATACCTGTTTAGTGGTAGCCACTTTAAACAAGCCAGACAGATCTTAACAGATATTGTAACAGTGATTCTGGAGGGATGGCGGAGGAGTAGTCAAAACAAATCCCTGAACTACCACAGATGGAAGTATCAATGGTTTATAACCAACCACCATTTCGCCCCCAACAGCAAGACAAATGGTACAAAACCCAAACTAGCCGAGGCAGTTTCTTAAATGAGACTTTATATCATCTTTTGAGGAGACCCAAAAGCGATTTGTATGGACAGAGTGTGATAGGCTACACTATTACCAACTCAGGAACTACATTAATAAGAAATTAAGAAAAGAAAGAGCCTGATCTCAGGTGAGGATGGATCTTTTTCCCCTTTATATTAATATGGAGATCTCCAATGGGAGAGAAGGCTATCTCTATAATATATAAATTCTTAATACAACTTATTAGTCATAATACAGAACATACGAAGCTCAGCTGGGAGAGAGACCTCGCAAGAACACTTAGTGATAAGGATTCGCCAAGGGTCTGGTGGGGAACCTGGTCCACCACTTCTTCCCAGACAAGGAAAGAATTCACTTGGAAATTGAGGGATAGATTTTTCCTGATCCCATCCCTGGTAGCTAGGAGGGTACCGGGTGTCACAAACCCGGTCAGCAGGTCAGGCCCTCTACTCCCAAAGTGCCAACCTCCGAGCGCAATCTTGTGACAGTTTAACAGAACAAGGTAACCCTCTTGTCTGTTCTGTGAGTTCAGATCAACCTTTGGTCTCAAGTCTTGGAGGGATTCAAATGTGAACCTCTTGCTAGCGTACCCAATGCACAGGCTCAGATATTTCTGTCTTCGGGGGGGGGCCAGATATCTTTGCCTACGGGCACCTAACCAGGTATAGAGATGAACCCTTAAAAACTTTAATAAAGACCTCAGATTTAAAAACTCTTCTCTTTCCAGTTTGGTATCACCATTCAAGCTTATGTCTACTGTCTGCTATAACCATATGTACTTTTCTTACAAATAAAAAGTAAAAGACAGACCAAGTATGTTCTAAAAAGAATTTTACTAAAATAGATAAAAATATGTAAAACAAAAAATACAGAACTCTTATCACAAGACATACAAATATTTTAAAAGAACAAGGTTTACACAGTGCAATTCCTAATTACAGTACTTAGATTTGACTCTCTTTTTAAATATCTGCTTAAAAGTGCTCACGTATCTTTCCTTGTCAGAGTCTAGGTAAAAGTGTAAGTAAAACAGAATTATTCCTTAAAGTAAACTGTATTTGCCAACCCCTTTTGTGTGAGGTCATCTAGCTCCTCCTCTGTCAGATTATATATAAAAATATATCTAATAAAAAAAACAGGATGTCTTTTCAAAGTATTAATTTTGCAACCACAGCACAACTCATGTGTGTCAAATGACATCTCTGATCCATGCTGCATCCTCCCTCACACAGGCTTCACAGGAGCATTTACAACCTTGCACCAGTTTGCTAAACCTGGTTTCCCCTTTGGAACGTCATAAAAGGGATGCTGAACTCCCCTTCAGCAGCCAAATCTATAATTAACTTAGAAAAGTGTGTAATAAGCTTCTGGCCTGCCACGCAACACCTTGTCTCTAAAACCTGGTGTGTGTATGATCTCACATACTGTTTTCAACAGTTTCTCATGGCTTTAGTCTTTCAGCTGAAACCTGGGAGCGGGGGGGTGAGCGAGGTCACTCCAAGAGCATCATATTTTCAGCAGAGACAGTCAGTAATACATTTTATATATAAAAAAAAAAAAAAGATACAGCATTCAGAACTGGTTGTCCACGTCACACCAGGTACCTCCTCAAAAAGTTGGAGAGACTGCGGATCCCCAAGATGCCACTCAGGCACATGTATTCTACAACTGCCCCAAATTATCTTCCTTCTGGTCCACACCTACCCATCACATTGTAAAGATGTTTGACCTTCCCCACTCCCTAAACCCTTCCCATCCAATACTGGGAATCCCCCCGATGCAGTTTGAGGACGAGAGGCCCAGTATCTGTGGGCGATCTTTCTAAGTGCAGCCTATAAATCTATTACTAAGCGATGGCTACAGGATGCCCTCCCCACCAGTAAAGAATGGAAAGAAATATTACACTCAGCACAATGAACAGCTGCCCCATGCACTACGAACAAATCATCTGTCTTTGCTCTGAAATGGTCTAGATGGGAACTGTACCAGCACCAAATTTAGATTTAGTGATCAAAAGTCACTTCAAGAGCCTTGGTATGGACTAGAATAAAATATTAATACTTATAATATTTACCTCAATCTTAACCTCCCCTCTACACCCATAACACAGCAAGTCCTACAGCCAAAATGGAGGGGACGTGTGGGGGGGGGGGGGGAGCGAAATGAACCATTCCTTGCTGCTAATCTACTCTGTTCAACCTAGTATTTTTAGGATTAACACTGATTTATTCAGTAACTTTGCAGGCCCACACCAAGTTGTTTTATTGAAACTTCTGTTTTATGGTTTTCTATACAATTATACAGAATTACAAATATTTCTAAGACAAATTTATAACTAGAAATGTATTAATGGTATAGGTTATTTGTATAAATTGTATCAAACTTAAATAACCTGACAATAAGGTGCTTTTTACCTTACTGTAGTTCCAGATGTCTAATGTGAACAACAACACTTGATGTATGATGGATATGGACAAGGAAGGAGTGGAATCTGGCACAATAGTGCTGGACTTTAGGAGGGCCGACTTTGGGAGGATGGGGGAAGTGGCAAAAGGGTACCTGGCCAGAATTCAATCTAGTATGGACACTAACCAGAGGTGGGAGCTCATAAAGTTGGGGATAGTGGAGGCAACCAAAACCTGCTGCAAAGCCCAGAGCAAGAAGGCTAGGGCTAAGAAACCGATCTGGTTGAGCAAGGAGGTCATGGAAAAGGCGAGGAAAAGAGCTGCCTTTAGGAAGTACAAGAAAACAGGGAGTGGGAGGACAGGGAGGAGTACTTGACAGAATCGAAGGAGGTGACAAGGGCAGGAAGGGAGCCAAAGCATCTACGGAACTCAGGCTGGCACAAGGTATTAAGAAGGGGAGAAGGACTTCTTTAAGTACATCAGGAGAAAGGAGCGTAAGGACCACATAGTAAGGATTAGGAAGGAGGGGTTGGGTGGAAGTAGGGTGCGATAAGGCTGGAAGCACTAAACGAGTACTTCTGCTCAATATTTACTAAAGTGAAGAGGGGGTGACACCCAAGGTGGGAGAAATGGCAGAAGCGGGGAGGTGACAGATGGGGAAACTGAGTGGAGAGCAGAGTTCGGAGAGGGTTTGAAGGCACTGAGGGTGGACAAGGCGCCAGGCCAGATGGCATCCACCCCAGGGTACTGAAGGAGCTGGCAGAGGTCCTTGCAGGACCCTTGGCAGACCTATTTAATGCCCTCACTACATCTGGTGTGTACCCCCAGGACTGGAAGATGGCTCATGTGGTGCCCCTCCACAAGAGTGGCCCCAAGGATGAACCAGGAAACTACAGACCAGCGAGCCCCTCACATCCATCGGGGTAAGCTAATGGAGACTATCCTGAAGGAGAGGCTGGTGGCCTCCCAGAGGCCAAGGACTACAGGACAGCAGACATCATGGCTTCATACATGGCAGATCCTGCCAAACCAACCTGGTCGAGTTCTATGACTGGGTAACTGGACAGGGGCCATGCAGTGGATGTCCTGTATCTGAACTTCAGTAAGGCATTCGACTCAGTGCCACATGGAAGGCTGGGAAGGAAGTTAGTAGGCACAGGGGCGGGTGCAAAGCTGGTGAGATGGGTAGGAAACTGGCTGCAGGGAAGGCAACAGAGGGTGGAGGTGGGCGGGGAGCTCTCACACCCAAGGGCAGTGACGAGCGGTGTTCCACAGGGCTCAGTGTTGGGACCAGTGTTTGGGATATTCATTGCAGACATATCATGGGACATCAAGAGCAAGATCAGTCTGTTTACTGATGATACCAAGGTAGGCGCTGTGGTGGATGAACTAGGGGGGTGGCAGGGGTTGCAGGCTGACAAAGCCTGAAACCTGGTCAGACACCTGGCAACTGGGCTTTAATGCCAAAAGTGCAAGGTGCTGCATTTGGGATGAAGAACCCAAGAAGGAGTTACCAGCTTAGGGGAGTGCAGCTAGCCCAGACAGAGGAGGAGAAGGATCTGGGTGTGCTCATTACAGGGTCAATGAACAACTCGGCACAATGTAGGAAGGCAGCTGCAAAAGCCAACAAAATGCTGGGTTGTATTGCAAGGGGTATATCCTCGAGGAGGGAGGAGGTGATTCTGCCACTGTATAGGTCATTAGTTAGACCACACCTGAGTACTGGCAGTACTGGCGCCCATATATGAAGAGAGACATTAAGTTACTGGAGGGGGTGCAGCGCAGAGCGACAAAGATGATAGGGGCTGGGGAACTTATCATATGAGAGGAGGTTGAAGGAGTCGAACATGTACTCACTGGAGGAGAGGAGAGACAGGGGTGACATGATTGAAACCTTTAAATACATGAAAGGAACAAACAAGACTGGTACAGAGGGGCTGTTCAAAGTAAGGGAAGGGAGGGCCACCAGGGGCCATGATATGAGACTGGAGCGAGGAAGGTTCAGGAGGGAGATAAGGAGACACTTTTTTATAGAGAGGGTGGTGGCTGGGTGGAATGTGTTACCTACTGAAGTGGTATGCAGTAGAACAGTGGACTGCTTCAAACGAGGATGGGACAGGGCAAGGGGGAGGGTTAATGAAGGGGAAGGGTGGAAGGGAGGGGCAGCTGCAGAATAAGGGGTGCTAGCTGCACATTTGAGCAGACTTGATAGACCTCTAGGCCTTTATCTGCTGGCAAATTTCGTATGTACTGTGGTAAACCGGTACACTTATAAACTCAATAAAGGAGTGTGTACATATACACACACATATATACACACACATATATATATCTATATATATATATATCTAGATATATATCTAGATATATATCTAGATATATATATATATATATATATATATATATATATATATATCTAGATATATATATATATATATATATATATATATATATATATATATATATATATATATATATATATATACATATATACACACACACACACACACACACACACACATACATATATATATACACACACACACATATACACACACATACACACAGAGAGATATAGAAATATATATATATATATATATTACATATACACACACACACACACACACACACACACACACACACACACACACACACACACACACACACACACACACACACACACACACACATATATATATATATACACACACACGCATACACAACCTTGCCTCCAGACTAACCTAGAGCACAGCAAGATATTCGGTAGCTTCAGCATGTCTGGAACAGTGGGACAAGAGTGAAGTTTGCCAGAGCACCACTCATGCTCCACTGTTCCCACGGCAGGTAACTTATGCTGCTGAAGAAGGAAACCAGCACATACTATATGTGAACAGCTGTTCCATGGCACTTGTGAAAGACCAGGTCAGCAGATCAAACTACTCTGCTTGCTCCAGCCCAGCCCCAGAACTAAGTGCTCAGTGGCACAAAACTGCTCTTGCTTCTCAGCACTACTCAGCAGGTTGGGAGGGTGAGAGAAAAGAAGAGAGTCTGTGTTATGCTAACAAATAAAAAAATGTCTTGTGCTCCCTGGTCCTATTTGGGGTGGATGGGTGGAGCAAAATGGGACAACTGCCTTGGTGCTAAAGGAAGACAAACAGTAAGGCTGCTGCCAAGTCAATGTAATGCTATGTTTATCTTCTGCTTCCCAGCCATGCTCAGGTTGTGAGTTCACTGTGAATGAGTAAAAATTATCTGACAGCCGCCCACCCCCCACCCAAAAATCACATTCAATAACAGTGCTAGTACCATTGTTATTGTGGTTGCTATGACAGATGTCAGGACATATAATCATCCACCGTGAGCGAACGAAAAATTCAGAAGAAAATGGTGAACTCGTTTAGCGAGTTAAACAGAAGTGAGCGGTGTCTTTTTTAGGAGTCGACCTTAATATTCATTTACTAGCCCAGGTACTAGTGCAGAATCTGTTACTTGCCCAGCTGGGCTAGTGCAATTCCTCCTGTGGAAAGCTGCAGTTCCATTCTCAACCCGGGTATCAAATAAATAAACAAATATAAGTCATTTAATTTAAAGCCAGGTCATTTTCATGGACGTTTAACTATGTGCTGCCTTAGCACTAGTGAAATAAAAAAAAATAGATGTCTGTGTGTAGTGCATTTACAAACTGTTTCATTTTATACTAACTACTGCTTTTATTTTTTTGCTGGTAAAGATCCTTTCTCCTTTTCCTTTCCTTGTTAGCTCAGTACTCATGGCAGGCAGATCTGTGACCGTGTCCAGGAGCAGCACAGTTCTAGAGTTGCCACCTGTTCAGTTGCAGACTGGATAATATGGTTTTCAGGGTCCTTATCTGGTCATCTGGTTTTGATTAAATGTAGTCCAGTTTTGGGGCTATTCCGAATGTTCAGATAGTATTAAAACTGATTGTATCAAATCATTCAGTTGCATGCATACCCAATAACAAAAAAAAAAATTTTGATGTCACTAGTCACAGGCCTTTGTTTGTAAAACCAGTCTGTCTAGGAGGTATAAAGTATGGCCATTAAGACCATTAGCACTAAATCAATCTGATCTTTTCAACTCTGAATTTTAAGTATGGTCATTTACTGCCATGATAGGAAACAGTTTTCACACCTTTATATGCTATAATGGGTTCCTTTTTGTTTTTCCTATATTCTCATATGTTTTAGATCTACTTTTTCAAATCAGTTTTCACATTTTTATTGCCTTTGTCACTGTATTGATTATTTCTGTCCTAAGTCCTCAGTAGCTGCTGCTCTTATTTTTGATACTACCAACCTGAACATTCCATGATATTAGCTACACCTTTACAGGCCATTAGAATAAATAGCATGGAATGGTGCGTCTGAAATTGTGATGCCTTAGACATTTGAAAAGAAACAGCAGTAGCCGATGAGGTAAAGGGAACACAGTGTAGTATTGAGGATACCAGAAGTACTGACAGTTCAACTGTCAAAAAGGTGGTCAAAGCATATCAGAATACATGACTGTCATGGAAAGGAAAACCAAAGAGTGTTTAACAGAGGGAGCAACAGGTTGTGAATGGTTTTTGCACATCCAGCAGATCTGGGTTTAAATTCCCACAGCCTCCACTTGCATGCTGTGTGACCCTAAGCAAGTCACATAACCTCCCTGTATTCCTGGACCATCCCCTGTAAATGGGTCTTGTGGCCAATGGGAGTTACTTGGTTGCCAAAGAATAAAAATAAATAGTAATTACGGGGTGATGCTGTTGAATTTATCCTTACTTTTTTTGGGAGAACACTGTTTAATAGAACTGGGACAATCAAGCATTTCTGGGATCTGTGGCCAGAGTGGGAAAAGGGGAAGAAAAAGAAACACATTTTTCACAACACAACTTTATTAACTACAAATCTGAACATGTGGAAATATATTAAATAAGGCAGGAACCCAGCTGACATTAATAGAACGCATGCTAATTAAGACAAACAAATAAAAGATCGTGAATACGAAAAGACAAAGCGAAGCAGACTGTTTCAGCAATGTTGGCTAGAAAAATATGACTAGTTGGGGTATAATGGTGCAAAAGATCTGATGTTCTGCCATTCGTGTATCAAACATGAAATACAGTTGGGTGAGGCGGGCAATAACTAATTTTCGTTTTGGTACAGATAACTTCCAGCTTGACTCTGTCTCATCCCTTAATACCAGTGAAGCTCACGGTAGGGCAAAGGAAAAGGTGGATGCCAGCACTTCTACTCCAGGGACAAGTAATGCGGCAGGAATGCTGAAGAACATGAATGAAGCAACGCTTAACCGTTTGGATAAACTGCTTCACACGTGCCATGCAACTGCAAAGAAAGGATGTCCTTTCACAGACTGTGTGGATGTGCAGCCTTGATATGAAAAGGCTAGATAGCAGTTCAGCATATCAGAATGACAACTATGCCTGCAGCTTTATCCACTACGTAGCCGAGGTTGAAAACAGCACTACAAGAAAAAATTATGGGAACAAAGTTCATTTCAGTCATCAGTGACAGAATCACTGACTCTTCAGTCACAGAAGCCAAGATAGTTTATGTGCGGCTTGCAGTTAAAGGCATAGTGCAAAATCAGTTGGTACGTGTCCAGACTATTGGCAGGACAAATGCAATTTTATTTGCCTTTCGTTTAACAAATCACTATTAACCATACTGACTAAGGGCTACTGCAAACTTCTGCAGGCTAGTGCAATCTCTGGTTCACTAGCTTGGCTGGCTAGTGCAAAAAAAAGTTAAGGTGACCCCTGGTCTTTTTTGTTAAATGAAAACGTTGTTTTGAGTACAAATGTGGAGACCAGGTTTGTTTGGAGCACACTGTCGGATGCAGTGTATGCGGTGAGCTTGTGGCTTGATGTAGCGACTGACTGCTGCCATGCAATCATGGAAAGAGCAAACTGAGCTGTCATCTGGAGCTCAGGAAAATCAATAGGTACTGTTTTTTTTGTAGGTGTACAAAATGTATACTGTGGGCAGAACAGGTGCAAAGCAGTCCAACAACAGAGAAGTGGAAGGGGTCTGACGTGGAGAGGACGGGAAGCGTGAGTGGGAAAGCAGAGACTGGAGAAAGTAGTTCTGGGCAGCTGGCAGGGGGGAGGTTATCTTCTGATGATTAACTAGGTGTATAATCATGTGTGGCATACTGAGTAGGTGTATAAATCAGGTGAGACAGTAACTGTATGTATCAGTGTAACTTTCTACATTTATACATATAGTCCCTGTACACACTACAGCATTCTTTTAGAAAACTTACCAGTTTAGCTAAACCATTTCAGTGCATCCACACTATTCAGTAACCAAAAACAGTTTAGTGTATCCATACTGCTGGTGTTAAACCTGTTCTCCCTGTAACCATGTTTGTTAATTCCAACACTCAGAACGGTGCTTGCCTGTACACACTGCAGCTGGAACTTTTAAACAGTTATTTAAGGGGCTTGTAGTCCAGATGCAAACAGTGCTAGGGGGATTCAAAACATTTTAAGGTACAAACTGTTTTAAGATCCACACTGTACAGGGCCACAGCTGCTCTGATAAATGGATTTATCAGCAGTCATTGCAGTCCACCACTATTGCAACAAACTCAGGTCAGAGCCGATATGGCTGTGGAGAGCTTTTAGGAGAGGCAAGAGTGTTGGAAAAAATATGCGGTGCTCTCGCTGCACTGGAGTCAGACATAACTGATACTGCAGTGATTACAGAACTGCGCATGCGTGATACTCGTGCATGTGCAGTTTGCCAGAGTCAGCCATGTGCAACACAGTGGCGGTGCTGATATGACTACGTATGCATGATACTCGCGCATGCACAGTTTAAGTCAGCGTCATCATGTTGCACATGGCGGCCATCACTTCTGCAGTTGCGGAAAGTAAAGCGTAGTGCACCGGGAAGGGCGAAGGTTTATGCAGCCTGTAGAGGGGAAGGGCTGCATAAACAGAATCATTGGAAACTATGCCAAAGCACTGTGGCAGCACATCTGACAGCAGTCCGGTCATGTACTTCCACAGTGCTCTTATACAAATCTAATGATGGCATAACATCTGTGGAGCTTGGCCCATACAGCCGTAAAAATCAAGACTCAAGAGGAGACTATTAAACTAGAGATCTGGTCTGGGACTTGCTCATCAGTCACTTTCTCATTCTTTTCCAAGCAGTAATTTCTGGTAAATGTGCCTTAACCATACTGATCTCAGTGCTGGTAGACTACTTCTGGTTTCCCAGATTGTAGTAGGCGAGGGGTAATAGCAGTCTTGAAGTGGTAGCTGCCGGTGGTGGCACGCTCTCAAGAAAGTGGCCCCCTGCTCATCTGCACATTTTAGAAGTGGTCCCTCTCCATGTTTTTGCTATAAAAATAAAAACACCAGACCCCATTAACACAAAAACAAGGAGTCAGTTATGGCCTCCACCCCTCCCCCTTTTCGCTTCAGTGAGGAACGTGATTATGGGTTTGCATCAGATGTACAGTGGCAGCCATAGATGCATAATATTGCTAAACAGTAATCAACTGTATGTAAAAGCTTGTTTTTGGGGGGGAATGTGTGCTTTCTTTACTTTGTCAATATCACGCCACCGAGTTTGTACTCTACCTCTGGATTTCTGTGCTCCAAGTGCATTATTTTACATTTTTGTGTTCAAACAAAAAGGCCTCTCAAATGAGGGTAGTCACTAATCTAAATTAGTTATAATTTTCTTTTTTTAAATAACCATAAGAAATGTGAATTTTGTAAAAACAAAAATGGAAATACAGGTATTAAGATGACCATATTTTACTAAATGTAATTACTTCAGATTAGTGACTACCCTCATTTGAGAACCAGTCTGAAGTTCTGTCTCCAATATTCAAAACACACAATGGGCCTGAATGATGACTCATTCAGACCCACTGTGTGTTTTGAATGTTGGAGATGGCTCTGTCTGATTTTGCTTGAAGTTAGTGGTTGATATGGTGTTAGCCAGAAAACCCATATTTTGTGTGAAAGTAATAACGGATGTCAGAAAGATCGGGGGGCGGGGGGGAGAGACAGTGGTCACAACGGACAAGGGATTGAAGTAGGCCAAGCAGTGCATGGCCACTGGCAAAGAGGGCTGGCAGAATGCTGGGGGCCATCAACCAGGGACAGACCAATGGGCGCAGGGTAAAATAATCCTGCAGTTATACAAGGTCCTGGTCAGGCTCCTCCTGGAGCACTGCATCCAGTTTAGGGCGTGTGCATGTGTATATACACGTGTGCACGTATGTATATATCTATGTAAAGAAAGACACTGAAGCGGTCTTAAGGGTACAGTAAAAGGACAACAAAACAGAATTAGAAATGTAGAGAATTTCCTGCAATAGAAAACAAGTGACCTGAATCGGCATCTATCCCAGAGTCTCCATCCTGCTGTACTGGATCTGCCACTGGGGGACCACACTGGTATCCATGTCATGCAACCAAGCTGTCACCTTTCTTGGAAAAGAACAAAAAAATCTTAAGTCAAAAAAGGCTTCTTCAATACAGCGTCACCACAAACATTCAAAAAATAGCCCTCCCAGTCAAGGTCACTGCTGAATCCCCACACGAGTAGTCTCAGGCCACTCTGTCAGCTTGATTACTGTTGAGACAGCATGGTTAGGCTCTGGCTCTCCCGCCATCAGAGGCATGCAGCCCACTCAGAGTCCTAGAGAGTCACTGTCTCAGCATTGATATGTCCATGCCGCCAGCTGGCATCTCAATCCAATGACACCACGCAATAACGACAACATTAAGTAAAAGTAAAGCAAACTGAGCTTCAAGCAACTGAAACTGACAGAAGGCAGTTTCCCTGAGCCAATGAGCAATTGGCAGAGGGAGAAAGAGAACCCGAGGAGGTATGATGTTGCCCGCGTTATATATGTAGCGCCAGCATACGATAACATGAGAATCCCTAGTAAGGCAATGGTTTCTGAATGGTCCTGACACCGACTGCTTACAGTTCCCAAAAGTGGGGCTCAATGGAGGGAGATGCTCCCCAAGATTATGTGAGGGTCGCATAGTAGTGGGGCTGCACTTTATGGCACAAACAGGGACTAGAATCTGAAATTACATTTTATTTTTAATTTTCAAAAAAGGCACATCATGGGTGTCAAATACTCATTAATGACATTCGACAAACTGAAGGGCACCACAGATGATTCTCACCAGATCAATACAGGTGGTCGACCAAGCAGAAGTAAAAGAAGCCCTAGTTTTGGCCAACAATTAAACAGATTACTCACCGCTGCTGTTGCAGATCAGCAACAGCTGAGCATGTTGAGGACTTGCTCCAAGAATGCCCACCTTGCGTCTATCACCAGCCAGCCCCAGATCATAGAAACGCACCTACAAACAAGAATGGCACAGATTGGAAAGTTATTTAAAGTGCTAGGGTGAGCAGTACAGCTTCCACCCAGTCAAGTGTCACTTTTAAATCTAATTTTGGTTCATAATTTTATATTCCAAACTCTACACCTCAATCTTAGGAGATAAGATTTTTTGAAGGGCAAAAAAAGAAGACAACAAAAAATACGTACACCACATTTTCCTTGACCCTCACCCCTTTCACATCATGTCAGGCTATTAATCATTCTGTGCATCAATGGGTTTCTGAATACAGAACGTAGATGCAGCCTTTTTCCTCTCTGCCACCTAATGACACAAACATGACACTACAGCCATGCCTGCAACGCCTCTAGGGGCAAACCATAGTCTGAACGAGTCTCTTTAGGGTTATGTTTATGGCCCAACTTCTTAAAACATTCAGCTAAGGGCACAGTACTTGACAGGGACAGCAATACACTCAATTTATCTTTAGTGCTAGCTTTCTGTGAGTCTTTGTAGAGGAAGGATTTGTTGGACAGCAGAAACATTACAGGAGCAGTGCAACCTCTTTATACAGAAGTCAGCTGCAAGTTCAAATTAATAAAAATATTAGAATAGTTTGTCTCATTCTTTGTATGCTTTGCAATATAGGCTTCAATTACATTCTTAGTCCTACTTCGTTGTCAAGCCATGAAGACATTTCTAAACCAGCTCTGCTGATGCACAGTGCAAGGATATCTGGAAAGTACAGCCTTAATGTGGACCCTATGTAGGCTACAAGAAGAGAACCGCACCAGTGAATTACACTGTATGATGATCACTCCAGGCAAGAAAACCAGATGTCAAATCTTTTAATAATAAAAAAAAAAGCAAAGGCTGACCATTCCTCTACACAAGCATAATCTAACTCTTTGGTGACATTTCTCTCTCCCCCACCCCCTCCCTTCTCGAATGCTGCCCACTACAGCCAGGCTATAGTCCAGACCCAGCTGCACCCTTCTCTGCTTCATCTCGTCCCGGGGGGCGCAACAGAGTGCATTTCCTCATTAGAGGTCATTTCCTTTTTAGTGGGAGCTCCCTTGGGAGTGTAGTGAACAATGATCTACCTCAGGACCATCTCATATATGGTGGACCAATAGGCATTCATGAGGGGTTGGGGCCCAGAGAGTGCAACATGTGGTGGCTTTCCTATTTTGTCCCCAGCCCTTTCAACCCCGGTGGTAAGGGGACCTAATGCACTTATACACACTGACGCATGCCAGCGCACTGCACCTGCCAGCATTGTCCCTCCCACTTGCTGCTCAGACAGCACCGCCACATGTGGTATAGCACTAACAGCAGAGGCTGTGTCCCTCCCATCCCAGAGGACACTGCCCACTGAAATGCTTGATCCTCCTCTCCCATTCAGCTCCCAGTGATCCAGGCTCGCTCCTGAACCTAGCTCATAAGCACTGAAGGTGGCACCACTGCCTCCCTGTTCCCACTTGTAACAGCCCATGCCATGATGTGACAGTTACTAGAAGTGGGGAGGTCGCTGAGATGCAACTGTAAACTTCTCAGCAGACAAAGGCTAGGCAGAGTCCAAAATCCCTCCCCCACCCACTCCCCTGGATGGGCCTATCCCCACCAAACCTTTTGGGGTGAGGGCCTAATGGCATAAGGATTCTCAGAACACCAGAGCACTCCAATCATCTGCTCAATGAGAAGCTGTTTTAGCAAGGTTGGCAGCAACTTTCTCCTGGAGTCTGCGTAAGGCACAATATCATTTAAAATACAGAATGCCTCTCCAAGTGTACTGAATATTCTAACCACAGCAAGTTTCACTTTAGAATTCAATTAGTGGAGCCAACCCAGTGGTGCTGGCTGCTATACGTCGCACCACGCCAGCGACCCAGGTTTAGGAATGAGCCCGGGCCGGCAGGGAACAGCAGGGGCAAAGGAGGATCGAGCATTGAGAGGACTGCTCTCCTTGCTCGGTGGAGGGAGGTTTGTCATCCTGCTCGCTGACTGCCCTCTGCCCAAAGCAGTTCAACAGCAGAGAAGTGGGAGGGGCCTGAGGTGGATAGGAGGGGAAGTTCGAGACTGACAGTGGGAAAGCAGGGACTGGAGGAAGTAAGGTCTGGCCAGCTGGTGGGGGTGTTACCATCTGATGAACGAAGTGTATAATCATGTGTGGCAAACCAAGTAGGTGTGTACAAGTCAGCTGAGACACAGTAACAGGTTTAACACCAGCAGTGTGGACACACTAAACAGTGATCAAAAATGGTTACTGAATAGCGTGAATGCACTGAAATGGTTTAGCTAAACCGGTTTAAAAAAAACAGTTTACTAAAACAATTCTGTAGTGTGTGTGACTATATGTATAAATGTAGACTGTTACACTAATACACACAGTTCTCCCTGTAACCATTTGTGTTAATTCCAACACTCAGAACTGTGCTTGCCTGTTCACACTGCACCTAGAACTGTTTTAAACAGTTACAGCTTAAAACATTTTTACTCCTGTCCAGACATGCGAGTAAAACCATGCTAGAAACGCTGATAAAATGGTTTTAAGACTAGGCATCTAAAGGGTTTAAAAACTAACATTTTAAGGGGCATGTAGTCTGGATGCAAACAATGCTAGGGGGATTTAAAATATTTTAAGGCACTTAAAACAGTTTAAGATCCACACTGTGCACAGGGCCACAGCTGCTCTGATAAATGGATTTATCAGCAGTTATTTCTGGCCACCCCACTGCAAAAATTATGTGTACACTCACACTCACACTCACACTCACACTCACACTCACACTCACACTCACACTCACACTCACACTCACACTCACACTCACACTCACACTCACAAGCTCACTTGCACACATGTGCTCGTCGACCCCGCCTCCCCCCAGCATGCACCCCGCCCACTCCGCACATACCGCATGCTCATGCTCACACACCCGCTCACACGCCCATTCATTCATAATTCATATTTATTCAAAAATGGCTGTAATCTTCAAGGATCACCACTGGTTTTCTGACTGCATTATACTGTATGCTCCCCTACAACATAGGTTTTCCTGTTCTACATTACTTTTGTTCCAAACTGAACATACAGGTCTACCTCTATTCCCAGGCTTTCAGTCATCTAACACATTATATCAGGCTATTATTCTGTGCATTGATGGGTTTCAGAACACAAAATGTAGCCTCTTTCTTTATGCGACCAGATGACACAAACATATTATACCAATGCCTCTGGGGAAAATGTCAGTTTTAACTCTTTAATTAAAATTATTTTTGGGGGGGGGCGGGGGGAGAGAGAGAAATTGCCAAAATGTTCAATGAGCATGTAACTGATCTTCTGACATGATCAAAAAGTAGGGTATGAATGATGAGGGGGTCCACAAAGGATAGGCCCCCAAAGTCATGACGTGAGCCCCAAAACTAAATGCAGCATGATCATGTACTAATTTAAGCATAGGACAATCCCATTACTTCTACAGCTAATAAAAGTAATTCCAACACTGAAAAACAAATCTCACGATGGCTTTGTCTGATTTTGCTTGAAGTTAGTGGTTGATATGGTGTTAGTCAGAAAACCCATATTTAGTGTGAAAGTAATACATTTCAGAAAGACGGGGGGGGAGTGGTCATAATGGACAAGGGACTGAAGCAGGGCAAACAATGCATGGCTACAGGAAAGAGGGCTGATTGATGACCCCCAGCATTCTATCAGGGACAGACCAACGAGAGCAGGGGAAACTAATCCTGCAATTCTACAAGGTCCTTGTCAGGCTCCACCAGGAGTAGTGCATCTAGTTTAGGGCGTGTGCATGTGTATCTCTCTCTCTCTCTCTCTCTACATATCTACTGTATATATATCTCCCTCATATATTTCTATATATCTATCTAGCTCTATATCTATATATATATATATATATATATATATATATCTATCTATATATCTATATATCTATATATATCTACACATCTATATATAAAAAATACACTGAAGCTGTCTGAAGGGTACAGTGAAAGGACAACAAAACAGAATTAGAAATGTAGAGAATTTCCTGCAACAAGAGAGATCATCAAGTGGCCTGAATCAGCATCTATCCCAGTCTCCTGCTTGCTCTACTGGATCTGCCACAGGGGGGACTCCACTGGTATCCATGTCATGCAACCACGCTGTCACCTTTCTTGGAAAGGAAAAAAAAATCTGCTGAAGTCAAAAAAGGCTTCTTCAATAGCGCGTCACAACAAACATTCCAAATTGCCCTCCCAAGTCAAGGTCACTGCTGAATCCCCACACGAGTAGTCTCAGGCCACTCTGCCAGCTTGATTTCTGTTGAGACACCAAGGTCGTGCTCTGGCTCACCCGTCAGAGGCATGCAGCCCATTCAGAGTCACAGATGCTCACAGTCTCATTGTTGCTATGTCAATGCTGCCAGCTAGCATCTCAACCCAATGACACCATGCAATAATGACAAAATTAAAGCAAACTGAGCTTTAAGCAACTGAAACTGACTGAAGGAGGTTTCCCTGAGCCAATGAGCAATTGGCGGAGGGAGACAGAAACCGAGGAGGCATGATGCTGCCTGCGTTATATATGTAGCGCCAACATATGTCAACATGAGAATCCCTAACAAGGCAATGGTTTCCGAATGGTCTTGACACCGACTGCTTACAGTTCCAAAAAATGCGGCTCAATGGAGGGAGATAGAAACATAGAATTTGACGGCAGAAAAGGACCGCTTGGCCCACCCAGTCTGCCCATTTCCCTACCTGATGGATAAGCTGCAGATTCTAGTTAATCAACAGCTTACTACCTCCTGCCCCCCCACTAGAATTGCCTTATGCCTGTCCCATGCATTCTTGAATTCTCCCACTGTTTCTGACTCCACAACCTCCTCAGGAAGGCTGTTCCATGCATCCACAACTCTGTGAAAAAATACTTTCCAACATTACCTCTGAGCCGTCCCTCCTCTATCTTCAAATTGTGCCCCCTTGTTCTTGTACATCTCTTCTTCTGAAAGATACTACCCTCTTGTACCTTGTTAATTCCCTTGAGATACTTGAAAGTTTCTATCATGTACCCCCTCTCCCTCCTTTCCTCAAGGGTATACATATTAAGCTGCTTTAGTCTCTCCTCGTATGTCTTCTGGTGCAGACCTTGCACCATTTTGGTTGCCCTCCTCTAAACAGCCTCCACTCTGTCTTTGTGGAGATGGGGTCTCCAGAATTGCATGCAGTACTCCAGATGGGGTCTCACTGTCTGTAGAGAGGGATAACAACTTCCTGTTTTCTACTGTTGATGCCTCTCCCTATGCATCCCAGTATCCACCCAGCCCTCCTTGCTGCCTTCTCACATTGCTTGCCCACCTTTAGGTCATCTGATATAATTACTCCTCGGTCTCTTTTGATTTTTATTGTTATTAACTCATCCCCTATTGTGTACTCTTCCCCTGGGTTTTTGTTTCCCAGATGCATTACCTTGCACTTCTTTGCACTGAATCTGAGCTGCCACATATTTTACCATTCCTTCAACCTTGCCAAGTCCCTTTTCATTCTTTCCACCCCACCTTGTGCATCAACCCTGTTGCAGATCTTTGTGTCATCTGCAAAGAGGCATACCTTTCCTTCCAGGTGCTCTCCAATGTCACTTATAAAGATAATAAAGAGGACCGGTCCCAGTACTGAACCCTGTGGTACCCCGCTAGTTACCCTCCTTTCTTCACTGTGGACTCAGTTTACCTTTTGCGTCCTGTTGTCCAGCCAGTTTTTTATCCAGGCTACCACCTTGGGACCCACTCCAAGGCTGGCTACCTTTATTAATCTTTTGTGTGAGACTGTCAAATGCCTTGCTAAAAATCTAGGTAGGCCATATCCACAGCCCCTCCCTGGTCTACTACTTTAGTCACCCAGTCAAAGAAATGTATTAGGTTCGTCTGACATGACCTTCCTGCTGTGAAACCATGCTGCCTTGGGTCCTGTGCCCCACTGGCCTCTAGGTACTCAACAATTCTTTCCTTCAGAAGTGATTCCACCATTTTCCCTACCACTGAAGTCACTGATGTTCCCAAAGATTATGTGAGGGTCACATAATAGTGGGGCTGCACTTTATGGCACAAACAGGGACTAGAATCTGAAATTACATTTTATTTTTAAATTTCAAAAAAGGCACATCATGGGTGTCAAATACTCAATGACATTCGACAAACTGAAGGGCACCACAGATGATTCCCACCAGATCAATACAGGTGGTCAACCAAGCAGAAGCAAAAGAAGCCCCAGTTTTGGCCAACAGTTAAACTGATTACTCACCGCTGCTGTTGCAGATCAGCAACAGCTGAGCATGTTGAGGACTTGCTCCAAGAATGCCCACCTTGCACCCATCACCAGCCAGCCCCAGATCATAGAAACACACCTACAAAGAACGGCATAGTGTTAGGGTGAGCAGTACAGCTTCCACCAAGAGCCAAAGTCAACTGTCACTTAAGTCTAATTTTGGTTCATAATTTTATATTCCAAACTCTAAGCAAGCAATAATACCCGACAGGGTGGGCGGTACTGGGCAATACCGGACCGCTCAGGGGCGTAATGAGGCCAGACGCCGCAGGCGCAGAGCCTTATAGCCCCTGGAAGGTCCGGTATTGCTCATACCACCCACCCTGGAGGGTATTATTGCGCTTAGAAAGTGTGCAACCTGTGGCTGTTTTGCATGTGTTTTTATAAAAAATTTAAGAAAATATAAAATATATAGTAAGACTGACCTAAGTCTTTTGCTTGTAAAGTAGTCCCTTCCTTTCTATGCTATTCCATCTCTTGTTGCCACTCCCCCCACAGCTCCATTCTGGTACTTATCCTCACTCCCACCAACCCACTTCCTAACAGGACGCTGTGTTATGTTTTCACCCCCAGCTTGTTAGACCTGCCACATAAACCAGGAACGCAGCATCGCAATCATTGAAATTAGAAGTAGAGGTAATTTTATTAAGTTAGTAGAAGGGAGATTTGTGTTTAGGGGAGTGAAAAAAAAAACACACAGATCTGTTTTACTGGCACAAGTTATGTGAGGTGCCGTGACGTTGTTGGACTACATTGCCACATAAACCAGGAAGTGCAGAGGAACAGACAATGCGGCAGGGCAGCGCTGTAAATTTATTTTTCCATCGTCCATTCTTGCAGACATGCCACGAAGAGGATCTGTATCGTGGATCTGTCCAGGGGGTGACGGACTTACAGACATAAAGGTAAATGTCTGGTGACAGTTAGAGTATTAGGTTTGTCTGTTGGAATGCAACACCATGATCGTAGAAATTGACTTCAGAAGTAGTGGTAATTGCATAACATCAGCAGAAGGGAACGGTGTTAGAAAATTACAGATCTGTATTTGTTTTTCTGGAGCGATGCCTGTGAGGTGGCCAGTGGTCTTGGAAGCAGAAGTTGTGTATAAGGAGAAGCATGTGCTGTGGGTAAAAAAAAAAAAAACACAACACACACCACACTGCTGGCTATGGGGAGCTGACAGCACTGACTGCTTACAGTTAATTTTGAAATCTGTGGTTTTGGTGTCATTTTTTTTTTTTATTGTGTCACAAGTGAGCCAAAAGGAGGCTGGTGTGTGAATTAGGGAGTGTCGGTTGGGCAATATTGCTTGTTAAGCAAGAAAGAAAAATTGCATTTTTCAAATTGAATAGGGTGCTTTCAGCCAATGGACAATCAGGGTGGGCACAAGGATTCTTGAATGGGCAAAGGGGCATTTGTGCTGGAACTTTTTATTTCCTGGGCATCTATAGGCTAATCAGAGCCCAGGAAATAAAAAGCCCATTTTCTATACCTCAATCTTACTGGAGATAAGATTTTTTGAAGGGCAGAAAGAAAACAAAACAAGATGTACACCATATTTAAGATTTTTTGAAGGGCAGAAAGAAGACAACAAAAAAGATGTACACCATATTTTCCTTGATCCTCACCCCTTCCACGTCATGTCAGGCTATTAATCATTCTGTGCATCAATGGGTTTCTGAACACAGAACGTAGATGTAGCCTTTTTTCTCTCTGCCACCTAATGACACAAACATGACACTACAGCCATGCCTGCAACGCCTCTAGGGGCAAACCATAGTCTGAACGAGTCTCTTCAGGGTTATGTTTATGGCCCAACTCCTCAAAACATTCAACTAAGGGCACAGTACTTGACAGGGACAGCAGTACACTCAATTTATCTTTAGTGCTAGCTTTCTGTGAGTCTCTGTAGAGGAAGGATTTGTTGGACAGCAGAAACATTACAGGAGCAGTGTGATCTCTTTATACAGAAGTCAGTTGCAAGTTCAAATTAATACACATATTAGAACAGTTTGTTTCATTCTTTGTATGTTTTGCAATATAGGCTTCAATTACGTTCTTAATCCTGCTTTGTTGTCAAGCCATGAAGAAGTTTCTAAACCAGCTCTGCTGATGCACAGTGCAGGGATATCTGGAAAGTACAGCCTTAATGTGCACCCTGTGTGGGCTACGAGGAAACTGGAGAACCGTACAAGTGAATTACACTGTATGATGATCACATCAGGCAAGAAAACCAGATGTCAACTCTTTTAGTAATAAAAAGGCAAAGGTTGACCATTCCTCTATACAAGCATAAGCTAACTCTTTGGTGACACCCCCCCCCCTTCTCTAATGCTGCCCACTACAGCCAGGCTATAGCCCAGCCCCAGCTGCACCCTTCTCTGTCACTTTCCTGCTCCCAGAGTGGCTACAGAGTGCATTTCCTCATTAGAGGGTATTTCCTTTATAGTGGGGGCTCCCTTGGGAGTGTAGTGTACAATGATCTACCTCAGGACCACCTCATTTATGGCAGAACCAACAGGCAGTCAGGAGGGGTGGGGCCCAAAGAGTGCATGCTTTGTACCACTACATGTTGGGGCTTTCCTCCTATGTTGTCCCCAGCCCTTTTAACCCCGGTGGTAAGGAGACCTAATGCACTTATACACAGTGAAGCATGCCAGCGCACTGCACCAGCCAGCCAGCATTGTCCTTCCCACTTGCTGCTCAGACAGCACCACCACATGTAGCAGTGCTAACAGCAGAGGCTGTGTCCCTCCCATCCCAGAGGTCACCGTCCTCTGGAATGCTTGCTCCTCCTCTCCCATCCAGCTCCCAATGATCCAGGCTTGCTCTTGAACCTAGCTCAACAGCACTGAAGGTGGCATCACTGCCTCCCTGTTCCCCCTTTTAACAACACATGCCATGATGTGACAGTTAATAGAAGTGAGAGGATGGTCACCAAGCTGAAACTGCAAACTCCTCAGCAGTCAAAGGCCAGGCAGGGTCTAACACATCCCGCCCCCAACCCACTCCCCTGAATGGGCCTATCCCCACCAAACCTTTTGGGGTGAGGGCCTATGGCATAAGGATTATCAGAACACCAGAGCACTCCAATCATCTGCTCAATGAGAAGCTGTTTTAGCAAGGTTGTCAGCAACCTTCTTCTGGAGTCCGTGCAAGGCACAATATAATTTAAAATACAGAATGCCTCTCCATGTGTACTGAATACTCTAACCACAGCAAGTTTCACTGTAGAATCCAATTAGCGCTAGGAGCTGGCTGGTAAGCAGGTGCAGTGGTAGCGCTACTGCTTGCCATCCAGACAACCCAGGTTCCCACTCCGAGCCTAGAAGTCTGGCACTGAACAGCAAGATGGGGTTTTGGCATCCATAGTGGATGCCTCCTACTTCCTAGAGGGCACATCCTTCTGCCACATCACTGCCCTTTGGTGGCTCAGAGGAGGGCATGTCATGTGGGAAGAAATAAGCAGTCCCTCTTGAATGGCCTTATGCTAGCATACACCTGCTCGCCTTTTGAGTGAAAGAGGCCTCACATGCCTAGAGTGGGCCAGCAGGGGAGTTCCAAAGGTAAGGCTCACCACCCTTCTGACTGCCCTTGTAGACATTCTACCAGATCTCACCTCAGGACCACACCATGCAGAGGGATAAGAGAGGGCTTAGTGTACAAACCCCCACCTCCCAGCAGCCCCAGGCCGATGAAGCCCCCACTTCATAGTAGGGCCCTACCGACTCCTCTCATACACTGCTTGCTCACCCTCCCAGACCTAGACTGTCAATGCAATGTATTCTTCTCACGGCTTGGGGAACTGGTGTCCCCACCCACGGGGGACAAGGGGTGGGTTACGGCAGGACTCGAGAGAGAGATGATGAGCAGAGGATGGTGACAGGCAGTACCATCAGAGGACTCCTACACTAGGCAAGAGAGACTGGGCAGGCAGGAGAAGGACCTGGCAGCTAACTAGAAGAAACTCTGCAGGGGGAGGGGTGCAGACTTTGAAAGAAAACACTAATAGTGCTCATGTCAAATACAACATTCTTACACTTAATCTAGGGTGACAGTTTTTCTAAGGAAGGATGGCCAGAGAGCCGAACCACATCCGCCTTGACTCCCCGCTCACTTCCTTCATACATCATGTCAGACTATTAATCATTCTGAGTAACAATGGGTTTCAGAATACAGAACACAGATGTAACCTCTTCCTCTCTGCCACACAATACAAACATGGCACTACAACCATGCCTGCAATGCCTCTAAAAATCATTCTACACACACACACACACACACACACACACACACACACACCCCTACCTTATGGTCAGTTTTACTGAAGACAATTTAGCAAAATGGTTTTACAAAGCCCACAAGTATAATCTTTGCTGTATCAGTGGCTTAAAGGGCTAGTAGTGCACTGCCTGGAATTAATAGTAATTTTCAGATGCAGTCAGCTATCACTTCCTATACCTGAAATATTTTTTTATTTTCTGTTTGCGAATTAGAACATTTTTCACTTGGCAGTACTGGGCTGATGTATGGAGCAGCACTCCGTTTGGAGGCTAAAAAAAAAAAAAAGTCAGTTCTGTTCCTCCCACTGCATCATCAGAAATTTGACACACTGAGGCACTACAATCCTTGCAGTCTGAGTGTGACTTTCACAAGTTACTAATCAAAATGCAACAGAACAGCCAATCAACTCCTCAGTGCAGTTTAAATATGCCACTGCTAGGCAAATTTATCTTATGAATGGCAATGAAGAAGGGAAAAGGTGAACCACTAGGAACTGAACCTAGGACCTCTAGCATTCCGTGCCAGTAACTACCTCTGAGCTATGGTTCACACAGCTGCAGGGGCTGTCCAGGTATTCCTTCAAATTCATATTCCCTTGTCCGGCCCAGTGGCGCTAAGAGTTGAGGCGTTAGACGCCACACCTCGCTCTGCACCGGTGACCCGGGTTTGGGAATGGACTCTGGTCGGGCGGGGGGGATCGAGCGTCCAAAGAATGCTCTCCTCCTTTGGGAAGGTTACCACGGGTGCCTTGAGCACCCGCTTCCCGAGGAAAGCCGGAGGAAGCAGGCTTTCCAGGCTTTGACTGCTCCGCTCACTGGAGTCGGGGGAATGCTGTCAGGCGCTTGGGAGAAGGTGTGTCGCCAGCACGTCGCCTCTCTGGACGTATATCCTCGCGACCGGCGTCCGGGAGGACTGGGGGGGGGGGGACGACGACACCACAGAAAACCAGAAAATGCCCCAGTGAGCCTAGATGACGCTCCCGACAGCCATCCAGATCCAGAACCCACGGGCAGATCTCCGCTGTGCAGGGGCTCCGCGAGTAGGTGGAGGAGGTAAGGAGTTACCAGGCACTCTAGGGACAGATACCGTGGTAGGAGGGGACTTGATCAAGGCCTGAAGGAGTGGAGCACTGAGGGGAGTACAGGAGGGGGTATAAATGGGGCAGAAATGTCCCAAAGTAAAAAAAAAAAAAAAATTCACATTACCTTCCTCTGGTGTTGGGTAACTTTGCAACCTCAGTAGAGTTACTGGCACAGAATGCTACAGGTCCTAGGTTCAATTCCTAGTGGTTCGCCTTTTCCCTTCTTCATTGTAATTCACAACCAAAATGCAGGAAATTGTGGAATCACTAGTAACCAAGAAGAGAAGTAACCTGCTGTTTCATGTGAAAGACAATCTGGGAGTGAGAAATGGTTCTCCTGGGTCACTAGTGATGTCATAGTCAGTATGATCTCAGTGTTGATGTAGTGGGAACAGAACTGATTGTTTTTTAACCTCCAGATAGAGTGCTGCTCCACGTATCACCCCAGTACTGCCAGGTGGAAAATCTTCTAATTAGCAAACAGAAGAGAAAAAAATACTTGAAATATAAGACGTGAAAGCTGACATCATCTGAAAGTTGCAATTAATTCCAGGCAGTACACTAGCTCTAACTGGCTGGAAGCACACCTCAAGGGATGGAAGGTTGGGGATTCTAGTCCCACACCAGGAACCTGTGGTACTAATCAATACGGACTCTGTGGTGCAGTACTCCGGGGAGGGGGGGGGCGCTACTGCACAACTGACGTGCTCTCCTTCTGTTGGGATGTTAAATCGAGGTCCCTTCTGCCCATTTGTGGTGGCTGCACAGGTGATTTAAAAGATCCCCTGGCACTCACTGCAAGAGATAGGGACTTTTTATTAACAAAAACATAATGAGTACTACATACCGACACACAGCCAGTAAAATGCATCAATATTACCATTTAACCCAAGATATAAAATCACAGCTGTAAAATTAGGACTACGACCTTGAGAAAACTATCTTATAAACAAAGAACAGATAAGGCAACATTAGATACCCAATTGGATAAATTTCCCCATAAATCCTAAACACATGAAGCAGATAAGACAGAAGCCTTCTTATCTTAACATTCTCTCAGTGCCCCTAAAATTTAATCCCATTAAGAGGAACACATTTATTTTGCGAAAAAAAAAAAAAAAGAAAAAGCTAGACTGTTATCTGAGGATCCCAAAGTGTCCTGGTCAGCATTTCCCAGTGAGTAATGTAACCCACCCCAGAAAACACCTAGAAAGGAGCAGTCGCAGCTCAGTGGCCCTTTTCTTGTCAATGATTACAAACAGACAATACCTAGAGCACTGACTTCTCATATTTTAGAAAAGCTGTTTCACACTCCCACAAACCACACACTACTCCAAGGTAAAGCATTTTAGTGGAGGGGAAGCAGTATAGCGCAGTGGTTTAGGGCTCCGAGCTGCAAACCTAGAGACCAGGGTTTGAATCCCACAGCTCCCACTTGCATATTGTGTGATCCTGAGCAAGTCACAACTTCCTTGTGCTCCCAGGTCGCACCTGGAAACAAGCTTTGGCTTAGTGTGCCTTTCCTGGTTAAACAATTTCCCCTTTCCCTTTAGTGAACTAGTCATAATAGAATAGCTTTTATGTTTCATCCCAGTTCTCCTGTTCTGCCGTGAAACAGCTTACGCCATGATGCTGGAGTGTCAGTTAGTGGTGATTGTGATACTACAAGCTTCCCAACAGGCCAGGCACAGTTCAATAATATTAACACTAATACACAGTGCCAGGCAGCTCATTAAATTCTCTTCACCTCCTTTCACCAGAACTGTGTTGCCTGGAGTGCAAACCCACCCTTCACCACAACCCTTCGACATCTACAGTAGATATCATTTTTTATTCCACCCTGCCCTGTAAGAGGGATTTAACTTCAGGGCTCTTGGGATACATGGAGTGAGAAAAACTCAGACCATGGGTTATTGAGTCTGTATCCCTTACAGTGGTCTCCACAACATCCAACCCACTCAACCACACCAGACAACTAAACTATCATTTATTTCTCATTTATCACCAAGGTATACTCTATCTGGGTCTTAAACCTCATGATGCTGTTTTGACACACAGGAATGTACAAATCACGGTTCTAGCTACAATATTCAATACAGAGAAATGACTGAAGAGCAGAAACGAGCAAGAGTCACCGATCTGCCACATGTCCACTCACGGATAATACTCACCATAGATACAGACGTTTTAAGAAGTCACTCCAGTCAGTCTCAATCCACTCCTGCAAAACACAAATGTGATAATGTAAAGACACAGAATGGCTCTCCGCTAAATGTAGTAAAGCCCCTAAACCACATCAAGTGTTACTAAGGATCCTAATAGGAGCCCAAGACCACGGGGGAGGGGCAGGAGAAAGACAGCTAATGCAAAGTAATCTAAAAACGAACTAAAATGCACTTTTTAAATTGATTACAAATAAACAAAATATGGAGAGCCAGCCATTATCCGAGTTCACTATAGGGAGATTGCTCTCTTCAGGTGGAGAAACTGATATGAACAATGTCCAGAGTGGAAAGCGGGTGCAGAATCTGAACCTACATTTCAAATTCAGAAATTTGAATAGGTTCTAATCTCTGGAGCATCACCCTCAGCCGAGATGACTGCATAACTTATAAACATCTAAGTAAAGAATTCCTGAAGTTAGAACGTGCTATGGTGTGCAGTAAAGCTTCTACCAAGAGTCTCAGTCAAGTGCCACTTTTAAGTCTTATTTTATTTTCATACATTCAAAACCTACACCTCAGCCACGAAAAACAGATTTTTTTAGGTCAGAAAAATCAGTATACAATATCTACCTTGACACCTCTCCCACTTATTGCCCTTCCACATCATATCAGTCTATTAATTATTCTACACATCGATGGGTTTTCAGAACACAGAACGTTGATGTAGCCACTTTTTTCTGTCACCTAAAGACACAAACATGACACTGCAGCCATGCCTGCACTGCCTCTAGGGGCAGTCTGAGCTCTATTCATTGTTGCTTTTCTGGACAAACTCCTCAAATCCTTTAACTAAAGGGCACGGCACATGAAATGGACAATAGTACTCTAGTGTGTGTTCAAGCAAAACTGTTGAGAAAACGCTCACACTCAAAGAGAAAGGAGTTGTTTCAGATCAGAAACATTATGGGAGCTGTGCAACCCTTTTAAACCATCAGATGCCAGTACACATGAATAAAAATATTAGTACAGTTTGTTTCAACTTGCTTGGTATGCTTTGCAATGTAGGTTTCATTTATACTCTATCCTGCTCTGTTGCCCTGCCATAAAGACCCTTTTCTACAGCAGCTCAGGTAGTCACAGTGCAGGACATCTGGAAAGCAGTGACCTGATGTGGACCCCGTGCAGGCTGTGAGGAAACTGAAGGACTGTACCAGTACATTAATCCAGAAGATGCTGCTGCCCCCCCTCAGCAGACTAACACCCAATCCCATCTGAACCACTCTGTCACTTACCTAGTCCCCAGCATTCCATAGAGGGCATTTCCTTCCTAATGGGAATTTCCTCAGTGGTGGGCTCCCTTGGGAGTGTCATCAGCCATGTCCTCCCTCAGGCCCATCTTATATGTGGGATACAAAAGAGCGGTTAGGAATGTTGGGCTCAGAGTGCCAGCTTCATGCTGTCACATGTCTGGACTTTCCATTTTCTCTCCAGCTTTTAGTGCCTGGGCAGCAAGGCACCTAGTACACACACATATGCTGAAGCATGCCCACAAGCCAGCATTCTCTCTCTTGCTCACTGCCTGGACTGCACTGCCACTTGGGGGTACCCAGGGTAGCAGTCTAGCTGCGAAGCCTTTGTCACGCTTCCTTCCAGAGAACAAACCTCTGCGTCATAATCCTATCCTTTGTCCGCTCCTGAATATTCCAAGCTCATTCCTGAACAGTGGTCACATCCACTGCATGTGGAATTGTGCCGGTGGGTTAGCCACTAATTGGTTTTTAATTCTCCTTGCCCCTTGAAACAGCTCATGCCATGATCACGATCATTCGCACTCACTAGCAGTATTTTTGGGGGTGGAAGTGGGTTATCTCCAAGATTCCTGGAAAAGCATCATGGGGTGTGAGGTGGACCATAGGTTGAGACTCTATCCCCTGCAGTGGTCTCCACACCATCACACCCACTCAACGGCACCAGGTAACTAAACTATCATTTTATTTATTACCAGTAAATACATGATCTGGGTCTTGACTCTCATGATGCAGTTTTGACACACACAATAGTATAACAGGGTTTCAAGCCACAATACTTTACACAGAGAATCGACTGACTAGCAGCAGCAAGCAACAGTCACCAATTTGGCCAAAATGTCCATCCACAAGATAGTCCTCACCATAATTCAATTTCAATTCAAAGTTTATTTTACCAGGATAACACCACTGAGACAACTCATTTCTGAGGAGGTCCGGGGGACACAAGTACAACAATACAAAATACAAACAGTTACAGCGTACAATACAAATACAGTTGAGATACCAAATACAAGAAAAGCAGAAAAAAGGAAGTTAACTAGGTACAATACTGAATAGCAAAATGTGTCCAAGTCTAATACAGGTGCCGATACAGGTAAAGCTAGTTGAGTACAACAATTAAGAAAAATGATAGGTGCAAAAAAGTAAATTGGAACAATAGAGGAATACAGAGTGCAAAGTCAAGGAATTTTATAGCAACAGAGGATGGTCAAAGGTGGAAAAAGTAATACAGGTTACAGAAATAAAAGCGGGGGACAGCAGGTGTGGGGAAAGAGGGATGAAGAATGCAGAAAACTAAGAAGCATCAAAGGGGGGATGAATGATGTACAAGTGCATAGTACTAGTGCTGGATGAGGGGAATAGAGGGGTTGGAAGCAAATTGGGCCAGAGGGGAAGTGGAAGGGTAGGGAGTGGATTAAGTGCCAGGAGTCAGAGAGAATATACATGACAGCTTAAATTCAACGCAAAGAAGTGCAAAGTAATGCACCTGGGAAACAAAAACCCAGGGGAACAGTACACAGTGGGGGGTGAGATACTGACAACAAAAATGGAAAGGGACCTGGGAATAGTTATATCAGATGACCTAAAGGTGGGCAAGCAATGTGAGAAGGCAGTAAAGAGGGCTAGCGGGATAGTGGGATGCAGAGGGAGAAGCATCACCGGTAGAAAACAGGAAGTTGTTATCCCTCTGTGCAGACCCTATCTGAAGTACTGTGTGCAGTTCTGGAGACCCCATCTCCACAAAGACAGGGTGGAGGCTGTCCAGAAGACGGCAACCAAAATGGTGCAGGGTCTGCGCACCAGAAGACACACGCAGAGAGACTAAAGGAGCTTAATATGTATACCCTCGAGGAAAGGGGGGGGGGGGAGAGAAGAGACATGATAGAAACTTTGAAGTACCTCAAAGGAAACAAAGTCCAAGAGGGTAGCATCTTTCAGAAAAAGGAGATGTGCAAGAACAAGGGTGCACATTTGAAGATAGAGGGCAGACGGCTCAGAGGTTATGTAAGGAAGTATTTTTTCCACGGAGAGGGTTGTGGATGCATGGAACAGCCTTCCTGAGGAGGCCAAGGAGTCAAAAACAGTGGGGGAATTCAAGAATGCATGGGACAGACATAAGGCAATTCTAGTGGGGGTTAGGAGGAAGTAGGCTGTTGGTTAACTAGGATCTGCAGCTTATCCATTAGGTAGGGAAATGGACAGACTAGGTGGGTCAAGCGATCCTTATCTGCCGTCATATTCTACATTTCTATGATTACAGTAAGCAGATTCAAGCATAGCAGTTACATTTGTCCTTCAACATACGCCCAATCAAGGACTCAAATGTACACAAGCCAACAGTAAGGTTAAGTTTAAGGTTTTTTTTGTATAGTGTTCCATAAGGTTGGCAGGGCATAACTTAGGGCTGAAGAACCAAACCAGGTTCTAATCCATGGAGTATCAAATGTTATATGTGAGGTTCCTGAGAGTGTACACACTGGATGCATGTTTAAACATGGAGCAGATGTAGGGAGGGAGTTTCAGGGTTAGATCGCATTGTGGCACCTCCTGACACTAAGGGATGGCCAACCAACCTGCAGATAAAGGGAGCAGTGGTGAGTGTTGAAAGGAGCATTTCTAATGAATCTTAAGGCTCTGTGATAGTCTCAAGTGTAATTAGGTCAGACTTTGGATTATGGCTGTAGAAAAGTCTGCATAGTCAATTAACGGGAGAAAGGTTGTTTGAACCAACCTTAGTTTGGTGTCCTGGGTAAGCAAGCGCGTTATGCAATTTTTCATGGTTTGCTTACTGTAGAAACATAAACAAGTAGATGTTCAAAGAAGTCACTTCAGTTCTTCTAGATCCAAGAAGGGAATACTTAATGTAAAGATACAGCATGCCCCTCTACTAAATGCAGTAAAGTCACTAACCACAGCAAGTGTCACTTACAATCCTAACAGAATCCTAACGGAAGCCCAAGATTTAAAGACAAAATTCCTTCACCTGATCCTTGGCGCCAGGTTTTATAGTGGTGAAGGAGGAGCCCAATCACATCAGACTATTAATCATGCTGGGTATCAATGGGCTTTTCACCACAGAACACAGATGTAGCCTCTCTGCCACATGATGACACAAAAGCCATGCCTGTAACACATATGGGGAGAACGACCTGTCAGTGTTTAACAAAGGGCATGTGTATAACCTTTTAAATGAACACCACCACATTTGCGCTGGCTCTGCTTATTGTAGAAAAACTGCCCATTACTCCTTCACACAAAATAATCTATTAGGCTGAAGGAATTTAAACAAAACTACATGCTCTCTGAAAACAGAAAATAAGAGAATTAAATATAGAATAATGGCTGGGTAGGGGGTTATAACGAGAATTTTACATACCCCCGTGTGGGATGCCACATAAACCTCAAGAGTGAAGCTCGAGGGGTTTATTGTGGCATTCCACACACAGGGGTGTGTGTAAAATTCAAGTTTTACACACCTACCCAGACTATTTTATACAATTGCTGGGGAGCATTTTTTTCACCACAGCAATTACATAAACTAAACAGAGACTGCCATGAGATGTCAGCGTGGTCCGTGGTTCCCCCATTCAACATCAGCTGGCCAAAATAAAACTTCTTTTCTTTTTGTTTTCTTTTAAAGATTAGCGGATAAATAGACCTTTTTTTTGTAAGTAATTTACCACTGACTGAGAAGGGCAGCGAAGAATGCAGTGAAAAGGAATGGCCTCAGGAAACAGCACAGAGTGAAGGAAAAGCAGTGACAGGCGCATCCATGGTCCGAGGGAAACCCAGTGCATTTACAGTTATAAATAAAGGCAAATTATAACCGGGTTTCCCTATCGGAAAAATCACTAATCGGTAATTATAAGAGCTTATTGTCATGATACGATAATACACACACTGGCAGCAATGAGGACTGCAAAATTCCTCATAGCTACAGGGCAAGCAGGGTCTAGTAACATTAACAGATTCACTGTGCTGGGGTAGCTTACTGATGTCTGCCCCCAAATACCAGAACTATGCTGCAAGGAGCGATATTCCACCAAGCTGGACCACTAATGATATAGATGTCTAAAGTTCTAATTCTAACCTGCCCAGTAACAGTGTGGATTTGACTTCAGAGCCCACGTGGAGGTAGGCTCCGTATAAACCATTGGTTTAGTTAGTCAGGTCTCCCGCAGCATAGGGTGTCCACACTGCAAAACTAAAGACACTAGGCAGAATAGAATGGTAGAGTGTGTCAACCGACTGACAAGCAGCTGCCAGAGTAACAGGCTGCTTTGGCCAAAGGTCCATCCACTGACAATACTTGCTATAGATATGCAGCAGCTGTGTACCGCAGGGACAGCCCAACACTTTTCACAGCTGTTCCAGGATTTTTCTCCTTGGAACTCCCACCAGTCATTCACAAACCAAATACATGATGGAAACGCTGCTAGAACACACAAAGGTCATACTGTAAAGACAAAATACCCCTAAATGCAGAAAATCTCACTAAAGTAAGTCTCTCTCTTCAGAACCTAATTTGAGTTCAGCACTGTAAGAGACCATACATTTTAGAACCATATACTTCATTATGCTCCCTTTTGCAACCCCCAATTTTGATCAATGCTCTTCCATTTTTGTTCCCGTATCCACCACATGCATGGTGCCACATTCCATTTTATGTTCACCATGTTAAGCTTAGGTTTTGCGACCTGTGGCTAGAGACATGATGTCCCCAGTGTCTCAAATGGCCAAGGAGCAGAGTCTGTTGCATGTTAGCTTGATGGAAGCTGCAAGAAACTTGGGATGGCACTCAGCACTTAAATGCCACATTTGTCTTCTGGAGATCACCAGATTTTATGGGGCAAATCTTGCACGATGAAAGGACAAATCTGTGAAAAGACAAATCTTTGCACCATATCTGACCATTATTCCTCGCCTGCTTCCCTTTCACATCATGTCAGGCTGTTAAACCTTCTGTGCATCAATTAGTTTCTGAACACAGAATGTAGATGCAGCCTCCTCTCTGCCACCTAGTGACACAAACATGACATTACAGTCACAACAGTAATGCCTCTAGGGGCAAACTACTGTCTGTATGTTCCTTTTATGGTTTCTTTTTTGCTGTGTGGGGCTTAATTTTTTCTAAAGAGGCATGTGGGTCTGGCTAGAAGCTCCTTCCCCCACTGCCAGCCCCTTCTCCCAGCCAAAGTGGCCCCTCTTAACTAGACTCATCAAGCCATGTAAGTTTTCAACCAATTTGATTTTGTGCAGAACGTCTATCGTGCTAAACAGTCTTTGCATCAGTTGATCTGCCACCAAGCAGCCAACAGGTGAAAGTGAAACTGCAGGTCACACAACCCCCCCCCCCATGAGAGAGAGGAGGTAGTCCCATCAAATGCTCCATCCTCCTTCTCCAGGCCAGACTTCAAAGACCATCTCACCCCCCCCGAGCTAGGGTCACCAGCATCGCAAGTGGTTGCACTGCACACTGCACTGACCTGGCCAGCTCATATGCATTTTTTTTGTAATCAATGAATCTTGTAAATGATGCATGTTCCTAAGTTAAGATGCAGACTGTGGTGGTGACATCTGGAAATAAGGAAATGGGGTAGGGCAGAGTTCTGGCCCCAAACATGTCCTAGCTCTCATAAAAGAAAAAAATATCTTGCAGTTCTGACATGCAAAAGATACAGCAGGGGTTCAAACCACAAGATTTAAATACAGACATCGGATGGACGAGCAGCAGCACGAGTCCCTGTTGTAGCCAAAGGTACAGCCAGCCATTCACACAGTACTCACTGTAGATATGTACCTGCTACATACAGCATTCAGACAGAAGCAACAGCCAACATTTTTGTGCAGCCGCTCAAGGAATGTCTGCCTTGGAAACCCAAGTCAAGCCATAGCAAACCACGAAGGAAATCCTCCTACAAAACAAGAGAGTCAGAATGTAAACATACAGAATGCTCTTCATATGTGGGTAAGCACCCCCCCCCCACTACAACAAGTTTAGCTTATGAACCTCATTTGAGCTCAACGCTTGAAAAATGCCACGTCTCTTGAGACCGCTACACTATGGGGCAAATCTGGCACAGAAAAAAGGACACATCTGGGAAAAGACAAATCTGTGCACTCGATTCACCCGACCATTATCCCCTCGCTACCCTTTCACATCATGTCAGGCTATTAATCATTCTGTGCATCAGTGGGTTTCTGAACACAGAACGTAGATGCAGCCTTTTTCCTCTCTGCCACCTAATGACACAAACATGACACTACAGCCATGCCTGCAACGCCTCTAGGGGCAATAATATCTGCATTTACCCTTTCATGGTTTTTTGTTGGGTGCGGGGGAGACCCGCCATACAAAGGGCATGTGTATAACCTTTTAAACGAACAGCACCACCACATTTCCATTGGCTCACCCACACAAAATAATCTTCTATCGGGTAGAACACAGAAATTCTTGTTGCAGTATTGGCCCTTGTAACACAAGATCCACACAAACAGATGATTTGATACCTTTTATTCAACCAACAGAGTTGTTAAAAAAGAAACTAGGTGCTTTGAGCTTTAGGACTACACAGACTTCATCAGAAAACAATGACAGTGGGTTTGGAAGAAGACAAACAGTCCAGATCATACATAAAAAACATAAAAAGTTGTTAAAATCCCACTGGCCTAACTGCTTTTAAAAATTAACAGAGAACCCTATAAAGGCAACAGAGTTCCAGCAAAGGAAAGTACTTACACTGTATAAATGTGGGAAACAGATGCTTAATTTAGTGCAAGTTGTCTTTAAACCCACTTTTTTGCCTAATACAAATATATTTTTTATTTAGAAGACTTAACATTATCTACTATGTACTTGTTCAGCTTATTTCATCCTTTATTCCCCCCCCAAACTTATTTTCTGCTCCCCCCAGCACCGGAACACTCTCAGGCCACTCCTCTCGCCGAATCCACTCTACCGCCTGCTGTGGACCCTGCCAACTTCATTATACGTTACTTTCTCCCCGAGCCCTGACCCCCTGATGGGCCAGAGGAGACCGAAGGGGCAGTGGCAGGGAACCAGCACTGGGTGTGTGGCAGAATGGCACTGGGAAGGCAGTCGCCTATCCGGGCTGGAGGGGGACCCCCTCCAAGTTGTCCTCGCTCCCTCCTCCCACCCCCGTGCATGCTGCACCCCTGATACCATGGTGCACGGCAACCCTGCCAGTGTCAGCCACACAACCAGACATGCAGTCCGCATTCTGCAATGCCCCCAATCTCCACCAGGCGTAGCTGAAGTGCCCGATAATCCACCGCCCTCCCCCCGGGAGAGGACAGCAGCCCAACAGACACTCAATCCTCTCCCTCCCCTGCCAACCCCTGGCACCCGCTGCAGAACTCAGGTCACCGGTGTGGCGTCCAGCACCTCAACCCTCAGTGCCACCGGGCCGTCCAGCTTATTTTATTTTGTGGTTTCAAATCATAGACATTTACTAATGCATGCATAAATGCAGATTTAATATGTTTTATTTATTTTTTGATATCGGAATTACAACCTTTGAGTCACAGACTCCTTTCAAAAGACTCCACGTCAGAGTACAGAGAAAACAGAGAGAACAACAAGGTAATAGATATCTACAAAACAGTAGGTTGGTACTACAGTAGTGCTGCAATAACAAATCAACAAGCAGTTCTTATAATTTGGGTTACTGGCCTATACAGAGTGGTAGCTAGCTAATTTAAGAGTAGAAATCTGCCGAACCAAGGTATGGTGAGGTGGTAACTGTCCCAGGGAGACATTGTCACCTATAAGAACAACTAACTACAGGCCAGCCAGGTAGGGAGGAGGTTGAAACAGGCTTGGGAACCTCACCCTTACGTGCATCTACAGCAGCGGGTGGAGAAGATGTGGTTCCTAAGAGCAACTTTGAGGGAACCAATTTTTGGGAGGCTGGTGATGGATGAGGGGAGGGAGTTGAACCAAGACAGGGCCTTGCAACAGAAGGACCTTTGGGCAAGGAAGGTCCTGACTCTTGGGACAAGGAGGGTGAGCTCAGAGGCACTTCGGGTGGAGGGAGAAGCAGGGTGGAGGGATAGACCAAGGAGTACTTTTTTAGTCAGTAGGCAGGACTGATAGAGAAGCCTTTCCTCAAGATTGAGTACACTGGCTAGGGTATAAAGGGTACAGGTATGGTTGCGTCTGTCGGTGCTGGATAGGAGCCTGCAGGCCTTATTGACATTTGGAGCTTGCTGAGGGTGGTACTGCCAGCAGCAGCAAAGATTGGAAGGCAGCAGTCAATTAGGGACAGCACAGAGGAGGAGACAGCCAGGTGGAGGGCTTCGGGAAGCAGGTAATCCTTATGGCAGTAGAGAAGGCCAATCTGTGTGTTGATGGCAGATGAGAGGGTGCTGATGTGGGAGTGAAAGGTGAGGGCAGGACTGAATGCGATGCCCAGGTTTTTACAGGATGAGACTTGTTCAAGGGGTGTAGGGAGTTGGATGTATCTGAAGGGTGGAGTCTCTGGCCCTGCTTTGGCAGTGGGCGAATAACATGTTTTTGTTTTTTAGATTAATGACCAGTCTGTGATCCCGAAACCAGTGCTCTGACTGGCTGAAGCGTGTTGGAGGGAGTGGGGGTTTTGGTGTGAGGTAAAGAGGACCGCATCATCCACATACAGAAGGGCATTGCCAGTGCAGGAACCGAGAAGCATGCTGAGGTACAGACTGAAGAGAAGTGGGCCCAGGATGGAGCTCTGGGGGACGTCAGAGTGAACAGGGCAGGTGCTGGAGAGGGTGCTGTGAATTTTAACACACTGGGAGCTGGAGGAAAGAAAGCTAGAGAACCAGGAGAGGGGCCCTTGGGAGAAACAAGAGTAGTCAGAGTCAGGCCGGAGGGGGGTGATAGACCATATTGAAGGCCTTGGAGAGGTCGATAAAGGCAGCTCCAGCAAGATGGCCAGAGTCCAGGGCAGAGTGCAGGAAGTTGGAGAATTGCAGGAGTGCAGTGGTGGTGCTATGGCCTGGCCAGAAACCATGCTATTCCATGCACATTAGATTGTGTGTGGCCAGGTATTCGGCAAGTTGGTCTGCCACTATTTTTTCCAAGAATCTGGATAGTGGGGCGAGAATGGAGATCAGCCGATAGTTGCCAGGGGAGGATCTATCCCCACTTTTGAGTATAGATGTGATGACTGCCATTTTCCAGGCAAGGGGAAACTGACCAAGACACAGGGAGCGGTTGAGTGGGTCAGTGAAAGGGGGAAGCACTACATCTAATACTAGGTGAAGAAGCCTAGAGTCCAGTGGGTCACTGATGAGACAGGTGCCACTAAGGGTTTTAGCAAGGTAGGGCCTGGCTTCTAGCAGGGTGATGGTGCGAAGGTAGAAAGGGGGGCAGGGGAGGGTGGGTGGTTGTGAGGGAGGGATTGGGTCTAAGAAGTTGCTGGCAAGTACAGAGCTACGGTCGGAGAAGGTGGAGTTGAGGCAGTTGGCAATGCTTAGGGGGTCCATGGAGATGGTCCCATTGATTCTAAGTTGGGATGGGGAGGGGAGCGTGACTTCCCATTTAGTTCTTTTATATTGTCCCAAAACTTCCGAGCAGACCCCCACGAGATGGTAAGCGCTGATCTGCAATATTCTGCCTTGGCCTTTCTAATGGCCCAGGTGCACCTGTTTCACTCAGCATTGTAGGCTTGTCCATCTGCCGGTTTACCAGACTCAACTGCTCTATGCCATAGGTTATCTCTGTGTCTGAGATGTTGGAGTAGAGGTGGGGAGACCCATGGTGCATTGCATTTCTTGGTATGGGTCTTGACAAGGGGTCGAAAATGTCCCAGGCCCTGCTAAAGGAGCTAGTGAAGTAGAGTGCAGCATCTATATTTGGGGCACAGTTGACAGGGGACCAATCCCAGAGGGCTAGGTACTGCCCAAGTTTGAGGTTACTGGGCCGGAGGCGCCAACGGAGAACAGTCCTAGGCACAGATTTGGGTAGTCTGGAGGACCAAATGAAGAGTACCGGGGAGTGGTCACAGAGTGTTAGGGAGGACAGTGATGTCCACAATTTTGTGGGGGTGGTTGGAGAGGACAAGGCCCAACAGAGTGTGAGTGCCACTGGAGGGGTTGTGCCTGGTTGGCTGGGTGACCAATTGAGTGAAATTGAGCGCTGCAAAGGTGCCATTGGCTTGGGATGCTGAGCTGGCGAGCCAGTTGATATTGAGGTCCCCAACAAGAATTTGCTCCACCTTATGTGGAGGCTGGAGAGGTATTCAGAGTGCAAAAGTAAGGCTGGGTTTGATTCCGGGGGGAATATAGGCCACAGTGATGAGAGCGGCCCCTGATGGGTCGGGGAGATTCTGAGAGAGAGCACTTGTGCACCATGATCTAGCTTGGGTGGGGGGAGGGAACAGCAAGGCAGGGAGTCACAAATAGAGGGCACAACCGCCACCACATTTACCCACTCTGTCCTCCCTGAAAAGGGTGTAACCAGGGAGAGAGACGAAGGAGTCAGGGGTAGATTTCGAAAGCCAGGTTTCAGCCAGCGCTAGGACGTCAGGTTGGTGCTGTATAACCCAGCATTGGAGGGCACCAGATGTCCATTGAGGCTATGCGTAGACCAGCCACTGGGAGTGACTGGGGTTGGCTTGTTGAGACAGGGCCAGGGTTGGGGTGGATATTACCAGACAGAATAAGGAGCAGGGAGATGACCCTGAGCAGGGAAAGACAGCGTTTAGAGTACGCCGAGGTACAACATGAGGAGGACCTTGCAGGTGTGGAGTAGAGGACTGGCAGGGAGCTGGGGAAAGTGACAGCGAGGTAAAGAGGGGAACAGGGGGGTTCCAGGAGGGACGACGACAGCAGGGAAAGGATAGTGGTGGGAGGGGCAGTGGAGGTGGCCAGAGCGGGGGGGAGAGAAAGTGTGGGGGAGATAAGGAGACAGTTGGGGGTGTCAGCATGGTGGGGGGACATTGGGCATAGGGGAGGGGAGCACCAGCAGCAGTAGCAAGGACAGGCTGTACAGGCGAATGGGGCAGCCATGGGTGGTAGTGGGCAGAAGGCTAGAGTTGAGAATAAGACTAACATGTAAACTTCCAGCAATGAGGCAGTCTCAATGGCATAGTGGTTGGGCTGTGGACTTTAGCACAGAGGGTACAAGGTTCAAATCCCACGAGGGGAGGTTCAAGTGTGCCTAGTCAAGAAGCCCAGTAGGCTGCAAAAACCACAGAGAGTAAGGAGGTGCAGAGTACAGAAAGTGGGGTGAAACAGCAACTCCTAGTGGTCACTCAGGGGAGGCCAGAGGACGGGTGGAAGGAGTGGTGGGGAAAGCCTAGTGGAAATAGTGCACAGTGCTGGAGACCACACTTAGAGGGACATACAGCTCCTGGAGAGGGTACAGAGGAGGGCTACCAGGATGATTCAAGGATTGGGGGAGTTGACGTATGAGGATAAACTTGAAGAGCTCAGACTGTTTACTTTGGAGGAGAGACGGGGGGGACATGATCAAGGTCTTCAAGTACCTCAAGGGAATAAATAGCATAAACAGGGAGGGAATTTTTAAACTAAAGGAGGGAGGTATCACTAGTGGGCATGATTTGAAGTTGGGGGGAGGGGGAGGAGGTTTTTCACAGAGAGGGATCCTTGGAACGCTCTGCCTGGCAAGCTGGTCCAGATTTCCAATGTGGAGGGCTTCAAGAGAGGGTGGGACAGATACAGAAAGGGGCATCAGAACACTTGGGGGAGGGGGGCCCTAGGTTCCCAACAGGGGATCTGAGGTTTGAGCAGACTTGATAGACCATAAGGCATAATCTGCTGCCATTTAGTATGTTAGTATGAAACTGGGTGGTTATAGTGGGCTAGGAGGGGAGATAAAGTAGGTGGATAGACAAGCTGGTCAGGAGGAGTGACAGAATGGCACACTCCATCTAGTGGGCGATGAGCATAAGCTGCTAATGACGAAGTGGGGATAGGAAGTCACATGATAGGGGCAGACCTTAAATTAGGGGCCACTGAAGGGTGGCTGGGATGCGTGGGGCAGTCAACGTATAGCGTCAACGGGCTAACACCCCTCTTCAAACTGCAGAGCCAGATTTACCTTAAGGCACCCAGCGGTCCTGCGCAGTGTCCCGGGAGCTTGCTGTGGCTGGAATGGGCTGTGGGAATGTCCCGCAGTTAGCTGAAGGGAACAAACAAAGGAACAATCATTAGTATGCAGCGGGAGGATAGGACAGCTCTAGTGCGCGTGCGCAGGCTGGGGGAAGGTCTGGACACCTTTTTATGACCATTCTTAGGGAAGGAGCCATCTATTCTGGGACATTTGACCTCAAAATACCTTTCCTTTGAATGAACTCTTGTCTTTATATGATTCTATGTTGATTTTTAAAAGCAGTTAGGTCACTGAGATCTTTAACAACTTTTGATCTGTTTTTTCATGTATGATCTGAACTTTAAGTGTATTCTTCAAAACCAACTGTCATTGTTTTCTGATGAAGGATTCTGTATAGTCTGAAAGCTCAAAGCACCTAATTTTCTTTAACAACCCTGCTGGTCCAATAAACGGCATCAAATAGTCTATTTGTGTGGATCAGGTTGAAGGAATTTAAACAAAACTACATGCACTCTGAAATCAGAAAATAAGAGTTAGAATTAAAAGCGCTTATTGCCATAATGCGATAATGCACACACTGGCAGCTATGAGGACTAATGCCACTACAAAATTCCGCATAGCTACAGGGCAAGCAGGGTCTAGTAACACTAACAGATTCACTGCGCTGGGGTAGCATACTGATGTCTGACTTCCAAACACCAGAACTATGCTGCAAGGAGCAATATTCCACCAAGTGGGCCAGCTTGGTCCAGAGTTCCAATTCTAACTGCCCAATAACTGTGTGATTTAACCTCAGAGCACAGGTGGAGGTACACTCAGTATAAACCATTGGTTTAGTGAGTCAGGCCTCCCACAGCATAGTGACTCCATACTGCAGCACTAAAAAACAACATTAGGCAGAACAGAATGGTAGAGAGTCAACTGACAAGCAGCTGCAAGAGTAGATATACAGCAGCTGTGTACCGCAGAGACAGCCCAATATTTTGCACAGCTGTTCCAGGATTTTTCCTCCTTGGAATCCCCACCAGTCATTCACAAACCAAATATATGATGGAAACGCTGCTAGAACACACAAAGGTCATATTGTAAAGACACAAACTATCCCCCTGAATGCAGACAACCTCCAAGTGTCTCCCTTCAGAACCTAATTTGAGTTCAGCACTGTTCGAGACAATACATTTTAGAACCATATACTTCATTATGCTCGCTTTTGCAACCCCCGATTTTGATCAATGCTCTTCCATTTTTGTTCCCGTATCCACCACATGCATGGTGCCACATTCCATTTTACGCTCATGTTTAGCGACTTGTGGCTAGAGACATGATGTCCCCAGTGTCTCAAATGGCCAAGGAGTACAGTGTTGCATGGTAGCTTGATGGAAGTTGCAAGAAACTTAGGATGGCACACAGCACTTAAATGCCACATTTGTCTTCTGCAGATCACCAGATTTTATGGGGAAAACCTGGCATGATGAAAGGACAAATCTGAGAAAAAAAGACAAATCTTTGCACCATATCTGACCATTATTCCTCGCCTGCTTCCCTTCCACATCATGTCAGGCTGTAAATCATTCTGTGCATCAATGGGTTTCTGAACACAGAATGTAGATGCAGCCTCCTCTCTGCCACCTAGTGACACAAACATGACACTACAGCCATAACAGTAATGCCCCCAAGGGCAAACCATGGTCTCCCTTTTTTTTTTTTTTTTTGCTGGGTGGGAGTTTAAAAATGTCATCTAGAGGCATGTGGGTCTGGCTACTAGCTCCTACCCCCACTGCCAGCCCCTTCTCCCAGCCACTTAACTGCACTCATCAGGCCATGTAAATGTTCAGTTTTGGTTTTGTGCAGAACATGCATCATGCAAAACAATCTTTGCAGTAACTGATCTGCCACCAAGCTGCCAATAGGTGGAAGTTAAACGGCAGGTCATGCAACCCCCCAAGCAAGAGAGGAGGTAGTCCCATAAAATGCTCCATCCTCCTTTCTCCAGGCCAGACCTCAAAGACCATCTCCCCGAAGTTCTAGGGTCACCAGCATCGAGGTGGTTGAACTACACACGCAGTGACTGGCCAGCTCAGATGTATTTTTTTAAATCAATAAATCCTGTAAATTATGCATGTTCCTAATTCAGGTAACAACTGTGGTGGTGACATCTGGAAAATAAGGAAACTGGGTGGGGCAGAGTTCTGGCCCCAAACGCATCCTAGCTCTAATTAAAAAAAGGAAAAATTATCTTGCAGTTCTGATATGCAAAAGGTACAGCAGGGGTTCAAACCACAAGATTTAATACAGATATCAGATGGACATGCAGCAGCACGAGTCCCTGCTGTAGCCAAAGGTACAGCCATTCACACAATACTCACTGTAGATCTGTTTCCGCGGCATGCAGCAATCAGACCGAAGCAATGAGCCAATATTTTTGTGCAGCCGCTCAAGGAATGTCTGCCTTGGAAACCCAAGTCAAGCCATAGCAAACCACGAAGGAAATCCTCCTACAAAACAAGAATGTCAGAATGTTTACATACAGAATGCTCTTCATATGGGAGTAAGCCCCCAACTACAGCAAGTATAGCTTATGAATCTCATTTGAGCTTAACGATGAAAATGCCACGCATCTCTTGAGACTGCTAGACTTTATGGGGCAAATCTGTGCACAGTATCTACCTGACCATTATCCCCCCCCCTTGCTACCCTTTCACATCATGTCAGGCTAGTAATCATTCTGTGCATCAATGGGTTTCCGAACACAGAACGTAGATGCAGCCTTTTTCCTCTCTGCCACCTAATGACATAAACATGACACTATAGCCATGCCTGCAACGCCTATAGGGGCAACAATATCTGCATTTACTCTCTCATGGTTATATTTTTGTGTGTGTGGGGGGAGGGAGCGACTTACCATAATGTTAAACAAAGGGCATGTGTATCACCTTTTTAATGAACAGCACCAACACATTTCCGCTGGCTTTACTTATTCTAGAAAAACTACTTTACTCACACAAAACAATCTTCTATCGGGTTGAACAGACATTCTTGTTGCCATGTTGGTCCTTGTAACACAAGAGCCACACAAATAGACTATTTGATATCTCGGAGTTGTTTAAAAAAAAAAAAAAAAGGTGCTTTGAGCTTCCGGACTACATCGAATCCTTCATCAGAAAACAGTGACAGTCAGTTTGGAAGAATACATTTCTTAAAGTCCAGATCATACATAAAAAAAATCCCATTGACCCAACTGATTTTAAAAGTCAACACAGAACCCTGTAAAGACAGAGTTCTACCAAAGGAAAGTACTTATACTATAAATGTGGGAAACAAATGGTTAATGCTTAATTTACACTACGGCAGGTTGTCTTTAAACCCACTTTTTTGCCTAACAAAGATATTCTCTTATTTAGAAGACTTAATATTATATACTACGCATTTGTTCAGCGTATTTTATTTTGTGGTTAAACATAATAGACATTTACTAATGCATGCACAAATGTAGCTTTAGTTGTTTTATGGCTGTTCTCAGGGAAGGAGCTATCAATTGTGAGACATTTGACCTCGAAATTCCTTTCCTTTGATGGAACTCGTCTTTATATGATTCTATGTTGATTTTTCAAAGCAGTTAGGCCAATGAGATTTTAACAATTTTTTTTATTTTTTATTTTTTTTAATGTATGATCCGGACTTTAAGTGTATTAATCCAAACTAACAGTCATTGTTTTCTGATGAAGGATTCTGTGTAGTCCAAAAGCTCAAAAGCACCCATTTTCTCTAACAACTCTACTGGTCCAATAAAAGGTATCAAATTGTCCATTTGTGTGGATCAGGTTGAAGGAATTTAAACAAAACTTCATGCACTCTGAAAACAGAAATAGAATTAAAACAGTTTATTGCCATGATGCGATAATGCATACGCTGGCAGCAATCAGGACTAATGCCACAGCAAAATTCCTCATAGCTACAGGGCAAGCAGGGCCTAGTAACAGATTTACTGCGCTGGGGTAGCTTACTGACGTGTTGCCCCCCCCCCACCACCAGAACTATGCTGCAAGGAGCAATATTCCACCAAGCCGGCCCACTGACATACAGATGTCTAGAGTTCCAACTCTAACCTGCCCAGTAACGTGTGATTTAACCTCAGCACACAGGTGGAGGTAGACTCATAACAACTCACTGGTTTAGTGAGTCAGGTCTCGCACAGCATAGTGTGTCCACACTGCAGCACTAAAAAGTGACACTAGGCAGAACAGAATGGTAGAGAGTCAACTGACAAGCAGCCGCAAGAGTACCAGGCTGCTTTGGCCAATGGTCCAGCCACGGACAACAGTCGCTACAGATATGCAGCAGCTGTGTACCGTAGGGACAGCCCAACATTCTGCACAGCTGTTCCAGGAATTTTCTCCTTGGAACTCCCACCAGTCATTCACAAACCAAATAAATGAAGGAAACGTTGCTGGAACACAAAGCACAGATGTCATATTGTAAAGATACAAAATACCCCTCTGAATGCAGAAAAACTCACTAAAGCAAGTGTCTCGCTTCAGAACCTAACTTGAGTTCAGCACTGTAAGAATTTTAAAACAATATACTTCATTACGCTCCCCTTTGCAACCCCCGATTTTGATCAATGCTCTTCCATTTTTGTTCCCGTATCCACCACATGCATGGTGCCACATTCCATTTTATGTTAATCATTTTTTGTGTGAAATCTTTTTATTGAAAGTAACATAACGAATACAATAAAGTAACATATTTGGGGTGTACATACATTCACATTTCATTGTACTCATTTCAATCATGTGCTGACAAAGCAAACTTTAGATTGTTATATACTATTCCAACTGTTTTAAATGTCTGCACAAGTCTGCCTAAAGGGTAACTCCACTAAATGCCAATTACTACCCTATATTAAAAGGTAAGGACCAGGGCCTGGTGACTGATTAAGGAACAATGCTAATTGTTAAGCCAGATATTTAGGGCTGTGGTGGCATTCAACCACCCTCTAGTGGTCTTACAAAGGGAAGCTGCCATCCGTAATTGCTTTCAGGAGAGGGTCTCACAGTTTCCCAAATCTCTCACCCTCCCCATTGGCAGAGTACTGGGTTTTCTCTAGTTTTAAACAGGCCGTCATATTGTTTACCCACTGTTGTATAGATGGTGAGCTGACCAATATCCTAGATTGTGCTATAGCTTTTTTTGTGTTCACCAGCGCCAGAGACCATAACTGTTTCTCTGGACCCCTGTGGAGGTGTTCTGGTTCTGCACCAAACACTAATTCTATGGGGGACTTGGACAGCCTACACTTCAGCACTCCGCTCATTATTCTATGCACTTCATGCCAAAATGGCATCACCTTAAGGCATGTAAGTGCCATATGGGTGAAGTCCGCGTTGTCGCCTGCACATTTTGGACACTGCCCAGGGATTGCTGGGTCCATTGCATGCATTCTTCTAGGGGTTAGGTAGGTTCTATATACCAAATTCTGTTGAATCGGCCTGAGTTTATTGCTCCTTGAGCAGTTACAGAAATGTTTGATAGTTACGGCACAGATTGTCTCGCAAATTCCCACCCCTAGGTTTTGTTCCCACTTGGCTTTGATGCCTTCTGCAGGGTCCTCCTTTGCCTCTTGGAGTGTTCTGTAGTAAGTAATGAGTGGTTTAGAGCAAAATTGAGGCATACTCAACTCCTCTTCTATAGGTGATGAGGCTGCCATCACCTATAGAAGCATCCAGTGTTTCCCCGGATCTGTGTCTTACCAACATGTGCACAAAACAGTCTCTTGGAATGATGTGCCATGCTGTCATGAGGGCAAGAAATTCCACGAGTTAACCTCCACTTCCTCTACTGCAGTAGACACTGATGCTCCCTAGCCGAGTAAGCCTCTTTCATTCTCACTGTAGTAATTAAATCAGTGTATGGGGATTGGGCCAGAGGGTGATCAATTTTCCTATGTACAGACTGCCAGATTTTAATGGTGATCTGGGTGCAGCGGTTGAGAACTCTAGGTATTCAGTTCACCCCCAGGGCTCCAGAGAAAAACTGTGTACATAATGGGCCTTCCAGATCCTCCTCTTCCAGCTCCAGCCATGCCAGTGGCGTCCCTTGAATCCCACTTGGAAGGAATGCTAGCTGTGCCGCCCAAAAGTAATGCTGGAAGTGTGGAAATCCTAATCCACTCCTTGGGGTGGACATCTGGAGTATACTGCGCTTAATTTGAGCTGCCCTTCCCCTCCAGAGGAATCCGTGTCATATGGAATTTATTTGAAGTGCTGCTGAGGAAGCATGATGGGCACGGACTGATACAAATATAAACACCTGGGCAGAATCATCATTTTAATAGTGTTGACTGCCTATCAGACAGGGGAAGATTCTGCCAGCGCTCACTCTCCTCCACCACTCTGTGCATCAGTGGGCCATAGTTAATGGCATACAGAGTTCCGATTTTGGCTGATAGCATTATTCCCAGATATTTCAGGGAATTCACTACTGACAGACCTCCCAGTCTTTGTGATAACTCTGGTCGGTGCATCTTGCCAATGGGAAGGAGTTCATTCTTGGACCAGTTTACTTTATGGCTAGAGAGGGAGCCATATTCCTGCAACAGTGAATGCACTAAGGGTAAGTCTCTTGTAGGGTCTTGCAGATATAAGAGCAGGTCGTTGGCATACACAGCCACCTTACAGCTCCTACCCCCCGCCGAAAGCCCTGAATGTCCTGGTTTTGCCTAATAGCTGCTGCCAGCAGTTCAAGACAAATGACATAAGAGAATAACGGCAACCCTGTCGGGTCCCCCTGGTCAAAGTGAAGGGCTGTATCAGTTCCCCACTCATGATTAGTTGTGCTGTGGGCAGTGAGTACATCATCTTCACCAAACTCAACAACCGAGGGCCCACTGTTAAACGTCCCGGTGTCTCAAACATGAACCCCCACTCCACACGGTCAAAAGCCTTCTCTGCATCTAGTGCTAGTATAGCAGCACCATGATGCTTAGCGGTCCTCCCCCATCTGTGAATCACACTCAGGTTCTCTGAATGTTATGTTTGCCCTACCCACCTTTAAAAAAAGACGGTTTGGTCGGTATGAATCCGAGATGGGAGGAGGGGCATTGAGTCGGGAGGCTACCACCTTTGCTATGATCTTGTAGTCTGCAATAATCAGAGATATTGGACGGTGTGATGTACATGCCGTGGGGTCTTTACCCACTTTGAGCAGTATGACAATAGCGGATGACCGTGTGGAAGGGGGAAGCACGCCTTTTTCCAAGCTTTCCTCTAGCATGAGGGCCAAGGGCTCCAGCAACAATGGGATGAATGTCTTAAAAAAGTCTATGGGGAGGCCATCTGGGTCCGGGGCTTTCCCTCCTTTCAAAGCTCATATGGCCCTTTGTACCTCCACTGTTGACAAGGGGAAATCCAAAGTCTGCGACTCCTTGGCTGAAAGGGTGGGTAAGTAAGATTTACTGAAAAATGTATCTAATTGTTCAGCCGTGGGGTCCACTTCAGAGGTATACAGGGCTTTATAGAAAGCCATGAACTCTGCTCCAATTTGCGGGGTTAGGGAGGTTAAGGTACCCCCTTGAATCTGTATCTGGCCAATAGTCCTCTCCCCATCCTTTTTCCATAGTTGCCAGGCCAGGTACTTCCAACCCCTATCCTCATCAAAGTATGCTCCCACATGGGATAACAAAATGGCCCGTTCAATTGCTGACATACACAAAATATTGTATTCTCATTTCAGTTTCTGCACTATGTGGTATGGCACAGGGGATGGCCTCATCATGTGGGCCTCCTCAAACATTTCAACCTTACATCTACGTTTTCACATTCCGCTGTGGAATCTTTCCTTTTGGGATGGGCATAGGCAATCACCTGCCCTCAAATATAAGCCTTTAGAGTTTCCCACCTCATCCCATGAGAGATGTCCAGACTTACTATAGTGCAAAAACTCTGACGGATCCAGATAGGAAGCACCTGAATATCCCCTCCTTTAACAGCAGTGGGTCTACATGCCAGAATCTTACCTGCATCGTCCCCTCCCTTCTCTCCAACACTGCCACCAGGCACGCATGGTCTGATACCACTACTGGGGAGTATGTTGTCGAGTGCACCTTGGACAGAAGGGATGAGCCAACCAGTATCCTATCCAGTCTGTCATATGAATAGTGAACGTGAGATGTTCATCACGTTAAGCTTAGGTTTTGTGACCTGTGGCTACAGACATGACATCCCCAGTGTCTCAAATGGCCAAGGAGCAGAGTCTGCTGCATGTTAGCTTGATGGAAGTTGCAAGAAACTTGGGATGGCACTCAGCACTTAAATGCCACATTTGCCTTCTGGAGACCAGATTTTATGGGGCAAATGTGGCATGAGAATGCCGGCCCGGTGGCACTGAGGGTTGAGGCACGGGACGCCACACCTCACGTCACACTGGCAACCAGAGTTTGGGAGCAAGATTGGGCGCCAGCAGGGGAGGGATCGGATCAAGTGCCCAGCTGCTCTCCTGTCTCGGGGGGAGGGCATCGGGATGCCCGGCGCGCCAGCAGCCCCTGGTGGAGATCGGGGCACCACAGAAGCACAGACTGACACATAACAGCGTGCCCGATGCTGGCAGGGCTGCCGTGTGCCTAAGCGCCGGGGGTGCACACCGGGGAGACAGAACAAGGAAAACCCGTTCACAGAGATAGGCGACGCACCCTACCTCCATGCCCAGTGCTGGGTCCGACCCGGCCAGGCCTCATCACTCCTCCATCCGGGCCTGCCCGCTTGCAAAACTCTGTTTTACTAACAGAACCCAAGGAAGGAGTCATGCTACCCTCCCTGGGCGGGTCAAACCGGGGGGGGGGAGAGAAGAGAGAGAGGGCACAGGGCACAAGACCACAGAGGACCTCAGGTGGGCAGGCACAAGGAGAGGATGCCTGAGAGAGTTCCCTCGAGCCATGACCAGAGGGAAAAAAAGACAAAAAAAAAACACACTGGCACAAGAAAAGGACAAACCCGAGAAAAGACAAATCTTTGCATCATATCTGACCATTACTCTTCCCCTTTCACTTCACGTCAGGCTGTTAATCCTTCTGTGCAGCAATGGGTTTCTGAACACAGAACATAGATGCAGCTTCCTCTCTGCCACCTAATGACACAAACATGACACTACAGCCGTAACAGCAGTGCCTCTAGCGGCAAACCACAGTCTGCATGTTCCTTTTATAGTTTCTTTTTTGCTGGAAGTTTAAAATTTTCATCTAGAGGCATGTGGGTCTGGCTAGTAGCTCCTTCCCCCACTGCCAGCCCCTTCTCCCAGCCACAGTGGCCCCACTTAACTGGACACATCAGTCCATGTAAGTATTCAGTTTGATTTTGTGCAGAACGTGTATCATGCAAAACGGTCTTTGCAGTAGCTGGTCTGCCAAAGGTGGAAGTGAAACTGGTTATGCAACCCCCAACAAGAGAAGAAGGAGGTAGTCCCATCAAATGCTCCATCCTCCTTCTCCAGGCCAGACCTCAAAGACCATCTCACCCCCAAGCTCGGGTCACCAGCATCGCAAGTGGTTGCACTACACACGCTGCACTGACTGGCCAGCTCATTTTTTTTAAATCAATAAATCTTGTAAATTATGCATGTTCCTAGTTCAGATGCAGACTGTGGTGTTGACATCTGGAAAATAAAGAAACGGGATGGGGCAGAATTCTGGCCCCAAACATGTCCTAGCTCTCATATATATATAAAAAACACAATGAAAAAATATCTTGCAGTTCTGACATGCAAAAGGTACAGCAGGAGTTCAAACCACAAGATTTGATACAGACATCGGATGGACAAGCAACAGCACGAGTCCCTGCTGTAGCCAAAGGTACAGCCAGCCATTCACACAATACTCACTGTAGATACGTACCTGATACAGCAACAGCCAACATTTTTGTGCAGCTGCTCAAGGAATGTCTGCCTTGGAAACCCAAGTCAAGCCACAGCAAACCACGAAGGAAATCCTCCTACAAAACAAGAATGTCAATGTAACCATACAGAATGCTCTTCACATGTGGGTAAGCCCCCAACTACAGCAAGTGTAGCTTATGGACCTCATTTGAACTTGGCACCTAAAAAATGCCAGATGTGTCTCTTAAGACCGCTAGAATTTATGGGGCAAATCTGGCACACAAAAAAGGACAAATCTGTGCACCATATCCACCTGACCATTATCCCCCCCCCCGCTACCCTTTCACATTATGTCAGGCTATTAATCATTCTGTGCATCAGTGGGTTTCTGAACACAGAACGTAGATGTAGCCTTTTTCCTCTCTGCCACCTAATGACACAAACATGACACTACAGCCATGCTTGCAACGCCTGTAGGGGCAAACCAGTCTCCATGCTCATCTCTGACTTCAAAAATTTAATCTAGAGGCATGTGGGTCTGGCTAGGTCCTCCTTCCACCACTGCCAGCACCTTCTCCCATTGACTGAGACGCCACTTACCTGGACTCCTTGTGTCATCCACACCACCACTGCAAGCTTCCGCAGAACTGCAACCAGGTTCTAGTAACATTAAGACTGATTCAGAGCACTTTGGTTTCTGTGATTTGTATCACCCCCATTCACCTGGCACAGCTATTCAAAAACTGTTGCCAACATCCCTCTCCCAAAAAACACACAGGCATTTCAACCTATCCTGCAACAAATTCAAACATGGAAAGGCTAGGGTTTTGGTTTTATATGCCTTCTCTACACCTAGTGACTCTATCCTACTAAAATATAAATAAATTAATATCAGTGCTGTATACCCTACTTAAAACCCACTTACATACATTGTATTTAGGAATACCAAGGCATAATACGTCCTTCACCCCAATCGTCACAAAACCCACCCATTACTTCCAGACTATGGGGAAAGGAGCCAACATTATTGATTTAGTGTACGAATGCATGTATGGTACCTTTTTCCAGGACAGAACATGCTGAGCCGGGAACAGCTCATTTTCAGGTGTGTCCTGGGGATATATGTGAAACAGGCAAGCCCACAGACCGTGCTCAAACAAGGACTAGCTCACAAATGGTAGACAGGCCTGCAGAATAAATACAAACCTGGGGCACTCTTTCAAAAATAAAATAGTGGCACACCAAACATATACAAAACTAAGAAAGCTACTGAAGTGCAGTACAGACATCTGGAACAGATAGGAGCAGCAAAACAGTGGGCATCACATACTCTGGTACCAGGAAAAGGGCAAATTATTAGTAGGGGTGAGTGGTGAAGTAAGGGCACGATTGCAATCATAATGTTATAGTAGTATCCCAGCATAGGGGAGAAGTTACAGTCATACAAGCATGCAATTTTCATAACTCAGTGTAGATCTGCTGCTAGCCAACCTGCAAAGCAGCAGAACCTAGGCCTTGTCAGCTCCGGCACCTGCCTTAGGGACAGCCTGGGGTATGTCAGAGGGAGGAAGGGAGGGAGTCTCCAGATAATGCAGCCAGACCAGCAGAATGACATACAATATCTAGGAGTTTCAAAAGAGTGAGGAATGGTGTGACAGTGGGAGCAGCAAGAAGAGGTAGCACAAAGAGGGAGGACAGGTAATCCAGGAAAAAGTATAGCAGAATTCTGGAAGTCTGAACACCATGCATGAGCTACCACCCATCCACTGAAGCCCATCTTAGGCAGGAGTACATATTGCAGGGTGTCGGGACTGCATTTAAAACAGCAGAAGATACTGAATGTGGGATCTATCCTGGCTAGAGAGGGTATGAGTAATGTGCCTTAGACACGGTCACCATAATCAAATATTGAGAGGATGAGGCTGTTAATCTCCAGTTTAGAAGCACAGCTGAGGCAGGATTTGCAGTGGTGGATGGGCCAGAGTTTAGGGAGAAGATCAGAGGAAATGGAGTCAATGTGGGTGGGGAAGTCGAGGTGCTGGTCAAGCCAGACCTTACAGATATGATGTGTTCCCAGAAGAATCTTAAGGTTTTATAGGTGGGGCAGGAGATGAGCTGCCTGATTTGGCTTGGTGCCAGAGGTCATGACCCCATTTTCTTAGCATTAAGAGTCAGCTGGTTAGAGCAGAACCAGCTCTGAATTGCACAGAATCGTTTGAACTTGAAGAGCCACGACAGCAGGATCACTGGCAAAAAAAACTATTATCCACACGCACACAGGGTATGGGAAGAGATACAGGCAAAAGGCAGGTCCTTTTAGAAGGCTGAAAACAGTACAGGATCAAGGACTGAACCTTGATGTGAACCCCTGGCTCAGTGTGTGTGTGTGTGTGTGTGTGTGTTTTGGAGGGAGAGACAGACCCACCTACAGGACCACCAAAATGATCAGAAATATTGAGACAAAAATGAAGACAAGAGGCTGGTGGCCCTCAACATGTTCACACAGGAGAAAAGGAGGCCAACATTTGGCCTGATCTCAATCTTCTGCATGCTCAAGGGCATCGACAAAACTCAAACACGTCAGATGTTCAATTCATCTTTACTGCGTTTGACTTTGTCTTTACAAAAGTTCAAACACAAATACAATGCATTCATAAACACAGATGTTCGATCTGATGTCATACAGCAGGACAAAGGGATATACCGAGGCTCAGTGGTGGAAAATTCAGAGGCAACATTCCGAAGCACCTTTTCTCCTGGAAGGTAGTGTACTTATGGAATAGCCCACCAGCTGAAACAATGGGCATGAAGACAGTGCCGGTCTTTAAGTTAAGCCTGGACAAATGTCTGCTTACAGTGAGAATTACTGGATGCCCAGGGTGACTGCTTCTGTAGCAGGTGGGCAGACCATGATGTGCCTCCGACCTTAAATTACTATGTATGGGACTGTGCTAGATTTGACAGGCAGACACCCAACAAAAGATCTGTGGAGACAAGGCATCAGCGTAGAGGGGATTGGCACAGTTTGCAAAACAGTTGATGGAAGATCGCAGCTACATTTGAGGGGACATGGTACAAGCATTTCAAAAATCAAAGTTTATGTTGTGTTTATCACAAGAGACAACCCAAGTTTCACAAGAATTATCAAAAAAGGTGCAAGTGTTAACAGAATAGGGTGGACCGTCAGTGACAGTGCCACTTAACAGGGGTTGGCCAACAAACTAGAGCACAAGCCAGTGATCCAGAAATTCATCACTTTACACACTACTCACCCAGTGAATGTAGATATCCCAGCTGCTGTGTGCAGCACGCAGACTGAAGGGACAGACATGTTGTTCAACTGTTCAAAGAAGGTCTCACTTGTACCAAACACCAGCAGTCAAAAAATACAAAGGGCACACTGCAACAGAAAAAAGGCATGTCAACGCTGATTTGCTTGCAGTTTTAAAGGGAACATAATATGTAATTTAAATCAGCTATTTCTGGCATTTTCTGTTCAGTGACATGCAGCTGACCTATTTGATGCTATTATATTTGCATTATGCATGCCGAGTGCACACACACACACACACACACACACACACACACACACACACAGTTTAGTGCTTTCAAAGAGACACTCTCCAGACTCCTAACTAGGGAAGAGCAACATTTCACCTAATTAACATAGCAATTCCCCCAATTCCTTCGTGTTAGTGGATCATTCACTTTGGTGTACAAGAAAGGGAAAGGGATCTGGCTGCCCACACCTCGATATAAGGACTCACAATCCCTTTCCCTACTAAAACTACGAAGGGAATAATTCTGAAACAGGAATTGTTCAAGTGCTTTGCAAAGCTGCCAGTGAGGAGACCGAGGACAGCACTGAAACAGACTCTTTAAAGTAGTAAAAGCATACACAAGGAGAGACTGAGGGTCGATATTCATCTTCAAAGCCTGATGATGATGATGTCTGTTTGCTGGCTAATGGATGGAAAACCAGTATGAATGGTGTAGCTGCATCCTCTGAACTACACAAAGGTTACACCCACTAGCCAGCCGAACGTTATCAGGCTTCTCAGCACTGACTTAAGTAGCAAGCCTCCTGCATTTCTGCATCCATGGTGTGTACAGTGCGCACGCACAGACACTCCCACAGCCCCCATATACTGCCGTGTACCACAAATATATTTGCTTTGCACGTAAACAAACATAACAGATGCAAAGGAAAAGGAAAGCTTTCAGTGGAAGCCTGTAACTGGAGCGAGATTATTTGGCATAAACAGGACACAGCAACCTGGTCCCATGACACACAATCTCAGGTAGTGGCACATTTCAGACTCCGTCTTCATTTTTAACACAATACCCACCGCCCTCAGGAGACTGCTTTGGTGGTGTTGGGTTGACAAACTTGTTCAAAGAAGACAAAGAAATGGGTGCACCATGGGCTCGTATAGTACCAACAGTTTAAAAGAAACATCCGAAAGGCTGTGGTAGGGGCTGCTGTTTTTCTTAACCAAATGACATTCCCATTTACCAAAAATTTCAACCAAGAAACTAAAAACCAGTCGGCCCGGTGGCGCCAAGGGTTGAGGCGGTGGACACCACACCTCGTGTCACGCCACCGACCCGAGTTCGGGAGCGAGCTCTGGCGCCTGGGTTTGGCAGGGATGGGGAAGGATTGCGCGCCTGCAGTGCTGCTCTCCTTCCCTGGGGAGCAAGTCAGGGGATAGCTTGGCGCACCAGCGGCTCCCGGTGGAGATCAGAAGCACTGCAATGCGTGAGCTGCACACTACATAACATGGCTGACGCTGGCAGGGTTGCCATGCACCGTGCATCAGGCGTGGCCATGCAAGGGAGGGGGCCAGTCACTACTAGAACAAGGAAAAAAACCTACTCAGTGGGGCAGGCAACAGCACCTACCCCCATGCCCTCTGCCGGATTTGCCTCGCCTGGCCTTTCCAGTTCCTTCAACTGGGGGACCTCTCCTGCTACCAGAAACTGCCTTAAAAAGAGTGCCCATGAGTAGGAGTGCCTCACCCAGATGGGTTAAACCCGGGGTGCTTGTGGCAGAGAGGAGGCACAGGTTGAGGGAACCTCAGGCAGGCAGGATGCCTAAGAGGCTCCACGGGGCCGCGACCGAAGGAAAGAAAGTTGGAGAAAAAAAATAAATAAACAAACTAAAACCATCAAAGGGGAAGTACCGACATAACAATGATACAATTGAGGCAACAAATAAATCTCACTTCAGGCAAAATGGCACCAATAATCTCAGTACAGCTTATGAAAGAGCCTGCCAAGTGTATCTGCAGGCGGGACTTTGTGAGTACAGCCCTGGATAACACCTGGGTTGGCAGGGAGGTAGTTGGGTAGCTTACCCATCACCAGGGCAGGGGTAGGCAGGTAGGTGTTCCATTGAGGAGTAGGTGACATGGGGCTGGAGGGAGGAGCCTAGCTTACAAAAAGTAACAGCACCTGGGAGGTTCTCTCCCCCTTGCTCCTCTCCCTCTGGGCTGTACACAGGAGGTAAAGAATCACAAGGCTTTTGCAGCCAGATCATCCAGAGGCTGACAGGAGGTCTGGGCCAGATGACTGGACCCCCCCCCCCCCAACCACCAGAGGACAGTTGGATGGGCAGCCTCTGCAGGAACTTCCCTGCTGCACTACAACGTCCTCTAATAGAAGAGGACAGTTCTGCAGTGATCCCTCATGCCACAGAGGTAGGTTACCTTGCGAGGTTGATACTGTTCATGCGTATCCCCGTGGGGTAGAGAATAGCTGTTAATCAGACCACTAATGATTACCAACCATGGCCACCCTGCTGCACATGTCACGAGGACTTGGCTGTAACTGTTATGGGTAATAAGAACATGGTTGTGGCCACTTTCTCCAAAGCTCATGTTCTGTGAATAAGGGGTATGTGCCCTATAAGACAAGTCTGAGACTAGATTTTCATGAAAGAGGAGGAGTGATTTTGTAATACCCATGTGGAAAACGCAGCTTACCTGCCGGCGGTCTCCTGCTAGTGCCCACACCCCCAACCAACAGTTCTATACCAAAAAAAAAAAAAAAAAAAATAATTCTTACCTAATTCAGGTACTGATATTTACAGTTTAAACATCGCTTGCAAACTTCTGTTTTCTAAGGCTGCCAGCTGCCATTTCATGGGAGCCACACGCTCCCTCACCCAGGATATGCTAATATGCCCCAGCCCACTAATGTGCTGAGTCAGCAGGGGCATATTAGCATATCTCAGGTGAGGGCGCAAGCTGCTCCCTCCCATGAGATGGCTGCTGGCAGCCTTAGAAAACGATGTTTATAACGTAAATATCACTACCTGAATTAAGTAAGAGGAATTTTTTTTTCCCCACATAGAACCACTATTCGTGGGCATAGGCATTAGCAAGAGAGCACCAACAGGTGAACCGTGTTTTTCGGGATAGACAAAAACCTGGGTAAAACTCCAAATCACTTTGTGTCTTAATTCCAGACCAACAGTGAGAATGCTACTCTGCAATAGACCAAAAGCTGGGCAGCAATAGGGATATCTGCATTTGGAAGCCACTTCAAGTAGTGCTCAAGCTGGCAGTTACAGTTACAATTTCACCTGAAAAAGAGTTAGTAATTGAAACGCCCAACGCTTAAGTCAAAACGTTAAACAACTAATGCAGTCTGATCTGCAGTAGCATGATGGCAATGTGAACAAGGGCATTTTGTAATGAAACAAAACCACTTGGCAAAGTACAAATTTGGGTAGTGGCAGACTCTTCACTGCAGGGAAAGGGAATTTTCGTCTTTAGTAAGCATGGAGGTAACAGGCATTGAGCTATAATGCAAGCCCAATGGCAGATAATTAGACACACCGAGCTGCCTATACAGATAAAATGGCATGCACCATGTGAAGAACCGAGAAACAAACTGCCTGCTATAATGTGCACACATTATAAAAACAACCAAAACGCTTTTTACAGATTTGTTAGAATTTAGCTAGTTCTGAAAAACCACACGTTATTAATTCCACTTTTATTTCAAATCTGACAACACAACCAAATTCAAATGTGCTTATCCTTTCGCCACGCCAGAGACTGCCCTTATTCATCTCCCTCTCCAAAATCCGTCTCCCTCCTCACAGCAATGGTTACTGCTCCTCTGACACGCACAGATCCAGAGGCAAATGATTTGATACCTTTTAATGGACCAACATAGATGTAACAACAAGAACAAGCTTCTGACATGTATGTAATTTACCAGAAGTCAAACACGAAACGACACATGAAGTTTGAAGCTCAGTTACAATACCCTGGATGACATTTACTTTTAAATTAGTTTAAACCGCCCCAAATATCACATTTTGCAGGAATTACCGTTTGTGGAAAACATCGGTTGATACTCATACTGTGCGCATTAGCGATTAATTCTACTGTACTCCATGCACTAGCGTACTCTTTCTGATTCACACGTACGATTACTTGTGCATTGAAAAAATCTATGAATAAATATAAACTCGTGTGCTACCTTACTTGCCTTAAAAGGACAGCATGACATGTACAGTATTTTTAGTCGGGCAATGCAAGCAGTCTTTTGTTCGTGCCTTCCGGGATCTCTCCCAAGGCCGGTTCCTAAGCCAGGTATTCCAAAAGTGGGCCTCACTCGCTAAACACCCCTTATTTACGCCGTGCTGTCGGGTTGCTCCTGTAACACTTAAAGTGGGCTTCCGCGTAATAGTTCTATTAGTTTCCCTTCTGATACAAAGAATTCTGGACCAACAATAAACTTTCAGCTACGATCAAATGGCAATACTTACCAGGTTCATCCACATCTACTGTAACCTCCGAGCGAAAGAAAACACGCGTTTCTGTATGGGCTACTTATAGCCTGCTCTATGGCAACCTCTAGAGGACAAACATAGTCTTTTCCGGTTCCTGAAATGCATGACTTCGCATTCTTTAACTGGATCTGTTTTAGACATTTTTCAAACATCCCCCTCGCAGTTACGCATATTGATTGTTACCAGGGGTGTAGCCAGAAATTTCCGTTTTGTACATAACTGTCCAACTGGACTGGCAGTATAGCCTAGAGATTAAAGGAAGGAGGTGTGAACGAGCTTGATACATCCAGCAGACCAGACCTGAGGTTGATTCTCACAACCTCCACTTGCATGCTGTGTGACTGAGCAAGTCACTTAACCGCCTAGTGCTCCCATGTCGCCCCTGAAAACGGGCACTTGTGTCTAGGAGGCCTTACCCGGTTTCCAAAGACTAAAATAAAATAAATAAAAACTGCTGCCCGCCCTCACCCCATTAAAAAATGTACACATCCTCTCTAAAAATCTGCCCCATAACAAACAAATCAGATTGTTGTTAGATGACTCATCCAAGCCCTAAATAGGTGGCACACATATCTATCACCTAAACAATAAAAGGTTAAACAGAGACACTGCTCAGTGGCCTACACTAATTTAAGTAGTACAGATTAGAATGATAATGTAACAAAAAGGCATATGATTTGGAACAGGCAGTCAGCAACACTGTACACAAATGAGTACAGTGACTATGCCTGCCTATGCCCATGACTGTTATAGGTAATCGGACAACAAGCACAGCAGGTTTTGTAACATATTCTTTTGCCTGACTGCAACTCTAACCTGGTTCAAGGCATCGACACATGACAAACATACCTCTCAGCTGTCCCTGATTTTGCCTCAAAATTTTTCTCTGTCCCTCGTAAAATTAGTATTTTTGTGACAGAACAGTGGGAAGTAAAATCACAAAATAATGTCAAACATTAAAGTTATAGACTTGTTCTTCTTCAGAAAATGCATCTTAACACAAATTCCCCCATTCTATCAGCTTTCTAAGAGGTAGTATCAATTTTTAAGATGTGTCCCTGATTTTGGATCTTTGTCCCTGATTTTTTTAAGCCTTGTCCCTGATTCATGAGGCAAGAGGTTGAGAGGTATGACGTCACAATCATGTACAGAGTTTATGGCGTATCAGATCAAATCAAAGGCAATAGTGCAGGACTCCGGACCCACATGAGTCGCGTAGCGGCATGCCATGGAATTAGCATACATTATGTTATACGACCTCTACCCTTCTTACTGCTCTGCTGATAAAACAGCATTTGTGTGCACTGTCGCCCTTTTGGCTTTGTGTGCCTTTTTCAACCAAAAACCATATTTAGAATTAAAATGTTATTTATTTAAGGTTATAACCATTGAGCAACTCTCATTTACAGTGGCGACCCACGTGAAGCAAAAACATGCAATGCAGACAGTATACAGACTAAATACATATGGGGCCCAATCCTCTTTAATGTCTTTATAAGCAACATTACAGAGGGACTGGTAGGGAAAAGTATGCGTCTTTGCAGACAAAACAAATATCTGCAACAGAGTTGATAAACAAAGTGGGGTGGAAAGGATGAGAAGGGACTTGGCAAGGTTGGAGGAATGGTCAAATGTATGGCAGCTGAGATTCAATGCTAAGAAGTGTAAAGTGATGCACCTGGGAAACAAAAACCCAGGGGAAGAGTACACAGTGGGGGGGTGAGATAATAACAAAACAAAAATGGAAAGGGACCTGGGGGTAGTCATATCAGATGACCTAAAGGTGAGCAAGCAGATGAGAGGGCAGTAAGGAGGGCTGGGGGGATACTGGGATGCATAGGGAGAGGCATCACCAGTAGAAAATAGGAAGTTGTTATCCCTCTGTACAGACAGCTGTTGAGACCCCATCTGGAGTACTGCGTGCAGTTCTGGAGACCCAATCTCCACAAAGACATAGACAGAATGGAGACAGTCCAGAAGAGGGCAACTAAAATGGTGCAGGTGTAATGCCCCAGAGTTGGGGCATCCCAGTAATTAAAAGAAAGTTTTAGGGGGGTTTTCAAATTCCCCAGGGGGTCCCTCTGGTTGTGCCCTAGCAAAGCGTTAGGCAGGGCTTTTTAGTAAATATAAATAAATGTTTTATCCTCCCTGCTGCCTGCCTGCTCCATTCCACCCCCCTCCCAGAGCAGGCATCAGGAAAATGGGCACCCACGTGCCAGGTTCGCTGCCTCTGGCCAGCGCGTGGTGCCTTTGCAAGTCCCTGGCGTTTGTGTGGCGCAAGCTCGGGGTTCGAGAATCCGATTCCCCGAGTGCTTTTTGAAACACGGTTTTGTCAGCTAGTGAGTGTTGTGCTGGGCTGTGGAGTGGTAGGACCTATGGAGAGCAATGGAGACTGGGCTTACCTTGGTGTGGTTGAAACCGTCCCGTTGGCTCTGCCTGGTGCCACCTCCAGCCAGCGAAGATCCCCGCTTCTACTTGGTCCTCCTCTGTGTGTGCGGTCAAGTCCCGCAGGCTGCCCTGAATAAAGAAAAAAAAAGGAAGAAATCGTCCATTTATCGCGGTTTAGGCTGTATAGCCCATTGTTTTATTATTTGTCCCAGGTATTTTCTAAGTTTATTTGGGTCCCCGTCAGCAACTTTGCCAGCCGCATCGCAAGTTCCTGCCAGCCCTCTAGGCCCCCTTACTGTCCTCCCAGCCGCCTGCACATTCCTCCCACTGCCAGCATGCCTCCTGCCTCCCGACATCACATCAGCTCTCCAGTGGGCCAGCCAGGCGGTGAGTCGGCGGCAGCATTGGCTATGCTGACCACCCGTCTGGGAGACTGTTTATTTATTTTGAAAAGAGTGCAGGGCAAGAAAGAGAGGCGAGAGCCGTGAGGGAATTGGGTTTGGACCCTGTATTTAAATATTTAAGAGGGAGGCGGGCAGCGACACCCACAGGGAGGGGTCAGGACAGTAAGGCCAGTATAGTGGCCTATGAATATTAATAAGGAGGTGGGATTTGGAGCGGTGATTTGCCACTGAGTGACAGTAGCTCTCAAAGAGCTATATAGATTTAAAAGGGGCCCGATTATTTAAAGGGGCAATTCAGGCCAAAAAGCAAAACAGGGCATCTGGCCACAGTAAAAAGGGCTATCAGGCCCATAGTTGAAGCGGGCACAAGGCCTGTGGTATTGGGAGGGCTTCCAGGCCCACAGTAAAGAGGGCACCAGTCCCTGTATTTCGAAGGGCACCAGGCCCACTGTATGTAGGGCATCAGGCCCGAGGTAATTGTAGGGCATCAGGCCCGAGGTAAATGTAGGGCATTAGGCCCGAGGTAAAGCAGGGTTCCAGGGCAGCCCTGACCTAGGGGATTAGGGCAAAGCCAGCCTAGTGGTACTAAGGGTAGCCTCGGCCTAGGGGACTAGGGCAAAGCCAGCCTAGTGGTACTAAGGGTAACCCCGGCCTAGGCAAGCCAGCCTCGTGGTACTAAGGGCAGCCCCAGCCTAGCAGAGTAGGGCAAGCCAGTCTAGTGGTACTAAGGGGAGTCCCGGCCTAGGGAATTAGGCCAAAGCCAGCCTAGTGGTACTAAAGGCAGCCCCAGCCTAGGGGACTAGGGCAAAGCCAGCCTAGTGGTACTAAGGGCAGCCCCAGCCTAGTGGATTAGGGCAAAGCCAGCCTAGTAGTACTAAGGGCAGCCCCGGCCTGGTGTATTAGGGCAAGCCAGCCTAGTAGTAGTAGGGGCAGCCCCAGCCTATCGGATTAGGGCAATCCACCCTAGTGGCAGAAAGTGAGGCATATAGGCTCCATAGTAAATAAGGCATTTAGGCCTTTGGTGTTTCCGGCAATCAACCTAGGGCAAGTGGTACCCTTGGTATAGGGATTAGGGCATCCTTAGCAAAACGTTCAGGGGTAGCCAGATCCTATTCAGAAAGACCCTACATTTAGGAAAAGGGGTCCATCCAAGGGTGCTCAGTTCGCAAATACTGTAACGACGGTATTGTGCATACAACTGTGATTGCTGAAGTACTCAAAATATTGTGAACTTGCTAAGAAGCACCAAGACTGTATTGTATATGGATTGTGGTTATTTACCCCTGGTTATCTGAACTATTGCCCTGGTTATCTGAACTATTTCCCTAAGTATCCGAACTATTGCTCCAAGCATCCGAACTATTGCTCTAAGTACCCGAACTATTGATCCAAGCATCCGAACTATTGCCCGGAGCATCTGAACTATTTATTTATTTGCTTTTGGTAACCAGGTAAGCACACTAGACAGCTAAGTGCCTATTTTCAGGTGCGACCAGGGAGAGTTACAAGATATCCATGAAACAAAATACAGAGTCAAGGTTACATACAGGAGCCTCGTGCTCCAACAATGGGAAAAACAGCTTAGGTTCATACAGGCTCAAAGAACATCATGAGGAGGTGGAATAACATCTAGACATAAACTGTAATTTATACTAGAAGAACGACTCTAATGGTGGCAGCCTCAAAATTGTTTGGAGCACACCTGTATACGCTGGCCAGACCTGAACGCCTAAAGTGAAAGTGAGACTCAGTACTGGACAGGGGGCAGTAAGTGATACTGAGCAGTAATGACACTCCACCTGGGGGCGGTAAGTGCCTAAAGAGGGGTACCAGTGGAGGTAACAGTGCTAGCAGACTGGGTATTATGCGGTACACAGGCAGGTAGCTCCAGCTTTTAGGAAGTTCCAGAGGATGTTTTGAAGGAGGGTGGGAGGAGGCATGAACTTGGGCCGGAAGGGAGTTCCACATTTTAGGCACGTGGACAGTGAATGCCTGATCACCAGTGAGGTGCGGGTCTTAGGGACCAGGCGGGCCTGGGTCACACCTGACCTGAGGTGGTAGGCGGGGGAGGCATATTTCATAGGGGAAGGGCGAGCGAAGTGGGGGTGGCCGTTCTAATTATATATTCAACAAAGTTGCCTAGGATGTAGGTGCGTGTGTTTTTCTGGGGGAAGCCATTCCAGACGAGAGTAGAGCATACAGCGATGTGTGAAACGGGGTGCCGAGAGAGCAAAGCAGCATATGTTGTTGTAAGTGGTGTCCCATTTAGTGAGGCTTGAAGACGGGACAGGAGCAAAGGCAACGAGCCCGTATGAGAGTGTGGGAAGTAGTATCCCCCTAGCTATGGCAAGCCAGGCAGTGGGGGTAAGGCAGTCTTTAGCTCTGTAGGCTAGGCCGAGCTTGCCATTAGTCGCGGTACAAATATTCCGAATGTGAGAGGAGAGATCCAATTGAGGATCGAGGGTGACTCCAAGGTACCTGGCAGAGTTAATGACTGGCAGAAGGGAGTCATTTGACCCATAGAGTTCGAGTGGTGCCATGCAGGAGGAGGTTTTGGCCATGGAGCCAAAGAGCATGGCCTGAGTTTTCTTCAGATTGACCATCAATTTGTGGTCATCAAGCCAGTTAGGAGAGAATAAGGGAGCCATAAGGGAGAAGTCAGAGTTGAGCTGGGTGTTGATGCTGGAGGTATCATGTGAACTGGCTAAGATGACAAGGTCATCCAATTAAAGGGTTAGGTGCCCTTTAGTAGCAGCAGAGGGTAATTCGTTGATGAACAGGGAGAACAGGATGGGTCCAAGGACGGACCCTTGGGGTACCCCGCTGTTCACAGGTGAGAGGGTTGAGAGGGTTCGATTAAAACAGGTGGTGCTGCCTACCCCTGAGGTAGTTAGAGAACCAGTCGAGTGCACGGAGGGAGAATCCATGAGACTGCAGGGTGGAGAGGAGGAGGGGGTGGTCCACACAATCAAAGGCTTTGGAAAGGTCCACAAATATAGCCCTAGTCAATTTGCCTTGGTCGGTTGCGGACCTGATCTTGGAGGTGACCATGGCAAGAGCTGTCGAAGTGCTGTGGCCTTTTCTGAATCCGTGCTGAGATGGAGAAAGGACATCGTATCCCAGGAGGTAGTGGGAAAGTTGCGAGGCAACGGCCTTTTCTAGGAGCTTGTACACGGCCGATAGTATGGCTATGGGGCGATAATTATTGACATCTTTTGGGTCGCCATGTTTATGGACAGGGACAACCTTGGCAACCTTCCATATGTCAGGGATGATCCCTGAGAGAAGCGAGGCATTGAAGATGTGAGCAACTGGTCGGGCGAGGAGAGGAGCCCCCAGGCTGAGTAGCTTAGGTTCTAGACTGTCATGTCCAGCTCCTGTGTGGTGAGAGAGACCGGCAAGGAGTTCCTGAGTCTCACCAACAGTGATCCTTTTAAGGTAGAAAGGTGGACGGGGGGGCCCGCAAACCGGTTTAGCGGCTGGGGGGGTGGAAGCCGGCAGGTCAGTGAACATGTGGTTAAAAGAAGTGGCAATGGTTAGGGGGTTATTGCAGTTGGTTCCCCCGATGAGCATGTCAGTGAGTTGCTCCTTGGCCGACCCTCCGATGAGGTTTTTTACATTTTTCCAGAAGCACCGAGGGTTATTTGCCAAAGCAAGCAGGGCAGCACTGCAGTACTCACTTTTTAGCAGTACGTGTGGCCCGTTTCAGGAGTTTCTTAGTTGGCGATACTCCAGGAGGTCGTTTAGGTTGCGAGAGAGCCTGTGTTTTAACCAAGACTTGTCTCGCTGTTTCATGAGCGAGAGGAGACCGCTGTGGAGCCACTTCGTGACTGTACCTCTTACTCTCCTCTTAGAGAGGGGTGCATGTCTATTTTGCAGAGGGACAAATGCTGCAAGGAAGTGGTCAAGAGCTTCGACGGGATCATTTGTAGCAGTGACACTGGACCAGTCCACTCCCTGAAGGTCCCCAAGGTAGTTATTAATTATGAGTTTCGAGTAGTCCCTCATTTGGATCACTCTACAGGGCACTTTGGATGGGTTAGAGCCCCACACGCAGTAGACAGGCGAGTGATCGGAGATGGAGTCAGGGAGAATCCCTGAGTGGACAATTTTGTCTAGTCGGTTGCTCATTACCCAGTCAATGAGCGTCCCACTGTCACCCCGATGAGAGAGCCTAGTAGGTTCCGTGATGACCTGACTGAGGGCAAGGCCAGAGAGCAGTGGCTCAAACTGTTTAGAGTTGGGCCCCAGCCAGTTGAGGTTTATGTCCCCTAGAATAAGGAGCTCATTTGAGCCAACCTTGTCCCTAAGTTGCTCAAGTAGGGAAGTGAGCCCCAGCATGCCCCCCTTTGGGGGGTTAAAGGTGCAGACAAGATGCACCTTTTTGGTATTCCCTAGTAGGAGGAGTGTGTGGAGAAACTCGCAGGGTTGAGGTGTCAGGGGTAGATGTGCAACAATGGACACATTCAAGTGCACCTTATAGTATATGAGCACTCCCCACCACGCTTGCTGCCTGCCCTATCAAGTCGGACAAGGCTGTAGCCCGGGAGGGTGCAGGCAGAGTCAGGGGTGCTTGGCTTAAGCAAAGTTTCAGTGATGCACAAAATGTCAGGCTTATATAAGGCTGCCCAAGCTGTTAGCACCGCAATGTTTTGTAGGAGGCTGCGGATGTTAAGGTGGGCTATTTTTAGGCGTTTAGCCACCCCCCAGGCTGGGGGGGGCTTGTAGGATGTCAGGGGGCAGGGAGACCCAGACCGCTAGCTGTGTGACCCGTCCGAGCAAGAGGGGCCATGTCCCTGGGTTGTGAGCTGGCCAGACGTCATGTAATGAGAGGGAAAAGACCCTAGTAGAGGGATAAACCAGGCAGAGTTGGCCGCAGCAGGCAGACGAAGAAGGAAGGTTAATGGATGCCGGCAAGCTGGCAGGCAGGAAATTACCAGGAGGGGGACCTGTGAACTCAACTGTGAGGGCTTACAGGAATTGAGTGTGGAAGTGCAAGAAGTAGTAGAAATGCCCCTAGTGGTGAGACTGTATAGCCTGCCAATGGAGAAATGGGCTGATAGGTTTTCAGCCAACACGTGACCACTCCTATAAATTGGAGTGACGACCATGGGTGGTGGTGGGGGCGGTGGGGCAGTCGGGGCAGCCGGCAGGGCCAGAACCTCACACAGCACAAGCTCTTTAGTCACAGGCAGCGAGGCAAAGACGACCGAGCCAGGCGTGCTGACAAACGTGGAGGTTCAATCTCGCAATTCAAGTCCAAGGTAGGAACAACTCCATAGAATTTAAAGTCCATGGTAACACAGAAAGGAGTCGCTAAACATCGCTCCATGATCCTTAAGCTAGGTTACCTTATTTGTTTGCCGGTTCCTCGGGGTGGGGGAGGGCCAGTCCGGGCAGCCTTCACGACCTTAGATCCCTCGTCGGACCGTGGACCCTGTAGGAGAAGGGAGAATAAATGTGAGCACCTATTATACTGTGGAAAAGATGAAGGAGGGAAGAAGAACTAGGGGAGCGAGTGGTGGAGGGGACCAGGTTAGAGAACGTGGGCTTAGGCAGGTACAGGCATAAGCAGGAAGCTTCCCTAGTAGACAATGAGCTAGCAATAATACTGTGGTAGAGGCTTTCTCATTAAAGTACAATCCCAGTCTTGCAAGGAGCAGCTTTTTCGCTTTAGAGATTACGGCACTTAATACAGGCAAAATGGCATGTACAGGTAATTCTAGCTTTTAACACAAACGACAACATTACAATGGCAGGTACAGCTGAGATTATAGGCAAACCGACATGCACAGATTCGTGGCAACTACGCAGCTAGTAAAAACAGAGTGGCTCTTAAAACTGTGCCAGGGATTGAGGCTTTTAGGTGAGAAAGTGTTCACAGGCTTTAGTAGTTACGCCCCTTTAAACACAAGCAAAAAGGGTGTGCAGGTAAATTAAAAGTGTGCACAGGCTTTTGGGAATTACAGCTCTTAAGTGAGAGTAGAAAGGCTCTTAAAACTTTGCTAGTGCTTGAGGCTTTACGGCCCTTAAAGTAAAAGCAGAATGGCCCCTAACACTGTGCAAGGGCTTGAGGCTTTTGTTTGAGAATGTGTGTATAAAGTAAAAGCAGAATGGCTCTTACAACTATGCAAGGGCTTGAGACTTTTGTAGGAAAATGTGTGCATAGGCTTTTAGATGTTATGGCCCTTTTAACATAAGCACAAGGCAGGTACTGGTAATGAAATATGTGCACCAGCATTTGGAAATTACGGCCCCTTTTGTGCAAATAAAATGGCAATTACAGGTAAATTACAGCCTTATGACCCTAACAAAATGGCAGTTAACGCTACGGTTTGGACAACCTCAGTTATAAACATGGCATGCATTAGATCTCTTAAAGTAGAGGCAGAATGGATCTTGAAACAGTGCTAGGTCTATGAAAAAATAAAGGAAAAAAAAACTATCTCCATACATACGTCGACCCAGAACCTCACACAGCACAAGCTCTTTAGTCACAGGCAGCGAGGCAAAGGCGACCGGGCCAGGCGTGCTGACAAATGTGGAGGCTCAATCTCACAATTCAAGTCCAAGGTAGGAACAACTCCATAGAATTTAAAGTCCACAGTAACACGGAAAAGGGAGTCACTAACCAGCGCGGTCCGCAGTCCTTGAAGCCGAGTTACCTTATTTGTTCATCGGTTCCTTGGGGGTGAGGGTGGGGGAGGGACAGTCTGGGCAGCCCTCATGACCTTAGATCCCTCATCGGACCGTGGACCCTGTAGGAGTCCGAAGCATCCGAACTATAGCTCTAAGCACCTGAACAATTGCCCCACCTGTAGCAATTACCCAGAAATTTATAATTTGCCTTTCCTCGGCAAATCATCGGAACATTCCGCAGTCCCCTTGGCATTGCAGGAAGGTGCATCTTTCAGCTATATTGTTACTAGTGTATGGGGACAGTCTCAATCTTCTACCACACTGCAGTCCCATAGTGTGGTCTGTACTCCTCTGTACTCAGAATCAGTCTCTACTCAGAAGAGGATGTCTTCTCAGCATTCTTCACTCAAGTGGGATCGTCCATCATCTCCTCTCCTCTGACTGTGTCATCCGCCGAAGTCGAGTCCATCGCCAGTCGTACAAGTCATATCCACTGTTTCTTGTTTTCACAGCTCGAAGGTACGTCCATCGAAGCGCATCACGACAGCCGTGCCAGGGTCATTTTGTATGGTTCCTGTTCCAGATGTCCCAAAGTTGGTCGCCCTCCTCAGAAGAATGTGCTCATCTTGGAGAACATGGTCTGTGCCCCTGGTCGTTCACCGAAAGTTGAGTCCATCGAAGCCCAGTATGGGACACGTCCGCCGTTTCTTTGTTTTTGTTCTAGTTACTGGTGACAAGATTGCAGAATCATCCATCATCTCTACAGATTCTTCTGGTTCCTGGTCCTGTCGGAGATCCTTCAGAGTTTAGCTGGCCCTTGGAGTGCTGCAGCATCATTCAGGTCATGGTAGTCATCCATTGGATTCGTCGCCACGCAGGTCCTGATTTCTGTTCGTCCTTGGTGACCCTGGAAGTGGGTTTGGGCCGAGGAACCCTTTGTTTTCAGTTGGGAATCCCAACAGCCCATCAGTGGGTTATTTCAGGAACCAGTTGCTCTGTTTTTTTATTCCGGCAGCCTCGGAGAGAGTGGGTTTTGCCGAAGAATCATATGGTCTGTTTAAGAAACCTCTTACCACCCAGTGGCCTTGACAAGGTCCCTGCTGAGAATTACGTTAGCATCTATTGTTCCAATTGCTCCCCCTTCGTAGCTACCATCGCAGACCAACGGTGTACATGAAGACGCTAGACCTCTGGACTCATGTAACATCTGGACTTTGGTAGAAGTGTGTAGTGATAGTTGAACCAAATACTGTTCTGAGTCATGTATGTCATCCAATCTTCACCTAAGCTTATTGAATTGTGGAATAATAATAGCGTTAGAGTGGCAGTAGGCCGCTAGTCTGTTCTTGTTGTAATAATTCTAGCAGTCATAGATAAAGTGTCTGTCTTGTTTACCGCCCTATTGTTTTGGTGACTTCTCCTTCCCCTTGTGACTGTGTCTCCCTACCCTCTGGTACAAAATAAACGCCCTGCAGGCACTGAATCTCTAAGACAACTCCTGCCTCTCCTTGTCTGGGTAACGGTTATCTTATTCACAATAATTCGGACCTTAGTGCCTCACTCATCTCTTTTCACCACCTTTAGAGCAGAGTACCACAGAGCACCGCTCTAGACCATCTCGGAGCATCACACAGGGTCTGCACCAGAAGACATATCAAGAGAGACTTAAGGAGCTTGAAATGTATAGCTTCGAGATGGGGGGGGGGGGACATGACAGAAACTTTCCAAGTACCTCAAAGGAATCAACAAAGTCCAAGAGGGTAGCATCTTTCAGAAAAAGAGATGTGCAAGAACAAGGGGGCATTATTTGAAGCTAGAGGAGGGATGGTTCAGAGGTAATGTGAGGAAGTATTTTTTCATGGAGAGGGTTGTGGATGCATGGAACAGCCTTTCTGAGGAGGTTGTGGAGTCAAAAACAGTGGTGGAATTCAAGAATGCATGGCACAGTCATAAGGCAATTCTAGGTGGTGAAGGTAAGAAGAAGTAGGCTGTTGGTTAGCTAGGATCTGCAGCTTATCCATTAGGTAGGGAAATGGGCAGACTGGGGGGGCCAAGCGGTCCTTATCTGCTGTCAAATTCTATGTTTCTATGTATCCAGACTGCGTCAGGCAATGGCACAAGTGGCAGCACAGCACAACCGAGATGCGCCAGGGGCCAGACAGGAGGATATTCAAAGGTGATGTGCCATGGTGCATCACTTTTGAATATGGCACAGAATGTGTATGGTGCATGTACAACATTCCCCAGACAGGGAGGACCGGGAATGCTCCAGCGCAACTCAGACTTGGGCATGCAAATGGGGCCATAATGTATGCATAGTGCAAATAGGGCCATTTCCATGTCATTATGGCCTAATTTGCATGAGCTGCGCATGGCAGCCCAGTGAAATGCACCTGGCGCCCTGCACAGAGTGTCATGTGGACTGAGTGGGTCCTGGGGCATCTCTGTCTCGTAACCGCAGTCACGGTACAAAGTAATATGAAACAAGCCCCGGTGATCCAGTGGTCCCCCCCATAACCCGATCGTGGGATATATTGAATAAATACATGCCCTGGTAGTCTAGTGGAACCCCACCCACCCTCCCTGGAACCCGATCGTGGGCATAATAAAGAACAGAAGATTCCCTGGTAGTCTAGTGGAGCCCCTCCCCTGCCCGTAACCCTGAATGCAGGTACCAGTGAGTAAAAGAAACTCCCTGGTCTAGTGGTAACCCCACTCCCTGCCTGTAGTCGCGATCGCGGGTACTATGAAAGACATTCACATGCCCAGGTGATCTAGTGGTACCCTCTCCTCCCAAAGCACTGATCACCCGAAAGGTGTATAAACCCCTTTCCATGGTAGTCTAGTGGTCCCCCCACCCCACCTGCTGCAGTAATTGCATGACAACTGTAAATGTCCCCTTCCCTGGTAGTCTAGTGGTCCCCCCATCCCACCCGATGTACCGATCAGCATAAACTAAATGTTGTTCGCATCCCTGGCTGTCCAGTGGTACCCCCCCATCCCTCCAGTAGCACCAAATCCACATATGTAGCAGCAACAACTGCCATGGTAGTCTAGTGGTAACCCCTCCCTATCCCGACCCACTGATCGCCGACATATGCTGATATGAATTATCCCCAGTTGTCCAGCGGATCCCCCCATCCCACCCGAATCCCCGAAGCTGGCGACTTGTTAGTGAACAAAGCCCCGGTAGTCCAATGGTAACTCCCACCTCCCCACTCGCAGAGGACCCCAAGCCGCCGCCCCCCATCATCAGTGGGCGGCAGCAACCTGCCCGCATACCACCCGCCCGGCCGGCTGCCGAATGACAGCTTACAGTATGCGCTGTAAGTCTATTGGTCCACAGTGTGGACCTATGGGCTTGCAGGGCATACTGTACTATACAGTCGAAAATAAATTTTAACTTAGAATCAGTTAAAAGGCCTGAAGCTCATCAAAGCTACTTTGTAATGTTGCTTGAACCTCCTATGCTGAGGAACTAGATGTATACACTGTTGTATCATCAGCATATAAATGGTACAGTGAGTCCCATGCTTGCCTCCAGCCCTTTCAGGTAAATCAAAAACAGGAGCGGTCCCAGGACAGAGCCCTGGGGCACACCCCTAGCAACTGTCAATGGGGGGGAGGGGAAGCATGCCCATTCACCACTGTAGTTTTACATCTCTGACCCAAATATGAACAGAACAAACTCAGAGTCTCCCTACTTAGCCACACCTTACAAAGCCTGTGCAATGAAATTTGGTGGTTAACCATGTCGAAGGCCCTGGAGAGATGAACAAGCAGAATTAACTAGAGACAACTGGTAATCACAAGAGTGTAATTTGACTGAGGGGCTCCGGTGATAGTATGAACCACTAGAGCAAAGCTGGAGTGTTTTTGTGCAGGGGTTTGTGTCACCAGGGGCTAGATTCACAAAAAATCACAAAGCACAGTGCACAAGTTTGCATTGCGCTTTGCGTTTGCCCAGGTGTGTAAGTTTGCTATTCACAGTTGGATAGCACACTGCACTTTTCGACTGTGAATAGGGCTAGGTCAAGTCAGTAGTAGCCCAATTACCGCTAGCGCTAACCCCGGTAGCACAACCTCAACATGCAGCCAGGAGTATGGCCCCACAATGAACAGCACAGGTGCCCTATTTCCAGTTCACAAAAGCAGTCATGTAAATCAGCTCATTGAGTATAAAAGGTGCTAGGTGGCCATTTGCATAGCCATTGTGGGCCCATTTGCATAGGCTGTGTGGAGCTTAGCTCGGCCCCCCCTTGCCCCTGCCCGAAACACAGCCACAGTCCCTGGTGTCTAGTGGTCCCTGCCCCTACCTGAACCCATGCACAATAGAAATCAAGAATGTCCCTGCTGGCTAGTGCCCCCCCCCCCCACCAATCACTGTCCTGATGTAGAAAACACAAGTGTCTCTGGTGGCTAGTTGTCCTTCCCACTGCTGATCGCTGGGCCTATGTAGAAAACACAAAGTGCCCCTCCCCCACCGATCACGCCCTGTGAAACGATAGCATCCCCTGGTGTCCAGTGGTTCCACCCCCAACTTGATCACCTGCCCAAAGTAATAATGTATAGTCCCTTGTGTCCAGTGGTCCCAGCCCCCCGTTCTAATCCCCTGTTTAAGGAAATAACACTGTTACCTGGTGTCTAGTAGACCCCCCCACACACACACACTATCCCCGATACCCTGTACATGAAATGTGAACCATAGAAACATAGAAACATAGAATTTGATGGCAGATAAGGACTGCTTGGCCCACCTAGTCTGCCCATTTCCCCTACCTAATGGATAAGCTGCAGATCCTAGTTAACCAACAGCCTACTTCCTCCTACCCCCCACTAGCATTGCCTTGTTTCTGTCCCATGCATTCTTGAATTCCCCCACTGTTTTGACCGCTTGACCTCCTCAGGAAGGCAGTTCCATGCATCTACAACCCTCTCCATGAAAAAATACTTCCTCACATTACCTCTGAGCCACCCCCACATCTTCAAATTGTGTTCCCTTGTTCTTGCACATCTCTTTTTCTGAAAGATGCTACCCTCTTGGACTTTGTTGATTCCCTTGAGGTACTTGAAAGTTTCTATCATGTCCCCGCTCTCTATACATATTAAGCTCCTTTAGTCTTTCTTCATATGTCTTCTGGTGCAGACTCTGCACCATTTTGGTTGCCCTCCTCCGGACAGCCTCCACCCTGTCTATGTCTTTGCGGAGATGGGGTCTCCAGAACTGCATGCAGTACTCCAGATGGGGTCTCACCAACTGTCTTTACAGAGGGATAACAACTTCCTGTTTTCTATTGGTGATGCCTCTCCCTATGCATCCCAGTATCCCCCCAGCCCTCCCTACTGCCTTCTCACATTGCTTGCCCACCTTTAGGTCATCTGATATAACTACCCCCAGGTCCCTTTCCATTTTTGTTGTTGTCAGCATCTCACCTCCCATTGTGTACTCTTCCCCTCGGATTTTGTTTCCCAGGTGCATTACTTTGCACTTCTTTGAGTTGAATCTAAGCTGCCATACATTTGACCATTCCTCCAACCTTGCCAATTCCCTTCTCATCCTTTCTACACCACCTTGTGTATCAACGTTGTTGCAGATCTTTGTGTCGTCTGCAAAGAGACATACTTTTCTTTCCAGTCCCTCTGCAATGTCACTTATAAAGACATTAAAAAGGACCGGACCCAGTACTGAACCCTGCGGTACCCCACTAGTAACACCCTTTTCTTCACTGTGGACTCCGTTTACTATTACCCTCTGTGTCCTGTTGTCCAGCCAATGTTTTGCCCAGGCTACCACCCTGGGACCCACTCCCTGGCTGGCTAATTTGTTTATTAATCTTTTGTGCGGGACTGTGTCAAATGCCTTGCTAAAGTCTAGGTAGGCCATGTCCACAGCCCCTCCCTGGTCTACTACTTTGGTCATCCAGTCAAAGAAATCAAATAGATTCATCTGACATGACCTTCTGCTGTGAATCCATGCTGCCTTGGGTCCTGTACCCCAGTGGCCTCTAGGTACTAAACAGTTCTTTCCTTCAGAAGTGATTCCATCATTTTCCCTACCACTGAGGTCAAACTGACAGGTCTGTAGTTTCCTGCCTCTGTCTTGCTCCTACTTTTGTGAATGGGAATCACATCCACCCTCCTCCAGTCCTCAGGTACCACACCATCCTCCCATGATTTGTTAAAAAGGGTAGTCAGTGGTGTTACTAGTTCTCCCCTTAGTTCTTTTAGAATTCTGTGGTGAATCCCATCAGGCCCCATTGCTTTATCCACCTTCAGTTTTAGGAGTTCTTTTAGAACCCTTTCTTCTGTGAAAGGACTGATATTAACCTCCCTATCCAGAGTGCTTCTATTGACTGGATTAGGTACCTCCCCCTCATCTTCTTTTGTGAATACTGAGCAGAAATATTCATTCAGTATCCCTGCTTTTCACTGTCCCTCTCTGCCCAACCACCGTCCTCTTTATTAATCCTCAGTATAACTGCCTTAGTCTTTCTTCGCTCCCTAATGTACCTATAAAAGGTTTTATCCTCCTTCTTAACCAAGTTGGCTATCTTTTCCTTGGTTTGGGCCTTTGCTATTCTGACTGCCTTCCCCACTTCCTTTTGCTTTAACTGGTATATTTCTCTGTCCTGCTCCTTCTGTGTTTCCTTATACTTCCTGAACACTATCTTTTTCTCCCTAACCTTCCCTGTCACTTCTTTTGAGAACCATAGTGTTTTTTTCTTTCATTTTGATTTGTTCGTTTGCTTCACACAAAGTCTTGTTGCCTCTATGATGGCAGTTTTGATGTTTCCCAATTGTTGCTCCACCCCACCTTCTTGCCTGTTTGCTAGTGCTTTTCTGAGGCACTCTCCCATTCTGATAAAATCAGCCCTCCTGAAGTCCAGTACCTTCACTTTTGTATGGCTTGACTCTACAGCTAAGTTTATCATGAACCACACTGTTTGGTGGTCACTTGTTTCCAGATGGCTACCCACTTCTAGATCTGAGATCCTCTCTCCATCCCCATTTGAGAGTATCAGGTCTAATATTGCTCCTTCCTGAGTGGGTTCCAACAATAGCTGTCTGAGGCATGCCCTCTGTAGGGCATCAAGAATGGCGCTGCTCTTGGATGTAGCTGCAGCAAAGATGCTCCAGTTAACATCTGGCATATTCAGGTCCCCCATCAGCAATATCTCCCCCTTCTCTGCCAGCCTAAGAATGCCTTCTATCATTTCCTTATCCATTTCCTCCCCCTGAGGCAGGGGTCTGTGTGACTTGGTATGAAAGAACAGAAGAAGGCCAGAGCCCATCGAGACTGTTCCCCACAATATGTGGGACATTATTTATCTATTATCCCTCAACCAAACATCTAATTTGTTTTTAAAGACAGTGGCACTAGTTGCCTCTACTAATTCTTGTGGTAAGATGTTCCATACAATGGATGCTGTTATTTGAAAAAAGTTTCCCCTTTTGCTGGTTTTATAAGTTTTTACTTCAAGCTGTTTATTATGCAGTCTCGGAACATGTCTCCTTTTGGAGAGTGTTAGACCACATTTTTCCATTAAATCTGGTGAATTTATTAAATTAAAAACCATAAGCATATCACCTCTTAATCTTCTAGTTTGAAGAGAGAAGTGACCAGTAGCTTTTAATCTGTTCTGATAATCCAAGTTTGTTAATCTTGGAATCATTCTAGTCACTTTCCTTTGAACCTGTTCAAGAATTGCTATGTCTTTTTTTTGGTTTGGATTCTAGAAAGGGGAGCCATAGTCTAGATACGGTCTAATGTATGCCCTATACAATGGAAAAAGGCATTGTTCAGTGCGATTAACAAAAGTGCATTTTATTTGCCTCAAAAGTCTGTTGGTCATGCAAGCAGTTCTAACACAGTGATCATTTGATGTAAAGTTTATTATTAACATATATTCCTAAATCTTTTTCACAATTTGATGAGTGAAGTGGTAGTCCGTTTATATGATATATCGTTTTTGAATTATTTACACCAAAATGCACTACTAAACATTTGTCTTGATTAAACTGCATATGATTTTCATTTGCCCAAAGTGTTAATTTTTCCAAATCCTTCTTTAATGCAGAAATATTTTTTTGATTATTAACCTTGCCCCCCAATTTAGTATCATCAGCAAATTTAACTATGAAGTTATTTGGCCCTGTTTGTAAATCACTGATAAAGAGGTTAAACAATGTTGGTCCCAGGACCGACCCCTGTGGTACACCACTTGTCACACTACCCGAATCAGACAAGATATTATTAATTATGACTCTCTGAGAATGATTTGTCAACCAGTTTAAAGTCCAGTTGACAATATCAGGTGACAAACCTAGATTGTGCATTTTAGTAATGAGTTTTTCATGTGAGACTTTATCGAAAGCTCTACTAAAGTCCAAAAGAATTACATCAGTAGGGATACCTACGTTTAGTAGAGTACTTATATTATTGTAAAAAGATATCAGATTGGTGGTGCAGGAATACTTGGGAGTAAACCCATGCTGATTTGAATCATAAATTCCTAATTTTTTACAATCTTGATCTATTAGAGACTTCATTACTCATTCCATTAATTTACCAGCCACTGAGGTCAGGCTAATTGGATGATAATTTTGCACAGAACCTCTATTGCCTTTTTTAAATATGGGAGTAACTATTGCTGAACCCCAATCATTTGGTACAATGCTTTCTTGTAAGGATTTATTGAAAATAATTGACAAAGGTATAGAAATATTTATAGAGGTTTCGATCAGAAACCATGGATGAATACCATCTGGGCCCGGACTAGTATTTTTTTTTTTAGTTTTTTGATAGCCTGTATAATGTCAGCTGGATAGAACCTATGATAATCTACGTGGTGAACTTTAAATGTACTAATAGGTGATTTTTGAGAGAAGACAGAACAAAAATACTTATTAAAGAGATTCGAGGTTTCTATATCAGATAGAGAAGAGCCATTGGTTATAATGGGACCAATAGTCCTTGATACACCTTTTTTACTATTTATATAGGAGAAAAGAGATTTGTGATAGTCTTTTGTGTGAGCTAGTTTAAATTCTAGCCTATTTTTGGCCAATTTAATAGAATTTTTTAAGTTTTTCACAGATAGTCTGTATTTATGTAATAGAGTAGTTTTAAATGGAACAGAACTATTCTTAAGTTTCCTAAAAAGTTTAATTTTTATTTTAATCTGATTTTTAATTGTCTTGTTGAACCAAGTGGGGATTTTTCCTTTATTATTAAATTTCCTCTTAGATGGAATAAAGGTATTTTCCAAATAATGTACAATGTTTTAAGAAAAGTCCCAAGCTTGTTGTGTTGTACAATTAAAAAGATTAGATTCCCAGTTTATGTTTTGTAAGTATTCACTGATTTTAGAAAAATTTGCTTTGTTATCATTTTTTGTATAATATAACTTCCTTTGTGTAGTTTTAAACTGTTGAATTTCAAAAAGAATAGATGAATGATCACTGGTCTCATGTGGATCCCAAATTTATAAATTGCTAATTTGTTGCTCTATGTTAGTAAATAATAGATCCAAAATATTAGGACCTCGAGTGGGTTCAGTAACAAGTTGTTGTAATCCAGTACTAACTACCACAAGTATATTTCAAACATCAATAAACTTGGGTTTAGTACCTCATGATTGGAAAGTAGCAAATATAGTACCCATTTTAAAGAAAGGACCCAGTACCCTACCAGAAAACTTTAGGCCCATTAGTTTGACTTCAATACTGGGTAAACTTATGGAAGGAATAATAAAGGATATACTTATGGTACATATGGAGGGACGAGATATTCTTGATCCCTCTCAGCATGGTTTTGTAAGGAATAGATCCTGTCAGACCAACCTATTATCCTTCTATGAAAAAGTGAACAGGGAACTGGATGCTGGGAACCCTGTGGATGTGGTTTTTCTTGACTTTGCCAAGGCTTTTGATAAATTGCCCCATAAAGAATTATTGTTAGTATTGGATAAAAGAAAACTGCCCAGTAACATCTGTAGATGGGTTTCAAGTTGGTTGCAGGATAGGAGGCAGAGGGTGGTTATAAATGGGGAATATTCAGATTGGGCCCCGGTTTCAAGTGGAGTCCCCTAGGGATCGGTCTTGGGCCCTAGTTTATTCAACTTATATATTGCCTCGTTGGAAATCAATAATAAGAATATCTGGCTGTACAAGTTTGCCGATGACTGTAGATTGGGTATAGTTCCTAACAGTGATGAACAGAGAGAAACATTTCAGCAAACCCTAGATTCAATTAATAAATGAACAAATCTTAATAAATTGGAATTAAATAAATCTAAATGCAAGGTCATGCACCTGGGTAAGAATAATAAGGAAGCAATTTATATACTGGACAAAACAAACTTAGGGGTAGTTGCTGAGGAAAAGGACCTGGGCATTACAATTACAAATGACCTAAAATTTAGAATACATTGTAGAAATCAACTCAAGAAAGCAACCCGGATCTTAAACTGCATATTAAAACATATAGCTAGCAGAGAAGCAAAAGTCTTGATTCCTTTGTATGTAGCACTGTTAGACCCCATTTGGAATATTGTGCGAGGGTTTGGTCCCCCCAAAATAGGGAAGATATACATTCTATTGAGGGAGTACAGAGAAGAATAACTAAACAAATAAGAGGATTAAAAAATAAAACTTATCATGATAGATTGGTTAGTTTGAACCTTTATTCATTGTACTATCGTAGGTTAAGGGGGGACCTATGTTTTCTGTACAAAAATGTCAAGGACAACGAGCTGATTCAAGATTTGGGATTTATATTTAATCAGGGGAGAACCAGCACAAGGAAACATACGACACAATTATGTCATCAGACTTGGGCGCATAATTTTAGAAAAAATTGGTTTAGTCTAAGAATAGTTGGAGTATGGAACAACTTACCGACCAAAATTGTTAATACTCCCACAATGAATGATTTTAAAAATGGGGTTGACTTGTATTTTGGAGATAGTAAATTCCTTTTTTAAACTATAGTAAAGGATGGCGAGCCTAATAGGGCAGACTTATCTACCCTCGGCCTGTATAAACCTATGAAACCTATGAATCTATTAGTCCTTTCTCGGCATAGGACTGTCCTGAGAATGAGCCCCAGTTAATATGAGGGAGGTTAAAGTCATCAAATATTACAGTATCTTGAGAGTCTGAAAAATGTGTAATTTCTTTAAACATATCAGTTGTGTAATCTGAATTTGCAGATGGAGGTCAATAGATGTTATCAATAGTTATATAGGACTTCTCCTTCAATAAGATTTTAACCCATATACTTTCCAAAGGAAAGGGAGAACACACTTCAAAAGAAGGAATATCATTTCGTATGTACATACAAACTCCACAACCTTGCTTATCTAATCTGTTTTTATGATATAACTTATAACCTGGAATTTCTCCGGACCAAATTGAGGATGTGTCCCACCAAGTTTCAGTTACTCCCACCACACCTATATTTAAAGTTTTACATTTGGCTTCGAGTTCTGCTAATTTGAGTTGGTTTAAAGATCTTGCATTCAAAGCTAGTAATTTACATTTAGTTGTAATAATATTTTGGTAAGTATTCAGAGACTTGGGAATAGACCCATTCTCCCCCATTGTTTTTAGTTTAAACAATGATTTATGATTTTAGAGATACTTTTCCCCATAAGTGTACTACCCCTACGACTGAGGTGTAAACCGTCCCAGCAAAACAGGGAAGAATGATCTTAAAATGATTCCCAGTGGGTAATACAGGGTATATCCTGCTTAAAACACCACTTTCTCAGCCATTCATTTAGGGCTTTGATTTTCTGCGTCATGGTAGATGTTGCTCTTGGGACAGGTAGAATTTCAGATATACATACACAGCATCCCCTATCAAGTAACAGGTTACATAACGCCACATAGTCCTGTTGTAACTGATTAAATGGGGTGTTGTTTATATCATTAACACCGGCATGTATGATAACCAGTGGATTTTCCCCCGCATTTTGTAAAATTTTAGGCATCATGGAGGTAATGTCAGATACCCTGGCCCCACGGAAGCTAGAACAAGTGCGGTTGCTCTTGTCACTATTGCATACCTCCCTGTCAATGTGCTTAATGCTTGAATCTCCCAGGACTAACACTTGTTTTGAAACAGTAGGGGTACAAGAATCAGAAACAGGTGATTGTTTAACACACTCTGGAGCGATTAACTTGATAGGTATTGATTTGGTAGCTTGAGACTTACTAGGACAAGTATTCATGGGCATTAACTTCTGATTGAAAAGTGTTTTTGAACCGTTATTATCAACAGAGGGTGATGCATGTAGCACTTCATTATTTGATACAGTCAATTGCTCAAACCTATTATGAGTTTCAATAGGGACACTATTGTGTATTTGACTGCCCCTCCTTTTTTTAAGAGGCTTTGTGACAATGGTCCAGTCATCATTATCATGAGAAGAGGGTGGATAATCATCCACCTTATAAGAGGGGGCAGAGGCAACAGGTATACTAGTACTAGTCATTACAATTGTCTCCTCATCAGGAGGCATAGAAATGCTACCTAAATGCGAAGGAAATTGTTAATTAGAATGAAGTTGTTCATCCATAAGATCAATATAACTTTCCAATTCCCTAATATCGGTAGAAACTGGTTTAATATTAAGCAGAAACTCTATCTCTGCTTCAAGAGTAGTAATCAGATGGCAATTAGCACATACATACTCGCTCCCATACTTTCCCTCACTATACATCAAACATTGCATACACTTACTAAGTTATTTTTCCATTATTAAAGGTGTATATTTACTAAGTAGAGGATATGCTAAAATTATCTTATCCAAGTTTGTCTAATGCCAGCAGTTTCAGCGTGCCCAGCAGACACAGCAGACACGCGTAAACACAAATGTAGTTTCTTTTAGTTAGCTGCTTTCTGATCTACAAGCAAGGCAAGCAACAGGAAGTTGTAATTTGAGTCACCTGCTTTTATAGTATCTAAGCCCCCCCCCAATTTAGCTTTCTCTCCTCCTACTGGTTTAGCAAAGTAAGTTGATACAGTACCCTTCACAGCACAGAACACACACTGACTTTCTTTCTTTCTTAACCCTAAATAAGACCCCTTCTACTTCTAATAAAGTATCTGTCTTGCTTAATCTCAACAGACACTGACTCCTGCTGAGATATAAGTGTTAATAAGAAAATGTAGCTTCTTTTAGTTAGCTGTTTTCTGCTCTACAAGCAAAGCTAGCAACAGGAAGTTGTAATTTGAGTCACCTGCTTTTATAGTGTCTAAGCCACACCCCCAATTAAGCTCTCTCTCCTCCTACTGGTTTAGCAAAGTAAGTTGATACAGTACCCTTCACAGCAAAGAACACACACTGACTTTTTCTTTTCTTTTCTTTCTTTTTTTAACCCTAAATAAGACCCCTTCTACTTCTAATAAAGTATCTCTCTTGCTTAATCTCAACAGACACTGACTCCTGCTGAGGTATAAGTGTTAAATTAATGAGAAAATGTAGTTTATTTTAGTTAGCTGCTTTCTGCTCTAGAAGCAAGTCTAGCAACAGGAAGTTGTAATTTTATACAACCCCTGTGCGGATTGTGGTGCCATTTCCAGTCTCCAGGGTGACCCACAGTGCCTCCTCTCCTCCCTGTTTACCCTTTAGTTCCATTGCTTTGATCCCTTCCCTTACTTAGAGAGCTACTCCTCCTCCTCCTCTTCTACCCTCCCTGTCCCTCCTGTAGATTGTGTACCCTGGTATGTTGACATCCCAGTCATGGTTCTCTGTGTACCATGTTTCTGTGACTGCCCTGATATCCAGGCATCCCTCTTCCATCAAGGCCACCAGTTCAGGGAGTTTGTTACCTAGACTACAGACACTGGTACTCATTACCCTCCATTTTTTGATGGCCTTATCCCTTTTTGCCTCATCCCTGTCCTTACTGCCTTTGTCTTTTTCTCCATTTACCCCTGCCCTTCTCCCTAATGACTGCTCTATCTTGGTGTTTACCTCATTAACTACCCTGATTTTGGGAGGGGGGCTAGGATTTCCCTTTCCTTTTTCAGTGCCTCCCAATTGGCTAGTTTAAATGCTTGTCAATGAAGCATTTAAACCTATCACTAGGATCCCAGTTCCCCTCCTGGACAGATGCAGACCATCGCACCAGTATAGGCCTGTATCCCTCCAGGTGGAGCCCCAGTCCCCAGTGAAGCCAAAACCCTGAGCTCTGCACCACTTTTTCAACCACGATTGAATCCCATGGTATGGAGTACCCTAGCCTCACCTATACCATAGACAGGCAGCACCTCCGAGAAGGTTACCGTGCGTGCTACTTGTCTAAGGCCCCTCCCCAACTCCACAAACTCCTCCTGCACTGTTCTGATCCCTTTCCCAGCCAGGTCATTTGTCCCTAGGTGGACAATGACATCCAGCTCCCTCCCCCATGCAGCTGATCTCGCAATCCTGAGGATTTGCTCCCCCTCCCTCCAAGCCATGGTGCCAGGCAGGCACCTTATCTCCCTCTCACCTCCCTCCCCTCAGTTCTACCCTCCTAATAATGGAGTCCCCCACCAGAAATCGCCTGTGGGTCTCCTTTGTGGAGGTTCCCAGCATCCTCTTTGGTCTCCACTGCGGGTGCCTCTGTACAGGAACCACACTCTGCCAGAACGGCATATGAATTTGTGAGAGGTACAACTGGAGGGATATGCCTCTGTTCCACCATCCTCACCCTCCCTGAGCCCACTGTGGTCCAACCACTCCTCTTTCTTGGCAACCTCTGAGGCAGCAACAGTGGCCCTGGTGGCCCCTGGGTGGGAAAGGAGGTCCCCTTTATCCTGGCCAACTCAGTCTGGAGATGAGCAACCTTCTCCCTCAGCCCAGAGAGGTGCCTGCAGATGAGACAACACCGCATCCTCCAGAACATCTCCCGGAAGACTGCTGCTCCACAGCCACTGCACTGCACCACTCCCATTATGTCTTTATACGTGGTCCCTTAACTGTTGTTTTGTATACTTACTCTTTCCTCTCTCTGTTTATTTTATTTATTTATTTTTTTAATATATATTTTTTTTCCTACTACCTCTGTGCCCTTAAAGCTCATGATCTTTCTGTTCTGGGACAGTAAGTTCCTATATTCCTCAGAAGTCTCCTTCTTACTTGCTCAGAGTCAGACCTCCAGCAGCTAGGGGGTGATGGAGAGCTACTCTTTTCCTTCTAGGATGGTGATTCTTTTGTGCCTCTGTAATCACTCCCTTCCTGCTCCCAAACAGGAAGTTCCTGTTGTTAGTCAAATCCTGTGCCTATAGAAGTAGAACCGGCTAAGGGGACGGGGGGACGGGAGGAATGGAGGTCAATATAGTCCCAGTAGTGTAGTATAGTTCTAACAGCACCTCCTTCCTCTTGCTATTCTCTGCCACAAGCTATCTAGGTCAGTTTTTAAATGCAAACACCTGGTTTCATTCTCTCTAAGCCACTCCCCGTAATTAAAAGTTTGTTTCTTCACCTAGCTAACTGCACAGATAATTCCTTCAGCCTAATTCATTTTTTTTTATTCACCTAGCTAACTGTACAGATAACAATTCCTTCACTCAACTGAAACACACTCTTTCTTTTTGTTTGTGTTTGTTTTTACCCTAATTTGAAGTTCCCAGTAATAGAGTTCTAGTTCTTTAGTCCAGTAGAGCAGTATAGTTCTAACAGCACCTCATTCCTCTTGCTGTTCTCTGCCACAAGCTATCTAGGTGAGTTTTTAAATGCAAACACCTGGCTTCTTTCTCTCTAAGCCACTCCCCCTAATTAACAGTTTGCTTCTTCACCTAGCTAACTGCACAGATAAACATTCCGTCACCCTAATTCACATTTTTTTTCTTCACCTAGCTAACTGCACAGATAACAATTCCTTCACCCTAATTCACAGGTTTTTTTCTTCACCTAGCTAACCATTTCCTGGCTCCGCCCCCCCCACCCTGAGAGGTAGTGCCCCATGAAACTGATCCCCCATCCCGACCCCAAGCCGGCGACCAGCACAGCCCTCTGCTCTCCACTATGGCTGGCTGTGGACTGAGCTGTCATCAAGTGTGTACTGTATACAGTGGGGCACTACCTGCTGGGGTGGGGGGGCAGGGGGTCCACTAGATGCCAGGGAATGGTTCACATTTCATGTACAGGGGATCAGGGATAGGGTGGAGGAGTCTGCTAGACACCAGGGAATGGTGTCATTCCTTAAACAGGGGTCAGGATGGGGGGTGGGACACTGGACACCAGGGAATATGTATTTTAACAACATGCGAGGAACTGGGTGGGAGGAGGGACCACTGCACGCCAGCACTATGTCTTATTACATTGGGCAGGTGATTGGTGGGGGTGGGACCACTGGACACCAGGGAATGCTGTTGTTTCACATGGGGCCAGCGATTGGCAGGGGAGGACCACTAGCCACCAGGAACACGTGTGTTCTATATTGTGCCGGCAGTCAGTGGGGGGGGGTGGGCGAGATGGGACACAAGCCACCAGGGACACTTTTGGTTTCTATCGGGCATGGGTTTGTATGGGGGGGAGCACTAGGTGCCAGGGACTACTGTGCTGAGGTGCGGGGGGGCTGCAGCAGTACCTCCGCCAACCACTAGGGTTGTGTGGGATTAAGGCAAGGTCTCAGTCAGCGGTAGTTGCTCCATGCAAGGGGATTGTGCAAAAGGCCCTTGCATGGAGAAAATGTTGTGTGAATTGGACTGTGCCGATATTTAGGTCCTCTATCCCTCATTTGCACTGTGGCCCCCTCCACACTTTGCCCAAGTGCAAACCTGATTTGAGCACGCAAACCAGGCTTCTGTGAATAGCACCTCAGCGCAAAACCCAGTTTGCATGTGCAAAACTGGGTTGCGCCCCTGTAAAGTTTTATGAGTCCTGCCCCAGAACTCTGAGATTAAGTTACACCCTTGTAATTAAATGACTGTCTATCTTTTATTAAGTATACTGTAATATATTGTATAGTTAATTAGGCTGTGTAAATTTTTTAATAAAAGCCGCAGTGGGATACTTTCATGTTTTTTCCCAACATAAATGTTTTGTACCTAGCTATCTGCAGTCAGCATCAGGGGGCCAGATTTTCAAAGGGTAGCACCAGCAAGAATGCTGTTAGCACTGATGCTAACCTTGGTTTGCAGTAATGCTCCAGATGGGGCCACATTTAGAGGCCTCTGGAACACTTCCCAAACCCAGCAATGCCAAGGCACTAACTATACCACCACACCTATGCAAATGAGGAGGTCCTCTCAAGCATAATGAATCAGCAGCATATTCAAAGGTTTGCAGTGTTAGTAAACATCCCCCAGAGTGGTGCTGTTTACCATTGTCAAAAACGTCTTAACCGGAACTAAGTTTGCTTCCCCCCACTCACCAAAGGCAGTGTGGCTGTACTGCAGTTGACAAGCTGTCCACCCACCCCACCCTTGATTGCCTGCTTGCTGTATATAATACTTTTCCTGGTGGTGTAGCAGTTCCCCCCCAACCCAATCACTTGGTTTCACTGTGTTATAGTTTCCCTTGTGGCATCATGGGCTCTCCACCTTCCAATCACCCCTTTGCCTTATGTCATAACTGTTTCCCTGGTGGTCACAGGGCTGGCACTCAGGTTGAGAGTCATGCAGGGTGGAGTCCTCAGTGGCTAGGTGGTAGTGAGGGAGGCAATGTAAGGTCAGAAGGGGGACCACTAGACCACATGGGAAACTATGACATATGGCAACTGGGTGATAAAGTGGGGAGACCACTATGCTACCAGTGAAAATATTACATAGTGAAACTGGGGGATCAGGGGTGGGGTGGGGAGACCACTATGCCACCAGAGAAAACATTACATAGTGAAACTGGGCAATCAGATGTCGGGGGACCACTATGCCACTAGAGGAATATTACATAGTAAAACCAGATGATCAGGGTGGGGGTGGCTGGGTGAGACTACTATGCCATCAGGGAAAATATTACATAGTGAAACCAGGCAATCAGCGGTGGAGGGACCACTGTGCCACCAGGGAATCGATGACATACTGAAACTGAGTGAGCAGGGGGAAACACTCTGCCACCAGGGAAAATATTACATGGTGAAACTGAGCAATTGGGGGCATTGGGAGAACTACAATGCCACTAGGGCTTTCTCTTTCCACAGAAAGGGGTGCCAACAGACTGCTGCACTGCATGCAAATAAGCCCACCATGGCCATGCAGATGGTCCCTTTGCACCTTGCCTGCCCAGTGGACTCATTTGCAAGTTTAGGCTGAATATGTTCCACAGGGGACCTGACACTATCCTGTTTGGGGGGGGCACTGTCTCCTGTGGGCCACGTGCGGCCCTGGTCCATCTCGGCACAGCCCATATATCCACTTAACACTGCACTGACATGGCCCGATGTTCAATCAGATAGTGCCGCTCTGTTGGCGAGTGCTGTCCATCTGAATATCGCTTAGAGCCAGGTGAGTGCAACGCATCGCTTGCATCCAGCTGTGAATATTGGGGCCAGGGATATACCTCAGTCAGGCCATATCATCATATGAATGGCAGCTTGGATTTTCTCCCTGGTTAATTCCCATTTGAGCCACCCTGCACCCTGTGGCATGGGCCAGTCATCCTTGTGTGGCCTTGGCTTACACGGCATGCTCTGGGTGTGTGCTTCACACCTTGGGAGAGAGCAGGATCCCTTCTCCACCCCAGCAGCCACTGTGTTGCTGGGATGGCACCACACCCTCCCCATGACAGCTCATGATGCCATTAGCAGCACTCCCCAGGCTCTGGCCACCATAAATTCAGCTCCACAAGTCTGTTCCCAAACCCAGGTTGCCAGCACAGAAGTGCATAGATTTTCTCCTGAACCATCAGGCTGCCCCTGTGGTACTTCTATTTTTTCTCCCATCTGCCCCTATCTCTTACAGGTAGCTATTTTTTAGTTAAAGCTGCAGTGGGACACTTGCTTTTTGAATCTCTATCCGTTGTGTACAAGTCTGTGTCTCTCTCACCAGCAGTCCCTCAAAACTGAAGACCCACCTCTCTGTTGTTTGTCTGGTGCCTGATTGTTTTATTCATTTGAAATCAAGTGGCCATGTTTGCAAATTGTTTTTCATATTTTTTAATTTTTGCCCCGTTTTCTCCTTTCCAGACACTAGGCCCTCCTTCCACCTGCCCAAGCCCTTTCAGCAGCCATTGGAGGGCTCTGAGATTCCTAATTCCTGCATGTCTCTGTTTGACATCTCTCTTTGTAAGCTTTGACTGTAACCTACAGCTAATCCTCCATGGATCAGGTTCTCTAAGCTGGGGGGGGGGGCATGTTCATTAAATGGTTGATGTCCAGGAGAATGAGCTAGCAAGCAGCAGGAGCATTCAGATGTCCTTACAGTGGTGTGAGCAGGGGAGAGCAGGGTGGCTTCATCTGCCTGGAGCCACAGGGTTTTGTTCTTTCTAAGTCCATCCCCTTGTCCCTCCCCTATGGTGTGATCCTTAAGGACAACCAATCAATAGCCCATCGGTGAGAGGTGAGAATGAAAAAGGCAGACTGCAGGTCTGTGTTGTCATTTGTGCCTCACAGGTTCAGGTCATGTCTAAAAACAGGCCTTTGATCCACTGTATTTTTCCCAGTTAACAAAAATGAATGAAGGAATGGCCTCCTTATTCAAGGGAAGTGGCAAGTTAACACCTGTGGTAAAAGTGTCAGTAAAAGGGGAACAAATTTGTGGTGTTTAGTGGAAGAACTGTATGTACAGTGCTGTATTTAATAATTTGTTCTGTGCAGTTTATATAATTCAAAATAATATACAATGTGGCACGCAATGGTAACTGCAATATTTCAATATAGACCTCATGTGATGTACTGTGCAACCTTATGTAATGTCAGTTAACAGCATTGTTGTCACGCCAGCTGTCCTCTTTGTATATTCTTGATGTATCTGAATATCATTGTCCTTGTAAAAGTGAATCGATTTTTCTTTGCTTAATGTAACTAACTCTCGGTCACCCTGAAAAGGGGCATCTGTTTCAGTAAGCCAACATGGTTAACAAAATTCAGTAACTAAATGAATAAATAGTATGTAGCTTTTCTCTTTTGGCACCCCACATATATTGGGAGGGCAAGAGTTAACTGCCAGCCGATGGACACAACAAATTATGAACACTTATTCAGCTCAGTTCTTAAAAAATTTTTTTTTGCAGTTAATCTTTTTATTGAGGAATAAGTACATCGATAACAGCAGGTGTCAGATACTTCTTATCACACGTATACATCTGTCATTCACTTCTTATGGTTACAGGTAGAGTTTGAACTAAGTTGGAACATATCAAGGACATGTTCAAGAGTTAACTACAGTAGCAGAAAACCAAGCATATTAATCAAGGCAGTGCAAAGTATCAAACTTTTTTACTGATATGTTCAGGGGGGCTTCAGTAGATCTTCTGCGTTTGATACCAGTGGGGTGCGGGAAGGTCGAGTGACATGACCCAGAAAAGGGGCCCATATTTCCACAAAAGCTGCACTTGTCTTCCTAGCAAAGTGAATGAGATGAGTTTGGGACACTAGGGACTCCATTGCTGCTAACCAGGCTTGGAAGACTGGGAGACCTGATGTCCTCCATTTCATTAGGGTTAGTCGGAGGAATTCCACAGAGGCTTGGGTGAACCATATCATCTGTGTGCTAGTCATCGGACATTTATCTGACGTTACACTGAGTAACCAGAAGGAGGGCAGTGGGGCAGGGTGCAAGCCAGAGTGGTGGAGCAAAATTGAATCACCTTTCCCCATAATGTTTGGAGAGGGTTTACAATTCCACAGTATGTGAAGTAAATCCGCTTTGGGGAATTGACATCTCCAGCAAAGGCTATGAGGACGCAATCCCATTTTGTGAAGCTGTAAAGGGATTCTATACCAGAGGTGAATAACTTTGTTTTTAATTAGGAGCCTTCTCTGGTCTACACAGGCTGTATGGGCTAGTTTCCAACAGTTAGTCCATTCCGGGGGGTAATTGGGGTTCCCAGCATTTTTTCCCACCTGGCTTTGGCTGGCAGGGATGGGTCTGGTTCGGAATCTCTGGCCCAGCCTTGGATCTTACCAGCTAGCCCTTTACTTTGTCAGGACCACAGAGATAGTGGGAGTTTTTCTTTGGGGGGGGCTTGATTTTGCCATGCATCCCACACTGGTGCAAACGGCACTAGACCAGGTACCATACAAGCTCTGGAGTTGCAAATACTGCCAGAAACTTTCTTTGGGCAGTGAATGTTGGTCTCTCAGGTGCTGGAAGGAGACAACGGTTTTCTTGTCGTCCTGGACTAGATCCTGAAAAGTGTTTATCTGGCAGGCACTACACACAGGCCAGTGTAAAGGTTTCTGGTCTATTTTCAGATACGGATTGCTCCATAATGGGGTGTGAAGGCCAATACCTAGACACCTTTGATTGGATTTACCCAGTGATTGCCAGGCCTGATGACTAGCCTTTATTGTCAGCCACGCCTGTGCATGTCTAAGGAGAGGGTGTCCCCAAAAACAAAGATGTTTCCCAGATCAGCACATTCCAGATTTACCCAGGCTGGAGGAGGGTGAAGTGTCCTACCAACTCCTTTACACATTTCAGCTACCAGAAATGCTTGAGAATATCTGTTGAAGTCCAGAAGGTTCCATCCCCACTTAAACCATGGGGCTCTTAATTTAGCTCTGCTATAGTGGGGCTTTTTGGGACCCCATAGAAACCTGCTCATTAGAGCATACAACTTTTGTGCCCATGCCTTGGGATTCATTATGGGGAGGTGAGAAACTAGATAATACACTCTTTTTTTATTTTAAAAAATATTCAAAAATTAAAATTATTCAAAGATTCAGCAGGGTTCTGGTTATAAGCCAATGCATGGACAATTTCTGCTTGTGGAGAAAATGGTATTTTTGTTGGTATGAATCAGTTGTTCTATACGATTGAAGAAAAAATATGTTTAATGGGACCTGACCAAGACTGGCAATAAAAAAGGGTCGCCTGGGTCGGACAGGAGAGAGAGAAGTGGGTCAGTCTGTTGTACAGGCTGGTTGTTGTGAGAGAAGGGGGACACCGGCATCTTCAAGAACTCCAGAAAGCAGACGATTGTGATGGTAATGTCCTGAGAGACTGTACTATTTGTTATGTTTTACCTATGATAGTACCTAGCAGAAGGAAAGCTACGTTTTGCAGTTCTGAATAATTATATTTCTCTTATTGTATGTTTTCTACTGTAAGCACTTTACTTTTAAAGAGCTAGTGCGCTGCCTAAAACAACTATTAGTTTTTAAAAGCAGTCATCCATTACCTTGTGTATCTGAGGTACTTTTTCTTTTCATTTTGGTAAATTACAGTATTGTTTACTTGATGTTAGTAGGTGTGATGTGTGGGACAGCACGCTGCCTGGCAGCTGACATGTCTAGCTCTGTTCCACCCATTACATCATTAGCATTGTGACATCACCAACTGTGACATCACTGCTGCTTAGTAACAGCCACTCAGTAGCTGCCAGGTCAGTCACCTGTGATGTCACTATCAGTGAGATCACAATGTTGATGATGTAGTGGGTGGGGGAGGGCTAGGTCTAGATGTTTTCAGCTGCCAGACAAAGAGCTATTCCATGCATCCAGCAACAATATTATCACACAGAAAACTTTCTAATGAGCAAAAGGAAAAGGAAAAATACTTCAGAAATATTAAGTTACAAATGACTAAACTTCTTAAAACGTGTTTCACTTTCCTGTTTGTCTGTTTTGGTTCCACTAGCTCTTTCATTTTTGCCAGTGCTTAAAATATTGTGTAAAGCAGTCTTTTTTTTGTTTTGTTTTGTTTTGTTTTGTTTGTTTTTCATTTTTACGTTGGCTTGTGCACATGTGCAAGCAACATGGCGGTACCATATGAGTTTTAGAGGTGTACTGCCACTCTGCCAATGCCCTGCTCCATTTTGCAGGCTGGACCACACAGCAGCAATAATTGGCTGAGCTATGACAGCACTTCAGATGCAATGGTGTGCAGCTGAAAGGAAACCACTGCAATTTGCATATGGCCTGCATCAGCAAGCAGCAGCTGTCATCAGCCGCTCTCCGTCCTCATGAAAGCTGACGGGGGTACCCAATCCCCCTATTGGCATACCCCTTCCCCAGTTCCTTTGCTGACGGGGTAGCCCAATCCCCATCGGCATGATGTGCCCCACCATCTGTTGTGTGCCAAGGGGGTGCCCAATACCCCTCAGCTCAAGCACCCCCCACACTGTATGGCCAATGGGGTGCCCAATCCCCGTTGGCTCCACTCTTCCCTCCCCCCACAAACATCCAGGTGGCATGCTGTGAGCCCACCCCAGCATGCCAAAAGCTTTGCTTTTTTTTTTTAATATAAACCCTGTAAAAAAAAAGAAAAGGGTCACTCGTGGCCTCTCTTGCCTCCTCCCCCGACCTGTACTCACCCTCTGCACACCCACTTCTCCACACCCCCCTCATCCCATACTTACCTCCAGAGCCTGGAATGACAATCTTCGGTGGACCGGGAACATGTCTGCACTCTTCAAAGCCAGCCACGAGCTGAAGAAATGTCGGTAAGCTGTATAATGGCATAAATTTTTTTTCAACTTTGGTGCATATCTCGGCCATTTTGGGGAATTTTGGCACCAAATTTTCAACATGGGGTTCTTGGGACCCCACCTCATGAATTCAGTTACTGTCATCTCGTTATTCGGTCCTGAAAGGTGATGTTGCAGTCACTGCACCGAATCACCTTTTGGGACCGATTAACAAAATGACAGTGTCACTGTTCATGAGATGGACTCTCAAAAAGCCTATGTTGCAAATTTGGTGAAAAAATTGCAAAAAATAGCTGTGTTACAAGCGTGCATTGAGCAGTTTCCACGCACACTCGTAACTTTGCAAATTTTCCTGGCCGAAATATATTTTCGCACTTACAGCGTAGAATAGTGCCATCGCTGTGGGAAATCACTGTTCAGAACAGATTAAGAAAATCACAGTGCCACTGTTCATGAGGAGAGGTTCAAAAATACCCATATTGAAAATTTGGTGGGAAAAAAACAAAATATTATTGCGTTACAGGTGTGCATTGCACAGTTTCTACACACATTCATAACTTGGCCAATTTTTTCATATTTTTACTTCAGATTTTCAACATATCTCCTGTCTCTGTAATTGCGAACTGTATGTGTATGTGCCTCAGGACCTCTTTGTGAATGAGCTTGCTCAACGGAGTCTTTCCTGCAATAAACTTGAACTTGAACTTGCTGGCCTCTTTCACCTCGGAGACAGGAAATGGCATCACAATCCGCACAGAGGTTGTATACAGACCCCCGTCTCAAGGGGAGGAAACGGACAAGAAAATGATAGAGGACATTCTCAAAATGGCTGAAAAAGGGTAGATACTGTTGATGGGGGACCTGAATATGCCAGATGCTAACTGGATGACATGTACTGCAGCCACATCCAAGAGCAGGGTCATTCTTGATGCCCTGCAGGGGGCAGGCCTTAGACAGCTAGTGTTGGAACCCACTCAGGAGGGAGCAATACTAGACCTGGTACTCTCAAATGGAGAGAGGATCACAAATTTAGAAGTCAGTAGACATCTGGGAACAAGTGACCATTGCACAGTGTGCTTCACAATAAGCACAACCATGGAGACAAGCCATACAAAAACAAGGATACTGGACTTTAAAAGGGCCGACTTTGGCAAAAAGGGTGAATACCTGAGGAATGCACTAGCAAATAGCCAAAAAGGAGGGGTAGAAGAACAATGGAGAAAAATCAAAACTGCTGTCATAGAGGCAACAAGCCTTTGTGTGAAACAAATAAAGAAAACAAAGCAGAGTAAAAAACCACTATAGTTCTCAAAAGAGGTGACAGGGAAGGTTAAGGAGAAAAAGGCTGCATTCAAAAAGTATAAGAAATCACAGAAGAAGCACGACAGGGAACTGTATCAATTAAAGCAGAAAGAAGTGGGGAAGGCAGTCAGAATAGTAAAGGCCCAAACCGAGGAAAAAATAGCCAACTCAGTTAAGGAGGGGATAAAACCTTTTATAGGTACATTAGGGAGCATAGAAAGGTTAAGGGAGAAATAATGAAGATTAATAAAGGTGAGGGGAGGTGGGCAGAGGGAGACAGTGAAAAGGCAGAGATACTGAATAAATACTTTTGCACAGTATTCACAAAAGATGATGACGAGGAGTTACCTAAACCAGACAATAGAATCACTCTGGGTAGGGGAGTTGACACCAGTCCATTTGCAGAAGAAAGAGTCCTGAAAGAACTCCTAAAACGCAAGGTGGACAAAGCAATGGGGCCTGACGGGATTCACCCCACAATCCTAAAATAACTAATTGAGGACCTAGTGACACCACTGACCACACTTTTTAACAAATCATGGGAGGATTGGGTGGTACCTGAGGACTGGAGGAGGACCGATGTGATTCCCCCTCACAAAAGTGGGAGCAAGGCAGAAGCAGGAAACTACAGACCTGTCAGTTTGACCTCAGTGGTAGGGAAAATGATGGAATCACTTGTGAAAGAAAGAATTGTTGAGTACTTAGAGGCCAGTGGGGCACAGGACCCAAAGCAGCATGGATTTACAGCAGAAAGGTCATGTCAGACAAATCTTATTGATTTCTTTGACTGGGTGACCAAAGTAATAGACCAGGGAGGGGCTGTGGATATGGCCTACCTAGACTTTAGCAAGGCATTTGACACAGTCCCACACAAAAGACTAATAATCAAGTTAGCCAGCCTGGGAGTGGGTTCCAGGGTGGTAGCCTGAGTAACAAACTGGCTGCACAACAGGACACAGAAGGTAATAGTGAATGGAACACATTCCGAAGAAAGGGGGGTTACTAGTAGAGTACCTCAAGGCTCAGTACTGGGTCCAGTCCTGTTTAACATCTTTATAGGTGACACTGCAGAGGGTCTGGAGGGAAAGGTATGCTTCTTTGCAGATGACACAAAGATCTATAACAGAGTTGATACATGGGGGGGTAGAAACGATGAGAAGGGACTTGGCAAGGTTGGAGGAATTGTCAGACATATGGCAACTTAGAGTCAATGCAAAGAAGTGCAAAGTAATGCACCTGGGAAACAAAAACCCAGGAGAAGAGTACACAACAGCAGGGGAGGTACTAACAACAACAAAAATGGAAAGCGACTTGGGGGTAGTCATATCAGATGACCTAAAGGTGGGTAAGAAATGAGAGGAGTCAGTAAGGAGAGCCAGGGGGATACTGGGATGCATAGGAAGGGGCATCGCAAGTAGAAAAAGAGAAGTGGTTATCCCTCTGTACAGACAGTTGGTGAGACCCCATCTGGAATACTGTGTGCAGTTTTGGAGACCCCATCTACGCAAGGACATAGACAGGATGGAAGCAGTCCAGAGGAGGGCAACTAAAATGGTGCAGGGTCTGCATCAGAAACCATATGAAGAGAGACTGAGAGAGCTTAATATGTATACCCTTGAGGAAAAGGAGGGGCAGGGGGGACATGATAGTAACTTTGAAGTACCTCAAGGGAATCAACAAAGTCCAGGAGGGTAGCATCTTTCAGAAAAAGAGATGTGTAAGAACAAGGAGGCACAATTTAAAGACAGAGGGGGGACGGCTCAGGGGTAATGTGAGGAATATTTTTTTTCACGGAGAGAGTGGTGGATGCATGGAACCACCTTCCTGGGGAGGTTGTTGGGTCTAAAACAGTGGGGGAATTCAAATATGCATAAGACAGACATAAGGCAATTGTAGTGGGGGGTTGCAGGAAGTAGGCTGTTGGTTAACTAGATTCTGCAGCTTATCCAATAGGAAGGGAAATGAGCAGACTGGGTGGGCCAAGTGGTCCTTATCTGCCGTCAAAGTCTATGTTTCTATGTTTCTTTCACTTTTTTATTAATTGGGTAATCTTTCTTAAGTTCTTCCTCTTTGGCCATTGCTTTTCCTAGCTTTCTTGTTGATTATCTTGGTCTTAGCCATACTTAACTATTTAACACCTTTTTGTATCTCTTGTTCTTCCTTATTGGCAGTCTTCTCAGTAATAAGTCTAATGGCCGGTTTATTCAGCTGTACTTTATTTGCCCCCTCATGTTGTGCCCCCATCTGATCATTCTGTTCTTATTTTGTTTTGTCTTCTCCTCAAGACAAAGATATAGCAGCACTACCATTTGATTAAGCAAATAATTTCTTCAGCTTTTATTTAATGTAAACTCATTTGCATCAATTTAATTTCTACATCATGGTTATTATACATACATCTTTCCTCAGATGCTGCCCTTTCTGGTTCCAAAGCATCATTCCTAACTATCTGTTGCTGGTTACCTGATTTGCTCCAAAGACGGGGTACACCTGGTAGATACGCAAATGGAGATTCAAGACTTAATCTCTGCATGTATGGGGATATAATATTTTAAAAATCCACAAAAGAAATATTTTGATAGTTTTCCTCCCCCCAATAATTCCCATGGGGGTCCCTGGTTCTATTATATCAATTTTCCCTTTTTCCACAAAAGGAGGTTTCAACAGAATGTTTCCTTTCTTTTTTTTTCATTGTTCACCTTTATATTCTGACATCATATTACTCTCTTTCTTTTTTACTTCCAATATCTCATTTTTGGATTGATTACTGCAACGCCCTGTACCTAGGGCTACTGGGGGGTTGATATCTGCCACCTGCAGCTGGTGCAGAATGCAGCGGCCAGCTTGTTGACTGGGCTTGCTCGCTCTAGCCATGTCATGCCTGTGATGTGCGAGCTGCGTTGGCTGCCAGTTCAGTGGCAGATCACCGTCAAGGTCAGTCTATTGGGTCAATGAACAACTCGGCACAATGTAGGAAGGCAGCTGCAAAGGCCAACAAAATGCTGGGTTGTATTGCAAGGGGTATATCCTCGAGGAGGGAGGAGGTGATTCTGCCACTGTATAGGTCATTAGTTAGACCACACCTGGAGTACTGCGTGCAGTACTGGCGTCCGTATCTGAAGAGGGACATTAAGTTATTGGAGGGGGTGCAGTGCAGAGCGACAGAGATGATCAAGGGGCTGGGGGACTTATCACACAAGAGGAGGTTGAAGAAGTTGAACATGTACTCACTGGAGGAGAGGAGAGACAGTGGTGACATGATTGAAACCTTTAAATACATGAAAGGAATAAACAAGACAGGTACAGAGGGGCTGTTCAAAGTAAGGGAGGGAAGGGACACCAGGGACCATGATATGAGACTGGAGTGAGGAAAGTTCAGGAGGGAGATGAGGAGACACTTTTTTACAGAGAGGGTGGTGGCTGGGTGGAATGCGTTACCTGCTGAAGTAGTATGCAGTAGAACAGTGGACTGCTTCAAATGAGGATGGGACAGGACAAGGGGGAGGGTTAATGAAGGGGAAGGGTGGAAGGGAGGGGCAGCTGCAGAATAAGGGGTGCTAGCTGCACATTCGAGCAGACTTGATAGACCTCTAGGCCTTTATCTGCTGGCAAATTTCGTATGTTCATATGTTCGTATTGACCTACAAAGCCCTACATGGACATGGATCAAGTTATCTGCAAGAGCTTCTGCATCCCTACTGCTCCCTCTGACAACTCCGCTCCATCGATGAGGGATTGCTGGAGATTGCTAGGGTTCAAGTGAAGACCTCTGGAGCCTGAGCTTTTGCATTTGTGGCCCCTACCCTATGGAATTCTCTACCTCATCGGGTTAGAGGGCACCTGACTATGGAGAGCTTCAAATTGGCACTGGAGACTTTCTTATTCTCACTTGCCTTTATGAATAATTAACTTTTTGAAAGTTTGCTTTGCATTTTAGTATTTTAAGTATTTATAATTTTAAGGTTTTAAACTTTGTTAAAGCACTTTGATACAAGCTGAATTGCGTTTAATACAAATAAAGATTATGGTTATTATTATTTTTCCCACATCATGCAAGTCACATAGCAGTGATTCTTCTAAATTTCTTATCTCAACTAACAGCAGGTATTCTTGGATATTACGTAAAGGGTGACCTTCTCTAATGGGGAGGGTGCACACTGTGGAAACACTGCCCCATTAATTCTTTTATTTATTTATTTTTTGACCCAACCTTCCCATGTTCTCATGTCCCATCCTTTCGCCGCCCCATGCCCAGGTTTTCCCCCCTGGGCAGGGCCACCAAGGGGGCTTCCAACTCCCTTATGGATATTGTGGGCAAGCCCTGGATTACCCAGAGCAGGACCCCCCCCCAGCAGGCATTAGTGGTAGTGGGCGGCAGAATGGAATGGGCTGTCATGCTGGGGGCCAGCATTTTTTGTTTGTTTTTCTGGGGGCGGGGACATGCAATGACATCCAGCATCCGCCCGGCCCCCATGAACATTCTGGACCGGTTGCTGCGGTACCCCTGGCCTCCGCCAGGGGTCCATCAAGTGCCAGACACACTCCCCTCCCCCCGGAGAAGGAGAGCAGTCCTCAGGATGCTCCATCCTTCTACCCCCGGCCAGCCCCCTGACGCCCCGGATCCATTCCCAAACCCAGGTCACCAGTGTCACAAGTGGAAATCCAACCACTGTGCCGACAGGCCAGCCCAGCCCCTTTAATTCTGACAATGCAGCTTTTCCCAGCAAGGTGGAATTGTGATCCAGGTGTTACAAAACAACTGGAATTTTTTTAACAGCTCCCAGTTGTTTATCGAAGTCCTTTTTCTGTTTGTTTGTATTTTTAGATTTCTTAGTATTTTTGCCAACAGGCTAAGCTGCTTTTTTCCTTCCTGCCACTTCAGGTTCCCCAAAAAAATGCTTACATATATATATATATATATATATATATATATCGGCACAGTTGTGCCTCTATAGCTAGGGCTGAGTAGCCCGTTTAATGTTAAACCTCAAAATGTGCACTTTAATAACTTTGCAACTAATCAATGGATTTGCACAAAATTTGGTATGCACTGTCCCATGGGGTAGCTCTCTTGATGTGGCAAGTTTCTTTTCAGTCAGATGTACAGATTCTGAGATCCAGATAGTGCATAAACCTTAAAAGTTGCCATTTTTTGCAGTTTTTTCCTCATCACGTTGCGCCCAGACGGCGTGGAATTTTGGTGTGATTTTCTATGATAGCTACAGTTTGGGTAACAGAACTGCCATGCTTTGTTTGGTGAACAAATATTAATATGTTGCAAAGTTATTCAGTTTTGAAATTCCCATTGTTTTCAATGGGAATTCTCCTGTCCGAATTAGATGGATAAAGTTTTACCAAGCACTGACCTCGCAAAAAAGGATTCGCTCTCATGAGATCCATTCCTTTTTCATGAGAATCATCTTTCTTGAGAGAAACAATCCTTTTTCACAAGTCGCCATCTTGTTTTGTTGTTCCATGAACTAAAAAGCATGGAAAATATACAAAAATGTTATTTTACAAATCAAACACCAGAACCTACATAAACGGGACCAGTTTAGTTAGAGTCTGGTGTTTGTTTTTGACAGTTATGGCCAGAAATACTTTTTCTGGGTACCCAAAATCCTGGGTGCCCAGTTTAGCGAGAGGAGCCTTCTGGTGCATTCTCTGTATGAGAACAGCATATTTTATTTACTTTGCAGCTACAGCTGAACTCCTACTGCCGGCTGCAGTGTTACTTCTGACCCCCCCATTTTCCCTAGTGTCTAGTGGCACCTCTTACTCCCGGATCACTGTCCCCACACATTCCCTGGTATCTAGTGGCACCCCCACCCCTCACTCACCATTCCCAGTCCCTTCCTTATTTTATTGATATAATCCAACACCAGGATGCCCACCCCCAGTGTCAGATGCCACCCCACAGCCCCTTGTTTTATTACTTAGCCGACATCAGGGGGCCCAATCCCCATGTCGGCATGTAGAGTTATGTTTTGGCAGGGATTTGAAAAATGTTTGTACCAGGTACGGTAATAAGATGTCTATGCTGATAATTTGGTCACTGTTGTCCTATAAATGGAAGCCCAGGACATGGAGAGCCCTGTGCTTCCACAGCTACATACTGTACACATATGCATCTACGGCTCCCACAGCAAAATCAGGATACTACTATACTATCTCAAAAAGTAAGGAAATAAGTTGCAAAAAACTTCATTAATTCTCCAGTTAGGGTCAAAGTAACAAAAGTTGGGAAATGAGGCATTAGGGTGTCTCTAACACCCCACCCTCCCAAACCAGGTAGGAGAGCAGGTGTGCGGTGTGCCTTGGGCTTCTCAAGCCTAACGCTCACCCCATTCTCATAAATTCTACACATCTGACCTTATTTTCAGATGGAATGGGGTGAGTGTTAGGCTTGAGAATCCCAAGGTATACCCCACACGGGCTCTCCTGCTTGGTTTGGGAGGGTGGGTGTTAGGGAAACCCTAATGCCTCATTTCCCAACTTTGTTACTTTGACCCTAACTGGAGCATTAATGAAGTTTTTTGCAACTTATTTCCTTACTTTTTGAGATAGTGTAATAGTATCCTGATTTTACTGTGGGAGCTGTAGATGCATATGTGTACAGTATGTAGCTGTGGAAGAACAGGGCCCTCCAGGTCCTGGGCTTCCATTTATAGGACAACAGTGACCAAATTGTCAGCATAGCCATCTTATTACCGTACCTGGTACAAAAATTATAAATGTAATGTTAAAAATAATTCAGGCAAAGTGTTTCTATGGGGAAAAAGCCTGGCAAAGTGCTTCTTGGCTATATTACAAGGCTGCAAAAGTACGTTATAAAGCAGCAGTAAAAACAACTCTGACAAAGTGCTTCTCTGTGAACATAACTCTGACAAAGCACTCTGTCAGAGTTACATTCACAGAGAAGCACTTTGTCATGTTTTTTCACTGCTGCTTTATAACGTCCCTTTGTAGCCTATGTTAGCACTTGGGAGCACTCTCGCTAAAGTGACATCATCACGTCCAGGACATCGCCACCATTGCAGGCTTCTAAAGAGTGTTCAGTTTGAGTTTCAGTCATGGGGTTTGTTTACATATGTTGGAACCTATTAAGAACATAAAAATGGATTAAAAATTGTTTGAGGGGGCAAATTATTCATATAATTCCACAGGTAAGCCTCTAATGTAGCTGCTGTGTTTCCAGTCAACTTTACCTAGAACAACCTGTTTATGTTCCCTTTAAGTACCTGCACTAGTGGATCAACACCCGAGGCCTGCACCCAACAGAGATCAAAGCAGAAGCAATTTTCAATGCACCAACACCAAAAAATGTGACTGAGTTGAGATCATTCTTAGGCCTGTTGAACTACCAAGGACGTTTTCTGGCAACTATGTCCATATTGTTGTAGCCACTACATAGCTTGCTGCAAAAGGAAGTGAAATTGAATTGGTCTGCACAGGGTGACGTGGCATTCCAGTCTTGCAAGCAATGATTTCTGAACAGCATGTGGCTAGCGCACTACGACCCGGCAAAACCTCTGAGATTGGCATGCAACGCATCCCTACATGGGGAGAGCACAGTACTCACTCCTGTGTTACCATCAGGGAAAGAATGAGTTGCTTTTGTTTCATGGACTCTGTCTCCAAGGAAAAGAAATTATGCTCACATTGAAAAGAAAGCCTTGAGTATAATCTTTGGGATCAAGAAGTTTCATAAGTACCTGTATGGATGGAGATTCCATCTGCTAGAGATCACAAGTCTCTACTGGCTGTTCTGGGACAGAAGGCAATGATGCCAACTCTAGCAGTACTAAGGATGCTGTGATAGTTCCTGATTCTGTTGACCTATGACTATGACATTGAATACAGATGTTCTCTGGATCACGCAAATGCGGTTGCATTGTCAAGATTGCCATCCAAAGATGTGACAGAGAAGGGAGGTGTTGGGGCAGTGTTCCAACTTTCACACACTGAGGAGCTACTCGTTATTTCACAAGATGTGGCAGAGGAAGCAAGATCTATGGTTTTACAACATGAACCTGGGTCCACTGCCTGACATGGGAACATATCCCTGGAATGACTCTTCACTGGGATTATGGCTTAATTGCCTCTTTCCTGTTCATCCTGTCAGCCATTACTGCTAACCTTGCCAATAGAACATTAGCACCTCTACAGTGGGTGACCAGCTCTCATAAGCTGCCTGTCCATGTGGCCTGTCAACCATCTTTTGCATTCGAAACAGAATCTGTAACAGATGAATACTTACTAATGGAAAAAAATAAATAAATCTGGTCCCCGTTCCTGTCACATGGCATTACAAACATTTTGGCAAGTTAAAGAACAATATGAGCTGGTCATTTCAGGCCTGTTTAGATAGCTGCAAATTCAGGACTGTATCTTTACACAAACTAAATGTATGCCTGATCCACCGCACATATTTACTTTCAAGAAAACATTTGGTTATAGCACAGGGAAAAATAACAAGAGGTTTAATATCACTTCTTTATAAAATGGGCAGAGAATTTCAAGCACTCTGATTGGCTGTTAGCCATGAAATAGAAGTGCAAAAACTAAACCCTCATGTAGAATACACAGACCCATTTTATAGTGCAATAAACCACTCTGGGGATATGGGTTAAATAGTTCTAATGCATGGCTAGGGGACTGAACATTGCACCCCCTAGCCATGTGTTAGAACTGTCTAACGCACACCCCGTCATGACTCATTGCTTACATAAAAAGCACTACAGGACCTATGCCCAAATCATATGGGGAAAGTAAGGAAAATATGGAAGAGAATGGGAGCATCCTAACTGATGAAGAATGAGAGGAGTGCTTTTCTACTGAACACAAAACAGCATACCTGGCCCAGTGACAGGAATTTTGGTGGAAGCTGAGGGTGCAGTATTTCTTTACCCTGCAGTTGCAGGCAAAATAGGTCACACACAATGTACACAGTTGGAGAAAGTGTGGAAATCAAAATGCAACACAAATGCACTTCTTTTGGCAATATGAGAAGCTCTGAGAGAACTAGTCAGTAATTTATATTTTAAATTATGATAACTGTTGGAAAATTGCTTTTTAATGATACTGTAAAATGTTCTTGTTATTATTGTGTATGTTATGTGAATGCTGGACCCCATTGTAAATGAACTTTGCTCAGTTAGGCTATCCTTTTCTTGATCTCAAGAATAAACAACGACAAACAAACTGGTCCAACATAACAAAGGCCTTTAGTGAGATAGTTGGAAAGATACCCCCACTAGAAGTGCAAAACACAGTCCTTCAGATGGTCCTTGAAGTAGTAACTGGCCAAGAAGGCCACTATTTATGGAGGGTCCTAGTGGCAGCAGCCCCTAAGACGATTACCCATACTTGGTTAGAAGAAAACTCTCTGCCAGTGCAGCAGTGGGACCAGGTGGTGGAAAGCATACTACATATGAACTGGAAACAATTACATTCCCCCCCGAACCACAGATCACACAGGTTTCAAGACAGATGGTGTAGGTAGATCATGTATGAACTGGAAAATTATGGTTTGTTGCTCTGCCAAATGTAGGGGGCAACAAAGAGAACAAAATAAAGGGCCCGTCTGTGGGCAAGCACCGATAGTGCAGAACAGACTAAAGCAGCTGACACCAATGCTTGTAAAGACCTTGCTTAATGTTATAAAACTATAAACACCAATAGCTAAATGTTTGTAAAAGAATGTAAAATGAACCTGTTTTTTAGTTTTTGGTTGTTGCAATGAAATAAACAGAAGTTCAAAAAAAAAGCCAATGCAGAGTGCTCAAACCCCAGGTGAAGAATGAGTTTGTCTTATCAGACTTTACCCAAATCTGTTCATATATCAGGAAGGATTCTGTTTTTCAAATTACTTAAACTACTGTAGGTTTATTTATTTTTATTTATTTATTTTGAAAGTCAGATTTACAACCTTTGAGTCAGGGACTCATTTACAAAGGCACCTCGTTGCAGGGAGGGTAGACATGGTTACAGTGTGAGATATAACAGTGGTAACATACAGGTGCAATACAGATAACAAAAATAACACAATATAACAGTGGTTTACGGGATAAAGTTACATACAGTAAATAACAATCGTATAAAGTATAACAATAATAGAAGTCACAACCCTGGTCGTACTGGGGAAATACCTAAGTGGAAGGGTGGGGGGAGAACAGGGGTGAGGAAAAGAGAAAAAAAAGGGGAGGAGAAGCAGTCCAATGGACATTGTCAAGGCTATGGGCAAGAAATGGGGAGGGACCCCAACATTAGGTTGATTAAGGGCAACTACAGCCTCGGGCGCCAAAGAGGTGGTTACGGAGACTGACTCTAAAGGGACCAATTTTGGTAGACTTAGTGACAGAGAGCGGGAGGGAGTTGAACCATGTGGGGGCGCAGTAGTGGAAGGACCTTTGGGCTAGGGAGGTCTTGGTATGGGGCACCAGAAAGGTGGCCTTAACTGAGCTACGGGTGGCAATGGATGGGGATGCAAGCCACAGGGATGCGGTGACCCCTAGTGGGTAGAGTCCTAGCAAGAATTGTTTGGCAAGTAAGCAGGTTTGGTAGTGCAGGCACTCCTCCAAGGTGAGCAGGTTGGCGGTGGAATAGAGCAGGCAAGTATGGGTGTGGAGGGATGCACCGGTCAGGAGCCTGCATGCCTTGTTTATCGAGGTCTGGATTCTGGTGAGGGTGGTATTGTCAGCTGCAGCATAGATAGGTAAGCTGTAGTCATAGAAACATAGAAGTTGACAGCAGATAAGGACCGCAAGGCCCATCCAGTCTGCCCATTTCTTTTTCTACCTTATAAATGTGCCATTGGCCTTTGCTCTGTCAGTGGTCTATCTATTCATACTCGTCTGTATTGCTCCCTTATGCCTATCCCATGCCTGTTTGAAGCCCTGCACTGTATTCATAGTCACCACTTCCTGAGGTAGGCCGTTCCATGCATCCACCACCCTTTCTGTGAAAAAGTATTTCCTCACATTCCCCCTTAATCAGCCTCCCTCTAATCTCATGCTGTGTCCTCTTGTCCTGCTATTTTTCTTATATTGAAACGTTAGACTCTTTCACCTTGTTAATGCCCTTAAGGTGTTTGAATGTCTCGATCATATCACCTCTCTCCCTCCTTTGCTCAAGGGTATACATATTGATCTCGGTTAATCTGTCCTCATATGTCTTCTGATGCAGTCCCTGCACCATTTTGGTTGCCTTTCTCTGGACTGCTTCAATTTGGTTAATGTCCTTGTGAAGGTGTGGCCTCCAGTACTGCACGCAGTACTCCAGATGGGGCCTAACCAGTGTCTTGTAAAGAGGGATTATTACCGCTCTCTTTGACTTGTGATACCCCTACTTATACACCCTAACATCCCCCTAGCCTTACCTACTGTTTTAGAGGTCTGCTTGGATGATTTCAGGTCATCAGTGATGATGATGCCCAAGTCTCTTTCTTCCTTTGTGACTGCCAGCAACTCCCCTCCCAGCCTATAGGTGGCTTCAGGGTTTCTCTTCCCTATGTGCATGATCTTGCACTTCTTTGCATTAAATCCCAGTTGCCACTCTTCTGACCATTTTGCTAGTTTATCCAGATCTCTTCTCATTCTGCCCACCCATCTGGATCATCTACTCTGTTGCAGATCTTGGTGTCATCTGCAAACAGACAACCTTACCCTCTAGTCCATCTGCAAGGTCACTAATGAAGATATTGAAGAGGACTGGCCCCAGGACTGATCCCTGAGGTACCCCACTTGTGACTTGCATCTCTTCTGACTGTATACCATTTACCACCACTCTCTGTTTTCTGCCTGTCAACCAGTTTGCCACCAAGTTGACTAACTTCTGACCCACCCCGAACCTACCCAGCTTATTTATCAATCTTCTATGTGGAACAGTGTCAAAAGCTTTGCTGAAGTCAAGGTAGGCGACATCAACTGCTCCCCCTTGGTCCACCACTCTGGTTACCCAGTCAAAGAAATCTATGAGATTAGTTTGACAGACCTTCCTTTGTAAACCCATGCTGTCTTGGATCCTGTGCCCTATGGATTCCAGGTGTTGCACTATCCTTTCCTTAAGGAGTGCCTCTATAATCTTGCCCACCACTGAGGTAAGACTGACTGGTCTGTAGTTCCCTGCCTCCTCCCTGCTACCACTTTTGTGGAGCGGGATCACATGAGCCCTTCTCCAGTCTTCTGGGACCTCTCCTGTGCTCAGAGACTCACTAAACAGTTCTGCTAATGGCTCTGCTAGTTCCACCCTTAGCTCCTCTTAAGTACCCTGGGATGTATGCCATCAGGTCCCATTGCCTTATCCACCCTGAGCTTAGTGAGCTCTTGTAGGACCCTTTCTTTTGTGAAGGGCATGGTGCTCACCTCCCTCCCCACTGTGTCCATGGTGCTGAGCTGTGGGCCCTGCCCTACCTTCTCTTCAGTAAATACTGAGCAAAAGTATCTATTTAGGATAGATGCTTTTACAGGGTCCTCCTCCTCACATGTTCCCTTTTCTCCATTGAGCTTGGCAATACCCCCTCTGGACTTTCTCCTTTCACTAATGTATCTATAGAAAGTCTTGTCACCTTCTTTTACTGTTCATGCTAGTGTTTCCTCAGTTTGGGACTTTGCCTGCCTTACTGCCTTCCCCTGCTTCCCTTAGGGCAGTTTGGTATGCCTCCCTATCTTCATCCCGCTGTGTTCCCTTATAGTTCCTGAAGGCCAGCCTTTTGGCTCTGACCTTTTCTGCTACTGTATTTGAGAACCAAAGTGGTTTCCTTCTTCTTTTGCACTTCCTTTTCTAACACAATGGGATGTTGCTTCAAGTATTGCATCCTTAATGCTTGCCCACTTTACCTGTATCCCCCTCACCTGTGTTTCTTTTTGCCAGGGCTAGCTTAACTCTGTTGGCCATCTTATCAAAGTCAGCTCCTCTGAAGTCCCATATCTTTGCCTTGGAAAGGGATGATTTAGATGTAGTAGCCAAATTGAACCATACCATGTGATGGTCACTGGCCCCCAGGTGACCTTCTACCTGGAGATCTGTGATCCCTTCCCTGTTAGTCAGTACTAGATCTAGGATAGCCCTGTCTCTTGTGGGTTGTTGTACCAGTTGTTTGAGGCCCTCCCTGCAGGGAATCCACCATGTGTCTAGTTCTGGCAGATGTTCCTGCTGGTATTGACCAATCTGTATCCAGCATGTTGAAGTCTCCCATTATCAGAACTTCCCTTTAGCTGTCATGTTTTGTATATCTTCTAACAGTAATGTGTCTATGTCCTCCCCTGGTCTGGGGCCTGTAGACAACCCGGTTCTTATGGCTGTCCCATTTCCTGTTTCCAGCGTGACCCACAGTTCTTCCGGCTCCTATGTGTATTCTGAATTTCTGTAGCTTTGATATTTTTCATTGACATACAGACCCTCCACCCCCTTTTGCACTCGGTCTCTTCTGAACAATACATAGCCAGGTACTGAAGTCTCCCAAGTGTGGTTACTGGTAAACCACGTCTCACTAATTGCTACTATGTCCAGTTTAGCCTCTGATATTATTGCCTGCAGGTCTGGGATCTTATTTCCCAGGCTGTGAGCATTTGTGTACATGATTTTCCATTGGCCAGATTTCGGTGTGTTAGTTGTTGGGTGAGGTTTGGCATTTCCCCTGTGTATCGTATGGGGAGACGGACCTTTTTTCTTACCTGGTGATGCAAATGAACTGCAAACATGCTGAATCCCTGTTTGACCACTAGCTGAGGGGGGAGGGGTGTTCTTCCCATTCAACGTATGGGGTGCTGCACCCCTCTCCCCATTTGCTAGTTTAAATATTCTGCAAAGACATCAAACTTCTGCCCCAATGCACTGACTCCCTCCTTAGTCAGATGCAGTCCATCAAATTTAAAGAACTTTCGCTCCCAGAACTGTTGCCAGTTCCCTACAAATCTGTGTCCTTTTTCCTGGCACCAGCCCTTGAGCCACATGTTTAGCTCCCCTATCTCCCCTTCTCTGACCTTCTGCCCATCTGTCCCCCTCTCCCAGACTGGCAGGATCTCAGAGAAGGAGATGCCGGATGAAATGGATGATAGTTTGTCACCCAGCCTGGTCATGTGTTCCTTGGTCTCCACAACTGACTGGCTGGCGAGATCATTAGTCCCTATGTGTACCAGGACGTCAATGTTTTCTCCTGCTTTCTGAACAATTTTAGCAATGCGGTCAGTGTCTCACCATGCTGATGTACCTGGGAGACATCTGACCATTACCCCTGGCTGGAGATGGGTATCAACTCCCCGAATCACGGAGTCTCCTATGATCAGAAGTTTTTTGATTTCCTTTTTGCTTTTTTTGTTTTGGTTCCTGATTTGGGTGAGTTTTGTTGTGCTAGCTCTTGTGCTGCAGTGTCCTCTGCCTTTTGTTTGATTTCAGAGATAGAGGCAGATACCTGTTTGTAGTGTTTATATGGTTTTTGGAGGTAATATGTTGGAGAGCAGAGAGCGATGGGGCACCCGATTTGCCCCTCCTAACCACCTGCCAACCTCCTGGACCAACTACCCTCTGCGGTCAAGGTTTTTCTGTTGGATGTTGGGGAAATGGTGGGTGGTTCTTATAATGTATTTCCTCTTGAATATGAAATTTGAGGCGTGCAATCTCTGCCCATGCTGCCCGGAGCTGAGCCCTAAGATCTCCAATGGCCCAGCATGTAGGACAGTGTCCTAAATCCTGTAAGACTGTCCTTCTGAAAATTGTTCCACAGTACCTGCAGTTAATGATATCCATTCCAGATAAGTTGCTGGGTTTATAACCTAGTCAGAGTAATTAGAAGGAAGAAAATGCAAGTAATGGTTTGATTTTGTGTTTTGTTTTTGTATAACTTGTTATACCAAGTTAAATTACTAGTGCCCCTGTAAATGAGCTCACCTTGTGGATGCCCCACTGATCCGCCCCTTCCTGCTCTGCCACAGGAAATGACACAACTGTGGTACCCTATAAAAGGAGTGTAGTGTGAGGTGGTTGGGGATGGGGGTGGGTGGCTGGGCCCTTCCCCTGCCGATAAAGAAGAACCATGGACGAAAGAACAAGGAGGTAAGAGCAGAAACAATCAGTCAACAACAAATGCAGTAACCCTAAAAGCTTATCCTAATGTTAGATAAAACTGTAAAACCTGTAAAGCACCACCTGTAATAATTTCAGAGAAGACAAACCCTGTAAGAAACACTTTGCTACAGAGAAAAATAAAGCAGTAACAGAAGATATACCTTGCAAAAGACAATTGGAATCAGAAGATTACAGCAGTAAACTGTTAGCACACACCTGTAGGCACACCTTGTAATAATGCAGAAGAAGGTATACCAGCAACAACAATTTGAATCAGAGAAACTAAAGCAATGAAATGTTAGCAACAAACAGTAGCAATCCCTGTGAGTACAAAATAAAAACAACAACACACAGTAAATCTGCTTAGCCAAAAGAAGTCTTAATCCTTTTCCCTTGCTCTGGTAAGGTTCTCTACTCTGCCTTTCAAGCAATCTTAGAAGGAAAGAGCTCAGGTGAAGCTAGGTGCCTTGGCCAGCAAACCAAGTCTTCTACCTCCAAGATAGTAACTAACCTGACCTTTTAACCCTTCTTTCTGTTGGAAATTACTGACAGTTTGCCAGCTCCACCCCCAGATACACACCTAATCCTTTGGAAGAGCTGTGGGAGGAAAAGCAATTAGCTCCTTCAATGTGAGAAGGAGACTGAAACACCTCTGAGACAACAAACCTTTTCAACAAAAAAAGAATAAAATAAAACAGTGTCAAACAGTAATTTTGCTTAGCCCAATGATAAAAGTCACAAAAATGTAAGCTCCATCTGTAATAATTTCAGAGAAGATATACCCTGTAAGAAACACTTTGCTACAGAGAAAAATAAAGCAGTAATAGAAGATATACCTTGCAAAAGACAATTGGAATCAGAAGATTACAGCAGTAATCTGTTAGCACACACCTGTCAGCACACCTTGTAATAATGCAGAAGAAGGTATACCAGCAACTACAATTTGAATCAGAGAAAATAAAGCAATGAAATGTTAGCAACAAACAGTAGCAATCCCTGTGAGTACAAAATAAAAACAACAACACACACAGTAAATCTGCTTAGCCAAAAGAAGTCTTAATCCTTTTCCCTTGCTCTGGTAAGGTTCTCTACTCTGCCTTTCAAGCAATCTTAGAAGGAAAGAGCTCAGGTGAAGCTAGGTGCCTTGGCCAGCAAACCAAGTCTTCTACCTAGGGACTATGTTTCCTGCCTATGGACAGGACAGAGGAGTTGATGGCCAATTGGAGAGCGGTTTGGGGGAGGCAATCTCTGCGGCGATAGAGAAGGCCAATCCGAGAGTTTATGGCTGAGGACAGGGTATTGATGTGGGTGTGGAATGTAAGAGCTGAGTCGAAGGTGATGCCCAGGTACTTGTAGGATGCACGAGAGGGTGAGAATTACTGGGGAGAAAGCAGAGAGGGGCATTTTTGGCCTTATTCTGGTGATGTGAAAAAGCATAGATTTGTTTATTTTTTTAGGTTAATGACCAGCGTTAGTGTGTCCCTTTGGAATGAAGGTTACTACAATGATGCCTTCTATGAAATGCACCACCAGTCACTATATTATGATAAACTGAAGGTTACTTGGCAGTGTGGCTTAGCAGCAGAATGGAGCAGATGCTCCTTCAACAGGCCCCTGAGGCTATTGCTAAATAAATGCCATTTTACTGATTAAGTTGCAGCGTTTGCACTACAACTAATAGAACTTGACAGTGTTTGCAAACCGGCAATGAAATGTGAGGAAACCTAGAAACACAGCAGCAGCAACCAACCTTATTAAACTCAAGTCTTCCCAACGACGTGCAGTAGGCTGCAGTAGCAAGATGGAGCCTCCTGTGGAAGTGACTCGGGGTCTGGTGAGGTATCGCTACTAACTGTGAACAATTTTCTTATCCAGCCTGGCTGCACAGTCCAGGACATAGACAGAAAATTAGATGCTTTAACCCCGAGGGTGACAGCTTTGGAGACCCATGCAGAAGGGATTGAACAAACAATACAGTGATCCAAGACTCCTTCACTATGGCCATGGACACTTCAGGCAAGCTCATAAGAGAGAACATGCTACTACAGCAGTGGCTTAAAACTTTAGAAATTAAGGCCAGGGAGCAGGATGTGTGCCTTATTGGACTTTCCGAGACTGCTGAGGGTGAGGAACCACTTTAATTTGTTAGAACAATGCTGTCACAATTGCTACGTATGTCTGAAACTGATCCTGCACTATCGATAGAAACAGCCTACCATTTGACTCCTTGTAGTGCCCCAGCAAACACCACTGCACCACACACCATTCTAATGATTTTTACTAGTATGGATAATTATAATTGCATTGAAACATGTAAACACAGAATTCATCTGCAGAAAAGGACCATTTCGTCCACCCATTCTGCCCAGATGTTTCCTGCCCAATATGCCTCTGCAGACCCTAACTGGTCTCTGGCAATCCTCCTACTCCCTGCCTGTTTTCTAATACACCCCCCATGTCTATCCCATGCATGCCTGAAGCCCCACACTGTTTTTGTCTCCACCACTTCTGCTGGCAGTCCATTCAGCATGTCTACCACCCTTTCAGTGAAGAAATATTTAATCACATCTCTCTTAAACTTTCTCCCCCAATTCATCACATGCCCCTGGTCCTGGTCCTAGTGTTTCTTCTCCTTTGAAAGAGACATTCCTCTGCACCCTGCTCACCCCATGAGGTACCTGTAGGTCTCTATCATGTCACTTCTCACTCTCCTGTCTTCCAGGGTTATATTTTGAGATCTCTCAGTCACTTCTTGTAGGGCTTCTTGTGCAACTCCCAGCACCATTTTTGTTGCCCTCCTCTAGACTGCCTCCACCCTATGTCCTTTCTGAAATGTGGCCTCCAAAACTGGGCACAGTACTCTAGGTGGAGTTTCACTAGTGAGCAATGCAGTGGCACCACCACCTTCCTCCTCCTGCTGGATATACCCCTCCTTATGCACCCCAGAATCCCACTAGCCCTACCTACTGCCTTGTTACACTGCTCTGCCACCTTGAGGTCATCGGATATGACAACCCCAAGGTCCTTTTCTTATTTAGTGACTGCTAGTACCTCCCTCTTCCCATCTGGGTTCCTATGACTTAGGTGCATGATCTTGCACATTTTGGCATTGAACCCCAACTGCTTTGCTTTAGAACACTCCTCAAGACCCCAGATCAATGCTCATTCTCTCTACCCCCTCCTGAGTGACCACCTTTTTGCAGGTTTGCAAAAAGGCATATCTTCCCTTCCATTTTCTCAACAATGTGACTTATGAAGACATTGAAGAGGATCAGTGCCAGTACTGACCCTTGGAGCACCCTGCTGGTCATTGCTCCATCATCTGAGTAAATGCTGTTTACCAATACCCTCTGTCTCCTATCCATTAACCAGTTTCTAATCCAATTCACCACTTTGGATCCCAGTCCTCTGGCTGCTCAGTTTCTTTATCATCCATCTGTGTGGCATGGTGTCAAAGACCATGCTGAAGTCCAGATGAGACCATGTCCACTGCCTTCCCCTGATCTATTTCCCTGGTCACTCAGTCAAAAAAAAACATCAGATTCATTTGGCATGACCTCCTCCTCCTCCCCTCCATGAATTCATGCTGCCTGTGGTCTTGCAGCTCACTGGATTCAATATACTCAATAGGTCTTTCCTTTTTCAGGGTTTATGTAAGTTTCCCCATAAGTGATATAAGACTGACCAGTCTATAGTTGCTAACGTCCTCCCTGCTACCACAAGGACTCCATAGGTCAAAGGTCCATGTTTTTCAGCCACTGCCCCAGGAATCCAAAAATTCTTGGGATGCCTAATGTCTAGAACCATCACCCTCTCCCCAGGATGGAAGATCAGAACTGGCTTGGCTGACTTGTTTTGACCCCTCTGCAGTTGATGTTTTGCTATGGTATTGGACAAGCTAGCTTCAGTAATGCTAAATGAGTAGGTGGCTAGTGTTTGAGGAACAGTTCAGCAGGTGTTTATTCTGCGATGGTGTGAGAAGTGTTTCTGTGAGCGAACAAGAAACAACCCAACCTATGGGTTGCAGATACTGACTGAGAACCTTGTTTGTTCCAGGCTTTCCTGACATTTGGATGCAACCATTTGATGCTGGATGGCAAGGTGGAAAAAAATAATATCGGACTCTATTCCACTTTAAGAACAGTTTGAACTCTTGTGAAGAAAATTGGAGACTGTTGACCAACACTCGCTCCCATGGCAGTCCATATGAGCAAAAAGTTGCTTTAGAAGACTTACGGTCTTTTCTACTGTTGTCACTTGCATGGGAAACACTTACTGTAGATCCAGTTGGAGTGGACATTGATTGCCACTAAGAAATGCCGTTTGTCCACTTCTGCACAGTCCATATGGATGTGTTCCCAAGGTGTTGTAGCCCAGGACCAGGGATGCAGAGGTGCAGTTGCAGGTTGATTGTGGACAGCTGCACAATGCTCACTGACTGACAAGATGCTGGATATCCTGATTAAGTCCCAGTTACCAGAGGTATCCCTAGGCCAATGCCTTCATCTGATAGATTCCAGGATGACTCTCTTCTTGTAAGTCTGAAAGTAACCTCTTTTGGAATTTTAGCAGTATTATGACTCAGGTGCCATACAGAATACATTCTTGATCTGTGGACAACTGGTTCTTCTTGTTAAAAAAAGGTTGTAGTAGTCTGGTCTCTCATGAAGCTGGGCCAACTATTTAGGAGTGAAATCCAAGACCTTAGAGACAGAGAACCGGATCCCAATCCCACCCTCAAAATCAGCCTCCCACTACCCCTTCCCCTGCTTATCAGTACTCAGTTACAAAATGCTCTGCATCAACTACCCAAAGCAATTGAGCCGAAAAGACAAATTTATACACTTCCTAGTTGTGAGCCTGCTCCCCCAATCAGTCCGGCAGCTGAAATGCTGGTCCTATGGAAAAAATAATGCAGCATTTGTGTTTAAATGCTCCTGACTGCAGCTGTGCCGCTGTCCAGCTGCAGTGATGTGGTTTCAGGCCTCCTCAAAGGGTCATCTGGTCCAGTATCCATCGGTCCCTCCCCAAGCCCACCCTAATTATCAGCATCCTGCTACCTTGGCACTGCTATGGACTTCGGAACTGTTCAGACTAGGAGTTTTATTTGTTTTTGTCTTTTTAAATATAATTTACAGTTTTCTGACCCATCTCTGCTTGGCCCCTTTCCTTCTGGTCAGGCCCTACCCCATCTCTCTACTGGGAAGGCTGACCAGCAGGGTACCTCAGGGCTCAGTTCTCTTTAATGCCTTTATAAATGATACTGCAGAAGTGCTGGAAGGGAAGGTATGCCTCTTTGCAGATGACACCAAAATATGCAATACAGTGGACACCCCAGATAGGGTGGATAGAATGTGCATAGACCTGAGAAAACTGGAGGAGTTGTCAAGGGTACGGCAGCTGGGTTTCAATGTGAAATAGTGAAAAATCATGTACCTAGGGTACAGAAACCCAGAGGCAGAGTATAATGGACACATACGCCCGTTACCCTTTCCTCAATTTAATACTACCCACCTCCTATGTGCGTATTTTCCCCCATATTCTTCCCCCTTCTCTCACCCTTCTTACAGGCTAATCTTCTTGTGGGGTGTGCATCCCAGAGGGGTAAAAGCTCATTCTTACTCTTAATCCACCCATTCTCCCCCCCCCATCCCCACAAACATCTATTTTCTATTTCTGTTCCCTTCTCTATCCCTCCTTGTTCCCCTCTCTTCCTGGCTAATCCCCTTGCAGGGTGTGCATCCCAGAGGGGTGAAGGCCCAATTCCTACTCTCTAATCTCTCCTACTCCCCCCCATATCTACAAAACTGTCACTAACTACCCAAATTGTAAATATCCTAAGTATTTTATGTGTGTGTTTATGTTTTTTATTATTGTGTATTTAGATAAGTGGGTATATGTAATAATGTGTGTTTAAGTATATGGATATTTGTATTTAGATTATATCTGATGGCAAGTGCCACTTGCCTGGCCCACAAAAATATCTAGAATTGCCGAAATTTTTCAGTTTATGTAGTTTTAACTCATTGTATATTTTATTTTGCATCTGTACTCTATATTCTGAATTGTATTCCCTTTCCCTTTTCCCCCAGGATGCATCTGGAAATGAGCTATTGTAGCTCAGTGTGCCTTTCCTGGTGAAACATTTCAAAATATCAGATAAATAAATATTGAGGGAGAGGTACTGATGGTCACCAAACAGGAAAGCGACCTGGAAGTAATCATATCTCAAGGTGGAGAAGAAGTGAGACAAGGCAATAGGTAGGGCCAGTGGGATGCTGGGGTGCAGAGGGAGAGGTATCACCAGCAGGAGGAGGGAGGTGGTGTTGCTACTGTATAGATTGTTAGTGAGACACCACCTGGAGTACTGTGCCATGTTATGGAGTCCACATCTCATGACGGATTTAGATGAGGCTAAAGTTCAGATTTTTCTAACCATCTACTGTCTGTTTAACATACTTTATTTTTCTATTCTTAGCAAACATGTAAACCTTTTGTCTTACTGTAAATATATCCTGTTAGTAAATACCAGTAGTATCTTCTAGTAAAGAATCTATTTTTGATTGAACCAGTGACTGTCTCATTATTGACAAGGTAATTTTTATTATTTCTGGTGGACCCTGTTAGCAGTCTGTTTCTGAAGTGCACTCTACCAATAGTTAGTGTGTTGACCTTCCTGACCCTGAGCAGGGAAAAAGTGGCTTCCTGATCATAATCAGGTAGTGGCAGAGAGTTAGAAGTCACCGACAAAACTGCCTTGAAAGCTGGGACAGCCCAAGGGATAGTTTTTGTCACATTACATATCATTAGCTGCTGGGGGTAGAACAGGACATCCTTTTTAAATTTTTGGAATCTTTGGTTGATCTGTGCCAGTGCAAATAAGTTGTCTGCAGCCAACCAGGTAAATTACCTCAGATAGGGATTAAAATTAAAGAGCTGTAGTACCCTTCTTACCATTGTTAGGGTTGTTCTAATCACAGTCAATTGTGAGAGTAGAGATTATCTATTGAGCTTTACCTCAAACATTCTAGCCCCTCTTGGCAAATCTAACCCCTTGATAGTCTCTTATCTCCTTCCAGTGTGCTGAGTACTGAGGGTTCAGTCCCAGTAACAGACAATATTCTAAGGTTAACAGCCCCCAACATAAACAGCCCCCTATATAACTCCAATGTTGGAAGTGCCCTGCCGTCCCTCTATTTTCCTAGTTGTTGCCCTTTCAGTCTTATCCTAGGTCAATGACCCCCATACAAACTGTGTTATGTCTCTCTGCCACAGGTTAAATTGTTGACGTGGAATGCCCAACAGCACACATTGGTATACATACAAATATATTAGCAGAAAGTGGATTCTGTAGTGCATGTGCAAGTTCAGCAGTGATCATTGAGTAAAATCTGCACTGGGTTTGTAATTTAAAAACCTGTTGATTACAGCTTATTACTCCCAACGATGACAAGCACAGAAAACACGACGAGGGATGGCAGTACACAGGAGACTGTACCAGAAGGGAATATTTTCCTTACCCTCTTTGCAGAACAGCCGACGTCCAACTGTATTCTACAAGCGGTGTCTGTACCTACAGAACACCATACTGATGAGAAACCATAGAACCAGGAAGGTGGAACAACCTTTCTTTCTTCTCAAAAAACTTGTTAGCCGATCAAGATGATTGTATTGGCAGAAACAGGCAATGGAGGCATATTTAGAAGTACAGAGAGCTCCAAGGGGACTGCACATTTTACAGTGTCTGGCCTCAGGGAATAAATGCCTGGATTTGCTTAAAAAATGGGAGAATGTCATGCATGAGGCATCACAAGAACTAATTAAGCTCATTATCGAATATGAGGATGAAATGCTGGCTGAACTGCAGCAGGGGATTGCGGCACAAGAGAAGGTGGTCTCCACGTTTAAACAGCATCCCAATTATGAGAAATGCCAGAAAAAATTCAGTTAGTATGTTCAGTTCTATGACAATAAAATTAAAAATCAAAAACAGAGAAAATTTAAAAGAGCCACTAATGATTATTTAAGGGACCAGGTCTTTACCTGGAAGAAAAAACTGAATGTTAATAATGACTCCTCTACACCAAATGTTTCTCCCACTGTAAGTGTTACAATGACTGAGGTATCTGCCCCTAACACTAGCTCTGATGGAGTTGGCTCACTCACTCCTCATTCCATATTAAAAAGAACTGACCACAAAACAATGGATTATAGCACAGGGGAGAGTGCATCAGAGAGTGAAAATGAACTGGGTCCTTTTTTAGGGGCAGGTCCTCCTGGGCAACCACAACTCAGGAGAAGCGAGCATCGGACCAGGTTTCAATTCCAACCCTCCGATGTGGGAAGAGGAAGGGGAAAACAAGGAGGGGACAAAGGAAGAACAAGAGGCAGAGGCCAGGGCAGATCAGCCCACAACAGATACTGACAGTTATTAACATTTCTGATCTTTCATGTACAGATTCCAAAGTGAAGTATTAAGTAAAGGTCTATCATTTGTACCAGCTTTTTCTATGTCTGATTCTGATGCTTTTATTGATTTGAATATGTTTGCAAGAAAGCTGAATTTGAAAATGTTTTTCTCAGATTCAGGGGGTTGGATGGAGATGAGGGAGACATTAATACAAAGGGTAGTGAAATACCTGTATTAACATCAAAACAGACTTATAGGCCCCCCTCAACATTCTGTCCGCCTCTACATCCCAGAGTGTCCTCCTTCTTAGAATGTTGCAAATGAGATATGAAAGAAACTTTTAGAGAGACTCCTAGATTACCTTATTGCAATCTCAGTGAAGATGAATGGCAAACACTTAATGCCCTAACTAACAACACTACCATAGTCATCAAACCTGCAGGCAAAGGGGGCAGTATAGTAGTACAAAATACCACCCAGTACAAAGCAGAAAAATATAGATAACTTTCAGACACTACCTTTTACAAAAACTGCTGACATTTGACTCCACACAGCAGATAAAAAAGAGTGTTGCAGTGTACTTGCTTGAACTCTTTCAAAATGGTCTCATCAGTAGCGACAAATTGTTCTATCTTACAGTACAATTCCCTAAGAAACCTGCCATATACACACTCCCTAAGATACATAAACATCCCACCACATCACCAAGCCGCCCCATAGTCTCTGGAATAGGGTTGGTCACGAACCCATTTCTAAATTTGTGGACTGTTTTCTGCACCCCATTGTACCCCTATCCAGAAGCTATATCAAGGACACTACAAATGTGTTATCTTTTCTTAGGGATATACAAACAGAACAGGAATGGTGGTTGGTCACTTTGGATGTTGACACGCTCTACATCAACATCCTTCATGGCAGAGGGAGGCTCATGGCAGTAGAAGAGAGCTTACTACAACATACCACATAAATATGTTGGTTAATGTTACATAAATAGTACTCAAAAACAATGCATTTATATTTCAAGAGAATATCTGTCAAGAGGTGAGCGGTATAGCCATGGGGGCAACTCTGGCCCCCAGTCTTGCAAATTTATATCTAGCAAGATGGGAGGATGAATTTGTATTTAATCACGAGACCAATCCTTACTATGAAAAGATAGATTTTTTAAGCATTTTATTGATGACATTTTGTTAAAATGGAAATCACAAGATCCAAGCTGGATGATTCTGTAAAATATCTTGAGGGGTCAAACCAAAATCTCAGGTTTAAAATAAGTGCAGATCTAAATGTAATTCATTATTTAGACTTCACTATAGTGAAGGATACCGATGGTTCATTGGTTACTGATTTGTACAAAAAAACCTACAGATCGCAATAGTTGGCTGCAAGCCATCACCCTGGGAACGTTGTTAAAAACCTGCCATGGGGACAGTTCATGGGAATGAGAAGAAACTGTGGGACTGATGAGTTGTATAAAATCAGAGCAGAAGAACTGTCAGATAAACTGAGGGAGAGGGGGTATGGGTAAGATAACATCAGTCAGGCAAGGAACAGAGTTGATAATGTCACAAGAGAGAGCCTAATACAGACAGAGAAAAGACCACGACACCCAGGTGGAGAACTGACCTTTGTCACCACTTTTGGGGGTGGGTCCAAAGAACTTGTCAATATTGTAAGAAATAACCTACAAATATTGAGAGGATAACCACCCCTTACCTCCTTGTTTGACAAGCCACTAAGGATTTCCTATAGGAAGGGACACAATCTGGAAGACCTTCTAACCCACAGTTATCACCCTAAAAACGTACCACAAACAAAAGCAACCAAATGGGGCTCAACACCCTGCATCTTCTGCAACACATGTCATTTTATGCAAAAGGCCAAGATCTTTGCAAATCCCAGAAGTGGTAGAAGTGGAAAAATTAGGGGCTGTATTAATTGTAATACTGAGGGGGTGATATACAAACTTTCTTGTACATGTGGAACATTCTATGTTTGTCATACAAAAAGAAAGTTATGTCTCAGATTAAATGAGCATATTTTAGCAATTAAAAATGGGAATGATGAATATGCTATGGCCCTGCACATTAAAAATAGTGGCTGCAAGGAAGAACATAAGCTCTCAGCAGTGGGCCTTGAGCACGTCCCTAAAAATGTCACAGGTGGTGATGTGGAATCAATTTTAAATGAATAACAACAGCTTAGAATTTATAAACTAGGAGCCACTAAGGGACATGGCCTGAATGACAAGTTTGAACTTCAATCCATTTTACTTAAAAAAAGAAAATGAGCTCACTGCTTTACTTTTAGTGACAATGAATTTGTAAGGAATAAATAAAGGAGCAGGTTAATATTCTAGACTTTGGTCCTGCAGTCTCCTTTTGAATAATCTTCAATCCCCACCCCACCCCCCTTTTTACCATCACTGATGGAGTAAATAGGAATTTGGATGTTATAATATGGATACATCATGTAGAATTGAAAATTTAATTTAATTTCTTTTTGATGTTTTTTCACGTAGGTCTCCAACTGAGAGAGGGACAGATAAAGTTTGAAGTGTGGATTGTACCTTGAAGCTAATAGCTTTAAAGACTCACATTATATCTATGCCACTGTTGTACTGTGATTTGATTCACCTTGTACTGCTGTTAAATGAACACTGTCTCTGATAGGTCGCTCAGTTTATTAACACTTTGTTTGGACTGGTTGTTAAATTTAAATGATAGGGCTGTGAATGTACTTAAAGTTTAAACACATGAAATAAAATGTCCCATTATCTCTGATGAAGCCCAAGATGTCCAGCGAAATGTAAGATTCCTGTTATTGTACTGCCTCGAATGCTTATATGGGAGTAAAAAGCCTTACAATGCTTGTTTAGTGTATTTGTGCTTATTTTTGAAAAAAAGCCATCAACAGGGGTGAGTGCTCTACACTATAACTATATTACTATATGTGGCATATAATAACTGAGTAGCATTTTCTTCTATGGGGAAGTTATACTTTGCTGCTATAACCAGCTGCTAATTTTATTTATTTATTTAAACTTTTGTTATCCAGGTAAGTGTTATGAGTCAAGGCCCTTTTATAAACATGACCTGGGATCATAGTTACAGTCAAGATCTCACAAATAATCAAGAACAGACAACATACAATACAAAAATGAACAAACATAGTACTGTATTAGAAACATTCACATCTAAAAGAATTAGTATATTTTTTAAATAAATCTTAAAAGTATCAAGACAAGGTGTTTAATATAAAAATAGTGAACGTATTTCAATGAGTCAGAGCAGAAACAGAATAAGCTCTCATGCCCATTTTTGTACTAACCTTAGGGACAGAGGGCCCGATTCCAAGACGGCTGGCGTAACTTGCATGTAGTTGCGAGTTACGCCGGTCGCTTCTTCACCAAGGACCCTAATGTCACATTCCAGAAGTGGCAGGGTCCTGGCAATTGCGACCCACGATATACGCTATGTGTGTGGCGGTAGCCCATGCATGGCGTATACACCTGCCGCAAATTGCAACTTGCGATGAACACAAGGTGGACCCCCCGAAGCACCCCCCCCAGAATATCACTGGCTGCACCAGGGGGCATGGAGGGGGCAGGATAGGTGCCACAGGTGGCGGGGGGGTGCGCCAGAGAATTGACCCCGGGGTCCCTGCTATTTGGAGGGTTGGGGTATACAATAGGGGACATGGGGCACACATCTGCACCATTACTGTGGCACCAGGGGGTGGGCAGCCAATGGATGGCACCATCAGTTGCCACTAAGGGCAGCTTGGAGCTGTCATAACATAGCCATGCCACTCTGGCTTTTGGAATTGTGCTTGCGGGTTACGACAGCTGCCCTCCTGGAATTGGACTAGGTTGCTGTCGTAACCTTGCAGTTGTGCCAGGTGTTGCGGGCTGCGGCATCAGTGCTGGCATAAATTGCATTTGTCACAGCCCACAAACACCAAGGCACAACCCACATCTTGGAATAGAGGCTGGCGTATTGACTGGCATAAGTAGCGTGATATGCCATGGGGTTTGACGTATCTCACCTTATGCCGGTGTATGCCCTTCTAGAATTGGGCCCCGAGAGTTTAAGCAACCCATTTGAATGGAAAGTCCTACCTTCTGCCTTAATATCCAACATAGAAGTTAATGGAGAGTGAGCACCTGAACTTAATGCATTGAAAGTAATACAATTTAAACTGTAAAGACAATGTAAACTAGGAAGTAACCATCCAGTAGACCGATACAAAAATACAATGATGTGTACAAAACGTACTTTTAAAGCAAACCTACAGATCACATGAAATGTACTGGTAAGCAAGGAAAAATCTGATTTAACCAACCCTTGGAATAAAAAAGAACTGTAGTTCATAATAGATAACAGTACATTATTGGTTAAAGCCAATCTGGCTTGTTCAGTTAATAAACTCTGCAATCTAAACAAAGCCTGAGTCACCCTCATTGTACATATGGGCACAGTGCTTCCGTCGTGCACATGCTACTACTTCCTCTTCTCTTCCTCTCGCATGTTTTTAGTTATTTATCTTCAGATGTTATCTACCAACACCATTAAAAAATTCCAGGGTGCAGTTTGTGGCAATATAGCTGTCTCATGGTTCAGGACTGCGCAAAAAAAAGTGAAACTGCAACCCTTTACTGTAAACTGCTCTTCAGCCTGACAACGCCTTTGAACTAGTGCTATCAGTACCATACTCTACCAAATTAAGGCAAAGTAAGACAGAGTGAAAAGGTGGACAGAGAGAGAGAAAGAAGCAGCAAATAAAAAGAGCAAGCAATAAAACTTTAAACAGCAGCACCATCTACTGGCTACACTGTTCCTTTTTTAATGTAAATTATCAAGGCAAAACACTACCTAGCCCTTGTAGGTATGCAAAAAACATTTAAATTTTGTACACACCCTCAGTGTGTGATGCTATTACAAATCCCTCAAGCTTCTCTGTCAGGGTTTATGAAAAATTACACACCTTAGGTATATAACATTCTCATTAGGCACTCCTACCCATATATTATTCTTTATATAAATCAACCAGTACAGTTTAGAAATATCCCTCCCAATCTGTATTTCCAGGTATCTAATGTATTTGCTGTCCCACTCTGGGATAAACATTGCCTTAAATTCCTATGATATTCTGTGATGGAAGATAAGGACTTCGCTTTTGACTTATTCATGAAATATGTGGTGTACTGTTTGAACAACTTCATATACTTCCATATTTCCCTAAACGAGGCCTCAGAGTTAGTCACATACAACAGCACATCACCTTATCTTTTGTTTCCCTTCTCCTAGTGGAATACCTGTTGTTTTTGGGTTCTGCCTTATCCCCTATGCAAAAGGTTGAATGTACTGAGTGAATGGTAAAGGAGAAAGGGGCAGCTCTGCCTCATGTCTCAGAATAAGTTTAGCAGAGCTGATATTCCTCTGTTTATTCTTACATATACTATGGGGGCTTGATATGTTGGCTACTCCCTTGATAAAAACTGTGTGAACTACAAACTAGGCCAGCACTCTTTAAAAAAATACCATGCCACCTTGTCCAAGGCCTTCTCAGCATCTAAATTTACTAAGAAGGTCCTTAGATGACTCTGCTTAATATGATCTAATACTGTACATGGATTGTGCATCAGACATTGTCTAGGGCCTGCCTTTTTTGTATAAATCCTCTTTGGTAATAATTAATTATTTTTGGCAGGTATACGGGATGCAGTATAGTATAGTGGTTAAGAGCACTGAACTGCAAACCTGGAGAACCGGGCTTGAATCCCACAGCCACCACTTGCATACTGTGTGACCATGAGGAAGTTAGTTAACTTCCCTGTACTCCCAGGACACACCTGGAAATCCTTGGTTTGCTGTGTCTTTCCTGGCCAAAAATTGTTACAAAAAAAAACTTAAATAAAATGTTGCTGCAAATATTGTTGTATACAGTTTATAGTCCATGTTAAGTATTGGTATAGGCCTTTACAACTTGCAGAGGGATGGAGCTTTCCATTCTTTTGGGATAAACTAGATGGCAGTGCATTTCCATGTGGGACGCAGGAGGTCACACACACACATACACACCAGAATCTTACTGAAAACTATGCACAAAACTGGGACACGTTGTTCTTTTATACTTTACAAAGTTCTGACGTGTACCTCTCCGTTCTTGGGCACGTGTCAGTTTTCTGGTTATTTACAACTGGACTCGCTTCCTGAGCTGTTTTTGAGGCTTACAAAGCTGCCACCTGTTCAGGTTTAATCTTTGGAAGCTCTGAGGATGACAAATATTCATCCATTGCAAGCAAGCTGATGGAGTCTATAGTCAAGGAAAGCTTGGTGGCCTACTTAGAAGACAATGGACTAGCGGATAACAAGCAGCATGGACTTGTGTCCGGGAGGTCATGCCACACCAGCCTGATACTGGTTTTTAACTAGGTGATCAAGGGGATTGATGGAGAACAGGCAGCAGATTTGCTCTACTTCAGCATCATCAAGGCTTTTGATCTGGTACCACACAGAAGACTGCTGAAGAAGCTTGAAGACTTGGGAGTAGAGTTGGGGTTGGTTCTGGCCAAACAAGCAGTGTTAACCATAAGGAGGTTGTCCAACCCAACACCATCTAGATGAAAAATTGCTTAGCACCTCTAAAGGATGCTCAGGTACCTGACTCCACGGGGTGGGGGAGGGTGGGACTGACTCAATCGGAGGTGAAGCCCAGACAGAATAGCATCATGGCACTCAAGAGGATAAACAGGAACAAGTCCACTGGGAGAGTCTTAGTGGTTGGAGATTCTATGATTGGGGTGTGGAGAGGGCAGTGGGAGGGTGACTGGAAGGGAGGAGATGATCAGGTGTCTTCCTGGTGTATCGACCATCTGGTGTTTAAACAGGATAGAGAGGATGGTCGAGAGGAAGCAGCTGGAGGTGGTGGTACACCTGGGTGCTAATGATCTGGTGACCCAGTCTGTGGAGATTGTGAAGCAGAATCTTTGCATATTGGGGGACAGGCTGGCAGCACACTCAGGCTCCCTGGCCTTTTATGTGGGCCTCCCTGTGTGGGGCAGGTAGGGAAAGGACGGAATTAGGAAAGAAGAGATACAGGAGTTTAATGGGTGGCTTAAAGAATTGTACCAGGAGAAGGGGTACCATTTTGGGGGGGACTTCTCAGACAGAAGGCTCTTCAAGGGTGATGGACTGCACCTGACAAAAGAAAAGGGACCTGTGCATTGGGGAAGAAGTTTGATCTTTATATCACATATTCAAATTGACTACTAGGGAGACTGGGACTAGGGGAACTATGGCAACAGGTGAGAGAAAGGGGATCCTAGCTAGTATTCCCCCACAGCTGGGTGCTTGTAGCAGCTCAGCAGGTATAAAGAGGGATGACGTCCAATGTGGGCTAAGTGAGGGGACATTACAGTGGTAGAACGTAAAGTGTGCAAACACCAAGGCAAACAAAAAACTAAGAGGACATGGGAAGTACATGGGTAATAGACAGAGGAATAGCAAAGTGGGTTCAGGGGTCAAATGGAAGGGGTATGCCTTAACTTCAGGATCCTGGGTAACATAATTAGTGAGCTCCAGGCACTGATGGCAGACACTGAGGTGGACCTTGTGGCCATGATGGAAACATGGACTTCAGAAAATAATGACTGGGACCTGACGGTCCCTGGGTATGTAGTGTTCAGGAAGGATAGAGGCAAAGGTAGAGAGGGAAGAGTAGCCCTCTATGTCAGGGATGGCACTGAGGTAGTGGAAGATGGGTGCACCAGGGATAATAATGGGGAATTTGAGTCGCTGTGGGTGCAACTCATGGCAACCTCAGTCAAGAAACTACACTTGAGTATGATCTATAGACTTGTGGGACAATTGGAAGAGAGGGACAGTGAGCTTGTGGAAGAACTTCAAAGGGGGTGGCAAAGGGAGAAGTGGTTGTGGGCGACCAGAACATGCCAGACATTGACTGGGATGTTCAGATGGTCAGGAACACCAGAAATCAGGTCTTGTTGGATGCAGTCCAGGACTGTCTCCTGGTACAGCTACTTAAGGAACCCACTAGGCAGACTGCCATTCTTGATGTGGCACTTACCAACTCAGAGGTGGTAGGAGCTGTGAGTGTAGGGGAGTCACTAGGGTACAGCGACCTTATCTCCATTTGACTTGAACTGACCCTTCAGACTGGAAAATCCCAATCAAGAGCTGAAGTCCTTAATTTTAAGAGAGCAGACTTTAGCAGGCAGAGGGAGCTAGTCAGGGAAACATTAGTTAGGATAGACAACATAGGTGGCGTGGAAGAGATATGGGGGAAATAAAGCTGGCCATTCTCGAGGTATCTAAGTTATGCATAAGAATGGTAACCAAAATGAGAACGTTCAAGAGACTGCTATGGTTCTCATTAAGAGTCAGAGAAGCAGTGAGGGCCAAGAAAAAAGCACTCTACACGTACAAAGAAAAGCACAGTGGAGGAAAAATTGGAAGAACAGTTACTGAGAAATAATTTACTTTATTTAGTTTTTGTTGACTGGGTAGGTGCACTAGGCAAACAAATGCCTATTTTCAGGCATGACCCAGGAGAGCACACTATACAAAGCACTATAGCAGGGGTTCTCAAATGGTGAGGCCAGCCTCCTTGGGGAGGCCCCAACCTGTTCAAGGGGAGGCTCAAGCAAGTCTGAAAAAGTACAGTATTTAAATTTTGAGTTTTATATATTTTCTGTGAGGAGATGAAGCAAACTGAAAGAGGATAAGAGCAGGTGAATTTTATGTATTTATTTACTAATAGGTGACAAGGAAAGGTGAATGAGCTAAGGCTCATTTCAGGTGTATCCGGGAAGAGTAGGAGTGAATAAATTTCAAAAGGTAACTGCAAAACAATCAAGAAATACACAATGAACAATAGTGCAAACAAATATGAACAGTAAACTAATAATGAGTGGTAGTAATTGATCAATTTGTAGAGTGGTGGCAGAACTGCCCAGATATAAGGGTTGAGCATAGAAGTGCTATAGGCAACAGCAGGAAGGAGCAAAGTAATCCCCAAGAAGTTGCTTAGGAGCAGAGAAGGAGAGGGAGAGGCAAAGTATGTAGGAAGGTTATTTCATTTAGAGAGGAAACAGAGAAAGTAGTCTGACCCATGAAGGCACTGTAACAATGGTTCAAGAATGAAAATAGCGGAGCAGGTGGGCTGGCCTGTTGAATGGGGGGGGGTTACAATAAGCTGAATAATATTTGTTTATTTGATTTATTTGTTATTCAGATGACACCTTTGAGCACATGAGCTCTTTTTCAAAGGTTCCATGTCAGTATAAGACAAAGAACTGAAGGTGAGCCAAGTACTCAAAGGAGTTTCAATTTTTTCATGGTGTACTGCACAAAGTACAGTATATTATTTTTCTTTGGGGAGGCCCAAGATTATTTCAGTTTTTGGGGGGAGGCTCAAAATCTTTTCCATGGATTTGGGGAGGCCCACTGTGACAAAGTCTGAGAACTATTGCACTATAGAGATTCAAAGCAATGACTATTTATTCAAATTGAGGCAAAAGTTACAGTTCATCAGGGAGTAGGGAACACTGTAGGATTCAGGTGAAAAGTAATACAGGTAACAGCAGATATAAGTAACAACAAATTCACATACTGCTTAGAATCACTGACAAAGAGATAGCTATAATATAATAAATATCATCAGCCAAAAAGAGACAGGTTAGAGGCACACACAATTAGACATCCCGAGGAGATGATCATGATACTTTCTATAAAATGAGGATCCCAATGGTCTATGTCTGATCTCTATGGGAATAGAATTCCATAAGGAAGGTGGAGTGTAACTGAAGGAGGACTCCCCCATCCTTGTCCTAAGTCTTGGAATTTCAAGCAGGGCTCTGGTTCCAGACCTCAGAGGATAATTGCTGCAAGCTGGTTTGAGGTGGCAGACAAGGGTCAGAGACATACGATTTTGTAGGATATTAAAGGTGACACCCAGAAGGCAAAAAGAACAGTTAGAGAGGCAAAAGCAAACCCAGAGTTGTGTACTGCAGAAGGGGTCAAGGGTAGAGAAAAACATTTCTTCCACTATGTTAGGGAAAAAAGAAAGATGGGGGAATTGTTAGGCAATCGAAAGGGGGTAGGGTGATAGAGAAGGATGGGCAAAAGGCTGCCATTCTTAATGATTATTTTTGCTCATATAGGTATGCCAGTGAAACAGCGACATTTCGATGGTGAAACCCATCACAGCGACAATCTCAACAGGTCTCGAGATTGTCGCTGTGATGAACCACCAGTGAACTTTTGCAGTTTTGCCAGTGATTCCCCCATTTCTAACAAACTCCGACATGGAATTTGTTTAATAGAAATGGGTGCGGGGGGAGCAGCCCCCTGATAGAAAAACCCACAATGTCTGACAGGCAAAATTTCTCCTGTCGACACTGGGGATGTCGCCAAGTCACATGTCGACAACTTCGGTGTCGATGTGGCTTGGTGGAACCACATTATACTATATTTATATTATATTATATTAATATATATATATATATATAAAAAATACTGGAGCAGTAGCGCCAGTATATTAGGGTTGAGTGCAATTATGTTAAACCCAAAAGCCTGAAACTTAATAACTTTGGAACCACTGAACAGATTTGCACAAAATTTGGCATGCATAATCTCCAGGGGTAGGTCCCATGATGTGCAGAATTTCCTGGAACTCCGTTCTGCAGTTTGTGAGATGGAAACTGTCAAAAAATCCTTAATTTCTTTGTCCACCTGTATCTCAGAAATGCCTTTATGTTGTGGTCTGAAATTTCCAGGGTTAGAAAGCCTTGGCCTCACAGATGTGCCTTTTGAAGGTCTGGTGAAAAAATATTAATCCGCTCTAAAGTTATTAAATTTTTAATTTCCCATTATTTCCTATAGGAAAATGTATATGTATAATGAAAGTGAAAGTACTTTTCGCACACTGTCATCCAATTATGCATAATTTGCACCTTAATAACTTTGCAATCCTTCAATGGATTTGCATGACTGTTGGCATGCATAATCTCTGGGGGTAGGTCTCCTGATGTGCCAAATTTTGTCTGAATCGGATTTGTGATTTGTGAGACACAGAGTGTCAAACAATCCTACATTTACCAGTTTTTTTTACATTTCTTTGTCCACCTGTATCTCAGAAATGGCTTTAGGTAGGGGCCTGAAAGTTTCAGGGTAGAAAGCCTTTGCCTCACAGGTTTGGTGACAATATATTAATCTTTTCAAAAGTTATAACATTTTTTTAATTTCTCATTATTTCCTATGGGAAAACATATACTGTATGTCAGGCGGGAAAGTTGTAATTAGCGCAAGTTACATAACTTGCACAAGATACTGTCAGGTACAAAAGTTGTAATTTGCACATGTTGCATAACTTTCACAAGATACTGTTGTATTTTGCACAAATTAAGTAATTTACACAAAATACAACAGTATCTTGCACAAGTTATGTAATCTGCACAAATGGGAGTTCAGGGTCCAAATGGTCCTGTGCTCCCACCATAACATAAGGATGCTGTTATACTGTCTCAGTGGAGGGATGGAAGCACAGGGTCCACAGGACCCTGTGCTCCGACTTTAAAATAAGGATTCTGTTATAGTGTCTCAAGGATAATGATGTACTATCTCAATGGAGGGATGGGAGCGCAGGGTCCACACAGTAAAATAAGGATACTATTATACTATCTGAAAAAGTAAGGAAATTCATTGCAAAAAACTTTGTTAAAGCACCATTAGGGTTGAAGTGTAAAAGGTAGGGAAATGCGATGTAAGGGTTCCCAAGCATAAAACCCTGCCCCCATCCTGGGCTTCCAACCTGAACACCCCACCCTCACCCTCAGCTTCTAACCCTAGGGCCCACCTCCACCCTGCATGCAGGAAGAGGTGGGAGGGATGTGCCTTGGGGTTGCGAACTGTAATGCTCACCCCATTTCAACAGTTAATAATCTGACACGGGTACAGAATAAAACAATGGAGTGAGCATTAGACTTCGCAACCCCAAGGCACAAACCTCACACCTGTTCCTGCATGCAGGGGGGAGGTGGGCCTTAGGGTTGGAAGCCAAGGGTGAGGGTGGGGTGTTCGGGTTGGAAGCCAAGGGTTGGGGCAGGGTCTTATGCTTGGGAACCCTAAGATCACATATCCCTACTTTTTACACTTCAACCTTAATGGTTCATTGAGTTTTTTGCAATGAATATATATATATATATATATATATATTTATATTTTTTATTTATTTTTATTAAGAGATTATTATTTCAAAAAAACATACATCAGTAGACAGTGCCAACAAAACTGCTGTGCAACAAAGCTGTGCATTTCACAGATCTGGTCAGGTACTTTTAAATTAAGATATAATTACCATGACATAACAATACTGATATGAGAAAGGCTAACCTATACTAGTGATGTGTACCTAGACAGTAACCAGGATAGTTGCATTCAGGGGATAAAATCTGTTCTCTTTGACGTACTATACATCACCCATCTTCTCCATAACAATTACAATTTAGGCAGGTCCTGCCAGCCCAGTGGCGCTGAGGGTTGAGGCGCTGGACGCCACACCAGTGACCTAGGTTCGGAAATGGACTAGGGCGCTGGGGGTTGGCTGGGAGAAAGAGAGGATTGATTGTCAGTAGGACTGCTCTCCTCTCCTGGGGAAGGAGGTTTTCACTCCATGCAGCTATAGCAGCCCCTGGCAGAGGCTGGTGGCCACAGCTTGACATGCAGTGCATACAAGGGGCAGAGATTATCAACAAGATGTCCTGCAAGCGGACACCGCTCACGTTGTGCTGGACGTCAGTGCATGTCCATGCTCCCAGGGGCAAGCAAGGTAAAAATCCCCACTCCTGGGGATAGGCGATGGCACCTCTATCTACGAGCCACACTCCCAATACCGGACCCTCTCCTCTCCAGCCCCGGCTTGCAAAGACCAGCATGCTACACTATAAGATAAAGCAGCCTGGGTGGATAGGGCGGCCCTTCCCCGGGGGGGGTTCAGATCCGGGGGCTCTGCTGGTTGGAGCAAGGGAGAGTGAAGGTCTCAGGTGGGAGGTAGAGCTCGAGGCGGGAGGCTGCCAGAGAGCGTTCCCTAGGAAGTGGTGCAGAAATAGAGTTTGGAAAAAACAATTTAGGTAGGTGCTGTGAACATTTAGATGCATGCTTTTCCATATCACAGATGTCAGTCATTACGTGCTGCCACATATCAATGGTGGGATATTCTCTGTGAGCCAGTGTTTTGTAATGGCCTTCATATCCCCAGTAGGCATATGCTTAGTAGTTTTCTGACAGGTAGATTTCTAAATCTTTCAGGCATATATAGAAATAAAAGGGCATGTGGGCGAAGTACAAAGGTAGGATCCATCATCAATGGTAACTCCCAAATACCCGAATGAGGACACCTGCTCAAGGATGGAGAGAGTTGTGGGTAATTAAGAGAGGCTTTGTTAGCCTCCTCTTTTGATGCCTCGCAAAGAGCATAGTTTTAGTCTTTTTGCTGTTGAACACCAGCAGACTATTGGTAAGCCAGTTTTGAATCAGGTTAAAGTTGTGCTGGAGGTTCCTGGTGAGCGTTTCTTGGCAGGGACTACAAGAAAAAATTACTGTGTCATCTGCATAAAGCAGTATTTCAGAGGTTGGGCAGGCAGCGGGAAGATTATTCACAAAGAGGTTGAACAGAAGAGGGCCCAGGAGAGACCCTTGGGGGACCCCAACTGTAACATTTCGGTTCTCAGATATGACTCCATTGATTTTTACTTGCTGGGAGCACCCTGTCACGTAGCTGGAGAACCATCTGACTGTATTTGGGAATAGTCCTAGAGCACTTAGCCTAAGGAGCAGTAACTGGTGATTGACAAGGTCAAATGCCTTGGTCAGGTCAATGAAGACTGCCCCAACCAAGCTGACCTGGTCAAGTTCCTCATGCACATAGCCAGTGAAATCAATTAGAGCTGTGTTTGTGCTGTGCAATCAGTGGAACCTGTCCTGCTGGGGGCAGAGAAAGTTGTATTTAAGCAGGTGGTCCATGAGTTGGTCGGCTATGATTTTCTCAAGCGCTTTGGACAGCGGGAACAGGATTGATATTGGTCTGTAGTTGGCTGCTAGTGCTCTGTCTCCCCCTTTTAATACTGAGGTGACCAGAGCAGACTTCAAGGCAGAAGGGAAGGAGGACATGCGGAGTGATAGGTTGAACAGCTTGGTGATGAGAATAATGATCTCAGGTAGTGCGATGTTGATCAGTTTCATATCAAGGCCATCACCTCCCATACGAGTTTTACCTAGGAGTCTGGTAATGTACTTTCTGGCTTTGGCCACCATCACTTGTCTGAAGTAGAAATTAGGGCAGCAATTAGAGGGGGATGGTAGATTGGTGGGTGGAATACCACCATGCGGTGTGGTGGGTCCCGGGGAGGACCACGCTATAGTCCAAGAAGGCATTGTTGAAAACATTGGCCATGGCAGCATCATCAATAATGATCTCCCCATCATGTTGGAGCATGGAGGGGGGTGATCTATCGCTAGCCCCAAGGAGGTTCTTTATTGAGGCCCAGAACTTCTTCCCATCACCCAAACTCTGGGATTGCCGTGTCATGTGAAACACAGCTTTGGCCTGTCGTATAGCCCAGGTACATTTGTTTCTGACAGCTCTGTAATTTTGTATGTTCATGGTAGCCCTAGTTGCCCTAGCATGGTGCATAAGGAGATCATGCTGTTGCATCATGGTGAGTAGTTGAGGGGTGACCCAGTCCATGCTACCACCTTTTATCTTCTCCTGCTGTCAGGGGTGAATTTGTCCACTGCCACATTAAAAAGGGTGAGGAAGAGTTGAAAGGTTGTATCGACCGAAGGGCATTTATCTAGGATGCTCCAGTCTTGGTTTGTAAGATGGCTCCTGAACTTAATCATGGAGCTGGCTCTGATGACATTTCATACTAGTCGAGGAGGAGGAGGCTTGATCTTTTTTGTCGACCACTCACATTGGGTGGGTGTGTGGTCACTCAGGGTGTCAGGTAGTACCTGAACATTGGTAAGTCTTTCTTATTGGTCCTTATGTAGTAACACCTGAAGAACTTTGTTAAGTCTTGTTGGCAGTGCCTTTGTAAGTATTTTCACATGTGTTTAGAAGGAAGATGGGATGATATCCCCACAGTCCTGTGTGTCTTTGCCCTTCTTATCAATGAGTGTGAAGACTGCTTCTCTTAGTATGGGTGACAGTCATCGCTGCTCCAAAGCTTCTTCTTACATGACCAGGAGGTGCTGTCGAGGATTTCCAGTTGTGCCTTATAAAGTTCACCAGGTAACCCATCTCTCAGTGGTGTCTTAGCTGCAGGGAGAGATTTGACCAGGGAGAGGTGATCTCCAGAGTTATCAGGGTGTCTACTTCTGCCTGTTGTTAGGCATCTAATTTTGGTAGGGTTACTCATATGAGGAAGTCTGTAATTTGTTGGTCCAAAGAGAATTCTTTAGATTTGTACAGAGTGGTAAAATGGGAGGCAAATAAGTTATTAATCTTTTTTGGCTCACATGTGATTGTCCCGTCTCCCTTCCTGAGACATACAATTCTGTTCTGTGCCTGTCGTATGTGCAGCCTGTAGGCCAATAACCTGCTGGCCTCCTCTCCTGCCTCCCAAGACTTTTGTCCTGTGTACAACATTACATACTCTGCCTTGTGGCTCAGCAGAATAGTAATATCATATTTTAGACCAGACAGCCTTTGCAGGAACTCCAGCTCCAGGGGGTGACTAGTTTTACATTTTCCCTCTAATGCCTTCATTCCCTCCATTTTTGTTTATTTCACTCTGTGGTCTACAGCTTCTTCCTTGTGCAAACTATGCAAATATGTAGTTGTGGCCTTGTATGCCTCCCAACACCTCCCATATGGTTCCTTTTGTCACCTCAGGGGTTCCATTGTGAGCAAAGTATGCTTCTGTTTGGGCTTGTAGCAATGTGTTAAATTCCAGCTTGTGCAATAAACAGGGGTTGAGTCTCCATTTGGGCTGGCCCCCATTCCCTGCTATACTAATATTTAGAGTGACTGAGGCATGGTCTGATATTAAGATAGCCTTTATTTTGGCCCCAACTACCCAGCTGCTTAGCCCAGTTGTTACCCATATCATGTTAATTTGGGAATGCACTGTGGAAACAAATAGGAGAAATCCTGACCCCTGGGGTGGACCATTCCCCATGTGTCAAAGCATATGTGGTCCTCAATTAGTTTTTTTGTGGTTCTGCATGCCGTGGGTTTTAGATCCTCCATCTTCCCAGGGCTCTTACCAACAAGGGGGTCCAGAACTTGATTCCTGTCCCCTTCCATAACGACATTTGGTATCTGCAGGTCTAAGATGGCTTGTGACAGACTGTTACAAAAATTCTGGATCTGACTTGTTGGGGCATACACATTTCCCAATATTACTTCTAAGCCGTTAAGCAAGCCCTTCCTTGGTACCTATCTGCTGTTGTCATTGGTATGTGTATGGAAGGCCATAAAGTTAAGGTCTGCCCTGCACAGGATGACCACCACCCCCCACCCACTCCCATTTTGAGTTATATGAGCTATATATCCAAAAGATAGCGCTGTAAGCGGATGACATAGCATTATACTTGGCAAACCCTAAAAACTCAACAAGAGGTCTGGAGAGGCTTAGAATTTGTTTACAGTGTGTTGCTTCTTGTTGATTGTCCAAGCACTGTTACTGTATTTAATATTGATATGTCACGTCTTGTTATATGTACTCGGGTCAAGCCTGTAAGAGGGCCATGTGGCTCAGTGCTTTTTTACCTGGTCAACAAAATTTGAAATAAATAAAAAAAAGAACTCTCTGCATCATATGCAGGCTATGTCCTTAACAAAACAAAAACTGAGGTTTTATGGTTTAATTATAACCCCTCACATCACATACAGTAAGAAAGCTATTCATACTGAAATGGCTAGCCACCCAGAAGAAATACTAGGGTTTGTCAGATGAACATAAGGCATATGCCCATGGTTTCCATCTCCTGCTCTAGCAGGTTATCCGATACCAACAGGTGTAAGATGTTCATCTAATCTATGTTTAAAGATAGCGAAAGTGTTTGCTTCTACCACTTCTTTGAGTAGATTATTCCACTGTGGTATTATTCTTTGAGTGTAGCAATATCTTCTGTTATTATTCCTTGGGTATGTTAACAATAGCGGGTAATTATGGCTTCTGAGCGATAAGTCTCTTTTGTTAATAACTAAGCCCAAGTTTTCCATTAACTGACTGTCCCTTGAGATGCGATACATTTGCAAGAGGTCTCCCCTTGTTTGTTTTAGTTCTAAAGGGTACAGCTTAAGCTCAATCAACCTGTGTTTATAACTCAAATTACCTAAGTCTTCTACTAGTTTGGTCACTCTCCTCTGGACCCCCTCTAGTTCAATAATGTCTCTTCTGAGGTACGAGTTCCACAATGGGGAGTTGTAGTCTAGGTGGGGCCTGACGAGACCTGTACAGTGGTAGTATACATGGATCTATTCCTTGTTGTGAAGGCTTTTTTAAAACATCCTATTATCCTGTTGCCCTTCTTGATGACTTCGCTACACTGGATGTTAAACTTAAGGTCACTAGTAATTATTATAGCTATGTCTTTTTCATTTTCCACTGCTTTCAGTTGCTCCCCACCTAGGCTAATTGTATTTAACTCATTCCCTTCCCCAAAGTGCATCACAACACACTTGTTAGTGTTGAAAGCCATACCGCTGACCTTTGCCCAATCCTCTATAATTGTTAGATTTTTTTTTAGTGAGGCTACTTGATGTGGCATACCTACTTCCGCACCTATTTTGGTGTTGTCCACAAATTTTACTGAAATATTTGGTGGTTTGTCCACCATGTCACTAGTAAATAATGAAAATAACACTGGCCCCTAAACAGAGCCCTGGAGCAACCTCTTGTAACCTGGCCCTTATCTGACAAATGACCTCTTATTCTAACCTGTTGTGTTCTGGCGGATAGCCATGAGTTTACCCATTCGACCAGAGCGTTGTCTATTCCCATATCATACATCTTGCTGATCAATATTGAATGTGGCTCTTAATCAAATGCTTTACTGAAGTCTAAGTATACCACATCCACAGGGACCCTTTTGTCCAGTGATGCACTGACTCTCTCACAGAACACTAAACTATTAGTTAAGCATGATCTATGGCATTTGAAGCCATGCTGTGTTTTATCATCAAGTTTTTTTGCTAAGATTTCTTTATCATATCCTTTATTAGGGACTCCAGTATTTTTCCAGTGATTACAGTCAGGCTTATGGGTCTGTAGTTGGTTAGGTTCCCCCCGATCGCCTTTTTTGAAGATTGGCACTGCCAGTGCTGACCTCCAGTCAAGTGGGACTTCCCCTGTGTCAAGGGACACACTGAATAGTTTGCACAATGGGTCTACAAGCCATGGACTAATTTATTTTAATAATCTAGGGTGCAGTTTGTCTGGCCCAGCTGAACTTGATACTTTTAATCTTCTTGATTTTTCCATTATTTCTTTTTTGGTTATTTTAGGGGCCTTAACTGGTTGCTCAGGATTGTGTGGTGATGCGTTAGATATTTTTCCCACATGTCCTGTGTCTCAGATTGAGCAAAATTAATCATGAAAATACTGGGCCATAGCTAGTGGTTCAGTTATTTCGGTGTTCCCCTTTTTTAGTGGGCCAATGGTCCTGTCTATTGTTTTGTTATTTATGTAGGCATAGAAGAAATTCCTACCATCCTTGGTGTGGGCCAGTCTGAGCTCTATCTTTTCTCCTCCATTCTGATGCTAGTTTTACATTTCCTGAAGGTCTGTTTATATTTATGTTCGTTTGTTGTACTCGCTATTCTCCTTTTTTAAAGCTCTGTAAGCCCTTTTTTCACTATTCAACAGTTTTTTCACCCTCGCTATGTACCACAGTGGTACCTTGCCTTTTTTGTTACAGAGGACTTTGTTAGGTATATACCTTGGGGTGCAGGTAACAAAACAATATATCCAAACTTTATGAGGACAACTTTGTCCCACTGGTTCAAAAGGTGCAGAAAGACCTGAATAGATGTGCTCTCGTGAATTTTCCACTGTACTCCAGAACCGGCTTGTTAGTAATGGGAGTTGACTGACTTCCAAACTCCCCAACAGGCATTTGAACTAAATAATACAGATCACTTCAGGTACCTCCAAATAAGGGCACACATCCAAACACAGAATAGACTACTACAGGAACCACCCTCAGTCAGACACCTCCTAGCAACAATGGAGGCCACACTATGAGGGGAGCTACACACAAGGCAGATTTATGCACTTTATAAAGCATTGAGGGACCTACAAATGGACCAGGCTGTTCAAATCAAACAAAAAATAGGAGGGGTAATCTGAGATAGTACTAACGGACCATGAATGGCCCATGTCGTTTCAATTAGCCTTTAAAACAATCAGTTCTCCATTATGGCAGGAATATGCCTGGAAAGTCAGAACCTGCTTTTTCTACACCACTGTGATACAGGGTCACAAGCCTGCTGGAGGCTATGGAAAGAACCCAAGGAACATGACACACATTTTTTGGTCATTTCCAAAGTTGGCTGAGTTCTGGGGCCTGATCAGAGACCCTCACAGACTTATTCAAGCTAGATACCCCACTTGCAATCACACATGTCATTCTAAGTCTCTTGCCAGATGGAGTGAGAGGCAAAGATGCCATATACCTGTGGCATGAGCTCCTAGTGGCAGCACAGAAGGCCATAACAAGACATGGGTTGCAACTGGAATGGCCAACAATACTGTATGGAACAGCCACCATTCCAAGATAAATCAGCGTGTACCAAGCTTCACTGGTAGATGTGGCAGAGTTGCCCCTTCCCCCCCACATGAATACTGAGTATGCCCCAGGACATTTCCCCTTCTCTAACCCTCTCCTATTACCTCTACTTCAGTAGCATCTACATTTCCTTAGTCTATCTTGACCCTATTTCATTTTTTCTTTTACGATGGAGTGGCCTCCTATCGTGATATCTTATTCTATTCTACCTTTCTATTTTTCTTTTTCTTATGTCCCTGGTGGTAATACAGAGAGGCTAGGTAAAGCCTCCTAAATTGTAGTATGGTCCTGGGATTAAAGAAGCATTTTAACCCCATGAACTAGAGACCATAACTACGATATTCAGAATTGAAAAGGTAATAGGAGAAATTCTCTATGGTGATTTTCCTCTTCTTAGCAGGAGATAAATACAGGGACGCCTGTGAAAATGATGTGAATTCAGTAAATATTAGAACTGTCTTAAGAATTGCAGAAGAAGAAATAATAAGCACCTGTAGGGCTGTATCACCTAAAGCAAAATGGTGCCTGACTGCTCCTAGAGGAGCAGAAAGATAATAATGATGGCCCATTCAATAATACAATAAGATACCACTGTATGCAGTAAGGAATATTTAGACTGTTACCTGACACATAAATGGAGGATTCCCTCGAGGCTTATCACCCTTCAAGAAAAGTTGTTACCACTGGATGCGATAGCCAGGGACCTCTGTCTCGTTCCATGTTTGCTTAAGTTTTAGTTAGCCAGTTCTATGGCTAGTGTAACAATGGGCAAGCAGACTGAAGGAGCGAGCATAGCACTGAACACCAGTGCCGGTGTCCTTGCTCTGAAGCTGCTCTGATGCAGGACACAGAAGCATGAATCAATGAAGCGTTAATAGCTTGGAGTGGGAAGCACTCTGACTAAAGAAAGATGCATGTGCAAATGCACACTTTGGGACACTGAAGAAATAAATAACACAAACAAAAGCAATAATTAACAAATGTCCCCAGGAAGGCCCAAATGAAACAGTAAGCCACCGGCTGCTGTACTGCAGCCGATAGAACAGTCTACTTTCATACAATATGTGCTCCAGCTATTATTTAATGTAGTAGAGTAGGGGAATAAACAAACAGATTTTTAAACATTGAAACCACTGTTTTTCTGTGGCAGCATTAAACCTATTAAGGGAAGGTTTACCCCAGGTCCTTACCTGCTTTTTCTGTTTTGGTATGTGCCTTAGCAGGCAGCGGTACCAATAAGAAGCCTACTTATAGGGACATGAACAGTCCATAATACTGTCCAGGGGCGGAGGTAAGTCCTCAAGTGCCTCCTTTAGCGTGTTATTTGTTTAAATACAGGCTACAATGGGACAAATGCACTAAATGTGACATTATAAACTGCTATTAAACTTTGGTATGAATTGGTCTAGCTCATCCCCCATTTCCCTGTATTAGATTAGTTTATTTTTCTGTATAATAAAATAGGGGTGGATCAGCTGACCCAGTGATATCAGAGCTAGACAATATTTAAAGCTCTTCTGGTGGTTAGTATGACAGACGATCCTAGGTCAGCAGTAGGGAAACAAGTACTGCAGAAGTGAGTAGCACAGAAGATAGTGGAGAGACTATTGGAAGTTTTTAATACACTTAGTGGCAGCACTGCTAGGGCAGAACAATGCTGAAGCTTGGATAGAGCAGATTTTTTTTTATTTCTGCCATGTTTGTTTTCTGATTCTGACTTTTTGAGAAAAATAAAATTTTTGAGAAAAATAAAATTCATACTGAACCAAAGTGTTTTAAAATCTTAAAACCTGTGCCTGTGTTATTGAATTCCCACACCCTACCACAGTAGATGACTGAGATGGGTCCTGCACTTATGTGAATGGGACACAGACTTTAGAAACAGAATTTGTCAGCAGAAAAGGACTGGTAAGGCTATCTAGTCTGCCCTATTTTCCCCTGCCAATTACTACACCCCGGATCCTATTTGTTTGTTGGTGTCCCTCCCTTTCCCCTACTTATTATGCCCATGTGCTTCTCCCATGCACGCTTGAAACTCCAAACTGTCTTCACCTCCACCTCTTCTAGCAGGCTGTTCCAGGTGTGCACCACCATTTCTGAGAAGTATTTCATCACATCCCTCTTAAATCTTCCCTCCTCTACCTTCACTGCATGCCCCCCATGTTCTGGTGCTCTTCCTTCTCTGAAAGATACTCCCCAGCTACACATAGTTCACCCCAGTGAGGTACTTATACTCCTCAATCATGTCTCCTTTTTCTCAGCTCTCCTCCAGGGAGTACATGTTGAGCTCCCACAGCCTCTCCTCATATGGTTTCTCATGCAACCGCGCAACATTTTGGGTAGCCCTCCTCCTCTGAAGGAGACTCTCCACCTGCATCTTGTTCACCCCCGTGAGGTATTTGTACTTATCCATCATGTCCCCCCTCACTCCTCTCTCCTTCAGGGAGTACATATTGAGCTCCCACAGCCTCTCTTCATATGGTTTATCATACAACCCTGCAACATTTTAGGTAGCACTCCTCCTCTGAAAGAGACTCTTCACCTGCACCTTGTTCACCCCATGAGGTATTTATACTTCATGTCCCCCCTCACTCTTCTCTCCTCCAGGGAGTACATGTTGAGCTCCCACAGCCTCTCCTCATATGGTTTATCATGCAATCCCTGAGACATTCTGCATAGCCCTCCTCTGGACTGCTTCCACTTTGTCAATGTCCTTGCGGAGGTGAGACCTCTGGAACTGGACATAGCACTCTAGGTAGGGTGTCACTGGTGAGTGATACAGTGGCAACACAACCTCTCTTCTCCTGCCAGAAATCCTCCTCCCTATGCACTCAAGCATACCACTAGCCTTGCCTACTGCCTTGTCACACTGCTCTACCATCCTGAAATAATCAGATATGATTAACCCAAGTTTCCTTTTTTGCTTGGTGACTGTCAGTAACCCCCATCCTAGACAGAGCACCCAGTTGTCCCCACCTCAGGTGCATGACTTTGTACTTTTTGGCATAAAAACTCAGCTGCCACACCCCGCACCACACATCTGGTTTCCCCAGACCCCTTTACATTCTCTTCATCCTTCATGAGTATCTACCCTGTTGCAGATTTTTGTGCCATCTGCAAAGAGGCTCACCTTCACCTCAAGTTCCTCAGCAATGTAACTTATGAAGACACTGAAGAGGACCAATCCCAGTACTGATCCCTGTAGCACCCCATATTAACCACCCCGAGTGTCTGCCGAGTCTGACTTTTCTCCATAAATAATCTAATAGGGAATACTAACCTTAGGAAAGTACTTTGGCTGATCTAAACAGCTCACCCAAAGGTGCACAGAACTGGCCCAGCCAGAGGGATACTTTAACCAATAGGTTTACCCAGAAACTATGGGCCTAATCTCTCTGTAATAGTAACTCTGTTCTCATGTAATAATGAACTACCTGAATATCTGTACTAGTTCCTCTGTATTGTGACTACCTTCCACCCAAGTTGTACAATAAACTTGAATTACAAAAAGAAACAAGCATTTGTCAATGCCGAACGTTCACTTGCAGGTATTTGCAGTGGTGTGTGGTACTGGTACTGGCTTCAGTGGAGCGAGGAGGCAGCAGTGAGAGCAGCAGGTGCCACATGGTGGAAGCTGCACCGTAAATGCAGCAAGGAGCTGATAGTCAGAGAAGCCGGCCCCTCTGTCCTTAGTGGACTGGGGAAGAGAGAGTGTGCTGGGTGGCAGAAGTCACCAATAAGTAAAGCCGCACCATGGCTAATGTAGAAGCCGAGGGGGGACAGAGGAGCAAGGACTGGGGGGAGAGAGAGTGCTGCGGGCAGCAGGAGCCGACAATAACCATAACTCCGGCCATGTACATTAGTGTCAACTGTAATGCGCATGGGCGGAGTTATGGCTACAGAAAGAAATGAAGTGCTGACTCACTGAAGCAATTCATTTCTTTCAACTACAGAACATGCTACGTCAGCATCCCTCCATAGATGTAAGGCCAAACTATTAGCATAGCCATCTTATTACCCCAGCACACGCAGGCAGTAGACAAAATTTAAAAATCTGTGCCAAAACATAATACTGTGCAAGCAGAATGCCATTCCGTTCCACAGGTGGAAGCACATTTTGAACAAGATTTGAAAAATGACAGCTGTGACATACATAAGCTCAGGTAATAAGAAGGCTAAGTTGAAAATCTGGGGTGAGGATATATAAGATTTCCACAGTTACACAAGTGCGCACTGAAATTGCAACGAATGGGCATAACTCATTTTTTAACATTTTGACTCCAAATTTTGAACAGTCTTCTTATCACAGCACCTCATGAACCCTGTAGGTGAAAATTTGTAAATCCATGGGAAAAAGTAATTCTGCACCACAGGTGTGAAAACACATTGGGGCAAGAAGCGAAAAATGACTGCTGTATTGTTCAGGACACAGTGTGATAAAATGTCTATATTGAAAAATTGAAGTGGAAATATTGAAAATAGCCAAAGTTACGCATGTGTGCAGGAGCTTTTCAATGACTGCACACAACTCTGCTATTTCAGGAGTTTTTTCACCAAATTTTCGAAATGGCCTTTTTGGGACCCATCTCATGAACACTGCCACTGTCATTTTGTTCACTTGTCTCAAAAGGTGATTTAGCACAGCAACCATGCCATTCTACGCCACAGGTGTGAAAACATGTTTCAGGCAGGATGTGAAGAATGACAGCTATACTGTTCATGAGGTGGTGTGAAAAATTGCCAATGTTGAAAATTTGAAGTGAAAGTATTAAAAACTGCCGAACTTATGAGTGTGCGCAAAAAAATTTCAAAGAACAGTGCGTAACTCGGGCATTTTGTGGTCTTTTTGCACCAGATTTTCAACATAGGCTTTTTGGGACCCCACCTCATAAATAGTGGTGCTGTCATTTCATTACTCAGTCCTGAAAGGTGACTGTGCACAGTGACCAGAAAATCACCTTTTGGGACAGAGTGACAAAATGACAGTGCCAGTATTCATGAGGTGGGGTCCCAAAAAGCCAATGTTGAAAATTTGATGAAAAAATTCCTATAAATGGCCAATATATCAACATAAGTTCAAAACGCCATTGACAGCCTTTATACAGCACTTACTTTGATTCTTCAGTTCATGGTTCGACTTTGAAAAATGAAAATGTGTCCCGGTCCACAGCAGATGGCAGCTCACGACCTCCAGAGGCAAGTATGAGGGGGTGGTGAGGTGGCTGTTCAGTCGGAGGTTGGGGGAGGGAGAAGATGGGGATGACGAGGGACCATTTTCTTTTTTACAGGTAAAAAAAAGACGTCGGGGGACTGTTTTCTTCTTTTCAGGTATTTTAATTTTACTAAAGATGTCAGGACATTGGGAGTGGGCTCCCCCAGTGTACTAGTGTTTTGGGGGTTACACATCAAGGGACACTGGGAAAGAGGGCACAGTGTTAATTGATGTTTTGGGACACAGAGAGGGCTCCCCAGTGTCCCACACTGAAGGGTAAGCTGCACCGTGGCTAATGTGAAAGCCTGGGGAGGAGGATCAGAGGAGCGAGGACAGACTGGGGGGAGAGAGAGTGCAGTGAGTGGCAGGAGCCACCAAGCAGTAAAGCCACACCGTGGCTAATTCTGAATCTTCGTGGTGGTTAGATGACAGAACCAGGGAGAGAGAGTGTAGCAAGCGGCAGGAGTCGCAAGGTAGTAAAGCCACACCACGGCTAATGCTGAAGCCTCACTGGGGGGGGGAGTCAGATGAAAGGACTGTGGAGAGAGAGTGCAGTGAGCAGCAGGAGCCGACAAGAACCGTAACTTCAGCCATGCGCATTAGTGTCAACTGTAATTCGCATGGCCGTGATTATGGCTACAGAAAGAAATGAAACGCTCTCTCATTAGAGCGGTTCATTTCTTTCAAGTAAAGGACATGTCACGCCAGTGAAGCAAAACTACTGTCATGACCAGAGTGCCTGGTCATTGGTGTACACTGTCAAGCCCATTGCAGTTTCAGCTGTAATTGGCTTGGCAGTGACACACCTTTAAAATGCCGTGTAGTTCCAAGACGTTTCTTGCGCAAGTGAACGCAAAAAGGGTCCCCCGGCCCACAAAATTTAATCATTTAATTTAGAAAAAAACTAAACAATTAAGAAATTAAAGCAACTGTTCAATTCACCTCACCCCTTTCCTCTGCTTCCACAAATGACCATTGCATTTTTCATCTCGGTGCTAGAAGCCTTCTCCCTAAACTTGACGTTCTTTCTGTTTGGATCCAAGAACATTCTCCAGAGATCCTCTGTATCTCAGATTTCTGGCTCTCCTCAAGGATTCCAGACTTCAGTCTGTCTTCCCTGACTTCCTTATCCACAGGGAGGACAGGGAAAAATGTGGTGGAGGCATCGCTATCTACATTCATCAGTCTCTCTCCTGCTCCCTGGATTTCAGGGAAGTTGTACCTTCCTCCCACAAATTCCTCATCAGGGTCACATTCATCTCATCCCTTCCCATCTACATCGGGGTCCACTATCCCTCCCACAAGATCACACCTGCTTCTCTGTCTGAATCTCTCTCCCATATAACCTCCCTTTCTTCCTCTGATGAGCTCATTCTCCTTGGTGACTTCAGTGTTAACTGGCTCTCACCTACATGCAGAACTATCATACAAAAGACTGAGTCTCTAAATTTGCACCAAGTTATTTCTGAGCCCACTTGGCTGAATCCTCTCTCCTCTAATCATACCCTATTGAACTGGGTTCTGTCTTCCCATCCCTGCCACATTGTAGCAGCAGGTATCTTATCTGACATGTTCAACGACCACTGCATGACGTTCTGCATCCGGAAAATCCACCATCCCCCCCTCTGCTCCTAAATACATCTGGTTCAGATACCTCTGCTCACAGAACATCAATGATCTCCTAAGCAATCTCGCTGTATCAGACTGGTCAGCCATCCCCACGTCTCCAACATTAATGTAGCCCTACCCTTCAGTCTCAGACCTGCATGCCCCCCACTCAGAAAATCCAGGGTTAAATCATCCTACCTCCCCTGGATCACCTCTGAAATCATTGATCTGTTCAAGTCCTGTGATCTTGCTGGGGCCAGATACAAATTATCCCTCTCCCTTCCTGATCTTCATTACAGCGCCTTGAGATACAAATGCACCAACGCTCTCCGGGCTGCAAAATAAAATTGTTTCAAATCCAACCTCCAATATAACCTTAATTCCCTGCCAAATTCTGGAAAGTAATCTACACTCTTTTTGAGTCCCTGACACAGTCTGCTCCCCCTTTCCTCAGGGTTAATGATCCAGATATCTGACCCTTTCTCTGTTGCTACTCATTTCAATGAGTTTTTCTCACTTATGCCCTTCCCTCCCCCCCCATACTGGCTCTACCCCTTCACCTCCTGCACCTCGCACCCTTTCCTGTCAACCCACGTTGGGTTTCCATTTTTAACCCATTACCACTCATGAAATATTGCTTACCCTCTCCTCCCTTAATTAAAATCCAGTCCCAATGGGCTAAATCCTAAACTCCTCCACATCTCCCCTCCTGCAATTGCTCTTCCACTCACTCACCTCCTTAACCTTTCATTCTTCCTCAGCTCTGTTCCACAGGCCTGGAAGATTGCCAAAATTCTTCCGCTTCATAAAGGAGGGACCCCTCCTCTCCTGTTAATTAGCACCCTATTTACCTCCACCCCTCCTTTGCTACATTGCAAGAGAAGCTAGTCTACGCTAGACTTCTTGACTAACTCTCATCCTCCAGTTTCTCCTCTCCATTTCATCCTGGCTTCTGGAAGTATAATTCCACCATTTCTTCTCTGCTGCATGTCACTGACTCCATCCTCTCTGTGGTGGATCAAGGACATATCACAGCTGCCATTTTCATCAATTTAACCAAAGCCTTTGATCCGGTGTCCCATTCACTCTTCTTAGACAAACTGAGTTTGGCTGGCTTCTCAACTCCCACTACTGACTGGTTTCAGTCCCATCTAACTGGCTGCCAGCAGTCGGTTCAGGTTGGATGGATGTTATCACTTCTCCTCCCCATTCAGGCTGGAGTCCCACAGGGTTCTAGCTTAGGCCCCATTCTGTTCTCCATTTTCTTGTATCATCTCCCCGCTGCATGTGTCAACTTGCATATAAACATATACACAGATGCCTCAGTCATCTTCTCCTCTGGTTCTTCTACAGCTTCAGTAGAAAACCAACTCCAATAGGACTTCAACAATGTACAGTGCTGGTTCTAGTCCAACCATCTCAAGGTCAATACTAAAAAAACAGTGTCTATGACCTTCGGTATCAGCCAGAAATTGGACAGGCTTTCAAGACCACCAGTCTTCTGTATGCTGGATGGCTCACCTCTAGAAGTGGTCCCTTCCTTTAAGTACCTGGGCGTGTGGCTTGACAATAAGCTTGACTTCTCCACCCACATCAATGCTGTCCATGTGAAATTCCATACTACAATAAAGACTGTCTATCCCCTGCTGGTCCACCATGAAATGGCCATGAAAATGGTGCTGCCACTCATTGATTATGCTGCTGGCAGGGTCTGTGGGATTGCCCCTTCCACTTCCCTAGCCAGACTGGATCCCCTCTGCAATGCCTTTTGTCGCTTTGCGACTAACTCCCCTCCACGTACACACCACTGTTCCCTCTACTCCTCCCTTTCCATTCTCTCTCTCTACCCTCAAGTAGCCAGTTACACAATATTTTTCACCAAGCACTGGTTTGCCTCCCTGCCATACTATCTTACCTCACTCCTGTCTCCAATCCCACCAGCTCCATGCTCCTTCCACTTAAGGGACCAGCAAACCTGCTCCACTCCTCACCCCGTTCTTCTGCTGGACAATCAGCCTTCTCCTATCATTCACCATTACTCTGGGAACCAGCTCCCTCATTCCATTCTTCATTCCACCTCAGTAAGATCTCTCAGGCATCACTAAATCTCTATCTTCCTGCACCGGTTTTTGCCAACTTTACATTGTTTGATGCCGGTCACAATTTTCTAATTGCACTTGTACAACTTATTTTTCACGTTATCCTGTTTCTACACAGTTGTATCAGTTATTAATTTTTCTGCTGTCTGTACTTTATTTACTTCATGTAAATATTGTACAGTTCACTGTCTACTCCTGTAACCCTGTCGCACCTGGAAACAAGCCTTGGCTCAGTGTGCTTTTCCTGGTTACCAATTTTCAAATAAACTAAATAAATGTTCCTGTTAATGATGCATGCCACTGCGTGGTGCTGTGGATGTTGTGATTTCTTGTGTTACTTTTTCAGTTTCTCTTTCTGTAGTGGCTATTACTGTTTTTTAAATGTATTAAATTTAATTTAATATGACATTTTTTGATTAGTTGTATAAATGTGGCTGGTCACCAGCACATCAAGTGAAGGAGAGTGTTGTGTGGCCTGCTGCTGGCAGAGCGGGAGAGGCTGCAAGATTCTGGAGTGAGAGCTGTGAGGCCAGTCACTATCAGACTGTTTAGTGCTCTAAAAGAAAAAGATTCTCAAATGGAGAGGCAGGGAGGTGAATGGGGTGCAGTTGTGCGGGATTCAGGGGGCGAGAGTGAGAAAGGGCAATGTACATCTGGCTGCCAGCAAGTGAGAGAACACTGCATGGCCATCCACTAGCAGAGTGTTTCTGTTTTTAAGACACTGAAAAAAATGAATAAATATGCCACAAAGAGGTATCAAATGGATTGGCAGGTAGGTGGATGGACTGTCGTGGGTGGGTTCACTCAGTTGGACTGCAGAAACTGTAGTGCAGATGTTGGCTACAAGTCTAACAGAGGAGCAAGCTTGGAGGCCTGTAACAGGAAACTATGGAAAACAAAGAGGGAAAAAAGGTAAGAGAATGGATTTTTTTAGTGTAGCTGCTTGTTACATAGGGTCCGGGGTGGTAGTTTTATAAACATTTTGTAATATGCAATTTTCATGTTAAGCCTTACAAATGTGGCTGCCAGAAACTTTAAAAAACAAACAAAAAAAACCCAACAATTTCTGGGAGGCATGGATATGAAGGGACAATGTGTACTAGTTGCTGGATGGTTTCCCAAGCTGGTGCTGTCAGCCCATAAGGTACTGGGTCCCGAACCCTCTTGGCAATCACACACAGTATATAGATCTATGTGTCATGGTGGTCCTTAGGATCTGAATGATCACGCAGTGCAGTGTTGGTGCTACCCTAATACTGACACCCAATAGTACTGCTAATAGGGTAACACAAACTCTACATTGCATGATCATTCAAACCCAGAGGATTGCCACACCATGGAGCTATCAATGGTTCCACATACGTTTTACCCTAAGTTTTCATTTCCCTACTCTGTACGGTCTGTGTTTCGATACTAACAGAGCACTTAACATAGGTTATGCTACAGGGGTGTAGTAGCACGGTTGAGTTCCAGTTAGAGTTGAGTAGTCTGTTTAATGTTAAACCCCATGTTTTGCACATTAATAACTTTGGCATCATTTTGCAAAACAGCACACAATTATGCATGCATGGTCAGGCTGTCAAGAGTCTCAAGACATGAAAAGCTTTGTGATGGCATCCTGTCCAGTTTTTTAGGTACAGAGTACCAAAAAAAGAGGGGAAAAAACATATTTGATTTCCCTGTACTTAACATTGCGTATTTTTTGCTATCACCTACAGCCTGGACGGTGTGAAATTTTTTCATGAAATTTTCAGGCTTGACGGGGCGTGGGTCAAGGGGGTGTGTCTGGAAGGTTTTGTGAAAAAATATTATACCATTTCAGAGTTATAAGGAATTTTGGATTAACCCACAAATGCGAAGTAAAAAAAAAAAACTATCGCGAGGGCTGATTTTCATTATTTACTTGTCATGTGGAGAAAAAAAGATTGTGACGGATGCCATTTTTCTAACTCACAAACATTGAAAATACATCAAAATGATATATTTTCAAAATAGAAACAACTTAACCTAGCCAATTGGGACCTATTTTGCAAGATTCTGGTGTTTGTTTTTTTTTGTTTGTTTTTTTTTAATTGCCAGAAATATGTTATCTGGGCACTCAGCTTAGTGAGAGGAGTTGTTCACCTGCATTCTCTGTATGAGAACAGCAGGACTTTCCTGAATGCTGAAGCCGCTGCCGGAAGTCATGCTGCTGGCTTCAGTGTGAAGCAGTGAGCTGGCGATCCCCCGTTCTCTCAGTCTCCATGTCTCTCTTTGTCTGTCTGTATCTCTCCCTCTCTCTAAAATTATTAAGTGGACCCGAGTGCCCACCTCCGGTTCTTCTTCTTTCTCCCTGTCCCCTCCACGTTGCCTGCCCACCCTTCCCAATGTTTATATATATTTTTTAAATATTTAAGTGGACCAGGATGCCCACCGAGGTACCAATTCTATTGACTCCTTCCTGGTCGCCTCTCCTCGATGGTAACAAATACTAGCCCGACACTGGGGTGCCCAATCCTCAGTGTTATAATTTACCCAATGTTTTTTTTTTTTGTAACCCTGTGAAAAAGAAAGCAGTCCATCACCGATCTGACCCCCCACCCACCCAGACTTCCCATTCAGCACCAACCTGAACATGTCCCACGGTGGTGATGCAGTCTCCAATCGAAGACACGTTTTGCAGCTAGAACCAGTGAATGCGATATGAGAAAAATCAGGTAAGTGCAGTTCAATGTATTTCAACAGGGTTTGAAATTTGATTCAAAGCTTTGCCATTTTTACATATTTTAACCCCAAATTTTCAACATGGCCTTTTTTGGACCCTACCTCATAACCAATGGTGGTGGTGTTGCACAAAACTATCACGAAAGATGATTTTGCGGTTGCTTTGCAAAATCACCTTCCGGGCGGGATTTGAACATTTTCACTACCCTTGTTCAAGAGGTGGGGTCATAAGAAGGCTATGTTGAAAATCTGGGGTCAAAATATGTAAGAATGGCAAAGTAATGAACGTACGTTGAAATGTTTCTATGCTTGCTCATAACTTTGGCAACTTTAAATGTTCTGACCACAAATTTTCAACATAGCCATTTTTTCACAATGCCTCATGAATGTGACACTTGTCATTTTTCAAATCCGGGCTAAAATGACTTTTCGCATATATGGTATGGAATGATGTTTCAGCGGGGATGTGAACATTTTTTGCCTACCGAGTTCATAAGGTGGTGTAATAAGAAGGTTATGCTGAAACAAATATGTACAATAACCAAGTTATGACACAATGTTTAAATATTTCAACATTCACTCATACCTTTGCTAATTTTCAATATTTTGACTCCACAGTTTTAACATGGCCATTTTTTCACACCACCTCATAAACATGAATCACTTTTGAAATCCTGGAGCTAGCAGCGCCTCTGACAGCTATGTTCACAGAGTCACTTAACACAGGAGTGGTTCCAGAGGACTGAAAGAGGGTACATGTGGTCCCTCTACACAAATCTGGCAGTAGGGAGTAGGCGGGGAACTATAGGCCAGTCAACCTCACCTCAGTAGTGGGGAAGATCATGGAGACACTGCTTAAAAAAGAATAGTGGGTCATTTGGAATCCAACGAGGCCCAGGATCCAAGGCAACATGGATTCACAGCAGGGAGGCCATGCCAGATGAATCTGAGATTTCTTTGGGTGACGAAGGAAGTAAATCGGGGTTGGGGGTGGGGTGGCAGTGGATATCACCTACCTCAGTTTCAGTAAGGCCTTCCACACTGTCCCACATAAGAGGCTGTAAACAAGATAGGTAGTCTGGGCATGGGGCACAAGGTGGTAAACTGAGTTAGGAACTGGCTATCAGACAGGAGGCAGGGGTGATGATTAATGGGATTCAGTCTGGGGAGGGGGGGTGACCAGCGGGGTACCTCAGGGATTGGTCCTGGGGTCAGTTATGTTCAATATCTTCACCAGTGATATTGCAGAAGGACTGGAGGGAAAGGTCTGCTTGTTTGCAGATGACACCAAGATCTGCAACAGGGTGGATACTCCTGATGGGGTGAAAAAAATGAGGAGGGACCTGGAGAAGCTGGAACAATGGTCTGAGGTGTGGCAGCTGAGATTTAATGCTAAGTAGTGCAAAATTATGCACTTCAGACAAAGGAACCCTGTGGTGAGCTACAGGGATGGGGGTGGGGGTTGCTGACTATCACCAAGGAAGAAAGGGACCTAGGGGTTATTATTTCTTTTTTTTTTAACCCTCCTCTTTAGCCTCCTTTCCTACCCCCAGTGTCCACTCCTTCAGCCTGCTCATCCCTCTTACGCCACTTACCAGGATCTGCCCCTAGAGTGCCTCTCTCCTCCCTCCTGCTGCACATTGGGGTCTGTTCTGGGTTTGGTGGTCTTGGGTGGAGCCGTCTTCATCTAGGACCACCGGGGAGGTTCTTTTTCCGTTTTTCTCCCTCTACCCCCCCCCCGAGGATGTCGGCATGCAGGACTGACGTCCAGACAGATGGGCGTGCGCTTTGCAAGCCGTTGTCAAGTGCTCTGACGTCCTCCCTCCCGGCTCTTGGCCGCCTGTGCCTGTGCTTCCACCAGCCCCGGAGCATTGGGTGCTTATATAGCACCCCGGGAACCCACCCCTGGAGGAGGAGAGCATCCGTTGGGATGCTCAATCCTCCTCCTCCCCTCCGACCCCCGGCAACCCGAGTCCGTTCCCAAACCCGGGTCGCCAGCATGGCGCGAGGTGTGGCGTCCAGCGCCTCAACCCTCAGCGCCACTGGGCTGGTGGGGTTATTATTTCTGATGACCTGAAAGTGTCAACACAGTGTGCCAAGGCTGCAGGAAGGGCCAGCATCATGCTGGGGGTATAGGCAGGGGTATCACTAGCAGAAGGCAGGAGGTAGTGATGCCTTTGTATAAAACATTAGTCAGGCCTCACCTAGAGTACTGTGTGCAGTTCTGGAGGCCACACCTTCAGAAGGACATTGACAGGGTGGAGATGGTCCAGAGAAGGGTGACTAAGATGATACAGGGCTTGCACCACAAAACTTATGAGAGACTGAAGGACTTCTATATGTGCTCACTGGAGGAGATGGGGGACATGATAGAAACAGAGTACCTAAAAGGGATAAACAAGGTGCAGGGAGGAGGCACCTTCCAATACAAGAGGAGTACAAGAATGAGGGGTCATAATATGAAATTGGAAGGTGGCAGGTTGAGAGGGAGAATGAGGAGGTTCTTCTTCACGGAGAGGGTGGTGGACGCATGGAATGGTCTGCCACAGGAGGTGGTGGGAGCAAGCATGCTGGAGGGATTTAAACATGCCTGGGAAAGGCATAGGGAAATCTTGGAGGTAGGGCAGAGGGAGAGGAAGCCACTGACCAGATAGGGTCAAGTATAGGGCTAATAGACAGACTAGATGGGCCTTGTGGTCCGTATCTGCTGACAGTTTCTATGTTTCTGTTTCTATGGACATGTTTTCACCCTTCTGGTCAAATATGATGTTTCAGCCAATAAACTATAAATGCCATGTCATGTTTATAAGGGAAGTCATAAAACAACTATCTTGAAAATTTGGGGTAGAAATTAAAACAAAACTATATAAAATTATTAAGAAACTGTGTGCAGTGCCAGTTTTGATCCCAGTGAGTATGTTTTTGTATCCCATCCCGGTGACCTGTGTTGGGGCGAGTTCAGTGACTCAGCTGGATGGGGTGAGGGTGGGATGGTACTGTTATGCAACCCCCCCAGCTAGGGAATGAAAGATGCAGGGTTGCCCACATGGTCCCAAGTACCATATAGTACTTCTCTTGGCATAGGACCCTGCAAATCTCTACCTGTGGGTGTCAGTGTGTCCTGTGCATTGGCGGACAGATGGACTCTTTGCCCGCTGTGTGTGTGTGTGTGTGTGTGTGTGTATCTTGGCCATGTGGAAGCATACGGAACAGATGGCCCTGTGCTTCTGCAGTCCACCGGACAGCCCCATGATTTCTTGCAATTCATCACCACATGGAAGTGCAGGGCCTGAAAGGACCCTTTACATCCGTATACAGAAGGAGTCTTCCCTTTTTTCTCTTGGGCCCAGTGCATCCACACCAGTTCACACAGGTCCCAAAGGGACCTGCATGAATGAGGATATGATTCAGCTATCTCAAAAAGAAGGAAATTATTTGCAAAAAACTTGTATCAATGGTAAACGTCACAAAAATAGGGAGATGCTGCATTTGAGTTTTCAACAGTTACTCTTCCCAAGCAGCAAAAGGAAAAAACTTCAGGGTTTTGTGTGTCCGGAGTCTTGGCGAATCAGCAGTAGGGTCTTCCTTGTGGTTAATGATGCCCACCCTGTTCCCTGAGCAGACAAGGTCAGACATGATCGCCTTTCTTCACACAAGGCATGTGAAGAAAGCTACAACAGATTGTGTGTGCAACATGTGGCAAAACACACTTCTCTGTCTTTAATGACTGTATCATTAGGGGGTACTGCCTAGGAGCTGTACCTTGTGCTTCGAACAGGAGACTACAGGCCGAGGGGAAGGTTGAGCATTATGGGTGAAAACCCCAAGTAAGACATACCACTGATTTGCCAAGACTCTGGAGACCCCAAACCCCAATGTTTTTCCTTTTGCTGATTGGGGGTGGTAAGATAGGGTTGGAAAATGTAACGCCACATTTCCCTACCTTTGTGGCATTAAGTTGAACCCTAAATTGTGCATTAATGCAGTTTTTTTGCAAAGAACACATGTATATATATATATATATATATATATATATATACACACACACACATATACACACACACACACACACATATATATACATAGTATAACCCCCATTATCCGAAACCCTATTATCCAAATCTCCACATTATCCGAAATAAAGTGTTGTTCCCCAGTGTCTAGCATGCTGTAATTGTGCCTCCTTTGTTGCCAGTGCAGAGTGCGATTAACTTAAGCGGCTTGCTTGTTACCGCTAATAGCAGCTTGTTAGAGCGTACACTGTTCACTATAAAAGTGTTAACTCTGAAGCTCAATCAAGCAGACCGACTATCTGAATGAGCTACAATGGCACTCAAATGAAAATGTCTTGTCTTAGACATCCAGTAGAAAGTGCGTGTCCTTGAGTGTCTCGATAATGGTGAGTGCATTGTGGATATCACAGTCAAGTTCCAGATTGGTAATGCCACTGTATGTGACATACAATCCACCACAGAAAAGATTTGGGAATATGCTTCCACAATGGACTGCCCAGAGGGACCCAGCCGTAGAAAAAGTATGAAAGACAGCAAGGACGAAGCGCTTGATACGGCGCTCTATCTCTGGTTCGTACAAAATCAAGTGAAAGGAACCCCCATATCCAGGCCAATATTAAAACAAAAAGCCATCTCATTTCATCAATGGAGTAGATTCATTTGGTGCTAGCAAGGGATGGCTTAATAGTTTTAAAAAGCGGCATGGCATACTACAGCTCTCCGTGGTAGGTGACTTGCTGTCCGCTTTGAGTGCTAATATTGCTCAGTTCCATCAAAAATTATGTGAGCTGATGAGTGCAGAGGGACTTTCAGAAGCTCAAATTTATAACGCAGATGAGATGGGCACTTATTGGAAGACGCTTGCGGAAAATACCTTTGCATGTTGGTCTGAGAAGTTTGCACCAGGGTATTTTAAAAAAAAAAAAAGAGTTTGTTCTTGGTTGTGCCAATGCCCACTCGATTACCCGAATAAAAATGATGTCCCCTATACATTCAGATAATCAGGGTTATACTGTATGTATGTGTGTGTATATATACAGTATATATTTTTTTTTCTTTGCAAAAAACTTAAGTTAATGCACACCACAAAAGTAGGGAAATGTGGTGTTAGGGTTTTCAACACTAACTCCCCACCCCCACCTCACAAGCAGCAAAAAGAAACATTAGGGTTTGGGGTCTCTGGAGTCTTGGCTAATGAGAGGTGAGGTTTTCCTTGGGGTTGTCAACCCTAAAGCTCTCCCTTCTCCCCAGCCCACAGCCTCATGTCCGAAGTGCAAGGTACAGCTCCAAACCAGTGCCCCATACTGATACACTCTTCAAAGGTAGATTAGTATTTCTCTCTCTGTGTTGCCAACACAATCTGTTGTAGCTTTCTTCACGTATGACATTGTTTGCTCAGGGAATGGGGTGGGCATTAGGGTTGACAACCCCAAGGATGATCCCATCATTGATTCACCAAGACTCCTGAGACCCAAAACCCTAATTTTTTTTTCCTTTTGCTGCTTTGGGAGTGGCAGTGGAGAGTTAGGATTCAAAACCCTAACACCACATTTCCCTACTTTTGTGGTGTTATATTAAACCCCAACTGGTGCATTAACAAAGTTTTCTCAAATAATTGCTTTCTGAGATAGTGGAACTGTATCCTCAGGGACCTGCATGAACAGATGCAGATGTGCAGGGCTTTTTGGACCCTGCGCCAAGGAAAAATTCCGTCTTCCTATGGAAGTGCAGTGATGGATGTCAAGAATTCATGGGGCTGTTTGGTGGGCTATGGAAGTGTTGGCCCTCTGGTCCATGCACTTCCATGTGGCCACACACACAGACACACAGGGCAAAGAGTCTGTCAGCCAATGCACAGGACCCTCTGCCACCCATGGGTGCAGTAGTGCAAGGACCTATGCCTAAAGAACAGTTATCTTCACTATATGGTACCTGGACAACCCGGAAGCTTTCACTCCCTGGCTGGGGGGGGGATGTCATATAACAGTGCCACCCCCTATCCTCAACCCATCTAGCTGGGTCACTGAGCTCGCCCTCAAACTCACCTCACTGGCACAGGATCACAAAGTATATCCACATGGGTCAAGATTGGCACTACAAACAAAGTTTATATATATATATATATATATATATATACACACACACACACATATACACACACACACACACATACTATAAATATATATTTTTTTTATTTTGACCCCCAATTTTAAGATAGTTGTCTTATGACTCCCCTTATATCACAAGTGTGAATATGTCTTGTCAGGATTTAAAAAAATGACACCTGTCACGTTTATGAGTGGTGTGGAAAAATGGCTATGTTGAAAGTTTGGAGTTAAAATATTGAAAATTAGTGAAGTTATATAATGAGCGTTGAAATACACTTTATGTATCACATCATTTATGTATCATACATGAGAATTATGTTTGGTCTCTGAGTTTTGTGACTTGTATTTTGGCCTGTTACCTTGCCTGTGACTATATATTTCTGACCTTGTATCTTACGTAATTGCACTTTATGTAATGACCCCTTGGGCCGGATTCACAAAAGGCAACTCAGGACGCAAAGCAACTTGCGTCAAAAAATACGGTGCAAGTAGCAATTACATCATGAGTAGTTGTGACACGTTTGGATTCAGAAAGGCAGCCTGCGACATGCTGCAGGCTGCCTGCACTCAAGTGGACCAATGCACCATAAACCCTCTTGCGACACGACGTAAGGGGTTTTATGGCAGCAGTTTCACCCTATTCAGGTAGGGTGGCTGCTAAGTCCCCAAATCAAGATTCAGAGACAACCACTGGTGGACATCTGTCAAAGAACATTTATGCCAGCTATAAACTGGTGTAAGTGGTCTCTGCCATTCACCGGGGGTTGCCAATGTGCCCCCATCAGAGCATCAGATAGCCCTCATGGGCTACAGCCCCCCCAACAGCCCCATTCCCATTAATCCAACACCCCCTACATGCCCATACCCCCCATGCATAGATCACCCCTGTGCCCAAATCTCAACCAGTAGGGGACAGGGGTGCCGGTGTGGGCCATGCCCCTCCCAGTCCCAAAACACACTCCACAATGAAGCCTGTATGGGCTTTCAAACCCCCCAATCCCCGTTCACCCCAAATGCCATCCTGTTAGTGGCGAACATAGAATAGCAAAACCTATAACTGCCCTGGTGGTCAATGGCCCCAACCTGCAGTGCAAAGCCCCACCACCCCACCGGGCAGAGTCAACTAGCACAGCCCTTCTCACCACCATGGTCAGCCACAGACTGAGCTTTGCTAAGAGGTATATAGTAATTATACATGCTCCATGAATGACAGCAGCTGTCATTCACGGAGCATGCATAATCACTGCACGAGCTCTCAGCAGAGCTCAGTTGGTGGCTGGCCATGGTGGTGAGAGGTGGCTGCCAGTCACCGACTCGCCCACTGAGGGGGTGTGTGTGTGTGGGGGGGGGAGAAGCAGGGTGGGCTGGCACTGCCAGGCGGGGGGGCCATTGGACCACCAGGGCATTATCAGGTGATGCCCTGTATTCCCACAGGGGAGATGGCATTGCGGGGAGTGGGTGATTGAGCATTGGGGGGTGTTCTGATAGCCCATGGGGCATACAGGGTGGCATTATTGGGCTTGGGGGGCAACTGACCACACTGGGCTGTTAGAACTGTGGGTACTGAGGACATGGGGGACACGGACACATGCCATGCTTCCTTCTGCGGGTGCTTCTGCCGCTGGCCTGTCCTGCGGCTTGTGGCATTCCTGGGGATGTGTCCTTCCTTGGACAGATGTTGCAAGCCACAGGACCCAGGCTCTGTGACCCTGTCCAATACTGAATCAGGCACAGGGTCCCGGATGCAGGGGCCACTGCTGCAAGCGGTCACTGTCACAGTTTGCGGCAACCTTTTGCGAATCCAGCCCCTTGTTCTGTAATTTCCTGCACCTCATGTTGAGGCCTGCATTTATTGTTGTTCTCCACACCTGTATTGCTTAATGTGCCATGCTGTGGCTCAGGTCATGCCTGAAAACGGTCCTTTGGATCAGTGCACCCACCCAGTTATCAAAGACAAAGTTATTTATTTATTTAACTAAATAAATACTGCAATTTTCACTCATATCCTGGTCATTTTACCATATTTGTACACCAAATTTTTAGCACAGCCTTCTTATTACCATAGGTGAACATTTTCAAATCCCCGCTGAAATGTCATTTCGCGCAACAGGTGCAAAAACACATTTTGGCCAAGATTTGAAAAACATCTGTAACGTTAATGATGTGGTGTAAAAAAATGGCTATGCTGAAAATTTAGGATCAAAATATTGTAAATTACCAATGTTACAAGGGAGTGTAGAAAATTTTCGACATACGTTCATAACTGTTGTTTATAAATATTTTGACCCCAAATCTTCAATATGACCCAACCTCATGCACAAGGAGAGTGAAAATGTTCAAATCCTCCCCAAAAGTTAATTTTGCAAAGCGACTGCAAAATCGCCTTTCCGGCCAAATTTACATAATTTCACCACCCCTGGTCATGAGGTGGGGTCCCAAAACGGCCATGTTGAAAATGTGGTGCAGACATATACAAAAATGACAAAGTTATTAACAAAAGTTCAAATCTCATTGAAATACATTCAACCGTTCTTACCTTATTTTCTCATGTAACAGTTGCTGGTTCTAGCAGCAAGACATGTCTCCGATTGGACATTGGATCTACGTTGTAGGGCATGTTCAGGTGAGTGAGGTCTTTGGGGCAGTGGGTGCTGAGTGGGAGATCATGGGGGGGGAGGCAGATCGGCAAGGGACCATTTTCTTTACAGGTAAAAAGAACATCAACAAGGAAGTGTTTTTTTTTTATTACAGGGGATTTTACATTGGAGATTGGGTGTCCCAGTGTCGGACTACTGTTTGGCGGTACCACCAAGTACATAATAGAAACAAGGTGGGCGACCTGGAGGGGACGTGGGTCAAAAGAATCAGTACTGGGGGTGGGCATCCCGGTCCGCTTATATAATAATAATAACAAACATTGGGAAGGAGGTGGCATGTGACCGGGGAGGGGGGGAGAAAGAAGCGGTACCAGGGGTAGGGCACCCTGTCCGCTTAACAAATATTTTAATTAGAGAGATTGATACACAGACAGACAGGCAAGCAGAAGAGGAGATCACTGACTCACTGCTTCAACTGAAGTTGGTAGCATGACTCCAGTTGTGGCTTCAGAATTCAAGAAAGTCCCACCTCCTCTTGCTAAGCTAGGCACCTGGGATTTTGGGGTGCCCAGAAAAACTATTTATGGCCATTAAAAAAAAAAACACAAACCAGAATCTAGCAAAAAGGGTCCCATTTAGCTAGATTCAGGTATTTTGGTTTTTAAATTACACCTTTTTTAATGTATTTTTCACTTTTTTAGTTTGAGGGAAAAAACACAAGATGGCGGCCATCACGAGATAAAAAAAAAATGTTTTGTGCTGTGAGAAGCAAAAGATGAGAAAACAAAACCGGTCTCACGACATGGAATTTTTTGTGTCGTATCAGAAAGTTATCCAACAGCCCTACTGAGCATGTTCAGAACAGAAAAAAAAAGCCCTTTAAATCCTTTTAACTCTGGAACTGTTTAACATTATTTCACAAAACCTTCCAAAGGCACTACTTTGACACAACATGCTTCTTCCCTGAATGTTTTTTGGGAATAAAATTCCATTTGATGCAGGCTGTACGTGACAGCAAAACCAAAAACCCACATTAAGTATAGGAAAAAATTAGACATCTACAGAAAAATTACATATGCGGATCTCAGAAACTGCACAAGCAGCTATCACAAAACTTTACACATATTTAGAACTTGCCTGCTAGACAATGCATGCAAAATGTCAGCTAATTTCATCGAACACTGACAAAGCTATTAAGATGCAAAGTTAGGGGTTTAACACAGAACCTGTCAGTCAACCTCAACTATATTTGCACCATTAGAAACACAGACAATGAGAGCAGAAAAAGACAAGAGGTCCTTCCAGTCTGCCCAAATTCCCTATACTCTCTGGGACCTACTGTTCCTCCAGGGTACAAACCCTCCTCCATCCTCTCTCTATTCTCCTCCTTGGTCCTGTCAACCCAGTAACCAGTATTCCCTTCATCATGTTCCAGCCTGCTTGAATCCGGTTTTCGCACCCACCGCTTCAGCCGACAGACTGTTCCAAGGCTCCACCACCCTTTTTGTAAAGTAGTACTTCCTCAAATCTCTCCTGAACCTACCTCCTGTTAATTTTCATGTGTGTCCACATGACCGCAAATTGATATTCAGGTTAAATACTTCCCGCAGTTCACTTTATTAATTCCTTTAAGGAACCTGAATGTCTCTATATCTCCCCTCTCCTATCTGGTCTTCAGTGAGTATATATTTAGCGCCTTGAGGCGCTCCTCATAGGATCTGCCCTGCTGGCCCTGAATTTTTGTTACTTAGCACTGCACTGTCTCCAACCTATGCTTATCCTTTCTGAGGTGAGGACTTCAGAAACGGGTGCAGTACTCTAGGTGAGGCCTCACCGGGGATCTGTAAAGGGGAAGTATTGCCTCCTTTTTCTGCTCTCAATACCCCTCCCAATACATCCCAGCACCCTGTTAGCCTTGCTATGGGCCATGTTGCACTGACTAGATTGCTTAAATGAGTTGATAACTCCCAGATCCTGTTCCTCAGCTGTAGTGCGAAGTCTCTCTCCTCCCATCCAGTACTCTGTCTTGGGGTTCTTTTTCCCTAGGCGCATTACCTTGCACTTTCTAGCATTGAATTTTAACTGCCAGACCTTTGATCACCCTTCTGGCTTTTGTAGGGGTCTCTGCATTTCCCTTAATCCTTCATCACTATCCTTCCTCCCACATAGTTTTGTGTCATCTGCAAAGGGACATGACCTGCCCTAGATTCCTTCACCAATGTCACTAATGAACATGTTGAAGAGGACCGGTATAACACGGTTCACAGTAGGGTTGTCAGAATTTGTGCGAGAAAGATTCGAACCCTGGTGTTTGCGTTCTAATTCAGAACTCTAACACTAGAGGGTTTGCAAAAGGGTTTGAATTTTCTTTTATTACTTAAATGCCACTGCCTACTATTTCCTGGGGACAGATTGACAGACTCTGGGAGGGACAAACTCAGGGTGTAATAATAGGGGAAGAAAGTAGGGCCACAAGTTCCCCAACAATTAAGGTAAGCACATTTGTCACTGCCAATATTCAGCCTCTTTTGCTGCTGCTGCCTGCTGATGGGCTAGGAAGGACAGACTCGGGAGCTTACCATTCGGGGAGAGGGGTTTCACTAGTGGGACAGAGAGCCACAAGAGAGTGCAGTGAGCTGTGGCAGCTAGACAGAACACGGGGGGGGGGGCTTGCTGCACAAGCTGGCCTGGCTGGAACCGGGAGGATCAGGAGAGAATTGCAGGAAGGAGGGAGGGAGAAAGTGAGGCCCCACCTGGAGTACAGTGTACAGTTCTGGAGACCATACCTACGTAAGGACATAGACAGGGTAGAGAAGGTTCAGAGGAGGGCAACAAAGATGGTGCATGGATTGCATCACAAGTCCTATGAAGACAGGTTGAAGGAACTGAACATGTACTCCCTGGAGGAGAGGAGGGAGAGAGGGGATATGATAGAGACATACAAGTATCTTACAGGGAGAAACAGGGTGCAGGAAAACACTATTTTTAAGCTAAAAAGATGTTCGAGGACTAGAGGGCATGGGATGAAGTTGGAGGGAGGACGATTCAGAGGAAACATGAGAAAGAATTTCTTCACAGAACGGGTGGTGGACAAGTGGAACACCCTGCCAGAGGAAGTGGTGGGGGCTGAAACAATCACGGGATTTAAGAATGCATGGGATAGACAAAGGAATTCTAGAGGTCAGGGGTAAGGGGAAACGGACTTCTAGGAAAACAAACTGAACTTACAAGCTCAAATGGGCAGACTGGGTGGGCCATAGGCCCTTATCTGCCGACACTGTCTATGTATCTATGTAGAAAGTGACGGATCGCACTGCCAGAAGTAGCATAAGCACATATTGCCGCCAATAGTGAGGAGTCAGGATGAGTGAGCGGGAGACTGACTGCTAGCGTCAAGAGAAATGTGGTACTATTGTCGACATGTTTGGTGCTTCAATTCTCCTCTTCCTAAGACTGTCCTGACTTTTTAAAACTGAATGCTGCTGCTGTGTCCGCCCACCAATGCTGAGGAGCTGCTACTTTTCTTGCCAGTGCTGGGAGTCAGTCGTAGAGTCCTTATAGTCTGGGATCGAGCAGTGCAGGGCTGAGGGCACCAATGAGTGACTGTGGGGGTTAGTTCAGTAGGGGCGATCAGGCTGAGCCTATAGCCTGTGGAACTAACTGGAGGCTGCCAGCTTAAAGGTTGGGAGAGGACAGAGGAATATGGACTGTTGGAGGCATGAGGTGGAGCTGGCTGCTGAAAGCAACAACTAACTGGGAGGTAGGATTGACTCGTGGTGCTGCAGTGTGGTGGATGGGGGTGAGTAGTGATGCAGCCAGCAACATCATCATGCCACGGTGGGGGGGGGGAGAGAGATACCATATGCTCACTATGTTGTATGGACAAAAACAAGGTAAAGCAATAAGCAGAGGAGGTGGTGGAAGCGAGGGGATTCCGGTTTGCAGAGGGCAGTTCTAAGCTTGCAGGGGCTACATACTATTGGCCATTTGATTTGGAACCAGTCAAGGCCAAGGAAAATTAGCCTGCTGCAATCTGCCAGACATTCTTTCTTCCTGTTGTATCTGGTCTCAGGAGTGGGTCAGTGGCTCTACCAGGCAGTGACCAGCACAGCAATCAGCAAAACAGAACAAAACCACTGAAATTGCAGTTACATAAGAACTTACCGCAACAGTAGATCTTCGAGAGAGGTTCCTGCAGTAGGTCTTAACATATAGGACTACGCCCCACCCGGCGTCAGGTCCGAACGGCAAACTTGTAGATAGCAATCATCAGCGGGCATCGTGACATCAGCCTGGCTATAAAAGAGGCGGTCCCGTGCCCGCTCTCCAGTTCTTTTCCACCAGAGATCTAAAGAAAGGTAAACAATATCTAGGAGTAGAGAAAAATTCCTAGGCCCCAGTTTCCTCTCTAGACTCAAGGACTAGCTAGGATGGAAAATAAAGGAAATAACATGCAGAAACTGAGGAAAGGTGGGTGGGAAACTAGACCTACTGCAGGAACCTCTCTCGAAGATCTACTGTTACGGTAAGTTCTTACGTAACTGCAATATCTTACTTCGAGAGGGTTCCTGCAGTAGGTCTTCACATACAGGACTGAATACCAAGCAGCCCCCAAAATAATTATGTAGAGGTGCATCCGGTAGGATAAGTCGCCAAAGGGAATCATGACAGGAGGCCTTGCAGAACTGCGAGACCAAAACCTGTTCTGCGCTTAGAGGCAATGTCCAGACTGTAATTCTTGGTGGAAGTGTGAACAGATGACCAAGTGGCCGTTGCACAAATCTCTGCAGTGGACACATTCCTAAAGAAGGCAGTAGAGGTAGCCACGCTGTGGGTGGAGTGACCTTTGACTGCCCCGGGACTTCCCATATTTCATGTAAGAAAAATGGATGCAGTTGGCTAACCATCTAGAGATGATTTGTTTGGAGACAGCCTTGCCCTGGTACTGGGGAGCAAAGGCTACAAAGAGATGGTTCGATTTATGAACCTCTTTAGTCCGGTTCATGTACTACCTCAGAATCCAGTGCACATCTAGGGTGTGCAGAAGGTATTCCCCCCTGTTGGAATGCTGGGGATAGTATACTGATAATTCCACACTCTGATTCAGAGTGGTTTCTGATACCACTTTGGGGAGAAAGAAAGAGTTAGTCCAAAGGACTACTCTGTCTCTATGAAAAATTAAATAAGGTTCTTTACAGATGAAAGCCTGTAGCTCAGAGACCCTTCTGGTGGAAGTGATTGCGACTAAAAAAGAGTCTTCCAGGAAAGGAAGTGTAAGTCGCAAATAGAAGCTGGTTCAAACGGGGGTAAAGTCAGCTTCTCGAGCATGAAATTCAGGTCCCGGGGGGACAGGGATTCCGCATAGGAGGTTTCAAGTGAAGGATGCCTTTCAAAAAGGTTTTGGCAACCTCCAACTGAGCCAAGATGGACCTTAATGGAGTAGCTAAGGCCCGTCTCAGATAAATGTGCGAGGTACTCTAACACCTGGGCCGCCGAGCACGAAAAGGGATCCCAGCTCCTTGCTAGGGCCCAGATCGAAAATCTTTTCCAATTCAAGGCGTAAGTGGATCTAGTAGAGGGTTTTCTGGCTTCTACTAAGATGTGTGCAACCTGTGAGGAAACACCATAGCGTGACACCGCTATGTCCACAGGTGCCACGCATGAAGGTGGAGAGACTGAAGGCTCGGGTGCACCAAGATGCCCTGCTCCTGTGTCAGAAGGTCATCGAAAAACGGCAGAGGGACTGGAGGTTCCAGTGCCAGTTGCTGCAAAAGAGGATACCAAATCTAGCAAGGCCAGAGAGAAGCAATATGAATCATATGAGTTCCCTCCTGCTGAAGTTTCACCAGAATCTTCTGAATGAGATGAAAGGGAGGAAATGTGTAAAGTAACCTCCCTGTCCAAGAGAGAGACAGTGCATCTCACCAAAAAGCATCATGCCCGAGAACGAGCGAGCAAAAGTTGGGTAGTTTTGCGTTGAATGGGGAGGTGAACAGATGCAGGTCTGAACGACACCATCGAAGAAATAAATCTTCGACCACCTCTGACTTTAGCTCCCACTCATGAGCCCTGGCCACTGATAGACAGACTGTCCGCCAGGATGTTGCTTTCTCCTGGTATGTGGATTGCTGTCAAGTAAAGGCTGTGCTGGATCGTCGAGTACCAAACCATCATCGCTTCCCTGCAGAGGGGGTACGACCGGGTTCCTCCCTGTTTGTTGATGTACCAGACTGTGGACTATTGTCTGTCTAGACCAGAAGAGATCCCAGTACCAGAAGGGACTGAAACGCCTGGAGAGCATAAAGAACTGCCCTGGTCTCCAGAACGTTGATGTGGAGCATGCGCTCCTGATCGGACCAAGACCCCTGCGTCTTGTGAACCCCCGGATGGGCTCCCCAGCCTAAGTCCGAGGCATCCGTGGTGAGGATTTGGGTAGGAACAGGGGAATGGAAAGGGGTTCCCCTCAATAGATTGGAGAGATCCTGCCACCAGTGAAGATCTCTCTGAAGGTTGGTGGAGATCATGACTTTTTGGTTCATGTCATCCGTCCTCTGATCCAATTGGACTCGGAGAGACCACTGGGTGACCCTCATGTGAAGTCTGGCCAGTGAAACTGTGGAAATGGCCGCTGCCATCAGTCCCACAAGACGGAGCACAGCATGTGCTGGGATCCATCGAGCCTCGGCCACAAATGTGGCCTGAGCCACCAAAGTCTCAGCTCGATCTGATGGCAGAAAAGCCTTGCTCTGTACTGTATCTAGTACAGCTCCAATGAATTGGAGCCGTTGAGATGGTACTAGCTGGGACTTGGGGAAGTTGACCGTGATCCCAAAAGGGAGAACAAATTCAGAGTGAAAGAGAGAGACGCTTTCAGGCTGGTAGGAGAGGGTACTGCGAGGAGCCAGTCGTTCAGGTACGGGAAGACATAAATGCTCTGGCAGCGTAAGAACGCTACCACCACTGCTAGACACTTTGTGAACACCCGGGGGGGGGGGCAGAGGAAAGGCCAAAAGGGAGTGCCCGAAACTGGAAGTGATCCTCCATGACAGTAAAATGGAGGAAACGGTGGTGAGCTGGGAGGATAGGGATGTGCAGGTATGCATCCTGCATATCCAGGGAGCACAGCCAAGAGTTAGGATAGAGCTAGGGGAGGAGCCCCTGAAGGGTCAACATATGAAACTTCTTGTACTTGAAGATGTTTAGTGTGCTGAGGTCCAGGATCGGTCTCAGATCACCCGTTTTCTTCGGGACTAGGAAGAAGTGGGAGTAAAATCCCCTTCCTGTCTGGTTCTGAGGGACAGGTTTTATGGCCTCCTTTAGAAGACAAGCCTGAATCTCTTGCGAGACAAGGGGAACCTGATCCCGAGGATAGCAAGACTATCCCAGAGGTAGAGGGGCTGGAATCTCAAGGAACTCGATTGAGTGACCCCGCTGGATAAGCTGAAGCACCCAAGACTCTGCGGTGACGAGCCTCCAACCTTCCAGGTGGAGGCTGAACCTCCCTCTGAGCAGTTCCTCCGGAAGTAAGGGAGGGAGCGGAAGGAGGGGAAAGGAGTCAAGACGCTGAGGGAAGGGGAGTTTTGGCCCCCAAGGCTGGTTTGGAGAATTTAGCCTGTGGGGTTTGGGCTCCTGAGCGAGGGGCATGTCTTTTATCCTGACGTTTAGCCTGGTTCTTGTTCCACCTTCTTTGGCAGTGAAAGGGCTGCTTTTTCTGGACTGTCTTGTACAAAGAGCGTACATCTCTTAAGGAGCGTCCACTCTCTTGCAGTCCCATAATGATATCTTTAGCATCGCTGCCAAAGAGGACGGAACCCCTAAAAGGGGCGTCCAAGAAGGAAGTCTGTACATCCTGTGCTAAACCAGCTATCCGAAGCCAGGAGAGCCGGCGGAGACAGATCCCGGTGGCTGTCGCCCTAGCCACAGAATCCACTGAGTCGTACGTCGCTTGGAGCGCGTGACGACACGAGGACTTCCCCATCCTAACCTTGTCCAGGAGCTTCTTCCTAAGGTTTTCGTCCTGAACCTCAAGTAGATCCCTTTCTAGCTCCGAGAGAGTAGCATTTTGAAAAGCAACCATGTGCGAGACATAGTTGGGATACCTAATGCCACAGGAGGAAGAACAACAAATTTTTCGCCTGAACTGGTCTAACTGACGAGAGTCCTTATCTGGAAGGTTGGAGGCTCGTCACCGCAGAGTCTTGGGTGCTTCAGCTTATCCAGCGGGGTCACTCGATCGAGTTCCTTGAGATTCCAGCCCCTCTACCTCTGGGATGGTCTAGCTATCCTCGGGATCAGGTCCCCCTCGTCTCGCAAGAGATTCAGTGGTGGTGAGGAACTCAGGTGTTTTGGTTGGGTTGACTGGTCATGGGCAGCAGTAATGACAATGGAGTCAGCCTTAGGATGGGAGTTAAGGTGTTGAATCCCTTCTGGGGGATAATAGGTCCAGTCTGCCTTCCTGGAGACTGGGAATGGAGGACGGTTGTTGCCATATTGTGGTAACCAAGTCCTCGTGAGGTCCCATCCACGGGGGATATGGGGATGGGATCCGATGTAGTAAGGTCCAGGAGCTCCGCTAGCCTTTTGCATTGCAAATCAAGATCTTTTGGGGGCCAGCCTCCGGCTGCATGTATGGATCTCAAAAGGTCTCCAAAAGATGGGTCCTTCAGAGGAGACATAGGAGACTCCTTTGGGGGAACCTCAACAGGATATCTGGGATCCGAGGGATCAGTGTCAGACTCCATGTCAGAGGGTTCAGAGCCGCTGGGAATGGGAGGTTCCATATCCGCGGCACCCGCAGTAAGAGAACCCAAGGTTCTGCCTGCAGTAGGCAATGGAAAGGGGGGCCCTAGGCTAGGGAGGTTCCCCTACCGACTGCCTGAGCTCCAACAGTAACTGGGTTCTGGCCTCCTGCCACCAGTGGGGTGCTTTTTCCAGTGCCGGTGGTGGTGGAGGAGGCTGGTAGGACGGATAACCTGGGTACTGAGGCCAAGAAGGGTAATGATAACCCATTTGAGAATAGTATGAATACCCAGGGTATCCCGGCATCGGGTGTCCTAGCGTCGGGTATCCCGGTGTCAGAGGCACATAGCCCGGCGTCGGAAATTGAGGAGTTGATGGTAGGCCGCCCGAGGTGGGACAATGGGTTCTGAGTCCAGAAACCCGCCTGGAGGATCTAGTCCTGCCGGGGGCAGTGCCAAGGCACCTCAGGGAGGCACGGGATCTGGGAGGGCCCCCAAAGGTCCCGAGGGAGGAGGCTCCATGGAGAGATCCCCAGCCGGTGGTGGACTGAAGTCTGGGGATGGCGGAAGACCTAGCAAGGGAGGGAGGTCCAGAAGGAGCCCCAACGGCAGGTCTGAATGTGATTTTGCTGGAAGATAGATCAGCGCCGGGCTCGTGGAAGTCCAGAGACTGCCACTAGTCTTATCGGCAGAGACCATGCGCCCTTCAACGGGGTCGAAGGGAGTCTTAACGGCAGGGCAGGTAGACTTTACAGGAACCTCTAAAGAGGCAACCCCCGGCTGCCCGCTCACCTTGGCAGGAGGGGGAGAAGGTGCCCGGCCTAAAGAAGCAGATGGGGCACTGGCAGAAGTACTCACAGTTTCGGAGGGCCTCCCACGTGTCGACAGACTCCGTTCCCAGCGCTTCTCTTTGCTTTTCTTCTTTTTCAGACCCAACGACGATCTATCCCGCAGTTCCTGGAGCTCCTTTTTCCATAGACGCCAGCCGGCAGGTCAGGAGATGGGCCTCAAGGGTCTGCCTACGCCTGGTTCAGGTCGCCTGGTTGAAGGCCTGGCAGATGGAGCACTCCTGGGAGTTGTGCTCAGAACTGAGACAGAGGAGGCAGCAGGAATGGTTGTCCCTGTGTGGGATTTGAGCGCCGCACTTCTTCTTTTGTCTAGAAGACATCAAATAGATCGAAACAATTTAGTTGAAAACTAGTTATGAGGTGATGAAAACCTCGACAAAATGGTGGATGTCTGATCGCTGTTCTATTGTGTGGCGAACGTTTCTGAGGCGATGGCGGGAAAGAACTGGAGAGCGGGTGTGGGACTGCCTCTTTTATAGCTGGGCTGACGTCACGACGCCAGACTTCGGGGGCGGTCCCCACTGATGATTGCTATCTACAAGTTTGCCGTTCGGACCGGACGCCAGTGGGCGCAGTCCTATATGTGAAGACCTACTTCAGGAACCTTCTCTAAGTAAGATCTTGAGTTAACATAGTTCTAGTCTGTGCGAAGGCAAGGGTAGGTGGTGTTTGTTTGTTAGTGGGCTGTTCTGCTGTGCTGTGTTGGACATGTCTACTGTATTGTCTACAGTCAGTGTCCGATTTAAGATGCTGTGCTGTCTAGCATTTCTCCTGTAAGCCATCTGAACCTGACTACATGTCTGCTTTGGTAGGAGCTGCTGGCGGGGAGTATATGGTTAGCCTAGCATGCAACTCCAGTGTTTTACTCTCTGTTACCACAGTTAAATTTAACAAAAACAAATCACCTTTACCCTTCAGGTGGGTGGAATGGCACAAGGCAGTCATTATGGAAAGGAAGGGGGGGGAGGGAGAAAGAGCTGTAGATCAAGTAGGGTCTACTGTGACAAAGTAGGTACAGAAAAATGGGTAGACTGGTTGAGTCAAACGGTCCTCATCTGCCATCAAATTCTATGTTTCTATGTTAAAATGAATTACAGTAATTGCTGTGCAAAATCAAACATAACAGATAATTTACTTTCTGGTGGGTAGCACAGCACTCATGATCCGAAGCTGGTTGAGTGTGTGGTTGTTCCCCCCCCCCCCCAACCTTTACACCAGAATTACTCCTCTGGATGGACTGACAGCTGTGATGGAGGGACTAGTTAAATTAGTGTGTTAATTATACTGATACTGTAATGTACACTCACGCAAGCAGCGCAAAGTGTATAGTTGAGTCCTGTGACTCAAACCTTCAGTTGTGCAGCAGGAAATTATTGGGGTAGATGGAACTGGATGAGTAGCAGAGCAGACGCATTGTGCTCTGCTCCATTTTTTGGGAAAAAGAATATACACTTTGATCGAAGGCAGGCACTGATAGTGGTGTGGAAGCAAGGCATTTTTTTCCTGTGTGGCAGAAATTACAGGGAGATCAACGGACTGAAGCAGCCAGGCAGTGGCAAAAGTGGCAGTTGGCAAGGTGGTTTGATGTAAGGGAGTAGGCAGGCAGGTGGGACTGGGGTCTCTGTGTACAGGACAGGTCATCTTCCTGCTGTGTGCACTTTACTATACCGTATCTGTGACTCCTTCTACTTGGCTTACTGGGCCTGGCCAGCCCATCATCCTGCTGTGTGCCCTTTGACTGCACTGTATCCTACTCACCAATGTGTGTGTGTGACCATGTGCACTGTGTTGCACAGCAGCCAGTTGTGTGGTATCCTTAAATACATGCCAGAAATATTTCCCTGTTGGGAAGAGACGCAGAAAAATCACTTTCATTGTGTTGTGTGACTCTTGTCTCCTGCGTGGCGGACTGGCCAGTCCATCATCCTGCTGTGTGCCTTTTGACTGCACTGTACCCTACCCACCAGTATATGTGACAGTGTGCAGCCCAGCACCCAGTTGTGCGGAATCTTCAAATACATATAAGAAATATTTTCCTGTTGGGAGGAGAGATGGTAAAATCCCTTACTCATTACAAAGAAAAAAATATATATCTGTGTGTCACTGTGTTATGCAACTCAGTCTCCTATGTGGCGTACTGGCCATCGTCCTGCTGTGTGCTGTTTCATTGCTTCACTGTGCCCAGTGAGTGTGTGACTCCAACGTGGTGTACTAGCCATCTTCCTGCTGTGTGCTATTTCATTGCTTCACTGTGCCCAGTGAGTGTGTGACTCCTACGTGGCATACTGGCCATCATCCTGCTGTGTACTGTTTCACTGCTTCACTGTGCCCAGTGAGTGTGTGACTCCTACGTGGCATACTGGCCATCATCCTGCTGTATCCCCTTTGATTGCAGTACTGTACCCAATATATCAAAGTCACACTTGATCATTTCTCTCTTGCCTTATATTGGAAGATTTTATTTCTCTTTGTCCTCAATTTCATGTGCATTTCACGATTTTACTTCATCACTGGCAGCATGTCCACAATTTCACATGTATTTCACTATTATCTGCTTTATTGGCAGCACAGTTATTAAAAAAAAATAAAAAATAAAAAAAAATCGGATTAGAGTTCTAAAAAAAAAATTAGAACCCTAGAACTTTTTCACAAGTTCTAGGCTAGAACTAGAACCCAGAACTTAAGAGGGCTCTGACAACCCTAGTTCACAGTATAACATAGTTGTGCCAGTATAAAATAGTACACAGAAGTTAACAGTACATAAGTTTTTGGGGCCACACAGGTCCTTACATCAGATGCCGAAGCTGATTATCCCTGAAAGCTTGCGTAACATAATATCAATGCATAACATTAATTTTTTATATATATATATATATAAAAAGTATCCTCACTACTCATTTTATTAGTACCCTTTATGGAGAATACTTTATTGATGCCTAAGAAAGCAAAAAAAAAGAAAAACCTGGGTGAAACAAATTTTTTTTTTTTTACTTCAAAATGTGTTGCCGGGAAAGGCACACTGAACTGAAGCATTTCCAGATGCGCCCTGGGAGCACAGAGAGGTTAAGTGACTTGCTCAGGGTCACGAAATACAGCAGTCAAGAGGCTGCTGTGGGATTCAACCTCAGGTCTGCTGGGTCTCCAGGTACACAGCTTGGTGCTCTTACCTCTGATCTGTACGAACTCCCAGAATGATGCATCATAGGGCCCCCCCTGCTCTTCTGATCAACAGTGTAAGACAAGTATCAGGAGTCCTGGAACCCTCACTAAGAAGTTAATGGAAACTCGGAAGCAGATTTAAATAACCTCCACCCATAATAAAAAGCAGGTGTTTGAAATAAACAGTGGCTCAAGATTAGTACTTATGAATCAGTTCTGTGTTCATTACATGCATGTTAGTTTAGTTTGACTCCACCTATAGTGCCTCAACTGTTTTTTTTCCCCCCTCAGAATATGCAAGTAACAGTTTTAAAGAATGGGCTATGTGTGAGGAAGACATTTTATTTGGGTCACCAAGAAGTTTTATTAATCATCAGTTTACAACTAGAAATCACCACTTAGCACTTCAGAAAATGTCACCCCATACTTTCTAGCCTCTTTGCAGTTTAAGCTATCCAGCTGAGTGTGTCTGTAATCCCAAAGGTTCCTGTACATTGTCTTTTATTTCATTTTTTAGGCCATAGAGCAGCTCCATTTGTTTCCTCTTGTCTTTGCCCCGAGTGACAGTCATTTTGAACAGCCGGCAGTACAGTTCAATGGCAGATGGTGTATCGTCATTCCCAGGAACAGGATAGGTGATGAGGCTGGGATTACAGTTTGTGTCCACTATGCCCACCGTCGGAATATTCATTTTTGCAGCATCCCTCACTGCCGCATGCTGCTCAAAGACATTGGTCAACGTGCTGAAGAAGATGATGAGGTCTGGCAATCTGACTCCTGTGCCATACTGAACATGTGAGTTTGTCAGCAGGCCGCCTTGCCAGTAGCGGGTATGGGCATACTCCCCGCAGTCTTTGGCTGTCTTCTCGATGAGTTGGCTAAACTGACGGTTTCGGCTCACAAATAGAATGATGCCTTTGCGATAAGCAATGTGGGCAGTGACGTTCAGAGCAAGTTGCAGGTGGTCAGCTGTCTGATCCAAGTTGATGATGTCCTGTTCTAACCGACAGCCAAAGATGTATGGTTCCATCAACCTGAGAGGGGCAATAAGGACAACAAATATGAAATACATTGGTTTTCAAGACTGAGGTACAGGCACAAGCAAATAATTAACCAGTTTTATCAATATACTTCAGTGCTTAAATAAAGTATGCAGAAAACCTTCGGATTCTAAAGGGGTCATGATTATAGGAAGATGGATGGACTTCCTTTGTGGAAGTTATTTTTTGCTTTGTAGTGCAGAATTTGTTTCTATTAACCGTTTTTTTCAATAAAAATCGGTCACAAAACATCAAGCTACTGATGGATACAGGAAAGACTTTTTGGAGGAGGGAAAATGGCATCTGTAACTCTGCATATTGCCCTTCTGAAGTCAATGGGTAAAAAAACAGAGTAAGAACCCTGCCTTGAGATTCTCCTCAAATAAGTTCAGACCTGGCACACTTTATGCCTCTTATAAATATTTACACAAACAGCATATGTTAGAAATATTAATAAGGATCTGTTGGGACAGCAACAGGGTTGCCACCTGTGATGCTGATGACACTGGTTCGGGAACAGCTCGGGTTGCCAGATGGTCAGCAAAGAGGAAGTTTGAGAGCCCCAGAGAATGCTTGCCTTCTCCAGGTATAAGTGTGTCCAGGACTCGTTATGCTAGAGCCACCAGTAGCTTCCCAAGTGGAACAACAAGTCAGGCTTAGAGTAGGTGGGAGGACATGTGTGCTTGCTTTCAGGCATCCTCACTGCGTGCACCTTTGGAAGCATGCTGCATCACCATCCTAACGGAGGGGAGAAAGCAAAGACAGTATTCTGGTTGTTTCAGGAGGAAGTCACTCCATGGCAGGCTTCACACCGCTGACCACAGAAACCTGGTTTGCCACCTGTTGTTAGTGACAAACCCACTTTTAGAAAGAGGCCTAGAGAAGAGGATTATGAAAGTAACGATACTTCAAATGAACCCTAGTATACTGTCCAATGTAAGAGAACATTAAAAAAGGGTCGGAAAGCAGCTGCCTTCTAATTAGATGCATCTAATTGGTTTCTCCCTCTTACTGATAGTGTAGATTGTGAAATACCCTGAGGGAGAAAGAAATAATGCTTTCATTAATAACACTGATGTTCCAGGTCCTATAAGTTATCCCCAAATTACACGTCAGGTTGTAAGTTTATGTCCATTGCCTTCAACTGTACCCCTTATTCCTTTGCCCACTGCCCTAACCAAATTCAGTCATCTTATACTGGTACGTCTACCAACTTTGATACACCCCAGGACATTGCTTTTACCATGTATCCATCAAAACAACAGATGTATGTGTTATGTGTTAGGAGACTCTATGGTAAAACATTTAGATAGGGCAATTTGTGTGGATGATAAAGAAAATCGTACTTGCTCCACATTCTTAATGGGAAGAATAAGAAAGGTGGAGGTGTAGCAATGTTTTTGAGAGACACTATACAATCTATTGATATTTCAGATAAAATAAAGAGATCCTACTACCAATACTGAATCTTTATGGGTTAAGGTCATGATTGATAATACTAAGGGTATAATATTTGGAACACGTTATCGTCCCCCCAATTATACTTCGACATATTTCGAGGCCATTATTCACAAAATTGATACAGTCTGTACACTGGGAGATGTTGTGTTAATGGGCGACTTTAACATCAGTGATGTGGATCGGGTTAAACTTACAGCTAAGTCCAGTTTAGGAAAATCATTACTTGATATTAGTATACAATGTAATTTTACCCAGTGTATTAATTTAGCCACTAGAGGGAATATCTTAGATCTTATATTTCACAGCAATAATATACAGGTAAATAATGTTAGGATCTCTGCCCCTATAGGTGGCAGTGATCATAACACACTGTGCTTTCAACTTGAATATCCACTTACTCTTGCTCTTAACTTTATCAAGGTTTATATATATATATAGAAAGCAGATATCACTGGTATGAAACAGTGGTTAAATAATATATGTTGGACTGATGTTTTATCTGCTACAGATATAAGGGGATATTATAATAAACTTAATGATACTATATGTTTTCTACATGATACTTTTATTCCAGTTAAAATAAAAAAACTTTCATGGTCGTCATAATCCTAAAAGGATGAATTCTAACATCAAAAAACTTATTAAACTTAGAAACAGGAGAAATTCTATATAGCTTAAATCAACCACACAAGCAAATCAGAATTCATATTTATCTTGTCAAAAGAAATGAAAAAAATGTATCCAGAGATCGAAGAAACAATGGGAATACAAGTTCCAAATCGTTTTTTTCCTATGTTAATTCATTAAAAAAAACCTACATGTTCAGTGGGTCCATTAATATCTGATGATGGTATTCTATCTCTTCCTAGTGATATGGCAAACTTTTTTAATTCTACCTTTTGTGAGTCTAATGCAAACACTCATTCTAATCTACCATTCAGTGTCTCTCAGGATACTCCTATTTCAATATCTGAAAAATTAATATATGATAAACTTATAAAGTTGAAAGGAAAGATTAGTGCATCTCCTGATAATATTTCTGGCCATCTGTTATTTATTCTTGCTGACTGTTTATGCTTCCCGCTTAAACTACTCTTTGAGCAATGCATTAATTCTTCCTTCGTATCAGAATCTTGGAAGACTGCTTATGGGATCCCCATATATAAAAAAAAAGGTCCCTGTAATAACTCCCACTTACAATTACCTTCCGTGTCCTGTTGTCCAGCCAATGTTTTACCCAGGCTACCACCATGGGACCCACTCCCAGGGTGGTTAATTTGATTATTAATTTTTTGCGTGAGACTGTGTCAAATGCCTTGCTCAAGTCTAGGAAGGCCATGCCCACAGCTCCTCCCTGGTCTATTACTTTGGTCACCCAGTCAAAGAAATCAATTAGATTCATCTGACATTAGCTTCCTGCTGTGATCGCATGCTGCCTTGGGTCCTGTGCCCCACTGGCTTCTAGGTACTCAACAATTCTTTCTTTCAGAAGTGATTCCATCACTTTCCCTACCACAGTGGTCAAACTGACAGGTCTGTAGTTTCTTGCCTCTGTCTTGCTCCCACTTTTGTGAAGGGGAATCACATCCGCCTTCCTCCAGTCCTCAGGTACCACACCATCCTGCCATGATCTGTTAAAAAGGGTAGTCAGTTGTGTCACTAGTTCTCCCCTTAATTCTTTTAGAATTCTGGGGTGAATTTTGTCAGGCCCCACTGCTTTGTCCACCTTCAGTTTTAGGAGTTCTTTCAGAACCCTTTCTTTTGTGAAAGGACTGGGATCGACCCTCCCCCCCCATGCAGAGTACTTCTGTTAACTGGATTAGGCACCTGCCCCTCCTCTTTTGTGAATACTGAGCAGAAGTATTCGTTCAATATCCCTGCTTTTTCACTGTCCTTCTCTGCCCACCCACCGTCCATTCTATTCAGCATTCACTATCCCTTTGTCTTTCTACACTCCCGGGGTACCTACAAAAGGTTTTTGCCCCCTTCTTAACTGAGTTGGCAATCTTTTCTTCAGTTTGGGCCTTTGCTATTCTGACTTCCTTCCCTGCTTCCTTCTGCCTTATCTGGCACAGTTTCTCTGTCCCGCTCCTTCTGTGTTTCCTTATACTTCCTAAATGCAACTTTTTTCTCCTTAACCTTCCCCGCCACCTCTTGAGAACCATGCTGGCTTTTTCTTTTGTTTTGATTTATTTGCTTCACACAAAGGCTTGTTACCTCTGTGATGGCAGTTTTGATGTTTCCCCATTGTTGCTCCACCCCTCCTTCTAGCTTGTTTGCTAGTGCTTTTCTAAGGCACTCGCCCATCTTGCCAAAGTCAGCCCTCCTGAAGTCCAGTACCCTCACTTTTGTATGGCTTGACTCTGAAGCTGAGTTTATCGTGAAATACACTGTTGGTGGTCACTTGTTCCCAGATGGCTACCTGCTTCTAGATCAGAGATCCTCTCACTGTCCCCATTTGAGAGTATGAGGTCTAAGATTGCTCCCTCATGAGTGTGTTCCAAAACTAGCTGTCTGAGGCATTCCACCTGTAGGGCATCAAGAATGGCTCTGCTCTTGGATGTGGCTGCAGCAAAGGTGCTCCAGTTAACACCTGGCATATACAGGTCCCCCATCAATAGTATCGCCCCTTCTCTGCCATCCTAAGGATGTCTTCCATCATATACTTGCCCATTCCCTCCCCCTGAGATGGGGGTCTGTATACAACCCCTGTGCAGACTGTGGTGCGATTTCCAGTCTCTAAGGTGACTCACAGTGCCTCCTCTCCTCCCTGTTTACTCTTTTGTTCTGTTGCTTTTATCCCTTCCCTTACATAGAGAGCTACTCCTCCCCCTCTTCTCCCCTCCCTGTCTCTCCTGTAGGTTGTGTAGCCTGGTATGTTAACGTCCCAGTCATGGTTCTCTGTGTACCATGTTTCTGTGAATGCTACGATATCCAAGCATCCCTCTTCCATCAAGGCCACCAGTTCAGGGAGCTTGTTGCCCAGACTACGGGCACTGGTACGCATTACCCTCCATTTCTTGATGGCCTTACCCCTGCAGCAATTGTGCAACAGCACACATACATTTTAAGAGCCGAGATAGGATGTCTGCCAAAGCAGACATGAATTCGCGAGCATGAGTGTGATTATGAGTCATGAAAAATTAAACATAATGGACCCCTACCCCAGCATAAAAACTCTGTCACCTGGGACCATGACTGACCATACAGTTACCAACAAGGATTGGGTGCGACCTGTTTTATTACTTTTCTCCACCACGCATGTAGCCAGTAATTCTGGCCTGCTTTGGGAGGTGGGGGGAGGGACCTGGGGGTGGTCCATCATCCTCAGCTGCCAAATCATCGGTACGTCATAGGTTAGTACTAAAAAATATGTCTACAGACCTGTCTGGGTTGAATTCAGCTGGGGGTGGCTGCCTTTTTTTTTTTCCTTCTCCCCCATGCTCGCTGGTCCTCCACTCCTTCGGCTCTGTCAAGTTCCCCCTGACCTCTTCTGTCCTTGCCCAGCCCTCCTTTGATCCCCAGATCGCAGCTGACCCCTGGGATATCCTGTTGTATCCCTTCACTGGGCGGGTCCCCCTCCTCTGAGGGGAAGGCACTGGGGGGGGGGATAGCCCCAGCGCACTCTTCCAGGGCCCGGGGATGCTGCTGGGAAACAGAAGGCACTGGGAAGGCAAAGGAGGTCCTCAGGAACAGAGAGCCATCATCCGGAGGCCAGCGAGTGATTTTCCTGGCTTTCTTAGGGTGCGTGACGTCCGGATGTCAAGGCGAGAGCCGACGTCTGTCACGCACCACCCCAATGACCCATGCTGCTCTACCACCGGTCTCCACCAGTGGTCGCTTCAGCACCGGGTCGCGATCCCTTCCCTCCCTGGAGACAGCGAGCAGTCACGGGACGCTCCAGCTGCCTCCCACCCCGGCCAGGCCTCCAGCGACCCAAGCTCGTTCCCGAACCCGGGTCACTGGCGTCACGAGCGGAAATCCAACCGCTGCACCGACAGGTCAGCTTAGAACCCAATCCCACACCCTCATGGCCTCCCTGCAAAGCGGGTAGGAATGGGTGCCTCCTTGTTTGTTGAGGTAATACATCACCGCGGTATTGTCTGTTTGTAACAGGGGAGTACCTGGTGGGATCTCCGACTGGAAGGCCTGCAGGGCATAAAGAACTGCTCTCATTTTCAAAATATTTATGTGGAGATGAGCTTCCTGGGGTGTCCATGAGCCCCGAGATCTAACCCCGTCGAGGTGTGCTCCCCAACCGAAACCTGAGGCGTCCGTGGAGAGCGTCATAATTGGAGAAGGTGCAATGAAGGGGATCCCCACCAACAGGTTCTTTGAATCTAGCCACCATTGCCAATCCCGGATTACGGCATTCGTGAACCGAAATGGAAGCTGCAGATGGTCTTGCTTCTGATCCCACTGAACCCGTAACATCCACTGGGTCACCCGCATGTGGAGACAGGCTAGAGCGACTGTTGCAATGGCCACAGCCATGTGTCCGAGCAGGCAAAGAACCAGTTTGGCTGGGCCAGTCTTCTTTGCCAAGATGTCCCTGATGAGGGATCTGATGAGTTCCGCTCTGTCCTGAGGCAGAAAAGCTCTCCCCTGGATGGTGTCCAGAACTGCGCCTATAAACTGCAGATTCTGTGACGGAACCAGGTGTGACTTCTCCTGATTGATAATGATGCCCAATGTCCTGAACAGGGCCTGAGTACAGTGAATTGTGGACATCTGAGCCTCCCAAGAGGGTGTCATGAGGAGCCAGTCTTCCAGGTAGGGGAACACGTAGTGGCCTTGTCTCCTTAGAGCCGCCGCTATGACTGCCATGCACTTTCGTAAACACCTGAGGTGCTGATGACAGTCTGAAAGGGAGGGCTCTGAACTGATAATGGCGACCTAGAAATTTGAAGTGCAAGAACTTCCTGTGCGCTCGAGCAATGGGTATGTGAAGGTAGGCATCCTGCATGTTCAAGGATGCTAGGAAGGCACCCTGCTTAAACATGGGTATCAAACCGGGAAGGGTCACTATGTGGTAGCATTTGTAAAGGACCGAAGCGTTGAGATCGCTGAGATCCAGTATCGGACGGAGGTCCCCTGTCTTTTTGGGAACCAGAAAGAAGTGGGAATAGTAACCTGCACCTCTCTGGTTCCTCGGTACGTGCTCTATAGCTTCCTTTCCTAGAAGCGTGAGTACCTCCTGCTGTATAAGCAGTGCGTGCTGACCCGAATGACGGGAAAGCAGGGGAGGTCTTGACGGTGGTTGGTCGAGGAATTCTATAAAGTGACCTCTCTTGACCAGCTGAACGACCCACCGGTCGGCGGTAATCGACTGCCACCCTGAAAAGTGGCGAGTGATGCGACCCCCAACCTCTTCTGCCTGTTGATCCAGAAGAGGGGTGGGGACCGGGAAGAAGTCATGCTGTAGCGGCATTAGCCCCCGTAGGATGGTCCAGTTTGGTATACCACTGACCTTGGCCTGGTGAAGACTTAGGTTGGGCCTTATAATGGAAGGTGCCCCTTTGCTGCTGGCCGGAACGTGGCTGCTGCTGTTGTTGTCGGCCACGAAAAACGGTTCTGGTTCCTACGAAAGGAACCAGATTTGGGTCTGTACATGGCCTGTACAGTCCCTACTGCCTTCCCGACATCCTGAAGCCTGGTGATGACCTTTTCGGAGGGTTCACCAAACAGGACCTCTCGGTTAGAAGGGATGTCCAGGAAATTCTTCTGTACGTCCAGGGTAAAAACGGAGACACAGAGCCAGGAGCATCTCCGGGAGACAGACGCCTGAAGCTGCGCCCCTGGCAGACGAGTCCGCAGAATCATATGTGGCTCTTAACACTTGGGTCCCCACATCTGACCTTGTGTGGAGGAGGTTCAAGAGCTCCGCCTTCTGCTCGCCATCCGGTAGTTTGTCAACCAGGTCCTGACCCTGTTCCCACAGGGCATTCTGAAACTGAACCATATGAGTCAGATAGTTCAGTGACCTGATTGAGCATGTAGCAGCTGCATACATGCACCTCCCAAGGGCATCCAACTGCTTGGATTCCTGGTCCGGTGACTGTGTATTCAGATGCTGTGGTCATTGAGACCTATCATGGGAGGCCGTAATGACCAGGGAATCAGCCAGGGGTTGTTGCACCAAGTACTGGTCCTCTGCCGGGGCCCTATACAGGCAATCAGCTTTCTTCTGCACCGTGGGGGTGGAGTGCGGACACTTCCATGCAGCCTTGGTGTCATCCGCAAAGGTGTCTACCAAGGGTGGCACCACCATAGGTTTAGGGTCCTTCTGCCGAAGGTAACGAGCTAGGCACTGTCTCTCGGGGTCAAGATCTTCCGAATCCCATCCCATGTTCTCCTGGATGTGCCTCATGATTTCGGAAAAAGAGGGATCATCCAGAGGTGACCTAGGCAGGTCTCGTGGGTCAGGTGATGGGATGCTGATTGGAGAAGGAGACCTGAAGGTATCTGAGGTGTCAGGTCTAGAATCATCCACCTGCAGAGTGGACCGTTGACGTCTGGGTCGCTTAGGACTGGGAGACCCTGAGGGAAATCTTGAAGGGGGCCTTCTCCATTCTTTGGATCTTCCCCTAGGAGGTGGAGTAGGTTCCTTGGGGGTCGGTGGTCTTCCTGCTGGCTCCTGTGGTGGAGGAGGGGGAGTAGGAGGTGAAGGAGTAGGAGAAGGAGGCTTGACTGGGATTACATCCTTTTTTATTGTGTCCCACCAAAAGGTAAAGAGATCTTTGACCTCTTGAATATTCATACCGGACGACGGACCTGGCGCAGGTGGTCTGTCGCCAGTATCGGGCGTCAGGTCTGAGGGTGTCGCCGGGTTTGGCAAAGGCTCCTGTGGAAGTCTGATGTCCTCACTGTCGCCTGCATGGTCATCATGCAATGTCAGATCCTCCTCTGCAGAGTCCCGGTAACCAGTGTCCACCGGAGATGGGGAGGCAGTCTTCGGCTCCAGCGAACGTCTCACTGACGTCAAATGCTTAGCCGATGTCTGGTTCGGGCGTTTAACCGATGAAGGGTTGGAAGCACGCTTCGGATCCGTTGTCCGTTTTAGGGACGTCAGGTCCTTAGTCTTCCTGGGAGGGGGATCCGGACCCACAGGAGGCTGGGAGGCCGATCTGGCGTCGGAGTCCCGGCGTCTCTCTGAGGAAGCTTGTTTTGAAGAGGACTTGGACTGGTGACAGTCTGAAGACTTCGAGAAGGCCCAGGAGGGTGCTGAGGAAGCCAAAGGCCTGGAAGTCTTGATGGGATGCAGAGAAGCCAAAGTGCTGCCTGAAGACTTAACCTTTACTGGAGGAGGCGGAGAGCGGGCCCTGGAGGGAGAGCGGTCTGAGCGCGTGGAGCCTGAGCCAGTGCGCGAGTCCGGAGCTGGGTTAGGGGATCTGGACCTGGCCTTCTCCTGATGCTTGTCCCGGTGCTTATGGGACTTAGAGGGAGACTCACCTCTGGAGGCAGGGTCTTTGTCCATGCTTTTTAACTTTTCTTCTAAGAGGAACCCCTGAAGTGCCTTCTGGCGGCAGATCCAGGTGCGACTGTTGAAACCCTGGCAAAAGAAGCATGCCTTGGTGTCATGTTCTGGGCCTAAGCACTGCAGCCAGGATGAATGGAGATCCTTGAAATGGATCTGTTTGCCGCAGGCACACTTGGAGGGTTGTCCTTCTGAGGAAGGAGTTGGAGATGCCAACATTTAGTAGGTAAAACTCTGAAAGTTCTAGTTGTCGTACACTAGAGCGGGACAGTGAGGCAGATGCTGGCGAGTCGACGGGAAAAGAACTGGGGATTCTGGGGGACCGCCCCCTTTTATATGATGCCTGATGTCGGGGGCAGTCCCCGCTGGATACTGCTAGCTAGAAAATTTCCGTGGGGTCCTGGGCTTCAGTCCTAATGGTGTAACCTGCTGCAAGAGCTGTTTCTCGAAGTAAGATCTGGGGGTATGGGGACCAGGGCGATTGACTTCAATGGGGCGGACTTCAAAAGGATGGGGGAAATTTTGGGAAGGCATCAGGCGGGAATTCAACCAAGCATGGATACCAGTCAAAAGTGGGACATTATTAAAAAAAAAGGGCTGGTGGAGGCTACTGGGACATGCACAAGGACAAGGAGTAAGAAGGGTAGGGCTTTAGGGCAAAGTAGCCCAACTGGGTGACTCAGGAGGTCATGGATGGAGTGAGGGCCAAGAGAAAAGCATTTTGGAGGTTCAAGAAATCTGGAGAGGAAGTCGACAAAGATGAATATACTAAGAAGTCCCAGAAGGTTACCAGGCTTGTCAAAGTGGCCAAAGCGTCTAGAGAGTGGAGCACAGGGTATTAGGGATGGAGAAAATGACTTCTTCAGATACATGAGAGAAGAGGAAAAACAAGGACCAAATTGTGAGGATTAGGAAGGACAAAGGGTGGGTGGAGAAGGGGAGGGATCAGGCAGAGGTTTTAAATGGATACTTCTGTTCAGTGTGGAATTGTTCTTATAAAAAAAACCTCATAAACGTTGCAGCATATTAGAGATAAACTATGTGTTGTCTATATGTCAATTGGGCATCTAATACCATTCCCAGATATCTGTATGTAAGTGTTAGAAAAATTTCAGTCCCATTAATAGAATAAAGTTTATATTTGTAAAGCTCTAATTGTTTTCTTGAAAAGTTCATCCATCATTTTTTTTTTTTGACATTTAGGAGTAATCTCAGTTCCAGCAAAGCAGACAGTACCTTATGAAAATCTTGCTGAACATTACTTATTGCTGTCTCCAAGTCGATATGACTGGTATATGAGATGGTATCATCTGCACATAATTTTTTTTTGATAAGGATGAGCAATATAGCGGTAAATCATTAACATACAAAAAAATAATAGGGGTCCAAGGACTGATCCTTGCAGAACACCTTATGTTGAAATGATCATGCTAGAACTCAGGTTACCTGCCTTTACATAATGTAATCGTGGTGATAAATATGACTGAAACCACTGCAATGCTGAAAAACCCAACCCAAGTTTCTTAAGTGTATTCAATAATATAATATGGTGAACTGTATCAAAAGCTTTAGATAAGTCCAGATAAACCGCCGGTGAGCGCTGATTTTTAATAAAGTAATTTAAGATGTCACCAGTTATTTTGGACACTACATGAATGGTATTAAACCCTTTATGAAAACCCAATTGGTAATCTGAGAGAATACCCTGCTTAAACAGGTACTGGTTTAATTGCTTAACTACTATCTTTTCAAACATCTTGATTAAGATGTTAATATCAATATTGGTCTATAACAACCAGGAAATGTAATATCATCCCCCAATGTACGGGGACTAAACAAGATGTTTTCCAATCAACCGGTATTTCAGAGTTCTGCACAGACAAATTATACAAGTGTGTAATGTGTGACACCAGAATTGTAGCTGAAATTTGAAATAAAAAAATCGGGTCAAAGTTGTCTTGACCACCCCCTTTTTTTGGTATCAATTTTAGATAATTCTCCAAGTACCTCTTCTACCCTAATCTTTTTAAAACTAAACAGTAGTCTCTTAATAATAGGAGAAAAATCGGTGTCCCAATCAACTGGTGGCATATTTAGATATTCTCTATCAAATGATTGACTTGCTTCATGAAAGAATTCATTAAACATATCAACTTGCTCTTTTGAGTCTTGTGATGTTTTTCCTCCATACGTTAGGGTAATGTGTGCATGGCATATTTCCCCCGCAGTGATTTTATTCCACTGCATATTTTTTTTTTTTTTGAGAATGTTGAAAATTGATCCTTGTAATACTCAGATTTAGATTTTCTTATCCCCCTTGTACACTGGTTTCTACTACTCTTTTAAGCTATTTTATCACAATCTTGTTTAGTGTGTTTAGCTTTATGCCAAGCTCTTTGCCCCTTAGTTTTTTTAAGTGATTTGTTATCCAAGGAGAAATCTTGTTTTTTATTCTCTTTTTTATCAAAGGCACATGTTTATCTACAGTTTCTACGAGTGAGAGTTTAAAAACTCCCAAGCTGTATTTGTATCAGGGCAATGGTACATTAATGACTAGTTCACAGCTGCGATGCTGTGCAAAAAGAAGAAATTACTCACCTTAGTAATGTTGTTTCTTCTAATGGAGTCTTGCTATATTATGACATATGCAGTGAGTCCCAACCTTCGAACTGCCCCGGAGGTGAAAGAGTTAACTTTCCATGCCAAGCATGGAATGCTGAGCTCGAGCTCGGTTCAAACTCTGTCTGTTGTTCTTCAAACTCAAACCGTCAGATCTTTACGAGCAAAACTCACTGAGGTCCTGTGTGGAAGCTGTAAACCTACACTAGCCAACTGGCTACTAAACACAAGAACACATTTTTTGGTCCCAAAACAAAGACTCAAGTCAGGAGACCCAAAAAATGAAAAACACAACACCAAGTCACCCCCAAGAAAGGAGGGTGAAAAGCAACAAGGTGGGCACCTACTAAGTGCCAACACTGCACTGCCCACCCACATCCCAAAAACAGAGGTTCTGAGAGGGGCAGGCGGGCGGAGGTCATAATATAGCAAGACTCCATTAGAAGAAACAACATTACTAAGGCGAGTAATTTTTTTCTTCAGACAACATGAAGTCTTGCTATATTATGACATATGCAGACTACAAAGCAGTACCTCCATGGAGGAGGGACAGAAACCTATTTAGGAAATAGGCTCTGAAGCACAGTTGTAAACCGAGCATCACTCCTAGCCTGGATGTCCAGGAGTAATGCTTGTAAAAGTGTGAACTGTTTTCCAGGTAGCTGCTTGACATATCTCTAGAATAGGGATGTCCCTGGCAGCAGCCAGGGAAGCAGCTGTACCTCTGGTAGAGTGAGCCCTCAGGCCTGAGGGAGGAACCTTACCCAGTTTTTCATAGCAAAATTGGATACAAGAGACAATCCACCTGGCAATGGATCTTTTAGTGGCAGGTTTCCCTTTACCAACCTCACCATAAGTGAGGAACAGTTGGAGGGAGTCAAACCTGTGACCCTTGGTACGCTCTATGTAGTAACTAAGGGCTCTCTTCACATCTAAGCTGTGCAGCCTCCTCTCGCCAGAGGAGGAATGGTCAGTGAAGTACACTGGAAGAGATATAGATTGATTAAGGTGGAAATCTGAAACCACCTTAGGCAAGAACTTCCTGTTAGTCCTGAGGACCACCTTATCTCTGTGAAAGGAGATAAAATCAGGCTCCACTGACAAAGCTTGTAACTCACTTATGTGTCTGGCAGAAGTGATGGCTACCAGAAACACAGTTTTCCAAGTCAAGTACTTAAGCTCTGCTGAAGACAAAGGCTCAAAGGGGGGTTGCATAAGCTGAGCAATGCAAACATTAAGATCCCAGGTGGCGGCAGGGTCCCTGAATGGAGGGTTGGTGTGAAGCAATCCCTTGAAAAACTTGGAGAATACAGGGTGAGCAGAAAGCGAGGAAGGCTTACCTGCTGAAATAAAAGCAGACATAGCTGCCAGATGCACTTTCAGGGTAGCTGGCCTCAGCTCCAAGGTATTTAAGTGGACCATATAATCCAGGACTGTGGGCAAATCAGCAGATTCTGGGGGAAATATGCTTTCCAGAGCACCATATGGAAAACCTTTTCCATTTGGAATTGTAAGTAGCCCTGGTGGAAGGTTTTCTAGCAGCCTTCAGGATATCCATTACACCTTGGGAGAGGTGTAACTCAGCAAACTCTAACTCTTCAAGAGCCAGGCCTTGAGATTGAGAGATTTGCGGTTCGGGTACCAAACCCTCCCCTGAGCACAGGTTAACAGGTTGTAATTCCTGGGAAGACACAGGGGAAGATGGACTGCTAAGGACAGTAGGAGTGGCTACCAGGGCTGTCTGGCCCAGTCTGGAGCAATCAGGATCATCTTGCAGGTCTGAGATCTGATTTTGACTAGCACTTTGAACATGAGAGGGAAGGGAGGAAAAGCATAGAGAAACTTCCCTTCCCAATTGAGAACTAAGGCATGCAGAGGGACTGAGCCCAACACTGGGGGCCTGCAGCAAAAAAGGGGAAGTTGGTGATTGTCTGGGGCTGCAAAAAGATCTCATCTGCGGGGTGCCCCATCTGGCAAATATCACCTCCAAGACCAGGGGGTCCAGTTGCCATTCGTGATGGCCCTGGGAAATCCTGCTGAGAGCATTTGCCAGGACATTGTCCTTGCCTGGGAGGTGAACTGCCATAAGGGAGGTGTTCAGGGAGTAAGCCAGAGACCACAACTTCATTGCTTCGGTGCACAAGGCCGTAGACTGAGTGCCCCCTTGCTTGTTGATGCACCACATTGTGGTGGTGTTGTCTGTTCTGACCTGTACAACTTTGTTCTGAATAGATTTGGAAAAAGCTTGAAGTACTAGAAAAACTGCTCTGAGTTCCAACAGACTGATGTGGAGCAGAGATTCCTGAGGAGACCACAACCCCTGGGTAGTGAGGTCGCCCATGTGAGCTCCCCACTCCAAGAGGGATGCATCTGTAGTAAGGATTAAGGAGTGAGACTGAGTGACAAAAGGAACCCCTTGTCTCAGATTGCTCTGATCCTGCCACCACTGTAGGGCCTGAATCAGGGTTCAAGCCACTGGGATCAATTTGGTTAGAGGGTCTTTCCTTTGAGACCAAAAGGCTCTCAAATGGAACTGAATGTCCCTCATCTGAAATCTTGCTCCCTGCACTACTGCTGTAGAAGCAGCCATGTGCCCCAGGAGCTGTAGAAAATGCCTTGCTGGTCAAGACACCTGCAGGGTGAATGAGGAGGCCAGAGAGACCAGGGTCCTTGCCCTGTCCAAAGGAAGGAAGGCTCTGGCTTTCTCTGTGTTCAGCTCTGCGACTATGAAGGTGAGGAGCTGGACAGGCTCTAGAACTGACTTTGAAAGATTCAGAAGGAAACCTAGAGAGGTGAGCAGTTGCTGAGTTATCTGTAGGTGTAACTTGACTTGGTCTGGGGACTGGCCTATTATGAGCCAGTCGTCCAGGTAAGGGAAGATGGCAATTTTCTGTCTTCTTAGAGAAGCAAATGCTACTGCCAGGCATTTTGTGAATACCCTTAGAGCAGAGGTGAGGCCAAAGGGCATTGCTCTGAACTGGTAATGGCCTGAGGGCAGCTCGAACCTGAGCTACTTTCGATGGGAGCTTCTGATGAGAATATGGAAGTAGGCATCCTTGAGATCCAGGGACGCTAGCCAGTCCCCTGGCCTTAGAGAGGGTAGAATAATTCCACGAGTCACCATTTTGAATTTTGGTTTTAAAAGGTGCTTGTTTAAATATCTGAGATCCAGGATGGGCCACCATTCTCCTGCCTTTTTTGGGGTAAGGAAGTACCTGGAGTACAACCTTTGCCCTGGTGTAGGGGTGGAACCCTTTCCACAGCTCTGACAGCCAGGAGGGAAGAGACCTCTGCCTCTAGGGTAAGTGCCTCTGGTGGATTTGCAGGTGGAAAGGATCTGGTTCTCATCTTTGGAAACTTTTTGAAGCTGAGAACCAGTCCCTGGCTTACTACTTCCAGGACCCACTTGTCTGATGTCAGAGACTCCCAGTCCTGGACAAAGTAAGCCAGCCTGCCCCCAGGTAGCCGAGAATCAGCCCTGGCAACCCCATCAGGGTGCCTGCTTGGCAGGTGCTTTGGGCTGAGAGGTGGAAGCAGGCCTGCTTGTACCCCATCTACCTCTCCCTCTAAAGAACACCCTCTGGGCATAAGCAGAAGAGGAGGCCTGGGCTTGGTAAAAAGGCCTATGAAAAGGCCTGCCCCTGCCCCAGGGAAGCTGCCTTTGAGGAGTGGCCTGCCTTTCCTTGGCCTGTGCACTCCTATAGGTGGTCCTATACTCATCCATTTTCTTCATGTAATTCTCTGTCTGCTCCCCAAACAGGGAATTACCCACAACAGGAAAATCCATGGCCTTAGTCTGGGTATCCTGTGACAGGCTAGTACATCTGAGCCAAGCCATTCTGCGAAGTGCCACAGATGTAGCCATGACTCTTGATGACACATCACTCGAGTCCACTGCAGCATGGAATTGCACCTTGGATGCCTCAATACCATCAGCAGCCACCTGCTCCAGCTCCTTGGCAAGCTGGCCAGGGACCTGTTTTGCTAGAGCCATAACAGTATCTCATCTGGATTTCTGATATCTAGCAACATAAGCCATATAATTTGCCTGTCTGAGTTCCAAGGATGCTGCCATGTACTGTTTCTTTGCCATGGCATCAATCCTCCTGGAGTCCTTGTCTGGGGGGTGTGAAGCCAAGGGAATATTTGCCTTGTCACAGGCTGCAGCCTGCACTACCCCAACATGGCTGCATTGTTGTGTAAGGAACTCTGTATCAGAGCCTGACAATGTGTACCTCTTGTCCATTCTCTTATCCACAGGAGGTATAGTGTGAGGAGCTTTTAGAATTTTAAATGTCTGTTTCCCAAAAGATTTATGCAAGGGAATAGACAGTCTCCTAGACTCTGGGATATCCATCATTTCCACATAGTCAGACTCCTCTTGATCGTCCACAGCTTCCTCCATAAGGAGCTGGAGGGTTTCAGCCACTTTTTTATAAAACATAAAATGAGAAGGGGACTCAGAAAGCCTAGGAGGAGACACTCCTGAAGGTCTGTCTGGGGAGCTGTCTGGGTCAATGGGCACATCCAGACTTTCAAATCCACATTCACTCTCCTCATACTCCTCTTCCCCCTCCTCCGGTTCATAATATTCCTCTAAATTATACTCTTGAACTGGTGGAACCGGCCGAACCGGGCGCTTATCTGATGGTGCCGGTTCGGTCGGAACCGGGGAAAGCGACTGGACAATTTTAATCGCTTTGGCTATTTCTTCAGTGGTTGGAAAGGAAAGTTTTGGCTCCACACCAGCTGATTTCCTAGTCCTTTTTGCTGGAACAGACTCCTCAGAGTCGGTTCTCCTTTGGCCCGAGAAAGTCTCGCCCTGGTCAGAGGGCACTCCCTCTGGTTCGGTTGGAACCGAACTGGGCTGGCCATCCGGTTCAGCAGACTTTTTGGCCTCCCTTTCCCTGAGCCTACCAACTGTCTTTTCCAGGGTAGATGCAGAAAAATTTTTACAAATCTGGCAGTCTGCATTGAGGTGGTCAAACCCCAGACAATAAACACAGGTGGTGTGGGGCTCAGCCTTGGCAAAGACTTCCCCACACACACTGCAGTGTTGAAACCCAGTGGGCCGAGTTTTTCTTTTGGGTTTCTCAGACATAGTGCCAGTCCTAACCAAACGTACCCGTTTATGGCAATCCGCCAGGTAAGACCCTCTTATCGGTTCCCAACCGTGTCACGGGTCGTGGAAAAAACCGTAATAAAATCTGGTTTTTTTTTAGAACCGATAAGAACCGGTAACCACACTCTAATCACAGATTAAGATATTTTAAACAACCTGATCGGTTCAAACCGAACCGATAAACCGTTTACAAGTTCCACACAGAAGAGAATTAATGTAAACCTATCTAGTACTCACAAATACCACAGACAGAGCTTGAACTCGACCGGTTGCGTTTAAATTAAACCACAAAAACTAAATCCATGCTCTTCTCTAACTCAAAAACAAGAAACGGCAAGTCCCACTCACCATTAATACATACCTGGGAAATACCCTTGAACAAGTGCCAATTTTCAAATATCTTGGAATCAACTTTGATCAGGGCCTAACCTTTGCAACTCACATTGATAATACAGCAAAAACTATTAATCAGCGAATTGGGATTCTGTATCGGAACCAACAGCTTCTTACCTATTCTGCACTGAGGATTGCCATCCAATCTTCTATCATCTCAGTCGTTGACTATGGCTTAGTTATGTACAGATCTGCCACAACTACAGCACTTAGTCGCATTACAACATCCCTAAATAAGGCCTGTCGGCTGCTCACTGGTGCACATCGACGTACCCACACATGGGAACTCTATGCTGTCTCAGGTTGGTTGCAACTCTCAAACCGGATAAAGTACCTTACCTGCTTGATGGCGAAAAAATCCACTCTGGGCCTCACTCCACCCTGTATCTAAGACCTGTTATGCCCGAGCGCTAGCACCCGTTTTACCAGAAGATCAGAACACCAGCCTCTCCAAGTCCCCCGATGCCGGACTTCTCAGGGACAAAGATAATTTGTCTATCGTGCCCCCAGCTGGCTAAATGCCCTCAGCACTCATATTACTGCCTCCACCTCTCTAGGTATTTTCAAATCAAGGCTTTTCTCTCACCTTGCCACGTCCAGCTCCTGTGACTGCCCTGATTAAACCTCCTATTTTCTCACTACTCACCCTGTTCCGTTATTTGACAAAGACATGTTTGGGAAACCTTTTCTCCTGCTATTGTCTGCTCCCCATACCATTCACTTACCCTCTCTGTTCTGGACTTTTTCCCTATTTGTTTCTCCTAATCTGGCATGACCTCTTTCTTGTAATAACAACGTGATTATTGATATCTCATGTCCTTTTGCACAAGTGATTTGATATGTATTTGTATATGTTTTCTTGCTCTTGACACAACACAAATTGTTGTGTTATCTATGTAACCTTTTGTACTGTACCTAATTGACATGGAACCTTTGTAAAAGAGCCTCTGGCTCAAAGGTAGTAATTCCTCGAACAATAAACTAAACTAAACTAAAATTCGGTCGAAAACCGAGAAAAACAATACTTTAACCGACAAAATGAACCGAGCAGAAGGAGAAATCTCCGGAGTGACTGTTCAGTGAGGCGGAGTAAAGAATCTGACGGTTTGAGTTTGAAGAACAACAGACAGAGTTTCAGCCGAGCTCAGCGTTCCATGCCTGGCATGGAAAGTTAACTCTTTCACCTCCGGAGCAGTTCGAAGGTTGGGACTCACTGCATATGTCATAATATAGCAAGACTTCATGTTGTTTCAATGTTCATTCACAGAAAAGGTTAAAAAGTTACGTGTGATGGTTAATTCGATTTGGAGATTTAGGTTTTACATTAGATCTTATGCAAGCTGTTTAACAGTGGTCACTAATATCAGAGTCAAATACTGCAGTTAAATATTTATGTGGTACAGTTAAGATTAAATCTAGGAGGGAATCCCTTTCTGGACAAGATTTATGTTGTCTCGTTGGCCTATTTATCAATTGGGTTAAATTCAAAGCTGCTAATTGGTTACCTAAATCTGTTTACACTTTTAACATATTCCAATTTAAATCTCCTAATAATAAAAATTCCTGCTTTAGATAAGGTGAAAATGAATGAACTAAGCAAATGTAGGGAGTCTGATGCTGCCGATGGTGGGCCTATAACAAGTTGCTAAATTAAAGCTAAACCTATCTGTCACAGTTACCTTTAGTATTAAAATATCCAAATTCATAGGGACTGATTTAGAAAGCCTGATCAACCCTCCCAGTGAATTCCTGAGATATACTGCCACCCTTCCCCCTTTACTCTGTTTATCCTGCCTAAATGTATTATAACAATTAATTGCTAGAATTAAATCAGAGATTTTGGAGCTTAACCATGTTTCAGATGCCACAAATATATCAGGATCTGTGCTTGCAACCCACATTTTTATGTAATCCAACTTAGGCAATAAACTCCTAGCATTCAAATGCACAATACCCAAGTTGGTTCATGAAGCAAATTCCTGAAGGGAGAAATTGCTCTGCAGTTCAGATGGCCCTGGATTGCAATGTACATTTCCCAATGATAATAATATCATAATAAATTGCCTAGTAAATGGCATCAAATGTTTTCTCCGTCTAACATAGGGAGAAGAGTAACTACAGTAGTGTCTTGTATTAACTGTATATGCTTGGACACAAGAGAGAGTTAAATTATTAAAGCCCCGTTCATAGTTAGTTGTGTCTCAAGTCAGATAGGCATTCAGTAAAAATAGTATTACCATATCAGCTAAGTGCGAGTCATTACCAACATTAAAAAGACCCTTTCCGTTTACATAACAGCCCCCATTTCCCAATGAATTTGAAACTGCCCCCAGCCATAAGTGACATTTCGGTACTTTAAAAACTCATGCCATACACACAAACTATCAAAACACTTTATAAGTTCTTTGTTTTACTACCGAGTGGTGCTCACGCCACTCACGCTCGCGCACAGTGTTAGCACGGTTCTGCAGCACAAACTTTTAAAGTACTGCACTCCTCCATCTTGGTTGAAGCCACTTTTATGATTGGCTCACTGCTGAACCCCCTTCAATTAGCGTACAACAGCAATGTTTAGTGAAACAAGCAGCAGTTAATTTACTGGTATTACTTAAAGTCATTTATAGTGATCATACACATGATGTAACGTGTAAAGTTACTTGCCAAGTCCTGATATGCAGATATTAAAGAACAGACTCCGTTCAATCTGCTAAGCGGCTTCACTGCTTGCGTTCAAGGGCTGTGAGGAATAACGAACACAGGACAGAGTCTCTCGCTTTTCTCAGGAAGGTAGACGTTTTGATGAATGAACTCACTGCAGGCACACAACGTAGAAGCAGAGCAGAATAGCAGGGTAGCGAACAGATGGTCAGAGTGCTGTGGTCTGCTCGTGGAGACAGTCCTGAAAGAAAGGCTGGTGACTTTTCTGGAGTACAATGGACTTCAGGCCGGTCAACAACACAAGTCTGTCTCTGGCAGATCCTGCTAGACAAACCTGAGTACTACGACTGGGAGACCAGGGAGCTGGACAAGGGCCATACAGTGGATGTCCTGTATTTGGACTTCAGCAAAGCCTTTGATTCTGTGCTGCATGGGAGGCTGAGGGGCTGGAGTATAGAGCGGTGGGAGCAAGGATGGTAAACTGGACCAGAAACTGGCTGAATGGAAGGCAGCAAAGGATGGTAGTGGGGAAGGGGGGAATCTCATCCCCGAGAATGGTGATGAGTGGGGTGTCGCAGGGATCGGTGCTGGGACTGGTGCTGTTTGGAATATTCATAGGTGATATCTCACTCTGGATTCGGAGTAGGATCAGTCTGTTCGCAGACGATATGAAGATGGAGGCTGTGGTGGAAGACATACAGGGGTGGAGAGCGCTTACAATAGGGAGTATGAGCAACTCGGCTCAGTGGAGGAAGGCGTCAGCAAAAACCAACAAGATGCTGGGGTGTATAGCGAGGGGAATCTCCTCCAGAAATAAGGAGGTGATCCTTCCCCTGTACAGGTCGCTGGTCAGGCCGCACCTGGAATACTGCGTGCAGTACTGGCACCCATTCCTGAACAAGAATGTCAGACTGTTGAAGGGGGTGCAGGGTAGGGAGACAAAGATGATCCAGGGATTGGGGGATGTCCTACGGGGAGAGGCTGGGTGAGCTGAACATGTACTCCCTGGAGGAGAAGAGGGATAGGGGGAGACATGATTGAGACCTTTAAATACATAAAGGAATTAATAAGAATAATACAGAAGGAATTTCACAGATTAGAAAAGGGAGGGATATGAGAGGGCACTGGCTGAGACTGGAGGGGGGAAGATTCAGAAGGGAAATCAGGAGACACTTTTTCATGGAACAAGTGGCGGATAAGTGGAATACTCTACCTGAGGAGGTGGTATTCTGTAAAATGGTGGGTGTTTTTAAGAGGGGATGGGACAGAGTGGGGGGACAGTGTGAGGGGGTACTGATGAAGAGGGTGGGGCTAACTGCACAATCGAGCAGACTCGATGAGACCACGAGGCCCGTTTCAGCTGGCATTTTCGTATGTTCCTATGCTCATATGTCACTCAGGAAGGGGTGGAGGGAATGCAAAGGAATCTGAGGAAAACTAAGGAGTGGTCTAAGGTGTAGCAGCTTGGTTCAATGCCAAAAAAGTGCGAAGTCATGAACCGGGGGAGGGGGAACCGGAGCTGTGTATAATTTTTTTTTTGGGGGGGGGGAACAGGTACTCACAGTCATCAAGAAAGGGAAGGATAATCATATCTGATGATCTCAAGGTGGCAGGGCAGTGTGAGAAAGCAATAGGCTAAGCTGGTGGGATGCTGGGATGCATAGAGAAGGGGATTTCTAGCAGCAGTAGGGAGGTTGTGTTGCCACTATCGCTCAGTTCTGAGACCCCACCCAGAGTACTGTGTCCAGCTCGGATGTCTGCATCTCCACAAGGACACTGACAGGGTGGAAGAGGTCCAGATGAGGGCTACCAAAATGGCATGTGAGTTGCATGGGAAGCCACACAATGAGAGGCTATGGGATCTCAAAATGTACTCCCTGAAGGAGCAGAAAGTGAGAGGGGACATGACTGAGCCCCATAAGTATTTCACGGGGTGAACAAGGTGAAGGTAGGAGTCTCCTTCTGTGGAGGAAAGCACCAGAACAATGGGGCATTTGGGGGGGGGGTTAAGAAGGATGTGAGGGAACATTTCTTAATAGAAATGGTGGTGGATGTCTGGAACAGCCTGCCAGAAAAGGTGGTGGATGTCTGGAACAGCCTGCCAGAAAAGGTGGTGGGGAGAAAACAGTGTGGAGCTTCATACATGTGTGAGATAGGCACACAGGCATAATAAGTAAGGAAAGAGAGATGCCAATGATGAAATACGGTCTAAGGTGTTGGAACAGGCAGGGAAAAACAGTTACTGCCAATAAAATCTATGCTTCTATGTATGATAAGTACAGCATAGGTAGGCCCCCTGGCATTCCGCAATTCCATGGTCATGGCCGCAGAATTACTCACCACCCGTGGAAATCACTGTCTGCTGCAGAATCGGCTCAGATCTGCTTTAAATGGCCACTCTGTGCAAAATGGCGGCTGCCCGCAAGTATGATCACGGCATAAAAATAATAAAAAAGTGCAACTAAACACAAAAAGCCCTCCAAACACATCACATTTGAATTCCCAATGCTTCATTCAGTACCCCACTGACCCGTTACCCCCCCAATAAAATCATCTGCAGTGTGCAGTGTCTGAAAAGGTTCATGCCCCCGACTTTATTTCCAGGTAGCCACCAGCCTGCAATCTGTTAGGGTCCAGGGAGCAGTCTCAACTAAACACAAAAAGCCGCCCCTCAAACACATCACATTTGAATTCCTTTCTTTAATTCCCACCAGACGCTATGTTTGTTCAAGGTCCTGTTACTAGCAGCTGGCCGGTGCAAACCTAGGAGAATCTGTAACACTGCAGTTTAAAATGGTGATCGGTGGACAAAAAAAAATGAAACTTCACACTATGCAGGTGTCCTGGTCCACCGATCACCACTACATCTTCTCCACAAAACGAACCTGATGCTTCATTCAGTGCCCCACTGACCTGTTACACCCGCCCCCCCCAAAAAAAATTCACCCGAAGTGTGCGGCGTCTGAAAGGTTTGTGCCCAGACTTCATTTCCAGGTGGCCATCAGCCCGCAATCTGTTAGGGTCCAGGGAGCAGTCTCATTTTCTCGGCCACCGATCCTCTGAACAAAGCAGCAAGTTGTGCAGTTACCGCAAGAAAGGACTGGTGCTACCAAGAGAGACTGAGGGTGTATTCTATGCCGGCTGCTGCAGATGCCAATACAGAGAGGGAGGGGGATGCAGTTAAACCAAAAAAAGCAACAAAACACTGAGCGGGAGGGTAAGAGAAAGAAAACAGTCAGACAAAGCAGCATTATCAGGATCACCCGGCTGCCACAGCCCACAGTCAACACCAACATGAAACAGGAGGGAAAGTCTGGGGGGGTGGGGATGAAATTAAAAGTAAAAAAAAATTTGTAAACTAAGTGCAGCACGATCGCGAGCCAGCGAGTCCCAGGCTTGGTGGGGATTTCATCTGCTTCCCTTCGTCCTGCTGGCTGCTGCTGCACACCTTTCCTTAAGAATTCAAAAGGCTGCCTAAACAAACGAGCCATAGTAATAAAAATGCACATTTCTTTTACCATTGCCCTATCCCTTCCCCTCTTCTAAATACAAAACTAAATGCCAGCCAACCACCCAGTCCCCAACCTTTCTGTGGCCCAGCAGTAGTTCCACAACCTCAGTCTCCTCTCTTAGGTCAGGTCGGCGATCGGTTTGAAGAATGTGCCAGCTAGGCTGCCTGCCCATCCTGGTCTGGAAGTAGCTGCATCCATCCTCTGTCTCCTCAAGCAAGCGAATGTTGCTAACTTCCCTGGCCATGGTTTTTCAAACTGCCCGGGGATCGAGTTTGCATGAGCTGATTGGCTACATTCAGAAGCCTATCAGCTCAGTGATTCACAAAATCAGCAAATCAAAAGTTTTGTTTGTCCTACTTGTCCAATCAGTGACAGAATCTTGCAAAGTGGGGGCATGGAGTTGTATGTTCAGGGGGCATAAAATGGAGCAGCATTTTTGTAGTTTTTCAGCAATGTTTCCTGCACTCTAAAAAGAGAAAGCACCATTGAAGAGAGAACCCTGCCTGCCGAAAGAAGAAGACTGCTGCTTTTGTTCCTGACATCATTCGTCTGGAAGAGGTACTGCAAGTTTCTTTAGAACTGGCTGTTTTTTTGTTTGTTTGTTTTTTTGCTGGGGAGGGGTGGCTGTCACTAAAAATGTACTGGTGATATCTTTGAATGGACTTTTTTTTTATACTGGTGCTATTATGTTTCAATGGGGAAGTTACAGTGCCTTCAGAGATATTCACGCCCTTGGATTCTGTCACATTTTGTGATGTTGCAAACTCAAATTAAAACACATTTATATGGGATTTTTATGTCACGTATCTACACAAATTACTCTATAATGTCAAAGTGGAATGAAACTTCTGGAATTTTTTGAACATGTAATTTAAAAAAAAACACCTGAAATGTCTTGAGTTGGTAAGTATTCACCCCCTTTGCTATGACACTCAAAAATGAGCTCAGTTGCATCCAGTTTCCTTGTGAGATCACTCTAAAACTTGAATGGAGTCCACCTGTGATCAGTTCAAATGGTTGACATGATTTCAGAGGAAATACACCTGTCTATATAAGGTCCCACTGTTGACAGTGCATGTCAGAGCAGAAACTCTACCATGAAGACCAAGGAGCTGTCCGTAGAACTCCGTGATAGAATTGTGAGGCGGCACAGATCTGGGGAGGGGTATAAAAACATTTCTAGGGTGTTGAAAGTTCCCAGGAGCACAGTCAAGTCCATCATTAGGAAATAGAAATATTACGGAACAACCTAGACTCTTCCTAGAGCAGGCCGTCCTCCCAAACTGAGCAACCAGGCAAGAAGGACCTTGGTCAGGAAGTGACCAAGACAATCCAACCACGACAGAACTACAGAGTTCCACGGCTGAGATGGGAGAACCTGTCCAGAGGACAACAATCTCTGCAGCACTTCACAGATGTAGCCTCTATGGGAGAGTGGCTAGACAGAAGCCACTCCTGAGAAAAGGCCACATAATAGCACACCTGGAGTTTGCAAGAAGGCACGTGGCAGACCCTGAGACCATGTGGCAGAAGATTCTCTGGTCTGATGAAACAAAAATTGAACTCTTTGGCCTGAATGCAAAGCGCTATGCCTGGCACAAACCGAACACAGCTCATCACCCGTGTAACACCATCCCTACCATGAAGCACGGTGGTGGCAGCATCATGTTATGGGGATGCTTTTCAGCAGCAGGGACTGGGGCACTTGTCAGGATAGAGGGAACAATGAATGGAGCCAAATACAGGCACATCCTTGAGGAACCTGCATCAGTCTGCAGTAGACCTTGGACTGGGGTGAAGATTTACGTTCCAACAGGACAACGACCCCAAGCATACAGCCAAAGCAACACAGGAGTCGCTTCAGAACAAGAAGGTGAATGTCCTTGAGTGGCCCAGCCAAAGCCCAGACTTGAATCCCATTGAGAATCTGTGGAAAGACTTAAAGATTGCGGTTCACCGACGCTCCCCAACCAACTAGACAGAGCTTGAGCAAATCTGCAAGGAAGAATGGGCGAAAATCCCCAAATCCAGATGTGCAAAGCTGATACAGACATACCCAAGACGCACCCAAAGCTGTAATTGCTGCCAAAGGTGCTTCTACTAAGTATTGACTGGGAATACTTAAGTAAACAAGATATTTCGTTTTAATGTTTCACAAATGTTTGTTTCATAATACAAATATTTTTGCCCCTTTAAATTGTTGAGTATGCTGTGTGAATCAAGGGGGAAAAATTCATTTCAATGCATTAAAAATTCTGGTTGTAACACAACAAAATGTGACAAAATCTAAGGGGGGGTGAATACTTTCTGAAGGCACTGTATTTTGTTAATTAATGTGACTGAGAAAAAGACAGTTCTTCTGCCTAGAGATTCAGGGGGTGTACAGATGTTCTGGTACTCTCCTGATGTTCCTCTTTGCAGGTACATTGGGGGGGGGGAACGCCTATGTTTTTGTGGTATTATTTTCTTCTGCTTTAACATATTTCCTGTGCTGCTAGTCTTCTGATGCAAGTGTGTGCTTTGATTCCAAAGTCTGCAGGTAGAGTCTCTGTCTCTGGGTGGCTGGGGTCAACTTACGTAGTGGTAATAGTGGCTCTTGCTCCCCCAGCCACCCAGAAGCTTTACCTGTGCACTTTAGAAACAGCAGCAAACGCTTGGAACAGACTACCACCTGCTCAGGAGATATTTTAAAGATCTCATAAGCTGGTGGATGGTCTGTTCCAAGTCTTTGCTGCTGTTGTCAAAGACCACCTGTACATTCACTTGGGTGGCCAGGGGAGGCTCCGACCCAGGTTGCTGATCGATGTTCAACTTGCTTCTGCTTCCTGTGCCAGTGGTCGTCTGCTGCATGTGTTCACTGCTGTTTGAAAAGCCTGCTTCTACAGTCCCTGGTTGGCCCAGGGGAGGCTCGGACACATAGGTTGTTGAATAATGTCTGGCTTCTGCTTCCGGTGCTGTTACGCTTCTGTTTCAAAATGTCTGGCTTCTGCTTAAAAAAAATATTCCATGTTCTGCTGGTCACCTGTTCCAAGTGTTTCATGCTGTTGTCTGCATCCACAGGTATTGGCCCTGGAAGGATCGGGGAGGATTCTCTAACCTAGGTAGGTACTGCAGCACTCCTCCAGCCACCCTGAGGCTGAACCTGCAGACCTTGACAAGAACAAGCACTCAAATCAGACTGCCACCAGCAGAGAAGATATTTTAAAGGTGTTCTTTGCTGGTGGGTGGTCTGTTCCAACGTCTGGGTGATTGGATGGATATGTGTTGTGCTGGTAGTCTGACCGCTGCAAGCGTTCTCTGCTGTTCTCAAAGTCCACAGGTTCATTCTTCAGTGGGTGGGAGCGGGGGTTGTGATCCAGGTAGGTAAATAACATTTAAAAAATATCATGTGTGCTGATAGTATTCTCTAAGTGTCATTGCTAGTCTCAAAGTTTGTAATGCATTTTTCTCCTCTAGTCTCCTATTATGCTGTAAAAAGAAAAGATACGAAATAAATGCGCTCTATCATTATCTGCGTAGTATGTATTGGCTTAGGGCGGTGGCAGCCAATACCACTTACTGGTCTACTCTGCTCAACCCATCGCCAGATGTGATTTTAATCTGTCAGCATCTGCATCATTGCGTGGCAACATGCATGTGAGTATATTAAGAACGCATGTATGTGTTTCTTGAGCTAACACAAATATTCTTTCCATCTGACTTCATCTAGGCATTTCTAACATTTATTTACATCTTTCTTTCACAGGATAGAATGAATCGATATGTGAGAAAATCTACCCTGTCTGCCCAGAACAGATCAAAGACAGCCTTGTACATGACAGCAAAAGATCGCTGCAAGCAGTTTGGAGACAAACCTCTACATGAAGATGGAGGAAAACTATTTTGTACACCCTGAACATTATACTGGATCATGTTCGCAAGTCTACCATCTCAGATCACTTCTGTTCCAAAACGCATTTAAAAAGAGCTGCAGACACCCAGTTAGAAAACGCAAGGAAAAAAGCAACGGACTCTGCTGACATCCCTGGCAAAAAACACAATTGCCCAGACAGAACGCATCAAGATTGTGCAGGACTTCACAAAGACCTTTCTGGAAGCAGACATCCCCCTGGAGAAAACTGACCATCCGGCAATTCACAGTTTTATTGGGAAACACATCCCAAATGGAGATGCCATACCAGGTACAGATCAAATCCCAGCTGCATATGTGCCAGACATTTATATTGTGGAAAGGCAGGATGTGCAACAAAAACTGGCAGGCAAAAAGGTTGCACTAATTGTGGATGAGACAAGAGATGTCGAACAGCAATAGATCCTTAATATTCTGGCAGCTCCACTGGAAAGAGATGAAACTGGACGAGTGCGCCCCTATTTGTTGGACACAAAGTTTTTGACATCAGTGACACACAGCATAGTGGCACAAGCAGTTGTTCAAACTGTAACAGACTACGGAATACATTTTGATGTGGCCTGGGTTTTTGACACAGACAATGCTTCATATATGAAGAACAGCTACAGCGCAATTCTACGAGGTTTGTTCCCCAACTGCACTCATGTAACATGCCTAGCCCACATCACTGACTTAGTCGCTGGTGCAATGGAGAAGCCATTTCAGTTAACAATGCGATACATGAAGCTATTCTGCAAACTATTTTCATTACCCAGCAGAAGAAAGAATCGTTACTTGCAACACCTATCAGAGGTCACCCCTGACAAGCATGCCAAGATGTCTGCTGATCCCTGTGTAACAAGGTGGACATCCTATTTTATCGCTGCCAGGTATCTCCACAACCATGTCATCTACCACCAGTCCTTCACTGAAAAAGAGCTTGCCCTAACAGGACACACATGCAGCACATTGCTTGCAATAAAGTTAAGAATGTGGTACTATTCTTTTTATTTTTACTAAATGATAATGTTGAGGCATATTGTTGACAGAAAAACTTGTATGTTTTTTTTTTCTCCATTTCTACAGGACATTCTGTATGACGACACCCTAGCACTAAAGCTGCAGATTAAGCTTGCATTCCTCGCAAAGAAATCAGAATGGATGTGCAGTTTGCTTAACAAATTTCAGTCACAGATCCCTGTGACAACAGATGTTGTCAATGTCCTAGAAGAGCTGCAGATCAATCTTCAGACACATCAGCAGCTTATCATGGAGAGCTGTGGTTCCTTTTTCGATGGTGATGAACAGATTCCTGCTCATATTCAGACAGAGCTGCTGGAGAGTTTCAAGGAAGCATTATTTAATGCATCATCCAAACTTGAGAAATATCTGTCAGAGGAGGGCCAGCCAGGGCTGAACGTTTTAAAAGCAGCAATAATCTTTGATCCCTCTAAAGTGGCCTTTCTGTCACAAAGCAAAGATGATTTTATAGCTATTCCAGGATGGAGTGATATCCCTAACACATAATTTGAACTGTACAAACAAATCCTTGCACCGAACTACGCGAGTAACACAAGCCAAGCAGACAAAGATCTGAACTTATTTTGGAAGTCTGCAGCAGCTCGCATACCGCAACTTTCTGAACTGGCTCTTGCGTGCATTAATCGCGTGACAAACTCTGCAGATGTAGTACGCAGTTTCAGTATCCACAATATCATCTTTACAGAAAGACATAGGGGACTTTCTGAGGACAGCATTCTCAGGCTGATTTTTCTTTGTTTTAATTCGAAACAAAAATACAGAATGTCATCAAAATAAAAACAATTCTGCATTCTAAATTGTCTTGAAACAGTTAACCTAACTGCCTCTGATATGCAAGTACAATAAAGATTAAAAATGTGAGTTGTCCCTTACACTATTCATGCTGCATAATACGTGCAATAAAAAGATCAAAATGTATAATGCGAGTTGTCCCTTACTTTCACACTACAAAATGTACAAACGTGCAAAGAAGTGCCACAGAAATGCTGCAGAATTTGCAAAACCTTGCACAGAAATTGACTAGCCCTGACGTAGAAAATAGTATTTTTGGCCGCAGAATGCCAGGGGGCCTGAACATAGGCAATCACAGTGCAAGCTTTCCCACTCTGATCCACTATTTGCCTCAACCCTGTCTTGGACGGACAATCACCTAGATGAGTTTCATTATTTTATAACAGCTCTTCCCCTGACTGCGGGGGACATAAATCCCAACCCAGGTCCTACCACATCACATAGCCAGGGGAACCCTCTATCTACCTCCTCCCCATATCTAACACCCCCTTGTCCTCCCAAAAGGGCTAAAGATTTTTCACTTAAACATTTGTAGCCTAGTACAGAAAATAGTGTCACTACAATCCATGGTAATATCCTACTCCCCCGACATACTTATTATGGAAACCTGGCTGAAAAATAACATCCTGGACCAAGTTGTCTCCATCCCTGGTTACACAATTACCCACCACGATAGAGCTGGCAGGGGAGGTGGAGTGGCCATATACGTCTCCTCCGCCTTACAATTTACCACCAATGTATCCACTTCTCTCCCCTCCACTCATGAAGCAATCATTTTAAACATCTCCCTCCCTCCCTTTTACAGCTCCTATTTTCATGGCTGGCACTTACTGTCACCCTGGCCTCCCCTCAAAAACTGCTACAGACCTCATTACCAAGTTGGTCTCGTATGCCCACTATGGTGAACTGTACATCTTGGGTGATTTTAACCTTAATTGGCTGTCTCCCTCCCTTAGCAAAGCCTGCTCAGGGATTGCAGCCCACAACCTCACCCAGTTGATACAGGAACTGACACGCCTATACCCTAAAACCAGCAATCACTCCCTTCTAGACTTGGCCATCACCTTGCATTTACATAGGATTGTCCAGTCTGGCCTCCTTCCAGACGCCCTAAGCAATCACCACATGATCTACCTCGTTCGCAAGACACACAGACCCAAAGCTCCCCACAAAATCCTGCTCACTCGTGCTTATAGATCACTTGTTGAAGAAAGGGGGGTTACTAGTGGGGTACCGCAGGGTTCAGTATTAGGACCGGTCCTCTTCAATGTCTTTATAAGCAACATTGCAGAGGGACTGGCAGGAAAAGTATGTCTCTTTGCAGATGACACAAAGATCTGCAACAGAGTTGATGCACAAGGTGGGGTGGAAAGGATGAGAAGGGACTTGGCAAGGTTAGAGGAATGGTCAAATGTATGGCAGCTTAGATTCAATGCTAAGAAGTGCAAGGTAATGCACCTGGGAAACAAAAACCCAGGGAAGAGTACACAATGGGGGGTGAGATACTAACAACAAAAATGGAAAGGGACCTGGGGGTAGTCATATCAGATGACCTAAAGGTGGGCAAGCAATGTGAGAAGGCAGCAAGGAGGGCTGGGGGATACTGGGATGCACAGGAGAGGCATCGCCAGTAGAAAACAGGAAGTTATTATCCCTCTGTACAGACAGCTGGTGAGACCCCATCTGAGTACTCGTGCAGTTCTGGAGACCCGATCTCCATAAAGACAGACAGGATGGAAGCTGTCCAGAGGAGGGCAACTAAAATGGTGCAGGGTCTGCACCGAAGACATATGAAGACAGACTTAAGGAGCTTAATATGTATAGCCTCGAGCAAAGGAGGGAGAGGGGGGACATGATAGAAACTTTCAAGTACCTCAAGGGAATCAACAAAGTCCAAGAGGGTAGCATCTTTCAAAAAGAGGTGTGCAAGAACAAGGGGGCACAATTTGAAGGTAGAGGGGCTGCTCAGAGGTAATTTAAGGAAGTATTTTTCACAGAGAGGGTTGTGGATGCATGGAGCAGCTTTCCGGAGGAGGTTGTGGAGTCAAAAACAGTGGTGGAATTCAAGCATGCATGGGACAGTCATAAGGCAATTCTAGGGGGTGGGGGTAGGAAGAAGTAGGCTGCTGGTTAACTAGGATCTGCAGCTTATCCACTAGGTAAGGAAATGGGCAGACTGGGTGGGCCAAGCGGTCCTTATCTGCCGTCAAATTCTATGTTTCTATGATCTAATCCCCCTGCTCCATGACCTCTTGTACGTAGACTGGATGCCGGTTACCACAGCCTCCAAAGCAGATGAAGCCCTGATTTCTTTCAGTACCAGTTTTCTTACCACTTGGAATCGTCATATCCTGATGAGAAAAACCAGAGTAAGAGGTAATCAACTGCCGTGGGTTACCCTAGAACTCCTGGCTTGTCAAAGTGCATGTGACCAAGCCTGGCGGAGGCATAAATCCTCTAAACTCCCGAGAGACTACCGACATTACCGTAAGCTTCGCAATTCATGTACTAAGGCAATCCAGCTTGCCAAGTCTGAACACTTTTGTTCCAACTTCCATTCCAATGTAAATAATCCCTCCAAGTTTTAGAAGGTAGTCAATGCCCTCTTCTCTCTCCAGTAGCTCAACCACCTACCCCTATGATCAAGCAGAATAACTTACTCATCTCTGACCATATGTCAGTAATGGAGAGCTTTAACTCTTACTTTACTACTTTTGCCTCTGGCCTCCTAGCCTCCCTCTCCCCAACAGCACCCTGCTCCCCCTCCCCCCTAGTGGTGACCACCACCTCAACCTATCCCTTCCTCCTCCTTTTCCTTCTTTTCATTTACTCCTTCTGACACCTTAAATGCTCTCCTTGCAATAAATCTCTCTAAGGGCCATACCCCAGATGGCCTTGATCTTAAGCTGCTCTACCTCTGTACTCTGGCCATCTCCTACCCAGTCTAGCATCCTGTCCTCTCTCAACTCTCCTCTTTTCTTGACCACTCCTCCTTTACTCCGTATCAGTCTGGTTTTAGAAAAAAACATTCCACCACTACCTCGCTACTGAGGCTCACTGATTCCACCTCCTCTGGAATGGACAGTAGCCAGGTCACATCTGCTGTCTTTGTCGATTTAGCCAAAGATTTCGACACAGTCTCCCACACTCTCCTTCTGAATACCCTCTCTTCAGCTGGCCTTACCCCGATCCAATAAATGGTTCGAAGCATACCTAACTGGCAGATCGCAATCTGTTCGCATTGCTGACTCCCTCTCCTTTTCAACACTGAAGTCCTATAGGGCTCAGTGCTTGGCCCCCCTCCTATTCTCTATCTTTCTGAATGACCTACCAAATGTTTGCACATCTCCATCCATATATGTGATGCGGATGACACTTATTTCCACATCTGGCAAATCCATCACTGACGCGACAACCAGACTCCAAACTCTGGCTTAGTTCACATCAGCTATTTCTCAATGCCAAAAAGACAGTCTCCACGACCTTTGGCACAAGGCAAAGACTAGCAAGGCTTACCAGTATGCCCAACTTCCATACCCTTGATGGGACATCACTAGAGGACACCTCCTCATTTCGTTACCTTGGGGTATGGCTTGACCAACACCTCAACTTCTCTGTACATATCCCCGCCATTCTGAAAAAACTGTATCCCAAGCTAGGTGCCTTATACAGAAACTGGAGCCGCATCCTGCTTCCGGCTAGGTGTGAGATTGTACAGAAGCTGATCCTCCCTATATCGGACTATTGTGACAGTCTACAGTGCCACTGCATTGTCCTCCCTAGCTACACTGGACACCCTCTTTAACTCTTTATGTCGCTTTGCTCTCGACTCCCCTCCACTAGCCCATTACTGTGATCTCTACCGCTCCCTGTCCTTTCTCACTCTTACTAACAGGTGTACTCTGCAAAACTCATCTCTAAATATTGCCTTGGATCTCTCTCCACATACTTCTCTGCCTCCCTAGCCACCCTTCCCCCTTCCCTCTACACACTAAGATCTGGTGATAGGAGGATCCTTGTAACCCCTCGCTGCACTACTAATGCAGGGAAAAATGGACTCACCCAGCACCTCCCTAGTTTGTGGAACTCACTCCCCCTTCCCCCGATTCGACACTCATCATCTACTGCCTCTTTAACTACCACCCCTCAAAAAGTACAGTTACGTAAGAACTTACCGTAACAGTAAATCTTCGAGAACAGCTCTTGCAGCAGGTTACACCATTAGGACTGATGCCGGCAGGCATCAGGACCCCACGGAAATCTTCTAGCTAGCAGTCTTCAGCGGGGACCGCCTCCGACGTCGGTCCCACCCCCAACGTCAGGCGTAGTACATAAGCAGGCAGTCCCGCCAGAATCCCCAGTTCTCCCGCCAGAGACGTCCGGCCGCTGGATGACATCAGAAGAGGAGACCGGGGACCCGCCATCAGAAGGTCAAGGTTGAGGACAATCTGCCAGAGCATAGGCTAGGACTTACCTCCTCCAAGGGGGAATGGTGGGCGGGAAGGTACCTGCTGCAAGAGCTGTTCTCAAAAGATCTACTGTTACGGTAAGTTCTTACGTAACTGTACTGTCTTCTTCGAGGTACAGCTCTTGCAGCAGATTACACCATTAGGACTGATTCCCAAGCCATAGCGCTTAGAAACGCTCTAGGGAGGAGGAAGGAACAGAGATCCTGGGAAGTCCTGATTCTAGGACAGTAGGCTCTGCAGAACGGCGAGGCTGAAACCAGCCCTCCGCCGTGAGGCAATGTCAAGGCTGTAGTGCCTAATGAAGGTGTGCACTGAGCTCCAGGTGGCTGCAGCACAAATGGCCGAAATGAGCGTTTTCAGTGCTGCAAAGGGTAGCTACCTTGTCGGTGGCCCCTAACGGTACCTGGAAGGGGCTTCTGCCTGTTGTAGCAAAAGGAAATGCACTGGACAAGCCAGCGAGAAAGAGTTTGTTTCGAGACTGGTTGGCCCAGCATCCTCTCAGCGAAGGAAACAAACAGCTGCTCGGATTTGCGATGTTGCTTGGTCTTGGTCAAGTAATATCTTAAAGAATGGTGAACATCCAGGGTGTGAAGCAGCACCTCTCCTCTATTGGTGTACTTAGGCAAATACACCGGTAAATCAATGTCCTGATTAAGGGTAAGGGCTGAGACCACCTTAGGTAGGAATTTTGGATTCGTCCTCAGGGACACCCTGTCCTGGTGAAAAATCAAATAAGGTTCCTTACACATGAGGGCATGTAGCTCAGAGATTCTTCTCGCAGAGGTAACAGCAACCAAAAATAACATTTTCCATGTCAGAAAACGTAGCTCGCAATCTGCGGCAGGTTCAAAGGGTGGCAGCGTAAGCTGCTCCAGGACAAAAAGCAGGCCCCAAGGAGGGATGGGATCCTTAATGGGAGGTCTAAGGTGGAGCACTCCCCTCAAAAAATCACGAGAAGTGTCGAGTTGTGCCAGTGTGCGTTGGCCTATAGGGGAATGGTAGGCTGAAATCGCACAGAGATGAACCTTAATTGAGGAGTAGGCCAGCCCCGAATGAAAGAGGGAAAGCAGGTATTCCAGGACTAATTTTTCTGGGCAGTCTAAAGGGAAGAGGCTGCATGCCTAAGACCACAGGCAAAACCTGCGCCACTTCATGGCGTATGTAGCGTGCGTAGCCGACTTTCTGGCAGCAGAAAGGACTTCTGCCACCTCTTGCGATACCCTGTGTCGCAGAATGGCTATGTCTCGAGGAGCCAGGCATGCAGGTTCAGTGAGCGCAAGTCCGGGTGGAATAGCGAATCCTCCTCTTGAGACAGCAGGTGGGAGCCAATTGGTAAGGGAAGTGGAGGTTCCCGGGACAATTGAGTCAAGAGGGGGAACCAAATCTGTCTGGGCCAGAAAGGCACTACCAAGATCATTGTTGCGTGCTCCCAGCGAAGTTTGAGAAGGATTCTCTGGATCAACGGGAAGGGAGGAAAAGCGTAGAGGAATCTGCCCGCCCAGGAGAGGGACAACGCGTCTTGCCAGAAAACACCAGGCCCTGGATCTAGCGAGCAAAAATTGGGCAGTTTTGCATTGGATGGGGAAGCGAACAAGTCCAATTCTGGAGTGCCCCATCGATGAAACAGACCCTCTGCCACCTCCTGAAGGAGTTCCCACTTGTGGACTCTGGCCTGTGAGTGACTCAGGCCGTCTGCAACCGTGTTGTCCACTCCGGGAACGTGAACTGCGATCAGGTTTGCACCGTGTCGAATTACCCATTCCCACACTCTCATGGCCTCTCTGCAGAGGGGGTAGGAGTGTGTGCCTCCCTGTTTGTTGAGGCAATACATCACTGCCGTATTGTCTGTCTGCAGCAGAAGAGTACTCAGTGGAATGTCTGACTGGAAGGCTTGCAGGGCATACAGGACCACCCTCATCTCCAGAATACTGATGTGGAGATGGGCTTCTTGAGGATTCCATGTACCCTGAGACCTCACCCCGATCAGGTGCCCCCCACCCCAGCCCTGCGGCATCTGTGGAGAGGATTACCTCGGGATGGCGCTATGAATGGGACCCCACGGAGAGGGTCCCTGGGTCTAACCACCATTGCCAATCCCGAATCACAGCTCTCGTGATTCTGACTGGCTGACGCATATGGTCTTGCTTCTGGTCCCATTGCACTCTGAGCATCCACTGGGTTACCCGCATGTGGAGCCTTGCCATTGGGACGGTTGGAATAGCCGCAGCCATATGTCCGAGCAGGCGAAGGACCAGTCTGGCTGGGACGGTCTTCTTTGCCGAAAGATCCCTGATGAGGGACCTGATGCGTTCCGCTCTGTCCTCGGGAAGAAAGACTTTCCCTTGGACGGTGTCCAGAACTGCACCTATGAATTGCAGCTTCTGAGACAGTACCAGGAGAGACTTCTCGTAGTTGATAAGTATGCCCAGCGACTGAAAAAGAGCTTGGGTGTGCAGGATAGCCATCAACAGCTCCTCCTGGGAGGCAGCCATGAGAAGCCAGTCGTCCAGGTATGGGAACACGTAGTGGCCTTGTCTCCTTAGAGACGCTGCCACGACTGCCATGCACTTGGTAAAGACCCTGGGGGCCGATGACAGTCCGAAAGGAAGCGCTTGGAACTGGTAGTGGTGGCTGAGAAACTCGAAGTGCAGGAACCTCCTGTGCGCTTGAGCTACGGGGATGTGCAGGTAAGCGTCCTGCATGTCCAGGGACGCCAGAAATGCATCCTTCTTCAGCATGGGTATAAGGCCTTGGAGGGTCACCATGCGAAATCTTTTGTGAGCGACCGACATATTGAGGTCGCTGAGGTCCAAGATTGGACAGAGGTCCCCTGTTTTCTTTGGAACCAGGAAGAAGTGAGAATAGTAATCTGTTCCTCTCTGGTCCCCCGGGACATACTCCACAGCTTCTCTGTGCAGGAGCGAGAGTACCTCTTGCCTGATGAGCGACCTGTGCTGACCCGAATAGCAGGAGAGCAAGGGAGGCCTTGTAGGTGGCTTGTCTGTGAACTCTATAAAGTGGCCTTTTTCGACCAATTGGAGTACGCACCCGTCGGTGGTGATCGACTGCCACCCTGGCAGGTGGTCTGCAATGCGACCCCTGACCTTGGTAGCCCGTTGATCCTGAGGGGCGGGGGCTGGGAAGGAGTCATGCTGTGGCGGCTATGGGTCCTGCAGGTTGGGCCGACTTGGTGGGACTTTGGCCTCTGCCTGAGGACGACTTGCCCTGGGCTCTCCGAGGAAAGGAGCCCCTCTTTTGCAGGCCGGAACGAGGCTGGTGCCTCTGGGTCCAGCCGTGAAAACGGCTCTGGTTCCTACGAAAGGAACCGGGCCTGGATCTGTACATGGCCTGGACAGATATCACAGCCTTCCCGGCCTCCTGAAGCTTGGTGATGACCCTCTCCGAGGGTTCGCCAAAGAGAACTTCGCCGCGAAAGGGGGCGTCCAGGATGTTTTTCTGGACGTCCGGGGTGAATCCGGAGACATGGAGCCATGAATGTCTCCGGAGGCATATGCCTGAGGCTGCCGCTCTGGCCGAGGAGTCCGCAGAGTCATACGCGGCTCAAAGCACCTGGGTTCCTACGTCTGAACCCGTGCGGAGGAGCTGGAGTAACTCCTCCTTCTGCTCACCTTCTGGCAGCTCTTCTGCCATCTCTTGTCCCTGCTTCCACAGGGCATTCTGAAACTGCACCATGTGGGTAAGATAATTGAGGGACCTAATGGCACAGGTCGCGGCTGCGTACGTGCGCCTACCCATTGCATCCAATTGCTTGGATTCCGGGTCCGGTGGCTGGGTGCTCAGATGTTGCGGCCATTGGGACCGGTCATGTGAGGCTGTGATGACCAGGGAATCAGCCAGAGGATGAGATGTCAAGTACTGGTCCTCCCTAGGGGCCTTGTACAGGCGGTTAAGCCTTCTTCGGCATCGCCGGGAGCGAGTGTGGACGCTTCCACACTGCCTTGGTGACATCCACAAAGGTGTCCACCAAGGGTGGTACCACCACAGGCTTTGGGTCCTTCTGCCGAAGATAACACGCAAGGCGTAGCCTCTCGGGGTCAAGGTCTTCTGCGTCCCATCCCATGTTCTCTTGGATATGCCTCATAATTCCTGAGAATGATGGGTCATCCGGAGGAGATCTCGGGAGCTCATGTGGGTCCGGAGAGGGGACGCTGATAGGAGAAGGGGATCTGGATCTGTCAGATGTCCGATCCCTAGTCCTCCGTCGACGGAGAGTAGCAGCGTCTTCTAGGTCTCTTGGGGCTGGGTGACCCAGAAGAAGATCTAGACGGAGGTCTCCTCTTATCCGATGGTCTGCCCCTAGGAGATCGAGCAGGATCCTGGAGGGAAGGTACTCGGCCTGCTGCCCCAGATGGAGTGGGGGGGCACTGGGGCCGGTGGAGGAGGAAGAGGAGGAGAGAGTTGTGGGGACCACGTCCTTTTTAATGGTGTCCCACCAAAAGGTAAATAACTCCTTCACCTCAGCAAGATTCAATCCCGACGGGCTGGGCACCAGTGGCCGGTCGTCGGGTCACGGCGTCGGCACCCCGGGGGTCTCTGGTTCAGGAGAGGGTTCCCTCGGGGGCTCAACAGGACTGGGGTCGCCCGCCTGGTCTTCGGGCTGGGTAGACTCCTCCTCCGTGAGCGCCTCCTGGCCGTCGGTAGGTGGCGTTGGGGTTCCTCCAACTGCTGGAACGGGCATCGGTCCCCCGGCCAGTGTCCGGGGTGGTGAGAGCCTGACCGGCGATGGGCGTCTAGCTGTCGTAGGGTCCCGGGACCGGTAGTGCTTGGCTGACGTCAGTTGGGCCGACATTGGGTCCAACGTCCGTTTAAGCGAGGTCAGCTCCTTGGTTTTCCGTTGAGGGGGAGAAGGCAAGGAGACCGACCAGACGTCAGGGGCCGAGCGGCGGGAGATGGACTTGTGGTGATGGTGGTCACCTGACCTCGGCAAGGCCTTAGACGAGAAAGAAGAAGGCCTGTGGGTCTTAACAGGCTGCAGCGTGGAGGAACCGGCAGAAGACTTGACCGTGACCGGGGGAGGCTGAGAGCGGGCCCGGGACGGAGAGCAGTCGGACCGGGAGCCGGAGCTGCGGGAGTCTGAGGCCCTAGAAGGGGATCTGGATCTCACCCTCTCCCTATGTTTCTCGAGGTGCCTGCAGGCTTTTTCAGAAGATTCCCCCTTGGAGGCAGGTTCCATGACCTTCAATCTTTCTTCCAGAAGGTAAGCTTGGAGGGCCTTCTGACGACGGATCCGGGTCCGACTGTTGAAACCTTGACAAAAGGGGCAGGCCTGAGTGTCATGGTCCGGGCCTAGGCACAGCACGAAGGCAGAGTATGGATCTTTGAAGGGAATTTGCTTCCCACAGGCACACTTAGACAAATGGCCCTCCGTGGATGTTGGTGAGGACATCAGATGGCAGACAACCGAAGAAAAAAGGCAGTTTCTTGATGAAGAAATGGAAAAAAGAACTTTACTAAACGTCGCGCGCTAGACACTGACTGAAGGGTCGAGACATGCAAGTCGACGGCGGGAAAGAACTGAAGATTCTGGCGGGACCGCCTCCTTATGTACTACGCCTGACGTCAGGGGCGGGACCGAAGTCGGAGGCGGTCCCCGCTGAAGACTGCTAGCTAGAAGATTTCTGTAGGGTCCTGACACCTGCCGGCTTCAGTCCTAATGGTGTAACCTGCTGCAAGAGCTGTACCTCGAAGAAGATCTGCCAATCCATTAACTGCTCTTGCAACCGACACCCTAAATACTGACTAGTTTAGTGTCCTCCTTTCCAAATCCCTATCCTGCTCCTCCTTTAAACAGTTGGAGGGGCACAGTCCGCAACCGCTTGGGCAGTCCGTGCGTTAATACCTATACTTAAAAGTTTTGTTTTTTCACTCGTCTCTTAACAGCACTTGTTACTGCCAACTTGCACTTGCTGTTATTGCTAATACCTGTAACTGTCTGTACAATTTAATTACTGTATCCATCATGTCTATGCTGTAATGTACTATATTCCCCAATTGTTACCTTGCCCCCCCCCCCCAGGACATTCTGTAAGATGAGCAACTTGTTCAGTATACTTTTCCTGGTGAAACATTTCAATAAATAAAATAAATAAATAAAAAATGAGAGCGCACTTCCGACTCCATGCTTATTTAATCCTTGGCCTCTCATCTGTGATTATGAACAAGGGTGTCAATTAGTGCCAACTGTGTAGGTGGTTTTGTTATGTAGACACCTGCCCACTGGGAACTGAATCCTGACCACCACTGCTCATTTCACAAAGGGCACTGAACAACCCTCATGTGATAATGGAGTTTAGTCTCTAGCCACCTGGGATGGATACAACTACATGACCTAGAAAGGGTAGACTCCTTAAACCACTAATGATACCTGGCTTGTTGTATTTTCAGTCTGTAATGTTGTATTGTAGTTAGCTTAGCTTGTATCACACTTTATTTATACCCCTTTCGCCTTTTTGTATCCTTTTTATTTTAATTTATATTTATGTATTTATTGGTTTTTGGTGACAACTAGGCCCACTGGTACAAAAGTCCCATTTTCTGTGGCCACCCAGAATAATTTACAGTTAGCAATACCTATAATATTCTTTGCAAAAAACTTCATTAATACACCAGTTAGAGTTTACGTTAATGCCACAAAAGTAGGGACATATGGCATTAAGGTTTCCAACCCTAACTCTCCCCTTCCCCCTCAGCAGCAAAAGGAAAAAACATTAGGGTTTTGGATTTCCAAAGTTGGGATCTTCCTTGGAGTTGTTCAACCCTAATGCCCACCCCTCCCCCCACCAGCACATAACCTCCTGTCCAAAGCACAAGGTACAGCTGCAAGCTACTGCCTCAGTGATACAGTCTTCAAGGGTAGAGAAGTGTTTCTCACCAAATGCTGCCAACACAATCCATTGTAGCTTACAGACCCTGCATCATAAAAGGAGCTAGGATGTCTGACATTGTTTACTCAGAGAACAGGGTTGACAACCCCAAGGAAACCCCCATCCCCACTGATCTGACAAGACTTCGGTGACCTAAAACCTTAATGTTTTATCCTTTTAGTTCCCTACTTTTGTGGCATTAACTTGAATCCTAACTGGTGCATTAACAAAGTTTTGTCTTGCAAATAATTTCCTTTCTTTTTTGAGATAGTAGAATCATATCCTCATTCATGCAAGTAACACATGCAGACATGCAGGGCCCTTTGGGCTCAATGCAAAAGGAAGACTCCATCCGTCTATGAAAGTGCATGACCCACAATGCAGTGACGGATGTCAAGAATTAATGGGGCTGTTTGGTGGGCTGTGGAAGCCGGGGCCCTCTGGTCCCTGTGATTCCGTGTGGCTTCACATACAGAGGCACAAGGCAAAGAGTCCGTCAGTCAATGCACAGGACCCTCTGCCATTCATGGGTGCAGAGATGCAGGGCCCTATGCCAAGAGAAGAGTTATTTTCACTATATGGTACCCTGACCCTTGCGGGCAACCCTGCAGCTCTCATTCCCTGACTGGGGCGCTCAGCTCGAACAGGCTTACTGACTTCCTTTTCTCCTCCAATTTTCTTTCCCCATTCCAATCTGGCTTTAGGAAGCACCACATTGTCTCCTTCCTGTTATATGTAACTGACCCAGTCCTTAGTGGGAAGGACCAGGGACATATCATGCAGCCATCATCATCAATCTGGCCAAAGCCTTTGACTCTGTGTCCCCCCTGCTCCTCCTGGACAAGCTGAGCTCTGCTGGCCTCTCAGTGTCCACTGTTGACTGGCTCCATTCATACCTCATGGGCCATCAACAGTCGGCACAGGTGGAAGGTGTCCTGTCCCCCCACCCCATCCTAGCAGGGATCCCACAGGACTCCATCCTAGGTCCTATCCTGTTCTCAAGCTTCTTAAATGACCACCCCTCTGCTTGTGTCTCTTCGCATGTATATGGATGACATGGTCATCTACACCTCCAGCCCATCAACCTCAGCTGTGGTGGTCTGCTCCAGCACATCTTCCACAATGTGCTGCGCTGGTTCCATGCCACCCAACTCAAGGTCAACACCAAGAAGACTGTGTCTATGACCATTGGCACCAGTCCAGACTCTCATCCTCCCCTGTATTCTCCACTCTGGATTGCAGCCCACTGGAGGTTGTCCCTGCCTTCAAGTACCTTGGTGTGTGGCTTGACAGGACTCTTGACTGCTTGGCCCACACTGATGTCATCCATACCAAACTTCACCCTAAACTTGGTGCCCTGTACCACAATAAGGATTGCCTCTCCCTCCAGTTCCACTGGGAGCTGGCAACCAAAACGGTTCTCCTAGTTTTCAACTAAGCAGATGCTGTTTATGGCACTGCCCCTTCCTCTTCCCTTGCCAGACTGGATACCCTCTGCAATGCCTTCTGTCGCTTTGCTACCAACTCTCCCCTAAGGACTCACCACTGCTCCTTTTATTCCTTCCTCTCCATCCTCTCACTACCTTCATGTCGCCAGTCCCATTGTGCCTCCTTCATTGCTAAATACTGGTTTAGGCCCCTTCCCTCCTCTCCCACTTACTAGACTCTTCTTACTTTCTCCACCCCAGGGACTCCTGCACCTCACTCATGTACGGGGCAAGCCGATTTCTTCTACTGCCTCCCTTCCATAGAAATTGACATCAGATAAGGACCGCTAGGCCCATCCAGTCTGCCCATTTTCCCTACCTACTACAAAAGCCGTAGACCCAACTTGATATCCGGCTTTACTTTCTGGTTCCTGTCACTAGGGTTCCCCTATGTCTGTCCCATGCATTTCTGAATTCCCCCACTACCTCTGCTGGGAGTCTATGCCATGCATCCACCACCCTTTCTGTGAAGATATACTTCCTCATGTTACCCCTTAGTTTACCTCCTTCCAACCTCATGTCATGCCCCCTCATTTCTGAACATCTCCTTTTCTGAAAGATGAAACACAGAAACTGTTGGCAAATAAGGACCACTAGGCCCATCCAGTCTGGCTGTGAGCACTATACTTGTGAATGGCACAAGTATAGATGCTACTCTCCAGTACCCTATTTATGCCCTTTAGATATTTGTAGGTTTCTATCATATCTCCCCCGTCTCTCCTCTCCACCAGGGTATACATATTGAGGTCTCCTAGTCTCTCCTCACATGACTTTTGTTGCAAGCCCTGCACCATCTTTGCTGCCCTTCTTTGAACTGCCTCCACCCTGTCTATGTCTTTATGGAGATGCGGCCTCCAGAACTGAACACAGTACTCCAAATGAGATCTCACCAATGATCTCTACAGTGGCATCACCACCTCTTTGCTCCTGCTGCTGATCCCTCTCCCTATACACCCCAGCATCCCACTGGCTCTCCCCACAGCCTTGGTACATTGTTTGGCCACCTTTAGGTCATCAGATATGATTATCCCCAAATTTCTTTCCTGCTTGGTGACCATCAGTATCTGTGCCCAACCCCCCCTCACCAATCATGTAATCCTCCCCTGGGTTCTTGCACCCCAAATGCATGATTTTGCACTTTTCCGTACTGAATCTCAGTTGAGACACTCTAGACCATTCCTCCAGTTTACCTAGGTCCTTCCTAATTTTTTTTCCACCAGTCCCGGACTGTCCACCCTGTTGCAGATCTTGGTGTCATCTTCAAAGAAGCACATCTTTTATTTATTTATATTTAGGATTACAAATACCTTTGAGCCAAAGGTTCCACGTCGAATACAGTACAATACAGAAATAGAAAATAAAATAAAACATTCTAAGCAAACAGTGAAACAGATGGATTACATGTAGTTCCGTGTGGGCACGTTATAGAAAACATAACAGAGTCAGAAAAGAAGAGTAGTGGAGGGCATGAGGGACAAAACAGAGGGGGACACATGTACAGGAAAAAGCAGCCAGAGGCCGTGTCACTTATCACACGAAGAAGTGATAGCGGTGAAGGGGGCAGTAGAGTGAGGAGCAGAGGGGGTAGTGGGAGAAGAGGGAAGATAAGTACTAAGAAGGGTGAGCCTGGAGTAGGCTAGGTTAAATGTAAGGAGGGCTGAATTAGATGAAGCAGTCACAAGAACTTGAGGAAGTGACATGACAGTGAAGGCTGGATTTGAATGTGCCAAGCCTGGGAATGGAGGAGATGTCCGACCTGAGACCATTCACCAAGTAGATCCCCTGTGAGCAAAAGACATCTTCCCTTCCAGCCCTCCGCAACGTCACTTACGAAGACATTAATCCATGCCGTTTGTTAATATTTACCAGACTCTCCACATTTGCTCCTACACTGGTGATATCTGTCTATGTATATGCAATCCGATGTTTTGTAATTTTTATTTTGTCTGTACTCCCCCCCCCCCCCAAGCCTCGGATCAGTGAGCCTTTCCTGGTTACCAATTTTTAAATAAATATGCCTCAGCTCAGTATGCCCTTCCCAGTTACCAGTTTTTAAATAAATGAATAAAACTACACTGGTGCCACCATGCCAGTAAAATACAGGAGAATTTAAACATCAAGAAATGTTGTACAGAAATGAAGAACCTTCTTCTCTTTTCCCTCTCCCTGGGACACACCTGGAATTGAGTTTTATCAGCTCGGTGTGCCTTCCAGTTGTAAATAAAAACATTTTTATGGAAGTATAAGTTAAAACTCTTCTAGCAAACAAACAGTAACTTGATGTATAAAATCAAAGAAAATACTTTTTTAAAAACTCAAAATCTACATTCATTCTTGGACAAAATCAGGACATTTCCACCCCATAGTTGTGTTACCACTATCACTGTTTAACGGCAAGATCTCTCTGGAGATTCAGTTGGCTTGGGGGAGGCAATGCAATTCCTGATTCTCATTTTAGACATTATTTATTTAATTTCAGTTTTGTTTACCGGGTAGGTGCGCTAGCCATATAAATGACTATTCTGAGGCATGACTAGGGAGGTTACAGAGTGGAATTACATAAAACACAGAAACAAAACAAGGTTTTACAGTAAAAATACAAGCAAGGTGATGACAGCAAGATACAAAACAGTGCGATTCATGACAAAACATGCGATAAGGCAATTTGTTGGCAGGTGCAGGACATAGATCACATTTGCAAGGAATTATCACGATGCAAAGTTCGGCGAGAGATTCATTGAAAACGAATAATGAGCTGGGAAAATTACAAAATAACATACGGTAGATCCTTGGCGGAGAAACATTCACATGGTTTGAGAGAAAGGGCACAGAGTATTGCAAGCAGGAGCCTTTCAGCAATTATTACAAAGATCTAAGGAGTAGAGAATTAGTTATAGTAGGACAGGGCAAGGGGTTGATATAACAAACCAAAGAGGAGAAGCGTATCAAGTTTGGAGGGGAGACAAGCAGACAGTCTGGGGGAGGATTAAGTGCAAGGCATTAGGTAGAGAGCAGATCCAAGTGCACAGCAGTAAGAGTAGGAGAGGTGCTAAGGAGGGCTAAAGAAAGGGTATCGATAAGAGGAGATGAGGTAGCTAGGGAGCTCCTTTTTAAAGGTGTTATGTGAGGGTGCTTGGAGGATCGCTAAAGGGAAGAAGTTCCATAACTGAGGAGCAAGGTGGAAAGAGGACCTAGGGTAACCCACAATCTCGTACACTGTTTAATTTTTATTTAAAGGCCAGCAAAAGTGATAGGATACTCAAAACACTGACCACTGCTCATACCAAATAAGGTCCTGGTGCCAGTTTAATCCTGAATGAGATGGCTTCTGAGAAAGGCAAAATATACCGCAACTCACCTGTGGCGGCAGCCCTTTTTGTGGCCCAGGTGCACTCTAGCATCGAAAAGTTCTTTAACGGAAAACAGCTCTTTCACATGGAAATAATCTGGGTGCTTCAAAGGTTCCATCAAAAGTTTCTCATGCAGAACTAAAAAAAAAAAAAAAAATAGAATAAAGGATTTTGATGCAAGGACTATTTTTACTTTTCAAGAGCTGGGTGAACTTCCAAATGTTCACATTAACTAAAATTCGTAAAATCATATTCCACTGTTCAAGAGTTTTAGGCAGGCAAAATTCAGGCTGTTTTCTGCCTAAAGATAGTAGTTGCCCTGCCCGCCCTTCAACCCCAACTCCTGTAAGTGTTCTGGGGCAGATGTATGGGTTCCTACACTAGAGGAGTGGTTTCAGGTCATCTCACCAACCTTCGGCAGCCCTATGCCACCAAGTAAGCTAACACTCCTTCCTCTTTCATGGCAACTTCGCTAGCAGATAAAAACAGGTTACTCACCTGTAACAGTAGTTAAAGGAGTGGTATATGATGTACATCCACACTTCTGGCAGTGTTCCTTTAACTTTAATTCCTGCCAGAATGTCTTCAAGCTGGCTCTTCCAACCCACCCAGGTGGTAACTCCCTTGGTACCACTCCGTGATGTCGGATCTTAACCGCTGGGAGCAAGACCGGTGTGCCACTTGCCAGGGGAGGTCGGATGGGTCAGTATGGATGTACGTCAAATGCCACTCCTAGAACTACTGTTACAGGTGAGTAACCTGTTTTTCTAGGGACATGAATATGATAAATCCACACTTCTGGCAGACTCCCAGCAGTTCTCCATGGAGGCGGAGGCAAGGCACAAACCCCCTACGAAGGAAATTAATATTCGGCAATGGTGGCCCCAAAACCAGCATCTCGGCGTGACTCAAGGTCGATGTGGTAGTGGGAAATGCAGGTGTTTGCCGACTTCCAGGTAGCAGCCCTGCAGATTTCCTGGATAGGGACATCCCTGGAAGCTGCCACTGAGGCAGCGGTATGACGGGTAGAATGAGCCCTTAGCCCTACGAAAGGCTCCCTACCCAACCTCCAGCAGAGGTCGATGCAGGAAACAATCCACTTGTCAATCGTGCGGTCTGCCAGGCGTAGCTTCAGCATAGGTGACAAAGAGCTGGCAAACCTCTCCTCAAACTCCAGCCATGCACTCCTTATAATGGGTAAGCGTCACCACAGGTCCAAAGTATGAAGCCTGTGCTCGGCCTCCGAGGTGTGGCTGGTGAAATACACCAGGAGATGATCACCTGGTTAAGGTGAAACTCAAAACACAACCTTTAGGAGGAACTTTGCGTTGGGGCAAAGGACAACCTTGTCCTTGCGGAAGATCAGATAAGGAGACTCCACCAAGAGTGCCTGGAGCTCACTGATCCTTCTAGCTGACATGATAGCCACCAAGAAGGAAGTCTTCCATGACAGGTGAGACATGTCGCACCTGTGCATCGGTTCGAATAGCTTACCCATGATCTCTGCCAGCACCAGCAACAAGTCCCAAGGTGGTGATGGCTCACGCACTTTGTGGGGGGGGGGGAATGTGGTCAAGACCTTTGAAAAAGCACCAGACCACCTTCTCCTGTGCCACCGACGGTATACCAGCCCGTGCCCTGTATGCAGAGATGGCTGCCAGGTGCACTTTAAGGGTCGTCGACCGGAAGCCCGACAGAGAGGGACCAAAGGTAGTCGAGAATGCGAGCCACCGGACAAGATAAGGGGTCAAGCCCCTCGTCCTGACACCAAATGGAGAGTCTCTTCCATTTGAAGGCATAGCACCTTCAGGTCGACTCCTTCAGAGGAGCCTTAACCACAGTGAGAACATCCTCAGAGAGACCCAAAGCCTGAAACTCTAGCCACTCAGGAACCAGGCTGTCAGGTGCAGAGACTGAAGGTTCGGATGGAGTACCTTCCCCTGATTACAACAGAATAGGTCCGAGCAGAGAGGAAGATGCCATGGGAGCCTACAGCTGAGGCAGAGGAGATTGGGGTACCAGAACTGTTGGGCCAGTCCACAGCCACCAGGATCATTCTTGCCTTGTCCCTCCTGGCCTTGAACAGCACCTTGTGGAGTGGCAGAAATGGAGGGAAGGCATACATGAGGCCCGGCATCCAGGGCCTCGAGAAGGCACTCCCTGCTGAGGGAAGGGGGCAGGCACAATACAGCCTCAGCTTTACGTTCTCTCTGGAGGCAAACAGATGCACCAGAGGGGTGCCCCACTGGGAGAACAGACTCTGCACCACCTCCTGAAGGAGAGACCATTCGTGAGATGCCTCGCCCAACCAGCAGAGGGTGTCCACCAGCTGGTTGGATATGCTGCTCACACAAATGGCCAGGAGATCGGCATTCAGGCTGTGCACAAGGGTCCAGATGCGGAGAGCTTCTCTGCATAGAAGAATGGAGCGCGTCCCGCCCTGTTTGTTAACGTAGTATATGGTAGTGGTATGGTCCATCTGGACCTGAATAACCTGACCCTGAATGTGTGGAGCAAAGGCTGTCAGCACCAGTGGAACTGCCTGAAGAGCCAACATGTAGATATGGCATCGGGACTCCTCAGGGGTCCAGAGTCCGTGGACTCTGCGATAACCCAGGTGGGCACCCCAGCCCATAAGGGAGGCACCAGTCATGATGGTGACCATCGGCCCTGGGTGGACAAATGAGATTCCTTCCTGCAGATGTTCAGGGACTGATCACCACTGGAGGGTGTCCCACATCAGCTGGGTCACAATAACCAGCTGGTCGAAGTGGCCCTGCCGCTGAGACCATCGACAGGCGAGCTCCCACTGTAGAGAATGCATTCTCCACCAAGCCTAACGGACCATGCTGGTGCATGCCACCATGTAACCCAGGAGGTGCAGGAAATCCCGAGCAGGGCACAACTATTCAACCCGAAATGATCAGGCAAAGGAGGAGAGAGCCTCTGCCCGGTCCACCAGAAGCCAAGCCCTGGCTCTGCAAGAGTTGGGCTCCGCCCTGATGAAATGCATCACGTGCAAAGGTACAAGCTCCAACTTGGCCTCCTTCACCAGAAGGCCATGGGGTAGGCAGGTCTGGAGGGCTAGGTCCCTGGACTGCTCCACCTCCTCCTCCTCCTCCCTCAAGGGACCTGTTATAAGCCAGTTGTCCAGGTAGGGATACACCCGGACCCCTCGGCATCTCAGGCTGCCACCACTGCAACACACTTGGTGAAGCCCCTAAGAGCTGAGGAGTGGACAAAGGGCATGACCTGGAACTTGTACAGAATCCCTTCCACGTGGAACGGATGGATGGGGACGTGGAAGAATGTGTCCCGAAGATCCAGAGAGCAGAATCACATTCTGCTCCACAGATGGAATGATCTGAGAGAGTGACCATCCTGAAGGTGCATGACCAAAGAAATTTGTTCAGGTTGTGCAAATCTCCCTATCTGCTTTGGGACCAGGGATTACCTGGAGACAAACCCTGGGCACACTGGAGGGTCTAGGACTTGAGCCACTGCCTCCTTCTGGAGGAGTTGGGCAATGTTTTCCTGAAGGGCTGATAGCATGTCTGCAGACACCATGTCCTCCCGTGGGGTGCGGGCTTGGCGAGGCGGGTAAGCCTCAAACTACAGAGGCAGACCCTGGCAGACCATCTTGAGGACCCAATTATCTGTGGTGACAGCAGACCAGGTGGAAAGGAAGTGGCAGAGCCGGCCCTTCACAGGAGGACCCGGGGGGAGACATGAGGGATATGGGGAGGCACCCTCCATCCTGTCACTGAGCAGGCTTGGAGGAGGAGAAGGGACCGGTTGAGGAAGTAGTGGGACCTCAACCATCTGGTTTGGGGATGACCGACTTTGGTCAAGGATGCCAAGCCTGAGCCTGCTACCCAGCTGGGGGCTGGGATGACTTGGCTGCAGGGGAAGAGAGGGGTCAAAAGGGCTTCTTCCTCTGAAGCTTTGAGCCCTTGGTATCTCTCTGGGCAGAGCTGACACAGCCCAGGGTGGCACTGCACTTCTAATATGAGTGAGGTGTCCTTCCACCCTCAGCTCAAACAGGTAGGTGCCCAAGATGGGGACATCTGCCAGCTTATGCTAGGCATCTGCCGTAAAGGTAGAGATCCACGGCCAAGCCCTGCAACACATGGCAACCATAGCAGCCAAAGACCGGGTGCAGGAATCACCGATGTCCATAGCTGCCTGGAGCTGCGGTTTTGCCACCGCTTGGTCCTGGTCCCGGATTTGCTTGACTGTGGTCTGTAAATCAGCTGGGAGCTGGGGAAGCACCTCATCAAGAGTTCCCAAAAGGGCATGAGCGAAATGGGCCATTAAAAGGGCCGTACTCATCTGCCGAAGGGCAAGTGACGTGGCTGCATAGACCTTTTTGGCCATATGATCCAACTTCTTGGATTCCTTGTCATGAGGTGTGTCCACGTCCCAAACATTGCCAGTACGCCAAAAGACTAAGTTGTCCACCAGACCCTTGGCCAAGGGATGCTTGGTGAAACCTGGCAGGGAACCTGTACTGACTACATTGTTTCAGGCCATACAGGCTGATGGCACAGGGCAGGAGGCAGGGTGCTGTCAAAGTTCCAGTGCGGGGCCAAGAATGGCTTGGGCCTGGGCAACCAGGAAGACAACCCCAGGGGAGTCCCCTCAGTCGAGAATTTTGGTCAAGGGATCCTGTGCCCATTTCTGGACAAGCACCATCTGGATCCCAGTAGACTCCGAAATCACATAAAGAAAACCCCGCGAAAGAGGTGAGATCATGCTCAGCAGACATATCCTCCTCCAACCCGGCATCCAATGGACTGGAATGCAGAGAAAAGTCTTCAGACTCTGAGGATTCGCCAAAAAGCAGTTGACTGCATGAGTGCCCTCTGACCCTACGGGATCTGTCGGGAGTCACGGTGACTGACAGCTGATGAGGAAGCCCGGGAGTGATATGGGCATCCTTGGGGATGGGGGAACCCTCCTTCAGCTGCTTAAAAGGCGGCTTCACCTGGATGGGTGGAGATGCTGGAACAGGCTGAGCCAGGGTAAGCTGAGGCCTCGGTGGCGGAAGCCACAGAATAGCTGGGGTGGAGGTCAGGATCAGCTTAACCCCAGACAGCATGACCTGCTGCCACATGAGTTCTTCACAGTGCCGACACATCTGATGTTAGAGTCTCTCTCTCTTTATCCAAGGAGGAGGAAGAAGAAGAAGAAGAATATCGGTGGTGCTGCTTGCCCAAGTACCGAGAGCAGAATACAGATATCGGCATGGGCTGCTGGACTCTGGACTTCGAGATTGCGACCTCAACCTTCGGGGAACCAGATATCAAGAAATGGAGGGAACCAGCAAAAGCAGAGGATCATCAGAGGTAATGGGATCCTGAGGGTTAGTGACCAGATCATCATGCTGATCCGACCCACACTAAGATGCAACAGGTAGGAATGGAGTCCTAGAAAGGGAGGTATCCACCTCGTCCTGCGACAGTGCATCAACTGGCTCGAGAAATATCTCAACAGGCTGGTCGATGGGCGTCTCAACCAACAGGCCCGATGGGGAGATCACGGAGTCAGCGACCTGGACCAAAGGATCGACTGTAGTCGAAACCTCCAGAGAAGCGTGGAAGTCCGAAGGCCGAGAGCGCTCGTGATTCCACGATCGTTTACAAGACTACTTCTTAGTCTCCTTTTTTAGAAGATTTGGTGCCCTTAGAGGGGCCCTTCCCAAGGGTAGGAAGGACCGAAACAAATCCTGCAATGCCCCCGTGAAGGTGACACAAAAGAAAGTGGCACAAAGGCCGAAGTCAAAGAGACGTCTTCTGCGGCCTGAGCCGCTGCCACTTCAAAAGCTGCTCTGCAGACCCCGCAGCCATGGAGACCACCTAACAGGTGTCTTTTGATCGAATGGAAGGGTCCCATTCTCCTGGGTGCATTAAAAGTAGACAAGCATGCCAGTCTTCCAAAGTACTGGGATGCAAGGTATGACACAGTCCACACGCCTGGGGATCATGATCGTGGCCCAGGCAGTAGACGCACAAGGTGTGTGGGTCTGTCCAGGACATCATCTGCCACACTCGCATTGCTTGAAACCGGGCGCTGACTTACAGTCGTCCATGACAGAATTCAAACAAGTTTGAAATTCACTTGAAGACTTGAAATTTTCGTTAAGTTTGAAAGCAAAGGGCCTACTTGGCGCAGAGTGTGGTAAAAGGAAGATCTGGTATCATGGAGCGGTGCCGAGGGAGTTACCATCCAGGTGGCTGGGAGGAGCCAGCTTGAAGACATTCTGGTAGGAATTAAAGGGAAAGGAACACTGCTAGAAGTGTGGCTTTGTACATGATATCCACATCCCTAGAATAATTTTTACCCAGCCCAGTTCTCTTTAGATTTAAGCACTGACTGCAGTGTTCATAAAGGATGCAAGATGCACTACAAATGAAGACTGAAGCCCTCTTTCACCACTGTGCAGGTTTTCTTCACACTACACTGCTAATGCATCTCTCCAGACTGCCTGCCATGGATCACCTATCTCCAGGCCTCAATGCTGTATTTCACATTCTACTGCATCTGTGGAGTTTACCACTCACCTAAATGTTTGTAGTATATGTAGAAATAAACAGTTAATCAAAAATATTATGAAAGTGTTACGGTAACATAGTAATTTAAGAAAAAATAGGACTCTAGGTCTATCAAGTCTTCCCTTCTCCTTCATAAGCAAGGATCAGCAAGTATGCTGTGTAACCATACTAATTCGTTGAGATTGCCACCCACATGCCTACCCAAGGTACTCTGCAATTCCCTTGATTGGCAGAAAGTTTTCCAGGCTTGCCTTGAAGGCCTGTACTGTCTTTATGGTCACTGTCTGTGCTAACAGGCTATTGCACAGGTTTACTGCCCTCTGTGAGAAGATGTGCCTCCCAACGTTCTTCTGAATTTACCTCCTTTGAGCTTCAGGACATGCCCTTGCATCCTGCTGAAGCACACTAATCAAACATTTCTTTCTGTTGACCCTGGCAATACTCTTCAGTATGCGGAAGACAGACTGTGTCCTTATTCAGCCTCCCCTTCTCCTGGGTGAACATGGTAAGGTCCTCCAGTCTCTCCTCACAGCTTTTATTCACATACCCCTGATCATTTCGGTGCCCTTAGGTTGCATGCCTTCTAGTTCCATAATATACTTTTTGTAAAGGGGAGCCCAGATCACACAGTAATCCAGATGGGCCTAACCAGGGCCTTTTAAAGTGGCAGAATCACTTACTCAGCTCTGCTGATCACTCCCCTTTTAATGCAGTCCAAGCAGTCATCTAGCCATCTTGACAGCAGCCATGCACTGCTTGTCATGCTTTAGCCCATAGTCTACTATAACCCCCGGGGTCTTTTTCCTTCTCCACTGCAGCAAGTGTATGTAGCTCCTACCTCTGTTTCTTACATGTGGCCACACTGAATCCAAGACTCCAGGAGTAAGACTAGTCACCCAGCTGATTGAGGTCCTTCTAAAGTTTATCCCCATACTCGAAGGAGTCCAGACCCTCTTTGATTTCTTTAATTTTATTTCTGCAGTCCCTCAGTGCTGATCTGTAGTCCACTCTTTCCTGGAAGCAACTGTCCCTTTCCAGTACAGACCCTATTTTATGTTCCTGTTGAGCAGGGGTGGGAGGGGGACAATTTTTGCCCTATTCTTCCACAAGCTCTACATGTGCTCTGCATTATCAGTCTCACGGTGGTGCTCCAGACCACCAGATCCAGTATGTATGTATCTATTTATCTACTCTCTAAGAATTGTATATATATATATATATATATATATATATATATATATATATATATTTATATTTGAGGCATTCACTGGGACAGCATTGAAAATTAACTCTGCTCAATGATTCATCCATATTTTTTTTTAAACTCTATTTCTTCTCCCAGCAACGGGCAGGGAATGTACCCCCTATTCAGCACCCAAACCACTCTCCTGGCACCCCTTCCCGGTCGCCAGACTGCATGGCCCATAGCTTGCTCCCTACGGTGAGGCTCCCTCGAGGGGGAGGGGGGCTGGGGGGAGAGACCGAGATCCACCAGAAGCCCCAGCTGAGGCTTACGCCTGGGGTGTCATTCAGGAGGCAATCTGGGGCTTCACAAAGCCCTATGACCAAGGTTGTTTCTGTGGTTACCCCCAGGAGTGCAGACGTGCAATGACGTCAGCACAGGACAAGCGTGCCACCGCACCCATGCCACAGTCATCTGCCAACGCTCCACAATGCCAGGTGGTCCCAGCTGCTGGACACCCCGTCTCCACTGGGTGTCACTAGTGTGCCAGAAAACCACCCTGCCTCCCCCTCCGTAGGTGGAGAGCTGTCCCTGGGACGCTCATCCAACCTCTCCCTGGCCAACCCTCTAATAGACCTCTGCTCGCTACCAAACATGAGTCATTAGCTCTGCAAGTAGTAGTGCTACCCCTATGCTAGCAGGCCAGCTTCAATGATTCATCTTTGAAATTAAAATGAAACAGTGAAGCTCAGATGTTAACACTGGCGGTGGTGCAGATGGAGTAGCTCAAGGGAAGGATGAGATCAGCTGACTCCACATGCCCCATCACACAGGCATCAACATCCATAACCTGGTGTCCATGCCATAGACACCACAGTTGAGTGGGTGAAACAAAAGGAACCACCTTGGTACCAGAAGCACAAAGCTCAGCTCCCTCCCACACCAAGATATATCAGTCTGCCCTGCAAAGCTGGGGTTACAAGACCACCAGTGGTTTCACCAAAAATGGGGATACAAACCTCTGGGATGAGGGGTTGTCACATGACAAATGGAAGGAGCTGGGAGATGATGGGCAGATAAGGGCAGTGCTAGTGAACGGGGGAGTAGGAAACAAAACAAACAAAAAAATAAATAAATAAAGAAGGCCAAGAAAGAGCTGACAGCCAGGACAGCAGTAGCAGCTGCTGACACCACCAAAGTGTTCTTCCAGCACATAAAAGAAAGGTGATGAAGATAACTGGGCCACAGAAAACAGGGGAGGGGAAATGGAGGAACCTGAAAGACAGCCAAGGGCCACTGTTGAAATGCCGAATACTTTGCTCTTGTGTTCACTAAATGGCCTCTGAGGAAGGGAGGGTGCTCAATGGAGAGCTTATTGCATCAGGAGTAGCCACAATGCGGACTGCAGACATCGAACTTGCCCTAGTGGCAGATTTCCTGGTGAAGATTAAGTCATTTAGGTTTCATGGGGCAGATGGCGGACACCCCAGGATCTCTGAGGCACTAAAGGAACAACTGGTACAGACTCGCTGTAAACTTTCTGGAGTCTATCTGGATAGGTGTGGTGCTGAAGGACTGGAAAGTGGCCACATCTTCAACAGAGAGGGAAAAGTTGGACCACAGCAACTACAGGCCTGGCAGACTGACATCAGTGCTGGGCAAAGTCTTGGAAGCCATATCAAGGACAGAGTAATAGAACTGTGCCAAACCAATCAGATCATCATCTTCGGGGAGGACTGGAAGGCAGACACAGACTGGGCCACAGACCAGTCTATCTGTACTTCAGCAAGGCCTTGGATACTGTGGTGTGTGAAAGAGGAAGACCCTCCCCCCCCATTTTTTGTGTGTGTGTGTGTTCCTTTATAGGAATGGTAATGGACCTGAAATGTACTTCTGCTTTTGTCCTTGTCTTGTGGGTTAAATGTTTGTTTGTTGGGCTGGCCACCCATTTTGTTATAATTATATGTTTGTCTATTGTCTGTTCATGTGAATCTTTTTTCCTGTACATTAAGGTCCCATTGTCATCCCTGTAATAAAGGAAACGTAGCTTTAAGCTGCTGACGTCAGGACTAAGTTTATATTAAATCACCTTGTGACTAAAACATTCATAAAAGGATTAGTTTCTGCAGAAATGTTATTTTCTCTTCTGTACTTATAGTATAGGGCTTACAACCCCCCTCCCTTTTTCCTCTTCTTATATGGTACCAGTTTTAGATAGGTATAAAACCTTAATAAATGCAAACAGGAGATAGTGCCAAATAAGGTTAATGAAGCCCCGTTTTGCTTTAATAGCAGGGTTCTACGTTTTTTAAGAACCCATGCTTTAAGCCCTATACAGCCATCCTTACGATTTTTATTTCGGGCTGAGACTTGGATTTAAATGGCATATTCAATAATCGTAGCCTCCTAAAGTTTTTTCCTTTGGAGCACTGGTAGAAATGACTGTTTTCCCCTGATTTTTGTGTTTAAAACCTCCTCGGCATTACGATCGCCGGTAAATTTACCGCGCGATTGTGCGAACGTTCGTGAAGGCATTTTACTCGCTTTCCACTCTAAAATAAGGAGTATTGTTTTTTTAAGTCAAAAACGTCCCTGCATACCTGACAGATGTAAATTCCAGAGTTACATCTCTTTTTGGGACATCTTGAAGAGTCGAGGACTTCTGCAGCAAATTGCTGGCTCCCTGCTGTATTCCTGTGTCTTGCTATGAATGCAGTGAGCTCTCTAGGAGCTGGCCGGCCTTTCTGTAGCTAGTTTTATGGTCTGGCTTAAAGGGGGGCGGTACCTGTTTCTGCTGCTCATATACTAATTTCATTAAAAGTACCTGTTGTTTATTAGTTGACTTTAGAATATGTTTTTGTATAATAATAGGAAGATTGTAGTCATGCAAATAATATAAAATGTGTTGTATTTAAAGAATTTGGAGCCAGAGAAGGCTCAGGGGAGGAGTTGGGCAAGCACATGACTCCTGGACAGTACAAAAATGCTGTGTTCCCAACTCAAGTTGGTTAGTTGGTTTTGAGAAATCAGACCTGGAAGTGCTGTTATAAGCCTCCTATGAAACTAGTGTTTGCTAGTTCATGAGGTTGTTATTTTTGTTTGTTTGCTTGCTTCTGTTACTTTGACATATTCAGTTCGCTCCTTAATAATATTGAAATAAACAATTTTTTTTGGATTTACTTCTTCATCTACTGCTTCCTTGGTCCATCATTTCCCACAGCCTGCGACATAGTGCATGACACGCTTCTGGGTAAAGTACACCAGTGCGAGGTACACAAAGTGGATTGCTAACTGACTTGTGAGCAAGAAGCAGAGCACTGTGGTGGATGGGCATTATTCCAAGTGGAGTGGGGTAATCAGCAGTGTCCTTCAGGGAGCGAAGCTGGGGCCACTGTTGTTCAACATTTTCATAAGTGATCTGCAAGCTGGGGTCTCCAGGAGCCAGGAGGCTGCAGAAGTTCTTTCATGACACTAAGATGGCCTGTGTGGTGGACTCCCTTGAAGATGGAGACAAATGTCAAAAGGACCTGAACAAGTTGTATAATTAGTCGGACCCCAAAATCTCAGATTCAGTGCAGCCAAATACAAGGTACTACACTTTAGGAGGAAAACCCAAAGTAGGACCTACACAGTGTGTGAGGATATTTTTGCAACAGTGGACGAGGAAAAGGATGTGTAGGTCATTGTAGACAAGGGACTGAAGCATGACAAGCAGTGTCCGGCTGCTTTCAAGATGTCTGGCAGAATGTTGGGGTGCATCAAAAGAGGGGGCGAAAAGCAGGGCAGGAGAAATAATCCTATCTCTTTACAAGGCTATGGTCAGGCCTTACCTGGAGTACTGTGTAAATTTTTGAGCTCCGCAATACAAAAAAGGACATTAAGACAGTTGAGATGGTGCAACACAGGGCCACCAAAAGCATCAGAGGTATGGGAGACAAATGCTATGAGGAGAGGCTGTGACACTTAACATGATCATCATGGGAAAAAGGATGACGAGAAGGGACATGATTTCAGTCTCCCACATAATCAAGGGTATTGACAAGATCAAACAGGCAGGGATGTTTAATCTGGTGTCCACCTGCAGGACATGGGACATGCCCAGAAGCTCTGAGGTTGTAAATTCAAAAGGTAACATTAGACAGAACTTTTTCCTCCTAGAGGATGGTGAAAATATGGAATAGCCTAACAGCAGATGCAGTGGATATGAAGATAATACAGGCATCAAGGTAAACCTGGACACATTTTTGGTTACTAAGAGAATCGTAGGGTACCCTGGGTAATAGAGTCAGCAGTGAATCTCTATGTTAGTACATGTTTACACAGCATACTTATATATCCTTGCTTGTTAAGCGGGGAAGACATGGTGGACCTAAAGTTCCTCCTGATGTTCAGTTAGTATGCTACTAATACTGTTTTTCAGTCTGGTGTGTTGGGGATTTGTATAATTTGTGTGCTTCATTTTATTGTAAAGTGTACAGAGCATCATTTCAGAAGTGTACTATAAAACACACTAAACTACAATTGCATCTTTCAGGGGATTTCCATTTATGCAGCTGCTCCACATTGGAGACCGGCTGGCATTCCTAGCTGTAGGGTGTGAATTATTATGTTTTCCATCTGGGGAGGTGGGGCCCCTACTCTTTACTGCTTTCAGCATCCCCGATGCGCTTCTTTACGATGTCATTAATGTAAGAGAACTGCTAGAACACTCTTCATACAGTTTGGGTGGGTAGCATTGTCGTTCATTTAAAAATTAAAAACTTACATTTTGGACCTATTGCAGCTGCAGTTTAAATAGCCTGATCTGGTTACATAAATTGTAGCAATGATTAGTCCAAAACTGAAGTTGTTTCTCAGCTCTATTTTATGCTCCTTACCAAGGGGCGGGTATGCCTTTGGCAGTCTGCATGCTTCAGAACATCTAAAGGGTAAAATCCTGGTCTGAACACCGCCGACTGCTCGACTTCGGACCACTCGGACCCTAGATCTTACCCACCTTTCTGACTGGATGTCCCCTACAGAGCCTATGAGGAGCTTACTCTGAATCTAGCTGGTGGCAAAAAGAGGGCAGTTTCTGAGATTCTGAACTGTGATATTTAAAAATCAAGCTCCTACTGAACTGCATAGGCTCCACAGACAAATGTTATCATTGGGAACCAAGTCAGGGACAACTGTACTGCGATTTTTTTTTTTTTTTAATTAATCATTTTGGAAAGCTTCATATCAGACACCAGTGTCATTTCTCTTAAACTGACCCCTGCATGTCTGTACTTACATTACACAGGGCCCTACACAGCTACCATTATTGGCATATGCTGGTACAAATTTAGTCAGTCAACAGAGGCTTCTAAACTGTTTCTAAGTATTGGTTTATTGATCAGGGCCAAGTTTTCAAAGAGCCTGACATGGCCCAGGGACTGTGATGCAACCTGCCAGCGAGGAGGAAATAAAAGAAAAGAAAAAAACCAAAAACTCCTCACCGCACATGCTATTTTCAGCCCATGGTGCGCACAAGTGGCAGGCGAGGTAGCGGAGGAATCTTACGCCTAGTAATACCAGGTGTAGCATTTTGGCACAGCTGTACATAAAAAACATCTGCAAGCTACTGTAAATCGCAGAGTTGATCACAAAAAGGCTCCACATATGAACATACTACACATGTGGCAAATGCTGTTGATGCACTAGGGAAGTCCCTCATGTGCATGTTTTTTCTTTGTCGTCCATCATGCGTGGTTTTCTAATCCTTTGACAATCTGGCCCCTGGTGCATGTCTAAGTAATTTCAGGACTCTTGTCCCATGGATTCAAACAGAATAAAATAATTAAGCTCACTGCCATGTGGCTTGACCACACTTTTCAGGTGGGAACCAGCTGACACCTACAGAACAAAAAAAAAAAACAAGCTTAGAGCCCTGCTACAGTACACTTTTGTCCTGTGGCATGCAAACAAAGAAATAAGCATTTTTTAAATTACAATTAATGACATCAGACTATGGCAAACAGATTATTCAGCAAGGGGTTACTGGCAATCCTGCACTGCTGTTCACAAAGTCTTCATAAATAGCTGGTATTAGGGTCAACCTTATTACGTGGCACCTGAGCCACATTTTATAAATTCTATACGGTCTGCCAAATGAGACGGGGGGACAGTACAAGACACTATCTATGAGGTTTACCTGAACTGTCTGTGTTCGCTGTTTCTGCAGGTGCAGGTACAACAACTGTCCCATATGGTCTGCAGAGCTGGTGGACTCCTGGCCATGCAGGATAGGATGATGTAAACAGGCAACTGCAGAGTCTTGGCAATGCTGTAATTCAAAAATGCAGAAGGGTTACGTTTTTCTATATGTAAAAACATTTAAATAGCACTAGTTAACAGAGAAATTTGTTGTGGTCTAAAACTGCCCATTTCAGCACTGCACCTGGACACCAAGAACCAATCCTGTGCCATTACAAAAGGTTCCTTAAAGAGCCTTGCCAGCACAAAAAAAAACTGGCACCAGGTTTGCAGGTAAGAAAAGTGATACTTTAACAAAATGCACACACATGTGCTAAAAACAGACAGTGTAAAATACATGCAGAGTGCAGTGTTGCCCTCAGGTGACCCAACCGTTTTTTCTCTTTGCTTCTTCGGAAGTTCAAAGAAGCGAACAGCGAAACTGGTTGGGTCTTCTGAGGGCAACACTGCACTCTTTGTATGTATTTTACACTGTCCACTTTCGCACGTGTGTGCATTTTGTTAAATAAAGTATCTATCGCTTTTCTTACCTGCAAACCTGGTGCCAGTTTTTTGTGCCTCCAAGTTTCCAAATTTTGACTTGGCACGGGTTATAGAATGGAACTGCGGTTACTGTTTGCAGTTCTTTAAAGAGCCCCAGACACCAGAGGGGCACCTTTAAAAATGCAATAAATGTACACAGTGCAGCATATGTCATACTTAATTATGTATGAAAGTTCCATAAAAATCGGAATCTCTGTGTCACTTGGTCTTCATCTGGTCTGGCCGTTTGTCTAAGAGTGACAGTTTTTGTTTGGTACATTTCTTTATCCAGCTTTTTGTCCTTGATCCATCGACCTGCTCCTCCGTTCTGCCACCAACTCCCAGTCCTATTCACCACTCTCTTGACCAGCGGGTATCTGCGTGAGGTGGTGACCAAGAGTGACAGTAAACATCATTTAGACAATACAAAATCGCACATGCCCACACAATGCAAAGCATCATGGACTGCATATGTAATTCACCACAGAATGTTATGCTGGTCCAACTTTAAGCAGAATTGCATGGTGCCGAAAGGCCTCTCACACAGTTTGCAAAGGGTGCTAACAGATGACAGACACATGTTTCGTCCTACCAGGACTCATCAGTATGCCTCGTCTGTTTGACACCCCAGTGGAATGAACCAGCTACCCTAAGATGGTCTGTCTGGGTTATATTGTAGTTAACCCATTAAAATAAAAACGATTTAAAAGACAAAGAACCTCTGTGACAATATAACCCAGACAGACCGTCTTAGGGTAGCTGGTTCATTCCACTGGGGTGTCAAACAAACGAGGCATACTGATGAGTCCTGGTAGGACGAAACATGTGTCTATGTCATCTGTTAGCACCCTTTGCAAACTGTGAGAGAGGCCTTTCGGCACCATGCAATTCTGCTTAAAGTTGCACCAGCATAACATTCTGTGGTGATTTGCATATGCAGTCCATAATGCTTTGCATTGTGTAGGCATGTGTGATTTTGTATTTTCTTGAAACTTGGCTTCCCAGTCAAATGCCCTTTGGGGTAACCCTTGCCTCAGTGTTTGTGCACAGAGGTTCTTTGTCTTTATCATTTAGACAGTTCGAAGTACATAGGATTTTACTGGTTTTTTTTTTGTCTTGCCAGCTACCGTTGTAATGCCAGACCATGCCCTGACAGACCTCGCATACACTCAACGTCCCACTACAAAAAAGGGCAAGCTCCCTGGGTCACCGCAGGGGTCACTGAGGCAATGGAACCTGGCATCAACCTTCCCCAGCTGGAAGCCTTGCCACACAGCAGCACCTCCCCAGCACCGCCCCAAAATGGCTTTCAAGTCTGGTCCACAGTGAAGGTCAGTGGGTGAGATAGATGCACAGACTCAAGTAAAAGATGTAGAATGCACTTTGCAGTATTTATTTTCCAAAATAAAACAATAAACACAGAAAGAAATAGGTGATTAGTCCTTCAGTTCTGCAAAAACAGTGCACAGTTCCCTCAGTGAACAACTTCCAGGCTTCGTTCTAGCCAAACAGTTTCCTAGCACATTGAAACTTGCATGTACTATGAGATGCTTCCTCCACGACAGTCAGGTCTCTACTATCTGACTCATCTGTTTTGCACCTTAGGAGGTAGGCTTTTATACCTGCCCACTGAAGATGTTAGCACCATGTGAGCTGTCTGACTCACAGTTCTCTAAGTAAACACAGGCAGGCTGACTCATCCTAAATAAGCACAGACAGGCCGAGTCATCTGACCTTTACACACCTCTGCTTGACCTAGGACAAAATGCTTTGTTTTTGGCTTCTTGTAAACCCAAAGCAGTTTACACAGAATAAAACAGAGTGCAAGGCTCTGTGTCCCAATTCTTTTAATTACTTACATTCCCTCTGTGTCTTCCTGCAGTACAGCATAGGAGAAGGCAAGCAACTTACTGCCTCTTGTCTTACTTATATGTTCTTTATACAGTACTTGTGAGGGTTTTGGGGGGAGGAGAGACTACAAGACTGAAAGTGGACAGATTTCAGCCTGTGGCTAGAACAAAAAACTTACAAGAACAGGAACAGGACAATGTAGCAACAATTTAGACAGGGGCTCTGACCTTGTTGCATCCGGAACCCGGGTTGCCTGTGTGGTGAGCACAACACATTTAGCACTGGGCCACTGGCTGGACTTACACATTTTTTTTTTATATAAAACACATTTCGTGACTAATACTTTTGTATGATTTTTATCAATTTCTCTGTAACACACGTATTTTGATCCTGTTGACCCAACTCACCTCTGAAAAAGGGCCCTAGTTTGAAGAGAGAATTTTTCTGAAAGCAATAAAATGATACGGTATCACAATCCTACCCTGGCTGTGACATCACAACTGGTTGCTGCAGAAAGGATTATGAAGTCACAGGAGAGGATTATGATGTCACCCGAGGACAAGCAGCCAGAGCAGATGAAGATGAAGTGGTAGCCAGTCCTGTTTTTATGGAAATGTCCTAAGTCAGAAGGAAGATGGAGAAGGGGGATGCAGGCAATATCTAAATTATATTTTGGAATCTGTCAGAATGTGTTTTAAAATGTTTCCTGTTGCGTTAGAGGCTGTTTAACGAGATGGGGCAATGGGGGCAAGACAGTTTGTTTTTATTCTGAAACTGGCATGTAAAAAACAAATTGAAAACTGGTGTACATAAATACTGCACCTGAAGAAGCATACCACAAAAAAATTTGTGTTAAAAAGGGGTTACTTATTCCACAAAGTATATCGGAAAGAAACTACATTACTGAGCTACAGTAAATCAGGCATACACTGATAGGAAAAATAGGGCAGTGCTAGTGAGGAAAAGCTCCTTATATTGGAATATCCATGAGTTTTATAAGTTTACATGAGAGCCAATGGTAGGGCAGAAGTTTAAAAAAAAAAGGAGACAGTCACAGTAAAATGAACATAAGGCAATGGCGAAAAAGCATAAAATGATAAAATGTATATGGTGACAGTAAAAGCATAAAGAAAGACAAACACAGAGGTCAAGTTATAAAAGCATCTGCACAGCAATGCTCTGAAGAAACTGAAGAGATTTCAGGGGAGATGAAAAGTAACAGGATGGGTAAAAAGCAGACCAAAGGGAAGAACGCGAAGGGTGGTCATTAATAAAGAATACTAAGGGGTTAGGGAAGTGACAAGTCAGGTGCTGCAGGGTTCAGACCCAGCATAAAGCACCAAGGGTAAGAAAATCCATGTGTGTTTCAGGGGAGGAAAGGCTGACTAGAAATTATTCAAACCGCTACACTCTGTATGACACATCACTACTCTGATCTCACCACAGATGATTAAAACACACACTTAAAATCTACACAAAAGAGTTTGCAGGATGACAACAGGCAGAATCTATCATTTGCCACCTAAAATTAAGAACCAATCAATTTGCTTTTTCATTCAAGGTGTTCATCCACCAAAATCTGGCCATCACCCTCCTGAAGGACCCGCACCACAATCCACTGTTCTCTGGGAGTCTACCCAGCTTGTCTCCCATGGCATACCCCTTATGGCGGGGCCCTCAGGAGCAGGACATAGTTTACCGGGTGCCCAGCAGCTGGTGCGAGGCCTGCAGGGAACCATCATTATCCAGCTCGGCCATGGATTTTTCTTGGGTCTTTGCGCCTCTGGGATGCCTCAAAGTACAACAGCACCCGAGTATGCACAGCCGTACTGGTATCCATCAGTACCCCATCCCAGTTAATGGCCTCGACTGCGATGACACACAGTTTCTGCTAGGAGTCAGGTATGCTGCAGGGGACACACCCTTCCTCCCAAAGTGTTTACAGCAGTCCTCAAGATGCTCAGTCCTCCCTCCCCCGGCCAGCCCCACCAAGTGATCTGAATCTGTTCCCTCCCTGGGTTGCCAGTGTAGCAAGTGGTAGCTCTACTGCAGGTTTATCGCACCGTCTCTAAACTGATCTACTATATACAAATGTTGTGAAGTTAATAAACTACAATATACAATGTAACGAGACCAGACAAAACTAATTTTGCAACATTATGCAACTGTAGCTAAGGGAAGTACAGAGGCACTGGGCAGTTGTAAGAAAGGAAAAGGTACTGTGGCTGCCAACTGTTAATGGGGTGGGGAAGGCAGGAAGATGGGGTGCTAGCAGGTACAAGACAAATGTGCAAAACATGGCCACAGGGTGACAGTCTCAAGATAGTTGGAACAAAGGGAAAGGGGGAGGTTAGATTAGAGACATGGTAATCGATAGAGATTTTAGGGGAGGAAGAAGGAGCTAGTCACTGCTTGTGAGGGTGCAGGGACAGAGCAGATAGGTGGATAACAAGTGCATTCACAACTACATCACCATACTCTGTAAGGTGGTAGGCCAAGACCATTGATTGGCAAATACAACTGCCAACCTGCTTATCCGATTGGGCAGCAGGAGTTGCAGCCCTTTATGGTGTTAGGCTTGGTCCCCTCACAAATTGGCTAACCACTTTGCACCGTGGACAATCTATACATCTATGCATATGTTATGATAATCAGCACTAATACTTAGGGTGTTGGTACTTACCATACAAGTATAAGTAACCAATGCTATCACTGTTACATTTACTGCTTATAATGCAAGTAGCAAGCCAAGAGTACATGTTGCATTCTTCTGAGAAGTTATTGTATAGTCTGCACTGCCATCATGCGGATTTATGTAACACTGCTTAGACCTGGTTCTCTCAAATGGAGATGGAGAGAGGATCACAGATGTAGAAGTGGGCAGCCATCTGGGAACTAGCGACCATCAAACAGTATGGTTCACAATAAAACACAGCAATAGAGTCAAGCCATACAAAGGCAAAAATATTGGACTTCAGGAGGGCTGACTTTGCCAAAATGGGTGAGTGCCTAAGGAATATACTAGCAAATGGGCAGGAAGGAGGGGTGGAATAACAATGGGGAATAATAAAAACTGCCATCACAGAGGTAACAAGCCTTTGTGTGAAGCAAATAAAACAAAACGATGTAAGAAACTACTATGGTTCTCAAAGGAGGTGGCAGTGAAGGTTCAAGAGAAAAAAAAAGCATTCAGGAAGTACAAGGAATCACAGAAGGAGCAGGACAGAGAATTGCATCAGTTAAAGCAAAAGGAAGCTGGGAAGGCAGTCAGAACAGCAAAGGCCTGAACCAAAGAAAAGATAGCCAACTCAGTCAAGAAGGGGGATAAAACCTTTTAGGTACATCAGGGAGCGAAGGAAGACCAAGGGACGGATAGTGAGGTTTAATAAAGGGGAGGAGGGGGGTGGGCAGAGGGTGACTGTGAAAAGGCAGAGATACTAAACAAATATTTTTGCTCAGTATTTACAAATGAAGAGGGGGAGGTACCTACAACAAAATAGAAACACTCTGGATCCAGAAGTTGATACCAGACCATTTACAGAAGAAAGGGTCTGAAAGAACTCTTAAAACTGAAGGTGGACAAAGCAAAGGCGCCTGATGGGATTCATCCTAGAACTCTAAAAGAACTAAGGGTAGAACTAGTGACACATAGAAACATAGACTTTGACGGCAGATAAGGACCGCTTGGCCCATCTAGTCTGCCCATTTCCCTACCTACAGGATAGGCCGTAGATCCTAGTTAACCAACAGCCTATTTCTTCCTACCCCCCACAAGAATTGCCTTATGTCTGTCCCATGCATTCTTGAATTCTCCCTCAGTTTTAGACCCCACAACCTCCTCAGGAAGGCTGTTCCATGCATCCACTACCCTCTCTGTGAAATAATACTTCCTCACATTGCCCCTGAACCGCCTCCTTCTATCTTTAAATTGTGTCCCCTTGTTCTTGCAAGTCTCTTTTTCTGAAAGATGCTACCCTCTTGGACTTTGTTGATTCCACTGAGGTACTTAAAAGTTTCTATCATGTCCCCTCTCCTTCTTTCCTCAAGGGTATACATATTAAGCTCCTTTAGTCTCTCCTCATACGGCTTCTCTTGCAGACCCTGCACCATTTTAGTTGCCCTCCTCTGACTACCTCTATCCTGTCTATGTCCTTGCGGAGATGGGGTCTCCAGAACTGGACACAGTACTCCAGATGGGGTCTCACCAACTGTCTGTACAGAGGGATAACAACTTCCTGTTTTCTGCTGCTGATGCCTCTCCTATACATCCCAGTATACCCCAGCCCTCCCTACTGCCTTCTCACATTGCTTGCTAACCTTAAGGTCATCTGATATGATTACCCCAGGTCCCTTTCCTTTTTGTTGTTATTACCTCCCACCCATTGTGTATTCTTCCCTGGGTTCTTGTTTCCCAGGTGCATTATTTGCACTTCTTTGCATTGAATCCTAGCTGCCATACTTCTGACCATTCCTCCAACCTTGCCAAGTCCCTTTTCATCCTTTCCACGCCTCCTTGTGTATCAACCCTGTTGCAGATCTTTGTCTCATCTGCAAAAAGGCATACTTTTCCTTCCAGTCCTTCTGCAATGTCACTGATGAAGACATTAAAAAGGACTGGACCTAATACTGAACCCTGTGGTACCCCACTAGTAACCTCTCCTTCTTCAGAGTGGACTCCATTTACAATTACCTTCTGTGTCTTGTTGTGCAGCCAATGTTTTACCCAGGCTACCACCCTGGGACCCACTCCCAGGCTGGTTAATTTGACTATTAATCTTTTGTGTGGGACTGTGTCAAATGCCTTGCTAAAGTCTAGGTAGGCCACTGACACCACTGACTACCCTCTTTAACAAATCATGGGAGAATGGAGTGGTACCCGAGGACTGGAGGAGGGCAGATGTGATTCCCTTTCACAAAAGTGGGAGCAGGGCAGAAGCAGGAAACTACAGACCTGTTAGTTTAACCTCAGTGATAGGGAAAATGATGGAATCACTTCTGAAGGAAAGAATTGTCGAGTATCTAGAGGCCAGAGGGGCACAGGACCCAAGGCAGCATGGATTCACAGCGGGAAGGTCATGCCAGACAAATCTAATAGATTTCTTTGACTGGGTGACCAAAGTAGTAGATCAGGGAGGGCTGTGGACATGGCCTACCTAGACTTTGCAAGGCATTTGCCACAGTCCCACACAAAAGATTAATATACAAGTTAGCCAGCCTCGGAGTGGGTCCCAAGATGACAGCCTGGGTAATGAATTGGCTGGAGAATAGGACACAGAGGGTAATAGTAAACAGAGTCCACTCTGAAGTAAGGGGGTTACTAGTGGGGTACAGCAGGGTTCAGTATTAGGACCGGTCCTCTTCAATGTCTTTATAAGCGACATTGCAGAGGGACTGGAAGGAAAAGTATGTCTCTCTGCAGATGACACAAAGATCTGCAACAGAGTTGATGCACAAAGTGGGGTGGAAATGATGAGAAGAGACTTGGCAAGGTTAGAGGAATGGTCAAATGTATGGCAGCTTAGATTCAATGCTAAGAAGTGCAAGGTAATGCACCTGGGAAACAAAAACCCAGGGGAAGAGTACACAGTGGGGGGTGAGATACTAACAACAACAAAAATGGAAAAGGACCTGGGGGTAGTCATATCAGATGACTTAAAGGTGGGCAAGCAATGTGAGAGGGCAGCAAGGAGGGCTGGGGGATACTGGGATGCATAGGGAGAGGCATCACCAGTAGAAAACAGGAAGTTGTTAACCCTCTATACAGACAGCTGGTGAGACCCCATCTGGAGTACTGCGTGCAGTTCTGGAGACCCAGTCTCCGCAACAACATAGACAGGATGAAAGCTGTCTGGAGGAGGGCAACTAAAATGGTGCAGGGTCTGCACTGGAAGACATATGAAGACAGACTAAAGGAGCCTAATATGTATAGCCTCGAGGAAAGGAAGGAGAGGGGGACATGATAGAAACTTTCAAGTACCTCTAGGGAAAGTTTCAAGTACCTCTAGGGAATCAACAAAGTCCAAGAGGGTAGCATCTTTCAAAAAAAAAAAAAAAAGAGGTGTGTGCAAGAACAAGGGGGCACAATTTGAAGATGGGGCGGCGTAGGTAATGTAAGGAAGTATTTTTTTACAGACAGGGTTGTGGATGCATGGAACGGCCTTCCGGAGGAGGCTGTGGAGTCAAAAACAGTGGATGAATTCAAGCATGTATGGGGACAGTCATAAGGCAATTCTAGGGTGTGGGGGTAGAAAGAAGTAGACTGCTGGTTAACTAGGATCTGCAGCTTATTCATTAGGTAGGGAAATGGGCAGACTGGATGGGCCAAGCGGTCCTTCTCTGTTCCTATTTTAGCTGACTTTACAATTTTGTGCATCTCTAGATAACACTGTGGAGCCACATAACTTTTAGCCAATAAGGCTTGTTCTATTTATCTAGTTAGCCTGCAAATGTAATGGTTGTCATGACAATAATAAAAGTATATAAGCTACTGTATTACGTATCCCCTCTGAGATCACTGCATATCCTGTGGTATATTGGTAAGACTGATTTAGGGCGAATGCTTATTTTCTGTAATAAACAAGTTTATTACTGCACTTGCTGCCTTTCTATATGTCTTCTGCTAGCTTATTACCAAGAACCTGAGAAGTGTGGCTGTATTTTGCCCACACCTTATAATGGCACCAGCATGCTTTGCTGCCATGCTGGTATGGTACCTACACCAGCATGCTGGAACTAACTTCTGGCATGCTGATGCTGGGTTTCTGCCTCCTGTCCTGGTGCTGGCATGCTGGTGTTATTAGGTTTCCGGCTCCTGACCCAGCACGTCAGCAAGACATGTCGGTGACACAGTTACAATGAACAGATTCACTGGTTCCAGCTCCTTGTCCTACTTGAAAAATGAGCCAAATGCTTTCATAACCAGAACCACCACAAAACAGCCTTTAGCAATGCATTCACTTTTTTTCTGCTCTCTCTGCCTTATTCCTTCAGTCAGAGCAGGAAATGGAAGTAAAATTACAGAGCTGGTTATAAGACCCATACCTTCCAACAGGCACTAATTAATGGAAAGCAGCTTCCACCCTGTACATACACCTCCCCCCAAATTTGTGCAAACGCATCTATCTCCCCTTCACATAATGTGCAAGCAAATAACATATAAGGAGGGATGCAAGTGGTATCCAACTGAAATTCATAGGATGGAGTGATGTATAGAGCAACACACCTAAGTTTATTTCCGGGGATGGGGCCTGGCAGGTCCCATTCAAAGGAATTAGGTTCATCAGGGGGAAGTCGCCATTTAGATACCCCTATCCTACTCCATGCTTAGTTTTTCCATAGCAAAAGGGATAAGAAGAAGAAGAAGAAGAAGAATCAGCATTTATATAGCACTTTTCATACACAGTGTATCCCAAAACGCTTTACAAGCAATGCTAGACTGGTAGTGAAGTGACAATGTGTGGTGGCGGACATATCGCACATCATCACCCACACGAAGCCTGGATAATTGCATGAATTGCATTATGGGAAGGGGAATGTTGGCCAGGACACCGGGAATGTTCCCTACTCTTTGCGAAGAGTGCCCTGGGTTCTTTTACTTCCATCTGGACACCCACCAGGACAACACCAAGATGGGCAGAAGGGACCTCGGTTTAACTTCTCATCCGAAGGACGGCACACCCCAGCAGTACAGCACCCCCCAATACTGCACCCAGATGCCATCGATTTTTAGGTGCAAGTCCAAAGTCTAAGGCAAGAACTACCCCATACGGGGACAGACCTCAACTCCTATTGTACAAAGCAACTCAGATCTGCAGGATCAGGCAGGCTGCCCCTGTCTCCCTCATGGAACAAAATTCTGCTTCTGTGCCATAATATAAATGACCCAACGCCTCCAAAATATTTCAAAGGGTCCTAAACGGTGATTTATAAACACTGTCAGCTTTTCCATCCTGTATATATGCATCATATTATCCTGCCACTGAGAGATGGAAGGGATGGTCCTGGATAGCCACCTCTGAATGATGGCTTTCTTTGTCACCGGTAGTAAGGAGATAGCCAACAATTTCCAGTTTGGTGAAAAATGAAGGGGTACATCAAATTTAGAGAAAAGAAAAAGTTCTGGTGTGAAATGAATTGGGGTGGCCAGAAGAGCCTCCAATTTGCTCCTTAATGAATTCAGAAAAGAGTGTAGGGTAGGCAGCTCCCAAAAGACATGTCCGTGTATAGCAAGGGAATACCCACAACCCCTCCAACAGGTTCCCCCTTGACTGGGGAGATATTTTACCTGTATAGCTGGAGTTCGGAAGAATCATATTTTGAGCTGCCAAGCAAATTCCTTCCAGGTATTAAGAACTGGTAGGTTTCTGGAGGTGTAGCAGATGTATCTCCCAATCAGAGTGCTCCAATTTAATATTTATATATGCCTCCCAGGTCTGTCTCAGTGAAACCAAACGGTCCCCTGACTGGGCCTGGAGGGCCGCATAAATATATGAAATCACATGTGATGGGGCGCCCTGCCCTCTAGAACCTGATGGAATATCTGAACAATCAGTGGGGTAAACTCAAGGTCTCCTAATTGCACAGCCAGTTGCTTTATAAATGTTACTACCTGTAAGTATCTAAACCTATCCTCGGGGCGGAGAGAGTAACATTGTGCCAGATCCTCAAACGTACAAATTTGACCTTTGGTAAAAAAAAAAAAAAAAAAATGAAGAACCAGATATAATCCCTGCTGCCCCCAGTTTCGAAATCCCATATCTAAACAGGCTGGAAGAAAGTCTAGTGTGTATCGTATAGGGTATAACAGGGCTCTCACACCTCTGAGAAGTCTAGAGGACAAACAGTTCTGCCAACACCTTAGAGTAGTGATTGTATACGGGTTAGAGATTATTTCACCCATAGGAAGCATTGGATGAAACAATCAGATACGGGGAAAGTGGTGTAAGTCTTCCTCCTATACCTCCAGAGTTTTTCTATGTGCACTATACTGATGGTTCAACCAGAGAAAGGAAGTAATTGAGCTGCACAGTAAGAATGACACAAATCTGAGACAGCCATACCTCCCAAATGTTTAGGGAGCTGCAAATAGGCCAAACACACCCTGGGGCATTTCAAGTCCCAAATATAATGAGAAATTTTCCTGTTAAGCGCCCAGAAAATATTTCTGGAAGTGGAATGGGAAGGGTTTGCGTCAAGTACAGAAATCCCGGTAGTAGATTCATTTGGATGGTATCAATACGTTGTATAAAGGGGAGGGGCAGAACCGGCCATCTTTCTAAAACTTTAGTCAGTTGTTGAAGGAATGGCTCATAATTATAAGCATACAGTTGAGAATGGTCCCCTCAGATAAATGCGCAGATATTTCAAGAAGGATAGGTCCCATCGAAAAGGGAAACCCCTCCTAAACTCTGGGGAAGGATTATAATTCAGCTGTAACACTTCTATTTTTGTCATATTAATTTTATAACCCACCAGAGATCCGAAGGCTGTTCAAATCTGCCACAATGGGGGATGGGACTGTTCTGGAGAGGCCAAACAAATCAAAAGACTGTCAGCATACAAGGCCAATCTTTGCCTCCTACCCCTAGTAGAACATTTAACTGTCTGTCTTTTCTCTGGTAAATGTACTGACTATTATAACTTGCATGTCTATGTCTATATGTTAGATATGAATAATGAAATGAGATGTTTTGTATGACACTTGTTTATTATGTCTCTGTAATTTATAAATGCCTTGTAACTTGAGTGAATGTGAAACAGGATTACTTTGTAAGCAAGGTCTTAGGACCTAAAATACTACCCTGTCTAAAAATAAACATTTTTACTACTACTACTGCTGCTGCTGCAACTACGACTACGACTACTAGTTCCAGACCCTGACTGCTGGAGTCTGGCAAATCATTTCTGACAGGGGCTCCAAATATACGGCAAACAGCAGGAGTGACAGAGGGCATCCCTGCCAAGTGCCACGCAACAGGGGTACCAGAGTGGAAATTGAACCATTAATTTTAATGTAGGCCATGGGATGATCATAAAAGGAAGATATTAATTTGCCAAATTGGTCAGGAAAGCCCATCCAATTCAAAGTGGCGATTAAAAATGGCCACGCCACCCATTCAAATGTCTTCTCCACATCTAAACTTCATAGCAAAAACGGTGTCTTCAACCAGGCGGCGTGGTGCAAGACATGGAGAGTCCTTTTGATGTTGTCCTGAGTTTGCTGGGCCTTAATGATGCCACACTAGTCTTCATCTATAATATCCAGCAGCACCCCCTCCAGTCATTTTGCCATTACTGTTACAAACAATTTATAATCGATATTAAGAACTAAAATCGGCCTATACTAGGCGCTCTATACAGAATCCTTCCCTGGTTTCAGAATACTGGAAATAGAAGCATATCACCAGGAGGGTGGGAGAGCCTCCCTATTTAATAACTCTTGGCACACCGAGTGCAAATGCGGTAACAGATCTTTTAGAACTCCCCAGTGTAAACCATCGGGGACTGGCGCCTTGCCAGATTTTAATGCACTGAACGCTCATTTCAGTTCCGCATGCGTTATCATGGCCTCCAAATAGGTCCTCTGGTTTGGGGTTAAGGTAGGTAAATGTATATTCTGTAAACAATTAATAATATCCAGGGGGTTGGGTGATATCTCTGGAGTATATATTTTTTGATAAAAAGATCGAAAAGCTTCTAAAATTTGAGAAGGATCTTTTAATAATTTACCAGAGGTAGAACACTTAATTTGTATTACATATTAGTTACTAACATACTAAAAGCCAGCAGAATAGGCTAAATGGTCTGTCTTGTCTGCTCGAAAGCCAGCAACCTAATGGCTGCCCGCCTCACCACCTCCCCTAGCCTTCCCCCAAAGAGTGTCTTCTCTAGATCTAGATCTAGTCAGTGTCAGTGGCTCAGTAGGTAGCACACTCGCCTCTGAGGCCGGGAGATCAGCGGGCTGTGGGTTCAGTTCCCACATCTGGCACTTGGGTTAATATCCCAGTACTGACACTGTAGTGCAGCATGAGAGGGGTGCTACACTTCTGAGGTGCCGTCTTTCGGATGAGACGTTAAACCGAGGTTCCATCTGCCTGGATTGGTGGTAGTTCAGGTGGATGTCAAAGATCCCATGGCACTTATCGAAAAGAGTAGAGGAATTTCCCCGGTGTCCTGGCCAAATTTCCCTCATTCACTAAAAAATACCATCAACAGCTTAATCTGGCTCAAGGTCAGTTGGCATTCATCTGTATTCCCCCTCCCCCGGGTCGTGCCTGAAAATTGGCAGGATTTGTCTAGTGCACTTGCCCGGTCAACAAAAGCTAAATAAATAAAATAAATAAAAAATAGATTCAGTTTCCCCTTGTACCTGTCCCACCCCTTCTTGAAGCCCTCCACTGTGCCCTCCTCCACCAGCCTCCTGGGACGCGCATTCCACGGCTCCACCGCCTTCTCAGTGAAAAAATGCCTCCTATGTTCCCCCCTGTAATTTCCCCCCCTCCAACTTCCACTCATTGCCCCTGGTCACTCCCCCCTTCTTCAGCCTAAACAACTCCCTTGTTCCACTCCTAATTATTCCCTTTACATACTTGAAAACCTCTATCATGTCTCCCCTATACCTCCTCTCCTCCAGCGAGTAAAGCCCAAGCTCTTCCAGTCTCTCCTCATAAGGCCTCCCCTCCATGCCCTGAATCATCCTGGTCGCTCTCCTCTGGACCCTTTCCAGCAGCGCTATGTCCTTCTTCAGATGAGGTCTCCAGAACTGTACACAGTACTCAAGCTGCGGCCTGACCAAGGCATTATATAGAGGGAGGATCACTTCCCTGCTTCTGGACATAATTCCCCTGGCTATGCAACCCAATATCCTGTTTGCCTTGGCTGCAATTCTTCTACAATTTTCAGCGTTATTAATTTTGACGTCTGCCACCACCCCTAAATCCCTTTCTCCCAATGTGGCATGCAGTGTGACGACCCCGGGTGTATACATGGCCCGGGTTTTTGACCCCCAAATGAAGTACCTTACATTTCCCGGCATTAAATTTCAGTCCCCACCTCCTTGACCACCCCTCCAGGGTATCCAGATTTCCCTGGACTGTCTACCTCACTTCCTCACTATCCACCAGTGCTCCCAATTTTGAATCATCTGCAAAGAGACTCAACCTATTCCTAACCCCCTCCCTATATCCAAGACGTAGGCACTGAACAAGAGTGGCCCCAATACTGAACCTTGAGGGACTCCACCGATTACCTTCCTGGGGGAGGATATTATCCCACCCACCATTACCCTCTGTAAACACCCCGAAAGCCAATTTTCAACCCAATTTAGCTCCTGTCCTCCCACCCCCATCTCCCCCACTTTTGCTATCAGTCCATTATGAGGCACTGAATCAAACACCTTGCTGAAATCTAGGTATAGGACATCCACCGGCCTATGTCTATCCAAGGCCCCCCATCGCCCAATCATAAAACTCTACAAAGCTGGTCTGACACGACCTCCCCGGGACAAAGTCATACTGTTTATCATCCTGGTATCCTAACCTTTCTAACTGCCTCCCAAGATTCTCCTTGATAAAGCCCTCTATTGCTTTGCCCACTACAGACGTCAGACTGACCGGCCTATAATTCCCCATCTCTTCCCTAGACCCCCCCTTTATGTACAGGCAGAACATAAGCCACCCTACAGTCCTGTGGCACCCATCCCATCTGCATAGAGATGTTAAAGAGTGCAGCCAGTGGGGCTGCCAGTACATCTGCCAATTCCTTCATAACCCTCGGATGTATTCCATCCGGCCCTGGCGCCTTATCAGTTTTCAGATTCCGAAGGGCCTCCATCACCCTATCCACTGTGATTTCTGCCCCCCAATCCACTCCCACATACAACCTTCCTACTCCTTCTTGGTCTGGTCTAGCCTGTGCCCTAGTATCTTGCCATCCTATGGTCTCAGACTGAGACTGACCTCTCTCTTTTACTGGCTCCTCATCTCTCCCTTCAGGCCGTAGGGATCCCTTGTCACCCTCTGCAAATATTGAGGCAAAGTACTCGTTTAGCACCTCTGCCTGTTCCCCTGCTTCCTGAGCCCATCCCCCTACAATCTTAATCCTGTTGATCTGTGTCCTCTCTCTCTATGTATCTACAGAATATTCCCCGGATATCCCTAGCCAGGTTTTTCCATCCCTGCCTTAGCGCCCTCACCACTCTGGTGACCTTCCTAGCCAACAGTTCATACTCCTCGCTCCTTATCCCCCCAGAACATTTGGAAACATACGTGAGGCAGCCTTTTATCCCTCACCGCCTCCTGCACCTCCCTGGTCCACCAACATGGCTTGCTGGTTCTACCATGCTTACGCCTTATTTTAGTACAAGACCTAGTAGCCTCCTGTACCCCTTCTTTAATGATCTCCCACAATCTTCCAGCATCCATATCCAGTCTAACCATGTCCAACCTCTCCCTTAGAATCCTACCCATACCCACAAAGTCAGTTACATGCTGCCTTAGGCGGTGAGCTAGCAAACGTGTGGTCCGCGGGCCCCACTCATAACAGTTCTGCTTCAGAAATTGTAGAGCTTGTTCGGTTTAAATCCTACAGGTTTGCGACTTTGATGCGTGGCCTCCAGCAAGGATGCCACTGCAGGTCCCCCCCGCAAGCCTATTCTGAAGATCCTTCAGTTGAGTTTGCAAAATATTCAACTGCGCAGCTTGAATTTTCATATGATGAGAGGCAAACGTAATAATTTCACCCTTTAAAACCACTTTCAGCGTATCACACAATGCGCCGGTCCAATCTCAGGATGAGTGTTATCTTTCAAAATGTTTTGAATCCATTCTTTCACATGAGTACCAAAAGTCAGAATACTGCATAAAAAAATTAATAAATCGCAGGAGAGTATTTCGTCTATCAATACCCCAGGTTAAGGTAAGTGTCACAGAGGCATGGTCTGAGGGTGGGAAGGGAAATATTTGACAATCAGAAATCAAGTGCTGGTGTTCACCAGAAATATGAAAATAATCAATCCTCATATAAACATTATGGGTAGGAAAATAGCTGGTATACCCCCTAGTAATAGCGTGCACGAGACACCACATGTCAATCCATTGCATTTCCTTAAAGGAAAACTACACCCTCATATCATTTAAATGCAATTTGTTTCCATGCTAACAGAAAACTCCTTTCCTGTAGCTGTTAGGGCTATGTGTGTTAACTTTAGTTTGTTTTCACTGCTCATGGTAGCTCCTGTGACTGTCCTGGGGGTCTCCATTTCATGGCTGTTGAAATCTCATTGTCTATGAGAACTGCATTAGCAGTTGAGAACATGATGTCAGATTAACATACTAAAAATGCCAGCAGAATAGGCCTTTTGGGCTTTTGCATCTGCTCGTTTGGTCAGCCCCCAACCTGAGAACTGACCTTGCTGCCCCCCTCGCCCTCTCAGGCTTCCCCATTCCTAGTCCTGGATATTCTTGCTGCACTGGACTTTGCTTCCAGAACCCTTCCCCTGTACCTGTCCCACCCCCTCTTAAACCCCTCCACGGTCTCTATCTCCACCAGCTACCTGGGCAGCTCATTCCATGGCCCCACCACCCTCTCAGTGAAGTAACACCTCCTCCTTTCTCCCCTGAACTCCCCCGCTTCAGCTTCCACCCATGCCCTCTAGTTGCCCCCCTCCCTCCTTCCTTCGAGCACCCCACTCGCCTCCCTGTTCACCCCTCATGTACCTGAAGACCTCTATTATATCCCCCTCTCTTCTCTCCTCCAATGCGCATATTTAGCTCCGAGGCCTCTCCCCATAGGTCGTGTCCCCCAAGCCCCAGATCATTTTGGTTGCCCTCCTCTGGACCCTTTCCAGGAGTTCAATGTCCATCCTTAAGTGTGGCCTCCAGAACGGCATGCAGGACTTGAGGTGCGGCCTCACCAAGCGGTTGTACAGAGGTAGTATCACCTCCTTCCTTCTGGAGGTGATCCCCCTAGTGATGCATCCCAGCATTCTGTTGGCCTTGGTCGCAGCCCTCCTACAAGTCTCCGAGTTGTTCATCTTGATATCCACCACCACCCCCAGGTCCCTCTCAGTCACCGAAACTTGTAGCGTCCCCCCCCTCCGGTGTACACTTGGCCAGGGTTTCTGGCTCCCAGGTGCAGCACCTTGCGTTTCCCTGCATTGAACCTCCGTTTCCACTTTCTAGACCACCCTTCCAGAGCCTCCAGGTCCCTCTGAAGGGCCGCCCTCCCCTCCTCCACATCCACCACCACCCCCAGTTTTGAGTCATCCGCAAAGAGACTCGTCTAACTCCTGATACCCTTCCTTATGTCCGAGATGTAGGTGTTGAACAGGAGGGGCCCAAGGACCAAACCCTGAGGGACCCCACTAATGACCCTCCTTGAGGATGAGACTATCCCGCAACCATGACCCTCTGGGTCCGGTCCTGGAGCCAATTCCCTATCCATCTGATCATCTTGTTCCCCATCCCCATTTCCCCCAGCTTATCCAACAGGCCCCCATGGGGAACAGAGTCAAACGCCTTGCTGAAGTCAAGAAAGAGGACGTCCACTGGCCTACCCAGGTCCAAGGCGCTCATCACCCAATCATAGAACTCCACAAGATTTGTCTAACACAATTTCCCCGGGACAAATCCATACTGTCTATCATCCTGGCACCCCGACTATTCCAGGTCACCCCCTAGTCTCTCCTTTACGATGCCCTCCATCACCTTGCTCACCACCGAGCTCAGGCTGACGGGCCTGTAGTTCCCTGCTACCTCCCTTGATCCATCCTTGTGGATAGGCACTATATGTGCCTCCTTCCAGTCCTGGGGCACCCACCCTGTCCTCAGGGAGATGCAAAAAGCTCCGCCACGGGTTTGGCCAGGACATTCGCCAGTTCTTTCAGCACTCTGGGATGAATTTTGTCTGGTCCTGGTGCTTTCTCAGTCTTAAGGGATCTGAGGGCTTCCCTCACTCTCTCTGCCGTGATTTCCACCTCCGCTACCTCATCCCCCTGCACTGCCTTCCCCCCTTCTGCCAGTGATGCCCCCTCTCTCCCCAAAACCCCCGATCGGTAAGGGAACCCCACCTCCTCAGTTTCATCGTCTCCTCCCCATTTTCCTTAGTGAAAACTGAGGTGAAGTACTCATTTAGTACCTCAGCCTTCTCCCTGGGGTCTTGTACCCATCCCTCCCCCATTTTAATCCTGCTAATCTGCCCCTTTACCCTTCATTTTTCCCCAATGTATCTATAGAACCCCTTGTTCCCTCTCCTAATTTCCCTGGCCAGGTTTTGCTCCTTCCTTGCCTTAGCCGCCCTCACCACCCTAGTGGCCCTTCTGGCCATCAGCTCGTACTTCCCTCGATCCCGTGCACTTGAAATGCCTATAGGCCGCCTTCTTTCCCTTCACCGCCTCCTGAACCTCCCTGGTCCACCAGCAGGGTTTTCGGGCCCTACCACATTTGTGTCTCACTCTTGCACAGGTGCTGGTAGCATCCTGCACCCCCCTCCTGATAATTTCCCACCTACTGTCAGCGTCCATGTCTGGCCCAATCCCATCCAAATGCTCCTTAAGAATCCTTCCCATTTCTTTGAAGTCCGGACCCCTAAAGTTAATTACCTCCATCTTTGTTCAGCCTTCTACCCCTCCAAGGTCCAGGCAGAACCAGACCGTGGCATGGTCACTCCCCGCCAATGGGTCCTTTACCTCTAGGTCTCTAATCTGGTCACTGTCTGCCAGGACCACATCCAGTATCCACTCCTCCCTGGTCTGTTCCCCCACCTGCTGGGTTAGGAACGCGTCCTGAAAGACATCCAACACCCTCTGTTCCCTGACCACCAAGGATGTCATAGTCCCCAGTCCGTTCCTGGCATGTTTAAATCCCCCAACACCACCACCCTTCCCCTACCCAATCTGCAGTGTCTCTCAACATCTGCCACCAGACTTTCCTCCAGTTCCTCCGCCAGCACAGGGGGTCTGTACACCACTCCTATTTTACTCTCTTGCCCCCCACCGTTATCAAGGTGACCCAAATCGCCTCCACAGTTCCCTCCGCCTCCTCCACTCCTTCCATGCCACTGCAGTTTTTGACTATTATTGCCACCCCTCCCCCCTGTCCTTCCTGAACATGGCGTAACCCTCCAGGTTCAGGTCCCAGTATTGCCCTGCGGTGGCCCAGGTCTCAGTGACAGCTGCCACACCCACCTCTCCCTCAGCTAGCATCACCTGAAGCTCAGGCATTTTGTTGCTCAAGCTCCTAGCATTTAGCAGAACTACCTTCCATCCCTTCCCTATACTCCCGTTTCCCCTGCTCGCGTTCCCATGGGGATTTCATCCTCCCCCTATCTGCACCTTACCAGACGGCCTTTTCCCACATCCCACCAGCTCCCCAGGGGGGGTGGAGGCAGAGTCCCTCCTTTATCAGACTGCCCTCTGTAGCCTCTTTTCCCATCTCTCCCCCCTTCACAAGTTTAAACCCCACTTTTCACCCACGAACCCCTCTATTTTCAACTTAAGGATTTCCTTCCCCTCCAAGTTGAGATGGAGCCTAATTTGTATTATGTATCTCTATGCTGAAAGAACAAATTCCCTACAAAAATTCTCTGGAAACAGATAAACTGAATGAAGTTTAAAGGGAAAAACCCTGTACTACAACTCAGATAGTTCGCAAAGCTCACTGATGGTAAAAGTGGTATTTCATACCTACTTGCAGCTTGTTTCATTGAAGACTAATTAAGCAGACAGGCATACTGGGTAGTTTAAAGGTTGATTACGCATCATGTTCTCATATGCTAATGCAGCTCTCGGGGACAATGAGATTTCAACAACCACTAAATGGAGCCTCCCAGGTCAGTTACAGGGCCTAGTATGAAGTGTGAAAACAGACTAAGGCAGTTGCAAGCATCTCTAACAGCTACATGAAAAAAGTTGTCTGTTGACATGGAAACAAATAAAACTTAGAAGACATGAGGGTGTAATTTTCCTTTAAAATAAAGTTGAGCGGCCCACTGGACACCTGAGTTCCGCAGGGACCTAGGATTTGTGGTGTCTTTAGACTCAAATTAAATTATGATCTCCACCCACTATTAACATTCCAATTTGTAATTCTGTAATGTTTCACAGCAAAGTTCGGATTGTTTTGGCGTCTGTGCCAGGGGGGTATATACAGACTAAGCAAGGTTATTGTAAGACCCTCATGTGTGCCTACCAAGAAAGCCAGGCAGCCCTCTTGGTCAGAATACATGGAGGTCACCTGCAGAGGAGTAGAGCAAGGAATTAAGATGTCTGCCCCATGTTGCTCCCCCCCCCCCTCGGTATGAGGATGCCACCACCTGACTAAAGTCAAATTTAGTTGTTTTGCTAAGGGAGTGTTGCAGATTTTTTTTTGCTTTGGTGAATGAGATTTCCTTGAAGTAAAAGCGGGGAATGTGGAGAGGGACTATGTGGCAGGGCTAGAAATAATGGCCATAGTGGTACATTTCCTTCGGAAATGGAAGTCTCCCAGTTTATATTTCCTGGACCACTTTAACATTTCCACATTGGGATGCATTAAGAAAACAATAAAGCAATTCTGAAGGAGACCAGTGCCTTATTCAGATAAGAAGTATTTTTTCTCCCCAAGTCCTGTCACCAGTCACCTGAAATATTTCTGGAATTTAAAGATACCACACAACTATATCCAGTGTGTCACCATGTATAACTGTGTGCCATGCACCACTCATCTGTATGGTATCTTTAAATAAATACCAGTAATGTTTTGGGTGACTGATGACAGAATTTGAGAAAAATACCTCTTATTTAGCTTGTAGCAGTGAGTGCTCTCCACACCCCATCTCACACTTATTATGGCTTATTCAGTTTGATGTGTCTTAATAAAGATTGATGTTCTCTAATTGTGTGTGTGTGTGTGTGTGTGTGTGTGTGCGGCTTTCCTTACTTTTTTGCTTCACAGTTCAGCCAAGGGAACCCAGCTGAGAGGCAACATCTTTTTTATGTTTGCTTGCGCACATGCGCAGGAAGCATTATGTGGCAGCTTAGGAGAGAAGCGGGTTGTGGAGGCGCGGCAGTGTTACAGCCAAAGGAGGCACTGAATTTGGGGGCTGGGCACTGGTGGACCAATGGAGGCACAGTGTGCCGATGACACTGGTCTCCAAGTGCGCAAGTTTCTAACATTTTCGCACAGCAGCGATCAGGGGCCGCCTCGTCATTGCAGCATCAGTCACTGTGCTGCAATGAGGGAGCGACCAGTCATTGCAGAGAGCAGAGCGTTGGCTAGCCTAATACTGTTTAGCGAACGCGGCGGCTTGCGCCACGTTTCACAAACAGTATAGGTAGCCTCCCCATGCCGAGGGTGCCCAATCCCGCAGCATTGTGCCCCCAACTGTCTCTGTTGGCAATGCCGCAATAGTTTTATTTAGCCGATGGGGGAGCCCATCCTCGCCGGCATGATGTAAACCCCCCGTTTTGTTGCCTGCCAACGGGTGTCCAATACCGTTGGCATGATGGTCCCCCCATTGTCTGGTGTGCCGACGGGGTGCCCAATTCCCATCGACTACAGCTGCCTCCCCCCTCAAAAAAGTCTCTTGGCATGCTGGGAGCACACCCCAGCGTGCCAAATGCCCCTGTAAAATTGAAAACCGTCCCGCGTTGTCTTTTTTTTTTTCCTGTAAAGGAAAAACGGTCCCTTGCAGTCTGACAGACCCCTCTCCCGCAACCTGCACCCACACATTGCGCACCCTGCCTCCCCACACCCCATACTTACCTCCGGAGTCCAGCGCGACGATCTTCAGTGGACCGGGAACACGTTTGTGGGTAATAGTAAATGGAGTCCACAGTGAAGAAAGGAGGGTTACTAGTGGGGTACCGCAGGGTTCGGTATGCAGCCAGTCCTTTTAATGTCTTTACAAGTGACATTGCAGAGGGACTGGAAGGAAAAGGTCTCTTGCAGATGACACAAAGATCTGCAACAGGGTTGATACACAAGGTGGGGTGGAAAGGATGAAAAGGGACTTGGCAAGGTTGGAGGAAGGGTCAAATGTATGGCAGGTTAGATTCAATGCAAAGAAGTGCAAAGTAATGCACCTGGGAAACAAAAACCCAGGGGAAGAGTACACAATGGGGGGTGAGATACTGACAACAACAAAAATGGAAAGGGACCTGGGGGTAGTCATATCAGATGACCTAAAGGTGGGCCAGCAATGTGAGAAGGCAGTAAGGAGGGCTGGGGGAATACTGGGATGCATAGGGAGAGGCATCACCAGTAGAAAACAGGAAGTTGTTGGCCTCTGTACAGACAGTTGGTAAGACCACATCTGAGTACTGTGTACAGTTCTGAAACCCCATCTCCGCAAAGATATCGACAGGGTGGAGGCTGTCCAGAGGAGGTCAACCAAAATGATGCAGGGTCTGCATCAGAAGACATATGAAGAAAGACTAAAAGGAACTAAAGATGTATAGCCTCGAGGAAAGGCTGGAGGGGGGGACATGATAGAAACTTTCAAATACCTCAAGGGAATCAACAAAGTCCAAGAGGGTAGCATTTTTCGGAAAAAGAGATGCGCAAAAACAAGAGGGCACAATTTGAAGATAGAGGGGGGACGGCTTAGAGGTAATGTGAGGAAGTATTTCTTCACAGAGAGTTGTGGATACATGGAACAGCCTTCCTGAGGAGGTCGAGAATCAAAAACAGTGGAGAATTCAAGAATGCTTTGGGACAGACATAAGGCAATTCTAGTGTGGGGTTGGAGGAAGTAGGCTGTTGGTTAACTACGATCTGCAGCTTATCCGTTAGGTAGGGAAATGGGCAGACTAGGTGGGCCAAGCGGTCCTTATCTGCCGTCAAATTCTATGTTTCTATGTTTTAAATGCTCCTCCCTGGAGAGGTGCATTTCTTGCAGCAATATAAAGGTAGGGTGATGTTTCTTCAGCATTGAAAGAAACTTACAGCGCTTCACAGGATTAATATTAAGGCCATTACCATTTTGGGAATATATCAATACTTTATAAGGAAGAGCCATAAGAGATTATAAAAGGGGTATCTCCAAATGTTCCAATCAACACCATAATATCCCATGGGAATGGCCAATTTTTTTTTTTTTTTTTTTAAATCTTTATTCTCCATCTCACGCTGGAGTCCCGCTCAGTTGAGAGATGCTCATGCACCAGCCCCGCTTCCTGTACTTACCTGAATCCCCAGTGGACCCCATGGAGCCGTGGCTGTATCCCCAGGCGGGTATGGAGTGGGGCACAGACACCCCAAGGTAATCTACATCTTGTTGGGTCCCTCCAGTGGTCAGGTAGGCAGGAGCCATTAGTGTCTGTGTTGCGGCACTCCTTCCCCTCGGCACTCTGGCGTTGTTTTCCCTGTTTAGGGGTGGCTACCTTGACATCCGGGCAACTGCCAGCGTCAACCACTCCGACCCTCTCTTTATAGACTGCATTTGCTATGCCCGGCTTCCGCCAGAGCCCGGCAAGTGCGGCCTTATGCCCCTCCTCCTCGGGAAGAAGAGAGCTGTCCTCGGACGCCTCGATCTTCTTCCCTCTCTGCCGGCCTGGGCTCGCTCTCAACCCGGTCGCCGTGGCATCCAGTGCCTCAACCCTCCATGCCACCGGGCCGGCATTTTTATTTTATTTACTGAACTTTTGGAATTACAACCTTTGAGTCAACGACTCCTTTATAAAGGCTCCACATCAAAGGCAGAACAATTAACAGAGAGTACGAAGTATACAGACAAACATAATACTAAAAATACATGGATTGCACAATAAAAAAGGTACAAGAATGCAAAAATACATGATACAAGGTGTGCAAAATACAGAAATACAAACATAAGGTGCTGTGGCAGTCACTAGAACATACAGAGGTAGTGATACAGAGTAGGCCCCCTGCTGAGGAGGGCCGTAACAGAAGTATTGGGAAGAAATAGGGTAGGCAGAGGAACAGTCCAGGAGACCTTGTTGGAGTTGGGGACAGGGTGGTAAGAGCAAGGGAATGAAGGGGACAAAAACATGAAGCAGTCAGAGGCGACCTTGTCCTGGCTAGTTTGAGCACTGGGGGCAAGTGAGCTGCCAGAATAGAAGGGAGAGGTAGGGGCTAGACACAGTCACAACACCCCCTGGCCAAGAGATGTTGCCAAAGACAGAGTTTAAAAGGCCGAGTTTTTGTAACAAGGAGACTTCAGTGGGCAGGCTATTTAGCCAGTTAGGAGCTTTGCACACGAAGGTCCTCTGTCCCATGGCTGTCCTACAGAAAGGGATCTGGAAGGTGGTTTTTGAGGAGCTTCTGGTAGCCGTGGGGGAAGGCTTTAAGAGGTGGAGAGTGGCAGGAGGGATGAGACTGGAGGCTATCTTCTTGGCTAGGAGGCAGGTCTGGTACGCAAGTCTACCGGCAAAGTTTAACCAATTTGCTTGTTCATATAAATCACATGTGTGGGTGAGCCTATCGCAACCAGCCACAAGGCAGCAGGCTTTGTTCAGGGCAACTTTGATGCGCATTAGTGAGGTGTCGACTGCAGAGCCGTAGACTACAATGCCATAATCAGCTATGGATAGGACTGAACTTGTGATAGCTAGGCGGAGAGTGTTGGGAGTTAGGCAATTCTGGTAGAAGTAGAGAAGGCCTATCCTGGTACTCACAGCTTTGCAAATCAGATTGATGTGGTCTTGAAAAGAGAGGGTGGAGTTGAGTGTGATGCCTAAGTATTTGAAGTCATTTACCTGCTCGAGGGGTGGTTGTTGATTGTTCAGAATGTGCAGCGGCTGACCTTTGTGTTTGTTGCAAGTGTTGGCAAACAGCATAACTTTAGTTTTCTTTTGATTAAGTATGAGTTTGTGTCGAGTGAACCATGATTCTGTCTCTGAGAAAAACCATTGGAGGTTGTATTCAAGAGGGAAGGGATCAGGATGGCTGGAAAGGATAACTGCATCGTCTGCACAGAGTAGTAACTGGCTAGAGCAGGCAAGGGGAAGGGTGTTTAGGAAGAGAATGAAAAGGAGGGGGCCCAGGATAGAGCCCTGTGGTACTCTGGAACGAACTGGTAAAGAGGAGGAGAGGGTGTCTTGAATCCTAACCCACTGGGTTCTACCACAGAGATAGTGAACCAGGAGGTGACTTCATTTGACAGGCATAGAGAAGGAAGGGAGTCAATGAGGATAGAATGGTTTACAGTGTCAAAAGCTTTTGTTAGGTCTATGTAAACAGACCCAACAAGATGGCCATGGTCAAGGACTTTATGTATGTGATCAGTATATTCCAGAAGGGTAGTGGTGGTGCTGTGACCCTTCCAGAAACCATGCTGCTGTTGACACTGTAAGTTGTGTTTAGAGAGATGGTCGGAGAGTTGGCCAGAAACTACCCTCTCAAGGGCTTTAGAGATATGAGGGAGGATAGAGATGGGATGATAATTACTGGGTAGGGTTCTGTCACCACCTTTGAGAGTGGGGGTAACCATGGCCATCTTCCACTCTAAGTGGAACTGACCAAGGCAGAGGGAGAGGTCGAGAAGTTTGGTGGTGGGGGGGGTGCGAGGACTACATCAAGGGCTAGGTGCAGAAGTTTTAAGGCAAGTGAATCCCCACTGAATCTGGATTTGCACAGGACCTGGGTTAGGTACTTTTTTGCTTCACGAGGGGAGACAAAAAAAAATTTAAAGGGACACTGTCAACCCCCTTTGGCCTCAAAGTGTCCCTAGTTTAAAAAACACATTTTATGATTGTTCTCATTCTACATAGACTGCTGATGTAGATGGTTGTTTGATTCAGATTCCTTTTTCCTTTTAAAAAAGTGAACTTAGTGGACACCATGCTGGTGTTACCACACCAAAAATGTTTTTTTTTTTTTTTTCCATTTTTTTGACCAACTCCCACTGCATCTCTCCTGGACTCAGAAACACTCCCAGCACTATCTAGCTACTCATTATGCAGTGGGAGTAGAGGAGACTAGTATACCATGAGTGGCTGCACTGTTTGAGGGCGTTTCTAACATTCAGGAAGTATGCAGTAAGCTTAGGTGAACAATTCAGAGCAAAACAAGGCTGTGTATAACTATGCATTCCCATGCATTTCAGTTCTAATAAGCAAGGAGGCAGATTAAACAATCAGCAACATCAATGAATTTTAGAGAAGGTAAGCAATCATAAAATGTGGGGTTTTACCTAGAATAATATGATGCCAAAAAAGGTTGACAGTATCCTTTTAAAGTAACCCTGGTCAAGAGTCGCATGATGTCTCCGAGTCCCCCATCTCAAAGACCCAGAGAAGCGCCCCTCCCAGTCCCCTTCCTTTATTGTTCCCAAGCAACCCCATCCTACTCCAACCTTCAGTGTGGCATTGCATCCCTCCAGATCGAAGCCTAGGACAATAAAGTACAATGAAGCAACTATCACTTTGAAAGAACTACAGCACAACAAACATATGACATAACCAGTGAAGAACATATATACAAGGCTTCCCAGGCAGAAGGGCAAAAATGTATGCCCTTTATACGACCGATGCCAAAGCCAGATTTCCCAAGGGGCACGGTCGGGAGAGAAGGGAAAGTACAGTTACGTAAGAACTTACCGTAACAGTAGATCTTCGAGAGAAGCTCTTGCAGCAGGCTATAACAATTAGGACTATGCCGCAGGCACTAGGACCACACGGAAAAACTTCTGCCAGCAATACCAGCGACCGCCCGGCCGCGCCCATGACGTCGGTCAGGGTACAGAGAGGCGGATCCAGCTCCACCTCAGTTCTCCCACCAGAAGGCCTGACAAGAAGGAGGTGAAGCCTACCATCGATAAGAAAAATAGACCTGCACACTCCGGGAGGAGGCGGGAGGAAAACGGCGCCTGCTGCAGAGCTCCTGCAAGATCTACTATTACAGTAAGTTCTTCACGTAACTGTACTATCTTACTTGACATAGACCTCTTGCAGAGGCTATAACAATTAGGACTGAGTCCCAAGCAATCCCATAGCAAACAGGAAGCCGACCCCGGGAGGAGGAATATGCTGACTCCAAGGCCTTCAGGACAAGAGTCCTTGCAAACTGCTAGGCGAAGCCAGCACGGCGTCTGGAGCGATATCAAGCTGTAATGCTTGACAAGGTGTGCACAATTCCAGGTCATGGCTGCACAGATGTCCTGAATGGAGACATTCGCATTATGACAAAGAAGCAACACTCTGGTGAGTGACCCTAACAGTTAGGCAGGGGTTTCTTGTGATGCTGTAGTAAACAGAGCGCAATGGACTATCCATTTGGAGATAGTCTGCTTGGACACCGGTTGACCCAAGCGTTGTGGCGCAAAAGCCACAAAGAGTTGCTCCGATTTACGGTGTTGAACCATTCTATTGAGGTAATACCTCAGGGACCTGTGGACATCCAATGTGTGGAGGAGAGCCTCCCCTCTATTGGAAGGGGAAGGAAAATAAACTGGAAGATCAACCGACTGGTTGAGGGTCAATTCTGAGACCACTTTGGGAAGAAACTAGGATTAGTTCTGGGAAACCCTTTCCTATGAAAACCAAATAGGGCTCTTTACATCAGAGCCTGCAGCTGGAAACTCTTCAAGCGGAAAGTGACAACAGAAACAAACTTTCCAACACAGGTATACGCAGCTCACAACTCACTGTGGGTTCAAAAGGGAAGGGTGAGTTTCTCAGCACAAAGGAGGTCCCAGGGTGGGACAGAGTCCCTGATGGGAGGTCTCATGTGAAGAATCCCTGTAAGGAAGGCGTGGGCCACTTCCAACTGGGCCAATGCTCTCTCACGAGGAGCATGGTGGCCGAGATAGCCACATGTGCACCTTGACAGAGAATAGCTCAGGCCTTTCTGCACAAGGAGAGGAGATACTGCAAGCGGAGTTCACAGAGCAGGTGACGGGTCTAAATGCTGTGGCAAGGCCCAAAGACAAGCGCTTCCACTTCATGGCGTAAGCGAGCCGGCAGTAGGGCTTTCTATGAGGCTAAGACCTCAGCTACTTCGGGGAAACCCCGTATCTGTTCCTAGCTACGTCTGGAGGAGCCAAGCATGAAGGTGCAGGGATCTGAGATCCGGGTGAACCAGAGAACCCTGGTCCTGGGGCAGCAGTTGCGGTAAATGGGCAGTGGGCTTGGGGTTCCTGGGACAACCGCTGCAGGAGTGAGGAACCAAATCTGTCAGGGCCAATTGGGGTCACAAGAATCACTCGTGCCCCTCCGCCTGTAGTTTGAGCAGAACCTCTGATGACAGGGAAAGGCGGAAGGCATAAAAACCTCCTGCCCAACAAAGGGATAGCGTGTGGCCAAAAATGCCAGGCGCATGCTCATGAGAGCAAAATCGTAGCAGATTTGGCATTGTGTGGTGACGTAAAAAGATCTAGCTGGGAAGGCCCCACCTTCGAAGAGCTGATCTGCTATGGATTGAAGCAATTCCTACAGGCGCTCTGGCCCACGACCTGCTGAGGTTGTCGGCCAGGCGTGTTAGGACTCCTGGGCGTGCATAGCTGACAGATGAATGCCCTGTTCCAGCGTCCAGTACTAGAACTCTCATCGCCTCCCGGCAAAGAGGATATGAATGGGTGCCTCCTTGCTTGTTGATGTAAAAGACGACCACCATGTTGTCCATCTGAACCAGAAGAGAGCCAGGTACCAGGTCCTCTTGAAACGCCTGAAGAGCGTAGAGGACTGCTCGCATTTCCCGGACATTGATGTGGAGGGACTGTTCCTCGGGTGACCAAACCCCTTGAGTTCGGTGAACACCGAGATGAGCCCCCCTACCCAGGTCTGATGCATCCGTCGTTAGAGTCTGACCTGGAGGCTCCGGACGAAAGCTGACCCCTTTCTCCAGATTGCTGGGGTCCAACCACCAAAGCAACGTTCTCCTGACTGGCTCCGAGATCCTGACTAAGGCATCCAGGTCGTCGTAGCATTGATCCCACTGCACCCTGAGCATCCACTGCGGGATTCTCATGTGGAGGCGGGCCCAGGGTGTTACTGGGATACGCTGCCATATGCCCCAATAGACTGAGGAAGTTCGAGCAGAACTCGAGGCACTCTGAGGAGATCCATTCGGTCAAACTTCGGAGGAATTCCCTGTCCTGTGGGAGAAAAGCCATGCCCTGGACGGAGTCCAGAGTCGCTCCAATGAAGGCGAGGGTTTGGCTGGGCTCTGGGGATGACTTTTTCAAGTTCAGGGTGATCCCCAGCTCTCGGAATAGAGTATAGGCATCTCCGAGAGAGCGTAAGAGACCGTCCCTTGATGGGGCTGTGAGAAGCCAGTCGTCGAGGTAAGGGAAAACATAATGGCCTGATCGCCTTAGAGCCGCAGCCACCACTGCTAGGCATTTGGTGAAGACTCGCGGAGCGGAAGAGAGGCCGAACGGGAGCACCCAGACTTGATAATGCTCCCCTAGGAAATGGAACCTCAAAAACTTCCTGTGGGGAGGAAAGATCCCGATATGCATGTACGCATCCTGCATGTCGAGAGAACAGAGCCAATCCCCTTGGTGCAGCAGAGGGAGGAGACCCTGAAGAGTCACCATCCTGAACTTTTTGTACTCTATAAAGAGATTTAACGGACGGAGATCCAGAATGGGACGAAGGTCCCCAGTCTTTTTTGGGATCAGAAAAAAGTGGGAGTAGAACTCCTGACCCCACTGCTCCATGGGAACTCTTTCTATCGCTCTCTTTTGCAGGCGGGCCTGAATTTCTCCTTCCAAGAGTGGAATGTGAGAAGGAGGATAACGGGAGAGCTTTGGCAGAGTACGTGGAGGGAACTCTGTGAACTCCAACGTGTGTCCTCTCCGAATAACGTCCAAGACCCATTGATCTGTGGTAATAGAGCTCCACCCTTCGAGATGAAGGGAGAAGCGGCCCCCAACCGGTTCCCCCTGGACGTCTGACCACGGGGGGAGGGCGCAGAAGGGAGTCACTGGACAGAACCGGGGGTGGGGAGAGAGGCCTGGGAGGACTTGGGCCCATGGGCGGAAGGTCCACCAGACTGCTGGTTTCCGGATCTCCGCCGGAAGCCACCTCTCCGCCCCTGCTGGGAACCTCGGGCTGAAGTCTGATTGCCTGAGGACTTGCGGAAAAGCCGACGGCGATGGGGGCGTCGCTGGTTGCCATGGTACATCTGGCAGTCCGACCAGATCGACTTACCCGATTCCTGGAGACGGGAGATCAAGGCCTCCGTCTCCTGCCCAAACAAAACAGTACCCTGAAACGGCAGGTTCCGAATACCGGACTGCAGATCCTGGTGAAAGCCCGAAAGCCTCAACCAGGCATGGCGGCTGAGACAAACCCCAGGCGGCGCTCTGGCTGCCGTATCTGCAATATCATCGAGGCCCTCAGAACATGAGTGCCCACGCCTGAGCCCACTGTAAGAGGGCCAGGAGCTCCGTCTTCTTGTCGGAGTCTGGCATGGCCTGTGCCAGCTCAAGACCCTGTTCCCAGAACGCATTCTGGAACTGCACCATATGCGTGAGGAAGTTCAGGGATCGAATGGAGCAGGTGGAGGCAGCGTAAACTTTCTTGCCCACCTGATCCAGGTAACGGGACTCCAAGTCGGGAGGCTGGGAGCTGAGGTGCCGCGGCTGTCGAGACTTGTCATGAGCAGCCGTGATCACAGTGGAATCTGCCTGAGGGTGTTCCGCCAAGAAGGGTTCAGCCCTCTGAGCCTTGTAAAGCCTGTCCGACTTTTTGGGAACCACCGGGATGGAGACTGGGCGCAGCCAGGTGGATCTAGTCAGGTCCTGAAAAGTATCCACCAGAGGAGGAATGACCAAAGACTTTGGCTCCTTCTGCCTCAGGTATTTGGCCAATCTCCAGCGTTCCGGGTCCAGGTCTTCCGTGTCCCACTCATTGGAAGCCTGGATATGCCTCATGACGTCCATGAACGTGGGATCGTCCGGAGGCGAGCGAGGCATGTCCTTCTCCTCAGGGGAGTGCTTGAGGCTGAGGGAAGACGAAGAGGATGACGAGAAAGAGGAGGACCGACTGTCCGACTTACAGTAGTCTGGTTCTGCCTCATGTCCATGCCTACGCTGACGTCGCTATGCAGGGAACCGACGACGGTCCGAAGACCAACTCCGGTCCCTGGACCGACGACGGAGCGATGACCAACGTCGGTCAGGTGACCGACACCGGGAACCGTCCCGCTGAGCGTGAGAAGGGCTCCGGGAACGAGACCGGGACCGACGTCGGTCAGTCGAAACCACAGAGCGACGTCGGTGGTCCTCAGATCGGGAGTGGGAACGAGCCCTAGACAGGGGCGAAGAACGGTGCTCTGGGGACCTCAACGGAAGAGTCTCGCCCTCTGGCTGTGGTTCACCCGAGGATCCGTGCCGCTGCGGGGGTGGATGCGCCAGTGAACCTGCCCCCACCAAACGAAAAAGCTGTTTAAGCTCATCCGGGAGAATATTTCAGCCGCCCGCTGCAGGAAAGAAGTCTCTGAGCGGGCGCCATGACGGCAAGCTCTCCTGATGTCCCAGGGGAGGAGGACTTGGGCGGCAGGGGCGTCGGCAGGACAACGACCGACCCGAGTCCTGGCCCCTTCAGCGGTGTCAATACCGCAGCAGGCGGCGGGGTGACGGCAGGGGCGCTGGAGAGTCCTTAATCTCGGGCGCACCTTTAGAGGCGGCGCGGTGCCGTGGTCGGTAGAGCGAAGCAGGTACTGCCCGCGAGACCCGTGATGACTCTGGCGAGTCACCTTGACGGCTTGGCCGGCTGCTCCTCCGACGGGCCAGCCTTAGCCTGAGACAAGCGCGGTGACTCACCCGAGCCCGAAGGACGGGCCTTCTTCGGGGAAGGTCGCGACCGTGAGCGGGACCAGTGCCAGGACCGACTGTGCTCCTTACTATGACGCTTTTTCTCCTTCTTCTTTCCCTCGGACGAGTGCAGGTCCATCTTCTTCTCTAAAAGGTAGGCTTTCAGGGCCTTCAGGCGTCGACTCACTGGAGTCGGCTTGTAAAGCTTGGCAGTCGGGCGCCGGTTAAGCGTGTCGTGGTCTGGGCCCAGGCAGAAAACGCATCACCGATGACCGCCTTTGCTGGAATTTGCCGGGCGACCAGACTTGTTTAGGTGGTCTGGGGAAACAGGCCCGGGAAGACATCGAACCCGCGGGAAGAAATTTCGGTACTGACGTCGGTAAACACAGAGGCAAAGTACGATGGACACTGGAAAAACCGAGCCCACTAGTGGAAACCCTACAGGCATCGGTCGCGGTGAAGAAAAAATGGTAAAACAATGAAAAAAACTTGCTTGTAGATCCTTTTCTAGCTGGTGAATGCATGAGCAGCAGCTATTCCACGTCACGTGGTACTGCAGCGGAAAGAACTAAGTCAGAGCTGGGTCCGCCTCTTGTACCCTGACCGACGCCGGGCGGGCTGGCGTCAGGGGCGGTCCCCGCTGGTATTGCTGGCAGACGTTTCCGTAGGGTCCTCGTGCTCGCGATGTCCCAATTATTATAGCCTGCTGCAAGAGCTCTATCTCGAAGTAAGATCAGCAATTACTGTTAGGGCTCCCATGCTGTGGATTCACACTACCCACAGCAAGCCTAATAAGGCGGGACCTGTCATCTCATACCAACATACTAAAAAGCCAGCAGAATAAGCCAAATGGTCTGTCTTGTCTGCTCAAAAGCCAGCAACCTAATGGCTGCCTACCTTACCACCACCCCCAGCCCCCAAGAGGGTCTTCTTCAGTTTCAGTTTCCCCTAGTACCTTTCCCATCCCTTCTTGAATCCCTCCACTGTGCTCTCCTCCACCAGCCTCCCAGGCAGCGCATTCCACGGCTCCACCACCCTCTCAGTGAAAAAATACTTCCTACGCTCCCCCATGTAGTTTCCCCCCTCCAGCTTCCACTCATGGCCCCTGGTTGTTCCCCCTCCTTTAGCCTAAAAAGCTCCTTAGTTCCACTCCTGGTTATTCCATTTACATACTTGAAAACCTCTATCATATCTCCCCTGTCCTTCCTTTCCTCCAGTAAGTAAAGCCCAAGCTCTTCCAGTCTCTCCTCATAAGGCTTCCCCTCCATGCCCCGAATCATCCTGGTCACTCTCCTCTGGACCCTCTCCAGTAGCACTATGTCCTTCTTCAGATAAGGTCTCGAGAACTTTACACAGTACTCGAGCTGTGGCCTGACAAAGGCATTATACAGAGGGAGGATCACCTCCCTCCTTCTGGATGTAATTCCCCTGGATATGCAGCCCAGTATCCAGTTTGCTTTGGCTGCAGTTTTTCTACAATTTTCATAGTTATTCATTTTGACATCTATCACCATCCCAAAATCCCTTTCTCCCAGTGTGACTTGCAGTGTGACCCCCCAACCCGGGTGTATTCATTGCCCGGGTTTTTTTATCCCCAAATGTAGTACCTTACATTTCCCAGCATTAAATTTCAGTCCCCACCTCCTAGGCCACCCCTCCAGGGTATCCAGATCCCTCTGGACCGCCTCCCTCGCTTCTTCACAATTCACTAGAGCTGGAAAATCACGTGATGAGCTAGAAGGGAAAAGACGTCCCGAAGGTTGCTCCTGAGTCACGCCGAATATTACGTCGTAAAATAACTACTTAGGACCTCACAACTTCGTGTTCAATCAGGAATTTGGATTCCTAACAGGGTTCAGCGTTTCTGGGTGCAAGCCGAGAGAATATAATTAAGTATTGTACTTACGATAAGCAAAAACGGGCCTGGCAGACAATATAGACGAGATGGCATGCGGAAGCCCCGAGCCTCTGGCTGCAAGGTCACCGGCTGTAAAACGCTCGAAACCCCACTCTCCGGGCCCAGAGGAAAATGAAGGCCAGCTGATAGAAGAGCGAGGGGGGCATGCATCCTCGGATGATATTTCAGAAATTAAACATCTTCTCCAAGGTTAGTGGCTGACTTCTTTATGTTAAAACTGGCACTGAAGGCTCTAATGCAATGGGTGGGGGATGTGAAGGCCAGGGTTGCTTCTCAGGAAAGAAAGTCGGCGTTTATTGATCATGAGGTGATTACTCTCAAAAAGCAAGCTAGGAAGTTGGAAGATCGCCTGGAAGATCAGGAGTCACGCAGTCGGAGGAATAATCTGATTATGGCGGGTCTTCCGGAGAAAACGGAAGGATCGGACTGTGTAGCTTTCATGCAGGATCTCCTTCTGAAATTGTTTGGTCCAACACCTTTTGGAGAATCCTAGAATATCGAGAGGGCACACCGCTCTTTGAGAGATATCCCCCCCACCTTGAGCTAGACCTCGGGTCTTTATGCGCTTTCTGAATTATAAAGAAAAAACTTGTGTACTGTTCAAAGCCAAAGCAAATAAAAATCTCCAATGGAACGGGGCCTCTATTTGGCTTTTTCAAGATCTGACACCTTCGGTTAGAGAAAAACAGAAGGAGTATGCGGAGATCAAGAAGAAGTTATATCTGGCAGGGGTGAAGTTTAGACTACAATATCCAGCCACGTTGATTGTGAGGTTGCAGACTGGAGACAGGAGTAATGCGACGGTGACCGATGCTGCAGAAGGCCTGCGGGTGGCGCTACCGGCCTTGTTTAAATCTGCGACCTGAAGATTCGAGGTGCCAGCAGGACTGACTTTTGTAGAGCGGTGAGTGAGAGCAGGATGGATCGGGAAGAGCTACGAAAGTAGGTAGCGTTAGATCTACTTGAACCTTGCTCCACGCTTTGGAGATCGGATTTGCCCTTCTACTGTTTGGACTGCCCTGGCTTTATTTTGTGCGGGACTGTAAGAAAATGGCTCCTTATTGATTATTTTTAGGGTCAAATGGACCCCATTCCGCCAAAAATTCTGGGTTTTTTTCCTCACCTCAGGTAGTTGAAATTTTGTTTTAAGATGAGGAATGAGTAACAGACAGCCTGTAGTTTTGTACAATGTAGAACAGTTTAAGTGGGCTCAAGAATTTTTTGTGTGGACTGTTTTTTTTTTTTTTCTTTTCGCTATTTCCTGGAGACAAGGAGTGACTTTGCCCTGAGGAAAATGGGGTCTTGGTAAATCTATGCTACTGACCAAACCTATACTGGATTATTAGTTATTTTAGGGCGTTTTCTTTTAAATTATTAATTATTGGTTTCAGGGGCTTGCTGGTTTTCTTCTAATCTGTTATACCTGAAATGGAAGAATGGGTGAATTTGGGGAAACTAAAGGTGGGGGACACTATTGAAATGGGGGGGTATAATTTTATTACCGCATTTACTTGAAGTCGAGGGGACCTCCGATTCTTCGGAGTGGATTAAATGGGGCGTGGAATGCAGTCTCCCTGCTACCACTGGATACTATAGTGGGAGTGACCTCTTGTGGGGAGAAGGATGTATTTACTAAGCTTCTGAAGTTTCTCTGTCTGAGTAGTAGGGTATTTTGTAACTCAAGAAGCTTATGTGGGTCTAATTTTTTTTTTTTTTTTTTATGGATTTGGGGGGGGGGCTCGGGGACACCACGGGGCTAGCTCATTCACGTCTCATTCTGATTAAGGAGGACGATTGGAGGATCAGGGGTTATAGTGGGAGGGTTACTGGGGGAAAAGGGGAGAGAGAGAGAAAATCCATGGTGCATATAAGAGGGTGGACAGAAAGTAAGAGGGTGAAAAGCAGGTGTACTGTCATTAATAATGGTACTGCTTAAATTTATTTAATGGAATGTTAAAGGCCTTATGGGGAGGAAGAAAAGACTGGTAATATTACGATATATTAATCAATTGGGGGTTCAAACAGCTGCACTGCAAGAAACCCACTTATTGGAAGAGGAATTACATCTATTGAAGAAAGTGTGGGTAATAGGAGAAGGGAATGCAAAAGCATCGGGGGGTGGCGATACTAGTAAGGAAAGCTTGCCCATATGTAATTTCTCAAATCAAGACACGAGAAGATGGTCGGGGGATTTATGTGTCGGGTACTATCTTGGGAAATCCATTTTCTTGTGCCTCAATTTATGGCCCTACCCCCTATAAACCCGACTTCTTTGCCTCAATGGAGGTTGATATTGCTACTCTCCCCTCCCACCCACTTATTCTAGTAGGTGACTGGAATCTTTGCTTGGATAATGGGGTGGACAGGAACCCTCCTTCTAAAAGTCTACCTTCTGCAGCACAGATAGCGCTTAATAGATTTTTGAAAGTTACAGCATTAGTAGACCCCTATAGGGTGTATACTAAAGGGGATACCGACATGACCTTTTATTCTGGAGTGAATAACTCACATTGCAGAATTGATTTTTTTTTGGGTCAATGGGGCAGCATTAAGGGCCGTCAAAGAACTGACTACTCTTAACAGAGTATTATCTGACTACTCCCCGGTACAGATGCTCTGGGAGATAGATACCATTCCCCCAAAACCATACCGATGGCGGCTAGTTGATGTGGTATTAATGGTTGATAATGCTGTGTCTAAATTAGAGGAAGCACTAGTGGAGATTATCCAGACCCAAATACCGACACTCATGGATAAGAAACTTGCTTGGCCTACTTGCAAGGTACTATATGAAGGAATAGCCCAGGAATATACTGCTAGGAGGAACAGGATGAATAGAGTGCGGGAAGAATTTTTAACTGGGGCCATTAAGTCACTACTCCCTTTGGAGGGTTCCTCTAGTGAATTGGACGAGGAGCTTAGAGAATTAAGAGATGAAATGAGAAGCATGATGTATGTCAGGATAGATCGCTGGCTCAAAAGATAAAATGCTAGATACTTATTGCAGGGAGATGTGCCGGGCCGTTTATTAGCTAGTAGAATTAGGGAATGGGAGGCAGATCGAACGGTTATGGCAGTGAAGTTTGGTGGGGCCATTATTACAGATCCTCAGGGAATGGCTGATGCTTTCACAGAATATTATACTGGGATTTATCAAGGGGGGAGGTTACTAGTTCAGAGTAAGAGATTAGAGGGTTCCTGGATAAGATACCCTTGCCTAAGTTGGACCAAGAGCAGGCTCAGGCCTTGGCAGCCCCAATTCAAGAAGCAGAAATTATGGCAGCTATTAAAGCATTGCCAAATGGTAAGACACCAGGGCCTGATGGTCTATCGGCTAAATTTTATAAAGTTCACTTATTGACTATACTCCCTCTCCTGAAAGATTTATTCTCGAATATTATGAAAGATGGGGTTCCCCATCCTCCTTTGTATCAAGCTTATATTACACTTATCCCAAAGCCAGATAAACCTAGAGATCTGCCTGGCAATTATAGACCCATAGCTTTAATAAATCAGGATACTAAAGTGCTCACAAGGATACTGGCTAATAGAGTTTAAAAGTTGCTCCTTTATTAGTCAGGACCAAGTAGGGTTTATGCCAGGTCGGGGGCGCATGACACACTAAGGAAGCTGCATCATATTCTTTACCGGGCCTCCAACTCCAAGTCAGCTATGGCTTTGATTGCACTTGACGCCGAGAAGGCATTTGATAGGGTTTCCCATGCTTTTCTATTTCTTACGATGCAGAAAATGGGCTTCCCGGAGGGCCTTCTCAGAGGTCTTAAAAACCTTTACGCTGCCCCCACTGCCAGGGTTCTGTGTAATGGCTATCTTTCTAATGGAGTTCCTTCTGAAAAATGGGACTAGACAGGGTTGCCCCCTGTCACCAATCTTGTTTAATATTTATTTGGAACATTTATTAAGGGCACTTCACATGGAGCCTGCGGTGCAAGGGATTAAGGTTCATGGGATGGAGCTTAAATTTTCGGTTTTTGCCGATGATATAATGTTGCATTTATATAAACCGGCTGAGAGCTTCCAAAAAGCCCTGGAAATTATTAGGCAATTCATTGAGGTCTCCAACTACAAATTAAATTAAAGCAAAACGCAGGTTCTTCCTCTTAACCCTTATACTTAGAGCAAATTTTGAACATTGGCAAATAAACTGGGCCCCAATTAAGATTAAATACTTGGGTATCTGGATTATAGCTAAAACAGAAAATGGGGTGGAAGAAAATTTTGATAATCTTTTGACTATGATTAAAAATGATATTTTAAGGTGGAACAAACTCCCCCTGAACTTCACTGCCAGACTGGGACTGATTAAAATGAATCTCCTACCTAGATTGCTATACCCGATTCATTTGCTACCTTATAATGTTCCTAAAGGAAGGTTTATTAACATCCAGAGGGTAATCTCAGCATTTCTGTGGAATTCAAAACCCCCCAGGAGAAAACTTGCTGCCCTACGCCTTCCCCATCTTATGGGAGGTATTAAACTTCCAGACCTACTTTTATATTATGTCACAGGACAACTAGGTTTAATGGGACGGTGGTACAGAGCCCGGGAAGAAGGGGGATACACCCCAACCTGGCTCCAAATTGAAAGACAAATTCTGGAGGACCTGAAACTTTCCCCAGCAGCGTTGCTTTCTCAGATCCAGAGGGCTTACCTAAAAGGGGAAGGCAGACACCAATTTTTAAAATCAATGGTGGCGTGGTGGAATTTTTAAAATCCCACACAGAGGAGAGTCCAAATGAGAGTTCGGGACCAGCCCATACTGAGAAATCCTAATCTTCATCTGGGGGGACAAATAATCAATGAGCATTGTGCTCCGCAATTATCTGACCTAACCTTGACAGATTTTATAGTAGAAGATAAGGTGATCCTCCCACCGCAGACTAGGGAATGGGACTTTTTTTTTTTTTTTTTAGAAAGATTCAGATCACGAATATGGTGCAATTTTTAAGAAATAATAAAGATGTTGGTCAGAGTCCATTTACTTGGGACAATTTGAGTGAGACTGATTACTCTCAACATCCCCTCTCAAAAGTTTATACAGTGTTGTTAGATTTTGTGAGCTCAGACTCCTCAGCTCAAGTTTTATATTGGGGAAAAAAATATAACCCCCCTGAGGCCTGACTGGAAAGAGATTTGGAAAAGTGTTAAATTCCTGCCCATACTGAAAAACAAGACTATGCAATTTTTTATTTTTTCAAATATCTACTACACCCCTGCTAAGCTACGTTCTAGAAGACTCAAACAGACAGATCTGTGCTTTAGATGTGGCATGAAACCAGGGGATCTGTTACATGCGATGTGGAATTGTCCCAAAATACATTCATCATGGGTTCAAATTGGTCACAGCATGGATCCGTTACTAAACTATTCAGAGCATATTAAGCCAGAGATCTGTGTTTTGGGAGATATGAAATCGGTTGTGAGAGAGTCAGCTAAGCATCACGTGGCATTGATGTCTGCCCTGGTTAAGGCATTTGTGCTAAGACACTGGAAAAATGATCTTATCTATAATTATGATCATTGGGTGAGAGATCTGTTACATATCTTAGATAGACTCAAAAAAACAAATGATAATAGAAGATAAAAAAAAAAGTCTATGATAAAAGATGGAGGGCATTAGAGGCAGTGTATTCAATACAAATGAAGAGTGCTCGAACCCAGATCTGTCTGTCTGATTGGGAACAGCTAGCAATTATTAAGAAAAAGATAAAAGGGACTTTGATTTTTATTGATGTGTGTAATTCGTGCCTTTAAGTATTCCTCCCAGAGAGGTGTTTTACTCTCTTTAGATAGTTCTTGGTGTGGTTATATTATGTCTGCCGCATCAGAAGGGTTAGGATGTATTCTCTCTCTCTCTCTCTCTCTCTCTCTCTCTCTCCTAGGGACATACAGTTGTGGCCAAAAATATTGGCGCCCTTGCAGTTTTTTCTAATAATGCACCATTCCTTCCAGAAAATTGTTGAAATAAAAAAAATATTTTGGTATCCGCATATGTATTTCTTTGGTTTGCAGTGGAATAAAACACAAAAAGCAGAAAAATTTACTAAGTCTTAGCTTATTCCACACAGAAATCCTTAAATGACCTGGACAAAATTATTGGCACCTTTTAGAAGTAGTTAGAAATAATTAGATTTCAAGCAGGTGATTCTCCTTCACTTTGGAATTGAACTCACCTGTGGTGAGTTGCAGGTGCCTGCAATATAAAAATCACTCATTCAACCAGTTTGAATAGAGAAAAGGACTCATTCTCCTGTTTTGTGTCACTGTGTGTACCGCAATGAGCATGGAGAAAAGAAAGACAGCCAGAGAAATGTCTGAGGTGGTCAGACAGAAGACTGTAGCCAAGCATGGACAATCTCAAGGCTACAAATCAATCTCCAGAGACCTTGATGTTCCTGTTTCCACCGTACGTAATGTTATCAGGATGTTTAAGGCCCATGGCACTGTAGCCAACCTCCTTGGACGTGGCTGCAAGAGAAAACTTGATCGAAGATTGCAGCGCAGGATTGTTCGAATGGTGGAGAAAGTACCTCGATCAACTGCCAAACAGATTCAAGCTGACCTTCAGACACAAGGTATGACAGTTTCAACTCGCACCCATCCATCGCCAACTCAATGAAAGTGAGTTATATGGTAGGAGGCCCAGGAGGACCCCACTGCTGAGAGAGAGACATAAGAAAGCCTGACTGGGGTTTGCCAAAACACACCTGAACAAGCCAAAATCCTTCTGGGAGAATGTCCTGTGGACAGATGAGACCAAATTAGAGCTTTTTGGTAAAGCACATAATCTCTATGTTTACAGAAAACAAAATGAAGCCTTCAAAGAAAAGAACACCTTCCTACAGTCAAACATGGAGGAGGTTCAGTGATGTTTTGGGGTTGCTGTGCTGCCTCTGGCACTGGGTGCCTTGAGCGTGTGCATGGCATCATGAAATCTGGAGATTACCAGGCCATTTGAGGCGCAATGTTGAACCCAGTGTCAGAAAGCTGGGTCTCCGTCGAAGGTCATGGGTCTTCCAGCAGGACAATGACCCCAAACACACTTCAAAAAGCACCCAGGAATGGTTCAAGACAAGACGCTGGACTGTTCTGAAGTGCCAGCAATGAGTCCAGATCTAAATCCCATTGAAAACCTGTGGAGAGATCTGAAAACAGCAGCTGGGAGAAGGCACCCTTCAAATCTGGGAGAACTGGAGCAGTTTGCACAAGAAGAGTGGCCAAACTGCCAGTAGAGAGGTGCAGGAAGCTCATCCATGGCTATAGGAAGTGATTGATTGCAGTTATTTTGACCAAAGATTGTGCTACCAAATATTAAGTCTAGGGTGTCAATAATTTTGTCAGTGCCATTTCTTTTCATTTTCTGATTTAAAAGGATATATTAAATTCTGAATCAAAAACAAAGGTTCTGTAATATTAACAAAGAAATAAAGAATTGTGGAAACCAAATACTGTACTGTTGTTAATTTCAACTTACGTTTAGGGAAATTGTGAGTTATTTAAAAAAGTGCAAGGGCGCCAACATTTTTGGCCATGACTGTAGTTTTAAAGCCTAGCCTAACTGACTTACAGCCACTTAGAAATTAAGGTTAGTAATAAAGAGGGATAATTAAACTGGAAGTTGATTAGGTTCATAGCTAACTTTGAATTGATAGAATTCAACGTTATATTAGTAAGTCAGAGTCAATTAAGCTGGTATATTACATGAAAACTGTGTATGTAAATAGTTATGGGGATGTATATAGTAGCCACAGCCAGTTTGGGGATGTGGGCCCGGGGTCAACCTGGGATATGTGTATGCATGTCTTCTCTATTGGTATCATAAACTTTAATAAAGAAGTTTAAAAAAAAAAACAATTCACCAGAGCTCACAGTTTTGAATCGTCCGCATAGAGACTCAACCTATTCCTAACCCCCCTCCCTATATCCCAGACATAGGCATTGAACGATAGTGGCCCCAGTACTGAACCCTGAGGGACCCCACTGATTACGCTCCTGGGAGAGGAGTATCCCTCCCACGATTACCCTCTGTAAATGCCCCGAGAGCCAATTTTCAACCCAACTGAGCTCCTGCCCTCCCACCCCCACCTCCCCCAGCTTTTTTGTCAGCCCATAATGTGGTACTGAGTCAAACGCCTTGCTGAAATCTAGGTATAGGATGTCCACCGGCCTAGGTCTGTCCAAGGCCTCAGTCACCCTGTCATAAAACTGTACAAGACGGGACTGACACGATCTTCCCCGAATGGAGCCATACTGTTCATCATCCTGGTGTCCTAACCATTCTAACTGCTTCCCAATCCTCTCCTTGATAAAGCCCTCCATAACTTTGCCTACCACAGATGTTAGGCTGACAGGCCTATAATTCCCCATCTCTTCTCTAGACCCCCCCTTTATGAACAGGCACTACATAAGCCACCCTCCAGTCTTGGGGCACCCATCCTGTCTGCAGAGAGGTATTAAAGAGTGCAGCCAGTGTGATTTCTTCCCCCCATTCCTCCCCCTCACTCAACCACCCCACCCCTTCTGTGTCTGGTCCTATCTGTACCCTAGCCTCATTCCATCCTCTGGTCTCAGACCGACTTCTCACCTTAGCTGAATGCTCTTCCCTACCATCAGCCTGAAGGGATCCCCGGTCCCCAACTGCAAAGATCAAGGCAAAGTACTCATTTAGCACCTCTGCCTGTTCCCCTGCTTCCCGAGCCCATCCTCCCATAATTTTAATCCTACTGATCTGCATCCTCTCTTTTCGCTTCTCTCATATATCTATACAGTTCCTCCCACCCCCGGATATCCCTAGCCAGGTTTTGCTCCATCCTTGCCTTGGCTCCCCTCACCACTCTGGTGACCCTCTTGGCTGATATTTCATACTCTCCTCACTCCTTGTCCTCCCTTGAGCATTTAAAACATGCATAAGCAGCCTTTTTATCCCTCACTACCTCCTGCACCTAGTTCACCAACATGGCTTACTGGTTCTACCATGCTTTTGCCATAATTTTGTACAGTACTTAATAGCCTCCTGTACCCCTTTTTTAATGGTCTCCCAAAATCTTCCAGCATCCATGCCCGGCCTAATCTTGTCCAACCTCTCTCTTAGAATCCTACCCATGCCTACAAAATCCGTTCCCCTAAAGTCTATCACTACTGTGTCAATATGGTTTTCCTCACCCCTATATACAGCAGAAACCAGACCGTGGCATGGTCTTCACCCGCCAGTGGACTGCACACCTCCAGGCTTCTTATCTGATCACTGTCCGCTAGGACAACATCGAATATCCACCTCTCTCTAGTAGGTTTCCCCACCTGTTGGACCAGGAAAGCATCCTGAAAAACATCTATCAGTCGCTGTTCTCTGGCTACTGAGAATGTCATGGTGTCCTAGTATACCCCTGGCATATTAAGATCTCCCATAACCACCACGCTACCCTTACCAAGGTCACAGTAACCCTTGATGTTCTCAACCAGTTTATCCTCCAGAGCCTCCTCAATTGCGAGGGGCCTGTATACCACCCCTATTTTCAATTTTTATCTCCTGGAAAGGCAGGCCAAAAAAGCAAAAGCCAAATTAAGTAAATGTAAAGCATGTAAAATAATTACTCTGTCCTTGCCCCAAGGCCCTAGCAAGACCAAGTTAAGTATCTCGGGGTTACAATCAGCACCATTAAAAGACCCTCACTATAATAAACTGCACTTAACCCAAAAAAAAAAGTAGAAATTAAAAACATTAACATTCACAGCCATAAATGAAGGATGTCCAAAGGGTATAAAAGATCAAAGGGACAATGGAGCTGTGCATATATATGATAGAGATTGCGAGTCGCATCACCCAGGAAAGGGATGCAAAAATCAAAATGATCCATTAAATCAGGCGGGTGTCAAATGTTTGAGCATGGATTCCGAATCCCCAAGTCCAGGAAAACCCCATCAACAAAGAAATAATGTGTGCATTAACTGAGTGTTCCCATTTTTCATCTGAGCATTACTCTTAAAATAACTAAACTTATTACTGAAACTCAAACGCGCCTCATATAGAGACCAAGGACAGTATCCTAATCAAATTCATAGCTGAGAGTCCCAGACCTTAATGCCTGCATTACTGTAGTAGATTTGCAGTTCAACTGAAGGAAAATAAAACCACGCAAGAAGACTCTCAGCAATGTTGTAGTTGATCCTGAGTCCACCTATTGCTAAAATTAAGGATCCCAACTAATGGTAGCAATTTTTCAGCACAATCGTCAGCAGAGCAGTTCAGGAAATCAAAGAAACTCTCACCGAGAGATTTCCAGCAGGAATACTGGTTTGGTTCCTAACCCTCTAGAAAACAAAATAAAAAATCTGAATGCTCTGCAAAGTCCATCAGGTGCCTGAACAGCATAAACCCCGACCACCTCGGCCCAGAACTACCTCCCAAAGTGGGAAACAATATATGCATTATAATGGGCTAAGGGGTCTCCAGTTTAGTTGCTACAAAACTCTTAAAAAAACAACTGAGCTCATTGCTGAGATCTACACTATATGTAACTGGACACAATACAGACATGCCTAGTATACATACTTGTGTCCAAAGTCTTAGTAAAGTCAGAACTGAAGTTCCCATGCCTTAGTACCTACACTATAGAAGAGGACTTGCGGTACGACTGAAAGAAACAGAAAGCTCTCAGCAGAAGTAATATTTAGGCAAAGTCCATGCATGGTTAGAGTTAAAGGGTAACAGTTTCCGCTTCTTGGCAGGGAGCCTGTAGAGCAGTTGAAAACGCAGACGAGATCTCTCTGGGAATTATACAAAAGGAGAGTCTTTCGCTGATGCTGGCTCCATGGTAGTAGCCCTGAAGTTGTTGAGGAGGTTGCAAACAACAATAAAGTGGCCGGCGCTGCCCACTTCCCCAAGGTTTGGTGGCACCGCAGACTACCCAATCTCCAGATGGAGCGTTGCGGGGCAGGGACCACAGCAGAATCCGCTGCATCCAGAAAGCCATGATCTTTAAACACCTGCTGTGCCTCCTCTGGAAATGTGTAGTGCGCCACTCTAGAGTCCCAAAAAACTCTTAGGCAGGCAAGATAAAATGTCCGAAAGCAGACCTGGCATGCCTTCAAAATATGCAGGATCCCTGCATAAGCAAGCCTTTTCTGAAAAATTTCTGGGGAAGGGGGTAATCTTGATCAAAGAATAGCCTGGCACCGTTATATTCCACCCATTTACAGCTCCAGGCTAATTGCAGGATCTTGTCCTTGTCTTTATAGCTAGAGAATGTAATCACAATAGACCGTGGTGTAGCCTTTGGCTCTGTCGAGCAGGGGGTAAGGGCATGGCGGGCTCGCTCAATCCAAAATTGCAGAGATGAAGGGATATCCAGGACATGTTTAAGAAGTTCCTCCATAAACGCCAACATCTGCCCCATCTCCATCCCCTCAGGCAAGCCATAGATCCATATATTTTGTCCCTCCGAGAATGGGCTTCCAAGTCTTGACATTTATTCTGCAGGGCCTCTTGTTGATCCAGTATAAAATCAATGGCTGCATGGAGCTGCGTAACAAGAGTCCTCCATTTGTGAGATACGCTCCTCTGCTTCTTGCATTCTGGATTCCACAGCAGTGAGTTTGTTATTAAGGCTGAGAAATTCTTGTTGAGTCTCTGACCAAAAGTTCTTTATCTCCTGCAAGAGAGTTTCAAAATGGGACCTAGAGAGAGTCTCCATCTTGGTATCAGCACAGGCCACGACTCACTGGCTGGAGACATACCACCACTACACTAGGAGTTTTTCGGGCTGAATCCCTGTTCATATGTTGAATCAGAGACAATATTTGGCTGGGATCTGGTACATCTGTCTCCTCCTCCTTTAGGTTTTGTAGACATAATGTTCAATCTGAGGATGAATAACTATTGTAAAGGAGGAGTATAATGGCAGGATAGAACGAAGCTGCAGAATTAGCCTGCCATTCAGGTGATGATGTCACTGGAAGTCCCACTGCATGGGTTTTATTAATAAGTTAATTGCTTGCTGTCAGATCTTTGCAGAGCTAACAGCAACTAATACTACTGAGGCATAATCCAACATCCCCCCTTTTCTGTTTCTCCGCTTGCAGAGAACAGTCTCCCTGAAGAACAGCTCCAGTCTTCTGGCTTCCAGAACGGTCTAGAAACATTTCTTTTTGAAAACATTTTTTAGTTACTTTGTCAATACTCTGCATTACTTAGGTTGTTTCGTGTTATTTATTTGTGATTTCTGTTGTCTTTCCAGTTCTCAGCGGTTCCCAGAAACTGGAGAAGGATGCAAATTAAATACAGTGCCCCCATTTTTAGGAACGCTTTTCTTTTAGCAAAAATATAATTTTACTTTACAAAACTACTATTTTGTGCTTCTGTCTAGTGGTTTTATTACTTCAGTTGTGGTTCCTGCTAGAGGTACCCAAACCACTCAGACTTAATGACATTTTGGAAACTGACATATAAATCTCATATTTCTTACTAATACTATTACTTTTGAGGTGAAAAATTACGTGGTTCCAATTTTTCTGGGAACTGGACTGAAATTCTTTCTAGAGCCTTTCTTTAGACTGGTCCAGTTATTTTTCAGTAAATGGTGACTGTGCAGGAGGAGGATCAGGAAAAAGCTGACATACTGAACAGGTACTTCTACTCGGTCTTTACAGTGGGTGGGTGGAGGGGCAACAATAAGCAGCAAGAACACAGGTTGGGGGGGGGTGAACACAAGTCCATTTACAGACAGAGAGTCCTGAAGTGACTTGCAAACCTGAAAGAGGACAAGGCCATGGGATCGACACGGATTCATCCAAGGGTCTAAGAAAACTCGGGGACGAGCTTGCTGCATCACTGACAGCATTATTCGACATATCACTGGAAACAGGAGTGGTTCCGGTGAACTGGAGGAGAGCCAACGTAGTTCTACGTGTAACCCCCCTGCAAATGGGGGTTCCCAAAAGACTTCCAGGAGCTTGCTTGAATGCTCCAAGCCTGAATGGTGTTTGGCATTTAAGCCATTTATCAGTGAGTGTTTTTAGAGCCTCTGGTACTGTCTCTTTAAGAGCTGTCTGCTTGCAGACATAATTAGTTTGTATGGGGGGACTGTGTGCTTCTCTGAGTACCACTCTAGCTGCTGCCAATTCACTTCATTTTGCAGTCACTAGGAGTGCAAAGGAACCTATCTGAAAGATGTAACTGTTTGCCAGAAATTATTTAGAGTAATAATGAAATTACAGTTTGTCTAACCTGCTTTCTTTGCAGTCAGAACTGTGTCTGCTAGTTCCCCATTCTAGTTTGAACTGCTGAACTGGACCAATCAGTGTGGGGTAAGCTAGCTCTAAAATGATGCCTTGGACTCATAATCTGAGCCAGCCACAAGAGGATTGTATGGGCAGTGACTCTGGGAGATGTAGTTTAGACTTCAGTGCCTTTTGGACCAACAGCAGCAGTCTATTGTGAGTGACAGCCAATCCAGTCAAGAACTGGGAGGAACTCAAAGGAAGTGCCGGTTTGATCAGTTGGAGTTCAGTTGAGCTTTGGCAGTGAAGAAGGAAGGAGCCCTGTGCTTTTTCAGTGTGCAGTTTTAGTCAAAACGTGTAAGGCCCAGAGTTCCGGTCTGCAGCTTGTGTAACAGCTTGTTAGGACTGAATCCATCCTGTGAAAAGAATCAAAGGATCTCTGAAGAGTAGAAACCAGGCTCACCGTAGAAGACTGGAAGAATTGCTGAAAATTGCACTCGGTCTGTCAGGAACTGAATCTGCTGTGTGTTCTCCCGGTATTGTGCAGTAATTGCGATCGGGATACAGATGCAGCCTGCCTGGTATAGTACTTTCTTTTATATGGATGTGTGAAGAGGTTTGTGTACCTCAAGTGAGCCCTGCTGACATTGAAGGACCCTATCTTATTTGGAGGTCGAGTACTAATTCAGGGTTGCTCCCTGTTGAATTGCCACATTAAACCAAATGGAATTACTGTACTGCTGACTGTTTAATTCTCCTTTTCTCTGTGTGAAAGGCCCCTACCAGCTGCCACGGTTTGGACTAGCTACTAGGGCTTGGTACCCAGGGACAGTAACTGATAGGGATAGGCCTGTGCACAGAGCCATAGGTAGATTATCAGAGTGATAAGCTATTAACCTGATTTCCCTGTCCTTGTTATATCCCCTAAATAAATCAGAGCTGCTTGTTTCAGCAAAGTTATACTGCCTGAGGTATTTGTCTATGTTAAAGTACTGTACTGTGATTGTTGCACTGTATCTCATTTCACAGGAGGTCCCAGTGCCGGAACCAGACCTGGGGGTAAGTGTATACTGTGAAGGTAATTCTGATATATTGTGGGCCACTAGTGGGAAGAAAGGGGTTGCAGTGTCCCAGAGGGCTGTGACCAAGTTAGTTTAACTATTGCAACCCTGACCTCTGGGTGGAGGCACCCGCCATTGGATCCAGGCCCCTCAACCTGTTAGTGGCAAATCAGGCAGGGGTAGTAGCCCCTGGGATAGCGCCATCTAGGGTTACATCTTGGAGGCTCACCGCTGGGATTGTGTGTGTCCTCTAGTGGCCATATTTAATGAACCACTGTTAAGAAAAAATGGGTACCCGACAGAAGTGGCTGTGCACCGCTGGTGGAGTGGTGTACTGGGAGGAGATCGACCTCAAAATGCTATGCTTATCCTGGACATCCCCTGTATCAATACTGACACTGTGCAGGGAGTACTTTCCAAGGTGGAAGGGTTTACAAACCCTGTGGTGGTGGGTCGCATGCTAATCTGCTCACCCACACTTTCCTGGCCCTAGTAGAGTTTAAGGATCCCATAGATAGCTCCAAAGTGCCACAGACCATTACCCCAGAGGGAGCCCTCACTGCTTGGAGAGTGATAACTAAGGACAGTAAAGACCCGGGGGGGAATCAGCCCCCACCACTATCTGAAACTTTTGAGGAGAAATTTGCTGAATGGTTGCTGGGAGAGGGGAAAACTGTGGAGGACTTGAAGAAACTATTCTTGCCACCTGGGGGTGTTCCTCCCCCAACACCCTCTCCTGCTCCAGTGCCCGTAATGGTGTCTGAACCAATGCAGACTCCTATTTCTGCACCTGCCATTAGTCACGACTCTTACCGAAGGTTGAAGATCTTCTCTGGCACCCTCCCCACCCCCCAAGGGGAGGATGACTGGGAGACCTGGATAGACTATGTTGCCCCCAAGTGCTAGAATGGCAATGCCGGAAGGTGAAAAGCGTAAAGAGGGTTAGTGAGAGCCTCCCGAGGTCCTGCCCTGGCTACCATCCGTGCTAAACGGGCCAGTAACCCTGAAGCGACTGCACAGGCCTATCTTGAGGCCTTGGAGAATGTGTATGGGAGCCCAGATTCTGATGAGGACCTATGGTGGAGAGTAAGAGATGCACAACAGTACCAAGGGAGTTGTTGTCTGTGTATGTATCTCGGCTGGAAAAATTGTTGCAAGAATGCCTCAGAAAAGGTAGTTTGCCAGCGATTGAACTGGACCGAACCAGGCTGGACAGGATCCTTAAGTCTGCCCCTTCTCAGAACTGCTGTTGCTTCAGTTACACCTGGCAGATCGACTGGAATCCCACCCTCCTATGATGAGTTAATGAGAGAAATTCGAGGAGTTGAGAAAAGACGACTCGAGGGACCTGCACCAATAGCTGCTACGACCAGTGACTGAGGTGACCCATCAAGTGAAGTTCAGGGGCAGAGGTTGGCAGTCAATGAGTGCTCTGACAAGGAAAAGATATGTCACAATGGGGCGAACTGTTGAGAGAGATCCGGAATTCAAAACAGTCCCTTTATGAAGGCCACGCCTGCAAATCTGGGCCCTGACCTATATCCGACTGCATCTGCTATGGGGGTGGGGTACCCACCATGTATCTCCTGCTGATAACAGCTCCGAACTCGATTCCTTGACCATGGAAGTGGAGAAACTGACGAGATGTCTCCAAATGCTTATCAGCCGTGAGACAGAGATGGCACCAAGGTTTCCAGTTAGTAATACCCCGCCCTGGCTCCCAGTGTGGCGCCTCGGCCAGCTCAAACTCCAGAAAGTATGTTTTGCTATAATTGTGGAAAGATGGGCACATGAAAGGGAATGCCAGTCCCAAAAGACACTGACAAAGTTGCATATAGGCTACAAGGAGAGCTTGGAGAAGAAATCAGTGGTTAAGAGGTGACGACATGATCCCAGTGAGGGCACCAAAATGCTAATTCACGCCCTTGTGGCAAGTACAGTTGCCCAGGCCCCACTACCTCTCAGACTGGTCCAGAATAGTGGGTCCCTCCATGGAGACCACTGTAAAGGTGAACGGAGTGTCTACAAAGAGCTATATTAGACAGTGGCTCCCAAGTGACAATTATGTTCCAAGATTGGTATCAGAAGCATTTGTCAGACGTACTTACAACCATTAGAAGGACTGCATGTATGGGGTTAAGTGAGAAGGCCTACCCCTATTCCGGTATATCCGAATTTGGCTGTCTTTCCCACCTCCGTGGCTGGAGTGGCCGAACAAGTAGAGACCCTAGCCTTAGTGTGTCCCCCACTGGACTGTATGATGGTGTCCCTTTGTTGATTGGAACAAATGCTCATATGTTGGAAGGCTGGCACAGTTGTGTTATGAAAAACAGGGTCAAAGACTAGTAGAGCTTTTAAGAGTTCGCTTTAATTAAGAAGGCCTATGAGGCACAGAGAGATGCTGAAAAACAGAACCAGAGGAACCGTCGGAATTGTATGGAAGAAGGATCCTGAGTCTCTGATCCTGGCGCCAAATGCCCAGTGTACCTTACAGGAGAGGTCCGTATCAGAAAGGATGTTAAGAATAAAATATTAATGTTGGATGCACCAGGCGATGGAAAATTGCCAGAGGGACTGCTGGTCAAGCCTAGTATTTTGCCCGCTAGAGCCCATGCTTATGCCAGAAGGTAATGGTCCAAGTTCATAATGTGTCTGAAAGAGACATTCGAGTAAACAGAGGTTGCATCCTGGCTAATGTGCATTGTGCAGACACTGCAGTGCTACCCACAGCAAGAGTTCAAGGAAGAATGACAGAGTAACGCCTGACTTGTTTGATTTCGGCGACTCCCGCTGCCAGCTGAATGGAAAGTGAAGATCAGTGAGAAGCTTGCCCAGAGAGACAGGTGTTTTCTAAAGGAATGGGATGTAGGATGCGTGCAAGGAGCTGAGCACAATATCCGGCTGCATGACGAAAGACCATTTCGTGAGAGGTCTCGGACCTGGCACCTGCTGACATAGATGATGTGAGACGGCATCTGCAAGAGATGTTAGCTGCTGGTGTAATACAAGAATCCAGAAGCCCTTATGCTTCCCCATTGTGTAGTGAGGAAAAGAATGGAACAGTAAGGATGTGTGTGGATTATCGACCTTAAACCGGGGACTATCCCTGATCAGTACACAATGCCCGCATTCAGGATGCTTTGGACTGCCTAAACGGGAGCAAGTGGTTCTCTGTGCTGGATCTCCGGAGTGGGTACTATCAGATCCCGATGGCCCCAGAGGACCGTGAGGAAGACAGCCTTTATCTGTCCGCTTGGCTTCTATGAATTCATGAGGATGCCTCAAGGGATTTCATAGGTGCCCCAGCCACTTTTCAACGATTGATGGAGCGTGCAGTGGGGGACATGAACTTACTAGAGTGCCTGTATACCTAGATGATGTTATTGTGTTTGGCAGCTCACTGGAGGAACATGAGAGCAGATTATTTAAGGTATTGGACCGACTGGAGGACTTTGGCCTTAAACTGTCCATTGATAAGTGTCAATTTTTTCAAACATCAGTAAAGTATGTGGGACACATAGTATCCACCGAGGAATAGAGACCGACCCAAGTAAAGTTGAGGCCTTGACCACCTGGCCACAGCCCAAAAATCTAAAAGAACTGCAAAGATTCCTGGGATTCTGTGGTTATTATCGGCGCCTCATCAAGGACTATTCAAGAGTGATCCGCCTTTACTTAACCTTACTCAAGGGTATCCCCAACCCACAAAAATACTAAAGTCAGCATCCCTCAAGACTGAAAGAGTGTATTTTCATCCGAGTGAAGTATTTGGGGCCCGCTGGACTCCTGATTGTGAGACTGCTTTTCATGAGATCATATATCAACTTACCCATGCTCCAGTGCTGGCCTATGTCGATCCAAGAAAACCTTACGTCCTGCACACTGATGCTAGCTTGCAAGGGTTGGGGGCTGTGTTGTACCAAGAGCACGAGAATGGCCTGAGACCAGTGGCCTTTGCCAGTAGAAGCCTGACCCCATCCGAAAAGAACTATCCTGTACATAAGTTAGAGTTCCTAGCTTTGAAGTGGGCTATTGTTGACCAATTCCATGAGTACTTGTATGGGGCTAAAATACTAGTAAAAACTGACAATAATCCTTGACCTATGTGCAGACCTCAGCTAAGTTGGATGCCACTGGCCATAGGTGGCTTTCTGCATTATCTACATATGACTATGCTCGAATACCGAGCAGGTCTGAACCACATAGATGCTGATGCTCTCTCCCGGAGGCCTGTTCCCCAGAATGATTGGGTCCGATTGGCAGAACCTGACATTCGGCACTCTGCCGGAAGTTTGACAGGGAGGAACAATGTCCACGGACGCAGTGGACTGCATGGTGGATTGTTTGGGAGCTCTGAGAATTGCATACCTGCTGCTTATTGCCACTTTCGCAATAGACATTGGTGCACTGCCTCAGCTGGACAATGACAGTATTCGGCGGGCTCAATCCCACGATCCCATGATCAAAGCAGCTTTAGAAGCCCTCTATGCAGGAAAAGATGTGTCCAAATTACGCCCACTGATTTGAGAACTGCACTGTTATACAAAGAAGGTCCTAAGTTGAAACTGATCAATAAACTGTTATACAGAGAAACAGTAGACAGAGGGGGACAAGTAGACAAACAACAACTAGTGCTGCCCACTGCCTTCGAGACTCAGTACTGAGGTCCTTGCACAACCACATGGGGCACCTTGGTATAGACAGAACACTTGACTTGGTGAGATCCAGATTCTATTGGCCTAAGATGGGGCTGATGTGGAGCAACACATTCGAACTTGTAGTCGCTGCTTACAGAGGAAAGCTTTGCCCTAGAGGGCTGCTCCTTTTGTTAACATCACCACCAGTGCACCCATGGAGCTGGTCTGTATTGATTTTCTAAGTTTGAGTCAGATCAAAGAAATATCAGTAATGTGCTGGTGGTCACTGACCATTTCACGAGATATGCCCAAGCTTTCCCCACCAAAGACCAGAAAGCATCCACTGTGGCCAAAGTACTTGTGAAAACTTTTTGTTCACTATGGGGCTCCACAAAGAATCCATTCTGATCAAGGAGAGACTTTGAGAGTCGCCTGATCAAAGAGATGCTTTCTCTGTGGGGAGTGCGAAAGTCCAGAACCACTCCTTACCACCCCAGGGGACCACAGCCTGAGCGTTTCAACCGCACTTTGCTAGATATACTAGGCACCCTGCACCCAAAGGACAAGCCTAGATGGAGCCAACAATTAGCACCTGGTACATGCTTATAACTGCACCAAAAGTGATGCCACTGGATTCTCCCCCACCGCCTGATGTTTGGAAGAGAAGCTTGACTACCAGTAGATGTGTGTTTTGGGGTCTCTCCTGATGGGGTTCAGGCTGACAACTATTTACAGTATGTGCAAAAGTTAAAGGCCCAGCTAACTCATGCATCAACTGGCTCAAACCATGGCTGCCAAAAAGAAATCTGGCCAACAAAGAAAGGTATGATAAAAGGTGAAAGTACAGGAACTCCAGGAGGGAGATCGGGTATTGCTAAGAAATCTGATTGCATGGCAAGCACAAGATTGCTGACAGATGGCACCATCTCCTCACATTGTAGTGGCAAACTAGATGATCTGCCAGTGTACAAAGTAAGGCCTGAGAATAATTCAAAAGATGTAAAACAATGCATAGAAATCATTTACGCCCATTGGACAAATCTTAATTGAGTCTGAGCCCCTAGAAGATGCCCCTCTGGACCAGTGACTAGAGCTGCTGCTAAGAAAGATCAAGAAAGTCTGCACCTACAGAAGCAAAGTTAAAGTGTTCCCTCCACAAGTCCCAGTTGAGCATGACTGTCAGTCCATATCGGAAGAAGTGAGAGTGACTTTGAATACTATCCTTCTTCTAACTGAGTCAATTGTTTCGGGGCAATCCCTAGTCAATACTGGAGACAAAGCTGGGCCTTCTGACTGTCTAAGCCCCCAGCTTCATCCCTGGAGCCAATGCTCCCAGAAAGTGAAGTGCAAAGCATCAGATCAGATGAAATGGAATCATTGTGCATGGTTGAACTGTTTGAGCTTTAGGAGGAAAATGATAGATTGGGGCAGACTGGTGATACAATCAACAAGAAGAGTATTTTGAGTGCCCTGACAGTCCACTGCCAGTGTCCGAAAGCTCCATGCGAGCCAAGTGTTGTGGACTCAGAAACTGTAACTCCTGGAGCTGAAAGTGCCCCAAGTTCTAGCCTCTCTACCCCCATGGAGACTCCCCTGACAAGTGTGGACAATGCTGAAAATGAGGCTCAGAGTGCAGAGACTGTAACAGTTCCCCTAGAAAGACTGGTCGAGCTGTAAAGCCTGTGGTGCACCTCAGTTATGATTCCCTTGGGAGGCCTGTGGATTGCCTCTCAATGTTGTCCATAAAGGAGTGTATGTGTCCCGAGCTCATTGCCCAAACTGAGCGTCAGTGCTAACTCAAGTTACTTGTGTTGCCCTCTAAGTATGGTGCCCTTGCCCCATCCAGCCCCAAGGTAACTGATAGGAAGGGCCCCTCTTCAGGTTTCATGTACAAGAGGTAATAACTTGAGTTATGGTACAATGTGTATGTAATACTGTGTAAAGAGGACGTACTGCAATGTTTCAGAAATGTGTTCTTGGTAAAATGATATATTGACTGATGATTACATATGTGAGCCTAATGCAAATGTATATGTTGCAGTTGAAACTTATAGAGTACCTTGTAGCGGACGTCAAGCTTTCCCAGGCCAGGAAGGGTGTAACCCCCCCTGCAAATGGGGGTTCCCAAAAGACTTCCAGGAGCTTGCTTGAATGCTCCAAGCCTGAATGGTGTTTGGCATTTAAGCCATTTATCAGTGAGTGTTTTTAGAGCCTCTGGTACTGTCTCTTTAAGAGCTGTCTGCTTGCAGACATAATTAGTTTGTATGGGGGGACTGTGTGCTTCTCTGAGTACCACTCGAGCTGCTGCCAATTCACTTCATTTTTGCAGTCACTAGGAGTGCAAAGGGAACCTATCTGAAAGATGTAACTGTTTGCCAGAAATTATTTAGAGTAATAATGAAATTACAGTTTGTCTAACCTGCTTTCTTTGCAGTCAGAACTGTGTCTGCTAGTTCCCCATTCTAGTTTTGAACTGCTGAACTGGACCAATCAGTGTGGGGTAAGCTAGCTCTAAAATGATGCCTTGACTCATAATCTGAGCCAGCCACAAGAGGATTGTATGGGCAGTGACTCTGGGAGATGTAGTTTAGACTTCAGTGCCTTTTTGGACCAACAGCAGCAGTCTATTGTGAGTGACAGCCAATCCAGTCAAGAACTGGGAGGAACTCAAAGGAAGTGCCGTTTCGTCAGTTGGAGTTCAGTTGAGCTTTGGCAGTGAAGAAGGAAGGAGCCCTGTGCTTTTCAGTGTGCAGTTTTAGTCAAAAACGTGTGTAAGGCCCAGAGTTCCGGTCTGCAGCTTGTGTAACAGCTTGTTAGGACTGAATCCATCCTGTGAAAAGAATCAAAGGATCTCTGAAGAGTAGAAACCAGGCTCACCCGTAGAAGACTGGAAGAATTGCTGAAAATTGCACTCGTCTGTCAGGAACTGAATCTGCTGTGTGTTCTCCCGGTATTGTGCAGTAATTGCGATCGGGATACAGATGCAGCCTGCCTGGTATAGTACTTTCTTTTTATGGATGTGTAAGAGGTTTGTGTACCTCAAGTGAGCCCTGCTGACATTGAAGGACCCTATCTTATTTGGAGGTCGTGAGTACTAATTCAGGGTTGCTCCTGTTGAATTGCCACATTAAATCCAAATGGAATTACTGTACTGCTGACTGTTTAATTCTCCTTTTCTGTGTGTGAAAGGGCCCCTACCAGCTGCCACGGTTTGGACTAGCCACTAGGGCTTGGGTACCCAGGGACAGTAACTGATAGGGATAGGCCTGTGCACAGAGCCATAGGTAGATTATCAGAGTGATAAGCTAATTAACCTGATTTCCCCCTGTCCTTGTTATATCCCCCTAAATAAATCAGAGCTGCTTGTTTCAGCAAAGTTATACTGCCTGAGGTATTTGTCTATGTTAAAGTACTGTACTGTGATTGTTGCACTGTATCTCATTTCACAGGAGGTCCCAGTGCCGGAACCAGACCTGGGGGTAAGTGTATACTGTGAAGGTAATTCTGATATATTGTGTGGGCCACTAGTGGGAAGAAAGGGGGGTTGCAGTGTCCCAGAGGGCTGTGACCAAGTTAGTTTAACTATTGCAAACCCTGACCTCTGGGTGGAGGCACCCGCCATTGGATCCAGGCCCCTCAACCTGTTAGTGGCAAATCAGGCAGGGGTAGTAGCCCCTGGGATAGCGCCATCTAGGGGTTACATACGGCAGCAGGGAGGAGGCAAGCAACTACAGACCAGCCAGGTCATGTAAGAAAAATCTGGTAAATGTCTCTGACTGGGTGACCAGGGAAACAGGGAAGGGGTTGTGGATATGGTTTACTTGGATTCAGCAAGGCTGTCAACACGGCCACACAGGAGACTGATAAAAAAACTGGATAGTCCAGGGTGGAAGCCAAAAGTGGTAAACTGGGTATAAAACCTGGTTATTGAATAGAGTACATACTCCCTTTTAATACACACACAGACTGATCCAGAACCTTCCAGCAACAAGGATCAAGAGCACAAGCACCCCCCCCCATTTAAAGCACAATGACACAAAAGTCGAATTTGCTTTTTTTTTTCAATCAATACCGCTTGAGCGAAGTAATCCAGCCTCTAAACAACAGTGATCCAGAGCACACACACACTGACTGGAAATAAAACAAGTCGAAAGAATTTCCGCTGCCTTCAATCGTGCCTGCAGATTTGCAATCAACCTAAAACCTGACACCACTGCTATGACCTCTATATCTCCACCAACTGGCTCCCCTTCCATCACCGTTACAGCCTCAATGCAACCCTCCTGTGAAAGAGAGCCCTACTAGGACAACATCTCCCTTCTCACTGATTAACAACAGGTATGGTACTCTGTCCATTGGGGAGTATAAATTGCTCCTGCAACTCAGGAAAATGTCACTCAGCCAGTACTCGTTCATGTACAGGGCAGCCAATGCCTGGAACACACTGCCTCCTACTGTGACTCCCTCCCCCACCTTCCCATCCTTCAAGGCCCAAGCCTATGCCCATTTTCTCCAGAAACTGCAATAAAAATGTCCGCACAGCGGTGTTTACGACTGCATGACAATCATTCAATTGTCTTAGCAGTTCAAATCTTGCTGCTTTCCTGTCTCTGTAACCAGAGTCATACAGCTGTTCTCCGCAGATGATGTCATTGTGTTGCACGTTTATTTTCCCTAACTTTGTTACTTATAAACTGTGATGCTTGCTGTTATCCACCATGTATTGTTTTTACTGTAATCTGCCTGACTTGGAAACTTTTTGAAAAACGGCACTTGTGCGCAAAGGTTCTCCAAATACAATATAAAAAATAAAGTCAGATTCTTTATTTTTTAATTAATAGTGTCCAATTCTCTACCTTACTGGCATGCTGAAGAAGCTGACATGCCAAAACATAAAACTGTAGTGTCAACAACCCTTTTCCAGCATGCCAACATCTTAGGAAAGCAGCGTGCTGCCTTGTCAAAACACAACTGAACTCTCTCTCCCTTCCACCCCCACAGTGGTTGGAGCCCATGCCGTCATGTTTCTCTGCTCATATATAGGCATGTCGGAAAATTGGGGGAGACAGTGTTCACTTGTCTTGTGGTCTGGCATGCCACTTTAAGATGCCGATGTGCCAGAAAAGGGTGAAGATAATTCAACTGCAGTTTGCCATGTCGGCATTTTCGGCATGCCCAAAAGGTGGACAATAGGATAATATTGCTCCAAAAAAAAAAAAACAGAATTTGTTTCTCCCCTCCCTTGGCAGGTTGTGCCCCCATCAGCACCAACCCCAGCCCCGTCACCCGGTAACTCATTGACTTACCTCTCCTCTGATGGCTTAACACCCCCCCCTTGGCGACCAACTGTCGCATCACAGATCCAGTTCTCTGGGAGGGCTGCTACGTCACCAGTGTGGGGTTTGTGGGAGGTCGGTCCATCATTCTGCCCTGGGCCTGCCATTTTCCTCCTCCTTTTCTCCCTCCCCTGAGACACTGATGAGGGATACGACGTAAGCACGCAGATTTGCATGTGGTACGAGTCATCCATTAGTGTTTCTCTCACCCAATAAGTTGCTCCTGAGTGCACTGCCACCTGTTATCCCTGAGGTGGTAGCTGTGCACTGCAGCAGGCTGCCCTCCCTTTGCGGAGGAGGAGAGCATCCTCTAGGATGTTCGATCTCCTCCTCTGGCCGGCCTCAACGACTTGGGCTGAGTGCAAAAACAGATTTGCCAGGGTAGCGAGCGGACGTACTACTGCTGTGCTGACAGTCTGGCTGAACAGCCAGAATCTGACTTCTGTTTTAGTTGTTGCTGCCAGTGTGGGTGAACGGGGTGGGGGGCTCTAGACTGCAAAACATCAAATGCACTGCAATTAACTGTGCGTGTGTTATTTGTATATTTCAAAAGTTTTACCATGAAAGACCAAACTCGGCTGGTAATAGTTCCTTTCCAGATGTATCCAGGGGGTAGGAGAGGTACGGGAGATCAGTGACTATATAACAAGCTGCAATGAGTATAATAAATTAATAATTGTGTAAAATAAATACCAGGTGCACAAACACACTATATAATAAGGTGCATTACGTTAAATTAAATTGCAAATGTGCAAAAGGCAACATAAAGTACACAGCAAAATCAACAGCTGTAAAAAGGGGAGGGTGGGTATGGGAAAATGCAGAGCAAAGGGACAGCTATGGCTGGTGAGTGGTGGACAGCAGCCCATGACACAAGGTCAAGAGCAATTGCTGGAGTGTGTTATGAAGTCACAAAGGACAGATTTGAGGGAGCAGAGGAAAGAGGCTGAGCAAATGGTCGGGGAAGAGAAGAACAGACTTTAGGGAAATGAAACAATAAGGCATATCAATCTGCTGGGGTTTCATTTGAAAAGGAAAAGGGAATGAGAGTCCATGTTGGGAAAAGGGGAAGGGTTGGTGAGGGAGATGAGAGGGGCAAGGTATGATGGAAGGGAGCCAAGCCTGAATTTGAAGATAAAGGAAGCCACAATGGGCGAGGTGCCTGGTATCAAGGGTGGGAATGGAGAGGGAGGAGTACAGGAACCAGTGGTGGGTGTGAGAGGGACAGTCAAAGGGAATGTGGGAGAAAGAGTGGGTCTGGTCTGGATATGGAAGCAGCGCTGTATAACTGAAGATAGAGAGCATCATCTTCGACACACTCTCTGTGGGCAGGAAGCGGGACACTCGCTTTCCTCCTGTAAAGCACACCAAGTTTAGGGTGGAGCCTCTGGTGGATGGCATCCACATGCACAGAGAAACTGAGGTGACGGTCCAGCCAAATCCCAAAGGAGGAGACATTCTCGATCATTGTGCTATTAAATGTAAGGACAGAGGGGAGAGAGATTAGCCTGACAAGCCTCTGCCTGGTGTCAAAGTTCATGGAGACCATTTTCTTGACATTGAGGGACTGCTGATTTGCCAGGAACCAATGGTGGATGATGGCAAATATGCAATAGCTGCAAGCGTCATGGGACACCTCCACTGACCGCAAGGTAAAGAGCATTACAATTAGGGCTCCAGATAAGCTGTGCAAGTCCTAAAATATGCCTCCAAAAAAGGGCATTTACGACCCATTCACATTTGATTTGTGTACCAAGTATGCCTATATAGGTGCAGGACTTGTGCATACAGCGCTGTTTTTGTTCCCCACAGAGATTACATTTACCATCAGGAGTTCCTCTAACTTTTTTTTTTTTTTTTTTTGAGCATGTCCATTTTTCTGACTGGATGGACCAGCTCACATCACGTTTCTTCCATCTGTCTCTGACTACAGGACATGTTCCTTCCCCTTGGAAGACTGCACTCGTTGTCCCTGTTCACAAAAAGGGTGACACCACAAACATGGACAACTACCACCCCACTGCCATCCTATCAACTTTATCCAAAATTCTAGAGAAATTTGTGGCCGCCCAGCAGGGATTAACAAATTTCAACATTACATGCTTGTCCAAGGACAACTGGCCTTGCCAAAAATGGTCGTCCCAGTGTTTTTAGTGGTAGTCCATGGTCGGAAGGCTATATTTCTAGTCTCACTGCTGGCTTCATTATAAGACACTGCTGGTATGTACGGTTACAGACACTGACACTGTTACAGACATTGAGGGACTACTCTACAAAAGAGTCCTTAGGAAAGAAAGTTTGCAGTGATGTTTGTCCTTGGAAAAGTTGTTGGATAATTTGATACCTTTTACAGGAGACACACACACACACGTACATACATACATACACACACAGATGTTAGTACAAAAGCTTTCAGGGTCACAGATCTTTCATCAGGAATCTGTGTGGCCACAAAAGCTTATATGTTGATCCACCAATTTTGTCACTGAAATGTGGGGTGCTATTTAAAATGTGGAGAAAATTGTAAGACCCTCACCTTCATGACACGGGACACTCTCACAGTCTGCTCAGTTTTTCACTGATAAAGGTGCCCACCATCATGATAGAGATCAGCCAATGTTTCCCCATAGGTCTTTGTGGTGGCCTACCAAGTGGTACTAACACCCAACTGACATGGTCTGCCTTCAGCCAGCTGGTAGTCACAGATATACTGAGGATAGAAACATAGAAGTTGACGGCAGATAAGGACCACAAGGCCCATCCAGTCTGCCCATTTCTTTTTCTACCTTATAAATGTGCCATTGGCCTTTGCTCTGTCAGTGGCCTATCTATTCATACTCATTTGTATTGCTCCCTTATGCCTATCTCATGCCTGTTTGAAGCCCTGCACTGTATTCATAGCCACCACTTCTTGAGGTAGGCCATTCCATCCATCCACCACTCTTTCTGTTAAAAAGAATTTCCTCACATTCTCCCTTAATCGGCCCCCTCTAATCTCATGCTGTGTCCTCTTGTCCTGCTATTTTTCTTATTTAAACATGTTAGACTTTACCTTGTTAATGTCCTTAAGGTATTGAATGCCTCTATCATATCACCTCTCTCCTCCTTTGCTCTAGGTATACATATTGAGCTCTGTTAATCTGTCCTCATATGTCTTCTGATGCAGTCCCTGCACCATTTTGTTGCCCTTCTCTGGACTGCCTCAATTTGAGTTAATGTCCTTGTGAAGTGTGGCCTCCAATACTGCACGCAGTACTCCAGATGGGGCCTAACCAGTGTCTTGTAAAGAGGGATTATTACCTCCCTCTTACGACTTGTGATACCCCTACTAATACACCCTAACACCCCCCTAGTCTTATCTACTGCTTTAGAGGTCTGCTTGGATGATTTCAGGTCATCAGTGATGATGATGCCCAAGTCTCTTTCTTCCTTTGTGACTGCTAGCAACTCCCCTCCCAGCCTACAGGTGGCTGGCTTCAGGGTTTCTCTTCCCTATGTGCATGATCTTGCACTTCTTAACATTAAATCCCAGTTGCCACTCTTCTGACCATTTTGCTGGTTTATCCAGATCTCTTCTCATTCTGCCCACCCCATCTGGATCATCTACTCTGTTGCAGATCTTGGTGTCATCTGCAAACAGACAAGCCTTACCCTCTTGTCCATCTGCAAGGTCACTAATGAAGATGTTGAAGAGGACTGGCCTCAGGACTGATCCCTGAGGTACCCCACTTGTGACTTGTATCTCTTCTGACTGTATACCATTTACCACCACTCTCTGTTTTCTGCCCGTCAACCAGTTTGCCACCCAGTTGACCAACTTCAGCCCACCCCAAGCCTACCCAGCTTATTTATCAATCTTCTATGTGGAACAGTGTCAAAAGCTTTGCTGAAGTCAAGGTAGGCGACATCAACTGCTCTTGGTCCACTCCACTTGGTTACCCAGTCAAAGAAATCTATGAGATTAGTTTGACAGACCTTCCTTTGTAAACCCATGCTGTCTTGGATCCTGTGCCCCTATGGATTCCAGGTGTTGCACTATCCTTTCCTTAAGGAGTGCCTCCATAATCTTGCCCACTACTGAGGTAAGACTGACTGGTCTGTAGTTCACTGCCTCCTCCCTGCTACCACCCTTGTGGAGCGGATTACATGAGCCCTTCTCCAGTCTTCTGGGACCTCTCCTGTGCTCAGAGACTCACTAAACAGTTCTGCTAATGGCTCTGCTAGTTCCACCTTTAGCTCCTTAAGTACCCTGGGATGTATGCCATCAGGTCCCATTGCCTTGTCCACCCTGAGCTTAGCAAGCTCTTGTAGGACCCTTTCTTTTGTGAAGGGAGTAGTGCTCACCTCCCTTCCCAACTTGCTGTGGTTTGGACCCGGGCCCAACGTGCCTTCTTGTAGGGTGTGTTGAGGTTATTGGCCCAGTCCTAGCTTGGATAGTCAGGGTTTCCTCAGAGAGAGGGATCTATCCAGATCCCTTAAAGGAAGCAGTGGTTAGGCCACTGCTGAAAAAGCCCTCCCTGGACCCAGACTGCCCTGCCAACTACAGACCAGTCTCTAGCCTACCTTTTTAAGGGAAGGTTATCGAGAAGGTGGTCACTTTGCAGCTGGAAGATCATTTATCTAGCCATAATATCTATGAAAGGGAAAGGGATCACTGTTTAACCAGGTGTATCACACTAAGCCGAAGCTCGTTTCCAGATGCGCTCTGGGAGCACAAGGAAGTTAAGTGACTTGCTCAGGATCATACAGTATGCACCCAGGTGGCTATGGATTCAAATCCAGGTGTCCAGATCTGCAGCTCAGAGCCTTAACCCACTGTGCTATACTGCCTCCATGACCCTCTTCAGTCTGGCTTCAGCAAAAGGCATAGAACCAAGACTGCCCTGGTTCAAGTACTTAATGACGTTCTAGTGGCGAGAGATCGGAGAGCATGTTCCATCTTGGTTCTCCTTGATCTCTCAGCAGCTTTTGACAACTGTGGACCATGGGGTACTGCTGAAATGCTTGCAGTTCTTTTGTGGACTGGAGGGGACAGTCCTCAACTGATGTCAGGAATTTATTCCTTGTCCCCTCGAAGTTTGCCCTGTGGGGTGCCACAGGGTTCTGTGCTTTCCCCCCTGTTCGCAGTGTAAATGCAACCACTGGGGGACATTGTTAGGTGGTACGGGTTGAGTTTTCACTGCTATGCAGATGATTCTCAGTTGTACATGTCCTTTGTACCCGGCCAGGAATATGATACAGTCTCGATGTTTAACAACTGCCTACAGGAGATACTGAGTGTTGGCTGGCTGGGGTTAAACCTGGAGAAGTCTGAGGTGTTGGTGGTGGACCCAGATCTGAGAATGGCTGGATCATGAGCAGGAAAACCATTCGGCTTACAACTTGGGATGGCCTGCTCAATGCCTCGCACCAGGTGTGTAACCTAGGGGCAGCACCTGATGAAGGTTTTGACCCTGAAGGCTCAGGTGTCAGCCATAGTCAAGTCCTTCTTCTACCATCTCAGAAACATTGCCAGGGTGAAGCACCTGGTTCCATCAGAGGGTTTGTCAACACACTAAAAGCCAGCAGAATAGGCCAAATGGTCTGTCTTGTCTGCTTGAAGGCCAGCAACCTAGTGGCTGCTCACCTTACCACCCCCCCAGCCCCCAAGTGGGTCTTCATTAGTTTCCCCTTGTACTTGTCCCACCCCTTCTTGAAGCCCTCCTCTGTGCCCTCTTCCACCAGCCTCCCGGGCAACGTATTCCATGGCTCCACCACCCTCTCAGTGAAGAAATGCTTTCTACGTTCCCCCCTGTAATTTCCCCCTTCCAGCTTCCACTCATGGCCCCTGGTTGTTCCCCTCTTCTTTAACCTAAACAGCTCCTTGGTTCCCCACTCCTGGTTATTCCTTTTACATACTCCATCCCTCCCTTGGCGCCCCTCACCACTCTAGTGACCTTCTTGGCCAATAATTCATTCCCCCCCCACTCCTTATCCTCCCTAGAACATTTGAAACATGCGTAGGCAGCCTTTTTATCCCTCACTGCCTCCTGCACCTCCCTGGTCTACCAACATGGCCTGCTAGTTCCACCACGCTTACACCTTACTTTGGTAAAGGATCTAGTAGCCTCTTGCACACCTTCTTTAATGGTCTCCCTTAAGTTTCCAGCATCCATGTCCAGCCTAATCATGTCCAACCTCTCCCTTAGGATCTTACCCATACCCACGAAGTCCGCTCTTCTGAAATCAACCACTACTGTACAAGTGCAGTTTTCCTCCCCCCGGGATACAGCTGGAACCAAACCGTGGCGTGGTCACCACCTGCCAGTGGACTGCACACCTCTAGTCCCCTTATTTGTTTACTGTCTGCTAGAACAACATCCAATATCCGCCCCTCTCTAGTAGGTTCCCCCACCTGTTGGACCAGGAAGGCATCCTGAAAGACATCCATCAGTCTCTGTTCCCTGGTTACAGAGAATGTCATGGTGTCCCAGTCCGCCCCCAGCATATTAAGATCACCCATAATCACCACCCTACCCTTTTCAAGGTCACAGTGACATTTGATGTTCTCAACCAACTTATCCTCCAGAGCCTCCTCTATTGCAGGGGGCCTTGGACCAATGGCCCATGCCTTTGTCACCACTCGGTTAACTACTGCAATGCCCATTCCCTAGGGCTACCAGAAGTGGATATTCGCTGACTGCAGCTAGTGCAGAACATTACGGCCAGGTTGTCAACTGGAACCCCTAGATCCAGTCACATAACACCTGTGCTGCTCGAACTGCAATGGCTGCCTATACAACGGCGAATCCCTTTCAAGGTTGCATTGCTGACCTATAAAGTCCTACATGAGCTGAAACCCCAATACCTGCAAGACCTCCTATCATCCCTCCCGCTCACTCTGATCCTTTGACAAGGGATTGCTAGAGGTTCCCAGGGTACACTTGAAGACATCTGGGGGAGGATCTTTTGCCTTTATGGCCCCTACCCTGTGGAAATCTCTACCTCGTCAGATACGTGAGAGCCCGACCGTAGAGGGTTTCAAAAGCTCCCTCAAAACACATTTCTTTGGAAAGGCATTTTTAGGAACATAGGTCTTGAAATTGCACGCTGTTTAAGGGGATTATGATATGTATTTTAAAGATGTATATTACTGTCTGCACTTTTATTGTAAAGGCGCTCTGAGCAATGGAAGGGCACCTTTTAAAAATAAAATTTTACTTACTCACATCAGACACACAAGTTCAGAATCCCCAGGGTACAAGCGTCATTATTTGTGTAGAGTTTTGCTTTACCTTTAGTATGCATGAGCATCATACAATATGACATTTCTGGATTGGTTTACATAGCTCTAGTCTCCCACAGATCAAACATGGAGTTAAGAACCCTGAGGGAACTAGCAGCACAGCCTTTATCTGTGCAGAGTTTAATGTTCAGTTGCTTGCCATTAATGAAGTCTGAGCTGGTGACATATTCTATCCCTCCCTCTCTCAGAAGTGGCAGCAGCAGCATTCAATGACTAACAGACACCCCCATCCATAATGACTGAGGAAGAGATCGGCAGTAGCTCTGCCACAAAATTTGGCCCCAATAAATTAATTCTTTTAGCTGCCGGTACACTCGACTGGCTGAGTGGCTCAAGGGAAAAGATCTTGACATTATTTGGCACCGAGCCGATCAGACTTACACAGTCAGTCCCAGGCATGCTTAACTGACTGTAGCTTCAGAGCCATGTTGATCTGCCGGGCACACCTGCCTGAACTCAAGGGCCCCAGCCCGACTCACTCAGCTTGGCTTCCCCCGGCCGAACAGCCACTACCTGTAACCTGCCTAAACTCCAGCTGAGCTGCCTACAAAAAAAATACATGACTCCTGACTGACTCACATTTCAGGGCAACACAGAAATTCAGGACTGTCCCCATCAGCACCAGAAAAAGAGTGCGGTGTGTGCGATGGCAACAGTAATGAACTTACTGCACAATTTTTGTTACATAAGCACGACTCGACTATCACCTACCCACAAAGCTCTGTTTGTCTTAGTGCCCTACTCACCTGCCCACCCTTATTCGTCCTTTGCTGCACTGGTTCTCATGCTCCCGAACACATTTAGAGGCTTCCCACATGAATTACCTTAACTTCTCCCTCCAACTTGAAACTCCTCTGCCTCCAGCTCAGAGTCTCTGTCAAGCCATGGTATGGCCTCCTCATTGTGGCTGTGCTGTCTTATATACCATTTTGATGCTGCCACTGACTTCAGTGGTGTGCTGGTGGGTGCTATGCTGCTCACATTGTGCTCCAGACAGTTACTCACTCCCACTCTAACAAAATAGCTGAGGCACATGCACTTTACAGAGAGAGGGAAGGAGTACGTCACATAGCAAGGACGGAACAGGACTGAAGGTGCAGCAACATAAATTGGGGGCGGGGAACTCTGGGCACAAGGTGTAGTTGGGTGGGGGTCGGGGGAGCAGTAACGGACCCCTAGCGCTGATTGTGTAACTAGTACAACAGCTATTACTGTGCCACTTTATTGGTTGTCCATGGGACAACCAGTTGCCTACTACACACTTGTCCTGGCTGGTTTACCGATAGCTCAGGATATTGGGCTATGGGGTATGTCGGTCCCTGCCGCCTAGGTCTCGGACTACCTCCCCAATCTACTCTCTATGGATCAACATGGTTTTTGGCGGGGGCACAGCACTTCCACTGCCCTCATCCAGTTCACCAATGATGTTAGACTGGCCATGGACAAAGGCTTTCCCACAGGAACAATTTTCATAGATCTCACGAAGGCCTTTGACTTGGTGGACTACCCATTGCTCCTAACCAAGCTGTCCACCCTCTGTTTCTCTACCGCTGTAACTGCCTGGTTCTACAATTATCTCTTTGAACGTCAGCAATTCATGCAGATCGGCAATGCCAAGTCCTTTCTCTCCCACACCTGCATCGGAGTCCCTCAGGGATCCATTTTGTGCCTTCTACTTTTTTCAATCTTCATAAATCATCTCCCCCCCCCCGCTGTCCGGCCCATGTTGTGCCCTGTTATATGCAGACGACTTGGTACTATACTCCAGCTCCTCTTTCTTATCTGACATAAACCAGAACCTAAACCCAAACTTCAGCACTTTCCAACACTCGTTAAGGCAAATTAAACTTGCCCTAAACCACAAAAAAAGACCGTATTCATGCTCTTTGGCTCAGGACCCAAAACTAGGGCCTGTCACCAGCCATTATGCATCAGTGCATCCGATGACACCCCACTCAACACTGTCTTCTCTTTTACATGCCTTGGGGTTATCCTGGATCTGGCCCTGGACTACGACCTGCACCTCTCTACTACTACTACTGAATCAGTCAACACACAACTTGGTCTAGCGCATAACGTTAGGCGCAGCCTTACCTCTGCAGCAAGGATGGCTATCGCTCAGTGGGCTCAGAGACCTAAACTGGCCTATGGGATGATTGCCCTTCTGGAATCCTCAAGAGGGCTCCTACACAAGTGGGACGTCTGCTATAATAACAAGATCATCTGCCTCTTCGCTCAGTCAGTACCTAAGCTCACTCACCACTGCTCACTCTACTCTGGACTGGGCTGGCTAGCTCCCACAACTTTTTGGCAATACACTACCTTATGCTTCATCAAAAATCATCATCACTTATCAGAAACCTGAAAACTGGCCCTACTGTTAAGGCCTGCTCACTTCACCTACCCCCAGAGATCTGCTGTAAGTTCTACCTTGCCCAACCCAAGTGCAACACTAAAATGGGCAAAAATGTCTTCTCTCTAAGTGCTCTGAAAGTGTGGAATTCCCTTTTGCTGGCTCTCAGGAACTCCCCCCAGAGTTTTAAGTAGGAACTTCGTAAGGTGCTTGCCAGTTCTGAACTCTGCTCCTGTGGGAGGTGTAACCACTCACTTGCCTGATCCTCTTAGCTCTTGCTCTGGCACTTGTTTCTGTTCTCCGTGTCCTGCTCTCCCAGAGATTTACCAGATCCAATCATTTTCCCCTTGCACTTACCCTCTATTTGGACAATATTGTTAATGTCACATTTAGGGGCACCGTTTCTGTCTCTTCTTTGTACATGCCGCTGTAATGTGTTTACGTTTCTACCTATCTCCATGCTTGACTTATTGCTTAATTTTGTAGTTACCCGACTAATGCTTTTGGCTAGTCTGTCCTGCTTGTTGTAACCCAGTTTGTTCTTTGTAAACGCTGTTGTTTCCCATCCCATTGTATGTAAACGTCCTGGGTCATGCCTGGAAATAGGCAGCTTTGTTGTCTAGCGCACTTACCTTGTCAACAAAAGCTAAATAAATAAAAACATCTACGCATAACAATCCTGCCTTTTCCACACTAGCGCTCCCCTCGCCCCCAGCATGGTACCTTGCACTGCGAGTACTGATTAATGGTTAAGACTGTCAGCATTCAGCATTAGGGACAGTGCAGGAATGGCGTGCACATCATGGTAGGCAGAAAGTGAACAGGCATGTAGCTGGCAACAGGAGATCGTACTCTCGGACGGTCATGGCAGCACAAAGTAAAGAACTAAGGATTATGTGAGGCAAGTGCCAGAGGCAAAGTAGAATGCTCAATCACCAGCCCAGTCATCCCCATATTCAACAGACGCCGTGGTAGTTTCTGTCACTAATGAGTGACTGTCTGCTCGTTCTGTTTCTATCTGCCTGCATTCTAACCATGTGGTGTGCAATCTCTGGAATGAGCTTTTTTCTCAGTCAAATTGCCAACTTAAAGAGCAGCAGACGCCTTCAGGATAACTTTATAAAAAAACATAATATCTGCACACAATTCAGTTTATATTTCACATTAATTCTGTATTCTTCCTCCCCATTATTTATTACTGAGGCCATCTGCATGAAAACAGGATCTTTGCTCCTGAAGAGTTCATCTATTTCTGTTGCTTTTTCCCCACCTGAGGTCATAATGCACTGCTTGTGACATCACAGTTACTCCCATGGCAACAGACTGTGACGTCACAACCGGAGGATTATGACATGAAGTAAGGAGTAAGCTATAGCGGCAGACGAACTCTAACCGATAAATATCATGTATTCGTGCAAATTTCCACTCTAATAAAAAAATGGGTAAAAGAAATACAGAGACTATATTTAAAATGTAAGCTGAATTGTACCTAAGCATAATGTTTTTCAAAGTTTTCATTGAGGTGTCAGCAGCTCTTTAAACTTAAACCAAAGAAAACCTTGAAGATACTTAATTCTGCTGGTTTGTTACTACAAGAGGATAGTTGTGCCTATATTTAAAAGGGAGAGTCAGACTCACAGACTTAATATTTACTTATAATTGATAGTTTCTGTCATGGGTTACAAAAATGCCAGCACAAGAGTGCCTTGTAACCTTTGTTCTCTGTGCACATACACCATACAAAAATCCTGCTGAGCATGGACTGTTGAGAACTGATGGATCATGGATGTGACTGTAAATATAAGGTGAGCTCATTTTGAATAGTTTAAGGGTGTGTTGTTTAAAACAGATTTTGTATGGGCACTGGAGGTCGTCAGTTTACCATCCTTGATAGAGAAAACAAAATTATGATTTTCTGTTTTGAGTTTAGGGAGCAGAGGTTTGTGCAGTCTAACTAGGCTACCTTTCTGCAAACAAAACTTGTCTGTTGGCATGTGTGGGGAGACTGTGGGCTGGTTGTGGCCATGTTACCAATTGGGGGGGGGGGCAGGGGCTTTATGCTGCTATCCAAATTCCCCATCGTACCTAGTCTAGCAGTTTCAGTATGCATGCATGCAGCAAACATGTCAGGGTCTGGGTAGTTATGCAAGAACCATATCATGTTCTAAAGGCACTCTGCATTCAGCTGGGTATGAGTTTATAACATAACTACGCTGCACCCTGCTGTGTCTTACTGGTATGCATTCTGAAGCACTGGATTGGGTACGGCAAGGAGCTTGGATAGCCTGGTGCCCCCCCCCCCACACACACACACATTCTGGTGGTGTAGCCCACAACAGACCCACACATGCCACCACCGGTCCTACTGTAATACACAATAAATGAAAACAAGGACATTAAACCTGATACTCCTGATGTGTTTATATTATCAAGAAAAAATTGCATTGATTTAAAAAAAAAAAAATAATAATAATAATAATAATAATGTACTTATCACTCCATGAGCCATTTGTACTCATCTGAATCTGGTTTTACTCACCTTGCTATCAAAATGAGGAGTACAGTACTCAAATGAAAAAATCTAATCTGGAACCCTGATTACTATAGTCAAGTCTGGATGTGACAAAGGCAAGTACCAGTGAGTGCAGCTCTTCGAAGGAATCACAGAAACATAGAATTTGACGGCAGATAAGGACTGCTTGGCCCACCCAGTCTGCCCATTTCCCTACCTACTGGATAAGCTGCAGATCCTAGTTAACCAGCAGCCTGCTTCTTCCTACCCCAACCCCCTAGAATTGCCTTATGACTGTCCCATGCATGCTTGAATTCCACCACTGTTTTTGACTCCACAACCTCCTCCGAAGGCCGTCTTCACGATCCACAACCCTCTCTGTGAAAAATACCTCTTAAATTACCTCCCGAGCCGCCCATCTTCAAATTGTGCCCTTGTTCTTGCACACCTCTTTTTGAAAGATGCTACCTCTTGGACTTTGTTGATTCCCTTGAGGTACTTGAAAGTTTCTATCATGTCCCCCCTCTCCCTCCTTTCCTCGAGGCTATACATATTAAGCACCTTCAGTCTGTCTTCATATGTCCTCCAGTGCAGACCCTGCACCATTTTAGTTGTCCAGAATCATCAGAATCAGAATAGTCAGAATCAAAGTCCTCGATAAGAGTGAGATTTCTGAGATGGTAAAGGCCACTCCGGACTACAGTAGACACTTGAACCTCAAGCGTCACCTCTCATTCAGATGGACCCCCAGATTCTTGACCTTAGCAGAAGCCACCAACAAGGGGAGCCAAGCCTTAAGCTCACGGTCTCCTTGGTGACTTCCGCACCCCATCGACGACCAGGCTCAATTGCCATTACCTCCATCTTGTCTGGGGTAAGCATGAACCAACCAGATAACATCCAGTCCAGGATCTTGGCCAGGCACAAATTTAGCACCCTGACCACATCCAGCATCCCAGGTGCAAAAGACTGGTGTGTCACAAAGGAGACTGGGTGTCATGAGCATGGCAATGAAGACCCACACTGTACCATCTAATGATCCCTCCTAGGGGCACTCACTGAATTCACATGCTTCATCAACGACTCAATTGATCATGGCTATCTAGTGGGGGCGCTATTTATAGACCTGTCCAAAGCATTTGATACAGTGCATCGCACTCTTCTGCTTGAACAGCTGTCAGATATAGGCCCATCTATGAAATCTGTTATTTGGTTCAAAAGTTACATCTCAGACTGCTCCCAGCAGGTTAAGATCAATAACCACCTCACCGAAAGAGGTGCCGTTCTCTCGGGTGTCCCACAAGGCTCCATCTTGGGCCCCCTTCTATTCAGTATCTTCCTGAATACACTATCTAGCTCCTGCCAAGCTCAATTACTGTTGTATGCAGATGACGCAGTAATTTTTCACACACAACCAAGACGCTAAGCTACTTGAGATTCAACTACAGCAAAACTTTTCTAATGTGGAACACTGGTTTAACAGCCACAAACTCATCCTCAACTGTAAGAAGGCTAAGATTATGCTTTTCAATGGCCCACATAACCCTTTCAGATCACACCCCCTGACGGTCTGCAACTCTGCAGGCTCCTCACTGGAACAGGTTCAGCACTTTAAATATCTCGGGGTCACCTTGGACAGTACACTATCCTACTGCCACCATACTGATCACGTGGCCAAAGCTATCAACTTTCGTATTGGATTACTGTATAGCCACAAGCAAAGTCTGACCTCTGACACTCTAAAGCTTGCAATCCATAGCTCTGTCATCACTGTTATTGATTATGGGCTTGCTATCTATGGCTCTGCTACTGATGCAGCCCTCTGGCTCATAGCCACAGCCCTGAATAAGGCCTGCAGGCTCCTCACAGGTGAAGCAGTGCTCACGCACACCACAACCTCTACGCTAAAATAGGCTGGCTTCAGTTAAATGACAGAATTAAATACCAAATGTGTCTACTAGCACAGATCAGTCTGGGACTCGCGCCACATGGACTTCATATGACCCTAAGCCACGCCAGTATGCCTCGTCAGACTATGGGCTCTAAAAATCAAATCTTCAAGGTACCTCACTGCTGTACTACACAGGGCCAAAGATCATTCTCCTACACAGCTCCACTCTGGCTAAATTCCCTCCCTTTTGACATCTCCTCCATCCCAAAGGTTGGCCCCTTCAAATATAAACAACGTCAATACCTTACTTCTCAAAACACATGTGACTGCAACCTATGAGCAGTACCACTCTACCTTTGTGTCTGATGTCATCACCCCTCTGACAAGCATAGAGGAGCATGGTCTCTAGGATGCGAGGCAGCATGGGTTCATTTGGGGGGGGGTCATGTCAAACAAATCAGATTGACTTCTTTGACTGTGTCACTAAGACAGTAAATTGGGCCAAGCGGTAGACATCCTCTATCTTGATTTCAGCAAGGCCTTTGACTCTGTGCCCCACAAAAGGTTGATTAGGAAGTTGGCGGATCTCAGGGTTCGGGAAAGGATAGCCAGATGGGCAGAAAACTGGCTGAAGGACAGAACCCAGAGGGCAGTTGTGAGGGGAGAGTTATCTGGCACAAGACAGATAACCAGTGGGGTCCCGCAGGGCTTGGTGCTGGGGCCGGTGTTGTTCAATGTCTTTATCAATGACACTGGAGATGGCATTAAGGGCAAAATGTGCCTATTTGTGGATGACACCAAGCTCTGTGGGAGAGTGGACACACAGCTGAAGGGATACAAGACCTACAGGAAGATCTGGAAAAGCTAGAGAGGTGGTCCAGGATCTGTCAGCTTGGCTTCAATGCCAAGAAATACAAAGTTATGCATATTGGAGCCAAGAATTCTAGGACACAGTACTACCTGGGTGGAGTCCAAGTATCTGCATCAGAGGAGGAGAAAGACCTGGGAGTGATGATCACTAGTGACCTGAAGCACTCCACGCAGTGCAAGAAGGCAGCAGCAAAGGCAAACAAGATGCTGGGATGCATATCTGGGGGGTGCAGTAGGAGAGAGGAGGTTATAATGCCCTTGTACAGGTCACTGGTAAGATCGCATCTAGAGTATAGAGTTCAGTACTGGTGCCCACACCTCAAAAAGAACATTAACCTTCTGGAGAAGGTCCAGAGGAGGACTACAAAGATGACAGCTGGTCAGCAGGGTAAGGCATACGAGGAGAGGTTGAGGTCACTGAACATGTACTCCCTGGAAGACAGGAGAGAGAGAGAGGGGACATGACTAGGACCTTCAAGTACTTGAAAGGGATAAATAAGGTTGATAAGGAGAGTCTCTTTAAGCCAAGTGGCAACCATAACACAAGGGGGCACAGTCTTAAGCTGGAGGGTGGGAGGTTTAGGAGGGAGGTCAGGAAGCACTTCTTCACAGAGAGGGTGGTGGACACTTGGAATGCGCTGCCAGAAGAGGTAATATCATTGAAGACAGTGGTCAGCTTTAAGAGAGGCTGGGACAGGTATAGGGGGAGGGTAAGGGTCATGGGTAGGGAGGATGGGAGGAGTGGGGAGAGGGGGCAGGGACAGTAGCTCAACCTGTGGACCCTGCAACACAAGCAGACTTGATAGACCAAATGGCCTTCTTCTGTTGGCTTCTTCATATGTTCGTTTAGCACTTATCCTCAACAGCGCTTCTCATGATACTTATATTCCAACTTCACCCCTCCTCAGCCCCACCTCCCCTTCCTCTCCCCCTCCTCCTAGCCCTGCTCCCACTATCCTCACTCCATCACCCCTCCCCACTAGCTTTCCCTCCTTCCATACCCACTCGCCTAGCTCCTCTATCGACGAGGCTCTTGGCTGACGTATCTGTTTTCCTCACTTCTCGTGGGCTGACATATGTGTTTCCTGTGACAGGGTTGAATAGGACCCTGTCCCAGTTGTTATGGAGAGTTTGAATGCAGAGATATTTTCTGTTCTTTCCTTTCCTGTCTCTTATCTGTCTGGTTGCACAGCCAAATCTTCCTGCAAGACCTAGGATTTGATAACCCTGACAGTCACGCAATTCTCTGCCTCTCACTGTTTCTCAGTCTTCACTTGCTGTTCTGTCTTTTCCTCCCTTGCATATCTGCTGGTATAAAAATATATACAAATCATTATGTGGAAATGTAACCGATATTGGGATCCCTTTGTTTAAAAATTATATAGTGTTACTGTTGAAATGTATATAATTATACTTTGAGATGATTGCAAAGCTATTTGGAACTTAAGGAGTTAACCTGTGATGATTTTTTTAGCCTTCTGCAGAAGATGTAAACAAGAGCTTAGTTCTGGATCACAATGTACTGTTATGCCGCACTTGCATGAAACTGACAAGAACACTGGAAATTTACAAGAACATTCTGTGACAAGCATGCTATGTACTTAACGAGCTCCTGAACAGACTTATAAAAAGCAGCTGCAATGTTTTGCAAAAAAGACACAAAGATACACACAGAGACTGAAGGAAACTCAGATGGATCTTCTCTGTTTATTCTGCCTTTGTAAATAGTTATACTTAACAAGTTTATTTTTTTATGTTATTGCTAGTACTAATAAATACTTTTTGTGAATTCTACAACTGCTCCTGGTTTTTCCTATGCTTCCTGACCTGTGCCTCAACACTTCCCCTTCACTTTCACCCCCTCCACTGCCCCATGTCCAACTCATGTGCTTTCCCCTCCCCCACCCTTCCCAACCCTACCTCCCCGCATTATTCAACAAGGCCCACTGGCTGACTACCCTGTATCTTCCTCTTTTCTATTTTACTCTTTCGTTTGAATGTATATGCACTGGCATACATTGTACAATGCCAGATAATGTTACCCATTTGAATTGCTTATATACCTTTCTTACTGTTACCACTTTATCTTGTGTTACTTCCCTGATGTGGAACCTATGTAAATGAGCCTTGGTTCACAGGTGTTCAATTCAAGATTCAATAAATAAATAAAAATAAATAGGGGCAGCACATACACCACAAACAACAAGACGCTCAGTCCTGAGACATACTTGGGGGGGCATCTGGCAAGAGGAGAAATTCCTAATCACCATCCTCAGCATTCTATCCCTGAAGGAAAAAAAAAAATCAAACTACCCGATGACCATGCTGGCAAGTACACACTGCTCCCAGAGTTGATCCAGCAACCCACGGTGCAGGGGTGGTGTTAAGGATTTAGCATGGTGTGCTCCTCCAAATGAGAGGAACACAGAAACTCTAAATTGCACTCTGAAACATGTGCTCATTTAGACCTTGGCTGTGCTATTTTTTTTTTTTAATTTGCTAGTTCATTAATTTCTTGTATATACTAAAGGTTTTGAGTAATTTATGTACAATAATGATTTTGTTGCTTGTTTCTTGGGTGTTACTGAGACCTGAGCACATGGCAGTGTGATACTGATGCCATCAAGTACTGAAAAGGCACCCACCCAATCACTACTACACATCGAATCTCCAAGAACCGTGGCCCCCCAGACAGATACACATGCCACTGAATTCTTCACCCACTTCTGGTTCATAGTCCACAGCCACCTGTCCAGACTACACCACCTGGGCGCCATATCAATTTAATATTTAGCTCCTATAACTGGGGGTAATTTTTCCCAATTTCTGTGTTTTCCATGTAACCAACACAAGTCTAGATCTAGACAATTTCCTGTAGACTGCTACTGTACATTTACCTATAAACTACAGGGATCCATTTAGGTCTTAGAGCCCTGCACCACTTCATCCAGTGTGCTGGCCAACTGCATTCAGTAGTGACTCCAACAAGGCCCCCAGATGTACAAGTATTCTTGTATTTTTTAAGGTAAATTGAGGAGCAGTCTACAGGAAAATTGTGTCCATAGACTTCTGTTGTGTACACAGAGGTAAACAGAGCAATTCAGCTTCCATATCCTGGACTAGTCTTTCAGTTTCACCTAACAATTTCCAGCAGAAGCATACATCAGTCAAAAATCATTTAAACTGCTGGTGGCCTACAGTTCGAAGTATAAAATAAAATAGTTTTATTTTTTTTGTATATATTCCAAAGACAACCTGTTGAAAATTGGCAAGTTTCTTAAACAAAAAACAAGAAGAAAAAAATGGAATTACCCATCATGCTTCCCTTGATACACGCAGGACACCATGACTGTTGGTCTCACTGTCTTGCTACTTCTTTTGGCTTACCTGTCACAGTGATTTGTCTTCAATTTTCATTTTTACACCTCTGTGTGATCTTTGTTTATTCCTTCCTGTTTTGCTTCTTACTCTGGTCTTTGTGCCTCAGCTTCCTTACATTCTTTCATCTTCCTCTGGCCACAGTTTCTTTTGTCCCTGTTTCAACCCTCCCCCTTTTGTTTGTCTATGGGCTTTAAAATACATTATCTTTCCTTCTCTGCTTGTTCACCAGCTTTTAATATGCCTGTGGTCAATACACTCCTTCCCTCCCTGTCATTCTTCCACACTTTTGTTTGCCACCTGGCTGTAAACTCGCTCTAAAGCACACATGCTCAATCCCTCCCTGCCTGCCCATGTGCACATTAGTCTGCCAATTGCCATGCTCTTTCCCTGCCTGCCTACCAACTCACCCATGAACCTGTGCTGGCCGCCAGTACACGTGTTCTTTGCCAGTATGTCAGAGTGCACACTAACTTGCAGACTGCCAACACGCTTGATCCCTGTCTGCCCACCTATTAAAGTAGCAGCTGTCTACTCACCCAGTCACTTCCTGATCTAACTCTGAACTCCACTCAATTAATAAAAAATCCTGATTTTGTATCCCAATGCCCCTTCTGGACTCCCCTCACTACTGTCCCACTGCCAGGAACTTCCGCCGCAAACTGTGCTCCAGAAAGGCTACAGGAGCACAGATAACTGAATATTTTACAAAGAAAGTGTGCTCTTGTGTTGTCAGTAGCTGTGCTCCGAGCATGGAGCACACCCTTAACGCTACCCATGCCATGGTGTGAAACACTGAGGAGAGATTGAGGAGAATGAAAACTGACCACTCTCCCATCCCTTGCCATAAGATCAGTGTGCACCCTGACCAACAGTTTCAGCGCTGCGCCTTGACCTAAACTTGGACTGTACAGGTCCATAGATTTTGAAGGCCATGAGCCATTCCTCAAGCTGTTATGACACTATTGTCTCAATAACCTCCCAAAAAGGGGAGATTAGAGACAGGTCTATAATTCATCAAACTGTCCTGGTCCAATGATGGTTTCTTAAGGAGTGGCCCAACTTGCACATTTTTCAATATGCTTGGAAAGACACCCCCCCCAAAAAAAAAAAAAGATAACACCAGGTCCAGAAACCCTACGCAGCTTAACAAGATGCATCGGGCCTTGGTCCAGTTCACAAAAGGTGGGCCGCAGCTTTGATATCACTCCACAGACCTCCTTCACTGAAGTCAGCCTAAACTCTTCCCAGACAGGCACGGAGCCCATGCCCACTACCAGCTCAACCAAGCCAAGTTGCAACAACCTAGCTGGTGAAATCGTGGACCGAACTGAAGACACCCTGTTAGAGAAAAAACAAGCAAACTCTTTGCAATGTGTGGATGAATTCACTCTCACCAGATGCAGACAGACTGGATAAATAAGTTATTTACCATCCATGAGAGCTGAGCTGGTTGGTTTCTTCTACGCTGCAATCTCCTTGGAACAGGAATATTGCCTTTTTACAGGAAACTGTCCTTTGATACTCACTGTAGTGAGTACTCCAAGCCAATCTATTCTCATTGGCCCACAACTTCCTCCAACAATGCACCAAGCCCAACCTCCGACCCTTGGACTTTAACTCACTGAGCTCCCCATCAAACCACAGGGATCTCAAGCACACAGTTCTGGGTCATACAGTGGTGTGAAAAAGTATTTGCCCCCTTCCTGATTTTCTCTATTATTGCATATTTGTCACACTGGATGTTTTCAGCTCTTTAGACAAAATGTAATATTAGATAAAGGGAACCTGAGTGAACAAATAACACTTTTTTTTTTTTTATTTCACTTATTTAATGAAAAAAAGTTAACCAACACCAATTGGCACTGTGTGAAAAAGTAATTGCCCCCTTACACTTAATAACTAGTTATGCCACATTTAGCTGCAATGACTGCAACCAAACACTTCCTATAATTCAATATCAGTCTTTCACATTGCTGTGGAGGAATTTTAACCCACTCTTCCTCGCAGAACTGCTTTAATTCAGTAATATTTGGTAGGTTTTTGAGCATGAACTGCTCATTTCAGGTCCTGCCACAGCATCTCTATTGGGTTTAAGTCTGGACTTTGACTAGGCCACTCCAAAACTTTAATTTTACTTCTTTTTCGCCATTCTGATGTGGACTTGCTTTTGTGTTTTGGATCATTGTCTTGCTGCATGACCCAACTACGCTTCAGCTTCAGCTGACAGAAGGATGACTGGACATTCTCCTTAAGAATTTTCTGGTACAGAGCAGAATTCATGGTTCCTTTAATTATGGCAAGTCATCCAGGTCCTTAGGCAGCAAAGCATCCCCACACCATCACACTACCACTACCGTGTTTGACTGTTGGTATGGTGTTCCTACTGTGGAATGCTGTGTTTGCTTTACGCGAGACATTATGGGATCCATGTTGTCCAAAAAGTTCCACTTTGGACTCATCCGTCCATAAAACATTTTCCCAAAAGGCTTGTGGATCATCCAGGTGCTTCTTGGCAAATGAGATACGAGCATTTATGTTCTTCTTGGTTAGCAGTGGTTTCCGCCTTGCTACTCTCACATGAAGCCCATTTTGCCCAGTCTCTTTCTGATTGTGGAGTCATGAACACTGACCTTAGCTGAAGCAAGAGAAGCCTGCAGTTCTTTGGATGTTGTTTTAGGATCCTTTGAGACTTCTTGGATGATTTTACACTGTGCCCTTGGAGTAATTTTGGCAGGCCTTACTCCTGGGAAGGTTCACTACTGTTCCAAGTGTTCTCCATTTGGAGATTATGGCTCTCACTGTGGTTCGATGGAGTCCCAGAGCCTTAGAAATAGCTTTGTAACCCTTTCCAGACTGATAGAGGGCAACAAAATGTTTTTCTGATCTTTTCAGGAACTTCCTTTGATCATGGCATAATGTGCTTGTTGAATCTTTTGTGCTGGCAATGTGACTCTGATGGTAAGGGCCAAAATAAGTGAGGTTTATATTGAGCAGGGCTGGCTGTAATCAAGCCTGGCTGTGTTCAATCAGCTGACTCTAATTATCCCTTTAATTGGGTTGATTTAACTAGGGGCAATTACTTTTCACACAGTGCCAGTTGGTGTTGGTTAACTTTTTTCATTCAATAAATGAAATAAGTAAAAAAAAAAAAAAAGTGTTATTTGTCCACTCAGGTTCCCTTTATCTAATATTATATTTTGTCTAAAGACCTGAAAACATCCAGTGTGACAAATACGCAATAATAGAGAAAATCAGGAAGGGGGCAAATACATCAGTTCATATACAGTGGCGTGAAAAAGTAACTGCATCAAACACAGTAGTAATGACCCTATTCCACCATTACTGCATCTGATCCACCTGCACATGCAGCCATCACTCTTATTAGATCAATCACTGCCTGGAGTCCTTCAGAGGACAGCTCCCTCAAAGGGTGATAGTTGACCACATCTGAAGGGGTAGGATTAGGAGGGGGACCCTGAACGAGAACCTTACTGTACAACGATCCAACCAATAGGATCAATCTAGAGGTTGTTAATTTTCAGTCCCAGTGAGAAAACTAAGTCCAAGGCACGACCATGCTGATGGGTCTCAGAGGTAACTAGTTGTGCTAGGCTCAGAGATTCCATCAACTGGAGAAAATCATGATTAAACTGCAAGAGTTCATTGTTGACTCAGCCCTTGAAGTCTCTCAGAATCAACCATCTGGGTGACTCCACCACCTTCTCGGTGATGAAGTATGTGACTTCCAGCAGGAACTTCCTCTCGTGCCCTGGAGAATAGTACACCACAAGGATCCTGAAACCTGCACCTGGACATCCTTGCACAGCCACGTATTCAAATAACGAGGCTCCTACCACGGTGACATTCATCTCAGATCTAAAACAAATAGCCACCCCCCCCCCCACAATCCCTCCGAGGGTAATGCACCACCAAGAAGCCCACTGGGACAGCTGCTTCCAAAACAGAACTGGCATCATCACCCAACCAGGTCTCTATGATTCAAGCCAGATCGAGTGACGAACAAGAAGTTAAATCTGCCATAATGGCTATACTGCACAGCTCTACACTCAGGGGATGAGAAGAGGCTGCTGACCTAATAGCGTCTACCCACTTGGTCCAGTGGGAGCCCTGGATATGGGCATCAACCACGTGCCACCTCTCTTGGACCCATTTCACCCATGGGTGCCTTCTGCTCCTCACCAGACCTATACTGCCCCCACCGTTAACACTCTCCATCCTCCACCACCTACCATCCCGCTTCCTGACAATACCCAGCTCCCTGCAGCGCCTGTATGCCACTGCTGACAGGGAGTTCATCAAAGGGGCACAGGTCCAACAACTGGGATGGGGAGTAACTAAGCCGAGGGGCCCTACATCTCACACACATAATGCTGCCAAACAAAACCATGCACCCCACTCTTAACCAATAAACCCACATCACCCCAACAGCACTGTCCCAGACACACACACTACCACCCTGCTTAATAAACAAACACTCCAAATGATTTACACCAGTTAAACAAACTGATCATCAATCACTCCAACATTCACCAACCTACACTCAGCCAATCATACTACCCGAAGAACCCATCCAATACCCACTCAACCAATCACACTACCCGAAGAACTCATCCAATACCCGACACATTTAGCCAAATATAAACAATCAACTCATAAGAATCCCAAAATAATAGGTTCATAGGTAGTATACACGATCGAAGGACAAGCCCATAATGATCAAGCCACTTATGCTAAGTGGGTAACATACTTGGAATCTCCCATATGTATATCGAGTTGTGTTTTAAATTGATTTAGGTTTGAACTATTCACTATATCATAAGGTAAGGAATTCCATAATGGAACTATACGTTGAGTAAAAAATTTTGCTCTTTTTGTAGTTCAATTAATAGATAGAATTAATTTTAAATTATGAGAACGGGTTTGAGCTGTAGTAATATTCCATTTTAAGTGTAATGTTTCGAACAGATATTCATCTCTGGTTGCTTTGTAGAGCAAACAAAGATCTCCACGAATCAATCTATATTCCATACTGTACAGGTTGAGCCTTTTAAGTCTATCTCCATATGATAAATTACTCAAACCATTTATGTTCTTAATAAATCTCTTCTGAACCTTCTCCCTAGATACAATGTCCCCCATCAGTGTTGGAGCACAAAATGAGGAACAGTACTCAAAATGTGCTCTTATAATACTAGTATATAGGGGAATCATTATTGATGCTTCTCTGCTTTTGATGTTCCTAAATATGCAATTACTAAGGCTAGAACACTTTTTAATGGTGAGATTTAAATGATCAGTAAACACTAACTTATTACTTATAAGTAATTAGCACATACATTGTTACTACCAAAATGCATCACCTTGCATTTATTGATATTGAAATTCAATTTATGACGATTAACCCAACCAGATATATAATTCAAATTATCTTGAAGAATGGTTATGGACTCAGAGTTATTAACAACCCTTGCCAATTTTACATCATCAGCATATTTAACAATCCAATTACCACACTTGATATCCATTCCTGCTATTAAGATGTTGAATAGCACGGGCCCCAGGACTGATCCCTGAGGGACTCCACTAGTAACAGTGGTCCATGGGGACAAAAAACCCTTTAGAGCAACTCGTTGTTGCCTATTGGATAACCAGGTCATTATCCATTGAATTATGTATTTGTTAAGGTCTAAATTTATTAGACAATTGTATAGTATATCATAAGATACAGAATCAAAGGCCTTTTCAAAATCCAGATAGATGACATCGACTGGTAAGCCATAATTCAAAGCTTCACTCACAGGTTCGAAAAAGTCAATCAAATTAGTCTGACACGATCTACCAGGTTGAAAACCATGTTGAGTTGTATCAATTAGACCTTTATCCAAAATCTGGGAATTAATTTTGCCTAAAATTAACCTTTCCATGATTTTACATATTGTACAGGTAAGACTAATAGGTCGATAATTATGCACATCCTTTTTGGATCCAGTTTTATGTATAGGAATAATCAATGCATCACACCAATCCTTAGTCACTTGTCCCTTGTGCAATGATTCGTTAAACAAATAGGTTAGTGCACCAGCTAATTCCCCTGACAAGTTTTTTATAAAGATGGCTGGTATACCATCAGGCCCGATTGAAGTAGAAGATTTTAAAGAATTTAAGATATAAAAGGTTTCTGGCTCCGTAAATTCAATTAAAGGATCGGAATTAGATGGATTAAGACAACCAAATTGTCCCTTTTTCTTGAAAATGCTAGTGAAATATTAAATTCATTTGCCATATTATACTCATCACTAATATCAACGTTACCAACTCTTAATGGTCCAACCGAAGCAGAAGTATGTTTAAAGGAACCAGTATAGTTGAAAAACCTTTTCCTGTTGTCATGATGCAAATTAATTAGGCTACTTTCCACATCCTGCTTGGCCCTTCTAATAGAATTTTTAACCTGGTTTGATTTCTTCTTAAATTTAGTCCAATTAAGTACTGAAGTGTGTTTCTTGTATTTATTATAAGCTTTTTTTTTTAGCTAGAACTAATCTTCTAATTTGACTAGTAAATCAAGGTGGGGATCTCTTCTGTCCAATATACTTTATTCTGGTTGGTACCCATTCGGAGATACAGAATGTTAATTCCTCTTTAATTCTTTGCCATATATTTTCCACTGATAAGCCAGTAAATTCATGTTGCCAATTCCACTTCAATAGGTAATCCTTAATTGCCTTGTAATCAGCTTTGTAAAAATTTTTAAATCCAGTTTTCCCACACGGTTTTTTAACGTTAAGATTAAATGACCATTTAATAATTAAATGATCACTATTACCTAGCGGAGCCATTGTGCTAGCTAACTCGTTTATGTTTTTAATATTAGAAAATATTAATCAAGACAGTAAAAATAAATAACATTATACAATAGCAAGAAAATTTATTGGTCTCTAATTGGTCAATATTGGGCTGGACCTGTGATGTTATCCCAGTACAACATCACGGGTCTAGTCTCAGCCTCACTGTGAACCTGTAGATGGGCTATATGATGAGCTAGATGACCTCTTTTTTTTGCATCTCCTCTTAAGAAACAAAAATATTTTTCCACACTAAAAAATATTCTTTAAAATTATTTTTTTATTTTATATATAACAACGAGCCATTGTATAATAGCAATAATACCCTCCAGGGTGTGTGTCGTTTGGGATAACGTCACGCCTCAGTTGTTGGACCCACCTGAGGTGTGACATTATCCCAGCACGACACACACACTGTTGGGCATTACTGCTTAAATAATGTCCAGTTAGAGGTGCCAGCACACACAGATAAGAAAACAGCTTGTTTGGTCCTTAGTAGTCCATACTGTGAGTCTACAAGTTGAAATTTCCTCTGCTCTCACCAGAGAAATAAGACAAGTTTAAATCAGTCTGAATGAGAGAGCTTTTTGCTGCTTTCCCACAGCATCCAAAGCAGTCAGTTTTCAAGGAGGAAATAGAAAAAATGAAAAAATGAACCCGTGGGTTCTCTCACCACCCATGACCTCCCGATTTAAGTCCCAAACTCCAAGTATCGCCATCACTGGTTCCAGATCTTAATTTTCAGTCACTTCACAGCATTAGAATTCTCAACATGCCACGGCGGCCAGGGAAAAGGTCCCAGCGTGTTAGATATCCAAAAGCGAACCCGGCTGCCAACCGGCAGTCACAGCCGATCTCCCACTGCAGAGTCCCAAACTAGCATTCTCAGTCCTTGAGTTGACAGGCCCAGATGGGTGGTCTTTCCAGCCACCCTGCACTAGCCCCGCTCAACTAGCAGCACTTAATGGAACTCAGGGTCAAGTATCCAGCAGAATCTCAACCAGAAACTATGGATTCTTACAGTGTGTCTCCAAACATTTTGGCAGACAGGACTACAGCTCTCTCCCGCAGAACTGCACTCCGCTCCACACCACTCCAAGGCAGAGCAGTTCTGGCACTGAGTGCAGGTAACACTACACTGCCAGATACTGTGTTAACACAGAGGAAGGGGAAGGCAAAAAGCATTCAAAAACGTATGGCACTATGACTGGACAACTTCTACATCACTACAAAAATAAAATTCCTAGCACTCCTACTCATCTCAGAGCCTTACCTAAGCTCTCCACCCCACTAGTACTAATACAACTTACTATGCAAAAATGCCAGTTCAGTCACAGAAGGACTGTCTCTAAACACAAAATCCTAAAATTTGGCTGAACACTAAAACTTAAGTAGTCAGGTAGTACTATCTCCTGAAATACCTCTAAAAGGGTTGTCCTTTATGAGCAATTGAGGGCTTTGCTCACACATTTGTCAGACCTCAAACATAGCTCTCATTGACAACATTCCTGGCCTAGCAGCCATCTTCCCTGTTTTGCTCTTAATAATGAAAGAGGCAGGGGAATTATACATGATGAATATAATCAGTGTGTGGGGTGGGGATATACTGTATATAAATATTTTTTAATTAGATTTCCTATTTAATCATATTGTGCATTTCATGTATCACTGTATAAAATAATAGTGAAAGAAAACAAATAAATAATTGAAATGCATTAAAAAGGAATTACCCAGACCCATTACGTCTCACTGACATGCCAGTCCAGGTACTGGATATCAGCTCCTACAGTGGCATGCTGGTCCAGGAACAGGTTTCCGGCACTTGAACTGGCATGCAACTGTAACTGTAGGTGCTGGGCTTCCAGAACTTGACCAGCATGCCACTGTAACTGCATAACATGCCACTGTAGGTGCTGTATTTCTGGCACCAGAAAAATATAAGAATTGCAATCCTGATTAAAATCAATAGAGAAAAATAAATGTCCTAGTTGCTTTATTTGGGGGCTGCTGGACCTTCCCTTGAAGATTATTCTTGATCTGACACAATGAGATGATCACAGTTGATCTCAGATGGTTCCTACTGAAACCTCATTTGTGAGGGCTGCATCCTGCTTAGGCCGACTGTCTCTGTACGATCACTACTCAACTTAGCTGTAACTGTATTGCAAAAGGAGTTTACAGACCCGGCATGTGTTACTGGTGTGTTAGTTCAGGGCCTGCAAGCCGGTGAAAGTGTACGGTATGCTGCTGTAGATGGTGGGTTTCAAGCACCTGGACCAGAATGCCACTGTAAATGCCAGATTTCCAGCAGCCAGACAAGCATGCCATTGTAAGTGCATGACATGCCAGCATAGGTGCTGTACTTCTAAAACATGGAAATTCACAAGAACAAAGTACGGTTGCATAAGAACTTACCATAACAGTAGATCTTCAAGAGCATTTCTTGCAGCAGGTCACTGCGCATGGGATTACAGCCGCAGGCATCATTTCCTCCTGATGACTACTCAGAAGTCGACCTTGGGACCTCCCCCCAGCACTACCAGATGGTGTCTACCTGGCAGTTATAAAAGGGGGAGGTCCCAGCAACTCCTCAGTTCTTTTCCATCCTGGCAATCAAACGTGAAAACATATCCTAGGTCTCTGATGGGAACAGAGGAGGGACATCAAGGCAGCAGCTCATGGAGTCATAAAAGACAAGAACAAGGAACCCTTCTGAAGTAACAGCAAGGTGGAAGGAGGGCTGGGCTGCATGACCTGCTGCAACAGATACTCTCGAAGATCTACTGTTACAGTAAGTTCTTACGCAACCGTACTATCTTCTTCGAGGCAATCTCTTGCAGCAGGTCATTACACATGGGAAGATGCCCAAGCAGTTATTATACCCAGTGGGAGGAAGAAGCGAATCATTAGGGCTTTAGGACAGGAGGCCTTGTAGATGGCCCGTCCAAAAACCGTCCACTGCTTGGAAGCGATGTCTAGACTGTAATGCTTGGTGAAGGCATGTACAGTAGACCACGTGGTGGCTTTGCAAATATCCAAGGCAGAAATGCCCCGGAAACACGCCATAGAGGCAGCCATGCCTCTGGTAAAACGGGGTTTTACAACCACTGCGAGTGGTTTTTCGTATTTTGCATAGATAAACATAATGCAGTTTGCCAACCATGTGGACAAGCCCTGCTTTGAAGTACTAACGTCCTGGTTTCCAGGGGTGAAAGAAACAAAATGTTGCTCAGTTTTTCGCAACTGTGAGGTGCGGAGAAGGTAAATGCTCAATGTTCTATGCACATTGAGAGTATGAATCAGGGCTTTCCCTGGATTCATAGGCTCCGCAAAGTACACTGGTAACTGAATGGTCCGATTTAAAGTAAATTCAGAAACAACCTTTGACAATAACGATGGGTTAGTGCGTAAAGACACCTGGTCATTATGAAATTGCAGGTATGGAGGTTTGCACATTAGTGAGTGTAACTATGAGACACGTCTGTTTGATGTAATGGTAACTAAAAACATCATTATCTTTTTTGGAAAACTGAGGTCACTGGATTCAGCGGACTCAAATTAACTCGTAGTAAATTTTTCAAACACAAAATTCAAATCCCACATCGACTGGATCCTCGGATGGGGGATGCAGGTGCAGAACACCTTTTAAAGAGGTTTGAATCAAAGGTAACTGGGACAAAGGGATGTTGTCCACAGGTAAATGAAATGTGGCAATGGCTGAAAGGTGCGACTTTCACAGAGGAATATTTCAATCCACCCTCCGACAAGGAGAGCAAATAATCTAACATGCGCTGAGAGGAACACTCATAAGGATCCAAGTCCAGTGTGGATGCCCAAATAGAGAAGCGTTTTTTTACTTCATGGAATAGGGAGAACAAGTAGATGGCTTCCTAGCAGCCCGGAGAATTTCCACCACCTTTGGGGACACCCAGAAGCATAAGAGGACTATGTCCTCAGGAGCCAGGCATGCAGATGAAGGGAGCGAAGGTCCGGGTGTAGCAGGGAGCCTTGTGCCTGGGACAGTAAAGTCTGGCAAATTGGCAGAGGTATGGGATCCGGTTCAGAGAGCTGTAGAAGTAGAGGGAACCAAATCTGTCTTGGCCAGAATGGCACTATGAGAATCATGGATGCCCCATCCTGGACCAGTTTGAGTAGTACTCTCTGAGCGAGCGGAAAGGGCGGGAAGGCGTAAAGAAATGTTCCTGTCCAGGAAAGAGATAATGCGTCCCGCCACACAGTTCCAGGACCTCGCATGAGAAAGCAGTAAAACGGCAGTTTTGTGGAGAGGCAAATAGGTCCAACTCCGGTCGGCCCCACAGGTGGAAGACATCATTTAGAACGTTGGATAAGAGTTCCCACTCGTGGGCCTGGGCAGTGGATCTGCTTGTGGTATCTGCCAGGTCTCTAACACGGCTCCAATATATTGGAGGCATTGTGTAGGGTCCATTTTGGACTTCAGATAGTTTACCACTATCCCCACCTGAGTGAAAAACTGCAGGGTTCAAGAAAGCGTGAGCAACAGCTGTTTGCTGCAGGACGCTTTCAGGAGCCAGTCATCCAGGTAGGAAAAGACATTGAGGCCGTCCCTGCGAAGGGCCACTGCGACCACCGCTAGGCATTTTGTAAATAATCTTGGGGCCAAGGAAAGGCCGAAAGTGGGGTGGGCGCTCTGAATTGGTAATGGTGACCTTGAAATAGGAAATGGAGAAACCACCTGTGGGCCAGGTGCATCAGGATATGAAGTTATGTGTCCTTCATATCCAAAGAACAGAGCCAATCTCCTGCATTCAGTGAGACGTGTCATAACAGACACCATCCGAAACGTTTGGTATTCGATGTAGAGGCTGAGGCACCTCAGATCCAAAATAGGGCATGAATCCCCAGTCCATTTGGGAACACTCCGAGCCAGGCATGTCATCTGAGACACACTCCTACAGAGGATGTACAAGCCGCAGTGTCAACGGTATCATAAGTGGCCCTTAGCAGGCAGCGGCATACAGCTGCGGCAGTAGACATTTTGACCATCAGCTCCTCCTGGACAGAATCCGCCGGGAGGGGCTGGACTGTCACCTGGGAGGCCTTTAGGATTTCCTCCTTATATTTTAGGTGGTGTCCCATGTAATTAAGTATACAAGTCAAGGTGGCCGAGGCAAAACCCCTTTTTCCCATAACATCCAATTTCTTGGACTCCTTATCCGAGGGCTGAGCACTCATGTGCTGAGGCCTAGAGGACCGATCATGTGTGGCATTGATCACCACTGAGTCAGAGGCATGAAATAGGGATGATCCACCAGAACCTGATAAATCCTGTCAGCCTTACGAGGATTGGAGGAATCTTGAAAGTTACTTCTATGCAGCCAATATAGCCTCTTCAAAGGCGTCACCGAGGGACAAGGTGGGGCATTCCGGCACACCTAAGTGCTGAGCCAGTTTCTTCCTAGAAGCATCCTGTTCAGTGCCCTGGAAACCAAACATTTTCTGGAGGTGGGTCATAATACCCGAAAACATCGGGTCATCTGGCATTGAACAAAGCAGCTCAGTAATAGATTCCCCTAGAACAGAGGAGGTGGCAGAGGAGGACTGAGGGGAATCCTTGTGGTCCATGCTGTCCTCATCCTCCAGGTCAGCCAGATCCCAGTCCTGCAGGGAAAGGGTCCTCCATGTCTATGTCCTGAATATACACCTAGGGAGACAGGGGAAGAGCTGGCCGCCCACTGGGCCGAAGAAGCCTGAGAGGGAGCAGAGACCAGAGCTGACCCCTCTCGGGGCGGCATGGGTCCAAGTCAGGTCCAGGACAGTATTTACTACAGCCTGGACATCAACCATGGCCATCTGCCCAGTGGAAGTGGCCAGGGCAGACTGGACAGAGTGAATTGGGACCACTGACGGAATAGGGGCAGGCAGCGGAACCAAACATGGAGCCGTCGACGATGGTTGTGTGTATGACCTCAGGATCATCGACAAAAGTGCTGGCATTAAACCCTGTGAGGCAAGGTCTGTCGTCATCGATGGGTCTGAAGCCCCTGCTGTCGATGACAGAAACATCAATGAACAGCAAGCAACTGTCGATAATGATAGGATCGTCGACGGGCCTTAAGCCATCGTCGATGGATGATGGCCAGACAGCACTAAAGGTGGAGGCAGCTTTGGAAGCTGCAGTATGACCCCAGGACACACCGTCAATGGAGGAGCCATTGACGAGGGAAGAGGGGAGCCCACAATCGTTGATGGTGTAGAGGACGATGTAATAGGGGTAGTCTTCTCCATACTCACTTTGTGTGAAACCTTTGTTGATGACGAGGGAGCGGTAGAAACATGCTTCTTCTTTGATGCACGTTTCTTACCAGGATCCTGTGCCATCGACGTGGAGGGGTCACCTGTACAGCAGTGAGACCCAGATGAGGACGTTGAGGATTCCCTAGTTGTGGAGCGTTGCTGCTGCTCCAGGAGGGCAACCTTTTGCTCCATGAGTAATTCACGGAACTGCTGAAGCCTTTGACATTTTTTTGGCCTTGTTGAACCTGTTGCAGAAGACACACTTCCTGGAGTCGTGTTCAGGACCAAGGCAACGAACACAGACTTTGTGGACGTCTTCCTTAGCAATTCTTTGGCCACAGGAACACGTTCGGAATAAGGGATCCAAAGACATTAGTATATGAACTTGTAGTAAATATTTGTCGGCAGAACTCTTCATTGAGGACAGGAAAGCAGAGCTCTGAAGGACTTGTTGCATGCAGGTCACAGTTGAAAAGAACCAAGGAGTTGCTGGGACCTCCCCATTTTATACCCGCCAGGTAGACACCACGTGGAAGTGCTGGGGAAGGTCCCAGGGTTGACTGCTGAGAAGTTATCCGGAAGACATGGACGCCTGCAGCTGTAATCCCATGTGTAATGACCTGCTGCAAGAGATTGCCTTGAAGATCACTCCTTATATAAAAATCAATAAAGAAAAACAGATGCTCTTGTTGCTTTATTTGGTGGGGGGGGTATGCTAGATCTCCCTTTGAAGATTATTCATGATCTGACACAATGTGATACCAACAATTGATCACAGCTGGTCCAAAGTGTAACCTCATATGTGGAGATTGCATACTGCTCTGTCCGACTGTCCCTGAACTATTACTACTAGGTTTAACGTTACCTGTATTATAAAACAATTTCCCAGACAAGCAATGTTTCAGTGTCATGCCAGTTCAGGTGTCAGAAACCCTACATGTAGAGTGATGTGCTGTTGTAAGTGCTTGCTTTCTGCCACCTAAACTGGTATGCCAGTGAAAGTGTCCAGCATGTCACACTAGGTGTTGGGTTTCTGGCACCTGGACCAGCATGCCAGTGAAAGCGCCCGGCATGCCCTCTAGGTGCTAGGTTTCCAGCACCTGAACCAGCATACCACTATAGATGCTGGGTTTCCAGCACCTGTATTGGCATGCCACTTTAAGTGCATGACACGCCAGTGTAGATGCCCGGTTTCTAGCACCTGGACCAGCATGTCACTGAAAGTGCATGACATAGGAACATACTGTATATACAAACATATGATGAAACCAGCAGAAAAAGGCCTAATGGCCTATCAAGTCTGCTCGAGTGTGAAGCTCTCAGTGCTGTGTACTGATGCTGCCCCCCGACCAACTGATCCCACTGTTTTACCCTTTCCCCTTCCCCATTTTGATTTTGCCTTTAAGTTTACCCCACAGCGTCAGTGGCTCAGTAGGTAGCACACTCGCCTCTGAGGCCGGGAAATCGGGCTGTGGGTTCAGTTCCCACATCTGTCACTTGGGTTAAAATCCAGTACTGACACTGTAGTGCAGCATGACAGGGGTGCTCCACTTCTGAGGTGCCGTCTTTCGGATGAGACGTTAAACCGAGGTCCCATCTGCCTGGATTGGTGGTAGTTCAGGTGGATGTTAAAGATCCCATGGCACTTATCGAAAAGAGTATGGGAATTTCCCCGGTATCCTGGCCAAATCCTCATTCACTAAAAATACCACCAACAGTTTCATCTGGTTCAAGGTCAGTTGGCATTCATCTGTATCCCCTTCCCCCCCAGGTCGTGTCTGAAAATAGGCAGGATGTGTCTAGTGCACTTACCCAGTCAACAAAAAATAAATAAATAATAATAATAAAAAAAAAAAATACAATAAATCCCCCCCCCCAATGATGCCCTCAAAACCAGTTCCTCTGGCAGCACAGCATTCCATGCTGTCACCACTCTCTCAGTGAAAAAGTAGCTCATCTCCCTTCTGAACCTCCCCCCGACTTTAGACTACACACTCTTGTAATTCCTTACAAATTTTAAACAGACTCTCATGATTTACCCTATTAATGCCCTTCAAGTATTTAAATGCCTCAATCATACACCCCCCTGTCCCTTTTGTTCTCAAGACAGTACATACAGAGCATCTGTAGCCTCCCCTAATAGGGCTTTTCTCTCATCCCACTCAACATCTTGGTTGCTCTTCTCTGTACTCCCTCCAATAGTCAGATGTCCTTTTTCAGTATGGACGCCAGAACTACATGCAGTACTCCAAGTGAGGCCACACCAATGCCCTGAACATGCCAGTATAGTGGCCGGTTTTCCAGCACCAGGACTTGCATGCCACTGTAAATGCATGACATGGTGCTGTAGGTACTACATTTCTGGCACCTAGACAATCATAAAACTGTAACTGCATGCCATGCTGCTGTACGTGCTACTTCTGGAATATGAACACACATAAGAACAGCAGTCCTGATGAAAATCAATAAAGGAAAAATAGATGCCCATGTTGCTTTAGAAGGGGGGGGGGGCATTCTAGACCTCCCCTTGAAGATTATTCATGATCAGACTAAATGTGATGGTCACCGTTGATCTCAGCTTGTCCAAAGTGTAACCTCATTTATGGGGCATACTGCTCAGGCGGACTGTCCATGAACTACCACTACTCAGTTTAGCTTTCAATGCATTAAAAAGGATTTTCCAGACAAGGTATGTCAGCTCAGGTGCTGGAAACCCAGCACCTAGAGCAGCATGCTGCTGAAAGTGCCCGGCACGTCCTTCTAGCTTACAGGTTTCCATCACCCAGACTGGCATGCTGCTGAAAGTGCCCAGCATACCAGTTCTAGGGCATGGCAGGAACACATGCCCCTGCCACAGTGGGCTCCAACCCCTTCTTGCATGATGGCCTGCTATCTTACACTACAAGACCCTCTCCAATGTGGTGCTAGATTGGGATTTTTTGCCAACTAATCTAACCTCGAGCTGTGCAAGTGTGAAAGCCTGACTGAAGTAGCAGGGAAGAGAGCCAAACCAGAATTTGGCAATAACAGAAGTACAGTGGGAGAGGCAATGGTCCTCTAAGGGAAGATGTAAAGAAAGAAAGAAGTGATGGGTGCATGCAGGGTGGACAACATCAAATCAACAGGCTAGAAGCAGACAGGCCCCAATTGAAAATAAGATACTGCATTTCAGGGGGGCTATCCTGCGTTGCTAAACAATATGCAAAATAACAAAAAATACTCAACTGCCTAATAATTTGCCAAATGTCTAACCCTACAGACTACTGTAGCAAGCACCCCCCATGGCACGAGTGTGGTTTCAAACCTGTAAATACTACAGAACCCAAAGTTCACTGTGCTAACTAAAAGCAGAGGGAGGAGACAGTGCAGCTCTAGAAAATACAGCTTAATGAAACAGAGAATGCATGTTGTACAGTGCAAGACACATGATGAATCAAAAATAATGAAAGGATGTGCACATGGACAAGTAAAAGAAAGCTGAACAATAAACAGTAACATTCTAGGTGAATGGGAGCATGTTTACCAGGCAATGCAAACAGACGCTAATTACTAGATTATTTCCATTTCACTTACCCTTCATCATCAACCCTGCTGCTACAGCCATGTTTGCGTGAAGAACACCGGAAGTGTTTCTTCCATTTACGATGACCCTAATCTAAGTAACCATAGAATTAAGTCACCGTGGAAGCTGAGGGACCACAGTTCTGCAAAAAAGACAGCGACACCTGCAGGCGCCTCTTTCGTACTACAGTCCAATTGTCCCGTTCAAAGCTAGGGTTGTGTGCGTCTCTCGATAGTTCTGTAGGAAGACACTGGTTCTCGTGGAGAAGGGATATTGAACCTTGCCCACTGAAACTTTAAAGTAGAACTTTACATCAATCTGTATTCTATACATACCTCTCTACATTCTGCTTCATAAATCGGGGACAAGGCTTAAAATAATTAGGGACTAAGGACCAAAAATCAGGGACACATCTTCAAAATTAGAGATCTCCACCCAGAAAGCTTGTAGAATATCGAGGTTAGTGCAACATGCATTTTCTAAAGACCGAGAAATCTGTAACTTTAATGCTCGACATTATTTTTGTGCTTACAATCCCCCCTGTTTAGCCACAGAAACACACATTTTAGGAAGGACAGAGTAAAATTCTGAGGAAAAAATAAGGGACGTCCCTGAAAATCACGGACAGTTGAAACATATGACTTCTATATGATGCTCAAGTTATCAGTGCAATGATACTGGCAGTGTTCGGAGCTTGCAAATTGCAATGTTACCTTGGATGATGGTATGGCATGTCACACGTGTTGCCCCAGGGTATTAAATAGCTGGTATAGCACAGCAAGATGCTAAGCAAAACAGTGGGATTAATACTAACCATTTACAGAAATGCTTAGCAGCAGACTGCTAACCATTTTTTGAGTAAGTCCACATAGTACACAACATTAACAAAACTATATATATATTTTTTTTATTTTGCTAATCAGTCTATGCCAAGTGCTATGCATTTTCACAACTGGTTAGCACTTTCTCGCGCCAAACTGCTAATCATTTTTTTCCAGCTTATTTAAAACCCTGTGCCCATTTATACCGTATGGTTTCACTTATTTGTGTAATGAAAGGTGTCAAGTAAGCTGCAGTCGCCATGAGCAGGACTTCCTCGTATCTAGGAGACCGTCTCGTCTCCTAGTAACGGTGTGTTGTCTCCGTGTTGCTGTCTCCTGACCGCAGAAGTTCTGCATTCTGTAGGAAAGATACACTGACTGCACTCGTTCTAAAATCGCGTCTTCCAGATCGCACGGCATCTGCTGTTTCCCAGGCTGCTTTTCTGACGTGGGACAGAACTTAGATTCTAGAGAATAATGGACGGCGAACAGAGTCAGGGTGGGCTTGCAGAGGAAACTTCTCCCAAAACAAGTGATTATTATGCGATTAGTGGCAATTTGCCTGAAAGGTTTAATCACCCCGACTGCTTTCGGGGATACAGGTAAGTTAAGCAACCCGTCAGTCCTCAGCTGGTTTAATGCACGTATAACGATCATGGTGTTGTTGTTTTTTTCACTTTTGTTACTATAAAAAAAAATCCTACTTATTTAGAGGCGGGTTGGGGGTGAATACCCCCCTCCTCAGCAGTTCGAAACTGGATGGCACGTGGTACTGCGTTGACAGTCTCGTATGTATTAGATGATCTGAAAAAAATCAGATTGATGGGTGAACTCCTTCAGATTTGCATGTGATAATGTTCTGCCAGTGTGATTAAAATTAGTTTATACAAACGACATTTTTTTTGTATTTTTTGCTAGGTTATCGTGCTGACCTCCGTAATAAACTGCAACTAACGACACTAGATGCCAGTCGTTTGCACTGGTGCAAAGTGCACCACTTTCAAGTACCGTTCCAAAACTAGTAGAAAATTAGAAAACTCAGACGTAAATAAAGTGACACACAGCCTCTTAACTCCCCCTTTCTCTGTGCTGAACCATCTTGGACGTTGTTTAACCGGTAACCCGGCCCAGCTGTTTTGTTCCCGTGTCCATCTAATGGCACATGAAACCATTCATAGGTTGTAAAGCACTTTGGGATGCACCCTGTATGCAAGCGGTATATAAACCCAAGAACTGTTATGCAAAGATCTTGCACTGGTAGGAAGGCTTAGAAATTGGATCATACCATCTTTTTGATACTGCAGTGGCAAGGAGAGAGTATAAGAAATTTCAAATATAATCCAGGGAAAGTTTTTGCAGTACAAGTGTACTGTTTACTACATCTTTTGTGTTGTACATTCTGTGTGATAGTATTGAGAAAAATGTTATGCAGGTGCTCAAAGGTGACTATAAAAGTATAAGCACAGAGGTGCAAACCAAGAACCGATTTCATTTGAGGGTGGTTATTGGGGGATTCTGGCTAGAGCTGGAACATACTACGCTTCTCACATTACTTCTCATCTGTCCATACAAACACCTACTGAAACAAAATGATGGATCTAAAGTTCCACAGCTGGAATAAGGGGTTTGAACTTGCCCATAAAGCGTAAGCAGGTTCTGACCATCTCAAAAAGCTATGCACCCAAGTTGCTTTATTGCAGGAGACAAAACTAAATGGCACCACAATCCGCACAGGGGTTGTATACATACCCCCTTCTCAGGGGGAGGAAATGGACAAGGAAATGATAGAAAGTATACTTAGAATGGCAGAAAAAGGGGAGATGTTGCTGATGGGTGATCTGAATATGCCAGATGTTAACTGGAGTGCAGTTGCAGCTGCCACTGCGAAGAGTGGAGTTATTCTAGATGCCCTACAGGGGGCATGCCTTAGACAACTAGTACTGGAGCCCACTCGAGAGGGAGCACTATTAGACTTGATTCTCTCAAATGGAGATGGAGAGGATCACAGATGTAGAAGTGGGTAGCCATCTGGGAACTAGCTCACCATCGAACAGTATGGTTCACAATAAACACAGCAATAGAGTCAAGCCATACAAAGACAAAAGTACTGGACTTTAGGAGGCTGACTTTGCCAAAATGGGTGAGTGCCTAAGGAATGCACTAGCAAATGGGCAGGAAGGAGGGAGGAAGAACAATGGGGAATAATAAAAACTGCCATCACAGAGGTAACAAGCCTTTGTGTGAAGCAAATAAACAAAACAAACGATGTAAGAAACCACTATGGTTCTCAAAGGAAGTGGCAGTGAAGGTTCAAGAGAAAAAGAAAGCATTCAGGAAGTACAAGGAATCGCAGAAGGAGCAGGACAGAGAACTGTGTCAGTTAAAACAAAAGGAGGCTGGGAAGGCAGTCAGAACAGCAAAGGCCCAAACCGAGGAAAAGATAGCCAACTCGGTTAAGAAGGGGGATAAAACCTTTTATAGGTACATCAGGGAGCGAAGGAAGACCAAGGGAGGATAGTGAGGCTAATAAAGGGGAGGGAGGGTGGGCAGAGGAGACTGTGAAAAGGCAGAGATACTAAACAAATATTTTGCTCAGTATTTACAAATGAAGAGGGGGAGGTACATAAAACAAACAGTAGAAACACTCTGGATACAGAAGTTGATACCAGCCCATTTACAAAAGAAAGGGTTCTGAAAGAACTCTTAAAACTGAAGGTGGACAAAGCAATGGGGCCTGATGGGATTCATCCCAGAATTCTAAAAGAACTAAGGGTAGAACTACTGACACCACTGACTATCCTTTTTTAACAAATCATGGGAGGATGGGGTGGTACCCGAGGACTGGAGGAGGGCAGATGTGATTCCCCCTTCACAAAAGTGGGAGCAAGGCAGAAGCAGGAAACTACAGACCTGTTAGTTTAACCTCAGTGATAGGGAAAATGGTGGAATCACTTCTGAAGGAAAGAATTGTCGAGTATCTAGAGGCCAGAGGGGCACAGGACCCTAGGCAGCATGGATTCACAGCAGGAAGGTCATGTCAGACGAATCCGATAGATTTCTTTGACTGGGTGACCAAAGTAGTAGATCAGGGAGGGGCTGTGGACATGGCCTACCTAGACTTTAGTAAGGCATTTGACACAGTCCCACACAAAAGATTAATATACAAGTTAGCCAGCCTGGGAGTGGGTCCCAAGATGACAGCCTGGGTAAAGAATTGACTGGAGAATAGGACACAGAGAGTAATAGTAAATGGAGTCCACTCAGAAGAAAGGAGGGTTACTAGTGGGTACCGCAGGGTTCAGTATTAGGACCGGTCCTCTTCAATGTCTTTATAAGTGACATTGCAGAAGGACTGGAAGGAAAAGTATGTCTCTTTGCAGATGACACAAAGATCTGCAACAGAGTTGATGCACAAGGTGGGGTGGAAAGGATGAGAAGGGACTTGGCAAGGTCAGAGGAATGGTCAAATGTATGGCAGCTTAGATTCAATGCTAAGAAGTGCAAGGTAATGCACCTGGGAAACAAAAACCCAGGGGAAGAGTACACAATGGGGTTGAGATACTAACAACAACAAAAATGGAAAGGGACCTGGGGTAGTCATATCAGATGACCTAAAGGTGGGCAAGCAATGTGAGAGGGCAGCAAGGAGGGCTGGGGGGATACTGGGATGCATAGGGAGAGGCATCACCAGTAGAAAACAGGAAGTTATTATCCCTCTGTACAGACAGCTGGTGAGACCCCATCTGGAGTACTGTGTGCAGTTCTGGAGACCCAGTCTCCGCAAAGACATAGACAGGATGGAAGCTGTCCGGAGGAGGGCAACTAAAATGGTGCAGGGTCTGCACTGGAAGACATATGAAGAGAGAAAGGAGCTTAATATGTATAGCCTCGAGGAAAGGAGGGAGAAGGGGACATGATAGAAACATTCAAGTACCTCAAGGGAATCAACAAAGTCCAAGAGGGTAGCATCTTTCAAAAAAAGAGGTGTGCAAGAACAAGAGGGCACAATTTGAAGATAGAGGAGGGGAGGCTCAGAGGTAATTTAAGGGAGTATTTTTTCACAGAGAGGGTTGTGGATGCATGGAACGGCCTTCCGGAGGAGGTTGTGGAGTCAAAATCAGTGGTGGAATTCAAGCATGCATGGGACAGTCATAAGGCAATTCTAGGGGGTGGGGGTAGGAAGAAGTAGGCTGCTGGTTAACTAGGATCTGCAGCTTATCCAGTAGGTAGGGAAATGGGCAGAATGGGTGGGCCAAGCGGTCCTTATCTGCTGTCAAATTCTATGTTTCTATGATCGAGAATGGGTGGGTCTTGAAGTCCATAGCTCCTCTCAATTTGGGTGTAGCCAGGCATACTCCAAGTACTCCATGGTGTGCAATTTTATTTAAGGGGGGTAGCAACTAGGCTCTGAACTGCTTCCTTTTTCCATGAAAACTAACAAAGAAAATGCTGAACCTTTCTGTAATTTTATTCATAGGAGTTGAAACTAGAAGGACTGGTCAATAATACTGTCTTTGCATCCCAAGGACAGTACAAATTTACAGGCTCTGGGCTGGTATGTGGGTGTCTTAGGGAGCAATGCATGGCATTTGTATTTACCCATGCATGGCAACAACCATTGTCATGAGATACAAAAGTTGTATTTATTGTGCCAAATGAGGTAACAAACACGGTCCTGGTGTACATTTGTATATTGTCTGGCTTCATCCTGGGGGGATTAGCAGTGAGTCCACTTGGTGTGCAGATCTGAAATTCCTGGCTACACCCCTGCCTCTCAATCAAAGGGGTGAGGTATCGATCCTTATTCACAAATCACTAACATGGACATTAGCAAAAATCCAAACATGATGATGAGGGCAGATGGGTGCTAGCGCTATTTCAAACACCTCAGGGTCTGCTTATGCTTAGGATTACCACCTGTCCTGATTTTTGCAGGACAGTCCTGATTTGGGCAGCTGTGTCCTGCAAAAAAACATGAAAAATACTAAATTTCCTGATTTTATAGTAGAAAAAATATTTTCTAACTTTCCATTAAATGTTGCAGAAAATTACAATACCTTAACTAAAATATCTTAAAATAAGAAACAATAGAAGCAATTAAGAAACTACAATACTCAGCCTTAATTCAGATTATATAGAGAAAACAAGTTTGTTTCATTGGTCGAAGTTACTTACTGTCCTGCGAAAAATCATGTTTCGGTAAGAAATGTCCCACTTTGGGCTTCTTAAAAGGTGGTAACACTACTTACGCTAGGAAATTTGTATGCTCCCAACACAGATCCCCCTCAGTTTTTTCATAACCTTGCAGCTCAAACAGCAGCATTCAATGACAGCATTGCTCCAATGCTGTGGGGGGGAAATTTGGTTTTAGAGGCAGATATAGATAGGAGTCGAGGCACCCCAGAACCACATCATAGGGCTGCAAGTGGGGTCAAACTATGGATGATAGATCCAGCACTTACAGATGCATGGAGAGTGCATAATCCAAGAGTCAGATGCTATACGTGCCACTCCTGTAGACATGGCACATATAGTAGAATAGATATGTGGCTTACATCCCCCAAAATTACTGCCATGGTAACAGTGGCACATTATCAAACCTCTCATCTTATCAGACCACGCCCCATTGCAGCTAGACATTTTATTTGATCCAGTAAGCCACAGATCAACTCACTGGAGGATGGATCCCCTGCTAATGTTAGACCCTGAATTCAGGCCTTGGCTCAACAGAACAGCGGAGGAGTATTTAAAAATAAATGACACTGGGGGGAGGGGTCTCCATAGCCACCCTTTGGGAGGCTTTCAAAGCTACCATATGGGAGGACATAATCTCTTACTCCGCATTCAGGCGTAAGAAGAGAGAATGAGAGTTAGCAGATATGGAAAATAAACTTCTTGCACTTGAGCAAAAATATAAATCAGACCCCAGAGCATCCCGTAAATCACCCCCATACAAAGAAATACTAGTGGTAAGGAGTAAAATTAATAACCTGACAGCTAAAAAAGCTGAGCTGGTGATTCTGAGATTAAAACACAATATTAGGAAGGAGGTGAAAAATGCAGGAAGCTCCTGGCCTACAGACTAAAGCAACAGCAGGCAAAGAGGCACATTAACGCTCTTCGAGCTATGTCAGGCAAACTATGTACCCCTATAAGTTGAGCGCTTACTTTGATTAATTAAAACCCAGACACTAAATAGCAATAAAACTTATAAGAAAATGCCCCATTCAAGTCAATGGAAATTACTACCTTAACTGCTTTAGTGACATCACAAAACAGGGCTGTATGTGCCAGCGTGTCTCGGAGCTCTAGAAGTGGCTCAGTTTTTTTCTCGTACCTACGGAGAGCAAATTACGAGTGAAATAACTTTTAATTATGGACAAATTAAATGGAATAATTTTACACAGTAACTCCTGGCCAGGTAACTTAAAACTCATTATTACCTGGGTGGCCATTTTGTGTCAGACAAACAGTGGATAGTTCGGACTTCATACGAAGCTATTGGAAGTAATGAGTTAACATATATGTTTGGGAAGGCTGCTACTAGAAACCTGCTCTTTAAACAATTAATGGACAGCATTAAGTGCTGGCAAAGTATGAGAGGCTGTCACACATCTCCAGTATCTTACCAAAATATGACAAAACTTGAGCTCCACTTCTTCAATATATACAAAACGTCACACCTCCCACCCTAACTCCCAGAGACACTTTGGTCAATTACCCCAAAAAAGGCATCAGATAACTGTGTTCTTGACATGATTTGTTCTAGCTCCTGCAGAATATAGGATATCTTGCAGCAGCCCCCCCATGCCCCAACTAAAGGACAACGCCTTAAGGCTTCATAGCATAACCTCAAACTAGAAATAGCCACACATGACCACTTGCCTCTGATGTACATAGTTAATTTGTTTAATAGTAGAATTTAGGAGTCTGTCTACTAGTAATATGCAATTTTGAGTTGCTTACAAAGCATAAAATACATGGTTTGAAGTCATGATCAACTCATTTCTCTGAAGAACAGGGCCTGTCTATTTTGTTTACATTCAGAGATATTTGCATGTGTAAATGTGGGATAGATAACCTCAGGGAATAGCTCACTAAGCAATGATCAGAACAAAGGTTAAGGTTATAACAATAACTTTTATTGATTTACTGAAGAATAACAAATAACATAATAACAAGGAAACTATAAACAAATGAATCAATGTATTATTCAAACTGTACCATGTAAAGAATGCAAGACATTTTATTTTGTTTTAGACTGTTCCCACCCAGTTTAAGATATTATACCATATGAAATGTTGCCCTGTAAGTGATCCTCTTCAACTTGTATGACAAATAAGATGTATTACAAAGCTGGATTTGATGTCTGTATTTTTAAACAGACAATAAAAAAATGTTTTACTTCCAAATATTGCAGTTACCAAGCTGCAACACATTTACTGGCTACACAGATTTCCTGCTTTAGGTCTGCCATCTTGGAAAAACAGCTAGAATGAAACATCTGTTCCTATGCTAGGGAGATAATGTCCAATAGCAAAATACCCTGTTTCGTTTTTTTGTTTGTTTGGCCCAGTGCTATAGCCTTCATAGGAGAAACCAGTTAACCCCAGGAACTTCTTCCTCTCCCCCTGGCATCTGTAAACAAGATTATTTGTATGGCTATGTGTTTACCTGGTGAAACAACAATTTCAAAATAAAATAAAACATAATGCTGTGGTAGCCCTACCCCAGGAACATACATTTTTACATCAGTGCTCCCTGCTGGTGTCTTTTCAGGAGCAGGTGCCCATTTTTCAGATGAGACATTAAACTGAGGTCCCATCTGCCTGTTCTGGTGGTTGTTCAGGTGGATGGTAAAGATCCCATGGCACTTCTCGAAAAGAGTAGGGGAATTTCCTCAGTATCCTGGGCAAATTTCCAACATTCATTAAAAATACCACCAACAGCCTAACCTGATTCAGTTTCAGTTGGTTACCTTCTATACACCCCTCCCCGCCACCCCTGAAAAGGGACTTCTAGTCCCAGGGGCCTACCTGGTCAACAAAATTCAATAAATCAATAAGGTTCTCAGGGCTGGGTATGGGTTCTGAAGTCATGGCCAAGACTAAGACACAGTCCAGTGCCAAAATGGTTTGGACTTCCTTTCAAGCTTGTGAGAGTGATTCAGTGTTATAATGACTTTGCAATCTTATGAGAGTGATTAGATATTATAATGACTTTGCAAAAGTGTGGTGGTTAAGTTCTTCTGTATTTTTTTTGTCATTCTTTCTCTCAGCCCTGCATCCTGCTCTTGCCTAACATCTGCCGTTCCTCCGTTCCTGATCCCCTCTAGCATACGTTTATTTTCATTCATTATGTTCATTCAGAAAAGAATTGGAAAACCATCAATCCAGGCTCATTTACAGCAGCAGCAAGGAACATGTGTGAAATTACAAAGTTGCAGTTGAACAGTCATGGTTCCAAAATCAAAATTCAATAAAATAATATGTTACAAGATTTATAAATAAAATTCAGGTTTATTCAACAGCAATTACACAGAACATCAGCTTGACTCCTAACCCAGTGAAATAATAGAGAGGTAGTAGGAAGAGAATCATTACTGGGGTGCTAGATGCATGGTAAGGCATTCCAGAAAGAGGCAATAATAAAACAAAAAGGTATGCTGTCCATAGTTACTTTTAGCAGTCAAGAGTTACTAGTTCATGGCCAGCAGAGGATCTTGGACCAAACCGAGGAGGAGCCTTTGTTATACGTAGGTTGCAGAGGTAACATAGGGCAGCACCTTTTAAACATCTGAGAGCAAGCAACTACAGATTGTATGTGTCTCCTATCAGCCAGCAAAGTCCATTCAAGCTTGCAATAAAAACTGCAAGCATGAGTATCACCCAGAAGGACAATACAAAGCATCCCAGATTCAAACAGGAATCCATCAATTATGCTTACAAAAGTGCAGCTGTCTGCAGGAGTGTGCTGCCTAGGGTTGCCACCTATCCAGTTTTTGACCGGATAATCCATTTTTTCAGGTCCTTATCCGGTCATCCGGTTTTGATTAAATGCAGTCCGGTTTTTGGGCCATTTTGACTGCTCATATTCTCTTAAAACTGATGTATCAAATCATTCACTGTTTTGGCTGCATAACATGTCCAGGTTACAAAGAATTTCTTATGTCACTGTCATTCAGACCTGCATTTGTCTGTAAACCCAGACTGTCTGAGAGGTGTAAAGTATGGCCATTAAGATCATTAGCAGTAAATTAACCTATTCTTTTCCACTCTGAATTTTAAGTACGGTCTTTTACTGCTATGACAGGAAACAGCTGTTACACCTTTATATGCTCTCATGTGTTTCTTTTTGTTTGTACTATATTCTGGTATGTTTAGATCCATTTTTGTTACATTAATAATCTAACTTAGTGCCTTTATCACCACATTTGCTTTCATTTTTTGTGTTACCTGAACATTCCATGATATTAGCTACACTTTTGCAGGTCACTCAGATAAACAGCATGGAATGGTGTGTTTGAAATTGTGGAATTGCTTAGAAATATGAAAAGAAACAGCAGTAGCTGCTGAGGTAAAGGGGAACACTGTGCAGTATTAAGGGTACCACAAGCACTGATAATTAAGTTATCAAATATTGGTCAAAGCATCAGAATACATGACTGACATGGGAAGGAAAATGGGAGAGTGTTTAACAGAGGGCTGAGCAATAAGCTGTGTATGAGCTTGGCACATCTAGCAGACCGGAGTTTGATTCCCACAACCTCCACTTACATACTGTGTGTCCCTAAGTAAATCACTTAACCTTCCTGTGCTCCTGGGTTACTCCTGTAAAATGGGCTATGTGGCCTATGCGAGTTAACCTGGTTGCCAAAGAATAAAAATAAATAACTGAATAAATCAAATAATTAACAGTATAAAAATGATTTCCTATCACTGGCAATGCCTATTCCAACATTACAAATGGCTTTTGAGGAAGAGCAATTTACTCGACAGTGATAAAAAGGGGGTGGAGCTTGGGGTGTGGTTTCGCATCCGGTTTTTACCTCATCCAAAGGTGGTGACCCTAGTGCTGCCCTGGAAATAGAAATTAAGCTCATTAAAGAATGCTCTGCTGAGTTCAGACTATGTGCTGTGGTCACTCTTCCCCCACTGGCTTAACACCAGGTTTGTTTCTCCACTTGAGAGGAGTTGCCCCAAAGCTGTCTCTAGCCTTCTGGTCTGGGGAGGGAGAAAGAGCTGTAGATCAGGTATCGTGTGCAGTAACAGTATAGGTAGAGAGGGCTAGGCAGACTGGATGGGTCAAAAGGTCCTTATCTGCCACATAATTCTATGTTTCTATGGTCACTTATTTTATATATTTTATACCAAGTGTTTGTTGTTTTGGTTTATGATGAGTTAGTTTTTGAATAGTCTGTATTAGTTAGGGTGTTTTATTTATCAATTCCTATAGGCCTAAAAAGAGTACTGGGCCCACATATTTTAAACATTGTGTTTCTTGTTTTTTTAGTTACTGGCAAGGGCAGACTGCCACAGGCTTTGTTTAAAGTGTCTCGGGCCAGATTTAAACATTATGAACCGTGCAAAAAGTTTTTCCCTAAACCCCCCCAAAAAGGGCTTAAAAAGGGATGAATTTATGGCTTCTCAGTCTGCCTCTATGTCACCAATGCACAATAAAGGCACAGAGGGAGTGCCCAATGATGATGGAAAGCACACATCAGAGGGTTCTTTTCCTCATAGGCAGCTGTCCCTGTCAGAGGGGACAGGTAAGAAATATAAAGCAGCTCAGCTACCTGAAAGGCACAGAAAAGATGATAAAGATACCAAAGTGTAAGAAGGGGAACCCTAATTCCAGTAATGGCAAAAATGCAAATAAAAGAGCCTCAGGGCAGGTGCTGGAACCAGTGCCTGCCAAGAAATAGTACAAATAAAATCACTGTCACTCCTCCTGTAAAAGAAGAGGAGAATGCAGTGGATCAGACTCAAATGCCCTCAGCAGAGGACATGACAAAGATATGACAGTTTTTCCAGCCTATGGTAGACATTCAGTGTGCCTGCCCCCTCCCCAGGCTCTGGTTTGAGACCAGCAGTCTGTACATGAAGGAGATATGCAGGGATCCAGATTGGATTTTTTTTGGGATGAGTACTGTACTCCTCATTTTGAAAGTGAGGGGAGTAAAACCAAATTCAGAAGCGTACAAATGTCTGGACAGAGTGGAGTAAGGAGTACATTTTGAAAACAGTGTTGTTTTCTTTCTAGATAAAAAATGATCAAGTGCCAACAATGCTCCAGTAACGTTGTCAGGTAGGAGTAATTTACTCGCCAGTTTTAAAATATAGTGAGAAAACAAAATTGGGATGCATAAGAGTGCTGTAAATCTGGAAAAAAGTGATCCATTTGAATCACCAGTTATGTTATTAAGCACTATTCTTTGGAGTGTGGAGTATTTACAGTTGTTGGGTGAGTACTGGTATTTGTTAAAAAATATTTCTGAAGAGTATTTCCTAAAATGAGGTGAATAAAACAGGCCAGTACTCCCTTTATCTGGAGCCCTGGAGATACGTGTTATGAAGAGGAGGAGGATGAACCTATAAAACCTGACAGTTCCCCTGATCAGGAGTTTGATTGTCCTCCTAGGGTTGCAGATGATTCGAGCCCCAGGAATTCCTCACTTAAGTTTAACAACTGCGTCGGGTCAGTGATCACAATAGGAGCACTCCTGTTGTTTTAGGATGAGTTTAGGCCAGCAGGGGTGAGGAGGCTTGTGAGGTAATCTCTTTTTTTTGTTGTTGTTTGCCCGACTCCCACGTCTTCAGAGGAGGCCTCGTACCGCCTCCTCCTACTCCGTCCACCAGGGCAGTCCCCCAAGGCATCCCATCCCCAGTTTCATTGTGCACATATGAAAAATGCAAATGGACTCGCACTTGACGTTTAGAGATCATATTAACATCCAGGTTAGAAAGGTAAACCAAAGGTTGGGGGCTCTTAGGAGAGTGGCAGGAATATTTACAAGGGAAGTCAGAGAGAAGCTGGTTAAGCAGATGATAATGCCAGTATTAGAATATGGAGCACCTATATATATGAATACTACTCAAAAGTTATTAAATAAGGTAAATCAAGCTTACTATAGATTAGGAAAATTTATTACTAAGAGCAAACACAAAAGTCATCATTGTGTAATATATAAACAAATACATTGGTTAAATCCTGATGCTCGAAGAAACTATATTTGGTTAACAATTTGTCATAAAATTATATTTTCTAAATGTAAACATCCATTAGCAAAATTTATTACATTACATCAGTCAAATAATTTGATTTATCAAACAAGAAATGCTAATATAACAATTCCAATGTTAAAATATCACATAACAAAATTGGAGAGACAAAGTTACAAAATAAAATAGCTAGCTATTGGAATAACTTGCCAAAAAATTTAAAGATGATAAATAATCTGTCCACTTTTAAAATTAATTTGGTTGAATACCGACAGACTGAAGGTATATGTTATGTATGATGCTGGATCTGAAGATGTGCAGATATGTAGTCTGATTTTGTATGTTTAATGTTTGTATTTAAGATAGAGTTTGAATAGACATTGTTTGTATTTTATTTCTTTAATGTATCTTTAGAACACAGGACATTAGCTGAAAACAGGGCCTCGGTCCTAATCTATTTGTTTCCTGTATAAAAATAAAGTTTTATCAATCAATCAATAGGGCCAGGGGTATTTTAAATTTTTTCCTGTTTTTCTCCCATCCCTCTGGGACGCCTGCGTGAAGGACGTATGTCCAGGCTGACGACGTGCTGATGCACATCGACTGCCATGTGCTTAACAGTGTCCCCCTTCCCCGACTCCGCGGAGCAGAGCCGCCGGTGCCCCAAAAGCCCGTGCTTCCACTGGCTTCAGGGGTGTCAGGTGCTAGAAGCACCCCTGGTATCCCACCCCAGAGGGAGGAGAGCATCCGTAGGGATGCTCAATCCTCCTTCACCCCACCAACCCCCATTGTGAGTTAATCTCAACATTGCGGTCCTATTTGTTGTGAACTGGACCTAGGTCTGTCACATCTCTTAGTGTGCTGTGTAGTAGCTTTAGGCCCAGTGTTTGCTGAGATAGTCGAGTGCCCCAGCTCGGAGGGGTCTTTCCCTAGTGTTTTTAAAGAGGCACTGGTGAGGACCCTACCGAATAAATAATCTTTGGACCTAGGCTGCTTGGGTGATTTTTAGACCTGTCTGTAACTTTCCCTTTTTGGGAAAAATTAATTAGAAGACAGTGGCACTGCAGCTCAAGACACATCTCACTTCCTTTAACATCAAAGAACCTCTCCAGTCAGCATTTAAGTCTAGGCACAGTGTGGAGACTACATTGGTTAGGGTGCAAAATGACCTCCTCTGGGCAAGGGATAGAGGGGAATGGTCAATTCTCGTTCTACCTGATCTCTTCTCAGCATTTGACACTATGGACCTTGGAGTGTTATTAGTGGACTTGCAGTCACTGTCATCAGCTGGTTTGAGTCCTTCCTTACAGGCAGGACACAGAGGATGGTGATGGGGACGTTCTCCTCACTCCTGAAATTCCCGTTCTGTGGAGTTTCTCAGTGCTTGATCCTCTCACCCATGCTGTTCATGGTGTACATGCTGCCTGGGTGGGGGGATCATTAGACACTACAGTGTGGGGTTTCACTGTTATGCAGTTGATACCCAGCTGTAGTTGTCACTTGCACCTGGGACGCCTCACACAGCTGAAGTACTAAATTTGTGCCTGGCTGAGATTCAGGACTGCATGTCCTCTAGCTGACTAAGACTCAGCCCAGACAAGATGGAGGTACTGGTGACTGAGCCTGGTCATCAGCAGTGTGCTGAGGCAGCAGGAGAGGTGACTGGCTTGGTGCTTGGTTCCCCTCAGCTTGCAGCCTTTGCCAAGGTAAAGAATCTGGGAGTCATTCTGGATGATAGACTGACACTTGAGGCTCAGGTGTCATCTGTAGTCTATAGTGGCTTTTATCACCTCAGGATACATCAGATGGATTAAAGCCTTGATCCTGCCAGAGGACTCGTCTGCACTAGTGCTTGGTTTTGTGACTTAAAGAATCGACCACTGTAATGCTCTATATCGTGGGGTTAGTGGAAGGATTGGTTATCCACTATGGTTTCTGGCATGAGCAGCTAAATATTTCATTAATTATTGGAGCGGTATGTGGGGAACAAAAGGAGATAGGCTATATCCAATTAAATTACAATCTCATAACAAAAGCAAACCTACCCACACTTAGTCCTTGAATATCCACTCGAAGGAGTACCATTTTCTTAAAAGAGGCACTCTAAACTTCCAAAATTAGCTAGTTAATAGTTTATTCTGTCACATAAAAATCCAGACTTCTTCGGCAAAAGTTGCTGTGTGGGTTACATAAGCAAATAACCAGCCATTTTAAAGTGCTGTTCCAGTGTGACTACACAGAGTGCAAAACTGATATTACCATCTATTGCTGGAATTAATTTCTAACCAAATCCTTCACCCTGGCGCTTTGACCATCTAGGCCTTTCTCAAGGGGCATGGCCAACACTCAAGTAACTCTTTCTTAAATACCTCTTTGGTTACCATGGTAGTTAATTATTTTACTTTCTGGTTAACCCATTATCTTAGTTACCCAAGAAAAGTGCTAAGTGACATAGTGCTAAGAAAACTTTGTACGCAAGCTCTATACTATGGAGTGACAATATTTACATTAAAACTTTGAAAAAAGTCACGTTAATTACTAAAAGCAGCAAAAATCATGTAGAAGTATAAGGCAGTCTTGTGTGTTACACAGATCAGAGGTGCGTTCTGAGCAGCTGTATCATTCTATGTTAAAGTCCAGGAAGGGGTAGTTTTAGCTTCATTTTCACCGGAGCTTCGAACCAAAATTCCAGATGAGCTTCTTGTTTTTTTTCTTCCTTCTATCCCTGAACCTTGTGCCAATATTAGCTAGGCTGCCTGTCCTGAAGTGTACTTCACAGATGTCAATCTTGATGCAAACACTGTTGGTTTTCTCTTATGCTATTTCACCTTATGAACGTAACCAGGGCCTCAGATAGAAAATACAATCAGTCATTATATACATTTGTTGATTCTCTTATCTATAAGCTTCAAGCAGCCTTAATCACATCCATAACTTACAAAAATATGTTAAATCATCATGTCCACTTAGTTTAAAAGTTCCCAACTTATGGATCCACTGGAACGCTCACTGCAACATGCATTTCAGTTGATAGTGTTACATGTAATAAACTGTTCCACAAAGTAAGTTCCCTTTGAAACAGGGTGAACAAATGATCTTCCTGTTTTACAATGTAAACAGATGTCACAATTCTTACAGCAGTAGAACCCTTTGGGTAACCAATGTCTGCCTGTATCCACTCTGGGAGCCTGAAACTTACTGTGCACTAGCTTATCCTTAATATTAGCACCTCTCTTAAATGAAACCCTTGGTCTGGGGCCCAATTTCTTTTATAAAGTGAGCTCAGACATTAAAATATTTCAATTTTTTGTGAATGACTGACCCCATGCAACCTGCTAAAGAGTTAAACTCCACTGAAAACATCACCGTCTCTTTTTCCAATTGCTCATTCTTACCACTATCGCCCAACAAGCTGTGTCTATCGAGTGCTGTTACTTTTTGCTTCTTCCTTACTATAGTTCCTCCTGACACAAAGAAACTGTGAGGAGGGAACAGAATCCTTCCATCTTTTTGGGTGGGCACTTGTATGTTAACCTTGTATAATTCCTGTTGTATTCTCCCGGGTCGTGCCTGAAAATAGGCATGTTATTGCCCAGCGAACCCTACCCGGTAAATAAAAACTAAATTAAAAAGGACAGAATTAGTGGCAGTGGGATTTCTGTAACTCTGGGTGATATAACTTCCACCTTTCAATGTAATGTCTATAAAATCAATTTCTTCTTTCTCTATAAATGAGAAGAGGAGGACAGGCCATTGGCCAAGCAGCATCACCTGATCATGCATTAAATTCACTATGTAATGCACAGTTGTGGTGAGCTGCCTGGTCAGCAAGATCCCTGAGCAGAGCGGAACTTCTTATGTCTGGCAAAACTTCAGCACTGACAGGCAGCCATTAAAACATGCAAGTAAGTGAGAGACAGCCAGAGGTGTAAGTTGTTGGATGCCTATCAGTGCAACCCAATTTCTGTCTGTGCCGTGTCTTTCTCTGTCAGTCTGTCAGCCTGTCTGGAACTGGTCTTGTACCTTTGGCTCCAGAGAGGGTTGTGGAAAACAAAACAGAGAGCTCGCATTTACAGCCCCCCCCCCCTGCTGTAGCTCCTGTGACAGCAAGAAGGGCCGAGAGAGATGTTGGTGAGGAGAAAGTGACAAGCAGAATGTTACTGAGTGGACAGAGACGACAGCTGTGCATCTCCCATGTGTGAGAGAGAGAGACTGAGAAAGTGACAGCAGCAGACAAAGTGTAATATGTTGGACTGGTCCTGCAGTGTCCTCTGTGTCAGAGGCTTACTGATCCACTGCTGTGAAAGTGCCTCACTGGGTTCCGAGGAGCACAGGGAAGGGGAGGGGGTTCACAGCAAAGCTAGTGTTTGTGTTCCTTGTCTTGTCCCCAGTGTTTCTGTTCTCATATTCCTGTGGCACCCCACCCCGCGCAAGCTGACGATGAGCCGCTCTCCTAGCATCACACTGTACAGACCCAGCAGTGCGAGAAATGAAAACATAAATACCTCTGCTAATAGTTCATCATGCAGTGTGTTTTTTGGCTGTCTGTGGTCCGGTATTGGGAAACTGTGCTGAACAGGTACAATATAGTGGCAATGTAAATATTATTCATGATGTGAGTGTTCTGCAGCAGATGTCTCTGTTTCCTCTTCAGACCATAGTACAAGTTGTCAGTGATCCTGAGTATGACTGCTTGAGTGTTAGGGACACGTGCAGGTGAAGGGGCTGAGCTGCATGACTGAGCACACCGAGGAACACCTTTGCACGCACACAGAAGCCGGGGAATAGTGGTATTAACCATGTATGCCTCTGTGTGTTTGTGTAGTGCAGGTAGGGAAGCACCAGGCATGTGCCACAGCGGGCAGAGGATGGCAAGGGAGGGAAAGCGTCGCAATGGGTAAGTGCCTTGCCTTTCCCTCCGTTCAACCTGTCCCCCCAACATGCAAAGAGACAGACACAAGCTGCGCTCCTTTGTGTCAACTGTCTGCACTTCACAGAGGAGCAGACATTCTGTCTCAGCCCCCCCCGCCCCAAAATACCCACACAGAGAGCAGGGCCACACATATCTGTCCCTAGGAAGCAGATGAGCAGACATGGTGGTGTGGCACAGGGAGCATGAGAGCTGGTCTGTAGCGGGGGCACAGCACACTGCAGAGGTGAAGGGAGGGGCAAGTATCTGCCATGACTGCAGCAGAGCCACAGGTAGAACACAGACAAGCAGTGTATGGGTTGTTTTTGTTGGGGGGGGCCGTCAGTAGTACTGGGAAAGAGCATACAGCAGTGTCAGAGACAGGAAACATTAGAGAACACATCAGTACTGTCTGTATAATTTTCTGTGTACATAACAGGCATGTACTGCACTGTGGGTGTGTTGTAAGGGACCACTTTGTGAGGCAGCAGGATACAGTATATTTTCTCCTGTTTCCAGATGGGAAAAGTCATTTTTTTTCCGTGTTTCCATCTGTGTTGCACAATCTGTGTTATAAGTGCAATAACCCACTCCAGGGTGTGGGTTTATAGGCATTTGTAACATGGCAACAATACTACTAGTGCAGGCAAGGAAGACGATTGGTCTAAGGGCGTCAGGTGGTACAAGAGCAACACGGCATTATGAGACGATAATGCCGTGTTGCTTGTGTACTACTGAAACGAGCCACAGAGGAGAAAAGAGCAGTGTTCGAGAAGCAGAGAGACAGAAAATGTAGTAGATGTTCTGTATCCCAGCGAGGGAAACAGTCACAGTACCCAGAGGCAGCGAGATAGCTGTGCAAGCTGGTGCAGGACAAGTGAACGTGCCCGCAGAGGACATACAAACAAATGTGGTGGATGTCACCAAGTGCACTAAGCAGCGACACTAGTTGTAAGGTAGACAAACAGTGAGTATGAGTCCCTGACATCTGAAATGGTACGGGGAAACCAGTAGCGACATAAAAATTTTTGCAGAAAAGAGAATACGCAGACGTACGTGAGCAGGAAATGACCAATGCCTGCAAATGTCAGGCATTCACGATGGTTTTACGGTGCACGGAACCGCTAATGATAATTACAGTTGCGCTCAGCATACTGTGGAATGAAAGGATAGAGAAGATTCGGCCAGAAACAGTAGGCATAATAAAATAGAATGGAAGCATTGAAAGGCGCGAAATCGGATAAAGGGGCAGGACCTACACACATAGACAGTATGCAAATTAGCCATGTAGCTAAGTTGCGGAGGAGAAAGACGCCAGCACATGCTGGACCTCCCAAGGAGACGATTGCAATAATAGCTGTGCTGATTTTCAAAATATAGTCAAAAGAATGTTAATGAACCGTTCGTCTGTCAATATGCAGGTTTTATTTTTTGCAGCATCTGCATGTAAATAAACAGCTGTTCTCAGTTGCAAAAGTACACGAGTAATGTCAAAACAAACCAAACTGTGTCTGAATACAGCTCTTGACATGATATTATCTGTATTTATAACACCGGCAACTAGAAGAAAACCATGTTACAAGTGCATTAATCCCCTCTGAAGGTGGCATCAATGGGGAATTAATGCATGGTGGGGTTTCGTTATGCACTCGGCCTGTAAGACTGCGCGGTCCCAACCATACATTAACTCCCCATTAGATGCCACCTTCAGGAAGGATTAATGCTACTTAATGCATGCCTGGGGTGTTGTGAGGACATCGCTGCCTGCGACTTTGTGCCTCACAACGCACCCCAGGCATGCATTAAATGCGTATAAACCCACACCCTGGAGTGGGTTATTGCTAACGTATCTTATTTTTGATTATTTAATTTATGTTATGTTATACAGCGCCCAGAGCCTCTGGGATTGGGCACTAAATAAATAAAATTACTACTACACCTTAGTTCTAGTGCCTGTTTTTTTTTTTTTGCATTCCATTGTAAGAATGTTGTGCTTAGTTGATTTAATTGTATGTTCAACTTTTCAGCACCAAGCAGTCTCATCCCCTCTACAGGACAACAAACCAAATCTATGGAAATCGAGCACCAACTGTACATGAAATGCCGGTAAGCCAGTCTGTACATGCTACTTGCCATCCATCCAACCTCTGGTGTCTTACTGTCTTTAGTTTTGGTTTCACTTTCTGGATGTCTCAACTCATTATCACAAGTCTTTGTCCGGCCGTTAGTTTGGACACTACACTGTCAGCCTGCTCTGTCAGGTATAGGGGCCCTCTACTAAAGAACTGCCGTTTTCTACTTTGGTCCCCTTGAATGAGGTGCTGTTACCTTGCAGTTGTGGTCCTTTTTTTAGTGGGGCATGAGATGTTACTCTCAGGTTGTTAGTTAAATTGTGGAGTTGATTTTTATTTTGCTTTCACAGTTTCATTATGAAGGTAAATTGCTTTTCACTGAGATCCTGCTGCTTCCAAATTCTACAGCTACTGTAAGGGGGCATATGTCCAGAGAGGTAAACTGACTTGCTCAGTCACACAGTGGGCCAGTGGCTATGGCACAACTTGAGCCTAGAGCTCCTCACTCACAGTTCTGTGCTGTAACCACTGGACCGAACAGCCTTGTGGAGAAAGGAAAAATAATAGTCACAAATCAGGAGCACACCAACCTACTAGGAAATTTACAGATGCCACACTTTAATAGAAAACATACTGTGACATCTGCGTCTCGTTCAGAGATAAAGACACACAGTGGCTGACATAAGTACTGAGTTACCTACTCTGAAAGAGCAGTCTGAAAATTAAACTGAATTAGACTTGCGATGAGCAGAAACATCTAGGAAGAAGAGACTTAAGGGTCCTGATTCTCAGACAAAAGTGCCAGTGCAAAGTGGCTGCACAAAAAAAAAAATACTCACTGTACTAAAGAAGTTTCTTCCAAGGAGTCTAATAGTGATTCATACAAGTCTGCCTCACCTTGTACCATAAATGTTGCCCCAGAGATAGACTTGAAATTGGAAGCACTATTGGATCCTGTACTATGGTCATGCTCCCCCTACTGTTCCAACATCAGATTTGCTGCTGAAGAGCAGAGGGAGCAGTGACCACCTATCTAAATTATCCTAGTATTCTTAACATCTGAATAAAACACACTTTAAATTTTGTGAAAACTCTACATGTTTTTAACAACAAATGTTCAAGGAATTTTTAAACACAGCTGATTACTTGCAGAACCCTATTTACTAAGGTTCTGGAAGGGGAGGTAAGGTAGGTATTGTGTGACTCACTATAAGACGCCTTAGAAGAAACAATATCTCTATGATGAGTATTTTTTTTCTTACAACAGGTGTCTAATAGTGATGTCATATAAGTCTGCAGACTCAGTAGTAGTACCTTGGGAGGCTGGGTCTAGAACCAGTTTAGGAAAAAGGTTCTGTAAAACCACAGTTTCAAACCTAGCATCTCTTCTGGACTGGCAGTCTAGGCAATAATGCCTTGTAAAGGTGTGAACTATAGACCAGGTAGCAGCTTTACAAATCTCCTGAAGGGGGATACCCCTTGTGACTGTCACTGAAGCAGAAGCAGCTGTTGTTATAGAGTATACCCTTAGACATCTGGCTGGCTGCTTACCAGTTTTTTAATAAGAGAACTGGATAGAAGAGACTATCCCCTGAGAGACAGTCTTCTTTGCTGCTGGTTTGCCTTAGCCTACCTTGCCATAAGTGACAAACAGCTGAGTGTTGTCTGTTCTATTGCCCTTTGTTCTGTCTAAGTAGTAGCTCAGTACCCTTTTTAATCCATGCAATGAACTTCTACATACCTGTACTTGAATGGTTTGGGAAATGCAAAGGAAGGGTAACTGACTGATTTAGATAACATTCTGACACCACCTTAGGAAGTTTTTATATGTTTTCAGCACTACTTGTCTCTGTGTGAGATTATGTGCTTAGGTTCTGTACAGAGGGTTTGTAGTTCACCGACGTTCCTGGCAGAAGTCATTGCTATCAAGGACACTGTTTTCCATGTCACATACTTGAGATCTGTGGAAGCCATGAGTTCGAAATGAGGTGCCACAGTTTATGAAAGACATGATTTTCAAATGCAAGTGCCAGACTTGTGATGAGTAAAAACATCTAGGAAGAAGAGATGCAAGGGTCCTGATTCTCAAACACAAGTGCCTGTGCAAAGTGGCCACAAAAAAATACTCACTGTAGTAATGACGTTTTTTATAAGGGGTCTAAAAGTGATTCATACGAGTCTGCATCGTCTTGCGCCTTAAATTTTGCCCAGGAGATGGAATTGGAAGCAATTTCGGACTCTGCAGTGTGATCAAGGACACTGTTTTCCATGTCACATACTTGAGATCTGCTGAGGTCATTGGCTCAAAAGGAGGCTCCACCATTTGTGCAAGACATATGTTCAAATTCCTTGGGGAAATCGGTTCCCTCACTGGTGGATACATGTGATTTAGGCCCTTGAACAATCTTTTGAACACAGGCTGTGAAGCAAGTGATTTTTCTTTACCTGTTGAGATAGCTGCCAAATGCCCCTTCAGGGTGGAGGACCTAAGCCCAAGAAACTGCCCAATCTAGAACCACAGACAAGTCTGCCTGTAATGGTGAGATTTTATGTAAAGCACACCAGAGTGAAAATCTTTTTCATTTTAAGGAATATGTTTTCCTTGTAGCTAGTTTTCTGGCCACTTTTAGAATCTCCAAAACCTGGTTGGAGAAGTTCATGCCAGAATACTCTATCTCTTCAAGAACCAAGCCTTCCGGCCAGATCTTATGAGATCTGGATGAGTCACCATGCCCTTTGACAGGGTGAGCAGATTATGTCTTAGAGGCAGTGGGACTGGGTTTTTGAAAGGCAGGAACAGCAGTGTGGCCTACCTGGCCCAGTCTGGAACTTTCAGGAGCATTGTTGCTGACTCCATTCTCAATTTCAGCAATACCCTCTGTATAAGAGGAAATGGACAGAACACCATACAGGATTTTTTTCTTCCAGGACAGGGACAGTGCCTCCTCTGGAACAATCTTCATGGAGGGTGTTCCACAACAAAACTTGGGTCACTTTTTGTTCTTACATCTTGCCTCTGGAGTCTGCCAGGACATTGTTTTTTCCTGGCAGTTGCACTGTGGTTATTTTGGCATCCAAAGGAGTATGCTAGGTTCCATATCTGCATTGTCTGTATGCAGAGCTTTGTGGATTTGGTAACTCCCTGCTTGTTTACGTAATACATTATTGTATAGTCTGTCTTGATTTGAACTGTTTGACTTTGCAGCAGGGAGGAGAAAGACTGCGATGACGAAACACTGCTCGGAGCTGTAACAATTTTATATACTCTGTGCTCTCCTCTGTGCTGCAGATGTCACCTGTTTTGTCTTCTAGATGCCCTCCCTATCCCAGTAGTGAAGCTTCTGTTGTGAGAAACTTTGTGGGAGACAACAAAGGGGATACCCCCACAGAGGCTGTCCATGTAATTCCACCACTTTAGAGCCTGAAGCAGTTTTTGGGTGACTGGCACTGGATGGTCTAGAGAATCTGTTCTCTGGTGATAGTGCCCTGTGGTACTGCACATTTCTTATTTGCAGTGAAGCCCATGGCACTGTAGCTGCTAATAAAGTCATATAGCCACAGAAATTCTTGGGCAGTCTTTTTGTGGCCTGTCAGGAATGAGTTTGCTTACTGAATGAGGGCTTCTGCCCTGTTCTCACATAGGAAAGCCCTTCCCTCTATTGTTTTCAGCTCTGCCCCTGTGACCTCCAGTCTCTGACTTGGTTCAAAGTGTAATTTTGCAAATTCAGGAGGAGCCCCAGCTTTTCCAGTGCACTCCTTACCACAACTATGGAGCTTACTACCTCCTCCTCCTTTGTTTCCCATTTAGAAGCCAGTCATCTAAGTAGAGGGAAGCTGGCACATCTTTCCTTGACAGATTTGCTGCCACTAGAGCTAGTCAGTTTTTGAACATCCTTGTTGCTGATGTTGAGCTAGTGCCTAGAAATGAAGCTCAGATATTTTCTGTGGCTGGGTCTTATTGGGATATGGAAGTTGTCATCTTTCAGATCTAGAGACCTCAACCATTTTCCTTTTCGCAAGGATGGGATCACTGTTCTCAGTGTCACCATCCTGAACTTTTCTTTCTTGAGGGGCCTGTTCAGGAACCTTAAGTCTGGAATGGGTGACCATTCCCCTTTTTTAGGCTGCAGTGGGCAGAGCCCTGCAGATCTACTGCTTTCAAAAAAGGACTCTTCATTCCTTGCATTCTTTGTGATGGAACAACATGTTGGAGTTCCACCAAAGTTGCCTCCGTGTCTCCGGAGTGTTCCGGTCGCACTACACTATTTTTAACTTGCAAAAAAAAATTGGACCATCCTGACTGGAGGACTGGGCACCACCAGTGTCACTGTTAAGTTTTTCTGGGGGGAGGGGTGCTGAGAGGGAAGGTCGGGTGGGGAGCATATTCCTAATTTTAAAGAAAAAGCAAATGGCAGTCACGGTGCAACATGGAATAGTCCACCGTGTCTAAAATGACTGCCACACTCTACTGTGCATACGCTAGCATTAGAGAATGTGCATTGCAGTGCAGCAGCCATCTTGGCCTAGACAGAGTGTGCTGCACTCCGCCGTCGTTTGTTTTTTCTTTAAAATTATGCATATCCCCCCACCTGACCCTCCCTCTCAGCACCCCTCCCCCCAAAACACAACAGTGACACTGGGGGTGCCCACTCTCCCAGTGTCGCGCTCACCAATTTTTTCTTTTTTTTTTATTATTATGTATACCCACCACCCCACAACCAGAAGCATAACAGTGACCCCATCTCTTGAAGACTGAAGCCAGCACTTGCTGGTTCAAGGTCCTCTTGTGGCTTCCTTGACTGATACAGCTTCGTGAGTCTGCCAGCATGTTCTCCGTGCCTGGTAGGTGTATTGCAGAAATCTCTGTTTTCAGGGAGTAAGCCAGGTCCAAGATCTTCATAGCTTCTGTGCACAATTTTGAGGATCTTGCTCCCTCCCTAATTTTTATGTAGTACCTTGTTGTGGTATTGTCTGTCCAAACTTGGACTGACTGACCCTGTAGCTGGGAGGCAACAGACTGCATTGGCAGTCATACTGCCCTAGGCTTGAGGAGATTTATGTGCTCCAGAGCCTCCGTAAGGCTCCAGATGGGCACCCCACCCTAGGGAGTGAAGCACCTGTTTGTACCCTTGTTGGGGATTGCTGGAGGAAGAGAATACCTTCCCTGAGGTGGCATTCCTACTTCCACCACTCTAGTGCTTGAACAGATTTTTTTGTGACTGGCACTAGCTTGAACAGAGAGTTCAACCATTGAGACTAGGTACAGAATGTTCCTCATTTTAAATCTGGCCCATGGCACCACAGCAGTGGATGAGACCATGTGGCCTAGTAGTTGCAGAAAATCTCTTGTAGGCCTTGGATGGTCCAGTCTCAAGTATCATGCCCTGACAATCTGGTTTGATACCCTTTCCTGTGGAAGAAAGGCTTTTCCTTACAGATATCCAACTCTGCTCCTATGAAGTCCAAAACCAGTACTGGTTCTATATGTTTATTAAAAATCCTAGGTTCTCTAAGGTGTTTCTTACCTGTTGTATGGAGCACTCCATCTCTTATTTTGTTATCCCGAGACTATTCAATCATCTAGGTAAGGAAAAAACACCACATCTTGTTTTCTTAAGTAAGTTGCCGCTACAGCTAGGCACTTTGTGAATATCCTTAGTGCTGATGTGAGAGGGAAGTTCTGTAATCTGACACTGACAGTTTTTCCAGCCTGCACCTGAGGGTTTTTTCCTGTGGCTGTGTCTGACTAGAATGTGGAAGTAAGCCTCCTTCAGATCCTGTGACCCTAACCAACCTCCTGACTGTAGGGATGTTATTACTGTGCCCAGTGTGACATCTTAAGCTTTTCTTTCTTGATATGTTTGTTCAGATATCTTAAATCTAAAATGGGTTGCCATTCTACATTTTAATTTTGGGTCGAGAAGTATCTTGAAAACAGACCCTTTCCCCACTGTGAGGCAAGGACCTTTTCTACAACTTTTGCCTGCAGTAGCTTCTTGTCTTTCAGTTCCAGCAGAATTCTTTCTGTTAGAGAATGAACTGGGAAGTTTTTTTGGTCTCTGCAAATTTGGAAACTTTTGGAATTACAGGGACAATACTTGACCCACTGCTTCCAGGACCCACTTGTACGAACATACTTGTCTGCTGTTCATTTATTTTTCCTTTCCTGAAAGCAGCGGGTCAGGCTCTCCTCCACTGGAAATGGTTGACTGGTAACCTGGGTAAAATTGTCAGGGGTTTGGTTTGGGCTGTGGCTTAGAAGCTGATGCTTCGGCATGCCTGGAGCCCCTCCTGCCTCTGCCTCTGTAGTACCCTCTCTGAGGCTGGTACTCATAGGCCATTTCTGGTGCCTGCTCTAAGGCTCTTTTATTTTTGCCTTCACTGGATTCAAGGTTCCTCCTTCTGGACACCCTGATATCTGAACCATCTTTACCAAGCCTTTTTGATGACTCTGCAGCTTCATCTTTTTATTTTTTCTTGTCAGCTTTAAAGATCTGTTGGAACTAGAACAGAAAGGGAAAAAAAATACAAATTTTAGTAGTCAGTTGTAACTTTATTTCCGAAATATTTTTTCCTGTTTCCTTTTGCTCATTAGAAAGTTTTTTTTTATGTGATAATATTGTGTTGGATGTGCGGACTAGCTCTCAGCCTGGCAGCTGATATATCTATCTCTAGCCCCACTACATCATCAGCATTGTGATCTCATTGACAGCGAGATCACAAGTGACTGACCTGGCAGCTATGAGTGGCTGTTCCTAAGCAGCAGTGATGTCACAGTCAGTGAGGTCACAATGCTGATGATGCAATGGGTGCAACAGAGCTAGAATGTCAGCTGCTAGGCGGAGTGCTGTTCCACACAGCACACCTACTAACATCAGGTAAACAATCCTCTAAATAACCAAAGGGAAAAGAAAAAGTACCTCAAATAAAAAAGATAATGGTTGACAGCTTTTAAAAACTAATATCAGTTTTAGGTAGTGCACTAGCTCTTTAATATTATTTGCTGCTGTACATGAGGAGATGGACCATTCAGATGCATGCTTTCCACCATCGTTGGGACCACCCTCAGAGCCATTTTTGTTATTTTTAGGTGGCACAGAGGCAGACTGAGAAGGCATTCTTCTTTCTAAAATATTTACATTTTTAAATGAGGTTTTTGGGCAAAAAATATAACAGGACTTACAATTATAAAGTCGTGTTGTGCACCTAAACACTTTAAGTAAAGCTTGCGACAGTTTGCCCTTGCCAAGAGATAACACAATTTGTACAATTTTCTGAAGGTCCACAAGGTCTCTCTGACATACCAATTAGAGAGAACCTTGAAATAATAAAAATGATCCCTAAAAAACGATGCTGTACAAGAGCCCAATAGTAAAAAAATTACCCTTACACTGAAGGAACTGAGCCAGATATGCCAAAGGTTAAACTGCAGCTCCTGTAACAGGAACCGATTAATTAAGGTGAAAGGGCACAGACAAAAACAGAAAGTACAAACACATCATTCTCTGTAAATTGGGTAGCTAAAAATAGTAAACCACTAAAAATGTAGCAACAGGAACGTGGTTTACTAGCCAGAATTATCACATTAGCCAAGCAGAATATTTTACGGTTCCTGGGAATCAGATGGGAACCAGAGAAATTTTAATTTACAGAAATCCCTAGCTAAATGCAGAGTAAACAAGGAAACTAACTAAATACACTTTTTAATACAACTACAGAATAAAAACCTGACGGTAGGACCAGCCATTACCGGACTTCACTGTGGGGTGACTGCTCTCTTCCGGTGGAGAAACAGATCTGAGCATGGTTGCAAAGTTTGAAACTACTTTCCAAATTCGAAAATTTGCATAGATTCTATCTATGGGGCATCACTCTTAGCAGAGATGACTGCATAAATTGTAAACAGGTAAGAGAGGGATTCCTGGGGTTAGAACAATAAACAATATTAAATTAAAAGTGGAGCTGTTGGCCAGAAGACTGAAGCTAACATCGGAGTTACTGCTTTCTTCAGCGGAGAAACAAATCTAACGTTGAAATATCAGGAAGAGCGTGACCACAGTGCAGAGTTTGAACTTGTAGCCTAAATTCTATCTCCAGGGCATCACACTCTGGAGGGATGCTCCACTTTTGTAAGGCATCATTGATGGGCTCCTTTTGTGTGAACTTTATCTCTGACCCTTTCCGTCTGCTTCATTGATATCCCTGCCTCAGATACCAGCATAAGTCTGTGTTCAGTCTGCTTTCATTGTGCACACTTCCTCCATCTATGCTACCAATCCATATCTCAGAGTACCAGCTGGATCGGCCCGATGGCACTGAGGGTTGAGGCACTGGACGCCACACCTTGCACCACGCCGGTGACCTGGGTTCGGGAGCGAGCTCAGGCCCACTGGGGATCGGCTGGGGAGGGTTGAGGATGAGTGCCCTTGTGATTCTCTCCTCCCCAGGTAGAAGGGGAGGGATGTCCCAGCGTGCTGGTGTCCCACGGTGGAGGCTGGGGGCACTACAGCAAGCCAGACGTGCACGTAGACTAGCGTGGTTGACGCCGGCAGGGTTGCCGTGTGCCAGGGCGTCGACGTGCACCATGCAGGGAGGTAGCACACAGAACAAGGGAAAACAATGGTGCCATGGAGAGGTGACGGCACCTGTCCCCCATGCCCCACGCCGGGCCAGCTCCGAGTCTGACTAACCTTCCATGTCCTCCACCAGGGCACCCTACCCTGTGGCCAGAGTCTGACTAGTAAGTACGCCCAAGAGGAGAGGGCGATCCACCCCAGGTGGGTTAAACTGGGGATGCTGGCCAGAGGGAGGGGGGAGGATAGGAGGTATAGTCGGGGAGACTTCAGGCTGGGCAGGACAAGGATCGATTGCCTGAGAGACACTCCATGGAGCCGCGACCAGAGGAAACTAAATTAAAAAAAAGAGTACCAGCTGGGCTAAAACTGAATTATACCAAAAGAAAAGCTTATTTCTAGGTGCAGACAGGATTCTTTTACAATTTTCTCTTCAGTTATTAACGGGAGGGAAGGGATCATTTGTGTATATTTTACATTTGAAATATCCTGCTGCACCTTTGGTTTTTTTAATTGAAGTCACTGTGCAAGTAACTAACTCTTGTTACTTGACCAGTGGCTTCAACTTGGGGGAAAGAAAACATTGAAAAAGCTTTCTAATGCTCCAAACTGGCACCCTCCATTTGAACTGTACTGAAAGCCCTGTCGTGTTTTTTGTTGTCTAAATGTTTAAACATGGTAACCATAGTGTGGCATATTGGAAAGCTGAAGGGACTGGGCTGCTGGCTCAACAGAGCCAAAAGAAAAACAGGATACTCACCTGTAACCCTAGTTCTAGGAGTGGTATATGGTTCACATCTACGCTTCTGGCAGTCTTCCTTTAAGAGCTATTCTTAGCCGGCCTGGTGGCACTGGAGGTTGAGGTGCTGGTCGCTACACTTCGCGTGACATCAATGACCTGGGTTCTGGAATGAGCCCAGGTCGCTGGGAGTCAGCAAGGGTGAGAGAGGACTGAGCATCAGGAGGACTGCTCTCCTCTCTTGGGGGGGGAGGCTCTGCCATTCCACTGGCTGATTGCCCTGTGGCAATGGCTGGAGGGCAGTACGGGTCGGGAGGACACATAGCTGGTGTCTCAAACGTGCTCAGCAGGTCAGGCCCTCTGCTCCCACAGTGCCAAACATTCATTTCTTTTTTCAGCTAAATATTTTCTTTGTAACCTAGGGCTTCCTGGTTTAGGTGGAGGCAGTGACGATTTTTGCTGCCCTGAAGGCGCTCTTTTCCCTTTCTGCACTACCACGCCTGCCCCATTCCCTCTCAGAGCAAGTCTGCTCCTGGCATAGCGGTCTGAGAGTTCAGCAGCCTCTTGCACTGTTTTGGATCTTGGTCCTTCAGCCAGGTTTTCAGCTCTGCTGGGCACGCCCAAAAAAACTGCTCTAACAGTACAGGATTTTCAGTTTTTTTTCTCTACAGAGGTTGCTTCAATTCCATCCCACCATTTTTTTTTTAATTAAGTATGCTTTATTAAATTTCAACATTCCACCAACAAAACAATAACAAAACACTAACAAGACAATACCACATATCAAACCAATCAAATCATATCAACCCATAGATAAATTAAGCCCATTCAAACAAAACCCAAACCCCCCATAAGATACCATAAGATCCACGTCCCCTCCCTCCCTCCCACTCCAAACACTGCCATGCATATTTAGACCATAGCATGAAGATATAAGCAAGACCATCAAGGCTTCCATAGAGCAAAAAGGGTCTCCAAAGTACCCCAAGTTGATAGGAAGGCCTTCAGCCTATCATGCATGGAGGCAATATGCCTTTCCAGCTGTAATGCTAATAAGACCTCCCTATACCATTCTACTATAGGAGGGAGTTTATCTTCTGCCCAGTGCCTCATAATAGTCAATTTAGCCACTGCAGCAATTAGTGCCATGTGCGCTCTTCTGATCCTAGGGGTACCAGGGGGATAGTAACCTAAGAGACAGATTTCGGGGGTGAAGAAAGTCTCCAAACCCAAAAAGGGATCCAAGGATTTACAAATAGATTGCCAAAAACTCTGCGTTTTGGAACAAGTCCATAGCATATGATAAAGTGAACCAATATCACTCTTACATTTACCACACACCGGTGAAGTCAATTTGCCCATTCTAAAAAGTTTCACTGGTGTGAGATAAATATTATGCATAATATTGAAATGGACTAACCGAAGCCTGTCTTGCTTTATGTATTTATACATTGTCTGCCAAATTTTCCCCCATAAATCAAAATCCTCAGAAGTTCCCAATTCCTTCGTCCAATAATAACAAATTCCAGTTGGTAATTTGGATTCCAAGACTTGGAGAGTCTTGTAAATGTTAGAAACAGGATGGGGTTGGGAAGCCACGTGAAGGAGTGTAGACACATCCATAGCCGCTGAATCCTTCAAAGGGATGCTAGAAAAAAGGAGATAAGGGCATTACTAACTTGAGCATACTTAAAAGCAAATGTATCTGGCACCCTAGAGGCCCTATAACTATTCATCTGAGGCCAAAAAGTGGAGGATATTGGGTAGCATCCAATCTTGAAATGCGGATTACCTATAATAGGCTGCTCCAATGACTGACACCACCTCACTCCAAGATACTTCTGGAGTTTATGAGAAGCCTTGAGTGACCAACCCATCGGGCTTTTCCTAAGAGACCTGGGAATATACAGTAAGATGGAGAGACATACAGAAGAGCAGATAACGTAGAGTGGACTTTAGCCGCCAAATGTTTCTCTATGCTCAACCACAAAGGGGAGTATTCCGATGGTCCATAATTTTTATTCCAAAAAGCCAGTTTACTAAGATGGTGAGCAACATAATATAAAAAGAAAGAGGGGGCCGCAAGGCCTCCCTTATACTTCGGAGCAGTCAGCTTAAAGTAGGCTCTGCGGATACCGTTCCCTTTCCACAGAAAACCACTAACCAGTCTTTGAAACCTGGTAAACCATACTTTGGGTAAAAAAACCTCCTAACATCCCCATTGGATATAACATCCTCGGCAACACATTCATTTTAATAATACTTAATCTCCCCCACAGGGAAAAAGGAAGCAGTCCCCACCTCTCCATATCCCCAGCTACTGTTTTAGACAGATTGATAAGGTTATCTTTAATCATGGATCCTATATCCCTAGAAACTCTAATACCCAGATATGTTAGGGACTTTGCTTCCCATGAAAGACCATAAGGTGACAATTCAGCCTTCATCACTCTACCATTTAAAGGTAAGACTTTGGTTTTAGACCGGTTCAGTTTGTAAAAAGATACCTTAGAGAAATCCTCAATTTCAGAAAGTAAAGCTGGGATGGTTAGATATGGTTTCTCAACATGCAGCAGAATATCATCTGCATATGCCGAGAGCACATATCTCGCTGTACCCACCTGAATACCTATAATACTTGGATTGACTAACAACCTACATAGCAGGAGCTCTAAATAAAGATTGAAAAGTAAGGGGACAAGGGACACCCTGCCTTGTACCCAGAAAGCTGAAAGGGGCCAGAGAGTACACCATTGCATCTAATTCTAGCCGATGGGGAGGAATACAAAAGCTGTACCCACCTCAGAAAAGCGTCGGGCAAAACAAAGCAGGTCAGGGTGGCGAAAAGGAAGTCCCAGGAGACCCTGTCAAGTGCTTTTTCTGCATCCAGGGACACCAGCACCATTGGTATGCTGGAGTCCCTGGCAGCAGAAATAAGATGTAAAGGTTTTTCGCATATGATCCCCGGACGACCTTCCCGCCATAAACCCAACCTGCTCATAGCCTATGAGGTTACCCATTACCTTTAAAAGCCTATTAGCCACGATTTTAGCTAATATTTTAATATCGGAATTAAGCAGGGAGATAGGACGGTAACTTCCAAGACTTAATGGGTCTTTCCTAGGTTTTAAAATTAAAGTTATTAAAGCCTCCTGGAAACTGGGGTCCGATATACCATTATCGTACCAATAACTAAATACCTCACTCAGTACTGGGCTTAGAATAGATTGACAAGCCTTATATAAATTGTTTGGTAACCCAACAGGCCCAGGAGATTTATCGACAGGCAATTGTTCTATAGCTAGCTGAATTTCTGCGATGGAAATACGAGCACTCAGGGAGGCTGCCTCTGCAGTAGTAATTTTAGGCAAGCTCACTGAGTTGAGATAATGATTTATATCAGCTTTGGAGGGACATGAAGAAGGATCAACCACATAAAGTTCCTGAAAGTACCTACCAAACCCCTCCGCTATTTCTTGAGGATCAGTACATACTTGCCCATCTTGCGCAAAGCTAATTCCTGCAATAAATTGTGAAGCCTCCAATTGCCGAATACAAAAGGCAAGTAGTTTCCCTGCTCTCTCCCATCTCTAGATACTTTAATTTAGTTCTCTGGAGAGACAACTCTGCCCTTTGAGAAATCAGACTTACATACTGAGCCTGCAACTGATACAATCTAGCCCAAACATCTGCCGAGGAATGTCGAGAGAGGGTGTGCTCCAAACTTTGGATTGATGCAAGGAGAGCGTCCATCTGAGCCCTCTGTTGATGGACCCTTTTTGTTGCCATTATAATGAATTCTCCCCGCAGAGAGCATTTTAAGGCTGCCCAGACCAAATCATACTTACCAACTGATCCCTGATTACAACTGAGAAAGGATGTAATAAACTCCATAGTATGCGTCAGGGAAGCTTTGTTACGTAGCAGCTGAGTATTCAGCCGCCACTGGGGGGATCGTTTACAACCTGCCCTTAACCAATAATTTATACTAACGGGCGCATGATCTGACAGGACTCTAGCAAAAATCCCCGCATGTAGCACCCCGGGCAAAGCAAAGGAGCTTATAAGAAAATAATCGATTCGGGAGTAGGTTCCATGTGGAGAAGAAAAAAGGTATATTGCCTCTCTGTAGGATTTAGAGCTCTCCATGCATCAATCAAAGCAGCACCTCTGATCAAGTCTTTCAGAGCCAGTTGGGCTGGAGATAGACCACGTTTCTCACAGTTAGACCTGTCCAGCTCTGTTTGGGGAACAAGATTCCAGTCCCCCCCAGTATCGTAAGCTTTGATGGATTGGTCACCACAAGGTTTAATAATTGAACAAAGAATGAAGGGGAGTCAGTATTTGGACCATAGATTGAGCCAAGCAATATCGGTTGAGATTCTAGCATACCATGTACCAAGATGTAACGGCCCTCTGAATCCCAGATTTCTTGGGTTGATCTAAAAGGGACATTTTTTGCTATTAGAATCATTACCCCACCTTTATTCGTTGGATTTCCCTGATCCAAAAACTTGCCCCACCCACTGTCTTTGAAAAAGGGAGTTATCCTCCCTCCTCAGATGAGTTTCTTGAAGAAAAGCAACTCCTGCTCGAAGATGCAGTAGGTGCTTCAATATCATTTGCCTTTTAACCCTATCTTTGGCCCCTTTAATATTCCAACTTACAAAACAGTATTGACTGTTCATATTCCTAACAAAATGTTGTTCTGGAGAAACACATCAGTCCCATAGGGAGGCTGTCCATGTTCAGCACAAAATGTTATTTTGGAAATAGACAGCAGCCCCAATAAAATGGCCTTGATGGTCATTAAAATGCTCCTAAACAATAAAGCAAGGCAGTGTATGGCATTCCCCCCCTTTACTAATACCACCCCCGAAAACAGCCCCTCACCCCTAGAAACTAACACTCTTAAACTCACCAACTCAACATTAAAACCACCTGCTCAAGTTAACTGCACCCGCTATTTGACTGCTACATGATGTTAAAGCGAAAACCCAAACATAACATTCTTACCCCTGCTTGCCCCCACCCTCCCTATACCCATCTTTATGAAACCAAGAACAGAAATAGTAACTTAATGTAGTCCCTGCCCTGTATTCACCCATGTACCCTATAATATGGTATCTTACTATCAAACCTGTAGCACAATAACTCAAAATATAAGCAAAATTGGCATCTAAGGAAACATTCAATAATTCCCTATTATTTCAACTTAGTAGGCTCCACCCCTAACACATTAATGCCTGATTTAGATCCAGTGTTAGATTACTCTGGACAATTATGTTAATCTCATAACTATTTGCTATCTGTGGTAACAAATAATAACAGTCCCCTTATCCCTCATTAGGCTGCTCTCAAACTTCAGAAGAGAAGTCCAGTTTACCAGTATACCAAACATAATCTTGAATGGACAGAACAAAACACCCCCACACAGTCAATTGCCATCTAAGGCATGTGTCCCTTTGACGAAACAGAATATTTAAACCCCATAAAGGATTTGCAGTTCCTTCAACCAAAAATAAACAAGTACTGGTCCCACGAGGAAAGGATTAATGGACTATCTCCAATTCCAGCTATATCAAGTGTTCCAACATACAAGAAAGGGAAACGAAGGAGTATATCCCCAGTACTCCCTGATGTATTAAGATGCTCTGTTTTCAAGGCAACTCCTTTCAGCGTTCAAGAAGAACGAAACATTCAATACCCATTCAGTCTATGCATAACTCCACCGCATACCACGTTGCCTTATCATAATGTCACCAAATCAGCCGCATAACACGCCAATAAAATAACACCTCCTAAGCTTGAGACGAATATTCAGAGCGCCACCTTCATAAGCCGTGAAGCTCCCAAGGAACGAGTAAAGGCATCCTTAATTGCATCACTCTCCTATATGAGAACCAGAACTGCAGGAGAAGGGATTGAGTCCAGCCTGCTCACTCCTCTTATCTAAAGCTGTTACAGATGAGCAGAGCAGTCCAAACCAAATACAGCCACATCTCTCGGTTAAACTTTGCAACCTCGTCACTCTGCCCCGCTGTTCACTTGTACAGGTCAGGGAAAAGCTCTTTCAAATCTTGCAATGCCCGTGCAGGGGAATCGAAGGACAGACACTTATCATTATGTTTAACCAGGAGACTCGCCAGGTATTGGACTCGGAAAGGTTTGCCAGCTGCCACCGAATTTCGGCACTAATGGAATTGTATCCCTGTCGCCTCAACCGAACCCAGTACGGGGAGGTCTTCGTAATCTGGATCTCCTCACCTTCGCCAGGATATGCTGTTTATCTAAAAATTTAGTAGTTTAAAAATAATCGGTCTGGGAGGCTGACCTGACGTTGGCATGGGGCGCAGAGCGCGATGAGCCCTTTCGATGACATACTCCCCCCATTAGGGGACAGACCAGCTATTCTGGCACATAACCTTTGCTGAAATGGAATTGGAGCATTGCCTTCCTCCCACTCCGGTATTCCAATAATCAACAAATTATTGCACCTACTGCACCCCTCCAGGTCTTCTAACTTATCTTCTAACTTCTTAAGCTTCCGTACAAAACTCACACTTTCCTGCCCGGCTTTCTCTTGTTTCTTCTCAAGAGAGATGATCCTCGCTTCAGAGTCCCCAGCTGTCATTGATAAGGTTGCCACTGAGTCCTTAATTGTTTGGAGATCTTTGGAGATCGCAGCGACAGCCGCTTGCAGCGGTTGCATGATTTCCAAAACCCTCTCTTGCGAGAGAGCTGCTGCTGCCGCGACATTTTCGAGGCTAGGCCTGCTGCTGCTTGGCCGCTTAGCGGCCTTATCCTTCTCCGGAGTGAGGGCTGTGAATGCCTCGAGGTGCTTTTTTCATGTAAACCTCCATACTACACTCTGCCTCCGAATTCTCGAGCAAGTTGTCACACCAGTCGGCTTCAAGCAAAAACAGGTTTGACTCAAAAACGATGTTATTTTTGAGAAATTAACAGGTGGAAGACAGAGCTACGGGGACAAGCTGCTTCAGCTTAGGCTGCCATCACGTGACCCCCCCCCCACCAACATTTTAAAAACTGAAATTGTTTAGTGGCTAGCTCCTCATAGCTCATGTCAGGGCTTCTCCTGAGCTTACGGAATTTCACTCTGTAGGCCTCTGCTGTTCATATTTTTTGAGCAGGGCAGCTTTAAGTTTATTGTAGTCATTACTGTCCTTGTTGTCCATTTGACCAAATGCATCCTGAGCTTTCCTGGTAAGTAGCGAGGATACCTGGAAGCTCCAGGACCCTCTAGGAATATTTGCCTGAATATGTACCTTTTCAAAGGAATTTAAAAAGGCATCCATATCTTCCCCCTCTTTAGATTCAGCTATCAATTTGGAATTTAATTTGTAACCCAGTCCTGGAGTCCCAGTTAACCCCAGGCCACTTACCTGCTCTGGTGCTGGTGTTTGGAGTCGTAGCTTCTCCAGTTCATGTTGCCTCTGGTGCTCATGCTCTTCTAGCTTGGCCTCTCGCTGAAGCTGTCACTCCCTTTCCTCTGCCTCTAACTGAAGCTGTCACTCTCTTTCCTCTGTGGTTCACCGCTCTTGCCTCTCTTTTCTCTTGAACTCCAGCTCCATTCTCTGCAACTCCATCTGCAGCCTGAGCTCTTCTGGCTCCAGAATGTTGGTGACCTTCCCCAGCTGCTGTGGCTCTCGGCTTGCACTGGTCCTGCTGTCCTCCTCACCAGATCTGGACACTGCACTGGACCCTGGACCCTCCACACCCAAGGTTCAGTCCTTTCCAGTCACAGACTGTGACTCGAGGTCTTGTGCATCAGCTGCCACAAGAGCCTCCATGAGCTTCTTTTTGGCTCTGCCCTCGTGCTGGACTCCTCTCTCTTGGCACAACTGCTTCAGTCTGCAGTGTACTCGCTGTAGTTGGAAGCCATCTTCTTCCCTATCTATGGCTACACTAACTTGCACCCGAAAAAAATAAAACAGAGGACTTGGACTGTAAGCACAACAATGATATAGTTCTATTTACTTTTTTAAAAATCACTGCCTTATTTTGCGTGTGAGCTGTTACACTATTAATCTGACACACAGGTCTGTTAATGCTTGTGTTATCAAATACTTTTAAATCGCACTGCTGCCAACCAAATCTGTCACAAACGCACTCCGCAGGGCAGGCCCTCTGCTCCCACAGTGCCAAACCTCGAAGCGCAATATGTGAACAGGAGATAAATAGGGTAACCCTCCTGTCTGTTTTGGGTCCGAATCACCTACTAGCCTCGAGTCTGGGGTCAAATATAAATCTTTTTGTAGCACACCCAGTTAACAGGCTCAGACATGTGTTCTCTTCGGGGAAATGCAATACAATATTTCACCCAGTGGGCACCCAGCCAGGTTCAAAAGTGTACCCGTATGACTCAATATGAGACCCAGGTATATTCTTACCTTTTAGCAAAATAGTTAACACACCCTTTTCTAGAGCACTTAACAGTTGTCAGAATTATTAACACTTTTTCAGCATTCACATGCAAAAGAAACTGAGAAGGCACAGGCAACATTTCATGGAAAATAGTGTTTACTAAAAATTTTAAATGGATAAAATGCCAAACATATAACATAAATACTTACAGTCAGAACTAAATTGTAAATTATAGAACACAAAAAAAAGCTTGAATACTTTAAAGTTCTAGCTGGATTATGTCTTTCAAAAGTGCCTTGTTTTCAGTCCCGAGATCAAGGGTGTCACTCCTCTTGGAGTCCAGAGATAAAAGCCCATTTCCCTTAAGATGCTTGACAATTTGAAAATCCATTTCCCCACCTCCTTATGAGGTTACAGCACCCATGAGGTCACTGTCAGCCGTGTGACCACTCTATAATCTGAGTATGAATATTTAAAAAGGATATTATTTTTCTGCTGGCTGGAAATCAGCAGTTACCAATTAAAAAAATATATGACAGTCTCTTTGCAAGCAGGTTCCTTTGATGGCTCATAAACCCACATCCTGTCACCAGTTCCCTTCTATGTGTGAAAACCAACAGGGATCAGCCAAATGTCCTCTTTCTTTCCAGGGTCATAAAATGCATACTTGGACCCAGCTTCAAAAGCAGAAGCATGTTATAAGGAGTTATAAACTGTCACTCTGGAAGGAAGTCTTTAATTAGTGTTTCCACTGGCCAGTTTTATGATAGTCTGCTGATTCAGCACACTGCCACCTTTGGATCACAAAGGTCACTATTACCATTGCCAGGATGTTTTCTTTTCTAAGCAGACATTCACAAGCCATATATTTATATCACAATTTATAAATATAATAATAAGCAGGTGGCAGAGAAATCACAGCCAGCGTCTTTACGTCAGAGGGAAGGGGGGTTGAAAAGAAAATGTGAAAAAGGGAGCTAGCAGGCTCCATGATGGCCCGATGTGTCCCTGTGGCTGCCTTGACTTCTGGGTTATGCTCTGGAGTGGGGGTGGAGAAAGTCGATGCTCCTCTCCCTGGCCCCGTCATTGGGGGCAAGCTGTGGAGTAATTACAGGGTTGGTCAGGGAGGGGATACTCGAGTACGGAAGATGAGCTTCTCCCAGAGAGGGGCCATAGCCGCCTGCCAGGCTCAGAGGAGTATAAAAATCTATATGAAAAAAAAAAAAGTTGTTCTTGCTGGGCAGTCTTCAAGCTTAAGCTCCTCCCACCACCGGGGTGGATTATCCCTTGACTACACCCCACGACGTCACATCTTGCACGCTGGAAGAAGGGATCCATGTACCACTTGCCAGGGGAAGTCAGGTGGGTTGTGTGGATGTGAACCATATACCACTCCTAGAACTATGGTTACAGTAGAGTAACCTATTTTTCTAGGGATGTGGATATGGTTCAATTATCCACACTTCTGGCAGACTTCCAGCAGTTTTCTGGGAGGAGGGGGCAAGACACACAGCCCTGTTTGGTGAACAGAGATTGGAGAACAGGTCTCAAAAGCACCATCCCAGTGTGACTCATGGTCAGTGCTGTAATGGGAAATGAAAGTGTGTGCTGACTTCCAGGTAGATGCCCTACAGAACTCCTGTATAGGGAGATCCCTGAAAGCAACCACCAAGGCAGCGGTATTTCTGGTGGAATGAGCCCTAAACATTATGGGAGGCTCTCTAGCAGTCAGCCTACGGTATAGCAGAGATCGATGCTTGAGAACAATCCACCTGCCAATCATCCACTTTGCTGCTGGTCTGCCGGGTGAGGCGTCAGCATATGTGACAAAGAGCTGATGAGCCTCACCACAAACTCCAACTGTATGCTCTCTGTATAATAGGCGCTCGCCACAGGTCCAAAGTATGGAGCCTATGATTGGCCTCCGAAGATGGGTTGGTAAAGTATACCAGTAAATTAATCAATGGGTTAAGGTGGAACTCCAGTACAACCTTCGGGAGAAGCTTTGGATGCATGCAAAGGATGACTTTGTCCCTCTGGAAAACCAAGTAAAGAGACTCCACTGAGAGTACCTTGAGCTCACTGATCCTTCTAGCAGAGGTACAGCTGCCAAAAAGGCAGTTTCCACGACTGGTGTGACATCTCACACCTGTGCATCGGCTCAAAAGGCTTGCTGATGAGCATTGCCAAAACCAGCAACAGATCCCAAGGTGCTGGTGGTTCATGCACCATTCCCTGTGCCACTGTTAACATACAACCTGCACCTGGTATGCAGAGATGGCTGCCAGGTACACCTTGATGGTTCTTGAGCTCAGCCATAGCTGGGAGAGGGACCACAGATAGTCCAGGATGCTAGCCAAAGGGCAGGCAAGGAGATCAAACTCTCTGTCCTGGCACCAAATGGCAAATATTTTCCATTTGAAAGCATAGAATTGATGAGTTGACTCCTTTTGGGATGCCTCCACAGTGTGGAGCACACTGTACGAAAGTCCCAAATCCTCAAACTCTAGCCACTCAGAAACCAGGCCGTGAGGTGCAGGGATTGCAGATCCGGGTGCAAGATCTTCCCCTGATGACAGGACAGCAGATCTAGGGGGCAACTGCCACCATGGAGGTCTGCTGCTGAGACTGAGGAGATCCAGGTACCAAAACTGACATGGCCAGTCCGTTGCAATCAGGATCATCCCTGCCTTGTCCCTTCACATCTTGACCTCTATCTTGTGGATCAAGGGAAAAGGAGGGAAGGCATACAGGAGGCCTGGGGTACAGGGACTCACGAAGGCATCCCCCAACAGTGTCCCAGACTGAGGGGGTGAGCAAAAAACAGCCTTAGTTTCGCATTCTCCCTGGTGGCAAAGAGGTCCAACAGAGGAGTGCCCCACAGGGAGAATAGGTGGTTCATCACCTCCTGATGCAGAGATCACTCATGTGATGTCTCGCCTACCTAGCTGAGGGTGTCTGCCAGCTGGTTGTCGGCTCCTGTGTCGTGAGTCGCTGGGAGATCCACACCCAAGCTGTGCACGATGGTCCAGGTGCGGAGGGCCTCCTGACGCAAGGGAAGGGAGCTCATTCCACACTGCTTGTTTAGGTAGACCATGGTCATGGTGTTGTCCATCTGGACTTGCAACACCTGACTCCAGAAAAAGGAGTGAATTCCGTCAGAGCTGGGTGCACTGCCTGGAGTTTCAGCAGGTTGGTGTGGTGACGGGACTTCCTGGGGGTCCAGAGCCCATGGGCTCTGTGGTCCCCTTGGTGGGCTTCCCACCCCACCAGAGATGCATCTGTAGTCAGAATGACAGATAGCTCTGGGCAGACAAATGTGACTCCTTCTTCCAGATGTTGTGGGACTTGATGACGTCCCATATTGGCTGGGTCACGGTAACCGACTGGTACAAGTGACCAAGGTGTTGAGACCACTGACCGTTCAGCTCCCACTGAAAGTAATGCATCTGCCAGCAGGCCCACCAGACCACATTGATGCAGGATGCCACGTACCTCAGCAGCCACAGGAAGTACCGGGCAGGGCACGAGTGCCCAACCTGAAATGATATGGCAGAGGAGATGAGATCCAGTGCCTAGTTCACAGGGAGTCAGGCCTTGGCTCGGAGGGAGTCTAGCTCTGCCCCAGTGAAGTTAATCACTTGTGAGGGGTTGAATTCAGGCTTGGTCAGATTGACCAGAAGGCCTAAGTCTCTGTAGGTCTGGATGGCCATGTCCATGGACCACTTCACTGCCTCCTTGGATGGCCCGGCTATCAGCCAGTCATCCAAGTAGGGGTATACCCTGACCGCCTACCACCACAGGAAGGCTGCCACCACTGCCATGCACTTGGTGAAGACCCTGGGCGTCAAGGAGAGGCCGAAAGGCATGACCTGGAACTGGTACAGAACCCCTTCTGCACAGAACTGGAGGTACTGCCAGAGGAACAAACAGACTGGAATATGGAAGAATGCATCCTGGAGGTCCAGGGAACAGAACCACATGCCCTTCTGCAGAGATGGCATTATCTGATTCTGAGTTGGCATCCTAAACTTGCACTTTCAGAGGTATCTATTGAGATCATGAAGATCCAGTATGGGGCACTAACCCCCTGTCCGTTTCAGGACCAGGAAGTACCTAAACATGAAGCCCTGACCTGCCATGGAGTCTGGTACACAGGCTATGGCTCCTTTCTCTCTGAGCTGAGCAACGTCCTCCATGAGGGTGGACAGCATGTCCTGTGACACCATGGACTCCCTTGGCACATGAGGCTGGTTAGATGGAAGAGCCTCAAAACTTAGAGGCAACCCTTCGCCTACCACCTCTAAGACCCACTTGGCCAGGGTAATTACGGACCAAGTGTGACAGAAGTGGCTCAGTCAACAACCCCATGGGGAGATGAGGCAGGGACTGGATGGGTGTGAGGTAGACACCCTCAACCTATCAGCGGGCAGCTTTGGGGGGGCACTGGCACCTGCTGCCAGAAGGGTACCACTACCCCACCCCATATTTTTTGGGGCCCTGACTAGGGAATTTGGTCTTGGGGTGCCAAGCCTGTAAGAGCCCCTGCTGAGGCTGCTGCTGCCTAGGTTGCTGTGACAGAAAGAGCCAAATCTGAAAGGGCTTTTTCTTTAGCTTCTGTTCTTTCTGCTCCTTCTGTGTGGAGGTCACAGAATCTAGAATGTCAGTTGACTTCTCAGTCTTGGGGAGGTATCCTTCCACTCTGGGACCAAAGAGGTCAGTCCCCAAGAAGGGAACATCAGCCAACTTATGCTGGGCATCCTCCATAAAGGAGGATGCCCTCAGCCAGGCCCTGCGATGCATAGCAATGGTCACTGCCACAGCACAGGTGCAAGAATTGTCCACATCCAAGCCTGTCTGAAGCTGGTGTTTAGCCAGCATTTGACCTTGGTCTCTGAACACTTTCATCGCCATCTGCTTGTTGGCAGGGAGGTAAGGAGGACAGTACTGAGGACTTCCTTCTAGGAGTGACCAAAGTGGGCCATCATTGGGCATAACTTGCCTGATCGAGATCAAGTGAGGACGCAGCATAGATTTCTTCTGCTGCATGGTCAAGCTTCTTAGACTCTTTATCAGGGGGCTTGTCCACATACCTGGTATTACCGGATTTGCGGAAGACCGCCTCAGCAACCAGATCCTTGGCTGAGGGGTGGTCTGAAAATCCAGATAAGGTGCCAGTAGGGACCGCATACTTGCAGGCCATATAGGCAGAAGGTGCCAGGCAGGAAGCTGGGTGCTGCCAAAGCTCCAGCACCAGTCCCAGGAGCAGGGGTGTAGCCAGGCATTTCAGATTTGTATACCAACCTGCCACACTGCTACCCCCTCCCCCACTGTTGTACATGCCTGCCCCCCACCATGACTCAAGTCCAAGGTTCCTGGCTCCACTCAGATGATTCCCACACTAGACCTGCTGTCTGTCTGTGGTGCTAGTGTGGTGCTTGCTGCTGCTGGTAAACACTGCTGACTGCACCACGAGTCCAAGACCACAACAGAAATTTCTTCTCTCTCCCCCCTGCAGGTAGGCAGATTTGCTTCACTTGCCACTCCACATGAAGTCTTCATTCTTTTAGGTGGCTCTGAGTCTGTTCTTCCATCTGCTGCTCCTCAGTTCTTCTACTGCTTCTCTCACTCCCAGTACAACTGAACTAATAGTATGGCTTCTAACTTTGCTGGAGCATTTAAACTTGCCGCCTAGACTTGCCACACCCCCTACCAGATGCCGGAGCCAATCACTGTACAGGCAGACCATGCAGACCTAATTGAGACTTTAAGCTTCAACATCCACGGTCCACTCTGTCACCCCCTCCCCCAAAACAAAGCTGAAAGAGAAAAGTAAAAGCCTACGAAGCCAAACAAAGGAATTTAAACATGATGGACTAGAGAGGGCAGAGCAATGCTGGCCAGCTTGTTTGCTACCCCCTGCTACTAAACTTGGTATGCCATGGCTTACTTGGAGTATCAGTAGCTACGCCCTTGCCAGGATGGACTTGGCCAATGGGAAGGCAACTCCAGGGGATTCATCCTGGTTCAGTATCTTCATGAAGGGATACTTAGCCCTTTTGTGGACTGGCTCCAAGGGAGCCTCCATGGACTTGGACTAAGTATGAGCAGAGCATCAAAATACACTGGTCCGTGGTCAGTAGTCAGTTTTTTAACCGATTCCTGCTCAAAGGTATAAGCCCTTGAAGATTGCATCTAGGACCCTTCAGACTTGGATGAGGAATCCTTGAATTCGTCCCTCATAGAAACATACATAGAAATATAAAAGTTGATGGCAGATAAGGACCTCAAGGCCCATCCAGTCTACCCATTTCTTTTTCTACCTTATGAATGTGCCATCGGCATAAGCTCTGTCACTGGTCTGTCTTATTCGTACTTATCTGTATTGGTCCCTTATGCCTCTCCCATGCCTGTTTGAAGTCCTGCACTGTACTCATATCCACCACTTCCTGAGGTAGGCCATTCCATGCATCCACCTCCCTTTCTGTGAAAAAGAACTTCCTCACATTACCCCTTAATCGGCCTCCCTCTAATCTGATGCTGTGTCCTCTTGTCCTGCTATTTTTCTTATATTGAAACATGTTAGACTCTTTCACCTTGTTAATGCCCTTAAAGTGTTTGAATGTTTCAATCGTATCACCTCTCTTCCTCCTTTGCTCCAGTGTATACACATTGAGTTCCGTTAATCTGTCCTCGTATGTTTTCTGATGCAGGCCCTGCACCATTTTGGTTGCCTTTCTCTGGACTGCCTCAGTTTGGTTTATGTCCTTGTGAAGGTGTGGCCTCCAGTACTGCATGCAATACTCCAGATGGGGCCTAACCAGTGTCTTGTAAAGAGGGATTATTACCTCCCTCTTACAACTTGTGATACCCCTACTAATACACCCCAACATCCCTGTGCCTTACCTACTGCTTTAGTGGTCTGGTTGGATGATTTCAGGTCATCTGTGATGATGATGCCAAGTCTCTTTCTTCCCTTGTGACTGCCAGCAACTCCCCTCCCAACCTATAGGTGGCTTCAGGGTTTCTTTTCCCTATGTGCATGATCTTGCACTTCTTTGCGTTAAACCCCAGTTGCCACTCTTCCAACCATTTTGACAGTTTATCCAGATCTCTTCTCATTCTGCCCACCCCATCTGGATCATCTACTCTGTTGCAGATCTTGGTGTCATCTGCAAACAGACAAATTTTACCCTCCAGCCCATCTGTAATGTCACTGATAAAGATATTGAAGAGGACTAGCCCCAGGACTGATCCCTGAGGTACCCCGCTTGTGACTTGCATCTCTTCTGACTGTACACCGTTTACAACCACTCTCTGTTTTCTGCTCGTCAACCAGTTTGCCACCCAGCTGACCAACTTCTGACCCACCCCGAGCCTACCCAGCTTATTAATCAATCTTCTATGTGGAACCATATCGAAAGCTTTGCTGAAGTTAAGGTAGTCGACACCAACTGCTCCCCCTTGGTCCACCACTCTGGTTACCCAGTCAAAGAAATCTATGAGATTAGTTTGACAGTACCTTCCTTTTGTAAACCCATGCTGTCTTGGATCCTGTGCTCCTATGGATTCCAGGTGTTGCACTATCCTTTCCTTAAGGAGTGCCTCCATAATCTTGCCCACTACTGAGGTAAGACTGACTGGTCTGTAGTTCCCTGCCTTCTCCGTTACCACTCTTGTGGAGCGGGATTACATGAGCCCTTCTCCAGTCTTCTGGGACCTCTCCTGTGCTCAGAGACTCACCAAACAGTTGAACATAGAATTATAGAATTTGACGGCAGATAAGAACCGCTTGGTCCACCTAGTCTGCCCATTTTCCTACCTAACAGATGAGCTGCAGATTCTAGTTAACCAACAGCTTACTTCCTCCTACCCCCACTAGGACTGCCTTATGTCTGTCCCATGCATTCTTGAATTCCCCCACTGTTCTTGACTCCATGACCTCCTCAGGAAATCTTTTCCATGCATCCACAACCCTCTCTGTGAAAAAATACTTCCTCACATTACCTCTGAGCCGTCCCCCCTCTATCTTCAAATTGTGCCCCCTTGTTCTTGCACATCTCTTTTTCTGAACGATGCTACCCTCTTAGACTTTGTTGATTCCCTTGAGGTACTTGAAAGTTTCTATCATGTTCCCTCTCTCCCTTCTTTCCTCAAGGTATACATATTAAGCTCCTTTAGTCTTTCTTCATATGTCTTCTGGTGCAGACCCTGCACCATTTTGGTTGCCCTCCTCTGGACAGCCTCCACTCTGTCTATGTCTTTGCAGATATGGGGTCTCCAGAACTGCACACAGTACTCCAGATGGGGTCTCACCAACTGTCTGTACAGAGGGATAACAACTTCCTGTTTTCTACTATTGATGCCTCACCCTATGCATCCCAGTACCCCCAGTCTTCCTTACTGCCTTCTCACATTGCTTGTCCACCTTTAGGTCATCTGATATAATTACCCCAGGTCCCTTTCCATTTTTACTTTTGTCAGTATCTCACCCCCCATTGTGTACTCTTCCCCTGGGTTTTTGTTTCCCAGGTGCATTACCTTGCACTTCTTTGCACTGAATCTGAGCTGCCATATTTGACCATTCCTCCAACCTTGCCAGTCCCTTCTCATCCTTTCCACTCCACCTTGTGTATCAACCCTGTTGCAGATCTTTGTGTCATCTGCAAAGAAACATACTTTTCCTTCCAGTTCCTCTGCAATGTCACTTATAAAGACATTAAAAAGGACCGGTCCCAGTACCGAACCCTGCAGTGCCCTGCTAGTAAACCTCCTTTCTTCACTGTGGACTCCATTTACTACTACCCTTTGCATCCTGTTGTCTAGCCAATATTTTTTTCTGATAATGGCTCTGCTAGTTCCACCCTTAGCTCCCTGGTATATATGCCACCAGGTCCCATTGCCTTGTCCACCCTGAGCTTATCGAGCTCTTGTAGGACCTTTTCTTTTGTGAAGGGACTAGTGCACACCTCCCTCCCCCCTGTGTCCATGGTGCTGAGCTGTGGGCCCTACCCTACCTTCTCCTCAATAAATACTGAGCAGAAGTATCTATTTAGGATAGATACTTTTACATGGTCCTCCTCCTCCTCCCCTTATCCCTTTGATCTATTAATACCCCTCTGGACTTTCTCCTTTCACTAATGGATCTATAGAAAGTCTTGTCACCTTCTTTACTTTCATGCTAGTGTTTCCTCAAGTTTGGGCCTTTGCCTGCCTTACTGCTTTCCTGCTTCCCTTAGGGAAGTTTGGTATCTCCTATCTTCATCCGCTCGTTCCTTATATTTCCTGATTGCTAGCTTTTGGCTGTGACCTTTTCTACTGTGTTTTGAGAACCAAGTGGTTTCCTTCTTCTTGCCTTCCTTTTTCTCTAATACAATGGGATGTTGCTTCAAGTATTGCATCCTTAATACTTGCCTACTTTGCCTTACCCTCACCTGTATTTCTTCTTGACAGGGCTAGCTTAACTCTATTGGCCATCTTATCAAAGTCAGCTTCTCTGAAGTCCCATATTTTTGTCTTGGAATGGATGATTTAGTTCTAGTGGCCAAATTGAACCATACCATGTGATGGTCATTGGCCCCAGGTGACCTTCTACCTGGAGATCTGTGATCCTTTCCTCTTAGTCAGTACTAGATCTAGGATAGCCCTGTCTCTTGTGGGTTGTTGTACCAGTTGTTTGAGGCCTTCCCCTGCAGGGAATCCACTATGTGTCTAGTTCTGGCAGATGTCCCTGCTGGTATTGACCAATCTGTGTCTGGCATGTTGAAGTCTCCCATTATCAGAACCTTCCCCTTAGTTGTTGTGTTTTGTATATCTTCTAACAGTAATGTGTCTATGTCCTTCCCCTGGTTTGGAAGCCTGTAGACAACCCCAGTTCATACAGATGGCCCATTTCCAGTTTCCAGGGTGACCCACAGTTCTTCTGGCTCCTTATGTGTATTTTGAATTTCTGTAGCTTTGATATTTTCATTGACATAAAGGGCCCCTCAACCCCCCCTCCTTTTTTGCACCTCGGTCTCTTCTGAACAGTACATAGCCGGGTACTGAAGTCTCCCAAGTGTGGTTACTGGTGAACCATGTCTAGTTAATGGCTACTATGGCCTCTGTCATTATTGCTTGCAGGTCTGGAATCTTGTTTCCCAGACTGCGAGCATTTGTGTACATGATTTTCAACTGACCAGATTTTGGTGTGTTGGTTGTTGGGCGAGGTCTGGTGTTTTCCCTGTGCGTCGTATGGGGAGCTGAACCTTTTTCCTTACCCTCAGCTGTTTGCTGCTGTGCCCCTCTCAAGGCTCGGTCAAGTACGTGATCTCCACCAACTGGCCCAGCAAGCCAGTAGCCAGCTATGAGTCCTTGGAAGGGGCTCCCTGCATGAGCTGCCATGGAAGCAGCTTTCACCAGTATCAGTGGGGAGACACGTGTCAGAGACAGCTGTTTTGGTAGGACCAGGACGAGCTGAACTGGTGGTTACCAGTTGACCCCAGTGGTCAAGAGTAGAGCCCTACCCTGCCCAACCAATGCCCATTGCTGCCAAATGAGCTCCTCGTAGGGCTGACATATATGGCAGTGGAGCCTCTCTTGTCCTCCAAGGATGAAAGTGAAGAAGAGCGCCAGCAGCAGCTCCTCCTGGTCAAATGGGATCAACAGCATGAGGAATCCCTCGACCTCGATCTTAACCTGAATTTTGAGTGTCGACTATATCAATGATGTCAAGGAGACACGCCCAGAAGGGCAGTGTAGACTCCATGCACAAGATTTGGCTATTTGACCCTGAAGAGAGGAAACTCCTGAGAGACAGCCGGGGCCACCAACTGCTCCTGGACCTCTTGGGTGAGGCCCAACAGAACCAGAGTTTGAGACTGAATCATCCTCGATCCCCTCTGACAATGGGTCAGTAGGGTCAAGGAAAAAAAAATCTCAACTGCCTGCTCAACCCATGTCTTGACTGACGCGCTCAATGGGGGCTCCATGGAGCTAGCAGCCTTGTCCTTGACCAAAGGTTTGGCTGAAGCTGAACACAGAGCAGTTGAGGAAGTTGAGGAAACAGGAAGACCCCGCTGTTTTCCCAGTCTCACAACTGACAGAGGCACTTTTTTGATTTCTTGCTCTAACTGTGGCAGGCAGGGCTGTCCCCAAAGGTCTAGAGGGTCTTGCACATCTCTCTTAAGTTGCCAGCAAAAAGCAGGCCCTTGCTGGCCCCCAACAGGACCAGCACAGTGACCGAGGAGATACCCCCTGCGGCCTTAGCCACTGCTTCTTCCATGGCTGCCATCTGGGCTGCAGACCCCACAGCAATGGGGGCCGACTTGCATGCCTGCTTCGATTTTACCAGAGGTTCCCGTTCAGTTGGCCGACTGAGAAGAAGATGGGTATAGGCATAGCTGTCTTCCCAGGGAGGAGGGAAGCATAGCCTGACACAAGCCACAGGCAGCAATATCGTGTTGTTTGCCGAGGCAGCAGATGCATGACACGTGTGGATCCATCCAAGACATCTTCTGGTTGCACTGGATGCACTACTTAAAACCAGGAACTGGTTTAGCAGCCCTGCTGTTAATATCAACGTTGGAGATGGAGATGGAACTGGGGATATACTTTAGTGAAAAGAAGAAAAAGCCAATGGCACACTTGAAAATAATTCAGACCTACAGCGCATGCAGAGCTGCGAAGGAGAAGCCCTAACTCTTCCAGCAGAAAGGAAGATTTGATGTCATAGATCAGAGCTGAGGGATATATACCACCTGGGTGGTAGGAGGAGCTGAAGCTTGAAAACTGTCCAGCAAGAACAGCTCTTAAAGGGAGACTGCCAGAAAAGTGGATAAGTGAACCATATCCACATCCCTGGAATATAATATCTTTCCTCCGGTTAACAACTGAAGCAAAATAATTTACAGGAATCCTGTCTGGTGCTTCTGGAGGTAATGCTTCCTCTAGACAGGTTTGAGGGCACTTTCATATTTAGAACAACTGGAGCTCTTTAAGTTACTGAAAGTCAGACTCTTCCAAGATAAGCACTAATAATAACAAAGAGAAGAGCAACAGCTTCTTTCATTGTTACAAGGGTCAACTGAGAAAAATAGGTTACTCGCCTGTAACTGTAGATCTTACTTTGAGAAGGCTCTTGCAGTGGGCAATCACTTGTAGGACTGCACCCCCTGGCATCAGGACCACATGGAAACTTTCGCTAGCATTGTCTAATGTGGACCGCCCACCGCATGTCACGTGACTGACATCAGCATGACGCTATATAGTGGGTGATCCCTATGTCCGCCCTCCAGTTCTTTCCTGCCGTCGACCTGCGCATGTCAGATCGACTGAAGCTTGTCGCAGCAGTTTGAATGCCCATTCTGGATGAGTATTCGTTTACTTATTTTTCTCAAAAATCATTTGTACGTCCTCTTCTCCAGTGGATCTGCATAAAAACAAGTGCAGTTCGTGCAGCGTCCAACTACCGCACAAAGATCAGCATTTCCTTTGCCTCTTCTTCCTAGGGCCTAACCACAAAGTTGAGGAGTGTGAGGCCTGTGCCCGTTTTATCCAGGCCACGCAAAAACGACGCCAACAGTCCCTCGAGGCCCATATCCTGAAGGAAAAATGGCTTCTGTGGAACAAGAGTTGAAAAAGCTTAAAAGTGCTTCTTCCTCACCTGGGGACCCTCACAAGAAAAAAAGGGATAAGGAGAAACATTGAGAACAGGCGCAGTCCCTCCCTCCAATGAAGCCGCCCGCGGGCCCTTTGACGGAGGACAAGCCTTCTTCTTCTGAGAAGGTAAGCACTGTGACCAAGCTTGTGCTCCTGCCTACAGAACAGGCCTTGGTCCCCCCACCGCCATTGGTTACGGTGGCGGCAGGATCCTCGGATTCATCTGAGGCCACTGCCGTTCTTAAGCCCATTCCACCCAGGGCTCTAAGGCGGCAGGTGCAGCCAATAAGCTGCTCTTCGGACCCTCCGTTGGGTGCCCCCATCCAGGGTTGGTAAGTCGGGAGCCGGGGCCTCCAACTCCTGCATGACCCAGGTCGAGCAGTCGATCGTCGGAACCTCCAACGATCGCACATCCTCTTCGCGCCCATCAGGCTCTGATGCGGCACTGCCGGACATCAGCACTGTCCGGGCTGGAGGACAGGGATCTCCTCGGGGTTCCTCCAGCTGGGCCTCTTCTGGCTACCCTCCGTTAGGGCCTTCAACACACCTTCCATCAGGGCAGCCGTCTGGATACCCTCCATCAGGCCTGTCGCCAGGTTACCCTCACTACAGTCTGACGTCAAGCTTTCCAACATCAGCTTATCCTCCGTCGGGTTACCCATCAGCCCCGACGCCAGATCCTTTTTCATCGGCCTATTACTATCCAGGCTACCCTGGTTCTTACCCTTCATCAGGCTACTCACACCATTACCCCTCTCCTAGTTTTGGGGGACATGGGCCTGGATCTGGGTTTACGCAACCACCTCCTCCTCCCACTCCACCTCCTCCACAGCCTCAGGTGGACTTAAGGGAAATTCTGAATTCATGGTGGATGGCGACCAAAAGTCAGTTGTTCTCCAAACTAGACAGCAGGCATCCTGTTCCTCTGGACGTTTGCCGCCCAGCTCCTACATTTAGGGTGCCTTCGCCGGTACGTACTTGTCCTTCGACGTCAGGCTGTCTGTCAGAACCTACGAAGCCCTGATATCCGAAGTCATCACCAAGGAGCCAGATCCTCCAATTACTGAGAATCCGAAAGATTCAGAAGATTCCGACGTGGACTCGAATTCCTCAGGCGTCAGTTTGGGCTTTGAAACACCTCCTCACGACGAACCAGTCCCTTGGGAATCCCCAAGGTCCCTACCAGAAGATCCCACCTTTGTGGACCTCCTTAAGCAGATGGCGGAGGCCCATGGGTGGAAGTCAGTGGCTCTGGACCCAAAAAGATGACAGTTGGCAGAGCATCTGGACTTTCCTGATATGAGTCCGGTACTCACCCCACCCGGGCTGGAACTCCATGAGGATTTATCCTCAACTATATGGCAGAGACCTTACTCTATCCCGGCCATGGCAAAAAAGGTCGACCGGGTCTACAGGACACCTGAGGATAAGGATCACCTGAGTGTACACCCTAAAGCAGACTCGATGGTCATCATGGCAGCCCATGATAGATCTGCTAAGCCGAAGCACCTCAGTATCTCCCGTCCCGACAAGGAGTCCAGACAAATGGACCAGTTTGGGAGAAAATTTTACGCCTCTTCTACCCTAGCAATACGTGTTCTGAACTATGTCTTGCATGTACTAGAGTATCAGAAGATCTTGTTCCGCCAGCTCGAACCTATCATCGAGGCCTTACCAGATTCTGATTCAAAGTCATCCCTGGCATCCACTCCGAAAATGGCCAAGGTGTCTGGACGCCATTCTTTGTGGGCCACCTATGATGTGGTGGATTCCTCTGCTAGACGTACAGCCACTGCTGTGAGCCTTCGCTAGTGCTCTTGGCTAAGAGTATCGGGCCTAGCCCCCGATGTTCAGTCGGTTATCCAGGATGCCCCTTTCAGGGGCTCTGTCCTATTTGGCAGGGATGCCCAGGACTTCACAACTAGCCTGCAGGATAAAGGCAAAGCACTTCGGTCAGTTTATACCATGTATCGGCCAAAACAGTAGCAACAAAAGCATCCTTTTCATCGGCAAAACAGATGCCAGACGAAAAACCAGCAAGCGCCCAAACATCAGTTTAAGCATAAGGCTCCCAATTCTGCCGCCAGCCCCCAAGCCAAACCCCAAAGAGCTGTGGGAGCAGCCTTTCCTTACACTCCCTCCCACTCCTGATTTGGTGAACACCCCCCCCCCCATCTATCGGAGGAACAGGTGGATGGAAGATTCACAAGGCATCTGGGAAACTGCGAGTCCATCACAACAGACGCCTAGGTGCTTCAGTTAATAAAGCTTGGTCACATTCTAGAATTTCGAGAAAAACCTCCAGACAATCCACCAAGGTCTTCTTATTACCCAAGGGTGCATATCTCCCTTCTAAGGGAGGAGATCATGGCTCTTCTTCACAAAGTAGCAATAGAACCAGTGCTGACAAATCAGATCGGGAAGGGATTCTACTCCCACTTCTTTCTGGTACCCAAAAAGACAGGGGATTTTCACCCGATACTGGATCTCAGTACCCTGAACCTCTTCACAGAATACAAGTGGTTTCGGATGCTGACATTGCAAAGCCTTCTGCCTCTGCTGTCCAAGGGTCAATGGCTTTGTGCCCTGGACATGAAGGATGCGTATCTTCACATCCCAATCTTCAGTCCTCGTCACAAATTCCTCAGGTTTTACTTCCAAGAGGAGCATTACCAGTTCAGGGCTCTCCCTTTGGCCTGTCCTCCACCCTGCAGGTTTTTACCAAGTGCTTAGTGATAGTGGCAGGAACCTTGAGGTGTCAGGGGCACACAGTTTTTCCCTACCTCAACGATTAGCTCCTCAAAGCTCTGTCGAGGGAGGAGTTGGAAGCCTCCCTATCGGCTACTCTGCACCTGTTCGAGCGCCTGGGTATCACGGTCAGTTACCCCAAGTCCCAGCTTGCTCCTTCCCAACACCTTCAGTTTATTGGGGTGGTGCTGGACACGGTGCAGGGCATGGCATTTCTCCCCCTGGACAGGGTAGACACCCTGGAGAGTCAGGCCAAGCTGGTAACTTCCAATCGACATATCTCGGCCAGAGTGGTTCTCCATCTTCTTGGCCTCTTGGCAGCGGCTATTCCCATGGTCCCATTGGCCATACTCCACATGCGTATTTTGCAGTGGACTCTGAGATCTCAGTGGGATCAGAGGGACAACAACTCAAGACTGCCCAATCCTCATCTCCACCCCAATGCAACATGACCTGTTGCGGTGGCAGGACTCCAGTAATCTGTTTCTAGGAGTCCCTTTCCAGATCCCTCCCCAATCCCATATACGGACTACAGATGCGTCGGGACAGGGATGGGGTGCCCAGCTGGGACAGCACAGGACCCAGGGCCTGTGGTCTCCTGTAGAAACACACCTGCACATAAATGTGCTAGAGATGAGAGCAGTGCTTTATGCTCTTCAGGCTTTTCAGCACATCCTTCTTCAGGAAGTCCTCTTGATCCAGACGGACAACATGTGTGGAGTGTGGTACATCAGCAAACAGGGGGGCACCTGCTCATACCCTCTTTGCAGAGGAGTGGTGTGGGTTTGGAACTGGGCAGTTCTGCACAAAATCCGTCTCCAGGCGGTTTACGTCCCAGGGGTGTAGTCGCACCAGGATAAGAGCACACAAATGGGAGCTAAAGCAAGAGGTAATAGATCACATCTTCGACCTTTGGGGTTGTCCAGAGGTGGATCTGTTTGCAGCCCCATCAAATGCAAAACTTCCCAGGTTTGGCTTGCTTGATCCTGGGCATGGTGCTGTCTGGCAAGACTCACTGTCGCTTTCCTGGACAGGGAGATTTCTGTACGCATTCCCTCCCTTTCCAATATTACAGAGAGTGTTAACCAAGCTCCAGTCAGAAGGAGCAGACATGATTTTGATAGCTCCTTTTTGGCCCCAACAAATATGGTTTCCACTGCTTCAACAGCTAGCAGTGGAGCCTCTTATATCTCTCAATCTCTCTTACGATCTACTCACCCAGGAAGGGGGCACAATGATGCATCCGGGGCTTTGTAAATGAGCAGTTCCTGCTCAAAGGTATTTGTAATCCTAGATTTCAATAAAATAAAAATAAATTAAAAATTCCCTTCATCTTCATGCGTGGCACCTCAGGACATAGCTGCTTCTTGGTATGGGGTTTCCCCCAGGGTAGCTCAAATTTTGGTGGAGGCACAAAAGCCGTCCACCAGAACTAACTATACCATAAAGTGGAAGCATTTCTCCATTTGGGCCATTGCAAAAGATCTGGATCCTTTCATGTGTCCCACTCCCCAGGTTATGGAGTATCTCCTTTATCTGTCGGACCTGGGCTTGAGTTATTCATCCCTGAAGGTGCATCTAGCAGCCATCTCTGCTTACCAAGATCCAGTAGGAGGCAAGCCTATGGCTCAGTTAGAGGTCTCCAAAACCTTTTTGAAAGGTATCCTGCATCTGAAACCCCCGGTGCACAACCCTCCTCCACCGTGGGACCTTAATTTTCTTTCAGAAAAATTGACCTTGCCTCCCTTCGAGCCAGCAAGTTCTTGTGATATGCATTTTTTGTCCTGGAAAGCGCTCTTTTTAGTTGCAGTTACCTCAGCTCATAGAATTTCTAAGCTTCAGGCCCTGATGTGCAAGGTGCCTTATCTGATTTTTCACAGAGACATGGTGGCTCTGCGTACAAATCCTAAGTTTCTGCCTAAGGTCGTTTTGGAGACGACCCTTATCAGTCTTTAGAATTGCCGGTTTATTACCCCGAGCATTCTAATCGAGGAGAAGCCATCCTGCATAAGTTAAATGTTCACAGGACTTTATGCTATTACACGAACAGGACTAAAAATGTCCGCAAGGTGGACCAACTTATCGTTTCTTTCGCACCAAAAAGGGAGGGTGCAGCAGTTTCCAAACAATGTCTTTCTAAATGGCTGGCAAACTGCATTACCTTTTGTTACCAAAAGTATGGTAAGGTCCTTCTGGGTCATGTAAAAGGACATTCTACCAGGGGAATGGCTGCTTCCACAGCCTGTTTTAGAAATGCATTTACTACAGACATCTGCAGAGCAGCTACGTGCAGTTCTGTCCACACTTTCACAAAAGTTTACAGTTTGGACATTGCCTCGAGGTGTAGGGCCATTTTTGGATTACCAGTCCTCTAGGGACTCCTGTCCTAACTTCCTGTTTTTTTTCTACTAGGATTATGTTCCAGCCTCCCATGTTTTCTTGTCCCTTGGACTCTTTACTGCTTGGGACTCAGTAAGTAGTACAGTTACGTAAGCACTTACCTTTTCCAGAAAGACATTTTTTTTGGAATTTAGGAGTCTCTTTACTTTCTCCTTTCATGACCTTTAGTGGTCTCTGGCGGGAGAACTGGAGAACGGACGTGGGGACCGCCCACTATATAGTGTCACATTGACATCAGTCACATGATGTCCGGTGGGCGTTCCCCCATCAGACAATGCTAGCAAAAGTTTCCGTGTGGTCCTGACGCCAGGGGATGCAGTCCCACAAGTGATTACCTACTGCATGAGCCTCTCTCGAAGAACTACTGTTACTGTAAGTTCTTACGTAACTGTACTTTCTAGGAGTGGCATATAGTTTGCATCCACATAATGGCAGTTCTACCAGAATTGCTGATTCATCAGAATGTCTTTAAGCTAAGCTCCTCCCAGCACCCGGGTGGTATACCTTCCAACTCTGCCCAATGGCGTCAGATCTTACACGCAAGAAGCAAAGATCCATGTGCCACTTGGCCAGGGAAGGCTGCATGGTATGAAGATGAACTATATACTACTACTAGAACTACGGTTACTGGTGAGTAAATACAGGTTACTCACCTGTAACAGGAGTTCTAGGAGTTGTATATGTTGTTCATCCACACTGTCTGGCAGGTTCCTTGCCGCTTTAAGTTGGGCCAGAAAGTCTTCAAGCTGGCTCCTCCCACCCGGGTGGTAAAACCCTCGGCTCCACCCCATGACGCCAGATCTAGCCCGCTGGAAGCCAGGTTGCGCATCGAAGCCGGGGAGGTCGGGTGTGTCGTGTGGATGAACAACATATACCACTACTAGAACTCCAGTTACAGGTGAGTAACCTATATTTCTAGGGATGTGGATATGTTGTTCAACCCACACTGTCTGGCAGACTCCTAGCAGTTCTCCAGGAGGAGGGAAGCAAGGCGCGCACCCCCGATACCTACCTGGGGAATAAGGACTGGAGAACCGAGGTCCCAAAACCAGCATCCCGGCGTGACTCTAGGTCAATGTGGTAATGGGCAATAAAGGTGTGTGCTGACTTCCAGATAGCAGCCCTGCAGATTTCCTGGATAGGGACGTCCCTAGAAGCAGCCACTGAAGCAGTGGTATAGCGGGTAGAATGAGCTCTTATCCCTTTGGGTGGCTCCATGCCCACCAACCTATAGCAGAGATCTATGCAGGAGGTGACCCACCTGCTTATCGTCCGCTTAGCTGCAGGTCTGCCAGGTGCGGCTTCAGTGTAGGTGACAAACAGCTAGCGAACCTCTCCCTGAACTTCAGCCGTCCGCTCCTTGTAATAAGCGAGTGCTCTTCTAGGGTCCCAAAGTATGGAGCCTATATTCGGTGCCCGAGGTGTGATTGGGATAGAACACCGGCAGAGTCAACACCTGATTCAGGTGAAGCTCCGACACCACCTTTGGAAGGAATTTCGGGTGGGGGCAAAGGACAACCTTGTCCCTGTGGAAGATCAAATAAGGAGACTCGATGGAAAGCGCCTGGGAGCTCTCCCATCCTTCTGGCTGACATTATAGCCACCAAGAAGGCAGTCTTCCACGACAGGTGGGAGATGTCACACCTTTGCATCGGTTTGAATGGCTTGCCCATGAGCTTTGCCAGTACCAGCAGTAGATCCCACGGTGGTGGAGGTTCTCACACCAGAGGGGATATGTGATCGAGGCCTTTGAAAAAGTGCCAGACCACCTTCTCCTGCGCCACTGACTGCTTGCCAGCCCACACCCAGTAAGCAGAGATGGCTGCCAGGTGCACCTTAAGGGTTGTCGGCCGAAGCCCTAGCTGAGAAAGGGACCACAGGTAGTCCAAAATACTAACCAATGGACAGGAAGAGGGGTCCAACCCCTTGTCCTGACACCAAATGGAGAATCTCTTCCATTTGAAGGTGTAGCATTTCCTGGTCGACTTCTTACGGGATGCCTCAATGACATTGAGGATCTCGTCGGAAAGACCCAAGGCCTGGAACTCTAGCTGCTCAGGAACCAGGCTGTCAAGTGCAGGGATTGAAGGTCCAGATGGAGTACCTTCTCCGTGTTGACTGAGATCAGGTCTGGGCAGGCTGGAAGCCGCCTCGGAAGCCTGAAGCTGAGACTGAGGAGATCTGGGTACCAGAACTGGTGAGGCCAGTCTGGGGCTACCAGAATCACCTGCACCTTGTCCCTCTTCACCTTGAGAAGCACCTTGGGGATCAAGGGAAATAGAGGGAAGGCATAGAAGAGGCCCGGGGTCCATGGCCTTGAGAAGGCATCCCCCTGCAGCGAGCCCTGCTGAGGGGGCGGGCATGAAACAGCTTCAGCTTCGCGTTGTCCCTGGAAGTGAACAGGTCCACCTGAGAGGTGTCCCAATGGGAGAACAGGTCTTGAACTACCTCCGGCAGGAGAGACCACTCATGAGATGCAGCACCTATCTGGCTGAGGGCATCTGCCAGACTGTTGGAGGCTCCTGCCACATGGATGGCTAGGAGATCCTCCTCCTCCAGGCTGATCACGAGAGACCAAATGTGGAGAGCTTCCTTGCACAAAGGCAAGGAGTGTGTCCTGCCCTGCCGGTTGAGATAGTACATGGTCGTGGTGTTGTCCGTCTGGACCTGAACCACCTGACCCCATGCAAACGGAGCGAAGGTGGTGAGGGCTAGTCGAACTGCTCATAGCTCCAGCAGGTTGATGTGACATTGAGACTCCTGAGGGGACCAGAGGCCATGGGCCCGGAGTTCCCCCAGATGGGCACCCCAACCCATCAAAGAGGCATTGGTCGTAAGAATGACTGTCGGCTCGGAGGAGACAAACGGGATACCCTCCTGCAGATGAGCTGGGACAAGCCACCACTGCAGGCTGTCCCACATCTTCTGGGTCATGGTTACTGGCTGGTCCAAAGGACCAGAGCACTGTGACCACTGGCGGGCCAGCCACCATTGCTGGGGACGCATATGCCAGCGGGCCCAATGGACCACGCTGGTGCAAGTCACCATGAGACCCAGAAGGCGCAGAAAATCCCGGGCAGGGCACAGTTGCCCAACCAGAAATGATTGGGCAAAGGAGGAAAGGACCTCGGCCCTGTCCGCCGGGAGCCGGGCTCTGGCTCGAAGAGAGTCGAGCTCTGCCCTGATGAACTGAATCACCTGCGATGGTATGAGTTCTGATTTGGCCTCATTGATCAGGAGACCAATTTGAGAGCAGACCTGGAGGGACACATCTCTGGAATGCTCCACCTCCAACCTGGAGGGGGCTGCTATCAGCCAGTCATCCAGGTAAGGGTACACCTGGACCTCTCGGTGCCGCATGAATGCTGTTATCAATGCCATGCATTTGATGAAGACCCTGGAAGATGGAGAAAGACCAAAGGGCATGGCCCGGAACTTGTAGAGGGATCCCTCTGCTCTGAAGCGTAGGAATCGCCGATGTGACGGACGGATTGGGACGTGAAAGAACACATCCTGGCGATCCAGAGAGCAAAACCACACACCTAGTTCCAAGGATGGTATGATCTGAGCCAGAGTGACTATCCTGAAGGTGCGTGGCCTTAGGAACTTGTTCAGGTTGTGCAGATCAAGAATGGGGCACCAGCCCCCCCCATCCGTTTTGGGACCAGGAAGTACCTGGACACAAACCCTGGGCATGGAGGAGGATCCGCCACCTTGCTGATCACCTCCTTTTGGAGGAGCAGAGCTATGTCGGCTTGACGAGCTGACAGAGAGGCTGTGGAACTGGTAGCCCCCGAGGGACGACGGCTCAATAGGGAGGGGTCTGCTCAAATTCCAGAGGCAGACCCCTGCCGACCACTTCTAGCACCCAACGTTCCGTGGTGATAGCCCTCCACCCCAGGTCCGAACAAGTTGGTGCCCAAGAAGGGGACGTCTGCCAGCTTGTGCTGGGTATCCACCGTGAAGGTGGAGATCCGCAGCCAAGCTCTGCAGCGCATGGCTACTGCGGCCTCTACTGACCGAGCACAGGAGTCTCCGATGTCCAAGGCAGTTTGGAGCTGTTGCTTGGCCACCACCCTTCCCTGATCCCGCACCTGCTTGACCATCATTTGAAGGTCAGCTGAGAGATAAGGAAGCACCTTATCCAGGGGAGCCCATAACAGCGTGTGAAAAGTGTGCCATCAGTAAAGCGAGCTAGCCTGTCGAAGGCCTAGGGAGGAGGCCGCGTAAACTTTGTGCCCAGAGTAGTCCAACTTTTTGGACTCCTTGTCCGGGGGCTTCTCTACATCCCTAGCATTTCCGGAGCGCCGGAAGACGCTATCGGTTACCAGCCCTTCAGCCAAGGGGTGCGCCGAAAAACTGGAGAGGGAAGCGGGTGGGACTGCGTACTTGCAGGCCATTCTGGCCGAAGGCACAGGACAGGATGCAGGCCGCTGCCACAAGTCCAGGGCCAGACCAACAATGGCCTCTGCCACTGGGAAGGCCTCCATGGGGGAATCCTCTCGGTCCAAAATCTCCGTGAGGGGCTATCTGGCCTGTTTCTGCACGGGTTCGAGCTGCATCCCAGTAGACTCTGAGATGAGCTGAAGAATTGAGGAATGAGGATGGGCTCTCGTCCACTGACAGACCCCCGGAGGATTCTAGGTCAAAGGGCCTAGAATACAGGGAGGAGTCGCCGGACTCGAGAGTCCGGGCGAACAGCTGGCCGGTAACTCGAGCCACCTCCACTTGCCGAGGTCAATCAGGGGTGAGGGTGACCGACAACCTGTGGGGCAAGCCCTGACCCGACGGGGGTGGTGGTTCCACCACAATGGGTGGAGCAGCCAGTTTTGGCCGAGCAATCGGTGCCGGAGTCGGCTCCTCGACCAAGGAGCCGATGGTGAGAGGTTGCTTTGGCCGTTCAGGTGACAGCCACTTAATGGCCAGGGAAGGCGATGAAGTCGGCTTGTTGCCAGCCAATAAGAGCTGCTGCCACATCATGTCCTCATAGCGCCGATGCAGCTTGCGCCGGAGCTTGTTCTCCGAAGAAGACGATGAGGATGAATGGCAATGCCGCTTTCCGTGATGCCGGGATTGAGACCGCTGATGTCGGCGGGATCTACCCGACACGGAGGAGAACCGAGACCGTCGGGGTCGCCGATGGTGGGTTGAAGAGGGGCCGGGGGGAAACCGCTCATCCCCCAGTTCAGATTCCTTGACCGGGGACTTCGGCACGGGAGGCCAAGGCAAGTCCTCAGTAACCACTGGGGGGTACCGTTAAAAGAAGGTTATTGGCTTCTCCAGTCGACAACCCGTCCAATGGGTCAAGAAAAATCTCGACCGCAACGACGGGTGTCTCAGCCGCTGACCTGACGGGGAGTCCGAAAAGTCAGCTGCCTTAGCCGCAACCTTGACCGAAGTCAAATGCAGACGCTCCGGGGAGCGAGATCTCTCCCGCTGCCACGAATGTCGATGGTGGGACTTACCTTTCGGTTCCTTTTTCTTTGATCTACTTAAGTGAGTCCCTGAGGGCCCTTCTCCCTTGGTGGAGAGGGACTGACAAAGCTCCTTAAAGGAAGCAGTGTAGGAGGAGCCCAAGGAGAGCGGGATAAACGCAGACGCCGAGGAAGTAGAAGAAGCGGCCCGGGCCGCCTCCTCCTCGAGGGCGGTTAACTGCTCCAGCTGCTCCATGGAGCCCGTAGCCGTAGACACTGCCCAATGGGCCTCCTTTGACTTCACGGCGGAAACCATTTCTTGGTGCGCCCCAGCTGGAATCAGGCAGCGCAGTCTTCCAGAACTGAAGCCGAAAAAGACTTGCAGAGATCGCAGGCCAGTGGATCAGGGGCAAGCCCCAGGCAGTAAACACACATGGTGTGCAGGTTGGTCCGAGACATCTTCTGCCCACAAGGGCACCGACGGATGCTGGGAGTAGATTTCAAATCCATTGCAGCTGCGAAGGAAGTAGAAGACTTAAGTCTTGTAAATTTTAAGACAATTTTCGGAAAAACCGAAGGATTAAGATCCAGGCCTAAAGTCGCAAGAGCGCTATGGAAGGAAGGAACCTGAGCTTCCAAGCGGTAATAAAGATCTGCCGTCATGGGGCGGAGCCGAGGGTTTTACCACCCGGGTGGGTGGGAGGAGCCAGCTTGAAGACTTTCTGACCCAACTTAAAGCGGCAAGGAACCTGCCAGACAGTGTCGATTGAACAACATATCCACGTCCCTAGAACCTGTTTTTCTGGAGACGTGGATATAGTTCACTATCCTCACATTGGAAGACTTCCAGCAATTCTCCAAGAAGAGGGGAAAAGACGAGTGCCCCTATTTGGCAAACGGAGGTTGGAAATCCAGGGTCCCAAAAGCAACATCCCAATGAGACTCAAGATTGATGCTGTAATAGGAAATGAAGACGTGTGTTGACTTCTAGGTGGCAGCACTGCAGATCTTCTTCAAGTCAATCTCTTGCAGCAGGCCATAACACATGGGATATCCAGCCGTAGGCATCACTTCCTTCAGATGATTTCCTAGCAGTCTCTTCCAGGGGCCTCCCCTTCCTGTCACCTGATGTGCTCTTGTACATATATAAAGGGGAGGCCACTGATACTCCTCAGTTCTTTTCAATCTGCAACCGAGTCAACATCAAGTTCTCCTGACCAAGAGTACCAGCTTTCTTCAGTTCATCACCAAAGAAGTCACCTAGAGTTCTTCTACTACCTCCTCGGGGTTTTGAAGGGGTGAGCCCCCATCGCTGACTGAGCCTGGGCCGGGTGGAAGCATGCATAGCACCAGGCATGTTTCCTCCGCACTACCTTCTTCCTCTTTACAGTCCTTGAGATCTCAGGTAAGTAGTGGCACGGACCCACTGTACACCCCGTCTTCTCCACTGTCGACGGCTATGGGTCCCTCCCTTCCATCGTCAACTGCTCCTCCGTCGGTGGCGACCTGTGTTGTGTGGCTTCTTACACCACTGCCTGCCAACAGTCTTTTGAGCCATCGTCTGGTGCCAATGGGAGCACGACAAAATGTCATAGGAGGGACCCACTGACACCCCGTCTTCTCCATTGTTGACAGTTGTGGGTAACTCCTGTCGCTGATGGCTTCCCCATCGACGACCACTGTTGTGCTGCAGCTTCCACCACTGCCTTCGCCAACATGTCTTTTGAGCCATCTGTCGACGATGGCCTCTGCTGCTCAGACACTTCCCCAGTTGACTGTTCTCCCATCGATGGAGCATGTTTTGGACAATTCGGCTCTCCTGTTGACGGTTGTCCCGTTGATGGAGCATGCTCAGGACGTTCGGCTTTCCCATCGATGCAGCATATTTTGGGCTGTTTGGTTCTCCCGTTGATGGAACATATGTTGGGCCGTTTGGTTCTCCCGTTGACGGTTCTCTCATCGATGGGACACTTCTGCCATCCATCAGCTCTCCTGTTGATGGTTATCCCGTCACCATAGTTGACAGTAGACCCTTTTCCACCATCTTACCAATGGCCTTGTCGTTGATGGTTCTCAACGGTGGCTCCTAGCTTTACTGTCTCATCGATGATGTTCCCATCACCGTTCATAGGCTCCGCCTCGGAATTCCTTGGAGGGGAGCCCTGTCATGTCTCCTCCATCGACCACGGTTTTGGGGACTTATGTTCACCCCTTCACACCGACGGCTAGCTGGGTCCCTTGAACCATTCCATCAGTGGTACTCCTCCGGTCTTGGACCCCTTCTTCTTATGGGGGTCACTTGACCATGGTGGACATCCAGGTTTTTTTTGGCCAACCCCTGGGGTGGCTGTGATCCAAGAGTCTGCCCCCTCCATACCAGGGTTCCATCCCTGGGAGGACAGTTTGTCGCCTCATTCTTACCGGAATGGGATATGACTGCAGCCCCTCTACAGATGCTGCCCTGTTCTCCTCCAAGAACAGGATGCCTCCAGAAAACAGTCAGTCCAATACCTTGGTATTCCAAATGACATACTGTCCCTTCCCTTGTGGATGCTTTTGGGGAGGCCATATTGGCCATATGGAAATAACTGTTCCAGATTCCCTCCAACACCCCGCAGGGTGGACGGACTTTTCTGGGGCTCCTGTGGACCACCTCTATCTTTTCCACCTCCACAGGCAGATTCTGTGGTTGGTAACTGTGGCTCACGATAGATCCGCTAGACTGCTACATATGTGTGTGCTCCACCCACGGACGCTGACTCCAAGAAGTTGGATATCATAGATAACACTACTATGTCCATTTGCATTCTGCATTATATGGGCCATCTCCTCAAATATCAGGAGGAGCTCCTTAAGGTTACTATGGATTCGGTCCAATCCCTTTCAGCTGGCCAAGTCTCAGGAGACCCTCCATGACGGCTGTCTGCTGCCACCCACTCAGGGCTACCTCTGATGCCATAGTTTCCTCGGCTAGAGCATCCTTTGCAGGTGTTTGTCTTGGATGCCATGCACGGCTGAGGTTTTCAGGATTCTTGCCGGATGTGCAACGATCCATCTTTCATGCTCCCTTTCACAGGGACGAACTCTTCGGGCCATGGGCCCAAAACATTCTGAAAGCCCTGCAAGACTTGGGTCACACCCTTCAGTCTGTTTGACACCCTATATCGCAACCTCGGGCAAAGCCTGCATACAAGGGATCCTTTCAAAGCCGCTCCTTTAGAGGGAGAACTACTATTCAGAAGGCAACATGCTACCGAATGTAAGGCTCGGTTAGCTTTGCCGAGCCCACAACATACCTCAGAACTGTCACAGTATATCCCTGCTGTTCCTCAGCAGGGACACCCTTCGGCCTGTGGGCATGTGTCTGGCCATGGAGACACAGACCCCCTCCTCGGCCATCGGGGGCAGGTTTTCCCTAAACTTCGGAGTTTAGTAAAGGATCATGTCAGGCCTCTGGCTCTTTCACTTGATTAAGTCCAGTCCTACATTGGTTTTCAACCAGTACCTCCTCCTCCCTTGCTCCCTTGGGTATCACGCTGTCCTCCGGACTATGCTCTGATACTGCTGGCAATGCTAGATGCTCTATTATAAGAACATGCTATAGAACTAGTTCCCACCCATAACAGAGGCTCAGGACATTTCTCCTGGTTATTTCTGGTTCCCAAATGGACAGGAGACTTCCGTCCCATTCCAGCTCTGAGGTCTCCACCTCTACATACAGTGCTAAAATTTTAGCTGCTCCCCCTGCTAGATACTGGCTCTGTTCCCTGGACATGCTGGATGCATGCCTTCGTTTGCTGATGCACCCCACCCACAGGCAGTCCTTACAATTCCAGTTTCAGGACCATCATTTTCACTTTTGGTTCCTCCCTTTTGGCCTTCCCTCGGCCCCCAGGGTATTTCCCATGTGCCTGGCAGCAGTGTCGGGGTCCTTCGCCAGACGGGTCTGTCCGTCTTTCCATACCTGGCTGACTGGTCCAAAAGGTGTCTACACGCCCCATGCTGGAATGCACCGTGACCCGCACCCTAGAGATGTTCTCCATGGTGGGCATCATGGTCAACTGCCCGAAGTCTTTGATGTACCCACCTCAAACTCCCCAGCATATAGGAGAGGTACTGGATGCCTCTCAGGGCATGGCATTTCTCCCTGACACTTGGGCACACGCCATTCTGACCCTCATTCTGAGGTTACAGTCTTCTCAGTAAGTCTCAGCCAGAGACTCCCTTCGGCTCCTGGGACATTTAGCGGCTACCCTTCCCGTTGTCCCCCATGCCTGACTTCATATGAGGATCCTTCAGTGGAATCTCAAGGTCCAGTGGGATCAAAAGTGGGACAACTTCAATGCCACGGTCCTTTTGTCTTCCCCACCGCTTTGCACACTGCAATGGTGAATTTCCAGGGACACTCTCCTGCTGGGCATGTCATTCCATCCTCGGGTCCTGGACCTCATCCTAAACAATGGCTGCTTCCTTGATGGGCTGGGGTGCCCATCTTCAAGGGGTTCAGTCCCAGGGCTCTTGGACAGTGCTGGCAGCCTGTCTTCACTTCACCGTCCTGAACATGAGAACTGTTCTATACGCCTTACAAATGTTCGAGACCTTGCTCCCTCAGGGGTGCCTTCAAGTGCAATGGGACAGTTCCACGGTAGTTCACTACCTGAACAAACAAGGCGGTACCCATTCATACCCCCTCTGCCGAGAGTCCATAAGGGTGTAGCATTGGGCAACCCAGAGAGACATTTATCTTCTGGCGGTCCACATTCCAGGCATTTCAAATACCCTGGCTGACACCCTGAGCAGAACTCATGCTCAGGCTCATGACTGGGAGATCCACCCAGACGTCTTGGCAGACATCTTTTTTCAGGTGGGGTTGTCTGGAGTTAGACCTGTTTGCTTCTCCACAAGATGCAAAACTGCCTCTCTATTGCTCTGTAGAGTGAGGTCCTGGAACTTTCTGGCTGGACGCCTTATCTCATTCCTGGACAGGACACTTTCTTTCCGCTTCCCCACCCTTTCCTCTCATACAGAGAGTACTCCTAAAACTGGTCAAAGATGGGGTGTCAGTGATGCTCATAGCCCCCTACTGGCTATAGTAGATTTGGTTCCCCTTGCTGTTGAAAATCTCAGATCGGGATCCTCTTCCTCTGCCTCTTTGTCCGGCCCCATCACAGGAGGATGGCTACTTGCTACACCCGGACCTGCACTCCCTGCGCCTGCTCGCAGGGCTCCTGAGAACATAGCCCTCTCTCATTTTCAGGTGTCCCCAGGGGTAGCAGGGAGTCAGTGGGGGGCACAATAGCCCTCTACTAGGTCATCCTACTCTATGAAATGGAAGTGTTTTCTCCATTTGGGCCCTTTCCCGGGAACTGGACCCCTATGACTGTTCCCCACAGAGAAAACTGGACTACCTCCTGTGTCAGTGGGTGGCCTAAAATATTCATCAATAAAAGTATAGCTACAGTATTTGCTATTTTAACCTTTCATTTACCTGTGGATGACAAACCATTGTCCAGGTTGCCTCTCATTAAAACCTTCCTGGAAGGTATCCTACATTTACATCCCCCTGTTCAGGACCCTGTCCCAGTGTGGGATTTGAATTTTGTACTTGAAAAATTGACTGAAGGTCCTTTTAAGCCCGCATTTACATGTGAGCTCCAGTTTTTTATCATGAAAAACATTTTGTTTGGTGGTGATTTACGTCAGTAGACGTATCTCACAGATACAGGCACTTATGTGCAAGCCACTTTATTTACAGTTTCATAAATCAGTCCATTCAGTTGCCAGAATATTTTGCAGAGCCTGAGAATTCAGGGAAAGCCCTGCTTCATACTCTCGATGTGAAAAGAACATTGAGACTTTATCTTCTCCATACTGAACAGTTGCATAAAACTAAGCAAGTTTTTGTTTCTTTTCGCCCCAAGACGACTGGGTGATTGGGTTTCTAAGCAGTACTTGTCCACATGGTTGGCCAACTGCATTACTAACATACTAAAATGCCAGCAGAATAGGCCTAACAGTCTTTTGCGTCTGCTCGTTCCTATATAACAAATATGATAAACCACTCACAGGATCCATGAAACCCCACTCCACTAGAGGCATGGCTACCTCCACATGTTTTTGAGACATCTCGGCTTCAGAAGTTTGTAAGGCCGCCACCTGATCTACTGTACATACATTCACAAAAACATTACAGTCTAGACATTGCTTCTAAGAAGCATGCCGCTTTTGGGCGGGCCATCTTCAACGGCCTCCTGTCCTTATCTGTTGCGATTCGCCTCCTCCTCCCGTGGACATCATGACTGCTTGGGATTCTTCCCATGTGTTATGGCCTGCTGCAAAAGACTGACTTGAAGAAGATAGTACAGTTGCGTAAGAACTTACTGTAACAGTAGATCTTCGAGAGTACATCTTGCAGCAGGCTATGCTGCCCCACCCACCGTCCCCCTTGCTTCAGAAGGATACCTTGCTCCATTCTCACATGGCAGCTTTGAGCTGCTGCCTTTTGCTGTTCTCTTCGGTTCCCATCGGAGACCTTTGATTCACTTTTCATATCGGTTGCTAAGATGAAAAATAGAACTAAGGAGTATCAGGGCTTCCTTTATATATATATATATATATATATATATATATATATATATATATATGCAAGAGCACATTGGTGACAGAAGGAGGCCCTGGAAGAGACTGCTGGGAGATCATCCAGAGGAAGTGATGCCTGCGGCTGGATATCCCAAGTGTTATGGCCTGCTGCAAGAGATACTCTCGAAGATCTACTGTTACGGTAAGTTCTTACGCAACTGTACTATCTCCTGCATAGACACACCCCTGGAAGTAGCCACTGAGGCAGACGTATGTCTGGTGGAGTGAGCCCTAAGCCCAATAGGAGGCTTCCTACCAGCCAACGAATAGCAGAGGTCAATACAGGATGTAATCTACCTGCAAATCATCTGCTTTGCTGCCAGTCTGCCAGGCACGGCTTCAGCATAAGTAGCAAACGGGCTGGCTAGTCTCACCTCAAACTACAGCTGTGCTCTCCTTATAAGTGAGTGGCTCTGCAGGTCCAGAGTATGGAGCCTGTGGTTGGCCTTTGAAGATGGGTTGGTAAAAAAATACCAGAAGGTTCATCACCTGGTTAAGGTGGAAGTCTGATACTACCTTCAGGAGAACTTCAGGTGGGGGCGAAGGAGGGCCTTGTCCTTGTGGAAGATCAGATATGGAGAGCATCTGGAGCTCACTGATCCTTTTGGCTGATGTAATGGCCACCTAGAAGGCCATCTTCCATGACAGGTGTGACATCTCACACGTGTGCACAGGCACAAATAGCTTGCCCATGAGCACAGTTAGGAACAACAGTAGGTCCTATAGTGTTGGTGGTTCATGCACCGGAGGGGATAGGTGGTCAAGGCCCTTGAAAAAGCACCTGACCACCTGCTTCTGGGTAACCGTTGGCATATTAGCCTGCAACCGGTATGCAAAGATGGCTGCCAGGTGAACCTTAAGGGTGGGTGCTTGTAGCCCCAATTGAGAGAGGGAGCACAGGTACTCAAGGAAACTAGTCACAGGGCAAGTAAGGGGATCAAACGCCCTGCTCTGACACCAAGTGGAAAATCTTTTTCATTTAAAGGCTTAGCACCAGTGAGTTGACTTTTTTCAGGACGCCTCTACAATGTGGAGCACAGCAACCGAAAGACCCAAAGCCTGGAACTCTGGCTGCTCAGGAAACGGGCAGTGAGGTGTAGGAACTGAAGGTCTGGGTGCAGGACCATCCCCCGTTTTCTTGTTAGCAGGTCCAGACAAAGATGCGACCACCACTGAGGCCTGCTGCTGAGACAAAGGAGATCCAGGTACTAGAACTGCCTTGGCCAGACTGAAGCTATCAGAATCATGCATGCCTTGTCCTGCCAGTTCTTGACCACCACCTTGAGGATCAAGGGGAATGAAGGAAAGGCGTACATGAGACCTGGGGTAGAGGGCCATGCGAAGGCATCCCCCATCAGTGTCCTGTGGGCACAAAACAGCTTCATTTTGGCATTCTCCCAGGAGGCAAACAGATCCAGCAAAGGGACTCCTCACTGGAAGAAGAGATAATGTACCACCTCCTAATGCAGGGACCACTCATGCAACATCTCCCACCCGGCTGAGAGCATAGGCCAGCTGATTGTTCCCTCCAGCAACAAGGATCACCAGGAGATCTGCACCCAGGCTGCACATGAGGGTTCAGGTGCAGAGGGCCTCCTGACACAAGGGAAGGGAGTGTGTGCCGCTCTGCCTGTTCAGGTAGAACATGGTTGTGGTATTGTCCGTCTGGACCTGCATGACCTGATCCTGGAATAAAGAAGCAAATTCTATCAGAGCTAACCATGCTGCACGGCGCTCCAACAGGTTTATGTGGTGACAGGACTCCATGGGTGAAAGAACCAATGGGATCTGTGGTCCCCCAGGTACACTCCCCACCCCACCAGAGATGCATTCATTGTGAGCATGACACATGGTTCTGGGTGGACAAATGGGACTCCTTCCTCCAGCTGTTCCGAGATTTGCCATCACCGAATGGCATCCCACACTGGGTGGGTCACTGTGATCACCTGGTCAAAGTGGCCTAGGTTCTGGGACCACTGACAGCCCAACTCCTACTGAAGGTGGCGCATCCACCAGTGGGCCCAACAGACCATGCTGGTGTAGGACGCCATGTACCTAGCAGCCACAGGAAATCCCAAGCTGGGCACGATCACCCAACCTGAAACGATCAGGCAAAGGATGTAAGATCTAGTGTGCGGTCCACAGGGAGGTGGGACTTGACCCACAGGGAGTCTAGTTCTGCCCTGGTGAATTGGATCACCTGTGAGGGGAACAGTTCAGATTTGGTGGGGTTCACTGCAGCTCTGGAGGGCCAGATCTCTGGACTACTCCATGGCCTCCTTGGACAGCCTGGTTATCAGTCAGTTGTCCAGGTAAGGATACACCCTTACGCCCTTGTGCCGTAGGAAGGCTGCCACCACTGCAATGCACTTGGTGAAACCCTGGATGTGGATGAGAGGCCGAACGCATGACCTGGAATTGATACAGAACCCATTCTGTGCAGACCCAAAGGTACCATCAGTGGGACAGACAGACTGGGATGTGGAAGAACACATCCTGGAGATCCAGGGGCAGGGAGAAGAACCACATGCCCTACTCCAGAGATGGCATGATCTGGTACAGAGTGACCATCCTGAACTTGTGCTTCTGCATATACTGGTTGAAATGGTGAAGATGCACTATGGAGCACAAGCCCCCCATCCATTTTGGGACCAGGAAATACCTGGACATGCACTCCTGGAACATGGCCTATTTTCTTTTTTCATTCTACGGTAACCAAGTAAGGCCCACTAGGCACAACTGCCTGTTTTCAGGGGCGACCCAGGAGCACTGGGGAGTTTAAGTGTCTTGATCAGAGTCACAGAGTATACAAGTGGATGTTGTGGGAATCGGAACCAGGTCTGCAAGATATACCAAGCTCATTCACAGCTTGTTACTCTAACCTCTAGGCTATACTGCCAGCCCCCTAATGTAAGGAGCTGAGCGATGTCCCCCTTAGGGCACAGGGCATGTTCTGCAACACTGAGGACTCCCGAGGAGTGTTGGATCGATAAGGGGGGGCAGCCTCAAAATCTAGAGGCAACCATCTGCCTACCACCTCTAGGACCCACTTGTCTGTGGTAATGACAGACCAATGTGGCCGGAAGTGGCAAAGCTGACCCCCCCACAGGTAGCTGGGTCAGAGACTGGACAGGAGGGAGGATGACACCTCCTGACCTGTCAGTGGGCAGTTTTGGAGGGGGCACTGGACATTGGAGCCAGAGGGGCATCACTTCCCCTACCCGTCTCTTTTCAGCCCCTGGCCAGAGAACTTGGCCTTGAGATGTGAGGCTTGGTACTGCCCCTACTGGGGCTGCTGTGGCTGAAAGGACTGAAACTAAAAGGGCTTCTTTTAAGGTTTCGGGCCCTTAGGGTCCTTTTGGGATGAAGTCACTAAGTCCAGGGTAGCACTGGACTTCTCAGTCGTCGTGAAATGTCCTTCCACCCCCTGGTCAAAGAGGTCGGTGTCCAAGAAGGGAACATCAGCCATCTTGTGCTGAGTGTCCACCGCAAAGGTAGACAAATGTAGTGAGGCCCTGCGATGCATCCCGATGGCCACTGCTATGGCACGGGCACAGGAATTGCCCATGTCCAAGGCCATCTGGAGCTGGTGTTTAGCCAATGCCTGACCCTAGTCTGTGACCAACTTCACCGGCAGCTGCTCATCAGCATGAAGATAAGCGAGGAGTTCATCCAGCACTTCCATTAGGGACTGACCAATGTTGGCCGTCATTTATGGTGTAGCTTACCTGATGGGAGACTGAGTGAAGAAATGACACAGACCTTCTTGGTCAAGCGCTTCTTTGCCTTTTTGTCGGGGGGCTTGTCAGTGTCCCTTTGGCCTCACATCTTCCGGAAGGCTGAGTCCGAGACCAGTTCCTCGACTGAGGTATGGTCCAAGAACCCCGAAAGGGACTCAGCAGGGACTGCATATTTGCAAAGCATATGGATGGAGGGTGCCATGAAGGATGCTGGATGCTCCCTGAACTCCAGGGCCAGTTCCAAACTGGCCTCAGCCATGGGAAAAGTGACCCCCCAGCAATTGTCCTTGTCCAGGATATCTGTAAAGGGTTGTTTAGCCCACTTCTAGACTGGCTGTAAGGACACAGTCATGGATTCCAACATCAGTCTGAGAAGAGCCCCAAATGACACCAGGCCATGGTCAGTAGCCAGCTCTTTGACCGAAGCACATTCAAAGGTATGAGTCCTTGACAACATGGATGACCCATCTGAAATCCAAGAACTCTACAAAATTGACCCATTACCAGGGGCCACTTTGGACTACCCAAGTATCCTCCTACTGGGTGATTTTCACCAACACCCAGTCTGGCAAGCCAGCTGCAGCACGGGAGAAGTAGCAGTAGTAGAGTTTGTTTTGGGTGCCCTTCCCCGAAGGCTCAGGGCACCATAACAAAATAAAAAGACAAACAGCAATACACGTTTACAACAATAAATCAACATAAATAGAGATAAAAACTCAGTCAATAAAATTCAGATTAATTGCTCAAATACTGTTTGTCATAGGTGGTATATGGCTATATAGCTCAGGCCCCAAATGCTTCTTGAAATAGAAAGGTTTTTAAATTATTTTTATATATCTCGAGAGAGGGCACCTCCCGGAGGTACCCCAGCAAGGAATTCCAGAGGACTGGGGCCACAATTTCAAATGCCTGGTCCCTGGAAGATTTTAACCTTGCCCTGGGGACCTCCAGGAGGGCCTCCCCTGCTGATCTGAGAGAGCGACTCAGGGTGTAGGGATGCAGGAGCCCCTTCAGGTAGCATGGATCCAACCCATGTAGAGACTTATAGGTCAGAAGACCTATTTTAAAGGAGATGCGCCACCGCACCAGCAGCCAATGCAGTTCACTGAGAACCAGTGTAATATCGCTGGACCTTGACAGGCCAGTCAATAGCCAGGCCGCAGCATTCTCCAACAGCTTCAGGTGATGCAGCGCACCCCCACTGACCCCGAGGTAGAGTGCATTACAGTAGTCGAGCCTTGAGGTGACAAATGCATGTATTAAAGTGGTCAGATCATATGGGGGACAAAGAACTTAATTCAGGCGATGTTGCGTAGATGGTGAAAACCAACTCGAACAATGGCTGACACCTGAGTATCAAGTGTCAGCTCGTTGTCTAAAACAACGCCCAAATTATTCACCATGGGGAGGCCTCTAGTTCAGTTGGAGCAATAAAAAACCCTAAACCTTCCCCAGAGGCCCCAACTCTCCCCTTCGACCTGGTTCAACCACCAAGACTTTGGTGTTCCCTAGGTTGAGTCCCAGACAGTTTGACGATGTCCAGGTCCAGATTTCGGCCTGGCACTTATTCAGCATGTCGACCGTGTCAGATCTTCTAGGTGTGAAGGACAGGTAGAGCTAAGTATCATCAGCATAGCAATAAAAAATCAGCTCATACAACCTTATGACCTCGCCCAAGGGCAGCATGCACACTACGAACAACACTGAGGAAAGAACAGAGCCTTGGGGCACTCCACAGGGCAGGGCCATTGGGCCTGAGGAATAATTCCCCAGTACAATCCTCAGGGACCTGCCCCGAAGTAAGGACCCGACCCAGCTGATAACTTTGCCAGTGAGTCCAGCATAGTCCTGCAGCCTGTCCAATAACACCCCATGGTCCACAGTGTCAGACACTGAAGAAAGATTGAGGAGAACAAGAATTGATTGTTCTCCTCTATCCCTCGCCCTGAGCAGGTCATTCAACACCCTTACTAACGTGGTCTCTGTGCTATGCATGGCCCTAAACCCGGACTGGAACGGTTCATAAATCTGGAAATCCGTGAGGTGACTCTTGAGCTGTTCTGCGACCACCTTTTCTAGAACCTTCACTAGAAAAGTAAGGTTCGAGATAGGCTGGTAATCCACCAAGATGTCGGGGTCCAAAAATGTTTTTTTCAACAGGGGTTTCACCACAGCTTCTTTAAGAAACTCAGGGAAGACCCTTGTCGCGAGAGAACACTCAACAATCTTGGTGAACACTGGACCCAGGAATCCGACACAATCAACAAGCAACTCTGTCAGGCCTGGGTCCAGGTCACAGAATGTTGATTTAAGCCCTGAGATCATCCCACAGACCTCCATTGTCATAACCAGCTGGAACTCCCCCTGAGGAGGCCGAACGAATTTGCCTTCCCAAGGCCCACCACTGTTGGATGCTGGTATTCCACCTGGAGAAATCCCAGCCCTAACAGAGGCCACTCTGTCTGAGAAGAACCGAGTGAACTCCTCACACATTTGAGTTGAAAAAGCTCTAATGGGTTCCAGACAAGCAGGATGTAATCGCCTGTCTACAACCCTAAAGAGCTGAGCCAGTCGATTCTTCCCAGCTGCAATCATCCTAGACATAAAAGCTGCCTTTTTATGGGTGATTGCATTCTGATACTCATTGTAATGAGTCTTCAGAATCAGCCTGTCCTCCTGGCATCTGGTCTTCCTCCATCACCTCTCTGACCTCCACCCCCTTGTTTTTAGCACCCTCAGCTCACCATCAAACCAAGGCGAGCCGGGGCGCGAAACCAGCGGGTGTACACACTTCACATCTCCTCCACCTGCACTCCTTTTTATGATACCCAGACGATCCAGGGCACCATGACAGCCATATTATAGGCTGCCGCAGCTTTCCCCAGCCCCCCAGAACAAGTCACCAGCACAGATGAAATGTCCAGCTCCGCCAACAGTCTCTCTAGCCATAGCCCTTTCAAAGGGCAGAACTAGACCATTTCCACAGGGGAAGGGACAACTAGGGTGCTGCTAAAGCTGAACCTGATGGTGCAATGATCCAGTCAAACGACTGAATCAGTCCTGAGGGTGTTAATCTCAAGTTTCAGGGAAAATGCCAGGTCGAGCGCATGCCTGGAGTGGTGGGTCCCGGAAGTGGTCTCAAGGGTCAGATAAAGGGCCTTCATGCTGGACAGGAAGTCCCTTGCACCAGACAAAACCTTGTCATCCATCAAAGTGTTGAAGTTACTGAGAATGAGCCATCTCGGAGACTCCAGCACCCTCTTGGTGACAAAGGCAGTCACCTCCTCTGGAAAACACCTGTCCCAACCAGGTGGACGGCAGACAAGAATAATTCCGAAATCCACTCCAGGACCCCCCACACCGCCATGCACTCAAATGAACTAGTGTTCCCCACTGGGTGCACCATCTGGCCCAGCTCAGACTTAAAACAAACTGACCCCTCCTGCGTTCCTTCCTCGAGCAGTGTACCACCGAGAAACTGGCCATGGCAGACACCGCCAGCACAGGGCCAGATATGTCCCCCAGCCAGGTCTCTGTAATGCATGCCAGGTCGACAGATGCCACAAGCTCCGCCATTATGGTGGTCTTATTTGCCATTGACCTGGCATTGTATAACACTGCCCGAAGAGGGCTCCCTTGTCAGAGGAACAAGGCATGAAGGACCCCGCTCTAACTGCCTTCTCGTCCCAGGACGTCTCCTGGTCCCCACAACCTGAATCGACCTCTCCGACCTCATCTCCTTTCACACCTCCTCCCCCGCACTCCTTCTTATGATACCCAGCTCATGGCATCTATGATGGACTATAGCCAAGAAAGGTGGGTTGCAGAAGAGGCGAAGGGCTTTTAAAAGGAGGGGGGAGTTGCGAAGTCCAGGGGCCTGAGTTAAGCAACCCATTTCCAAACCACAAATACTATTCTAATATCACTACTACACAAAACAACAATAACTATCCCTGCTATATTAATTCAAATGTATATGCTAATAAGTATACAATTAACACACCTATTTTAAAATGAATGCCCTTATACCCTTACACACTCATACTCCTTATACAACAACACACTCACCATTCATTCAGTCACTTCAACAATTTACCCTCCCACCCTGTACCCTCTAAACAATAAAATTCTAAGATAGATTCAGTTAGGGGAGTTCATAAGTCTCTAAGGTGGTCTCCTGGCAAATATCAATCCAGATTTTCAAACTGCAATATTTGCAGTATTAAAGCCGGGTACTCTCCTCTCTCACATGAGTATCCTTTCAAATACACCGTAAACACTGGGCACCAGCAAATACCATGAACGGCATGTAACTAAGGTGGTGGAAATATCAAGCACCGTCTCAGAGCAGCAAAACGCTCCCACCACTAGACCTGCTCTTCTTCAAATTCTTTGGATCAGGTCTAGAATATAGTGCCCACGCACCCTCTCACAGTTAGGGTACCCTTCTGATCCCAACACACAATGCCAGACAGCACTTGAATTGCTAAAATAACCCTTTTGATATTACAACTGGGCAAAAGTAAGCATTCAGGATCCACAAAACTGTAGTGGCTCAAACCTGCTTACAGTCTTAGCCAGAGCTCATTTAGGTCAAGTTCAAGATAACCCAGCAAGTTCCAGTTCCCTTAGACCATTAATACAATAAATTAAACATGGTCTAACTCACCTCCTACCTTTGTAGGAAAATGAGAAACAGTACGTCGTTCAGAGGGCTCCAGACAGTTCTTCCCAGTAGCTACAGAGTACCGCGTATAGCATGACATTCAACACAGCGTCCTTTGGGTACAGCACAGCATTTTGTTCCCTTCTTCCCCTCCGGGAGAAAACACAACTGCACCACAAGCTACCACTCTTCCGGGTCAAGATGCAGCTGAAACTCTGCCACCAAAACAGTTTGGCTGGTCAGTGCTGCAGCAAACCATGGAGGCTCACACCACTTCAACAGAAGCAGATCAGATCCAGTCGTCAAACAACCAGATCTTCCATCAGTTATAGCAAACTTGCAGAGCACCACCCGACTGTTCTACTTAGAAACCACCACCGCCTCAACGGGACCACAAATTTTGGGACAGTTCTTCCAGCAGTCTCCTACTGTTGGCATACCATAGACCTCATTACAGACCACAGCAATTTCTGCAGTCGCTATCCCAGTGCACTCAGTCGATGGCGCTGCTCCCAGTAAAAAGGTAAGAGCACCGCCTTATAGATTGAACTCTTACTAAAAACAATAGATCTAAGTACTATCACAAATTCACTTTTATGTCCCTGAACTGTACTTCCCACCCTACACCTAAAACTAACTAAAATGAAATTAAAATCTGCCCTAAGCCTTAACCAGATGGCTACAGCTTAAAAATCGTATCAAATACCAAACGTACGTGATGGCCAAGAAAAATAACCTTGGCCTCTTGCCACCTGGAGTACAAGATCTTCTAAGCCCCGCCCCACCCCACCCATAATCAACACTGTACCCAAGGTTCTGAATCTCAGCCTACAGGTCCCTCATCGCTGAACCACCCAGAGGCAAAGATCATTCACCTACAGGTCCCTCTGGATGAATGCTTTCAACAGTGACATCTCCGAAGAAATTAAGCTGGGCCTGTTCAAATACAAGCTCCGGTCACTACTCTCTACAACTAGCACCTGTGACTGTCTCCCTTAACCATGTTTTCCCAAACCTCAACCTTAGCACTCGACCTTCTTCATAGTAACTTAGCACTTTTGCCTCCTACCCCTCCCCCGCATCCCCCTACTCCCCATCCTTCCCCTACCCCTGCCCCACCTCTCCTCATGTCCTCCATTCCCATGCCCCTCTCTTACTTTTCCCAGCCCACCCTCCCACATTTCTTTCCTACACCCTGTGCTCTGTTTGTCTTGACAAAGCCTGCTGGCCGATATCAAAGTACTGTATGCATTTTCCTGTGCCTGAAAATGATTAGCGTAATGTGTCTCTGTGGTTTTACGTGGACTGTCCATTATGATTTTTGTACCTCCTATTTACACTCTGTTGTACCGTGCTTCACTGTCCTGTTTAATCTGTTGTCCTTTCTACTGACATGGAACCTTTGTAAAATAGCTCTCAGTTCAAAGGTATATGTAATCCGAGACTTAAATAAATAAAAAAATGAATAAATAAAAGCATATTCAGTGGCTCTACGATGTAACAGAATGCTCCCCTTATAGACAGCAGCCCAGCGTGGCTGCCATCTTCCATCATGCCACCTTGGTTGATTCTGTCCTTGGTTGTTGTTCCCACAAAAGACTGCAGTGGGGAGACAGATGCCAGGGACCTCTGTCAAGGGTGGACTGAAATGGGCATGACAGGTGCCTGTCAGTCGACAATAGGTGTCGGGGGTAAAGCCCTACCCCATCCCATAATGAACCACTGCTGCCAGAGGAGTTCCTTGTAATGCTGTCGCATCTTGTGGCAGTGCCTCTTCTTGGCCGAGGAGGTCAAGGTACATTGATGGTGGTGCCTCCTGGTCGAGCGGGATTGACAGCGTGAGAGGCTCCTCAACCATGACCTTGACCACTGACCCAAGGGCTGACATTGAGGAAACTCCATTGGCGGGTCAGTATAGACCACATACCGAGGTGTGTTGACAAGCAGCAGCTTTGGTGGCACGACCACCAGTGGAGGCTGATCCTGAGTGGAGCCAGTCAGGGACACTGACCAGTCCATTTCCTGCTGGATGAGGACTGGGATAACCGGGGTTATGGAGATTGATTTCTCATCGATCCCCTTCAACAACTGGTCAACAGGGTTGAGAATATCTCAACCCCCTATTGTATGGTGTCCAGGTTGACAAGCCTGATGGGTGCAACATGGAGTTGTAGATTGAGCCCTCAGTCACATTCCGCTTAACTGGAATCAAGCCTCAGTATGCCCTGAGTGGCTAGTGGAGGCAAGGGAATGGGAGGACCACGATTTCTCCTGATCGCATGACACGTGCTGGCAGTTCTTGTGCTTCTTACCATGGCAGAAAGGGGTCTCCCCAAAGGCTGGGAGGGCCAATACATCTCCTGAAAATCTTTAGCCTAGGATCCTCTGATGCTGGCCCCAGCCATGAGCAGCACTGAAGCTGATGAGGTGCCCACCACAGCAGCTACAACCGCTTCTTCCATGGCTGCAAGCAGAGCAGCTGACCCCGCCACAGTGGAGGCCAACTTGCGACCTTTCGTCTGCAGCATTTGATCTCTGTTGGCCAGCTGAGAAGCTAGCAGCACAATCCTTCAAAGAAGAAGGGAGCATTACCTGACACAGGCCAGAGCCAGCAGTGTAGTGTGCAGACCCTAAGCAGTAGAGGCAAGACAAGTGTGGGTCCGTCTTTGACATCTTCTGTTGGCACATGATGCAGAACTTGAAGCTGCAAACTTGCTTCGCTAGTTCAGAGTCCATCTTCAGTCGATGAAGTTGAGCTGGAGTGAAGGAGAGCAGAAGTAGTTGAGGAACAATTGCAAATTTTTAATAGTAAACTGAGAAAATCACCAATGGTGCACTTGGTAGCCTACGATCCTGCAGAGCTGTGAAGGAGGAGACTGGACACTTCCAGTGGAAAGGAAGTTCTGATGTCATGGGCAGCCAGAGGGTATACAACTTGGGGTGGGAGGAGCTAAGCTTGAAGAAGTTCCAACAAAACAGCAATTCCAGTGGCACTGCCAATGTGTGGAAAGTAAACTATATCCATGCCCCTAGAAAGGAAAGTTACATACCTGTAACTTTCCATCTTCTAGACTAACTCCTCCATTCAGCAACACTCTTTTGTCTTAGAAACTAAAGCACTAGCATCCTGTGGGAACCTGAATCTTTGGTGCTGATGACGTCTATGGCATTTCACCAACGTTCTGTGCCATGCATGCGCCATCAGCATATAAAGCAGCACCCACCACCTGACTAACTTTTTTCAGCTGAGAAAACAGAAATTATGAAATGTTAAACTACTTTACTTAAAATGTTTGCAAACAGAATGAACTGCACAAACACACAAAGTCATACATTGTATGCAGGTGTTTATTCAGATAAATGTATCTGTCCACCCATATAAGTAAATCGTTTTCCAACATTTCATAGAGAGGTGCCCACTTTTTCAAGGTAGGTGATCCATATTTCAAACATTTCATAGGTAGCCTACTTTTTTAAGGTAGGTGGTCCACATTTTTATGCAACTTACAGTCAACACTCTGGTCATTCTCTTGATTGGCTGCCAATCAAATAGACCTGGATACTTTGACCTCTAAGCTTTATCGCCTTTGAGGTTGGGCTATCAGTACAGGTGTTTGTACCATCACTATCACTGACTCCACCTAATGTTGAGGACATGACAGATGTAAAGGGGTCTCTGTAGTCAAAGGTTTCTACGAGACCGCGACAGAGACCCACTCTATTCAAGGATAATAATAATAATTTTTATTTATAAGGCGCCTTTCAAATGTCAAGGCGCCATACATAATAGCAATTAAAACAGGCATAATAAAAAATACAGGCAAACCAATAAAAACATTCAGTATTCAGGGAATGCTGTTTCCCATAAAAAGGTCTTTAGACCCCTCTTAAAACCCTCCATAGAAGTGCACTCATGCAACCGATGGGGTAGAGCGTTCCAAAGGGTGGGGGCAACATACGAGAGTGCCCGAGCACCAGAAGATTTCAAATTCACCCTTGGAACCTCTAGCAACCCCTCGTCGGCCGAGAGGAGAGCTCGATCAGGGCGATAGGGAACCAGAAGTTCTTTCAGATAGGCTGGGCCCAGATCATGTAGGGCTTTGAAAGTCAGCAAGCCAACTTTAAAGGTGATCCATCACCGGATTGGCAGCCAGTGCAGTTCGCGCAGCACCAGAGTAATATGACAGGATCTTCTAGAGCCTGTCAAAAGCCGGGCTGCAGCGTTCTGCATTAGCTGCAGGCAACGGATTTCAACCCCAGAAAGTCCTAGATAAAGGGAGTTACAATAATCCAGGTGTGAGGACACGAAGGCATGGACTAAAGTAGGCAGGTCAGCAGATGGAACAAGATGCCGAATCCTGGCGATATTCCTCAGATGATAAAAGGAAGTCTTGATGACTGCCGACACCTGTGAATGTAGTGTCAACCTATCATCAAGAACTACCCCCAGGTTCTGCACCCGTTCAGAGGTCGGGAGAGAAACGCTACCCAGAAAAATTCTGGATGACGCAACACTACCCGACCCCCCTATCTGTCGGCCCGGGTCCACAACCAGTGCCTCAGTCTTATCCGTGTTCAACCTCAGCCAACTGGAAGTCATCCACTCCTGGATTTCCTTTAGACAGCTGTTAAAGACTGATAGAGCTCCCTCCTGGTTGGGAGCAAAAGAAAGAGCTGGGTATCATCTGTGTAACAGTGAAACCTCAGCCCATACTTTCTTACAATGTCTCCGATGGGTAGCATGTACACCGCAAATAACATGGGTGACAGTACTGAATCCTGAGGCACCCCACACAACAAAGCAGTTGAATCCAAGGAAAAAACCCCGGACACAACCCTTTGTGATCTCCCAGTGAGGAATGAAGTGAACCATCTTAAGACGGTTCCAGATATTCTGCAAAGCAGCCTCAGGCGTTCCATCAACACCATGTGATCTACTGTGTCAAACGCTGAAGAAAAGTCGAGGAGAACCAAGATGGATCGGCTCTTCCGATCTCTAGCCATCAAGAGATCATTGAGCACCCAAACCAGCGCTGTCTCGGTGCTATGTCTTTTATGAAATCTGGACTGGAGGGGTTCATAGATGTCATGGATGGTCAAATGGTCTTCCAATTGTGCAGCCACTACTTTCTCAGTCACCTTTCCAATAAAGGGAAGGATAGAGATAGGTCTGTAATTTTCCAGACAGTCAGGGTCCAAGGTAGCTTTCTTCAAGAGGGGTGTCACCACCGCCTCTTTCAAGGAGCTAGGAAACTCACTAGATTCCAGGGAGGACCTATCTGTACGAGGACAGGACCGATGATATCAATACAACCCAAGATTAGGGAGGTCAGTCCAGGATCCAAACTACAGCATGTAGGGCGCACAGATTGGATAATCCTCATGACATCCATGAACTCCAGCTGGCCGAATGAACTCCAGGAAAACCGAGGCACCGTGATCTCACACCGGTCCACAGCCACTCCCTTACAGTGTGATGGCAACAGTTCCGCCCTAATGTCGGCCAACTTATTTGCAAAGAACTGAGCAAGTTCATCGCACTCCAATTGCGAAATAGCTTTCCGAACTTGCAGACAGGCTGGGTTGCACAGTCTATCCACAGTTCGGAACAGCTGAGCTGGTTGATTCTGCACAGCCGCAATCTCCCTGGACAGGAATTCTGCCTTCTTACGGGTGATAGCGGATTGACAGACAAAATAGTGATCCATCAATCTAAGGTGGTCGGCATCAAGGGTGGACCTTCGGCAGCAATGCTCTAACCTTCACCCCTGTCTCCGCATCTCCCTCAATGTCCCATTGAACCAAGGGGACTTGGGGTGAAGGGAGAGGGGGCAAACACGAACTGGAGCAATAGAATCCAGCGCCCCAGTCACGGCGATATTATAAGCCAACACAAGGGTCTCTAGATCACTGCTTGCCAACATGGGAGACGAGAGGTCAAGCACCACCGCAAGGCCTTGGGAATCTATATCCCACAAAGTGAGGTACCTAACCACCTCCACAGGGGCAGGCCTTCTAGAGGGGGTGCAAAAACTAAACCCCACGGTGTGATGGTCTGACCACCCGACGGGTTCCACCCTCACGTCGGATGCCTCGACCCCCAGGAGGAAGATCAGGTCCAGAGAGTGTCCAAATTTATGTGTAGCAGAGGAAACCACCTGTGTAAGGCCCCGCGTTGTCATTAGCTGGAGGAAGTGTTGACCAAATTGCGAGAGTTCGTCATTGACCCAGGTGTTAAAGTCACCCAGAACCATCAATATGGGCGACTCAAATGCCATATCGATGACGAAGTCCGCTACTTCCTAAAGGAATAGCTTCTCATCACCCTAAAAAGACCCCATCTTAGACCTGTTCTATCATGTTCTGCCATTGCCTAACAGTCAGAGCAATGTAGGTTGTCAGTATAGACCTGGAACAGTGACAATTTGGGAATAAAGAAGGTTGGTGAAGAAGAGTTTAATTTCACCAAAAATTTGTCAGAAATAATGGAAAAAAGTGAAAGAAAAAAATGGAACATAATGGTTGCAGTGATGTAACCAAGCAAATGCCTGGCAATGAGTAAACTGATTTAAATAAGTGAAAAATGAAGCCAAACTACAAAGTACACCTAACTACAAATAATGAAAATTACAACAAACTTGAAAAAAAAAAAGCTATTCAGAGTAATGAGAAGTCTTTGTCTCAAACTAGATCATAGTGCTGCAATGTCAGGGAAAAAAGGAACAGAGGTGGTTGTGGTTGGCTCCATTTTATATGCTGATGGTACACGCATGGCACCATACATCGGGGCTGTGTACTGACTTTGCTGGCACCACTTCTGGCTTCCATGGGCTCCTGGTGCATCTGGCTGCAAGACCAGAGTAGTGCTCTATGGAGGAAACTGACTCTTAGAAGATTAAAGATTTCTGACCACTGGAGAACACAGAAATATAATTTTTTGGCAGAAAAGGACCAGTTGGCCCACCCAGTCTGCCGAGATCATCCCTGCCTAGTCTGTCTCTGCAGACCCTAACTGGTTTCCAGAGACCCTTCTCCCTGCCTATTTACTAATATTCCCCTAAGTCAATGCCATGCATGCTTGAGGTCCTCTATTTTTGCCTCCACCACTTCTGCTGGCAGTCTGTTCCAGGTATCTGCAGCTCTTTCACTGAAGTAGTAATTCCTCACATCCCTCTTAAACTTCCCCTCTCCAACTTCATCACATTCCCTCTGATCCTGGTTCTCTTTCTTATTTGAAGAAGACATCCCTCCGACACTGTTTACCCTTGTGAGACACTTGCAGGTCTGTATCATGTCCCCCTCTTGCTTTCCTCTCTTCCAGGGTGTACATGTTGAAATCCCTTAGTCTCTCCTCATACAGCTATTGGTACAACCCCTGCATCATTTTAGTTGCCCTCCTCTAGACTGCCTCCACCCTATGTCCTTTCTGAGGTGCGGCTTCCAGATCTGGACACAATACTCCAGGTGGTGTTTCACCAGTGAGTGATTTTGTGGCAACAACACCTTCCTCTTCTTACTGGAGATACCTTTCCCTACTTTCCCTATGCATCCCACTGGACCTGCTCACTGCCTTTTCACACTGCCCTGACACTCTGAGATCATCAGATATAATAACACCAAGGTCCCTTTTATGCTTAGTGATGGTCAGTAAAGTACAGTTACATAAGAAATTTCCGTAACAGTAGATCTTCGAGAGAGGCTCCTGCAGTAGGTAATTACATATAGGACTGATGCCGGCTGGCATCAGGACCCAACAGAAACAATTCTAGCTAGCAGTCTCTGGCGGGGGACCGCCCCCACGTCAGGTGACCGACGTCATGCAGCGTCAGTATAAAGGGGCGGTCCCCCACGCCCGCCTTCCAGTTCTTTTCTGCCAAAGGCCAAAAGGCAAGACGAGAGAGAAGTGGATATTTCCCCTCCTGGAAAAGGAGCTGAAAAAGCTTAGGGGGATGGAGGGCGGGAAGGGATTCCCTACTGCAAGAGCCTCTCTCGAAGATCTACTGTTACGGTAAGTTCTTACGTAACTGTACTATCTTACGTCGAGAGGGCTCTTGCAGTAGGTAATTATATATAGGACTGAGTCCCAAGCAGTCTGGAACAAGGAGAAGCAAACGGAAGAAGGAAAGCTATTCAGAAGTAGACCCTCTGTTGTGAAGACCTTAGGAAAGGAGACCCTGCAAAACAGCCAGCCCAAAGTCTGCTCTACGGCGAGAGGCAATGTCCAAACTGTAATATTTCGTAAAGGTATGGACAGAATCCAAGTGGCGGCTGCACAAATGTCAGCCGCTGACACATTCTTGAAACAAGCCGCAGAGGCAGCAACCCCTCTAGTGGAGTGACCTCTAACTTGACCCGGCAGGGTCTTGTTGTACTTGTCATAACAGAAAGTGATACAATGAGCCAACCATTTTGATAGGCATTGCTTAGAAACAGTATTGCCTTCTCTTTTATGAGCAAAAGAGACGAACAGTTGATCAGTCTTTCTGAGATCCTTCGTCCTGTTGGTGTAGTATCTCAGAATTCAGTGAACATCCAAAGTATGCAGGAGGTATTCTCCCTGATTAGAGTGCTGCATAAAAAAGGCAGGCAACTCTATGGATTGATTCAGCATCGATTCCACTACCACCTTAGGGAGAAACTTAGGGTTGGTATGCAGAGCCACACGTTCCTTGTGAAAAATCAAATACGGGATTTTACACATCAGGGCCTGGAGCTTGGAAATCCATCAATCAGAAGTAATGGCCACTAGGAAGAGAGTCTTCCAAGAAAGGAACTTTAGGTCCGCTGAGGCTGCCGGCACAAAAGGAGGCAGAGTAAGCTTCTCTAAAATGAAATTCAGATCCCAAGGAGGGGCAGGAACCCGAATAGGGGGTCGTAAGTGAAGGACCCCTCTCAAAAAGGTCTTAGAGACCTCCAGCTGTGCAAACGTTCTGTCTGCAAAGGGGACATGATAGGCCGAAATGGCTGCCATGTGAACCTTTAAGGATGAATGGCTGAGACCCAGATCGAAGAGGTGTCACAGATAATCCAGAAGTCGGCCGACAGAGCACGAGAAAGGCTCGACATCGTTGGAGGCGGCCCAAATAGAAAAACGCTTCCATTTCATGGCATAAGTAGATCTGGTTGAGGGTTTCCTGGTCTCCACCAGAATCTCAGCTACTCGGGGGGGGGACCTGAATCGGGCTTGAGCTATGTCTGCAGGAGCCACGCGTGCAACTGAAGGGACTTGAGGCCTGGATGCACCAGGGTCCCCTGATCCTGGGTCAGCAAAAACAGCGACAGAGGAAGAGGAGGTTACTTTGAGTACTGTTGCAGAAGAGAGAGCCAAACTTGCCTGGGCCAGAAAGGAGCGATCAGAATCATTCGAGCTCCTTCCGAACTGAGTTTCTGCAAGACCCTCATAATCAGTGGAATCGGGGGGAAGGCATAGACGAATCTGCCCTTCCAGTCTAGAGATAGAGCGTCTCTCCAAAAAATGCCACGCCCTGGAATGAGCGAGCAGAAGACGGGAAGTTTTGTGTTTTGAAGGGATGCAAACAGGTCTACCTGTGGAGTTCCCCAGCGCAGGAAGATGTCGTCTACGACCCCCTGATCCAGTTCCCATTCATGAGCTAGAGCAGATGACTGCCTGAGCCTGTCTGCCAGCGTGTTCTCGACCTCCAGGACGTGAGATGCCGTGAGGTGAGGGTTGTGCTGCACTGCCCAATCCCAGACTCGCATCGCCTCTCTGCAAAGGGCGTAGGAACGAGTTCCTCCCTGTTTGTTGATGTACCAGACCACACACATATTGTCCGTCTGTACAGCCAGGTGACCGGGAGACAGATACAGATGCAGAGCCTAAAGAGCATACAGTACTGCCCTTAGTTCCAGCATACTGATGTGAAGGGACTTCTCAAGCTTGGTTCAGGAGCCCTGGGTCCTGTGAGGACCAAGATGGGCTCCCCAACCTTCGCCGGAGGCGTCCATAGTCAACGTCTGCGAGGGGGGAGGGAGAACGAAGGGATCTCCCTGGCAGAGATTCTCCTGAGAAAATCCACCACTGCAAGTCCAGAGCCATGGGAGTGGAGACCAGGACAAGTTGATCTAGGTCGTCCACTAGCTGATCCCATTGAGACCGAAGCATCCACTGAGAGATTCTCATGTGGAGCCGAGCACGAGGAACTGTCAGAATCGCAGCCGCCATTAGCCCGAGGAGGCGAAGGACTGGCCTGGCACTGACTCGTCTGCAGCTGGACAACAGGCTGCCTGGGCCTGGAGAGTGGCCGCCCTGTCCGGTGGCAGGAAGGCCATGCCAGAGGTCGTGTCCAGGATCGCCCCAATAAACTGGAGCCTCTGGGATGGGATCAGATGGGACTTGGCCTGGTTGATGGTAATACCCAGGCAGGCAAAGACCTGCTGGGTAAGGGACCGGAAGTGCAGGACTTCCTCCCTGGATGAGGCCGCCAGGAGCCAGTCGTCCAGGTACGGAAAAACCTGCACCGCCTGGGTATGCAGGTAGGTCGCTATCACCGAAAGGCATTTGGTGAACACCCAGGGTGCCGAGGAAAAACCAAATGGGAGGGCCTTGAACTGGTAGTGGTCCCCCTGGAATGCAAAACACAGGTATTTGCAGTGGGAAGGGAGGATAGGGATATGCAGGTAGGCATCCTGCATATCCAAAGTGCACAGCCACTGTCCCAGCCGGAGAAGGGTCAAGAGGCTCTGCAGAGAGAGCATCCTGAATCTCTTGTACTCCACGAGCAAGTTCAGGGAGCTGAGGTCGAGAATGGGCCTCACGTCCCCTGTTTTCTTCGGGACCAGGAAGAAGTGGGAATAGTACTCCTTTCCCTGAAGAGGAATGAGGACTGGTTCTATCGCCTCCTTCAAGAGAAGAGAGGAAATTTCTTCCTGGACCAGAAGAAGATGCTCCTGCGAGTATGACGACTTTGGGGGAGGGTGTCGAGGGGGTTTCTGTAGAAACTCTATTGAGTGTCCCTCTGCGATGAGTTGGAGCACCCAGGAATCTGACGTTATCCTCTCCCAACCCAGGAGGTGGAGGGAAAACCTCCTTCCCTCCTACCGGTTCCTCTGGAAACGCCAGAGGCTGTGGCAGAGGAAAGGAGTCAGGTGGTGTGGGGCAGCGTCGCGGCTGAAGCTCCCGCTGCTTTTTTGGGCGGTGGGGGCTTGGCAGCTGGAGGGACTCGACGTTTATTGGCCCGCTTTCCCTGTGGTTTCACCCTCTGCCGATTCTGCCTGTGAAAGGGATGATGCTGCACTGGAGGGGGATTTACATGAAGTCCACAGACTTCAGTGCAGTCCCCTTCTCCTGCAGATCGGTGATAATGTCCTTGACATCACCACCGAACAGCACTGAACCCCGGAAGGGCGCTTCCTGAATAGCGGACTGCACTTCCGAGACCAAACCTGACACATGGAGCCAGGCGTGACGCCGTAAGTCTATGGTGAAAGCCGAGCTCCTACCAGCAGTGTCCAGTGCATTGTACGTGGCACGAAGCATGTGCTGACTGGCCGAACGAGCAGAACGGACAAGGTCAGTCACTTCCTGTTTAACCTGAGAGTCAGGAAGGGAGTCCAACTTGGATTCTGCCTCACTAAGAATCGCCTTCTGGTAATCCCCCATGTGACCGACATAGTTCAGGGCCCTAATACCCACAGTGGAAGAAGCATAGATCTTCTTGCTGTACTGGTCCAGAAGACGGGATTCTTTGTCAGGTGGAGACGAGCTCAAATGCTTCGGATTAGCTGACCAGCCGTGAGCGGCGCTAATCACCACCGAGTCAGCTCGAGGGTGAGAATCAAGGAAGTCAACACCCTCGGGAGCCTGGTATAGCCTATTAGACTTCCAAGGAAGAGGGGCTAATACTGACGGTTGCTTCCAAATGGTGGAAACAAGGTCGGCATGAGGCTCAATCCAGGGTGGCACCAAGGTTGGAGTGGTCTCAGGTAGATCCAGGTGCTCAGCGAGTTTCTTATGCTGTGGGTCCGGCTCCAAAGAGCGCCACTGATGAACTTCCTGGATTTTGCGCAGCAACTCCGAGAAAGAAGGATCCTCCGGAGACTTTGGAGGAGTCCTAGGCCTGGGTTTGGTTGGAGAGCATGGCTCGTTGTCCGGGTTGGAACAACCGTCGGAGTCATCCGAGGTGTCCAAGGAGGAAGAGGAAGAAGACTCCCTCTCCCGGCGTGGGGGAGTATCGGACCCCTTAGGAAGCCTTCGGGGAAGCGTGTCCTGCCCCGCCCTGGAACCAGAAGGCTTGCCCCTGGTATCCGTAGGTGGGGAGGGAGTCTGTTGTCTGGGGTGTACGGGAACTGGAACCGGCGCCGGGAGATGACTCTCCACCTCTCTGGTGAGCTGAGCCTTGGCCTCAGCCCACCAGGAGGCCAGAGTCTCCTTCAAGTCCACCAGCAGCTGAGGGGACGGTGGAGGAGGAGGAGGGGAATATGGATACTGAGTGTACCCGTAGGGTGAGTATCCGTAACCCGACGGCGGGTAACCCGGCATCGGGTAGTGAGGCACTGAGTACTGCGACGTCAGGTACTGGGGCGTCAGATACTGCGGAGCCGGGTAAGACGACGCTGGATAAGATGGAGTCGGATACCCGGGGGGTCTGACGGAGGAGACGGCCCGGCGGGCAGAGGGCCTGGTGTTGGAGCAGCATCTGGGAGAGGGATGTCGCACAGCGTCGGTATGACCAGCATCGGAGCTGGGGTCCGGGGAACCTACGTCAGGTTGTCCGGCCCAGCGGGAGGGAGGGCTGACGGAAGCGCAGCAGGAACCTCGGCATCGCGCGGGGATGGTGGGGAAAAATCCCCAGGGTCAGGCTGAGGAGACCCATGGTCCCCGGAGGGCAGCGAAGGCTGCGGAAAACTGGAAATGGTGGACATAAGGGGTTCCGATGTCGGCTCAGGAACCGCATGGACGTCGGGTTGGCCGATGTCCGACTTACCAGTGGAGTTCGGGTGGAAGTTGGAGGAGCCGGCATCTGACTTAGTGGACCCATCGCCCGAGACAGGTCACAAAGGAGGCGCGGCCTGGTCGAGCAGGGAAGTGGCCGTATGCCGCCCCGAAGGGTCAAGCAACTTATCGACCGTCTCCATGCGGGCGTCAGAGGGGCTGACATCCGGCTTACCAGAGCCGCTCGAGCCAGTAAGCTGCACAGTGACGGCTTTACCGGGAGCGGAGGCCTCCAACAGCCCGGAGGCGCCCGAAGGGCCCGAGCGTTAGCCAGACGGGTGGGCTGATGCCACCTTGGAAACTTCCAAGACGGCCGTCGCAGAGCGGTGCCCCAGAAGGGATGTTACTTGGAGCATGGCAACTCCAGCCGGAGTCACGGTGGAAGAGGAGCCCTTGTCCCGATGCTTCTCCTTGTCCTTCTTCTTATGATGGCCTTCGGGGGAAGTGGACGCCTGCCGGAGCTTTTTCAACTCCTTCTCCAAGGAGGACATCTTCTTCTTGAGGATATGGGCCTCCAGGGACTGCTGCCTCCATCTGCGGGTGGCGGTGTTAAATTTAAGGCAGTGCTGGCACTTCTCCACCTGATGGTCTGGGCCCAGACAGAAGAGGCACTGGGAATGGCCGTCCTTGTGTGGGAGTTGGGCTGCGAGTCGCATTTATTTTTGTGTTTGGAGGGTGTAGGGGACGACCTACACCAGCGAAAGGCTTACGATTAAGTCGAATAAGTCGAAAAAACGATGGTAAATACTACCGGCGACAGAGCTGACAAGCGTTGAACTTTACTGTGAGGCGCTGACACAAGCTAACGGCGGGAAAGAACTGGAAGGCAGTCGACTTCCCCTTTATACTGACGCCACATGATGCTGGTCACCTGACGTGGGAGTGGTCCCCCACCAGAGACTGCTAGCTAGAAATGTTTCCGTTGGGTCCTGACGCCGGCCGGCATCAGTCCTATGTGTAATTACCAACTGCAAGAGCCCTCTCAAAGTAAGATCTCCCCCTCCCCACATCCTGTACTCAGCTCCTGGGTTCCTATGCCCTAGGCACATGATTTGGGGCTTTTTGTCATTGAACTCCAACTACCATGCTGTTGACTGCACCTCAGGTTTCCCAAGATCTCTGCACATTTTCTCCACCCACTCCTGAGTGTCCACCCTATTACAGATTTCGGTGTCATCTGCAAAAAGGTGCATCTTCTCTTCCTTTTCTTCAGCAGTGGCACTTATGAAGACATCAAAGAGATCCGGTCTTAGTACTGAGCCCTGTGGCACCCCGCTGGTCACTCTCCCATCATTAGAGTGAGTGCTGTTAGCCACAACCTTCTGTCTCCTATCTGTTAACCAGTTTGTAACCCAATTCACAACTTTGGATCCTACCTCTACGCTGCTCACTTTCTTTATCAGTCTCCCGCGCAGCTGTGTCCAAGGCCTTGCTAAAGTCCAGAGAGGTTATGTCCACTGCCCTCCCTGTATCTATTTCTCTGGTGACCCAGATGAATTAATCAATCAGATATATCTGGCATGTCTACCCCCCCCACCGTGATTCCACGTTTCCAGTGGTTTTGCAGCCCATTGGCTTCAATCAAGATACTCTACCAACCTTTCCTTTAACAGGGTTTCCATTAACTTCCCCACCCCTGAGGTGAGATTGACCAGCCTACAATGGCTAGTCTTCTTCAAGCTGCCACTCTTATGCAGAGGGACCACATCTGCTCTCCTCCAGAACCTCTTTCCACTAGGGGTGTGCAAGGGCTGAATATTACTTTCCAGATACCACAAATAGTAGGGCTACTGAATATTCAGGAGCTCTTCCCGAATAGGTGACTATTTGGGTATTCGGTATTTGAGTAACATGTTACAAAAAAAAAAAAAAAAAGCCCCCACCCTCTTCCCAAGCGTAAAACCAAGTAAAATGCAACCCCCATCTGCCACACCCTCTATCAGCAGGAAAATCCCACCTCCTCCCCAGCACCCACAATTAATTATATATAATGTATTATTTAAAATAAAATCCCCCGATGGGCGACCAGCACACCCTGCCCACCTCCACGGCAGGCGGCTGTCTCTTAAAGTAATATAGCAAGCTCTTGTTTGCAGTTTAAAAAATATTCAATATGTCCCTCCCCACCCCATCACCCTTGCAGCACCCTACTCCCACCCCTTTCCCCCAGCAGCACCCAGTTCTCATTACGAGAAGGCGACTGGCACGACCCGCCTTCCTCCACCGCCAGCCACTTTTTCATGAATTAAAGTGCGTGAATACTGTAGTGAAACCTAGTTGGTTTTACTGTTCAAGCATGTGAGCGCTTTCATTCATGAGAAAGTGGATGGCCGTGTAGGAGGGCAGGTTGTGCCAGTTGCCTTCTTATAACGAGAACTGGGCGCTACTGTAGGCGAGCAGGTTGTGCTGGTTGCCCATCTGCGAATTTTATTTTAGATAATAAATGATATATTACAAAATTGTGGGTGCTGGGGGGAAGGAGGGATTGGACTGCCGATAGAAGGTGGGGGGATGGGGGGTGCATTTTACTGGAGTTTGGGCTTGGAAAGAGGATGGGGGCTGTTTTTTTTTTTTCTTTTTTGTAAGACTCCCAAATACCCAAATATTTGGCCACCGAATATTTGGAAAAAGGTATTCGTTCACCCCTAGTTTCCAGAAAGATGCTGAATAAGGCCACCAGTGGGGCAGCTAGCACCTCCCTGAGTATTTTAGTGCCCTTGTATGTATCCCATCTGGTCCCACAGCCATGTCCACTTTCAAAGCTGCAAGTCCATTCAGGACTCTTTTCTCTGAAAATGGACTTGTGTCTACCCCCCCGGTGGTCTGTCCCCCCCCTCCCTCCACTCTGAAGACTGAACAGAAGTATCTGTTCAGGATGTCTATTTTTTTAGCTCCTCTTCTGCGCAGTACCCCCTTGCTGCCCTCCTTACTCTCACTATCCTTCCCCTTGTCTTCCTCTTCTCACTAATGTACCAGAAGAAAGCCTTATCCCCTTAATTTACCCCCATTGGCTATTTGCTCCCCTTAATGCCGTTTCTGTTTCCCTCTGTTTTACTGGGTACACCTCCCTGTCTTCCACCCTGTTTCTTTATACCTCCTGGATGCCTTTTTTTCCTTTACCACCATGGCTACTTCCCTAGAGAACCATAATGGTTTCTTTTTCCTTCTGTTTTTCTTCACTTCGTTCATGTAGAGGCTGACTGCTTTAAATATGCCCTCCCTGATTTTTCTCAGCTGTACCTCTACCCGTTCCCTGGCAATCCCTCCAAGAGGCAGTTTCTGAGTTAGTCTCCCATTTCTTTAAAATCCACACCCCTGAAGTCCAGGACCCTTGTCCTGTTCTCGTCTTAATGTTAAACCACACTGTACGGTGATCACTGGTACCTAGAAGACTGCCCCCTGTGATGTCTGCAATGCCATCACTGTTTGCAAGCACCAGGCCCAGCTCTGCCCCATCCCTTTCAGGGTTCACTGACCAACTGCCTAAGAAAGCCCCTTGTTGGGAGTCAAGTATGGCCCTGCGTGTTGCCTAAGCTGCATTTGGAAGGCTGCTATCCACATCTGGTAGACTGAAGTAATCAACTAGCAGCACCTCACCCTTACTTGCCAGCCTGATGATGGCTTCTCCAAGGGCTTTATCCAGCTCCTCTCCCTGTGCAGTTGCTTTGGTATTTATTGATTTGATGATTTTAAAAACTTACTTGTTAACAATTGTCTCGGTGAAAATCCAACCATTTCATATGTTTAAAATCATTCAGAGTAACTATTGATTTAAATGTATCCAGCGATGTCATAATTGCTAGATGCAGAGAGCTTGAGTTCTGCTTCCACTTGGTTGACTGTACACAGCTAAGCTGATAATAGCCGAGGTAGAGAACTCTGAATGAGAGTACTGAATAGATGGAGAAATGCTGCAGGACCTGTATCTCCAGCACTCCAGGGGATCCTTGCTGAGTTATAAAGAGCCCTCTCTGGGACCCAGTGGAGAGCCAACAAACAGGATGCATTTAATATGTTTTTATCTTTTATCTTCTGATGCCTTCACAGCCAAAGGCTGCGAAAACGAGGAAGAATTGGTACTGCTGGTGTGGAGAGTGAAATGTTAGCCATGCGATTTAAGGTAGTAGATGAATGTTTATGGGTATTACACTTACGCAGATACCAATTAAATTATGGGGACTAATACCAAAATTCAGAAAAAGTGCAAAAAACAATTTAAAAAAATGTTATTTTTATGGTCATGAAATCTTCCATGTCGATATTAAAGTATTTCTATAATACTTCATTATTATGGAAGAAATATATTGGTCTCATTAATTTTACAAAAAGTGTTGTCATGATGTAAATATGTATATCAATATAGCTAGAGAAAACTGCTTGTTTTTAGTATTGATAACATAATTGCTACTGTTACATAATAACGATATAATATCGGCAACAGTTCTTAATGGCTGGACTCCAAGCATTCATTTAAGAAAAAATTTAGTTTCCAGCCATAACAGTTCCAGAGTTAGACCTTTCAAAAGATATGAAACCATTAGGTCTAGACACTTGAGCTTAGAGTCAGCCAAGTAGTTATATAGTTAATATATTACCACAATGACCTAATATTAATATAAAAATAGTTTCGTATCGATATAAAAGAACATAAAATGGTTCAAAATGTAGTTTCAAGCATTATAGAAATATCATGTAAGATTATTTTTGGAAACGGTTGGAAGATACTAGTGGTTGTTCTGTCTAAGAATAAACATATTCCTTTCTAGTTAAAATGACACACAGTATGGATGCCAAACATTTTTAACTTTCAGAACTTTATAGATCATGTCTGGGATGTTAAATGTTTTAACAGTTGTCTACTAGTTACCTGTCATATGAAACAGATCACAGGCTGTACATCACAAGACAAACATTTTAATTCTTTTTCTTATTTTCAGACAACTTTCAAGGGGATGTCACAGAAGTTTTCTGGCGGTCTAGGAAAGTTTGGAATGTACAGAAACAATGGATTTAACACATATACTGAGAAAAGCTATGTTACTGGCCCAGATAATCTTATCACGTATCATGACAGATTGAACTTTCACACCTGCTACAATGCAAGTGGACCATCTCACACTGGCTAGTCTATAGAACTGTCAAATGCTGCTAATCTGTATATTTATTTGCTTTCATGAACTGCCCAACTGTGGAAATTTCTATAGTGTTTACTGCATGCTGGTAAATAATTCTGTAAACCTCTCAGGTCAGTAAAAATTGGACTGTAGGCTTCATAAATATGCATTAAAATATAACTGCAATAATAGGCCATGTCTAAAGTGGGACTTTTGTAACTAAAAATTAATTTACAGTCAGAACGGACTCTAGGCCTATCATGTCTGCTCCCTGCTTTATAAGCATGTATGAATAAGTATTCTGTGCAAGCATGTACTAATTTAAAGGGAACTCCCTGCCACTTTTGTAACTAATGAGTTACTTTACAGGTGTTCTGTGCAGCAGTGGAGAGGAACTTAGCATTTAACATATTCTACAACTCATTTTAGAAATCCATAAAATGACCACTGATATGTGAAACAGCAATGCATTGCAATTTTCTTGTTGTGGATTGGCAATCAGTGTGTTATTCTAACGTTCCTTGTGCAATGTTCAATATATTGCAGTGATGGGGGGGATTACATATATGCCAAAGCATGGTGCCCCACTTCACACTGCTAATCAGGTATGAAACCTGAATGAGGACCTGTCTTTTACGTCAATCAATTTTTATTTAGCCAGGTGAAATATCATTGAGAAGAACTTATTTTCAAGATGGACCTGGGCATAGTTACAATGTTAACAACAGTGGAACATAGAGAAGAATAATGTATACGACGTCATAAGCTACAAAGTTTTCAAGCGTAAAATAGCATAGCATTTGGCAAGGTATGCAGGTCAATTTATATAGCATAAAACAGTATAACATTTGGAATAATACACAGCATAGTTCATACAGTGATAGGTACATTCAAGAACAAAACATTAAAATTAGGCAACATGGTACAGTATTACAAAGCATCTGCTGGAGTAGCAAGGTAGACCATACTGTAACAGAAACAGTCAGATGATTACAGCATTCACCTAGGGCGGGGGTTAGATAGAAGGAGCCCGAACATAGGAAGAGATGATAGAATGAATCAAGGAGAGGGAGACAGTTATAAGGGGAACAGAAGTAGAGGGGAATTAGGAGGGAAAAGGAGGTTGGCAATATCGTCTTAGGTTACATAGTTGCACATTTCTGTGGCAGTCCCGGCAGCCAAGGTTTTGAAGGTAGACAGTTTATGTGGAATAGTTATTTGGAAGTTTTTTTTGTAACTACTTCCACAAGGAGGGAAGGGAATAGCTTATGGATAATTTGCCGAACCGAGTTCTAACTTTGGAAATAACTAGGGAACTATAGAAGGAACTTCTTAGCACATAGGTGCCAGGAGAGCAACTAGGAAGGCAGTCAGAAATATATAGGGGCAGTTTCTTATTAATAGCCCGGTATGTCCAGTTTGCTGCATTTCTGTAGCATCTGAGGCTGAGGGAGGTCCAGACAATTAGGGCATATAAGGAACAGTGATGAGATGAGTAGAGTAGGGTGCTCCAGTAATAAATCTTTGGGCATGATGCTATAGTATGTCAAGCTTTTTTAGGGCTGTGTTAGTCCCTTAACCATAAAGAATATCCCCATAGTCAAGAAGAGGGAGGAGGATTGACTGTACGATTCTAGTTCTCGCTTCCGTTAACAAGTGCTTAATACGGAAGAATATTCCAAGCCTCTGCTTGAGCTTTTTGGAAGGATCATAAATATCAGTAAAGGTCAATTTGTGGTCGATCCACATCCCCCGACATTTGAATTTGGTACAAATTCAAGGGGTTCATGGAAAAGAGCAGTAATTGGTGTTTGCACATCCAAGGTAGTGGCAGAAATCTTAGGGAAAGATGAGAAAAGTATAGCTTAGTTTTTACATACAAGGTTTTACATACTTGAGTTAATGGGCTTCACTTTATTCATTTATTTCAAATAATTACTTTAGTAGCCCCTTAGCTTGTTGGACGAGTAATGACTGAAGACATTTTTAAAAGGCCAGTAATGAATGACAAAGTAGTTTGAGGGCCCATGCAACACTTTTTTTTTGTTAAAACAAAACTGGAATTCATGAGTGTAGTACTGCTCATTTGGTCAGTCAGGAAGAGATGAGTTTTTTTGAGCAATGACCTAGTTCAGTATGTACTAGTCTCAAGCCATCATCAGCCCATTACTCATTTGAAAGGGAGAGGGAGCACTGCAGAACCCCCAATTCTTATTTGCTTAACCCCTGGTCTCCTTCTGAGAAAGTCTCCTTTTTTCTGTCTCTCTAGTCTTCAAAACTAGCTCTGTGTGTTGCTCTCTACGGTGGCACTACACAGTGATATCATATGCTGCAAACAATCAGGGGATCCTGATGCTGGTACTCCTACTTGTATGAGCTACTACACTGATGAAAATGGAGCAGCTCCTCAGTGTTTACAGACGTAGCAACCTATGTAAAAAACAGTTACATAAGAACTTACCATAACAGTAGATCTTTGAGAGAATCTCTTTCAGCAGGTTACACCTTTGGAACTGTAGCCATCAGGCACTAGCACCACATGGAAATATTTTTGCTAGCAGTCTTCCTGGGGCTGCCCACACTGACATCAAGCTAATGTTCTCCCTATATAGCTGTGGGTGGCCCCCAACCCTTCTCAGTTCCCCCGGGAGACCATCCAGTAAGGATTTGCTCCTGAAGGACCTGAGGGAGAGCAAGAGGTACCTTCCACTAGGTGAGTGGAGAACAGGAGGGAAAACCATCCTGAAAAAAGAGAGACAGGAGAAGGGAAACAATGAGATCAAGCGGGATGGAGGATGGGACGGCATGACCTGCTGAAAGAGATTCTATCGAAGGGCTACTGTTATGGTAAGTTCTGACGTAACTGTTCTTTGAGGATATCTCTTTCAGCAGGTCACACCTTTGGAACAAGTCCCAAGCAGTACTGTACAGGAGAACAATGTAGGTGGCTGGAAGGCAGAGGCCTAGGAAAGGTGGCCATGTAACAGCTAGGCCCAAAACCTTCCCTCCTTCTACAGGCAATGCCCAGACTGTAGTGCCTTGAAAAAGTGTGGACAGTATTTCAAGCTGCAGTAGCACAAATCTCAACAGCTGGAACACCCCCAAAACAGTCATCTGAAGTGGACATATCTCTGGTGGAATGGCCCTTGTCAACCCCAGGAAGTTCCTTACCATACTTTCTGCAACAAGAAGTAAGACAGTTGGCCAACTATCTGGACAAGCACAATTTAGAAACTGGAACACCCTCTTTCCAAGGGGTGAAAGAAGCAAATAACTGTAAGGACTTTCTGCAGTCCTTAGTATGGTGTATATGGTATCTGAGTATGCCATGCACATTCAAAATACGGAGCAATGCGTCCCCTGGAGTGGCATGCTCTGGCAATAAACCGACAGGTGGATGGGCTGATCTAAAGTAAATTCAGACACCACCTTTGGTATAAGCTTAGGGTTAGTACACAAACACACCTCGTCTTGGTGAAAACTCCCAATAAAGCTACTCATACATGAAAGCTTGTAGCTCTGAAATCCTTTAAGCAGAAGTAATAGCAACCAAAAATAATGCTTTCCATGACAGAAAGCGTAGCTTGCAGGTTGTGAGTGGCTCAACAGGAGCCATCATAAGCTTCTCTAGACAAAGATCATGTCCCCAGTCGGGATGGGATTGCGGATGGGGGGCCTCAAATGTAGAATGCCCCCCCAGAAATGTATGGGCTGCATCCAGCTGGGCCATTGTACGGCCCTCAACTGGCACATGGAAGGCCAATATGGCTAACCAGTGCACTTTAAGAGAAGAGTAATTCAGTCCTGCATCTGACAAGGACAGTAGGTACTCTTGAGTCTGACGTTAAATGGCTCACAAAGCAAAATGCTTCTGCGTCATAGAATAGATAGCCCTAGTGGAAGGTTTTCTGATGGTCACCAGGACATCAGCCACTTTAGGAGATACGCTGAACCTAGCAATGGCTACGATTTCAGAGCTAGGCATGAAGGTGAAGTGACCTGAGGTTTGGATGAACAAGGGTTCCCTGTTCCTGAAACAGCAAGCCCTTGCACAGAGGCAGGGGCACTGGAGGCTCCACTGCCAGTCACTGCAGTACAGGAAACCATATCTGATGAGGCCAAAAAGGGCCACCAGAATCAGAGTGGCCCCTTCTATTTGAAGCTTGGTTAGCACCCTCTGAGGCAGAGGAAGGCACAAAGAAACCTCCCTTTCCAAGAGAGGGACAACACGTCTTGCCAGCAAGGTCCTGGATCAGGCGAGCAGAAAGGTGGCGGTGCTGCGTTGTGTGGGGATGCAAAAAGGCCAAACTCCGGATGACCCCACCTGTCTAACAGGCCTTTCACCACTGAGGTGAGCAGCTCCCAGATGTGCATTTGGGACTACGATTTGCATAACCTGTCTGCCAGGGCATTTTGGATACCTGGGGCTTGGACGACTGACAGTTTCAGACCATCTTCTAGAGCCCAGTACCAAAAGATCATCGCTTCTCTCCACAGGAGATAAGAATGGGTTCCCCCCTTGCTTACTGATGTAGTGCACTACAGTAATGTTGACCATCTGCACCAGCAGAGGTCCCAGGGACAGGGGACTCTGGGAGGCCGAACAGGACAGCTTTCAACTCCAGGACATTGGCATGGAGAGAGGCCCCCCTTGTAGTACATGTCCCCTGGGTTGGCCTAGATATTGCCCCCCCCCCCACCAAGCTGATCTCCGAGGCATCCATGGTGATCTGAAGAGGGAAGGAATGGGAAAAGTGACCCCTTTGAGTACAAAGCTGGGTTCCCAGTGATGAATGGTGAAGATACATACAGGAAGATCTAGAACTTTCTGTTCTAGAGTGTCAGTGTACTGATCCCACTGGACCCTCAAAGTTCAAAGAGGGATGTGCATATGCAGCCCCACTAGAGAGACCCTTACAAAGGCAGCTACCAGCAGGGCCAGTGGTATCAGGAATGTCCTGGCCATAACAGACCTGTTGTTATAAATTGTCTGGGCCTGTGATATCAGGCGCTGCTTCCTGTCCACGGGTGGGGAAGCAGAGCCCTGGGCAGTAATCAGTATAGCGCCTATGTACTGGGGAAGTGGGCATGGAGTCAAAACTGACAGGGACAGGCAGACTGGACCCCCAGTGCACTGAACAGATACCTGGTATGCACTAGGGCAGAAACAGTTGTTCCTTGGAGTGGGCTTTGAGCGATCAGTTGGCCAGGTAGGAGAAGACGTACAGCCCCTCCCGAGAGCTGCCTCTACTCCCAGCAAGCATCTGGTAAAGGCCTGTGGCACAGAGGACAAGCCAAAGGTCTGATCTGCTGAAAGAGATATCCACAACGAAGATACGCTGGAGTCAGTATTAGTAGCCACTGACTGACTGCTATCAGTTATGTCACTGGCTGGGGCATCTAAAGTGGTGCAATAGGGGAGGGGGGGGGTACTGAGCTCAATTACCACTTCAGGGAAACAGAAAAAAAAGACACATACAGAAAAAATGGTGAACGTTTACACCTGTACCTTTTTATTTCATTTTAGATTGCCCTTTATCTACTGTCTTTGTTAGAAGCCTCTTTTCCCCGTTTTGAGTGTGCTTTAGCATTTTTTTATCTGAAATATTTTATGTAGTGCTACTTTAAATATGGCTATCCCAAGGTTTCCATCAGTATTCTCAGCAGTTTTTGAACATCCCAGGGCCAGATTCTCAATCTCAGTTACATGGGCTGCAAACAGGCCTCCGCTGCACCAGACCATGAAAGTGTGATACCGAGAACATTTGACATGTGCTGGGGAGTGTGGCAGAGATCCCCCGGTACAAATCTTGGAATATAAATGCATTCCAGATGTTACCGTGCATAAACTTGGTTTGTGCATGGTGCACGTTACTGGCTCAAACTGGTTTGGGCCTGGTGCAGTATCATCCACAAACATGCATGAGCACGTTCCCCATGAAAAAAAGGCCACCTGCCCAGCTTGTGCCTTCGACCCACTTGTGGGACTCTTGAAAAAAAAATGTCAGTCTGTCCCGTAACATTTTCCTGTGGTACTGCCTCCTGGCCCAGACCCCATGAAGTCCCTGTGGAACCCCTCCCCCTTCTCCATATCCTTGATCTCTCCACATGTCTATTATTAGTAGCCCAACAAAGTCAGTCCCCTACAAGTCAGCCCCCAAGTGACTTGATGTAGTGAGTGCAGCTGTCCGATGCTCCTACTACACTGAACAAAATATTCTAAGTCTGAGGGCATCACAAACATGCTGCTCGCTCTGCTTCAGCAGTACTTGGCCTTGTGAATGGCAAAGCAAGTCCGTTACGTGCCAAAAAATTAAAGTTACAGCTGGAGAGGTACCTGGAATGGACAAGAGGGAAGTACAATGAAGGAACAGTGTAACACTTCTTGCGTTACAGCTTCCTTTACTTCAGTGCAAAAAAAGTGGTACAGTAAGTACAAATCCAGGAGAAAACGTGGCCAGTGATCCACACTAAACCACCTGATGTGTTTCTCGCTATAAGGAGCTTTGTCAAAGCTGAAGTCCCATGATGCTCATCTCCTTGCTTTTCAGGTCCCATGATGCACACATTTATGGTCCCAATTTAAAGGTCCCATAATGCACGTCTCCACTTAAGGTCCCATGATGCAGATCTCCATATAAGTTCCCATGATGCACATCTCCATTTAATATCCCAGTTTAAAGGTCCCATGACTTACACGACATGCATCTCCATTTAAGGTCCCAATTTAAAGGCAATTTACATTTAACGTACCAGTTTATTCACATGCTAACCCTGCCCCCTTTTCTACACAAGAGTGAACTTTATTATGCACTGGCGTGGAAGGGCTGTCTGATCCCCTCTGACTGGAGCTTGATGGATTACAGGCAGGGGACTGGCACTAAATCGTGACAAAACAATTTAGCATCAGTCCTTTGTGACTGAGAATTGTGCCTGGATTGTTAAACACAACTTTTCTTGTGACTAAGGTGAACAATAGACACTGTTCCCTGACCTCAAGGGACAATGGGAGTTTAAACGCAGCTGAGAATACTGATTTTTGTTACAGCCATACTAAAAGGAGCGCTCCTTTAATTGTTTCAGATATAAAAAATAAAAAGTGAAAGTAGACTCAGAATAGTCAAAAGGACATCTTATAATACACAAGAAAAGGGCAATCTAAAATGGAATAAAAAGGTAGAAGTACAAGAGTCTTATTATAACATGCACTGCTGCTTTAAGATGTAGCTTCTTCCTGCATGGTCCACAACATTATGCATCATCGAAGAGTTTGAACACATTTAAAGCAGCAGTACTAGTTAACAATAATTTAAATAACTTGGTGGGCAATTAGGACAAACCAAAAATGAAAATTATGTACCTACTGTAATTGTTGATATTTCTGTGTATTTTCACCATTCATTACTATTGGGTACAGCGCTGGAGCTAGGACCCTACAGGAGGCTTTTTTTTTCCCCCTATGGGCAGAGTCACTGCAGGGCCAGCGCTGCCCTCGAGGCTGACATTCTACGTGGCGCTCGCGGATTGGCCATTAACTGCTGTCGACTCCGCCCCAGCCCCAGTTCTGAAATGCCGGAGAGAGTAAGGAAAGGAAGGGTGGGGTAGGGCAAGAGAGCCCAAGGGATAGACAAAAGGAAAGGATATAATGAACTAAAAGGAGAAATAAACGACAGAGGAGACAGGAGAGAGGAACTAGAATGGGAAATTGGGGAAAAGGGGGGGGGCCAATCTCTGGAAGGAGAAGAAGAAGAAGGGATGGATAATGGAGGAATAAGGGGAAGAGCCACACACCCCAGGAACGTCCCATCTTAGGAGTTTCGCAATTTCGATAGCGCAAGACTGGGCTATCAAGGTTCAGCTGCCAGGAGGCAAAGCCTGAAATGTTTAAGCGGCATGCACCCAGAAGGGCCAACCTTAAGAAAGGGAGGCAGGAGGGGGTGTTTCTCAAACTCCTCCCCCTCCCTCCCAAAATAGGGGAAAAACTCAAACTGCCATGAGGGCATTAAGAAAGTGAACTCAAAATTTGAGTTCATAAATAAAGAGAGGAAGGGTGCTCAGCACTCCACTCCACCCCGAAGAATTGAGGGAGAAGAAAGAGATAGGGAGAGAAAGCCTCTCCCCCCACCCATATACCTCAATGATATCCTCTAAGGGAAAAATTCATCCCTGTGTGTCTCCAGGGTACTCTTCCTCCTAACCACAAGGGAGAGGAGAGTGAGGAGAATAACAGAGAGACATACAGGGGGGAGGAGGGAGCCCAGAGACTGAGGCCCCAGGGGGAAGGAGGGTGGGATTCAGTGATGAATGGTGAAGATACACAGAAAGATCAACAATTACGGTAGGTATGTAATTTTTATCTCTTATCTGTGTCAATCTTCATTCATCACTAGTGGGTGAGTACTGATCCCCCCCTTGAAGGAGGCCCTAAACTACCCCAAGGAACTAAGTCCCTTAGCCTCCAGTGGGTGAGACACCGGAGGAGAGAACCCTTACAGGCCTGGGGAGGACTGAGACTGGTCTGGGTGAGACGGGGAGCCCCCAGTGGGGGAGGGAAGGTACCCTGAAAGTTGCCGTCTCGCCCTACGGGAGAAAAGATGGGTTCTCCGCTATGCGGAGTAGATCACCCTACACCAGGCCAGTGGTAACAACCGGGATAGGTGAAGCCATGCCATACACCTAAGGCAGATCGCTGTCCCTACCACTCCAGATGCCACCTCACTGGCGTTATAAGATGCCCTTGCTTGGTGCCTTGCTAGCTCCAGGCCCTGAGCAGAGAGGGCAATGGCTTGCCTGGTTTCCTCCGTGTTGGGCACTGAGGCTAGGATCTGTCCTAGCCTGGACCACAAGAGTCTAGTATAGGCTGCAAAGTGGACCTAATGTGCTGCAATAGAGAGGGAGAGCCGTGCTGAGTAGAAAACTCTTCTCCCCCAGAAACTGAAGTCTACAGAGTCCGAGACCAGGGGTCGGTCACGGTGAGGGGCGCGAGGCCCAGAGGGGGGTGTCCAGGGAGGTCAAACCTGAAGAGAGATGAGGCAGAGAACCTGGAGACCCAGGAGGGGCGCAATACCGTTGGCGTAGGTCCCTTGGGGCTGGAATAGTGGAGAAGGGACATAGCCAAAGCCGATGCGACACTTTCTGGAAAGGAACAGGCCAGGCGGGAACCACCAGTTGGGCCGCACTGTACTCGCCTAGAAAGGTGCGCATCACATGCTCGGGATTGCTAACTGGGATTGGGGAAAGATGGAGCTCGTCCAACATCCTCGCGAGTAAGTGCTGATAAGAAGACAGATCAGACGCTGGGCAGATGTGGACAGATGGTTCCTCTCCCTCCGAGGAGGAGGAGGAAGAAGATGCAGGTGAGCTCCGAGGTTCAGGGTCCGGCTGCATGGGAGCATGGTGGAACACCTGCTGGTCTAGGGCATGGAGGTAGGTAGGAAAATGTGCAGCAGGACCTTTGAACTGCTCCTGGGTGAGAGGTCCCCTAGGACCGGGAATACCTGGGATAGCCGGGGATGGAGACACAGGCTCAGGGGACAAGCTCCTAGCAAAAGGAGAACGGTCTCTGTCAGGGCAGGGGGGCCAACATGAAACTCTCCGCTTGGAGGGAGATCCAAAGGCCCCAGCAGCTAACAGCTGTTCAGCCAGATTGGAACGGTCAGAGCTGTGCCCAAAGGAAGAAATCCCCCCATGAGGTAACCAGGACCGTGTGAGTCCAGAAGGACGGCCCCTGACCTCAGAAGTTAAAGTCCCTCTCAAGGACTCATCCAGGGAAGAATGAGGGTCTGCGCTGCGACTCCTCCCAGAACCTGGCCAGGCTCTAATGAGGGTACGCTCCGACACACCCCTACTCCTCAACCCTTCAGAATTGGAGAGGGACCTCGTCCTCGTAGCCACCAGCCTAGGCAGCTGGCAACTCTGGGCGGTCTCAGAGGAGTCCACCCAGGGAGCAGTACCCTCCCCTTCCTAGCGTGCCCTGGTCTGTCCCAAACTTGGACTGTCCAAACACACCAGGGAAGGGGGTACCCCAACTGGAGGAGCAGAAGAGCCAGTGGCCCCAGGCTGTACGGCGGTAGCCACAGGGACCACCACTGGCTGGTCAGTACCACTGACCCTAGGACCTACCGGTGTCGACTGACCCCCAGCGGGAGGCTGAGTGGGAGCCGAGGTGCTGGAAATGGAGGGATCTGAGGATTCCAAAGAACCTGGGAGCCAATCCGGATCAGACCCAGAGCCTGCCTCCGAGGTCTGATGGGAGACAACTCACCGATTCCTCCCAGTTCCTGGACCACGAGTCAGAGTGCCTTCCAACCCGGCACTGCAAATGGCGCTGAAGCGAAGTGCAGCCCCGCACCTGACGCCCACCCTGGTGCTGCAAGCATCACCCGAGCCGGGCGTGGCCCCAAGCGTGGTGCTAAGCACCACCCTGGCACCATGTCAGCGCCGACCTTGGCAGCGCCCCCATCCCTGGCACTGCAAACGGCGCCGAAGCCAGGCCCAGAAACTGCCAACACACCACCCCATACGCCGCTGGCAGCCCTGATGCCACGAACACCAGAAGCAACAGTGGCACCAAGAGACAGCCCGGCACCGACTGTGGCGCCGCTCTCTAAGCCTGCAATGCTGCGAACGGCATCAGGACCAAGAGTGGGGCTGGAGAACAGTGCCAGTCCAGACCCGAAGGGCCTGGAACACAACACCGAGGGAGTCTTCGCCTCCGAAGAGGTGACTGCCAAAGCGATGCCTCCCGACTGTCCCCAAAAGGGACAGACTGGGCCTCTTGACTGCGGAAGACGCCCGGCCGCTGGCAAGGCTAAGAGAGGTGGGGTCCCCTCCTCCATGGGCCCGCCTGGGACCCGGGAGGGACCCAGAGAAAGGGACGAGAATCCGTGCCTTGGCCCACCACTGCGCACTCATCCTCCGAAAGTCGGCGGAGTACATCCGACTTTAAATGCGTGGTTCTCGACAACTCGGTGGTCCATGGAAAAACAAGCGTTGCAGTTGTCCATGTCGTGGTCCGGGCCGAGGCAGGAAAGGTAGCAGTCATGCTGATCTGTCACGTAGAGGCAGCCACAGGGGCACCGACGCATAGGAGACCGCCCCGCTTTCGACAGTTTCCTGCCTGGCAAATAAATACAAAGCATTACTTGATGCCACTTTAAGGAAAAAGGAAAGATCTTACCGGCCAGAAGCGATGTCGAGCAGGTGAACAGAACCAAGGCAAAACTGGAGCAGGCCGATGAACTAGGCCACAAAACGCAATTCGAAATAGTCTCCACATGAGGTCTTCAGTCTTCACTTGACGGCAGGAGAAGAAGAACTGAGGCTGGGGCGGAGTCGACAGCAGTTAACGGCCAACCCGCGAGCACCACGTAGAATGTCGGCCTCGGTGGCACACGACCCTCGTCGACTCCATCCTGAAAAGAAAAAAAAAAGGCTCAGCGAGTCCTAGCTTCGCACTGTACCCCTAGTGATGAATGGTGAAGACTTACACAGATAAGATCATCAATATATCCAATTTTCTTTTTGCTTTTTTTCATTCCCGAGGCAAGAAAAAGGATTCTGAAGTTCTCAAAAGTTGTTTGTCTTTTGCCAAGTCAACAATCATGGATGTAAGCAAATCAGGGTGGTGTTGTGCTGCTAGCCATCAGAAACATGTGCTGGCAACACCCTGACATATTTACATTATAAATACAGTGAGTGCTGTTAGTGTGTGCTCTCTGGGGAGAAGATTTTTGAAAGTTACTGGTGGCTGCCATCTTTACTGTAGAGCCACGGAAATTACAAAAGTTGTAATTATACACAGTCTTAAAAATAGCTGTTTGAATTTAAAATACCCCAGTGAAGAATCTAAGATGATCAGGAATACATTACTGCTGAAAAAAAAAAGGATGACATTTTTTGCTGGATAACTAGTACTGCTGCTTTAAAAACAACCAAACAGTAGAAACAACATACATTCATAATAAATTTACAATAGACAGGGATGCTTTAACTGTTGTGTCTCTAAATTCTTAGGGTGTAGCTTACAAAATATTACACATTACAAATAAGACCACTGTAAGTCCAGTATATTAAACAGGTTTATTACAAGTATGTCCGTTTTAACAAGATGCTGTAAAGTAACATGACTTCATACTTTAACTTCAACATATTTAAGTAAAAAAGCAGTTTGAAACGTGATATCTGACTTGGTTCCTGAATAATATTACAGTTGTGAGTGTGTAACATGTAGCAAAAGAACATGATATGGCAAGTATTACAACTGTAACTTTGGTGAAAAGTTACCAAACTGGGCATGAGCCAAATGGCAATATAGGCTCCAGCTATTTTTTTTTTCATCGTTATCACAAACACGTAAATTATACTCTGTCTTGACCAATAAAATGGAAAAAGTACATGTTAAAAAATAATGCTTGATGTTGTGATGGTTTAATGCAGGTTTGTTACTACAGCTTTATCAGACAACAGTGGGGACTCCAGGCCCTGCAGAAACAAGAAAAAAAGACCGGATGGAATCTGTTCCAGTACAGCCTACTGCAAACTACCCTCAGATATTGCAACTATAACTCCACTCACCACCCACTTTTTGAAACAGTATTTTTTTTATTAAATGGATGATCACTTTGTCCCATAGGAAAACTGTGGCATTCAGATTTCATAATACCATTGTTGTGATGTCAGTAAGTGAGAATTCAAAAGATGTGGCAGCACACTGATGATGTTATGAGACTGAACATTCCTCACATCTGAGCGCAAGTAAGCTTTTACTGTAACTGCCATTTACAGTAAAACTCAACAAGCAAAATAATGGCAACGTCCCAAAAAAGAAAACATTACAGATGGACAATGAACATTCTTGAGAGGTCCAAGAAAATAATACACGAAAGAAAATGACATTCATTTTAAAGCTATTCAATGTATCTGACAAAAAAACACAAATCCACACCCATTTATAAAAGGTCACTTTTTGTTAACCTTCTTGGATTCATAAACAGTATTACAAAAAAATAAATAAGGAACCAAATGCTACTCAAATATATTAGGATATTGAGGTTCTGGTGACATGAAGAAACCACTCAAGCCTGGCAGTAGGGGATATCATGTCATCAGAACCTCCTGACAGAAATATAACTCTAATACATGGTCTCATATCTACTGTTCCATTGATTATGTGAGACAAAAATATCACTGCATACAAATACACCGATTTGCAATGTGTAGTAATTTCCTCAGGGTGTAACAAGCACTATTTAGTGCATCAAAAGCCTTACTCAACAGACCAGTATTTTCATAAGCCCACAGTGTTGTACATTTTCTCTTTACTTGGTTTTTAAAGTTATCTGGTTGATCCTGCTACCCCCACCCCCCAGTGTAAACAAAAGCAGCGTGATTGCATCCCTAAAACAATCACTTGTGGCTGAAGTCATAATCAGGGAGCAGTCGTGGTAGATTTAATAGTCTAGAAATAGATGTTTAGCTTTTAAAAGCTCCAGTTAGACAGTCACCAGTCCAGTTCCTCTCCTGAGGCTAAGTATAAGCTGCATGATGTATATGTAACCTCGGGAGAGGAACAGAACTGGGGAGTACTGAACTGGAGCTTTTGAAAGCTCAAAATCTATTTCTAGACTAATGAATCCCCAGTGACTGTTCTCTGGTCACATCAGCTGTGGGACTGCAGAATACTGCCTAATGACTTTTGTTTACAGCGGAGGGCGAGGAATCAACCAGATATTTTAAAAAGTGGGCAAAACAAATTAGGCACTTAAAGTGCTAACTTAGGGCAGCCTCGCACACCATATGGTGTGGCTCAGACATATACATTCCAAAGGCATAAATTAATGTTGGAAAACTGATTTATAGTCCTTGCAAAAAAAAAAAAATATAGCAACTAGGTCGCTTTGAGAAGCAATTTTACTAAATGATTATTTTCATCTACACGATACCATCCAGAAGAGAGCAACTGCCAGGGAAAGGTGTCAACTTGCAAAAACACTTTTTGCAACTCTCCACTTTTTTACCGCAATTGTGGGGAAAAAATAACCAGTTTGGAAATATATACTAAAATGTGGCCAATCAGTTGATAAGCAACTTCTGCTAATCAAGGCAGCTTGATTAGCAAATAGTATTTTCTGGGTAGCAAACTGCATTGCAAATCCTCTTATTCATAATTTAATATAAATAACGATGGATAGGGTAATTGTAAATACTAAGATTATCTTTCAGGTCCATCACTTCAAGTGAAATAGAATGCATTTTAAGCCCAGATGGATGGATCCAATACTTCAGTTGACTGACAGAGCTGTTAACTATCAAGGAACAGCAGCAATTCAAAGCTCCACACTAACTAGATAATGAAAATTACTATTAAACGAGCAATTTTTACAAACTGGTTCATAATATAAATAATCTCAAAATCAGTCTGCTACTCCAGTTAAAGAGAACCACTGGATACTAGCTAAAATACAGCAGTTGCTGCAGAAATGCCTGATTAGGGCTTTTAGCATAAAAGCAGAATTTTTATTTACTTTTGTGATGTGCTGCTTCATCCTGAAAATCCAGTGGCGATCGCCATGCCAGCTGAACCGCCCACGGCCATCTCACTCGCAACAGGCGGCTTCTGCCACATGGGGTATGCTGATGAGGAAAGTACATTAATTAACCTGTAGTTACAGTGTAATTATTCTGTATTACAGTATAGTTACAAAACAGCATAAAATTTTTTTTTTTTAATTTATGGTTTAACAGTGTATAAAAAGCTGGTTTGTGAGAGATAATTACTGGGGTATTATGTACTGAAGTAAAAAATTACTTTACTGGGAAGTCACCAGTCAGTAAACTCCTGGAACCCCAGGGTGGGCACAGCTTTGAATGCGGTCAGATATAAACTGCAAGTCTGTGTAGTGCAAAATAATGCCCTTAACAAAAATGCATCAACTGTGTGATTTACTGTCACTGTACTGTACATTTAAGTGTAGAGTATATAGGGATGATGTTTTCCTGTGTTGACATAATGCATTTAATTTAGAAAGCCAGTGTCTTGTGGTTAGAGCACAAAACTGAAATAGGAGAACCAGGATAGCAAATAACCTCAGAAATTTAGAGTACTACAGAGTTTTTCTTTGAATGCATTCAGAGAATTATGCAATAAGAACTCTATGCAGCAACACTCCCCCCCCCCCCAAGTCTGTTTCATTAAAAAAGTAAAAATAAAGCTGACCCGTTGTTGCAGTGGTAGTTAAGCACTCGAGACACTGGCATCCTGGGTTAGAGAGTAGACTAAGGTTGTTGGACTCTGGACAGGGGATGGAGGATTGAGGGTCCTATGGACAGCTCTCTTCCTTCAGGGTAGGAGGGATGTGTGCCCTGCAGAAAGACCACCCCCTAGTGATGGCTAGAGGAAGCTCTAAAATGGGATTACCAGAAGAGAAGGGACTCCATTAGACACTGGCAAGACTGCATGTTGGTGTGTGCATGTTTCTGTACACTGCAGTCCACATGGGAAGAAAACCGGAGAATGAAAGTTTCCATTCTGGTGCAGATGACACCAGCAAATCACCTCCCTCCAAGCCTAGACACTACCAACACATGCCACCCACTCTGCAATGGTCTTATACAAGAGGTGATTAAGGAGTAAGTTCATGAGAAGATAAGTGACAGGGCCCCGATGAGGATGCATTCAGGAGGGGAAGGTGGACTGGAGAAATAAAAAGCTTAACACAGAAAGAAAAAAAGTAAAATAAACAGGTAAATGGACAGTGACTGAACAGAGTCCTACACTAACAACATAAATCCGTAACATTTACTGAGGACGAAATCCTTGGTGATACACAGAGAATTACCATCAGGCATACTGTACTTGTAGGCCTCTGTCATCAACTTCTAGCCTAAATAATCCTATGAAGTCAAACACTTTTCTTCTTGATAGAGAAGTCAAAAGAAATTAATGCAGTTATCGTCTCATAAAGGTAACTGAACCACAGATAGCACTTTTTTCAGCAGCACAGTTTGACACATCAGCTCAAACGACGAATGTTAATCTTGTCAGCTCCTACCTGGAGCACTAAATGAAACAGACTTTTATATGTTACTTATTCATAATTTATTATAAATAATGATGGATAGGGTAGTTGTAAATACTAAGATTATCTTTCAGGTCCATCACTTCAAGTGAAATAGAATGCATTATAAGCCCAGAGGGATGGATCCAATACTTCAGTTGACTGAGGGAACTGTTAACTATCAAGGAACAGCAGCAATTCAAAGCTCCACACTAACTAGATAATGAAACTTACTATTAAACAAGCAATTTTTACAAACTGGTTTATAATATAAATAATCGTCTCGGAATCAGTCTGCTACTCCAGTTAAAGAGAAACACTGCATACTAGCTAAATTGCAGCAGTTACTGCAGAAATGCCTGATTAGGGTTTGTATTTACCTTTGTGATATATTGTTTCATCACGAAAGTCCAGTGCTGATTGCCATGTCAGCTGAGCTACCCGCAGACATCTCGTGCACACCAGGCAACTTCCTCTGCGCGGGGTATTCTAATGAGGGCTACCTTCTCTGCCATTAGTAGACACTGTGTGGCAGAAGCTGCCTGCAGTGCCTGAGATGGCCATGGGTGACTTGTCCGATATGATGGTTGGCGCTAAACTTTTGGGATGAAATAATGTATTATAAAGGTAAATAACAATTCTACTTTCATGCCAAATGCCCTAATCAGGTGTTTCTGTAGCAACTGCTGCCATTTGACTAGTAGATGTGTTCTTTTAATGAAGCAACTATCAGTTGAACAGACTGGTTTCTTGCTGGCAACATCCAATTTATTTTTGTTAAGAGTTACTGTTTAATGTAAGTAGTTTCTTTTTGGATATTTAACAAAAACAATCAAAAACTAGATTTCCTTGCTTCAGTTCTTGATCTTGGATGCTAAGTCTTGCTTAGATGTTTGTATTCTTAGCTTCTTCCACCTTAAAAAAAAAAAAAAAAACATGCATATGAAACCACCTGAATAGGTAAAAGAGTACACAACACAGGCAGATCCTGTACGGTGAGGTGACAACATACTTGACAAGGGGCATCAAACAGTTTTTTTTTGGGAAAACTCAAGATTCAGTTTCGCTAATCTATTTACTTTTCCCTGACTGAACGTAAAGTCTAGTGCTTAAGGATACAAAGACACATACATAGTAACATACTAATTTAAGACTGAAAGTGGCTCCAGGCCCATCAGGTCTGCCCTGAGTCATAAGCAGGGATGCTTAACCATGCTGTGCACACATGTACCAATAAACATCTTTCAGATTCTGACAGTGCCAAAAAACTGATCGCAACTAAGCTTGATCCAGAGTTCCAAGACTCCCTCATTTTATTCAGTGCACTGTACTTTACAGTAATAATCACATACCTGCATTTTATCCTACTTGGGACTTAATGTAGTATTTCACTGAAGAAACAAATACAGAGTATGTTGCAAAATAAATCCATGTTTGAATTCTCATAAATAGAGGTTGCCATGTGACATCACAGAAAAAACAGTTACTGTACATACTTGCCATAACAGAAGATCTTCCAGGAGAATCTCTTCCCTTACGCCACACCTTTGTAACTATACCCGCGTGAGTGCTAGGACACCATGGAAATGTTTGCTGGTTGGGGGCCGCCAACAATGACATCACATGTCAGCGTCTACATAAACATGAGTGGACCCATCTCTCCTCAGTTCCCCACCAGAAAATGTACTTGGAGATCTCTCTTCTTGGGGGAACCAGCAAATAATGCCAGTGCCCCTGATATTAGACAGACGCATGCACTGGAGAAAACAGCCATGAAAAATTCCCAAGGTAGAACTGGATGCCAAACTCCTTTCAGCTGATAAAAGGGGGGAAGGAGGGAGTGCCGGCATGGCATAAGGGAAGAGATTCTCTTGAAGATCTACTGTTACAGTAAATACGTAACTGTTCAGTCTTCTTTGAGGATCTCTCTTCCCTTACGCCACATCTTTGGAATGAGTCCCAAGCAGTTCTTACAGCTAACTGGGAGGGTGGTGTAGTCTGTTCATGACAGAAGGCCCTGTAGTACAGAAAGGCTGAAGCCTGCCCAACTATAAGATACAATGTCCAGACTGTAATGTTTACTTAAGGTGTGGACAGTTCTCCAGGTGGCTGCCGCACAGATGTCAGCCGCAGAGACATTTCTGAAGCAAGCAACAGTTGTGGCCAGCCCATGCCCCTTATGGAATGACCACAAACCATGTCAGGAAGTTCCCTACCATACTTCCTATAATAGAATGTAACACAATGTGCTAGCCGGGAGACACGTGATGCAGAGCGCCTAGAAGCAGCATTTCTTCGGAGCTCCCGCATATCACCCGATAAAAAAGGTTTCTTTCCCCTACTATCGGGATATAATGCTAATCGGTCTTTAGCTTTAAGCTCTCTCTACGTTACTGGTGGTAAAGATCAGCTTTCTACCTGAGGATAACTCAGAGACCGGCGCTGTAATAACGGAAGCGGAGATGAAGCAGGCCGGAATTAAGCACACCCCGCCACCTACTCCTGAGAAATCCACCAAGAAATCCAAACACCAAAGCTCTGGTAGCACTACTAAAATCAGCCCATCCAGTGCCTCAGGGACTCCCCTAACTGAGGATCGCTTCCTCCAGGAGTTGTTGCCGTTCAAAGAAATGTTAGAGGACATATCTGCCGAGCTAAAGTCTCTCAGAGGCGACCTCAGCACGTTGTCTATCAGAATGGGGGACTCCGAGGCAAGAACCTCGTCCCTAGAGAATTGGAGGATTAGGATAGACCCTGAAGTGGCACAACTTAAACAGCAACTTAGCAAACTCCAGTCAAAAACGGAAGATTTGGAGGGACGAAGTAGGAGGAATAACTTGCTGGTTTTGGCCTTACCCGAATCGGAAGAAGGAGCTGACACCATCACTTTCCTCCAAAAATTTTTCAACAAGATTATCGGCCCCTCTCCCCTTAATCCTCAATATCACTTAGAGCGGGCACATCGTTCGCTCAGGCCGAAACCCTCACCTGGAGCCCCTCCAAGGCCCATCATTGTGAAGTTCCTCAGCTACCTGGAGAAACAACATGTGCTCAGCAAATCAAGGAAACTTCAAGCTATATTGTGGAACGGGGCTAAACTATGTATAACCCAGGATCTTCCCTTTGAGACACGCCAAAAACGGGCGGCTTTCCATCCTACGGTTACCAAGTTGATAGCTGCAAGTATTCATTTCAAAATGGTTTATCCAGCCAAATTGCAAGTGATGACTGATGGCGTATGGCACTCTTATGAATCCCCGGAACAAGCAACCACGGATCTCACCATTAAAATGCCTAACCTGTTCAAATCTGGATGAACTCTCATTGGGACTGTCTGAACTCTAATGTTCTCAATGATTGCTCTGGTTATACTTTTACCTTCTTGGTTGGTTTTGTTTTCCCGGGTTCTTGGTCCCCTAGAGACGAGCTGTGCAGGTTAGATAATCCTGAGTGAGGCCTACTAGGCCTGGTTTAATCTCGGACATGTTTACAGGCGGCCCAGCGGGCAAACAGGGGGAGCACTCGTTTAGCGGGCGTTTCCGCCGACTGCTTTCATGGCTGGACCTTTTGGTCCTTTAACTTCTCAGTCCCCCCCGCCACTTCCTCATTCTCGCGAGGTTGGCAGTGTCCAAGTCGGGATGTTGTCCCACGGGTCACGGGGGGGTTGTTATCCCTGGGTAAACTGGGCCAATACCTCAGGTTAATCTGAAGGACGCTCCTCGGAGAAAAGTAGGTGGGGACATTTAATTCTCTGTTATGGCCTTTTCATTTCCTCAGGTAGGGTAATTTAAGAGCCCCTCTACTTTTCTGTGCTCTGGCTAACTCCCTTGTTGCAGTAGGCTACATTTTCTCTTTCTCATGTGGGGTGGTGTGTGGGGTGCTCCGAGACGGAGCTAGCTTAAGGAGAGCTGCATAGCGCACCAGACAAGGGGGGGAAGAGAGCATTTCATGGGAGGCATAGTGGTTTTAGTTACTTCTGTTCTCACTTGTCAATCCTGATAGTGTCATATTACAGTATTGCACTTTGGTATGAATACTCAGGGTTAGACCTGGCCTCTCATCAAAATACTACTCGTGGGGAATGGTCCTCCATCATAGTTTTAGATGGGCCCAACACTGCCCCCATATTCACCGGGGGGCCTTCTGTGCATAGTTGGATGGGTTTGGGGGGGGTCCTTTCGATCAAAAACCGGTCTCACTGGCTACAAGCTCTAAAAATGACAGGGCATGGCTATTGTTATTTGCATGTTCGACTACGAGTATGTGCTTGGTGAGATGGGCTTGTTATAGTGAAGCTCTGTCTCAGGGTTGGTTGGGGATGGGGGGTGTGCCTTTTTTGTTTTTTTTTCTGGTCAATGACATATGAGTTCTCTGTTACTAAACTAGTACTCACATGACAACTGTGCCAATCAAAATCTCAACGTGGAATGTCAGAGGTGCCAGAGACATAGCCAGAAGATATCAGATTCTCAAACACTGTGCTCTTTTAAATATTGACATCCTTATGATACAAGAAACCCATCTCCTGGATTCGGATGTTCAAGGGCTTCGCAGACAGGGTTTCTCCCAAATTTTTGTTTCCTGTGGCTCATCAGCTAGCAGAGGGGTGGCTATCTTGGTGAAAAAACATGTACCGTTTTTGGTGGAGGACTGCTTAAAGGATACAGAAGGTAGAACCGTTATTGTTAAAGGCTTGCTCAATAATGTTAGCGTAGTTTTAGGTGCAATCTATGGCCCAGTGGGTGGGAGACCCAGATTTCCATGAAACTGGCTGACAGGCTGAGTGTTCTACTGCCTCCTCACACTCCTCGGCGTGACTGGAACATTGCCCTGTCACAAGACCTAGATAAAACCACAGGCCACTAAAACCACTTTCCCCCGCACAACTTGCTCTGAGGGACTTTATGGAACTACTGGGTCTATGTGACCCGTGGCGGATGCTTCATCCCTCTGATCAGTTGTTCTCATTCTACTCCCAAGTCCATCGCACTTGGTCCAGAATTGATTTTATCCTTATTAGTAATAATTTTCTCAAGAACACCCAACTGACAGGTATTGAACCTGTTGTCATCTCAGATCACTCCATGGCATGGATTTCGATTCTCCCTGACCCGAATGCTTATAGAGACACCTCATGGAAATTAAACACACAACTCCTAAAGGATGAACGTACAATCTCACACATTAAGATGCTGATTTCTGATTTTATAAAATTTAATGTGGGTTCTACAACTAAGGAAGATTTAATATGGTGCTCTTTTAAATGTTTCATCAGAGGTGAATTTATCAAGTTAGCGTCCATAAGGAAAAAACAAAGAGAGGTTAGAGCTATCTCGCTGTCAAATCAGATTAGGCTGGCCGAAAATAACTTACTTTCCTCTTCTTCCCTATCCGACCAAGAAGCTCTGTTGAAGCTTCGAAATGAATACGCGGATTTGCTAAGGGAAAAGGCAGAATACGCTATCCTTAAAACTAAAGCCCATTTTTTTGACCAAGCTGAGAAACCAGGCAGAATGCTAGCCCTTTGACTAGGGGAAGTAGAAAGTTTGAGATTGATTCCCGCCCTGTATTCCCCAGATGGCTCTATTTCGACCTCCCCTTGGGATATCTCTCAAATATTTGAGGCCTTCTACAGGAACTTATATAGTAGGGGCTCTTCCCAGCCTTCCCATGTCCACATTGAGCAATTTTTAGATGATCTACATCTCCTCTCTCTACATGCCCACCAAGCTAAGACGTTAATTGCCCCTATTACTTTGATGGAAGTCGAGGATGCGATTAATGGATTAACATTGGACAAGTCCCCAGGACCTGATGGTTTTCCTTCCAACTTCTATAAAGTTTTCTGTAAGGAAATTGCCCCCCTCCTCTTGAAGTTATTCAATTACATGTTCTCCTCGGACTCTCTAGATTCTACTTTACTGGAAGCCACGATTGTTTTGATCTTGAAACCAGACAAACCTCAGAAAGACCCTGCCAGCTACCGTCTGATCTCACTACTAAACTGTGACATTAAATCCTAACCAAAATTTTGTCCCTTAGAATTAAACAGGTCTGGTCTAATTTGCTGAGCCCCGAACAAGTGGGGTTCAGTTCCAGGCAGATCCCCTGCTGATCACCTAGAACCCTTTCGCCCGTTTTTCAAGCGGCCCAAGACTCCCAGATACCTATGGCTTTAATCTCACTTGATGCAGAAAAAGCCTTCGATAGAGTGCATTGGGACTTTCTCTGGGCCACCCTATGGAGAATGGGCCTCCCGGAAACTTTCATTCACTGGATTCAGATGGTATACAAATCCCCCACCGCTAGAAACTATTGTAATGGGGTTTTCTCCTCCCGATTTCCCCCTGTTCACCGGTACTCGGCAAGGCTGCCCCCATCTCCCTTTTTGTTTAACCTTTATTTAGAACCTTTGTTAATCAGTATCAAACATTCCCCCCAGGTCGTAGGTTGCTCGGTATATCAACAGTCCCCGACCCTCTCAGCATATGCAGATGATATTCTTTTGCATTTGGCCAATCCGGAATCCTCTCTAACACAGGCACTGCATATTATTGATAGGTTTGGCCAAGTAGCTAATTATAAGTTGAATATTTCCAAATCTGTTATATTCTCATTAAATACTCTCACCCTTCACGCTAACTTTGTTCATTTTGGTATGAAATGGTCCTCCTCCTCATTTAAATACCTAGGAATACATCTCACTAAGGATCCAGAGGTCCTTAGGGAACTTAATCTGGACGCTCTGTTGGTAAGGGTACATCAGGAGCTTCACAGATGGTCCTCTCTTCCAATGTCCTTATGGGGCCGAATAAATATTATAAAAATGAATGTTTTGCCCCGTATCTTCTACCCTTTAAACCTATTGAATATCTGGCTCCCAATATCTTATTTTCAGCAACTACACTCTGCCCTTTCTAAATTTATTTGGCAAGGCAAGCACCCCAGATGGGCCTTTCTCAAACTTAACTTACCCAAGGAGAAAGGTGGGCTCCGCCTCCCCAATTTTATGTTATATTACTGGGCGAGCCACCTGTCTAAATTGGGGAGATGGTCTGAAGCTGGACCTGATTCATATCTGCCCATCTGGCTACAATTAGAGAGGAAACTACTAGATACATACAGTCTCCATTCACCTAGAGTGTTTTTTTTACACCATCTCTGCACTACCTCCCTCTCTACAAAGTTCAGTTGTAGGGACCTCCATAAAAGTTCTAACTCAGTGTTGGAATTTCTTTAATATTAGCTCTAAGAAGGATTTGGCACAACCTCTCATTTCCAACCCTAACATTAAAATTGGGGGTGCCCTGCTTGCTCCAGACTGGCTCCCTCAGCTACAGGATCTCTCTGTAGAAATCCTGTTTTCCCAGGGCTCTCTTCTTTCATCAACTGATATAAGTGACAAACTGAATAACCCTCAAAAACATATATTTAGAGTGTTTCAGTTGAGACACTTTATAGTCACTATGTTTGGGATTAAGTTTAGATCTTACCAGGTTAGACCCTTCTTAGACCATATTCATGAATATGCGAATAAGTCCCATGGAATTTCTAGGATTTACTCCCTTTTGCTAGAGACTAAATACCCTAATGCCCTCACTGGGGCTAAAGTTTGGATGTCTTTTCTACCTGACTCCCCTCTGACCTGGAAGCAGATCTGGGTGGACCTACATAGATATCTTACACAAGATAGACACAGACTTATTCAATATCATCCTAAACAATCTCATACACTCCGGTTAGGTTGGTTAAGCTAGGCAGATTGCCTCGAATTCTGTACAGGTGTGGGCAGCGGAAGGGAGCCTAATACATATTCTCTGGTACTGTGACAAAGTGGCTCCTCTATGGAATACAATTCAGACCAATCTAGACCCACTTTTGGGTCTGGGTGAGTTCTTCACTATAGAAATATGTATCCTTGGTATGTTCTCCAACATAAAAGTAAGGGAGCACAGATTCCACATGGCCTTAATCTCATAGTAGTTAAGAGGCTGGTTTTAAAACATTGGATGGATCAGTTGGTCATACCATATGCCGAATGGATTAAAGAGATGTCTCTTTGTTTAAATACCGAGAAATTAATTGCCAGCTCTAGAAACTCTATGTCCTCTTTCTACTTGAAATGGGATAAGCTCTATGCACTATATTTGAATTAGGTTTTGTATAATGTTTGCCTCTGACTATCCCGGATTGGGTCTTTATTATTCCCTTTCTCCCTTTTACCTTGTATTTTCTTATGTTTGGCATTACTGGTTTATTACATATCTGATCATCTTTTTTAATATGTTGGTTTTTAAACCTATTAAGGCACACCCGGGGTGGGAGGATGGTGGTCGGGGGGTGGGAGGTCCGGGGAAGGAGTTTGTTATTTTTTGTTAAGGCTCATTTGTGCAAATAATTTCCTGGTATCTTCTTTCATTGGTTTTGTAGGAGGGTTTTGTCTTGTCTTATTACTTCTTGGAATATTACTCCTGTTAACTTTATTAAAAAATTTAATAAAGATGTTGAATTTCAAAACAATGTGCTAGCCATCTGGACAAGCACTGCTTTGCAACACACATGCCCTCTTTCCTAAGGGCGAATGAAACAAAAAGATGAAAGGACTTTCTACAGTTCTTGGTGCAAGATAGTATCGCAGGATTCTATGTATATCCAAAGCGTGGAGCAATGCTTCACCTTGATTGTCATGCTCAGGATAATAAACGGGAAGGTGGATGGTTTGGTTTAGTGAACTCGGACACCACCTTTGGCAAAAATTTAGGATTAGTATGTAAAGACACCCTGGGCCCGATTCTCAAAGTCCTGATAATGATGCAAGGTGCCTGCACCAAACATAAATGAGGCAAATGGCACCTTGTGTCATAAACTGCCCCCTGAGCTATTCACAAAGGCAGCCTACGTCAACCGCAGGCTGCCTACCCCAAGAGGGGCTTGCACCAGCCATGTGTCACAAAACAGGCTGCGGTATGGTGCAAGGGGACATGTGGCAGATGTAAGCTGCCACATCCCCTATAATGTAATTCACAAAATTGTCCCTGGGAGAGAATTTCTAAGTACTCCTGGAATAGACAGTGCTGGTCTAATGGTACTTAGAATTTGTCCTCCTGGGACAGTTGTACTATGTGCGGCAAAATGCTGCTTCCCAAGCCCCTGGTAAAACAAATCAAGTCCTGTCCCCGGTGGTATAGTGCTGATCCCCGATGCTGCCCACTCATTTGCATACTAAAATGCCCCCCTCCCTGATGTTGCTGCAGTTTTAGGTAATACAAAGTACCTCTACCCGATCCTGAAGCTGTCCGGTTATGTCAATAAAAGAATGCTGCCAGCCACGTGTATTAGTAATAAAATGTACCCCCACTGAATCCCCAAAGCTGTCCTATTATAATAATAAAATGCCCCCTCCCCAATGCTGCCGTGTACTGTAGTACATAAATGAACCCCCACCCGATTCCCGAGGCTATCCTGTTGTTAAATTAATAAATTGCTCTGCCCACCTCTCACCTCCACAGCCAGCCGCCGACTGAGCTCTGAATAAATGCGTATTTACTGCAGTACGCGTTCATTCAGAGCTCAGTTGGCGGCTGGCCACAGAGGTGAGAGGTGGGCAGAGCCAGTCACCGTCTCCTACAGGATGGGCATTACGGGGGAACGGGGTCCACTAGACCACGAGGACTATTTCAATATGGATTAAGGGTGATCGGGGCTTAGTGGTGGCACTAGACTACCACGAGGGGAGTCAGATTGTTTATTAATTGATACAGGCAGCATCAGGGAGGGAAGCAATTTATTAATTTAATAACAGGACAGCCTCGGAGATCGGGTGGGGGTTCATTTTAGTACCACAATTCACGGCGGCATCGGGGAGGAGGCATTTTATTATTATACTAACAGGACAGCTTTGGGGATCTGGTGGGGGTACATTTTATTACTAATATACATGGCAGCATTCTTTTATTGACATAACTGGACAGCTTCAGTGATCGGGTGGGGGCACTTTGTATTACCTACAACCGCAGCAGCATCGGGGAGAGGGGCCCGGTTTATCACAAGGGGCCTGTGGCAGACCTTTCCCGTGCACCAGGTGTTTGCTGCACTGGAGGGATTGTCGCAAGTGTGGGGACTTGGGCACTGGGACCCGTCCTGTACCAGAATCTGGTACAAGGTCCAGGATGCACCCAGAATCAGTGCAAGCTGCTGTAGGTCACAGCTTGTGCTGATCCTGGCCATGTTTGAGAATTGGGCCTCCTGTCTATGTAAAATCAACTAAAGAGGCTCACACATTAGAGCCTGTAGCTCTGAAATGCTTTGAGCCAAAGTGACTGCAACTAAAACTAATGCTTTCCATGAAAGAAAGCGCAAGCCACAACTCGCGGCTGGCTTATAAGGACCCAAAATAAGTTTCTCAAGTACATAATTGAGGTCTCACTGGGGGACCAGCTTGCAAATGGGAGGTTTTATATGCAGAATACCTCTCAAAAAGGTAAGGGAGATCTCTAACTGAGCTACCATACGCCCATCAACAGGGGCACAAAAAGCTGATATAGCTGCCAGATGCACCTTCAGTGAGGAATACTGTACACCAGTCAGTGACAGCAAGTATTCCAACACCACGTTGACTGGACAGGGAAATGGGTCCATATTTTTGGAAGTGGCCCACAAAGTGAAACGCATCCACTTCAGAAAGTATGTATGTCTGGTGGAAGACTTTCTGGCTGCAACCAGTACATCAACTACTTTTGCTGACACCCCAAACCATGCAGTGGTTATGTCTTACGGAGCCATGCATGCAGGTGCAGGGACTTCCGGTTCGGATAGAGCAGGGACCCCCTGCCCTGTGACGAAAGGCCTCTGCACAGAGGCAAGGATACTGGAGGCACCACTGCTAGTTGCTGCAGCTGCAGATGCCATATTTGTTGAGGCCACAGAGGTGCAAAGAGGATGAGGGTCGCACCCCCTCCACCTTTAGTGTCAGTAACACTCTCTGTACTAATGGAATGGAAGAGAATGTGTATAGAAATCTCGCCAAAAAACACCAGACTCTAGAGCGAATGGGCAGAAATGTGGCAGTTTTACGTTATGTGGGGATGCAAAAAGGTTCAACTCTACACCCCCCCCCCACCATCGCAAAGAAGTTGTCTACCACGGAGGTCAGCAGTTCCCATTCATATATCTTGGACTGTGACCAGCTTAGGTTGTCTGCCTAGCTTTTTTGGACCTCTAGGAGATGCACGACTGATAACGCCAGGCCGTGTTCTAGCAATCACTACCATACTCTCATTCCTTCCCAACACAGGGGAGGAGAATAAGTCTACCTTGTTTGTTTATGTAATCCATAACACTGACATCAGTCAGTATTGGCAGATGACCCCTTGTCAGATGCTCCTGGAAAGCCTGGATATTGTATAGAACCACTCTTATCTCCAGGACATTTATGTGTAATTTTGCTTCCACCGGGGTCCAAGACCCTTGGGTTTGATAAGGGCCCATGTGTACTATCCTCCCGGATCCTGATGCATCTGATGTGAGAATCTGAGTCAGAGATGCGATTAGGAATGGAACACCCCTAAAGAGGTTGCTGAGTTCCATCCACCAAATCAGTGTTTTGTGTAAATGGGACATGACGAGCACCTTTTGGTCCACGTTGTCTGTCAGTTGTTCCCACTGCAGCCCTCAGTGTCCACTGTGGTATCCACATATGTAAGTGAGCCAGTGGCACAGTCACTATGGTCACTGCCATGAGTCCCAGGAAAGTCCTGGCTGGGACGTAATGACTGCTGTACACCAACTGCGCTTGAGCCTTGCGATATTCTGCCCTGTCCAGGGGCAGAAATGCTCTGCCCTATGCCATGTGCAGGACTACGCCTATATACATGCAGCCTCTGGCAAGGGAACAGTACTGACTTTAGTACACTCACTGTAACCACCATGTCTTCAAACAATTGCGTTGTGTCAGACATGGTGTGTTCGAGTTGGCTCCTGGACCTGGCTTTCAATAGCCAGTCATCCAGGTATGGGAAAACACTGAAAGGCTGCTGCCATCACAGCTAAGCATTTGGTAAAGACCTGAGGCACAGAAGACTAGCCAAATGGCAGTACTCTGAACTGGAAGTGCTCTGCTTCCAGGACAAATCCCAAGTACTTTCTGTGCTGCTGTCTGATCTTGATATAAAGGTATGAATCCCTTATGTCCAGGGAGCAAATCCAGTCATCTGCAACAGGGTAATCAGATTTTGTAAGAAGACCATGCAAAACGTCTTGTATTCTATGTAGAAGTTTAGGTCTTGCAGGTCTAGCTCAGGTCTAACATCTCCTTTCCATTTGGGAACAAAAAAGTATCTGGAGTAGAGCCCTTTGCCTTTCAGGCATGAAGGCACAGGTTCTATGGCCTGTTTGGTTAACAAAGCCTGTACCTCTTCTTTCAACAGGGATAGATATCCCGGAGGATAAGCTGAAAGATACAGAGGATGCTCCGGAGGGGTTTCTAGCAACTCTGGACCATGTCCCTTTGCAGTTATGTCCAGGACCCACTCATCTGTAGTAATCTCCCTCCACTGTGTTAAATGCAGGGATAAGCGACACACCTACCACCATCTCCTGCGGTTGAAGTGGTCTGCGGGGGTCCGGCTTGAGTCATGCTGAGCCGGTGGCTGCAGTGCCACCGGTTTTAGAATGGGCTCCAGGGGGATAGGGAGCTGGCAAAGCTCCACCACCCTTACCTCAGCCTTGCTGATGCTAGGCTTGATGACCACCTCTGGCAGCAGGCTGGCAAAAGGATCCTTTACCTCTGCCTCTACCAGGTGTGGGGTGCAAGGATTTAACTGACCTCAAAGTCACTTGTGAAACTTAAAGGCCTCTTAATGCCTCTTCTACATGGTAGCCAAATAGTTTGGTGCCTCTAAAAGGAGAATTCAGAACTGTTTTCTGCACATCTGTTGCAAACTCAACCACCCTGAGCCAAGAATACCTTCTCATACCAAAACCAGTGGCAGCTGCCCTGGCAGATGCATCTGAGACATCATATGCTGAACGCAGAAGATGTTTGCCTTCCTCAGCTCTAGCATTCAGATTTTTAAGCAATTCATTCTTAGCAGTGCCTTCTGGGAGTAACAGGACTGCAGCTTTGGCGGCTTTCCAAAGGCTATTTTAATTAGGTGATACTGATAACGTGCAATACACAAGGCCAAATGAGGCGGAGGTGTATGTTCACTTGCCTATCACATCAAGCCTCCTGGACTCCTTCTCAGGTGGCAGGGTACTCATATGCTTTGGCGTCCTGGATCCATCATGGACAGCCATTAAGACCACAGGATCTGTTTCTGGCTGGCTGGCATAACAATCTTTGCAGTAGGAGCAGGGTACTGCTTGCCAGCCTTTTTGGTTACAGCTGGTATGGTATTTGGCCTATAGTAGGCAGCAAAGGTGGCATTCTCCAAGGCGGGATAAACTGGAGGAACAATGATGGAAGGAGTGCAGGGAACCACCAGAAACTCCATCAGATTCTTTTTGGAAGACTCCTCTTCTTCCACTGCAAACCCCATAGCAGACGGCATTTGCAGCATCATTGTTTGAGAAATAGGATCTACAGGAGGAGATCTGGGTGTGTACACTACAGAATCCTCACTGCAAGAGGATAAAGTGGAGCTGGAATGTGGAGCATAATGTTCCTCTCCATATTCCTCCTCCTCCCCCTCCTCTTTATAATCCTCCTCTATAATGAGGTCAGAATTATATTCCTCCTAGTTATTGAGGTCCTGATCAGCGATAGGAATAGAATATCTCGCTGGTGATGCTGCAGGCCTCTGCTCAGAAGGTGCTTGGTGTGTATCAGCCAAAGAACTTGATGGGGTCTGCAATGCAGGAACCCCTGTTGATGGCAGTGCAGGCTGCAGAGGCAAGCCTGGAAGTATGCACCATATCATATCTGAAAATGAGGCCACCACTGCCTGCACATCGACAAAGCTCTGGCCAGAGGCCGTGACCGCTTTAGTCAATGATGGGTCTGCTCCCATGGAGGACGGTGATGTACCATCAGTAGTAGGTACGGCAGTGCCTATGCCAAGCCCCGACCTTAGTATCTGCTCAACAATCAGGGACAGGGAGGCTAGCATTACTGCCGCCAGAGTGGTTGATGACAATGCAGACTGACTGCCTACAGGCCGCAACGGTGACCTGGATCTTGTCAAGGAAGCTGATCTATCCTTATCCTTAAGTTTGTGCTTATGTCCTGAAGATGACTTATCTGTTTTGCAGTCCTTTGACCTCGTCGACTGTGACTCAGTCGATGGGGCTAGTGACGTATCCTTCTGACTCTGGGCTTTTTGCATAGATGCTAGTGTTTTCCAACAAAAACCTATTGAGCGCCTTTTATCTGCGTCACCTGGTTGCTTGAGTGAAGCTCTGGCAAATCTCAGAAGTCCTGATGTTGTGAAAGAAGCTTAAAGAGCAGACACACACTTTGTGTGTGTCGTCCTTGTGTATTTTCTCTCTGCACTTGCAGTACCGGAACAATGTCATTGGTTTCAGCAGCATACAGAGTTGACAGTATCACTAAATTATTAGTGATTTCTTTGTAATATTGCCTGGATCTGAGACCTTATACCAACCAAGGACCTGACCACTCTGGTACATGCTTTTGTTACGTCCAGATTTGACTACTGCAATACCCTGTACCTAGGGCTATCTGGAGGCAGTCTCCGCCGGCTGCAGGTAGTGCAGAACATGGCAGCTAGATTATTGACAGGCGCCCAAAGATTTGATCATATTACGCCTGTCCTCCATGGTCTGCACTGGCTGCCAGTCAGGTGGAGAACTGTCTTCAAGGTCGGGTTTCTGATCTATAAGGCTCTATACGAACGGGGGCCAGACTACCTGCAAGATCTCCTTGTTCCCTACCATCCATCCCGGGCTCTCCGTTCTGCCAAGGGTTGCCTCCTCGGGGTTCCTAGGGTGAGGTTGCGGCATTCGGACGATTGTGCGTTTGCTGTGGCTGCACCTACCCTGTGGAACTCCTTGCCTGGCCATCTGCCGGATGCACCCTCAGTAGAAACCTTTAAAAAGGGCATGAAGACTTTTCTATTTAATCAGGCATCTACTTTTAATTGATAATGGGGTAAATTGTATTCTGATTTATTTATAAGATAGATAGTTTTATCTTGCCGTTGTTCACCCTAGTTTTATCTTGCTGTCGTCCACCTTTATTGGATGTATTTTAATTCCTGTATTTTTTAATGTGCAGTGCTCCGAGTCCCTGGAATGGGGCGCTATACAAATAAAGTATCTGTCTGTCTGTCTGTCTAGCTACCTATCATAAACGACAATGGCTAGGTTGTATTCGGGTTCACAGGAGATCTGACAAGTACAGTCGATGGCAGAAAAAGAACTGAGGGGCTATACACATTTATGTAGACACTGACGTGTTATGTCATTGTGGGCAGCCACTGGCTAGCAAAAGTTTCTGCGTGGTCCTAGTGTTGACATGGATATAGTTACAAAGGTGTGGCTTAACTGCTGAGATATCCTCAAAGACGACTGGGTAATCTCTCACCAGGGAAATTCTGTTTTCTGGAGTACCCCATCCATATCCTTCCATGCAACAGATGGAACAATAGTGGAATTCTCCCAAATCATCTGGGAGCAGAGGCATGCCCTACCAGTTATAATAATTTATTTTTTCATGAGAAACAGATACACCATTGAACCAGAAATTGTAGTGAGAAAGAAATAATGTGACCTACTGGGAACTGAACCCATCCCGGCGCTCTAACCACTGAGCTACAGGCTCACATGGTTGGACCGAAGGTTCCCAGACACACATAGAAACAGAGAAATTGATGGCAGATAAGGACCACTAGGCCCATCCAGTCTGCCCATAGGCCCCACACTTGTGTGCAACCTATGACCCTACCTGGTCAATGGCTTTTCACCGCTCCTTCCCACCTCTAAGATTCCCTTATGCCTGTACTTGGCATGTTTAAAATCCTTCCACTGTCCTCGCTCCCACCACCTCCTGTGGCAGGTTATTCCACGTGTCCACCACCCTCTCCATGAGGAAAAAGTTCCTTACATTTCTCCTCAACCTGCCATTCTCCAATTTTATATCATGCCCTCTCGTTCTTGTACTCCTCCTGATATCTCCCCCCTGCACCTTGTTTATGCCCTTAAGGTACTTGAATGTTTCTATCATGTCACCCCAATCCCTCCTCTCCTCCAGTGAGTACATACTGAGGTCCTTTAATCTCTCCTGATGTGTTTTCTGGTGCAAGCCCTGTACCATATTTGTTCTCCTTCTCTGGACTGCCTCCACCCTGTCAATGTCCTAACGAAAGTGCGGCCTCCAGAACTGCACACAGTACTCCAACAACGACATCATCACCTTCCACCTTCTACTAGTGATAACTCTGCCTATGCACCCCAGCATGGCACTGGTCCTCCCTGCCACCTTTGTTCTCTGCTTAGACACCTTTAGGTCATCTGAAATGATAACCCCCAGGTCCCTTATTTCCTTGGTGATCGTCAGCAACTCCCCCCCCAAATCCTGTAGCTTTCTCCAGGGTTCCTTTGTCCCAGGTGCATTATTTTGCACTTTTCTGAATTAAACCTCAGTTGCCATACCTCAGATCATTTTTCAAGCTTCCCCATGTCCCTCATTTTCTCCACCCCATCCGGTGTATCCACCCTGCTGCAGATCTTGGTGTCATCTGGAAATAGGCAGACCTTTCCCTCCAGCCCTTCCGCAACATCACTAGTGAAGACACTAAACAAGACCAGCCCAAGGAACGATCCCTGAGGTACCCCGCTGGTCACCCCCCTCTCTCCATATTGCATCCCATTTACTACCACCCTCTGTCTCCTGTCCGTTAGCCAGTTTCTAACCCAGTTTACCACCTTGTACCCCTACCCAGACTGCTCAATCAATCATGATTGATTGAATCCATGCTGTCTCAGATCCTGTGCACCAATGGATTCCAAGTGTGCCACTATTCTTTTTTTAAGCAGTGCCTCCATGATCTTCCCCACTACTAAGATGAGGCTGACACGCCTATTGTTCCCTGCCTCTTCTCTACTTACTGTCCACTTTTATTTATTTATTTATTAGTTTTTGATCACCAGGTAAGTACACTAGGCAATGAAACCTGCCTATTTTCAGGCACGACTCGGGTGAGCACAGAAAAGTAATGCATCCAAAAACGTTACAGACATCAATGAGGGAATAAAACAGCAAAAATACTAACAGAGCACTCATCTTGAGTGGTAGCAATAATGTTAGGGCATACATATCAGGAATAAACAGATAGCACTTACAAACACATTCCCATATTAACTAAACAGTTTCCAAGTTGGTTACCAAGTAGTCTCACAGGAGCCAGGTAGCTACACATACAAGATTGGAGAAGCAGACCATAGGTAGGAGAATAGCTAGAGGACATCCCACTGGCCCCGCCATGTGCTAAGAGCAGACGCAGTAGCTAGGAGCATTAAGACAGGAAAAAAGAGCATGCTTGAAAGCGAGATGGGACAGGGAGTTCTTCACCACAGAGGGGAATGAGTTCCAGAAACGCGGGGCAAAATAGGAAAAAGCTTGCTCACCCATTTTAGTAGAGCAGGGCTTAACAGGAAGGAATGGGAAGGTGGAAGACCTAAGTGCACGGGAGTAAGTGACAAGGGTCAGCATGGCTCCAAGAGCAGCAGGGCGAGGCGTTTTGGTTAAAGAGTCCATGAAGCAACCTAGGGCAAATGACCTACGGGAATTAGGAGGCAAACGATTCAAGGCAGAGTAAAGCTGGCAGTGGTGGGTCAGTCGTGGAGCAGATAAGGTAAATCTGCAGATATTATTGTACGTTATGTCCCATTTTCGGAGAACACTAGTGGTGGCATGAGAGATTACAGGGAGAGCGTACAGCAGTTGTGGAAGCAGCACGCCTCTGGCGACAGAGATCCTGGCTGCAGGGGTTAGTGAGTGGCACACTCTGTAGGCCGCACCGCTCTTAGAATTGACCTGGTGACAGACCTCATTAACATGTGCAGTAAAATCAAGGGACGGGTCAAGGGTAACCCCCAGGTATTTGAAAGTCAGAGTGTTGGAGACTGGGGATCCATCACAGTCCTGGACCAAAAGCATGGGGGCCAAGGACGATAACCGCCTTGAGAACCCAAAAAACATGGCCTGGGTCTTAGCCAGGTTCAGGATTTGGTAGTTGCAGGAAAACCAGGATTGAAGGTTTTGAAAGGCCAGGGATACCTGCTGGTTAAGGTCAGTAATGGACTTAGATGCAGTGTAAAGAACCAGGTCATCAGCGTACAAGATAGTATTACATAGTGTGGGAGGGTTGGGGATATCATTCAGAAAAAGAGTGAAGAGCAGGGGACCAAGAATAGAGCCCTGGGGGACACCTGATGTGAAAGGGGCTGGTGCTGAGAGAACCCTACAGAAGGAGACGGTCTGAGAGTGATTAACAAGATAGCTAGCAAACCAGGAAAGGGTGGAGGCCGAGGCACCAAGAGAATGAAGTTTGTTCAGTAGTACAGGATGATGTACCATGTCAAAAGCTTTAGACAGATCGATGAACACGGCCCCCGTCCATATTGCATTTCAATGGTGAAGAGGGTGAGAGCGGTGGTAGTGCTGTGTCCAGCCCTAAAGCCATGTTGTAATGGGGATTGTAGGTTTGAGTGGAGTAGGTAATGAGAGACCTGCCGATGCACAGCTTTTTCCAGCCGCTTGCCGAGCGCGGGCAAAAGTGAAATGGAGCGATAGTTTGACAGGAGTTTGATATCACCTTTCTTAAACACAGGTATAGTTCTGGCAGATTTCCAAGCCATGGAGACAGTTGATGTGTAGATAGATAGATTGAGAAGTCTGGTTACCGGTGCCACAAGATGCGAGGCAAACTGTCTGAGTAACCTAGGATGAATCCCATCAGGACCAGAACTACCATGAGAAGGAATATTCCTCAGCAGTTTAAGGACTTCCTGACATGTAACTGGGGCCAGCACTAGAGAAGGGGGAGCATCCGTAGAAGGGGGGGGCAGTGCGAGTAACAGGGAGAGAGGAGGAAGAGATGGGAGGGGGAGTCGAGAAGAGGGATAAGAAGGCATTAGCTATAGTATAGGGATTATTGCAATGGGCATAATTTACAAGCATGTCATTTGGGGCCAAGGTCTTATTTTTCCCAAGAATCTCCTTAATTTGAGCCCAGTACCGTTTAGGGTTAGAGGCAGAGGCACCGAGCAGGTTCCGGTAGTATGTACTTTTAGCGAGGCGTGTCTCCTTTTTGCATGCATTGCGCAGCAACCTGTAGGCATCGTAGTCCTCTAGATTTAAAGTAGATTTCCAGACTGATCAGAGCTTGTCCCTACATTTCAGCAGCTGGAGAAGGGGGCGCTTAAGCCATTTAGTGACCTTCCCTTTTACTCTTGTGTGTGTGAATGGGAATATGAGAGTTCTGAAGAGAGAGAAGGGTGTCGCTGAAGTACTCAGTCGCACAGTTGATATCATTGGTGGTGTAGAGAGGGGACCAGTCGACCATGTTTAGATCACGCAGGAAAGCCACATGGTTAAGGTTGGAGAAATTAGAAAAAGATATTAGTTTGGGGGGAAGGAAGGAAGGGCAGAGTCCCAGGTGCAGAAAACCGGGCTGTGATCGCTGATACCATCAGGAAGCACACCCGCTTTGGGGAAGTTCTCCTTTCTGTTCGTCAGGATCCAATCAAGAAGTGTGCTGGAGGAGCTTGTGTAGAGGGACTATATGTGCCCTCTTCCAGTCCTCTGGAACCACTCCTGTGCTTAGTGACTCAGTGAACATGGCTGCCAGAGGCACTGCTAGCTCCCTTTGCCACTCCTTTAATATCCCCGGGTATATGCCATCTAGCCCCATTGCTTTGTCCACCTTTAGTTTTGTGAGCTCCTCCAGGATTCTCTCCTCTGTGAATGGACTTGTCTTTACCTCCCCACTCCCTTCATGTCTGTTACCCAGCTGTGGTCACTGACCCTCCCCCTCTTCAGTGAATACTGAACAGAAGTATTTGTTCAGTATTTCCGTCTTTTCCGGGTCTCCTTCCTTACACTCCCCTGTATCCCCTTTGAGCCTCACCACCCCCCAGGTTTTCCTTCGTTCGCTGATGTACCTAATGAATGTCTTGTCCTCTTTCTTCACTGTCTGCACTAATCTTTCCTCAGTCTGTGCCTTTGGGCTTACAGCCTTTCCCATCTTCCCTTAGATTCTTTAGGTACACCTCCTTGTCTTCCTCCCTTTGAGTCTGCTTATATTTCCTGAAACCCGTACTTTTGGCCCTTACCTTGTCTGCCACCTCTCTTGAGAACCACAGTGGTTTCCTCCTTCTCTTTCCTTTGTTTACCATCTTGACACACTGGTTTGTCACATCCTCTATGGCTCCCTTCAAGTGTTTCCACAGCTCCTCAACTCCCCCTCCTATCTCCCTCCTCGCCAGGGCCTCTCTGATATACCTCCCCACTTTAGAAAAATCCTCCCTCCTAAAATCTAAGACCTTTGCCTTGGTGTGACTCGACTGTGTCTGTCCCCATGCTAAATCACACTATGTGGTGGTCACTGGATCCCAGCTGAACTTCCACCTGGATGTCTGTGATTCTGTCCCTACTGGTCAGCACTAGGTCCAGAATTGCCCTGTCTCTGGTGGGATCGATCACCAGCTGTCGGAGGCATGCCCCCTGTAGGGAATCCTGGCTGAAGCAGCTGCTGGGATGGTCCAATCTTGTCTGGGATATTGAAATCCCCCAGCAGTAATACCTTAGCCTTTGTTGCCATCTCCTGAATTTGATTCAACAGATCCCTGTTCACCTCCTCCTCCTGAGCTGGGGGTCTGTAGAGCACCCCTGTGCAGACTGCTGTGCCATTGCCTGGCTCAAGGGTGACCCACAGTGCCTCAGTCTCCCCGTCTACCCTGCACCTCCATTGCTTTTATATCTTCTCATATGTACAGGGCCACTCCCCCACCCCCTTTTTTTTAACTACCCCTATCCCTCCTCAATACAGCATAACCCGGAACATTTGTGTCCCAGTCATGATTTGTGGTGTACCAGGACTCTTGTTATTGTCACTATATCTAGGACTGTCTCTACTAACAAGGTCTCCAGGTCTGAGATTTTATTTCCCAGTCTGCGGGCATTTGTAATCATGGCCTTCCATGTTTTGCTGCCAGTCCCCCCTGTGTTTGCCCTCCTGCATCTTTCCCCCAAACCCTCTTTTCTTTTTATGCTGCCTTCCTACCCCTGCCTTTCCCACTGTAATCGGTACTGGTATCCCCATCTGCAATATACATTCATGTTCCTCATTTCTTGCTACATACATATTTGCATCCTTCTTACTGGCTACATTAACCTATGGGGGTGGGCGGAATGATTTACCCTGCTCCTTTTCTCCACCCCCTTGGCTAGTTTAAATGCTTGCCAATGAAGCATTTAAACCATTCACTAAGGACACCTGTCACCTTGCTGGAAAGATGCAGGCCATCACTCCCGTACAGGTCTGCAGTCTGCATCCCCCAGATGGGTCCCCATTCCCCAAAGAAGCCAAAACCTTGCTCTCTGCACCAGCTCTCCAGCCAAGCACTGAAGTCCTTGGTGCGGAAATCCCTAGCCTCCCCCTTCACTTTTCCTCCCTCCCTCCCTCCCTCCCTCTCCTGCTGCTCCTAGCTCTACTCCCAAGACAGTGGAGTCCCCCACCAGGAGTATCTTCTTCTTCTTCCTTTGGGGTCCTCCACCTCTCATCTTTGGTGCTCCATTCCGGAGGCCTCGCTCATCCTCCCTGGGTGCAACCTCGGGTGACCTTGTGGGACCTTCCCATTCCTCAAACACAGCATAGGAATTCCTTAGTTGCACCAGCTGGGGGATATGCCTCTGACCCACCTCCCTTACCCTGCCCGAGCCCACCGTAGTCTAACCACTCCCCTTGCTGGGCAACCTTTGAGGTAATGGGTGTGGATATGGTGGTCTCTGGGTGAGCACGGAGGCCCCCTGAATCTTAGCGAACTCGGCCCGGAGACTGGCTACCTCCATCCTCAGCCCAGAGAGGTGCCTGCAGACGAGGAAGCACCGCAGCAGACGGGCAGCACCGCAGCATCCAGAAGGTTTTCCTGAATACTGCTGCCCCACAACCACTGTACTGCACCACTCCCAGCATTATCCCCCTTCTTAATTGTCTGTTGCTACCCTCCTGGCACTACTGTAACCAGTAATTCTAGTATCACCTGATTTTATCTCCTAGCCGCTATACCTACTCTTATTCTAGTCCCTACTTTTTTTTATCTGTCTGTTGCTTTAACTCTCCCCTCTTTGTACCCTGCCTTAACGCAAGAGTGCTGTCCCAAACGAGTCATAAAGGTGGTGTTATGTGTAGCTTTAAGCTCTATCTCCCTGTCCTGAGGTAGGAAGTTGACAACTGTGGCTCAGGTGTATGCCTATAAAAGTGGACTAGCCCAGGGAAGGTGGGAGGGGAGGGCAGGCCTAATCCCCTGCAAAAGCCGTTGAGAGAAAAACTATCAGCTCCTGCGAATTGGGGAAATTAAACCTTGTAAGTATCTACTTGTCTCCTGTGACTTAACTGAAATGCAGCACTCCGTAGGCACAACCTGTGTAGAGAGTTTACATTAAGAATGTCAGAAAATACAGAGAAAAAAAATCAATATGTTAGTACTTGTGGCTCCCAAGTTTGCTGTTTATCCTCTCCCTGCTCACTCTGTGGTATCTGCTTTCTCTGTACCGATCCCCCGCCGCAAAGACAAATACAGCACTGTGTGAGGGAGTCGCCGTTCACCTCTTCCTCTCTCCGTCTGGTTGCTGTAAAAAGAACAGAAAAGCTGTGCTAATATTGCACTGCTGAGTCCTCTGACCCCTTGCTGTACCTCCGGTCAGAAGGATTAATTTCAATAGTTTCCAGTGGATCATTTCCAGGTGTGTCTTCGGAGCAATGGGCTGTTACATGACTTGCTCAGAGTCACATAGTATGCAAGTGGTGGTTGAGAGAATCCAATCCAGTTCTGCTAGATGAACTAAGCTCATTCACAGCTTGATACTCTAATATCTAGATTATAATGCAGCTGATTGATGGGTACTGTAGATGTGACTCTCCCTGGATATGCCCTGCTGGGCACGCCTAAATTATCAGTTGCCTAGTGTTATAGCAGGAACCACACCAAGACTGTCCAAAACAAAACGTAAATCCTCCCATATGGGAAAAACCTTTCCCCATTTTTTAAACAAGTACTTTAACAAAAACCAATTCAAATCCCACTAGCAAAACTGAGGCCAATACTGAAAAAGCAAACACTCCTAACAGGAGAATAAACAGTACTTCCCTAAAGCCCCAATATCAAAAGGAGGGAATTGGATGAAAGGATATGAGGTTCTCCAGTAAACAGAAGTTTTAAAGAAATATAGAGAATACTAGATGGGCAGCTATGCACAACCAGTGTGTTCTGCCACAGAGGGGTTCCGATTCCCTCTGACCTCGAGAGTGAAGCTCGAGGTCCATGGGGATCAGAACTCTGAGGTGGCAGAATATATAGGATAGTGTATGGACACCCATAAACAAGGCAATTCTTCCCCCTCATGTTTTCTATGATGGCTGATGACCTCGAGAGCGAAGCTCAAGAGGTCCCTCTGCCGTCACTGAAAACATGAGGGGAAAGAATTACTGAGTTGTTTGGAAGGCCATACACTGTTCTATATAGTGTATGGTGCCCCAAAACAGGATCACTTACAGTACATTTTTTAGCCAGCGTCTGCCACCGGAGACCCACGCTTCTGGTCTCTCCAGCCCGCCAGCTAGCTCGCGTGCAGGAGTCGCCAACTGCCCTGTCCTGTGAATGGTGCTGGTGGAGGCGGCTGCACTGTGACATCCTCGCTAACGCAGAACAAAGTTATTCTGCGTTTGTGAGGATGTCACTACTGAAGCAGAATGACTTTTTGCGGTGCAATGATTTCCATACAGAACCACATTCCACCATACGCTATACACTGGTTATGCATGAAGTTGCTCATCCTGCAATTTGTATAGTGTATAGTATTATGTGAAATGTGTGCATTGTGTTTTTTCTCTTTCACAATGAAACTGACCTGTGCAGTTTCTAGAGGTTCTGGAATGCTATTCTACCACAGAAGGGTACACTCACATTCAGTGACCTGTGAACTGTGGTAAAACAGCATTTAGAAAAGGATGGATTTCTATATAGAACAATGCTCTAGTATATACTATAAATTCATTTCAGTTCAATGCCAGCCTGACTTTGGGTCCTTATATAGGGGCTAAAAATACCAAAGAGGCCTTATGATAGAGTCCTCTAATCAAATGACAGAAGATCAAAGGGTATAAAACATGAGTCTCCGCTCATCACAGTTCATTTGTTTTCCAAAATAATCCATCAATTGATCACCCTGACTCAATGACAATATTTTGGGGCAGTTCACTTATTCATCAGTAGTGGCCCTGCATATGATCAAAAATAGAAGTTACATACTTACCGTAACAGCAGATCTTCCGGAGAATCTCTTTCATCAGACCACACCTATGGGATATATAGCTGCCAGACTCTAGGACCACATGGAAACTTTTGCAAGCAGTCCACTAGGGGCTGCCCACGATGACATATGTGGTTGGGTGACATAGGACAAGTGCGGGCGACCACATCCCTCAGTTCCCCACTGGAGATCATGCTCAGAGGGTCTCTCCTCAGGGAACCAGGAGAGAATGCATGGGTCTGCCTAACAAGAGAGGCAGACTACCTCACAGGAAAAGATCTGGTATGCCATCACAAAAATAGAGACAGCCTACAAAATGCTGTCGAACCTGGAACTTCTGTCCAGGAAGCTGAAACATAAGGAAGGCCCCTGCCAAACAAAGGAGGCAGAGAAATCCAGGTTGAAGACACCTGATAAACCTTCCTAGAGAAGGAGACAGCCTGTAGAAGACCATAAGCTCCTGGGACTCTGTGTGCAGGAAACCAGAAGGAAAGTATGATGTTGCCTGACAAAGGCTGTAAAGATCCAACATGGAGACATCTGATGGCCTGTCAAGAGAGAAAGGAGACAGCAGGTACCAAGCTGTAAACCCCAAGGGGGATGGAGGGTGGGTTGGCATGGCCTGATGAAAGAGATTCTTTCGAAGACCTACTGTTATGGGACATACGTAACTGCTCTTTCTTCTTTGAGGATATCTCTTTCATCAAGCCACACTTACGGGGATGAGTGCCAAGCAGTTCCCACCACTAACAGTCTGGGTGGTTGGAGGACTACAGGCCTATGAAAGAAGGCCTGATAGACCTGCCAGACTCAAGCCATGTCTGCTGTAGTAGGCAGTATCCAGGCTGTAAGTTTCTGAGGCAAGTGTGGACAGCACTTCAGTGGTTATCTGCTCATGTCCCTGCAGTAGACTCAAGGCGAAACATGCACTAGAGGTTGCATGTCAATAGATAAAGGGGCGCGAAAAATGCAAGATGTCAATTATCGTGCCATATGTAACCAAAGTAACACAGGTGATCAGCCTGCAGGGGAGGACCTGTTCATAGACAAAGGGCCCTATCTTCCAAAGAAGGCTAAAAACCAAGCTGTGAAGCCTCCTTGGAGGCAGTGACACAGCATACAGAACACCAGAGTATTCTACATATTGACAGGAAGAAGGTCAGGGTGAGGGCTCAAAGACTCGCAGCCTTTGTGCAGCAGATGAATAGGAAGGCTTGTATGTCTGCCTGAAACTGAAACATCTTTCAAATGGAAGGGATGGCAGCAGACAAAAGGAGCTCTCTTTCCGGGAAAGAGGCATACTCCTAAAGGCACAACAGGCTCAGAGAGAGCCAAGGTAATATTTTACAACGCTGGCCACTAGTCACCTTCAGCTCCAAAGAAAGCCAAGGTAAGTATCTCCAATGCAGGTCTTCAGTTAGGACTTTATTATAATAAGAGACTTTAAAGATCGAAGGCCTCTGCTAGATATACCGATCCCTATCAAACAGGCAACTATACAACCTGCAAAGGGCACATGGAAAGGTGGGCCAACAACCTAAGTACACTGTAAGGGCCGGCATCTGAGAAGAGTAGTAGATACCGTGGACTGGAGGTACCGTACAAGAACAGCAACCTAAATGGGTCTGAGGAAGGTCTTTCCTGTTACCTCCCAGACAGCGATCACTTGACTGGAGAGACTAAGTCTATCCATGGCTGCGCTCTTGGGAGTCAGGAAGTACTATAACCCCAGATGAGGTCCTGATGGATCATAGCATTGCCTTCTTGTGATACTAAGCCTTAGCAGAAAAGTCGGAGTGTAGGTCCATAGCCAGCTTCACCAGCCTGTGGAATGGGTATGTGTGGCACCATGAGAAAAGAACAGTTATGTAAGAACTTACTATAACAGTAGATCTTTGAAGGAATCTTTCATCAGGTCACACCTATGGAACTTAGCTGTCAGGCATTAGGATACCATGGAATCTTTTTCTGTAGCAGTCTATCGGGGGCTGCCTATGCCAACGTCACTCTCCATATAAAGGTGTAGGCTGCCCCACTCCCTCCTCAGTTCCCCGCCAGATACCATTCTCAGCCGGCTACTCCAGGCAAACCAAGGAGAGAGAGAGAGAGAGAGAGAGAGTGCCTAGCCCTGGTCAAGGCTGCAGCATAAACAAGCCAGTGTGGAAACAGATGGTAACTTCAAAGGAGGATGGAGGGACGGCATGATCTGATGAAAGAGATTCCCTCGAAGATCTACTGTTATGGTAAGTTCTTATGTAACTGTTCTGTCTTCTTCAGGGATATCTCATCAGGTCACACCTACTGAACGAGTCCCGAGCAGTTCTGACGGCTAAACCAAGAGGGTGGCAGAAGGCCCAAAAACTTAAGAAAAGAGACTCTAAAGCATCGCTAGGCCAAAACCTGCTAGCCTGTGAGAGGCAATGTCCACACTGTAGTGTTTGGTGAAAGTGTGGACAGTACTCCAAGCAGCAGCACAGATGTCTGCAGCTGACTCATTCCTGAAACAGGCAACAGAAGTGGCCATACAGAAACACTGAGTATGGAGCAATGCTTCCCCTGGATTGGCATGCTCTGGATAATAAACCGGAAGGTGGATAGACTGATTCAAAGTGAACTAAGAGACTACCTTGGGAAGGAAACTGGGATTAGTACATAAGGAGACCATGTCTTTGTAGAAAATTAAATAAAACTGCTCACACACGACAGCCTGCAGCTCTGAAATCCTTCGAGCCGAAGTAATAGCAACTAAAAACAATGCCTTCCATGAAAGAAAGCATAGCTAGCAAGACGTGGCCGGTTCAAGAGGAGGCAGGGTCAACTTCTCCAACACAAAATTCAGGTCCCACGGGGTGACAAGATTATGAATAGAGGGCTTCAAGTAAAGAATGCCCGGCAGAAAAGTACGAGCTACATCTAGCTGGGCTACTGTATGGCTGTTGACGGGCACATAGACGGCTGAAACAGGAGACAAGTGAACCCTGGTGGAGGAATAACTTAGACCCAAGTCTGAAAGGGACAGAAGATACTCTAGGACCTCATTCACCTGGCATGTGAAAGGGTTCAAGTGATGGGCTGATGCCAAAATGACAAAACGTTTCCATTTCATTGAATATGTGGCTCTGGTGGAGGGTTTCCTAGCAGCCACCAAGACATCGGCCTCTGAGAAACCCCGAAGCAGGCTATAGCTACGTCTTCAGGATTTAAGCATGCAGGCTCCAGACCATAGTCCAGAGTCCAGTACCAGGCTCTCATTTCCCTGCACACAGGAAAAAAGTGTGTTCCGCCCTGCTTGTTGGTGTAATATAACACTGAGGCTGTCCACACTAAGGTTGTCTGACTGCACCAGAAGAGGGCCCAGGGTCAGGTGGTTCTGGAAGGCCTGTAAGCATACAGAACCGCCCTAAATTCCAGCATGTTTAAGTGAAAGTGACTCCCTGCCAGAGACCAGGATTCCTGAATCTGGAAGGGACCGAAGTGGGCTCCCCACCCCATTCCCGAGGCATCCGTGGTAAGGATTTGCCTGGGAGACGGAATGAGAAAAGGGGCACTCTGCAAAAAGTTGAGCGGGTTCTGCCACCACTGCAAGATCTTGCAAACTGGGAGGAAACAAGGATCAGTTGATTCAAGTTGTTTGAGCACTGGTCCCACTGAACTCAAGAGGTTCTGTTGGGGTATACGCATATGAAGCTAAGCTAGGCAAACAGTGGCTATAGCCACTGCCATGAGCCCCAGGAGTCTGAGATAGGACCTGGCTGTGACACATCTCTTGCAAGCCACTAGAGAAGCACGAGACATCAGGCATTCTGCCCTGTCTTGGGGCAGAAAGGTCTTGCCCTGGGTCATGTTCAGAACCACACCACCACACTGTAGGCACTGGGACAGAAAAAGGACAAACTTGGACAGACTGATTATAATGCCCAGGGAATTAAACAACTGCAGATTCCTGTGCAATGTGGCCAGCAAGAGGTCCCTGGATGGGGCCTTTAGCAGCCAGTCATCCAGATATGGGAACATGTAAAGGCCCTCCCATCTGAGAGTCGCCGCCACTGCTGCTAAGCACTTGGTAAAGACCCCCGGTGCAGACGACAAGCCAAAGGGCAAGACCCAGAACTCGTAATGTTCCTCCTGGAACAGGAACCTCAGATACCGCCTGTGTGGGGGATAGATCAGGATATGCTGATAAGCATCCTGCAAGTTCAGAGAACAAAGCCAAGCTTGAGAAGTGGCAGCAAGCCCTACAGGGTGACCATACAAAAAGTTTTGTACTGAATATACTGGTTTAGTCCCTTGAGATCTAGAATGGGACACAGATCTCCTCTTCTTCTGGGGACCAGGAAGAACCTGGAGTAGAACCTGGTGTTCTGCTGACCCCGCAGGACAGGCTCTATTACCTGTTTGTGCAACAGGGAAAGGACTTCATCCCGGAGCAAAAGAATGTAGTCTGAGGGGCACAAGGCTGGAACAGGCAGGAAGTCTGGGGGCTGTTCCAGAAGCTCTAGAGTGTGGCCCCACTCTATTATTTGCAGAATCCAAGCATCTGTGGTAACCTTCCTCCACTGCTCGAGATGGATGAAAAAAACACCGCCTACTCCACCTCCTGGCTTGGAGCAAGAGGAGGGGGTGGCGCAAAGAGTTAGGCTGACATGGGGCCTGGGGCAGAGGCAGCACCACTGGCTCTGGGACTTTTGGCAGAGGGGCCAGTGGTTGAAAAAGAGGTAGGCAGAGAGGAGGTGTCTCTGTGTTTCCTTTGAAGATGTGTGCCTGACCCTAGTTTCTGGGAGACCTTGTGAAAGGAAGATCTCGGGTGACTTCTGGGCTGAGTGTGATAAAGGGAGTGGACTGAGCTGAAGGCCCTCCCTGAGGCCTGCAATTCATTAACAATGTCCTGCACATCAGGACCAAAGAGTCTGGAGCCCACAAAGGGAGCATCTAGGACCTTCTGCTGCACATCTGCAGAAAACCCAGAAACACGGAGCCAGGAGTGCCTCCTTAGGGCAAATGCCTGTGGCAGCTGCCCTGGCTGTGGTATCTGACATAGCATGGATGGCTCAGAGGAGGTGCTAACCGATGTCCTCTGCTGCCTGATCTTGAGAAGCTCCTGCTTTTGAGATCCTTCTGGGAGGGCCTGGGCAGCTGTCCTGTCCTTCTTCCACAGGGTATTCTGGTACTTAACCAGTTGAGACAAGTAGTCTGAGATCAGAAGGCTCAAAGTAGCTGAGGCAAAGATACTCTTACTCCACAAATCAAGCCTCTTGGAGTCCTTGTCAGGAGGGAGGGAGCTAAGATGTTTGGGCACCTTAGACCTGTCATGGGCAGCCTTAAAGGAGAACTGCACTGAATCTACATGTCATTTTTCCCAGTAGAAGCTGTTTTTAAGTATTGGTTCAAATGTTATTGTTCCATGCATATGGGCTCATTAGTAATCTCAGTAGGTGTTTCTGCTTTACACTCTGGTGTTAAGTGCCATTTTAGAGCAGTGTGATGTAGTTTATGCCCCTCTCAGCAACAGAGTTCTTCAGCAGCACATGGATGCATTTTTGCCAACAATGGAAGAGTAGAACAGGGACATAAACTACATCACATAGTTCTAAAATGGTTCTTACCAACAGCATGTAAATCTGAAACATCCACTAGGATAACTGAAAAACCTATATAGCTACGAAAACAACAGAATTTGAACCAGTATTTAACAAGCATTTGTCAATGCCAAATGTTTGCTTGCTGGTATTAGCATTGGAAATGCAGGAGTTAGAGAGATGCATAATAGGAATGGCAGTGAAGTATTGAACTTCACGCCAACCCACCTCCACCCTGCAGAGACGGAGGCATTGGGGTATGCGTTGGTCGCCCGTAACGCCTGGCACCATTTGATTCTCATTTCACCTGCAGACACCGAGCACACATGTTGAGGTGTGCCTTGGGGTGTTCGGCTTTATAGTCACCCCATTCCATAAGGACATACACTGAAATGGGTGCAGTATAGCAAAATGGGTGAACTCTGGTCAACAGTCCGTAAGGTACACCTCGATGCCTGTCACTGGCTGCAGGGTGGTGGGTTGGGGGTGGAATGGCATGAGCATTACAGTCGGCAATCCAAAGGCACACCCCTGATGCCTGTCGGTCTGTACAGGGTGGGACGTTATGGTTAGAAACCGTAACACCCCGGACGTTTGTTGGTATTTGCACTACAAATTTTCAACCTGCCCTTTTTGTGACCCTCACCTCATGAAAGCATTTGGGACCTCTTCTCATGAACCGTGGCACTGTGATTTTGTTAATGTGTCCTGAACTTTAAGTTCCCACAGCAACTGTGCCATTCTGCGCCAGAGGTATGAAAACACAGATCGGGCAGGATGTGAAGAATGGCAGCTGTACCATTCATAGGGAGGTGTGAAGAAATGGCAATGTTGAAAATCTGTGGTGAAAATATTAAAAATACTCGAACTTTCGGGCTTACGTGGAAACTGTGCAACACATGTGTGTAACACAGTCATTTAGTGGAATTTTTTCACCAAATTTTCAACATAGGCATTTTGTGACCTCTGCTCATGGACAGTGTCACTATGATTTTCCTACTCTGTCCCGAACATTGATTTCTACAGCGGCCACGCTATTCTGCGCCAGATGTGTAAATGCATATTTTGGGCAGGATATGAAAAATGACAGCTGTACTGTTCATAAGTAGTTGTGAAAAAATGCCAATGTTGAAAATCTGGAGTGAAAATATTACAAATGCGTGAAATTAAGAGGGTGCGTGGAAACTGCGCAACATCATAATACAGTCATTTCATGGACTTTTGCCACTAAATTTTCAACACAGGCATTTTAGCACCTCTGTACATGAAGTGTCACTGTGATTTTTTTTAATCTGTCCAGAACACTGACTTCCCACAGCGATCATGCTATTCTGCGCCGGAAGAGTGAAAACACATTTCAGCCAGGATGTGAAAAATGACAGCTGTACTGTTCACAAGGAGGTGTGGAAAAATGCCAATGTTGAAAATCTGGAGTGAAAATGTTACAAATTCGCAAAGTTATGAGCATGCGTGGAAACTGCGCAATGCACGCTCGTAAAACAGTCATTTTTTTTAATTTTTTTCTCTAGATTTACAACACAGGCTTTTTGAGAGTCCATCTCATGAACACTGGCACTGTCGGTTCGTTAATCGGTCCTGAAAGGTGATTCTGCACAGTGACCACGAAATCACCTTTCGGGACCGAATAATGCCATGACAGTGGCTGAATTCATGAGGAGGGGTCCCAATAACCCCATGTTGAAAATTTGGTGCCAAAATTCCCAACAATGCCTGAGATATGCAAGGAAGTTGAAAAAAACCTATTTATGCCATTATACAGCTTACCAGCATTTCTTCAGTTCGTGGTCGGCTTTGAAGAGTGCAGACGTGTTCCTGGTCCACCAAAGATCGTTGGTCAGGCTCAAGAGGTAAGTATGGGGTGGGGGGGTGTAGGGAGGTAGGGTGCAGGTTAGGGGAGGGGACGGTGACCAGCGTGGAACCGTTTCCTTTCTTTCAGGGAGAAAAAAAAAAATGTCGTCACGGGAAGGTTTTTTGTTTTTTCAGGCTTGCTTTCAGCATACTTGGGTGGGCTCCCAGTGTGCCACCTACCTTTTTTGGGGTGGGGGGACTTAAGCCGATGGGGGCTGGGCCCCTCGTTGGCAAAGAATGACCGTTTGGGGGGGACATGATGCAGAGGGGACTGGGCTCCCTCGTCGGCAGATGAACTGGGTTGGGGGCATGCTGATAGGAGGATTGGCCACCCCTGTTGACTTTCATGGGGCTGTGAGGTTACACTATTTAAAGTACCGCTCTGCAATGACGGTTCGCTCCCTCATTGCAGTGGAATGGCTGACGCTGCAGTGATGAGGCGGCCCCTCATTGCAGAGGCAAAATCGTTTCAACTTGGTGGCACTTTTGGAAACCAATGTCATCAGCACAGTGTGCCTGCATTAGTCCACCAGTGCCAAGCTGCCAAATTCAGTGCCGCCGTTCGCTGCCACAGAGCCGCACCTCCACAACCTACTTCTCTCCTAAGGTGCCACGTAATGTTTCTTGCACACGCGTGCAAGCAAACATAAAAAACAGCTTCTACTGGGAAAAATTACTTAGATTCAATGTTGTTCTCCTTTAATGACCACCGAGTCTGTTTCAGGCTGGCCAGAATAAAAAGGCTTCCCAGGGGGCATGATGCAGTCTGTCCGCTTTTCTAGGCATGGCAGGGACTGAGCTAGGCCAGCGCCAAACAGACTGGGCCACATCATCCAGAGCTGGAAGTAAAGGCAGAATGACCTATGGGATGGGGGTGGGGTTCGGGGCTTTCAGAACATCCACCAGATTTCTCCTCGTGATGTCATCCTTTTCAGTCTGGAACCCCACAGTGGACTGAAGCTGCTTCATTAAATTATAAAAGCTTGGGTCCTCGGGGGATCTGGGGGTATTTTTCTCAGAGTTCCCACTCCTGGAAGGGGCAGTGGACCTATCAGAGGAGAAGGCCCCAACATCCTCCTCTTCCTCAGGGAAGATGCGATCAGGGTAATACTCCTCCACAACGTCGACCTGTACTGAAACAGGTACTGATGGAGCAGATGTTGACAACAGCGAAAGGCAAGATGCTGGATCGGTGAAGAAGTGGAGGGAAGCCCTGAAGGAGGTGTCATCAGTGGACTGGCATGGGGTGAGCTGCCTGACCAGAGCCGTCATGAGAGGTCAGAACAGAACTGAGGTCAATGACTGGATAGGGGATGGAGATTATGACTGGGAGTGATGGCGAAGGCCCAAAGCCCAACGATGACTAAGGCTGACGGCACGGGGGGCAGCTGTTAATGGCCTAGCCATAGAAGAGAGCGACAGGGACGAAGCCAGGCCAGCCATCGATGACCCACTATCCACGATGGGAGAAGTGGGGTCTGGCGCCGAGGAGCCCTGCGAAGAAGTAAGCAGGGTCGGGAGGGCGGGTGACAACAACCGAGCATCCACAGACACTGGAGAATGACCTCCCCCCGCCTGGACTGGCCTGGAAGAAATCGAGGCCGAGGCAGCAGAGGAAATCAGTCCCGAAGGCACCAATAACGCAGTCCTGGAGGACTGGGGAGAAGTCAGTGGGGACTAGGACTGGTGACCTGGGGAGCAGTCTGTGCAACGGTCCATATCCCTATGCTTCCCCAAGGATTTTTCCCAGGCCTTGGATGCCTGCGAGCCCGATGCATGTGCCAGACAGGGGGAAGAAGAAGTCCCTGAGCCCCTCATTCCATACTGGCTAACTTTTGCTCCATTAAAAATACCTTGAGGGCCTGTTTTTGGCGCTAGACAGTGGTAATATTAAAATTCTGGCAGAGCTCAAAGGTGAGGGCGTTATGAAAAGGCCCGAGACAGCAGACACAAAGTTCATGTTCGTCCTCATGATAAATTTTTCTGCAGCAGCAATGATGGAAGACAGAGGACGACTCGACGGTTCTAGACATAAAAATAATGAAAATAAAAAACTTGAGAAAATTTTGGCAGTTGACTGAACTACGAAGCGTCCAACGGAGTCCGTGCTAGGATGGTCAATGGCAGGAAAAGAACTGAGGAGGGAATGGGGCTACCTATGGCTTTACATGGATAGTAATGTTCGGTGGGTGACGTCGGCCCGACAGACTGCTACAGAAAAAGCTTCCATGGGATCCTAGTGCCTGACAGCTAAGTTCCATAGGTGTGACCTGAAGAAAGAGATATCCCTGAAGAAGATCAGTGGATGCTGGAGGATGTGCTGCATCAGAATGAACTCTAGGTTCTGGAAAGAGTGAATAAAAGAGCCATCATGCCTCCTTGCTTTTTTTTTTTTTGCAAAAAAAAGTGATGCCAAAAACAAAGGAATCAATTCTGTGGTATCCTGTCTGCCAAACAGGTCTACCGTCATGGGGGTCAACAGGGTCCTGCCTTGCTTATGGGACCATGACCATTACTACAAGGTATAGAGCCCTGCCAGACAGATCCACTAGGGATGTGTTAGCAAACAGGCAGCCTGTTCAGCGAGGGGGAGACTGGGCCCCAAAAGAGGTCCCAGGTTGCCTCCCCATATCTCACAGTACCACCAAGGGCAGATCAGGCTGGAGGCATACTGACTGTAAGGTCCAGAACATGGAACATGTATTGGATCCCTGGGGGAATACCTTGTATATAAAGACTTCACCTTGGAGTGAGCTGACACCATGTTGTACAGGGTGGGAACCCATAATGTATGAAAATAATAAGGCCAGGGGAACACCCTGGACTGCCAGCGTATGCTCCTGAGAACAAGAACTATGACCTGAAGGTATACTCTGTACCTATACCTGAGAAGGAAGCAATGCCCTATATGCAGGTATGGTAGCAGGGCTCACAAGGTGACAGCTCTGGACTTGATGTGTTTAAAAAGAAAGGTCCAGACTCTGAGGTAAGCTTCACATCTGCCAGCTGTGCTCCTGCTAGCATAGGTAGGGCCCAGGCCTTTGGTATCACTATCCTGTCTGATACCATCCGGTGACCACCCATGTGAACATGGTGCTGAAAGAAAAAATTACTCACCATAGTAATGTTTCTTCTAATGGAGTCTTCCTGTATTCTGACAATATGCAGTTAGCCCAAGCATTTGAACTGCCCCGGAGAGGAAAGAGTTAACTCTATGCTGAAGCAAAGAACGTTGAGCTTGAGCTCAGTTTTCAAACCTCTGTCTCTGGTACTTACCAGTGTAACCGTCAGATTCTTATGAGCAAACTAGCTAAACTATGGAAATTGTTTATATGTAGCTAAAAGGCAACACTTTGGATCCCTAAAAGACTCAAGTGGAGAACCCAAGAAAAAAAGGTAGTGACAATATATTATATATAAAAAACATAACAAGAGTAACAATAAAACAACTACCCCACCCTTAATAGGGAGGGTACAAGGTATACCCCTGAGGTGCAACACTGTACCTGCCAGCCCACTTCCCAAAAATTAGGTTCTGAGAGGGGAGGCAGGGAGGGAGGTAAGAATACAGCAAGACTCCATTAGAAGAAACAACATTACTATGGTGAATCATTTTTTCTTCAAACAACATGAAGTCTTGCTGGATTCTGACAATATGCAGACAACCAAGCAGTTCCCCCAGGAGGAGGGAATGCAGAACCTACTTTGGGAACAGGCTCTGCAGTACTGCTTTACCAAACCTAGCATCACTCCTAGCCTGGATGTCCAGAGAGTAATGTTTGGTGAATGTATGGATTGTTCTCCAGGTGGCTGCTTTATAGATTTCTAGCAAGGGTATATCTCTGGCCACAGCCAGAGTAGAAGCTGTGCCCCTAGTTGAGTGAGCCCTCAGGCCTGGAGGGGGCGTTGTGCCCAATTTGTCATAGCAGAATTGTATACAAGAGACAATTCACCTGACAATAGTTCTTTTAGTAGCTGGCTTACCTTTCCCCACTTCACCATAAGTGAGAAACAATTGAAGACAGTTATGCCTGTGTGCCTTAGTATGCTCTATGTAGTAGCTAAGAGCTCTTTTAACATCCAAACTGTGTAATCTTCTTTCCCCTGAAGAAGAATGGTCAGTGAAAAACACAGGAAGAGACTTAGACTGGTTCAGATGAAAATCTGATACCACTTTGGGTAAGAACCTCTTATTGGTTCTTAGGACCACCTTATCCCTATGGAAGGAGATGAAAGTCAGTTTCGTCTGACAGGGCCTGTAATTCACTAATCCGTCTGGCAGAAGTAATAGCTACAGTCGTGGCCAAAAATATTGGCGCCCTTGCAGTTTTTTCTAATAATGCACCATTCCTTCCAGAAAATTGTTGAAATTAAAAAATATTTTGGTATCCACATATGTATTTCTTTGGTTTGCAGTGGAATAAAACACAAAGAGCAGAAAAAATTACTAAGTCTTAGCTTATTCCACACAGAAATCCTTAAATGGCCTGGACAAAATTACTGGCACCTTTTAGAAGTAGTTAGAAATAATTAGATTTCAAGCAGGTGATTCTCCTTCACTTTGGAATTGAACTCACCTGTGGTGAGTTGCAGGTGCCTGCAATACAAAAATCACTCATTCAACCAGTTTGAATAAAGAAAAGGACTCATTCTCCTGTTTTGTGTCACTGTGTGTACCGCAATGAGCATGGAGAAACTAAAGACAGCCAGAGAATTGTCTGAGGTCATCAGACAGAAGATTGTAGCCAAGCATGGACAATCTCAAGGCTACAAATCAATCTCCAGAGACCTTGATGTTCCTGTTTCCACCGTACGTAATGTTATCAGGATGTTTAAGGCCCATGGCACCGTAGCCAACCTCCCTGGACGTGGCCGCAAGAGAAAACTTGATCGAAGATTGCAGCACAGGATTGTTCAAATGGTGGAGAAAGCACCTCGATCAACTGCCACAGATTCAAGCTGACCTTCAGACGCAAGGTACGACAGTTTCAACTCGCACCATCCGTCGCCAACTCAATGAAAGGGGGTTATATGGTAGGAGGCCCAGGAGGACCCCACTGCTGAGAGAGAGACATAAGAAAGCCCGACTGGGGTTTGCCAAACACACCTGAACAAGCCAAAATCCTTCTGGGAGAATATCCTGTGGACAGATGAGACCAAATTAGAGCTTTTGGTAAAGCACATCATCTGTGTTTACAGAAACAAAATGAAGCCTTCAAAGAAAAGAACACCTTCCCTACAGTCAAACATGGAGGAGGTTCAGTGATGTTTGGGGTTGCTGTGCTGCCTCTGGCACTGGGTGCCTTGAACGGTGCATGGCATCATGAAATCTGGAGATTACCAGGCCATTTTGGAGCGCAATGTTGAACCCAGTGTCAGAAAGCTGGTCTCCATTGAAGGTCATGGGTCTTCCAGCAGGACAATGACCCAAACACACTTCAAAAAGCACCCAGGAATGGTTCAAGACAAGACGCTGGACTGTTCTGAAGTGGCTAGCAATGAGTCCAGATCTAAATCCCATTGAAAACCTGTGAAGAGATCTGAAAACAGCAGTTGGGAGAAGGCACCTTCAAATCTGGAGAACTGGAGCAGTTTGCACAAGAAGAGGGCCAAACTGCCAGTAGAGAGGTGCAGGATGCTCATCCATGGCTATAGGAAGCGGTTGATTGCAGTTATTTTGACCAAAGGCTGTGCTACCAAATATTAAGTCTAGGGTGTCAATAATTTTGTCAATGCCATTTCTTTTCATTTTCTGATTTAAAGGGATATATTAAATTCTGAATCAAAAACAAAGGTTCTGTAATATTAACAGAGAAATAAAGAATTGTGGAGACCAAATACTGTACTGTTGTTAATTTCAACTTCTGTTTAGAGGAAATTGTGAGTTATTTGAAAAAGTGCAAGGGCGCCAATTTTTTTGGCCACGGCTGTACCAGGAACACAGTTATCCAGGTCAAATACTTCAGCTCGGCCGAAGCCAGAGGTTCAAAGGGTGGCTGCATAAGCTGGGCAATGCAGACATTAATATCCCAAGCCAGAGTAGGCTCTCAAAAGGGAGGGTTAATATGAACCAGACCTTTGAAAAACTTACTGAAAACAGGATGAGATGCCAGGGAAGAGCCCTTCCCTGCTGAAAGGAATGCGGAGACAGCTGCTAGGTGAACCTTCAGAGTTGCAGACCTAAGGCCTAGACCATTAAGATGAATCAGATAATCTAAGGCTGTAGCAATGCCTTCAGAATCAGGCACAATGCTCTTCTGAGAACAATAAATGCTGAATCTTTTCCATTTGGAATTATAAGTTTTTCTAGTGGAAGGTTTCCTGGAAACCTTCAAAATATCCAGGACTCCCTGAGAAAGATGCAGGCCTGCATATTCTAACTCTTCAAGAGCCAGGCCTTGAGGTTGAGAGACTGGAGATTGGGGTACCAGATCCTCCCGAGAGGAGGTTAGGAGATTGTATCTCTTGGAAAGAGACAGGGGATGTGACACTGCCAGAAACAGCAGCAGAGGATACCAAGGCTGTCTGGCCCAATCTGGAGCTACCAGTATCACTGTGCAGGGTTGAGATCTGATTTTGATCAGGACTCTGAACAACAGAGGGAAGGCATAGAAAAACCTGCCCTTCCAATCCAGAATGAGAGCATCCAGAGGAACAGTCCCCAGGACTGGAGGTCTCTAACAAAACAGAGGAAGTTGGTGATTGTCCGGGGCTACAACGAGATCTATCTCTGGAGTGCCCCATCTGGAGAAGATGACCTGTAGTATGGGAGGGCCCAGGGACCATTCATGATGACCCTGGGAGATTCTGCTCAGAGCATCTGCTAGTACTTTGTCCTTTCCTGGAAGGTGAACTGCTATCAGGGAAGTCTGAAGAGAATAGGTTAGAGACCACAATTTCATGGCTTCTGTGCACAAGGCTGTTGACCGAGTGCCCCCCTGCTTGTTGATGTACCATATCGTGGTGGTGTTGTCTGTCCTGACTTGGACCACCTTGCCCCTGACTGACTCCGAGAAGACCAGAAGGGTTAGAAAAACCGCCCTGAGTTCCAGGAGATTGATATGAAGGAGAGACTCTAGTGGAGACCAGACCCCTTGAGCCGTAAGGGCTCCCAAATGGGCTCCCCAACCTAGGAGAGAAGCATCTGTAGTTAGGACTGCTGTGGGGACTTGAGAGGGAAATGGAACCCCTTGTCTGAGGTTGTTCTGGTCCAGCCACTACTGGAGAGCTTAGACCAGAGTCTGAGTCACTAGAATCAATTTGGTGAGAGAGTCTCTTTTTCTGAGACCAAAAGGACCTTAAGTGGAAATGAATGTCCCTCATCTGAAATCTGGCTCCTTGCACCACTGCAGTGGAAGCTGCCATGAGGTCCAGGAGTTGAAGAAACTGCCTTGCTGGACGAGAGACCAGAGGCCGAAAAGAGGAAGCAAGATCTGTTAGGGCCTTTACCCTTGTCAGAGAGAGGAAGGCCATTGCTTGGATAGCATCCGGTCCAGTTCTATCCCTAAGAAAGTAAGAAGTTGTACTTGTTCAAGAACAGACTTTGGGAGCTTGAGAAGAAACCCCAGAGAACTGAGCAAGTCTTGAGTGATTTGTAGAGCTGACTTGACCTGGTTGGATGACTGACCTACAATTAGCCAGTCATCCAGATACGGGAAAATAGAAATACCCTGCCTTCTAAGGAAGGCAACTACTACTACAAGGCACTTTGTGAACACCCTTGCAGCTGATGTTAGGTCGAATGGCATGGCTCTGAACTGATAGTGGCCTGAAGGCAACTCGAACCTGAGGTACTTTCTGTGGGAGCACCTGATAGGAATATGGAAACAGGCATCCTTGAGGTCCAGGGATGCAAGCCAATCCCCTGGCCTTAGAGAGGGAAGAATTATGCCCAGAGTCACCATTTTGAATTTTGGTTTTGAGATGTGTTTGTTCAAATACCTTAGGCCTAGGATAGATCACCACTCCCCTGTCTTTTTTGGGGTAAGGAAGTACCTGGAGTACAGGCCTTTGCCCCTGTGCTGAGCAGGAACTTTCCTTACGGCTCTGAGAGCCAGAAGAGATGAAACCTCTGCCTCTAGGGCAAGGATCTCTGAGATGGATGCAGGTGGGAAAGACCTGGCCCTCAGTTTTGGAAACCTTTTGAAGCTGAGGGCCAGTCCCTGGCTTACTACCTCCAGGACCCACTTGTCTGAGGTAACAGACTTCCAGGCCTGGAAGTAGTAAGCCAGCCTGCCTCCTACTGGAATGGGGGAGTCGACCCGGGCTGACACATCAGGGTGTCTGCTTGGCAGGAGCCTTGGACTGGGAAGAGGATGCAGCCCTGCTCATCCCCCTCCTGCCCCTCCCTCGAAAGAACCCCCCCCCGTGGGAAGGAAGAGGAAGCCTGAGCTTGGTATAAAGGCCTGCCCCTGCCCCTAGACTGCTGCTTCTGAGGAGTGGCTTGCCTCTCTTTGGCCTGCGCACTCCTGTAGGTGGTCTTGTACTCATCCATTTTCTTCATGTAAGCCTCTGTCTGCTCCCCAAACAGAGTTACCCACTACAGGGAAATCCATAGCCTTGGACTGGGTATCCTGTGAAAGGCTAGTACATCTGAGCCAAGCATGTCTCATGAGAGACACAGATGTAGCCATGCCTCTTGATGCTACATCACTGGAGTCCACAGCAGCATGAAATTGCACTTTGGATGTCTCAGTTCCATCAGCAGCCACCTCCTCCAGCTCTTTGGCTAGCTGGGGGGAGGCCTGTTTAACCAGTTCCAGAACCATATCCCACCTGGACTTCTGGTACCTGGCTGTGTAGGCCATATAATTAGCCTGCATGAGTCCCAAAAACTCCATACCTGAGTCTGATAGCATATACCTCCTGTCCATTCTCTTATCCACAGGAGGTAAGGAGTTAGGTGTCTGTAAAATCTTTTTTGTCTGCTTCCCCAAGGACTTGTGAAGAGGGATAGGCAATCTTTTGGATTCTGGGATGACCATCATCTCTACAAAATCAGGCTCTTCCTCCTCCTCCTGAGCAGCTTCAACCATTGGGAGCTGGAGGGTTTCAGCCACCTTCTTGTAAAACAGGAAGTGTAAAGGGGACTCAGAAAGCCTGGGAGGGGAGACACTGGAGGGTCTGTCTGGGGAGATGTCCGGTTCAGTGGGCACATCCAGACCTTCAAAGTCATTATCTTCATCCTCATCCTTGGGATACTCGTCGTCTCCCTCCCACTCCTCATAGAAAGCATCTGGAACGTAATCCGATGGAGTCAGATCCGACCGAACCGACCGCCTAACTGGCAATACCGGTTCGGACGGAACCAGGCGAAGCAACTGAACTATACTAATCGCCTTGGCTATCTCATCAGCGGTTGGAGTATGCAGTGCTGCATCCGAACTGGCTGACTTACGCTTCCTTTTCGTCGGAACCGACCCCTCAGAGTCGGACCTCCTTTTGCCCAAGGAGGTATCGCCTAGGTCATTAGGCACCTCCTCAGGTTCGACGCAACCGAACTGGGCTGGCCATCCGGATCTATGGACTTCTCAGCCTCCCCTTCCTTCAGCCTACTCAACCTTTTTTCTAGAGTGGCTTTAGGAAAGTTTTTACAAATCTGGCAGTCTGTTTTGAGGTGGTCAAACGCCAGACAAGAAACACAGATGAGGTGGGGGTCAGCCTCCCCACACTCAGAACAGTGCTGAAACCCAGTGAGACCGTTTTTTTTCTTGGGTTTCTCAGACATGGCCAACCTAAACAACTACTCTTAAAAGTTTTTTAAGCCAGGTAATAACCAACCGATCAGTTACAAACCGTGTTACGGGTTCTGTAAAAGAACCAGAAAAAGTCTGGTTCTTTTGAAACCGATCGGCACCGGAACACCACACTAAATCCCAGAGAAAATAAAAACAATCAAAAACAAGCAAAAATGTCAGTTCCTAACCAGACTGACCAATGAGAAACTGAGACAAAACAATTTCCACAGAATTTTAAATAAAAGACAAGTCACCACCTATCTACCACACTACCTGGACCACAGACAGAGGCTGGAAATCCGAAAATAATAAAACAGTTAGAAAAACAGAACGTTGATTCAAACTCTACTGAACTGAGCAGAGGAGAAATCTCCGGAGCGACTTCACTATTAGACGGAGTAAAGAATCTGACGGTTACACTGATAAGTACCAGAGACAGAGGTTTGAAAACCGAGCTCGAGCTCAATGTTCTATGCTTCTGCACAGAGTTAACTCTTTCCTCGGCGGGGCAGTTCAAGTGCTGGGTCTAACTGCATATTGTCAGAATACAGCAAGACTTCATGTTGTTTGAAGCAGCGACAGTGAATCAAGCACTGCTGCAGCCGTGCCCCGGTTTATGTGGCTAGGAGCTCAAGGAATGGGTGGGTCAGGGGGTGCACAGATGCCCTACTACTGGCCTGAAGGAGGGCGGCTGCCAGTGGAACAGCCAGAGACATTGGCTGGACAAACAAACACCCTCTAGGTACTCCTAAGCTGGGTATGACAGAGGGAAGAAAAGGGTTTCCGACTCCACTTAAGGCCTACAGGCTAGCAGGATGGCCTGTAACTGGTGTCAGTTCTACTCCATCCTCTTTTGCAGAGGGGGGCATGGAAAGGGTTATTTGCCTTTCAGTGGCAAAACCAGCCACCCTGAATTAGGAGTGTTCCTTAAGATAGAAGCAAGGGGCAGACACACTGCCAGCATCTGAGGAGTCATAGGCCTTATGCAGAAATATCCACTCACCCCAGCTGCAACGGTGGGGGTTCTGGGGAAGCTCCTGCCAAGGCATAGCTGTCAGGGGAGGTGGGCCAACTGTATTCGCTGACCTGAGGGCAGAGTTGCCTGTGGTTTACTATGCTCAGGCCTGGATATATCTGAGGTGACTATCTGTTACTCTAAGCAGCCTACCACTATATACAGTGTCAAACAATGTCCTGTAGAAGCTCTGGTAGCCCCCAGGATAACTGATGCCAATTTGCATCCTGCTCTTCCAAGTGTAGCAGGAAAGGTGGAAGGCCTATGGCAAACCGTAAAGGTGGCATTCTCCCCTGTAAACCAGAGGGGAGTGAAAATGATACATGGGTGGCCATTCCCTGTGAGAAAGCCCCCCGGCAGCCCGTTGATGGCTTCAGTGATAGTGTCAGAAAGGGGACCGGGAGGACGGACCCAAATGTAACCTATGAAGTCCTCTCTCCCTGTGAACAGACTGGTCCAGAGGAGCATTGCTACAGTGTTTACTCTGGTCATCCTGCTAGGTGGCACTGCTGGATGTCCAGTGGTCAACAAACCCCATAGCCCAACATCCCAGGCTATCTGTAAACCAGCCGGGACAAGTATTTTACAGGCAACCGATTGTCCCATGGACAACCAGTAAAGTGACACAGTAATAGCAGCGCTCCAAAATAATAGGTCCCCCCTCCCCCTGATCTTCGGCACACCACACACATTTTGTCTGGTTTGTATGGGTAAGCCTCCTGTCACTCTAAGTTATCACAGGGCACCGGGGTGGGCAAGTGTGATAAAACTACTACTGGATTGACTGAGTTTGCAAACGATGTGTGAGTGAGTGTCTAACTGGTTGATTAAGGTTTCTCCGATGCAACGCTTACTCCTGCCTTCCAGGACCTCGTGAGTGTGTGGTGGGAGAGAGTCATTGGGAGCTGAAGAGCAGTTGCAAAGCACAGGACAGGTAATGATGACGTTGGGTTGGACATAGAGCAGATTGGATGAACAGCAGTCAGAAAATGTATTCAAATCATCACTGGTGGGTCAAAGTGTGCATGCATGCCTCAATCCCCCGTCATTTAATATGAACCCAATTCTGGATTTTTGTCCTCCACCCTGGCACAGCACTCTTTGAATTTTTCAACTGGTTTCCCCAACATCTGCTGGATTTTACAATAAAAATACCTTACAACCACAATGCACTTTCAGATGAGCTGGGAGACGCAGGCAGTGGTTCAACCCGGGTTCTCTGAGCAATGTCTGAACCCTGGTGAAATTCTTTCTGCACCGACTGGTTACTGTAGCTGAGTTTATTGGTTTGGGGATAAATCAGACAGACAGTGGATTCTGCATACTGTACCCCACCACTCTGCTTAGCCACCAACAAAGATGCTGTCATTCTCCTAAACACTCCCGGCCACTAGTGGAATCATGTGGCAGGTCTCCCCTCCTGATAAGGCTCTCCTGGGAGTTATCTAGTAAGCTCAATGAACGTTCAATTTCAGAGTCAGAAATGATTCTTCCTGTTTATTTTTTATTTAGTTTTTGTTGACCAGGTAAGTGCACTAGACAAATCCTGCCTATTTTCAGGCACGACCCGGGGAGGGGGATACAGATGAATGCCAACTGACCTTGAACCAGATTAAGCTGTTAGTGGTATTTTTAGTGAATAAGGGAAATTTGGCCAGGACACCGGGAAATTCCCCTACTCTTTTCGATAAGTGCCATGGGATCTTTAACATCCACCTGAACTACCACCAATCCAGGCAGATGGGACCTCGGTTTAACGTCTCATCCGAAGGACGGCACCTCAGAAGTGCAGCACCCCTCTCATGCTGCACTACAGTGTCAGTATTGGGATATTAACCCAAGTGCTAGATGTGGGAACTGAACCCACAGCCCTCTGATCTCCTGGCCTCAGAGGCGAGTGTGCTACCTACTGAGCCACTGACATTGACAGCCAGGTTCACACAAAATCCCTTATAGAATTTCCCTCCATGCTGTCCCGCAGCCCTACAACCCTTCTATGCCTGGGCACTGTTTCTAAGCAGTTCAAGTTCAGCTCTCAACATGCTGTTCTCCTTAACCAAGCCAGTAGATGTGACCAGAGCTTTCTCTGCAGTTTTTCTCACTGTCTTAAGAGATCGGTTGTGACATTTCAATTGTAAATTTTAGTAAAGCCATTCTGAAGTTAGCTGTGTTTTATTTTAAAGAACATGGTTCTCTTTTGTCAATTCTGCAATGTTCTCTGTTGATGCGGGGTGGGTGGGTGGGGGGGGGTCATGTCAGGGTCGATCTTAACATTGTTTTACTAGCCCAAACACTAGTGCAAATTGACCAGGGCTAGTGCAGCTAACTCTCTACTAGCCGCCTTGACTAGTGCAGATTTTCATGGCTGTTAGTGAAGTTAAAAATGTCTCTACTTTAGCATTCTGTAGTCTTCATGCTAATCTGTCTCAGGCCCTATCCACACTACACCGCTTGCGCCCAGTAACAGATGCAATCCGTTATGGCCGTGGAGCGGTGCAGTGCGTCCACACCTCGGGGCGGTGTCCATTACAGGACCGCACCGCCGTCCACACATCAGAACTGGGCGATCGTTACAGCGCGCCGATCCCACGTAGCTCAAGGCTAAGCGCTTTTGGTGCCCCTGCAGGGACCGTTACCGCAGTCCACACTACCGCTGGTAATGTTAGCATGGTGGGATCGGTTTCATAACGTTATTGAAACCACCTCTCCTATGTGGTTTCAACAGCGATTCTGCTCATGCCTCCTGTAACGTTACAGGTGTAAACGCGACCTGTTACGGTAACGTTTTACACCCTCTGTAACATTACAGAGGCGTAGTGTGGACAGGGCCTTGGTGTTCCAGATGGCCAGGTGTGATTAACAGCTCATTAAGTGCTGCAATTATCTGGCAGTTCAAGAAAGGGATCCAACAAAAGACTCAATGTGAGTCATTATCAATCCACTGTTAAGACTTTCAGCTAGTGTTCAGGGTGTGATCAAGGGTAGAGTGCTGTTAAGTCACCAGGTTCCAGTTTTCTGAATGTGTCTATGTCTAACAATTTGTCCAATATTATTAAGACCAGTGCCCCTCATTTCTCTACATTTTGAGTATTTGTATCCAACATTTCAGTGACAAAATGCAAAGAGGTTTACAGGATCGGCCCTGCAGGTGGTGGGTTTTATCCCAGCCTCACCATAACTTCCCTCTCCCCTCCAAATCTCTTAACTCTGTTCTTTCCCTGGACGCCACTGCAGACCAGACTCTGAAGTGACAATCCATAGCTGCCATTACTGCAAGTGTAGGGGGTCCATAGCTCTTCTAAATGGACCATGCCAGCCATCATCCATACAGTTCCACCCTTATCCCACTCAGCATGTCCTTTCAGCCTAAAAACAAAGTTTTGGATCATGTATGGTACGAAAATAAACCCTGATAAAATACATAATTTGAAACCTTGAAATAGGCATTCCTGGGGTGCATAGATCATCCTATACAGAAACATAAATAGTATAGTGTTTTGCCTGTGTACTGTTTCCCCAGGGCTGATGAAAGGACAATGTTTAAGAAAAATCTGTTATTGTTGGGGCAGAGCATATTAAAATCAATGCTTTTACAAATAACAATCTCATACTTTTCTATTTCCCAAGCCCCTTAGGTTTGTCTAGCCCCACCCCAAAGAAATCTTAGATGTGCCCCTGGCTCACTTGAGACTGTACAAAAACTTTCAAATGTACAGGTCTCCAGCTGACTATAGCGTGGGGACCGAGAGTGTCTTTCTCTGCCTGACTCTGTTTATTGCCCTGTGGGTGGTGGTGACAGTGTGGTGAGGTGCATGATGATGTCAGCTACTGTGTGCTCAGAGCTAGGACTGCTTGATTGAACATTTGCTGTTGTGATATCCTCTCTCTATTTGGTGTGGGGGGGGAGAAAGAGGAAGAGGAGGCTATTGTACAAAACAATGGGGGGGGGCTCACCGTGATGGCACTGCAGTCTTTTTTTTCTGCTGGGGAGCTGGAAGCAATGTGGGAGCAGGATAAATGTGCAATAATCAAGAGTATTTCTTGGCTTTGCTTGCATTGTTTCCTGCATAAGTGATCAAAATTTACCACAATAATTAAGGGCTAATGCAATCATCTGCGGGCTAGTGCAATTTTGAATCAACTTGCTCTGCTGGCTAGTTCAAAAAAAAAGTTAAGGTTGACCCCTAAACTATGTGTACTGTACTGTATTGTGATGAAGATGCTTGTGTGTATGCAAATTAGGGTTCTTTAGTTTTGACTTTTTGCAGTGATTTCTGTTTAGGTCTGGAGGTGCTGTCAAGAAGTTATCTGTTTATATAAATGTTGTCTGCTTTTACTGGAAGGTTTTAGCAAGCATGCTTTCAATTTTTTATAAGATTGGTGTATGGGGGGGGCCTAGTGGACTGCTTGTAAAAGTTTCCATGTGGTCCTACAACCTGGCAGCTATATATCCCATAGGTGTGGTCTGATTAAAGAAATATCCTTGAAGACCTTTCCTGCCCCATATCTGGATGCACATTTACATAGATACATAGACAGTGTCGGCAGATAAGGGCCTATGGCCCACCCAGTCTGCCCATTCGAGCTTGTAAGTTCAGTTTGTTTTCCTAGAAGTCTGTTTCCCCTTACCCCAGACCTCTAGAATTCCTTTATGTCTATCCCATGCATTCTTAAATCCCGTGATTGTTTCAGCTCCCACCACTTCCTCTGGCAGGGTGTTCCACTTGTCCACCACCCGTTCTGTGAAGAAATTCTTTCTCATGTTTCCTCTGAATCGTCCTCCCTCCAACTTCATCCCATGTCCTCTAGTCCTGGAACATCTTTTTTGCTTAAAAATAGTGTTTTCCTGCACTCTGTTTCTCCCTGTAAGAATTTTAAGGGCTCATCCGGGATGAGCCCACATTTGTTATGACCCGACAACCCTCATTCAGTATCTCACCTAAGTGCCCTTCTTTTCAAACCCCAGGAATCCCTTACTTAACAAGTGCAATCATTCCCCTGGAATGAGCAGCCCCAGAGTTTTAGAATTGTATGTTAATTGTGGAATTTAGAATGAAATTTAGACTGCTGTGTGGTCACGCTTTAAGCGTGACGCTTACCTCTGTACTGTAACATCATATCTATTTCTCCACCTAAAGATAACTATCGCCAAAGTCTTCTCTTCAACTTCAGACTGGTTTATGGTTTATTATTTTGTAAAACTTATTTTAGTATAATGTTTAGATATTTTATCACTAACTCTGCATTAGCTAGGTTGTTTATTGTATATCTCAACTTTTCTCTGGTTACCCATCAGTTCCCAGGAAATGGAGAAGGACATTTTCGGCATGGTTCTCACTTTTTGGGAACTGCTTTAAAACTACTTTGTTTTCACTACAATTAGCAAAAAATTACACCACTTTCATGTTTTTTACTACCTTTTATTCTTGATTGGGAATTGTGCCGATATGTAACAGTGTAGCCTAACAAAATTTTCTGTTAGGTTATTTTAATTTATGGTTTCATTTTTAAGGGGACTGAACCACACTTCAAATACACCCAACCCTTTTTCATATGTACAGAGTTTTTCTCATTTTATAAAATTTACTTTTGATTCACGCTTTGTCTTCCCTGATTCATCAGTGTTTCACATGACTGACAGATCCAAAATATGATGGGACTTACAGGCTTTAAAAATTGTAAAGTTTGTTTCCATTTCCTGGCAAAGGCAGATTGCCATGAGTTATACTTAAAAGTGCCTGGGTCCAGACCACAATTTTAATAATGGTGAGCTTTGTAAAAAGTTTTGCCCTAAAACACAAAAGAAAAAGGCAAAAAAAATCAGAAGACATTTTGGCATCTCAGTCTGCCTCGACGTCAACAAAAGGCTCAGATAAGGGTCAAGACCCTGTAATTAAGCAGCAGTCCCTGTCAAAGGGGACAGAATTGAAAGATAAAGCTGCAAAAAATGGATAAGAACTCAGGGGGCTCCATTTTCAAAGTCTGGTGCAAGTCACGCCAACGGCAACTTGCGCCGATTACTGGTGCGCCAGGGACCCTGAGCCCGATTCTCTATTGGGTAGGGTACCAGCGACAAAGTCGTGCAGCTTGCAGCGACTATTGTTAGATTTGCATCTTACAGGTTCTAGACCAGGTAGTCAGACAATACACGGCTCAGAAGACAGTTGTTACAAACTAAGGGTTTATTCCCTGATAGCATTGTACATAAGGACAGTAACAATAAACATACATTACTGGAAGCCCGAAACTCTCTACACCAGGCACATCACCATAAAATCTCAATGAGCTTGCAGGAACAACAAGCTTTTATCGTTGGATAACATGTGCTGTTACTCTGACAACAGGTTCATGTACGTACTAGTATGTTATACAAAACATTTCTATTGGTGCAAATGGTGGGCAGTCAGTGTCAGTGGCTCAGTAGGTAGCACACTCGCCTCTGAGGCCGGGAGATCGGAGGGCTGTGGGTTCAGTTCCCACATCTGGCACTTGGGTTAATATCCCAGTCTGTAGTTCAAATGATTCCCAAAACTGAAGAATCCAAGTTTTTCAACCTCACATGCCACAGAAAAAAGCGTTCTGGGAGTTGGGATGAAGAAACTGCTGCAGACACATGCAGTGGAAAGAAAAAATTACTCACCTTAGTAATGTTGTTTCTTCTAATGGAGTCTTGCTATATTATGACATATGCAGTATAACCCCAGGTTAGAACTGCTCCGGAGGTGAAAGAGTTAACTTTCCATGCAGGGCATGGAATCTTGAGCGCGAGCTCGGTTGAACACTCTGTCTGTTGAAGCTCAAACTTAAACTGTCAGATCTTTACGAACAAAAACTCACTAAGGTTCTGTGTGGAAGCCGTAAACCTACACTAGCCACTGGCTACTAACTACAAAAACACCTTTTTGTTCTTGATCCCAAAACAAAGACTCAAGTTGGGGGATTCAAGAAAGAAAATTAAGCATAACACCTAAGCACCCTAGAAGGGTGAAAATAAAGTGGGCATCAATGAAGTGCCAACATTGCACTGCCCACCCACATCCTAAAAATAGAGGTTCTGAGAGGGGCAGGCTGGGGGGGAGGTCATAATATAGCAAGACTCATTAGAAGAAACAACATTACTAAGGTGAGTAATTTTTTCTTCAAACAACATGAAGTCTTGCTATATTATGACATATGCAGACTACACAGCAGTACCTCCATGGAGGAGGACAGAACCTACTTGGAAAATAGGCTCTGAAGCACAGCTGTGCCAAATCGAGCATCACTCCTAGCCTGGATATCCAAGGAGTAATGCTTAGTAAAAGTGTGAACTGTTTTCCAGGTAGCTGCTTGACATATCTCTAGGATAGGAATGTCCTGGCAGCAGCCAGAGAAGCTGTACCTCTCCAGAGTGAGCCCTCAGGCCTGAGGGAGGAACCTACCCAGTTTTTCATAACAGAATTGATACAAGAGACAATCCACCTGGCAATGGATCTTTAGTGGCAGGTTTCTTTACCAACCTCACCATAAGTGAGGAACAATTGGAGGGATTCAACCTGTGACCCTTGGTACGCTCTATATAGTAACTAAGGGCTCTTTGACATCTAAACTGTGCAATCTCCTCTCACCAGAGGAGGAATGGTCAGTGAAGTACACAGGAAGAGACATGGATTGATTAAGGTGAAAGTCTGAAACCACCTTAGGCAAAAACTTCCTGTTAGTCCTGAGGACCACCTTATCTCTATGAAAAGAGATAAAATCAGGCTCCACTGACAAGGCTTGTAGCTCACTTATGCGCCTGGCAGAGGTGATGGCTACCAGAAACACAGTTTTCCAAGTCAAGTGCTTAAGCTCTGCTGAAGACAATGGCTCAAAAGGGGGTTGCATAAGCTGAGTGATGCAAATATTAAGATCCCAAGCAGGGGCAGGGTCCCTGAACGGGGGGTTGGTGTGAAGCAACCCTTTAAAAAACTTGGAGAACATAGGATGAGCTGATAAAGAAGAGGGCTTACCTGCTGATAAGAAGACAGACACAGCTGCCAAGTGCACTTTTAGGGTAGCTGGTCTCAGCCCCAAGGAATTCAAATGCACCAAATAATCCAGGATCGTGGCACGCAGCAGATTCTGGGAAATATTTTACCAGCACACCATATGGAAAATCTTTTCCATTTTGAATTATAGGTAGCCCTGGTGGAAGGCTTCCTAGAGGCCTTCAAAATATCCAATACACCTTGAGAAAGGTGTAGGTCAGCAACTCTAACTCTTCAAGAGCCAAGCCTTGAGATTGAGAGATTTGAGGTTCGGATACCAAACTCTCCCCTGGGCACAGGTTAACAGGTTGTGATTCCTGGGAAGACATAGGGGAGGGTGGACTGCTAAGGACATGAGGAGTGGGTACCAGGGCTGCCTGGCCCAATCTGGAGCAATCAGGATCATCTTGCAGGATTGAAATCTGATTCTGACTAGCACTTTGAAAAGAAGGGGGAAGGGGGAAAAGCATAGAGAAACTTCCCTTCCCAACTGAGGAGGAAGGCATCCAGAGGGACTGAGCCCAACACTGGGGGCCTGCAGCAAAAAAGGGGAAGTTGGTGATTGTCTGGGCTGCAAAGAGATCTATTTATGGGTGCCCCATCTGGCAAATACTACCTCCAGTACTAGGGGATCCAGTGCCCATCGTGATGGCCCTGGGAAATCCTGCTGAGAGCATCCGCTAGGACATTGTCCTTGCCTGGGAGGTGAACTGTGAAGGGAGGCATTCAGAGAATAAGCCAGAGACCACAACTTCATTGCTTCGTGCACAAGGCTGTAGACCGAGTGCCCCTTGCTTGTTGATGTACCACACTGTAGTGGTATTGTCTGTTCTGACCTGAACCACCTTGTTCTGGACAGATGAAAAAACCTGGAGTGCTAGAAAACTGCTCTGAGTTCCAACAAATTGATGTGGAGCAGAGATTCCTGAGGGACCACAGCCCTGGGTGGAAAGGTCGCCCAAGTGAGCTCCCACCCCAAGAGGGATGCATCTGTAGGGGTCAAAGAATGAGACTGGGGAGTGAAGGGAACCCCTGTCTCAGACTGTTCTGATCCTGCCACCACTGAAGGGCCTGGATCAGGGTTCGAGTCACTGGAATCAATTTGGTTAGGGGATCTGTCCTTTGAGACCAAAAGGCTCTCAAATGGAACTGAATGTCCCTCATCTGAAATCTCGCTCCCTGCACCACTGCTGTAGAAGCAGCCATGTGCCCCAGGAGCTGTAGAAAATGCCTTGCTGGTCGAGAGACCTGCAGAGTGAAAGAGGAGGCCAGAGACACCAGGGTCCTTGCTCTTTCAAGAGGAAGGAAGGCTCTGGCTTCTTTTGTGTTCAGTTCTGCGCCTATGAAGGTGAGAAGCTGGACAGGCTCCAGAACTGACTTTGGAAGATTGAGAAGGAAACCTAGAGATGTAAGCAGTTGCTGGGTTACTTGTAAGTGTAGTTTGACCTGTTCTGGAGACTGACCTACAATGAGCCAGTCGTCCAGATAAGGAAAGATGGCAATCTTTTGCCTTCTTAAATGAGCAACTGCTACTGCCAGGCATTTTGTGAACACCCTTGGGGCCGAGGTGAGGCCGAAGGGCATTGCTCTGAACTGGTAATGGCCTGAGGGCAGTTCGAATCTGAGGTACTTTCCATGGGAGCTTCTGATGAGAACATGGAAGTAGGCATCCTTGAGGTCCAGGGAGGCTAGCCAGTCCCTGGCCTTAGAGAGGGTAAATAATCCCCAGGGTCACCATTTGAACTTTGGTTTTAAAAGGTGCTTGTTTAGATACCTGAGATCCAGGATGGGCCGCCATTCTCCTGTCTTTTTTGGGGTAAGGAAGTACCTGGAGTACAACCCTTTGCCCTGGTGTATGGGTGGAACCCTTTCCACGGCTCTGAGAGCCAGGAGGGAAGAAACTTCTGCTTCCAGGGCAAGTGCCTCTGATGGGTTTGCAGGTGGAAAAGATCTGGCTCATCTTCGGAAATTTTTTGAAGCTGAGAACCAGTCCCTGGCTTACTACTTCCAGGACCCACTTGTCTGATGTTAAAGACTTCCAGTCCTGGACAAAGTAGCTAGCCTGCCCCTACCGGTAGTGGAGAATCGGCCCTGGCCACCCCATCAGGGAGCCTGTTTTGCAGGGGCTTTGGGTTGAGGGGTAGAAGCAGGCTTACTAGAACCCTTCTGCCCTTCCTCTAAAGAACCCCTCTGGGCATAAGCAGAAGGGAGGCCTGGGCTTGGTAAATGGCCTATGACAGGGCCTGCCCCTGCCCCTGACATGCTGCCTTTGAGGAGTGACTTGCCTTTCTTTGGCCTGTGCACTCCTATAGGTGGTCCTATACTCATCCGTTTTCTTCATATAATTCTCTGTCTGCTCCCCAAACAGAGAATTTCCCACAACAGGAAAATCCATAGCCTTACACTGGGTATCCTGTGACAGGGCAGTACATCTGAGCCAGGCCATTCTGCAAAGAGACACAGATGTAGCCATGACTCTTGATGAAACATCATTAGAGTCTACTGCAGCATGAAACTGCACCTTGGATGCCTCAATACCATCCGCAGCCACCTGCTCCAGTTCCCTGGCAAGCTGGTCAGGGGCCTGTTTTGCTAGGGCCAGGACAGTATCCCACCTGGATTTCTGGTACCTAGCTGTGTAAGCCATATAATTTTGCCTGTCTGAGTCCCAAAGATGCTGCCATGTACTGCTTTTTTGCCATGGCCTCCATCCTCCTGGAATCCTTTTCAGGAGGGTGAGAGGCTAGAGGAATATTAGCCTTGTCACAGGCTGCAGCCTGCACTACCCCCACATGGCTGCACTGCTGGGGTAGGAACTCTGTATCAGAGCCTGATAAAGCATACCTCTTGTCCATCCTTTTATCCACAGGAGGATAGAATGAGGAGTTTTCAGAATTTTTACTGTCTGTTTCCTAAAAGATTTATGCAAGGAATAGACAGTCTCCTAGACTCTGGAATATCCATCATTTCCACAAAATCAGGCTCTTCTGGATCATCAACAGCTTCCTCAACAGGGAGTTGCAGAGTCTCAACAACTTTCTTGTAAAACAAAAATGAGAAGGGACTCAGATAGCCTGGGAGGGACACTCCTGAGGGTCTGTCTGGAGAGATGTCGGTTCAATGGGCACATCCAGACTTTCAAAATCACACTCACTCTCCTCGTACCCCTCCTCCCCTTCCCCCGGTTCATAAAAATCCTCAAAATCATAATCTTGAACCGGGGGAACCGTCCGAACCGGCGCTTCCCTAATGGTGCCGGTTCGGACGGAACTGGGGAAAGAGACTGGACAATTTGAATAGCTTTGGCTATTTCCTCAGCGGTTGGAGAAAGAACTTTTGGCCCCAAACTAGCTGACCTTCTAGTCCTTTTAGTTGGAACCAGCTCCTCAGAGCTGGCTCTTCGTTGGCCCGAGGAAGTATCTCCCTGGTCAGAGGGCACTCCCTCAGGTTCGGCTGGAACCGAACCGGGCTGGCCATCCGGGTCAGCGGACTTTTTGGCCTCCCTTTCCCTGAGCCTACCAACTCTTTTTTCCATGGTGACAGCAGGAAAATTCTTACAAATCTGGCAGTCTGCACTGAGGTGGTCAAACCCCAGACAATATACACAAGTAGTGTGTGGGTCAGCCTTAGCAAAGGCTTCCCCACAGAGGCCACAGCGCTGAAACCCAGTGGGTCCGGTTTTTCTTTTGGGTTTCTCAGACATAGTGCCAGCCTAACCAAAACTTGCCCGTTAATGGCAATCCACCAAGCAAGACTCTCTTATCGGTTCCCAACCGTGTCACGGGTCATGGAAAAAAACGTAACAAAATCCGTTTTTTTTAGAACCGATAAGAACTGGGAACTGCACTCTAAAGGACTAGAAGGTAATTTTAAAACCCATCTGATCGGTTCAAACCGAACCGAAAAAGACGTTTACAAGTTCCACACAGGAGAAAAAATAATAAATAAGCCTATCTATTACTTACAATACCACAGACAGAGCTTGAACCGACGATTGCGGTTAAATTTCGGTAAAATAAACTGAGAATTACACTTTAAAACCGACAAACGAACCGAGCAGCAGGAGGACTCTCTGGAGCGACTGTTCAGTGAGGCAGAGTAAAGAATCTGACAGTTTAAGTTTGAGCTTCAACAGACAGAGTGTTCAACCGAGCTCGCGCTCAAGATTCCATGCCCTGCATGGAAAGTTAACTCTTTCACCTCCGGAGCAGTTCTAACCTGGGGTTATACTGCATATGTCATAATATAGCAAGACTTCATGTTGTTTGAAAGTACAGTTACATAAGAACTTACCATAACAGCAGCTCTTCGAGAAGAGCTCTTGCAGCAGGCAATAACCATCAGTACTTTGCTGCCAGGCACTAGGACCCCAAGGAAAAATTTCTAGCTAGCAGTCCGAGGTGGGGACCGCCCCTGACGGCCCTGCCCCCAACGTCACCTGATTGTATAAAGAGGCAGTCCCCCTGCACCACCTCAGTTTGCCCGCCGGAGACCCAGCTTTCATAAAGGATGGGGAATCGAGGAGGTTCAAACATCCCAACAGGGAGAAGAAAAGGAAAACATAACCAGGGAGAAGGAGGGAGGGGAAAGCATGCCTGCTGCAAGAGGTCTTCTCGAAGATCTATTGTTACGGTAAGTTCTTATGTAACTGTACTATCTCACTTCGAGAGAGCGCTCTTGCAGCAGGCAATAACCATTCGGACTGACTCCCAAGCAGTACAAAGATCGAATCCAGGTCAGATGGGCAGTGGTTATGGAAACTCTCAGAAGCTCTTAAGAGAGCAGCCCTTGGAGGACAGCAAGGCCAAACCCTGCCCTCCTTCTGGAAGCAATGTCCTAACTGTAATGAATGTATGGACCGAACTCCAGGTGGCAGCAGCACAGAGATCTGCAGCGGACACATTTCGAAGGGATGCGAAGGAAGTTGCTACACCCCAAGTGGAATGACCTTTAACCGAGCCTGGTAAAGGTTTGTCATACTTCTGATGGCAAAAAAAATGATGCAGTTGAACAACTATTTAGAAAAGGTCTGCTTGGTCACAGGAGTCCCTAACATTCGTGGGGTGTAAGATACAAATAACTGATCAGATTTTCTTGAAGACTGAGTACGGTCTACGTAAAAGCGAAGAGCCCTGTGAATATCCAGAGTATGCAATAAGGCCTCCCCTCTGTTCGTGTACTCTGGGTAATGCACTAGGGGATGAATGTCCTGGTTAAGAGTGAACTCAGACACCACCTTCGAGAGGAACTTAGGATTACTGCGCAAGGATACCCTGGCCCTGTGGAAAATTAAATAGGGCTCTTTACACATCAGAGCCTGAAGCTTGGAAATCCTTCGGGCTGAGGTAATGACAACTAAAAATAACGTTTTCCAAGACAGGAAGCGTAGCTCACAACTTGCAGCTGGTTCAAAGGGAGGTAACATAAGTTTCTCTAACATAAATAGAAGATCCCATGGGGGGAATAGGGTCCCAAATGGGGGGCTTGATATGCATTATACCTTGCAGGAAGGTGCGGGACAGATCCATTTGCGCCAGAGTCCTGCCGTCCACTGGTACATTTAATTTTTTTATTTTATTTATTTATGCAATCTTGGGATTACAATTACCTTTTGAGCTATCAGCTCATTTACAAAGGTTCCATGTCCAGTTCAGTACAAAAGAAAAGAAAAAACATGTACAAATACAATTGGGACTAAACAACCTATCACACAAATATAATTGGGACTACAACATGTGATACTCATATAAGGAGAGTAAAATGCTAGGCTGATACTGCAGAAAGGCATACCTTTGCTGACAAGTAGCTAAGACCCGAATCAGACAGGGAAAGAAGATACTCCAGGACCGAATTCACCTGACAGGTGAGCGGGTCCAGATGATGGGCAGAGGCCTAAAGGTAGAAGCACTCCCATTTCATGGCACAGGTGACCCTGGTCGAGGGTTTTCTCGTGGCCACCAGGACATCTGCTACCCTTGCTGACATCACGTACCAGTCCCTGACTAGGTATGCAGCAGCCATGCATGCAGGTACAGAGACTTGAGATTCGGGTGTACAAGAGCACCCTGCTCCTGGGAGAGCAAGTGAGATGACAGGGGCAGGGGAAGCGGTGGCTCTATCACCAATTGCTGAAGCAATGGGAATCAAATCTGCTGAGGCCAGAATGATGCTATCAGAATCTTTCCTGCTCATTCCGCTTGCAGCTTGAGTAGTACTCGTTGAAGTAGTGGGAAGGAAGGGAAGGCATAAAGAAACCTCCCTGTCCAAGAGAGGGACAACAAGTCTTGCCAAAAAAACACCAGGCCCTGGGTCTAGCGAGCAGAAACTGGGTAGTTTGGCGTTGAGCAGGGACGCAAAGAGGTCCCGTTCTGGAAGTCCCCATCTTTTGAATAGGTCGTCTACCACGTCCTGTAGTAGCTCCCACTCATGAGCCTGAGAATGAGAGAGGCTTAGGCCGTTGGCCAAGGTGTTTTGTACTCCTGGAACATGAACCGCTGTGAGTTCCTGACTGTGCTTCACTGCCCAGTACCAGACTCATGGACTCTCTGCAAAGGGGATAGGAATGTGTGCCCCTTTGCTTGTTGATATAGAACACAACCGGCATGTTGTTTGTTTGTTTGGATCAGTAAGGGGCCTGGAAGGAGGTCCGTCTGAAATGCCTGTAAAACGTACAGGACGACCCTCATCTCCAACACATTTATGTGGAGGCTGCGTTCTGAAGGAATCCATGTCCCTCTTGTCTGCTTTTCTTTGAAATGCATGCCCCACCCCAGTCCCGAGGCATCCATCGTCAGGATCTGTTGAGGACTGGGACTTGGAAAGAGGGCCCCAGTCTCTAGACGGGAGGGGGTGAGCCACCATTCCAAAGTCTGACACACTGCACTGGAGATCTGAACTGGCTGCTCGAGGTCATCTGAACACTGATCCCACTGTACTCTGAGGTTCCACTGAAGTACTCTCATGTGGAGATGAGCCAAGGGCACTGTCACGATGGCGGCTGCCATGTGGCCTGGAAGTTGCAGGACCATTCTGGCTGGAACCTGACTTGTAGAGGTGATTTTTCAAACCAGCACTCATAGCCCTGAAGGGAGAAAGGCTCTCCACTGGACGGTGTCCAAGATGGCTCCTATATATTGTAACCTCCGACTGGGCCAGGTGGAATGCCTTGGGAAGATTCAGAGTGATCCTCAGGTCTTGGAACAGTTGGAACGCACATTCCAGTGTGTGACAAAGCTGGTCCCTTGTGGGAGCTATCAGGAGCCAGTTGTCGAGGTAGGGGTAGATGTAATGTCCCTGCCTCCTGAGAGCTGCTGCCACCACCACCAGGCACTTGGTGAATACTCGGGGTGCCAAGGAAAGACTGAATGGCAGTGCTCGAAATTGGTAATACTCTCCCTGGAAGGTAAAACAAAGGTATTTTCTGTGGGATGGCAGGATTTTATGTGCATTTTTATGTGCATGTATGCATCCTGCATGTCCAGGGAGCAGAGCCAATCCCCCTGATGTAGTATGGGCAATAATCCAGGCAGTGTCACCATCCGGAGCCTGACTAAGATCCAGGATAGGACGAAGGTCTCCTGTCTTTTTTGGCACTAAGAAGTGGGAGTAGTAACCCCTTCCTCTTTGGCTCAGTAGGACTGCCTGGATAGCCATTTTGCTCAGGAGGGCTTGGATTTCTGCCCGAATGAGGCCTGCGTGGGATGGGGAGCAGTGATTAGGAATCGGTGGGTTGGCTGGAGGTATTTGGGTGAACTTGAGTGTAACCCCTTTCTATAATTTGGAGTACCCACTGATCTGCCATGATGTTGGACCAACTTGTGAGGTTAAGGGAGAATCACTCTCCTACTGCCTCCTCTTGTAGTTCCGCCAGAGGAGGAGGGGCAGGCAGGGAGTCTTGCAGAGGTTGTTGGGGTGAGCAAGCAGGCTCTGGCATTTTTAGCATTTCTTGGTCTCTGTGCCCCTGCTTGTTTGGGGGGGGGGCTTTTCTTTTGTATCCCCCTCTGGATTGCTGCCTTTTTACTTGCTGGCCTTGTTGCCTGCAAAAGGGCAGACATCTGTATGGGGTTGGCTCTGACTTATACATCTTGTGGACATCAGAAACTGCCTTTCCTGAGTCCTGTAAACCTGTGATCATCTTCTCTGCCTCCTTGCTGAAAAGAACTGGTCCCTGAAAAGGGGCATCTAGGATGGTGTCCTGCAAATCCTGCTGGAAGCCCGAGACCCTCAACCAAGAGTAGCGCCAGAGGCATATCCCCCGTGGTGGCTGCTCTGGCTGCAATGTCTGCTGAATCATATGAGCACTTGAGGACGTTCTTACTGACATCAGCACCGGACTGTAGGATGGCTAAAAGCTCTGTCTTATTAGGGGAGTCTGGTTGTGACCTAGCCAGGTCCACAGCCTTGTTCTAGAGATAGGTACATAACCATATGTGCCAGAAGATTTAGTGAAGGAACCGTACAAGTGTCCAATGAGTACACCTTATGGCCAAACTGGTCCATCTTTTTGGACTCATTATCTGGTGGTCGGGAGCTCATATGCTTGGGTTGCTGAGTCCTTCTGTGTGCAGCCATAAGGACCATAGAGTCTGCTTTCAGTTGGTCACTTAAAGTGGTTCTTCCCTGGGGTCCTATATAAGCGGTCAACTTTCTTAGGGACCACCTGGGTTGTGGAAGGGTAGTTTCATCACGTCCTGGAAGGGCTCCACCAATAGTGGGATGACCAAAGGTTTTGGGTCATTGGCCCCTAAGAATCTCGCCAGACGGGGTCTATTGGGTTCTAAATCCCCTGTCTCCCACTGGTTAAGAAATTGTATGTGTCTTATCACATCTAGGAAAGTGGGATCGTCCGGAGGAGTTCTTGGGGAATCTTTCCTTGGATCTGCAGATGGAACAGACAAGTCATCCTCTGAAGAGTCATAAGAGCAGGAATCTCTGCTGGACTCTTCTGAGGATGTGAACAAGCATCCGCTAGAGTGACTCCAGCGTCTAGAGGAGAACTGGGATGACGTGTGGTGACCGAGCCCATCGGCCGTGGGATCCCTGTCCTGTGCCACCTGGAGTCGAGTGGGCTGGCATCGGGGGTGGCAAAGGTGTTCTGCGTGGGGGGGGAAGGCTGCTTAAGTGGAGTTGGTGTGGGGTTCAGCTCTGGCAGTCTGGGTAACAGACACTGATTGTGTTCCACCAACTGGAAAACAGAGCACCGACCTCAGCCAGAGGTACCATGCAAGGTGTCGGTGGTTCAGGCATCGGGGTAGGGGTGCCCGAGGGGCCTGACGTTGGGCCCTTTGACTTAGTCCCGTCGTCAGGCCTGACGGTTCCATTTCCTTGTGCATCAGGTCTGGCAGTGTCTTGTCCCCTGGCATCCGGTTGACAGGCTCCTGATGGGGAGGAGGCAATGGAGTGCGTGGCGCCATATCCTTAGACTCCATAGAGCCTGGCATCAGGTTCTCTGTCATCCACTCCATGGACAAAGACTATTTAGATCCCTGCGGGCCAGGCAACGGCTTAGAGGGTGTCATCTGATCCGGCTCTGTAGAGGTAGCATCAGAGGGAGTTGTGGTCTATCGTCGGCCCAGAGCCCTGGCTGATGATGGCTTAGAAGGTGAGAGTGGTTTCTTCTGGTGCTCATGTTCCTGACACCTCTTGGTGTCGTCGGACCCTGTCGTCTTGTCTGATGACCCTGAGGAACAGCCTTGCGGACGGCAGGCTCCGACCTAACACCCGATGAAGAGTGGTTCAATTCTTCTGGCTGAGGCCCAGTAGAGTGCTTGTGGGGCCTGATAGCTAGGAAAATGGAGGCCTTATAAGACCCTAGCCCGGTAGACCCTCCGCTGGATGTCTAGGTAGAGGCAAGAGGCTTCATCAATGGTAACCCAGGAAGAACAAGGGAAACTGGAGGGGCTGAGCCCGACCTTGCGCTGGAGGTGGAACTCTTGGAAGCCTTGTGAGGAGATCTGGATCGGGATTTTGACCTGGACCTGTCCTTGTCTCAGTGATGGTGCTTCCCGCTAGATTTCTTCTCTCTAGGGGAGGTGTCCCTGGTTGAAGAAGATGAGCTGTTCCCCGAGTGGGTCTTCTGCATGGTGGCACTTGTTAGGAGGTAGGCTTTCAAAGTTTTCAGGCAGCGGATGCGGGTCCTCCTATTGAAGCTGAGGCAATGCAGGCTGGCGTCTGGCTTGTGGTTCGGACCCAGGCACAGAAGACAGACCAAATGGCTTTCGCAGAGATTTGCTTGCTGCACGCGCACTTCAATTTCCGTTGCTCTGTAGATGAAGTTGGCTGGTAGACATGCACGACGAATTCTAATAACTCGATAGAAAAAGGTAACTGAGTTTTATTACTGGGCGAGTCACATTGTTAAATATATAAAATGGTTGGGACACGTAGATGAAGTGAACCCTTTGGTATTTGTTCCGGCCTGGCTTAAAATTGAATTGTCTCTGATTCAGGTAAATGCCTTAACTCTGGCTGCCTTGTTTCATATTAATCCCAGTGCTATCCCTACAGGTTTAAAATCAACTCCTATAGCTATTTCTATCAAGGTACATACTCAGATATGTGCCTTCATGAAATATAACCACACTCTTGACTTACTACAGCTCATTAGGGGGAACCCGAATTTAAAAATAGATAACAAACCGATCACACTCAAATGGCTTCCCCAGTTGCAGGATATCCGGCTCTCCAATCTAGTCACAGCAGAGAACTTTTGGTTCTCAACTATTGACATTTTAAAAACTTTCAATATTCCTACTAAGGGTACATATAAGGTATTTCAGTTAAAGCATCTATTAGTGGAGGTATTTGGGGTGACACCTCCCCCAAAAGGAACTAAAGTTTTTTTGGATGAATTGGCCTTTATATCCAACTCTGCCTATTTGGTATCTAATATCTATAAAATAATATATAATTGTGTATACCCGACTTGTTTTGTGCCTGAGAAGTACTGGGACTTATTTTTCCTCAGAAAGATATAGATTGGACAATGTTATGGCGTAACTGTCATAAATATATTACTCAGGATAGACTACGGGTCACTCAATTCCATATACTACATAATATATATTACACCCCACGTAAATGATATAAATATGAGTTTATTGAGTCCCCTACCTGTTCTCGTTGCCACCAAGCAGAGGGATCCCTGTATCATATATTTTGGACCTGTCCCAAGGCCTCAACGCTTTGGGAGGGTATCCAGCAAAAGACAGACCCTTTGTTAGGACTGTCGGATATTTTAACCCCTGAGGTGTGCCTTCTGGGTGATTACACCACGATCTCAGTGACCATCAGACGATATCATATGGGTTTGATATCCCTTTCTGTTAAGAAGGTTATTCTCCGTCATTGGAAAGACAGTGTGGATAACTCATATTCCGAATGGCTGAAAGAGTTACTTACCAACCTCAGAATGGAAAAGATAGTAGCTAGTCTCAAAAACAGAATGGATAGATATAAAAGGATATGGGAACCTCTTCATACGCTGTTTACTATTTAATATATAAGGTTAGGATGTTAGGAACAGAGTCTGTGGAATATATGGATGGAGTAGACTGTGCTGAAATGGGGGGCATGTTAGGGGTGGGGTGGGGGCTAGGGCCGGGATAGGGAGGGGACAGTTCCAAGGTATATAGGATTGTACTGTCTTTGACTCACTATATGATACAAATGATGTATACTGGATCTGTTCTCTGTAGTTTAAAATCAATAAACTTTGGTTTGAAAAAAAAGGAAAAGGTAACTGTGCGAAGCACGAAAAATGACGGTCAACAGTTAGCAGGAGGCGTCCGTGGAGCAGAGATGCACGGGTCGACGGCAGGAAAAAAACAGAAGTGGTGCCGGGGGAACACCCCTTAATAACATCGGGTGATGGGGGCAGGGCCGATGTCAAGGGATGGTCCCACGCCTTGGACTGCTAGCTATAAATTTTTCCGTGGGGTTCTAATGCCTGGCGGCATAGTCCTGATGGTTACTGCCTGCTGCAAGAGCTCCCTCTCGAAGTGAGATATGTATCTGCCACACAATAGGGCAATGGACTTTACTCCAGATACTTCTTAACCCTAAAGAAAAATAGGGAGTGGTGTCCAATTTTAGACCTGCGATACCTAACAAACACTTAGAGAAAGAAAACTTCAAGATGGTAACACTGGGCTCAGTGATTCCGTCTCTGCAAGTGGGAGACTGGCTAAGATCACTAAATCTAAAAGGTGCCTACTATACTTCCACATACTGGTCAGTCCAAGTCAGAGAAAATACCTCAGGTTCAGGTTAGGGAATTGCCACTACCAGTTAACATCCCTTCCCTTCGGCCTTACCTCAGCTCCATGGATATTCAGAAAGTGCTTACCTGCAGCTGTGGTGGCAGCACATTTGAGAAGGAGAGGCGTGGTGGTTTTTACTTATCTAGATGACTGTCTGATCTCAGGAAAAACACATCAAGAACAAACTCATCCATACTGCTGACTCAAAACACTTTGGAGGCATTAGGCTTCCTCATAAACTATCAGAAGTGTCAAACAGAACCAGTTCAGGTTCTGGACTTTATCGGTGCAGAAGTGGACACCCTGCAAAGAAAAGCATTCCTTCCTCTAGCAAGAGTAGCAGGTCTGATTTCAACTGCAGAATCCTTCAAATCAGGTCAGCTAATACCTGCAAGGGATTTTCTAAGGCTACTGGGTCACACTGCCTCCTCCACAGCAGTGGTACCGGGGCCAGATTCCAGATGAGAGATACTCAGTATAACCTAGGGGACAATTTGTCTCAGAGATGGGACACACTATCAAAATTGGTGCCTGTCACAAGAACCTTGTTAAATACACAAGACTGACTGAAGAAGGAATGCAACCTCAGAGAAGGGATTCCCCCCTCCAGCAATCCTCTACAGTCATTCTTGCAGCAGATGCCTCCCTCCCAAGTTGGGGTGCCCACCTGGAGGATCTAACTGTGTGGCACATGGAGTTGACACAAACCTCAGGAGTACATAAATGTCCTGGAACTCAGGGCAGTGTACCTAGCAAAACAGGCTTTTTCCTTCCATGTCAATGGTCAATATGCCCAGATCAGAACAGCAAACACCACAGCCATGCACTACATAAACAAGCAGGGAGGAAAGAACAGTTACGGAAGAACTTACCGTAACAGTAGGTTTTCAAGGGGATCTCAGTCATCAGGACACACTGTAGGAACTTCACCATCAGTGAAACAGGATCCACACAGAAGATTTTCAGCAGTACAACTGGGGAACCTCAAGCCAAAGTCATCTGCTGACGTCATCAACTCTATAAAGGCGTGAGTGGCCCCGCTTCCTCCTCAGTTCTTTCCCCTGGAGACAAAGGGAGCACAGCTCTAGCCATGGGGAACTGAAGAGAGAGGTGCCCAAACTTATAAGAAAGGCTGGATGCACCAGATAGCCAGTTCCAGGAAAAAGCCCCAAAGAGGGGGATGGTGGGAGGGAAGACAGAATGATGACCGAGATCCCCTCGAAGATCTACTGTTATGGTTAAGTTCTTACGTAACTGCTCTGTCTTCTTCGGGGGTATCTCAGTCATCAGGTCACACCGTGGGAACGAGTCCTAAGCAGTTACAGGGGCAATTAGACAGTCTGGGAGGAAGGCCAACCTTAAACCACTCATTATACCTGGGGCAGCCATTTTTTATCAGGTTAATCAACAGATAGTTCGGACTTCATACAGAGCTATTGGGTACAATGGAGGCCCTGCAGCACAGCCCTGCCAAATCTTGCACGGGTTCTAGAAGCAATGTCCAGACTGTAGTGCTTGGTGAAAGTATGGACGGTACTCCAGGTGGCCGCCACACAAATGTCAGTGGCTGAGACCCCACGGAAACAAGCCACAGAGGTAGCAATGCCTCTTGTGGAATGAGCTTTGACCACTCCAGGCAACTCTCTGCCGTACTTGTTGTAGCAGAACACAATATAATTAGCCAACCATTCAGATAAACATTGTTTAGAAACCTGAACGCCCTCTCTATCTGGGATGAAAGAAACAACTGCTTCGACTTCCTACATTCCTTGGTTCACAGCAGATAATACTTCAAAGTTCTGCGCACATCTAACATATGGAGCAGTGTTTCCCCTGGACTGGCATGCTCTGGAAAATAAACAGGAAGGTGGATAGATTAGTTCAGTGTAAACTCAGACACCACCTTGGGAAGAAATTTAGGATTCGTGCACAAAAACACCTTATCTCTGTGAAAAATCAAATAAGGCTCCTTGCACCAGAGGGTCTGAAGCTCTGAAATTCTTCGAGCAGAAGTAAGAAAAAATTACTCACCTTTGTAATGTTGTTTCTTCTAATGGAGTCTTGCTGTATTCTGACTATTGCAGTTAGGTCCTGCCTTTCAACTACCACGGAGAACAAATAGTTAAACTTTCCATGGCCAGCATGGAATGTTCACCGCAAGCTCCGTTGAAACCCCTGTCTGCTGTTGTTTAAACTCCAACCATCAGATCTTTTCGAGCAATACTCAGTAGAAGTTCTGTGTGGAAACTGTAAAACTCACACTAGCCAACTGGCAACTACATTTATTAAAAAGGGTTTTTTGGTTTCAAAGCAAAGACTCAAGTCAGGCAAAAACAAAACACACAACACCAAAGTAAAGGAGGGTGAAAAGGACACCCTAGGGTGCCAACACTGCTCCTGCCACCCACATCCCAAAACCAGGTTCTGAGAGGGGGCGGGGAGATCAGAATACAGCAAGACTCCATTAGAAGAAACAACATTACTAAGGTGAGTAATTTGTTCTTCAAATAACATGAAGTCTTGCTGTATTCTGACTATTGCAGACTACCAAGCAGTACCTCCATGGAGGAGGGACAGAACCTACTTTGAGAATAGGTTCTGAAGTACTGCTGTGCCAAACCGAGCATCACTCCTAGCCTGGATATCCAGAGAGTAATGCTTGGTGAATGTATGGACTATTTTCCAGGTGGCTGCTTGACAAATTTCTAAGATAGGAATATCCCTGGCAGCAGCCAGGGAAGCAGCTGTACCTCTAGTAGAGTGAGCCCTCAGGCCTGAGGGTGGAGTTCTACCCAGTTTTTCATAGCAGAATTGTATACAACAGACAATCCACCTGGCAATAGATCTCTTAGTGGCAGGTTTGCCCTTACCGACCTCTCCATATGTGAGGAACAATTGGAGGGACTCAAACCTGTGACCCTTGGTGCGCTCTATGTAGTAGCTGAGGGCCCTTTTAACATCCAAGCTGTGCAGCCTCCTCTCGCCAGAAGAGGAATGGTCAGTGAAGAAACAGGGAGAGACAAAGACTGGTTAAGGTGGAAATCTGAAACCACCTTAGGCAAAAACTTCCTGTCAGTTCTAAGGACCACTTTATCTCTATGAAAGAGATGAAATCAGGCTCCACTGACAGGGCTTGCAATTCACTGAAACACCTGGCAGAGGTAATGGCTACCAAAAACACAGTTTTCCAAGTCAAGTACTTAAGCTCTGCAGAGGACAAAGGCTCAAAGGGTGGTTGCATAAGCTGAGCAATGCAAACATTAAGGTCCCAAGCAGGAGCGGGATCCCTAAAAGGGGGATTGGTGTGCAGCAATCCCTTGAAGAACTTACAAAACACAGGATGGGCTGAGAGGAGATGGCTTGCCTACTGACAAGAAGGCAGAAACAGCTGCCAAATGCACTTTAAGTGTAGCTGGCCTAAGGCCTAGGCCATTAAGATGGACCATATAGTCCAGAACTGTAGGCAACCCAGCAGATTCTGGAGAAATACCTTATTAGAGCACCAAATAGTGAACCTTTTCCATTTGGAGTTGTAAGTCTTTCTGGTGGAAGGCTTTGAGAAGCCTTAAGGATATCCAGAACCCTTGAGAAAGCTGCAGATCAGCAAACTCTAACTCTTCAAGAGCCATGCCTTGAGATTGAGAGACTTGAGGTTCGGGTACCAAATCCTCCCCTGAGAGGATGTCAACAGGTTGTAATTCCTGGGAAGAGACAGGGGAAGGTGGACTGCTAAGGACAGCAACAGGGGGTACCAAGGTTGTCTGGCCCGTCTGGAGCAATCAGAATCACTTTGCATGGTTGTGACCTTATCTTGACTAACACCTTCAACAGGAGAGGGAAGGGGGGAAAAGCATACAGAAATTCCCCTTCCCAATTCAGAATCAGAGCATCCAGGGGGACTGAGCCCAAGACTGGGGGTCTGCAACAAAAGAGAGGAAGCTGGTGATTGTCTGGGGCTGCAAAAAGATCTATCTGTGGAGTGCCCCATCTTGAGAAAATCACTTTCAAAACTAGGGATCTAGGGTCCATTCGTGACGGCCCTGGGATATCCTGCTGAGAGCATCTGCTAGGACATTGTCCTTCCCTGGGAGGTGAACTGCTATAAGAGAGGTTTGCAGGGAATAGGCCAGGGACCACAACTTCATTGCTTCTGTGCACAAGGCCATAGACCGAGTGCCTCCTTGCTTGTTGATGTACCACACTGTGGTGGTATTGTCTGTTCTGATCTGGGCCACCTTGCTCTGTACAGATTTGGAAAAGGCTTGTAGTGCCAGAAACACCGCGCTGAGTTCCAAGAGATTGATGTGAAGCAGAGATTGTTGAGGTGACCACAGCCCTTGGGTGGTAAGATCCCCCAAGTGGGCTCCCCAGTCCAGCAGGGAGGCATCTGTGGTGAGTATCACTAAATGAGACTGAGTGACAAAAGGAACTCCTTGTCTCAAATTGTCCTGATCCTGCCACCACTGCAAAGCCTGGATCAGGGTTCGAGTCACTGGGACTAGTTTGGTAAGGGAATCCTTTCTTTGGGACCAGAAGGCTCTTAAGTGGAACTGAATATCCCTCATCTGAAATCTTGCTCCCTGGACCACTGCTGTAGAGGCTGCCATGTGGCCCAGAAGCTGCAGGAAATGCCTTGCTGGTCGAGACACCTGAAGGGTGAATGAAGAGGCCAGTTCCATAAGTGTCCTTGCCCTGTCCAGGGGAAGGAAGTCTCTTGCCCTTATTGTATCCAGCTCCGCCCCATGAAGGTGAGGAGCTGTACTGGCTCGAGAACTGACTTTGGAAGGTTGAGGAGGAATCCTAAGGAAGTGAGCACTTGCTGAGTTATTTGCAGATGTGACTTGACTTGGTCTGGAGACTGACCCACTATGAGCCAGTCGTCCAAGTATGGAAAGATGGAGATCTTTTTTCTCCTTAGGAAAGCAACCACTACTGCCAGGCACTTTGTGAACACCCTTCGGGCTGATGTTAGGCCAAAGGGCATTGCTCTGAATTGATAGTGGCTTGAGTGCAACTCGAACCTGAGGTACTTTCTGTGGGAGCACCTGATGGGAATGTGAAAATATGCATCTTTGAGGTCCAGGGAGGCTAGCCAGTCCCCTGGCCTAGAGAGGGCAGAATTATTCCCAGAGTCACCATTTTGAACTTTGGTTTTAAAAGGTGCTTGTTCAGATATCTTAGGTCCAGGGTGGGCCGCCATTCTCCTGTCTTTTTTGGGGTTAGGAAGTACCTGGAGTACAATCCTTTGCCCTTGTGTAGGGTAGAAACCCTCTCCATGGCTCTGAGAGCCAGGAGGGAAGAAACCTCTGCCTCTAGGGCAAGGGTCTCTGATGAATTTGCAGGTGGAAAGGATCTGGTTATCTTGGGAAATCTTTTGAAGCTGAGAACCAGTCCCTGGCTTACTACTTCCAGGACCCACTTGTCTGATGTCAGAGACTTCCAGTCCTGGACAAAGTAAGCCAGCCTGCCCCCTACAGGTATTGGAGAATCGGCCCGGGTAGACCCATCAGGGTGTCTGCTTGGCAGGGGCTTTAGGCTGAGGGGTGGAAGCAGGCCTGCTCATTCCCTGTCTGCCTCTCCCTCTGAAGAACCCCCTCTGAGCAAAAGAAGAAGAGGAGGCCTGGGCTTGGTAAAAAGGCCTTTGAAAAGGCCTGCCCCTGGACTGCTGTCTCTGAGGAGTGGCTTGCCTTTCTTTGGCCTGAGCACTCCTGCAGGTGGTCCTGTATTCGTCCATCTTTTTCATGTAGTTCTCTGTCTGCTCCCCAAACAGAGAATTACCAATAACAGAGAAATCCATGGCCTTAGCCTGGGTATCCTGTGATAGGCTAGTACATCTGAGCCAAGCCATCCTCCAAAGGGCCACAGATGTAGCCATGACTCTTGATGAAACATCACTGGAGTCCACAGCAGCATGAAATTGCACCTTGAATGCCTCAGTCCCATCTGCAGCCACCTGCTCCAGCTCCTTGGCAAGCTGGTCAGGGGCCTGTTTAGCCAGAGCCAGCACAGTGTCCCATCTGGACTTCTGGTATCTAGCTGTGTAGGCCATATAGTTAGCCTGCCTGAGTCCCAAAGATGCTGCCATGTACTGCTTCTTTGCCATGGCATCAATCCTCCTGGAGTCCTTGTCTGGGGGGGGGGGTGATGCCAAGGGGATATTTGCCTTATCACAGGCTCTGTCCACAGGAGGTATGGAGTTAGGAGTCTTAAGAATTTTATTTGTCTGTTTCCCAAAAGATTTATGGAAGGGAATAGACAGTCTCCTGGACTCTGGGATGTCCATCATTTCGACAAAATCAGGCTCCTCCTGATCCTCTACTGCTTCTCCCATTGGAAGCTGGAGGGTTTCAGCCACTTTTTTGTAAAACATAAAGTGGGAAGGGGACTCAGAAAGCCTAGGAGGAGAAACACCTGAAGGTCTGTCTGGGGAGATGTCCGGGTCAATAGGCACATCTAGACTTTCATAATCACCATCATCATCCTCATACTCTCCCTCCTCCTCCTCCGGTTCATAAAATTCTTCTGAAGTGTAATCCGGAACCGGGGGAACCGACCGAACCGAGCCCCTGCCAGACGGTGCCGGTTCGGCTGGAACCGAAGTTAGCGACTGCACTATTCTTATCGCTTTGGCTATCTCATCAGTGGTTGGAGTATGAATTTCTGGATCCGAACCGGACGATTTATCTCTTCTCTTCCTTTTAACCAGAACCGACTCCTCAGAATCGGCTCTCCTCTTGCCCGAAGAAGTATAGCCCTCGTCAGAGGGCACTCCTTCTGGTTCGGTCGGAACCGAACCGGGCTGGCCATCTGGGTCAGCGGACTTCTCAGCCTCCCTTTCCTCAGTCTACCTACTCTCTTATCCAGGGTAGCTTTGGGAAAATTCTTACAAATTTGGCAGTCTGAATCGAGGTGGTCAAACCCCAGACAATAAACACAGGTGGTGTGGGGATCAGCCTTAGCAAGGCTTCCCCACACACACTGCAATGTTGAAACCAGTGGGCGGTTTTTCTTGGGTTTCTCAGACATGGCCAATCCTATCCAAAACTTACCCTTTTTTCGGCAGTCCACCAGGCAAGACTCCCCTATCGGTTCCTGACCGTGTTACGGGTCTTGGAAAAAGACGTAATAAAATCTGTTTTTTTAAGAACCAATACTGACCAGTTACCACACTCTAAGTAAATTCACAAACTTTTTTAAACTAAACTGATTGGTTCAGCCGAACTGAGCCGAAATTTACAAGTTCCACACAGAAACTAAATGTAAAACCTATCTAGTACTCATGGTACCACAGACAGAGACTTAAACTGACAGATTCGGTAGCAGATATTCGGTAGAAACCGAGCGAAAAATGACACTTTAACTGACTTTTCTGAACCGAGCAAAGGAGAAATCTCCGGAGCGACTGTTCAGTAAGGCGGAGTAAAGAATCTGATGGTTGGAGTTTAAACAACAGCAGACAGGGGCTTCAACCGAGCTTGCAGTGAACATTCCATGCTGGCCATGGAAAGCTGAACTCTTTGTTCTCCGGGGCAGTTGAAAGGCAGGACCTAACTGCAATAGTCAGAATACAGCAAGACTTCATGTTGTTTGAATAGCAACTAAAAATAATGCTTTCCAGGAAAGAAAGCATAGTTCGTAAGTTTTAGCTGGCTCAAAGAAGGCAGGGTCAATTTCTCCAAAACAAAATTCATGTCCCAAGCTGGGACAGAACAGATTGGGGGTTTCAGATGCAGGATGCCCCTCAAAAAGGTACCAGGAATATCCAGCTGAGCTATGGTATGGTCACCCATGGGCTCATGAAAAGCCGAGATAGCCAAAAGGTGCACCTTGAGGGAGGAGTACTGGAGAACTGAGTCAGACAGAGATATCAGGTAGTCCAGGATCTGGATCACCAGACAGGTGAAATGGTCCAGATTATGTTTGGCAGTCCATATGGCAAACCTCTTCAACTTCATGGCATAAGTGGCTCAAGTGGAAGGTTTCCAAGCAGCCACTAGAACACAGAAACATAGAATTTGATGGCAGATAAGGACCGACAGGCCCATCCCCCATCCAGTCTGCCCTTTTTCCCTACCTACTAAAAATGCCAGAGATCCTACTTTATCTCAGGTTTTACCTCCTCTTTTGAATTGCTAGGGTCCCCCTATGACTATCCCATGCAGTTTTGAATTCCCTCATCAACTTTGCTCCCACCACCTCAGCTGGGAGGCTGTTCCATGGTCCACCACCCTTTCCTTGAAGTACTTTCTCACGTTGCCCTTTGTCTACCCCCCTCCAGTCTTGTGTCATGCCCTCTTGTTCTAGAGCATCTTTTTTCTGAAAGATGCTGCCCTCCTGTACCAAATTTATTCCCTTTAGGTACTTGAAGGTCTCTATCATGTCTCCCCTCTCCCTCTTGTCCTCCTATGTATACATATTGATCTCCTCCAGTCTCTCTTCGTAAGACACTTGGTGCAGGCCCTGCACCATTTTTGTAGCCCTCTTTGAACTGCCTCTACGCTATGTCCTTTCAGAGATACGGCCTCCAGAACTGGACACAGTACTCCAAATGAGGTATCACCAATGATTTTTACAATGGTATCACCAGCTCTTTTCTTCTGCTGGTGATACATACGAACATACAAAGAAGCCAGCAGAAGAAGGCCATTTGGTCTATCAAGTCTGCTCGTACTGCAGGGTCCACAGCTTGAGCTAATGTCCGTGCCTTCCCTCCCCACTCCTCCCATCCTCCCTACCATGATTCTTACCTTCCCCTATGCCTTTCCCAGCCCCTCTTAAAGCTGCCCACTGCCTTCAATGAGATGACCTCTTCTGGCAGCGCATTCCAAGTGTCCATCACCCTCTCTGTGAAGAAGTGCCTCTCCCTATGCACCCCAACATCCCACTGGCTCTCCCTACTGCCTTGGCACACTGTTTGGCCACCTTCAGGTTATTGGATATGATCACCCCCAGATCATCCGCTACTCTATTGGAAATCCCAAATCTAGTGATGGCTACATTCTCAGGAGCCAAGCATGCAGATGAAGGGACCTGAGGTTGGGATGGACCAGGGTCCCCTGAGCCTGGGTCAGCAGGTTCCTGCAGAGGGGGAGAGGAACTGGAGGTTCCTCCGCCAGCTGTTGTAGTAATGGAAACCATATCTGATGAGGTCAAAATGGAGCTACCAGAGTCATGCTGGCCCCCTCCATCTACAGTTTGATTAGCACCCTCTGAATCAGGGAGAACGGAGGGAAGGTGTAAAGGAACCTCCCACTCCAGGAGAGGGACAATGCGTCTCACCAGAAAGCTCCAGGTCCTGGATCGAGTGAGCAAAAATTGGGCAGTTTTGCATTGAATGGGGACACAAAAAGGTCTAACTCCGGATGACCCCATCTGTGAAATAGATCTTCTGTGAAGGATGAAAGAAGTTCCCACTTGTGCATGCTGGACCGAGACCAGCTGATGCTGTCTGCCAGAGTGTTCAGCACTCCTGGGATGTGGACCGCAGAGATGGTTAGGCCGTGGTCTAACACCCAATACCTCACTCTCATGGCCTCCCTGCATAGGAGGTACGAATGCATCCCCCCTTCCCCCCTGCTTGCTGATGCACAGCACCATGCTGAGACTGTCTGACTGAATCAACAACTGACCCGGAAGGAGGTGGTTCTGAATGGCCTGCATGGCATACAGAATGACCTGCATCTGCAGGACATTGATATGCAGGGAGGCTTCGATCTGGGACCAAGATCCCTGATTTTGAAAGGGACCCAGATGAGCCCCCCCAGCCCAAACTGGAGGCATCTGTGGTGAGGATCTGCTGTGGAGAGGAGATCTGGAATGTAACCCCTTGCAGCAAGTGCAGGGGGTCCATCCACTACTAGAGCACTTTCAGGACTGGGGAGGAAACCAGCACTAACTGATCTAATTCATCCGTTTGCTGGTCCCACTGTACTCCAAGAGTCCACTGGAGGGAGCGCATGTGGAGCCTGGCCAGTGGAACAGTGGGGATGGCAGCCGCCATCAGTCCCAACAGCCTCAGGTACACCCTGGTGGGAATATAATTGCTCTGGGCCACCTCCTCAGCCTGGGCAATATGGCATTCCACCCTGTTTTGAGGCAGGAAAGCCTTCCCCTGTGCTGAATCTAGAACCGCCTCTATATATTGCAGCCTCTGGGATGGAACCAGGACCAACTTGGGCAGGTTGACTGTAATGCCTAGGGAGATAAATAACTGAAGAGTTCCCACTAAAGTCCCTGGGAGCTGTTCCCTGGATGGAGCCTTTAGAAGCCAATCATCCCGATAAGGGAAAACGTACAGCCCCTCCCTTCTGAGGGCCGCAGCTACTGCTGCTAAGCACTTGGTAAAGACCCACAGCATAGGGGACAAGCCAAAGTGCAGCACTTTGAACTGGTAATTCCTGCCCTGGTAAAGAAACTGGAGGAACCTCCTGTGGGGAGGAAACACTGAGATGTACAGGTAAGCATCCTGCATGCCCAGAGAACACAGCCAGTCACCTTTCCTGAGAAGGGGCATTAGACCTGGCAAAGTTACAATTTGGAACTTTTTGTCCTGGATATACAGATTGAGATCCTTTATGTCTAAGATAGGCCTCAAATCCCCAGTCTTTTTGGGGACCAGCAAGAATCTGGAATAAGACTCCTTGTTGCTCTGGTGCCTGGGCATTGGCTCGATGGCCTGTTTGTGCAGAAGGGACTGTACCTCCTCCTGGAGAACAGACAGGCGGGCCAGGGGGTAGTTGGAGGGCAGAGGAGGAGTCTCTGGGGGTTACTCGGGGTGCTCAAGAGTGTGATCCCTATGATTTGAAGAATCCAGGCATCTGACATGATAGTTTTCCACTGACTGAGATGGAGGGAGAACTGATCACCGACCAACATCTCTTTGTCGGGGACTGGAAGGGGGGGTCTGGCAAGGAGTCAAGTGGAGGCGGATCCAGTTGCTGAGGCTCATCCATCACCTCTAGAATGCTTGGTCGCCACTCCATTGGTGGAGGGGACGGGCAAGGTGGTGGAGGCTCTGTGTTTGCTTTGGGGCAGAGAGGCTGCTCCTGGCCTAATGGACGCCTTGCAAAAGGGAGGGCGCTGTCTGCCATTAGGTTGCGTGTGATAGAGCGAGTGGACAGATTTGACAGCCCTGCCAGATGTCTGCAAGCCATTAATGATATCCTGGACATCTGGCCCAAAGCGTAGAGCCATTGAGGGGGGCATGAAGCACCTTCTGCTGGACATCCTCCACAAAGCCAGAAACCCTCAGCCGGTAGTGCCTATGGAGGCAAATACTGTTGGCAGGAACCCTGGCAATAGTGTCTGAGATATCATAGAGGGCCCGCAGGAGGTGCTTGCTAACATCTTCAGTGATCTGCAAACATTTGAGAACATCCTGCTTCTGGGTACCATCTGGAAGGGCCTGGGCAGTGGCCTTGCCCTTCCTCCATTTAGTATTCTGGTACTTTACCATATGGGACAGGTAGTTGGCAATCTACAACCCAAGGGTGGAGGAAACATAAACCCTCTTGCCCCAAAGATCAAATCAGCACGACTCTTTGTCTGTGGAGAGGGAACTAAGGTGCTTGGGTACCTTAGACCTGTCATGAGCTGCCTTTATGACCACAGAATCTGTTTCAGGCTGGGCAGCATAATGTGAGAACCCCCGAGGGGCATGATAATGTTTTTCTGCCCTGCAGGGGATAGCTGGCACCATATGGGGCCTGTGCCAGGCTGCAGTAGTAGCATTCCTCAAAGCAGGTGGAATAGGAGGAATGATATTGGGAGGAGACTCCTGGATCTCCAGGAAATCCACCAAATGTTTCCTGGTGGAATCCTCCTCCTCAGTACGGAAGCCCATGGCCGAGGACAACTTCTTCATGATATTGAAGAACATAGGGTCCTCTGGAGGAGACCTAGGAGTGTGTTTGACAGAATCCTCGCTCACTGAGGAAGCTGTAGATCTGTCTAAGGAGAGTTGTTCTTCCTCCTCCTCCTCGTCCTCATCAGGAAGAATAAGGACAGGATGGTACTCCTCCTCGATGTTGACCTCTTCCAGATTAAGTTCCGACGTCTGAGGAACCGATGATTGTCCGCAGGGGGAGGCCCACAACTGCCAAGGTGGTGTCGACGAGGACGATGCCATCAATGGCACAGGTGATGTAGATCTGTATGCGCCTAACATGTGGACTGTCACCAAAGTGAATTTAGTCAAAATTTCATTGAGGTTGACGACAGTTGAAGACTGTATCAACGGAGGAGGGGTTGAAGGTGCAGGGAGCGACAACCAGCTAGAAGGGCCCCGAGAGCCCGAAGAGCCCATAGCTCGAGAGCCTGGGGAAGCATCAGGCCTTGATGGGAGAGCTGTTGATGACGACCCCATCGTCGACGATTAAGGGGCCGATGACCAGGAGGTCGATGACCGGCCGTTCTGAAGATCGGGTGGAGGTACTGTTGGTATGGGTCTGGTAGGGACAGAGACATGGACAGCAGATTTGTGCACTGGCGCAACTGCAGCTAACAAAGTACCGCCAGATGAGGAAGAAGAGGCAGCAGGGGAGTGGGACTGCCACTGGGGGGAGCTGTCCCAATCTCAGTCTTTTTTATGACTCCCCACCGAGGACTTGTATCAGGCCTTAACAGCCTGGGAGCTTAATGACCCTGCTGGTGACTGGAAGCAGGAACCCTGGAGAACCCCTGCCCGGAACTGGCTACCTGTTGTTCCATGAGGACATTTTTAAGTGCCTTTATGCGTCGCCTGAGGGTTGTTTGATTTAACTTCTGGCAGGGCTCACAGTCGGAGACTTTGTGGTCAGGCCCAAGACAGCAGACACAGAGAGAGTGTTCGTCCTTAGAGGCAATCTTCTTTCCACAGTGGCAGCGACAGAGACAGAAAAGAGAAGTCGAAGGAATAACTCTTGACATAAAATAAAAGAATCTCTTTATAAAAAGAGATTCTAAAATAGTAGGTATGAAAAAAGCCGTAGGTGAAAATTGGCGCAAAACTGTGTCGGAGCTTCCACAGAAACCCATGTGAACAAGTCGATGGTGGGAAAGAACTGAGGAGGGAGCGGGGCCGCTAACACCTTTAAGGGGCTGATGACGTCATCAGATGACGGGAGTATTAGTGGCCCCAGTTGTACTGCTGAAATCTTCTATGTGGATCCTGCTTCACTGACGTGAAATTCCTGTAGTGTGACCTGATGACTGAGATACTCCCAAAGAAGAGTAAGGTCTTCCAAGCAGTGCAGTGAAGCCATGAAAATCTGGAACCTGGCATATTCCATGGAGGTGCAGCTATCCGCAGTGCACCTACCAGGGAAAGACAATTTACTAGTGGGCTCCCTGAGCAGGATCAGCCAGGGAAATCACGAGTGGACCCTGAAACAGCGGGTGCTGGCATCAGTGTTCAGAAGGTGGGAAACATCACAACAAAATTTACTCACTGTAGTAATATTATTTCTTCCAAAGGGATGCCTCACTGTGCTTGACAATCTGCATCATTCCTCTGGAATGATCTGCCACAGAGCCTAGAATTTTATGCTAATTAGAGAACTTAGAATTAAATTTGAAACTCTGCTGTGGTCATGCTCTCCCCTGCCCTCTAAGGGCAGATTTTTTTCTCAAGCTGTGGGAGAGCAGTGACCACTACAACTAGCTGAATGACTACCAAAGAAAAAAGGTTTTGACCAAAAGGTTTTTTTTTTTTCATTTGCAAAAAACAAAATAAATATATGACACACTGAATTTTAGTTGTGACGCAATGTAACAAGTAATGCTTAACTACAGTAAGAAAGTACAGTTACGTAAGAACGTACCGTAACAATAGATCTTCGAGAGAGGCTCTTGCAGTAGGTATTCGCATATAGGACTGACCTGGCATACGACGTCAGTATAAAGGGGTGGTCCCCCAAGCCCGCCTTCCAGTTCTTTCCCGTCAAAGGCCAAAAGAGGCAGGACGAGAGAGAAGAGGATATTTTCACCTCATGGAAATGGAGCCAAAAAAGCTTAGGGGGATGGAGGGTGGGAAGGCAATACCTAAAGCAAGAGCCTCTCTCGAAGATCTACTGTTACGGTAAGTTCTTATGTAACTGTACTATCTTACTTCAAGAGGACTCTTGCAGTAGGTATTCACATATAGGACTGAGTCCCAAGCAGTCTGGAACAAGGAAAAGTACTCAGGAGGAGGATTGTCATCCATAGCATGGACCCTCAGGTTGAACGGGTCTCATGAAAGGAGACCTTGTAAAACAGCCAACCCAAAGTCTGCTCTATGGTGAGAGGCAATGTCTAAACTCTAGTGTTTCGTAAAGGTATGGACAGAAGTCCAAGTTGCGGCTGCACAGATGTCTGCCGCTGCCACATTCTTGAAACAAGCCGCAGAGGCAGCTACTCCTCTGGTGGAGTGACCTCTGATCTGACCTGGCAGGGTTTTGTTGTACTTGTCGTAACAGAAAGTGATATATTGAGCCAACCATTTTGATAGGCATTGCTTAGAGACAGCATTGCCTTCCCTTTTGTAAACAGAAGAGCCAAAAAGCTGATCAGTTTTCCTGAGATCCTTAGCTCGAGTGGTGTAGTATCTCAATATTCTGTGAACATCCAAAGTATGCAAGAGGTATTCCCCTTGATTGGAGTGTTGCGTAAAGAAAGCGGGTAGCTCAATGGATTTATTCAGCGTAGATTCAGCCACCATCTTAGGGAGAAACTTAGGGTTGGTGCGTAAAGCCACACGTTCCTTGTGAAAAATCAAGTACGGGATTTTGCACATCAAGGCTTGAAGCTCAGAAATGCGCCGAGCAGAAGTAATGGCCACTAGGAAGAGTGTCTTCCAAGAAAGGAACTTTAAATCGTCTGTAGCTGCTGTCTTGAAGGGAGGCAGGGTAAGCTTCTCCAGAATGAAATTCAAATCCCAAGGAGGGGCAGGAATGCGGATGGGGGGTCTCAAATGGAGAACTCCTCTGAGGAAGGTCTTGGAGACTTCCAACTGAGCAAAAGTCCTGTCTCCAAAGGGAATATGGTAGGCTGAAACAGCGGTCTTGTGGACCTTTAACGAGGAATGGCTGAGACCCAGATCTAAGAGGTGACGCATGTAGTCCAGGACTTTATTGGCTGGGCATGAGAAAGGTTCAAAGCCTTTCGAATTAGCCCAAATAGAAAATTGTTTCCACTTCATGACGTAGGTGGACCTGGTGGAAGACTTCCTGGCCTCTACCAAGATGTCTGCTATGAGAGGAGAATCTCCGAAGAGGGTTTCTGCTATGTCTGCGGGAGCCACGCATGTAAATGAAGGGATTTGAGACCTGGATGGATGAACAAGGGTCCCCTGATCCTGGGTCAACAATTGTTGCGACAGAGGAAGAAGAAGTGGAGGTTCCTCTGAAAACTGTTGCAGAAGAGAGAACCAAACTTGCCTGGGCCAGAAGGGAGCAATGAGAATCATTCGAGCTCCCTCCGATCTGAGTTTGTTCAGGATCCTCGGAATTAAAGGAATGGGAGGAAAGGCATAAACAAATCTGTCCCTCCAAGCGAGAGACAGAGTGTCCCGCCAAAAAAAGTGTCGCCTTGGAGTGAGCGAGCAGAAGGTGGGAAATTTTGCATTTTGGGGAGAGGCGAAGAGGTCTATCTGAGGTGCCCCCCATCGCTGAAAGATGTCGTTTACGACTTGCTTGATCTCCCATTCATGGGACTGGGCTGAAGACCGACTGAGCTGCTCTGCCAGTGTGTTTTCGACTCCTGTAACGTGAACCACAGTCAAGTGAAGGTGATGCTGGGTTGCCCAATACCAGACTCTCATCGCTTCCCAGCACAGAGGGTAAGAATGTGTTCCTCCCTGCTTGTTGAGATACCAGACTACGCACATGTTGTCTGATTGTATGTGTGAGACCCTAGATGAGCACCCCAGCCTTCTCCTGACGCATCTGTCGTCAACGTCTGGGAGGGGGGTTCGATGTAGAAGAGAACTCCCAGGCATAGGTTCTCCTGAACCATCCATCACTGCAAGTCCCTGATCATGGGATCAGAAACTAGTACCTCTTGGTCTACAGTGTCCATGGTCTGGTCCCATTGTGACCGAAGCGTCTATTGAGAGATCCTCATATGAAGCCGAGCGAGTGGGACTGTTGGAATGGCAGCTGCCATTAGCTCGAGGAGGCAGAGGACTGACCTGGCTCTGACCCTCCAGCGACTGGACAGAAGACGGCCTAAGTCTGAAGGGTGTCTACCCTGTCCGGAGGCAAAAAGGCTTTGCCGGTGGTCGTGTCCAGAATTGCCCCTATAAATTGGAGGCATTGGCAAAGGACCAAATGGGACTTGGCCTGGTTGATGGTGATAACCAGGCTGGTGAAAACCTGCAGGGTAAGGGAAAGGGAGTGCACGAGTTCCTCCCTGGATGGGGCCGCCAGGAGCCAGTCATCCAGGTACGGGAATACCTGAACTCCCTGGGTACGCAGGTGAGCCGCTACCACAGACAGGCATTTGGTAAACACTCGGGGGGCCGAGGAAAGATCAAATGAGAGGGCCTTGAATTGGTAGTGGTCCCCCTGAAAGCAAAAACGAAGGAATTTGCAGTGGGAATGGCATATGGGGATATGCTGGTAGGCATCCTGCATGTCCAGAGCGCATAGCCACTGGCCCTGCCGAAGAAGTGGTAGAAGGCTCTGCAAAGAGAGCATTCTGAAGCATTTGTACTCCAGGAACATGTTCAGGGAGCTGAGGTCTAGGATAGGCCTTACATCTCCGGTCTTCTTTGGAACTAGGAAGAAATGGGAATAGTAACCTGTTCCCCAAAGATAGTTGGGAACTGGCTCTATCGTCGCCTTCGAGAAAGGGAGATGATTTCCTCTAAGACCAGAGGAAGATGTTGCGGGGAGTAAGGCGACTGGGGGTCTTCAGGCTGATTTCTGCAGAAAAGTACAGTTACATAAGAACTTACCGTAACAGTAGATCTTCGAGAGAGGCTCTTGCAGTAGGTAATTACAGATAGGACTGGCCCGCGCAGGGCAGGACCCCACGGAAAAATTTCTAGTTAGCAGTCTCGATAGGGACCACCCTACGTCAGGTGACCGCATCAGGAGACGCCGGTATAAAGGGCGGTCCCGGATGCACGCTCAGTTCTTTCCCGCCACAGGCCAAAAGAGGCCGGACGAGAGGGCGGATATTTTCCCCAATGGAAAAGGAGCTGAAAAAGCCTAGGGGATGGAGGGTGGGAAGATATTTCATCTGCAGAGCCTCTCAAGATCTACTGCCACGTAAGTTCTTACGTAACTGTACTATCTTACTTCGAGAGGGCTCTTGCAGTAGGTAATTACATATAGGACTGAGTCCCAAGCAGTCTGGAACCAAGAGAGGCACTAGGAGGAGGAAAACTACTCCAAAAGGTAGTTCTGGTTGTGCAAGTCTCAAGATAGGAGGCCTTGCAAAACAGCCAGCCCAAAGCCTGCTCTACGGCGAGAGGCAACATCCAAACTGTAGTGTTTCGTGAAGATATGGCCGGAAGTCCAGGTGGCAGCAGCACAGATGTCTGCCGCAGACACATTCTTGAAACAAGCCGCAGAGGCAGCTACTCCTCTTGTGGAGTGGCCTCTGACTTGACCCGGGAGGGTCTTGTTGTATTTGTCATAACAGAAAGTGATGCAATGAGCCAACCACTTAGACGGGCATTGCTTGGAAATAGCATTGCCTTCCCTTTTGTGAGCAAAAGAGACGAACAACTGATCAGTCTTTCTGAGATCCTTTGTCCTGTTGGTGTAGTATCTCAGAATCCGGTGAACATCCATGGTATGGAGTAAATACTCCCCTTGATTAGAGTACTGTGTAAAAAAGGCAGGTAACTCTATGGACTGATTTAAGGTAGACTCTGCTACTACTTTAGGTAGAAACTTAGGATTCGTGCGAAGAGCAACTCGTTCCTTGTGAAAAATCAAGTAGGGGATTTTACACATCCGGGCCTGGAGCTCGGAGATTCTTCGAGCCGAAGTAATGGCCACCAGGAAGAGCGTCTTCCATGAAAGGAACTTCAAATCCGCAGAAGCTGCAGGTTTGAAGGAGGAAGATAAGTTTCTGAGAACAAAGTTCAAGTCCCAAGGAGGCAGGAGTACGGATGGGGGCCTCAGATGGAGGACCCTCTGAGAAAGGTCTTGGAGACCTCCAGTTGAGCAAAAGCCTTGTCTGCAAAGGGAACATGATAGGCCGAAATGGCCGCCATGTGTACCTTCAGAGAAGAATGGCTGAGACCCAGGACAAACAGATGATGTACATACTCCAGCAGAAGCCCTGCTGAACAGGAGAAAGGTTCCACGTTCTTGGAAGCGGCCCAAATAGTGAATCTTTTCCACTTCATGGCATAAGTGGATCTGGTGGAGGGTTTTCTGGCCTCCACTAAAATCTCCGCCACTTCGGGAGACACTCCAAAATGGGACTGGGCTAGGTCTGCAGGAGCCATGCATGCAGTTGGAGGGATTTGAGGCCTGGATGGACCAGGGTCCCCTGATCCTGGGTCAACAAGCTTCGAGGTAGAGGAAGAGGAGGATCCTCTGAATATTGTTGAAGAAGAGAGAACCAGACTTGCCTGGGCCAGAAAGGAGCGATCAGAATCATTCACGCTCCTTCTGAAGCTAGTTTCTGCAAGACTCGTGGGATAAGTGGAATTGGGGGAAAGGCATAGACAAATCTGTCCTTCCAGTCTACAGACAGAGCGTCGCTCCAAAAAGCACCTCACTCTGGAACAAGCGAGCAGAAGACGGGAAGTTTTGCGTTTAGTGGGGATGCAAACAGGTCGACCTGTGGTGTTCCCCAAAGTTGGAAGATATTGTCTAGGACCCCTTGGTCCAGTTCCCACTCGTGAGTCAGAGCAGAAGAGCGACTTAGCTTGTCTGCCAGGGTGTTGTCGACTCCCGGAACGTGAATCGATGTGAGGTGAAGGTCATGTTGTGTTGCCCAATCCCAAACCCTCAATGCCTCCCTGCATAGAGGGTAGGACCGAATCCCTCCCTGCTTGTTGATATACCACACCACGCACATGTTGTCCGTCTGGATGGCAAGGTGGATGGGAAGGATGTATTGGTGAAGGGCTTGGAGAGCGTACAACACTGCCCGAAGCTCAAGCACATTGATGTGGAGAGCTTGTTCTAGCCTGGACCAGGAGCCCTGGGTCCAATGAGGGCCTAGATGGGCTCCCCAACCTTTGCCGGAGGCATCTGTGGTTACAGTCTGGGAGGGGGGAGGATGAAAGAATGGAACTCCCTGAAAAAGGTTCTCTCGAACCATCCACCACTGCAAGTCTCGCATCATCGGCGAGGAGATCAGAACTGAGTGATCTAGCTCGTCCACTAGCTGATCCCACTGAGAGCGTAGAGTCCACTGAGACATCCTCATGTGGAGTCGAGCACGAGGTACCGTCGGGATAGCAGCCGCCATGAGCCCGAGAAGGCGAAGGACCGACCACGCAGAGACCATCCTGCGGTCGGACAACAGACTTATTTGGGTCTGAAGGGTGGCCGCCCTGTCCGGAGGCAGGAAGGCCTTGCCCATGGTCGTATCGAGGATCGCCCCAATAAACTGTAGCCTCTGGGATGGGTCCAGATGAGACTTGGAATGGCTGATGGTAATACCCAGGCAGGCAAAAACCTGCTGGGTAAGGGAGAGGAAACGCAGGAGTTCCTCCCTGGACGAGGCCGCCAGGAGCCAGTCATCCAGGTATGGGAAAACCTGCACTCCCTTGGTACGCAGGTGGGCCGCCACCACTGCCAGGCATTTGGTAAATACTCAGGGGGCCGAGGATAGACCAAACGGGAGCGCCTTGAACTGTTAGTGGTCCCCCTGGAATGCAAAACGAAGGTATCTGCAATGAGATGGGCGAATGGGAATGTGCAGATAAGCATCCTGCATATCCAGAGCACAAAGCCATTGATCCGGCCACAGAAGGGGCAGAAGGCTCTGCAAAGAGAGCATCCTGAACCTTTTGTACTCTACGTAAAGATTCAGGGAACTGAGATCTAAAATTGGTCTGAGATCTCCTGTCTTCTTTGGGACCAGGAAGAAATGGGAATAGTAACCCGTCCCCTGAAGATGAAGGGGGATAGGTTCTAGCGCTTGCTTCAGCAGAAGAGCCGAGATTTCCTCCTGGACCAAAGGAAGATGTTCCCGTGAATACGACGACTTCAAAGGGGGGTGGCGGGGTGGTTTCTAAAGAAACTCTATGGAGTGTCCTTCTGCTATGAGCTGGAGCACCTAAGAATCTGTGGTTATCCTCTCCCATCCCGGAAGGTGGAGGGAAAACCTCCTCCCACGGTTCCTCCGGGAGTCCGGAGGCAGTGGGAGGGAAAGGAGTCAGGTGGTGTGGGGCCACGCAGCGAAGCACCTGCTGCTTTTTGGGCTGGGGCTTGGCATTTGTGGCCCGCCTTCCCTGGGGTTTTGCTTTTGGCCGATTCCATCTGTGAAAGGGACGGCACTGCTGCTGATGGGGATGGTACATGGAATCAACTGACTTCAGTGCCGTCCCCTTCTCTTGCAAATCGGTGATGATGTCCTTGACATCACCCCCGAAAAGCACCGACCCCGGAAAGGGTGCTTCCTGGATAGCAGATTGTACCTCCAGGACCCAGCCTGACACACGGAGCCAAGCATGACGCCGTAGACCTACAGTGAAAGCTGAGCTCCGCCCAGCAGTGTCCACTGCATCGTATGTCACACGCAGCATGTGTCGACTGGCCGAAGAAGCAGAGCGGACGAGATCAGCCAACTCCTGCTTGACTTGGGAGTCAGGCAAGGAGTCCAGTTTGGCTTCCGCCTGAGTCAGGATGGCCTTCTGGTAGTCCCCCATGTGGCCGACATAGTTCAGGGCCCTGATTCCCAGCGTGGAGGAAGCATAAATCTTTCTCCCATACTGGTCCAGAAGGCGAGATTCCTTATCAGGAGGTGACGAGCTAAGATGTTTAGGGTTCGCCGACCGGCCGTGAGAGGCGCTAATCACAACCGAGTCGGCACGAGGGTGAGAATCCAGAAAATCAACACCGTCTGGAGCCTGATATAGCCAGTTCGACTTCCTAGGAAGTGGGGGCTAAGGCCGATGGCTGTTTCCATATTGTGGTAACAAGGTCAGCATGAGGCTCAATCCAGGGTGATACCAGGGTAGGAGCTGTCACGGGCAGAACCAGATGTTCAGCGAGTTTCAGACGCTGAGGATCTGGTTCCAGGGAGTGCCACTGATGAACCTCCTAGATTTTCCTAAGCAACTCCGTAAAAGAAGGATCCTCCAGAGGAGACTTCGGAGGAGTCCTTGGCCGGGGCTTCGACGGAGAACGAGGCTCGTCGTCTCTCTCGGAGCAGCCGTCGGAAGAGTCCGAGAGTGAAGAGGAGGATGAAGAAGAGAAAGACTACCTTTCCCGACCCGGGGGGAGGAACGGACCCTTTGGGAAGTCCCCGGGGAAGCGTGTCCTGACCCTCTCTGGATCCAGACGGAAGAACCATGGAGTCCGGAGGTGGTGAGGGAGTGTGCCGCCTCGGGCGTACGGGAACCTGGGACGGCACCATCGCCGGAAGGCGGCTCTCGACCTCTTTGGTGAGCTGAGCCTTGGCCTCAGCCCACCAGGTAGCCAGAGTCTCCTGCAGGTCCACCGGTGGCTGCGAGGGCGGTGGAGGAGGAGGAGGTGGGGATAAGGATACGGGTTATAACCAGACGAGCGATCCAAAACCCAGCTGCGGTAGCCCGGCGGCAGGTATTGTGGCGCGAGTACTCGGCGCTGGGTACTGTGGTGCGGATACGCGCTCCCGGCACACCGCGCCGAATAAGACGGAGGATACCCGGGAGCTGGGGGGGCTGCCGGAGCAAACGGCCCGGCCGGAGGCCTCACGGGCGAGTCCACAGTGGAGAGCCCGGAGGGCCCGATGGGAGCAGAATATCTCCCAGAGTCGGTAAGGCTGACATCAGGGCCGACGGCGCGAAGGCCCTGGCGCCGGAGGTACCGACGTCGGAGGGGCCGGCGTCTGGGGAGCCGACGTCAGGTCCGGTGCTCCAGGTGGAGGAAGGACTGACGGAGGCAAAGATCCCCAGCTACCGGGGACAGAGGGAAAGTCCCCGGGTCAGGTTGGGGAGACTCTGGTTCCCAGACAGTAGCGAGGCTGCGGAACCGGAATCCACGGACATTGGGAGGTCCGCCGTCGGTTCCTTCGCTGTCTGGACGTCGGACGAGCCGACGTGAGGCTTAGTGGTGAGCTCTCGGCGGGTGCCGGAGGAGCCGACGTCTGACTTGCGAGAGCCGTCACTGAAGGCAGGCCGAGTAGAGTAATCGGCCTGGTCCGGTGGAGCACAGGCCGCACATCGCCCCAGAGGGTCGGACATCTTACCGGCCCTCTCCGGGCGGACGTCAGAGGAGCCGACGCCCGGCTTACTGGAGTCACCAACAGTGGTAGGCCGCGAGCCTATGGCCAAACCAGGGGCAGAGGCCTCCAACTGCCCGGAGGCGCCCGCAAGGCCCGAGCGCGAGCCAGATGGGCGGGCCAACGCCCCCTCAGAAACCTCCGAGGTGGTCGTCGAGGAGCGATCCCCCGAAGGGGATGTTAGCTGCATCCCAGCGACTCCCGAGGGAGAAGCGGTGGAGGAGCCCTTGTCCCGGTGCCTCTCCTCCTTCTTCTTCCGATGTCCTTCGGGGGAAGTGGACGCCTTCCTCAGTTTTTTGAGCTCCTACTCCATAGAACTCATTTTCTTCTTTAGAATATGGGCTTCCAGGGATTGCTGCAGCCTTTTCCGGGTAGCCGCGTAAAAACTGAGGCAGTGCTGGCACTTCTCGACCCGGTGATCGGGCCTAGGCAGAACAAGCACAGGAGTATTGCCCCAGTGGTAGCTGGTGCCCACTTAATCGCGACTTATTCTTGTGCTCAGAGGGCAGGGGACAACACATACACCCCACACTAGTACTGACGTTAGTTGGAAAATAAAAGTTTTCAGTAAAAAAACTGACGAAGGTAGGGCTGACGAAGCACGAACTTTTCCACGAGGTGCTACACGAGCTAACAGCAGGAAAGATCTGGAAGGCGGGCATCCAGGACCGCCCCTTTATACCGATGTCTCCTGACGCCGGTCACCTGGTCGGAAGGCGGTCCCTCGCCAGGGACCGCTCACAGAATGCTCATATCTGTTACTGTCAAGGCCAGCTCTATATGTAATTACCTACTGCAAGAGCCCTCTCGAAGTAAGATCTCTATTGAGTGTCCTGCTGATATCAACTGGAGCACCAAAGCGTCTGACGTTATCCTCTTCCAACTCGGCAGATGGAAGGAGAATCTCCCCCCTACCGGTTCCTCTGGAACCTCCAGAGGCAGTGGCAGAGGCAGGGTGTCAGGAGGCATGGGGCAGTGCACCAGCCGAGGCTCCCACAGCTTTTTTGCTGGGGGGAGTCTTGGTTGCTGGAGGGGCCAGACGTTTGTTGGCCTGTCTGCCCTGTGGTTTTTGTCTTTGTCGGTTTTGTCTACGAAAAGGACGCCGCTGCTCTTGAGGGGGCCTGTACATAGAGTTGACAGACTTGAGTGCAGTGCCCTTCTCTTGCATTTCGGTAATGATGTCCTTGACATGACCCTTGAACAGTACCGAACCCCTGAAGGGAGCATCCTGGATAGCGGATTGCACTTCAGGCACCAAATCTGACACACAGAGCCAGTCATGACGCCGTAGGCCTACGGCAAAGGACGAGCTCCATTCAGCTGTGTCCACTGAGCCGTAAGTGGCACGGAGCATGTGTCGACTGGCCGAATGAGCAGAACGGACAAGATCCGCCACTTCCTGCTTAGTCTGTGACTCCGGAAGGGAGTCCAATTTAGATTCCACCTGACTAAGGATGGTCTTCTAAAAATCCCCCATATGTGCCACATAGTTAAGGGCTCTAATACCAAGGGTAGAAGAGGAATAAATCTTCTTCCTGTATTGGTCCAGAAGCTGGGATTCCTTATCAGCTGGAGACGAGTTGAGGTGTTTGGGATTTGCGAAGCTGCGGTGAGCGGCTCTGATGATGACCGAGTCTGCCTTGGGGTGGAGGCTAAGGAAGTCTACACCCTCAGGAGCCTAATATAGCCTGTCCGCCTTCCTCGGAAGGGGGGCTAACGCAGAAGGTTGTTTCCAAATGGTGGAAACAAGATCCGTGTGAGGCTCTATTCAGGGTGGAATCAGCATAGGAGCGGTGTCAGGCAGATCCAGATGAGCTTGGTGCTCTCCAACATGTCACCTCCACAAACCATATAAAAACTACAAACAGGTATCTGCCTCTATCTCCGAAATTAAACGAAGAGGCAGAGGACACTGCAGAGCACGACACTGCAGCACAGGAGCTAGCACAACAAAACTCGCCCAAAACAGGAACCAAAACAAAAAAGCAAAAACGAAATCCAAAAAACTTCTGATCATAGGAGACTCCATGATTCAGGGAGTTGATACCTATCTCCAGCCAGGGGTAATGGTCAGATGTCTCACACGTACATCAGCGTGGAGAGACACTGACCGCATTGCTAAAAATGTTCAGGAAGCAGGAGAAAACATTGACGTCCTGGTACACATAGGGACTAACGATCTTGCCAGCCGGTCAATTGTGGAGACCAAGGAACACCTGACCAGGCTGGGTGACAAACTATCATCCATTTCATCTGGCATCTCCTTCTCTGAGATCCTGCCAGTCTGGGAGAGGGGGGCAGATGGACAGAAGGTCAGAGAAGGGGAGATAGGGGAGCTAAACATGTGGCTCAAGGGCTGGTGCCAGGAAAAAGGACACAAATTTGTAGGGTACTGGCAACAGTTTTGGGAGCAAAAGTTCTTTAAATTTGATGGACTGCATCTGACTAAGGAGGGAGTCAGTGCATTGGGGCAGAAGTTTGACATCTTTGCAGAATATTTAAACTAGCAAATGAGGAGAGGGGTGCAGCACCACATACGTCGAATGGGAAGAACACCCCTCCCCCCCTCAGCTAGTGGTCAAACAGGAGTTCAGCATGTTTGTAGTTCATTTGCATCACCAGGTAAGGAAAAGGTCTGGCTCCCCATACGATGCACAGGGGAAACGTTAGACCTCACCCAACAACTAACACACCGAAATCTAGCCAATGGAAAATCATGTACACAGATGCTCACAGTCTGGGAAACAAGATCCCAGACCTGCAGGCAATAATGACAGAGGCTAAACTGGACATAGTAGCCATTAGCGAGACATGGTTTACCAGTAACCACACTTGAGACTTCAGTACCTGGCTTTGCACTATTCAGAAGAGACCTAGGTGCAAAAAGGGAGGGGTGGAGTGGCCTTTTATGTCAATGAAAATATCAAAGCTACAGAAATTCAGAATACACATAAGGAGCCATAAGAACTGTGGGTCACCCTTGAAACAGGAAATGGGACAGCCATATGAACTGGGGTTGTGTACAGGCTTCCAGACCAAGGGGAGGACATAAGACACATTACTGTTAGAAGATATACAAAACGTGACAGCTGAAGGAGAGGTTCTGATAATGGGAGACGTTAACATGCCAGATACAGACTGGTCAATACCAGCAGGAACATCTGCCAGAACTAGACATATGGTGGATTCCCTGCAGGGGGAGGGCCTCAAATAACTGGTACAACAAACCACAAGAGACAGGGCTATCCTAGATCTAGTACTGATAGGGAAAGGATCACAGATCTCCAGGTAGAAGGTCACCTGGGGGCCAGTGACCATCACATGGTATGGTTCAATTTGGTCACTAGAACTAAATCGTCCCTTTCCAAAGCAAAAATATAGGACTTCAGAGAAGCTGACTTTGATAAGATGGCCAACAGAGTTAAGCTAGCCCTGGCAAAAATAAATACAGTTGAGGGGGTACAGGCAAAGTGGGCAAGCATTAAGGATGCAATACTTGAAGCAACATCCCATTGTGTTAGAGAAAAAAGGAAACGCAAAAGAAGAAGGAAACCACTTTGGTTCTCAAAAACAGTAGCAGAAAAGGTCAGAGCCAAAAGGCTGGCCTTCAGAAAATATAAGGGAAGGCAGCAGGATGAAGATAGGGAGGCATACCAAACTTCCCTAAGGGAAGCAGGGAAGGCAGTAAGGCAGACAAAGGCCCAAACCAGGAAAACACTAGCACAAACAGTAAAAGAAGGTGACAAAACTTTCTATAGATACATTAGTGAAAGGAGAAAGTCCAGAGCGGGTATTGCAAAGATCAAAAGGGATAAGGGGGCATGTGAGGAGGAGGACCATGTAAAAGCATCTATCCTAAATAGATACTTCTGCTTAATATTTACTGAAGAGAAGGTAGGGCAGGGCCCACAGCTCAGCACCATGGACATGGGGAGGAGGTGTGCACTAGTCCCTTCACAAAAGAAAGGGTCCTACATGAGCTCAATAAGCTCAGGGTGGACAAGGCAATGGGACCTGATGGCATACATCCCAGGGTACTAAAGGAGCTAAGGGTGGAACTAGCAGAGCCATTATCAGAACTGTTTAGTGAGTCTCTGAGCACAGGAGAGGTCCCAGAAGACTGGAGAAGGGCTCATGTGATCCCGCTCCACAAGAGTGGTAGCAGGGAGGAGGCAGGGAACTACAGACCAGTCAGTCTTACCTCAGTAGTGGGCAAAATTATGGAAGCACTCTTAAGGAAAGGATAGTGCAACACCTGGAATCCATAGAAGCACAAGATCCAAGACAGCATGGGTTTACAAAAGGAAGGTCCTGTCAAACTAATCTCATAGATTTCTTTGACTGGGTAACCAGAGTGGTGGACCAGGGGGAGCAGTTGATGTCGCCGACCTTGAGTTCAGCAAAGCTTTCAATACTGTTCCACATAGAAGACTGATTAATAAGCTGGGTAGGCTCAGGGTGGGTCAGAAGTTGGTCAACTGGGTGGCAAACTGGTTGACTGGCAGAAAACAGAGAGTGGTGGTAAACGGTATGCAGTCAGAAGAGATGCAAGTCACAAGTTGGGTACCTCAGGGATCAGTTCTGGGGCCACTCCTCTTTAATATCTTCATCAGTGACAATGCAGATGGACTGGAGGGTAATTTTTGTCTGTTTGCAGATGACACCAAGATCTGCAACAGAGTAGATGATCCAGATGGGGTGGGCAGAATGAGAAGATATCTGGATAAACTAGCAAAATGGTTGGAAGAGTGGCAACTGGGGTTTAACATAAAAGAAGAGCAAAATCATGCAAATAGGGAAGAGAAACCCTGAAGCCACCTATAGGTTGGGAGGGGAGTTGCTGGCAGTCACAAGGGAAGAAAGAGACTTGGGCATCATCATCACTGATAACCTGAAATCATCCAAGCAGACCACTAAAGCAGTAGGTAAGGTAGGGGAATACTGGAGTGTATTAGTAGGGGTATCACAAGTCGGAAGAGGGAGGTAATAATCCCTCTTTACAAGACACTGGTTAGGCTCCATCTGGAGGGAGAGAGGTGATATGATCAAAACATTCAAACACCTTAAGGGCATTAACAAGGTGAAAGAGTCTAACATGTTTCAATATAAGAAAAATAGCAGGACAAGAGGACACAGCATGAGATTAGAGGCCGATTAAGGGGTAATGTGAGGACGTTCTTTTTCACAGAAAGGGTGGTGGATGCATGGAACGGCCTACCTCAGGAAGTGGTGGATATGAATACAGTGCAGGACTTCAAACAGGCATGGGATAGGCATAAGGGAGCAATACAGATGAGTATGAACACATAGGCCATTGACAGAGCAAAGGCCGATGGCACATTCATAAGGTAGAAAAAAGAAATGGGCAGACTGGATGGGTCTTGTGGTCCTTATCTGAGGTCAACTTCTATGTTTCTATGTTTCTATAAGCAGCGAGTTTCTTACGCTGTGGGACTGGCTCCACTGATTGCCACTGAAGTACCTCCTGGATTTTCCTCAATAACTCCAGAAAGGAGGGATCTTCCAGAGGAGACTTCAGAGGAGTCCTCAGCCTAGGGCATTCCGGATTACGTGGCTCGTCTTCGGGGTCAGAATGTCCCGTCTTTGAGTCCAAGTCAGAAGTATCTGATGAAGAGGAGGAAGACTCCTCCCTGCGAGGGGGAGGGACGGCCCCTCTGGGGAGTTCCCTGGGGCACGTATCCTCCTCTCCTTGGGTGCCAGAGGGCTCTCCTCTGGTGTCGGGAAGGGGGGAGGGAGTCTCCTGTCTCTGCGTAGGGGATCCTGTATAGATTCCGACATAGGTAGACGACCCTTGGCCTCAGCCCACCAGGAGGCCATGGTCTCCTTCAGATCCGCCGGCTGCTGGGGAGTGGGCGGCAGAGGTGGAGGAGGAGGGGGATACAGATATTGAGGGTATCTGTAGAAGGAGTATCCATAACCCGATGGCGGGTAGCCCGGTGTCTGGTACTGAGGTGTCAGGTTCTGCAGTGCCAGATATTGTGGCATTGGGTACTGAGGTGCCGGATACTGCGGAACCGGGTATTGCAGCACTGGGTATTGCGGTGTTGGGTACCCAGGTGCCAGGAGCTCTGACAGAGCAGAGGGACCTGCCAGAGGCCCTGCTGGTGGGCCAGGCAGTGGTAATGCTGGTCCTGCGGGCGTTGGGCCTGGTGTGGGTATACCTTCGATAAGGTCCAAAGGACCTGACGGAAGGATAGGCCTATCGCCAGGTAAGGGGAAGCCGGATGGCGTCGGGTAGGCCAGTGTCGGGGGATCCGGCCCAGAAGGAGTGTTCCCTGATGGCAATGTCCCAGTATCCTCGGTGATGACTGGGGAAGGAGGATTATAATCCCCGGGGGTCAGTTGAGGAGATGCGGGGACCTCAGAGGGCAACTTGGAACACTGCGGAGAGCCTGGGGTGTTGGACTGTTCCATGGGGTCCGGCGTAGGCTTCTTGGTCAGGCGGGCATCGGTGGAACCAGCGTCCGACCTTATCGGCTGAATCCAGGCGGGCATCGGAAAAGCCGGCATCCGACTTATCGGACTCCCTGCCTGAGGAAGGCCACGCAGGAGATGTGGCCTTGTTGGGTGGAGTTTTGGCTGGGCGCTCCCCCAAAGGGGTTAAGCGGCTTAGCAGCCTTGTCCGGGCGAGCGTCAGTGGGACCAACGTCTGACTTAACAGACCAACTCTGACCCGAAGGCCGCGTGGAAGAAGCGGCCTTCACGGGAGCAGAGGCCTCCTTTGCCCTGGAGGCTCCCGAAGGGCCCAGAGCGCGAGCCAGATGGGAGGGGTGACACCTTCTTGGTAACCACCAAGATGGCCATCGTGGAGTGATCCCCTGGAGGGGACGTTACCTTAAGTGCCGCTGTGGAAGCTGGTTCCCGCTCCTGGTGCTTCTCCTTGTCACGCTTTTTCTTGTGACCTTCGGGGGAAGTGGACGCCTGCCTGAGTTTCTTTAGCTCTTTTTCCATGGAGGCCATTTTCTTCTTTAGGATATGGGCTTCCAGGGACTGCTGCCTTCTTTTGCGGGTAGCGGAGTTAAACTTCTGGCAGTGCTGGCACTTCTCCACAGGGTGGTCTGGGCCCAGACAGAAGAGGCACAAGGAGTGGCCATCCTTGTGTAGAAGTTGAGAACCACACAAGTCGCACTTATGCGATTCAGAGGGCGTCGGGGACAACATACACAGCGAATCGAGAAATAAAATCGAAAGACAGAGAAAACAGGTTGAAAAGTTAGGGACCGATGAATGACTGACAAGCGCTGTTCTACCGCGAGGAACTAGCACAAGCCGACAGCGGGATAGAACTGGAAGGCAGGTGTAGGGGACCGCCCCTTTATACTGACGTCATATGATGCTGGTCACCTGACATGGGGCCGGTCCCCTGCCAGAAACTGCTAACTAGAAATATTTCCGTGGGGTCCTGACACCTGGCAGGTCAGTCCTATATGTGAACACCTACTGCAAGAGCCCTCTTGAAGTAAGATCTGCCTGTTGTGAGAACGTTTTCTAGGTTCTGGTAAGGGAGGTAGGGATGGGATTGTCAAGCATAGTGAGGGATCTCTTTGGAAGAAACAACATTACTATGGTGAATAATTTTTACTTCAAACCCCAAGAATCCCTCACTGTTGCTTGACAAGCTACAGACTCTATAGCAATAATGTGGGAGGCTGGGTACCGAACCTATTTAGGGAAAAGGTTCTGCAGAAGAGCACTGCCAAAGCTGGCATCCCTTCTGGACTGTATCTCCACATTAATCCTTTGTAAGGGTGTGCACTGTTTTCCATTTAGCTGCTTTACAAATTTCCTGAATGAAGACACCTCTAGATGATGCCATAGAGGCAGAGGTGCTCCTTGTGGAGTGGGCTGTTAGGCTCTCAGGTGGAAGCTTGCCAACTTTCCCATAACAGAACTGGATACAGGCTACTATCCAGTGAGCAATGGTTCTGAATGCTGGTTTCCATGACCTACGTCCCCATAAGTGACAAACAGCAGTGTAGATGTGGACTTGACACCCTTTGTGTGGTCCACACAACAGCTTAACATCCAAACTATGGAACCTCTGCTCCCCTGGAGTGGATTTTTTAGTGAAGTATACAGGAAGTGTGATAAATTGGTGGAGATGAAATTCCGAAACCTCTTTGGAAAGGAATTTCTATTTGGTCCTCAAAACTACTTTATTCCTGGGGAAAATAATGCAGTTAGGATTTTTGAAGAGCTTGGAGCTCGCTCACCCTTCTGTCAGAGGTGAGGACTAGCAAGAAAACTGTTTTCCAGGTGACATACTTCAGAGCAGCAGTTGCCATAGACTCGAAGGGAGTACCCATGAGCCAGGAAACACATAGGTTCAAGTCTCAAGGAGAGACTGGATACTTAAATGGAGGATTCAAGTGGACCAGACCTTTGCAGAACCTTTTGAAAATAGCCAGGGAGGCTACTGTCCTGTCCCTGCCGACTCAAACATACACTGAGACTGCTGCAAGATGCACCTTAAGGGTAGAAGGGCGAAGGTCCAAGGACTGTAGATGTACCAGATAATCTAAGATGCTGGACAAGCTGGCCTGAAAAGGATTAAGCTATTTGGAAGAGCACCAAAGAGGAAACCTCTTCCACTTTGGTGCATATGTTTTTCTGGTGGCTGGCTTCCTGAAAACCTTTAGCACATTTAAAACCTTTTTCGAGAGGTTCAAGCTAGAATACTCTAACTCTTCAAGCACTAAGCCCTGAGGTGCAGGGTGCTCGGGTCTGGGAAGGTTCTCCTGCCCTGAGGCAAGGTCAGCAGATTGCACCACAGGGGAAAGGTGATTGGAGATTTGCTGGATAGCGACAGGAACAGAGAGTACCAAGTCTGCCTGGCCCAGTCTGGAGCAGTTAGGATCATTGTTGCAGGCTCCGTTCGTACCTTCAACAGGATGCTCAGAAGGAGAGGGAAAAGGGGAAATGCACAAAGGAATCTTCCTGTCCAGCCGAGGACCAGGGCGTTCACTGGGACTGTACCCACTGATGGTGGCCTGCAACAAAAGAGGGGGAGCTGGTAGTTTTGCCAAGATGCAAACAGGTTTATTGCTGGTGTGCCCCATCTTCTGAACACTGCTGCTAGCACCTGCTTGTCCAGAGTCCATCTGTCATTTCCTTGACTGATTCTGCTTAGGGAATCGGTAAGGACATCATCTTTCCCTGGCAGATGTACTGCAGACAGCTGCACCTCCAGTGATGCCAGGCTCCAGATCTTCATTGCCCTTGTGTACAGTTTGGAAGATCTTGTTCCTCCTCGTTATTTATTTATTTATTTATTGAGATGTAGGAGAACACCTTTGAGCGAGTGCTCTTTAAAAGGTTCCACATCTGCTACATAAGACATCACGGTACAAAACTGGGGACAATATATATAGAAGGTACAAAAATTTAACAAAAACACGGGGTAAGGTATGTTAAGGCATTGTACAATGTATGTCTGCATCAAGATGAGAAACAGAATAGAGAGTGGTAACATAGAGAAAGGGGGGAGGGCTGCAGGGGCAGTGCATTAGAGCAGGGTGAGAAGGAGGAAGGAAAGGTGCCAGGGGGCATGGGGGCAGTGCTCAGAAGGAGGTAGGGAGGTGGTAGAAGTGCTGCGGTTGGGCAATCCAAGGTGGACAAAGGTGGGGATAAAGTGCTGGAGGCAGATTACTGCTGTGTGCAGTGGCTTAGCATGGGCACATACAGCTAATCAAGTCAAGGAAATGCTTGCACAGACTTTATTTAAAAGATCCAATCGTTGGTGCGCCAGAGATGTCTGGAGGCAGAGCATTTGTCCAGAGGGCTGCACGGTGTGAGAATGCACGTTGAGCCATGGCAGTAAGGCATCTGGGCACATGGAAGACTTGAGTGGTGGAGCTTCTGGTATGTCTGGTCCTCACAGGCAGGGACATGAGGTTCTGAACCCCAGTTGGAAGCAGATTTAATGTTACTTTTTTTGGCTATTACGCAGGTTTGATACCAGATTCTGTCATTCAGTTGAAGCCAGCCCACTTGAGTATAAAGGTCTCAGGTGTGCGTGAATCTTGGTGCACTTGTGAGTAGACGACAGGCTTTGTTTAGGGCAACTGCAATGCATTGAAGGGCTGTGTCAGTTGCAGATCCATAGACAACCAGTCCATAATCTATGAGGGATACAATAGAGCTGCTGATTACTAGATTTAGTGCTTTGTGGGTTAGACAGTGCCTATGCTGATAGAGGATCCCAATTCTTGTATTAACAGCCGTTGCAGTGATATCAATATGCTGAGAGAAGGACAGAGAGAAGTCTATTGCCACCCCTAGGTATTTAAAGTGTGAGACTAGCTCCAGTGTGGAGCCACTGTCATTCCTTACAGCCATGGGGTGGTTTTTGAAGTTGTTTTGTGTTGTGGCATAAAGCATGGTCTTAGTCTTTTTATAGTTCATAATCAGCCTATGCTCTTTAAACCACTTTTCCACAGATGCGAAGCCTCTTTGAAGATCTGCCTCAAGAAGTTCAGGGCATGGGTTGCTGGTAAAAATGTCCGCGTCGTCGGCAAACAGGAGCGTAAAACAGTGACAGAAGGCAGGGAGATTGTTTAGGAACACACTGAAGAGCAGTGGTCCCAGAATTGACCCTTGTGGTACACCAGATCTAAGAGGCCGGCTGTCTACATAGAAACATAGAATTTGACGGCAGATAAGGACCGCTTGGCCAACCCAGTCTGCCCATTTCCCTACCTAATGGATAAGCTGCAGATTCTAGTTAACCAGCAGCCTACTTCTTCCTACCCCAACCCCCTAGAATTGCCTTATGACTGTCCCATGCATGCTTGAATTCCACAGTTTTTGACTCCACAACCTCCTCCGGAAGGCCGTTCCATGCATCCACAACCTCTCTGTGAAAAAATACTTCTTAAATTACCTCGAGCTGCCCCCATCTTCAAATTGTGCCCTTGTTCTGCACACCTCTTTTTGAAAGATGCTACCCTCTTGGACTTTGTTGATTCCCTTGAGGTACTTGAAAGTTTCTATCTGTCCCCCTCTCCTCCTTTCCTCGAGGCTATACATATTAAGCTCCTTAAGTCTCTCTTCATATGTCTTCTGGTGCAGACCCTGCACCATTTTAGTTGCCCTCCTCTGGACAGCTTCCATCCTGTCTATATCTTTGCGGAGATTGGGTCTCCAGAACTGCATGCAGTACTCCAGATGGGGTCTCACCAGCTGTCTGTACAGAGGGATAATAACTTCCTGTTTTCTACTAGTGATGCCTCTCCCTATGCATCCCAGTATCCCCCAGCCCTCCTTGCTGCCCTCTCACATTGCTTGCCCACCTTTAGGTCATCTGATATGACTACCCCCAGGTCCCTTTCCATTTTTGTTGTTGTTAGTATCTCACCCCATTGTGTACTCTTCCCCTGGGTTTTGGTTTCCCAGGTGCATTACCTTGCACTTCTCAGCATTGAATCTAAGCTGCCATGCATCTGACCATTCCTCTAACCTTGCCAAGTCCCTTCTCATCCTTTCCACCCCACCTTGTGCATCAACTCTGTTGCAGATCTTTGTGTCATCTGCAAAGAGACATACTTTTCCTTCCAGTCCCTCTGCAATGTCGCTTATAAAGACACTGAAGAGGACCGGTCCTAATACTGAACCCTGCGGTACCCCACTAGTAACCCCCCTTTCTTCAGAGTGGACTCCATTTACTATTACTCTCTGTGTCCTATTCTCCAGCCAATTCTTTACCCAGGCTGTCATCTTGGGACTCACTCCCAGGCTGGCTAACTTGTATATTAATCTTTTGTGTGGGACTGTGTCAAATGCCTTGCTAAAGTCTAGGTAGACCATGTCCACAGCCCCTCCCTGATCTACTACTTTGGTCACCCAGTCAAAGAAATCTATCAGATTTGTCTGGCATGACCTTCCGCTGTGAATCCATGCTGCCTTGGGTCCTGTGCCCCTCTGGCCTCTAGATACTCGACCATTCTTTCCTTCAGAAGTGATTCCATCATTTCCCTACCACTGAGGTTAAACTAACAGGTCTGTAGCTTCCTGCTTCTGCCTTGCTCCACTTTTGTGAGGGAATCACATCTGCCCTCCTCCAGTCCTCGGTACCACCCATCCTCTCATGATTTGTTAAAGAGGCAGTCAGTGGTGTCACTAGTTCTACCTTAGTTCTTTAGAATTCTGGGATGAATCCCATCAGGCCCCATTGCTTTGTCCACCTTTCAGTTTTAAGAGTTCTTTCAGAACCCTTTCTTCTATAAATGGCTGGTATCAACTTCTGTATCCAGAGTGTTTCTACTGTTTGTTTTAGGTACCTCCCCTCTTCCTTTGTAAATATTGAGCAAAAATATTTGTTTAGTATCTCTGCCTTTTCACAGTCACCCTCTGCCCACCCTCCTCCCCTTTATTAAGCCTCACTATCCCTCCCTTGGTCTTCCTTCACTCCCTGATGTACCTATAAAAGGTTTTATCCCCTTCTTAACTGAGTTGGCTATCTTTTCCTCGGTTTGGGCCTTTACTGTTCTGACTGCCTTCCCAGCTTCCTTTTGCTTTAACTGATACAGTTCTCTGTCCTGCTCCTTCTGTGATTCCTTGTACTTCCTGAATGCTTTCTTTTTCTCTTGAACCTTCACTGCCACTTCCTTTGAGAACCACAGTGGTTTCTTACATCGTTTTGTTTTGTTTATTTGCTTCACACAAAGGCTTGTTACCTCTGTGATGGCAGTTTTTATTATTCCCTATTGTTCTTCCACCCCTCCTTCCTGCCCATTTGCTAGTGCATTCTTTAGGTACTCACCAATTTTGGCAAAGTCAGCTCTCCTAAAGTCCAGTACTTTTGCCTTTGTATGGCTTGACTCCATTGCTGTGTTTATTGTGAACCATACTGTTCGATGGTCGCTAGTTCCTAGATGGCTACCCACTTCTACATCTGTGATCCTCTCTTCATTTCCATTTGAGAGAACCAGGTCTAAGATTGCTCCCTCTCGGGTGGGCTGCAATACTAGTTGTCTAAGGCATGCCCCCTGTAGGGCATCTAGAATAACCCCACTCTCCGAAGTGGCTGCTGCAACTGCACTTCAGTTAACATCTGGAATATTCAGATCACCCATCAGCAATATCTCCCCTTTTTCTGCCATTCTAAGTATACTTTCTATCATTTCCTTGTCCATTTCCTCCCCCTGAGAAGGGGGTCTGTATACAACCCCTGTGCAGATTGTGGTGCCATTGCCGGTCTCCAAATTTACCCACAGTGCTTTTACCCTCCCTGTCCCTCCTGTAGATAGTGTATCCTGGTATGTTTACATCCCAGTCATGGTTTTGTGTGTACCATGTTTCTGTGACTGCCACGATATCCAGATGTTCCTCCTCCATCAAGGCCACTAATTCAGGAAGCTTGTTACTCAGACTACAGGCATTGGTACTCATTGCTCTCCATTTTTTGATGGCTTTACCTTCTGTTGCAGCATCCCCCACTGACCTTTCTACCTCGGTCTTTTTCTCATTTAGTACCCTGTTTTGTAGGGAGAGGCTGGGATTTTCCTGCTGCTTATCAGTGCCTCCCCCCTTGACTAGTTTAAAAGCTTGCCAATGAAGCATTTAAACCGATTGCTCAAAAGACTTGTTCCCTTCCTGGACAGATGCAGACCATCCTGCCAGTATAGGCTGGTGTACCTCCAGGTGGAACCCCAGTCTGCAATGAAGCCAAACCGCTGTGCTCCACACCATTTTTTCAACCATTCATTAAACTGCATGGTGCAAAGTACCCTTGCCTCACTCATGCCATTGACAGGCAGCACCTCTGAGAAGGATACTGTGTGTGCTACTTGTCTTAGGCCCTTCCCCCAATTCTACAAAGTCCTTCTGCACTGCTCTAATCTCATGTTGAGCTAAGTCATTTGTCCCTAGGTGGACAATGACGTCCAGCTCAGACTCCTGTGCAGCTGTTCTCGTGATCCTGAGGATGCGCTTCCTGTCCCTCCAAGCCATGGCACCAGGCAGGCACCTTACTTCAGTTTTCCCTGCTCCCCCAGTTTCTAGCCCCTAATAATTGAGTCCCCCACCAGGAGCTGCTTCCTTTCCTTGTGGTGTCGTCTGCCTCCTTCCTGTGGGCCTCCCTTGTGACAGTTGTCCTCAGCCTCCTTAGTCTCCTCTGCGGGTGCATCCCTAGGGGAGCTATGCCCCCCAGAATGGTGTATGCATTGTGGAGTGGAACAACTGACTGGGTGCGCCTCTGTTCCACCATCCTCACCCTCCCTGAGCCCACTGTGGTCCAACTGCTGTGCATTCTTTGCAACCTCTGAGGTAGTGGTGGTGGTTCTGGTGCTCCCTGGATGGGGAAGGTTCCCTTCCTACCATCCAGTGTGGCCTGGGGGAAGGTTCCCTTACTACTGTCCAGTGTGGCCTGAAGACGGGCAACTTCCTCACTCAGGGCAGAGAGCTGTCTGCAAATAGGGCAGCATCTCAGCCTCCAGAAAGACTCCTGGAAGACTGCTACCCCACAGCCATTACATTGCACTACTCCCCACGTTTATCTACTTTTTTTTTTGTGTGTTTGTGTGTGATTGGTTTGTTATATAGAAATATATATATTATACAATGTGTATGCTTATATTGTTAGTGCAGTGTGCTAGAGAGGACATCCCCAACCCTAACTTGCCGTGAGCGGTGGCTCAAGTAGCTGCTGAACCAGTTCATGGTTTCTGGAGCAAGACCAATGCCAGACAGCTATTCAAGGAGGAGCACATGGTGAACCATATCAAATGCCTTTGATAGGTCAATGAAGGCTGCACCTACTAGGTGGCCTTGGTCTAAGGCATCATGGATGTATCTGGTGAATTCGAGTAAGGCTGCAATGGTACTATGGCAGCCCCGAAACCCATGTTGTTGTGGACATAAAAGTTGGTGTTGGGTAAAGTATTCTACCATCTGGTCAGCTACAATCCATTCTAGAGCCCTGGAGAGTGGTGGGAATATGGAGATTGGTCTGTAGTTGCTATGTAAGTTCCGGTCCCCACTTTTGAGTATAGGGGTTACTGTCGTGGATTTCCATTGTTGAGGGAATTGGGAGTGACAGCATGAAGGATTAATTATTTTAGTTAATGGTCCTAGGAGTTCATTTAGTGCCAAGTGAACAAATTTAAGGTCCAATGAGTCACCGCCGAACCTTGATTTTCTGAGTGCCTTTTCTAGATATTTCCTGGCATCTGTTTCGGATACTTCTTTGAAGCGGAATAGCGGCTGGTTCGGGGACAATGCGGGTGACCACTGACTGACCCTTGGGTTAGGGGAACTGAAGAAGTCCCTCGGGAGCACACTACTCAGGTCAGTGAATGCTTGGTTCAGGGAGTTGGCAATAAGCAGTGGGTTCACTGCTGGTGCACCATCAACCATGAGCATAGAAGGGTTAGTTTTGGGGTCTTTCCCTGTGATATGACTGAGGTTGGCCCAGAATGATTTGCTGCTGTTCCATGAGTTAGTGAGGGCATCCTTGTAATAAGTGCTTTTTGCATGGCGGATTACTTTCGTACAGGCATTGTGGGCCTTCTTATATCGTTGAATGTTTGATGCAGTATATAATATATATATTACATAAAACATGGTGGAGGTGTTGTCTACCCTGATCTGAACAGACTGACCCATGATGTGGGAGGAAAAAGCCTTCACTGTCAGATAGACAGCCCTGAGTTCCAGGAGCGTTATGTGATCCTGAGACTCCAATGTGGTCCACACAGTGAAGTCCTCCAGGTGGGCACCCCAACCCAGGAGGGAGGAATCTGTATTAAGCACCACTGTGGGCGATTGCTGGAAGAAGATGCTACTACTCTGAGGTTTTCTTCTTCCTTCCACCAGTCCATGGCCTTTATAAAACACCATGTAACTGGTTCAAACCTTGACAGAGAGTCCTGCTTTTGGGACCAATGAGACCCTAGGTGGAACTGAATATCCTCCATTTGGATCCTAACACCTGGTACCACTGCTGCTGAGGTGGCCATGTGCCCCAGTAACTGAATGAAGAGTCTTGCTGATCTGTAAGGCCTATCAGGTTTGCAACCCTCGCCTTTTTTTTCTCTAAATATTTTTGTTTGTAATCTGCTTACAATACATACTTAATTCTTTTATATCATCATACGATATCCATTCATCCTTAATAGTACAAAACATTATAATAGTTCTATTATGTTTCCCCTATATTACAAACAGTATACCAGCATTATTTTTTTACTTATATACCTCCCCCCTTCCTCCATCCCCTTCTACCATGGAGACTTTAGCACTGAAATAATGGTGGCAATAGCACCTCTATATCTTTCTATGCTGGCAAATCTACTTCTTCTTCTGTACTTATTTCCTCTGACAGTTTTTCATACAGTATTGTTTCCCTTAAACCATTCCACCATTTGTTTTCTGGAAAAATTCCCTATCATTGTAGAATTCCATTGTTCCAATATTAACCTCTTTGTCAACATAGTTGCTATGCAAAAGATTTTATAGTGAGATGCTGTCAACCTTAAATCTGATATATCATTAAAAATCATATATGGAAAGTTGTTGGGAACCTCTACCCCAAGTAACTATTCCAATAAAATTCTGTTATTCTCCACCATGGCTTAATCTTTAAACAATCCCATAAACAATGGGCCAGATTACCTCTCTCTCTCCACATATGCCAGCATTCCTGCCTTTTTTCCTTTGAAAAACTTCCCAATATCTCAGGTGTGAAGTATGCTATATCACCTTTTTTTGTATCGCTTTATTTTTTTGTGACTAAGTAATCTTTATTTGCTTTAATTCTAAGGTTTTTCCACTGTTGCTCTGTATATTTTAATCCAACTTCCTCTTTCCATTTTTTAATTTTTTTTCCAAATATTCTTTCTATAGTGGATAATTATATTGTAAATTCTTTGTAGTAATTTTTCTGATCCAAAATCAATAATTTGTTCCTGTTTTTTAAATTCCTTTGTCATATCCTTGTCAATCTGTGACTTTGTTTTGATTAACTTCTCCAATTTACTTTTCAGGGCCAAATATTGAAGAAAATGTGTTCTTCCCATTCGTTCAAAAGTTTCCTTAAATCTTGAATAGGAAAATAAATATTCCTTCTCTTAATAGTTGATACCATCTCTGTATATGTGAATTTTCCAATTTTTTGTTGGTCCATGGTAGTTAATTATCTCCTTTTAATGTTTGTATTGTTTTTTCAATTGTTTTTCTATTGATGAATAAACCTTAGGAATATTATTATTTATATCCCACATAATACATTCTTTTTCATATTTAGTATGTGTATCCCAAAACAGGAATTCCCAACAACTTTCCTTTCCCTCCAGAAAAGCCCATTCCCACCATGTTTTCATTTGATTGGACAGTGCATTGTACAGTGGGTCAGAACAGCTATATCCTCCAGCCCTCCTGGGAGCAGACACCATTTCCCATGCAGTGCGGGGCATAACCCCCCCCCCGCCATAGAAATTTCTTTAAATTAGTATATTGGATGCGGAGAAAGCCTTCGATAGAGTCCACTGGGAATTTCTCTGGATTATATTGGGGAGAATGGGCTTCCCGGAGAGTTTCATCCAATGGATTAAGTCAGTCTACAAATCTCCTACTGCTAGAATCTACTATAACAGGATCTTTTCTTCTCGATTCCCGTTATTTACAGGCACTGGCAGGGATGTCCCCTGTCACCTTTCTTGTTTAATTTATATTTGGAGCCTCTCCTTCTCAGTATCAAGAATTCACCCATGGTCACAGGATGTTTCATTCAGCAACAGTCTCTGGTTCTTTCGGCCTACGCTGATGATATTCTTTTACACTTGACCAACCCTGAATCGTCTTTAACACACATACTGCATATTATTGACCGGTTTGGCCAGGTGGCTAACTACAAGCTGAATTTAGCTAAATCAATCATATTTCCGCTGAACGTCAACACACTTCAGGTTAACTTTTCCCAGTTTGGCATGAAATGGGCCCCTTTGTCCTTTAAATACTCAGGTATTTACCTTACCAAAGACCCTGAGGTTTTCAGGAAACTTAACCTGGACGACTTGCTGACTAAAATACAGCACGATCTTCAGAGATGGTCTGCTCTTCCTTTATCTCTGTGGGGTCGTATAAATATCGTTAAGATGAACGTTCTGCCTTGGGTTTTTTACCCACTTAGTCTAATGAATATATATCTACCGATGTCCTATTTCCAACACCTCCACAGGTCTATCTCCAAGTTTATTTGGCAAGGCAAGCAACCCAGGAAAGCCTTTTTAAAGCTCAACTTACCTAAAGAAAAGGGGGGGGCTTCATCTTCCCAATTTCATGCTATATTACTGGGCAAGTCACATGTCGAAAATCGGAAGGTGGTACGACTTGAGGGCAGATGATTATTTACCAATTTGGTTACAACTCGAGAGAAAGATTTTAATCGAGTATGGTCTCCAGCCATCCAGAATTTTTTACTATACTTTCTCCACATTACCTCCCCCTCTACAAGGTAGTGTGACTGGTACCTCCATTAAAGTGCTGAATCAATGCTGGAATTTTTTCAATCTTTCTCCTAGGAAAGACACTACCCAGTCTCTTACCCTAAATTTAAACATTAAGATCGGTGGTCTCCCGCTCTCCTTAGACTGGCTCCCTCAGCTGAGGGATTGCTGTGTTGATAACTTGTTCCTGAATAAATCTCTTTTATCCTCGGGAGAGGTTATGGCCAAATATAATATCCCTCAGAAGTTCATTTTTAAAGTCTTCCAGCTAAGACACCTAGTGGCCTCCAGTTTTGGGTCCAACCCCACATCTTCTCAAGTTAAGCCCTTCCTAGACCAGATACACGAACAGGCAAACAAGGCCCATAGCATTTTCAAGATTTATTCCTTCCTACTGGACATTAAATTCCCTAATCCCCTGATTGGTTCTAAATGTTGGTCCTCTCTTGTGCCAGAAACCCCTCTAGTCTGGGACCAGATTTGGGTAGATACGTACCGGTATCTCTCTCAGGACAGGCATAGACTCACTCAATATTATATATTGAATAACTTGTACTATACCCCAGTCAAGTTGGCTAAATTAGATAGACTACCTTCAACTCTTCGTACAAGGTGCGGCATGGTGGAAGGGAACCTGATACATATTTTTTGGCAGTGTGAAAAGGTGGCTTCACTATGGTGGACCATCCAGTCTAACCTAGACCCTCTTTTGGGTCTAGGTGATTTATTTACTATAGAAGTATGTATTCTAGGGATGTTTTCCAATATACAGGTTATGGAGCGTAGATTCCATATGGCTTTAATTTCTATAGTTGTTAAAAGATTGGTCCTTAGGCACTGGATGGATCAACTGGTTATATCGTATGCAGAATGGATCAGTGAAATTTCTCTCTGCTTTCGGACTGAAAGATTAATAGCAAGCTCCCGGAATTGCTTGGCCTCATTTGAGCGGAAATGGGGTAAATTATATGCTCTTTATTTGAACTAATGTCTTGATGGGAACACCTCTGGCTTCCTTAGAGGCTATCAGCTCAATGTGTACTCCTTGTTATATACAGGGTACATTATAATTCAGGCTACATGTAGTTAGAATCGTTTTTTTTTTTTTAAGAAGGCACATCCTGGGGTGGGAGAGACGGGGGTAAGGGGATAAGGGTTGGGGAGGAAGGGGGGTTCCTTATTATTTTACAAGACTCAGGGATTCCTATAGAATTCTGCAGGTTTTTTTTACTGTTACTATTAAGTAATTACTGTCATTTGCTATGGTGTGTATTCCCTATACCATTTGCTCATATTTTTCATCTTTCTATAAACTAATAAAGAAATATAATTTAAAAAAAAAGAAATTTCTTAAAACTTCTCTTAACATTATCAAACCAATCAGCATTTGGAAACCCTACTACCACCTGTATGGCAAATATCATGTGGGGTAAAGCCATTATTTTAATCTGACCCCCAAAATGATAAGGATAGCGTTTTCCAATTCTGTAGTAGGCTTGTATTTTTATCTTAGCCTTTTGATAGTTAAACTTAATTGTATTTTCTTGTTTACTATAAGTGTTTATCCCCAAATATTTAAAATTATTTGCTACTGTAAAATTGTCTCATATTAATTTGTCCAATTTGGTTTTCCCCTCCATAATTGGCACAATCACTGATTTAGCCTTATTCAAACTATATCCTGAAAACCTCGCATATTTAGCTATTTCTTCCAGGAAAACTAGGATGGACATCTTACTCTTTGTTATAAATAATAATACACAATCTGCAAATACATTATTTTTTGTACATTCCCCATTGATATTAATACCTTATATTTGCTGATTCATTCTAACATAGTTCAAAAAAGGTTCTAGGCATAACAAAAATAAGTTTGGAGACGGGGGCACCCCTGTCTTACCCCATTGAACATAGGCATTGGTTCGGTCAAGTAGTAATTAATAGCAAATCTAACCGTTGTTGTATGGTAAATCATCATAACAGGCAGTAATATTGATTGGGGTATGCCCCATCCCTGTAAGCATTCCTTCATAAATGTTCTAACACATCAAAAGCCTTTGTCACGTCTATGGCCACAGCATGCAACTCCAGTTGGTTATTTCTTGCAAAGTATATTATTGCTTGCACTTTTCTAGTGGCCTGGTACATGTTTCTTCCTTTAATTAAGTCAAATTGGTTTGGATGCATATTGTGTGGCAAGGACTCTTTCTTTCTATTTACTAATATTTTAGTTAGTAGCTTATAGTCAGAATTTAATAAGGCAACAGGCCTATAAGTAGTAGTAAGTAAAAATCTTTAATTTTATACAGGAAGATGGAAATACAGCCATTGGGACTGGAGTCCTGTTTTCAAGATTACGGTTTCATTAATACATGCTATAAACACATAACATATACCACATTTAACAGACTTCTAGACAAGTGTGCAAAACAGCACTTCACTTAAATGTGCACCTCAATTCAAATTTCCTTACACAGACTGTTATTATTGCAGTTACCCCATCCCGTTATGAAATTTGATTTTGATATCCAATGATTTCAGATATATTTGTTTATTTGTACTTAGCAAATGTTTATATGTGGCCGCTTCTTCAGAAAAAAAGAAAGGGATCATGTTGATTGTTGTATGATATTATTTATTTCTAATAACACCTACACTCTGAAGTCAAGCCCCTTTTGAAGTGGACTTGAAATATCTTAGGATGTTTCTTTAGTTCTTCTTCTTGATGCCCTACTGTATGCCAGCATTTGTTTACATTATGTAAAAGGGTCATGCTTCCATATTTGTTATTGAGCTTTTGAGTTGAAAATAAATATAAACTCTTTACTATTTCTAAGACTATACTTGTTTTCCCTTTTACATAATTTTTCAATAAGATAATCTGGCTTCCCTGGTCTTAACGTTTTGTGAATCAAACTAGTCCATTTTAATCTTCTTTTATTTTCCAAGTCTAAACATTTTAAACTTTTGTACATTATACTGTAATGTGCTGCATAATTACATTTAAGGACAAACCTTGCCATTCTATTATATAATCTGTCTACTTTCATCAAATTTGTTTTATCTGCCAAGTTATATATGTGATCCTCATAATCTAACAGGAATTAAAAGCTGATTTACCACAGACTGTCTCATCATGAGAGTTAGGCAGTGGCTGGTTCTCCTAAATGCACCTAGTCTGTTATCAATTGTTTTGATCATCTCATTTAGATGATGTTCGAAGCTCAAGGTTGCATCCACTCAGATTCCTAGGTATTTATATTCATTAACTTGGGTCAATAACTCATTATCCCTTGTTTGTATTGTGATTTTCTTTTTCTTATTATTTGCCATTGAACCAAACACCATTGTCTAGGACTTTTTCCCATCTAGGGCCAAATTGGAGCCTGCGAACCAGATGCACAGCACATCAAAGTCTTTTTGGAGATGATTTTCCATTTTTTGCAAAGTATTACCTGTTGCTATCAGCACCGTGTCGTCCACGTACAGGCATAATTTTGTCTCCGTCGTGTTGTGCCACCTGGTTCACATACACCAAAAACAGTGTAGGCCCCAGAATTGATTCCTGCTTATTTGTTCTTTCTTTGATAAAACATTGCCCACTTAGACCTGCTGAAACTGGTTACATAGGTATGATTTAAACCATTGTGAGGTATTCTGCTACCCCTATTTCCAGGAGCTGATCTTGCATAATTACATGGATTACCATGTCAAAAGCTTTGGATAAATCCATGAACACCACACCCACATCCCGTCCAGCATTTAAAGATGTAGCAATCATGTTGACCAGGTCAGTGAGTGCGGTGTTCATGGAATACCCACACCTAAATCCAGACTGAAGTTTAGATATTAATGAATACTGATCCAAATATTCTTGTAGCCGTTCCTGACCAGAGCCTCCAAAATTTTTCAGACAATGGACAGAGGTGCTATAGATCTGCAGTTTGCGGGATCTGTTTTTTTGACTGCTCTTATGTATAGGAATTACTGCTGCTAATTTCCAGGTACTGGGGAAATGCCTCTCTGTTAAGCTCCAGTTTAATGGTATGGTTATTACTGGGGTTATAACTTCTATTGAGTCCTTTATAAATCTGGAGTCCACTCTGTCAGGGCCACAGCCTTTTTTTATATTTAATTTTCTTATTTGATTTTTCACTTGGTTACAGGTAATCTTTCTAAATCTAAATTTAGGACTTTCAAAGTTTTTTTCCTCATTTATTTTATTGTTACCAATGTTTGTTTGCCTTGGTATATTAACATCTAGTAAGGTTGTGAAATAATTGTTTAACAAATCAGCAGAAGATTTGGGATTTTGTAATATTCCATTTTGAGTCATTGGTATAATGGGCTTATTTTTTGCTGGGGATTCAAAAGATCTGATTAATGCCCAGTATTGGCTAGGATTTGATATGACCTCAACTTTATTTTTATAGTAATTTCATTTAGTATTTCTCAGGTGTTGTTTTAGCCTAGTCCAGCCTTTTTTATATTTATTCCATATTTCTGCTTTTGTTTGCTAATTTCCATAAACGGTTCTTAACTCTAATTTCTTTTTTCAGCTTTTCTGTGATTCACAGGGCTTGTTGTTTTTGTTGAGTTTTCTTTGTGTACTGTGCTACATTATTACATGCCAGTAAAAACTTTGAAATATTCTGTTGCCATATCCAAATCCGGTATTAGAAAAGTTCTATCCCAATCTATTTTAACTAGTTCAGATAACAACTTTTCTTCAGAATAATTTTTAAAAGATCTTGTTTTCCCTAGCCATTATATCTGAGCCCACTAGTCTGGTTTCTTGATCTTTTAGTTGAAATATACCCTTTATTAAACTATGGTCTCCTACAGTAGGCTGTTCTATTTGTATTAATAATGGTCTAACTTTGGGAGAAATAAAAATAAGATCTAATATATTTCCCTTACTTGTAAGTGAACTTTTTCTGGTTGGACTTGTAACAATTTGTTTTACATTTAGGGGCCTAAAACTTTTATCCAGTACATTGCCTCATATCTGTACCCATGCTGCGTTACAATCAGCTGTTAACAACAGGTCTTTCCCCATTGTCTTGCTCAAGATTGTTTGTGAAACAATGTTAAATGATTTTGTACTAACCTTAGGAGGAGAGTAAATCACACCCAAGACCAAATCCACCCCCTGGATCTCCACTAGTAAACATTCTATTTTCTCCATGTGATTTGCATATATAGCCTCAGTTTGACCCAATTCCTATTTTGTATATAGCAGCACTCCCCGTTTTCCTCTCAATCTAGTCTATGGGCATAATATCCTTCAATATCTATTTCTGGGTCCTTTATGTTTTTATTTAACCAAGTTTCAGTTAAGGATATAATTTCTGGATTTTCTGCTGCTACCCAGGTATTTAAATGATCCAACTTATTCTTTATGCTCCTGGCACTGTCATACAACAATGTCATATTTTGAGATGGTGGTCATGGATTTGTCCCCACATAGTAAAATTAAGCACATGTTTGTCTTTGTGTTTTGTAATTTCAACATAGATGAAAAAATAACTGTAGTCAAGTTTAATACCTGTACCTTTACCATATTAAATGTGTTCCTTTTACTGTGCAAATTTATAAGATTTATTTTTCCATCTACCACCCTTCCCCCATTGGGCATATTATTCTGCAATACCAGCATGCTCACCCTCTCCAGCATATTTCCTCCTCCCACCTCAACATAAAGCACAGCCAAAGCAAGGCCTAGACAAACAGCCAACTTTAATCGGATCCTTACCTTCCTTTAAAATCAATATTATTTTGGCCTACTTCATAGATTCTGGAATTGGTCCCCCCCCCCTCTTATTTCCTCAAATAATTGTCTAAGCTTGGGTATCATTTTTTCCTGAAAAGTATCATGATGTTTTGTTGAACGTCCAATATTCCTTAATTGTATTATTAATTTTATCAGTGTAATCCTGATTTCTCAACAAAGAACTGTTTAATCTCTAATTCCTATAGTAACTCCTACCGTATCCAGTATTTTTATATCTGAAGTAATGCATGCTCATTACAGGGTCAATGAACAACTCGGCACAATGTAGGAAGGCAGCTGCAAAGGCCAATAAAATGCTGGGTTGTATTGCAAGGGGTATAGCCTCGAGGAGGGAGGAGGTGATTCTGCCACTGTATAGGTCATTAGTTAGACCACACCTGGAGTACTGCGACAATACTGGCATCCGTCTGAAGAGGGACATTAAGTTACTGGAGGGTGGCAGCACAGGCGACAAAAGATGATCAAGGGCTGGGGACTGTCACGGACAGGAGGTTGAAGGAGTTGAACATGTACTCATTGGAGGAGAGGAGAGACGGGTGACATGATTGAAACCTTTAAATACATGAAAGGAATAAACAAGACAAGTACAGAGGGGCTGTTCAAAGTAAGGGAGGGGAGGGACACCAGGGGCCATGATATGAGACTGGAGCGAGGAAGGTTCAGGAGGGAGATGAGGAGACACTTTTTTACAGAGAGGGTGGTGGCTGGGTGGAATGCGTTACCTCCTGAAGTGGTATGCAGTAGAACAGTGGACTGCTTCAAACGAGGATGGGACAGGACAAGGGGGAGGGTTAATGAAGGGGAAGGGTGGAAGTGAGGGGCAGCTGCAGAATAAGGGGTGCTAGCTGCACATTCGAGCAGCCTTGATAGACCTCTAGGCCTTTATCTGCTGGCAAATTTCGTATGTTCGTATGGTCAGACATTATTACAGAAGAATGTTTAATCTCTTTAATAGTATTTACCAATGATTTGGAAGCCAAAATGAGATCAATCCATGTAAAAGTTTTATTTTTTTTTATCCTGATAGGTATACTCTTTACAAATTGGGTTCATTGTTCACCTCCCATCTATCATTTCCTGGTTTAAAATGAAATTATTGATTAACTTTGCATGACGCTTATTATAGATCTGTGATTTATAGAGTTTATCCATTTTAGGGTCCATTAAAACATTAAAGTCCTCAATACTATCTTATTTTCTGCTTCTGTGTAAACCAATCCCTTTACAATTTCTGCCAGAAAATCAGCATATTCGATAAAAGGAGCATACATCGTTGCCACTGTTTGATAATACTGTAATTTAGCCATAACTATCCTTCCATCGGAATCTGCATAAATGTTTAATATTTTTATATGGGGTGATTTTTTATTAAAATTGCCACACCTGCTTTTTTTTCTGGTTCCTGCAGAAAAAATTATATTTTCTATCCATATTTGTTTCAATTTTAGGATTTCTTGTTTATCCAAATGGGTCTCCTGTAATGCCATACATTCAGCTTTTGTTTTTCTTAAATAGTTCAACAATTGTGCCCTCTTAATAGGTGAATGTATCTCATTTATGTTCAATGACACACATCTCAACAAACGTTGATTACACATTATAATGGTAAAAAGTAATTCCTTGAATGGATCTACTTATTTATTTATTGAATAGAATCGGAATTACAATCCTTTGAGTCACAGACTCTTCTGCAAAGGCTCCACGTCAGATACAGGGGGTGGAGGGTAAACAAGTACAGGAATATACATACAGACAAGCATTCTTGACAATACAGTACTGGAGACACAGTCCAGGCATTAACTTAGATAAAAACTGTTAACAGACGTAGGCAGCAGTCTGTAGGTCACTTAAATAGAAAAGACACGAAGGCAATAGAAAAGACATGAAGGCAATGCTTATACTTGGGATCTAGAGACCCTGTGTCGGAGGAAGGAGAGTACGGGGAAAACAAGTATTGGGCAGGGTTAGCCACAATCACAAATGGCAGATTCAAGAAGTTGGGCTTTGAGGCCTGCTTTGAAATGGTAGATGCTATGGGTCAGAGAGAGCGGCAGAGGTAACGTATTGAGCCAAAGTGGGGAACGGTAGTAGAAGGATCTTTGGCCAAGAGATGTTCTACAGTGGGGAATAAGAAATGAGGGGTTGGCAGTGAGCCTTGTATTGCGTCTGATGGGGGCAGTGCTGACGATGGGGAGAAGGCCGGCGGGGGCTTGCTGGAGATGTATCTTTTTTGCGAGGATGCAGGTGTGGTACTTTAGCCTTTGTTGGAAGTTAAGCCAACCAGCTAGAGCATAGAGCTCACAGGTATGGGTAAGTCTGTTGCTGCTAGTGACTAGACGGCAGGCTTTATTCATGGCAATGTTAATGTAACGTAGTGTGGTGGGTTCTGCTGAGCCACAGATCACAATCCCGTAGTCAATTAGGGAGAGGATTGCGGAGGAGACTGCAAGCTGCATGGCCTGTGCGGGTAAGCAGTGTTTCAGTCTGTAGAGGATACCTACTCTGGCACTGATAGTGGAAGCGAGGAGTTGAACGTGACTATGGTAGGAGAGGGAGGTGTCTAATGTGATGCCCAGATATTTAAAACTATTAACTTGTTCAAGAGAGCGCCTTGTGTGTTTTGATTAGGAGTGCAGCCTGACTGTGAGGGCTTTGGCGGTGCGCAAAGATCATAGCCTTAGTTTTGCTATAGTTGATGATCAGGCGGTGTTCAGTGAACCATGTTTCAAGTTCCCAGAAGAAGCCCTGTAGGGCAAGTTGGAGGGTACTAGGATGTGAGTGTTTCCAGAACAGGACCGCATCATCAGCATACAGTAGAAGACGACTGCTGCATGCCTTGGGGAAAGAGTTTAAAAAGAGGGTGAAAAGAAGTGGTCCAAGTATAGATCCCTGTGGAACCCCCCGAGCAGACTGCTTTGCGGGAGGAGATGGTGGCATTTATTCTGACTTGTTGAGACCGGCCTGAGAGGTAATCCTTAAACCAGGCTGTAGCCTCAGGGGCCACATTTAGCTTTGGAAGGACACTAAGCAGGAGTTCATGATTGACAGTGTAAAAAGCCTTGGACAGGTCCACATAGATTGCACCAGCGATTGAGCCTTGGTCAAGGGCCTCGTGTATGAACGAGGTGAGTTCCGTTAGCGCAGTGACAGTGCTATGGCCGGTCCGGAAACCATGTTGTTCCTGGCAGAGAAGGTTCTGTTTAGTAAGGTGTTCAGTTATCTGGTCTGATACTATTTTTTCGAGTGCTTTGGAGAGAGAAGGAAGTATTGAAATTGGTCTATAGTTGCTGGCCCTTGCGGGGTCGCCGCTTTTCAAAATGGGGGTGATTGTAGCTCTCTTCCAGCAAGAGGGGAACTGACCGAGGCAAAGCGAGAGGTTGAGAATTTTAGTGAGGTGTGGTAATGTGACATCTAGGGTCAGTCTGATGAGTTTAAGATCAAGGGAGTCATTGCTGTAACGGGTATTGGCACAGTATTTAGTACGTAGTGTTTTTGCCCTCGCGGCGGAGATGACTCAGCCTGAAAGGAATAGAACTGGCATTATGAGATGTCAGGGGTGGGTGGAGGGAGTGGGTTGAAGAAATTAGGGAGGGAGAATATGGGAGAGATCCGAGAAGCGGAGTTAAGGGCTTCTGCAATAGCGAAGGTTCCGGGTGAGAGCCCCATTAATAGAGAGTTGGGTAGGGGAGGGGAGCAGATTTCCCACTAAGTTCTTTTATATTTTCCAGAATTTTTCACTACCTCCCAGGAGGAGGTAAGGGTTTGTTGGTAGTATGCCGCTTTCGCCGTCGAAGGCCCAAGTACATTTGTTGCGGGCCTCCCTGTATAGTTGCCTATCCTGCATACCCTGGGAGTCAAGGGCCTTATGCCATAGGTTGTCCCTCTGCTGGAGCAGGTGTAGAAGTGAGGGTGTGATCCAGGGAGTGGTTCTGGTTTTAACTACTTGCTTCACGTGGGGGGCACAAATGTCACAGGCCTTATTGAACGTGGTTATAAAGTGTGAGAGCGCTAGGTCTACTGACTGTGAGGTGTAGATGGGGAGCCAGTTGCTGTTGGTGAGATGGGCATTGAGTTTCGCGATACCACCTCTTTTTAGCTGTCTCTGTAAAGAGATTTGAGGTGGGGCAGTAGGCATTTTACCAGACCACCAGCAGATCACTGGGGAATGGTCACTGATGGTGTCAGGGAGCACCGTAACATGGGAGAGGTTCCTAGGCCTGTTGGTGAAGATAAGGTCTAACAGGGTGGTGGTCCCAGATCTAATGTTCTGTCTGGTAGGGGAGGTGACGAGCTGGGCAAGATCATATGCCATGGCAGTGTCTTTAAAGCTGGATGTGGCTGGGGATAGCCAGTTGACATTGAAGTCACCCAATATGATGGACTCACTCGTGTTAGGTATGAGAGAGACACTGTGTAGGTGGGAATCAAATGCGGGTTTTGCTTTCTAGAGGCATATAGGCCGAGGTAATGTGAAGCGCTTCTGAACCCAGACTGAGTTTGACTGTAAGTGCCTGGGCGCCATGGAGTGTTGTGGGGGTTTGAACTACAGTGGCTTGGTGTGAGGATTTAACATATATTGCACAGCCACCCCCTCTCCTGCTGATCCTATCAGTCCGGAATATGGAATAATTACTGAGGGAGACCACAATGTTGGGAATTTTTTCAGACAGCCAGGTTTCTGAGAGGGCTAGGATATCCGGTGCATGCTGGGCAACCCAGCCTTGGAGGAGGGTGTGTTTTTTAGGCAGACTGCAAATATTAAGGGTGGCTAGCAGTAGGCGCCCCCTTGTGTTGTAAGGTGTGGCCATTGTACTGGGTGGTCCAGGGTTAGGGTGGACATTGCCAGCTAATAAGAGAAGTAGAAGGACGTTACGCAGGAGGTCCAGCCTGCAGAGCTTGGATGAGTGACATTGGGATTGGTAGGGAGTAGGGTTTTTAGTACTGGTGGTGGGCACTGGCAGACTGGGAAAGATGCCAGCTAGTAGGGTTGGGATATTGAAAGGCACGAGTTTGGGGCTTACCAATGTGGGGTATGCTTGTGGGATGATATGGGGGAGTGCTGAGCTACAATGCTTATCTTGTGGGGGTGAGAGGGTTAAGTTGAGGGTGTGTGAATAAAGGTCAGCAGAAACCTTCTGGCCTGGGAAGGAGATGTTAGAGGGATTGCATCTGTAATAATCATAGGTACAACAATGGTAGGTGAGGGGTTTAACGCAGTGTGGGTTGGGAGCCTCGGGGGTAGTAGAGTAGGCTGTAAGAGACTGGAGATCAGGAGGGCTGCAACTAGTGGGGACAACACTGTATAGCTGGATAGGGAGAGAAGTGTGGCAGCGGCCACTAGTGTTAGTTTTGTATAACCTGCAGCTGGAAAAGTGAGCTGATAGGATATTTCACGATGTCACTTGACCAACCCTGGCTATAAAGTCGAGAGCCGAGCAAGGGTGGTGGTGGGGTCTGTGGGGAGCCGAACGCATAGCGTTCGGCGGGGCAGGAACCACCCAGGAGCATAATGAAATCACTGCAGCTTACAGGCAGAGAATGAAAACGCAAGCAGCCTGTGTTTTAAAGTTAAGTAGCAGCCTGTGTTTTAAAGTTGAGTAGCAGCCTGCAGCATGTGTTTTCAAGCTAAATAGCAGCCTGGCTTCTAGCCAAGGGCGCTCTTTCCAGAGCCCGAGTAGTCCAGTGCCAGGGAGGAGAGTGAGCAAAAGGCGCCAACTTTAAAATCTGGAGCGCGGTCCAGTTCACGTACCTGTCCTTCTTGCAGTGGGAGCCGAAAGTCGGGGAGGGCTCCTCTCGGTGAATGCCCTCATGACCCTGGGGAGAAGAGAAAGAAAACAGGAGCTTTTAAGTATTTTTGTGAATGGGCGGGGAGAATACAGAGGTGAGCAACAGCGACAAAAGAAAGAACAGCGGGAGGGGGGTTGTTAGAAAAATCAAGTCACACTAGGTAAAGCACAATACGAATTAAGTACAGGAACAGGGGAAAATTTTAACTTTATGTTTGCAGTCCCAAAATCACAGTCAAACTCTTGAGGCCAAAGGTTCAAGCCCACACAGGAGTATAATGAAATCACTGCAGCTTACAGGCAGAGAATGAAAATGCAAGCAGCCTGTGTTTTAAAGTTAAGTAGCAGCCTGCAGCCTGTGTTTTAAAGTTAAGTAGCAGCCTGCAGCCTGTGTTTAAAGTTGAGTAGCAGCCTGCAGCCTGTGTTTTCAAGCTAAATAGCAGCCTGGCTTCTAGCCAAGGGCGCTCTTTCCAGAGCCCAAGTAGTCCAGCGCCAGGGAGGAGAGCGAGCAAAAGGCGCCAACTTTAAAATCTGGAGCGCGGTCCAGTTCGCGTACCTGTCCTTCTTGCAGTGGGAGACGAAAGTCGGGGAGGGCTCCTCTCGGTGAATGCCCTCACGACCCAGTCCTTCTTGCAGTGGAGCCGAGAAGTCGGGAGGGCTCCTCGTGAATGCCCTCACGACCCTGTCCTCTTGCAGTGGAGCCAGTCAGGGAGGCCTCGGTGAATGCCCTCACGACCCTGTCCTTCTTGCAGTGGGAGCCGAAAGTCAGGGAGGGCTCCTCTCGGTGAATGCCCTCACAACCCTGTCCTTCTTGCAGTGGGAGCCGAAAGTCGGGGAGGGCTCCTCTCGGTGAATGCCCTCACGACCCTGTCCTTCTTGCAGTGGGAGCCGAAAGTCGGGAGGGCTCCTCTCTGTGAACCCTCAGCCCTGTCCTTCTTGCAGTGGAGCCGAGAAAGTCGGGAGGCTCCTCTCAGTGACAGCCTCACGACCCTGTCTTTCTTGCAGTGGGGAGCCAAAGTCGGGAGGGCTCCTCTCGGTGAACGCCCTCACGACCCTGTCCTTCTTGCAGTGGGAGCTGAAAGTCGGGGAGGGCGCCTCTCGGTGAATGCCCTCACGACCCTGCCCTTCTTGCAGTGGGAGCCGAAAGTCGGGGAGGGCTCCTCTCGGTGAATGCCCTCACGACCCTGGGGACTTAACATATAGCCCTTAATATGTATCCATGGTAGTTCTTATACTGACAAACTACCCTCTCCCTTCCCCTCCCCCAGACCCACACCGATCATAGGACCTATATGCATACCTTTTCATTCCTCTTAACCTTCCCTCCCTCCCTCTTGCAGTGTTAACTTCATAGTGATCGTCTAAAAGGTAGAAAAAATGGAAAAGAAACCCCACACTTCAAAAAACTCCAATTTTTTCCTTAAGTATTTTTTCTGCATCTTCCACTGTGTCAAAAACCAACCTCTGGCCTCCCAAATTAACTTTCATTTTAGCAGGATAAATCATAGTTGCCCTATGCCCCTTCAGCCAAAGTCTGTTCCTTATATTATCGAATTTCTTTCTCTGCTGCAAGTTCTTGTGGTAGGTCGTTGTATATGGATATAGAGGCTCCTTTCACCACAACTCTTCTTTTTTATATACATCATTCATCAAATTCTCTTTATCTTGTGAATTAAAGAATTTTATAATAACTGGACTAGGTGGACCTTGTTTCTGATCTGGTCAAAAAACTCTTGTGAATTCGATCCAGATTCAGCTTTAATTCTTTGGAGGGTACATCCAAAAATTCTGATATAAACAGAGCCAAAGTTTATTTTAATAGCATGTCTCTGTCCCAAGCCTCTGGTGCTCCAATAATTATGTTTTTTCTTCTCAAGCTAGCCTCTAAATCCATTAATTTTTTTTCTAATGTCATTGTTGTTCCCTTCTAAATTTGTTACAGAATTCTGCATCAGTAGCTGCTGATCCTCTAAATTGGAGATTCTTTCCTATGCTTGCCTCAGTTCATTTTTTAGTTCTTGATTTTTTTTTCATGAATTGGGTAACTGACGTTTGATATAATTCCCTTTTTTGCTCCATTTTTGCTGTTGTCATTTCTGCTGATAATAGTGCAATTTGGTCCATTATAGCCTTGGCCCATGGGGGCCTTTCCCAGTCCAGACTCCCTGAATTATCTGAAGAGTCTGTGTCCAGTATTGAACTTCTGTACTCCCCACTCTGCTCATTTCTGCCTCGGGTTAAGCTTTTCTTTTTTATAGTCATAGCTTCCTCTTGCTCCAACACAGTAAGCAGCTCTTGCACTGTTTATTTTTTACCAAACCATTTTGAGAGTTATATTTTTCTCCCCCCACCAACAGTTCTACCAAGGCATTTAAATTAGCATTAGTATTAAAAGGTAATGGCCATACTTCCGTTGCAGCACAGAGGTCTGTTACTTCAATTCCTTGAAAATTAGCAAAGGCATCTTTTATGATATTTACATTCTGTATGCATTTATCTAGTATAGCATGTTGCAGCACGTTATTATTTTTGCATACCTTTTCTGAGCTGATGTCCCACTCTGTTTTCTCCTTGTGACTCCTCTAAGGCCTCTGTTTGCAGGTCACTTCTTGTTTGTTGGATCATCTCAGTTTGTACAATTCCTCCAGTCTCAGTAACATTCGGCGTGCTCACCTGTTGAGTCACTTCTCCTGAAGTCGCCAGTTTGTCCGATGCTTGTTGTGTTTCAACAGAGTCCATTTCTTTCAGTTTTTGTCAGAGCGTTTAAGAAAAATCAGGGCCGTATTAGGCACCATCGCTTTGCCTGAGGATGCAGCCCTCTCCTCTCACAAGTCCTCTGCAACTCTAGCATCATTTAGTTTTCTAGTTGGGGTGATCCTTTTTTTCCCCTTCTCCGAGTCCGTAAGACAGTTCCTTCTACTCATGTTGGACCTTAGCCGGGTCTATATTTCTAGCTGTTTTATAGCTTCAGTAAAGGTTTTTGAGTCGCTTCCAGTTTTTGCTGCAGCCGTTTGCCCGGGGCCATAATCTCTTTAACACCACCAGCCGTTTCAACCTACATAACACTTTATAGGTCATCCGCTGTGCCTTTTTATTTTTCTCCTATATCCAACTTCTCTAGCACAGTGTATCTGAGTCTATTCAAAGGTACAAAATTCAGACACTGCACGGCATGCTAGCTTATGCCAAGAAAGGGAAAGGTTAGAGCTGCTCTCAGTCACTGAGCACCATCGCCATCTTAGTTCTTCCCGGAAGTGATCAGACTTCATTTGCAATCCTACATAGGATACATAGACAGTGTGGGCAGATAAGGGCCTATGGCCCACCTAGTCTGCAAACTGAGCTTGTAAGTTCAGTTTGTTTTCCTAGAAGTCTGTTTCCCCTTACCCCTGCCCTCTAGAATTCCTTTATGTCTATCCCATGCATTCTTAAATCCCGTGATTGTTTCAGCCCCCACCACTTCCTCTGGCAGTGTGTTCCACTTGTCCACCACCCGTTCTGTGAAGAAATTCTTTCTCATGTTTCCTCTGAATCGTCCTCCCTCCAACTTCATCCCATGCCCTCTAGTCCTGAAACATCTTTTTCGCTTAAAAATAGTGTTTTCCTGCACCCTGTTCCTCCCTGTAAGATACTTGTATGTCTCTATCATATCCCCTCTCTCCCTCCTCTCCTCCAGGGAGTACATGTTCATCCTCTCCTGAAGGAGGAAAGCTTTGCCCTGCCGGGTGTCCCACTCTGCTCCTATGAAGTCCAGTACCTGGACAGGTTCTGTCTGGAACTTTGGAACATTCACCAGGAATCCCAGATCCTCTTGGATTGTCTGGGTGAGCTGGAGAGAGGCTTTGGCCTCCTGGTAAGACCCTCCTGAGACTTGACAATCATCCAGGTAAGGGAAAACCACCACACCCTGCCTTCTCAAGTGAGCTACAACTACTGCTAGGCACCCTGTGAAGATCCTTGGTCCTGAGGACAGGCCGAAGGGTAGGACCACAAACTGGTAGTGGTATTCCCCTACACTGAACCTGAAGTACTTCCTGTGGAAGGGGCATACTGGAATATGAAAGTAAACACCCTTCAGAGCCAATGACTCCAGCCAATGTCCCTGTTGCAGAGATGGGATCACTGTAGACAGTGTCACCATCTTGAATATTTCTTTTATTAAGTGTTTGTTCAGAAATCTTAGATCTAAGATGGGTCACCACTCTCCATTTTTCTTGTGGGTCAGGAATTATCTTGAGTTCAACCCCTTTCCCTATTAGGAAGGGGGAACTCTTTCCACTGCATTCGCTTACAGCAGCTTTTTCACCTCCAACTCTAGCAGGAGATTTTTGCTGGGGTATAACATGGGAGAGCACTGTGTGCCTGCAGTTTTGAAAATCTTTTGAACTGTAGCGAGAGACCTTGACTCATTATCCCCAGAACCCACTTGTCTGTGGTAATATCTTTCCATGCCTGGAAATAGTGAGATAATCTCTCTCCTATCCCCCGGCAATGACTGGGCAACCTGGGCAGGCATGTCAAGGATTCTGCTTTGCTTGTACCTTGGGAATGGAGTGGTTTCAGCCCACTTAGTACCCTTACTATTTTTTGCCCCCCCAAAAAAACTCTGAAGATGGTAATCATAAGTCACAAAAAAAACCTTGGCCCCACCTCCCCTTCTATAAGGCCTTTGGGAAGTGCAGGCCTCTTCCTTCTCACTGTTGCTTTTGTAGGTGGTCCTATACTCATCCACCTTTTTCATACAGGCCTCTGTTTTGTTTCCAAACAAGGAATTCCCCTCACAGAGGAAATCCATGGCCTTTGTCTGAGTGTCCTGTGAGAGTCTGGTAGTCCTGAGTCATGCAAACCCTCCTCAAAGACACCATGTGTGCCATTACTTAGTATTTTTTTCACATTTGAAGTAATAAAAGGAGCGCCCCTTTTAATACGGCTTGGACCAGGTTTTTATCAGTATTCTTAGCTGTTGCTGCAACACCTACTGTCCCATGAGGCCAGAGAGCACTGCCTGCTGCATGCTAGTTCATTTTTGTCACAACAGAAGTGATTTTAAACAACTAACTCACCTTATGGAAAAACAGGTGTACCAAAACAGCTGAAAATACTAATGAAAACCTGGTCCAAGCCATATTAAAAGGAGCGCTACTTTTATTACTTTAAATGTGAAAAAAAGTACTGAAGCAGACTCAAAATGAGGTAAGAAGGGTATCACACAAGTCAGGAGATGAGCAATCCATCATAAATGGAATTGTATTCCAGTGTGCTTATTCTTTTACAAATAAAAGTCAAATCAAAAATCAAATCAAGGTGCTGCTATGGAGTCTGCACTTCTTAAACTTATGTGAGGGATTCCTGGGGTTTGAAGAAAAAAATTATGCGCCGTAGTAATGTTGTTTCTTCCAAAGGGATCACCCCTCACTTGAGTTTAACAATCCCTAATCCCTGCCTCTCCGTCCAAAAACTGGAAAAAGGTTCATAAAACAATCTGTTCCTTTTCTAATTGCTTGAGCATTACTTGTTACTGTGCTTTGACAATTGTTGCTAAGTGGTCTAAACGACTTTAGTGTTTTTCATAACAAATTGATTTGTTCTACCTTGTTTTAAAAATGACAAAAATTTTTTGATAAAAAAATTTAAGAATTTTTGGTTGCCATTTAGCTAGTTTCGGTGGTCACTGCTCACCCTAGCTATAGAAATAACTCTGACATCAGAGGCAGGGGTGAGCATGACCACACAGCAGAGTTTGAATTTCGTTCTTCATTCCATAATTAGCGTACAATTCTACAGCTCCAGGGCTGCTTATTCCTGAGGAATGACTGCACTTGTTAAATGGTGAGGGATTCCTTTAGAAGAAACAACATTACTACAGTGAGTCATTTTTTTTGTTTGTTTGGTTCATTTGTACAGAGAAACCGTACTACCATACAAAGAGAAAGGTGGATGACTGAAGGCAAGGCAAAGCAATTTTATTTTTAGGGCACCCAATCCCAGAGGCTCTGGCTGCCATAGAAACCTATGGAAGACAGTATAAAATAAGATACAGCATAAAAGTAATATATTAAAAAACATCACCAGGCCCATAACTCAAATTGAAAAAATTAGTTCTTAAATGTGTTTTAAAAATTTTGACCAATGAGTTTCTCTTAGTTCAGGGGCAAGGGTATTCCATAAAGCCAGTGCTGCAGCCCCAAAAGCCCAATCCCCTAAAGACTTTCTGTGAACAGAGAGGAGGCTTGCCTCAGAAGAATGGAGTGGGCAGCTAGGAGCTTACGGGATCAGGAGGTCTTTACGGTAGCCAGGGCCCAAACTGTGCAGGGCCTTGTAAGTCAGCAAGCCAACCTTGAAAATGAAGTGTCAACAAACTGGCAACCAGTACAGACCACAGAGAACCAATGTAATATGCTTGCACAAGGAGCTGCAGTCAGCTGGGCTGTTGTGTTCTGCACTAGCTGTGGGCAACACATCGACCTCATGGATAATCCTATGTATAAAGTGTTGCAGTAATCCAGTGTAGATGTGAATAAGGCATGCACTAGGGTCAGCAGGCACAAGAAAGGGCTTTATCCAAGCAAGGTTTAAAAGACGGAAAAAGTCACTGAGGACTACAGCTAACATCTCATGTTCTTGTGTCAGCTTGGAGTCCACAATGATCCCCAGCATTCTAACCCTGTCCACAGCTCCAAGCATGTCGCCATTCAGAGATCGTAAGGCAGCGTTTCTGCTGTTCATCGCTGACCCACATCAACCTGATTCCACCAGCAACACCTCTGTCTCAAAAAGACTGAGACTAAATCAGCTGGCCACCATCCAGTTCGGGATTTCCTTTACACAGACACTCAGTCATGAAGCGCCAGCATCAGCAGCCCAAGACACGTACAGCTGGGTATCATATGCATAGCAATTAAAGCCCAAGCAATAGTGTCTAATAATCTCCTGCAACAGCAGCATGGACACAGCAAACATAAGGCAACGATTAAACTCTGAGGCACACCGCATCAAAGCATAGTACTACTCGAGATGTAAGAGCCCAGCACCACCTGCTGCGCCCTTCCAGACAAGTAGGAATTAAAACACTACGGCACCATTCCTGAGAGTCCTACACAGTGCCTAAGTCGTATCAACAGCACCCCATAGTCAACAGTGTCAAACAGCCAGGAAAGGTTGAACAGGACCAGAATGAACAGTCCCCTGTTCCTCTCAAGGAGGAGATCAACATGCATATTGACGACAGCAGTCTAAGTACTATAGCGAGGATGGAAACCAGAATGTGGAGGGTCACAGATGTCACACTGTTCCTGGTGCTGCTCTAGCTGTGCCACTATCACTTTTTCGAGCACCATCCCTAAAAAGTGAAGCTTCGAGACAGGTCTGTAATTCACAAGATCATCAGGGACCAGAGATGGTGCTTTGAAAAGGGGCATCACAATCACTCTCTTCAGTGTGGAAGGAAGAACCCCACCACTCAAGCATCCAGTAATGTCGAAAATGGGACCCAAAGCCCCCCCAACACCTTAAAAGAAGTTAAATGGGCCCTGGATCCAATGCACAGTAGGTGAGACGCAGCACTGAGACCACCTGAAAGTCCTCATCCACCAGAACTGGCCTAAACTCTTCCCACAGAAATGGAGTGCCTGCGTTCACCATTGAGTGGACACTACCAGCCCATGGCAGGCCACTTGAGGAGATCCCAGCCCTAATAGAGGATACCTTGCCCAGAAAGGACAACATTCCCACAAGAGAGGAAGCTCAAGAAAAGGACCACAAAGAGCTATGGGCCATGACAGGGGAGTTTTACCTGAAGTGGTGTAGCCAGACAATTATACCCTTCTAACACCAGGAATCCCTTATTTAATGGTTATACTATAAGAATTATCTTCTAGCAGACAGATGGCCTGGAGACAGAACCCTATTCTAGTTAGTAGAATTTAGAATAGTGATTTGAAAAAATTCCGGAGGAATACCCCGCCCTTATGAGTGTCCAGGTTTGTTTCTCCACCTGGAGAGGACAGTTGCCGAGTCAAGCTCCGGTATGGCTGGGCCTCCAGTCATCTATTTGTTTTTAAAATAAGAAGTTACTTAACTGTTTGAATATTTTAAGTAAAATCCTCAATTACTCTACATTTGTTAGGGATTTTAATTTGTTACAGTGATCTTTCTGGCTCCCATTTTAATTCTCGGGAACCAGAGACCACCCTGCTAGGCTTCTTTTTGTTTTGAGCTATTGTTTAGCTAAATAAACACTTACATTTCCTTTTTTTATTGAGTACTTCAGTTGTTTATTATCCTTTTCACAAAAAACTGGAGGCTGTTTAGAGGAGGGCAACCAAAATGGCGCAGGGTCTGCACCAGAAAACATATGAGGAGAGACTAAAGCAGCTTAATATGTATACCCTTGAGGAAAGGAGGGAGAGGGGGGATATGATAGAAACTTTCAAGTATCTCAAGGGAATTAACAAAGTACAAGAGGGTAGCCTCTTTCAGAAAAAAGAGATGTGCAAGAGCAAGGGGGCATAATTTGAAGATAGAGGGGACATCTCAGAGGTAATGTTAGAAAGTATTTTTTCACAAAGAGGGTTTTGGATGCATGGAACAGCCTTCCTGAGGAGGTTGTGGAGTCAGGAACAGTGGGAGAATTCAAGAATTCATGGGACAGACATTAGGCAATTCTAGTGGGGATAGGAGGAAGTAAGCTGTTGATTAACTAGAATCTGCAGCTTATCCATCAGGTAGGGAAATGGGCAGCCTAGGTGGGCCAAGAGGTCCTATCTGCCGTCAAATTCTATGTTAAAATGGAAGGGCTTTCACTTTCCCTTTCTGCCTGTGCCCTTTCACCTTTATTAATAGGTTCCTGTTACAGGAATCTGCAATTTCTCCTTTGGCACAATTTTTGGAGGTAAGAGATGTTTTTATTGGTATACCGTCGCCGCAGCGACTCCTTGATGGTGAAGACCATCACAGCGACAGGATTTGGCCAAAATCCGCCTGTCGCTGTGAAGGTCTCTGCACTGCCAGGGGACTGCCTCGCAGGGTGTGGCGGGCGGAGCCCCCCACATGGGGGGGTTCAGGGGCACAGCCCCCCAATGGAAACAGGGAGGCATCCCCGACACTGCATGCCAACACTCAGCAATGCTGCTGTCGCTGTCGGGGATGTCTCCGTAACCGCTGTCGCTGCGGTAAGGTAAAATCGTTTGTATTACTATTGTTTTTTTTTGTTGGGGGGGGGTCGCTTCTAACATTTTACTAGGATCTCTCTTAATTTTGCATATCAGAGATACCCAGGGGTTCCACAGTCTGCAAAACCTGTAAAATGTATTTCCTGTTCCTGGCAGGGCCAGACTGTTAAGAGCTCTGTGTAAAGTGCCTGGGACAAGACTGTGACTTTGTTGACTGTGAATCCTGCATTGTTTTTTACCCTCAAACCTTAGATAAAATAAATTAAAACTCATTATGGCATTTTAGTCTGCCTTGTCACCAAAAATAAAAAAAAAGGCTCTGAGAGAGTTCCCAATGATGGTGGAAAGCATGCATCAGAAGGTTCCATCTCCCCTCAGCAGCAGCATCAAAAATTGAAAGGGTGACAAGAAAAAAGATAAAGCTGCTCGGCCACCTGAAAGCCATGGTAAAGATGGCTCAGATACCAGGGTGTCCAAAAGGGGGAAACCTGAATCTGTTGATGGCAAACATACAGATAAGCAGCCTCTGAGCAGCCACTAGAAATGGTGCCTGCTAAAGTGAAATTAAAACAGAAAAATGTCACTGCCACTCCTCCTAAGAGGAGAAAGAAGCATGCAGATGGCACAGAAACAAATGCCCTCATTTGAGGTCATATCAAAGATGTGACAATTTTTCCAGACCATCCAGGCTATGGGAAATTCTAATAATGTTAATACCACCTCCCTCTCCAGGCTCATGTTCCAACCTATCTGCCTGCGGAGAAGGAGGAAGTGGAGCAATATGTACAAGAGGGGGAAGGTGACACTACTGAATCACAGCAGGTGTACTGAGTAAGACTCTGGCTCTCCTCCAGGGCATAACAAGGACTATACTTCCTTTTCCTCATTTGTCAAATACATGCTTGGTAATTTCAACATCTTCCCTCAGGAAACTGAAGAGGATAAAGAAGCTTCTGAATGTAGGGAAATGATGGGTGTAGCACCTCCAAGGAGGTTGCTACTCCCCATACATACTGTACTGTAAGTCTCTTAAGAAGGCCATATCAAAAATCATTTCTGTACCTACTTAAGCAACAGCCATCGATAAAAAGATTAAAGGGAAAGTCCCACTAGCTTTTTATTATGTTTACCTGTGTAGTATAGACATAAACAATGATTGCTTTTATTGCACCCTCCTAATTGCTACAGGATTTAAATGTAAATGAAGGTACTTAAGTCTGGTGTGAAAATCCGCTTGATTTCATGGCAGAGGTCATGACCCGACTCATATAAGGCATCCTGGAATTTTATGTTTTAGTCAGTGCTGTTAACTGTTCTCTGCAGTCCCTATGTTCTTCTCTTATGCTGGCCATGACACCTTTCAAGGCACAGAAAGTGCCCTGCTGTCTTCTGTAGCTTAAAGTGTATCTTTGAAAAAAAATGCAGTTAGAGAATAAAGAGACTTCACAAGACATGTAACAGAACTGAATGAGAGTATAACTCCTGCTGGCTTGTGCATGTACGCATCAACTCCCATGATATTGTGCATAAGTGGGGTCATGGTCTTTGCAATGGAGAGAAACATGTTTTCCCACCAGGGTAAACAGGAGTAAAGTAACCTCATTTATACTTAAATAAGGATGAAATCAGGGGATGCAAGAGAGGGAATCATTGTTTATGCCAACAAACTACATGGGTAACAGGGCTGGCAATATAGCCTAGAGGTTAGAGTAACGAGCTGTGAATGAGCTTGCTACATCCAGCAGACCTAGGTTTGAGTCCCACAACCTCCACTTGCATACTGTGTGACTCTGAGCAGGTCACTTAACCACCCAGTGCTCCCAGGTCGCCCCCTGAAAACAGACACTTGTGCCTAGTGGGCCTTACCTGGTTACCAAAGAATAAAAAAAAAAAGGTATACAGAAAATAAGTTGGGTGGACTTTCCCTTTAAAAGAAAATATCAAGTGGACAGACAAGAGACGGAATACCTGTATGCCAACCCTGATCACCAAGGGGTAGTCCAGGCTGCTGTATGCGAGACAGCAAAAGTTACCCTCTCTATTCAGCCTCCTGAAAAGGACTCCCAAAAAACTGAATGCTTTGACCAAGAAGAAAAAAACTACTCACCTTAGTAATGTTTCTTCTTAAGGGATCCCTCACTATGTCTACACTTTATGCAGTCATATTGGCTGAGAGTGACGCCCCAGAGATTAAAACCTGTGCAAATTTTAGAATTTGGAACACAAATTCAAACTTTGCACTCACGCACCACTCTGACTGTTGCTCAGATCTGTTTCCAAGCTAGAGCAGAACAGTGGCTAGCAGGGCACCAGATAAGGGTATTTTCGACGTATTTTACATTCAGAAATTTGTCAAAAATGTCCAAAAATAGACTGCCTGGAGTCATTTACGTTTGTATAAACATCTAGATTAAAGGACAGATGTCCATTTTTTTCTGTGTGGACGCAACATTTACCAGTCCTGTTTCACTGAACTAAGCTGACTCCAGACTGATTAACTACTGTGTGTGCGTGCGCGCGCGCACGTGTGTGTGTGTGGGGGGTGCTAACCTTGTCACCAGCGTGGGTTGCCTCAGCACACTAAGAGAAGTCAAAATTAAACTGAACAACTACCAACCCTTTTTCACTGTGAACTTAACAGCAGGGTCTGCATAGCATTTCTGTTGGTGTTAACTGGATGAAACATAAATCCTCATGACTTTTTTGGTCTCTTACTTACTTGCCCCAGCCCCCCTCTCCTGACCTCTATGCTGCACATCATCTGACTGCAAAGTAAAGCAGACCCGATAGCAGGCAGCTCCTCTTACATATGCCATATAAATCAAATGGCACCTAGACTGTAAGACACAATCCATGTCAAGCAGGCACATTTGGGAGATGGTGGTAATTATATACTATCCCTTCAGTGTCTTTATTAGATTAAATCTCACTGTATAAATTAGAGAAGATGAATGGCATAGCAGTTAAGTATAAGACCAATATCAGAGAATCCCAGAAGGGCTGTGGACAAAACCAGGTGTGGGGACTGCCTGTACAGCTTACTTCAAGACAATTCCCAGACTGCTTAAAGTGCTTTGTCATTCTGCACTTTTAACATTTAGCTGCCAATATCAGCTATAACTACGTAAGGATTCCAAGTTATTATGTCCTGCTTCTGGTGCAGGGCCAGTGTTTCCCCCAACTCCATCTGCTGCTTGTCTACCTCTGTTACTAATGTGCTGGCATAGCTGCAACGCCATTCTCTGCAAAGAACAGATGTGCTCAGCTCTGAGGTTCTCTTCTTCTTTAATCTGTTTGGGAAAATGTAGTTATATTTTCCTGGGGGAGTAAAATCTTCAGGGCAATAATACTGCAGCGGGCTTCCGGACGTGGCATCACTGGTCACTGAAATCCACCCAGCTGAAGTGCACCAGATCCAGGGCTAGTTGATTGAAGGTGCAGTGGTAAAGCTTTGCTTCACTAGAGAGCAATGCCAAAATACAGGGGTAGGAGGGGGTTTCATTTACCTTGCATTTTTTTCATGATGAACATTTGCCATTTTGATTGTTAAATCAAATATGCTGCTGTTCCTATTCTCTATGGTTTTCTTAGGTAAACATATGCAAACACTGTGGTGGAAGACAGTAGACTCTTACTGAATGTAATAGTGCCAGAGGAACAAGATTAAAACGTGTTTATTTTTTTTTTTAAATGTTGGGTACTACTTCATAAAATCTGTGTCACAATGACAACAGTTTAACAGTTGATAGACGTAACCTTTGCTGTTGTTATTATTGATCTCTGCAGTCTACATATGAAGGAAATTCAAGTAAGATGTGAGAAGAGATGGAGAAAAAAAAACATGTGAGGTGTTTGGGAATGCTCTGGTTCTTTTCTGGAATATGAATCTACTCAAGCCAGTCTGCCATAAAAGTGTGGCAAATAGAGTTGCAGCCAGTTTTCACATAACTGTCTGCATGTTCGATCATGCAGCACCACTTTGGGGGCGAATACAAGACCACTGAAAACCAGGTCCAGTGGATTCACTGTGTGTTGGGATGGGAGAGGACTTTTCTCTGTTTGTACCCTAGCATTCCAGGACCCTATCATTCTTGTCACTCTCCTCTGAATCCTTTGATGTGTGTTGGTGGTATTGGTAAATCCTGTTACTGGTGATAGCTAGCTACTGCTAGCTTGCAGGACAGACAAGACAGGCAAGCAGGCAGACAAGCAAACAATGGTGCACCATCAAAGCCAGCTGCTGTCTTGCAATCTTGGTTTCAGGATAAGTGCAGAATGAATGTTGTTGGTTAGTATGTTGGGGGTAAGAGAGAAAATAGTGAGAAAATAAATTTTGGCACAACAGGACCTGTGGATTTCTATCAACAACTCATTTGTCAGTCAGTATAGCTCAGTTGGCAGCACATCTACCTCTTGGCCAGACAGCTATAGGTTTTAGTCCCACACCGGGACTTGAACTCATACCAAAAAACACTGGCACCCTAATGAAGCAGTAGTGCGTGTGTGTGTGTGTGTGTTTGTGTTGGGGGGGGGTGCTGTATAGTTAAGGTGTGCCATCATTCAGATGAGATGTTAAACTGAGGTCCCTTCTACCCATCTCTGGTGCTGCCCTGGTAGGTGTCCAGGAGAAAGTAAAAGAACCCAAAGCACTTTTAGTAAGAGTAGAGGATTTTCCCCAATATCCTGGCCAATAATCTCCTTCCCTTAAAACCTGATCAGGCAGTTAAAAAATGTATTTCTGTGAATGTGGCGTGGATGGGGTACAATGAGGTATTCAGAAGGCCCATGACTTCAAGAAATATAGGACTTGGAGTATTTCGACTTCCAAAATTTATGGACTAGAATTATTTTGACTTCCAAAAACTGACAGCTGGAAGTATTTTGACTCCAGTAAAACTGAAATGACTTCAAATTTCAACCCATGGAAGTATCTGAATTACACCAAAAAAAATTATCGGAAGCCATAGCGGCTAGTGAAACAAGCTAAAAAGGGCTACCATATACAGTATTTTGAACATTTTTACAGAATTTTAAAAGCACCAAACAAGCTGAAAGCAGACGGAAGAACTGGTCATATAAACCACAACAATAAACTTATCATTTTAGGAACTGCAATAGTAATGCTCAAACAGCCTCAGTGAAAAAAGAACCGACTCTTATGTGAACCTATTTCAGATTCTGGAAGGGGGAGGCAGGGTTAGGGAGTGTTAACATAGTGAGGGATCCCTTAAGAAGAAACACTACTATGGTGACTTGGTGAGTATTTTTTTCTTCTAACCTAAGGAATCCCTCACTTAAATCTTTACATTTTATGCAGATTCAGTAGCACTACCATGAGTGGCTTGATCCAGAACCTAGTTAGGAAAAGGTTCTGCAAGACAGCAGTTCTAAAGCTGGCATCCCTTCTGGACTGTACATTCAAACAGTAGTGCTTTGTGAAGGTGTGTAGTTTTCCAGGCAGCTGCTTTGCAAATGTCTAACAACAGGATACCCCTTGAGGATGTCACAAAGGCAGAAGTACCCCTTGTGGAGTGTGCTCAGAAGCCTCTTGGTGGCATTTTTTTTAGCTTCTTCAAAGCAGAATTGAATACAAGCAAGTATCTAGTGAGAGACAGATCTCTTTGTAGCTGGTTTGTCTTTGCCAATGTCACCACAGTATGAAAATGCTGGGTATTCTGGGACCTGACATCTTTTGTCTGGTCCATGTAGACAGTCAGGATTCCCTTTAGGTCCATACTATGCAACATTTCCCCACCTGGACTGGAAAGCTCTGGATAGTGTACGGGGAGGGCCACAGACTGATTCAGGTGGAATTCAGATACCACCTTAGGAAGGAATTTGTTTTATTATTATTTCTATTTATGCCCCCACCGCCCCAGCACTGTCGCCTGACTAACCGTCCCCCGAACCGGCTCAGGGAGACCCCCCCCCCATCCTGCCGTGGTTTGCCCCCAGGCGGGCCGGCTCCCTGCACTTTTAATCGCCGGGTCTCCTTATGCAGCCGAGCTCCAAGAATGGCGAGGGCTAAGCAACCCCTGGTCGGTGCCATGCCAGGACAGCGATTTTCATGTACACCCCAGGCATGACGTGCGCATGACGCCAAGGCATACACTGGTATCCATCACGCCCCTCCTCCTTGTTAAGCCCGACCTTGCCGAACCTCCAGCCACCGCCAGAGGTCAGTCATATGCCGAGCCAGGCACCCCCCCCCCGAGGAGGCGAGCAGTCCTGCACACACTCAAGCCTCCTTTACCCGGCTGGCCCTCCAGTGACCCGAGTCCGTTCCTGAACCTGGATTGCTGGCGTCACGAGTGGTAGCGCTACCACTGCGCTGCTGAACAGCGAAGGAAGGAATTATTTGTTGATTCTAAGAACTTCTTTATCCCTGTGGGGGATTATGTGACTTGGCTGTGTGCAGAGGGCTTGCAATTCACTTACCCTCCTAGAAAGGGTCACTGCAACCAGGAATATGGTTTTTCATGTGACACACTTCAGGTTAGCAGTTTCCACAGGTTCAAAGGGAACATCCATGAGCTGGACAAGGTATATGTTGAGGTCTCAGAGTGGGACAGGGTTCAGCACTGATGGGTACAAGTGGCTGAGGCCTTTAAAATAAAAAATGGGTTGTGACAACTGCTGCTAAGTGCACCTTTAAAGTTGAAGGCCACATGCCTAACGACTACAGGTGTACTAGGCACTGCAGAATTATAGGCAACCTTGTCTCTTTGGGCTTCATTTTTCTGGCAGCACACCAGTAAGAAAACCTTTTCCACTTCAAAGAATAAGCTTTCCTGGTACCGGGTTTCCTTGAAACCCTAAGCACCTTATGACTTCCTCTGAGAGATCCAATCCAGAATATTCTAACTCCTCAAGAACGATGCCTTTAGGCATACGGTCCTGAGGTTAGGAAATGTTATTCTGCCCTGTGACAAAGTCAACAGATTGAGACTGAGTGGCAGGCTGACTGGATTCTTGCCAGACAGGACCAGGAGTACTGAGTACCAGACCCTTCTGGTTTAGTCTTTAGCTACATCAGGATCATTGTTGCAGGTTTCCTCCTGAGTTTCAGGATTACTTTATGAATGAGTGGGAATGGTGGGAAGGTATACAGAAACGCCCTTGTTCAGTCCAGTAGTAGGGTGTCCTCTGGGACTATTCCTCTGGCTGGTGATCTACAATAAAACTGTGGGAGCTGATAGTACTCCCAAGATGCAGACAGGTCTATATTGGGAGTGCCACACCTTCTGAACACTGTGGCCAGAACCTGCTAGTTTAAAGCCCATTCGTGATTTCCCTGGCAGATTCTGCTTCGGGAATTTGCCATGACATTGTTTTTGCCTGGTAGATGCATTGCAAATGTGTTTGCTTCTAAGGAATATGCCACGTCCAAGATCCTTTTGAGGACCCTTTCCTCCTTGCTTGTTTATGTAGTACATTACTGTGGTGTTGTATGTCTTGATTTGGCCAGACTTGACCCTGTAACTGGGAGGAGAAGGACTGCATTGCTAGCAGTACTGCTCTGAACTCCAGGAGGTTCATGTGTTTTAGTGACTCCTGTGGGCTCCATGTGCCACTTACAGTGAGGTCCTGTAGGTGGGTGCCCCATCCCAGGAGTGAGGCATCTGTGGTAAGAATACTTAGTGACTGCTAAAGGGGATATCCTCTCTGAAGCTGCTTTCTTCCTTCCATCCATCACTCTAATGATTCCACTAGTGCTTTTGTCACCGAAATTAGCTTTGCAAGCAAATCCCATCTTTGAGACCAGTTGCCTCTTAAGTGGTACTAGATATCTCCCACTTGGAACCTGGCCCATGGAACCACAGCTGTGGATGCAGTTATGTGCCCTACTAATGGTAGGAAGTCTCTTGCACATCTTGGCTGACCTACTATGAAAAACTCTGCTATTGTTATCAAAGCTGTAACTCTGGCCTGCAGGTAGAAAGCTTTCCCCTTCTGGGTGTTTAGCTCTGCTTCTATGAAGTCCAGTATTTGAACAGGCTGTAGCTGGGACTTCTGTATGTATAACAAGAATCTCAGGTTCTCCAAGGTATTTTCTTACCAATTGAACTAAGCACCTTATCTTTTGCTCTGTTTTCCCTGAGACTAGCAAGTTATTCAGGTAGGGGAAAACCACTACGCCCGTTTTCTCAGATGTACTGCAACCACAGCAAAGCACCTTGTGAAAACCCTTGGAGCTGAGGAGAGACCAAATGGGAGAGCTGTGAACTGGTATTTGCAGTTCCCCAGCTTTCATCTGCAATATTTTCTGTGGAACAGCCTGATTAGGAAATAAAAATTGTCATGTTTCAAATCCAGGAATCCCAGTCAATGACTTGCCTGCAATGATGGTATCTCAGTCCTTAGTATCACCATCTTGAATTTTCCTTTTTCCAAATATTTGTTCAGAAACCTGAGATCTAAAATGGGTTGCCATTCCCCATTTTTTTTGTGGGCCAGGAAGTCTCTTGAGAATAGGCCCCTGCCCACTGGGAGGCAGGGACATTTTCTATGGCCTACTGATAGTGAGTTTTTTTTTTACTTCCAGTTCCGGAAGACTTCTTTTCTGTGGGACAGTGAGCTGGAAAACATCTGCGTTCCTGCAGGTTGGAAAGTGTCTGAACTGTACATACAGTCCCTAGCCCACTATTTCCAGTACCCACTTGTCTGTGTTAATGTATACCTATTCCTGGAAGTAGTGTGCCAGTCTTCCTCCCACTGGCAACGGTTGGGTGACCTGGGCAAAACTGACAAAGGTTTTGTTCTGGCTGGGGCTTTGGTGATGCAGCAGCATTATGCCTGGAAACCTTTTTTTCCTCTTCATCTATATTAACCTCTTTGGGATTGATATTCATTAGGGGTATAAGACGCACAGGTTCTTGGGAAATATGCCCTGCCTCTGCCTCCCTTCCGTAGGACCTATATGAGGCAGATGCCTTTTCTTTCTCATTGTTAATCTTTTGGAAGAGGTTTTGTATTCATCCACTTTTTTCATGTAGGCCTCTGTTTTGTTACCAAATAATGAATTTCTCTCACAAGAGAAATCCATAGCCTTGTACCCTAAGAAAGGATGGTAGTCCTCAGCCAGGGAAAACCTTCCTAAGGATACTGCATGGATCAAAACTCTAGCAACAATGTCATTAGTGACCATTACAGTGTGGAAATGATACTCTCTCACAAGCAGCATCCTGGACTACTCCGTGATGATCAGGATGACCATACAGGTATTCCACTTCCTGCTTGTTCACCTGATGTTTTCTTTCAATTTTCTCATCTATGGCTGCAGCTGAGGTGGAAGCAAACATGATTTTAGATATGGCCTTAAGTGGTTTATGTATGGAAGTAGAATTCTTCATGGCGGAGCTATTCTCAACATGTCCATAAAATCAGCATCCTCGTCACCCTTCTGTCGTGGGGGTATATTAAGGATATCGACCATCTGTCTGACAACTGAGGAAAAGGATAAGTAGTCCTCATTATGCCTTGGAGGAGGTTAGAAATCTTGCTCAAGTGCACCCTCTGATTCCATGGGGTCACCTTCCTCCATCTGTACATAATATTCTTCTTTCTCCTCCTCTGCTGGCAGATACGTTGGAGAATGAGCCTGGGGAGGGGAGTGGCAGGTATCTTATCAAATCTTATTAAAATTTCCCATGGCTTGTGTCGTCTGGAAAAATTGTCACATTTTTGTTATGTCCTCTGACGAGGTTTATTTTATCTGTGCCATCTGCCTTCCCCTTTCTCCATTCAGGAAGAGTGGCAGTTACATTCTTTTTTTTTTACTTTCTTTTTGGCAGACACCGTTTCCAGTGTCTGCACTGAGGCTACTTGTTAAATATTTTTATTGAAATAACCATGAACAATATTACAAGTAAATAACAACACAAATACCGACTGCAAGTGAACAGTAACAAATATACCCTCTAACAGTGAAAATTAAAGCTTGGAATTGCGTACCCTTTCACTCTTCTATATGGAAGCACACTACCCAACATTTCAAACTGTATTCTGTGGATTTTCAGGGATAACAGGATTATAAGGTATATACATTCAACTGCACCAAGGATCGACTGCCAGTTTGCGTTGTGAAATCTATTGCTGTCTCCCACTCTGACAGGGGAGCTAGACGGGGAAAGCCCCGCATTCAATGGCCCGCTGAAGGGAGTTCTAAACAGCAGAAGAAGAGTCCACTGTGCCATTAGCAATTAGCTTGATTTTTCTCCAGCTTTAAGCATATTTGCAGATTTTGGGCCCATTGCTGGATAGTAGGGGGACTTGAAGACATGCAGTTCTGGGCTATTGTTTATTTTGCCGTGACTAGAGCTATGGGCCATAGGGGAGTAATGCCCCCACCTTGGGGTAGAATGGATCTGCCCCATCACAAGTTTCAGTGGGGATCTAGAGGGTGTTTATCCCATTACCCCCCTCATTATGCGGTGAATCTCGTTTCGGAATGGGGTGACCTGGGGCAAGTCAGTGCTAGGTGCAGAAAGTCCACTCCCACATAGGCACACTTGGGGCAGGTGTCAGGGTTCTCGGGGGTTAATTTTATGAAGTTTTTCCAGGGTCATGTATGCCCTGTACATAAAGTTGAGCTGAATCTCTCTTAATTTATTGCTGTGGGAGCATGTCTGGAAGTGTTTTGAAGCCAAGTACCAGGTGGATGCATCAATGGCTACACCCAAATCCCTTTCCCATTTCACACAAATATCCTCCCTCGGCCATTCATCCCTCCCCAACAAAGTATAGTAGTAGGTTGTGAGCAGTTTACTGCAGGGTTGAGACCTATATAGCTCATCTTCAAAAGGGGAAGGGTCAGCCCAACCACATGAACTGTCCAGACACGTCCATAATTCATGTTTCACCTTTTGATACTCAAAATAATCCCCTACAAGTAATCCCCATTCCCCCACCACCTCTGAAAACTCAAGAAAGTACAGTTATGTAAGAACTTATCGTAACAGTAGATCTTCGAGAGAGGCTCTTGCAGTAGGTACTGTAATTACATACAGAACTGATGCCGGCAGGCGTCAGGACCCCACGGAAAAATTTCTAGCTAGCAGTCTCTGGCGGGGGACCACCCCCACATCAGGTGATCGACATCATGCGACATCAGTATAAAGGGGCAGTCCCCCATGCCCGCCTTCCAGTTCTTTCCTGCCAAAGGCCAAAAGGCGAGACGAGAGAGAAGTGGGTATTTCCCATCCTGGAAAAGGAGCTGAAAAAGCTTAGGGGGATGGAGGGTGGGAAAATATTACCTACTGCAAGAGCCTCTCTCGAAGATCTACTGTTACAGTAAGTTCTTACACAACTGTACTATCTTACTTTGAGAGGGCTCTTGCTGTAGGTAATTACATATAGGACTGAGTCCCAAGCAGTCTGGAATATGGAGAAGCAATGGGAGAAGGAAAGCTACTCAGAAGTAGACCCTCAGGCCGTAAAGGCCTTAGGAAAGGAGGCCTTGCAGAACAGCCAACCCGAAGCCTGCTCTACGGCGAGAGGCAATGTCCAAACTGTAATGTTTTGTAAAGGTATGGACAGAAGTCCAAGTGGCGGCTGTGCAAATGTCAGCGGCTGACACATTCTTGACACAAGCCGCAGAGGCAACGACCCCTCTGGTGGAGTGACCTCTGACTTGACCTGGCAGGGTCTTGTTGTACTTGTCATAACAGAAAGTGATACAATGACCCAACCATTTCGAAAGGCATTGCTTACAAACAGCATTGCCTTCTCTTTTATGAGCAAAAGAGACAAACAGTTGATCGGTCTTTCTGAGATCCTTCGTCCTGTTGGTGTAGTATCTCAGAATTCGGTGGACATCCAAAGTATGCAGAAGGTACTCTCCATGATTAGAGTGCTGCGTAAAGAAGGCAGGCAACTCTATGGACTGATTCAGTGTAGATTCCGCTACCACCTTAGGGAGAAACTTAAGGTTGGTTCGCAGAGCCACATGTTCCTTGTGAAAAATCAAATACAGGATTTTGCACATCAGGGCCTGGAGCTCAAAAATCCTTTGAGCAGAAGTAATGGCCACTAGGAAGAGAGTCTTCCAAGAAAGGAACTTTAGGTCTGCTGAGGCTGCCAGCTCGAAAGGGGGCAGAGTAAGCTTCTCCAGAATAAAATTCAGATCCCAAGGAGGGGCAGGAGCCCAGATAGGGGGTCGCAAGTAAAGGACCCCTCTAAGAAAGGTCTTAAGAGACCTCTAGTTGAGCAAACGTCCTGCCTACAAAGGGGACATGGTAGGCCGAGATGGCCACCATGTGAACCTTTAAGAAGGAGTGGCTGAGACCCAGATCAAAGAGGTGTTGCAGGTACTGCAGAAGCCGCCCAACAGAGCATGAGAAGGGCTCAAAATCTTTGGAGGCGACCCAAATAGTGAACCGTTTCCATTTCATGGCATAAGTAGATCTGGTGGAGGGTTTCCTAGCCTCCACCAGAATCTCAGCTACTCGGTGGGGGGGGCCCGAATCGGGCTTGAGCTACGTCTGCAGGAGCCACGCATGCAACTGAAGGGACTTGAGGCCTGGAACGACCCAGGTCCCCTGATCCTGGGTCAGCAAAAGTTGCAACAGAGGAAGAGGAGGTTCCTCTGAGTACTGTTGCCGAAGAGAGAACCAGACTTGCCTGGGCCAGAAAGGAGCGATCAGAATCATTCGAGCTCCTTCTGAACTGAGTTTCTGTAAGACCCTCGGAATCAATGGGATCGGGGGGAAAGCATAGACGAATCTGCCCTTCCAGTCTAGAGACAAAGCGTCTCTCCAAAAATGCAGCGCCCTGGAATGAGTGAGCAGAAGTCTGGAAGTTTTGCGTTTTGAGGGGATGTGAACAGGTTTACCTGTGGTGTTCCCCAACGTAGGAAGATATCGTCTGTGACCCCCTGATCCAGTTCCCACTCGTGAGCTTGAGCAGACGACCGACTGAGTCTGTCTGCCAAGGTGTTCTCGACCCCCAGGACGTGAATGCACGTGAGGTGAAGGTTGTGCTGCACTGCCCAATCCCAAACTCACATCGCCTCCCTGCAAAGAGGGTAGGAACGAGTTCCTCCCTGTTTGTTGATGTACCAGACCACACACATATTGTCCGTCTGTACAGCCAAGTGACCGGGAAGCAGATGCAGAGCCTGAAGAGTGTACAGCACTGCCCAAAGCTCGAGCACATTGATGTGAAGAGACTTCTCGAGCTTGGACCAGGAGCCCTGGGTCTTGTGCGACCCAAGATCGGCTCCCCAACCCTCGCCCGAGGCATCCGTAGTCAGCGTCTGGGAAGGGGAAGAGAGACTGTAGGGAATTCCCCGGCAAAGGTTCTTCTGAACCATCCACCACTGCAAGTCCAGAGCCATAGGAGTGGAGACCAGAACGAGTTGATCTAGATCATCCACCAACTGATTCCACTGAAACCAAAGCGTCCACTGAGAAATTCTCATGTGGAGCTGAGTGTGAGGGACTGTCGGAATCGCAGCCGCCATGAGCCCGAGGAGGCGAAGGACCGACCTGGCACTGGACCCGCCTGCGGCTGGACAACAGGCTGACCGGGGCCTGGAGTGTGGCCACCCTGTCTGATGGCAGGAAAGCCATGCCTGAGGTCGTGTCCAGGATTGCCCCGAAAACTGAAGCCTCTGGGATGGGAACAAGTGGGACTTGGAGTGGTTGATGGTAATACCCAGGCAGGTGCAAACCTGCTGAGTAAGGGAAAGGGAACGCAAGAGTTCCTCCCTGGATGGGGCCGCCAGGAGCCAATCGTCCAGGTACAGGAAAACCTGCACCCCCTGGGTGTGAAGGTAGGCCGCTACCACCGAAAGGCATTTGGTGAACACTCGGGGTGCCGAGGAAAGACCCAATGGGAGGGCCTTAAACTGGTAGTGGTCTCCCTGGAAAGCAAAACGCAGGTATTTGCGGTGGGACGGGTGGATAGGGATATACAGGTAAGTATCCTGCATATCCAGAGCGCACAGCCACTGTCCCGGATGAAGCAGGGGCAAGAGACTCTGCAGCGAGAGCATCCGGAACCTCTTGTACTCTACGAACAAGTTCAGGGAGCTGAGGTCGAGAATTGGCCTCATGTCCCCTGACTTCTTCGGGACCAGGAAGAAATGAGAATAGTACTCCGTCCCCTGAAGAGGAGGGGGGACAGGTTCTATTGCCCCCTGCAAAACAAGTGCAGAGATTTCTTCCCGAACCAGGAGAAGATGCTCCTGAGAGTACGATGTCCTGGGGGTTCAAGGACGTTTCTGAAGAAACTCTATTGAGTGTCTTTCTGCTATCAGCTGGAGCACCCAGGTGTCTGAAGTTATCCTCTCCCAAACCGGAAGATGGAGGGAGAACCTCCCTCCTATCGGTTCCTCTGGAGACCCCAGAGGCTGTGGGAAAGGAAAGGAGTCAGGCGGTGTGAGGCAGTGTCGCGGCTGAAGCCCCCGCTGTTTTTCTGGGTGGGGGGGCTTGGCAGCCGGAGGGGCCTGGCGTTTACTGGCCCGCTTCCCCTGAGGTTTCGCTTTTTGCCAATTCCATCTGCGAAAGGGATGATGCTGCGCCTAAGGGGATTTGTACATGGAGTCCACAGACTTCAGTACAGTCCCTTTCTCCTGCAGGTCGGTGATAATGTCCTCGACATTACCACCGAACAGCACCGAACCCTGGAAGGGCGCGTCCTGGATAGCAGACTGCACTTCTGGGACCAACCCTGACACAGGGAGCCAGGCATGTTGCCGCAAACCCACGGCGAAAGCTGAGCTCCTACCAGCAGCATCCGCTGCATCGTATGTGGCACGAAGAATGTGTCGACTGGCCGAACGTGCAGCGTGGACAAGACTAGCCACTTCCTGTTTCACCTGCGAATCGGGAAGGGAGTCCAACTTGGATTCCACCTCGCTAAGAATAGTTTTCTGGTAATCTTCCATATGACCGACATCATTCAGGGCCCCAATACCCAAAGTGGAAGAAGCAAAAACCTTCTTGCCATACTGGTCCAGAAGATGGGATTCTTTGTCAGGTGGAGATGAGCTCAAATGCTTCGGGTTAGCTGACTGACCGTGAGCGGCGCTGATCACGACTGAGTCAGCTCGAGGGTGAGAATTAAGGGAGTCAACACCCTCGGGAGCCTGATATAGTCTGTCCGACTTCCAGGGAAGAGGGGCTATTGCTGATGGTTGCTTCCAAATAGTGGAGACAAGATCGGCATGAGGCTCAATCCAGGGTGGCACCAAGGTTGGAGCAGTCTTGGTCAGATCCAGGTTCGCATCGAGCTTCTTACATTGTGGATCTGGCTCCAAGGAGCGCCACTGATGAACCTCCTGGATTTTGCGCAGCAACTCCATGAAGGAAGGGTCCTCCAGAGATGACTTCAGAGGAGTCCTAGGGCTGGGTTTATCCGGAGAGCGAGGCTCGTAGTCTGGGTTGCAGCAACCATCGGAGTCATCCGAGGAGGAAGAAGAGGAAGTGGAAGACTCCCCCTCCAGTGCAGGGGAGGAACGGACCCCTTGGGAAGCCCTCGGGGAAGCGTATCCTGCCCCGCTCTGGAACCGGAGGGCTCGCCTCTGGTCAGGGCCCCTAGAATTCTGCAGCCGCAGAATTTTGCGCAGAACTTGCAATCTACTGCAGAACTTCTGCGGTGCTGCAGAATTCACTGTTCTTGGTGATTCTTTATTAATATTTCCATTTATCCATAGAACTTGGTTCCCTTTCCCTCTTTTAATATCCAGAACCCCTCTATACTCAGAATGTGATGTTATCAGTGCTATAACATCATACATTAGCTAATGAAATGGCTGCATTCTGTCACAGAAATGAATAGTCACTTATCTACCACAGCTCCCACTGCCAGTGGCACAGCACATCAGGCATGGTGATATTTGCTCAACCTGCACTACAGCCTAATACAATTTTCAGTCTTACATTATTGCACTAGGGCCAACTTAAACAAGACCTTGACAATAGCACAGACTTGTTGAGTCCATAACCTCACTTTGTACAAACCTATTTGTGCCTTTAAGGTATAGAGATGCCATCTGAAATGAATAACTGGTAAAATGAATTTAACTGTCATTTTTAAGAAAAAAAAAAACTAATTATGCCAGAAGAGTTGAATATAATAATATGTAGACCTGTTGAAAGAATAGACCTGTTTAATAAATAATTGCACTGTACGCATTTTTGCCAGGGTTATTGATTACATATTGTCACTGGTTGATAGAATCACCTAAAAGTTATGGAGAAATGTTGTGTGCAGGGACAGCTGTTGGGCCAGAGGGTAGCATGCTGAGTTTCCATGCCGGCAACTCAGGTTCAGAGATTAGCTCTGGGAGTTGGCTAGGCAGCACAAGGACTGGTGGAACACATCATTGCTCGGAGCCTGGGAAGGTATGGTGCAGTGTTCTGTCACATGGTGGACACATTGTGCTGGTCTGGAGAGCTCTATCTCACAATCGGTTCACATGCATGTCATGGCCTGATGGTGTTACGCAGTGTGTCAGGGAAAGTAGGTTGACATCAAAAATGAGTTTTGAAATAACTCCTCTATTCCATTTCTAATGGAACCTTTATGATTAAGCATGCAAATTCATCGAAATTAAAAAAAATATATACACACACACACATACAGTATCTCTGTCTCTCTCACCACACACACACACATTTGTATGTATGTTACGGATTGCATATAAATATATAAGTGATACACAGTGGGAACCTCATGAGTGGTGTAGAAAGCACATACAAATATATAAGTGATAGACAGTGGAAACCTCATTAGTGGGATAGATGGCATGCATATAGAAATACCTTATTTATCACATAAGATCCCCTCTGCATATGTCATTTATTTAACAGGCTAGGACCTTAAGGGAGAGACATTTGTTTTGCCTTTTTAGGCATAAAATTATTTTTATAATTCTGTTATTTTTTGAACTAGTGTTACTGTGCTTTCCATCATCCTGATTGCTATAAAAACCGCCATGAAAGTGAAGTCAGGATGAAAAGCTGTCACTGTGATATGGTAGTTTGTTAGTGCCGCAGAACTTTCGTAGAAATTACAAACCACTGTCGCAGAAGTTCTGCGGCAAATGGTAGTCTTGCCGTAGAATCTGGTCCCACTGTGCCGCAGAAAAGTAGGGGCCCTGCCTCTGGTATCCGGAGGTGGGGAGGGAGTCCAGCGTCTCGGGCGTATGGGAACCGGGGTCGACACCGTTGCCAGGAGACGACTCTCCACCTCTCTGGTGAGCTGAGCCTTGGCCTCAGCCCACCAGGAAGCCAGAGTCTCCTTCAAATCCACCGGTGGCTGAGGGGGCAGTAGGGAAGGAGGAGGAGGATACGGATACTGAGTATACCCGAATGGCACGTGTCCGTAACCCGACGGCGGGTAACCTGGCGTCGGGTTATGAGGCACCGTGTACTGCGGCATCAGATAGGCGGCGTTGCGGTACTGGGGCACTGGATACTGCGGTCCCGGGTACGAAGGCGTCGGATACGACGGGGTCAGATACCCAGGAACCGGGGGGTCTGACAGGGCAGATGGCCCAGTGGGCAGTTGGCCCAGCGTAGGGGCAGCATCCGGGAGAGGGATGTCACCCGGCGTAGGCAAAACCGGCGTCGGGGCCGGGCGTCTGGGGAACCGAATTTAGGTCGTCTGGCCCAGTGTGAGGGGGACCTGACGGGGGCGCAGTATGATCCTGAGCATCGCACGGGGAGGGAGGGGAAAAATCCCCAGGGTCAGGCTGAGGAGACCCAGGGTCCCCGGAGGGCAGAGAAGGCTGCGGGGAGCCAGGAACGGCGGACAAGAGGGGGTCCGGCGTCGGCTCAGCCCCTGCATGGGCATCGGGCACCCCGACATCCAACTTATCGGTGGAGTCCAGGCGGACGTCGGAGGAGCCGACGCCCGACTTAGTGGACCCGTCGCCCGAGGCAGACCGTGAAGGAGAAGCGGCCTGGTCAGACAGAACAGAGGCCGTGCGCTGCCCCAAAGGGTCGAGCGACTTAGCGGCCATCTCTGGGCGGGTGTCTGAGGAGCTGACATCTGGCTTACCGGAGCCACTCGGACCAGTAGGCCGCACAGCGGCGGCCTTACTGGGAGTGGAGGCCTCCAATAGTCCGGAGGCAGCCGAAAGGCCCGAGCGCAAGCCAGACGGGCGTGCCGCTGCCTTGGAAGCCTCCAAGATGGCTGTCGCAGAGCGGTCAGTTACCTGGGGGGGACGTTACCTGTAGCATGGCGACTCCGTCCGAAGTTGCGGTGGACAAGGAGCCCTGGTCCTGGTGCGTCTCCTTATCCTTCTTACGATGGCCTTCAGGGGAAGTGGAAGCCTGATGGAGCTTTTTCAACTCCTTCTCCATGGAAAACATTTTCTTCTTAAGGATGTGGGCCTACAGGGACTGCTGCCTCTGTCTGCGGGTGGCAGCGTTGAATTTGAGGCAGTGCTGACACTTCTCCACCTGATGATCCAGGCCCAGACAGAAGAGTCACTGGGAATGGCCGTCCTTGTGAGGGAGTTAGGCGCTGCACGAGTCGCACTTGTTCTTGTGCTCAGAGGGTGTAGGGGACGACATACACCACTGAAAATCAAACAAATCTGTCGAATGAACCGAGTAAAGAGTCGGTAAAAACTACAGACGACAGAGCTGACGAGCGTTGAACTTTACCGCGAGGCGCTGACACGAGCTAACGGCGGGAAAGAACTAGAAAGCGAGCATGGAGGACCGCACCTTTATACTGACGTCGCTTGACATCGGTCACCCTACGTGGGGGCGGTCCCCCGCCAGAGACTGCTAGCTAGAAATTTTTCTGTGTGGTCCTGACGCCTGCTGGCATCAGTCCTATATGTAATTACCTACTGCAAGAACCCTCTCGAAGTAAGATCTCTACCTCCCCTGTAGAGCTGCATTACCGATTTCAGACCATTACAACAAGAATGAAGTCTTTGGTGTAGGCGTACAGAGCATGGACCCCTCTTCTTCACTGCAGAGACGAGGCCGGCCCAGGGGAAAGGCACTGGGGGATAGCCCAGGTGTTAATGAGTGGCCACCAATACCCTGACTCTGTTTTCCGTGAATGGGTTCATCACCCTGTATGCATCTTAGGTTGACAGTGCTCCAGAAAGATGATCGAGAAACAGAGCTCCTCTCAGACAATCCTCCTCAATGTCCAGCCAGGGAGATTTAATGGTATCCCTACCCAGTGGGAGGAAGGCCAGCTGCTTGGCCCAACAGTAGAACTGAAAATGGGGAAGGCCTGTGCCACCCACCATGGCTGGCATTTGCAGGACTGCCCTTTTAATATGAGCTAATTTCCCCCTCTACAAGAACTTACGCATAATAGAGTTTAAAAGTTTAAAGAGGGCCAGAGGAACCCGGATAGGGAGAGATCAGTACAGATAGAGGCATTGGGGCAGCACAGACATTTTTATGGCGTTAATGCAGACAAGTGAGGACAGGTGCAGAGACTGCCACCTCTCAAACTCCTCAGCTAGTTTATGGAGCAAGAGCCTGAACTTTTTGGCATACAGTTGGACAAGTTTGGCGAGTATGCAAATTCCCAGATACTTAATTTGATTAACCACTAGTAAACCCCCCCAGATTAGTGACTAGCTGATCTCTGTCACTTTTGCCAACGAGTAGCAGTTCACTTTTTGTCCAATTGATTTTGTGCCAAGATAGGGAGCCGTACTTCTTCAAAAGAGCATGTACCTCCAGCAGGTCACGGCCAGGGTTCTCTAGATATAGAAGAAGGTTGTCTGCAAAGAGGGACACCTTATGTTCGACATCCCTCCCCCCTTGAAATCCACGAATTCCAGGGTGTCTCTTTACAGCCACTGCCAATGGCTCCAGGATCAGGATGTACTGTAGGAGGGAGAGTGGACAACCTGCTACGTTACCCTTCCCAAAGGAAAGAGGGCATTTAGCCCTCCATTGATCACTATTTAGGCTGTAGGAGAGGTGTACATTGCTCACATCCATTTCAGTAGTTGAGAGCTAAACCCCATATGTCTAAGGGTCTCATGCATATACCCCCACTCCTCGCGGTCAAATGCTTTTTCCGCATCCAGGGCAAGGGCCGCCGCCCCATGTTGTGTATGGGTCTTAGACCAATCGTGTATGATATTAAGGGTTCTATGAGTGTTATGTTTACCCTGCCGCCCCTTGACAAATCCTGCTTGGTCAGAATGTATTAAGGATGATAGGATAGGCTCGATCCCTGCAGCACTTATTTTAGCTAAAATAGTATAATCTGCAGTGAGCAGTGAGATGGGGCTATATGAGGCACAAACTGTGGGGTTCTTGCCTGGTTTAGAGAGAACAGTAATGGTTGCAGACTGTGCAGATGGAGGCAGCTCGCCCCTCTACAGGCTCTTTAACAACATATCAAGACGGGACTCATCCAGGTCAGAACTAAAGATTTTCAAGAAATCAATGGGTAGCCCATCAGGGCCCAGGGCCTTTCTCCCCCGAGTGATTTAACAGCGCTGAGGATTTCCTCTTTGCACAAGAGAGCATCCAGCAGGAATGAGTCCGACTGGCTTAGTACCTTAAGTTGTGCTTTCCCAAAGAAGACCTCTGATGTGTACAGGGATCTATAAAAAGATGCAAATTCATTGGCCACACCCACAGAATCCGAGGTCAATGAGTTGGATCGTTTGCATATTTGTACAACAGTTCACTCCTCCTCTTGCCTACGGAGCTGCCATTCAAGACACTTCCCACCCCTATCCACATCAAAGTAGGCACCTGCCTGCGCCAGAAGGATGGAACGCTCCACACCCACACTGCTTAACAGGTTACAGTGTTACCTGAGTTTCTGCACAACCTTGTATAGATTGGGGTGGGCCTGTGTTTGTGCACCACCTCGAATGCAGCTATTTTCACTCTGAGCTGATTTAGCTCCTCTGCCTGTTTTTTTCTTTTGAGCAGAGTAGGCAATCATCTGCCCCTGTATAAATGCTTTCAGTGCCTCCCATCTGCTACAGTGAGAGGTATCTCCCCTCTTGTTGTGATAAAGGAATTCTTGGATTAGATTAGACATGCAAGAGATGAAGTCTGAATCCTTCAACAACAGCAGGTCTAACCTCCAGGGGCGGCACACAGGAGTAGAGCCTATGGCCGTCAGGGCCAATGTTAAAAAGGCATGGTCCGAAATCAGGATGGGCGAGTACTCAATGGATTGGATGTTGGTAGGCTTGGCAGGATTAGATTTAAATACGTAAATGTCGATTTCACTGCACACACACACCAATAAAAAATATTTCCATTGATAATCATCTAAATTTACAGCTAAGCAAAGTAAGTTCTATTGTTATTTTGACAAGTGATGATAACAATTTGTGTTCTTATCAGTTTGTAAATCCTCAGTGTTTACTGTCATTAGCTGCAGCTGTGAAAATTAAATCAATACAAATCGAAATAAATGCTTAAAACCCAATAATTTTGTGCAACTGTGAAAATGTAAACCGATAAAACTCAGGAAAAAGGTTTAAAAATAAAAATCAATATGTTCCATCGAAATGATAAAAAAATAAAAATTGAATTCTGCCAACCCTAGATACTGGGCAGTAAAGCTGCACTGGCCATCACTCTGTCCAAACTGGCGTATGAGTGATGAGCATGTAAAAAGCTGTATTCATGCCCACAAGGGTGTGTGTGCCTCCAAGCATCCACTAAGTTGAACGCAACCTCCACTTCACCCAGTGCTTTTGCATTTTTGGAGACCGGGATGGCAGCAGGGTTAGACCTATCAAAAGTCACATCTCAGACACAATTAAAATCACCTTCCGACACCCAGGGTCCTGGCACTGACCACTGATGCCATGTCAGTGGCTAGTTGTTGAAAGAAACCGTGGTCCTTAACATTCAGGGCATAGACAGATCCCAAAAGCGCTCCCCTATACCTGCAAGGTGCACCCTGGCCAGGGAGTATCTGCCCGCTGAGTCCACCAGTATGTTAGGTATCTCAGCCTGGACCCTACAAGTGAACCAGAAAGTCACACCATGTACTTTGGAGGAAAAACATGAGGTGATCCATATCCCTTCCCCCATACTGTCAGTTTTCTTAGCCTCGTTATTGGACATGTGCGTCTCCTTCGTTAGTAAGACTTTCTCCCTGGACCTCCTGACCTCTGCAGCAACACGTTTTCTTTCAACTACATTTTTAAGTCCATTAACATTCCACGCTGAAACATGCATTCTGTCATCCATTTGAGTACTGAAATAACAGGCAGTTAACACAAGTGCATAAATTCCAACATATCTACACTGTTCTAGCATGGTATACACAGAAAATATTGAACTGAACAAGCATGAGAGTAAACTGCTTTTTTCCCCATTTTATCCTCCTTCCCCCAGCTGAACCACACACAACCCAGTCCCCTCCACTCCTTCTCCTATACTAAAGTTTAAACTTTGCCCCACAGTGAACTGAAGGGGCACAATAAGAAACTTCTGAACCGAATGATTAGAAAAAAAAACATAGCAAGGAATATTTGTCCCCGCCCCCCACCCAGTGTACTGAGCTTTACTTTGCTCAGTGAGATACCCTTACAAACCTTTGGGGGAAAGCTTATAGAGTTATGGGCACATAGTGTAATAGTTGTTATTATACAGTGCCCAAATTCTGAAATTACACTATCTGCCATGGTTAACGGGATCTCTACACTACCCCCAGCCCGATTTAACAATTAGGAGAGATTGAGCCAAAGATGCTGGAATCAATGCATCCCCCCTCCCCAAGGATCCCATAGCGCCGATACCATCAAAACATTAAATGTGGTATACCCAGGCTTCTCGTCCCCAACCCTGGGTCTATTACTTAAGGTTCCCTGCGTAGCCCCGCCACCCCACTCCACTCCGCTGGCCGGATGAGCAACAAACCAAGAGATATACCAATGTGCCTCCATGCTGTGTGTATTGGACAAACCCCATGATTAGAGGAGAATGTAGTAAATTACGAACCTCGAAGACCACTGCCGAGGTTCAAATCCTATCGTCTACCCCTGCATCATATGGGAGATAGATTACAGCAGGGTACATGGTGCTTGGCACATTTAGTCTACCTCTCTTCCATCCCCTCACCCCAACCTGTGCACCAGCAGTGTAGGAGGTAGTTCAGAATTGAGAATTGCCCCTCCCCCCCCCACACACAAATGCTTAGCAAAGAAACCCACACCATGGGGTTGGGGATTCCTGCCACAACATATGACCACAGATAGGCTCGGGACTTCAACCAGGAATGAATCAACAGCTGTAGCAGCTCGATGCTCAGAGCCCCAAAGGCATCAGGATCTTACAAGATGCCACCCACCTAAATCAGCAATCACGGGCCGAGCACAAATTAATAGAACAAGGAAAATAAAATGTATAAATCTTATTAGGGTAACAGTCAGAACACCAATCATGTGGTCCAAAGCGAAACTGGCACCGATACCCAGTGGTTCTCCAACTTCAAACAGCACCATTAAGAGTCACAGCCGGGGAAGTGTGCTCATTGAACCACTGCCTGCACCAGACAGTCGACAAGCATCACAGAACCCAATGCTGAAAGCTCCTGAAATTGACACAGACTTTGACAGGAGTACACTTCTCACAGCACAAAAGATAAATGGCTTGGGGCCAGCCCAGTGGAGTGGAGGGCTGAGTCATCATGCCTTACCTCCTGCCACGCCGGCGAGCCATATTCACGGTGCGAGCAGGTCGCTGGAGGTCGGCTGGGGAGGGAGAGAATCGAGTGTCTAGGGGACAGCTCTCCTCTCCCGGGGAGGGTGGGGAACATGGACCAGCACTTGCCAGACAGCTAGTGGAGGCTGGGTGTTAGCATGCCGAGTCTCATATGTTGGGACGTAGAGGAAGAGGAGCTGACGGCATGCAGTGTGCAGATGTGTGAGCTGCGTGTCACTGACAGCATTGCATGCCCCCCTCAGCAAGGAAAAACGGAAAAAAGATCCCGACCGTGTGACATGAAACTGTCCCTTGCAAGTGCCGCCCCCGAGATGGCACTTCCCTGGTGCTGGATCCATTTCCAGAGGGTTGAGTCTCTCCCCACCACCCTGCCACGAAGGATAAGTCATGGGGACTTGAAGGAAGGGGGTCTGATCCTTGGGGGATGGCAGAAGAAGGAGAGAGCCAGCTCGGACCACGGGGGGGGGGGGATACCCCCCAAAAAAGTTAAGTGGATTACTAGCAGAAATTAAACAGGGTTGGACAGTTGGCTGACCCATGCATGAAGATAAAGTACCCCAGCCATCTCTCTTCCCTCGAGGAGACAAGGAGAATCATTGACAGTGAGTGGGAAACTGCTCAAAAACATGAGGAGCTGGTAATCCACAAAAAGGCTGCCTGTGGCAAACAAATGGAGAACCGAGGCGTTTTCTTAAAGCTGAGGAAAGGCAGCATAGCCGCAAAGGAGAAGCAATCAGGGGGAAGGAGGGGGAAGCCACACCTGCTGCAAGAGCTCCTCTTGAAGATATACTGTTACAGTAAATTCTTAAGTAATTGTACTATCTTACTTCGAGGGGGCTCTTGTAGCAGGCAACACCGGTAGGACTGAGTCCCAAGCAGTACCAAAACTGACTGCAAGTCAGCCAGGAGGAAACAAAAACGTATGACAGAAGGTCGGTCGTGACAGAAGTCCCGGAAGGACTGAAAGTCAGAAATTGGCTCTGTGACTGGAGGCAATATCCAAACTGCAGTGCCTGACAAAGGTGTGAACCGAACGCTAAATGGCAGCTGTACAAATATCTGAAGCGGACACATTTCTGAAGGAGGCAGTAGAGGCTACCATACCTCCAGAAGAGTGGCCCTAAACTGGCCCAGGCAATGGCTTGTCATACTTATGGTAACAGTACACAATGCAATTAGTCAACCATTGAGATAAACACTGTTTCGAAATGGGTAACCTTCCCTATTGGGGCAAATGAAACAAACAACTGATCAGCCTTATGGACGTGTTGGGTGCAGTTAGCATAATATCGTAGCACCCTGTGAACATCAAGAGTGTGCAAGAAGGCCTACCCCTGATTAGAATACTCAGGGAAATAATCTGGAAAGTGGATGGATTGATTTAACGTAAACACAGACACCACCTTGGGAAAAACTTAGGACTGGTATGCAAAGCCACCCTGTCTTTGTGAAAAACCAAGTACGGCTCTTTATACATCAGAGCCTGGAGCTCGGAAATCCTCTGAGCAGAAGTAACAGCAACTAAACACAATGCTTTCCATGACAAAAAGTGTAGCTTGCAATTCACGACCGGCTCTAAGGGAGGCAAAGTGAGCTAGAGGTTTCAAATGTAGAATGCCCTGCAAAAAGGTGCAGGACAGGTCCAGTTGGGCAACAGCCTTGCCCTCAGCAGGTGCATGGGATGCAGAGATGGCTGATAGGTGCTTTTTTTTTCATTTGTAATTTCTGGAGTTTTTACAGGTTTTCTCCTGGCCCCTACACCCACACATCCCCAACGTAGCGCATGCATGTGGAGGCACACACGCGCATGCCATTCGGGATGCCGCTCCCTGCCAGTCGCACTGCTGACCACCTGCGCTGGCACCGAACCTCCATTCGGTGATGGTGGGACTAGGGGCAGGCAACACTACCCCTTACCTGGGAGAGGAGAGCCAGTGCTCGACCTTGCTCCCATCCCCGTGCTTGCACCCCAGCCTGCATCGCTGGCCTAGCATGAGGTGTGGTATCCAGCACCTCAAGCCTCAGTGCCACTGAATCATCTGATAGATGCACCTTTAAGGAAGAGTACCCCAGGCTGGAGTCCAAAAGGGAGAGGAGGTACTCAGGAATCAAAGTCACTGGGCAGGTGAAGGGATCCAAGTGACGAGCTGCAGCCAAGGGAGAAGCGCTTCCACTTCATGGTATAGGTGGCTCGAGTGGAAGGTTTCCTGGCAGCCACCAGGACACTGGCAGCCCTGCAAGACACCCCAAAATGGGCTATAGCTAATTCTCTAGGAGCCACACATGGAGATGTAGGGACTGCCCTAGTTCTGGGAGAGCAAGCCAGAGCACAAGGGCAAGGGAACTGGAGGTTTCATCGCCACCTGCTGAAGTAGAGGGGAACCAAATCTGGCGTGGCCAGTAGGGGGCTATGAGAATCATCTCCACCTCCTCTGACTTGAAATTCAGGAGGACCCTCTGCAAGAGCGGGAAGGAAGGGAAGGCATAAGGAACCTCCCTTTCCAGAAGAGGGACAATGTGTTGTGTCAGAAAACTCCAGGCCCTGGATCAAGCAAGCAGAAAAGCAGCAGTTTTGCATTGAGTGGGAACACAGAAAGGGTCCAACTCAAAGCCGGCCCTGTGGCGCTGAGGGCTGAGGCGCTGGATGACACACCTCAAGACATGACGATGATCCGGGTTCGGGAAAGGACTTGGGCTGTTTGGGGAGAGAAGGGATTGAGCATCCAGAGGACTGCTCTCCCTTCCCAAGGAGGGATCTGGGGACAACGCCACTCCTGGGCGGTACCTGGCGGTAGCCAGGTGCAACACTGAAACATGGTGTCAACAGATGCTGGGGAGCACAGCAATGCTGGGCGTCGACACATCAGCCATGGACGCCACTGCATGGCCGTGCTCAGAGGGGAAAAAGCCAGAAAAACCCTTGCTGGATTGGCAAAGTGACGAGGGCTTCAGTGACATCCCTCACATCCCCAGTGCCGGGCCATCTCTCTACCGAGGTCCCCGGACTCTCCACCGGATCAAGTCTCTAATACCAGAAAGGCCGCCAGGTAGGTGGGGCGGGCCCTCCCCCTCCCGGGGGGTGATCTGGTGGGCTGGAAGGTACCGTTGGAGGGTCCCAGAAAAGAGAGAGGCTTCAGGAGGGGAGTAGCAGGGATCGTCGAGTGGGCACCTCAGAGAGATGCTCCATTCAACGGGAGATAAAGAAAAAAAAAGGTCCAACTCTGGGTATCCCCACTCATCAAAGAGATCTTCGACCACCGAAGACAAGAGTTCCCACTCGTGTGCTCTTGACCCAGACCAGCTTAGACTGTTGGCCAGGGTGTTTTGGAATCCTGAAACATGGACGGCTGAGAGTTCCAGGTCATGTTCTATGGCCCAATAACAGACTCGCATGACTTTCCCACAAAGAGGGTAAGAGTGAGTGCCCCCTTGTTTGCTGATGTAAAAGACTACAGACATGTTGTCCCTCTGCACCAGCAGCGGGCCTGGAAGAATGTGGTTCTGGAAGACTTGCAGAGCACAAAGAACTGCCTGCATCTCCAGCACACTGATGTGGAGATGCTGTTCTGAGTCGGACCAAACTCCCTGAGTCTGACAATCTCCTTGATGGGCTCCCTAGCAGAGCCTTGAAGCATCCGTGGTCAGGATTTGCTGAGGGGACACCGAGCAGAAAGAAACCTCGATCATAAGGTTGGCAGGGTTATCGTCGGTGCGTTGGTCCCACTGGGCTCGAAGAGTCCACTGAAGAATCCTCATATGGCCACTGCCATATGCCCCAGTAGATGCAGGAAAGGCTCTGGGTGGAATCTGGTGACTGGAAGAAACCAATGGGGCCTTCGCTCTCAAGCATTCCGTCCTGTCCTCCAGCAGGAAGGCTTGTCCCCAGGATGAGTCAAAGACCACTCCTACATACAGGAGGCGATGGCTCAGGGTCAGGCAAGACTTTGGTAAGTTGACAGTTATCCCCAAGAGCTGGAAGAGCTGAAAGGTGCCTTCCAGGATCTACAGCAAATGATCCTGGGAGGGGGCTGTCAGTAGCCAACTGCCCAGGCAGGGGAACACATAAAATCCCTGCTTCTGCAGACCTGCTGCCACCACTGCTAGACATTTGGTAAAGACTCGAGGTGCTGAGGAAAGGCCAAAGGGGCGGGCCCGAAACTGGAATGGTCCCCTTGTAAACAGAAATGAAGGAAGTGGCGGTGGGCTGGGAAAACCAGGAGATAGGCACACTGTATATCCAAGGAACAGAACCCGTCCCCCTAGTGAATGAGGGGCAGCAACCCTTGAAGAGTCACCATCCTGAAACGCTTGTACTATATGAAGAGGTTCAGGTGGCTGAGGTCCAGGATTGGATGCAAGTCTCCTGTTTTCTTGGGGACTAGAAAGAAGTGGGAGTAGAATCCCTTTCCCCTGCTGTGGCCCTCTTGTGCAGCAGTGCCTGAATCTCTGCCTGAATTAGGGTGATGTGGGTCTGCGGGTAGTGTGAGGGAGGACTTTCCAGGGGTGTTTCTAGAAACTCAAGAGTATGACCCTGCTTGATGATTTGAAGCACCTATTGATCTGAGGTTACAGTGCAACACCCTTCTAGGTAGAGGGAGAACCTACCCGACAACCCCCCCAAGGCCTCTGCTGGGAGGGGGGTAGGTGTCAGGCAAGGAGTCTGGCAGTGGATCCGGGAGTGGGCAGAGCGGCCGAGGGCGCTCTGGGGTTCCTAGGGGCAGCTGCTTCAGAAGACTGGGTGGTCACCTTTCGTTTAAAGAGGCCTTTTCGACTGCTGGCCCTTGGCAGGCTGGTGGGAGGGTCAATTAAAGGGATGACACTGGAAGGAATGTGGCTGGGAATGGTACATGGAATGTACCGATCTCAGGGCCTTACTTGATTCTTGGAGCTGGGAGATGATATCCCGAGCATCTCCCCCAAACAAGACCGAGCCCCAGATAGGGGCATCCAGAATTTTGGTCTGTACATTAGGTGCAAACCCAGACACCCAGAGCCAGGAATGGCGGCGAATGCAAACTCCTGCCACTGCCCCACGAGCTGCAACATCCACTGTGTCATAGGCTACTCTGAGTAAATGGGTGCCTACATCAGATTCAGACCTAAGAAGCTGGACTATCTGGGGTTTGGTGGAGTCATCAGGGAGGGCTGTCACCAAATCTCTCACCTGGTCCCAAATGGCATTCTAGTACTGCACCATGTGGGCATGGTAGTTCTGGGCCCAGATGGCCAGGGTCGCAGAAGATTAGACTTGCTTGCCCAGCTAGTCTAGCTGGTGGGATTCCTTGTCCAGTGGATGGGTGCTCAAATGCTAAGGCTTCTTCATGCGATCATGAGCAGCATTCATGACCACCGAATCTACCACGGGTTGCTCACCATAGAAGGGCTTGACCACTGGTGCATGATAAAGGTGATCTGCCTTTCTAGCCAAGGCCAGAGTGGACCAAGGGCGATTCCAAGTTGCCTTGGTCACATCATCCTATGCCTCTATCAAGGGTGGGACCACCATAGGAAGGGTCTCCGACTTGCACAAATAAATAGCGATGTGGCGGCACTCTGGGTCCAATTCCTCTGTATCCCATCCCATGAGGGACTGGATATAGCGCATCACGTCCATGAAGGAGGGATCTTCTTGGGGAGACTTGGGGGGCTCTTTAGTCCACCCCGAGTTTCAGAGGAGCCCCCAGAGTCTTCCGAGAACTCTGAAGAGGAAGAGGAGTCATCCCCCGAAGGGTCACTCTCTGGGACTGGCATCGGCAGACAACGGTCCCCCCGTGCGTGGGAGGGAGACCCTCGTACTACTCCCAGAGGCTCCTGTAGTACGTGAGTTAGAGGGCTTGGTCAGGTCCGGGTCCCTAAGAGATGAACACGGAGGCCTCCTAGGCGTGTCCTTATCCTTCATAAAGGCCCACCAAGTCGAGAACAAGGCATTGTAATCCACCAGGGGGGAGGGGGTTGTACGGTGGATATTGGTAGAGAGGTGGAGGGTACTGGTACTTTGGTGGGGGTGGGGGCACCCTGGCATTGGTCCAGCAGGCGTCAGCTGCAGATCCCTGGGAGGGCTAGCAGGTGATGGCTGAGGCAGACTGTGGCAAAGGTGATGACAGGTGAGGCTTCATTGCTATAGGTGTGGGCAGAGCAGCGCCAGTCTAGAAGGCAAAGGCTGACGCCGGTCCGGAGAAGGAGCCAAAGCAAGCTTCAAAAGGGAGGCTGGTGCCTGCGGTGTGGGTCCCCCAAAACATGGGCAGAGGTGTCGCCCGCGTCGAGAAGGAGGTGAGCACTTGCTGAGGACCCGCTGGGATTAAGAGCATGAGCGTTAGGGACTGGGAGGAAGGGGAAGAGTCCCATTGCCCTGACGAGCCACAGCCCATAACAAAGATAAAGGTGGGCGGCAGAGCTACTGGCAACCCAGAAGGAGTGAGGGCTGCAGAGGCTGGAGGGACTGATCTCACTCGGGAGGAGGGCTCCAAAGCGGAAGCTGGTTTGTGCAGTGACCATGAGCAAGAGGCTGACCGAGGACAATCCCCGTGCTAGTGCTTCCCGCTCGGCCTTATCTCCTTCCGGGAAGAAGATGAAGCCTCAGAGACCGGGGAGTTGGAAGAACTCTTAGCCTGAAACTCCTTCTCCATCACAGCTAATTTCTGCTGGAGTAGATGGCTCTGGAGGGTCTACAAGTGGCGTTTCTGTGTGGACTGGTTGAAGTACTGGCAGTGCTTGCAGGCCTCAGTGTCGTGGTTGGGGCATAAGCAGGGCAGGCAAGAAGCATGAATGTCTTTAGCAGGAATCTGATTTCCACAGGCACACTTCATAGGTCAGCTGGAAAATGAAGCTGGAGTAGACACAGAGTCAAAGAAAAACTCCAAACCTCAATGTTAAATCACACTGTAAAAAATAAATCACAGGTATAGCACAACGAAAATGGCGGTCAACTAAAGTAGGTGTCCATGGACGTCTGATGTGTGCGGGTCGACAGGAAAAGAACGGGGGTAGGTCTGGGGACCGCCCCTTTTATACTGTAGGATGGATGTCAGTATGCCAACATCAGGGACGGTCCCCTGCTATAGACTGCTAGCTAGCAGCTTTCTGTGTGGTCCTAGCACCTGCAGGCTTAGTCTTAATGCTGCTGCCTGCTGTAAGAGCTCCCTCGAAGTAAGATCTGATAAAGTAAGGTGAAAGGGCACAGACAGGAACAGAAAGTGAAAACTCGATAGTCAAAAATAGTAAACCACTCCTAATAGCAATAGAAAAATGTGGTTTAGTGGCCAAATAGACAACAATAACAATAGTAGCCAATTAGGATATTCTCTGGTTCCTGAGAATCAGTCACGAACCACAGAAACCGTAATTTACTGAAACCCTAGCTAAACACAGAGTAATTGAAAGAACTAACTAAAACACACTTGTAAATAAACAACAAAATAAAAAACCCAACTAGAGGACCAGCCATTGCCGGAGTTCACTACGGGGGTGACTGCTCTCTTCAGCTGGAGAAACAGATCTAAGCAATGGCCAGAGTGGACCACGGGAGCAGAGTTTGAACCAATATTCCAAATTCTAAAATATATGAACATACGAAGAATGCCAGCAGATACAGGCCTGAAAATCTATCTAGCCTGCTTGAGTGTGCAGCTAGCAGTCTGTTACACTGCAGCTGCTCCCCCTCTCCTACTGGCATATCCAATTTCATGTCCGTATTAGCTGTTACCCCTCCCCCAAGTGCCTCACTGGCAACCTTCCCCCGACTTTGTCCCATCCCCTCTTAAAACTGCCCACCGTCTTCAAGGATACCACGTCCTCAGGCAGTGCATTCCACCATCACCACTCTCTCCGTGAAATAGTGCTTCCTCATTTCCCTTCTGAATCTACCACCCTCCAACTTTAGATTGTGCCCCCTAGTGTCCCTCCCTCTCCTTAATCTTAAAATTCCCTCTGTACCATCTTTATTTATGCTTTTCATATATTTGAAGATTTCTATCACGCCCCCTCTATCCCTCCGTTCCTCTAGAAAGTACTTGTTAAGCTCCCTCAGTTTCTCCTCATAGGGTTTGTCCTCCATACCAAGGAACATCCTGGTTGCTCTGCATTGGACCCCTTCCAACAATTTAACAACTTTCTTTAAGTAGGGGCGCTTGAAAGTACAGTTACGTAAGAACTTACCGTAACAGTAGATCTTCGAGACAGGCTCTTGCAGTAGGTACTTACATATAGGACTGAAGCCGGCAGGCGTCAGGACCCCACGGAAAAATTTCTAGCCAACAGTCACTGGCGGGGGACCGCCCCCACATCAGGTGACTGGCATCAGGCGACATCGGTATAAAGGGGCAGTCCCCCACACCCGCCTTCCAGTTCTTTCCCACCAAAGGCCAAAAAGGCGAGATGAGAGAGAAGCGGATATTTCCCTTCCTGGAAAAGGAGCTGAAAAAACTAAGGGGGATGGAGGGCGGGAAGGTATTACCTACTGCAAGAGCCTCTCTCGAAGATCTACTGTTACGGTAAGTTCTTAAGTAACTGTACTATCTTACTTCGAGAGATCGCTTGCAGTAGGTAATTACATATAGGACTGAGTCCCAAGCAGTCTGGAACAAAGAGTAGCACACGGGAGGAGGAAACTACTCATACAGAGATCCTCTGGCTGAAGAGGACTTAAGAAAGAAGCCCTTGCAGAACAGCCAACTCGAAGCCGGCTCTACGGCGAGAGGCAATGTCCAAACTGTAGTGTTTCGTAAAGGTATGGACAGAAGTCCAAGTTGTGGCTGCGCAAATGTCGGCTGCTGACACATTCTTGAAACAAGCAGCAGAGGTCGCAACACCCCTGGTGGAGTGACCCCTGACCTGACCTGGCAAGGTCTTGTGATACTTGTCGTAACAGAAAGTGATACAATGAGCCAACCATTTGGACAAATATTGTTTGGAAACAGCGTTGCCCTCTCTTTTGCTGGCAAAATAAACAAATAGCTGGTCAATCTTTCTGAGATCCTTCGTCCTGTTGGTGTAGTATCTCAGAATCTGATGAACGTCCAGAGTATGTAAACGATACTCCCCGTGATTGGAGTGCTGTGTGAAAAACGCAGGCAGTTCAATGGACTGGTTCAATGTAGATTCCGCTACAACCTTAGGGAGAAACTTAGGATTGGTGCGCAGAGCCACACGTTCCTTATGGAAAATCAAATATGGAATTTTGCACATCAAGGCCTGAAGTTTGGAAATTCTTTGAGCGGAAGTAATGGCCACTAGGAAGAGAGTCTTCCACGAAAGGAACTTAAGGTCTGCTGAGGCTACCGGCTCGAAGGGAGGCAGCGTAAGTTTCTCGAGAATGAAATTCAAATCCCAAGGTGGAGCAGGAACCCGAATGAAGGGTCTCAGATGGAGAACCCCTCGTAGGAAGGTCTTCATGACCTCCAGCTGAGTGAAAGTTCTGTCCCCAAAGGGAATATGATAAGCGGCCAGAGCTGCCATGTGAACTTTCAAAGAGGAATGACAGACCCAGGTCGAAGAGGTAACGCATGAAGTCCAGTACCCACCCAACAGGACAGGAGAAAGGCTCCAGGTCTTTAGACAAAGCCCAAATGGAGAACCGCTTCCATTTCATGGCATAAGTGGAACGAGTGAACGGCTTCCACCAAGATCTCTGCCACTTGTGGGGAAACCCCAAAGCAGGCTTGAGCTACGTTTGTAGGAGCCAAGCATGTAGCTGAAGGGACTTGAGGCCGGGATGGACCAGGGATCCCCGATCCTGGGTCAACAGTAGCCGTGAAAGTGGAAGAGGAATCGGAGGTTCCTCCAAGTACTGTTGCTGAAGAGAGAACCAAACTTGCCTGGGCCAGAAGGGAGTGATGAGAATCATACAGGCCCCCCTCTGAGCTGAGCTTGTGCAGGATCCTCAGAATCAATGGAATTGGGGGAAAAGCATAGACGAATCTGCCCTTCCAGTCTAGAGACAGAGCATCTCTCCAGAGTCATCTGTGCCCTGGAACGAGCGAGCAAAAGGTGGGCAGTTTTGCATTTAGAGGGGACACGAACAGGTCGACCTGAGGGGTTCCGCAATGTAGGAAGATGTCGTCGGCTATTTCCTGATCCAATTCCCAGTCGTGAGGTTGTGTCGAGGATCGGCTCAAGTGATCTGCCAACGAATTCTCTACCCCCAGGACGTGGACTGCCATGAGGTGAAGGTTGTGGAGGGTCGCACATTCCCAGACCCACATCGCTTCCCCGACGAAGAGGGTAGGAACAGGTCCTCCCCTGTTTGTTGAGGTACCAGACTACACTCATGTTGTCGGTCTGGATGGCCAGATGACCGGGAAGCAGAAAAGGGTGCAGTGCTTGAAGAGCATACAACACCGCTCTGAGCTCGGGCACGTTGATGTGAAGCATCTGCTCGAGTTTGGACCAAGAGCCCTAGGTCTGCTGGGATCCCAAATGGGCTCCCCAACCTTCGTCCGAGGCATCCGTTGTCAGCATTTGGGAGGGAGAAGGAAGACAGAAGGGAACTCCCCGACAAAGGGTTCTCCTGAACCATCCGCCAGTGCAAATCTCGAAGCATCGGGGTCGAGACTAGCACCTCTTGGTCCAGGTCGCTGACCAATTGATCCCACTGAGACAGAAGAGTCCACTGAGAAATTCTCATGTGGTGCCGCACGCACGGAATTGTCAGAATTGCAGCTGCCATGAGCCCCAGGAAGCGAAGGACCGACTGGGTGGTAACCCGCCTGTGGGAGGACAAGTTGCTTGCCTGAGCCTGGAGGGTGACCACCCTGTCTGGGGGCAGAAAGGCCATACCAGTGGTCATGTCCAGAATCGCCCTGTTAAACTGGAGGCGTTGCGATGGGATCAAATGGGATTTTGCCTGGCTGATGGTAATACCCAGGCTGGTAGAAACCTGCCTGGTAAGCCAAAGAGAACGCAGGAGTTCCTCCCTGGTCAGGGCCGCCAGGAGCCAATCATCCAGGTACGGGAAAACCTTAACTCCCTGAGTATGCAGGTGGGCCGCCACCACAGACAGGCACTTGGTGAATACTCAGGGGGCCAAGGAAAGACCAAATGGGAGGGCCTTGAACTGGTAGTGGTCCTCCTGGAAAGCAAACCGGAGGTATTTGCGGTGGGAAGGGCAGATAAAGATATGCAGGTACGCATCCTGCATGTCCAGAGCACACAGTCACTGTCCTGGCTAAAGGAGGGGCAGGAGACTCTGCAGGGAGAGCATCCTGAACCTTTTGTACTCCACGAACCGATTCAGGGAGCTGAGGTCTAGAATGGCCCTCACGTCTCCTGTCTTCTTGGGGACCAGGAAGAAATGAGAGTAGAAACCCGTCCCCCGCAGGCGGGGGGGACGGGTTCTATCACCTCCTTCAACAGAAGGGAGGAGATTTCTTCCTGAACCCTGAGAAGGTGTTCTGGGAGTAAGACCGACGGGGTCTGGGAGGTTTCTGAAGAAACTATGGTGCTGCCCTCTGCTATGAGCTGGAGGACCCAAGAGTTGGAAGTGATCCTCCCCCAACCCGGCAGATTTAGGGAGACTCTCCCACCTACCAGTTCCTCTGGATCAACCAGAGGCTGTGGGAGAGGAAGGGAGTCAGGAGGTGTGAAGCAGTGCCGCAGCTGGAGGTCCTGCAGCCTGTTTGGGTGGGGGGTCTTGCAGCCAGAGGGCCTGGTGTTTGTTGGCCTGCTTTCCTTGTGGTTTTGCCTTAGGCCGTACGCAACGGCGAAAAGAACGGCACTGCGCTTGAGGGGCTCTGCACATGGAGTCAACCTCCTTGAGAGCAGTGCCCTTCTCTCGCAGTCCGGTAATGATGTCCTTCACATCACCACCAAACAACACTGAATCTTGGAAGGGAGCGTCCTGGATGGCGGATTGTACTTCCGAGGCTAAACCTGACACCCGAAGCTAGGCATGTCGCCACAGGCTCATGGTGAATGCTGAGCTTCGTCCAGAAGCGTCCACCGCATTGTAAGTAGCATGCAGCATGTGCCTGCTGGCCAAATGTGCGGAGCAGACCAGGTCTGCCACTTCCTGTTTAGTCTGTGACTGAGGAAGGATAGCCTTCTGGTAATCCCCCATGTGAGCCACATAGTTCAAGGCTCTAATGCCCAGAGTGGAAGAAGAATAGACCTTCTTGCCATACTGGTCCAGAAGGCAGGATTCCTTATCGGGTGGGGATGAGCTCAGGTGTTTCGGGTTAAGCCGAACGGCCATGAGTGACGCTGATCATGATCGAATCAGCCTTGGGGTGTGACATGAGAAAGTCAACCCCCTCGGGAGCCTGATACAGCCTGTCTGCCTTCCAAGGAAGGGGGGCTAAAGCCGAAGGTTGTTTCCAGATAGTGGAAACGAGGTCAGCGTGAGGCTCGATCCAGGGTGGAACTAACGTGGGAGCGACCTCGGGGCAAATCCAAATGAGCAGCTAGCTCCTGCCTCTGTGGATTTGGCTCCAGAGATTTCCACTGATGAAGAGCCTGGATTCTGCTTGCCAACTTCGTAAATGAGGGTTCCTCCGGAGGGGACTTCGGAGAAGTCCTGGGCCTAGGCTTGTCAGGAGTGCGAGGCTCGTCCGGATTGGAGCTGTCATCAGAGTCCTCCAATGAGCCCGAAGAAGAAGAAGGAGATGAAGATCCCTCCCCATTCGGGGGGAGGAACATGGCCCCTAGGGAGCAAGATGCCACTCCCAGCCTTAGACCCTGCAGAGGTGTCTCTGGGGTTGGGGGGGGTCTCTGGCCCCTGGTGACAGGGGTCCGGGACCAGGTCCGTTGTCGGGAGGCGGCTCTCCACCTCCCTGGTGAACTGAGCCTTGGCCTCAGTCCAACAAGAAGCCAGAGTCTCCCTCAGATCCACTGGCGGCAGAGGGGGCGGTGGAGGAGGTGAATACGGATACGGGCGAGTATCCGTAGCCCGATGGCAGGAAGCCCGGCGTCGGGTACTACAGTGCCAGATACTGTGGAGCCAGATAAGACGGCGTAAGATCCGGCACCAGGGGCTCTACCGATGTAGAAGGTCCTGGAAGAGGCCCTGCAGGCGGGCCAGGGACAGGTGGCCCGGCATGTCTAGGGTCTGGTATCGGGGTGACGTCCAGTAAGAGGATGTCGGCTGGCGACGAGGCCGGCGTCCAAGGGTCCGACGTCAGGCTATCCGGACCTATGGGAGGAAGGCCTGACGGAGGCACCGAAGAGTCCCCAGCGGCGTCCGGGGGAGGGACGAAGGGATCCTCTGGGTCCAGCTGGGGAGACGCAGGGGCCTCAGATGGCAGCGGCGAAGGGTGTGGGAAGCCAGCAGTGCCGGATAAATCCAAGGGATACAGTGTAGGCTCCGTCGCTGAGCGACCGCTGGATGGGCCAGCGAGCATCTGACCGTCAGGATCTGGGCGGGTGTCGGAGGAGCCGACATCCAACCGATCGGACCCAGCGTCTGAAGAAGGCCGCACAGGGGAGGCGATCTTGATGGGCAGTTTGACGGCCGTGCGCTGCTTTGAAGGGTTGAGCGGCTTAGCGGCTGACTCTGGGTGGACGTCGGGGGAGCCAACGCCTGACTTGCCAGAGGCTCGAACCAGAAGGCCGTGCAGGGGCGGCCTTACTGGGAGCCAACGCCTCCTTTTGTCCTGGAGGCTCCCGACTGGCCCAAGTGCGAACCAGCTGGGGGAACCCACGCCGTCTCAGACACCACCAAGATGACTGTCGAGGAACGGTCCCCCGGAGATGTTACCTGAAGGGCGCCGACCCCAGCTGAAGTCTCCGTAGCCATGGATGAGGAGTCCCGGTCCCACTGCTTTTCTGTCTTCTTATTCTTAAGGCCATCGGGGGAGGTGGAAGCCTGTCAGAGTTTTTTCAGCTCCTTTTCCACGGAGGACATCTTCTTCTTCAGGATGTGGGTTTTCAGGGACTGCTGCCTTCTTCTGCAGGTAGCCACGCTGAACTTCAGGCAGTGCTGACAGGAATACACAGGGTGGTCGGGGCCTAGGCAGATAAGACATTGAGAATGGCCGTCCATGGGCGGGAGTTGGGTGCCACATGAGTTGCATTTGTTTTTGAGCTAAGACTTGGTAGGGGATGACATTCACGGCAGGTAAAAGAATTCTGATGAATATCTTAGAAATAATCAAAAAAACCAATGGTATAACTACCAGCGACGGACTGACGAGCAGTGGAACTTAACCGCGACGCGCTGTCGAAAGCAAACGGCGGGAAAGAACTGAAAGGCGGGTGTGGGGACCACCCCTTGGTGCCGACGTCGGCGATGGCCGTCACCTGATTTGGGGGCGGTCCCTCGCCAGTGACTCCCAGCTAGAAATTTTTCCATGGGGTCCTGACACCTGCCGGTTTCAGTCCTATATGTAATTACCTACTGCAAGAGCCCTCTCGAAGTAATATCTGTACACAGTACTCCAGGTGCGTCCTCACCAATGACCTGTACAGTGGCAGGATGATCTCCCCTCTCCTGGCTGTGACTCCTCTGGCAATACATCCCATCTTATTAGCTTTAGCTGCAAGTTTTCTGCACTGCGCTGAATGGTTCATTTGCCATGTTATTAGTCACCTCAAGATCTTTTTCCTCCTCTGTAGGGGATAACTGTACCCACTCCCAAGTTGGTAATGATTCATTGAGTTTCTTGCTCCCAAGTGCATGACTTTGCACTTCTTTGTACTGAATCCCAGCTGCCATGTTTCTGACTAGTGCTCGAGTCTAGCCAGATCATCTTGCAGCTCCTGCCACCCCCGTGTCGTCCACCACTGCACCTAACTTGTGTCACCCACAAAAAGGCTGATCTTATTCTTAATCCCATGAGAGATGTCTGCAATGAAAATGCCAAACACTGGACCCAGTACTGAGCCCTGTGGTACCCCACTGGTTATGGCTCTTGGAGTTGAGAGTTCCCCCCTTACGACTACCCTCTGCTTCCTGTCATTCATCCAGTTCCTGATTCACTCCACCATTTTCTCCCCTGCTCCCTGGTATCTCAACTTCTTAATCAGTCTCTCATGTGGCACTGAATCAAAGGCTTTGCTGAAGTCTAGATGCAAGACAGCCACCGCTTGGCCCCTGTTGGGTGCCCTTGTCACTCAGTCATAAAAAGTCCACCAGGTTGGTCTGACAAGATCTTCCTGAGACAAACCCATGCTGTCTGTTGTCCTGGAGACCATTTATCTCCAGAAAGGTTACTAGCCTTTCCTTAAGGATAGCCTCCATTAGCTTCCCCACAATGGATGTAAGGCTGACTGGTCTTTAGTTGCCTGGTTCATGCTTGGGACCACTCTTGTGGAGGGGCACCACATGCGCCATCCTCCAGTCCTGGGGGATGCACCCAGTTCCCATTGATATACTGAATACATCTGCTAGTGGCTCTACCAGGATCTCTGCCAACTCCTTCTGAACTCTGGGGTATATGCCATCTGGGCCAGATGCCTTATCTACCCGAAGGGCTTTTAGGCCTTCCATCACCCTGTTCGCTGGGATTTCTCCATCTCTTAACCCCGCCCCCCGTACCCAGCCCCCTCCATCCTGAGGCATTGGCCCAATCTTCTCCCTGGTAAACAAAGAACAGAAGTAGGCATTGAGCGCTTCTGCCTGGTCTGCCCCCTTTTCCACCCACCCGTCATCTTTCTTAATTCTAACAATTTGATCTTTACAGCTCCTCCTCTCCCTAATGTACCTGAAGAAATCCTTTTCTCCTTCTCTGATGCCTTGTGACAGCCTCAGCTCCCTTGATGCCTTGGCTACCCTGACCGCTCTGCTCACTTCCCTTGATTTCTTCATGTACTCCTCCCTGTCCTTTCCCCATTTGGATCTCATAAATCTTCTGAAGGCTACTCTCTTATCCCTCAGCTTTTCTACCACTTCCCTGCTTAACCAACTCGGCTTCCTGGACATACAGGTTACTCACCTGTAACAGGAGTTCTAGGAATGGTATACGTTGTTCATCCACACTCTCTGGCAGGTATCCTTGCCGCTTTAATTCTTGCCGGAAGGTCTTCAAGCTGGCTCCTCCCACCCACCCGGGTGGTAAAACTCTCGGCTCCAACCCATGACGCCAGATCTGGCCCGCTGGAAGCTCAGGTTGTGCATCCAAGCCAGGGAGGTCGGGTGGGTCGTGTGGATGAACAACATATACCATTCCTAGAACTCCTGTTACAGGTGAGTAACCTGTATTTCAAGGGACATGGATATGTTGTTCATCCACATTCTCTGGCAGACTCCTAGCAGTTCTCCGGGAGGAGGGAGGCAAGGCGCACCCCCCCCGATACTTACTTGGGAAAGAGAGACTGGAGAACTGAGGCCCCAAAACCAGCATCCCAGCGTGACTCGAGGTCGATGTGGTAGTGGGTAATAAAGGTATGTGCCGACTTCCAGGTAGCAGCCCTGCAGATATCCTGGATAGGGACGTCCCTGGAAGCAGCTACCGATGCAGTGGTATGGCGGGTAGAATGAGCTCTTATCCCTCTGGGAGGCTCCATGCCCGCCAACCTGTAGCAGAGCTCTATGCAGGAGGTGATCCACCTGCCTATCGTCCGCTTTGCTGCAGGTCTGCCAAGTGCGGCTTCAGCGTAGGTGACAAACAGCTGGCGAACCTCTCCCCGAACTTCAGCCGTCCGCTCCTTATAATAAGCGAGCGCTCATCTAGGGTCCAAAGTATGGAGCCTATATTCGGCCTCCAAGGAGTGATTGGGGTAGAACACCGGCAGAGTCAACACCTGGTTAAGGTGAAACTCCGACACCACCTTTGGAAGGAATTTTGGGTGGGGGCACAGGACAACCTTGTCCCTGTGGAAGACCAGGTAGGGAGGCACGATGGAAAGCGCCTGGAGCTCTCCCATCCTTCTGGCTGACGTGATAGCCACCAAGAAGGCGGTCTTCTGCGACAGGTGTGAAAGATCACACCTGTGCACTGGTTCGAATGGCTTGCCCATGAGCTCGGCCAATACCAGCAGTAAATCCCATGGAGGTGGAGGTTCTCGCACCAGAGGGGATATGTGATCAAGGTCTTTGAAAAAGCGCCCGACCACCTTCTCCTGCGCCACCGACTGCTTCCCGGCCCGCGCCCGGTAAGCAGAGATGGCTGCCAGGTGCACCTTAAGGGTCGTTGACCGAAGCCCTTGCTGGAGAAAGGGACAAGTAGTCCAGAATGCTTGCCAAGGGGCAGTCGGAAGGGTCCAAACCCTTCCTCTGGCACCAAATGGAAAACCTTTTCCATTTGAAGGCATAGCAGTTCCTGGTTGACTCCTTACGGGACGCCTCAACGACATTGAGGACCTCGTCGGAAAGACCCAAAGCCTGGAACTCTAGCCACTCAGGAACCAGGCTGTCAGGTGCAGGGATTGAAGGTCCAGATGGAATGCCTTCCCCTGACTGACTGAGGTCAGGTCCGGGCGGGCTGGGAGCCTGGAGCTGAAGCTGAGAAGATCTGGATACCAGAACTAGCGGGGCCAGTCTGGGACTAGCAGAATCACCTGCGCCTTGTCCCTCCTTGAGAAGCACCTTGTGGATCAAGAGAAATGGGGGAAAGGCGTAGAAGAGGCCCAGGGTCCACAGCCTCGAGAAGGCATCCCCCTGCAGTGAGCCCTACTGAGGGGGCCGGGCATGGAACAGACTCAGCTTCGCATTCTCCCTGGAGGCAAACAGGTCCACCTGAGGCGTGCCCCAGTGGGAGAAGAGATCTTGTACTACCTCCAGCAGGAGAGACCACTCGTGAGACGCAGACCCTATCCAGCTTAGGGCATCGGCCAGGGTGTTGGAGGCTCCTGCCACGTGAATGGCTGGGAGATCCGCCTCCAGGCTGCACACTAGGGACCAAATGCGGAGAGCTTCCTTGCATAACAGCATGGAACGCGTCCCGCCCTGGCGGTTCAGATAGTACATGGTCATGGTGTTGTCCGTCTGGACCTGAACCACTTGACCCCGTAGAAATGGAGCGAAGGTGGTGAGAGCTAGATGGACCGCTCAGAGCTCCAGCAGGTTGATGTGGCATCGGGACTCCCAAGGGGACCAGAGGCCGTGTGCTCGGTGTTCCCCCAGATGGGCACCCCGACCCATCAGAGATGCGTCGGTCGAGAGAGAGACCGTCGGCTTGGGGCGGACGAATGGAATACCCTCCTGCAGATGTGCTGAAATGATCCACCATTGGAGAGCATTCCACATGTCCTAGGTCACTGTCACAGGCTGGTCCAACGGATCGCAGCGTTATGACCACTGACTGGCCAGTCCCCATTGAAGGGGATGCATGTACCAACGGGCCCAATGGACCACACTGGTGCAGGCCGCCATGAGGCCCAGGAGGCGCAGGAAGTCCCAGGCAGGGCACAATTGCCCAACCAGAAATGATTGGGCAAAGGAGGAAAGAACCTCGGCCCTGTCCGCCGGGAGCCGTGCTCTGGCTTGCAGAGAGTCGAGATCTGCCCCGATGAACAGAATCACCTGCTTTGGTACGAGTTCCGACCTGGCCTCGTTGATGAGGAGGCCAACCTGAGAGCAAACCTGGAGGGCCAGATCTCTGGACCGCTCCGCCTCCAGTCTGAAGGGGGCTGCTATCAGCCAATCATCCAGGTAGGGTACACCCGACCCTCAAGGCCTGCAGGAATGCTGTCACCACTGCCATGCATTTGGTGAAGACCCTGGGAGCTAAGGAGAGGCCAAGGGCATGGCCCAGAACTCATAAAGGGATCCTTGCGCTCTGAAGCGGAGGAACCTCTGATGAGACGGACGGATTGGGACATGAAAGAACACGTCCTGGAGGTCCAGGGAGCAGAACCACACGCCTCGTTCCAAGGATGGGATTATATGAGCCAGAGTGACCATCCTGAATGTCCGAGACCTTAGGAACTTGTTCAGGTCATACAGGTCGAGAATGGGGCACCAGCCCCCCTGTCCGTTTTGGGACCAGGAAGTACCTGGACACAAACCCTGGGTCTGGAGGAGGATCCGCCACCTTCCTGATTACCTCTTTTTCGAGGAGCAGGGCAATATCGGCTCGCGGGCCGACAGTGAAAACTCTTGGACCCATTGACCCCCAGTGACGGCTTAGAAAGGCGGGACCTGCTCGAACTCAGAGTGTAGCCCTTTCTACCACCTCCAACACCCAGCGGTCCGTGGTGATAGCGGACCAGGCGGAAAGGAAGTGGCGGAGCCATCCCCCCCATGGGGGAACCCAGGGGGAGTGATGAGGTTGGGGGTGGCACCCCTCAACCCGTCACTGGGCAGGCTTGGAGGAAGAACCGGCCGAGGGACCTCCCGGGCCTTTACCTCCTTGCTTCCTGTTGGAGGAACCCATCAGCTTGGGCTTGGGATGCCAAGCACGAGCCTGCTGGCCCTGTTGCTGGTGCTGCTGGGCCGGTCGAGAAGTAGGGACCAAAGGACGAAAGGACTTCTGCTGTTAACGGCGGCCTTTGTTCCTCTGGGCGGAGGTGACCGAGTCCAGAGTGGCATTGGACTTCTCGATCCGCTGGAGATATCCCTCCACTCCAGGGCCGAAGAGGTCAGTCCCCAAGAAGGGGACATCCGCCAACTTGTGCTGGGTATCCGCCGTGAAGGTGGATATCCTCAACCACGCCCTGCGTCGCATGGCCACCATGGCTGCTACTGACCTGGCACAGGAATCATCTATGTCCAGAGTAGTCTGGAGCCGCTGCTTCACCACCGCCCTACCCTGGTCCCGCACTTGACGGACCGTGGTCTGCAGGTCAGGCAGGAGGTGAGGAACAACCTCATCCAGGGAGCCTATGAGGGCGTGGGAGAAGTGTGCCATCAGCACGGCCGAGCTGGCCTGTCGGAGGCCAAGGGAGGACGCAGCGTACATCTTGCGCCCGGCAAAGTCCAGCTTTTTGGACTCTTTGTCGGGGGGGCTTGTCCACATCCCGAGCGTTACCGGAACGCCGGAAAATGCTGTCGGTAACTAACCCCTCGGCAGAGGGGTGTTCCGAGAAACCAGGCAAAGAGCCGGTGGGGACCGCATACTTCCTGGCCATCCTGACCAAGGGCGCAGGACAGGAAGCAGGTCACTGCCAAAGCTCCAAGGCTGGGCCGACAATGGCCTCAACCACCGGAAAGGCCTCCGTGGGAGAATCCCCTCGGTCCAGAATCTCCGTCAGGGGATACCTGGCCCGTTTGGACACAGGCTCAAGCTGCATCCCGGTGGACTCCGAGATGAGTCGGAGCAGACCCAAGAAGGACGATGGGCTATCGTCCACTGACTGGCCCGCGGAGGACTCCAGATCGCACTGCCTGGAGAACAGGGAGGAATCATCGTCGGATTCTGAAGGGTCTGCCAAGAGCTGCCTCGGCCCTGAGCCACCCTCCACCTATCGAGGACGACTGGGAGTGAGGGTGACTGACAACCTGTGGGACAGGCCATGACCCACCGAGAATTCTTGGTCGGTGCCCCCGACTTTGGTTGTGGCGTCGGAGGTTCCACCACAATTGGTGGACCAGCTGGTTTCGGCTTAGCAACCGGCCCAGGGGCGGGCAACTCGACTGGAACGAGTGGTTGCTTCAGCCGTTCAGGCGAAAGCCACTTGATGGCCGGGGTCTTGGCAGGGGTCGGCTTAGGCCCAGATAACAGCAACTGCTGCCACATAAGATCCTCGTAGCACCGGCGCCACTTGCGCCGTAGCCTCTCCTCACCCGAGAAGGAGGACGAGGAAGAACGGTGTCGCCGCTTACTTCGGTAACGAGACTGAGACCGCCGATGTCAGCGGGAACGGCTGGACCGAGAAGAGGTCCGAGACCAAGACCCTTGGGGGGGGGACCGAGGGTGGGTCTGGGAAGAGGCGGAGGATACCTGCTCTTCCCTTGGCTCGGGAACTTTAACCAGGGACTGTGGTCCCGAAGGAGCAGGCAGATCCTCGGAATCCACTGGGGGAACCGGTGAAGTAGGGTTGTCAGCTTCTCCAGTCGACAGCCCATCTAACGGATCGAGAAAAATCTCAACTTCGTCCACGGGAGTCTCGGCAGGCTGGCCTGACGAGGGCACCGTGAAGCCAGCGCCTCAGCTGCAACATCACACGGGGTTGATGGTCGGCTCGGGAGGGGGACCTCTCGCCCCACGAACGCTGACGATGGGACTTACCTTTCAATTCCCTTTTCTTGGGCCGAGGAGAATGTCCCAAAGGCCCCTCTCCTTTCGTGGAAAGGGACTGGCAAAGCTCCTTGAATGAAGCTGTATACGAGGAACTCAGAGAGAGCAGCATAAATGCCGCAGCCGAGGACAAAGAATATGCGGCCTGGGCCGCCTCCTCCTCGAGGGCGATCATCTGCTCAAGCTGCTCAGCCGAGCCAGCCACCGCGGACACCGCCCAACGAGCCTCTTTGGATTTTACCAGCGGGAAACGTTTCTCGGGGCGCCCAAGCTTCAAACAGGCAGCGTGATCATTCAGAACATTGGCTGAGAAAGAACGGCACAACTCGCAAGCCTGCGGGTCGTGATCTAGGCCTAAGCAGTAGACGCACGTGGAGTGCGGATCCGTCCTGGACATTTTCTGCCCGCAAGGGCACCTCCGAAAGCCGGGAACAGGTTTGTCCATCGCAGCCGTGAGGGAAGATGAAGACCAAAGTTTAGAAAACTTCAAAACCAATTTCGGACGAACCGAAGAATTAGGATCCAGTCTAAAACGCAGAGTGCTAAGGAGGGAACCTGAGCTTCCAAGTAGTAAGGAAGATCTGGTGTCATGGGGCGGAGCCGAGAGTTTTACTACCCGGGTGGGTGGGAGGAGCCAGCTTGAAGACCTTCTGGCAAGAATTAAAGCGGCAAGGATACCTGCCAGAGAGTGTGGATGAACAACATATCCATGTCCCTAGAACTGGCCTTTTTTACTTTCGACCTTTGTACATGAGCTATTGGCCTCTGCAAGGCAAAGCTTGATCATTTTCCCTTTCTGGATAGCATCCATGTGTGGGCAGATGCTGGCTAGGTGCCCTGCTACTATGTCCCTCATCCTGCCAAAGTCTGCCCGCCTGAAGTCCAACACCTTTGTCTTGGTACTGGCAGCCTCATTAACCATACTCAGGGAGAACCACACAGTGTGGTGGTCACTCTCTGCCAGTGGATCCTCCACCCCAGTTCCCTGACAAGCTACCCATTTGTCAGCATGAGGTCCACAATGTTACCTTCCCTGGTTTGCTCCCTTACCATCTGCACCAGGAAGCTGTCCTGGAATGCCCCCATGAGGACCTGTTCCATGGCGCTTGAGGTGGCTGGGGTGTTCCAATCTACCCCAGGCATATTGAGGTGCCCCACAATCACAGTGTTACCCTTTCCACTAATCCTGATTATCTGCTCCACTGGCTCCCTGTCATTGTCCTCATTTTGAGATAGTGGCCTATACACGACCCCCAGCCTAACCCTCCTGCCCTTTGAGTCTTGGATTTGCACCCATAATGTCTCTGCCTTGCCCTCCTCCCCTTCCTCTGCTACACAGTATCCCCTCCTTTATATAAATAGACACCCTACCCCGCTTCCCTATCTCTCTGGTACAGCCTGTACCTCGGAATTACCAGGTCCCAGTCCTGGTATTGGGTGGCCCACATTTCAGTGATGGCAGCTATGTCCATTTCCCCCTCTGCCATCAGAGCCTGCAACTCAATTGTCTTGTTCCCCAGGCTCCTTGCTTTCAAGGATACCACCCTCCAGTATGTACCTTTCCCTGTCTGATCACACTTACTGCCAGCCATATTTGTATACTCATCTGATCCTTCCTTACTAGTTGGGGGGGGGGTAGGCCTATTGGGCTCCCCTACCCGGAGACATTTTTTAATGTCCTCCCACTTGCCTCCCCCACACCTAGTTTAAATTCACTCTGGTCGCTATGTACTCACCCAGCTTCTGCTTTAAGACCCATGAGCCCTCCCTACTCAAGTGTAACCGGTCAGGGACATACAGGGTTTTGTTGTCCCATGTTCCTTCCCATCCCCCCACCAGCCTGTATGCTTTGGTCTGACACCATGCAATAATATAATATGCATAGATTCTAATCTCTGAAGCGTCACTGTCAGCCAAGATGAATGCATAAAGTGGAAATATTTAAGTAAGGGATTCCTGGAGTTAGAACGTTTATAATTCAGGTTCCCTGATCATTAGGCAGGCAGCTTATTCACCATATACTGCACAGTATCAGAAAGCACTATGCAACACAATTCTGGCACTTGCTGATAGAGCAGCTAATGAGCTTGCAGAGGACTTAATTTCTATAGTAAGATCAGTCCTGAACGCCACTAAGTACCATTTCCACTCTTCTGTGGATACTAATGACACTGTAGCTAGAGAGTACAGTTACGTAAGGACTTACCGTAACAGTAGATCTTCGAGAGGAGCTCTTGCAGCAGGTAACACCATTAGGACTATGCTGCCAAGCACTAGGACCCCATGGAAAACTTCTAGCAAGCAGTATAAGGCGGGGGACCACCACCTGACATCGGCTCCACTGTGGAGGGGTTGTGGGATAACAGACGGATCAGACACTGAACTTCAGGTTCAATACAATGTTTATTCAAAATACAGGAAATAAGCTTCTGCAATGCCATATTCCTTCTTCAGTACATCAGTTTGCAACAAGACTATGCACATTCTTTCTCTGCACTTAGCCAGCACCTACTGACACTGACCTCTGATCTAACTTACCAGTTGAGATGCAACCTTCACCCCTATGCGGGCCCAGTTTGCTTGGGTAGTGGGGGCCCAAAAAGAAAAAAAACAAAACAAGCTATATACAAAGAACTTCAATGTAGAATCACTGGAAGAAAGGTCACCCCAAAGGGCATTGGCAACAAATCAAGTTTCAAAGAAATACAACATCATACCTACTTCCATAGTGCAAAGCATCAAGGGGTATATGCAAATCACCATGACATTTAGACTTGTTCAGTTTAGAGCAATTTACATGCATTTTAAACAGCACAAATAACTTAATTTCTGTAATAGTCACCCAGTACTTTTTACCATTATCAAAAACACCTAGTGCCACAGTATTTTCAACATTTACAGGTTTCATAAACATAAGTTATATACATCAAGGTATTTTATGACATTGTGCTATTACATACTAAATCCAACAACAATAAACAATCTGTTTTACATACACTTGGAGGTCACCACAATAACCTTCCTGTACGAGGACCTGAGAGGGAAAAGGAAAATTAAAGAGGACACTATAGCATAGTCAAGACAGGGGAGAGGTGCTCATAGGTGGCCAACTTTGTGGACTGGAAATTGTACAGAACAGATTAGGCTATGAAACAGAAGAACTGTTGCAACAGATTCAAGAAAAGGTCGGTCCTCAAGAGTGGCAGGAGCTCACTGTCACATCCGCTCCGATGTACCCTATGGCATAAAGGTGGCGGTCCCCCCCGGCACCACCTCGGTTCTACCGCCGGAGACCAGCTGATTCAAGGGATGGAGAACCGAGGAGGATCTCTCGTTTCCCAGAGAGAATTACAGTTACATAACCCCCTGGGAAGGAGGGTGGGAAACCCACCTGCTGCAAGAGCTCCTCTCGAAGATCTGCTGTTATGGCAAGTTCTTATGTACATAGATACATAGATACATAGACAGTGTCGGCAGATAAGGGCCTATGGCCCACCTAGTCTGCCCATTTGAGCTTGTAAGTTCAGTTTGTTTTCCTAGAAGTCTGTTTCCCCTTACCCCTGCCCTCTAGAATTCCTTTATGTCTATCCCATGCATTCTTAAATCCCGTGATTGTTTCAGCCCCCACCACTTCCTCTGGCAGGGTGTTCCACTTGTCCACCACCCGCTCTATGAAGAAATTCTTCTCATGTTTCCTCTGAATCGTCCCTCCTCCAACTTCATCCCATGCCCCTAGTCCTGAAACATCTTTTCGCTTAAAATAGTGTTTTCCTGCACCCTGTTCCTCCCTGTAAGATACTTGTATGTCTCTATCATATCCCTCTCTCCTCCTCTCCTCCAGGGAGTACATGTTCAGTTCCTTCAACCTGTCTTCATAGGCCTTGTGATGCAACCCATGCACCATCTTTGTTGCCCTCCTCTGCACCTTCTCTACCCTGTCTATGTCCTTACGTAGGTATGGTCTCCAGAACTGTACACTGTACTCCAGGTGGGGCCTCACTAGTGTCTTGTATAGGAATTATGACCTCCCTTTTTCTGCTGGTGATGCCCCTGCCTATACATCCCAGCATCCTATTTGCTTTACCTGATGCCTTGTCACACTGTTTCCTACCTTGAGGTCATCAGAGATGACAACCCCAAGATCCCTTTCCTGCTTGGTGCATGCTATATCCTCACCCCCAACTGATATATTGTGCCAGGGTTTTGTGCCCCATATGCATTATCTTGCACTTTTGCATTGAATTTCAACTGCCAAACCCTTGACCATTCTTCAAGTTTCCTGCAGGTCCTTCTCATTCTGTCTACACCCTCTGGTGTGTCTACTCTGTTACAGAGCTTTGTGTCATCAGTGAACAGTGAAATTCTGCTTCTAGATCCTGTGCAATGTCACTGATGAAGATGTTGAATAGGACCGGTCCCAGCACTGATCCCTGTGGTACCCCACCGTTACTCTTCCTCTGTGGAGTGACAGCCATTTACCACCACCCTCTGTGTCCTGCCACCCAGCCAGTTACCTACCCACCACACTACTGTCCTGCCCACACCCATATTCCCCAGTTTGTGTAATAGTCTTCTATGTGGCACAGTGTCAAAGGCATTGCTGAAGTCCAGATAGGCCATGTCCACTGCCCTCCCCTGATCCACCTCCCTAGTCACCCAGTCAAAAAATTCAACGAGGTTGGTCTGACATGACCTCCCCCTGGTGAAACCATGCTGCCTGGGTCTTGTAGTCCATTGACAACCAGATGTTCCACCAATCTCTCCTTCAGTAGTGCTTCCATGATCTTTCCCACTACCGAGGTGAGGCTGACTGGTCTGTAGTTCCCTGCTTCCTCTTTGTTCCCACTTTGTATAAGGGGACTACATCTGCTGTCCTCCAGTCTTTGGGTACCTCCCTGTTTCCAGTGATTGGCTGAACAGGATAGCCAGAGGTTCAGCCACCACCTCTCTTAGTTCTTTAAGGACCCTGGGTTACCCCATCTGGCCCCATTGCTTTATCAGCTCTTATTACTTCCAGTTCCTTCAGGACCCTTTCTCGTGTAAAGGGACTTGTGTCCATTTCTGCACCATTCTCACCCCTTGTACTCCCTTCAGACCCATTACCCCCCTCTTCCTTAGTAAAGACTGAGCAGAAATACCTGCTCAATATGTCAGCTTTATTGTTGTCATCCTCCACGCGGCTCCCATCCTCCCCCTTCAGTCTCACTATCCCTCCCTTTGTCTTTCTTTTTTCACTTATGTACCTGTAAAAGGTTTTGTCCCCTTTACCCACTGATTTTGCAATGTGTTCTTCTGTCTGAGCTTTGGCTTCCCTTACTGACTTCCCTGCCTCCCTTTGTTTCTCCTGGTACTTCTCCCTATCCCTTCTGCCTGTGTCTTTTGTATTGCCTGAATGCAATCTTTTGGCTTTCATCTTTTGCTACCTCTTTGAAAACCATAATGGTCTCCTCTTCCTTTCCTCTTGCTAACCTGCTTAATGCATAATTCTGTTGTTCTTATAATCCCCATTTTAAATACTGCCCACTGTTCCTCAACCCGTGATTCCTGTCCCATTCCCTTAATGCCTCTTTCAAGTATCTCCCCATTTTCCCCAAAGTCTGCCCCTAAAATCCAGGATACGTGTTTTGTGTGGTTTGGTTCTGCTCTTTCAGATTTCAAACCACAATGACTGGTGGTCACTGTTACCCGGTGCTTCCCACTGTTACCCCCATCACACTGTCCCTGTCTGTGAGCACAAGGTCCAGTATTGCCTTCTGCCGAGTTGGTTCCATGACCAGTTGCTTGAGGAAGGCACCCTGAAGGGAGTCCAGGATAAATCTGCTCCTAGTTGATGCTGCTGCTGGGATGCTCCAGTCCACGCCTGGTATATTGAAGTCTCCAACCAGTACTACTCACTCTTGTCTGCCATCCTTGGATGGCTAGCATCAGCTCCCTATCTGTTTCTTCCTCCTGGGCTGGTGGTCTATAGACCACACTCTGTGGGATGGCTGGCCCCATTTTCCTTTCCAGCTTAACCCACAGTATCTCTCCCCATTTTGTTCCTCCTGGATCTGTGTGGCCTTATGTCATTTTCACATACAGTGCCACTCCTCCTCCCTTCCTGCCTGCTCTGTCTCTTCTGAATATGTTGTAGCCAGGTATGGCCATCTCCCAGTCATGGTTATCATTACACCAGGTTTCAGTGATGGCCACAATGTCCAGGTCTGACTGTACCATGACAGCCTCCAGATCTTCCATCTTGTTGCTAAGGCTCCTGGCATTTGCACACATGGCTTTCCATGATTTGACCTCCTAGACTGCTTCACTGTTCTACTCCAGCCCCTTCCTTGGTTGTCATTTATCCCTGGTTCTCCTTGCTGTTTGCCCTTCTGCTGAATTTTGCCCCTTTCTGCTTATCCACCTTTGGACACTAATCTCCATCTTTTGCACACTGCTTTGCAGAGATAGCCACCCTCTGGTTCACTGGTTCCACTACTAGCTGTGGGGGTGAGGAAGTAGACTTATTCTGCTGGCCTGCCACCCTCTTGCTAGTTTAAATGCTTGTCAATGTAGTATTTAAACTTATCATTGAGTGCTTGATTCCCTCCAGGATGGATGCAGGCTGTCAGGCTTGAACAAACCTCCATCCTCCAAGTGGGTCCCCAGTCACCAATGAATCCAAACCTTCCTCACAGCACCAGTTCTTCAACCATGAGTTAAAGTTCCTGTGCATGCACCCTATGCTCTCCCTTGCCTCTCACAGGTAGTACTTCTGAGAAAGTGACAGAAGTAGCTACTTGCTTGAGACCCCTCCCAGTTTCCTAAACTCTTCCTGAACTTCCTTTGGCTCCCATTTGCCAAGTCATTAGTACCTAGGTGGATAATGACATCCAGCTCACCCTCCTGCCTTGCCTTCCCAGTGATCCCCAGTATCTTCCTTCCATCCCTCCATGCCGTGGCACCTGGTAGGCACCTCACCTCCCTGTCCTCCCCTCCTGTGTTCCTAGCTGGATCCTCTTACGATGGAGTCCCCACCAGGATTCGCTTCTCCTCCTCTGGGGTCCACTGCTTTCCCCACTGAGGTCACCGCCTGCCTAACCTCCACATCCTTTCCTTCCACTTCCTGGGTACCTCTATTTGGTTGTCCCATTTGCCAGTGTGGTATATGAGTTCTTGAGAGGAATAGGATCTGGGATGTGCCTCTGCCTGACTGCTCTAACCTCCCTGAGCCCACTGTCATCCAAGTGCTCCTGCTCGGCATCCTTGAGGCAGCTGCATTGGACTGGGTGGTCCCTGGATAGGGGTGATGGTACTCTGACCCAGTTTACTTCCGCCTGAGTCTGGCTACCTCATCCCGCAGTCCAGAGAGATGCATGCAGATAGGGCAGCACCTCAATGTCCAGAAGGTTCTGCCTGAATATGGCTGCCCCACAGCCACTGCATTGCACCACTCCCACATTATACTGCAATTCCACTACTTCTCTGCTACTGAAGCTCTCTTAGTTCTCTTTTATTTATTTACAGTACTAAAAACCTGTAACTGATCGTCAGATATATATATTTTTTAAGGAAAAAGAAACCAATAAATAAATAAATGAGTCAAAACACTTGTCGTGTTGAGGTGGTCTTCTTCCCTTATGCCCTCCTACTTCACACCTCTTACTATACCCTGTGTTTAGCTCCTGTCAATCAGATTTATCAGGGCATATAATTAAGAGTTGGGGAAGGTGGGAGGGGCGAAAATTTGCAGCAATTAAAGACAGCACAGAATTACACCACCACTATGTTTTAAATTTTCAACAGCCCAAAAACAATTATAAGTAAAGACAACACAGAAAGAAAGTATAGTGTCACTACAAGCCTACAATCTAAGTTTAAAAGAAAAATACCAGTTACCAGTTACTCTAAAGCACTGAATTGAATATGTTTCCTTCCTTCACCTTCTGGCTTCTTCTGAGAAGATGAACCTCTGTTTGCTGCTTTAACTGTGACTAAGCCCCACCTCCAGTTATCACGTAGCTGAGGTCAGAGGCCAGACAATTAACACCCTTCACCTAGCTACAGGACAGTCAGACAAGCAAAGATAAAATTTGCAGCAATTAAAGACAGCACAGAATTACACCACCACTATGTTTTAAATTTTCAACAGCCCAAAAACAATTATAAGTAAAGACAACACAGAAAGAAAGTATAGTGTCACTACAAGCCTACAATCTAAGTTTAAAAGAAAAATACCAGTTACCAGTTACTCTAAAGCACTGAATTGAATATGTTTCCTTCCTTCACCTTCTGGCTTCTTCTGAGAAGATGAACCTCTGTTTGCTGCTTTAACTGTGACTAAGCCCCACCTCCAGTTATCACGTAGCTGAGGTCAGAGGCCAGACAATTAACACCCTTCACCCAGCTACAGGACAGTCAGACAAGCCAAGATAAAATTTGCAGCAATTAAAGACAGCACAGAATTACACCACCACTATGTTTTAAATTTTCAACAGCCCAAAAACAATTATAAGTAAAAACAACACAGAAAGAAAGTATAGTGTCACTACAAGCCTACAATCTAAGTTTAAAAGAAAAATACCAGTAAAATACATGTAACTGTACTATCTTACTTCGAGGGGGAGCTCTTGCAGCAGGTAACACCATTAGGATTGAGTCCCAGGCAGTATTAAAAAAGAGACCCAGGTCAGAAGGGTGGAGGACTGTGGATAAGCCCTAGGCATGCTTAGGAGAGAAGTCCTTGGAGGACCACTAGGCCAAAGCATACTCTCTTTCTGGAAGGAATGTCAAAACTGTAGTGTCTGACAAAAGTGTGGACTGAACTCCAAGTAGCAGCTGCACAGAGATCTGCTGCTGAAGGGAAGCAAAGGAAGTAGCAACGCCGTTAGTGGAATGACCCTTGACCGGTCCCGGTAAGGGTTTTTCGGCCTTCTGATAACAGAAAGTGATAAAATCAACCAACCATTTGGTCAATGTCTGTTTTGTCACCAGGGCCCCCATAAGCCTCTGGGTGAAAGAAACAAACTGGTCTGTTTTTCTTGAGAAACAGGTGCGATCAGGGTAGTAACAAAGAATTCTGTGAACATCCAGAGTATATAACAAGGCCTCCCCTCTGTTCGAATACTCTGAATAGAAACTTAGGATTTGTACGCAGGGCTACTCTGTCCTTTTAAAAAACAAGATAGGGCTCTTCACACATCAGAGCCTACAGGTCGGAAATCCTCTGAGCAGAAGTAATGACATCTAGAAATAACGTTTTCAAAGAGAGAAAACGTAGCTCTCAACTTGCAGCTTGCTCAAAGGGAGGCAAAGTAAGCTTTCCTAATACAAAAAGAAGATCCAAAGGGGGAACAGGGTTCCTCCTAGGGGGCTTAATATGCAAGATTTCTTTTAAAAAGGTTTTGCACAGGTCCAGCTGTGCCACAGCTTTCCCATCCAGTGGTGCATGATAAGCTGAAAGTGCACAGAGATGTACCTTAATGGACAAGCAGCTAAGGCCTGAGTCCGACAGGGAAAGGAGATACTCCAGCACAGATTCCACTGGACAGTGGAGGGGATCCAGAGAATGGGGGGGATGCCCACAGGCAGAAACACTTCCACTTCATGCCATATGTCGCCCTAGTGGAGGGTTTTCTCGCTGCCACCAGAACCTCTGCCACCCTAGGGGATACTCTTAATCCATCCCTGACTAAAGTCTGCAGGAGACATGCATGCAGATGCAGAGACCGGAGATCTGGATGAACCAGTGTCCCCTGCTCCTGGGATAGCAAGTGAGTGGACATGGGCAACTGAACTGGAGGTTCTGATGCCAGGTGCTATAATAGCGAGAACCAAATTTGCTGAGGCCAGAAGGACGCTATCAGAGCATCGGGGACCCTTCCACCTGCAACTTGAGCACAGTCCTCTGAAGAAGTGGAAAGGGAGGGAAGGCATACAGGAACCTCCCTGCATAAGAGAGGGACAATGCGTCTCACCAGAAAACACCAGGCCCTAGATCTAGCGAGCAGAAACTGGGCAGTTTGGCGTTGAATGGGAACACAAAGAGGTCCAGTTCTAGACGACCCCACCTTTCGAACAAGTCTGCGGACTTCTGCAATAGCTCCCATTCATGGCTCTGAGAGCAAGAGCAGCTGAGGTTGTCTGCGAGGACATTGTGAATCCCTGGAACATGAACTGCTGTGAGATCCAGGTTGTGATCCACTGCCCAAACCCATACTCTCATAGCTTCTCTGCACAAGGGGTAAGACTGAGTGCCCCCTTGCTTGTTGAGATGGAAGACTACTGAGGTACTGTCTGACTGGACCTGCAAGGGACCAGGTAAGAGTACCCCTTGGAATGCCTGCAAGGTGTATAGAACGGCTCTCATCTCCAGAATATTTTTATGGAGAGTCCGCTCCGTTGAGTTCCAAGAGTCCCCTGTCCAATGAGATGCCATGTGTGCCCGCCAGCCCAGTCCTGAGATGTCTGTCATCAAGATCTGCTGAGGACTGGTGTGCTGGAAGTGGAATCCCATGTCTAGATGCGCTGGGGTGACCCACCAATCCAAGGACTGACAAACTGCACTGGAGACCCTGATCGACTGACCGAGGACGTCTGTGCCTTGATCCCACTGAACTCTGAGGTTCCACTGCAAGACCCTCATATTCAAACGAGCGAGGGGAACCATGGTGATAGCTGCGGCCATGTGGCCCAGGAGCTGTAGCACTACTCTGGCCAGGGCCTAGTTGGAGGTGATCACTCTGTAAGCGACCTCCTGTAGCCTGACTGTTCGGTCCCCAGGAGGAAAGGCCTTTCCTTCGTCAGTGTCGAGAACTGCTCCGATGTACTGTAGCCTTTGGGTAGGCCAAGGACATGAATTGAGAAGATTGAGAATGATGCCCAAAGTCTGAAACAGGCTGAATGTCTCCCTCAGGGCTTGACGCAGCTGGTCTGCAGACGAAGCTGTGAGAAGCCAATCATCCAGGTAAAGGTAGACATAATGACCCTTTCTCCTGAGAGCTGCTGCCACTACTGCTAGGAACTTGGTAAAGACCCTTGGTGTGGATGACAGGCTGAAAGGTAGCACCCTGTACTGGTAGTTCTGTCTTTGGAAGGTGAAGTGGAGATACTTCCTGTGGGACAGTAGGATCTTTATATGCATGCCAGCATCCTGCATGTCCAAGGAGCACAGTCAGTCTCCTTGATGGATCATGGATAACAGGTTTGCCAGTGTTATCATTCTGAACCTTCTGTACTCGATGAAGGTGTTCAGCTGGCTTAGATCCAGGATGGGAAAGAGGTCCCATCTTCTTCAGGACTGGGAAGAAGTTGGAGTAAAACCCCCTGCCCTTTTGTGCTGGGGGTACTTCCTGAATTGCTCTTTTCTCGACCAATGCCCGTATCTCTGCCTGCAGAAGCGCCGCGTGGGAGAGGAAGCAGTGAGAGGGGTAGGTGAGCTGTCCAGTACTATCTGGGTGAACTCCACAGAGTACCCCTTTTTGACAATCTGGAGGACCCATTGGTCTGTGGTAATACTGGACCATCCTGATCGGTAGGGGAGAACCTCCCTCCTACAGCCTCCCCTGTACCTCTGCTGGAGGAGGGAAGGCCGTCAGGGAGTCATGCCATAGTGGAGGGGGCAGGCAAAGGGGGTCAGGCTGTTTTGGCACTTTTGGGGCCCTGGGAACCTGAAGCCAGGGGAGGGCCTCTTCTCTTGAATGCCCCTTTTTGCTGCTGCTGGCGTCTGCCTTGTTGTCCCTGGCTCTTGCAAAAGGGGCGGAGCCAAGCTGCGTGTGGCTCCGACTTGTACATTCTGTGTACGTTGGACACCGTCTTGCCTGAATCCTGAAGCCCTGTTATTAGCTTCTCCATGTCCATGCCAAAAAGGACAGGCCCTTGAAAGGGTGCATCCAGTATGGCATCCTGCAAGTCTTGATGGAAGCCAGAGACCTACAACCAGGCATGCCTCCTCATGCATACTCCCATTTCCACTGCCCTGGCTGCCATGTCTGCCAAATCATAAGAACTCTGCAGCACATGCCCACCAACATCAATTCCCGATTGGATGACAGCCATAAGCTCTGAGTTGGCTTCTGAGTCCAGTTGGGTCTTCACTAAATCCAAAGCTTTGCTCCGAAGAGATTTTTTGTACATGACCATATGTGCCAAAAAAATTCAGTGACCTGACGGTGCAGGTGGCCGAGGAGTAGACTTTCTGGCCCATCTGGTCCAGTTTCTTTGACTCCAGATCTGGAGGCTGAGAGCTCATGTGCCTCAGTTTCTCCACTCTGCCATGTGCTGCCGTGAGCATCATAGAGTCAGTCTTCAGTTGCTAACTAAGATGGGGCTCCCCTTTTGGTGTTTTATAAAGCCAGTCTGCTTTTCTGAGCATAGCTGCCATAGTAGACAGGTGCTTCCAGGCTACCTTTGTGACATCCTAGAAGGGTTCAACAAGTGGGGGAAGGACCTTCGGGTCATTCGCCACAAGGAACTTCGCTAGACGGCGACGCTCTGGGTTAGGTTCTTCTGTGTCCCACTGGTTCAGAGCCTGGATGTGTCTCATCACATCCAGGAAGGATGGATCATCTGGAGGCGATTGTGGGGAGTCCTTTTTGTGATCCAGAGAGGGCAAGGGTAGCTCGTCCTCTGACGAGTAGTCTGAGGAAGAGTCTCCGCATCCTCCCCTGAGAGGAGTGTGGACATCCCTTGGAAGAGGGAACTGATTATGGGTGTCTTTTCCGGTCACTGGGAGCTGGTGACTTCCGGTCATCCCCGGACGACAGACAATCTGGCATCGGAGAAAGTCATCTGGGTCTTTGAGGCGATGGCTCTTTAGGTGGGACTGGGATGGGGGATGGTTCCTTTGGTCTGGGCAGCAAGTCCCCCTTGATGGTGTTCCACCAAGCGTTGAAGAGGGCCCTTACCTCCGCCAGTGGTATGACTGGTGGTGGTGGCAGCGGGGTAGGGACATTCGAGGGGACTGGCACCGGTCCCTGTGGTGCCTTAGGTGCTGACGCCTGGTCCTCAGGCTCTTTGCCGTTGGAAGCCTTGGTCATTGGGGCCGGTGGGCTGGCAGTGCTAAGCCTCCTTATGGTCTGACGTTCAGCTCCTTGAGAGAAGGTGGAGGTGGAGGGAGCGGCCGGTTATCTGTAGGCCTGGGTGTCCGCTCCTTACATGCGCTGGACATCTGATCTGACATCCATTCTGTTGGCACAGACAGACCCTTTGGCGGGGGTGCCTGGTCTGTGTCAGACGCAGAGCTGGAGTGGTCCATAGTCTGTCATCCCTCCAAGGCCGATGTCGTCCTATCTTTGAGCGGGGGAGGCGTTCGATATTTAATGACTTCCTGGAGTCTAGATGAGTCGTCCGACCCCTTGTGTCTGTCGGACGACCCTGAGGACTTTCGGGCAGCAGAGTCTGCTTTCTCACCCAAAGAAGACGCCTGTCCTTCTGGCACCAACCCAAGCATCTACTTGTGGAGCCTAAGAGCCAGGGACATGGGATGGGTGATCACCCATGACGTGAAGATGCCTTGCCTTTGGAGTGAGAGGAGGTGGTAGTCTTCTTAGAAGAAGCCCCAGTAACAGCCGTTGAACTGGGGGGGGAATGGATTCCGACCTCCCGCTGGAGGTGGAAGAAGCAGGGGGCTTGTGAGGGGACCTAGGCCGGGACTCTGACCTGGCTCTCTCCTTATCCTTGTGACAGTGTTTCCCTCCCGCTCTCCTCTCCTCTCTTTGGGGGAGGAATCTCTAGCTGAAGAGGAAAAGCTGTGTCCCGAATGGGTCCTCTGCATGGCAGACACTTGTTGTTCCAGCAGGTATGCCTTAAGTGTCTTGAGGTGGTGGATGCAGGTCTTACTGTTGAATTTCTGGCAGTGCAGGCAGTCGTCTGACCAGTGTTTCGGGCCTAGGCAGATCAGACAGGTGGAGTAGCTGTCCCTCACTGGGATCTGCTTGCCGCATGCACACTTTGGCTTCCGCCGCTGTGAGGATGAAGAAGACATCCACTAAAACTTGATAAATTATCGAATGTAAAAAACCAATGAACAGAAACTGCGCAAGGTGCAAAATGGCAGTTGACTGCAAAAGAGGCACCCGTGGAGCCTATATCTGCAGGTCGACAGTGGGAAAAGAACTGAAGTGGTGCCGGGGGACCATCCCCTTTACACCATAGGGGACATCGGGGTGGAGCCGATGTCAGGGGGTGGTCCCCCACCTATACTGCTAGCTAGAAGTTTTCCGTGGGGTCCTAGTGAGTGGCGGCAATCCTAATGGTGTTACCTGCTGCACAAGCTCCCCCTCGAAGTAAGATTTTTAGTTCATGCAGTGTGTTTAAGCAGATTTTCCTGCTTAAGGACTACCATCCTTTCCCAGGATAACAAAACCAAAGCTATGGGTTTCTCCTTTGAGGGCAATTCACTTTTTGGTGACAAAACAGAGGCATACATGATAAAATAGGATGAACACAAAACCACTATTTAAGGAAACATAAACAGGGGTCATAATCAGGGCACAGAAAACCACAACAGTGTAGGTTGTTGGCTTACCTACAAAACACTGTGCTCCGTTTACTTCTAAATGCTGTCATTTGTGAGTCGCCAGATTGTGAAAGTCCTGGCACAATATAAGCAAATACCCCGATCTGTATTGGAATCTGCAGCTCCTGTAGCTTACTAAGATGACAGGTACGTCTGTATGTGATGATGTAATCTGAGCGACAGCGCTCCTGGGGGTTAATATATGCAATATGGGGACCTTATAAATTACATATATAAACACTATTTAAAAAATCCGCTACAGTGCAGGTGTGACAACCTTTTCACACCTGCGCAGTAAAAGATTTTATGAAGAAGTGCTTTCTTAATAATATTTCTATATGTAATTTATAAGGTCCCCATATCACATATATTAACCCACAGGAGCGCTGTCACTCAGATTACATCATCACGTACAGACGTGCCTGCCATCTTAGGAAGCTACAGGAGCAGCCAATTGGGGAATTTGTTTATATTATGCCAGGACCTTTACAATCTAGTGACTCACAAATGACAACATTTGGAAGTAAACTGAGCACAGCGTTTTGTAGGTAAGCCAACAACCTACACTGCTGTGTTTTTTGCAGGCTGTATTCTGAATAACTTCTTTACAGGTCCTTTAAGAGTAACAATGAGAAGGAAAAGGCCTCTACCTCCTGCAGGCCCCATGGAAGGGGAGGCAGAGGCAGGGGTTATTCCAAAGAGTCTATAATGCATATGCCCCTTATGCGTATCAGCCACAAACAGGTTACTATACGTGCAGGGGCAGAAGGGACATGTAGCGTACTGTTGCTGCAGCACCAGCCCCCAAACCTCCATCAAAGCAAAACCACTGACAATTCTGCCCAGGTCGTCCAGCTACTGCCTGTGGGGGGAAGACTGGCTCACTAGCTTCAGGAATGAGTAAGCATTGCCTCAAACAAGTGGGTTCCGGAGGTACCGGGCCTAGGACTGTCTCTGCAGTTCAAAAAATTCCCAAGACTGCAGAAACACAAAACTTTTCCAGCACTGCTTCACACAGAAAGAACGCTACTGGAACAGAAAATTAAAAAAAAAATTCTGACAGCAAAATCTGTAGAAAAAGCCCCTACCTCTCAGTGGGGCAAGGGCCTATTCTCAAGGTACATCCTGACCCACAAGAAAAATGGGGAGTAGCAACCCATTTTAGATCTCAGGTATCTAAACAAGCATATAAAGAAAGAGAAATTCAAGATGGTCACACTGAGAACAGTGACACCATCGCTGCAGCCTGGTCACTGGCTGGGATCACTGGATCTGAAAGTTGCCTATTTTCATATCCCAGTCAGGCCATCAAAGAGAATATATCTGATTCAAGCTAGAGAACTGTCACTAACAATTCACAACTCTCCCCTTCAACAAGCACCAAGGGTATCCACAAAGTGCTTGGCAGTGGTGGAAGCTCCGCTGAGAAGGTTAAGGTGTGGTGGCTTTTCCCTGCCTACTGACTAGTCTCAGGAAAATCAGAACAGGAGACAAGGTACTCAATTCAGACTATAAAAAGTACCTTTGAATCTTTGGGATTCATGATAAATCTGCAGAAGTCCCATCTACAACCTGTTCAAGAACTGGACTTCATAGGAGCAAAGTTGAATACCCTGCAGGGGAAAGTATTCATACCGCAAACTGGAGATGCAGCTTTGAAAGCAACAGCAGAGTCCTTTACAGCAGGTCACTCAAGATCTGCAAGGGATTTCCTGCAATTACTGGGCCACATGGCCGCATCCACAGCTGTAGTTCCATGAACCAGATTCCAAATAAGTAATATCCAGTACCACTTAAGGGACAACTGGTCTCAAAGATGGGATCTGCCCTCAGCTAGTGTCAGTGACAAAAGAACTGGTATGGAGGAAGGGAGAAAGCTACCTCACAGAGGGTATTCCCTTCCTTCAGCAATCACCAACAAGTGTTCTTACCATAGATGCCTCACTCTTGGGGTGAGGCGCCACCTACAGCACCTCACAGTAAGTGGCACATAAAGCCAACAGGAGTCAATGGAAGACATCAGCCTCCTGGAGCTCAGAGCAGTGCTGTTAGCAATGCAATCATTCTTCAGACTAGGGGTCAGTCTGTCCAAATCAGAACAGAAAATACCACAACAATGTATTACATAAACAAGCAGAGAGGGACAAGATCCTCAAAACTGTGTCCAGAAGCAATGAGGATCTGGGACCTGGCATACACCTTAGCAGCAACTGTTTATGTGGTGCACTAGCCAGGCAAAGACAATGTCCTGGCAAATTCTTTAAGCAGAATCAGCCACAGAAATAATGAATGGGCCCTGAATAGACAGGTTCTGACCAGTGTTCAGAAGCTGGGGCATTCCTAAAATAGATCCGTTTGCTTCTTGGGAAAATGATCAGCTCCCATGTTTTTCTGCAGAGCACCAGCCAAGGGGACAATCCCAGAGGACACCCTGGCTTTGGACTGGACAGGGAGGTTCCTGTATGCCTTTCCATCATTTCCTCTCGTTCAGAATGTCCTCCTGATAACATAGGAAAGAACCTGCAACAATGATCCTAATAGCTCCAGACTGGGCCAGATAGACCTGGTATTCAATTCCACTGGCCCTGTCCAGCAAGTGTCCAATCAGCCTGCAATGAGTCACAATCTACTGGACAAATCTCAGGGCAGGATAACATTCCCAAACCGCGGAACACTACACCTGGGGACATGGAGAAGTTAGAATACTCTGGTTTAAATCTCTCAGAAGAAGTCCTGAAGGTGCTTAGAGTTTCAAGGAAACCAGCAACCAGGAAAACATAGTCCTCCAAACTGAACAGCTTTCCTTACAGGTGTACCCCAGAAAAATTTACCCAACAGAGGCAGGGTTGCCTATAATCTTGGAATACCTGGTACACCTGCAGTCTCCAGGTCTAAGGACTGCAACACTAAATGTGCACTTAGCAGCAGTGTCAACCTACATATCAGCAGGCAAGGGAAAATCACTGGTCTCACAACCCATTTTCAAAGGCCTGTCACTTGTACTTACTGGTATGGGACCTAGTCTCTCCATGGGATCTCAAAATAAATTGTATAGAGAATGTCTCAAACAGACTAAACAAAAAATTAGGAAACCAGAAGCATATTTTGAATTGACTCTGGCAGATAGAGTTAAAGACAGTAAGAAATCTTTTTATTCATATATAAATAATAAAAGAAAAGGAAATAATATGATAGTACCCTTTACAAATACCAAGGGACAAGTAGCCACTCCCTCGGAAATGGCTGATATTCAGAATAATTACTTTTGTTCAGTTTTTCACGTTAGCAATATAAATCCATATGGTAAGAAATACAGTTCAAGTCCAGGACAAATTATCATCAATGTCAAGGATATACAGGATAGGTTACCAAAATTAGATGTAACCAAATCACCAGGCCCTGACAATGTCCATCCAAGGGTGCTAAGGAACATGGCATGTGTTCTGGCCCCACCACTTACCCATATTTTTCAGACCTCATTGGATCAAGGAAAAGTACACCGGGATTGGAAAACAGCTATAATGGTTCCTATATTAAAAAAGGGGGCTAGATCCAAACCTGGAAATTTTAGACCTGTGAATTTAACATCATTGATGGGTAAGATTTTGGAAGGGGTAATCAAGGATTTGGTTATAAATCATTTGGAGGATAATGGTCTAGTGGACCAATCACAACATGGGTTCACCAAAGCCAGATCTTGCCAGACAAACTTATTGGCTTTTTATGAAAAGGTTAATAGGGAACTAGACAAGGGAAAATCAGTTTATGTGATTTATTTAGACTTTGCAAAGGCATTCGACAAACTGCCTCATACAGAATTAATAAAATTATTGGAGGATCTCAACTTACATTCAAATATTTGTAACTGGGTGGCAGCATGGTTACAAGGAAGACAACAAAGGGTCTCCATTCTGGGAACACTGTCTAAATGGTCAACAATCACTAGTGGTGTGCCCCAGGGTTCCGTTTTGGGACCCAGTTTATTTAACAGTTATATAGCTTCCCTACAAGTAAACAATCCTAGTACATGGTTGTATAAGTTTGCTGATGACTGCAGAGTGAGGGCAGTGGTTGATACTCAGGAAGAAATAAATGATTTACAAAATACAATAAATTATATTTCAGACTGGACTATTAGCAACAATTTGATGCTTAATACTAACAAATGCAAAGTAATGCATATGGGTAAATCAAATATACATAGTAACTACACTCTTGCTAACTCACAACTTACAGTTACTAATGAAGAAAGGGACCTGGGTATATTAATCAGCTCTGAACTCAAATTTAGTTCCCACTGTAAACAACAAATAAAAAAGGCCAACCAAAACTTGAATTGCATATTAACATATATTGCAAGCAGGGATGCAAAAGTAATGATCCCACTTTATATAGCACTGGTGAGACCACATTTAGAGTATGCGGTCCAGGTATGGGCACCTCAAAACAGGGAGTACATAAATAGGCTGGAGTCTGCCCAAAGGAGATTCACTAAATCAATATATGGGTTGAAAACGAAAACATAACATGACAGATTGATCTCCCTAAAATTGTACTTGTTGGGATACAGAAGATTTAGGGGAGATATGTGCCTACTGTTCAAAGAAATGGGAGATGCTAATAGACTAACTGAGTTGGGAATTATTCAAAGAACAGATGAATATGGAAGTAGAAGACATAATAAACAGCTGATACTATCTAGTTGGAAACATAATTTGAGACGGCACTGGTTTAGCCAAAGAGTGGTTACACCATGGAATGCTTTACCGGCAACAGTGGTTAATAGTGTGACTATGAAACAGTTTAAGGATAATCTGGATTTACATTTTGGTGATGCAGTATACAAGTTCTAAATCAATACATAAAAAAAGGGGGAAGCATTAAGGACGCAAGTCTCATTGCTTGAATAAATCTATGAAATCTATGAAAACATCTGCTTTGCCCAGCTCATGGAGGCTCCATTTGAGCTTATGGACACTGCTAAACTATGTCACATGGACAACTATATTCCTGGCTGCCATGACCTCTGCTAGGGCCCTAGGGGGTGACTTGAACCACAAGCCCTCTGTACAGAGCCAATTTACATAATCTTCCACAGGGATAAGGTAGTGCTTATAATCAACAGAAAATGCCTACCTAAGGCGGTGTCTGAATTCTACCTGAATCAGTCTATAACACTTCCTGTGCTCTATCCAGAACGTTCCACACCAGGCAAGCAAAAACTGTACAGCCTTGACTTAAAATGAGCTCTGGGTATGTACATGGACTGAACAAGAAAAGTCAGATCCAAGAACACTCAGCTTTTTTTTTTACCTATAGTGAGGCTGGCAAAGGTAAACCAGCAACTAAGAGGTCTATATCTTGATGGATAGTCTCTCGTATTCAGTTCTGCTATGAAAAAGCTGGGAAAATGCCACCCAGAGGCCTAAGGGCACACTCCACAAGGGGCAACTCTGCCTCTCTGGCATCTATGAGAGGCATCCCCTCAATGGACATTTGCAAAGCAGCTACTTGGAAACAGTGCACAGCTTTACAAAGCACTACTGTCTGGAAATACGCTCCAGAAGGGATGTGAGCTTTGGAACTGCTGTCCTGCAGAAACTTTTTCCTAAAGAGGTTCTGGACCCAGCCTCCCAAGGTACTGCTGAACAGTCTGCTTAGAGTGTAACCATTAAGTGAGGGATTCCTGGGGTTAGAAAAAAAAATTACTCATCATAGTAATGTTGTTTCTTCTCAGGGATCTCTTGCTAGGGTTACACTCTCCCACCCTGCCTTCCATTCCAGAACCTGAAAAACAGGTTCTCAAAATAATCAGTTCCTTTTATTAAGGTTGCTTGAGCATTACTGTTGCAGTTTTTCTACAACTGTAAAGTTTGTTTTCCTTTATATTTTGTGTATTTTTGCACGTATACGTCTTTTGATTGATGTGTTTCAAAAATGTATTGAAATTTATATAATTTTAGGTAGCATTTTAGCTAGATTTACTAGCCATCGCTGCACTCTGGGTATAGAAACAAATGTGGTAACTGAAAGAGTGGAACGTGGCTGCAGAGTTTCTCAAGCTAGTATTCTAAATTCTACTAATTAGAATAGGGTTCTCTCTCAGAGGCATCTGTCTCTTAGAGGAGATGATGCTTACAGTGTGACAATTGCGAGGGATCATTGAGAAGAAGCAACATTACTATGGTGAATGATTTTTTCTTTTTAACCATTTCAATATCTAACTTATTACTAATAGCTGTGACCTGCTTTTTATCCAGAAACTTCTCAAGAGGCAAAAAGTTGTGTCATACCGTTGCCTTGTTTTCCTACATTTCTAAAGAGAAAATGTCACCATTAGGCACAAAATATATGGACCACTACTCTCCAAACATCTGCAGGCTCTGGCAGCGAGTGACCGAGCTGAACCTCTCCTGAATCAAATAACTATGATACTAAAAGGCAGATCCAGAACTGTGTTATGGAATGTGAGTCAGCTCCCTCAAATCTGCCTAACCCAGCCAAATCCATGGGAAGGGGGCAGGAGGTTGACTGGAAGCTAAGCTCCTTGCCAACTATGGTTGTTCATTATGGAATGTGATAACTGTGATCCTGTGCCACCGTTCCTTTTAACTGCTGCCTGTATTGTGGGATGGAGAGAGCACTGCTCTGCAAGCCAAGTAATGCCAGAATGAGAGTACCAGGTACAGTATGAGACCCTGACCCTATGTACCTTAACTGAGTAAGAAGGGTGAAACCTGGAGGGCCCCCGAGTGCCTGCTAGAAGATTATGTTTCTTCAGAGGTCAACTTCTGCAGCTGTGTACAGCAATCTGTGTAGTTCAAGATTTACTAACCACTATTTATAAATCTAAAGGCAGTTGAAATTTGACTTCTGGCACTTATCTAAGGTATATTCTAGGACCAAAACCCAGGAATGGGGGAACATTATGGCTCTTGTTCCTTAAGTCAGGCTCCTAGTCCTTTCTCCACCAGTGACAATGGACCAACAGAAGTTCAAAACCATCACGCTCGCATGGACACTAACACAAGACAATGATTGGCTATACTCTGCTATGTAAGATGGCTACTTGTCATATCCCTGACATGCCTATGGGCGCTGAACACTCTCCATCACTACTTGGGGAGGACTGACTGCTAGTGGTGGCAGTTCTGTCTGTTCCTTCTCCCCTGGACAGGTGCACCTCCACTCCCTCCTGGGAATCAAGCCTGGGACCCCAGGTCCCAAAGGCAGCAGCTGTAACCCTTCTGCTAATGATATCTCTCACCAAAAATGTCCAGTCCAATTATTTTTTATTTATTTAGAAAATGTTTCACCAGGAAAGACATCATGAGCTGTAGAACAGCTCATTTCCAGAAGTGTCTGGGTTGGGGGGGGAGGGTTACAATGTTGGGAGAACAAGCAAACACTTAAAAATTACCGAGAAATGTATAACAAGTGCAAAGATCAAAAACATACCAGGGTGGTATCTGTCTGGAGAAAGGAACCAAATAAACCTGAAGAGAAACCTAAGTAGAGAGGGACTGGCGATTACTGCAAGTCATATTCCTTGGAATAGAGGGGGCAGACACAGGATAAATGCAGTAGGAGTGGATACAGCATGGGGCTGAGAAGTGTTGGGTAGGTCATGGGAAGGTAGGTTTGGGAAGATTGTGGTGAAAGGAGGGGTAGGTAGGAAGAATGGGAGAGGGTAGGGAAGGGGGGCAGCCTAGACACACGCCCTTCCGAGTGTTGAGAACCCTACATGCAGAAAATAAGACCAGATAGAGGAGAAGGAGGGGAAGCAAGGAAGATTTGGGGGAAGGGGCAGCGGAGGGAAAGGGGGCAGGATAGAGAAGGAGGGAGGGAGGAGGGGGGGGAGAGGAATTAGAAGGCAGGGGGTGGTGGACGGGGAAGGAAGAAGGAAAGAGACAATTAGCTAGCCGAACTTAACCCCCTTCAAGATGTTATGAACCCTGCAAGGGGATCGCAGTTCGGGGGGGAGGGGGAAGGGTAGTGGAGAGGGGTACAGTAGCCGCCATCCTAGACCCCTTCAGGATGCATAGAACCCTGTAAGGGGAACAGAAATTAGAGGAGGAGAGAGCAGCTGCAACCCCTTCAGGATGCAGAAAACCCTGCAAGGGGGGCAGGGCACCGGCAGAAGGAGACAGGAGAGAGAGGGACAGGATGAGAGAGGATTTAGTCATGAATCAGGAGGTGTGATTTGGGAAGTAAGAGAGGGGGACAGGTTAAGGGTGAGGTGTAGGGGTGTGAGGGGGCTAGAGTGGAATCGGGGAAATGTTAATTAGAGCAGAGGAGGGAGGGGATAGGAGGGAGGGTAGAGGTAGGGCTAGGGACAAGTGCCGTTAGGGCCACAGAAATGATGTAGGTCTAGGGAGATAGAGGATGAGGATGAGGAGAACTGGATTGGGGCTAGCAGGGAGTTCCAATGCTTAGGGAAGTGGTAGGAGAAGGCTTTCTGTTCCGTGGTGGTACAGCGATGAGGGATTGCTAGAGTGTGAGCATCAGAGGATCTGAAAAGGCGACTGTGGGTGGGGGGCGGGGGGGGTGAGAGAGTTGAGAGGTAAGAGGGGAAGGTACCAAGCCAGTACTTCGACATGAACTTGGCACAGTGGAAGAGTTACCTGTACTACAGTGAGGGGAAAGCGAGAGAATGGTACATGGAGCAGTGATGAGTGTGGGGGTGGGTGTCAAGAGCAAAGCAACAGAAAGCGTTGAAAAGAGTATCTAATCTGGAGAGGGAAGACTTGGGAGTAGCACTGTAGACTATATCACAATAGTCAGTAATAGGGAGTATAATTTTCTGTACTAGATCGCACCGGACTGGTAGACAGAGGGAACTACGGTTCCTATGAAGGGTGTCAAGCTTGGGGTGCAGTTATTTCAAGATGGCATGGATATGTACAGAAAAGTTAAGGTGTTGGTCAAGCCATACACCCAAGTATTTAACAGAGGATGTGTCCTCTAAGATAGTCCCATCAAGTGTGTGGAAGGAGGGCAGCCTAGAGAGTTTCTGCCTAGTGCCAAAGGTCATGGAGACTGTCTTGTTGGCACTGAGAAAGAGCTGATGTGAATTTAGCCAGCACTGAAAATGATTGAAGTCAAGCTGTAATGAGGAAATCACATCAGGGGTAGAGGGGCCTGAGGTGAATGAGACTGTGTCGTCTACATCCATGTGGATAAAGGATGAGGAGCATGCAGATGGCAGGTCGTTCAGGAATACTGAGAATAGGAGTGGGCCGAGTACAGAGCCTTGTGGCACACCAGTCGAGACAGGTAGTGGAGGGGAAGTTGAATCAGCTATTTTAACTGATTGGGTGCAACCAATCAAGTAGGCTCTTAACCAACTGCAGGCCGAATGAGATAAGCCAGCAGTCGAGAGGGTATCAAGGAGGAGGGAGTAGGAGACAGGGGTGAAGGCCTTTGCAAGGTCGACAAAGATGGCGGAGGAGATGCGATCTCTATCCATGGCAGTATGGATAGAGTTGGTGAGTCTGAGTAGGGAAGTGGTTGTGGAGTGATTCTTCCGAAACCCAGACTGGAAGGGAGTGAGAAAGGAGGAGTTGTCAAGAAAGGAGAAGAGCTGGTAGAGAACAAGGTGTTCTTGGAGTCTGGCCAGGGTGGGGAGGAGCGAAATGGGGTGGTAGTTCCCAGGAGAAGCAAGATCACCACCCTTAGGCAGGGGGAGAACTGCGGCATGTTTCAAGACTGTCGGGATAGTAGGGGTGTGGAATGACAGGTTAAGGGGATCAGAGAGCGGGAGTGAAATGGCAGGTGCTAAGAGGTACAGCAGCATGGGGTCAAGACCATCGGAGGAGTGGCCTTTTGATGGGTTGTGAAAGAGTAGTGCCTTTAAAGTGTCAAGGGGAGATATGGGAGAAAAGACTGATTGGGGCAAGGACGAGAATGAGGAAAAGAGTTCCTGAAGGAGTCTCATAGATACTGTATAGGAAGTGGGGAGAAAGCCCTTCTGAACTCCTAAGAACTCTGATGTAGGGGAACCATTAAGGGGTTGGTTGTGATAAGGGGATAAGAAAGGTTCTCTGAGGATAAACCTCCAGCTAACTTCTTACCCCGAACTCAAAAAAGCCTGGCCTGATCCAGGCTGAGGAAGGCTTGCATGTGGAAAATTTGCACCAAAACTGGGGGTTCCTCAGAAGGGAGACTTACCCCTGATGATACTGCTACGAACCTCAGGAATATATAGAGACTGGGTGCCTGGGACAGCAAGGAAAACAGAGATAACAGAACTCCCTCCCCATTTCGCTTAGAGACCAAAGAGAGAGAGAGAGAGAGAGAGTGATCTCTTTGATTCCTTGCTCAGTAGGATGGGAGAGGGCACTAATCTAAGCAAGAGTCAGAGAACACTCCTTACCACCCCTAAAGACCTGCTACAAGAAAGAAAAAAAATCATAAAAGTGAATGAGGCTCCCTATAATTACTACTATTAGAATTGCGGCAACCCCAAGTTGCAAAAACTGGAAAAAGAAAAATACGAATGGACCAATAATGTTAACTTACCTCTGTGCCTGAAATCCCTCTTGTACTGGCTTTCCCACGAATCAAGTGAGAAACCTGGGCTAGCTGCAATGTTCTCAGCATTCATCCCCCCCAAACTGGAAGAGGGACTAAGCTGCGAGAGAGGAACTTGAAGGTGCCTGCTGAGGGAAACCATCTCTTCGTTCGGTGAAGGGGTGCTCAAACCCAGGCGACTGACTGGGAAATACTACTCTGGGGCAAATGACAACCACTGCCGCATGCTACAGCTGAGAAAGACTGAGCCACAAGCTGATTCCACCAGCATACACCGATGACATGGGTGTCAGCAGGCATACTCAGTATACTTTGCTGAGTACAGTAAAATCTAAAAAATACAGGGGCAACAGGAGCCTCTGGTCGGGTCAACAAACACAGGCAGCGCCTGATGTACATGAAATGAAAATGACATACCTACCATAATTCTTGATCTTCTCTTGTATCTTCACCATTCATTACTGACAGGCGTGAGCTGGAGGCACGCACCTGCACGGGAGCTTTTTTGGGGGGGAGTCAGCACCAATGGCACCGCCCACGAGGCCGACGCACTGCGTGACACACGAGGGTTGGCCGTTACGTCCCGTAGACTCCTGCTCCACCCCAGTTCTGTCCTGCTGGAGAGGAATGAAAAAGGGAGACAGAGAAATCCAAAGATGAGGCAAGAGAGCTGAGGGATACGAAATGGAAAGGATATAAACTGAAAAAGGAATAAGCCGACCAGAGGACAGAGAGAATGGAATTTTTCTAACTGGCCATAGGACCCCAGCCCCTGGGTGGCAGCACAGGAAAGAGAGAGTGAAAGAAAGAGAAAGGAAAGAGAAGAGAAAGATATAATGTATATAGGGGAAGACAGGGAGACCTCCGCCGTGCTCAGCCGGAAGACCACTGGCTTATTTTTAGCCTCAAAATCTGAGAGTTATGAAGACACAGGTGCAAGGGTCCCATCAACTTCAGGGTCCACTAGACTTAGGTCCAGAAAGAGAATCTGAGATGGTCTTGGATAATATAAAACATGGCAGAGTCTGCACCCCCCAAAACCCACATTCAGGATGAAAGTCCTGGAGCATGGCCCTCTCTAACATATTACTTGATGGCTTAGCCAAGGGGGGAAACCTTAAACAGGAGAGGATTCTGTCCAGAAACAACCCCTGTAAAGTAGGGGGATACCGAGGGGGGGGGGGGTCCCTACGGGTCCTCCCACGGGATGCACTAACGAAGTCCCCACCCTTAAACAAGTTGACAATGGACCAACAGATCTGTGCCAAGTCATGGAATGGACCTCACAGTGTACCCCACTGAGAACCCCAGGGAATTCCCTCCAAGTCCAGGGCGAAGACCCTACTCGTCACCCTCCTTGGTTGGGCACTCTGTGACTTTAGAGAAGGAAACAGAGGGCCCTGAGGTACCAGGGGGACTCTGCCCCAACTGGCCGCGAAGAGGGGGAGGGCGAGCAGGGTGGAAGCAGCACCCAGGAGCTGAGGCCCAAGAGGGGAAAGTGGACAGGAAGCAGTAATGAATGGTGAAGATACAAGAGAAGATCAAGAATTACAGGAGGTGCGTAATTTTCATATCTTCCCTTGTCAGTCTTCACCATTCATTACTGCAGGGTGAGTACCTAGCCCCCCGGAGGAGACCTGGTACTGCCCTGAGGGAGCAGTTTCCCTTAGCCTCCTGTGGGGGAGATGCAGAAGAGGGAGACCCTATAGCCATATTAAACCATATACGGCCTAAGGCTGGTCATGTTGAGGAGGTGTCCCCTGTGGCCGGGGGAACGGAGGATGCCCCTGTAAATTCCTCCTTGCCCTGTGGGAGAAAAGGTGGGTCTCCCCCGGAAGGTGGAGGAAATCAATCTACACTGGGCAATGGATGAAAATCTAGACAGGCAAAGCTATGCCGTCAGCCTGATGCAGATCGCTGTCCTTGCCAGTCTGGAAGCCACCTCACTGGCATCAAACAATGCCCCTGCTTGGTGCCTTGCATGCTCCAGACCCTGTGTAGAGAGGGCAAGGCTTGCCTAGATTCTTCCGAATCAGGCAATGATGCTAACACCTGTGCCAGCATCAACCACAGGTGCCTGTTGTAGGCAGCGTGGTGAGCCTGATGTGAGCTGATGCAGAGAAACACACGAGCTGAAAAGAAAACTCTTCTTCCCCACCGGTCGAACTCAGCAGCATCCGGATCCGGTGGTCGGTCATGTACCAGGTGTTGAGGCCCGGAAGGAGTATCTAAAGCCGTCAGCCCCGAGGGTGGGTGGGGCAGAGAACCAAGAGACTCCAGGGGAGTGCAATACATCCTCCTGCAGTCTGCTGCGGCTGGTGACTACCAGGTACGAATTGATGCTTCCTGGAAGGGAATAGGCCAGGAAGGCACCACTAGGTGGTTCTCACTAAATTTGCTCAAAAAGGAGCACATCTCCCACTCACTATTGCATCTTACCACATGGGAAATGTGTAGCTCCTGAACTAACCTCAAGAGGAATCGCTGATATTCAGTGAAATTAGAGTCGGAGGAAAGGTGGACGGAGTGTTCCTCTTCCTCAGATGAGGAAGCCGAGGACGTAGAGGAGCTCAGATGTTCAGAATCCTCCTGCGGCAGTGGAGACAGGCAAAAAACCTGCTTGTCCATGACTCTAACATACCCAGGGAAGGCCGCTGCAGTGGCCCTGTCTCCCAGGTTTAGGGTCCCGTAGGGCCCACATGGCCCGAGAGAGGGGGAGGTCTCTGCAGAGGGATTGGGGAAGAGCACCAAACCGTAAGTGCCCGGCCTCTGAGACCTCGTAGTAGATCATCCCACCCGGGGGAATCCGGGGGTCGATCCAGTCAGCAGACACTGCAAATGTGAAAACAAATCCTGGCTGAGTCCTGAAGGGGAATCTCCTTTGTGGTGCAACCAGGGTTGCATGGGTTCCAGAAGGGCAACCCCCAGCACCGCCCACTAAGTGCACCTCTAAAGTCTCAGAGGAGGAGAAGCGGGACTTGGCACTGCAGCTCCTCCCCACCCCCCCGCAGGGAAGTGGAAGAGGGCCCCCGTGCTTCACCCCGGCCTCTCAACTGCTCGGATTCCGAGGCTGCCCTCTTCCTTGAACCCAGTGCTTAGGAGTCCCCCGATCCCACAGGCCCCCCAAGGGAGGCCGCAGAAGAGGGGGTCCCTGTCCCAACCGTGGTAGCCAGGGCAGCACCAAAGATGGCAGCTGCCCCGGCCCCGAGGTCGAGACCACCACCCCAGGCATCCTGGAACCGCTATATGCTGCAAGGCACCGGACACTGGGGTCGACTTGGGGGCCCGCAGAGATCGTGGAATCGGGGCGCCTGGGAGACGAGCACTGGGGCATCTGCTGTCGTGTCCAAGAGGGCTCCCTGACTCAGAGGAGATGGGATGCCAGTCCGGATCGGCCAGCAAATCATCCCCCTCCGAAGAGGTGAAGACCACACATACCGCCAGATTAGCGATCCCTTGGCTCGTTAGTCGACCAGTGTCCTTGATTCATCACTAAATGACCAGTACAATATAGAAAAACGATCGGAAAGCTGCCCCTCATAGACTATAATGGAGCGCATCCCCATGCTCTTCCTAGTATCTCGACATAACTTTGCTGTGGGTGGGAGCAGAGTGTGGGCGGCTCTTCAGACCGGGAAGTCCTCGGGACCCAGTGCTGGCAATGGTTCCATGTAATAACGGTGAATTAATAATGTGAACGTCAAAATGGCAAAACAGTAAAGGCGACTTCAATAACGGCACACATAATAAATGGCAACTGACATTTATAGTGACATTTCAGAAATCAACAGTGCGCAGGGAAACAGGGTGCAACATGGTTGGGCTTTTCTTGACAGAAACCACCTCCTCACCAATAGTATGCACACGGGCACAGCAGCAAAAGTGATGACTCTCCTCGCATCGCCACTAGACTTTGGGAAGGACCACTTATCCCGGCGGTACACATATCCAGCATGGTGCAGCAATGGACAACCCTTCTGGCTCACCAGGTACGTTGCCATCTTCATACACTTGCACCTGTGCACCTGGCGGCCTTTTCTGTGAGTGGGGGGGGGGGGGGCTCTGTCCCCCGGACCCCGCGCTATTTCTATGATTCTGAATTTGAGGTGCTCCCTGACACTGGGGTAGGTTTGCACCTCGAAGTCACCATTTCAACCCTGTCACCATTATTTGGTGGTCGCAGTAAAGGTTTTTGTGGTTCTTACTTCGCTGTTATTTACAGTACTTGCCCATTTGTCTTTGCCTTACTGACGTGCTACCCTGGCAATTTTATGAGTCCTCATACATCTGAACTAATGGGAAATTTTAGATGCCATATGGATCAAAAGCTTTTTGCAGAGCTAAGGCACCTATATATGAGGTGCTAATCTTAATTAAGTTACCTTGGTGAATCTCTTTAAAGGGCATGATTGTATGAGTGACCCAATTGAGTATGTATGCATGAATGCTGGTGTGAATGAACTTCTGTAAGGCTGGATACCTTGATGTGGTACAGAGATTTATTACAATGTATCCTAAATGTTGTAACTGATAGCCAATTTCTGTCTGATTGGTAGTACGTGTGGTAAATAAAAATGTTGTGAATCTATGGGAGGCAGTATAGCGTAATGGTTAAGGCAGTGGTACTCACACCATGGTTCGCGAGCTGCAAGCGGCTCAGCACTTTTAATGTGGCTCAGTAGCAGCTTGCATATGTTTTGTTTATTTGCGGCTCTTTAAATGCTGCCTTAATGATCACACTATATGTATCTTGTTACATTCAAAGAAATTAACATCACCCACTTAGCGCTATCAATGACAGTGTAACAGCACTAAGCTGATGATGTTAATTATGTGATTACCATTTTGTCAGAGAAATATGAGTGAATTTCGTGCTACCTGTATTAAAGCTACTGATTGTTCCAATCAATGCTCCGTGCTCCATGATCAGTGTTTAACTACATTCCTTCATGGTTCATGATCTGATCAGCCAGGTGGCGTCAATAAATGGGAGCACTTAGTAGAATGATCCTGTTGTTCCACTCAGTGCTCCATGTGCTGTCAGTTTGTATTGTAGCCCTCCGGTCCGGTGAGTCATCCGTGCTCCGTCAGCAATGTTTATGTCAATGGTCAATGTTTCTATGCCCTCCATTCTGCTTCCAGGGATTCTGTAATTTCACCTTGTCAGCCTACGTTTACCCCTGCTGTCTTCCTCTGCTAAAACAGTGGACTGACTGCTGCTGCTGCCGAAAAAAGGAGCGAGGATATCCAACTGCAGAAAATTAATTCTCACTAGAATTGGTAGCATAAATAACCATAAATAAGAAATAAATTACTTACCATAGTAATCTTCTTTCTTCCCAGTGATGCTCAGATATTCATAACTTTATGCAGTAAGCCTGGAGAGTTGGACTGCCCGGAGAGATGGAACACATGCAAATGAGTAGAATTTTTTGCTCAAGAGCATCTTTCAGATACTGCCTCAACCAACCGTAATGTTCTAACCTCTTCAGATTTGTGAGAAGCCTGGAAGTCAGGCATTAGGAAACTAATGTAACTTTAACATTTTATAAACAAAAGGAGGGGTTGCCCCTAATTAAAGCACGGAATTTAACAGGAAAAAACCTCCAAAGGGAGGAGAATAATAACATTTGACTAAACCACATCAAAGAAAACTCCAAAAGGAGAATACATTGAAAAAAACCCTGCTTTAAAATGATTAAAAGCAGAGAATATGCAACAAAACAACATGGCTTGGTGGCACCAGCATGCGGACTGCAGAGGCTAAAGTTCTGGAACGGGAGGAAGGGAGGGAATTTATGAATATCTGAGCATCACTAGGAAGAAAGAATATTACTATGGTAAGTATTTTTAATTCTAACCCCAGTAATGCTCAGGATATTCATAATTTTATGCAGACTACCAAGCTGTACCACTGGAGGTGGGCACAGAACTTATTCTGGAAACAGACTCTGCAGGACTGCTGTGCCAAAGCTAGCATCACTTCGGGACAGAATGTCTAGGTTGTAATTGTTTGTAAAGGTGTGTACTGTTTTCCAGGTAGCTGCTTTGCAAATGTCCACCAAGGGAACCTCCCTGGCAGCTGTGAGAGTAGCAGCAGTTCCTCTTGTAGAACGCGCCCTCAACCCGGTTGGGGGCTCTTTACCTGCTTTAGTGTAGCAGAATTGGATACACTGGACTATCCACCTAGAAATGGATCTTTTTGAGGCTGGTTTACCCTTTCCTACATCCCCATATGTAAGGAATAGTTGTTTTCTATCCTTTTTATGGTCTTTAGTGGCTGTCATGTAATAGTTGATGGCCCTTTTCACATCCAGACTATGGAGCATTCTTTCACCAGAACTGGTATGGTCTGTGAAAAAGACCGAGTGATTGATTTGTTCAGATGAATGTCTGAAACCACTTTAGTAAGAAACTGTCTGTTTGTTCTGAGGACTACTGTATCTCTGTGAAATGAGATACAGTTTTGATCAATGCAGAGATCCTGGAGCTCGCTAATTCTTCTTGAAGAAGTAATATCTACTAGAAAAAAACATTTTCCAAGTAACATATTTCAGATGGGTAGTAGCCATGGCTCAAAAGGAGGGCCCATGAGCTTGGCTATACACACGTTCATATCCCAAGCAGGCACTGGTGCTCTGTGAGGTGGGTACAAATGCATCAACCCCTTAAAAAATCTTTAAAAAATGTTGTCTGATGCCACTGACACCTTTTTCCATGCAGAAAGGTAGGTAGATACTGCTGCTAGATGAACCTTTAGGGAACTGGGTTGCAAATCATGTGAATGTAAATGAGTGAGATAGTCTAAGACAACTGAAACTCCAGCCTTATTTGGTGTAAGGTCCATACTTGAACACCAGTGAGAAAATATCTTCCATTTGGAAGAATAAGTTTTCTTTGTAGAAGGTTTTCTATAACCTTTTAAAATATTTAAGACAGCTTTTGAAAGACTTAAATCTGCATACTCTAACTCCTCAAGAACCATGCTTTGAGACAAAGGGACCTGAGATTTGGGTACAACAATGTTCCCTGATTGGAGGTCAGGAGATTGTGCCTGAGAGGCAATTGTATTGGTTTGCTGACAGACATGGAGAGCAGAACAGAGTACCATGGCTGCTTGGGCCAGTCTGGAGCCATCAAGATCAGAGGGATCTTAGCTTCAGTAATACCCTGAAAACCAGAGGGAATGGGGAAAGGCATTCAGGTGCCTGCCTGACCAATCCAGAGCCAGGGCATCCAGAGGGACTGTGCCCGGCACTGGAGATCTGCAGCAATATTGAGGTAGCTGGTGGTTCTGGTGGGATGCGAACAAGTCTATCTCTGGAGTGCCCCACCTCCTGAAAATAACCTGTACCATCTGCTTGTTTAGAGTCCATTTGTGATGGGCCTGGTTGATGCGACTTAGTGCATCTGCCAAGGTATTGTCCTTTCCTGGCAAATGGATTGCCGGTAAGGATACCTTCAAAGAGTATGCTAGAGTCCAAACTGTCATGGCCTCTGTGCAAAGGAGGCCTGATCTGGTGCCTCCCTGCTTGTTTATGTAGTACAGAGTGGTGGTATTGCCTGTTCTGATCTGTACCACCCTTCCCAATACCAGTGAAAAGAAAGCCTTTAAGGCTAGGAGCACTGCTCTGAGCTCCAGTAAATTTATGTGGTGAAGGGACTCTGCTGCTGACCAAGTACCCTGAGTTGTGTGCTTCCCTAAGTGGGCGCCCCAGCCCAAAAGGGATGCATCTGTTGTGAGGACCAGAGAGAGATTCTCTCTCTCCGAAAAGGAACTCCTTGCCTTAGATTGGATTCCTCCTTCCACCACAAGAGGGCCCTTAATAGTGCCCTTGTCACAGGAATAAGCTTTGAAAAAGGGTCTCTCTTTGGACTCCAGTGAGTCCTGAGGTGAAACTGGATGTACCTCATGTGAATCCTAGATCCCTGTACTGTGCCTGTGGATGCAGCCATATAACCTAGTAGCTGCAGAAACTGCCTTGCAGTTTTTGGCTTGTGCAGACTGAAGGAATTTGCTGTTGATTGAAGACTTTGCACCCTGTCTAACAGTAAAAAGACTGCCCTGAATTGTGTTGATTTCTGCCCCTATGAACTGCAAAATTTGAGCAGGAGTTAGAACAGATTTCTTTTGGTTTATTATGAACCCCAGGGACTCCACGAGGTGCTGGGTGATTCTTAGGGAATTCCTTACTTGGTCTGGTGACTTGCCCTCCACCAACCAGTCGTCCAGGTATGGGAAGACAGTCACTCCCTGTCTTCGAAGATATGCCACCACAGCTACTAGGCATTTTGTAAATGCCCTTGGTGCCGAGGAGAGACCGAAGAGAAGAGTTGAAAACTGGTAATGACCCAAAGGGAGCCTGAATCTGAGATACTTTCTCTATGATTCCTTTATTGGGATGTGGAAATAGGCGTCTTTCAAATCCAGTGATGCCAGCCGGTCCCCTTTTTGTATTGTTGGCAATATCCAAGCCAGAGTTACCATTCTGAACTTTGTTTTTTTCAGATGCTTGGTTAAAGCTCTGAGATCCAATATTGGACGCTACTCCCCACTTTTCTTTGTTGTTAGTAAAAACCTCTTCCTCTCAGGGAGGTAGGAACTGATTCCACTGCTCTGAGCTATAACAATTTCCGAACCTTTACTCCTAGTAGTGTTCTCTCTGCTATAGGAGGTGAGCAGTAAACCCTGGTCTTTTGTGGAGGAAAAGATTTTAAATCCAGAGACAGACCCTGACCCACTACCTCTAGAATCCACTTGTCTGTGGTGATGCTTAGCCAAGCCTGGAGGAAGAGGGACAGTCTGCCTCCGACAGGGAGGGAGGAGGTGGCCTGAGCCTCAGGGATTTTGCTTTGGTTGGGGCTGAGAGCCTCTCCTGGAGCTCCTTCTACCCCTATCCCTAGAGTATCCCTGCTGTGTATACTGCTGGTACTGGGGCACAGCTACTGGCTGGAAAAAGGGTCTGGTCATAAAAGACCATCCTCTGCTCCCCCCTTCCATAGGGCCTAGAGGATGGAGAAGCTCTCTCTTTAGAAGAGTTGCTTCTATAAGTGGCCTTATATTCATCCACCTTCTTCATGTAGGCGACAGTGGAGTCTCCAGAAAGGGAATTTCCCCTCTAAAGGAAAGTCCAGGGCCTTGGATTGAGTATCCTGAGTAAGGTTCGTGGCCCTGAGCCAAGCAAATCTTCTCTGTGCCACTGTGTTAGCCATCCATCTGGCTGCAGTATCATTTGAATCAGCAGCCATCTGGAACTGGTACTTAGCCACCTCCAGCCCAAACCTGGCAGTTTCAGCTAGGTCTTCAGACAAGGGTGAAGGGGCTTTCATGGACATGTCCAGTACTGACTGCCACAGGGATTTTTGATACTGGGCAGCATAATTTCGAAAGGTTGCCTGTCTCATGGCCAAAGAAGCTGACAAATAGCCTTTTCTGGCCATACTGCCTATTTTTCTGGAGTCCTTGTCCGGAGGGTGGGAGGACAGGGGGACTGCGGCTTTGTCACAGGCTGCCTGCTGTATAATCCCTTGATGGTCTGGATGGGAGAAAAGGAAATCAGCTCCCGTCCTGTCCAACTGATATTTTTTATCCATCCTCCTATTAATAGGAGGAACAGAATTAGGGGTCTGCAGAAGTTTCAGGGTGTCCTTTTCAAAAAATGTATAAACTGGCAGAAGAAGAGCTTTTGTGGGTGTTATACCCATCATATTCAAGTATTCAATTTCTCCCTCATCCTCAATCTGCTCTGTGGTAGCAATGTTCAGAGCATCTGCCATTCTCCTCACAAATGTAAAATGTGAGGAATAATCCTCGGACACCCTGGGGGGAGAACCAAAGTCCTGTTCAGGGGACACCTCTGGGGGAATTGGTTCGTCCTCCTCAAAAGGATCATCCTCCTCCTCAAAAACTGCTCCTCTGGCAAGGAGGGCAACACTTCACTGCTAGCCTGGGAACTGGGGGGGCAGGCTGCTGGGGGATGATGTTCTGTAGTGCCTGGATAATTTTAAAAGCCTGGACTATTTCCTGAGCCGAGGGCAAAGCAGGCACTTGTGCAGAAGTAAAAATTACTCACCTTAGTAATGTTGTTTCTTCTAATGGAGTCTTGCTATATTATAGACATTAGCAGTTTGATCCAGCTCTAGAACTGCCCCGGAGTGAAATGGTTAAAACCATTCCAAAATAGAATTTTGGCATGAGAGCAGCTCTATCTGTGTCATTTCAAACTTGAACTGTCAGATCTTTACGAGCCAAACTCACTAAGGTCTGTGTGGAAGCTTAACTCACACTAGCCAAATGGCTACCTAAATAATAACAACCATTGATGGTCCCAACACCCAAGACTCAAGTCAGGGGACCAGAAATACTAACACCATTCTAATAATATGAAAATGGAACATAAGTATAATAAAACATACACACGCTGCATACATACACACCCCCAAAGTCCCAAAGGGAAAAATGCTAACAGGACATAAGTAGTGCCCACACTAAGTTGCCCGCCTCCCCACCAAGTAGAGGTTCCGAGAGGGCAGGTTGGGGAGGTCTATAATATAGCAAGACTCCATTAGAAGAAACAACATTACTAAGGTGAGTAATTTTTTCTTCCAAACAACATGAAGTCTTGCTATATTATAGACATTAGCAGAATATACAGCAGTACCTCCATGGAGGACGGGCAGAACCTACTTAGGGAATAGGCTCTGAAGAACAGCTGTGCCAAAACCGAGCATCTCTCCTGGCCTGGACATCCAGGGAGTAATGCTTGGTAAAAGTGTACCGATTTCAAGCAGCAGCCTGGCAAATCTCTAATAAAGGGATATCTCTGGCGGCAGCTAGAGACGTAGCCAAATTCTGGAATGAGCCCTCAAACCGGGGGCTCACTCTGATAACAAAATTGACACAGAGACAATCCACCTTGGCTACTGATCTCTTAGTGGCAGGTTTGCCTTTTCCAACTTCACCATAGGTAAGGAAAAGTGGAGGGATTCAACTTGTGACCTTTGGTATGCTTATATATAACTAAGAGCTCTCTTAACATCCAGGTTGTGCAACCTCCTCTCACCCAAGAGGAGTGATCAGTGAAAATACTGGAAGGGAGATAGATTGATTAAGATGGAAATCTGAAACCACCTTAGGCAAAAACTTCCTATTAGTCCTAAGGACTACCTTATCCCTGTGGAAAGAAATAAAGTCAGTCTCCACTGACAAGGCTTGCAATTCACTTATCGTCTGGCAGAAGTGATAGCCACTAGAAAAAGTTTTCCAGTTAGGTACTTAAGCTCTGCAGAAGACAGAGGTTCAAGAAGTTGCATTAACTGGGCAATGCAAACATTAAGGTCCCAAGCAGGGCCGGTTCCTAAAGGGAGGATTAGTATGGAGTAATCCCTTAAAAAACTTGGAAAACACAGGATGAGAGGAAGAGGGATGACTTTCCTGCTGACACAAAAGCAGACACAGCTGCCAAATGAACTCTCAGGTAGCTGGTCTGAGACCCAAGGAATTAAGATGTACCATGTAATCTAACAAAATGGGCAATTCAGCAGATTCTGGGGAAATATTTTTCCCAGCACACCAAATGGAAAACCTTTTCCATTTAGAACTATAAGTAGCCCTAGTGGAAGGTTTTCTGGAAGCCTTTAGGATCTCAAGAACACCCTGAGAGAGGTGTAAATCAGCAAACTCTAACTCCTCAAGAGCCAGGCCTTGAGGTTGAGGGATTTGAGGTCCGGATACCAAACCCTTCCCTGGGCACAAGTCAACAGATTGTGATTCCTGGGGAGGCACAGGGGAAGATGGACTGTCAGAGACAGAAGGAGTGGGTACCAGGGCTGCCTGGCCCAATCCGGGGCAATCAGAATCACCCTGCAAGGCTGAGATCTGATTTTGACTAGTACTTTGAATAGGAGAGGAAAGGGGGAAAGCATAGAGGAACTTCCCCTCCCAATCCAGAAGAAGGGCATCCAGGGGAACTGAGCCCAGCACTGGAGGCCTGCAACAGAACAGAGGAAGTTTGTGATTGTCTGGGGCTGCAAAAAGATCTATCTGAGGGATGCCCCACCTGGCAAAAACTATCCCCAGCACTTGAGGATCCAGGGACCATTCGTGATGGCCCTGGGAAATCCTGCTGAGGGCATCCGCTAGGACATTGTCCTTCCCTGGAAGATGAACTGCTATGAGGGAAGTGTTCAGGGAATAGGCCAGAGACCATAACTTCATTGCCTCGGTGCACAAGGCCGAAGACCGAGTGCCCCCCTGTTTGTTGATGTACCACATTGTTGTGGTGTTGTCTGTTCTGACTTGTATCACCTTGTCGTGGACAGATGCAGAAAAGCTTGAAGAGCTAAAAGACAGCTCTGAGTTCCAGCAAATTGATGTGGAGCAGAGCTTCCTGGGGGGACCAAACTCCCTGAGTGGAAAGGTCGCCCATGTGGGCTCCCCAACCCAGAAGGGAAGCATCTGTAGTGAGAGTCAAGTCGTGAGAAGGTGAAATGAAGGGGACCCCCGCTCTTAAATTGCTCTGATCCTGCCACCACTGGAGAGCTAGGATCAAGGTTCGAGTCACTGGGACCAACTTGGAATGGGGGTCTCTTCTCTGAGACCAAAAGGTTCTCAAGTAAAACTGAATGTCTCTCATCTGAAATCTGGCTCCCTGCACAACAGCTGTGGATGCAGCCATGTACCCCAGGAGCTGCAGAAAGTGTCTTGCTGGTCGAGAGACCTGCAGAGTGAAGAAGAGGCCAGAGCCACTAAATTCCTTACCCTTTCTGGGGGAAGAAAAGCTCTGGCTAGCTTTGTGTCCAATTCTGCCCCTATAAAGGTGAGTACCTGGACTGGTTCCAGAACCGACTTTGGTAGGTTTAGCAGAAAACCCAGGGAGGTGAGAAGCTGCTGGGTGACCTGCAGGTGAGATTTTACCTGTTCTGGGGACTGGCCTACAATGAGCCAGTCGTCTAGATAGGAAAACAGCAATCCTCTGCCTCCTTAGTGGGCCACTGCCACTGCTAGACACTTGTGAATACCCTTGGAGCAGAGGTAAGGCAAGGGCATTGATCTGAACTGGTAATGACCTGAGGGCAGTTTGAATCTGAGGTACTTTCGATGGGATCTTCTGATTAGGACATGGAAATAGGCATCCTTGAGGTCCAGGGAGGTTAGCCAGTCCCCTGGCCTTAGGGAAGGTAAAATCATTGCCAGAGTTGCCATTTTGAACTTTGGTTTCAAAAGATGCTTGTTCAGATATCCGAGATCTAAAATGGGCCGCCATTCTCCTGTCTTTTTTGGGGTAAGGAAGTATCTGAATACAGACCCTGCCCTGATGCAGGGAGGAACCCTTTCTACTGCTCTGAGAGCTAACAGGGATGAGACCTCTGTTTCCAGAGCGAGGGTCTCTGAAGCACTTGCAGGTAGAAAAGTCTGCCTCTCAACTTGGGAAACTTTCTGAAGCTGAGAACCAGACCCTGGCTTACTACTTCCAGAACCCACTTGTCTGAGGTTAAAGAAGCCCATCCTGACAGAGTAAGCCAGCCTGCCCCCACTGGTACAGGAGAATCGGCCCTGGGCACCCCATCAGGATGCCTGTTTCGCAGGAGCTTTAGGCTGGGGTGGGAGCAGGTCTGCCCACCCCTCGTCCTGCCCCTGCTCTGAAGAAGCCCTCTGATCATAGGCAGAGGAGGCCTGAGTCTGGTAGAAAGGCTCTGTGAAAAGGCCTACCCCTACCCTTGGGGGCATGCCTTTGAGGAGTGGCTTGCCGCTCCTTAGCCTGGGCACTCTTGCAAGTAGTCCTATATTCATCCATCTTCTTCATGTAATTCTCTGTCTGCTCTCCAAACAGAGAATTTCCCACCACAGGAAAATCCATAGCCTTAGTCTGGGTATCCTGTGACAAACTAGTACACCTGAGCCAGGCAGTCCCACACAAAATATTAATAGTCAGATTAACCAGCCTGGGAGTGGGTCCCAGGGTGGTAGCCTGGGTAAAACATTGGCTGCACAACAGGACACAGAAGGTAATTGTAAATGGAGTCCACTCTGAAGAAAGAGAGGTTACTAGTGGGGTACCGCAGGGTTCAGTATTGGGTCCTGTCCTTTTTAATGTCTTCATCAGTGACATTGCAGAAGGACTGGAAGGAAAAGTATGCCTTTTTGCAGATGACACAAAGATCTGCAACAGGGTTGATACACAAGGAGGCGTGGAAAGGATGAAAAGGGACTTGGCAAGGTTGGAGGAATGGTCAGAAGTATGGCAGCTAGGATTCAATGCCAAGAAGTGCAAAACAAATGCACCTGGGAAACAGGAACCCAGGGGAAGAATACACAATGGGTGGGGAGGTAGTAACAACAACAAAAAAGGAAAGGGACCTGGGGGTAATCATATCAGATGACCTTAAGATTAGCAAGAATGTAAGACGGCAGTAGGGAGGGCTGGGGTATACTGGGATGTATAGGAGAGGCATTAGCAGCAGAAAACAGGAAGTTGTTATCCCTCTGTACAGACAGTTGGTGAGACCCCATCTGGAGTACTGTGTCCAGTTCTGGAGACCCCATCACCGCAAGGACAAAGACAGGATAGAGGCAGTCCAGAGGAGTGCAACTAAAATGGTGCAGGGTCTGCAAGAGAAGCCTTATGAGGAGAGCCTAAAGGAGCTTAATATGTATACCCTTGAGGAAGGAAGGGAGAGGGGGGACATGATAGAAACTTTTAAGTACCTCAGTGGAATCAACAAAGTCCAAGAGGGTAGCATCTTTCAGAAAAAGAGACGTGCAAGAACAAGGGGAAACAATTTAAAGACAGAAGGAGGGCGGTTCAGGGGCAATGTGAGGAAGTATTATTTCACAGAGAGGGTAGTGGATGCATGGAACAGCCTTCCTGAGGAGGTTATGGGGTCTAAAACTGTGGGAGAATTCAAGAATGCATGGGACAGACATAAGGCAATTCTTGTGGGGGGTAGGAAGAAATAGGCTGTTGGTTAACTAGGATCTGCGGCCTATCCTGCAGGTAGGGAAATGGGCAGACTAGATGGGCCAAGCGGTCCTTATCTGTCGTCAAAGTCTATGTTTCTATGTTTCTATGTTTATGTGGCCATGACCCTAGAGGAAACATCATTAACATCCACAGCAGCATGAAACTGAACCTTAGAGGCTTCAATGTCATCAGCAGCCACCTCTTCTAGTTCACTAGCCAGCTGGCCATGGGCCTGCTTGGCCAATTGCATAACAGTATCCCATCTAGATTTCTGATACCTAGCTACATAAGCCACATAATTTGCTTGCCTGAGTCCCAGAGAGGCTGCCATATACTGTTTTTTTGCCATGGCATCAATCTTCCTGGAATCCTTGTCAGAAGGATGTGAAGCCAAGGGAATATTAGCTTTATCACAGGCAGCAGCCTGAACTATCCCAACATGACTGCATTGCTGAGAAAGGAATTCTGTATCAGGGCCTGACAATGTATACCTTCTGTCCATCTTTTATCTACAGGAGGCACAGAATTAGGAGCTTTTAAAATTTTAATTGTTTGTTTCCAAAAGACTTATGTAAAGGAATAGACAATCTTCTAGACTCTGGAATATCCATCATTTCCACAAAATCAGGCTCCTCTTGCTCATCCACAGCCTCTTCTAAAGGAAGCTGGAGGGTTTCAGCAACTTTTTATAAAACATAAAATGAGATGGGGACTCAGACAGCATAGGGGGAGATTCTAAAGGTCTGTCTGGGGAGATGTCCGGTTCAATGGGCACACCCAGACCTTCCCAGCCACATTCATACTGTTCATAATCCTCCTCCTCCTCTGGTTCATAAAATTCCTCAATATCATAATCCTGAACCACTGGGACTGGACGAACCGACCTTTTACCAGATAGTGGTGGTTCGGACGGACCCTGAGACAGTGACTGGACAATTTGTATGGCTTTTGCTATCTCTGCAGCAGTTGGAGAAGAATTTTGAACTCCAGACCTGCTGATTTTCTTGTTTTCTTTACTGGAATTGGTTCCTCAGAACCAGCTTTTCTTTTGCCTAGAAGTCTGGCCTGGTCAGAGGGCATTCCCTCTGGTTCGGTTGGCACCGAACCAGGCTGGCCATCCGGTCAGCGGACTTTTATTCCTGCCCTGAGCCTGCCCAATCTTTTTCCAGGGTGGCTGCAGGAAATTCTTACATACCTGGCAGTCTGACTGGAGGTGGTCAAACCCCAGACAATAAACACATGTGGTGTGTGGGTCAGCCTTGGCAAAGACTTCCCCACAAACATCACAGTGTTGAAACCCAGTGGGCCCGGTTTTTCTTTTGGGTTTCTCAGACATAATGCCAACCTAACCAAAAACTTGCCCTTTTAACAGCAGTGCCAGGCAAGACACCCTTATCGGTTCCTAACCGTGTCACGGGTATTGGAAAAAACCATAATAAATCCGTTTTTTTTTTAACCAATAAGAACCGGGAACCGCACTCTAAAATAGTAACTTTTAGTTTTAAATGAGTTTTAAACCCACTGATCGGTTCAAAACCGAACCGATAACTTACAAGTTCCACACAGACAAAACTTTCATTTACTTACGGTTACCACAGATAGAGCTTGAACGAGCGGTTTTATGTAGTTAAATAAAACTATTCTCGGTTAAATCCAACCGAGAAAACACTTTTTAAACCGAGAAATGAACCGAGCAGAAGGAGAAATCTCCAGAGCGACTGTTCACTGAGGCGGAGTAAAGAATCTGACAGTTCAAGTTTGAAATGACACAGATAGAGCTGCTCTAGTGCCAAAATTCTATTTTGGAATGGTTTTAACCATTTCACTCCGGGGCAGTTCTAGAGCTGGATCAAACTGCTAATGTCTATAATATAGCAAGACTTCATGTTGTTTGAAGTCCCTGGTTTAGCAGAAGGTTCTGAATGCTTCACTTTCTTCAGTTTCTTTGAGAGAATTGGGGGAGTCAGCTGGTTCTTTACCTCTTTTTACCCCTTTTTCATCCGTATCAGGGGCAGGGGTAAGCAAACTTGTGTGTTCAGCCACAGCAGAGTGGGGTGTCAGCTGGTCAGAGCCTGAGGGACCCCTAGGAAATATTTTATTGAGCCTTTCAAGGTGTTTTTCCATGGTTTTATCTGGGAAAGTTTTGCCTATTTCACAATCCTGGTCCAGATATTCGAACCCCAGACAAGCCACACACATAAGGTGTGCTTGTCTGCCTTAGCAAACACATCTCCACATTTTAAACAATTCTTAAAACTGGGCTCTCCGGTTTTCTTTTTAGGTTTCTCTGACATGGTAATGTAATGCCCAAAGAGAAAAAACACTAGCCGGTAAGTAAAAAAGAGCTTATGCGGTTACTTTTTTTTTTTTCTTCTGTCAATTCCAGAACCGATAGGAACTGGAGGAACCGAACCAAAGAGATGACAAATGAACTGGCTCAGTGGTTCTGTAACCAATAAAAGCGGTTACAAAAACAGTAAAATATACACAAAAAAACTAACTAGTAAATACACTAAATCAAAGGCTTTTTAATCAGAGAACCCTGATGAAAGTAAATAACTAATCCGGTTCCCTCATGGTTATACCGAACCGCGAGGAACCGGAAAAATAATTTAAACAATAAACAAGTTTTTTTACCGACAATTAGTACAGGCAGTAAAAGAAATGAAATATACTTAAGTGTTTATGTTTTTTTAATCTTCTTCACGCGAAAGAGGACAACGACAAGTCCGAGTGACCAGACTTTCAGGCGGAGAACAAAATCTGAAGAGGTTAGAACACTACAGTTGGCAGAGGCAGTATTTGAAAGATGTTCACGTGCAAAGAATTCTACTCATTTGCATGTGTTCCATCCCTCCAGGCAGTCCAACCCTCCAGGCTTACTGCATAAAGTTATGAATATCCTGAGCATTACTGGGGTTACAAAGTACTGTTCCCTTTATGAGAGCTATCTGCTTTATAAGTGCTATAAGAGCTATCTGACTTTCTCTCTGCAGCTTATCATGCTTGCTGTGAAAGTCCATCTAAGAGTCAGCACATCAGGAATAGATAAGTAAGCACATTTTTTTGGAGGTTTCTATCTGCACTGGGTGTGTGTGTGCGTGTTTATCACAAGCAAGAAGGTTGTGCTAGTGATTTTCACCAGCATGAAGGGTGTGCTTTCTCTCTGCACTGGGTGTTAGTGTGTTTCACCAGCAGGAAGGGTTGTGCTTTCTATCTGCACTGCGTGTAGGTGTGTTGCACAACAATTTGGTGATGTGCACCGTTGTAGGGGCCTTTACACGGCATGAGCTTGTGTGCCACTTCTGATTCTTCGCTTCTGATTTTTGGCAGTGGTATTCATTAGATTTGGGGGGGCTTTTATATTATTAATCATAATACACATTGGCTCAGATATTCAAAGGGGTTGTGCCTGGCACAACTAAGTTGTGCCAGCGCAACCCCAGAAATGCACCCTGATGCAATATTAGAAAGAGGGACTTCCGCAGCGCAAGTACCAATGCGTCGAGGTGCACAGATAATGTATGCAGCGCATTCCCAAGGGGCATGCCCATGCATATGCAGCACATCCTGATATTCAGCCTGGGATGTGCGGTGCATATGCTGGCACAACCCTGGGATGCTCCGCATACCAATGCCCACAGCTGAGCCTGAAATAAATGGCTCAAATGGCGCCCACCCACAGGCGAGCTGCTGTAATGCATGGCGTAACACAGCAGCCGCAAGCCGTGGGTGGCCACCCGCCCACCCAGAATACCATCCACAAGCACCTTATAATGTCCCTGGAAGTCTAGTGGTCCTCCCTCCCTCCCCGTAGCCGCGATCACCGTGAATAAGATAATCAGATATCCTTGGTAGTCCAGGGTACCCCTACCCCTCGATGCTCGATCCCTGTACAACTAACGGATGTGCTGACACCCTGGCAGTCTAGTGGTCCCCACCCCTCTCTGCATCCCATCACCAATCGTGCGTACTGTGGTCCAGTGGCACCCCACTCACAGAGAGGCCCCTGCCCACCAGCTCCCCCATCCTCGGCGGGCAGCAGCAAACCCACCGCATACCACCTGGCTGCCACTCCCAAATGACAGCTTACAGTATCGGCTGCAAGCCCACTGGTCCACACTGTGGACCATTGGCTGCAGTATACTGTAATAGTCATTCATTCATATATTTATGAATGACTATTACAGTATGCACTGCAAGCCCATTGGTCCACAGTGTGACCAATGGGCTAACAGCCGATATTGTAAGCTGTCATTCGGGCTAGCAGCCGGGCGGTATGTGGGTGGTTTTGCTGCTGCCCGCTGATGACGGGGCGGAAACTTGGTGAGCAGGGCCCTGTGGGTGTGGTGTGCCACTGGACCACCAGGGACGTGACGGTCATGTATGACTGGTGATCGGGGATGCAGGCACATTTGCTTGACCTGGAAGGACACTACTTCTTTATTCAGCTGTGAGCGAAATTCTATATTGCACTTGATATCTGCAACAAACGTGCACTTTTGATTAATTCTGTGGGAGGTGAAACTAACTACCCTTGGTAATTGCTTTTTATTCACATATTTATTTAGTGTTTAACCAAGAAGGGGCTTGTAAACTCTGTTTATCTTGTTAGTAACTTCAGAAGGATTTAAATACTGCATTTGGGAAGATCCTTGGAGGTAGCTAGATTGTCTACTAGGATTTTCTGACAGTTAAGCTATTTTTAAATAAATTACAGGTGGCTGAGGAGTTGAAAAAGGAGCTCGCAAACTCTGCTTATCTTGGAAGTAACTTCACAAGTGTTTGAATACTGCATTTTGGTTGTCCCTTGGGGGTAGCTGGATTGACTACTAGGATTTTGGGACAGAAACTATTTTTAAATAATTTACTGGTGCGTAGGAGTTTGTGATGGTTAAACTATTTTTAAATAAGTTACTGTGGTTATGGAGTTGTCATGGAAAAACCTGCAGTGTGAAACAGGAAAAGACAGTCTTTCAAGCAACAGAGGGAGGTGGATCTAGGTTTATGTTTGTTTGTTTGTTACAATTCTTAACATTTTCAGTGCAGGAAGAGTTTAAAGCACAGCTGACTTATTTTGGGGCTGACAGCTTTCAGAGAACAAACCGCCAGGCCTGTTTTGGGGCTGGGGAGGTTTACCTGTGTCTGACTTGGATGTGTGGATTTTTCTCTGTTTGATTAGCAGGGTATTTTTTCTGTCAAATTGTTGTGTAGGGCATCTTGCTGACAGGAAGGCACTCATCGCAGCGGTGGGTCAGAGCTGTTAGCTGATTGTTTAGTGAGGGCACAGTTTAGGCCCAACCCTTCCCACCCCTCATCCCACCCATCCCTGGAAATAGTTCCTTTATACCTGGGGTTCTGACATCATTTCCTGAAGAGTGCAAGGTGCATATCACTGTCATATCCTCTCTAGCACACTGCACTGACAATATAAGCATACACTTTGTATAATATATATTCACACACACACAAAAAAAATGTGGGGAGTAGTGCAATGTAATGGCTGTGGGGCAGCAGTCTTCCGGGAGTCTTTCCGGAGGCTGAGATGCTGCCCTATTTGCAGACAACTCTCTGCCCTGAGGGAGGAAGTTGCCCGTCTTCAGGCCACACTGGACAGTAGTAAGGGAACCTTCCCCCAGGCCACACTGGACGGTAGGAAGGGAACCTCCCCCATCCAGGGAGCACCAGAACCACCACCACTACCTCAGAGGTTGCGAAGAAAGCACAGCAGTTGGACCACAGTGGGCTCAAGGAGGGTGAGGATGGTGGAACAGAGGCACACCCAGTCAGTTGTTCCACACCACAATCCATACACCATTCTGGGGAGCATAGCTCCCATGGATGCACCCACAGAGGAGACTAAGGAGGCTGAGGACAACTGTCACAAGGGAGGCCCACAGGAAGGAGGCAGAGGACACAAGGAAAGGAAGCAGCTCCTGGTGGGGGACTCAATTATTAGGGGGATAGAACTGGGGGGAGCAGGGAAAACTGAAGTAAGGTGCCTGCCTGGTGCCATGGCTTGGAGAGATAGGAAGCGCATCCTCAGGATCACGAGAACAGCTGCACGGGAGTCTGAGCTGGACGTCATTGTCCACCTAGGGACAAATGACTTGGCTAATCATGAGACTAGAGCAGTGCAGAAGGACTTTGTAGAACTGAACTAGGGAGGGGCCTAAGACAAGTAGCACACACAATATCCTTCTCTGAGGTGCTGCCTGTCAATGGCATGAGTGAGGCGAGGGTACTTTGCACCATGCAGTTTAATGAATGGTTGAAAAATGGTGTGGAGCACAAGGGTTTGGCTTCATTGGGGACTGGGGTTCCACCTGGAGGGACACCAGCCTATACCAACGGGTGGTCTGCATCTGTCCAGGAAGGAACAAGTCTTTTGAGCAATCGGTTTAAATGCTCATTGGCAAGCTTTCAAACTAGTCAAGGGGGGAGGCACTGACAAGCAGCAGGAAAATCCCAGCCTTTCCCTACAAAACAGGGTACTAAATGAGAAAAAGACCGAGGTAGACAGGTCAGTGGGGGATGCTGCAACAGAAGGTAAAGCCATAAAAAATGGAGAGCAATGAGTACCAAAGCACATACTTTGAGTAACAAGCTTCCAGAATTAGTGGCCTTGATGGAGGAGGAACATCTGGATATCGTGGCAGTCACAGAAACATGGTACACACAAAACCATGACTGGGACATAAACATACCAGGATACACTATCTACAGGAGGGACAGGGAGGGTAAAGAGGAGGAGGAGGAGTAGCTCTTTACATAAGGGAAGGAATCAAAGCAACAGAACAAAAGGGAAAACAGGGAGGTGAAGAAGCACTGTGGGTAAATTTGGAGACCGGCAATGGCACCACAATCTGCACAGGGGTTGTATACAGACCCCTTCTCAGGGGGAGGAAATGGACAAGGAAATGATAGAAAGAATACTTAGAATGGCAGAAAAAGGGGAGATATTGCTGATGGGTGATCTGAATATGCCAGATGTTAACTGGAGTGCAGTTGCAGCAGCCACTTCAAAGTGGGGTTATTCTAGATGCCCTCAGGGGCAGGCCTTAACAACTAGTATTGGAGCCCACTCAGGGGAGCAATCTTGGACCTGGTTCTCTCAAATGGAGATGAAGAGAGGATCACAGATTTAAGTGGGTAGCCATCTGGGAACTAGCGACCATCGAACAGTATGGTTCACAATAAACACAGCAATAGAGTCAAGCCATACAAAGGCAAAAGTACTGGACTTTAGGGGGCTGACTTTGCCAAAATGGGTGAGTGCCTAAGGAATGCACTAGCAAATGGGCAGGAAGGAGGGGTGGAAGAACAGTGGGGAAAAATAAAAACTGCCATCACAGAGGTAACAAGCCTTTGTGTGAAGCAAATAAAATGAAACGATGTAAGAAACCACTATGGTTCTCAAAGGAAGTGGCAGTGAAGGTTCAAGAGAAAAAGAAAGTATTCAGGAAGTACAAGGAATCACAGAAGGAGCAGGACAGAGAACTGTATCAGTTAAAGCAAAAGGAAGCTGGGAAGGCAGTCAGAACAGCAAAGGCCCAAACTGAGGAAAATATAGCCAGCTCAGTTAAGAAGGGGATAAAACCTTTATAGGTACATCAGGAGCGAGGAAGACCAAGGGAGGGTTAGTGAGGCTTAATAAAGAGGAGGAAGGGTGGGCAGGCGGTGACTGTGAAAGGCAGAGATACTAAACAAATATTTTGCTCAGTATTTACAAAGGAAGTGGGGAGGTACCTAAAACAAACAGTAGAAACACTCTGGATACAGAAGTTGATACCAGCCCATTTACAGAAGAAAGGGTTCTGAAAGAACTCTTAAAACTGAAGGTGGACAAAGTAATGGGGCCTGATGGGATTCATCCCAGAATTCTAAAAGAACTAAGGGTAGAACTAGTGACACCACTGACTACCCTCTTTAACAAATCATGGGAGGGTGGCGTGGTACCCGAGGACTGAAGAAGGGCAGATGTGATTCTCCTTCACAAAAGTGGGAGCAAGGCAGAAGCAGAAAACTACAGACCTGTTAGTTTAACCTCAGTGGTAGGGGAACATGATGGAATCACTTCTGAAGGAAAGAATTGTTGAGTATCTAGAGACCAGAGGGGCTCAGGACCAAAGGCAGCATGGATTCACAGCAGGAAGGTCATGCCAGACAAATCTGATAGATTTCTTTGACTGGGTGACCAAAATAGTAGATCAGGGAGGGGCTGTGGACATGGCCTACCTAGACTTTAGCAAGGCATTTGACACAGTCCCACTCAAAAGATTAATATACAAGTTAGCCAGCCTGGGAGTGGGTCCCAAGATAACAGCCTGGGTAAAGAATTGGCTGAAGAATAGGACACAGAGAGTAATAGTAAATGGAGTCCACTCTGAAGAAAGGGGGGTTACTACTGGGGTACCGAGGGTTCAGTATAGATCGGTCCTCTTCAATGTCTTTATAGCGACATTGCAGAGGACTGGAAGAAAAGTATGTCTCTTTGCAGATGACACAAAGATCTGCAACAGAGTTGATGCACAAGGTGGGGTGGAAAGGATGAGAAGGGACTTGGCAAGGTTAGAGGAATGGTCAAATGTATAGCAGCTTAGATTCAATGCTAAGAAGTGCAAGGTAATGCACCTGGGAAACAAAAACCCAGGGGAAGAGTACACAATGGGGGTGAGATACTAACAACAACAAATGGAAAGAGACCTGGGGGTAGTCATATCAGATGACCTAAAGGTGGGCAAGCAATGTGAGAGGGCAGCAAGGAGGGCTGGGGGGATACTGGGATGCATAGGGAGAGGCATCACCAGTAGAAAACAGGAAGTTATTATCCCTCTGTACAGACAGTTGGTGAGACCCCATCTGGAGTACTGCGTGCAGTTCTGGAGACCCAATCTCCGCAAGGACATAGACAGGATGGAGGCTGTCAGAGGAGGGCAACTAAAATGGTGCAGAGTCTGCACTGGAAGACATATGAAGAGAGAGACTTAAGGAGCTGAATATGTATAGCCTCGAGGAAAGGAGGGAGAGGGGCATGATAGAAACTTTCAAGTACCTCCAAGAGAATCGACAAAGTCCAAGAGGTAGCATCTTTCAAAAAAGGTGTGTGCAAAACAAGGGGGCACAATTTGAAGATAGAAGGGGCGGCTCAGAGGTAATTTAAGGAAGTATTTTTCACAGAGAGGGTTGTGGATGCATGGAATGGCCTTCGGAGGGTTGTGGAGTCAAAGACAGTGGTGGAATTCAAGCATGCATGGGACAGTCATAAGGCAATTCTAGGGGGTGGGGGTAGGAAGAAGTAGGCTGCTGGTTAACTAGGATCTGCAGCTTATCCATTAGGTAGGGAAATGGGCAGACTGGGTGGGCCAAGCGGTCCTTATCTGCCGTCAAAATCTATGTTTCTATGCTTCAGGAGGGATGGGGGACCACAAGACTGCCAGGGTCTCACACATCTTTTAGTTGTATGGGGATCAGAGCACTGGGAGGGTTGGGGGGCACCACTGGACTGCCAGTGATATATGATTATTGTACACACGGCGACCGCAGCTATGGGGAAGGAGGGGGGTACCACTGGCCTGCCAGGGATATATCATTATTTTATTCTTGGCGATCACGGCTACGGGGAGGGAGGGGTGTGCCACTAGACTACTAGGGAAGTTGTGCAATCATATTATATGGTGATCGGGGCTACGGGGAGGAGGGTGCCACCTGATCCCCACTGGCAGCACCACTTGCTGTGCAGGACACCATGTGCATTTCGCTGGCCTGCCCTGCACATCTCATGCAAATGGGGCCATAATAACATGCAAATGGATCTATTTGCACCTTGCATACATTATGGCTCATTTGCATACTGCCGGCCGAATATCAGGAAATTGTGCGCAGCGTAACCCTGTTGCGTGGCGCAGTTCCCATTCCTGGTATTCAGTCCTGTCTGAGGGGGGATGCACTGGCGCATCCTAGTTGCGCAGTGCGCATTACCTGTTGTATTCAGAAGAGATGTGCCATGGCTCCTCTCTTTTGAATATATCCCTGTGTTGCACCAGTTCAACTCAGTTGCACTGTGCCACCACATGAGCCATTGCCAGGAGCAACTCTGAATAGCGGGGTCATTATGTATTACATGTTTTGCAGGCTGTGCTGTTAAAGAAGGCCCAAATATATTGCAATTAAATGTTTTTAAAATTATAAGTTCTGTGTGTGCGTGTGTGCATCATTTCATCTGACATGTATGTCGTGTATCTGTGTATGCTGTGGTTGTCTGTTGTGGTTCAAGACTGAAGTGTAAAAATGAATGGGGCTCCGAACCCTGAACAGACTGAGTACCACTGGTTTAAGGGCCCTGAGAAGCAAACCAGGCAACCTGGGTTTGAATCCAGTCAACCCCCACTTACATAATGTGTGACCCTGAGCAAGCCACTCAACTTCCTTGTGCTCCCAGGTCACACCTGGAAACAAGCTCCAGCTTAGTGTGCCTTTCTTGGTTAAACAATTTCCCCTTTCCCTATTAGGATCATTGGCTTATTACATATTGTTGGCTGAAATGGGGGTGGGGCAATGTTTGTGTGTCGGGGCAGAACATCTTTTGGTTTGTGTTGGAGGGGGGGGCAACAGTTCCGTCAACTCTCAAGTACAAATTTAAAATTCCTGGCTACACCGCTGACTGATGAAACACCATAAGGTTACTCAGAACCCTCTTCCTTTTGACCCCAACCCCAAAGAACACATCTGAAGGGCTATTAGACAATAATACTGCATTCTGCAGACAGCCTTATTGCTATTATGAAATGACTAGGAAGCAGTTTATTCTGCTTGTATGAACTGCAGAAGGCAACTGTCAGCTATTTTCTAACAAAATAAAACAGAATGGTTTTCAGAACTTGACACTAGACTATTGCCATTTTATTAAAGCCTTGTAAAGGAATAAGTGAAAAAAGAACTTTCTCACTTAAAGGTGTGATGCGCCATATGTTGTGACTATCATTTTAATAGGTCTGCACTATTACTGTTTTTTTTTTCATTGTTTACCTGCAAACATAGGGTGCTTCCAATATTTGAGCTCTTTTTGTAGAAAAGTCTCAGCATTTGCAGTGCCAGGGGAATCTGTTGTCATTTTGGTCTTCAGCCGCTTTGACACTCCATACGTGTTTTTCATAAAAGTATTGTCTGTCATTTTAACCTTATGGATATTAAAAAAAAAACAGTTACATGGTTAAAGAAACAAAAATGGCCAACATAAATGTACTGCTTCTACACCACATGGTGAAGCATACCCAAGTGTACTAGTCACTGATTCATTTCCTTTAACTTTACATGGTTGGCATGAGATCAGATGAAGTACTCAGTTCTTAAACACACTATTATGGGTTTGCTGAACACATAGCCACTGGTTTTATTCACTGGTGATCCCTGTGTTTCATGGGAGGCCCTCCGCTTATAGCACAGACTCCCAGTCAGAGCCCGTGTACCTCATTAACTTTTAAATATTGGTTTTTCTCAATTACCATACTGTTAAAAATAGCAATAAATTGCGTCACTGGACTAGGAAAGGCTTCTGATGTGGCATGCCTGGCATGCAACAAATCTGTTGGCAACATATGATCCAGCAAGTCAAAGGCCAGTGGCAGAAATGGCACTAGATGGGCACAGAGGCCTCAAAGACTAAATCTACTGTCACCCCCCACCCCCAAACAAAAACAAAAAAAAAGGATCAGGCTGGGACAAATCAGTTTGTGAGCTGGTGGTCAGTTTGGCCTCTAGGTTTCAAAATCTGGAAGGAAAATCAAAAGTAGCCATCACTTTCAAAGGCTCAAAAATCACTATGTGGGCAGGTACCAAGTTGGTCACTAACTTTTAAAATCTGGCAGCCAGACCAATTTTTTAGTGGTCACTGGCCACCTGGCTACCTGAAGTGTTCTACTCTGTCAGAGATATTCCTGGCTGTTTTGAAAACTAGACCAAAAGAACCTCCCCTGTTGACTCAGAGGCAAATGTTTATTCTAAAATGATTTAGAATAATGAAGGCATCATTCTTTAGTCTGGAAACATTTCACAAAATGGTGTTAGGAATGAGTGCAAATACCTGTGAGCAACTGGGCATCAACATACTGAATATCTCCAATTAAAGACTGCGGCTTCTATTTCAAATTTCGTTTTGGAGCTGCGACTTTTAATCAAGGGTGGTCTTTCATTGAGGGTGGCTTCTCTTTTAATCTGACAATCAGCTGAGTTAATCAGCTAGCTGCCGGTGCAGTAACTGACATCTGTCATTCAGGCTTACCATTCAAAAGTGTGTGCTCCCCTCGTTAGTTGTTGGTGTTTAAGCAAGTGGTGTTAGTGAGAGTCTATAGTGAAGAAAAAAATGTCAAAGAGAAAGTAATTTAACATTAAAGTTAGCTGCTGCTCTGCAAGCTGAGAAAGAGGGTAACAGACTGGTAGCTGCTGCATTGCACATAGACAAAAAGCAACTCCGTGAGTGGCAGAAAAATCTTACCATCATTGAGGACAAAGTTACTTTGGTGGGTTCCATGGGCTCAAACAGAAAACACTGAAGCCTGGACAGTGGTGGGCAGTGATCCAAATACCCAGAGTCTGAATCTGATTTGGCAAGATGGATAACCGAGTAGTGGGACCTGCATTACAGGGTTACTCAAACCTGGGGCAATTAAACTGGTATCTCTTGTCCAAGACCCAGCATTTACTGCAAGCTGTGGGTGGACACATTTCTCTGGCACTGAGGGTTTACTATGCACCTGAGCATCAGGGTCAGCCAGCAACTGCCCAAAGATTTCATCATGAAGATCACAGATTTTGCCTACTTTCGTGAAAAACAGCTCCACATCCATGACTTAAAGCATGGTCAGTAACACGGATGAAACTGCGATTTGTACTGATAAACCCGTAACCTTGTTTCTTACAGGGGATCTCTCAGTATGCTTAAACTAATGCAGCCAGCATTCTGTGTTGAACTGTCCTGGAGAGACTGAAACATATGTAAATAATGGAATACTCATTGTCTCATGCCAATTTAAAACTGCTGCCCCTAGTAACTGCTGCATTTAGATAATGCTCAGATTCATTGTGAAACTTAACAGGGTCAAGACCCTCTAACTAGCTTATCTAAATAAAAAAATACTAATCCCACAATAAAAGGACCCCCAAAATCATAGTCCCTGTAAGAAGGGACAAAGAAGACAGTACCAGCTGGTAAAAATTCAAACAGTGACCAAACAAAGTACAGAGCAATTAATGATCAGCAGGGGTGCAGAATAAAAGACCCCTTCTCCCTGGTTCTGGAAGGGGAGGCAGGGTGGGAGCTTTAAGCATACTGATGGATCCCCTGGAAGAAACAAGATTACTATGGTAAGTAATTTTTTCTTCAAACCCAAGGAATCCCTCAGTAAACTTAAACTAATGCAGACTACCAAGCAGTACCTTCGGAGGTTGGTACATAACCTGTTTAGGGAAAACGTTCTGCAGGACTGCAGTGCCAAATTTGGCATCACTCCTGAACTATATGTCCAAGCAGTAGTGCTTGGTGAAAAGTGTGAACAGTTTTCCATGTAGCTGCTTTGCAAATTTCCATTAAGGGTATGTCCCTTGCTGCAACAGTACTAAATGCAGGACACTATCCCGTGTGCGATAGTTCTCCTGGAAGCTGGTTTACCTTTACCTGCTTCCCAATAGGTGAGGAACAACTGGGTATGCTCTGGCCTGGAAGCTTTGGTCCTGTCAAGGTAGTGGCTGAGTGCCCTTCTGACATCCAGGCTATGCAACTTCTGCTCCCCTGAGCTGCAGTTGACAGTAAAAAATGCACGTAATGTTATGGATTAATTCAGATCAAAATCTGAAACCACCTTAGGAAGGAATTTACCATTAGCCCTGAGCACCTCCTTATCCCTGTGACAGGAAATGTAGTTCAGGTCTGTGCACAGGGCCTGTAGTTCACTTATTCTCCTAGTTAAAGTAATGCCTACCAAGAAGACAGTCTTCCAGGTCACGTATTTTAGGTCTGCAGTTGTCAAAGGCTAAAAGAGGGGGTTTCATGAGTCTGGCAATACAAATGTTCAGGTCCCAAGATGGGACTGGCTTCCCAAGGGGAGAGTGGAGGTGATGGCATCCTTAAAAGAACTTCCTGAAGACAGGGTGGGATGCCATAGACCTGTCTTTACCAGCTGAAATATATGCTGAAATTGCAGCTAGGTGTACCTTCAGGGTAGAGGGCCTAAGGCCCGTGAGAGTAAATGGGTCAGGTAATCCAACAGGACAGGTAACCTACTCCAAGAGGGATTGACACTACTGTGTCCACACCAGATAGAGAATCTCTTCAATTTGGAAGCATACGTTTTCCTGGTTGAGGGTTTCCGAGAACCCCTGAGGACATTCAAAATCTCTTCTGAGAGGTGCAGACTAGCACAGCCTAAATCTTCAAGAGCCATGCCATTAGAGGGAAGAGATCTGAGTCTGGGATACAGTATCCTGCCTTGCAAATATATCAGAAGATTGTGCCTCTGAGGGAGATGAATAGGCTGTGACACTGCTAGAGCTAGCAGGAGACAGTACCACGGCTGTCTTGCCCAACCTGGTGCCACCAGGATCACTGTTGCTGGTTGTGACCTGAGTTTTATCAGAACTCTGAGCAACAGGGGAAAGGCATAAAGGAATCTGCCTGACCAATCCAGTGCTGGGGCATCCACTGGCACAGTTTCCCAAGCTGGAGGCCTGCAACAGAACTGTGGCAGCTGGTGGTTGTCTGTGGAGGCAAAGAGATCTATCTCTTGTGTGCCCCACCTTCTGTATACTGATAACAGCACCTGTGTGTTCAAAGACCACTTGTGGTGGTTCTGACTGATTCTGCTGAGGGAGTCTACCAGAATGTTGTCCTTTCCTGTAGGTGGACAGCAGACAGAGACACCTGCAGGGAGCAGGCCAGGTTCCAGACCTTCATGGCTTCTGCACACTTTAAGGTCGAATTGGTGCCTCCCTGTTTGTTGATGTAATACATGGTGGTAGTATCTGTTCTGACCTGTACCACCTTGACCACGAGCAGAGGTGAAAATGACTGCAGAGCCAGATAAACCACCCTGAGCTCTAAGAAATAGATATGTAGAAGTAATTCCTGAAGGAACCATGTACCACTGACTGTGAGGTCGTGCATGCCCCCAACTTAAGAGGTAAGTACCACCAATGGACTTTCCTGCCAAAAAGGAGTGCCTTCCCTGAGGTTCTCTCTGTCTAACCACCACTGCAGGGCCTGTAACAGGGCTTTTGTGACAGGCACCCATTTGGCAAGAGAATCCCTCCTTTGAGACCAGTGGGCTCTTAATTGGAACTGGGTGTCTCATTTGGAACCCTGATCCTGGTACCACGGCTGTGGCTGGTGCCATGTGGCCCAGAAACTGCAGGACACGCCTTGCTGGCCTAAGTCTGTTTAGTTCGAAGGAGCCTGCCAGCTCTAGGATACTGTTTACCCTTTCCTGAGGGAGGAATGCCCTTCCTTGCTGGGTGTCCAGCTCTGCCCCATGAAGTCTAGAAACTGCATAGGCTCCATTTGGGACTTCTGGGCATTTATCAGGAACCCCAGAGATCTCAAAGTGCTCTGAGCTAGAGCAAGGGAGTCTCTGGTGTGCTGGGGGCACTGCCCTACGACTAGCCAGTCATCCAGGTAGGGGAACACAGTGATTCCTTGCCACCTCAAGTGAGCCACCACTACAGCTAGGCACTTGATATATGCCTTGGGAGCTGACATTAGGCCGCAGGGCATGGCTGCAAACTGGTAGTGACCTTAGGGAAGTCTGAACCTCAGGTACTTTTTGTGGCTGGGCCTGACTAGAATGTGAAAATAGGCATCCTCGCTATCCAAGGATGCCAACCAGTCCCCCAGCTGGACAGTCGGAATGATCATGGGCAAAGTGACCAGTTTGAACTTTGGCTTTGTTAAATGTTTGTTCAGGAGTCTGAGATCCAGAAAGGGTCACCAATCCCAATTTTTATTTTGAGTAAGGAAGTATCTGGAATGGAAGCCTTTGCCCCTCTGGGATGGGGGACAGGCTCAACTGCTTTGATGAGCAGTAGGTTGGCAATCTCTGATCCTAGCAAAGCTCTTTCTGCTGGGGTCGCTGGGCTGAAAATTCTGCTTTTCAGCCTGTTCAGCATTTTGAAACTGAAGGACAGACCCTGGCTCACTACTTCCAAGATCCACTTGTTTATGGTATGACATGTTTGGAGGAAGTGAGCAGGCCTGCCACCTACAAGGAACGGGGAGCAACTGGGCAAGCATGTTGGGGGTTCTGCTTTGGCTGGGACTTAGCCCGAGGTGCTGGCTCAGACCTTCTTACCATCCTTCTGCTTCTACCTCTAAAGTACCCTATGGGCTTCTCATAGTCTGGCATTGCTTGGGCTTGGAAAAATGGCCTGGAGTAGGAACCCCCTACCCTGCCTTCCCTAGCTTGGGATCTGTAAGAAGTGGAAGGTTTGTCCCTAGTAGAATTACTTCTATAAAAAGTTTTGTACTCTTCCACTTTTTTCATGTAGGCTCTATTTCATCCACAAAAAGAGAATTGTTCTCGCAGGGGAAATCTGTGGCCTTAGTCTGGGTATCCTGCGAGAGATTTGTAGCCGTGAGCAAGCAAACCGCCTCAACGATATAGAGAGGGCCGTAAGTCTGGTAACAGTATCACTGGCATCCACAACCATATGAAACTGATATTTTGTGGCATCCAGAGCTGTTCTGGCTGTCTCAGCCAGGTCCACTGCCAAATCCTCAGAAAGCTTGTCTGTCGTGGCCACGACAGTGGAACAAAGGGCCTTCTGGTATTGTGCTACATAGGCCATATAACTGGCCAGTCTGACGAGAAGAGAGGCTTGCTAAGTATCCTTTCTTCCCCATGGCATCAATCTTCCTGGAATCCTTATCGGGTGGTTAGGAAGCTAAAGGCACCCTAACTTTATCACAGGCAGCCACCTGTACCACCCCCTCATGGTCAGGATGTGTGAACAGAAAATCAGCATTGGTTCTGTCCAGCTAATATTTCTTATCCACTTTTCTGTCTACCCCGGAACCATAGTGGGGTTCTGTAGAATTTTTAAAATGGCTTTTTTCAGGGACTTATGGAATGGAAGAAGAAGTCTCTTAGTGGGGGTGAGACCCATCATATCCAGGAAGTCCACTTCTTCCTCATCCTCCATTGTCTCTTGAATAGAGAGACTGAGGGTGTCAACCATTTGTCTCACAAAAGAGTTATGAGAAGAATAATCCTCCGGCCGCGGGGGTGGGGGGAAGAGTCCTACTCTGGGGAAAATTAGAGTTGATGGGTTCCCCCTCAACCTCCTCCGGTTCCTCATGCAGGTACACCGGTTTCTGGGGGAGCAGGAACCGTTGCAACTGAGGCAGGAACCAGGTGACTGATGGCCTGGAGGGCCTGTAAGATCTGTAAGACCTTGGCAGTGTCCTCAGCCGAGGGCATCGTCAATCTGTGAGCTGAGAGCTCCTTTGCTTTTTCAGCAGGAGGTGTAGCGTCATCCTTCTCTTTGTGTTTCCTCTTAGCAGGAACCAGTTCAACAGCCGGTTCCACCGGTTTCTTGGACTTTGAAGTTTCAGGTTTCTCAGTGGATTCTGGGTCCACTGGCTCTTTGGTTTTATCTTTTTTTGAGGAGAAAGCCTCTTCAGTGGACTTAGAAGGAGAGGAAGGAGTGGCCATTTCCTCTAACTTTTTTGCCCTCTTCCTCACAGCTTTGGGGCAAAAAGTCTTACAAATGTCACAATTAGCAAAAATGTGACTAGTACCCAGACATACAATACACAAATCGTGCCTGTACTATTTGGCGACGATTTGCCCACAGCTAATGCAATTTTTAAAACCAGTAGGTCCTGCCTTCTTTTTCTGTTTAGGTGTGTCTGATTTGAGTGTCAGACACTATAAGAAAATCCAATAGAAAAAAAAAAACAGTCAGTTCCTCGACCAACTGTATAACAGTACTACAGAATATAAGAAAACAATTGGTTCCCTGACAGAATTTAAACACAGGGAATCGCGAAACGCTCAGTTCCTGACAGGTAACGAACCACTAAACTACCAAAACCAAAAATATTTACTATTGCTTTGCTCAAAACAGCTCTTGAATTGCCCTCAGATATTCAATTAACTTTGGAGAGAGTTCACCGTGCACTGGGCCCACAGCCTACAAATCCGAACGCCAGGCCTCAATCTATTATTATGCGCTTTCTTAGCTACGCAGTCAAGAAGACAGTATAAACAGCAGCATGGCGAAAGGGCAAGGTCTTTTCTGGGCAAACTCGTTTCTATGTTGATAATGACTACGCTTCACAAACTATGTGTAATCGCAGAGCATATGCGGACATTTTACCAGCTTTGAAGGAGGCAGCCATTAGATTCACAACACCGTGCCCAGCTAGACTTGTGCTGCAACTTTCATCGGGAAGGAAGGAATTTCATACTGCGGAGGAGGCCAGAGAGGAGCTCCTTAAAGCGGGACTTCAAATAAAAACAAAATCCACACTAGGATTACAGAAAACTGACCCACCGCACTGGCATACGGTGAATCTGGGCAGAACACAAAATGGCAGAGAAGTAACAAAGAGGGGGAACATTTCTAATCGTTTGGCAACTTCGATCCGATCGGCAGGAAGAACCTGACTGACAGAAGCTGAAGCTTGCTTGTAGTTTCTCTATGGTCCTCTGGCTAGAGGTCCCTGAAAGCGAATGACTGATGAGAGGGACTGGGAATTCAGTTGTCTGAACTGGGATCTTTATAAGACGACGACTCTCTCACACAAGGTTGGACAGAGAAAAGAAATGCTTAATAATTTTACCTTCAGAAAATTTTTCTATAACAAAGAAACATGTAAAACATTTGGTTTAGCTGTTTGAACTGGCCCTGACGATTGCTTTGAAGGGGCAATGGATATAACTTTAAAGAGCAGATTATAGTGCTCTGCTTGATTTGTTTTAGGGATAAACTGACATAAGGGTCTCAGAAAAGTTGCCCTAGTTGTATACTACAGAATTTATTTAATTATAAAATAAACAATTTACATTGCGGGGGGTGGGGGGGGCAGCATCTCCAGACATTACAGGGAAGCCCATTTCAAACCAAAGACAGACAGGCAGGGTATTTTGAGTTAACATTTGGATTTTTATTTAGCTTGTCTACATATTTCTCCTTATTTTTCAATTGGGGAGCAGGATATCCCCAGGAGGCCTGGGCATTTGGTGTTACCAGATATCCTCCGGTGACCCCAGACTATCAGGAGGCACACTTGGGGAGTATTTTTTTTAAACTCCCCTACCTTGGAAGTCAATTTTATTTGGAATACAGTGTATGTACATAATTTTCAAGACAAAGGTCAGACATATACTGATAATCTGTTTCAGATTTCAAAAGGTTTGATGAGATCGCAGCAGGAGATGTTTAAGAATAATTTAGATGGGAAAGGCATAAAATGTTTCAAAACAGTGACGATCAGAAGGATGGCTCTGGGGGGAGCATCAGTATGGAGACACCCCCCCCCCAGGAATTAGATTATTAAGATGGGGACAACAGGAGAGAATATGTTTCCATAAGGAAATAAGATGGCTACTTAGATAGTAAAAGCACTCTCGCTTAATATAAATGGGCTTAACAACCCCATTAAAATGGCCAGACTGTTCCAATTTATCAAGAAACACCCCAGTGATTTTTATTATCTCCAGGAAACACATTTAACAGACACTGAGCATGCGCAATTGAACTGAGGGCAGGTTTTTGGTATATGCGTCGTCCTTTCCTAAAGGAAGCAGTGAGTAGCCATTTTAATACCTAGGACCTCTCCTTTTCATTTAGAAACACAGTGCGTAGATTCAGAGGGAAGGTATGTAATCTTAAAAGGTACCCCTTATGGGACAAAGGTCACGTTCGTGAACGTGTATTTTCCCCCCCAACATCTGTTTGTCTTTTTAAAAGATTTTTTGCAAAGCTCCTAGACACTATGCACGGATGTCTGATTATAGTGGGAGATATCAATTTAACTTTGACACCTCGCTTGGACTCCTCTGCACCTTCCAAATATAGGCTAACATCAGCTCAAACGTTATTTATCTCTCAACTTGGAGCACTGGGTCTAATCGATGTATGGAGACATTTTTATCCTCTTTCTGGGGGATATACGTTTTTCTCCCCTAGACACAACACTTACTCAAGACTGGACTACTTTTTCATTTCAAAAGAACATTTGGGCTGCTTACAGGATTTAAATATATGACCTAGATTTCTTTCTGATCATTCTCCCCTATTTTTGAGGCTAGATTTTAAAATACCAAGGAAATCCACTGGGTGGCGAATGAATACATCTCTTCTTAAGGATAAAGCTTTTAGGGACAACTTTAACTCAAAAATAGCTCAGGTTATTGCAGATAATTCATCCCAGGAGACATCCAACACAGTAGTTTGGGATACTGTGAAGGTTGTGATTGGGGGGAGATAATTGCATTTTCAGCATACAAGAAGAGATATTGGGAAACAAGATACGGTAAACATCATGAAAAACTAAGGGAAATGCAAACAAAGTTTATTGCTATTACCACAGAGGCCCAAACCCAGATTAATCAGACAAAGGCTAAGCTCCAAAAACTTTCAGACGAAAAAAACACAACAGGCGCTATTTTACTTGAAAACATATAGGTATGAGGGAGGGGCAAAAGGGGCAAGAAATTTAGCCCAGAGGCTTAGGGGACATAAGACAGCCACAATCATAACACATTTAGTGGCTCTGGAGAGAAAAACAAGAGCTCTTAACTCACAGCAGATACTGCAACTGAACTGTTCCAGAAATATTATAGGCAGCTATATGAGAAACCACAAGGTCCAGAATTTAACAAAGTTGATGAATTTTTATACCCCTTACATTAAAAAAGCTAACTAAGGAAAAGGAAACCAGATTAAAAGCCCCTATCAGATCAGAGGAAGTCAGACGTGCCATAAAAGAAAGTAAATCATTAAAAAATCCCTGGCCCAGATGGATTTCCATCCAAGTGGTACAAGATTTTTAGTAAACAACTGACTCCTTTACTACTAAACACCTTTTTAGAAATTCAACAGGAGGGTCCCCCTCCTCCATCATGGGATTACACTAATATTTCACCTATCTTAAAAGTAGGCAAACCAGCAGATTTAACTACCTCATATAGGCCAATATCCATATTAAACATGGACTACAACTTATTTATTTAGGTCCATATGGGCACATAGACTAGAGGAAATGTTACCATATTTGATTAATTCAGATCAATCTGGGTTCATTCGAGCCAGAGAAACCACAGATAATATACGCAGAACGATCCATTTGTTGGACCACTTAAATCAGAGACAGATACAGGCAGTGTTGCTCAGCCTTGATGCAGACAAGGCTTTTGATCACGTCAGTTGGCCTTTTTTATGGGAAACTTTACACAAGTTTGAATTCCCTGGGGAATTCTCTAGCATGATACAGAGAATTTATGCCTCCCCGAAGGCATATGTTAAAGTGAATGGACAGTTATCTTCAATGTTACAGTTGGGAAGGGGAACTAGGCAGGGTTGCCAACTTTCCCCCTTTCTGTTTGCCATATACATTGAGCCATTGGCTGAAGCCATAAGGCAACATCCTAATATTCAGAAGGTCTCTTTAGGACGGAGGGATTTTACCATATCATTACATGCAGATGACGTATTATTAACACTCCTAGAACCTGAAAAGTCCATTCCTGCTACCCTACAAGTGGTAGATAAGTTTTCAGAAATAGCCGGATACAAAATAAATATACAAAAAACAGAGTTATTATCTTTAAATTTCACCCCCTCTCAGTCTCTGAAGAACCACATCCCTCTGAAATGGAGAAATAATAAGATTAAATATTTGGGTGTAAATATTCCCCAGAAACTGGAACATTTGGAACTGTTTAATTTAGAGCTTCTATCGATAGAGATAGAGAATTTAGTTGGGAATTGGACACGCCAGGTATGATCTTTTTCAGCTTGAATACAAGCTATTCAGATGACCTTGTTTCCTAAGATGTTATATTATTTCCAGACTTTACTGATTATTCCATCACAATTCTACTTCGCATCCTGGGCTAGAATTTTTTCGAGGTTTGTATGGCCTGGGCAGCAGCCAAGGGTCAGATGGTCTCTGTTACAGTTACCAGTGGCAAAGGGGGGTTGTAATCTTCCAAATCTTAGAGCTTACCATAAGGCAGTAACATGTAAAATAATGATGATATGGCTGAACCCTCAGGTAGAGAAACCATGAAAATTTACTGAATTTATACTAAATTATCTTGTAAACATTATCCCTATTATATTTGCCCCCCCAAATTCTTATCCACAGTTACAAAACTTAACATTTGGAACCCGTTATATGTTAAAGGCTTGGTATGAGCTAAGGGAGTCTACTACATTAACTGAAGTTTTTGGTTATTTTAAACTAATCAGTACAGAAAGTGTATCTTTCGATATGGGTGCTGTTCGGGTCCATCAAGAATGGCAGAAAAAAGGTTTGCTTTTGTTATATTAATATCTGGATGTAAATGGAGTACTGCCTTTTGCCACACTACAGGCAAAATATCAGTTCCCCCATACACAACATTATAGATATTTACAGATTCGGACATTTATACAGAAAGAATTAGCATTAAATACTCTGCCTTCTCTCATACCTATACTGATGTCCCTTTTAAGGGACACTATAGAAGGCAGGGAACAAATTCATTTAATTGGACAAATATATAAAGCAATAGGAGACTTTTGGAAGGAATCCACTGAGGATATCTTGCGGAGATGGAATGGAGAATCAGGGACTCAGATAACTTATGAGAAATGGTTGGAACCTATTCCTCACTCGATGAGAGTATCACAGTCATCATACTGGTCAGAATATATATGGAAATGTCACAGTAGATATTTTATGCCCCTGACAAAATTGCTGAATTTGCATCTATGAGGCATGGCCTTTGTTGAAGAGAGTGTGGAGAAAAAATGGCAAATACAACACATATTTTTTGTGCTTGTCAGAAAGTTACCCAATACTGGTTAGATATAGAAAAGAGCATACAGAATATTGTGGGACCAGAAATTCAATTATCCAATCAGATGATTCTGCTTTATATTGGGGAAGACAGAAAAGTTCCACCAAGTAGAAGTAAGTTATACTTGTACCTGGCAGCAGCTAAAAAGGTTATAACTCGCCTATGGCGAACAGCTAAAGTACCCACCCTCTCTCACTGGCATTCATTGATGACTGAGATATATTATCTAGAGAGAATAGTAGCTTCTAGAGCCAGAAGGATGTCACAATTTGAGCTCCAATGGAGGCCATGGGTTTTCTATATCTCGCCTCTGGATGAAGCATTTGTTCCCTGATAAAGCTATTTGAAAGTAACCAATTTTTGTAGGATATGAATTTTGATATATAACAGAATGATGCTGTAGAAACATAAATTGCCATCCCGAAGAACATTCCATGTATTGTAAGACAAAAGAGCAATACTGTATAGATGAACTCCTGCTGTCATATATATAACTATATAAAATATAAAAAGAAAGAATATTAAAAAATATACATATATATATATATATATATATATATACATATATATATATATATATATATATATATATATATATTATATAGTGTTAGAGTTCCCGGGAAGGAACCAAAACACTAGGGGCAGGATTCACAAAGAAGATGTGCCTGGCGCAACTCAGATGAGCCAGCGCAAGTTAGATGTGCCGAGCCCACGCATAGCCATTCACAGAAGGATGCGCCATGCCAAGCACCAAGCACAATACCACTGTGAATCACCACAGGACACAACAGCACAACTGCAGATGCGCCAGCGCAACCAGTGATGTGCCAGGGCAGGCAGGTAGGTAGCCCCGCAGCCACAAAGGGGAGTCAGCAGAACAACTGGAGCAAAACAGCAGGGCAGGAGGAGCAACCACACAGCCGTAACAAACAGACCCACAGACACAAGTGTAGAGTAAAACAACTTTATAAAACATAATGGCCATAAAAACTGTACAAACCAAATGCCAGAAAAGGCAGAACAACAACAACAACATCTACAGATGGGGAAGAAGGGAAGCAGGGATGGGAAGAAGGACAGGAAAGGGACAGAAACAGGGGACAGGGCAGGGCAACTATCTACACAGGATGGCTCCCAGAAAGTGGCACGGGGACACTAGCGGTGATGTGTCCTGCCAAGCAGCACCCTGGCACGGACCAGAAGGTGCAGCATGACACCCCGCAGGGCAGCTGACATGCACTGAACAGTCCGTGAAAGAGGGCGCAGGGCCATCTGGATGGCTACACAGATCCTCCGGTCCACTGGCGCAGCACCACCATCACCACCTGGAACAGCACGTTGATCATGAACACCTACAGCAAATGACATAAGGAACACACACTGAGGGCCAGAACGTGACACACAACCCCGCTCACCACCGACCGCACACTAGAAAGACTGCAATCATGGAAGCTGTTTTCACCCGCCCCTGGCGGGGTACCAGGCCTGGCACCCAAGTACTGCCGCCGACACTCCTCAGCTGCGTCCGTGGCATGCTGCCTGGCCCCTGGTCCTGCAAAACACAACAAACAGCACCATGAGCAAACACTGCCACCGTGCAGGATGTAAGTCCCCAGCCACCCCCCCGCCGGCGTGTGACCATGCAGAAGACAGTGATGGCAGGGTGTGAAGCACCCGGTGTAAGCAGGCACACACAGCCATGCCCTGCCCCCCCCGGCACCAGGGCAATGCAGCACGGGAGCACCATGAGAGCAGTGATAGACACACCCAGCATGTGCCACAGAAGGATACCACCGAAGAACACCTACCTGGACGTGGCAGTGCACCCCTGTGTACACGGCGCTGCAACCGCACAAGTCTCTCTGGGTCCTGCCTCTGGAGGTTGCCATAGCGATGCCTGCACTGCTCCCCTGTGCGTGGCATCCCAGTACAGTGCACAAAGCGTGATGCAATGGTGGCCCACACCCGGGCCCTGGGCACATGGAGGTCCTCCTGTCCAAACAGGCATCCCTCCACAGCCATGACCTGTGCTACAAGATGTAGCAGCTCCACATGTGACCAGTTCATGGCCCTAGGCACCACACTCCCAGTCCTAGGCATCCTACACTGTGTTCAGACAGTGGCAAGGTGCAAACAGGAAATGCTCCGTCCATCGACCGTTATGCACCACGTGAAACAGTGAGGCATGTGCAGCACAGCGCGCACTAAACATGGCGCGCTACTAGTTGCTGGTGACGGACCTGCGCATGCGCACACCACCACGCCATGGCGCTGTATGGCCAGGACACAGTCGCGCATGCGCAGTGCGCGTGCCATGTTGTGCACGGCATATGCCATGAACGTGTACCGTACATAGTGCACGATCCGTGGGGAGGGCCAGATCAAGGCCACATGGGCGGCGTATTGTGGGACACACTGCGCAATACGGTACATGGCACTATGATCGTCAGGTACGCTATGGCACACCGGACTGTGGCGGAACAGCGCATCATGAAAGATGCGCCGTATCACACAGACACTGCGCATGCGCGAGGGATGCGCCATACAGAATGCCCCCCAGGTCATGCAGATGCGCCACCCAGGTCACGCATGCGCTGGGAATGCGCTGTACGGTAATTGGCGCATCACACAGATGCTCCGTGCAAAGTGAGATGAGCTGGAAGCAATTATGCTATTTAGAGAGAATGTGCCCCAAACAGCCCCATCAACCATGCATGGGCAACTCAGCCGATTAGCATCTCATTAACAAGTGCTCAGGCCTCATATGCATGCCCTGAGCCATAAATGCTCCCAATTCAGCAGGCTGAGTCCACGACACCGAGAGGAGTCAGTGCCTACAGGGTGAGTATACAGCCATGTTCCACAGGGCTACAGCACACACTGGTGTGCCTGTATCAGAGTGTGCACAATTGATGGTGCCCCAGTACACCGCATGTGGGACCAGACATCCATTAGGTCGCACCCACGGCAAATCGTGTTGTACAACTGCAGGGATGTATCCACGGGGCGTCATTGGACTGGGCCCTGTCATGTCCACAGTGGATGACCGGGTCACCGGGACACACACAGCACGGTGGGGGGGTGATGCAACGTGTACAGAGGCCCACACAATGTACACAGGGACACAGGGATGGGATATATGGCTGGGGGTGGACTGCACTGTGAGGCGCATGCAGCGCCATGCCACATGTATGTACATTGCACAGTGCAACACCTGTGCAGGCACAGTGTCACCACTGCCAGCACACACACTGCTGCTGTCCCAACAGTGCGTGCCACCACATGGCAGTCCCCTTCCGCCCTGCAGCCGTCACAGAGGTGGCACCCAGGTATGATGTGGCACCACAGTGGTGGGACACACACTGCTGGGGTAATGGGACACACCCACGGCAGATGGGTCGGTGTCACACACCCTGTGGCGGCTATACAGTACCCCGACCGTGTCCTGGGTGCCATGTGTGGCAAGTGCACCGTCCCACATGGACCACATACCATAATGCATGTCCACCTGTGCTTGGCAGCCCACACACGGCCCATGGCACAGGCCACCAGCATCACAGACCACGGTGAGGCTGCAGACAGTGGGAGATGGTGCGGGTCTGTGTGTACACATGGGCGGGTCTGATACCAGGTTGCCTCTCCCCACAGTGTTTGACATGTTTGTGGAGGCAGGTGCCACCTCCACACGGTGACCAAACTTCACGAGGGGTGAAAAGAGGGCACTCATTGAGGCATGCCATCTACGCCTGAATGTACTCACCGGCAGGGGTGGCAGCAGGACGGCGCGTGCGGAGGGCTGGGAGGAGGTGGCCCAGCACGTGAACGTGGTCGCACCATACAACCACATGGTGCAGGAGTGCAGAAAGCACTGGAATGACGGCAGCTGAAGAGTCAAGGAGAGGGTGGCCAGCTTCCAGGCCTCCCTGCGGCGGACAGGGGGAGGACCCAGCTCGGTGGCACAGCTCAGCCCCAACGAGGCCCTCCTGGCGGCCAGTGAGTTGGGGACGGCCATGCATTGCGTCCCAGGGGGTGGCTTCCAGACGGGGGGGGGCAGCCCGTCGCAGCATGGTGAGTAGCTGTGCACCCTGTCCGCGCCTGCCATGGACAGGCATGCGTACCTGGCAGTGTGTGGCTGACTATGCTGTGTGTCATGTGCGTCTTGTGCATTAACCATGTTTCCCTTTCTCTCTTCCACAGCTCCATCGCGACTCCAGGGCGCGGCCATGGCCGGCTGTGCAGCCCCCATAGGCAGTGATGTGGGCCCACCGTATAGCCCACTTCTGCAGGAGGGGTTGAATTTCCCCTTCGATCAGGGGGACATGAGAAGGAGGATAACGGGAGGACACTGGTGGAGTATCCGGAGATATCTGCTCAAACTCCAGAGTATGACCTCTCTCTCTATGACCTGTAGAACCCAAAGGTCTGATGTGATTTTGCTCCAGCGACCCCTTACCACTCCCCCCTCCGTCTCCGCTGGAGGAGGGGGATCTGCCAAGGAGTCACTGGGATGCTCCGGTAGTAGGCAGAGGGGCCTGGGAGGACTTTGTGACTCGGGAGGCAGAGCTTCCAGGTGCCTGGGAGGTGATCTTTCTTTTGAAGCCACCCCTCTGCTGAGGCTGGATTCAGGGCTGTTTTCCTGAGGGCTTCCAAAATGGCCATTTTCTGAAGGGTTTTGGCCCCCTTTTACATTTTTTTGACAGACCAAACAGACTTCACGGACTCTCAGAGGCAATTAATCAGTTTTTCTGTCTCGTCTCCAAAAGGACCAAGCCCTTACGGGGAGGTCCAGGATGCCTAACTGTAGATCCTGGGAGAATCCTAAGATCCTAAGCCAGGCATGGTGCCTGAGACAAACGTCGGGGGCTGCAGCTCTGGCTGCCATATCTGAAGTGTCATATAAGGCACGCAAAACATGGGTGCCTACATCCAACCCCGATTTAAGTAGGTCCAGGAGCTCGGTCTTTTGCACTGAGTCTGGAAGGGCCTGAGCTATTTCGATACCTTTCTCCTACAGAGCATTCTAGTACTTCACCATGTGTATGAGAAAGTTAAGGGAACTGATGGAGCAAGTGGAGGACAAGTAGACCTTTTTGCCCATACCTAGACTCCTGGTCGAGTGGCTGAGTATTTAGGCTTTTAGGCTTCTATGATCTATCATGAGCAGCTGTGATCACCATCGGTAGGGTGTTCCACCAGGAAGAGTTCTTCCCTAGAGGCTCTGTACAGCCTATACGACTTCTTGGATACAACGGAGTTGGTGGAATGGTGCTTCCAGGTTAACCTTGTCAGGTCCTGGAGGATGGCCACTAATGGAGACGCCACTAGAGGCTTGGGCTCCTTCTGCCTCAGGTATTTAACCAACCTCCGCCTCTCCAGGTCCAGGTCTTCCGTCTCCCATCCACTGGAGGCCTGGATGTGCCTCATGATGTCCATAAACATCAGGTCATCAGGAGGTGACCTGGGGGTGTCCTCGTTATCAAGGGAGGAAAGGTGACCCCTAGGAATGAAATGGTTTGAGCCCGAAGACACAGAACTGCTGCTGGAGTTCACCAAACGGGAGGATGAACTGCTAGAGCGTCGTCGGCTATGGGACTGGCACCCAGTGCGAGATGACCGGCAATGGTGATGACTTGATGAACAGGAGCTTCTGCAGTGACGCCGTTCTTTGTGCCAGGGTCTACCGTGGTAATCCTCGGAGCTCGGAGTATGGCTCTTAGAGGGAGGAGTTGGTTGTTTGGGCTCCTGACCCACGCCAAGGTCCCGCCCCAGATCCGGTTCAACGATGACCAGTTCTTTAGGGGGAGCAGGTCCCCTTTGGCCTGATTCCACCAAAAGGAGAACAGCTCCTGAATTTGGTCTTTGGAGAACTGCGGGACTGACAGACTGGCTGGCGACTGTGGAGATGGCATCGGTTCACCCAGCGTCGAAGCATCCAACGTCAGGGTGTTCGGTGTTGGAGGGGCGGCAGAGATGCGGGCTCGATGGGCTGATTAAGCATCTCATCCCGCCCCAGATCATGAAGCAGTAAAGAGTGGCCCAGTGAGGAGGAGGCGGCGCCTGGCCTGACCTCAGGCGTGCCCGTGGCAGGCGGCTGCTTAGTGGTGCACGGTGGGGAAGCAGCCAGTGCCTTGGCCGGAGCCTGGGGTGGCGGCGCCAGGTCTGACACCTGCCCCCGATGATGTGGCGTCTTGTCCAAAGCCTTAGACGAGACCATCGGGACCATTTTGGCAGGCGCCGGAGCATCACTGCCCTTCTTCTGGCTGGTCCCAGCCCCTAAGGTGGAGGGTGACCCTGCTGGTGTGGCCTTCACCTTAAGGGGTGTCAGGGAAGGACCCGAAGACCCAGACTCTGACTTACCTCTGCCTGACAGCAGGACAACGGTGGGAGGTTTAGAAGTCAGCTGCCCAGAGGAGATGTGGGTAGGATGGGAGGAGTGGTCCGAGCCCCTGTGGAATGAAAAGCCGGACGAAGACTTTTTATGTAGTGGAGAGCTGAAACAGGAGCGACCCCGGGACGCTTCCCAGTCCTTGTCCCGGTGTCTGTGCTTCCCTGCATCCTTCCTCTTCTCCTTGTGTGGCTCAGACGTGGAGGAAGTGGAGACCAACAAGGATGAAGAAGGACTCCTTCCTGACAGCTGTCTGCATTTCAGCAAGCTGCTTTTCCAGGAGGTGCACCTTAAGGTCCTTCTGGCGGCGGATCCGAGTCTGGGAGTTAAAAGTCCTACAGTGCTCACAGGCTGCGATGTCATGGTTCGGACCTAGGCAAAAAAGGCAGGCCTCATAGCTGTCCTTTGATGGTAGCTGCTTGCCACAGGTACACTTAGATTTTCTGTGATCAGTAGATGAAACGGACAATGCCGGAGAAGACGACATGTAGAAAGGGAAATAAAATCAGAGATTTTGGTCAAAAAATCAAAGAAATGCTGAAGGCGCGAAAGCGGTCAAACTGATTTGAGAAGGAGTCCGAGCAGCCAATGCGAACAGGTCAGCGGCGGGAAAAGAACTGAGGTGGGTCTGGGGAACACCCCTTTTATACCATTGGCTGACGTCGGACGAAGACTGCTGGCTAGAAGGTTTCTGTGGGGTCCTGGCACCTAGCGGCTTAATCCGAACAGTTATTGCCTACTGCAAGAGCTCCAACTCAAAGTAAGATCTGATCTTATCTGGAATGCACCCTTCAAAGCCATATACCATGAGTACTATGACCAGGGGATAGCCACAGAGGAGAGAAAACTGACGAATGCTGGCAACCCCCAAGCACCAGGCAAGGGCAAAATGCTTGAATGGATAAAAACCGTCTTGCAGGCAGTGACCAAAGAAAGGAATGTTAAATCATTCCAGGTGCAAAGTTTATCTGTGGTATGTAGGTTGCAAATGATGACCGTGCTTTACCTACTGGCAAGTTGTTAACATTTTTTTCCTTCCTTCCCCCAGGTCTCTGTGATTATGAGCAGCAATCCCGATGTTACTAGTTGCACCAAGGAAGGAGGGATAGTTGTGAATGTGAGGGATGAGCTTACCAAAAGGATCTCAGTACAAAAAAAAAAAAACAGACCCACAAGCTAACCTGAGTGCTCACAGTTAGTGATGGATGCTGAAAGCCAAAAACTGCCAAGCTGCTCTATATCCGAACTCAGCAGTGATGCCAAAATCAAGTGAAAGGAACACTGCTTCTGTAACTGATTCTGTTGATTTATTTCTGCTAAGTTTGGCAACTGTTTATTTTTTTAACCAAGAAATACAAATAAAATGAGTTCCCATACACCTACCTGTGTTTCTTACTCTGTACCTGAGGCATAGGGACAGCGTGGCATGCTCAATCAAACACTTAATCACACTCAAAAGTAAGCAGAAGTAAAAGGAAACCAAACTAAACAAACATGAAATTTACATACTTACTGTACTGCAATCTGTGCCAGAGGTGTTAGGACCCCATGGGATCCAGAACTTTTATGGAGGACTGTCAATGTGAGTAGGCCCCGTGTGCATGTCACTGTATGCGTCCGCTGGCATACAGCGGCTCAAGCCCCCCCAACTACCTCAGTACCTTTTTTACCGAAGAGGTAAGCAGCATAAACCTAATGAGTAACCTATGCTCTTAAATGAAGGGCATACGATAACCCCGGTGGCCCTTGTATGAAGGGCCACCAAACCCAGAAACACAGTGTCTTCACAGCCCAAACTAACTACAAAGCGGTGAAGAACAACACAGCAATAGTGGAGTGAGTCCAAGGGATGGTGGGCAGGCATGATAATCTACAGAGAAGATATTCAGTAAGATCAACAGTTACAGTAAGTATGTAACTTTTTTATCTTCCAAGAATCAGTCTTCTTCATATATTCCCACTAATGGGTCACAGTACCAAGCTCAGAGAAAGTCCCCCAGACCAGGAAAGCTGGTGTTCAGGGCTCACCCAGGATAGTAATCCATTCAGAACTGTCCTGCCAAAGGTGGCATGCTGCATACAATGCTTGCTAAAGGTATGCACTGTGCTCCAAGTTGCAGCTTTGCAAATTTCTTCAACTGGCAGAGAGCGAACTTCTGCCAGGCAAGTGGCAACCGTTCTGGTGCAGTAGGCATGTACCTGCCCTCCAGTTTAACCTGAGCCACAGCAAAGCAGTGGCGAAGGAGTTTACAATCCAAGCTGAAACGCACTTGATTGTGATAGGCAGTCCTTTTCGATTTGGGTCAAAAGAGACAAAGAGCTGTTTTGACTGAAGTCCTTTGTCCTGTCCAGGTAAAACCTAAGGACCCCCTTAACATCCAGTGAGTGGAGAGTTCTTTCTCCCTCATTCTCGAAGTTGACAAAGTAGGAAGGCAGGATTATAGCTTGATTAAGATGGAACTCTGACACCAGTTTAGGCAGAAATTGAGGTCATGTACAGATAACTACCTTATCTTTATGGAAAACAGTATACAGAGGCTCTGTGACCAAAGCATGGATTCAGATACTCTGTGCAGAGATGACAGCTACTTTCCAAGTTACAAACTTCAAGTCACAAGTCACAATAGACTCCATGGGCTTATGAGTGAGCATACCCAGCACAAGGTTGATATCCCAGGGAGCCACCGGCTTCCTGATGTCAGCTGTGCCAAAGAAAGAGTACCTACAGGTTTGTGGTATGCTGAAATAACACATAGGTGGACCTTAACTGTGGAATACTGCAGGTCAGAATCAGAAAGATCCAGTAAGTACTCCAAAAGCTTTTCAGGTGGACACCTGACGGGTCCACCAGGGTTTTGGAGCAACAGATGGAAAATCGTTTTCACTTGGCTTTGTATGTCCTCTTAGCAGAAGGTTCATGCGCAGCTAAAAGTATTTCAGAGGCCCTCTGAGATACCTTGAACCTGTTCATTTCTATTTCTTCGGGAGCCAGGCCTAAATCAAATCAAATCAAATCTTTATTTATCCAGGCGATTAACATTGAGCAAGCTCATTTACAAGATGGATCATATCCAGCACAAGGTTGATATCCCAGGGAGCCTAAAGGTGAAGGCAGCACAGGTTGGGATGAACTAACTGACCTCGGGTCAATAAGTTCGTCCAGAGAGGCAGAACCCTTTGTTTGCTGATGAAAAGCTGCTTCAACAGATAAAGCCATATCTGCTGAGGTCAGCAGGGGCCACCAGGATCATCTTTCCTTGTGCACCTATTTGAACAACACTCTATGGATGAGACGAACTCGAAGGAATGCATAGAGAAAAAGATTTGTGCCACGGTAGTCTAGACGCATCCTTAGAGATGTACAAAGTTCGCTGCCTTCACTCTCCGACATGCTTCGTGGCGGGGGGGGGGGATAATTCCATTAAGTTATCCTGTGAAGGGGTTGTGGGATAACAGATGGACCAGACACTGAACTTCAGGTTCAACACAATCTCTGTGAGATGGTTATTCAAAATACAGGAAATAAGCTTCTGCAATGCCATATTCCTTCTTCAGTACATTAGTTTGTAGCAACAGACTATGCATGTCCTTTCTCTTCACTTAACCAGTACCTACTGACACTGATCTCTGATCTAACAACTTTTCAGTGAAAACCCTTCATCTCTATGTGGGCCCCGTTTGCCTGGGTAGTGGGGGCTCAAAAAAAAAAAAAAACAAGCTAAAAACAAAGAACCTCCGTGCAGAAACACTGAAAGATGGGTTACCCCAAAGGGCATTGGCAACAAGTCAAGTTTCAAAGAAATGCAACATCATACATACTTCCACAATGCAAAGCATCATGGGATATATGCAAATCACTGTGACATTTCAGACTTGTTCAGTTATAGCAATTTATATTAATTTTAAAAAGCACAACTAACTTAAGTTCTATAATAGTCACCTAGTACTTTTTTTACTATTATCAAAAACACCTAGTGCCCTGGTATTTTCAACATTTACAGGTTTCATAAACATAAGAGCCCAGATATTCAAAAGGGTTACGCATGGCGAAACAGTGTTGCACCATATGCAACCCACTGATGCGCCCTGGCGCGATATTCAAAAGGGAAAAGCGCGCGGCACAAATCCCGATGCACTGGAGCGCATTAGTAATGTATGCAGGCGCAGGTAGGGGGGGCATGCCCATGCATACCCTGCACAGCCCGATATTCAGCCCAGGATGTGCAAAGCCATGCATGCGCAACCCCTACCTGCGCCAGCACAAAGTTGATCCCAAAAAAAAAAAGGGAACTGATGCCACCCACAGGGGAGCTGCCGCATTGCAGGGCGCAACACGGCAGCTGCCACCTGTGGGTGGACACCTGAACTCCCGCTGCACCTGGCGGCGCCCCCCCCCATGCCCGATCGCGGGCATTTGTTAAAAAAAAAACTATTCTGTCCAATATCCCTGGTGGTCCAGTGGACCGCTAACTGCCCGATCGTGGGCATCTGTAATTAAAAATAGAAATATGTCCAACATCCCTGGTGGTCCAGTGGACCGCTATCTGCCCGATCGCGGGCATCTGTAATTAAAAACAGAAATATTACCTATATCCCTGGTGGTCCAGTGGACCGTTATCTGCCCGACTGCGGACATTTGTAATGAAAAATAGAAATATTACCTATATTCCTGGTGGTCCAGTGAACCGCTATCTGCCCGACCGCGGGCATCTGTAATTAAAAACAGAAATATTCCCTATATCCCTGGTGGTCTAGGGTACCCCCCCCTGTCCACTGAGCCCCACCGCCCCGCTCAGCCGGCGGGCGGCAGCAACCCACCCGCCTGCCGACCCGCCGACTGATACCGTTGGTAGGGCTCGCACATTGGTTCTGGCGTGGGCAATGGTGTCAGCTTGTACTATGCTACTCATTTCAGATATGTGAATGAATCAGTCACATATCTGGAATGTGTAGTACGGTACGGGCTGCATGCCCATTGGCTCACGCTTGTTTTCAAGGGTTTAACTCAGCGTTTTTTTCTGTATAAAAAAGTGGTCAGTGAACACTGATTTGTTGCCTAACATTTGTAGAATCTGTAGATTGCTTTTTGTCCTGAAAAGTAATTTTTTGAGGCTTTTTTTTATCCTATTGTTCTCACTGTAGCTCAGCTCTGTGACTGTACTGCCAAGCTTTCTGTGCCTAGTGCCTTCAGTCAGTGGGGGAGGGGTAATTGCTTAGTTTGTCATTGTTGCTCATAAGAAGAAAAGGCAGTATTTTTGCCTTCTCAAACTGGTTTCATGTTTTTTATTGATTTATTTCTATCTACTTGAATAAAAACTAAATGTTTGTAGTGTTCTGCTGGATAATTTATGCGGTCCACTGGACCACCGGGGATATTGGACGGAATATGTGTTTTATTACTAATGCCTGTGATCGGGCAGACAGCGGTCCACTGGACCACCAGGGATATTGGAATTCTTCTATTTATACAAATACCCGTGATCGGGCTGTGGAGCACATTGCTGGCTGCAGGGGGCGTCGTGCCCCGACGGCTGCTGCCTGACAGGCGCCAAGGGCGCAAGTCGTCGAGGGATCGGCGCACCTCATAAATGGGCCATAATGACATGCAAATGGCCCTATGTGCGCTCTTGCATACATTATGGCCCCATTTGCATGTCAACTTTTGAATATCGCAGTTGCTGTGCATGGCGCAATGGAACTTGCGCTAGCGCATCCCCATGCTCCACTCTGGCCACCTGCGCAGTGCCACTGCGCCATGCACACTGCAGGTGGCCAGGTGCGATACTCAATGCTGCTGAGCCATGGCGCAGCTCCGCTTGAATATCGCCAGTCGACACTCCTGCGCAGCCAAGTTGAGCTGCGTTCAAGCTTGCGCCACAGCCTGGCGCAGTTTGAATATCTGGGCCAAGGTATATACATCAAGGTATTTTGTGACATAGTGCTATTACATACCAAATCCAACAACGATAAACACAATCTGTTTTACATACGCTTGGAGGTCACAATAATAACCTCCCTGTACGAGGACCTGAGAGGGAAAAGGAAAATGAAAGAGGACACTACAGCATACTAAAGAAGGGGAAGGGGCTGCCCATAGGTGGCCAACCTTATGGACTAGAAATTGTAAAGGATAGATTAGGCTAAGAAACAGAAAAAGTCGGTCCTCAAGAGTGGCAAGAGCTTCCTGTCACATAACCGCCATGAAGTTTATGACTTCTCAGCTCAGTGCATGTTCTGCAAAGTTGCTGAACACCACAATGGATCACAGTGTTCTTGTACCATGTGACTCCTTGCCTACTGTCGGTCCTTGCTGGAGAGTCTTGGAGGAAGGATTAACTCCTGAGAGAAAGCTTGTTTTCAAGGGTTTAACTCAGCGTTTTTTTCTGTATAAAAAAGTGGTCAGTGAACACTGATTTGTTGCCTAACATTTGTAGAATCTGTAGATTGCTTTTTGTCCTGAAAAGTAATTTTTTGAGGCTTTTTTTATCCTATTGTTGGCACTGTAGCTCAGCTCTGTGACTGTACAGCCAAGCTTTCTGTGCCTAGTGCCTTCAGCCAGTGGGGGAGGGGTAACTGCTTAGTTTGTCATTGTTGCTCATAAGAAGAAAAGGCAGTATTTTTGCCTTCTCAAACTAGTTTCATTTTTTTGTTGATTTATTTCTACTTGAATAAGAACTAAATGTTTGTAGTGTTCTGCTGTATAATTTATATAATTTTATTCTATTATCTGTGTCCTGTGTGCCTCCTCTTTTTTCCACATTTAATTTTCTGTGTGTGGAAAAAAAGTTTATTGTAAAAAACAAAAGAGTAGCAGGGTAGGGGCTGGTGATAAGCGTGACACCCAGGAAGAGGCTGATGGTGGGGGTGTGTGTGTGTGTGTGTGTGTGTGTGTGAATAACAGCAGTCATAATCAGCCAATTCTTGTGACACCTCTTCTTGGGCATCGATTGTCAGACAAGGAAAGGATGGTAACAGATATAACAGTGGCCCCATTGGTCCATGAGGATGTGGGAAGCAATGGGAGTGGCATAAGTACTGGTGGGTCATCATTTGTAGGAACCACCCATAGCCAAGGAAGGGAGTTGTAACAGCTCTACTGGTGATGGTAAGAAGACAGTCTGGGACACTGCTAGCAATTTAGCAGCAATTATTCTTGAATAATTTTAATCAAAAACTTTAATCAAAAATAAACAAAGGCTTTTTTCTCGTGTAAAAAATAGTGAGGGAGTCGCCAAAGAATTATTAATGATTAAATATAGGAAAATCTTAAAACTCTTAAAACAAGCTATCTTACAATCCAAAAAGAAACTGGAGTTTCGTTTGGCTCATTCCAAAGATAACTATAAATCATTATTCTCATATCTTAATAATAAGAAAATGAAAAATAGATATATGGGCCCCCTATTTGTAAATAACTCTATTATTGCTACTGATAGGGATATGGCTAATACATTTAACAAACAGTTTTATTCAGTTTTTACTGAAAAAGAAGTCCCTAAACTTTTTAAGCAAACAGTCAACAATATTCCCCTCTATACTATTACTGAAGATGACACCCTAGAAGCTATTCTTTCTCTAAAACCTACCTCTAGCCCAGGACCAAATAATATTAATCCTAGATTTTTACTCGAAACACCTGCAGCTATTACTAAACCCCTGACCCTTATTTTTAATAAATCCTTACCTGAAGGAGTTATCCCTCATGACTGGGCAACAGCCACAGTTATTACAATTTTCAAAAACATTCTAAGCCTGAAAACTATCGTCCGATAAGTTTAATTTCAGTTATAAGCAAATTAATGCAGAAAATCATTAAAAAAATGCTGGAAAATGAATCTATAATAAACAATATAATAGACAATACTCAGCATGGATTCAGACAAGGGTATTCTTGTACCACTAATTTAGTAGCCTTTTATAATTATATGAGTATAGGACTAGACAGTGGTATCCCCATGGATGTAATCCTTCTCGACTATAGCAGAGCATTTGATAAAGTCTCTAACGACATCTTGCTTGACAAAATGGCAAAACTGGGATTTTCACAGTTTATAATCAATTGGGTATCAGGATGGTTAAATAATAGACAACATTGAGTCAAAATAAATGGCTTGCTTTCTCAAGTTCAGAATGCGACCAGTGGGGTTCCACAGGGTTCTGTGTTGGGACCAACACTGTTTAATATCTTTATTAGTGATTTACAGGTTAGTTCCGACAATCTTCTTTCGAAATTCGCTGATGACACCAAGCTAGGAGGGTCTGCTTATACATCATTAAACAAGGAATCTATTAGTAATAATTTAAAAACTATTGAAGTATGGGCAGACTCTAAAAAAGATGACACTTAATCCAAAATAAGTGTCATGTATTACACTTCGGAAAGGATAACCCTAAACAAACTTATTTTTTAAATAATATTCCCTTTCATGTGTCACTAGTAGAGCGTAATCTCGGGAATTATCATTAATAACAAATTGTCTTCAGCTGATCACTGTACCAGGATAGCCAGAAAATCAAATGCAATGCTTACTCGTGTCCAATGTTCCTTTGTATCAAGGACTCAGGAATGTATTATTCCTTTGTTTAGAGCATATGTAAGTCCACATTTAGATTATGGGTCTCCATTTTGGAGTCCCTACTTAAGCCAAGACATGGACAGAATTGAAAAAATCCAGAGGAGAGCTACTAAAATGGTTCCATATCTATCCAAATTGGACTACTGGGGTAGACTTCAGGAACCAGGGCTACATTCGCTTCAAACAAGACGTACTAGAGGTGATTTACTCCTATTATATAAAATTCAGAATTCCCAGGATCTTATGCATTATTGTAGTCTAAACTTCTACAGTAGAAGGACTACCCCCCAGTCCCATAATAAACAAATCAATGTTGCAAAATCTAGAACAAATAAAAGGTTAAATTATTTCTACGGTGAGAACTCCTAGAGTCTGGAATTTACTTCCTCAAGAACTGGTGGACAGTAGTTCTATTTCAGCCTTTAAAAAAGGGTTAGATTACTAGATGGAGTTCAATAACTCAGGGTATAATTTATCCCACCATGGTGGTGGGGGACAATCTCAATGGGCAATAGCCTCCTTTTGTCCTTTGGAACCAAGTAAATCAAGTGATGGCGAGGGTGCCAATAATGTCGCCTTTTGTGGCAGTGTCATGGGTAAACAATAGTTAAATCCAAATTTGTCTCCCCAAAATGTCTCCAAAAACGCTCCAGCCATAAAATCTACAGAATCTACTGTACTCTAAACTAGTGGTAAATTGTTGAATGTTAAGGAACGAGGATCAGGTTCAGGAAACAAGTTGTGACACAGAACCACCCAAAAGTGATAAGCATAAGAAAATGGATGAGAAGGAGGAGGATGAGGCGGAGGAATCATTTCAGCAATGATGACAGTGTCACTCACTGACCTAGCACGGCAACCAGAGGAACCTGAGGTTAAAGAAAGGAAGAAACTAGATACAGAGCATGTTAGTGAAAGAAATATCACAATTGCAGGGATATTTCTACATAGTGTTAAACAGAAAAGTAGTGAACAGCAGTACAGTGTTATGCCAGTAGTTAGCGGTGCAGTTGTCAGAGATAGCAGCAGCACTCTCAGCAGCCATGTGACAACTGTGATGTTGTCATTGTTCAGTTTACCACCCATATCAGTGCCATCCAGTAGCCAGCCATTAACTTCCCAAACTGAACAATCCCGGAAATACGTGCATAGTGATGAGACCTACGATATTTTGTTGTTGATCCTCAAGACATCAGTAGAGCAGTGTATCAGATTTGCCAGGCCAGGGTCAGTAGAGGCAAAAAAGGCAGTCACCATAGAACTAGAAGAACTAGGGGGCACACACCCAGCTTAAAGGGAAACATGACTCTGCGTGGACAGCACACTGTATAAAAGCTGCTGAGGGTGGATCTGCTGCTGGTTCTGTTAGCCCCCCCCCCCCAAAAAAAAAACAGTCCTTCACATTTGTCTACAGTAGTTAGGAGGACGAGGCTGTGGAGCTTACTGATCAAACACCACCAACACCGACGTACAGGCAACACTGTGAAAGTGGCAGCAGCAGCTTTATGGAAAGTCCTTTTGGGAAAGAGTGCAGGTCCCCAAAGACCAGATCCCTGACCACCTCTGTAATCTCTAGACCCAGCATGGTTCCTAACAGAGTGACTCCAGTTCCCAGAAAGTCTAGCACACCTATGAGTAAAAGGTACAACTGACCCAAACCAACTTGCTCAGCAGAAACACCAAATATCAGCCAAATCACATTGCTGCCAGATAATTAAATGCTGCAGCAGGTGAGATGATTGCCACTGACCTGCTGCTATTTTCTTTTGTGAAAAATTGAGGTTTCCAGTGTTTTATGGCTAAAGTCTGTCCTAAATAGCAGGTACCAAGTCCATTTCTCATGTCCGTCAATCCCTGAACTACGTGATGCACATACACATACTGTACCATCAGACATTCCTTGTGTCACTGTGTATGTGAGTATGTGTATCTGACCACAGAGCTTTGAAGCAGTGGGCCAACACAGCCAGCTCATACATGTGTGTAACAGGACACTGGGATGAACTGGAGGATGTCAGCAACCTCGCTCTCAAAAAACGCCCTAATCAGGATTGTTCCATTATTACAAGTGGCTGCAAGTAAAAATAAGCAATCAGCATGCAACACTTGCGATGAAGAGCATGCTGGACAGCCATACTGGGGCCAACATTCTTACCAGTATGTTAGAGGAGGTGGATAACTGGCTTCCCCCCAGTTGGCCTAAAGGCTGGGTTCATTGCCACTGACAACGGGGCAAATGTGAGCAAAGCAGTTAGCAATGGTGGCTACATAAGGGTGCAATGCATGGCCCATTGCTTAAATCTGATTGTGCAGGAGTTCCTGGCACAATTAGAGCAAAATAATTTATTGACTGTATGTTGGCGCATATGTGCCCAGTTTGCATGGTCTGGGAAGACAAGGGATCGGTTTTGGGCGCTACAGATAAAGAAAGGCCTTACTCAGCATCGTCTGAATCAAGAAGTTGTCACTCATGGAATTCAACACTAGCAATGTTGGAACGTACATACGAGCAGCGTTCTGCACTGTGACTACATGACACTGCATACGTGTGCAGAGACAGTGCTGGGGCTTCTGTTTCACTGTCTCCTGATGACTGGCTATTTATGCAGTTCTTAACTATGATCCTAAAGTCATTTAACCATGTCACACTGGCTGTAAGTAGTGAAAACAGCTGCATTAGTCAGGGTATTCCACTGTTAAGGGTGCTGATGTGGTCCCTTTTGAATACTGAAGCAGAAGTTGACACGGACAGTGATGACACATAAACATCAATGTTAATCACTGAAGTCGTGGGTGTGTTGGATGGCAACAGATATCTACAGAGCATTTTGCAGTCGCACGGCTTTGCAATAACCACCTTGTTGGACCCAAAACTAAGCATGGCATTTCTGCAATTCTTCCAGGTGGAACTGTAGAGGTGAAAGAGGTGAAGGCCACCTTAATTAAGAGGTCTATGGCATTCAGACTTTGCAGAAAAATTATTTGCAGGGACACTCCAAGCAGGCTCCATCTAGCTCTACTAGTGTCAACAGAACCAGCAGTGTCACTGAACTGTGGTGGGACATTGTCAAAAGCAGCACCAGCTTCTTTTGCCAGTGTGAATCGTCTCTGAGCAGTTATCTCCCAGGTTGGGGTAGAGGAGGTTTATGAGGGGAATGCTGTGAAGGTGGAACTCAGCATGAAGTCTGCACAGCAGATTGCGAACACATATACGGCAGACACCAAGAACCTTAGTAATGAAGATGAACCCCTCGAATCCTGGAGAAAAAAATGTGAGAAGTAGCCTGCACTTACTACACTTGCCCTGAGACACTTATGCAACCTCCTTTTAAGAGTAAGCTCTGAAAGGGCATTCAGTGCAGCAGGGGCACTCCTGCATGATAGCAGAACAAACCTCACCCCCCATCATAATGTTGGTGTAACCCCTCACCCCTGCCTTTTAGCAAAAACGACAGGTGGCATGCTGTTAAAGCTGACAGCAGTACCTGGTGGGGACCGGGTTCGGGGAGGATGAGGTTACTCGGCACAGGGGACCTAGGTTTGGCTACTCTGAACAGGGGCACCCAAGAAAATCCGAACACAGGAAGCAATAACTGTAATGTCCAGAACCAGGAATGGGATTCTTCAGTGTGGCTTTTATTTACATCCTAGCTGAACAAACAGAGCATAGACGGACTCCCATGGGGCTACATTCCTGGTAATGCAGATTAGAGACTACAGAACACTTTATCACTATTTCCAGTCCTCAGGCTCTAAACCCACCAGGCACACAGCCCGGATTTGCACGCAGCTTTGGGTACACAGCCCAACTTGTACACTACTTGGGTTTTCCCCACTGGCCCGGCTCCCCCGCTGGCCACTTGATCCACGGTCCATTTTGGGAATGAACCAATTATCCTGTTGTGGCTCCCTCAAACCACAATAGAGCCTTCTCACTCCTAGAGAGAATTTTCCTACAATCCCACGCCTGGGTACTTCCTCTTCACTGGCCATGTCCTGAGGTAAAGTAAAAATCCACAGAGCAAATCCAAGAGGTGGACCTGGTCACTAAAGATGGGGGGTCTCCCACCTTCAGCTCCCACAGCCCATACCCGGCCATTTCTCTGGAAACTAAACAATTCCTTTACTGAAAACTTGCAAATGTAGATTCCTGGGTAGACATCTGTCACATCTCCTCTACATATCATTTTCATCCCAACAAACTCTGGACTTGAACCTACCTTTACTTGTTGCTTAGCCCATTACTCTAGGCTTCCCACTATTTTAGTAGTTCAATCCCCACATTGTCACCCAAGTCCCAGGGTGAAAAACATAGGCCCTTTCAGGAAGGGCAAACACTCACCCTCCAGTTGCAGATGCCCCACAGGTGACTCACAAGTCTTCTTGTTCTCCCAAATAAACTCTGGAACAAACAGGCAGCTTCTTCTTTACAAGCAGAACTAGGGGATTGCCCCAGGAATCTGCAGGGAACCCTTTCCTGCCCCCATCCCCAGGGGAAGGGGGCACTGAGACCCGAAAACAGCGGTCTCCACCACTTCAGTTATCTTCTGTGTCTCTCTTTTGGTGGAGACACACACCCTTTTTACCTTAAAAGTAGCCCTCTGTCAGGGCTGAGGCTCCTAGAGCCTACACTGAGCTGCTGTGCTGCTTACTCAGCAAGCTCCCAACACCAACTGACCACAGACTCTGTTCAAACCTCCCAACATTCTATTCCAACTCCCTTGCTGCAGATTCCATTGTAGCTCATGCAGCTGCGATAGTTCTATTGGTGATGTCATCCCTCAGTCTCAGCTGAGACTGAGAACAGAGTGAGACAGTGTGAAACCCATTTAACTAGAGTTTCACAAGCTGCCTTCCCTGCCTACCACTAGGTCTTAGTGGGATTCTAGTAACCCCGGGTAACAAGGGGGTTACACTGGCACATTAACGCTTATAAAAATTAACAGTCTTCAAATTGTGTGGCATCCGTGCTTACACCACTGGCAGTGGATGATGACAAAGTAGGGTCAGTGTCAGGCACATCACACATCGCTGAATTTTTAGTAGCAGAGTTCTCATCAGGAGATCAATTGGATTTGGAGGACTGTTAAGGTGTATTCCCTAGCCGTGACCACCATGATGGGGAGTAGGGTAAAGATTTAACACTTCCACACAAGCAGCACTGTAGTGCAATGCAACAGCAGCAGCAGCAGCAGCAAGCTGAATCTGCTCTTCATCAGTCACTCCACCTAAAAGCACCTGCAGCCTGCTCCCATTAGTTCTGTACTGAATCCAGACAAGAAAAAAATACTCACTTTAGTAATCTTGTTTCTTCTAAGGTATTCTTCAATATTATTATCTCTTGCAGTCAGCCCACAGTGTTGAACTGCCTGGAGAATGGAATGTATGTAAATGATGGAACATCTGTTGGCTCGTGCCACCACTCATACTGCTGCCCTTACCAACTGCTGTGTTCTATAATGCTCAGATTTCATGAACAGCCTATGGGGTAAGACCCCTAGCTAAACTATTTAAAACTTTTAAATTTTAACAAACAAAATCCTTCAAAACAGAGTCCCTAACAGTCAGACAGGACCAAAAAAGGGAAATAAAACCTATCTTGATTCAAAAACCCTTATAACGCAACATGGTATGAACCCATCAATCTCAGACACCCAGCTGTTATGCAGAGGCCATTGGTTCTGGAAGGGGAAGTAGGGAGGATGAGCTAATAATATTGAAGAATTCTTTGGAAGAAACAAGATTACTAAGGTGAGTAATTTTTTCTTCTAACCTCAGGAATTTTTCAAAATTCTTAACTTTTGTAGACTACAAAGCAGTACCTTTGGAGGTGGGCATAGAACCTACTTTGGAAATAAGCTTTGAAGAACTGCTGTGCCAAATCTGGCATCACTCCTGGATTGAGTGTCCAGGCAACAGTGCTTCGCGAAAGTGTGCACTGTTCTCCAGGTAGCTGCTTTGCATATTTCCAGTAGGGGAATATCTCTGGCAGCTGCAATTGCGGCAGCTGTGCCCCTTGTGGAATGTGCCCTCAGTCCTACTGGGGCCTTTTTGTTAGCCTTACTGTAACAAAACTGAATACACGGACTATCCAGTGTGAAACAGTCCTTTTAGTTGCTGGCTTTCCTTTTCCCACATCCCCATAAGTGAGGAACAGCTGTTGTCTGTCCTGCCTGTGGGACTTGGTATGAGTGATATAATAGCTCAATGCCCTTTTTACATCTAAGCTACGGAGCCTACGCTCCCCTGAACTGGAGTGTTCAGTAAAGAAAACAGGTAAATTGATTGGCAAAAACTTCCTATTTGTTCTTACCATCACCTTATCCCTATGGAATGAGATGTAGTTCTGCTCTGTACACAATGCCTAGAGCTCACTAATGCATCTGGCTGAGGTCATAGCCACCAGAAAAACAGTTCTCCAAGTCACATATTTCAGATGTGCTGTAGCCATAGGTTTGAACAGGGAACTCCATGAGCTTGACAATGCAGACATTAAAGTCCCATGTTGGTACCGATTCCCTATGTGAAGGGTGCAAATGCGCCAATCCCGTGAAGAATTTCTAGAAGATGGGATTTGATGTCATAGAGACACCCTTGCCAGCCAAGATATAGGCTGAAACTGAGGCTAAATGAACCTTGAGGGCAGTGGGCTGCAAGCCAAATGAATGTAAATGTGTGAGATGATCCAATAGAGCTGGCAATCTTGCCTGAGCAGGTGCTATACTGTGATTGTTAAACCACACAGAAAACCCCTTCCACTTGAAGGCGCAAGTTTTCTTGGTGGAAGGTTTTCTAGGCCCCCTCAAAACCTGCAGTACGCTCTCAAAAAGTTGCAGACCAGCATATTCTAGGTCTTCAAGAGCCAGACCTTGAGCCTGAGTAATCTGAGGTTCAGGTACAGGATCCTCCCTTGGGAGGTGGTCAGGAGACTGTGCCTCTGAGGAAGGTGAATGGGAAGGGACACTGAGATTGACAGCAGTACTGAGTACCATGGCTGCCTGGCCCAATCTGGAGCTATCAGGATCATTATAGCTGGTTGAGACCTGAGCTTGAACAGAACCCTGAGGATCAAAGGGAATGGGGGAAATGAATATAGCTTCTTCCCTGACCAGTCCAGCACTAAGGCATCCAGCGGCACTACTCCCTTTGCTGGAGGCCTGCAGCAGAATTTTGGCAACTGATGGTTGTCCTGTGAGGTGAACAGATATATCTCTGGAGTCCCCCACCTGTGGAACACCACCCCTAACACTTGTCTGTTTAGAGACCACTCGTGGTGGTTCTGGTTGATTCTGCTGAGGCCATCTGCCAATATATTGTCCTTTCCTGGCAGATGTACTGCCACCAGTGAAGCCTGTAGTGAGTAAGCCAGACTCCAAAGTTTCACTGCTTCTGTGCACAGGGGGCTTGACCTTGCTCCCCCTTGCTTGTTGATGTAGTACATGGTGGTGGTACTGTCTGTTCTGACTTGTAACACTTTCCCCTGTGCCATGGATGTGAAAAACTGCAATGCTTGCAGGACTGCTCTCAACTCCAACAGGTTTATATGCAGAAGAGATTCTGCAGGGGACCAAGTGCCATGCACTGCATGTTCATGTAGATGCACACCCCAACCTAGCAGGGGTGCATCTGTTGTGAGAATCAGGGAAGGTGATTCCTGTTTGAAAGAAACTCCCTTCTCTTAGGCTGTGTCTGTCTTGCCACCACTGCAAGGCCTGCAGTAATGTTTTGGTTACTGGTACTACTAACTCTGAGAGAGGGTCCCTTCTCTGGCACCAATGCACTCTGAGATGGAACTGGATATCCCTCATCTGGAACCTGGACCCCGTGACTGTGCCTGTTGCTGCAGCCATGGGGTCTAAAAGTTGAAGAAAAATGTCTTGCTGGCCTTGGGGAGTTTACCCTGAAAGTCCCAGCAAGCTGTACTATGTTGTTGACTCTTTACTGGGGGAGGAAGGCTCTTCCTTTTTTACGGTGTCCAACTCCGCACCTATGAATTTCAGTAACTGAACTGGCTCCAGGACAAGCTTGTTGATGTCTACCAAGAATCCCAGTGATTCTAGCAATTCCTAGGTTGCTTGTAAAGACACCCTCACCTGTTGAGGTGACTTTCCTACTACTAGCCAGTCATCCAGGTATGGGAATACTGTGATGCCCTGCCTTCTGAGGTATGCAACCACGACTGCCAGGCACTTTGTGAAAGCCCTGGGTGCTGAGGTTAGGCCAAAAGGCACTGCTGAGAACAGGTAGTGCCCTGAGGGTAGTCTGAACCTGAGGTACTTTCTGTGGGACTCCCTTATGGGGATGTGGAAATAAGCATCCTTTAAATCTAAGGAAACCAGCCAATCTCCTTATTGCAGTTGAGTTGGGAGGATTATTGCCAAAGCTACCATCCGGAACTTTGGCTTTTTGAGATGCTTGTTCAGAGCTCTTAGGTCTAAAATGGGTCGCCACTCCCCATTTTTCTTCAAAGTTAGGAAGTACCTGGAATAGAACCCTTTCCTTCTTTGTGGTGGTGGAACTGGTTCTACTGCATTTGCTTGCAGAAGGTTTGTTACCTCTGCCTCCAGAGGTTTTCTTTCTGAGATGGTAGCTGGTCTGAAAACCCTGGATCTTAATTTTGGGAATGATTTGAAGTTTAGGCCTAGGCCTTGACTCACTACCTCCAGAACCCACTTCTCTGTGGTGATGGTTTTCCAAGACTCGAGGTAGGGAGTTAGCCTGCCCCCTACTGGAAGTGGGGAGGCGGCCCTGGCAACCACATCGAGGGTTCTGTTTTTGCTGGGGTGGTGCCTGTGAAGCTTGGCTCCCATGTCTGCAGCCCCTTCTAACACTGCCCCTAAAGTAACCAGTTTGCTACTGCTGCTGGTACTGGGGAATGGCTTGAGGCTCAAAGAAAGGCCTGCCATAAGTCGTTCTCCCCCTACCTCTCCTTCCCCTGTAAGAGGTAGAGGCCTTCTCTTTAGCTGAATTACTTTTGTAAATGGTGCTGTATTCATCCACTTTTTTTAAGTATGCCTCTGTTTTGTTCCCAAAAAGGGAATTGTTTTCGCAGGGGAAATCCATGGCCTTAGTCTGAGTATCCTGTGATAAATTTTATGGCCCTAGCCATGCAAATCGCCTATGTGCCACAGTAAGTGCCATCCACCAAGCAACTGTATCATTTGCATCTACTGCCATGTGGAACTGGTACTTAGTAGCCTCAAGTCCACACTTAGCTGTCTCTGCCAAATCAGCTGCTAGTCCTGGTGGTGCTTTATCCACCATGGACATGATTGATTGCCATAAAGATTTCTGGTATTGGGCTGCATAAGCCAGTGATGCTGCTAGATAGCCCCTCCTTCCCATACTATCTAGTTTCCTAGAATCCTTGTCTGGGTGGTGTGATGTTAGGAGCACTCTGGCTCTGTCACAGAATGCATTCTGCACAACCCCTTCATGGTCAAGGTGTGAAAACAGGAATTTAGCCCCTGTCTCCACTGATATTTTTTATCAGCCTTCTTCTCAACTGGTGGGATAGAAATGCACCTGTTTTTTCAAGGACTTATTGACTGGCAATAACAACCTTTTTGTTGGTGCCAGGCCCATCATCTCCAAAAAGTCTGCCTCCTCTTTATCCTCAACTGGCTCATCTGTAGTCAGATCTAGGGCATCAACCATCTGCCTAACAAATTAATAATGTGAGGAGTAATCCTCGGTTAACCTTGGAGGGGAATCGAACTCAGGATCAGGGGAGACCTCTGGCTCAATAGCTCTCCTTCACTCTCTTCCTCCTCCTCGTCATAATGCTCAAAGCATCGGTCCTGGGTTATCAGAACCGAACCCTGGTTCGATGACAGTACCGACTGCAGAACTATACTTGGAACCAGAACCAATACAACTGGAACCGGTGATAACAGTTGAGGATTTGCAGCCTGAATTGCCTGCAAAACTTGCAAGGTCTGTGCTAATGCTTCGGCAGTAGGCATTACAGGCTTCAACACTGGGGGCTCCTTAGGCTTATCAGCAGGAGGTTCAGTGTGTTTTGTTCTAGTTTTCTTTTTAGCCAGAGCCGGTAGAGCAGCTATGTCCCCAGTTCTTTTTGTTTAAGAGGGTTCCCCTTTTTTTGCATTCAGTTCAGTATATGCATTTTTAACATTTTTAGAAATAAAGTACGGGGTTGTTCAGACCCCTCCGGAACAGGCGGCGATGCCATCCTCTTTTTAAGCCTTTCTAGCTTTTTTCTTTAGTTGTTTCGGGGAAGATTTTGCAGAGTTCACAATCTGCACTAAAGTGTGATTCTCCCAAGCAAAGCAAGCACAAATCGTGCTTGATGGCTTTCGCAAATACTTCACCACACTCTAAACAATTCTTGAAACCAGTGGGTCCTGTTTTCTTTTTAGGTTTCTCTGACATAGCTAGAAAACCCCAAAATACAATCTTTTGTTCGGTTTCAACCACAGAAAAAATAAACAACTCTAAACCAGTGACGGTTCAAAGCAACAGCAAAGTGGTAAACTGTTGGTTTTCAAACCGAGAAGAAAACGAAGAAAATAATATATAAACAGAACCCAAGGAAGTTAATTAATTAATTAATTAAAACTAAATAGGAACAAGGGTAAACCCCCCGGTTCCCTGCCAGTTTCTAGGAACTGATAAGGAACTGAAAACTGAGATAAAAAAAAAACTAAAGTAAACTAAATTAGAGTTAAAGTTAAATAAAGACGTAAATGGCCCGGTGGCGCTGAGGGTTGAGGCGCTGGACGCCACACCTCGCGACGGGCCACTCCGCGGTTCGGGAATGGGCACGGGCTGCCGGGTCGGCGGGCGTAAGATGGATTGAGTGTCCAGAGGACTGCTCTCCATCTCCGGGTGGGGATTTGGTCGGCCGGTGCTTGTCTGACCCCTAAGCGGAGGCTGGGGGACCGACAGCACGTAGCCATGAACTAGGGAGGCGGAGACGTGGCTGACACTGTCGCTGGCGTCATTGCATGCCATGGCCCGTCGGGGACAAAAAAAAATGGGTCCGCAGCACAACGCCGTTCCTGCTGCTATTCTGGAGGACGCCCCCTGGCATGGATCCGCTGTGGTGGTCGAGTCGCTTCCTCACCACCCTGCCGCCAAGGGTAAGCCTGGGTGCGGAAGGGAGGGGTCTCATGTCCGAATGGCACCGGGAACGGCGAGCGGGGTAGCCGAGCTCCAAAAAAAATAAAAAAAAATAAATAAATAAAAATAAAGACGTAAATAAAGGCAGCAGATGAAAAAATAAAACTTCTACTTAAGTTTTTCATGGAAATCGACGATTAGATGAGGAGAGCTCTCCAGGACGTCTTACTGAACAGGTGGAGAAGAAAAAATTACTTACCACAGTAATCTTGTTTCTTCTAATGGAGTCTTGCTGTATTCTGACATTATGCAGTTAGCCCTTCCAGTTCAACTGCCCTGAAGATGAGAGAGTTAACTCTATGCAGAAGCACAGAACGCTGAGCTCGAGCTCGGTTTTCAAACCACTGTCCCTGGTACATTCTATGTAACCGTCATATTCTTACACACACTAAGGCCCTGGACACACTACAGAACTGTTTTTAAAACCAGTTTAGCTAAACCATTTCAGTGCAGCCACACTACTCAGTAACCATTTTTGATAACGGTTTAGTGTGGCCACACTGCTAGTGTTAAACCTGTTCTCCTTGTAACTATTTTGTGTTAAGTCCAATACACAGAACTGTGCTTGCCTGGACACACTGCAGCTAGAACTGTTTTAGTTAAACCATTACAGCTTAAAACACTTTTACTCCTGGACAGACCTGCGAGTAAAACCATGCTAGCTCCAAAACATTTTTAAAAATGGTTTTAAGACTAGGTATCTAGCAGGGTTTAAAAACACTTTTGTTAAAACGTTTTAAGTGGCTTGTAGTCTGTCTGCAAACAGTGCTAGGGGGATTTAAACGATTTTAAGGCACTTAAACTGTTTTAAGTTCCCCAGTGTGTCCAGGGCCTAAGTGACCTAACACTAACTGATTTCTAGTAATGAAAAAACAACTAGAGAAAAATAACAAGTATAATAGTAGTAATAATAATATTAGTAATCTAGCCACCTGCTAATGACCAACACTGGGCAACAAAGTCTGAAGTCTAAAAACCCAAGAACATTTTTATGAGAAGCAGGCACCCCTGAGGTGCAGCACTAGCAAATGTCATCCCTTGGTCAGGGAATGTCATGCAGAGGTTCTGTTAGGGGAGGTAGGGAGGGAGGTCAGAATACAGCAAGACTTCATTAGAAGAAACAAGATTACTGTGGTAAGTAATTTTTTCTTCAAACAACATGAAGTCTTGCTGTGTTCTGACAATATGCAGACTATCAAGCAGCATCCCATGGAGGTGGGTACAGAACCTACTTAGGAAACAGGCTTTGCAATACTGCTGTGCCAAACCTGGCATCACTTCTAGCCTGGGTATCCAGGCAGTAGTGCTTGGCGAATGTATGTACAGTCTTCCAGGTGACTGCTTTACAGATCTCCAGAAGACGGATATCTCTGGCAGCTGCTACAGAAGCAGCTGTCCCTCTGTTTGAGTGAGTCCTCAGGCCTGCAGGTGGCTCTTTCCCCAGTTTGTAACAGCAGAACTAGATGCACGAAACAATCCACCTAGCAATGGTCCTCTTGGTGGCTGGCTTATCCTTGCCCACCTCACCATAGGTGAGGAACAACTGGGTACATTCCTTCCGATGGGCCTTTGTCTGGTCAATATAGTAGCTAATGGCCCTTTTATGTCCAGGCTGTGCAATCTTCGCTCCCCGAGGAAGCGTGATCAGTAAAGAACACAAGAAGAGTCACAGTCTGATTAAGGTGAAAATCCGAAACCACCTTGGGGAGAAACTTCCTATTAGTTCTAAGAACAACCTTATCTCTGTGGAACGAAATATAGTCATCTTCCACTGATAAGGCCTGAAGCTCACTAATCCTCCTAGCAGAGGTGATGGCTACCAAAAAGACAGTTTAACAGGTTAGGTACTTAAGCTCAGCTGAAGACATAAGTTAAAAGGGAGGTTGCATTAGCTGTGCTATGCAGACATTCAGATCCCAAAATGGGTAGGTTCCCTATGAGGAGGGTGCAAGTGTAACAGCCCCTTGAAGAATTTCTTAAAAAAACTGAGTGGGATGCCAAAGAAGGGTCCTTCCCTGCAGAGAGATAGGCAGACACCGCTGCTAGATGAACTTTGAGAGTAGAGGGCCGAAGGCCTAGAGAATGCAAGTGGACCAAATAATCCAATGTAGTAGCCAAACCTGCCGAATGAGGATCTAAACCCTTCTGAGCACACCAGATGGAAAATCTCTTCCATTTAGAAGTATAGGTTTTTCTGGTGGCAGGTTTTCTAGAAACCTTTAAGATATCCAGTACTCCCTGTGATAGATGCAAGCCTGCATATTCTAACTCCTCAAGAGCCAGGCCTTGAGCCTGAGAGACCTGAGGTTGGGATACCAGACTCTCCCCTGAAAGGAGGTCAGCAGATTGTGCTTCCTAGAAAGGCAGACTGGATACGTCACTGACAGAGATAGCAGCAGGGGGTACCATGGCTGTCTGGCCCAGTCTGGTGCAGTCAAGATCACAGCATAAGGCTGACTCCTGATCTTGACCAGCACCCTGAAAAGAAGAGGGAATGGAGAGAAGACATGCATCTGCCTGTCCATTCCAGAATCAGTGCATCCAGAGAAACAGAGCCCAGAACTGGAAGCCTACAGCAGAATTGACACCGCTGGTGACTGTCTGGGGATGCAAACAGATCTATCTCTGGCATGCCCCATTTCTTGAATACTACGTGCAATATCTCCCTGGTCAGAGACCACTCGTGGTGGCTCTGGGTGATCCTGCTGAGGGCATCTGCTAGCACACTGTCCTTGCCTGGCAAATGCACTGCTATCAGAGAGACTTGAAGAGAGTACGCTAGACTCCAAATTTTCATGGCTTTTGTGCACAAGGCCAAGGACCTTGTCCCTCCCTGCTCGTTTATGTAGTACATGGCTGTAATGTTGTCTGTCCTGACCTGCACCACCTTGCCCTGTACTTCCTTCGAGAAAGACAGCAAGGCTAGGAACACAGCCCTGAGCTCCAACAGGCTGACGTGGAGCACAGACTCCTGGTGAGACCATGAGAGGTGAGATTCCCTAGGTGAGCTCCCCAACCCAGAAGGGATGCATCCGTAGTCAGAACTATTGAAGGGGACTGCTGAAGAAAAGGAACACATTCCCTGAGGTTGTCCTCCTCCAACCATTGGAGAGCCTAGATCAATGTAGGAGTCACTGGAATTAGCTTGAATAGGGGATCCTTCCTCTGAGACCAAAAGGACCTGAGCTGAAACGTAATGTCCCTCATTTGGAACCTGGCTCCTGGAACCACTGCAGTAGATGCTGCCACGCGGCCCAGCAGCTGAAGAAAATGTCTTGCTGGGCGAGACACTTGGGGACTCTGAAGGAGCTTGCTAGTTGGACCAGATTGTTCACCCTCTGTACGGGCAGAAAGGCTTTTGCCTGAACAGTATCCAATTCTGCCCCTATGAAGAACAAAAGTGGAGCTGGCTCTAGCACTGACTTGGGCAGATTTACCAGAAACCCCAGAGAGCTTAAACTGTCTTGAACCAAGACCAAGGCTTCTCTGACCTGCTTGAGAGACTGGCCTGCAATAAGCCAGTCATCCAGGTAAGGAAAAACTGACACCCCTTGCTTTCTTAGGAATGCCACCACCACTACTAGGCATTCTGTGAAAGTTCTGGGAGCAGAGGAAAGGCCGAAAGGCATTGCCCAGAATTGGTAGTGGCCTGAGGGTAACTCAAACCTTAGATACTTTCTGTGGGAGTGTCTGCTGATAGGTATGTGGAAGTAGGCATCCTTGTGGTCCAGTGAGGCTAACCAGTCTCCTGGCCTTAGAGAGGGAAGAATCATGTTCAAAGTCACCATTTTCAACTTGGGTCTTTTGAGATGTTTGTTTAGGTACCTGAGATCTAGGATGGGCTGCCACTCCCCTGTTTTCTTTGGGGTAAGGAAGTATCTTGAGTACAACCCTTTTCCCCTGTGTTCGGGAGGAACAGGTTCCATTGTCCTCAACTGCAGTAGGGAAGAAACCTCTGCTTCCAAGAGAGAGATGTTTCTAGCTGGTTTGCAGGTCTAAAAGTTCTTGCTCCGGATCTGGGAAATCTTTTGAAGTTCAGAGCAAGACACTAGCTCACCACTTCCAGGACCCACATGTCTGTAGTGACAGACTTCCAGGCCTGAAAAGAATGAGCCAACCTGCCCCCTACTGGTATAGGGGAGGCGGCTCTGACTAACACATCAGGGGTCTGCTTGGCAGGGGGTTTTGGCTGGGAGGTGGATGCAGCCCTGCTCATCCCTCTCCTGCCTCTCCCTCTAAAGAAACCCCTCTGCTGTTGATAAGCAGAGGAGGCCTGAGCTTGGTAGAAAGGCCTCTGAAAAGGCCTACCCCTGCCAGCCCTAGACTGCTGCTTCTGAGGGGTAGTAGCTTTTTCTTTTGCAGCCGCACTCCTGTAGGTTGTCCTGTATTCATCCATCTTTTTCATGTACATCTCTGTCTGCTCCCCAGATAGAGAGTTCTGGTTGACAGGGAAATCCATGGCCTTAGCCTGGGTATCCTGTGACAGGTTGGTACACCTGAGCCAAGTAAATCTCCTTGAAGAGACAGATGTAGCCATGACTCTCGATGACATGTCATTAGAGTCCACAGCAGCATGGAACTGAACCTTGGATGCCTCAGTACCATCAGCAGCCACCTGCTCCAGCTCCTTGGCCAGCTGGGGAGGAGCATTTTTAGCTAAGCCCAAGACAGACTCTCACCTGGACTTCTGGTACCTGGCTACACAGGCCATGTGTGAAGCTTGCCTGAGCCCCAGGGAGGATGCTAAATACTGTTTCTTGGCCATAGCATCCATCTTCCTAGAGTCCTTTTCAGGGGGGTAAGATGCCAAGGGAATGCCAGCTTTGTCACAGGCAGCAGCCTGGACCACCCCTACATGGCTGCAATGATTATAGAGACACTCTGTACCTGAACCTGACAGCATGTACGTCCTATCCATCCTCTTATAAACTGGAGGGACAAAGGTAGGCATCTGCAGTATTTTGTTTGCTTCTTTAAAGACTTATGCAGAGGAATGGAAAGTCTCTTGGACTCAGGGACGTCCATCATTTCTAGGAAGTCAGGCTCTTCCTCTTCCTCAGTTGCCTCCACTGTAGGCAGCTGCAAGGTCTCTGCCACCTTTTTATAAAACATTTAATGGGAGGAAGAATCCCCTTGGCCTGGGAGGGGAAACTGAATCAGGCCTATCTGGGGAGATATCAGGCTCTACACGTTCGCCCAAGCTTTCCTCACCTTCCTCTTCTTCTTCCTCATCATCCTCCCACTCTATCTCATAGTAGGCTTCTGGATCATAAGGATCGGTGGGGGCAGAACCAGAAACCGACCAAACCAGCTGGTGCCTTTGGGAAGCCGGTTTGCTCGGTTCCAGATGAAGCAACTGTACAATTCTAATCGCGTTAGCAATTTCTTCCACAGTAGGGGTCCGAAATTTCGGATCCGAACTGGCGGATTTCCTTTTCTTCTTTGCCGATACCGAAGACTCAGTATAAGCTTTCCTTTTGCCCAAAGAGGCATCACCCTGGTCAGAAGGCACCTCTTCTGGCTCGGCTGAACCCTTCGGAACTGAACTGGCTGGCCGGTTAGCAAAGTTCTCAGCCATTCTTTCCTTAAGCAGGGCTAAACGCTTATCCAGAGTGGCCTTAGGAAAGTTAAAGTAGATTTGGCAGTATGTTTTCAGGTGGTCAAACCCCAGACAGTAAACACAGATAAGGTGAAGATCCGCCTTAGCAAAAGCATCTCCACACTGTGTGCAGTGCTGAAACCCAGTGGGTCCAGTCTTTTTCTTGGGTTTCTCAGAAATAATGCACTGTGAGCCAAAGTTACCCTTCAGAGGTGGTCAGGCCAGAGTAACCAAAAAAGCTTTCTATTAGCAACCGGGTTAGCGGTTGGTGGAAAAAAAACAACAAACTCGTTTTTTTTAAAACCGAAAACTGCCGGATCCCAGAAAACACAAAGAACTACACAATTTACCTCAAAATATGCAGAAGAAGAAGAAGTCGGTTCTCCCCTGGTTACATGAACTGAAGAAAGAACCGAGACCTACCCTTTTTCTTCCCAATATCTAATCTAGTCTAATCTGTACCGTAGACAACGGTTTGAAGAACCGAAAAATAAATACGGTTGAATAAAACCAGTGAAAAACAGCAACAGTAACCAAAGCAGCGAGGAGAAATCTCCGGAGCGTCTTTACAGTTAAGCGGAGTAAGAAATCTGATGGTTACATAGAATGTACCAGGGACAGTGGTTTGAAAACCGAGCTCAAGCTCAATGTTCTATGCTTCTGCATAGAGTTAACTCTTTCATCTCTGGGGCAGTTGAACTTGAAAGGCTAACTGCATATTGTCAGAGTACTGCAAGACTTCATGTTGTTTGAATGAAATCTAAGCGTTATAGAACGCAGCAGTTGGTAAGGGCAGCAGTCTGAATGGTGGCACGAGCCAACAGGAGTTCTATCATGTTCCATTCTCTGGGTAGTTCAACACTGTGGGCTGACTGCAAGAGTTAAGAGTATTAAAGAATTCCTGGGGTTAGAGTCAAGAATAACACCTAATACGACTTAGGAACCACTGCCTGCATTGCCAGAACATGTCAATATGCTGATTCCTGCTGCTATTGTGTCCAGTGCAGACACCCCTAACCATTCTGTTCTATAGGAACCCTGCCCCAGCCAAGAAAAACCATGATGCCAGTAAAGACCCACCGTCTGCCAAGCAGAAGAAGTCGGAACTTATTTGCCATCCACTGCTCCCAAGTGTGATTGTGCTGCTGCTGTTGTGCCCAGTATCTGAGGCTGCTCATTGGAGTCAGTGAAGGAAATCTACTTGGTGCATCCTAATGGGCCTGACTGATACCATCATGCTTATAAGTATGTTTATTAAATGGCACTGGGAGTTCCTCAAAAATGCTTGGCTAAAACATGTGACATGCCCATGCACTGAAATGCTTTAATGTACAGTAATAAAGCTAGATTTTGTTTTCTACTGAAAACAAGCTTTTATGGGCTGGCCCATGTTATCAGTGCAATAATACATGACAGGGTATGTATTAAAATGGCTATGCCTTAGCTATGCCTCTTACCTCATCATATCCCTGGTATGTGCATTTAAATCCTTTCTAACAAGTTTACATTTTTTTTAAATGTTATTTATAAGTGGAACAATGCAATCCTGGTTTGGCGCAATGTAGCTATAACCTCACTTCCCGGGTGGTAGAATGGGCCTCGGCTGTGCCTTGGGCCTCCAACCTGCCCAGGTCGTTTGGTTATTCCAATACTGCAGCACACCTGATACTGCAGTAGTCCATACTTAAAGGGCACCTTTCCCACGTTTCCTACCTCATGCATAAAATCAGTCTTGTTGCATTGTTTCCCTGTGTTTTCTTTTGTGCTGGTACCCTGATCCATTTTGCATATTTTTAATAATAAAACCTTGCTTTCTGTGGCAGCTCACAGCACTTGTAATGTCCTGCTCTGCTAAATGGCGCTGTTGCAACCGACATCATTATATGGCAGCGCAGAACATAGTACTGTGGCTGCAGACTTAACGCCTATAATTTTGTCAGCCAGGAGCACATAACTGACCCTAAATCACCCATATAAGTTCTGCTGTTGGCTACAATGCTGTGTCAGCAGTGTTGGGTAAGTTACTTTTTTCTTTCCATATTACCTTTATCGTCCTTGGCCTGCAAGCGGTAATCCGTCCCCTTTCCAGTCTCCGGTCCCCTCCCCTACCCCCCTAGTTCCCCACGGATTACCCCCGTGTTGGGGCAGGAGTGGAGGGGCCGTCCTTTCCCTTCTGAGACCATATTTGGAGCAGGCTATTATTGGCGGTCCCGAGGTGACAGCATCGGATTGCTGGAAGAGACATCACAGAGCCTGCAGCCATGTTTCCTCTCTTTTCTGGTTCTTCCCCCTCGCGTCCGTGATTGCACACGTGTGGAGGCATGTGCGCGTCATTAAGCCATGTTCTTGCATCTCCCGTAGTCCGGCACAGCCCCCCTCCTCCACCAGGAGGCAGCCACGGAGCAGGGCGATGTGCCCACCCATTCCCGGAAGAGGACAGCTGTCATTGAATGCTCGAACCTCTCCCTCCCTTGCTGACTCTTGGCAGGCCGAGCTCGCTCCCGAACCTGGGTCGCTGGCGTGGCGTGAAGTGAGGCGTCCAGCACCTCAACCCTCAGTGCCACCGGGCTGGCTAGGTAAATTACTTTTAAAAAATAATCAGTTACAGTTACTAGTTACTTTCAAATAAATGTAGTCAGTTACATTTACCTACTAACTTTATATGAAAAATAATTAGTAACTATAATGCATATTACTTTTGATAACATGGTTGTATTTACTCATTAAACATAGCTATGTGCTCATGAAACCCCAAGCAGTGTATAAAAAAAATAAAACAGATTTTAAAGACAATGAATTTTTCCACCACAGCTGAATCCTGACTTTGCCAGCCACTGCTGTCCCTGATGTTTTTCATTTCCATAACACCCACACTCACCCTCCAACACATACACACCCTGCATCTACTGCCAGTGCCCTTGGCGATCTTTTTCACAAAGCTGTATATCCTGACAATGCCGGCCACAACTACCCCTTTACATCTCACCCTTACCCCACCACCACACACACACCCTACTGCTTCTTCTGCACTTGGTGATCTTTCCCACATCTAACTTATATTCTCCTCCTGACTATGCAAGAGCCACAACTACTCCTTTAAATTTCCATAATAAAATACCACCCTCACATAACTCACCCTACACACACACACACACAGAGCAGATCTAATGCCCTTCCTTGCCTTGGTGATCTTTTCTCATTTCCGCACAGCAGTCCGAATCCTAACTTTGCCATTGCCAGCCACAGATCCACCCCACATCATACTTCCACCAAAGCAACCAGATGAAAGAGAGCCTTTCTCCACGCCAGGCTCACTCCTGCAGCTGCTGCACAACCACCTGCCCTCCCCCAAGGTAATCAGATAAAGGAGAGTCTTTCTCCTCACCAGGCTCACTCCTGCAGCTTCCGCGGAACCACCCGCCCTCCCCCAAGGTAACCAGATGAAGGAGAGTCTTTCTCCTCACCAGGATCACTCCTGCAGTTGCCGCGGAACCACCTGCCCTCCCCCAAGGCAGAGCACTTTGCAAGAATTTACAGACTGTATGTAACTTTTAGCTGCCATTTTCCATCAGAGGCACTGTGTTGATCGTTTTAGCAGCCTAGTTTCTACTGCAACTGCCTATGCTCCTCTGTAGATGAACTGTACTTTAAGATAGTTGATTTTAAGCCTGTTATTATTGCGTCAGTGAATGGTACTTTAAGAAGGGTTTAGAGTTACAGCCTGTGCTTTTATGAGTAAGGGGACTGTACCTTAAGTGCTTTGGAGCTCCTTCTAGCCCTACTTCTGTTCATCTCACTGTTTCTTTCTGCCGAGCGTGAGGTCACGTAACCAGAGTGCCGTGTCCTTGGTTTACTTTGCATCTGTGGCCACTTTGTGTGTTCTGCTTGTTCCTGGGTCTCCCCCACTTGCCCCTTTACTGTGCTCCTGTCCCCTCTCTGCGCTTCCATATCTGGCAGCTAATCCCTCTCTTCTCCCATCCTCCTCTTTCTCCTGTTTCCCCGCTCAGACCCTTGGCTCCATTGTTTCCCCTCTTGATGACTTTAATTCCTTGTCTACAGGGATTGATTTGTGTGCCCCCCCGTGACCAGACAAAAGACAGCCTTTATCCTCGGCAGGCTCACTCCTGCCCCGCCCTCCCTCAAAGTAGAGCACTTGGCAAGAATTTACAGACTGTAACTTTCAGCTGCCATTTTCCATCAGAGGCACTGTGTTATCCAAGTGGCAGCTCCCCCACCTATCCTCCACTTCCTTTATAGAATCAGGGATCACATGACCTGTCCCTTGCATACTCTTATACCCTGAATTCCCATTTGCTTCTTATACTCTCCTACCACTAGGTGCCTTTGCATCCTAGCTATTCTCATTCCTGTATGCACCTTTTTCTGCTTCTTTTATGCTGCTGTTCCTGTACTAACCTCATTTTCTGCCCTATCCTCCCTCCTCTTTTTCCACTTGCTCCTCATCCCCTGTCTTTTACTGCCTGTCTTTGGTTGAATTCTACCTCAGTGTTACTCCATTCTCTCTGCCCCCCAGGTGATTCCAGCCCTGAACTGTTTACACATCCTGCCCTGTAGTCTGCACCCCTGATCATCTAGCTACCCTGAATCCTAATAGCTTCCTTCCTTTATACTCAGGATAACCTCTCTATCCTCTCCCAAATATAATCTCTAACTAAAGAATCACTTCATTTTGGCAAGCTCTCCCTGCTGTGGGAATTGAACCTCTAGCTATGCTGCACTTACATCTCCATAATCCATGGCACCATCCACTAGGCTAACTCAGTTCACCTGTTTCCCCGCCCTCTAATTTCACCCTATCCTATCCTTTCCTCCTTTAGTGCTATACTGCCTACCTCCACAAAAGGCCACTATCCTGCTTTTCACATGAATACACAATTTAACTTGGTTGCCAGTTTCCAACACAAAGCACTGTGCCTGTCTTTTTCTCCCCAATCCTTTGAAGCAGTCTGCCCCACTGTCATGACACCCTTCGAACGCTCCGTTCCCCAGCTGCTGTCCCCTGGTTTCAATCACTCCTTTTTGCCTTGCCTCTTCCTATCACATCATATGTCTCTGATCTCCTTACTTCTTCTCTCGGAGGATACTGAAACCAATCCCAACCCCCCCAGTCCCTCCTTGTTCTCTGCCTGCCCCCGCATGGAACAACACTAAAGGCCTGCGCATCACACAAATGAACATCTAAAGCCTCAGACCCAAGCTCCGTGAGTTTGAGGCGTAGACCCATCACTATAGCCTTGATGTACTTGTAATCTCTGAGACCTGGTTGAAGCCGTATATCCCCTCCCATAAGATAACTATCACCGGCTACACAACCTTTCAAAATGATTGGCCCTCTAAACGCGGTGGTGGCATACTTATTTATGCCAAATCCTCCTTGTCTGTGACTGAATTCTTACCCCGTGATGCTTCTTCTGCGGAATCAGTCTTCATCTCTATAGTACTTGAGCAAGTGAAAAAATTGTTTATTGGGTGTATCTATATCACTCCCAGTGCTCCCTCCTCATCCCTTACCATTCACATCACCTCCTGGACCTCTGTCCCACCCACAGATTTGGTTTTATGTGGCACCTTTAATAGCAACTGGCTAGGCCCTGGGTTGGGTTCTGTCCACAATGCCCTAGCTGACTTGCATCTTTCCCAGCTCATTAGCAATCCTACCAGGCTTAACAATAAATCCGGTCACCGTACTCTTCTTGACTGGGTTCTTACTAAGAACCCTCAGCACATTAAAGCCTCTGGCATTCTGCCTAAAGCCTTGAATGATCACTCCCCCACCTTTTGTGTCTGAAGGAACAATTTCCCAAATCCACCCCCCCCCCAAAAATGGTGCTCTCTAGGGATATGACCTTGTTCTGTCCCCAAGACTTCCTAACCCCTCTCTCGCAAGCCAACTGGTCCCCTGTCAACCGTCTACCTGATGCTGACATGACCCTAGAATACTTTACGATCATCTTCAATCTATAGTCAACCACCACGCACCTTTGGTTAAGCGGAGGTCCAAGGAGGCTTCTGCCCCTTGACTCTCCAAGGCACTAAGAGGTCTCATGGCTTCATGTGATGCTGCATGGAAGGTATACAAGAGCTCTGGTTTGCCAACTGACTGGCAGGCCTACAGACACCTTCGTAACCAATGTACGTCCCAGTTCCACTCGACCAAGCGTACATAGCTGCGTACCTTGCAAGCCAATAATCTCTCTAACCACAAGGAATCTTGGAGACAGATAAACTTCCTACTTAAGGGCAAATCCTTTTCCTCACCCCACACCATGCAACTCAGTGGCTCCGAGATCACCAACCCGGTACAATCGCATAATTTAATATAGCCTTCACAGACCTATCTAAATATAAGTCCTCCCTACCGACACATGCTCCACCTCCACCCTCTCCCACTCCCACTGGTAGTAGTCTGTCCTTCCACCTCAAATTGGCCACCCAGAAAGAGGTTGTGCATCATCTCAACAGCATCAAGGACACCTCCTCACCTGGGTTTGACTCTTATGATCCTTGTTTTCTTAAACTGGGTGCCCCTGCCATAGCCTCTCCCATGCACAACCTAATCAACAAGTCCTTTTGCTCAAGTACCGTGCCCAGTAAGTGGAAAGCAGCAACAGTCATTCCAATACACAAGAGCGGTCCAAATTCCTTGTTTGAAATCTATCGTCCCATCTCCATCCTTTGCCCCTTTGCTAAAATTCAAGAAAAAATAATCCACACCCAGCTTCAATCCTATCTTGAACTGAATAACTCTCCATGTTCCAGCATGGCTTCCTCAAATCTCATAGTACCCACACCGCCCTCATCACTGTTATATTTGACATCCTCAGTTGTATGGATAAAAGCCTTGTGTCAGGTACAATATTTGTTGACCTCACCAAGGCTTTTGACCTTGTTAATCATGATCTCCTGTTGCATACATTACTCACCTCTGGTCTCGATGCCCTATTTCCGAACTGGTTCACAAACTACCTCACTGGCCGTACTCAATGTGTCAAACGGGCTGGCCAGACTTTTCCTTTCTGGGGAATCCACAGAGCTCTATTCTTGATCCACTCCTGTTCTCCTTATTTATCAGTGAGCTCCTGCAACACTGTGGGGGTGCGTCAGTTCAATTATATGCTGACGATGCCATCCCCTACCGGTCCTCCTCTGACCCCGCCTTGTTAAACAACCTTCTCTAGCAGGATTTCCTGAACCTCGAGACTTGGTTTCTTAATAACTTGCTAGTGCTTAATACTAAGAAAATGAAATCTATGCTCTTCTATCACTGGATCCTCAAGCCTTCCATCTCGCCCACACTGTTAATCTACTCCTCTCAGGACGACCCTCTTGAAATGGTTCAGTCTTTTAAATATCTGGGCTTGACCTTCAATCAATCAATCGCATTTTATTTGTAAAATAGCGCTATTCCAGAAGATCATAACGCTAGTACATAAACAATAAAAAAGTTCATATTAAAAACAACTGCAGCAGCTCAAATAAAATCAGGGAATGCCAAAATAAATAAATAAGTTTTTAAGGCAGATTTAAAACTCTCCACCGTCAGGCACTGTCGTATCTGACGAGGTAGAGAATTCCACAGGGATGGGGCCACAAATTCAAACACTTGAACCCCAGATGACTTTAAATGAATCCTGGGAATCTCTAGCAATCCCTCGTCAGTGCAGCGAAGCAGCCGGAAGAGCAGCAGGGATGAAGAAGATCTTGCAGATAATTTGGTCCCTGTCCGTGTAGGGCCTTGTAGGTCAGTAAACTGACCTTAAAAGTGATCCGCCACTGAATAGGCAGCCAGTGCAGAACGTGCAGCACTAGCGTGACACGACAACTACGAGGTAGCCCGGTCAACAGCCTAGCTGCTGCATTCTGCACCAGCTGCAGGCAGCGGCTATCAAGCCCCGGGAGCCCTAGGTAAAGGGCATTACAGTAATCAAGATGCGAGGTTACAAAGGCGTGAACCAAAACTAGCAGGTCATCGGGTGAAACTAGGTGCTTGATCCGGGCTATATTCCTTAGATGGTAAAAGGCAGTCTTGACAACGGATGACACCTGATGTTTAAGCGTCAATCCGTCATCAAGAATCACACCCACCCGAGCCAAAGCCCTGAAGCTTACCCCCTTGACGGCGCCTCTACCGGACGACCTGGGTCCACCACCAAAACCTTAGTCATACCTGGGTTCAGCCTCAGCCAGCTGGCACTCATCCAGTCCTCGATCTCAGAAAGGCAGTTGTTAAAATTCGAGATAGCTCCCCCCCGATTGGGCACAAAGGACAGGTAGAGCTGAGTATCATCTGCATAACAGTGAAAACTCAGCCCATACCGCCTTATAATGTCTCCCAATGGCCGCATTTACACTGCGAACAGCATAAGAGACAGCACAGAGCCCTGTGGGACTCCACATAGCAGGGAGACCTTGTCAGAGGAGTAAACCCCGCAGACAACTCTCTGAAACCTGCCAATGAGGAAAGAATGGAACCATCTGAGGACTGTACCAGACAGTCCACAGATTAACTGCAGGCGTTCAACTACCACTCCATGGTCCACAGTGTCAAATGCTGCCGAGAGATCAAGAAGAACCAAGATGGAACGTCTCCTCCGATCTCTTGCTGTAAGGAGATCATTGAGGACCCAAACAAGGGCCGTCTCGGTACTATGCTGTTTCCGGAAACTGGACTGGAGAGGATCATAGATGTTGTGGATGGTCAGATGATCTTCCAGCTGCAGCGCGACCACCTTCTCTATAACCTTACCCACTAAGGGAAGGTTAGAGATGGGTATGTAGTTAGCAAGACAGTCTGGGTCGAGAGATGGTTTCTTAATAAGGGGTATCACTACCGCCTCCTTCACGGTGCCTGGAAACACCCCAGAATCTAACGAACACCAGACTATCTCAGCAAAGACCGGGCCAATGGTCTCAACGCACCCCACAAGGAGGCGCGTTGGGCCCAGGTCCAAACCACAGCAGGTCGGCTGCAAAGACTGGATAATCCTCATGACATCCCTAATCGTCGGCCAGCCGAAGTCAGACCAGACAGACCAAGGAGCTGCCACCTCCCACCGATCACCGTCAGCCCCTTTGGAGCACACTGCATGGATCTCAGACCTGATGTAGGCAACCTTATCGGCAAAAAAGCAAGCAAACGTGTTGCATTTCTCTTGCGACAATGCTCTCCAAAACTGCAGACAGGCTGGATTGCACAGTCTGACTACAGTTTGGAAGAGCTGAGCTGGTTGATTTTGTGCCACAGCAATCTCCCTGGACAGGAACTCTGCCTTCTTATGGGGGATTGCCGATTGATAGTCCTTATAATGGGCCAACAATCAAAGTCTGTCGTCATCCAGGCCCAGTTTTCACCAGTGATGCTCCGGCCTTCGTCCCACTTTCCTCAGGTCCCTCAAGGTCCCATCAAACCAGGGAGACCAAGGGTGCTGGGTAAGGCGGCAAACATGGACAGGAGCGAGACAATCCAGAGCCCCAGTCACAGCGTCATTATAACCACGGACTAGGGCATCCGAATTGCCGCTACTCCTCGGCAGCCCCGATAGGTCCAGTACCACCAACAGGCCATCAGGGGACAAACCCCTTAAAGGACAGTACCGGACCATCTTCGTAGGGGTAGGCCTATACAGGGGGGGCCTAGAAATTGAATCTGATGGTGTGATGGTCCGAACAACTGACTGGCTTCACCACCACATCAGAGGTCTCCCTACCCAGAAGGAAGACTAGGTCCAAGGAATGACCGTGACTATGGTTCGCAGAGGTAATCACCTGTGAGAAGCCCAGCGAATTCATCATCTGGAGGAAGTCTTGACTAAACTGCGAGAGTTCATTGTCGACCCAGGCACTGAAGTCCCCCAGAACCATCCATCTGAGAGACTCTAACACCATGTCGATGATGAAGTCCGCGACTTCCTGCAGGAATTGCTTCTCGCCCCCGGGGGGACGGTAGACGAGAAGTATCCTGCACCCCACACCTGTGCCCACGATACATTCAAAGGATCGAGTCTCCCCAACTGGCACATCCACAAGGCTCAATTCCGATCTAAAACCAATGGCCACACCACCGCCCCTACGATCCAACCTCAGGTGATGTATCACCGAGAACTTGGCTGGAATTGCTGACTCCAAAACTGGGCCAGAATTTTCATCCAGCCACGTCTCAGTGATGCAAGCCAGGTCGGATGATCCAACAAGATCAGCAATCACTGCTGTCTTGTTTTTAATAGATCTGGCATTGCATAACATCACCCAAGTTGGATGAGACCCCGAGGCTGACTGAGTCATCTGCCCACACAGAGTGGAGCCCTTGAGTATGGGAACCAGACAGGGGAAACCCCTAATGGGGACCCATTTCACCCCAGGGCATCTTCTAGTCCCCACCACTCCAATCCGTCCGCTTGGTTCCACTCTCCCTAGAGGTCCAGGGCCCCAACCCCTATGCTTTCTCCTGACAGTCCCCAATGCATGGCATCGAGCATAAACTTCGGCTGGCAAATGAGTACAATCAAGGGGGCAGAGGCCATGGAGCTCAAAAGGAGAGTAACACCAGACGGGGAGAGACCCCTGCCAACACATAATAGATAAACAAATAAAGCAAATTTACCACACAACCAAAACCCAAAAACAACTTAAACAAACTAATAAAAGTCCCCCACCCAACACCTTTACAAATACAATTCAGGTAGAAATAAAATAACAAATAAATAACAGTAAGTGAGTCAGTATAACTACAGTTTTATCAAAATTAATAAAGATGGGGCTCTCACCCCCACCCCCACCACCACTAAAATCAAAATCTAGGTACTGTTCTCTCACAACAGTACATAAAGACTAAGAATGAAAACATGCATACCAGAGGCCCTCTCATGACCTCACTAAACAGCCATCTGATAGTCAAGCCCTTAAGTCACCAAAGTACTTAGCTTTTCCCAGGTCCAGATGATCAACCAGAGCCCAATACTCAAAACAGGAGTGCAACACAATCCAAACGACAAATGCAACAAGTTCTAACCGAGTCCCAGAGAAGGGAACGGCCCAGCGATAGTCCAAACCCAAACCCCCCCCCTTGGGTCAGGGTCCCAGAGTCAAAGCCACCAAAGACAGCAATGCCCTGGAGACCCCCCAGGGTGGACGACGAGCTGAACCCTCCAGCATGCCCCCGTCCTATCCCCCAACCCCACAGAGTGTTCAGGCCAGGCCGCCGCTCACCAGTCCCAACTCAGAGCCCAGCAAGTTTCTTCTTCACTGAAAGGATCACAGTCATGTGATTCACCACTTCAGCAAATCGTTCCAATCCTGCGGTGCCAAAGTCCAGGAAAATAACTCAAGCCACAGTCTGGAAGGAAACAGCAGCCAAAGCCGACGAAGACTCCAAAGCCAGCACCGGCTTGGAGACCGCCCTAGTCCAACACTCCCCAAGGTCAGGGCCCCAGATTCAGAGCGACCCAATGACTGCTCCTATTCTGCAAGCCCCCCGGAGTGGACAAAAGACTTCACGACCAGCCCCTCTACCCACGGGGAACACAGACAGAGCGCTCCTTCCCACTGCAGCAACAAGTCTTGGCCTAAGCACAGTTCTATATAGTCCCGGACAGTCTACAAATGATAGAAGACAGATGCCCGTCCTGGGCAAGCTCACCACCTCCCTCTGGGTCAAAGCACTGTTGAGGCAGAAAAACGCAGCCAAACATAGGACCTCAGAGCATTTAGGTAGTCCCCCAAAACAAAATCTTCCTCCAGTACAATCCTCGGGGTGATCACAAAACGTCCCGGCAGATTAACAACATCACACAGCTGTACTGTCGCACTTTCAAGTAGCTGACTTCAGGGAAAAGCAGGGCTCAAAACAGACAACCCACAACAGCAATAAAAAATGTGTCCAGATCCGAAGCAGGTAAATGGAGTTGCAAGGCCGTTAAATACAAAAATAGAGTAAAAGCTGGTGCCAAGTGCAGAGAGTTAAAGCACTTAATGGCATCTCAGACCAAAACTAAAGCCTGAGCGAAAAACAAGGCACACAGCCATGACTGTAACAAAGCAGTAACATACGATAACAAACAACAGTGGCGAGATAAAACTCGAAAACAAACAAAAACACAAAAAACAGTATAAACTAACTCACTAAAAGCCCTACCTAACAAATTAACCGACAAACAAACGGAAAAGAAAAACAAAAATGATAAAACTTTAAAAAATTATACTGCTGGTGCAGCAGAACTCAAGGCAGACCCACACCAGTCGGCACCTTGGACTCCCACCTCACCTTTGACACCTACGTTTCGTCAGTGGTCAAGATCCTCCATCAGACGCTTGGAATGTTGTATTACCTCAAGCCCTATCTTATATCTGCATCCCACCTTGTCATTGCCTCCTCCTCTCTACTTCCTATTATCTTCTATGGTGCCCCAATCTTCAACTCCGCTCAAGTCTCCCTCCTTACCAAGCTAAAAAGAACAGTTACATAAGAACTTACCACAACAGCAGATCTTCAAGAGAGGTTCCTGCAGTAGGTCATAAAATACAAGACTGTGCTCCCTGGCATCAAGACCACATGGCAAACTTTTACTAGCAATGTCTGGTGGGGGACCGCCCACACGACGTCACGTGACGGACGTCAGCGTGACCCTATACAGTGGGTGGTCCCCATGCCTGCCTTCCAGTTCTCCCACCGGAGACCCCAAAGGGTATGACAGGAGAAAGGATGGAAATCCTGGAGCTCCATCCAGAACAGCCTGTAGAAAATACAGAAAGCTGGGGGAAGGAGGGAGGGAGAGAAAGTGTGACCTACTGCAGGAACCTCTCTCCAAGATCTGCTGTTACGGTAAGTTCTTACGTAACTGTACTATCTTACTTCGATAGGGTTCCTGCAGTAGGTCATAACATATAGGACTGAATTCCAAGCAGTCACCCTCAGTGAGACCCACTGAAACAAGGGAGGAGGAAGGATAACTGACTGACCAGAGCAGGTCTAAGACAGCAGACCCTGCAAAATGGCTAGGCCAAACCCAGCCCTACGCCTAGAGACAATGTCCAAACTGTAATGCTTCGTGAAAGTGTGAACTGAACTCCAGGTAGCTGCAGCGCAAATCTCAGCTGCTGAAACATTTTTTAGGAAGGCAGCGGAAGTGGCCATCCCCCTAGTGGAGTGATCTCTGACCTCCCCCAGAAGAGGTTTATCGTACTTCTAATAACAGAAACGGATGCAGTTAGCCAACCATTTGGACAGACACTGCTTAGAAACTGCCAACCCCAGGGTTCTGGAGGCAAAGGAGACAAACAACTGATCTGCTTTGTGGACATCTTTGGTCCTGTGGATGTAGTAACGCAAAATCCTATGTATATGTAATGTATACAGAAGAGCCTCACCCTTATTTGAATGAACCACAGCTGCTGGGGTGAAGGGCCCAGTGGTGTCACGGACACACCAAAGAGGATTTCCCCCACATCTGCACCTGGCTGGAGGGAAGTAAAGAATCCCTGCCACCAGGGACCTCGAACCCTGATGGATAATGTCGCCGAGGCCCAGGGTCATGCCCCCAGAGGGGTCAGTTTCCTGGACCCCTGTATGGGGGAAGACAACAAGAACTGCAGAGCTCCGGGCAGGGACAGGCAAGGTCGAGGGGATGGAACCCAAACTCACCGCCCAGAAAAGAAGACCCCCCCCCCGCTATAGATCAGGAGAGGGAGCCAGGGCCAAGCAGAGCCCATCAAGGCCAACTTCCAAAGTGGGGCACCGGGGCAGCTAGTTGGGCTGAAGTGCACCGAACACTCAAGCTAAAGCCAGACCTACACTTAAAGGAGGGGGAGGGCAGTCTAAAGGGCCCGGACAGCCCCCAAGAAATCCACTGGCATGTCCTCCAAGTGGGGATAAGAGGAAAGGAACCCCAGGCCTGGGGGGGGGGGGACACCAGAGTGCCCCTAACACTACCTAGCAGGGTCAAATATGGCTATGGCCCCAAGTACCTAAAGTGGGTCAAGAACCCAAGAAGTGCTCCACAAAGAATAACAGCAAGAGGAACCTATGTAACTCCCTGCCAAAACCCTTGGCTGCTAAAGCTGCATACAGTCGGGAGGCAGGGGCCTCCCCTCCTGACATCAGTTACCTCGGGGGGATCGGGGGGGCAGAGGAAAGGAGGGAGGACTGCAGCATTCACGCTTTGGCAGGGCCCCGCACGGCACCATTCAAAGGTTTCCGGAGGATGGTGAAGGCACATGGCACACAGAGCCCAGGGCCCCATAAGGGCCAAAGAAACCTGATGAGGGAGGCAAACAGGTGGCACCAACAGGACAGCCAGTGAGCCATCGCAAGTGATGAAGGGAGCAGTAACTGCCCTGGCATCAAACCTCCGGCAGGTGCAAATCTGTGTGGGAAGGGAAGCGCCCTCAGACCCCTGCGAGGCAAGGGAAGGCACACGATGCAAGGGGAGGCACAGGGCACCTCCGGCAACAGGCAACACCCCATACAGACAGACTGCAACAGACAAACACCAACCGCCGGGCCTCAAGGGCTATTGGGGGCTGGGACAGGAGAGGCAGTGGCATTACCATTCCCAAGGCCGAGTCAGTGGAGGAGGCACGGGGCGCCACTGCCGAGGGCCAGGGCCAGCCGAAATTGGCCACAGGAGAGAAGAACAGATCCCAACCGACCCAAAACGGGATGGGGGTAAACTTCTAAAGGACCCGCTGCAGCATGACCCTGGAAAGTTGCCCAAACAGGCAACAGCATAGAACTGGTCAGAGCCCAAATTGCAGCAACGACCGGAGAAAGACCGGGGAGAGGAGCACCCCACCCCAGCACTGGAGAGAATCCAAAACCCCTCCTCGGGGTTACATGAGCCAAGATCCTGAGGAGAAAGAACCAGAGACACAAAGGAGCCCCACTCTCCCCTGGAGAAATGATCTGCTGCTGAGGAAAGGAGGCAAAGCTGAATGTCTGACTTGCTGGTTGGTCTGTAGAAGAAAGGAAAATCCTAGGACGGCAGGCCTAACTGCTGTAGGTCTGCCCCCCAAAAATCGCTGCCTGCTAGAAGAGAGGAAGGGGGTGGGGCGCAGAGGTCAGATCTGGCAATTCATTTGAAGAGAAAAGTAAAAATGAGAAAAAACACAAGTAAAATAAAAGTACAAGAAAGTGGTCTGAAGCGTGATGGTTAATGGCAGGAAAAGAACTGGGAAGGGCGTGGGGGCCACCCACTCTTATAGGATAGGGTGATGTCAGGGTGTGACATCTGAGTGGGTGGCCCCAGTGTGGCCTGCTGCAAGAGATACCCCTTGAAGTAAGACCTTGCCTTTTCAGGCTCCCTACCTCCTTTCATGTAAAATCTTGTGTGTTTAACAAAACTGCCACAAAAATAACAAACTCTAGTGTATTTTAAACTAAAACCGAAGACCTGAATTCTGTCATCATATAAATGGTGACGTTCTGGCCTCAAAGTGGAGATCAGCAATACTACTGCTGCGCACTCGACGATGTGAAAAAAGGAACTGAGCCAGTTTGGGGCTGGCACAGTTGCATACCAGCAGGTGCATGTGGTGACGTGCACACAGGGCCTACTCATGCCACCAGCCCTCCAGAAGAGTTCTGGCTCCTGTAGGGTCCTGGCGCCTCAGGCATAGACCCATTAGTGGGAATCTAAGGAGAAGACTGATTCATGGGAAAGCTGTTTTTTTAAAACGTTTTATTAAATCCTTTAGAGATGCTACATAAAAGATGTTACCACCAAAGTACCTTATATCCTCGATTTACAACATCAACCACTATTTGAAGACAGCTTCTGTTTCAAACTTGTTCCTGCATCTGCAGCTTTTATAGCGATCATATATGCTATAGCTAAATGCTTGCTGCACTGCACAATGTACCTTATGTGCTCTGCTAGAATGGCATATACTATGACAAACCTTGTTAATATATCGATCCTCTACAAGAGTTGTCATATACTACAATAAACCTTGTAAAGAAATGATGCATTACCTCCTCTATGACGCCATCTGACTAAGAGGCTCTCCAAGTCAAGCTATTATGTCACCATAACTGCACACTTTTGGATTGGGACTTGTGAGTAGCCACATCACACCAACTGCAAATCAGTCCCTCTGCATCCAATACTGACCTGCCATTGCAAATATGGCTGCCACCGTTACTCACTAAAAACCTTCAGCTAGGCCCTAAAAATAAAACTCCCTTAAATTAAAAAAAAAAAACTAATTAAATGAATCAAGCTAAAAAAGACAACAAGCCTCAACACAAAAAGCACTGCGGCAAGGGCATAGGCAAAAAGACAGGTTTCAAGAAATACCCACTCATACATACCCCAATAATGCAAAGCATCATGGTATGTATACCATGAAAATCTGGATGGGTTCTTTTTAAGCAGGAGTGCATAGTACCAAACTGTTTCTCACACAATCTGCAAAGGCTGAGAACAAAGGTTACAGACACACGTTTTGCTCCTTTCAGGACTCATCAGTGTACCTTATCACTAGGCCAACCCAGAGGGAAACTAACCAACCCTTACGTGGTCTTATGGGTTTGGGTCATGGTGGGACCAAAATAAGAAAACAAGTTAAGAAAACAAAGAACCTCAGCACAAAGGTACAGAGGCGAAGATTGCCTAAAAAGGGCATTGGCAACTCACACATTCACCAGTAATGTAAATTACTATGAAAATGTAGACTGGTTCATGGGTGACAAGTCATGTATAATGAATCTGATAAATTTATTTGATTGGATGACTGAGGAACTAGATCAGAGTGGAGTAATGGATGTGGCCTACCTAGACTTCAGTAAGGCATCTGACTCAGTTCCACACAGGAGATTATAAAGCAAGCTGAGTAGCCTAGGAATGGGTCAAAAGGTGGTAAACTGGGTAAGAAACTGGTTAGGGGACAGGCAGCAGAGGGTGGTAGTAAACGGAGTTCACTACGAGGAGGGGAGGGTGGCCAGCTGAGTGCCTCAGGGATCGGTGCTGGGACCAGTCCTCTCTATAAGTGACACTGCAGAGGATCTGGAGGGAAAGGTCTGCTTCTTTGTGGATGACAACAAAATCTGCAATACAGAGGATACTCTGTTTGGGGGGGTGGGGGTGGAAAGGATGAGCAGAGACCTGAGAAAACACGAGGAGTGGTCATGAGTATGGCAGCTGGGTTTTAATATGAAAAAGTGCAAAATAATGCACTTGGGGCACAGAAACCCAGAGACAGAAGAAAAATTACTTACCATAGTAATGGTTGTTTCTTCTAATGGAGTCTTGCTGTATTCTGACAATATGCAGTTAGACCGACCGGTTCAACTGCCCCGGAGAACCAAGAGTTAAATTCTACACAAATGCATAGAACGTTGAGCTCGAGCTCGGTTTTCAAACCACTGTCCTCGGTACCTTCTAGTAACAGATCAGATTCTATGAAGCAAACTAGATTAATATGTATGTAATGGCCAAAACTAAGCCTAAACAGGACCCCAACAGGGGCAATGTAAGGAAAAAAACAAACAAACAAAGGGCATATAAAACACTCAAGTCACAGATGCCCATAGAAAACCATTACCACTAATGGTTTAAACCATAAAGTTGCTGCAGAAGAGTCACCCTTCCCCAGGTTCTGAAGGGGAGGTAGGGTGGGAGGTCAGAATTCAGCAAGACTCCATTAGAAGAAACAACATGAATTCTTGCTGTATTCTGGCAATATGCAAACTATAAAGCAGTGCCCCCAGGAGGTGGGCACAGAACCTATTTGGGGAATAGGCTCTGCAGTACTGCTGTGCCAAACCTGGCATCACTACTTGCCTGACTATCCAGGCTATAATGCTTAGTAAATATATGGACAGACTTCCAGGTGGCAGCCTTACATATCTCAAGCAAGGGGACTTCCCTGGCAGCTGCCAGGGAGGCCGCAGTGCCTCTGGTAGAGTGGGCCCTAAGACCTATTAGTGGGTCCTTACCCAGCTTACTGTAGCAGAACTGGATACAAGTCACAATCCATCTGGCTATAGTCCTTTTTGCAGCTGGCCTGCCCTGACCAACTTCACCATAAGTGAGAAAAAGCTGGGAACAATCCTTCCTTAGCTATTTTGTCCTGTCCATATAATAGCTAATAGCTCTTTTAACATCCAGGCTGTGCAGTCTGCGTTCACCTGAACTAGAGTGATCTGAGAAAAATATAGGCAAAGTAATGGATTGGTTCAGATGGAAATCAGAAACCACCTTAGGGAGGAATTTCCTACTAGTTCAGAGCGCTGTCTTATCCCTGTGAAGTGAAATATAGTTGGGCTCCACAGACAAGGCCTGAAGCTTTAAGCAGAAGTGATAGCCACTAGAAAAACAATTTTCCAATTGAGAAACTTGAGTTCTGAAGAAAACATAGGTTCGAAAGGAGGCTGCATAAGCTGACCTATACATATTTTCAGGTCCCATGCAGGGGTAGGTTCCCTATGTGGGGGGGGGATGAAGATGCAATAACCCCTTGAAAAACATTTTAAAAATTGGGTGTGCAGTCAGAGAAGATGCCTTCCCTGCTGAAAGATAAGCAGAGATAGCAGAAAGATGTATCTTCAGGGTAGATGGCTGTAAATGCAGAGGCTGAAGGTGGACCAGATAATCCAGAAGCGCCAGTACTGCAGCTTGCTGTGGATCCAAATCCTTCTGTGCACACCAGATGGAAAATCTTTTCCATTTAGAGGAATAGGTTTTTCTGGTAGCAGGCTTTCTGGCACCTTTCAGAATATCCAGGACAGATTGAGACATTTGTAAATCTGCATATTCAAGGTTTTCAAGAGCCAAGCCCTGAGGTGAAGGGACTGAAGATTGGGGTACATTATCCTGCCCTAAGAGAATGTCAGCAGGTTGTACCTCCTGGGTAGAAAAATCGGTTTGGTCACTGACAGTGATAACAGCATCGAGTACCATGGCAGTCTGGCCCAGTCTGGGGCTATGAGAATCATTGTGGCAGACTGAGACCTCAGCTTGACCAGGACTCTGGCTATCAGAGGAAAGGGAGGAAAAGCATAACGGAACCTGTTTGACCAATCCAGAAGGAGAGCATCCAGTGGCACTGAGCCCTGGAGTGGAGGCCTGCAACAATACAGAGGTAACTGGTGATTGTCTGGGGCTGCAAAGAGATCTATCTCTGGACCCCCCCCCCCACCTCCTGAATACTGAGAGAAGTGACCTGCTTGCTCAAGGTTCATTCATGATGGCCCTGGCTGATTCCGCTGAGAGCATCTGCCAGTACATTGTCCTTGCTTGGTAAGTGAACTGCTAACAGTGACATGTTGAGAGAATATGCCAGCTTCCAAATCTTCATGGATTCTGTGCACAGCAGGGAGGATCCTGTTCCCCCCTGCTTGTTGATGTAGTACATGGTGATGGTGTTGTCTGTCCTGACCTGCACCACCTTGCCCTATAAGAGACTGGCAAACTCCTGAATAGCCAGGAGCACTGCTCTGAGCTCCAGAAGACTGATGTGCAAGAGAGACTCCTGAGGGAGCCAGGTACTGTGTGCTGTTTGATCCCCCAGGTGGGCACCCCAGCCCAGGAGAGAAGCATCCGTTGTCAGCACCAGAGAGGGTACCTGAGGGAGAAAGGCAACCCCCACTCTGAGGTTGTCCATCTCCTGCCACCACTGAAGAGCTAACAGAAGGGTGGGAGACACTGGAATCAGTTTGGACAGAGAATCCTTTTTCTGAGACCAGAAGGATCTCAGGTGGAACTGAATGTCCCTCATCTGGAACCTGGCTCCCAGGACTACAGCTGCGGTGGAGGCCATGTGTCCTAGAAGCTGTAAGAAGTACCTTTCTGGCCGAGGAACTCGAACCTGAAAGAATTTTGACAATTCTATGAGGGTCTGTGCCCTTGCAGAAGGCAAAAAGGCCCTTACCTGAATGGTAGTCAGCTCTGCCCCTATAAAGTCTAGTACCTGTACTGGGGCTAACACAGACTTTTGATGATTTACCAAAAATCTCAGAGAGTGAAGAGTATCCTGAGTGAGTTTTAGGGCTTCTGTGACCTGCTGGGGGGATTGACCCACCAACAGTCAGTCGTCCAGATAGGGGTAAACTGAAACCCTTTGCCTTCTGAGGAATGCCACCACTACTGCCATACATTTTGTAAACACTCTTGGTGCAGATGTCAGGCCGAAGGGCATAGCCCTGAATTGGTAGTGGCCTGAAGGCAGTCGAAATCTAAGATATTTTCTGTGAGACTGTCTGATGGGGATGTGGAAGTAAGCATCCTTTAGGTCTAGGGATGCCAGCCAGTCCCCTTGTTTGAGAGTAAGTAGAATGGTAGCCAGGGTTGTCATTTTGAATTTTGGCTTTGTAAAATGCCTGTTTAGGAATCTGAAATCCAGAATGGGCCGCCACTCCCCATTTTTCTTTGGAGTCAGGAAGTACCTTGAGTACAGTCCTTTTCCCCTGTGCTGAGGTGGCACAGGTCCCACTGCTCTTGACTGAAGAAGTGTGGAAACCTCTGCCTCCAGCTGAGCTGTTTCTGCAGTGCTGGAAGGTCTGAAAATTCTTGCTGACAGTTTTGGAGGCACCTTGAAAATGAGAGCAAGTCCCTGACCCACTATCTCCAGGATCCATTTGTCTGACGTGAAGGAATGCCAGGCCAGGAGATAGTAGGTCAGCCTGCCCCCAACAGGGTAAGGGGAAGCGGCCTGAACAGAGCTTTCAGGGTGTCTGTTTCACTGGAGTAGCAGACTGGGGTAGCACCCCTCCTGCCCCTCCCTCTAAAGAACCCCCTGGGTTGCTGGTAAGAGGGAAAAGCTTGGGCCTGGTGGAAAGGCCTGGGGTAAGGTCTGCCCCTGCCCTGCTGCTTCTGAGGAGTGGCAGCTTTCTCTTTTGATGAAGCACTCCTGTATGCCACTCTGTACTCATTCATTTTCTTCATATGTGCCTCAGTCTGTTCCCCAAACAGAGTTCTGGACAAGAGGAAAATCCATGGCATTATTCTGCGTGTCCTGGGACAGGTTAGTACACCTGAGCCAGGAAAAACACCTGAGGGATACAGCAGAAGCCATAGCCCTGGAAGCTGCATCACTGGAGTCCACAGCCACGTGGAACTGGGACTCAGATGCTTGTATCCCCCTTACTGACCAGCTCCTGAAGGTCAGCAGAAAGCTCAGGAGGGGGTCTTTTTAGCTAGTCATTCGACAGCCTCCCATAAGGACTTTTGATACCTGGAGGCATAAGCCATATAGAAGGCTTGCCTGATACCCAAGGAAGATGCCAGGTACCATTTTTGGCAAGAGAATCCACCTTCCTGGAATCCTTGTCAGGGGGGTGAGTAGCCAGAGGAATGCCAGCCTTCTCGCAGGCTGCAGTTTGAACTACCCCTACATGGCTAAAATGACTAGCTAAAAAATCAGTACCACTGCCAGCCAGAAGGTACTTCCTGTCCATCTTCTTATCTACAGGAGGGAAAGAACTAGGGGTTTAGAGGATCTTTAAAGTCTGCTTCTTAAGGGACTTATGAATGGGAATCAAAAGTCCCTGGGATACAGGAAGATCCATCGTCTCCTTGTAATCCTCTTCCTCATCATCCTCTTGCCTGGCCTCTTGTACAGAGAGCTGCAGGGTCTCAGCCACCTGTCTCATAAAAGCAAAATGGGAGGTAGCCTCAGAGACAGGCCTAGGAGGGGATTCATACTGAGGATGGTCAGGGGAGACCTCAGGGTCGGTGAGTTTCCCTTCATCCTGTTCCTCCTCCTCCTCATATTCACAAAAGTAATACTCCCCAGGATCAATGTGTCCTGAAGGAGTTGAACCGGTATCCGGAACCACTGGCTGCCCAGATGGAAGCTGCAACAGTTCGCCAAACCCAGATTGCAAAGACTGCACTATTCGGATGGCCTTTGTAATTTCATCCGTGGTTGGAACCGAGACCCATTGTTTACGTGGTTCCGAACCGGAGCGTTAGGCTTTCTTCGACGGGTAAGCGGGTTCAGAAGCCGACTCCGAACGTCGTTTAGCCGTCAGTGGTTCACCCTGGTTTGAAAGGTCGGTTGTAGAATCCGAAGGTTCAGTAGTGAACCGGAACCAGCCTCAGCAGTCTTGTCCATTTTTTCCTTCAGTTTACCGAGGCGCCTGTCTAAAGCAGACCGAGGGAAATTCTTACAAATATCACAGTGTGTTTGCAAGTGGTTAAAACGCAAACAATAGAGACAAACCAAATGTAGATCAGCTTTTGCAAATTGCTCCCCACACTCAGTGCAATGCTGAAACCCAGTGGGACCGGTTTTTCTCTTGGGTTTCTGCGACATAACCCTAAAATTTGGAGTTTAACCCAGTGGCTTAGTTAGGCTGGTTAAGCAAGAATCAAATACCTACTTTATCCATAGTGGCTTAGTTAGGCCAGGATAAAGAACAGAAAAAATAAGAAAATTACCCCTGAAAGCTTAGTTAGGCCGGGTGATAGAGAAGACAAAGTCTGAACTGGCCAACGGTTTAGCGCCAGCCAAAAATGAACCAAGAGCCCCTCGTTCTGGTCAGGACTTTGCACCAGTATCCCAATACAGTGAAAATTTAGACAAAAAGAGAAATTTAGAAGTTTGGTCCCCTCACAGTCATGGAACCAATCGGAAACGGAACACTTACCCAGCCTAGGAAACATGCACTATACCGAAGACAGCGGTTTAAGAACATACTAAATTTAAAACAACAAAGCGGTTTGAATAAACCAACAAAACTCAGCTAGACCGAAAACAGCGAGGAGAAATCTCTGAGGCGTCTTCACTGGTGAGCGGAGTAAAGAATCTGATCAGTTACTAGAATGTACCGAGGGCAGTGGTTTGAAAACCGATCTTGAGTTCAACGTTCTATGCAACTGTATAGAGTTTAACTCTTGGTTTTCCGGGGCAGTTGAACCGGTCGGTCTAATTGCATATTGTCAGAATACAGCATCACTTCATGTTGTTTGAATTTAAAATGGATGGAGTGTTACTGATGACCATCAAGCTGGACAGAGGCCTGGAGGTAATAATCTCTGATGACCTAAAGGTGGCCAGGCAACATGGCAGCGCAGTTGGGAGGGCTAGTAGGATGCTGGAGTGCATGTGGAGAAGTATCACTAGCAGAAAGAGGGAGATGGTGCTGTCTCTGTATAGATCACTTGTGAGACCTCACTTAGAATGCTGTGTACAGATCTGTAGGTCACATCTCCAGAAGGATACAGACAGAGTGGGGGTGGTCCAGAAGGGAGCAACTAAAATGGTGTGGAGTCTGCATCACAAACTCTATGAGGAGAGACTGAAAAAACTGGGGAACCCTCAAAGTACAGTTACAAAAGGACTTACTGTAACAGTAGATCTTCGAGAGGAGCTCTTGCAGCAGGCAACACCGGTAGGACTAAGTTTTATTTTTTTAATTTATTTTCAGTTTAGGATTAATACCTTTGAGTCCAGGGCTTGTTTTCAAAGGTTCCAGGTCATTGTTGAACAAACATTACAAATATAACAGTATTTACAGAGAACAGAAAACAGTTTCACAGACATTCAAATACCAAAGAAATCTTACACATCCAACTAAAGGTTGAAGAGGCTAGGGTAAATAGGGTTCAGCCTTGTAGTTCACTATTTAGTTGGTCAGTCTAGCCTAAGGGGGGTAGGGGGTCAGTCAGGGATGGCGTCGTCGTGGTGGAAGTGGTTTGTCAGCTGAGTGGGCCTCGTTCGGGGATGGGGGGTTGATGAGATAAAAAGGGGGGAGGTGAGGGAGAGGGTTGGGTGGCTGAAATTCTGCCATATTAGTGCTGGCAAGCACAATTCTTTTTTGTATCAAGAAGGGATCTGAGCCCAGATTTGAAGGTACTAATCTGGGTGATTCTGTAAGGTTAGCAGGTAACTCATTGTACCATTTTGGTCCTTGGTACAGGATGGAGTTCTGGGCGAGTTTCGTCCTTTTGAAGGGAATCACCAACCTGTCTATAGCCGTGCTTCTTTTTGATTTGGTGGGAACTGCCGGCATAAAGAGGCAGCCCAGTGCAGGGGGGGAAGCCCATGAAGCACTTTTTTCAGAAGTAGGCAGGTTTGGTATTGTGCTTTAAGATGGAGTGGGAGCCACCCAGTTCGGTGTAGAGCGTGAAGGTGTGGGTGCCCTGGGCAGCCCCTATGGCTAGTCGACAGGCCTTATGTAGTAGTGTGCTGACCTTGTCTAGGGCAGTTTTAGTGCCTGCCCCATAGATAGGCAGCCCATAATCTATGAAGGACATCACTGAAATACCGATGGCAAGTTTCAGAGCATCTGGTGTTATAAAGTACCTATGGTGGTAGAGGACCCCAAGTTTTGTATTCGCTGACTTGACGACTGAGTCTATATGGCCGGAGAAGGTTAGTGTATTGTCAAAGGTGATGCCCAAGTATTTGAACTTTGTTACTTGTTTCAGTGTTTCACCATTATGGTTCTGGATGAGCAAAGGCTGGTATTTCTTTTTGCTTTGGGAGGTAGAGAAGAGTAGACTTTTCGTTTTTTTATGGTTTAGTAGTAGTTTGTTTTGTGTGAACCAGGATTCAAGCTTGAGTAAGCTGTCTTGGAGTTCGGTTGTGATGTAGTTGTGATCTTTCCCAGTGACTGACATCACTGCATCATCAGCATAGAGAATAGTGCATGCTGTACATGCAGACGGTGCAGAGTTGATGAACAGGCTGAAAAGCAGTGGGCCAAGAATAGAGCCCTATAGGACCTCGAGGGACACTTCCCTAGCAGATGACAGGGTGTCTCCAATTTTGACTCGTTGTGACTTGTTTGTGAGGTAGCTTCTGAACCACAGTGCCGTGTCCGGGGATAGACGTGTGAAATGGAGGCAGTTTAGGAGTACTTTGTGGTTAACAGAGTCAAAGGCCTTCATAAGTTCGATGAAGACTCAGCCAACTGCCTCCCCATTATCTAAGGCATCATAAAGCTGGAAAGAGTAATCACCAAGGGCGGTAAGTGTGGAATGCTTTTTTCGGAACCCATGCTGCTGTGGGCAAAGTAGGTTATATTTATCAAGATACTCTGTAAGCTGCTCCAAGACCATTCTTTCAAGTGCTTTAGAAAAGGGTGGTAGAATGGATATTGGTCTATACTTGGACATTAGAGTTTTGTCCCCGGCTTTAAAGACAGGCGTGACATTGGCTAACTTCCATAGTTTTGGAAACACCCTCGTTCTTAGAGATGCATTAAACACCATCGAGAGGGGACCGGACAATTCATTTAGGAGAAGACCCACGAGTTTCATATCCACTAGATCAGCCCCCATCCTAGTCTTGCCAAGAACCCTCTTAATGTGCTTGGTGGTTTCGGACTTGGTGACCTGCTTAAAGTAGAATGGTGGTATTGCATCCTTTGGGGGGGTTAAGAGGGGTAGTGGGGTGTTGCTGCCTGAGCTGATCTTTATAGTAGTCGGCAGGGAGTACTCCAGATAGGTCTGTGAAAGCATGGTTGAGTTCATTTGCGATGTCAATGGGTTCCTGTAGGGGACCCTCACTTGTTATTAGTAGATTGGATGGGGCCTTAGGGGTCTTTCCTGTTAGTGATTTGATGGCGTTCCAGAATTCCCAACCGGAACCCCAGCTCTTGCTTAAGAGGTCCTTATAGTAGGAAGCTTTTGCCTGCCAAATCAGCTTGGTGCAAGTGTTTCTAGCTGCCTTGTAGGCAATGAGTGACGCAGGAGTTCCAGATGATTTTGCAATGTGCCAGAGATTGTCTCTATTCTTCATAAACTGATCAGGGGGTTAGTGAGCCATGGGTTAGAGGTACCCCTGACTTTCTTTGTTTGGTACGGAGCAAAAATATCACAAGCACGGTTGAAGTACATTATGAAATAATTCAAGTCCTCGTTACCATCAATATCTCCTGCCAAAGGAGACCAGTCCAGTTATGATAGGTACTGCTTGAAATTGTCAAGTAGCGCTAGCCTCAGGCAGCGATTTCTGGACACCTTAGGTGGGCCTTTGGTGAAACTGTCTGTCCAGGTGCACTTCACTGGGGAGTGATCGCTGAGGCTGTCAGGCAGGACAGTAACATCTGATATATGCTCTGGATGTGTGGAAAGGTCTATAAGGGAGCTGCTCCCTGTTTTATAGTGGATCCGAGTGTTATCGGTTACCATCTGGGTTAAGAATAGGCTGGATATTAGATCACTGGCTTTTGTCTCCTTTGGGGAGTGCCAGTTTATGTTAAAGTCAGCTACATCTATCTTCTCCAAATTAGTACCTGACTGCTGCAGGTTGTCTGCAACTAGTTTTAGTCTGGTAGTTTGGTGCCCAGGTGGTATATATACTGTACAGAGCAGCAGTGTTTTGTACTGCTGACCTATGCTTAGCTTAAGATTCAGGATTTGGACCTCTTTTTTGTGTAGGCTGGAGTCAAGGGCCTGTACCTTTATTCCAGATTTGGTAGAGACTAGGCACCCTCCCCTATGTTTAGTGGTTCTATCTTGCATGAAGGAGTTGTATCCGTCAAGGGAGATTTTGATGCATTCAGGATTTTCGGGGAAAGTCAGGTTTCCATGAGTGCAATAATGTCTGGGTTAGTCACCTGTACCCAAGCCTGGAATTGGTAGAACTTGGATAGGAGACTGCTGATGTTTAAAGAGACGATAGTGAGTTGCCCTTTGTGTTTAGGCAGTCTAGTGGGGGTGGGTCCACAGCTGAGGTGCACATTCCCTGATAGAAGCAGCAACAGTAGAACAAGAGAGCGAAGTAGATGGTACATGACGGTCGTACAGGAGCAGGTGCGCTTTTTCCCCGAGGAGGAGGCCAGGTGCTATGACCACATGGAAAACTTCTAGCTAGCAGGCTACATCGGGTACTGCCCCAACGTCAGCATGCTGATGCCCACCCATGGTATAAAAGGGGCGGTCCACCAGCTCCACCTCAGTTCTTCCACTGGAGACACCAGCATGCCCAGAAAAAAAGAGAGAACAGAGGCGGCTCCTCATAACAGAGGAAAGCAGAGAAGCCAAGAAGGAGAAGCAGCAATCAGGGGTAGGAGGGAGGGAGGGAGGAAAGTAGCACCTGCTGTAAGAGCTCCTCTTGAAGATCTGCTGTTTGTTACGGTAAGGTCTTACGTAATTGTACTATCTTACTTCGAGGGGGCTCTTGCATTAGGCAACACCAGTAGGACTGAGACCCAAGCAGTAGCGGAACTGACCCAGTCAGCAGGGAGGAGGAACGAGCAAGCACAGGACATTTTGGAAAGAAAGCCCTGAAGGACTGCAATTCCAAAGCCGGCCCTACACCTAGAGATAATGACCAAATTGTAATGCCTGATGAAGATACAGACAGAACTCCCATGTGGCAGCTGCACAAATGTCTGCAGCGGACACATTCATGAAAGAGGCAACTGAGGTGGCCATGTCTCTGGCAGAATGGCGTTTAACCGGTCCTGGTAAAGGCTTGTCATACTTGTGATAGCAGTAAACAATACAATTTGCTAACCACTTAGACAAACACTGTTTGGAAACCAGGGCCCCATCTCTTATGGGAGCGAAGGAAGCAAACAACTGATCAGTCTTTCTGATGGAGTGGGTGCAGTCCAGATAGTACCTGAACACCTGGTAGACATCCAAAATATGAAGTAAGGCCTCCCCTTGATTAGAATACTCAGAAAAATACACAGGCAGGTAAATGGATTGATTTAACGTAAAATCAGACACCTCCTTAGGAAGAAACTTAGGATAAGTTTGTAAAGACACCCTGTCTTTGTGAAAAAACAAATAAGGCTCTTTACACATCAGAGCCTGGAGCTTGGAAATCCTCTGAGCAGAATTAGTGGCAACTAAAAATAACGCTTCCCAAGAAAGGAAGCGTAGCTCACAGATTGTGGCTGGCTCAAAGGGAGGTAAATACAGGTTACTTACCTGTAACAGGAGTTCTAGGAGTGGTAGGTGTTGTTCATCCACACTTTGTGGCAGGTTCCTTGCCGCTTTAAATCTTGCCGGACGGTCTTCAGCTGGCTCCTCCCACCCACCTAGGTGGTAAAACCCTCAGCTCTGCCCCTGGACGCCAGATCTAGCCCCGTCTGGAAGCCAGGGTTGGCGCTGTCGGGCCGGGAGGCCGAGTAGGATCATGTGGATGAAACTTACATACCACTCCTAGAATTCCTGTTACAGGTGAGTAACCTGTATTTCTAGGACGTGATATGTTGTTCAATCCACACTTTGTGGCAGACTCCTAGCACTTCTCCGGGAGAAGGGAGGCAAGGCACGCACCCCCTACTTGGGAAACAAGGACTGGAGAACTGAGGTCCCAAAACTAGCATTCCAGCGTGACTTTAGGTCAATCTAGTAATGGGAAATAAAGCTGTGTGCTGACTTCCAGGTAGCAGCCCTGCAGATTTCCTTGATAGGGACGTCCCTAGAATCACTACCGAAGCAGCGGTATGGCGGGCAGAATGAGCTCTTATCCCTTTGGGAGGCTCCATGTCTGCCAACCTATAGCAGAGATCTATGCAGGAGGTGACCCACCTGCTTATCGTCCGCTTGGCTGCAGGTCTGCCAAGTGCGGCTTCAGCACAGGTGACAAACAGCTGGCGAACCTCTCCCTGAACTTCAGCCATCCACTCCTTATAATAAGCGAGCGCCCTTCTAGGGGCCAAGGAATGGAGCCTATATTCGGCCTCCAAGGTGTGACTGGGGTAGAACACCGGCAGAGTTAACACCTGGTTTAGGGGAAACTCCAACATCACCTTCGGAAAGAACTTCGGGTGGGGGCGAAGGACAACCTTGTCCCTGTGGAAGACCAGGTAGGGAGGCTCGATGGAAAGCACCTGAAGCTCTCCCATCCTTCTGGCTGACAACAGCCACCAAGAAGGCGGTCTTCCACGACAGGTGAGAGATGTCACACCTGTGCATCGGTTCAAATGGCTTGCCCATGAGCTTAGTCAATGCCAGCAGTAGATCCCACGGAGGTGGAGGTTCTCACACCGAAGGGGATATGTGGTCTAGGCCTTAGAAAAAGTGCCCAACCATCTTCTCCTGCGCCACTAACTGCTTGCCGGCCCACGCCCGGTAAGCAGAGATGGCTGCCAGGTGCACCTTAAGGGTCACTGACCGAAGCCCTAGCTGAGAAAGGGACCACAGGTAGTCCAAAATACTAGCCAATGGACAGGAAGAGGGGTTCAACCCCTTGTTCTGACACCAAATGGAGAATCTCTTCCATTTGAAGGCGTAGCATTTCCTGGTTGACTCCTTATGGGATGCCTCAATGACGTTGAGGACCTCGTCGGAAAGACCCAAGACCTGGAACTCTAGCCGCTCAGAAACCAGGCTGTCAGGTGCAGGGATTGAAGGTCGAATGGAGAACCGTCCCCTTGTCGACTAAGATCAGGTCTTGTCGGGCTGGGAGCTGCCTCGGGAGCCTGGAGCTGAAGCTGAGGAGATCTGGGTACCAGAACTGGCAAGGCCAGTCTTGGGCTACCAGAATCACCTGTGCCTTGTCCCTCTTCACCTTGAGGAGCACCTTGTGGATCAAGGGAAATGGAGGGAAGGCGTAAAAGAGGCCCAGGGTCCACGGCCTCGAGAAGGCATCCCCCTGCAGTGAACCCCGCTGAGGGGGCCGGGCATGAAACAGCCTCAGCTGCATATTTTCCTTGGAGGCGAACAGGCCCACCTGAGGGGTGCCCCAATGAGAGAACAGGTCTTGCACTACCTCCGGCAGGAGACACCACTCGTGAGATGCAGTGCTTATCTGGCTGAGGGCATCAGCCAGACTGTTGGAGGCTCCTGCCACATGGATGGCTAGGAGATCCGCCTCCAGGCTGATTACGAGAGACCAAATGCGGAGAGCTTGCTTGCACAGAGGCAAAGAGTGCATCCCGCCCTGATGGTTGAGATAGTACATGGTCGTGGTGTTGTCTGTCTGGACCTGAACCACCTGACCCCGTATAAACAGAGCAAAGGCGGTGAGGGCTAGTCAAACCACTCGAAGCTCCAGCAGATTGATGTGGCATCGAGATTACTGAGGGGACCAGAGGCCGTGGGCCCAGAGATCCCCCAGATGGGCACCCCAACCCATCAGAGAGGAGTCAGTCATTAGAGTGACCGTCGATGCGGGGCGGACAAACGGGATACCCTCCTGCAGATGAGCTGGGACAAGCCACCACTGCAGGCCATCCCACATCTCCTGGGTCACTGTCACTGGCTGGTCCAAAGGGCCGGAGCACTGTGACCACTGGCTGGCCAGCCCCCAATGCATGGGGCGCATATGCCAACGGGCCCAACAGACCACACTGGTGCAGGCCGCCATGAGGCCCAGAAGGCGCAGGAAGTCACGGGCAGGGCGCAGTTGCCCAATCAGAAATGACTGGGCAAATGAGGAAAGGACCTCGGCCCTGTCCACTGGGAGCCGGGCTCTGGCTCGAAGAGAGTCGAGCTCTGCCCCGATGAACTGAATCACCTGCGATGGCACGAGTTCCGATTTGGCCTCGTTGATCAGGAGGCCAATCCGAGAGCAGACCCGGAGGGCCAGATCTCTGGACCACTCCACCTCCAACCTGGAGGGGGTTGCAATTAGCCAGTCGTCCAGGTAAGGGTACACCCAGATCCCTCGGCGCCGCAGGAATGCTGTCACCACTGCCATGTATTTGGTGAAGACCCTGGGAGCTGGAGAAAGGCCAAAGAGCATGGCCCGGAACTCATAAAGAGATCCCTCTGCTATGAAGCGGAGGAAACGCTGATGAGACGGACGGATTGGGACGTGAAGGAATGCGTCCTGGAGGTCCAGAGAGCAGAACCACACGCCTAGTTCTAAGGATGGAATGATCTGAGCCAGAGTTACCATCCTGAAGGTGCGCAGCCTTAGGAACTTGTTCAGGTTGTGCAGGTCGAGAATGGGGTGCCAGCCCCCCGTCCGCTTTGGGACCAGGAAGTACCTGGACACAAACCCTGAGTCTGGAGGAGGAACCGCCACCTCGCTGATCACCTCCTTCTGGAGGAGCAGGGCGATGTCAGCTCAACAAGCCGACAGAGAGGCTGCAGAACCCGTAACCCCCCGTGGGGCGACGGCTCAACAGGGAGGGTACTGCTTGAATTCCAGAGGGAGACCCCTGCCGACCACTTCCAGCACCCAGCGGTCCGTGGTGATAGCGGGCCAGATGGAAAGGAAGTGGCAGAGCCGTCCTGGAAGAAGGGCCGGCCGAGGGGCCGCCTGGACCCTTCCCTCCAGGCTTCCTACTGGAGGCAGTGGCAGACTTGGCCTTGGGGTGCCAAGTGTGAGCCTGCTGGCCCTGTTGCTGGTGTTGCTGGGCCAGGCGTGCCATGGGGCAGAAGGGCGAAAGGGCTTACGCTGCTGCTGGCGACCTTTGTCCTTCTGGGCAGATGTGACCGAGTCCAAGGTGGCACTGGACTTCTCAATCCTCTGGAGATGGCCTTCCACCCCCAGCCCGAACAAGTTGGTGCCCAGGAAGGGAACATCTGCCAGCTTGCGCTGGGTGTCTGCCGTGAAGGTGGAGATCCGCAGCCAAGCTCTGCGACGCATGGCTACTGCGGCCACTACTGACCGGGCGCAAGAGTCACCGATATCCAAAGAGGTTTGGAGCTGTTGTTTAACCACCAACCTCCCCTGATCCCGCAATTGCTTGACCGTCATTTGAAGGTCAGCCAGGAGATGAGGAATCACCTCATCCAGGGAACCCATAAGGGCGTGTGAAAAATGTGCCATCAGTACAGCCAAGCTAGCCTGTCGAAGGCCTAGGGAGGAAGCAGAGTAAACCTTCCGCCCCGAGTAATCCAGCTTTTTGGATTCTTTATCGGGCAGTTTGTCCATGTCCTTAGTGTTCCTGGAACACCAGAAAACACTATTGGTCACCAGCCCCTCCACAGAGGGGTGCTCCGAGAAACCAAAGAGTGAACCGGTGGGGACCGCGTACTTGCGAGCCATCCTGGCCAAAAGTGCAGGACAAGATGCAGGCTGCTGCCACAACTCCAGGGCCGGACCAACAATGGCTTTGGCCACAGGGAAGGCCTCAGTAGGGGAATCTCCTCAGTCCAGTATCTCCGTGAGGGGATACTTGGCCCATTTCTGTATGGGTCTGAGCTGCATCCCAGTGGATTCTGAGATGAGCCGAAGTATTCCTAAGAACGACGATGAGCTCTCGTCCACCGACTGACCTCCTGCAGATTTCAGGTTAAGGGGCCTGGAGTACAGGAAGGAGTCGTCAGACTCCGAGGAGTCTGCAAACAGCTGCCAAGCGCCTGAGCCACCCTCCACCTGCTGAGGCCGATCGGGAGTGAGGGTGACCGACAACCTGTGGGGCAAGCCCTGACCCGACCAAGAATCCTTGGTCAGTACCCCAGTCTTTGGCTGAGAAGGCGGTGGTTCCACCACAATGGGCAGAGCAGCCAGTTTCGGCCGAACAACCGGTGCCAGGGTCGGCTCCTCAACTACTATGAGGGGTTGCTTCGGTCACTCGGGCGACAGCCACTTAATGGCCGGAGAAGGCGACGGAGTCAGCTTATTACTGGCCAACAAGAGTTCTTGCCAAATCATGTCCTTGTAGCGCCAATGTGACTTATGTCGGAGCCTATCCTCCAAAAAGGACAAAGAGGACAAGTGGCGACGCCGCTTTCCATGGTGCCGAGACCGAGATTGCCAATGTCGATGGGATCTACCTGACATGGAAGAGCACCGAGGCCTTCGGGGTCACCAAGGGTGGGTCAGAGAGAGGGCGGGGGAAATCCGCTCATCCCTCGGTTCAGAGTCCTTGACCGGGGACTTTGGCACAGGAGGCATAGGCAAGTCCTCGGTTACCACCGGGGGAACCGATGAAGAAGGGTTGTCGGCTTCTCCAGTCGACAACCCGTCCAACGGGTCGAGAAAAATCTCGACCGCATCGACGGGTGTCTCGCCCAGCTGACCTGATGGGGACACCATGAAGCCAACGGCCTTAGCCGCAACCTCGACCAAAGTCAAGAGCCAACAGTCCAGTGAAGGGGATCTCTCCCGCTCCCACGAACGTCGACAGTGGGACTTACCTTTCGGTTAGTTTTTCTTCGACCTACTGGTATGTCCCAATGGCCCTTCTCCCTTGATGAAGAGGGACTGGCAAAGCTCCTTGAAAGAAGCAGTGTAGGAGGAGCCCAAGGAGAGTGGGATAAACGATGAGGCCGAGGAGGAAGATGATACGGCCTGAGCCGCTTCCTCCTTGAGGGCGATCAATTGCTCCAGCTGCTCCGCGGAGTCCGCAGCCGCGGACACCGCCCAACGGGCCTCCTTCGACTTGACCGGCAGGTACCGTTTCTCGGGGCGCCCTAGTTGTAGTTGGGCAGCTCGGTCCTCCAGAACTGAAGCCGTGAAAGACTTGCAAACATCACAGGCCTGTGGATCGTGAGCAAGACCCAGGCAATAAACGCACATAGAGTGCGGGTCGGTCCGGGACATTTTCTGCCTGCAAGGACACCGACGGAAGCTGGGAGTGGATTTGTCCACCGCAGCCACGAGGGAAAATGAAGACTGAAGTCTAGTGAACTTTAAAATTATTTTCGGAAGTTCCGAAGTATTAGGATCCAGGGCTAAAATGCAGAGCGCTAAGGAGGGAACCTGAGCTTCCAAACAATAAGGAAGATCTGGTGTCATGGGGCGGAGCTGAGGGTTTTACTACCCGCATGGGTGGGAGGAGCCAGCTTGAAGACCTTCCGGCAAGATTTAAAGCAGCAAGGAACCTGCCATAAAGTGTGGATTGAACAACATATCCACGTCCATAGAACGTAAGCTTTTACAAAATAAACAAAAGGTCCCATGGTGGGACAGGGTCCTTAATGGGAGGTTTCGAATGCAACATACCCCACAAGAAAGTGCAGGAAAGATCCAGCTGGGCAATAATTTTGCCCTCAACAGGTGCATGGTACACAGAGATGGCAGAAAGGTGCATCTTAAGCGAGGAGTAACCCAGACCTGAGTCCAAAAGGGATAGGAGGTACTCCAGGATGAGATTCACCAGATAGGCGAAAGGATCTAAGTGCGAGCGTTAGCCCAAATGAAGAAGCGCTTTCACTTCATGGTGCAAGTGGTTCTGGTAGAAGGTTTCCTAACAGCCACCAAGACATCTGCTACCCGGGGAGACTCCGAAGTGGGCAATAGCTAAGTCTGCAGGAGCCATGCATGAAGATGCAGTGACCTGAGGTCAGGACGGATCAAAGTGCCCTGCTTCTGTGACAGCAAGTCAGAGCACAGGGGCAAGGGGACTGGAGGCTCCACTGCCAGTTGCTGCAGTAGTGGAAACCATACCTGATGCGGCCACTAGGGGGCTATGAGGATCATCTCCACCCCTTCTAACTGAAGCTTGAGGAGAACTCTCTACAGAATTGGAAAGGAAGGGAAGGTGTACAGAAATCTCCTTGTCCAAGAGAGGGACTATGTGTCATGTCAGACAACACCAGGCCCTGCATCAAGCGAGCAGAAACTGGACAGTTTTGTGCTGAGTGAGGATGCAAAAAGGTCCAGCTCGGGACGGCCCCACCTGCTGAAGTGGTCTTCAACCACGGAGGACAGACACTCCCATTCGTGAGCCCTTGTCCTGGACCTGCTTAGGCTGTCAGCTAGGACATTTTGGACACTTGGAACATGTACAGCAGCAAGTTCCAGGTTGTGCTGAATGGCCCACTACCAGATTCTCATGGTCTCCCTGCAAAGGGTCAATGGCCACTGTACTCCTTGTTCAGTCCCAGATACCACATCTTGCTCATAGAAATGTGTCAGTTGTCCTGCTTGCACTTGCTGTAAATGTGACTGTACTGATTTCTGTACCTTTGACTTCTTTGTCCTGTCCTATTCACTACATCTTGCTCACTGAAATGTGTTGAATGACCCAGTTGCACTTGCTGAAAATGTGATTGTATCCTGCACCATTTTGCTTCCTACTGGCCGTAAATCTCTTCCCTGTCCCATTATGTAGACACTCTGTCATAATGTACATTGTACTTATTGTCTTTGTCATATCTTGCTGTACTCTCCCGGGTCGTTCCTGAAAATATGCATAATACTTGTCTAGTGTACTTACCCGGTTAACAAAAACTAAATAAATAAATAAATAAAAGGGGGTAAGAATGAGTCCCCCCTTGCTTGTTGATGTAGTAAACTACAGACATGCTGTCTGCCTGTACCAAGAGAGGCCCTGGAGAAAGGTGAGTCTGGAAGGCCTGCATAGCATAAAGGACTGCCCTCATCTCTAGAACATTGATGTGGGGATGTTGTTCGCCCTCTGACCAGATCCCTGAGTCTGATGATGGGTCAAGTGGGCACCCCAGCCTAGGCCCGAAGCGTCTGTCATAAGAATTTGTGTCGGGGATACTGCCCTGAAAGGAACCCCCAGGAGGAGATTGGAGGAGGGGTTCTACCATCATTCCAGGATCTGCCATACCAGATTGGAGACCAGAACCTGCTGATCTAGGTTGTCAGTACGTTGGTCCCATTGGACTCAAAGTGTCCATTGAGGCACTCTCATGTGCAGGTGGGCTAGAGGAATTGTGGCTATAGCCACTGCCTTGTGCCTGAGAAGGTGCAAGAAAGACCTGGCTGGGACCTGCTGAGAAGAGGAAACCAGCTGGGCCTGTGGCATCAGGGTTCCGCTCTGTACTGAGGCATGAAGGCTTTACCCAGTGATGAGTCTCGGACTGCCCCTATGTAATGGAGGCGCTGGCTTCGCAGGAAACATGACTTGGGGAGATTAGTCCCCAGCCAGAGTCTGGAACAACCGAAAGGTGGCATCCAGGGTCCAGATCAACTGAGCCCTGGAGGGGACTATCAACAGCCTGCAATCCAAGTAAGGGAAGACATAATGTCCCCATGTCTGCAGGGCCACAGCCACCACTATCAGGCACTTGGTCAAGACCTGGGGAGTTGAAGAAAGGCCAAAGGGGAGGGCCCGAAACTGGAAATGGTTCTGCTGAAAACAGAAATGGAGGAACTGATGGTGGGGTGGGAAAACCAGGATATGGAGATAGGCATTCTGCATGTCCAGTGAACAGAGCCATTCCCCCTGGTGAAGAAGGGGCAGCAACACATGGATTGTGACCATCCTGAAATGCTTGTACCCTTATGTACAGATTCAGGCAGCTGAGATCCAGAATTGGTCTCAGGTCCCCTGTCTTCTTGGGGACTAGAAATGGGAGTAGAACCCTTTCCCTCTCTGAGCTGGGGGGACGGGCTCTATGGACTTTTTGCACAGCAGTGCCTGAATTTCTTTTTTTTTTCTTTTTCTGGCAGGTCCATCCATCAGTCTTTTGCCCTGGTCACGGCCCCCGGGCTTCCACCAACTGTCGTCTACCCGCATTCTCTAGGTCACTCCCGGCTTGCCCCCCGGAAGGTGGGGCTGCGGCACTGGTTCCCCTAATTCTAGTGCCATGGAACCAGTATCTAGTTGAGAGTGCTGCTGGCGGTGGTGGCTAATAGAAGCCCAGGGACGACTTCACTTAGACAGAGGACCCACCCCCCCCATTTTCCATTTTTCCTCTGGGAGGTGGGGACGTGCAATGACATCCAGCGTCCGCCACACCTCCAGTCTGTGCTAGCACCAGTAGCTGTGTGACTCCTGGCCTCCACCAGGGGTCCATCTTGTGCCGGACACTCCCCGGAGAAGGAGAGAGTCCATAGGACACTCTATCCTTCTCCCCTGGCAGCCCTCCAGTGACAAGGGGCTGTTCCTGAACCCGGGTCACTGGCTTCGCAGGTGGAAAGCCAACTGCTGCACCGACGGGCTGGCCCCAGCAGTGCCTGAATTTCTTCCTGGATGATGAGGACATGGGTCTGAGGAGAATGAAATTGCAAGGAAGGGCTGTCTGGAGGGAGTTCTAGAAATTCTAGAGTGTGCCCCCTTTCCACAATCTGAAAAACCCATTGGTCTGAAGTTACTGTGTGCCACCTGTTGAGGTATAGGGAAAAGCGACCTCCCCACCACCGCCCCCAAGGCCTCTGCTGAAAGAGGAGGGTCAGACAAGGCATCAGGCAGAGGTACCGTGGGTGGCAGGGTGGCTGGAGACGCTCTGGGTGCCCTAGGGGCGGAAGCTCCAGCTGGTTGGGTAGAAGTTTTGTGCTTGAAGGTGCCTCTGGGCTGCTGTCTAGGGGTCCTATGAAAGGAGTGGCATTGGGTGGACCTGGGCTGAGAATGGTACATAGATTGCACTGATCATAAGACTGCGCCCAATTCTTGGAGGCAAGAAATAATGCCTGGGCAAGCATTTCTGTAAAAAAGGACAGAGCCTCAAAAGGGGGCATCCAGAATTTTCACCTGCACATCTGGCGCAAAACCTGATACCCAGAGCCAGGAGCGTCGGCGGATGTAGACTCCAGCTGCTGCTGCTTGCCCGGCTGCATCCACTGTGTCATAAGCAGCCCTGAGAACATGGGTGCCCATGTCCGAGCTGACTCAGGGTGCTGGACAAGCTGGGTCTTCGTAGGGTCCTTGGGAAGGGCCTGCATGAGATCCAAGACCTTGTCCCACAGGGTGTTTTGATACTGCACCATATGAGTCAGATAATTTTGAGTCCGAATGGTAAGTGTGGGCGAAGTGTAGACCCTCTTGCTGAACTGGTTGACCTGGTAAGACTCCTTTTTATTTTTTATTTTAGTCTTTGGTAACCAGGTAAGGCCCACTAGGCACAAGTGCCTGTTTTCAGGGGTGACCTGGTAGCACTGGGCAGTTAACTGACTTGCTCAGAGTCACACAGTATGCAGGTGGAGGTAGTGAGAAACAAACCAAGTTCTGGTCTGCTGGATGTACCAAGCTCGCTCACAGCTCATTACTCTAACCTCTAGGCTATACTGTCAGCCCCTATTACTAGAATTATTATTAGGAGGGTGGGTGCTGAGGTGCCTAGGCTTCTTGGTGTGGTCATGAGCCGCATTCATGACCATCAAGTTCGCCTCCGGCTGCTCCCCCAAATAGGGCTTGCCAATGGGGACATGATAAAGGCAGTCCACCTTCTTTATTATGGCAGGAGTGGAGGAAGGATGGGTCCAGGTGGCCTTGGTGACGTCCTCATAAGACTCTATGAGGGGTGGCACCACTAAGGGAAAGAGTCTCCTTTCTGCGGAGATAAACTGCCAGATGGTGATGTTCGGGGTCTAGTTCTTCTGCCTCCCACCCCATCAAGGACCGAATATGCCTCATGACGTTCATAAACCTAGGGTCATCGGGGGGGACACAGAAGTTTCCTTGGCGGTTTCAAGCTCATCAGAAGGCCCCTTGGAACCATCAAAGTCCTCCGAAGAGGAAAAGTAGGAATCCCTGCCAGACAGGTCACTTTCTGGGACTGGCATCAGTGGTCAGCGTTCCTCCTTGCATCAGTCCATTCAACCCAGAGAAGGTCCTGAAGACCAGGGGTGGCTATGTCCCATCTGGACAGAGTCCCGAGGAGGAGGAGGGTCAGATGGAAGTGGATTGGGGGGCCTCCTGGGGTATCTTTGTCCTTCATGAAAGCCCACCACGCTGAAAAAAGCGCATTATAGTCCACTGGAGGAGGTGGGTTATACGGTGGGTACAGATACTGGGGAGGTGGCACTGGGTACCCCAGTGTCAGGTACCCTGGCGTCAGCCCTTGGGATGTTGGGTACCTTGGCACTGGTAACCAGGTATGGGCCCCTAAGGCGTGAGGTTCCCTGGCGTTGGTCCCTCAGGCATCGGCTGAGGATTGCCTGAAGGGGCAGCCAGAGTTAGCTGAGGGTGAGGCAATGACGGTTGGGTTGTCATCAGTGTCAACGCTGGAACAGCAGGCACTGGTTGGATGGGTGAAGGCTGACGCTGGTCCGGCAAGACAGGTGCAGCCAACCCCAAAGGGGAAGTGGACCTCTGTACAGGGCAGCTGGCTCCCAATGGAGGCAGAAGCGATGCCTGTGTGGAGGGGGTGAGCGCTTGCTCCAGTTGTTGCAAAGAGGCACCGGTCCTAGAGTCAGGGACCGATGTGGGCAACGCCAGGACCGGGAGAGTGACTGGCAAGGACCTGCTGCCCAGGAAGAGACCCCGGTCGAGCCACCTGGCTGAGGACCCACTGGATTTAAGGGCAGCTGGGAGGCAGGGGACGAAGTCCAATGCCCTGAGGAGCTGCCGCCTGAGACTGAAATGAGGGCAGGCAGCTGAGAAACTGGCACCCCAAAGGAGTGAGGGCTGCCAAAGGAGGAGGGGCCAATCTCCCACGGGAGGAGGACCCAGAGGTGATCGCCAACTTGTGCAGGGACCGACAGCGGGAAGCTGACTGGCAATGGTCCCTGTGCTTGTGCTTTCCAGTAGACTTCTTCTCCTTCTGGGCAGGGGAAGAAGTTGAAGCCCCGGAGACCAGAGAAGAAGAAGAAGAGCTTTTGCCCTGGAGCCCCTTCTCCATTGTGACTAACTTCTGCTGCAGCAAGAAGCCTTGGAGGGTCTTTAAACAGCATCTCCATGTGGCCTTGTTGAAGTCCTGGCAGTGCTGGCAGGCCTCAGTGTCGTGGTCAGGGCCTAAGCAAAGCAGGCAAGAAGAGTGGCTGTCCATGGAGGGAAGATGCTTGCCGCAAGCACACTTCGTACGCCAGTCAGAAGATGAAGTTGGAGAAGACATGCACAAAAGTAAGTAAATGATGTAATTTTAACATGAGAATAAAGAAAATCACAGATGAAGTGCAAGCAAAATGGCAGTCGACTGAAGCAGGCGTCAATGGAGGTCCGATGTGCATGGGTCAATGGCAGAAAAAGAACTGGGGTGGAGCTGGGGGACTGCCCCTTTTATACCACAGCAGATGTCAGCATGCTGACGTTGGGAGCGGTCCACACTGTAGACTGCTAGCTAGAAGCTTTCCGTGTGGTCCTAGCACCTGGTGGCTTAGTCCTACCAGTGTTGTCTGCTGAAAAAGCGCCCTTGAAGTAAGATCAAACTAATTGGCCATGTAAAATGATGAACGTATCGCTCTCACAGTCAATGGTAAGCTCATTAATGACCTTCTAGTGATAGCTAACCACTTCAAAACTTTTTTAGGTCATCTGGACAAATTCAAGCCCTGTTCCATCCCTCCAATGCTTCAAAGTTACATAAACAATCCTCCCCACTCCCCAGAACCCCCCACCTGCACCCCTAAGTTTTACTTTCAGTCCCTAACACCATTCGACACAGTCAGATACCTCAGCAAAACTAATCCCAGACCAAGCACTGGTCCTGATGGTGTAGATTATCGTGTTCTTAAACTCGTTAGTATCCCCATAGCCGTCACCCTCACCAACATTTTCAACCACTCACTGACAACTGAGGGGTTTCCCCAGCTTCTGGAAAAACACTATTACCAGACCCCACCACAAATCTGGCTCTAAAAATGACATCAGCAACTTCAGATCCATCTCTCTCCTTGCATCACTCTCCAAAATTATTGAGAAAATTGTCCTTGATCAGACCACCAATTTCCTCGACAAATACTGCATCCTATCCAGCTCCCAGCATGGTTTTAGGGCTCACTACAACACTGAGACTGCCTTGGTCAATTTTACCCACAATATTTACCAGGCCATTGACGCAGCCTTTACACAGGTACTATTTTTGAAGACCTTAACAAAGCATTCAACCTGGTCAATCATGACATTCTCCTCAAAATTCTCTCCCAACTGAACTTCAACAATGTTGTCAACTGGGTCCACAACTATCTCATTCATAGGACATATACAACCTTGATTGAGGGTCACCTCTCTAATGTCTGTCATATTAAATACGGTTTCCCACATGGCTCCATTTTGGAACCCCTACTTTCCTCCATTTTTTGAATTCCCTTCCAGGCATATGCACTTCCAGGAAGCTCATACTCTATGTGGATGACGCAGCACTTTACTGCTGTGACAAAAACCCATCTGCTTTCGTCACAACCTCCTTTCTGATTTCAGCAGACTCTGCTCTTGGTTTTGTACACACAGCCTTGTCCTCAATGCGGAAAAAAACAAATCCATGGTTTTCTCGGGTATCAGGAAAAGCACTGACTGACTTCACCCTTGCGGACAATGATGGCAACCTGATTGAACAAGTCTTCGAATTCAAATATCTCGGGATCCTCCTTGACAGCCACCTAACCTTTGATAATCACATAAATCTTCTTACCAAAAAAGTTCATCAAAGACTCAGGATGCTCTACCACATCAGACAATTCCGCACTCCAGACTCTAGGGTTCGACTCGCTAACAGGTCCACCTTGCAAATAAGTTTTAACTCAATGGTGTCTCACCTGGTAAAATAAAGACGGATTGATTAATAGTCTCCTTCTCACCATCCTTGACTATGGCTCCCTAATCTGTTCCATCTCCCCCTCAAGAAACTTTGGCAGACTGAGGTCCACCTATCACAGCATCCTCTGGTTTGTCACTGGTCTCCCCGGGCTGACCCATCACTGCACCCTTTATAAAATAGCAAGTCTGCTCCCTCTTTAGGACAGGTTCTACAGTAAAACCTGCACCTTCCTCTTCAGATCCCTTAAGGGTCTCCTCCCAGGCCATATCACCTCCCTCTTTCCCAGGCCTGCTCACTCCTGCACCCCCAGACACTCCTCCAGCACTATGTTTGCCAACCCACTATACCACACCTCCCACGGACAACACTCACTTGTCTATAGGGGCACAAAAGTCTTCACTGATCTGCCTCAGTCTCTCGGCCATGGTTAAATCTTCATTTTACCATCTGAGGAATATCGCTCAGGTGAAACACCTGGTTCCGCTGGATGAACTTCCAACTGTGGTCCATGCCTTCATCACCACCTGCCTTGACTACTGCAATGCCCTCTACCTAGGGCTTCCTGGGGTTGCTATCCGCCGCCTGCAGCTAGTGCAGAATGCTGCGGCCAGGCTCTTGACTGATACATCAAGGCACAGTCATATTACACCCGAGCTGCGCGGACTGCACTAGCTGCCTGTGGCGGATCACCTTTAAGGTTGGCTTACTAACCTTTAATACCCTACAGAAACAGGGACCCGGCTACCTGCAAGATCCCCAGACTTCCTACTGACCCCTCCGTCCTCTTCAATCCGCCGACAAGGGATTGCTAGAGATTCCCAGGGTTCGTTTAAAAACTTCTGTTGCCCATGCTTTTTCTTTTGCAACACCTTCCCTGTGGAATTCTCTACCTTGTCAGTTAAGAAAGTGGCTGCCCGATGATAGTTTCAAAACAAAACTGAAGACATTTCTTTTTAACCTAGCCTTCCCGGATGAATTTTAATTCATAGTTATATTAATTGTTTTACTATGAAAATGTTATGCCTGTATATTGTATTTTAAATGTGCAGCGCCTTGGTTGTGGAAAGGTGCTATATAAAGTTTTACTTACTTACTCAGTCACTCACTCAGTGCCCATCCGTTGCTGTTTTCAAAAGTACTCTAACAAACCTCTTCCTCAACAACTCCTCATGCAACTGCCCTTAACCTTTACTTTTCACTTCTCTCCAATTCTTCTGTCTCTCCCCACAATTATCCCACCCTCCCCAGAGTTCCCTAAGCCTTCCGCGACAAAGCTCTGTAAATTCATGGTTTACTACCTCAAGTGATTTGTACACAACCCCATGATCTGAGCATAATTCTATTGTAAATTACTGTGTTTTACCTCAATTTATCTGTATATAATTCTCCAGTATATTTTTTTGTATGTATGTTCTGTATGCTATTATATTTGTTTTGTTTCGCTCCCTGTACTATTTCTTCTTGGTTCTGATACAGTGGACACTTGTGAAAATGGGCAATTTTTCTCGCATGCCTTTCCAGTATAAAATTAAAATGAAATGAAATGAAATGTACACCCTGGAAGAAAGAAGGGAGAGTGGGGATATCAGAGAAACCTTTAAATACTTCACGAAGTACACAAGGTACAGGAAGGAAGTATTTTTCAGAAAAAAAAGATGCACAAGAAAAAGGGGACATGTTGTGAAGCTGCAGGGGGTAGATTCAGGAGAGATGTGAGGAAATACATCTTCACAGAAAGGGTAGTGGATTCATGGAACAGCCTACCAGCCAAGGTGGTAGTGGTGGTGGGGGGTGAAAACAGTGATGGGGTTCAAGAATGCATAGGATATGCATAAGGGGATCTTTAGTGAAAAGAAATGGAGGGAAAAAGAGACAGAACAAATAGGGTCTATGATGATACCATAGGTGGGGAAAAATGGGCAGACTACATGGGCCATGCAGTCCTTATCTTCCAACAAATTCTATGTTTCTACGGTTCTGCTTTAAGCAAGCGTGCATGGTGCCAAATTGTGTCTCACACAACCTGCAAAGACTAAGCACGGAAGAAAGGCACGTGTTTTGACCTTCTCAGGACTCATCAGTGTGTCTAACTGTACCTTGACCCAGAGGAAAGGGAGCAATCCCTTGTGTGGTTTTACAGGTTTGGTTCATCATTTACACATCCTACATTTTGTTCTTGATTCTGATCAGCATTTAAATTATTTCAACTCATTCACTATGACAGTAAAAATACTTGTCCACTCCTCAATGCTCAAGGATGGCAGCTCCCTGGTTTCCAACCCACTGAGGTTACCTCTGCTTCCAACATCTCCTCATGTGCTCTCCCTCTGCCCTTCTTACTATTGCCTAACCTCCCTTGTCTCCCAGCCCCCTCTTCTCCTCCCATATCTCACCAGCTGCTATAAAAACTGCTCTTCTTGCTCTCACTCACTCTATTCGACTCAGAGGAGGTAAGTTCCAGGGATGGTGGGTGACAGGACTAGGTGGACTGGAGATAATGGGGCAGACTGGTGAACAGGACATAAAGAAATGACGAAAAAAAAAAAGACTTTGAATGTATCTGCTTCTGAAAGACTTTGAATGCACTGTATCTACTCCCTAGCTATAAGCAATTTATTTTAACAGGATAGCCTAGCTGGGTTGCTACATCTCATTTCCACTGGGGTTCTGCTTCTGCTTAGGGCAGCTCAATGCCTCTCAGTGCCACTGATACTGTAATTCCATTTAAGAGTGACAATAAAGGCCCTTAGCTTTAGGAATTAGTCTTGTATAATGATTCCTTACATCTCAAAATAAAACCAAACCTGTTGCAAGTTAAGATGTTTGGGCATCTTTTTTTTGTGTAATGAAACATGCTTAATGAAGAGTCTCTGCTGACCTCATCCACTTGTGTAAATCCTGTGACAAAGCCTGGCCTCGACATAAAACTATCCAAGCACTTCCAGATCTGTGCTTATATAGGGCCTTGCGCAACACATGCACAGAGGCTATCAGGTCAGCCAACGCCACTTATTTAGTACCCTTCTGCACAACAATCAATCCTCTCCCGCTGATTTTGGACTACACTTCACTCTCTTTTTGACCCCCAACCCCCACCCAATCCACCACCCCTACATTATCTAATAACGGCTCTATGGTTACTGACGCAGCCGCAGTTGCAACTGCCCTAAACTCCTTTTTCACTGCCTGCACTCTGCTCCCATCCACCCCACCTCCAACTCCCCCCACTCCACCCTCTACCCATGGCTACTGTTTCCAACAATTGTGGTCCAAGAAGTCCAAAAAGCCCTTGCCTCATTAAGCCCCAATAAATCTAGCCCAGACTCTCTTGATCCCTGTCTTCTACATATTTCCGCCCCTGCAATATCACTCCCCCTCACCCACATCTTAAATCAATCATTTTACCAATGCACAGTCCCGCAGGTCTGGAAGACTGTGCAAGTCTTACCTCTATACAAAGGAGGCGGCATCCTCACCCCGGGAAACTACCATCCCATATCCCTGCTCCCTGCTCTCTGCTCTGGCCAAAATCCAAGAGTCCCTTGTCCTTATATGTCTTACTGAGTTTTTAACTCCTAGGATTTCCTTTCCACTTTTCAATCAGGCTTCAGGGCAAATCACTCTACCACCACCTCCCCACTACATGTCACAAACTCCAGCCTCTCCGGTATGGACCAAGGCCAAACAACTGCAGACATTTTCACTGACCTTGCTAAGACTTTCAACGCTGTCTCCCATCTGCTCCTCCTAAACAAACATTCCTCTGCTGGCCTCTCCCAAGAAACTGTATACTGATTTAACTCATATCTCTCTGGCAGAACACAACAAGTCCATGTTGGGGGACCCTTCCCCCCTCTGATCCATGCAAGTGCTCCCCATGGCTCCATTTTGGGCCCTATATTATTCCCTATTTTTTTAAACAATCTACCGTCAGCATGCTCTGTGGCAAACATACAAATGTATGCTGATGACACTGTTCTTTTCACTTCCAGCCCCTCTACCGCAGAAGTCAAATCCTAGCTCCAAGCTGATTTCCACTCGGTCTTTCTTTGGTTTGATAAAATCCTCCTCAAGGTAAATGTGACATAGAAACATAGAATCTGTTGGCAGATAAGGACCATACAGCCTACCTAGTCTGCCCATTTCCCTACTTGGTTTGGCAATTCCTACTCTTATCTGGACTGCCTTTCCCCCGCTCTGCTGTACAGCAGGGTGCCTTTATGCTTATCCCATGTACTTTTGAATCTCCGTACTGTTTTTGCTTCCACCACCTCCGCTGGTAGGCTGTTCCATGGATCCACCACCTTCCCTGTGAAAAAAATACTCCCTAGCATTCCCCCTAAGCCTCCTTCCCTCTAGCCCCATGTTATGTCCCCTTGTCCTTGTGCACTTTCGTCTCTGAAATATGTAAAAAAATAAAACAGCGTCAATGACATTTGGAACTCCTCTAAAACTTGCCACCCTCCCTTCCCCCCTCACTTTCACCACACTGGATGGCTCCCTACTCCACACCAGGGACAGCGCTAACATGCACCAAAAGGGAAAAAGTTGCATCCTGCCCAGAAATTACCCCTATTCACTTTGCCAGTGGGTCCAAATTGATGCAACTACTATAAAACAATATCTAACAGAATGGAACATAAACTGCTCAGAATCTGCCAATGATTATGTTCTGACCTAGTAGGTTAATCTTTAGACCCACATTTTTAACACGAGTGGGTCCAAGTTGACCCATGTTCTAAATCCCCCAGCACTGTCACTGTCGACACAGTCCCACATTACAAATATCTGGGGGTCTGGTTTGACTCCCAGCTTGACTACACAAAACACATTGAGCATATCCATGTAAAACTTCGTCCAAAACTCGACACGCTGTATAGAAACAAAGAAGCTCTCTCCCTATCTACTCGGCGTCAGCTCCTGACCAAAATGGTTATCCTCTCATTTGACTATGCGGACGCAGAGTATGGCACTGCCTCAGCCTCCCGTTTAGCCAGGCTGGATTCCCTCTCGATGCCTTTTTGTCGTTTTGCCCTAAATGCCCCCGCGAGCATCCCTGTTCCTCTATTAAATTCCTTTCTTTACACTTTTCACCACCGACGCCTACGCCACTCTTCATCTCTAAATATTGGTTTGGGTCCTTACCCTCCTACTTCCACTCACTTTTGTCTCCTTCCTCTGAGGCCTCCTACCCCCTTCGGTCTAGACACACCCACACTTTCTCCCTACCTCAGCCCTCCTCCTATTCTGGCACAGCTGCATTCTCTTATAGACTGCCCTCGGACAGGAACACCCTCCCCTCCCATATCAGACACTCCACGTCCACTCCTTTCCTAAAACTCACGCTGGCACGCATAATTGAACTAATGCCTGCCCTTATAAACGGTCATTTCTTCTTGTTCCCCCTTCAAAAGCTTTCCACTTGCTCAACTCTCAAATCACAGCCCTATGCTTCAGGAATGTTGTAGCACTTTATCACTGTTGTTCCTCTCCTCTACTACTCCCTTTTACCCTCCTCCCCCTCCCGTCTCACCTTCCCGGAGCGCAAACCCCTTGCTGAACTAAATATCACTTCCCTTCTCACCTCGGCCCCCTCACTATATCCCCTTGTAGCACTTCTCTAACTAGAAACATAGACTTTGACGGCAGATAAGGACTGCTTGGCCCACCTAGTCAGCCCATTTCCCTACCTATTGGATAAGTTGCAGATCCTAGTTAACCAACTGCCTACTTCTTCCTACCAACCACAAGAATTGCCTTATGTCTGTCCCATGCATTCTTGAATTCCCCCACCGTTTTTGTGGGGGAAGTCTCTCTTTTCCTTAGCTGCAGTTTCTCATCTCTCTGTAGCTCTGTATTACTGCTTTACTTGCCACCTGAATTTAGTATACCCTGTAAATTTCTACGCTTATTATTTGTACTCCGTATAACTTTACTGTACACCAACTCTATTGCTGTGTTGCATATCTTATTTAACCCACCCTGTATAATCGACTTTATTACTGTACCGAATTCAACTTCTATGTATTGCAATTGTGTAACTGTTTGATTGAAACTTCCCTGCTCCCTTTCCCCTGGGTCGCACCTAGAAATGAGCTCCAGCTCAGTGTGCCTCTCCCAGTCAACAACTTTAAATAAATAAAAAATAAATAAACCACAGATTGTTTTTTTCGTAGCTCTTTTATGTTTGAGTGGAGCATGCGTATTCATAACATTGTATTCATATTTGTCTTGCCAGGATAAACTCCATTGATCACGGCTCATTTTCAAGGCGGTCCTGTGAGAAAAGCAATGCATAGTTTCAGTGTTATGTTAACAATATAATAGAGAGTGAACAAATACTAAAAATAGTACAATGAACAGATACTAAAAAAATGCCCTCTGTAAAGAACATTTAAGGTCCCAAGCTATACTTCTCATAGGACAAAGGTATAATCTCAACGAATCACTTTATGACAGGTATGTTAAAAATGCTTAATCTCTGAAAGTTCTACAAGAAACGCTTTATGACACTCTTACCTGGCAGGATTTCCCATCTTTTGGGATCTGCAATGAACCTTTTCTAGCTAACTGTTCAGGACTCAGAATAATGTAGGTTCTTATTGTGCAGCCAGGATCAATAGAGGAGCTCAGAGTTGCTCTACATGACACAAAAGAAAAACTGAATGTCAGAAAGCAGGTGAGATTATTATTTCTGCCTGTATTTTTTCCTGAAGTTCAGTCCAGAGGACTGAGTCACTTAATTTGTCACAAGTCATTTCTGAACCCATCTGGCCCAATTCACACTACACTAATCATACCTTCGTGGACTGGGTTCTAACCTGTCACCCCCGCTGCATTGTTGCAGCAGGTATCTTTGCCTCTCTCATTTAGCGACCACTGCATGATGTTCTGTGTCAGAAAAATCCAGCGCCCTCCTTCATCTCTAAAATACATCTGGACTAGGTCTCTTCGCTCACTAAATATTAATGCACTACTGAGCGACCTCATTACAACAGAATGGCCAGCTATCTTCACTGCCTTGGATATTGACATGGCTCTTGCACACTCTAAATTTTCCTCTGTCTGAGACAAGCACACCACCCTCAGGAAATCCAAAGTAAAAATCTCCAACCACGCCTGGATTACCACTGACATCCTAAACTTGTGCAAGTCCTGGAACCTCGCATGGGCCCATTACAAGCTATTCCACTCCGCTTCTGACCTCATTTCTTATAGGGCACTGACAAATAAACATACAAAGGCTGTCTGGGCTGCAAAATCACATTATTTCAATTCCAACCTTCGCTCTAACCTTAATTCACCAGCCAAATTCTTTGATCTCCTTCCCCAAGCTGCTCCCCCAATTCTTGTGGTATATGGTTCACCTGTGACTGACCCCTTCTCCGTTGCTGTTCTCTTAAATCAGTCAATTAATCAATCGTTTATTTATAGAAAGCGCAATTCTAAAATATCAAAGCACTTGTACAATTAAATAATCTTAAAACTATAATATAAATACAGACAATTACAGTAAAATTCTAGAATTATTAAAAAGAAACAATTAATGAAAATCAGGGAAAGCCATACCAAACAGACGAGTTTTAAGAGCATATTTAAAGCTCTTGATAATTGGGCACTCACGCCCAAAACCTGTGCCCTTCCTTCCTCTCCCCGGGCTCTCTCTTTCTCCCCTCCCCTCGTCCCCCAGTAACCATCAAGGAAAACCCTACTTGCCTTCCTGTCTCAATCCATCTAAGTCCATTCCAGACAGTCTGGACCCCAAGCTCCTCCACTCTCCTCTCCTGCCATTGCAGCTCCTCTTACTCACCTGCTTAACCTCTCCTTCACCCTCTTTGCTGTTCCTCAGTCCTGGACGCTGACCAAAGTTACTCCAATAAACAAAGGTGGCGACCCCTCCTCCCCCTGGCAACTTTCGCCCCATCTCCCTCTCTAAGCTACAAGAGAAACTTGTCCACTCTCATCCTGCAATTTCCTTTCACCCTTCCAGTCTGGTTTCCAAAAGCACTATTCCACTGTCTCCTCCCTATTGCGTGTCATTGATACCATGTTCTCTGGGATGGATCAGGGGCTCATTATCAGGGGTTGAAAAATTTTTGGGGAGGCCGTGAGTCCAGTACTTATGTTATTTTTGGTCCATAAGTCCGTGGCAGGCATTAGTAAGTCAGAGTTTTTTTTCTTTTCCCCACTACATTTTTACTAAAGCAAATTTTTCGTCATTTCTTATAGGAAGCAACAGGTAGACCTCTACAAGCCAAATTATTCACATCTCGCAGGCTAGATTCAAGACTATATGCTTGGCTCTAAATTAAGTTTCACAATCCAGCATGCACCAGTGAACCCCCACTTTCCTTTTTATATTGAGATCGCTGAAGCAGTGCTGTAAGGCAGACATACACGGTCTCTGGGTCCACTCCAATACTTTGTACATCTTTGGTTCTTTTTGTTGTTTTTTTTTTTAACTAAAAAACCTTAGTCTCCCATTTTTTATAAGCACACTCCCTGAGAAGTTGATTGGAAACAGTGGAATGCTTCAAAAGAGCTCGAGATAGACATAAGGGATTGCTGAGGGTGGGGCGGGTGAGGGGGAAGGGAATGTCCTAGCAGAGAACTAGAAAAGTGGGCAGACTAGGTGAGCCTGGCGGTCCTTTTCTGCCATCACATTTCTATGTATCTATATATGTAACACTAATGACATCTCCCTGGTAGCTAGTGGTCCCCATCCCCGATCCACTGGTTGTCAAAGACTAAACTGTCCCTGGTGGTGGTCTAGTGGACCCCCCCAGCCTGACAGGCAGAGCCTCATCACCCCACTTCCTCGTCCCCAATCTGAGCCAGAAAATGTTTTTATTATATCAGATGAGGAGTGGGACCGCTATCAACCAGGAACACTTTTTATTATATCAGGCGATGGATCGGGTGGGGGAGGGACTGCTAGCCACCAAAAATACTTTTCTGTTCTTGTTCACCCACTGGTGCCCTGCCTGCAGATATTATGACTTCCTTGAGGTCTGGTCAGCAGAACTATGGAGAGAGCTGAAATGCATTTTATCCCCACTCCTCTCCTTCACATGAAAGCACTTACAGTTCACACACCTCAACAACACAACAGGGACTCTTTGGTTATTTTTTAACAAGTCAGATTTAATTTTTTAAATAATAGGGGCTCCAATTATTATGTAATGGCGTTATCTTGGCACCCAGTCTGCTCAGCCCCCGTCAAACTCCTTACCTCCAGGCTCCTGTCAGATGACTGACGACAAGATGAATCCTCCTAAATAAACGGGCTGTTGCTGCTAACAATTCTTGGAGGGAGGGAGAGACACCCTTACCTAACGAATCCTGATTCCCTCTCTTAGTTCTCCTCGAGTCATCGCACTGTCTCACTGCTCTCCTCTACTAGTTCTAGTGAAGTCTCTCCTCTTCTCCTCAGGACCGGCACCGATTCGCGAGGGAGTACCTAGTTACTATGGGCTAAGGGCTCCGACGGCTCTACCGTTTCTCCAGACCAGCAATTCTAAGCAGCGACCGCCAACGGACTCCTGGCTCCTTTTTACACAGATCCCAGCTCTGCAGTCTGCTCGACAAATATAACTGTTCTGCAAGTTAGGCTACCACCGTCCACACAACTCTGGTATCGACTCCTCTTTCCCTCTCTCTGTGCGGTGCGTGCAGTTGTGCGCCAAACCGCCAATTCCACGTTGCACTTCTTAATTGGCTGCTGTGAGAGAGAAGAGGCGTGGAAGAGGAGCACAGGAGCTTCAGACTACCAGCAGCCAGCAGGGTGCCACAGATTCACCCCCGAGCAGGCTAGAAGCAGGCTGCGGCCACACCAGCCAGCCAGGCAGCAGTCTACGGTACACAGCAGCACCTTGGATCACGAAGAACACAGGGGAAAGCATTCACTTAAAGGGCCAGTGCACACCGCGCTTGTCATTTATTTAAAACTTTCGGAGGTCGTTTCGGGGGAAGTAAATACAGCCAAGTCCGTCGGGCTTAAAAGGGCTGTAGTGTGCAAGTCCCAAGCTGCTTTTTGTGCGTCCCGGACCTTGGACTCGGGGATTTTTCAACCCCTGATTATAACTACTATACTCATCGATCTATCCCAAACCTTCAACTCAGTGTCACATTCTTTCCTCCTGGACAACTGAGATCCGCTGGACTCTATGCCTCTGCTGTTACTTGGTTCTATTCCTACCTAACGGGCCGACAACAGTTGGTTCAAATTGGTGGTGCCGTCTCCTCCACTTCCTATCCAGGTTGTGGTTCCACAGGGCTCCATCCAAGGCCCCATTCTCTTCTCCATCTTCCTCAACGACCAAGTACAAAAGTCTCACAGTGTGGCCTTGGGCAAGTCACTTAACCTCCTAGTGCTCCAGTGCACCAATCTGTGGAAATGGTTAGAAGCAGGACCGCACTGAAAACGAGATGTTGCATCTCAGGGGGCTATACTGGATAAACAATCTGTAAAATAAAAAAAATCAATAAAACAAAATACACTCATAAAAAATGTAATACGTGACCTGAAGTGAAACTGTTAACGATTGTTTTTCTTTTCTGTAAATGTTATTTTGTTTTCAACCAACAGACTAACTAGTTGTGATTATTTCCACTTACAAGCTTCTTGGTTATAAATATCAGCATACACTGAACTGCATACTAGCGACAGCATTGTGTGTCTGTTCTATTTATCATAATCATAATGACTTCCAATTGATATATTGTAGATAAAATTGCATAGCTCATTTGAAACATAAAGTTCTGAGTAAGGGGACTTTGGGTGTTAAATTAAGAGTATAATTACAAAGGTCTGAATCATTAAAAATTACTACACATGGCTAGTCAATTAAAAAAAGCCTTCTATCATCTTGATCGAATAACCGGGGTATAATGGCAGTCAACAGTAATTGATTATTCAGCACACTCCTGCTTTGCATCCATGACTAAGCAGAAAGTCAAAGGATACATTTCAGTGGGGAAAATTTAACAAAGCACAACACAAGGACTTGTGAGTGTCAATTTATCTTACTTGAAAAGTGCAGCATTAAAACCCATGAGCCATGTTACAATGTTTATATAGCAAAATGCTGTGCTAAATTCAGTTCATTCTGTACTGGAAAAAGGGATGAGAGAAAAAAACAGTAATCACGAGGGCTGTTAACCTCCTGACATAATCTGTACAGAAAATAGATGAAAAACATGAAATCTACACTGAGAGACTGGTTACCACAAAGGTGTCGGCAGATGGAATGGCATCCAACATTGACAAATCTACTAAAACAGCCCGGGCAGTGGCAACTTCTATAAAAGAACAAGGAATCTTGAACTCCTGTATCTAGTAACTGGAAAACCTTGTAACAGTAGCCAATGTGAGGGCCTTGGGGATACCAGAGGGGTAAAAAAGAGACGACGCCTTAACTGTCATGGAAAGATGGCTCCCTAAGTCTGGAGTTGTCTCCTAGTTTGGTATGGGTGTACCATATAACTCCAAGACAGGCCTACTTATGAAATGAGGATTTGAGAATGATGTTGATCGTCACCACCTCCTCTGGCATTTGGAGACAAACCCTTCAAGCAGTAAGACACCATGGGGCAGTAACGTTGCATACTAGCAGAGTCCTTTTCTTCCCTGATTACTCTTTTACAACAAGGGGGTATTCCTGAGGCAGGCAGACATTGCATATTGCCTCAGTTTATCAGCACAGCTGCAGTGTACCCTACAAGATAAAATGTATTCCTTTATGGACCCTCATGCTGAAGGCAGCTGCATGGAGAAACTATCTAAACAACCCCCATGCTTAAGATCCTGAGGGAAGGAAGTCTGAAGATGATGATTCTGACTCAGTCCTGCTGACTCCATAAACAAGTGATGCCTCTTAGTTCAAAACCCCACTGAAATACATTGAATGGCATACCTATGTCTCAGTTTGTGGTCCAGCTTTGAAGAGTGAAGACGTGCCTGCGGTCCAGAGAGGATTACGGTGTTGGACCCTGAGGAGCTTAGGGGTTTCTAAGTGGGGGTTGGGTGGGGACTGAAACAGGGCAAAGACATGGATGGATGGTTTTCTTGTTACAGGGTAAAAAAATAAAAAAAACAGACTGAGATGCCGATCATGACACACAGCACTCTTCCTTCTTCAGGTATGCTTCGATGGGAATGCTGCATAGCACCATTTAGCTGAATATTTACAACTACAGGGGTCGACTTTAAGGGGAAAAAACTACTGGCCATCGGGCCAGAGACTTCCAATAATTTGGTGGCCTGTGGTGCTAAATGGTGGCCCGCAACTTACTTTTAAAATTTAAAGCGGGACACAAGAGGTCGGCATCACGTGAGTGGTGAATTCTATTCAATTGCTCATTTATTCAAAATAACAAGAAAGACACCGGTAGATGGGTGAGGAACTGGTTGGAGGGACACTGCAGAGAGTTGTGCTTAAGTACAAAATCAAATAGAGAGAGTGGGGTCAGGGTGACACATTTCTGGTCAGTCATCAGAATTGTTTTGGCACACTTCAACATCCTCAAGGGCTGTCACACTATCATCAGAGTCCATGCTTGAATCGGAGCTGTCTACAGTTTCAGTAGCAACGGCATCTGTTCTCCTGTGAGATCCACTGCATGGTCTTCTGACTTGCTGCCCAGAGGCTAGCCACAAATTGACAACACCTGTTGCATCAAAATCCTCAATGGCTGGTGAGTGAAGTTTAATTCGTAACAGATCAGTGAGTGTATCACTTCTGAGTTTACTCCTCCAGTCTGACTTCACAGATTTCATATGTGAAAATCCATGTTCACACTCCACTGAAGTGCTTGGCAAGGATAAGAGGAAGTCAACAAGGGACAAAATATTTTGGTGTCCATCTGAAAACCTTTTATTTATCTCTTTCCATGTAGTGACACTAGAAGTACAAGAACTCTGGGAATTTTTTAAAGAGGCCCACTCAATCTCCACTTCTTCCAGTTTTACACCATTTTTGTGAAGTACATCTCGATATTCATTAGTAAGTTCTTCAATTTCACTATCACAAAAATCAATGTTGTTTGTCAAATTGGGCCACATTTTGGGGTTTAAAAGAGTTACACCAGCTTTCCTTACAACAGACAGGTCATTGTCTGGAAACCTGCTGTTAACCTCTGTCAAAAGAGTTTCTATAAGTCTTGTAAAGGAGTTCGTATCCTATTTTTCTCTGGTTATTTCCTTTAAGGGAATACCTTTAAATGTCTCCTTTGTGAACAGGGAATACCTTTAAATGTCTCCTTTGTGAACATTCGGGCCATTGGTCCTGATTTACTTTTCAGCTTTTCAAGGCTGTTACGAACAACTGTCAATCCCTCCATCGCTTTGCTAACATTGACCTGTTCTTTCTGCAACAACATGGAAAGTCTTGCTATTACAACAATAACGTCATTAAGCTCCAAGGCACTTTGCACAAAGTGTTCTGATGTGGGTTTTTTTCAAAAATCCCTGAGCTCTAGCACTGGCCATTGAATTCCGTGATGCAACAGTATTTTCAAGATGTGAAATAATCGCAGGATAAATCTCCCAAAAATTTTCAAAGGCATGTTTTATATGCGGGACCCATCTGGTACCTCCTACCCTAGTTGGGACTAAACATCAGACCCCTGTTGCCTGGCAAGAATTCCTCAGTTCTGTTCAAAGGGCTGTTGTGGTAGAATAAGTAATCTGCAGCATCTCGTCCTCTACCTTACTGTAACAAGGCACTGATTTTACAGCTTTTTTAAAGGCCAATTCCAGCGATGAAGCATACAGTGAGTAACAACTATCAAAGGCTGTACTTCACGAAGACGTGCTGTGACTCCTGTTCTGCTGCCCTGCAGAACCGCTGCCCCGTCTGCTGTAAAGCCAACTAGTTTTGTTAGAAACTCTTCATGAGTTATTTCAAGTACTGTAGAGCACTCACTTATAAGATTTTCATTTATATGTTCAGCATTTGGCATCTCAAGTCTAACTATATTTAGAAATGCTGTTTTAATAACACCTTTGTATGCATGACGGATATAAATTATAAGTTGTTCTGCAATGGAGGTAGCAGTTGCTTCATCACATGGAACAGAACAGAATGAGGAATTCTTGGCTTCATTCATAATTTTAAGTCGTTCATATTCTGCAATGCCAGCACAAAATCTCCTGCAGTGCTTGTCATTGACACAGGTGCTTCCTGTCTCCAGAACCTTCATTTGGTCCAGTTTACTCATCCAAACAAAATCTGTGAATGGACGAGACTGCTTGGCAATTGCATGCCTGTTCCTCATTAGAATAGTAAACCTGTTAATCTGAGCATTGTGTAAACTCTGTAGAGCTCTACCAGCCTCACTATAGGAAGGATCAGTAGCCGCAGCTTTAAGTTTGCTTGCAGCTCTCTCATGCCCCCTGCTTCTATGGTGCGATTTTAGAGTACACTTTAAATGTTCCACAATCGTGTACAAAAGGGGAATCTTTATCTGCAGCATCACACCCTTGACACATTGTACAGAACATAAGGTTTTTCTCTGCATCATACCTAACCCATGGAAAGTTAGTTTGCCAAGCAGTCTTAAATGTCCTGCACCTGCCATTTTTTTTCATAAGCTTGATCACTTTCCAACTTTTTTCATTTAATTTTTTTTTTTTTGCAGGAGGGGGCTCAACATTTGAAAGAAAACACCACATGATGTATTCCGCACAGTGCAATAAAACCTTTTTCAAAACAAACTGGCTCTGTTTTTTTTATTTTCAATGTCAATTATGTTTTTATTTTATTTTTTTTTTCACAAAGGTTGGATAGCTGCAAGGTCCCTCAATGTATGTGCCAGTCCCTGACTCTGACCACAGGCTGCTACACTAGTGACCAGAGAGTACGACAGTAGAAATTAGAAAATATAGATTTTTTTTTCACAAATTTGGATAGCTGCAAGGTCCCTAAATGTGTGTGCCAGTCCCCGACTTTGACCACAGAGTGAGACTGCTACACTAGTGACCAGAGAGTACGACAGTAGAAATGAGAAAATACAGATGTTTTTTTCACAAATTTGGATAGCTGCAAGGTCCCTAAATGTGTGTGCCAGTCCCCGACTTTGACCACAAACTGCTACCCTAGCTATCAGAGAGTAGAACAGTAGAAAGTAGGAAATAGATTTTTTTTCACAAAGGTTGGATAGCTGCAAGGTCCCTAAATGTGTGTGCCAGTCCCCGACTTTGACCTTAGACTGCTACACTAGTGACCAGAGAGTACAACAGTAGAAATTAGAAAATACAGATGTTTTTTCACAAATTTGGATAGCTGCAAGGTCCCGACTTTGACCACAGACTGCTACACTAGCTACCAGAGAGTAGGACAGTAGAAATTAGGAAATATATTTTTTTTTTCACAAAGGTTGGATAGCTGCAAGGTCCCAAAATGTGTGTGCCAGTCCCTGACTTTGACCACAGACTGTTACACTCCAGAGAGTACGACAGCAGAAATTAAGGACTGATTTTTTATACTTTTTTCACAAGGGTTAGACAGCTGCCTGCAAAGCTCCCTGAGCTGTGTGCCAGCCCCCGACTGCTAGACACTGACAGAGAGTACGGTAGTATGGACTTTCAAACATGAAGGGTCTTGTAATGATTATGCTTTTTTATTTTTATTTCAGCAGGTCCAAACATAGCTCACTGCAAAAACTCATTTTGTACAAGCCCTCGATCCCGGCATGAGCACCACAGAATGTAACTCAAGACTATTTGCTACTTAGGAAAGGAAGGAAACCTGTATTTGTTGTTTTTCTTCACAAAAAAGATCAGACTAGCTGCTGTACAAAGTAGATTGATAGCCCCTGCACCCAGGTTAACTACAGATGCTCCTTTCCTCTTCAATTTAAATTAGATAATGAATGGAAAAGCTTTTTGTTTTGTTTTACATGGATGGACAGACACAGCTAAAGCAGTAATTTGTCACTGCCACAGTTTACCACAGACTTATTTCTTTAGTGCTAAGACTTGCCACTTTTGTTGACAGCAAAATGCAGTAGCCTCTACCCTCAGCTGAAACTGCCGTTTTGTTTTCCCTCACACAGAAATATTTTACACCCTGCTTGGCTTTTAGGTATCAACAGAACAACAAGGGATTTAGAATTAGAAGCACTAGTCTGAGTAAAGTTTCACTCCCAACACGATGTTTGTTTCAACTGCTCTATTGCACTTAAACTGTTTCTGGTTCAGTAAACAGACAACAGTATACACAAGTTCTTTTTTTTTTTATTGGTCGGACAGACCAACTGAGAAAGTATTTCAACGGCTTTCTGATCACAACCTCGACCTCTCCTATCAAAAACAATGGCACATCTGAGCTGGTGCGGGAAAGGGACAATACTTACATGCTGCATTCAATCACCACCATTGGCTGTCCCACCATGCCCATCAGAACTGTGCCCATCAATTGGCTCCTGCTGTTCCCACCGCGACTGTTGCCACCATCCTAGCATGTCATCAGGTGATCTGTAAACCATCATGTGGTTTTGCGTGTCAAGTCCTGTAGGGGCCCCACCAACATGGTACGTGACTCCACCGCGTCTCCCTTGTCCGCTCCTTGTGGTGTGCACGAGCGGACGCTCTACACGCACATGCACGCACCTTCCAATCTCCAATCTTAAAGGTACAGTGCCAAAAATCATCCAAGCAACTTAAGATGTTTGCTGGCCAATTGGGCCAGCAGCCAACGATTACCCAATGGCCCGATTTGATTTTTGGTGGCCTCGGGCCACCGCTAAAGTCGACCCCTGCAACTATGCAGAAAAGAAAGATTGAAAACACTGAAATGCAGCTAAGTACTCCTGCTAACCAGTCTTAAATTGTTAAAGCTGTTGATCTTAGACAACACCTACACATAAAGTTCGCTTTTGCATTGTAAATCCTACTGCCATCAATGTGTTTTTTTTGCCATACCCCCAATTAACAATCCCTCCACACCTCCAAAAAAAATCAGATTAAGTTCCTGTTACCTACTGAAATGTGTAACATATTTATTTCTGCTAACTTATTTATTCAATTATAACAGTTTCACTATTTAATGTGACCAAAGGGACTATTCTTTGTCTCTTTTATTAATAAAATTAATACAAAATGACATTACACATACGTTTATTGCTTAATTCACACACATTGCCTCCTCCAGTTTTTTGCATGGGACCCATTTCATAACCACAATAAGGCAGTCCAGGGGATGTGTTGTGGTGGGATAATGGCTCTTTTCCAGTAGTGGAACCACTCGGCTTCTCCTCATGCTTCAACTTATCCCACCACAATACACCCTCTGCTGTGCGTTGCTGCTTAACTAATGTAGTTCCTTATTCTGCTGTTGTTTAAAAGGGGCCATGGTGATGTTAATATTGTCCTGGTGGTCCAGTGATCAGGAGCCAGTAAATCGCTGCATAGGCAGATTGCAAGCATATTTTAATAGCAGTTGATGCCCTTAATTGTTGAAAAAAAAAAAAGACTTGTGTAGTGAAATAATTAAATGCAGTGACAGCAGTGTCTCAGCCCCCTGTGCTGATAGAGGAAGAGTGGAGCAGTTTCATAAAGCAACCATGCTATGAATAGAGGAGCCCACAGCAGATAGAGGCTGGGCAAAATTGCCAGACCACTACCATGGTTGAAAAGAAGAATGCAGCCACAAAGAGTCAGTATGATTGTCAGAGGGCAACTGATCAATGTGATTGACTTAGCTGGCAGGAGGAATGCAGCAATAAAGTAATTCAGGGACTTAGCTGCATTAATTAATAAAAAATGAAGGGCAACACAGAGAGATATCTGGTTCGATTTTCCTACTTTTCCACACAACTATTGGCTCAGGCAGACACCTTGGGCACAGTGAAAGTGATTCAAAGCACTCAAAAACAGCATAATTATAAAATAAAATAAAAACTCCACTGGGACACAGATATCACTCTGAGGCCTTGGGCAGAGCAGACAGTGCCAGTGCCAGAGGTTTTGTTGTAAAAAGGAGTTGACTGAAGAGCCAGAGAGGTTGCAGTAACACACACATGGTTTACACATCATACAATGCACACTATTTACTGACAGGAAAATGCTCAGAACAGTACAGGATTTTCATTAAATTTAAATCACTGATCTAACAGAGGGTGTACTCACAGTTGCGGCAGTTTCATGGGTCTGGGAGACCTGGAAAGGTGGGTAGCTATTAGCTTGCCCTAGAAGGAGCAGTGGTAAAGTGTGAAGGAGGAGTGGGAATCGACCATCTTGATTCAAGGGAAGCCTCAGAGAAGCAGCATAAGGGAGATGCTTGTTTTCTGGACTCAGATATTATTCAGAGAGCCATAGGACAGCCTCTAAGAGGGATTTACATTAATGAAGCAGCCGACTGTGTCAGCAAAAGGGCATTTCTTCACACTAAAGTGCATTTCAAGGAGAAATGTGCCCATTTAAGGATACTTTTCTCACACAGAAGTTACAGGGGGAAAGTATGTCAGAACTGAACATAGAGACTAGGGAAACTTCAAGAAGAAAAAATTACTCACCTCAGTAATTGTGTTTCTTCTATTGGAGTCTTACTGTATTCTGACATATGCAGTTAGCTTCAGCATTTGAACTGCTCCGGAGAGGAAAGAGTAAACTCTATGCAGGAGCATATAACATTGAGCTTGAGCTCAGTTCAAACCTCTGTCAGCAGCACTTCCAAGTGCAACCGTCAGATTCTTATGAGCAAATACTGACTAACTACACATCTTAAGTAGAAATTGTAAGGAAGATAGCCAACAGGCAACACATTTTTGGATCCCCCAAAAGACTCAAGTTGAGAACCCAAAATAGCCAGGTAGTGAACCAACATATAGACACCAAAACAGCATAACAATAACCCACTCCCCCTTTCTAAAAAGGAGGAGTGCCAAGTACACCCCTGAGGTGCAACACTGTACCTGCCAGCCCACTTCCCAAAAACAGGTTCTGAGAGGGCAGGCAGGGAGGGGAGTCAGAATACAGCAAGACTCCATTAGAAGAAAGACAATTACTACAGTGAGTAATTTTGTCTTCAAACAACATGAAGTCTTGCTGTATTCTGTCATATGCAGACTACCAAGCAGTACCGCCATGGAGTGGGGGGTACCAAACCTATTTTGAGAATAGGTTCTGCAGTACTGCTGTTCCAAACCGAGCATCACTCCTAGGCTGGATATCCACAGAGTAATGCTTGGTAAAAGTATGGACAGTTTTCCAGGTGGCTGCTTCACATATCTCTAGTAAAGGTATATCCCTGGCAGCAGCCAAAGAATCAGCTGTACCGCTAGTCAAATGAGCCCTCAGGCCTGAGGGGGGGTATTTCGCCTAGCTTTTCATAGCAGAATTGTATACAAGAGACAATCCACCTGGCAAAAGTTCTCTTAGTAGCAGGTTTACCCTTTCCCACTTCACCATAAGTGAGAAACAATTGAGGACAGTCAAACCTAAGTGCCTTAGTATGTTCAGTGTAGTAGCTAAGTGCCCTCTTAACATCCAGACTGTGTAATCTTTCTCCTGAAGAAGAAGGATCAGTGAAGAGCACAGGAAGAGACATGGACTGGTTCAGATGAAAATCTGAAACCACTTTGGGTAAGAACCTCCAATTAGTTCTAAGGACCACCTTATCTCTGTGGAATGAGATAAAATCTGGCTCCACTGGCAGAGCTTGTAATTCACTAACACGCCTGGGAGAAGTGATAGCTACCAGGAACACAGTTTTCCAAGTCAAGTGCTTGAGTTCTGCTGAAGCCAATGGCTCAAAAGGGGGTTGCATAAGCTGAGCAATGCAAACATTAAGATCCCAAGCAGGAGTAGGGTCCCTAAAGGGAGGGTTAGTATGGACCAAACCTTGAAAGAACTTACAGAAGACAGGATGAGATGCCAGGGAGGAAACTTTCCCCACTGACAGGAATGCAGAGACAGCTAATAAATGCACTTTCAGAGTGGCTGGCCTGAGTCCTAGTCCATTAAGATGAACCTTATAATCCAGAACTGTAGCCAGATCAGCAGTATCTGGTAAGACATCCTTATTGGAGCACCAAATGCTGAGTCTCTTCCATTTGGAATTCTGGTGGCAAGTTTTCGACAGGCTTTAAGAATATCCAGAACTCCCTGAGACAGGTGCAGACTTGCATATTCTAGCTCTTCAAGAGCCAAGCCTTGAGGTTGAGAGACCAAAGGTTGGGGTACCAGATTCTTCCATGAGAGGAGGTTAACAGATTGTGCTTCTTGGGAAGAGATAAAGGGATATGGACTGCTAGGGACATCAACAGAGGATACCAAGGCTGTCTGGCCCAGTCTGGTGCAATCAGGATCACCTTGCATGGTTGTGACCTGATCTTGACCAGTACCTTGAATAACAGAGGAAAGGCATACAGGAATCCTTCCCCCCCAATCCAGAACCAGAGCATCCAGGGGAACTGTGCCCATGACTGGAGGTCTGCAACAGAAAAGAGGAAGTTGATGATTGCCTGGAGCTGCAAAGAGATCTATCTCTGAAGTGCCCCACCTGGAGAAAATTACTTTCAATATGAAGGGGGTCCAGGGTCCATTCGTGATGGCCCTGAGAGATCCTGCTCAGGGCATCTGCTAGCACAATGGCCTTCCCTGGAAGATGGACTGCTACCAGAGATGCCTGCAGGGCATAGGTCAGAGACCATATTTTCACGGCTTCCGTGCACAAGGCCATAGACCGAGTGCCTCCCTGCTTGTTGATGTACCACATGGTGGTGGTGATGTCTGTCCTGACCAGAACCACCTTGTTCTTTACTAAGTCCGAGAAGGCTTGGAGAGCCACGAATACTGCCCTGAGTTCCAGAAGAGTGATATGAAGTAGAGACTCCTGAGGGGACCACACCCCTTGTGCTGTGAGGGCTCCTAAGTGAGCTCCCCAGCCCAGGAGAGAAGCATCTGTGGTTAACACCACTGAATGAGTCTGACTGATGAATGGGACTCCTTGTCTGAGACTGTCCTGATCCAACCACCATTGGAGAGCTTGGACCAGAGTCTGAGTCACTGGAATCAATTTGGTTAGAGGATCTTTTTTCCGAGACCAAAAGGACCTCAGATGGAACTGAATGTCCCTCATTTGAACTCTGGCTCCCTGTACCACTGCAGCAGAAGCTGCCATGTGGCCCAGGAGCTGAAGAAAATGTCTTGCTGGTCGAGACACCAGAAGGCGGAAAGAAGAAGCAAGATCTGTAAGGGCCTTCACCCTTACCAAGGGAAGAAAAGCTTTTTGCTTGGACAGTATCCAACTCTACCCCTATGAAAGAAAGGAGTTATACTGGTTCGAGAACTGACTTTGGTAGATTGAGAAGGAACCCGAGGGAAGTGAGCAACTGTTGTGTCACTTGTAGGTCTGACTTGACTTGGTCTGGAGACTGTCCCACAATGAGCCAGTTGTCCAGGTATGGAAAAATGGAGATAGTCTGTCTTCTGAGAAAGGCCACTACTACTGCTAGGCATTTTGTGAACACCCTTGGAGCCAATGTTAGGCCGAAGGGCATTGCTCTGAACTGATAATGACCTGAAGGCAATTCGAACCTGAGGTACTTTCTGTGGGAGCACTTGATTGAGATGTGAAAGTAGGCATCCTTGAGGTCCAGGGAAGCTAACCAATTCCCTGGCCTTAGACAGGGAAGCATTACTCCCAGAGCCACCATTCTGAATCTTGGCTTTAAAAGGTGCTTGTTTAAGTATCTTAGGTCTAGGATGGGCCGCCACTCCCGTCTTTTTTGGGGTAAGGAAGTATCTGGAATACAGTACCCTTGCCCCTGTACTGAGTAGGGACCCTCTCTACAGCCCTGAGGGTTTGTAGAGAAGACACCTCTGCTTCTAGAGCAGAGGTCTCGGAAGGGTTTGTAGGTGGAAAAGACTTGGTCCTCAATTTTGGAAACGTTGCAAAACTGAGAGCTAATCCCTGGCTTACTACCTCCAGGACCCACCTGTCTGAGGTAACAGACTTCCAGGCCTGGAAGTAGTAAGTGAACCTGCCTCCTACTGGGACTGGGGAGTCGACCTAGGCTGGCACATCAGGGTGTCTGCTTGGCAGGAGCCTTGGACTGAGAGGAGGATGCAGCCCTGCTCATCCACCTTCTGCCTCTCTCTCTGAAGAACCCCCTCTGAGGAAAAGGAGAGGAGGCCTGTGCCTGGTAGAAAGGCCTGTGGAAAGGCCTGCCCCTGCTCCTAGACTGCTGCCTCTGAGGAGTTGACTGCCTTTCCTTGGCCTGTGCACTCCTGTAGGTGGTCCGGTATTCATCCATTTTCTTCATGTAATTCTGTCTGCTCCCCAAACAGAGAATTACCCACCACAGGGAAATCCATGGCCTTAGCCTGAGTGTCCTGTGAGAGGCTAGTACATCTGAGCCAAGCAAACCTCCGAAGAGCCACAGATGTAGCCATGACTCGTGATGCCACATCATTTGAGTCCACAGCAGCATGAAATTGAATCTTGGATGTCTCGATCCCATCAGTAGCCACCTCCTCCAGCTCTTTGGCTAGCTGGGGGAGGCCTGTTTAGCCAGTTCCAGGACAGTATCCCATCTGGACTTCTGGTATCTGGCTGTGTAGGCCATATAGTTTGCCTGCCTGAGTCCCAAGAAGGATGCCAAGTACTGTTTTTTGGCCATAGCATCCACCTTTCTAGAGTCTTTATCTGGGGGGTGTGAAGCCAAAGGTATGTTAGCCTTGTCACAGGCTGCAGCCTGCACTACCCCAACATGGCTGCACTGGTGGAAAAAGAACTCTGTACCTGAGCCTGAAAGCATATACCTCCTGTCCATTCTTTTATCTACAGGAGGTAAAGAATTTGGTGTTTGAAGAATTTTCTGTGTCTGTTTCCCAAGAGATTTATGGAGGGGAATAGACAACCTTTTGGACTCTGGGATGTCCATCATTTCCACGAAATCAGGCTCCTATTGTTCCTCAACAGCTTCAACCAAGGGAAGCTAGAGGGTCTCAGCCACCTTTTTGCAGAACAAATAGTGGGATGAGGACTGAGAAAGCCTGGGAGGGGAAATATTAGAAGGCTTGTCTGGGGAAGATGTCCAGTTCAATGGGCTCATCCAGACCTTCATCACCATCATCATCATCATCCTGTTCTTCCTCCCCTTCCCATTTTGGTTCATAAAATTCATCCGGAACATATTCCAGAACCAAGGGAACAGACCGAACCGAACGCCTACCAAGAGGCACCGGATCGGATGGAACCAGACTGAGCGATTCTACAATGCTTATCGCCCTGTCTATTTCTTCGGCGGTTGGACACTGCAGTTCTGGATCCGAACCGCCCGACTTTCTCTTTTTCTTCGACGAAACCGACCCCTCAGGACTGGCTCTCCTCTTGCCCGAGGGAGTATCGCCCAGGTCAGTGGGCACTCCCTCAGGTTTGGTCGGATCCGAAGCGGGCTGGCCATCCAGATTAGCGGACTTCTCTGCCTCCTTTTCCATAAGCCTACCCAACCTCTTTTCCAGGGCGGCCTTCGGGAAATCTTTACAGATTTGGCAGTCTGAATCGAGGTGGTCAAACCCCAGACAATAAACACAGGTGGTGTGAGGGTCTGCCTTAGCAAAAGCATCCCCACACTCACTACAGTGTTGAAACCCAGTGGGCCTGTTTTTTTTTCTTGGGTTTTTCAGACATGGCCAGGCTACCACCTTACCCTTTACAACTTAAAAACTCATTTGTTCCCATAGATGCCATATGGCATTAGAACCATCCATTGCTGGAATGGACCCAAAATGGCCAACGGGAGCAAATGAGTTAAAAGCCAGCTAAGAACCCTGTATCGGTTACCAACAGTGTTACAGGTCGTGGAAAAAAACGTATAAAATGCAATTTTTTTGAAACCGATAGGAACCGGTACCTCACACTAGAAAAACAGAAAATTAAATACACCTAACACAATCAGTTCCTAACCGGACCGATCGACAAGTTTTACAATTTCCACACAGAAAATTATCAGAATAAACCTAAAGTCCACTACCCACAACACTTACTGTACCGCAGACAGGGATTTGAAGCCGAAAAAATAAATGAAAACGGTATTTAAACTGACGGATTTTCAACCGAACCGAGTATGCGAAGGAGCACTCTCCGGAGCGACTGTTCACTTAGGCGGAGTAAAGAATCTGACGGTTACACTGAAGTGCTGCAGACAGAGGTTTAAACCGAGCTCAAGCTCAACGTTCTGTGCTCCTGCACAGAGTTAACTCTTTCCTCTCCGGAGCAATTCAAGTGCTGGGACTAACAGCATATGTCAGAATACAGCAAGACTTCATGTTGTTTGAAAGAGCAACTTAGGGTTCTTTAGGGCCACTGAGTATCAAAACTAATTTCAGCAAAAAGCCAGAAAGTCACCTTTCTAACCATACATCGTAGAATCATAGAAATCTGTTGGCAGAAAAGGACCCCACAGCCCATCCAGTCTGCCCGTAACCCCACTTCTAGGAAGACCCACTCCCTCCATTACCAGCTTACTCACTGTCAGGACATGTACGTATCCCAGACTCTTCTGAAGTTGTCTACTGTATTCACCACCACCACCCATTCCGGCAGACTGTTCTATGGCCGTACCACCCTCTCGGTAAAGAACCTCCCCCTGATGTCCCCTCTGAATCTTGACACCCTCTAGTTTGTAGGTATGCCCTCTAGTGAAATTATTCTTACTCATTCTGAAGATGCGATCGACCCTCACCCTGTTTATGCACGTCAAGTATTTGAATGTCTCCACCATATCCCCCTCTCCTCCGGTGTGTAAAGACCCATGTCTCCCAGTCTCTCCTCATATGACTTCCCTGCAGCCCCCTCACCATTCTGGTTGCTCTCCTCTGGACCCTTTCCAGCCTGTCCTTGTTCCCTTGCGGGCATGGCCTCCAGAAATGGACCCCATATTCCATGTGTGGTCTGACCATGGTTTTGTATAGTGGCAGAATCACCTCCCTCCTCCTGCTTGTGAATCTTCTCCCTATGCATGCCAGCATTCTGAGTGCCTTTCCTGCTGCTCTGTCACACTGACTCTGGCCTTTCAGGTTGTCTGACATAGTGATCCCCAGGTCTCTTTCCTGTTCTGTTACCTCCAGTTCCTCCCCCCCCCGAGCCGGTATTTTGCCTTTGGGTTATTATGCCCTATATGCATAATTCTGCACTTTTTTGTACTGAACTACAGCTGCCACCTGACTGACCACTCCTCCAGCCTAGCCAGATCCTCCTTCATATCCTCCACCCCCTTCCGCCATATCAACCCTATCACTACATATCTTCATGTTGTCAGCAAATAGACACACCTTCCCGCGTAGACCCTCTGTGATGTACCCAATGTATATGTTGAAAAGTATGGGTCCCAGACACAGACCCTTGGGGAACCCCACTCATCACCTTCTCTTCATTTGAGTGTACCCCATTCACCACAACCCTCTGTGTCCTCCCCTTCAAGTAATGTTCTTCCCCCGTTTGTAAGCTTGTTCCCCACTCCTAAGCTGTCTACCTTGCCTATCAGCCTCCTGTGTTGGACGGTGTCAAATGCCTTCCAGAAGTCCAGGTAGGCCACATCCACTGCCCCACCCTGGTCCCACATCTACATCACTCTGTCAAAGAATTTATTCACGTTGTGTCGTCGAGGCACAGGTCAGAAAGCATAGGAAAACCAGAAGCAGTTGTAACATTTGCAACAAGAGTTTTATTAATAACAGTAAAATAAATAAAATTGTTCAGAATAACTATTCACAATGGCAGTAGAAACATAGATAACAGAGTACTTCTGAGTTTGTCTTCTCTATTTCTAATCTCAGTCTCTGTCTCTTTCTTTTTTGCAAAACATTGCAGCTCCTTTTTATAAGTCTGTGCAGGAGCTTATTAAGAAAATAGCATGCTTCTCACACAGTGTTGTTGTAAGTTTCCAATTTTCTTGTCAGTTTCAGCAAGTGCATCAAAAAGAACATTGTGACCCAGAACTGACCTCTTGTTTACATCTTTTGCAAACGGCATAAAATTGCATCTCAGGCTAACCCCTTGCGTTCCAAATAACTTTGCAATCATTTCAACAGTATAACTATATACAGTTTTAGTTTTGCAATCATTTAAACAGTGTAACTATATACAGTTTTAAATAAAGGGATCCCAGTATCAATTACATTTCCACAAAAACATTCCCATATATTTTTATGCCTGCATATATTCAAGGTGGAAGAAAAGACAGAACAGCAAGTGAGGGTAGAGACACAGTGACAGGCAGAGAATTGCAAGACCGTCGGGGTGATCAAGTCCCAGGTCTCACGAGAAAATCTGGTTGCGCAACCAGACAGAGAAGAGACAGAAAAGGAGAGAATAGAACAGATTCTTGCATTTAAACTCTTTCTCCATAACTGGGACAGAGCCACATTCAACCCTGTCACATACCCCCCTCCTTAAGAGGGAACCTGTTTTACAAAAACAGATTTCCAAAACTTTCTAGTAATTCTCATCTAACAGCAGCATACATCCATTACAGTTCTGTGCATATGCAGCATAGCAAATGGAGAAGTTTCAACTCACATTTTTTCAACCTTCAGAATTCTTAATTCCTGATCATATCTACACAGAAAATCAGCATTGACATGCTCTTTCCCAGACTTGTGCATCACTTGAATTTTAAATGGCTGTAGTTCTAGGTACCACTGTGTGATTCTAGAATTTTTATCCTTCATTTGGTTAAGCCAACAGAGAGGATTGTGATCTGTTACAAGTACAATGTCAGCTCCTAGTAAGTAAAACTTAAGGGACTCCATGGCCCACTTTGCTGCAAGGCATTCCTTTTCAATGGTGGAGTACCTTTTCTCTCTGTCATGCAACTTCCTACTTATGTACAGAATAGGATGTTCTTTCCCATCTATAAGCTGACTCAAGAATGCACCTAGGCCTACCTCTGATGCATCAGTCTGTAACAGAAGAAAAAAATTACTCACCTTAGTAATTGTGTTTCTTCTAATGGAGTCTTGCTGTATTCTGACATATGCAGTAAGCCCCGGCACTTCAACTGCTCTGGAGAGGACAGAGTTAAATTCTATGCAGGGCATAGAACGTTGAGCTCGAGCTCGGTTCAAACCTCTGTCTGCTGCACTCTGAAGTGTAACCGTCAGATTCTTATGAGCTAATACTAACTAACCCCACTACATGGAAATTGTTAAAGTTTTACTAGCCAAATGGCAACCAAATATTTTGGATCCCCCAAAAGACTCAAGTCGAGAAATCCAAAATCAAAAACTAGGTAGTGAACAACTTCTATCAAACCAATAAAACAAGCCCACTCCACCTCTCTAAAAAAGAGGAAGTGCCCAAATACATCCCTGAGGTGCAACACTGTGCCTGCCATCCCACCTCCCAAAAACGAGGTTCTGAGAGGGGAGGCAGGAAGGGAGGTCAGAATACAGCAAGACTCCATTAGAAGAAACACAGTTACTAAGGTGAGTATTTTTTTCTTCAAACAACATGAAGTCTTGCTGTATTCTGACATATGCAGACTACCAAGCAGTACCTCCATGGGGGAGGGAATCAAACCTATTTTTGGAATAGGCTCTGCAGTACTGCTGTACCAAACCTAGCATCACTCCTAGCCTGGATATCCAGAGAGAAATGCTTGGTGAATGTGTGGACTGTTTTCCAGTTGGCTGCTTTGCATATCTCTAGCAAGAGAATATCCCTGGTAGCAGCCAGGGAAGCAGCTGTACCTCTAGTCGAATGAGCCCTCAAGCCTGAGGGTGGTATTTTGCCTAGCCTTTCATAACAGAATTGTATACAAGAGACAATCCACCTGGCAATAGTTCTCTTAGTGGCAGGCTTGCCCTTCCCCACTTCACCATAAGTGAGGAACAACTGGAGGGAGTCAAACCTGAGTGCCTTAGTACACTCAATGTAGTAGCTAAGGGCCCTTTTAACATCTAAACTGTGTAATCTTCTCTCTCCTGAAGCAGAATGATCAGTGAAGAAAACAGGGAGAGACATGGATTGGTTCAAATGAAAATCTGAAACCAGTTTAGGTAAGAACCTCCTATTGGTTCTAAGGACCACCTTATCTCTATGGAATGAGATACAATCAGACTTCACTGACAGAGCTTGCAATTCACTCATACGTCTGGCAGAGGTAGTAGCTACCAGGAACACAGTTTTCCAAGTCAAGTACTTAAGCTCTGCTGAGGACAAAGGCTCAAAAAGGGGTTGCATAAGCTGACCAATGCAAATATTAAGGTCCCAAGCAGGAGCAGGATCCCTAAAGGGGGGGGGGGATTAGTATGAAGCAATCCCTTGAAAAATTTACAAAAAACAGGATGAGATGCCAGTGAGGAGGGATTTCCCACTGACAAAAAAGCAGAAACAGCTGACAAGTGTACCTTGAGGGTAGCTGGTCTGAGGCCTAGGCCATTAAGATTAACCATGTAGTCCAGAACTGTAGACAAGTCAGCAGTATCTGGGGTTATATGCTTCTTGAAACACCAAACGCTGAATCATTTCCATTTGGAATTATAAGTTTTTCTGGTGGAGGGTTTTCGGGAGGCTTTGAGAATGTCCAGAACCCCTTGAGAGAGATGCAAACCTGTATATTCTAACTCTTCAAGAGCCATGCCTTGAGACTGAGAGACCGCAGGTTGGGATACCAGATTCTCCCCTGAGAGGAGGCTAACAGGTTGTGATTCCTGGGAAGAGATAGGGGAAGACGGACTGCTAGGGACAGCAGCAGGGGATACTAAGACTGCCTGGCCCAATCTGGAGCAATCAGGATCACTTTGCAAGACTGTGATCTTATCTTGACCAGAACCTTGAACAGTAGAGGAAAAGGAGGGAAGGAATACAGAAATCTCCCTTCTCTATCCAGAATCAGAGCATCCAGAGGGACTCCGCCCAAGACTGGAGGTCTGCAACAGAAGACAGGAAGTTGGCGATTGTCTGGGGCTGCAAATATATCTATCTCTAGAGTGCCCCACCTTGAAAAAAAGCACTTTTAACACTAGGGGATCCAGGGACCATTCATGATGGCCCTGGGAGATCCTGCTCAATGCATCTGCTAGCACACTGTCCTTTCCTGGAAGGTGGACTGCTACCAGAGAGGTCTGTAGAGAATAAGCCAGAGACCATAATTTCATGGCTTCCATGCACAAGGCCGCAGACTGAGTGCCTCCCTGCTTGTTGATATACCACATGGTGGTGGTGTCTGTCCTGACCTGAACCACTTTGTTCTGTACTGATTGTGAGAAGGCTTGCAGGGCCAGATAAGCTGCCCTGAGCTCCAGAAGATTGATGTGGAGAAGAGACTCCTAAGTGAACCACACTCCCTGGGCTGTGAGAGTCCCCAGGTGAGCTCCCCACCCCAGGAGAGAAGCATCTGCGGTTAGAACCACTGAATGAGATTGGGTGATGAATAGGACTCCTTGCCTGAAATTGTCCTGATCCTGCCACCACTGAAGAGCCTGGATCAGGGTCTGAGTCACTGGAATAAGTTTGGTTAGAGGATCTTTTTTCTGAGACCAAAAGGCCCTCAGGTGAAACTGAATGTCCCTCATTTGAAATCTGGCCCTGTGGACCACTGCAGTGGAAGCTGCCATGTGGCACAAAAGCTGAAGGAAGTGCCTTGCTGGTTGAGAAACCAGAACGTAGAAGAAAGAAGCCAGCTCTATGATGGCCCTTATCCTTACCAGGGGAAGAAAAGCTCTGGCTTTGACAGTATCCGGCTCTACCCCTATGAAGGTCAGAAGTTGTACTGGCTCGAGAACTGACTTGGGAAGACTGAGAAGAAATCCTAGAGAAGTGAGTACTTGCTGGGTCACTTGCAGATCTGACCTGACTTGGTCTGGAGACTGACCCACAATGAGCCAGTCATCCAGGTATGGGAATATGGAGATATTTTTTCTCCTTAAGTATGCTACTGCTTCTGCTAGGCATTTTGTGAACACCCTTGGAGCTAATGCTAGGCCAAAGGGCATTGTTTTGAACTGGTAATGGCCTGAAGGCAATTCGAACCTGAGGTACTTTCTGTGGGAGCACTTGATGGGAATTTGAAAGTAGGCATCTTTTAGGTCCAGGGAGGCTAGCCAGTCCCCTGGCCTTAGTGAGGGAAGGATTATTTCCAGAGTCACCATTTTGAACTTTGGCTTTAATAGATGTTTGTTCAGGTATCTTAAGTCTAGGATGGGTTGCCACTCCCCTGTCTTTTTCGGAGTAAGGAAGTATCTGGAGTACAGACCTATGCCCCTGTGAATTGTAGGAATGCTCTATATGGCCCTTAAGGCCAGTAGAGATGAAACCTCTGCCTCTAAGGCAATGGTTTTGGAGATGCTTGCAGGTGGAAAAGAACGGTCTCTCAGCTTTAGGAATTTTTTGAAGCTGAGAAACAGTCCCTGGCTTACTACCTCCAGGACCCACTTGTCTAAGGTAAAAGACTTCTAGTCCTAGAAGTAGTAAGCCAGCCTGCCTCCTACATGAATGGGGGAGTCGACCCGGGCTGACACATCAGGGTGTCTGCTTGGCAGGAGCCTTAGGATGAGAGGTGGATGCAACCCTGCTCATCCCCCTTCTGCCTCTCCCTCTGAAGAACCCCCTCTGGGAAAAAGGACAGGAGGCCTGCGCTTGGCAGAAAGGCATATGAAAAGGCCTGCCCCTAGCTTGCTGCCTTTGAGGAGTTGTCTGCCATTCCTTGGTCTGTGCACTCCTATAGGTGGTCCTGTATTCATCCATCTTTTTCATTTAATTCTCTGTCTGCTCCCCAGAGAATTATTAACTACAGGGAAATCCACAGCCTTAGCCTGGGTATCCTGAGATAGGCTAGTACACCTGAGCCAAGCTAGTCTCCGAAGAGCCACAGATGTAACCATGACTCTAGATGATACATCATTGGAGTCTACAGCAGCATGAAACTGGATCTTCGATGCCTCAATCCCAACAGCAGCCATCTCCTCCAGCTCCTTGGCAAGCTGGAGGGAGGCCTGCTTAGCCAGTTCCAGTACAGTGTCTCACCTGGACTTCTGGTACCTGGCTGTATAGGCCATGTAATTAGCCTGCCTGAGTCCCAAAGAAGATGCCATGTACTGCTTCTTTGCCAAGGCATCCAACTTCCTGAAGCCTTTATCTGGGGGGTGTGAAGCCAAGGGAATGTTAGCCTTATCACAGGCTGCAGCCTGCATGACCCCAACATAGCTGCACTGCTGGTACAAGTACTCCATACTTGAGCCTGACAGCATGTACCTCTTGTCCATCCGTCTGTCCACAGGAGGTAAGGCATTTGGAGGTTTTAACAATTTTTATGTCTGTTTCCCAAAAGACTTATGAAGGGGAACAGACAACCTTTTGGACTCTGGGATGTCCACCATCTCCACATAGTCAGGTTCCTCTTGTTCCTTAATAGCTTCTTCCATAGGGAGCTGGAGGATTGCTGCCACTTTCCTATAGAACATAAAGTGGGAAGGGGACTCAGAAAGCCTAGGAGGGGAAACACTAGAAGGCCTGTCTGGGGAGCTGTCCAGTTCTATGGGCTCATCCAGATCTTCTATTCCATCATCACCATCACCCTCATCATCATCATCATAAGCATCATACCCCTCCAGGTCCGGTTCATAAAAATCTTCAGGGGTATAATCTTGAACCGGAGGAACTGAACGTCTGCCAGAAGGCGCCGGACTGGTCAGAACCGAACGAAGCGATTCCACTACGCAAATCACTCGGGAAATTTCCTCGGCAGTCGGATGATGCGGTTCTGGATCCGAATCGGCAGATTTTTCTTTTCTTTTCCTTTTTGACAGACCCAATCCCTTGGAATCGAATCTCCTTTTGCCCAAAGGAGTCTCGCCCTGCTCAGAGGGCACTCCTTCTGGTTCGGTCGGAACTGAACCAGGCTGGCCATCCAGGTCAGCGGACTTCTCGGCCTCCTTTTCCCTAAGCCTGCCCAATATTTTATCCAGGGTGGCTTTAGGGAAATTCTTGCAGATTTGGCAGTCTGAATCGAGGTGGTCAAACCCCAGACACTAAACACAAGTGGTGTGGGGATCAGCCTCAGCAAAGGCCTCCCCACACACACTGCAGTGTTGAAACCCAGTGGGCCCGGTTTTCCTTTTGGGTTTCTCAGACGTAGCCATCCTCAATCAGAAAACTTACCCTTTACTTGGCTTCAGCCAGGCAAGACCCCCTTATCGGTTTCTAACCGTGTCACGAGTATTTGAAAAAAATGCAAAAACACGTTTTTTTTTTTTTAAACCGATAAGGACCGGTACCACACACTAAATTCAAGGAAAAAACAATAACACAAGTTCTACACAGCCGAACCGGTTAAAATATCAAGTTTACAATTTCCACAAGTTTTTCCAAATCTAGTCCACTACCTACGTACTTACTATAACATAGACAGGGCTCTGAACCGAAAAAACAAAGAATTTATCGGTAAAACCAACGACTTTAACCGATCGAGGACCGTGAGCAGAGGAGAAATCTCTGGAGCGACTGTTCAGTTAGGCGGGGTAAGGAATCTGACGGTTACACTTCAAAGTGCAGCAGACAGAGGTTTGAACCGAGCTCGAGCTCAACGTTCTATGCCCTGCACAGAATTTAACTCTATCCTCTCCGGAGCAGTTCAACTGCTGGGACTAACTGCATACGTCAGAATACAGCAAGACTTCATGTTGTTTGAAATTGTTTCTCAAAGTCTGGACTTCTTAAAACAGGGGCTGAATATAATACAGCCTTAATGTCCCGAAAAGCTTCATCACACTCTGGGGACCATTTCACATTTTTCGGGTGCCTTTTTTTTTTTTTGGAGTTCAGTGAGTGGAGTAGTTAACTCGGCAAAACTGGGAACAAATCTCCGATAATAACCAGCCATCCCTAAAAATGACCTGACATGTTTCTTGGTTTTAGGGATAGGGCTGTTAGCTACAGCTTCTATCTTGGAAACCTCTGGCTTGACTTCTCCATTTACCAAAGCATAGCCCAAATGTCTGGTTTCCTGCATGCCCAATGCACACTTGGTAGGATTAATTGTCAGACCTGCCTTTTTGATCGACTGGATAACTGCTCGTAGGTGTTCCAGGTGGCTTTTCCGGTCTGGACTATACACCACAATATCATTCAGGTATGCAGCACAATCACCAATGTGAGGGGATAAAATTATATCCATGTACCGCTGGAATGTAGCGGGAGCGCCATGTAAACCAAACGGCATGGTGGTGAACTGACAGATTCCTATAGGAGTGGCAAAAGCAGTTTTGTCTCTGGATTCTTTAGCTAGGGGGATTTGCCAGTAACCCTTGGTGAGATCAAGGGTGCTGATATACTTGGCACTCCTCAGTCTGTCCACCAAATCATCTATTCTGGACATAGGATAACTGTCAAATTCCGACACTTGATTAAGTTTCTTAAAATCAAGGCAGATTCTTACACACCCTTCTTTTTTGTTTACAGTCACCACTGGTAATGACCAAACACTTCTCGACTGTTCCATGATCCCCAAATCTTTCATTTTGTGTATTTCCTTAACCATGTCTGCTCTTAACTGCTCTGGTAATCTGTTTGTCTTTTGTCTAATAGGGCGAGCATTCCTTGTCACTACTACATGCTCGATCCCTTTTGGGCAGCCTGGTACTGTGGTAAAAGTACTGTTAAAAGACTTTAGCAAGTTACAAAGTTTGTTAGGAGGTTAAGGAAACATTCACCTTTACAGCATCAGCAGTAAGAGTTTGTTCCAGTCTATCATTAGCTACATCAATATTTTCTTTATCAGTTTCTGGTAAAACTAGCAAAACAGCTTTTGGTGTTTTTTCAACCCATTTATTGAGGAGGTTAGCATGGTATATCTTAGTAGGATTTTTCCTATCAGGGGTCTCAGTCTCATAGTTAACTGTGCTAGTATGTCTAAGCACTTTATAAGGCCCTTGCCACTTCATTAACAGTTTATTTTCTGTAATGGGTAACAGTAGCAAGACCTTTTCACCTGGCTCAAAAACGTTTTCTTTTACCGCATGGTCATAATGCACCTTCTGCTGGTCTTGGGCCTCTTCCTGATTACTATGGGCAATTTCAACATATTTTGCCAGCTGCTATCTCAGGGCACACATATAAGCTGTAATAGATTGTCCTGAGTATCAATTACATTTCCACAAAAAGATTCACATATAATTTTATACCTACAGATATGCAAGGGGGAAGGAAAGACAGAACAGCAAGTGAGGGTAGAGAGATAGCAAGAGACAGAGACCATCAAGGTGATCAAGTCCTAGGTCTCACTCGAAAATTTGGCTGCGCAACCGGACAGAAAAGAGACAGAAAAGGAGAGAATAGAACAGATTCTTGCAATTAAACTCTTTCTCCATAACAACTGGGACAGGGCCACATTCAACCTTGTAACAGGTTGCTCTGGCATGACCTACCACCCGTGAATCCATGTTGATTATCATTTAGGAGGCCCGCCCTCTAGATATTTTATCAGCCTTACCTTGATAAGTGCATCCATTAGTTTATCGACCACGGAGGTAAAGCTAACAAGGCGGTAGTTTCCCAGCTCCTCCCTTCCTCCCCCTTTATGTATAGGTACTACCTCAGTCCTTTTCCAGTCCCCAGGAACCCTTCCCTTGTGCAGTGACAGGTTAAATAACCCCATGAGTGGTGTTGCCAATTCCTGTTTTAATTCTCTGAGTACCCTCGGGTGAATCCCGTCTGGACCCATCGCCTTATCCATCCACAGATTTCCTAATTCTTACAATACCCTAACCTCTGTGAAGGGACTTGGGTCCATCTCACTATCCATCCTTCCCCAGTCTTCCAACTTCGGCCCTTTCCCCTCCTCCACCGTGAAGACTGATGCAAAGTATTTATTTAGGACATCGGCTTTTTCCATATCTCCCTCCACCAAAGCCCCCCTTCCCCCTTGAGCTTCATAATCCCGCACATCCTGTTCTTTCTGTCGCCCATATATCTGAAAAACTTCCTGTCTCCCCTTTTTGCCACCCTTGCTATATGCTCTTCCGTTTCAGCCTTCACCTGTCTGATCACCTTTACCACTTCCCTAAGTTTTTTCTTATATACCTCCCATGTCTGCCTCCCTCCCTCTACGATGCTTTATACATCTTGAACACCCTCCTTTTCTCCCTAACTGCATTCTGTCTTGCTCACCATCCTAACGCACAGTTCTGTCACTTTCAATATTCCTCTTTTAATTTCCCCCCAAAGCTCCTCCATGTCTTCCAAGTCTTCCTTCCCCTCTAGTTCCTCCTGGACCACTGTTCTCATCCTCCTAAAATCTGCCTGTCTGAAGTCTAGCACCCTAGAGTTGGAACTGCTCTTAACCTGACCCTTTCTGATTCTAAATTTTACTGTCCTATGGTCACTGTCGTCCAAATTTTCCCCAGCCTCCACCCCCTCGACACTGTCCCCATTTGTCATGACCAGGTCAAGTATGGCACTCCCCCTAGTAGGTTCCAATACTAGTTGGTTGAGGAACACTTCCTGCATGGCTTCCAGCAACTCCATACTCCTTTCTGTGGATGCTGCCAGGATGTCCCAATCCATGTCCGGTACCACCACGACTTCACCTTTGCTGGCCATCTCCTGTATCTCCCTACCCATCTGTCTGTCTACTACCTCCCCCTGATTTGGTGGTCTGTAGACCACTCCTACCTTTCCTCCCATTTTGCTTAAAGTGACCACAGGCTCTCTGCTGGTCCATCACCACCCCGTGCACACCATCCCTCTAGTCCCCTCTTTTACACAAAGAGCAACACCTCCCCTTTTTCCTGTCTTGTCCCTCCTGTAGAGTACATACCCAGGTATTTCCACCTCCCAACTGTGGTTTTCAGTCCACCAGGTCTCCGTAAGTGCAATTAGGTCCAGGTCATCCTCCGCCACCACCGCCTGTAGTTCTCCCATCCTTTTTTTTTTTGTTATTTTACCAGGAGAGACACACTAAGCTGAAAGCTTGTTTACAGGTGCGACCTGGGAGCACAAGGAAGTTAAGTGATTTGCTCAGGGTCACACAGTATGCAAGTGGGGGCTGTGGGATTCAAACCCAGGTCTCAAGGTTTGCAGCTCAGAGCCTTAAACCACTGCGCTATACTGCCTCTTATTACCTAGACTTCTGACGTTTGTTAGCAAACCCCTTCACTGGCCCTGCTCCTCCCCCCCCTTTCAGTTTCTCTTGCCCCCAGCTGTGGGGGGAGAGCGAGTAAGGTCAGTTCCTCCCGCTATACCCACTGGGCTACACCTAGCTTCACCTTCCCCCTCTCCTAGTTTAAAGCACTCCCTAGTATTCTATCCGTCTATCCCTGCAGTTTTTCCTTCAAAATCCTAGGCCCCCCCACCCCATCATTTATATGCAACCTGTCCCTCACATACAGATGCTGGTCCACCCATGTGTCCCCCCAATCACCTATACATTCATAGCCCTCCCTCCTGCACCACTGCCTTAGCCATAAAAAGCAAACACTTAAAATCTCATTTAAACAAATCTTCTATGTTTTAAAACAACTAATCAAGGGGATGGAGCCTGCAGCCCAGCAAGACAGACACATGTCTCTGAGCTCCCGAGTACACGGACAGAAATTGTTTAAAATTATGTGGGTTTTTTTCAACTTCTGTATGAGAATCAACACCTAACTTTAACACCTTGTATTCTGAACGTACTGTTCATCTAGATTTACTGCACAGGACAACCTAAAAATATGATAAAATATGATTCTGCTCAAGTGGGGCCTTCTAAAATACCTACCACGATATAGCCATTGACTCCCGTGATTCCCCTGCCACGCTTGAACTGTTGCTGAGGGCTGTTAACCTCCTGACTTAATCTGTACAGAAAATAGATGAAAAGGATGACAGCTACACTGAGAGATTGCTTACCATTAAAATGTCAGTAGAGGGAATGGCATCCAACATTGATAAATCTACTAAAACAGCCCGGGTGGTGGCAGCAGCAACTTCTATAAAAGAACAAGGCATTTTGAAATCCTGTATCTAGCAACTGGAAAACCTGGTGAGAGTGGCCAATGTGAGGGCTTTGGAGATACCACAGGGATAAAAAGGAGACAGCGCCTTAACTTTCATGGAAAGATGGCTCCCAGAGGCGGTAGTTCTGGAGTTGTCTCCTAGTTTGGTACGGGTGTACCGTATAACTCCAAGACAGGCCCCCTTGTGAAATGAGGGTTTGAAAATGATGTTGACTGTCACCACCTCCTCTGGCATTTAGGGACAAGACCCTTCAAGCAGCAAGAGACCATGGGACAGTAATGTTGCACAGTAAGTCTAAGAGTCCTTTTCTTCCCTGATTACTCCTTTGCAACAAGAGGGTAAACCTGAAGCTGAGGTAGGCAGGCACTGCATATTGCTTCAGTTTTCCAGCATGGCTGCAGTTTACCCTGCAAGATAAAATGTATTCCTTTATGGAGCCTCAAGCTGCAGGTAGTTGCATGGAGAAACTATCTAAATAACCCCATGCTTAAGAGCCTGAGAGGAGGAAAGTCCGAAGAAGATGATTCGACTCAATCCTGCTGACTGCAAAAACAAGTGATGCCTCTAAGTTAAAACCCCACTGAAATACATCTAACGGCACACATTTCCTCAGTTCATGGTCCAGCTTTAAAGAGTGAAGACGTGCCTGCAGTCCATAGAGGATTACGGCATTGGATCCCCAGTGGTTAAGTAAGGGCTTGGGGGGAGGGAGCTGGTGGGGGGAGGGTCTGAAACAGCGCAAAAGACATCGACAGACAGTTTTCACAGGTTAAAAAAAAAAGTACCAAGATGCGATCGCGACACTGGGGATTAGGCACCCCAATGTCACTATTATGTTTCGGGGGGTTGCTGGGCACTGGTGGCGGTTGGGTGGGCAGGCAAAAGTAAAAAAAGTAAAACAAATAACTGTGCATGCGCAGTACTTGGGGCGAGTATTCCCTGCACTGGGAAGTGGGCACCCCCCAGTGCCACTGTTACGTTTCGGGAGGGAAGGGGGTACTGTTGTATCTCAGGGGGCTATACTGGATAAACAATTTGTAAAATTAAGAAAAAAAATCATTAAAAGTAGTGCAAGCACAGGGCAGACCACGGTGCACAGACATGGAGGCGACTTCTGTCACCTCATGAGATTGTTCGCAAGCTGCTTTTTTACTAGTCCTCGCAAGACGACTGCAGGGCTCTGCCCATGCAACCCAAAAACTGAGATGATTACATTAGCTTGCCTACCATCATTGATAAGGTAATTTTGTGCTGAACACCACTGCCACTCACACTTGTGTGTAGCTACTGTAATTTGTAAGCAATGTATGAAAGACTTCCACAGACGTTTGTAAGGCACAACTGAACAGTTAAGCTGCCACCTATTGTCATTACAACAGGACGCACAGGCTACGTTTTTTACTGCCACCTGGAGGAGCTAATGGACAAAATGAGCTAAACTGGCTGTGTTTTATGGCAGTTTATCTTAGAATGCAATTTAGTACTGTTAGCAAACCTTTCTTTAAACTTTACTAATACCATGAGTATAGCAACATTCATGTTCTACATCCCAAGGCACAGTTCAAAAAGCAGACGACTGCAAATTAATCGAAATTCTAAACAAACAGGTTAAGCCATCAGCTATTGGACTCAGCAGCCTTAGCACCTGTAAGGATCATACTGATCAGTTTGGTTGCACAGCACACTAAATTCCTTATGCCAGGAATATATGATTTGAAATTGGGAACCATACAAGGGAAATATAATGGAACAGTTCTCACACTTGTGTTCATTTACGCCCCACCTGGTATTGACAATGCATTCTTCAGACACCTATTTTTATTACTTTCAACATTGGGGGTGGGCTGTATCATATGTGGGGGTGATCTGAACCATGCTTTCGTGCCTCACTTCGATAGTACTTCTTAAATTCCCAGAAAAGAACACAGGGTAGCGAAGCATGTGCAGAAACTGATTCAAGAATTAGGATACATGGATGTCTGGTGTTACCTTAACGGACAGAACTGTCAGCATACTTACTATTCTGCCCTGCATAGGATATACTCTAGATTGGATTACTTCATAGTCCTATAACAGATTGGGGGTCCCTACTGGACAGCTGGATGGGTAATTTGGGATTATCTGACCATGCACCAATCCCACTGAAAATTCAATTAAGCATGGTTCAGAAAAATACTTTTTGGCGATAGAACACTTCTCCCCTACAGGACAAGGAACTCCGTACCACGATCCTGCATTTTATAGAAGAGGCTTTGAGAGAAAATGATACTCCAGACGTGTCTCCTACGACTGCCTGGGATACGGTGAAGGCACTCCTAAAGGGTAAATTTAGAGAGTATTCTGCCTGGTAGAAGAGACAGAGGACGGCCAGAAGTGTGGAACTGGAAGGTCAGATTCGGGGATTAGAGAAAACAAATGCAGAAAATGGACAGAGATAGGAGATGCCAGTTGATGAGTCTTAAAAAGGAACTGGGGAATCCTCTGGACTAGCAAGGAGTGAAGAAAAGTACCGTTATGTAAGAACTTACCGTAACAGTAGATCTTCAAGAGGAGCTCTTGTAGCAGGACAACACCAGCAGGACTCAACTGCTAGGACCACATGGAAACTTTCTAGCTAGCAGTCTACCATGGGGGACTGCCCACTGCCATCACCCTCTGATGTCGGCCTATCCTTAAGGTGAGCTGTCCCCCACATCCTCCTCAGTTCTCCCACCAGAGACCCAAAGCGCGCAGCGAAGGAAGAGACTGAGGAGGTTCCCGAGAGCCACGAAGGAAAAGAAAAGCAGAAAACCCATGCGAATGGAAGCGGAAACAGCAGAAACAAAGAAGGGGAAAGGAGGGAGGGAAAATCATGGCCTGCTGCAATAGCTCCTCTCGAAGATCTACTGTTATGGTAAATCCTTACATAATTATACTATCTTACTTCGAGGAAGCTCTTGCAGCAGGCCAACACTGGGAAGACAGAGTCCCAAGCAGTTCTGGCAGTACAAAGGAAGCAGCACTGAGAGGAGGTTAGACGGCAACCAACAGCCTAAGAGAGAAGGCCCTGCAGAATGGCGAGGCTGAAGTTGGCCCTACACCTAGAAGCAATTTCCAGACTGTAATGCAAGGTGAAGGTGTGCACAGAACTCCAGGTAGCAGCTGTGCAAATGTCCGCAGCTGACACATTTCTGAAACAAGCCGTGGAGATGGTCATATCCCTGGTGGAATGGCCCTTAACCATCCCCGGAAGGTCCTTGCTGTACTTACAGTAGCAATAAACAATGCAACTGGCTAGCAACTTAGACAAACACTGTTTGGAAACTGGAGTGCCCTCTCTCGGTGGTGGGGGGTAAATGAAACAAACAACTGGTCAGAGTTCCTTAAAGTCTTGGTCCAGTGCATACAGTATTGCAAGATTCTATGTACATCAAAATATGGAGCAAAGCCTCCCCCTGATTAGAATACTCAATGATAGTAAACCGCAGGTGGACGGATTAGTTCAAAGTAAACTCCGACACCACCTTGGGAAGAAACTTAGAATTAGTACACAAAGACACCCTGTCTTTGTGAAAAAACAAATAAGGCTCTTTACACATGAGAGCCTGAAGCTCGGAAATCCTTCAAGCAGAAGTAACAGCAACTAAAAAGCACTTTCCATGTCAGAAAGCACAGATCACAACTTGTGACCAGTTCAAAGAGAGGTAACATGCGTTTCTCCAACATAAAAATGAGGTCCCATGGAGGGACCAGGTCCCAAATGGGAGGTCTCAGATGCAAAATGCCCTGCAAGAAAGTGTGAGACACCTCAAGCTGAGCCACAGTCCTGCCCTCGATAGGTGCATGGTACACAAAGATGGCAGAAAGATGCGCCTTAAGAGAGGAGCACCCCAAGCCATAGTCTGGGAGGTACAGAAGGTACTTCAACATCTGATTCACTGGACAGGTGAAGGGGTCCAGCTGGGGCAAAGCAGCCCAAAGGGTGAAGTGGTTCCATTTCATTGCGAAAGTGACCCTGGTGGAGGGCTTTATGGTGGCCACCAGGATATCCGCGGCCCTGGAGAAACCCCAAAGCAGGCGATGGCTAAGTCCTCAGAAGCCACCCATGGAGATGCAGAGATTTTTAGATCTGGATAGACCAAGGTGCCCTGGTCCTGGGACAGGAAGCCAGTGCACAGGGGCAAGAGCACTGGAGGTTCCACCGCCAGCTGCTGCAGCAAGGAGAACCAGACCTGGTGTGGACAGAAGTGGGCTCTGAGGATCATCTCTACCCCCTCCAACTGGAGTTTGAGCAGCACCCTCTGGAGGAGCGGGAAGGAAGGGAGGGAAGGCGTACAGAAACCTCCCCTTCCAGGAGAGGAACAATGCATCTTGCCAGAAAACTCCAGTCCCGGGATAGAGCAAGCAAAAAAGCAGCAGTTTTGCGTTGAGTGGGGAAACACAAAGGTCCCACTATGGTGGACCCCGTCTGTCAAAGAGATCCTCGACCAACGTAGTCAGAAGCCCCCACTCATGAGCCCTTGACTGAGGGCAGCTTAAGACTGTCTGCTAGGACATTTTGGACTCCTGGAACATGAATGGCCAAGAGCTTCAGACCATGCTCGATGGCCTAATACCAGACCCTCATTGCCTCCTGACACAGGAAGTAAAAGTGAGTCCTCCCCACTGCTTGTTGATATAATACACCACACACGTCATCTGTCTGCACCAACAGAGGACCGGGAATGGGATGAGTCTGGAAGGCCTGCAGAGCATACAGAACCATCTGCATCTCCACAGCGTTGATGTGGAGACCTTGCTCCACTTCTGTTCAAGTGCCTTGAGTCTGGCGAGCATCCAAATGAGCTCCTCAGCCCAAACCCACGGCATCCATCATGAGAATCTGACGAGGGGCCAAGATTTGAAAGGAAACCCCCTGAAGCAGGTTGGCCGGCTCTAACCACCATGACAAGACTCTTTTGACGAGATCAGAGACCATGATTATCCAATCCAGGTCGTCTGTGCGTTGGTCCCACTGGACTCTCAAAGTCCCCTGAGGTATCCGCATGTGAAGGTGGGCATGGGGAACTGTGGCAATGGCAGCTGCCATGTGGACCAGGAGTCGTAGGAAGACCCTGGCGGGGACCTGGCGACTGGAGAAGACTAGGCAAGCCTGGGTCATCAGGCACTCCGCCCTGTCCATGGGCAAGAAGGCCATGCCTTGGATAATATCCAGAACTGCCCCTATATACTGGAGGCACTGGCAAAGAGACACGCAGGACTTCAACTGATTGATGGTAATACCCAAGGCCTGGAAAAGGCGTAAGGTATACTCCAGGGTCAAAAGAAGATGATCCTTGGGGGGTGCCACTAACAGCCAATCATCCACGTAGGGAAACATATAAAAGTCTTGCCTCCTCAAGGTAACCTCTACCACCGCCAGGCACTTGGTAAAGACCATAGGGGCTGAGGACAGGCAAAAGGGAGGGCCCTGAATTGAAAATGGGCTCCCAGAAAGTGGAAGAGGAGGAAGCACCAAATGGAAACTCCTTCTGGAGAGTGGGTTGTCGTCCACGGAGTCAGGAGGTAGGAGCGGGTGCCGGGAGGGCGGCCGCTTGAGGGGCTCCGGTGGCGGCTGCGGATGAGGCTGATGCTGTTTTGCATTTGCCTTGACCTTTGGCGGGTGGGCAGGCTAGTCTGCAGGAGGAGCAGTGAAAGGACGACCACTGACCAGTCTTAGGCTGGGTGTGGTACAGCAAGTAAACAGACTGGAGTGCATGGCCTGAATCCTTAAGGAAGGAAATTAGATCCTGGACATTCCCCCCCCAAAAGAACAGAACCCCAAAAGGGGGTGTCCAAAATGCTAGACTGCACATCAGAGGCAAATCCAGAGACCCGGTGCAGGAATGGCGCCGGAGAAAGACGTCTGTGGCCGCTCCTCTATCCAAGGCATCCACGGCATCATGAGGCAGGTGGAGAAGACAAAGTCAATATCAAAACACCAAAAATTCAATGTTATACTAAGAAAAAAAGAAAAATAAAAAAGCGTGGCAAGCGAGTAATGGATCGATCGATGCAGCTGATTCGCTAAGGTCCGGTTGTGCGTGGCTTGACGGTGAAACAACTGAGAAGAGTGGGGGACTGCTTGCCTTTATTGGACAGGCCAATGTCAGAAGTTGATGTCGGCAGTGGGTGGTCCCCCATGGTAGACTGCTAGCTAGAAAGTTTCCATGTGGTCCTGGTGCCTGAATCCTACCAGTGTTGGCCTGCTGCAAGAGCTTCCTCGAAGTAAGATCTGCTGTTCCTCAGACAAAGATTTTATGAGGGAGGTCCCAGGTCCCTCAGGCTCCTGGCAGGGAGGCTTAGAGCCCAGAGTGCTGGGGCTCAGATTCATGGCATTGTACACCCTGGCACCAGACAGAAAGTTGGAACTAAACCACAAGTCTCAAAGGCCTTTAAAGGATTTTAAGAATCCTTTATAAGGCAGAAGGAAATGTTACACCAGAGGAAGTCTCAGACTTTATTTCTAAACTTTCCCTCACTCAAGTTACAGCGGAACAAAATACCACCCTACTAGCCCAGATAACTGTCACTGAACTTGAGAGGCACAGCCCCCATTAAGGTAGGCAAGTCTCTGGGAACGGACGTCTTGGGGTGATCATTTTAGACAGTTTAAGGACCAGGCTTTTCCCATATTTTGTAAGACATTTATGGCTGCCCTGGGTGAGGGAGGTTCTCTTGCTCTAACATGGTTGCAGGCAGTGATATCTGTGATCCTGAAGCCTTGCAAGAACCCTACTAATTGTGGATCTTTTAGGCCCATCTCGATTTTAAATGTACGCTGCAAGCTTTTGTTATCTATTCTAACTAGATGACTGGAGTCCATGATACCCCAGCTTATAAATTTGGATGAAACACAGTTTTTCCCAGGTCAGTAAACTTGTCTGAAACAGGGTTTGTTCCAGGTCATAAGTCAAAGTGTAATATTTGACGAATAATACTACCAATCCTTTCTTATCAGTTCAGATGCAGAGAAAGCATTTGATAAAGTCTCTTGGTCATACCTACAGGGATCCTTGCCAGGTTTGGTTTCACAGAATCCTTCATACCCTACATAGCCACCATTTACACATCCCCATAACATATATGTAAGGGAAAATGGGCATATTTCGACAAGATTTTGTCTGGGTAGCAGTAAATGTCAGGCTGCCTTCTAGCACCAATCCTGTTATTTGCGCTGCATATAGAATCTTTCGGTCAGAATGTGAGGCTCAACCCTAAAATCAAAGGTATTCATGTGGGGAGGCCGAGCATAAAACTGCACTATATGTGGACGATGTCCTGCTCTATTTAGGGGACACAGAGACTTCATTTTATGAAGTGCAAGCAGAGATCTGGGCTCTTTCTAGACTTTTTGAGTATACCTCAGTGCTACCAAGACTGAGGTACTAGTTTTTCTCCCACTAGATCTGTTCCTCCCTTAGGCAGCAACATCCATGAAATGGGACCTCATCACACTTAAATAATATATACTATTCTGGGCCTCCACTCCAAAACCCTATTTGCAGAAAATTATACCCCTCTGCATTGGAAAATCACTGCCGATCTTAAGCGGTGGTAGATGCTCTCCCTACCCTTCCACTCAAGAATTCAGTCAATCAAATGAACCTGTTACCACGGTATTTATACGGATTAACTCCCACTAAAACTGCACTGCTTGCTGCAGTAACTCTACTGCAGAATTCTGCAGGGTTGGGCTTCATCCTGGTGGGCTTCACTATACCTATCCCAATGTGTCCCATACTCAATTCCCTCAAAATATTTTCACAGCTGGCAGAAACAGTTGAGACCCAGGGTCGGACAAACTACTCTGCATCTCCGCAACAGGCAGGGAGGATGGGCAGTGCCAGTGCTTCACGGATACCACGGATACCAGAAGCAGGAATCTCCCCCTACCTGAGCTCCCTCCCAGAGCGCGGAGCACACAACACGCGGGCGCTAGGAGGTAATAAACTACCTCCCAATTGCAGCACCCTTGTGAAGGGGGATAGCTTGTCGACGCACTGCACGTCGACTCCCCGCCCACCCACTCTGGCTCGGCATTTCCTTTATAGGCCCTTTCTAGTGACATCACTTCCTGTCACTCATTTAACAAAGTCCCCATTTCTCCATTAGCAGGTTATACCTGCTTGCCACTAGAGGGTCCCTCTGATCTTCGCTCCTATACCCCCTCTACCTGTATTACCCCCCACTTCTGTTTACCTCTCTACCTGCCTAGGCCACTTCTCTCCCTTCACTAATCCCCTGCCTCTGCCCACAACCCTCCCTTGCCCAGCCATCTGGCTAACTCTATACACCACCTCGTCCTTTGACTCCCTCCTCTCATAGCCCATCACTTACCCCAGTGACCACTAGGAGTCGCTATTTCAACCCCTATTTGCGGCCCACTCATAGCCCACTGCAAGCCACCTAGCACCACGATCCCTGCGCTTAGCTAAGCCCAAGCACTACTGCCCTACCAGGGTCTCGAACCCTGCACCCTGTCCACCTGAGTCCGTGACAGTACCACTACTCCAAAGTGGTATCTACGCTATCTGAAGGGCATTTAAGACACTTGTAACTCCCTACCCTGCATTTACAGGGTATTTTGTTTGGTCACCTCTTCCTCAAACCTGGCATAATGTCACCTTCTATAACCCTGGTATTACTGCTCTCCCCCATTTTACTATCCCTCCCGACATCTAACCCCCCTCAATGTCCCTACCCTATGCCACCACCCTTACCATCCTCCCTGTCACTCCCTTCTTTTGCCCCATATAAGTCCACTGCTTCCCTCCCAGATATCTCCTGGTCCCATTACCCCACTCCCCCTTCCTCCTCGGCCTATTCCTTTGGTTGCCTCCTTGCTTTTCTCTCCCACTCCTGCACCTGCTCCCCTCATCCAGCCCCCTCTACTACTGCCCCCTCCTGCCGCATGACCAAATCCCGGCCCCTCCACATGCTATGCTGCCACCTTACCATTGCACTACTCCTTCTGATGGCAGGGGACATACACCCTAACCCCGGCCCAACCCGTACTCCAGGCCCTGCCCACCCCATATCAAACCCCTCAGTCAGAGCTAACTCCATCTCCCACCCTCACTCACTCCCTAGGGGCCTGCGCCTTCTCCACCTAAATATTCGTAGCCTAGCCCCAAAGCTCGATCAGCTCCAGGTCCTAGCCGCGCTCCACACCCCGGATATAATCATCCTTTCCGAGACCTGGCTAAAACCTAGCCTACCTGATAATAACTTCGCTATTCCAGGGTTCAACATCATACGGCAAGACCGGCCCTCCAGAGGCAGTGGGGTGGCTATCTACATCAAATCTGCCCTTCACTTCACTATCTCCATTACAAAAACTGTACCCAAAGCATATGAGCTTCTGATGGTAAAACTGTCCCTCCTCTCCTCACTACCCATCTTTGTGGCTGGTATTTACTGCTGCCCAGGCACGCCAACCACAATAGTCACCGACCGTCTGGGCCAGCTCTCTTCCCTTGCCCATTCGGGTGAATTATACGCTATGGGTGATTTTAACCATAATTGCTAGCACCCACGTTTAACAAAACCCAAACCGAGTTAACTGCTCTTAACCTCAGCCAAACCATTACTGAACCCACTCGCTCTAACCTTAAGTCTGGTAATCACTCACTCCTCAACTGGGCGCTTACCTCCCACCCACACCGTGTCGTCAGCTCAGGACTTCTCCCTGATTCCATTAGCGACCACCACCTAATCTACTTAGTCTGCAAAATCCACAGAATTAAATCCTTCCCCCCCCCAAATTTATATTCCAGCGTTCTTACAAATCCCTCAACCTCTCCTCCCTCTTGGACGATCTTCACCACTATAACTGGGTCCCAAATGCAAGCCGCGCCAATATGGATTCGGCCCTTATGCACTTTCGCAACACCTCCTCTCCGACTGGGACAAACACGCCCCCCTACGCCGGACTAGAGTCCATGGTTCCCACCTACCCTGGATCACCCCTGAACTGATTGCTTGCCAACAAGCCCGTGATAAGTCCTGGCGAATCTACAAATCCTCTCTCCTCCCAGGTGACCATCCTCCTATCGCATGCTCCGCAACAGGTGCACTACGGCCACCTGCCTAGCTAAGTCTGAATATTTTAATAACACACTTAATGCAAACCTTGGAAGACCTTCCAACTTCTGGAAAGTCATTAACTCCCTTTTCTCCCCCCAAACAGCTAACCCTCCTCCTCTTCTCCTTGCCCATGGGACTCTCCTTTCTGATCCCTTGGAAGTCAACTCAGAGTTTAATTCCTATTTCACTACCTGTGCCCAGGCCCTACTTGAAGCCCTCCCACCTGCTAACACTCCATCTCCTCGGCCCCCTAACTCCCAACCATCCGGCTTTAACTCCTTCTCCTTTAGGCACATTTCCCCCACTGATACCTTAGATGCCCTTCGCGCTCTAAACCCCATCAAAGGCAAATCCCCTGATGGCCTTGACAACAAACTCCTCTTCCTATCTGCTCCCGCCATCGCTACCCCCCTCGCAGCCCTACTAAACCTTTCCTTCAGTACCGAGTCACTCCCCTCCGAATGGATGCATGCCACTGTTCTACCCCTCCCTAAAGACAGCGACACTACCTCCACATCCAACTACCGCCCCATCTCCCTCCTCTCCACCCTCGCAAAACTCCAGGAACACCTTGTGCTATCCCAACTCTCCCATTTCCTCGCTGAAACTAACTTCTTCACCCCTTTCCAGTCCGGGTTCAGAAAACACCACTCCACTACCTCCTCCCTGCTCAGACTCACAGACCACATCCTCACTGGGATGGACAAAGGGCTTATCACTGCTGCTATGTTCATTGACCTCGCAAAAGCATTCAACACCGTATCCCATTCTCTCCTACTATCCTGCCTTTCGGGACCTGGTTTAGCTGAATCCGCCCGTAAACCGGTTCAGTGCCTACTGCTAAATAAGAACCCAATCAACTAAAATAGCTGACCACATCTCCCCCATCACCACTGGTGTACCCAAAGTCGCAGTGCTCGGCCCCATCCTCTTCTCCATCCTACTAAATGACCTGCCAAATTCCTGCTCCTCCTCCTCCGCCATCCACATGTATGCAGGCGGCACAGTCCTCTTCACCTCCGGCGGACCCCGAAGAGTCACCTCCAAACTTCAGACTTCTGCAAAATCCAACACTGGTTCAATAGCAACCAACTCTCCCTAAATGCTAAGAAAACCAACTCTATGACTTTTGGCACCAGACAGCGCCTATCCAAACTCTCCTCCCCTCTGAGATACCACACCCTAAATAACACCGTCCTCGAAGAAGTTCCCTCCTTCAGGTATCTCGGGGTTTGGATTGACCGCCACCTCTCCTTTACCATTCATGTCGATGCCATCATTTCCAAATTACGCCCCAAACTTGGTGCCCTCTATAGAAACCGCACTAGTCTCCCACCTCCTGTCAGACGTGAAATTGTTCAGAAAATGATTCTACCTTCCTTCGATTACTGTGATGTAGTTTACAGTTCCACCGCACAGACCACCCTAGCCAGACTAGACCCCCTCTTCAATGCTTTCTGCCGCTTTGCCCTTGATGCCCCTCCATCATCACATCACTGCTTGGTTATCGCTCCTCGTCCCTACCTTCTGAGAAATCAGCCGCCTAATTCATATCGCAAAATTCACTTCAACTTTGGCCCGGCCCTCCTGCCCTATCTCGGATCTGCCCTATCCCCCACCCATCTCCCCTCACATGCCCTCAGGTCCGCTGACCCTAGATTACTATTCATCCCTCACTGTAGGACCACCACTGGCCAATCTGCATTCTCTTACCTCTTCCCTAAACTCTGGAGCAGGCTGCCCACCCAGATCCGTCCTCTTCATCCAAACTCTCCCTTTCCTATGCCTCGCTAACTTCCTTGCACCTAATTGCTACTGCCCCTGACCACCCACTCGTTAGCTCCTCCTCCCGTTCCCCCCCTGCGCCTGACCAGCGGCCCGGCCATCGCCTAATTGTCTGGCTTATATACTACCCTGTGCACTATTCCCTCTCTATTTCCTACTCTTCCCACTCTCAATTTCTCCCTCTCCCCAAGCTCCCCAGCCCCCCTCCCTCCTCACCTAACCTCTCCCCTATACATCTACACTTCTTCACCCTCCTACTCTACCCCCTCTTGCTCTCCAAATCCTTCCTTTTCTACTTGATTGCCTCTCCTGTAGCTCAACTTCCGCCACTGGCTCTCAAGTTCCTACTACCTCTGTTCTATAAACTGGCACTTATGTATTTCTTGTGTTGCCTCGATGTGTACCCATGCTTTGTATACTATGCCCTACGATCATGTTCTATACTGCTCTTACCCTGCCAGGTAACCACGATTTGTACAACCTGTATTTGCTGTGCTGTACTGCTTTGCCATGTATCATATTCAAATGTAATCCCTCCCAACTATGTGCATTATCCATATTGTGCTACTGTAAGTTCAACTACTGTACGTAGCTCTGTCTCCTCTGTAACCCCCCCACCCCCAGTCCTTGCACGTGAGACGAGCATCTTTTTGTTCAGTGTGCCTTTCCTGGTGAAACATTTTCAATAAATAAATAAATAAATACTGGGTGGCCACACAAATGAGAAAAGCCCTCCTATGGGGCAACAAACAATACACAACACACTGGAAATCTACAGATCTACCTGACCCTGTGACAATCCCCCTGCGGGTGGCCCTATTTGAGCTACAACTTTTGAAGGAACTACCAAGGATTTCCCCCCTACTCACATATTAAGATAGTTGATAGTCATTCCTGGTACTTTTTAGAATTTTTTTCTCAGTCAGTATTTCAATGAAAGGGATTGTAGTTTGACCAAAATAGATGGCCTGCTCTGACACACCCCAGTACTCAGGCACCTAATGATGTGTGACCAAAGAGAGCGCGGGGGCACACCCAGTCGAGGTTAATGGGGCTCCATTTCAATGGCATTTTTATACATAATAATGGCCAGTTGGAAATTAATGAAGGCCACCACTCAACTAGCAGGGGCCTTGTTAGCCGAGCAGTAGCCTTCACAAATCTCCAACTGGCCATTATTACTGTATGTATACAAAGGCCATTGAAATGGAGCCCCATTGACTTCAACAGAGTGTGCCCCCGCATTCTCCCTGGTCATATGTAGTGCCTGGGCGTGGGGATGTGTCAGAGCAACAGAAACTGGAAGGGACCAGCTGGCCATCTCATCAGGCTAAACTACAATCCCTTCCACAGAAATAGTGACTTGAGATAAAAATCTATTAAGTACCAGGAATGACTATTGCTGACATCAGCTATCCTAATGTGTGAGTACTGGCTCATCTACAGAAAGTTGTAAATCACTTTAAAACATAAAACACCCTCTACCCTTAGGGGCATAAAATAAATACAGTGGTTGAAAAATGCGTACCTGGGAAGCAATTAAACAACCTGTATGACTGTATAAATGGTGGGTTTGGGATGCCTCCTTTTCCTGGTAACTACTGCCCATGGTTCCGTAGACTGGCCAGTATAGGCATACACAATATTGGCCACTTATTAAAGGAGGAGGTGGTCTGCTCCTTTTTGGAATGCATGCAGCAATATGAGTAGAAAGCAACAGACAGATTTCAATATTTCCAGCTTAAGGGTTATAGTCACAAACACATTAAAATGAGTCAGGAGGCAGTATAAGACTTGCCACCCATTGCAGAATTTAATCAAATATGGGACTCCTCCAATGCAAAGGGAGCCATCACAATATTATAGAGATTGAGGGCTACAGTATGAACTTTCTCAAAATAAAGTGGGAACAAGACCTGAAAATTAAACTTCCAGACAAACAGTAGGACTAAGTTTGGGAGGGGAGCTGGGGCACATCTTTCCCACCTCAAAGAAAGGAGTTTTTCTGGAAGGTCAGGGAGCAATACTTTCTGGTCCTCTGTATGTAAGCTACATGGGACCTCAAGAAGTCCCCAAACTGTTGGAGGTGTGGTTTATCTCCTGCCACGCTCACACACATATTGTGGCATTGCCCAAAGCTGCACACCTTTTGGTGAATAGGTGATACTTCAGGCCTACAGCCCTCGCACTCTGGGGGAACCCCAGCCCTGTCACCACGGCATCTACTAGCCAGCACAGCTCTGCACCCAGGGCTTACCCCCCCAGCAGGGTCCGAGAGGGGGGGCCCTCCCCTCCGAAACAGGATCCAGTGCCGCCGTGCTGTGGCTAGCCAGGTGCAGGGCCTGCGAGTTCCCCTTCATCATCTGTGGCTCTTTTCCTCTTTTTCTCCCTTGCAGGAGCACGGCGTGCAATGCCGTCAGCGACTGGGACCGCGCACGCTCCAGTGCGCTCCTGTCAAGCAGCTGCCGTGTCCCTACTCCCCCTACTGAGCGGCCCCGTACCATCGAGCCCCAGCCTCCGCTAGGGGTCAGGCGTGCACCAGTTGCGGAATCCCCATCTTCCCGGAGATGGTGAGGAGTCCATTGGGTGCTCAATCCATCTCCTCCCTGCCGATCCCCGGCAGCCCGAGCTCATTCCCGAACACGGGTCGTTGGCAGGGCATGAGGTGTGGCATCCAGCGTCTCAACCCTCAGTGCCACTGGGCCAGCACAGCTGCGCACCTTTTGGACAGATGTCCAGGCAAACTTATCTCACATTCTGGACCTGAGCAGCTCTCTAACTGGGGAACATTATCAAACTGGGTGGGCTTAATGGCAAGGAAGAAAAAATTACTCACCTTAGTAATCTTGTTTCTTCCAATGTATTCTTCCATATTCATAACTCTCTGCAGTTAGACTGCTGAGTAGAACTGCCAGGAGAATGGAACTATATGCTAATGATGGAATCATTGGCACATGATAATTATTCAAACTGCTGCCCTCATCTGCTGCATATTCTATCATCTCAGATTTCGAGGAAGCCCACAAGGCAACCCATTTAAAAATACTCAAGCTAATAAACTGCTTGATACAAACAACTAAACTCTATAACTACACCCTATAGCTGATAATAATGATTATGGTATCAGACCTACCTCAAAATGACCAGAATCACCTGGGAAAAAGAAAGGTAAAATAAAACCCCACAGGATTAAGGTAAGTGTGCCTGTGTTTGGGACTGCCAGGTAAGACCATTTAGAGGCTCTGGTTCTGGAAGGAGAGGTAGGGAGGTAGAGTTATGAATATGGAAGAATACATTGCAAGAAACAAGATTACTAAGGTGAGTAATTTTTTCTTCTAACCCCATGTATTCTTCTCATATTCATAACTCTCTGCAGACTTCAAAGCAGTACCTTTGGAGGTGGGCAGAGAAGCTATTTAGGAAAGAGGCTCCGCAGAACTACTGTGCCAAACCTGGCATTACTCCTGGACTGCAAGTCCAAATTATAATGTTGTTTAGTAAAGGTGTATACTGTTTTCCAGGTAGCTGCTTTACAGATCTCCACCAAAGGGATCTCTCTACAAGCTGCTATAGAAGCAGCTGTGCCCCTAGTAGAGTGGGCCCTGAGACCTACTGGGGCCTGTTTTCCACATTTTGTGTAACAAAACTGAATGCACTGAGGTATCCAGCGCAGACTGATCTCTTGGAAGCTGGGGTGCTCTTTCCCACATCCCCATAAGTGAGAAAAAGTTGTTGTTTATTACCTCTGTGATCCTTGGTGTGGGTCAGATAGTAACTCAATGCCCTTTTTACATCCAGACTATGGAGTCTGCGCTCTCCTGAACTGGTACGTTCTGTGAAGAAGCTGGCAGTGTCGTGGACTGATTCAAGTGGAAATCAGAAACCACCTTAGGAAGAAACCTCCTATTAGTTCGAAGTACTACTTTATCATTATGGAAAGATAAATAATCATTTTCCCTACATAATGCTTGCAATTCACGTATTCTCCTAGCAGAAGAGACTGTTACCAAAAAAAATAATTTCCATATGATATACTGCAAATGTGCCGAAGACATTGGCTCGAATGGAGGTTTCATGAGCTGAGCAAAGCAAATGTTCAGATCCCATGCTGGAACTGGTTCTTTAATAAGAGGGTGTAAGTGACATAGTCCTTTAAAGAACTTTTTGAAAATGGGATTAGATGCAAGGGAAACAGTCTACCCTGCAGAAATAAAAGCTGAAATTATGTGTGGTTCATAGCTCAGTGCTTGTGCTACGAACTGTAACTGAATAAGGTAAGTTTATGCTTGGATACAGAGGCCAGACCAGTAAGAAGAACATTATTTCCAAGGTATTAGTTGTATGGAATAGGTAGTGCTTAGATGCTGCAGCATAGGCAGGAGCAAATCAGATACAGTAAATGGTAACTGCACAGTATTTATATATGAGTGCTTAGATGCATGAACTGATGAGTAACTTGTTATGAATAGATGTTGTGGCCTTACTCTGTATCCCACCGTAGGAAGGATGCTTAGTTGAGTAGGATGAGAGACCCCCCCCCGTTGGGATAACAGCGCCGGAGAAGGAGGAGGAGTAAGGAGAGGATGGAGGGTGAGTGTGACTCGCTCTAAGCAGAGCGGCTATATCCTGCTTGTTTAAGTAGTATGTGGGGGAGGAGCTCTTCCCCCACATAACTACAGGTATAGCTTTTACATTATGTGTGGTTCATAGCTAAGTGCTTGTGCTACATGCTGTAATTGAATAAGGTAAGTTTATGCTTGGATACAGAGGCCAGACTAGTAAATTGAACGCTGTTTCCAAGGTATTAGTTGTATGGAATGGGTAGTGCTTAGATACTGCAGCATAGGCAGGAGCAAGTCAGGTATTATACATGGTAACTGCACAGTATTTATATATGGTGCTTAGATGCATGAACTGATGAGTAACTTGTTATAAATAGATGTTGTGGCCTTACTCCGTATCCTACCGTAGGAAGGATGCTTAGTTGAGTAGGATGAGACCCCCCCAAAAGAAATAATGATATCAAACGATTATCTCCTCCAACTCCGGAGAGTGTGGCCAGTAGCACGCAGGAGAGGAAAAAAACCCTTAGGGGGAAACCTCTGAGGACCCATGGCTACTGACTTGCCTGTCCTTCTGGGCATACTAAAGGAGAGTAATCCTAAGTAACAATTTTAAGTTATCAGCTAATCCGAAATCCAAAGTTGTAGATCCTGATCCACTGAAGTGAAAAACTAAAAGTACTGAAAACTGAAGTGTCGGGTGAAACTTGCAGCATCCTTCTAGTGAACTCCTAGTCCAAAAATCCATGTCCAGGGCAGAATGATAGTAGGTTGGAATCCATTGTCAATAATAATTCAAAGCGTCAAAGTTGCATTGGTGAAGCGCTCTAGCAGGCAAGGAAGTCTTCTTCGAGGAGAACCAGTAAGCAAAGTCTAAGTGTCCAAGTCTAGAGTAGGAGGACAGTTGGTTCATGTTCCACTTAGCAAACTTTGCAAATGAAGGCCTTGGTGATGAAGCACGGGAGCAAAGGCGCATGCTGCGTGATCTGGAGAGGGAGGAGCAGTAGGACCCTCTGGTCCAGAGTGTGTGAAGCAGCTAAGTGAATTAGTTATAGATCGTAGTACGAATAGGTAGCCATAAGTTAGATGTACCTCAGGTCCCGAGAAGCGAAGTAGGTTGTAGAATAGGTGAGTCAGTCTTGATGAACCTCTAGGCCTTGTAAGGGCGAAGCAGGTAATATGAGCAAATAGTGTCAATAAATGGACCTCTACGTGGGTCAGTAGTAGTAGTAATTGAATCTGCATGATGCAGACGTAGTAGCAGAGGAGTAGTACTGCATAGATTAAGTACGATATACAACGCAGAGCATGAGGAAATGGAAATAGCACATGAATTGAAGAGCTTCATCTGATGAGCCAAATAGCTGCATAGCGATGTAGATATCCACGTTCACAAATCAGCAGAATATAGCTGTATACACCGTCAGGCCCCTAGGGGTGAATCAGGTCACAGAATAAGCACGAGTGTCTTAGATGAACCTCTAGGCCCAGTGAGGGCGAAGTAGATAAGTATGAGCAGATAGTGAAATGAGTGGACTTGCACATAGGTCAGCAGTTGTAGTAAAATCGAACCTGCGTGATGTAGACGTAGTAACAGAAAAGTAGTATTGAATTAAGTATGGTATACAGCGAAGCATATTAAGGGAATATACATATGCATGTAAATCGAAGAGCTTTCATTTGATGAGCAATGTGGTTCTACTGAGCAATGTATATACGCACGTTCAGGAAGGCCAGAGTGTTACATCAACTGAAATGAGACTCGTAAGAATGATGATGAGTCCTGCCTTGACGTGCTTACTTAGTCATTAATGATGATAAACGTTGAAGAGGGCCAAGTCTGATGAAGCAGTGTCGTAATATGATCCAAAAAGCTTTAGAGCATTAGAGTAGAGTAAAGGCGAGGTGTAAATCATGAGGTTGAAAGTCTTCTGGATAGGTTCAACTAAGTGTCCTGGTAGGAGTGCAGTAGTAGTAAATCGTATGAACTGAAGCAGCAAGGCAGAAGCATCCAAAGGAATAGATGATGAATGGCTAAACAAATCCAGATGTGAGTCCATAGTAGAAAGGCGCTCCCAAGGCTGGTAGACATGGCAAGCAGGCAGGCATAAAGTAGAAAATGCGAACCTCCAGGCCCCGATGCTGGGCGAGGCTGGTATGGAGTAAAATTGATCAAACCCCCAGGCCTGGAAGGGCGAAGCAGGTCATGTAAGCATCGAGAATGTTAGTAAAGAGTTCAGGACTCTGGACCCATAAGGGCACAGGTCATTCGAGAGTCGTTGTGGTGACACTCTGGCCCTGCGGAGCAAGGTAGGTTGTAGAGCAATGGTAGAGAGTAACAGAGAATGTCAAACCTGCATGCAGTGCAGAAGTAGTAGTGAAGGAGTAAGAACAGATTGCATAAGGTACTGCTAATGGTAGCATATCAAGAGTCAATTCTTTACGAAGTAGTACTACATTCTAGGCAGACTTATGAGAGCAGTAGAAGGTGTCGTAGACAGTTGTATCCTGATGATCAAGGGTGGTAAGGAATGCAGTGAAGAGACCTGGGTGGACGAGTTGGCAATTCGAGCAGAGATAATAAGCATCCGGAAACTGCAGTAGATCTTTGTCTTAGGTTTCAGTTATGATAAGGAATGCAGTAAAGAATAGAGCTCAGCTGGGAGTTCTGACGGAGACAGCAGCAGTAACTCTGAGGAGTTGAAGCAGCATGGCAAAAAGCATCCAAGGGAGTACAAGGTAGGCAATGGACAATAGGAAGAATCTGAAGCAAGGAAGTGAACGTATTATATAGCGCATGGCTGGGTCCATAGGAAATCCTGAGGCCGAAAGCAATGAAACAGCGAAGCCCATACATGGGGTAGGAGGAGTGGCCAGACCACACGTAGGTCGGCCGAAGGAAGGAGTAGAGAGCAGCAGCTAGGCCCCACGTAGGCTAGCATACCGCGAACCCACACGTAGGGTGACTTTATGACAGCAATACAAGTGCCCAGTCCACAGAAGCAAAGAAGAGTAGCATTGAGTCAATGATTCAAGTAAAGGACTCCTGAAAACTGAAATCCAAGGAATATGCCAGGGCACAATAACGCAGAACCCGATGTTGCTTGCAGTCCTACGTGGCTAAGCTGTTAGTAGTTGTAGAAGAAGCAGTTGTCAGCTCTGAATGGATGCTAAGCTTTCAGCAATTAAAGTCTAGGCTTCTGAAAGATCCAAATGAGGGCTATAACACAAAAACAGTAATATGGTGTTAGATCACTCAGGCATACATAACCCATGGCTCGTGGTATAAACGTTTCCAATTTTGTGCCAAACATGAGTATTGCAAAAGTAGCATTCCAACGGCCTAAAGAATAATGTGCAGCACACTGCGGGCGGGAGGGAATCCAGGCGAGGCCGTGGAGTGCATACAGGAAGGGTGTAAAGCACAGACATCTGGCTTTAGAGAGGATGGCAAAATAATCTGCATTAAGGAATCAGTTCCCATCTCCCAAGACCGCAGTGAGGAAGTACATTAAATATACTTGGGAGTATACAGCAACCGTAGAAGAAGTATCTGCTGTCCCTTTAAACTGTCTCGAAATTAGCTTCAGTGCAGCACACAATAGTTCTTGGTATGAGTAACAAATGTATAAATGGTATAGCTAGTGTACCAGTCATGAGCATGCGGCTGCCAGAACAGCCCCAGAAGAGAACTATGACTGTGGAAGCAGTTGCATCCATGGCAAAAAGGCAAATAATGAGGTGCAACTGTGGCCGCTGCAGAGGTAGCCCAGTAGGGACAGTACAGCAACGGAAGAAGCCCAGCAGGCGGTAGTGGCAGACAGCTGCAAAAGGTCCCAACAGAAGCAGGCTGCACGGTTCGGCATAGCACTAGGAGCACGGCAGGAGCCCAGGGAAAATCCAGGAATAGCTGAAGGCAGCGATACGCGAGCGGCCGCACCTCAGCTGTACTGCAGTTGCGTTCCAACCGCAAATGCTGCATTGGAAATGCCAGAGCAGAGGACGCCAGCTGCAGAACAACCAGAAAGGTAATGGAGCTGCGGCGGATGAACTTAAGCGTGGCTGGCAGAGAGAGCCCCCTCAAAAAGAAAGAAACAGCAGAACAGCACGACACAGGGACGGGAGCTGGGGGGTGAGGTGGCACTGTACAGAAAGGAAAGCGACCCAAGCCAGGTAGGCAGAGAAATGGGAGCACAGCAGGGCAGAACAATAAGGCGGGGGGGCCGGGTCGGTGGAGTGCCACTCATTTGAAGCAGAGCGGCTATAGCCCACTTGTTTAAGTAGTCTGTGGAGGAGGAGCTCTTCCCCCACATAACTACAGGCATAGCCTTTACACTGATGCAAGATGCACCTGCAGAGATGTATGTTTCAAACCTTGTGAATCCAAGTCAATAAGACATTCTAACAGCACTGGGATTTCTGCCAGGGAGGGAGAAAAAAGTTTGGCATCACATCAAATAGAAAACCTTTTCCATTTTGCATTATAGGTTTTCTTAGCAGATGGTTTCCTATATCCTTTTAGGATATCCAGGACAGCTTGAGAAAGTTGTAAGTTTGCAAACTCTAGGTCCTCAATAGCCATGCCTTGAGCCTGAGAGACCTGAGATTCAGGTATAGGATCTTCCCTTGATGGGAAGTTAAAAGATTGTGCCTCCTGGGTAAAAGAATTGGTGTGGACACTGACATTGACAGTAGAAGAGGGTGCCATGGCAGTCTGGCCCAGTCTGGTGCTATCAGTATCATAGACGCAGGCTGTGACCTGAGTTTGAGTAGCACTCTGAAGATGAAAGGGAAGGGAGGGAGGGAAGGCATATAGATGCTTTCTTGACCAGTCCAGGACTAGGACGTCCAGGGGAATTGTACCCCTGACTGGTGGCCTGAAACAAAATAGGGGCAACATGTGATTCTCGTGAGAGGCAAAGAGATCTATCTCTGGGAGTGCCCCATCATCTGAACACCTGAGTCCAGTACCTGTCTGTTCAGAGACCATTCATAAAAACACAGAAGATGACGGCAGATAAGGACCGCAAGACCCATCCAGTCTGCCCATTTCTTCTACCTTACGGATGTGCCATCGGCCTTTGCTCTGTCAATGGCCTATCAATTCATATGCATCTGTATTGCTCCTATGTGCCTATCCCATGCCTGTTTGAAGCCCTGCACTGTATTCATATCCACCACTTCCTGAGGTAGGCCGTTCCATGTATCCACCACCCTTTCTGTGAATAAGAACTTCCTCAAAATACCCCTTAATCGGCCTCCCTCTAATCTCATGCTGCGTCCTCTTGTCCTGATATTTTCCTCATATCGAAACATTAGACTCTTTCACCTTGTTAATGCCCTTAAGGTGTTTGAATGTTTCGATCATACCACCTCTCTCCCTCCTTTGCTCTAGGGTATACATATTGAGCTCCGTTAATCTGTCATCATATGTTTTCTGATGCAGACCCTGCACCATTTTGGTTGCCATTCTCTGGACTGCCTCAATTTGGTTAATGTCCTTGTGAAGGTGTGGCCTCCAGTACTGCATGCAGTACTCCATATAGGAGCCTAACCAGTGTCTTGTAAAGAGGATTATTACCTCCCTCTTACGACTTGTGATACCCCTACTAATACACCCCAACATCCCCCTAGCCTTACCTATTGCTTTAGTGGTCTGCTTGGATGATTTCAGGTCATCGGTGATAATGATGCCCAAGTGTCTTTCTTCCCTTGTGACTGCCAGCAACTCCCCTCCCAGCCTATAGATGGTTTCAGGGTTTCTCTTCCCTATGTGCATGATCTTGCACTTCATTGCATTAAACCCCAGTTGCCACTCTTTCGACAATTTTGCTAGTTTATTCACATCTCTTCTCATTCTGCCCACCCCCTCTGGATCATCTACTCTGTTGCAGACCTTGGTGTCATCTGCAAACAGACAAACCTAACCCTCCAGTCCATCTGCAATGTCACTGAAGAGGACTGGCCCCAGGACTGATCCCTGAGGTACCCCATTTGTGACTTGCATCTCTTCTGACTGTATACCGTTCCCACCACTCTCTGTTTTCTACCCATCAACCAGTTTGCCACCCAGTTGACCAACTTCTGACCCACCCTGAGCCTACCCATCTTATTAATCAATCTTCTATGTGGAACAGATCGAAAGCTTTGCTGAAGTCAAGGTAGGTGACATCAACTGCTCCCTATTGGTCCACCACTCTGGTTATCCAGTCAAAGAAATGTATGAGATCAGTTTGATAGGACCTTCCTTTTGCAGACCCATGCTGTCTTGGATCCTGTGCTCCTATGGATTCCAGGTGTTGCACTATCCTTTCCTTAAGGAGTACCTCCATAATCCTGCTGACTACTGAGGCAAGACTGACTAGTCTGTAATTCCCTGCCTTCTCCCTGCTACCACTCTTGTGGAGCGGGATCACATGAGCCCTTCTCCAGTCTTCTGGGACCTCTCCTGTGCTCAGAGACTCACTAAACAGTTCTGATAATGGCTCCGCTAGTTCCACCCTTAGCTCCTTTAGTACCCTGGGATGTATGCCATCAGGTCCCATTGCCTTGTCCACCCTGAGCTTATCAAGCTCTTGTAGGACCCTTTCTTTTGTGAAGGGACTAGTGCACACCTCCCTCCCGTGTCCATGGTGCTAAGCTGTGGGCCCTGCCTTACCTTCTCTTCAGTAAATACTGAGCAGAAGTATCTATTTAGGAAAGATGCTTTTACATGGTCCTCATCCTCACACACACCCTTATCCCCTCTGATCTTAGCAATGCCCCCTCTGGAATTTCTCCTTTCACAAATGTATCTATAGAAAGTCTTGTCACCTTCTTTTATTGTTTGTGCTAGTGCTTCCTCGGTTTGGGCCTTTGCCTGCCTTACTACCTTCCCTGCTTCCCTTAGGGAAGTTTGGTATGCCTCCCTATCTTCATCCTGCTGCGTTCCCTTATATTTCCTGAAGGACAGTATTTTGGCTCTGACCTTTTCTGCTACTGTTTTTGAGAACCGAATTGGTTTTCTTCTTTTGCACTTCCTTTTCTGTCTAACACAATGGGATGTTGCTTCAAGTACTGCATCCTTAATGCTTGCCCACTTTGCCTGTACCCCCTCACCTGTATTTCTTTTTGCCAGGGCTAGCTTAACTCTGTTGGCCATCTTATCAAAGTCAGCTCCTCTGAAGTCCCACAGTTTTGCCTTGGAATGGGATGATTCAGTTCTAATGGCCAAATTGAACCATACCATGTGATGGTCACTGGCCCCTAGGTGACCTTCTACCTGAAGATCTGTGATCCTTTCCCTGTTAGTCAGTACTAGATCTAGGATAGCCCTGTCTCGTGTGGGTTGTTGTACCAGTTATTTGACGCCCTCCCTCTGCAGGGAATTCACCATGTGTCTAGTTCTGGCAGATGTTCCTGCAGATATTGACCAATCTGTATCTGGCATGTTGAAGTCTCCCATTATCACAACCTCCCCTTTAGCTGTCATGTTTTCTATATATTCTAACAGTAATGTGTCTATGTCCTCCCCCTGGTCTGGAGGCCTGTAGACAACCCCAGTTCGTATGGCTGTCCCATTTCCAGGGTGACCCACAGTTCTTCTGGCTCATTATGTGTATTCTGAATTTCTGTAGCTTTGATATTTTCATTGACATAAAGGGCCACTCCACCCCCCCCCCTTTTTGCACCTCAGTCTCTTCTGAATAGTACATAGTCAGGTACTGAAGTCTCCCAAGTGTGGTTACTAGTAAACCATGTCTTGCTAATGGCTACTATGTCCAATTTAGCCTCTGTCATTATTGCCTGCAGGTCTGGGATCTTGTTTCCCAGACTGTGAGCATTTGTGTACATGATTTTCCACTGGCCAGATTTCAGTGTGTTAGTTGTTGGGCGAGGTCTGGCATCTCCCCTGTGCGTCGTATGGGGAGCAGGACCTTTTTCCTTACCTGGTGATGCAAATGAACTACAAACATGCTGAACTCCTGTTTGACCACTAGCTGAGGGGGGAGGGGTGTTCCTCCCATTCAACGTATGGGGTGCTGCAACCCTCTCCCCCATTTGCTAGTTTAAATATTCTGCAAAGACGTCAAACTTCTGCCCCAATGCACTAACTCCCTCCTTAGGCAGATGCAGTCCATCAAATTTAAAGAATTTTCACTCCCAAAATTGTTGCCAGTTCCCTACAAATTTGTGTCCTTGCTCTTGGCACCAGCCCTTGAGCCACATGTTTAGCTCCCCCATCTCCCTTTCTCTGACCTTCCGTCTATCTGCCCCCCTCTCCCAGACTAGCAGGATCTCAGAGAAGGAGATGCTGGACAAAATGAATGACAATTTGTCACCCAGCCTGGTCAGGTGTTCCTTGGTCTCCACTACTGACTGGCTGGCGAGATCGTTAGTCCCTATGTGTACCAGGATGTCAATGTTTTCTCCTGCTTCCTGAACAATTTTAGCAATGTGGTCAGTGTCTCTCCATGCTGATGTACCTGGGAGACATCTGACCATTACCCCTGACTGGAGATACGTATCCACTCCTCGAATCATGGAGTCTCCTATGATCAGAAGTTTTTTGGATTTCCTTTTTGCTTTTTTTTGTTTTGGTTCCTGTTTTGGGCGGGTTTTGTTGTGCTAGCTCCTGTACTGCAGTGTCCTGTTCTGCAATGTCCTCTGCCCCTTTGTTTGAGTTCGGAGATAGAGGTAGATACCTGTTTGCAGTTTTTATATGGTTTGTGGAGGTGATATGTTGAAGAGCACTGAGTGATGGGGCACCCGATTTGCCCCTCCTAACCACCTGCCAACCTCCCAGACCAACTAACCTCTGCGGTCGAGGTGCTTCTGTTGGATGTTGGGGAAATGACGGGCAGTTCTTCTATTTCCTCTTTAATATGCAATCTGAGGCGTGCAATCTCTGCCCATGCTTCCTGGAGCAGAGCCCTTAGATCTCCAGTGGCCCAGCATGTAGGACAGTGTCCTAAATCCTAAATCCTGTAAAACTGCCCTTGTGATGTGCCTGGTTGATCCTGCTTAAGGCATCTACCAGGGTATCGTCCTTGCCTGGTACGTGAATGGCTTGCAAGGAAGCTTTTTGAGAGTAAGCCAGTTCCCAGATTTTCATGGCCTCTGTGCACAGGGGATCTGACCTTGTTCCCCCTTGCTTGTTTATGTAAAATATTGTAGTGGTGTTGCCTGTCCTGACCTGCACCAACTTGCCCTGTATCAACTGGGAAAAACTTTTTAGAGCCAGAAATACTGCTTGGAGCTCTAGCAGATTTATGTGGAAGAGAGACTCCACACTTGACCAAGTGCCATGGGTAGTGTGCTCTCCTATATGAGCACCCCATCCTAACAGAGAAGCATCTGTTGTAAGAATGACTGAAGGATTTTTCCCTCTGAAAGGGAACTCCTGCCCTTAGATTGTGGACATCTGTCCACCACTGTAGAGACTGGGTCACAAATTTTGTTACAGGAATCAATTTTGACATATGGTCTTTTCTTTGACACCAGTGTCTTTGAAGATGAAACTGGATGTCTCTCATTTGAAGTCTTGCTCCTAAGAACACTCCCGTTGCTGCAGCCATGTGTGCCAGTAATTGCAAGTATCTTCTTGCAGGACATGGCTTTCCCAACTTGAATGAGGCAATCAGTTGCAGTATAGACTGAACTCTGTCCTCTGGAAGAAAAGCTCTTACCATTAAGGTATTCGGTTCTGCTCCAATGAAATGCAGGACTTGAACCGGTATGAGAATGGACTTTTCCTGGTTTAGCAGGAAGACCAGAGAATGTAACAGATTTTTTGTTATTTCCAGATGTGCTTGCACCTGCTAAAATGACTTTCCCACTATCAGCCAGTCATCGAGATAGGGAAAAACTGTAATTCCTAGTTTTCGTAGGAATGCTACTACCACTGCCTTAGTGCTGAAGTGAGACTGAAGGGCAGGGCTGAGAACTGGTAATGATCTGAACGGAGTCTGAACCTGAGATATTTTTTCTGAGACTCCCTTATGGGGATGTGGAAATAGGCATCTTTTTTAAATCTAGAGATACCAACCAGTCTCCCTGCTGGATGACAGGTACAATTATAGATAAGCTCACCATCCTGAATTTTGGCTTTGCCAGGTATTTGTTCAGATGCCATAGATCCAGAATAGGCCGCCACTCCCCATTTTGCTTTTTGGTAAGAAAATACCAGGAATAAAACCCTCTGCCTCTCTGAAGGGCTGGCACCTGCTCCACTGCTTTTATGCTGAGCAGGGTTTGAACATCCTTTTCTAGGAGCCGATTCTTCAAGATGGGAGGCTGGTTTGAATAGCCTTGACTTTAAAGGAGGGAAGGATTTGAAACTCAGAGAGTCCCTGGCTCATTAATTCCAATATCCACTTGTCTGTGGTTATGGCCTGTCAGGTCTGAAATAAGTGAGCCAGTCTGCCCCCTACTGGTGTTAGGGAGGTGGCCTTGGCAAAGCAGTCAGGGATTTTGTTTCAGTGGGGCCTGAGCCTGGCAGACTGGGAACCCCTCCTGGAGCCCCTCCTACCTCTGGCCCTATAATACCCAGTCTGCTGTGGGTATAGCTGCAGCTGTGAAACAGCTTGAGGCTGATAGAAGGGCCTACCATAGGACCATCCTCTAATTCCCCTTCCATAAGGTCTATAAGAAGTAGTAGGCCTGTCTTTGGATGAATTACTCTTATAGGTGGTTTCATAGTCATCCACCTTCTTCATATATTCTTCGGTCTGTTTGCCAAAGAGAGAATGATCTTGTACAGGAAAGTGCATTGCCAAGCCTGGGTGTCCTGTGTTAAATTTGTAGCCCCTAGCCAAGCAAACCTTCTCAGAGCTATAGTCAGCGCCATAATCCTAGCAGTATTATCACTGGCATCTGTTGCCATCTGGAACTGGTATTTGGATGCTTCCGGTCCAAACCTGGCTGTTTCTGCTAGGCCAGCAGAGACAGGAGAGGGAACCTTCTCTGACATGGCCAAAACAGACTGCCACAGTGTCTTTTGATACTGTGCAGCGTAGGCCTGGTAATTAGCTTGTCTGACCCCCCCCCAGAGAGGCAGCTAAATACCCTTTCTTTGACATACTGTCCATTTTCCTTGAATCCTTCTCAGGTGGATGAGAAGATAAAGGAACCCTTGCCTTCTCACAGGCTGCCTGTTGGACTATACCCTAATGATCAGGGTGAGAACAGAGGAATTCAGCCCCTTTCCTGTCCAATTGGTACTTCTTGACAGCCTTCTTATCCAGAGGAGTGACAGAGTTAGGGTTCTGCAGGACTGTGAATAAATCCTTATTAAAGAATTTACTGATAGGCAGAAAAATCTTCTTAGTGGGTGTTAACCCCACCATTTCCAAATATTCTGCCTCCTACTCATCTTCTATGACCTCGGTGGAGGTCAAGGGCATCTACTATTTTCCTCACAAAGGAAAAGTGAGAGGAAAAATCCTCAGGCCTAGGAGGAGAGCCAAAGTCCTGCTCTGGTGAGATTTCCAGTTCGATGGGCTCATCACCATCATCCTCTGGTATGTCATACTCCCCACTATCTATCTCTTTAGACTGGGGATCCGAGAAGGGAGTAATCTCCTGAACCCTTGGAGGAGGAGGAGGTGTTGGAGAATGTACGAACCCCTGAATTGCTTCAATGACTTTAATAGCCCTGGCAATTTCCTCAGCAGTAGACAGACTGTGAGGCACAGAAGAATCCCCTATAGGTTTTGCCTGGGGCTCGATGTGCTTGGTCTTCTTTGCTTTTTTGGAGGGAACCAGAGAGTCAGCCAGCCCACTCAGTCTTTTTAAAGAGGTTGATTCACCCTTGTCAGGGGTGATAAAAGGAAGAAACTGCGGTTTCACCCGCTGATTTTGAAGGTGTTGGCTGGTTAGAGCCTTAAGCACCTCCTAACTTTTTTTTCAACCTCTTCATTCTTTTTTCCACCAGTGGCGGAGGAATAGCCGGTGCAGCCGGTGCAGTGGCACAGGGGCCAGACATACTTAGGGGCCCAATAACATTTTCACTTTACAGTGCACTTTTCAAAACAGACAGTCGTAGACTTAAGCTGCTTGCTCACTGACTGAGCTGTCAGGGGCTGCCGCACCTGACCTGTGTGTGCTGTGCAGCCTGACGATGTACTGCAGATGGCAGCAGAATAGGTACTCTCGACACCCGATCCACCAAATCAAGCAGCTAGCTGCTGCTGTTCCGATGATCCCTCCTTGGCTTAAGTCCTGCCAGCCTGCCTGCTTGTACTTGTTGCCATCCCTATACGGTCCCGACTCCCTCTGAGCCCATCCCCGACACCCCCGCCACAGCAAATTGACAGCACAGCAGGTCAGCTTCTGCCGAGCATCAGCTCAGCATTAGCAGCAGCACCCCGGCCCCGATTGCGACCGCCCTCCGCCTCCAATCCTCAGACTCGACCCCACCCGACCTCCCTCCCACTGGCTCACAGTGACAGTCTAACAGTCCCAACAAATAAATTCAATTTCAACCCAGCCAGCCCAGTATACACACACACTTACTGCTCATCGGCCTCAGCAGAGTACTGCAGATGCAGTGACCTGTCCCTTCCCGAAGAATTATATCCATCTCCGGTCGGACACTGACCCCCACAGTCTCACAGATGACACAGTCACAGAGAGCTGATCCGAGTTGAATCCCCTAGCTGCCTGCTCCTCCTGCGCTGCGACCTTGGCTCATCCTTCTGACCTGCTGCTCTGCTGCTTAAGTTAAGTACTTCTTAGTTCTCTCTCTTAATGACACGATCGGCACCAGACTGCCATGTGAATCAATGCTTGCTGTTGCTTGTTGCTGTGTGTGGAGGCAGAGACTGCGAGCTCAGCTGGAGCCGGAGGCAAGGAGGAGGTAGGATCAGGTCCAGCAGCAGGATGCTAACTTCACTGCTTGCATTGCAGCTGCCACAACCCACAAGTTTAAATTGCTTCTTTGCTCTTTTCTTTCTTGCCCTGCTGCCCCTATCCCTTCTGCCTTGCCCTAATAATGTTGTTAATGCCCTAGTGGCTGTTGTGTTTGTGTAAAATGTTGTGTTCTAACTTTAGGTCTCTCTGGAGTGGAGCTTGGAGGAGACTGTGAGTGTGACTCAAGAAAGTCACTGCTTCTTCTTGCTGAGTTGACCCGGTCCCTCCCGAGTCCCGACTCCCCAAGCAGCACTACAAACTTGTGACTTACTGTTTGCACGCAGGCTAGCTGCACTGCAGCAGCATTAGTTGAGTTGGGATTTTTTTATTTGTTTGTTTATGTTCCGCTGCCTGTAAACAGGTAAAGAAAAAATCGGGGGGCCCAGCCGGGAGTTGAGGTGCCGGTATGGGGGTAGGGGTCCAAAATTACAACCTGCACTGGGGCCCATCTTTCTCTTCCTCCGCCACTGTTTTCCACAGTTTTCTGTGGAAATGATTTGCAAATTTCACAGTCAGAATTTCAATGTTCAGTTCCCAGGCAGAACACACAGCTGTCATGCTCGTCTACTCTAGCGAACACTTCCCCACACTTGACACAGTTTTTAAAACCTGGGGGACCAGTCTTTTTCTTAGGTTTTTCAGTATGCTCCATTTTCAGGAGAAAAACCTCAACTGCAAAAGAATCTTTTTTTTTTTTTTGCGTTTGGTTCAGGAACAAATTAGGCTCCAAAAGAACCGATGAATTTTAAAAGTTGGAACAGGGTCAGCGGTTTTCGGAACTGATACAACGGTTCACAGTAACCGGGTTAGCGGTTATAAAGGAAACCGGGTTAGCAGCTTTAACAAGTAAAATAAAACTTTATACAACAAATTTTTAAAAAAATATACAGAAAATAAAGTGGAAAAAATCTGCAACTAATATAAAACTACTCAGTTCCCCAACGGTTATACCGAACCATGAGGAACCCGAGAAATAAACACTAAATCTAACTAAAATTAAATAAGCTAGACTTTAGAATAAAAATTAACAAATGAAGGCAGCAGAAAGAAAACTATGTATAACTAAACAATTATACTTCATAACAAGCCAACATCGACCTGAGGAATCTCCTGGGCGTCTAGACTTGTGAGGCGGAGTAAGAAATCTGAGACGTTGATAGAATGTGCAGCAGGTGAGGGCAGCAGTTTGAATAATTATCACGTGCCATTGATTCCAGCATTAGCATATAGTTCCATTCTCTGGGTAGTTCTACTGCGCAGGCTAACTGCAGAGAGTTATGAATATGAGAAGAATACATCAGGTTAGAAGGGATATATCTTTGGAATATTTTGACTGCAACTGTTGCTATGGCTATTACTAGACAGGGACTTTAGAAAGTCCCCCAAATTCACTCAGAATGGGGGAACGTAATTTCCCAGATGCAAATGCTGGAGAGAATCATGTTTGCTTTACAATGTAGAATGCCTGCCTATACAAACAGAGGGACCATATGGGAACTGTTTCTACTAGAAGGGGAGGACTCCCCCGCTTAATACAGCGAGGAAACTGATGCTTTTGAACACTAATGCCTACCTAAGTTCTGAGTGAGTGTCTCAGTCCTTAACACCAAAGGACTATGAATAGATGCCTCAGGAACAAGATCACAATTATGGCGGACTTGATTTCCTTGGTCAACCTGGCTTGCATTATGGAGACCTGGTTCGGTGATGATGCCGGGCCAGTACTTGAAGCAACCATTCCCTCTGGGTATTCCGTAGTGCACTACCCAAGGAGGGAACGCAGGGGTGGGGTTGTGGCCATCTGTTTTAGATCTAACTTGGGCTTCACTGTGCACCCAGTGGGATCGGACAGATCTTTTGAGTGTGTGGCAGTGCGTGCGGGTCCAGGTGCAGGTTGCAGGATTCTCTTCATTTACCACCCACTAGGGTTGGGAGGGGATTTCCTGCAGGAGGTCGCGGACTTCGTTGTTGATGAGGTGTTGGAGTCCCCAGATGTTTAATTCTGGGGGACTTCAATGCCTGGGTCGATGACGAATCCTCGCAATTTGGTTATGACCTCCTCCAACTGATATCATCACTGGGCCAGACACAAGTAGTTACTTCTGCAAACCATCACCATGGCTACATGCTCGACCTGGTGTTCTCGCTAGGGCTTGAGGTAGCGAATCTGAAGACTGAACAGGTCGTTTGTTCTGATCATTGTACGGTGCAGTTCTTGTTTGGGGGCCCCCTCCCTGAAAGTCTCTCCCCTGTTGAGATGGTTAGCTATCACCCTTTAAGGGGATTGTCCCCAGAGGGACTGTTGGCAGCAGCTGACCTATCTAGAGAAGACGCTGCATGTGCAGTAGGCGTGGGTGGGCATTAGCCACCCTGTAATAAGGTGGTCTCGAGCTCAATGCCATTGCACCAGTCAATATATGACCCAGATCTTCTCACTTGAGGTCCCCTTGCTTTGATGGGGATCTCAAGGAGATGAAGATCAGGGGTCAGAAGTTGGAGTATTGCTGGCAGAGGACCCTGTTGGAGGAGGACAAACTGGCCATGCGTGCTCACTATCTTGAGTACCAAGGGGCAATCAACAGCAAGAAGGCAGAGTTCCTGTCCAGGAAAATTGCCACACGGAAAAACAGACCATCTCAGCTATTTTGGACTGTGGACAGACTTCTGCATCCAGTCAGTCTACAGACGAAAAAAGCTTTTTCAATCACTATGTGTGAGAAGTTTGCTCTGTTTTTCTCTGACAGGGTGTCCTAAACCTGGGCACAGATCCCGTCAGTGAGGCAAGTTTTGCCTCGCAGTGACCAGCATGGGATGAGCAGAGGTGCTCTGTCAGTCTGGGATGAGTTTAATCCAGTGGAGGTGGCTAAGGTCATTGAGGTGATCTCGAAGTTTAAGCACACTTATTGTAAATTGGACTCAACCCCAACTCGTTTCTTGATGAGATGTGTCAGGACCCTTGTTCGCTGAGACTGTCCGGTGTTCAATGTTGGAGGGAATCTTTCTGGGTACCTTGAAAGAGGGTCTGGTGAGACCCCTCTTGAAGAAGCCATCTCTCAACCCTGACATCCTAGCGAATTACTGTCCAATCTCCAGCCTGTCATTTTTAGGCAAGGTTGTTGAGAAATTAGTGGCGCAACAGCTTGAAGAACACCTTGTGTCCCTTGATATCTATAAGCCATTCCAATCGGGTTTCAGGACCAGGCATTGCACCAAAACAGGATTAGTTAGGATGCATAATGACCTCCTCAGGGCTAGAGACAGAAGAGAGAGATCAATTCTAGTTCTCCTTGATCTCTCGTCAGCTTTTGATACCGTGGATCACACTGTGCTTCTTGAACGCCTTTGAGAGTATTGTGGACTCACTGGTACTGTCATCAACTGGTTTGAGTCCTATCTCTCTGGCAGGGAGCAGCAGGTGGTGATGGGGAATTTCTCCTCCTCCCCAAAGCCCCTGTCATGTGGAGTACCTCAGGGTTTGATCTTGTCACCAATGTTATTTGCGGTATACATGCTGCCCCTGGGAGAACTCATTCGGCATTATAGTTTGGGGTTTCACTGCTATGCATATGATACGCAACTGTATTTGTCTTCTGCCACTGGAACACATGACGCCGTGGAAGTGATTAACAACTGCCTGGCCAAGATCAACAACTGGATGTCCTCCAGCTGGTTGCGACTGAACTCAGACAAGACAGAGGTACTGGTGATTGAGCCAGGTTGCGGGCATGATGGGAGTGCTTCCAGAGAGGCACAGGATTGTTTCTGGGATCCACTCCGGTGATGGCTTCCCCTTAGAGTGCAGGATCTCTGCATTATTCTGCACAGCAGACTGACGCTTGAAGCTCAGGTGTCACCTGTATTCAAAAGTGGTTTCTACCACTTGAGGAATATTGCCAGGATTACGCCCCTAGTTCCGCCCGAAGACCTATCATCACAGGTGCATGCCTTTGTGACTTTGAGGCTTGATTACTGCAATGTTCTATACTTCGAGGCTGCTGGAGAGACCCTCCGCCAGCTGCAGCTGGTGCAAAATGCAGTGGCTCTGTTGCTGACGGACCTGGCAAGGTCCAGTCTTGTGACCCCGGTCCTGAGGGCTCTGCACTGGCTGTCAGGTGGAGGATCCTCTTCAAGGTGGGCCCGCTCACCTACAAGACCCTATATGGGGAGGGCCTGGGCTATCTGGCTGATCTCCTCAAAACTGCCTCCTTGGTCCATTCCCTCTACTCCTTGACTTGGGGCCTCCTTGATGTGCTCAGGGTCAGGCTTAAAACATCTGGTGACCGTGCCTTTAGTGTCACCGGGCCGGCCCTGTGGAACAATTTACCAGCTGTTGTCGGGGGGGGTGGGTCTCCTGACAGTCGAGCTATTTAAAAAGGCCCTGTGGAACAATTTATCAGCTGTTGTCGGGGGTCTCCTGACAGTCGAGTTGTTTAAAAAGGGGCTAAAGGCTCATTTGTTTCATATGGCCTTTCCCGATGAAGGCGACTGATCTGCACTAACTACAGTAATTACAGGAAGTTATTTTATCTATGCTGAGATTTATTTATTGTTCTATATTTTGCTGTTTTGTGTATGTTTATAATTTGTGCGTGTTGTATTGACCTTACCTATTCTAATGTAAGGCGCCAAGAGCCCCAAGGATTGAGCGCCAGATAAATACAATTGCCTTGCCTGAACAGAATTGAACCTAGTTGTTCAATTTACTAACTCTCCTTTCTTGTTTCAGTTTAGCATACTAGACATGTAATTCACTGTATTATACAGAAAAGTACAGTTACGTAAAAACTTACCATAACAGTAGCTCATCAAGAGAGGTTCCTTCAGTAGGTCATCACAAATAGGACTGGCACCACCTGGCGTCGGGCTGCACAGCAGACTTTTCTAGCAATCCCTGATGGGGGACCGCCCACCCGACGTCACATGACTGACGTCAGTGTGACCGTATATAATGGGCGGTCCCCACGCCCGCCCTCCAGTTCTCCCGCCGGAGCTAGGAAGAGGTCTGACAGCAGGAGCGAACAGGATTTGGAGACCTTGTCAAACATAAAATGAGGGGAAGGAGGGAGGGAGGGGAAAAAATGACCTACTGAAGGAACCTCTCTCTCTCAAAGATCTACTGTTACGGTAAGTTCTTATGTAACTGTACTATCTTACTTCGAGAGGGTCCCTTCAGTAGGTTATCACATATAGGACTGAGTCCCAAGCAGTCCCCCGAAGGAGAGACCGAGAGAAACTAGGGAGGAGGAAACAGCCAACTCCAACGGAAAAGAACTGAAGTCCGAACAGGACCCAGTCTAGGACAGTAGGCCCTGCAGGATGGCTAGGCTAAAGCCAGCCCTCCGCCTAGAAGCAATGTACGGACTATAATGCTTGGCAAAAGTATGGACAGAACTCCAAGTAGCGGCAGCACAAATGTCAGCTGTGGAAACGTTACGTAGGAAGGCCGCGGAAGCAGCCATGCCCCTAGTAGAATGACCTCTGATGGTACCTGGCAAAGGTTTATCATACTTTTGGTAACAGAATCGAATGCAGTTGCCTAACCATTTGGAAAGTCCCTGCTTAGAAACCAGTTTGCCCTTCGATCTCGGGGCAAAAGAGACAAACAACTGGTCACAAGAGCGAAACTCCTTAGTCTGGTTGGAATAACACCAGAGAATCTGGTGAACATCCATCGTGTGAAGGAGTGCCTCACCTCTGTTAGAGGGGGATGGGTAATACACCGGAAGCTCCACCGACTGGTTCAGCGTGGCTTCCGACACCACCTTTGGGAGGAACTTCGGATGGGTTCTAAGGACTGCCCGGTCCCGATGGAAAATCAAGTAAGGCTCCTTACAGACTAGAGTGTGAAGCTCCGAAATCCTTTGGGCTGATGTGATGGCCACCAGAAAAAGCGCCTTCCAAGACAGGAAGCGCAGATCACAGCTCATAGCCGGCTCGAAAGGAGGAAGGATGAGCTTTTCTAGGACGAAGTTCAGGTCCCAAGGTGGAGTTGGGCTGCGAATGGGGGGTTTCAGGTGGAAAATCACTTTTAAAAAGGTTTTAGAGACATCCAACTGAGCCACGTGTTTACCATCCACTAGCTCATGGTACACTGAGATAGCCAAGATATGGACCTTTAAGGAAAAGTAGGACAGACTGGTGTCTGACAAGTGAAGGAGGTATTCCATCACTTGCGGGGCCAAGCAAGAGAAGGGGTTCCAGCCCTTAGCAGTCACCCATATGGAAAACCGCTTCCACTTCATGACGTAAGTGGAACGGGTAGAAGGTTTTCTGGCCTCACTAAGGACCTATGCAACCCGAGAGGAAACCCTGAAACGGGATATTGCTATATCTGCAGGAGCCATGCATGTAGATGCAGGGTCCTGAGCCCCGGGTGAGCCAGACGGCCTTGATCCTGTGTAAGGAGGTCATGAGTCACTGGAAGTGGAACCGGTGGTTCCCTGGAAAACTGCTGTAGCAGCGGGAACCAGATCTGTCTCGGCCAGAGAGGAGCGATGAGGATCATCTTTGCCCTCTCTGCCTGAAGCTTGAGAAGAACCCTCTGGAGAATGGGAAACGGAGAGAAAGTGTATGAAAATTTCCCTGTCCAAGATAAAGACAATGTGTCACTCCAAAAAGCACCTTGCTCTGGAATAAGCGTGCAAAAATTGGGAAGTTTTGCATTGTATTGGGAGGTGAAGAGGTCAATTTACAGACGCCCCCAACTTCGGAAGATGGATTCCGCCACTTCCTGATGCAGTTCCCACTTGTGAGCTAGGGTCCAGGATCTGCTAAGACTGTCCGCCAGGACATTTAAAACGCCCGGAACGTGCACAGCCACGAGGGCCAAATGGTGCTGGACTGCCTAGTTCCACACCCTGGTCACCTCCCTGCAAAGAGGGTATGACCAGGTTCCTCCTTGTTTGTTGACATACCAAACTACCGACATATTGTCCATTTGGACCAGCAGTGTTCCCTTCGGAAGGAGAGTCTGAAAGGCCTGTAACGCGTACAGGACCGCCCTGAGCTCCAGAACATTGATATGGAAAGAAATCTACAAGCCGGACCAAAGTTCATGAGCTTGATGTTCCCCCAGGTGAGCACCCCACCCCATATTCGAGGCATCTGTGGTGAGGGTAGCTGCTGGTGCAGGGTCCCGAAACGGAAGTCCCAAGGAAAGATTGCAAGAATCCATCCACCACTGCAAATCCTTGTGAACCGCTGAGGAGATCAGGACCGGATGGTTCAGATCGTCCAGAAGCTGATCCCACTGCACCTGCAAGGACCACGGAGTGATCCTCATGTGAAGCCCTGCTAGGGGAACAGTAGTGATGGAGGCCACCATCAGGCCCAAAAGGCGAAGAACTTCCCAGGCCGGGATGGTCCTGAGGGAGGCTACTTTGGAGGCCTGACAGATGAGGGTCTCCACCCTGTCTGAAGGGAAGAAGGCTCAGCACTGGACCGTATCTAGAACTGCCCTGATAAACTGGAGTTTCTGGGCAAGGATAAGGGATGACTTGGGCACGTTGACCGTGATCCCCAATCGACTGAACAAGTCCAGAGCAAAGGAAAGAGCCTCCAGCAAAGAATCCCTGGGCGGGGCTGCAATCAACCAGTCATCCAGGTAAGGGAAGACCGCAATACCCCGGCGGCACAGGAACGCCACGACCACTGCAAGTCACTTGGTAAAAACATGCGGTGCCGAGGACAGACCAAAGGGGAGCACCAGGAACTGGAAGTGTTCCCCTTGGAAACGGAAACGCAGGAATTGGCAGTGGCCAGGGAAAATAGGGATGTGCAGGTAGGCAACCTGCATATCCAGGGTGCAGAGCCAGTGATTCTCCATGAAGAGAGGTAGGAGGCTCTGGAGTGTCAGCATTCAAAATTTTTTGTACTCGACAAACTGACTGAGCTGACTTACGTCGAGTGTGGGTTTGAAGTCCTCAGTCTTTTTTAGAACCAAGAAAAAAATGGGATTAAAATCCCTTTCCCCTGAGGGGACGTGTTCGATCGCTTCTTTGAGCAACAGCGAATTTACCTCCTCATGAACGAGAAGGGTTTGGCCCCAAGAGTACAAGGACTCCTGCGGAGGATTTTCCGGGGGAAATTCCTGGAGCTCTCTGGTGTGTCCGATGGATACTAGTTGCAGGACCCATTCATCGGAGGTAATCGCCCTCCACTCCTGCGCGTGGCGGGCAAACCTCCCCGTCGCAAGACTGAAGAGGCAGTGGGGCCGGGGAGTCAAGAAGTTGTGGGACGTTCAGGGGGAGGACCTCCTGAACCTCTCTGATTCTTAGAGGCAGGAGGGGTGGCTGTACCCATGGCCTTACGCTTCTCTTGGCGGCGCGCCTGAGCATTCGTCCTCTGCCTCCAGGTCTTTTTCCAAAAGGGCTGCTGCTGTTGTTGCTGAGAGCCTGATCGGTACATAGATCTAACAGATCTAAGTGCAACTCCTTTGTCCTGTAGGCCTGTTATGATATCTTTGGTGTCCCTGCCAAAAAGGACAGAGCCCTTAAAAGGGGCATCTTGAATCGCCGACTGGACCTCGTTGGTGAGGCCTGAAAGGCGAAGCCAGGAGTGCTGTCTAAGGGCACCAGCAGTTGTCAAGGTATGGGCCACAGAATTGACAGAACAGTAAGTGGCCCACAGAGCATGCCTGCAAGAGATCTTGGAGAGGCAGAGATCCTTGGCAAGTTCCTCCTTTAGAGGTAAAGCATCCAAGGACTGGACCTTTACCTCCAACCTGGCCATAGTCGCTTTTTGGTGGGAAACCATACGGGCCACATAACTAGGGGACCGAAGGGAGCATGTGGCCGAAGAGTAGACCTTTTTCCCGAACTGGTCCATCTGCCTCGACTGCTTGTCCGGAGTAGTGCTCATGTGCTTTGGAGCAGAGGAGTGATCATGAGCTGCCGAAATGACTACAGAGTCAGCCTTAGGAGGAGACTTTAAGAAAGGGGCATCCTTTGGCATCGGGTAGAGTCTGCCCACCCATTTGGGGACAGCCGGGATAGACTGAGGCATCTGCCAAATGGTCGTGGTGAGGTCTTGATGGGGGCCCACCCATGGGGGAACTGAGATGGGAGACAGAGACTCCAAGTCTAGGTGTTCCACAAGCCTCTGTCTCATCGGGTCCTGTTCCTCTGACTCCCAGTCGAAGTAGTCTCTGAAGGCCCTCAAGCGGTCCGAGAAGGAAGGATCCTCCGGTGGGGATTTCATTGAGGCCTTGCCTTTCGGTTCCTCGGGGTCCTCCAGGACCTCCTCCTCTGAGGAATCTTCTCTCCCATCTGAGCTGTCATCATCCACCTCCTCGACAGGACGACGTCCAAGATCCAGAAGGGAAACGTCCTTTTGAGTCTTCCCCGAGATGTGGACCGTTGGAATCAAGCTGCTCAGGGAAGGGGACCTAGGAAGCTGCGGTTGTGGGAGTCTAGTTTTCAGGTCCAAAACCAGCTCCGACCAAGTCCCCTGCCACCAAGACTGTATTAAGGTCTTGAAATCCAGAACAACCGGAGGGGGAGGTGGGCCCAACTGAGGCTGGGGAGGGGGGAGGAGGAGCAGCGACCGGTGGGGGATGATAACCCTGGAGTCCCATGTAGTGGGAATAAGGGTTAAATCCCGAGTAGAACCGTCCCAAATGACTCCAATCGGGAGTGGAATACCCGGGGTAAGGATCCCCACACAGGTAATGAGGGACAGATCGGGGTCGGGTATAAAGCCCCGTCACCAGACCCGCTGTACTATAAATCAGAGGAGGGTCCAGTGTCAGGACAGCCCACGTCAGAGGGACCGACGTTGGCACCAGCGCTACCCGATCCGGCGCCGGAAAGGGATACAGCGACAGAGGGGCCAGCGTCAGGACCGGACAAAGGGGCTCTGACACTGGAGCCGGGTCTGGCATCGGGGCCAAAGGTATAGGCCAGACGGCCGGTCCCGGCTGAGGGTCTGTCGTTGGGACCGCCGGTGTCGGAGGAGGGGCCGGCAGCCCACCAGCAGGTTGAGGAGGGGCCTCCACAGAAAGGCCAGCCGGCCAAGGAGGAGCCTCCTGCACCTGGACCCCAGCAGGGGAGCGCGGAGAGGAACCCACCATTTACGTCGAGTCGATGATGGCGTTCTATTACACGCTGGACGTGTCCGCTGGAGAATGCGAGGACACAGGCGAGGGAAGCTGGAGGAGGAGGAGGGAGCTTTCTCCCTCTGGTCCCGCTGGACGTCGGGTGAAGCACCGTTAGGCTGCCAGAAAGGGAACCAAGCCCGCAGCGGTCATCTGAGACCGACCGACTTAGCGGAGCGGGGTCAGGTGGTCAGGTAACCCCGCCAACTTATTGACCGGTGCCGGGCACTGGCCCCAGCTGGGGAGCCGACTTACCAGCCGGCGCGGTCTCCAGAGGAGCCAGGGGCCGACTTATCGGCTGAGCTGGCGCGGTCGCTGGAGGAGACAACGATCGACTTATCCGCCGAAGTTTTGTCCGACTTACCATCCAGTTTCCTGGGCGGCAGCTGGGCCTTACTCGTTGAGGGCCTGACATCGTCTGCGGAGCGAGCCTGCTCCCTAGACTTCTCCTTGTGTTTTTTTAGAAGGGCAAGATTTTTCAAACGAGTCCCTAAGCCGATCCATATTTTTCTTCAGGGAAGCTAGGCGGGCTTTGAGCAAGTGGGCCTCCAAATCCTGCTGTCTCCTCTTTTTCGTGGCCTGGTTGAAGGACTGACACTCAGGGCAAGAGGAGACTGGATGGTCTGGGCCTAAGCAAATGACGCACTTCGGATGATTGTCTTTGTGCGGGATCTGGGTGCCACAGGATGAGCACTTCTTCTTAGAAGACATCAATGAAGAACAGAATTCTGTAGAAATAAAGCAGCGAGGGATATACCGACGCAATGAACTTTCATGACGATCACAAATGGAAGTCTGCAGAGCGACTGACACGAGGCGACATCGGGAAAGAACTGGAGGCGGGAGTGGAGACCGCCCATTATATACGGTCACACTGACATTGGTCACGTGACGTTGGGTGGACGGTCCCCCGTCAGGGATTGCTAGAAATGTCTGCCATGAAGCCCGATGCCAGGTGGCGCCAGTCCTATATGTGATGACCTACTAAAGGAACCCTCTCAAAGTACGATCTATAAATATACGTGTATACTGTGCATATTACTGTGGTATGTCCGTCATTCCTAGTAATTCAATAAACAAGTATAAAAAAAATAAATTGGGAACCAATAGCAGTATCTGCTCTAATGAGTGCAAACAATAGGGTAGGTCCTAATGGGAGAAAAGTTCTACAAGATAAACAGGACATAGACCACTGCGACCACTGTGTTCAAGAGCACCAAACATGACTAAAAAAACAATAAAATGTGATAAGCTTTAACTTATCTTAAGCTATCTCACGCATTTTTGGTTTTTGAAAACACTATATAATAAAGTAGTAATTTAAGCTTGAAAGTGACTCTAAGTCCATCATGTCTGCCCCAGCCCTCTTCCTAAGAAGGGATAAAGAAGTATGCTGTGCAGATGTACAAATTTATAGGGATTCTACACACTATACTACTCAGGGTACACTGTGATTCTGCAGGTAAGCAGAAATCTGTTCTCTGTTTAATCTTGTCGATACCTTGGGGTATGCAGAAGACTTAGGTCATGTTGTCTCTCAGCTCCTTTTTCTCGAAGACGAATCATTGGCATCTCATCGTGGCTTTTGTCGCCATTCTCCTGATAATTTTGGTGCCCTAGAGTGCACCCTCTTGACTACCTCAATGTCCCCTTTATAATGCAAAGACTAGAACTGCATGCTGTACTCCATATATAACCTGACCAAGACCTTGTAAAGTGGTAAGATTACTTCCCATGCCCAGTTAGTCACATTTCTTTCGATGCACTCTGACATTCTTCCAGCCCACATGACAGCAGCAATGCACTGCTTATAGTGCTTCTGCCCCTTGTCTCAGCCTCTTGTTTAAAATGCCCCCCGTGTTTCTTTGCTGACTGTAGCAAGAGGACTACCACTCAGTATCTAGGGCCTACCTTTGTGTTTTCTACCCCTGCACTTGGCTACACTGAACCTGAGAATCCAGGAACATAACCATCGCTTTGCTTATTCAGGTACCCAAAAGTTTACTGCGATCCTAGAGGAGTCCACTATCCTGGCCAGTTTAGTGTCATATCCATTGTTTGATTCATTTCTTAAAACACTCATTGACACCAGGAATCCCCAGTGCATTTCTCCCAGCATGCATTTGGGTACTGTCTCCTTGGCATCTGTGATGTCACTGTATGGGGAAGGCTGCAGTGCTTCCATACAGGACTATGGGGATCCATTGCAAATTATATTTTTTTGAGTTAAACAACTGGTCATGTGCTAATCCATACTACGGTTACAGTACTCCAGCTACAGAGCTCTTCTTTGATAAACATGCTAATCATATCTGGAAAGCTGCTTTTTTCTCATTTCAGAATTGCACCCCATGGAGAATTTTCAGGACATTTATTTATTTTTTTTTTTGCTCGATTTTTAAAGTCTGCTACTTTGTTTTTGGATAATAATTATGTGACTATAGGGGTTTGACTTTCAAACATGTCATAGTGATGGAGCCAACAAAGTCAGCATGATAACCCATGACATTTTTGATGCAAGATCCACAGGGGGTACCATCTGCCAAATTATTCTCAGTTAATGTTCCTTGATCCAAAATCGGATTTTCTTCAAGATTACATATATTGAACAAATGTGATGTTTGAGTAAGTCTGGGGAATGACCAGCATGGCATCTGCAATGGGTTGGAGCTTATTCAGTACATTTTCAACTCCAGTAACTATGACAAATACTGTTTAGTCTATACATTTTAGGACATAAGGCAAATAAAAAAAAATCCGCAGTAATTGAGGACACTATGTAATCATGATATAAGGTGGTATTACAGATATAACCACGGGGGCACAATGAGCTAGGGCAGAGACAGCCAAAGCCCATTACTGTATCTCTTTGGCCTAGTGATCGTATGGCATGGAGTTGTATAGGTTGGCTGTAAAGCACTTTGAAATGCTTGTATGAAAAACGCTACAAGAGACAAATGTTTGCTTATACTTGATGACTATAAGTTGAATTACCATCAAATTCGGGAGATTAGCCACCCATGCTAAACAGTAATGACATCACGTGCCACCTGGGGTATGCCCACCTAGTTCCTGCACTGGGATAGGCCAGTCAAGTATCTTGTAGACTACACTTTGTGACTGTACAGGGAATGGTATCCAAACCTGTCACAGTGGTAAAGCCATTAAAGAATTTCTAGTGGCAGTTGAAGCATACCTTCCACAGTTCCTGCAATAAAGGAACTGTCAGCCACACTACTCATAGCCAGTACTCTCTGACTGTCAGGCAAATTATCTTGCAATGTGGGGCAACAGTAGAGCCTACTAGCCTGGTATGATAGCTGTTGCAATATGGCTTCTAATTCCACACTGATGACCCATGACAGCTCAGAGTTAGAACAGTTACTCTATAAACAAAAAATTTAGTCATCAGATAAAATATTTGCACAGGGATGATGTGTTACATTGAACTTCATTCTTTTCTTAATTCTCAACAGTTTATTTAAACTTCTAATTTCACCAAAGTTGTGATCCATAACAATGTGTACTTAAAGTGTTATATACTGTACATTAAAGAGTCAATGGCAAAAATGAATTGATATATTTCTCTCTGCTACCATCACAGGAACACCAGGGATGGGGGAACTTATAAGGGACAATTTAGTGCACATGCAGTTGTACTTCCCTTAAAAAGCAACTTTCGTGCTCTGTCAAAAAAAGCTCAGCAAAGGCCACAAAGGATCCTTACCAGCCCAGGAGTTCACTGACAAGAAAAAACATTTTTACATGCCACTATTTTCAGGAGTGAAGGGATTGTATTTTGACTCAGAGGAGCTGAGCCGCCGATCCCTTCCACTTCCCGGTTTGGAGATACGTCCCCACACAAACCCATATTCCGACATCACACTGTGCAAGCCATGAAGTGTGCCCCTGCGCTAGTGCGTTGTGATGTCAGAGTATGGGAGAGCATGGGGGTGTATCTCCAAACCGCGAAGTGGGAGGGATCGGTGGCTACGCTCCTCAGAGCCAAAATACGATCCTTTTACTCCCAAAAACTGTGGCATGTAAATTTTTTTTTTCATATCGGCAAACTCCTGGGTAGGGAAGGGTCCTTCCTGGCTTTAAGCAAGAATACCAGGAAAGGTACTCTTTAATTCACTTAATATCATCTGATCTCAGAAACTAATCAAGGTTCAGCATGGTTAATACTTGGATGTGGGATCACCTGGAATTATGAGGTGCAATCGGCTTTCCTCATTACGTAGATATTAAACTTGTATGACCAAGAACTTTCTCTCCCATGTTCTCAAAAAATGCATTCACTCACAGTTGGCTGAGCACTGCAATGTGCACAGTCTGCTCTCACCCATGAAATCTTGCTTCAAGAAAGGACATCACAGCATGTCTGCACTGCCAGTGATCTCCAAATAGCTAGAGAAAATGGTCTCCACACTGGGGCCATCCCATGGGTCATATGCTTGCTCAAATCTAAGACACTAGGTCTCAGCCAACCAACTATCAAATGGTTTGAAAGATACTCGAGTAACCAAACCAGCTTAGTATCCATACAAAGCATTAGTTTAGACCTTGCTATCTTAAATCTTGGGGGTCTTAAAGGCTCAATCCCTAGTTCTCTGGTGTTCTCCACTTTTGTCAACTGCCTTCCCAAGCACAACAGGAGGTGTCCTCTACATAGGTATACAGAAGACATCATACTCTACTATAGTGCAATGACAATCTCTAAGGTTATTTATATATTTATTTATTGGAATCTCGGATAACACATTTGAGCTAAAAGCTCATTTACAAAGATTCCACGTCATAAGGCAATAGACAAGGTATGTAGACATTACAAAACAGATAGGGGTATATACAGCAGGCGAGTACATTATGGTACATACAGATACAGATTCAAGCAAGTACAGTTAAAATACATCAGGTAGGAGAGGTTAACTTTATTGCAACAGTACTAAGGGCACACCTAAGGTGGACAAGCAATTTATAGTAGTAGCTGAGTTTTAGAGCGTGCAGGTAGAGTTATGGAGGCTCAGAAGTGGTGGTGACCAAAAGAAGAGGAGGACAGAAAAGATGAGAGCAGGGAGGTGGGGGCAGAGACAAAGGGGTTACCGAATAAGGGGGTTGAGTAGTCAGAGGGTGGACTAGATAGGAATCTACCCAGGATTACATGAGTAGGGTGATAGGGCAGGGCTGGGTGATGTGGGAGGGAGAGAGAGGATAAGGGAAAGGTTTTAAAGTGGGGGGTGAGGTGAGGGGAAACCGGGGAGGGGTGAAACAGGGGGATTAATATTTGTGAAGAGAAGGCAGGAAGCCGGGGATAAAGAGGGGATGGGGGGTAAGTGCTCAGTGGGGGTCACAACTAGGCAGGGGAGGAAGTGGGGGGAGATGGATGCTATGCAGGACAGATAAGCTAGCAATAACAGTAGGATTATGCACAGGTGACACAGTCGCAGTTACTAAGAGTGGCCAGGTACTGCAGCAGCTTGGCCTTACATGGGCGTAGTTTCGTTTTTTCAATCAGCTCAGAGTTAAGCGAATTTAGCCAGCAGGGGACCCTGTATTCGAAAGACCATTGCCCTAGTAAGTTCTGACGGAATGGGATAATGAAGGCAGCTTTACTCAACCCCCAAGTTAGTCTGGAGGAAGTGGAGTTTCTTAGCAGTTGCCTCACTCCAGGAGGAGCAAGACCTAGGGTGGACTTTTTTGCTAACAGACACACTTGGTACTGAATTCTGCTATTCAGGTTTAACCGACCAGTGCTTGAGTATAGTTCACAAGTGTGAGTTAAATGGTCCACACCCGGGACTAGTCTGTGGGCTTTGTTTAAGATAATTTTGATTCACCCAAGTGCTGTATCGGCTCCATAGACTACCAGTCCATAATCTATGATACAGAGCACGGAGCTGTTAACTGCAAGCTTGATGGCACTTTCGGTGAGGCACTGCTATGCCGGTAGAGCTGACCTAGTCTGGCACTAGCTGCCTTGGCAAAATGGTCTATGTGCTGGCTGTAGGAGAGAGAGCTGTCGAGGTAGACACCAAGGTACTTAAAGGTGGTGACCATTTTGAGTATATCAAACTTGTTATTGTAGATATTGAGGTGATGGGACTTACGATGGTTTTGATGGGAGGCACACAGCATTGTTTTAGTCTTAGTGTAGTTGAGCAAGAGCTTAGACTGAAGGAACCATTTTCCCACAGCAGTAAAGTCGTCTTGCATGCCTTTTTCCAGCTCTTCTGGAGTAGAGTGACACGTGTAGAGAACAGCATCATCTGCACATAGAAGGATCTTATTCTGGCAGACTTTGGGGAGCTCACTTAGAAACAGGCTGAACAACAGGGGGCCCAAAATGGAACCTTGGGGCAACCCTGTGTTGACATGCCGATGGTCGGATAGAACGTCAAGAATCTTAACCTGCTGGGTCCTGTTAGAGAGGTAACTCTGGAACCAGCCTAGAAAGACAGAGGATTTACCAATTTAGAGAGTTGTGTGAGAAGCAAGTCGTGGTTGACCATGTCGAAGGCCTTGGTGAGGCTGATGAAAGTGGCCCCCACCAAAAGCCCTCGGTCAAGTGCTTGATGGATATTTTTAATTTTTTATTTATTTAGTTTTTGTTAACCGGGTAAATGCACTAGACAAATCCTGTTCATTTTCAGGCACGACCCGGAGGAGGGGGATACAGATGAATGCCAACTGACCTTGAACCAGATTAAGCTGTTGGTGGTATTTTTAGTGAATGAGGGAAATTTGGCCAGGACACTGGGGAAATTCCTCTACTCTTTTCGATAAGTGCCATGGGATCTTTAACATCCACCTGAACTACCACCAATCCAGGCAGATGGGACCTCGGTTTAACATCTCATCCGAAAGACGGCACCTCAGAAGTACAGCACCCCTCTCATGCTGCACTACAGTGTCAGTACTAGGATATTAACCCAAGTGCCAGATATGGGAACTGAACCCACAGCCCTCTGATCTCCCGGCCTCAGAGGCGAGTGTACTACCTACTGAGTCACTGACATGCCGATGGTCGGATAGAATGTTAAGAATCTTGACCTGCTGGGTCCTGTTAGACAGGTAAACTCAACCAATCCTGTTGAGTACTATGTGCCTTCCGAAAGTCATGCTGTTCCTGGCATTGAAGGTTGTACTCATCAAGGTACGTACCTAACTGATCATATACTATCCTCTCTAGTGCCTTGGGGGGGGGGGGCAGAATTGAGATTGGCCTGTAGTTGGCCAGGCAGGTTCTGTCCCCACTGTTAAAGACCAAGGTGACCACCGCAGCTTTCCAGCATTGAAGGAAAATGCCAGTGGTTAGTGAGAGATTTAGGATCCAGGTTGGAGGGGAGAGTAAACACATCCACGGTGAGAGACACAATCTTTGGGTCAAGTGAGTCCCCACTGGATCTAGTATTCCCGAAAACTTTTTCCAAGTATTTTTTTGCCTCAGTTGTAGAGATCACCTTCAGGTAGAAGGGAGGTGCTGTGTGTGTTGGAGGGATGTCGGTACAACTAATGGCGGAGCTAGGCACAGGTCGGAGACAGTCTGGAGGAAGGACCCCACTAAGGTCTGTGAAGGCCTTGTTGTAGCCATCTGCGATAGTTTTGGGATCCTGGGTAATCGCACCCTCAAAGTTTATTTGCGATGGTGGTGATTTACTTGCTCTACCTGTTAGGGTTTTTATACTGTCCCATAATCTGCGGCGGTCACGCCAAGGGTTGTCCAGTTCACTTTTAAAGTGAGATCTTTTTGCAAGGTGGATGGCTTAAGTGCACTTATTACATACTGCTTTGTATTTCTGTATGTCAGAGGGGACCCAGTGCTCTTAACCCTATTGCCACAGGTTATCCCTGACCCCCATGAGCTCAAGGAGCTGTGGTGTGATTCAAGATTTGCAGATTCATTTGATTTTCCTTGTTTTTAGAGGGGCAAAAGATGTTGTGGGCCAAGTTAAACTTGTCAATAAAGCACTCAAGAGCAGCATTCACGTCGGCGGCAGCATAGACCCCCTCCCAGTCTAGCTGGCGGAGGTAGGATTTTAGTGAGGCAAGATGTCCAGCTTTATAATTCTGAGTTATTGTTTTTGGGCGGGGGTTCAGGGTCTTGTTTGTCCAGGGAGCATAAGACTGGCGAGTGGTCACTGATGAGAGTCGGCTAGCACAGTGGTTCTAGTTATTCTTTATGGCCAGCTGGTTAGTACCCAGTCTATGAGAGTACTTGAACCGGTGCTATAGTTTACAAGAGTGGGGGACTGAACGAGATGGACCATGTCTATGGCCGCTATTGCATCCTGGTAACCCTTAGGCTGCCAACAGAATTAGAACGTACAGGAATTTTGAACTGATGTATCAGTCTGTGGTACAGCAAGGGTTAATTCTGTACTCCAATCTGATTTCAGTACAATCTACTCCTGGTTCATCAACAACTGCCTGATCTGTAAAGTAACAGAAACTAAGTCTACGGTGTTTGGATACCAGAATTTGCTAACTCATTCAGCTGATTCATCCTGAATTGGGACTCCTTTTGCTGGACTTCTCCCCTGAAAACTTTGGGTGCAATTTTCATCAATCTTGGCTGACTTCGGTTTTTGGAGTTATCATATAGTATCTGATTTGGGAGGCAGTGAGAGGGCCTCATTGTGCTTTTATTTTATTACATATTTTAAACGACTGTGACAGTGACAGTGAAAGAGCTACAGTATTTAGACATCTCTGCTGTGGGTGAAGGTGGTGGAGAGAACTCCATCCTCACTCATTTAATTTCCGTATTAAAGCGTGGTGTGCTTTTTTGACTAATAGCGGACCAGTGACTCAATATACCCGCCATTTTAAATTTCACATCTGGACACTGAACTTTGGTCAGACAGTGACCTATTCTCATTCAGTCTCAAGACTATTATTGTTGTTTTGGTTTCTGTAATGTTAGTTGGGGTTTATTTTGTTGTAATATTTTGGGGTGTTGGGTTATTTTGTTTTAGGTAGTCTGAGTATCTGTGTATGAGAGAAGCGTGTAATGGTGTGAGTGTGTTTTTGGAAATTTTAACATTTTGCTGTTGCCAGTTAAAAGGTCAGGTAGTATGTGTTGGCAAAGAACTTCAGCAGTCAGGTACTACTTTCCCTCCAGTCTTAGGGACCTCCACCCTTTCAACTGTCTCCCATTGCCAGTCAAGGTATACAGGTGTTGTCGCAGCTTGGGGATTTTTGGGAGGAGGCAGAGGGCGGGCAGGCCTGGCGGGGGGTGTGGAGCGGAGTGGGCGGATTGGGGATGTGGGGTCAAGGAGACGCCCAGGAGTGAAATGGGTTCAGAAGTGGGGTCCTCCCTGCCTGGTTCCCATACCAAGGGCTCCACTTTTTATGGGCAACTAGCGTGGTCGACCTCGGTGGCCCATCCTATTCGGGCGGTGTTATGCAGTGTTAGGTCTATTAAAAACAAGACATCAGTGATTGCTGATCTTGTTGGAACATCAGACCTGGCATGCATCACCGAGACCTGGCTGGATGAAAATGCTGGTCCCGTGCTGGAGTCAGCAGTTCCGGCCTGGTACTCAGTGACACACCGCCCGAGGTTGGATCATAAGGGCAGGGGTGTAGCCATTTGTTTTAAGTCGGAACTGGGCCTTGTAGATGTGCCAGCCAGGGTCACTAGATACTTCCAAGTGTATCGTGGGTGCAGGTGGGGGCTGCAGGATACTTCTCATCTACCGTCCACCCAGGGGCAGGAAGGATTTCCTGCAGGAAGTCATGAACTTCATCATTGACATGGTGTTGGAATCCCCCAGATGGTTGGCTCTGAGGGATTTCAATGCCTGGGTCAATGATGAACTCTCACACCTTGTTCAAGACTTGTTCCAACTGATGGTTCCGTTGGGCTTTACACAGGTAGTCACCTCTACGACCCACATTCAAGGTCACTCGTTGGACCAAGTGTTCCTGCTGGGGATGGAGATGTCCAATGTGGTGTGGAAGCCAGGCAAACGGTCTGATCATCACACTATAGGATTCAGTTTCGAGGCTCCTCCCAAAAGACTTGCCCCTTCAGAGATGGTTCAATACTGCCCTTTATTTCCATAGCTCCTGTCTGCCTTCGCCCCCTCACCCTTCATGCTCTGTCCCCTTGGTTTGATAGGACTTTGAGGGAGCTGAGGCGAGTGCAGCAAAGGTTGGAGCGACACTGGTAGAGATCCAGCTTGGTCGATGACAGACTTGGATTGATGGTCCATTATAAGGACTATCAATCGTCCGTCTCCCATAAGAAGGCAGAGTTCCTGTCCAGGGAGACTGCCGTGGTGCAAAATCAACTGGCTCAGCTCTTCCATACTGCAGACAGGCTGTGCAATCCAGCCTGTCTTCACAACTAAGGCGCTTTTTCACAGAATAAGTGTGATGAGTTTGTTTGATTTTTTCGCAGATAAGGTTGTCACCATAAGAGCGGAAATCTGCATGGCTCACTCCAATGGTTGTTGCGGTGGTCGTGGGAGATTACAGATGCAGTTTGTCTAGTCCGACTTCAACCGGCCAGCAATCACTGACATTGTGAAGATTATCCAGGGTATGAGACCAACTTACTGTAGTTTGGACCCGGGTCCAACGCACCTCCTTGTGACGAGTGTGGAGGTAATCAACCGGTCCTAACTGAGTTAGTCTAGTGCTCGTTGGAGACTGGGGTGTTTCCTAACACCCTGAAGGAGGCAGTGGTGTGTCCTCTTTTGAAGAAAGCTTCTCTCAACCCTGACTGTCTCGCCAACTACAGATCTGTCTCTAACCTACCTTTTGTGGGCAAGGTTACAGAGAAGGAAGTCATGTTGCAACTGAAGGAACATGTTACCACCCACGATGTCTATGATCCTCTCCAGTCCGGTTTCAGGAAGAGGCATATCACTGAGACGGCGCTGGTTCGGGTACTTAATGATCTCCTAATACAGTTTGGACTTCTGTCTCTGCTAGTTTGGCTGCCATTCTTCTGGTAATCACTCCTGAACTTGCTGCTGCAGAATCCATACCTTTTTTCTATGCTTCCCTGGTACCAGGTCTGGTACCCATGCACAAAACTCCTGACTTAGAGTATGCACGGCGTAAATCCCACATCTAAAACCATCTGTCGTCGAGGCACAGGTCAGGAAACATAGGAAAACCAGGAGCAGTTTCAAAATTCGCAAATAGCATTTTATTTTTCTCGATGACAGCAAAATAAAATTAAAAATGATTCAGTATAACTATTTAAAAAGGCAGTGCAAACAGAGAAAACAAAGTCCTTCTTCTGAGTGTTTCTTCTCTTAATTCCAAGTTTTAGTCTCTCACTCTCCTTGCCTCTCTAGCAAAAGCACTGCTGCTTTTTTTATACTGAGTCTTTGACTCATTAAGGAGACAGTGTTTTTTTTCATAGAATGTTCACGTCAGTTTGCAATGTTCTTGCAGGTGCAGCAAAAAGAACATAATGACCCAGAACTGAACTCTTGTTGATAGCTCTGTGAAAGGCTTAAAAAGTGCATTTCAGATTAACCCCTTGAGTTCCAAATAGCTTTTTGCAATCATTTCAACAGCAAAACTATATACAGTTTTTAAAAAAGGGATCCCAGTATCAGTGACATTTCCACATAAAGATTTGCATATATTTTTATACCTGCACATATCGTGAAATCATTGGAGTGATCAGTTCCTAGGTCCCACAAGAAAACCTGGTTGCACAACCAGACAGACAAGAGACAGAAAAGGAGAGAATAGAACAGATCCTTGCATTTAACTCTGTCTGCATAACAAATGGGACAGGGCCTTATTCAACCCTGTCACAACCACTTGAAGTACAGCACTTACAATGATGTTGTTTCTGTGGGATGGGTACTACCTGATGGCGCTTAAGCAAAACCAGTCAGATTTTCTGGGGTCCAGCTGGTATCCTCCTGATTTTTTGGTAAAAGGCCATTTGCAAACTTTTGATGAAATAAACCCAAATTGATTTGATGCTAACTTGTGTCTGTCCACAAGTGGTAATTTGGTAGTGAGTAGTGCTTGAGTGTGTGGTTTGGTTACACTATATTCTCAGTAGCACACTCAGCCATGGAGCAGTCTTGTTTGTTCTCTGGTCACTTACAACCCTAACATTCCTCCCTTTCACTTTAAGGCCATTTCCTTGCAAGAAACCCATAAGCTCCTCTTGACCCTCCTCACCCACAGCAGCTGTGGCAGCGATGGCCTCTGCCCACAATTCCTAAAACTTGAAGCACACGTTATTGCCAAATCACTGGCTACAATATTTAATATTTAAACTTGTCCCTCACCGTCTCCTCTATTCCCCCCATATGGAAACAAACCAGAGTCCTCCCTTCTTTAAGTCTGTCAAGCCTACCCTAGTTAACAATTATTACCCCATTTCTATCCTCTCCCATTGGAGTAAGGTCCTCAAAAAAGGTTGTGCACCACCAAATCCCAGACCATGTGTCTAAGTTCAACCTCCTCTCTCCCCAACAACACGGTTTTCAGAAAGGCCACAGTACCACCACTGCACAGGCTTGCTTCATCAACCACATTTACAGAGGCATGAATGAAGGCAACCTTACTAGTGCCATATTTGTGGCTCTCACCAAAGCCTTCGACCTGACAGACCATTAACATCCTGCTAGATAAACTTGAGCAGGTGCTCTGCCGCGTCCACAGCATGGTTTTGTGACTACCCCTCGGGACGCACTCTAACACCCGTGAGCTGCATACCAGCATCCCGCAAGGATCCATACTTGGACCCATCTTGTTCTCCCTCTTCATCAACTCCCTTCCCAGGGATAGCATCACATACAATTCGTTACTGTATACACTGATGACCTTATCCTCTACCACAGTGCAAAGACCCCTGCCAAACTTTCATCCACTCTCGTGGACCATTTTGGCACCACCCAACAATTGTTCCTCACAAACAGACTCTTGGTAAATGCTTGGAAGACTAAAGCCATGCTGTCTGGATCTAAACCTAAACTAGCTAGGTGGGCTGGACACATTACCTCTCTCCACATCCTGTCCCCTGACGGCTCACCCCTTGAGTCAGTGACTACACTCAAACAGATGGGAGTCACCTTCGACCTCGCCCTAACTTTCTCTAACCATGTTGGACTCACAGTCTGTCACATTAACCAAAGGAGCTGGCTAACGCCTCAAAGATTTCATAACTCCCAAAGTCAGACTCGCTACTGCCCAGGGCAATTAATTCCCTCTGCTGGATTACTGCTCACCCATTTACAAGCAAACCTCATCCTGCTGCCTACACAGACTAAACACAACCTAAAATAACATTTGTAGGTTTGCCATGATAGCCCCTTACTCCACACATCACTGTTCATTCTATCAGGTCTAGGCTGGAAACCCCCCAGGCCAGTCAGGGCTACCTCCTAGGCTGCCTTCTTGACAGATCCAACAGAGAAAAGTAGCCATCCCACTTCTCCCCTCCTACTCAGGCCAAAGCCCTGCTGTTGAGACCTCCAGACCTCTGCTAGCCTATCACTACAGTGCCCTGACTTTGACAAAATGGATGAGTGCCTAAGGAATGCACTAGCAAATGGGCAGGAAGGAGGGGTGGAAGAACAATGGGGAATAATAAAAACTGCCATCACAGAGGTAACAAGCCTTTGTGTGAAGCAAATAAACAAAACAAAACGATGTAAGAAACCACTATGGTTCTCAAAGGAGGTGGCAGTGAAGGTTCAAGAGAAAAAGAAAGCATTTAGAAAGTACAAGGAATCACAGAAGGAACAGGACAGAGAAGTGTATCAGTTAAAGCAAAAGGAAGCTGGGAAGGCAGTCAGAACAGCAAAGGCCCGAACTGAAGAAAAGATAGCCAACTCAGTTAAGAAGGGGATAAAACCTTTTAGGTATATCAGGGGCGAAGGAAGACTAAGGGAGGGATAGTGAGGCTTAATAAAGGGGAGGGTGGGCAGAGGGTGACTGTGAAAGACAGAGATACTAAACAAATATTTTTGCTCAGTATTTACAAACGAAGAGGAGAGGTACCTAAAACAAACAATAGAAACACTCTGGATACAGAAGTTGATACCAGCCCATTTACAGAAGAAAGGGTCCTGAAAGAACTCTTAAAACTGAAGGTGGACAAAGCAATGGGGCCTGATGGGATTCATCCCAGAATTCTAAAAGAACTAAGGGTAGAACTAGTGACACCATTGACTACCCTCTAACAAATCATGGGAGGATGGGGGGGGGGACCTGAGGACTGGAGGAGGACCGATGTGATTCCCCTTTACAAAAGTGGGAGCAGGGCAGAAGCGGGAAACTACAGACCAGTTAGTTTAACCTCAGTGATAGGGAAAATGATGGAATCACTTCTGAAGGAAAGAACTGTCGAGTACCTAGAGGCCAGAGGGGCACAGGACCCAAGGCAGCATGGATTCACAGCAGGAAGGTCATGCCAGATGAATCTAATAGATGTCTTTGACTGGGTGACCAAAGTAGTAGATCAGGGAGGGGCTGTGGACATGGTCTACCTAGACTTTAGCAAGGCATTTGACTCAGTCCCACACAAAAGATTAATATACAAGTTAGCCAGCCTGGGAGTGGGTCCCAAGATGATAGCCTGGGTAAAGAATTGGCTGGAGAATAGGACACAGAGGGTAATAGTAAATGGAGTCCACTCTGAAGAAAGAGGGGTTACTAGTGGGGTGCCGTGAGGTTTCAGTGATTAGGACTAGTCCTCTTCAATGTCTTTGTGTTTACATTGCAGAGGGACTGGATGAAAAGTATGTCTCTTTGCAGATGACACAAAGATCTGCAAGAGTTGATGCACAAGGTGGGGTGGAAAGGATGAGAAGGACTTGGCAAGGTTAGAGGAATGGTCAAATGTATGGCAGCTTAGATTTAATGCTAAGAAGTGCAAGGTAATGCACCTGGGAAACAAAAACCGGGGAAGAGTACACAATGGGGGGTGAGATACTAACAACAACAAAAATGGAAAGGGACCTGGGGTAGTCATATCAGATGACGTAAAGGTGGGCAAGCAATGTGAGAGGGCAGCAAGGAGGGCTGGGGGTTACTGGGATGCATAGGGAGAGGCATCACCAGTAGAAAACAGGAAGTTATTATCCCTCTGTACAGACAGCTGGTGAGACCCCATCTGGAGTACTCTGTGCAGTTCTGGAGACCCAATCTCCGCAAAGACATAGACAGGATGGAAGCTGTCCAGAGGAGGGCAACTAAAATGGTGCAGGGTCTGCACCGGAAGACATATGAAGACAGACTTAAGGAGCTTAATATGTATAGCCTCGAGGAAAGGAGGGAGAGGGGGACATGATAGAAACTTTCAAGTACCTCAAGGGAATCAACAAAGTCCAAGAGGGTAGCATCTTTCAAAAAAAGAGGTGTGCAAGAACAAGAGGGCACAATTTGAAGACAGAGGGGGCGGCTCAGAGGTAATTTAAGGAAGTATTTTTTCACAGAGAGGGTTGTGGATGCATGGAACGGCCTTCCGGAGGAGGTTGTGGAGTCAAAATCAGTGGTGGAATTCAAGCATGCATGGGACAGTCATAAGGCAATTCTAGGAATGTGGGGGAAGAAGAAGTAGGCTGCTGGTTAACTAGGATCTGCAGCTTATCCAGTAGGTAGAAAAATGGGCAGACTGGGTGGGCCAAGCGGTCCTTATCTGCCGTCAAATTCTATGTTTCTATGTTTATACTGACGTCATCTGACGCCAGTCACCTGACATGGGGGCGGTCCCCACCAGGGGCTGCTAGCTAGAAATTTTTCCGTGGGGTTCTGCCGCCTGCCGACGTCAGTCCTATATGTAATTACCTACTGCAAAAGCCCTCTCGAAGTAAGATCTGTTATTACAATGGTATTTAACTCTGGAAACTGTTGTTGCAGTGTTACATGCTGGACACTTCACTGCCACACAGACTCTGTGATTTATAATCACTTGCACTAAGGTCACTTTATACCCAATTTGCCAACTCTGTACCTTTTGTTTCATATCACTTCAATTTTATTGTAATTACTTACTGTACTTAGTATCTTTTGTACCGATTTTCCTTTTGCCTCTATGTGCCATCTTTATGGCCTGGGTCATACCTGAATGGTCCCTGGGATCAGTGTACTCACCCGGTTAACAAATAAATAAGTAAACAAATAAAAATTAATGTTACATTTTCATATACAAATTAATTTTTTTTTTTTAAATACATTTAAGAGTGGTTCATGAACTCAAGTTATACCTTCCCCTCACTCTCTCCCTCAGAGGAACTGCTTGACAGGTTAGTAGAACTCCACAATATAAAACATGTAGCCACCTCCCTCACCCAGAAGCCGACATCAACAACATACTGAAAGGTAACCAGGCACTATAACTGTTGTAATAAACCTTACTCAAGGGAGGTAATGGATCTCCCACTTCTCTCCCTTAATTTCCCCTTCTTGGTAGGACCATCAGTTGGCCACCTTCTCTCCCAAATTCTCTGACTACTATAGAGTATCACAGGTACAGTATGTATATTCCCACTTACATTACAGCTTATGTTAAATTATAATGGATAAGAAACACTTTCTAAGCTACTAAATGTGCTGGCTTTCCAAGAAACAGCTGAGATTCTGGCAAACTTATGAATCAAAGAATTACAGAAAAAAAAAAAACTACCCCTCCCACCCCAGTTCACTGGCTGCTGATCAAATCTGCATTCTGTTGTGATGCTGTCTTCCATTTGTTGCTCAGTATGACCCATAATATTGTTCGCTTTGACCCCCTTGGGGCCTTTTTCTGGGCTTCAGGGAGGTTTCCCTTCCTACAGTCCAGTATTTCAGTGAAAAATTATGCTAACAAGTAATACTGAGTCCCATGGTTTAGAGTGAGAGAATCCCTCTCACAGTATTAACCCCCTTACTGTACCTATACTGCAAAGTCTATCTTTGACTGGGGGGGGGCACTTTATAGAAGCATACCCCTCGACTGACCATGTCCACATGGATGCAGCCTCTAGTAGCCACACAGCAATCTGCAACAGCAGGGGTAAAGTCAGCATTGAGGCAGCAGTAGAAACTGAGGCGTCAGACAGCAGCGGTAGCATCAGGAAACTTATTTGTCTGTGATCAGTTTGTGTGCACCTCCTTACGCAGCTAGCTTATGTTAAGAACCCCCTAAGTCTTCCAAAGTGCACGATTCCAAAGCAGGCTGACGATCATGAGCATGTGGAGCATATTGTTTCCCTTTTCAGTGCCCCCCCCCAGCCAGAGACACTGTACCACAGGCAGGCTCAAGCATTCTCTGCTGTCCCCCATAGCCCATCGCGAGAAACATTTCCAGATGAAAATGCAGGCAGTCAATCAGCATTTCCAACAGCAGGCCTGCTTGTCTGCAGAAATTAGGAACGCCAACATTTTGAGCCCTGCAGACTCTTCACCTGCTCACTGCTGTACTTCTCCCTGACTGGGAATCTGAGAATGGTTTTACGAGCCATTTATGAAAAAGGAATTTGGGACTGGCTTTACAAGGCAGAAACATCTGATGCTCCAGGTTGGGGAAATCTGATGGCATCAGGGCAGCAGGCCTGAAAACCGCAGTATACCGTGAAAGACAATTACTATGGTATGGCTATTATACAATGACTTCCAATGCAATGGTATACTGTGAAACCATCACTTCCCTAATGGTTACTTCTCTTTTTCAGGGAAATACATTTTCTTTAAAAGTGATGCTTTATGGCAGTACTGCATTGCACTCCCTTGCAGGAGACACAAGTTTGCTCCATGAGCCAGACACCCTACCACAGGCCAGTGGAGTCTGGGAAATGCTACAGAGAGCTAGAGGCAGCACTGGAAGTCACGAGTGACCACATAGTTTCCTTCCCCTCTCTTCCCCACACCAGCACTTGAAGAGTAGGTAGGTGGGAAGGTCTGTAAGAAATGCTCCAGTTTAAAAGGATGCTACCCCTCCCCGGTGGCCCCAAGTCAACAGACCCATGTCCACTGCCCTGCACCTCCTCTCACGTAGGCAAGTTGCAGCACAGGACTCATAGTACTAAAGGGGCTTTTCCTACAGGGCACTTGAAGTAAGGATAGTTTGGCCGAAAACCAACGCCACATCTTGTGAGACCCTCGAGTGAGGAGGTACCATGCAGACAGGATGGAGTACACCCACAGTAGATGTCTGAGCTGGGGTGTGCTTGTAGAACTAGAGGTCATACACTTAAACGGAGGGGCTCACAGGATAATGGATGTTATCTGAAAGTATTACTTTACACAGAGGGTATTTAACATGAGAAACAGCATAAAACCGGTAGGAGGAAGGGAAGAAGCCAGGAAACAAGATAGCCAGGAGTGCTGAGTGAGCTTGGTGCAAGCATTTTGGAGTGGCATCTCCACGGCCTAAAGTTAAGTGCCGTGCCGTCAATGCTAAAATTGGCGGAGCTTATCACGTGCGCCACTCCTTCCGCTAGACTTTCTGTTGCGAGAGGTATTCTCTTACCCCAGCTCCAAGATGCTCTGCCCCTCCTCTTTGCTGCAAACTCTGCTACACTCCACAAATAGGACACTGTCTACAACAACATCTGTAGATTCGCCTCAACTGCCCCACGTCTTACCCATCGTCTCCTTTACGCTGGCTTAAACTGGCTGCCACCTAAGGATATTCGAGCCTACTCCCTGGGCTGCTTTATCGACTCCCTGTCTAGACCTCTCTGCCCTGTCTATCTTGCCAACCTCCTGACTCCTGCCTCACACACCCGTACCCTCAGGTTTTCCTCTGTCCCCATGCTCTCCACTAGACCTTGCATGACAAAATGGGTGAACAGGCATTTGCCCATTTTGCTCCCAAATTTGGAACTCACTCCCCTTATGGTGAAAACTTCAGCCTCCCATCGAGAATTCAAAACTGGCTTTCACCCACCTCCTAGCCTCTGGCCAATGCAAATGCTCTTAATTTGCTTTGTCCCACTGCAGGCTGTCGGGTCTGACCCTGAGTACTACACTAATGTTCTCCCATGCAATACGCTTGTCTAGGCGGCTATGAACCTTGATGTCTTTACTGTCCTCAGCTGTCTTATGGTTACCCTAATTGCTTTATTTTACATCCTTATTATGATCTATGCCTAAAATGTACCCTTATGTAACTATTACTGTGCTACCCAATGTATATCTTGTTTTGCTCCTGTACACCTATATTATGTCTGTGCATTTCTGCATATTGTAACCACTGTCTTGTGCTCTCCCAGGTCATGCCTGAAAATAGGCAGGTCTGTTGCCTAGCGCACTTACCCGGTTACCAAAAGCAAATAAATAAATAAGTGAATGCCATTCTGCTACCATTTGAATGAAAATACTATTTTGCCATAATACTTTTTTCTTTGTCCCCCGTCTCTGACCCTTGGCCCTAGTTTTTGAAGTTACTGGTGAAACTTGCTGCTTACCCTCCAAGGTAGCATTTTAGCACTGCAGCATGGGGATCTTGAAACACTGGGTTATGAAAGAACCGTAGTCAACAAGATATCGACCTGGCAGCAGTAGAGTCGTCGATGTAAACTTACTTCTTAGTGCTACTCTCCAAGATAAGCAGCTGTGAGGTTGCCAAAAGCTCCAGAACCCAAAAGGAGAAGGCACAGGTAAAATTGCTTTAAGAAAAATTTATCAATTTCCAAAAGGCTCCCAATTATAAATCCTTTTCTCTAAGGAATTTCAATAATGACTGGATAAAGGTATGAGCCACATAAGAGATTGTTAATGAAAAAAAAAAAAGAACACTAATACAACCTCTGTAAAAACCTGATAACCTCAATACTTGATTATTTTGGGGCTTTTCTTCTTCTTCTTTTTTTTTTTTTTTTTATTAACATTCAGTTATTTCCCTTACACCCGTTTGATGCTCCTATGTTGTTGTTTTTTTTAATATGTCTAAGAAGAACAAGTGGGTAAATAAACTCCTGTCAAGTAATTCAGCAAAAAGGGAATAGAAACAGGGTGGGTAGAAAGACCCATGATTTGGATTAACTTCTGTATTAAGAAATCCAGCAAATCGCTGCTAGGAAATATGGATAATTCTTACTTAGGTACTAATCAGAAAGATGTGTTTAATTAAATGAACAAATCCACCAAATCGTCCTTAGAAAATAAGGGTAATTCGTATCCAAGTACTAATCAGAAAGATGATTTTAAATAAGTAAATTAATCAGTCAATAAACTGAAACCAGACACTACCAAAGTGTTCATTTCCATCTGGTAGACAAAAGAAGGAGTACATTTTTGTGGCAGCTAACTCAAAAATACCAGTCAGGAATAAAACAAAATCTGACAAAGCTGATAAAAAACAGATAAAAAAGATGTGGAAGAGAACCCCATACTTAATAAAGAGCCCACCACATGCCTGTGGATGAGTTAACCAGGTGTACAGCATGATTTGCTTATCCATGGAGTTAGACACGGGTTCTCACAGATGAAACACTATTTCACCTCTACAAGTTTCTATTGCAAGGTTAATCACCAAAATGGATCGGCTAGATATGAGTCAAGGAGGTGGAACAAAGGCCAAGGGTTAGCAAAACCCTCTCTGCCCAGACTTCCCACCAGAGGTGACGGCAAAGAGATCAGTACTTTCAAAAGTAAAGCAGATGTTTATTAAGAAAGGAATCAGGTTTACCATCACACATCCTGCAAAACTGAAAGTTTACTTACTGGGAAGGCTCAGAATTTCCACTTCTCCCCTGGAAACTGAGAGGGCATTCAGAACTGCATTTTGGAACAAACAGATACAGACCATGGGCAACAACAGGAATTCTCTCATCTGTTTATCATACAGTACCTCCCATTTTACACACCAGGAAGAAGCAAAAGGACAGTTCAAAGATAAAAATCCTGCATGTAATGAAAATAATTCTTTGAAGGAATCACCCCAAGGTCCTTGTGTTTAAATCCCGCTCCACAAGACTGGTAGCAGGGAGGAGGCAAGGAACTACAGACCAGTCCGTCTTACCTCAGTAGTGGGCAAGATTATGGAAGCACTCCTTAAGGAAAGGATAGTGCAACACCTGGAATCCATAGGGGCACAGGATCCAATACAGCATGGATTTACAAAAGGAAGGTCCTGTCAAACTAATCTCATAGATTTCTTTGACTGGGTAACCAGAATGGAGCAGTTGATGTCGCCTACCTTGACTTCAGCAAAGCTTTCGACACTGTTCCACATAGAAGATTGATAAATAAGCTGGGTAGGCTCAGGGTGGGTCAGAAGTTGGTCAACTGGGTGGCAAACTGGTTGACTGGCAGAAAACAGAGTGGTGGTAAATGGTATACAGTCAGAAGAGATGCAAGTCACAATTGGGGTACCTCAGGGATCAGTCCTGGGGCCAGTCCTCTTCAATATCTTCATTAGTGACACTGTAGATGGACAAGAGGGTAAGGCTTGTTTGTTTGCAGATGACACCAAGATCTGCAACAGAGTAGATGATCCAGATGGGGTGGGCAGAATGAGAAGAGATCTGGATAAACTAGCAAAATGGTCAGAAGAGTGGCAACTGGGATTTAATGCAAAGAAGTGCAAGATCATGTACATAGGGAAGACAAACTCTGAAGCCACCTATAGGCTGGGAGGAGAGTTGCTGGCAGTCACAAAGGAAGAAAGAGACTTGGGCATCATCATCACCAATGACCTGAAATCATCCAAGCAGACCTCTAAAGCAGTAGGTAAGGCTAGGGGGATGTTAGGATGTATTAGTAGGGGTATCACAAGCCATAAGAGGGAGGTAATAATCTCTCTTTACAAGACACTGGTTAGGCCCAATCTGGAGTACTGCATGCAGTACTGAAGGCCACACCTTCACAAGGACAGTAACTAAATTGAGGCAGTCCAGAGAAGGGCAACCAAAATGGTGCAGGGACTGCATCAGAAGACATATGAGGACAGATTAACGGAGTTCAATATGTATACCCTTGAGCAAAGGAGGGAGAGAGGTGATATGATCGAAACATTCAAACACCTTAAGGGCATTAACAAGGTGAAAGAGTCTAACATGTTTAAATATAAGAAAAATAGCAGGACAAGAGGACACAGCATGAGATTAGAGGGAGGCCGATTAAGGGGGAATGTGAGGAAATCCTTTTTCACAGAATGAGTGGTGGATGCATGGAACGCCCTACCTCAGGAAGTGGTGGCTATGAATACAGTGCAGGGGTTCAAACAGGCATGGGATAGGCATAAGGGAGCAATACAGAGGAGTATGAATAGATAGGCCACTGACAGAGCAAAGGCCAATGGTACATCTATAAAGTAGAAAAAGAAATGGGAAGACTGGATGGGCCTTGCGGTCCTTATCTGCCGTCAGCCTCTGTTTCTATGTAAAGCCCATTACTGGTAATGAAAATCATTCACTAAAGGAATCACCCCCAGGGTCTCAGGGTTTGCAGACCACCGACACTCAACAAGCTAATTTATCTGCTTCATCAGTTTAATCTTTTCAAGCCAACTGGGCTTTAGGTTGAATGTGTATCAGGAGTTATTATAAATAAAAATGAGTGATTATGTTGATTAACACTTATAAGGAGAAAAAAATATACGTGTCATCTGCAAGTAATATCCAGCATAGAGGAAATTAAGATTTTTTTTATTGAGTCTTACTTTAGTGGTGCTTTTAAAAATAAAAATAAAAAAGGGGGTGGGGTGAGGTTATATAATGGTTTGACGTACTTATTTTCTTTTTTTTGTCCCATTTTACATGGGCGAAGGGAGCCTCTTCTTTTCAAAATGCCACACTTATTTAGTTTCACTCAGTGAGCACCACTTGCTCACGACTATCTGTAGCTAGAGGGTAGGAAGACGAGATATGAGAGGGCTGACCTTGGGATTTGTTTATCCCATTGTTCTAAGTGGAGGGGATTTTCTGGGGTTGTAAGGGACACTAAATCTGTGCAAAACAAAAAAGCTCATAACACAAAGATTCTTATTTGGTAAGCATATGCTGGCTTCTGTCCCAGGACACCCCCTGACTGGTGTATCTTTCAGCTTCTAGTTCACATTTTGTTTCGGTTCTAAGAAAATAGCCCCTGTCAAACAGCCTCTTGCAGTATAGTGGTATTTTTGTTTCTAAATATAATTAATCAATTAAGATATCTGTCTTGGAATATCAAAGGGGCAAGCACAGAGTTAAACTTAAAAAAATATTATTAGAAATTAGAAGAAAAAATTGTATCTGCCTTTTTTAAGAAAAATATATAAAGTACGTAAACTTATTCAGAGAGGAGGGTCTCCATTCTCAGTATATGGCCAGTGCAAGTGTAACCCCAGGTGGCGCGATCCCAAGGGCTACTATCCCTGCCTGCTTGGCCAGTAGCAGGTTAAGGGGCCTGGGTATTGAAACGGGTGCCTCCACCCAGAGGTCAGGGTTGTTAGTGATCAAGCTAACCTGGGCACAGTCTTCTGGGACACTGTAACCCCCCCTATTTCCCTTCTAGTGGCCTGAACAATATACAGTAATCACTTTCACAATGACCTTTATTCACCATGCAATTACCCACACTGTTTGCACTTACCACCAGGGCTGGTTCCTCTAGCTCGACCCTGGGGAGCCCCCTGTAAAACAAGGTATGCACAGCAAATAGCAACAAAGCAATCAGATGACAACACTTTACATTTAGCTGTTGTTGAAGGGAGCTACCCTGATGTTTACTTATGATACCCAATACGACACAGACAGGACAAAGTCGAGACAGCAGGTTGTTGAACTGGAGTGCCAGGAGAAGCAGGACCCACACAAATCACCGAGGCGTTGTTCCTGTTCAAAGCGTGAGCAAGGGGCTGATCCCCAGGCAGGTCTCTCGTCGATGGCTTTCTCTGTGCAGCGGGTAGTCTGGCTGGGCCAGTGTGGCAAAGCCCAGGCCCAATGGAGATGAATATGGATTCAGTCCGGGGGAGCTGGATGCAGCCTGCAGCAAGCAGAACACAGTTCAGCACACAGTGGGGAACCAAATCATGACCCACTAACAGCACACAGCACATTTACATGTAAGAAATTCCACTGTATTAGGCAGATTGCTATCCGGTCGCAATTACAGAGTCTCTGTGCAAACTGGGAGTTCAAAGGCGTCTGGAAATCCTGACAGACTGATCAAATTCAGCAAATCTTCAGTCTTCTTCAGGTTAAAGCCTGGTCACAGTTCTGTGGCTTAAATCATCCTCACAATTCGGATTCAGTCCAAATAAAGTTCAATTTCCCTCTCAGGGACAGCAGGCAGGCCAAAACTCAGCCCTTTCACAGTTCTCCTGTGCGAATTACACAGGGGCTACTGCTTGAATCACTCAAGCTGTTACCACTTTCACTCCCCAATTCAGACTGACTGAAACTGCAAACAGTCTGGGACTTTCCCCAGGATCCAAAAGGTTCGGCTGGCTGATCTGTCAGTCACAACAAGGGCTCCCCCTCCAGGTCTGTCTTGGTGCCAAAATGCAAAAACTACAATTCCTACAGAATTTTGCTCCCACAAAGCCCCTGGGGACAGGCTCCATTTTAGAGTCCCCAAAGTTACTGACTGGTCCATTTCAGCAGTCCAGGACCAAGATGATGGAAACAAAAAGAACTGTCCATGCTGCAAAGAAGGCAGGTTAGAACAAACTGCAATATTATTACTACTCTAACAAATGATCAGCAAACAAGTACATCTTCTAACAGAGCTCCTTCTCAGATTAATTATGACTGCAATCCAGGCAGCTCTTAAAAAGACAGTAGACAGAGGCTATAAAGGCACTCCTTGGCAATACATTTAAACTGCTAAAATGCAGGACATCAGCCTGGCAGTGAGCATTTAAGCAAGCTCAAGGAAGACTTTTCGGGAACCCCCATGTAGGGGGGCTACACAAGGGAAGTACTTATTTTATGGAAAAAGTTTGAAATATGAAAATTATAAATCAGTCCATAGATAAAATGTTGTAAATTTAGAAATAATAAGATAATCCTTAACTATATCTAGTGCATATGCCCCAGACCAGGATGATAGTGTCTTACATACTGTTTCTTAGAATAAGTTTAAATGTCTCCACCATATATGATTTTAGAGGACTTTTAATCTAACTCTTACTAGCTTACATTGTTCATTAGGTTCCTCAGAACAAAAAAAAAAAGTCCCTCAGAATAGAACTTCATAGCTGACTTGGATCCGATAGAGTCATTCATGTCATATTTCCTAAATAAAGAAGTCTACTCTTTTTATTTATCCCCTCATGATTCCCATTCAAGAACAGCTTTCAAGAAAGTTTCAGAAAACATTACTCATAAAACAGCATATGTATCTGCTTAGGACCTGTTTCACTTTTCTTGGTAATTTTGTAAGTGCTGCATTGACTGTTTTTGTACTCTTGTACCTTGCTACTTCATTTTACCTGCATTTGCATTATCCTGAAATATGCATTACATATGTATTACAGTATATGATGCACAAAGTGATCTAATAAAATTTGGATTTTACAAAATATAAAGCAGAATATGTAGATAATGGCCCAATCATCTTGTCAAATGGTGCTTTCTCTTGGTAAATCTTGACTTGGATACTCTGATTGTAAATATTATGGAGAGTGGACCCCACTTTATTAAATTATCAATATTTTGTTAAGATTAGAAAGAAAATTTATGAGTTTTGGGACTCTAATAGAGATTCAGGGGTACCTATTAATACAGTTTGGGAAGCTATGAAAGTGTATTTGAGGGGCTTTATTTACATTCTGCTTTTAAAAATAAAAAACATAATGTTGTGTTAAATCAATTAGAAGTGCATTTGAAAATAGCAGAAACCCAATACCCACTTTCCAGATCAGAATTAGATTTCATCTATTACTTGAATGAAAGGAACCTCGTCATTAAGATCTAAAACTATATAATATTTCATGGCAGACAAGCTTGGTTAACTACAAGGTCTCAGTGAAGAACTGCACTCCAAAAACCAAGTGAATCCAATGCAAATCACACATTTATTACTATTATTATTATTATTGTTATTATTCTGCGCTTCGACTGAATAGATCATCAGGAGGCTGGTTTCTGGTATCGACTGGGTTGCTTAAATTTCTCCAGTTCAATGATGTCATAAGTCAGCTGGTTTTCAATTAATTACATACTCATCATAAAACAAGACATCAATATTGTATACAAAGAGCAATTTCATTTATACAGAGAAGGCTTAACACCAATGAAGATCTATTCAATCTAAGCGCAGAGGTGTCTGGTTGGAGTTGCCTACCACTTTATTTTTTATTTTGCAACATATGCTCAATACATTTGGGATTTGCACTGGATTCTCTTGGTTTATGGAGTGTAGTTCTTCACTGAGACTATGGTTTTCCTCCTTAGGGTCAGCAGCCCCTGAACTGCATCCTGCCTGCTTTCCGGTGAGTGAGAGCTGCCTTTTATTTGTTGCCTTACTGATTAACTACAAGCCCTTCAATTTCAATCTGAGATTAATGCTAAGGCATTAATAGTCAGTACGGATGAGCAGAGACAAGTTTACAAAGGCCAAAGGAAAATAAATGATATATTTACAAACTTTTATCAAAAATTATACATGCCTAAGGCCGAACCAACTTTGGAAGAAATCTCTGAATTTCTCTCATCAGTTAACTGGGAAAATGTATATAGCTGATGTAGATCAAATGGACAAAGAAATTTCATGCAATGAGATTGAAAACGTTATTAGTAATTTTCATAAGGTTAAGTTCTCCTGCAATGAGACTGAAGAAATTAATAATCTTCATATAGTTAAGTTCCCATGTCAGCATAGATTAATGACTATTGCATTATGTTTAGTCAGGAACTTACTCCCATAGTACATACCTTTTACAATTAAAATTGCCCTGTCGGATGATGTTCGTTCCTCCCTCCTTCAATAATGTCCATACAGTGCAGCCCCTTTATAATGGGCATCTTTACAGCGGACGTATGCTTGTTTCAGATGTTTTATCAGCTGCCATCAGCCGACCACATTAACAGTATGTAAAACATAGCCTTTGTAGTATACTCATACTTGTTGGTTCAGGGTCCATTCTTGATTTTCCTGGCCGATTCTGCTGAGACAGTCTGCCAGGACGATGTCTGTCCCTGGCAGGTGTACTGTTGATAGGTGTACTGTGGACAGTTCCACTCCCAGGGAATAGCCTAGGTTCCAGATCTTCACAGCTTCTGTGCACAGATCTTATCCCTCCCTGTTTGTTTATATAATATACTATTGTGGTGTTTGTTCGGATCTGGACAGATTGACCCTGAATCCAGGAGGAAAAGGTCTGCATTGCCAGGTACACTGCCCTGAGTTTCAACAGACTGTTTTCCTTAATCTCCTGTGTGCTCCAGGTACCACTTACAGTGAGATCCTCCTGGTGGGCCCCCCAACTTAGGAGGGAGGCATCTGTTGTAGTCGTGGGAGACTGAGGTGAAAGGGAATTCCCTCTCTGAGAGTGTCCTCTTTCTTCCACCATTTCAGTGCCCTTAGCAAACTTTTTGTGATGGGTACCAGTCTGGACAGTTAATCCCATCTCTGATGCCAATGATCCCTTCACTGGACGAGGCCATGTGTACCAGCAGCTGCAAACAAATTCTTTGCAGGTCTTGGCTGAACTGCCTGAAGGGAATTTGCAGTTGAATTCAGATCTGCTACCCTTACATGCAGGAGAAAGGCCTTCCCTTGCAGAGTGCCACTTCTGAACTGATGAAGTCCAGGACCTGAATTGGTTCCGTTTGTGACTTTTGAAGGTTTTATGGGGAAAGCAAGTCTTCTAATGTGCCTTCTGTCAGCAGAATGGAGGACTCTGTTTCCTGCTATTTTTCCTGAGGACAACCAGTTGTCCAAGTAGGGAAAACACACCACCCCTTGCATTCTCAGATGCGCTGCCATCACAGCGAGGCACTTTGTGAAAACCCTTGCTGCCGAGGTGAGTCCAAAGGGAAGGGCTGTGAACTGGTACTGGCAGTTCCCTAGTAAGAACCTGAGGTATTTTCTTTGAGAGGGTCTGACTGGGATGTGGAAGTAGACATCTTTTAGATCCAGAGACACCTGCCAGTCAGCCACTTGCAAAGATGACATTAGTTGGTCCTGTGCGACCATTTTGAATCTTTTTTTTATGTGTTTGTTCAAACACTTCATGTCTAAAATGGGTCACCCCCCCCCCATTCTTCTCATGGGTGAGGAAGTATCTGAAGAAGACACCCTTTACCCATTATGTGGCAGGCACTCTTTCCATTGCGTGTACTAGCAGCTGCTTCTTTACCTCCGATTCCAACAGGATTTTTTCCATTGGTATCTGAGGCTAGAAAACCTTTGGGTTCTGCAGCATTGGGAATTTTCTGAACAGCAGGGACAAACCTTGGCTCACTGCTTCCAGAACCCACTTGTCTGTGGCACATTTTTACCACTCCTGGAAACAGTGAGACAACCGTGCTCCCAATGGCAAAGGATGGGTGACCTGGCACATCAGGAGTTCTGTTTTTGCTACGGCTTAGGGCTAGAGTTGCAGCTGCATGCCTAGAGCCCCTTCTCCCCCTGCCCTACAGTAACCTCTTTGAAGTGGATACTAATAGGGAGCATAAGGTTGGTAGTAGACCCTACTCCTACTTCCCCTTCCATTAGGCCCATGGGAAGTAGAGGCTTTTTCTTTTTCAATACTTGATGAAAGAGGGATGCCTGGATATTGTGGCAGTCACAGAAACATGGTACACAGAGAACCATGACTGGGATGTCAACATACCAAGATACACAATCTACAGAAGGGGCAGGGAGGCAAGAAGAGGAGGAGGAGGAGGAGTAGCTCTTTATGTAAGGGAAGGGATCAAAGCAACAGTACTAAAGGATAAACAGGGAGGAGAGGAGGCACTGTGGGTCACAATCCGTACAGAGTTTGTATACAGACCCCTGTCTCAGGGGGAGGAAATGGAGAAGGAAATGATAGAAGGCATCCTTGGGATAGCAGAGAAAGGGGAGATATTGCTGATGGGGGACCTGAATATGCCAGATGTTGACTGGAGAATCTTTGCTGCAGCCACATCCAAGAGCAGGGCCATTCTCGATGCCCTACAGGGGGCATGCCTCAGACGGTTAGTTGAAACCCACTGGACAGAGCAATCTTAGACCTGGTACTCTCAAATGGGGATGGAGAGAGGATCTCTGATCTTGAAGTGGGTAGCCATCTGGGAACAAGCGACCACCAAACAGTGTGGTTCACGATAAACTTAGCTGTAGAGTCAAGCCACACAAAAGTGAAGGTACCGGACTTCAGGAGGGCTGATTTTGTCAACATGGGAGAGTGCCTCAGAAAAGCACTAACAAACAAGCAAGAAGATGGGGTGGAGCAACAATGGGGAAACATCAAAACCGCCATCACAGAGGTAACAAGTCTTTGAGTGAAGCAAATAAATCCAAAGAAAGAAAAAAACACTATGGTTCTCAAAAGAAGTGGCGGGGAAGGTAAGGGGAAAAAAGATAACTTTCAGGAAGTATAAGGAAACACAGAAGGAGCAGGACAGAGAACTGTACCAGTTAAAGCAGAAGGAAGCAGGTAAGGCAGTCAGAATAGCAAAGGCCCAAACCGAGGAAAAGATAGCCAACTCGGTTAAGAAGGGGGATAAAACCTTTTATAGGTACATTAGGGAGCAAAGAAAGACTAAGGCAGGGATACTGAGGCTGAACAAAGAGGAAGGTGGTTGGGCAGAGAGCGACAGTGAAAAAGCAGGGATACTGAACTAATACTTCTGCTCAGTATTCACAATGGAAAAGCAGGGGGAAATACCTAATCTGGTCAATAGAAGCACTCTAGATAGGGGGGTTGATATTAGTCCTTTCACAGCAGAAAGGGTTCTGAAAGAACTCTTAAAACTGAAGGTGGATAAAGCAATGGAGCCTGATGGGATTCACCCCAGGATTTTAGAAGAACTAAGGGAAGAACTAGTAACACCAGTGACTACCCTTTTTAATAAATCATGGGAGGATGGGGTGGTACCTGAGGACTGGAGGAGGGCAGATGTGATTCCCCTTCACAAAAGTGGGAGCAAGACAGAGGCAGGAAACTACAGACCTGTCAGTTTGACCTCAGTGGTAGGGAAAATGATGGAAACACTTCTGAAGGAAAGAACTGTTGAGTACCTAGAGGCCAGTGGGGCAGAGGACCCAAGGCAGCATGGATCCACAGCGGGAAGGTCGTGTCGACAAATCTAATTGATTTCTTTGACTGGGTGACCAAAGCAGTAGACCAGGGAGGGGCTGTGGACATGGCCTACCTAGACTTTTGCAAGGCATTTGACATAGTCCCGCACAAAAGATTAATAAACAAATTAGCCAGCCTGGAAGTGGGTCCTAGGGTGGTAGCCTGGGTAAAACACTGGTTAGACAACAGGGCACAGCAGGTAATAGTAAATGGGTCCACAGTGAAGAAAGGAGGGTTACTAGTGGAGTGCCATGAGTTCAGTACTGGAGCAGTCCTTTTAATGTCTTTATAAGTGACATTGCAGAGGGACTGGAAGGGAAATATGTCTCTTTGCAGATGACACAAAGATCTGCAACAGGGTTGATACAAGGTGGGGTGGAAAGGATGAAAAGGGACTTGGCAAGGTTGGAGGAATGGTCAAATGCATGGCAGCATAGATTCAATGCAAAAAAGTGCAAAGTAATGCACCTGGGAAACAAAAACCCAGGAGAAGCGTACACAATGGGGGGGTGAGATACTGACAACAACAAAAATGGAAAGGGACCTGGGGGCAGTCATATCAGACCACCTAAAGGTGGGCCAGCAATGTGAGAAGGTAGTAAGGAGGGCTGGGGGGATACTGGGATGCATAGGGAGAGGCATCACCAGTAGAAAACAGGAAGTTGTTGGCCCTCTGTACAGACAGTTTATAAGACCACATTTGGAGTACTGTGTACAGTTCTGGAGACCCCATCTCCGCAAAGACATAGACAGGATGGAGGCTGTCCAGAGGAGGGCAACCAAAATGATGCAGGGTCTGCATCAGAAGACATATGAAGGAAGACTAAAGGAACTAAAGATGTATAGCCTTGAGGAAAGGAGGAGAGGGGACATGATAGAAACTTTAAAATACCTCAAGGAATCAACAAAGTCCAAAGGTAGCATCTTTCAGAAAAAGAGATGTGCAAAACAGGGGGCACAATTTGAAGATAGAGGGGGACGGCTCAGAGGTAATGTGAAGAAGTATTTCTTCACAGAGAGGGTTGTGGATACACTGAACAGCCTTCCTGAGGAGGTCGTAGAGTCAAAAACAGTGGGAGAATTTAAGAATGCATGGGACAGACATAAGGCAATTCTAGTGGGGGGTAGGAGGAAGTAGGCTGTTGGTTAACTAGGATCTGCAGCTTATCTGTTAGGTAGGGAAATGGGCAGGCTAGGTGGGTCAAGCAGTCCTTATCTGCCATCAAATTCTATGTTTCTGCACTTGTAGGTGATTTTGTATTCATCCACCTTTTTCATGTAAGCATGTTTTGTCATGAAATAGGGAAGTTCCCTCAAAGGGGAAATCCACAGCTTTGATCTGCGTGTCCTGGGAGGTTTGTGGTTCTAAGGCAAACCTCCTCAAGGACATTGCTTGAGTGAGGACCCTAGAAGCAGTGTCATTTGTATCCACTGCCATATGGAAGAGCTGCATCAGCCATATAATTTGCTAGATTGCTGTGAGCTTTTTTCACTCAGTGCCAGTATGGATTTCCAGAGTGCTTTCTGGTACTGAGCTGCGTATGCCAGGTAGGCTGCCTGCCTGAGCATGAAAGCTGACATATACACTTTTTTGGCCACAATGTCCTGTTTCCTGGAATCTTTCTCAAGAGACTGGAAGGAAAGGGACACTTTGGCCACGTCACAAGCTGCAGCCTGGACAACCCCCTCATGATTAGGATGGGAGTACAGGTACTCAGTCCCTTGCCTGTCCACCTGATATTTTTTCTCAACTTGTCAATGACAGTAATTGAGATGGGTACTAACATGACTTTGCTAGTAGCTTTTTTTTTTTTTTTTTTTTTTTTTTGAGGGATTTGTGAATAGGAAGACACAACCTCCTTGCGGGCTAGTCCATCAGATCCATGAATTCTACTTTCTTTTCACCCTCCTCAGTTTCATTGAAGGAAATGTTGAGAGTGTTCACTACCTGCCTTACAATGGAGTAATGAGATGTATAGTCCTCTAAAGGCCTAGGAGGACAGACAAATTCTTGCTCAGGAGAAACATCTGGTTCCAGGGATTCTCATTCCTCCTTTTCAAAATGCAGTTCAACTTCATCCTCCACAGCAACAGGGGGCTGCTGTACTGTTGGGGTGTGCTGTCCTTTGGTCGAGATGTTATCACTGGTGCTGTCCTGGTGGAAGTAAAAGAACCCAAGACACTTTTTGCAAGAATAAGGGATTTCCCCAGTGTCCTGGCCAACATTCCTCTTCCCACAAACTGGTTCAAGCAACTGTCCACAGCTGTCTGTGGGTGATCTGTGAAATGGCTGCCACTACACATTCAGTCAATTCACTGCTAACTTAACACTACTTGTAAATCACTTTGGGATACAATGTGTATGAAAAGCGCTATATAAAATGCTGATTATTCTTCTTCTGCTCCTGGTAGTTTGCCATAAGCGGTCATACAGTCACTGAAGCAAAGCCACATTTGTCCATTATGTCTAGTTTTCTGGATTCCATTAGGAGAACTCTTACTCATTCTCTGAGGCATACAAGACCCAGTACGTGCAACCATAATGACCTGAATTAGTGTCAGTCTCTGAATATTATTACTTTTTGTCCCTAGGGGCTATGTACTGTTTGTCAGCCGTCTGAAGAACCACAAACAAGGTACTAGGCCTATGTCATGCAATTAGGGTTGCAGCCTCCTATGCCACATAAACTGGAAGTATGGAGGTATGCTCACTGCTGCATACAAGGAGATATGTCCTTTTCATTTCAATAACTTAGAGAGGTTCTTTTTAGAAGACTCCACTTCTTTCAGGAAGAAGTGCAAGGTCTCCTGAATTTGCTGCATCATGGTCTAAAAGGGCCTTTTAGAGAAGAATGAGACCTAAACAGGTCAGTATCCTCACTACCAAAAGAAATGGTGGAACTTGCAGAATCTTCCTGAGCCAGAGGGAAGAACAGTTTAGTGTTCTCACTACCACAGGCCTCATCTTCCCATCTCAAAAAAACAAAAAAAAAAAAAATCAAATCAGGATTGTACTCTCTCTGACTTCTAAGGAGGAGGAAGAAGAGACTGAGGAATCATAGACCTGTGAGGAGAAGTGTATGTGGTTGGGGGACCCAGATGGCATTCCAGGCAGCAACACCCAAGTAGTCTGTTCACACAAAGGGCATTTTTACCCATTGTGACTGTCTCCCACTTCTCACTGGTTTAATTAAGTATACCATCTCCTTCAAGATATGTTCCTTTGATAATAGCAGACTTGGCAACAGTATCCTTATCAGATTAGAGAAGTTAGCTAATACAGCACCAGGTACACGGACAACAGCAGTTGATGCAGTAGCACTGGCCATCGGTGTCAGCAGAACAGCACCTGGAGTCCAGATGATGAAGGTAGAAGACAGCAATACCTTTGAAGAACAAATCTAAGCTTCTCAGTGCTAGGTGCTGACCATGCACAGGTTGAATCTGCCCGTTTGATGCAGGGCCACCATTAATACTCTTACCATCCCCTCCAGGCAAGTGGCGATCTGGATTGCTGATGTGCAGGTGACTAGTACAGACTCACTGACAATGAGCAGTCTACTACCCGTTGACTCCAGCAGCTGTCCAAAAAGGACGATTCCAACCAGGCAACCAATTTAGCAGGCAAATGTCTTGATGCACTGACATTTTCGCTGGCAATCTGGTAGGCACTGCACAGTCTTTTCTTCTTTTTTTTCTGAATTCCTAAAAAGTGCTTCAAAAACTTTTAGGCTCTGTACATGTAAGGTGCTTAAAACGTTTTAACTAACGCAAACACGGCGCACACATCCGCATTTAAGCATGGTTTCAAAGCGTGTTAGGAAACCATGCTTAAACCCTGCTGTGAGCTAGTCTCAAGTCCGTTTTTAAAAATGGTTTTATAAGAGAAAGCATGTTACCCTGTAGTGTGGACGGGCGTCTGCATACTGCTCCTCCAGGAAGCGTGTTAAGGGTCGTGGAGAACCCGTTTTTAAAAACGTTACTGGAGGCAGATGCAGATGGGAGTCGGCTTTGGTATAACAGAGTTAAAACTCAGTTGAAGACTGATCTGGATGGGCTGCTGTGGTGAGTTTAAAAACGTTTTTTAAACCGGTGCAAATCTTCAGCTCTAATGCGTACAGGGCCTCACTTGCATCTCTGGGTTGCTTTGTTGATTCCTTGGCAAATGTCCAGTTTTGATGTTGTGGAAGAGGTCCTAACAACAAGCACACACTTCGTAGGCATCCTTCCTGTGAATTGGTTTATCTCAACAACAATGCCAAAAAAATCACAGCAATCAGCAACGATATATACTACCAATCAACAGTCCAGAAGAAATAGGTACCAGAAAAGAAATAACTTGTTGACAAAAACACTTCCACTGGTCTGATAATCACTCTCCACTGAGGGGAAAAAAATAACTGAAGTAGATGGGGCTCACCCATGTTACACAGACATGGCAGTCCTCTGTTACAGTAAAAGCTTCCCACAAGATCCTGACTGATAGCTTATAGTCCAATATATTATGGCCCTAAGGAGGAGATTTAATTAATTTCCAATGAAGCAATACAAATAAAAAATAGTCAACACTGAAAACTGAAAGATTTACAATAAACTAAACAATTCTTATATATAACAAATTAAGAACAATAAACTTATTTTATAAGTTATCTATAACCTAAACAGGTAAACTATCAGTTTAGTTTAATTTTGATATTTCAAATGAACTCTGCAATCTACACTCTTTAGATACTTGTAACCAGTGGATAACATTTCAACTGTTAATGCATAACATTCTTCTTACTGTGACTTGACAAAAAATGTTCCCCTTACACAGTCAGAGAGGGTAAATCTCTCACTGGAAGTTTTATACACAAAAGATGAATAGTAAATTGTGGTGAAACATTCAAGATTTGAAGAAACAGTAGAAACCTCAGTCAAGAAGTCAGCATTGAGAGAAAAAGAAAGAAAGAGAGAGAGGGAGAGCACGAGAGAAAGAAAGAAAAAGAAAATTCTACAAGAAACAGTAGATCCATTTAAACATTGTTTTGACAACAATGAGGAAGTGAGATGAAGAGGAAAGAAAAGATTCTTGTTTTGTAGAAAGTCTTTAAAAGTAATGTGAAAGTCCTTACGATTACATTATGAGTATATAAGAACCCGATTTTTATGAAAACTGTGTGTAATTTTTTTTAGTCTATTTTGTAGGTTTCTCACATTTGAGGGCATGTTTTAGTTTATTTTTCCAATCAGACTAGGAGGTTTGTAGCTGAGGTACACTAGAAGAATATCTCATTTGAATATTAAAAAAAAAAACTTAAAAATACTAGAGCATTTTACATGTATACAAAAATCTGGAATCTTTCATAGTTTAGAAAAACAAGGTAATGTCTGATTTTTTTTTGTCCAACTGCTCAGCACTGTTGCTTTAAAAACAACTTATTCTGCAATGCATGTATAAGGGGCTTTGCTGGGGGAAGGGGCCTTATCTTACACCACCACCACCAGCTCGCCGGAGATGGAAATGGTTGGGGGGATTCTCAAAGAGCTGCTCCTCCTGGCGCATCTCAGTTGTGACGGCGCAAATGAGATCGTATCGACCCAATCGCATCATGATGTAAAACAGTATGAATCATCCCTGGTAGTCTAGTGGAGCCCCGCACACACTGATATCTCACGGAAATACAGGTTACCTCCCTGGTGGTGGTGGACCACTCACAAAGTTGTGAATGAAGCTTACAGTACACACTGCAAGCCCATTGGGCTTACAGGCATACTATGCTGTCATTCACTGACAACCTGTCGACGAGCAGCCGTGGCAGTATCTGGTGGTATGTTGCCCACCAGCATTCGGCACTTGCTAATACAGGGGATCGGGGTGGGAGGGAGCTTGAGTGGGGGTCCACTGGACCACCAGGGATAACCTGTATTTCTGTATATCAATGCGATCACATCAGAGCGGGTGGGGTTCCACTAGACTACCAGCGATGATTCGTGCTGTTTAACAATGACTAGCATCAGGTTGGGGCAGGGTGGGAGGGTTCCACTAGACTGCAAGGATGTGTGGCACTGTGTTGGCCATTATGGGGATACGGGCAGGGGGACACACGCTTGACAACCAGGGATGCCTGGTGCAATATTTGGCATTATGGGGACATGGGCAGGGTGTGGGGAACACACCTGACAACCAGGGATGTCTGATGAAAGATTTGGCATTACGGGATACAGGCAAGGGTGGGGGAGAGACACTGGACTGCCAGGATAGGCAGGCTGTCATGCTGCTGTCTGCAGTATGGCAGCCTGCCTGTGGCAGACACCCACTCAAGTCGACTTTTTTGTAGACTTATCTTTTGGAGGCGCATCTTCCGACTTGTTCGGAGATGCGCTCTAACGTGTTATGAATAGGCTGCGCCTATATGTATGGGCACACCCCCTGTATGCCCCTCCAGATGTGCCACATGCCATTATAGATAGTGTGTGCAGCACATCATGATGCACTGGCACGCTACTGCCCTATATTGAATCAATACACTAGTCTGGGATGTGCCAAGCATCCCTTTTGAATCCTCCCCGGTGACTCCTGGGTTCTTGACTAACTGCTAGTGAGGCGGTTCATATACACAGAAATACCTTTTTCTGGTGCCGACCCAGACAGAATGTATAGGGGCCAGCTGACAGTCTGCGTACGACCCTGGGCTGCTGTACCTACGCGAGTGATGATCTCGCTGGGGAGGTGGGTTATAACATGGGTCAAGTTGGACCTACTGGTGTTAATAAAAAAAAAAAAAAAAAAAGATGTAGGCCTAAAGAGGCATCTACTGGGTCAAACCAATCAACGGCAGATTCTGAACAGTTCATGTTCCCTTCCTTTGGTTATTGTTACAGAGTAGGAGCATCAATTTGGACTCGCTGGCATTGGGAAGAAGGGTCAGTTCTGGGCAGGATGCAAGTTTTGCCCTTTTAGTGCATGATAGCGTTCTCCCTGATTTACCCACCTTCCCAATGTAGCTGAAGCCTCCCACTAACCTCCTTTTTCATAACTCGATGCTCCCTTTACTGATGGCACACACTGTGGGTGGTTAGACAATAAAAATAACCATCGAGCACAAAACACAGGTTATGAACAACATGGCCTCTGCAACGGAAATTTACAGTTGGCACACTACCCCACAGGAAGCAGATGCCAATTAAGTGCCATCCTAGGTGAGGCTAAAGTTATCTCAAACCACTTGTTAGGCCTTTTCAGGCATGTGGCACAAAGACACAAACCAGGCTGCTAATAGTAAGGTCCAACTAGGCACAGTCCTTCTTACTTTTTGTTAACTTATATGACAATCCCTGTGAATCCTGGGTCCTCCTGTACCAGAGGCTGCCAACCTTCTACCCTTGGTGCCAGGCTCCAGATCAAAATTAAGAGCTCCTATAAGGCATCCCTGGTTAGCCAGTGTTGGAACATCGCAGGTCTGTAGATACTGTCAAGGGCTGGCTGGCATTGGTACACTCACACTGTAACACAGAGCAAAATGCTCAAAAACAATCCCCCCACCACCACAGGCCATGCAATTACTAAAACGGTGTTTCACCTTTCTAAACAAGCTACAGAATTTGCAGTCGGTCCTAATGGTCAACTTGCAAACAAACTCAGTATTCCTAAACAGTGGCTTGAAACAGGGTAAGCCCTAGCTGTAATTACTAAGAACGGTTACATTCACTTGCTTCAGCCTATCAGTTCACCCTTAGTTCCATACCAAGCTCAAATTACTCGTCATGGCCATCGCTCGGGACCAGAAATTCAAGTCTATACTTCTATACTGAGGGCTATGCACCGATTTTCAGTTGTCGTCTCACTGTACAGCCCAGAACAGAATGTTGCTTGAACTCCTGCTGCAAGCCAGACACAAGGCCCATGATAACACACTTTTAGACCTATTAGTCTAACATCCCTGATCTGAAAAACTATGGAAGGCCTAATCAAAGACTTCATTTTGGAACATTTAACAGCCCACGATATGATAAACCCAGTACAGCACAGGTTCACAAAGTCTAGATCATGTCAAACTTGTTGACCTTTTATGAAAAAAAGTCAGAGAACTGGACGCAGGTAATACAGTCGATGTGATCTTTTTAGACTTTGCAAAAGCGTTTGACAAACTGCCCCATTATGAATTTACTAGCTGTATTGGAAAACATCAGCCTTAATGGGAACATCTATAATTGGGTACCAGACTGGATCCAGGTCAGAAAACAGAGAGTGGTTATAAATAGTGACCTTTCCAACTGGACCCCATTACTAGTGGTGTCCCCAGGGTTCTGTACTGGGCACTTGCCTTTTTAATATATATATCACTTCCTTAAAACTAAGTAACCCGAACATCTGGCTGTACAAATTTGCTGACGACTGCAGGCTAGGGACAGTAGCAAATGCACAGGAGCATACGACAGCTTTCTAGGAGGCTATTAATGAGATCCTGGATTGGACACTTAGTAATAAACCAGTATTAAGTACTGCTATATGTAAGGTCATGCACCTCGGTAAAAATAATGAAAGGAGGAGCTAACTCACCACTGGAAGTTACCAATGAAGAAAGAAATCTAGGGGTTATAATTACTAATGATCTCAAATTTAAATCCCACTGTAGGGTACAGCTTAAGAAAGCCAATCACAATCTAAACTGCATCCTTAGGCACACAGCCAGTAGGGATGAGAGAGTGCTCATTCCTCTTTATAGTGCATTAGTTAGACTTCATTTGGAATACTGTGCCCAGGTTTGGTCACCACAGAACAGGGAGGACATCAACCTGTTGGAGGGCGTACAAAGAAGACTAACTAGATCTGTGAAGGGATTAAAAAAACAAGTCTTATCAAGAGAGGTTGGCTTCCCTCAATTTATATTCCCTATATTACAGAAGAATTAGGGGAGATTTATGTTTACTATTTAAATTGATGGAAGATAATCTTCTAGCAGAAATTGGTGTTAAGCAAAATCTGGGGAGGATCAGTACCAGGAAGCATAACAGGAAGCTCCTTCTTCAGACTTGGAATCATAACCTGCGTAAATTCTGGTTCAGCCACAGAGTAGTGGCACTATGGAACGACCTTCCACATGATGTTGTGAGCAGTTCTAACATGACTAGTTTCAGAAAAGGTGTAGACAGGCACTTTGGGGAGAAGATTTTCCAATTTTAAATAAAATTCGGGATCTACAAGCTTGATTATACCTATGATTATCCACGACCAGCTAACAGTCGATTTCCTTCGAGATTATTCACAGATCCATCTCTCCACACATCCACCATATATTCAAGCCACTAAACTGGCAAATGTAGAGCTAAATCCTGGTCCTCCATTACCTTTCACATTACCCTCTGACTTTGCAACTGCCCCCAGACTCAAAATGATGCTGGTCAACATCCTAAGCTTGACCAAGAAATCTGACCAGCTACAAGCCTGGGCCGCTCACACTGAACCAGATCTCATCATTACAGAGCCATGGCTCAAAAAGGGCAATGCTGACCAGCAAATCCTGCAACCAGGCTACAAACTGTTTACAGCTGATAGGGACTCCGGGGGGTGGCTGTCTACTCTAAAAACAAGCACACTATTAGTGACATCTGCTGTAAATCCAAACCCAAGGAATACGAAATCGTATCCCTGAAGCTCCACCTTCCCTCCACGGAACGTATCACTATTCTTGGTGGTTATAGGCCTCCTGCTGGTGGCACCGACATCCTCAATATGATAAAATCACTACCTAATAATGAAATCATATTCCCAGGGGATATTAACATGGACTGGCTTACCTCTAAATCACATGGCCTGCAATGTCTCTGATGAGTTTGGCCTCTCACAGATTGTTAATGAAGCCACTAGGATCAATACTGCAAATAACGCCAGTAGTTCTGTACTCGATGACATATTAACCAATCACCCTCACAACATTCTGCATTCTGCTGTTTTCCACAATGACATGAGTGACCATGGGGTCACAGTATGTACAAGATCACAACTTAAGGGTCATCACCAACCCAAGCTAATAATTAAATGGTCCTACCGCAAGTTCAACGCAGTGAATTATCCGTCGGATTTAGGCATTTTAAACTGGCAAGATCTCTATCTTGCTAAGACGGCTGATGAGACTGTCACTACTCTGAATAACAATCTTACCACCCTGGCTAACAAGCATGCCCCCTTCATCAAATCTAGAGTGCATAAATCCTCCCACCCCTGGTTCACACCCGACCTCAAGGCTGAACTCACAAACCGCAACAAACATTGGGCTCAAGTTAGGCGTATTAAGTGTCTGACTGGCAGGCCTTCAGAGCTGCAAGGAATGCCTATGTTAAATGCATTTATGAAACGGCTTGTCAATTTCAAGGCATCTCATTGGATGCCAGGTGTGTGTTAAAGTTTCTAACACACACAAGCTAGATCAGGTCATGCCAGCTGGGCACTGATCCCAGTAGAATGCCAACATAGAACACTGAGAAAAGTAAAGACAGCCATCTTGTTCAATGCCATCACTAAGCAAGAATAGTCAGAAGTAATAAAATTACAGCCCACCATGCCTGACACAAATTTTGAAATAAGTTTTACTAAGGAAGACCTACTTCTGTTCCTCGATCCTCAGCACGAGCCAATAGAGCACGAAATAGTTAAAAATCCACAAGACATCCAGTGCTGCCAACCGCCGACTAGCGAGCAGAATGTGAGTAAACGTTTTGAAAGGTTAAGCAACGATCAGCTAGACAGCCTAGAGCTTCAAAAAAATGAAAAAAATACATTGAGAGCAACTGCTTGGGCACTGAAAGTAATAGGCGAGTGGTCAGTGGCAACAAATACTGTCATAATCTGGAAAACCGCATCAAAAACTGAGTTAAACAACATATTCAGAAAGTTTTCTGCAGAGACAAGAACCACCGCTGGGCAAGAGTATGCTATATCCAGCTTTTGTGGTCTATGTGCCGCTTTGAATAGGCACCTGGGTTCCGCTGCTGTGGGGCGCTCGATGAACATAATAACTGACAGTGAGTTTAAAAGTAGTAACGCCATGTTCACAGCCAAAATGAAAAGTTACAGGCGCGCACAAAAAGACACTTCACAGCACCACGAACCCCTCACAGATGCAGATTTATTAAAACTAAGAAACTCCCCAGTACTTTCTCCCTTAACCGCGCCTGGCTTAGTCTGGAAACTGTGGACTGACATTCAAATCCACATGGCCAGGCGCAGTAGAGAGGGACTCCGACAGCTAAAGCCTGAAAACTTCACGCTGCTAACTGACGAAAAACGGGCTGGAATATATTATGCTCAGTTTCAACGAGCACACAAAAAAACATGGCAACCTGCTAGAGAGTGACAAGCAGGGACACAGGGGGTACATGTACTCACAGCCTGGCAATCCCCTGTGCCTTGTTCACAGTTTCAAACAATGCATATCGAAACTCCCTCCTGACCCCAAGGCTCTATACATGCACCCTCGCAGATTGCCACAAGATAAATTAAACCAGCAAAAAATATGGTACAGTTCGGAGCCAATGGGAGTTAATTACCTCGCAACAATGATGCATCGACTCAGTGAAGAAGCATCCCTCAGCCGCCGGATTTTCGAATCATTGCCTCCGTGCCACTGCAGTCCAGCTCCTCTCAAATGTCAATTTGGAGAGTCGAGAAATAATGACCATCACAGGCCACTGCAATGAATCAAGTCTCCACAGTTACTGGAGACCTAGAGCAGACGAAAGAAAGAAGTGGTCCGACATCCTGGCACCGAAAGAAATGGGAAGCCCATATGGAAAGCGCAGTAAATTTTGTCCCCTTGCTCCAAAAAGTGAAGAAGTGTGCTCTCCGTATACAGAAAACAGGAAATTAGGTAATTTCCTGAACATCAGTACCCCACCAACAGCAAAATGTGCAGAACAGGAAAACCCTCCCACCAGCATTCAATATGAGAAACAGCAAGATCCAATCACCAGAGAACCAACGCTGAGCAGCACCGCAGCAGCAGAGAGCAGTCCAAGCGTGCAGCTAGATTGAATCACCATGCAACAGTGCCACCTAACTTTCAATGGTCCCGTCTACTTTGGAAAATGAATCTGAACGAACTGGTAAAAAACACTTAAAAGAAAGTTTTTAAATGTTAGCGTTAAAACATGAATCAAATTAAGCTACAACCACCGTGCTAGACGTTATGCTTCATTGCTAGTTTCTGGCCATGTTGGACGTCGTTACACTGTTCTATTAATTAACTTGGTTGCTAGTGGACGTCATTACACTATTCCATTAATTAACTTGGTTGCTAGTTGGTGCATTGCTAGTTTGTGCTAGACGTTATAACACAGTTAAATGAAAAAAATGTATTGTTGGATTCCTTTGATGTAAACAAATGGAACTATTTTTTTACAGCGCAGTGTTATGTGATGGAATAAATTTAATTTTATGTAAATTAAACCGATCTGTATTTTTTAATTTCATCCCATAAATTGACAAGCCATTTCATAAGTGCAATAAGCCACAGCAGGGTGTGTGTCAGACACTTTAACACATGGCTAGGAGGCTAGAGACACTCGGCCGTTGGCCTGTGCCTCATTACGCCTCCTAGCCATGTGTTAAAGTGTCTAACACACACCCTGCTGTGTCTTATTGCTTACTCGTGCAGCCAAATCGAACTTCTATATCACTACCTTAGAACAGGCAAATGGGAATTCTTATAAAATCTGGAGGACCCCCAAATCCATCGAAAGACGTCAGGCTGCTCCCTCCATTCCAGCCAAGATATACGCCAGTGGCAAGGTCATCAAAAGCAATAGTCAAATCCTTGAAGAACTCAATTCACATTTTGCTACTGCTGGCTTAGCCTTTGATTCTTCTCCGTATGCAGGCCTTGCAAACTGTCCCTTGGCCAGGACTATCCCCGAAGTCCCAACCTCGCCTCATCCCCTATCCCTTCCAGCTGCATCCAGTCACCTATAAAGAAGCTGAAGATTCGCTTCTCAACTTAGACACTAAGAAAAGTGCTGGTGATGATAGACTAGAACCATTTTTCTTAAAATTAGGCTACTTCCATATTACAGCCCCCATACTTCATACAATCTTTCTATTGTCACTGCCACAGTTCCATCTTGCTGGACATCCGCACATGTCCTTCCTTTATTCAAATCGGACGACCCAAGAAATTTAAATAATTATAGGCCATCTCTATCCAGCCCACTCTCTCAAAATCTTTGAAAAACTGGTCTACTCCCAACTAAAATGACATATCGAAACCTTCTCTCTTCTCAACCCAGCTCAGTCTGGTTTCCGTCCTAATCATAGTACCATCACAGCCCTTGTTAAAGTTACTAATGACTGGGTTTCAGCTCTGGACTCCAGAAAGATCAGTGGTGCAGTCTTCCTAGACCTTAGTAAGGCGTATGACACAATAAACCACAACTTAGTTGTCAGTAGCCTTACTAACCTAGGTGCCACTCCCTCCACTGCTCAGTGGTTTACCAGTTACTTAACAGGGAGGTTTCAGAAAGTTAAGGCTGATGGCCTATTTTCAGCCTCCCTACCGATCACTAGGGGAGTCCCACAAGAAAATATTACTCACCATAGTAATGTTGTTTCTTCTAATGGAGTCTTGCTGTATTCTGACATAATGCAGTTAGTCCCAGCACTTGAACTGCCCCAGAGAGGAAAGAGTTAACTCTACGCAGAAGCATATTACGTTAAGCTCGAGCTCTATTTTCAAACCTCTGTCTGTGGTGCTTCCCAGTGTAACCATCAGATTCTTACGAACTAACTAAGTACTAAGAATGGAAACTGTTCAAGCATATGGCCAAAGGGCAAAAGATTTTGGGTCCAAAAGACTCAAGTCAAGAACCCAAGAAGGAAAGGCAGTGACAATATTAACTAAAAAGCACAAGAAAGCAACAGTAAGAGCTACCCCACTTCTTAAGAGAGAGGGTACAAGGTACACCCCCTGAGGTGCAACACTGTACCTGCCAGCCCACTTCCCAAAAACTAGGTTCTAAGAAGGGAGATGAGGGAAGGCCAGAATACAGCAAGACTCCGTTAGAAGAAACAACATTACTATGGTGAGTAATTTTTTCTTCAAACAACATGAAGTCTTGCTGTATTCTGACATAATGCAGACTACCAGGCAGTTCCCTATGGAGGAGGGAATGCAGAACCTACTTTGGGAACGGGCTCTGCAGTACTGCTGTGCCAAACCTAGCATTACTCCTAGCCTGGATGTCCAGGGAGTAATGCTTGGTGAATGTATGTACTGTTTTCCAGGTGGCTGCTTTACAGATCTCTAACAAGTGTATATATCTGGCCGCAGCCAGAGTAGCAGCTGTACCCCTAGTCGAGTGAGTCCTCAGGCCTGAAGGAGGTGTTCTACCCAATTTGTCATAGCAGAACTGTATACAAGAAACAATCCACCAGGCAGTAGTTCTTTTCGTGGCAGGCTTACCTTTCCCAACTTCACCATAAGTGAGAAACAATTGAAGACAGTCATTTCTGTGTGCTTTAGTATGCTCTGTGTAGTAACTAAGAGCCTTTTTAACATCCAAACTGTGTAATCTTCTTTCTCCCGAAGAAGAATGGTCAGTGAAAAACACAGGGAGAGATATAGATTGGTTCAGATGAAAATCCAATACAACTTTGGGCAACAACCTCCTATTGGTTCTTAGGACCACTTGATCCCTATGGAAGGATATGAAGTCAGGTTCAACTGACAGGGCCTGTAATTCACTAATCTGCCTGGCAGAAGTAATAGCTACCAGGAACACAGTTTTCCAGGCCAAGTACTTCAACTCGGCTGAAGCCAGAGGTTCAAAGGGTGGCTGCATAAACTGAGCAATGCAGACATTAAGATCCCAAGGCGGAGAAGGCTCTCTAAAGGGAGGGTTAATGTGAACCAAACCTTTGAAAAACTTCCTGAAAATGGGATGAGATGCCAGGGAAGAGCCCTTCCCTGCTGAAAGAAATGCAGAGACAGCTACTAGATGAACTTTCAGGGTGGCAGGCCTAAGGCCTAGACCATTCAGATGAACTAGATAATCTAAGGCTTTGGAGATGTCTGCAGGGTCAGGCACAATGCCTTTCTGAGAACACCAAATACTGAACCTCTTCCATTTGGAATTTTAAGTTTTTCTAGTGGCAGGTTTCCTGGAGACCTTCAGAATATCCAGAACTCCCTGAGAGAGATGCAGTGCTGCATATTCTAACTCTTCAAGAGCCAAGCCTTGAGGTTGAGAGACTGGAGATTGCGGTACCAGATCCGCCCCTGGGAGGAGGACAGGAAATTGTATTTCCTGGGAAGAGACAGGGGACATGATACTGTCAAGGACAGCAGAAGAGGATACCAAGGCTGTCTGGCCCAATCTGGAGCCACTGGTATCACTGTGCTGGGTTGAGTTCTGATCTTGATCAGAACTCTGAACAGCAGAGGGAAGGAAGGGAAGGCATAGAGAAACCTGCCCTTCCAGTCCAAAATAAGAGCATCCAGGGGTACCGTCCCCAGGACTGGAGGTCTGCAACAAAACAGAGGAAGTTGGTGATTGTCCCGTGCTGCAAAGAGATCTATCTCTGGAGTGCCCCACCTGGAGAAGATTACCTTCAGGATGTGAGGATTCAGGGACCATTTGTGATGTCCCTGTGAAATTCTGCTCAGGGCACCTGCTAGTACATTGTCCTTTCCTGGAAGGTGAACTGTTACCAGGGAAGTCTGAAGAGAATAGGCCAGAGACCAGTTTCATGGCTTCTGTGCATAAGGCCGTGGACTGAGTGCCTCCCTGCATGTTTGATGTACCACATTGTGGTGGTGTTGTCTGTTCTGACTTGGACCACCTTGCCCTTGATTGATTCTGAGAAACTCTGAAGGGCTAGGAAAACTACCCTGAGTTCCAGGAGATTGATATGAAGGAAAGACTCCTGTGGAGACCAGACCCCTTGAGCTGTCAGGGCTCCCAGGTGGGCTCCCCAACCTAGGACAGAAGCATCTGTGGTTAGAACTACTGGTGGGACTTGAGGGAGAAATGGAACTCCCTGTCTGAGATTGTCCTGGTCCAGCCACCACTGGAGAGCTTGGACCAGAGTCTGTGTCACTGGAATCAGTTTGGTGAGAGAGTCCATTCTATGTGACCAAAAGGACCTTAGGTGGAACTGAATATCCCTCATCTGAAATCTGGCTCCCTGTACCACTGCAGTGGAGGCTGCCACGTGCCCCAGAAGTTGAAGGAACTGTCTTGCCGGATGAGAAACCGGAGGTCAAAAAGAGGAAGCAAGATCTACTAAGGCCTTCACCCTTGCCAGGGGAAGAAAAGCTCTTGCTTGGATAGTATCCAATTCTATCCCTATGAAGGTGAAAAGTTGTACTGGTTCGAGAACAGATTTTGGAAGACTGAGAAGAAACCCCAGAGAGCTGAGCAAGTCCTGGGTGGTTTGCAGAGCTGACCTAACCTGGTCTGATGACTGACCTACGATGAGCCAGTCATCCAGATATGGAAAAATGGTGATACCCTGTCTTCTAAGGTAAGCCACCACTACTGCAAGGCAATCTGTGAACACCCTTGGAGCTGATGTTAGGCCGAATGGTATGGCTCTGAACTGATAATGGCCTGAAGGCAACTCGAACCTGAGGTACTTTCTGTGGGAGCACCTGATAGGAATATGGAAGTAGGCATCTTTGAGGTCCAGGGATGCTAGCCAATCCCCTGGCCTTAAAGAGGGAAGGATTATTCCCAGAGTTACCATTTTGAATTTGGGTTTTGAAATGTGTTTGTTCAAATACCTTAGGTCCAGGATGGGTCGCCACTCCCCTGTTTTCTTTGGAGTAAGGAAGTACCTGGAGTACAGGCCTTTTCCCCCGTGTTAAGTAGGAACCCTCTCTACGGCTCTGAGAGCCAGGAGAGAGCAAACCTCTGCCTGTAGGGCAAGGGTTTCGGAGATTGATGCAGGTGGAAAAAACCTGATCCTCTTTTTTGGGAACCTTTTGAAGCTGAGGGCCAGACCCTGGCTTACTATTTCCAGGACCCACTTGTCTGAGGAAACAGACTTCCAGTCCTGAAAGTAGTAAGCCAGCCTGCCTCCTACTGGAATTGGGGAGTCGACCCGGGCTGACACCTCAGGGTGTCTGCTTGGCAGGAGCCTTAGACTGGGAGGAGGAAGCAGCCCTGCTCATCCCCCTCCTGCCCCTCCCTCGCCAAAAAAAATCTCTGTGGGAAAGAAGAGGAGGACTGAGCTTGGTAAAAAGGCCTGTGAAAGGGCCTGCCCCTGCCCCGCTGCTTTTGTGGAGTGGCTTGCCTTTCCTTGGCCTGTGCACTCCTGTAAGTGGTCCTGTATTCATCCATTTTCTTCATGTAAGCATCTGCCTGCTCCCCAAACAAAGAGTTACTAACTACAGGAAAATCCACAGCCTTAGTCAGGGTATCCTGCAATAGGCTAGTACATCTGAGCCAAACATGTCTTCTGTGAGACACAGATGTAGCCATGACTCTAGATGCCACATTACTGGAGTCCACAGCAGCGTGAAATTGTACTTCAGATGCCTCAATTCCATCCGCAGCCACCTCCTCCAGCTCCTTGGCTAGCCGGGGGGAGGCCTGCTTAGCCAGTTCCAGAACAGTATCCCACCTGGACGTCTGGTACCTGGCTGTGTAGGCCACACAGTTTGCCTGCCAGAGTCCCAAAAAGGATGCCAAATATTGTTTTTTGGCCATGGCATCAACTTTCCTGGAGTCCTTGTCTGGGGGTGTGTGAAGCCAAAGGAATGTTAGCCCTGTCACAGGCAGCAGCCTACACTACCCCAACATGGCTGCTATGATTATAAAGGAACTCTGTACCTAAGCCTGATAGCATGTACCTCCTGTCCATTCTTTTGTCCACAGGAGGTAATGAATTAGGAGTCTGTAAAATTGTTTGTGTCTGTTTCCCCTAGGACTTATGAAGAGAAATAAACAACCGTTTGGACTCTGGGATGTCCATCATTTCCACAAAATCAGGCTCTTCTTCCTCCTCAAGAGTTTCAACCAAAGGGAGCTGGAGGGTTTCAGCCACCTTTTTGTAGAACAAGAAGTGAGAAGGGGACTCAGAAAGCCTTGGAGGGGAGACATTAAAGTGCCTGTCTGGGGAGATGTCCGGTTCAATGGGTACATCCAGACCCCCTTGGTCATCATCTTCATCGAGATAGTCTTTGTCTCCCTCCCACTCCTCATAGAAAGCATCTGGATCGTAATCCGAAGGAGACGGATCCGACCGCCTAACCGGCGGCACTGGTTCGGACGGAACCAGGTGAAGCGATTGAACAATGCAAATTGCTTTGGCTATCTCGTCCGCGGTTGGAGTATGTGGTACAGGATCCGAACCAGCAGACTTTAGTTTCCTTTTTGATGGAACCGGACCCTCAGAGTCGGCTCTCCTTTTGCCCGAGGAGGTACTGCCTAGGTCAGTAGGCACCTCCTCAGGTTCGGCCGCAACCGAACTGGGCTGGCCATCTGGATCTACGGACTTATCAGCCTCCCTTTCCTTCAGCCTACTTAATCTTTTTTCTAGAGTGACTTTGGGGAAGTTTTTGCAAATTTGGCAGTCTGACTTGAGGTGGTCAAACCCCAGACAATAAACAAAGATGAGGTGGGGGCTCGGCTTTGGCAAAGGCCTCCCCACACTCAGTACAGTGCTGAAATCTAGTGGGACTGGTTTTCTTCTTGGGTTTCTCAGACATGGCCAACCTATTAAATTACCCTACAACAGCTTACAAGCCAGGTAATAAATAACCAATCAGTTACAAACCGTGTCACAGGTTTTGAAAAAGAACCAGAAAAAAAGCCTGGCTCTTTTGAAACCGATCAGTACCGGAACACCAATCTAATCCCACAAACATTTTTTTTTTTTAAAACAAAGTAAAAATAAGGTCGGTTCCTAACCGGGCCGACCGATAAGAAACCAAAGAAAAGAACAATTTCCACAGTTTTACCAACTAAAACACAGTCACTACCTATCCACTACACTACCTGTACCATAGACAGAGGCTGGAAATCCAAAACAACAGGGCTCTCGGTAGGATTTTTTTGTTGAAGTGTCCCGGACTTTCCTGAAAAAAAAAAAAAAAAAAAAATGGGGGTCCAGACCGAAAATCTGGAAGTCCTCGTGAAATTTTGGGGGGTCCCCACTGAAAAGAATGGAACGAGTCTAGAAAGTGCGTTTCAGTGTTTTTTATTTATATATCCATGTTTTGGTTTTTTTTTTATATTCCTGAATCATTATGTTACTAATACAATGCCGTCTTTTTTTTTCAGCAGACAGTGTTGTTTTGCATTCCCACAAGGTACCAGTGATGGCTAAGTAACCACAGCAGTAAATGATCACATAAAAATAATCACCTGTGTGACTGCTGATTGACTGTTATTCATTCATTTGTTCAATGACTGTCACAAATTACAGTGAGAAAAATGTACTTACAGTTTTGCAGTTCTTGTACACCGAGTTGGAATTTCCACTGCTGCAGTGCAGTTGCCCAATTATTTATTTGCCAAACTGCTACAAAGTTTGCCATTAGATTAGGCACTGACAGTAAGACTATGTAAACATTAATAGACACTAACAGTCATTGCTGACAGTCACCTATGTCTCCCAGTCAGTCACCTCTTGCCCAAAATACTTCTCCTTCGCTCTCTCCTGCACACTGACATTTTAGATGCAATTATAATCAGCCCCCCACCTCCCATTTCAGACTCCCTGGTAGTGCCCACCCACCCAACACTGCAGAAACCTCCCTCCCAGCTCCCACCCACCAATGATGACTCAGGCTTAGTTAGATAACACAATCTAACAGGATTGTGTGGTTGCTGCCCCGTGGCTTAGTGCAATTTTTTTTAACTGGCTAAACCAGACTGGCTACACTATCTTGACCTGGCATAAAAGTGATTATTTCTTCGCCTACACCTTCCCGCCCACAACTTCTCCCTGCTACTCTCCTGCACAAAATCTTAAATTGTAAGAATACATCAACCTGGCTGTACCAGAGACATTGATTTGCCTGGGTGACTGAAAGCCCCCCAACATTCCCACCCACCCCACCCTTTTATCCTTGACAGCTGATCTGTTGTTAAGAAGAGACAGTGCAGTGGCACAATCTGGTGGATATGACAACTGAGTCTGCAGTGTGTCTGCTTTCTGTGTGTACGAGTCATGGGTACTTCTATGCTGGCAGGCATTCTCCTAACACCCCTCCTGCCCAATCAACGTCTCCACACAACTCTCCTGCCCAGAACTTCTCTGACTCTCCTCCTGCACATTTCTTACCCACCCCACCCACAACCTACCTTGGCTCAGCAGGTCTCCCAGATCTGTCCAGTTGAACAGTGGCACATTCTAATCTGGTTGGTGGCATGAAATCTACACAGTCTGCTTTTCTAGTGAACTTCTTTTTTCATGGCAGTAGATTGCCATTTTTTCTGTGGCAATTTCTTAACACCTCCAGCCCATAACTTCTCCTAAACACCCTCCTGCCCATAACGTCTCCTAACACCTCCTGCCCATAACTTCTCCAAAACCCTCCTGCACATTTCTTAATTGTGTGTGTGGCAGCTAAGAGAGAACTCAAGTGCCAGTGTTCATGACTGGATAGCACATGGGGTGACTAAAAAGCTCCCCCATCCCAACCCACAATACCCTGACTCAGCAGGTCTCCCAGTCTGTCTGGTGTGTGGCACAATCAGGTGGTGCCTTGGTGGAATTATCTGCACGCGGCCGCCACACTGCAAGTGCATGAGTCTGTTTTTTTCTGTTTGAACTTCTTTTTTCATGGCATGCCATGTTTTCTGTGGCAATATCTTCTTCTAACACCCTCCTGCCCATAACTTCTCCCGTAACCCAACACCTCTTCCTCCTGCACATTTCTTAACTGTAGTGTACTGTTGACAGTAGAAGAAGCCACTGTTGCAGACAGACTGTGGAAAGAGCAGAATGGGGTAGGTAACTACATTTGACAATAATCTCAGACTGTCCCCCACTAAAAAAAAAAAAAAAAAACACAGAGACTGTATTGGGGCCATAATAGTTTACCCCCCACCACACACACACACACACACACCTGAACTTGTTAGACTATGATCCTCTACCACCAAAATCAAAATGATATTAAATTTAGCAGAATGGGGTATGACCATCCACCCACCACCCAGGGCCGGGCCAATCCCCAGGAACTTTAAATCTTGATCTGTTCCCCGGAACGGGACCCCCACTGAAAGTAGTATTGACCTTAAGGGGCTAAATTTAAAAATTGTATCCCCCTCCACCCTTGTTGGAACAAAACATTTTAATACTTATCTTCTACTCCTGTGCCCAAGTTCTTCCATCGTCCTGTCTCTGGGTCAGTGTCAATCAGTCAGTCAGTCAAATTGTCTCTGAAACTAAAAAATACAAAAAACTATGAAAGAATTATTAAAGCATTTTAAAATTTAAAATAATTATTTTCTTCGCAGTCTTATGGCCTTAAAATTTCTTAAGTGCTGGATGAGGGGCATAGTCTTCAAGTTCAGCTCCTTCTTGGGCAATCTGCATAAGCTTGCTCACAGTGTCTGCCTTTATGGAACATCTACCTTTGGTTTTTATTTTGTTTTGTACAGAAAACCCGCTTTCACATGCCACTGATGTAACAGGTGACAAGTAAAATCTTGGCCATTGTGACAAAATCTGGGAAAACATCTGAGTAGTTCTCAATTAAGTCTTGGCAGACACTACTGAGCAAAGTCAGTCCTTTTTTAGATTTCAGAACAAGTTTGAATTGTCTGTAATCTTTCTCAGCCCTGTGTTGGTCAATAAGTGCTGGCAGTGTTTCTTCTTTGAAGGTTGTTTCTTGGAAATAAGTGCAAACATCCTTGAGTTCCTGCAGTCAGGGCCGGCTAGTAACTACAGCCCGCTGCCGCTGGAGGCCCCGCCCACTGGCACTGACCCACCCGCTGACCCCCGCCATCCAACAACAACAAGGCCAGTAGACAAACAATACAATTGTAATCCCGCTGTTGCACGCACACAAATATTTCTGGGGCAAGGAAGATTAGACACGAGTACACCCCAGCCTGACTGACTGCTACATAACGCACGTTACCTTACCCTTCCCGCCTTCATCACCTCAACTCTACAAACGAAAAAAAAGGCAGCGCCAGCATCACATAGTTGCTTCGTAGACGGTAGTTGGTTGGTTCCTTCGCCTTTACTGACTGTACGTAGAAGTTCGGGGCCCCGCGATCTCAGCTGTTCGCCCATTGGGGAAAAAAAATATATCCTGCCCATTTGTTGTACATGCAGCTCCTGCCCTCACGCTGATTGTCCTGGCCACACAGTGATGTGACAGAGAGCCTGTCTCAGACTGTAAAAACTGCAGCATGTTTCCACACGTTCCCCCTATATGCTGCACATCATGGTGACGTGGAGGAGCAGTTGGAGCCAATCACAGGGCTCCACTCAGTCACTCAGTCCCTTGCTATTTTTTGCACCTCCTCCCCCTCGGACCTGAAAGATTTGGTTCCCACTCAGGTCCGTGACGGCTCCATAAAGATGATCCCTTTGGCGCTCTTGGAGTCCTATTCAACCAAGGACTAGTTCCAGTCGAGCGTTGGAGTCGGAGAAGGAGAATCTCGCTGGGTAAGTCGCTTAGGCGTCGCTGTCGATTAGCAACTGAACTTGGAGGAGCCAAGAAGAGAGAGAGAATGGACTCGCTGGGACTGGGAGAGAGAAAGAGAGAGAACGCCGTGAGAGACAACTCAGTCCACAGAAGACCACTGCTATCTGCAATTCTGCATGCATCTTAAGCCACAGCCACTCAACTGGTAACCCGGTTCCATTCTGATCTTGAGTACTGCTGCTGGCCTGCTTCCTCGCCACGCTGATACAGCCCTCAGTGCTAGTGTGCTCAGTACTGCTTGCTGTGCGCTGACTGCTGTGCTGTCTCTGTAAATCATTTATTTCTTTTAAGAAATAACTGTTACGCTCAGCAAGCAGCAGCAGCAGCTGGCCAGAAGACCACAAATCCAGTGTCTGTACTACTGTTGCCCAGAGTCAGAGACCAAGTTTTCTTCTTAGGTATGTATATTTGTTTCAATTGTTTGATGCTGTCAGTGTATTACTGATACTGCCTGCAATTAAGGTAAGGATAGTTGGGAATGGGAGATGAGATGGCTGCTACTGACTCCTGTTAAAGCCAAAAGTGTACTGCATTATTCTCTGTGATGGCAGTTTTTATTATTCCCCATTGTTCTTCCACTCTCTTCCTACCCATTTGCTAGTGCATTCTTGAGCACTTGCCCAGTTTAGCAAAGTCAGCCGTCCTGAAGTCCAGTACTTTTGCGTTTGTGAATGGCTTGACTCTATTGCTGTGTTTGTTATGAACCATACTGTTCGGTGGTCGCTAGTTCCCAGATGGCTACCACTTCTACATCTGTGATCATCTGTTCATCTCCATTTGAGAGAACCAGGTCTAAGATTGCTCCCTCGGTGGGCTCCAATACTAGATGTCTAAGGCATGCTCCTGTAGGGCATCTAGAATAACCCCACTCTTAGAAATGGCTGCTGACATCTGGCATATTCAGATCACCCATCAGCAATATCTCCCTTTTTCTGCCATTCTAAGTATACTTTCTAATAATAAAGCTGGTGTGGTTTACCCACAAGACTGAAAGCAGGAGGACATCAGGTCTTAAAGGCAAGATGAAATTTTTTCCTGACCGATGGAGGTGGTCACTTTGCCGTAGTGGTCAGGCTTAATCATAATTCAGCTGAATGATGAGACTAAGAAATCCTCCAATTTTATACCATAATATTTGTTCCTGACCGATGGAGGTGGTCACTTTGCCGTAGTGGTCAGGCTTAATCATAATTCAGCTGGATGATGAGACTAGAATCCCTCAACAATTTACAATAAGGAAGCATATTGGATTATATGGACAATGCAGATGTTTAATGCAGCAGAGTGGGGCAGAGGTAATAGAGCAGGGAGAGCTCTGTTTCCTTAACTATATGCTTTTGATTGTAGAATGATTACTGGGGGGGCCCCGCCCCGTCTGTGGAGCCCCAGTCATAGAGTTTGCTGGAGGCCCCCAAAGTCCTAGAACCGGCCCTGCCTGCAGTCCACGGTCCATTATGTTGGAGTCATCTGGGAGACACTTTGGATTTAAAAGAACATTTAAGTTATGCAGCAGCTGCATTGAAGTTGTCTCAAATCTTGTGTAAAAGTTTTCAATGAGTTGCGTCAGATATCCCCGAGATGCCGTCTGGAACAGCATTCGCAGTGATGGCTTGTCATTCACTTTTTGATCCTGCCACATGCCAGGACGTTGGTCGAGTACCTGAAATGTGTTCTGTAGCTCTACCCCATTCTGCTCTTTAAACTGCTGTAGTCTAGTAACTGTGGCTTCTATCATGCTGCTGGCCACCGAAATGTCAACACTGTCTCGCTGCATGACTAAAGACAGTTTATTCACCACATCTAAGACATCCATGAAAAAACAAAAGTGCATAAGATAAAGCAGACTGATTTCAGTTTTGTGTGAAGGCCCTTTGCTTCTGCCGCATAATGCTCTAGGGCTTGTAAAAGTGCAAGGTATGATCTACGAATTGCTTGAACTGCAGTATGCAGTGACAGCCACCGAAAACTTGCAGGTTCTTTTAGGGACAGATATCTGATATTTTCATCACTGAGAGTTTCCTGGATAAAACACAAGGCATTGTACCATACTGCAGAGTTGCTGTAGTATCTGTACACATTTTTGATGGTTACTTGATAGTCATTGAATACAGGGTTGTCCCGACACGCTTGACCTGCTGCCAGTGCCAGTCTGTGGGCAACACAATGAATCTGAAAAAGCCTTGGGTTAACTTGCTGTCTTAACTTTGCACCCACCCCATTGTGCATTCCAGTCATGACGCTGGCACCGTCACTTGCTAATGTGATGATCTTGATAGGGTCAACTGCATTAGCAGTACACACACGTAACAGTTCTGCCACAATTGTGTCTGTCCTCCCATCAGGTATTGTAATACAGTCAATAAAATGAATTTTGGTTTGTGCTTTGTGTATACACTTCACATAAATGTTCAGTTTTTTGTGAATGGTTACATCAGTGGTTTCATCCACTATTACCCCAAGGAACTGAGAACCTGCTAAGTGAGCTTTGATTTCTTCCTGTAGGAACTCGTTTATGGAGTCCAGCATGTCATATCTTGCATCCCAACCAGAGTAGACTATGCCACTGTCTTGCAAGGCTGGACAGCCATTTCGCTTCTGTGGACTGACAAACACACCAACATTAGTGTCAATCCTCAAGCAACAGCTGCCACAACCCTGTGCCCAGGCCCAAAAGATTCCATTCCTCACCTGCAGAGTTATCAATGTTTCAGACTGGTTGAGTGATTGCCCTTGTTTGGTAAGATAGTATATTGTCATTAACTAAGCAACTTTACTGTCATCCTTTGCCTCAGGACCCGAGATCTGCTTCTCAAATGTCACTGGCAGAGATTGTTTTTCTGCTGTTTTCTTTCCAGTTTGCACCAGCAAATGTTCTCGGTTTCTTTCATGTCTGTAGAAAGCAGACACTTGCAAATTCGTTGTGCCAGTTGTGGCAAATGGATTGCTTTTGCCACCTTTTTTGCACCAACTGCACTTCCCAATGACATCCCCCTCTGCTTCCTCCTTTACAAGCCATGGAAATAACTTTGTCCAGCTGTCCCTCCACAACCTTAATTTCTTGCTGCTTTTAGCAGATGCAGTCTGTTCAGACTGATCATCAGTTTCAACATTCACAAAGTCAACTGTCTCCCGAGATGTGCTTAAGTCATACTCAGACGATAATGTTGTTTGTTCCTTATTCTTTGGTGTGGAGGATTCTCCTCCACCAAAATAATCAGTAAGGCTTTGTTGAGACATGCTGCTCATGAGGCTTCCCTGCCCAGCTTCTTCACTCTCCTCCTCTCCTGGGAGCAATGCTACTTGGCCCTGCACAGACCACAAAAAAATTAAAAGACACAGTAAACCCTAAGATCACTAAACTGTCGCCAGAAATAGTCGCAATGCCCTAAACTGCCTAAAATAATCGTAAATAAAACAATTTACCCTTTTCTGTACTAACACTGGTGTCTCCTGGGAATGTGTGCAGCATGCACCCGCACAAATCCTTTTGAGTGACTGGGCGTTCTGTCTGACCACGCATTTGTTTTTAAACAAATAAAAAAGCTTTTTCTTTTCTCTGCCTTCTCTTTCTCTCTCTCTCCTACCACGTTTTTTCCCCCATCAATGGCAAAATGGCTCGGGAGCCTGTCGCTGAGCGCTCCGCTAGCTCTCTCTCTCCCCTGGCAGAACCAAGGAGCAGGCGGCTTGAAGGGGGAACTGATCGCACGCCCCCCGAATACTGCTGCTTGAACGGTCTTCATCCTCATTTCCCCCCCCCCCATCTGGTGGTGTGCGCCACTCTCCAGGTTCAAACCCACCAGGCGGCAAAAGGGGAAAAAAATAAAGCAGTTGCGCATTTCACGCATGCGCAGTACATGGCCCGCTCAGGACTCCTGGGGCCTGTGCTGCAGAGTGTCTCAGGGACTCTCTGGGCTGGCAGGCGAGCATCCCGAAGCACAAAATGTGCGTAAAGGACACGGATGCCCGCGTCCTCAAGAGCCCTGAACAAATAGCATGGTTTAAACCGAACGCTTTTAAAGCTTTACTGAACTGAGCAGAGGAATCTCCAGAGTGACTTCACTGTTAGGCGGAGTAAAGAATCTGACAATTACACTGGAAAGTACCACAAACAGAGGTTCGAAAACAGAGCTCGAGCTCAACGTTCTACGCTTCTGCACAGAGTTTCCTCTCTGGGGCAGTTCAAGTGCTGGGGCTAAACTGCATTATGTCAGAATACAGCAAGACTTCATGTTGTTTGAAGACTCCATTTTAGGGCCTATCCTATTTTCTCCTTACATCAATAATCTTGACCATAACATAAGTATTGCATTTATTTGCTGATGACACAGTCCTGTACACTTCTAGCTCATCTCTGTCTGAAGTAAGAGACGTACCACAAGCTGACTCTGCACAGCTTGAACAGAATCTTATTAAGGAAAAGTTTTTTTTTTTTTTTTTTTTTAAAAGCTCTCTTTCTTCACTTCCCATCCCTGAACTCTCTCAGGCCTCAGCTCTCATCAACTCGCTCTACCACCAGCCGTGTCCCTTGCCATCTTCAGAGAAGTTATGGACCTCCTCGGGTCCTGGGTGGGGACAACCCAGGGAGACTGAAGGGGTAGTGACAGGGAACTGGCACTGGGCATGTGGCGGTGGCACTGGCTGGGCCGTTGCCTATCCGGGTAGGGAGGGGTTATTCCCTTTGCAGTCCTGGAAGCCCTCCCACCCCCCAGGCGTGGTGCACACTCTGATGCTTCGGCGCACAGCAGCCCTGCCCAGCGTCAGCCACACAAAGTACGTGCAGGTCATATGCTTCTGCAGCAACCCCGGTCTCCACTAGGGGTCGCTGAAGTGCCGGACAACCCCAATCCCTCCCCCCGGGAGAAGAGCAGCCCGACGGGTGCTCAATCCCTCTCGCCTCCCTGCTAAACCCCCGACTCCAGAGCTCACTTCACCGAACTCGGGCCGCCGTGTGGTGAGAGCTGTGGTGTCCAGCGCCTCAACCCTCAGCACCACCAGGCTGAGAAAAAACTCCTTCTTGACACCAAAAAAACTAAGGCCATGATTTTTTTTTTGTTATTCTCTTCTTTATTTGATTTTCATACAGTACATTCCGTTCGATTGTGTCCATACATACATAAAAGTAGGAATCAGGCCCGGGTACACAGAGTGTTCTTATAAATATTAGAGCAGTTAATGTTCTGATAAAGTCCTAAAATTAGCTCCAACAATTGTAAAAATTATAGTCCAAAAAGGCCCAGGAAGTTCAGAGGACCTTAAATCTGAAGTGATTAGATTCGTGGAGGATACTGGTATAGGCCCTAGATGACAGAGAAAAACCTTAGTAGTTAAAAAAACCATTAATGCAAAATAGTTTGCTGTCATATAAATCAACTTCTAGGCACCCAAACCTCAATAATAAGAGGAGGGGGGGGGTCCCCAGCACCACGCCAGCCACACCCAAGCTGAAAGATAGGGGGAAAAAGGAGGAGGGGGGGGAGCAGCAGGAAGGGGGGAGAGCCAGAGGGAGGAGAAAGATTTGTCAAATTATGGGACAAACGTTGGGTCTTTAAGCATATAATATAAGAGCCATCTATTCCACCTTGAGTTAAATTTGTATTCTCTGTTATTTAATCTATAGGTTAATTTTTCCATGCAGTAGATTTGCTTAGATATAGACCACCAGTCCCGAAGGGTTGGGATGTTAGGGGTCAACCACAATTTGGTAATGGCCTTTTTCCCTGCTGACAAGTGAATGGCTAAAAGATAGCGGGTGCCCTGATCTCCGAGGTCTCCAGGGAGAATTAAAAGGATAAACACCTGCGGGGTCAGCTGGAAAGGCCTATCAAAGATCTCTTGGAGCTCAAGTTGTAGAGCTTGGATAAATGAGGATAGCTTAGGGCATGTATACATTACATGTGTAAGATGAGCTTTGCCTTCACCACATAGTCGCCAGCAAGCGGCTGAGCTTCCCAGAGTGTAGTGACTAGTGACCTCTGGTGTATATAAGTATCTAACAAGGAATTTCCAGGAGTACTCTCGCCATTGGTGTGAGCTAGATGTGCGAGCCACCTGCCTGCAGGCCCGTTCCCACTGTTTTTTTCCTATAGGTCTGCCCAATTCATGTTGCCATTTTTCACGGGTGTCAACCAGATTAGCCGCGTGAGAAGATATCAAGGCACGATAAAGGACTGATATTAAGTGCCTCTGATTTGGGGAGGAAAACAAAGACTGCATACTTACAATCAATGGGAGCCAGCATTCAGGACAGTGCACTGTGATCGGCAAGGACCCGTAATAGTGTCTTAATTGTAAGTACCTATAATGGTGTGAGTTGGGCAGACCAAATTTTGTCTGTATTTCCTGAAATGACCATAGTCTCCCTCCAGTTATAATTTGGAACAGATATCTTAGGCCATACCTTGACCATTGACGGAAAGCATTATCAAGCCTCCCGGGCTGAAAGTCTGGTAAGACCACTATTGGGCAGATTAATGGGACAAAAGGGAAAATAGAGAGCTGTCTCCTAACCTGATACCAAGAGGACACTCTATGCTGTATATCTGCGGGCAGGTTCTGGAAATCAGCTGAGTGTCTTGTCCCACGGTACAATATGTCAAAGTATTCCAAATCTGGAATAACTGCCTGCTCCAGCTCTGTCCAATGCATCTCACTTTCAAGTAGCTGTCTAGCAAATGCATGAAGAAGGTGCACAGCTTGGTAATACCGGTAAAGGTTGGGGAGAGACAGTCCTCCAAGGACTCTCGGCATAGTAAGGAGTTTCAGCCTGACTCTTGGCCTGCGACCAGCCCATATAAAGTAAGTTATAGCTCTGTCCCATTCCAGGAATACAGACCGGGGAAGTGTAATGGGGATATTATTAAAAAGGTACAAAGCTCTGGGGAGAGTCACCATTCGAATGAGATCTATCTTCCTAGACAGGCTCAATGGGAGTGTACTCCAGTTAGCCAGATCCTCCTTAAGGCGTGTGGTAAAGGGGATGTAATTCTGCCTATAGGCGTCACTCAAGTCCCTAGTCAAGTTTATCCCTAAATATTTTATCTACCCCAAGTCCCACTTGCAAGGGAATTGTTCCTGAATAACTTGATCGGGTGAGTACTGAAAAGTCAAAATTTCGGTTTTCGTGATGTTCACTTTATAGCCCGAAAGATGCCCAAATGAACTCAGTAGTTCATTAACTTTCGGGAGTGAACTAGCCGGGTTTCGTAGGTAAAGGAGAACGTCATCCACATAAAGAGCTATACGGTGTTCTTCCCCTTCTACCTCGATCCCAGAGATATCCTGTGATTGCCTGATTAGTTGTGTTAGTGGCTCCATAAACAAGGCGAATAGGAGAGGTGACAGGGGGCAACCCTGCCTGGTGCCTCTGTAAAGGGGGAAAGAGCTTGAGTGGTGTCCAGCGACTCGCACCCAGGCTCTAGGAGAGGAATAGATGTTTGTAATGACCTGAATTAATGACAAGAGGAAGCCCATGAATTCCATAACTGAGTATAAAAAGGGCCAATACACTCTATCAAAGGCCTTTTCAGCATCAAGGCTTACTAAGGCCGCAGGGACATCAGAGATGTTCATCTTACGAATTATATGATAGGTTCTTTTAATACTCTCAGTAGTGGTGCGCCCTCCTACAAACCCTGTTTGATCCCTGTGGACTACTTGTTGAAGAATAACTTCTAGCCTATGGGCCATAATCCCCATAAATAATTTATAGTCTGTATTTAACACCGAAATTGGCCGATATGATTCACATAGCTGAGGGTTTTACCGGGCTTGGGGATGACAGAAATAGTGGCGTATGCCCAGGTGGGAGGCGGTGGATCACCCTGCAAGACAGAGTTACAGGTGCTCAATAGGGGAGACAGGAGAAGCTGTTTTGTGGCTTTGTAGAATTCAGCCCCGTAGCTGTCAGGTCCCGGAGCTTTCACGGTTTTGGCCCGGGCTAGGGCACTGGCTAACTCCTGCATTGTGATAGGGCTCAACAACTGTTCGCCCTGTTCCGGCGAGATTCTGGGGAGGGCAAGGTCCCATAAGAACTCATTTATATGATCAGGAGATATGGAGAGTTCTGGGGTATACAAGGCCGAGTAATATGCGGTGAATGCCTCCACAATGTCATTAAGCTTATTCAGGGGCCTACCACCTGTTGGGTGGCGAATAGTAGTGATGTTGGCCGTCTTTCTCTGCTTTCTAACTTGACAGGCCAACAATCTTGTAGCCCTGGGCCCCACCTGATAGTACCTCTGACGGAGGAAGGTCAGGGCAATTTCTGTCTGTTGTAGTGCCAACCTGTCCAGATCTTGTTTAATCTGCTTAATTTGTGGAAGCACGGAGTTGTCACCCTGCTTATGTGCTATTTGTAAGAAATGCAGTTTCCTCCAGTCGAGTCTTGTGTTGTCTGCGGTCATTCACAAGCTGTGAAGTGTGTTTAATAAGATGGCCTTGGAGGACTGTTTTTATGGTATCCCAAAGGATGCCTGGGGGGATATCGGGGTTCGTGTTATCAGTTAGTATCTCGGATATTTTGTCTGCTAAAAAAATCTTTGAACTGTTTAGATTTTAGATGGAAGGGATTCAGACGCCAAAATGTATTCCTTTTCTGCAACCCCAATTTCCAAGTACTAATAATATGTGCATGATCTGATAAGGCTATATCTCCAATTTGGGTGTCAACCAAATGGTCTAGGTGTTCTACTTGAGTGAAGCATAAATCAATTCTGGAGTAGGTTTGGTGAACGGCCAAATAATGCATGTAATTCCTGGTATGGGGATGCATGTATCGCCAAGTGTCAGCCCAGCCCACCTCAGATAGAAATCTACAAAGGAGTTTCTGTTGTGGGGTTCTCCTGGGGTGTTAGGACTAGAAGAGTCCCTCTCTGGGTTAGGCAAAATATTAAAGTCTCCTGCAAGCAGCAATATGACTTTGGTAAATTGAGTAATTCTATCTAATAAGCCCCTGAGATCACCAACAGAAGAGTCTGGTGGAAAGTAAGCATTTGCTAGGGTGACCTCCGCCCTTCCAATCAAACCTCGGAGTAGAACCAGTCGGCCATATGGGTCCACCCACTTAGCCTGCAACTGCCAGGGAGTACAATGGGGTATTATTATAGCCACTCCCCTTCTCCTGCCACCCCTAAAGGTAGAATCATATACCTCACCCCTCGAGATCCACCCCAACTTTGCGTGCTCTGCATTACTTAGATGGGTCTCTTGTAGGTAAACAATATTAGCCTTAGCTTTTTTAACTTGTGAGAGGACCCTGGCACGCTTAACTGGGGTGGAGAGCCCATTAACATTCCAGGAGACTAATCTCAAGGGGGTCTCCTCCATAGTGGGATTTTGGTTAAGTGTGGATTTTTAGATAACAGACTGTGCGGGTGCCAGGGAGCCCCAACCCCCACTCACAACATGCCAAAGATATAGCAGTTAACTGGACACAATCGCAAATCCATAACAGTCTGGATGTCAGAACAATTTTCCAAAGTCTTAATCATAAAAACATCAGCTAGTAACCGGTTGCCCTCAAACTGGCAGCCTGCAGAGATAATCCAATAAGAACAATGTTCATTACTTTCAAAGGATGCATAGGTAAGGTAGCCAGTCTGAGATTAGCTGAAGCCAACAGGGCTGAAGCCACCTATGCCAACAATTAGATAATACAAACAAAAACCTGTAAACGAATACTTCCAGGTACCGAGAGCTTCCAAGGCACTCGGGTTTGAGGAACTCCTTACTAAAAGGGGGGAATCTTAGGAGAAGAGACCCCAAGGCACTTCTAATGCCTATCTAGGAAAGGGGGTAGCGGGTATTGGCTAGTCACTCTCCTGCAAGCCATACTCTGAAAGGGAGGGTAATTCCTAGGGGGAGAAATTATGAAGAGGCAAAGCAAGTACTGAACAGGGGGGAGGGGGAGGGAAAGGGAGGGAAGGGGAAGGGAAGAACGGGGTACATAAGGGTCCAAATTGGCCCATAACCGCCAAAATAAACATATACTGTGCACTCCAACCTGATCCGAATGGAATTCATGGCCACCCATATATTCAGATCCTGGATTAGTCCTCCTGGGAGGGTTGTATATGCCGCTATAGAGATGAACGGTCAGAGAAATAATCCTGGCATTGTGAGCCAGAGGAACCAACCAATTTCACACGGTGGCAGATCCCTGAGTACCATCAGATCATCCCTCACCCCACCAGGAATACTGATCCTAGGGAGAGAAGTCCACAGCAACAACAGCTGAGAGATGAAAATACTAACTTAGTGTCTGATATAGGCATATGTGGGTAGATATCACGTGAGAGAAAACAAATAGTAAGCGGTTATCTTACCCACATGTGCACTTGTAGCAACCTCAAGGAGGTAAATAACTAGCACAAATACAAAGGAGGGAGAACAAGAAAGGAGGAGAGAGAGAGAGAAAGAAAGTGAGACCAGAATTATAAGCACAGCGTGTTAGTGCTAGTAAAGAAGCAGACAATAATGGTTATGTAATGCCAGAGATGGTAGCAAGATATTAACAATAGAGAGCACTATCTGCGAGGTTGTTAGCTAAGGGGCCCAGAGGGAGTAGACTAATATCTGAATGGAACTTATGGCTACCCATATATTCAGATCATGGATTAGTCCCCCTGGGAGGGCTGTATATGCCGCTATGGAGATGAATAGTCAAAAAAAAAAAAAAAAAATTAATCCTGGCAGTGCGAGCCAGAGGAACCAATCAATTTCACGTGGTGGCAGATCACTGAGTGCCATCAGACCATCCCTCACCTCGCCAGGAATACTGATCCAAAGGAGAGAAGTCCACAGCGACAGCTGCTGAGAGATGATAAGACTGGCCCAGTGTCTGATCTAGGCATATGTGGGCAGATAACATATACAAGAAAAAAAATAGTAGGCGGTTAGCTTACCCACATCAGCACTCATGGCAACCTCAAGGAGGTAAATAGCTAGCACAAATACAAAGGGGAGCATGAGAAAGGAGGAGAGAGAGAGAGAGAATGAGACCAGAATTATAAGCACAGTGTGTTAGTGCTAGCAGAAAAGCAGACAAGAGTAGTTATGTTATGTCAGGGGTGGTAGCAAGATATTAACAACAGAGAGCATTATCTGCGGGGTTGTTAGCCGAGGAGCCCAAAGGGAGCAGCCCAATAACCAACAAGATAGTAGCCAAAAAGTCCTGCTAAGGGACGCTACAGCAGTCCCGCTGTCCATGCGCTAAACGTAGGATCTTGGAGACAGCTCCCATTAGTGGAAATATTTAAGTCTGTAAATTGTCAAGGCAGCCTGCCCTTCCAGCGCACGAATCAGGTATTCCCTTTTGACTGATCACGAAAAGTGTAAACGGTCTTACGGATTGCCTCAAGCTCCTGACGTTTTCTGACCTCCCGCTGCCCAGACTGCCAAGCCTGCTGGGCTAACTTTGCCACCAATGTTCCTTTATTGGGTCTTCCCAAGGGGATTTGCACGTCAACTTGATGTTTTCTGAGTCCTTCTATTGCCTCTTCAGCTGAGGTAAAGGTAAGCTGCCCATCAGGGTGGAAGACTATCAGCTTAGCAGGATAGGGGGTGCGAAAGCGAAGGCCCGCCTTTTTCAGCTCCTTTAGAATCGGGATATAGGCCCTGCGTCTAGCCATGGTTTCGGGTGCATAATCATTTTCAAAGTATAATCGCTGGCCCTTGTAGATAACCTGACTCATTTTCCAGGCTGTGTGAAGTATTAACTCTTTTTCTTGAAAGCGGAGAAAACGGACTAACATAGCACGAGGCCTCGCATCTGGGGGGGGGGCTTAGGGCCTAACGTGCGGTGGACTCTCTCAAACTCCAAAGTGGTATCGTTAGGAACTTCGAGTGTCTGCTTCAGAAGGAGGCGAATAAATCTGTGAGGATCAGTATCCTTCTCTCCTTCTGGGATCCCAGAGATTCGGATGTTGTTACGCAGACTCCGACTTTCGGCGTCTTCAGAACGCTCCTGCAGGGTGTGGACCTACTGATTAAGCTGAACAATGGCCCACTCTGTTCTATCAATCCTGGTGTCCGCTTCAGTGTAGTGTTGTTCCAGTTGCTCTTGCCGTTTCTCTAGTTTCCCAATATCAGTTCTTAGAGCAGTGGTGGTGGTGGTGGAGCAGAATTCGTTCCGAAAGTCTCTGAGCTCTGCTAGAACCATAGTCATTTGACGTTGCAGGGTAGTGAGAGGGGGCTGCTCGTCGGCACAGTTACTCTGTTGTGAGGTGGGTGGGAGCTACGGCTTCACTGCCGAATCAGAGATTCCACCGTCCTCATGGTTCAAGGGGGCGCTTTTTCAGGCTTTTCTCCCCTCTTTTAGACATTATCACTCCTCCGAGGGTGATTCTGCTCGAGGATTCTCAGTTTTAAGCAGTAAAATCGGAGGTTTATTTAGGCTACGGAGAGAGTCTGTTAATTCAGGCTTGCATCAGGAGGGTGACGTCACCGGAAGTCCAAGGCCACGATTTTTACTCACAACTCCCCACCAGCGCCTATCTAAACCTGCCTAATGACTTTATTGTCACCTCTCTAACTGAACCTCTTGAGGTTCTCTCTAAATTCAAATATGTAGGTATATGGCTAGATAATAAACTCACCTTTAATGACCATATTGATAACTTGACCAGCAGATTAAAATCCAGATTAGGTTTTTTCTTCAGAAACAGGTCCCTATTTCCTATTGAGATTAGAACTACTAGGCTTGTTCAGGCCACATTCCTGCCTTTACTCGATTATGGCGACATAATCTACAATTCTACTTCAGCCTTAAACCTGAACAAATTGGACGTGCCCTACGGTTCATTACTAACTCCCTTTTTCGAGCCCACCATTGTGATCTGTATGCAGCTGTCGGCAGGATGTCACTTAACTGCCAGACGTTTGATTCACTCTGGCACTTGGACTCTCAAAATCCTCCTGAACAAACTACCGAGCTATACAACATCCCTTATTCGCATCTCCCACAGTTCATATTCCCTTAGAAAATCTGACTTTATCCTTCTAGACGTGCCTAGGACTCGTACCTCCTTTGGTAAACGTGCCATCTCATATGCACTTCCAAATACCTGGAACAGGATCCAGTCTGTACTGAAACTTTCTAGCATTGTTTCTGTCAATCTCTTTAAAACCTTTGCTGCGACCAAATTAAAAAATGCCTGCAGCTGTTTCTATTCCTTCCTTGACCGTTGACTGTTGACTGTTATATCAACAGCTCAGTTCCCTTCCCTAATTCTTCTACTTCTTTAATTCTACTTACCTCTAATTTTCCTTCCCCACCCTCCCTTTACTTTTTATTTCAGTCATCCATACTTTTTGATACTCCTCCGTACTTTTCCTCCTTTTCCTTCCCCTCCTCTCTTCGCCCTCTCCACTCCCCTTTGCACCCATCTTATACTCTCCCTTCACCTTATGCATCCTATTGCTCTTGTTCCAACTTTTTAAGCTGTAGTCTCTACTTTTAATGATTTCTCCAGATTACGTTCATAAATATTACCTTTTCATGTCTTATTCTGAGCACTGTGTACCACATGTACTATATACTTTTATGTGTGTAATTTCCTTTGTTTGTATACGTTCCTGAGGACCTCCTTGTGAATGAGCTTGCTCAATGGAGTTTTCCTGCAATTAACTTGATAAGTACAGTCCTGATTGACCTTGCCACTTGACACTCACTGTCCCCAATGTCTGAAGGGGTCCTTAAAGGCACCAATATGCTGTTCCACCTCTCCCAGCAACCTTGCAGTGCTACTCAGACTGAGGACACTGATGATTGGCCATCCCAGGAGTCACGACATCACAAGACAGCAGCTCCCATGAAGTCCACTCAGTTTGTCCCAATAACCATTATTCCAATAAGGTTTTCCAAACCCAATCTCCTGCTTTACACCAGGACGCTGGGGGGGGCAGCATAATCTCCCAATGATCCTGACTTTGAAAGAGAAGGGTTACACATGCAAAAGCACAGTATGGCTGTATTTATCTTAACACGGTATAGCCCATTTCTAGATGGAATACAGAAATGAGAATTTTGGCAATAAATTTAGAGTCCTGCCAATATGTTTTACGTAAAACAACATCAATAAGTCTTTCTTCTCCCTGCAGACTTTACCCAAAGATATAAGATTGTATCCACCTTAAATCAGGATCAATGCTTATTCATACAATCACAGAGTTCACTCAAAAAAAACACCAAAAGGCATAATAATTTTCGATGAAGATCATCACGTCTCAGTTAGTTCATTTGAATTTCATTCCATCATGTGCCCCATCAATGAATGTCCTTAACATTTTGCTGTGTGCCCCACAGCTTTTTCAAGGGATGTGGTCCTAGATTTAAACATTTAGAAAACATAAATTCAATGCGATTTCTAAAGCACAAATTCATTGCATTCAAAAATCATTCTGCACCAAATCTGTCAGACCACCACATTTTCTTTTTTTTTTTTGTTAACCACCGATTACCTTGCAGGTTCAGGAATGAATCTCTCTGTCTCTCTGTCTCTCTCTCTCTCTCTCTCTCTCTCTCTCACACTCACACACACACACACACACAAATGTGCTGTGCAATAATACCTGACCGGGTTGGGAGTACTGGGAAATACTGGACCGCCCACTTAATGAATCGGATCTATTAAACTTCTGATTAGTTGACTCAGTACTTTGTTTACTCAAATAAAAATGATCCACTAAGCATAACTAAACGTCTTAAAATACTTTAACATTTCCCATCTGGTAAATTAAACATTCAAAACTATCCACCTGGATATGTCAATTTATGAGAGGTCACAGTCAGAAAAAAACAATACAGACAAATCTGGCATATCCTTATGCTGTCTCCAAACATAACAGATAAAAACTCCAACTAAATGAAAATAAAAATATTTACTTTCTACATATGTGAACAGAAATATAAACTAAAGACTGATAGTCAATGACTACAGACAGTATAATTTACCAAGCAAATAACCAGATCTCAATACCATAACATACTTCTTTTAAATATAATTCATCTCACTCCACTGAGATTTTTTACTGATGGAACAAAGGGATTTGGGTGGTCCCTAAAGGTTTAAAATCTCCATTCTCAAACAAAAATGATGCCCAATCAATTAAATCATTAAAGCCTATAGTCAGATTGAGGGTACTAAAATGGCCAATTCAAAAGGTGTGTGTGTGTGTCTCTCTCTCTCTCTCCAGTAGGAGGCGATCCCAGTTGCCTCCATGTCTTGTCATATTGATCCACTCCATCCCAAATACCCATAAAGTGGGACTGGGAGTCTTGCCTGCTTGACATGGCGTACCACCACAGCTTTCTCTTCATTTCTCCTTATGTCTGATTTACGCTCAGATACACTCTTTAACTCACACGTAGTTTTACCAATATAGGTTATATCAACTATTTATTGATGGTGACAAGAGCTGGAATGACATTCAAATAAACTCATGAAGAAGTGATAATCTTCATTGAAAATGTTTTGTGTACCACAGGAGGACTATATTTTGTAGAAACATACCAGTTTATCTGCTGGCTGTCTAAAACCCTTAAGACATTTTTGTAAATAAATGTTCCAAACTTCAAACAGGAAATATAATCCCATCTATTTTTTTCTTCAACATAAAGGAAACCCTGTCGGCCCGGTGGCGCTGAGAGTTGAGGCACTGGACACCACACCTCGTGCCACGCTGGTGACCCAGGTTTGGGAGGGAGCTTGTGTCGTCGGGAGTTGGTGAGGATAGGGGAAGTTTCAAGGGTCCTATGGACTGCTCCTTTCTCTGGGGGTCGCAGACGCCATTGCAACGTCCGAGCCTAGGGAGAAAAACTAAGAAAACTCCCCCAAATCGGCAGGTGAGGGAGACGGCAACCATCGGCACTCCAAGGCCACACGTCCAATATCGCCCATTCCTCCATACCTCTCCCTGGGGATTCTGGGGCCTCTCCAAGGGGCCAGGAGAGACTGGAGTCCTGAATCCGATGAAGCTCATGGAGGATGGTTCAGGCGGCCGGTGGAGCCAAGGATCTGTGAATGGGGCCCCGAAGGTAGGAAGCAGAAATAGTCTCACAAAAAAACAAAAGAAACCCGGTGTTTAGGCTGCTCCGAGCTAAATAGCATTTTGCTAATCATTTCTGGATTTAGCTACATATGGCACCATTCTAGTAGCCAAAGTACTACTACAAATTCAGATCCAAATTTCCGTGATTTTCTACAGTTTGGCTAGGAGTTTTGTTATTTAGCTGAAAAATCTGGATACCAATTATCCAAAATGCAGTGGGCTTTCGGACTTCCAGAAGAACCCCACAGTCTCCATTCAGAGTCTGGAAACTCTGTCTGGGATTAAAACTGACCTCAAAAATTGATGACTATGTCGGCAGTTACAGAAGAGTAGTTAATGGCCTGAAACTGTACAGAAACATTATGTAATTACTGGTCCTCATTTTTATGTCTGGATAACCAGAATTTTAAACCATGTTACAATCACCCAGTTGATATTTTGCATTACAACCGGGTGGTTGTAATCACTACTTATCAATCAAGCTTGCGCTACTGAAAGCACGAGCGCAGATAACTGTTTTCCGTATTCCCCTGCCTCAATGCTGCAGGACCTAGAGGTCCCAATTAATTACATTCAGAAAAATCATCTGGTTGGTCCTTTGTTCTCCTACTTGCTATGCCGCCAAAATAAACGTGCTAGTATGCCCACCAGCCAGTCCCTCTGATGATGAGAATAGCGGGTTAAGTCACAGGGGACATCTGTGCCAACATTTACTTATGAAGGCGAACACTTTGAAAATAGCGCATCGTCTTGCCTAGTCTACAGTTACTGATCACGCTGAGTCTGCATGATCAGTACCGCTAGGCTAAGTGCAACAATAGGCTGTTTCAGAGTGTTAGCCTTCATAAGTAAATGCCAGCACAGACGCCCCCATTAGCCTGCCATTCTCATCATCAAATTGCTGGCCGCTAGGGTACTAACACATTTATTTTGGTGGCATGGCAGGTGGGGGAATGCAGGATCAACCAGATAAAACATAAAAGATCTAATATGTAAGGTACTGAAAAATAATGTCCTCAACAGATTTGCTTTATTGGGATCTCCAGGTCCCACATCATTTAGGCTGGGAAACTCAGCAGTTTTCAGGACTTTCTCACAGAGCTCACACTCCTATTAAAAATGAGGACCAGTAATCGGGTGGTGGGTGGGTGTAAAACCAGAATTTTACAGACATCTTTGGTGTAGAATGCTTTTATAAACCCCTCGAGCTCCGCTCTAAGGGTTTATCAAGGTTTGAAATAAGGGGGAGCTGGGTGCTAATTAGCACCTGCAAATGCCATAGTAGCACCTGGTGCTCTCAATAAAAGAGGATCAGTGTTGCTAACTTCAGCACTTTTAGGACAGCTTTGCGGATGAATTGCGGAGTGCATGCATCATGTGCTGGAGATGGAGTTGTGTCTTGGAACTGCTTGGACAGTGAGAGCAGGGAGAGCGTCTCAGCAACATAACAGTAACCCTTCTCAGAACATCAACTAGAGATGCTCCGCATGTCAACTGGAGATGGGGGAGGGCTTGCAGCTTAAGTGGTCTAGCTGCAAAATACAGTATCACTTTCGCGCCAATGTAGTGAGGTGACGAACAGGCGGGCAGGTGGGAAAGAGAGTCTTACACTTTTGTCTTATGAAGCTGCAGCAGACCAGTCCTGAAATAAAAAGTTGGCGCTATGAACCACCTTACCTTTCTGGCCTTTGACTAAACTTATTTTAGTCTTTTAAAATATTTTCTACAGTTGTAAACTCAGAGAGAAAAAAAAAACAGCAACAGTTGAAGCAAATCAAATGGAAAAAAGAAAAGTAAGTGTAGAATTTACACAATCCACCTATACAGAAGTAAAACTGCTAATTGGAAAAGGTGCAGTTGGTCTAAACTGAGACATACAAGGAGGCACTTTGCCATTTATCTTGTACTTTTGTCAATTAATTTAAAAAAAAAAAAAAAGGAGAAAATATATTAGTGTAGTTTTTAATTAAATTCTCTCCTCCTCTTTGAATTAATTGGCAAATGTATATGACAATTGGCAAAGTGCCTCCTTCTGCATGTGTCTAAGACCAACTGCACCTTTTCCAATGAGCAGCGCTACCATGAAAATGTGTTAATGTAATTATTGTGTTTTATATAAATACATAACTGGCAGATTTACAGATATTTAACATTTATATAAGATTCCTAGAGAAAATTTTTTTTTTTTATTTATTTATGTCCTTCCATTTTATTCCCCATCTACAACATCTCAGTGCATTTTTATCTGTGTTGATTTCAACTCCAGGCTTTGCCTAAGTAGATCCTGGTCTGCTGGAAATTGCCGCTACCCAGGAGCTATTCATGGCTCTTGCCTACCAAATCCTTATTTCGGCCCCTGTTTATGTAGCATCCCACACCTCGGGTGTGTGTAAAATTCTGGTTACACCCACCCATCCATGTATTATTCTTTATATAATGCAGAGTAAAATAATATTCTGGCCCACTGACATAAGACCCGGGTTTGCTTCCTGTGGTGTGTAACCCACCGTTATGGAAGAACACCCAGATTTGGAGGTGGTCCGCTCATTATACTGCCAGTCTACTTCCTTTAGTAGGGATTGGAATGGAAGGATGATACAGGTGACCACAGCAACCCCCTTACCACCAGAAAGTCAGGCGTGGTGAGGTGGCATCATGACACAGGGCAATAAATGGGTAAAAAAAAATCTCACAGGAACATGGTAGACTTGCACTCCTTAACCGCCCATGCCCTTATGGCCCCCTGACTGCTCTGCAAGTCCCTGTCCCACGCTGGATCCAGGAGGAAGGAAAGACCCATTTGCTCCTGAGGAAGTGGGGCACACACAATAGGGATAGGAAAGGGCAGTAGCTTCACAATGATTAGAAAAGACTCTGTGGTGTCAGTGCCAGTAGTCACAGGTGATGACACCTTTTTAAAGCTGTTTGTATTGTTTAGTTATTAAAAGAATAAATAGGCAGGGATAGCCCAACTGCCCAGTGGTATGCACGTTTACTTACCAAGCCAACAAGCTTAGTACACATCACACTAACACTTAGCATCATTCATTAGGTCCACAAAGGAAGTGTGTAAGTGTGAGTTGGGAGGATGGGAATCCTACTGTAAGCAAGATGCTGATGTAGGATGAAAAGGGAGTCATGCCTCAAGTCCTGTGCTGGTGACTGCCAGATTAAGATGGGTGGGCTTAGTCCCAGTCAACCTTTGAATGGTCTATCGGTCTCCTATTGCAGGCCATGGCCCAAGGGTTGGGAGGGACATTGGGATGAAAAATAATGCATTTGTTCTGCCCAGTTATAGTTCCCGGGCTTCTGAAACCTAATCTTCCTCTCTGGGCTGGATTAGTTCTGGCCAATTTAGGCTGCTAGCTGGTCAGCTTGGCTATGTGGAGTGGATCCTGGGCACAGGAAGGTATCAGTGGTGGGTAGCCAACAGCATTAACATACAGGTTTGTAGACAGGGCAGAGGAGAGCCTGGTCAACCAAATGAGAAGGTGGTGGAAAATAGTAAGCAAAATAAGAGATGCATGTGTCAAAAAATGAGATGTCTTTGTGATTAGTTTAAAACTTGCTGACCCAGAGGGCCCAGATGTCTCCAATTCTCTCATGGCCCAACAGGGCTTTGTACTGGCACTGCTATTTCGATCACTGCCCACCCTTAAGCCAGAAAGGAACAAATGCATTAAAAATTGCCACTGGTCACTCAGCATGGACAATCAAAGGGAAAAAAAAAAAAGAGAGACTATGCTTTATTGGGCAGATAACTTAATTTCCAAATAAATAAAATCTTGAAAGGAAGTATGAACTGGCAATGCACAGCAAAGTCAGTGATACGATTAGTATATACAAGAAATAAGTTATATTCATTCTATCAAGTTCTTGGACTCAACAGCATAATTGTCACAAGGTAGAAAATACATTTAATTTAAATTGAGTGTTTCAGCCTCTGGCTACTTTTTTTTTTTTTTTTAAATCAACTGCAACAAATCAAGATATGGTAAATCCAAGATTTGCCTAACCACATCCCTAATTTGATAGATTTTTTTTGTCACTCTAGGACATGACATATTTATCAAATCAGCATTCAGAGGTAAATATTGTACGAGTTGCAAACTACACCTAGGAGGAGTAGTATATGTTTGAAGATACTGGCAATCATTATATACACGTTTCAGAATTATGGCAAAGCTCTGCTTCGTCACTTTCATGATGTGACACCGAAAACAAGGGGAGACTACAACTAGAGTGGCACAGCTGTCAAAATGAAAATGATGTACTACTGGATCTTGATAGGAGTACTTTAAAAATGATCATTCATGCTGCGCAGTTTTGTACATAATTAAGATAACAGCATTTCATTTTCACAAACTGAAAAATGGCAAATGAATTATGGAAACAAGAAGCAGTGAAAAGATAAGTCTTGCTTTTCCAAATAACAACAAACATTTATAGTTCGTGCTTTTTTTCTTTTGTAATACTTGAAAGTCTTTGTTGCAGGAAAATCCTGTTTTGGAAACAGCTACCAAAAGGAAGCCCTCCATAACAAATTCACTATAACCACAGCTTCAACACAGCATAGGCACTTACAGTGAGCCAGGAGACACTTGTACTCTCAGATAATGTGTGGGACAGTTCTCAATGATCAGTGATGACATCAGAGGTCAACTGTCCTTCAAACTGCTACAATAAATCAGCGAAAATGTCTTCCAACAGATTCTTGCCTTGTCGCCATTAAAACTCTGCAGACAGACTTAGGAGCCTTTGCTCCACAGGGTCAGCTTTGAAAAATACACACATACACACACTTACTTCAGCCCATCTTTCATACACATACATTCCTCGTAGACTTTATTACTTAGGAGATCCTGTTTTCATAAAAATGTCCTATCACTTGGCTTTCCTCTGGTCATGGCTCTGTTGTTTACAGTCCCCGATTGTGCCAACGCTTTCCCTGTTAGTGTGAATCAAAATGTTACCATTTGCTAAATGTCTTTCTACAAGAAAATAATAATCCTATGTTTACTGTATGTGCTTGCGTTTAAGTGGACTAGCGTCACACTGTCAATTTTAGCGAAATTACAAACTTTATTTTGCTGCCAAAAGTGGATGAAAAAATCTTTTGTGACCAACATCAGGTACAGAATCTATCTTTGTGGTTAGAACTGGAAAAAAATTAGGTTGCACAGTTGCAAAAATAGTTTACTGTCTTAAACCCCCCCAGACAGTTCAACCGCGTAGATAAGTCCCCATTCTTGGGCCCTATTTTTAGTATCAAAAACTAGACCTGAATGTGAGTATATAAAGCATATCACTTCTGCAGCGACCACTGTAATGTTACAAGCAGAGGATTCTCATGTCACTTTGTAGACAAGTTCGCCAAAGCAGAGGAAGACCAAGTGCAAGACAGCCTATTTTCATGTGACTGTCCTTAGTAATAAAGAATGAGGAGAAAGGTATACACATGAAAACATGTATACCTGTCTCATGTGAACAAAAATATAAATAAAAAAAAAAATACAGGAAAATCTTAATTATAAATTAAATTCTGTCTAAATAGGTTTAACAAGGTTTTCCCTATGATGTCAAAGGTTATTTAACCTAGATAACAGACAAACGTATGACAAACAGTTTTGCTTCACACAGGTGTAGCACATTATCTAGAATGTATCATGAGATTTACTATACAGTACTGTTTAAAAAATGGCCACAGGGAGGTACAGATGTGCAACTTCTAAGAAAGTAATGAAAAGGTCTCATATTTTCTTATATAGCTCTAAATACAATATTCCAATAGAAAAGCAAATACAGGCCACCTCTATAGCCTAGTGGCAGCACGCTGTGCAGGTGACTGGAGTCCAGTCACTGTGCTGGAAAGTGGGCCAGGCTGTAGGCAGCTGCCAGATGGCAGCACACCCTAGCCGGGGTGAGCTGGCAATGGATTCTGGTATCCTGCGACCACTGTGGGTGGGCACGGAAGCTTGCTCCTTCTGCAGGTCACACTGTAACAGATGCTGATGGGAATGGCTCACACCAGAGGGAGAAGGGAGACTCAAAAGTAAATAAATTCAGGGAAAAATTCCTGCCATCTGCATAACATCAAATTTGCCTGATAAGGCTATATTCCTGCCTGACAGCAGGGGCAGGAAATAAAAAACGATATAAATAAAAGGAAATACACAATTTAATTCTGAATCATTGTAGTTGTAAGAACCCACAGGAACTCTGTTTCCCCTTTGCTCGGTCTTACAACATTGTCTTACAGTTTCTTCCACTCCTCTGCACTCTTTCTCCATTGAAAAGGAGTTCCTTCAGTCAGCTTGGTGGCATAGAGGGCTGAGGAGCAGAGTTCCTTACCTCCTGCCATGCTGACAGCCAGAGTTCGGGAATGAGCCTGGGTTGCTGGAGGTCTGTTGGGGGTTGGGAAGAGGACTAAACATCCGGCAGACAGCTCTCCCCCTATGGTGGGAAGGCATGACTGCTCCACCACCGGCTGCCACCAGATGGAGGCCTGGGGGTGGTGCTGTCACACGAGCAGCAATGTAGACAGGGGACACAGTTCCGTGGCATGTTTGAGCCTACACCCACACACAAATGTTCATGTGCCGCTGTGGCAGGAGACTCAGGGAGAAAAGCAGAAAAGGCTGGCGCAGGCTACATGAAGTCCTACCACCTGCCCCCAGCCACAACCTGAACTACCAGATCCATGCTGGATATGCATCTCCGGGGGGGGGGGATGGCCCCCTCCTTTCAGGTCCTACCATGGGAGTCTCTAGCTTTGGTGAGTACCAGGACAGGTGGTTGCCACTCGGAGGGGGACTAAGAAAGCCTGCCAGAATCATCCAGGGAGTAAAAACCAATACGGAAAGAAAATGAGTTTCTCCTGGGGTAACTAACTACCCCACACATACACAAAGCTAGAAAAGGACGTTCTACTCCTTTTCCAATTTAAATGTCAGGAGAGTTGCATTACCACAAATAAGGTTCAAGGAATTATGCACTACCGAAAAAGAAAAGAAATGGGGTACACAGTTCACTGTAAAGTAGGCAGAAAAGGCAGTTTCACTGGGCTGAATCTTATTCACAAGGGACAGGTGGAAAATCATTTTTCCAATGATTCTGCATTTTGTGCCAGTCCCTTGCCAGCAATACCCCAAGCTATGCTCAAAGGGGGCTACATTCTCCTCCTAATTTAGCACATGTCAATGTATGATGTGTATACAGAAGGGGGTGGTTTTGTCATGCTAATGGCATGCAGTACCATGTTCAAAGGCATGGCCACTCCTGTCTGGCAAGTCACACTTTTACAATGCCATTGCTTGTGCAACAATAATATGCAGGCAGCAGGAGTGTCAAGCAAAAGTGCGACTATTCCTAAAACACGGATGGAAAATGGAAATCAGCGTGTGACAGTCATCAGAGCTGCTGTGCAGCAGAATGTGGCTGGAGAGTGGGGATTCACTGGACTACCTGGGATGATGACGAGGGATCAAGGTCTTCATTTTAATTCACAGCCCCCAAGCAAGCATCCGGTATGGGTGAGGCCGGTGGGGGTTTGAACAAAGTACACACCACACACACACACACACACACACACACACACACACACACACGGTAATGGGCACCCACGTGGATTGAAGACACTCTGTGAAAAGTGTGGAGGACAATGCAACTTTTGCATTTTGGTGAGCCCCCACATCTCTGTGAATAATGGCTTTTTGTTTCAGCTAAGACAGCACTACTGCTTTTCCATGCTGAAATCTTTCCCTCGGCAATACAGCACCCGTCAAGACTACTAACCTGATCTGGTTTAAAGGGGCAAGTTTCAACACATAATATATGTAGCACCTGCTACTTTGTAAGGGCATCTGCTACCATTTCAAGGAAAATCTCTTCAACTGTCAGTTTTTCTCACAGGATGCAACACCAAAAAAGGTATCTGAGTAAACCACACACAGCCCCACGCATTACACAACTGAATGTTGTGTGCTTAGAAACCTGCTGCTGTGAGTCTACTTAAGCAATAAGGCATAACAAGGGGTTAACATAACGGGGACAGATTTTCAAATTGCTTACAATACCACAAGCCCCAGTGCACTACAGATATGGCGCATGGGGCTTGCAGCAGTCACCAAGCCGGCTATCGGTATTTTCGATCCCGTGTGCCAACTCCTGCAAGTTAGACCAACTTTTTCTGGTCTACTTTGCAGCAATTCCTTTTTACAGGGCTTGCACCAACTACTGTAAATCAGGTAAAGTGCTGTAACTAAATCCGACCTTCAAAATCGGGCACAATTGCGGCAAAATGATACCACAACTGCGCCAAAAACAGTGTTGATGCAGGGCTGACACAAACCCCTGTGCTGCCCAACTAATCCAGACCAAAGTCTTTGAATCACTCCCTAGGTGAGTAATGTGGCACGAAGCATAGCCAAATACCTCCCTGTCCCAAGAGTGCAAATGATTGTCAGTTTAATCCCTCGGAATGCTTTGCCATTATAAAACACAAAACAAAAATTGCTGACAGAGCACCTTTTGAATGTTTTGATCACCAAGCAGGAGATTTTCAGTAAAGTAGTCCAAAAGCCCCAGATTGCTGGTTCAGGATGTCAGAATGCATATTTACATCCATTCTGCAGGACAGTGCATGGAATGCTGCTACTTTTGCAGAAAGAATTTATGCACCATGGTGAACAAAGTAAGTGATTTGACACCTTTTATTGGACCAACAAGGATTTTCAGTACGCAAGCTTTCAGGCTTACTCAAAGCCCTTAACGGCTCTCTGCAAACCTTGTGTACTGAACTGCTTGTTGGTCAAATAAAAGGGATCAAATCACCTTCTTTGCTCACCTGTTGATTCAAGGACCACTACAACCACAAAACTTCTCTGCACCATGGCAATATGGCTCTATACATGACAGTTTAACACAAATTAATGTTAAGGGCCTTAGAATGCAGACATAAATGAGACTGCAGCATTTTTACAGCCCTTATAATTTGGTAAAACAAAGCAGCAGTGCAACAAAGAAGGTCCATACAAGTTTTATATTGATGGAATCCACCCACCCAGGCAGTTTCCTTGTGTGCCTGGCACTATTTTCAGTACGACCAGCTGCCCATCATGCACAAGATTTTCTATTAAAACCATAATCAGCTATATGTAATTGTGCATGTTTTAAGTTTGCATGAATTTTACCACTTTGCTGCACGAGTTTTCTTTTTAATATACAGCTGCTCCACTTTGTACTAAATAATTATATACTACATCCACTTTGTGTCAAACATTCTCATTCAAAGCATGTCAATTTGCACTGCATCATGGGGGAAAAAAACGGATATTAAAATCTCACTACTTGGAACTGGCCTTTTTCAGGAAAAACAAAAAAAGGACAATCAGTGGCCCTGCTTAAAGGGGAACAGTCAGCACAAAAGGCCCCACCCTCAGGTTTGGGGCTGGTCCTAATGTATTCTTTGTGTGCCAAAAACATTTTTGTTTACTTACTGTTTAATATAGCAAACACAGTAGAATCAACAGTCTAATTTTGTTTAGTTCTAGGCTACAAATCTCAGAATCTCCTGCAGCTGACAGAGTAGTAGTCAGCAGTGAGAGATCAAATAGCCTGCAATGCATGTTACAGCTTTTATAATCGATGATCAGAAGTTTTCTGGGTTTGCTTTTCTCCAAGGGCTAAGTACTGCCCTCTGTGACTTTACTTAGCCCAGGGAGAAAAACAGGACCAGCAAACAAATGCTCAGGAGCAAGATATTCAAATGTTACTGCCGGCCCGGCGCTATCAGGTTGCAGCTTGTGCTGGAGGGGGCATATTCAGAGGCCCTGCACATGCTAAACCGTTAGCATCAAGTACTAAGATAATGCTGCACCGCTGCAAATAAGGGTCCCTCTTGTATACAGGTGCAGCAGCATGTTCAAAGGTTTGCAATGATGGTAAATAGCACCCAAAGCAGTGTCAACCAGGCGCTACGCCTGTGTTCCCACCACCACAAATGGCAGGACAGCTGTACTGCAGTGGTCTGCCCCCGATCGCCCATCATGACAGTGAGGCTGCAGGCCCTGGTGTCCAGTGGCACCCCCAAACACCCATCCCATGTAGTGTGGCTAGTGGCACCTCCCACCCCACCCTGTTCACCTGTCCCAAGGTAGTTAAACATGTCCCTAGTGTCTAATAGCACCTGTCACCCCCTGAACACCCGTCCAATATTATGCAGAGGTATCCCTGGTATCTAGTGGCACCCCCCACCCTCCAGCACCTGTGTACAACAGTACAGACTGCCATAGTGTCCAGTGGTACCCCCAAAATCCCATCAACATCCGCATTCCGGCAAGCAATGGTGGTGCAGCAGCCTCACACTCCCACTGAGCACCACCCAACTCCAACTTCGTGCCTCTACCAGAGTCTCTGGTGTTCATGGAATCAATACTGTGACTGGCACAGCCCTCCTTTCACCTCCCAGGCTGGCTGGCATATGAGCTGACAGTGAGTGCGTGTACAATATATAGCTCATACGGCAGCCAGCCAAGGAGGATGGCTATGCAGGTTGTCATATAAGATTCCATTAACATCCCCAGAGACCCTGGTAAAATGGGGGAGGGAGAGTTGGATGGGTGGTCTACTGGGAGCAGAAGGGGTGAGTGGAGGGCTGCTGGTTAGCCAATGCTTACCGATGTGGATGTCGAAGGGCATGGGGGGGGTCCAGGTATCATGGGACACCAGGGCAGTCCTTCCATTGTGCATGGGTGCTTGGGGGTGGAGGGTGCCTTTGAACACCAGCAATAGGTATGGGTGACATGAGATGGGTGCTCCGGGGGGGGGGGCCTCTAGACACCAGGCTATGTATGGGTGACAGGACGGGTGTTTAGGAGTACCATTAGACACCAGGGATACGTTACACTACAAGCAACAGGTGTTTGGGAGGTTGACGGAGGTGCCACTAGACATCATGGATAGATTACATTACATGGGATGGGTGTTCAGGAGTGACAGTGCCGCTAGACACTAAGGATATATTACTCTACATGGGACAGGTGCTTGAGGTTGGGGGATACCAAGGATGGTGTCTGGCACACACAGGATGGGCACTAATGGGCTGCCGCTCACCATGCAAATGAACCTATAATGGGCAAATGGCCCCTTAGTGCCTTGCATACCCAATGAACTTATCTGCATGCTGTGGCTCAATGTAGCCCATGTGGGTTCCAGTGCTATCCTATCCAGGAGTGCTATTCCCCGTGGACTAGATACAGCCCAGATCCATGTCAGGGCAGCACAGTTTTACTAAGCGCTGTGCCGACGCAGGCCTATATTAAGTCGAACAGTACTGGTTCACTATCCAACTGATTACAGCAGCAGCTGGGTCAGACACAGGTGCAAGTGCAGTGCAAGCCTTTGCACTGTGCTTCTGCCTCCTGTTGAATATCTGGCCCCAGAGCTTATATAAAATGCACAGGGGATTCTGGAATTTGTAGTAATAGAGGTCAGCCTAGAACTAAGCAAAATTAGTCTGATACTGTTTACTGTATTGTAAGTAAAACAACATTTTTTTGCTCACAAAGTACACAGTGGGACCAGCCCCATACTTGAGTGTGGGGCACTTTGTGCTGCTCCCCTTTACATTTTGAATCATAAAAAGGAACTCTGCCCAAAAAAGCATCATGCTGCTGGTCAGTACATCCTGCTTCTGCTGCTCTTTAATGCAGCAATGTTCCTTTCCTCTCATGTCTGGTTTGATTAGAAGCAGCCTTTAAAAGGAAAGGGAGGGCTGAGTGTACTGGCTGGCACTGTAGTTCACTGGTATACTAAAACTTTAAACTTCTGGGGCCTCCTTTTTAGTCACTACAGGTAGTGACGCAAAAACAGGCAGAAACCAGATGCACCACTGCGTCACCACCAGCTAGCACCACATGGAAAGCTGGGCGCTTATCGCAGGGAATTGGGGAGAGGAGTCCACAACAGAGATACAATGCAAAAACAAGGTATGTACCCACCAATTAGGTGCGTGTGAAGTTCTAAAAGTACAGTACGTGTGGCACTTTGGGAAGCTGGTAGTAACAGCTGACTGGCTGACCACACTGACCAGTCAGCTGTCTGTACTACCATATCATCACCAATTTGTTCCCTGTGAATGAAATCAGTGATGACAGCTGGTCACCGCTATGTGGGTCAAGGTTTTTTTTTCCCTCTTCTTTCTACAGCTGTCTCACCTGACTGTATCCTTCTTTAGGTGATTGTGCGGGGTGAGTGGGTGAATACTGTGTATATGAATGGAACCGGAGTGGGTGGTGGTAGAAATTTAAAATGCCACTCTTATGCACTGGGGTAGGGGAACTTTTTTTTTTTTTGGCATGTTTTTGTTTTTTTCACTACTAATCACAGATTAATTTATTAAAACAGAGCCTTTCCTAGGAAACGGGGGTAGGGAGACGAGTGCTACTTGGGTGGGGGGCAGTGTTTTAAACTGGTTGTGTATGGGGGGGTAGTTTCATTCTTTACGAGAGTGGGTTGTTAATTGTTTTGTTTTTATACATTAAAATCAAAAAAGTGTAAGTTTACCACATGTAGTTCCTGATTTCGCCTTAACTATCTGGCAAATTTAAAATTCACAACACCCATACTGCCAAAATGCAGGAATGTTCCTTTCACAAGGTTGGGGCATTGCATTGTGATAATCACATTGCACAATGTGATGCTGTGAGCTGGGTGCTCTATTAGTATCCCCACCAACCCCAGTAGGGTGGGCCCAGATGGGCCACTGGTCTTGGTCCCCACTCCCTTGTCCCAACAACCTGTGTCCTGGCAGTCCAGTGAAGCCCCTCCCTGGCCACCCTTATCAGCCGTACCTAGGGGCTGCAGACCCGGAGGTACTCTCCCAGCTGTACCTAGGGGCTGGAGACCCAGAGGTACTCTCCCAAAGATCCATCCAGTGCACTGCTACTTGTTGCAGCACTATGCTCATGTGACATTACCACTTGATTTAAAAGCTGATAACAGGAGAGACAAAAGAGGCTGCCATCAGTCATGCAAGGACGGCCATTTAATGCTGAATAGCACTGGGGTTCATTTGCACAGGGGCTCCTTCCCCACGTCCCTATTGGAACTGCTCAAGAAAAAATTTTAGCCACTGCTGTGCACAGCTCAACAAGGTTGCCAGTGGTGCCAAGTTCTTGCACCAACAAAACAGGGCCCTGATGTTTTAAAAATAATAAATGCCATCCAATCACACTAAAAATAGCACCAGATGCAATTGGAAAGTGATAGGGTCCCATTGCTACAATCAGAAAAGATTAAAAAAAAAAAAAAAAAAAATGTAGCAACTGCCAATACAAAACTAAATATGCATAACAATAAATAAGAAATATGCATAGCATTTTGCATGTGACCTTGTGTGAAGAAACTACTTCCCATTTGGGGTAAATCAAATGCTTAGTAACTAACTGCAATTCAAATATAGCTTTGTTCAGCAGTTGATGAAACTAGTGTAGTTTTTTGCTACACCAATTCAGGTAAAATGTTCCCTAACCATAGCAACTATGGGCAGGATTCATGACACTCGGCGAAATACCCGCAGCTGCAGGTAAACCTCGGCACAAGTCAGTTGCGACTTGCGGATCCGCAGGTTACCCGGAGCGGTGGGTATTCAAAAAGGTGGAGCCAAATTACGACCGGCTCCATGATCTACAGCTGCTTGCAGGTGGTGTCGTCGGGGATTTGGTTGCAGCTGCGGGAATGGGCTACGGCTGTTGGGAGCAGCCGTAACACCCTCTGCAAGTGCTGCGGCTGTGAACCGCTACCGCCGCAGCAGCGGGAGATTCCAGTCCGCAAAGGCAATTGCAGAGTGGGACTTAAGTTCTGGGCGTTCGTGAATCCTGCCCCATATGTATTCAATGGATGTGATTCATAACAAGATGAACCGCTTCCCTGTAGCTGCTCTTGACAAGCAAAAACTCTGAACAGGATTTGTGTAGGACATGGCCCCTTGCAGTAAATTCAAGAGGATCCATGGTTTGAAATGGAGGGACACAAGAGCCCCAGTTCCCACAGAACCAGAAGTCCTGCTTACAAGACATAGTTTAACGTGAAAAAAGCATCACAATACAAAACAATTCACATTCTGTATTTTTCTTCGCAGGATTGTTAAATATTCTTTACAAAAATTCTACAAAATGCTTTGTTTTAAGGCGTGCCCTAAACACTTTTTACACTGCATCTCATTAATGCCTATGGGCTAAGCCTACAACTTCTCTTTTTCAGCTCATTTATTTTATTTACACTGGCAATTTATACAAAAAAATCTATCTTACAAAACAAAATACCTATACTTACAAATTTGTGTCCTTTTCTTTCTCTTCTGACCTGCCACAGCTTCTCTTAATTCTGTCACCTGGCTCACAATAAACCTGCTCTGAATTCTCCATAACTTTGTGTTGTCTATCTTCTGCCCTGGGTTCCTCCTCCTCTTCAGTGTATTTATAACATGATCCCTCTCTTTCACCAGTCAGGCACTGGACCTCTTGTGTACTGACACAATAATTTTTCACTTGATAAGACAGGACTGACCCGTCAACCTGAAACAGCTGCCTTTTGTTATCATTCAGGAAAATTGCACGTGTCCCTCTCTGCTGAAAACTGTCAAATCGTTTAACCTCTTTCTTCACCAAACCAGATATCCTTTCTGGAGTGGAATTTTCAATACCAGCCACGGTGTCTGCAGGTGTACAAAAATAACCCGCTTCTCTACCACTCCCACTTTTTATCTCTTCCATTGAATACCCTGCGTTCAGATTCTGTATCTCTAACTGTGAGCCAGTTTTAGCTTCTAAGCACTTGCTGGTTTGTCCAGTTTCTGGATGGTCTTTAATACCATAAGATGCCATGTCTGAAGCATTTTGCGCAAATCTGTTTTCTTTACCCACATTAACTACTTTTGCCACTGAGATCTGTGTACTATGCAGAAGTGGAATATTAAGTTTTGCCTGTGAAATGCTCTCAGCATACATATGAAGAGTATTTTTCAAGCTAGCAGTTACATTATCTGAGCTGTTATTTTGACTTGTACTTTCATATTCTGGAACACATGATTTTTCTTGTTTCACATTAACATTTTCAGTTTTACTACTGGCATCAAGACACTTGACCTCAACACTTTCTTGCTTGGTCCCAGGAATGCTACTCTGCATGGCTGATGAGCAGACACTGACTGTTGTTTCTACACCCTTCCTCTCGTATTGTGTTTGTTGATTCTCTTGTTTTATTTTAAACGTTTTGTGAATGTGTACGTTTCTTGCACTGGATGCACTATATTCTGTATCACTTAACTCAGCTAGAATTTTCAGGCCTGCTCCACTATACAATGCGGGTCTACCTGTCATTTCGGAGTCCTCAGCCTGCTGGGCTACCATGTTGTCATTCTGTCTCTGAGCTGCTACTCTGACACTAGCATTTTCCTGAGTTTGCAAGTCATCTGCCTTTTCTTCTGTGCTTTCGTTAGAACATGTAAACCTGTTCACAGCCTTGCTGTGCTCTTGTGCTGCCGATCTACTTTCTGATTCTCTAGCCTTTTCCGTCAGAAACTTCTGAATCTCTTGTTCTATGCTGTCATCACTATCTACAGAACTGCTGTCATCTGCCACTAATACAGAGCTTTGACCAGAAACAATTTTACTTGCTGCAGAACTGCTCATACTACAGCTATCTGTGAGATTTTGTTCATTGTCCAAGTGAGAGATGCTATTTGAGCCACCTTCATTCTCAAACATTTCCTTTTTAGTTTTCTTTTTACAGGAATTCTGAAACTGTTTAGTTACGTTTTCCCTCGCAAAGTCCGTTTTGGATTTTGAGAGGCAGCTTTTTAAAGAACCATGACTTGTACCAGTCCACTCTTTTTGTTTGGTTTCACCAGGTTTATCCATAAAATGTGTTTCTACATCGCCAAATCGGACCTTCTTTTTGCACTGAGGCTTTGGATCTTTAGCTTTTTTTCGTAATTTCTTTTTTGACCGTAAAAGTTCCTTGATGGCATTATCAAGATCCTCATCACTGTCCAATGAACTGCTTTTGTCATCCGCAAGACAGTTTTCTCCAGCTAATTCAGGCTCTTTTGAATGGTCATTTTCAGCACATAGTTGCACAGAGTTCCTTCCACGTTTTTCTGGGATTTTCTTGTCAGCAGTCTCTAACAAGCCTAAATGGTTAAACAACTGATCAGGCTGGCTACAATTATTGCACTTTTCACTGCCATCACAGTCTTGCTGCATGATTGCAAAACTAGTTCTTTGGCAGGAAATTATCTCCTTATGAGTTGTGTTGAGAAGATTATGGTCAGACATCAGTACAGATTCTGTACCCAGTTTTTTCCTTTTTTCTTTACTGTTCTGTTCAACAACTTTACCTCCTTTGTTGGAGCCGTTTTTATTTTTTCTTTTGCGAGTCAAAGATAACTTTAGTGACCTTGACAGACAAGAATCATTATTACCCAATTTCTTCTCCTCTAGCAATGAAGCATTTTGTGCAAGTTCTACATCTTTGGATGACAGATTGTCCTTTTGCGCTTTAAGAGCCAAAAAATTTCTAATTTCCTGCTCTATCCCATCATCGCTATCAATTGAACTGTTGTCACTTTCTAAGGAATAAGGCACATTTGCGGAATTAAGAAAAGTACCCACCGTAGCCATTTTCTGGTCATTCTCAATATTTGATGGCAGCACAGTTTTTGAGATATCAAGTATAGCTTCTGCACACATGAGTTCAGCGGATGTTTCTGCTCTATATGAGGTCTCAACCTCTGGCTCATATTTGGCTACCTTACCCCATGGAGGTAAATTGTCACCCTTTTGTTTTTTCAAGTCATTACTAACATCTCTGCAAGATGATTTTTTTTCTGAAGAATTTATACTACACAGTTTCCTCCTTTTCTTCAAAGGTTCATGCTGCATTTCAGTTGAGACACCTTTTCCTGTGCAACTACCAATTTCCAAAGCCAGTTTTGTGGAGCTGTTTACCTGCAACTGTTTGGTCTGTAAAGAGTCACTGGCCCCCACAGCACCACATCCTTTCTTTTTTCCCTTCTCAAGCTGGTAAAGCTGAATGGCTTCTTCAATCCCATCATCACTACTTGAATCAGACTGCTCTTTAATTAATGATCCACTGTTAGTATTTAATTGAACTATTGTACTTGACAGATTGCTGCAACTTCGTGGGGCTTTTCTTTCACTATGCTCCGTTGCACCGTACCGACTACTCACTAATTTTTTAAAATGTGTGTGGTTCACTTCATTTATCTTGTCAGTTCTGCCAGTGGTCTTTGAGTCAATAAACTTAGGCTGAAAGTTGGCTTTCTTGACTTCAAGAGCTTTTGCACATGGCACTGGATTGCATGCATTCCCTTCTTGACTGACTATGTTATGCTTTTTCTCGGTTCCTTTTTTTACCTGAAATCGAGGCTTTAATGGTGCAGGTTTTTGTCCAGACTGCTTATCTACATTTCCTTTGTTCCCATGACCTGTGTTTTTGTTGACGTTGCTGTTAGCTTCTTTTTCCCTCTTGTTTTGTAGAAACTGCTCAATTTCTGCCTGTATGCTCTGTTCAAAGGAATCGTCACTGCTAACACTAGATGGAGATGAGCATCTTAGTCCTTCACTGGATTTTACTTCAACACAGGTGCATCTTTCAGTATCTGTTCCAGTATTATTTTGAGGTACATCAGAAGGTAGCATGCACCTGTCCATTTTGATCTGTGTGGGAGCTTTGTTGAACTCTTGGTCCTTTCTGGCTGCATTACATTTTGTATTCTCAGGCAATGAGGAGTCAGTCTCGGTCTTCTTTTTTAAATATTCCTGAATTGCTTCCTCTATACCTCTGTCAACAGAATCATCACTGTCTGAATCTAAAACCAGAGGCCCCAACTCTAAACACTCTTCCTCCTCGGAGTTAGCAGACAAACCAGGCTTGGCATGCTCCAAAATCATCTCTTTTTTTACTTTTGGGGAGTCACCCTTCTTACCACGACCATTACACTTCTCCCCCACTGCCTTCTTCGTAATAATATTTTCATATTCATTGTTCATATCAATGGAAGATTCTTCACTTTTTAAACTGTCTATGATCATCTGAACTTTTGCACGGACAGGTATTCCAGAGAGTTCCTCTTCAGACTCAGAGAAGCATACAGGAAGGTTGCAATCTGATAGTGCAAATGGCCTCCATTGTGTTTGCAGTGCAATCACAGGTTGTGCATTCATAAGAAACATTCTAGTAGGGAATTTAAGACCCTGGACATTTGATGCGTTGAGCAGCCTTGCTCACATCCTAAAATGCAAAAGGAAAGAAGGTTATAATGTATGCAAAATATTGGACCAAATATGCATCAGACCAAAGTTAAGCATCATAATAAATTGATTTATTTATTGATCGATCAGGAGAGACTGCTTTCTAATTGGTTACTGTAGCAAATATTACCTGTAAACCTGTTACTTTACCACATTCAAAATCACAAAACTGTAAAATAACCAACTAAAGGCAACAAAACATACAACTGCAATGACAACACTGGAACTGGGCATTTCCAGGGCCTTACACTCCAGACTGGTATTAATGGCATGAGGTGAACACTTCCCAGAAACTGTAGGCATTAATCCCTTGGAATTGGTCATAAATATCTTAGAAATTACTGGTTCAGCAAACGCAGCAGAAGAAAATGGAAAGACAAGCCGAACAGAAAGTGAATCAATGAACAACAGTAAGACTAAACTTTTGGTTTTTACATACATTTGTTTTTGAATGCTTAAAGACTTAATAATGACATTGGCCTGGGGTATTTCCTGAGAAATTATTGAACTGCTGGTGTTACTGGCCCCTCCCAGTCACTAAACATGAAAAATATGCCTGTGCCTCATGAATTTCTGGTTTGAAATCTCACAATGTAGGATACAGGGATAAAATGAGGGACATATTTCTTACCAAGGGAAGTGGAGAGGTATTACGAGACTACAAACTTTAACTCAAAGACCAAAGAACCTTCAGTTTACTTGCGGACTGGGTCCAGTGTTGACCTAACACTTTAGACATAAGTGCTGGATTAAGGACCCTCCCTTCAGAGTTGGCATAGCATGCGGGCAGAGCTGACGTTAGCAAAGAGAAAGTGGGCGAAGCCGGTCATCTACAGCACTGCAACAATACTGAACAACGTAAGGACTAACTTTTATTTTTAAACAGTTGCAGGGAACCCACCACAGTGTTTGTGAATGTAAAAAAAAAAAAAATTTACAAACAATGCGTAAACACACATTTTGGTTTAAAAAGTACAGATTGAGGAAGCGCTCCTTTCCTCTGTGTATGAGACGCACTTATTCTGTGAAGTGTCTCTCACATGCAGCTGCCCTGGTAATGCCCATGTTTGGGTAAGGTTTAAAAAAAAAAAAATGAACATATTACTGATCAAGCTCGATCAACAATATTCAACGACCGAGTCCACTCTTACAGTTGTAAGACTGGGCTCACTTACATTCTAAGGGTATCAGAACCACTCTCCTTCAATTCATTGTTCCCATACCCCAAGAATGGGTGTGAGACCACACATACAACCATTAAGAGTGGTCTTGGTGGTGGTATTAACATACAAATGTGCAGCATCCTAACACTCCTAAACAACCACAAATGTTGAGTGAATTGGAGAGGGCAAAGCCCCCATAATAAACATGAAGAAAAAATTACTCACCTTAGTAATTATGTTTCTTCTAGTGGAGTCTTGCTGTATTCTGACTATTGCAGTTAGATCCTGCCTTTCAACTGCCCCGGAGAACAAAGGGTTAACTTTTCTATGCCTTGCATAGAACGTTCATCACGAGCTCGGTTGAAGCCCCTGTCTGCTGCTGTTTAAACTGCAACCGTCAGATCTTTACGAGCAAAAAGTCACTAGGTGTTCTGTGTGGAAACTGTAAACTTTTTACTAGCCAACTGGCAAATATATGTATGTGTATATATATATATATATATATATATATATATATATATGTTTTGGTTTCAAAGGAAGACTCAAGTCAGGAAACTCAAAAACAAAACACACATCCAAAACACAACCTTCCACCCAAACAAAAGAGGGTGTAAAAAGGACACTCCTAGGGTGCCAACACTGATCCTGCCCACCCACATCCCAAAAACTAGGTTCTGAGAAGGGAGGCGGAGGGGGGGTCAGAATACAGCAAGACTCCACTAGAAGAAACATAATTACTAAGGTGAGTAATTTTTTCTTCACAGAACATGAAGTCTTACTGTATTCTGACTATAGCAGACTACCAAGCAGTACCTCCATGGAGGAGAGACAGAACCTACTTTGGGAATAGGCTCTGAAGTACTGCTGTGCCAAACCGAGCATCACTCCTAGCCTGGATATCCAGAGAGCAATGCTTCGTGAAAGTGTGGACTGTTTTCCAGGTGGTTGCTTGACAAATTTCTAAGAGAGGAATATCCCTGGCAGCAGCCAGGGAAGCAGCTGTACCTCTTGTGGAATGAGCCCTCAGTCCTGAGGGTGGAGTTCTACCCAGCTTTTCATAGCAGAATTGTATACAAGAAACAATCCACCTGGCAACAGATCTCCTAGTAGCAGGTTTGCCTTTACTAACTTCTCCATAAGTGAGAACAACTGGAGGGATTCAAACCTGTGACCCTCGGTACGCTCTATGTAGTAGCTAAGGGCTCTTAACTTCCAAACTGTGTAGCCTCCTCTCTCCCGAGGAGGAATGGTCAGTGAAAAAAACAGGGAGAGATACAGACTGGTTTATGTGGAAATCTGAAACCACCTTAGGTAAGAACTTTCTGTTAGTTCTAAGGACCACTTTATCTCTGTGAAAAGAGATGAAATCAGATTCCACTGACAGGCTTGCAATTCACTGATATGCCTGGCAGAAGTAATGGCTACCAAAAACAAAGTTTTCCAAGTCAAATACTTAAGCTCTGCTGAGGACAAAGGCTCAAAGGGGGGTTGCATAAGCTGAGCAATGCAAACATTAAGGTCCCAAGCAGGAGCAGGATCCCTAAAGGGGGGACTGGTGTGACGCAATCCCTTGAAAAACTTACAGAATACAGGATGGGATGACAGAGAGGAAGACTTGCCTACTGACAGGAAAGCAGAAACAGCTGACAAGTGTACTTTGAGAGTAGCTGGTCTGAGGCCTAGGCCACTAAGATGGACCATATAATCCAGAACCGTAGGCAATTCAGCAGAGTCTGGAGACATATTCTTCTTAGAACACCAAATGCTAAATCTTTTCCATTTGGAGTTTTAAGACTTTCTGGTGTAAGGCTTTCGAGAAGTCTTAAGGATATCCAGAACCCCTTGGGAAAGATGCAGATCTGCAAACTAACTCTTCAAGAGCCAAGCACTGAGATTGAGAGACTGAAGATTCGGGTACCAAATCCTCCCCTGAGAGGATGTTAACAGGTTTTAATTCCTGGGCAGAGACAGGGGAAGGTGGATTGTTAGGGACAGCAACAAGCGATACTATGGCTGTCTGGCCCAGTCTGGAGCAATCAGAATCACTTTGCATGGTTGTGACCTTATCTTGATTAACACCCTGAACAGGACAGGAAAGGGGGAGAAGCATACAGAAATTTCCCTTCCCAGTTCAGAATCAGAGCATCCAGGGGGAACTGAGCCCAAGACTGGGGGTCTGCAACAAAAGAGAGGAAGTTGGTGATTGTCTGGGGCTGCAAAAAGATCTATCTCTGGAGTGCCCCATCTCGAGAAAATCACTTTCAAAACCAGAGGATCCAGAGCCCATTTGTGATGGCCCTGGGATATTCTGCTCAGTGCATCTGCTAGGACATTGTCCTTCACTGGGAGGGGAACTGCTATCAGAGAGGTTTGCAGGGAATAGGCCAGGGACCACAACTTCATTGCTTCTGTGCACAAGGCCGTAGACAGAGTGCCTCCTGGCTTGTTGATGTACCACATGGTGGTGGTGTTGTCTGTTCTGACCTGAGCCACCTTGTTCTGTACAGATTTGGAAAAAGCCTGCAGTGCCAGAAACACTGCTCCGAGTTCCAAGAGACTGATGTGAAGCAGAAATTCCTGAGGTGACCACAGTCCTTGGGTGGTAAGATCCCCCAAATGGGCTCTCCAGCTCAGCAGGGAAGCATCTGTGGTGAGTATCACTGAATGAGACTGAGTGACAAATGGAACCCCTTGTCTCAAATTGTCTTGATCCTGCCACCATTGCAAGGCCTGGATCAGGGTTAGAGTCACTGGGATTAGTTTAGTAAGGGAATCCTTTCTTTGGGACCAAAAGGCTCTTAAGTGGAACTGAATGTCCCTCATTTGGAATCTTGCTCCCTGGACCACTGCTGTGGAGGCTGCCATGTGGCCTAGTAGCTGAAGGAAATGCCTTGCTGGTTGAGACACCTGAAGGGTGAATGAAGAGGCCAGTTCCATAAGGGTCCTTGCCCTTTCCAGGGGAAGGAAGGCTCTTGCCTTTACCGTATCCAGTTCTGTACCTATGAAGGTGAGGAGCTGCACTGGTTCGAGAACTGACTTTGGTAGGTTGAGAAGGAATCCTAAGGAAGTGAGCACTGCTGGGTCACTTGCAGATGTGACTTGACTTGGTCTGGAGACTGACCTACTATGAGCCAGTCGTCCAAGTATGGGAAAATGGAGATCTTTTGTCTTCTTAGGAAGGCAACAACTACTGCCAAGCACTTTGTGAAGACCCTTGGGCCTGATGTTAGGCCAAAGGACATTACTCTGAATTGGTAGTGGCCTGAGGGCAACTCGAACCTGAGGTACTTTCTGTGGAAGCACCTGATGGGAATGTGAAAGTAGGCATCTTTGAGGTCCAGGGAGACTAGCCAGTCCCCTGGCCTTAAAGAGGGAAGGATAATTCCCAGAGTTACCATTTTGAACTTTGGCTTTAAAAGATGTTTGTTCAGATATCTTAGGTCCAGGATGGGTCGCCACTATCCTGTCTTTTTGGGGGTTAGGAAGTACCTGGAGTACAATCCTTTGCCCCTGTGTAGGGTGGGAACTCTCTCTATAGCTCTGAGAGCTAAGAGAGAAGAAACCTCTGCCTCTAAGGCAAGGGCCTCTGAGAGATTTGCAGGTGGAAAAGATCTGGCTCTCATCTTGGGAAATCTTTTGAAGCTGAGAACCAGTCCCTGGCTTACTACTTCCAGGACCCACTTGTCTGATGTAAAAGACATCCAGTCCTGAACAAAGTAAGCCAGCCTGCCCCCTACTGGTATAGGAGAATCAACCCAGGCAGACCCATCAGGGTGTCTGCTTGGCAGGGGCTTTAGGCTGAGGGGTGGATGCAGGTCTGCTCATCCCCCATCTGCCTCTCCCTCTAAAGAACCCCCTCTGTGAAAAGGAAGAAGAGGAGGCCTGATCTTGGAAAAAAGACCTTTGGAAAGGCCTGCCCCTGGACTGCTGCCTTTGAGGAGTTGCTTGCCTTTCCTTGGCCTGAGCACTCCTGTAAGTGGTCCTGTATTCATCCGTTTTCTTCACGTAATTCTCTGTCTGCTCCCCAAACAGAGAATTACCAATTACAGGAAAATCCATGGACTTAGCCTGGGTATCCTGTGAGAGGCTAGTACATGTGAGCCAAGCCATTCTCCGAAGAGCCACAGATGTAGCCATGACTCTTGATGATACATCATTGGAGTCCACAGCAGCATGAAACTGCACTTTCGATGCCTGAATCCCATCTGCAACCACCTGCTCCAACTCCTTACCAAGCTGGGCTGGGGCCTGTTTAGCCAGTGCCAGTAAAGTGTCCCACCTGGACTTCTGGTACCTGGCTGTATAGGCCATATAGTTAGCCTACCTGAGTCCCAAAGATGCTGCCATGTATTGTTTCTTTGCCATGGCATCAATCTTCCTGGAGTCCTTGTCTGGGGGGTGTGATGCCAAGGGAATGTTTGCCTTATTACAGGCAGCAGCCTGTATAACTCCAACATGGCTGCATTGCTGAAAAAGGAACTCCGTGTCAGCCTGAGAGAGTGTACCTCTTGTCCATTCGTCTGTCCACAGGAGGTATAGAATTAGGAGACTTAAGAATATTTGGTATCTGTTTCCCAAAGGATTTGTGGAGGGGAATAGATAGTCTCCTGGACTCTGGGATGTCCATCATCTCAACATAATCAGGCTCTTCCTGATCCTCTACTGCTTCCTCCACAGGAAGCTGCAGGGTATCAGCCACCTTTCTGTAGAACATGCAGTGTGAAGTGGACTCAGAAAGCCTAGGAGGAGAAACACCTGAAGGTCTGTCTCGGGAGATGTCCGGGTCAATAGGCACATCCAGACTTTCACCATCACCATAATCATCCTCGTACTCTCTCTCCTCCTCAAACTCCGGTTCATAAAATTCTTCCAAAGTATAATCCAGAACGGGGGGAACTGATCGAACCGAGCCCCTGCCACATGGTGCCGGTTCGGTCGGAACCGAACTAAGCGATTGCACAATCCTAATCACCTTGGCTATCTCATCGGGCGTCGGAGTATGAGATTCTGGGTCCGAACCGTCGATTTGTCTTTCTTTTTCTTGGAACCGACTGGAATCGGCTCTCCTTTGCTGGAAGAAGCATTCGGTCGGGTAGACTCCTCCTGGTTCGGTCGGAACCAACCAGGCTGGCCATCTGGGTCAGCAGACTTCTTGGCCTCCTTTCCCTCAGTCTACCTAATCTCTTTCCAGGGTAGATTTGGGAAAATGTTTGCAAATTGGCAGCCTGAATCGAGGTGGTCAAACCCCAGACAATAAACACAGGTGGTATGGGGGATCAGCCTTAGCAAAGACCTCCCCACACACACTACAGTGTTGAAACCCAGTGGGCCCAGTTTTTTTCTTGGGTTTCTCAGACATGGCCAACCTAACCAAAAACGTACCCTTTTTTCGGCAATCTGCCAGGTAATACTCCCCTATCGTTTCCTGACCGTGTCACGGGTCTTGGAAAAAAAACGTAATTAAAATCCATTTTTTTTTTTTAGAACTGATACGGACCAGTAACCACACTCTAAAGTAAAGCACAAGTTTTTACCTCAAATTGATCGGTTCGCCACAGTTTACAAGTTCCACACAGAAAACAGTACAAAAACCTATCTAGTACTCACAGTACCACAGACAGAGACTTGAACCGACTATGCGGAAACAACAATTCGGTAGAAACCGACCGAAAACCGACACTTCAACCGACTTTGAACCGAGCAGCAGGAGAAATCTCCGGAGCGACTGTTCAGTGAAGTGGAGTAAAGAATCTCACGATTGCAGTTTAAACAACAACAGACAGGGGCTTCAACCGAGCTTGTGATGAACGTTCTATGCAAGGCATAGAAAAGTTAACCCTTTGTTCTCCTGGGCAGTTAAAAGGCAGGACTTAACAGCAATAGTTAGAATACAGCAAGACTTCATGTTGTTTGAAAATACAGGTTTTGAAAAAAATAAAAATGAAAAATAAAGGTTTACTACAGCTTAATAAGAAGAGTAGGAAAAAAAAAAAATCCCGGTCCTTAATTTGTTAAGTCCCTTTTTCCCCATGCATCCATTTATGAGCTACCAGAGGCGGGGAGTTCTAGTGCCAGCTTGACTGTTTACATTGCATCAGTGCCCAGGACAGAATTTTCAAAACTAAACTAACTGGCATCCATTCCCACCCCCACACTTGCTTTCCCTGCTGCCACCCCACTCCATACACACACCAGATGTTTCTTTCTCACTATATTTGGTATTTAATCCACATGACAGCACTAGTGCCGGACCACACAACACTTGAGTCCTGATCACCACTTGAACCCTCCAACACTCCCAAACATGACTGACACACACATGCACCCCAGCCTACCAAATGCGCTACTCACAAAGGTGGGGGGGGGAGTGAAGAATCCCCAAAATGAAAGTGGCTGGTGAAAAATGAAGAAATTAACTTTATACTTACTGTGATTTCCTTTTCTGTTAGCTCCAACATCGTCAGTGGGTAATCATAACAACTGGGTATAGTGCACCCCTACCAGGGGGAATGGCACAGTCCAACCTCTAGAATGTCGGGCATATGAGGATTCCATCCAAATGCAATTCCCCAGTTACTTCTTGCAACGCAGTGCCATTTTAGCTACACATGATCATGTATCCTAAACCACTATTACACATTCGCCAATACATTAAATAAAACACTGTCTTACCTTCCTAGCAGGCATTCGACGAAGGAACTGTTTTTCATGGGCTCTAGGTCTGGATTATTCTGTCCTTTTGCAAGGACAACCTTCAAAACATAATAGGTCTCATACAATCACAGAACTGTACACTGAAACCAAACACAAAATGAGGCAGGGTCTTTGGTTTCTTTTTACTGAGTACAGCGAATTACCCGCAACAGGGAAAAACACTTAAGAAGGACTAACAAAACCTGTTATCTTGTGGTCGCAGACTAACTGAGGAAAACGTTATGTTTTAACTATATCTGAGGACAACGCAGCAGAAGAGAGAGAGAGAGAGAGAGAGAGAGAGATGAGTACGGATTTTAATGAACTAAACCTCTCTCCCGACATAATCGGATAAGATCCTCCCATGGGGAGGCACACGATGCTGGCGTATGAGTTAACAGCTCTGATCTCGAGCTCTGCTCATCTCGCCCAAAATATACTGTTTAGCCCAACTACAATAATAAAACGGTACCTGCACTCTCTGCTGATATGTTGAGATTACCGCTGAATGATATGGCTGCCAAAATATTTACAACGAACACCTTCGATCAGCAAAATCCCGCAATGTCTTCTGACTGCAAGGAAGAATCAGCACTCACCCTGGAGGCCAAGCAGCCGTGTCACAGCACTTCCCCAGTCTCACCTGGACCCTCTGCATCAGATGATTTATTACAATCACAGATCTACATGAACCTGTTTGCTATTAAAGCAGTCTTTACCTTAGTTGAGGAAATGAAAGAAATTAAGTCAGCCCTGAAGAACTTGTCTACCAGAGTCTCGGACACTGAAGTTTGAATATCCTCAGAGGATCATCAGAACAAACTGGACCCTGGGATTGTACACCTTAAGCTCCCTCTCTGCCCTGGAAAATAAAGTAGATGACCTCGAGGGCAGAAACAGACGAAACAACCTAGTTATAATAGGTTTGCCTGGAGAAGGGCCAAATATTCTGGAGTTTGTTCAAAAGTTTTGCCACAAGGTGGTAGGCCCTCCGCTGAATGGGCCCAGTTACATTATCGAGAGAGCCCATCGTGCCCCAAGGGCTAAGCCACCTCCCAGTGACCCTCCTCGGCTGCATATATTCAAATTACTTAATTTTCTGGACCATAACTACATCTTAAAAACAGCAAGAGGATTGGAAGGGGTGGTGAGCAAGATAAGTTTGTACACTGACGACACCAAAATCGGAGCAGTGGTGGATGGACAGGAGGGATGGAAGCAGCTGCAGAGGGACCTAGGCAAGCTAGAGGAGAGGTCAGAGAGGTGGCAGCTGGGGTTCAATGCAAAGAAGTGTAAGGTTATGCACTTTGAGGTGAAGAACCGAAGGAGAGAATACTGGCTGGAAGGGGTTAAGCTGGGGATCACTGAGGAGGAGAAGGACCTAGGGGTAATAACAGGGACCATGAACAACACTGCCCAGTTCAGGAGAGCAGCTGCAAAAGCAAACAAAATGCTGGGGTGCATAGTGAGGGGGTTTTCGTCCAAGTGAAGAGAGGTGAACTTGCCCCTCTTCAGGTCGCTGGTAAGGCCGCACTTAAGAGTGTTGTATGAAGTTTTGGAGGCCATACCTAAAGCGTGATATCAGGCTACTGGAGCGGGTGCAGAGGAGGGCAACAAGGATGATATGTGGAACGGAGAGGAGAGACTATGACAGCAGGCTGGGAGACCTGAATATTTACAACCTGGAGGACAGAAGGGACGGGGGACATGACAGAGACATTAGAGTATCTGAGGGGAATTGATAGAGATGGGGTTTTTAAGTTAAAGAGGGCGAGGGTCAGCGGGGGCATGGGCTAAGAATTGGGGGGGGGATTAAAGAAGGAAATGAGAAGACTATTTCACAGAGCGGGTAGAAGCAAAAATGGAACACCCTACCAGAATGGGTGGTATCATGTAAATATGTGTACAGCTTCAAAAGGGCAGGGAACAGGGGAGAGTGAGGGTGGGGGGTGGCAGTGAGATGACAAATGGCAGGGGGTGGGGCAGCTGCAAACTAGGAGCGCCAGCTGCACACTTGAGCAGACTTGGATAGACCGGGTGGTTTGTTTCTGTTGGCACATTCGTATGTTCGTAAGTCATTCAATGGGCTGGGAGGAAAATACATCTCGTACCAGACCATACATCTAAAGTTTGGCAGGCCAGAGCAGCTTTCTATCCACTGCTGAACACACTGTGGACAGCACATATTAAACACAGACTATTGTACCCAGCTCAACTGGAGGTCACAACTGAATCCGGCAGCTGCCACTTTGATTCTGCTTAACAAGCCAGCAAAGAGCTTGCAAAACTCTTCCCGGATTTATTTTATTCCACAGCAGGCTGAGTGGACTTCAGTTACTTGGTGAGTGCTTTGATGGCCCTTTTACTTTATAAGACGCTACTGAATAAGTGACGGCTCTACTAATTTATGTCTCATTCTCGCCTTGGGCCAACTTCGGTTACTCTGTCCCGGGAAGCTCCTCAGTGAGCGCTGTTTGTACTATGGGATAAAATGTTCAAGTTAACTATGTCTGATTTGTTTCACTTGTCTGCTTTTCTGTTGATGGGACAGAACATTTTGTTAAATTTTTTTTGGTCTCATTAGGAAGATCCGAACTATTATTTGCAACTGTGGAAACTTCTGCAAGCGCCTCCATTCATTACTAAGACACTGTACTGTTCTGGAACAGCAGCTGCCTCAGACCTTAGATCTCCGATGAGCTGCCACAGCAAACATGCACTGAAGCTGCTACTTCCTCCGTCGACGACCTCATATGCAGAGTTATGACATTTTAATTACTTTATTATTGTATACCGAAGTCAGTATCGGATGTAGTGGGATTTGTTGCTACAGTTAAATAATAGCTCTACGGATGTTTAGTGGACTATTTATATATTTTGATTTTTAAGGGGCAATGACTTAGCAAGGCTTGTAGTTGCAGACTTTAGCCAGTATAGTCAAAAGTTGGCAGATACGTGTCGCATCTATGTGTGCTGCCCAAATATTTGCGCTGGCGCAAAAAAAATGGTATATTGAGACAAGATGTGCAATCCCAGCAGATCGTGCATCCTGTATGAATATGCCAACCTGTGTGGGGAGCGCAAAGGGGGTGGTAGCCAATGTGCCCTGCGCATCCCAGGACTGGCCTGAATACCACCAATGGGGGGATGCGCTGGCACAGCCCAGATGCACTGCTCTCCAAATTGCGATAATCAGCCGGGATATGCAAATGAGCCCATTTGGCATGCAAGGCATGAACGGGCCATCTGCATGCCTATTATGGACCCATTTGCATAGCTGCACCTGGAAGGATGCGCCGGGCCAGCCCCCACCCAGTCCCGATCATCCATGACAGGCCAGTCCCCCTGTAGGCCCCGGAAGGCCAGTGTAACCCCCTCCCTTCCCTGCATGGACAGCCCCCATTACTGACACGCCTGTTGCCCCCACTCAGCCCCTAACCCCCAGCAGCCAAACACCCCCGATCAGGGTCTTCAAACCCCACCAACACTGGTGCCCACGTGCACCGCAACAGTGAAGGCCCCTTTCCTGTATTTCAAAGTGTAGTGCCCCACCCGTCCCGTTCTGACATTGTGAACACCTCATCCTAAAATACCATAGTGATGCACCCACCCACCCCTGTACCCCGAGCCCAGTGTGACAAAACCCCCACACCATACCCAGGGATAGAATAGGCATCCCTAACCCCTCGCCGATCCATGATCCCAATACATCCTCAATGCAGGTTCGCATATGTTTCCATAGTGTAATGGCCCCCCCACCCCGGTAGGTAGGAACCACCCATGCCAGCAACTGGCTCAGCCCTCTGCTCACCACCACCACGGCCAGACGCTGACTGAACAATCCAGCTATGGAACCAAACAGAATGCGTGCTCATTGGTTGACGTGTATTCTGTACAGTTCCATAACCAGACTGTTCAGCTGGTGGCTGGCCGTGGTGGTGATGAGTGGAAGGTTGAGACAGTCGTCGGCACGGGTGGTGCAGGGAGGATTCCTGCCTACCGGCGTGGGGGACCACTACACTACGAAAACGTATGCAAACTTGCATTACAGATGTACTGGGATAGCAGATCGGCAAGGGGTTAGGGATGCCTATTTTACCACACAGTACAGCATGGGGGTTTTGTCACACTGGGATCAGGGTACGGGGGGGGGGTGCATCGTTATGGTACTTTAGGGATGAGGGTGTTCACAATGCATGCGGGGAATGGGACGGGGTGGGGGTGCACTACACTGTGGAGACAGGGATGTTGCCAGTTTTGTGTGCTGGGATATGGTTCAGGCAGGGAGGATACCCTACACTATGGAGCAGGTGTTCCTTTGTCTTTATTGTGCTGGGTACTGGGTGGGTGGGGGTACCCTACACAATGGGAGAGGGTTCTTTCCGCCTATGCATAGGCATCGGAGAAGCAGGGCTGGGGGGGTGCCACTGGGCTGCAGGGGACGGCAGGCTGCTGTGCGCACTTCTGCAGCCTGCCTGTAGGTGGACAGAAGTTAGGCATGCATTTTACATGCCTTACTTTGCGCCGCTCATCTCCTGCACTTGGGCAGCCCATCTCTTCTGACTATTCCATTGTGCTGGATATTCATGGGCACACCTCCTCAACATGGGCCGCATCCATTAACTTTGGGCCATGGCCCCTCTTGATCTGGGCAGCTCATCTCCCTCCTTTGAATATGGGAGTTTGGAGCAACTTATGAGATGAGCAGATAATCTCGGTTTGTGCCAGAGATGCACCGCTCATCTGTTTTGAAAATGTAGTCCTTTATTTTAATCTGCTTCCCACCTTCCTTTTAATTAGATATAACTGCTAGATGTGCAGGGAGGCCTGATGATGCACAATTTCAGTATTTTACTTTATTGTTCTCAAGTCTCTTATTTAGGCAGACTGCCTTATAGGACGTGCCATACTTAGAGAAGGAGTTGCCCAACTTTCTCTAGTATATAAATGACTTTGTGTGTGTGAATATTGGAGTTACTGTCCCCCTTGGGTTATAGTCATTAGATCTACTTGCAGGTGTTCAAAAGGTTTTATGCATGTTATGGATGTTTTTTCCACTTAATGTTTCTTAGTTGCCACAGTAGCACTGATGATCTTAGTGGTTGCCATTATTATACGTTTTATACTATTTCCACTTCTTTAACTATTAGTAGACACACAGATATGGCCCTTGAAGCGGTTGGGCTAGGACATTAAATTTTCACTACCAGGATCGACCTGAGCGGGAGCAAGCTCAGCCCTAGTTACGATCCTTTTTGTCTGGAGTAGGCAATTGGTCTGGGTAGTAGAAATTCTGTGTATATAGTTCTTATTGCACTTGTTCTCAGTTATGTCTAAGTTTTTCTGACATGTTACTTTTTGCGACTATTTAGGATAAGTAGAATTGGGGCGGGGTGGGATTTTTGTGTACCACCTCTGTATACTACTATGGGTATTATTGTCTGTTTATTAACATATTATGGCTAACCCAAGAAAGTTTATTACACGGAACATTTGGGGGGGGGGGGAACAATAAGAAAAAATATGTGCTTTTACGTCATCTGAAAACATCTTCAACCCCACGCAATCCTTCTCCAGAAAATGCATTTACAGGAATCCCACATAGGTCACCTTCAAAAGTCTTGGGTGGGTCAGGCACTTGGGGCCGGCAATAGCTTGTGCCAGAGAGGACTAGTGGTGGTAATTTCCAAGCAAACTCCCTTTATATTACAAACTGAAATAAAAGATCCAAAACTGTCAATTTGTATTAGTACATGGTACCTTAGGGAACTGGGAAGTTGTGTTAGGTTCTGTTTATGGGCCAAATTATGACACATCCATTTTTTTCCCCATCCTTAGCAACAGCCCTAGCTCCATTTTGTCACTTTCCGATTATTTTAGGTGGTGACTGAAACTTAATCCAAGTTAACAAATTAGACCAGACATATCATACAGAAGTGGGCCCATCTCCAGAATAAAAAGCTATCTTGGAATTCTTTGACCAAATGGAGCTTTTGGACTCTTGGAGGTTGCTCCACCCCAATGCCCATGAGTTTACATTTTATTCAGTTCCCCATAAGGTGCTATCTAGAATTGATTTTTTCCTAGTCAGAAAGCAGCTATTGCTGTGGCTACTACACAGTCAAATTCATGCCAGATGTCATCTCAGACCACTCACCGGTATCAGTTACCCTGGATATCCCTTATCCCCCAAACGTTCATGCACTTGGTCTTTGAATAACCAGCTTTTGCAGGATTCAAACCTGGTTCATCATAACAGATATTATCCACTACAACCAGGGGCTTTCTATCCCCTTTGACACTCTTTGGGGCAGATTTAAAGCCACCTGGAGAGGAGAACGAATCCGTTTAGCTACAATTAAGAAAGAGTTCACAAACCCAGTTAAATACTTGACTTTCGCAAATACAGTCCCTGGAAAAAACATTATCCTTATCTTCTACTGATGAAACCAGAGAAAGATTAGTGCAGTTAAGAGCCCAATATTCCGAACATCTTTTAAAGCAGGCTGATAAGGTAGCCTCCCAACTTAAAGCCACGTATATTGGGCAGGGTAACAAGGCCGTAAAACTGCTGGCACTACGCATTGAACAGAGGTCAAGTTCTAAATGGATACCGTCATTAACTGACCCAGCCACAGGCATGCCCACTACCAGTCCTCGTCACATGGCCTCTATCTTTTTAGATTTTTATAGTTTCTTATACACCATCCAATCAACTAACCCTGGAGCATTAGAAGCTCAAGAGGACTTTCTGGCGGCCGCATGACTTCCCCCAACTTACTACAGAACAGGCGTATCTTGGGCCCTATTACAGACTCAGAAGTCACAAACGCCATGAATTCTTTACCCTTAAACAAAGCTCCTGGGCCTGATGGATTTTCCTCCCTTTTCTATAAAACCTATTAAGCTTTACTAACTCCACCTCTCACTACCCTTTTTAATTATTGGTCTTCCCATAGCCCTACAGACAAATCCCTATTCAAAGCATGTATAGTCCTATTAGCCAAACCCGGCAAAGACCCTTCAAAACCTGAAAACTATTGTCCCATATCACTAATTAACAACGACATAAAACTTTATGCCAAAATACTGGCTTCTTGTCTCTGCTGTGTGGGAATCCTTCTTGGGCCCTGAACAAGCCGGCTTTGTTGCCGGAAGGACTTCAAGTGAACACTTTCGAAAAAATCTTCACCTCTTTTCTGCATCCAGGGAGCCCACCACGGAAGCTGTGCTGGCCTCCCTTGACAGAGAAAAAGCTTTTGACCGTGTGTCCTGGTCTTACCTCTTTAGGGCCTTGGAGGCATTTAAATTACCAGCAAAATTCATAAATAAATAGAGTCAGAGTTCTCTATGCCTTTCCCTCGGCACACATCCTGTGCAATAATGAGTTATCTGATGTCGTTATGCTATCCAGGGGTACTCGCCAAGGTTGCCTCCTGTCCCTTTACCTTTTTAATCTATACACTGAACCCTTATCTAGGCTGATTAATTTAGCATCCTCAGTCAAGGGAACTGCAGTGGGGGAACGGTCCTACAAACGGTCATCTTTTGCAGACGACATCTTACTTCATTTATCAGACTGGACAAAGTCCTTGCCTGAGGCTCTGGCTATCATCTCTACGTTAAGTAAATTTGTTGGTTATAAATTAAATACGAACAAGACAGTGGTATACCCCTATCCACTTCTGGCTCTAAACCATTCTGCCAAAAACTGGGATTCCAATGGGAACCCGCAGCATTAAATTACTTGGGAATTAAGCTGTCCAAGGACTATAATAAACTAAAAACCCTAAATCTAGATGTAGCAATGAAATAGGTCAAGGGGGATCCGAAGAAATGGCGCCACCTCCCTCCATCACTATGGGGTAGGGCTAACTTGATAAACATATATGGATTACCGAACATACTATCTCCACTTAGTACGCTGATCATATATTTGCCCAACCAATAGTTTGCTAGACTAACTTCTTTATGCTCTTAATTTTTGTGGCTGGATAAGCACCCCCCCCGAAGAGCATATGAGAAACTATGCTGACTTTATAAGTTTAGAGGTCTGCAATTACCCAATTTCTTTAAATATTATCTAGCTCTGAATGGTGCCAAATACTTTAAGCAGGGTGATACAGCTACCACAGACTCTTCTTCGCCTTGCTGGCTGGAAATCGAATGCTCGTTAATGAGGAAGTATATTTCGCTAGCATCCCTATTACACATCCCTATTTTGGGGCTCCCTCAAGATCTCTGTAATTCCCTTATAGGATGGAGTATAAAAGTCCACTTCCAACTTTGTAGGTTGTTAAAAATTTCCCACCTAAGATTATTCCATAATCCTAATTTGCACATAGCGGGTAAACCGATTCCACCTACCTTTTGGACTGAACTTTCTAGATTTAAGTTGGTCAATCTGATTATGGACAATAAAGTACTCCCCTTCAGGACTCTACATACAGCTTTCTGTAACAAGTATGACATGTTTCAAGTATATGCAGAGTAACAGTTGTATGAAAAAATTCTTACAGCCTATCCGTTGGCCCAGTCTAGAAAGTCCTTCCTTCCATGATTATATCACCCATGCTTCAAAAGGAAAAGCAATAGCTAGCATTTACAAAACTCTGATACTTTGTGTCTGCACCCTGGTTTCACCAGTTGCCTATTATTGGCAGAATACTTTAGGCATTAACTGGCCATACAAGCAGTGGCATACCATCTGGGAAAATGTTTATGTCTACATTAAACAAGACAGATTAAGACTATCACAATTTAATATCATGCATGACCCTTTACTGCACTCCCTACACCTTGTTCCGGTTGCATAAATTATATACTACACTACCCGTTAACACCTGGCACTTGACTGAGTTATAATTTGCCCATTTTCTAAACCACAATTTGTTCATATCGTTAATCGCCAGTTTTTCTCTCACTACACACTGTCTGAAATTGATGAAAGTTAACTAGTGATTCTGTTTTACCTCACACTGTCTGAAATTGGATGTTTACCTAGATTGCTTTACCTCTGTTGATAACCTGTAAATGTCACCCTGTACTGTTCCGCTCTAGTCAAACTGTCTGCTATGTTGTTTTTTGTATAATCCCTGTACCACCATGTAATTCACAATGTAGTACTCTCCTGGGTCGTTCCTGAAAATAGGCATATTACTTGTCTAGTGTACTTACCTGGTCACCAAAAGCTAAATAAATAAATATCTTGATCAGAATGATGTTCTTGTAAAGCCGCCAAAGGTACTTTATACCATAAACTGTGTGACTGTTCCCCTTCGAAGAAGTTATGGTATTTGGTCCAATCTTGAATTTCTCCATTACTAGATTATAACAACTATTTCACTCCAGAAATTTGCCTCCTGGGGGACTATTTCACAGTAACCAATTCTAAATACAAGTATGATATAGCTTTGGTCTCCCTGGTAACTAAACTTCTTATAGTCTGGCACTGGTTGGGGGACAGGACACCTTCTCTTTCCAAATGGTTACAAGAATGCTTGTCTGTATTCCATGCTGAAAAAGCCATAATGGCATTTAGCCACTACTATGCCATGTTTCATACATGTTGGACAGAGTTTCATAATGTTTTTCTTTAATAGATTTATACTTGCTTAATCATATGATTTCCTTATATTGATTAATGCAGACATACATTAGTTATAATTGTACAGCTCTCTTTCAGTTTTTATCCTGAGGAGGTGGTTCACATGGGGAGGGAGGAGGTGGTAGAGGATGGGGGGAGGAAGGGAAATGTGTTACACTTTTTTTTTTTTTAAGTTTTGGTTGATTTATGAATTGCGATTGTTATTGTTGTACATTTTGTTCTTAAAACAAAAATAAATAAAGTTTAAGTTGCAAAATAAGATTCTCCCACAACAGCAGGCTCCTGGACGGGCCCCACTGACAATGTTGGAGCTAAGAGAAAAGTAAATTACGGTAAATATAAAGTTAATTTTTTCTTCCTGTAGTGCTCCACATTGTCAATGGGTAATCATACCAACTGCATTTTAAGAAGCAGTACCGAGAAAAAAAGGGAGGGGGGAGAACATTATCCCATATACCTGAAAATATCAGAAAGTACCTGTGAACTGCTGCCTGCAACACTCTGCGACCAAAGGTGTGTTAGCAGAAAAACTCTGACAACCAATTGCAATGCTTATGAAAGTGTAGAGCTAAATCTATGTAGCTGGCTTCTTGCATAGGTCTAAAAATGAGGCATCGCCTCTCTCCACAGAGAAGTTGCCCTCACCGCGGTGGAGTAAGCTTTGATAAGGTGCAGAGGCTTTATTTTTTTTGTTTTGTTTACGACAAAGACCTTAGCAATGCACTCATCTAGCTGGGGTAGCCTAGAGGCTTGACGCAGCTTAGCTGTTCCAAGGGAAATAGACCATCTGAGTTACTCAGCCACTTGTTACGGTAGCACTTAACTGCCCGATATAATCCAGCTTGCGCAATTCCTTCTCTTGGGTTGAGAAGGTTGTGTACAAGGGATAGAAGGCATGTTTTCTGGTTCACAAGGAATGCCATGAGCACTCCTGGGATGAAAGACGCAACTGTCCCGAGTACCACTTGTCTTTGTGCATAAGACGGTAAATCTCCTCATGAGTCAAAGCCTGGAGTTCATCCACTCTCCTCAGATCTCGTAAAATAACACATCCAGCGAAACGGATGTGTGTGTTTGCAAAACTTCTTGCAAGAAAAATTCAGAACCCAATTTGGATTCCCTGGAGAACCGGAGATAGAACACCAGAGGTGTCCTACTAAACATGCAGCAATCAGGCCTTAGGCTGAAAATCACAGGATGCTGCGAAGCAGTACCTTGTCTGATAACGGGCTTAATGTCAACCTCTTTGTCACACCTTCTTGTAGAGAACCCAAAAAAGTGACGAATAGTGGCCGGTGAAGGACAACCTTCCCTGCTGGCCTAAAGTAAAAAGGAAAGGTAGCCCTTACCAAAGCACAGGCTACTGACCCAGAGAATGTTTGGTATCCAGCAAAGTGTCAAGAAGTTCCTCCGGAAAACCTATATTTATGCATTCATTTTATATGTAAAATGGCCTCAGAATCTCAGGAGCCAAGGTGCAAGCTATCCCATTCCTGACTTTTGTTTTTGGTAGAGGAAGAGTGAGAGAGACCCTGATAGCAGGTCTCTACACCAGAGGGCGGAATGGTGTTGCTGAGCAAGATTTGCTAAGTCCGACAACCACAGTCTTTTCAGTCACTCTGCAGCTAATAAGAGGTGGCTCTTTAGAGCGTCCTTTATTTTATTTATTGATTTATTAAACTTAAAGGAGAACTGGTGGAGTAAACATACTGTCTGCTGGAGAGCCACTCTTAAGGCAAAGCAAACACTGCCCCGGTTGTGGAGACCAAAGAAGACTGGGAACCTTTTCTGATATGAGCATAGTGACTGGATGTGAACAGCAACCTGATGTCGACCAACCAGTTGCACAGGTTCAACCGCCACTCCACGGGATGAACATTTTTGCTGCATAGGCAGTCTGCCTGAAGGTTCGATACTCCTGCCGTGAGAACTGTCAACAGGTCAGTGACCTCTCAAAAATCTCCCGTGCCTACATGTACTTTTAGAATGTACACCCATGCTTAGCAGCACAGTTGAGACCTAAGAGAAGCTAGACTGACTTTCCCTGTCTCCTGGATATGCTGATCCTAGACTGACCCAGTTTCTCGAGTGGGAGGCTAGCTTCTGCCTGCTCCCAACCATGAAGCTGACATCTGTTGTGATAATTAACTCTGAGAAACTTACTTGAACTCTACAGAGATCCCATACCAACTCACCAACCCAGGGAGTGACAAAGCTGAGAGGGGGTGGGAACTGGCTGCTAAGTCTCCAATAAGTTATCATCTGCAGACAGAAAAACAGTTGAATAGGCACTCTTCTGGAAGCAAACCCATATGATTAGGAATCAAAGCCTATCCTGAGAACTAAAAAAAATAAAAAATAAAAACAGCATACCTAGGACAGATGTTGAGGACCATGTACTGAAACAGTGGACTTTGACAAAAGTCACCTTCCGGAAAGGCTAACCTTCCTTGGTTTGTGGTGAAAACCACCCTCAGGCCGTCCAAGGTATGAGACGGCTCAGGGGAGCTCTGCTCCCAGTCACCCTTAGCCATGCGACTCTAGTAAACCTAAAGTGCGGAGGAATGGCCTCTCGCCAGAGACAATGTCGTTGTATGAATAATCAGTTTGTTCAGACAAGATAGACAATAGGCAACCAGGACTATCAACACCTTTCAGGAACTCAGTGGGGTTGATGCTTGGGCAAAAGGAGTTGCCCTGCTTGAATGCTGGTCCAATATCAAAACCGGAGCCGTTCGACTCTTAGTAGGACTGAGGAATATGATGGTAGACATTCGTCAAATGCAATGAGGCTTTTTTTCCCTTGACTGAGCAACCCAGCGAGACCTCCGGGGCTCCAGCCTGCAAAGATTTCGGAGCACACTTGTTCAGGCACTTGAAGAAGAAGGGCCTGGCAAAACCCCCGCTTCCCCAGGACTATAAAATGAAACCATATGACCCGTGACCCTGTTTGATTTAGCAGGACCTGTACTATGGTCCTGAGGAAAGAGATGGGGTCAGGAGCTCTGACTACATCTGGCCTTTTCACATCAAGAAGAACTGGGATGGAGAATATCCCTTAAAAAAGGCATCTGACATTGTTCTGGCCCATCTTGAGAGAAAATACTCCTCAAGAGGAGGGTAGTGGGACCATATGCTCTCTAGTAGGGGCACCAGGCTTGGTGCTGGGCCTTCTGCACAATGCCTCAAGTGCTCCTCTGATACTGTAACCTTGTTACCCGAGTAGGTTCCTCCATTCTCTGGAGCCAACTATGGGAGGGAATGGGCCCCCCTCCAAACTGTCTGCGCCGACCGTTACCTTGAGCCCACTGGGTTATGGTAGACTTGAGCTGCTGTTTGACACTGGAGATAACCCTTTTTACTGCAAGAAAATCTTTTTTTTTTTTTTTTTTTTTGGAGAATTCAAACCATAAGCCTCCCTCAAGGGGAAGTTACGTAACTTACTGTAGCTTATGAAGCTTGACCAGACCAATAACTAAGTCGCATGGTCCTCATGGCCAAAAAACACAGGTGGACCGAGCGGTCTGACACGAAAATCTTCAGTGATACCCATGGCCCCGAACTGTAGATAAGTTTCACATCATCAGAGTGGTGGAACAAAACTGGCCAAGGTAGTGGCCTTATTTTGAAGGCGCTGGCCAATAAAAACAGCATAAAAAACATACAACTGTTGTGTGCTGATAGAGGCAGAAACTCCTCCTACACGTGGTGACCACCACTTTGACAAGACTGATATGGCCAGAGCCTTCTATAGGCAGGGTGGCATCCTTCAGCAATACAAACTGCCTTGTCTATCAGTGGAGAAGCTTCCCACCGGGAAACCTTTACTCAATAAAGGAGGAACCGTGACATGGTTGGGAAGATTTTATACCTGCCTAGTGTTGCTCAATAATTACACTCACTTATTATCCAAAAGGATGCTGACAGAGTCGGATTGACATCTGTAGTCTCCACAGACTCTACCGCCTGAGCTGTAAAGGACTACATTCCTCAGCTCACCAAAAGACAAAGGCTTATTTATTCTTAAATTAAGTTAAGGTCAGAAGCTTCCCCAAGATCCCTGTAATCATCATCCTAGCCTTGAAAATGCCAGGTCGGGACCTGCCTGCACATCTGTCATCGCAGCCCAAGCTCACTGCGGCACACTTGGACATGCCTTAATCGGCCCCCCCTGACGTGAGGGACCCAACTGAGGTCGGGTGCATCTGCGGGGTGTCTTGCGGGATGCCAGGGCTCAAGCTCACTCCGGAGCCACAAAGTAATTTCTTCACAATTCTGCTGCTACTGCAAAAAACAACCAGGTGCTCTCCCTCCCCAGGCCTAAGAACCAGCTTTGGGGGGGGGGTGCTGAGCAACACAATGAGTGCAGAAGAAACCCATGGGGAAGTGCCTCATCACCCCTGCAGATCTTACATTGAATAATAGACTTACATTGAATAATGGTCTCCGATACATCAAGAAATAAATAATTACGATGTAGAAATAATAATTAGCCCCACATTTTTCTGTATAGGCTGAAAAATCTCCACAGCATGTCTTACACAACTTGCTCAGAGTCACACATCATGCAAGTGGAGGTCATCAGAATCAAACCCAGGACTAATAAATGTATAAGTCATGCTACCATATACTGAAAATACACATAGGAAACCAAAAAAAAAGACAAAAAACAGTTAAACAGTTTAAAAATGTGTTATTTGCTACTACTCTGAGAAATCTGCCTGCAGTTGTAGATACCTGAACATTCTAAAGTGACTTATATGCTACTGTGAGAGTTCTAAATGATATCACAGGTTTGAAGTAACCCCAAACCCAAGCTCCTCCAGCATTGTCAGTTCTCTACCTGTGATAGATTTAAACAAGCATTTGTCAATGCCAAATGTTGTCGCGTTAGCACTGGCGGAGCTAAAAACATATAATAGGAATAGCAGTGAAGTACTGAAGTGACGCCAACCCCACCCTGTAGACAGCGACAGGCACTGGGGTGTGCCTTTGGGTAGTCAGCTATAATGCTCATGGCACTGTACCTCACCCTACCCTGTAGACACTGACAAGTGTCGTGGTGTGCTGTGGGGTCTTCGGGCATTATACTTACCCCATTCCATAAGGAAATACGCTGACGTGGGTGCAGTATAGGAGCATGGGGTGAAGTTTGTTGCCGAACAGTGCAAGACACACCACGATGCCTGCCAGTAGCTACAGGGTGGACATGGGGGGGGGGGTGGAATGGCGTGAGCATTACATCCGATGATCCCATGTCACAGCCCTGACGCCTGTCAGTCCGTACCGGTTGGGGTGCTATAGTTGGAAACCCCAACACCGTAGGCGTGTAGTGGTAGTTTCACTCCACATTTTCAACATGGGCTGCTTGTCAGGCCACCTCATGAAAAGCGGCACAATCACTTTGTTAGCCGAAACGGGGTTTTGCCATTTAGCGACAGAAGGACGAAAACACAGTTTTGGGCAGAATGTGGAGAATGACAACTGTATTGTTCATGAAGAGGTATAAAAAATTGCAACGCTGAAAATCTGGAGTGGCAATATGAAAAACTGGTGAAGCAATGAACATGCATACAAACTGCGCAACAGACGTCCGCAACCCACTTATCTGTGGGAGTTTTTTAGGCACATTTTCAACATAGGTATTTTGGGACCTCCCCTCATGAACAGTAGCGCTGCGATTTTGTTAATGTGTCCCAGATTTCCCACAGCGAGCATGCCATTGTGCATCACAGTTGCAGAAACGCGGTTTGGGCAGGCTGTGAAAAATGGCAGCTGTACCACTGATAAGGAGGTGTGCATAAATGCCAGTGGTGAAAAAGTGGCATGAAAATACTGCAAATTTACAAGGCTGCGTGGAAACTGCGCAATGCATGCTTGCAGCACAGTCATTTTATGGAATTTCGGCACTAAATTTTCAACATAGGCATTTTAGGACCACTGCTCAAGAACAGTGTCATCATCATTTCCTCAGACTGTCCCGAAAACTGATTTCGCACAGCGACTGTGCAATTCTGCGCCGGACGTGCGAAAACGCATTTCAGCCAGGATATGTAAAATAACAGCTGTGCTGTTCACAAGGAGATGTGAAAAAATGCCAATTTTGAACATCTGGAGTGAAAATATTACAAATGCACGAAGTCACGAGCGTGTGTGCAAAGTGCGCAACGCACGCTCATAAAATGCAAATTTTATGGACTTTCGGCGCCAAATTTTCAACATAGGCATTTTAGGACCTATGCTAATGAACAGTGTTACTGTCATTTTCATAACATGTCTCGAACACAGACTTTCCACCGCGACATTCTGCGCCGGAACTGCGAAAACACATTTTGGTCAGGATGTGAAAAATTACAGCTGTACTGTTCATAAAGAGATGCAGAACAATGGCAATGTTGAAAATCTGGAGTGAAAATATTATAAATTCGCGAGCGATATGGCGTGCCATAAACTACTGCGATCAGTAACACAGTCATGTTATGGAGCATCATCACCAAATTTTCAGCATAGGCATTTTAGGACCTCTGCTCATGAACAGTGTAACTGTCATTTTCGTAATTTGTCCCAAACACTGATTTCCCACATCGACCGCGCTATTCTGCGCTGGAAGTGCGAAAACACATTTCGGGCAGGATGTGAAAAATGACAGCTGTACACCTTCACAAGAAGGTGTAGAAAAATGCCAATGCTGAACATCTGGTGACAAATATTACAAATTCAGCTATTACAAGCGCTGTAGCAACCGCGCAATGCACGCCAGAAAAAAGTCATTTTTGGACTTTTCCCCACGAATTTGTAACAAAGGCTTTTTGAGAGCCCCCCTCATGAACATTGCCACTGTCATTTCGTTCCTCACTCCCAAAAGGTGATTCCGCGCAGTGACTGCAAAATCACCTTTCGGGACTGAATAATGCCTTGACAGTGCAAGAATTCACGAGGAGGGGTCCCAAAAACCCCATGTTGAAAATGCTGTGCCAAAATTCCAAAAAATGCCTGAGATATGCATCAAAGTTGAATAACCCCTATTTATTCCATTACACAGCTTACGGCATTTCCTCTCAGTTCATGAGTGTTCTCGGTCACCAAAGATCGTCACGCTGGACTCAGAGGTAAGTATGGGATGGGGTGTGGGGAGGCAGGATCGCAGAGGGTGGGTGCGGGTTGTGGGGGGGGGAGGAGATGGCGAGGGACCGTTTTTTGTTCACAGGGTAAAAAAACAAAAAAATTGCGGGACAGTTCTTTGTTTTGTTTTGTTTTTTTAACAGGGTATTTGGCATGCAGGGGTGGACTCCCAACGTGCCACCTAACTGTTTGGGGGGGGGTGTGCTGCAGCCGACGAGGGATTGGGCACCCTTGTCGGCACACAACACAAGGGGGCATTAATTTATGCCGACGGGGACTGGGCACCCCCATCAACACACAAGGAAAGTGGGGGGGGGGCAAGAGCCGAGGAAGATTGGGCACTCCCCCTCAGCATATGACAAATGGGGGAAGAATGCTTTATGCCGACGGGGAGTGGGCTCCCCCACTAGCACATATACTGTGGCCATGGTAAGCCGGCAGGGGGATTGGGCATCCCCGAAGTTGGCAGTTGGGCAGCCACCATGTATACAATGGGGCCGAGCACGTCGGGAGGTCCACTGCGTCTGATGAGCTTTGCTTGGATTGCAGCGGACCTTTCCTTAGATGTGCTCGCCACATTATGTATGCATGGTGTGGCGCCCGTATGCAGGCTGATTGAAATGAGCCGCCTTACTGATCGTGCCTGTGATATTTCCCAACAGTGACCCGGCGCGCCAAATTCTGCTACCGAGAAGATGTTGACGCGCTAAGCGCCAACATAAAAAGAAATAACTATTAGGGCTAAATCTCACAGAGTAACACCATAAAAGCACTAAAACGTACCAAATTCACATATTAACTTTAAAATGGTAAGAAATGTAAAACCTGAAGCTTAAGAAAGAGGTGGGAAACAGGAGCCAATGCTAGACCAGAGGGCCTTCCCCCCAAGAGACCCTACACTCCCCAAAAATAAAGTTGTACCTACCTATTGCACCTTGACTTATTAAAATGTTTTTAAATCGTAGACCATTAAAAAATCCTATTAAGCAGGGCCTGAAATTCCCCATTATTTGGTGTTCCGTTCACACCAAATTTAGCCCCCTGGTAATCTGCGGTGTATACCACTTTAAGGGAGCTGAGTTCGAGCACTGTCATTTTGATTCCTCCCACTGCAATGCGCATGTCCATCATTGCAGAAAACAATGAACTGGTGAGCTGGATGGGAGGAAAAATAGTAAATAAGCAGGAAAATTACTATTGTTGCGAACGCATACATAAGAGCCCAAGACGTAATGATAACGCTGCGCACAGGGCAGTAAGACCAGAAGGGATGACTGTGTCAGTATCTCAAAAACTTTTGGAGGCAGGGATACGCAAGGCAACTTAAGAAATGCATGTGTCAGTCTGACGCCATCGCTAAGAGAAGGAGGGTGGAATCCATTTGAGTTACATAAAGTGGAAGTAAGAGTATTTCAGGGGTCGATCTTTACATTATATTACTGGCCCGGGGCATAGTGCAAATTGATTCAGGCCAGTGCAATGCCCCCGACTTTCCCGGCTTGGCTAGTGCAATCTAGCACATTTTATAACCAGGCCCTTTAAGAAAATTAGGCCACCAGATGAAAAAAATGCAGACTTTTTTTTTTTTTTTTTTTAAACCAAAATTGCAGCTTCGGAAAGCCATCCGATTTGGGAAAGGTTTGCCACCTGTCTGATGCCTGCAAAGTAAAAAAAAAATGTGGTCAGTGTTTTTTTTTCCGTCAAATGCACTTTGCAGCCTGGCAACTGGCAGTGGAAATCCTCCGACTGCTGAATGTTTGGCTCCTGTCTCCAGCACATCCCCACCGATGATCTCTACATCTGCCTTTCAGCCTGCAGACTACAGAGTAGAGGTAAGAGTATGGTCAAGCTGGCAAGACGAAGTGACCGCTGTTGAAGAACTGCCAAGACTGAGAAGAGAGCTGTGCTGCCCGACTGCCCAAAAAACATCGGGTAAGCAGCCACATCACATAATTAAGTTGGTGGACTAATAGTTGCAGACTTAAAACTGAAGGAAGGGCAGGGAGTTGTGATGTTGGGACTACTAGTCACCTGGTGTTTCGTGTGGGACTGTGAGCCACGGAGTTTGAGCCCTTACAGGTTTTCACTTGGTTGGGGGCAACCATGGCTGTGACCCAACATAGTTCTGACAAGTGATGCTCTCAAGTGGAAACTGGCATCCCAACTCTTAAGGTGTTCTCGTCAGAAGTGATTCTGATTGTCTTTGACTGTGACTTGAGGCATATAATATGCATCGAGTTACAGTCAAAGACAGAGGGGGCATTTACTACTTCTGGCTCATCCCTCCAGTTGTGCCTTTCCACAATTCATTCGCCACTCTGGCGAAGCATGGTTCCTCTATGGAGGCACCTGCAGCGGAGACCAAGGAGGATGCTAGGAACCTCCACAATGGAGACCCACAGGAGGGTGGCCAAGGACCCCACAGGGGAAGGAAACAACTTCTGATGGGGAGTCAATTGTTGGGGGTAGAACTGGGGAGAGGAGGGAGGGAAGGGAGGTAAGGTGCCTGCCCAGCGCCAAGGCTTGGAGGAACAGGAAACGAATTCCAAGATCGTGGGAGCAGCGACAAGGGGAAGGGAGCTGGATGTCATTATCCACCTAGGACAAATGACCTGGCTGAGAATGGGATCAGAGCGGTGCAACAGGAGTTCGTGGAGTTGGGGAGGGGTCTTAGACAAGTAGCACACACGGTAACTTTCTTGGAAGTGCTACCTGTCTATGGCATGGATGAGGCTGGGGCACTCTGCACCATGGGATTCAAGGACTGGTTGAAAAGCTGGTGCAGAGCTCAGGGATTTGGCTTCATTGGGGACTGGGGCTCCACCTGGAGGGATGCAGGCCTATACAGGCGCGATGGTCTACATCTATCCTGGAGGGAAACCAGGATCCTAGGTGATAGATTTAAATGTTTCAGTGGCAAGCATTTAAACTAGCCAAGGGGGGAGGCACTGAAGAGGAGAAGGGAAATCCTAGCCCCCCCCCCAAAAAAAAACAGGGTAATTAGTGAAGTAAACACCAAAATAGAGCAGTCAATAGGGAGAAGGGCAGGGGTAAATGGAGAAAAAGAGAAAAAAGTAGGGACAGGGATGGGGTAAAAAGAAATAAAGCCATAAAAAATGGAGGGTAATGAATACCAATGCCCATAGTTTAGGTAAAAAGCTCCCTGACATGGTGGCCTTGATTGAAGAGGGATGCCTGGATATTGTGGCAGTCACAGAAACATGGTACACAGAGAACCATGACTGGGATGTCAACATACCAGGGTACACAATCTACAGGAGGAATAGGAAGGGAAGAAGAGGAGGAGGAGCTCTCTAAGTAACGGAAATGAAGGGATAAAAGCAACAGAACTAAAGGGTAAACAGGGAGGTAAGGAGGCACTGTGGGTCACCCTAGAGACTGGAAATGGCTCCACAATCCGCACAGGGGTTGTATATAGATCCCGGTCTCAGGGGGAGGAAATGGACAAAGAAATGATAGAAGGCATCCTTGGGATGGCAGAGAAAGGGGAGATATTGCTGATGGGGGACCTGAATATGCCAGATGTTGACTGGAGCACCTTTGCTGCAGCCACATCCAAGAGTACGGCCATTCTCGATGCCCTACAAGGGGCATGCCTCAGACAGCTGGTTTTGGAACCCACTCAGGAGAGAGCAATCTTATACCTGGTACTCTTAAATGGGAATGGTGAGAGGATCTCTGATCTTGAAGTGGGTACCCTTCTGAGAACGAGCGACCACCAAACAGTGTGGTTCACAACAAACTTAGCTGCAGAGTCAAGCCACACAAAAAAGTGAAAGTACTGGACTTCAGGAGGGCCAAGTCTGTCAAAATGGGAGAGTGCCTCAAAAAAGCACTAGGAAACAGGCATGAAGGTGGGATGGAACAACAATGGGGAAACATCAAAACCGCCATCACAGAGGCAACAAGTCTTTGTGTGCAGCAAATAAACAAATCAAAACGAAAGAAAAAAAAAAAACACACTACGATTCTCAAAAGAAGTGGCAGGGAAGGTAAGGGAAAAAAAAGATAGCATACAGGAAGTATAAGGAACACAGAAGGAGCAGGACAGAGAACTGTACCAGTTAAAGCAGAAGGAAGCGGGTAAGGCAGTCAGAATAGCAAAGGCCCAAACCGAGGAAAAGACAGCCAACTCGGTTAAGAAGGGGGATAAAACCTTTTAGGTACATTAGGGAGTAAAGAAAGACTAAGGCAGGGATATTGAGGCTGAACAAAGAGGAAGGTGGTTAGGCAGAGAGCGACAGTGAAAAAGCAGGGATACTAAACGAATACTCCTGCTCAGTATTCACAATGGAAAAGCAGGGGGAAATATCTAATCCGGTCAATAGAAGCACTCTGGATAGGGGGGGTTGATATTAGTCCTTTCACAGAAGAAAGGGTTCTGAAAGAACTCTTAAAACTGAAGGAGGATAAAGCAAAGGGCCTGATGGGATTCACCCCAAAATTTTAAAAGAACTAGTAACACCACTGACTACACTTTTTAATAAATCATGGGAGGATGGGGTGGTACCTGAGGACTGGAGGAGGGCAAATGTGATTCCCCTTCACAAAAGTGGGAGCAAGACAGAGGCAGGAAACTACAGACCTGTCAGTTTGACCTCAGTGGTAGGGAAAATGATGGAATCACTTCTGAAGGAAAGAATTGTTGAGTATCTAGAGGCCAGTGGGGCACAGGAGCCAAGGCAGCATGGATTCACAGCGGAAAGGTCATGTCAGACAAATCTAATTGATTTCTTTGACAGGATGACCAAAGCAGTAGACCAGGGAGGGGCTGTGGACATGGCCTACCTAGACTTTAGCAAGGCATTTGACACAGTCCCGCACAAAAGATTAATAAACAAATTAGCCAGCCTGGAAGTGGGTCCTAGGGTGGTAGCCTGGGTAAAACACTGGTTGGACAACAGGACACAGAGGGAATAGTAAATGGAGTCCACAGTGAAGAAAGGAGGGTTACTAGTGGGGTACCGCAGGGTTCAGTACTGGGGCCGGTCCTTTTTAATGTCTTTATAAGTGACATTGCAGAGGGACTGGGAGGGAAAGTATGTCTCTTTGCAGATGACACAAAGATCTGCAACAGGGTTGATACACAACAGGGATTTATACAACTCTAAAAATTGATTAGCGTTTTGCTCATAAAGGTGCTAAATCTTTGTAAAAATGCATAGCTCTTGCCTCATTGTGTTTAACAAACACAGCACTTCTAGAAAATCTATATAAAGACTTTCTGTACAGTTAGTATCATCCCAACAAAAAAACTTCTAATCAATTATTTAAAACCCTGCACAAGGTGGGGTGAAAAGGGACTTGGCAAGGTTGAAGGAATGGTCAAATGTATGGCAGCTCAGATTCAATGCAAAGAAGTGCAAAGTAATGCACCTGGGAAACAAAAACCGAGGGGAAGAGTACACAATGGGGGGTGAGATACTGACAACAACAAAAATGGAAAGGGACCTGGGGGTTGTCCTATGGTGGGCCAGCAATGTGAGAAGGCAGTAAGGAGGGCTGGGGGGATACTGGGATGCATAAGGAGAGGCATTACCAGTAGAAAACAGGAAGTTGTTGGCCCTCTGTACAGACAGTTGGTAAGAACACATCTGGAGTATGTGTACAGTTCTGGAGACCCCATCTCCGCAAAGACATAGACAGAGTGGAGGCTGTCCAGAGGAGGGCAACCAAAATGATGCAGGGTCTGCATCACAAGACATATGAAGAAAGACTAAAGGAACTAAAGATGTATAGCCTCGAGAAAGGAGGAGAGGGGATATGATAGAAACTTTCAAATACCTCAAAGGAATCAACAAAGTCCAAGAGGGTAGCACCTTTCAGAAAAAGATGTATAAAAACAAGGGGGCACAATTTAAAGATATTGGGGGGGACGGCTCAGAGGAAATGTGAGGAAATATTTCTTCACAGAGAGGGTTGTGGATACATGGAACAGCCTTCCTGAGGAGGTCGCAGAGTCAAAAACAGTGAGGGAATTCAAGAATGCATGAGACAGACATAAGGCAATTCTAGTGGGGGGTAGGAGGAAGTAGGCTGTTGGTTAACTAGGATCTGCAGCTTATCAGTTAGGTAGGGAAATGGGCAGACTAGGTGCACCCAGCGGTCCTTATCTGCCATCAAATTCTATGTTTCTATGGCTAAACAGCTTAGGAATTGTGATGCCAAATGCCAGTTATTTAGGAAAGCACATTGTGTCAGGACCGCAATGGATCAGCGCTGCCCATCCCCCCAAAGCAGAGACTCATTTTTCAAGACATTAGGCCCAGTGTTTGTTTGGTGAGGTAGCTTGAGCATCGGACAACTTAGCCAGGTAATCTTACATTCAGGGCTGATGCTTGTTTCGATGTGTGCCGCACGAGGTGTATTATGTAGGTGGGGGGGGGTCATCGAACAGCATTCTGTGCTGCTTGGTGCTGGCAGGGTCATACTGGAGATATCGGGAGGTGGGGGGGTGCACTGTGGGAGGGAGTCACTGGACTGCAAGTCCCCACAAGAATGTTGCCTATGTCAAGCAGTTTCAGTTTGGTGCATGAGGGATGAGAGTAGAGAATGTGCTGAGAGGCCCACTTTAAATGTGTGCTGCAGCCGAGAGTTGTCGAATGACTGGGTGCAGTCATGTTTTATGCTGGCTAACTACCGTGTGCTGTTGCAGGTGACTTTGGTGATGGTGCTGCAGTTTGCTCTGCCAAGTGATGTGGCCTGCAGGTTTAGGAAGGTGACTGGGCCCAATGCATGTGGGTGGGTGATAGGGAAGGAGCTGCTCACATAAAAGTATGGGGGTGGTGGTATGAACAGGCAGGAGCTGGTCACTGCTAATGCTACCCCCCCCCCAGCACTCATAGCTTGCTGACACTGAGGATGAGTTCTTTGTGGACAGCAAGAAGCCAGCAACAATCATTGTGGGGCCCAAGTCACTGCAAGCCACTAGACCTTTCCAGCTCACTTTCAGGTTGCATATCATGATGACCAGGCTAACTGATGTTCTGGCTGGTGGTGTCTGGCCTAGTGTGTTTTGTATGGAGGTCCAGGATTGCAATTCTTTGTGGCTTGCCTTCAAACTTTGCAGCCTCCACCTTGCGTTGCCCTCAGACTGCCACTACAAGCTGGCTATACGAGTGCATCTAATCTGATCATTTTCTGGTCTGCTGGTGCGTAAACACAGGTGACTGGGCATGATGCTATCATACTGAACTTGTTCCGATGCAAACACAAAACTCAGAAATACATCCAACAGTAAAAGAACACTGTTAAAACATCTAAACTTTGTCACTGTGTCCTTTTCATAAAAGTTTAAATGTTATGTTGGTGCTAGTGCAATCTCTGGGGGGCCAGTGCAGCTGGGGTATCACTTGCCCGGGTGGACCAGTGCAAAAAAAAGTTAAGCGTGACACCTGGTACTCAAGTGGACAACTGAGGGTGGACACACAGTTAGCAAAGATCTCTCTTAAGCATTCAACTGCTCAATTAAAGTGTTACTTTGGCAGGGAAAAACATTTCTGACAGCATATAAGAGCTGCTTGTTCCATATAGTCTGTCCATTTTTTTCCTACCTGATGGGAATGCAAAAGAACGGCACCAGCTTAGGGTATTTAGCTTGGAAAAAATTATCTTTAAAAAAGCAAACTGATGTTACGTGTTTTTCTGTGTGACTGATGGGTAACTACTTTGTAATGTACTGTACTTAATTTATGTATCTATATATAATTATAAAACAAAAGACTCCGTCTGATCCATGAGATTTTCTAAAGAAAAAAGGGCTTGAGTTAAATCTTTACCAGGATGAGTGGAGGCCTACATTAGCCACTTTTGTCTAATTAGTAATGTGAAAAAAAATGTGTCTGTCAGTCACAACTGTTTTGTTCAAGTGTTGGTATATGTAGAGAATGTTTGTGCTAAAGTGAAGATTGGTAGTATGTTGACTCATGACAAGTCCAGGTGAATAAACATTGTGCGTGTGTTTGTATACATATGTGTAATAGAAATATATATATGTATATATACACACACACACACACACACACACACACACACACAAGACAGGCTCACACATAATTTTTGCTTGGTTTTTATTTCATTGCCAAAAGTACACAGTTAACTAAAAGTACTCCGTCTAGGAACTGTTTCAGTTTTACTCCCCCATATTTGATTTTATTCATCTTACTTCAAAACACAAGAAACATTTTACTCACTCCAAAATCTAATTTAGCTAAATAAGGCAAATTAGGCTAGAAACTAAATCTATTCCTACCTGAATAGTGGTATACAAAAAATAGTGTTGGTATACCAGTTTTCAGGACAGACTACCAAACCTTATTAAATGGTATTCTGTGGGGAACACCACTTTTTAAAATGAATTTCTAGACCTGTTAGGGCAGTAAAAAAGGCTCTCAATCCACACAGGGAAAGTGGGAAAATAGGTTATTCAATTTGAAAGCTGCAGCTTTTTTTTTTTTTAAACTTTCTTTATTCACCAGCTGGCTGAGGCATTTCTCAGGCGAACTCACTCGACCTTCCTCCACCGCCCGCCTGAACCCCTTCCCCAACCGAGACAGGCATGATTTTAATTTAGGGGTGCCCCCTGAAAACAAGGTGCCCCAACCTGCTATGCAGAATTGCAGCCCCAAATAAATCTTGAAGTCTTTGAATCTTGAAATCTTGAGTAAAGATAAAAGTAGCTCTGTCCCCTATGAATGGCTCAGTTAAACTGGGGAATTGCAGTTGCATGGAATCCTCATATACCCAAAATTCTGAAGGTTGGATTCTGCCATTTCCCCTGGTAGGGGTGCACTATACCCAATCGTTAAGATTACCCATTAACAATGTGAAGCACTACAGGAAAGAAAAAGCACCCTCTACTGGCAATTGTATTAAGTGAAGGCCTCATTTACAGGAAAAGTATTCTGCATGCACCTTTATTTTTTATTTTTTTTCACATTATTTTGCTATTTTTAAAACTTTGTACTAAAAATTGTAATAAAATATCCATTTTCTAAGCACAATATTACACTCCAGGGGGGATAGTGTTGCCTATATCTGCCCTTTCAGGACCTGCAGGGCCCTCCCCCTGTGGTGTCGGTACTCACTATGCCCTTGAGCAGGCGAGTTTAGCTCAACACCACCCACCATGCTGTGTATTACTGCTTGCATACAGTGTGTGTATATAAACAAAAACAAACAAAGAGACAACACTTGTTTTGGTTAATCACTGTCTACTTTTCAACTAAAGTTGCTTCCCATTCTTCTCTTGTAGACCAGCGTATCCCTATGAAAGCACAACCCAAGTGTCTACTGGAGTTATGAAAGGCTCTTTAGTCCTCTACTCACTCCACAATTTGTACACAAAAATTTTATGTGTAATCCCCCTACACAAATTTGGGGTTTACCTAATGTCTTCATGAGCTCCTCAATGCCCACTGCCAGGTTGGTGTCCTGTCCTAGCCTGCGATTCTGTTTATTTATGAGTGCCCCATGCTGAGCCTCCGCACCTCTCCCTTTAAAAGCTAGTTAATCTATGTGCATTGAATGGTCTGAGCCGAGTCCAAGTGATTTAGGGCCTGCGACCAGCCCGCCACCACTCCGATTTGCTCCGTTCTGCAGTTGATGTTTGTGCAGAGGGAGCCTGTGTAATATGCTGTTATATTTGAAATAGTGGCGTTTGTCTAACCTGCTTCCCTTGCAGCTTGTGTCCTGGAATGGGAGCTACCATGTTAGGGCCAGAAATTCCAGTAACTGGATCAACAGAACCTGGGGACCTAAGATGGATCCTGACCCCAGTGTTCTGTGAGAAGGAAAATCTGTAGTTTTTAGGCTGGCAGCAAATTAACCTGAAGGGGGAGCTCTAACTGTGACCGACAGCTTCCTCAGCCAACCTGCTTGCTGGATTTACAAGGGCAGTCCCCAGTGTGCCAAGAGACAGTGGATCAGTTAAAGTTGGAATCTGAAGTGTGAACAGCTCAAGCTTTTGAGCAGCTGTTCTCTGAACAGAGTGTAGGGTAATCAGCGGGAAGAGGCCTACCATGCCTCCCTGCCACCTTTCTCCTGCTTGGAACTGCCTGATAGCAGAAGTCAGACGTGTTCCAATTTAAGTTGGAACTACAGCAGAAAAAATAAATAAATAAAGAGGTTTACCAGTACCACTTGCGTTTTGGACCAAAGATTTGCTCCTGTGAAGCGATCGGCCTAGCTTGTGTGCAAGATGAATTTCGTATAGAGGGGTTTGCTCAGTGAAACTGCAGAATTAGCAACCGGACTGTATCTGAACTGTACAAAGTCAGTGTGGCTTATTTTGAAGGTGCTGAATGTCGTGAGTCGAGGCCTGCTTTCCCGTGACCCAACCTGTTATGCCAGCTGGAGGTTTCACCAGCAAGAAGACAAACGAACTTGGCCAATTTGTTCATCCTGTCTGGGCCTTTGCCAATTCGGCCCAGACCCTGTTTCGGTGAGAGACCGGCTTTCAGGATCCAGCCCCTGTGCAACAACAACTCGCAGGTTGCAGTCACCTGGAGGAAAGGCCGGAAAGAGGAGGTGCATCATGTCGGCCCTGCTTCCCCATGCTCATCAGTGAACACCACGAGGTCTCTATATAGCCTGCCTGTCTGCAGAAATCTGGTTGCATGAGTACAATCGGGGTAGCTCCCTGCAATGACTATTTAAATCATCTGTGGCACCATCTGATTTAATTTGCTTGCTGGGTTTCCAAGGGACTGAGCCAACTGGCTCGGATTACAAATAATCATCTTGTTGTTGTGCATTCTAACTGCTTTTCTTCCCATCAAGGGCCCAACATCAGTTGCAATTCCAGCCACCCCCGGGCAACGCCTCTGGCTAGCCAAGCATTCAATCCTGGATACCCAGTGTTGTGTGACTTATTTGGGACCACAAAAGTGCATGCTAATCCTGAATTGAATCAGATTGCCAATCGTTTGCCTAGATTCATGCCCCCTTCCTTGTTCACATCCCCTAAATAAACCTGACTTTCTTTTTTCACATTTAATCTGGCTAGTGTACAGTTTATTAGTTGGGTTACAGTACTGAAAGTGTGCCATTGCTGAAGGTCCAACCCTGGTGGTAAGTGTGAAGGGAGTGTGCATATTGTTACTGCTATATACTGTGTGTTAACTACTGTTATAGGTACTGAACCATTAGGAGGGTTGTTGAGTAGTTATAGCTTCCCAGAGGGCAATAGCAGGATAGACAGACAATACCATTACTCTGGGTGAAGGCACCTTAACACTGGCTCCATGCCCCTCAACCTGTGCTTAGACATACAGGCAGGGGTAGTAATCTTTGGGAAAGCACCGCCTAGGGGTTAGATAAACAATTTACCCAAGATAATCCAAGTTCAACAAAGTACCCAGTTTTCAGCAGGGGGCCTGATTTTGCCTTTTTTTTTTTTTTTTTATTTTTATAGCTGGGTGGACTGAAGCATCTAGAGATTAAAGAGGAACAGTCAGCACTAAGCACGCCCACCCAAGTGAGAGTATGGTCCCAATTTGCACTTTGTGTGCAAAACCTTTTTTTTTTTTTTTTTTTAAATACTACTTACCATTTACAGTGGTACAGTAGATTGTATTAAGCTAATTTGGTGATTGCGTAGTTTGTCGGACCAGCAGTGGAGCTGCGCTTAATACGTAACAGACAATGAGCAAACGTCATGTTGTGTACCTACCTGCACAGATAGCCCAAACTGAGGTGGGGTGTGGGGGGCACAGCCCCCTGATGAAAGGTTAAGTACATTGATTAAGTCTGCTATTATGTTTGTTTTTTACACTTTTTCATGATAATTTATTTCATTTGTGGTGGTTGGGTCAGTTGACACGCGTGTCTCATTACGTAAGCGTCACGCTAACCTTACGTTTACAGCGGAAAGCGGCATGTGACTCCCGTAGTTTCTGTGCTACGCAACCTGGGTGGTCCAACTCTCTACACAAATCGCCGCTAATTTTATTTAATACCACGCTGACATTTTCTCTAACTACAAATCCCAGACTCTCCTGCAGCTGACATCAGAGCAGGATAGCAACGGTGGGAAATTCAACAGCCTGCAGTGCATGTTTAAGAGTTTACATAAGCTCTGATTTTTTTTTTGTTTGCTGGTTCCGCTGTTCTCCTAGGGCTAAGTATAGTCACAAATGATTGTACTTAGCTTCAGCATAACAGCAGGACCAGAAAACATCTGATCAGAATTTGTTTTATTTTACAAATTTTTGCCAGGAAAGTCACACTACGCCAAAACTTGTTTCCCTGTGCAACCTACGAGTACAGTGAAGTTAAGTGACTTGCTCATGGTCACACAGTATGCAAGATGGGATTTAAACTAAGTTCTCCAGGTTTGCAGCTTACTGCTCTTTACCACTGTGCTGTACTGCCTCCTTATAAAAGTTCTAGTAAGAGCTGCAGGCTACTGAAACTCCCACTGCTACATCCCTGCTCTGTCATCTGCAGGGGATTCTGGGATTTGTAGTTACTGAAAATATCAACCTGGAAGTAAAGGAAATTAGTCTGCTAGTTTACTATACTGCAGTAAACATTAAGTAAAACAAAATGTTTTTGCACAGAAAATGCAAAATGGGGCCCTTGGTACTAACTGTTCCCCTTTAAGTGACTTGATCGGGGTCCTACAGTGAGTGGCTCTGGTGGTATTTGAACCAGTATCACAATCTTGAGCTCCAACCACAAGACCATGCTACCTCATTTTCGAGTTTTAGCAGCCACAGACAGGCTCAGCTAAGTAATAAGGCGAGAGGAACCTACACGGTTAAGCAGCAGCTGTTTGGTAAAGTGATTTCAGTTTTTCAACTGCAACCTAGTAAATTGTATTGAGAGATGGCAGTCAGTCTCTCAGCCTCGAAGGCGTCTTGCTTAGATAGTGCTTCACAACTCTCGATCCCTCTTTTGAAGCGGTACAGCTGAGACCCAGGCCATTCCGGTTACAGCAGGGGACCTGCAACCAAGGCCGGCATTAGGCCCTGCTGAGACGTCCCTGGGCAAACTCGCTATTGGCGTCCTCGTCCCCAAGCACCAATCTTGATTTTTTAAGCACCCTCGGTGACAATTACGAAGGCCGGCCCTGCTACAGTCCTGCCACCATTTAACCGTACACCTCAGATTCAATGACTGGTAAAATCGTAAATATAAACCTGCTGTCACTGTCATCTCAGCATCCTTAGCTCCACCAATGCAGCCTGTCATTATACCGAAGCAGGGATCGCTCTTACCATTTCTCCACCAGCACAGGGCACTGGCGCGGGTCAGCCAAACTCACCTCCAGTGTCTAGCTAAGACCAGTAAATGGTGTCCTGTGTCGCGCAGCAGCGTACAAAACCGCTTGTTTCTGTGTTGTGTTGGGTATGGAAGTGTTAGTCCGGCCCGGAAGTGCTGTAAGTAAACGGTCCGCTAGCAAAGACCTAGACTACAGCCTAACTGGCACAGCCCCTTAGTACCGCAGCCCAGTCAGAGTACGTAAACCGAGGCGCCATCTTGTGGGTGTCACAACCCGGAAGCGGCACCACAGATAACCACATAGAGGGGTGATGGACAGCTGTTGCCACGTGATTGAAACCAACTGTTTTGATTCAGAACATGTGCAAAGTTTCTTGGCTTTGGGGGGACTATCCAGGTTCGCAGCTGATGAGCTGAAAACATGCACAATCTGTCAGCTTAGTTTACTAATGAAAGTCATTATTTTTCTGCAGTGATTGCCAGTGGCAGCAGAGGGGTAGTGGCATGAAACAATAACTTTCTTTTTAAATTAGATTTGTAGTAATTTCATTTACTGTAGGTACAGTACGAGATCCAGAAGACAGGAGAAGGGATCATGTGCTCCCGCTCCACAACAGTGGTGGCAGGGAACTACAGACCAGTCAGTCCTACCTCAGTAGTGGGCAAGATTATGGAGGCACCCGTTAAGGAAAGGATAGTGCAACACCTGGAATCCATAGGAGCACAGAATTCAAGACAGCATGGGTTTACAAAAGGAAGGGCCTGTCAAACTAATCTCACAGATTTCTTTGACTGGGTAACTAGAGTGGTGGACCAAGGGGGAGCAGTTGATGTCACCTACCTTGACTTCAGCGAAGCTTTCAATACTGTTCCACATAGAAGATTGCTTAATAAGCTGGCTAGGCTCGGGGTGAGTCAGAAGTTGGTTAACTGGTTGACGGGCAGAAAACAGAGAGTGGTGGTAAACAGTATACAGTCAGAAGAGATGCAAGTCAAGAGTGGGGTACCTCAGGGATCAGTCCTGGGGCCAGTCCTCTTCAATATCTTCATCAGTGACATTGCAGATGGACTGGAGAGTAAGGTTTGTCTGTTTGCAGATGACACCAAGATCTGCAATAGAGTAGATGATCCAGATGGGGTGGGCAGAATGAGAAGAGATCTGGATAAACTGGCAAAATTGTTGGAAGAGTGGCAACTGGAGTTTAATGCAAAGAAGTGCAAGATCATGCACATAGGGAAAGGAAATCCTGAAGCTATCTATAGGCTGGGAGGGAAGTTGCTGGCAGTCACAAGGGAAGAAAGAGACTTGGGCATCATCATCACCGATGACCTGAAATCATCCAAGCAGACCACTAAAGCAGTAGGTAAGGCTAGAGGGATGTTGGGATGTATTAGTAGGGGTATCACAAGTCAGAAGAGGGAGGTAATAAGCCCTCTTTACAAGACACTGGTTAGGCCCCATCTGGAGTACTGCGTGCAGTACTGGAGGCCATACCTTCACAAGGACGTTAACCAAACTGAGGCAGTCCAGAGAAGGGCAACCAAAATGTTGCAGGGACTATATCAGAAAACATATGAGGACAGATTAACGGAGCTCAATATGTATACCCTAGAGCAAAGGAGGGAGAGAGATGATATAATCGAAACATTTAAACACCTTAAGAGCATTAACAGGGTGAAAGAGTCTAACAAGTTTTAATATAAGAATAATAGCAGGACAAGAGGACACAGCATGAGATTAGAGGAAGGCCAATTAAGGGGTAATGTGAGGAAGTTCTTTTTCACAGAAAGGGTGGTGGATGTATAGAACGGCCTACCTCAGGAAGTGGTGCATATGAATACAGTGCAGGGCTTCAAACAGGCATGGGATAGGCATAAGAGAGCAATACAGATGAGTATGAATAGATAGGCCATTGACAGAGCAAAGGCCGATGGCACATTCATAAGGCAGAAAAATAAATGGGCAGCCTGGATGGGCCTTGCGGTCCTTATCTGCCGTCAACTTCTATGTTTCTATGTTACATGAGTCAGCTAGTGCAGTGCATACTGGATGAGTTTTTGAGAAATGGGTTGCTTGGAGGTTTTACAGTTCAGATGTGTAGTGCTGTTGGCTTGGCTATTGGACAGACCAGAACTGGACCAGATCTGTGAAAGCCAAACCAGGCTGTCCAGCTGGACTGGTGCAAGTTGCACAACTTTGCCAGTCTCGGCAGACCAGCTGTTCTTTTACCTGTCTGGTCTGGTCTGATTGGTTCCATCAAGTCCCGGATATGGATGAAAACAGGACTGGCGAAGAGGACCAAATCAGTAAAGGTAGGGCTGGGTCATGCAACTTGCACCCAGTCTGGCTTTTAGTGATCTGGTTTTATGTTAGGTTCTGGTTTTCACCAAGGTTCCACATAGCAACGGATAACTGTCTTCTCACTGGGGCAGTTTTTGTGGACCAGTCCAAGGCCTTCGACTTGGTGGAGCATGCTATACTTAAGCTCAAGTTTCTAGGTTTCAGCCATCAAATGGATTGAAAACTACTTAAATAACAGTAGACAGCTAGTGACCATACAAGGTATTAATTCAGGCCTTGCTGTCTTAAATCTTGGGGTTCCTCAAGGCTCAATCCTTGGCCCTCTGCTATTCTTCTTTTTTGTTAGTGACCTGCAGAAGAAGAAGAGCGAGAGGTGCCCTCTACACATGTATGTGCGTGACACCATATTTTACTACCGTGCAACAACTATGTCCAAGTTTAATGCTGTTCCATGGCACACGTAACAAACATAAACACCAACAGTTGCCAATCAAAAACAGCTCGGGTGTGACTCTGGACCAGACGCAGACTTTCAAATACCTTGGTATAACCCTGGACCCTACTCTGTCCTTCTCCAGCCATATCAATTCAGTTGCAAAATCCGTAAATATCCGTATAGGCCTTCTCTATAAACACAGTCACTGCCTGACACCTGATGTCCTTAAGCTAGCAATGCACAGCTCTATTGTCTCCATCATTGATTATGGGCTTGTTATCTATGGAGCAGCCACAGCTACAGCACTACGGCGAGTCTTTACAGCGCTGAATAGGGCCTATAGACTCCTTACTGGTGCTGCCCACCGCACGCATATCTGCGACCTCTATGAACAAACTGGTTACAACTTCAGGGAAGGATTACTTTCCAAATCTGCCTACTAGCAAAAAAGTCATTGATGGGACTCATGCCCCCTGGGGTTCAGTCTCTCTTAAGCCCAGCCTGCCACCCCCGTTACACAAGAGTTCTGACAACTATTCTCTGGCTGTTTCCTGCTATCGCACCACCCAAGACTGGCGGTCTTTTGCAGGTAGCGCCCCTAAGTTATTTAACTCCCTGGGCAGCGAACTCACCAACTTAGGCACCCTCTGCTCGTTCAAACACAAGCTACCTCAAACGCTTGTGTCCAGAGCCACCTGTGACTGTTTCTCCTAACCTCCCTGGTAGTCGCTTCTGTTCTTCACACCTCACTAATATCACCACCTCTGCCTGCCACCACCCTCCCCATATCTACCCCTGCCTCTCCCCCTAGCCCTGGTCCACCACCTTCCTCTCTTACCCTCCTTCAACTCCCTTCCTGTCTCCCTTTTCTAATCTTCTCACCCCCCCTCAATGTTGCACTTGTTCCCCGATCCTTGCCTACCACCCACCTCTTCTTCTACCTCCCTTCCAGTTACCCCTCTACACCCACTCTCTCTTCCACTTTCTTACACTACCTGGCACAATTGGCAGTAACTCCGTTTTTTACACTCTACCTTTCCTTTTGACAATGCCCTTCTGGCAGCTTTAATTCAAGTAAATATTATTTGTTGTGATGCATCATTCTTAAATGTATGCCTGATTGCGTTGTTCTAACTGTTATTATATTACCTGTAGCTTTTAGACCATGTATACCCTGTACTGAATTTTGTATTCGAACTGCTTGCCTGCTAATCTCACACAAACTGTACTTCTGTGCTTTGTATACTGACGTGTGGAACCTTTGTAAAAGAGCCATTGGCTCAAAGCTATTTATCCAAAATTCTAATAAATAAATAATGCAGTACTCCAATCTGATTTTAGCAGTCTCCCCCTGGTTTGTCAATACCCTCCTGATGCTTAATGTTTCCACAGCTGCTTCAGGTCTATGGTGTTTGGATTCCAGAACTTGTTCTGCTGATCCACTTGCAGCCATAACATTATATGGCAACACAGTTGAGCAATTCAACTGTATTCAAATTTCTTGGAATCTGGTTTCACGTATCACTTTCTTACAGTAGGCATATTGATCAGATCTTACCAACTTTAGGACCCAAGCTCAACTTTTTCTACAGGTCAAAATGTTGCCTCAGTGCTAAGTTGAGGAAGCAGGTGGTCTCCAACTTCCTGCACTCTTCCATTGACTGTAGAGGCATTATACCGTACGGTGCAGAAAAAACAACTCTGTTGCTCCTAGATTATTTGTACAAGTTGTGCAGATTTGTTCTCCCCTGTGGATGGTCTGTCCATCACAGTCTACTGTATGAATAGCCTTACTGGTGTAACCCCCCCTACAAATGGGGATTCCTAGAAAGCCTCCTAGGAGCTTGCCTAAGTGTTCCCCTGCCTGCTGGCATTCAGCGTTTAAGCCATTAGAATGCACTTTGAGTGCTGGTAGAGCCTCCACATACTGTCTCTTTAAGAGCTGCCTGCTTGCAGACATAATTAATGCTTTTCCAGGGGGGCTGGTGTTTCCCTGCTCGAATCCCGCCTGAACTGCGGAGTAATTGCTCCATTTTATGGTCGCTGAAGGCGCAAAGGGAGCCCATCTGAAAGATATAACTGTTTGTCTGTAATCATTTAAAGCATTAGTAATATTGTAGTTTGTCTAACCTGCCTTTATTGTAGACGGTACGTTGTGTGTGTTGCCCATCCATTTTGGACCTAAACTGCTGTGCTGGGCCAATAGGAATAGGCAAGCTATAAAATGGAGACTGCTTGGACTAACCAGAATTTGGACTCTCCTGGGAGCAAGCTTACAAGGGGAATGTATAGCTAGTAATTCTGGGAAGTGTAGTTTTGGACCGTGGCACCTTTTTGCACCAACTGAGAGAGCTTTGGAATGATTGACAGCTGAGTCCACCCACTGGACTGGGTGGAGCCCAAAGGGAATGCTCTGCCTTGTGACTGGGAGGTCAGATCAGTTGTGACCATGAGGAAAGAAGGAGCTCTGTGCTTCTGCAGTGTATAGTTTCGCGCGGGAAGCACGTGAGAGGCCCTGAAGTCGGTCTGTTGCTGTCATAAGCTTAAATCGGACTGAATCCGAGGTGACTGAAAGCAAGGAAGGCTGAAGAGTGGAAACCAGGCTCACCCTATAGAAGACTGGAGAAATTGCTGAATTACGCTCGGTCTGTCAGGAACTGAAGCTGCTGTGTGTACTCCTGGTATCTGCAGTTAATTGCGATCGGGACCTAGGAGCAGCTGCCTGGTATAGTATTTTCCTTTACATATAAATGTGTTAGTGCTTGTGGGGGATAGCTATTCCAATTCCCCTTTCAGTGTGCATTGTAAGCTGGAAGCAGAACTAAGCTTATTTGGACTAAATCCGTCTGCTAGTCAAAGTAGTTGGGCCTGGCCAGTAGAATCTCATCTCCATGCCTTGCTCTTCGGGCAATCCAGAACAACCATCGTCATCAGGTTCTCAGCTTGGGGTAGTATGAGTACAACTCAGGGCATTCCCCTGCAACCTGTTAACAATCACAAGTGTGTCGTCTAATTTCCTTTGTTTCATTTCCTCAAGGACTGAGCCATCCAGCTCTGGATTACAATTGGGTGTTGTGCATATATTTTTTTATACAGGGCCCTATCCATCTGCACCTGTCGGCCAACCACGGGCAATGGACCTGGCTAGCCCCCCCAACCTAGGTACCCAGAGTGTGACTTTTAAGACCCTGTATGTGTGCACAGTACTGTAATTTAATTCTGCCAATTAACTTGATCTCCCCCTCCTGTGTTCATTTCTCCTAAATAAACCAGATGTGATGTTGTTGACTTTAAACTGTTTGAAGTGTCAGTACCTATATAGCAAGCATTGCATTGGTTTGTGTATGTTGATTAACCTTATTTTACAGGGGGTCCTCAAAGACGAACCTCAGAATCAGTCTCGAGGGTAAGTGGTACCTTATGACTGAATAGTGTGTACATGTGGGGCATTGGTACTGTAACTCATGTGCATTGTGTGGGCTATTAGAGGGATTAGAAGGGGGTCTCAGTGTCCCAGAGGGCTGTGACCAAACTAGACCAACCATTACAAACCCTGACCTCTAGGTGGAGGCACCTGCCATAGAACCTAGGCCCCTCAACCTGTTGGTAGTCCAGCAGGCAGGGGTAGTAGCCCTTGGGGTAGCGCTACCTCGGGGTTACATCTTGGAGGCACTGCTGGGATTAGCGTCCTCTAGTGACCACGTGAAGGAATTACCCCATTATGTTTAATTTAAAGGAAAAAAATGTAGGGGAGTACCACGCCCAAGTTAAAAATTGACCCCCTTAAGTTGATGGTGCACAAGTTGATGGGGTGGTGCAAAGCTGAGGAGATGGACTCCCAAAAGGCTATTCTATTAATGGATGTCCTCTTGGGGATTAAAAATGCTGACATTGTATCCACCGTAGAACATGTTAAGTGTGTGGGCAAAGCTGAAGTGAAGGGACGATTTGCTGACTTATTTGAACAAATACTGCAAGTGCTACTTTCATGCAGTTCCCCGATAGACCCTGAAAAGGTGCCCCCTGTGATTTTGCCCAAAGGTGCCCTGCAGGAATGGAGGGTTATTCACGTACATAGGGGTCTGGCCACTCTGGGTGGGTCCCCTAGTACCAGTAGCTTTAAAGAAAAACTGCTTAAGTTGTTGGCCTCAGAAGGGAAAACTGCGCAGGAACTGGTAAAGGTGTTAGATCTCTCAGGTGACCACATGCCCCTGCATTCCCCAGGTACAACTCCTGGGTCCCCCAAGAGCTCTATAATAGCCACATCCCCTATGGTAGCCCCCCATTCAACTGGATTCCTATCAGAGGCTGAGACTTTTCTCCAGTACTGTCCCAGTGCTTTCGGGGGAAGATGATTTGGAGACCTGGATGGACTATGCTACCCCTTTAGTACAAGAATGGCAGTGTTCAGAGAGTGAAAAGAGGAAGTGTTTGGTGGAAAGCTTGAGAGGCCCTGCCCTGGAAGCCATTCGATTTTACAGGCTACTAGTCCAGAGGCCACTGCTGCAGAATATCTTTCCGCCTTAGAGGGAGTATTTGGCAGCACAGAAACCAGAGATGACTTATTATGGAAATTCAAGTTTAACGGTGGAGAAATGAGAAATTGTCCGCTTTTGTCACCAGGATAGAAAGGGCTTTGAAGAAGGCCCACCAGAAAGGGGGAGTGCCTGCCAAAGAGTTAAACCAGGTCAGATTAGACCACATATTGAAGTCAGCAAGATTTGAGCGTAATACTACTGAAGCTCAAGTTGCAAGACAGAAGGGCCAGCCCTCTAGAGTACTGCCATTTGATGGGAGAGATCCGTGAGACTGAAACTGATGAAGAGGGCTGGGAACCCTGTGCTGGGGCTGTGAACACTTGTCAGACCCCCGAAAAGAGTGAGCTAAATGAGACTCAGCAGTTGAGAGGTTTAATTAAGGAATTGACTGAGGCATACAGATAACCAGATCTGTATCAGGCTCCCCCTGAGCCCAAAAGTGGAGTGGCAGTGCATGTTGTTTCCCTGGAGACCCAGATTGAGGGTAACCTGAGAGCAGAACTAAGAGACTTAAGAGAGATGTTGGGGGAGCTGCAAAGGGCTTCCCTTACCCCCAATAGAAGTGGAGATCCAGAAGCCCAACGGTATAAGCCCCCAGTTCAAGAAGAGCCCGGCAGGGCTCTAGAGGTGCACCAACAGAAAAGAGACCCCACTCCCTCCAAGGACACTAGAGACATTAAGTTCTGCTACCGTTGTGGGGAGGATGGACATTTTCAGTCTGCTTGTCGCCTGCCAGAGAACTTGAGAAAAGTTACCAACAGGTTAGTAGCCTGGCATCACAGAACCTATGCCCGCTCACCAGGGGGAGCCACCTGGAAAAAAGTTTTACCACCAGGGCCAATGCCCAATCGACATCCCAATCAATACTGCCAGAATGGTCTGAAGTGGTGGGTCCCTCCATGGAGACTACTGTAAAAGTGAATGGAGTACCCACAAGAGCTGTGTTAGACAGTGGCTCCCAAGTGACAGTTATGTTCCAGGATTGGTATCAGAAGCATTTATCTAATGTACCCCTACAACCCTTGGAAGGACTACATGTTTGGGGTTTGAATGAAAAGGCCTACCCTTACTCTGGCTATATCCGAGTTTGGTTGTCATTTCCCTCCTCTGTGGCCGGAGTGGCAGAGCAAGTGGAGACCTTGGCCCTAGTGTGTCCCCCTGCCGGATTGTATGATGGAGTTCTGTTACTGATTTGGACTAATGCACATATGTTTGAACAGCTGGCACAGTTGTGTTATGAAAAACAAGGGTCCTGGACTGGTAGAGCTCTAAGAATTCCAGCCTTGATCCAAAGGGCCTACAATGCCCAGAGGGATGCTGACAGAGTGGAACCAGAAGAACCGGTTGGAGTTGTCTGGAAAAAGGATCCTGAGTCTCTGATCTTGGCGCCAAATGCACAGTGTATCCTACAAGGAGAGTTTCGTATAAAAAAGGATGTTAAGAATAAAATATTAATGCTGGATGCACCAGGAGATGGAAAATTGCCCGAGGGACTGCTGGTCAAGCCAAGTATTCTGCCTGTTAGAGCCCATGCTTTTGCCAGAAGAGTAATGGTTCGAGTTCATAATGTGTCTGACAGGGAGATTTGGGTAAATAGAGGTTGCACCCTGGCTAATGTGCATTATGCGGATACTGCAGTGCTACCCAGTAACAAGAGTTAGGAAAAAGTATGAAATGCTCTCTACTTGTTTGATTTGGTGACTCCCCATTGCCAGCTGAATGGAAAGTGAGGATCAGTGAGAAGCTTGCCAAGAGGGACCAGGTGTTTTCTTTGAAGAAGTGGGGCGTAGACTGCATACAAGGAGCTGAGCACCATATCCGGCTGCATGATGATAGGCCATTTCGTGAGAGGTCCCGACGCCTGGCATCTGCTGACATAGATGATGTGAGACGACATCTGCAAGAGATTCTAGCTACTGGTGTAATATAAGAATCCAGAAGCCCATATGCTTCCCCCATTGTGGTAGTGAGGAAAAAGAATGGGACAGTAAGGATGTGCGTAGATTATCTCACTTTAAACCGGCAGACTATCTCTGATCAGTACACAATGCCACGCATTCAAAATGCTTTGGACTGCCTGAATGGTAGCAAGTGGTTTTCTGTGCTGGATCTTTGCATCGGGTACTACCAGATCCCGATGGCCCTGGAAGACCGTGAGAAGATGGCGTTTATCTGCCCGCTGGGTTTCTATGCGTTCATGAGCATGCCTCAAGGGATTTCCGGTGCTCCAGCCACTTCTCAACGATTGATGAAGTGTGCAGTAGAGAACACAAATCTATTAGAGTGCCTGGTGTATTTGGATGATGTTATTGTGTTTGGCAGCTCGCCGGAGGAACATGAGGCTAGATTGTTCAAGGTGTTGGACCGACTGGAAGACTTTGGCCTGAAGTTGCCCATCGATAAATGTCAATTCTTGCAAACAGCTGTAAAGTATGTGGGACACATAGTTTCCACTGAAGGGATAGAGGCAGACCCAAGTAAAGTTGAGGCCCTGACCACCTGGCCACAGCCCCACAATCTTAAAGAACTGCAAAGATTCCTGGGTTTCTGTAGCTACTATAAACGTCTCATCAAGGACTATTCAAGAGTGATCCGCCTTTACTTAATCTTACTCAAGTGTACCCTCCAACCCACAAAAAATACAAAAAGTCAACTTCCCCTGAGACTAAGAGAGTGTATTTCCATCCAAATGAAGTATTTGAGGCCCGATGGACTTTGAGGCTGCATTTCATGAGATTATATATCAACTTACCCATGCTCCTGTTCTGGCCTATGCAGATCCAACAAAACCTTCTGTTCTGCACACTAATGCTAGCTTGCAAGGGTTGGGGCTGTGTTGTACCAGGAACATGAGAATGGCCTGAGACCAGTGACTTTTGCCAGCAGAAGCCTGACTCCTTCCGAAAAGAACTATCCAGTACACAAGTTAGAGTTCCTAGCTTTGAAGTGGGCCATTGTGGACCAATTCCACAAATACTTGTATGGGGCTGAGATACTGATAAAAACTGACAACAATCCCTTGACTTATGTTCAGACTTCAGCTAAGTTGGACGGCACTGGCCACAGGTGGCTCTCTGCATTATCCACATACAATTATGCTGTTGAATACAGGGCCAGCCTGAACCACATAAATGCTGATGCTCTCTCCTGGAGGCCTGTTCCTCGAAATGACTGGATCAGACTGTCAGAACCTGATATTCAAGCACTCTGCCAGAAGTTTGACCGAGAGGGGCCGGGGTCCCAGACCCAGTGAACTGTTTGGTGGATTTTTGGGGGCCCTCTGAAAATTGCATACTTGCTGCTTATTGCCACTTCTCTGCCTTAGACATTGGTGCTTTGCCTCAACTTGACAATGACAGCATTCAGCGGGCTCAATCCTGAGATCCCATGATCAAATCAGCTTTAGAAGCCCTCTACGCAGGGAAAGATGTGTCCAAATTACGCTCCACTGATCTGAGAACTGCATTGTTATATAAGGAAGGTCCTAAGTTGAAACTGATCAATAGACTGTTATACAGAGAAACAGTAGACAGAGGGGGACAAATAGACAAACACCAGCTAGTTTTGCCCACTGCCTTTCGAGACTTGGTGCTGAGATCCCCACACAACCACATGGGGCACGTTGGTATCGACAGGACACTTGACTTGGTAAGATCCAGATTTTATTGGCCTAAAATGGGGACTGATGTTGAACAACACATTAGAACTTGTAATCGCTGCTTACAGAGGAAAGCTTTGCCACAGAGGGCTGCCCCTCTTGCTAACATCACCACCAGCGCCCCCATGGAACTGGTCTGTATTGACTTTCTGAGTTTGGAGCCAGATCAAAGAAATATCAGTAATGTGCTGGTGGTCACTGACCATTTCACAAGATATGCCCAAGCTTTTCCAACCAGGGACCAGAAGGCATCCACTGTGGCCAAGGTACTTATAGAAAACTTCTTTGTTCACTATGGGGCACCACAAAGAATCCATTCTGATCAAGGGAGGGATTTTGAGAGTCGTTTGATCAAAGAGATGCTTTCTCTGTGGGGAGTGCAAAAGTCCAGAACCACCCCTTACCACCCCCAAGGGGACCCACAGCCTGAACTTTTCAACCGCACTCTGCTAGATATGCTGGGCACCCTCCATCCTAAGGACAAGCCTAGATGGAGTCAACAAGTCAGCCCATTGGTACATGCCTACAACTGCACCAAAAGTGATGCCACTGGGTTCTCCCCCTGCCGCCTTATGTTTGGAAGAGAAGCCTGACTACCAGTAGATGTTTGTTTTGGAGTTTCTCCTGATGGGGTTCGAGCTGATAATCATTTACAGTATGTGCAAAAGTTAAAGGCCCAACTAAATCATACGTATCAGCTGGCTCAAACCATGGCTGCCAAAAGAAATCTGGCCAACAAGGAAAGGTATGACAAAAAAGTGAGAGCACTGGAACTCCAGGAGGGGAATCGGGTGTTGCTAAGAAATCTGGGACTGCATGGCAAACATAAGATTGCTGAAAGGTGCCACCATCTCCCCCACATTGTGGTAGGCAAACTAGATGATCTGCCTGTGTACAAAGTAAGGCCTGAAAATAATTCAAAGGAAGTGAAAACCATGCATGGAAATTATTTGCTGCCCATTGGACAAATCTTGATTGAGTCTGAGCCCCCAGAAAATGCTCCCTCTGGACCAGTGACTAGAGCTGCTGCAAAGCGAAAGCAAAGAAAGTCTGCACCTACAAATGTGATTTAATTCTGCCAATTAACTTGATCTCCCCCTCTCGTGTTCATTCCCCCTAAATAAACCAGATTTGATGTTGTTGACTTTAAACTGTTTGAAGTGTCAGTACCTATATAACAAGCGTTGCATTGGTTTGTGTATGTTGATTAACCTTATTTTACAAGGGGTCCTCAGAGACGAACCTCAGAATCAGTCTCGAGGGTAAGTGGTACCTTATGATTGAACAGTGTGTACATGTGGGGCATTGGTACTGTAACTCCTGTGCATTGTGTGGGCCATTAGGGGGATTAGAAGGGGGTTTCAGTGTCCCAGAGGGCTGTGACCAAACTAGACCAACCATTACAAACCCTGACCTCTGGGTGGAGGCACCCGCCATAGAACCTAGGCCCCTTAACCTGTTGGTAGTCCAGCAGGCAGGGGTAGTAGCCCTTGGGGTAGCGCCACCTGTTGGTTACACTGGCTAAGGCTCAGGTGCAGTTTCTGGGGCAGGTCCAATATGACGGACAAGATTATGATGTCATCAGATGAGATTTCCATCTTAACTAATTGTAGTCTGATGACGTCTTTGATTTTGTAAGCACTACAACTAGTAACAGTAATCGTAGTAGTAATAATACAGTACTGGTAGGAAGAGTGGGGAGGGGGGCTCGGGGGACTTTTCCCCCCAAATCGATCTGCTGTGTGTGTGGGGTGGTTTGGTGGGCACTTGCCCTTGATAGTCTCCATTCCCATAAGTGCCTGAGAGTGGTACACTGTTGACTGTTGCCTGGCAACAATCGACTCTCGGGCAAAATCTTGGCCGCCTTATTGGACCTGCCCCAGAAACTGCACCCACTCCCTGGCTAAATCCCTCAATCATACGTGACTACCATGACCTCTCTTTGTTGTACAACTGTGTACAAGGAAAAGCCCATGATTATCTCTTTAACCACTTCACACAGCCAAGAAGTGCCTGCTCACTCCATTCAACAGCAGCACTTACCGTCTCAATTCACAGAATGAAATGTGAATTTGGTAGGAGGGCCTTTGCATTTGCAGCACCAGACATCTGGAGAAACTCCATCTCCAAATGCTTCTAGCTTGCAAGTCTTTCAAGTCCAGTCATTTCAGTCACCTCTGAACTCCCTGTATTTGTTCTGGTCCAGAATCCCCGACTCCTCAGCTATGAACATGCAGAAAAATTCTCATGCCGTTTATTTACTGGAACTCCACTGTGTTCACTTCCTTTGGTAACTGTTTGGATGCAACTTCCTTTAAATTTGTTTGTGTATATTGTAGCCTATGTGTAACTATTCCTGCAGGACTATGTTATCCTGTTGACTACTGCTATCATCCCAGGGTCCCTATGAAAATGAGATGCAACATCTCATGGGGTTACTCTGGTAGAAGTAATTTCAAATAAATAAGCCCTGCTTTGGCTACCTCCTTGACTCACATTTTGATGAATCCCCCATCGCAGCTGATACAGATATACTGTAATTTCTAAACTCTCACTTTCCTGGCTTTCTTCTTCCTCCTGTACTTCTCAGCTGCCCCACATTAAGAGGGACACTACTAAGTGTAACCCTCAGTATTGCTGTGTCCCCCATCCAACATAGAAAAGTTTGTATCAACACACAAACACGATGCTGTAAACTCAGACTATAAAGCAGGAATTTGTAACCTTCTGTTGCATTAAACCAAAATTATAATGCACAGGAGTCACCAGAGTAACAATCTCCTCTCCGAGGTAGGGGACAGAATTGTTACTAACTGTGCCCTTAACATGAATTTTATGCGTCTGCATCAGCCTCTGTGGAACAGAGGGGAGGAGCACTATATAAGGGGTCTGGGATAGGGTGTTCTTGAGATGTTAGAGCTTTTATCAGGAAGATAGTTGTGTAAAAATTGCCAGCTCAGGAGGTGGGAAAAGGATGTTTTGGCCCATGAGCCTCCGTTGGTGATCTACCATGGACGACAGGTGGAGAACCAACACAGTGCCCTATGCCTGGACACTGGCTGGGGGGTTTCTTGCATAGCAAGTTATCATCAGTGCTGAGTGTGACAGGGGTACTATGAAGCTCCCAGAAGGACATGCTCATGTATGTGGCTTATTGCCGTGGCTTGCTCAGGATACAGGCCAGTGGGGTGCAGTTCTTGATGAGGGCTTCTGCCGGTGACTGGAATGCCTAGCCACCCTCGAGACTGAGGGTGGCACAGGGTCCAGACATCCTGCTAGCAGCAGGGGTTGCTGCTTTGTACACTTGGACGCCTGGCCTGGCCCAGAAGGATCTCAGCATTCGGACGTACCTTGACCTAAGGACCCAGCTGTTCCTTGGCTGCCTCATTGGAAGTTTGCAAACTGCCTAAGTACTGAGTGCTCTGCAATATATTTTGCAAACCTGGGGCAGTGAGTGCCTTTCTAAGCATTTACTGGCACCACAGCCATGAACCTAGAAGAGACTTTTTGTTTGCCACTGTTCCCCAAGAGACCCTTTACCTAAGTGACTAACAACTTTGCCTGGCCTGCAAGAAGTACAGGTCAAAGATCAATCTACGTACAATAAAAAAATAAATCGATTGACTGTTCACCCTGTTAATGATTTGTTTGTTTCTACAGTTTTGGACTTTTACTGGGCATTAGCTAATTTGGACTCTGCATAATATTCATTCATATTCCTATCATACTTTAGTAAGTAATATCATAATGCTATACAGTGGAGTCCACTTATGCACACTGGATAAATGCACATTTTACTTAAATGCAAAGTTTTTCATTTTCCCACATCTTCCCCATATTAAATGATCCTGATAAGTGCAAACTGGTTAGTTGCAAATTTTGGCTAAGTGCACAGATTTCTATGTCTTGTTTTTTTTACATCCATCTGCTTAAGTGCACTTTCACACCTTGCAACAGGTGTTTTTATACTCCTGCCATCTGTTTATGAATGATCGCTGTTTTTTGTGGAGCAAAATGGCTGTTCCTGAGTCAGACAGTCATGATTATGTGGACACCATTCAGGAAATCCCCACGTCTGACCCAATAAATAATGAAGAAATAGAAACATAGAATTTGTTGACAGGTAGGACTGCTTGGACCCACCCAGTCTGCCCAGTTTTTCCCTGCCTGTGCTGTCACCGCAGACCTCACCTGATCTCCAGCTACTCCCCCTACTGCTTTCCTAATAAGATTCCTTTGTGCCTATCCCATGCATGCTTGAAGCACTCCACTGTTTTCGCTCCCACCACTTCTGCAGGAAGACTGCAAGGTGTGCAGCACCCTTTCAGTGAAGAAGTACTTCCTTAAATTCCCCCCCTTCCAGCATCATCGCATGTTCGCTTGCCCTGGTTCACCTTCCTCTTTCTGCCGGTGATACCCCTCTCTGTGCACCCCAGCACTCCCCTAGACCTCCCAGCTGCCTGGTTGCACTGCCTGGACACCTTCAGGTTATCTGATGTTATTACCCCCAAGTTTCTTTCCTGTTTGGTGATTGTCAGTACCACTCCACACATTTTGTACTCTGTATCTCCACCCCTAGGTTTTTGCACTTTTAACACTGAAAGCCAGCTGCCATACTGTGACCATTCCTCTACTTTACGCAGGTCACTCCTCATCCTGTCCATGTCCCCAGAGTGTCCACCCTATTACAGATTTTGGTATCATCCACAAAGAGGCAGACCCTCCCTTCCAGCTTCTCTACAGTGTCCTTTAAAAAGACATTAAAGAGGACCAGTCCCAGCACTGATCCCTGAGGCACCCCGCTGGTCACTCTCCTTCCTCAGAGTGAACTCCATTTACCACCACCCTCTGCAGCCTGTCACCCAACCACTTACTTACCCAGCCAACCACCTTTGGACCCACTCCTATGCTACCCAGCTTTCTTACGAGTCTCCTACGTAGAATGGTGCTGAAATTCGTACTAAAATCTAGGTAGGCTACATCCACCATTCCACCCTGATCTAACTCCTTGGTCACCCAGTCAAAGAAATCTACCAGATTCATTTGACATGACCTTCCCATCAGCCCATGCTGCTTCAGGTCCTGTAACCCACTAAATTCAAGATGTAACCCATATGTCCATTTTTGTAACATGGATATACATATGTCTCTACGGGTTTGGGGAAGGATGAGGTTACCTGGCACAAGAGACCTAGGTTTGACTACTCTGCACAGGGGCACCCAAGTAAATCCAACTACAGGAAGCAATAACTGTAATGTCCAGAACCAGAATTGGGATTTTTCAGTGTGGCTTTATTTATTAACTTACTGAACATAAACACAAGCCTGTATGGTCCCCCAAAGGCTCACGTAACTGTAATGCAGATTAGAGGTTAAACACAGTGGTCCATTTGGTGAATGAACACAATACAACAGTTGTCTGGCTTTGGACCCACCAGGCACTCAGCCCGGACTTTGCATGTGCACTGGATACACAGCCCGACGGGCCCGGCTCCCCTGCCGGCCACTCGACTGACGGTCCACTTGGCGATGAACCCAAACTTTACTTGAAAGACATCCCATCAAACAAGGAGGCTCCCAAGCTTGGCTCCACACTACTTGAAGTCTGTGACTCCTAGAGATTTTGTTTCGACTTCCAATTCGAAACTCCCATCCAACAAGGAGTGATTTTCCCATCCTGTGGCTCCCCACACCACTTAGAGTCTTCGACTCCTAGAGAGATTTTCAAGTTGCGACCCACGTCTGGGTACCCACCCCATCACTGGCCAAGCGCATGAGGCAAGTAGCAAAAACACATAAGAAATCCGTAGAGGTGGACCTGGTTACTAAAGATGGGGGGTTTTCCCACCTCCAACTCCCACAGCCCATACCCGGCCATTTCTCTGGACACACAGAACTTTAGACTTTAAAATGTAGATTGACGGTGGATGACCTGAAGCACCCCCTCTACAATGAACTTTAACACTTTAAACAGATGACTGCTCTATTTGTTTGTTCTAGTTGACATAGTCCTCCCAAATAGCAGTCCCAATACTTGAAATCCAACTGAAGAAAAGAGTTGTTTGCCCTTCCAATGGGACCAAACACTCACCCATTCGTTGCAGATGCCCCACAGGCGAAGAACTGTAACCTTTGCTGTTATACATGAACAGACTGAACTTAAATTAAAACAGGCAGCTTTCTTCCCAAGGTGGGAGAAGGGGATTGCCCCTGGAACCCACAAAGAACTTTTCCTCACCCCCTCAGAGGGAGGGGGGTAAACAGACAACTACTGGTGTCCTTCTTGTTTGCTTAAGGACAAACTGAAGACTGACTTTGAATTCCCAAAATTCTAAACTTACTCTGAGCTGAAGATTCCAAATGTGGCTCATGCAGCTGCGACAATTCTATTATGATGTCATCCCTCTAGTCTCAGCTGTGACTGAGGACAGAGTGAGACAGTGTGAAACCCATTTAACTGGAGTTTCACAAGCTGCCTTCCCTGCCTACCACTAGTTCTTACTGGGATTCTAGTAACCCCGGGTAACAAAGGGGTTACAAAGATATTCCACAATCCTTACCTTCACCAGTGATTCCATTAACTTTCTCACCACCGATGTCAGGCTTACTGGCTTATAATTGCCAGCCTCTTCCCTGCTACCATTTTTGTGTTGTGGGACTAATCCTGTCCTTCTCCAGTCTTCCAGAACCACTCCTGTTGCCAATGAGCTGTTAAATAGGACTGTCAGAGGTGCAGCCATTACCTCCCTGAGCTCTCTCAATACCCTTATATGCACCCTGTCTGGTCCCACTGCTTTAGTCTCTTGAAGACGCTCCCCTCCTAGAAATAACTAGTGTCTACCTCCCTCCCTCCAGTGCCCCAGTTACTTTTTTGTGGCTCCTCCCCTTCTCCTTCCTCCGTGAACACTGAGCAACAGTATTTTATTCAGGACGTCTGTCATTTCCTTGTCATCCTCTGCACAGTCACCTGCTTCCCTCTTTAACCTTCCAATCCCACCCCTCATCTTCCTTTTTTCGCTTACATACCTGAAAAAATTTCTTGTCCCCTTTTATGACCACCTGGGCTATTCTTTTTTCCATTAGCGCCTTTACACTCCTTACTGCGCTTGCTGCTTCCCCTGATATACTTCCCTGTTTTCCTCCTTCTATTGCTCCTTATGCATTCTGCATGCTATTCTCCTAGCATTTTTGCCACCTCTTTTGAGTACCCTAGCAGTTGCTTTTTCTTTTTGGTTTTACTCTCTTGCTTGATGCAGAGGTTTGTTGCCCTCACTATGGCCCCTTTTATCTTTGCCCAGTGTTACTTCACCCCACCCAGGTCATCACCCACCAGGCCATCCCTGAGGCATTCACCCATCTGTATAAAATCTGCCCTGGTGAAGTCCAGGACCCTCACCCTTATGTGGTTCGATTCCGCAGTTGTTCTTATATTGAACTACACTATACAGTGATCGCTGGTCCCCAGATGGCCTCCCACCTTGACATCTGCAACACTGTCTCTGTTAGTGAGTACCAGGTCCAGTATTACCCCATCAAGAGGGGGTTCACTGACTAGCAGCCTGAAGAATATCCCCTGCAGGGACTCCAGAATGTCCCTGCTACTAGTTGAAGCCATAGTTGGGAGCCTTCAGTCTACAGTGGTAGTTATACAAAAATGTAATGGTACTGCGGTATAACACAGTTGTGGTAAAATAAATACAATTGTATAATGTAGTTGCAGTAAAAAAAAAATTTATTCAGTACATTTTTTTCCTACGCCTTCATTATGCCATAATAATTTTACACAACTCGTACTCTATACGTTAAACTTTGTTTCTGTAGCTCCACATTGTCAATGGAATTCATAACTACTGGGTAATGTGCACCCCTGCTGGGAAATGGCACAGCCCAAAGCTTTAGAATGCTGGGCATATGAGGATTCCGAGCAGCAGCAGCTCTTCAGTTTGAACTGTGCCATACACAGGGGAACACCTATCAAGCTTTTCTCTGAAGAACTTCAAGTTGTTTTTTATTTTTTGGGGCTGCAATTCTGCACAGCAGGTTGGAGCTATCTGGTGACAGGAAGCACCCCTTCATTTAAATTGTGCCTGTTAAGCTGTGGGTTTCAAATTGAATAACCTGCTTTTCCCTATTTCAGTGCTTGGATTGGGGCCGGGGGCCACGTCTGCCTTTTAAGTCAGGGTGTTGATTAGGCTTCTGTTTATGGTCTCTGTCAAAAAAAAAAAAAAAGAAAGTGCGACAGGTAAGTGTTTTTCCTTTTCTTGCAGTGGGAGTTTAAGACTAGGGTTCGGGGGGTGGGGTGTCACGATTTGTGCATTAGTCCCCTCAAACCCTTCCCTCCCTCAGTGTTAGTTTTTATTTTAATTTTTTGAAATTATTTTTTATTGGTTTTCTGAAATTTGATACATTGGACGCATACATCATACATATAGTTTACAGACAGATAAATAACTAAAAAAAAAAAAACAACAACAGGCCCTCCCCCATACTTCGGTGCATTTAAAATCCATCCAGATTTCCTATTTCATCCACTTTTCCTTCTGAAACCAGTTTTCCCTCTTCCTTATATATATAAAGTGCATACATTCTTAAGGGGTCTGGGTGCATCTTGAATATCTGAGTAGATAAGATACCTGGCTAGATTTGGGCTTCCCCTGCACCTCTCAGCTCTCATTCATCTTTTATTAGGGAATGCACAAAGGGTATATGCCCAGCCTTGTTAAAATTTACTCTGGTGTCATACCTATTCTTAATTATTTCTCGATTTATTATTTTTTTGTTTGTTATTTCTCCTGTATGTTGTTGGCAATTACTCCTTCCTCCCTGGGTATACTTCCCCCTTTGGATCCATTTTCTCCCCTCCTTTCCTCTCCCTAAAAATCTTTACCCTTGCTCTGCTAGAATTTCCAATACGTTCCTCTGATTCCTCGCAGCCATATAATGAAAATAGGGGAGCCATCTAGCCAGATATCCTTCTTTCTGGAGCCTGAGCTTTGCTGTAAGATGTTCCATCTCCCTCACTTTCTCAACATTGTCTAACCATGCTTTTTTATCTGGGATCCTTGATGTTAACCATCTTTGGGTTATCACCTTCAATGCAGCTGCAATCAGTATGTTAAATAAATATCTAATTGCTTTAGTTCTCACCTCTACTGGTGGCAACCCCAACACCCACACAGAAGGTTTATTCGGTAACCTCACCTCCAACATCTGATTACTTTCTTTTATGATCTCCCACCAGTATGAGTGCAATTTCGGGCATGACCAAAAAATAGGAGTATGATCTCCTACCCCCCCACATCCCCTCCAACATAAATTCGTGAAATGATCCCTAAAATGTTGAGTTATGACCGGGGTTCTAAAACGTCTTTGTACTACCCTCCATCTGAAATCCCTCCATGCTGGAGAGGCAGTGGTTGTAAACACTCCTGTACCTGTTTCTTTCTGCCAGTTTGTTTTGGTTTTGCTTATAGGTTCTGTTTGTAGGGTTGAAAACAATTGTACTGTTTTAGCCACTCTCCCTCTGGACTTCACTGAGGTCGCTAGATCTCCCAGCAATTGTGATACCAGATTTTCACTTGATTGTAATTGAATTCTGCCCCTTCTACTGAGCAAATAGTGTTTAAATTGTAAAAATCTGAAGTATTCTTTCTGGGGTAATTTAAATTCTTGTGCTATATCCTGAAATGATTTTAATGAACCCTCTTTAAAAAAATGACCTATTTTAGTTAACCCTGACCTTTCCTATGTTTTTAGCCCCCCCTCTAATTTGAATGGTAAAAAATCCAAACAAGCTCTTAAAGGAGTATCTAAGGATTGTTCCATCTGGAGTTTATGTTTTTTTACATATCTCTGTCCATGTTATAATCAAATTATGTGCCCAAACGTTGCTATAGTGATATCTCTGGATATTTTGGTAGTCCATCATCAGTATGTCCTCCATCAATGGAACATCCCCCCGCCCCCATTTCTATCCAGGCCGGGATTTCTCCCTTGTTCATGTAAGGGATAACATTTTGTGTCTGAGCTGCCCAGAAGTATCTTCTAAATTCTGGTAGGGCCATACCCCCTTTTTCCTTTGAGGCCATTAGGACTGACCATTTAATCCTTGGTCTCCTGCCATTCCAGATAAACTTTGAAACCATACTATGAATTAGTTTCCAAAATCTTTCAGAGGAGCCTTACCGGCAGAACTATGAATAAAAATAAGAATCATGGTAATAGATTCATACGGACTGTCTCAATTTTGCCCATCAAAGTCAGAGATAGTTCTTTCCATCTCGCACAGTCTTTTTGTGCTTCTAGTAATAGTCTATAATGATTTTTGACATACAATAGCTCTATGTCTCTGGGTATCCAAACACCCAGGTATTTTAGACAATTTGGGGGCCCATTTCAGACCATATGGGAGCAGTGGGAGTAGATCTCTAGATCTGCCAATAGGTAATAGCTCTGTTTTTGATTCATTTATTTTATAACCAGAAAAAGAGCCAAACATCTTGAGTTTGTCTATTATCTTCTGTAAATCTTTTGCCAGATCATTTATGTATATCAAGGTATCATCTGCATACAATGATATGCAGACATCCTCCCAACCCAGTCTAATTCCCTGAAAATCTGACATTTGCCTGAAGTACGCTGCCAGAGGTTCTATACTTAAAGCGAATAATAATGGTGATAGAGAGCACCCTTGCCGTGTGCCCCTACCTATCTCCAAGGGGTCTGATACCAAGCCATTTGCCTTAATCTGTGCCCTAGGATTCTCGTATAAATTAGCTATCCATTCTCTAAAACGAGGACCGAATCCCAAACCCTCCAGTTCCCTTTGTAAATATTTCCAGTTCAGCCTGTCGAATGCCTTTTCGGCATCGACCGACATCATTGCTTTCACTGTTTTGTTAGGGAGTTTCTCTGCTTTGACTATTGTATTTAACAGTAAACGGATATTATCTTGTATATGCCGCCCTGGCATGAACCCCGTTTGGTCCGGATGTATCAACTCACAAATTATGGACTGTAATCTAATACTTATGGCCTTGGTAAAAATCTTGGCATCTACATTAAGAGAAGTGATATCGGGCGATATTTCGAACACATAGCAGGATCTCTGTTTGGCTTGGGCAGAACTGTTATCAGGGCTCTATTCCATGATTCTGGCATTTGTCCTTTCTCATGAATGATATTGCATACCCTTGTCAAAACTGGGGTCAATTCCTTGGCAAATTTTTTATAGAATTTGACTGGAAAACCGTCCGGTCCCGGTGTCTTACTGCTTTTAAATGATTTAAGGGCCACATTTATTTGTGTGTTCGAAAAGGGGGCTTCCAACTGCTCCCTGCGGTCCACCGACAGAGAAGGGAGTTTCAATTTGTTGAAGAATGTCTCCATTACCTCACTTTGATCTGGACTGTTTTCTTTTCTGCACAACTCCATATAAAATTTTTTAAATTCAAGTAAGATTTCCTCTGGAATAACAGTATGGTTCCCCGGATTAGCATCTTTATTTATTTTGACTATATGTCTTTCTGCTTCTTGTTTCTTAAGGCATGTGGCCAAAAAAGGCATCCCGCCCTTTCCCCTCCCTCATAGTATCTTTGTCATGTAAACCGTAGTGTATTTTCCACCTGTCACAACGACAAGGCATTGACCCTCTCTCTGGCTTGTTTTATTTTGGGTAATAGCTCGGCTCTTCTGGTTTCTTTATGTTCTGTTTCTAATTGTTTTAAAACTTCTTCTGCTTTAAGATATGCTTCCCTATGCTGTTTTTTTTATAGGATGCATAAGATATTGCATGTTCTCTAATAACTGCTTTTAAACAGTCCCATATATATTTTAATTGTGTTCCCTCCTTATCATTTTCCTGTAGAAAATTTTTTAATCACTTCCTTAGTTTTGTCAACGAATCCCTTATTATTCAACAGACCGAGACTCAATCTCCATGTCCTTGTCCCTCTAGGACTTCCCCACTGTAAATGATATACCACCAAGGAGTGATCTGAAAGGGCCACGGGATAGAAACTTATGTCCTTAACTATATGTGCCCACTTTCTCTGTATATAAATTCTATCCAACAGTGAGCATGAACTATTGGCAGGTGAAAAAAATGTATATTCTCTGCCCGAGGGGTTAGACATTCTCCACGGGTCAATCAACCCCACTTCTTCCCATACTATGGACAGTACTTTGGAACATGTCCCATGTCTCTTCCTCCGTGGTGGCATACAATCTATCATTCCATCCTCTACATAGTTCCAGTCTCCTGCACATATTATCTGTCCTTCCGGTAATCTAACTATTATCTGAAATACCCTTCTTATAAATTCCCCTGTTGGGGGTGTTGGAGCATAAACTGATAGAATATGCATGGTCCTGCCCTGAAATTGGCCTGTAACCCGTACTAATCTTCCGGAGGCTTCTGAAAAGGTGTTAGTAACTGAAAAAGGGGTTCCTCTTTTAATCAATATTGCCACCCTGGCTTTTCTGGCCTGCGGGTTGGAGTCCCACACTACCTGTCCTACCCAGGAGTGTCTTAGTTTCATATGTTCCACATCTGACAATCTGGTTTCTTGTAAGCATATTATATCACATTTGGCTCTCTAGATCTCCTGTAGTACTTTAGCCCTTTTGACTATGTATTCTGATACCTCACTGTATGTATAAACTATATTAGTCACTCCATTGTATGTAGAAGCTATATTAGTCACTTCACTATATGTAAAAGTTGTATTAGTCACTGTACCTGTAAAATTCAAGTCTGTAACTCTCCCGCACATGAAAATAGGCACATGGCTGTCTAGTGTGACTTACCCGGTAAACAAAAGCAAATAAATAAATAAATAAATTACACTATTTATACCCTTCATATTCCAGGTTCCTACTTTCAAATTACCCATTTTTTTCCATTAAGATTTCTTCCATCCCTTTTATCCTTTGGTCTGCACCACTTAACACAAAACAACCAAAATAATAATAAACAGTTCTGAACAGCAAACATCAACATGTAAACTTTTTGAACATCTTTTAAGTACTCCTCCCCTCTCAACAAACCTGAGGTTGGAGCATAATAAACAAGTTTTACCTCCATGATCCAAAAAGACCTATCATAATAGAGGACAAATGTCCTCCGGTTGCATGGAGTATATAACTCCACGGAAAGAAGTGAGGTATCACCCGTGTCAGGGTAAGGTGAGCTTATCCCTCAGAGCCGCTTCTCCTCCCTCACCAGTTTATGGACTTCTGGGATTCCTGTCTCTCTCATCCCCGGCGACCTTTCTGTCGTGAAACCCTGTAGAGGGAATCACAATCTCCCATCTGGCCCACTTTTCATTTCCATTCCCTTTATAGCAAGTTGCAGGAGAGTTACTTTTCTTACAGTACCATTCCCCACTGTTATAATGTGTTTAACCTCCTTGTCCTTTTGCTTTTCCATGTGTGTACTTTCCTCTTTCTACCTTCCCCTCTAGCCCTTCAACATTTCCTTTCCAGGGCATCCTCTTAAACTACATCTATCTAACCTTATACTTCTTTCCCCCCTTTCCCTCCCCCGCTATTCTTCCATTATAAGTGCCCTTTGTGTATCCACTGCAACTCTTATTCACTCTGCCCTTATTTGGATCCATCATAGTTGAAAGAAAAAAAGTGGAAGAAAAGGGGAAAACCCAAAAGAAAAAAAAACTTATCTTGCATCCCCTGCCAATTATTTAGCTCACCCCAACTTATACCTTTGCACTGTTACCCACCTTCGCATTTGATTGATATTTATACATCTATAGTATTTGCCCCTCCTTGCGAGTAAACCATATGAGATTTATATTCCTCATCCCTCGGCCTTAGACGCTGCTCGATCTTCGCTCTGCATGTTTACAAATTTGTTATGCTTAGGGCTCTATTCCCATCAGACCAGGCTCCCCCCCCCCCCGGAAACCTGACCTTGTTCTTTGGTTCCCTCCCTCTTAACCAAATATTCTTATCCCTCTAGTCTCCAATACAACAAAAAACAAGAGAAAGAAAACCCCTTTTGCTCTTCCTCTGTCTCCCTATCATTGGGTAACATTCAGTCTTTTTAAATGTTCTTTTTTCATGGTCCCCCTGTTACGAAAGTCCATCTCCACAGTCTCGGTCCTTGCTTCCCAATTACTGCCTCATTTGTTCGGTTCCATTGTCTTCAGCCATTTGGAGAGCTCCTCATGTAATGATACCAAGTCTTTCGGCTTATGTTTGTCCCCCACTGCGGGGCTTGGCACTACTCTCCACAAAAGTCCCTCGATCTGGGCCTCTGCCTCTTCCTCTCGCATATCTGGAATTGGTAAGTCCATGGATTTCAAAAACGGTGCAGCAGCCAGGAGGGTATCAAACGTTTTGATGTCATCCTTCGTTTGAATCCAAAGGCAGGCTGGGTATCTTATCTGAGCTTTAATACCTTTTCCCTTCAACAATTTGACCATTTGCAAAACTTTCTTCCTTTTGGCTAACAGCATCAGGGGTAGTCTTGGTCTACATAGATTCGGTGCCCATCTAGGTTCAGATTTTTTTTAGCCCAAGCCATTCTAAGTACTCTCTCCTTTACTGCATAGCTCAAAAATTTTATAATGATCGATCTTGGGGGTGCATCTGGTGGTGGTTTCGGCACGAGTGCCCTGTGTGCTCTCTCAATCCCCAACTCAGAGTCTGCAGATAAATCCAACTCTTTCTGTAGCCATGTTGACATGAATGCTACCGTGTCTGCTTGTTCGGAGCCCTCCAGGACTCCGAACACTCGAATATTATTTCATCTCGATCATGCTTCTGAGTCCTCTGCTTTACTTGTCAGGTCTCTTTCTCTTCTGTATAGGTAGATTAAGGATCTTCTGAAGGCCATATATTCCGTCTGCAAGCTTTCAAAATGCCCTTCATTTTCTGAGGTGCGTTTTTCTAGCTTCTGGAGGTCTTGTTGGATACCTGTCACTTTAGTATCTATTCTGTGTAACATGTGCATAATCGCTCTTGAATCAGCCCTACCCAGCCATTGTCACCCTCTCTCTGAACCATATCCATCTTCATCCTCTCCAGAGCCCGCCATCTGAATTGAGGCAATCTAGCTCGCTGGACTGATATCTCTAGGCCTCTGGGGAGTACCCCCCCTTGTTTTTTTGGTTGATGCATTTTTCGTTGACATTGTTGCTTAGGCAGTCCCACCACCACTTGTTAGATATACCACCCTCTTCCAAATCACCTTTTTGTAACTTTTCTTTGCGGATTAACTCTGATTAAGTCGCTAGGGCCCACGAGCACCAGAATCAGGCTGACATGCCGATGCTGGCGTCACCAGAAGTCAATGTTAGTTTTTATTTTTACAAATGTTATTGCTGTGTTATATATACTTTTAAGGGAATTGCCCTTTTAAGAGGCATTTCCCTTTTAATGGTGGTGCCAGCAGCATAGCCTTTGGTGTAGGCTATTTATTAGGGGGTTAAAAACTCCTTTTTATTGCCTTGCAGAGTTAAAATTCTATTTAGTCACTGCGGCTTGCCCCCGTCGGCCAGCAGCGTTTTCTCCAGCTCTCGAGCTGGCCATTTTTTGCCACCACTTGGCTGAACATTCTATTCAGTTGGCTGCACACCTCTTCTGTCAGACAAATTAGTGCACCTGTGCACACCTGAACTGTGAGTGCATGCTATCCTCTGCACGTGATCATGTCACACACAACGGCATGATGTCTCATGTGCGCCTGAACCAGAGCACGTGCCTGAAGGATTATTCAGCGTTAGAGAAGGGTGACTTCAATTAACTACATTGCTATTTGATAATACATTTTGTTAGTACACATGTGTACTTTATGACACCCAGGACATTGTCTTGACTAGTTTTTGTGAGAGGTGAGGCTCCACTTGTATTTTTGCTGGCACGTACAGTTTTGAGATAAACTCCAACACAGCACAGTTCTTTATTATCATTTCGGGCAGCACAGAACTGTTATTGGCACCATGGCTTATTAGAGACCATTAACCTTTAAAAGATGGAAGACCTGCAGGAGAGTGATGAGACCCTCACGCATGGGTTCATATTGCCCTTATTGTGTTACTCAGCATGATATGTCTCTACAGTTCCTCCCAGCCAGCCCTCCAAGATGGGGGTGGGGCACTTGGATCTTCTGTTGGAAGTGGCAATGCAGAATTGTGTAAATCCTTATTGTTGCTCATAGGAGAGCTTCCTAACCATGATGTTCCACAGGACAGCCCATCAGATGTACCCGACCCCCAACTGGGGCCCACACAGGCAATTCCAGGTCTGTTTCAGTCAGTCAGGGCTATGGATACAGATGTGCAGGCAGACCCCGACCCTGACTATTTAAAGGGTCAGGAAGAGGATATCAAGGATCTTGGGGAAAATCCTGACTCAACACAACTAGTTTATTGTGAGGGGGACTGACCCTCTGAGGAGGAGAAGGAGAAAGGGGACTGGACAGCCAAAGAGGAGGATTCCTATCCCTCTCTTGTTTGATAAGTCCTTGTCCTTCCTGCTAGCTGAGGCATGTAGGTCCTTGCAGCTGTTGGAGGGGCAATCCATATAAACAGTAGATGTCAATCTTAGTCTGTCCAAGTCTTTTCCACTCCAAAGTGTTTCCTGAGCTTTATTTGCAATGACCAGACTGTGGAACAAGAATGGGCAGAGGTGGACCAAAGAAGGTCTCTGCCAAAGCCAAAAACTCAATGTTTTCCTTTTTTGGAGGAAAAAAATCATAGCTGGGAAAAAACCCTCTGGTGGATAAGGTGGTGCATAATTCAGGCAAGCACACCACAATCCCTATTGAGGGGTCAATGATATTAACGGATTCACATGACAAATGTGTAGATGCCGCGTGTAAACAGGCTTTCATGTCCAAAGGCACAAACCTTCGCACCTCCTATGCCTCGTTTATTGTGGCCAGGGCTTTGCATCTGTGGGCTACTACCCTGGCCAGCTTCATTCCACTTGATTCAGAAGGAACAAGCATTTTACAATTGGTTGCCATGGCATCCACCTTTCTAGGTGATTCTGTGGTGGAGAATTTGCATGTGTCGGCTCGCTCAGCCTATCTTATTGTGTATGCTATGCGAGATGTATAATTTAGACATTGGATTGCTGATCAAACTTCCAAGACTAAGCTGTTTAATCTCCCTTTTGAGGGAGAGTTGTTGTTCGGTTGTGGTCTGGATGATATTGTAAAGGATATCCAGGATAAGAAAGGCCACATCTCAGTGTCAAAGCAACAGTGTAAGGCCACCTCAACCCCCGGGGAGCAAGGAAACAGCCAGTGCAGGCAGTGTTGAGGAGGTTTTCATTCCTCTTGGAGCTTTGGTAACCAGAGAAATAGAGGAGCCTACTCAGGTAACAAGGGCTGCAGTAACAGAGGGGCCTTTCCTGGCACAGGGTCATAATGTCACAAGACATTATGCCACATGGAAAACTTGCGCTGCCCATACAGCGCAATTTATGCCATGAGGCATAAGTCTTTTTTCTGTGGGGGGGGGCTCTGCCCCCCACACCACCCATTGTGGGGAGCTGTGGCCGGCCCCCCCCACTAAAGATTCTCAACTCAGGGGGGGTCCAACTCGGGGAGCACACAAGTGCGAAAAAATAAAATGTTACTGGGACCGGGAATCAAACCCGGTCCCAGACGCAGAGCCTGGGTTCCTACTGCTGTGGCTCAGTCCTGTGAGCCATAGCAGCTGCTCATCAGAAGATATGCTCCCAGCAGAGGTCTTAGCCTCTGCCTGTGAAACTCGCTACTGGTGCAATACCGTGTACAGCAGTATAACGTGTATTACCAATATGACAACTACTGTGCTGTACTAGGTTAAGCTTACAATGTCATACGCTATTAAGTGTGTGACATTATGACCCGGTACGGCCTTTGCCAGATGCTGTACTGGAGGTTTAGGCCAAAAGCCTTGCACCTCACAATAAGGGTGCGCAGGCCCATCTCTGCCCCCCTTCCCTTGGTGGAAGACTGCATGATTTCTACTCAAGATGGGCCCAGATAACTTCAAATATGTGGGTTTTGGAAATTCTAGCCTTAGGCTATGCAATAGAATTGTCAGCAGTCCCTGCAGGGGGGCATTTTCTGCCATCCCCCTGTTCCAAAGGATCCCGTAAAGAGACATGCAGTGTCAGAGACTCTGAACCAACTCATTCAAATTGTGCCATTTGTGCCAGTCCCTCCAAGCAAGCAATGCCAGAGATTCTATTCGATCTGATTTGTATTCCCAAGAAATCCGGGGGGGGGGTGGATTCTGGATCAGAAGTATCTGAATAAGTTTGTGCGCCACACAACCTTCTAGATGGAATCCCTCCAGACAATCACCTGAGCTGTTCAGCTGGGGGGATTTCCTAGCTTCCATAGAGCTGATGGATACTTGCCTTCACCTTCCTATCCATCAGTCTCATCATAAGTATCTCAGGTTCTCGATACTGGATCATCGTTTCCAGTACAGGGCCCTTCCTTTTGGCTTTGTGACAGCCTCCAGGGTTTTCTCAAAGATGCTTATAGTCCTGGTGGCTCAACTTTGACAAGAGGGGCACCATGTCTATCCTTATCTGGACAACTTGCTAAATCGAGCACCGACAGTAACCCTGGCAAGGAGGTCAGTGCTCTGGGCTCTGGAGATGCTCGAGTTCCATGGCTCTTTTTATTTTATTTATTTTAAAATTGGGTAGGTTACAAGATAGGTTCCATGAGAAACAAGTCTCATTGGCAGAATGTCCCAAGTCCTCAACAATATACAGTATACACAAGTGGATATGAACAATAATGATTGTACAAATACAAATACTTGTTCACGTCTCAATATAACACGCAAATAATCCTTAGCAATGTCAATTAAAACAAGTGCCTGTAAGTTTTTTTAAGTCTTGTTAAAACATTTAAAGAGATGGTAAGTTTTTTAGTGGGGGGTCATCCACGAAAGTGAGGCATCTAAGAAAAGCATTCTTTTCCATAGTGAGTTTGAAGCCTTGGCTGAGAAAGACCACGATGACAGACTGTGTTTGTGGGTAAGTAGTAAGAGCCTATCGGACAGGTAGGTTGGGGTCTGTTTGTTCACCATTTTAGAAACTAAAGATAACCAATGCAAAGTGTGCCTGGATGCAGGAGAAAACCAGTTTAAGTCAGACAATAAAGTAAAGTGATGCTTGTTCCATTCTGATTTTAGAATGAACCTTAGGAGTCAGTAGAAAAAAGTGTTTAGTGAAGAAAGACTTGAGAATTTGGCACTCCAGTAAATCATGTCTCCATAGTCTAAAATGGGAAGAATAACTTGGGCAACAGTTAGTTTACAGTCTGGTGTTGACAAACAAGGCCTGGCCCGACTTAACTGACCCAGACATTGGCAAACTTTTAGGATGGTTTTGTCGATATGGGGCTGACAATTGAGAGATGAATCAAAAGTAAGGTATGCTGTTGCTATGGAGACAACTTTACCACTACCGACACTACTGTGACAACAACGTCAGGTCGCTGTAGTGTCAGCGCGGGATCCCGGCAGTGTTTTCTGGGGGTATTGCACCCCCTCCCTGAAGCAACTCTGACTCAGAGTCGATTAAATAGTATCCGGAGGCAGAGTCTCCCACATGGGGGGATTCAGGAGGCAAAGCCCCCCTGAAGAAAACACAGTCTGAAGTGACTCCCTTTATGCCGACCGCAAATGTGGTCGACATAAAGGAGTCGCTGTAATATCGGTCGACAATGACAGACCTAGATACTTGAATTAATTTATGGGTTGTAGAGGAAAGTTATTTAAAGTAACAGAAAAGGGAAGGTTTGCCTGAGCTAGGGCAGACTGAGACCCAAACAACATAATCTTGGTCTTTTTACTGTTTAAAAGAAGGAGATTGTTGGAGAACCAGTGGACAATTTTGTCAAAGTTACCCTGAAGAGTTGTGGAAAGAGAAGAAGATTCTTGTGACCATAAAAACAAACTGTGTCATTGGCATAAAGTCGAACCAAGCAGTTGTCAACTATAGAAGACAAAGGATCAATAAAGAGGTTGAAAAGAATAGGACCAAGAATAGACCCCTGAGGTACCCCAGTGTAGGTAGGAAAAGGAGAGGAAATAACAACCATTCCAAAGAACAGATTGAGTTCTACCATGTAAGTAGGAAAAAAAAACAGAAGTCTACATTGTCTGAAAACCCATAAGAAAGTAGACGCGTCAAAAGCAGCTGATGATTAATAACAACAAAAGGCTTTGGACAGTTTATAAAAACAGTCCCAACAAAGTAGCCCTTGTCCAAAGCTCTAGATACAAAATCATGAAAATCAATTAAAGTTGTTTGGGTGGAGTGTTTGAATCTGAAACCAGAATGAGAGTTGGAAAGAACCTGGTGGGTAACCAGATAGTCTGAAATCTGATTAAGGACCATTTTTACCATAAGTTTGGAAATGACAGGGGAAAAATAAATTGGGCAGTAATTCTCTGCCAAGGTCTTATATCCACCTTTGTGTAGGGGAATGACTACAGAGTATTTCCACACAGAAGGGAAGGTTTGGATAGTAAGGGATAAATTAAATATGTGAGTTAAAGGAGGGGCTAATATATCAGCACAGGATTTAAGCAATAAATTAAATTGGTGTTTCCCTTGATGGAATCCTCTCTTAATAAAGACAATAGGTTAAACACATCTTGAGAATTAATGTGCCTAAAGTAAAATTTGGGTCTGGAAAGGAAGGTCTTTACTGATAAATCAGGAGTCAAGCCGGCAGTTGATAAGCCAGTGGTTTTCAAAAGCAAACTAGGAGCTTCCTAGAAGAATGTATTAAGCATACCACAAATCCCTTCTTTAGAGTATGTGTGGACCCACCATAAGATACATTTGAAGCACAGGAAGATGAGGAAACCTTCTAAATGGAATCAAGTGTATGCCAGAGTTTCTTGAGGTCGGATGGTGAATTGGGAGAAAAGCTGTCTCGAACCATTTCAGACTCTGGAACACCTGGGAGCAGTATTCAAGATGGACCAGGGAAAGGTTTTCCTTTCTCCCTCCCAACAGGAGACTATTGAAAGAAGTCCAGTGGCTCATTTCTTCTCTCTCTGCTGCAAAGTTCAGATGCCCTGGAGGTCTCTCTCAATCGAGATAGATTCCTGTAGTGCATAGAGCGAAAAAAGTAAGTATTTTTTTTTTCATTACTGCCTAGTGTCATTGTTCTTTAGTGTTTTGTACCTCATTAGTTTTAAACTTAAACTTGTTTATCGGTTCCTCACAGTTCCTTTGAACCGAGGGGCAACCAACATTCTTTTTTTATTTAATCGGAACCTTTTTAGAGGGTTCCAGTTACTTTATTCTTTAATTTTATTTAAGTTTAACTGCTTTTGAACCGCGGTTTATCAGTTTTCCCCGGCGGTTTCTTGGTTCCGGATCCGATCGGAACCAATAGTTTTTTCCCTTTATATGTATACTTATTTATTTGCTTTTGTTAACCAGGTCAGTGCATTAGACAAAAACCTGCCTATTTTCAGACATGACCCAGGAGAGTACAATTACAGAGAGCAAGAACATTCACGGTAAATATGATTGCGTACAGTACAGGGGGGGTTACAGAGGTAAGGGATTAAAATGCAGTAGATACAAATATTGGTACAATACATACAGTTTCAGTAAAATAAGATCAGAATATGATCAGCAAAAGCTGAGATTCAGACAGTAGTGCCAAACAATTCAGCAGATAACCTGGAATGGCAAAAATTAAGACTTTGGTACTGTATAGATAGTTCAAGACATATTCAGAGAAGTGGAGGCAAGAAAAGGGCAGTAGTGTACAAGTGCTTTAGGTTTACAACCACCCACAGGGACTGGATTATGAAAACAGGTGCAAGCTAGTTAAAATTCTAGAGTAAACAGAAGTGACTTAGGACAACTGGGGGATGAGATAGCAAGGGAAACCTACAAAGAAGTGAGATAGAACAAGGAAGGAGAGAGGGTAGTAAGTGCCACAGAAACTGAACATGGAGTTATAGCAGAGAAATGTGATGAAGCAGTGTTTAGCAGCAGGAGGGAACAGAGCAGGATAGAAGGGTATCAGGTAACTAATGATCATGAGCAAGAGCAAATGTCTAGGGTTTTTAGATGAGAAAATAACTCTTTTTTGAAGACGTTGTAGGATATAGAGACTTTGAGGTGATAAGGCAGGGAGTTCCAAGTTTTTTAGGCAAAGTGGGCAAACGCTTGCTCTCCCATCTTGGTTGCACAACTAGGAACTACAGGGAGGGCCTGATAGAGGACCAAAGCTGCTGAGAATGTTCAGCTGGGACAAACAGAGAGGCCAGTGTGGTGGGTTGTGAGGACCTAACAAGATTGTCAATTAAGCATCTGCAGACATAAAAATGCCAGGAAGAGGGAGATAGCCACTGTAAGGTAGAGTACAGCTCACAGTGATGGGTGACATGAGGGTCAGACAGGGCAAACCTGCAGGCGTTGTTGTATGCAATGTCCCAACTCCCAATTATAAAATAAACTGGCATTACCTAAGAAAAGACAGGATGAGCATATCATAGTCCAGGTAGTAATACACCCTGGGCAATTGTAACTCTAGCAGCTGCGGTGAAGGCACGACAGTTGCTATAGGCCATCCCGATTTTGGAGTTAACAGATTTGCCTATATTGTTTATGTGGAGAGGGAAGTCCAGGGCTGGGCTGAGCATGACTCCAAGGTACCTGAATGAACAGGTGACAGGTAAGTGGAGGTGTGGGAGGATCTACTGTATCAGATGCTGGGCCAACCACCTTGTTGCCGATGGGCAGTAGATCATTCCTATGAAAGACCTTGTATCCACCAGTTTCCCCTTCTGGTCAAATCTCATATACGGACAGCCCTTCCAATTTCTCTAGGACCTCATATGGTGTGCTCCCCCATCAATCAGCGATCTTTTGGTTTCTGGGAATGCCCAAACTCCTCAGTAATACTCTGTCCACTGGCATCAAGTCTTGTGCCCAAATTTTCTTGTCACATCTCTCCTTGTTAGCCTTGTTTCTTTTTGTGGCCATCTCAGAAGCTAGACGATAGGCATCATTCAGTTGTTGCTTAAGCCTGTGTACATACTGTAGGTAGTCACCCTCGATGGTGCCATCTGCTACAACCCGAAGCACAAATCAACTGGCAGGTGGGCCTCTCTCCTGAACATGAGGCTGTAGGGGGAGAACCCGGTGGCATCGTTCCTGGTACAGTTGTAGGTGTGTACCAGTGTACTAACTCATTGGCTCCAAATATGCTTATCTCTGGGGTCCAGGGTGCCAGCATGACTAACAGAGTTCAATTAAATCTTTCAGGCTGGGGGTCACCTTGGGGATGGTAGGGTGTTGTTTGGGATTTTCTGACTCCCCACAGAGACAAAAGTTCTTTTTTTAGCCTACTTTCAAAATCACGGCATTGATCTGAGTGACTCCTTTGTGGTGCCCCATAGTGCATACTTCTCTACCAACACCTTTGCCACAGTAGCAGCTTTCTGATTTTTGGTGGGGCAGGCTTGGGCGTGCTGGGTAAAATGATCTGTGACCCCTAGTGTGTTTGAGATATTTCTGGAGTCTGGTTCCAAGCTGAGGAAATCGATGCATACCAGATCCATAGAGGCACTTGTGACAATATTTAACCAGTGGAGCGGCCTTTAAGGGAAAAACTTCCCTCTGTATGCACTGGCGCCAGGTCTTGCAATATTGTTCCACATCCTGTCCCATCTTGGGCTAATAGAATCTGCTACAGACCAGGTCTAGCGTACGTTCACTGCCCTGGTGGCCCATGTCGTCGTGAAGAGCTTTTAATACCATTTGTCTGACTCAATCTGGTAGCACTAATTGTACTCAGAGTGCCCCCTGTTGGTCTTGCACTTCTCGGTACAGCAGGCCGTTCTTTATTTTTAACTTTGACCACTCTCGCAGCATCAGTTGGGCATCTAGGTCTCTAATGGTCACTTGTTCTGGGTCACCCCTTCTCTGTAAGACCCACCAGATTTCTCCAATAGCTGTGTTGGACCTCTGTTCCCTTATCAGATCGTGAGTGGTTAATTGTGGCAAAGAGCTCATATCCAAAGCGGTCAGATGGCAGTACGCTACAGTGAGGCAGCTTCGAGAGGCTCCAAGACTGTCCACTAAGTGTGGGACAACCTCAGCTGGTGGGGGCTCTTTGGTGTCAAACCTTTTACACGACACCTTTACAGCCTGCTCAAATATCTTTACCCAGCCGGGGGGGGGGTTCTCTTGATGAGCCGAGGGGGGGGGGTGTTGGGACGAGGCATCATTGTCTATGTGGTTTAACCCGGGGCAGTACTCGACACAGTAATCATAGGTGGAGAGGGCTGACAACCACCTGTGACCAGCTGCAACCAACTTGGCTATTGTCTGGGCATACCCCAGTGGATTATTATCAGTCTTTAGAGTGATTTTTGCACCGTACAGGTAGTCATGGAACTGATCCACAATGGCCAATTTAATCACAAGGAATTGGAGCTTGTGCACCAGGTATTTTCTTTCTGCAGGGTTCAAACTCTGACTGGTGTAGGTCACTGGACACAAACCCTCCGGGTATTCTTGATAAAGGACAGCCCCCAGTACACTGAAACTGGTGTCGATGTGTAAGACATAGGGTTTCTGTAAGTCTGCATAAGCCAAGACCGGGGCATGGGTTTAGCAATAAATGATGTTCTCAAAAGCTCGTTCACATTCCTCAGTCCACCTGAGGCCGAATGGCTCTGAGGGTTTGAAGCACTACTGTGACTCAGTGTGGGCCCCAGGCTATTTGGGCTTTTTACTTTTGTGTACTGGGGGAAGCCCTGTAGCAAGTTTAGGAGGGGTTGGACTACCCGGGTATAGTCCTTGATTAACCTTCTGTAATACCCACAGAAACCCAGCAGGTGCTGTAAATCTTTCAAGTTCTTAGGTCTAGACCAGGTGGTGAGTGTTTCAACCTTGCTGGAATCTGTCTGAATGCCCTTTGCTGACACTATATGTCCGATGTATTTAACAGAGGCTTGAAAGAATTGGCATTTGTCTATAGAGATCGTCAATCCAAATTTCTCCAAATGATCCAATGCCTTCAACAACCTCACCTCGTGTTCCTGTAGGGTCTTGCCAAATACTATTATGTCATCCAAATACATGAGGCATTCCAGCAGATTCATATCCCTGATGACCCTCTCCATGAGGCACTGGAAAGTAGCAGGGGTACCCGAAATGCCCCAAGGCATTCTCAGAAATTCATAAAACTCCAGGAAGCATATAAAAGAGGTCTTCTCCTGGTCCGGTGGGGCCATGGTAATCTGATAATATCCACTTCTCAGATCCAATACTGAAAACCATTTTCTGCTCTTCAAGCAGTCCAGGGCATTCTGAATCCGAGGCATTGTATACTGATCAGGGACTGTTTGCTTATTCAGTGTTCGGTAATCTACACACATCCAGATGGCTACACTCTTCTTTCTTACCACCACCATGGGTGAGGCATATGGGCTCCTAGACTCCTAGATTATGCCCTACCACCTCACATCATCAATATCAGTGGGAGCAAGATGCCTGGACCTCTCTCTGAAGGGCAGCTGATCCGTATGCCTTATGTGATGCTGCTCCCCTATCACACAGTCAACATCCCATTCATGTAGAGAAAACACCTTAGTTCTCTGTGACAGTTTTTGTCAAACTCGAGTCTTCCACTCCTCAGGGATGGGGGAGTTACTCAGGTCAAACAAATTAGGTTTAATTCCAGGCGAGGCACCTCCTCCAGGTGCAGCCAGCTGTACTGCTGTGTCTGTACAGTTAACTTGAGCTAAGGTAAGGCCCTTCCTGACAGCCACCTCCCGGTCTGTCACATTCTTTACTTGCACCTTGACTCTTTGGACATAAGCATGTGCCCGCACCAGTAAGACACTGGGCTTGATGAGTAGGCCAGCCGGCAATCCATGTTCCTTTGGGGCATCCAACATCAAGATTTGGTTCCTCACCTCCTTGTTCAACTGTACCATGCCACTAATATTACACTTTGCATTTGGTGGCAGCACTATTTCCTCCACATCCTGCCTCCAGACAATGCCCACTTGTTCATCCTGTTCTTCAGTTATGGCCTGCACATGCTTCCTGCACACTGCCTTTACTGTTGGATGGATTGGCAACTCCTTCCCCTGTTGTTCAGGTTTCCGGGCCTGGCAGAGCTGGGCCAATCTTCTAAACATGTGAGCTTTGGGCCACACCAGAACTGGTACCCCATGGTATATACCAGTCTCTGGGCAGGTTAAAGCCAGGGTCTCAACAGGGTCTCCCACCCCGGTCACTTTTGACAAGAAAGCCATCCATACTCTGACATAGCCCAAATAGAGATAGGATTTATCACTGAGGTCCCACACATGTAACCCCTCCAGTGGCTGCAGTTCTAGATGGGACAGATGTCTGTCGTACCGGGACTTGAAGATAATGGTCACCTGGGAGCTGCTATCTAGGATAACACATGTAGGTACCCCATTTATAGTGATGGTGGTCTCTGGAGATGGCCCCACCAGCTTATCTATATAAGGGAGTGCAGGGGTGGTGGCTTTTGCTGAAAACTTCCTTACATAGACTGTGGAGCTGTGCTTATTGGGGGCTACAGTACGCTCCTGTACCAGGCTGTGTTGAAGTTTCCCTGTGGCCTGGGCTGTCTTCCCAACAATCGGTCCCTTACTCGAGCTGGATCTTCCTTTGAACGGCATTCTCTACAGAAATGTCCATCCTTACCACACCTATGGCACAATGTGTCACCTCTTCTGAATCTGAATGAAAAGGGAGCTGCAGCATGGGTCTGGAGCTCTTGATGACTGAGTGCCCCCGGGTTCACTAATGGAGCCGGATCTGGGGCAATCAGTTGGGTCATAACTACTCTTCGCTCGGGGTCCCCTGCCCTTGACAGCCCTTGATTTTTAAGTTCACTGACAGCTGGCACAGTTCGTGAATAGAGGTTTCAGTCTGGGGAACCACAGGGGGCACCTGAGCCTGCACCTCCAGTCCCATCACTGGGAGGGTGGCTGGGGCAGACTGAATGGGTTGACTAGAGAGAACATCAGAAGCCTTAACAGGGCCAGAAGTAACCTTATTCAGTGCCTCCTTACACTCCTTTAACAGTACTTTGAGCTCAGAGAGCTTGAGAGGAGGGTTATCCTCCTGAACCTGGGTAGTGGCCACCACTGTGGACTGGGGTCCCCATGGGGCATCCCTTTCCTCCACCTCCCGGACTTCTCCGAGAAGGACCCTGAGGGAGAGAGACTGCCCAGCCTATCCTTCAGGCCCAACTTTAGCAGTAGCAATTCAGAATACCTGGCCCCCCTCAACACCTGTTCCAATCAAGTCTTGTTCAGACCAGAAGCCGGTATCCCCCCTTTGCGATACACTTTTTTGCTGGGCCTTCTCCAACCTCTAAATGTACTCTGACAGAAGCTCCCCCCAATGCTGACAAGTGACCCTGAAACCCCACCACAGGTCTTCACAAATCTCAGTGCTCCCAAAGGCACTGTCCAGGGCAGCGACATAAACCTCTACACTACCCTCAGGGTCCGTGGTCCATAAGAACTAAATAGCATCAAGGGCAGGGCCTTGCAGACTCTAGGTTAGCCTTTTACGTTTCTCCCCTTCACTACACTGCAAGTCCTGTAGCAGTGGTATCACGTAGTTTATCCATGACTTATAGTCCTCCTCCCCTGCAGGGGTGGGTTTTACCCCCGAAAACATTCTTATCTTCTGGTATGAGTCTGGGGAGGGGTGGTAGGCACATAACTGGGCCAGGGCCTCGCATTTTTAAAAGGAAGTTAGTGAGGACTCATATTCTCTCCCCCCTCCCTATGGAAACCACACAAAACATAGTCACAATGGCCCAGGTGTCTGACAACCACTAGGGCACTAGAGCCTCAGTTACCCAGTATGCTTCTATAGCATTCTTACATTCTGTCAGCATGGTCAGGGTCCCTGAAACAGAGTCAAGCATTTTTCCCTGCACTTTTACCTGACCTAGCTTCTTTATTGTGGACAGATACCCTTCTATAGCCCCCTCTTCCATCTCGGGGAGTACCCCTAGGAGTAAAAGGGATTTCTGGGGTCCATTCTCATACCTCCACTTCATTAAACTAACTTCACCTTGTCCTTCTCTTTCAGCTTAACTTTGGGCTGGGGGGGTAGAACTGGGGTTGGGGGAAACAACAGTGGTCTTTCCAGTATTGCCATCCATAGTGGGCATGGCTAGTGAACAGGAGATCCCAGTGGTGCCTCTAAAGATGTAGCCCAGGTGCCATGTGCCAGTGGGCTACTACCCCTGCCTCTTGGCTATCACACAGGTTAAGGTGTCTAGGTCCTGCTACAGTGGTGATCGGGGGTTCTATCCTAGAGTAACAGTAAAAATGCACGGTGCCTCCACTCAGAGTAGATAGACAGTGGGCCAAGTGTCTGCTTGGCACAACCCCCTGGAATGCTGTACCTACCCACCTCCCCTTCCAACCACCCCACACACTGGATATCAAGTTGTTCCTCAATACCATACACCACATATAACTGATAGTAATCTTTCACAAAATACCCTCCACGCAGCAATTTCAACAAACAAAACACTGCTTTATTTTCGGGAAGAGCTAGGGTAAGGGGTACCTGGAGCAGGAATAGCTGTGAAAAGAAAGATAAATGTTAGAGCAGTTAGCAACAAAAGGGCCCGTAGGCCAAAACTCCCCAGCGCCCACCCCCACTGGTACTAGTGTAACCTTAGTTTAGTGTGTAAGGGAACCCTGTGATGGTGCAGGCCTGGTCGGTGTCACGGGTTGGCTGGCGTTGGGACCCTTGAAACGTAATTAAAGGATGAAACTTTGAAGTTAATTTCAAACCCTTTCTTTTCAAACAAACTTTCCCCAGTTCCCCTGATCAGGGGAAGCTCTGAGTTACTCACAGTTCCGGAGAGTTGAGCAGTCTCTGGAGCGTTTTTTTTTTTCCAGCCATTCAAATTCCATAGTTTCAATTCAGAGAGGGCAGAAACCGATGGGCAGTAGTAGTTGATGTGCAAACTCGAACTTGCTTGAAGGTCTGGCTACTTGTCACCTTGGTTGGAGGTCTAGCAGCTTGTCACCTATAGCCTATTCAGGCCAGTTGCAGAGCTCCCATGCAAGGCCCACAAAACCACAGAGGACCCAGACCTAGGAGTGGCTCCACAGCCAGGCTCCCTCACAGGTCAGAGTGCCCTAGCACTCCAGCATGTGCCAGTGACCTCCTGCAGCCAGTAGACTCCACTTGGTGGTGGTTAGCAGTTTCCCCATCTGACTCTGAATAGCAGATGGGAATTTCCTGGTTCCACCTGTCTCTCAGACAGGAAAACAGCTCCGGTGTGCAGCCAGACAGTTTATCAAAATGTTTTTCCCTCCAGTGCCGACTGGCAATGGATTCCAAAGTCCAGATTAACAGTCCTTTCCCACAGCAGGATTTTTAGCAGCAGCAACAGGTTCCTGAAGCATAGGGCACCTGCTCATCTCGTTTCTCTCTCAGTTTCTCTGAACGGCATCCACCTTTTCTCTGGCTCACACACAGTTTCAAGAGAGTCTTCCTCAGCTCAGAATTTTTCTCCCAGTACCACTGATGCAAGATCACTGCAGCAAACGAGTCTCCTCAAAATCAACAATTTCTACCAGATGCCTGGAATACTCAGAAAAGATGCACTTTTCCTTCAGACAGTAAGAATCCTTCTCATTCAGTCCTCAGCACAACTCCATCCAAGCCCTGTGAAAGGCCTTTTTGAACCTTCTCCAAACACAGCACTGAGCCATTCTTGACTTGCTCAGAGACCAGATCAGACTGCCCAAACTGCCCAAAGTCTCTGGAATTTCTCTAGAAAATCCTGCCCTCTGATTGGTTGGGGCCAGTTATTAATCACAAATATCCACAGTCATTAGCCTTCTCTGATTATCGATTAGCAAAGGTCCCTTGGCACCTGAAATCAGTTCACACCTTCTCTCATAAGCCCTCACAACAGTTTTAGGTGCCTAAAATGCTGATTGGCTGTCCTTTAGGGGTTTTGCATCACATATATGGCTGCTAAATACACAGTCTCACTGCAGTCCACACAGATCCCTACCTTCACAGTCCTCTTGCAGCCTTGATAAACTATTTTAGGTTCCCATTTCCCCACATAGTTGCAGCACTCCCCCTGTTTTATCAAGTGACCGCAATGTATATAATTTTCATTTAGTCCCCAGTCTGTCACTGCTGCTGTTTTCCACTGTCCCCAGGCAGCAGGTAGGCTCTCTTCATTATTATGCACACACACACACTCATTAATATTCATGAGGTGGGCTGTGTTTCTTAATGCTCATTGGCGCTCCTTTAGAAACACTCTTGCGGCTTCTCTGATGCTTCCTTCAGGTCTCCGGTCCCCAACCAACTCAACAGGGGAACCAGGACCTCTCAAATGCCTCCCACTTTTTTTATGCCTGAATCCAGTCCCCCCTCCAACTTTCTACCTGTCCTCGAGTTCCACCCCCTTGGAGTTGATTATTTAAATATTTGGGGTGAGGGGCAAGAAACCCCGTCAGGGGTGCGGGAAGTTGCAGCCCTCAAAACATGTTACAGTCTTGTTTCTCGCCATGGTAGCGGTCCTCCCTGGCCGCTGGAATGACTGGAACAACACTGTGCCCTGGTGCATTTGCAGCCTGCCTGCTCTGCACTGAAGTGCAAAACAGCAACTGTTCCATGACCTATCTCCTCCAGCTTCACTCCCTCAGCTGGACCACTATGAGGCCAAAGGAAGCAAGAGACCTGGAGCAGCAGGGGCAATCAAAGGTAAGCCCCTGCAGGGGGGTTGCACAGATGTTTTCCAGCTCTGCTTTCCTCCAGGGGATAAGTACAGTCCTCTGTGACTACTTAACCCCAGGAGAGGACTGTACTAAGCCACAGGAGGACATGGGGACACGCAAACAAAAGATCAGAGCTTATATAAACTCTAACATGCACTGCAGGCTAGTAAGTCTTACACTTCTGCAGTCCTGCTCTGATGTCAGCTGCAGGGTATTCTGGGATTTGCAGTTACAGAAGATATCAGCATATAAGTAAGCTAAATTATTCTGATACATTCTCCTATACTACAGTAAACAGTAAGTAAAACAAAATGTTATTGCAGACAAAGTGTGCATATGGGACAAGCCCCACTTGCGGATGTGGAGTCCTCTGGGCTGACTGTTCCCTTTTAAATGAATGAATCTGTAGCCAGCACAAGGCTCACTGCATCCATTTATTGCCTTAATTCTTTTGGTGTTGGCTTCCTGTACATGCCATGAATCACAATGTAATAGGCTGAATATTACTCTGCTTCGGTATTGAAAGGGTTACGCAAATCCATAACATCACAGGGTATGGGAATAGATGAAACTAAATGAGGCAGGGACAGATAATTGTGATGCATATCACAATACTGTTGCATGCCTGGGAAGTACGGCAGGCCTATTGTCGAGGATTCCTGAAGGTCTCCACAACAGGTAGTTTTTCTCGCCTCAATGCCAGCAGGATCCACTTTGATAGTAACATTACTGTTTGCACCATGCATGCAACTGCTGTGATAGCAGTGGAAAAAGTAGATGGACCATTCGGTCAGATTTCATGCGCTGTTGCCTCAGCAAATGTTCCATCAGCCTGACTTTGCTAAATGCCCATTAACAGACATCCATAGGAATTATGGGCCTACAGCAGAGAGACTTGCACACTGTCACCCAGCCACTGATGACTTTAAAAAAACACAGAATCTTGGGCCTTGCTTCTTTGTACAAACTACTTCTGATTTATTTTTATTTCTTTTAGTTTAATGACCTCTAGCTAAAGACTTTAATAATTTACTAGCCAACTTAATATGGAGCTCTGTGGCTCTGTTCCTTTCTGATTTTCTTTTACTTGTATGCCATGGTGAGGGAAAGCAGTTGCAGCTATGTCTTATAACCTACAGCTACAGTGTCAATTTGTGGGTTTAGGCTATTTTTTTTCTTTATAGATTTTTATCCCTTTGGTCACCAGCCTGCCCTAATCAGCCAACCTACCCTCAGCTACGTCACCCATCATCTCCTGGTCACAATAGTTTAGTCATCACTATGACATACCCTTGTGGAAGTGCTAGGGGGGGTTCCTCAGTTCCCTCAGAGAAGGATTCAGCATGGGGAGAGCAAGTTGGATGGTACAGAGCCTACAGGGAGGAAGACCTCATCATATGTGTCTGGTTGTTTTGCCTCCGGTTTTTCCAAACCTTGGGACAGTGTGAAACAGACATTCTGTGCATACACCTGTAGTGCCAGCCAGTGGCTGATGCCAAGCAAAATCCCCCACCCGATTAAGGTCCCTTGCTGCAATGCCACCTGTAGATCCCCAGGTGGTGATAGCTGTGCGGAGCACACTGTCTCCCCACAACTCCCTGAAGATACAGAGCATTCCCTGGGATGCTCAGTCTAACTGTTCTCAACCAGCCTTCAGTGACCCAGGCTTGTTTCTGAACTTGGGTTGCTGGCATCCCACGTGATTGCATTACCGCTGTGTTGGTGTGCCTGGAGTGAAATTTTAGTGTATCGTATGCATAGGTTCTATTCAGATGTATCCTCTGGTACTTTCTGTTGTCCCTTATGGGCTTTGGGAAGACACAGGCTCAAAATAAGTTCACTAATAGTTTTTGTACCTTAAAGAAGAAATGTATTTAACCTGCCTGCCAGTATCTGTAGAGGCCGTTTTTTTAATACTAGTTCAGATGTTGTTGTTGTTCTGTCTTTACTGGCCTTTTAGTAATATAAACAATAATGTAAGGTCGAAAGGGACCCTAGATCTTCCAGGTCTGCCTATCCTGCTTTCTACATAGGGAAAAAATAAACATGCTGTGCAAATACATATCAATGTATAGGTATCCTCTGACATTCAGGGTACCTGGTGATTCCCTTGATAAGCAGAAATTTGTCCATGACCACCCGAAAGGCTGATATGGTCTTCATGTCCTCTGCCCTCACTGGTAGGCTGTTTCATAGGTTCATCACTGTCTGGGAGCAGATGTGCCTCCTAACATTACCTCTGACTTTACCACTCGGAGCTTCAGGGCGTGTCCCTGCATCTTGCTGCAGGACATCAGATTAACTGTCAGTGACTTTTCAGTACCTCAGGTATGTGAAAGACAGCACTAGGTCATAATACTGAAAACAAGAACAGTGCGGTCAAGAACTGCGCAGTAAAAATGCCACTGCCAACAACAGCACCCATCCAAAATTCTGACTACAAAAATAGCACCAATGGTAGCAGTAGAAAAACACAGGGAGGACCGCTACCATGGTGAGGAAACAAGACTGTAACTTGTGTTTTGAGGGGGCTATGACTTCCCCTGCACCCCTGACGTGGGGCTTTACTTGCCCTCACCCTTAATATTTAAATAATCAACCTAAGGGGTGGAATTCGAGGACAGGGAGAAAGTTGGGGGGGGGACTGGATTCAGGCATAAAAAAAAAAAATACACTTGGAGCAGGGGGAAAAGTGAAGCAACAAGATTCGGGAGACCGCAAGCTGTACCATCCAAGCTGCTTCTGCTGTAGCCCTCTCCACCACAGGTGCAGCTCAGGCAGCCTCCACACTTTTTGCCTTCTTCTCCACTTCCTCCCCTCTTCCACCCTTGCCTTCACAGCTACAGGGGTAGCAGTAATTACAATACGCTAGCCTTCCCCTGTCGCTATCATGGCAGATGCACTTTTTGAAGTGTGGTTTTGACAGTGCTATTATTGAAGCGCTCTTTTCACCCATTATGGTGAAGGACTAAGATCATGTCCCTTCTCAGCCTCCTTTTCTCCAAGGTGAACATGTTAAGGGCCTGCAGCCTGTCCTTCTAGCTTCCGTTCCCCACAGTACTGATCAATTTGGTGACCCCTGTGTTGCACCTTCTTGAATGCCTCATTGTTACTTTTGTACTGAAGAGGCCAGAACTGTATGTAATACTCCAGGTAGTGCCTGGACAGCATCTTGTAAAATGTAAATTAACCGTTGGTAAAGTTAATGATTGTTTTAGATTTACATACTGGTGCTAAGGATCATTTTAGCACCACCGTAATGTAAATTGTGTCCTTGTTAAGTTCTTACATGTCTGTCACAGTGCATCCATGTTGTACTATTACGTTTTGTAGTTAAAAGGGAAATAAATTACATCAGTGTTCTAAAATATAACCTGTTTGGATGCCAAAACTCTCATTAAATTTACTGAAAGACCAGTAAAGAGAGAACAATAACAGAATGTTAAGTACTATATTTTTTTTAAACTATCTACAAAAAAAATGACTTCCTCAAGTCTCCTTTAAAAATGGTTCATCTAATGTCATATGTCATTGCACAAAAGATATAATTCGGGATTACCCTTTTCATTTACAACCAGGATTACCCTTTTCATTTACAACCCGTATGGTTTATCCTTCCCCCACACACCCTCCCACACATCTCGGACTGCTTCATCCTACTCTCCTTCATATTCCTTGAACTCTTCCAACAGTGTTTCCTTAATGTCTTGTCAGAAGTCTCTCCATCTATGGTGAAAAACTTTCCCACACTCTACACCTATTCTGTGGACCTTCCTCCCCGAGGAATGCTGGACCACCAGTTCCTATCCCAGATTGAATTGCCTTGAGTGGCTCATGTGTTCTGTGTTGCTGCTGCATTTTTCGGCCTCTACAGTAACTGAGATTCTGTTCCTTCACTTTCTTACTGTCTTTTTGTGTTCGCCATGCTCGACTATAATCCCCCAGGTTGGAGGCTTACCAGTGGCACCTTTGCCCTCCTCCCATTGCCCACCACCACCTGGCATGGGTCCTTGGTGCCCTGTAGGTATCTACCCAGCCCAGAAATGTTTTTTCCTTTGAAAAAGGGACCAGAGGGGCAAAGACATGGGACCATCATGCAGCCGCACCGAGAATGTGCAAGCTGGCAGTCCACACATGCACAGTAGCACGGGATGATTTTAAAGCTGCTCTGGCAGTGTAATAAATGTTCCCCCCATTCTCTTGCACCCCTGGATCAGCTAATCGGGGTCCTGAGACACAAGGGAGGGACTAAAGGGACCCCAAGAATTAACTTTTAAAAAGCCCTGTTTTTGATGTTCTCTGCCACCGGACACTAGGGCAGAGGGGCAGCTATTGGATCTTGGGGCAATTAATTGTTAAAATGGTGCAGTTTGCTTGCAGGGAGGACTTAAATTTGGAACTACATATAAACTGAACTGTAGTGGCCATGTTAGCCACCTTTGACCTGTACTGTATCCAATGAGAGAGCCAGGGGCCCTAAGAGATTGCAGCTATGGCTCCTGGGAAAATAGGCAAGGACAAGTCTTGGTGCCCAAATGGACAGCCAATGTCAAAGGAGCCTAATGAATATTAATTTTTCAGATGGACAGCTTGTTTTGGCCAATGGGAGGCTGCCATGATCCCCTGAAATCCTGATTACAGAGACTGTTCAGTTCAGTTTGTCTGGAGCCCCTCCTGAGGGAGGGGAACTCCAGCTCCTTGCTCTGAGATGTTGCTCCAGAAAGGTAGAGTGGAAAAGAAGACCAGCTAGTTCAGTTTGGTTGGGACCCCTCCTGTGGGAGGGGGGCTCTGGCCCATTCTTCAGAGAGTGAGAAGAAGGCCTGTCTGGGGTTGCACAGCCACCAATCTAGAGGCTCTGCATTTGCCTTCTAGTGCCTGGAAGGAGCTTCTTCAGAATAAAGTGTAGATTTGCTGTCCAGAAGCTGGACAGTGGTTTGAAAGGTTCCCAAGAGAGGGGAAGCCTGCTGTGATCTTTAAGAGATTCCCAATAGAGGGTAAACCTGCTGTGATCTTTGAAGGAAGGAGACCTGCCTGAAGGCTTACACAGCCACTAGTCCAGGAGGTGCTCTACATTGCCCTGTGTTGCTGTCCAAGGGCTGGAAGGAGTATTTCAACAGAATGAAAGTGTTGGTTGCTGACCAGAGTCAAGGAAATGGACTGGGAATTTCTGGAGGGAAAGAAAACTGCCCATGATGTCTGAAGAAGTATGGAGGCCTACTTGGAGGCTTGCACAGCCAGAGAGCCAAGGGAAACCTGCCTGGTGTCCTGCTTGGGGGCTCATGGAGTCACATTTAGCCCTGTGGATAGAAAGTGAAGTGAGAAGATTCTGTCTTCTGTTTAAGTTTGCACCTATGAGGTGAGAAGATTAATTTTTATGTCCAAAGTCTGGGTTTTGAGGCAAGAGTATGTGCCCCTGTCTTCTGCCTTGAGTCTGCATCTGTGATGTCTGAAGTCGAGAGACTGTTTCCCGCTAACCTTTGGTGGGAAGCCCCAAAGACTATGTTCTAGTCAAGAGAGAGCCACGGCTGCTAGCTGGCAGTGTGACTGAAGCCATTTACAGTGGATGTTCCTACGTTCCCAGAAGAAAGAGACTGCCACTCAAGGTCAGTTTGTCGTGTCAGTTTGGTAGTGTCACTGCTAGGCATAACTAGTGCATCTCCATCTGAGGGCTCAGGCCTATAGGGGTTGAGGCTTATGGTCTGGTCCCCAGCACTGGCCTGTTCCTATTCTGCGACGATGAAAGAAGAAGATGACAAGCTGTCAGAAAAGCTGAGAGATGTCCAGCCAGATAAAATTGCAAGAGCATGCTGTAGAGGAGGCACAAGCTGCAAGAATGCAGAGAGGAGGTTCAAGTTGCAATGTGCCTGCTGCTCGTCTTAGCAATTTGAGTGACCAAAGTTAATCTGATCCAAATACCCAAGATTCACAGTCTGAATGTCATCAGCTGCACAAGCTAGGAAACTGTTCTTCAAACCGTGAGTAAATCAGGGCTTGCCTTGCATCTGGGGAACTGTAAATAGTTGCCATCAATTGTTGATAAGATTTAGTACCCAACTAATAGTTGCCACTAAAGTTCAGAGTTTAGCTGCCCAGCTGAAGGTCAAGTTTCATCAAGTAGTTATTTCAATCCCATGAGAAGCTTTGATTCTAATTTATTTTAAGTGCATCAATGCCAGCCAACCAGCTGCAACCCATCTAGCCTGCCACTAAACCCTGGGTAACCAGATAGACTGTGGAAGCTCACTAAGTGGACACTAGGGGTTAAACTGGTAACAGTTGGGGGTAGTAATGTTAGAACAGGAGGGCTAACATCTGTTTAATGTATATGCTAGTGGGAGGCAGGCACTGGAAATGTGTTTTGGGTTTTACAGACCAAGTGATTGCTCAGTGTTACAGAATGCAAAATGACAACAGTTGTTTAACCTGTAGTTCCATTTCCATTTCCCTGTCCCTAACCCTACTCCTTGTAAATAAATTGTTGGTTAACCCTTTTACAAGTTTCTCATGAGCATATTATTAGTGAGCATATTATTAGCTTAAGTCAATAATTGCAAATATATTGAAATATGCTTTTGGGTTACGGTAATCCATGTGTGGGGTGACTGTGAAGGGAGGTGTGTAGGTACAGCATCCCAGGGGGTTGTACCACGCAAATATCTGGCCCACTGTATTTTAACTCTGGGTGGAGGCACCACGGCAATTCATTTTATTGGGGAAGAACCCCCCCTTTTCTAGGCAAACCAGAACCCAGGCCCCTCAACCTTATTTGAGCCCACAAGGCAGGGGTAGGAGCCCACTGGTACATGGTGCCCAGGTTACTTGACCATTTCATGACAGCAGTAATACACTCCATGGAGTGTATTATCATTTGGAATAACAGCACTTTTGGGTGGTTGCACACACTTGAAAGAACAAATGTTCCATGCATTCACCAGATGAAATGCTGGACACAGTCTCTCCTAAATGGTATCACACAAAAACAGGAATATCCACTCCAAGGAATCCAAATGCAGGAAATCTGTTGCTGTGCAAAAACTCCAGGTGTAAATACAAAAACCTTCAAAGTTAATTCAAGGAGGTAGTAGTGGTTAAGGCTTTGCTATGCCATATTGGTCAATCCCAGATGCCCTTCCATGGTTGTCAGCAGGTATACTCTGTATACTTTGCTAAGTACAGCAAAATCCAGGGGCAACATGAGCCTCAGGCCAGGGCAGGAAACACAAACAGAGCCTAATGTACCTGAAGAACTGTTTTTCCCCTTCTTGAATGCTTTAGTGTAAGTTTGTGAATGATCTTTATGCATGAGTACTGGTGTGAATGGTCTTGTCTAAGGCAGGCTAACTTGATGTGGTAGAGAGGCTTATCACAATGCATCCTAAACATTGTAACTAAAAGCCAACCAAATTCACTGATTGGTAGTGTGTGTAGTGTGTGTGTGTGTGTTAGATACAATAAAATGTTGCGAATCTATTGGGATTATTGACTTACTACACATATTGTTGACTGAAATGGGGTGAGGCAATGTTTGTGTGGCAGGGCAACACATGTTTTGGTTTGTGTTTACGGAAGGTGGGCAACAGTTCCGTCAACTCACGAGTACAAGCTTAAAGTTCCTGGCTACACCCCTTTGCCCCTCTGCTATCTCATGCTTATCCTTGGAGTGGACCTTATGGTTTTTGTGTGGTATGACTTATGAGAGACTGTCCAGTGATTCATCTGGTGAGTGCATGCATCATTTGTTCTTTCAGTGTTTGGGTTGGGGGCTGGCTGCCCTGGTATTGCACCACAAGCAACCCAGAGCACAGGACCATCTTTGTGTTTGGTTCGATGTGCTTCACATAACTGAATGAGATAATATGAGATGCTTGTGTAACTTGATTTGCTTTGTGGCTTCTCCCTCCTATCCGCAGGCGCCACCCTGTAGGGGATGACACAAGGAACCTTAGAGAAGGGTTCCCCCCTACAGGTGCTGGGAATGAATGCTTAGGCTAAAGGTAGGTTAGGAAGAAGCCCAAAAAGAATACACATAGATGTCGAGCATTGGAGAGGCAAGGATGATGAATGAATTCTGAGAAGATAAGAGCTGACTTTGAAGGAGAGAGGGGAAAGCCGGGGCCACCATCCGCCTCATCCAACAGTGGAACCTAACTAACTAACCTGAAGAAAGGACTAACTCTAACTAATATTATGACTGTTGGCACGGAGGAGAGGAAAAACCCCCTATAAGGAGGAAACCTCTGGGGATCCAAGGACTAGGTCACCTTCCCTGCAGGCTGACGACATTTGATTTGAGGATGTATAGCGGTAAAGAGAATGGTTCATTAATGAGGGATATAAGTAGGGAGGATGACGACGGGATAAGAAAACTACTCCAAAGCACAGATTAAAGAAGGAACATGAGGCAGCAAGGACCCAAGAAGGGTATGCTTGAGTAGTCAATAAGATGGAGTAGATCTATGTAGAAGTCAGAGGAGCAATGGGTATCCAGATGTGCTCATTAGGAAAATTAGGATGATGCAGACTAGCTTGATTGAGCGATGCGAGTGAGCAGACACTAAGGTTGATGATTATGTGATATGAATGATTAGACCCTAAGGTTGTAGTTGATGAGATAGCATAGGATTCAATGATAGAAATGCTCAGAATAGAGAAACGATGAGGTAAGGATGAGGGAATGAGGACCAGAGCAATGAACCTGATACGTGCAGCAGGATGGTCACGTGTCGATGAGTCGGGATGATTATGCCCAAAAGAAATATCAATTGCAGGCCTCGAGTGGAGGGAATCCTTAAAGGTCGATATGGAACATGAAGGAGAGGAGACAGGAATGAGCTTGAAAATGAACTTGAACGAAGGTATCATTCTCTATAGAGCAAAGCGAGCGATGAGGCTCTTCGAAAGGAGGCAGGCTCCAAGGCCAAGAATGTTCCACCCCCTGATGAAGACCACACCTTGGTCGAAGTGCCGGGGCTATCATTTAAATGTGAATGGAGACACTTGAAGAAAATGTTCCAGTTGTATGCTGAGATGCTGCAATAAAAAAATCTTTGAAGTTGGAATATCCTGGTGTTGGTGGTTAATTACACAAAATAGAGTGCAGGGAGACTGTTCTTTCCAAGGCCAAGAAGGCATGTCAGGGACCATAAGGGTATGAGAACCAGAGGGTATGCGCTCAGAATGGGAGATCTAGAGGAGCCAAATCAGACGATGTATGATGAAGAGGGAAGCCATGAGTGGAAAGAATCCATGACGGCCAGGACGCGAATAGGTGCTAGGCTGAGGAAGGTAACAGAGGACCTGATGAGGTACGATGATGGATTGATGCCATGAAGCCAGGTACTGGAAAGTGAGGTATGAAAGGATGACGGATGGTAGGGAGGTCAATAGGGTAGCATAGGACCCAGTTGGTATGGGATGAGAACTGCAGAAGGGCGAGTCAGATTAGGTGGCATATGATCCATGATAGGCATGCCCAAAGAATTATTGATAGCAGGCCAGACGGATCAAGGGAATAGCATGGACATGGCAAAGAACCATGCCAAGGCAGACTGATTGAGCGACTGGAGTGTAGGAACAGGTCTAGGTGAGGCATCAGTGAGCAGATACAGAGGCTGATAAGGCATACCAGATTATGCAATGAATCCTTGACAGCTGATGATGGATGGAATCAGAAATTGAATACATGCGGCATGAGGGCCATTGATTGATGAGGCAGGCATGTGAGTAATGATACATATGCCCAAAAAGAAATATCAAATGCAGCTGAGGAAGGCAATGTAGGAACGGATGAAGGATGATGATGGATCGATGCCATGAAGGCAGGTGCTGGAAAGCGAGACAGGAAAGGACGTAGAACGGTAAGGATTGGCGTGGATGAGCAGGGTGAGGTGAGGTGTAGGAGCAGAAAGTGCAGGGTCAAGTACAAATAAATCACAAATGAGCAAAACTCAAGGAAAATAACCACAATGAACCGAAAGACAGCAAAATGCACTAGCAAAGACCCTGAGAACTAATAAAAAGTGGTAATGAGCAAAAGACAGGCATGAGATCACAGGGAGAGGTGCTGAACCCGAGACAGCAACTGGAAAGCCCCAAAAAAAGGAAAACTCCAGAACCCACAGCCCGAAAGGCAGCTCTGGTGGCCCAACTGAAACCGGGATGGGCAGAGCACAATCGCAAAACTGCTACGGTAAAACATCTGGGAGCTTGAGAGCACAACAGTAAAACCTCATGGAGCTCCTGAACACCAGTGTCAAATTCTGACTGCCAGAAAGCTGCTCCAAAGCAAAAATTGGAACAGGTAGAAGCGGAGCACAAATGAAGAACTACAAGGAGCTGAAGAGCTCAAAAGATGACAATGCAGTGGTCGTTTGCTGCTCGAGTTCCACCAGAGCGGGAGTGGAAGAAGGAATGCTCTGGGCGACTTAGCCAAAAAGACTGCAACAAAAGTAATTCTGGAAGGTAAGCAGAGACAGGTAAGAAATCAGGAATTAACAGTCTAGGCAGCTGAATAGCAGCAGCATGAGCTCAGAAAGAACAGAGGACAGGAGCACCAAAAGTCGCCGATGGAGGAGGAAGAGAGAACCAGGAAATGGGACAGGGTGGGTGCAAATGCCCGGGAGAAGAAATAACTTGAGAGCACAAACTGCCACCGGTATGAGAGACAGATGGGAAGAAAGGCGCGATGCAAGGACTGAACAGGCTAGTGGAGAAGATGAGCCGCAGAGCCATGGCAAAGAAAGCGAGCGAGCCAGTGGCGGAGGTGCTGCAAAGCACATGCATAAGGCCGGAACGACGGCGCCTCTGGTCACAATGAAAAAGAATCCTGGCAAAGCCCAGGATGTTGTGACCTTTAAGCTCGATGGGGGAGTGATGTTGTTGCTTCGCCCATCGAACCTTGGGTTAAAGCCCTCCCATTGTACACACTTGGTCTGTGATATTGTGACTCACTGTACACAAGATGTGACATTACAAATAGAATAGTAGAGAGGGAATGGTGTATTATAAGACTATAATACCATCATGACATTCTGGTGACATGTGAACCTCAAGAGCAAAGCTTGAGAGGTTCCAGCATTTCATGAGAACTTTGAGATGGGGATAATAACTAAGGAATATAAAGACCCCTATCTAATTTTTGTGTAATATATATGGATCCAAGTTGTCTCTCCCCACAGAGATTGCAATCTCAACCCTCACCCCCAAGGGCTGATGCTCCTTTTGTTTTTGGTGCACAGGGCTCAAGAAAATATGAAGCAAAGGAGACAGTAAGAGGCTGTGGCTATTCAGTACCAGTAATGTGTGTGGGGCTGTGTAGGTCTGATAGGAAGTATACTGCAAGGGAGACAGTAAGCAACTGCAGCTGTTCCGGCTGTTGCAAAGCAGCAAGAGAGTGTTGTTTTTTGGGGGAGTGCAGGGCTAAAGAATGCAGAGAGACAATAAAGTTTCTGCTGCTAGCTCTATTAACAATTTTTTGTCATATGTGGTAGTTTCTGGCTGAACGAGTGCTATTTTAATTACATTACTTCAGCAGGCAGCTTTTACTGCACACAGCAGTTAAGTAAAAGCTGACTTGTGCTTGGCAGGAGGATTTTACAAAACATTCAACAGTATCTTGATGTTAACGTGCTAAGAAGCCAGCAGAGTGGGCCCTATGGTCTGTTGAGTCTGCTCGGAGATTAGTGTCCGGTCAGGGCACCATTACGGCCTCCCCCACCCTCTACCATGAGGTCCCCCACCCCCATCCTCTGACGGTGTTCTGAGATGCACCTTCCCCCTATACCTATCACAGCCTCTCTTGAACCCCTCCACAGTTGTAACAGACACCAGTTCCATGGACAGAGCATTCCAGGGTTCCACCATTCTCTCAGTGAAGTAGCGCCTCCTTGTCTCCCCCCTTAGTCTCCCACCAACCAGCCTCATTGGGTGTCCCCTGGTGGTCCCCACCTCCCTCAGCTGAAACACTCCCTCAGATCCTCTGACACTCGCACTTTGTTGGTCACCTGTTGAACCACTCTCATCAGTCAGTCAGGCTTTACCCATCGTTTGCCGCAAATCTGGAACTCCCTTCCCCCCCAAATACGGCACTCCGCCTGCTCCTGCTCCCTTGCCACTGCCTTACATAATTTGTTCTCATCTAACTGCTCCTGCTTTAACCCTCCTTAACTGTCCTCCTATGCCTCTGCTCCTCTCCATGACTCGCATCCCCATTAAATCTTCCTTCCCCTGAACCTGCTTCTCAGCACGCTCTCCTCTACTTGTCCTTGCATAGTTTAAACCTCTGGCAGGGTTCTCAGCATCCTGGAGGGGTCTAGCACTAGGCAAGCCTTCTCCTTCTCCTACTCTTCCCCCTCTCTCCTTTCTACCGAACTTGTCCTTACATAAATCTGCCCTCTGTCAGGATTCTTAGCACCCTGGCGATGTCTACTGTCAGGTAAGTTTCTTCCTTCCCTCCTTATTTTTTTTCCTTTCCTCTTCTTTTCCCCCATTCCCTCTGCCCAACTTATTGTCATCTAATTCTATCCTCTGGCATGGTTCTCTGTATCCTGGAGGGGCCCAGCACTGGGCAATTACTCTTCCTTCACCCCCTTCCCCCCATATGCTTTCTACCCAACTGGTTCTCACCTGATTCTGCACTCTGGCAGGGTTCTCAGCATCCTGGAGTGGCCTGGTCTTAGGCAAGCTTCATCTTTCCTGCCTCTTCCCTCCTGGGCAATTACTCTTCCTTCAATCCCTTCCCCCTATATGCTTTCTACCCAACTAGTCCTCACCTAGTTCTGGCCCCTGGCAGGTTTTCAGTGTCCTAGAGGGGTCCAGCACTGGGAAATGATACTTCCTTCCCTCCTCCTTCCCCTCCATCCTCTCTACCTAACTCCTCCATGTCTGACTCTGCTCTCTGGCAGGGTTCTCAGCATCCTGAAGAGGCCTAGTCTTAGGCAAGTTTCTCCCACCCCTCCTCCTCCTCCTTCCCTTTACCATCCCCTCTACTATCTCTACCTAACTTGTCCTTGTCTACTCCTGCCCTTATTCTAAGTCCTCACCTCATTCCGCCACTGGCAGCAATTTCTGCACTCTGAAGGGGTCAGTTCCAAGTATGACTCGTCCTTCTCTTCCCTATCCCTTACCCCCACCTCTCTCCTGCCCCTCTCTCTACCTCCCTGCACTTAATCAAAGGAATTAGTTCACGTGAGCTAATAATTTTTCACTTTTTGTTCTGTCTGACGTGCTCTCAGATCGCACTAGCCCTGTGTTAACTTGTCCTTCACAAATGATTTTTTTTGCTCACTTTTCTCCGATAATGTTCCCCCCATCTTTTTCCTCTCCTTCCCCCAGCTGGTTTCCCTGTCTACCCCCTCTACCCTCCTTGATGTCCCCCCACTTGACCTCATTCATTCAATAATTTCTACAGTAAATAATCGGCCTCTTAACCGTGATTCCTGCAAGGAGTTGGCTTCAAGGCTACATTACATTTCTGTACTATGTTCCTCAGATATGCGTCTTGTAATTAAATGCATATTGCACAGGTATGATATATTTGTGACTGTATGATTATTCATGATATTTTTTAACTGTATGTCTTGTTACAAGTGTAATTGAATGTTTAATTACTCAGATATGTTAAATGTTAAACTGTATGTCTAATTCTTCATCCAATTGACCCCCCCCCCTCGCCAGGTCGCATCGGTAAACAAGCAATTTGTTGTTCAGTGTGCCTTCCTGGTGAAACATTTCAATAAATAAACAAATACTAAAACACCCTATCCTGGCTTACCCTATTTACTCCCTTAAGATATTTGAAGACCTCGATCATATCCCCTCTGTCCCTCCTCTCCTCCAGGGAGTACAGGTTGAGCTCCTCGATTCTCTCCCTATAGGACTTCTCCCCCAGACCCTGTATTATCCTGGTTGCCCTCCTCTGGATCCTCTCCAGAAGAGCAATATCTCTCTTTAAGCATGGATGCCAAAACTGCACACAGTATTCAAGGTGTGGTCTAACCAGGAAATTGTACAACGGAAGGAGTATCTCCCGGCTTCTCGAGGTTATCCCCCTGGCTATGCACCCCAGCATTTTATTTTCTTGGGTCACAACCCTTCTACACTGCTCTGAGTTATTCATTTGGGCATCCACAACCACCTCGAGGTTCTTCTCCCCCCTCAAAACCTGCAGCGTCTCCCCTCCCAAGGTATACACGTGAGCTGGGTTTCTGGCCCCCAGGTGGAGAACCCTGCATTTCTCAGTATTAAACCTGAGTTTCCAGGTGTGTGACCACCCCTCCAGAGTCTCCAGGTCTCCCTGAAGGGCTAACCGACCCTCCTCCCCATCCACCACCACCCCCAGCTTTGATTTGTCAACAAAGGGGCTCATCTCGCTCCTGATACTGCTTCCGATGTATTGTTTTGGTATGATTTTGCAACAATGGTGTTATGGAAAATGTGATGTCCCAGGCAAGAAATTACAGGAATTGTTTTGGTATGATTTTTCTGTTGTCTATAAGGTCTTTCCATATTTTACACCATGATAACATGTGCCCTGTCGTGTATTACTGCTTGAATACACAATGGTGGTGTTGGTGCTGGTAATAAAATGTCTACTCTATTTGTCTTAATTGCTACATTATGAGCTTGTACCTGCTTTCTTAAATATTGCATTGTTTCTGGCCATTACAGATTTTAACACATACAATATGAAGCACACTAAGTGAAATAACATTGAAATGAATGTGCTGCCTCTTTTGAATATTACAGAGTAAAGATGTTAACTGTACAGATTCCTTTTCTGTCCACAAGATGATGCTGCATGCATGCACTAAGGCTGGTGCTCTGCTATATCTGAGACAAACTACACAGCATGCTCTACCAGTGGGAAAAAAATCAGTATTATTCAGGGCATCCACATAGATGCAGGCCGTGTAGAACATTAAATGCACCACAATTAGTTCACCTGTATTTATACAAAAACATAATCCTACTCCTCCTCATCATTATAATTAGAATCTACAGTGTGTGCCACTCTCATTAGCCCACCGTTTCCCCTGGTCTGTTCCCATTCCATGTGTTTTGGGTCTCTTAACCGTGTTTCCTGCTGCCTACCTCCTGGGGTAGCAGTGTTAGGTGCTGTAGGTACAAGTCTGCAAACTGCCAGATATGTGTTGAAGCTGAAACCATATCTAGTCTCACATCTGCCCTCCAGTCATGCTTCGTACTGCACACTAGAGAGAGAGCGCATCATATCCCATATTCTGCAGTCAGAGTGGGAACTGGAAGGAGAATGCTGTTTTTTTCCTCAAAAGTATCAGAATGTCCCAGAAGTAGGCCATGGTTTCTAAAAGTATGCTTTCCCACACATTTAAAAAAAAAATTTGCTGGCTTTATCACCCTCCCCTTTTTTTTCCCTGTAAATAGGTGTGCAATTTCTTCTAAGCAAACATATTTTTCAAAAGATGGAGAGTGTGGGGGCATCATCTAGCTGTGGAAGGGCTGTTTTCGCATTTTGGGCCCTAATACCCTAAGGGTTGCTTGCTGTTATGGCATCATACCCCACAGAGCATCAAGTACCTCAGTGCCCCTCCCTCCCAGCCTAGTCTGTCTCATTGCTGCATTTAGCTTAACGCTAGGAAGCAGACAAACAACAGTCTGTGAAGCCCTCCCATAGATCCTCCTGCCTTCTCTCCTAATGCTGTGGGCTTGGATTGCCAGCATGCAGACTGATCCTTTACCACTTGTACCACAAGGCCAGCCAGGTTTTTTTTTTTTTTAATTATTATTATGCTTTTTCTTGTCCTCAATCCCCAGTTCTTTCCCTCCTGGTGACAACCCGCAGTCCTGTCACCGACCTTCTTGTGGGCTTACAGGTTAGCCACCACTTATGCAGGAACACCATGGTGGGGGGTGGCCAGCCATGTCGGGCATGCGTGAGTCTGCTGGTGGAGGGGTTCAGCCTTGACTCTGCCAGATCATAACTTTTTCCTGCATGTTTCATCCCTGAGGATGCAATGACACACATTTGTTTGTGGTGGCATGCATGCATGATAGTGTCAGCAGCTGTCCCTTCCCCACAATGTGTGCCCCCACTGTAGTACCACCTGGCCTCCATCAGGTGGTGATCAAGCAGGGGGATGCAGTGTTCCCATCACCCACCCTGAGGGAGGAGAACTGCCCCTGAAATGCTGCATCCTCCCACCCCTGGCCAGCCCTCCAAATGATGTGAGTCTTTTACCGAACCCAGGTCACCACTGTAGTGAGTGGTAGCATTACCATTGGACTACTGGGCAGCCAGTTTCATTTCTAAGATATAGTTTTCCTGCAACCCCATTAAAAGAACCATCTCACCCATCAGCTGATAAGTAACTGCTATGACAGTGAGACGTCACCTGATAAACTAGAGGAAATTATTTATACTATTTGCTCTATGATATTGTCTAGCATTCTTTATTTTGCTTGGTTTACTGTGCATGACGGGTGTTTTGTTGTTGGGTAATTTCTTTGGTGGTTTGTATGGTTTTCTAAGACTGGTGCACCACTGAAGTTTGGATTTTGTTACAGTTTACCCAGGATAGCCCAGCCAAAATGCAGCATCTCATTAGGGTCTTCCTTCTACTAATTTTACATCTGAGTGAACCGAATGAATAGGAAGTTAAGTGACTTGCCAGATTTACACCTTGAATCAGTGGCTTTGGTGGGATTTTAACACTGGTTTTCTGTTTCACAGTTCTACATTGTAAATGGCAGGCTGCAATGTCATCTAAATAAGCACAGTTAAAGAACAGCTGATCTCTCCAGAAGAACTTTAGAACACATAATATTTTAGATTTTAGACATAATGCACTTATATTTTACATTAGTTATGCATTTCTTTCCCCTTCCCCTTATGTATTACTAAGATAATTTGCATAGAACAGGGTCTTTGTTCCTAGATGTTCATCAGCTGCTAAATGAATAATGCACTCCAGGGTGTGTGTCATGCTGGGATAATGTCATGCCTCAGGAGATTGGGCATGAGGCTGTAGGCCGAGTGCGTAAAACACCTGAGAAGTGATGTTATCCCAGCATTTTTCACACCCTGGAGTGCATTATTCCTATTACACAGTGGCTCGTTTGTGTGAAAAGCACAAAAAAGATTTAAAAAATAAATGTAAAAATTGATTTTAAGTAGTTTTTTTAGTGGGTAGTTATACATAGCAATAAAGTAGTGCAGATTTATTGTTTTGTCCTGTAGGTGGGGCTACTGCATCAAAACGCCTTCTGCAGTCTCACAGTCTCTGCCTAGTTCTTACTGTGGGTCTTTCTTTTGTCCTCCCCCAACTGGCTTTTCATTCACCCCCCCCAAGTCCTGCAAGGAAATTTCCATTTTATTAACAGTTTCCATGGCTGTTATGGTGAGTCTGTGTGGGGGAAAGGGAAATGGAGTCAGGATCGGTAAGTGGAGTGCGATGCTAGCACAAGCACTCACTATCCTTTTACTTCATAGCTTTCTCCCGGTACTGTCGGCAGGTTTGTAGCCTTAAAAAAAATGATTTCTTGGGATCTGCATACAAGGCAGTAGCAGTTCATAACATAGAACTAGAAGAAAAGGTAGTCCCCCAAGTCCTGTGGTTCTTAACAAAGGACGTTATGGGCAGGTGAGTGGGACTAATTAAGCCAGGGAAAGGCTAATGGAGCTGAGGATCGCTAAGTGGAGCACAATGCTTGAAACAGCACACATGCTCACAGTAGTGTCACAGCTTTCTCCCGGTACTGTCAGTGGGTGTTTTCTCAAAAAAAAGATATTTATTTATGTGAGCACACAAGGTAGTATGGGCAGCTGAGTAGGATTAACGAAGGCAGCTGGTGAGTGGGAAATTTAAAAAAATAGTTGGTCGATGACATATGAAGCTGATCACGATGATGGTGCGCTACAGTTGGTGGGGAATCGAAATGTCCTCTCTGACGAAATTTTTGTTTAATTAAAGATTTTTTACATTTTTATTTAGGGAGTTACCGTGTGTGTGTGTGTTAGTTTCCAGTGCAGCTGGTGACGGCACGAGAGTTGGGGACAGTGAAGGTGGCTTGCCAGAGGGGAATCCCAGAAGGGGGTTGCTGAGTGGGGCTGGGTGGAGTGATTCCATAAAGAACTGATGCAGTCATCTGTGTGCTGGGACTGGACCCATGATGTTATGCTGGGATAGCATCACGGGTCCAGTCCCAGACTGACCAATCAGAGCCCAGGATTCTTTCTTGCCATTGTATAATGTTGCTTAGAAAATGGCAAGAATCAATTGTAAAAACTGATTGGCTCAGACAGGCTCCAAGCTGGGCATTTATTTTTCAATAAATGCCCAGCTAAAAATAAGAGCCAATCCAAGTGCCACTTTACAGTGTAGCATTTTCCAGAGGTGCCCAGCCTGCTTTCTAATTGGCTGAAAGCACCCTAGAAAATTTGAAAAATCCACCATGTTTTTTTCTCTCTCGCTTAGCGAGAAGCACAGCTGCCCCCAACAGTACTGCCATGACCCAGGTAAAAAAAAACAACTCTTTTGCCATTAAATGGCACTACATACTAAATGATTCAGTCCGATCGTAAAAGCTGCTCGCTGTACTGCCATAGAAACAGTGTTATCGCTGAAACAACCACGGAGCACGACAACAGCAGTATTTCCTCGGTTTTCATACCGCAAACGGATGTCCATCTGCGGTACGAAAAATTAAGAAAATACCAGTGTTCTCGTGCACAGTAGCAGTGCTGGAGATATCGCAGTCTCTGCTTCACCACAGAGAAGCGAGCGCCAGATATGAGTAATGTCCTTTTCCCTTGTCTTTTTTCTCTCCTACCACAGACAAATGGGGGGGGAGGGTAGGTACCTCACACACAAAAAAAAGCATTGTCATGCAGGTGGATGAACTATTTTATTGCAAAAATTATTGTAAACAAGTTTATGTACATTATTTTATTACTTTTTTTTTTTATACAGTGGCCATTTTCTAAGAGAAATAATACCCTCCAGGGTGGGCATTATTGAAATACCAGACCTTCAGGGGCTATAAGGCCCTCTGTCTGCGGCAAGCGCTGGCCCTTACCAGCCTGGCGGTCCGGTATTTCCCAATAATGCCCACCCTGTCAGGTATTATTGCTTACTTATTCCCTACCTTAGGTCATAATGCTCTGCTTATGACATGCCACTTATTACCTTGGAAACAGATTGTGATGTTACAACAGAGGATTGTGACTTCAAGTAGGGAATAAACTGTAGGGTCAGATGAACTTCAAGGAATAAAAATAAAGATCCTGTTTTTGTGTAGAGTTCCTCAGTAATAAATACTGGGAATGAGAGCCTGTAGAAATACATGAAATTCAAACTGAATTGTAGCTAAATATTATGTAATTAAAAGGTTTCACTGAAGAATCAGCAGCTGTTTAAGGAAGAAGCTATAAAAGTAACATCCCAGCTGCACTCTGATCTTGTTAAATCAACTTGATTAAAAATCATTGAACGCAACCTGAAAAGGCTGGTTTTCTAGTGTTACACAGAATTCAGTTTGCAGTCTTCAGTAAAAGTGATTTAATGGGTGCTGAAAGCAGCTGAGGTATTCTTTTGATACCTCTTTGATTTTCTCCAGGGGGCTGCCACAGGGACTATGTATGTCCTCCAGTAAATGCCATCCTTCATAAAATGCTACATGCATTTTACTGCGTGAAATATAAAAAGCTTCTCACACTGCATGCCACCGGCGTGCACTGAGAACAGGTCAGAAATAAAAAATGTTTTCTTTTTTTTTAATTCTTTCTTTATTAGGATTTTATAACAAAGGGGTAAAAAACATACAAACAACAACAGTTTGTGCTGTTGCAAGAACAGCATGCAAAGAAGAATTGATTACAAGCAAAATGTTACCATGTATGAATAAATGTCAACTGAAAAGTGCTCGGAGCATCCATTGCTTGATTTTGAGTTCATTTCTTCAAGGCTTTCTTCTACCTTCGACCATTTAATCTGGAATTAATCTATCTGCATCTCCATAAGAGCATTTAAGTGTTCCACACATTTTACATCTTGAAGTCTGTTAAGAAAGCATCTCAGGAATGGTGGCAGCTGGTTTAGTGAATTACTGGTGAAATACCATGGCAGTAATTATTCTAAATATGTATTTATAGCCTTTGTTGTTTTTAATTTTTTTTGAGGCTGTGTACATATGTTTGCATAAAGGGCACGAAATGTTCTTGGAATGGGAATTGAGAGATCCCTGTTCAGGAAATTGTGCATATTGAACCAGTATATAGCCAGAAGATATGGTATGGTGTGCCTAGCTGGCCACAGCCCTTCAACACTGGTCAAACTTATCAGAGGAGCAGTGCCTGGTGCATGTGAGTGTGAAGAAAAAGCACATTACCATTTTTCACTTAACTGTCTTGTAGACTGGTGATGTAAAGGTTTTGGTTCCCCACCCATATAGCCCTTTCCCAGGTCTAATCTTTAGTTGGTTCACCACCCTTTCGGTGCCATGCATCTCTGGGTCCCTTTGAGAGCCATGGTTCTGAGCCCTACACTATTCTGGCAATGCCTGTCACAGGCTTTATAACTATGAGATATACTAATGGTGTTAGTGGTCATAGGACCTGCTCTTTGATGTCTGACTGCATTAAAAAAATGCTTCATCGGCAGATATCTAAAACATTCTTTGTGGATTAGGCCAAATTCTACTTGTAATCATGGGACTATATTCAGTGAGACCATGCCAGTTTTTCAGGTGAAATAAGGACCTAGTTCCTCTCTCCTCCCATCCCAGGAACCCGAGGTTCTTTTGTGTACTAGTGCAGCCTGGGGCATTTGTCAGGCTCACTAGTGGGCTGATTGCATTTGCCATCCCTAGATGATGTCTCACAGCATCCCAGCATTTAAAGAACGGCGTTGCCCATGGGTTTTCTAGGTGTTTAAATACTGCTGGTGTAATGCGTGATAGTGGTATAGTGGCTTACCATCCCTCAGGGAAGCTGGTTGCTTCCATTTGCATCCAACCAGTTTCTTTTTGTTTAGAAATCATATGGATGTCATTATTTTCTGGTCTACATTGATTAAAGAGGTTAGTCTGTATGACCCACAACAAAGTGGGTATTTATCTGGTTTCAGAATAATGGTTATAACTGCCACTTTCCACTCAGCCGGAATTCTTTTTAATTTTCTCTACTGCAGTTGATGGCTTTGTTAGTGGGGTAGTGATGTACTCCCTACAGGTTATGTAAAATTCCCCTGGGAATCCATCTTGCCCTGGAGATTTACCATTCTTGACGTTCAGGGTGGTCTGTGTTGCTTCTTCTGTGACTAAGCTATCCAGCTGTGCCTTATCCTGTTCATTAAGTGAAGGCAGGTTCAAGTCAGAAAAAAAGGCTTTGAACTCCCTAGTTGTATGATTGGTGGTGGGGGGGGATAGGTCTGTGTACAGATCTTGGAAAAATGTGGCAAAACTGCAAACAATGTTCTGGGGTAAGGTGAGGAGAGCTATGTTTGTGGTACACACTGCCAGTGCAGCTACATGTCTGTTTATTGTTTCTTCAGCTGCATAGCTAAGAGGCATCCTGCTGTATTATCCTGCACAAAGTATTTCTGCTTAATGTGACATAGCGCCCCTTCAGTGTTGCACATTTCATGATCTTTTAGTTTCTGTCTTGCTGTATTAAACTCGTGATAGACTTGTCCGACGTCTGCTAAGCTTGGTCCTTGTGTGCTTTTTCCAAATCCCTGCTTTGGCTCTCAAATGCTAAACATTCCCGCACAACCATTTTTTTTGTGTACTGGTCAGTTTGATTAGCGTGCCTCTCAGGACCTGCCTTCATGGCATTCCATTGTGTCATAAGTGCAGTTCCTCTCCCCACTGTGTAGTAGGCAGTTTTGCATCTCATGCTTAATTCTGACATAATTTGCCTCCTGGGCCAAAAATTTATTTATTTATTTGTTGAAATTTGTTGACCGGGTGAGCCCACTGAGACAACAGGGTCCCTTTTTCAGGGGCGACCTGGAATTAATTACAGATGAAAGGCACATAAGCATACAAGTGACAAAGGTAGGGCAATTAATCACATTGGTTCACACATAAGGAGCATACAGTAGACAAAAAAACAAAAAGCAAAAAAAGCAAAAAAACAGGTAGCAGTAGAGGTAGTCAGGTATACAGGGTAGGTGTCAGAACACTGCCCAGCTGAGGAGCTTGTAACAGGGGACTGCCGAGAGCCTTAAGAGGTAAAGCCTCCTTCCTTCCAGCATACTTGTGGAGAGCTGTTACCCCGTCAGCGCTGTGCGCTGACTGCCCCACCCAGTCTCCCACCCAAGCTCAGCTCTATAGTTATTGCTGCTTACAGGGCACATGACCTCTCCTTATAGTTTCTAAATGTCCACTTTTCCATTTGCAGCTTATACTCTCTGACCAATAGCGGCTGCTGTTGTGTCCCTCCAGGCACCACTCCATTCACTCTCCTCATCTCCATTCCCTATTTGCAGCTACTATTGGTTTCTGGCCACTAGGAGTCACTATAGCACCCTTCTAGCCCCTGTTTCTTCCTTTTCTCCCCACTTTGCATCCCTCCTAATCTCTACTCCTTCCCTTATCTAATGTTGTCCCCTGTGGGTCTCAAACCCTCTACCACTAAGCCAACGAGTCAAGCTATTTACTCCCTCTGTTTCACAGCTTTTAAAGCTTTTGGCTCCATAGTCAGCTAAAAATATTTTTCTGCTGTCCCATTGCAGGTCTCAAACCCTGTACACTTGACACCAAAGTTGGCAGCTCTGCCTCTAGGCCAACAAGCCAAGATAAATTTCACTTCATTTTTAAAGCTCTTAAAGCTTTTTGGCTCCATAGTCAACTAAAAATACTTTCTGCTGTTCCACCACAGGTCTTAAACCATGTACGCTCAACACCAAAGTCAGCAGCTCTGCCTCTAGGCCAGCAAGCCAATATAAATTTCTTATGGTTTGTAAAGCTCTTAAAGCTTTTTGGCTCCATAATTGACTAAACATACTTTCTGCTGTCCCACCACAGGTCTCAAACCCTGTACTCTTGAAACCAAAGTCAGCAGCTCTTCCACCAAGCCAAGATAATCTTCTCTTGGTTCTTAAAGCTTGGCCCCCCCACCAGCCACTTTGCTCCACCTCAAGGCTACCTAGCACCATGAATGCTCACCTCCACCTTATGTCTCTCATCTTCATAAACATCCTGGGGCTCACCTCCCACCAGAAAGACCTTACCCCTTGCCCTTTGTCAACTGCACCCATATACCTCACCAGTGTAACCCACTCACCCCCCACCATGTCAATGCACCCTGGACCCCTGCATCCACCCCCCTAGCTGCTCCCCCAACCCCACCACTCACCCTGGTTCCCCTTGGCTCCACCACCTTTGTGTCTTCCAGACCCTCCAAACCCTGTCCACCCCTTGCTCCCCTACTGCCTGCCCTGCCTCTCAACGTACTCCCAAAAAGTTAACAAACTGCCACCCCAGGGCTAGAACCTTGGTCATTCTATTGCTCCTCTCTGGTAATTTCCACCCTAACCCAGGCCCTGCCCCCACCAGTCCACCAACTAGGTCCAATGGACTCTGCATTGCCTCCATGAACATATGCAGCCTGCTGAAGAAATTCGCTGCCATTCAGTGCTGGGTCATACTACACCAACCAGACATCATAGCCCTAGTAGAAACCTGGCTAAGTCCACCCCAGACTCGTTTGTCTCCCTTCCGGGCTACACCCTATAACGCGAGGATTGAGCAGGTAAATGTGGAGGTGGCTGTGCATTTTACGCTCGTGACACCGTCATTGGCTACGCACTCCCTGCCCCCAAGCTTGTAGATGGTGCCCAGGCCCTTACCCTCAAACTTACCCCAACCCATCCAAGAGCCCACTCTATCTCACAGTCTCCTACGTACCCCCAAGGAACCAGACCCCAGCGATATTGTCTCTCACTGAATATCTCTCCTCCCTCCCCCATAAAGCACAACAAGTCCTAGGCCTCACCAATAAGAGACACATTTGCTGCATTAGATCTGACCCAACTCGTCTCCCAACTCACTAGACGTAACCAAACTACAGGGACTTGCACCCTCCTAGATGTCATTGTCTCCAACCCCCCCCAAAAGATTCAGGATATTCAAGTCCTCCTGGACTCCTTAAGCGACCACTCCCCTCTCCTATTCCTCTGGTCTGCCCCACCCCCAAACATGTAGCCCAAGCCACACGCCGGAGGTGTCTCCACCCAGGTGGACTGAAAAAACTCAAACAGTTCCTCGCTCACATTGATTGGTCTTCCATCCGCCATGCAACCAACATTGATGCTGCCCTCGACCTCTTCTCACAAGCCTTTAACAAGGCCTGTGATCTTTTTGCACCCTTCACCATGATCCGCTCCAAAAGGCAAAATGCGCCTTGGGTCACCCCTGCCCAACTACAACTGCTCAGGGATAGGGATAACCTCTGGCATATAGCCACTGAGACTGGCCGGACGGCTGACAGACAGGCATATAATGCCACACATAACAGGTGCACGTGGGCCATCCGAAAAGCCAAGGCAGACCACTACCAGGCCACCCTCACCTCCTCATGGGGGTGTGCCCGGAACTTCTGGGACAATATAAAAGAAATAAATGGGAAATCACACACCCCCAGCCCAGCTTACGGTCAATGACTCCACCTTTACTGACCCCACTGACATTACCAACTGCTTTAACTCCTCCTTTACAGATCTTAGCCCTGTCCTCTGAGTAACTTTTTTGACCCAACCCCCAACCCACCACCCTCGGATCCTCAGTGCACCTAGTTCTATCTATGCAAAGTGTCCATCCAGGAAGCCAGACCAATCCTGCTAAAAGCGATAAACAGCAACAGTCCTAGCTGCGACTCCCTGCATCCAAAAATACTCCAGCTGGTCCTGGATGATGTCCTGGTCTCACTCACTGATCTACTAAATCGGTCCCTCTGTCTGGGGCAATTTCCCACAGCATGGAAAACAGCTATAGTCACACCTATTCACAAAGGAGGTGACAGGTCCACCCCCAGCAACTATCGTCCAATCTCCATCCTTCCCCCCCCCCTTCAAAGCCTTAGAAAAAGTGGTGGCCACTCAACTCACTGAATATCTAGCAAAATACAACATTCTATGCCCAGAACAGCATGGCTTCCGCACTGGTCACAGTATAAGTACAGCATTAATGGAGTTCTCCAACTTCCTGCACTCCGCCCTGGACTCCGGTTCCCTAGCTGGAGTAGTGTTCATTGACCTTTCTAAGGCCTTTGACACTGTCTCTCACCCCTCCTACTAAATTCCCTTGACCATACAGGTTTCTCTGCTGGTCCCCTCGCCTGGTGCACGAGTTACCTATCAGTCTGCTCCCAGCATGTCAAAAACAATGGGATACTCTCAGAAACCCGTCCTATCCACTCAGGGGCTCCCCAGGGCTCTATCTTGGGCCCACTACTCTTTAGCCTCTGCCTAAACACCCTGCCTGGTGCCTGTTCTGGCAATATTCTCCTGTACGCCGATGACACCGTTATTTATGCCGTCCACAGAAATCCCACCTCCCTCCAAGACTCCCTCCAACACTCCTTCAATGATACTGAGAACTGGTTTAAGGAGAGCAGACTAGTCATTAACCTAAAAAAAACTAAGGCAATGCTCTTTGCCCACCACTAGAACAAAGCCAGCAACAACCCCCTCCAAATCTTCCCCAGCACTCATCAACCACTTGAATAAGTTTACTCTTACAAATACCTTGGGATCACCTATGACTCGGCCCTCACCTTTCATGCCCACATTACAGCCCTCGCTTCCACCGCTAATGCTCGTCTTGGCATCCTCTACCGTCACAAGGACTGCCTCCCACCTGATGCCCTCAGGCTTGCTGTTACATCCTCAATAATGTCCCTTGTCGATTACGGCCTTCCAGTCTATGGTGCTGCTGACTGCATAGCCCTCAACAAGATTCAACTCACCCTAAACAAGGCTTGCAGACTAGTGACCAGTGCCCCTAGGCTCACCCACACCTGTCAGCTCTATGACATGGCCAAACTCCTTAGCCTCGATGAATGCCTCCACTACCAAACTTGCCTACTAACTAAGAAGATTCTACTGGGGCTCTCCCCCCTGGGGTTTCTACCTCCATCCAATTTACACCTTCCAGAGTCACTACCCGAACCACTGACAAGGTTACCCTACTAGTACCCAGAACTAGGACCACCCGGGCACAGAGGTTGTTCAGCTACAGAGCCTTGTCCTGGTTCAACTCGCTCCCCGCAGCTATTTCCAACACCACCAAAATTGTCCCATTCAAAACTGCCCTACGGAACCTATTATTCAACACCCGCTGCTGCACCTGTTGCTAACAGATGCTCTGCTGCTCTCAAAACACTATTGACATAGCCCTCTGGGCCGAACTACCCCTTGCCCCACCCCCTCCACTCTCCCATGACCTCCCTCTCCATTGCCAGTACCTGCTGGTACTAAACCTGTCAATTCTGAAATGTTTTTTAATTACTCTTTGTGTTCAAGCAATTATGAAAAATTATGTTATTCTGTATGATTGTATTATGTTGGTATGTTGACTCTGTATGTCCTCTCTGTGACAAGGTACCTTTGTAAACGAGCCTCTGGCTCAAAGGTTGTAAATCCCGTTATACAATAAATAAATAAACAGGCGACCTGCCACTAAACAATGTAAAGGTAAATAGAACATGTCAAAACTCAGAAATCGTGGGCGGGGTTATCATAATACTGTAGCTGGGGGACACTAACTCGGCAAGAGGTGTGCTTTGGTTGGGCACTGAGTGTGTGGGAGGCCTGGCACGGGAGGAAGGCCCTGGAGTGCATGGGGGTACAGTAAATGTAAGGGCACCAACATTTCAAGTGCAACAGCACTTGTTTGCTACCAGTAAGTGAGATTTTAGGGTATTTTTAAATGAGTACCGAGTAGAGCAGTTTGTCATTGCTGAGGGTAGGCTGTTCCAGAGTGGCGGGGCAGAGCTGGCAAAGGACCTGTCACCAGTTCGGGTTCGTGTCCTAGGGACTTCCAGGAGGGGGTGAGTAGCAGACCTTAGGTCACGATTAGCTGTCTTGAATAGGAGAAGTCCGTTTAGGCTAGGGGAGCTGATAGTTTGGCTGTTTTGAACATCAGACAGAGTGTAGGATAAGCAAGCCTGGCCTCGAGTGATGGCCAGCTCAGCGAGGTAAGAACATTGCAATGGTGATCTCGGGGATGAGCAGCAGCTGCAAAGTGAGCAATTTTGTGGTAAAGTACTCTGAGTTTGTTGAGTTCAGGGCCTCGAAGAGGCTGTAATGGGGAGCACCATAGAGAAGCACTGGAAGAATGGTACCTGTAGTGATTGCCATTTGAGCTTCCCTGGAGAGGAATCCGCCAAGTCTGTATAAGAGACCAATTCTTTGATGGAAGATCTTGGTGGTTGCCTCAATGTGTGGGCTCAGGGTTAGCTCCTGATCCAGGTGTACACCAAGATATTTTGTGGATACACAGACCTCAAGTGTAGTCCCATTGGATGAAGAGATCTGTAGGAGGTTCGATCTATTGGCTGCCAAGTGTTTGGGACCAAAAAGCACGACCTTGGATTTATTGAGGTTGAGGACAAGTTTCTTATCCACTAGCCAGTTTTCCAACACTCTGAAGTCCATTTTGAGGTTCTGGTTTAGTTGATTTAAGTCTTTCAAACTCCTATAGATAATAGCATCATCTGCATACAATTGGATGTTGGCCCCTCCACAATGCTTTGGCATGCCATTGATGAAGACAGTAAATAGCAGGGGTCCAAGGATGGATCCTTGGGGGACTCCTTGATGCACTGGCCTAATTATGGATGTTGTACCCTTCCATTCTATCAGCTGCTTTCTCCCACAGAGATAATGTTTAAACCAGGAGGAGGCAAGTGGGTCAAGACCTAGGATCTGAAGGCAGATAACAAGGAGATCATGGTTCACCAAGTCGAAGGCTTTTGTTAGATCCAGGAATAGGGCACCAGTGGCTAGACCTTGATCCATAGCCCCTAGTACATCTGAGGTGAACTTGACAAGGGCTGTGTCTGTGCTGTGGTTTTTCCTGAATCCATGCTGCACCTCTGTAAGTAGATTATGGGTTTCAGTATAGTCAAGGATCTGTCTATGCACCAGTTTCTCCAGCGTTTTCACAAGCACACTGAGTCTGGCTATAGGTATATAGTTTTCAATTTGGTCCTTACCACCGCCTTTATGTATAGGGACTACAGTGGCCATTTTCCATGTAGTGGCTAATTGAAGCCAGCATTCCTGTGCCAGAGCTTATGCATTCGCACCAGGCATATCTCTACTGTCAGAGATATGGGGGCATGGTCAGAATGTGTAATGTTATGGATGTGGTATTCTGCCACTTCATGCAACCATTTACTGGGCATAAAACAGAGATCTAGCTGGGAACGGCACCAGTGTGTTTGTTAGTAGAATGTGAAATCATTTTCAAAGGGATGCAGGAACCTCCAAACATCCCTGAAGCATATTTGATCTGTCATGTCAGACCAGGCATTTGCCATATATAAGCGAGGAAGGTTAAAGGGGGTTGACTTATCTCATTTGGGATACAGTATACAATTAAAGTCACCCTGCACAAATCAGAGATCTTCTGCCCTTGTCGGTATCCAGTAAAAATGGTGACTGAGATTGAGCCACTCAGATTTGAGTGACTCAGTCTTGGCGCCTGCAATGTCAGATACCCTGAAAGGGTAGCGATGAGGAAGGCAGGGTGAAGGGAAGAGCGAGAGGCAGACCGGAAGAGGAGGAAAGGTATGTGAGGGGTGGTGAGGTGGGAAGCTGCCAAGCTGGCTGCGTGGCATGGTGGTGAGGGTGGCTGGCTACGTTGGGGAGGGTGCCATGTCCAGAGCTGGGGAGGAGCACAATATTTTGTGCTTTATATGGGAGTGAGTGTTAACTTTTTTTAATTACATTTCTCCCCTTCCCCAACATGCACCCCCCCCAAGTTGGTTATTATTAGTGAGGGAGGTCCCCACATAAATACTAAAATCGAGTTGCCTCACTGGGAGTATACTTTGCCGTTTTGGTTTTTGGCGATGTACATGTGCCCTAACGGTGATCACACATAAAACCTGCCTCGTCACTCAGTTTGGTGAACTTTTCAAATAAATGCAGGGGAATCCGAGTTTGGAGCACAAACATTGAGAAGAGACAAAGGCTGGTTTTGATATATCCTGTTTAGCAGGACGTGACAACCCTCAAGGTTTGAGTAATGTGAAGCAACTGTAAGTGGTAGGGAGCAATATTGCAACCCCACATTTTGTGTATGTACATTAAGTGCTCAGCTGAGGGCATTGTGAGTCTCTTGCAGTGTAGCTACAGTGAAGTCTAGATGTTTGAGCTGCGAGAGTACCTGGGTCCTCTTTATTGAATTATTTCTTCCTTTAACTTTGTACGATAGGAGGTTTAGTTTTGTCATGGTAATGCTAGGTAAAGTGCATACCATAACCTTAGTGTCTATCAATAGGAGGGTGGATTGAGTCTCCTTCTGCCCAGCAATCAAACAGTAGCATCTGCATTGGTAGATGTGGTTGGTATCATAAATGTAAACACAGAGTAACATTAAAAACAAACATGTAACACCCAACATGGAAAAACATAAGACACTGCAAACACTGAGTTCAGGGGTTTAGATCGTTCTAAAATAGGGGTGAGGCATGAATGGCTGTCCAGGTTGGCTAATGTGCCTAAAGCCCTAGCATGCTGGTGGGCTGTTTTGCCCCAGCCTTTATGTAAAACTAGCAGACTAGTGAATTCCAAGATACACCATGTGGTAGGACCTGGTGGGTAGTCCATTAGTCCTGTCTGGGACCATGTGTCAACAGAAACCATTTGGCAAGCATGGCAGAAAATGTATATAGTCCTTCTGTCTGCCTACCTGCGGGGTTAGGACATTTTAGGGGCAGCAGGCATTAACATGGGTTTTTTTCCCTAGCTGAATATTTACAGGCTGTGAGCGTTTATGATTCATAGTGTTAGGCATGAGGGGGAGTGTTATTACTCGGCATTTCCAGCTCACCAAAGCAAGCTTCAGTGAGGGAGCCGTGAGGGGTTATAACCACAATTCCCCCACTGCCAACCCATCCCCCCCCTTTTGTTAAAGATATGGACAACAGGATGGATGAATCCCCTTTGGCAAACTGTGACACCATCAGTGTTTATAATAGTATCTCAGCCTGCTGGTGCATCCATTATAACCTTTCTCCCCATACTGCCCTCCCCCTCTGTGATCTGATTGGAAGGAAACAGCTCAACTGCAACTCCAAGTTTAAGTCATATTTCCCAGAGTGCAGCTGCCTTTTCTGTGCCCCAGTCTCCCACTTAAACAGACCCCTTTTGGGGAGACCCTTGTCTGGTATAACCTGGCGCAGAACCATCAGGTTATCCACCTGTAAAAAGAGTATTGAGTGATTTAATTAAGGTAGCTATAGCTCTGGGGGACCATCTCTGGTGCCTGGTAGCACAGTCATATAGAAGGGTGCACATATGTCAGCTCTAACAACAGGACCTCGAGGTGGAGGGGGGGCACTCAGTATTATAGACCAGATTAAACATACAAATACAGTTTAGGATGCATTTCCCTGTACTCTGTAGGCGTTGTAGAAGTGAAAAGTCAAAAACAGCTTACGGTAGTGCATCAGAGTTCCAATTCACTAGGTGATCATTCTGTTTGCAGTAGTAGCAGCTAGAGGATGTCCCTCCAGTCTCACAGATTTGTTGTGGGTGTGGCTTCATCTGGGGTTGGGAGAGTTATTTTCATGCCTGCCCCCTTAAGTCTGCATCCATGCTTGCTGAATTGCTTTTTCCACTACGTCTTGTTCATTATGAGGTACAGCAATATCTAACTTCTTCAGTGTAGGTGTAGCTTCTATAACGTTAGCAAATATCTGGGGTTTATCTTCTAAATATAGAGTCAGTTTTGCAGGAAAAGCAAGCCTTCTATTGATTTGTCTGTCTCAGAGCTGTATCTGTATTTGATAGAGCTGTCTTCTTTTTGCTTTAAGTTCCGTGGAGTAGTCTAGCTCAAAAAATAGTTGTCCCTGGTATTTTACCTCCTTTTGTGCCCATGCTGTTGAGAGTATTAGTTGTTTAATAGGAAATCTAAAGGACCAAATAATTACAGAGTGTGATCTGTCATTGTTAACTTTTTTGCCAGGGCCTGGCGCGCCATTTTTTAATTCATGTTCTGCTGGGAGTTGGAGATACATAGATACATAGAATTTGATGGCAGATAAGGAATGCCAGGCCCACCTAGTCTGCCCATTTTCCCTACCTGCTGCAAAAACAAAAGACCCTACTTGATTTCTGGCTTTGTTCTCTTAACTATTGCTAGGGTACTCCTATGCAAATCCAACGCATTTTTGAATTCCCCTACCAAATTTGCCCCCACCACCTTCGCTGGGAGGCTGTTCCATGCAACCATTGCCCTTTCTGTGAAGAAATACTTCCTCATGTTAGCCCTTAGTCTACCCCCTTCCAGTCTCATGTCATGACTCCTTGTTCTATAACATTTCTTTTTCTGAAAGGTGCTACCCTCCTGTTCCTTATTTATGCCTTTGAGATATTTGAAGGTCTCTATCATATCCCCTCCTCTCTCTCCACTCCTCCAGAGTGTACAAATTGCGGTCCTCCAATCTCTCCTCATATGGCTTTTGGTGCAGGACCTGCACCATTTCTGTTTCTCTTCTCTGAACTGCCTCCACCCTGTCTATGTCTTTACATAGATTTGGCCTCCAGAAGTGGCACAATACTCCAGATGAGGTCTCATTAATGATTTATATAGCGGCATCACCACCTCCTTTCTTCTGCTGGTGATGCCTCTCCCTATGCACCTCATTACCCCACTGGCTTTCCCCACAACCATGGCACATTGCCTGGCCTGGAGGGTGTCATGAAAAAGCTCCTGCAGAAAGAGAGTAAATGGGCCCTTCTTAGAGTCTTCTGGCAGGCTGTGTATCCTAATATTTAGTCACCGATCCTGGTGCTCTACATTCTTCTGGTTTCTAGGGAGTTGTCGTCCCTCCTATAGAGGGAGAAGAGTGCTCTGCCATGTAGGTCCATGATATTTGAAGCCTCTGCAAGGCATGTTTCCAATTCCAATGTCCTGTGCTTGACATCTTGCAAGTCCTTTCGAAAGTCCTTAATATTAGTGTTCAACATTTGAACACTATGTGTGAAAATTTTTAACTCTGTCCAAATCTGCTTGAGACTTGGGTTTACTGCTATCTCTGCTGGAAGAGGGAAACAGTGATCTGGACGGCCGCAAGTCTGAGCAGCTGTGAGAGTACCTGTTAATTGGACATGAGGAGAAGTGCTGCAGGGTTGCTGCCCACCTGGTTTGATGGCTTGGCATCCCGTGGTTTGCATAAAAGTTACATTTTATGGATACTGTTGCATTTTAGAGGTGGATGTTTTTTGAGTACTTCAACTGCTGCTGTGCCCTCACAATTATGCTGTGGCCATCTTGGAACCAGAACTGGAAGAGCTATAAAACGTCTTCTAGTCCTTATGTTATTGTGGCTGGTTCAGGCTGCCCCTGTCACTAGAAGGACCAGAGGGAAGTTGGTGGCAAGTAGAGCCACAAGGTCAAGGCCTCCTTCTTGGCACCATAGTAGATCAAACCCAAATATTTTTTTCTTTGTACTTACGTTTGTTATGTCCTTTCTTCTCTTGTCTTCTGTACAATACTGTGTCATTACATTCAATTCCCTGAGACATGTGCCATAATGGCACCATGTGCAACATTCATATCATGGTACTCATTACTAGCTCAGTAGTAGAATTCACTTGGTCTGCACCAAACCATGACAGGAAATCAGCATTCTGATGTTTTGTTCCAGCCCTATGTTTGACAGTGAATTTATAAGGCTGGAGTGACAAGTACCATCTCAAAATGCGTGAATTCTCGTTGAAATGGGTGGGGGTAAAACCGGGGGAAGAAACATTATTACTCCCACTGAAGAGAAACCCGGGGTTTATAGTAGGTCTGGAGGATGCAGGATTTCTGCGTAGGGAAGAGAGGGGAATTAAATGTGTAAAGGACCTTTGGAAACAAGGAAAGTTAATGTCGGGAGAAGAGATTGGTGAATGCATGGGGTTGGGTATGTTTAGAATTTTTCAGGCAAGAAATTATGCCAAAACAATAGGCAAAAGCTGAACAGTGGACTCTCCTTTAGAGCAGGTCAAACACATGGTCCTAAGTACAAGGGGGAAGGAGAGGGGTATAATAGGGAGGGCAGCAAGAATGGGGCTGCAGTATATGCCTGATCTTACTTGTAAGACTAGGAGACTGTGGAGCATGGACTTACAGAGGGAGATACCAGACCAGGGCTGGGAGTTGATGTTACAAATGCATAAGGGATTATTAGTCTGTAATAAGTACCAGGAGTCCTATTACAAATTTCTACACAGACTTTTCTGCCCACCAAGTATGGTGCATAAATTCTGCCCCGAGATTTCCTGTCTTTATGGAAGGTGTAAGATAGAGGAGGGTACATACATACATTGCTTTTGGGGGTGCCCGTCCCTGAGGAAGTTCTGGATAGGGGTGGCTGAGGAAGTAGGTTGAGTGTGGGGTAGGCAGGTGGAGAGAAGCCCAACTGTGATGTTGTTTGGGGTGGATGACTCAGAAGAGGAGGATTGGAGACCTCTTCCGTGGTAGGCGCGGATTCTGGTTGCTTTATCCAGGCAGTGTGTTTTAAACACTTGGGTCACAAATGAGACCCCAACTATTCAGCAGTGGAAAAATCTGTGTCTGCAAGCCCTAGGGATGGAGAAGTTACACTATGGGGCAAAAAATAGGGAGGACCAGTTCTGGAGGGTCTGGGGTACATTTTTGTCCTTGTTACCCCAAGGGGAAATGGAGGTGCTGGGAAAGGGGCTGCAAGGATAAAAGAGGGCAGTTGAGGCAGGGGGGAGAGGAGGGGATTGGACCAGAATGTCGAGGGAGAGCACATTGGGAAGGGTAAAGTAGAGGGAGTGTGGATGAGAGACAAGATGAGTTGTTTCCTGTTTCTTTTTTTTTTATTTCTATTTCTTAGGATTTACTAGTTTGTAAATTACTCGGGGTTTATGTTTTTCATTGTTTAAAGGGTGGGTATCATGGGGAGTAGGGCCTGAGGAGGGGAAAGGCAACTTGATAAATTGGTATGAGAAGGAGATTTTACGAGGGTACTGATATAATGATGTACTAAGGTTAAAGTTGCTAGGGTTGTATGCAAAAGTATGTTTTTTTTTTTTATGTATAAGTATGTTTTTACCTTTGTTATCACTGGAAAACTTAATAAACATATGATGCAAAAAAAAAAAGAATGCGTGAATTCTCATTGTTCATTAAATGCAACCAACATAATGGGTTGTGATCCGTTATAACTGTGAACTCATTTCCCCACAGATAGTACTTAAGGGCCTCTACTGACCATTTTATAGCTAAGCATTCTTTTTCCACAACAGAATACTTTCTTTCTCTTTCTTGCAGTTTTCTACTGAGAAAAAGAATGGGATGTTCCCCTTTATGGTCATGCTGAGTCAATACTGCCCCTATGCCTGTATCAGAGGCATCTGTCTGTAGTTTGAAAGATTTAGTAAAATCAGGGCTATTCAAAACTGGAGCAGAACACAAGATGGCTTTTATTTTTTTGAAGGCCTCATCACAGGCTGGGCTCCATTTTACTTTGTTGGAGAATTGATTTTTTGTCAAATCAGTTAAAGGAGTGGCAATAGTGGAAAACTCAGGAATAAAACATCGATAGTAACTTGCTAGGCCAAGGAAAGACCTAACATGATATTTTGTAATGGTACAGGACTGTTTGCCACTGCCTCTATTTTGCTTACTTCAGGTTTTATCATCCCATGTCCAATAATAAAACCTAAATAGTGGGCCTCAGTTTTTGCTATATCACAGTTGGATGGGTTGATGGTTAAACCAGCATCTTTACTACTTTGCATCACAGCACTAAGGTGTACCAAGTGGGTATCCCAATTTGGACTGTATATTACAACATCATCCAAATATGCTGCACTGTATTGTTTATGGGGTCTTAGAACATGATCCATATACCGTTGGAAAGTAGCCAGGGCTCCGTGTAGTCCAAAAGGCATGGTAGTAAATTGGTACAGTCCAATGGAGGGGTACAAAAGGCAGTTAATTCCTGGGCTTGGGATGCTAGAGGTATCTGCCAATACCCTTTTGTTAAATCAAGGGTACTAATGTATCTGGCAGAACTGATTTGATCTAAGAAATCATCAATGCGAGGCATTGGGTACCCATCAAAATCTGATATTTCATTTATTTTTCTAAAATCTAGACATAGTCTAATTCCTCCTTCCTTTTTCTGAACCACCACCAAAGGAGAAGACCAGGGGCTTCGGGATGGGACTATTACCCCTGCCTGTTCCATCCTTCTAACCTCTGCAACAACCTCTGGCCTAATTTTTTACGGTTTTTGGTGAATTGGTTTTGACTGAGTGACCCGGATCTCACGTACCACCCCCTTTGCTCTCCCTGGGGTTTTAGTAAAGGTATCTGAGAAATATGCCAAGAGGTAATCAACCTCTTCTCTTTGTGTTTGGTCTAACTTGGGGTTTATCTGAATGCCACCATCACCTTCGGTGCTCTCTATTCTGTCATAGGCAATGTCAAGTTCTGCACTCTCTGGATCTGTGTTAATAAACAATGTGGGGGCTGGTGACTTTTCTATCCATTTTCGTAATACGTTTGCATGATAGATTCGCTTCAATGGTCTGTGTCCAGGCATTTCAATTTCATAATTAACTACCCCTGTTTGACGGAGTACCTCATATCGTCCTTGCCAACACATCAGTAATTTATTCTCACTGGAAGGTAACAACAATAAAACCTTCTCCCCAGGCTTAAATGTCTTCTCCCTTAACCCCACAACATATAATTATTTCTGTTTCCGTTGTCTCTGGTTTACATTTTGGTGTGCCAGTGTCACATATCTCACTAGGCGCTCCCTCAAAGAGGTCATGTATTCTAAAATATTTTTACACCCTACAGTGGTACTTGTTTCCCAATGTTCTTTGACTACATCAAGTGGCTCTTGGGGGTTATGACCGTACAGTAGGGTAAATGGGGAAAACCCTGTGGTAGATTGGGGCACCTCCCTGTAGGCAAATGGTAGGGGAGAAACTTATCCCAATCTCTACCTTCCTCATGCACATACTTTTGTAGCATGCTTTTCAATGTTTTGTTGAATTGCTCAACTAGACCATCCATTTGTGGATGATAAGGAGTGGTTCTCACAACTGATATACCCAATAACTTATACAGTTCCTGTAGCATGACAGAGGTAAAATTGCTACCTCGATATGTCAAGATGACTTTTGGTATCCCCATGCGGCTGAAAACCTTAGCTAATTCCTCAGTAATGCCAGGAGCAGTTACAGTTCTCATAGGTATTGCCTTGAGGTACCTTGTGGCATATTCACATAGAACCAAAAGATATTGATTACCTTTGGAACTTTTCGTCAAAGGGCCTACCACATCCATTGCCACCCTATCAAAAGGAGTAGTCACATAGAGAATGGGCTGGAAGGGTACCATGTCTATTTTTGTTCCTTTGGCTACCAACTGGCACTGTGGGCAGGACCTGCAATATGCTGCAACATCTTGATGGACCCCCGGCCAACAAAATCTAGATATAATGCACTGCATAGTCCTATCCTGGCCTTCATGTCCAGCCATAGGGATATTATGGGATAAGTGCATAACCTGCTCCCTATACTTTGTTGGTACCATTAACTGTTCAATGTCATCCTTAGTAACTGGATCAACCGTAACGCTATACAAAATTTTATTTTTCAGTATAAAATGAAATTGTCCTGGTGGTCCTTTCTTGTCTACCTGTAAAAATAAAGGTTGTAAAATTAAATCATGTTTTTGTTCTTGGGAAATGTCCTTTAGTGGCACCCCTGATATGTCTAATGAATTATCCTGTTGACGTTGTTCCTTCCAAGCCTTCTTCTCCCTTCTCTTGACTTTTCTAGATTTTCTGCCTTTTGTTTTTCCTTGTTCAAAATATTCCTCTTCAAAAGGAAATACCTCTTTCAACTGTTGGGCCTTTGCCTGGGATCTGGTTACTACATTCGCAGGTGCTACAGATGTTTGGTGGGCTTTCAAGAGGTTGTCAAAATGAGGGAAATCCTGTCCCACAATTACTGGCACAGGTAGCCGTGGCACTAACTCCACCAACATGTTGTGACACTCTTGGTTAACAGTTATTTCTAAACATGCAGTTGGGTGTTGGTGTATGTCCCTGTGTACACAGCAAACAGTTGTGTCACATTCAGTTCAGGGTATGTTTGTAGCCAGATCTGATCTTATCAAAGTTTGTCGGCTACCTGAGTCCAATAGCCCCAAAGCCTGTTGCTCCCCAATTCCTATTGCAGCAACATACCCAATGTTCGCTAATGCAAGATGAGTATGTTCAGATCTCTTATTAGGGCAATTTCGTACAATATGTCCTTTCCCAAGGCAACCATGACAGATGATTTCTGAATATGGGATTCTACCCCCTCTTTCTCTTCTATTGAATTGTCTCTGGTTATTTGTAGTATGAAAAGGAGGTCTTACCAGATTACTGGATGGTCCTGGATTACTCTGAGGTCCTCTGGGTCTGGTAGTCCGTGCTGCCAAATAGTCCTATGCCAATTTGATAGTATCCTCTGCTGTTTCTGGCTTATGTTCCTTTACCCACAATTGGACATCCCATGGCAATACTTGAATAAATTGCTCAATGACAATAAGTTCCATGATCTGATCTGGAGTCTTGGTAGCAGGTTGAAGCCATTTCCCACAATAGTCCCAAAGGAGAGCATATAGTTCTCTGGGGGTATCCAGGCTGGCCATTTTCTGTGAATGGAACCGCTGTCTATAAGTCTTGGTGCTGATGTTATACAGCCGTAGCACCTCCTCCTTTACTCTGTCATAGTTGTTGGCCTCAGCCCCCGTTAGCTGGCTGTATACAAGCTGGGTTCATCCTGACAAATATGGCATCAACCGTATTACCCATTGATCCCTGGGCCAATTGCAGGTTTGGGCTGCCCTTTCAAATGTCTTGAGGTATGCCTCAATGTCATTTTTTTCTGTTAGTTTTGTGAGCTTAATGTCTCTCAGAATAGTCCTGTCTGGCTGACCTTGTGTCATATCTTGAATGACTTTCAAAGTTGCAGTCCACTTTTCATCCTGTCGTCATCTCTCCATCACTTATTGTCTCCTGTCCTCCTCTCTCTGTCATTGGTCTTCCTCTCGATGCTGCTCCATCTCTATTTGGTGCATACAAAGCCATCTTAAGAGTTTGCTGGGGTCATCTGGTGCTGGGATTCTTTGCCTTTCCTCCCTCTGCTCATCTCCCTTTGAGATACCAGCTGCTGTGGTTCCTTCCTCATGGTCATCATCCCCTGGTTGCTTCATCTTTGGTCGTCTCACTGGATCCAGACCAGGTAACGGTTGTATTCCGGTTTTCTGACTGAGCGACTGAGTCTAATGCGATGCACTTAAGTCTGTTTGCATCTGCCAGGGTGTTTAAAGTGCAACACCCCCCTGGTAATGCCTCCTGGGCAGTCTCGATGTGCCAGAGTCTGAATCCCACTACTAACACCAGTGTAACCATGTGGGTTCAAATAACAGACCAAGAGACGTAAATCAAGTGCATAAAAAATGCAAACTTCGCATTTATCATTTTATTTTGAAAAATAGTCCAAATAAATAAAATATATATCTTTACAGAAAGAAAATTAATGTTAGTCCATCACACTAATGCAATCTTCAGGATATCATTCTTCTCCGAAAATCAGCAATAAAAGAACTCCTGTAGTTCCTCTCTTTCCAGTGTGTAAGCTAGCACACTCAGATCCTCCTTCCTTTGTGGTCAGAAGGCTACTGACCACCGATCTATCTCAGCCCTCTAGTGGAACCCTTTTTATATCAGCCTGTAGTTAAATCAGAGATCTGGGGATCATCTAATTAACAAGAAAAATGCTTTCTATAACCATCACATTGATTAAAACCAAGTTCTAGCAGTTGTAGCCCAATGCTATCCTTATTTCTCTTATCTATGATAATTTATATTTAGATAAACTGAAAAGAACAAGGCAAAATTCTCTTAATTATGAAGTGATGACATCATAGATGACACCACAGCATTACAGTAGCTCCTCCCACTGTGTGACATCACTCCCCATAGTACTATGTAAACAGGCATTTCAGGGGCCACCAGCCCTAAAGCAAGACCCCTTGACAACACACTGCATTGCCTGGTATTTACTTTTACTTTATTTTGTTTTTATTCTGTTTATGTTTTGTTTGCAACCATAAAAATACTCTGTGAATTATCACTAGTCTTGGAAGTATTAAACAGATAAGTGCATACCCCTTTATCCATTTATTGTTGTAAGACCTAGGAATAACCATGTTCTTGGCTAATTTCCAAATTTCACTTGGCAAACATTGCTTCCAGTCTCATAGCTTTCTTTTTTCATAATTCCCTCCACACAATCTTTTCTCTGCAACTCACAAATAAGTCTCATGCCTATTTTCCTACGAAAAACCCTTTAGCCATCGGCTAAAGCCTTTCATTTAGGCCCTGCTTTGGAAAGAGCAGCCTAAGTGCACCTTCTTAGCTGTCCCCAAACACAGTCTACCTCCTTATAAGAGCAACACAGGGACAATAATCTTTTTCTCTTTCCCCTTTATATTTTCTTTTAACTTCCCTATTGTTTCCTGGCTGCAAGTACCTTGTCAGCACGAACTCCTTTACTTGAAGCGTTGCACAGAGCCTTAAAACACTCGAGAATTGAGTTTACTCGTTTGTTGCTTTGTTGACCCATTTTCCAATCCTAGAGCCACTAAGTTACAGGGAAAATGTGTTTAACATTTTTAGACTTTGGAAGCGCTTAGCTAGTTAGTTTCCTGGGAAGTAGGTGTTCCGGCTTTTAAAAAGAAAGGGATAGAAAAGAAAATGACTAAGAATATCAGGTTGGCCACCCTGATATGAAAAAAAGAAAGGATAGTCAGAAAAAGGAAGAAAATAGTATAGAGTGAAAAGAAAAACACTCAATGCCTACAAGATTTGACTATTCTACTACAGGGCAGGAGTTGAACAATTTCTCTGCCATTATTCATGAGGTAGGGTCATAAGAAGGCTATGTTCTAAATTTGGTGTGAAAATATAACACAGAGTTATAAGGCTATGTTAAATTTTGCAAATGCAGGCTCGTAAGTTTGGTAATATTCAATATTTTTACCCAAATTTTCAACATGGCCATTTTGTTACAGCACCTCATGAATGTGACAGCTATCATTTTTCAGCTCTTGCCCAAAATGGTGTTTTTGCATCCTGAAAGTTGATTTCACAGTCTCTGCGTGAAATCACCTTTTGGGCAGGAGTTAAACATTTACTCTGCCCTTCGTCATGAGGCAGGGTCATAACAAGGCTATGTTGAAAATTTGGTGTAAAAATATTACAAAACAACAAATTTATGAGCCTACATTAAATTTAGCTAATGCAGGCTCGTAACTTTGGTAGTTTTCAATATTTTTATCCCAAATTCCTTGGCTGCAGCCCTATTGGCTCTGGCCAGATCCTAGTCTTTCTGCTTTCTGTATGCAGCTCCCTTCTGTCCCTCCCCCACCTTTGTTCTGCTTGGGGTTCTAGTGCAAGTAGATGCATTTTTTGCTGTTCCCTCTCTTGTGCCTCTTCTTTCTTACCTCCCCCACCACCAAAACTAGTTGGCTGTACTTTTACAATAAAGACTACTCTGGTAAGCAGCATAGACTCCAGTATTGTGCAAGAATTTATCATCTTTCTTAGTTTATCCATCTTCTCCCTGGTTCAATTTCAGTTGGTTACCATCTGTATCTCTCCCCTAGGACAAGGCTGAAAGTAAACAGAATTGTCTAGCCCTCTTTTCCCAGGCAACATAAACTAACTAAGATTGACAGCTTCCCAGCCCAGTGGTGTGGAGGGCTGAGGGGCTCAGCAGCTCACTTCCTGCCATGCCAGCGACCTGGGTTCAGAAACAGATGCAGGTGGCTCGGGGGCTGGCCAGGGGAGAGAGGCTTGAGCACCATAGAACTGCTCTTCTCCCTTGGGGAGGGGGCTGTCACAGCTTGCTGCATGTCTACCACCTGGCATGCAACTCACACTTAGAGGGAAAGGACCATGTTCAGGGTGCCAGGGGCATCTCTACAGAGATGAAGCTCACACATCACACACAATGCATGTCCGTTGGGTTCAGGAGCAAAAACTGGTGGAAGACAACCCCTAATGATAGGATGGTAGACCCCTTACAGGTCCCACACCAGTGACTGGGCTATCTTCATAGGTTCTGTGGCAAAGGATGCCAATTAAAGCTACGACCCAGAGCAGCTGAGTGATGGGGCTGGAGGGGTTGTTCGAAGGGTGGGACTGCCAGAGGAGAATCGGAGGATAAACACTTAATAAAAAGGAAAAAAAAAAGACTGCTACCCTCCCCCAAACTGCTAACATGTTGGGCAGCCTGAACGGGGATGGGTGAAAATGATACGCTTTGCTTTATGGAGCTGTGGATTGGACCTTGTGTGGCCACATGTCTAGATTAATGAATCTGTGTTTAACAAAGACAATTCTGCCTGCACGGTCCACCAACATCAAGGGTACAGTATCTGGTGGCTAGCAGATAGAAAAAGGTATGCTCTACCATTCGGATTCATGGCCACACTGCAGAGCAACAAATGAAATTGAATTGAAAAAAAAAAGTTAAATAGAAAAGCACCCCATTTGAAATTTCTCCTTCTCCACTGAGCCTGCTAATGCCATGGACAAGCATCAGGTGGCTAGCGAGGAAAGTATAATCAAAACAGCTTAGCACAATGGCTTGCTGGTATGACAGCTTCTCAGCCAGCTTTCTTATTTGTTCCCCTGGACAGTAATTATAAAGCTGAGCCTCAAGTAACATGTTGTAGTACATTTTTACATCTCAGTTTCTCAGGCCAGCAGAGAAGATCTGAGGCCAGAGGAAAAAAACATCTTAAGGCAGCTTGTTATGCAGTGGCCATTGCTGTGGGAAGAGCAGGTATCCTAGGTCTCAGGTGTATTTGTGCTCAAGACCAGAGAGATCTCTTGCTGGCCTCTGTAAGATGGTTTATGTAAATGGTAGTGAGAATGCATCTAGCCTGCTTTGCCTCCCAGTCTGTGCTGGTGCAGGGCATGACTTGGGAGAGATTGTGATAGGTTTAATAGTTCCTCAAATAAACTGGATGTATATAAATATAAAACAAGAACTCACATCACTGCAGCAGGAGATGCTGAGTTTAAGAAATGTTTTACCGTGTGATGCCTCATAAACTGGCCCCTTGTTAAAGAAAAAAACAGGACACTTATTTTTCTTGAAAAAGACAGGGCACATATCTTGCCTGTTCAATTTTATTTTTCTTGGAAAAGACAGGGCACATATCTTGCTTGTTCAATTCAATTTTATTTTGCAGCCCAGCATTCTATTTTTTTTTATCATATTTTATCCTCCTTGCAGCCACAGCCCTGCTTACCTCCAGCCACTGCTCCTTCTTCACCTCTGACCCCGAAGTTGGATGTGCCCAGCTGGCATATGCAGCTATACCATTGAAAGGGACTCCCCCCTATGTCCCCGCACCCAGCAAGGAACCAATACCGGCCCAGAAGCTATCCCCATATCTCTAGTTCAGGCATTCAACGGCCAATGAAGCTGCAGCCATCATGCTGCTGTGGACCTGTGCTGTCATTTTTCCTCCTAGGTTTATGCCCTCCGGAGTGTGAGCATGCAATGACATCCGGCACAACGTGCCGACATCTGCTGCACTCCGCACCTTGCTTAACCCCGCTCTGGTAGTGCCTCCGGTCATCACCAGGGGCCGCTACAGAGCGGTGGCTCCCTGGATCCCTCCCGAGGGATGGGAGAGCAGTCCTCCGGATGCTTAATCCCATCCCTCCCCTGTCAACCCCTGGCACCCCGGGCTCGTGTCTGAACCTGGGTCACCAGCATGGCGTGAGGTGTGGCGTCCAGCACCTCAACCCTCAGCACCACCGGGCTGCCTACAGCCCAGCAGTCTAAATGTAGAAGGTTTCTGTAAAAAGAGAGAAATGGTTATATTTACACAAGAAAACAATAAGCTACTTCTGCCTTAGCCTTACTATCTTGAAGCCTTATCCTGTTAGGTGTCAGAAGCTAAGCAGGACTGGGTGAGATAATGGCTCTAGGTAATGAATGGAAGTAAGTCTCATATGTAAAATACATGAACAGGAAAGAACAATGGTCTTGTTTTCATGTAAAAAGTCTTAGAGCCTAATCCACAAAGGCACCCCAAATACACGCAAACAGCACATTGTGACAGGGAGCTCCTGCACTCTTGAGGACTGACCTTTTCTTAAATCTGTTGCAATAGTTATTCTATTTCTTAGCCTAATCTATCCTTTGCAATTTCTAGTCCATAAGGTTGGCCACCTATGGGCACTCTCTTCCTTTTCTCGACTATGCTGTAGTGTCCTCTTTAATTTTCCTTTTCCCTCCAGGTCCTCATACATGGAGGTTATTGTGGTGACCTCCAAGTGTATGTAAAACAACAGATTGTGTTTATCATTGTTGGATTTAGTATATAATAGCACTACTATGTCATAAAACTACCTTGATGTATTGTATATAGCTTATGTTTATGAAACCTGTAAATGTTGAAATTACCATGGCACTAGGTGCTTTTGATAAAGGTAAAAAGTACTAGTTGACTGTATTATAAAGATTAAGTTAGTTGTGCTATTTAAAATTCTTGTAAATTTCTGTAAGCTGAACAAGTCTGAAATTTCATGGTGATTTGCATATATCCCATGATGCGTTGCATTATGGAAGTATGTATGATATTGTATTTCTCTGAAACTTGATTTGTTGCCAAAGCCCTTTGGGATAACCCCTTTTTCAGTGCTTCTGCACTGAGGTTCTTTGTCTATAGCTTGTTTTGTTTTGTTTTTTTCTTTTTGAGCCCCTACTACCCAAGCAAACAAGGCCCACATAGGGATGAAGGGTCTTCACTGAAAAGTTTAGATCAGAGATCAGTGAGTCAGTATGTGCTTACTAAGTGTAGAGAAAGGACATACATAGTCTGTTGCTGCAAACTGATATACTGAAGAAGGGATATGCCATTGGTTAAGGTTATCTCCTGTATTTTGAATAAACATCACACAGAGATTGTGTTGAACTTGAAGTTCAGTGTTTGGTCCATCTGTTATCCCACAACCCCTCCACAGACTTGGTGTGAGAAGTGGGATAACCTGCTGGAAGCATGTGAACTGTCCGAAGAGGGACGTTTTCTGGTGGATATCGCCCAGATATCCCAGGTGGACCGATGCACCAGGAGTTGCCGGAGAAGAAAGTCCGTGGAGTTCTGACCAGAACCATGGCCGACAGAGTGGGAGAGAAGCTACTGTCTGGACTGGACCTGGGAGCTTGGAGGAAGGGCAAGCCTGAAGGCGGAGAAGAGGAAGCTAAAGGAGAACTGGATTAATACTCAAGCTGGTGTACAGCCAGACTTGTGACATACTTTTAAATGTGATGTGCAGCATGAGCAAAAAGCAGACCCTTCACTTAACCCTTTTTTTTCCCAGGTGGGGAAGGGAGGGGAAAAAGGCGCCCCTCAGTTTGCTGTAAAACAGGGGATACTGTATAGAGAATACACTAACTGCAGAACTGGAGAGGTAGTAGACCAACTAATGGTTCCAGAAAAATTCTGCTCCCAAATCACGTATCTCGCACATGACATCCCTTTAGCAGGCCATGCAGGCAGAGATAGCACCCTGAGTAGGATATTACCCAGATTTTATTGGCCCTCTATCCACGAGAACATAGCTGAGTATTGTAAAGCATGTGCTGAGTGTCAGAAGGTAGCTCAGGCAGGAAAAAGGGATAGAGTACCGCTACAACCCATCTCCATTGTGACTAACCCCTTTGACAGGATAGTCATGGATATAGTGGGCCCCCTGGAAAAGAGCTCCAATGGTAACAGATTTGTACTGGTCATATGTGATTACGCTACCCGCTACCCAGAAGCTATCCCCATGAGAACTGTCACAGCCCCAAGGATAGCAGAGGAGCTAGCAAAGGTATTTAGCCACATGAGAATCCCCCAAGAAATACTTACTGATCAGGGGAGTAATTTTAATGCTCACTTGCTAAAAGAATTGTACCATCTGCTGGGCGTGGTAGCAGTGCTTACTTCCCCATACCACCCACAGACTGATGGTCTCATAGAGAGGTTTAATCAGACATTAAAGAGAATGTTGAGGAAATATGTAAAAGGAGAAGGTAAGGATTGGGATAGGTACCTCCCCCATTTACTTTTTCGCTTACAGAGAAATCCCTCAAGCGTCCACTGGATTCTCGCCTTTTTCATTACTGATTGGGAGGAACCCAAGGGAGCCACTGGATGTGGTTAAAGAACACTGGGAAGGAGGTGAGGCATCTTAATGTTGCAGAGTACATGTCTCAGTTACGCAAATGCCTGCTGAGTTATATCAACTTGGCATACCAGAGCTTAGAACAGAAGCAAGACTTGCAGAAAGAAAGATATGACCAAGGTTTGAAGACTAAAACAGTTCAGTTAGGGGACAAAGTGTTGTTACGCCTCCCCTCCACAGAGAACAAACTACTCATGAAATGTCAGGGCCCCTTCACCATTTTGAGGCAAACAGGAGCGGCGAACTATGAGCTTAGCATGCCCAGAAAGAGACCCACCCAGAAAACTTACCATGTGAATCTCCTTAGGAAATGGCATGAGAAGCCTAACCCCTCCCTTTATATCCATCCTGAAGTTAGGGAGTCAGAGCTGGAGGTCGCCTATAAAAGACTAGAGCAGTCAGGACCATTGGAGGAGATTCAGATAAACCCTGAATTAGAACCTTAGCAACAGAAAGATTTGCATGGGGTATTACAAGAATTTGAGCCCATATTCACAAATGTCCTGTGATGGGCCAAAGGAATTGTGCACACCATAACTGTCATGCAAGACAAGCCGATACACCAAAAGCCCTACAGACTGCTTATGAAGATGAGGGATGAGGTGATTCAGGAAGTCAAAGAAATGGAGCAGTTAGGTATAATTGTGCCCTCAAAGAGCGCATGGTCTTCACCCATGGTCATAGTGGACAAGAAAGAGGGTGGGATACGTCTATGCTTAGATTTTAGAAAGCTTAACAATGTGTCACTATTTGATGGCTACCCAATGCCCCGAATAGATGACATCATTGACAGGCTAGGCAATGCACAGTATATCTCTACCCTGGACCTTACTAAGGGATATAGGCAAATCCCCTTGTCACCTGATTCACAAGATAAAACTGCATTTAGCACCCCAATCGGTTTATACCAGTTTGTCACAATGCCATTTGGACTACATGGGGCCACAGCCACTTTTCAGCATTTTATGGACCACATTCTAAGACCACACACTGAGTTGTGTGTGGCTTATTTGGATGATGTGGTCATATTCAGTCCTGACTGGGAAACCTGTGTGGAGACACTTGTCCCAGGTATTGCGAGCAATAAAGGAGTCAGGAGTGACCATTAACCCTGCTAAGTATGCCCTAGCAAAGACCAAAACAATATACCTAGGGTTCATTTTAGGAAACGGACAAGTGAAACCCAAGGTAGAGAAGGTTACAGCAGTAGCAAACAGCCCAATACCTACCACAGAAAAGCATGTGAGATCTTTTCTAGGCTTGGTTGGTTATTACTAGAGATTTATTCCTAATTTCTCAGCCATTGCTAGTCCTTTGACTGATCTCACTAAAAAGAGGTGCCCGAATAAGGTCCAGTGGACCCCTATTTGTGATGAGACATTTAGGAATATCAAGGCAATTCTATGTACAGCTCCTGTATTGAAAAGCCCTGACTTCAACCAAATGTTTGAGGTTCAAACCAATGCACCAGAGAATAGTATTAGGGGAGTCTTATCTCAGAAAATAAATGGTGAAGAACATCCAATCATATGTATCAGCAGGAAGCTACATGAGAGGGAGAGAAGATATGCTACTATAGAGACAGAATGCTTAGTTCTGAAGTGGGCTATCAAGTCTGTGAAATATTACTTGTGGGTGGCTGAATTTAAGGTTGTAACTGATCACAATCCCCTCTGCTGGTTACACCAAATGAGAGAAAAAAATCCTCATATAATGCAGTGGTACTTGACTCTTCAGCCTTGTTGATTTACTGTGTCCCACAGGGCAGGGACAAAACATGTAAATGCTGATTTCATGTCTAGATATTGTGCAGGAATTGATGTTAGTGAAATATGATGTACTTTCCCTAAAAGGAGATAGTTCAGGAAAGGTACCGTTAGTCTCTGTTGAGAAATGTATTAATGCCTCAGGGTAAAGAATGATGGTATCCACTATGTTTATGATAGAATGTTTATTGTTAATAGGGACCTTAAGGCAGAGCTTCTGAAGATGAATGGGTGGAAGCTCCATCCCTTCCTGGGTCAGGAAGGTGGTAAACAGTCTGTAATAACTGCTTCCCTCTTAAGGTGGGGGATATATGACAGGGAGCTCCTGCCACTCCTGAGGACTGACCTTTTCTTAAATCTGTTGCAACAGTTATTCTATTTCTTAGCCTAATCTATCCTTTACAATTTCTAGTCCATAAGGTTGGCCACCTATGTACACCCCCCTTCCCTTTCTTGACTATGCTATAGTGTCCTCTTTAATTTTCCTTTTCCCCCTCTCAGGTCCTCATACAGGGAGGTTATTGTGGTGACCTCCGAGCATATGTAAAACAACAGGTTGTGTTTATCATTGTTGGATTTAGTATGTAATAGCACTACTATGCCATAAAATACCTTGATGTATTGTATATAGCTTATGTTTATGAAACCTGTAAATGTTGAAAATACCATGGCACTAGGTGTTTTTGATAAAGGTAAAATGCACTAGTTGACTGTATTATAAAGATTAAGTTATTTGTGCTATTTAAAATGCTTGTAAATTGCTGTAAACTGAACAAGTCTGAAATTTCATGGTGATTTGCATATATCCTATGATGCAATGCATTATGGAAGTATGTATGATGTTGTATTTCCTTGAAATCTGATTTGTTACCAAAGCGCTTTGGGGTAACCCCTTTTTCAGTGCTTCTGCACTGAGGTTCTTTGTATCTATAGCTTGTTTTTTTTTTTTCTTTTTGAGCCCCCACTACCCAAGCAAACAAGGCCCACATAGGGATGAAGGGTCTTCACTGAAAAGTGTAGATCAGAGATCAGTGAGTCAGTAGTTGCTGGCTAAGTGCAGTCTGTTGCTGCAAACTGATGTACTGAAGAAGGAATATGCCATTGGTTAAGATTATCTCCCGTATTTTGAATAAACATCACACAGAGATTGTGTGTTGAGACTGAAGTTCGGTGTCTGGTCCATCTGTTCTCCCACAACCCCCCCTAGCATGGTGCACATTGATGCACTGACGCATGGCAATCTTCCGACATCGGCCATGCTAATTACGTGCTTGCTTTGCATACTGCAGTGCCCCCCAGTCTCCACCGGGGGTCGCTGGTATGCCGGAGCAACCTGCCCTTCCTTCGTGAGGAGGAGAGCACCACAAGGGCACTCATCCTCAACCCTTCCCCTGCCGACCTCTGGCACCTGAGCTCGATCCCGAACCCAGGTTGCTGGCATAGTGCGAGGTGTGGTGTCCAGCGCCTCAACCCTCAGCACCACCGGGCCAGCTCATAAATAGCAATATGTATGGACTCATATATGTAACAGGCAATAATGTACTTAAATTTTAAAGACGAGCAGCCACACCAAGATTCCTTCGAGACAAGCCACTTTTTAACTAACAGAAGGTGAAGAATGGGTCACAAATTGACCTCAGCTCCAATGGTATGAGATTCCAAGCCAAGGGACCATGGACAGCAAAAAATTGACTACCACTAATGGTATTTGACTGCAGGACCTCAAACACCAATCCAACTGATGAGTGCATACCCTGGGGAGAAAACCTCTGGGTTAATAGGCTCCTGATATGGGTGGGGGGACTTCCATCTTAACACAATTACATTAGTTTAATCAGGAATAACATTTCTATATCTTATAGAAAGTGAACTTGGCTGTTGATACAAGCCACAATAGTGGGCATTCATCGAGGTGTTCACTGTGAAGTGGTCTAGTCTGCTGTGCACATAGGCATAGTTTGCCTTTTTTTTTTTTTTATTTAGTTGTTTAACCAGGTATAGCACACTAAGCTGAAAGCTTTTTTACAGGAGCGACCTGGGAGCACAAGGAGGTTAAGTGACTAGCTCAGGGTCACACAGTATGCAAGTGGAAGCTGTGGGATTCAAACCCAGGTCTGGTCTGCTGGATGTCGCCAGATTTGCAGCTCAGAGCCTTAGACCACTGCGCTATACTGCCTCATCAGAGCCTTAGACCACCTTTGACATTTGGTGGTGGTGGTGGTGGGGGGGGGGCTGAACAGCTTGCACATGACTGTATTAATCTCTCACTGGTGGTTTCACAGATACTTTTACATTGTCTTAATACAGAAATACTTTAATGTAATTGCATTCTTCTCTGCCTTCGGGTTAGCATAAACATCTACAATGTTCTCTGGGATCAGCTTTGCAGTCAAATCAGCTTCTATGTGAAGGAGAGCCACTGAAGAAAATCTTTCTTCTCCCATGGTTGAACATAACCAGTTTCTAATCCATCTCATTGCAGAAAAGCTTTGTTCAGATGTGGCTGTCCCGACAGGCAAAGTGAGATCTAACTGAATGAGTTTGTAATAGCTTGGGTAGAGGGTTTGAGATACTTTGTTTTGAAGCCTCTGCAAAGTAATAGGAGATTCACTACTGGAAAAAATGTCCATTTCTGCAGCTGCAAGATGAGGATTTATGTTTAGTGGGACCGCATACTACGCAAGAGCGGCTGAATGCCATTTTTGTTGCACTTTAACACTGAATCACAGGCTCCAGCAATTTCCATAGATTCTTTCGAGAATCACCTCCCTAACTCTCCAATCATGGCATCCAAAACAGGTAAATATAACTGCTGATGCCACTGGGATTTTTCAAGTGCACTGGCACGTGCATGTGCAGATGCAGCCTCTTCTACTTGTACACCCTCTCTTTGACCCAAAGTGGTTGATACAAGGAAGTCTTTAAGATGTGCTGAGGTTTTTATAACCCTTCTTTTTGGAGCTGCTGCTTGCTCACCTTGCTGTGTATCTTCATGATCATCTGGCACTGCAATATTATGCTCTTTGCAGAATTCTGTAATTTCTTTCCACATTTCATCCCAGCCTTCTTCAGTTCTGCATTTTGTGAAGAACACATTCATGTTTTCTGTTATGCAAGAAGTGTTTGCAAGTGTGACATCGCTGCCTTGAAGTCCTTTGTGAGCGATATAAACTACTTTAAGAATATCTTGGAAGATAATTAAGCTAGCAATGAACTGCACACCACTCGTATGCTGATAGAGACCAGTTGCTTCCACAGACCACATTTCTCCCTGTTCACCAAGTTGTTTAAGGCACTGCATGATGGCAGTGTATTGCATTTGTACTGCAAGCACACTTTTCCACTTGCATGCCCACCGTGTATCACTCAGCTGCTCTATCTCTCATTGCTTGAGACCCAAAGCTTTCTGCATATCGAGAAACACTTGATGATTGGCTGGCTTAGCAAATACTGAGTACAGTTTCTCAATTACATTAAAAAGGCCCACAGCAGTATGATTCACTTCCCAGCATTCTACAAGGGCAAGGTTCAGCTTGTGTGCCATACAATATACTGTACATACATTGCTAGTGGAGAATCTTCTTTCAGCCGCTGCTGAACTCCCGTAACATGCCCTGACATTACGGATGCACTGTCATAAGACTGTGCAACTATTGGCAGATTCTGCAATCTGGTTATCTCTAAAGCTTTCTTTATGGCATTGTAAATGCCATTTGCATTTCTGGAAGCTGAGCAATTGATAAAGCACAAGAACCTCTCTTTAACGTCTAGATTTTCTACATATCTGATGCAAAAAAGAAAGCTGCTCTGTCTTAAATGACCTGGTCTCATCTGCAAGTACAGCAAAAAAAAAAAACAGTCTTACTCACTGCCCCTACAATTTCTTTGCAAACCAATTCTGCACAAATCTGCAGTACTTCATTTTGAAAGTCAGGGCTTGTGTAGTTAAAATACCTGTCTTGCATTTTCTTGAAAAAATCGTCATATTTTGAAAAGAAATCACAAAACTCAAGGAAATTTCCTTTCAATTTAGATTCTTTCCCCTCATCATGCCCTCGAAATGGTAAACCAAGTTTCTAAAGTAACTTGATGTTGTCATAAACCTTTGCAAGATAATTACGGTTCCTTTCAAAGAAGAGTTTAATGGTTTGCTGAAAGCTCCATAACCACTGAACCAGTTTCTTGACTAAGTTTGAAGCATTGCCACTTTTCCATACATATCACATGAATTTGGGAAACAGCATGTTTAGACAACTTTTCTGAGAGTTTTTTCCAGTCTCTCACACCTTTTTTGATAAACAAATCTTCTACATAGCCTCTCTCAGTATGAAAGTGATGGCATGAAAAGCAGAATACAGCATCTTTTGTTGAATCGAATTTTCAATCCAAGGAAATTTTTTTAATGGAAAACAGAAAATGACCGGTTTTGTATCCCAAACATTGTCCTTGGAAAATCAGGCAAATGTGGTTGATTAGGTCCATTGCATTTTTCTCCAAGATCCATAGGGACAGTTGGCCTGGCCAAATCATCTCTTTCTGTAGTATCTGTGGTGATAGAAGAGGAAGGCCCTGGCCTACTCAGAGTCACTAGTGCTACCTCTGAAGATATGAGATGATCCTCTTGCTGTGCACATACTGCAACTAGTAAGGGCTCACCAGAAGCTAATGCTGCTGGGCCTGGAGGTGTTATAACACCGTGCTGCTGCTGCTGTGGATCAGGCACTGGCGATTCAGAACAATTTGTTGTTTTTATCAAAAACTTGTGAATGTCCATTATCAATTTTAATTTTTAGCTGACCCAGTTGGCTGAGTTACAACTTGCAATAATAGGCTGAATGAACTTCAACCATATAAGTAGTGATTCAAAGTTAGCTCACTACGGCTAAGCGTGACTGCTCTTAGCTCAGTAGTAGCTGTGACAAAAATGGATGCGTTAGAAAAGATATATAAGAAGTGTACTATGAGGTATTTTTTTCTGTAATTTGTTTTTTAATAAACCAAAATTATCTGGTTAGCTGTGTGATAAACCAGATGAAGCCAGGGATAATATGATCTGCTTTCTGCTAAAACAGCAAGCTGGCTGTGTCTGCTAGTGCCCAGCCCAGTCCCTGCTGCCTGGATATAGATTTCCTCTCCTCTCAGAGAGACCGACAGACAGACTGTGAATAGACTCAACTGTTTACTGATGAGATTACATATAAATTAAGGTTACACAGAGACAAACTTTTTTTTAAAACCAGTAAGCTGGCTGGGTCTGACAGTACCCAGTCCCTGCTGCCCGTACTACAGAGATATATAGATTTCCTCTCCTCTCAGAGAGACAGACAGACTGTGAATAGACCTGACTGTTTGCTGATGAGATTACATATAAATCAAGGTTACACAAAGGCACATTTTTTAAAACCAGCAAGCTGGCTGTGTCTGACAGTGCCCACTCCCTGCTGCCCATACTACAGAGATATATAGATTTCCTCTCCTCTCAGAGAGACAGACAGACTGTGAATAGACTCGACTGTTTACTGCTGAGATTACATATAAATCAAAGTTACACAGAGGCAAACTCTTTTTTTAAACTAGCAGCAAGCTGGCTGTGTCTGCTAGTGCCCAGTCAGTCCCTCCCTGTACTACACTAGAGGCAGATATATATAGATTTCCTCTCCTCTCAGAGAGACATTTCTCTATTCTGTCCAAGAGCAATATATCAACTTGGTAGGGTTGGTACCATCCAGAAGAAGAAAGAAAATCACATCACATCACAGCTACACACAATCTCTAATTACTGAGGCTGACTGACAAGACTGTACTACACAGTGAGAGTCTAGAGCAGAGAATGATTTATTTTAAGCAAGCAACCTGCACTATGCAGCAAGCAAGCACTAAGCAGTTGATTGAGCTTAGTTAATAATTGGATCCTCTGTCCTATATCCTTCTATCCAGCTGCCAGCCTGGGCCCTTCCAGTTCATCCCCCCCCGGCCCTCTACACAACATTTTGTGGTAGTGGTCTGACTGCTGCTGCACAGGCCAGGAAAACTAGTATTCCAGTCTCCTCTTTCTTTTTTAATTCAAAAATATCCTCCTGGGGACAAGGTCAGTGTTTTTTTTTAAAATAATTTTAAATGACTGACAAAGTAACAGATTTGTGTCTAAGACTGGCTTCTGAGTCCTGCTCCACACACACACACACACAGAAACACAACAACCACACAGCTTAGTGACTCTATGTGGAATGGCCACTGAACATCGTGCTGCTGGCAGTGATGATGAGAAGGGGCAGTACTTACATAGTTGCTGTCGATTGATTGGCTGCCAGCCTGCCCGTCAAGTGTACCGTGGCACCAACTGGATCTCAATGCAGTCATCTCTCTTTCTGTCTCTCACGCCCATCATGCTGCTGAACTGAAGAGTCATGGCCCGCACCGGGAGGAGCCTGGAACAACAGCCCGCCTCCCTCTCCATTGTATCATGTGATGTGTAAGTGGGAGCCCTGAACTGATCATGTGGGCTCCCACTCACACACCAATCTGACTGGCCACCATAATCCTCCGGCTCCTCCTACTAGTCCTATTGTCTGTACCTACTTCTACGTGGTGCACGTGTGCGAGGCTGATGAGACAATTTAAAGGCGCAGTGCGCCTGCTGCAACCTGCTGCAACTTAAGGACCTGGCTTGGCTTAGTAAATTAATTTGGGGGGGTGATGCCCCCCACACACCCCTGAATCTCTGCCCATAGCTGTGCAAGACATCAAGTTTGTTCAGCAGGCATAGAAACATAGACTTTGATAGCAGATAAAGACAGCTTGGCCCATCCAGTCTGCCCATTTCTCCCTTCCTACACTGTTACTGTAGACCATGCCCAATCTACAGCTCTTTCTCCCATCCTTCCTTTCCACTATGATTTTCTTATGCTTATCCTATGCATTCTTGAACCCCACCACTGTTTTCGCCCCCCCACCACCTCCACTGGAAGGCTGTTTCAGAAATCCACCGCCTTTTCTGTGAAGAAGTACTTTCTCTCAGCTCTCTTGCCTCAACCCTCCCTCCAGCTTCATAGCCAGCCCCAGCTCCAACATAGGCTAAGTCCCCACACTCAAAAATTGCCATTATTATGAGTTGCCCCATTCAGAGGGGGAAAAACCCCAACAAACCCTCAGTAGAGAAAAAAGTCTAATCTTCAAGGGAGCTCTGCTCTATGCATGCTACCCCTTCACTGGTAAAGCCGAAACTGAGTGACTGCTATAGCCGGAATATTTGTGTCCTCTGGGTTCTATGCTGAGGTCATAGTTTTAGGCTATACCACTACCTCAGTGGAGGAGCATATTACCCATATGTAATAATTCACCACTGACAACACTGGAGCTAACAGAAAAGGAAGTTATGGTAAGTATGAAGTAATTTCTCCTTGTTATAATACTAGCCACATAGCAATCCTAGTTAAGATAGGCATCAACTTCAAAGAAAATATGGGGGGCGCTAATCAAAAGAGTCCATATACACTTGTTTCTGATGTGTCTTCTTTTATTTATACAGTGACCTCGATGCTTCACCATGTAAAGTTTCTTCTGGGGGGTGGGGTACTTTTGTGACCATCATTTCAATCAATACATTGTGTAACCTCCCACCACCGGCCCCCCTTGTTCAACTAGCAGGGCTGCTCCTCTCAAACCAAGGCACCACTGAGAGGGGTGGGGGTAGTCACCATGAAATACATTTCTATTGATCCATACTTCTACTTCGGAGCCTGCCATCCTTAGACAGGCAAACCAAGTGTGGCAACTACCCGGCTTACACCTGGGGGGACCATTTAGCATGGCCATCAACCTGGGTTCCTGGGAGAAAACGTTTGCTCAGCATTATGCTAGGTTCGTACTTCCGGTCGGGGCACCCAAGTAAATCCAGACACTGGAAGCAATAACTGTACTGTCCAAACCGGGTTGGGATTCTAGAGTGTGGCTTTTATTCACATACACAGAGAATAACAAAACAAAGATGGACCCCCACAGGGCTACTCTCACTGGTAATGCAGATTACTGAGGTACAGAGCACACACACACACACACACAGCAAACCCTCATGTTCTGAATGGATCTGGGCACACACGGCCCAAACTGGTACACTTTCCTTCTGTCCTTTGACTTGGCACCCCGGCCAGTACTAGGACACTTTTCCATACTGCATGGAGGTTAATGGTGGCTCCCTAAACCACCCACGAGCACATTCCGGCTCACAGGGAAATCCAAAATCCCATGTCTGGGTTCTTTCCTCAGGCACTGGCCAAGTGCCATGAGAGAAAACAAAGGTGCCCAAACTGAACCTGGAGATGTAAACCAGGTTACTCCAGATGGAGTGTCTCCCACTTTTTGCTCCCAAATCTATACTCGGCCATTCATCTGGTTACAACACCTTTCTCTGAAACACTCTTATAGACGCTCTCTTAAAATGTTTTGCACATTTGACATTCTACTTTTCACACTACGGAGGTGTCCTGACTTTGCCTATGTCTTTACTCGAGCCCCCCCCCACTGTTGCAGATGCTTTTAAATCATACACAGTCTAAAAGTTCTGTACTTGGCAAGTCTCCCTAGACCCCACAGTAGGCAGACACTTTTACAAGAAACACAGTCTTAGTGAACAGAGTCCCTTTATCAGAGAAAAAAATCACCATGGGAATGCAGGTGCCCCAGGGCTTTTTCCACAAAATGTCTCAGGTACTCACAGAACAAACGACTCTAGGCAGCTTCACCTTTTTCAGGATGGACCAGGGGATTGGCCCTGAATCCTGGAATTCCTCCCCATCCCTCCGGGGATGGGGCAATGGAAAACCTTCCAGGAATGGTCTCTACCACTTCACAATTGGTCTTCTGTGCTCTTCTCTAGGGTGCGAACTCACAACCCCTTCTCTTGAGGTAGCTCTCTTTCAGAGCTGAGTCTGAGGAGCTGCCTTTTGCAGCACTCCTCCTCTCTCAACTTTCTCACAGACTACTACTACAGAACAATAACTCCCTCCCAACATTCTACTGCTAACCCCTGCAGCTAGCATTCTATTGTGGCTCACCAAGCTCTACATCCTCACAAAATTAATTATAAATAATCGCTTCTTAAACATCTGGGGCACAAAGAAAAATACACCTGAACTACATCATAAGCCATGGCAGGTTGTCTGAAAGGCAAATCGGGCATGTCAAGTGGACTTAAACAACAAAAACTGGACTTATATCCCCGTGGCCAAAATAAAAATGCTTTGCAGACTCCTCAGGCTACGCCGCCAGAAACTGAAGGTGCCGAAGCAGGGGATAGCATAGATGATGAAGAGGAGGAAGAGGTTACTATTACCTCTCAACAGCTGTGTCGTGAACTCAGACGTTTCACCTGAACAGTGGACACTTTCAGAGGAGAGATGAAGGAGACAACAGAAAAGCTAGCACAGCAGGAGCAGAAGATTCTGTCTATGGAGGACGCATTAACCACACAATCAGAGTCGGTGGACCTGCACAATGGCACTATATTGCTGCTCCATGACAGATCACAATTTCTTCTTGACAAAATAGAGGACCTCGAAAATAGATCCAGGAGGGTTAACTTACAGATTCATGGTTTGCCCAAACATACTGAATCCGGGAACATGCCTGATTTTATCGAGAGCCTGCTGAAGGAAGTGCTGAGTCTGGACAAAAGTCTACAACTAAGCATCCTTCAAGCGCATAGAGCCCTAATACCTCCTCCAAAAGATCCGAAAGCTAAACACCGCTCAATAGTTCCAGCATTCTTGGACTATCGGATCAAAGAATTAGTACTGAGGAAGGCTTGGTCAATGAAAGAGATCACCTTTGGAGACACCAGGCTTTTTGTTGAACCAGATTATGCCCCAACGACAATGGCGCGGAGAAGGGCCTGGTTCCCGGTGCTTAAGGAGCTGTGTACCAAAGGCCTTAAGGCACGGGTTGACTTTCCGGCTAAACTGAAGATTTTCTCAGACTCCGGGACCAAGATTTTTAAAACCCCAGGTGCAGCAAAAAAGTATTTATCCAGCTTGGGAATTTTGGTGGATGACTTCATCGAGACAGGACTAATAAAGGAGCTAGTGCGATGACAATGGTTCCCAACCTCTAGGCAGTTCACCCAGGCCCCTTCAGGCTCGAACCCCAACCTCTGACCCACTTTACAAGCAAGAGATGTGGCGAGAAAAAGTGGTAGAGGGTGTGCCATCTCACAATGCTTGCGGGCAGAAAACAGAGATGACTCCAGAGACTGAACTATATCCTTTATCTTCCTACTTTTAATTAAGGAAGATGATCGTCTGACTATGGGCTCAATGGTTTGGACATCCCTCATGAGGGGGGCCAAGGTGAATAGGGGGTGGTCCAAGGACTTGGTTTTTGAGGATTTTTCAACTGTCATCATTTGGATTTTCCTTGCACCGATGACCTGGCCCTTCGTGGGTTGGGGGATTTGAATTCCTGCCATAATGCTGATATGTTAATATAAGTCGGGATAACAGAGTATAAATCTTGGAGATTGCCTTTTAATCTTACTCAAGATCCAGCTTAGATCTGAATGTACAGATTTAAGAAGCATTCGGCTAAGGCTGGGTGGGTCGGGGTTGTTCCCCCCCCCCACCTTTGTCACTTTAAGATATATAATGCGAGGGGACTTCCTTTCTTTTTCTTCTTTGGTACCTGCCCCATGAGTAAGATGACCCCATGCTGTTGCTGTGGGTACCTTGGAATAGGGCCAAGCAACACAGTGCAGGATTTACTCCAGCACCTCCCCTCACCAGTTTCCAAGCCCAGAGTGAGGGGCTTAGCGTGCCACTATTGAAGCCAATTAAAGTTCCGTATTTTCCGGTGGTTAGTTATGTTTTTTCCACCTGTTTTAATGTTATGACCTTACAAATTCACAGAGGTTATTATGTTCTTGTTAACATACTGTTTAATGTTTGTTCTTCTTGGCTGTGTACCACCTCCTGCTCATTCTCCTGGAGTGGCGGGCCGGGGGTACTCGTGACTGACTGGACCTATTCATGCAAGTACAAAACATGGGGAATTAATTATTACCACATATAATGTAAGAGGACTTCATAGTCCAGTAAAGCGGTCCAGAGTGCTCCAGGAGCTGGGCAGGATGGGTACACAACTTGCACTGCTTCAAGAGACCCATTTATCAGATATAGAGCACCAGAGGCTCTGTCGTGGCTGGGTAGGCAAAGTATATGCTTCCTCTTATTTAAACCACCCACACCGCAGAGGCACAGCTATCCTTATCCACAAATCCTGTCCACTTCAGGTCATTTCTTCGCAGACAGACTCGGAGGGGTGTTATGTTATTCTCCAGGCCACCTTGGTTGGCATCCCATGCACAATAGCGTGTATTTATGCCCCTAACGAGGACAGGGAAGCTCTCCCCTTTTTTAATAATTTCTTCACTCATATACTGTACTCCAACCTACAGACCAGCTTTGCATAGTAGACAGGGATTTTAATACCATTCTGTCTGCCTCATTGGATAGAAGGGGAGGAACCTCACGGGTTTCCCAAGGGAGGGTGGGACAGACCTTGAATTGATGGATTCACATTTTTGGTATGACTGATGTCTGGTGAAAGGTTAATGGCAACCTTAGAGATTTCTTTCATTTTTCAGACAGACACAAATGCTACACCAGGATTGACCTGTTTTTCTTCCCTAACGAATGGTTACATACCGTCTCTGAGTGCCAAATAATGATCCGTACTTTATCAGATCATGCTCCGGTAAAATTGAAATTAGATATACTCCCCACAATCAGAAACTCACACTGGAGACTTAATGTAGGCCTCCTAAATGACCAAAATTTTAAAGACCTGATATGATCCTCAATTCAAGATTTTGATAGGGACACTCCGATAGGGGACAGTTCGCATGCTGTCAGATGGGATGCTTTAAAAGCAGTCTTAAGGGGAATCATCATTAAATATTCTGCTGCAGATAAGAAATGGAAGGAACAAAGGAGATGGGAACTGGAGAATGAAATAGCGGAGCTGGAATTCCAGCACAAAATTTCATTGAATAGCCAAACCCAAAACATTTTGACAGACAGACATCTAGCTTTGGAGAAGCTGTTCACATCCCACATAGAGGCTTCTAACCGGAGAGCCCGCCAAAATTTTTATGAAAATGGTAATAGGGCGGGGAGATTGTTAGCGGCCACTTTAAGGAAACAACAGGTCAGCAGACTGGTTCCCTACCTTAGAGACCATGCACAGAGTAGCAAAATGATGCACCATCCTGAGGAAATCACTAAAGAATTTGCGACCTTTTATGAGAAGTTATACACCCAAGAATTGATCCCTGATTTTGAGGATAAGCTCTCCATTCTCTTGGAGCTGCGATCCCTTTCTCGACCAGCAGTAGACTATTTAGAAGGTGCCATAACAAAGGTTGATCTCCTTAACAAGGTCTCTAATATGCAAAATGGCAAGGCCCCAGGCCCAGATGGCTTTCCTTCTGAGTTTTTTAAAACCTTTGCAGACTCCCTGATACCTTTTTTGCTACCGGTATGCCAAGAAATTATGGATGGAGGGGAGACCCCATCCTCATGGCAGACAGCACATATATCTGTCATTCATAAAGCTGGTAAGGACCCCCTGGAGTGTGGATCATACAGACCAATCTCCTTATTAAATGTGGATTTAAAACTGTTTACAGGCCTTTTGTCCCATAGGTTACAGGTTCACATCCCCACCCTGATCCACGAAGACCAGACAGGCTTTATATCAGGGCGCTACCTTTATGATAATATTAGGAGGCTACTAAATATTATATCCTCCCAGAAAACTGGTAACACATTCCAGATAGACATATCCATAGATGCAGCGAACGCATTTGATAGGGTTAATTGGAAATTTCTAAAAGCATCCATTGAGAAAATTAAATTTGGCCCTAAATTCTTGCATACCATTTCTAAATTATACTCCCACCCTCAAGCCCTAGTGAGGGTGAATGGGGTGAGTTCCCCCCCGCTTCTTCTTATCTAGGGGGACCAGACAGGGGTGTCCCCTTTCCCCTCTCCTATTTGCCCTGTGTTTAGAATCCCTTGCCTCCAAAATTAGACAAGATCTCAGAATTTCAGGGGTTCAGGGGGGACATTCAGAACATAAACTTTCTTTATATGCAGATGATTCTATTTTCTTTCTCTCATCCCCAGAATAATCAGTTCCTAGGCTATATGACACTCTGAACAGCTTTGGGGAAATCTCAGGTTACAAAATTAATTTCTCTAAATCCAAGGCCTTAGTTCTTAGTGGTAAAGCCCCTAATGGCTTCATGAACAACTTTCCCTTTAAATGGGCCCCTAAGGGAATCATAAGATACTTAGGCATTCAAATTTCGGTAGATTTGTCGAAACTATTCTCACTTAATTATGGGCGACTCTGGGGAGAGATGGAGAGAGATTTGGCAAGCTGGCGCACCTTGCCTCTCACCCTGGCAGGTAGAGTTTCGATGCTCAAAATGAATATCTTGCCATGACTACTGTTCCTGTTTCAGTCCCTCCCCTTGAGATCACCTACCTCATTCTGGAACAAATTAGGGACAGTGACCCAGAGATTCATCTGGAATCACAAGAGACCCAGGGTGGCTGGAAGCTACCTCTGCCTACCCAGAGAAAAGGGAGGACTAGCTTTACCGAACTTCTATTTATATTACCTAGCAGCACAAATGGGTCCAGTAATGACATGGGCTAAACAGAGAGGAGAGTCAAGATGGTACAACATGGAGAATGTGCTCCCGGAGGGGAGACTGCTTTATTCCTTAGCCCTGTCACCTCCTCCTAAAGAATATGTTTGCCAAATTAGGAACTGCTGGGTCAGACAAGGGCTACAAGTTCTTGGGAAGGTCAAGACGTTGCTGGGAACTCTGGAGGGGTGGGACCCCTCTCTCTTATCAGACATGAACCAAATTTTTTCCCGCCATTATTAGACGGGGGCTATGCTAGGTGGGAGGTTAAAGGCATAACATGTTTCATGCAATTTGTGGAGGGAGGCAGTTGTATTTCTTTTCAGGGGGCTAAAGATAAATTTCAGTGGAATAATGTCGAATTTTATAGATATCTCCAAGTGAGGCATTTTATACAGTCCTCAGACCACCTGGAGAGGCTGTCTAGATCTCTCTCCAGTTGGGAAAACTTTTTATATGGGGCAGTTATGATCTCGACCTCGATCAGACTCGTGGTACAGCTTTATAAGATTCTGTCGGAGAGTGGGGCAGACTCTTTGGAGAGACATCATGGGGCCTGGGAGGAGGAAACCAATACAAGTATTTTGGAAACTGAGTCAATTTATAGACTAAAGCTCGGTTGGAAGGTGACTTCTTCCCAGGTATAGCGAGAGTTCTTCTGGAAGATTCTTGTGCGATTCTTTCGGGTGCCCCGGGTCACATCTCATTACTTGGGAGGGGGAGCTAACTGCTGGAGAGGATGTGGGAATATAGGCACTCACTGGCACATTTTTTGGGCCTGCCCTAGACTTTATGTTTTTGGGGGCAACTTGGGGAAACTGTCAAACAGATAACAGGGGTGCTTATCCCCCCCACCTTTACTGATTGGGTATTAGGCTTCCCCACAGTGGTCCATCAGAAAGGTAACCTAAGGAAAGTACTATTGATTTTCTTAGCAGTGGGCCTGAAGTGTATTACTACCAAATGGCTAACGCAGAATCCACCCTTAATAACAGAATGGGTCAAGTGGGTGGAGGAAGTGGTTCCGATGGAATCTCTGACAGCTAGAATAAGACTGAAATATGATCATCATGTAGCTTGTTGGCAGCTGTGGGAGGCCTGGAAACTTAATACCGCAGGAGAGTGCCAAGTCACCAGGGATGTTTTACGATGAAAACATAATTTAGGCCACGCTTTTTAGTGAGGTTGGTGAGGAGACCTTGGATTCCCTCCCCTGCCTTTGGCTTCAGGGCATCAGATGAAGATGGAGCTCCTGGGATCCCAGCTTTTTGCTCCCCCCTAGAGGTAAGAGGTTTGAACACTATAGGGGTATACTTTGGGAGCCATTTCAGCCTAATTTGGAATCCCCTTCCTCTCGTGAGGTGTGCGGGGGGGGGGTACCCAGAAGACGCTCCCCTGTTACTCTCTTTTACTCCCTTTTTAAGGTGTACAGCCAAGATTGAATTAATTGTTAAGGCCAAGTTTAGAGGCCTTGTGTGTTGTTAGTTTTACTCTATGGTAAATCAGATTAAGTTAGCCACATTAATGACTTTATGTTCAAGACTAATACTGTGAAGGTTCCAAAGGGTTTGATGTACACACATTTGGAACCTTATTCTGTTGTAATAATACACTGCAATTCAATGACTATCCATTTGTATACCTATCAATGGCTACATATCACTTGAATAAAGTTGAGTTTTAAAAAAAAAACCCTGCTGTACAGTAATTTCCATTTCATCTTTGCAACACCCGCGCATAACATGGTCCATACTGTTCATATAAAGGGAGATCAGTAGGGGTCCAAGAGCAGCCAGATAGCAAGTTTAGATCGAAGTAAGTTATTAACATGCAGGTAATGTGCAAGGCAAGGCAAATTTTATTTATATGGCTCCATTTCCAATGGCTCAGAGCACCTCACAATTCATAAAACAGATCACACATTTAAAAATACATTCAAGGGTACATAACAATGACCAGATAGTGTCTGTAATAAACTATAATAGACTGTCCAGTCAAGTTTCCAATATCATATGTGATATTTGGAAAAATTCTGCAAACAGACAGAAGATTACCAGAGCACATTGGACAGAAACCCTTAATTTTGTAGGCATGTTCTGCAGGTTTTTTAGACAAACTTTGTGAGTGCTGTTTCAAACAACCGTGGCACCATAGATTGCCCTTTGATACAATCATTGCTCAGCTTTTGCCTACGGGTTTCTGTAGGTGTGGTGGTTGCTCTGTCTGCAAATATGCAGTGACAGGAACCCAGTTATTCCATTTCCAGGAAACAGTACAAAACTGGACATTTATTTAACTGTACAGACAACTATTGTATATACATGATCTGGTGTAGTTGCCAGCTAGTGTATGTTGCTACGACCACAAAAATGGTCAAAACTAGAAATCAAGCACACATTTGTTGTATTCATCAAAACAGAAATGAAAATTCATTTGCAGACTATTTCAGAGTTAAGCAATAAGGCACAACAGGGTATGGGTTATTGGGGGTTTACCCACACCTTGTGTGGTGTGTCATGAGGTGCAGCCAAGTGACTTAACCACACAAGAAGTGGGTAAATCCCCAATAACTCACACCCTAGAGTACATTATTGCGATTGTACAATGGACCCATGTGTAAAATAAATGTAAAAATGTGTTTAATTATGTTTTTTGTAAATGCAATTCCTCAAAACCATGGGTAATGCAGAATTTACCCACGGTCATGTAACATGTTTTGACCAATGAGGTTTCAGGATTTTCACGTTGTATAAATATGCATAGTAGGAACTCTAGTTCATTTAGATGCACGGTGATGTATCATATCCCAATACACCAAAGATGTTGCAATAGAGAAAATAAATTAGCTACTGTAGATATGAATATAAATGGATTAAAATGCATAACACAGTCTGTCTGAACAGCATGAATGAAACACCAAACTTGTCTACCTTTTTATAACTTTAGTGTATTTTCAACACATGTATTTCTTGTTATAGGATTTCCATCCAGCAGCAGATAAAGTTGAATCACAATGGTTCTGCTATGCTATGTTTGTGAATGAAGGGCTACAATGTACCAACATTACAATTTTACTACTGATCTTTAATTGATATTTTTCATCAGCTTTAAATCTATAATGTTGCGATTAGACAGAATCATAAATACTTTGAGTACACATACTTGAACACAGTTGTTACTATGTGTAACATGGAGAAACATTGTTGTCTTATGGACATTTACTGTATTATACTTTCGACTCTGCCATTTTATTTCATTTAATGTTGCAACATCACATGCCTCTTAGTATCTAAAAAAGGTAAATTCCCCTCTGCTCACTATGGGTCCTATTCACAAATGCGGGAGGGGGTACGTGCAAAAGGCAGGTATCCCCCTGTGAAGCTCCACACCCGTGGGAGATCCACGCGGGGATCGCATTCATGAACACTGGTCCTTGCCTGGCTCCCTTACGTGGCCCCTGTCATGCAGGTTTGTGGGGGTGGGCAGGTGCAGAGCTGCAGACCTGGGCAGGCAGCCAATCAGCTGCCTGTCCCGGGACCCTTGCTGGATCCCTTGCGCCTATGGGGCACCATGTTGCCTACAGGTGCGGATGCACCCACAGCACTGAGGGGTGGGAGACCCACAGATGACAGTCCCCCAGCCCTCTCAATGTGCCCCAATGACAGAGGTGGCCACAGTATGAGGTCCATTGACCCCTGCCATCCCCATCGCAACCAGGGGCGGCATCCGGGGGGTGCGTACCACTTACAGCTGCATTCCAGAAGTTGTAGTCATTGCCCCTCTTGCACAAGGCATCCGCACCATCATGAATGTCGCAGAGTGCGGACACTCCCCCCGTGCCAGTCCCCAGTCCGCCCCCACATGGAGCTGCATGTTCAGTTGGTGTGCTAGCCACGTAAAGGGGGTGTAACGGGGACATGAATTGCACATGGGGGGCACAGTGTGCACGGCCAGGTGCGGGTGGGCTATACGCCAGGGTTATACAGCGTGTATCCCATCGGCAGCTTTTGTGAATTGGGCCTAAATTGAATACTGTCCTCAACACCTGTGTAAGTCAAGATTCCTATTTTAGCTTGTACGTCCTTTACGCCAGGATGAAATTGAGAACCTGTTTCCTTTTGGTGCCCCCCCATGCTTCTATCAACTTGTATTGGGAAGAAATAAATTCTTTGGCATTTTTCTAGCATTCTGTTACAACACTGATTCTATAGTTATAATACTGAAGTTAATACTTTCACCAAAATTGATATATGGTCACAAGAATTAAATTGTGCAGTCTCTGAAATGTAATTTTAAACTTCCATCACTGTTCTTTCTGTATTATGCTGGCACGGTAGTACCAGTATACTTAGGGTGAAAGTTAAGTTCTATGTTAAACCTGAATGTTTGAATGTTAATTACTTTGGAACCATTCAATGGATTTGCATGAAATTTAGCATGTGTAATGTCAGGGGGCAGGTCCCCTGATGTTCCAAATTTCATGGGAAACTGTTGTGTGGTTTCTGAGATACAGAGTGTTCAAAGAAACAGAAAAATCTGTGTTTTTTGACATTTCTTTGTCCACCTGGATCTCAGAAATGGCTTTAGGTTGTGGTCTGAAATGTTTAGGGTAGAAAGCATTTACCTCACAGATGTGCCTTTTGAAGGTTTGGTGAAAAAATATTAATCCATTCAAAAGTTATTAAACTTTAAAGTTTCCGTTATAGCCTATGGGGAAAAAAATGATCTGATCTGAAAGTGAAAGCAGCTAAACAGCCACAAAAAACTGTTTCTTTGCCACTTCATAGCAAAAAAATGGTTAGGACTTTTGGTCTGAAATTTGTAGGGTAGTAAGCCCTTGCCCCACAGATGTACCATTTGCTGGTTTGGTGAAGAAATGGACACTGGTTCCATCGTTAAAGCACTCCAAATTTGCAAATTTTCCCATAGGATAACATAAGGTAACTTCTATGTTAAACCGAAATTTTGGAACGTTAATAACTTTGAAACCATTCAACAGATTTGCATGAAATTTAGCATGCATAATGTCTAGGGGTAGTGCTCTTGATCTGCCAAACTTTATGGTAATCTCATGTGTGGTGTCTGAGATACAGAGTGTTGAAAAAACAGAACAATGGCTGGTGCAGTGGCGCTGAGGGTTGAGGCGCTGGATGCCACATCTCGCACCACGCCGGTGACCCGAGTTCGGGAATGGACTCAGGTCATTAGGAGGTCAGCTGTGGGAGGAAGGATGGAGTATCCTGAAGACTGCTCTCCTTCCTCGGGGTTGGGGGATTGCTCTGAGTACTGTTGACTGACACCCAGTGGTGGCTGGGGGTTGGCACAGGCATGCAGCCATGTAGAGGGGTTGACCCATGTCCAGGGTGATTCGCTGCCTCCACAGAAGTGGAGACAGCCTCCCCATACATTGCACAGACCTGGGTGTAACAGAAAAATGGTGGAAAATCCAGGACCCAGCAGGACCCGTGATGGCCCGATTGCTCAGGTAAGTCCACCCCCGATTCTAGATTTTACTTCGGGGCACATCAGCACTCCTCGTCCTGGCCCTGCTGCAGAGGTGGAATCCATGGGGGAATTATGGGGTGGATGGATGGGGCGATCATAGGGGCTAGAGGACATACCTCTCCAAGGGAGGAGTCATAGTACCTGTCAGGTCTGCGGTGAAGAGGGAAAAAGTACATATGAAAAAAAAAACAGAAAAAGCTGTGTTTTTTGACATTTCTTTGTCCATCTGGATCTCAAAAATGGCTTTAGGTGGTGGTCTAAAATTTTCAGGGTAGAAAGCCTTTGTCTCACCTTACAGATGTGCCTTTTGAAGGTTTGGTGAAAAAATATTAATCTGTTTAAATGTTATTAAACTTTAATGTTTCCCATTATAGTCTATGGGGGAAAATATATGATCTGAAAGTGAAAGCAGGTAAACAGCCCCAAAAAATCAATATCTTTGCCATTTCATAGCAAGAAAATGGTTGGGACCTTTGGGCTGAAATTTGCAGGGTGGCAGGCCCTTGCCCCACAGATGTACCCTTTGCTGGTTTAGTGAAGAAATGGACACCGGTTCAATAGTTACAGCACTCTGAAGTTGCAAATTGTCTCATAGGATGACATTGTGGTGGTCGTGGCACCTTTCAGCAGCTCAATCTTGAAAATGGTTTGAGATACAGATTTTTTGCTAAGCACAGCTTATCTTGTGTAGAGGTGGCCAGGCCATGAATACAGCTGGGGAGGAATTTTTTCCAAGGTTCCTACGGTTCCTGAGATATTGCAACTTTTGCAGCACAAGGGTTACCTGGAATGACTCTAGGTATGCTCTGTGTCTCTATGGGCCCTGTGCTCTCATATTTGAATCCCACTATGCAATAATAGGAGCACAAAGCCCTGCATTATGCAGTAGCGGGAGTGCAGGGCCCAGAAGGCCCTGTGCTTCTGCAAGGATTATGATATAATTAAAATATCAGTACACTTATGTATAGATGGGAGCACAGGGCCTGGAAATCAGAGACAATTACAAAATGTATGCATGATGGGAGCACAGGGCCCACAACCACAACCACATATGAATAACATTACACTTTCTCAAAAAGAAGAGAAACTAATTGCAAAAAACTTCATTAAGGCATCAGTTAGGGTTGTCATTACAGCAACAAAAGTTTGGAAATTCGATGTTAGGGTTACCAACCCTACCCCTGCCCCACCCCCACTCTCCACACACCAACAGGTGTTGGAGTGTGCCTTGGGGTCATCAGGCCTAACTCTCATCCCACTGTCCTATACTGTACCACTCAGTTTCCTTACAAATGGAATGGCATGAGAGATAGGCCGACAACCCCAAGGCACACCATGATGCCTGTTGGTGTGTGGAGAGTGGGGGTAGGGGTAGGGTTGGTAACCCTAATATTGAATTTCCAAACTTTTGTTGCTGTAGTGGCAACCCTAACTAATGTGTTAGCAAAGTTGTTTGCAATGAATATATACACACACACACACATATATACACTCTAGAGGAAGTATTATCATGTATATTTTTTTATAAATATCTGGCACGTTTCCATTTCCCCATTCCCGTTATATAATTATATTCAATTGTATGATTACATTTCTGTAATTTGATTTGCTACAAACCAAGGGAAGGATGAAAAAGTAATACACATAGGTTAAATGGTTACAGTATAGGAACTGAGGAGGATGGCAAATCAGTCACAATGCTTACATCCAATGTTTTCAGTGTTCTCCAGAAATGTTGTATTTTTTCCACTCTGCTATAATTTAACTCCTTCCAAAAACAGCTTGAGCTGCATGAACCTCTTTGACATACTGTATCTATTGCTGACTGCTCTGTACTCTTCCCAAACCTGTAGTGTTCAACACTGTTGTAGACTTCCAGGATCTCTCTCTGTTATTTTTATGTAACTTAAAGTGGGTAGAGGGGGGTTATCTTGTTTCTCATTCTTTACATAAGTTGGAGTGTACATATCACATATGGTCATAAATTCCTCCATAAAGAATTTCCAAGCATTTCTACATTAGGGATAAAGCACAGCATGTCCCAGCTAATGGCCTTGAGGTTCCATGTTAAATTACTATAGCTGAGATTTTTATAAGCACGATACTTATAAATGTTTTTTTGCTAATTTATGTTTGACTCTAACTTTAATTCAATAAATAAATTGATGATTTGGGGATTTTTTTGGGGGTGGGGCGATAGCACCCAAGCTTTGGTAAATATGGAAGGTGAACTTCTTTGACTTGAAGATAAGACCCACCCAAACCTTAGCTTTAGAGCTAATGGGTCTCCTCAGTTCCTTGGAGGTAGAGTATAATGTGACAGAGTTGCAGTAATCTAAACAAAATCAGGTCAGAGCCAATATGGCTGTGGAGAGCTTTTGGGATGCTTTTACCCATTTTTTCTAATGAATTTGCACAATGCAGATCTGTGGAGAAGCAGTTTCAATGTGGTCTTCCTTTTACACATTTTTTACAGTGTGATTTCCTAGAATATGCCTGCTGATTGCTATATATTTAGCCTGGATAGGTCACAGAAGAAATGGCATCTTATTTTCTGTATGGCTCTACATCTACACAATATTATGCTGCATTGTGTAAAATCAGAATGCACTGAAAACAATATTTTATATTTGGGGGAACATATTAAGTGCTGGATTGATGCACAAGCAGAAAGATGCGCTGTGCAAAGGGGGGGTGCACTGGTCAGCACTGATACAATATTCAAAGAGAATGCACCACTGGTACAGGTCATGCATACAGTGAAGCCAACCAGAATGAAGCACAGTACTGCAGAATTCTGCAGTATAGTTACTGCAACAAACAATGCAGTTTCAATGGGAGTTAATCTATTTTGTCATGCAGTAAACCTGTGACACGGCACTTCATCCTGGCAGGTGTCGTTGTACCTGTTGAAAATGTGACCCTGGACAGGAGTTGCAGTGCAGGTGGCCACCAAGACAGGCATATCCAGGGTGCCCCTAACTGAATACCTCCCAGGGGGAATGCACGGCACATACCAGTATGCGCCGCAGCCCCCATGAGTGATATTCAGCCCAGGAATGCAAATGAGCTAATTGGGCATGCAGGGTGCAAAGGGGCCTTATGCATGCTCATTACCGGCCCATTTGTATGTTTGCATGGGGATGAATGCACCAGAACAGCTCTCACCTCCAAGCCCTGACCCTGATCACACCCATGTGGGACACGCCCTGAAGTCTCTGGTGGTAAAGTGGCACCCCCTACCTGTTCCACCAGCCCTGATCATACCGGAGTCCAGGCTCTATCGGTTCCATACTGTAGAGACCCTGCTCCCATCCCTGATCACACCAGAATGCACCTACAGTCCATGTCCATAGTGTAGTGGCCCCCACCCCCCTCAATGGTGCACAGACACCCCCTCCCTGCCCTCCAACCCATCCCATTGTGACAACTGGCACTGTGATGGGATCGTACCACTGTACTGGTGGGTGGTGGAGCACTGGCAGTATGATGCTGGAATGTGTAATACGCAGGCACAAGCTGTGTGCAGGTAATAATGCCCAGTGGCCATACACCTCAGGCGCTCGCATGTGGATCCATAATCCCAGTGCCATTGCATTTCTCAGTGCGGGTGATGGCTGATGCTGTACCCACTCACACAGGTCCCAGAACAGGCATGTTACAGTTGACCTCCCATTCTTTTGTACAATCGGGGAATTGTGGATGCACTATCCATAGCCTGGAGTGTACACTGCGAATATCATTTCAGGATACTGCACCCTGGATACCTCAGCAGTCCAGAGGGTGGCATGTTACATGGGGGAATGGGGGAGAGTATGGACTTGCAGCGGGTATGACAGCAGGAAGATACAGCACTGACAAGGCATGCATTGGAGGTATGTCAGTTCTCTCTTACTGTTTGCCAGGGACGTACACACAGCTGCATACACTGATGAGTCCACAGCTTGCGTAGTGCCCCAATGCATGGTGCAGATACTTGGGTCATTCTGGAGTGCAGGTTTCCAGCCCCAGTCCAGTCCAGTCAGTGGCTGGCCGTGGTAGGGTGTGGAGGGCAGCGCCAGTCTCTGCAACAGGTTGGGTATGGGGGGAGCGAGGGTGTCTGCATACTGGGGTGGTGGGTGGGGGTCCTCTATGCTATGAATATGGACCATGGTTTCTTCTGGTGCGATCGGGTCTGGGGGGGCCCTACACTATGGAGCTCTTCGGGGATGGAGTTGGATTGAATGCGGATGGGAAGGGGGAACCTCTAGTCCACCAGGGCTGCCAGACTGCTGTGCACCTGGGTGCAGTTCTGCAGCCCACCTATGGATGGCTGACCAGGTTAGTCCAGCTGTTCATGGCCTAACTGTGGGCCACGGTGCTCTGGACTGTGAGAGGTGCATTCCCACTGAATATGCTGCAGCACAGCATATGCATGGGACTGCCCCCCTCGACTTGCATGGTATACCATTTGTGTGTACCCTGGTTCACTACCTTGCAGCTGGCGCATCCTGCATGTTTGAATATTGTGCTGCAGTGCATTGTTGGAGTTGCACAGCATATCTCCCTTTTACACCGGGATGTGCTGCACATCTCCTTTGACTACAGGGGCCCTGGACTAGGTACCCTGAATAAATACATTATAAAAATGGTAAAATCATGACCCCACTGAAAACAAGATATTGCATCTAATCTGGGACAGCCTGAATAAATACAGTGCAAAACTGTGTAAATGAACATCCCTATGACAATGAGATGTAGCATCTCCCCTGTGCTATCCAGGATACAAAATGTAGGATAAGAAATATCAGTGCTCCCAGATCCAAATAACCATTTCTCTGTAACAAGCCCTAATTTTTCCTGTATTTTCCCCACAGAGGCAGAATCAAATCCATGTATAAATCCCTGTAGATTTTCCCATAAGACACTGGTTCCTTATTTATGACTTTGTTCTTTATTTGTTATACAGTATCAGCAGCCTTTTATTGGAAAAAGAGCTCTGATTTACCATTCAGTATTGATATTATATGTCAAGATGGCCTTGGAATGATTTGGATTTACATGATATGTATAAGGCATAATGGGGGACTGTATAAAATAACAAATATCACACTCATTATTTCATGAACTATACTCAAAATTAGTAATCACAAATCAGCCAATCTTTCAAAAGATACTAGTAATGCCTGTAAACAAATTTATTGCAAATCGAGACATTTTTCCATATACTGTACATATACACAGAAGCTATTTTTTGCATCTTATATTTGTTAGTTTTCTGACAAATTCTCATAGACTTTTTTCTGACCGTCTGATGGAATCTTGAATGAGTTAAGTAAATGTTATTATTTTCTTCAAGGCCCTGATCCAACAACTCAGTAAATACACACTCAGTACATCATATTATAAAATGACAAAAAACAGTCTTCCAGTTGTTTGATCAGGACTTTTTACAAATGGTATAGTTATATACCTGGCCCCTCTAGCCCTAGCACTCCACTCCCTCAAGCTCTCCCAGAAGGCCTGCGTATCTTCCATGTAAATGTACACAGCTTTCTTCCCAAGCTGGATGACCCAAAAGTATGAGTTACCCTACACTCCCCAGGCATACTCTGTATTTCAGAAACCTGGTTATCCTCCTGTGTCCCTGACTCCCAATTGAACCTATCTGATTTCACTCTCTTCAGACAGGACCAAGGGCAACGTAGATGGAGGGGTAGCCATCTACTCCTGCACCTCCCTAAAGTGTTCCATCTCCTACTGTGACGCGGTCTTCACCTCTCATGAGTTTCTCCTAGCCTCTATCACCCTGCCATCTTCCTCGCCCTTTTTTTGTTGGGGTCTTATATGCCTCCCCCATGCTTCCCTCTACATCCCTGGTCTCCTGCATCACTACTATCTCCACCCTCGCTAACACTAGTGAGCTCATTCTACTGGGCGACGTTAATCTCGACTGGCTCTCCCCCACCTCACTGAACTCTTGTCAGCAGATCAAAGTGCTAAACCTTTCTCAAATGATCAAAGAGCCCACACAGCCAAATCTAAAATCACAGTCTCACACACTGCAAGACTGGGTGCTCTCTACTCACCCCAATTGCATTTGTTCTGCTGGCATCCTACCTGATGTGGTCAGCGACCACTGCCCAACCTACTGCATAAGGAAAGCTTGTTCCGCACCCTCTCCCCCAAATTACATTCAATTCCACCCACTGAAATCCCTTGACATACATAAACTTCTCCAGGATCTGTGTCTGGCCAGCTGGAGCCCCGTCCTATCCTCCGTCTTAGTTGAATTCTCACTCTCTCACTTCACTTCCATCTTTCTGCATGTCTGGGATATCCATGCCCCCCCCCTTAAAAAGCTAGAGTAAGATGCACCCACCGTCCCCAGATAAGCCCTGATATCCTGGCCAAGTGCAGATCTCATGATCATGTTTCATGCCATTTCAAAGCTTCAGGCACCTAATCTCACCTATAGGTATTCCGTACTCTCTGTGACAATTGTACCTCTAGCATCAGATGTGTAAAATCCAACTTCTTTAAAATGCAACTGCACCCCTTTAATAGCACTCCGTCCTCCTTCTGGCAGGACCTTTGCTCACTTCTCCACCCATCCTCTGACTGCCCCCCCTTCTATCCAGGTGGATGGCTCACTCGTATCAGACCCAGCCCATACTGCCGAAGCCCTCAATAAATATTTAACTTCCAGTGCCATTCCCACAGGCCTTCCCCCCATCCCACCTCACTCCACCTCCCTTCCTCTCAGCCTTTTTTCCTCCATCTCCCATCTATTCTACCATCTGAAGTTTTGAGGACCCTCAGCTCTCTCAACTCCAACAAGTCTAACCCCAATGGACTGCATCCTAGGCTTCTAAAAATATCTGCCCCTTCAATAGTGACCCCGTTAACCTACATCCTAAATCTCTCTCTCTCCTTTGCCACTGTCCCAATCACCTGGAAATCTGCAACAGTGCTCCCCCTTCAAAAAGGTGGTGACCCTACTTCCCCTGGTAACTTCCGCCCGATCTCACTTTTTCCTATCTTTGCCAAAGTGCAAGAGTCCCTAATTCTTGCCAGGCCAAATTACTCCTTATCTTCATCAAACACCCTCTCACCATTTCAATCAGGCTTCAGGAAGTCCCACTCGACCACCTCTTCTTTCCTACGCTTCATAGATGCCATTCACTCAGCCATGGACCAGGGTCATATCACCTCAGCCATATTCATTGACCTTGATAAGGCTTTTGACTCTGTCTCTCATATCCTCCTACTCAATAAGTGTAGCACTATTGGTCTGTTCCCCAACTCAGTAGCCTGGTTCAGGTTCTACCTAACTGGCCACTTCCAATCTGTCTCTAGTGACAACATCCTCTCTCCATCCCTCCTTATACTTGCTGGTGCTCGCCAGGGATCAGTCCTTGGACCCATTCTCTTTTCCCTCTTTATAAATGATCTTCCCTCAGCTTGTACCCACACCCACATCCACATGTATGCGGATGATACCATTCTCTTCCTGTCTGGTCCGTCTAGCCACGAAGTTCAATCTCACCTTTGAAATGATCTCTCATCAGTTACAGCCTGGTTCAAAAACAATTGCCTTAAGCTTAATACTAAAAAAAAACATGGCCATGATCTTTGGCTCAAAGCAAAAACTCACCAGGCTTCCTTCCCTTCCAACTTTCTTCTCTGCAGCCAATACCCCCTTGACTATGTCCTGACCTATAAGTATCTTGGTGTCTGGTTCGATTCCTTTCTCAAGTTCTCCTCCCATTTCAATGTCCTCCACTCCAAACAGCACCCTAAATTAGGATTACTTTATTGCCACAAATCCAGTCTCCCTGTCCCCATAAGACATGACCTACTGGTAAAATGGATCCTCCCTTTCTTCAACTATGCAGATATTGTTTATAGTGCTGCTCCAACTACTTCCCTCACCAAACTTGATGTGTTGTTTCATGCCTTCTGTAGGTTTGTTTCTAACTCCTCTTCCCGAACTCACCAGTGTGACTTTTATTCCTCCATTTCCCTTCAGTCCCTCTCACAGATATGCTCCTCTCATTGCTCTACCTCCATTGCTAAATTCTGGTTTGGGTCTCTTCCATCCTATCTAGCCTCTCTCCTTAGCCCTGCTACTCCTTCAAGCTATAACTCAGACTCCAACAGTACCTGCACCTTCTCCCTCCCATGTGTCCGCACCACTGCAGGCAAACTCTCATTCTCTTACAGACTTCCTCACCTCTGGAACAGTCTTCGCTCTCACGTACGCCTCTCTCCTACCTTCACTACTCTAAGACACCTTCTTAGACCATCCCCCACTACCTCCTGCCTTTGTTCTTCCACCTAGGCCTCACCAACCACAACTAACTCCTCTCTGCTCATTCCTTTACTTTTCAATCAATCAAAATCTTTATTTATTCAGGCGAACATCATTGAGCGTAGCTCATTTACAAGATGGACCTGAGTGGTCATACAAAGAAGGATACAAGTATTGTACAAAGACATGAGAATAACATAACATTAATACAATCGAATAGATGAGAGATATATACAAAAAATTACAGATATACAAGGCACAGTAACAATAACTTAACCTGTAAAAATGAAGAGGACATTCAATATAGAAGGGATAATATTCAGATAGTAGGGCTTCTATAGGCTTTTTATATGAAGTATGACAACTGACTAGGTAGAAGAAGGAAACTAAACATAGTGGATTACAGAAGGAGGGGTGGAGGTTGGGTGAGACTAGGCCTTATGGAAGCAGTTGCACAGTTCTGGGAATAGGGTGGTGTATAATTTTGAAGGATAATAAGGGTAAGAGGGTATTCAGATTCATAGATTTTGGAGTGAGTTCCAAATAAATGCTAGGAATAGCTGATAGCAGCCCTCCCAAACCAGGTGCAGGTATTGGGAATCTTTAGCATAATGAGCTTATTGATCCTTAAGGTGTATGGCCTGGATGTGATTCGGGTGAAACAGTCTGAGATATAGGAGGGGAGTTTGTCTGATAAAGCTTTAAAGATCCAGATTGTAGCATTCTTTTTTCTTCTGTGCTGTAGGGATGTCCAATTGACTGCCATGTAAAGAGAGCAATGATGGGTGTTGGAGGGAAGGTCTGTAATAAATCTAATGGCTCTATGATACAGGGTGTCCAGCTTATTTGAGAGGGAGAGGGAGCAATGACCGTAGAGGAAATCAGCATAGTCAATGAGGGATAGGAATGATGCCTGATTAATCTTTGTTTGGAGTCTCTGGTAAGGTAGTATTTTATTCTGAAAAATAGGCCAAGTCTTTGTCTCAACTTTTTTAGTAGTTCTTCAACGTGTACAGAGTAGTCAAGCTTATTGTCAATCCAGACTCCAAGATATTTGAATTTATCCACAAATTCCAAATTTTCTCCAAATAAGGTGGATAAATGTGGGGTGGTGAATGATGGGGTAATGGAAGAGCAACTCTTGGTGGCAAAGAACATAGCTTTTGTTTTTTTGGCATTTAGAAGTAGTTTTTTTTCCAATAGGTTGTGTTGTAGGATGGAGAATTCTGACTGTAACAGTTCACAGGCTTTTGATGGTGAGGGATTGCTGACATATAATACAGTATCATCAGCAAACAGGTGAATGTTAGATTGGGAGAGGTTGGAATCAATGTTATTAATATAAATGGCAAAGAGGATGGGGCCCAGGATAGAGCCTTGCGGTACACCTCTTAGCAGTGGTTTAGAGGTAGATAGGTAATTTTCATTTTTTACCAGTTGTAACCTTCCAGAGAGATAGCACCTAAACCAAATGAGAGAGAGTGAATCAAGGCCTACAGAGCTAAGAGAGGAGATTAATGAATCATGATCCACTGTATCAAATGCTTTACTCAAATCCAGGAACACAGCACAGGTACTATTCTTTTTATCCAAGGCAGTCTGCCAATCGTTAGTGACTTTGGCTAAGGCAGAGATGGTGCTATGCATTGATCTAAACCCAGATTGTGCTGGATTTAGGAGGTTGTTGTGTCCAGGTAGGCCCTTAACTGTGAGTTTACTAATTTTCAAGCATCTTGGACAATACCGTAAGATGGAAATGGGCCTGTAATTGTTAAGGTCCATAGGATCACCTGATTTAAGTAGTGGAACTACTTGAGCTGTCTTCCATATAGAGGGGATGGAACCAGTAGCTAGGGAAAGATTGAAGAGATGAGTGAGGGGGGCAGCTAAGGCGTGCAGTGCTATTTTAAGAAAGTAGGGATCCAGGGAGTCTGCACCTGCACTCTTAGATGTGTCTAAATTGGACAGGAGGTCTTCTACTTCTTTTAAGGATATTGGTTCGAAGGAGAATGTTGAGGCAGCCTTTTGGCCCACAGTGGATTGAACTTTTGTTCTATGTAACTTCTCTCCTTCACTGTAATTAGCTTCTATATCATCCTATTTGCCATGCTGTTATTACCACTTGCTATCTATTTTTTCACTGCTGTGTACTTCTCATTGTAAATAGCTGCAAACCTACTATATGCCATGCTGTCACTACATAGATACATAGACAGTGTCAGCAGATAAGGGCCTACAGCCCACCCAGTTTGCCCATTTGAGCTTGTAAGTTCACTTTATGTTTTCCTAGAAGTCTGCTGCCCCTCACCTCTGACTTCCAGAATTCCTTTATGTCTATCCCATGCATTCTTAAATCCCGTGATTGTTTCAACCCCCACCACTTCCTCTGGCAGGGTGTTCCACTTGTCCACCACCCCGTTCTGTGAAGAAATTCTTCCTCATGTTTCCTCTCAATCGTTCTCCCTCCAACTTTATCCCATGCCCTCTAGTCCTGGAACATCTTTTTTGCTTAAAAATAGTGTATTCCTGCACCCTGTTCCTCCCTGTAAGATAATTGTATGTCTCTATCATATCCCCTCTCTTCCTCCTCTCCTCCAGGGAGTACATATTCAAATCCTTCAAACTGTCCTCATAGGACTTGTGATGCAGTCCATGTACAATCTTTGTTGCCCTCCTCTGAACCTTCCCTACCCTGTCTATGTCCTTACGTAGGTAAGGTCTCCAGAACTGTACACTGTACTCCAGGTAGGGCCTCACTAGTGTCTTGTATAGTGGAATTATGACCTCCCTTTTCCTGCTAATGATGACCCTGCCTATGCATCCCAGCATCCTATTTGCTTTACCTGCTGCCTTGTTGCACTGTTTCCCTACCTTGAGGTCATCAGAGATGATAACCCCAAGATTCCTTTCCTGCTTGGTGCATGCTATATCCTCACCCCCCAACTGATATATTGTGCCAGGGTTTTTGTGCCCCATATGCATTATCTTGCACTTCTTTGCATTGAATTTCAACTGCCAAACCCCCTGACTATTCTTCAAGTTTCTGAAGGTCCCTTCTCATTCTGTCTACACCCTCTGGAGTGTCTACTCTGTTACAGAGCTTTGTGTCATCAGCGAACAGGGAAATTCTGTCTTCTAGGTCCTGCGCAATGTCACTGATGAAGATGTTGAATAGGACCGGTCCCAGTACTGATCCCTGTGGTACCCCACTGCTCACTCTTCCCTCTGTGGAGTGACAGCCATTTACCACCATCCTCTGTGTCCTGCCGCCCAGCCAGTTACCTACCCACCACACTACTGTCATGCCCACACCCATATTTCCCAGTCTGTGTAATAGCCTTCTATGTGGCACAGTGTCAAAGGCCTTGCTGAAGTCCAGATAGGCCATGTCCACTGCCCTCCCCTGATCCATCTCCCTAGTCACCCAGTCGAAAAATTCAATGAGGTTGGTCTGACATGACCTCCCTCTTGTGAAACCATGTTGCTTTGGGTCCTGTAGTCCATTGACAACCTGACGTTCCACCAATCTCTCCTTCAGTAGTACTTCCATGATCTTCCCCACTACTGAGGTGAGGCTGACTGGTCTGTAGTTCCCCGCTTCCTCTTTGTTCCCACTTTTGTATAAGGGGACTGCATCTGCTGTTCTCCAGTCTTTGGGTACCTCCCCTGTTTCCAGTAATCGGCTAAACAGGATTGCCAGAGGTTCAGCCACCACCTCTCTTAGTTCTTTAAGGACCCTGGGGTGCACCCCATCTGGCTCCATTGCTTTATTAACTCTTATTCTTTCCAGTTCCTTCAGGACCCTTTCTCATGTAAAGGGACTTGTATCCATTTCTGTACCATTCCAACCCCTTGTACTCCCTTCAGGCCCATTACCCTCCTCTTCCTCAGTAAAGACTGAGCAGAAATACCTGTTCAATATGTCAGCTTTACTGTTGTCATCCTCCACGCAGTCCCCATCCTCCGCTTCAGTCTCACTATCCCTCCCTTTGCCTTTCATTTTTCACTTAATTACCTGTAAAAGGTTTTGTTTCCTCTACCCACTGATTTGCAATGTGCTGTTCTGTCTGAGCTTTGGCTTCCCTTACTGACCTCCCTGCCTCCCTTTGCTTCTCCTGGTACTTCTCCATATTCCCTTCTACCTGTGCCTTGTTGTATTGCCCGAATGCAATCTTTTTGGCTTTCACTTTCTCTGCTACCTCCTTGGAAAACCATAATGGCCTCCTCTTCCTTTTCCCCTTGCTAACCTGCTTAATGCATAATTCTGTTGCTCTTGTAATCCCCATTTTAAATATTGCCCACTGTTCCTCATTATCGTTTGTTATGTATACCTCACAAGTGTGTACTTGTTAATGCACTCTAAATATCATTTGTATATGTTGCTACTCTGTACCCCCTTCCCCCAGGTCATGCCTGAAAATGAGCTTCGGCTCATGGTGCCTTTCCCAGTTATCAACGTTTAAATAAATAAATAAATAAATAGATATACCAGTATCTTGCAAGTTCCCCAGGAAGATCTCTGACATTTCAGGAATAATATCCAGCCTACACAAAACCTCCAAAAATATCAAAATAATAATATCAAAAAACATAAAGGGAACTTACAAGCTCAAATGGGCAGACTGGGTGAGCCATAGGTCCTTATCTGCTGACTGTGTCTATGTCTCTATGTATCTAAACAATAATTTTCCTCCTAATGAATCATGCCATTCATTAGGAGGAAAATTATTGTTTCATTCTCAAAAATTACACATTATATAACAAGTCAATATCGTCTCCATCTTGGCATCAAATAGGATCTTGGCTTTTAAAAAGTGTTGAAATGCCTAAAGTTTGTTGTAATTAATTGAAAAACATCTACATGTCTGTCATGTAGTGTGTCTTTTGATACAGGTTGTATATTGTATTTGCTATGCTTGCATTTATGTACATATTCTGTGCAACTATTTGTTTTATACGTTGGGACCCCATTGAAAATGAGCCTTGGCTCAACTGGGCTATCCTTTTCTGAATTTTCAGAATACAATTTTTGCTACTATTACATGTTGTGAGAGAACAAGGCAAGTTAACACACACCCTGGCTACATTATTATCAGACCTCAGATTTGTTTACAGAAATTATGCACGATTAGATTACTAATACTGTAAATTAAAATATTACTGTTCAGACCTTCTTACTGTTTAGATTGCTCATTCCAACCACAAACAATGCTTTTATGTTCCACAGCCTAGAGCTGGAGGTCCAAAACACAAGGAAAAACTCAACTGTTGTCCCCTACAAATTTCTTTCTTAGTAGTTTTGATTAACTTATTTTATAATTCTATATGGAAACATAAGGAATCAGTTAATTTTACAGATGAATTTCTCACTCTTCTGGTTTGTCAGCAGTTAATTCATTAGATGAGGTATCCCTTGCCAGGAGTTTGACTGTTTCTGCAACACACACTCACACTCACACACACACACACACCCCTACCTCAGTACTTGGCAGGCTCTTATCTGTTATGTTTGGAAAGCAGGTGCAGCCCTTGCTGTCAAGTAATCTATATATTTAGTCTGGGTAGTTCACTAAAGACCTGGCATATGTCTGAGACAGTGTTTATCAGATACTGTAATGTCTTAAGAGGTTAAACACACTGTAACTCATTATACATTTGCTGGAAAAGGGTGACATTTATGAGGTATGAATCCTTCTTGAAAGACAATACATACCAACTAAAGTTAGTAGCAAAAAATGTTTAAATCAGTAGTGCAGTGCAGCAAAATTAGGAAAAACATTTGACCCTACCTATTTTCACTATAAAAGATTCCAGGCATCTTACAGTTTAATTTGATGGTACAATTTTCTAATTCTGTCAGCATTTGAGTATTTTATAAATGTTTTAATTGAATTTTTTCTCAAGAAAAAAGATGTCTGCCACATTTTTTGCATAGAAATAGCATTGTAGACCTGGCAAAGGTTATGATAAAAAAATAAAAAAATGTCTCATGGTACACAGCATAGGAGATACCTAAACAAGTACATTTGACAGCTATGCTAATATGTTTCTTAAGTATAGCTGAAACGAGCTTCTTTGGAAAAACATTTTTTGTTGCACTCCTGCTTTAAATGCTATATAATTAAATGTGCAAGTCGTTGCATTTCAAAGGGGTAAACAAATCTCCAGTTTAATAGGCAACCAATATTTAACAAGCTGGTTCAGTTTCCTAATGGCCATCTGATAAGCAACTTGGAGTTATGTCTTCAGCATTCTAAACAGAAAGAAGGGAGTATTTTATTTTAGTTGGCATACTGATTTGTAGATGTGGAAGGATACATTTAAAAGTCCAAAAAATGTGTTGCATGATACTCCATTTTCAAGCTACAGACAGCAAGATGGCTATAGGCTCTGCCCACAGCCATAAAAATGAGATAGTGGAAAATACTATTTTCTTTGGAGCTGCTAAAACGAACATGGATGGTTTCCTCCAAGTTTGTCCGAGTGCTTTTAATTGCTCTAGAATACCAGTTTCTGAAACCTGGGACTCCAAAAGCCAATGCAAGCCTTGGAGTCTCTAAAAAAAAAGTTACAATTATGAAAGAGGTTGTCTCCATTAAAACATAGTAGGTGTAATCTAAATGATTCAATAGAATTTCATGATTTTTTGTGAAACCCTACCCTTGCAATAACTGCAGAATTCCAAAATTCCACCGTTTAGATTAGTGTCTATTTTAGAAATCTGCAAATTACTTTGACTGTAGTAAAAATGATGCAGTTTAAATTCATACCTGTTTTTTTTTCTCGTTATGCCCCCTTCATCTTCCTAACAAAAGTCTCCCTCAGGAGTACCCATGGTATACCCAATCCCTCTGTACTCCTGCCCTGAGTGCCTGCCCCCATAGAACTTTGGCCATTCCTTTAGGTGGGGATGCAGTAAGGGGAAATGTACCCCGAGTCCTAGTCATCGTTAGACAGCATCTCAGGTGGTGGTCCAGGGCCCACATATACCAGGGTCCATTGACACAGGTGCTAGGGCAATTTTCCCCCATTTCTACTCTAACCCCTGGGATGTCATATGCAAGGACATCAAGGGCACAAGCACGCAATGTGTGCAGTGTGCTGACATCAGTAATGTCCCACACTCAGTCCTTCAGCCGCACTAACACTTGTGGTCATCCAGGTGGCCATTTTGCAATGGAGAATTGTATTCTCCCTCCCCAGAGGAGGAGAGCATCTTCTGGGATGCGTAATCCTCCTACTGGCTAGCCCCCAACAACCCTGGCTCATTTCTGAACCTGGGACACTGGTGTCACAAGCGGTGACCCTATTGCTGCACTGACAGGCCAGCTACACTGATGTCTGTTTTATTATGTTCCTTTCTACTCTGCTCTGCTCCATTGTACTCTACTCTGCCCTGCTCTATTTTGTTTCATGTGTGAGGAACGATTGCAAAAAAATCTGAAGTTTACTTTAACTTTAGTAAAAAGTTTGATGTTTACATTGCTGTACATTAAAATCCTGTAAGTTGCTTATTGACATTATTTTGTGGAGTTTTTCAAAGATTCTGAGGAAAATTTCAGAAACAGAATAGGAATTTGTCTAGTGGAATTCATAATTTTCAGCAGTCTAAATAGATATATATCCCATACACACTATGTGCCTGACTGCTTTATTTAGAATTTTGCACTTCAGGATATCCATATCTATGCTAGTGCATAGTTTTCATGTGGGTTCTGGGGAAACAGTTAAGCAGCAGTTGCACTAACAATAATTGGCTAATCATAAGCAACACAAGTACAATAATATGCAGAATAAGAGATACATGATAATATATAATAGTGTAAGGTAATACAAAACCTGTATCAAATAGAGACAGCAAAAATGGGTTAAATCTGGGGAGGTGGGGGCAGGGAGCAAGAATACATCAATCAGAGACCTTGGCAGGGGATCCATGACACCGGTGCGACAACCCCAACCATGACATCCACTACCACACCAGGAACCCGTTGATACCCCCAACCACGATGTGGCCCTGAACCGACCGGCAACATCGCGATGCACAATGTGTGTGGGGTAGCTGCAAACCCCCACACCTCCCTACTAATTATATTGTATCTAATGCCATTTTGCACAGATAGTGGAGTTAGATATTTACCCCTGTAACCCTAGAGTGTCTCAAAGCAAAACCACCATCGCTGCCAATTTAGGTGCGGTGGGGGTTTTGCTGTGGGGAGGGGTTCGCTATGTGGGCATCGCTGTAATGGTGGCATACCCTTGGCAGGAGAGTGAGTGAGTTGGCTATATATGGAGGATTAGGAGCAAGTGCAGGGGCATTTATAAATGTCTGAACATAGAGGGCCCAGTTCACAAAATGTTTGGACTGGCGTAAGCCCTGGGTGTGCCAAACACAGGGTGCATGAGGTTTGCTGCAGTCGCTGGCTGAAAGTTGGGATGCACAGCTGGTGCACCCCCAGCCTGATGTTAGACCAGCTTTTCAATGGTCTACTGCTGCCACCCTTATTACGGGGTTTGCACCACATGCCTGGTGCAAGCCGCCATAAATGGGGTGAAGTGTTGCAAATGTGTGCGACCTTCGTGAATTGGGTGCATGGTGCGCTGAAGTGGTAGATGCAGTAGTGGGGTGGATGCAGGCTTGTCACAAGTCGTGCATCCATCTTTGTGTATTGGGTCCAGAGTGCTTGAAGGAGCATATGGTTGGGGCATCCTTGATGTTGTTGGGAGCACACTCCAGGTGGTAGGTACACTCAAAGCAATGAGTCTGCATCCTATGGAGTTGCATTCTCCAGGGCCATGTAGCAGACTGTGGCATTGCAATCTCAGCAAGTAAAGTTGTGTAGGTTTGATTAGTAGCTTACTTAAATATGTTGGGTAGAGACCCCATGTGCATTTATATATACACAAGGTAGCCCAAAGTAGGTCATGTCTCTTTTCTGGTGAGATGAGGCTGAGGCCTCTGTATAGCTGGCGATGGTGCACATTTTTATCATATCCCAGTACAAACCTGTACTGACTATAACAAATCACGGAGATCTTGTAAAGTGATTTTGCTGGTGCCATCCTGTGCACCTTGCTTTCATACTCTAGCACCAAGGGCAATGACTTTCTAAGGATTAGCTGTCTATTCTGCTGGTAGGCAGTTTTTGACCCAGTGGAGGGTGCTAAGTTATTGGTGGGCCTCCCTCTGTACTTTGGTAATATAAAAGTCAAAGAACCACAGCATTATGGTGAAATGTGTAATTTTGCATTACTTTGGTAGTATGTTCTATGAAGCTTAATTTTGCGTACAGTCATAGTTCCAGGTACTTGAAGGTTTGGACCACTTCCTGTGGAGTCTGGCAAATAGGCCAGATAGAATGGAACAAAAGAGAAAATGAGTAGCTTATAGTGGTTTTGTGGCTTTCTGCTGAATATCATAACTTTAGTTTGGTGTTGTCTAGGACCAGGTTATTTTTCTCCAGCCAAGTTTGTGTAACATCAAAGATAATCTGCAATGCTGAGTTGTGGTCATCTGCTGATCTGGACTTTGCATATATCAGTGTGTTGTTGGCAGAAAGGCGGATACTGGTGCTTTGAGTTTCACAAATGGAGAAAAGATTTTTACAAATAAAAGGAAGAGAAGTGGACTAAGGATAGAACATTTTGGTACTCCAAGGTTAAGTCATCTAAAAGGGGAAACTGGCCATTGTCTTTGACCCCTACTGTCTACCCATAAAGTAAGCCTCATGTCAGTTCAGAGCAGACTGTGACAGTCCTAGATGTGGCAGTTATGGCATGACCCACAGAGTCAAATGTCTTCATAAGATCAATGAAAACTGCTCCGGTATAATGACCTGTGATTACTGTGGCTGCTACAGTATGTGTTACATTTTAAAGAGCAGTGCATGCAGAGTGATTCTGATGCAAGCTGGATTAAGCATTTGAAAGCAAACCTTGTTGCAGGATGAAGTGCAGCAGTCATTTACGGTCATGTTTTTCAAGCAGCTCATTGAAGGCAAGAACAACGGACATAGGATAGTAATTTTTGGATGTGCTAGAGTCATATTTGAAAATAGGGTGACCATAGCCACCTTTCAGGCTGCAGGGACTTGTCCTGTATGGAGGGAGAGGTTGAGGAGATGAATATTTGGCATTGTAAGTTGTGCTAAAGCAGATTTCACAAGGCGAGGCCTCAGACTGTCAAAGCCTGTGCTTTTTAACGCATCATGTTCCTTCAGTAATTTCAGGATCTTGCTCTGACTGATGTTATTGAACAGAACTGGTACCACACAGGTGAAAAATTCTTAGTTTCAGCATGATGGGGGGATGGTTCTGGGGTGAGGACTACATTTTAGATGCTAGAAGGTAAAGTTGGTAAAATGCAGGATAGCCATCAGCCATTTCAGTGCTTCTTTCATTGAGGATGGCATTGTAGACTAGGTGCAAGATAGACGGAGGTTGAATTTTTCCCTATTTTTCGGCCTGTTGCAATTTGCCATTCAAAAATGTTGAGTAAAAGGCAGATTTGGCCCTTCTGGTTGAGACTACTGCAGTATTTTTGAGCTGCTTATATAATTCCTGGTCCCCATCATCAACTGTAGCTTTGTATTTATTCCAGGCCTTGTCATGGTGATGATAGCAGTCCAGGAAATCAGCTGTGATCCAATTGTATTGTCCAGCTCATACACTCACTAACTCGACTGGAGGGAGTTTGTTATAGACAGCTGTGAGCTCAGCACTAAAGTAGTCCCAGAAAGAGTCAACATCTGGGTTGATTTTAAACCTGTTCCAGTGCACTTTCTCAAGCTCAGAGTGGAAAAGGTTGGTATTTAGGGTCGTACAGGATCTGATGTTTATCTTCACAGAGGACAAACTGGGTGATGTGCTTTTCAGTGGTCCACTCTCTTGCATCAGTCTGTCTCCTAGATTTTGGACAAGTTAATGTTGTAATCCCAGAGAATGATCAGTTAAGAGGGTGGTGAGGATAATGTCCAAGTTGAGACAGACTGCATACCTGGGAATATTGTGTGGTCTGTAAAGGCAGCTGATGTAAAGACCATTGTTTCCCAGGGAGATTTTGGTAGATAGGATTTACGGCAGTAGATCAAGTTGGTGTTTTTGCCAGGTGCACATATTGTGTATTTTAGATTCGCATTGACATAGATGGCTAATTCTTCCCTTTTCCCAAGAGATAATCTAGTCTAGCTGTGTACTAGCCATGGATATAGATGTCATTATCAGCCGTCTTCATCCTCATCCATGTTTCTGTGATGGACAGTACATTAGGCTGATGTAGACTGAACAGGCTTGCACAAGGTCAGTGTTAGGTAACAGGACTTTAATATTCATACAAATTATGTTTAGGTTTTTATTAGTTTAGGTATTATTAGTTACGTTTTTGACACCTTTTCTTATGTACCAAAACAAATTTACACAATGTGATTTACACTGACATGCCTTTTCTTCAATCTAGTCTAGTCTATGGTTAAGAAGAAGGGGAGGGATGCTTCCTCTGTAATCCAGCCTGGACCTAACATTAACTATCCTGAAATATTTATGAAATTGTGGGATGCCAGGGCCTCCTCTTTACGGGCTACAAACTCTTGATACGTGTACCTCTGTCAGTTTTCCTTTTCTACATTCAGCTTAATAATTTACTATCAGACGAGTTTGGAAAACTGACAGGCAGAATATGGAATGAAAAACTCTTTCTACATTTATTCATCCCATTATAAATAGTGGTAGGTCTGCTCCCCCACCCCCAGTTTGGATCTATTTCTAGCTTGCTTCTTAAGATGACATAAATATTATCCTATGAGTCAGATAGTCTACCACTGAATTCCTAATTACATGATTTCCTGATGTTTTCATATAGAATGACCTCTTTGGCCCTTCTGACAAGGAGTAGTACATAGATACATATAGTGGTGGCCATCCTAATCTTCCACTTTAGCATAGAAAAGTTTACCTTATTAGGTACTGCAACACAGCACATCCCCCTTATGGCAGTATTATTTACGGTGCCACATAAGCTGAAGTGTTACCTTACTGTGCTTGTCAACACAATAAGGTAACACTTCAGCTAACATGGTACTTTGAATGATATTGCTGCAAGGGGGAAATGCTGTATTGCAGTACCGTAACTTGGTAAATGTTTCTGTGGTAAAGCAGAAGATTAGGATGGCTACTACTTTAAATAACTAGACTGCAAAGGACAGAAAAAAATGATGAGTCCATCAAGTCTGCCTTGTTATTTCCATACTGTTTCTCTGCCTTTTCAGAGCTCTCCCTTTCTCCTATCTCCCTTTTCTTGCTAATTATCCCCTTGAAGATATATTGAGTTTTGAATACTGACAACATTCTAGCATTGATAACATGACTGAGTAGACTGTTTCACCTACAAAGCAGTGAATCTGTTGCAAATATGTCAAAGTTAGGTATGCAGCACTTTTTTAACACAGGCTGCCATAAAGCAGTGGAACTGTCCTAAATGTGTCAAAACATTTGAAAATAATAAACATTTTTATGCATTTTGGATGGCACAGTTACAACTCAAATCTGGGTGTTGTGCCTGTGTCATCCCCTCAAAAATTTGGCTGCTGATGGTTTAACTGCTACATCCTCAGTTCACAATGTATCTCTATCTGGTATATAACCTAATGCAGGTATTTTGGTTTCTGCTGGTTTTTTTTGCTTCTTCTAGGTTGTAATCCTGTCATGCTGCTCAACGAGCTCCTACTGACTGCCTTATTAAGCATTGCTGCACTGTAATGGTATGTTCCTCATTATGGTTTTCGGTGTATCCATTATCATGCTCACTGTTGAGGAAGAACACTACACCAGGTCTTTCAGAATAAACATCTGCTGGTGATTGTCGCACAGAACTTGTGGTCTTGGATGAGCAAGGGTATAACTTCCACCGATAGGGACCGTAATTCATGGCCCATGGCAAAAAGGAGAACTTCAGTGTGATGTGCTTGGAAAACTCAAAATTCAGATATGAAGAGAAAGATACAGTATGTGGGACTGAATATTTGTAAGAGAAAAAATGAAGTTCCTCTCAACTGAATGCTCATGTTGACTGATGTTCTATAGTCTTTGTAATTGACAGCTTATTTACCAAAATAGTGCAACATTTCATGTTCAGTGGGATCCTGCTTCTATATAATTTAACAACTGGGTAGAATGACACACAAGGAGGTCACTTGATATGCTCCAAGTCACACAGTGAGTCGATGGCTATGGTGGGGGTCATATTTAAATGTCAGTTTGAGGACCGTATCATTCAACAGGTTATGGCAGCTGGCGGAATTTCTGTTATGAGGTTGACCATGCCATTTATAATCAGAATTTATTCACCTTGGCAATTTGCTTTGATTTATAATAATCAAGAAGGCCAGTGGCCAAAATTGCCTGTTTACATACACCCCATTCTTTCACAATTACAAACATACTGTATAAGTAACAGTAATTACGCTGTAGTTAAGAATAACTGTCTTCAACAGGGCATCCCTCTACTGTACTGTAACTTGTCAATCATCATGGCTTGGGCAGTTAATATTTATGCTTTAAGTATAACAAATCTGCCCAGTATCTAGCTCTCTGATACTCTTGCTTTTAATGACTTTGAATGGGGACTATGCAGTATTGCATGGGAATTGCACCCATAAGCAACATACTTTTGGCATGTAGCTGTGCACTGTGCATGCTGTCCCAACCATGTGCTATGCACAAACACATGCACAGGGCATGCTGAGGTATGAGCATGTCCAATGGACACACACAGTGCCATGTAGAGTGCACCCTGGCTGGATCAGAATTAAGTGGCTCCACCCCTTGACTCAATCATACATGGGCATTGGCCCCACCCTGCATGGAAATGTGGAAGTGAATACTGTGATGGATGAGGAAGAGCAGGCAATGGTGGAGCAAGGCAGGACTGTGCCTGAGGCATGCAGTCCAACACCGGGGACTGATGGCCCCAGACGGGGCCACACAGAGCATAATGGACATGGTCAGTCATCTGGTGGTGGCCGGTTATGGTCCACAGACTTCACAACTGGGCAGGTGGCAGCCATGGTCTTGGATATCTGTGACCAATATGCCATCCTTTATGAGGCAGAGTCCTTCAAGGCATCAGCCAAAACCAACACTCACTTGTGGTTTGCTACACAGGCCACTGTAAACGCAGCCAGTCCAGAGGCACGGACACTCTCATCCATTAAACTTAAATGGCATGTCCTATATTTGGCTGTCAAGCCTAAGCTTGCAGCCATCGAATGGTCACAGCTAGGCATGGGCAGAGGCTCATCCACACATGGGCACAGCCTAACCCTGTAGAGACGATGGTGGCAGACACCCTCACCGAAGTGACCCTGCATGGAGAGGAGGAGGCTATGAACACAGAGCCAGGTATGTAGTACAATGCAGGGACAAGGGCTGGGATGTCCTGGATGCCATGCACTCTACAGACCCTGATATGGGGCACATCCCCAATGTGGAGACAGCACCCTCTGTGGAGCCTCCCATGTATCCCATGTCTCACACAGGCAGTCAGGGGACAGGAGGATGGCACAGGTAGGTGTCACCCTATGTGGCTCATAGCAAACCATAAAACATCTATGGCAGTGCTGCTGCATGTAAAACCTGTCTTTTCTCTCACCCTTCGGTACAACACAGGAGTCGGCAGGCATGGTGGATGAGGAGACAGTACTGGAGGATGCAGTCATGGAGACAGTGGAGGAAACACAGGTGGCCATGGATGAGCTAGATGCTGCATCCACAGACAGCCAACCCGCAGCCACTCCCTTTTCCCATGGTGGACAGCAGGGCACAATGCACTTTTTGTGTAAGGATAGATCAAGGAAAAAGTTTACATTGAACACTGTCTTACGTTCTTTCTGCATTTTATTTTACTTTGTATGATATAGTATTTTGTCTCTTTTTTTTTTGATGGCTTAGAACAATGTTGTTTTAAAATGAAATTTTAAAATACTGTGGACCTCATTGCAAATGAGTTATAACTCAGTCGACTCAATCCTAATTCATATGAATCTTTATATGAATAAAACATTTTACTACTTTTACTACTACATGTACACTGCACCACAGCCAAATGTGGTTGACCTGACGGCCTACCGCCACTCAACAGTCTTGTGACAGTGGGGATGAGGGCTCCTCAAGCCACCCATCCTGCTAGACACAGAGGCCCTTCACATGTGATATACTCCGCACTTGCTACCCGGAGGTGCACCAGTTGGAACAAGAGTGGCTCTAGGCACAGAATCAGAACACAGAGGCCCTAGAGGACCTGACCATTGAGGTGAAGTGGATTAGAATGTTGTGAAATGTGTAGGTGAAGTTAAGGCAAAGTCGCCAAATCCCCCTCCATGGATAATTTCACAAAGTTTTTCTATTCAATATGAAATTTGCCATTGGTAACTTCACCTGGCAACTTTGCCTGGAACTTCTCCCTTGGGGTACACCAAGATGAACATTGGTCAAAATGAAACTACTGACACACAAAAGCCTCAAGGCCAGTATCCTGCCCCCCCCACTCCATAGAAGCCTGAAGACCCTGTGCAAGCCCCACCCCTGTAGTACCACCACCACAGGCTGCATCCACTCATCAATCTGTCAGGAGCAATTCTAACACTTTCTGACCTTTGTGCTATCAAGTTACACTCTTAGTGTTATTACTTTATACATCTTAACATACCCCCCCCCCGACCAACCACTCACTTCTTCAGGCTGCCTAGGGATTCCCTCACCCACCAAGCCATCACCATCTCCCCTTGTGTTGTGCCCCAGGCAGCTCAATGTATCCCTTCACTGGGGGGCCCCCTCCCATTGTCCACAGAAGGAGACTTGGCATTCAATTTAGACCAGGCACACGGTGGGGGATCAGCACAGAAGGCATTCGCCAGGGCTGCATGGTGTGAGGGGACCGGAGACCATCATCCAGTTGGCTGAGTGGGTGAGTTTTCCCCTTTTTCTCCCTCCAACCCACCCACCTCTAATGCTGTAGCTGCACACATGCAGCATCTTGGAGAGATGCACTGCGCCATGTGGTGACCCACACCACAAATGCCCACCACTGTGGGTCACCAGGAAACACTCTCAAAGTGCTGCAGGCTCGCTCCTTCCCCCCAGGAAGGAAAATGTCTGATGGATGCTCCTAGCCCTCCCTGCCATCCTCCACTCTTGCCGTCCTGAGCACAGGCAAAAATCTGGAGTCACCAACGTGCCAAGCTATCCCCTATCACTTGGTGTCACAGAGCCGGCTTCAGTTACACTGTTCACTGCCAGCGTGGCATGCTGGCAAATACTCAAAGTGTTGCTACTGCTGCAGCTGGGTTTCATGCAATTTCCCCCCTTGCTAGAGTCGAATACAACCCCAGGTACCTGTACCAATGTGCTGCAATGCACAGAAAGGAGCTACCAGCTGTCTAGTCACTGGTCCTCATATACTGGGGACCTACTATCCAAATCAGGCTCAGTGCCACCACCACCACCACCACCACCACCACCAGTCAAGGGGACACCAGCACCTCCTCCTTTACCACTGTTCCTAATCATGAGCCAGAGACTATTATTTACTGTATTTATTCATTTATTTATTGAATTTGGTTAACCAGGTAGCCCACTGGAATGCAAAGTCCCTTTTTCAGCGGTGACCAGAGTTAATTACAGTGAACACAAAACAATATAGATTATACAGAGTCAGACAATACATGGGGTAATGAACTAGGTGTGCTAAGTCAAATACATGCCAGCACATGGAACAATATACACAAGGGTACAGGAGATTAGTACACAGGCAGGATCGTATTACACATGAAGGCATTAACACAGCATATACAAACAAAAACAAAGTGCTGCATCAGCATGTGGTCTGAAAGCAAAACAAAATGGTTATATTAAATGTACGCTAAAAATAGAAAATAGAGTTAAAAAACTATGTTTCGACCTTAGGTCGTCTTCAGGAAATATCTAAAAGAGAAAAAAACAAAGTTAGTGTAGAGGGGAGGTAAAATAAGGGATATATATATGTGGGGAAAGAAGAAAGGGGAAGGCTCAGGGAGAATAAGTGATAAATGGCAAGATTAAGAGAGAATCTGTGAAACAAAAAGGTGATGATGGGAAAGGCAAGGCATAATAGGAATGAATGAGCTAGAGAAGTCCCCAGGTGGGGACCAATTATCAGGGCCTAGTAAGAACGCTGAAAGGTGACAAATGTGGGAGAAGGAGCCAGAGATGGAGATATATGGTGAAAATGAAAAAGAAATTAAATGTGTACAGATAAAAGCAGACTTTAGGGAAAACAAGGGGTCGCTGAAAGAAGTTAGTAGAAAATGTCTATCATTTAAACTGCTGGGAGCCAAGGCAGATGATCAGCTTGGTTTCCATGTTTTTTCTATGGTCAGAATCCCAGAAGCCCTGCTGAAGGACACAGTATAATTAACACAGTATTACAATGGGGAGGTCTAGTGCTACCAAATGCAAAACCAGAGGCAAGGAGGGATGGCAGCAGCTCCAGGTCAGTGGTTGCAGGAACACAAGCTGCGCATGAGCAGATATGCCTTGAGGCCTTTTTTAAATCTTTCAAGTGTGGAGCAACTTTGGAGGGAGGTAGGAAGCGTGTGCCACAAAGATGGAGCTGAGGTAGCAAAATATCTGAACTCCGTACTTGAACTAACTGTGGGTATTTCTAGTAAAGTGCATCCGGTAGACTTGAGCAATCTCTGTTCTGGCTTAGGAGACAGAATACCTCAGAGGCAGGGTAGAGTAGAACACTTTAGGATTTTAAAAGTGAGACAGAAGAGGGGGTACTCTAGCCTGCCTTCCAAAGATGATCAGTTAAGAGAGATGAAGATGTTGCAGTGATGCATCCTAGGAGGGGCACCCAGGTCAAACGGGCCAGTTTTGTTATAAAGTACTTTGAGTTTATTGATTTCAGTGTTTCTCATTGAGTGAAGAGCAGGGGCCCCATTCTGTAAGAGGGTGAGCAGTGTACTCCTGGCAATAACTCCTTGAGATTCCTTGGTGAGGTCATTACCTAGGCAGTATAGCAAACCAATTTTTTTGGTCCAGGGATTTAGTGAGATAATCAATATGTGCTCTGAAGGAGATTTCTTGATCAAGGTATACCCATAGGTATTTAATAGCCTCTACCACCTCTATCTGGTTACCCCCAGATGTGGATAAGTTTAGCAGGTGCTGCTTCGCTACACCTAGATGCCTGAGGCAGAGGGCTTTAGTCTTTTTGGCATTGAGGACCAGTTTATTTGATGAGAACCACCTTTCTAGCATCAAGAGGTCCTCACTGAGGAGTCAGATGATGATAATGATATCATTGGAGTTCCTATACAGTATTGCATCATCAGCAACAAGCTTCCACAATGACCAGGTAGCTCATTTACAAATAAGAAAAACAGCACTGAGCTCAAAATAGACTATTCAAGGACACCAGCAGTTATGGTTCTTAATGCAGATTGTATACCTTTCCATTTCACTTTCTGAGCCCTGTCAGTCAAGTAATGAGTGAACCACCTGCAGTACAAGTCATCTAGTCCAAACCTCCTGAGGTTTTCTGTTAGGAGACCATGATTAACTAGGTTGAATGCCTTGATGAGATCAAGGAAGATTGCCCTAGTCATACCCCACCCCCCCATCCATGTCACCCAGGATATCTGTGGTCAGCCTAACCACAGCAGTGTCATTGCAATGGATTTTCTGAAACTGTGTTGCCAATTAGTCAAGAGGTGATACTGCTCAAAATATTCTTGAAGCTGGTTATATATAAGCCTTTCCTGAGCTTTAGGAAGTGAGCTAGGTAGGGAGATGGGGCGATATGTTTCTATAGGCTCTTTAGGGTCACCCTTGTGAGCAGGTATTACAGTGGTCTCCTTCCATGAGAGACTTGTTGAATAGCATGACAACAGGAGAGGCAATTGCAGGAGCAGCTATCTTTAGCAACTTTGGCTCCAGATTATCAAAACCCTCAGAGACCTCTGCTTTTAGTCTTTGTAGTAGAGTTAGAACCTCTTTTCTGGTTATCCATCTAAAATGGAATTGGGGTATTCAGGGTGGTTCCTGAGAAGGGAATTTTAGGCCTATCTAGGTCTATGAAGAATTTGTTTAAGGCATTGGCAGTTTCAAGGTTGTCATTAAGTAGCTTACCCTCAGCCAGGATGTCTGATTCAGAGTGAGCAGGTCGACCCTTTAGAAGGGTGTTTATATGGGTCCAGAATTTTTTGGGGTTGGACAGGTTATTGTCTTGCAGATTCCTAACATATTTTCTCTTGGCCACTAGTTTTACAGGTATTCCTGTACTCCCTGTACTTATCCCAATCTGATTCGTGGCCAGTATTTTTGAACACTGCCCACGCCTTATCTCTCCACCTCAGTAGCTTTGTAAGATCAGTATCCAGCCATTCCAACCTCTGACCTTTTATCCAAATTTGTTTAAGGGGCATGGAGGTTAACAGCAAATAGGAAATTGTTGGTAAAGACGTGAAGGGCACCATTAATATCATGGAGATATTTGGTTATTGCCATTGCACATTGGACAAGGTTGTTTGGAAGGCAACATCATCAAATTTTGAGAAATCTCTGGTGAGAAAGATTCTAGGTGAATGCTTGGGAGCACTATTTTTCCATATACAGAATGTTAGGGAGGGGTCACTTCAACAGTCTGCAAGTATACCCGCAGCTTTTACCCTATCTGGGCTGGAGACTAGGATCCAGTCAAGCAAGGTACTGTATGTTTCCTCTTGGACTGATACTCTTGTTGCCACCTTCCCCAGCACCCACCAGCATGGATGCCACACATGTGGCAGAGAATAATTTGGCGGAACAAATGTCACCACCCCACTTCCACCAACTACTCTTTTGCTACTGCTGGCCTCAGAGCCAATGGATGAAGCTGCTGCAGAGGTAGTTTTTTAGGTGCAACAACATTTTGCCACACAGAACCTCAGCATTTTGACTGTCTTGCCAGCACCTCTCCCTTTATTTGAGTTTCTTTTTCCCAGTCATTTTATATATTTAGATTTTTTGCATTATTTGTTTTACCCCCTGCACCCGACCAGCCTCTGGTTCAGGCCTTCTGCCAAGGAACTCCCCCATTCTCTACTCCAAACCCACCCCGGCACCAGCTTCCTGATCCCATATTGCAGCGGCCCAGGGTAGCCCGATGCAACCCATCGTCGGGCAGGTTCCCTCCTTCTGGGGGGAAATTACCTTATGGCATTCCTTTTCTCAACCCTAGGTGTTGCTGAGATCAGTCCTCGCTCTCCGGGGGCTCCGTGGAGGTGGGGATCCAGGTGACCATCATCCGGTCACGCGGACACCATTTTTCTGTGTTTTCCTGGCACCCCTGATGTTGCGCTGCATCTTGTAGTGCTCCTGGTCTCCACTGGGGGCCACTATAGAGCAAGGCATCACCCTAACCCACCCCAGGAGAGGAGAGGAGAGCAGTCCTCTGTATGCTCAATCCTCTCCTGCCCCTGCCGCCCCCCCAATGACCTGAGTCCATTCCTGAACTCGCGTCGCTGGTGTGGTGGTTTGAGGCAAGACACCAGCGCTTCAGCCCTCTGCGCCACCGGGCCAGCCCTATATTTAGATTTTTAATATTGCAAGGAGAAAAAAATAAACACTGCAATCAAACTAAATACCAGCAGCAGCAGACAACACCTTGCCAGAGGGATTAGCAGTCTTTTTTCCCTTCCTGGTTGCTCAGAGATCCGAGATTGTGATGTGGTGCTGGTTGCCTTAAACTGTGTTACAGCACAACTTGCATCCACCCTGATGTTAACATGGTTTAAGACAACTGTGTTAGTCAAGAACCATGCTAAAACCCTGCTCTGAGCTGAGTTAAGGGAATTTGGGCAATATGGAAGACAATTTATCTGCTTCATTTTAATTTTCTTTTGTCAGGCTCGCTTCAAAGAAAACAAGCATTTGTCAAGACCGAATGTTGTCTTGCTGGCATTGGCATTGTAGTGCAGGAGTTAGAGAGATGCATAATAGGAATAGCAGTGAAGTATGGAACTGATGCCAACCCAACCCCACCCTGCAGAGACCGACAGGCATTGAGATGTGCCTTTGGGTCATCGGCCATAACACCCCTGACGCCTGTCAGTCTTTACAGGGTGGGACATTATGGTTATAAACCCTAATGCCCAGGGTGTTTGTTGGTATTTGCACTCCAAATTTTCAACTTGGGCTTTCTGTGACCCCACCTCATGAAAGCATTTGGGACCTCCACTTATGAGCAGTGGAACTGTGATTTTGTTAATCTGTCCCCAACATTGAGTTCCCACAGTGACCACGCCATTCTGCACCAGCTGTACCATTCATAAGGAGGTGTGAAGAAATGGTAATGTTGAAAATCTGGAGTGAAAATATAAAAAATCTCAGTTATGAGCATACATGGAAACTGCGCAATGCACGCTCATAACACAGTCAGTTTGTGGAATTTTTTCACCAAATTTTCAACATAGGCACTTTGGGACCTCTGCTCATGAACAGTGTCACTGCAATTTTCTTAATCTGTCCCAAACATTGATCTCCCATAGTGACCGCGCCAGATGTGCGAAAACACATTTCAGGCAGGATGTGAAAAATGACAGCTATATTGTTCATCAGGAGGTGTGAAAAAATGCCAATGTTGAAAATCTGGAGTGAAAATATTAACAGTTCTCAAAGTTACAAGCATAACTGGAAACTATGCAATGCACACTCATAACACAGTCATTTTGTGGAATTTGTTCACCAAATTTGCAACATAGGCTTTTTGGGAACCTCGAGAACAGTGACACTGTTGTTTCATTAATCGGTCCTGAAAGGCGATTCTGTGCAAAGACCACAAAATCATCTTTCGGGACCGAATAATGAAATGACAGTGACTGAGATCATGAGGTGGGATCACAAGAACCCCATGTTAAAAATTTGGAGCCAAAAGTCACAAAAATGGCCGAGATATCCACCTAAGTTGAACCCCCCCCATTGATGCCATTATGGAGCTTACCATGATTTTCTTCAGTTCGCTGTCGGCTTTTGAAGAGTTCAGTCGTGTCCTGCTCCACCGAAGATTGTTGTGCCAGGCTCCGGGGTAAGTATGGGGTGAGGTGGAGGTGGGCAGGAGGCAGGGAGGTGGGGTGCGTAGAGGGTGGGTGCGGGTTGGGGGAGGGAGCACTCTGACTCAACGATGGACAGTTTTCTTATTTTCAGGAATGAACATCGTGGGAAGGTCTTCTTTATTTACAGGTGAAATTAAACAACTGTTGAGCACAAAGGAAGTGGGCTCCCAGTGTGCCCCATGACTTTGGGGGGGTTTATGTTTACATACTGGAGTGGGCTGTCAGTGTGGCACACAATGGGAGTGGGGTGGGGGCAGGAACATACTGACATAGTTGGCTTCAGAACACACGCAGGAACACTGGGGTGGGCTCCCAATGTGCCACACAATCTTGAGGGAGGGTTATAAACATGCCAACAGGGGGACTGGGCACTCCCGAAGTCAGGTTGCTGGGGATTATGAGAGGCGGACAGTGACAGCTGCTGCCATGTTTATTGAAATGTTTCAGCAGGCAAGGCACACTCTGCAGTGATGGGATGCTCCCTCATTGCAGTGGTGAAATTCTTTTAAGTTGATGGCATGCTTCTCAAGGGCTGTCATAGACAGCATGCTCATTCATTGGTGCCACAGAGACCAGTTCAAAAAAGCAGTGTCACCATTGGCCATAACACGGCTGCAGCTCCACAACCTGCTACTCCAGCAAGCTGTCACAAAATGTTGCTTGCGCTGTGCATACAAGACAACATAAAAATATATTAAGTGTTCATCTTAAAGAGCTAGTGGAGCCAAAACAAGCACAAAAAAAAAAAAAAAATACAAATTTTGAGAAATAGTCTGTGTTTTCTTATTTTCAGGAATGAACATCGCAGGAAGGCTTTCTTTATTTACAGGTGAAATTAAACAACTGTTGAGCACACAGGGGTGGGCTCCCAGTGTGCCCCATGACTTTGGGGGGGTTATGTTGGCCACACTGTAGTGGGCTCTCAGTGTGGCACACAATGGGGCTGGGGTGGGGATAGGAACATGCCAACGCGGTTGGCTTCAGAACACACACAAGCACACCGGGGTGGGCTCCAGTGTGCCACACACCTTGAGGGGGGTTATAACATGTCGACATGGGGATTGGGCACCCCCAAAGTTGGTTTGCTGGGGATTGTGTGAGGTGGACGGCGACAGCCGCCACCATGTTTATTGAAATGTTTCAGCAGGCAAGGCACACCCTGCAATGATAGGATGCTCCCTCATTGCAGTGGTGAAATTCTTTCAAGTTGATGGCATGCTTCTCAAGGGCTGTCATAGACAGCGTGCTCTTTCATTGGTGCCACAGAGAGCAGCCCAAAAAAGCAGTGGTACCCTTGGCCACAACACGGCTGCAGCTCCACAACCTGCTACTCCAGCAAGCTGTCACAAAATGTTGCTTGCGCTGTGTGTGCAAGACAACATAAAAATATATTAAGTGTTCATCTTAAAGAGCTAGTGGAGCCAAAACAAGCACAAAAGAAAACAATACAAATTTTGAGAAGTAGTCTGTGGTAAGTTTTCATTTCTGAAGCATTCTTCTTTTTCCTTTTGCTCATTTGAAAGTTATCTGTGTGATAACATTGTGCTGTATGTGAGGAACAGCTCTTAGCCTGGCAGCTGACATACCTATCTCTGTTCCCCTCACTACATCATCAGCATTGTAATCTCACTGATAGTGACATCACAGATGACTGACCTGGCAGTTTCTAAGCAGCAGTGATGTCACAGTTGGTGAAATCACAGTACTGATTATGTAATGGGGGACTAGAGAGAGGTATGTCAGCTGTCTGGCAGAGTGCTGTCCCACACATCACACTAACTAACATCAGGCAAACAATCTAATTAACCCAAGGGAAAAGAAAAAGTACCTCAGATATAAAAAGTATCGTTTGACTGCTTTGAAAAACTAACATTAGTTTTTTGCAGTACGCTGGCTCTTTAACTCCTGGGGGCTGAATCTATATGTAATTTCCTGACCCTCACTTTTTTTTCCCTCAGGTTCCCATAGAGGGTCAAGATCCTCATCTCATCCCCACCTGGGCTGATAACCTCCTGAAATCTGTCCTTCTTCTCCTCAACCTCACTTCCTGCACTCCGTATTTCCTTCTCCGCATCTAATGCCCTGCGTGATGAAACAGTCAGATCTGCCATATCAGACAGTGAGTCATGCTCAGGCTCGTCAACCCATTTGTCAACCACCTCATTATCCTCAACCATATTCCCAGAGCAAGACATTTTGGGGGGTTCTTGGACCACCCCTGTTATCACTGCTCCCATTGCCAGCAATGCCAGCATCAGCACCCACCAGCATTCATGCCACAGATGTTGCTGAGAAACAGTTAGCCACAGTAATGCCCCCACTTACACCAACTACTCCTTTTCAAGTACTCCTGGCTGTACCGGCCCCTGATGAACCTCTTAATTTAATTTATTTAGTTGTTTACCCAGGTGTAGCACACTAAGCTGAAAGCTTTTTTTACAGGAGCAACCTGGAAGCACAGGGAAGTTAAGTGACTTGCTCAGGGTCACACAGTATGCAAGTGAAAGCCATGGGATTCAAACCCATGTCTGGTCTACTGGATGTCACCAGATTTGCAGCTCAGAGACTTAAACCACTGCGCTGTGCCAGAAGTAGTTATGGTACCCTTCTGAACAACGCAATCTATGCTCGTCTTGGCAGCATTGCTGCTGCGAGCAACTCCTACTTTACTGGACCATCTTTTGATGGGCATTTTGTTATATGTATTGAGTTAGGAACACAACACATACAGAACAGTGGATGGTCACCCATCCACAACAAGGCTGTGTTTCCCTCGAGGGAGTTGATGACATTATAGAGACCTCAAGAGCGAAGTTTGAGAGGTCTCGCTGATGTCATCAACTCCTGAGAGGGGAACACAGCCTTAGTTGTGGATGAGCAACCATCCACTGTTTTATATAGTATATGGATAGCCTTTATTGTCCATGGAAATCAGTGGCTTTTTTAATGTTTACCTTTTTTTTTTCTGGTGCCATTCCGTATTCCGCTCGCTCTGGCTTCTCCTGCTTCTGCTTGCTCCGTCTTCTCACAGTCAGACCATGCTGGTCTGACTAAACTCCTTCCTTTGGTTTTGTTCTTCTGTGGCCACACAGTTTCATTTTAAATTAAAAAAAAAAGTAATTTTATTTTCTGACAAAGAGTCGTGTGAAGTTCTATGGGTGTCACTTAGTGGGTCTACTGTTCGGCACTCGGTAAATCACACTGCCATGTTTTTTGTTTGCATTCTGGTGGGTCCTCAATGAGTGAGCCAATCAGGTGAGAGAACAAGGCTAAAAAGCTTTTGTACTATTGATGTGACGTCAGAATGATAGTACAACAGCTTTTTTGACCTTTGAGCTGCCCTACAACAACATTTAGAAAGCCACTGATTTACGTGGACAATAAGGGCTATCCATTTACTATAACACTTTACAAGACTTTATTGAGGTACACAGACAGGAATCAACACCACCATTATTTTTTTTTCTTTTTTTATTATTTTTTTCTTTGCACGCAAACTATACACAAAAGGGATTTCAGGGACTAAGGGGACATGTAATATGCAACAACTGAGGTAATTATAACACTGCTACTGTGTACACAAAGGCCCGGATATTCAGACTGCACCAGGCAGTGGCGCAAGCATGGGCGTAGTGCAACTGTAACGCGCAGGAGCCAGGTCCAGGTGTTATTCAATGGGGATGCACCATGGTACAGCACCATTGAATATGGCATGGTCAGCGCACATACTGCACAAGGCGCAGTGGCATTGTGCTGGTGCAAGCCACAGATAGGGAGCACGGGGATGCACCAGTGCAAGTGCAGTTGCTCTAGGCTCATCACCCACAATATTCAGCAGGGGGTATGCAAATGAGGGCATAATATATGCAAGGTGCAAATGGGACTATTTGCATGTCATTATGGCCCTATTTGCATGCCTTGCGCAGGGCAGCCTGACAACGTGTGCCTGGCACCCTGCAAAGCATGACGTGTGCAGTGGGGATCCCAGGGCATCCCCTGCCCTATAGCTGCGATTGCGGTATATGTATTACAAAATTCCCTGGTAGTCTTGTGCCCCCCCGAGTCCCCGATTCCCTGATAAATGTAATACATGACCATCCCTGGTGGTCTAGTGGTTCCCCTCCCACCCGAGTCCCCGATTCCCCGATATATGTAAATATGACCATCCCAGGTGGTGTAGTGGACCCCCTGCCGTTGCCACAATCAAGGTAAACCTCTGTAATTAAATGCCTTGGTGATCCAGTGGCACCCCCCCCTCCTACCCACACAGAACCCCTTGCCCACCCTGCTCCCCTCATCATTGGTGGGCGCTACATCCTGCCCTCATACTGCCTGGCCACCCACCGAATGACAGGTACAGTATGGGCTGTAAGCCCATTGGTCCCCAGTGTGGACCAATGGGCTTGCAGGGCATACTGTACTAGACAGTCCCAAATAAATACAGCTCCAGTCCCATGGATCATTGCAACCTTCACCTTAGGGGCACAATATGCAGGTGAAGTTACTAAATCCACAATTTGTGAAGTTCTAGCTGTAAGGTGAAACTGAACTTTGCTTTGTAGATTAAATTCATGAATTTTGGCAAATTTCTCCATGAAGCAAAGTTTTCTAACTTCACCCACCACTAATGGGGATGTGCAGAGGCATAGACCCGCATTGGTGAACTTCTTGAGGGGCTAATAGACCACCTACTATCCAGGGCCATCACAGTCACCCAGTCTGTCCCTGGGCCACTCCCAGATGTACCAGCTGAGGCCCACACTTGGCAGCCCCCATGGCCCCGAGTCAGAGCCTGATGCCTCAATATACCCCACACAAGCAGGTGCCAGACACACAGCTGGCAACATGGAGGAGGCAAGGCAATGGCAAAGACTGGGCATCTGTGCACTTGGGCTTCCACACTGCTAGGACAACTGTCTAGGAAGCAGTGATTTCTGTGATTTACCTATGCCAACCCGACAACACTGTTGTCAATGTTTGGCATAGAGACATCTCAATGATGACAGGCAAAAGTTCGCCTGTCAGACATCGGTCTGTTTTTCTATCGGGGGCTGCACCCTTAGAACCCCCCATGCGGGGGCTGGGTCTCCCACACCCCCTTTTAAAAATTGTTGACTTTAAGTCAGAGTTAACACAAGGGGGGGGGGTGAAACACATTGAAAGGATAAAATTTCGCCATTGGGTCCCCCACAGCGACATTTTTGAAACTTGTTGAAAATGTCGCTGTGGGGGATTTCATCGACGGGGTTTCACCCTTGCATCGGTACACCGATTTCTTCCAGCAGCACCCTGCTACTAACACAGTGACATGAATGCAGATATCTTACACATGCCTGGAACACATATCACCCTCTAGTACACAGCCATATATCACACCCCGGTACACAGCCATATATAAACACCATGTATACAGCCACATATGACCACCTCATGCAACCAGGAACATGTTTACTTATACTTCTCGTGGGTAGAAAAGCACTTAGGTTGGGACATCATTACAGTGCCATCGACAGAATACCACTGCACGAGAGCATGATGTGCCATCTGTCTGGACAGTATCTCAACACTATGCCTCTGATGGTCCGCCCGCCTCATCACTTGGTGGGACATCCCCATGTCTATCTTGCAGCAAGGGTAGCTGTTGGCACATAGCCATGTTGTGCAACAGGGTACATGCTGTGAACACACTGCATGCCCTTCCTGAGGCAAGCATCATCATGTCCCCATCAGATCCAGGTACTGGAACCTCATATTCAGCAGCCCGATTGTCCTCTTGATCACAGAACATGTCTTCCTGTTCCTATGGGCCTTGTTGTACGCCTCTTCCTCTGTGCTGTTTGTCACCAGATATAGGGTCATAAGGCATGGCCATAATGGGTATCTGCCGTCACCTATGCAGTACGACCTATGGCAATGCATCCGTCTGTGTTGCACCTGTGCTGCATATGAATACTCACCTATCAGCCATCCATTCCCATCCCCACAGGCAGCCAGGAGGGCACACAGCCTGGACCTGTTGAAGATGTAGGAGTTATGACAAGACTCAGGGTACTTGATGCATATGTTGGTGAGGATACCTGCAGCATCACGTACTGTCTGGCAGTTTATGCTGTGGTACTCTTGTGGTTCCTGTATGCCTCTTCATCCAGCAACAGTGCAAGAATTTCAACATGGATGTAGTTGATTGTCCCCACTACACTGGGCATGCCACACATGGCATTGAATGCCACCTTTGTGGACTGTTTGTTGGCCTCTGCAGTGGGGAATGCTATGTGTTCATGCACATGCATATGAAGGAGCAGGACATCTGTTACCTGCTTCAGTGCCCTGGACATGGATGACTGGCTGACACCCATGACATCCCCTGCCACCCTATGGAAGGAGCCAGTTGCATGGTAGGCCAGTGCACATAGCGCCTTTGTCTCCATGGAGATCACATGTGCCCACTGAGTACATGGGGTCACATTACCCCAGATAAGTTCACTCAGCCATGAAATGGTGGCATGGTCCAAATTAAATCACTCCAAGCAGTGTGTGTCCTGCTGGGCATAGGCATCCAGGTAGGGCCAGAATACATGTGACCAATGCCTCACCTGCAATGTCTGCTCACACTGCACCTCACCATCCAGCAGGAGGGCATTTAGTAATAGTCCTGGACAAATCCTCTGTATCTCTGTGTGTACCCAATGACAGAGATGCTGACAAAGATGCAGATAGGGATGTCACCCAGACCTTCACTTTGGCCATGAGCCTCTTTAAAGGACATGTTCCCAGCATGTTGGCAGTGTGATACGGCCATGCACAGATGTTATGGGGCCACAGCTGTCCCATACATCTAGGAAAATGACAGCAGCACAGACAGCAAGCTGCTTTGGCACCACAGGTTTGAAGAGTGGGGGGCAAACCCCTATAGACTGTGATGTATGTCTGAAAGGATATACATTGACAGTCCAGAGCGGGCATTGTCTGTGAGCTGGCAGAGCCGGGTGAGGTATGTATGCAACAGGCAGGGGGTGTGTGTGTGTGTGTGGGGGGATTTGCATGAAATGTGTTGTGGGACCTGTAATGTTGATTTCTGTGCCCTTTGTTTCCACAGAACTTCAGAGGCCATCCAGACAAACTTGTCCTCATCTGCCAGGAGCAGCCTGATAGGCCGGTGGCAGTGGTGGTGGCCCAGTGGGCACGCTGGCTCCTGCAGGGGCCACATTTCCTCTTGTGGTTAGTGGTTAGCAGAGGCATCTTTTACAAAGATGATGATGTGGAGCTGTGGATGGTAGATGAGCCCTCAAAGATATGTGTTGTGCATGTGTCGTAACAATGAGTAGCAACTGTACATCAGTGTCCCTGCATGTGATCCTGCTCATGACTATCCTCTGTATGTTCCTCTCATTACAGTGCTGGAGCACCTTGGTGCATGGAGCTGACTCATCCTGGTGGTGCATGGGCACTCCCCCTCCTCTTTGAGGGGGTCTAGCGAGGACTCCATGGAGGGGAAGGATGACTAGGAGCACCTCAGCAGATGGCCCTGACCCATGATATTGACTACATGTGTTTTATATATGACCTGTCTATTGACACTATTGTTTATTATGCAGAAAAATACAAGTTGATACAGTAATAAACTGTACAGACGCATGTATCTGGTGTCCATGTCTTTATTCTAGATGGTGCTGGCATGCAGCTGTCCGCAGAAGGATTTGTGGCTTGGGGGGACATCCAGCAGGCCTGCTGACTGTGCGGGGGGGGCCTGTGGGCCATGTGATGTGTACGGAGAGCTTTATGCAGTGTTGAAGGTGGTGGTAAAATGTGTGTAGTAGTGATCAACCGATGCCATTCAATAGTTTAGCAGTGTGCCACTGTGCCAGCTATTAGTGGGCAGCTGCACAACAGCTGCATGACTGGTTCTGGGCCTCTGTTGCAAGGGAGAACCTTCACAGTGGTGGTGGTGCTGAAAAAGCCAGTGCCTATAGCCCCTACAGTCCAGGTGGTCCAACCTGCAGACCCTGCATGCCTGTGGTTTATGGCAGCCCTACACATGGCATAGTGTTGTGCATGTGGCACCACACACTGGACGGTCGTATTGTACTTATTGCATGCATATGTGTGTGGGGGGGAGGGCACATGTGCTGTTGCACAGCCATGCCCCTCCACCCATGTGTAGTGCTTCTGCAGCACAGCTACATGTGGGATGCCTATGCACACCTCAGTGTGCGATATATGCATATCGCATGCCCATGGCATATGGGGGGTCAGGGTCATATGTCCTTATGCGTGTGTGCTGCATGTCATTTAACCACTGTGGCTCCTTAGTGCATGGGCCCTAATATTCATAATTCTATGTCATAACGGACACTATTACGCATGCAGTTGATGATAATGAGACTGTGATACACACTCAATATTCCCAGTCCCTTTCTGCTTTGACAGGTTAAACTAATGAATGTTGTGAAGAAATATTATACATACTTCCAGTTTTCAGTGATCACACTTCTGCAGTTTATGGACTGGGACTTTTTCTGTTATTTTTCTGGATAATACTTTAATAGTGCCCCAAAAGAAAGAAGACCTTTGGTCCATCATATTGCTGGTGAATTTCTATTATCCATCCGCATCTACTGTAACAAACACTTGCTTCATATCATGCACCTCTGTCTCCACATGTCTTGAAAATTAATTCTGGTAAGGTTACATCATACTTTCCAAAGCAGCCCAGTCTCTGTTATCTGAGATGGCCTTCACCAATGAGTTTAGGTCTGTCTGCTTGCTTGTCTGCCTAGCTTTAAACCGAGGTCCCATCTGCCTGGATTAGTAGTTCAGGTGGATGTAAAAGATCCCATGGCACTTATTGAAAAGAGTAGGGGAATTTCCCCGGTGTCCTGGCCAAATTTTCCTCATTCACTAAAAATAACACCAACAGCTTAACCTGGTTCAAGGTCAGTTGGCATTCATTTGTTATCCCCCTCCCCGGGTCGTGCCTGAAAATAGGCAGGATTTGTCCAGTGCACTTACATGGTCAACAAAAAATAAATAAATAAAAAATAAATCTAGCTGTCTGTCTATCTATATATCTACCTATCTACCTGTCTGTCTCTCTGTCTATTCATTATTTTAAGCCGTTTTTAAGCAACCAAGTTTCCACTGCATCTAGTCAGCACTTTGTTCTAGTGTCTCTTGTACATCAGTAGTTCTTAGTTTGTAGTCAAGGTTCTTTGCTTGGTGTTAAATCATACACAGACAGCAGTAGTGCTAGGTATCACAAACTGCTGTGTTAGCACTGTGTAGTCATTTCATCCTGGCTAGAGCCCCTTCTGACCTTTAATTACTATGTTACTCTTAAAATAATAATGAAAAACTTCATTTAAAGGCACTGTTTTGGACTTCCTCAAGTACAAATATTAGAAAACACAAATGCTTATGTAGGCACTGGAGTTTCATAGTGTATAGCTTTACACTCAATGGCACCTTAAGGGAGTAGTCCACTCAGAATTTGCAAAAACACATGTTATGCAGAGTGTTTTGAGTTGTATGTAAAGTTCTAGTGTGTCCAGCCCTCTGTCTATTATTAAGAGTTATTAGCCTTATTAACCTGTTATTAACCTGCTAGCTTTATGGTAGATTTATGACCCCTGGGGATCTCCATCTCAAATAGGTTTATTGCCTTTCTTGCTCCTACAATGCACCCTGTCTCATGTGACAGCGATGTAGCCAAGCCCATAGATTTAGCATATGCACAGCTTTAAAATCAGTTCACAACAGCAGAGGTGTGTAACTGTTCTTATCCAGTGAGCACAAATGGCAACAGTTACAGTTTAGCAGATACCTGAGAGCTAGCTGAGTGGGGTTTCTGTAAGAAAACATCTACTAAATAGCTCTAATTCACTATTTTTGTTTTCTATATGTGTAAGGTCTAGCTAGCAGGAGTGTTTTCATTTTAAAACTGTTAATTTCATCAAATTATACACAACCATAAAAGCACAGAAGTTGCCTAGATTATCAATGCTATAATTAGCAAAAACTCTAGCTGTTTTCTAACAGAAAACCCACTCAGTTAGATTTCAAGTATTTGCTAAACTGTAAATATAGGTACCAGCATTCTATTAGGTAAAACTGGCAGTTAGTGCTGATTTTGCTCTGTGACATGATTTTCATTTTTTTTTTACAAATGTGAAGTATGTTTCTAATAAAGTATTAAAGTATGTATGTGTGAGTTATTTAATTAGATCGGCAAATAAAATATAAAACAAGTGGTTTACCATTTAAAAAAGTGCAATACACTAAGTTTGTAGTGCAGTGAACTATTGTGAAATGGAATTGAGTGTGTCCCAGAAATAGTCACTGTCAACTTGGCATTCTGTTGCTTTTGTGCCAGAGCACACACGGGAGAGAAATTGACTTCAGAGTATTCTGCAGTTTCTAGGCTACAGATTCATACCACACACTTCATATATTTGTTCAGTAAAAAATGTATGAAATAGGCTGGCCCAGTGGCGCTGAGGGTTGAGGTGCTGGATGCCAGACCTCGCGCTGTTCCGTGACCCAGATTCGGGAATGAGACCAGAATGTTGGAGGTCAGTGGGGGTGGGAGGTGCTGGATTAAGCTGTCATCTGACAGCTCTCCTCTCCATAGGAGGACTTGACAATGCACTGGATAGTGGACAGTGGCAGTAGGGTGAGGACACTGTTGGGTGCTTGGCAGCAGCTGTGTCTCCACATGGCTTCTCGCCTGGATTTTGGTACTTCAGGCTGGCGCCCTCTGGGGCACTTAGAGACCATGACATAGCTTACACACATGGGAAAAAGAAGTGAGAAAAAACACAACTTCCTGGCATTGTGCACTATGATGCCAGGACCCTGCTGAATACTGGGGATGCTGTAGGTACCCCCAGCACTCAGAGCTGTAGGAAGGCATTTTGGTGCCCTGGGCAAGAGACTATTTTTCGCCTCTTCAGAAAAGAGCCGGGGGTCTGGGGTGCAAGGCCCCCAGAAGCTCTGGGGGTTGCATGCCTTTGGTGGGTTTGGGGAGCATTTCTGAAGAAAACATACTTTAATACAGAAAAGTAACATCTAAAAATATAGTCTTTGAGCATGAGCGCAGACAGAGACAATATTTAAGTGTGTAAACAAAGGAAAAACTAAAATTGAATTCTCTCTCAAGCCTTGACCCTGCCTATCTCCTCCTTCCTAGATACCCAGATCCAGTATTGCAACCCTCTCCTCCAGCTTGTTCCAGCCTCCCTCTTTCTCCACATTTGTTATGCCATATTGTTCCTTCCATGTTTTTTTAGCAGTGGTGAGGGGCCCTTTAGGCTTCTTTCAGTTTAGTGGGTGCATTTGTTGTCCGCATCTGCACAGCATCTCCCTCTGCTGGTTTAAAGCTGCCTAATTTTTTAAATAATTCTTTAAACTTGCTCCCTGGTATCCTGATGCCCTCCTCAGAGGGTTGAGGGATATCCAGCTTGAATAACTTTCATTCCATCCAAGAGTGGCTCCAATATCCCAGGCACCCCATCCCTCCTGCCTGTACCACTCCATCAGCCATGAGTTGAAGTGAGCAATTGGATGAACCCTCTTCTAGTTCTCCCTTCTGCTCAAACTGACAGAAAAAACTCAGAAGTCAGTGAGGCAGCTGCCAGCTTGGATGTCCCCCACAAAATTTCTAAAGCTATTCTTAACCTCCTCTAGGAGTCTGCAAACCAGGTTATCAGTGCCTAGTAGGATTGTTTTCCACTCTATTGACAATTCTTTCTATCCTGTTTACATCCCATCCAACCAAAGCCCCAGAAGGCATCTAACCTTCCTGTCCCCTACTTCTCTGCACCCACCACCCCTTCTGTCTTCTTTATGATGGAATCACCTATCACAAGCTCTTTCCTAGCACTGTTTTGCCTCTTGGACTCCGATCGTATGTAAGGTGTACTCTTAAGCACAGACCTGGTCTCTTGCATGCCTGCAGGGTATGGCCTTTTCACTTGGGGGACTAGATGAACCAAATTGCACATGGGGGTGAATCTGTTTGCTGTTGCCACCTCAGGGTCTCAGCCTGTATAGACCCTTCTTCCCCCATACCCCCTACCTACAGTAGGTGTGGCACGGTGTGCGGTGGAAAGGAGTGGTGGCTGCTTGCACCAGTGTCCACTGGGAATCACTGTAAGAAGGTAAGTTCTTCCTTTACTGCATCCAGCTCCACAGTGAGTGCTGCAAACCTGCTGCACACCAGGCAACATTGCTGCCTCCTGAGGACTTTCCTGAAGATGACTGCACCACGAGTGCTGCGGCCTGTGATGCCTCCTTCCTACCTTGTCCCCCCATAGCTCTCCACATCCTTCTCAAATGGCCCTTATGCCCCTGCTTTACTTGTTGACATAGGGTCCCCATCCCTAGTGCTTCACTAGCGCTGCTGAAGTTGTTTCATGGGCAGAGACTCTTTTATCAGGGGGTATCCCAGATAACATTTCTCTGGCAGTCACTTAAAAACCCATAATCTTCACCCGCTCTACCACTATTCTGGATATCTCCTTACCCTACTTTAATCCCACCTTGTCCTTCAGATTATTTTGTTTGCTGGCACCAGCACACAGAAATCACAGTTTCGGTCCCTTCCTGCATTCCCACAGGATGCCCAAGCATGTATAGCAAAGCTCCTTCAATGTCCCTTTATCTTTTTTAAGTGTAGTCCCCTTCAGACTCCCTGCAGATTAATGATTTTATTTTTAATACTGCCAATACCCACCCCCAGATTGACACACACAAAGAAAGGAGACTTGAGTTTCAACTGTTTTCTTTTCTTTTTTTTTTACTGTTAATCCCCCACCCCCCACACACACACAGAATAATTTTTGTTTCTGTAAATACCACTGCCTGCTGATTTCATAGTAGGGGCTGGGTCAGACTCAGGACTGACTCGGGAGGCGTGAGGCACAGGGCTTTTATTTAAAAAAATGTAGCCAGCCTAGGCCCCAGCCAGCAGACTTGGTTACAAAGGCAGCCAGCAGCACGAACTAAGTAATTACTGCTGGGACACCCGGATGGGATTAGGAAAGCAGTAGATGGGGTGGGCAGATGGCAGGGGCAGCCAAGCCAAGCAGCCTCCAGGCTTAGTCGGGGAGTTGGCAGGAGTCGGCAAGACAGGTGGGTGGGACGGCTGGCAGGGACCCAGGACTGAGGAATCAAGAATCATTGAATCAGCTTTTGCAAGGTGGAAGTCCTGGACCATGGATGTGGAGAACAAGACGTTGTTTTGTACTGTCTTGTAAAAATATAAAAGTGCCTCAGGAGTTGGCAAGAGGGGCAGGGGACTGGGACCCAGGGCCAGACCAGAAGGGATCTCATTATTCACAAATGATCAATCAGCCTGCCTCAGAGGGAGGATGAATGAATCGGGGGTGAGGGAGAACAAGGCCGCACTGGCCACTCAGTCAGCACAAGGGTCCACTCCAAAAGCAAAGCAAAATGGACAAGTTATATACACAGCAGCCAGCCCTGAGCCCAATTATCTAATCCTATATATCCTAGGCTAACCCTTTGCCTTCTTTCAACCAGGGACGATCACAAAGTAGTTTTTACTTTTTTTTCAACGCTCCCCCAAAACACACAGACCATCATCATTTATTTAATTAGACGGATCACGGACATGGAAGGAAGTTTTGTTCTCTTGTCGAAAAATGCTGCTACACAAAATCAATTTAAACAGTCCACGCTCTCTCTCTCTCTCTATAATACTAGTCGCTCTCTCCTTTACTCCAGCTCTCCTCTAACTGCCTCTGCTTAACTGCTCTGCCACTCTAACAACACTCTGGAGTCTGCTTACCTTATATAATTTACTGAGCACCAGCCTGCCCCCACAAACTAACTGTCTGCTCGGTATACCATGGGATTGTTCTTCTTGCTGCAGCAGCATATCATGTGATTCCCCCCTTGACTTGCTGGTCTGCGGATGCGCCCCGCTGGCAGCAAATAGTAATTACCTAAAGAAAGTTAAAAAAAAAAAAAGTTGCAGTGCTCACTATTTCAAGTGAATAATGAGTGAGCTTCAGATGAAACTGCGCCCCTAGAGGCTTGCGCCCGGGCGGCTGCCCCACCCGCCCACCCTTCCCAATGTACTGCCAGCACTAGTGACAGGAAGGGCTAAATAAAAATTTTAAACCCTGCTAATGTTTGAAGAGCTGCTGACACCTCAAAAAAACTTGAAAAACATATTTAGGTACAATTCAGCTTGCTTCCATATATATTCTATAGATTTCTCTTCAACATTATTTCTTACTGAGGAAATTTGCATGAATACATGATCCCTGTACCTCAGAGTTCATCTGCCTCTATAGGTTACTCCCTACCTCAAGTCATAATCCTCTGTTGTGACATCACAATCTGTTGCCATGGGAGTAACTGTGATGTGACAAGCAGTGCATTATGACTTGAAGTAGGGAGAAAGCAATAAGAACAGATAAACTTTTCAGGAGCAAGCATCCTGTTTTCATGCAAATCACGTCAGTAATAAATAATGGGGAAAAGGAATACAGAACTAATGTGGAATACAAGCCAAACTGTGTCTAAATATTATGTTTTGTTAAAGTTCTCCTGACAGTGTCAGCTGCTCTTTAATAGGACACTGAAGCAGCAATATGACTGAGGGGCAGTAAAGGAATAAAGAGGTTTATATTGGCTGCAGCAGGACATGGATGGGGGGCAGTGTATGAACTGCAGTAGGATTGTGTATGTGCTGCCTGTCGACAGGTTAAAATTGCAGCAGCAACAGGAAGAGGACTGAATAAAATGTTAAATTGTGCAGTTGCTTTGAAGAGCACAGGGACTGATAACAGACTTTGGGGCAAATGAAAACAAAAGTGTTTCTGCTGGCTGAACCAGGGCATGAAAGAGGGGGCATTAGTGGACTGAGATGGAAACTGTTATTCAGCAGCCATATTTGTAGGTTTTGTCCCCAGTTTCAGCCAATCAGAGGACCAGGACTGCTGCCAAGAATTATGGGACCTTTCAGAGAACTTATGGGGAAAAAGCTAGGGAAATACTTTGTGTTCTTTCACACAACCAATCAGGCATTGAAGGAGATTCATACATATTCATTTTTGGATGTGACAGTGATTTCAGCAAATAAGGAGCTGCCAGACAGCTCCCAAAAGCCCAAGGACTTTGAGTTCTAGTTTCAGTTCAGTGGGAGTACCTCCAGAAGGAGCAGGGTCTCCAGCTGCTATACAGAAAATGGGGTTGCAAGGTTGGAGAAAGGATCTGCCTGTGGGATGCCAGCTGCCTATCCCCCAGGGCCTGTGTTTGCCTTCCCCCGTTTGTGAAGGAATTTGGGTTAAGAAATCCAGTTTTGCAGTTGTAGCTGGAAGAGCTGCAAATATGTGAAGGGGCAATGAGAGTCTACACTTCATCGATGGGAAGTCGTGCTCAAAGGTTCCAGGAGTCTGGTGTCGCAATTCTACTGAGAGAAAGAGTGAGCTACAGTTTGAAAAGGCAATGAGAAACTCTACATCTGAATGGTGAGAAGATAACTGTTGGATGACAGCTCAATCCATCCCCCCTGGCCCGACATCCCAGGTTCGTTCCTGAACCTGGGTCACCTGTGCAGCTCAAGGTGTGGCATCCAGCACCTCAGCCCTCAGTGCCACAGGGACATCCTATTTCATACATTTTTACTGAACAAATGTATGAAGTGTTTGGTATAAATCTGCAGCCTAGAAACTGCAAAACACTTTGAAGTCAGTTTCATTCCTGTGTGTGGTATGTCATGAAAGGAATAGGATGACAGTGACTATTTCAGCTACACATTTGATTCCATTTTTACAATGGTTCACTGCACTACACAGTTAGAGTATCACACTTTTTCAAATAATAAAACAATGTTCGCCAAACTAATCAAATAATTCACGCATACAGTGAAAGTCAGACTACAGTGTCAGATTACAGACTTTGCAACTGCAACTGTTAGCTATCCTATTCCTATGGGCAGGACAGCTTGCACGCAACGCATACCTCTCAACCTCCTGCCTCATAAATCAGGGACAAGGCTTAAAAAAATCAGGGACAAAGGACCAAAATCAGGGACACTTCTTTAAAATTGGAGATATCCCTTCAGGAAGCTGGTAGAATAAAGGGCTTGGTGTAACATGCATTATCTAAGGAAGAACAAGTCTGTAACTTTAATGTTTGACATTATTTAGTGCTTATAACCCCCACAGTTTGGTCACAGAAAGACAATTTTTAGGAGGGACAGAGTCAAATTTTGAGGCAAAATCAGGGACAGTTGAGAGGTATGCATGCAAGCACTCACAAGCACACACACACACACACACACACACACACACATGACTAAACAGAACTACTGTATATGGCACCAACAAGAAAATAACTTTGGTCATTTGGTAGCTCTTCACAGCCCTATCAGTTCTGGTTCACATCTAGGGTGGGGGAAATGCGACTACACTTCATCGGTATCCTGTCTTTTTGCACTAAAGGGGAAGGGGACTGTCACTGTCTACAATCACAGACTTCAAATTTTAGGGAATGTAACCACTGAGTCAAGCTCATTTGTAATGGGGTCCCTTCTAAAAGTCCTGTATTTCTCAGGGTTTGTTTCTTTTTTGGGTCTGTTATATTTTTATACTTTATTGAAAAGATACTTCACATTTGTAACAAACAAAATTGAAAATCATGTCAGAGCAATATCAAAACTAACTGCCAGTTCTAACTAATAGAATGCTGGTACCCACATTTACAGTTTAGCAAGTACTTGAGAGCTAACTGAGTGGGTTTTCTGTAAGAAAACTGCTACAGTCTTTACTAATTATACCATTAATGATTTGGGGCAATTTCTGTGCTTTTTATTGTGTGTAGTTTGATGAAATTAAATTTTAAAATGAAAACACTTATCACTGCTAGCTAGATTTGACACACACAGAAAACACAAATAATGAATTAGAGCTATTTAGTAGCTGTTTTCTTATAGAAACCCCAGTAAGCTAGCTTCAGGAATCTGCTAAACTGTAACTGTTGCCATTTGTGCTCACTAGATAAGAACAGTTACACAGTTCTGCTGTTGTGAACTGATTTTAAAGCAGTGCATATGCTAAATCTATGGACTCGGTTACATCACTGTCACATGAGACAGTATGCATTGTAGGAACAAGAAATGCAATAAACCTATTTGAGATGGAGATCCCCAGGGGTCGTAAAACTACCATAAAACTAGCAGGCTGATTTAGGAAAAACTCCTAATAGCAGACAGAGTGAAGGAGACACTAGGATTTTACATGCAAATCAAAACACTCTGCATAACATATGTTTTTGCAACTTATGGGTGGACTACTCCTTTAAGCCTGTATGCATGTGTTTTCTGTTGAAGCTGTATGCCCAATATGCAGTCCCAAGGGATTATTGTAAAATCATTGACAAAACTATTATGCCAGTCCCTGTCTGTGATTCCCTGAGCTATGCAAAAGGGGTTGCAGCACCACTCTGTTCACTTGTACCACTAGTTACAACTGCACTGAAGAGGACAGGGGGTCAGATTGTAAGTTACACATAGTGCCCTTCACACATGATTCCTTCCCCCATGGTTCTACTCACAACTTCAGCAACACCCCCTGCCAAAAGAGCACTTTCAGGTAGGTGGTATGAGTGTCACTGAAGTGTGACTAGGAACTCTACAGCAGGCAGTGAACAGAGACTGGCAAAAACTCACTCATCAGAACTCACAAGAAAGGAAACAAGGCATGGCAAAGGGGTTCCACTGGTTGTCTGACATTTATTTTGAGCTTGGATTAGGGATGGCAGCCACTGGACCACCAGAAAGGCCACAGGAGGTGAAGGACTCTGTGGTCCATGAACAGGCCCAAAAGTATGGGTTGGGCAGTCAAGGGGATGACAACCATATAACTGTACCACCAGCTATCATGGAGTACAGAGTATGGCAGAGTACGATGCAGGTGGTACTGATAATTGGCTGTTAGTGTCCACAAACCATGTCTGTGCAGATTAACATCTATATGGGCTAATTTGCATTGTGATGGATTCGCTCCTGATAACTGAGCCAGCCCTGTGGATGACTGCCAGTTGTAAGGTCATAACAGAGCATCTGTTTGCACCTGTTTTGTGACTCCAAAAATAGCAACTGTGTATCAGGTCCTGTATTTCCAATACTCCTCATTCTATTATGAATCTATCTTTACTGGCATTCATGCACTTTACATTCGTTAGGTGTTTCTGATTTACATTATGGTGATAAAGACTATTTTAAGAATGTATGATGCGCATGCCCTTGTTACATTATGGCCATAATGCATCTGCATTCTAATGTAGAATCTTGTGCTTGAAAGGGCCATAATAAGCTACATTTGTCAAGTTCTCAAAGGCACTCTCAGTGTGTAAATTAGATTCACCCTCAGAGTTAACTAAAAGGCCAGTAAATATGGAGCTTCTTAAAAAGCACATTCAACAAGAAAAAGGATGACTTACAGGTTCAATACATGTCAACTTTAAAGTCTTTTGTACGATAGATTTAGAAAAATCTAGTAATCTGATTAGTTTATGGTATGCCAAACCAAGTGTTTTTATCAAAACAGTGCACTGGGCAGAACCTGATAGCCAAACTGGACACCTAATTAGTTCTGAACAGAATTCCTGCCTCCCCTTGAAGTTCAATTTAAAAAAAGTTTGGTGACCATAAATGTCCCCAGCAATAACGTTGTTTGGACAAGTTTCTTTCTAATTAAAATGGCTTCCTACCCACGCCTCCCATCTACACTGACTTGACACATTGCTATTATACAGTATATATTGTGGAAGAAATTGTGTTCCCTAAAGCAAAGACACCATTTCCACATATTATACTGTAAGTCTTCTTAAGGGTTATGTCAAATCATCTTTAAATATTTTTTTTCTAACATTCTACCGTCTGGCAACTACAGTTTATTAATGATGTTAACAAATTGCATCATCTCAGACTTGCATTGTTGCCCCAGAGATAGAACTTGAATGTTAAAGTTAGAGTCTACCCAGTGACATGGAGGGCTAAGGCATTGAACGCCTTAGCTCCTGCCACACCAGCGACTACTGTTTGAAAACAAGCACAGGTTGGCAGGAGTTGGCAGAGTGGGAGAGGATCAAGCATCCCAGGGACAGCTGTCCTCTTCTGGGGAGGGGTGGCCAGACATCTTGACCCATGACTGCCACTGGGAGGAGCCCTCGTGGTAATGCAAGTACAAGCAACTCAAAGGGAGGGGCTGCAGCAGTGTAGGGTATGTTCTGACACCACAACAGGGGAGGAACCATAAAAATGGAAAACATAGGTGACCAGGGCTTTGGGAATCCTTGCTCATGTCACCACAAGCAGCACTACTGCTCCAGTTGGAAGCAATTCTGTATGTGAGTGCACCAGTGTATGGGGAGGATGGTCCTCCCCCCAGCCATGCCTTGGGGCAAATCCATGGGGGAACACAGCATCTGACCAGGGAGAGGTAAGGGATGGTCAGTGGTCCATGGGGATGAGGTTGAATAGCCACTGAGGTCTGCCCTAGGAGAGATTAAAAAAAAAAAGTCTACATCAAAAAAAGAATCTGCTCTGTGGTCACCCTCCCTCTAATGTTCCAACTAGTGTTCCAGCAATGGAGTTATTTCTTCACTGAAGAGATCAGATGCCCCAGAGCCCTATTTCAGACCTAGCTGGTAAGTCTAGTCAATCGTTTAAGTTTTATTAAAGTTTTGCTATTTTTTTACTTAGTAATTTGATAGTCTGTGTTAATTTAGTTAATTTTATTTATTTTTAAGGGTTTTTTTCTTTCTTCCTGTTCATTTCCTAGAATTATTGGATTACACTCTCCCATTCTGTCAGGTTTGTTTGGGTTTTAATTTTTTGTTTGTCTGTAACTGACTGTGTAAATTATTGTGTGTTTGTCCAGGTGAATACTGTAAATTGCCCTGAGCCCTAGGGAGAGGGTGCTATTTAAAAACAAGTTCTAGCCAGAGCTGTAGGGCTGTGAAGAGCTACCAAATGGCCAAGGCTGTTTCTTGTTGGTTCCATATAGTGCTGTTTAGTCACAATCATCAAAAACTGTCATGCTGCTAATTCAGTCCTCCTAAATGTATTTAGTCAGAGTACATGGTGCTCTGTGTGCGCGTGTGTGTGTGTGTGTGCCCCCACAGGGACGCTGGAAGATTGTAAAAGGTGAGGGTGCCAAAGATAAAAAGGGCACTTGTTGCATTAAAAGGGAACTTTTTCCAGACCAGGTTTTTATATACAGTAAATACATATGTATGACGATGATAGTAATTTTAAAAATACCTTTATACCATATCAGAATATTTAATATGTAATATTAAGGATTCAGCTCATGTATAACAGTTCCAACTTGTTTTTCAAAGTTAAAAAGTGAGCCACAAAGATACATTATTCTATTGGACAGCAATAAAACACCATCCAATTGTACAGAAAACATTAGTGCAATTTAAAAAAAGAGAGATAAAACTGTTCCATATTGACAATGCTACCTGTAAAATATGCAAACAATGGTTTGCAAATTGTATATGATATCATAAGCAAGATAGTTTTACTTAGTCTTTTACTGTAATCATGTAGTGCAATATCCATTGGTTAAAAATGGTCTATGGTGTTACAGAAAATGTCCAGGATGGAGTTCCTTACCATTTAGATAAAATACCTGACATTCCCTATAAGCTTAGTTAAAGGAGAACTGCAATGAACCTGTGAGTAATGTTTCCTGTAGAAACTTTTTTCATATAGTGGGTCCCCTTCTGTTTCTGCCCAATTTTTTGCTGGCCTTTTAGTTAATCAATTGGATATTTATGAGTTACACACTGCTATAAAGTGCCATCTGAGAATTTTATGACGTTGTTTATGTCTCCATGAAACTAAGAATTCTAAATTAGAACACAGATGCATTGTACCAACAATGTAAGTTCTTGACAAGATCATACTGTTCTAAAATGGTCAATGCCAGTAGTGTGTGAATCAGAAACACTCATTGAATTTACCAAAAGGCCAGTTAAGTTTAAGCAGTAGCACAATGAGAACTGGTATTTTAAAAAATAACATCTACTTCTACAAAAATGCATGTTTGCAGATTCAAGACAGTTCTCCTTTGAGATATTAAAGGCCTGGTCTAAACCATTCACTATCTATGGGGCTGGCAGTATAGCCTAGAGGTTAGATTAATGAGTTGTAAATGAGCTTTGCACATCCAGCATTCAGACATGGGTTTGATCCCACAACCTCCATTTCCATACTGCATGGTGATTAAGTCACTTAATCTCCCCAGTGTTCCTGGGTTGTCCCTAGAAACTAGCACCTGTGCCTAGTTGGCCTTACCTGGTTACCAAAGGAAAAATATATATATTTATTAAATTACATTTATAAACTGTAAACAAACAAACTCCTGTACATAGATTCCAGATCCATGCAATAACCAAGGAATGCACCAGCCAAGTCTGGGGCTGCCACTATAACCTTAGAGGTTAGAGTAAAGAGCGTGGTACATCTAGCACACAGACCTAAGTTTGATTCCCACAACCCCCACTTGCATACTGTGTGATTCTGAAAAAGTCACTTAACCTCATCAGTGCTCCTGGTCTTTAAATGCTTATATTCTTTCATCTTTAAATGGACACAGTTTAAATATCAGAGGTTGGTGTATGCTGCTTATAGCCTCAAATCAGGAACAGACATAAATACTGCTGCTTTAAGCAACAAACCCCAAAAAGAAACTCACCCTGAGAAACGCAGGACTTTTAGAAGGAACTCCATTACAAATGAGCTTGACTCAGTGGTTACATTCCCTAAAACTGAAGTTTGTGATTATAGACAGTGACAATCCCCTCCCCATCAGTGCAAAAAGACAGGATACTGCCAGTGAAGTGTAGTTGCATCTCCCCCACCCCAGATGTGAACCAGAACTGATAGGGCTATGAAGAGCTACCAAATGACCAAAGTTGTTTTTTTGTTGGTGCCATATAGTTCTGTTTAGTCATGTGTGTGTGTGTGTGTGTGTGTGTGTGTGTGTGCTTGTGTGTAACCTGTCCTGCCCATAGGATTAGGATAGCTAATACTTGCCATTGCAAAGTCTGTAATCTGACATTGTAGTCTGACTTTCACTTTCAGGAAATGCCACAACATATAGGTTGCTGAAAGAAACAGAATAAATCTATTAGACTGAGCTGGACAGATGATAGAAACAGCAGTTTTTTGTTGTTAATATCCTGAGAAGTTCTGAAGTACAATACACTAGCATCCACCCTCCCTTCAGATGCCTTTAACACAGAGCAAGAAATAGCAAAAATCAGAGGGGGAGTGCACTATTTTGCAGCTGGGGAGGAATACTTACAAAAATCCAAAAAGGTTGTTCCATGATCAGCCATTTGAGTGCTACAATCTGATCAATGACAGAAGAGCTGTAGGCTCTGCCCACAGCCCTAAAAATGTCTTGCCTTGCCATGCTCTTGCCTTGCGGTTAATTTAATGTGGTTTCTTTTAAGAAACTGTTACACTTTAATTCATGTTCTTTTTTGTGTGTACTTTTTCAGTGAGTACAATAAACTAAGACATTTTTGGCACCTTTAACAGTTAAGTTGGTATGATGGAAAGACCCAAAAACAGAACATGCATAAATCCAGTGAGATGTTCTTGGCTAATGCAGATAGTCACAAACTGTGGTTTAATTGGTCCAGGTTCACAATTTTGAAAACTGTTAACCTCTGCAGAGTTTTCTGCCCCAAAACAAAGATGTCAGTTAAATGGAAGTCACTGTCTGCCCTAGTTTCTACATCATAACTTACGAGGAGAGATTAAGTGACCTCGAAATATACTCACTAGATGAGAGGAGGGAGAATGGGGACATGATAGAAACAGTCAAGTACTTCAAGGGCATAAACAAGGTGCAGGAGGGAGACATCTTCCAATACAGGAGAAGTACAAAAATGAGGGGCATGACATGAAATTGGAAGGTGGCAGATTAAGAGGGAATGTGAGGAAGTTTTTCCTTCACAGAGAGGGTTGTGCATGCATGGAATCTTCTGCCAAAAGAGGTGGTGGGAGCAAGCACTGTGGTTGGATTTAAACACGCATGAGACAGGCTTAGGGAAACCATAGAGGTAAAGCAGAGGGAGAGTCAGAAGCTGCAATCAAGTATGGGGCTCCTTATCTGCTGATGATTTCTATGTTTCTATGTCACATAACAGTCTCTCTGACTCACCTTGGCTGTTTCCAGGCCCCTCCGGTCTTCCCTGGACACACCTTGAGGGGGCTGATCTCAGTTCTCTGGCAGACAAGTGGTATGGGTACAATAAGTACATATAGTGCCTCCATCTAAGGTAATGATAAGGCATACCCGTGGATAAATTGCAGGCTACCATCCACCCCCTCCCTGGAAAATACAGTATCTGCCCCTACAGTAACTTCCACCACACAATAAAGGTATACCCTTTCCAGTAACCAGCAATACTAAATGATACCATAAACCAACTTTCCATTTTATTATAGGGAGGGTAAAACAGGAGAAAAAATATTATAACAGTAATAAATGGTAACAACTATACCACCCAATAGCTACCACACCTCCCCCCTTGTGGGTACACCTGGCCTTCCCACATGGTTGCTTACTAACCAGTTCAGTTTGTAGTGGTGGGTACGACACTGGGGAGATGGTTCTAAGAGGCTGGGATGTGGTGGGACTAAACAGTCTTTAACTTAGAGAACCAACTTTTGTCAGGACCCAGTAACTTTAACAGATGCAAAACTTTAACGTTTCTGCCTGGGTGCAGCTTTAAAATTGGCACAGTCCTACCCAGGACTTACCCCCCTTTTTTCTGACTAGCTAGCTAGCTAGCTAAATAAAGAATCCCCTGAGCCACAGCCAGGGGTACTCACAGTTTGCAGAGTTGAAGGGGGTTGCAGACATTTGTTTCCATGGTACTGTGCTGGTATCAGGAGTTGTTGGTGCACCACAGCAGCATCTGACTTGAACAAAATGAAGAACGCTGGTCTTCACCTACCAGGCCTTTCCTATCTTCACCTCTGGGGCCTTTGTATGTGGTGTTCACCTGGCAGGCCTATTGATGTCTTCCTCTCCAGTGGTCTCTTCTCTGGTCTGGGGATAGGGTAGGCAGGTAGTTCCCCAGACTGGTAAATAGCACACACTTTTCTCTGCTGCAGTAAAGTAGCTGGGCTTTTGGCTCAGTCTCTAGCCCTAGCACGGACAGTTGCTCTGCTGGCAGAAAAGCAATTTCCAACACTGTCTTTCCCCACCGAGTGGAAATACAGGTTGACAGTCACTTTATTCTCAGCTGCAGACACTTTTGGATTTAAGGCTGTGACCTTACAGTTTCTGCTCCCCAGTTTCAAACTCCGCTTTCTTTTTCTAGGTGGCAGGATTGTCAAACTCTCTTTCTTACTGCAAATCTCACAAGTCTGTCTTCCTCAATCTGCAGATTCTCGGGTTGCAGAGTCTCCAACATTATCCACAGCTGCAGGTTCAAATCTCCCCTAGGGAATCACTTATACAGTCAGGTTCTCTTCCTTGAGCTTAAAGGGTACCTAAACAAGCAGTTTTTTAAAACTGCAAATCCCAAAATCTGTCTTCATAGCGAGGTAAAGTAAAGGCTGCTGTTTACATTTATGCTAAAACTGCATTTATGTAAACAACATAAATGTAGTTTCATAGCTTCTGAAAAATGTAAACATCAACCTTTCACTTAGAAAAACAGCCTTGGTTTCTCCCTAAGATGTCTGCCAAGAGTGTTAAGTGATGAGTCATGATGACATCATCGTAGCCAGAGCCAGAGATCCACATATATTTCTATAGTGCTATCTAGTTCTTCTTTCCCTCTTTATTTTGAATTGCTGTACCAAAATGATCAACACCATGTATTACCTTGTGGATTATTTTGATCAGTATATGTGTTAGGCTATGCTTTTGTTCATTTTGTCTACTTTAACTTGTGGAAAATATTTTGCAATCCAGCTGACTTTTTCTTTGGCAAACTGCATTATAGTACAAAACTTCAAATGCCTGATGATGTAGTGGTTATATGATGCACCGAACTTTGCGTTTTGTTTACCAGGAGAGACACACTAAGCTGAAAGCTTGTTTACAGGTGTGGCCTGGGAGCACAAGGAAGTTTAGTGACTTGCTTAGGGTGACACAGCAAAGTACCGGTCTTGTTCGGTTCCAAAGCTCATGCTCTATTGTTAATCCATAAAAAAGGCTTTCTTTTTCCATGTGAACCCCCTGCACCTAGTCTGCCTTCTGTTGAACACCCCACCATCCATACCCTGTCCTTAGTACTGCCTGGGGCCACATATGAGCTTGCGGTCTCATGAAGAGAATTATCACACCTCAGATTGTAATCTTGTACTTCAGACAGTTGTGCACACCTATATCGATACTCATCATCAGTTGACACTGTTAAAAAATGCCTCCTAAATCACTCTCCAGTCCACTTTCTCAATGTTTGACTTCTTCTTCGACAGTAAACATTGAGTGGATCACCACCCTTCTGCACAGTGAAGGTAGTATGTACAGTTCCCTGTTGTACTTTTTTTCCCCAGCTCATTAACCAACAACTAGGTCTTCCTGGAGGGCTAAGCAATAAGCATCATGACCCACCAGAAAAACTGCTGTTCATGCCCTCATAAGGGCTGCACTTACAGGGGATAACAATATTATTAGCAGGAGGGGCATACTAATACCTTGAGTGAATCCACCTGACTTCCAGTGTCAGTCTACTCCTTTATCTGTGATCTGCAGAACCCTGCAGGACAGTTCCCAGCAATTCTTCTCCAGTACTTTTCTGTGCCCTACTCCACAATGCGAGTTGGCTGGCTACCACCCTTCCAAATCTTGAATGAGCTATACACATCTCCCTCAATACTGTCCTAACAAACATCAACATCCCCCCCACCCGAGGGTAATCTCTCTACACTGAATTCGAGTAACAGTTTAGGTGCAGCCCTGCCACTCTGAGCATTTGTCATCGCTGGCTACTCTCATCCACAGTCAGGTAGTGATCACGATGCTGGCAGCCTCACATTTCAGATCTCACAGTGATCTGCTCAGCGTCCTCCTTCATGTCTTCAACTAACCTGAATATAGCTGTACCCTGCTGGAATGGCCTCTTCAGTTCCTCTCTGGCATTCATTCTTCTCACCTGCTCCCCACACCAAAAACTGGTGAGTTCCCTTCCCTTCCGCATCATGAATGTGGTTAGTACAGTCTCCCGTGTTATTCTTACATATTAATAATAAATATGATCTTCTGGTAAGCCAGGCTGATAGCAGCATGGCACAAGTGGAAAAATAGGCTTTCCTACCCATATAAGATCTAAGTCACCTATGATTAGGCACTGCTAAATGACATGCATAATGATGTGCACACCCATCATTTAATAGTGTCTAATCAAAGGTAGCCTAGACCTTTTAAGGATAGGAAAGTACATCATTCCCCTTGTTCCCTGCTGCTATCAGCCTGACTTGCTGGAAAGATATGTTTATATTTGATATGGCAAAATAAACCGGGGACTGTACTACTTGCATTCATGATGCAGAAGGGTGATGAGCTCACCAGTTTTCAGTGTGAGGAGGAATAGTGAAGAATGAATACCAGAGGGAGGTTGAGAAGGCCACTCTTGCAAGGTACTGCTATATTCAGGGAAGGGGGAAGACAGAAGGAGAGAAATATGAGCAGATTACTGTAAAAAATAAGATGTGGGGCTGGCAGCACCTTGATCACTACCAGATCCTGTTGTCCTAGCCAACATTCCCCTTCCCATAAAACCAGTTCATGCAATTGTCCAAGGCTGTGTATAGATATTAATGTATGAAATGGCTGCCACTACAGGTTCAGTCACTTCACTACCAGTGTAGTATTGCTGGTAAAGCCCTTTTGGATACAGTGTGTATGAAAACCACTATATACCTGTAAATGCTGATTATTCTTATTATTATTACTATTTCCCATGGAAAATGCAGACAAGACAAACATATATTTGAGTTTTGAGAACATATGAACTGTAACATTGGACTGCACAAGAATTTTACTACAAAAAAGTGATGGCTCCAGGGGGTGGTGAAGGGTGTGGCTGCCCCCCCCCCCACACACACAGTAACATACTTGCTTGCTGCTGCTGCATTTCACTTTGTTGAAGAAGTCTGATTTATTAATTGTACAAATGTTTACATTCAAACTATGGATTACATTTGTAGGTTCTGTCAAAAAACATACTAGAAAAGAATAACAGCAGAAAATATAAAGGTTTAATAAAAATGTTAAAAAGTGCACATTAAAGATGCACACCACCCCAGCACCCCCATTGTAGCATCCTGGATCCACCATAACCACTAGACCACAAGGTTATTCAAGACTTGTACTGCACTGTGGTTTGCCACAGAGAAAGTCGGTTGGATTAAAACACATTTTCAGCATGTTAAAGTAAACAAAATTAACAGAACCATAGCCTAACATATGCATTATACAAAATAACGCACACGGTTTTGACCATTTGGGTGAAACAATTCTATACAAAGTGAAAAAAGAACTAGTTAGAACTATAGAGAGCAATATATCTCTCAGACTTTGGCTCCAGTGATGTCATCACATAAGACATTTGGTGGCCATTTTAGGAAGCAGGTAAGAGGTTTTTTTGAAATTGGAAGGCTGATATTACAATTTTCAAATGCTCTGGAACCACATTTAGGTAAATTATGTAAATGTTATTTTAGCATTAATGAATACAGCAGCCTTTCCTTTAGTCACCTACGGAGTCAGATTTTTGAATAGTTTGTTGTCAAAATGTTGTTTAGGTATCCTCTAATCTGTCTATAACATTATAGGGACCTGTAGTTACCTTTACCTGTACTGTACTGTATTTCTGTGACTGCTAGCTGTGGACAATACTGTATGTATGTATTGCCTGTACTGAACTTGTATTGTGATTATTACCTGTAATGCCTATGTATTTTTAATTGCTACTAGCTGGCCTGGGTCATGCCTGAAAACGGTCCCCAGGATCAGTGCACCTACCCAGTTACCAAAGAATGAATAAATAAATAAAAAAAAATAATCACTTTTCACAGGTGCTCTGCAGCTTTCCAACTCTGTGGCCAGCAAGGCTGTTGGGAAAATGACAGGCCTTTAGGGCTAGCAAGCCCACAGCAGTCTCTCCTGCTCTGCTGTCTCCAAAACAAACTCTCAGGAACCCCCCTTTGGTGGGCAAGCAGTCCCTAATATCCTTCCTCCATTCTCCTTTCCTGATTGCCTGCAGCAGATGTTCAACTGAAACATTACTATTCATTGGGCTCACTCAATGCCCCATTGGGTGCATGTTGGGTGCCAAGAAATGTCCATACCTTTTCTCCCCCAAATCCCTGTTGCTGTCCCGAGAACTCTCTGCCAAAATTCTAGCTTCTCCATTGGCTGTGGAAGGGGTTAAAGGCAACAGATATGGCTGCTGAATTCTCAGTCCATGTGCAGCTTACATACTATTCACACTTTAGAGTTCCACTGCAACCGACACAGGCATTTTTATTTAATAAATGTCCTTCAGTCTCAAGGTATATGCTCTGTCCTCTCATCCAATTACAGATTTAATAATCTAAATGCTTGCCCCTGCTTGTCGCAGCTCTCAAAAAGCCCAGTGCCCAGGCATCTGGATCTCATTAATATTCATAGAGCTCCGTTAATATTCTTAGCCCCAAACAATAGCGCTTATTGGCGCTCTTTAAATAAATATTTTAATGACTCCTCATCCACCTCCCTTGTGTCTTCAGACCATGACTAACAAATTCTGGAGGTCAGGAGCACAGAGGGAGTCTTTGTTGAGCTGCAGGAGTGGCAAGAAAATGGGTTTGTGCTACTGCGCATGCATGGACTGCTGCTCGCACATTCGAGCTGCGAGCTGCATGGAGGATCCACGGCTTTATTCCTCCAGCCTCTTTCTGTAAAAGAAACATGAATGAGGCTGGATGCAGTTTCAGGGGCACCAGTGACTTGGGTCAAAGCAGCGATGAGTCGACTGGGGTAGTGGGGAGGCAAAACAAGGTACGCCCAACCTGAGGTGGGGGCTTACTGTCACAGCAGTGTTCTCCTTTAAAACTCCAAACATAAATTTGAAGGGGGGTCCTCCAAAGGTGGAAAGCACAGTTCAGATGGTTCCTTGTCCATGCAGCAGTCCCCGACTTTAAAAGGGGCTGAACAATTCTGCAAGCAGTAATATATATTGTGAAGACTGCCAAACCATCCACGGGTCCCATTAAACAGAATAGGGTGTCTAGTAGGGGAAGCCTTGATGCTGGTGCTAGCAAAAAACACAAGAAAGCTTCTAATCAACTGTTGTCTGTGATGACTGGCAGGAAGCAAATGGAGAAGCTCTTTACAGTTCCTCTGCCTGAAAAGCACCAAGAGGAACCAGCACCAGAGAGATTTCCCTTTGTGGAGGACTTTAAGCAAATGGGGCAGTTTTTCCAGGTCATGCAGGCCATGGAAAACCAGTCCATTGTCTCCCCCAAATTCAGTACTCTAAACAGGGTTGGGGTGAGCAAGAGTAGGAGGAAACCAGTAGAGCCTGAGGTGTCCCCAGAACAGGACTTGTGTTATCTCCTAGAGTAGATTAGAACTTTTCCTCATTCTCAGCATTTGTGAGTCAATTGCCTAGTATGCTGAACATCCATGGTAACAGGTATGGATATAGAGGAGGTAAAATTCATGAGTATGCTGGGACTGACTTCTTCTTAAAGGATGCTAGTTCCCATCTATAAGTCCCTCTAAATGGCCACTGCATGGATACTAGCCGCATCTTCCTCAGCACCAGCTATTGACAAAAAATAGGGAAAAGGTACCAGGTACAGTAGTAGCCAGAGACATTGCCAGCTATTTCCAGATATTTCGCAAAATTTCTGAAGAGTTTCTCTCTGCTGTCCCTACTATGGAAATGCAGAAAGCAGGAGATATTTCTGGAAATATCACAGAAATTTCAGGAAATATCTGGCAGTATCTGTGGTTGCTACTGTAGACAGAGATGGCTCAGAATTTCTCTGTGGTAATCCTGACCATGAAAGAACAGTCCAAGCAGCTGCCTGTGAAAGGCAAGTTTCCTCTGTCAGCCGTTGCTCCTGATAAAGACTCCCAGAAGCTGGGCCACATGTCAGGGAAAGCCTGTACTATCTCAAAACTGATTCTGAGGCAGGCTCCCTACCTGAACTACACTGCACACTACCAGCAGGAACTATGGAATGCAATCATTACTATATGTGACTGTCATTGAAACATAGAATTTAATGGCAGAAAAGGAACCCTTGGCCTACCCAGTCGACACATTTTTCTGTACCTGCATTGTCAGTGTAGACCCTTCTTGATCGACAACTTTTTCTCCCTTCCCTCCCTCCTTTCCACTATGATTCCCTTGTGCCTATCCCATGCAGTCTTGAACCCCACTACCACTTTCGGCCCCACCACCTCCGTCAGAAGGCTGTTCCAGGAATCCTACACTCTTTATGTGAAACAATACTTCCTCACGTCTTTCCTGAATCCACCTCCCTACAGTTTCATAGCATGTCCCCTTGTTCTTGAGCACCCTCTTACAAAAAACACTTCCTTCCTGTACTCCAACTACCCCAATGTGGCACCTAAAGGTCTCCATCATATCCCCCCTCTCCCTCCTCTATTCCAGGGTGTACATGTTGAGGTCCTTTAGTTTCTCCTCAAAGGGGCTTTGATGCAGACCCTGCAGCATTTTAGTCGCATTCCTCTAGCCTGCCTCCATTCTGTCTGTGTCCTTCCAGAGAGGTGGTCTCCAGAACTGGACATAGCACTCAAAGTGGGGTCTTACCAGTGAACCACACAGAGGCAACATCACCTCCCTCTCTATCAGCTGGTGATACCCCTCCCTATGTACCCCAGAATTCCACTAGTTCTCCTGCTGCCCTATTGTACTGCCTGGACATCTGTAGATCATCAGACATGATTACCACCATGCCTCCTTCCTGATCAGTAGTCGTCAATATACTCCACCCATTTTATACCCCACCCCTAGGTTTCTATACTCAAAGTGCACTATTTTGCACTTTTTCACATTGAAGGCCAGCTGCCATACACGTGCTCAGTCCTTTAGTTTTCTTGGGTCTCTATTCATCTTTTTCACTTCCCCCGGAGTGTTCACCCCACAGCAGATTTTGATGTCATCTGCAAAGAAGCAGACCTTCCCTTCCCTTCTCTTCCAGCTCTTTGCAATGTCACTTATAAAGACATAAAAAAATGACTGGTCCCAGCACAGATCCCTGAGGCTTCCTGCTGATCACCCTCCCCTCCTTGGAGTTAACTCCATTTACCACAACCCTCTATCACATATCCCCTAACCAATTTCCTATCCAGTTTACCTTCTTTGGACCCACTCCTAAGCTGCCCAGCTTGCCCACTAGTCTCCCATGTGAAATGGTGTTGAAAACCCCACTGAAATCTTTTTTTTCTATTTATCCTCACCTGCTGTCCCCACTGGAGTGGCACCATCGGGAGTCGCCTATCTAAGCCTGTCTTTGCCAATGCCTTACCTGTCAGTCTCCAGTCCCTCCATCCTGCCTCGGATACCTCCCGGGTGGGGTCAGGGTAGGGACGGACCCCCGAATCTTGCTTGTCTTAGGGTCCTGAGACTACAGGCAGGCACTGGCACATCGAGACCCCACTTGGCGCTCTGTCTTCCCGGCTCCAGTGGGGGTGTTTTTTTTCTGCTTTTTATGTGGGACATTGCGGGCCCATACGTCAAGGCGCGAGAGCCGACGTCGACAACATCCCTCCTCCTCCTTCCATGAAGGAGTAGTCCCCTGAGGCTGATTGGCCAGAGACTTATGCCCCCGACCAATCAGGCCCTGGAGACATCAGTTTGCTGTCACGCCTCCAGCCTTCACCAAGGTTCACCACTTACTGGGTTGGAGAACCCTCCCTCCCCCAGAGAAGGCAAGCTGTCATTGGACGCTCCAGCCTGTCTCCCCCTGGCCAACCCCCGGTGGCCTTGGCTCACTCCCGAATGCAGGCCGCCCGCGTGGTGTGAGGTGTGGTGTCCAGCACCTCAACCCTCAGTGCCACCGGTCTGGCTGTCCAACTGAAATCTAAGCAGGCCATGCCGCCTCAGGCCTTGTAACCAAATGGATTCAAGACATTCCAAAATTCTTTCCTTCAGCAGTGATTCCATTAACTTTCCCATCACTGATGTTAAGTTGACTGGTCTATAATTGCCAGACTCCTCCCCACTACCACTACCATGAAGTGGGACTACACATGCCCTCCTTCAGTCCTCCGGAACCACACCTGTTCCAATGAGCTGTAAAATAGACTGTCAGAGGTGATCTTGCAGGAAAAGCACACCTGACACATACTGTGAAAGCTGGTCTAGAAGTTGCAAAATACCAATTTTAAATGACTAGCAATGTGAATGACACTGTTTCTAGGGTGCTAGTACTGCAATGTGAGTTAAAAGATTTGTGTGACTTAGGCATAGGTGCTGGATCTGGTTCCATGTCATAATAGTGACTGCAAAACAGTTATCGCTATTATGGCGAGTGTATATCGCTGAAAAGCAAATCGGCGATATACACTGTACAGCAACCTGACTTCCAGTTCTAAATAAAGTAGCCCCCTGCATCCCCCTGAATTAGGATGTCTCAGCTCCAAGGGGGTGCATGTTGGGGAAATGGGCAAAAGCCATACCTCGCAAAAAATTGAGTGCCGCAACTTGCAGCTGTGTCAAAATGTGACCCGCTCCCAGACTCAAACCCAGTACCTGCACTGCCAGAGCTAGCCTCCCACACTACCATGCCATATAGCTAGCTCAGCAGTGGCAGGTACACCAGTGTCTGACAACCCCTTCCCTGTCCCTATCCTTCCCCTTGCTATTCCTGCCTTCCATTCGCCCCAACCCTAGTTGCTTTCGCATACCCTCACTATTCTGCAGGGTAGCCCACAACAAAAGCACCCAAAATAAGTCACTATAATTCTAGTCACTCATTTCGGGTCACTCATATAACGTGATACCCTGGACCCAATAGGTGGGGGGATGCTGCAGCCCCCCCTCCTACTTTTGTCCACAAGCATTGAGCATTCAAAGTGCCTCTTTGCTTGAAAAATCTACCTGTTTTATCCTGTGCCCATTTAAACTTCACAACCCTGACTTTTCTCCACCTTCTGGCACCCGTGGACTTAGATCAACAGCTTTGGGACAGGACATACAGAAAAAAAGCTATTGGTTTTTCCCTTTGAAGTCCCTCTTTATTTGTGAACAAGGCCTCATAAAAAAGTTGTTGAATGAAAGACAAATTTTTAAAACCTAACAGAAAAGGAAGGATCCTCCACTACCTATAGACCCTGTAGAAGGGGAGGTATGGGAAGGATTTATTACAGAAGACCCTATGTACACCATAAATATCCCTTTCAGAGGGGCATGGGGAGAAGCAGAGAAAAGAGAGGAGCAATGCAGAAGTCTATCTGACCTCCTACAGGCCAGGTAAAGCTCAAGCCCTGACAATTCTGCCTGTGTCACCATCAACTCATTGTCAGTAGGAGGGTGCCTGCCTTACTACCACCAGGAGTGGTAAATAATTACCACAGACCAGTGGGTCTTGGAGGTAGTAGGACTGGGATTAGCATTCCAAATTTTTAAAATTTCCAAAGTTAAGCTGAACCAGAGCATTTCCAGCTCACAGTTCAGAGCAAAACATCCTATGAATCTGTACCTGACAAAGCTGCTGCAGGTAAAGGCAGTGAAAAGGGTTTCTGAAAGTGGCCAGGTAATGTGACAAGACAGTCGGTAGGGCTAGTAGGATGCTGTGGTGCATAGAAAGGGGCATCGCCAGGAGAAAGAGGGAGGTAGTGCTGCCCCATATAGATCACTGGTAAGACCTCACCTTGAGTACTTTGTCCAGTTCTAGAGACCACATCTCAGGAAGGACATAGACAGAATGGAGGACAGATAAGGATATGTAAAGGCAGCAGTGGTGGGTACAACGGGGGAGTTGGTGGCAAAGCAGTAAAAGGCATTACAGAGCATGTCCAGTCATGCAAGGAAAGTGGAGGAGGCAGTGCCATAGACTACATCCATTTAGTAGAAAACAGGAAGCATGATTTTGATAACAAACACCCTGGCCCAGATATTCAAAAGGGTTGCACATGGCGCAACAGTGTTGCTCCATGCGCAACCCACTGATGCACCATGTACAACCCACTGATGCGCCTCGGCATGATATTCAAATGGAAAAGTGCGCAGCACAAATCCCAATGCGCCGGAGCGCATCAGTAATGTAAGCAGGCGCAGGTGGGTGTGTGTGTCCGTGCATACTCTGCACAGTCCGATATTCAGCCCGGGATGTGCAGAGCCATGCATGTGCAACTACTACCTGCGCCAGCACAAAGTTGATCCAAAAAAAAAAGGAACAACGGATGGCCACCCACAGGTGAGCTGCCGCATTGCAGGGCGCAACATGGCAGCTGTCACCTGTGGGTGGCCAACTGAGCTCCGGCTGCACCTGACAGCACCTCCCATGCCTGATCACGGGCATTTGTAAATTAAAAGAACCCCTATATCCCTGGTGGTCCAGTGGACCGCTGCCTGCCCGATCGCAGGCATCTGTAATAAAAAGATATTCCGTCCAATATCCCTGGTGATCCAATGGACCGCTATCTGCCTGCTCGTGGGCATTTGTAAAAAAAGAGAAGAAGTGCTTCCAATATCCCTGGTGGTCCAGTGGACCACTATCTGCTCGCTCGTGGGCATTTGTAAAAAAGAGAAGAAGTGCTTCCAATATCCCTGGTGTTCCAGTGGACCGCTATCTGCCTGATCGCAGGCATTGTAAAAAATGTCCGATGTCCCTGGTGGTCTGGGGTACCCCTCCCACCGCCCTGGGCCCACCGCCCGCTCCCCGAGTCAGCTGGTGGCGGCAGCACCCCTGCCTGCCGCCCACTGCCGCCCGACTGACACCGTTGGTAGGGCTGTATGCCCGGTGGTCCTGGCGTGAGCCAATGGGCATGCATGCCAGCATAATACACATTCCGATATGTGAGATGGGATCATTCATATATCTGGAATGTGTAGTATGTAGTGGGCTGCATGCCGTGGCTCACTGTCTGCAATGGGCCTGCAACCGGCGTGTCGGTCGCGGGCATGAAGGCGGCAGGCGGGTGGAGTGCTGCCACCTGCCAGCTGACTGGGGAAGTGGGGAGGGATGAGTGGATGAGAAAGCCTGACCACCAGGGATATCGATATTTTTTTTACAAATGCCGCGATCGGCAGGATAGCGATCCACTGGACCACCAGGATATTGGAAATATTTATTCTCTTTTGACAAATGCCCATGATCGTGCACACATCGGTCCATTGGACCACCAGGGATATTGGACAGAATTCTTCTTTTTTTAACAAATGCTCATGATCGGGCTGTGGAGCACATTGCCAGCTGCAGGGGGCATCGGTCCCCAATGGCTGCAGCCTGGCAGGGCGCCAGGTGCAAGTCATCAGGGATCGGTGCACCTGCATGCAAATGGGGCCATAATGACATGCAAATGGCCCCATTTGCACCTTGCATACATTATGGCCCCATTTGCATGTCAAGTTCTGAATATCGCGGTTGCTGTGCATAGTGCAATGGAACTTGCACTGGCGCATCCCCATGCTTCACTCTGGCCACTTGTGCTGGCACAGTGCCACTGCGCCATGCACACTGCGGGTGGCCAGAGTGCGATATTCAACGCTGCTGAGCCTTGGTGCAGCTCCGTTGAATGTCGCCCAGTCCACACCCTTACGCAGCAAAGTTGAGCTGCGCCCAAGCTTGCGCCACAGCCTGGTGCAGTTTGAATATCTGGGCCCCTGTGGACATGCAGAGAAAAGCAGTTTTTTTTAATGGTTCAGGGCCCCTAGCTTTGGGCAATGTTTTGCATGAATGGCATCACTGTGGGCAGAGAAGTCAAGTTTGATATCCAGCCATACACCGATATACTTAATACTTTCTAAAGCTCAAGAAAAATGGGGAATTGTGACCCATCCTTGAACTGAGGTTCCTGAATAGGCACTGGAAAAAAGAAAAGTTCCAAATGGTAACACGGCAAACAGTGATTCCATGTATACAACGAGTTCTGGTCAGAGCCAATATGGCTGTGTAGCGCTTTTAGGAGTGGCAAGAGCAATGAACAGAATATGCTGTGCTCTTACTGCACAGGAGTCAGTTGTAATACTGCAGCAATTACAGTACTGCGCATGCCTGATACTTGCACATGTGCAGTTTGCCCCAGAGTTAGCCATGCGCAACATGGTGGTGCTGACATAACTAAGTGTAACAACCCAGTCTCCTCTGATTACTAGAATCCCATTAGTACTAGACTGGAGATGGAGAGAGGATCACAGATTTAGAAGTGGGTAGCCATCTGGGAACTAGCAACCATCGAACAGTATGGTTCACGATAAACACAGCAGTAGAGTCAAGCCATACAAAGGCAAAGGTACTGGACTTTAGAAGGGCTGAATTTGCCAAAATGGGTGAGTGCCTAAGGAATGCGCTAGCAAATGGGCAGGAAGGAGGGGTGGAAGAACAATGGGGAATAATCAAAATTGCCATCACAGAGGCAACAAGCCTTTGTGTGGGGCAAATAAACAAAACTAAATGATGTAAGAAACCACTATGGTTCTCAAAGGAGGTGGCAGGGAACATTTGGGAGAAAAAGAAAGCATTCAGGAAGTACAAGGGATCACAGAAGGAGCAGGACAGAGAACTGTATCAGTTAAAGCAAAAGGAACCAGGGAAAGCAGTCAGAACAGCAAAGGCCCAATCCGAGGAAAAGATAGCCAACCAGTTAAGAAGGGGGATAAAACCTTTTATAGGTACATCAGGGAGCGAAGGAAGACCAAGGGAGGGATAGTAAGGCTTAATAAAGGGAAGGGGGGTGGTCAGAGGGTGACTGTGAAAAGGCAGAGATACTAAACAAATATTTTTGCTCAGTATTCTCAAATGAAGAGGGGAAGGTACCTAAACCAAACAATAAAAACACTCTGGATATGGAGGTTGATGCTAGCCTATTCACAGAAGAAAGAGTTCTGAAAGAACTCTTAAAACTGAAGGTGGTCAAAGCAATGGGGCCTGATGGGATTCATCCCAGAATTCTAAAAGAACTAAGGGTAGAACTAGTGGCACCACTGACTACCGTCTTTAACAAATCATGGGAGGATGGGGTGGTACCTGAGGACTGGAGGAGGGCAGATGTTATTACACTTCATAAAAGTGGGAGAAAGGCAGAAGCAGGAAACTACAGACCTGTTAGTTTAACCTCAGTGATAGGGAAAATGATGGAATCACTTCTGCAGGAAAGAATTGTTGAATACCTAGAGGCCAGAGGGGCACAGGACCCAAGGCAGCATGGATTCACAGCGGCATGGTCATGTCAGATGAATCTAATAGATTTCCTTGACTGGGTGACCAAAGTAGTAGATCAGGAAGGGGCTGTGGACATGGCCTACCTAGACTTTAGCAAGGCATTTGACACAGTCCCACACAAAGATTAATATACAAGTTAGTCAGCCTTGGAGTGGGTCCCAAGATGGTAGCCTGGGTAAAGAACTGGCTGGAGAACAGGACACAGAGGGAATAGTAAATGGAGTCCACCCTGAAGAAAGCGGGGTTATTAGTGGGGTACTGCATGGTTCAGTACTAGGATCAGTCCTCTTCAATGTCTTTATAAGTGACATTGCAGAGGGACTGGAAGGAAAAGTATGTTTCTTTGCAGATGACACAAAGATCTGCAACACAGCTGATACACAAGGTGGGGTGGAAAGGATGAGAAGGGACTTGGCAAAGTTGGAGGAATGGTCAAATGTATGGCAGCTTAGATTCAATGCTAAGAAGTGCAAAGTAATGCACCTGGGAAACAAAAACCAAGGGGAAGAGTACACACTGGGGGGTGCGATACTAACAACAACAAAAATGGAAAGGGACCTGGGGGTAGTCATATCAGATGACCAAAAGGTGGGCAAGCAATATGAGAGGGCAGTAAGGAGGGCTGCGGGGATACTGGGATGCATAGGGAGAGGCATCACCAGTAGAAAACAGGAAGTTGTTATCCCTCTGTACAGACAGCTGGTGAGACCCCATCTGGAGTACTGCATGCAGTTATGGAGACCCAATCTCCACAAAGACATAGACAGGATGGAAGCAGTCCAGAGGAGGGCAACTAAAATGGTGCAGGGTCTTCACCAGAAGACATATGAAGAGAGACTTAAAGAGCTTAATATGTATAGCTGCGAGGAAAGGAGGGAGAGGGGGGACATGATAGAAACTTTCAAGTACCTCAAGGGAATCAACAAAGACAAAGAGGGTAGCATCTTTCAGAAAAAGAAGTGTGCAAGAACAAGGGGGCACAATTTGAAGATAGAGAGGGGACGGCTCAGAGGTAATGTGAGGAAGTATTTTTTCATGGAGAGGGTTGTGGATGCATGAAACAGCCTTCCTGAGGTGGCTGTAGAGTCAAAAACAGTGGTGGAATTAAAGAATGCATGAGACAGTTATAAGGCAATTCTACGGGGTGGGGGTAGGAGGAAGTAGACTGTTGGTTAACTAGGATATGCAGCTTATCCATTAGGTAGGGAAATGGGCAAACTGGGTGGACCAAGTGGTCCTTATCAGCTGTCAAATTATATGTTTCTGTGTTTAGGCAGGTAGGAAAAGGCAGCTGGTGGGGAGGTCATTAGGGTCTTTCTACATAATGACATCATTCTTTACTCAGCTAGCCTGAAAGAAGGATGATTATGTCATTTAGAACTCTGACAGCAGCATAACCATTTTAGAGTCAGCTGCTCTTGGGGAGCTTAGAAAATGGGCTAAGAAAATCCTGGGCTCTGATTGGCTGATAGACCTGGCAAGGTGGGTGTCTAGCAGACAACAGAGCTCGGGTACTAAAAGTGCCAGTCCCCACCAACCTCATCACCAATATGAAGCTGCAGTTGGAATTTTCAATTTAAAATGCCCACCATTTTTTTTTTTACTGAGCAACAGCTGAGACCTGATCGCAGTCCTCCAGCCATTCTGCCACTGGGCTCATTTCTCCATGCTTTTTTTTTCCTCCTTTCTTTTTTTTTCTACAACACCCTCTTGTTCCACTCTTGGACAACCAACCGTGCTCTCAAACCTCCAGATGGCCACCAACTTGCTCCCGAAACTGAAACTCTCTGTCATTTGTAGTGCCAGCACAGATCCCACTTCCATTGATTGTAGCTGACACAGTGAGCAAGCAGACACCCCCTGAAACCACACACAAGAACAATGAAAAACTATTTTGGTGACAGAATCAGTTGTGGTGCATTCCTTGCACTGCACCACACTGATCATCACAGGTGCTGATTCAAGTGCAGCTCGCTACCATCTCTGACCCCGTTATACTCTGCTCAACTCCAAGCTATGCAGCTGGTTGCCCCATCCCCTGTCTCCATCACGAGGGACTCCAACCAACCAAACTGCTGGCACAGAACTTAAACCCAATTCTCCCGATCTCAGTTTCTAACTTGTGACCCTGATAAGTAACTTGGCTAAATGTTGCACAATTAAACCACAAAAAACACAGAAAGGGGTTACATTTTTCTCCCTCATATCAGGTGCAGCCAGATTAAAGAAAATGAGCATTGTAGTGCTATGATAACTTTATAGCCCAGCTTTCTAGTCACTTCGCACTCGGGAGGGTCACTTCAGTACCATCAACTTGCTATGGCAGAGATCGCATATCCTGACCCCATTCTTCTAGAGCTACCAATAAATCATACTGTTCCTTGCTGCTTGTGACTCAAAACCTTTATACCAAATAGGAGTTGGTTGCTGTTACAAAGTGTGAATCCACAGAACATTTATTCCTGAAGACAAATCAGCACCGTCTGCAGCTGTTAAACACCAAACGGCACTTGTGGTAAAATGCAATTCTAATGCAGCTCTTGTAACCTCAGTTTTACAAGACAAAATTCTCCAAGCTCAAGAGACTGAAAATGTAGCACAGTTCACAAAAATAACTTAATTGTGGGCTTACCGGTTAAAGAAATGGCAGAAATGATCACTTGACATATTGCTCATGACTTGTTTACTTCCACGCTGGAATATCCACCTGAACCTCTCCCACCTTAGCGGCACTAAAAGGGTATCTGGATTACTAGTTTTGGGTTGTTTGTTTTTTTTTTTTTTGGGGGGGGGCACAAAATTAAGAGAAAGACTTGAGAAATAAGTGTCTCACAAACAACAGTGCCCTTTACTGGTATGTGTGTGTACCAAAAGAAGGACTACTTTACAGTACCATTAATTATTTTTTTGCTCAATTATGAGATTTTTGACTTTTTTAATGAAAATATATAAAAATATAATGACAGACCCATTTTCTAAGTGCAATAATACCCTCCAGGGTCAGCAGTATTGGGCTATATTGGACCTTCCAGGGGCTATAAGGCCCTCCACCTGTGGCGACGGGCCTCACTACGCCCCTGGGCAGTCTAGTATAGCTCAATACTGCCCACCCTGTCGGGTATTATTGGTTGCTTAGAATGTTCATCAGTAAGTTCAAGTGTGGCAGTTAGACTGGCAGGAGGTCTACCATTGCGGCTCTGTCTGTATTTCTCACCCTGGTTTGGTAGAATCTTCAGTTTGCCTGCAGGACTCTTTAGTTTCCCTCCAGGGGGAGTGAGAGGGGATGCAGTTCTTGTGGATCCAAGGGGCAATTCCCTGAAGTTCCTGTAATTCACAAGTGCCTTAAGGAAGAACAAAGAGTAGAATCTGATGGCTGCCAGAGAGAGGAAGTTGCCTTTTGTTCTTTCTATCACTGGAAGGAAGGAACAATTAATCTGTGAGAACAGAATTTGAGACTGTTCTCTGAGGGAGTTGTCTGAGGTGTGTGTGCCCTAGATAAGGCTAGATTACACCAGTCAGGACCCCTTTCAACACAACTGTGCTGAATTAAAAGTTAAAGTTTGGATTCTTTAGCAATTCATTGGAGATTGGGGACTCATTTGGTGTAACCCTGAAGGAAGGACAGAGGCTGTTTGGGGCAAGGGTGAGGAATGCCGTCTGAGTTTCAGGCATGGCTAAGTGGTTCATGGATGGGCACCAGTGTTTCCTGGGCAACAACCATGCACCAGGAGGATTTTAAAGTGTGTGGCACATCCCACAGATATACACTTTGGAAATGGAAATGTGTGGAAAATGTTTATAGTGTGAGGCACATCCCACAGATATACACTTTGGAAGAGAGATAGAGATGTTTCTGTGGAAAAGAGTACTGCCTAGCAAAGTGTCCTGCAAAAGCGAGTGTGCCTGTATTGCAATGATAAACATTTTGGGGACCACCCTTGCTTTAAGTAACTTCTATAAATAAAGTCATACTGCAAAATCCCAGTTACTGCTTTGGACATTCAGCTTATTGCTTCTAGAGTGAACGTTATTGGGGCTCCTCAGCAGTTAGGTTTAGCATATTTTATTTATTTATTTATTTTTATTTATTTCAATCTATGATTACAATACTTTTGAGCCGAGGCTCTTTTACAAAGGTTCCACGTCAGCGTGTGCAACAGTCATCATTTTTAGTCACAAACATATAGTCATTGACTTACACACATGTAATAACCAGTACAAAGACTTGAGCTATGAGCAAGACAAGGGAAGGGGAGGTGCGGGGAAGTGAGGATAGGAGATTGAGGGGGTAGGAGGTGCAGGGGTAGGGGAGTACGGGAGGTGGTTGGGGGAGGGATCATGAGTGGAGATACGGGGGGAAGATGAGCGAGGGTGGAAGACAGTGCAGCCAGGGGGCCTTGTCGAGGGAGTATGGCAGGTAAGGTGTTAGGGGTGCAAAGACTGATTGTAAGTGCTGGGTGCTGGGGCATGTGCAGCTGGAATGGTGGAAATGTTAAGATGGGCAATCGCAGGGTACAAGCAGTGAGAGGCACCTATATACCTAGCATCCTCTTTCCTGAACCTGATTGTAAATAAAAAGGTCCATTTTAGTATGTACCCCCCCCCATCCTCTAGATAATAAGCCTGGAATCCACTTCAACGCTAGGGGTGGTACCATGGGTGTAGCTCTGCCAAAAGAAAGTTGTATGCCATGTAGTTGTCAGTAGTTCTTTTAAGGGGGGTTGCCAGCTAGCCGAAGGTGATGTGAGGGTTACGTACATATGCCAAATTCTCATGCATACACAGTTTAAGTCTATGCCACTATGTACGCACAACGGCCTTCACATCTGCACTTGCAGAAAGGAAAAGTAGTACACCAGGAAGTGGGCATGTTTATGCAGCCCGTAGAGGGGAAGGGCTGTATAAACAGAATCACTGGAAACTATGCTGGAGCACTGGAGCAGAACATTAGACAGCGGTCTGGTTACATGCTTCTACAGTGCTCTTTTACAAATCTGATGATGTGATAACATCTGTGGAGGTTGGCCCACACAACCATAAAAATTAGACTCAGGAGGAGACTATTAAACTAGAGATCTGGTCTCAGATTTGCTCATCATCACAGTCACTTTCTCATTCTTTTCTAAGTGGTAATTTCTGGTAAAGGTGCCGTAACCATATTGATCTCAGTGCTGGTAGACTACTTCTGGTTTCCCCTGATTGTATTAGGAGAAGGCAGTATCAGTCTTGAAGTGGTTGCTGCCAGTGGTGGCATGCTCTGAAGAAAGTGGTCCCCATGCTCATCTGCACGTTGAGTTAAAGGGAACAGGAATTGATTACTTATCTGCAGCTGTTCGAAATGTCTCTATTTTCATAAATTATATTCATACCTCTAAAGGATCTCTATTTTAACTGTGCCTGATAAAAGCTAAAGCTGTCAGTTGTGTTTTGGTTTTAGATTTATAGAAATGTTATTTAATACCACAGCAGATTAGGTACATAGGGACACATGTTGATACATGGGCATATTAGGAAGACAGTATCTTAGTTACAAGGGAGTCTGTGTTAGGTTTGGGTTTTGAATGTACACACACACTAATCACTTGTTACAGAACTGCAGATATATCATGTTTAAGATACTAAAAGTTTGATTATTCATGAGTAATATGGACTTACTGTACACAGAGTTTAAGAAAAATGTATCTGAACAGTACACTGTGTAAAATTTAATTGACACCAATGTGTGAAACAGCTGGTGAATGATTAACTTACAGTAGGGCAGGTTGTCTTCTAACCTATTTTTTACTTAACACATGTATATTTTCATATTTGTAAGACTTTTAACATTATTTACTATGTATTTCTTGAAGAGCTACTGATGCCTCTAAGTAAACTTTGAAAAACATAATAATTAGGTAAAATTTTGCTTGTATTCCATATATATTCTAGATTTATCCTCCATATAATTTATTACTGAGAAAATGTGCATGAATACATGATTTTTATCCCTTGCAGTAACTTTAAAGTTAATCTGCCTAGAGCTTACTCCCTACTTCAAGTCATAATGCTCTGTTGTGACATCAAAATCTGTTGCCATGAGAGTAACTGTGATGTCACAAGCAGTGCATTATGACCTCAGCTAGGGAGACAGCAACAGAAATAGATGAACTCTTCAGAGCAAAAAGCCTCTTTTATCCAAATGGCCTGAGCAATAAATAATGGTGAACAGGAATAAAGAACTTATGTGAAATGCAAGCTAAACTTTATCTAAATATTATGTTTTATTAAAGTTCTCTTGAAGGAGTCAGCTGCTCTTTAAACTTATTTTTCCTTGTGTTTTTAATCATTGTCATTTATTAATGCTAGCACAGACACACACAGATTTTTTTTTAAATTGAATAAACTTTATTAAAACACATAAGAAACAATGACATGCAGGGTATATAAGTGAATTATAACATACAATGCAAAAGACAAAAAAAAAAACACAGCCAAAAAATGTGTGCTTTTATGATATGCATTGCAACCCCACCTACCCCTTCCCCTCCTTCTTCCCATCCCCCCTACCACCAGAGGAACGGGGTAACACAAAAATGGAAGAGAAGCTGGTCTGGGAAGCCTGACTTAACCCACCAATATCTTGAAGAAGATTTATAAAGAGTACCGTGAAGATACTTATAGCATTAATAGGACCTGTAAGGGTTCCCAGACACGGCTATAGTTAGATAATCAGCCAGCCATGCTGGCAATGAGGTGCTCAGCCTGCAGGACAAATAATATCTCCCTGTACCATTCTAAAAATTGTGGTGTGGTCTGATCTATCCAATGCCAGAGAATAACCTTCTTTGCACGTGTTGACCAATGCCACATGTGGCCTCTGGTTGCCTATCAGCGTATTGGAATAATCACCCAAAATGCATACTTCAGGGAGGAAAGTGTCAGACAGCCCTAATAAGGGGTCTAACTGTGTGCAAATTGCAGACCAAAAGGGGGCCAATCTCTCACAAGACCACAAAATGTGGAGAAGGGTGCCTGGTTCTTTACCACATCTGGAACAGAGATTTGCAGGCAATTTACCCATTTTATGCAGTTTAACTGGAGTATAATAAAGGTTATGTATAATTCTAAATTACATAAAATGGTATCTGTCCCATTTAATGAATGCATAAAGGTGCTTCCAAATATGAGGCCAGTTCCTAGGAGAGCTGGGGACCAAGAGGGACTGATCCCAGCAGTAAAACCTTGGGCCCTCATTGACAGCCACCACGTCCGTTAGTGAGTGGTAGTAGTATGCGATCTGATGAGAGGTGGGGGCTTTCTAAATAAGAGGAATGACCAAGTTACTGAAAGGGCTATGCCAAGGGCCACTACCAAAAAACTGTGTAAGCATATGGGGCAACTGGTAATATTGGAAAACCACAGAGACAGGCCAGTGATATTTGGTATGGGCATCCTGAAAGGATAACAGGTGGCAATTAATACTGAGTTCCCCAACCGTGTCTACTCCCATATCTGGCCAAAATTTCTTTGAAAGTGGCTGAGTGGCTATCCGAAGGTTTGGATTCCCAAATAAGGGATGAAATGTATCTTTATGGGGATTAATTTTGAGTAGGAAACAAAGTTGTAGATGAACCCAGAGGGAGGCATCGAGGGGGGTTTCTCGTAGGGATCGGAGGAGTCTCTTCCTGGGGATATAGAGAAGTGAGTGGATGTCCAGGCCATGGTCAAGGCACAAGGAGTATTCCATGTCCACCCACAGTTGGACATACTGTATAATCCCTTATTTTAGCATGAAAAAAACATTGTTTTATCCATGGGACACACACTTTACGTGGATATATGTTGACAGGAGAATATTGGTGCCAGCTAAAAAAAATCTAAAAGAACATTCCGGAAGCAGTTTTAAGTGACAGCAAGTGCGAGTTATTCAACTAATTGCCCCTGAATGCCTCCTCCCATTCTTCTTTCCCACATTCCCCTCTGAAAATACAATACTTTTTCCCACCTACAGTGCTTTTCCCCACTTACAGTATCGCCTTGTGGTGGCATGTTTTCGGAGAAAACAGAGACATGAGCAGACACTTGCATGGATACTGCGCTGAGCCATGCTTTTCCCTATTTAAGATTCACATGACCCCTCACTAGCCACACTGAACACTGTTCAGTGTTAGTTGAATTGGAGAACCTTAAATGAAATTAAGGGGCTAGGTTGGTGCTGGGTTGCCTGTGGGGGTGCTGTTCGTCAACCTCCTCACTTACACATTACAGTACTTGAGTTCTTTTCTGTGCTGTGTATTTTTTACCATTTCATTTCATGTTTGCTTGCTTAAAGGGATGGGGATGTGTGTTTATTCTGTACTTGGTTACTTTGGTTACTTTGGTGCTTGGTGCTTTGGTGTTTAAAACTTAACTTTCATTCATCGTTTAATACAGAAAGAATAAAGTGCAGGGGTTAGGAGTGCATGTCTGGTGTTGCTTTGGGGGGCACATTAGTAACTGAGATACTCAGTGTGTGCCTCCATGATTCTGGCCTGTAAATCAGTACATGATGCTGGCATGAAGATGGGAGTAATGGCATTTTGTTCGAGTGATTGAAGAACAGCATCAGTAGTATGACCCCTAAACAGATCCATTATTAGCAAAGATCTTTGTTCAGCAAGTAGGTCCATCTTTTTTTTGATTTTTGCAACATAAGGGACCAGAACTTCTGAAATAAACTGCAGCATAGTGTCATTACAGACCCAATGGTTTTCGGAGTGACTGATTAACCACCCCTGAGGGAATTCATAGGCAGGATAGCAGTTATTGGTTTTGCCTTTGTAGATGATCTGGGAGGGTAGGAGTTCCCCGATCATTGATACAGCAAGGACGACTGACACCTGCCTCTTGTCCCCTAAACTGGAGACCCCCACCTGCTTAGATCTGGTAGCTGCCATGGGCCACTGGCTGCATGGCACTAACTGCACTCCTGTTTCATCCATGTTAACAACCAAAGCTGGTGGGATCAGTTTCTGGCTACAGGCTGTAGAGCAACTCTTTCAAGAAATTTGGACTTCAGTTGTGGAAAGTCCATGGGGATTTTACAGTCTGCTTTGGTGGCCTTCCTTTTTGAATACCCCATGCAGCTCAATAGCTTCCATGACCATTGCCTGCTGAAACTAAGCTGACCACCATTCTCTGACAGTCAGGACTGTGTGCTTTTACGACACCTGAGGCAATTATGGAAACAACATGGGCACTAACAACTGCCCCTTCTGACAACAAACTTTTGATAATTTTCTGTAACTCCTGTTCTACATTATAAAGGAGCAGCACTGGTTGTACACAGGGCTCTGTGGGCAGCTCAGGAACAAGTTTACTGGGGTCAGGGTTTTTTGTAAGCTACATCATGTAATCCTTTTTGAAGCTGCAGACAGTGCTCTCATTGATGGTGCCAGAGTACTTTTTGTTATAGTCATGCATGGTGTTCATAACGCCACTCTCCACAGCGTACATCCCAATTTAAAAGTGTAGCTCTGCTGAGTACTTAACGTACTCTGTCCTGTGCTTTTTTACAGGAGGCTCAGAAAGTTCAGGAACAACAGCCTCTGCAACTCTAGGGGGTCTTCCATAGTCTGGCTTAAACTGCCAGCACAGAGCGGATCCCCAGGCAAGTCTCACTTGACAGCAGGCTTCTTGCTAAGCCAGGACAGAAGCAAAATGTTGAGACAGTTGGACAGTTGTTCAGTTCAGTTGGTCAGTTGTCAGTCACACAAATAGCAATGAATACTGGCATCTGTGTTACTTCTATTTGTGCAAAATTGACAGCTGACTTCCGGGTTCAGAAATCACCGCAGAAGTGCTAATATAAGGTAACACTAATGTGTCTGGGGATCCTGACAGCGCAGAATGTTTGCTACATGGATATTTTGCATTATACAGTAGTACCCTGAGAGTTCACCCCCAACCATCCCCCACCAATGGGAAGATCTGGTGAGATGTAGGGATAGGTAGTGTAGGAAACAATTGTGGGTTTGTAATCCTCCATCTTGTTTAGCATGCATTAACTTGGTTAAAGCCCTAAGTACAGCCTTACCTTGCCACAAAAAAGAGGAGATGATTCTAAGAACTTGATTGAACCATGTTTGGGGGAAGGCAAGATTGTACATCTGAAGGGGATACAAAAGCCTGGGTAGGACATTCATTTTTCAGTCAGCCCCACATTGATAAGGGTAACAAGGTCCAGCAGTCTAAATCTGTTTTATTACATGATACTGCTGAATCGAGGTTAAATTGTCCCAGTTTAAGGGTTGATGTACTAAGGCAAATCGCCAGATATTTCAACTTATCCTTCTTCCAGTCCAGGCCAAGGTGCTCAATGTCAGCCTGAAAAGTGACATGATTGAGTGGCATAAGCTCAGTTTTAGCAAGGTTTAATTTATAAATGGAGATAGTGCCAAATTTGGAAATAATCTGCAGGGCGGCGGGCAGGGATGTAGCAGGGGAGGAAATATGTAGTAGGATGTCGTCCGCATATGCCGATAATTTGTACTCAGTATGACCTATGTAGATGCCAGAAACCTGAGGAGAAAGGTTGAGCTTACAGATAAGGGGTTCCAGAAAAAGATTAAATTAGTATGGGGAGAGAGGACTTCCCTGCCTGGTACCCAGGTGGAGGGAAAAGGGTGAAGATAAAACACTGTTATAAAGAAGGGGAGGAGTAGAGCACCTTGACCCACTGTATAAATACTGGGGAAATTCGAAAAGGTAGTCTCATGAAACCCTATCAAAAGCTTTTTCGGTGTCCAGAGACAAAAGAACTGCAGGAGTTAGGGAGTCCCTGGTCACCGAAAATAGATAGTATAACTTCCTAAGATGGTCTGCCAAGAGTCTACCTTTGACAAACCCAACTTGTTCTTTACTGTAAGCAATTTCAAAACTAGCCCCAGTCTACAGGCCAGTACTTTAGCTAGGATTTTAAGATCAACATTAATAAGTGATATTGGCCTGTAGGTGGAGATCAGAAAGGGATCCCTACCAGCTTGGGATGTTCTCTCACTTCCCTGCAGGGGAAACATTTTCTATGTATTTGTTCCCTTCCCACTGATTGTAAAGATCTTGTTGAAATTAAGAAGAAAGATGGCAACAATGATCTTGATAGTGCCAAACTGGGCCAGGCAGGCCTGGTACATACTACTGTAGACAATGTCTCAGAGAATGCTTATAACTCTGCCTCTGAGGCAAGATTTCCCAACTCCATCCTCGGGCAGTGACTCACCTAGCTCTCAGAACACTTCATTTGAGAGTAAGTTTCTTGAATAGCTTTAGTGCTGTAGAGTAAACCTGTCAAATCAGGTACCAGAAGTTGTATAGTTTATCAGAAAGTCAGCAACCAGAAAAAAACGTATGTGTCAAAACTTAAAAGGTTCAACATCTGGTGTGCTTCCCACCAAGTCACTGAAATGGCAGTGGACTTGTCATTGGTTTTGGATGACATGGTGCATTTACAGTTGGGTTGACTGGATATTCATTTAGAAATTTGGATGCCTCATATTCTGACCCTAAAGTTAGGGATTTTGAACAGAGTTGTAGAAAATTCCAAATCCTAATCATTAGAATTTCTATTGGATTTGGGCTTCAGAATGTGATATCTGAGTGTGGAATACAAAACCAGTGTACCAAAAGTAAATATAATATTAATAAGTCCCTCTCTTGGCAAATTCTCATTCAGCCACCTTCCCCACCCGGTCAATTACTGTAACCCATGACCTATGTCTGTATCCCCAGGGAAGACTACAAAATTGGTATCTGTACAGAGGGCCTGCAGTTTGTGACACTCACCCACCTTATCCATCCTCTTATACGTAACCCCTCCTCCCCCAAAGCTCACTGCAAAGTTTTCTCATTAATAAGGCATGTCTGTATATAAATCCCAACCTCCACCAGTGCTAAATCACAAATTTCCCACTTCCCCCACCCTGTCCACAACCCTGACACCCAAATTCAATTGACTCCCTCATCTGCCCATCTTCTTGTACCCAGCTGTAACAAGGGATAAAGAAGTTTGTCCCCATATTGCAGCCTAACCTCATTTTGGTCTGAAATATCATGTGTCTGTGTAACAAATGTTGGCCTATATAATTGGATCATATAAAGCTTGTGAAGCCACAAGACAAACTAAGCCACAGTTGCAATATTACAGTGCCTTTTGACATTTGTGCTGACCATGTAAGTAATAGCAAACATTTGGCCTATGTGACTGCAAGCAGGAACACAGGGTAAAGTCCAAGTTCCCCTTTTAACTAGTCTGTAGTGCTTGTCCTTATATGGACAGGCCAAAGTGCTTGTTAGTGCAGTTTTGAGTTGGAAACTTATCTCTTCCTCCTGAACCTTGGTTACTGGTAGTGACAGCTGTTACTAGCCATATATGATAATAGAATATACACTATCTATACTTGTGCTGACCAAGGATGAGCTCATACATATACCAAAGAAAAAGTATCACTTTATAAGTTGATGTTTGTGCTTGTTTTAAACCAATCATAGAAAACCATAGAAAATGAGTATGCTGTCTTTCACTATATAAGCAAGCCTGCACACACTGTTATTTTGAAGAATGTACCACTTGTAATCTCTCGCTGTGATTATTGTTAAAATCATTAAATTCTTCCGCCATCAGTCTCGTCTCTGTTCATCTCCTTTTTAAGTATCTGTAATTGATAATTTACTAACTGTAATTTTTCCACAACGCTACACCAGCATCTCTCCTTCCTCCCAAAGCCCCTAAATTACAAGGATGCAGTCCGTGCACCTACAGTTTCACAGTGGAACTACTATGTTCTCTCTTCCATGTCCAAAATGAATGATAACTGAACAATTAAGTGTTACTATAGGAGGATGTCATCATTCATTCAAGAATTGGTATACTTCAGAGAGGGCACAGTCGCTCCACCTCAGGACCATAGGTACTACTGTATATCCTTAGAATTTTGAGGCTTGCTAGAGGTGGGAATGGTGGGGGGTTGTCACTTGAACTGCAGGCCACAATTTTGTAGTCTTCTATAGGAGTAAAGTGGTACTTAGATCATGTGTAAAATGTTTACCAAAAGTGGTGTTGTATTCCCTGTGTATTTTTAAAAACCTCATTCCAGTGCAGATAAAGATAAACTGTACAGGCTGGGCATGAAGAGGGCTAGAAGTGTTTACTTGGACAGAACCAAGGTGCCCAGAACTGGTATCACTCAGCTGTTTTGTCACTTACGGTAAGGTAGGTGAAGACAAACCAGCCACTAAGAAGACTATCTCTCATTGGATAGTCTCTTGTATACAGCTTTGTTATCAAAAGGCTGCCACCACCCAAAGGCATACAGCCAAATTCCACTGGAGCTACATCTGCCACTGTGGCAGCACTAAAGGGTACACCCTTGTTGGAAGTCGAAGCAGTTACATACAGTGCACAACTTATTTCTCATTACTGCCTTGACATTTAGACTAGACGGGGTTGCAGTTTTAGTTCTTCAGTACTTCAGAACCCATTCCATAAACAGAGTCTAGATCTTGTCTCCCAAGGTATTTCTTAGAGTCAGCAACTTGTATGACATCACTAATAAACTTATTGCTAGAAGAAATTATTCACTGTAGCAGTAATGTTTCTACTAGAGAGTTTATTAATAATCCATACAAACCTTTCCCTATCTCCCCTTCTAGAACACAGTAACAAAGGGTCTTCAGAATAAATAAAAAATGTGTTTTATTTGTCTGAGCATTTCATTAGTGCAAACTTTGCAGTTTTTATAATTTTCATGTCTGCTTTTTGCATTCTTATTTACATTAAGTAAGAATACTTAGACTAGATTAGATAGGTGGTCACTGCTCGTTTCTGGTCTTCAACTATAAATCTGCCATTGGAACACTAGAGGAAGTGTGACCATGTAGCAGAGTTTAAATTTGGACATTCTAAAGTCATATCTCTGGGGCAACAACTCAAGGCTGAGATGATGCAATTTGTATGAATCACTATTTTATTTTCTTCTGTCCCCATTGTTACTCTTTGGGAAGTTTTGACCATGTCCTCTAAAAAATCCTCAGAACCTGAAAAAAATGTTCTCATGTAGCACATCAGGCTGTGATGCTCTCCCTCAAAGAATTAAGTACATTTCCAACCTCTAGGATTTTTGGGATAAAACTGTTGGATTATTTAATGCCTATTTCCAAATGCTCTCATGTCAATTGTTTTTAACTTCTTTGCTTTTATTTTTGAAGATTTTGTGTATGTGTACATGGTATAGATTTACTGTATTTAAGCATATCGTAATATGTGTAATACTGTTATGTAGCAGCATCATACCCTGTGACCTCACTTAAATGAAACATGGTCTTCATAAACAATTATCCTCTGACTCCTTTAAAATAAATAATTAAACAGAGCAAATAAATAAAATAATACTGTACAATAACATTTGCTTTCATATATCATATTATATGAGGAACATATCAAAAAATGTGTTACGTGTTGAAGAAAGAGAAGCTCAGGGTGAGAGCTATGGTGTAGTGGGAAAAATACTATAAGCAGGGATTTGGGGAAGTAGAGGGCAAAAGACTGAGAAATATTAAGGTGGGTGGTAACTGACTGGATAATTAGCAATTGTGTTCAGTCTGGATTTGAAGAGAGTTTGTCTGTCAGTGAATCTGTATTTGTGGAGAAGTAGTTCCAGACAGTGAAAGTAACATGGGAGAGAAGACTCTGCACCAACAGATATCTACATTGGTTCATGTCCTAACACTGCCATATTAGGATCCTGAATCCCTCTCCTAGTATACCGTTAATAGGGTGCAGTGAAGAGGGCTCTGGAATGTGGGCATCAGGATTAGGGTGAAAGTAATGTGGGAAATTGTGATTTCTGGCCATCACCTACACTGAGCATGGGGGGGGGCAGAACTGTACTCCTGTTCTCCCTGTCAATGTCTGCCAGGTCAGCTGGCCCAGTGGCACTGAGGGTTGAGGCACCGGATGCCACACCTCATGCCATGCCACCAACCTGGGTTTGGGAACGAGACAGGTCATCAGGGAAGGGAGAGGATCGAGCATCTGGAGGACAGTTACAAATCTTCTGGCTCAATTGACTAGAGCTCTGATGAAGACGTCACATGTCAGAAACGTCAGCTCATTTACCTGTGGTTTCACCACTTAGGTGTATGTCCTTCACACCAACAAGGAAGCAGTAATGGTGATTGAGTGATTTTTTTTGTTGGCATTCTTTCTTCCTTGTTATTGTTTGGTGAATACTCTGTTTGTATTGCTTGGATCTAGGTAATTGAGCCAGAAGGTCATCGACAACTACATGAAGAAAACTACACAAAGCTAAGTTAAATTCCTTTTGAATATATCAGCTATTTGAACAAACAGAGACTTGAACATTTACTAGCTAAAAGCTTTATTTTTTTGAATTTAGCGCCAACTGGATAACTTATTTAAAAGTTTAAAACATCAGTCCATATATATGCAGTGACTATTGCAGTGTGTTGTGACAGCAAATATATAAAATAGATTTTTTTATAAAGCTGTTGCTTGCGTTTTGTGTGCACTTCAATGTGTGTAAATGCCTAGGCTTTACATATTTCAAGTTATGAGTTTTTTTTCCTAGAAGGAGCCCCTAGTATTTCAACTTTGTTTTTTGACCTAGTTTTGAGGTCTATTTAATAAGACTATATTAAAAAGCCCACAAAAATCTTTTCTGGTTTTGAGTATAAGATTTAAGCATTTCTTAGTATGGTAAGCATGTTATCCCTCAGATTAGTGTGTCCACTTACTTCCTCCAAATTATATCCCTATTATAATGTCACTACTTATGCTTGTGTCCCCCATTCAAAGTTTAAATATAATCCTCATGCAAACACAATCTCTGCCTGTATTAACCATCTTATCTTAAAATCATTCTGACCAGTGATAATGCACTCCAACAGTCTTCTAAGCCTGCTTTTTACTCTTGGCTCTCTGTTCATCTTAAATTCTTAATGTGGGCAGTCTCTGGCCCACCATTATGCTTATTTTTCAAAGTCGCACCTTTAAACATGTTTCTGCACTCATTTGTTTTCTATATAAACTAACTATTCAATGTGCTTATGCAACTGAATGAGATAATATGAGATGATATTTGTGTGACTTGATTTGCTTTGTGGCTTTCTGTCTCTCTATCCATGGGATATACCACCCTGTAGGGGTACGGCGCAAGGAACCCTGGAGGAGGGTTCCCCCCCACAGGTGCTGGGAATGAATGAGTCGGCTAAAGGTAGGTTAGGAAGAAGCCCACGGGGAAGAGAGACGAGCCTCTGGAGGAGGAAGAGTGGATGGTGGGCAACGAAAAAGAATCCTAGCAAAGCCCAGGATGTTGTGACATTTTAAGCTAGATGGGGGAATGACTTTGTTGCTCTGCCCATTGAACCATGGGCTTAAAGCCCTCCCATTCGATGTGCTTATGCAACTGAATGAGATAATGCTTGTGTAACTTGATTTGCTTTGTGGCTTTTCAGCCTCTCTATCCATGGGATATACCACCCTGTAGGGGTACAATGCAAGGAACCCTAGAGGAGGGTTCCCCCCCTACAAGTGCCGGGAATGAATGAGTCAGCTAAAGGTAGGTTAGGAAGAAGCCCAAAAAGAATACCCAAAGATGTCAAGCTTCGAAGAGGCGAGGATGATGAATGAATTCTGTGAAGAGAAGGGCTAACTTCCTAAGGAGAGAGGGGAAAACTGGGACACCATCTGCCTCTATCCAACAGCGGAACCTAACTAACTAACAAGAAGAAAGTACTAACTCTAACTAATATTATGACCATTGGCATGAAGGAGAGGAAAAAACTCCTTTGAGGAAGAAACCTCTGGGGATCCAAGGCCTAGGTCACCTTCCCTCCAGGCTGACGTTTGATTTGAGGGCATATGTTGGTAGAGAGAATGGATTATAGATGAGGATATAAGTAAGGAGGATGATGATAGGAAAAAACTCAAAAGAAGCACCGATAAAATAAGGAACATAAGGTAGCAGGGACCCAAGGAGGATATGCTGGAGTAGTTGATGAGAGATAGTAGATCAGAGGAGCAAGGATGGGAAGTAGTAAATCCATGTGTGAGACAGAGGAGCAAGGGGTATCCAGATGTACTCACGAGGAGATTCCAGATGTGCTGATGAGGAGACAGATGATAATGCAGACTGGCTTGATTGAGCGATGTGAGTGATTATACACTGCGATTGAAGAGGCATGTTTGATCATGCGATGTAAACGATTAGACTGAACGATTAGACCCAGAGGCTGTAGTCAATGAGGTAGTATAGAATTCAGTGATATGAATGTTTGAGTAAATGATGTAAATAGATAAACCTTGAGGTAATGCTGAGCGAATGATAATGGATTTATGAACTCGATATGACTGGAGTTATGAACTCAATACATGTGGCAGGATGGCCGCGTTTAATAGGTGGCATAGTAGGTATGGTAGGTATGCCCAAAAGAAATATTGGTAGCAGGCCATGAGTGGATTGTATCCTGAAGATCTGGTACAGAAGTGGAAGAAGAGGAGATTGACAGAAACTGAAATGAACGTGAATGAAAGCAACATGCTCTATGGAGCGATGGGAAGATGATGTTCTGTGAAAGGAATCAATTGCAGGCCATGAGTGAAGTGAATCCTGGACAGGCAGTACAGAATTGGAAGAGGAGGAGACAGGAATGAATTTGAAATAAACTGGTATGAAGATAAAAGGTGAAAAGGAACTTGTAGGAAGGTAGTATGAATAAGTAAGCTCCTCAAAAGAGGCAGACTCCGAGGCGAAGAAGGCATGCCAGGAACGAGAGGGTATGCAGACCAGAGGGAAGCTCAGGACGGCGATCATGGGGAGACAAATCGGATGATGGACAATGAGAAGGGAAGCCATAAGTGGAAAGAATCCATGATGGTCAGGACAAGAGGAAGCACTAGGCTGAAAAAGGCAACAGGAATGGATGAGGTATGATGAGGGATTGACGTCATGAAGGCAGGTACTGGAAAGCAAGGTATGAAAGGACAAAGGACAGTAGGGAGGTCAATAGGGTAGCATAGGACCCAGCCAGTACAGGAGGAGAACTGCATGGGGCAAGTCAGATTAGGTGGCATATCATGATCCATGATATGTATGCCCCAAGAAGTATAAGATAGCAGGCCAGACGGAGTGAGGAAATACACGACTTGGCAGCAACCACGCCAAGGTATCCTGATAGAGGGATTGAAGTAGATGAGCAGGTGGAGGCTAGATAACATGGAGTTGAGGGGGCTAGAGAGCCAAAGGATCTCCGATGAAGGGATTGATTATGGACGACATGGAGTAAGTAGACACCTTGAAGGAGGAAGGCACTGAAAGGGATAGGACTTAATGACAGAAATGCAGGACGAAAGCGAAGACTCGAGCAAGCGATGGCAGGAAGTGGCTAAAGCCGATCAGAAATAACTTACGGTGCCACCATCAGGTCAGTAGGAAAACTTGCCTGAGGTAGAGCAGGAATCCTCTGTAGGAAACACTGGTTGAGATGTATGCGAGTTAAGATGGAGATAATATAGAAAAACATCCAGGATAGCTAGCGATTGATGCAAGGAAAGAGACTCCAAAGCCAATGAGACAGGCCAACGTGGATAACCGATATGCTTCGACAGAGCAATGTGACTAAGTAGACTCCTGGACAGGTGGTGTATTCGGAAATGAATAGAGCGATGAGAATGAGTAGGCACTGCGAAAGGAGGTAGAGGAAAAATTGAACCAGAAAGAATGTAAATCATGGTGGAGAGCCCCCAGCCAGCCCTGTAGTGAAGGGCAATGGACAGGAATGCTTGGCGCCTGAGTGAAGATAGAGTTGAATCGATGTGCAGGATGAGAGATGGAAGCCAGGACTGGAGCAAATCCTAGATGGCTGATGATGAATGAATGAAGATAGAGTGAAGCCAGGAGTGGAGGAAATCCTTGATGGCTGGTATGAAAAAGCTGTGAATGACAACTGGAGTCATGAACCTGAGACATGTGGCAAGGGGCCTGCAGGTCGATAAGGTGGCATATGATTAATGATAGGCAGCCAGATACGGGATAGGGGACACCCCAATAGAAGGCACCAGACAAGGAAGGAGGGAGAGCACCCACTAGAGGGAGGAACGAATGAAAGGACTTGGAGCGGCAGATCGAACCAACCAACAGAGGAGCCATGATGGGAAGGTATGGTAATGACAGGCATATCAAAAGCATGACATGTTGAACAGCAAAATGACAGGCATGGCATACTTCAAAAAAGGCATCATAACACAAATCCCTGAATGCTATCAGCTGTCTGAGGAAAGAGTAAAAGCTAAAAAACACATACTGAAACTGCAAGGGAAAATGCAGTGGGGCCACAGGAACAGGCACAGGATAAAACAGACCCACTGACCAGGAAAGCAACGCAGATGTTGAAATAGCAGAGAACATTTTAGCAGTGCAATGTACAAAATGCAACCAAAGGTCGGCTGCCATACGGACGTATACTCTTTCAGAGCTAGTGGATGAAAGTAATACAAGCTCACAGTCATTGAAATCGGTTCACAAAGTGAATAAACACTATGCAGAGCAATCGACAATGGGTAGACAAATGAGAAGCAACATCGGGACTGCAGAATACAGATGGTGACAACCGTAGGAGGGCGGCAGGTCGATGAGGTAGCATGATATCCAATGAGAAGAATGCTGGATTGAGCGAGGCGAGTAAGTAGACACGGAAGCCAAAAACACATAATAATGTCACTTGAATGATAAGATCCAGATGTGGTAGTCGAGGAAGCATAGGAGTCCATAAGATTCGATGAGAGGAACTGAAAGGCTGGACTAAACTGAAAGAGGAGGAGACTCTGAGGAGCAAAAGTGGACAATGGATGATGAGGGGTGAAACTAAGAGAGAAGGGAAATCATGAGGGCAGGTACAAGAAAAATGCTATGACAGTGGAGGTAAAATTTTAGGAAACGGAGGAGGTGTGATGATGGAATGAAGCTATAGAGGCTGAACTGCAATAGGGCGAGCTGGATGAGGAGGCACAAGAGTACGGGAACAAGACGGAGTCAGCCGAGGCAAGCTGAGTGGTCAGCCAAGGCAGACAGATTGAGTGATGGAACAAAGGAGCAGGTCGGTGATAGCCAGCACATAGGATGAAGGACAGGGATGCCCAAAAGAATATTGAGCATATGCCAGATGGTGACTGAGGAGGAGGAATGCAACAAGTGAAGTCGATGGGTAGATAATTTTGATGCACTGGAGAAAGGCAGTAGAGGTAAACAGATGAACCATGAAGGAAAGAGTAGAAGCTGGGATAGGCATTTTTTTTTTTTTTATTATAAACACACCCAGCACATACTCTTCTCTGTTCTGGTGCATTAACTATGGCTCTTTTATTGCAGATCCAGATTGCACTTTGTAATCTAATAGCTCTTGGGTTCTCCTGAATTACTATTTTTTTTTTCCTCTGTAGCTCTTAAAGATGATTTTGACCTGCTGTCTGGGATCAATATAGTTACTTAGCTCTGAATGCCTTTTTCCATCTCCTTGTTCAACAGAAATAACCACAGTAACTCAAGATTTATTTTTAAATCTGTGCCATAACAACAGGGATGTTGAAGATTTTGACCGGCTTATAAGGAGAGGCACATAGAGATACCTTGTGTGATTCTATTGGTCATGATATATCATCTGTGCATCTGTATGTTTACAAGATTCTGCAGTCTCAAGAAGAAGTGGATAAAGAGAGTTGAAGTTACGGGGGTGAGGGGGGGTATGTGGCTGTAGTTTAAGAGCTAGGCAGCCAAAATTAACATGGAAGGATTAAAGGTTGGGAGATTGAATGGACAAGCAAAAATATGAGCAGCACTGGAGTCCGTAAAGTAGTCTCAAGATCCAGAAGCTGAGGCTGAGAGATGGAGGAGAAAAGATATAAGAGAGTGACAGCTAAGACTGGCAACAGATTGAAAAAGGGATGGTGCAAACTGGCTATGAGGCTGATGTCGAGAAGCACAACCCAGGGAGGCTGAGAGGCAGGGTTGAGGGAGCCAACAGAGAAAAAATGAGGGGAAAACAGCAGGAGCAAAGAATGGAGCCGCCGAAAACAGCTGGAAAGGGCTGAACAAGTGCCAACATATTTTACAGAAGACTGCAAGCAATTGATAGGAACTGGTGGCAAATAACAAGGTGGAAGATGCCTCAAAAGTGGCAATTTTTTTTTTTTTGTATTATAATGATCTTCCCACAACGTTTCTCCCACAATTGCTGCCGATATGCGGGGAAAGGAAGCATAGAACAGACATGGAGTCAAAAAGGAGGTAAGAGGGAAGGAGGAACCAGAATGCGAAGGATGGTTGACTTGCTGGGTCACAGAGACAGAAGTGAGAAGTAGAAAAAAAGAAAGATGGCCAGAGGATTCCACCAGCCAAACTAGAAAGCAGTTGTTCAGATCGTAGTGTTAGGTGTGTGAAGTTGGGCAGACGAGCAGTATCACAAGGTAAGGAAATTGGTGAGATCGGGGAGGCAGCGGTAAATCTCTGCCACAAGATAGGATCAGGACAGCAGCTAGGAATGTGAGATAAAATCAGTGAAGTCGAATTGCAGTACAGCTGGGAATCAGGGTACAAGGAGAGTTGGGGAGTCGCAGCTAGAATCAGCTATACAGAGTTGGAGTAGGCCAAATTCTCAGCGCACAGAAGTAAAATCAGCTGTACAGCTGATTGAGGCATGAAGCAGGCTGCAAGACAGTTGAAACGCCACTCCAAAATGCAAAACAACTAGATGTTAAGCACACAGCAGAGTACAGGGGCTAGCAGCAGATATAAACGTGCCGGAAAGCATGAGGCATGAGAAAGTGGCACAGCTTTGATAACCGGAGGACAGATGGGGGAAGGGGGGATAGAAACTAACCTGCAGTCAGAGGCAGCTGCTAAAGCAAAGGACCGATGAAGACAGATAGAGAGAAGGAGAGCAGCACCTCTGGCTGCAATGAAAAAAATCCTGGCAAAGCCCAGGATGTTGTGACATTTAAGCTCGATGGGGGAGTGACTTTATTGCTCTGCCCATCGAACCATGGGTTTAAAGCCCTCCTATAGTGCCCAGTAAAAACTGCTGCAACAACAGCTCATACATCCAAGCCTGGAGTTCTGGGTTAGCTGTGTGGACACCAGTGGCTTTCTTCCACTCCCTTAAATTGGGTAGTGGTTGCCTAGGAGACTGTAAAGCGCCACAAACCCCTGTGCAAGTGCAATAAATGATATTACAGAGTTTAACTTTTCTAAAACTCTTCCATTAGTTTCTAAGGGGATGTTGTCACCTGATGGTAAAGCTGTGCTTTTAAGTTTTTTAGATCTTTTTGAATTAAATCACAATGCTCCTTTATTCATGGACATACCTATCAAATTACTGTAAAGATACCAAAACTGGAATCCCTCAAAACAGAATTGCTATATGTTAAATCCCTCTTCGAATACTGTCAAATATTGATTTATAAACTAAATATACTCCAGTTTCAAAAACAGTTATTTTTATTTTCAAAAAAATTATTTTCTCTACTAGCACCAAGCTAATTGGAAAGCTGAATCGGGGCAAGTTGTCGTCCCAGATGACAGTGCCCTCTGCCGCGATCCACCCTGTCTCTTTGCATGCTGGTGTCCAGTGACTTGCCCTTGTATGTATGTCTTCATGTATAACTCCTCATGTCCTTACTTTACATAATCCATACCCACGATCATGATGCAGGCACATTTTTCCTGTGCCCTGAGTTACCGTGATCACAACTCCCACGCACCAGCATGGGTGAACCTTCATCCTTGGGCTCTGATCAGGCTAACATCTCTGGAAGCCCTGTTTACCAGCACATGTTTTGCTGCAGTCAGCCCCTCCCATCGTGGCACATGTTTGCTACTGACAGGGGGAGCCAAAGGGAGGCTAGAGATTCCCTCTTAGGTGCCTAAGCATCCTCCAGTGTTGATATAGGTAACACAAATGGATACCAATGTGAACACACAAATGGCAAAACCACCCTCAACACCAGAAGCCAGCTACTTGGCCACATCTGCTGATCAGATCCTGCCTGCCTGTGATCCATGCCATTGTGTTCTGTTTGGCTGCTTCTGCCTGATGGCTGTGTCTGGTTGTGGTTCTTGTGGGTGCCTGTGTTGGCCTTCTTGGCCCTCCTGGCCATTGGTCCTGTTGAGTGAAACAAAATATGCATCTTACCACAGTATGGACAACACTACACATGGCACTGTACAATACACAGGTGGATGTGTCATATTCACAGGCACCCAGTGCATTGTATGTTGACCAATTTGGGTAAACTTCATATGTCATTTGTGCACACACTGGAACACAGGTGCAGATGACACATTGTACGCATCGTCATTTGCAACCTTTCCAGCCATTAGAGCACCAGCATTTGTACACCGGCACATCAGGGTGCCGATTTTGGTATTCAAGCCCCTTCCCCGAGGGCCGCCCACCCTTAGAGTTAAAATGATAAGAAGAGGGAGTGGGGGCACAGGGGGCTCAGGCCACCACAAAAACAGGGGCTGCTGAAATCCCAATTTGGCATGCTGATGACTGAGTGCACTAATGCCAGTGCCTTTTACCTGGGTCATGTATAAGCATGCGCCCAACATGGGCTACCCTGCTCACCCCACAACTGCAACACACATTACATAACAACATAACATAATGGTTAGGGTCATTCCTGAAAATATGGGCTATCATTTACCTTCCTTGGCCACAGTCTTACTGGCCACCGTGGCCCTCAACTGGGTCAGCTGTCCACCTGTGGCAGCACTGCACCCCTCTGACTGGCACTCCTGTGCGATGAGTCAGCTTCCTTCGGATCGACTCCCACAGCGCCATTCTGGAGGAACATGGGACTGCCCTGGCCCACTTCCAATTAGCCTGTCCTCCCTAGCAGTAACCAGCATAACAAGGTTTTACAGCTCCTCAGCAGTGAACCTCCTATCGATCTAGTGCTCCGTGGTTGGCCTTGCTTTTCCAGACATGTTGTACATTGCACTTCAACACTACACAGCGTCCTGTAGAGTGTGATTTACGCATCGAACATACACTTTGGTTTGTGTTTCTGTAGCTCAAACTGAAATGGGCGCTACTGAAGTTGGTGTTTATCATATGAGTGGGGCTACATGCAGACAGTCCATGTAACTAATGTACACCATACTGTCATGCACTACACAGTAGTGCACATGCACAGAAATATTTGTGCAATACCACTGTATTTATCACTGTGTGTTCCACTCTCAGCAGTGACATCACAATAGTGCTGTTATATGTCCACATAGCTTTAACATAGAGGGGAACAAAACAGCAGATTCAGGAGACATTACTATACTGGTATCAAGTATACAAATGTGTTATTACCTAGTCTGCATGCAAATGGGCCATTAATATATCATTGCCTTAATGTATTCTCACATTAGCATGTCTTTATCATTGGAGCATATAAAAGAGACCAACTAGCATCACTTGCACACACCTGCTATGGGCTGCAACTACAGACAACTGAAGGTAAGGCTGGCATGTAAGAATGCATGTTGCTCTGTTTCATAGAAACTGTTGTGTTGCATGAAGCACAGTATCATGTTCACATCTACTGTAACTTTCATAAACCTTTACCTAGGTCATCTTAATGACTGTAGAAGAGTCTGTTTGCAGTCCTAAATTCACAGAACAAGAACAGGTTGCTCTCATAAGAGAATATGTAGCAAGGGAGGACATTATGGGGGCAGCATCAGTACTCCTACTACTCAACACTGAGAGCTGCACACTTGAGCAGACTTGATAGACCATAAGGCCTATATCTGCTGGCATCATCGTATGTTCATATTATGGGGCAAAATAAGGCTCCCCTGGAGATACAGGACAGGACTGGAAAGAATTGGATGAGGCAATCAAAGTGAAGATACAAGAGCCCTGTCTTGATCTGTGTTGGAATACAGGAAACATCAGTGAAATGAGAGTCTAGTTCAAGAAGCATATGGTTGTAATCCAGGCAAGCCACATGGGCCTTGGTGGTGGCTCTTTGAACACTCCCACCCTGACAGAAGCTGAGACGCTGATGGTGACCACCATGTGTTAGGAGGTTGTACACGATGAACCATGTGGTGATTTCAAAATTGCCACTGGAACAACTCAGGCATGTGAGTGTCCACTGTAGCACTTACATTTCGGATTGACACGGTCATTCATAATACTGTTACATGTCGCACTGATGTTATTTATTGCTGTCTTCTGTTGTTTCTGTGGTTTATTTTGTGCACACCACACCACACCACACCACGGGTGACATGTGGGAAGTGTCCACCACTAAGTACATGCAACATATATAGCTGCATACTATATGTGATATGGATCTGTCCATTGTCACAGTGTTAACTTCACACACAAACTGTTTGCCATGTCACAGCACTGTGCAACAATCAGCCCTGTCCTGTATTGATCATGTCACAGATCCACATATAGCCATGGAGGAGGACCAGTCAAATCCAACACAACAGCTATGAGGGTTGTAAGGGAGCCACAGCAACAACAAGCACTGCAGGCAGCAGCTGGGCAGGAGGACCACCACCACCACCACCACCATACCATCCTCCTGTTCAGTGATGAGGAGAATACCCAGTGATGCTGATGATGCTGATGATGTTAATGAGACACAGACTGGAAGCTTCTCCCCACTGCCCATACTACACAGGTACATGGTGTGGCACAAGCCATACGCATCCCCACTGCTGTGCAGCAGCAACAAGCCCCACTCCCGGGCATGGTTGCTGGGGATTTGGACAGGCCACAGCAAGGGGCAGCAGAGACACAGTCTCAGAGAACAGGGCTGTTGTGTGGGGCATGACAATGTCTAGGAAAGATTGGTGGGATTGCTCACACCACAGAGGGTGTGTGCTAGTACTGTGGGTTTAGTACCTCGGGTTTCTGCACACCAGGGGCACCATGTACACCAGGGCATGGCCTGCTGGCCTCTTCACTGGCCAATACACCACATTTATGGTCATGGAGCATGGTATGCAGACCCCTCACAGCTACCAGCAGTCACCTGCCCATGCCTAACTCCTGATGTTCCATATCATGTCATTCATGGGTTGGAGATGGCCACACAGGGGCTCAAGTACACCAGGGGTACAACCCCTATGTGTTGCAGCCAACTCTTGCAGGGTATACCCAACTCCTTTCTGCTGCTTGTTTTTGTCATCTCTATTCTGCACCACACAACGAACTGCTAATGTTTTTGTCCCTCTTCCCCTTCCCCTTCTGTCTGACACAGTGAACTTTGTTGTTTTTTGGCTCCCTTTCTGTCTCACACAGTGAACTGCTGCTGTTTTTGTGGCCCCTCTTTCTGGTCCCCTTTTCCTTATTTTCTAATGCAGGGACAATTTATGAATATGTTTATGTTGTTGCAGGTACACATTTTGAACAATTTATGTCTGTTTTGTGGTTTGTACTTACCATTGGGGTTCAAGGTTTTCTACAATTAGACATCCGGCCAGTCTGTAGTCCTGACTACCTAGATGCTTCTGTACTCACTGGTCTGGTGCATCTGCTTCTGTGCCTATGTTGCCCTCAAGATACTGCCAGGGTATTCCATGGTGTGATGTAATGTTGTGGAGGATACAGCATTTAGCACATATCTTGTGGATCTCTGTTGGGCTATTTTGTAGGGCACCACCAGATTTGCCAAGGCAGATGAACCACATTTTGATCATTCCTAACACATGCTCAGTTATGTTAGGAGTTGCTTTGTGGGCCTTGTAGTATGTCTGCTCAGCAACAAACGCAGGGTGCCAGATAGGTGTCACCATCCATAGCTGAAGGGGGTATGCTCTGTCTCCTGTGGCTCAATACCAGTTCTGTATTAGTTACTGCTCAATTGCATGGTCATTTGTGCAGTATGATTATTTGTCTGTACTGGCCCAGGAGGAAGCCACAAAGGATTTGTTCACCTTCAAGCATTTGTCACAGGATGGAATTGTGCCTGATGTAGACAGCATGAGGATCTCAAAGATACCATGGCAGGACACTGAAGGTGAGTTCTGTGACATCACGCACATCTGCATATTGAGAAAACAGATGTCCTGCCTCATGAAGTAGGCATCAGCCCCTCCCCCTGGTGGTGCATATATGGCCACATGTGTGAACTCAGTGGCATCTAACATGGATGGCATGTGTGCAACAATAGAATTGCTGCATATTGGCAGCTCTCTTTGCCTGTGTGCGGGGGAAGGAGATGTAGTCTGTAGCCCTGCGTAGCAGCCCATTCAGAAACTGTGATAGCAGGCAGGACATGGCAAATGGGGTGATCCTAGTGGTGTCTTTTGTTATGATCTGGAATATTCCCCATGACCCAGAAGCACATGACCATGGCTACTTTATGCTTCCCAGACATGGCTACTATATTGGTGGCAATGGCTAGGGTGTCATGCTGCATTTCACACAGCTGCATGAACATAGCATGGTTTAGTCTGTTCCTGACCATGATCTGAGCATCACTTAGTTCAGTGATTTTGTGTTGTGCATGATATATTGTGTGTGCCATGCAATGCCTAGACTGATGCTTCCAGTGATGTAGTTGGTTATGGCTCCTGTAAGATGCATGATTTTTTACATGACGTGGGCCATTATGGTGTGGACTTCTCCTGCTTCCCTGCTGCTGTACTGCTGGGGGAAAAAGAAGAAGTAATTCTGACAGGGACTTTAACTTACTGGACATCAACTGGGAAAACCTCACAGCTGCATCATCCAGGAGAAAGGACATGCTAGTGGGTCTAAAAAGCATAGGCCTGATACAGCTCATATCAGAACTTACCAGAAAAGGAGTTCTCCTGGACCTAATCCTCACAAACAGAGACAGGATCACCAATGCTGAGGTGGGAAACCACTTGGGAAACAGTGACCACCGCTCAATATATTTCAAGGCTGCTATCAGAAAAGGAACACGTCATGCAAAGACAAAAGTTATGGACTTTAGGAAAGTGGACTTTATGAAGATAAAGTTCTGCTTAGCAGCAAGTCTCAGGAATATGCCAAATAAGACAGACATTGAAACCATGTGGGCCAGATTAAAAGAAGCCATAAATGATGCAGCTAGTCAACGCTCGAAAATGGTAAACAAGTCTAAAAAAAGAGAAAAACACTCTGGTTTACAAAAGAAGTTGCAGAAATTGTAAGAGAAAAATGAAGGGCATTTAAAAAATACAAGGGTGAAAAAACTGAAGAAAACAAGGAAAACTACAAAAACACACTAAGGGAATCAGCGATAGTAATCAGGAAGGTGAAAGTACTCATGGAGGAGAGAGCAACAGGTCGGTAGTGGGGACAAAACCTTTTTCAGATACAATAGACAGCTGAGAAAGTTTAATGGATGGATCACCAAGCTGGTGAGTGACATTGGAGGGCAGGCGGAGGAAGACCAGGAAAAGGCGGAAATATTGAACAAATATTTCTGCTCAGTCTTCACTAAAGAGGATGAAGGGAATGGACCAGAGAGAAAGCAGGAAACAAACTCAACCATAGAAATGGATACCAGTCCTATCACTGAGGAAAGAGTCCTAAGGGAACTGAATAAACTGAAGATGTACAAGGCAGTGGTCCCAGATGGACTTCATCCCAGGATCTTAAAAGAAATGAGGGAAGTCCTGGCTGCACCTCTGGCAACACTATTCAGCAAGTCACTGGAACAGGGAGTAGTGCCAGTAGACTGGAAAAGGGAAAATGCCATGCCACTTCACAAAAGCGGAAGCAGAGAACGTGTAGAAAACTATAGACCAGTCAGTCTCACTTCCATAATGGGAAAACTGATGGAAACCTTGCTAAAGGAAAGGCTAATGAAGTTTCTTGAATCAAATTGGTTACAGTATCCAAAACAACATGGACTCACAGCAGGCAGATCCTGCCAGACTAATCTGATAGTCCTCTTCAACTGGGTAACAAAGGTGGTCGACCAAGAAGGAGCAATGGATATGGCCTATCTCAACTTTAGCAAGGCCTTTGACTCTGTCCTACACAGGAGCTGCTTAAACAAACTCAGTAATACAGGGGTAGGGATCAAAGTTGTTAGATGGGTGGGAAATTGGCTACATGAAAGGATCCAGAGAGCAGTGGTGAACAGAAGTCTCTCCGGCGAGGGCAAAGTGACCAGCGGTGTGCCGCAAGGATCGGTACTGGGTCCAGATCTCTTCAATTTATTCATAGGCGACATTGCAGAGGGCTTAAATGGCAAGGTGTACCTGTTTGCAGATGGTACTAAAATCTGCAACAGGTTTAACACCCTGAGGGTATCTAAAATGTCAACAGACCTGAAGTTGCCTGAAAAATGGTCGAAGACCTGGCAACTGAGGTTCAACACAAAAAAATGGAAAATCATGCACCTAGGAAAAAGTAACCCCAAGGAGTAGTACTTCATGAATGGAGAAAAACTAATCTCCTCCAACCAGTAACGTGACCTGGGAGTCGTCATAACTGATGACCTAAAGGCAACCAAACAATGCGAAAAGACAACACTGAAAGCAAGTAGCATGCTCGAATGCATCAGGAGGGGAATAACCAGTAGGAAGAGGGAGGTGGCTATGCCACTTTACAGGTCCTTGGTGAGGCTGCACCTGGAGTACTGCATATAGTTCTGGAGGCTCCACCTGAGAAAGAACATAGAATGAAAGCAGTTCAGAGAAGAGCGACTAAGAAGGTGAGCAGAATGCACATGAAGCCTTATGGGGAGAGACTGAGAGGTTGAATATGTGCACGCAGGAGCAGAGAAGGGACAGGGGGACATGATCGAGACCTTCAAATGTCTCAAAGGCATTAATAGGGTGGAAATAACTGACCTCTTTCAGATGCACAGTCAAACTAGAACAAGGGGCCACGAAATAAGACGGAGGGGTGGCAAACTCAGAGGAAACACAAGGAAGTTTTTCTTCACTGAGAGAGTTGTGGACCCATGGAACCTACTCCCAAAAGAGGTGGTGGAGTCGAAAACAATAAATGAGTTCAAGCGAGTTTGGGACAGACACAAAGGAATCTTGGTACAGTACATGGTAGTATAAAATAACTTGGGGGGGGCGGTAGCTTAGAATACAAACAACGGGCAGACTAGATGGACAGGAAGGCCCCCCTTCTGCTGATAGGTTCTATATTCTGTTTCTCTGTGTAGTGTTTGGTGTCAGTTTTTTTTTTTTTTTTTTTTTTTAGTTTTTGTTGACCGGGTAAGTGCACTAGACAAATCCTGCCTATTTTCAGGTACGACCCGGGGGAGGGGGATACAGATGAATGCCAACTGACCTTGAACCAGATTAAGCTGTTGGTGGTATTTTTTTTTTTTTAGTGAATGAGGGACATTTGGCCAGGACACCGGGGAAATTCCCCTACTCTTTTTTTGATAAGTGCCATGTGATCTTTAACATCCACCTGAACTACCACCAATCCAGGCAGATGGGACCTCGGTTTAACGTCTCATCCGAAAGATGGCACCTCAGAAGTGCAGCACCCCTCTCATGCTGCACTACAGTGTCAGTACTGGGATATTAACCCAAGTGCCAGATGTGGGAACTGAACCCACAGCCCTCTGATCTTCCGGCCTCAGAGGCGAATGTGCTACCTACTAAGCCTACAGTTGAGTTTACACTTGAATAAAGCATGCCTTTTGTTGTTTTTAAACTCTGCAGTGATAATTAACTGTCTGTTAGCGGTTTGGAAGTTATTTCCGATATCACAGTGCACATTTTATGCAGGTCCCTGCCCCGTTTGCATGCTGCTTACATTACTTTAGTTTGTATGTGCTATTGGGATTGCACTCTGCACCTCCACAGGCTGAGTGTTGAGACTGACTAATGTACTTCACCATACTGTATTGTGGATTGCACAGTGAGATTTCCTTTTGCCTTAGTAACACAAATTTGCTACACATTTTAATGCTTTACATCATTAAAACTGTATTTTTGAGTCTATTAAAAATTTACCAAGAACATGATTTTCAATAAGTAAATCCTTTCTCTTCACATGTACATGTTGTGCTAGTTCTCCTTTTTCTCTAAAGGCAGCCCTGCCTTTTGACACCTTTTATCTGCAGTACCTTTACTAATACAGAGTTTAAGACATGCCACAATACTATCAAATCAAATCAAATCAAATCTTTATTTATCCAGGCGATCATCATTGAGCAAGCTCATTTACAAGATGGACCTGCTGTTGTCCAAGACAGTTATACATACATAGATTGAGAATACAAAGTACATCATGTGCAAAGAGTTACAAATGTACAGAAAAGTGGTAAGTGCATGATATACATTCCAAGCATTCTTGTAGGAACATACATGCATCACTCAACTTTGCTGTGGTATATACAGACTCCATGTATGCAGAAGCTGAAGTGGTATGTTTAGTCATTCTTAGTCAAGCCTCCATCAGAGGGTACAATTCTTTGCATTTCAGCCCTCAGTGACCATTTACCATACTGTACTTGGGTGAGGGTCCTGGGCTGCATAGGGGCCCCTAATGAGGTTTGTATGTTCCGCTTAAACGGTGAGAGGAGAGTAATATGGGAGAAGTGGTGCCTTGTGTGCGAGGGCCACTATGGCAGCTGACTAGTGGACTTGATTAAAATAGGGAGGGAGGAACTAGGTTTGTGGCTGGATGTGGTAAGGATACGGAGTGAACCGTCAGCAGGACAGCTAGGAACTATGGAAACACTTACAGATTTCGGTGAACGTTTTGTCATAAATGATCCTAAACAGGGCAAAACTGACAGGAGAGCTGAGTCTCAAGGATCTTTGTACCTTGTTCCAGAGCGTAGGCAAAGCGTGGCTTATGGCAGCCCTGCCAAAGTGGGTACTGGTCCTGGGGATTTTCAGAGAAATTAGCGAGTGGCTTCTTAGTGCGTAGCTACTGATTGGGCTCAGGGGGAGGCAGGCAGCAATGTAATCTGGGAGTTTGTTGGTAAGGGCCCGGAATGTCCAGAGTGCTGCATTTCTATACCGCCTATATTGAAGGGAAGACCACCCTACGGCTGCATATAAAGAGCAGTGATGTGTGGAGGATGGGAGACCAGTTATAAATCTTAGCGCTCTGTGGTACAGGACATCCAGTTTTGCAAGGTGTGACTTGATACTAAAAGACTAGCATGTGCTTACTAGCTGACTCTATTCAAGTCTGGGGAGGCAGTGTACTCTGGTGGTTAGTATGCAGAGCAGTGAGCTTTGAGATCCCTGTTTGAGTCCCATCACTGTCACTTAGTCATTGTGTGACCTTGAGCAAGTCTCATAATGTCCCTGTGCTTAACTTTTTTCTCTCTTTCACATTGATTTTCTCTGTACTTACACCCCTGGAAATGTTCCTTAATATTCTTTCACTTAATCTCCCCATGGGCACATTACTGCTACTTCTGACTTTTCTTGGGCTTGTAGATGTTCAAGCTATGATGTATAGTATTGTCTACCAGGATCAAGCACTTTGTGTGAGATTTCAGTTTACTGCATGATGAATTGGACTAATTGCCATTGGATTACTGTACATTATGCCCCTGCAGTATCCTGCAAGATATCACAGAAAAAACTGTGATAAGAGTGCTTGATCCTGGATGATGGCACTGCACATGCAAGACACTATATACAAGCAAATTATTTTCCTTCCATGCTTGTAAAAAACTGCATTATACTATTGTAATTGTCATAGATGCTATTTTTTGTTTTATGGGGGTTCAGTTCTCTGCCATGTGCAAAATGGCCTTCTTAGGCCTGTGTATATTTACATGTGTGTGTGTGGGGGGGGTGCATATCTTTACTAGAAAAGCTAGTAATAGGTTTTACAAACTTGTCAACAACAAATGTGGTATTTATTTTCGAAAGATCAGTATTGCTTCAGACTAAGAACTGGCATTTGTATTTCTATGTGTGACTTCCTTGGAGTATCAGAACAGTGGTCTATTTTTTTATATTCCACGATCAATGCTCTGAATCCTGTTTGCAGTAGTAATATGGCATCTTTCTAACAGTTACCAGTAGAGAGAGCTATAAAATCACAGATGCATTCAATGCTCAGTATAGCTGTCCTGATCAGGCAGCTCTTCAGTCCCCCCGCCCCACAAATGAAGAAATGTAATACTGTTGAGCAGTGAGAGATTAATATGCTTTTCCACAGACCAGGTATAGTGTGAGTTTCTCTCTCTCTGTGTTTTGTTGACTAATACTGCTGTTACCACTCAAGAGCAGTCATATAAAAACTGCCTAAATGAAAGATGTGACAGCACATATGGGCCTCTCAGCTGTGTACTACTGCTGTGTTTATTTAAAACTTATTTTAATAGGTGAGAAAACAGAGCCTGAGAGGCACACCTCCAGTTGCAACCTGGGGGATGGAAGAGGAACAGAAGAAAGCAGAGGGAATGCATACATACATGATGCAAAATACAGCAGAGATACCTACAGTATACCCATGCTCAAGTTCTGCACTAGGCACAGCTCCCCCATGGCTAATAATGCTCCTTCTGGAGAGACTGGTGTGCTTGGTTCTCTACTGTCACAGTCCAAAAGAATACCACCCAGGTGGATAAATGAATACTCAAACAGCAAGATTTCCAAGTGGAAAAATTATTTAATCCAGCCAGATAATGTGAGGACAAAATGTGTGAGACAAGAGTCAGCCCACACTAACACCCTAGCGCATCGGCTGTAGCCTTCATTGGGTGTTAGTGTGGCTGACACTTGTCTCACATCTTTTGTCTTCATAGTACCTGGCTTGATTAAATAATGTTTCTACTTGGGGATCTTGCTGTTTGAGTATACATTTATCCACCTGGGTGGTATCCTTCGAGTGCCTGGCTTTTTTTGACTGTGTTGTCAGTCTTTTGGGATTAGCCACCCTTTGCTGAGCACTGGGCCCCCACCGCCACTGAGCACACTTGTCCTTGGAGTGTTGGCTGGTTCGCTACTGCCCTGCCATGTGTGTGGGGGGGCATGAAGGACCCCTAGGGTGTGGTGATAGGGCTAGGCAGTTACTGATGAGACAAAAGGACAAGCACTGGATTAAAAATATATATTCCATTAGCAACTTAATAATGGGTTTTACTATTACTAGAAGCATGTACTGACAAATTTATTTATTTATTTAGTTTTTGTTGACCAGGTAAGTGCACTAGACAAATCCTGCCTATTTTCAGGCAAGACCTGGGGAAGGGGGATACAGATGAATTCCAATTGACCTTGAACCAGATTAAGCTGTTGGTGGTGGTATTTTTAGTGAATGAGGGAAATTTGGCCAGGGCACTGGGGAAATTCCCCTACTCTTTTCGATAAGTGCTGTGGGATCTTTAACATCCACCTGAACTACCACCAATCCAGGCAGATGGGACCTTGGTTTAATGTCTCATCTGAAAGATGGCACCTCAGAAGTGCAGCACCCCTCTCATGCTGCACTACAGTGTCAGTACTGGAATATTGACTCAAGTGCCAAAATGCTGTGTTTAATAAAAGATAATTTTGCCTAGACCTGCCATGGGGTTGTATCAGTGTGCTTTCTCATTGATGATTATTTCTGTGTAAGCCCCCTTCAGGAGCTTACAGTAGGAGATTATTTTAGTTTGGCTGTCTTTAATTTGGCTGTCTGTGTGCTGGGTCCCGTCTGCTGGCAGGTGGAGCTTGGGTGGGCAGCATAACATGGGGGGGGCGTGAACAGGATTTGGTGAGGTAGAGGGTGTCCCGAACCCACTCCCGAGGGCTGGGACCACTGAGCTCACAGTGCCCACCCCTAAGTGAAATCTGTGACGGGGGAACAGGAAGTACCCTCTTCATGTCCTTTTAGAGTGCTCACTGCATTCACAACTGAACACTCAACATGAGGGCCAGGGCTTCCTCTCAAATCTGGGTAAGGATAAAATGTAGTCTCAAGTCTGTAGCCAGGGGAGAACCCTCCTTGGTTTCTGCACTGGGGAGGACCCAGGTGTTACAAGCTCTTCGGGGCAGCCCTCATAACCCTGATTGTGCCTTCTTCCATAGGTGGTGCTGGAACCTAGTTCAAACTCCACAGACCCCTCTAAAGACCTTGTGTATGTCCCCTACTTAGGCCCCCAGATTCCCTACCAGGATCCTAGTCTTTGGTAGCGATGGTAGCACCTTAGCACTGAACAGGCTGGTCACAGATTGAATAAACCTTTCCACCTTCACACACACACACAAAAATCACTCCCAGACAGTTTTTAAAAGCAAGTGCTTTTACTAGTTACTTAAATAATTACCATACAAGACTTACAAACAAAAGACTCAGAAATTTGGTAACTGGATAATAAAACAAAAGTTGGAACCATACAACACACACTGTAAAATTTAACTGGCTAATTTCTACCCTGTCTGTGGAAAATCAAAGCCCAGAGAATAAATGAGTTCTGCTGAGTCTCGAAGTCCCAGATCTTCTTGCAGCCACTGGTCCTCAGTTGTGTGTGTTGTGGCAGTCTTGCTCTGGGTCAGAAAGGTTGGCTTCTCTTGCATGTCAGGAAATGAGCTTCAGGAAATGTGTGTTGAGTTTCTGTTTTGAGGGGGCTTATATACTCCTTCTTATATACCCCTGGTCCTGCAATCTGTAAAACTGTCTTTGGTTACCTGGTGGCCTTATCTTTTTGGCCAGCAGGGGTCTCTCGCGCTTTCCAAGCTGCAAGTGAATTAACATTATAATTAAAACAAAAAAATTAAAAAAAACAAGGTGTTGCATCAGCATGTGGTCTGAAAACAAAACAAAATAGTAATATTAAATGCATGCTGAAAATAGAAAATAGAGTTAAAAATCGATGTTTTGACCTTAGGTCTTTTTCAGGAAATATCTAAAACAGAAAAAAAAAAAACAAGAAAAAAGACACTAACTTTGCTTTTTTCTCTTTTAGATATTTTCTGAAGAAGACCTACGGTTGAAACATCAATTTTTAACTTTATTTTCTATTTTCAGCATGCATTTAATATTAATATTTTTTTTAGATTTCCCCCACAGCCCAACTTCCTGGCTGGCCTTTGAGATCCAGTATCCTTCCTGCCACTTAATAAAATGTAAATTGACTGAGGCAGTTCCCAGAGCTCGACACTAGGTTCACAAATTGGTCATTTGCATAATTACTGCTCTAAAACCATTTTCTCTTTGATTTTAAAGTTTTATGACCATACGGGATGCCTTCTATCTCCTGTCATTTTATGACACCCTTTTCTTTGATCAGTTTACCAGGAAATTCCAATCCCCCTTTTGAAATTTAAAATGTTATTACAGAGGAGATGGCTTTCAGGAACTTTCAATTTCCTATTGAAATGTAACCCCTGTTCATCTCTAACCAGCCTTTGTCTCAAGCACAGTGGCTATCAGACATGTACAATATGCATTCTCTCTTCTCATGTAACTTTGGCAGTAAAAACTGGGCATTCCTTTGACAACCCTTAAGTTTTGGGCCTTTTTGGGGAATTAAAGATAAGGAAAAATACAGAAAAATTATCACAGTAATATAACTTCAGTGGCCAAATTGTCACAGAGGGTGAGGAGTGCTGTCATTTGGGGCCATAGGTTTGGGGCCAGGGTGTAGCAATTTCCACACCAGTCTGCCTCCTCTTTGTCTCTCAGTAAGGTGGTGGCATAGTCTGGTTGGTGTGGGAGTTTCTTGTTGTGTAGATGGGAGCTGGAGCCTGGTGGAGAGTGTGTGCAGCCTACCTCGTGAACCCTGGCATAGAGGTAGGTTGGAGAAGGAGCCCCTTGTAGAAATCAGCTGGTTGCCATAGTGGGGTGCTTCACAGTGGAAAGAGCCCATGGTGTGGGGAATAGTGGTGGCAGCCTGCTCCTGGTGTCTCCCTTTAGTCTGTGTCTAGCTGTGGAAGATTCTGGAGAACTGTCCCAGAATAATGTAGAGAAGGTAGGAGTTGTAGGAAGCTGTGCCATGGGGTCTGCCACCCCAGTAAAGAGAGAGGGTTTGGGGACACTCATGGCCTGGGCAGCTTAGCCACCTCACACGTTCTAGAAGAAGAAAGTTCAGTGAGAAAGGCAAGACTGAGGTGGTCCGGCAGTTTGTTTTCTGCCCTGGTTGTGTGTAGCTACTACTACTACCATGTTAAAGAGCTTATCCCAGCTTTGTTGGACAAGAAACAAAAATATGTGCCATGGAGATCCTTGTGGTCTGCACTGTTAAGGGTTCTGTGCCCATGAAGTCTGTTTGCTTGTCATTGATTTTCCCTCAGTGCTTCATGGAGTGGATTAATTCTAAATTAAATTGTTCGTTCCTCTCTTTTAACCTGGCCTGGATAGTGGCTTCATTTCAAAGTGTTATAACCAGTCCACCACCGCACCCCAAAGCCGAGTTTTAAGATTGCCTCTGCTGCACCCTATGCCTCCAGAAACTGTTCTTCAAAATCTAGGTAACGAGTTTTGTTTCCTATCTTTGGACTGTATTTCTGTGCTGTATGTGTCCCTCCCCATGGATTACCACCTGCATACCCCTAGACACGGGGGAGGGGGACTACACCTGTTTTCTCAGCCCCTGAATATGATGAAATTTTAGTCATTGGCCTCCATTTCTTTCTGTCACTAGCTGATTATGTAAATGTATATAATAAACTATGATTTACCATGACAAAAAAAACATTAGCTTTATACTAATAGGGTGTCTTCTTGTTTTTAGTAGGAGAAACTCTGTTAAGATTAAAATGACATCACGTTACTTCCCTGAGAATGTTGTTACAATAACAAAAACACAGTATTTTGCTGCACTGCATCTATATTGCTTTGAAATAAAGGGTATTGTGTTGCAACTATATCCCATAACTGACCATTACACAGAGCAAATGTATTACCAGAGAGAGTTCTCCTTTAGTTGAATGAAAGAGCTTTGCTGAGCCTTAAGTAAAGAAAAATACAATGTTGTCTTCAGAGCATAGCATGTCACAGAAATACTGTACATTCCTTGCTTCAGCTGACTGTGCAATGCTGGCAATTGTTGTTCTAAATTGCTTATTCGCTTGAATGAGTTTATGACTATAACCCTTATTTTCACAGAAAAAAAGATTGTCATTTGAGTATGTAGTGCCGTGGCTTGACAGGTTCAGGGATTTACTGCCTCAGACACCCTCACATCAAAAGATGGCATTGGATAGAGCTGTCTGACCCCTTGTAGCATCCATACCAGCTGTGGTCAGTTGGCAGAGTGAAGGTGGCAGCTGCAGGCCTGCTTCTACCTTGCCAACTCTCTTCCCTGTCAACTGGGACTCAAGCAATTAGTGCCAACTGGAACCCTGCCACATCTGCACATCTGTAGAGGGAAACAGCATGCGAGTGTCTGATGAGTAGTAAATGACTTCTGTTACTGTGAAGCTACCATGCACCACTGTGAAATACAGACAATGGAGATCTGCAAGTAACATTTGTCAAATCTGTAAAGGTGATGAGAACCTTTAACAAGCTTGAAAACTGAATTAGGATATTAGCCACAAAAACTACTTCATTGAACGAGTCATGGATATTGGGAGCAGACTCCAAGAGGAGTTGACATCAGCCAGTAGTGCAAGTACCTTTGAACTCAAACTTGACAGGTGCTTTGAAGACAGAGGTGACAAGGGTATTCCAACTGATCTGCTGGGGAAGGAAATCTTGATGGACTGTATGGTTGTATTTATATTAATATGAGAAAAGGGTTGATCGTCTGGGAACAATTCTCTGCAGTTATCCAAAGTGCCCACTGAGCATTATAGCTGCCTGTTGTATGGGTTACTTGCAGAGAAAATCTATAAATGGGAGCAAAATATTCAGACTTTAATGGCAGTGGTAAGACTGAAATCAATCATCTCTTCCAGTCTAAAGATTCTTTTCCCAATGGTGTCTGTGATGGACCATGATGCCTGGCTGACATAATGCATCTGAAATGTCTGTCTCCATGAGGGAGTGCTTCTTGTGGCCAATTGAAAATGTGTGGAGCAAAAACACCATGCCAACAGTGCTTTGATCCATAAACATTATTATTCTGTTTCGCAGTAAAGCCAAATACATTTGTGATGGTCCTTCAGTTAGTTCCTATGTCCCCTGTATCATACATTCTTTTTGTTATCAAGCCCAACCTATGTATTCAAGTGTGCCTGCATAGGGGATTATACACAACTGGCACTCCCTGTCCAAGGTGCACTGATTTGGTACATGTATAATTACTACAGAGAGGGGTGGCAATAATATCCAAATACTGTTCCAGTTTGAAGTATATTGGGTAGATAAACTGTGAGCATGAACTCTGGGGGGGTTCAATTGAGCTGAAATTTGTGCAGCTGGACCAGTGTGCTGTGAGGTCTTCGTGAGGATCCCGAAGCTGCCCTCCCCCACACTGAATTTGTGATGGTACGGATCGAAAAGCCCTGAGGAGCCTGACCGAGTTATCTCTTGCAAGCGCTGCACTATACTGTTGTTTGCTGGACTTTTATGCAATTGTTAAAGGGGATTAACTTTCTGTCCCCATGCATCTGAAGATAGTTTAATTTTACTGACATATTGTGCCAGAAACCCTCCTTTTGCTTAAATTGTATGCCAGAATCTCCTGTAGTGCTCACAAGGCAGTTTGGTTTTGGCACCAAATCCTTGTTTAAACAAAAAAAAATAAAACAAAATTAAAAAAGGGGACTCAGACCTGTCAGACTTCGCTACCTGCCGGTTACACCAGACTTAATGTAAAGTTAAACTGCCCAGCCTGCTAGCAACCCAAGTCAGTTGATTTATTCACCCCATTCAACAAAGGGCTCCCTGTCGTACCTGCCATTAACTTTGATTTATACTTAGCAGCCTGCAGGAGCTGCTACTCTTGCCATTCCCTGAACTTAAAAGTCTGCCTTATTTTTTAGCTTGGAAACCGCGAGTGCAAACCGGAGCAGCTCAGTAAGCTGAGAGCTTTTACTCTGATTACATTTGTGGCACTCTTTCTCCGATTACATTTGTGGGGCCAGCCCAGCAACTGGTGCGTGTCCAAAGCTGCTAGGAATTATTAGCCCACCCACCAGTTTCCTACCCTACTTAATCCTATCCCTTTTACCTCTCCTTTGTCCACAGCTGGACCACTGTGCTGTGAGGTCGTCGTGAGGGTCCCGAAGCTGCCCTCCCTCACGCTGAAATTTGTGCAGGTACGGATCGAAAAGCCCTGAAGAAGCCTGACTGAGTTACCGCTCGCAAGCACTGCACTGTACTGTTGTTGGCCCCGCTGCCCCCACCACCACCCTTGCTCAACACTGACTTATATACTCAAGATCACATGATCATACACCTATCAGCCCACTCTGTCATCTGCAGCCTATACTCGCTCACCACTAGAGGCCCCCAGCCCATCTAATTGCCTTAAACAATTCACTCAGGACAAAAAAAAAAAAAAACAACAACATGGAAATCTACATTAGAGTGCTTATCCTAAGCACCTCAATGCTTCCATTTTTCTATCTCCCTCCTCCCACTAACACAGTGGTTGAACCTCTACTATGGGACCCACTAGACTGCTCCACTAATTGCCCTCATGAAGCGTCCACCCCCTGGTACTTTCCATCTCCAATCTTCCCTGACCAAGTCAGCAACAATTACACCCATTACCTAAGCTGTACTATCATTGGGACCTCCTTGAAATTTCACTCTCTCTCGCCACCAGAACCCCCCCCCAAGCAGCCTGCATCCCACTTTGGCTCCAGCCCTGATAGCCCACCTTGTCTGCTCTCTCCCAGTACCGAGCTGGCCCACCAAAATCCAGACGGCACTTCGGCTCTATTGCTCTGCACCCAAACTGTGACAGTTAGCTCTTCTTCATCATACTCTCCTACTACTACTACTACTACTACTCTCCAGCAACATTCATCCTAATCCAGGACCCCCTGCTGCTGGAGTTTCCAAGGAGGTTAGACATAGCAGCCTTCTATTGGCCTCCCTCAATATCTGTAGCCTACTCAAGAAATTCACTCCTCTCCAGGGCTGGATCGCACAACATGACCCTGACATCCTTGTCTTATCAGAGACCTGGCTCTCAAAACACATCCCAAGTGCTTCGGTCACCCTCAATGGCTACTCTGTCTTCTGAAATGACAGGCTAGGCAAGCGGGGAGGTGGTTGTGCCATCTATGTCAAAATGTCTCTGCACGCCCTCTCTGTCCCCCTTTCCCCACCTACCCATGGTGCCCAAGCTATAGCCATTAAGGTCACCCGGGGCAATCCTGGTAAAACACTTTACATTATGTCAGTATACATCCCACCCATGAACCAAAAGGCTGACTTTAATTCTATACTGCCCAGCATCACCCAGCTCCCCTCCAGGAGTGGAGTTATTATAATGGGTGACTTCAACGTGAACTGGCTATCCCCCACATCTACTCTCTACAAAGATGCCTTCCTTGCTTACGACCTCACCCAGGTTGTCCAGTCCCCCACCAGACATGACCCCAGAACTGGGTCCTCCACTCTTATTGACCTCATCCTTACTAATCACCCCAACAACCTCTCCAGGGTTAAAGTACTCCCAGACGCAATAAGTGACCACTCCCTGTTGCCTGCAGGTGGTCTAATAAACTCCCACCCAGCCTCCCTAAAACTACAGTCCAAAGGCGTCTCAAAAAAGGAGCCCTCTCATGCCTCAAAACATTCCTTACCTCTTGTGACTGGTCATCCATCATCAATGCCCAAACCATAGACGCTGCCCTCATCTCCTTTATAACCACATTTAATGCTGCCTATGATATCTTTTCCACCTTCACAAAGCAGATCCAAAAAAACAGGGTTACCCATGGATCTCGCAGCCCCTGCTTGAATAGATGCACCATAGAGACAACCTCTGGCACAGGGCCTTAAACTCCTAGACACCTCAGGACAGACAACTCTACAGAGCAGCCAGAAACAAGTGCACCTGGGCCATCCGGCAGGCAAAGGCAAACTACTATAAGCAAACCCTCACCATCACATGGGCTGCAGGGAAAAATTTCTTGAACAATATTAAGGAACTTAGTGGAAAGAACATCTTTCCTGCCCCTGCGCAGCCTCTAGTCGAGGGGCCCTATCCCAGGGCCCCAATACTATCTCAGATACCCTAAACACCACCTTCTCAGACCTTAGTCACATACTCGCACAAAACTTCTTTGCCCCTGTCCCTAGCTGCCTCTAGGACACCCCAGACACTAAGGTCCCTCCTCCCTTCAGGTTGCGTATCATCTCCTGCAGGGAAGCTATGAGCTACCTATCTAAAGCCTTGGCAAACTCGCGCTATAGCAGTGATTCCCTTGACCTCAAAATTTTCTGACTAACTGAAGTGACCTTCCCACATCTTACCAAATACTAAACTGGTCACTACGTCTCAGCCAATTCCCTACTCTATGGAAAAAAGGAATTATAACACCAATCCTGAAGACTGATGACCCCACTTCCCCTAGTAATTACCGACCCATCTTGATCCTCCCCCCCCAAAGGCTCTTGAAAAAATTGTGTCGGACCAACTCTCAGACTACTTAGCCAAACATAATCTGCTCTGCCCAGAACAACACGGCTTCGGGAGGGGTCACAGCATGACCACTGCCCTCCTCGAATTTACATCGTACATACATGAGGCTCTGGAACAAGGCTCAGTAGCAGGTGCAATCTACGTAGACTTGACAAAAGCATTTGACACAGTCAGTCATGCTCTACTTCTCCACTTCCTTCCCACCTACTTTTTCTCCCCTGAAGCTATCTCCTGGTTCAAATACTATCTTTCAGGCCGGACGCAACAGGTCAAAATCAACACCACCCTCTCCTCCACTAAAACAATCCGAACGGGTGTCCCACAAGGGTCTATTTAGGACCACTGCTTTTCAATCTCTTCCTAAACTCCCTCCCTCACACCTGCAGTGGGAAGCTCCTACTCTATGCAGATGATGCTGCTGTTTTCTGGAAACACCCCCATTCTCACTCCCTCCAAACTGCCCTATAAGGTTTTTTTCAGAGAAATAGAATCATGGTTCACTGAGCATTGCTTAGTACTCAACTATAACAAGACGAAATCCATGATCTTTGCCCATCATCAAAGCCCTCTCAATAATGCCACTCTAACCATAGCCAATGTGCAGGGCCTCCTCGAACAGGTCTCAACCTTCAAATACCTGGGTGTCACCTAGACACATCCCTCACCTACCACACACACACATTCAACACCTTTCCTCTGCTGTTAACAACAGACTGGGGATTCTTTATAGACATAAGCACTGCCTCCACCCCCCCAGGCCCTACATCTTGCCGTATCCTGCTCTGACCTCTCACTGGTGGACTATGAGATTGTAATTTACGGCACTGCAGACCAAACAGCCCTCCATGGCATCAACCTAGCTCTTAACAGAGCCTGCTATCTGGTTACAGGCTGCGATAGACTAACCCACAAGTGTGAATTCTACAAGCTTGCAGACTGGCTGTCCTTCGAAGGGAAGCTTAAATATCACACCTGCCTCCAAGCCCAAAAAAATACTATTGAATTTAACACCCATAGGCCTCAACCCCCTCATCCTGCCAGTCACACACAGTAGGGCCATTAGACGCCTTGCAAGCACCTCTCTCCTAGTTCCCCACTGCAGGACCTCCCTAGGGCAAAGGTCTTTCCGTTTTGCACTCCCCTCTGGCTCAACAACTTTCCACCCACCATCTCACTGGCCCCAAGTCTTGGACAATTCAAATCTGGTATCATGAACTTTCTCCTTAACTCTGATGCTTGTGGCTGCCGCCAACACTCCCCCCCCCAATCAGTATAGCAATAGAAAGCATAGTTAGGTTAAAGGCCTAGCTTATCCTACGATGACATCCTTAGGTCCCACTATCCAGCTGTAAATACACACTGACTCAGGGTTCTACTAATGTCCCTCCAAATTTCTGTAACCAGACTTGACCCACAACTATTGACTCAGGGTCCTCTTAGGCCCTAGAGGCGGTAGCAAATATGTAATGTAAATACACTGTGCTGAGTAACCTATGCATAAACTGTTATTAAATGTAATGTGTGTTCTTTCCTGTACTGACGTGGATCCTTTGCAAAGGAGTCTATGACTCAAAGGATTGTAATTCCGATTTCTCTCAATAAATAAATAAATAAATAAAATAATTGGCAGCCTGTTTTGGGTTTGTTTCTTGCTAATCCTATAGATTATATGAGTGGATACTACTGAACAATTGAAAAAATATGACAATGGTAACTGAAGGAAATGTTTTGGATTAATGATGCAAATTAGCATTATTACTTGAGAGGCTAGTATTTGCATTCAGGTATTGTCCCATTGAAGACTAATGCTAGATGAAACATAGACTTTCTACCTAACTGGTTGAGTAGTGTACCATGGTGGCTGGAAACAGTAAATATATTTTTCTTTTGGAAGACTTGTACTGAATAAAATAAATTAAATAACTGCATTAAGTGAGATAAATTCTGCTTTATTCCATTACTGCGAGTGCTAGTCCACAGTGGTTTGAAACACAGAATTTGCCAGAAGATAAATGTTAACTGTGGAATGGTTCAATTTTTTTAAACTGGCTTTTTGTAGCTGTATGCCAAGTTCTGTTTTGTTATCATTAGGGAATACATGGACTTAGTTGCTGTTACAGTTAATTTACAAGTATATTAATATATTTTATTTACTTTCCCCCTAACATCCAAAGTCATTCTTTACAATATAAAAATGCATTTCCTGTATATAGCAAAACATGTTTTTGAATATATCAAATATCAAACTATTTTCCTTTTACACTCCTTGTCCAAGGGTAATACAGATGAAAACCAGTTAAAACTGAGCTAGATTAATCTGATAGTGAGTTAGTAGATGGGAAAAATATGCCCAGGTCGCTGCCATAGGACTATTAATGTCCACATGAACAACCACCAGAGCAGGCAGATAGGACCCTGGTACATCTCAACTGAAAGACACATATAAATTATATATTCACAATTTACAAATGAGTTGCATGCTGTTTTGTATCTTGTCTCTGTCTATCTACAGTATCTATCCATACATCCATGATATATTTCTCAACTTTTCATATATTTTTAATACACTAAAAGGTGCCAGTGTCTCAATAGTTATGTAACCACCACCCCCACCCTCCATCTAAGGGTATTTAGTGTTACTTCTCATATGGGGCAGGGGGGCAGTTACATCAACTTGATCTGCACCTTACGCTACTGCCTAGGTTTGAAGGAGGGGAGACTCACCAAATGCAGCTCTGCAGTCAGGTCTTCCTTTCATTGGGTCTTCTTCGCCACGTGATTCCTGCTTTCTCTCTGATTGCTGCTGGCCTCCATACTTCCCAGTGCTGCTGGGCCCAGGCTATGGGCCTTACTGTGGATGAATGTGTTGCCCGGGGGCAATGTTTAGCTCAGTTTCATATAACTCCAAGGACTATCTTAATTTGGTGTATTAATGCTTCTTTACTGTCCCTGAGACTTTGGTCGATACACAGGGATACAAACGGCATCATTCTTGAAGTTCACATGATTCTATGGTCACTTCTTTTCTTGAGCTTTATGGCAATCATTGAGCCCTTCCTCACATTTCTACTTGATTCTGATACCTTGTGGCAACCTCTGTGCTGTTTCCTTCACTTCACAACCTAATTTGGTACCTTCATTAGTTCTCAGCCTAATCCTGGTGCACCAGAGATTTAACATGATATGGACAACTGCCACGCCCAGAGTTTGGATCTTGCCACCATCCCGAGACTGGCAAGGCATCTCCCCCGACAGTCATGGGGAGGCCCTGGCCTGCCGACATGGATAGCCTTTCCTCATACTGTTTTCGGTTGGTGCCTCTATACAGCTTCCTGCTGACCCATGCTTCCTCTGCTGTTTAGGCTTTCCCACAATGGGTGAGACCTAGCCTAACCTCTGCTGGGTTTCTTGGAAACCATTTCTCACTGAGCCCCCCACCCCCAAGAGCAGCTTCTGTTGCAAAATGACTGATCTTGACTGTTTATACTCTTAAGTCTCTCCCATCAAGCTTCTGTAACTATTAAACTCTTGCCTTCTACTCTCCTCTATTCACTACAGTACATATATTTCCCAAGAGGATTAGTAACATCTGACTCCTTCTAGTGGGAGTAGGAGGGCTTTACAGTTAAAAATGCCTTTTTGCCATATATGAAAATTATATTGCGTTTTCTTATGGGTTCTTCCACCTTTGTTCAGCTGCCCTCTCTGACACTATGGGCTGCTGGGGCATAACTGAATATAAGGGACATCATCCCACATTCTGAAACCAGCCTTTTATACCCTTCTTGAGCCTTCTTTCCTGCAGAGATACACAGGTGCCACCACACTTTCCAACCTTTGAGTTGGGGAAGGGTTGGTATTACCTGGTCACCCATAGAGTCTAAGTCCTTCCACACTCAATAAGGGGTGTGACAGCCAGAACCCTACCTGTGATGTCAGAGCATATTGCCCCTGTGGGACACCCTGGTCCACCATCCTGGGCATGGGAGTCAGGTTTAGGATGAGAATCCAGTTCTTCTATGTGGCTGGACAATGTACTACAGCCAGAGCCACTGGGAAGGGCAGTATATATTTACTTTTATACTGTAAAATATATCATCTCTACAGGTTCTTTGTGTAACATTGAGCAAGTCACTTGAACAAGATAGCGGTACTAGTAATGGAGCCACGTCATTGTTGGAAGAGGACCTGGAGACCCCTCCCCGGGCTTGTCCTAGGGGGTGCTCCTTTGGCTCCCTCCACCCGGGTGAAAGATCTGGGTGTAGTCCTGGATGATGGCCTGACACTTGAGGCTCAGCTGTTTGCTGTCATTAAGAGTGTTTTTTACCACTTAAGGGACATTGCCTGGATTTGAGCCCACCCTGGTGCATGCCTTCATCACATCCATGCTGGATTACTGCAATGCCCTGTATCTGGGGCTGTCTGGAGGCAACCTTCACCGGCTGCAGTTGGCACAGAATGTGGTGGCAAGGTTGTTGACTGGTATTTCAAAACCTGACCATGTTACACCTGTCCTCCGCAAACTGCACTGGCTGCTGGTGAAGAGGAGGATTGCCTTCAAGGTCAGGTTGCTGACCTATAAAGCCCCGAATGGAGGGGGAACCAACCTACCTGTAAGACCTTCGGATTTCTCACCCCCCATCTCAGGCTCTCTGTTCATCCAAGGGTTGTCTCCTGGTAGTTCCTAGGGCTAGGCTGCGGCAATCTGGGGGCCATGCATTCTCGGTTTACTGTGCAAACCCTATGGAACTCCTTGCCTTGACATCTGTGGTAGGCCCCCTTGGTGGAAGCATTCAAAGAGGCCTAAAAACATTGCTTTTTGAGCAAGCTTTTAACTTGACTTGAAAATAAGTATCATTACCTGCTGATATATTCATTTATTGAAGTACTGTCAATTACCTCTGTTTTTTGGATTTATGGGTTAATATGATACTATTGTGTTTTTATTGAAATATTGTTTAACGTTGAATATTAGGTAGACAGAATTTGTATTAGTCTCTGCCCCATATGCTATTTTGTGAATATGCATTTTAAATATTGTTAATTGCTCCGAGCCTCCGGGAAGGAGCGCTATAGAAATGTGAAGCACACATTAAGCATGGGGCTTAATGTTAAGCTGCTGCCCCTTTAAGAGCACTTAGAACCTGCATGTATCTAATTGTTGCATTGCCTGGCAGTGCCATGTTGGCCTGTCAGTCAGAGATTTTGTCAGTCTGGGGGTAGACCTCATGAAGAGAACATCTGCAGTACAGCAAATAAACCCGCCTTATTCTTTATTTTATGCATCTGACTAGTTATTCACACGGTCCAGATGGGGTCCTCACCAGCAGCACCTGCAGCAACCGAAGGGTCTGGCAGATGACAAAGAAGGTAAGGGATCTTTTAGCGGTGGACCATACAAAAAAATGCCACACATGGTGGAGAATGTGACCTTTCTTCTGTTCAGAACCCCATCTCGCTTGCCTGTGTCGCTGGTTACCCCAAGTCATCACACCAGTATGTCTGAACTGCGTGAATATTTTACAAACAGCTGCACAGAGAAACAAAAATGTACTGTCTCCTGTATTATACAGCAGCCTGCAGCCCTTCTACAGTAGTAGGACACTGAAACCAACGACTGTTTACCACTGCTGCCAAGCAGCTTATCTGTTATCTGATCTGTTAAAATTCTATTTGTTCATCCCTGTGTCTAAAAGAGCTCCACAGACTGTACCTAGCCCCCCAGCTCCCACCTCGTGGCAGGGTTAGTGCTTCCCACTCAACTCCACAGTGCAGGAACACTGCTCCAGAAGGAGAGAATACATAAGAGAGCAGCACACATAGAAAAAAAAATAATAAAAATTCCTCATTTTAACTGCCATTCCTGGCGCAGCACATAACCTGGGCCCTCACCTCGCTCAAGCCCAAACCCAGTGTTGCTTGAGCCCTCTACCCTCTTCGCATACAGCTCTGCTCCTGAACTTCATACGGAAAGCTCCTCTCACTACGCGGCTCCTCCACGAACTGTCCCTGCTTGAGCAAAATTTACCACGGCTCCACAAATCAAGCTGCTTTCCCTCAGCCACAACAGAAACCAAACTGGAGCCCCGTTCCTCCTGAACAGCTCCCCAATCCAGCCGCTCAGCTTTCCTGCCACATGAAGCCTCCGCTCCCCTCGGCTTTCTCCTGCAAGGTTCCCCAGCAGCACCACTTCTCTCAACGACGCCTACCTCAGCAGCACGGAGCTCCTCCAGACCAGTAGCACCATTTCTCTCTGCCCAGTGGCCTTAAGAGGGATTCGCTCCTGACTTCAGTTCCCCAACTCCAGCATGGTTTGCCCACCCAGCAGCATACTTCAGGCCTCAACCTTGCCAAGAAAACAAACAAACAAACAAAAAAAAGTTAAACCTGCTGCAGCACGGAGTGATCTGCTCCACACTTGGCCCTCCTGCTTCTTACCTCGCGGCTTCCTGACTCACCAGGCTCCACACAAAGTGCACTTCTCCCCACTTGGCCACGGCTCTGTGCCCTCCGAAAACAGCCACAGCTCGCTCCTGAAGCTAAAACGGAGTGCCTCTCTTGCCATGCTACAGAAGGGCTTCTCACATAAATAAAATACAGGATAATAAATAAAAAGAAACAACCCGGGGAGACAGACAAAAAGGCAGCAGGGCACACAATAAACAAAACCTGGGGCAGAAACTAACGAATAAAATGCAGGACAGTCTGGGGACAACAGAAAAATAACCCAAAAGCACAATAAACCAAACGGCAAGCAGGCACATAAATACAGAAATTTCCCAGCATATTGTTTCACTCACCACAGAAAAATCCCGTAATTTTTCCTGTCAGGGTTGGGGAAGAAGTTCAATTATGCGTCAATCGCCATTTTGACCATTGTTCTGCAGCCAGGCAGCCTCGTGGCAAGAATCCTCCATCTTGAGTACATCACAAGAAGAAGACTGGAAGTGAACCTTGACCCCCTTGTTGGTGGCCATCTTGCTACAGTCAGGCCAGTCAGATCCCACAGTAACTGCATGTCACAGTTCGGCGGCCATCTTGGGAAGGGCACTAATTGACCTCACTCCATTGAAAGCAATGGGAGTCCTATTGAAATGAATGGACACTGTAACGAAAAGCTGATTTTTGCAACGGAACCTTTATTTAAATAACAAACACCACAGAATTGAGTGGGAAGTCCTTTATTATGACATCACTGATGAACTTTGCTACAAAGAAGAAAATTTGTAATTTTGTCTACAAAGATAATTTTTGCTTGGCATTTCATCTACAAGACAAAGTCCTGTCTCCTGCATGATGGCAACTCCTTCTCACCCGTACGACCTTCACTCAGTGAAACGAAGCTCATCTCCACCCACGATGTCTGACGACGACACAGATATGGGTGCCGGTGCATCTGTAATCCTACCTTCACCCACCTGAAGGGCATGGGGCTACAAAATTGAAACAATTCTCCATGACATCCAGTCTTCTATTTCTGCTCAAGGAGCACCAGCTATGCAAGCTATTCAAGATGACTTGGCCTACGTTAAAGCCATTTCACCACAGCCCACGGTCCATACTAGCCTACAACCAGTACCCTTCTCAGCCCTGCCTCACGAAGACGCTGTCGACTGGCTGGAACACTTCCAAGCATGGATTTCCTTCAATGGTTGGACTGATCCCTTGCGCATCTCCAATGCCTTGCGCTTGCTTCCGAGTGGCACTGCCATTTCCTGGTTCAACACACTTCTAGACCAAGTCAAGGGAGATATTGCCACACTGTACACCACCTTCAAAGCCCATTTCCTCCAAGCACATCCACCCTGGTTATTGGAGCAACAGCTGTGGGAGTGCACCATGCAACCCTCCGAATCTCTTGAAGCCTTCACTGTGGACATTGAGACTCGATGCAAATGCCTACAGAAAACAGAGAAAGATCAAGTAACAGCCTTTGTCCGGGGACTGCCTCCTCAATTTTGTACCTATGTCACAGAGCAAAAGCCAACCACCTGGACAGACACTATCCAAGCTGCTCGATTAGCTCAAGAGTCCATTTCAATGTTCCAGTCTGCCGGTGCTCAGGCACCCCAAACCTCACAACTGGCTGCACTTGCCACATGTGTCCAACAGCAACAAGCAATGATCAACAAGCTTATTTCTACTGTCAATACCTTACACATCAGCTCAACTGCCTCTGCGGCAAATCCTAATGCTACACAACTACCTCGACAGCAGCCGAATCCAACTCCACCTTCTCGAGAGCCAGTAACTTGCCAGTGGTGTGGATTCAGGGGACACACTACCACTGTCTGTCGAAAATTAAAATATTACCACAGGATGCAAGAGGACCATGGACGCCCACCACAGTACAATCAACATGATAACCGCAACTACTTCCAGGGTCAGGGAAATGAGCGCTGTCCAACAGACTAGAGGCTTTTGTTGGGCAGGGGAACACAGCAACTGACCACCCCACTGACTCTTGCAATTCAAACAAAACACTTCCTACAGCTGTGAACTCTGGTGCACTCTCACTTCCAGGAGCAAAGGTACCTGTCATCCGAGCACTACGTACCTGTAACCATCGGAGATTGGTCTACGCATGCCTTGGTCGACAGTGGAGCAGAAATATCAGTCATCAACAGCAGTATTCTGGACAACTAAGCTATTCATCACATACTTAATGTCTCTCCAGCCGACATAAAGTACATTATCACAGCAAGTACAGATACATTACCTATCACCGGCATGGTCCATTTCAAGCTCCACTTTGGCTCACAGCAAGCTACTGTCAAGTTTTACATAGTGCCTGATCTTTACCTGCAATAATTCTAGGCCTGGACTTTCTCAAAGCTCACAAAGCCATCCTAGACTTTGCCTCAAGCAGACTGTCGCTGGATCCTCAGAGGCAACTCGCAGCTATAGACTCAGTCACTGTGCCTCCTCAGTCAGAAATGGTTTTGATTGCCAAGATTCGAGGTGAACCACTTCCACAAGGTGTTTTTGGCATCATCACAGTATCCCCTATGCTGCATTCATCAGTTTTCCTTCCAGGAAATACTTAATCGGTGGTGCATGATGTCGCAGTCTTCCAAAAATACTGCAACTTCACAGATAGGCCAGTGGTCATTTCAAAGGGTGCCAACATCAGAAAGTTTGTCTGCTTGTCTTCAGGGGACCAGCTTCATGTCATGCAAGAACCTCAGCCTGGTTCCACCAACTCTACTCCTGTCAATACTATCATGACCACTCCAACTTCAAAAGTGTTACCTCTTAGTCAGCGACTATCCTCTTCCAAACTTCCAGCATCTCCAACAGAAAAGCAACAACTTTCACAATTCCTGGAAGATTACCCGAATGTCTTTGTTGGTTCAGATAACAAGCTCGGATGCTGTGATAGCCTGCAACACACCATCGAAGTACAGCCCAATCAGAAACCAATCCGCCTGTGAGCCTACAAAGTGGGACATAAACAGAAACAAGTCCTCAAGGACATAATCAAAGACATGCTTGACCAAGACATAGTCGAAGACTCTACAAGCCCCTGTGGTGCACTTTGCTTGCTGGTGGTGAAAAAGGACAAAGGGTATCATTTTGTGGTAGACTACAGAAAACTCAATGCCTACACGGTGCAGGATGCTCATCCCTTACCTACAACTGAAGATGCTTTAGAGAGTCTTGGTGCAGCCAGTCCTGCTTACTTCACCACACTAGACCTTCAGAGTGGGTTCTATCAAGTTTCCATTAGTCCAGTTTCTTGCCCATACACAGCATGGCGCTGCCACTTGGGACTTTTCCAGTTCAAACGTCTGCCTATGGGTCTTCGGAACAGTCCAGCCACATTTCAATGTGTTGTGGAAGCCGTACTACATGGGTTGTCTTGGAAATCTTGCCTAGTCTACCTGGATGATGTGATTGTCTTCAGCAGAACTTTGCCAGAGCACATCTCCAAGAAGTGTTCGAATGTCTCAGACAAACCAACCTCAGGCTTCACCCAGAAAAGTGTTATTTTGCGCAGCATCAAATTCATTACCTGGGGCATGTGGTCAGTTCTCAAGGCATCTCTCCAGATCCAGGCAAGCTCTCAGCAGTCAAAGACTATCCAGAGCCTAACAATCTCAAAGACCTTCAAGCTTTCTTGGGCTTATCTGGCTACTACCAAAAGTTCATTTGCAATTACGCCAAGATTGCAGCTCCACTGTATGACATCACCAAAAAGGGATGTGACCATAATTGGACTTCTGAATGTAATGAGGTCTTTGACACCTTAAAACAAAACCTAATCTCTTCTCCATAATTGGCCTACCCAAGGTTTGACCAACCATTCAAGCTCTACTCACATGCTAGTTCCTTTGCAGTGGGCGCTGTGCTCTGTCAGATTCAAGATGGAACAGAATGAGTTGTCTCCTATGCTGGACGCTCACTTTCCTCTGCTGAGTAGAGCTATGGCATCACAGAGAAAGAATGTCTAGCCATGGTATTTGCTGTGAAGAAATTTGACTGCTACCATCACCACTCCTCCTTTACAGCTATTGTTGATCACTCTGCCCTCCGATGGTTATTTGAAATGAAGGAGCCAGTAGGCAAGTTTGCCCGATGGATCACCATGCTGCAATCCTACAACTTTGAAATTCAATTCAGACTAGGTTGAGTTCACTCAAATGCTGATGGTGTAAGCCAGAGATGATATCCCTCTGCATCCTCCTCAACAGATGAAGAATCTTGCTTACAAGCTCTTCCCTTCCATGCCACAGATGTGCTTCCTGTGGACACTCCTATAGCACCTCAGGTTGCTTTGCTGCTCCCTACTGCTTCTACAGAGAGACACACAAATCCTCAGTTACTACAAAGCAGCCAAAGAGCTTCTCATCTCCTCTACATCTGATTTATCCCTGGCAACTGTTAAAACGCAACAAAGAACTGACACTCAATTTACAGAAATAATCTCCTACTTAGAGTCTGGAACTTTGCCGCAATAAAAGAAACATCGCCAAGATGTACTTTTCCTTGCTTTGCAGTACTTCCTCAATGACGGTGTGCTCTTTCACATTTGGACCAAGGAAGGCAAGGGTCATCGCACGGATCGAACTCATGTACAGCTAGTTGTGCCAGCCTCTGTAATCCTTCAAGTTCTTCTCTCCACTCATGCCTCTCCACTTTTGGAGGGTCACATGGGAATACACAGAATTCTGGAAAAGACAAGGCTTCATTTCTTCAGGCCACACATGAACAGGGACATTGTCCAGTTCATAAAATCCTACCAGCCCTGCTCCCAGAGAAAGCCTCCTGCCAAACCAACAAAGGCACACATCATCCCCATGCCTGTAGCCACTGAACTGTTCCAAAGAGTCAGCACTGACATTCTTGGGCCCTTACCAACATGCTCTGACTCTGGTAACAAATACATCCTTGTCTTTGTGGACTACTTGACAAAGAACTTGGAACTCATCTCCCTAAGAGACATTAAAGTCTCCACTGTGGCAAGTGCCTTTCTCACAACAGTCATTTGTCATCATGATACCCCATCGTACCTACATTCAGATAGAGGCACCAAGTACCAGTCCACCATTGTCCAAGAAACTTGCAAACTTATCGACATAAAAAAGACACACACCACAAGTTACCATCCACAATATAATGGACAGAGTGAAAGAATGATGTCCACCATTCTTGGCACACTCTCCAAGTATCTGGATGAGACTCATGACATTTGAGACTGGTTTGTTCCCTTTGTGCAGTTTGCATACAATACCAGCCCTTGTGTCGGCAACACAGAATACACCCCCTTCTTCTTAGTCCATGGACGTCATCCAAGAACTCCACTGGACAAGGATCTCTCGCTGCTAGAGGTGCCCAAGTTAGCTTCTTCTTTCATTATCCTTCTTCTGGAACAGCTGGAACTTGGCCGATGAGTTGCAATCACCACGTTGGGCCGGAGAAAATTGGCAATGAAAAAAATGTCTGCAGCCAAGGTGCATGAGCCTTCATTCTCTGTTGGGGATACTGTTTATTGTACTGACCTGTTCTTGTTCCGGGCACCACTAAGAAACTGCTTTGCCCCTGGACTGGTCCCTTCTACATTGTAGAAAAGCTTCCTCCGGTCCATGTTCGTTTTCGACGCAAGTCGGATGGCAAGCTGGTACACAACAATGTCCATATAAACCGATTAAAGCATGGGTACCTGAATAACAATCTTCCAGATGACCCCAGTTCTCCCAGAAATGAAGCTGACCTTGAGCCTGCCATCCTCTCTGAAGCTGAGATCCCTCCAGACAACCTGCATCTAGTTCCTACAGCTCTGCCCACTCCTGACACTCTCCAGCTGGATTCCAGTTTACTAGATGATTTGCCTGGGACTTCCTCTTCTTCTCAACCTTCTTCTTCTCAGGACTCTGTTCTATACACCACAGTGTACCAGATCGAGAAGATCTTAAGAGAGAAGTTTGTCCATGGATCCTGGACTTACTGAGTAAAGTGCTATGGATTCAATAGTGGGCAGAACTCCTGGGTCGCTTTTAACGACATGACCTCCTCCTGTCAGGAACTAGTGCAATCCATGCGTGCCTCCATTCCCATTGACCGGAAAAGTCGATGGAGGTCTTGAACTTTTGTTACTGGACTCAGTGAAATGTGTTGGGACTAATTCATTTTTTGATTTAACTGTTTGCAGTAAATATCTCATTGTACCTATCTCTTATGCACCTGTTGCCATGGTACTATTTACCCACACTAATGCTTTTTCCCCTTAGAAATGTCTTACCTGCATTAGCGCTTTTCCCCCTTAGGAATGTCTCTTTACATGGACAGTCCACCTGTTGTTATGCAACTGTTATTAAAGTGTGAGTCTGCATTCTCGGTATCCTCCTGCTGCTACCCTTCCCTCTCTTCCCTTTTCCTTCTCCAACACTTTAGCGCTTGTGGCATGGCCAAGTCTCAAGTACTATTGTGTCTCCCTCCTCTCTGGTGCTACTCTGACTGGTCCCCAGTGTAGTCCAGTTTCTTTCTTCCCCCCCCTGCAGCGGAGTACTGTTCTGTTTTGTGAAATCTAATGCCTTGTAATGCATGTAAATGTTTTTTTTTTACCTTTAAAAAAGTACATAAGAATATTTCTTAGAAACTGTTATAGATTTATTGCTTGTTCGAGTGGTGCTCACATTCACTGTTCCAGGGGTGGTGTGAACAATATTGCATGGCTGTTGCCGCTTCCTCAAGAGCACATAGAACCTGCATATCTAATTGTTGCACTGCCTGGCAGTGCCATGTATGCCTGTCAGTCAGAGATTTTGTCAGTCTGAGGCCAGACCTCATGAAGAGAACATCTGCAGTATAGCAACTAAACCTGCCTTATTCTTTATTTTATGCGTCCGACTAGTTATTCGCACGGTCCAGATGGGATCCTCGCCAGCAGCAACTGCAGCAATCTAAGGGTCTGGCAGATGACAGAGAAGGTAAGGGGTCTTTTAGTGGTGGACCATACAGAAAAACGCCACAGAAATAAAGTATCTATCTATCTGTCTGTTTGTCTGTCTGTCTGTCTTGAAATCCAACAATTTCTCTCCTTATGACTTGAAAATTAAATGGCAAATTCAAATAAGACAAAAATTTGTTTGGGGCAAACCTCTGCACAGGCTATGTAAAGTACTATCCATGGTTTGTCATATTTGTGGCCTTACGGTAGGTCTTTATTCAGTACAGGAATTTTGTACATGCTGACTTTGAGAAGCTGTCAATAAGAAAGCTTTCCTATACTCCATTCCTCGTAATCTTTAATCTCAGGTGAAAAACCTTGGGCTGATTTCCACCATAACACAATTTAGAGTTCTGTTTTCAGTCATAATTCATGGCATTCTGCAGAGCAGCGGCAGCTCCTACCCTGCTGGTTGCAGCATCCAGTGACCCTAACCCTCCCCCCGAAATGGGATCATAGTGACAGAGAACAAAAGCTGCTCCTCTGCTGATGTGCCACAGTTCAATTAAAAGAAGCTGCACAAGAAAAAAGCCAACAGCTTCTACTGCTTTGCAGTAAGCTTGTGTTTATTTCTTGTAAAGTGCAAAAGTTTTGTGCAAATAACAGAGTGTCCTCAACAGAGATGCAGGCTGTGGTCTCTGTTGAAGGACACACTGTTTTTTGCACATCTAACTTTTGCCCTTTTCAAAAAATAATCACAAGTTTAATGCAATGCAGTGGATGGTGGGACTTTTTTCTTGTGTAACATCATAGTGTTGTGATCAGAATAACTTGGGAGGTTGGGACACTGCAGAGAAATGTCTTAATTCACTGACTGAATCTAGGGAGTCCTGGACACCTGGGATAGTTTTTAAATTGAGGAATGTGTGGGGTCCCACTGAACTGCCATGGACACTGGCCTTTGGGCCACGGATAGAGGAATTACTTGACTTACTGGGGCCTAGAAGGTAAATTGGGAAGGAGGGGGGTGACTACTGGGCAGCACACTTATAATTGGCAGTGGTGCAGTACAGCACAGCATCATACAACTGGTTTCATTGCATACTGTGACTGTCACGGGAGCGTACCATCATGTATGCAGGTGAAAACACTTTTCTCACCCAACATCTGCACATCTAATTAATATTATGACTCTGTTGCAGGGGGCAACTCTTCACCCTACCATTCAGCACAAAAGGGGTGATGGCACAAACTGGATGGCAGAATTCTCTATTCTCTCAAACTCTATTTGCAATGTCACCTTTTGTGACAGAGAATGGGGCACATCAGCTATGTTTCTAAGGAGAGCCCACCTGCCTTGACACTCTGGGCATAGTGCAATATCTAGAACAAACCAAGCAGTACAGACTCAGAGAAGAATGAGAAACAATTCCCCACCAATAGATGTTAAATTTAAACAGTGGAGTTATTTAAAAGTAGATAAAAATAAAGAATGTTATTGAGTTTTGATTTCAAAACTGAAACAGTTGGACCCAAACCAATCTCTGTTAGCAAGATGTTTCACAATCTAGGTGCATCCAGTGACCCCAACCTCTCCAGAAATTTGAGATTGCTGGCTCTCCAGCTGAGTGTGTCTTTATGGAATGGAGCACTGAAATTTTCCATTAAATAAGATGCCAGGGGCACTGTAATGTGTGAATGAGCAAGTGTTATATAATCTGTATGTTTGTTTTACTTCAACTTCAGTTGTCTACCTTTCCCTTCTGATCCAGAATGAAAGAAATAGTTAACCTTTCATAACAGTTTATTTATTTATTAGAATTTTGGATATATACCTTTGAGCCAATGGCTCTTTACAAAGGTTCCATATCAGTATACAAAGAATAGAAGTACAGTTTGTGTGAGATTAGCAGGTAAGCAGTTTGAATACAAAATTCGGTACAGGGTATACATGGTCTAAAGCTACATGTGATATAAATAACAGTTAGAACAACATAATCAGGCACACATTTAAGAATGATGAGTCACAACAAATAATATTTACATGAATTAAAGCTTCCAGGAGGGCACTGTCAAAGGAAAGGTAGAGTGGAAAAAACTGAGTTGCTGCCAATTGTGCCATGTAGCATAGGAAAGTGGAAGAGAGAGAGAGAGTAGATGTAGAAGGGTAACTGGGAGGGAGGTGGAAGGAGAGGTGAGTGGGAGGCAAGGATCGGGGAACAAGTTCAACATTGGATGGGGTGAGCAGATTAGAAAAGGAAGAGAGGAAGGGAGTTGAAGGAGGGTAAGAGAGGAAGGTGGTGGACCTGGGCTAGGGAGAGAGGCAGGGGTAGATATGGGGAGGGGGAAGGGTGGTGGCAGGCAGAGGTGGTGATAGTAGAGAGATGCGAAGAACAGAAGTGACTACCTGGGAGGTTAGGAGAAACAGTCACAGGTGGCTCTGGATACGGGCATTTGACGTAGCTTGTGTTTGAACAAGCAGAGGGTGCCTAAGTTGGTGAGTTCACTGCCCAGGGAGTTAAACAGCTTAGGGGCTCTACCTGCAAAAGACCGGTGGCCTTGCATGGTGTGACAGCGGGGAACAGCCAGAGAATAGTTGTCAGAGCTTCTTGTGTAATGGGGGTGGTTGGCTGGGCATAAGAGAGACTGAACCCCATGGACCATGAGTCCCATCAATTACTTTTTCGCTTGTAGGCAGGTTTGGAAAGTAATCCTTCCCTGAAGTTGTAGCCAGTTTGACTGTTCGTAGAGGTTGCAGGTATGCGTGCGGTGGGTAGCACCAGTAAGTAGTCTGCAGGCCCTATTCAGCACTGTAAGAATTCACCATAGTGCTGTAGCTGTGGCTGCTCTGTAGATAACAAGCGCATAATCAATGATAGAGATAACAGAGCTGTGTATTGCTAGCTTAAGGGCTTCAGGCATCAGGCAATGTCTATGTTTATAGAGAAGGCCTATACGGATATTTACAGATTTTGCAACTGAATCGATATGGCTGGAGAGGGACAGAGTAGGGTCCAGGGTTATATCAAGGTATTTGAAAGTCTGCGTCTGATCTAGGGTCACACCTGAGCTGTTTTTGGTTGCCAACTGTTGGTTATGTGTGCTATGGAACAGCAAAGTCTTTGTTTTCTTGTAATTTAGCACTAGTTTCTTTGAGATGAACCAGGCCTCAACTTGCTTGAAACTTTCCTGCAGTTGTTTCTCCAAGACGGAGGGGAGAATTCTTAGAGAAAATCACTGCATCATCAGCATACAGAATAATGTTTTCATCACAGGCAGAAGGGAGATTGTTCAGGAAGATGCTGAAAAGAAGGGGTCCCAATATTGACCCTTGGGGAACACCAGCCCGGACAGGTAGTTTGGAGGAGAGGGAGTCACCAATCTTAACTTGTTGTGACTGGTTGGAGACATAACTGTTGAACCATTGTAAAGTGGCATCAGAAAGCCCTAAGTTGCCAAGTTGCTCCAGTAGTAATGGATGGTTGACTGTATCAAAGGCCTTTGAGAGGTCTATAAAGGTGGCACCAGCAAGTTGTCCTTGGTCTAGTGCTAGATGAATGTGACCTGTAAATTCAAGGAGGGCAGAGGTGGTGCTATGTCCTTTGCGAAAGCTGTGTTACTGTGGGCATTGCTAGTTGTATTTCTCCAAGTACTCCACCAATTGGTCTGTGATGCTTTTTTCAAGAGCTTTGGATAAAGGGGGTAGGATGGAGATGGACCTGTAGTTACAGTGTAATGTCCTATTCCCAGACTTGTGTAGTGAGGTCACCAGGGTGGACTTCCACTTGAGCAGGAACTGGGAGAGCATTAGGGACTGGTTAATCATCTTGGTAAGAAAGTGCAGGACATCGTCAAGGGTGAGGGCGATGAGCTTCAAGTCAAGTGTGTCCTCACTTGATCTGGATTTTCTGAGCACCTTGAGGAGGTACTTTTTGGCATCCCTTTCAGTAACTGCCTTGAAATAGAAATGTGGATGATGTGTATCCTGAGTCTGTTAATATTGAGAGGTTGTGGTTTAGTTGGTGTCAAAGAGGTTAGAGGGAAGCACATGGCTGAGGTCAGTGAATGCCAGATTGAAAGTATTGGTAATTGTGGTGGGGTCCAGGGTGTTGCTGCCATCAACCTTTAGCATATTAGGAGTTGCTTTGGACTTTTTCCCTATCACTTCAGAGAGCCTTTGCCAGTATTTCCTTCCATCTGACCATGAGTTTGATAGGGTGCTCCTGTAGTAGCTGTTTTTTTCAGTGTGGATAGCTCTGGTACAGGCATTCCTGGCAGCCCTGTATGCCTGAAAGTTTGCTTGGTTGCCAGAGGGTGTAGCAGAAGCCCATAGCAGGTCCCAAGCTTTTAGTTGGTCTAGGAGTTTGCCTGTGATCCAAGAGTTGTCAAGGGTTTAATTTTGTGTTTCTTAAAGGGGGCATGGATATCACATGCAGCACTGAACTTTGAGATGAAGTAATGAAGTGCAGCATCAGCATCCAGAGCGGTGTCAATCAGGGACCAGTCTTGTTGTCGCAGGAGTGCCTTAAGTGGTGCAAGGTGTCCCTTGATTAGCATCCAACTGTTGATAGTTTTCGGGGGGGGGGGTTGTTGAATTTATTTGACCATATACAATGGACTGGGAAATGGTCAATAATGGCATCAGGAAGAACTGTAGTGTGGCTAATATGGTCAGGGCGATTTGAGAGAACCCAGTCCAGTAAGGTACTGGTCCCTGTTTTATAGTTGATCTTAGTGGGTGAGGTAACTAGCTGTGTAAAATGTGCAGCTGCCAAGGCATCCTAGTAGTTGCTTGCACCGGGGGCAAGCCAGTTGACATTAAAATCCCCTAGCAATATGACTTCTGAGTTAAGCTTTAGACTACTGATGCAGGTAAGGAATGGGTTCAGGCTTGTTGTTGTAAGTTTGGGTGGAATATATACAGAGGCTACTGTCAAAGCTTTGTTATGGGCCCCAATAATAACTTTAATAGCAAGGACCTGAAGCTCTTCTCCATTAATGGGTAGGGTCAGGGCATGCCCTGTCATATAATCTTTCAGATAAAGGGCACAGCTACCCTCTTTTTTGGATAGTCGATCCTGCCAAAAGATAATATACCCAGGTATTGCCACAGCAGTGCCAGGAATAATTGGAGACAACCAGGTTTCAATTACTGATAGTACATCTGGGCTATGTTATACTGTCCAAGCAGTGAAGGCATCTAATTTTTGGTAAGGCTGCAGATGTTGATGCTAGCTAGAGAGAGGGTTCCTGTTCTACACTGCACCCTGGGGGTAGCTAGGGGTGGTTGAGGGTTGGGGTGAACGTTGTCTGATATTAGCAGGAGTAGCAGTATTAGTCTTTTTAGGAGTTCCTTAAAGGGGCACTGTCAGCTTTACTCCTTCGCTTTTTGCCTGATACAAAAAATTTACCACTTTGCACACACCAATTAAATATTCATTGCAGACCCCCCCCATATGGTTGAAATAAATGAATATTTACCATGTTTTTAATTTTTTGCCTTAATTTCTTGTCATCCATCCCGACCGAAAGTGCCCCATGTCCCGGAAGCACATCCAAGTTGGGAACGGGGGCTGGCTGGAGCACGTTCATGCACTGCAAGTTTTTAACATTGGGTCACTGAAAGAATAATAATCTGGTGCCTTATGTTGTATATAAATGCTGCTGCCATCTCCCACGACAAACCGAGCACTGCAAATACTAAAAGTTCCTATTTTAAATCCGAGCTGAAATCCCGGGCATGAGCTCGAGAGTCATGGACAAAGATCCCACACATGTGCAAGAGTGTGCAATTGGCGCACATGCCCAGCGTTTTTCCAAGGTGGTAGTATGACATTTTTGGGTCACTTGATGCAAACAGTTCAATGTACTTGTCCCACCACCATTCCTATAAAGTAATAGCATCCAGATGGTCCTCTCCTATACCACTGATACACTGACTCTCTCCATGCAAATAATGCCACACATTACCTGATACAAAAAAACAATTTCATGTTCTCTCTACTTGTTCAAAATGACATGCAATAGGAGAGACAGACTTTTTATTTGTAAGGCTCCCTTCTGGCAAAACCATTTGGAGAAACACCACTGCCACTTATGTCACCATACACAGTATGACAACGGGACAATCTGAAGACTGAGTGCACATGAGAATTGACGAGTGCAAGACCTCTTGGCATCAGTGATACTTTCCATTACTGGCTGCATCATCAGCTGGATGGAACAGAGAGAACACTCTCCCTTCACTTTTTGTCCATGTCCTGGCGGATAACTGCTCTGAGGATTGAATCTCATGTATATCATGCTGATCTTGACACTTCCATTGCAGTGTACTGTCAATACTGTCAATTGAAATCACAACCTATTTTGTGTGTGTGTGTGTGTGTGTGTGTATGTGTGTGTTGGGGGAAGGGGGAGTGATGTAGCAGCTACTGAGTGCAGCACTATAGATACTAAAGTGCACTAGTTGTGTTCTGCTTCCTTGGTCCCTGTATTTATTCAAACCAGCCAAATATCTTACCTTGATTGGTAGATACAAACAATATTATATGTTGGAAGTCATCCAACTAGCTATGGAAATCAGATGTAAATCAATGCTAGGCAATTCAGATGAGGCCTGATGATGCAGACTGGCCATCCAAATCTAAATGGGAACAATTTCCAGAAAAAAGAAAGTAATTGAACTTTGTGCAGGTCATACAGTAAAATATATCTTAAACAATTATAATGTGTGGTAGAACATTGTTATAGGTAGAAATCTACCTTTTTATAACAATGTTTTACCATCGATGTGGCTTCACCATGATGTTAACCCATCAATGGGTTAACAACTGATAACAGTCTGCGAATGCCCGCTACAGAAATCTACCACCTTTCTGAAATGGCTGAGGTGGTGAGCATGACCCAAAATTAGTAGCGCGTTGACTGATCTAACAGCAGTTGTAAGGTTCCTGCTGTATTTTTTTTATTAGTTACGTGAACCATACACTTAAAATATAATGTATGGTTTGCTATCGGCAACCAGCTGGTTTAACCGTTTTGAGGTTGCCATGGCTACATAAACCTCTCAAACTTTGCTCTCGAGGTTTACAAGGTTGCCATGGCAACCTCTTGACAGTTAACGAGCTGGTTACCAATAACGACCCATGCATTAGCCTCTATATTCATCACATGTGACAGTGGAAATTATTTTTACTTGAAATGTATTGTACATTGGGTCTGTGATGTACTCCCTCAGGATTTTTAGGGGAAACAGTGCTAAAGCAGGGCCTAGAATAATCTATTAGAAGAGTGGTCTATCTTTAGAGAAGAACTTTTGAGATAGAACAAATTCAGGAAATATATATATAATTTAAACTTACCTTATTGTCTTTTCTCATGTTTTCCTTCTCATTTTTCTACTAATTGAAATATTTGTGCTCAAACCAGAGCTTCCTGCCTTACATCCCACCTATTCCTTTTGCTTGAATATTGCAAAGAAGTCTGATTTCTCTCTCTGTGATGCCACAATCTGTGGTAATGGAAATAATTGTGAAGTCACAATACAGAATTAATGACTTCATTGCAGGCCAAGGTGATAGGAGTAGGTGGACAACAGTGAAAGAGAGATTTTGTTTGAAAATAAACACAGTACCTTTAATAAACGGCATTAATGGTACAGTAAATGAAATACAGAGATTCAGCATGATTTTTGTGAAAATACTGCTGCTTTTAAAAGTTGTCATACAGTAGCATGACAATCTTTCATTTTTACATAACATTAATGTGTGCCTCTGTTTTTTGTAATTTCTTTTTATTAAGTAGTCAGAAGACATTGCAGGTGATTTGTCTTGTTTTTATTTTATTTATTTAGTCTTTGATAACCGGGTAAGGCCCACTAGGCACAAGTGCCTGTTTTCAGGAGCGACCTGGGAGCACTGGGCGGTTAAGCAACTTGCTCAGAGTCACACAGTATGCAAGTGGAGGTTGTGAGAATCAAACTCAGGTCTGGTCTGCTGGAATGTATCAAGCTTGTTCACACCTCATTCCTCTAACCTCTAGACTATACTGAAAGAGATATACACATATACAGTATTTACACACTAGATATCATGGTAGGGTAGCCACAGTGCTCTCAACATTCATTACATAAGTGAGGGGAAGTTAACGAATGGTTCACTAAGAGGCTCCTGGCCCTTATGAAAGAAAGGGGCTCAGCTTGGGTCACTTATAAATGATCACCCTCTCCCGTCCTCTGGCACAATTTTAGAATTTGGTGTAATAAGTGCAAGCAGTTTGCTAGGGTCCAAAAATGTGATTTCTACCAATGACTTCACACTGAAAACCTTGCTAACTCTAGACAATTTTGGAACACTCTTAGCTCCCTCTTTACTCCTCGTTCCCATAGCCCTATAGTCCACCTAAATTACCCTACAGGCCTGCTGACTGACCCATTGTAGGCTGCACAAGCCTTCAACCTAAAGTTCACTGACCTCTCTGCCAACCTTGGCAAACTACCTTCCCAGCAACTGCCTTCTCCAGCAGCTGGCGATAGTGACCCCCCCCCTTCCCATCCCCTACCCGGCTCCTCCCCACCCTTCTACTTTAAAGTTATTACACAAAAGCTTGCCTCCAAGCTCCTTAGGAGCCTCCCTTCCCATGGTAGCCCTGGCTCTGATGGCCTGTATCCCACCCTGCTCAAGCTTATTGCCCCTGTCATCTCCCAACCTTTGATGTTTATTTTTAACCTTGCTTTGACCTTGTCTACTATGCCTGCACCCTGAAAAGTTGTCAAAGTTGTCCTCATTTTTCAAGCTGGGGACCCCCTCTCCTCCGACAATTAACAGCCAATCTCCATTCTCCCTCACCTTCGAAAACTCTTGGAAAAGGTCCACCATCAACTCTCCGATCATATTAACAGGTATAACCTCTTGTGTCATCAGCAACATGGGTTCAGGAAGAACCACAGCTCCACCTCTGCCCTTGACCTATTTACCAATCATGTCCTAAGGAACATGGATTGGGAAAACGCCACGGGGCAGTGTTCATGGACCTGACTAAGGCTATTGACCTGGTAAACCACCCCCCCTCCTCCTTACCAAACTGCTCCTCCAGCTTGGCTGCTCCCTTGACACTCTGCAACGGTTCCAGAGTTACCTGACTGGCTGCTCCCAGTTGGTGACTATTGGTACTGCCACCTCCCCTGGCCTGCCTGTCACTATGGGTGTCCCCAGGGGCTCTATCCTGGGACCATTACTACTCTCCCTATTCGTTAACTCCCTTCTTGCCGACAGCGTTAACTGTCCTGCTCCACTGTACTCTGACAATCTGGTCCTCTATCATAATGACAAATTCATCCAGAACATATCCTCTGTGCTTTCCCACAGTTAGAGCATGCACATAACTGGTTCTTATCTAACATGCTCCTGGTTAACAAGAAGAAAACCAAGGCAATGCTCCTTGGATCCAAACCTTACCTGGCTAATGCTGCTAACTCTAACTCCTCCCTTTTGGTGTTCTCCCCATCTGGAACTCCACTGCAGATTGTCTCTGAGTTCAAATAACCTGGGTGTAACCCTTGATCCATCCCTTTCATTTACTGTGCATACAGACAATGTCATACACAGAATCAACCAAAAAACTGGTGCCACCTATCGAGCAAAGAACTATCTTACCCCCCTGCCCAACTGGCCATTGCCCATGAGAACCTACTCCCTATACTAGACTACTGCACCCCTATTTACTCTGCCTCTCTATCCACTACACTTCACCTTAGACAAAACTCGGTCTATAATATTGTATGCTGCTTCACGCTGATGGCTCCTTTCTCTACCCACCATTGTGACCTATACAAGTCTCTTGGTTGGCCCTTACTAAAGTGTTGTTTCGACTATGCCCTGGTAGTATTCTTGATCGTGCATTGCGTGAGGGTACCGAATCCCTGTATGCTTCCCTCATTAAGACATGTATTGTCCCCAGGTGTCTTCTTGCCACATTGGTCCCCCCGTTAGAGGTTCCCAGAGTCTCCACTGTGATGGGGGCAAAGCCCTGTCGGTAGCCACTCCGACCCTTTGAAACAGCATCTTTTCAGCTATTTACACGGTCACCTCACACCACTCCTTCAAATCCCAACTCAGATCCAGGATACTACTAGAATCCACCTGCTCCTGCTTCCCAGTGTGATCTCTCCTCTCTGGTGTGCAGCTACTCCTTTCCCCTTCCCTCACTCATGCTCCCCCCTTTTTCATTTTTCTTGTTCTCTAAACTGGCTCTGTTTTACCCCACCTGCTCTAATCTCCCTATTTCTCCTTTTCAGTCTCCACCTAGGTACTGCTCTGTTTGCGAAATGATTATCCTCCTAGGCTACGTGAATCCTGTATCAACTTAGTATTACTGCATTTGCCTAATATCTCTACTGCTCTGTTTTGTAACTTGCAACTGTACACTGCTAATGTTCTCACGTTCATTCCTAATGTTCTTATGCACACTATGGCAAACGTCTGTGTCTGTGCATTGTCCTTCTGTACCCTGGCTTGTCTCTGTCATGAATGTTTCTCTGAGACTTAGCTGTATGGCATGTACTTGCTGCTACTTCTATTGGATTGGATAATTACTGTAACATGTATTGATCTGTGCCATTGTTGTGGCATGTAATGCTGTTACTACTACTGGACTGTATAATATTTCATGAAACATCTTGATCTGTGCCATTGTTGTGGCCCGGGTCTTGTCAGAAAATAGTACTTGGAGCAGTGCACTTACCCGGTAAACAAATACTTAAATAAATAAATATGTAACCCCCCTACAAATGGAGGTTCCCATAAAGTCTTCCTCGAGCTTACCTAAATGCTCACTGCCAGGCTGGTGTCCTGCATTTTAGCAGTTTAAATGTGATTGCCAGAGAGTGCCTGTATAGCCTCTCTGTACTGTCTCTTTAAGAGCTGCTTGGATTGCAGTCATAAGTAATCTGAGAGGGAGCACTGCTGAAAGATGTAACTATTTGCTGAAAATCATTTAGAGTGATAATGATAATGTAGTTTGTCTAACCTGCCTTCTTTGCAGCAAGGACTGTTTTGTTTATATCCACTATCTTGGTCCTGGATTGCGAATTGGACCAACTAGTACTGGTGGGACCTAAAATGGAGCTGCACTACAGGAGCTGTCTGGAGTCAAAATCTTTAGGAATTGTAGTTTTGGGCTTTTTGCGCCTTTTTGCCCTGAAGGGGGAGCCTTTGTTTTAACTGAGAGGAGGATCAGCCAACCGAACCTTTTGGATCTTGGGGAATTTCCCAGGCTGCTGCAGCTAGTTTCAGTTTGGAACTGAGAAGTGAAGAAGTAACAGCTCAAGTGATTTTTGAGCAGCAATTCTTGTAGTTTTGCAGGGGAGAACTGTGAAAGGGCTGTGTTTGGCCTGTCTGCCTGCTGTCCCTGAGAAGGAAAATAGAGTTTATTCGGACTGAATCCAAGTTGTTAGGACTACTTAAGCCACTGGACTCTGACCAGGCTTTAACCTGAAGAAGATCAAAGTTTTGCTGAATGTGATTGGCCTGTCAGGATTTCCTGCTCCTTTTGAATCCCCAGTTTGTGCAGAGACTTTATGATCATGACCAGAGAGCAGTTTGCCTGGTACAGTAGAATTTCCTTACATGTAAATGAGCTGTGTATTGAAAGTGGGTCATGATTTGGTTCCCCACTGTGTGAACTGTGTCCTGCTTGCTGGAAGCTTTATCCAGCCTAATGGGACTGAATCCGCGTTCATCTCCATTCGGCCTTGGCCATGCCACGCTGGCCCTGCCAGACTACCCCACTGCACAGAGAAAGCCACTGGTGAGAGACTTGCCTGGGGATCAGCCCCCTGCTCCACGCTTGAACAGGAACGACGCATCGGTGATACGCGTGGGCCCTGCTTCTTCTGGCACTCCAGATTAGCCACCTGCTGTCTTGATTTTCGTCCAGCCTGTGTCCAGGCTTGGGTATCGTGAGTAATCATCAGGGTAGTGCTCTGCAACAACAGCCTAATTTAAAAGTGTGTCATCTGATTATCTCGTTGTTTTCTTTTCACGAACTTGAGCCTTACGGCTCTGGATTACAAATAGTGTGTGTGTTGTGCATGTTGTTTTTCTTTCATCACAGGGCCCCAACCAGTTGCAACGTTCCTAGCTAGCCCACCATTCTCCAACTGGGTACCCAGGGTGTGTGACTGTTTATGGATCCTGAAGTGCATGCATAACTGCTTGATTTATTTATTTAGCTTTTGTTGACTGGGTAGGTACACTAGACAAGTTATATGCCTATTTTCAGGAACAACCCAGGACAGTACAACAAGGATACAGATGCATCAGAGTACATAACAGTGAGTAGAGCTGAGTACATTGAGTCACAAGAAACAGTATAACATAGAATAGTTTACTGTAAGCAGTATTAGTTAATATACAGTACATATGTACAACAATAAATAGTTTAGATCATTCAATGGCACAGACGTTTGCCATAGTGTGCATAAGAACATTAGGAATGAACGTGAGAACATTAGCAGATCCTCAGAAACAGATAAGTTCCGAAGTATGTAGTCAAGTAAATCTCGTGTAACCAAGTGTGAGTCCAACGCAGAGACCATTCGGTTAAGGAGGCTTGGGACACTCACATGCAGAGATCAACTTCAGATGCTCCCACAGGGACTCTGGAGGCTCTGGTGGGAGGCTGGAGCTGAACATGGTCAGGAAGGGAGTTCCAGAGCCTGGGAGCACATGCAGCGAAGTCCCTATCCCCCATGAGAGTTCGGGTAAAGAGGACTTTTAGCACCTCGGGACCCTGAGACCTGAGGGAGTAGGAGGAGGGGTCAGGAGGTGAGAGAAGCTGTGCCAGCCCCGGGGGGGGGGGTGCCAGTTCTGTTCACTTTACCCATGAAGCAGCCCAGCCCAAAGTTCAAGTGATTTGCCAGGGAAAGCCAGCCTAGTTTTTTGTATAGCTCGCAGTGATGGGTAAGGTGAGGGGCTGCCAGGGCAAAATGACATATATTATTGTAGGTCGTGTACCACCGAGTAAGGAGAGCCTTGGAGGTGTGGGCAAATTGGTGAAGGCCATAACTGAGCGAGGGAAGCAGCACATCTCTGGCAAGTGCCAGACGAGCAGCAGATGTCAGATTTTTCTTTGCCCTGTAGGCCAGACCCAATTTACAGTTTACAGTTCTGCAGACATTTAGGATCTGACTCCCTAGGTCCAGTTGGGGGTCAAGTGTCACCCCAAGGTATCTGATGGAAGCTGCAGGTAGGAGGGGAGCACGATCCGCACCATTGATGCACAGAGGGGCAGGAGAGGCTTTTATCTTGGCTGATGACCCAAATAGCATGGACTGAGTTTTTTTTCAGGTTGAGGACCAGCTTGTGTTTGGTCACCCAGGACTGAATATTCTTAAAGTCCTCAGTCAACTGATGGTTGAGAGTTGCAATGTCCTGGGAGTGATGCAGTCTTTAAGCAAACTGACCTAATTATGCCCCTCCCTAGTTCAAGTCCCTTAAATAAATCAGATCTATCTCTTTTTTTCATTTACCCTGACTGTGGTTCCAGTTTGTACAAGAGTACTGTACTGCTGTTATTTGCTGTGTATAACCTTGTTTTACAGGGTGTCCCCAGGACCGAGCCAGAGGAAAGCCCTGGTGGTAAATGCAAACAGTGTGGATACTTGTGTGGTGTATCAGGGGTATTGTGAAAGTGATTGTGTATTGTTCCAGCCACTAGTAAGGAAAGAGGAGTGTTACAGTGTCTCAGAGGGCTGTGCCCAGGTTAGCTTGACCACTACCAACCCTGACCTCTGGGTGGAAGCACCCGTTTCAGAACTCAGGCCCCTAAACCTGCTACTAGCCAAGCAGGCAGGGATAGTAGCCCTTGGGATAGCGCCACGTAGGGGTTACATTTTGGAGGCTCACCGCTGGGATTTTGTGCCTTCTAGTGGCCAAAAAAATTACAAATTATTGTTAAAGATTAATGGCTACCCCAGTAGAAATGGCTGTACGCCAGTTGGTGGGGTCGTGTACTGGGCAGGAGATCAACCCCCAAAATGCTCTGCTTATACTGGATATTCCCCTGTGTACCAGTAAGGACACTGTAGAGGGCATACTCTCCAAAGTTGAATGTTTAAAAAACCCTGTGGTGGTGGGTCGACAGGCTGATCTGATCGCCCAAACTTTCATAGTCTTAGTAGAGTGTAGTGACCTTGTGGACAGCTCTAAAGTGCCACAGACTATTGCCCCAGAAGGGGTTCCAGCTGCCTGGACAGTGATAACAAAAGAAGACAGTAAAGACCCCAGGGAGGATGAGCTCCCACCATTATCTGAGACTTCTGAGGAGAAATTTGCTAAGTTGTTGCTGGAGTAAGGGAAAACCATAGAGGACTGTAAGAAACTATTCCTGCCACCTGGGGGTGTTCCTTCCCCAACACCCCCTCCTACTCCAGCACCTGTTACTGCCCCGCCTTCTGTGCCCATGCCAATGCTGGCCCCTGTATCTGTACCTGCCATTAGTCACGACTCCTACCAAGGCTTAGGAATCTCTCGGCACCTCCCACCCCCAAGGGGAGGATGACTGGGAGACCTGGATAGACTATGTTGCCCCTCTAGTATTTGAATGGCAATGCTCAGAAGCAGAGAAACAAAAGAGGTTGAGTGAGAACCTCTGAGGTCCTCAGGACTTGGTGTTGGGCCCCACTTTATTTAGCATTTTCATCAGTGATCTTATCATCTCATCACAGAATACCTTATCTAAATTTGCGGATGACACTAAATTAGGAGGACGAGTTGATAACGAAACCAACAGAAGTTCCCTTATAAATGACCTCCAAAAAATTGAATCATGGGCGGTAACTAATAAAATGTTATTTAATGTGTCCAAATGTTCAGTGTTACACTTTGGTAAGAAAAATCCCAAACATACCATCTTAATAATATAATACTTAGGGAATCCCTCGTCGAAAAAGACCTGGGTATATTGGTTGACAACAGATTGCCTTTTTCAAATCATTATAATAAGGTTGCTAATCAAGCCAATGCCCTCCTACGTAGGATTAATAATACTTTTATCCTCAAAACCGAGGAATGTATTATGGCCTTATATAAAACCCATGTTAGACCCCATTTAGATTATGGTTCACCGTTATGGAGTCCCTATTTAGCCAAGGACATTACAAGAATGGAAAAAGTCCAAAGGAGGGCCACTAAGATCATACCTTATCTTTCTCGTTACAACTATGAAACTAGGCTCCATAAAACAAAGTTGTATTCACTTGAATTTAGAAGACTAAGGGAGATCTCCTTCAGCTATTTAAAATTCTACAATCAGCTACATTAATGAGTTCATGGATTATCCTTTACATCTAGAAAAATGGTAGCCAGAATACACAACAAACAAATTGAAATCGAGAAAACAAGAACAAACAAAAGACAACAGTATTTTACTGTTAGAGCCCCAAAAATCTGGAATTCTCTACCACAGGAAATTGTTGACTGCCAGAATATTACCACATTTAAACTCAAACTTGATAACTGGCTTCTCGACAGAACATAATCTACCAATGATCCACACTGTGTGGAGGACATCCTTGATGGGCTTCGGCCTTCTTTTGTCCAAACTACGGAGTACCAAGTACCAAGTACCTGCCCTGGCTACCATCTGTGCCAAGCAGGCCAATGACCCTGAAGCAACTACACAGGACTATCTTGATACATTGGAAAATGTGTATGGTAGCCTGGATTTAGATGAGGATCTGTGGTGGAGAGTAAGAAATGCTCAGCAATACCCAGGGGAGCCATTGCCTGTGAATATATCTCGGCTTGAAAAGCTGCTACAAGAGTGCCTCAGAAAGGGTACTTTGCCATCAAATGATTTAGATCGAACTAGGCTGGACCGGATTCTTAAGTCTGCTCCATTTTCAGAATTGTTACTGCTTCGGTTGTGCCTTGCCACCCGACTGGAATCGCCCCCTCCTATGAGGAGCTAATGAAAGAAATTTGTGGGGTTGAGCAAAGGCGACCCCATGGAGGAATTGCACCCATATCTGCTGCTGCTGTGCAAGTGACTGACAGTGATCAGCCAAGTGAGGCTCAGGTGCAAAGGTCAGCACTTAATAAGCACTCTGAGAATGCAAAGGACTTCCTGCCCTGGGCCTAGCACTGGAAAGATGAGCTACTAAAAGAAGTCCAGGAGTTGAGGATGGGTGCCTCTGCAAGGGTTTCTCCCATGGAACAAGATTCTGGTCCCTTTTAGGACATGATTGCCATGGGGTGGTGGTGCACCCTCAGGTATCCGCTACCAAGGGTGGCTCCAAGGCTGAGATCACCTGATTAACTGCCACTCTAAAGAAACTCTTAAGACACGTTGTACCACTCTCACCACTGCAAGCAGATACTAGACCCCAATCTCTTACTACTGCTTCGGTTCCTCATATGATGTTCTCTCTCAGGATGACCCAGGAGTCTATCATTTTTCACAACTGTGGAAAGGATGGCCATATGAAAAGAGAATGCTGGTCTCAGAAGGACTTAGAAAAAGTAGTAAACAGACTCCAAGGGGAGCTCCAAAAAGCAAATCAATGGCCAAGGAGTGCCCAAAATGACCTCAGTGAGTGTTCGAGAAACCCTAACTCAAATTTCTTTGTGGCTAAATTGTCTGTCTAGACCTCTGCTACTACCTCTCCAGACTGGTCCAAAATAGTGGGCCCTTCAATGGAAACTACAGTGACTGTGAATGGTATTCATACTCGGGCTGTGTTTGACAGAGGGTCGCAAGTGACCATTGTATTCCAGGACTGGCATGACAAACACTTATCTGATGTGCCTTTGCAATCCCTGGAACGCTTATATGTGTGGGGCCTGAGCGACAAGTCTTATCCCTACCTAGGGTCTGTCTGCCTCTGGTTGTCTTTTCCTGCAACTGTAACTGGTGTAGAGGAATGAGTAGAGACATTGGCCCTAGTGTGTCCCTCCATCAGACTGTATGATGGGGTCCCCCTGTTAATTGGGACAAACGCCCATATGTTTGGGAGACTGGTGCAACTCTGTCATGAGAAACAAGGGCGGTGGACTGGGAGGGCTCTGAAAACTTCAGCTCTGATCAAGGAGGCCTATGATTTGCAACAGAAGCCCGAGGAAGTGGACCAGGATGAACTGGTGGGGATTGTGTGGAAGAAGGATCCGATTCAATGATACTGGCCCCTAACGCCCAGTATACCATTCAAGGGGAGGCCCACCTCTGAAAAGATGTCAAGAACAAAATACTGATGTTGGATGTGCCAGGTGAAGGAAAATTGCCAGAAGGATTATTGGTCAAGCCCAGCATCTTGCCTGCTCGTGCCCATGCTTATGCACAATGAGTGATGGTCCAGATTCACAATGTGTCAGATTGGGAGAACCGGGTGAACAGAGGGTGCACCTTAGCTATGGTACACTGAGCAGACACTGCAGCTTTGCCCAGCAACAAGCACCCTGGTGAGAAGGAGAGAGTGACCCCAGACTTGTTTGACTTTGGTGACTCCCCGTTGCTAGCTGAATGGAAGGCTAGAATTAACAAGAGACTTGCCCAGAGAGACCAAGTGTTTTCATTGAAGGAATGGGATGTGGGATGTGTCCAGGGTGTGGAGCATCACATACGCCAGCATGATGAATGGCCATTTCGAGAGAGGTCCCGACGCCTAGCCCCAGCAGACATAGATGATGTGAGAAGACACCTGCAAGAAATGCTCACTGCCGCATGAAACAAGAATCCAGGAGCCCATATGTCTCTCCCATTGTGGTTGTGCATAAGAAGAACGGGTCTGTGAGGATGTGTGTTGATTATCGAACCCTGAACCGGCGGACCATCCCAGACCAATACACTATGCCTCGTATACAAGATGCCCTGGATTGCTTGAATGAGAGCAAATGGCTCTGGGTATTGGATCTTCACAGCTGATACTACCAGATCCTGATGGCCCCGGAAGACCATGAGAAAACAGTCTTCATCTGTCCGTTGGGGTTCTACAAGTTCCTGAGGATGCCACAGGGGATATTGGGTGCCCTGACCACCTTTCAGCAACTGATGGAACGTGCGGTGGGAGATATGAATTTGCTGGAATACCTGGTGTACTTGGACAATATCATTGTGTTTGGAAGCACCTTAGAGGAGCAGAAGAACTGATTGTTTAATGTCCAACATTTCCTGGGGTTCTGTGGCTACTACTGCAGGCTCATAAAAGACTATTCCAAGGTGATTCGCCCACTCTTGGACCTTACCCAGGGTTACCCTCCTACCAATCATAAATACAAAAAAGGGTCTGTTAAAGAACCAGGAAAAGTATATTTCCACCCAGGTGAACTCTTTGGGCCCCACTGGATGCCCGACTGTGAAGCAGCCTTCCATGAGATCATATACCAGCTCATCCACACCCCATTCTCGCCTATGCTGACCCCACCAAACCCTTTGTGCTGCATACGGACGCTAGTCTGCAGGGTCTAGGAGTGGTGCTGTATCAAGACCATGAGGATGGCCTGAGACTGGTAGCTTTTGCCATCAGGAGCTTGACCACGTCCAAACGAAACCACCCTGTGCATAAGTTGGAGTTCTTTGCACTAAAATGGGCCATCGTTGACCAGTTTCATTAATACCTCTATGGGGCAAAGACACTGGTGAAGACTGACAATAACCAATTGACCTATGTACAGATTTCAGCTAAGTTAGACGCCACTGGGCACCGGTGGCTTTCTGCATTGTCAACCTATGATTATGCTGTCGAATACAGACCAGGCCTGAACCATATTGATGCTGATGCCTTATCACAAAGGGCCACTTCCAAGAGTGATTGGGCCAGGTTGTCTGAACCTGACATTCGAGCACTGTGCCAAAGGTTTGATAGAGATGAATGGATGTCTGCGGACACAGTGGACTGTTTAGTAGATTGCTTGGGCCCTCCTGACACCTGCATACCAGCTGCTTATTGCCACTTCTCTGCTCTAGATATTTGTGCACTACCTCAATTTGACAATGACAGCATTCAGTGGGCTCAATCCCAAGATCCTATGATTCAGCCAGCACTTAATGCCCTATGTGCGGGGAAAGATGTGTTTAAGTTACGTTCCACTGACTTGTGAACTGCTTTATTGTTTAAAGAAGGCCTTTGATTGAAGTTGCTCAATCAATTGTTGTATAGAGCTACAGTAGATTTTAGTGGCATAGTAGACAAGCACCAATTGGTCCTGCCCACTTCCTTTAAAGATTTGGTACTGAGGTCCCTCCACAATCATGTGGGGCACCTCGGTATTGACAGAACCCTTGCTCTGGTATGATCTCGCTTCTGCTGGCCCAAAATAGGGGCCGATGGTGAGCACCATATAAAGACTTGTAGTCACTGCCTGTAAAGAAAAGCCCTGCCTCAGAGGGCTGCCCCCCTTGTTAATATTACTACCAGCGTCCCCATGGAACTAGTCTGCATAGACTTCTTGTGTTTAAAACCTGATCAGTGGAACATTGGCAATGTGTTAGTGGTTCTGGATCATTTCACATGATATGCACAAGCTTTTCCCACCAAAGATCAAAAGGCATCTACTGTGACCAAGGTGCTAGTGGAAAATTTCTTCATCCGCTATGCTGCCTCCCAGCAGATTCATTCTGATTAAGGCAGAGACTTTGAGAGTCAGCTAATCAAATAAATGCTCTCTCTATAGGGGGTGTGAAAGTCAAGAACCACCCCTATCACCCACAGGGATAGCCTCAACCGGAACGTTTTAACTGTACCCTTCTAGACATGCTGGGCACCCTCCACCCAAAAGACAAGCATAAATAGAGCCAGCAGATTAGCACCTTGGTACACGCATACAATTGCATGAAAAATGATGCTACTGGGTTTTCCCCCCTACTGCCTCATGTTCAGTAGAGAGGCCCAGCTGCCAGTTGATGTCTGTTTTGGGGTCTCTCCAGATGGGGTCCAAGCCAAAAACTACTTGCAATATGTACAAAAACTGAAAGCTCAATTGAACTATGCCTATCAACTGGCCCAGACAATGTCTGCCAAGAGAAATCTAGTGAACAAAGAGAGACGTGATAAAAAAGTAAAGGCTCAAGAGCTTTGACCTGGAGATCATGTGTTGTTACACAATTTGGGAATGCACGGTAAACACAAAATTGCTGATCAGTGGCACCATCTTCCCCATGTAGTAGTTGGAAAGTTGGATGATTTACCTGTGTACAAGGTACGTCCAGAGAACAACTCCAAAGCTGTCAAGAACATGCACCATAACCACTTGCTATCTATTGGACAAGTCATGATTGAGGCTGAACCCCCAGAAATTGAGCCCCCTGGGCTAATGACTCATGCTGCTGCAAGAAAGAGACAGAGTCAACCTATCCCAGTAGTCACAGATTTATGGTTTCCTCTGCAGCAGACCTAGAATGATAGGGACTGTCAGTCCACTTCTGATGAAAGTGAATACGACCATGCCTATTACCCCTCTTATGAACTGAGTCAGCTGTTTCGAGGTAACCCCCTGATAAATTGTGGGGATGAAGCTGGGCCTCCTGGACTGCCTTATCCCCCAGCTTCGTCCTTGCAGCCAATGCCCTCAGAAAATGAAGTGCAAAGTGTCACGTCTGAAGATGTTGAGTCTGTGTATTGTGGAACTGTATGATTTGCCTGAAGAAGGGGCTGAGGGTTTGACTCTTTCTGGTGACATACCAGAACTTGAAGAACACTATGAGAGTGCTGACTACCCCCCTTCAGTGCCTCAAAGCTTGATTGTGCCTGAGCCTTCACTAAATGAGTCAAGTGTTATAGAAACAGAGCCTGCAGAGCAAGGAGCCGACAGTGCCCCACGTTTGGATGTTCCCACCCAGGCAGAGGCACCTCTCACTAGTGACGAGAGTCTCCAGACCAGTGCTGAGAGTACAGAGACTGTAGTTGTCCCCCTCAGAAAGACTGGCTGAGCTGTCAAGCCAGTAGTACGCTTCAGTTATGATTCTTCCGGGAGGCCAGTGGACTTGCCTTTCCATGTACTGTAGTTCATGAAGGTGTTTATATTTCACTGAGCTCTCTTACCAAATTGAGCTTGATGGCCCATTCCAGGTTACTTGCTCTGCCCTCTGACCATGGTGCCCCTGCCCCATCCAGCCCCAAGTTAGCTGATAGGGAAGGGCCCCCTCTTGCATTGTTCAAGGCACAAGAAGTTATTTACTGATGTAGTATAGTAATGTTCAACTGACTTGTGTGAAATATGCCTAATGTATTGTCAGAGTGGATATAGTATCATGAAGTGTAGTGAATATGTATAGTAAAGTCATAAGAATATGTTAACTGATGCATGATGGTACAAACTTGACAAGGACACCAAGTTTTCTCCAGGCAGGGAAGGGTGTAACCCCCTACAAATGGGAGTTCTCGAAAAGTTTTCCTCGAGCTTGCCTAAATGCTCACTGCCATGCTGGTGTCCTGCGTTTTAGCAGTTTAAATGTGATCGTCAGAGAGTTCCTGTATAGCCTCTCTGTACTGTCTCTTTAAGAGCTGCCTGGATTGCAGTCATAAGTAATCTGAGAGGGAGCACTGTTGAAAGATGTAACTATTTGCTGAAAATCATTTAGAGTGATAATAATGATGTAGTTTGTCTAACCTGCCTTCTTTGCAGCAAGGACTGTTTTGTTTATCTCCACTATCTTGGTCCTGGACTGCGAACTGGACCAATCAGTACTGGTGGGATCTAAAATGGAGCAGGACTACAGGAGCTGTCTGGAGTCAAAATCTGTAGGAATTGTAATTTTGGGTTTTTGTACCTTTTTGCACCTGAAGAGGGAGCCTTTGTTGTGACTGACAGGAGGATCAGACAACCGAACCTTTTGGATCTTGGGGAATTTCCCAGGCTGCTGCAGCTAGTTTCAGTTTGGAGCTGAGAAGAGAAGAAGTAACAGCTTAAGTGATTTTTGAGTAGCAGTTCTTGTAGTTTTGCAGGGGAGAACTGTGAAAGGGCTGTGTTTTGGTCTGTCTGCTGTCCCTGAGAGGGAAAACAGAGTTTATTTGCACTGAATCAGAGTTGTGAGGACTGTTTAAGCCACTGGACTGTGACCAGGCTTTAACCTGAAGAAGATCAAAGATTTGCTGAATATGATTGGCCTGTCAGGATTTCCAGCTGCTTTTGAATCCCCAGTTTGTGCAGAGACTTTGCGATCGTGACCGGAGAGCAGTTTGCCTGGTACAGTAGAATTTCCTTATATGTAAATGTGCTGTGTATTGAAAGTGAGTCGTGATTTGGTTCCCCACTGTGTGAACTGTGTTCTGCTTGCTAGAAGCTTTATCCAGCCTAATCAGACTGAATCCGCGTTCATCTCCATTCGGCCTGGGCAATGCCATGCTGGCCCTGCCAGACTACCCCACTGCACAGAGAAAGCCACAGAAGAGAGACCTGCCTGGGGATCAGCCTCCTGCTCCATGCCTGAACAGGAATGACACCTGATTGATTCATGTGGGCCCTGCTTCTCCTGGCTCTCCAGATTAACCACCTGCTGTCTCAATTTTCGTCCAGCCTGTGTCCAGTCTTGGGTATCGTGAGTAATCATTAGGGTAGCTCCCTGCAACAACAGCCTAATCTAAAAGTGTGTCATCTGATTGTCTTGTTGTTTTCTTTTCACGAACTGAGCCCTCCGGCTCCAGATTTCAAATAGTGTGTGTTGTGCACGTTGTTTTTCTTCCATCTCAGGGCCCCAACCAGCTGCAGCATTCCTGGCTAGCCCACCATTCTCCATCTGGGTACCCAGAATGTGTGACTGTTTATGGACCCTGAAGTGCATGCATAACTGCTTGATTGATACAGTCTTTAAGCAAATTAACCTGATTACGCCCTTCCCTAGTTCAAGTCCTTTAAATAAATCAGATCCAAATCTTTTTTGCATTTACCCTGACTGTGGTTCCAATTTGTGCAAGAGTAATGTACTGCTGTTATTTGCTGTGTATAACCTTGTTTTACAAGGGGTCCCCAGGTCTGAGCCAGAGGAAAGCCCTGGTGGTAAGTGCAAGCAGTGTGGGTTCTTGTGTGGTGTATTAGGGGTATTGTGAAAGTGATTGTGTATTGTTCCGGCCACTAGTAAGGAAAGAGGAGGGTTACAGTGTCCCGGAGGGCTGTGCCCAAGTTAGCTTGACCACTACCAACCCTGACCTCTGGGTGGAGGCACCCGTTTCAGAACTCAGGCCCCTTATCCTGCTACTAACCAAGCAGACAAGGGTCGTAGCCCTTGGGATAGCGCCACCTAGGGGTTATAAATAAAATTGAAACACAACGCTAGATTGCCATCAATGCACAAGTTCCTGGACTACATAAGGTGTAGAAGTAAACCTGAAACTGACTTACTGTACAGTATCAAGAAATAACCCTTTTGCTCTAACTTTAATATTAGAAATAACACTTCAAGCCCCTGCTTAAGGAGGCTACTGTATGTTACAATATTGGCAGCATTAAGTAACAAACCTATACCAGTAAAGCTGTGAATCAAGTTAGACCCAAGTATTGTGTGGAGGAAACCAGCAAAAGTCGGGCAGTAGGAAATTGCAAGCATCTATTATGTCATGTAAAAATGGGTACCATAATATCTAACTTTGTGACCATGGAGGTAGTGGCTCAAAACATGAGTTAGAAGACATTTCTCATTTCGAAACTTGACATGGGCTCACATTCTCCACAGTCTCACTGCCAAAGTACTTGCTTTTCAGTCTCTGAAATATTTTTTTGGCATGAACTACTGCCTTGCAAGTTAACCCAAAGAGGACATAGCCACTATAACATGTGGTCTGCAGGACATTGTACCATGCAACAAACCTGATTTGGGTTCCTCTGTGGAAATTAAGAAAAGTTATGTACTCACCACCTCCTGAATCAATATATCATATGAATATGTCCCCTGCTTAAAACATTGTGCTCCTACTAAACAGAAGCATGGACAAAGTCCTCAGTTAAAAGTAAAGTAGGGAGAAAGTCCAACTGCATCACGGGTCATGCCTCATGGAGTGTTCCAGATCCTGACTTGGCTTCAGGGGCATCAGTGTTGGCCTCTTCAGTGGCCCATCTGTCCTGCTTCATCTTCTCCAATAGGTGGACTACATCCTTTGTGTCAGTAAAGGAATATTGTTTATTTTGGACAGTGAAATGTAGTTGAGCTGAAGGCAACAAAGCAAATGATACCTGAGCCAGGTTCAGTTCTTTTTCTTTTTTAACACTATCAAAGGCTTTACACCTTTGTCTGGTTGCATAAGATCAGTCTTGGGAACACAAGACTGACATTGATATATGCTAAAGCAAGTTGTTTTCACCATTTGTATTCAAGGAATAACATTTGTCTCATTTCCACATCTTGCGATACATGGAGACCTAGCTCCAAATAGAACTACAACTCCTGATTCAGTGGGGCTAGAACAAGCCTACTGCATTACTCTTCGGTTGGTAAAGACTTGCTCTGCATCTCCCCAGGCCATGCTTATTTTGTTTCTGACCATCAAAGATAATGACTGAGTGCTTAATATAGCCAAGAGAAAAATGATTGTGATGGGGGATCCAGAGGATCTTGTTTTCCCAAGACTGGTCTTATGCAACCAGGCAAAGGCATAAACTTTTGTCCCATTTGCAACTCAGGACTGGGTTTGGAAATTATTATTTCCATTGATGAGTGCCATGCAATTTTTGTCTTTTTGGCTCCTGGCTCTTTACACTTTAGCATTACAGTTCTCTAGCAACCCTTTGCATTCCCTGTTTCCCATAATGTCTTGCCCCTAGATAGATATTCTGGGCCTGCAGCAGGTTCTCTGTGGTTTCTAACCGAAGGCGAAGTAAGTTATTTTCTTGCACCAGGGATGTCATGGCAGCCAGTGCTTGGTCTGCCATATTAGTAGCTTCAACAGTATTTTTCTTAACTCCATCAATCTACTGTTTAACAGTCAGCCAAGACATAATTGTGTTCAATTTTTAATTTATTGTGGTAATTGACACACGCTACTGGGACAATAACTTTCTGAATCATTCCAGCACTGTTACTGCCCAGTCTTGTACTGCACTACACCCCAAGGCCTTGGCCCTGGCTTGCATGGCTCCAGAAAGGTGAAAAAATGATCTGAGAGGTCTGCTGTTGAGTAGAGGCTTGGTTCCCCATCTCCAGAAGTGATATCAGTCAAATCTCTGCAGTGAACTCTCCTTTAATATGGTCTTTGTTTGCTAGTTTTCTGCTTTTTAAATGTGTTGAGAGTCTATTAAAAGTCTCTTTGGCAAGAAATCTGCAAAGCTGCTTCACTCTGCTGAATGGCTACCCACACACCAGCATGTGTATGCTTGTTGAAGCTTAAAAAAATAATTTAAATATTTATCATGATGCCTTAATAATGGCGTTTCCCTATGCTTCTAATTGTGAGGATCCTCGAGGGAGCTGAAACAGAAACATGACTGAGTACATGCCATCAGGATCACCATGACAGAGCCAACAATATACAGTATTTCATTTGTTCTCACACCCATGACTGGCGGATAGAAAGCTGATGAAATAAATTGCAGCAGCTGAGTAGTAGTGACAGTTAAAGAGTTGAGGATGGGGAGTCATACTGCCACCGCCTTCTCGGGTTTCTACAATAACCCGCTGCTACCATGTTGCATAATGTGTCGTTGATATGCATATGTTATGCACCATCTTCTTATCTGCTTGAAGCCACCCACCACTATATTTCTCAACTGTTGTGTTATACACAATGTCATGTACATTTTTATACCTGCCTGTACTACTGTATAATCTGTTACTTTCCTGTCTTTTTGCACTTATGAATTTGTAATTCTGTATTATTGCTCTGTACTTACTGGTACCCCCTTCCCCCCCTCTCCGGGTCGCACCTGGAAATGAATCTCGGCTCAGTGTGCCTCTCTTGGTTATCAATCTTTTTAATACATAAAGTAAATAAATACTCTGAAAATGCAGGTTTATCCAAGACTGAGTGGAGTTTTCAGTGAAATATCACCCAGGAACCCAGGCTCATCCTGACTCTTTAAGCTTTTAACTGTTGCTGATAGACAAGTCTGTTGTGGGCCTCTGTGCAGAATGGAAGGCACCAGGAAGTCACTAAAAGGATGTCTATTGGAATCAGAAACTGCATTGGAGGCAGCATGCCTGTGAAGTCATTGTGTTATAGGGTTGTACCTTAACATTTAAAAATGATTAGAACTTGATCAGTGTACATCAATGGCCCAAAATGGCCCCCAAACTATCTTGTATATATAGCAATCCTTTTTTTCTCAAATTCCCACACCTTGGCCTGATTTCAAAATAAGGTTCTGCTTGCATTTTAATTGCTGATTTTGTTCTTGCGCCCCTGTAGGGATGCAAAGACTAGTCTGGACCAAATCAGGATCTTTGGATTTACAATGCTCAGGGCACTGGAATATCTAAAACTCTTCTTTCAGTGTTCTGGGACAACTGATCTAAGTAAAATCACTATGTTTGCCTTCTCTCGTCTGTTGTCTTCCTCCCATCTCCATAGCACTATCACACATAGACAATGTTGCCAGAAAAAGGCCATTGGTCCATCCAGTCTGCCCAGTTTTATACTACTCTACCCGTGACCAATTGTCTGGACAGAGTTCTTGCCCTTGCCCCCTTGGATCCCAGCCTTACTGCTACCCCCAAGAGTACCTATTAAGCTCTTTACTCCTGTCCCTGTCATGCCTGAACCCATTAGTGTTTTTTGCACCCCAAACCTCTGCCAGTAGGCTGTTCGATGGCTCATCCCCTCTCTCAGTCAAGTAAATATTTTCTCCCCCACAGCCAACAGTTGAGCTGAGGTGATACTGACCATCCCATAGTATGTCATGCCCCCAGGTTAGTATTGGAAACTCTGTCTCAGGAACTAGGTCAACTGGAAAGCACTGGTGTCTGTATTGTAGGTAACTTCAACCAAGAACCAGAGTCTCTGGGCAGGAGTCAGTGGAAAGACCCCCTAGCTCCTGAGGTGAGCATAACTAAGGTGTAATAAAAAGATGAACACCTGATCTTCTGTCTTTCTCACCCTCTCATGTCACTAACATCACCACTATCCTTCCTCCGGTCTGCTGATGCCCCTTTTAAAACTTTACATATCCTCAGGTGATTCTCCCTGGCCACTGCTATTGTTGGCTTTGTTTGTTACCCATTTCCTTCACCAGTGATGGTAACACAGGTTACTGAATCACTATAGTGTGGAGAAAACCGCACATGAAATAACACGCTGGAGGGAGCATGAATGGCTCTACAGTGACAGGGGCTCTTTAAGTGTACAGCAAGAACCACTACCCCTGTTGCTGTAGGGAATGCATGAGCCTCAAGGACGCTGCTAGGGTGGTGCTTGGCTGAGCTGCTCCCATGGTGGAGTGGCTACAGTATCTGCCTCCAGCAGTGTCAGGGACCTGGGGCTGTGGTTTGGTTCTCCCCAGCTCCCACTGTATGGCAGTATGTTTTTTCTTTTAAAAAGATTCCCCCCCAGCTTTTCCCTCACCCCAGATTCCACGCCCCCGAGTTGATTATAATAATTCCGGGGAGGGCAACAAAACCCCTGCACAAAACAAGACAGTCCAATGGTGTGCGCTCTTCTAGTTCATGTTGGGATTTTGTCCTGGCGCTGTTAGTGTGCAAGCCATTGTGTATGCACTGTTGTTGTTTTACGCAATTTGAAGTGCAATATTATGACACCATGCCGTAATATAGTCACATATAGTATTCTATCTCTACCAGTAGTTCAAAATGCAGAGAGCAAAAAGAAGTGGCAGCACCAGACATGGCTTGGCAGACAACAAGATGGCTGCCTCATCTTTTCTGCTCAAATAGCACTTAATATAATCCTTCAGTATCCTGCACTGTGAAAGCAACCACCTTCTCCAATGTTACTCAGTTCACTGTAACAGCTCTCCCTGAACATGTCAGTGCCACTTTCAGTCCGATTGGTGCAGCACTGACCCTCTGCCACTGACAGCTTCTCCCGACCATCAAAATCACCTCAGCAGCATGGCTCAGCCTTCAGAATGGTGATGGTGGCTCCCGATCTGGCTACAGCAACACTCTGTGAAATCAAGTCAATGTTTGAAGACTTAATCCAACAGATCTTGAAGCTAGAGGTCTCTACACAGAGAATGAACAATGATGTCCTACAAATTGCCCAGAGGATGAACACAGCTGAGCTGCGGGTAGCTGATATCGAGGGCAGAATGGAACGACTCATGGCCTACATCCAAGATCATGACTGGACCCTCCATTTCATGTAGGAGAAAGTGGCAGCTCTGGAAAATCAGGGCCGGAGGAACAATCTCCACTTTGGCTTCCCAGAAGGCTGTGGGGGAAAATCCTCGAATAACCTCTTTCAGAGAGTTCTCCCTGAGCTGCTGGGAGAACAGTGCCCACCAGACATAGAGATCAACTGATCTCACAAGACACAAGCCCTGCCTCCCCAAACTGGATGAGTGACCCAGACCCATTCTTGTGCAGTTCCTCCACTTCACAGAAAAAAAAACATCATGGTCTGGGCTCATTTGAAGGGGGACCTTACACGGAAGGGACACTGTATACAAATCTTCCCAGACTTTTCTAAAGAACTTTCTACCAGGTGCAAGGTCTGCATCCCAGCAAGATGCATTCTCATATACTTTGGCATCCCATACACCATCTGCTAACTGGCTGGTCTCCAGATCCTTAAAAATGGTGTCTCCAACAATTTGAGACCTCGGAGATGGCAAAAGCGTATGTCTCCCACTCCTGGCCCCAAACAGACCTGTCAAAATATCAGTAGCAACAGTGCTGAAGGGGAAGCAGCAGGCAAGAAGCTCAGGACATGGACATCTCCACCCTCCGGATGAGGCTCAACAGTACAGATATGGACCCCCTCTCTGACTTCTCCTGGTGGATCCTGACCCCTGGTACCCAGCACCTTCAAAGTGGTAAGGCTGCAAACAGAAACAGCAGCAGGGGAAAAGGGTGGACAGGGCGATCCAGTCAGAGGCAGTAGTCGGAGTGGCAGCAGAGGAGCTCTCACCTCATTGGATGTCAGCTCCACACCCATAGGGACTAGCCGAACTCCACTCCTGCAGTCACCTTCTGAAGATCATCCCAATGACTTGGAACGTCCGCCCATACAGACTTTATCCCAGGAACAAACTGCATAGCCCAAATCCTCGGCAGAGGCAATGAATATGGTGGTGGTGGCCACTCAACTTTCATCTAGGGACTCCAGTGTGGATGAGCAGCAGCAGCTTCCCTTTTACATGCAGAGCAATCCACCATGGCCCGCTGTGCAGACCCAGCCTTTTGGACCCAGAGCATGCCACCAACCTGACTGAATTCAGAATTAATAGTTGCAGCTATGCAGTAAAAACTAAACTTTCATATGGTCACAATGTGAGACTGAGGGGGCCGCCTGAAGACCAGGCCTATCAGGACCTGAGACCAATTAAGGCTTCTGTGCTTGCACTGAAGAACTGCACCGCATAACCGCATATCATTTTATCTATTGTTTTTAAAATGTCCTTGCCTCTACTTACAGTACAGAAGAAGAAGAATCAGCATTTATATAGCACTTTTCATATGCAGTATCCCAAAGCGCTTTACAAGCAATGCTAGACTGGTAGTGAAGTGACTGAATGTGTGGTGGCAGCCAAGGGACCTCGGTTTAACGTCTCATCTGAAGGACGGCACACCCCAACAGTACAGCACCCCCCAATACTGCACTCAAATGCCAGCAATTTTTAGGTGCAAGTCCAGTCCTGGTGTGGGACGAGAACCCACAACCTTCTGGTCCAGAGGCGAATGTGCTACCAACTGAGCCACGCTGACACTTACAGGTATATAATCTGATGCTAATGCATTTTGCTTTTACTCCACAGAAGACTGATCTTCCCCCATTAAGACAGGCTTTGAAGGCCCAGCCTGTCTTCTCTCCCAATACTCATGTGGCAGCTGACCTGGCTGCCTCCCCAACCCTCGAATACTACCAGTACTTCATCTCCCCTATATCAGCCATCGCTCTGAGGGGGGAAGAGATCTCTGACTTAATGTTATCAGCATTTACACATACTTCTTTGTACTGAAGTTTATATGCATTAGACTGGTGGGTGGCATTTACAAGGTTATACAGGATGAGATGGGATGGGTGCCCCTCTCATGTCAATGCTAGCTGTCTAGTTACCTATGTATGGCCACTTTTTTTTCAGATCCTGTGTATGTTCCAACCACTGTAATTCTGAGTTTTGTAATTCTTCTCAGTGCCCACAGGGGCTCCAATTTTAATTTGCCTCATTAACTTCTGAAGTTCTGTACCCGTTTTGTTTTCTGTGTTGAAACTTTAATAAAAAGAGTAACTAAAGACAGAAGAAGAACAGAAGTGGTAGCACCAGAGATGGTCTAGGGAAAATGTGCAGAGAAATGAAATAAATGAAAATACATTTAGGCTTTTGGTAACAGAAGGATGCAGGCATATGTGAGGGGGAACAGGCATGGTTTTATTAAGATAGAAAATAGGAAGGTGACAGCTGATGAGACAGGGAACTGGACTGGTGTTAATGGGATGAGAAGGTGATAGCTAATGAGGAGGAGGAGGAGGATCTGAGCACTGGTAATGAGACGAGAGAGTGCCAGCTAATAGGAGGGTGATGATAATTAGATGGGAGGGTGCCAGTTGATGGGAAGGTGGATTTGGCTGTTATTAATGTGATAGAAGGTTGACAGTCTATAAGAGGGGAATACTAGTATGATGAAAGGGGGCAGCTGAGGTGAGTTGATGACTGGGTTACTTTTATAGCAGATTAGGGGTTAGGATGCCTGTTGGTTTTGTTGATCTTTCTCATGTTTTAAGGATGTGTCTCTTCAGTGGGCCTTGTAAGACCCACTTTCAGAAGAAAGGTACCCTCAGTAAGCAGCAGGGTGACAGTTGGCAGACTGATTACCCCCCCCCAAGGTGTTGACACAGTAACATATACTGTGCTTCCTCCAAGGGGATAGACAGAAAGCGTGTTTCCTTTCCCAATGGACAAGGAGCATTGACGGATGCCCAGCATCCATATCTCTCATCTTCCTTGGAAATTAGGGTCATGGCTTAAAAAAATAATAGAAAAAGGGACAAATGACCAAAATCAGAAACAAATCTTAAAATATCAATTTAAGAAGCTTCCTACTGCACAATATGTGGCTTAATATGAAAAACATTTTCTAAAGGCAAGCTAGACATTTAATACTAATTTCTAGCAGTATTTTATACTCCATAGAAACATAGACGTTGACGGCAGATAAGGACTGCAAGGCCCATCCAGTCTGCCCATTTTTTTCTACCTTATGATTGTGCCATAGTCCTTTACACTCTGTCAATGGCCTATCTATTCATACTCATCTGTATTGCTCCCTCATGCCTATCCCATGCCTGTTTGAAGCCCTGCACTGTATTCATATCCACCACTTCTTGAGGTAGGCCGCTCCATGCATACACCACCCTTTCTGTGAAAAAGAACTTCCTCACATTACCCCTTAATCGGCCTCCCTCTGATCTCATGCTGTGTCCTCTTGTCCTGCTATTTGTCTTATACTGAAACATGTTAGACTCTTTCACCTTGTTAATGCCCTTAAGATGTTTGAATGTTACGATCATATCGCCTCTCTCCCTCCTTTGCTCTAGGGTATACATATTGATCTCTGTTAATCTGTCCTCATGTTTTCTGATGCAGTCCCTGCATCATTTTGGTTGCCCTTCTTTGTACTGCCTCCATTTTATTAATGTCTTTGTGCAGGTGCGGCCTCCAGTACTGAATGCAGTACTCCAGATGGGGCCTAACCAGTGTCTTGTAAAGAAGGATTGTTACCTCCCTCTTATGACTCGTGATACCCCTACTAATACATCCCAACATCCCTCTAGCCTTACCTACTGCTTTAATGGTCTGTTTGGATGAGTTCAGGTAATCTGTGATGATGATGCCCAAGTCTCTTTCTTCCCTTGTGATTGCCAGCAACTCCCCTCCCAGCCTATAGGTGGCTTCAGGGTTTCTCTTCCCTATGTGCATGATCTTGCACTTCTTTGTGTTAAACCCCAGTTGCCGCTCTTCAACTCTCTACTTTTCAGAGACATGAATATCAATTTTCAGAGGGACTGAGGACATTTAAAGGGCAAGCAGTGACATCCTTGCAAACCCAGGACTGTTAATAAGGTATGCCAGCAGCAAAGACAAGATGGAGAAAGAACAGACATGATGGAGGATTGTCAAGGAGTCATCAAAAAAACAGACAGACAAGTTCAGGTAAAAAAAAAAAAACAACTTTATTTCAAGTTTATTATATCCACATTAGAACTGTTTTTTGTTCTTTCTATTAACTTGCCTTTGGTCAGAGAGCAATCCTGCTATCCCCGATTGGCAGCCAATCCCAGGCACTGCCTGGGAACCAGAAAGTAGGTAGAGGCTCTCTTAAGGACCAGGCCATCAAATAGCCCTCTGTGCTGTGCCCCACATTAAGGACTGACACGCAAAGGATATCAGAGTCTGCCCACCAGAGGCAGCCTGCTGCCAGTCACTCTGCTTCCCTGCTGACCCAAGGGAACCCCCACCCACTTGATGTGATGTACATATATGGGTATACTGCAAAACTCTTAACGTGTTTTCTCTGTTATCGAACTAGATGTTTATGACATCTACTGACATTGTGGGAAATTGGATATTATAATTGAGACCACCAACCTGCATTCTTCTTAATGACAGTTCTGAAAAGCCTTGAATCATTGTGCCGCTTAAGAACAGTCCATTACCTCATTCTCACAACTGAGTTAACAAGAATGAAGCATCAATACAGACTTACTGGACTTTCTGCCATGAAATGTACTTGAAAGGGAGATTACTGCACTTCTGTTAAACTACCTATCATTTTAAGTGATTATATATAAATCATTATTTAGCACAAAAGTTAGTTGGCTTGAGGGGAGCTATACTTGTGCACTTTACATTATAGATATACATATCAGTGCTACATGAGGTTAATTACAAATAGTTTCATTGTGTGTGTGGGGGGGCAGGGGGTTGGATCCATCATTTGCACAAGGACATATAGAAGTTGTCTGCAGATAAGGACCTCTTGGCTCACCTAGCCTGCCCTATATTCTCCACCTACTGTGGCACTGCAGACCCTATTCACTCTCTGGTCTTCCCCCCCCCCCTTGCCTTACTTCTAAGGTCCCCTTGTGTCTATCTCATGCATGCTTGAATCCTATTAGCATTTTATCGCCCACCACCTCTGCTGGGAAGCTGTTCCAGGTGTCCACCACCCTCTCAGTGAAGAAGTATTTCTTTACCTCTCCTCTGAGCCTTCCCCCCTCCAGCTTTAAAGTGTAACCCCTTGCCCTGGAATATCTTTTTCTATGGAAAAATGCTACCTTTCCTACTAATACCTATGAGGTATTTGAATGTTTCTATCATATCCCCCTTTCCCTTCTTTCCTCTAGAGAGTACATATTTAGTTCCTTGAGTCTCTCCTCGTAGGGCTTCTGATGCAGGCCCTGCACCAGTTTGCTAGCCCTCCTTTGCACCACCTCCACCCTATCTCTGTCCTTCCAGAGATGGGGCCTCCAGAACTGGACACAGTATTTGAGGTGGGGTCTTACCAGGGATTTATACAGGGGTAATATTACCTCCCTCATTCTGCTGGTGAATCCCCTCCCTATGCACTCGAGTATCCTACTATCCTCCCCCACTGCCTTATCACACTGCTTGGCTAGTTTCAGGTCATCAGAAATGATTACCCCTAGCTCTCTTTCCTGTTTTGTGGTTGCTAATACCTCCCCGCTCAACTGATACGTTGCCCCTGGGTTTCTGTGCCCCTAGTTCATGATTTTGTACTTTTTTGCACTGAAACCCAACTGCTATTCCCTTGACCAGTCTTCCAGCTTTTTCAGATCATCCTGCATTCTTTCCACCCCCCCCGGGTGTGTCCACTCTGTTGCAGATTTTTGTGTAATCCATGAACAGGCATACTTCCCCTCCAGCCCTTCCACAATGTCACCAATAAAGACATTGAAGAGGACAGGGCCTAGTACTGACCCCTGTTGCACCCTGCTTGTCACCTTGCCTTCTCCAGGGTGGACCCCATTTATCACCACCCTCTAACTCCTACTGCTTAGCCAACTTCTTACTCATTTTACTACTTTTGGACATACTCCTAGGTTGTCCAGTTTACTCACAAGTCTTCTAAGTAGAATGGTGTTGAGGGCCTTACTGAAATCCAGGTAGGCCACATCTACTGCTCCTCCCTGATCACCCAGTCAAAGAACTCAGACAGGTTTGTCTCCCCTCTGTGCATCCGAGGAATACATGTTTTTAAATTTTATGTAATCGTAGTTTGTTAGCAAATGATTTTAATTTTCAAATCTCTGAATTGTAAAAAAGCTGTAACTTTGATCGAGAACTTCACCATTGAAAGAGCACCCGCGGGGGTGTGGAACAGTGGTGTCAGGGAGTTCTGGTCCTACTGTTTTAGGCTTGTGCGGTTTTGGTACTTCTGCCACAACAGGATATGTGTACTCGTTTTGTATGGTAAATAAAATGTATACCTTTTTATGTTGCTTGCGCACGTGCACAAGAAACATGTTGCATCAGCTTTCTCCACAAACAGGTTGTGGAGGCATGGCACTGTTGTGTCCAATGCCCCCACAGCCTGCAAAGGCTTGTCCCCCCTTCCCCAATGCCGTGACATACTGCTGCTGACACTAGTTCAGTCAGCATGCCACAACTTTCTAAAAAATCAGCCGCTGCAATCAGGGGCCACTTGGTCATTGCAGCGTCAGCCATCCGCTGCAATGAGGGAGCGACCCGTCATTGCAGGGCGGGATGTGGGATCCCTGATATTGTTTGTGAACATAGCGGCGGGTTGCCACCATGTTTACAAACTTTATACCCTCTCCTCACCACTGTTTACTTACCGACGGAGTTCACCCCGCCGGCAGAAACAACGGGAAGGGTTACAGAATGCCGAAGGGCGGGCCCCCATCGGTGGCAGTGAGGCTGCCCAATCCCCGCCAGCATAATGATTACCCCCTTGTTCTCCGCCAACAGGGGGCCCAATCCCTGTCGGCATAATGATTACCCCAGTTTAGGTACCCCTGCCGACGGGGTGCCCAATCCTGGCATAATGATATCCCCTTCCATTGCTGTAGCTGAGGGGTGCCCAATCCCCTCAGCTCCTGCAATCCTCCCCTGCCTTGTTTGCCGGCGAGGGTGCCCAATCCCCCATTGGCTAACCCACCCACACAGGTGGCATGCTGGGAGCCCACCCCAGCATGCCAAAGCACCTGTTAAATCGGAAAACTGTCCCCCGATATCTTATTTTTGTTTCAACCTGTAAAAAAGGAAACGGTCCCTCGTAGTCTCCCTGCCCCCCCCACAACCCGCACCCACCCACTGTGCACCCTGCCTTCCCACACCCCTCCATACCCCATACTTACCTCCGGAGCTTGGCGCGACGATCTTTCGCTGGACCGGGAACACGTCTGCACTCTTCAAAGCCGACCGCGAACTAAGGAAATGCCGGTAAGCTGTATAATGTCATAAATAGGGTTTTTTCAACTTTAGTGCATATCTCAGGCATTTTTGGGAATTTTTTCACCAAACTTTCAACATGGGGTTTTTGGGACCCCTCCTTATGAATTCTTGAACTGTCCTGGTGTTCATCAGCCCCGAAAGTTGGTTTTGCGGTCACTGCGCGGAATCACCCTTCAGGGCCGATTAACGAAATGACAGTGCCAATGTTCATGAGGTGGGCTCTCAAAAAGCCTATGTTGCAAATTTGGTGGAAAAAATCCAAAAAATTACTGTTTTACGAGTGTGCATTGCACAGTTGCTACGTACGCTCGTAACTTCACGAATTTACAATATTTTCATGGCAGATTTTCAACATTGGCATTTTGTCACACCTCCTTGTGAGCAGTATAGCTGTCATTGTTCACATCCTGGCCAAAATGTGTTTTCGCAGTTCTGGCGCAGAATGGCGCGGTCGCTGTGGGAAATCAGTGTTCAGGACAGATTAAGAAAATGACAGTGAACTATTCATGAGTAGAGGTCCTAAAATGCCTCTGTTGAAAATATGGTAATGATACTCCATAAAATGACTGTGTTATGAGTGTGCGTTGCGCAGTTGGCACGCGTGCTAGTAACTTCGCAAATTTATAATATTTTCATTCCAGATTTTCAACATTGCTATTTTGCCACACCTGCTTATGAATAGTGCAGCTGTCATTTTTCCTATCCTGGCCAAAATGTGTTTTCTCATGTCCGGTGCAGAATAGAGCGGTCGCTGTGGGAAATCACTGTCCAGGACAGATTAAGAAAATGACAGTGATGCTGTTCATGAGCAGAGGTCCTAAAATGCCTATGTTGAAATTCTGGTGATGACAGTCCATCAATTGACTGTGTTACAAGTGTGCGTTGCGCACTTTTTTTTTACGCACCCTTGTAACTTCGCAGATTTGTAATATTGTCACACCAGATTTTCAACAGTGCCATTTTTTTCACACCTCCTTATAAGCAGTACAACTGTCATTTTTCACATCCTGACCAAAATGTCTTTTCACAGTTCCGGTGCAGAATAATGTGGTCACTGTGGGAAGTCAGTGTTCGGGACAGATTAAGAAAATGACAGTGGCACTGTTCATGAGCAGAGGTCCTAAAATCCCTATGTTGAAAATTTGGTGACAAAACTCCATAACGTGACTGTGTTACAAGCGTGCGTTGAACTGTTTCCACGCACCCTTGTAACTTCGCAAATTTGTAATACTGTCACACCACATTTTCAACAGTGGCATTTTTTCACAACTCTTTATGAACACTACAGCTGTCATTTTTCACATCCTGGCTAAAATATGTTTTTGCACTCCTGCCAGACAATTGCACGGTCACTCTGGGAAATCAGTAATTGGGACAGATTAAGATCGACCGAGTGAGAGAGGGGAGTGACCGAGCTCAAATGAGCTCTGTCGGGACTGCTGCAGATTTGTTTGTGGGAAGACAAAGGCCTCAACACAAGAGCCCAGTACAAAAGGGCAGCCTGCAGCACTGGGAGAAACAGAACGAGAGAGCGAGCGAGGGAGGGGGCGTGAGCGAACTCACCGAAGCGCTGTCAGGACTGCTGCGGATTTCTTTGTGGGCAGAAAAAGGAGTCAATACAGGCAGGGGCCCAGTACAAAAGGCCAGCCTGCAGCGGTAGGAGAAACAGTATGAGCGAGTGAGACAAGGGGCCTTAGTAGCTCTGGACTGCTGGGATTTCTTTGTGGGCAGAAAAAGGCGCCAATGCAGGCGGGAGCCCCATACAAAAGGGCAGCTTGCAGCGCCAGGACAAACAGAATGAGTGATGAGAGAGGGAGACTGTGCGGCCTCAATGGAGCTCTGAATGAGACAATAGCCATGGATTTCTTTATGGACAGACAAAGCCAACGCAGCCAGGAGCCCTTGGATACAAAAGCGCAGTCTATGGCGCCAAGAGAAACAGAACGAGTGAGTGACAAAGCAGTAGTGAGCAAGCTCAACAGAGCTGTACTGTGACTGCTGCAGATTTCTTTGTGGGCAGAAAATGCAGCAATGCAGGCAGGAGCCCAGTACAAATGGCCAGCTTGCAGCGTCGGCAGAAACAGAATGTGAGAGTGAGAGAGGGGGAGTAAGCGAGCTCAGTGGAGCTGTGTCGGGACTGCTTCAGATTTCTTTCTGGACAGAAAAAGCCGCCAATGCAGGCAGGAGCCCATACAAAAGGGCAGCCTGCAGCGCCAGGAGAAACAGAATGAGCGAGTCAGAGAGGGGGAGTGAGCCACCTCAATGGAGCTCTGTCGGGACAGCTGCGCATTTCTTCCTCAGCAGAACAAGGTGCCAACGCAGGCAGAAGCCCACTACAAAAGAACAGCCTGCAGCACTGGGACAAACAGATTGAGTCAGTGACGGAGGGCCACTGAGCGAGCTCAACAGACCAACGCATTCAACATTTGGCATTGACAAATGCTTGTTATATATGTGAGTGAAAAACAGCTTCATTTAGTGAAGGGTAGTAGTAGTAATAGTGAGGTCTTTTTTGTAAGTCTACCCAGATAAGCCCGTTGGGGGCTACATTACAGGGTGGTTGTACTTGGGAGGCCAGCTAAGTGTGTCAGTAGACTTAGGAGCTTGCTTTTGTTTTTTCTTGTCTTTAGTATAGTGTTGTTTGTTCTTAACTGATACATGGTTTTAGTGTATTTCTGGGTAGTAGGCATTGTAGCTAAACTGTTGCTAGGTGCTAAGGTGACTCAGGGATCAGGGGCCTACTGTTAAATAGTTGCTAGATATAGTAGGGTGTAGGGACTTGCCATAAAAAGCTTGCTAGTTATTAATGAGTGTAAGCACCTTTTGGTCACTTACCAGTTAATTCTGGTTGCTAAGGGTAGTTAGGCAGTGAAGCCAGCTGGTGCCACTAGGTCTGGGGTGAAGGGCTTGCTTGCTGGCAACAGGGGCCCCCATCCTCTGAGGTATATAGGATGAGGAATTTTGGTGCCAGGAGAGGGAGAGAGAGCGAGAGCGAGAGAGAGAGAGAAAGAGAGAGAGAGAGAGAGACCTGAGTCTGGGGGGTCAGCCCACAAGTTTGGCTGGAGTTTCATGGCAGGGCCAGGGTGGGCTATTTGCCACCCCGTCCCTCCTCCCTTGAAGACCCTCATATGAGAAGTGTGGCAGTTCAGGCCATGAAAGTGAATGGGGGATGCTGGAGCTGAAGGTTCGGGGCCTGTCAGTGCATTTGGAAGCCAAACCTTAGGGAGAGAAACGAAGTATGGAGCCACGCCAAGTGAACTTCGGCACATTGGTAGGGTAAGCACTGATGAGGCCCTTGTAATTTAAGTAGTCTCACCCGAGGCAGAGTGCAGATCGTGGAGTCAGTAAGTGTCCTGTGGGCAAGCCTGCTATGGAAAATTGGGCCTGGGGGCATGGTCCGGAGGTGGCAGCCTGGACTGTTGTGAGCATAGTGTTGGCAGCACTATCCTTTTCACCTGGCCAGCGGCCACCACAGAGTTGGGACTTCCGAGCTGAGTAGCCTGTAGAGGCAGGGAAAGGTCCATGTGGGGAATGGTTAGTTGGGACCCCGGTGGGGTGGCAGACTGTTCGGGTGCTCTGTGTGGCACGGCAATTAGTCCCCTGGGAGAAGACAGTACTGAAATTGAAATTGCTGCAGGAGCAGGGGTGCTACTGGTTTCCAGATCAGGATGCAGAATTTCCTGGGAAGACATTCTAGGCATATGGCTTCAGTGACTGGATGTCCAGAAGGTTTTTGGTGGTTCTGTTCTTGTTAAAGACCACCAGTTTGACTGTGTCAAGACCCTGAAGTGATGGAAATGCTCCATAAAGTGTAAGGTACCCTTCCCGGTGAAGAAAATATTGGAAAGGCCAAGTTTGGAGGTGGGATTGGGACAGTAGAAACATTTCATACTGTCATAGTCCCTAGTGAGTGCCTAGTGTTGAGAACTGAGAAATGGAAAGTGAGCCAGAGAGACCATGGAAGGAATAGAATTGAAAGAAGGGATATGAAATGAAAGTGCTGCTAAGTACATGCTTCCTTTAGATGTGGCTTGTTTCGGCCCACTGTATTGCTGCTGCCAGGAATGTAGCCTTGTTGGCTCAAGGGAATAACTGCATGAAATAATTCAATTCAATCTGTTGGCAAAAGAGACTGTTGCAGGAGAAATAAGGTTGGATGTCCCCACCGTGTGTGTTACCCCCATGCGCCACGGAGTGGTTCATTAACTTTCTTGTTCATTAAACCTGCTTGTTGCATTTGATTTTGGAGTGGACAGTAGATTTAATCAAATTGAACTGTGTATTTTGTGCCTGCTAATCACCCTTGCCCCTGCCGCTCACCATGTGCATCTAAGAAGTGTTTCTGCTCTCCATTTAAGCAACATCAACTTGCTGCCATCAGAAGAACCAGGTAATGAGCACATTTGGGTTGTCTTTGGACTATGTTGCTTGGGTTGTACAGTGCCCTTCTCCTACCTTTTGCCATCCGGATACCCCTAGACACCGAGAAGATGGCTTACATGAGCTTCAGGGTTTAGTGTTGTATGGTTAATGGTTGGTAGTAGTATAGCCCAGCTGGGTCTGGGACAAAAAAAAAAGGAAGGACAAAAAGAACAGGGAAAAGGAAATGTAGGAAGTGGTGCAATGCAGTGATTGTGGGGTGGCAGTCTACAGGGAAACATTCTGGAGGATGCTGTGCTGTCTCATCAATGTGCGCGTCTCTGGGTGGAAGGAACAGGCCTCAAGGCTCCAAGCAGTGCTGGTGGAGAGTCAGCAGAATGTTGCAAAACTCAGAGTCGATTTAGCAAGGAGTTGGGGGACCATCTTTCTCAGCCAGGGACCACCTAGCCAGACACCACTACCTCAAAGGTTGCCAGAAGGAAGGAGTGGTTGGACTAAGGTGGGCTTAAGGAGGTCAGGGGATGGTAGGATCAGGAAGGTTGGGAGGGAGCAGGTAACAGGCATACTCCTCATCCAGTGTCACTACGAAATTCCTACACCATGGCAGAGTGGGACTGCTATTAAGGGGCACCCGAGATAGTGGATGGAGAAGATGTGGAGGAACACCCAAATGAAGTCCCCAGGAGGGGGAAAGGAGACCCCCAGCAGGAGGAGGAAGAAGCTTCTAGTGGGGAACTCTATAGTCAGGGGGATTGAGTTGGGGAAAGGAAAGGGGTAGCGAGAGAGGTTAAGTGCTTACCTGGCGTATTGGCTCAGAGAGATGGAAAGTGTATCCAGCAGATCGTGATGGCTATAGGAAGGAAGTGAGAGTTGGAAATCATTGTCCACCTGGGGATGAATGATCTAGCTCTGGAAGGGACAGAGGCAGTGCAGGAGCAGTTGAGGGAACTGGTGAAGGGTCTTAGGCAGGTAGCATGCATAGTAGCGTTTATGGAAGTGCTGCCTATCTACAACAGGGGGAAGGAGAGGTACCTCCTCAATAAGGTCTTCAACTCATGGTTGAAGGAATTGTGTAGAGAGGAGGTGTATGGCTACACTGGGGACTGAAGCTCCACCTAGAGGGATCAGAGCTTGTTCTGGGGGACAGCCTGCATCCATCCAGGATGGGAGCAGCAGTTCTCAATAGATGGTTTAAGTGTTACTCCGACAGGCATTTAAATTAGCCAAGGTGGGTGACAGAAGGCAAAGGGGAGCTAGAAACTGCCCCCAGGCTGTGATGGAGGGTTGAGAATTTCTTGGGGAAAGGGTTCTCACCAAAATGAAGGACAACCAAGAGTGCAAGGGATCAGTATGGGAGGAAGGGAGGAAGAGAAGCAGCAGGTATGCAAAGGAGAAGAAGGGGGAACAATTAGACAACATGAGAAGGGACAAGAGTAGGACTAACAAAATCTAAAATACAGCCATTTGTGCCAATGCTAGAAGTCTGGGAAATAGCATGCCACACCTGGAGGCCACCATGGCTGAGAAGCGCCCAGCTATTGTGTCCATCACCGAAACATGTGGCACAAACAACCATGACTTGGAAATAGTCATACCTGGCTACACTATGTTTAGAAAGAACAGGGTAGGAAGTAAAGGTGGGGGAGTGGTGCTTCATGTTAAGGAAAACATCAACACGACAAAGGTACAGAGAAGACGGGGGCGGTCGAGGTGTTGAGGGTCAACTTCGAGTCTGGAAACAGAGCCACCATTTACATGCCAATGGTATACAGGCTTCTGACACAGGGAGAGGACATAGACAAACAGATCTTGGAAGACATAGGCAAAATGGCTAAGAAGGGGGTGGTGGTCTTGGTGGGCAACTTTAATCTGCCAGATGTAGAGTAAAGCCTACCTGCTGCAACATCAGCTTGGAGCAGAGACATCTTGGACACCCTGCAGGGGGCACACCTCAGGAGGCTGGTCAGTGAACCCACTTGGAGTGGGGCAATACTGAACCTGGTACAGTACTTACAAATGGGGACAGTGTGGTGGACATCAGAGTGGGGAATCACCTGGGGATCAGTAACCATCACACAGTGTGGTTTAATATAAAAATAACAGTGGAATCCAGCCACACAAGGGCGAGGGTCCTGGATTTCAGAAGGACTAACTTTTCAAAGATGGGGGAATGCATCTGAGAAGACCTGGCGGGGGTTATGTTGTGGGGGGGGGGATGGGGGTTGGAGGGAAAATGGGCCAGAATAAAAGAGAACACAGTGAAGGCTACGAACTTGTACATCAGGTGATTAAGCAAAAGCAGAAGGAGGAGACCATTATGGTTCTTGAGGGAAGTGGCCGAAAATGTAAGGGCAAAAACAATGGCATTTAGGAGGTATAAGGAGACTTAGACAGAAGAGGACAGAGAAGTGTATCTGGGGAAATTGAGGGAGGCAGGCAAGGCAGTAAGGAGCACAAAAGTGCAAGCTAAGGAAAGAATAGCCCAGACAGTGTCAAAGGGAGAACAAAACATTTTTCAGATATCTTGGAGAGAAAAGGAAGACCAAGGGAGGGATTGCACAGTTAATAAAGGAGGCAGGGAGCAAGTCTGAGGAGGACCAAGAAAAGGCAATTAGCTTAAAACAAATATTTCTGCTCAGTATTCACAGTTGAGGGGAAAGGGGAAGGATCACAAATAAGCACTGAGAGATTGGGGGAAGGGAAATGGACAACAGTCCCTTTTCTAAGGAGAGGTTCAGGAAAGCACTTGCTAATCTGAGAGTGGACAAAGCCATGGGATCAGACGGGGTGCATCCAAGAGTCTTAAAGGAACTCAGGGAAGTGCTAACTGCACCCCTGACAGACTTGTTGAGCAGTTCACTGGAGACCAGCATGGTCCCAAGGGACTGGAGAAAGGCGAATGTAGTTCCACTTCACAAAAGCGATAGCAAGGAGGAGGAGGTGGGAAATTACAGGGCTGTCAGCCTGACATCTGTATTAGGGAAACTGATGGAAAGAAAGAATTGTGGAACATCTGGAATCCAAGGGACTGCAGGACCAGAGGCAGCATAACTTTATGGAGGAGAGGTCTTGCCAAACAAATCTGACAGGTTTTTTTCGCTAGGGTGTTGGATGGGGTTGGGGTGGATGTGGCCTACTTGAACTTCACAAGGTCTTTGACACCATTCCACATAGGAGGCTGATACAGGAGGCAGCATAGCGCAGTAGTTTAAGGCTCTGAGCTGCAAATCTGGAGATCTAGGTTTGAATCCCACAGCTCCCACTTGCATACTGTGTGACCCTGAGCAAGTCACTTTACTCATTTGTGCTCCCAGGTCACACCTGTAAACAAGCTTTCAGCTTGGTGTCTCTCTCCTGGTTAAAAAAAAAAGAAAACAAGTTGGGGAGCATAGGGTAGGGCAATAAGGTGGTAACCTGGGTAGGAAACTGATTAGGGGATAGGAGGCAGTGGGTGGTGGTAAATGGATTACACTCTGAGGAGGGGTGAGTGACCAGTGGGGTACTGCAGGGGTCAGTACTGGGGCTTGTCCTCTTTAATGTCATCATTAGTGACATAGCAGAGGAACTGGAAGGGAAGGTCTGCCCCTTTGCGGATGTTACCAAGATCTGCAAGGGGGCTGACACTCTGGAGGGGTTGCAAAGGGAAAGGGGGAAAGTGGGAATTGTTTAACCGGGAAAGGCACACTAAGCTGGAGTTTGTTTCCAGGTGTGACCTGGAAGCACAGGAAAGTTGAATGACTTGCTCAGGGTCATGCAGTATGCAAGTGGGGGCTGATGAGATTCAAATTCAGGTCTCCAGATTTGAAGCTTGGTGCTCTTAACCACTTCTCTATACTGCCTCCAAAGGATGGAAAGCAATTTGAAATGACTGGAGTAGTGGTCAAAGGTTTGGCAGCCAAGGTTTAACGAAAAAAGTGCAAAATAATGCACTTGGGTCCCTGAAACCCAGGGGTACAGTAAAAAATGGGGGGGGGGGGAGATACTAGCAGCGATCAAGCAGGAAAGAGACCTGAGGGGTAATCACTCCAGATGACCTGAAGGTGGCCAAACAATGCGACAAAGCAAGCAATCGGGAGAGCTAGTGGAATGCTGGGATGTATAGGTAGGGGTATTACTAGCAGGAATAGGGAAGTGGTGTTGCCACTGTATAGGTCTTTAGTAAGACCCACCTAGATTACTGCGTACAGTTTTGGAGGCCACATCTTGGGAAGGACACAGACAGGATGGAGGCTGTCCAAAGGAGGGCTACACAGATGGTACAGGGTCTACATCAAATGTCCTATGAGGAGAGGCTAAAGGAATTTAACATGTACACCCTGGAGGAGAGGAGGGAGAGGGGTGATATGAGCAAGACCTTTAAATACCTGTCGGGGGTGAATAAGGTACAAGTGGGAGGTATTTTTCAGAGGAAAAGGTGCTCCAGAACGGGGCCACGATATGAAGCTGGAGGAGTGTAGGTTTAGGAGAGATGTGAGGAAATACTTCTTTATAGAAAGGGTGGTGGATGCCTGGAACAGTCTTCCAGTGGATGCTGTGGGGAGAAAACAATGATGGGATTCAAAAAAGCCTGGAGGAAGCACAAGGGAGTCATAAAGGATAGGTAAAGGAGTGGTAGAGAAAGTGCTGTGGATCTGCAGGGATCTATAGTGTAAACAATGCAACAAAAAAGGGCAGACTGGATGGGCTACGCGGCTCTTATTTGCTGTCAGCGTCTGTTTCTATAGCCATGTTTACACAGTCACATTTGCACTGGAGTAACCCGTGTGCTCGGGATGCTCCAGTGCAAATGTGCTGTGTAGACACATATCCGATCGGGGTAAGCCACTTGCGAAGACGCTCCCAGATTCTCTGTCAAGCTGGGAGTGCTAAGAGGAGTGAGGGGCTTACAGCGGCTTAAGTGGCAGTGTGGACTGCCTGCACCACACCAACCAACAGATGTCCGACTCCACCACGATGCATGGCCTCTCACCAGCACAGGTTGCAGCGGTACAGAGAGAGGTTCTGTAGACAGATAAATCGCGGGTTGCAAGTAGTTGGGACCTCGCTGCTGCAGTTTGTATTTCCAGTGCTACTGTTGTGTAAACACGGCTTATGTTTACAAAAGATACTGGCCTATGGTAACTTCAGAGGACTGTGATCTAGCAGAACCAGATCTCAATCAAAAGTGTGAGGAACTTTGGCAGGTCTGTTGAACATCCCCACTCCTTTGCATATGAATAGAAATGCATCATTTTAAGTAAATATTTTTAGAGAAGGCTTCCGGATTATTAGCAGTCTAGGCTAATGCCCCCAAAAGATGTGACCATACATATTTGAGCTTGGTGGTTTGTAAATAACAATAAACTGAAGTAAAAGCAATTCTGCAGTATTTGAAAAAAATGTCAGCACCTGCTGAAACATAAGCACAGCACTCAGTAAAATCATTACAGGCTCAGCAAAGTATACATAATAACATAAACCATAGAGGAGAAACTTGTGTTTCTGCCTCACCCCCATACCAGTTAAAATCAAGGCCCCAAGTTCCATAATATTTTGTGTGGCAATTATGATCACATCCTCTTGCAGCATATGCAGTATACGCAGATTATACTAATTCAGAATTCAGAAATATGCCATAGTGGTTCTTCACAGAGCTATAACTCCTGCCAGTTCTGTAGCTGCACTGCTTAGAAATAATGCAAATTGCCAGCATTTCTGCAGCAGAAATCCATGTTCTAGGGTCTGGGCCCCCTCTATTATTCATACAGTAGACTATAGCAGATGCCTCTAGATTTGCAGTGGTAAGGAATGGTAGAAAAACACACAATAACATCTTCACTTTCTAACGTGCACAGGTGCAGTTTCAAAGACTTTGTCCCTGCTCTGCCACAATGATGTTCTGTACAAATCACTGTTCATTCCCATCTGTGTGCAGCCAACCTCATATGGGGAAGAGTTTAACTGTCGACTGGACTGCAGCTTAATGCATGCTATGAAGCAGCTTAAGAAAACATCCAAAGCTCAGATAGAAGCCGTTGCTATGCTGCTTTACAAATGAAGTGAAATTATGAAATTATAGCCTAGGTAGCTGTCTAGTAAGCCTCTCATGTAGCTGTGACCTTAGCATGGGTGAACATTATGATGATGGAAGCAACTGAGGGCCTTATATTCAGCACCAGCAGTTTGCGGCATGCACGCTTTAGCGGTTTGCATGAGAACAAGCATGGCTGGCCTGAGGGCTATATTCAGACAGGTACCACACTTCAACCAGTGCTCTGCCTGTCTGAACTGGGTCACAGTGAATTTGCAATGTGCTTACACTCACCTTGCAGGAATATGTCTTACTTTGTGTGCTTGTTTCTCTATTTTTATACCATTATCCATTTTGCATCACACTCTGTACCTCTAACAATGTATATACCTAATGGATGTCCTTAATGTTACTGTCATTATGTTTGCTTGCACGCATGTGCAAGAAACATAGTGCCACCATACGAGTTTTCATAGGTGTGCCTCCCCCAGTCCCAATACCCTGCTCCCTTTTGCAGGCGCGGCTGCACCGCACCAATGAATATCCAAGCTGTTTATGACAGCCGTTCAGAATGCAGTGGTGTATAGTTGAAAGCGGAAAACTGCTGCAATCAGCAGTTGTAATGTGTGATTTGCATATTGCCATCGGCAGATAATTTACATACTGCCTACATTCAGCACTGCATCCTCAACAGAGCTGTCATAGACAGCTCCCTTGAAGCTCCCCCCTCCCCAAACACTCAAGTAACATGCTGGGAGCCCACCCCAGCATGCTCATGCACTCCCCTTGCCACACACAGTATGGCTAATGGGGGTGTCCAATCCCCCATCGGCTCCGTGCCCCCCCAGACCTCTAGGTGCCATGCTGGGAGCCCACCCCAGCATGGCAAAAGTGAGCATGGTGACGGGGGTGCCCAATCAGCTCCACTCACCAACCCCCCAAAAACCCCCACAGATTTCCAGTATGGCCGATGGTGGTACCCAATCCCCTGCACCCCCAAAAATCTTTAGCTGCCATACTGGGAGCCCACCCCAGCATGGCACAAGTCCAAGGCGCCGCTTCCTAGAAAGAAAAACACCTGAAAAAAAAAATGGTCCCTCGTTGATTGTCTAGCCCCCACCCCAACCCACGCCCACCCTCTGCGCAACCCCCACACCCCTGACCCCATACTTACCTCTGGATCCTAGCGTGAAGATCTTCAGTAGACTGGGAACACGTCTGCACTCTTCAAAGCCGACTGTGAACTGTAGAAATGCCGGTAAACTGTATAATGGCATAAATGTTTCTTTTTTTCCAACTTTGGTGCATAGCTCAGCTTTTTTTGGGAATTGTTTCACCAAATTTTCAACATGGGGTTTTTGGGACCCCTCCTCATGAATTCTGGCACTGCCATGGCATTAATCGGCCCGGAAAGGTGATTTTGCGGTCACTGCGTGGAACCACCTTTCGGGACGATTCTCATAAACGACAGTGTCACAGTTCATGAGGTAGGCCCCCCAAAATCCTATGTTAAAAATTTGGTGAAAAAATTCACAAAAATGACTGATTTACGAGCGTACGTTGTGCAGTTCCTACGCACGCTTGTAAGTTCGCAAATTCTTAATATTTTCACTTCAGATTTTCAACATTGCCATTTTACCACATCTCCTTATGAGCAATATAGCTGTCATTTTTCACATCTCGCCCAAAATGTGTTTCTGCTCATGTAGCGCACAATGGGGCAGTCAGTGTGTGAAATCAATGTTCGGGACAGATTAAGAAAATCACAGTGACACTGTTCATGAGCAGAAGTCTTAAAATTGCTATGTTAAAAATTTGGTGACAAAAGTCCATAAAATGACTGTGTTACAAGCAGGCATTGTGCAGTTTTCACGCACCCTCGTAAGTTCATGAATTTGTAATATTTTCAGTCCAGATTTTCACCACTGGCATTTTTCCACACTTCCTTATGAACAGTACAGCTGTCATTTTTCACACCCTGGCCAAAATGTGTTTTCGCACTTTCAGCGCAGAAATGCGTGGTGGCTGTGGGAAATCACTGTTCAGGACAGATTAAGAAAATCACAGTGACACTGTTCATGAGCGGAGGTCCCCAAATGCCTGCATTGACAATCTGTTGTAAAATATCCCCAAACTAATTACATCATGGGTGTGCGTTGCACAGTTTCTATGCACGCTCGTGATTTCACTTTTTCTGCAGGGTGGTGGTGGGGTTGGCTTCAGTTCAATACTTCACTGCCATTCCTATTATGCATCTCTCTAACTCCTACACTACCAATGCCAATGCCAGCAAGCAAACATTTGGCATTGACAAATGCTTGTTTATTGTAATGTTTATCTTGTTGTAACCTCCCAGGTGATGCCTGAAAATAGGCATTTGTTTGTCTAGTGCACCTACCTGGTAAATAACAACCAAACAAATAAATAAATAAATATGGCACACAGGAGTGAATGGAGATAGTGAATCCCGAGTGGGATAGTGTCATTGCTCCTATAAGTCATATTCAATCACAGTAGGCTAATAACCCCATAGGGTATGCTAGGCACTAAGTGTCCATTTGCATGACATTATGGGTGTATTAGCATGCATGATAATGTTGCTGCACATGACTGCACGGAAGCATTGCATGGAGCTGTGCCAGTGCCAGCCCACCTCTAATTACATACATGTCCCTTCAAATATGTACTGTCACATATATCCTGGTGTCTATTAGTTCCCCACCCTGATATCCATTCATGTCCCTCCAAATATGTACTGTCACATATATCCTGGTGTCTATTAGTTCCCCACCATGATATCCATACATGTCCCTCCAAATATGTACTGTCACATATATCCTGGTGTCTATTAGTTCCCCACCATGATATCTATACATGTCCCTCCAAATATGTACTGTCACATATATCCTGGTGTCTATTAGTTCCCCACACTGATATCCATACATGTCCCTCCAAATATGTACTGTCACATATATCCTGGTGTCTATTAGTTCCCCACACTGATATCCATACATGTCCCTCCAAATATGTACTGTCACATATATCCTGGTGTCTATTAGTTACCCACACTGATATCCATACATGTCTCTCCAAATATGTATCATCATGTATTCCTGGCATCTAGTGGTTCCCCCACCCTGATCTCTGTACATGTCCATCCAAATAAGGTATTTGACAATATCCTTGGCATCTAGTGATCCCCCCCACCCTGATTGCCAACCCAATACTCTCACCCCCTGATTGACAGTCTGACTGCCCCCTTCCTGACCATTTAGGACCCTCCACCCCAACCCCCTGGTGGCCCTCACTCATCCCACTAAGCACGGAGCATCCCAAACAGCGACCTGCACAGTACACTCACTCTCACTAAGAGTGTAACCAGCTGAAGTGGTGAACAGAGGAGCTGTGCCAGTCATCGGCAGTGGTGTTCCGTGCTTACTGAGGAGAGCAGGGACCATGGGGAGCAGAGAGTCCTGAGTGAAGGAATATTATCAAATACCTATCTGGAGAGACATGTACAGTACTGTGATCGGGGGTTGGATATGAGTTATATAGATCCCAGAGAAATCTATGTTAAACTAGGAAAACATAGTATATACATGAACTATGCCAACATTTTCAATTCTGTTTCATTTTATGCAAGACTAATAATGTTTAAGCAACAAAACATGTTCTGTAGATAATTTACTGTACTGTATGTCTATCAGTGTATCATAATATTAATTAAGTCAAAGCCTTGTGGTGGGTCTATCTGACATCTATTGCAGACACCCTGATTTATTCAGCGTGAGTAAAAAAAAAAAGTTGGATAGTGTACCACTGTTTGGTGTGACTCTAAAGATATATTCTATGGTTCATTTTTATTTGTTTTATTTATTTTGTTTTTGTTGACTGGGAAAAAAGGACTATACAGTTCTGCTTATTTTCAGCCTTTGTTGGTCACCCTTCTTTTGATGCACCCCAGCAAAGAGGCACTCTACACCTGAGCGGTGCCCCACAACCAGAGTTGGAGCAGGACGGCCCATCACGCAGGTCACTGCCCACCAGGAAACTCACCAGTTACAGACTGCCCACCTGGTCCATGAGCCTGGATTCACGTTCAGGCACTCTCCACCTGAGCAGCGCCCTACAACCAGACTTGGAGCAGGACGGCCATCATGCTGTCCGGTGCCCACCAGGAAACTCACCAGTCGCAGACCACCCACCTGGTCCCCCAGCCCAGATTCATCTTCAGGCAGTCTATGCCTGAGCGGCGCACCACAACCAGAGTCGGAGCAGGACGGCCATCACACCAGTCGCTGCCCTCCAGAAACCTCACCAGTCGCTGACTGCCCATCTGATCCCCAAGCCCGGATTCACCTTCAGGCACTCTCTGCCTGAGCGGTACCCCACAACCAGAGTTGGAGCAGAGCGACCATCACGCCAGCTGCTGCCCGCCTGGAAACTTGCCAGTCGCAGACTGCCCACCTGGTCCCCAAGCCCGGCTTCGCCTTCAGGCACTCTCCACCTGAGTGGCACCCCACAACCAGAGTCTGAGTAGGAGGGCCATCACGTTGGCTGCTGCCCGCTGGGAAACTTGCCAGTCGCACACCGTCCGCCTGGTCCCCAAGCCTGGATTCACATTCAGGCACTCTCCACCTGAGTGGAACCCCACAGCCAGAGTTGGAGCAGGACAGCTGTCACGTTGGCTGCTGCCCACCGGGAAGCTCACCAGTCGCAGGCTGCCCGCCTGGTCCCCAAACCCAGATTCACCTTCAGGCACTCTCTGTCTGAGTGGCACCCCACAACCAGAGTCAGAACAGGACTGCCATCACGCTGGCCGCTGCTTGCCGCCCGCCGGGAAACTCGCCAGTCGCACACCGTCCACCTGGTCCCCAAGCCCGGAATCACCATCAGACACTCTCTACCTGAGCAGTGCCGCACAACCAGAGCCAGAGCAGGACAGCTGTCATGCTGGCCGCTGCCTGTCGGGAAACTCACCAGTCGCAGACCACCCGCCAGGTCCCCAAGCCTGGATTCACATTCAGGCACTCTCCACCTGAGCGGCACCCCACAGCCAGAGTAGGAGCAGGACGGCTGTCACGTCGACCGCTGCCCACCGGGAAACTCACCAGTTGCAGACTGCCTGCCTGCCTGGTCCCCAAGCCTGGATTCACCTTCAGGCACTCTCCGCCTGAGCGGTACCCCACAACCAGAGTTGGAGCAGGACGGCTGTCATGCCGGCCGCTGCCTGCCACTGCCTGCCGGGAAACTCGCTAGTCGCAGACCACCAGCCTGGTCCCCAAGCCCGGATTCACCTTCAGGTACTTGCTGCTGCCACTTGCTTCCTAGGTTCTCCACTGGGGCCTTTCTCATTGGTGCGGCTCCTCTGTGCTGAATGCTGATTGGTTCATCGACCATGGGTTCCCCTGCTGATTGGTGCGCTTTTCCTTTCAGCTTCTGGACATTAGACTGCAGCACTTTCCAATGCCTTTTTTATTCAAACCGAATTCTTTAACTTTAGAGATACCTTTACTGATCAGTATTTGTTTTTCCACCCCCCCCCCCAGGCACCCATTAAACACACAGTGGCTCTGCCCACCTCAGTCTGCCCTCGCCTCATTGGCTTATCTCTAACTCTACACTGAGCTGACAATTAACTTGAGGTGTAAGTGGTCCCAAATTGCTAAGTTTTGTACTCCCCTTTCTGGCCTGATCTAATTACCTGCTGCTTAAGCTCACAGTATAATCTAAGTTACTAAAATGACCCTACAACTGATACTGTATCTTCTTGTGGTCACACTACCACTACTCCACTTGTCCATGCCTACAGCACCCCAAAACAAAGCTACCCCCTCCGACTTTGTACCACAAGATTACTACTACTCTATAATCTCCTGCCACTTTCTGTCCCCTCCCCAATGCTACTAAATAGGATCTGGAGCCACCTGCTTGCCCATGTTCATAAGAAATGCCACCTCCACCTACTTGCCCGTGGTTCCTTCTTGCGCTGCAAGCTCTGGTATTTTCTCTTACTTGCTATCCTGCTCTCAGGAGATGTTCAACTAAATTCAGGACCGACTAATGTTTTACCTGACACTATTAGTAAAGCTAAAGGTCTTATTATAGCACACCACAATATCATGAGCCTTGTACACAATCTAGCTGAGCTTGAATCCTGGACCACCCTCTACAAGACTGATATTATATGCCTAACCGAAACATGGCTAAACCCATCCATACCTGATTCTCTGTGCCCCCTTCCCCACTATAGCCTACTGAGACTTGACAGAGCTGCACCCAAAAGAGGGGTGGGACAGCTGTCTACTTTAGGGATCATCTTGATGTCTCTACCGTAAAATCATCTATTTTATGCCACTGTGAGGCACTTCATGTCCTGCTCACTCTTGGTACCAAAAAACTTCATATTGTGTGTGCCTACAATCCCCAATCAGTGGGCAAATAGGACTGAATGAGTTAGTGGAACAAACTTCATGCCTTGCTGGGAAAAACAAGATACTTATACTTGGGGACCTAAACATTAATTGGCTAGGATGCGGCCAAACCACAATAATGACCAAGTTGCAGAGTTATAACCTGCACCAGCTTATAGCTGATCCTACCAGAAACATCCCTCACTCAAACGTGAGCATGCTTCTAGACTGCGTAATGACCAATCACCCTGAAAATGTAATTGCCTGTGGTATTCTACCAGATGCCATCATTGATCGCTCCCCAACATACTGTATTTGGGGCAAAAGCAGGCCTACCCAGACAAGGCCTCATTTCATGACCTTCCGCAACGATGCGAATTTTAACTTTCAGTTTTTTCTACACAATGTTGCCACTACTGATTGGTCCTCCATTCTTGCATCCAGTGATGCTCAGACTGCCCTTAGTTTGTTGTTGCAACAATTCCTAGTGCTCCAGGATAGGCACTGCAAACTTATAACCCGTCGGGTAAGAAATAGGCAGAAACCACTGGTTGAAATCTGACCTACTAGCTAAACTTAAGCTAAAGGACAAAAACTGGCTCCGTTATAAGAACTCGGGGGCTAGCCTCTGACCTCACTACCTACAGGGCTTTACAAAATGCCTGCATAAAGGACATCAAAAAAGCCAAGAGCTCCTATTGCAAGGAACTACTAACCAACTCCTATGGTGACCCCAAAAAATGTTGGTTCCATATTAAATCCTTTCTTGGTTCTAATCTGGCATCCACCCCTAATGACATGTCACTTGATGGGGTACACTGTAATAATCCCAGAACCACTTAAAACTTTTTTTAACAATAAATTCTCGGACTTAATCAACTACACCTCCTCTTTCCCTGTCCAACCGAGTTCATCCACCTGGCCAAGTGCAAACGGTCCACATTTCTTATTCAAATCAGTCACAAAATGTGAAGTGCTTAGATTGCTAAACAGTATCCTGGACTGCAGAGCAGCTGGCTCTGACAATCTAGATCCCAGGCTCCAGAAGATTGCAGCCCCTTGCATTGCTGCTCCACTAGCCAGGAATTTCACGCTCTCCCTGTACCAGGGCTACATCCCTGACATATGGAAAGTAGCTAGGATTACCCGTTTTCAAAAAAGGAGATTGTAAAGATCCCTCAAACTATAGGCCTGTTGCCATCCTGTCTGTCCTAAATAAAATTCTTGAGAAACTTGTAGCTACCCAGACAATTGACTTCCTACAGAAACATGATCTTCTTATCCCTGTCCAGCATGGTTTTTGCAAAGGTCATACCGCCACTATCGCCCTTCTTAAACTCACTCCAGATACACTAGTGGCTATGGACTCTGGTCTTCTCACCTGGGCAATTTTCATCGACATGACTAAGGTGTTTGATTTAGTTGATCACTCCATCCTTCTATCCACCCTTGGATCACTAGGCTTCTTGAATAATGTTGTAAAGTGGTTCGGGAACTACCTATTTGATAGGTCCCAAGTTGTGAAATACAACTCTACCCTCTCGAACAAAACCACTATCAACATTGGGGTGCCACAAGACTCCATCCTTGGACCCATGCTTTTCTTTCTTTTTATAAATAACATCTCTACCGACCTCCACAGGACAACCTCCTTGTTATATGCAGATGACATTGTTCTGTATGCTAGCGCAAAAAGCATTGATGACATAAACAATCTACTCTCTCTTAACTTCCAGCTAATACAGGAGTGGCTATTTACTCACAAACTTGTACTAAATGAGTCTAAAACCCAAGCTATGCTCTTTGGATCGAATGCGAAGCTCAGACATGCTCATACTAAATTTAACGTCACCTCCTTAAATGGCTCAGTAGTTGCAGTAGTAAATTCACTGAAATATCTAGGAGTCACCCTTGATCCATCCCTAAATTTTGACTTACACATCAATCAGATCTGCAAACTGGTCAACTTCAAACTTGGAATAGCCTACTGAACCAGCTATGTGGTCACTCCCTCAGCAAGGCTTGCCATTGCCTGTGGCATACTCCTACCATCACTTACCTATGGTGCCTCAACATATGCCTCTATGTACAAATCAATCCTTAAGAAATGGGATGTCACGTATAACAACATCTGTCACTATGCATCCTCCTCACACTGACTGAAACACCACTGTCTCCTCTATTCTGACCTGGGATGGTTTCCTCCTACAGAACTAAGGCTTCATGCTTATGGCTCTATCACTGACAATATGGTCCACTTACAAATACCTAAATCCCTTGCAGGCCTCTTCCAAAACCTGACACCTTGCTATGGGTTGCGGTCTGCTGACCAAGCCCCATTCGTCATTCCCAGACACACCACCACTAAGGGTGCTAGTGCTTTTGCCTGCCATGGCTCCAAATACTGGAACTCCCTTCTACTAGCTTTGTGCCAATCACCATCTCATGCGTCATTCAAAAAAGGGTTGCGTAATTATCTTGATACTTCCAACAGGTGTTCCTGTTTCAAACCTCCCTAGCTCTCTCCTTCCCGGCCTCAGCTGTCCTTGACATTTTACTGATCTGCCCCTCTATATGCAACGCACGTCTCCTCCACCTATCTGACCCATCTCCCACCTTGCTTTACTCTTTACTTCTATCACTTACTATTATCCTTCCCTTAAGTTAACTATATTCAATCCCTTATTAGCACTAAAATGTTCAACTTGTCTCATTTTCTTAAACAAGTTGTGGCATAGTTTTTGGTTATTGTACAGTTCCTGTTTTATTTCTTCCTACACTGGTATTGCAACCTCCTTGTTATATAGCTTAGTTTTATTAATTGCTTGTATGCTATTGTCAACTGTTTTTTTTTGTACCTGTATTGGAATGCCCTCCCTGTTTTGTTATACTGTACCCTCCCGGGTCGAACCTGAAAATAGTCATTGCTATGGCTAGTACACTTACCGGTAAACAAAAACTAACTAAATAAAAAATACATTAATTCTTCCTGCACTATCGACAGCAGCCACACACTACTTGTCACGCTTCAACCCCATGTCTATTATGACTCACGGATCCTTTTCCTCCTCCTCTGCAGCAATAGGAGCCCCAGATCCAACCACTATTTTTCATTCCCAAATAAAGCACCTTGTATTTGGCTACACCGAATTAGAGACTCCAGGAGTCTGAAGAGTCAGCCAGCTTGTCTGGTCCTCCTGAAGATTGTCCCCATCCTCAAGGGAGTCCATCACCTTTGTCATCTTACTATCATCAGTAAATGTAACACCCTGCTGGAGACTCTGTCTTCTAGATTGTTAATGAAAATGTTAGACCGCTGTGGCCTGATCACCTATCCTTGAGGGATGTTACTGAGTACACCTCTCTATTCAGAGTAGTGCTTGTCTACCTCACTCCCACTTCCTAGCCTCAAACCAGTTAGCAATTCAGCTTGTGTATACTGCACTGGTGTACTCTGCCCAGACGCTTGCAGCATGCAGCTATATCAAAAAGTCCTTGCCCAAGTCAAGATAGACTACATCCATGGCTGTGTTCTTGTCCACTTTCCTAGCTACCCACTCAAAGAAGGTGATCTGGTTGGTTTGGCATGATATGTGCCTCATGAAGCTATGTTGAGGGGGGAAGCCTTAGCCATAATAAAGTGCTTCATTTTGCAATTCTTGATATGGCTTTCAGGACCATGCCCAGCACTGATGTCAGGCTGACTGACCTGTAGTTACCCAGGTCCAGTCTTTTCCACTGATTGTAAGACAGGGACCACATCTGGCCTTTCTCCATTGCTCTGGAATCACACCAGTCCAGACAGACACCTGAAAAATTACAACAAGTTGCCCTGCCAATTGTTTCATTAGCTCAACCATGATCCCAGGTTATATCACATATGCCACTTGGGATCTGTATTTGTAATCTACAGTGAGGCCCAGCGGTCTTCTGCCCAGGTTATTTTTCTGATCACATAGTTCTAACTTGGGGCTTCTGATGTCCCATTAACCCTAGCTGCCTTGGTAACTAAAAGGTGGTGCAAAGCCAAAGCCCTGTTCAGTTATTCATGGTCTGCAGACCTTACAGGTCCTAAAAGTTAGGATACTAACAAAAACACCACACAGCACAAAAAGCTGGCTTAATGCTGCACTTATTTAGAAAGCGTTTCAGTTTGCAGGTACAAAATCACTCATTGTTTTGCTACCAGCCTGAAGTTTTGTCAAGAGTGAGGAACGCCATCTAGTATTACCTTTTATAGTAGAAAATTTAAAGATACAGTACAGCACACAAGTGATGAGATTGTAAGTTCTCAAGTACCAAAAAGTGGATTAAAAACAGCAATGCACTTGCTGAAACAGAATATAGGCATAGAAATCCAACTCAGAAATACTGTGGGGACTGCCACTAGGGGCGCTAAGAAGGCAGCTTGGTCACCAGCTCGAGACCTTAGAAGAGCTTATCTGTCTAAATCCACCACCCAGCTTTGATCCATTTCATAAATAAAGGTAGAACCTGGGGCTCTAGAACTCAAAGATCCAATCATTTGTCAGCAACACTGCTGAATTTGAAGGCATCCAAGATCCTAGGTCAGTAACCAAAGAGGCGACTTGGCCTGCAAGCATGGCATACTCACAAATAGCTCAACATGGGAACAGCCCTCCGTGGAGGCAATGTTTAGCCAGCTGATGGCCCACATGTTGCAAGTTACCCTGGTGACAAACCATAACACCCACGTCAGGCAGAATTTAGAATCCAGGATGTTACAATCCGAACAGCCACTTACCGGAACCGAGCAAAAAATACAAGCTCTAGAAGCAGCCCTGAGGGAGCAGCAGTACTCCATGAATGTGATGAGGAGGAAAACTCGAGAATCAGGGGAGGCAAAACAATCTGAAGATCCTGGAGTTCCCTGAATGGGTAGAGGGGAGAAACACTGAAGGTTTCTTACAATTGGTGCTGGTGGAACTGTTAAAGCTAGAACCCTCACAACCGCTCCAAATTGAAAGAGCACACCGTATACTTGCTCCAATGCCCAAACCGCAGGACAGACCATGGCCTATTATAGCTAGATTTGTAGACTTCAGGGACAATAAGGCTTCAGGCTGAATAAGGTGAGAGAAAGTCAACAATTATCCTGGCAATCACACAGAATCAGTATATTCCAGGGCTTTTCTAAGGACTTGTCAGACTGCCGTAGAGCGTACACTGACACCAGGTGAGTTATGCGCAAAGTTGGCCTGGCCTTCTCCTTGCATTATTCTGCGACAATGCGCCTTACGCACAATGGGGTGCCCATGTCTTTTGACACCCCAGAAGCGCTCAATGAATTTCTGCAGAGGAACTGGCCACAGGAATCTCACCCTCATCTGCTAATGGCCTCCCCCACTACAGCTATGCCGGAGGCCCCCTCCAGTCACCCTTCTCTGTGGGCTGAAGAATCCAGAGACTGGCAACAATCCAAAGACTCGAGATGGGATCTACCAGGACCAGCAGAAAGCGGCACTCACCCAAGAGACATGGGAGACAAGAACAGCCATCTGAAAAGGAGCCCTGTGAAGCCACTGCCAGAGCACTGATGGATCTGTCTCGCCCAGACTCCCTGCAAGGTTTCCATATGCAAAACAGGTACGAAGCCCTATGACCCACCTCCTGGAGCAGCAGCAGAAAACCTCTGGGGCCCACACGGATGGTCCATTTGTATCCATGCTGCAAGCGGAATACCTGCGTCATATAGAATCCCAGTGCCAGAAAATTGTAGATGACCTAAGGGAACCTCAGTTTCCACCACAGCAGCTCCCTGAGTTGGCCGCATGCAGTCAGGAGTTTCCAGTGAGTGAACAGAGATGTCAGGCCCCGGAGCCCTCACCAGGGAACAACAGAGACGCCAAACCCACTACTTGTTCAGATCAGTAAATTTTAAATGTCCTTATCCTCACATTTATTGTAGATGGCTGGTGGTGACCTGGGTGGGGGCAGAAAGGGGGGCCTATCTAGGCCGTAGCATATGGACTAAGCATTGTGTCAAAGCCTAATCCACGGTGGTTAATTTTCGGGATTGGTTGGCCTGCTGCCCCCACCAGGTTTCAGTTAACATCCGACAACATGGTTTTTCAACCACAACCCAGCTCCCTTAATGAGAGGGATTTGTGGGGGTCCTGCACTATACTCAATAACTGTGGCAGATAATGGACCAGATCGCTGCACCCAGGTTTCCCTCATGGGTGTTGGCAGACATACTGTTAAAAATAATATAAGTATTCAGTGCATATACTGGGCTGCTCAGATTTGAAGGAAGAATGGGGAGGGAGGTTTAGGAATAACTGGCTGAGGGAGCTTGGGTCTGTAGCAAGGAACATAAAGCCCGAGGATTTAGATCCATCTTCGGCTAAATGTTGGTGAGTCTCCAAAGGGCAAGGGGGGGGGGGTCTGTGGCAAAGAATATATAACCCAAGGTTTTTGACCCTTTTATTGCTCAATGTTGAGGAGACTGCCAAGGGCAAGAAAGTGCATCTGATGTCATGGGGGAACCCAATACCCTCCCTTTCCCTAGTCTGACTGGGGTCGTTGGAATCAGTTGGGAGTTTGCCCCTACTGCAAGTTGTTCTGGTATGTACACAACTCTGTACTACATGGATCATCTCCCCGCTCAGACCCAATAGGTTCATCAGGGGGTTTGAAAGTGGTCTGTCGGGCAGTCCTTTATCTCACAATATGCTACAGGCCATGGGAGGCATGGGTGATGTCCCCATGCTCAACCACCCCACGATGCTCTCAGACACCCTGCCGTCTCCCCCCCCCATGCCTCCTTCCTATGACTTTCAAGGGGCAGCACCCCCCCCGTTTTGGGGGAGGAGGTAACCCTCACTGCAAGGATATTTGTTTGTCTGGGTTACTCCTCTAGATGAGTGTTGAGACTAAGACCACACCGGTAGTCTCTCCAGGTGATGTTTTCAAATTTTGGGGAGCATCTATCCTCAGCCCCCCCAGAAGGTATGGGGGGCATTTGAAGATCACAATCACCCCCAGGGTCTACAGGCTAGCCTGCAACAGTTAGTTAAGGCCATGGGTAAGCCTCTACATGCCCCGTTTATATCACTAAATGTAATTCTTGTTAATAGTTTGTTTTGTTGTAATGACGCATGTTGGTTAGTTACAGTTGCACAAGGGATACACATGAAATCTAGCCGAGTAGACAAGTTAAGGTTTGATAATGACTCCTGGGAGAGACCAGCATACTCTCTCTTTCTCAATGGCACTTGCATCCAGCTCTCCTGTAGGCTTACCGCTTTGCCCCTGGTACCCGGTGAGGATTTTTAAACTCTCCTATATGTATACCTGCCTTCTCGACCCAAAAGGTGATATAACATGTGTGACATGGAATGTAAGGGGGCTTAACACTACCCCCAGAAATGGAAGCAGGTACTGAATCATCTCAGGAGGCTGGGGGAGGACATGACATTTCTGCAGGAGATGAAGCTCACTAGAGAGGATCATACCAGACTTTAGAGGGATTGGGTGGGCCATGTCCTACATACGGCTGCTCCAACTAGGAAGAGGGGAGTAGCGATACTCCTTCATAAAGCCCTCCACTGGAACCTGAGGAAAACGGTGAGTGAATCGAAGGGGAGATGGATTATTTCCCTCATGGACACACCATCTGGCCCCTTATCCAAATGAGGACTCCCCCTCCTTCTTTCACAGGTTAGCCCAGCAGCTGACCGCTGTAACACCGGTTAACACCCCCATGCTAATAAGAGGGGATTTCAACCTCATCCTAGACCCTTTTCTTGACAGAGCTCCCTCCAACACAGAACCCCATTCCAGGGCATGGCTGGCCCTAGTTCAGATGCAGCAGGATCTAGCCCTTACTGTTTCCTGGAGGATATTCCACCCCTCCCTCCATTCCTCAGTGCACAGCTTGCATAGCCACATAGCTTTCTGGCTGTCTTCCCCCACTATCACCAGTAGCACCATCAATATAACAATTCAGCCGCTGGTTATTTCAGACCACGCTCCAGTAAAGGTGACCTTCACCTGGGGACCCCCCTCCCCGGAGACTGGCCCCTGTGCTCCTCCGTGATCTGGATTTTCTCTCCTGACTCCAGAGAGAGGCTAAGGAGTTCTTTACTAATAATCCAGTACCAGATACCTCGTCAGGTAATACCTGGGAGGCATTCAAGGCACCTTAAGAGGGGCCAATATGGGATATGCCCACAAACGCGGGAAAGCCCAGGAGCAGCGACTTCATTCCCTGGAAGATCAGCTTAAGGAGGCAGAGGAGGCTTTTAAGGTACTGGGAAACCCATCTCTCCATTCTCAGGAGGGTGGGTTGGTAGCAGCCCTAAGGATCCAGATGAACGAACTCCTCTCCAGGAAGGCTGAAGTATCCATCCTAAGACTACGGCATAAATATTGGGAGGGGGGAGAAAAAGAGGGGAAAGTGCTAGCCTATAGGTTGAAGAGGCAACAGGCAGAACGCTATATTGCCACCCTGGTGGATAGAGGGGGGACCACCCATACATCTGCCAAAGGGATAAATCAGACAATGCCAGACTTTTACTCCTCACTATATCAATCCTGCAGGAAACCCAATCTGGAAGGGGAGACCCAGTTTCTGGCAGCCTTAGGACTTCCCCAACTCTCTGCACAGCAGGCCCAGACCCTAGATGCCTCTATTTTGCTTAAAGGGGTGTCCTCCACCATTGCCTCCCTGAAAAAGGGTAAAGCCCCAGGAAAGGATGGATTCCCTATAGAAGTCTGGCAGACCCTGAACCCAGTTGTTTCCCCAATTCTGCAACAGGTATACATTCAAGGCTTACAAGCAAGGTCACCCCCCCTTTAGGGAGGCTATTATCTCCATCTTGCCCAAGAAAGGGAAAGACCCCCAGCAGGCTGCCAGTTACAGGCCCATATCACTACTGAATGTGGCCAGCAAAGTGTTGGCAAACATTTTGGCCAACAAGCTCGGTCCCCTCCTACCCTATCTGATACGCCCCTCCCAGGTGCTATTCATCAAAGGCAGGTATAACGCAGACCACATTCGATCCCTGGTGAATATAATTCATCAGGCCAAATTTACTTCAACTTTGGCAGCTGCAGTAGCTATAGATTTTGAAAGAGCCTTTGACTCCCTGGAGTGGAACTATGTTCAACAAGTTCTGAGCATAATGGGATTTGGAATGGGATTTCAGGCCTGGATTCAGGCTATATACAGTTGCCCCACGGCGAAGGTACTTATCAAATCATTGCTGTCCTCCCCCTTTAGGTAGAGGTACCTGACAAGGCTGCCCGCTGTCTCCTCTACTTTTCGTTCTTGTGGTGGAACCCTTAGCCACTGCAATCAGGTAACACCCACTGATTCAAGGGATAGCTTTGGGAGGGGAGGAGTACCCTACCCTTATGTAGGCTGATGTCTTTCTCCTCCTTCCTCTTGCTGATCTCCCCAAAGCTCTCCCACCTCTTCTGAATACTTTGTCAGAATTTGCTACCCTATCTGGGCTCTGACTTAACCAATCCAAAACTGAAGTCCTCCCTCTTAATACGCTCTGCACTAAGCCAATGGCAGCCCCATATGCTCTCCACTGGTCCCCTGAGGGTCTAACTTATCTGGGTATATGGATCTCCGCTGACCTCACGAAGATCTGGGAACTGAATTTGAAACCAGTAATTGCAGATATCTGCATGGAGCTAGGTAGATGGAGTGCTCTTCACCTCTCCCTGGCAGGTAAAATGTCAGCTCTAAAAATGGTTCCGGACCCCAAAATTGTGTACTTTCTATCCCATATCCCCTGAAAGTTCCTTTGATATGGTTTTCTAAGTTAGACTTCCTGGTGGGTGGGTTTCTCAAGGGAAGGGAAGAAACATAGGTACAGCAGAAATAAACTGCACGCCCATTGGTCAGAGGGAGGGTAGGGCCTCCCTTGGTGGGAAGGCTACGCATGGGTCTCCTCAGCCACTCAGACTTTGAAATGGTTTGCACCCCCTTGGGTTCGGGGCCCCTCAGTGGCTAGCCATGGAGAGAGAGATGGGTAAGCTGGTCCATTTGCCCCTGTTGATCTATAATCACCTCGAAAGGGGCATCCAAAACCACCCCACCCTAGGACCCTTGCTGGAGTATTGGAGCAAACTTCACAGAAAGCTGTGTACCAACCCAGCTCCTCTCAGACTCACACCACTGTGGGGGAATAAAATGATTCTTATAAATAAGGAACTCATAAATTGGACCTCCTGGACAGGAGTAGGCCTCAACACGATATAGGACCTATAAGCCCCTAGCACCAACACCTTCATTTCATTTGCCAAAGTGAGTGCAACGTATGGTATACACATGAAAGACTTCTGATGTTTCCTGCAGCTCAGGAGTGTGGTCAATAATTACATCTGGAAACTCCCCCAGGGTCAGCTCTCCTCTCAAGTGGAGACTTGGCTTCATAAGGAAAGGGGACAATCCAGCTGCATCTATGCAGCGCTTAGGTCAGCTCTCCCCTCTCAATCCTTGGCCTCTCGGTCTTTCGGATGAGAAGTTAAATCAAGGTCCCACCTGCCTGGATTGGTGGTAGTTCAGGTGGATGCTAAAGATCCCATGGCACTTATCAAAAATGAGTAGGGTAATATTTTATTCAAAACTTGAAAACAAAATACAAACATGAAAGTGTTTCGTCACACAGAATCATACTACAAAAGGAAAGAAACATAAATAATTATTTCGTCATACATACTAATACAAATTTCATATTTAAAGGATGCTTAACCCCCCCCCCCAACTAAAAGAGTAGGGGAACAATTTATTCAAAACTTGAAATCAAAATACATACAGAAAAGTGATACAGCATGCAAAAGCGTAATAAAAGGGAGAAAAGGAAAAAAACATAACTGAGTATTCCATCATACTTAGTAACACAACACAACATATCTTAAAGGATGCAGAACCCCCCCCCCTTCTAAAACAGCAAGGGAGGATTATAGTAAAAAAGAAACTATTTAAGCCCATCTCCTCTACGAAAGGTAGGGGAGGTTTGGTAACCAAAATCCAAAACGTAAAAGACCTACAGAACAGTGTTCCTATACACACATTATGGCTGTTAAAGGAATTAGACATAAAACAAAGCATTTGCGAAATGAAACTGAATAAACGAAAGTCGAAAAACATACTCATCTCCGCATATCAAAAGGCAAATGTCCAACATCACATACAAAACATCCTAATATTCCTAGAAATGAAAGAAAACAATGGGAATGCCTATGGTTCTCTCCCAACCTTATAACACAAAGAAACAATGCATACAGTCCAGTGTAATTAGCCTGTGTCTAACCAGGATATATTTCTCCACCATAATTTATAGAGGTCAGGGATAACTCTACTTTGTTCTACAACCTGCCACCTTATCACATCTTTCTGTGATAACAGTAATACTTGTTCACCAGATAATAGTTTCTTCCGGAGAGACCAGACACACCGAGCCAGCCACAGTTGATAACTAATAGAACTCATCAAAATCTGGATTGTGTCCACATCAGACTTGGCCCATGCACCTGGAAGCACACCCTCAGTCCAGATTTGAAGAGACTGGTGTTTAAAAGGGTTCAAGGGCCATTTCCTGTGAAATGTTGCACAAAAGGACAAGCAAAGGGACAGTCCAGTAAAAAATGCAAGAAAGTCTCAACCATCCCTATACATTCATTCCCTCTGGGACAAGTTTGTTCTGTAAGGTCTTTATGTTTTAAGTTACCTCGAACTCCCAATTTTTTATGGACACATAACCATAAAAAGTCTTTCATATAATGTGGGAGTCTTTTACTGGATAAAAAGGAATGTATCGATGACTGGTGTTCAAAAGACAACACTGAGTACCAGGGAGAAACATAAAAAACAGAACCCACTATCCAACTATAGAGAGATTTCCTGGAGGAAGTACAGAGAAAGTTCTTCACAGCCTTCCATAATTTCAATTTGCCCACAACCCCAATAAAATAATTTGGCAAGTGAGTTACCCGGGTCTGGTTGGGGAGAAAGGTAGAGGGGCCCCAATTAGCTAATAAGGGCCCCATTTCATCTTCAACCCAAGGGGTCCAGACTTTAATATCATTTTCCAAAAGGGGCACTAAATTATAGTAGATGAAAGTAACCGGATTTAACTTTCCTAAGCCTCCCTCTTGTATAGGTAAGTAGGTAGTTCCTCTTTTAACTGGATTTAGTCTACTCCCCCACAGGCCTTGGTAAAAAAAACACTATACACTGATACCTCCCAGATCAGCGGGTGAGGAAAAATAGCTGCTAAAAACAAAAAATGTGATAGCAGGTATGTCTTAATCAAATAAATACGTTTGGCCTTAGTCATCTGCCATTTATTCCAACAGGCTAACTTCTCCCTTGCCAGTGTCAAAAGCAATTCCCAATTGTATCGTTGAGGGTCATCCCCACCAAAATATATGACTAAAAGTTTCCTATAGGTCATATCCACAGGTATTCCCCAAATTAATGACACATCACAGCATCGTACCCCAAAGGCAAAATACTACTTTTCAGCGTGTTGATTTTAGACCCAGAGATAACTGAAAATTCATGTAGAATAGAACGAGCCTCCACTGCAGAGGATCTGTCAGCTAAAAAAAGCCCTAGATCATCAGCATAGGCTACAGCAACAATCTGCCAATCATCAGACCCTACAGAAAGCCCAGTGATTGACTTTGTCCCATGTAGGGCATGCAACAGCAGATCCAGTGATAAAATATACAATAAGGGGCTAAGGGGACAACCCTGTCTCACCCCTCTATGTACCAAAACTGCATTACCCACCCAACCGTTTATACTCGGTATGAGACTAATCCCTCTATAGCAAGTCTGGAGCCAGACTATAAAGGTGGATGGTACCCCATAGTTTTGTAATGTCTCCCAAAGATACATGTATTCAACCTGGTCAAAAGCTGGTGATTGACCTAAGCAGACCAAGTGCCCAAATAATTCCTGTGAAATTCCTTTATGTAAAATCTCACTTATGAGGATAAGAGCATCCTGGATCCGTTTTGTTGGAATGGCACTAAATTGAGACGGATGCACAATCTTATCCATAACACTGGTCAATCGATTACTTAAAATTGTCATTAATATTTTATAATCTGTATTAAGGAGTGATATCGGCCTCCAGTTTTTTAATTCACCCCTACACCCTCCTTTAAAAAACAAAATCAAAAGTTCCTTCAGCATAATCTCAGGGAGTTGTCACTGTATTAAGCAATTATTAAAACACGTAGTTAACTCTAATCCTAAAATTTCCCAAATGTCTTTATATGTTTCATGTGGGAGCACATCTGACCCCAGAACAGTTCCAGATTTAAGTGACCATATGACATCTTTCAACTCTAATTGTGTAATAGATGTGGTCAAAAGAACCCCCAAATCCAGTGGAATATGAGGCAGACCCCTACTGGCAAACCATTTCCGCATCTCCCCAACAGGTAAGGGCTGACTAGCAAAAACTTTGTAAAATATGAATGAATTTCCCCTAGGATACTCATATTATCAGTTACAAGGTGTCCCTTTGTGACCAAAAGCAGTCTCCCCATATCCACCCAGTTGTGGCAGCAGCCCTGTCCTCCAAAGACTGTAAACACACATCTTGAAAAAACACACAGTCTAGATTACAGTGTAGAAAATGTGCAAAAGTACTACGCCATTTCGCGAGGGATTGCATGCTATTCACATTCAAAGAGGCCACAAGAAAGTTAATCGGAGCCAGAAGTCACAAATGCAGTACGAGAGATCTTCATTTTACTCTACTGGAAGCTCTCGTTACCCTTCCACTTTTGATGCCTTGAGAAGAGTAATCAGTTTGTTCTGGTAATGTATCCTGGGCAACAGATGGGTGGGACCCCTCAACCGATATTGTCTTAGTGTCCAGGTGTACGGGATCATCTAATAAAGCAGTGTATATGTTTTGGGTTTCCAAAGGTGCATCTGGACTCCTTTTCTTTGGCTTTCACTGTCCTTTAGCATGTTTGCCCCTTTTCCCTGAAACCAAAGTGAAATTTTCTCTACCGAGGGACCTCAGAGGAAGGGGAAGGGGAAGTGCCAGTGACAGTGGATACCTCTGCAGGAACAGTCACATGCAGAGGGATCTCATGTACTGGATCCTGGGTACCTGGATCATGATCTAAGGGATCCACAGGGGATTGCTTTTTATTAGTTTGAGTCTCTGCTAAAAGAGGCGAGGGGTAGTGTCCCCCGGGGGAGCCTATCCCTGTTTTACTGCCAAATGTATATAATGATCTTGGACTCCAAAATTTGCATCCTCTGTATTTTTGGCTGCGGAGGGGCAATCCTCAAAAGTATGGCCCATGTCTTCACAGAGGTTGCATTTGGGCTGTTGAAAAGAATGAGCACTGGGATGTCCCATCTCCCCACAATGTGAGCATTTTAAAACATCACAGGAGGTGCTAATGTGTTTAGAGGATCCACACTTAAAGCAGACTTCAGGCTGCCCAGGATAAAAAAGAAACCCATTATCCCATCCAATAAAGAAACAGTTTGACAAATGCAGTAAGTCATGATCCATATGATGCAATTTAATGCAGAATTTCCACCCTCCGTTCCAGAACCCCTCAGCGTCCATAATAGGCATAGGATTTCCCTGTATGTCACAGTGCTTCTCCAGCTAGTGAACTATGTCCACTATATTAACCCCTTCATTTCTGAACAGGATAGTAATCACCCTGAAGGGTTGTTGGTAAGGGGTAAAACAATGAAATCAGACCACAGGGGGTTTGTCTTTAGATTTATGTAACGGCACCAAAAGGTTTCTAGTAAAGCAGGAGTGCGAAAACTGATGTCGAAATTAAATTCTCCTTGCACATGAATCAAGGCATAAACCTCTGATGGAGAAAATCCCATACTTCTTTTACAGGGACAGTAAACATTGCAGGGATTGCTGAAACTTTGAAAACCCATGAAAAGTTACGCTGAACGAAGTATGTGGCTTCCTTGTTGGTGTCAAAAGTCCCAAGATATGAATATTTAAATCATCTGTAAATCAAAACAAGGCAGCAGCCATTTCATGCAGTCTTACAACAGAAAGTGATGTCACTGTGGGGCAAGCTGTAATTAACAAGCTTAAAGAGCTAGCCCCTCAGTGACATCACGTCCTGTTTTTTAAGACCGGTTAAAATGGCTGTTGCTATGAGTTAATTTACACATTACTTATTCGTATCTCAAAACTCCTGTCCCCTACAGGTAAACCCAATACCTCATTTAAAAGATCTTTTCATGGGCATTCACAATTTAAGTGACCTCTGCAATGTTTAGTGTCCCTTTAAGTAAGATTTTCCCCACATAGAATCTATTGAGGGGGTTTCACGAGGGCCCACATATCGAAGGTGAATCGCATTCCTCCTTTTTGCCAGTTCCACAGGACAATGAAAATAGCTAGCCTATGTTGGTTTCTCAGGTTCTCCAGGATGAGGTCCTGATGTGGGGCCAGAAATATTAATCACAATGGGGTTTGAATAATTTTCTACAACTTGTTGATCCATCAGTCCCTCAAGCGGGGTAGGGATAACTCCCAAAAGAGCAACATTAGGATCCATATCCCCCTTATTGTCAGAAACAGGTAAAGTACTTATCTGAGCCGGTAACCGGCCATCTGGTGCAGGCGATTCAGAGTTGGGCCTCCAATGGCCATCCGATAGCGGAATCCATCCTGTGGCTAATAGGGCCTTATCTGGCAACCATGATCCCTTGACTTCAGCACTCCAGTCTCACCTAGGTGGTGAATCAGCTACTGTATGGGTTGCTGCCAACCTTTCGTTGGCAGTAAAAAGCTTAGGATGGCCTTCAGAAACTGCTGTGCCTAGTGAAGTTTCCGAGCGCTTCCTCTTTGTGTCTTCTGCTTGTCGAATCCGTTCAGTCATCAGTTGCTCACTAACACAGAGCAATTCTGCTGCCAAGCACTGCCGTTTTTGCTCCAAATTCAGCTGATCGCAGGATCCTTCCACCAAGGGACTGCTGTCTCGGGCGATATGCAGGCCACCCAAAGGGTGCATCCCAGCTGCCTCCACAGTGGATCCCTCTGCCTGAGACATCATCATAGATTGCGACTTATCCTGGGCTACCTCAGCTCCATCCATCCACTTCCAAGGCCAGCAGTGAAGTGAAACCTTCTCGCAGTATGACGGTTCCCCTTCTGGAGAGTAGGGGAATTTCCCTGGTGTCCTGGCCAAATTTCTCCCATTCACTAAAAATACCACCAACAGCTTAATCTGCTTCAATTTCAGTTGCTTACCATCTGTATCCCCCCTTCCCCCAGTCACCCCTGAAAAAGGGACTTCTAGGCCCAGTGGGCTTACTGGGTCAACAAAATTCAATAAAATAAATAATAAATAAATAAATGGGAACATGCTCTCAATATTAGTTTAACTCCCCAAGAATAGAAACTCTGTTTGAGGAAGGCCCACACAGCCTACCCAGATACAAGAAGTCAGCTGATACAAAACAAAATAATACACTCCTGGTATAACACTCCTGTGGTCATAAAGAGGGCAACATTGATTCCAGATTATCTCTGCTTGAGATGCCAACAAGCCCCAGGGGACCTACTCCACATTTTATGGCAGTGCACAATGGTCCAGCCTCTGTGTATGGGAGTGTGCCAAATGAGGAGTGAAATTGTACGCAAAACAATTCCTATGGCACCAGAGCTATGGAATTTGGGGGCCAATTCTGGGTTCCCCCATCTCCTCTTGGGGGAGTTACAGCTACTGGCCATACTCAGCATGCAAGTCAAAAGACTCCTACAATGCAAATGGAGAATGCAGAAGGTCCCCTCACTCACAGAGGTGTGTAACTCCCTAATCTACATTGCTAATTTCTCCAGAATGTCCCACTTGGTGGCAGATACCCTCTCACAGCATACCTCATTGTGGCAGCCCCTGGTCAGTTTTTCACAGATATGTGAATGAAGTGTTAGTCATTCACATAACTTGCAAATCCAAAAAAATGAAACGGCTGCACCCACACTTGCACAGAGGGACGAAAGACTTGCTTGCAGTTAAACAACTTTTTTTATTGCAGCATTCTCAGTACAATCACCATAATGTGAAGAAAAACAGAGGAACAAAACGGTGGTAAAACCACTGCTCCTTATCTTTCACCCCCAACACGGGGTTTCAACAGAGATCCTCAGATGAAACTCCCATGTTGGTGGGTGAAATGTAAGGAGTGGTGGTTTTACCACTGTTTTGTTCCTCTGTTTTTCTTCACATTATGGTGATTGCACTGAGAATGCTGCATTAAAAAAATTATTTAACTGCAAACATGTCTTTCATTCCTCTGTGTGAGTGTGGGTGCAGCTGTTTCATTTTTTGGGACTGGATTTCTACAGGGTGATCAGGGTTCTGGGCCAGATGGGGTGTACCACTGGATCACCAGGGACTGGGTTTCTACATGTGTATAGGGATCGGGTTACAGGTGGGGAGGAGGGTGCCACTAGACCACCAGGGTATGTATGGGTGCTTGTAGATGGTGTTCTTGGTGGACAGATGGCCACCCATGGCTGGCGGTTGCTGTGTTGCACCATGCAGCACAGCAGCCCACCTGTGGGTGGCCAGCATTTAAGCCTTTTTTTGGAGTTCAACTTTGTGCTCCAGTGTGCAGCGCAACTCAGGGTTGTGCTAGCATATGTGCTGCACATTTCGGGCTGAATATTGGAATGTGCCGCATATGCATAGGCACGCTCATTCAGATGCACTGCATACATTATCATTGCACTGCATACATTATCATTGCACCTGATTGCACATTGGGACTAATGCAAGTCCCCACTTTTGAAATATCACCCTGGGCGCATTACTGGGGTTGTGTCGGTGCACCTTGGTTGCACCAGGTGCAACCTCTTTGAATATCTCAGCCCTAAAGTATATACGTCTGTAGTATTAGCCTAAGACTAATGCATAAAACAGGTACTTTAAAATGGAACAGCAAATTTGGCAATCAAAGCTTCAGAAAAATCTATCCCCAAACAGTATGTATCAAACCCATACAAACTTACAATAACAGCCGTGTTACAAGTTTAAATGCTGAGTCAACTTTTGGCTTTCAGAGGTGCAACAGGCAATATAGAAATTAAATACCAACTTCTAAACAGAGCAAAACTAGCTCTCATATACTGTTAGGCATAATGTCAATGCTTAAACACAGTACTTCACTCTTTCTCATCAGAATCAGCTGTAGGAGGATTTATCTGACCAAGTATTTTTTCAGCAAAAGCGGCTGCCGATATAGGGTCCACAAAAATGTGCGTTTTTGAATTATATCAAATCTGCAGCCGGACAGGGTAGTTCAATCATGCCTATATGCCCTGTTGGAGAAGCTCCTTCTTCACCACTTGCAACTCTTTCTTTCTGGCCTGCATCTGGGCCGAAAGATCTGTAAAAAAGACCAGCCGACTTCCTTGCCATATGATTTTTTTCTTTTGCTCTGGCAGCTTGTAGAAGAGGAATTCTAGCCTCCGGTTATGAGAGGGTAACGACCACCATGAGCAGACTCTGCACTGGGTTTTCTCATGATCTGTGCCACTGAGGTATGGCAAATGCTTTCAGGATTTTAATGGTAGAATCTGGTGGCAACAACTGAAGGTCATTGAAGATCAGCCTAGTCAGGGCAGGAAGTGTCTGTTGGCCCCACGAAGTGGGGAAGAAAGCCCACAACTCAAATACCGTATTGGTTTGCCATTGTGCATTTCCTGGGCTCTCCATTTTGGCCTTGAGAAATGAGAAATCCCACACATCGGCAGCATTGCAAACAGCTTGACGATCATTAGCTTCCTTCAGATCATTTATAGCGGCGGTGTTCTCTTGAACATGATGTTCATTTTCCATCAGCTTGACTTCTGTGGCAGCTAACCTTTTATTGGTTTCCGCACCTGTAGCTTGTATTTTAGTTAGCATTGCGAGGATTTGTGCAGGTGGAAAATCGAGTGTTACCTGGTCACATGCAGCGGTTGGCCCTGAACCCTTTGAGAAGCCAAATGGAGATAGGAAGCCATCTGAGCCATGCGAGGCATGTTTAGAGTCTTTCTTAGGTCCCATCATATAGTGGGACAATTCCGACAGGTAGTAAAGCAATTTTAGATTTTACCAAGACAGGAGATTGCACAATAAATCACAATATATCTATAGGTATTCAGAGCTCTCCTAAAGTGCTGCCGCCATCTTGCTGCTCCACAGTATCCCCCCTCGTATATTGAATTTGAAGTGTTTTTTTTTTTGCCAATGACAGCATGTGCCGTGTGAACCCATATGGTTTGTCCCAGTATCTAGAAGAAAGAATGAACTTAACATATCTGATTTTTTAGCCACCTCCGTGGATGATGCCCTTGTCAACAGGGAACAATTTAAATATCAATTGAGTTTCATCCCACCTGTGAATCCTACTATGGGTAGGTTCCTTAAAGCATGCGAACACGATTTGAATAAGTTTGTACAGGAAGGCCAGAGGCCAAAGTATATCAACATGAGCATAGCTGAATATCAGACCATGTTAGCCTTCAAAATGAATGAGTCTGTTACCATTAAACGGATTGATAAGGGGAAAGTATTGTGGTCAAGGATACAGTGGATTACACTATTGAAATCAAAAGGTAATTAAGTAATGAAAAGTTTTTATCAGCCCCTCCCTTGTGACCCAACACTGTCTTTAAAAAAAATCAATAACTATGTCATGGAAGCCTTCTCTAATAACATCATTGACAAAAGTATTATAGAGTTCTTGATTACTGACCACTCTACCAGGCCCACCATTTTCAAATTACTAAAGGTACACAAAACATTGGTTTCCCTTCCAGTCAGGCCCATTATCTCTGGGATTAATTCCCTGACTGAACCACTATTAAAATATGTGGACAGTTTCATCAGACTCATGTACAGAACCTTTATTCATACATCAGGGATTCCACTGAAATCTTGGGTATCCTGGAGGATCTCCATATTAAAGAGAATCATTTCACAGTGACCCTAGATGTGGAGGTCCTGTATGCTAACACACCCCACACTGAGGGGTTACATGCTTTAGCCCACTCTCTAAACCTGCATGGTGCTGGGACCCAGCCTCCAACAGAGTTCTTCTGGGTTTAACAAAATTTGAGTTGGAATCTAATCCCTTTTCCTTCCTAAGGGAGTACTACCTTCAGATAACCAGGACAGCTATGGGTACAACCATAGCACCCAGCTATGCCAACTTATTCCTTTGGCTATGGGAGGAACATGTGGTGTGTAATAGGGACACTAACCCATTTTCTTCACAGATGGTCCTTTGGAGGTGTTTTATTGATGATATCTTGATGATGTGGTGGGGATCAGTGGAAGAACTGAAAACATATACAAGCTTTCTTGAAGCTAGCAATCCCAGTCTCTGGTTTGCATTCACCTTTGATTTGGTGAGCATATCGTTTCTGGATATCCTTATTAGCAAAAATTCAGACAATGGGATTGGCACTAATATTTATCTCAAAGCCTCAGACAGGAACACCTTGCTTTTAGTTTCAGTTTATTGTTGATTGGTTAAAAAAACCATTACAACATTACATGAATTTTTTAAAAATACATTAAAAAGGTAAATTCCAATAATCCACACATAGCTCAATACATGTTGCATGAAAAAACATTTATCCAGAACCACGTAGACATCATCTTTCATTAATCCAGTAAATAAATCCCTAGTTGTCTGTTCATTTTTTAGATCAATGCCTCACTGATTAAATGATTCCTTCTGTAATCCATTACAATCAGTTTATTTTTATTTACTTAAATTAGCTGGGCTACTGAAGGTTGCATTATTTACCTTGTACCATTGTGCCAAATTTCCAAGTGGGTTAGTCAAATTTGAACTATGTGTCAATTAAATTACCATATGCTTAATTCAGCACAATTTACATGCCCTATAGGTCACACAAAACCTTTCTGAAGTAATCAGTGGAATGTTTAACATAACCACTGTACCATATTCCTGTCTCAAACCATAGCCACTGAGTCTAGCTGCCATGCAAGTACTCAGACCATAATTCAAGAGTTTCCTTTTGAGGTTATAGAGCCAAGTCATGAAACTAATATGACCTCCTATACTCAGTGTCAAAATTTCACATTTTAAGCCTCAGATTTAGGACACTGTATTGGCCAAGAATACCCATCAAAGCATATAATACATCAAGGAACACAGTGCAAGGAAATTGTTCAGTACTCCATGTACAAAGCATTTCAATGGAAAAAAGGCCAGAAATTGGTCATGACCAAAATACAAAGCACTGTGAGCTACATGAACACCTTCCTACAGTCGTTTGTTTTATTAGCAAGGCTCTTTCCTTCAGCAAACCCAAGAAACAACCTCGTTTTCCCTGCTGAGCAAGCCTTTGTGGTGGTTGCCACAGAAAAAGGACAGCAGACATATCAAACATGTCCCCCTATTAAATCACTTAGGTTTCATGCTGTCCTACCACTGCAAGTTTTTGGGCTGTCTATTAAAGCATATAGAGTACCAAAATTAAAGAGAACTGGTTTGCCTTTTTATTACAAATATGTTTTGTGCATTATACAGAAATCCATACTTTAATACATATAGTGTTCCCACTAAGACCACATTAGATAACAGAAGACAGTAAACCCATAAACATTCCACACTAATTAGCAAGGGGAGTCCATCAGAGCAAAGAGGGTAATACAATAAAATGCTCATTGTTCAAGTGAGGGACACTCCATCAGACCCCACCACTTGTTATCAAAAACATATATAACTTTTCAGGTATTATCTGGAGTCTACTCTGTCATATGGCCCTTATGTGCAATAATGGGACTCCAGCCATTTAAATCTCGCTATATGATGGCAAAAGCAATATCTCTATAAGAGTCCTTTTACCACTGGGTACCACTGTACCAAATATGGACTAAGTATTAGCCTATCCTGGCTACAAAGCCTAAGTTGATGTTCCGTTCCATTTAGGTCAGTTATGCTCTGTAGCTACCAAACTTGGTAATAAGGATCATGAGAAGCCACAATGCCAACAAAATGTGGGGAAATAGCTGGTCCTGTCTCATTATACAGGTCTGGACCTCTAGTCATGGTTTTGCCCCAGAAAATCCTTACTAAGAAACCATGAGAGAAACTAGCAATGTTACTTAGAAAATCTCTCTCTCTCTCTCTATTTCCGGACATAATTATAGAACCACTCTAAACTAGTTAAGCTCAACTCAAACAAAAAAGGGAGGAACAATTTGAAAGGTTACATCAAAATCAGTTACCCAGTGGTATAAATACAATGGACCCATTTTAAAAAGACTTGCAGATGCCGCATGTTCCTGGTGCACTGAACATATGGCGAAGGGGGCTTGTGGTGTTCTTTCAGTACCGATCGCAATTCTCCTTCAGTTGCACCAAATGCCACAAGTTAGACCAGCTCCTCCCTGGTCTAACTTGTATCATTTGGAGGACCCTTTTTATGGGGCTTGTGCCAAAGCTTTGGTGCAAGCTGCTATAAATTGTGGAAAATGTTGCAACTGCGCCAAATGTACTAAAAGGTGGTGCAGTTGCATCAAAGGAGTTTGGTGCAGTTGCATCAAACATTGGGGCTGATGCAGTGCCTGATGCAAGCTTTATGTCAGCCTTTGAAAATTGGGCCTGGTATAGCACATTGGGGGCTATGCACAAAAGGGTGGGAACTACATGTCAAAGGCACATATCTTCTTGCCCGAGCAGCTCTGCATCCATGGGTGATCCACACAGGGACCATATTCACAAACACCAGCCACTGCACAGCTCCCTTCCATGGCCCTGCCCCCAGGTGCACAGGATTCCTCGGGGCGGCTGGGTATGGAGCGGTGGACCTGGGCAGGCAGCCAATCAGCTGCCTGACCCGGGCCCAGACATTGGATTACTTACGCCCACAGGGCATAATGTTGGCACCTGGTGTGCAGTGCACTAACTTTACGGGGGGGGGGACTGTGCCTGGTTGGCCGCCCCCAGCCCTGCATGTGTGCTCTTAAGGTTGGGGTGTCCACTTCTGGGGGGTCTGCAGATTCCCGCCACCACCGCCAGCAGCTGCAACCTGGGGGGCCTTTAACCAGTTTATGGCTGTCCTACAATGGCATAGCTGGCAGCCCCCCCCCGCACACAGCACTCCGCACCCTAGAGAATGCTGCAGAGTGCTGGCACTCCCATGTCACCACCCCCTGGCCCAGCCCTGCATGGACCTCCACAGTCACTCGGGGGTTTGGGTGCATAGGGTTCGCATATCCATTTAATGACTACCACACGTGAGATGCACTGGGCTCCAGGGGCAGCGGGTTGGTTAGCACCGTATTTGCACAGTGTGTAGCCATTCTGCACCTTAGCACAAAGGGCCCATTGATTGTTTTAACCTAAAATATTTACCTATAAGACTTCTGTCAATAACTACTAACCCACTCACCATAATTACTATTATAAATGCCCTAAATATCATGAGGTTCCCTGATAATACAAAAACATCATGAGGAATAAAAGTTTATGGGGATTTTCTTAACTAGTACAAGCACATTTAACACCTGCTAGACAAGTACTTAATGTAGCAGGTTCTTACATACTAAAGTCACATCATGTGTGGACCCAATAGATAAGATAACATCTCCTTGATTAAGGCAGCTCTCTAATCAACATTAAAGTACAAGAAACACATTAGATAAAATAGGAATAAAAAATAGAAAAGTCAGTCATGTCTTATACCAGCTTTCATCACGCCCTCATCACACTCTATCATAAGCATAATGTCCATGTGAGAAATACTCTTAGGATTTATTCATATGGTTCAAACCAATTTTTAAATGTAATGAATAGTTTGGTTAATTCAGAGTGCAAGATTTTAAGCTTTCCACCAAAGCTTGTAAAACTGCCACATACATTGTCATGTCTGGGCTGATTTCATATTAATCCTCCTCAGGGCCACGTCCTATAAATAAGTCAGTTTTCTAATTTGTTCATTTAACACATGCCGCAGACTTGTTCCTTTTAGGAGGAAATCTGGAATAAAAGTAGAACAGTACCTCTAGGTGCAGTATCACATTATTATAAAGTAAGATAGATATAAATATCATTTTTTATCTGATTCAATTTCAGAGGTTAAAAAGCAACCAGAACTGGGAAGTTGATACATTGCATACAATCTTTTACCACTTGGTTCTGATGCAGTTACCTCACGCAGACAGTCTCCTCCCCCTCTCCTTTCTGGTAAGACCCTTAGGCTCCATAGCTCCATTTTTTTCACAGTAGTGTAACCCCCCTGTTATCCGGGGTTACTAGAATCCCAGTTAGACCTAGTGGTAGGCAGGGAAGGCAGCTTGTGAAACTCCAGTTAAATGGATTTCACACTGTCTCACTCTGTTCTCAGTCTCAGCTGAGACTGAGGGATGACATCATTTTAGAACTGTCGCTGCTGCATAAGCCACACTGGAATGTTACAGTTGGAGGTTAGAGTAGAACGTTAGGGAGTTTGAAGCCAGTCTGAGTGAGAGACTGTAGTGCAGCAGAGTGTGTGCAGGCTCTCAGAGCTTTAAGCTCTGGTAAAGAGCTACTTTTGTTTAAGGTGTGTGTCTCCACCTGAAGAGGAACACAGGAACTGAAATTGAAGTGGTGGAGACCACTCTCAATGATTTAGAGCCCCATCCCTGTGGGGATGGGGGGAAGGGGTCAGCCTGTTTTCCAGGGGCAACCCCCCTGGGTCCGGCTGAGGAAAAGAAGCTGCCTGTTTGAGTTGTGCTGAGGCACCAGAAGCAATGAAAGGAAGATTCCTTGTGGAGGAAATGCCTGTGGGGCACCTGCAACCAAAGGGTGAGTTCGCTCTGCAAAAAGGTCAAGTGTTTTCACCTGAAACAAAAGGAAACTAAAGGGACTGTTACTGTGGGGTCAGGAAAAGCCAGCCAAGTACAGTTAGAAGATGTGGGGATTGGACTGATTAACTCAGTGGGGGGTCTAGAGTAATGGACAATGCCACTTATAAGTATGTTCAAGTCCAGCACAAAGGGAAAGAAAGAAAGAAAGTGGGGATTGGACTGCTTAACTTTGTGGGGGGTCTAGAGTAATGGACAAAGCCACGTATAAGTATGTTCAAGTCCAGCACAAATGGGAAGCAAGACAAATAGATGGAATGTGAAATACATTTAGCAAGAATCTACACTGCAAAGTTTTAAAGGATGAGGTGTTTCTGTCCAGAGAAATGGCCAGGTATGAATTGTGGGAGCGAGAGGTGGGAGACTCTCCCATTAGTAGTAACCAAATTCACCTCTATGGATTTGCTCTGAGACACCTTTTGCTTTCTCTCAGGTACTTGGCCAGTGCCTGAGGAAAGTACCCAGACATGGGATTGAAAAGAAGATTCCCTGATGGAGCCGAGGTGCTCTTAGGTGGTTTAGGTACCCACCAGAAAATGTTTCCATGAAGTATGGAAGGTGTCCAAGTAGCTGGCAAGGAAGCCGAGCCAGGGAAAACCCAGAACAGTGTACAAGTCCGGGCTGTGAAATCCAAAGCAGTATTCAAGTCTGGGCTGTGTGCCCAGTGTTTGGTAGAGCCTGAGGGCTAAAGTGATGAGGATGTGTTCTGGTCTTGTTTAATCTGCATTACCAGGAGTGTAGCCCTGTTGTGGTCCATCTATGCTTTGTTTATTCTGTTTGGATGTGATTAAAAGCCACACTTTAGAATCCCACTTCTGGTATTGGACATTACAGTTATTGCTTCCTGTGTTCGGAGTTACTTGGGTGCCCCTGTGCAGAGTTGCCAAACCTAGCCTTTTTGCCGAGTGACCTATTCCTCCCCGAACCCAGCCCACCTGGTATTGCTGTCCGATACAAACAACAGACGGGGTAGAGATTACAAAAATGGAGGCACCGCTGAGGATTTGTTTTTGGAATTTAGGGAGGAATACAAGAAAGGCCACTTGGGCAAGGAGCTAGAGTTTTGGCTATCTGGCAGTGGGTATCCCAAAAAGCTGAAGCAATGTTAACTAATGTGCTGCTGTGTGCTGCTGTGCATGTGCTGCTGTTAAAATGCCAACTGTTTACCAAGGAGCAGTAAAGCCTGAGAGAGTATGCCCTAGTCCTGCATTCAAATTACAGCATTTTGCCAGCTTCTAAAACTGTTGTGACAACGAGAAGTGTGGAAAACTAGGGGTAGCAAAAGGAAAATGGCGCCCTGGATGTTGGAAATGCTTTCTGTGAACTGAGAGACTAGTTTTGCTTAATGGCCATGAAAAATAGTTGAAATGGGCTCCTGCCGTGGAGTCAGTTAAGAAAAAAAAAGTGTGGTTTTGCAGTTTAAATTTGCCTGCTCGACGATCACCGTGAGGAGAAGAGCTCTCGAGAGGAAAGAGGCTCATTTGCATGGCGTCGAGTGATTGGTGAGACTGCAATCAGTTCCGCCTGCAAGCCAGCTCTACAGCAACTGCCCAGCATTCGAGAGGGAGGGTGAGTGGAGTGTGCATACTGGCTTGTCAGGAGTAGCGTCGTGATGACTGAAAGCGCTGTAAAAAGTAAAAAAAAATGACTTTTCTGTTTAAATTCAGGCTCAACCCGCATCTCGATTGACTGGACTGTGAGTGTGGTGTTCAGAGGGACAATCGGCAGGACTGCCAACCTGCTTCTTTCCAGAGTCCTCCAAGACTGGCTGCAGGCTGTTTTCCATCACAGCAAACAGCTACTGATAACAGTGAGTACCAACAGAAATAATTGCTCAAACTAAGTGATTTTGCCAAAAGCCAGCTGAATCTAAGTGTAGCAGTCTAATCGCTTTGCAAAAATGGACTGTGTTAAGTTTTACCAACAAAAGCAAGCATTTTAAGCCATCGACTGTGAGCATTATTATAGGTTCAGCATCAGTATAAGTTTCAAAGCCATGAGAGAGGCTGTGAGTTGTATCCGATATGCAGCAAGAGTTACAGGCAATCCTGTGCTTGAAATACTGAGGCTTTAAGGGACTGTGAGCTAGAGCAACGTCTTCAGCAAGTGAAAAGTCATGGTAAATCATATAAATGTGCTAGGAAAAGGAAAAGTGCAAGTTTGTGCAGTTTGAACAAAGTTATCAGTAGAGTGTGTAAATCGGATGCGCAGTGGCTTGACCCAATTACAGAATGTTGATGCGTAGAAGTGCTGCTGCCGCTGCCATTACAGGGTGGGGTAGTAATGTAAACACAGCAGCAGAGGAGCCATTTTGAAAGAGAGAGAAAGTTTTCAGTGATATGGGACTTAGAACAACGGTGAGCGTTGTTTGTTCTTCCTCTGCAGTCATGGCTTCAGGACCAGCCCGCTACCTGGATCATGCCTGGGTTGTGATAGCAGTAGAAGTTAACAAGTTAAGGGACATTGAGAGATGTTACTATGGAGGATGACTGCCTCCTCATGTGGTGATTCCTGGATATCCAGTGCAAGTATGTTTAATGTGCTTAAATGCTGGAAGGGACGTCTTCATGGTACCTCACTGTTCTGGGTGCTTAGAGAAATATGGTTTATTTAAAGCGCCCAAGATTCATTTGGCTCCCACATGGACAAAAGTTCAAGAATCTGCAGTTGGCAGCACACAACACCAGATGGAGCCTGTTGGAGAAGGCCCCGCAGGGGAGTGTGGCACAAAGCAAGAGGGTGTAGATTTACAGACAGAACAATGTGCTGATGTTTTGGATTCTGAGTTGCAGAGAGACATATCAGAAAGAGCATCAGTAGACCCTTGGAGAGGGGGGCTTAGCCCAAGTCTCATAGGTGAAGACGAGATGAGGGAGGCCTTTGAATGGGAGGTTTTGACCTCCATGCCCAGCAAAGAGTGGATAGTCTCAGGAGTGAGGACGACTGCTCACTCCTGGGCATAGATTCTCAGTGAGGAAGAAGCAGAGGGGGAACCTATGTGGCCTTGTGAAAAAGGAACTGGTACACAGCCTCAAGCTCTTGCCTCAGAGGAGTACATGGAAGAGAGTGGTGGTTCCACTGCCCTGGCTGTGCAAGAAGTAGTCAGGGATCCATTTTTTGTGACTTTGAGAATGCGTAGCTGGCAGAACCAGGACTGGCCGCCCCCAAGTCAGGCCAGAGGTCTCAGGTTGACCAAAGCTAATAAAGAGGAAAGATTGGTTCGTAGGAAGGTGAATGAAATCTATGGGATGTCCTTTTCTACCTTTCCTCGGAGAGTCTGGGAGGAGATTGAGAACAGCAAGAAGTCCTGGATTTGGGTAGAAGCAATGAAATGTGTGCATCCTGGTGCAAACAAGCATGTCAGGAACAGAATGTTTCATGAAAAATATAGCCAGTGGAAAAGAGGCAGGACACTGTTAATGGACACTGTTCGAATTGTGGATGGAGAGGGACATGAAATCTTTCACAGTATAAAAATTATGAGCGCTCAGACAGGGTAATAATTCAAGCACCTGACCCGTTGTGCTATTGGCCAGAATGCAGAGACCTCCCTGCGAATGTGCCCATGCCTACTAAATGGAAAGCAGAGCAGTGGTAGCCAGTGCTGCTACTCTGGCCTTTGCAGTGCCTATGTTGTTCCGCCAGTATGGAAGTCCAGGACTCAGGTGCCCCACATCCATCAGTTCTACAGTGTACTGACTTTCCAGAATCCATCGATTGGCCCACCAGATGACTTCAGATCCAGATAGGACACCAGCCCTGCTGTATCCTGATTCATCGCCTGGTAATCGGATGACTTCAGACCAGCTGTTTTCCTTTTTGTTCCTGTTCCAAGGTTCCATCTCCAGATATGACATCATCGCAGCAGTTTCCAGATGTGCCTTCCTGATGTTCCCGGAAGATGTTGGCCCAGCTGTATCGGAAGAATGCTGCCAGGGAGACTCTTCGGCTGAGGGCCAAGTTGGTGCTGTTTTCGTTCTACAAGGGACTGGTAAGTCCAGACTTTTCTATTCTTTTGACATTGCAGTATACACCCTACACTAGCAGACTCCAGATGTTTGAACTGTCTTCAAAGAATCTCCCCTTCGGGACTTTGGCCTGCTAGAACTGTGCTTCACCGGGCTCCGGCCCAGGAGAGACTGTTTAATGGACTTGCCTTCGGGCACTGTGGTCACTAGATGAGACATTTAGGGCACTCCATCCCCCAAATGTGTATAGTAAATAATTGTTTTCTACTGTTTTCTAATGTTTATACTGTTTTTCTACTTTTCTAAAAAAATCTTTTGGGGATTCTCCAGTGTTTGATGGTAGGGGTTTAGATAGACTGTGTATGCAGATTAGGAGTGTGTGTTGTTTTTCTTTTTCTTGCAGGTGTTCCTGAAGAAGATAGACGAGAAGACAAAAAGAGGAGAGGGACTCATCCGAGTCCCTCACTAGTACTTTAGGGTGTAGTGTTTAAAGTACTGTTGTTGTTGTTACTGTGTGTAACTTTTTCCTTCCACAGGTATGGTTGTGGGGGAGTGTGGGAGTAATGCATAGTGTATGGTATTAGCTCCTGGTGTATAGTTGCATGGTGTCCAGGGTCAGGGAGGTCCCCTGCTTGTTTTGTTTTAGGATTTGAGTTAGAGGCAGACAGGTTTTCCCTAGAGGGCTGGGGGGGGGATAGACAGGCTATGGTCCTGAACGGCTGTAGGAGCTGCAGTGCTGATCTATTAGGGCTATGCTCTGGACAATTCTACCGAGCCACTAGGTACCCATAGTCAGTGGGTAGAGTAGAGGCTGATATGTCAGCCAAAGGCCTCTAGGCCTTTAGTGTTGCCTGCCTGTGCTAGCACAAATTAGGGGAGAAGGTAGCGCTACCTCCTTGTAGTCAACACATGGGGCGAGATGGCCTAAGCCGGGTGATTAATGACTGCGGACAGTCATTTTTCTTACCCAGGGTGAGTGTAACCCCCTGTTACCTGGGGTTACTAGAATCCCAGTAAGACCTAGTGGTAGGCAGGGAAGGAAGCTTGTGAAACTCCAGTTAAATGGATTTCACACTGTCTCACTCTGTTCTCAGTCTCAGCTGAGACTGAGGGATGACATCATTTTAGAACTGTCACAGCTGCATAAGCCACACTGGAATGCTGCAGTTGGAGGTTAGAGTAGAATGTTGGTGAATTTGAAGCCAGTCTGTGTGCAGTCTGAGTGAGAGACTGTAGTGCAGCAGAGTGTGTGCAGGCTCTCAGAGCTTTAAACTCTCGTAATGAGCTACTTTTCTTTAAGGTGTGTGTTTCCACCTGAGTAGGAACACAGGAACTGAAATTGAAGTGGTGGAGACCGCTCACAATGGTTCAGAGCCCCATCCCTATGGAGATGGGGGGGAAGGGGGTCAGCCTGTTTTCCAGGGGCAACCCCTCTGGGTCCGGCTGAGGAAAAGAAGCTGCCTGTTTGAGTTGTGCTGAGGCACCAGAAGCTCTGAAATGAAGATTCCTTGTGGAAGAAACACCTGTGGGGCACCTGCAACCAAAGGGTGCGTTCGCTCTGCAAAAGGGTCAAGTGTTTTCACCTGAAACTAAAGGAAACTAAAGGGACTGTTACTGTGGGGTCAGGAAAAGCCAGCTAAGTACAGTTGGAAAATGTGGGGATTGGACTGCTTAACTCAGTGGGGGGGTCCAGAGTAATGGACAATGCCACTTATAAGTATGTTCAAGTCCAGCACAAAGGGAAAGAAAGAAAGTGGGGATTGGACTGCTTACCTTTGTGGGGGGTCTAGAGTAATGGACAAAGCCACGTATAAGTATGTTCAAGTCCAGCACAAATGGGAAGCAAGACAAATAGATGGAATGTGAAATACGATTAGCAAGAATCTACACTGCAAAGTTTTAAAGGATGAGGTGTTTCTGTCCAGAGAAATGGCCAGGTATGAATTGTGGGAGCGAGAGGTGGGAGACCTCCCCATCAGTAGAAACCAAATTCACCTCTACGTATTTGCTCCAAAACACCTTTTGCTTTCTCTCAGGTACTTGGCCAGTGCCTGAGGAAAGTACCCAGATGTGGGATTGAAAGGAAGATTCTCTGATGGAGCCGAGGTGCTCTTGGGTGGTTTAGGGAGCCACCAGAAAATGTTTCCATGAAGTATGGAAGTTGTCCTAAGTGGCTGCCAAGGGAGCCGAGCCAGGGAAAACCCAGAACAGTGTACAAGTTCGGGCTGTGTAAGCCAAAGCAGTGTATAAGTCCGGGCTGTGTGCCCAGTGTGTGGTAGAGCCTGAGGGCTAAGGTGATGAGGATGTGTTCTGGTCTCGTTTAATCTGCATTACCAGGAGTGTAGCCCCATGGGGTCCATCTATGCTTTGTTTATTCTGTTTGGATGTGAATAAAAGCCACACTTTAGAATCCCACTTCTGGTATTGGACATTACAGTTATGCTTCCTGTGTTCGGAGTTACTTGGGTGCCCCTGTGCAGAGCAGCCAAACCTAGCCTTTGTGCCGAGTGACCTGTTCCTCCCCCAACCAGTCCACCTGGTATTGCTGTCAGATACAAACGGCAGACCGGGTAGAGGTTACAGTAGCATTTCTTATCATTGACCATTCCTTTTAAACTCTTTAAGACCTCAGCATCTCTCTGGATATTTTTCAGTAGTTCTTATTGTGTTTTGCTACAGTCCCAGACTTGAGTTAATAACTTTTCTGGCTGGTACCTAAAAATACAAAAACAACATTGCTCAATTGGAGCATGGTAAAAATGGTGTGTAAATTGCCCAAGCCCTTCTTCCTTGCACCAGCATACCTTTTGCAGGTGACATTTTCACCCTTAACTCTCTCGGGTGCAGCCTCCAAGATGATTCTCCATTTGCCCGGCCCACATTCAAATTTCTCATCCAGGGTCTGTCTGGACATCTCTAGAACTCCATCCTGGCGCATCCTCTGTCTGCTCAGTTCATCCCACAAGTCAACCATCAAGTTCACTAGCACTTTGCTGCCCACACACCAGCAAGAGTTTCTGAGTTGATAAGCCCCTCTGTTCATAAGAGTCTCTTTGAGAATGCCTGTATGCCGGCCACTTGTTCGGCATCAACCAAAAATACTCAAGCCACAAAATTATCTGGAGGAGAGCTATCAGACTTATAAAATATTTTAAATTAAACCCTGTTTGACAAGAAAATATGCACAGCTAAAACAATTCGGAGTGGGGAACAAACTCTTGCTGAAACAGCATCAAGACAGGAGCCGAGATGTGGAGCAGAGCAGCAGCGTGGCCATCTTGCTGCTCCGCCACCTCCTGCAAATTTTTCATCGTTGGGTGAGACCAAGGTGGTGCATCATCTCCACCTTGCTTTTAGCTAATTACTGTTACCCATGCCACACCATTAATAATATCCCCACAGGACAGTTCCTGTTGGTACGCAGGAAGTGCAGCACTGATCAGCATTCCAAATCTAATGTTGATTTGTTCATAGGGGGTACAGTGTGACAGATAATGAAAGGGTTAAGGGGAGGGCTTGCATGACTGACAGCTCATCACTCTTGGTGCACAAACAATGGCACAGTAATTCAGACTCAGATCCTAGATTCACTCAACTTTGTAAATGATGTACTACATTCTGCCCATTCTAATTAAATTGAGGAGATAGTCCGCAAATATTGGCCCATTCTCGAAATGGAAAAAAACTGACCAGTGTGGTCATTACACCTGAGAATAGTGTACAGAAGGTCACCTAATTTGGCCAACCACCTCATACACAGTTTCTAACCCATACCAAAAAAACAAATCTGGCTCCCATGCCACCATAGTAGTTGCCACTGCTGTGGCAGATGTAAATATTGCCAAGTAATTAGGTTGGATGACAATTTTTTAAACCCAGGTGATGGCAGTGTGGTATTGAGCAACTGCTTCATCAATTGTGGCACTGGCTATGTAGTTTACAAAACTAATTGCCAATGTGGTAATACTACATAGGGAACAGCAAATGCAAGTTGAAGGAAAGGGTCAGTCACCACATGTGGGCTACTGCAGCTGGCAATAGGGAATACTGCCTTGCTGACCATATCTTATCATCCCCTAACCTTGAAGCCCACTGTGTGATTTTTTTGGGGGGGGGATTAAAAAGGTTTTTGTAGCACCTAGAGGTGGTGACATTGAACACGCTAGCTATGTGGAAAAACATGGATCTTTAAATGTAAAGCTTCTACATACCCTGGTTTGAACAACAAAATGGAGCTGGTTCCATTTTTGTAGAGCTTACCAGCCCTATGTTTTGGTATCTTACCAGTGAATCTTTCAACCAGTTCTTATTAGTTTGGGTCTTAGTGCATTGGTACATTCAGTACAACTATTAACTGTATTAATCTGTCTATATCGCTTTTCTTTCAGAATTAACTGTTCTAAATGTATTACTTAGACCCCACAGTATTTCTGAGTTGGATTTCTGTGCCTAAATTCTACTTCAGATGTGGTTTGCTGTGTTTAACCCACTTTTTATGTTTTCTTGCACATGCACAAGAAACATCTTGTGGTAGAACGACATTTCAGAGGTGTGTCAGGGACGAGTCCAATGCAGGGCACTCTACAGTGGGCTCATCCCTGCCAGACCAATGAGCACACAACCAGACTGTGAAACTAGTTCAGAATTCACAGCTTGAAGCCATTCTCTAGTTGAAAGAAATGAAGCACTCCAATGACAGCGCTTCAGTCCTTTTATTTGCATAAAGAACTGCAGTCCATCCTTAAGCCAGCTGGCAAGCAGATCAGCATTGGGACTAGGGCTATGCTAGTGGGTCAATGTGTGAAATAGTCCCTCACTCACAGCATTCCTTGCCCAGTGATTTTGTTCGGTGTCTGGGCGGATGTGTGGACCTTGTTGCTGTGGTCTCTTACCCCGCTTTGCTTGTTCCCTTCCTCTCTCTGTGTTCTGTGTCCTCTCAGTGTTGGCGTGTCTCACTCTGCCCCTCATCTCTCTCTCTCGCCCTCTCCCTCTGCCTTCTTTGTTCTGTTTCTTCCCTGTTGTTTTTGACTCACCCCCACCCATCTCCCCTTTGGCTCCTACCTCAGCGGTTCTTGCTGTTACCCCTCTACCCACCTTTGTTTCCTTGTGTGAGTGAGCACTACTGCTATGCCAGGTCAGCTCAGTGTGCAGGATTCAGGAGTGAGATCAAGAAAGAGTCAGCAACGTGAGTGAGTCAGACCGACTACGGTGCATCTGATCAAAATCCATTGTGGTTGCGAGTTGCGATGAGCGAGGATTGGAGCCGCAGGATAAGGTCCAGCGAGAGGTGTTGCTGCTGCCCCTTGTCCCACCCTGTTTTTCTGCCTGCAGTCCACTCTGGCTGCCACTGTGGCCCCCCTTCCTTCTTGCCTGAGCTGTCGCTGCCTGCCCACGTCAGTGAGCAGACCAAGAGGCTACAGCCCACAGGGCGACAGGCAGTCAGGCACTGCCACAGAAGAAGAAGAAGCAGCAGCTCAGCAGGCCCAGTCGAGGACTCGAGTCAACTGACCATCACCATCTGTCAGTAGGTATACATAGCCAGCCAGTGCTCGGACTCATTTAATCATAGGGAGTGGGTCCTGCTGACCCCTTTAAGTAGTTTGGGATCTGGATAGCCTAGAGAGGTATGGAGAGGAGACCAATACATTCCTATTTTTTTTTTATTTTTATTATTATTGTTTTTGTTTTACTGCCCATGACATTGCTTAAGTGGAATAACCGTTTTGAGCTCCGTTTTACAGGATTTCTGGACATGATGTAACATCTCTATTGCCCTTTTTAACTGTTGTGTGTTCCTGATGGGAACAACTGCTGTTGTACTCAAGAACAGCTTGGTTGCCAATAAACATCATTTTATTTGTGTAACCTTTCCCTTCTTGCCTTCTCTCAGCCCTCACCTATCTATTCTTCCCAAATGAGTCCCTTGTTTTCATGCAATTTTCCGCAGCATACCTTGACACTGAGATGCACTTAACTGACACTGCTACTGTTGCCATAGAAACATAGAAGTTGATGGCAGATAAGGACCACAAGGCCCATCCAGTCTGCCCATTTCTTTTTCTACCTTATGAATGTGCCATCGGCCTTCACTCTGTCAATGACCTATCTATTCATGCTCATTGGTATTGCTCCCTTATGCCTATCCCATGCCTGATTGAAGCCCTGCACTGTATTCATATCTACCACTTCCTGAGGTAGGCCGTTCCATCACCATCACATCTGTTTGATTAGCATTGCTTTAGCTATACCAAGTGTTTCCAGAGCAGAGCTAATGAGGGAGGCAACATTAGAAGCAGTAGCAGCATCAGGTAGCAACAGGTCCAGCAAGAGTATGCTGCAGGAGATTTTAAGGAAAGCTAGTTAAGACATATTGCCATTCATACAGAGGAGCACAGGAGATGTGTGGTGGATAGGGCAGATTTGTATACATTTATATACATTAAAAAAGACACATGGTGTCTCAGCACCCCTAGGTCATGTGTTGATGTAGCATTACCACATAACCTGCTGTGGGGTATTGCTAAGAGAATGCATTTTTTTTATATTTAGTTGTTTAACCAGGTCTAGCACACTAAGCTGGAAGCTTTTTTACAGGAGCGACCTGGGAGCACAAGGAGGTTAAGTGATTTGCTCAGGGTCACACAGTATGCAAGTGGAAGCTGTGGGTTTCAAACCCAGGTCTGGTCTGTTGGATGTCACCAGATTTACAGCTCAGAGCCTTAGACCACTGTGCTATACTGCCTCCTTTTCTCTGCATATGATTTGTAGCGTGGTTACTGATTCACATAAAAATATTTATGGGGTACTGGTCACTAAAAATGTTCATCCTGACTTGTATCTAGTGAAAGAAATTATGCATATGGTGTTTTTATTATCCATTCTTCACTCCTCCTCCCCCAATATTTGGAGTTCCCAGCATCATCCAGCCAAGAGTGCAACCAAGTTGCTGCTTTGTCAGGTGGTGCTACTTAGAGATCAGCCAGCTCTTACCCAGGAGCCAAGCACCTCATCAGTGTCGGTTGAAGGATTGCGCAACATGCCAACCCTATTCTTCCAGCTTGCAGTGTGTTACCCTGCTGCTACAGTGCCACTGGAGTCGATACATATGAACTACAGTTGCATTATGAATGTGCATTCCAGAAGAGCTGAATGTGAGGTCAGGTGATAGGGACTGACATCAGTAGGTTGAGGCACAGAAGAGGTATTCCCAGAGGATGGAATAGCCACAGAGGTATCGGTCAAGTTGTGTTTTTTTTTTTCTGGGTTTTTTTTTTGTTCATTTGTTTTAGAGGCAAGGCAAGCAAGCGTCCTCCTACTACTACCAACTCCTATGAGGACTTGTAACTGGACTGAAGAGACTGCATAGAAATGTAATATTTGTGCTTACACCACTTAGTTGCTCTTAAGCCCTTGCTTTTTCCGCTACAACTTGTAATGTTAAATTTTGGCAGCCCACCCAGCAGCTGTGCTGTACAGCCTGTGCGAGGAAGGCAGTTGACATTCTCAATTTTATATCTACTGCACTAGATAACATAAGATGTCAAGGGGGTGAGTGTGGCAATTTATTTGGTTTGTTTTGTTCTAATCTGGTTGCTATCCCTTTTAGCATAATTGTCATCTCTATGTCATCCTGAACTCCTGCCACATACTCCATGCAAGGAAACATTCAGCATTGACAAATGCTCGTTTAACACTTGGGAACTTACATGGCCATCTCTTATGCATTAATCTTTAAATTGTGCACTACAAAAAGGTATCACCAGATGGCGCACCTCACTCTTGACAAAGCTCCAGGCTGGAAACAACTGTTGAGTGGTTTTGTACCTGCAGACCAAAATGCTTTCTGAAAAATGCAGCGCTAAGTGAGTTTTTTGTGCTGCGTGGTGTTTTGAGAGAATGGTTGTTTCCTGTCTTGCTGATTTCACCGGTGCACCAGTGATACCTTCAGCAGTTGTGTTTGTTTTGGTAGGCCCTAAATGTTCACAGCTGGTTGATGCTAGTCTCTGTTGATGCAAGTGTTGTGTCTCTGCTGCTGCTTAGGACACTGGTACACAGCAGTCACTGTAGTATGAGGGGGTTTGCAGGAGCAATTTGTGATGGCTGTGTCACAGCTTTGCTGGTCTTCCCCTCAAAAAAGGATTCTTTCTATTAACCCATTGGTAGGGACTTTCTCCTCCTCATATGCCCCTCATGGGGACTTCTACAAGAATGTCACTGATAGCTGGCACCAGTCATTTCTCAGTCAGCCTCCTCTTTCATTCTGTGTTTTTTGGCTGTGAGGAACACTCTTCAGGCATAGGCCTGAAAGCTTCAGTCTGTCTTGTTTGGAAAACACCTATGCATGTGGAACATTTCCTCTAGGGCAAACCTGCCCTAACACCAAACATATCTGGCCTTTCTCAGTCCTAGACTTGGGTTACTCCTCCTTCGAGCTGTACAGTATGGGCCCACACACTCAAGTCTCTGGCTTACTCTGCTCAAACAACTCTCAAGCAGCATTGCTTGTTTTTCTCACATAGATTTGTCTCAAGGCCGATCACCTGGCAAGTTTCTACAGAACTGCAAATCTGGCAGACACTGCATCTTCAGCTCCTTTTGTACTCCATCAGACCCATTCCCTGATTGGTCAGTGTAGTTCGGAGGGACTGTCGGATCCAACTTCCCTTCTGATTGGTAGTCTTTTCTCAAGCAAGTCCTTATGCAGGCTGTATGTAGAGTCCACACCCTAATTATGAGGTGCTTCTGCCTCCAGATTGCCTGTCAGATCCGAAACCAAGGAAGTTTTGTGCTCTTCTCACCTAGTAGTTCATTGTGGGCATCTTAGACTGATTGGCTGCGTCCTGCTTCTTTACTCATTTTCCCAGAGCCTATGGGATCAGAGCTTGTTCTGCTTGGCCATGACCAAGTTTGTTTACATTTAAACTTTAGTTCCACAAAGACGGCTCTGACTCCTTTCCACAATGAGCCTAATAGCTCACATTTACACAAAACAATCCCTCTTTGTCAGTGGCATGACAGATCTCAGTCCTGCGGTCCGTAGTCATGACCGCGATCAGCTGCGTGCTCATTAGTATTGACAACCTCCAGGCACAGGCTGTTCCCTCTTCCTGCCGCCTGGTCCCCCTTGCTTGGTTTGTGGACTGGGTGAAGAACAAACTCAGCAGTTCTAGCTATCCTGAGGAGCCTGGAGAGAGCAAAGTAAGCCACAAATCTGGTGGGGGTAGGGGGAGGTACTACATCTACATTTCTGCACATCTTCAGTACAATGTCACTGCTGAAAAGTATTCCAGCTACTATTTTAGTAAAATGACTCAAACTAGTAGCTTTATAAAGAGACTTGGTTACAACATTGAGATCTCGGCATAGATCTGTAAGAGATTATAGCATCTAAAGACTGAAATATCCAGCAGATGTCAGTCTATAGCTAAATACAGTTTTAGTACCAGGCTATATTAACACTTACGAGGTTGCCCAAAATGACCTCCTTTAAATGGTGTTGAATCATACCGATACAGATTGTAATTCATACCTTGAATATATCTTAACAATCTAGACGGTCTTTGTGCATCTTGAACAATGCTTTATGTCTTTCTCATTTGCATTGCGTTGCATGCTTTTACCTTAATGTTTAAACAGATTTATAAAATACATCTTAGTCTTGGTATTTCTGCTGATTTACCGTGCTCCAAACCTTAAGTTAGGGCACTAGTCATACTACAGTATGTGTCTGTGTAGGTAAAAGGGTACTCCTTGACAGTTAGGGGAATTAGGTAAGTAGCTAAATACTTGAATAATTCCTAGAAAATATATGAGAATGTCCTCACACACCAGTGAGCAGGTGAGCAGTATAACATCATGGCAGAGAGCTCTGCAGGTTGACAGTCTGTGACCTATGATGGCCCTGATGTTGAAGAAACCCCCGGATATTTAAAGTCTGTTGGCAGTATCAGCAGCGGGGATTGGCATTATTAGTGGTGGATGCAGGCACTGCTCAATAACACTAAGACAGAATTTTTACAACATTCAACTTCGCTTGGGAGCCCACCTGCTTGACAAGCCAACGTGTGTGAGAGTGTGTGTGTGTGTGTGTCCATCCTATTAAAATGTGCTTAGAAATTTTGTTAACATCATGTATAAGGAACTGAACTGGTATTTTGTACTATATAAAAGAACAAAAATGGGACAACTGTTTCAGTCTACAGGCTGAAAGCAAAACAAAAGAGTTATCTAAAATGCACACTGAAACTAGCAGATAAGGTTTTACTCACATTTCAACCAAGGTTTCCTTTCTTTTTTTACCATTAATTTACTCAGGATAGCTCAGCTGAGATGCAGTATCATTTCCAGTAGAGTCCTGCTTATACCCATTTTTATGTTGATTGCGCACGTGTGCAAGAAACACGTTGAGGCAGCTTTTTCCACAAGCAGGTTGTGGAAGCAGGTTGTGCCCAATGCCCCCGCAGCCTGCAAAGGCTTGTCCCCTGTCCCCCAATGCTGTGGCACGCTGCTGCTGACAGTAGTTCAGCCAGTGTGCCTCAACCTTCTAAAAAATCAGCTGCTGCAATCAGAGGCCACCTCATCATTGTAGCGTCAGCCATCTGCTGCAATGAAGGAGCGACCCGTCATTGCAGGGCGGGATGTAGGATCCCTGATATTGTTTGTGAACATGGCGGCTTGCCGCCATGTTCTAAACTCTTCTCACCCACCATGTTTGTTGCTGCGAGAGCCCTCCCCATCAGCAAATGTAACCCCGGTTTTATTGTCTACCATCGGGGTGTCCAATCCTTGTCAGCAGAAAGGAACTCCTCGCCATTTTGTTGTTTGCCGATGGGGTGCCCAATCCCCATCGGCTACTACCCCAAAGCAAGACTCTGGTGGCATGCTGGGAGCCCACCAGCGTGCCACATGCTCTTGTTGTTTGCCAATGGGGATGCCCAATCCCCCATCGGCTACAGCTGCCCCAAAAGCAAGACTCCGGTGGCATGCTGGAGCCACCCCAACATGCCACATGCCCTGTAAAGTAAAAGCGGTCCGGGACATTTTTTTAACCGAAAAAAGGAAAGCGGTCCTTGTAGTCTCCTGCTAGCTTTCCGACAACCCACACCTACCGTACACTGCCTCCCCACCCCCACCCCGTACCTATCACGGGACTCGGTGCAACAGTCTTGGTGGACAGGAAACATGTCTGCACTCTTCAAAGCCGACAGTGAACTGAGGAAATGCCGGTAAGATGTATAATGTAATAAACAGGGTTTTTTCAACTTTAGGGCATATATCGGGCATTTTTGGCAATTTTTTCACCAAATTTTCAACATGGGGTTTTTGGGACCCCTCCTCATGAATTCTTGAACTGTCATGGCGTTAATTGGCCCCGAAAGATGGTTTAGTGGTCACTGCACGGAATCACCATTTGGGGTCGATTAATGAAACGACAGTGTCAGTGTTCATGAGGTGGGCTCTCAAAAAGCCTATGTTGCAAATTTGGTGGAAAAAATACAAAAAGTTACTGTTTTACGAGCGTACGTTGTGCAGTTACTACGCACGCTCATAACTTCGCGAATTTGCAATATTTTCATGCCAGATTTTCAACATTGGCCTTTTGTCACACCTTCTTGTCAGTAGTACACTGTTATTGTTCACATCCTGGCCAAAATGTGTTTTCGCACTTCCGACGCAGAATACTGCGGTCGCTGTGGGAAATCAGTGTTCAGGACAGATTAAGAAAATGACAGTGACACTGTTCATAAGTAGAGGTCCTAAAATGCCTATGTTGAAAATTTGGTAACGATACTCCATAAAATGACTGTTACATGCATGCGTTGCACAGTTGGCATGCACGCTCGTAACTTCACGAATTTATAATATTTTCACTCCAGATTTTCAACATTGCCATTTTCCCAGACCTACTTATGAACAGTACAGCTGTCATTTTTCCCATCCTGGCCGAAATGTGTTTTCGCACTTCCGGTGCAGAATAGAGCGGTTGCTGTGGGAAATCACTGTTTGGGACAGATTAAGAAAATGACAATGATACTGTTCATGAGCAGAGGTCCTAAAATGCCTATGTTGAAAATTTGGTGATGATAGCCCATCAATTGACTGTGTTACAAGTGTGTGTTGAGCACTTTCCATGCACCCTTGTAACCTCGCATAGTTGTAATATTGTTACACCAGATTTTCAACAGTGGCATTTTTTCACACCTCCTTATAAGCAGTACAGCTGTCATTTTTCACATCCTGACTAAAATGTGTTTTCACAGTTCCGGCGCAGAATAACGTGGTCACTGTGGGAAATCAGTGTCTGGGACAGATTAAGAAAATGACAGTGGCACTGTTCATGAGCAGAGGTCCTAAAATCCCTATGTTGAAAATTTGGTGATGAAACTCCATAACATGACTGTGTTACAAGCGTGCATTGAACTGTTTCCACGCACACTTGTAACCTCGCAAATTTGTAATATTGTCACACCACATTTTCAACAGTGGCATTTTTTCACACCTCCTTATGAACACACAGCTGTCATTTTTCATATCCTGGCTAAAATATGTTTTTGCACTCCTGCCGGAGAATAGCATGGTCACTCTGGGAAATCAGTGTTTGGGACAGATTAACATTGACCGAGTGAGAGGGGGGGAGTGACCGAGCTCAACTGAGCTCTGTTGGGACTGCTGTGGATTTAGCCCAGTACAAAAGGGCAGCCTGCAGCACTGGGAGAAACAGAACGAGAGAGTGAGTGAGGAAGGGGGAGTGAGTGAACTCACCGAAGTGCTGTCAGGACTGCTGCAGATTTCTCTGTGGGCAGAAAAAATGAGTCAATGCAGGCAGGGGCCCAGTACAAAAGGCCAGCCTACAGCGGTGGGCGAAACAGTACGAGCGAGTGAGACAGGGGGACTTAGTGAGCTCAATGGAGCTCTATCAGGACTGCTGTAGATTTCTTTGTGGGCAAAGCGTCAATGCAGGCAGGGGCCCAGTACAAAAGGCCAGCCTGCAGTGGTGGGAGAAACAGTACGAGCGAGTGAGACTGAGGGACTTAGTGAGCTCAACTGAGCTCTATCAGGACTGCTGCAGATTTCTTTGTGGGCAGAAAAAGGCGCCAATTCAGGCAGGAGCCCCGTACAAAAGGGAAGCTTGCAGCACCAGAACAAACAGAATGAGTGCATGAGAGCAGGAGACTGAGTGACCTCAACGGAGCTGTGTAGGGACAGCTGTGGATTTCTTTGTGGACAGACAAAGGTGCCATTGCAGCCAGGAGCCCCATACAAAAGCGTAGTCTGCAGTGCCAAGAGAAACAGAACGAGCGAGTGACAGAGTGGTAGTGAGCAAGCTCAACGGAGCTCTAGTGTGATTGCTGCAGATTCCTTTGTGGGCAGAAAATGCGGCAATGCAGGCAGAAGCCCAGTACAAAAGGCCAGCTTGCAGCGCCGGCAGAAACGGAATGTGTGAGTGACAGAGGAGTAATGAGCAAGCTCAATGGAGCTGTGTCGGGACTGCTTCAGATTTCTTTCTGGCCAAAAAAAGCCACCAATGCTGGCAGGAGCCCAGTACAAAAGGGCAGCCTGCAGAGCCAGGATACACAGAACGAGTGAGTGAGGGAGGGAGGAGTCAGTGAGCTCAATGGAGCTCTGTTGGGACTGCTGCAGATTTGTTTGTGGGCAGAAAAAGGCAGCAATGCATGAAGGGGCCCAGTACAAAAGGGCAGCCTGCAGTGGCAGGAAAACCAGAATGAGTGAGTGAGTGAGCTGAATGGAGCTGTATTGTAACTGCTGCAAATTTCTTTGTGGGCATAAGAAGGCAGCAACTCAGGCAGGAGCCCAGTAGAAAAGGGCAGCCTGCAGTGCCGGCAGAAACGGAATGAGCGAGTGAGAGAAGGGGAGTGAGCGACCTCAATGGAGCTCTGTCAGGACAGCTGTGGATTTCTTTGTGGGCAGAAAAAAACACCAACACAGGCAGGAGCCCAGTACAAAAGGGCAGCCTGCAGTGCCAGGAGAAACAGAATGAGCGAGTGAGAGAGGGGGAGTGAGCTACCTCAATGGAGTTCTGTTGGGACAGCTGTGGATTTATTCCTTGGCAGAACAAGGTGCCAAAGCAGGGAGCAGCCCAGTACAAAAGAGCCGTCTGCAGCACCGGGACAAACAGACTGAGCCAGTGACAGAGGGCCACTGAGCAAGCTCAACAGACCAACGCAATCAACATTTGGCATTGACAAATGCTTGTTAGAGTAGGCTTGGCTAAAACGCTAAGAGGGTTCTGCAACTACCCAGGGTCAGACAGTAAATGGAAGTTGTGGGATTTGAACCTGGATTGCCTGATTCTCAAACCAGTGCCGTTGCCACCAGATCTTTCTCAAGAATGAACTATAAAGGAAATGTAAGCATGCATTTGAGGTTACCTTTTTGCTTTACTTTTCATTACATACAGTATATTGGAGGCAGTGTAGTACAGTTGTTAAAGTACTGGATTAGGAACTATGGGAAAATCAAAACATACTAATCCAAACAGAGCCAGCTACTTGCTGTGTGATCCTGAGCAAGTCATGTAACCTCCAAGCTGTAAATATAGATACAAGAAGGATTTTGGTGAATACGAGATATTGCATCTTAGCTGGGCTATTCTGGTTGGCTACATTTTTTTTAAATAATGCATTGTGTGCACTCCAGTTATAACTGACATGGTTGTAATGGGCAAAACACAGATTTTCCAAACAGACATGTTAAATCCAATACATTTCCCTCTGGTTATTAGGGACAACAACTTTGCTTGTAAGAGACATTATGACACCTTCATGGGCATTTCTACTGCTTTCTGTGATAAGGGGACAGCTCAGAGCTGATAGGAAGAGTGGGCAAGTTTAGGCAAGGCAAGCAGAATTTTATTTATAAAGCACTCTATCCAAAGGCTCAGAGTGCTTTACAGAAAATACATACAAAAACCCTAGAGATTTAAAATCACAACTAAATAGCGCTATAAACTTTCTCAAACAGGAATGTTTTTAAAGAGGCTTTAAAAGCCTCCACCGAGCTGGCTGTACATATGTGGTGCGGCAAAGAATTCCAAAGCACTGGTGCAGCAACTCCAAATGCTGTCTCCCGATCTCCTAAGGCGTGCAGGAGGCACCACAAGCAAATTAGTCTCAGTGGAGTGGAGGGGCCAATAGGGAACTAGGAGCTCTTTAAGGTAGTCAGGTCCCAAACCACATAGGGCATTGTAAGTCAACAGCAGATCTTGAAGGTGATGCATGAACTCACAGACAGCCAGTGCTGAGTGTGCAGAAGAGGAGTGATATGATCCGTCAAATAGGTACCTGTCAACATCCTGGCCACAGCATTCTGAACTAGCTGCAGTCAACAATCAATCCTCCAGAAACCACTGAAACCCTCTATCCTCTAGCCCCACCATGGGGGGAAAGCTGTACAGGAATCTTCAAAAGACTGGATGAGTCCTGGGGGAGTAAGTTGCTGGTCAGGGGAGGAAGGACTGGAATGAGCTTCCACCACCAAGTCACACAGCAGAAAAACCTTGATTAATTAAAAAAAATTCTCCACAAGCTACAAAAATCTTTTTATTTATTTATTTGTTTATTTTTTTTGATAACTGGGTAGGTGCACTAGACACAAAAGTGATTATTTTCAGGCATGGCCCGGGAGGTCACAACATAGAGAGATACAGGTACAAGGCATACAGTGTCAAGAAATGCACAGCACATCACATATCGGAAGTGAACAATTTTAAGACAATAGTAGTACCAGGGCACATAAAGTGTATTATACAAACAGAAGGTAAGTGTCCGCAAATAAAGTTATAGTAATATCACATTTAAAGTGCGGAAATGCAAAAAAGTATCATTTCAGTATAAGAATGTCATACAACCAGCTGGCTGAATATCAGTTTTGGCAGGAGGTAGGGAGATAGGAAATGCAGAAGTATAGCATAGCGAGAGAGAGGGAAAGGGATGGGAAAAAGGGGGTAGGATAGAATTAGTGGTGGAAGCAGTAGGAGCAAGGTGCCAGCTCACACCACAGAAGACAGGAGGGAACTGTGAGGCAGCAATAGCAGAGGGAGCCATGACCTATGGTGGGTTGAAGCAGGTGCATTGGGCACATACAGCATGGAGGGAGCAGTGCCTCTTCTTAAATGTGGCATGACTAGAGGCCAGGTGTACATCTAGGGGCAGCGAGTTCCAGTAACTGGGAGCTATGTGGACGAAACCTGATTTCCCTTTAGTTGTTCTACATCTGGGAATGCTAAGCAAGGAAAGGTCAGCAGTTCAGAGGCCACAGGAGATGGGCTGAGGAGTTAGCACAGAGGCGAGGTAGGTAGGCATGTTGGACCGCAGTATACTGCCCAGAAGGTTCACAAGAAAGAGGAGCCAGTGGACAATGGGGGGGGGGGGCACAATTTAGGTCTGTATACAGTAGGCAGTGATGTCTTAACCTGGAGGATGCAGAGGCGGATCGTCATATATTGTTATAAGTTGTGTCTCACCTTTGAAGAGAAGCCTTAGATGCATTACTATAGATTATGGATCCATATGAGAGTGACAGGATTAGGATTCCTCTAGCAATGGCCAACCTGTAGACAGTATGGCGCAGTGGTTTAAGGCTCTGAGCTACAAATCTGGAGACCTGGGTTTGAATCCCACAGCCCCCACTTGCATACTGTGTGACCCTGAGCAAGTTACTTAACTTCCTTGTGCTCCCAGGTTGCACCTGTAAACAAGTTTTCAGCTTAGTGTGTCTCACCTGGTTAAATAATTGAAAAACCAAAAAACAAACCTTGCAGTAGGGGTTAGAATATGGCTCGTCTTGTAGGCTAAACCTAGTTTAGCATTGACAGCCTTACATGTGGAGGTTATATGCGTGTCATAAGTGAGTGCTCTATCAAGCAAGACACCCAGGTATTTAAAGAAAGTTACCACCTCCAGTGGGGAACCATCAGCCCAGGAGACTCGGAAAAGATCCCAGCTATGTTTTAGTTTAACAGATGAACCAAAGAGCATAGCCTGGGTCTTGCCGGCGTTGAGAATAAGCCTATTTCTGGTGATCCAGGACTGAATTTTTAGTAGGTGCATAGAGAGCTTTTGGTTAATAGACTGCACATTATCTGAGCTAGTGTACAGAACAAGGTCATCGGCATATATCAACGATGAACAGGAGGATGTTTTGTGCTATGTTACTACAAAGATTGAGAAGAGCAGAGGTCCAAGGATAGATCCATGCTGTACACCAACATCAATGACTGCTTTTTCTGAGGTGGCAGAGTTGAATTTTACAACTTGAGTCCTCTTAGACCGATAGCTACGAAACCAGGTTACAACTCCGGATGAGAAACCCAAGGCTTGGAGATTAGCAAGCAGAAGAGGGTGGTTAACAAGATTGAAAGCCTTCATCAGATCAATAAATACTGCACCAGTTAGATGACTCTGATCCATGGCATGAAGTATGTCATTTGTTAGCTGTAATAAAGCAGTTTGAGTACTGTGGCCTCTTCTGAAACCATGTTGGTTTGTGTAGAGGAGATTGTACTTGGAGAGGTGTTCTGAGATCTGTGCTGCGACAAGCTTCTCAAGGACTTTATTTAATACTGACAGTATACATATTGGCCTGTAATCAGCTATGTCTTTTTTGTTGCCTTTTTAAAAATCTGGCGTGACTCTGTCCAGTTTCCATATATTGGGCACCACGCCTTCACTCAGGGACATATTGAGTATTCTAGACAGCGGCATACATGTGATATCTCCCTCTTTACGCAGGAGACTCCTGTTTTTTTTGACTGAACTCCCTCCCTCCCTCCTGGGAAACAAAATCTCCTGCTTAAGTAAAATTCTGTCCAAAATATCCATGTTTTTTGGGCAGATAAAGACTCATAAAAATTATATCAATGATGAACAATGTATCTGATGACATTATATGACTAGTTTATTCTTTTTAGTGCTTATTCTTGACAAAATGAAATACATAAAATTTTTGTAAAGACTTTTTTCTTATTTTTTTGACACCATTTAGGGACAAACTCATGATGTTACGGAATCTCCCTACTAGTAGGCCAGTCTCCCTCCTAATTTGACCCAAATCTCCCTCTTAAGCAAGTTGGTCATATCACATGTATGCAGCGGTCCTGCAAAGAATGGGGCAGCTAGCTTTAAGAGTTTAGGTTCAAGGCAGTCAGACCCAACAGCAGTACTGTCTAATATAGTATTGAGATGTTTGAGGACATCCTTCTTCAAGATAGCTTTAAAGCAGAATGGTGGCGTCATTGTCATGATCTTCGGGTTGGGGGATCCAGAGATTAGTTCTTGGGAGAAAAAGCAGTGGTATTTTTGGAGTGGTCAGAGAAGTGAGTATTGAATGTGTTAGCAATTGTGCATGAGTCATTAAAGTGAACTCAATTTAGTAGCATGTCACTGGTGTGAGTTTGCTTTGAGCCGAGGAAAGTTTTTATATGTGACCAACATTTCTTAGGGTCACCAGCCGTATCCACCAGTAGGCTATTACAGTATTGGCTTTTTGCATGCCTTATTCATGTTTTGCACTTAGATCACTGTTCCCTGTAGATATTAATGTCAGCTTTGAGACCGGACGTTTTTAACTTTCTCCAGCATTTGTCCCTATTCTTGAGGGTTGCAAGGAGGTCTTTATGCAACCACCTGGTTTGTTTACCACAAACTCGCCGAATGATGACCGGAGTATGTTTGTCCTGGAGCAACACAAACCTACTTAGGAAAGCATGGAGGGCAGCATCCAAATTCAGTGATTGGTAGACAGGTCAGTCAGTGTGAGACACATCATATAGAAAATGAGCCTGGTTTAAGTTGGCATAGCTCCTGAAGAATGGGGGGGATGGTGAGATTGTAGATGGACTCCAAATACAGGAAACGGGAAAGATCACTGATAGTGTCCAGCAGAGTTCCTGTCGCTACAATCCTGTCCACACAATTTGTTAAGACCCAATCAATAAGGGTGCTGGAATCAGCAGTCACAGACATTCGTGTAGGGTCAGCAATGATTTAATGTAAGTTGTAGCTCTGCACCAGGGATTGTAGGGTATCCTGGGATTTGCTAAGCCAGCTTAAGTTCATGTCCCAGAGGATGATGAGTTCATTGTTTCCTGCATATGCAGCCACATGTTCCAGCAACTCCACTAGGCCATTTTGCCCACATTTGGGGAGATTATAGGCACAGATAATGTGAAGTTTCTTAGCTTCTAGTCTGAGCACAGTGTGGATGTATTCACACGAAGAGTTACGCTTGTCAGTTATCATAGTTAGGTTAAGATTGTTTTTGAAACAGATTGCCACACCCCAGCATGCTTTGGAGGTGGCCTGTCATGCCTAAAGAGGTTGTAGTTTGGGAGCATGCAGCAGGTATCTGGGATCGAGGGCTTTAGCCACATCTTAGACAGAGCACATCCGGATGGTAGTTAGCCACCCAGGCTTCAAGTTCTGCATGATTGTGGAGAAGACTCCTGACATTAAGATGGACAATGTGCAGACCTTTCATATCATAGCCAGCACAATTTATAGATACTGTAATTCTTTAGTTAATTAAATTTCAGGGAAATACTAATACAGCAGTAACAACTGCCTTTGTTTATTTTCCTGGAATATTAACAGCCAGTCACTAGATTTACTGTTTTTTATTACCCAGTAATAACCTTTCTTTAAAAACTCATGTTCATTTTATAGTAAAATGACTAAATAAATAGGCTACAGTAACATATTTGCTTGCTAGGCAGGATTGTGAGTACTCTCTGAAGTTTTACCATAGATTCTCATTCATTGTGAGCCCCTGCTCACACACACACCACACACACACACACACACACACACTTCTAACACAAAGCCTTTGCCTCCTCTAGCTATAATGGACTCTGGGTGTAATGGGCAAAAGATGGGTGCATGGCTGCATTCATTATAAAAGGCTCACACTGCATATTACTTATTTAGAAACTGGTGACCAGGAATTAGGGAGGCAGTATAGTGCAGTGGTTTAAGGCTCTAAGCTGCAAATCTGGGTTTGAATCTCACAGCCCCCACTTGCATACTGTGTGACCCTGAGCAAGTCACTTAACTTCCCTGTGCTCCCAGGTTGCACCTGTAAACAAGCTTTCAGCTTAGTGTGTCTCACTTGGTTAAACAATTTGAAGAAAAAAAAAAGGCATAGCAAGCCATGGCTTGTTCCCATGTGAATGGTACCTAGAAAACTACACCATGTAGGTTAACTGGTACGCTTCTACTGTAGTAACACTGTGCCTACCTGAGTGCCATTTAAGATGTATGTTGCACTTTCATTGTCAGGAATTGGATAAATGTAATTTACCCCTGGTATATGTAACTAACACCTAGTCATGTACAGTTCCATCGCTACACATAATCTCTCTGTGCAAGTATACTTGTCTGTTCTGTGTAAAATGCTGTTATCTGATCATGGTTATATTGTTCATGCTGCATTTGACTGTGTACTTTACTCCTGTATATGTAACTAACTCCGGGTTGCCCCTGAAAAAGAGAACGTTGGTCTCAGTGGGCCCACCCCGGTTACCAAAATTTAAATAAATGTAGGTAAAAACAAAATAATAGTATAAATACAGTGTGGCCAAATACAAGTTAGTGCAAGCTGAATATAGTATGGACCTAAAAGATGAATTACTTGGAAGAATGGTACATAATTATAACGTAGAGGATAAACAAGGCACAAAATAAATAGGCAGATACTGGGTATGTACTATCTGTCTGACTACAGACACACACACACACACACACACACACACACACACACACACATGGTAACTAAATGAGGTAAATAAATATTAATATTTATTTTCACTTAAAACACATGTTATTTCACTTAGAACATGCTATTTCAATCTAGGAATTGTGGGGGAATAACACATTAACTCCACAGATTAGTGGTAAAACCTTTATAACAATAAATGATGGCCATGTGTGATGTACAAGGGAACATACCCACCGAGGGGACTAATTCGATAATAAGGCTGCAAGCCCAAAGGCAAATGGCTTTATTATGTAATTGTTCCACTAGATGGGTATATGGCCTTGTTTGCCAGACATAGCCATCATTTGTTTTATATAATAACTGCCTTAAATTGTTTTAGTACCAGATGTATTGGCTGGGTTGGTTTCCTGGTGAGTAGTGGTTGGAACCATTTCTGGGATTGCCATATTGGCCCCATGTGTTTCTGTAGTGCACTGGCATTTTGGTATTGTGTTCTCTTTTGAACCTTTTCATGTTTCAGTAGTGTAGAGTTACCCCAATGAAAGAGTTGTGTGTGGGCCAGTCATCCATTAGGTAGTTTCTGGGTCATGGAATGCAGTGGCGTGGTGCGGCTTCAGTGGTGTGCAACAGTTTGCAGTAGCATCAGTGGTTGGGAGTATGGTTTTGAGCAATGAGTGTCTTCAGGGCCTGTGGAGCCAGTAGATTTATTTGAACTTGGAGGCTGGAAATGGTGGTGCCACATGAAGAACATGGCATTCCAGGACATAGCTGGATGATGGAGGAAAGGCTGTTGGTGACTATAAACTGGGTGGGGGGGGGGCATTTATTTCTTGTGTGTGCCCTTCAAGTGATTTTTTTTTGCAGGTTCTCCAGGTGTCCTCCAGGTGTTTATTGTCGCACCTTCCAGCTGCTTTATTTTGCAGGTTCTCCAGGTGGTGGGGGGGTCTTGTATGTGCCCTCCAGTTTCTTTTTTTGCAGGTTTCCCAGGTTTCTGGGGGGGGGGCAGAGTTTTTTCTTTTAATATGGGGAAGAGGATTTTTTTCTAGGTATGTTCTTCCCTGCAGCTCTGTAGGTGTCCTGGGTTGGGGGGAGCAACAGAAGATTTTTACTCACAGTTTACAAGCTGTACACCTCTGGAGAAAGGGGAAATTGTTTAACCAGGAAAGGCACACTATGCCAGAGCTTGTTTCCAGGTGCAACCTGGGAGCACAAGAAAGTTAAGTGACTTGCTCAGGGTCACACAGTGTGCAAGTGGGGACTGATGGGATTCATATCTAGGTCTCCAGGTTTGCAGCTCAGTGTTGTTAACCATTGCGCTATACTGCCTTCAACTGGAGGTATACAGGTAACCCTTTGGAGATATACAGCCTTAAATGAAAGGTATAAAGGTAGCCCTCCAAAGGTATACAGCTTTAATTGGGAGGTTTACAGGTTTAATTGGTGAGGTATACAGGAAAATAAATGATAAAGGTTCCTATGGGGGAAGTGTCAACTGTGTGTGTATATTGATATTATATATATATATATTCTTTATGATACATTCTTACTACTGTAATAAATACTGCATCAATAACTGGAACTGGTATATTTATTAAGTAGCTGCTTTACGCTGCCTTGTAATTCAGTAAATGCATCAAAGAGTGAGCTAACAGATGTACGCTAATAATATGAACTAATGGTATATTACCATAACGCATACATTTTGTTTTCTTTAAGTGCTCATTTTTGATAACTGAAGCAGAGGGAGAATGTGGCGTGTCACACTCTCTCTCTCTTATCCCATGGGTATTGAAGTTGTAATCTTTGCTTAAGTACGTCATTAGAGCCTCTAATGCCCACTGTTTGCATGCAATGTCTCAAATCCATGCTCCACCATTTCAAGAAAGGCTTAAAAGATAAAATAAAGGTGATTTTCCAGTCTTACAGTGAATCAGAACCACTTGCAGTATCACGCTCTGTGAGATGCATCCATCACCAGCTGCATAGTTACAACAATGGTTTCTTGATGGGACATTACACTGAGGTCTATTTAGCAGAGTTTCAGTAATTGTCCAGATGGTGCATAAAATGATTTTCTGATTTCCAGAAAAAAAGTCACAGCTGGCATTCACAGACTGTAATTACAAATAATTCCCCCCAAATTTGAATTTCTGCTTATTCTATTTTCATTACTGAAGACATTTTTTAATGAAAACAAGCTCTTAGCCCGTTAGACTTCATCTGTCCCAGTTGCTTTTCCTGCCTTGAAGTCACCTGCCTGTCTTTTCTGGCCAAAGGCAGGAGGAACATAGAAGTAAAGTGGTGCTTCTAAGCCCTAGGTAGGATACAGAGGGAAAGAACAGTGGTAGTAACATTCTATGAGGTCCTACTGAGGCCATGTTATAATGCAAGGGAGCTGATTATGAAATACCAATTAAATGCATGACTGAAGGGTTAGTGTGAGGGGGAAAAGTTTTCAGTTCTTAGGTGATTAAGGCCTCACATGGAGAAGCTGGAGGCTGTTCAAGCAGGGTGGCCTACACCCCATCAAGGAGTCCAGGGTATTGGGGGTGAAAGTTTGCAGAGCACACAATAGCACATTTAAACCAGGAGAGAGGAGAGGCAGTACAGCAACTGGAGACAGGTACTCATGCACAACTGATGAATGCCAAACAGGCCTCCCCAGCGCTAGCCCAGATGGAAGGGATGACAGTATAAGACACAACTAGGGTAGTGGGGAAGCAGACAAAGAAACTGGGAGGATAGGAGTATGAATATAGAAAGGGGATGGTGAGGTATGGTGGGGTTTGTGACAAAAATGTGGGCTGGGGAAAGATGGGTAAAAAAATTCTTAGAGATGCTGAAAGCAGGGGACCTGAAGGGCTGTATGCCAAATGCCAGGAGCCTGGGGAATAAGACCTGTGACCTGCTGTCAAAGGTGACAGAAGCCCAGTTGGATTCAGTGGTGGTCATGGAGACGTTGGCTATAAAGCACCATGACTGGGACTTGATCACTTCAGGTTATTCAGTGTTCAAGAAGGTTAAAGAACAAGGAAGTGGTGATGAGATGGATTGTGTTATATGTAAGATAGGGCTTCAAATCCACAGAGATCAAGGAACTGGGATGGGGGAAGGGTAAAGGCATGGAAACACTATGGGCCCAGGTAGTTATAGGTGGGAGGGGAAGAGTATCAGGATTGGAGTGATAAATAGACCACCATCTCAGAAAGAGGTGACTGATAAGAAACTAGAGGAAGAGCTAGAAAGGCAGCAAAGCAGGGGGAGGTGCTGCTAGTGGGAGACTTTAAAATGCCAAAGGTGAGCTGATGCATCCCAGTGGCAACGTGCAAGAAACCAGTTGCTGGTAGAGGCATTTAAGAAGACTTTTCTGATACAATACAGAGTGAAGAGGAACCTACAAATGAAGAAGTCATACTTGATCTAGTCCTCACAAATGGGTAGTATCAGGATAGTGACAGCTCAGGAACCACTGGGAACCAATTACCAACAGACCATGTGGTTCAACATCAGACTGGAAGCAGACAGAAAGCAGTTGCAGACAGAAGTGCAGGTCTTGTTAAAATGCAGCAGTTGGGGAGGAAACTGGAGGACATGTGGCTACAGTGGGGGTGGACAACAAATGGAACTTAATTAAAATGGGGTATAGAGGCCACACGTCTCTGAGTAAGGGTGGTAGGAAAAAGCAAGAAAGGAAATACACTGTGTCACACAAAAAGATATGGGGGAGGCAGTAAACGAGAAATAGAAGGCTTTTAAAAAGTGCAAAATTAACCAGGTGGAGGATGATATACAGGACTATTGGAACAAAATGAGTGAGGCCAGCAAGATAATGAAGAGGGCAAAATAAACACTGAATTGCTGATAGTAGAGGGAATCCAGAAGAGAGACAAAGCATTTTTCATTACATATGGAAGAAATGCAAATCCAAGGAAGGGATAGTCAAACTAAGGAATAGGGTGGGATGGGAGGAGCATGACAAAGATAAGGCATACATACGGAACCAGTATCTTTGTTTAGCATTCACAGTGAAGGATAAGATGTGATTGCCTGAATGTGTCATCAAGGCAAGAAAGGAAGGGGATGAGAGTGTCAATATAGAACCAATTACAGAGGGATGGGTATTGAAATGACTAAATGCACTAAAGGTGGATAAATCAATTGGCCCAGATGGGCTACATCCATGAGTGCAGAAAGAGATGGGACAGGTCCTGACCGCACTACTGGCAGATCTCTATAGCCAATTGGAAATGGGGAGGTAAGTATGGACTGGAAGACTGCAGATGTTTCTTTGTATAAGAACAGAAGTAAGGAGGAACAAGGACACTATAGACCAGTCAGTCTGACATCTATAGTAGGGAAGTTACAAACATACGAATGTGCTAGCAGATAAAGGCCTTATGGTCTATCTAGTTGGCTTGGGTGTGCAGTTCCCCACTGCATTTTACAGAGGGAACTGCCCCCCCCATATTCTCCTTGACTCCTGTCAAATACCCCCCCACTCCTCTACCTGCAATTTTCTCCCTTACCCTGTCCCAACCTCTCTTGAAGCTGTCCACCATTTTTTAGAGATACCATGTCCTCCTGCAATTCATTCCACTTAGCCACTACCCTCTCAGTGAAAAAGTGCCTCCTCAGCTCCCTTCTGAACCTTCCTGGTATCAGCTTTAGGATGATGCTCCAAGTGGTCTTGTTTCTGCAAAAGCTGAAGAGGCCCTCCATGCTCACCCTGTTTATACCTTTAAAGGAGAACTGCACTGAATCTATATGTCATTTTCCCCAGTAGAAGCTGCTTTTAAATATTGGTTCAAATTCTGTTCTTGCAGTAGCTATCTAGACTTATCAGCTATCCTAGTGGGTGACTGATTTACATGCTGCTAGTAAGAACCATTTAAGAACTGTATGATGTAGTTTATGTCCCTGTTCTACTCTTCTATTGTTGGCACAATGCATTCATGTTCTATTACAGAACTCTGTGGTTGAATGGGACATAAACTACATCATGCAGTTTTAAAATGACACTTAACACTAGACTGTAAAGCAGAGACACCCAATGAGGTTACTAAAAGGCCTGTATAGATGGAACAATAAAATAAATTTAACCAGTACTTAAAAAACAGCTTTTATTAAGAAAAATGACGTAGAGGTTCAGTGTAGTTCTCCTTTAAAGCATTTTGGGTCTCAGCCATGTACCCCCCTCCCTTCTGTCCTCAAGAAAGTACATGTTGAGCCCCCTGAGCCTCTCCTCATAGGTGTTACCTTTCTGGCCTTGGATCATCTTTGTTTCCATTCTCTGTACTGTTTGCAGCAAGTTGATACCCTTCTTTAGATAACAGGACCAGTACTGCACATTGTACTCTAGGTGTGGTCTCACTAGAAACCTGTACAGCTGCAAAATGAGATCTGCCTTCCTGCTGGTGATTCCCCTGGCTATGCAGCCCAGCATCCAGCTTGCTTTGGCTGCAGCCTTCCTGCATTGTGCTGAGTGTTTCAAGTCACTGTCGATAATTAAACCCAGGTCCTTTTCCTTCCCTGACATGGTAACCTGCACACCATCCAACCAGTAGTCAATCTCTAGAATTTTTGCACCCTAAGGGCACAGCTTTGTTTTTTGGTGTTGAACCCAGTTGTCAAATGCCAGATCACTTCTCTAGCCTAGCCAGTTCTTCCTGGAGTTTCTACCTCCCCTCCTCTGTGTCCACTCTCCCACAGAGCTTGGTGTCATCTGAGAAAAGGGAAATCTTTTTTTTTTAACTTCCGATTTCTCCTCCTTCCCCCCCACCCTGGAGCTGTGCTTCTTCAGGAGACTCCTAAGTGCTCCCCCCCCGTGACTGGCCTACCTGAATCCCTGGAGGTTCCCCCATGGAGCCATGGCTATACCCCCCAGGTGGGTATGGGGTGGGGCCCAGCGCCCCGACATCTACGAGTTTCATCGGGTCCCCCGGTAGTCAGGCAGGCCATCACAATTAGGGCTGGCACTGGAGCTCTGTCTACCCATGCTCCAGTGGTGCTTTTTCTGGCTTTTTTGCTGTGTGGTGTGTGCCCTGACATCAAGGCATTACATGCTGATGTCCACCACACAGCTCCCCCATTGATCTGTCCTGCCAGCTTGCTGTACCTCGGGCCTCCACCCGGGGTCAGACAAACCATGGATCTTGTCCCCCCCCGGAGAAGGCAAGCAGTCCCTGGGATGCTCAAGCCTTCTCTCCCGGCTGGCCCTCCAGCGACCAGAGTCCGCACCCAAACCCAGGTCACCGGCATTGTGAGAGGAAATCCAACCGCTGAGCTGACGGGCTGGCCTCGAACAGGCAAGTCTTACTTCTGATCCTATCTGCGATGTCACTTGAATATGTTAAACAACACTGGACCAAGCACAGAGCCTTGTGAGACCCCACTGATCACGCCCTAGCTTCTGAGAATTCCTCCCCCCAACTACCACCTTTTGACTTCTGTCCTGTAGACAACGTCTGACCCACCCTACATACTTAGCCCCTACCCCTAGCTTTTCTAGCTTCCTGACCAGTCTCCAGTGAGGTACAGAGTTGAAGGCCTTGCTAAGTCCAGATACAGGATGTCAACCACTTGGCCCTTGTCCACTGTCCTGGTGACTCAGCTGAAGGTGTCAATTAGGTTCATCTGGCAGGCCCCCCCGGACACAAACCCATAGTGCCTCACATCCTGGAGCCCATTATCCTCCAAAAGGCTCACCAGTCTATCTTTCAGGATGATCTCCATCAGCTTGCCCATCTGAGGTCAGGCTGACTGACCTATAGTTCACTGTAGTTACTAGAGACTATAATAAAGGGGAGGCTTGTGGGGTTCCTGGAAGCAAATAGACATCAGAACATTAGGCAGTATGGGTTCATGGGATTGAGGTAGCCTCAGATGAACCTGATCAATTTCTTTGACTGGGTGATGAAGGTAGTGGGCAAGGGTCAGGCAATGGATATACTGTACCTGGATTTAAGCAAATCATTCAAGTCTTTCCCATGTGGGTGGTTGGTCAAGAGGCAGGAAGTCTATATTTGTGAAGTGAGGGAGACTCAAAACTCTTGTAAGCTTTTATCAAAATATATTTTATTTATTTCAGTGACTTTTATTCAGTTGGCCTACGCAACCAGAATAGCGTTATGCTTGTGCAACTGTGATAACTGTTTGGCCATTCACACTCTATTCCATGGGGAATTACCACCCTGTAGGGACACTGAAGGCAAAGAACCCTCAAAGAGGGTTCCACCCTATAAGTACCGTGGGAAAGATTCCCTTGGCTAAAGGTGCCTTAGGAAAAAGACCCCTGAGGAGAGAGAGGCATGCCACTGGAGGAGGAGGGGAGGATGGTGGGGAAAAGAAAAAGTGCTTCAGGAGGAGACTGGGAGGAAGTGCTTATATAGCTCAGGAAAGGGGTGTGGCTGGTTGCTCACCCCATTGAACTACAGGCATAAACGTTCAATTCAATGGGCCTTTGCAACCAGAGTAGTGCTACTCTTGTACAACTGTAATATCTCTTTGGCCTTTTGCACTCTCTGTTCCATGGGGAATTACCACCCTGTAGGGGTACCAAAGGCAAGAAACCCTCAAAGAAGGTTCCACCCCTAGAGGTACCACAGGAAAGATTCCCTTGGCTAAAGTTACCTTAGGAAGGAGCCCCAAAAAGAGCATTGAGCAGTAAATGTTGACTATGAGGTAGAGACCAGACTGACAGCAACAAGACAGCTTGATGAACCACAAATGAGATGCAGAGGTTGTCAGGATAACGCTGATAAACTGGATTACACTGATGACATCAGGGGCTTCCTGAGGAGAGAGGGAACAGTGAGTATGGCCACCATCCATCTCCATCCAACAGCGGAGACCTACCTAAGGAAACTAGGGAATATTATAAACAACTAACTATGTATTATGACCTTTGGCACAGGAGAGGGAAAATCCCCTTTTAAAAGGAGGAAACCTCTGGGGATCCATGGCCTTGGTTGCCTTCCCTCCAGGCTAGGGGTTGTTTATTTAGTGATGACTCAGATACTGCAATTTGGAAACCCAATTTCAGGGGATTTCTTTAATTTGGAGGAAATCTCTCACTCTTTCACTCTATGGGAAATCCTGTGGGTGGGTGTGAAGATAGCTCTGCAGCAAGGGAGAATCCCTTATAGGAGGGATTCCCATATAGGAGGCCCTCACCCTGGGTGGGAGGAGGAGGAGGAGAGCAATGACCACTGGAAGGCACTCAACTGGCCTCCTTGTGGGAGACCTAAGTGGAGGTAGATGTCTGAGGGGCATCCCTGAGGACTGTCTGAAGATTGAGCTGGGCAGGGATAAGGAGGTCAAGGAGACCAGGTGAACCACAGGTGGTCATAGGGATAATAGCTTTCAAAGGTGCCATGGTGAAGCCATAGCCAAAGGAGCGCTCTTGGGCTTGAGGGCTCCACCCCTTGGCACCTGAAGTCTTAAATTCTACATCAAGAGGTGTTACCAGTGAGTTTGACAATTGAAGCTCCATCTGGAGTGAGGACATTCCCACTATGGGCCAGATGAGAAGGACCCTGCCCCGAGTTTCACATGCTCAACATGCGGACTTCATGGTTACATAACGAGACAGTGGACTACAGGGTAAACCCTGAGCCAGAAAAGGTAATGGTCTTGGTTGGCATGTCTCCAATTTGTGAGTGAGAACATGAATCAGCTTCAATGTGCTAGATAGGAGATGGCTTGTGAAGCCGGTGGCTGTAGATTAGGTAGCAGGTTATTGATGAGAAGGCTGGGCAAATCCAGTGATGTTAGTGACAAGGAGGCAGGGTGAAGCCAGTGGCTGTAGATTTTGTAGCAGGTTATTGAGGAGAAGGCCTGGTGAAGCCAGCGGGGTTAGTGAAAGGAGGCTTGGTGAAGCCAGGTGGCCTGGGTAAGGTAGCAGGTTATCGTGCAAGCCAGTGTTTTAGAGATTAATAGTGGTAGCAGCATTTGGTGGTTTGACAGTAGTAACAACCAGTGGAAAACAAGCTGACCAATTCCATTATGGAAGCCGAATTGATGGTGACATAGAAGGTATGTGTTTAGGCAGTGAGAGGCTATAATGCCAGTGATTGAATCAATGAAGTTTAGTGTAAATGAATCAATGAGGCTCAGCAGATCGGAGAAACGCAGCAGAATTTGCAACAGCATTTGCAACATCAATAAAATGGGCAGCAGCAGCATAGGTAAGCATGATGCATCGCATGTGAGGTAAGCTGAATTAAGTATATGCTTGGCCACCCAGTTCCATAAAGGAGCAAATCATAGTTTACATGAAAGCATTTGATGCTTTGGTTTCAGCATGAATAGTGAATTGATATGACTGGCAAGAATACCTTAAATGCTATTAAGGTGGAGATAGGTTATTCCAGTAAGGAGCATGCAGTGCAATAATGGAATGCAGTGAATATTTGAAGTCCATGTAGGCTGCGAGGTTAATGATTTATGCATGGATAACTGAAAGCCATTTAAGCAAGAAAGCAGGGCAAAATCATATAGCTTACATAAAGCATGCTCCTGCTACTTGGAACCACAATGCCCCACTGTGTCATCACAGTCCCCTGCCATAGGAATAACAGGAAGCCACAAGCTGAGCACCATGAGATTAAACAGCACTGTTACATTGATAGAGTAGGAACCCCCAAAATAGAGGTGCTTTTACTGGCAAGGTCCTAAGTTAAGGACACAGCCAAATGATAGCAAGTCGCTGAGGCAGTAGAGCACTAATAAACTGCAGCAGAGCTGCACTATACTACAGAAAAGCAAGCAGGGGAACTAAAAGCTGGGGCTAGTATATGCCTGACTGAGCTAACACTGAATGAATTGAGCAGAGCTGCTGAGAGAGTACAGCAGAGAGTGCAGCTAGCTGGAACAGGATGAGCCTGGACCAGGTGCAAACAATTAAGGTGGTTAAGCACAGAGACAACAGAAGCAGCAGCTGAGCTGAAACATGCAGATAACAATTGCAGTTGCACTGATGGTTTGCTGAAATCTGCTGAGTAAATGGGAGCCTAAGGACCTGTCCACACTGCAGCTCGAAAACCCTTCTGTAACGTTACAGAGGGTGTAAAGCGCATCGGTAACGCCGTGCGTTTACACTGGTAACGTTACAGCAGGTGTTTTCGTAACCGTTGTAGAAACCTGTCAGAAGGTGGTTTCTACAACGGTTACAGAAACGGTTCCAAGGCTGTAACGTTACAGCCTGCCATCTAAATGCACCACCGTTTAGCCCCCAGTCCTCCGCTAGACCAGCAGGCAGTGCACCTCAGAGTGGCACTTGGGAGGCAGAAGAAGAAGGAAGCACTGGGAAGGCAGAGAGGCACGGGAGTACAGTAACCAGTGCAGCGAGGTGGAAACGGTACAGGGCAGTGCCTGCACAAGGTCTGAGGCAGGGAGACCAGAGCAGCCGGGTGCATACACCTGAGAGATGAGCAGTCAGGAGGCATAGCATGGCAATAGGGGGTGCTGCCTGCCGCAGCTGGCCAAGGACTGTGAGGGGGGGAAGAGCACTGGTGCCTAGGGAAAACAGTGGGCATAAGCAATAGAGAGCCATCAGCAGATGCCAGCACTGTGTGGCACAGGTGTGAAGGGTCCCCAACAACTGCCAAAACCCAAGACCAGCCCCAAGAGGACAGCAGTGCCAGAGCATACCACAACAGCACCACTGCAGAGCGACCCCAGCCCCCAAGCACTGCCTGTGACTGGTGGAGGTTACATAGAACTGCGCCAAACAGTGACCACAGCCACACACCACACTGCCCACCTGCAGGACCATGTCAGATCACGGTGCCATCTAGTTTGATGAGGCCACAAAACTCCTGGTGGAGTTCTGGACACAGGAGAAGGTGCAGGCAGAGCTAGCCAGTGCAAGGCACAACACAAAGGTGTACCAGAAGGTCTCGGAATACCTGTATGCGAATGGTGTGGAGCGGACAGCAAAGCAGTGCCGTGATAAGATAAAGCAACTGAAGATGCGGTACCATAAAACCAGGGACAGCAACAGATGCTCGGGGGGTGCGCATGTGGTGTGCCCCTTCATTACACACTGGATACCATACTGGGAACACGGCCTACCACCAAACCAGCGTTCATCCTCGAGAGCTCACAGGTGGACAGCCCCGAACCGGGCATGGAGGATGATGGGGACACCACCAGGGATGCGTGCCAGCACCTGGGGAATGAAGACATTGACGGTGTGCAGCAGGAGTGCCCCAACACAGGTGAGTGCATTGTGCAATGTGTATGCTGGGTTCTTGTATGCTGGTGGGGGTGTATCCTGGGCATACAGCACAAGGTGATAGGCATGGCATGGGTGGTGGCACTGGTTCACTCGAGTGAGGTTGCATGTGGCACCTGAGGTGTGCGTAGGCACACAGGTGAGTGGGAGACATGGGCATGGGGCTGTGTTTGGCGGTGGGGGGTAGGGGTTGGGTACGCACCTGTGTGTAATGGTGACAGGTGTGTTCTGCCATTCAAGGGCAAGACCCCGGTGAGGGGACATCTGTGGACACTGACACAGTGGAGGTCTCCCCAGTGTCCTTGGTCCTGCAGGATGTGATGTCAGGAACTTCCAGTGATGGCTTCACTTTGGGGGAAGGCCACCATGCGAAGTGGCAGGGCGACCAGACACCCCTGGTGAACCTCAGGAAGAGGAAGTTGAAGATAGCATGGATGGCAGAGGTCCTTGGGGCAGTGATGGAACCTATGCATAGGATGATGCAAGAGCACCACAGGGAGCTGATGGATATGGAGAGGGAGTGGGCATGGGAGGAGAGGGCATTGGAGGAGCGCTTACGGAGACAGGAGGCAGAGCAGACAGAGTGGTTCTTCACACAGATGGTCCAGTTACTGGCCATGCAATGCCAGCAGCCACCACCTGCAGCCCCACTGCAATGGCCGGGTGCCATCCCCATGACACAGACCACCGCAGTCTCCCATCCCCCTGTGGTCTGTTCCCCCATGGGTGTGCCACCATGCCAGTGGTAACTGCGTACCACAGTGTGATGGCAGACCCTGCCATCACCCACCCATCCACCGCTGGTGGACACACAGGCTGTGTGGCAGAAGCGGCCTCCACCAGGATGCATCCCCCAGCTGTGCCAGTGCCCCGCAGGTGTAACCCCCCACTACAGGATGCGGTGTACATGGGTGGTGTCACTGCCTCCACCACCCAGCCGCCCACGTCCAAGGCAACACCAGCTGGTGCCAGCATGGCACAGCTGTACCCCACAGGTGTCACGCCAGCCACCGCTGGCATGCACACAGCACCCCAACTTCCGATGCATGGTGCCGGTGCTTGGCACATTGCTACCCCCTTGGATCCCACAGCAGGCATGCCCAGCTTCACACAGGACCTGTACAGCAATGAGTTCTGGTGGATGGCCCTGTGATAACCCATGCAGCATGCAGGGGTTGGCTGAAAGGTGTGTCCTGTCTGTTACCACACGGGAATCCGTGTTTGTTATCCCCCCCCACCTTGATGACGCTGCTGGGGTCCGCTCAGTGACAACAGTGCCTGGTTCATGTTGGCACAGAGGTATGTCCCGGCTGTGGCACTCAGTTGAACAGTGCAATTCGTGGGTCGCACGCACTGTTACATGGTGTCTCTGCAACACGCTGTGCCAGGGGTTCCGATACAGTATGGCCACACGGGTGCCTGGATTAGGGCACCACCTGTGCATAGTTTTGTTTTTCATTGTTTCAGTTGACATGACAGTGACCCACACGTAGGTTCCTTTGTAAGGTTGGTGTATGGTGCCGCCAATATGGTGGCCCAGTATTGTGTATTGCATTGTTAGTTCACATGACAGTGTCATTTTTGCTTTGGGGATATGTGGTGTTATGCAGCAATGCACATGGTCCACTGCATGGCCATGCTGCTGCTGCACATTGATTGCTTGTGTTTCTGCCACCAGAAGTCATGGTGGCATTGGATTAAAGGCTGTCTTGTGTCACCATACTGTGTTGCTGGTTTGCTTGGGCAGTGTGCATGCATGCGCACATTGCTTTGTGGGGCTTCCAATTCCATGGGTTGCTGGTGTGGGGGTCCTGGATGTGTACCCTGGCTGCACAGTGTATGCTGGTGCATGCAGCTTGCTTCCAGTGACAGTGGGCCTTGGTTTTCCATTTCCTGGTGGTGCACCGCATGCATGTCTGTGGGACACAGTGGGTTCCCTGTACCCAGCATGTGTTGGTGCATCACTGCACACCTTCATGCCATTTGTAGGGGCCTCCCCTCCTTACCGTTCCATGCTTTCACCTGCTGCTTACCCTTGGTCCCCCACAGGTGCACATGGGCACACGGGCACACGTCGCTGTGAGATACTGAGGCATGTTGTGCCGCACTCACTGTGCCCTGTGTAGACTGGCAGCCGGGTGTTCGTTCGAGTGGGTTTCTGTCTTCACTGCTGTCTCCCCCAGGTGCACCATGGGATGCACTCCAAATTACAGAGGTTGGGTGCACACACTATTCACATCTCAATGTGGACAGGCTGTGCCAGTTCCTGACCGTTTTCACACCTGTTCCCTGGTAGTGTGGACACACTGTTACGTTTGCAGCCTGTAACGGTTTGGAACCATTTTCAGCTCTGTTGGGTGCAGTGTGGATGGGGCTTAAATAGCACAAGCACAGGATTAGCACAATACAAACAAAGGGCAACTGAATGCTGGAAAAAAACTAGAAAACCTCCAAAAGAAAGAAAATGCAAAACAAAAACACAAACACAGGAGGACCAGAAACAAGCAGCGCAAAGAAGCAAGTAGCATCAAGAGGCAAACTATACTTACCAAAAAACAGGATAAACACAACGAATAGACATCCTGCAGAAAGCAAGCAGAGCCCAAAGCACAAGGGAAGGAGGGAGGCAGATGCTGGGGGGGGGGGCAAAGCCCCAGCAGGTCCCAGGGGAGAAGGCAGAGATGGACAGAGCCTCTGGCTGGCAAAGAAAAAATGCTTCAGAAGGAAGCTGGGAGGAACTGCTTATAAAGCTCAGGAAGGGGGCATGGCTGGTTGCTCACCCATTGAACTACAGGCATAGCCTTTCAACTGAAGGCACCAAAATCAGCCCAAGCCATCATTTTATGACCCTGGGACCATTTGCTCAGTGCCAGAGGTGGCCAGGCTTTAAGACTGCCCAACTGCCACATCTTTCTAGCTTCAGAGTGCTTAGTTTTTATCTCAGTTGCCAACACAGTTAACAGAGTCACGAACATTTGCTTCTACTGATTTTGGTCGCTTCAATAAAATAATTGGAATAACTAAATTATATTTTTATAACAGCTTATAGGATTTTTCAGTCTTCCTCACATGACAAATACAGACTTTTTCTGCACAGCAGAGGCAGGCTACTCCACATTACCTCTCCTTTTTAATATCCTTCAAAGGATAAAGAGGGCATTTGGGTTCCCACCCCCTATAAAGCAAGAAGCAGAAAGACATTTTGGTGGGAGATAGGATTGCATGATGGGTAAGAAATTAGCTAAATGGTAGAATGGAGTTTACGATTTGAGATTTTTTCACTGTCTGATAAATATCTAGCATCATGTAATGTTTGGTAGAAGTACTTTGTATTGTTCACCCACAGTAAAGTGTGCACAGGATCTTGATTTTTAAATCTTTTCTCACTTTACAGAGGGACAGAACGTGGCTGCCCTCTCACTCCTCTGCTCTTCCACCCTGCTTGTGGAACCTTTTGCAGAGGCAGTTAGGGGAATGACAGAATCAGAGCAATTATTTCCAATGAACTGTCTGCCAAAATGATGCGATGGTGCATTCTGATGACATTGTGGTAAGTATGTGCGACAACTGAATGATTTCCTTGTTATGTTTAATAAATAATACTAATGCCTCTTGTAAAATTAAGGGTTATAGAGGAAATTAGAAAAAGAAGCCCAGCCAGTGACAAAAAAAAAAATTCTAACTGCTTTTCTGACTTTTAATTTTACATGGCCAAGAACGGCATTAAATATCTTGGCATCAAAACTGATAATGATATTGGCAGAATTGCAGAAATAAATATCCAGCTGATAAGTTACTGTAAGTAAAACATAAACTGTATTGTGGACCAAACTGTCTCTGTCACTGAGGTAGGATTACTAATATAAAAATGTTAAGTGACCCCTAATATTACTTATGTTCTACTTGTTTTTGTCTAAAGATTTTCAAAAATACAGATGGTATGTTCACTAACTTGGGGCTAGCAGTATAGTCCAGAGGTTAGAGTAATGAGATATGAATGAGCTTGTTACATCCAGCAGACCTGGGTTTGATTTCCACATCCACCATTTGCATTCTGTGCGAGGCTGAGCAAGTTATTTAGCTTCCCCAGTACTCCTAGGTCAAACCATGAAAGTCACAAGCGGGGTACCTCAAGGATCAGTCCTGGGGCCAGTCCTCTTCAGTATCTTCATCAGTGACATTGCAGACAGACTGGAGGGTAAGGTTTGTCTGTTTGCAGACGACACCAAGATCTGCAACAGAGTAGATGATCCAGATGGGGTCGGCAGAATGAGAAGAGATCTGGATAAACTGGCAAAATGGTTGGAAGAGCGGCATCTGGAGTTTAATGCAAAGAAATGCAAGATCATGCACATGCTAACATATTTAATGATTATTTTTCTTCAGAATTCTTTAATAATGACAATTATTATCCAAGGTGTAAACAAACCCACATATTCCCAATTATTAATGAGCAGGAAGTAAGAAATGTTCTTTCTTTACTAAAAAATTCTACCAGCTCAGGACCTGACAATATTAATGCTAGGTTATTGAAAGAAACCATTGAATCAGTCACTCTTCCGTTAACCTTGATATTCAACAAATCCCTGAAAGAAGGTTGTGTACCAAAGGACTGGCGTATTGCAACTGTTATCCCAATTTTAAAAAAGGGGAATAAATTTAGGGTTCATAACTATAGGCCAATTAGTCTTACATCATTAGTTGGAAAGGCCATAAAAAGAATAGTTAAATCCTATCCTGATTCTGAAATACACTTACTGGGGATTCAGGACTTAACGCAACATGGCTTCAAAACAGAATTATCCTGTACAACAAACCTGATCTCCTTCTATAATAACACTAGTAGGTTATTGGATAATCACATTCCATCTGATGTTATCCTTCTGGACTATAGCAAAGCCTTTGATAAAGTACCCCATTCATTGTTAACTGAGAAAATGTGCAAACTCGGTCTTTCAGATTACTTGATAAATTGGGTATCACAATGGTTATATGATAGAACTCAGGCTGTTAGGGTTAACAATTCAATGTCTATACCCCGTAGGGTTGCTAGTGGTGTCCCTCAGGGGTCAGTCCTGGGTCCCACCCTGTTTAACTTATTTATTGGGGACCTATTCATCACCTCCAGCAACTTTTTAACTAAGTTTGTGGACGATACTAAACTGGGAGGAAGGGTGGACACAGCTTTAAATAGTGAAATTCTCCAGAAAGATCTTCAAACTATAGAAACATGGGCTAACAGAAAATCTATGGACTTTAACACTGACAAGTGTGTGTGGTATTACACTTTGGAAAAAATAACCCAAAAAATGTTTATCGGTTAAATAATATGCTAATTAAAAGTTCTGAATATGAAAGATACCTTGGGATTATGATTAACACTAAATTATCTGCCAATTTATACTGTAACAGAGTGGCAAATACAGCAAACACTATGCTGAGGCAGATAAATAAAACTTTTGTAAATAAATCTGAACAATGCTTGGTCACTTTGTATAGATCATATGTTAGACCCTATCTTTACTATGCTTCTCCATATTGGAGCCCTTATCTCAAGAAGGATATCTTTAGAGTGGAACAAGTCCAAAGAAGATTGACTAGGATGATACCTAGATTAAAAAAAGACTCTTATGATATCAGATTAACTAAAACAGGACTATACTCCCTGGAAAGAAGAAGATTGAGAGGTGACCTCTTACTTCTATTTAATATTTTAAAATGCCCAATTCAGATGAAACTATGCAGACTGACATATACAAATAAACGCATTATGGGTAGATTACATAATAAACAACTAACTGTAGAATGGGTAAATACAAATTTAAGAAAAAACTTCTTCATTGTTAGGGTACCTCAGATCTGGAATTCACTTCCTGAGTATTCGGTAAATTCAAAAACCCTTGAATCTTTTAAAAAAAACTTAGATACGTGGTTAACAAACACATGAAGGAAATTGACCCACTATTGTAGGGGACAATCTCGATGGGCAGAAATGGCCTTCTTTTGTCCAGTATATCCAGTATATCCAGTATAGGGAAGAGAAACCCTGAAGCCACCTATAGGCTGGGAGGGGAGTTGCTGGCAGTCACAAGGGAAGAAAGAGACTTGGGCATCACCATCACAGATGACCTGAAACCATCCAAGCAGACCACTAAAGCAGTAGGTAAGGCTAGGGGGATGTTGGTGTGTGTTAATAGGGGTACCACAAGTCGTAAGAGGGAAGTAATAATCCCTCTTTACAAGACACTGGTTAGGCCCCATCTGGAGTACTGCGTGCAGTACTGTCGGCCACACCTTCACAAGAACATTAACCAAATTGAGGCAGTCCAGAGAAGGGCAACCAAAATGATGCAGGGACTGCATCAGAAAACATATGAGGACAGATTAATGGCGCTCAATATGTATAGCCTAGAGCAAAGGAGGGAGAGAGGTAATATGATTGAAACATTCAAACACCTTAATGGCATTATCAAGGTGAAAGAGTCTAACGTGTTTCAATACAAGAAATATAGCAGGACAAGGACATAGCATGAGATTAGAGGGAGGCCGATTAAGGGGTAATGTGAGGAAGTTCTTTTTCACAGAAAGGGTGGCGGATGCATGGAATGGCCTATCTTAGGAAGTAGTAGATATGAATACAGTGCAGGGCTTTAAACAGGAATGGGATAGGCATAAGGGAGCAATACAGTTGAGTATGAATAGATAGGTCATTGACTGAGCAAAGGCCGATGGCACATTCATAAGGTAGAAAAATAAATGGGCAGACTGGATGGGCCTTGCGGTCCTTATCTGCCATCAGCGTCTATGTTTTTTATATTTCTATGTACAGGCACTTGAGCCTAATGGGCCTTATTTGGTTACCAAAGAGCAGACAAATAAAAAATCATATAGAATGGTAGAAACACCAAGAATAGCTTTATCAAAATCACAATAGTCACTTGAAAAGGGGGGGGAGGTAACTCTACCAGCTCCTTCCTTCATTATATGGCTTTCTTAACAGAACTTCTTATCATACTGTAATTTAATGTGTGATAGACCAGTTGTGTAAGCAATAACCCATAACAGGGCATGCATTCTAGAGAATTAATTCACGCCCCTGGTGAATTGGAAAGCACAAGGGCAACAGCCGAGTCACTTTCAATACACTTAAGGAGTACATTAATCTTCAGAAATCCATGCCCTGAAGTAGATTACTGTGCTTATGAAATTGAAAACATTTTGTTTAATAGAACAGGTTTTATTTTCTTGTAATTCGATTGTTGTTAGAATATTGACTGATTACGTTGTCTCATTGATTGGAGTTTCTTCAATGCTGTACCTACTGTATATTGACTCGGCACTTGAATTCTTTATTACAGAATTCACCAAAATCTGTGACAGATATGCACCCCTCAAAAAATAAAAGGTCAGGGGTACACCATCTGCTTGGATCACCCCTGAGCTTCTTGCTCTCGTGAAAGAGAGGGACAGGCTGTGGTCTGTTGTTAGGGAACAATGCACCAGAGGGATTAGGCTGGCCAAATATGAGTAATACAAGACCTAACAAATCCATAATTGGAGAAATCTGAAAAGATTTTGGAAGAATATTTTGGAGCTTCTTGGCAAAGGGAAAAAAGCACCCCAAGAGTGCTCATGGTTGATGTGAAAGAGGTCCTAGAATCCTATGAGATAGCTACAAGATTCAATGAATCTTTCGCTGACCTCATTGCTGTCATCCCCAATATACCAGACAAGCTGCCTGTGGTGGCATTGATCATAAGGCTAGCCTCTTGGAGGACTGCAACTCAAGGCACTCCATATTCTACTTCAGACCTGTCACAGTCAAAGACACCCTCAAATATATCAGGCAGGGCCTTGGTAAAACCAGGTTGGGGAGACTCTCTTGACATGCAGCTACTTGCACTGGCTCTGGAGGAACTCTCCTACACCATCTCCAAATTTTTTATTTCTCTCTGTGGAATGCCCAGTTTCCTGAGAAATGAAAATCTGCACTGGTTACACCAGTCTTTAAAACTGGTGACTGCTCCATCCTGGCCAACTATAGACCTATCTCAATTATCTTCCTGCAGTCTAAGGCCCTGGAAAGAATTGTGTTGGATCCACTAGTCGCTTACCTTGAACAGTACAAATTACAATGTGCCCAACGTCATGGCTTTAGGAAACTCCACAGCACTAACACATTACTGATAGAATACACAAACTACTTAAACAAGGACCTTGATGATGGAAGCATGGTTGGAGCCATACATATTGATCTTACAAAGGCCTTTTACCTGGTCAACCACAAGCTCCTGCTTGGTAAGCTCATTGCTTTTGGCCTGTGCAAGGACTCAGTAGCCTGGTTCCAAAGCTGTCCATCTGAATGCACACAGCGTGTAAAAATGTTATGGCTCCTTCTCTGACACCCAGAGTGTATCCATAGGTGTGCCATAAGGGTTCATTCTGGGTCCTCTCCTCTTTGACCTCTTCATTAACTAACTGTCTGGTGCCTGCAGGTCAGCTAATGTTCTCCTATATGCAGATGATGCTGTCATTTATGTTAAAAGCAACAACCCTGGTAACCTCACCTCTAGCCTCCAAGGTGATTGATGCCTCAGAAAACTGGTTCTCTATTAATAAACTTGTCCTCAACTACAAAAAAAAATTGTGCTTTCTATTAGCCCACAGATGAGGAATAAGGCCCCACCTTCACATCCCCAATAATAAAGGTCAGAAGCTAGAATAGGTGGAAATGTTCAAATATCTTGGAATGGTGCTGGATGACACATTATCCCTTGCATCCCATGTTGATAACCTGGTGTCATCTGTAAAGAGAAGGATGGGTGCCCTTTTCAGAAATTATAGCAACCTTACAGCTGACACCAGGTCATTGGTAGTGTGCAGCTCCATGCTGTCCCTCATTGACTATTGCCTACCTGTATATGCAGGAGCCTGTGCCTTGGTACTAAGCAGGGTTGAGGTGGCCTACAATAAAGCCCATCACTTTGTGCTAGGGGCTGACAAGCACACCCATGACTATACTGTATGTGCACAAACAAACTAGCTACCTTTAACTAGTAGAATTAAACTACAAACATGTATACTAGCCAAGAAAGCACTGCTAAGCCTAATACACCCTACTCTAAAAAAAAACTGTTCCGCCCCATTGGAAACCAAAACAATGCAAAGAGTATGGCCAGGAACACCTTTGGATTACCTCTATATGGAACTCTGCTGGATAAACACTCTTTTGCTGTTAGGGTTGTAGGCTGGTTAAATTAACTCTCTGAATCCATGCAGACCCTTCCCAGGATAGACCAATTCAAGAGAGTCCTGAAGGATGTGTTATAAAATGGGAAGGAAAAATGCACCCTGGTGATTGGCTACTACCTGTGCATTACATTAATCTAATGCACAGGTAAGAAAAGGTGCCAGGCATGTGTGGGCGCTGATTTCCCTACAGTAGTTTTGCCCCGTAGAACGCTGGCACTTCAATCGGTAACCATTTTTTCCTGTCAGATTGCTTTGCCAACTACTGTATATACCAGCCATTTGACATGTCAAGTGTACAAGAGGTCAGTTTCAAGGTAACCATGACTGAAGAAGTAGAGAACAACTTCCCAAATGAAGAACAAAGTGCCAACCCAAGGGAGACAACAGCACTGAGTGAAATAAGCAACACTGTGAGTACCAGACATGCAAGTTTATCTCCAGGTGAAATTGATGAAATAGAGGATGGGCACAATGAAGTGAACACCCAAAAGACAACTGTTTGGGCATTAAAGGTGTTCAATGACTGGAGAGAGAAAAAAAGACATAAGCATGCCACAGTAATTGACCTAAACACAATTTTCAGGTAGTTTTATGCTGAGGTGCGTACCCCAAGTGGTACAGAGTACGCCCTTAGCAGTTTTTCTGGGCTGCATGCTTCTCTCAACTGGTACCTGAATTCCATGGCAGGTAGTCACAATCTAAACTTAATTAGTGACCCTGCCTTTAAAGCCAGTAACAACGTATTTGTTTCAGTGATGAAGCGGTACAGGCACAATCAAAAGACCGCTCCAAACATCATGGCCCGATCACCACAACAGACTTAGAAACTCTGAGGAAATCACTGGCTCTGTCTTCTGAAACTGTGCCTGGCCTTGTCCGCAAAGTATGGCTGGATATCCAGCTCTATATGGCAAGGCACGGCTGGCAAGGTCAGCGGCAATTAAAACCAGACAGCATAGTAATACAAACATCAGAAAGTGACACAGAATATGCTACCTTAGTGTACAATGAGCTGACCAAAAACCACAGTGATCCCTCTGAAAGAAATAAAGAATCTTATTGGGGGTTTATGTTTGCCATCCCTGGCTCTCCTCTCTGCCCAGTAGCAAGCCTCTGAAAGTACTTGTCCAAGTGCTGCCTGATGCCCCACCACTGTATTGTCATCCCAAGTGGTTCCAACAGCACTGCTTCAACACCCTGACAGCTTGGTATTCGTGGGAGCTGACGGGTGTAAATTATTATGCCTAAGCTGAGTCAAGAAGCTGGACTGTCGAAAGGCTATACAAATCATATCATTCGCACCACAGCAGTCCAGCTACTATCCAATGTAGGACTCGAAAACTGGCAAATTATGGCCATTACTGGCCACACATGTGAAGCCAGTTTACAGTTGTATTGGAGTGCATCCACAGAAGAAAGCAGATGTTGGAGCTACCTGCTTGCACCCAGATCTGAAACACCAACCTAGGAGGCAACAACCGAGGAAACCTCTCTCAGTAATGTGATTTCTACTACAAGCAACACAGCACAGCATGCTGGAGCAATGCCATTCAACCTAGCAAACTGTATTTTCAAAGGGAAAATCACTTTTATCAACAACCAGAATGAGAAGTAATGCAAATACAAATGACTTTTATTGTTTTATTACTCCCCCTCACTATAAAGTGTAATTTTGGGGTACAACTGCATTTCTAATAGTTTAAAACCTATCACAGTGTTTTTTCTCCCTTCCCTGTTAAAAGTTTTTTCAGCACTATTTTATCCTGTGGAAGGATATTTTCATAAAAATGCTTTGATCAATTTAAAAAATGTGTGTCTGATTTTTTTTTTACATGCAAAGCAGCTGTTCCCATGTTATAAGTGCAGTAATAAGACACTCTGGGGGGTGTGCAGTAGACATTTCTAATGCATGGTCAGGGGCTGAAAGCACTCTGCCTGCCGCCTTGTGCCTCACTACGCCCCTGACCGTGCGTTAGAAGTGTCTAATGCACACACCCTCATGTCTTATTGTATACTTGGCAACCTGGTGCAGCTGCACCAGTAAGTGAGCTTGCTCTATCACTCTGCATTCATTCGTACTGTCTCTGTTTGTAGCGAGCTGCTTTGAACTTGCTCTTTTTTAATCTGAATGAGTTTCAGTATTATGCATGTTTATTGACTGCTTGACAAGCATTTCCTTTGGAATTTGCCTTGATTGTTTGTTCCTTGTTTTGAATGTAATAATGTAATCTGATACGGAGCCTTTGTAAAAGACCACTTGTGCTCAAAGGTATTATCTAAATTTTCCAATATCTAAATAAATAAGGAGATAAATAAATAAATGAATAAATAAATAAGAGTTTGTTCGTTTGGTAACAAAGACAGATGCCTTTTAATGAACCCAGTAAGTGCATTTATTTTGAAGAAACCTATGCCCTGCTGTATTTTTTTAACTACATTTGTGCACCTGTGGTTCCTGCAGAGGATGTACCCCATATCTGCACCATTCTCCCACCCACTCTCTGCAGTCTACCATCCCTAGACCCTTCCTACTTGGGCTATTGCTGTGGCTCCTCCCCATAGCAGAGCTCCCCCCCAAGAGGGAAAGGGTGAGAGACTGAAATCACCAGAATTCCTGTCCAATCATTTCCAAGGTCAGGACCCAAGAAGTGGAGGGGGCCTAAGCTTCAGGTTGCTTGGTCACAGGGACTTTTGTTCTTAGTATGATCCCTGGCAGAGTGGATGTGAAATGACATCTTGCTGCCTCACACATGCTCCCATTCATGACACTCTGAAGTCTGCTGTCCCAAGCTCACTACTACCTGGGGAGGGTGGGGTTTATTGCTGGGCACCTTCTTCCTCCAACTCTGGAGGAGGCGAGCTGCCCACTGGACACATAAACCTCCTGTTCCCCTTAGCCAGCCCTCCAATGCTCTGGGCTTGTGCCTGAATCTGGGTCATCGACATCACAGACAGCAGGGCTACCACTGCACTGGCAGACTGGCTACCCTATTGTAAGTTTTGTGTTTAACAAGGGAAAAAGTGTTATTTTAAGGGAAAATCGTTTTTTAATGTAGATATACTCTTGCTAGGTAGATTAAGGTAGGTTAATTATGAACTGTGCATATACCAGAGATTATTCAATGGTTAAGTGATATGTTTAGACCAAAGAAGTTGCTAGGATTAAGAAGGATTCTGAACCCCACTTTATGTAAAGTCTGATAGAGATGCAAATGGCTAGTGTATACAATTCATGAAATGTGTATGTCTTTGTAACCCCCCTGCAAATGAGGGTTCCCAAAAGACTTCCAAGAGCTTGCTTGAATGCTCCGAGCCTGAATGGTGTTGGGCGTTTAAGCCATTTATCTGTGAGTGTTTTTAGAGCCTCTGGTACTGTCTCTTTAAGAGCTGTCTGCTTGCAGACATAATTAGTTTGTATGGAGGGGACTGTGTCTTTCTCTGCTTGAGTCCCATTCGAGCTGCTGCCATTTCACTCCGTTTTTGCAGTCACTAGGAGTGCAAAGGGAACCTATCTGAAAGACGTAACTGTTTGCAAGAAATCATTTAGAGTAATAATGAAAATACAGTTTGTCTAACCTGCTTTTCTTTGCAATCAGAACTGTGTTTGCCTAGTTCCCCATTCTAGTTTTGAACTGCTGAACTGGACCAATCAGTGTGGGTTAAGGTAGCTCTAAAATGGTGCCTGTGGACGAATCAGAACTTGGACTTGTAATCTGAGCCAGCCACAAGAGGATTGTATGGGCAGTGACTCTGGGAAATGTAGTTTGGACTTCGGCGCCTTTTTGCACCAACAGGGGGAGGCTATTGTGAGTGACAGCCAATCCAGCCAAGAACTGGGAGGAACTCAAAGGAGGTTCCCGGTTTTGTCTACTGGAGTTTCAGTTTAGCTCTGGCAGTGAAGAGGGAAGGAGCCCTGTGCTCCTTCGGTGCGCAGTTTTAGTTGGGAAACGCATGTAAGGCCCCAAGTTTCGGTCTGCAGCTTGTGCAAGTGCTTGTTTGGACTGAATCTGACCTGTGAAGAGAATCAAGGAGATCTGAAAAGTAGAAACCAGGCTCACCCTGTAGAAGACTGGAGAAATTGCTGAATCGTGTTCGGTCTGTCAGGAACTGAATCTGCTGTGTGTTCTCCTGGGTACTGTGCAGTAATTGCGATCGGGATAGAGAAGCAGCCTGCCTATTATAGTACTTTCTTTTTCCATGTAAATGTGTGTAGTGCTAGTGGGGACTCACGTTTCAAATTCCCTGTACAGTGAATTGAGTGCATGAAGCTGCAAGTAAACCCCAGCTTAATCCAGACTACATCCATGTGCTCTGAACTGCCTTGGGGTCCAGTCACAAGGACCTTGTCCACATGGTCTGCTCCACCTGGCAATCCAGGACAATCTGCCTTCCATTCAGTTTCAGCATTGAATTTGTGAGTACAAATCAGGGTAGCTCCCTACCATCATCTAATTGCAAGTGTTCCATCTGATTACTTTTCCTTTCTTTCTCCACGAACTGAGCCTACCAGCTCCGGATTACAATTTGGGTATTGTGCATGCATTTTCCATCTTCAGGGCCCCAACCAGCTGCACCAAATAGGCTAGCCTCTTATTGCCTGGGTACCCAGTAAGAGTGACATTAGGGACATTTGGGATTCTGAAATATGTGCACAGTACTGTGATTATTAATGCGTTTAAACTAATTAACCTGATTTCCCCCTGTCCTTGTTATATCCCCCTAAATAAATCAGATCTGTTTGTTTCAACAAAGTTACACTGCCTGAGGTATTCATCTATGTTAAAGTATTGTACTGTGGTTTTTGCACTGTATCATCTTATTTTACAGGGAGTCCCAGGAGTCACACTGCCCGAGCCAGTCCTGGGGGTAAGTGTATACTGTGAAAGTAATTCTGATATATTGTGTGGGCCACTAGTGGGAAGAAAGGGGGGTCGCAGTGTCCCAGAGGGCTGTGACCAAGTTAGTTTAACTATTGCAAACCCTGACCTCTGGGTGGAGGCACCCGCCATCGGATCCAGGCCCCTCAACCTGTTAGTGGCAAATCAGGCAGGGGTAGTAGCCCTTGGGATAGCGCCATCTAGGGATTACATCTTGGAGGCTCACCGCTGGGATTGTGTGTCCTCTAGTGGCCATATTTACGAACCACTGTTAAGAAAAAAAATAAAATAAATGGGTACCCCGACAGAAGTGGCTGTGCACCGGCTGGTGGAGTGGTGTACTGGGGAGGAGATCGACCCCCAAAATGCTATGCTTATCCTGGACATCCCCCTGGGTATCAATACGGACACTGTACAGGGAGTACTTTCCAAGGTGGAAGGTTTACAAAACGCTGTGGTGGTGGGTCGGCATGCTAATCTGCTCACCCACACTTTCCTGGCCCTAGCAGAGTTTAAGGATCCCATAGATAGTTCCAAAGTATCACAGACTATTACCCCAGAGGGAGCCCTCACTGCCTGGAGAGTGATAACTAAGGACAGTAAAGACCCGGGGGGAATGAGCCCCCACCACTATCTGAAACTTTTGAGGAGAAATTTGCTAAATGGTTGCTGGGGGAAGGGAAAACTGTGGAGGACTTGAAGAAACTATTCTTGCCACCTGGGGGTGTTCCTCCCCCAACACCCTCTCCTGCTCCAGTACCCATAATGGTGGCTGAACCAATGCAGGCTCCTATTTCTGCACCTGCCATTAGTCACGACTCTTACCGAAGGTTGAGGATCTTCTCTGGCACCCTCCCAACCCCCCAAGGGGAGGATGACTGGGAGACCTGGATAGACTATGTTGCCTCCCAAGTGCTAGAATGGCAATGCTCAGAAGCTGAAAAGCAAAAGAGGGTTAGTGAGAGCCTCCGAGGTCCTGCTCTGGCTACCATCCGTGCTAAACAGGCCAGTAACCCTGAAGCGACTGCACAGGCCTATCTTGAGGCCTTGGAGAATGTGTATGGGAGCCCAGATTCTAATGAGGACCTATTGTGGAGAGTAAGAAATGCACAACAGTTCCAAGGGGAGTTGTTGTCTGTGTATGTATCTCGGCTGGAAAAATTGTTGCAAGAATGCCTCAGAAAGGGTAGTTTGCCAGCGACTGAACTGGACCGAACCAGGCTGGACAGGATCCTTAAGTCTGCCCCCTTCTCAGAACTGCTGCTGCTTCAGTTACGCCTGGCAAATTGATGGAATTCCCACCCTCCTATGATGAGCTAATGAGAGAAATTCAAGGAGTTGAGAAAAGGCGACCTCGGGAGGGACTTGCAGCAACAGCTGCGGCTACGACCCGAGTGACTGAGGGTGACCCATCAAGTGAAGTTCAGGGGCAGAGGTTGGCAGATAATGAGTGCTCTGAGAAGGAAAAAGATATGCCACAATAGGGTTGAACTGTTGAGAGAGATCCGGAATTCAAAAACAAGTACCTTTATAGAAGGCCACTGCAAGTACTGGCCCCGACCCATATCCCACTGTATCTGCTATGGGGGGTGGGGGTACCCACCCATGTATCTCCTGCTGATAACAGCTCCAAACTCCGATTCCTTGACCATGGAAGTGGAGAAACTGACGAGATATCTCCAAATGCTTATCACGCCGCAGACAGAGATGGCACTGAGGTTTCAGTTAGTAGTACCCCCGCCCTGGCTCCCAGTGTGGCACCTCGGCCAGCTCAAACTCCAGAAAGTATGTTTTGCTATAATTGTGGAAAGGATGGGCACATGAAGAGGGAATGCCGGTCCCCAAAAGACACTGACAAAGTTGCATATAGGCTACAAGGAGTGCTTGAGAACAAATCAGTGGTTAAGAGGTGCACAAATGATCCCAGTGAGGGCTCCCAAAATGCTAACTCACGCCCTTGTGTGGCAAGGCCAGTTGCCAGGCCCCGCCACGCCTCTCCATACTGGTCCAGAATAGTGGGTCCCTCCATGGAGACCACTGTAAAGGTGAATGGAGTGTCTACAAGAGCTGTATTAGACAGTGGCTCCCAAGTGATAATTATATTCCAGGATTGGTATCAGAAGCATTTGTCAGATGTACCCTTACAACCATTAGAAGGACTGCATGTATGGGGGTTAAGTGAGACGGTTTACCCCTATTCCGGGTATTTCTGAATTTGGCTGTCTTTCCTCACCTCCACGGCTGGAGTGGCCGAACAAGTAGAGACCCTAGCCTTAGTGTATCCCCCCACTGGACTGTATGATGGTGGCCCTTTGTTGATTGGAACAAATGCTCATATGTTTGGAAGGCTGGCACAGTTGTGTTATGAAAAACAGGGGTCAAGGACTAGTACAGCTTTAAGAATTCCAGCTTTAATTAAGAAGGCCTATGAGGCACAGAGAGATGCTGAAAAAGTAGAACCAAAGGAACCAGTCGGAATTGTCTGGAAGAAGGATCCTGAGTCTCTGATCCTTGTGCCAAATGCCCAGTGTACCTTACAGGGAGAGGTCCGTATCAGAAAGGATGTTAAGAATAAAATATTAATGTTGGATGCACCAGGCAATGGAAAATTGCCAGAGGGACTGCTGGTCAAGCCTAGTATTTTCCCTGCTAGATCCCATGCTTATGCCAGAAGGGTAATGGTTCAAGTTCATAATGTGTCTGAAAGAGAGATTCGAGTAAATAGAGGTTGCACCCTGGCTAATGTGCATTGTGCAGACACTGCAGTGCTACCCAGCTGCAAGAGTTCGGGAAGAAATGTCAGAGTAACGCCTGACTTGTTTGATTTCGGTGACTCCCCATTGCCAGCTGAATGGAAAGTGAGGATCAGTGAGAAGCTTGCCCAGAGAGACCAGGTGTTTTCTTTAAAGGAATGGGATGTAGGATGTGTGCAAGGAGCTGAGCACCATATCCGGCTGCATGACGAAAGACCATTTCGTGAGAGGTCTCGATGCCTGGCACCTGCTGACATAGATGATGTGAGATGGCATCTGCAAGAGATGTTAGCTGCTGGTGTAATACAAGAATCTAGAAGCCCCTATGCTTCCCCCATTCTAGTAGTGAGGAAAAAGAATGGGACAGTAAGGATGTGCGTGGATTATCGCACCTTAAACCGGTGGACTATCCCTGATCAGTATACAATGCCCTGCATTCAGGATGCTTTGGACTGCCTAAACAGGAGCAAGTGGTTCTGTGTGCTGGATCTCCACAGTGGGTACTACCAGATCCCGATGGCCCCAGAGGACTGTGAGAAGACAGCCTTTATCTGTCCGCTTGGCTTCTATGAATTCATGAGGATGCCTCAAGGGATTTCAGGGGCCCCAGCCACTTTTCAACGATTGATGGAGCGTGCAGTGGGAGACATGAACTACTAGAGTGCCTGGTATACCTAGATGATGTTATTGTGTTTGGTAGCTCACTGGAGGAACATGAGAGCAGATTATTTAAGGTATTGGACTGACTGGAAGACTTTGGCCTTAAACTGTCCATTGATAAGTGTCAATTCTTTCAAATATCAGTAAAGTATGTGGGACACATAGTATCCACCGAGGAATAGAGACGACCAAGTAAAGTTGAGGCCTTGACCACCTGGCCACAGCCCAAAAATCTAAAAGAACTGTAAAGATTCCTGGATTCTGTGGTTACTATCGGCGTTTCATCGAGGACTATTCAAGGTGATCTGCCCTTTACTTAACCTTACCAGGGTATCCCCAACCCACAAAAATGCAAAAGTCAGCGTCCCTCAAGACTGAAAGAGTATATTTTCATCCGGTGAAGTATTTGGGTCCGCTGGACTCCTGATTGTGAGACTGCTTTTCATGAGATCATATATCAACTTACCCATGCTCCAGTGCTGGCCTATGCCGATCCAAGAAAACCTATGTCCTGCACACTGATGCTACCTTGCAAGGGTTGGGGGCTGTTGTACCAAGAGCACGAGAATGGCGTGAGACCAGTGGCCTTTGCCAGTAGAAGCTGACCTAATCCAAAAGAACTATTCTATACATAAGTTAGAGTTCCTAGCTTTGAAGTGGGCTATTGTTGACCAATTCCATGAGTACTTGTATGGGGCTAAAATACTAGTAAAAAATGACGATAATCCTTTGACCTATGTGCAGACCTCAGCTAAGTTGGATGCCACTGGCCATAGGTGGCTTTCTGCATTATCTACATATGACTATGCTGTTGAATACTGAGCAGGCCTGAACCACATAGATGCTGATTCTCTCTCCTGGAGGCCTGTTCCCCAGAATGATTGGGTCAGATTGTCAGAACCTGATATTCGGGCACTCTGCCAGAAGTTTGACAGGGAGGAACAAATGTCCACGGATGCAGTGGACTGCATGGTGGATTGCTTGGGACCCTCTGAGAATTGCATACCTGCAGCTTATTGCCACTTTTCTGCTACAATAGACATTGGTGCACTGCCTCAGCTGGACAATGACAGTATTCGTCGGGCTCAATCCCACAATCCCATGGTCAAATCAGCTTTAGAAGCCCTCTATGCAGGAAAAGATGTGTCCAAATTACACTCCACTGATTTGAGAACTGCACTGTTATACAAAGAAGATCCTAAGTTGAAACTGATCAATAAACTGTTATACAGAGAAACAGTAGACAGAGGGGGACAAGTGGACAAACAACAACTAGTGCTGCCCACTGCCTTTCAAGACTCAGTACTGAGGTCCTTGCACAACCACATGGGGCACCTTGGTATAGACAGAACACTTGACTTGGTGAGATCCAGATTCTATTGGCTAAGATGGGGCTGATGTGGAGCAACACATTCGAACTTGTAGTCGCTGCTTACAGAGGAAAGCTTTGCCCCAGAGGGCTGCCCCCCTTGTTAACATCACCACCAGTGCACCCATGAAGCTGGTCTATATTGATTTTCTGAGTTTGGAGTCAGATCAAAGAAATATCAGTAATGTGCTGGTGGTCACTGACCATTTCACGAGATATGCCCAGGCTTTCCCCACCAAAGACCAGAAAGCATCCACTGTGGCCAAAGTACTTGTAGAAAACTTTTTTGTTCACTATGGGGCTCCACAAAGAATCCATTCTGATCAAGGGAGAGACTTTGAGAGCAGTCTGATCAAAGAGATGCTTTCTCTGTGGGAGTGCAAAGTCCAGAACCACTCTTACCACCCCAGGGGACCCACAGCCTGAACGTTTCAACCGCATTTTTGCTAGATATGCTAGGCACCCTACACCCAAAGGACAAGTTGATGGAGCCAACAAATTAGCACCCTGGTACATGCTTATAACTGCACCAAAAGTGATGCCACTGGGTTCTCCCCCTACCGCCTGATGTTTGGAAGAGAAGCTTGACTGCCGGTAGATGTGTGTTTTGGGGTCTCTCCTGATGGGGTTCAAGCTGACAATTATTACAGTATGTGCAAAAGTTAAAGGCCCAGCTAACTCATGCATACCAACTGGCTCAGACCATGGCTGCCAAAAGAAATCTGGCAAACAAAGAAAGGTATGATAAAAAGGTGAAAGCACAGGAACTCCAGGAGGGAGATCGGGTTTTACTAAGAAATCTGGGACTGCATGGCTAACACAAGATTGCTGACAAATGGCACCATCTCCCTCACATTGTAGTGGGCAAACTAGATGATCTGCCAGTGTACAAAGTAAGGCCTGAGAATAATTCAAAAGATGTAAAAACAATGCATAGAAATCATTTACTGCCCATTGGACAAATCTTGATTGAGTCTGAGCCCCCAGAAAATGACCCCTCTGTACCAGTGACTAGAGCTGCTGCTAAGAAAAGATCAAGAAAGTCTGCACCTACAGAAGCAGAGTTAAAGTGTTCCCCCTCCACAAGTCCCAGTTGAGCATGACTGTCAGTCCATATCAGAAGAAAGTGAGTGTGACGTTGAATACTACCCTTCTTATGAACTGAGTCAATTGTTTTGGGGAAATCCCCTAGTCAATACTGGAGATGAAGCTGGGCCTTCTGGACTGTCTAAGCCTCCAGCTTCGTCCCTGGAGCCAATGCTCCCAGAAAGTGAAGTGCAAAGCATCAGGTCAGATGAAATGGAATCATTGTGTATGGTTGAACTGTTTGAGCTCTCAGGGGAGGAAAATGATGGACTGGGACAGGCTGGTGATACACCAGAACAAGAAGAGTATTTTGAGTGCGCTGATGGTCCACTGCCAGTGTCCGAAAGCTCTCCATGTGAGCCAAATGTTGTGGACTCAGAGACTGTAACTCCTGGAGCTGAAAGTGCCCCAACTTCTAGCTTCTCTACCACCATGGAGACTCCCCTGACCAGTGAGGACAATGCCAAAAATGAGGCTCAGAGTGCAGAGACTGTAACAGTTCCCCCTAGAAAGACTGGTCGAGCTGTAAAGCCTGTGGTGCACCTCAGTTATGATTCCCTTGGGAGGCCTGTGGACTTGCCTCTCAATGTTGTCCATAAAGGAGTGTATGTGTCCCCGAGCTCATTGCCCAAACTGAACGTCAGTGCTAACTCCAAGTTACCTGTGTTGCCCTCTAGGTATGGTGCCCTTGCCTCGTCCAGCCACAAGGTAACTGATAGGGAATGGCCCCCTCTCTTCAGGTTTCATGTACAAGAGATAATAACCTGAGTTATAGTACAATGTGTGTGTAATACTGTGTAAAGAGTGACGTACTGTAACGGTTCAGAAATGTGTTCCTGGTAAAGTGATATATTGACTGATGATTTCATGTGTGAGCATAATGCCAATGTATATGGTTGCAATTGAAACTTATGGGGGTACTTGCTTGACGCGGACGTAAAGCTTTCCCAGACCAGGAAGGGTGTAACTCCCCTGCAAATGGGGGTTCCCAAAAGACTTTCAGGAGCTTGCTTGAATGCTCCGAGCCTGAATGGTGTTTGGCGTTTAAGCCATTTATCTGTGAGTGTTTTTAGAGCCTCTGGTACTGTCTCTTTAAGAGCTGTCTGCTTGCAGACATAATTAGTTTGTATGGGGGGGACTGTGTCTTTCTGCTTGAGTCCCACTCGAGAGCTGCCAATTCACTCAGTTTTTGCAGTCACTAGGAGTGCAAGGAACCTATCTGAAAGATGTAACTGTTTGCCAGAAATCATTTAGAGTAATAATGAAAATACAGTTTGTCTAACCTGCTTTTCTTTGCAATCAGAACTGTGTTTGCCTAGTTCCCATTCTAGTTTTGAACGCTGAACTGGACCAATCAGTGTGGGTTAAGGTAGCTCTAAAATGGTGCCTGTGGACGAATCAGAATTTGGACTCGTAATCTGAGCCAGCCACAAGAGGATTGTATGGGCAGTGACTCTGGGAAATGTAGTTTGGACTTCAGCCGCCTTTGCACCAACAGGGGAGGCTATTGTGAGTGACAGCCAATCCAGCCAAGAACTGGGAGGAACTCAAAGGAGGTGCCAGTTTTGTCTACTGGAGTTTCAGTTTAGCTCTGGCAGTGAAGAGGAAGGCCTGTTCCTTCGTGTGCCAGTTTTAGTCGGAAACGCTAAGGCCCCAAGTTTCAGTCTGCAGCTTGTGCAAGTGCTTGTTTGGACTGAATCTGACCTGTGAAGAGAATCAAGGATCTGAAAGTAGAAACCATGCTCACCCTGTAGAAGACTGGAGAAATTGCTGAATCGCTCTCGGTCTGTCAGGAACTGAATCTGCTGTGTGTTCTCCCGGGTACTGTGCAGTAATTGCGATTGGGATAGAGAAGCAGCCTGCCCGGTATAGTACTTTCTTTTTCCATATAAATGTGTGTAGTGCTAGTGGGGACTCACGTTTCAAATCCCCTGTACAGTGAATTGAGTGCATGAAGCTGCAAGTAAACCCCAGCTTAATCCAAACTACATCCATTTGCTCTGAACTGCCTTGGGGTCCAGTCACAAGGACCTTGTCCACATGGTCCGCTCCACCTGGCAATCCAGGACAATCTGCCTTCCATTCAGTTTCAGCATTGAATTTATGAGTACAAATCAGGGTAACTCCCTGCCATCATCTAATTGCAAGTGTTCCATCTGATTACTTTTCCTTTCTTTCTCCACGAACTGAGCCTACCAGCTCCGGATTACAATTTGGGTATTGTGCATGCATTTTCCATCTTCAGGGCCCCAACCAGCTGCACCAAATAGGCTAGCCTCTTATTGCCTGGGTACCCAGTAAGAGTGACATTAGGGACATTTGGATTCTGAATATTGCACAGTACTGTGATTATTAATGCTTTAAACTAATTAACCTGATTTCCCCTGTCCTTGTTATATCCCCTAAATAAATCAGATCTGTTTGTTTCAGCAAAGTTCACGCTGCCTGAGGTATTCTCTATGTTAAAAGTATTGTAGTGTGGTTTTGCACTGTATCATCTTATTTTACAGGAGTCCCAGGAGTCACACTGCCCAAACCAGTCCTGGGGGTAAGTGTATACTGTGAAAGTAATTCTGATATATTGTGTGGGCCACTAGTGGGAAGAAAGGGGGTTCGCAGTGTCCCAGAGGGCTGTGACCAAGTTAGTTTAACTATTGCAAACCCTGACCTCTGGGTGGAGGCACCCGCCATTGGATCCAGGCCCCTCAACCTGTTAGTGGCAAATCAGGCAGGGGTAGTAGCCCTTGGGATAGCGCCATCTAGGGGTTACATCTTACTGCCTGTATTTATTTGTTTATTTACAATTTTCTGGCCAGTAAAGACACACTAAGCCAAGGCTTGTTAACAGGTGTATCAACTAGGGAGGCATGGCCTAAAGCTGGTAGGTGGGAAGATTCAAGAGAGATGAGGAGGCGGTTCTTCACTGAGAGAGTGGTGGCCAAGTGAAATGAGTTGCCAGAGGAGGTAGCCTCTCTGAAAATGTTGGATAGCTTCAAGAGAGGATGGGGCTTAATGAAGGGGAAAGCTGCTGGGGGGGGAGAGGGACAGGTCCCATTATACATACAGTATTTACTCATTCAGAGCTCAGTCAGCAGCTGGCCAGGGAGGTGAGCGATAGGCTGAGCTAGTCGCTGGCTCAGTTACAGGATGGGGGAGTGGGATGATAGGAACTGCAGGGTGGGGGGGTCCACTAGGCCATCAGGTATTTGGGATTTGGAATTTACAGGGGCTCAGGGCTGGAGCAGTCCACTTGACCACCAGGGGAAACTGATTTATTTTTGTGGAGGATCGGGGCTGGGGGTGGGAGTAGACCACACTGCCATATGAGGAGTTTTGCTACCAACATGTGTCGCAGATCGGGGGTTGAGGTTGAGGAGGACCACTAGACTACCAGGGAAAGTGAAAGTAATTTAACAAATCATGGGAGGATGGGGTAGTACCTGAGGACTGGAGGAGGGCAGATGTGATTCCACTTCACAAAAGTGGGAGCAGGGCAGAGGCAGGAAACTACAGACCAGTAAGTTTCACCTCAGTGGTAGGAAAAATTATGGAATCACTTCTGAAGAAAATAATTGTTGAGTACCTAGAGGCCAGTGGGGCACAGGACCCAAGGCGGCTTGGTTTCACAGCAGGAAGGTCATGTAAGATGAATCTAAATAGATTTCTTTGACTGGGTGACCAAAGTAGCAGACCAGGAAGGGTCTGTGGACATGGCCTTCCTAGATTTTAGCAAGGCATTTGACACAGTCTCACACAAAAGATCAATATACAAGTTAGCCAGCCTTGAAGTGGGTCCCACGGTGGTAGCCTGGATAAAAAACTGGCTGGACAACAGGACGCAAAGGGTCATAGTAAACAGAGTCCACAGTGAAGAAAGGAGGTTAACTAGTGGGGTACCGCAGGGTTTGGTACTGGGACTGGTCCTCTTTAATGTCTTTATAAGTGACATTGGAGAGCACCTGAAAGGAAAAATATGTCTCTTTGCAGATGACACAAAGATCTTCAACAGGGTTGATACACAAGGTGGGGTGTAAAGGATGAAAAGGGACTTGGGCAAGGTTGGAGGAATGGTCAAATATATGGCAGCTCAGAGTCAATGCAAAGAAGTGCAAGGTAATGCATCTGGGAAACAAAAACCCAGGGGAAGAGTACACAATGGGGGGGTGAGATAATAACAACAAAAATCGAAAGAGACCTAGGAGTAATTATATCAGATGACCTAAAGGTGGGCAAGCAATGTGAGAAGGCAGTAAGGAGGGCTGAGGGGATACTGGGATGCATAGGGAGAGGCATCAACAGTAGAAAACAGGAAGTTGTTATCCCTCTGTACAGACAGTTGGGGAGACCCCATCTGGAGTACAGTGTGCAATTCTGGAGACCCCATCTCTGCAAAAACATAGACAGAGTGGAGGCTGTTCAGAGGAGGGCAACCAAAATGGTGCAGGGTCTGCACCAGAAGACATACGAGGAGAAACTAAAGCAGCTTAATATGTATACCCTTGAGGAAAGGAGGGGGAGAGGGGACATGATAGAAACTTTCAAGTATCTCAAGGGAATCAACAAAGTACAAGAGGGTAGCATCTTTCAGAAAAAGAGATGTGCAAGAACAAGGGGGCACAATTTGAAGATAGAGGGGGACGGCTCAGAGGTAATGTTAGAAAGTATTTTTTCACAGACAGGGTTGTGGATGCATGGAACAGCCTTTCTGAGGAGGTTGTGGAGTCAGGAACAGTGGGAGAATACAATAATGCATGGGACAGACATAAGGCAATTCTAGTGGGGGTAGGAGGAAGTAAGCTGTTGATTAACTAGAATCTGCAGCTTAGCCATCAGGTAGGGAAATGGGCAGACTAGGTAGGTCAAGCTGTCCTTGTCTGCCATCAAATTCCATGTGTCTATGTTAATTTTTATTACATGTGTCTGGGATCGGGGCTGGTGGGGGACCACTAGACTACCAGGGAAAGTGTACAGTATGTTTACATGTATTGGGGATCAGGGATGGTCACTTGGCCATCTTTGCCATGAGTTACCACCACTTTATCATAGGCGGTAATTTGTGCCGCAGTACATGTGGTTCTAACGCCTGTGGTGCAGTGCTATACTTTTCAATATGGCAGTGCGCCTGTATGCAGGTCCCCGCCCCTCACTCAGTCCCCTGCATACATTATTTTTTAGTGCCGGCAGTATCAGGTTGTGCCGAAGCTATTTGCACTTTTGAATATTGCAGCCAGGCACAAATGCGGTGCAATTGTGGTGCAAACAGTTTGTGCTGGTGCAAGGCTCTGAATATCTGGCTCCTAGCATAGTCACAAATGGCAAATTTGCTAATACTAATGCTGGCTTTAAAACCATGCAGTTTCAAATGATAAACTTGGCTTATCTGTCACCAGAAGATCAGAACAAGTTTAATAAGATGAAAAATAGTTGTTGTCCAAGGTTCTCTAGCACCTTGTGGTAGCACTCTCCCTCACACCATTCCCAGTTGAACTAAGCCTTTGAAGTCAAGTGGTACCTCTCTCCCCCACCGATCCTCGGTAGAGTACTACAGTCAGACCTGGTTAATCCGTTCATGTTTGTATTGCTCAAATGCCAGCCGGATTAGAAAACAACGGACAAATAAGTCAGTGTTATTAGGGTTCAATATTGTAAATAATGTGACGGCACCATTTTGCGTTTACAAATTTTATTGCACACATTTTTATTGCACACATATTAGATAATTTCATTTGACATATAAAGCAATTTAAAAGCAAGCCAGTTTATTTTGTGTCTTATTACGCCTCAAAATTGCAAGGTTGCTTCAGGTAGGGCAGGCTAGCCTCACTTAACATCATTTCACATTCTCTGCTGAATAATCACCCCCTCAGTACTGAAGCAGCACTTTACGTTTTGAAGCAGCATTCATGGAGGAAGGGAGGACAACACAATGGGCAAAACAGAAATTGTGTTGTCGAGAATAATCTTCCTGCATTACTTAAGCAGCACTTAGCATTTAGCATTTTGCAGCTTACTTAATGGAGGGAGGAGCATTCTAACATTCTCTCATGGAAGGAAGGTTGTAAGACAGTATGGCATATTTACGGGGTGGGATGGGGTGCTGGGTAACTCGAATTCATTATGACTCCCAATGACAAAATATTTAGTGATTTGTTTCTGCTTAAAGGACCCAACTGCCTGTGTTGTAATAAATTTTTTTTTAATCAAGGAGTGCGTCAGTATGCTTCCCAGTTTCATCTGTTTGATGTTGCTCAAGATAGCTCAACAAGAAGCCTACGTGAGTGAATGCGGCAGTTGCTGACACTTGTGGAGGGGGGTCATTTGACAGAGTATCTTGAGAGTCCTGTGAGTCCTCCTCTTCACCCATTTCATCATTTTCCTTATTGCATACAATATCCAAGATATCCACATCTGTTAGCGGTGGGGCAGTGTCAATATCATCCTCTACTGAGATGTACTGTTGTGCAGTGAGAGCGTTCACAAAAGAAGCTGGCAATCGCTGAATGAGAATCTGCAATTCCATTAGCTCAGTGGCAGGTACTGCTGGCTCTGCTGTTTTGATTTCACTTAAATCATAGTCAGGCAGTATTTTCACATGATGCCAGCAATTTTTTTTATTGTGGTTTCAGTCACAGATCTCCAGGAAGAGTGGGTAAACAGTAAAGCTTGTCGAACAGTAACTTTTCGATCAGATCCAGCCTCAGCGCAGGAGGTGAAATGACGATAGAGCTAGTTTTTGTAAAAGCATTTAAAGTTTTTGATGGTGCCAGCATCCATCGGCTGTATATGTGAGGTTGTGTTTGGGGGGAGGAAGTGAATTCTAGTATTTGAAATGTTAGAAGGCACAGCATGACTAGTTGCATTATCGACCAGTAGAATAACATGTCTCCTTCAAAGCCTCATAGCACGGTTAAAATCAATTACCCATTCTTTGAACTCTGCTCCGGTCATCCATGCCTTCTCCCCCCTTCTCTTTGGCTGCCATTGTGTAGTGAATGCTGCTTGAATGAGAGCGAAGGGGAGAGGGGATTATCACTAGAACAGCTTAACTGAAAGTGATAATAGCACCCATTTGATGTGAATGGAGCGCGAGAATGTCATCGCTTACATTTAATCAGCACGCATTATCACACCGCTCACCTCTCTCTGCTCAGTATTAACACCTGTAAGCAAAACAGACTAACGGACTAACAAGACGTAATTGCTAAGCAAATATAGACGCTTGACTGCTGTAACCCATTACGGATTACAGATATCAAGATATTCGGTTTAATGAGGTAATTAACAACACATTTTTTTGGTCACTGTGTAGAATAGAACAGATTATGAGAAAAACGGACTAACGAGTCACGGTTTAACCAGGTTTGACTGTATTTTGTCAAATCTGTATAGACTATGACTATAATTGCAGAAGTATGTAGCACTTCTTACTAAGGATAAAAAGAGAACTTATGTAATGGATTTTCTGTTGCCTTAAATGCACTGTTTGCCATTTTCTGTCACCTCCCTTACCCATCCAGGCTCTATCCTTGGTCCCATCCTCTTTTCCATGTTCTTGAATGGCCTCCCCTCTGTGTGTGCCATCTTCCATATTCACATGCATGCAGATGACAGAGTTATCTACATCTCTGGCCATTTGACAGCAGCAGTGGAAGCCTTGCGCCAGTAAGACGTCCAGAGTGTTCTGCTCTGGTTCCACTCCAGCCATCCCTGAGTCAACAATAAAAAACAAACAAACAAAAAAAAACCAGTGTCCATGATCTTTGGCACCTGCTAGTAATTGGCCAAGATATTTCCCAACCCATCTCCTCCACCCTGGATGACACCCTCCTCGAAGTGATTTCTTCCTTCAGGTATTGTATTTATGTGTAGCTATATAGTAAGCTTGACTTCTCTACCCATATTGATGCCATCCACGCCAAGCTCTGTTCCAAACTTAGTGCCTAGTACTGCAACAAAGTCTGCTTGGCTCCTCAGGTGTGCGAGGAGCTTGTTACCAAAATGGTGCTTCCAGACATTAACTATGCAGATGTGGTCTATGGCACTGCCCCTTCTTCTTCCCTTGTCAGACTGGACTCTCTCTGTAATGCCTTTTATCGCATTGCTACCAACTCACCCCTTGTACTCATCACTTCTCCCTCTATGCCTTCCTATCCGTCCTCCCCTTTTCTCACATTGCTAGTCCCACTGCACCTGCTTCATCTTTAAATTCTGGTATGGCTCCCTGCCCTCTTACATGTCCTCACTCCTCTGTCCCATTCCCTCTGCCTTACACCCCTCTGCTCCAGGGATCCTTGTACTTTCTCCCTTTCCCACCCTCACTCCTCTGCTGGGCTGTCAGTCTTCTCCCATCACCTTCCCTCCCTCTGGAACCTGCTCCCCTCCTTTATCCATCTCACCCCTTCCCCCATCTCCCTTAGGCACCATATAACACTCCTTTCCACCCCCACCTGCTGTTGTCACCCCCTTCCCTGAACCTCCCCTGTTTGAGCCCCTACCATCCTTGTTGTTGGGCCTCCTCCTGGGTTCTACCTCAGCCTGTATCAAGCTCTTTCCTTTTCTACATCTGCACCGCCATTCATTCTAACTACTTTGGCATCGTTATTTGCACATGAAAGCTGCTAATTGTACCTTTGCTTTGCTCCATTTACTTTCTATGTGCACATGTATTATGTTAAATAGTACTCTGTTTGCACTTTGCTTTGTACCAATCATTAATATTGTCTGTGCTTTATCAGTGTATTTCCCATTCCCTCTTCCCAGGTAACACCTAGAAAACAGCCTTGTCTCAGTGCGCCTTTTCCAGTTACTTACTTTCAGTTAAATCCATAAATACATACATACATACATTTGGAAGTGCCAAATATTTTTTTAAAGGGATCCACCTTTTATGTTCCATTCCAAAGCACACAAACATATCGATATCAGTCTGAGCTGTAACAAGGATTTGGGGGGGGGGTGCCCCATCAACTGTCACAGCTTCAGAATACCGATTCGCTTACCTAATTCTGCCCACTGTCTGTCTTTCTCCTCCTTTTCCCTTTGATGTCTTTGGCTAATCAAAAGGCTTGAAAATGCAAGGCGGAAGTGGGTTTTCTTATGCAGCTCCTAATTCCTGAATGAAAACTTTCTCTTGCATTTCATTCCACATATGTGCTATTGTTTACCACTGTGTAGCATTTGTTGCTCAGGGAATGGTGGAGATGTTATGCAACTGCCACAGCTTTTTCCTGTCTGTGGCTGCCATGGCAGCACCCACCATCCCCGCAACAAAACTGATAGTGGGTGCTTAATTCTGCTGCTGGTATCTCCCGCCCAACCCAGCTACTGCAGAAAATTGGTGGTGGGTGCTCAGCCCCACCAACAGTAACCCCTGCCCCTTGACCCACACAGTACAGAAAACAGGTGATAGTGTTCAACCTTACTACCAGTATCCCACCCTCCTGCCCTACCTAGCTGTTCATTACAACTGGCACCAGGTGCTCAGTCTGGTCACTGGTATCAACCCTTGCCATCTGACCACTTAATCAATAACATCATTGGTGGAAGCTTAAACACAACTGCCATATTCCCTTCCCATCCCACACAGTGCTACAACACCTGACAGTGGTGTGGTCACCTCTGGTGCTGGCAAACAACATTCCTCCCCAAAATACACAAAAAATCCCTGCCCACTGCTGGTGTAGCCAGATAACCCACTGACACTGGGTGCCTAATCCCCAGTGACATAATCTGTAAAGAAGAAAACTGTCCCTCATTATGTGTTTTTAATCCTTTTAAAACAGAAAACCATCCGTCAGTGTCTTCAGCTCCCCCCTTGACCCCACACTCCCACCCCAGTCTCCCCTCAGCATCATCCACCCCCACCCCTCACTTACCTAAGAAGTGTCCCATGGAGTAATACTCTCACGATAGGAAAGGCCCCTCTCTCCAGGGTGCCTGACTGAGAACTGATTGAAAACAAAGTTGGGGCTGAAATTTGGGGAATGAAAATCGATAGTAAAATAGAAAGGACGATAAATGCCTTCTATAGAAAAATAATGGCTCTCCCAAGTGGAGTGCCAGCAGCTTTAGTTAGGGACGAGCTAGGCCAAATACCGATAGAAAGTCTGGTACAGGAGAGGGTTATTTTGTATTTTGTTAAGGTTTATATGATGGCTGAGGATCGAGTACCAAAACAATGTTTGGAATAAGCTATAAATTTTTATTAGGATAAAAAAATAAAATTCTTAGCTTTTGAGATTTTAGAAAAATGGATTAAACCATATGTGTTGTAACTTTTTATTAATTTTTAACAAGAAAAATACACAAACTTACATCCAGAAGGCTGAGGCCTATGACAGTAAAGCAGAGTACATGTACTTAAAACATTAAACATAACCTGTCTTATGGGGGAAGGGTAGGAAAGGGGAGGAAGGATAAATTAAATCTCTACAGGGGAGGGAAGGAAGGAAAGGAAAAGAATCAACAGATAAAAAACATACAAATCCGTATACAGGAAATTTCTTGTAGGATCCATATCCATTCTGGTCTACATTTAACATTTTTTTTTATTTTCTATAACATTGAGCCATTGTATAATTGCAATAAGGCACTCCAAGGTGTGTGTTATCATGTAATAAGGTCACTCCTGGGGTGGTGGAAGCACTCAGCTTCGCCTCGTGCTTCAACCCACCCCAGGAGTGATGTTATTACATGATAACACACACCTTGTCATGCCTTATTGCTTAAGTGAAGGATAAGGGTAAAAGGGAGGACTATTAGTATGGGAAGGTCAGAAGGAATAAGAAAGACCTAAAACATTTCAATTTAACAGTGTGCTGTCATTATTTATAACAGTATGCAATCATTTATGTAAAAATGTACTCACCAGAAGGATACGCTTCAAGACGGGGTTTGCTGGACATAGGCACATGAGTCAGTTCTGCTGTATCTGTGCAAGTCGCTCTAATCATTTTCACAGCAGCATGAGAGGAGTCGAGCTACAAGTGTGTATATGTTCTGCAATCTCCAGCCATTATCTAAAGGCAGAACAGAGGAACACAAGCAATCCCAAAGGCTCAGCTTCATAACAAAAGTGACAGCTATAAGGCAATACAACAAATAAGGCAATATAACAAAATAAAGCCAGTAATTGCATACCGTAAGACCTTCAAAGGGCTGGACTTTTATGTCTCTATAAGAGGTAGTTGGAAGGACTTATTAAAGTGGAGGGGAGGTAATTAAGGACAGTACGTACCTCAGTTTCCCAGTCATCCTTACTCTTGGTTAGCAAGATATTGAGCCAGCTGTATCCACCAAGTTAAGAGGGGTAATCATCCTATACCCGTCTGAGGGTGAACATAAGTTAAGTAGGGGGCCCAACAGAGTACAAATTTAGAGAGTTGGCATGTTTGCAGGTGTGAGATTCTGTCCAATTTAGCCACTGCTGAGAGAGAAGCCAGAACTTCCATCAATGTAGGGATCATGGAGGGTCTCCATTTACAAAGCAGGGCTCTCTTGGTTTGCATTGTCAAAAGGGCTAACCACTTGTATTCCAGGTAAGTGAGCTTAGGAAGGTCAGTGGTAGTACCCAAGAGATAAAAAAGATGGCAGAGAGGGACTTGGAGCTTTAGTACTTTGGAAGCCACATCTTGTACTGACTGCCATAAAGGCTGAATTAATGGGCAGAAGCACAATATGTGCATCAAATCTCCTGCCAGAGCCTGACATCTCCAGCAGTTATCATAGTCCAGGAGCTTAGCTTTAGAGAGATTCACAGGGATTTTATACCATGAGTGGGATATTTTATTTTGTATTAGACATGATCTAGCATCATCCAACCATTTGTGTGTGTCCCTCCATGCCCGGTCCCAGGCATCAGAGGTGATTGTAAGGTATAACATCTCTTCCCAGTTTCTTTTAGCGTCTTCAGACTGAGAGGGTAAGTAGTCCCTGATGGTGGCATAGATACGTCCTGCTAGGCCTTTCGAGTTTTTAATCCAAGATTGTAAAACAGAAGGCTTGTCTTGTGTTTGGGAGGGGGGATTCAGAATAGGTCTTAGGGCTTCTCTAAGCTGTAGATATCTCCAGAACTCAGTCTGAGGGATATCCCACTTCTGCTGAAAGTAATGAAATGGGTATGTTGCATTGTACCTAGGGTCCAGAACATCTCCAATGGTGGAGATCCCCTTCTTATCCCAGTGTTTCCACCAAATCCAATAGCCCCCAATCATAATGGCGGGGTTCTGCCGAAGGGGGATGTGAATGATCGGGACAGGGTCCATCTTCAGTCTCCGATGAACGGCATACCAATTGGCTCTCGAAGCCTCTATTGTAGGGGAGGTAAGGGATGACTTTAAACTGTTGGGAGGTCTGGATTTGCTATTGGGGCATGCGAAAAAGAGTGAGGAGGGAAGGGGAGGAAAATTCCTGAAATGTCTAACTTTATTTGGAATCACTGAAGGAAAGCGGGTAGGTGAGGGGCCATCCATTTGGCTGTCTAGGCCAAGAGAAAGGCCTGATGGTAACCCTCTAACCAAGGGAGACTCCAGCCTCCGTGTTTCCAGTGGGTCCAAAGTTTGGCTTGACTGTATCTAGGTTTAGTGCCTTCCCATAGATAGTGTCCTATTAATTTATCGATGGCTAAGTACCAGTTTTTGGGAAGGCGAATGGGGATATGCGTAAGTAAGTAAAAGAGTTTTGGAGCCGTGACCATGTTGATGGCAGCAATTTTGCCTGGTAAAGTAAGTCTAAGGAGCTTCCATCTATCAAATTCTGTTTTGATGGAGGAAAGAAGGGGGTAAATATTAATTTGCCAAATTGTATCAAGGGAGGGAGACAGTATTATCCCCATGTAGGTAATCCCTTCCGGGGCCCAAAGAAGGTCAGACCTTTCCACCATCTGTTGGGTACAGTACTTATTCAGGGGCATTAGCTTAGTCTTGGTCTGATTTAATTTGAGACCAGAATATGTGTGAAAGGACTCTGGGAGAGGCAGTAAAGGAGGTATAGACTGGTGGGCATCAGCTAAAGGGAGAAGGAGGTCGTCCACATATAAAAGAGTTTTATATGATGTGTTATCTACCGTAAGACTAATTATTTCAGGATGGCTATGAATGGCACAGGCCAGGGGTTCGACAGCTGGGACAAACAGAAGGGGGGAGAAAGGACAGCCTTGTCTTGTCCCGCATTCTAATGTAAAGGGTAGGGACAGTACAAAGTTTGTGTTAACTCTGGCTGTGGGTAGGTTGTAAATGGCTTGTATCCTTGATAGGAAGATTTCACCCATTCCAAAGTGTGCAAGGACTAGATAGAAGTAGTCCCATTCTACAGAATTGAAAGCCTTTCTTGAAATCCATTGCAAGCGTCGTGGCTGGAGAGGGAAGGGATCTAGCGGAACGTATGAGATTTAGAAGGGTTCTCAAATGATCTGAACTATGCCTACCAGGAATGAAACCTGCTTGTGAGGGGTGTATAATATGAGGGAGGAGGGGAGAGAGCCTAGTTGCCAGGAGTTTGGCATATTACTTGCTGTCGAGGTTAATAAGGGAGATCGGGTGATAATTCCCTGGATTAGTGGAGTCCTTACCTTTTTTGGGGGAAAAGAACAATGGTGGCCTCTGTCATTGAGGGAGGGAGTGCACCTTTATGTTCTATCTCCGTGAATACCTCGGTTAGAAGGGGAGAGATAATAGGGGCCAGTGCTTGGTAGAAGTCGGTAATGTAGCCATCCGCTCCAGGGGGACTTTCCCAACTTCATAGTTTGGTTAGGTGAACACACTTCAACCTGGGAAATGGGGAGTTCCAGGAGCTGTGACTCCTGTGCTGTAAGGGAGGGTAGTCAAAGGGAGTTTAGGAAAGGATGTGTATCTGGGTTCGTACTCTTATGTGAGGAGGTGTAAAGAGATCTATAAAAGAATGCCATAATGGGATTAATTGTCTCTGGGGTGCTACCCAACTACCCTTTGCTTATCTTTTAGCCCATGTATATATCTACTAGCCTATTGCTTATGGAGTTGATAAGCGAGAACTTTGCCTCCCTTATCTCCTCCCTTCGAAAGCGAAGGATGGCCACTTCGGCTTTCCTGTTCAGCAGCTGATTAATTTCAAAGCGGAGTCCCAAAATGGTCCTACCTGCGGTAGAATGGGTAGAGGGATAAGGCAGGGCCTTCAAGGAGGCTTCAGCTATTGCTAACTCCTGCCCAAGCTTATGTAGCTGGTGCTCTCGGTCTTTATGTTTGGCTGTTGCAAACCCCATGATGTTCCCTTGCATTGTAGCCTTAAAGGCCTCCCAAGTATTACCCGACGAGGTATCTGTAACAGGATTCTCTGCAATGAATAGAGAGGCCTTGGTTCGAGCCCAGGGGATAAAATCTGGGTCTCGCATGAGGAGGGGGTCTAGTTTCCAGTTTTGGGTTGGAGGGGCTACCGGATCCCAGAGAACAAGAAGTTGGACTGGGGCATGGTCAGAAATAATACAGGGGAGGATTTTAACATCTAGAGTTTTGGATGTCAAGGAGGGGGAGCCTAGCCAGAAGTCTAGCCTGCTATATGAGGCATTTGGGGTCGAATGGAAGGTATAATCCCTCTCTCTGTGGTGGAAAAGCCTCCAAATGTCTGTGAGACCCTGATCCAGAATCATTTGATTTAATGCCTTCCCACTTCTGAGGTGAGATTCCTTGCCCCCACCATTCCTATCTACCAATGGAATTAACGTCAGGTTAAAATCACCTCCCAGGAGAGGATGGCTGTCTGGCGGGTGAAACTCCAACACCACTTCTGCAATAATATGAAAAAAACTTGGGGTGTCTTCATTGGGGGTGTATATATTACAGAGAGTGACCGTACCCGATGGGGTCTCGCAATTTGCTAACACCCGTCTGCCCTCTGAGTCTGAAGTTGTCTTAGTCAGGGTCCATGGAAGAGATTTGTGCAGGAGGATGATTACCCCGCATTTCCTAGAGGGAGCATTAGAGTGGACCTGCTGTCTTACTCAGTCCTTTAGCATATATTTATAATCTTCCCCTGTCAATTTAGTCTCCTGTAGGAAGGCTATTTTGGAGTGAATGCACTTCAGGTATGTCAATACCTTTTTGCGCTTCAGCGGTGAATTTAAACCTCAGACATTCCAAGTATGGAATGCTATTTCTGACATTATGCCTTGCTTATAAGCTAGTTGACTGGAAAATGCTACCACTAAACAAAATTACCACAGTGAGATATTTTCCCTCACTAGATTGGAGGTTGTATTGATAGCCACCGGCCACTGAGATTGGCTTAACAGACAGTTACGAACCCTATTATATGGAATCACACAGCAATGTATTCCCTTGTATTTAACCAATTACACTATACAGATCGAACTACTATCCTGTAGCTTCTAATCCAGCAGTATCATTTAACGTAACCTATTAAGCAAAATAACAGTTTGAGAACTGAGGGAGGACTTAGCCAGTTGGATTTCCAACAAATGGTATGTCCAATCCCTTCTGTGGGGCATGACTAGAGGAAGGGAAATCAATTATCAGATGCACAATGTGAAGTTTGTTATGTAATATTACACTAACACTCAAAATAAGCAACACAACAATTCAATTAAAATAGAATAGACTGTACCTCTGCCTACAGAAAAACGGGGTTTAACTAGCCATCGATCCCTCTAAGTTAACCCAAGGAACAATAAAAAGTCTGGGATGCTAACCAGAGGCCATCCTAATCTAGGCCTCGCAACAAAGAGCATCCATTTATTCTGGGTGGCAGGGTTCACTAGTAAGGGGGAGCCTATCGACTTCTCCATGGGAAGCCTTCTGTAAAAAGTGACTCCCTTCTTGAAGAAGGTGACTTCCACCCATCTATTAACAAATTCAACAGTATTAACAGGGTAGCCCAACATTTGTAAAACTCCAAATGAACTGCCTGGGGGGGGGGAGATCTGTTTACCGATCTACTCATCAAATGGGTAAAGTGCATGGCCACTGGAACTCGCATCCCCCATTTCTGTGAGACTCTTCCCAATACCCTCCTTACACCCAGAATGTTCCCCAGGACACAGTCTGATTAACTTATCTGAAACTTGGCATCTGGTCAACTTGGATGAGTGTCTTGCAGAGGCGCCAGCAGCTCCAGAGCAGTAGCTTTGAGATTGCGTAGGAGAACCCGGAGCCATGGTGTGCCAGTCCAAGCCCTGTGCAGACAGGGCATTCTCCAACGTTAAGGCCCAGGAACTAGTGTCTTCAGCCAGTACTGTAGACGAGGGGTCAGACACAGCCTCAATTTCCTCTCGCAAGTCAGTGTCAGGGTAATCTTGAAGAGGGGAGTATCTGTTTTTAGCAAAGTATGGGATCATGTACTGAATTTCTTCAGAGGCCCGATCTCGGTCCTGTGGGTGGTCTAATTTAGCATGCAGTGATTTCGGGGGTCTTTTCTGGATCTTGGAGTTGTGGGAGTCCCATTCAGTCAGCCCAGCTGCTAGAGGGGGAAGATCTTTCACAGAGAACTGGTCCTCTCGGGGTACTTCAGAGTTTAGCTGGTGTGTGGATCGATTGACTGATGGCCAGGTTTTATCAATAAATGCCATAGCGTCTTCCTGGGAGTTGAATTGCTGAGAAGTGCCATTAACTCATATCTTTAGGGAGGCAGGATAGCGTAGTGAAAAAGGGATCTGTAGATCATGTAGTTTCCGACGGGCCTCTGTAAAAGCCTTTCTTTTATTTGCCAGCTCGGTGGAGTAGTCTTGAAAAATCATAATCTGGTGCTCTCTCCCCCATAGCTGCCCCAGCTCCCTAGCCCTGGCTTGGATAGCTTCCTTTTCAGCAAAGTTTAAAATCCGTGCGATGATGGGCCTTGGTCTGCCCCCCTGTGCCGGTTTGGGTTGTAGAGAACGATGAGCATGTTTGATCGTGATTTTAGTGGACGGTGGCAGTTTAAGAATTTCAGGCAGCACTTGTAGAAAAGAGAGCTTTCCCTCCTTCAGAGCCTTCAGGGAATCCAAGAAGCTGTATATTGTTACGGCGGCTTCTATTTTCTAGATCATCAATTTTTTCTTGAAGTTGTCTGATTTGTGCCGCTTGATTTCGCATTGTGGCACAGTGACCCTGTAGGATATCCTCTTGGTTCATCACCTTCTGTTCTGTCCTTTCAATTCTGGCATCTAATATCTGGATCAAGTTCACTGAGGTATTTGCTGCCAGTGTTAATGCGTCGATGCTAGTAATAATCAATGAGAACATTTCCGTGATAAAGGGTTCTTCATCTTCTTTAACTGACTGCGCCATGCTGCCTTAAGTGTACAATCCAGCCAGCGCACCGGAGGGGATAACTTTACAATCCTGCTGTGGAGGTCTCCCAAATTTTAACTCTGTGTAGAGTGAGACTTCCGATTGCCAGTAGAGAAAGAAATGTTCGGTGGAGATCGAGACAAAAGTGGTAAAGTCGGGTACTTAGCTCTAGGTTTTCAGCGCTGGCAAAATATGCCTCCATCTTGAAAGGTGGTTAGCCACGCTCCCCTGGATTAAACCATATGGGCTTATAACATACTTAGCAGATATTTATAAAAGACCACTGGAAGATATAAAAGGAGAAATAAAAAGACTTAGAGATTTGTTCAAGCAAAAGGACTTCGAAAGATGTGTAGAATATAAAATAAGCAAGTGGTTAGCACATAACAAACATTTGAAGCAGAAAGGTATCTAAATCAAATCAAATATCCATTTAGAAGTAACTTATTTATAGATACAGATTTGAATACCATAACAGTGAGAGACTAAATAATATAAAGAAAACAGATTCCAACGGAAAATGTAAGTGCAAGATGGAGGCAGATGACTTAGTGCAGAGGTTCTCAAATGGTGAGGCCAGCCTCCTTGGGGAGGCCCCAACCTGTTCCAGGGGAGGCTCAAGCAAGTCTTGAAAAAGTATTATATTTCAATTTTGAACTTTATAGATTTTATGTGAAGGGATAAGGCAAATTGAAAGAGGATAATAGTAGGTGAATTTATGTATTTATTTACAAGTCTGTGATCAGGAAAGGTACTGTACACTGAGCCATGACTTATTTCAGGTGTACCCAGGGAAGGGTAGTGAGAGAATACAATTCAAAATGTAACTGCAAAACGTTCAAGCAATACAAAATGAATGAAAGTGCAAACAAATTATGAACAATTAACTAACAATGCGAGGAACAATTGATCAATTAGACTGGCAGCAGAACTGTCCAAATACAAGAGTTAACCATATAGGTACTAGGAATAAGAGCAGGAGAGAGCAAAATGTTTCCTGAGAAGTTGCTTAAGAGCAGGGTGAGAGGGGGAGAGGCAGAGGTTGGCAGGAAGTTATTCCAGATAGAGGGGAAACAGAAAAAGCAGTCTGACCCATGAAGGTATGGCAGTAAGGGGTAACAATGGTTTGAGAGTCAAAATATTAGAGCAAGTAGGTATAACATGAGTACCAGCTATGCAAAGAGGTTTCAATTTACAGTATTCCTGATGTACTGTGAAAAGTAGGCTATTTTTTCTATGGGGTGGCCCAAAAATATTTCAGTATTTTGGGGGAGGCTCAAGATCTTTTCCATGGCTTAGGGGAGGTTCACTATGACAAAGTTTGAGAACTGTTGACTTAGTGCATCTGCCAATTATATGCCCCTTTACCAGAAAGCAATAACTAAAATACTAGGGCCAATTCTGGAGCAAATAAATGGAAACCCCCAAGTAATGACAGAAACATTGATGAACTCAGTGTCAACAAGAACCTTGGAGTCAGTAATAATATCATTGAAGGTTATTGACAAACAACGTGTACATATTAAGGATATTAAAGGGTAGAGGATGTATAAGACGAGATAAGGGAAGAACTGTTTGAGATATGTTGCAGTAGAGTTAAGGTGAAATGGAAAGTGATTACTATTGTAGAAAGGTTGATATGGGTTGGCGATAGACAGTGCAATAAGAAATGCTGCGAGATGAAACTACTATATATTTGTGTTTATATTTATAAAGGACATATGTGCAATATGAAATATAATACAGTGTGACAACATAACTTGTCATGTAGTAAACTTTTTGATGATGACTGAAAACAAGGTAAGTTCAGTTAATGGCTTTTTAATGTGTTTTGAACTTTTACTCATAACTTTGTCATTTTTAACATTTGTGCCCTAAAGTTTCCACATAATATTTCTTAATCCACCTCATGAACAAAGTATACTTTTTCAAATCCCCTCTGAAAACTGTTTTTGCAGTTCCTCCTCAAAATCACATTCATTCAAGATGGGTTTTAAAAAATTCCACCTGCCTTGATCACAAGGTAGGTTCATAAAAAATCTATGTTGAAAATTTATGGTCGAGATGCCAAAAAAAAACCACCTGTTATGAAGCAACACTGAAAATGTTCAATGTTTTCTCATAACTTTGTGCTATTTTGCCAGATTTTGAGCCCACATTTTCAGCATAGCCCTTTTCTTATGCCACCTCATGAGCATGGTAGATATCGACCAGTCACATGGTGTGCTTGGAGTTGAGAAAACACCCTCAGCACAGCTCCAGAACCTTCAACATTAAAAATGCGGCCAATCAAATTTAATGTTACACAGTCATAGAAAAAGAAACATGGAATCTGTCAGCAGAAAAGGACCTCCTGGACCACCTAGTCTGCCCTGAAGTCCATACCTACTGTGTCATCATAGACCCTAAGTGATCTATGGCCTTACCTCCACCCCCTATTCAGTTACTAAGTCCAAAGGCATCAAAACTCCCTGGCTTTCCAATGGATTAAGATCCCTAATGAAGAGACAGGATGCTGCCTGGAAATCATTCACAATTAGCCATCTACACTCTGGTTATTATATTGGCAGTTGAGAAACCATTGTAAAACCAGGCTCCAGAGAGCAAAACGAGCATGCTACCACTTACTCCAAACAGAAAATCTAAGCAAGCCCAAGGAATTGTGGAAACAAATTAACTCTTTCATAAGAGGTAAATCAACACAGTGTCCTAGTTCCAGAATGTCAGAAGGTGACCTACTACAAGAGCCACCATCAATCGCAGAGGGAATAAATCAGTTTTTTACTGACCTGGATTGGTACACTTCGCATATTTCATCAACCCCTGATTTCTCCATTCCCACATAGCACCATGCTAACATTGGCATGTGCCCCACCTTCCACTTAAAAACCACAACCAAAAAGGAAGTTCTCACGTTATTATTAAAACTTAAGGAAGAGAGCTCACCTGGTCATGGTACAATTGAGCCAAAGTACCTTAAATTAGGGGCACCAGCACATGCTGCACCTATCTGTAGTCTTATAAACAGGACCTTCCTTACAGGAACTGTGCCAAGCAAATGGAAAGTGGCTGTGGTAGTCCCCCTCCACAAGGCTGGAACACATGCCATTGAAAACTATAGACCCATCTCAATTCTCTGTCCCCTGGCTAAAATCCAGGAGAGGATTTTGTATAATCAGCTACAGTCCTACTTAGAAACACACCATTTACTCATGGTCGGTGGACTGCCAGCATGGCTTCGGAAAAAAAATCATAGTATGACTATAACCCTGGTAAAGGTTTCTGGTGATATTCTCAAGGCAAGTGACATGGGCCTTGTTACTGGTGCGGTGTTTGTTTACCTGATCTTGTCAACCATCACCTTCTACTTGGAAAACTGCACCTACTGGGCCTCGACTGCTTGGTGTTAACATAGTTACAGTGTTATCTCATTGGAAGATCATAAAGGAGAAAGTGGTGTGGATCACTGTCCTCTCTCAGGCCTATAATACATGGAGTACCTCAGAGATCAATCCTTAGTCTGTTAATGTTTTTGCTCTTCATTAATGAGCTTCCCAACTTCTGTGGTGGTGTGTCAGTGCAACTTTATGCTGACGATGCATTCCTATTCTGTTCATCCAATAACATGGACTGACTTAATCATAATCTTAATTCTGACTTCAATATGCTCGAAACATGGTTCTCTGACAACCATCTAATTCTTAACACAAAAAAAACAAAGCTATGATTTCCCACAACCTCTCCTCTAATATCACCAAAGCAGCCTCTCTAAACCCTCTCAAAATCTGCTGTCTATCTGGAGATACCATAAAAGTTGTCCAAACCTTTAAATAATTAGGGATGCATCTTGGTGCATTCTTCTCTTCCGAGTCGCACGCAACCCAGCTAACAAAAACTATCAACCAGAAGCTAGGCCTGTTATACCATCTCTGAAACATAGACTTTGACAGCAGATAAGGACCGCTTGGCCCACCTAGTCTTCCCATTTCCCTACCTAGAGATTAAGCTGCAGATCCTATTAAACCAGCAGCCTATTTCTTCCTACCCCCCCAACAAAAATTGCCTTATGTCTATCCCATGCATTCTTGAATTCTCCCACAGTTTTAGACCCCACAACCTCCTCAGGAAGGCTGTTCCATGCGTCCACCACCCTCTCTGTGAAAAAATACTTCCTCACATTGCCCCTGAGCCATCCCCCCTCTATCTTCAAATTGTGTCCCCTTGTTCTTGCACATCTCTTTTCTGAAAGATGCCACCCTCTTGGACTTTGTTGATTCCACTGAGGTACTTAAATGTTTCTATCATGTCCCCCTTCCCCCTCCTTTCCTCAAGGGTATACATGTTAAACTCCTTTAGTCTCTCCTCGTATGGCTTCTCTTGCAGACCCTGCACCATTTTGGTTGCCCTTCTCTGAACTGCCTCCATCCAGAACTGGACGCAGTACTCCAGATGGGGTCTCACCAACTGTCTGTACAGGGGGATAACAACTTCCTGTTTTCTGCTGGTGATGCCTCTCTCTATACATCCCAGTATCCCCCCAGCCCTCCCTACCGCCTTCTCACATGGCTTGCCAACCTTAAGGTCATCTGATATGATTACCCCCAGATCACTTTCCATTTTTGTTTTTGTTACTACCTCCCCCCCATTGTGTAATCTTCCCCTGGGTTTTTGTTTCCCAGGTGCATTACTTTGCACTTCTTTGCATTGAATCCAAGCTGCCATACTTCTGACCATTCCTCCAACCTTGCCAAGTCCCTTCTCATCCTTTCCATGTCTCCTTGTGTAGCAACCCTGTTGCAGATCTTTGTGTCATCTGCAAAGAGGCATACTTTTCCTTTCGGTCCCTCTGCAATGTCACTTATAAAGACATTAAAAAGGACTGGACCCAGTACTGAACCCTGCGGTACTCTACTAGTAACCCCTCTTTCTTCAGAGTGGACTCCATTTACAATTACCTTCTGTGTCCTGTTGTTTAGTCAATGTTTTACCCAGGCTACCACCCTGGGACCCACTCCCAGGCTGGTTAATTTGACTACTAATCTTTTGTGTGGGACTGTGTCAAATGCCTTGGTAAAGTCTAGGTAGGCCATGTCCACAGCCCCTCCCTGGTCTACTACTTTGGTCACCCAGTCAAAGAAATCAATTAGATTCATCTGACATGACCTTCCTGTTGTGAACCCATGCTGCCTTGGATCCTGAGCACCACTGACCTCTAGGTACTCAACAATTCTTTCCTTCAGAAGTGATTCCATCACTTTCCCTACCACAGAGGTCAAACTGACAGGTCTGTAGTTTCCTGCCTCTGTCTTGCTCCCACTTTTGTGAAGGGGAATCACATCAGCCTTCTTCCAGTCCTCAGGTACCACAACATCCTCCCATGATTTGTTAAAAAGGGTAGTCAGTGGTGTCACTAGTTCTCTGCTTAATTATTTTAGAATTCTGGGGTGAATTCCATCTGGCCCCATTGCTTTGTCCACCTTCAGTTTTAAGAGTTCTTTCAGAACCCTTTCTTCTGTGAAAGGACTGGGATCGAACCCCCCTCTCCAGAGTGCTTCTGTTAATTGGATTAGGCATCTCCCCCACTTCCTCTTTTGTGGATACTGAACAGAAGTACTCATTCAGTATCCCTGCTTTTTCACTGTCACTCTCTGCCCACCCATCATCCATTCTATTCAGCCTCACTATCCTCCTTTGTCTTTCTATGTCTCTGATATACCTATAAAGGTTTTATCCCCCTTCTTAACTGAGTTGGCTTATCTTTTCCTCAGTTTGTGCCTTTTGCTGTTCTGACTACCCTCCCTGATTCCTTCTGCCTTAACTGGTACAGTTCTCTGTCCTGCTCCTTCTGTGTTTCCTTATACTTCCTAAATGCTATCTTTTTCTCCCTAACCTTCACCGCCACTTCTTTTGAGAACCATAGTGGCTTTTTCTTTCATTTTGATTTATTTGCTTCACACAAAGGCTTGTTGCCTCTGTGATGGCAGTTTTGCTATTTCCCCATTGTTGTTCCATCCCTCCTTCTAGCCTGTTTGCTAGTGTTTTTCTAAGGCACTCTCCCATCTTGCCAAAGTCAGCCCTCCTGAAGTCCAGAACCCTCACTTTTGTATGGCTTGACTCTGTAGCTGAGTTATCGTGAACCACACTGTTTGGTGGTCACTTTTTCCCAAATGGCTACCCGCTTCTAGATCTGAGATCCTCTCACTGTCCCCATTTGAGAGTACAAGGTCTAAAATTACTCCCTCATGAGTAGGTTCCAAAACTAGCTGTCTGAGGCATGCCACCTGAAAGACATCAAGAATGGCCCTGCTTTTGGATGTGGCTGCAGCAAAGTTGCTCCAGTTAACATCTGGCATATTAAGGTCCCCCATCAACAGTATCTCCCTTTTCTCTGCCATCCTAAGTATGCCTTCTATCATATCCTTGTCCATTCCCTCCCCTGACATGGAGGTCTGTATACAACCCCTGTGCGGATTGTGGTGCCATTTCTAGTCTCTAAGGTGACCCATAGTGCCTCCTCTCCTCCCTGTTTACTCTTTTGTTCAGTTGCTTTTATCCCTTCCCTTACATAGAGAGCTACCCCTCTCTTCCGCCATCCCTGTCTCTCCTGTAGGTTGTGTACCATGGTATGTTAACATCCCAGTCATGGTTGTCTGTGTACCATGTTTCTGTGACTGCTACGATATCCAGGCATCCCTCTTCCATCAAGGCCACCAGTTCAGGGAGATTGTTGCCCAGATTATGGATGCTGGTACTCATTACCCTCCATTTCTTGATGGCCTTACCCCTTTTTTCCCCATCCCTGTCCTTATTGCATTTGTCACTTTCTCCATTTACCCCTGCACTTCTCCCTATTGACATCTCTATGCTGGTGTCTACCTCACTTAGTACCCTGATTTTTTTGGGGGGGCTAGGATTTACCTGCTCCTTTCCAGTTCCTCCCCTTGGCTGGTTTAAATACTTGCCAATGAAGTATTTTAAACTCATTACTTAGGATCCTGGTTCTCCTCCTGGACAGATGCAGACCATCATGACAGTATAGGCCTGCATCCCTCCAGGTGGACCCCCAGTCCCCAATGAAGCCAAATCCCTGAGCTCTACACCAGTTTTTCAACCACTGATTGAATCCCATGGTGTGGAGCACCCTAGCCTCACCCGTGCCATAGACAGGCAGCACCTCCGAGAAGGTTACCATGTGTGCTATTTGTCTAAAGCCCCTCCCCATTTCCACAAATGCTTCTTGCACTGCTCTGATCCCTTTCTTAGCCAGGTCATTTGTCCCTAGGTGGACAATGACATCCAGCTCCCTCCCCTGTGCAGCTGTTTCTGCGATCCTGAGGATTTGCTCCCTGTCCCTTCATGCCATGGTGTCAGGCAGGCACCTTACCTCTCTCTCCCCTTCCTCCCCCAGTTCTACCTTCCTAACAATGGAGTCCCCCACCAGGAGTTGTTTCCTGCCTCTGTGGAGTCCCATGCCACACTCCTGTGGGTCTCCTTTGTGGAGGTTCCCAGCATCCTCCTTGGTCTCCACTGTGGGTGCCTCCATAGAGGAACCACACTTTTCCAGAATGGCATAGAAATTGTGGAGAGGTACAACTGGAGGGATGCACCTCTGTTCCGCCATCCTCACCCTCCCTGAGCCCACTGTGGTCCAACAACATCTCTTTCTTGGCAATCTCTGAGGCAACAGCAGTGACCCTGGTGGTCCCTGGGTGGGAGAAGAGGTCCCACAAATCCTGGCCAACTCAGCCTGGAGATGAGCAACCTCCTCCCTCAGCCCAAAGAGGTGCCTGCAGATTGGACAACACTGCATCCTCCAGAATGTCTCCCGGAAGACTGCTGCACCACAGCCACTGCACTGCACCACTCCCATCATGTTTTTTTTCTGGCCCCCTAACTGTTGTTTGGAATACTTACTCTTTCCTCTGTTTGTTTATTTTTTTTTCTCTCCCTACTTACTTACTGCCTCTGTGCCCTTTTAGCTCCTGATCTTCCTGTTCTGAGACAAGAAGTTCCTATATTTCTCAGTAGTCTCCTTACTTGCTCAGAGTCAGACCTCCAGCAGCTGGGGGCGGAGAGCTACTCTTGACCTTCTAGGATGGTGAGTCTTTGGTTTCTCTGTGATCACTCACTTCCTGCTCCCAAACAGGAAGTCCCTGTTGTCAGTTAAATCCTGTGCCTATAAAAGTAGAACTGTTTTTTGGGTGGAGGGAAGGGAAGAAGGGCAATATAGTCCCAGTAGAGAAGTTTTAGTTATACCAGTAGCTCCTTCCTCCTGGTGTTCTGTCTGTTCTCTGGTAGAAGCTATCTAGGGCAGTGTTTAAATCTGGTTTTAACCTGACTTCTTCTAGCTAAGCCACTCTCTCTACTTTGCAAATCTCTCTACTCTTAGTTAATTTCATAGATAACAATTTCCTTCTGACAGCTGTGACAAGCACCTAGATAAGTACACAGATAACAGATAATTTACTTCAACTACCTCTGACAAACACACTAACTCTTTTTTTTTTTACCCTAAGTTGAAGGTCCCAGTACAAGAGTTCTAGTTCTTAGTCCCAGTAGAGAAGTTTTAGTTATACCAGTAGCTCCTTCCTCTTGGTATTCTCTCTGTTCTCTGGTAGAAGCTATCTAGAAGCTGCTCCCTTTTTATCTGCCTCCTCCTCCTGTCAAAAAAATTGCTTCCACATCCTCCTCCCTATACTTTTTTACGGTGCACCACTACTGCATTCTGCTCAACCTTCATCCCCTACCAGGCTTTGTCAACTCTATTTTAGGCTTGGGTAGATTCTAGAAAACACCACTATGACATTATGGCAACCCTCCACTAGCTGGATTATGACTCAGGGTTACAGTAACTCATGTTATGCTTTGTATTCAAACTTGTGAACCTTTTCAATCCTCCTTGTCGAAGGGGAATTGTTTATCATAAAGAAGTTGGTCGCCCACTCAGGTCAGCATCATTACCTATTCTAGTTACCCCTAAACTGCACTGTCTTGCAGGGAGGCGATCTTTTGCCTACTCTGCCACTACAGCCTGGAATTCACTACTGCCTTTATTACTCTCCTGTCCTTCCCTGTCACTATTCAAAAAAGCACTTGCTACTTACCTACTTAAACCTCCTCCCTGCATACGTTTTCACTAACCCGCCCTTCACTGTATCCTATTCTGCTGAAGTTATCTTATTTCTTAAACTACTACAATTTGAACCGATGTAAATATGCATATTTCCAAGTAATAAAAACTTTGTATATTTGATATATCCCACTATATATATAGAAACATAGAAGTTGAGGGTAGAAGGAGACCACCATGTTCATCTAGTCTGCCCATTGTCTTTTAGCCTAGCCCAACACAACTTTGTAATACGTGTATTTCCTTTGCATATGGTTGTAATCTTTGTTTGTATTATATTGTATTGTATTGTATTTGTCTTCCAGGTCACCCCTGAAAAAGGGACTGCATGGTCTCAGTGGGCTTACCTTATAAATAAATAAATACTAAGGTCCCCCTTTGCCTAGCCAATGCACGTTTAAAACCCTCTACTGTTTTAGTTTCCACCACCTCTGCTGGGAGTCTATTCCAGGTGTCCCCTACCCTTTCTGTAAAGAAGTATTTCCTTACATCCCATATAAGTCTCCCCACTTCCAGTTTCATATTGTGCTCCCTTGTTCTCGAATGTCTCAGTCTGTGCAATATACCTCCCTCCTGTACCTTATTGATATCTTTGAGGTATTTGAATGTTTCTGTCATATCTCCCCTTTCTCTCCTCTCCTCTCCTCCAGTGAGTACATATTTAATTTCCTGAGTCTCTCCTTGTATGGCCTCCGATGCAGGCTGTGCACCATCTTGGTTGCTCTTCTTTGCACCACCTCCACCGGCTCTATGTCCTTCTTGAGATGGGGCCTCCAGAAATGGACACAGTACTCCAGGTGGGTTCTCACCATAGATCTATACAGAGGTAAAACTACATCACTTTTACTGCTGGCGATACCCCTCCCTATGCGCCCCAGCATCCGACTAGCCTTTCCTACTGCTTTATCACACTGTTTTGCTAACTTCAGGTCATCAACAGATATTATGACACCCAGATCCCTTTCCTGATTTGTGGTCCTTAACACTCTTTCTCCCCTACCTGATGCGATGCCATTGGGTTTTTGTGCATGATGTGCATAATTGTATACTTCTTGGCATTGAACCCCAATTGTTAAACCCTTGACCAGTCTTCCAGCCTTTTTACATCTTCCTTCATTCTTTCCATCCATCCCAGGAGTGTCCACTCTGTTTCAGATTTTTGTGTCATCTGTGAATAGACATATCTTTCCTTCCAGCCCTTCTGCTATGTCACTAATTAATCGCTACTGCAATAAACATAAAACAAATCAGCAACTCCTGCAGTTTAAAGGGAAGGTCCCCTCAGCCTTTTGTTTTGTTTACCTGTGTAGTATGTAGGCATGAATGATGGTTGCCTCTATTGCACCCTCCTAATTTCATCAAGATTTAATGGTAAATGAAGGTACTTCACTATGGTGTGAACACCTGCTTGATTCCATTGCAAAGGTCATGGCCCGACTCATGTAAAACATCCTGAAATTTTATAATGTTTTAGTACTAAAGCCTGTAGTAGTTATACTGCATTAGTTAATGCTGTTGCTGTCCTCTACAATCCCTGTGTTCTTGTCTTATGCTGGCTATGAAACTTTCCAAGGCATAGTAAGTGTCTTGCCTTTTTTGTAGTTTAAAGTGCATCTGAGTTAGAAAAAAATGCTTTTAGAGAATACATGGACTTCACAAGATATGTAACAGAACTGACAGAGAGTATAACTTCTGCTGGCTTGTGCAGGTATGCTACATCAGTTCCCATGATGCCCTGCATGAGTGGGGTCATAACCCTTGCAATGGAGACAAACAGGCTGTCACATCGGGGCAAAACAGAGTGAAGCAACCTCATTTATATTTAAATTAGGATGAAATTAGGGAAATGCAAGAGAGGGAATCGTTCATGCATACAAACTACAGATATACACAGAAAATAGGTTAAGGGAACTTTCTGTTTAAATCGATACCTCATTCACGATGACAGAGGCAACAGAGATGAAAATAACCCCTGCCATAGCTCTGACTGTGGCTCCTCAGCTCCTGCCCCAACATCAGCAGCCAAAAAGGTGGCCATCTCAGGAGCTGCTGCCCAACCAGGAAGAGGATCTCTATCGACTGGATAACCTTTCTAACAAACTGGCAACCATCAAAAGTATTCTTCTGGAGATGATGGAGGATTCTAAACTATTCAAGCCTGCTCTGAAGACCTTTAACAACTGACTGTGGGATGCAAAAACTCATATGAGCTCCACTGAAGACCACCAGGTAAGAGAGGAAAGTGAAGTAAAGGACCTCCGGCAGAAAAGTATCCAAACTAGAGGACTACGGAGGACCAGGAGTTGTGCAACTGACAAAATAATCTGATGGTAGTTGGCATACCTGAAGGCTTGGAAAGCACTGAAATGATTACTTTTATTCAAGCCCTGATACAGAACATAGTGAGCCTCCCTCCCATGGAGTCCAGTACTATATAGAGTGAGCACACTTGTCTACTTCCAGGCAATAAACCAAGAGCAATCATATTCAAGTGCTTAAACTTTCAGGATAAAATAAAAATTCAGCAGAAGGTGCAAGAAAAGAAGCAGCTGCTGTGGAAGGGTACCCGATTCAGTGATGTGACACTACTGGTGTGGGACCGGCAACTTGCTTACAAAACAACAAAACTAGTGTTACACCAAGTCAGTATCAAATTCCAAATGTTACACACACCATGACTGGTTATCATGACAACATCTGGCACACATGAATTCCAGTCTGCTGAACAAAGAGTTCCCTGAAATGCTGCCAAACATCTTCATGAAAGGGAATAAATAAATGAACTGCCAAGGGGCCCAACAGACCAAATTTTTTTTTTTCATCTATTTCTACCCCCAGGCCCCCAGGTCAGCTCACTTCTCCAGCCACCCATCCAGCCCCACACGGAGATATCAGGCAGTATCCCTTCTTCCCCCATGGAGTACCCCCCATGGCAGGGCAGTGAGGAACAAGCTCTACTCACCTTGAATCGGATCCAGTTCAGGGAGCTCCATTCAGGGTCGGGGCCTGAGGCGGGTGGCTGCTTCACACTGCTCGACCGGTGGGGACATTTTTCTCATTTACTTCCCTTACTTGAGAGGGGCATTCAATGACGCCAGTGGAGGGAGCATGCACGCATCCAAATGCACGCCTCCTGGCACCTGCCCCATCTTCGTCCTTTTTACACTGCAGCAGTGCCCTACCTTCCAGTGTCAGCTAAGGGCTAGAAGCATGCTGACCACTGGAGTCCCCCTTCCCCAGAGAGGGAGAGCAGTCCCTCGGATGCTTGATCCCTTTCCTCCTCTGCCGATACCTGGTGGCCCATAATTGATCCCGAACATGGGTCGCCGGCATAGCATGAGGTAGTGTCCAGTGCCTCAGCTCTCAGTGCCACTGGGCCGGCAACAGATCAAAACTTAATGAATGCAGGAAATATATCAGCATGGCAGTTCAATATTATTAGGACCATTGAGGGCCCTAGTGACTCTGGGGCCCTGTGTGAATGTTCTTGTTGAGGCTTCATATCAGGACTCAGGGAACCCCAAGAAACATTATCATCCCTGCGGTGGCCTCCCCATATCTTTTTCGGCTGAGCTAGTTCTGTGTCATTTTTCTGCTCTACTTGAATTAGAATGCAATCTCCAAGAGATAAGATGCATGTATCAGCAATAAATTCTGGAGAAATCTGGACAGACACACAGAGGAACAGAAATATAGGAAGCTAACTGGGCAGCTGAAGCTTTTTTGGGACATCTCAGTTCATGGGGCCCTGTGCGGATGCACAGTTCACACTGTGCTAAGGCCGGCTCTGATTAGGACTGACATGAAACAGATCTGGCTTACATGAACCTCAGGATTGTCTTTCAGTCTCTTTCGACTAGAATGCTGAACCAAACAACACACAGTAATACTGGCACTTATAAAATGGGAAAAAGACAGTCGTGGAATCTGATTGGCTAAGACAGGAGTCCAGGCATATCTCTTTTTTTAGTACAGCACAGGTAAAAATTGCCAGTACCTGTGTCCACTTTACAAAGGGAATCCATGTGCTATGGATAGAGCACTTAAAAATTATTTGGATGTCATGTTTTTTTTTAGGGAGCTGCTCGCTTCATCCTTCAGGAACCAAACTGGTAAGACAAGCAAGGACTTTTTGGTTTTAAATCCCTTTTGCTGTCCCTCCTGACCCAACCCTACCTAGTCTCTCCTGGCTTTGCAACTTTTACTATACTATTTAATTGCACTTCCCCTCCACCTGTTTGTCCCACCTCCCACTCCTACCTGTCCCCTATCCTCTTCCTGGTCTTCCTATCTCCCTTACTTCTGTACTCCCTAGTTTCTCCCAGCTGTCAACCCCATTTTACCACTACAGCATTTACATTTTATCTTTTCCTCAACATATATATTAGATAATCCGTATTTCTGGATACATTTCTGCTTTACTACTGCAATACTGCTTCTACCCTGTAGGTAGCCACTCTCTCTCTCTTTCTGCATACTTCCATTCCTCATACTGTAATTATTTCCTACCTTGCCGATTGCCACTGTTTTCCTTTCTCTTTCCCCCTGTCTGGCATTGACATGCATGTCATACTTGTAAATAAATACAGTATATACCATTGTCAGATCTTTTTTTTTTTTTGTCATACTTGTAATGTAATGTATACTATTGTAAAGTATGTTGCACTTGTCATGAAATGTTTTTCTGTATGCTTTAATGTACTGTACCTGACAGGTCGTGCCTGAAAATAGTCATTGCCATGGCTAGTGCACTTTCCCGGTAAACAAAAACTAAATAAAAAATAAATTTGCTCTCCTTCCCGACATGCGCACTACTCCTGAGCCAACTGCACTCTCTCACATTTATCACACACAAACCAACATCCCATCAAGTGTTATTGCTTTCATATGTATTGGGCAGAGAAAGTAAAGTGGCCTTCACACCAGCACTGTCTCTCAGTCATATACAACCAAACTATTGTATCATTACCTCTGAAAAAAGAACATAAAACAGACTAAACAAAATGGTGGTTTTGTATTTGACTGAAATTTGCTCGCCAAACTGGCTAGTGAGGAAAAAACTGCTTCCCTCTTCCAAGTCAGAGCACAGCAAACCAGAATTCAAAGTTCATTCATTTATATGATAACAGAATCAGAAGTTTCAATGCAAAAATGCATCTAGGTCAGGAAAGATACACAGATTCCATAGTTGATGGCAATGCTTCAGATGAATGAAGTATAAAAAGGCAGGTAAAAAGTTAATTTAGCACAGAGGTAGTAGTATGATCAACCCAGTGCTCTGTGAATGTTATCACTTCATCAGGGGAGGCTCATTTTCATATGGCCACTAGGTAATTACAATCAGATGAGCACCAGCCCACTCACTGGTGCAGCAGTAGTGTTACTGCTCCTGACACTGGTGACCTGGGTTAGGGAACAGGGAACAGATTCAGGTTGTTGGGGCCAGCAGGGGGAGGAGAACCAAGCATTCCAGGGGATGATCTTCTCTTCCAGGAGGAGGGAGAGTTGTCACTTCCACTGCTATACTGCCACATGGTTGACCATGGGTGGAGGTGCAACTTGGGGGTGCCATAACTAAAAGGAGATGTTGGCCTGGCTCCAGAGTAGTTTGGAAATATCTCTGCATGCTCAGGCTCCTTTGAGCTCCTTGTGGCCTGATGTCTGGGGGGAGGATGCACAAAAGACTGGAAAATGGCCACATGGCTAGCATTCGGAGGGCAATGAGAGGACCCCTTTCTTCCCCGCTTGGGGTGGGGGGTAAACCACACAATATGGGGTGTGAGCCACCAGTACCTGGGATCAGGCAGAGCCATGGGACACCTTCGGGGGCTCGGAAGGGAAGGCTAGCTGTGGAGAGGAAAAGTAAAAAAAAAAAGAAAAATCAGGTGAACACCACAGACCCTGTTTTTAGATGTACTACAATAAATCTTTAATTTTAACAAAGGAGCCAAAATACAAGTGTCCAGAAGGTTACTACTAGACAAACTGTAAACTCCAACAATAACAGAACCAGCAAGCAAATGCTGTTTTGAAAATAATGAACAAGTTCAGATGCTCTATCAATAAATGTGAAAAAAATATTTTATAATATATTGCCCAATTCACTACGATATCACCAAACCTCTTGAGCAATGTGAATTTTCGGGAAAAAAATACAATTGAAGCACACATGTAGAAAAAACATTCCCCACTGTGGTTAATGAATGAAGCCATATTCAAATCCTACCAGGGCTAAAATGCAGGACAATGATTATTCAAGGTTAAGACATTTTTATTCTTATACTTCAATGGTAAAATACCAAAAAAAGGCAAATTTGCCCATGGCAGGGGTGACCACTGAAAGTAATTTTCTGATCTTATTAATTCTAGAAAACGTTTTTCTTTTTGATCTGTATTAACTAGAAAACTAATAATATTGCCAGTGTAAAATGTCTGTTAGTGGATAAAGGAAATTCCAAAAAGTTATTTGATGATTGCTCCCCGTGAAGCACTCACAACAGTAAAGGGTAGTCCATACCTGAAAAAAATCATCAGAATAATTTGCAATTCATATAAACATATAGACATTGATGGCAGATAAAGACCAGTGGCCCAGCCAGTTTGCTGATAAATCCTAATAAACATGGGACCTATTGTCATGCTCATGCATTTTATACGTAATAATAAACGGAATACAATTAGTGGTCATTTGATACCTCTGAGAAGCGATATAAAGTTTGTCTCATTATTCAGACCATTTGGAGTCAAGGTATTTAGTACAAATATTCATTGTAATTCAAGCTGTTTGAGATTCTTTCCTCTGTCCCACCTCCGGACATGGGTGGTAACCCATCAAAGACCATAAATCTAAAACTTAAAACATCCCCCTTATGAACATTTATGAAATGTTATCCTACTGTACTATCACATCCTTCCTGATGTACTACTCTCAAATGTTCAACATTTCTAGTCCTTGCTTCCCTAACCATTTTACCATTATAAAATGTGTTATGTGACCATTAAGTAGCATAAATGACATGGTTACTTCTACAATTATTTAACCTCCTGATGTCTATCTCTTTCCCTAAGCTGGCAAGTTTTGCCCTTCTGTATATTTACAGGCATTACATCCTCCACAACTGTAGAAGTCTGTTAACTTTGGCTTAAAGCTCTTACTATTTCTGGAGAAATGGCTGCTTACTAACTTATTTCCCAAATTATTAGCCCTGTTATACATGAGGAGAGGCTTATCCTCAATTTTGTTTTTCAGTAGTGGGTTATTAGCAAAATCGTCCGGTTGCTGCAAAACGTTGTCTGCTACTTTATCTGAGATCCTATTAAATTTAGTAACAAAAGCTATTGTTTTTGGTATTTGTTTAGTTATTTTTTTTATTATGTTTTATTCAGTTTTCACGTTTAGCACATAAACAGTCACATACATGTCATATAATACATCAATATACACAAAAGGAAAACAAATCATAACTGTATAATCACAATTGATAAAACATTTATAACTTAAAAAAGAGACGAACAACTGAAAAAATGTTGCAAAAGTGGTCAATGAATTCCATCTGCTATTACTTCATTGGAATCAATCAAGTCATCCCTCCAGTTAGTTAATTGGGAGATTGTTCAAAAAGGCACTAAGGTATATACTAACAGTAGGATAATTGGTGAAGCCCCTATCAGATATGTCCAGGAGGGGAGTGGGAGTTAGTATAAGGCTGTCTCACTCTAATTCTGCTCTGCCAAAATCTCAAGCACATCTCCTTTAAGCACCTCCACCTTATAATGAAAATATGGGAGCCAATGGCCAATATATTTTTCATTTTGTAGTCTCAGCTTTGCCATGAGGTGCCTCATCTCTATTATATGATCTCAGTTAGATAGCCATAGCTCCACAGTGGGTATCATAGGCGTTAGCCATTTGTGAGTCACTGCCTTGATAGGTGCAGATATTAACACATTAAATAGATATATCTGAGCTTTAGATCACATATCATCTGGGGTAGTCCAAATATAAGGGCAGGAAAGTCCAATTATAGGTCTACACTTAGGATTTTCCCACATTCTTTGCTCACGTGTGCCCAAAAAAGCCTCAAGAATAAGCAGGACCAGAAGATGTGGAAGTGTGTCCCCATCTTGGAACAACCTCTCCAACAATCATCCGATGGATGTGCCCCATAGTGTTTTGAGAGAACAGGGGTACAGAAGTGGCGGGCTACCACCCTCCATCTGAAATCTCGCCAGGACAGGGAAGCTGTGGTAGAGAAGAACCGCTGACAGATCTTGTTCCAATCTGCCTCTGGCAGTTCTGTCCCCAATTATTGGGCCCACCTCTCCTTTATTATGTTAACTGGATCTGACTGCAGGTCCAAGAGCAGATGCATGATCTGAGGGATTCTGCCCCCACTCTGCAGAGACCTCAATAGTGAGATAAGAATGTCCCTGAGAGGGTTAGTACCTTCATTAAGGAGGGACCTACGGGGCATTTCTGAAAGATAGTGTCTGACTTGCAGGAATTGGAAGAAATCCCTCATAGGTAGCTGAAATTCTTGGGAGAGTTGGAGGAATGACTTGATCACATTCCCTTGAAAAAACTGCCCCAGCCTACATAGCCCTTTTTCCCCCCATTGTTTATGTCCTCCCTCTATTTTAAGAGGAAGAAAGTCCATACAAGCCCTCAAAGGGGTATCACCCATCAGATTCATAGGCAGTTGATATTTAGTACATATATCTGTCCAGGTCTGCTTGAGGTTCATAGCCCAAATATTGCCCATATTAAACAGCTTAAGGTTCGAGTTATCCATATACAATACATCTCGCATGAATGGTAAGCCCCTAGACCCTGTACCAAGGTGACCTAGTTAGGGGGGTTCCTTGTCACTCAGATGTGGTATAAAGTACTGTAACTGGGCCGCTCAGTAGTACACCTTAAAATCGGGTAGAGCTAGGCCTCCTTGTTTTTTCAGGGCTACCAGGATAGGCCAATGTATTCTGAGTTTTTTCCCTCCCCAAATGAACTTAGTCAGGGTAGACCTCAGTGTCTCCCAAAAAAGCAGCTGGAGGCTTTATCGGGATCACTGAAAATATAAATACAAATCTAAGTAATAGATTCATATGGATGGTTTAGATTTTTCCCATTAGAGAAAGGGGCAGTTCTTTTTACCTTTTGCAGTTGGCCTGGGCCTCTGACAGTAATTGTACACATTATCTCTGGTACAGTTGGGATATATCTCTTGGGATCTAGGCTTCTAAGTACCAAAACCCATTCAAGACCCATTTCAGACCTTCAACACTCTGTGGTAGGTGTCCCGAGTACCCGCCTAAGGGGAGCAGCTCAGTCTTGGATTTGTTTACTTTGTAGCCTGATATGGTCTCAAATGTCTTTAACATTTCTAATACCCCCCCCACCGATTGAGCTGAATCGGAGATATAAAGTAATGTGTCGTCCACATATAGCGAGATATGCAGCTCCTCCCCTCCCACCTGCACCCCCCTAAAATCTGGTGATTGCCTAATGTATCCAGCCAAAGGTTCAATGCTTAGAGTGAATAAAAGTGTCTTGTACCTCGTTGAACAACAAAAGGGGGGGAAGTATGCCATTCACCTTGACCTGGGCCGTGGGGGATCTGTATAGGTTAGAGATCCACGACCTAAACTGGATTCCGAATCTGAACTGGTTGAGGCTTTCATCTAAATATTGCCAGTCTAGGTGATCAAAAGCCTTTTCAGCATCAATCAACATTACTGCATACAAGGTATTGTTGGGAAAGGATTTAGCTGCTGCCAATGTTTTTAAAAGAAGGCATATATTATCTTGTATGTGGCGGCCCACTATAAACCCCGTTTGGTCTGGATGTATTAAATAAGTGATGAGAGTTTGTAATCTGGCCTCGATGGCCTTAGTAAAGATCTTGACATCCAGATTCAGAAGAGATATGGGGTGGTAGCTGGAGCAATTTGAGGCATCTTTCCCTGGTTTAGGTAACACAGTTATTATGGGCCCATTCCATGAATCAGGGGTTTGTCCATCTTTATGGGCAGTGTTACACACTTGAGTAAGCAGAGGTGTCAGTTCCCCAGCAAATTTATTATAAAACTCAGCAGGGATACTATCCGGACCTGGGGCATTGCCTCCATTAAAAGATTGAAGGACCTTTAGTATCTGTGTCTCAGAGAAGGGGGCATCCAATTATGATTGTTGTTCGAGGGAAAGAGAAGGGAGGGTCACTTTCTCAAAAAAGTTTGCCATTTTCTCCCAGTGCTCCAATGATCTTTCTTTACTAAAAAGTTACGCATAATATTTTACAAATTCTTGGGCTATCTCATCTGGGGATGTGGCAAATTCCTGCCCCTTAGCATTCTTTTTTTATTTTGGAGACATATCTGTCTGCTTCTCATTTCTTAAGCCTTTGCACTAGTAACCTCCCTGCCTTTTCCTCCCATTTGAAGTATATCTGCTTTGTAAATCGGAGAGCATTTTACATCTTTCACAAGGTCAGGGCATTAATCTCTTCTCTGGCCTTTCTAAGCTTGGGCAGTAAATCTGGGTGTCTAGTGTTTTTATGTTTGGTTTCTAGTAGTCGCAGATCTTCCTCTGCTTTGGCCAGAAAGGTCTCGTGCTGTTTTTCTTTGTATGAGGCATAAAAAATAGCATGTCCCCAATGACTGCCTTCAGGCAATCCCATATGTACTTCAGCGAGGTCTCACTTGTAGTATTTTCTTTAATGCAGTTTTTATTACTTCTTTTGTAGAGGTAACAAATACCTCATTGTGAAGTAAACTGACATTGAACCTCCACCCTCCACTTGGTTTTCCAGGGCTCCAGGATGTTTTACATGAGTCAGGCCATGACCTTTGCAATGGAATCAAGCAGGTGTTCATTGTAATTTGTTATCTACCAATGCGTGATCCGATAGTGATATGGAGTGGAATTTGGTATCTACTGCTGAGTGTGCCCATTTTTTTTTATTGTACAACCTATCCAATCTGGAATAGGAATTGTATGTGGGGGAAAAAATGTATATTCTCTTCCCATTGGAGAAGTCAGTCTCCAAGTATCCACCATCCCTGTTTCGGTTCTCAGTGTGGCTAGTAGTCTGGAGCACACCCCTTGTCCCCCACCATGAGGAGGGGCACGGTCAAGAAGGGTGTCTTCCACACAATTCCAATCCCCAGTGCACAGTAGCTGCCCCTCAGAGAGGGATGTAAGGAGCTGAAATACTCATCTAATGAATTCCCCTGTCGGTGGAGTTGGCGCATACACTGAGAGAATGTGCAAGGGGTGGCCCCTCAGCACTCCAGAAATCAAAACCAATCTCCCTGATTCTTCTGAATGTGTGTTAGTTACCTGGAAGGGCCGGCCCCTTTGTACCAATATGGCTACTCCCGCTTTTTTTGATTTTGGGTTTGAGTCCAAGTGGACCCCCCACATTCGTCATAACTTCATGTGTTCAGATGGGGATAATTTAGTTTCCTGGAGACAGACCATTTCACATCTGGCTCTTTGCAGTTCTTGTAACACCCTGGCTCTCTTGATAACATTATTAATACCCTTAACATTCCAGGAACATATTACTAAGTTATCCGTTGTCACTTCCAAGTGTACATGCCAGCATTTACTGTCCGACCTCTACCTCTTTGCACCTCCCCCAATGTTCTTCAGTTAAAGGTGACCCTCCTGCAATCAGAAAATAAAAAATACAAAAAGAAATAAACCTGATACACAATACTAGAAAAACCTCTACTAAATAATCCTACCAACTTAACTGTTGTCCCAACAAATGGACACATATTAACTTGTAACTTATTGAAACCTGATAACACCATATCTGGTGTTGAAGACAATGTGTCTCTTGAGAGTGCCTCAGCACCCAGGTAGCAAAGTTAGATCTGAGAGCACACCCTAATGTGGGTATGGAGAGCTGGAGGCTAATGACACCTGCCTCTCTTCCCTTGAAATGGACCTCCTGGATCCTAGTACTTCTGGCACCCTATGGCTTATTGCTAGGTTGGATGGGTGTGCACCATCTAGCAAGTGGCACCCTTCTGGGGAGACCCAGCATATAATTGCCCCAGGGTTAGTGCCAGCAACATTTCTTTAACTGTATAGTAAACACATCCCCACCCTCCCAAAAGAATGGCCTGTCTGAACAACAGCCATCAACGGCATTTATTGCCTTTCAGTAAGATCAGAACCACAAAATCAAACACTCCCCCTTTGTTTAGTTATTTAAACTATTTGTTAAACAGCAAACAAAAGCAAATAATTAGAGCACTATAGTGCAGTTCTTCGGTTCATCTTATATTCAATTTGCTAACCCCCAAAGTGAACCAGGTGTTTTCTCATTAACTCTTGTCTCAGATTAAATCATCATTTAGTCATTTCTTGATGTTTTCAAAGGGGAGGCCATAGCGTAACACCTTAGCCCCCCAGACTCCCTGACCATAGTTTACAGACAAGATGGTAATCCCAGCAGGAAGCAAAAGTATGTCATGTTCTTAACTGCTATTATCAGAACTGCTTTTGATTTAGGGAGCACTTACTTTGGGACAGCATGGTCTATGGAGAACAGATCCAGGACTCTTCCTGGAACACCCTTAACATTAAAATTTTTACAATTCCAGCGTTAGGGGGAAGAAATTAATAATGTTCAGAGTCTCTGGATTCCCTTCCGGTCTCTGTGCGGGAACCCACATCCCATGATATGGCAATCCCTGGAAAAAAAACACCCCCAGCCAGGCGAACAGTCACATTCGTGAGGGGAGTCTGAAAAGATGGGTTGAAAACCCGTGACTCACCGGAGACAGCAACACATGAACACAAGGACAGTTCCAGGTGGAAAGCACTCAAGAAACCAAGGTACCATTCTTTGCAAAACTGTTTTAATGGATTTGTAGGGCTTCCACATCAGGAGATGTCAATTTGGAAATAACAGCCCCCCTCCTGTCAAGGGATTTCCTTCCTCATGTGGCAGATTCTGTTTTTTTTCAGCCGCTTCAACAGTTCTGTGTGCAGTGAAGCCAAGTCCCTGAGCTTACGTTTTCCCCTCATAGCATTTGGAGAGACCACTTTCCACAGTAAGCCCTCAATCTGTGCTTCGGTTTCTTCCTCCACTAAATCAGGCAATGGGATGCCGAGTGATTTTAAAAATGGAACCGCCACCAGTAAGTTGTCAAATGTTTTAGTTTCCTAATCTTGCATCCATAGATGAGCAGGATATCCGATTTGAGCTGTGAGTCCTTTTTCTTTAATCAGCTTGGTCACCTGTAGAACTTTCTTCCATTTTGCTAATAATACAGGGGGTAGTCTTGATTGATATAGATCCGTTGGTTATCTAGATTTAAATTCTTTTTGGCCCAGGCCATCCAAAGTACTTTTTCCTTCACTGGAAAACTGAGGAATTTTATAATAATAGATCTTGGAGGGGCACCGGTAGGAAGTTTCGATCCCAGGCCTATGAACTCATTCTATCCCCAGTGCAGCGTTGTCCTGCAGATTTAACTCCTTTTGGAGCCATGTGACCATGAAACTGGCAGTATCTTCTTGTTTGGAGCCATCAGGGACTCTGAAGACCCCGATATTGTTTCTGCATGAGCGGGCTTCAGCATCCTCAGTTCTATCTGTGAGGTCCCTCTCCCATCTATATAGATACACCAGGGAGCGCCCAAATGCCATATGTGTTGTGTGTAAAGTTTCCATCTGGGATTCCATGTCAGCTGTTCTTTTCTCTAGTTTCTGAAGGTCTTGTTTTATTCATGTGACTTTGCCTTAAATTTTATGCATCATTCTTATGAAGGCTTGTGAATCGGCCTTTCTGAGCAGCGATCCCCGTATCGGATCCATACTCCTCCTCATCGCCAGAGCCAGCTGTGCCCAGGGAAGTAACTGAGGTTGCCGGACTCCTGTCTCTAGGCCGTGGCACCATTTTCCCTTTATTTTGCTGGTTCAGAGTATCTTTTTTGGAACTTTTCATACTTGCCATTAACGTGTTACTTGGGCAATCGATGGGTAGAGTTATTTTTGTAAAATGCAGAGAAAATCAGGCCGATTACTAAAGATTCTAGCTCCTGGATGCAGAGTGATGAAAGATCAAGTTGCCATGCCGACCCAAGCTGTTTAGTTATTTTTTTACAGTCAATAGTTCACTGTGTTCTTTAATATCAGCATTATGGAAAGCATTCATAACAGTTTTCATCCTATAGCCTCTAACCTGAAATAGAGATAGAAATTCCTTTGACAGTCTTCCATAAATTTGGATTGATTTGAACAATTACATTTTAATTGTAAAAATTTAATACGGTGAATGTTTACAAGCATTTTTCTGGGGTGAACACTACTGGACATAGGAAGTGAAATCTCAAGGGATGCTGTGGAGCAGCAAACATGGCAAATGTACTTTAACACAGCTCCACGCATTAGCGCTAATAAATTATTATTTCTTTTACTACCAGAGTAAGTGTTAACACATTCTTTTACTTCAACTAAACAGGACAGAATTAGCACTTCAAAATGGGTCTGAAACGGGACCAGAAACAGAGCCATCACAACTTGGATGCCTGTCTTTCTACAGTCGACTCTATGACGGGATCAGGGCCTGCTCAGCCTATCAGAACTTTACAAAGTGATCTCCTGAAAATGCAAATATTAGCTATGCTTGCCAAAATTCAAGAGACAAGGGAGGACACTAATAAATGATTGACATCAGTGCAATCAATGCTTGCTGAGATGGACAGAAAAATCTTAGACATTGCCACAACAGTTTAAATACTCTCAGATTAAGCAAACCAAGAAAAGGAATGGAATGCTGCCTTTATCAGTGATCTCCAGTTTCTGCGGTCCAAAGTACAGTTGTTAGAAAATGATCAGACTCATCAGCAAGCTAACATATGAATTTTGGGCTTCCCCTCAAGCTATGCAGGGAAACAAGACATCCTGGCAGTGATTAACAAACTTATTTTTACTGATCTGCAACTCCTGACACCTGACTCTGGGGTTTCAGTACTGCATGTTTCTGTTATCCTGCAATGATCCAGAGCACCGTGTGGAGCCAGCTCCAATGTCTACTTATGGCGAATGCAACACTATCATCTGCAGAGGCATGCATCCAATTGCTTCAGGCAGCCAGCTCTAAAGGTGATGTTCTTTTGAGGGGATTGCTGAATCACCTTTTTTCCAGACCTATTTGCTCAAAGCCAAGAAAAGAAAAATGAGCTTCAGTTAATTAAGAAAACACTACTGCAGCATGGAGTGTATGTTCAATTCCTTTTCCTGGCAAGACTTCAGGTTTGGCATAACTCAGAGATCTACATCTTTTCTGACCCAGACTCAGCCTTAACTTTTGCCAACAAAATAACTGCACAAATGGTACCTCCAGACAATGTAAGTAAGTAAACATGTATTTTTATGATGCTCAATTACTGGAGCTCTGGGTGCCTTACAAAAGGATTAAAACATGGCAGGAATTAAACAAGAAAAGACATGCAAATCATTAAATTAATAATAATTAAAATCCATAATAAATAAATGACAATAAATAAATAACTAAAATCAGCTGCAGTTAACCAGAAAAGGCTCGTCTAAAAAAGATGCACTTTCTGTCCCCTCTTGAAAACCTCCTCCAAAGGGGCCTCCCTTAGGAATCTGGGGAGCAATTTCCAGAGGACCAGGCTAGCCACCTCAATTGCGCGGTCCCCAGAGATTTTCAGCCTGGCCCTTGGAACTGCTAGGAGGCCCCTGTGGAGGAGCAAAGGCAGTGCACCAGAAGAGCAGGGGTCAGGAGGTCACTCAGGTAACCAGGGCCCACACTGTATAGGGCCTTCTAGGTGAGACAGCCCACCTTGAAGATGATCCTCCATTTGACGGGCAGCCAATGCAGATCCCACCGGGACTGGAGTCACACGACAGGATCTAGGTAGGCCTGTTAGCAACCTGGTTGCTGCTTTATGCACCAGCTGCAGCTGACAGAGGTTCCCTCCACTGACCCTGCAGTACACAGCATTGCAATAGTCTAGCTTTGACATGAAAAAAGGCATGTACCAGTGTGGGCAGGTCATCAGGCGGCATTAGGGATTTAATTCGGGTGACATTCCCTTAAGTGGTAAAATCTACTTTGGAGAACAGATGACACCTGTGCATCAAGCATCAGACCATCACCCAGGATGCTGCCCAGATTTCCCACTTTAGTGGATGCCAGCAATTGAGTAGACCCAAGGAACAACCCTGTTACCACCCCGATGACATCCACATTATGCCTGTGACAAGGCTCAATCACCAGTATCTGTCTTGACAGGGTTCAGTCTCAGCCAGTTAGAAGACATCCAGTCTTGAATCTTGGACAAAAAGTTGTTTAGCACTTCCACTGCGTTATTTCTCTATGGAGGAAAAGGACATATACAGTTGAGTATCATCTGCAAAACAGTGAAAATCCAGACTGTAATGTCTAATGAGCTCACCCAGGGGCAGCATGTACACCGCGAACAACATCAGTGACAAGATCGAGCCTTGAGGGACTCCACATGGCAAGAGCTTTGGGCAGGAGGAGAAATTCCCCAACACTACCTGTTGCATCCTGTCCGACACGTAGGACTCAAACCAGTTGATGACAGTACCATCAAGTCTACAATACTCTCTGAGGTGATCCAGAAGCACAATGTGGTCCACAGTGTCAAATGCTGAGGAGAGATCCAGGAGAATGAGACTTGACCAGCAGATTGTGCACGACAAAGCAGGGTGAAGAGATTAAATCTACAGTTGGACTTTGTTCAATTCTATATTTGCTGGTTAATATATTTTAAACCTGGAATGGCTGCCTGCTCTGTGGTTTTGACTGATTCTTGAGATGCTGTGTTTGAACTGTTAAATATGTTAGTGTGTGTCATTTAATTTCATTTAATTGTTTATTTGGAAAATACCTTTGAGTCAAGGACTCCTTTTCAAAGGTTCCACATTAGAAGCAGATACAACCTGGAGAACCTTACAGAGTGGTTCAGCAAGAGGACACACGTAACAATGTAACAATGATGGTACAAGAAATACAGTAAAAGGCTAACATTTGGATACTAGTAGATTCAACATATTAGTTTTAAGAACCATTACACAAACTGTTACACATATAATCTCCACTAAGTAGCAATTCAGGGTGTTCAGGTGGAGGGGGGTCAAAAACAGTAAGAGGCCTTAGTCAGATGAGAAGGGAAGCTGTGCTGGGCTAGGTTCCATGGCAGTCAAAGGGATTGGAGGACTGTAGGTGATTCCTGAGGTATGCTTTGTAGGTACCAGTGCCATTCATGCTTGCGATGGCTCTAGGTAGGTTATTTATCCAGGTAGGGGCTCGGAAGCCAAAGGACCTTTGGAAAAGTGAGGTGCAGCAGCAAGGAACTACAAGGAGTTGCCTGTTTGCGCTATGGGTGTGCTGGTAAGTAGGGGCCCGTTGGATAAGCAGCAAGAGACCGGGGGCCATGAGGCAAGTGTGAAACCTGATTCTATTATCTAGGTTGAGCCAGTTAGTGGCATTATATAGGGAGCATGTGTGAGTTAGCCGATCGTAGCCCAGGATGAGGCAACAGGCTTTGTTGAAGGAGAGCTGGAGCCTTGCCAGAGCTGATGAATTGGCAGCACTATATATCAGGATGCCATAGTCGAGAAGGGAGAGGACTGAGGGGGAGACTGCTAGGTGAAGGACATCAGGAGTAAGACAATGTTTGAGCCGGTAGAGGAGGCCAAGCCAGATATTGAGGGCAGTAGGCAGTTGATGAATGTGTTGGTGGAAATTAAGGGACGGGTCGAGTGTGATGCCCAGGTATTTAAAGGAGTCCACTTTTTCAAGTGGGGTCTGTTTGGCAGTTAGGACTTGGGGGTAGTGTGCTTTCTTGATATTAAGAGGGTGTGAGAAGAAGATAACCTTAGTCTTCTTATAGTTAAGGATGAGGCGCTCTGTGGTGAACCATTTTTCTGCTTCCCTGAAAGAGGATTAGAGGGAGAGGTGGAGCTGGGTAGGGTCAAGATTGGAGGAGTAAAGGATAGTATCATCTGCATTGAGCAGGAGGTTGCTTGAGCAGGACTGAGGGAGGGCATTAAGGAAGAGTTTTATTTGCTGTTCTTTAATTCATTGATAAATAATTGTAATATAATATTGCTTTCAGGTGGGGTGGAAGAGGGGATATTACTTTATTGTGTGTTAATGCACACAGCTCAGTTTGTCAACTCAAACAATAGCCTTTATACTCTGCTATCCCCTTATGGGTCAGATGCTTTATGCTACCGCAAGTAGGGGTGAAAAGCAACATGATTGAGCCCAGGCAGTCTTTACTTATTTCCTGTATGTTTCCTCCCCATCATCTAGCCCTCCAACAATATTAATCATATGAGCAGTGGTTAAACAGGAAATGTTTAGGTGGGGGAACTGTCACTTCTAAATTTCTAGGTGGTGGAACTGTCATTGCTAGGTTATGGAACTCCCTTATAGTAGTCAATGGAGAAGGATGACAGAGGTTGTGGAACTATCGTACAGTTTTTTAAGAGGTGGTGGAACTGAGTTCCTGTGAGTTCCTGCCCAATTTAACCCCTGCCTACGAGGTGTGTGTAATAATGGTAAGTATCCTGAAGTGCTATTCCTGTGGTGATAGTGCTTACATTATTGTCACACTGGACTTTTCTCCTGCATGTTTAAATGTTGTGGCTGTCCTGCATCACTGGCTGGATGATCCACTTGTCTAGCTGTCGGTATCCTCCTTTGGTACAATCAATTATGCAGGTCTGCATGTCTGGTCTTGTTATTATGACATAGCTTGTGCTGTACTTCATAAACACCATAAATAAAGTTTACAAAAAAAAAAAAGTAGCGAATTCCTGGCTCTTGGTTTACAACAGCAGTGTGTCTCAATGCTCCCATCACTATGTAATGATGAAGAACCCTTATTCCAGCTTGTTTCTTCCTGCCTCCATGTCAAAGTTGGACCAGTACTAGTGACTGACCCCACCAGATATTAGATCATTACCAAGACACCATCCATTAGTAGCCAGAAGCGGTAAGCCAGAATCAAAACACAGAGGTAAAAACAGCAGCCTATGAGAGGGGGGCATCAGCCATCCTGCACAGGACTGCTCAAATATTCACACACTGAAGATCATCGGAGGGATACAGAAGTGACTACAGCATGGTGCAGACTGCTTCAACATGAACAAGCCACAAACTAAGAGGGACTGAAACTGAATTCCAAGCAATTTGCAGCACATCTTATGACTACCATTTGCTTGTTATCTTAATGCAGAAACTGCATTATGAGGAGGCGCAGATCAAGTAAAACAGACTTTGAACTCAGTAAACACAGGTATAATTATCAGAATCAGATGGACACAGAACTATGTAACAGTTTGAAAACCACAATTTGTGAGTAGTGCAATGGACAGTAGCCCAAACATATGGATCAAAATGACATGTTTCACAGCATTGATATACAAGGAAATGTGAGGTGGAGGGCTAAACAGAGAGTGGGAGAAGGAAGGGAAATGTCACAGTTCTGTATCAAGAGATGCAGGTCTTTACTAGAATGTCCACAGGAAAAAACAGAGAACACAGCATGGTAGGAGTATAAAAGAAAGAACAAGTTAGCCCTCACCCCCAATTTTTGATTAAACATAATATCTTGAGACCAACCATCTGTCTCAGCTGCACATGGGAAAGGGTGTGTGAGACAGATAAGATACTATTCTGTATATTCTGACATTAATAGCATTCATATTACAAGGAAACAACAACATGTAGGTTTCCGTTGAGCTGTGGGAGTACAGAGGTGTGCACTGACCTATGAGAATGTATTGACAGTTGTTGACAGTTCATCCTCAGCCCCCCCATCATGCTGCAGCATGGGGAGGAATGAGAGTGACAGCTCTGGTTCTGGTTCATGTTTTATGGTTCAGAAGTGTTATTTAAATAGTTTTGGAAGTGGCAAGAGACTACAAGGGCAAAACAAATAGCGTGACTGTGTTATATGTTAGGATAGTAAAGTTTTGCTTTGACTTTGTCCTACAGTCACAGCATAGTTTATTCCATTCTAGATGATACATAGAAATGACATCACTCAAAAAGGTGAAGGTGGTTGTCAAAGCAGTAGTAATTTGGTTTGTTATTAAAATAGCACTGATGATTGCTATCAGCACTTCAGCCAGTGCAGAGAATAGCCAGGCAACAGGTAACCAAATGAGACATGGAAAGCATGCAAATTGGGGAATTAAATACATTTAACAGATTTCAAATGCACAACATGGAATATAAAGGGAGGCAGTACATCCAGCAAGAGAATGCAAATAATCAGGCATCTAAAAACATCAGGAACTCACATAGCATTCATCTAGGAAATGCACATGCAAGAGGCCTACATCGATAGGACAAGCTTATGGTGCTGGAAACAGCAAAAGGAGAGGAAGGGTGGCCATCCTGATTACTGCACCTGCACCATTCAGGTTGCTACAAGCTTACACTGATGCAGTTGGTAGGTACATTTTCACTAAGGGTATGCTAGGACTCAATGAACATTACATCTCTCTGAACGGTCAGAAGTTGACACTTGACCCAAAGCCAACATACCTTGGAGTTACCCTAAATCGCACACTAAGTTACAAAAATCATCTCACTAAAGTAACCCAGAAGATCAAGAGCAGAAACCCTCTTAAATAAATTGGTAGGGTCAACCTGGGCAATAAATGTGGAAATGTCTGTGTAATTTGGGGCTTGCCCTCTGCTACTCAGCTGGTGAATGATGTGCCCCAGTTTGGCTGAATTCTGTATATGCAAGACTAGTGGATACAGAGTTGCATCAAACCACGTGGATTATTACAGGCACCTCAAGGACAAAAAAACTAACTTGGTTACCGGTCCTAGCCAACATCCCTCCAATGCATATCCAGTGCCAAAATGCAGCCTACAAACTTTTTACCAAGATCCAGCTGATGCCACCCCTACCGATTTTCAGGGACATGTGGGATGCACCATAACATGGACTATGAAGCCAAAAACCTGTCTGGACTATGCTGCACTCATTCCATCCAGCTCAGAGCATTACCAGCTCATTGTGGCAGACCAAATGGGGAAAAAGTGTCTGCCACTGCTAGAAATTCCTATATTGTAAACAGACCAGATGAGCGAGTACCTGGCTTTGGGCTCCTTCACCACTTCTGGTGCAAGGTTAACAAGTTTAGATGAGGAGTGGTCCACTGTACCTAGAGCGACCATGCCTAGAACATTAGGGAGAGCCTTTGCACAAATGTGGTGCTGTGTAGGATGCTACACACAAGCTGAATGACTGCTTTTTCCATGCTGGATTCCATGGAGGTCTCTCCAAACTGAATACAGCAGTTCTGAAGGCGATTGACTGCCTCAAGACTGTTTAGCTATTTTATCTTGTATCTGTAGAGTTTACCTTCTTTGTCCCACCCACAGAGACACAATCGCTATATATAAGTACATTGTGTGTGTGTGTGTATATATATATATATATATATATATATATATATATATATACATATTCTATGCAAAAAACTGTGTTAATGCATCATTTAGGGTTAAAGTACAAAAAGTTAGGAAATGAAAAATCTTTAGGATTGCCCCTCCCCCCCAGACCCACCAATCATCTGAAGATTGACAAATGACTGGGTGTGTCATTGGGATCGGAGCCCTAAATGTCACACCATTCCATGTGTAATCATATTGACAAGGGATAGCAAAAAAGAATGGGGTGACATTTAGGCCTCACGAGCCCAATGACACACCCCGTCATTTGTCAAACTTGGGATGATTGGTGGGTTCGGGGGGGAGAGGCAACCCTAAAGATTTTTCATCTCTTGACATTTTGTGCTTTAACCCTAAATGATGCATTAATGCCATTTTTTTGCATAGAATTTCCTTACTTTTTGAGAAAGAACAGAAAAGTAAGAACTTGCGCAAGTTGGTGGGAGCGCAGGCACTTCGGGCCCTGCACTCCCACCAACTTGTAAACATGTGTGTACCATCAACACCCTCCAAATTTCAATGTAAAACACCAAACCATGTCTGAGATATAACATGTAAAAGTTTGAGATTTTCATTAATTAGAGATGCAGAATTCCATACCTGTTAACATTTTATAGGCACAATGACTGAAAACTACATCCATGACACTAAGACTTGGTACCCTATTAATTTTAAGCCACCAGCACAATGCAAAACACTGTCTGCAACACGTAAATTGTGTCACACAATATCTCCGAAAAAAAAAAAAATGTTGACACATAAACACCATAATTCACATCTACAGGACATGCCGAGAACACCCTCCAAATTTCAAGTAAAAAGACCAAAAAGTTTCTGAGATATTTAAAGGGGACAGGAAAGTAGCTGTTGGCTCCAGTATGGTTAATTGTGCAATTTCATGCTGAGTAAAATCACTAACATATGATTGATAGTGTCTTGGTATCTATTTGTGTGATCTCAATACATGTTATGGCTACTAATGGTGAAGCCCTGCCTCAAGGTTTAGTTTACTGCTCGAGCCTGCTGCTGACTTGATGATGACTCGGTTTATTCATTTTAACTGCACTCGGCTCTCTATTCAAAATCAGCACTGTAAACATGTAGTATGACTAACTCAAAATGAGCCTGCATCCCAGCATGAACCTAAACCGAGACTTGATGGTTTGTTAAAAATGAGAGAGAGAGATAGAAAAAAACATAAGGATGCCAATGTTGATTTTCCTTTGTGAGCCTCGGTGCTCTGACAGGTAGAACTAAATCAACTCTAGGCCAACTTCTGACTTACATTTTTCAACCCAGAAGGAAACTATCCCTGTGCAAGTCTAACTGAGAGAGGCGAGGGTGTATTAAACAAAAAAAGCATGCTGTAGATCTTAGCCATCAGGATGTCGATGCCATCAGTGCAGGCAAGGGACGGGATGCAGACCGGGAATGGGAGCAGAGACATTTGACTTTGAAGTGCATTGCTGGACTTACTTTGCAGGACTATAAATGCTGAAGATGGAGTTGCTCATTTTGTTTTTTAACAACAAGCCGACAGCAGTTACTCAACTAGTATTCTGTTGTGAGGAATTATTTTTTACATTACAATGCTACAAGTTTAACTGATTTAGTCTCAGGCGGGAGTTTTATTTATTTATTTTTTTAATTATTTTTCTAAAAGACGGAGCTTACACTGAATGGAGTTAAGCACTGCAGTACAGCTCATTATAAGTATTAATGACAGGACACATTTCACATGACATGTATCATTTTTAATGTCCTGTCCTCTTTAAACTTAAAGACTGGTGAAATTGCCCTATCTAATGCATTATAAAATCTGGCCATCTGGTCCCTCCCTCATGATGCAAGATTGCGGTCAAAGAAGTTCACAATCAAAGAATTTGTAGGCTCGTGATCAAAGAATTTGCAGGCTCATGATCAAGGAATACAAAATGCTGAAACTTGAGTTTTAGGCAGCATTACATGGAACCACCACCACGCCTCGATAGAACGAAGCCCCCTGAGCAAAACCCACCCTCACTTGTGTTCCTAGGCCACCCCTGAGCTGAGAAAATTTAATTTTTAAAAGGGCCATCTCGTCCCTCACTTGCGATGCATGATCGCGATCAAAGAATCTCATGATCAAAGAATATGCAGGCTCGTGATCAGAGAAATTGCCTGCACATGATCAAAGAATAAAAAATGCTGAAACTGTACTTTTAGGCAGATTTAAATAAAACCACCACCATGCCTCGATAGAACGAAGCCCCCTGAATAAAATTCACCCTCATTGATGTCCCTAGGCCACCTCTGAGCTGAGAAAAATGTATTTTAACCTCGCGATGCCAGATCAAAGTCAAAGAAGCTCACAATCAAAGAATTTGCAGGCTCGCGATCAAAGATTGTTAGTAAGCTGTGATAAAAGAATTTAAAATCTGATAAGTCTATTTTTGGACCATTTTACATCAAACCAAAGACATGGCTTAATAGAATGAGGCCTCCTGAGTAAAACCCATCCACGTTTTACTTCAGGAGTGACCCCTGAGGTGAGCTATTTGAATTTTTAGGGTCGGAAAAGCAAAAACAAGATGGCAGACCTCGCGGTCAAAGAACTCTTGGGGGCAAAGATTCTTGAACTGCGAGGCTGCAAATTCTTTGACCACCAGGTGGGACCAGATGGCCAGAACTCCATAAAGTGGCATAACTTTTGAATGCTTTAATATTTTTTCACCAAACAAAAAGTGGCATGTTTGGGCAGCCAAGCTCTTTTAGATGAGCCATCTCACAGAGTGGCATGCCACACAACGTCCTTGCAGGGTCACGGACAAAACCCCCAAAACTGCCTCCCAAACTGGATAATTTTGCATTTTTCAGCATTTTTTGTGCAAAGACCATAAGTCCAACCAAAACAGAATTTGGCAAATCAAGAGATCTGCTATGCCCCACTGTGCATACCAAATTTCAGGCAAATCTGTTGAACAGGTCCAAAGTTACTAATGCCCCAAATTTTGACTTTAACATAGAAGTGCCTTCTTAACCCTAAATATAGTGGCACGGCTGCACCACTATATAAAATATATATATATATATATATACACACACACACACGTATAAAATGCAATTATATTTGGGGAACAGTAATGCACCGAGCAAAGATGATTTATATTTTTTCACTAAAATACTGTACTGAAAATTCCAGCACATTTGGCAACACACGGAGAGGGCTAACACTGGTAAAACAGCAGTTAAAGAACTAAAAGACACACTAAGTATAGTAGACATTTGGTGGATATCACATCCTAACACATGTGACTGTACATCACTCTTCACCATGCAGCTCACAATCCTGCATAGACTTCCATTTAATAAGCAACTCCCTAATACCTAACGTTAACCACTGTGAGAGTCAGAGCTTTGTGGTTTCAGATCACGGTCCAGTCCTCTTGTCTATAAGACATATTGTAAACCATAAATCAGGCAATTGCTGGATAATGAACAAACACCTACTGAAGGACAAATGGCTACTAAAAAAAAATATAAAGGAAGCCATGACATAATTTTGTAAGTAAATACCACCACCACCAACCAACAGAAAATATAGGGGCATACAAATGTACCATAATAGGCAAAATTATCAAACTAGCCACAAATAGAAAAAGAATGCAGTGTGAGAAGGCAAAAGCACTGCTAAGTAAAGTAAGAGAACAGAAAAAAATCACCAAGTAAGACAGCAGAGGCAGAACTGTTGCAAGTATATAAAAACAGGAGAGAGTATAAGAAATCAGCAGGAAGAAAGTTGAGCAGGTATTTTATACATGGACAAGTGGGGAAAGCCACAAACATTTTGCCACTAAGGATAAAGCAACAAGAAACTAAGAGTGATTATATCTATTGTATCACTGAAACATCACGCCCCACTGATCAGACCCAGAGAAATAGCAATAGGATTTGAACAGTTTATCAGGGGACTATATTCAAAAGACAAAGCACGAGGACAGGACAATATACAGGAGGCAAACAACCAATTCTTAGCAGCAGCCATCCTCTCTACGCTCACGCCTCATGTGGGAAAGGAACTGGGAGCATTAATTAATGAGATAGAAATCATAGAATCATAGAAACAGTGAAAACATTAACTTCTGATAAAGCTCTAAGCTCGTATGGGTTCACACCCAACTTTTTTTTAAAGCACTAAGAAATGAACTGCAGTCCCACTGAGAGACACCCATAATGCTGTAAAGGAGGAAGGCAAGATAAAACCGGAATTCCAGGAAGCACAAATCACTGTAATAACCAAACCAGACAGAGATCATACACAGGTGACAAACTACAAGCCAATCTCCCTTTTAAATTTAGATGTTAAACTGCTAGTGAAGATATTATTCACTAGACTGAACAGAGTATGGCACTCACTGATAGGAAGAGAACAAGTGGGGTTTGTGAAAGGGAGGCTGGCATAGGATCACTTCAAGAAAGTTTACAAGCTGAACATTAACAAAACTTTAAATCACACAACTTTCAAGGCAGATGTAATGAAATGGGGTCGGATCTGGTTCCCAGAAACAATTACATATCTACTGAAGGTATAAATGTAACTAGAGCAGCAAAACCTCTGTTCGAAAAGAATATCACTAAGATATACCAGGACATCAAGCAGGATTTAAGCAGATGGACCAAACTCCCCCTCACACTCTGGGACAGAATATCCACACTTAAGTACCCTTTCTTGCCTGCTCTACCCAATATCAGTACTCTGTATATTTCTACCAGCTAAGTGGTTTGTCCTACTTAGATACACATTATCAAAATGTATATGGAATGGGAAAGTAACAAGGTGATTTTAACATAAACTTGTTTGCCCTGTGTTGTTCTGTGTGTGTGAGGTGGCGAGGGCGGCCTTTGCCTAGTGGGGTCCCCCCTGTCCGTTTACCTTGCAGCTGCCGGGGATGTGGAGTTGGGCTGTCCTCCCTTGCCCGCTGAAGCTCTCGCTGCATGCTTAGGACTGAAGGAGTTAGTACCCCTGCTGCATAGTTGGAGATTCTTCGGGAAGGAAAAAGGCTGAGCGAGGAACGTTCGGGTGATTTTCGGTCCTCGCAGCTGCCTGGGTTCGATCGGCAGAAAGAACTGGACTGGTTGTTGCTATCTGGGATTTAAAAATTTCCTGCCAACCCACCCCGTTCCCTCCTCCCCTTAAATGGGCCTAAGCCACACCCATCTGGGTGTTGTCCTTTGCTTTCAGTGGATGATTGGCTGGTCCTACTATCTGTCCCGTGTGTGGATCGAACTTGGGGAGGATTAATTCTTCAATACCTACTGTGTGGGTGTGGTCTAATCCTCTGGGGGTACAGATCTTTACAGCAGAACTTTCCTTGGCTGTCAGCTGTGGACTATAAAGTTTGTAGTCAATTGTAGTCGCTAACCATTGGGGACTTGTGTTTATCTCATTGTCTGCCCTTGTCTCGCTGCTTTACCATGGGCTGCTTGCTTGAAAATTACTGTGTTGGGCTGCAAGTGTGGAATTAGGCAACCCAGTGGTACTCTGTTCCTGGTGGAAGTGACGGCTGCAGGTCTAATTGTCCTTTGTGCCTGCTCCTTTGTGCCCTCCAGGTAGCCTAGTGGGGTTTGGTTAGCCTTATCTCCTTCAAGTGTTGATGGGTCCTGGTTGAATATAGGTCTGACTCAGGTGTGCATTTAGTGCTATAGGTCTGATTCAGGTGTGCATTTAGTGCTAGGGGGGCCATGAAGCATTCCAGGAGGGGGGCTGAGTGAGTCCCCATCTCTAACGCCCTCACCATAGGGCTGCTCATGGTATTGTTCCTCCCTATTATTACTCTTGACTGTGCTCCCCACATGGGTCAACTTGGGTTCTCACCAGGACTACTTGATGAGAAAGACTTTACTTTCTCTAACCTAATAGCCAGAGACAGACAGCCTCCCTGGCCCATCTGCTGCCTTAACCTGCGGTGCTTCCTGTACCCTGTCAAAGTGGTCAGGCATATCGGCCACAGGCCATCCACTAGGGCTGGCACTCCCCCTTTGAGGCATTTCCTCTGGCTCCTATTGGTGACACTAGTCCTGGCAGGGATGTGGAGTTGAACCCAGGTCCTCCACGCCAAGCCATTTCCTCTCCTGTGGGCTGGCAGTCATTGAATGGGCTGAAAATAGCTCATCTTAATGTCCGTAGCCTTCTGCCCAACCTGGCTGAACTCCTTGCCTGGATCACCCATTACAAGCCACATATCCTAGGGATAACCGAATCCTGGCTTAAACCCTCGATCCCAGACTCTGCTTGTGTGCTTCCCGGCTTGATTTCCTCAGGCAGGATCATCCAGGAAAAAAGAGGGGGGTGGTGGTATTCTGGTTTACTACAGGAGCCACCTTAACCTGTCGGTGCTGGCCTGCCCTCAGCTAGAGCAGTCTTCCTGTGAGCTGCTGCACACTGTACTGCTACTTAGGAATGCAAAGAAACTGCGCATCATATGTACCTATAATCCTCCATGGGTGGTATACTGGGCTTATCCTCCCTTCTTGAATCTGTTGGTCCCAGGACAGGAAATAATGAGGTAATAATTCTAGGGGATCTCAACTTAAACTGGCTTGGAGTCAATGTCAAGCAGTATGAGACTGCTAGCTGGCTTCTCAATGTCCCAACTCATTCAGGAGCCCACCAGATGGTTGTCCATAGGTGGTAATAGCTCTCTCCTGGACTGGGTCCTGAGCAAATTAGCTCCTCAGGTACCCTCCCAGACTCCATCTCTGACCATGCCCCGGTGTACAGCATATGGAAGATCTCTGCCCCAAAGATCCCTCCCAAAATCATCCAGGTCAGGGACTTCTCCAGGTTTGACCCGGGGACTTTCCAGGAGGATCTCATGTTCCTTGACTGGTCTGCAGTGATGGATGCCCAGAATGCTTCCTCAGCAGTCTGTCACTTCATTAGTATCTTCGGGATGTTACAGAATAAGCATGCCCATCTTGTCAGATGGAGGGAAGGGGGGGCTGTTACAAAATGGTTGCATGGGAGCCTCCTTGCTCTCATGAGGGCTAGAGACAAATGTTGGGCCAGTTTCAAGGTCTCAATGGACCAGACCATATTCCAACATTACAGGAGGCCCAGGAATGAGTGTAAAAAGGCTATCAGGGCTGCCAAAAGCGACTTCTGTAGAGCTGCCTTGCAGACCTCAGCTAAGGACCCTAGGAACTTCTGGAGGGATATTAAAAACATAGTGAGTGGCTCCTCCTCCTGTGAGGCTCCAGACATGCTCATTGATGGTGCTAGCTGTAATAATCTGCTAACCATCGCAAATGCATTCAACGCTCACTTCTCGGACCTGTCCGCATTCACCTCACTATTCTCCACCACTGGTCATGATAGTCCTGACCAAGTCCCTCTGCCTCAAATGGCACCTTCCCCCTGTCCTTCATTCTATTTCAAGGCTGTGATGGCAAAAGAGATGCAAAGATTGCTCTCTGGTCTCTCACCCTTTTCTAGTACTGGCCTTGATGGCATGGAACCAAAGCTTCTCAGCCTTGCCGCTGCCTACATTGCCTCCCCTGTGGTCCATGTCATCAACTTATCCTTAGCCTCTGGGGTTATCTCAGACCTGTGGAAGGTGGCGCGGGTTGTCCCTGTGCTCAAACAGGGCAACCCCAGGATCCTTGACAACTATCGTCCAATTGCCATTCTGCCTGCCATCAGCAAGCTCCTTGAGAAAGTTGTGGTGGGAAAGCTCTTGGATTATATCCAGGTTCATGAGCTTCCGTCTCCCTCGCAGCATGGCTTTCAAAAAGGGCACAACACCACCTCTGCCCTGGTCTCTGTCACTTCTGGGATAAGGGCTGCTATGGAACAGGGCAGACTCTCTGGGGCTATCTTTATTGATCTCTCTAAAGCCTTTGACCTTGTTGACCATGCCTTACTATGCTCTCAACTTAGGTCTTTGGCCTTGTCCCCTCTGGCGCTGAGTTGGTTCTCCAACTACCTTCAAGGAAGGCAGCAACTGACCAAAATATAGTAAGGTGCTCTTGGATGTCACCCCTGTGTCCTCAGGGGTTCCCCAGGGGTCAGTCTTTGGGCCCCTGCTCTTTTTCATATTCATCAACGACCTTCCCTTCTCGTTGGCCTCCTGCAGGGCTATCCTGTATGCTGATGACCTAGTTATCCTCACTCATTCCAAGGATATTGGAGTCATTAACCACCAACTGAGTGAGGGTTTCAGGAGTGTCCAATCCTGGATATCGTCCCACAAGATGGTCCTAAATCTTAAAAAGACCCAGGCCATGCTGTTCGGTTCCCTGGCCAAGTTAAAGGCCTCCCCTGTTCCCATGTGCATCTTGGGTATTGATGGCACTCCTGTTCTCACCACCGATTCCGTCAAATACCTTCTGGTGACACTTGACCCTCAGCTTGATCTTGGTCACCGTATCCAAAATGTGTGCAGAACTGTTAACTGGAAATTGGGTCTGGCTTACAGGGCAAAGAATGACCTTACTCTGGCTGCTCACCTAGCACTGGCTGGAGGTGTGTTTCTACCATCTCTCTGTTATGGGCTCCTTTTGTTTGCCCATACCTCCAAGAACCACCTCTCTAGGTGGACCGTTGCCTACAATAACATCTGCCGTTTTGCTGTTGGAGTCCCTCGTCTCACTCACCACTGTGATCTGTACAGTAAGTTCAACTGGCTCTCACCGCCCAATTTTGTTGTGGGCTGTTTCACGGGTAAGATTCAGGGTACTGGCACCCCCCTGGACTGGCGGAGCTCCTTGTGCCAGCAGCCCCCGCTACCTACCCCCTAAGGTCACTGGGCCTCGCTACCCTTAAGGTCCCTGCTACACATACCAAAATGGGGGATAGGGACTTTGCGTCATGTGCCCCTAGATTGCAGAACTCCTTTCCTGTCCAGGTCCAGACCTCCCCTTCCCAGTCGGGTCTACGCACCTCCCTGTGGAACCACTTGAAGCTCTCGTCAGTATGTGACTGTCTTAAACCTCCCTGATTAGCCTGGTCCTCTGCACAGTATTCTTGAGTGTATCATCCCGTGTATCCTGCAAATGTATAAAGTCTGTGTATATCTGTATATATATTGTTGGTAACGTTGTGTCAGTGACTCTGTACTTTATTACACTGACTGTGTTTACTGTTGTAACCTGAGATATCTTACTATGTATGTTATGCTTCTCCTGACATCAGTGCATCTGCCCTACTTGCTTCAATTTGTGCTCTGTATGTTCTCTAATTTCCTGTACTCTCCCAGGTTGTACCTGAAAATAGGCATGTGTTTGCCTAGTGTACTTACCTGGTTAACAAGAGTTAAAATAAAATAAAATAAAATAACTCCACAGAAGCACATGGGAGGTCTGCAACTCCCAGATACATATTTATATTACCTAACCGCACTAGCAAGTAAATTCCTGATCAAGAACAACCCCGCAGTTGGACATAAATCTCCTATTACCCACATTTGTGTGATGCAGAAAAAGATCTTTGTGCAAAAATCCAAATAGACAAAACAGCCCTCCCTACGCTACTTAAACCACCTTACCAAAAGCCCTCAAAACCAGATTGATTGTATTGGCAAGGAGAAGTAAAGCACAACTTTACAAACTATGGGGATACGCCGCCCCACAAAAAGACAGCTTATTGTTCAGAATCTTAATATTTATATAGGTAGCAAGCCAATTCTAGAGAGTTTTGTGCCACAAGCAAACTTAACAATTAGGAAACCCTATACTTGGAGACATGCTCATAGTGCTTCAATTGTTCAGATGCAAAATGAATTAACAGACAGGTATTCCCGTTTTTACAACTGACTCGTGCAGTAACTAAATTCCTGGGATCTAGACCCTGGCAGACATCAGCAGCCACAGAGTACAGGTCACTTACAATACTAGCAAGGCAAAGATATGCAGTCTTGATACTCTACATGGCTTTCCAGCAGGTATTAAACAAAACTCTAGGCCCAACTTTTAAGCACTAGAAAGAATAATTTCCATACATGTCATGTGAGTTTGAGGTGAAGATAGTTTGGGAAAATATACACAAATACATAAGATCTGACAGACTAAGAAAGCAAAAGTATAAAATATACTTACCTTTGAAAAAGGGCTCTTGAACTCAGAGGTCCTCCAAACATAAACAATGACAAATGTATTACACACCTTCTAAGCTGTTTCCCATGAACAAAGTATATAGCCCTCTATGTAGCAAGCAGACATTTTAAACACATCTTATGGGACCGAGAAAAAATGCAGCCACCAGGGCAAGAAACACAAATTAGGACAGACTCTCTTCTTGGGCTGAAACAAGCATTGTTAGCTGAAATGCATCTCCTAGGAATGGACCTAGAGAACCTGATAGTGGCACAGCTAAATCACATCATGCTAATGGCAGGAGTAGCCAAACTCATAATTCTGAGACACTGGTTAGACCAGGAAGTACCTACAAGAGTGGCAGAGAGAAATCCCAACAGTATTAAACATGGAGAAATCTATTGCCAGTGTGAGGAAGACATTAAAGGGCTATTCCTGAAAATGGGAAAAGCTGTACATGTTCCTAAACTTACCTTCATTAAAGGACTCAAATACCACACAAGGTTATCCTGTGAGGAACAAATAAACATTGTAATGACATGGTAAAATGCATAACAGTATACATTTGTATACAAGGATGAAATGCAACACTTGTGCTGTGTATTTTTGTTTTTCTTTTATTTTTGCTGTTTTTCACATTTTTGCCACAAAATGCCATTTTGGCCAGGGTTTCATAACTGACACCAGTCATGTTCATAAGATACTAACATACAAAAATGCCAGCAGAATAGGCCTAATGGTCTTTCATGTCTGCTCGTTTGGTCGGCCCCAACCTTGGGTGCTGACCTTGCTGCCCCCCTCATCTTCTCTGGCTTCTCCCTTCCCAGTTCTGGATATTCTCGCTGCACTGGCTTTTGCTTCCAGAACCTTTCCCCTGTACCTGTCCCACCCCCTCATGAACTCCTCCACAGTCTCTGCCTCCATCAGGCCCCTGGGCAGCGCATTCCATGGCTGCACCACCCTCTCAGTGAAGTAGCACCTCCTCCATTCTCCCCTGAATCTTCCCCTCCAGCTTTCACCCATGCCCTCTAGTTGCCCCCCCATCTCCTTCGAAGCACCCTGACTGCTCCTCCCCTATTTACCTCCTGCATGTACCTAAAGACCTCTATCATGTCCCCCTCCGGTCCCTTCTGTCTTCCAATGTATACATATTTAGCTCTTTGAGCCTCTCTTTGGTTGCCCTCCTCTGGACCCTCTCCAGGAGTTTACTGTCCCTCTTTAAGTGTGGTCTCCAAAACAGCACGCAGTACTCAAGGTGTGGCCTCGCCAAGCAGTTATACAGAGGGAGTATCACTTCCCTCTTTCTGGAGGTGATCCCCCTAACAATGCATCCCAGCATCCTGTTGGCCTTGGCTGCTGCCCTCCTACAAGTCTCCGAGTTGTTCATCTTGACATCCACCACCACCACTCCCAGGTCTCTCTCAGCCATCAAGACTTGTAGCATTCCCCCACAGGGTGTACACTTGGCCCAGGTTTCTGGCCCCCAGGTGCAGTACCTTGCATTTCCCTGCATTGAACCTCAGCTTCCACTTTCTAGACCGTCTTTCCAGAGCCTCCAGGTCCCCATGTAGGACCACCCTCCCCTCCTCTCCATCCACCACCGCCCCCAGTTTTGATTCATCTGCAAAGAGACTCATCTCACTCCTGATACCTGTCCTTATGTTAGAGATGTAGGCGTTGAGCAGGAGGGGCCCAAGGACTGATCCCTGTGGGACTCCACTAATGACCCTCCTTGGGGATGAGACTATCCCACCAACTACAACCCTCTTGGTCCGGTCCTGGAGCCAATTGTCTATCCATCTGATCTTCTGGTTCCCCACCCCCATTTCTCCCAGCTTATCCAACAGGCCCTCGTGAGGAACAGAGTCAAATGCCTTGCTGAAGTCTAGAAAGAGGACGTCCACTGGTCTACCCAGGTCCAAGGCACTCATCACCCAGTCATAGAACTCCACAAGGTTTGTCTGACACGATTTCCTTGGGATGAATCCATGCTGTCTATCATCCAGGCACCTTGACTTTTCGAGGTCCCCCCCCCAGCCTCTCCTTGACAATGCCCTCCATCACCTTGCCCACCACCGATGTCAGGCTGACAGCCCTGTAGTTCCCTGCCACCTCTCTTGATCCCCCCTTGTGGAAAGGCACTATATGCACCATCTTCCAGTCCTGGGGCACCCACCCTGTCCTCAGAGAGATGGTGAAAAGCTCCACGAGGGGTTTTGCCAGGACATCCACAAGTTCCTTCAGCACTTTGGGATGTAATTTATCCGGCCCCGATGCTTTCTCCATCTTAAGGGACCTGAGGGCTTCCCTCACTCTCTCTGCTGTGATGTCCACCTCCACTACCTCTTCTCCCTGCTTAGCTTCCCCCTTCCTGCCAGTGATGTCTCCCCTCTCCCCAGACCCGCCGATCGGTAAGGGTCCCCCCCTCCTCAGTATTACTGTCTCCTCCCATGTATGATGCAGCACCCCCATTTTCCTTGGTGAAAACTGAGGTGAAGTACTCATTTAGTACTTCAGCCTGCTCCCCCCGAGACTTGTGCCCATCTCTCCCCTGTTTTAATCTTGCTAATCTGCCCCTTCACCCTTCGTTTTTCCCCAATGCATCTAAGGAACCCGTTGTTCCCTCTCCTAATTTCCCTGGCCAGGTTCTGCTCCTTCCTTTCCTTAGCCGCCCTCACCACCCTAGTGGTCCTTTTAGCCATCAGTTCATACTCCCCTCGATCCCTTTCACTCCTTGAGCACTTGAATTGCCTATAGGCTGCCTTCTTTTCCCGCACCACCTCCTGGACCTCCCTGGTCCACCAGCAGGGTTTCGGGCCATACCACATTTTCGTCTTACTGTGGCACAGGTGCTGGTTGCATCCTGCACCCCTCTCCTGATGATTTCCCACCTACTGTCAGCGTCCGTGTCTGACCCAATCACATCCAAATGTTCCTTAAGGATCCTTCTCATTTCCTTAAAATCTGCCCTCCTGAAGTCAGTTACTTCCGTCTTTGTGCATCCTTCTACCCCTCCTAGGTCCAGGCAGAACCAGACCATGGCTTGGTCACTCCCCGCCAAAGTGTCACTTACCTCCAGGCCCCCAATCTGGTCACTATCTGCCAGGACCACATCCAGTACCTGCGCTTTCCTGGTCGGTTCCCCCACCTGCTGAGTTAGGAACATGTCTTGAAAGACATCCAACAACCTCTATTCCCTGGTCACCGAGGATGTCATAGTCTCCCAGTCTGTTCATGGCATGTTTAAGTCCCCCAACACCACCACCCTTCCCCTGCCCAATTTGCAGTGTCTTCCCAACATCTGCCACCAGACTGTCCCCCGGCTCCTCCACCAGTGCAGGGGGTCTATATACCACTCCTGTTTTTACTCTCTTGCCCCCCCTTATTGTCAAGGTAACCCAAATCACCTCCACTGTTCCCTCCGCCTCCTCTGCTTCCCCTATGCCAATGCAATTTTTGACTATTATTGCTACCCCTCCTCCCCTTCCCTCCCCCCCGTCCTTCCTGAACATAGTGTAACCCTCCAGGTTCAGGTCCCAGTTGTGTTCTGCGGTGGCTCAGGTCTCAGTGACCGCTGCCACATCCACCACTCCCTCAGTTAGCATCGCCTGGAGCTCAGGCATTTTACTGCCCAAGCTCCTGGCATTTAGCAGGACTACCTTCCACCCTTTCCGTATACTTCCATTTCCCCTGCTCGTGTTCCCATGGGGATTCCATTTTCCCCAGGTCTGCACTTTACCAGTCGGCCTTTTCCTGCATTTCTCCAGCTCCTTGGGGGGTGGAGACAGAGTCTTTCCTTTATTGGACCCCCCCCCTCGACAGCCTTTTCTCCCATCCCTCCCTCTTCACAAGTTTAAACCCCACTTTTCACCAATGAACCCCCTCTATTTTCAACTTAAGGATTTCCTTCCCCTCCAAATTGAGATGGAGCCTATCTCTAGCATACAACTCCTTATAGTCCCAGGTCTCCCCCCCAATCCCCCATAAGCCCATACCCTCTGGCCTCACACCACTCCCTGAGCCACTGGTTTATCTCCTTAATCTTCCTTTTGTGTTCCTCACTAGCCCTTGGCACCAGCAGGATTTCGGAGAAGGAAATCATGCACCCTATGTCATGACAGACCGTGGCAAGCTCCCTGAACCTTGCTTGTATCACTAGCTCGCTATTTCCCTCAATGTCATTTGTACCCAGGTGGACCAGTATGTCTGGGGATCCCCCACAATCCTTTGCCAGCTGATATACCTCGTACTTGGCCCTGTGCACAGTTAGTCCAGGGAAGCATTTTGTTCTAACTGGCCAGGCTTCCCCCTCCCTATCCCATTTGATACACCTGATCATAGAATCCCCCAACAGGAGCACTCTGACTGCTCCTTTTCCTCCATTCCCCCCCTTCCATGTCCCTCATCCTTTCTACTGGCTCCTCCACCCAGCTGGCTCCTTGTTCCTCCCCCTATCTGGGTGCCACATGCCACCCCCTCATTTTCCCTGGCCACTCCCTCCTCTCCGATCCTATGCCTCTCCTCCTCCTCCTTCTGAGTATCCTTCTGTGCCTTGCTAACTCCCCCTTCACTGCTCGCAACTGGTCCTTCTCCCCCATCTGCTAAACTAGCCTGGCTCGTCCTCCCTCCCTCCTTTCTGTCTCCATTCAGTCCCTCCTTGCTTGTTGTGCTCCCCTGGCCTAAACCCTCAGCTCCCTTTACTGTATCCTCCTTGTATTTCTGGTCCTTCTTCTTGCCCTTTCCTCCCAACTGGTCCTACTCCTTGCACTTTCCTCCCTCTTCCCCCTGCCCCTCCTGCTCTGATCCACTGCTCCCCCATTTTCCTGCATTCCAGGTTCTCCCCTGTTCCTCCTACTATCCGTCCCCTGCCTCCTGCCCCCCACTCCCTTTCCATCTCTAACCACCCCTGTCATGGCTACATCACCCCCTCATCCTCAAGCAGAAGAAGAGAACTGAAGTGGTTACTGAGCGCAAGGTCCGATCCATCTCCCCACCTTGCTTCCTTCTGTCCAGCCCCAGCCATCTGCCTACTTCCCTGAGAATTTTGTCCCTCTGGCCCCACTTTATGACAGATGGTATCATAAAAAATACTTTGTTGAAAATGTAGGTTGAAAACCTCTAAAGACAGCAAATTTATGAACACAAGTTGACATTTTTCAATGTTTACTTGTAACATTGCAATTTGCTGACAGTTTGAATCTACATTTCCAACATAGTCATTTTTTTTACACCATCTCATGAACCAGATGGGTGTCATTTTCAAATTCTACATAGCAAAAAGAACAGCACATAAAACTTCACAAAATTAAGTGTTGGAAGTTAAAGAGAATTGTATGGCCTGGATATTCAAACTGCGCTGAAAACTGGCGCAACAGTAGGAGCAAGCGCAAACCAGTTGCGCAAATGCGCGACAGGTGCGATATTCAAACATGGAGCAGAGCAAATTGCGTAGCAACCAGCGTCTCAATATCGCACATATACTGCGCCATCGCAGCAACCAGGAAGGAGAAGCTGAGCTAAATGTTGTGCTATGGCGCAACCATGGAAGCTCAGTTGAGCATTGCAGAGCTGCCATAGCGCAAGCACAGCCCCCAGAGCAATGGAACTGCACATCCAGGGGGGCAGGCTGGGGCCCACCGCCAGCCATGCCACACATGGGCACAGGAACTCACTGCAGAACCCACACCACACTGGCACACCCCAAGCACAGCATCACTGGGGGTGGGACAGATGATCCACGTGCCCATGGGGACAAGCCAACTAAAGCATAGCAGAGCCATGACAACCCAGCACAACCACTGGCAGGCAGAGAGTGCCACACACAGGGGGTTGACAACCACAGTGCACATCAGTCCCCCCCGTACGCACAGCACAGCATGCACCGTGCCCCAAGACACGCTCATGTGCAGTGACAGGCACTGCAGGAAACACCATGCACCGCCGTACACACGTCCAACCCCATGCTGCAGAGAAGCATACCAGCCAGACCACCCCTGTGCACCCAGCGTGGGTGGCAGCAGATGGCAAGAGCAACAGAAGGCAATGCTATGCTGGTGATACCTCCCCATGGACACACACACACACACACACACACACACATATACCCAGGACCATAGCAGCTCAGATGGCATGTACACCCCTGCAACGGAGCACCCATAGCCAGTTGCAAAGCAGACACCAACACAGCAGTTGTATCAAAATAGAAATGTATATTTCAAAACAACAGATAAACAATAACAGCTGAAACTATGTACAAGGTGGAGACGGGTAAAAGGCAGGGGGTGTTCAGGGAGGAATAAAACTTGGAGGGAAGGCAGGGTGAAGGGATGGGAGAATTAGAGCGGAATGTGGGCTACGGCCCAGCTGGCTCCTGGTCTTCCCCTGCTGGCGTCCCCTTCTGTGCCGCCTCCGCCGTTCACCCTGGCGCAGCATGGCCTGCAGGAGCTCCCCGTTGTCAAGTCCGACCTGGGTCAGGCGCCGCAGATCCTGCTGCATGTGTCTCAGCACCCCGAGGCCTAGGAAAATGGGAACACAGTCAATGGCTGAGACTGACCACAACCCTGAGCACCACCCAACCTGCAACCCATATAACCCAATGTCCTGCACCCGTGATGGCATGCACCCACCCACAGTGAACATGCACATGGCCATCACAAACAGGCGGCACCAGCTATGCGTACCACTGCCCACACACACTGCCCACGTCAATCACAGTACAAACTAGGCTGTCAGTGATGTGGCAACGTGGTGCGATGCCAGTTACACAGCTATGTGCCCAGTGCATGCCTGGACCACCTGTGATGCATACACAGGCGTGTCGTGATGCTGCACTGTGATGCAGGTCACCTGTCATGCCTACATACATGGATACATAGACAGTGTCGGCTGATAAGGGCCTATGGGACACCCAGTCTGGCCATTTGGCCTTGTACGCTCACTCTGTTGTCCTATAGTCCGTTCCCTCACCCTGACCTCCAGAATTCCTTCATGGCTAACCCACGACATAAATCCTGAACCAAGTCAGCCCCCACCACATCCTCTGGCAGGGTGTTCCACTTGTCCACCACCCATTCTGTGAAGAAATACCTTCCCATGTTACCACTTAAACGAGCCCCCTCCAACTGCATCCCATGCCCTCTAGACCTGGAACATCCTTTACGCTTACAAATATTGTTTTCCTGCACTCTGTTCCCCCCTGTACAATACTTGTATGTCCCCATCATATCCCCACACCCTCCTCCCCTCCAGGGAGTACATGTTCAGTTCCGTCAACCTGTCTGCATAGGACTTGTGATGCAATCCATGCACCATCCATGTCGCCCTCCTGTGAACCCTCTCCACCCAGTCCATGTCCATACGCAGGTATGGTCTCCGGAACTGTACACTGTACCCCAGTGTGGGGACTCACTAGTGTTTCGTATAGTGGAACTATGACCTCCCCTTTCGTTGTGTCCAGCATGGTTGGTGGTCTTGCCCCCCCAGCATGCAATAGCATCCATGACGTAATGATACTCACACTCCTCCAGCAGCTCGGTCTGCCGCTGCTGCTGCTGCTGCTGCTGCTGCTGTGGCATGACATCCTGTGGCACCGGGGCCCTGGCATGGCCCACATCACAGCGGTCGGGTGTCCTCACAATCTGGCCTGTGGGAGACATATGGTGAGACAAACATCAGTGTGACTCAAAAGCAGAGTGCCCCCTGCCCCAGTGAGAGTGCCTGCCCACACAGCCATAACCATCCATCGCACAGCTGCACACAGTGACACACCTATGCACAGCCACCCAAGCACACACACACCCCTACAGAGAATATAGGTGCATAGATGGTACACTCACGTGGCCTAGGCACCAGGCCCCGCCTGGCACGTGAACGCAGCCGTGTCAGCAGGTCCAGCTCCCTCTGGTGGAGGTTACTGTACCGGTGCCGGCACTGCTCAGCAGACCGGCCCCGGCCAGTGACCCCCACCAGGTCAGTGGCCACTTGCTGCCACACATGGGTCCTAGGCATGGTGAGGGGGGCCTCACCATACAGTGCCTCACAGTGGGGCTCCACTAGGGCCACCAGGTTGGCCACTTCAGCCGGGCTCCAGGACACCACCCTCCTCCTAGCCATGGCACCAACTTTACAGCAGGCAATATGGCGCCCGCTGCGCTGTAACCCCACGTGGAGTTGTTGCGCCAATAGATCAGCACAGGCTCAATCGCTGTTCGAACAGCCGCCACTTCTACATGGCGCTGTCACCAGACAGCGCAACAGGAAGTACATGGCATGTCAACAGCGCCAGGGTCAGAGGGCATACACAAGGTCACGGCAATGACGCAAGGCTACGCACAGCGCCATAGGATGTATAGGCATCCGCGCCACTGCTAAGCAGAGCACCAGTGCCACAGTGGACTATCATGCAGAAGTGCCACAGCGCCATATAGTGCCCAGTGCTGTGGCGCCACTGGCACAATGGTGGCCATGGCGAATCGCTATCGCTCAGCAGGTCTGCAGCGCGATAGGCGCACGCGTAATATGTCTGGGCATGCAATGCAGTGTAGCACACAGCCACAAACATGCGCCATCGGCTCAGCCGACCTCCGTAATGCGCCAGCGCAAATACGCGATATTCAGCCGACATATGCAAATCAGTCGATCAGCCATCCAAAGGGCGAGTGGCGCCGATTAGCATGTCATTAAAGTTGCGCCACACCTCATTTGCATGTGTTGCGCTATAAATATGCGACACTGGGTTGTGGCTGCGATTTGGTTGTTGCAGGTGAGATGAGTTACATGCTGTGTGATGCTCAGGACAATGCTCATGGGCCGGGGTGCTGGAGGATGATATAGGTTGAGGGGGCTGAGCATGATGAGGGCACTTAGAAAGGGGCAGAGGGCACCCTTTCCATCAGTATCTGCCATGCGGAGAGGAAAGGGGGGGCTTCTGCCCCCCCCGGCCGGCAGCTATGCTCATGGGGAAATGCTGTGGACTGCACAGTGACAGGTGTCCACTTCCACCCATACAGATCACCATGACTGACGGAACCAGGCTGAGGCTGTGGCGGGCGTGGAGGAGGAGGCCAACTTCACCACAGCAGAGACTGAGGCCTCTTCCAGGCCTACCTGGAGGATGAGCCACTTTGAGTGGGCGGAGGGCACCCTCAGCAGCGTGCAGCTGCATGGGAGGGGGTAGCTCTGGCCGTCAACCTGCACGGAAGCCACCAGCGCTCCGTGCTGGAATGCCGGAAAAAGATGGGGACTGACCGCAGGAGGCTGAAGGAGAAGGTGGCAGCCTTCAGGGTGGCACGTGCTGCCACTGGTGGGGGACCACCAGTGGTGTTGCAGCTGACCCCGACTGAGGAGACACTGGTCGCGGCCATGCAGCCGAGTGCCATTGCTGGTGTTCCAGGCGGAGGATTCCAGACAGGTGGAAGCCCATCACTGCACGGTATGACATGGTGATGTTGTGGGGGCTGTTGTTCACATACACTCACATGTACTCTCTTTCTGTTTCAGATCCTGTTCGCCTGCAGGAGACGGTGGTGGTGGTGGGTGCTGACAGTGAGGCAGACCTGCTGGACCTGGAGGAGGGACCATCCACCTCCGCCAGCAGCCTGCAGGCACTGCAGCGCAGGCAGAGCTGCCCAACAACTCCGGCGGCAGTGATACGGTGCAGGGGTGCACAGCCTGTGTCACAGCAGTCTGGCATGCAGGTATGCTAGCATGCTGTGCCTATGGCAGTGGCACGCACCGGCACTATTGATGATAGCAGGCCTGCAATGGCTAGTGTTAGGTGTGTGTCCCACGACGGACACATGGCAGGCCAGCACGCGCCCCTGGGCCATCCTGCTCCACACCTGTGTACCAGCATGCTGGCACAGTCACAGGCTGTGCCTGTCAGCACCGTGGGGCAGCATCAGTCGCTGAGCAGGTGTCTGGCACTGTTGACAGCACAGGGTTGAACAGGTGGACCTGGGGGCTCAGCAGTTGAGGCGGCAGCAGCAGTTGCACACCAGGCCTGGGGGACAGCGCCAAGCAGTGGCACTTGTCCACCGCCCCTAGATCTGCCCATACCTGGTCCTGGCGAACAGCCCCACCCCTCAAGGTGCTGTGCACCAGGACCGTCCACACCCTGGGGGTCACGATGCCATTGGGGCACAGTACCCATTGGATGTGCACACCCGCCTGCTGCAGGAGTCGGTCCAGCTGCAGAGGCGGGTTGCAAGGTCCGTGGAGGCACTGTCTGTGTCTGTGGAGCGGCATGGCAGGGAGTGTGCTCGGGACCGAGCCGAGCTGGTCCTTATGCGGACGGATGTGACCGCTGCCATTGACAGGCTGACCCAGGCAGTGGTCTCTGTCGCGGACGCATTGGCCACACTGTCAGGTGCCCCTGTACCACACACCCACACAGTGCGCCTCCTCCCGCTTCCCGCGCCGCGTGCGACACCAGGCCTGTCGATGCCGGGTTCTGCTGTGGGCATCCCGAGCACCCTGGTGCAAGTTTGTTTGGTGGGATGCAGACCCCTGTGCGGGCAAGGTCACGGTCGCAAGACTGGGACCCTGGTGCACTAGCGCCACCCGATGTGGCCCCCTGCCCAGCCTGCCAGTGCTGCTAGGCCGGCGGGCCGCCCACGCATCCGTGGTGGCCGTGGGACAGTGCTCCCTGACTGAGCTGTCTCCCAATGCAGGCCCTGTCTGGTGCTGCCCGTGTGCAATGTGTGTCATGGTGGGCAGTGCACTGCTGGGTGCTCTGCTCACCAGCTGACACACGGACCACCTGCACACTCTCCCAACTGCTGTCCACAGGTGCATGTGGATGATGATGCCTGCAGTGCACTGTACACCAAGGTGCAAGGTTGCCCAGGTCCTGACACACGATGTGGACAGTCCAGGTGGTGGGGTGGTTGGTGGTGCTGTGTGTGGCGATGTCATTTCTGCAGTGCTGTGCTGCTGCCCTGTATGCTGCCTGTGTGTGTGTGTCCATGAGTGCTCACCTCTCTGATGGTGTGTTGGTATGCCTGGACCCTTCAACTCCCCTGACCTTCATGCACGGTGTGTTCCCCTGTGTGCCTGTGGTTTGCGCATGGACAGTGTTGCCTGCACATGTCCCCTTGACTTACTTGTGCTGTGCGTAGTGCTCTTCTGCAATGGTGTCCCGGTGCAGCTGGGCCTGCCGTGTCAGTCGGGGGTCCCTCCATCCTAGGGGGGCGGCTCATCACCCACATCACCGGCGCTACTGGCGTCCCCATTGCTGTCCCCCTCTTGGACCTGTACGGCTATCCCATGGTCTTTGGGCCATGTTGTGCAGGGATGCAACAGGCCAGGAATATCCTACAGGCCTTTGGGGTTGTACTGTAGGGCTCCGCCGGAGGTGTCCAGGCATCGGAAGCGGCCTTGAGCATCCCAAACACCCGCTCTATGATGTTCTGTGTTGCGGCATGTGCCTCATTGAAACTGTGCTGCGCTGGAGGTCGTGGGGCGCTGCATGGTGGAGCAGCCAGGATGGAGTGGGTATCCACAGTCACCTGTGTGGAGATAGTGGAGATCAGTGTCAGGTCAGGTCCATATTGCCCATATCCTGTGTGCCACTACCATGGCACCTGTGTCATTCCCACTCTTGCACAGAGTTTGCATTCCATACATGTGTACTCACCCACTAGATGACCCGTGGGGATGTTCCCACTCTCGAATCGATGGCACAGTGCAGATTGGTGTCATATGAAGGCATCATGTGCTCCGCCAGGGTGTGTGGCACAGACATTGATGATGCGCCCAGTGGCATCACACACCACCTGGCAGTTGACACTAGAAAAGCCCTTTCGGTTCCGATAGGCTTGGCCATCAGGGCCAGGTGGCATGCGAATGGCCACATGGGTGCAGTCTATGGCCCCTAGCACGCCAGGCATATGTGCTACCCTGTGGAACTCCTGCATGTTTGCTGTACGCTCTGCCGCGGTGCTGGGGAAATGGATGTACTCCGCAGCATGAGGCAGCAGTGCGCTGAGGAATTGGGTGAGGATGCGTGACGTGGCCGACTGTGTAATGCCTGTGGTGTCCCCTGTCGGCCTCTGGAAGGTGCCCGTGGTGAGCAGGCACATGCAGGCTGTCACCTTGGTCTCCACGGACAGAGCATGACTCCGTCGTGAGGGTGCCTGCATCACATCACTGCACAGCTCACTGAGCCGTCTCAGTATTGCCCTGTTCAGGCGGTACCGGCCCACAATCTCGACGTCTGTGTACAGCTCGAAGCTGATGCGGGCACGATACCGCCTGTCGGGGGCGTACCGCCGACGGGCTCCTCTGTGGCCACGTCCCCCTGCAGCATGCTGTCTCACCCCCCTCATTACAGCTTCCATGTGGAAGCTGACACTGTCCATCTCCCTGGCTTCTGCCCCCAGCTGCTGTTCCTGTGTTACCCCCACTGCCCCCACTGCTGCTTCCACTGCACCGGGCACCCCCCACTGGCCTCTCTGTCCTCCAGGACCCACTGTCCCTCTCTGCCCTTCCTGCTCCTGTCTCTCTCTCTCTCTCTCTGTCTCTCTCCCCCAGTTTGCGGCCTGCTAGGGTTCTTGCGCTGCTCCCTTGAGCCTTTTTATTTTGGCTCACATCCGGTACTGCGCATCCTCCGGCTGAGCCACTCTTGCGCGTGCGCAGAGTGTTCAAATGTCGCATTAGCACTTTATGCGTGGACCCGCCCCTTGAGTTCGCGCATCCCTTCATTTCCATTGCGCTGTTGCTCAGCATGTTTTGAGCAACTGGCCCTTCTGAATATCGCAGAATGGCAGATTGGTTGCGCACGCGCAACCCTGTTGCGCATGGCGCAACCCTTTTGAATATCCAGGCCTATCTGTTTATTTTTAATGATATAAATAATGCATATGGCACACATACAAGTGCATAAATAGAATTAGAGTTTTTCTACAGGGTACAGATCTGCATAAATACATAAATTAAACCCAAACAAAAATGTTTAGGTAAAACCAATAAATAGAGACCAAACGGACATATATTCACTCAGAAGAGGAGATCAGGCAACCAAGAGTATTGGTCCCAATGTTTCTTCTCCTTACTGAGATTTTGACAGGACACTAGAACCAGAAACCCACCAGTAATCGTTAAATGGAGGAAACCATTAACACAATACCAAATTGACTAAGTGGACTACATGAAAAAATAGGATAACGCCAATCAAGCACCATGACACCAATTTAGTGAATAAGTAAAATTAAGTAAAAAAAAAATATATATATATATATTTTAGAAAACACTAATTAGTGTAGATCAATTAAGTGGCAACAGGATCCAGTAGTGATGATGCATAGTCTTTTTCAAAGTATCTTAAATAATATGATAAACTGATTGTCCAGAAATAGAATAGGCAGCAACAATTATAGTGGGAACTCCTGCTACATGAAAATGTTGGCAATGTCTATTCCACCACAGAATCATATTGTGCTTTTTTATAATGGAAATCACATTCAGACCAACCAGCATAAATCTCATAAACTATATTGCATGTCACAAAGGTATTTAATACAATTTATCTGTTGTTGTTGGGAATGCTAATTTTATTCCCACATGTCATCACTTTGCAAATTGAACAGTTCTGGCACCTCAAATCCCCCTCCCAAACCTGTTTTCTTGGTCATTCCAAAAAAAAAATCACATTTCCAGAGGCCTTTGATAAATGACAACTGTCATGTTCATATGCTAAGGTAATAAAAAATCCTATTTTGAAAATTCAGGATCACAGTCTAAGAAAAATACAGTGTTGTGTGCGAACCTCTTCATTTTCCAGTCATGACTATTTCACTACTATAACATATGTTATTAATCTGATAATTATACCTGCTGTGCTATCTATACCTGATAACTACACAGCAAATACTTGAAAGTAAACATGGTTGGTGTTAGCCAGTGCTTGTCTATCATGTAACAGATATTTTTATAAATAAATGGGCTGCAAGTTATTTTTTTCTTTTAACTCATTGGTCGCTGGGAAGACCCACAAGGTACCAGCACCTGTTTTCAGGAGTGACCCAGGAGTACCGGGGAGGTTAAGTAACTTTGTCAGAGTTGCATGGTATGCAAGTGGAGGTTATGGGAATCAAATCCATTCTGCTAGGGGTGTAGCAAGCTTATTCACATATCATTAGTCTAACATCTAGGCTGTACTGCCAATACCTAATCTATACAAAGGGACAATTTGGGTACATCTTACAATAGTTCTAGCAGTTTGTGGCATATGTTTTCACTTTCAGTATTAAGTGCAGGACATTTTAAAGTAGTGTGGCCTCTTTAAGGCTAGCTTTAGGGCAGCAGTGCATCAAAATAAAGTGTTTTCTGCCCAGTGACCACCAATGGAATGCAGCTTTTATTTAGCCAATAAATATTGCTGGCTAAGTTAATACGAAAGTAACAGAACTGTTAATTTTAGGATTCTTGCTTTACCATTATAATTAGTGCATCAGTCCCAGCAGAAGAATCGCATATAGAAATCACTGAATTCTTTACATGCACTACCCTTTTCATGGTATCTATATGCGGGTGCAATTGTCAGAATTATTACATTGGGAGAACAACAAGACCAGTAAAGGAGCATATTCAGGAACATGTAAGGGCAACTGTAACTACCAACATGCATAATGCACACTTTGCCGAAAAACACAACAGCAAACTCGAACAACTAAAATTCACTGTACTTGAACATGTGACTAGGGCACCAAGGGGAGGCGACAGAGTACAAAGACTCCTGCAAGAGGAGACTAAATGGATCCTGACATTGCAAACTGGCATACCACTACCATAGGTTTAAATGAAGATATTGACTTTATACCATATCTTTGAATTACTAATAATTATTTTCTTTTCTCTCATACATTCAGGAATATTTGACTAGGATGGGCTTGAACTGGAACATCCAGCTGACCCCATTATAAATCTAAAGTACAGCACTCCAAATAATATACACAGCAAACACTGGTAAGCTGGGGTTTGGTATTCCTTTCATCCACTGTTTAGTTCAATTTATTTCTCTCTTATTTGCATAAACATTTGGTTATATTTAATGGAAAACTGTTTTGTATTATTGCACTTTTTTCTCTTCCCCAGCTCCACCCCCAACTTAGAATTGTTAACAATTGTTGATAACTCCTCTTATTATACATTTCTAGTCCCTTGATATTTATACAACATGTGTAGGTCTCTTTTCATGAAGATAAAAGAGATATTTCACTGACTACATATGAGATATCATTTATAGCTTCACAGTTGGGTGTGTCACAATGGATATCTTGGCCAGCTGGGTATGTCGCAAAAGGTTTGGAACTTATTTTGAATGCTCAGCCTCAGTAACAGTACTAACCGTGTTCAAATGCAAATAACTTTAAAATGAAAAATGATAGCATTGTACTATAAGCATGAAAGTTGTTCAGCACAAAAAGATCTACAAAATGAGTGATGTTTCATTTATAACTATATTTTAGTTTGTTTTATAATTAACAATAAAAACAGCAGAAAATGTATTTTCTTTTCACTTTTTCAACAAACAAAAATGAGTAATTTTAAAACGAAATATGATAGCATGGTACTGTGAGCACAAAAGTTGTTCAGCATAAAAAGATCTACAAAATGAGAGTTGTTTCATTTACAGACACCTTTTACTTTTTATCATAATTGGCAAAAAACATCACAAAATCCAATTTTTTTCACTTTTTGCAACAAACAAATGTAAATAACTTTAAAACTGAAAAAAGAGAGACCGACAATTGTTACATATCTTGAATATGACATTGGTGGCAGTGAGATAGGAGAAATATCCCCATTCGCTGTCATTGAACTCTAAGTATCCCACTCATGGCTTCACCACTCGTGGGATATCAAGAGTTCAATGGCAGCTTGTGGAGATATTTCTACTATCTCACTCTCATGCATGTCATATTCCATATCTATCCCCCTGTGAAAGGGGGGCTTTCACATTTTGATCCCTTTTCTATTAGTCATATGCAGTCTTTTTTAGCTTTCTTTTAGAACTATTTTGATTGTTTGGAGCTCCTCTTTCTGTTACTAACCCAAACTTGCTTTGTTTTTACTTGATGCACAAGGTCATGACCTCCATTTTTTTTTGTGCAGCTCTGAATTCTACCACATGAATACATACAGTATTATAAGAAATTAAAATAAAATAACTGTATAACTATATGGCTGCTAAGTGGTAATGTGTTTTTTATACAAGTTTTATATATTTTCTTTGCAAGCTTTTTGTGCCTTACATAAACATATCTGTAATTTTTTTTCATTAATTATGTAATTATCACTTTAAATCACTTGTTTAAGTAGATCTGAAATGGCATAGTCTCCATACATGGACATGATTAGGGGAGGACCAGCTCAATTTTCTAAATTAATATTCCTGATCTCAGCTGCTCCACTGAACGTTATGCCGACAGTCTCACTGCCTCCCGAAGTGTTGATTCTGTTTTTTGGCAATATCTATTGATCAAGATTGAATTCCGGAGAGATCTCACCTTAGTTTCCTTAGTCTGTGGTTAAAAACTATATTCAGGGTTGTTATGGACTTATCCAAGCAATTCCCGTTCTCTTTCTTTCAGGGTTGAGCTGCTACCTATTTTCAATGACTTCATCGGGCGGGGCTATGTTTGAGACTTTGGCAATTACATCTGCAATAATATGGGGTATCATAATTAGAGGAAAGTAGCATGTAGAATAGAGAGGGCATCGCTAGCCATATATAGTGCTTTTTTATTGTATGTTTAAATAGGGGGGAGAAAAATGTAACTTGTACTGATCACCGAAGATTGGCCCCCAGAGGAGACTCAACCAAGGTTCTAGGCAGAGTCAGAAACTGGGCTATTGCTCTTTGCTTGTGTATCAATCAATGATTATTTTGTATGTGCATCAATGGCCTTTTTTGGGGGAATGGCTTAGATAGGAATAGTTTTGTGGTGTTATTTTCCTCCACCTCCCCCTTTTTTTTTTCCCTAAGGATTGTCGATATGGTGGAGATATTATATAATAGGGATATACAGTTGTCCATTTAATTTGATTCTAAACTTCGAATATGCCTGCTGTCATATTTCTTTGTCTCCACTAGAGGGCACACGAGTAGCATAACAGGGGTTGGCGCAGATAGAATGGCTAGCCTTTTCAAATTATCGAGCTTAGTTTTAACTATGCTCCTGAGGGGGCTTACCCCGGTGGATAAATAATAGGGCGCTCGTTTTTGGACGGGCAGGGGAGTTTTCAATTAAACTAGATGTTTTAGTTAATTTTTTCATTGTCATGTACAGACTTGCTATAAAGATACATTTAATTATAGGGTTACGTGTCAATGGGGTTGGAATACTGGGAGAGGGGGCGGTGGGACTTTCTGCTGGGTTTGAAAAGAGCATCACCTGATGTTTGTAATGGGGAGTCCAGTTGATAGAACTGGGGGTAGAGATTTATGTATTGTTTGGCTGGTTTTGGAGGGAGTTATGGGGGGGAATATGCGAGGGGGGAATAATATCTCCATAATACCGATGAAACATAGAAAGAAGCACATTTGGACACACATGGATGTCCATAAGACCTATTGGTTACAAGAAAGCCGGTGCTTTGGGGTTAATGACCATGTCAGGACTGTTTAATATTTTGAATCGGAACATTAAGGGGGCCTGAGATAGGTGCAAAAGGCAGATTGTGTTGAAGCATTTATCTACTCTTGGAAGTGACGTGGTCTGCCTGCAGGAAACTCATCATTAAAGGGAGGGCATTCATTTATTTGTAAATATTGGGTAGGTAAGGTATTCAGAGCAGGGATATCCACTAATGGGGTGGAGTGACCATTCTAATTAACAAAAGGGTAAATTTTCATCTAGAAAAAGAGATTTGGGACATACATGGTCGCTATATTTTGTTGCTAGGCACTCTTGCGTCGCAACAGGTGCTTATAGGCTCAATATATGGTCCAAACAATGATTCTCCACAATTTTTTACCCAGCTGCTTAATAGGATAAGCAACTACCTGGATAGAATAATTTTACTGGGGGGTAACTGGAATATTACACCGCAGTTACGACTTGATAGATCGGATAACAGGCGGACGGGTTTATCTCCCTCACAGAGAGCCTTAAAAGAACTCATAGAGGGAGCAAATCTTATCGACGTCTGGAGAGTGTTTCACGCAGAATTCAGACAATACACTTTTTTCTCACTACCACACAAGACTTGTTCTAGGATTGACTATTTTCTTATTAGTACAAGTTCCCTCCCATCTGTTTCCGCTACAGAAATACATACTAGAGTTATTGCAGATCACTGCCCAGTTTCAATTAAGTTTGCACCTAACCCTGGGTTTAGCAGAGATTTCATGTGGAGATTCAACAACCAACTACTGCAAGACTCATACACTTTAAATCACCTGAAACAGTTTATATCTCATTTCCTGACTAACAATCTGGGCTTCATCCTTAAGATTGATATGATGTGGGCGGCACTGAAGTGTACGTTGAAAGGGGAGTGTATCCGGATTTTCTCTACCAGACGTAAAAACAACGAAGCACAGCTTACGGATATTGCCAACTCTGTTTGAGTTATAGAGGGACGTATCAATCAAAGCTCGCCTGATTCAGACTGGACACAACTGCATAAATTACAGGCACAGTTCAATTCAATTATGTTGCAAAAAGCAGAGTTAGCCCTTAGGAGAACTAAACTTAAATATCTGGAAGCTGGTGAGAGGGCAGGCAAATTGTTAGCATTAAAGCTTCTTCAGTTAGAATCCAATAGGCATATTACAGCTTTACAAATGAATCCGGATGTATCCCAAATCAAGGATCCTAGGGAAATTGTGGCAGCCTTCCGATCTTATTTTCAGACAATATAGTTTATCCCAAAAATAGACAGGGTAGAGCCAGATGAGATCCAGAGGTATCTGGAATTGGTAAATCTTTCCTGGATTACCAACATGGTGGCAGTGAGGCTAGGCTCCCTATACAGGAAGTGGAAGTGAAGCAGACCATAGCCCAACTCGCCCCCGATAAAGCCCCAGGACCTGATGGCCTTTCCACCAATGTGTACAAGGCATTTGTGGAAGAAATTACTTCAGTTCTCACTGAAGTATATAATTTTTGGTATCTCGAGGGGCTCTCAGAAAAGGGCTTCCTTGAGGCCCTTATTACCCTTATCCCTAAGCCGTACAGGGATTTGTTATGTCAAAGCAACTACCGGCTGATATCGCTTTTAAATGTAGACGTTAAAATACTGGCAAAAGTGTTGGCCAATAGACTCAGTCCTTTAATGGGCATGATGGTGAGTGATGAGCAGGTAGGATTTATGAAAGGTAGACAGTCCAGTGACCATGTGAGAAAGCTTCATCACTTAATAATTCATGCTAAGAATATGCTGATATCGGCGGCTTTGTTGGCCCTAAATGCTGAGAAAGCATTCGATCGGGTCTCTTGAGATTTTTTGTTTGCTACATTATGGAAATTTGGCCTCCCAAGTGGATTTATGAAATGGATTAAGCTGTTATATAATTTGCCTATAGCCCGAGTATGGTGTAACGGAGTCCTCTCAGACCCATTTCCTCTTTCCTGTGGCACCAGACAGGGTTGCCCACTCTCTCCACTACTGTTTAATCTTTACCTAGAACCTCTAATTCATAATCTATTAGTTTCCCAAGATATAAAGGGAATGCTTATAGGCAATTATAAGTACTTAATTTCAGCTTACGCAGATGATCTGCTTTTACATATAGAGGAGCCAGAGGTCAGCATACAATTCTACAAGTAATAGCACAGTTCTCTAGGGTGTCGAACTACAAACTTAACCTATCCAAGATGAAGTTTTTTCCCTTAAATGGTAAATGCCTCTCAAATATCGCCATGGAACTGGGGCTTAATTGGGAATCTAGATTGCTGAACTATCTTAGTCTCAAAATCTCCAGAAGTAGGTTTACAATGGTTAAAGAGAACCTTAACAAGTTGGCTAATGTAATAAAATTAGACCTAGAGAGGTGGAAGATAGTGCCTTTATCACTCTGGGCTAGAATAGAAACAGTGAAGATGAATATATTGCCAAGAATATTCTACCCTTTAAATATGTTAGGGTTTTACTTACCCAAGTCATGGTTTGATAATTTGCAGAAATTACTTAATGATTTCATATGGAAGGGGGAGAGTGTAAGGAGGGCATATGTTAAACTTACTAGGCTCAGGAGGCAGGGAGGTCTAGTGCTTCCCTCCTTCTTTAGCTATTATATAGCCTCACATATCAGTAAGGTGGTTTCATGGACCAGGCCTATATCTCCAGAAAGTTCTAATACCTATCTACCCCGTGGGTGTTTATTGAGAGGTACCTGGCTGCCAAGGCATACATAACCCTTAATTCAGCTATTTATATGGACCCACGATGTCTCCCCAAAACACTTAAATATACTCCAATTGGTTGGTCAATTAGGGCCCTACACCAGGCGCAGGGGACACTCGGGGTGAGTTGGCATAATTCCCTGGAACAACCATTAATTCAAAATGTGCATTTCCAAATTCAGAAAAGGCCGATTTCCCCTACATTTTGGAAGCTCTTAGTGGGGTTGCGTCTTAGTGATGTTGCGCCTCAAGGGGAGGTATTGCCATTTGGGCAATTTAGTGTAAACATACCTGCTGCGAAAGGGAATGCCTTTAAGTATTGGCAAGTCAGTGGCGCAGTCAAAACTTACCTTCGAATTTTTAAGTTACCAGTGGTAAACAAGATAGAATTGTCCTCGTTATTATACATAGCAGATCAACCACATTCGGTTTCCAAAGTGTATCAGGAAATCCAGAGAACCGTCTCGGAGTGGCCCGCTAGCATTTGTTATTACTGGACACAGAAACTTGGGATGAGTGAAGATGTCAGAGTATGGGACTGAATCTGGAGCAATATATATAAATATGTAAAGCAGGACAGATATAAGTTGCAGCAGTTTAACATTATGCACAACTTATATTATACTCCAGTTAAATTACATAAAATAGGTAAGCTTGCATCCCCTCGATGTAACAGATGTAAAGCTGATAATGGAGATCTACTCCATATGTTATGGGAATGTTCCAAAATTCAACCACTGTGGGGCGCGATTCAGAAATTGCTCAGCTCTTTCTTTGAGCTTGACCCTTACTTTACATCTGAGATCTGTTTGATTAATCATTTCCCCAAGGAAATGAGCAAACAGAAGAAAGCATACATAGCTATCATTGCAGCTGCAGCCAAAGCGATAATTTTACGACATTGGATAGATGAGTTTACACCCTCAATTATTGAATGGCATAAAGAGGTTTTGTTTGCACTACAATTAGAGAGGCATACAGCTAAGATGGGTAATAGGGCACACTTATATAATGTAAAATGGGGCCCTCTGGAAGGAGTCCTAATGGTTTGGAAAAATTAGAATATTACTGTGGAAAGGTCTTTTATGCATAGGTGTTATGTGGTTCTTTCTACTTGCAGAATTACATGGGGGGGGGTAGGAAAGGGTAGGGAGTAGTTAGTTGTTCTTTTCCTTTTGATGACATTAACAGTAAAGAATTCAATGTCCACTCCCGTGGTGTAGGCCTTTGGAATAGCAGACTGTTGAGATGTATATTGTTTCGTTAAGGCCTTGTCAATGGTTTTAAATTTCACTGTAATGTGACATTGGAATTAAAGTGTATTAAATAAAAAAAAAAAATCACTTGTTTAAAATGAGGTGTGTCTGTTAACATTCAGATCTGCCCCCTGACAACATTTTAGGTTAAAGTGCTGGGGCTTTGGGTTCGTGTTTGGGCTACTGTTACCACAATAAATTTATTTTGCACTTGCTATTTCTAGTTTGCAGTTTCTCTGTCCACGAGTGCTATGCTCCTTTTACATTGTTGTTTGGCAGGCTAGCTGCCTTCACAGGACCACCTCCTCATCCCTGTGAGTGCAAAACCAACTCCTTGGACCCATATCTTTTTGAATGTGGGAGACATATCTGCAAGATAAATCAACATTAATTAGCAGGTGGCACTCCCCTGGTAACCTGCCCAGAGCTGTCACCCTCACTTGTCAGCCTAATATACCCCTTGTACACCTGTGACGTCCACCTATCAATGTCCTTAATCTTTTGCCCCTGGCACCTAGCTTTGCCAGCTCAGTGTCGGCCCCAATCCTGAACAAGTGGGTGTTATAATCCCTGGGGTCCCTACCCATGGTCAGAATCCTTTTCTTCAATACTGCTGCAAACTGGTACCTTGTTATTGGCATTTCATTGTTGTGGATTAAATATTTCCCCTTCCTGTGTGTTCTGTTTGCCAGGTACTCCATGATCAAACCCCCAAGGGCACAGCATGTGCCCTAGTGCCCTGTGGAGCATCATGAACCATGCTGATCATAGCTGGGCAGTCTTTGACCACCACAACATTATCTCCAATCAATCCTCCTTAACCATAATATCACTGAACTGGATGTTATGCCCTGCCATAAGCATGGAGTCCACCACAAGTTCTGACACCCTAAAATCCCCCCAAATGGTGCTAGCTAATAGTGTCCTAAACAGACATGCCTCATCTAAGGATGAGCAAACCTGACCCAAGCAACCAGGAATCTCCCTCAATAATGTGCTGTCCACTGGTTTTCTACTGTTCCTGTGATTCCTCATCAAATGCGTCCAATATTTTACTATCTTCCTGAGGATAAAAAAAAACATCATACCCCTAAGACCCTACATCTTTGCAAAGAAGTCTATCACTGACAGATGGCTGCATATGTATGATGGCAATCTGCCATCCTTCAAGTGTGAATGGACAAACTGTTGCACCAGGCTTGAACTCTGCAAAATGTCCAGCCATCACCTGTGTCATATCCCAAACTGCTGAAAAGTCCTTACATGTGTCTGATACTATTGCCAGGTTCCAGGGGCCAAAGAATGCAGTACCAGTTTGGCTGTTCGAGGGTTGCCGCCTGCCATAAGAATGAAAGAACTTGAGCTGGTGTCAAATCCGCTCCTGGGACCTTCTGACAAAGGTGTCTGAACTGTAGGTAAGCCAACACATCTGCAATGATATTGGTTGTTCCTGGTACATGTTTAGCCCTAAATGTGAGGTTTAACTGCAGATAGCACAGGACAGATATGTACAACAGCCTAATTACCTCAAGGCAGTCTGATGACTGGGTATTCAGAGTTTTCACCACAGCCGTATTATCCAATTGGAATAACACCTTGCAGTTAACCAACCTGTCACCCCTAACAAAAATGGATGCCACCATGGGAAATGACTAACAAGGTCTAATTTTTTTTGTGATACCTGCTTTTACCCAGCGGTGACCTCCCAAACCTGCAAACCAAGAGCCCTGAAAATAGACCCCTTAACCCATGCCACAGGCGACGTCTGCCACCATCAGACATTCCTGTACAAAAGTCATGTCTACATACCACATCAACACTTCATTGAATTGTTTTAAAATGTACCCCAAACCCCTAAATCTGCCTTCACGTCTGCAGTCACCCTATTGTAGTGGTGAGGTTGAAGTGCACCCCTTGTTGCCTAAGCCAGGTGTTTGATAAATGGCCTCCCTGGTGCTGCCACCTTTCGAGCAAAATTCCAATTGCCAACAACAGACTGCTCTGTTTTCAATGTTATCTTTTTGGCTGTCTGAACCTCACCCACCAAGTCCTTTAGTCACTCCAGCTTTTTAAGTGGCAGTCTAGAGACCATACCAACTGTGTCTAGCTTAATACACAGGTACATGAGCCGTGTTATCAGACCCTCAGTCCTCTTGGTTGCCAGTGGCACTCCAAACCAGTCCATTAACTGCCTGAATGCCCTAAGAGTGTCACCAGATTCACCAACATTAGTGGTGCCATAAAAGAGGAAATCATTTGGTTAATGTGTTTGTCTTTTATTCCGAGTACTCCTTTGTCACTCATTCCAAAAAACAGCTAAAAGCCTCAAAAGCTGCACAGGAGATGGAGCAATCCATTGGCATGGCCATGTTGTAGTAGAACTGGCCCTCAAAGCCTCAGAGAAAAACCCCAATAGGTCAAAATCCTTTGGACTGACCGGCAATAGACAGCCAACTTTATGTTGCTTTTGGCCCACAGAGTGCCCCAACCCACCTTTGAACAAGCCTGACTGCTCTATCAAAAGATGCATAGCTAACTGCACTATTCTCAGTACTGATATGGTCATTAATGGATGCACTTTTGGGATATGACAGGTGGTATATCAACCTATATGTGCCTGGTGCCTTTTTCAAGACCACTTCCAAGGGTGATATCCTGAGGGGATGAAAGGGGGTTCAGTAAACAATCCTTCCACCCTCCTGGACCCCACTTTCTTCTTTATTTTTGCTGCAACAGCGTGTTTCAAGGAGTATACAGATCTGAGGCTGCGGGCTGTGGTGGAGACCCGTGGGCCCTTGTAAGGAATGGGAAAGCCACTCGTGAAGCGACCAAGTAGATAACATGCATCCTTGACACGGGGCAGTGGCCAAGCCAAGACCGAAGGTGCTCAATTTTTATGGAGGACTTCATTAGCCTTTGGGGCAGTTTTATCCCCTTCTTTGCCCTCGACACACTGGCTCTCTCCTTTCTTGTGCCCTCCACCCCTGTGGCAAGTGACTGCCTTATGCTTCCCCCTACAGATACTACATTTGTGCTTGAATTTGCAAAAGTCATGAAAACACTTCCCCACATTAAATTGGTGGCAAGTCTCCTTGTGGCCACTCCATGTTGCCTTGGGCACCACATGCCCACTGACTCTGCAGGCCATGTTGGCTGGATTTGCCCACATCATGTGTTGAGAAAAGAGATCATGATCAGTCTTATCCCAATGCATGTCTGGCACCCTCACTAACTTCATCCGGAAGCGCTCGTCACAATGTAACCAACCATTTCCCTCATAAGCTAAGTGGGCATTCTTGATATTATCCCTGTATTTGATAAGCTGACCTATCTTCTGAGGGAACCTACCACAGTAGATCATAATGAAAATGTCAAAGGCATCAGCCCAGTTCTCAAAGGTCAGTGGTACCATTGATCTCCGCAATGTCTCCTTCTAGAATCAGATAACTCCCTATGCAGCAACTTGAACATCTCCACATACTCCCCTTTCCATATTTTTTTCTTTTATGGTGGATAACAGGTGAGTGTCTATGGGGTCATCCAGCCCCATGTACATCCAGTACTCACCTCCTTCCTCAGCTGCCGGCTGCACCCCACTGGGGCTGGGGTCCTCCTGTTCTGTAGGCTGCAGCACAGACACCCCTGGTGACACAGCATGGTCCATTCCAGCAACCAATGGAGCAATGCTGGAGCTCCCCAGCCACCAGATTTGCTGCACTGCATGCTCCATCTGTACCCCATCGGTGGCAACAGGGCATTCCTGCTGCCAGAAATCCTGACGGCTCCACCATCCTCATGGTGCCTCCACTGGAGTGACACCTACTGGTTGCTGGTTCTGGCCTTAAGGTGCCCTCACCACCTTATCACCCCCTGGACCCTGCACCACCTCACCATTGAGAACTCTTGAGCTGCCCTACAAGACCTGCAAAAGTTTAGTTTAGTTTATTGTTCTAGGAATTATTACCTTTGAGCCAATGGCTCTTTTACAAAGGTTCCACATCATCAATGTACAAACAAACAAGACATGTTACATAAAATGTTCAGCAAATTATAAAGGTTTCAATGAGCCAGTATAATACAGTACATCACAGGAAAAAAACAAAACATTGGAGGAATGGTCAAGGTAGGAAGGGTAGGAGGAGATATGGGAAGGGGAGCAGACAGAGTAGTTAGAGGTACTCAGATGCCTTTGTCAAGAAAGGAGCAGAAGAGGAGGATGAAAAAACAGTAAAAACAGCCATGCGGGAAGAATCATTAGTCAAGGCAGTCACAGGAGTTAGAGGCTGAGAGGTGAGAGTAAAGCATAGATTTGAAAGCTCCTAGTGACGTGGAGGATGTAATGAGCGAGCTCAGGGCATTGTACCAGCTTGGGGCACGATAGTGGTGCTCCTTGCCCAATGGTGACACTGTTTGCAATGTTGCCCCCCCAAAGAATTGTTGTGCTCCCCACTGAGCCCAAGACCACACCTGAACTGCTGCTGGGGGGTACTGGAGGTATGGGTCAACACCACCCACTGCCATGCTGTTTGGCTCCACATGGGTTGGGCTGGGTAGATATTTTTAATTATTTATTTATTTAGTTTTTGTTGACCGGGTAAGTGCACTAGACAAATCCTGCCTATTTTCAGGCACGACCCGGGGGAGGGGGATACAGATGAATGCCAACTGACCTTGAACCAGATTAAGCTGTTGGTGGCATTTTGAGTGAATGAGGGAAATTTGGCCAGGACTCAAGGGAAATTCCCCTACTCTTTTCGATAAGTGCCATGGGATCTTTAACATCCACCTGAACTACCACCAATCCAGGCAGATGGGACCTCGGTTTAACGTCTCATCCGAAAGACGGCACCTCAGAAGTGCAGCACCCCTCTCATGCTGCACTACAGTGTCAGTGCTGGAATATTACTCCAAGTGCCAGATGTGGGAACTGAACCTATAGCCCTCTGATCTCCCAGCCTCAGAGGTGAGTGTGCTACCTACTGAGCCACTGACACTGTTGATTTATGGAAATAGCATTGGCCTTCAGTCCAGGATGACACCACCAGTTGGGCCAGATGCAGCCCCCTGTGCATCCAGCCTGACTGCCGATGTCTCATTGTTATTGTCCCTTAATTTTGTCACACTGCACCTACCCTGCTGACCCAGTGCCCTCCTGAAGGCCTTGGAATACAGGTGCCACCCAACTGAGGTGGTACTATTTTTTCCTAAGCCCCCATCCTTCACCTTGATGGCACCGTTCCCTTGGCCATCCGCAGAATGGACTCCTGTTACCAATGTGTTGTGCTCCTGCCCACCATTGCCGACATGTTCACAGTTATATTCACTATCCATGTCCAGCTGTATGGGCCTGTCCTTCTGAATAGCTGCTGCACTGTCTTCCCCTTGACTCCCAGGGTCCTGCTGTATCCCTCTTGACTTTTGGGGAACCAACTGGTCATCTGCCCTTCTGGTGCTGCTTTTCACTATCCACCTCTTCTTTGCCCTGAGCTGTGTTGCTATCATCTCTACCATCCTCCTAAAGGGCTTCTTGCCCTTTTTGGGGAGTGTGATGGGCCAGGTGCCACTGGCTGCTGCCCGAGTGCTGCTTGCATCACAGATTGCAACCAACTGAGCCCCTAACACCATTAGCTGCTGCACAGACCCCCTGAATTCAGTGATGGATTGCTCATCCTGGCTGGGGGTTCGTGAAACCTCCGCCTCACTGCATCCTTGATCTGCTGACTTGCCCTTAGTGCTCATGTTCGACCAACGCTTATGTCCTTATACCCATATGTGCAACTGCTCTTGGGTGTCTGAAGCACCAGACACCATCGTCTTCACCTCTCATCATGAATGGACACGTGGCTTCTTCTTCTTCTTCTTCCTCTTTGGGAGTCTTCTTTCTTCTTCACTGTGCTTCCTCCTCACGTCCAGGCAGAAAGAGGCTGGCCCTCTCCTGCCTGGACCTTAAATATGCTCCCTTTTGTCCAGCTCACCCTGTGACTACTCCTAACCCACTTGTAGGTTGGGTCAAAAGACCATTGGCCTAGCCTTCCCAGGTCCCTCTACCTTGGAAAGTCGGGCTCAGGGATTGGCTATGGCCACTGGGCAAGTGACCTCCTGGAGATAGTTGGGAAAAGTTCCCCCAGCTGAAATGGTCTGGGATCAATTTGTGTCAGACTGTTGAACTGCAAGTTCGTTTAGTATTAGCCACCACAACCTAGTTTGTGACTCAGGAGGTGTGTGTTTGAATCCTAATTTCCATGAACTTCTTTTAATCACAAATGTCACAGGAGTGGTGATCCATGGTGGTGAGTTGTTGGAACAGTAAATCTACACTAGAGGATATAAACTGCAAGAAAATAATTAAGTGCAACAAAGACCAGGTCTTAAGAGAACAATCTTCCTGGAGTAAAGGAGGCATGCAGTCAAAATGCTTTTGTGGAATGTGCTGTGCTGAAGACAGAAATAAAAAAAACAAAAACATAAAAAAGTATACACTGAGCTTGTTTATCCTGCTTTGCCTTACGAGTCTAAAAGTAGAAAACATGGCTTCCTGGGTGATATTGCACAGCGCTAAGCACATACCATACATTTGTGTAATGGAGTTATAGAATATGATTTGTATTCAGCAACTCTGAGGATGTTAAAACAGTCCTATCCCATAAAATGCAAAGGGACTTCCTGATTTGAACAATGGAAGTGTAAACAAATATACAGCTCTTGTCACCATCACTTAATGACTTCCATTCCCTGGTATCAGCTGTTTGGGGAGTATTCTTTTCATGTAAGGACAAAGTGTGCTGAGTGCGACTTGATTACCCACTTCCTCATGGGAACATTCTGAGATGGGGAGAAAGAGTGCCTGACTTGCAGGGTACAAACATATGTCTGTCAGTACCACTGACAATAACAGCAAGGAGATGGGAAAACAATTTTCTCCTGAAATCTCAAGGTTGTGGGGAGGGGGAAGGCACTGCTGTCATAGGTAGGGTTTTAATGAATCCTTAACTGCTGCTACAACTTTATCAGCAGGAACATTTATAAAGATGTCAATGCCACATCTGTTCAGAAGCAAAGTGTCCACGTGGGTAATACAATTGCTTTCGAGCTCTGCTGTACCTTTTAAAAGCAAGCCAAAGTATTAGTGGTTGGTCTTAAAGGGTTACAGTTTTCAGCTTAATTGGGTGTGGGAGAGTAGCTGGCAGAGTTGCTCTGCACACTGAAAATAAAGTCATGCAGATTATGCCTAATTAAGTAAAAGATGTCTATGGTGGTCACACCATCCTTATATTAAGCAGCTGAACCATACTTTCATGAGCTGAATCATCTAGTAATCAGATGTCATTTAAAATTAGTTTTAAAGAGCCAGTACAATCTTACATACCAAACTCTAATTATGACTACGTTTTAAAAGAAGACAGATTTATACATTGCCAGAAGCTCTTTTTTTCCTTTTCTTTTCAGAGTATTAAATATGATGTGTAGAACATCTCTTAACCTGGATATTGACATAACAGGTGCGGCTCCCCTCATTTTCTCATCAGCACTGTGACCTCACAAGTGACCAGACAAGATGAAGGATGAGTGATCCGTATTGGTCTGTTGTGATGTCAAAGTTACCAAGGTCATAATGCTGATGATGAGGTAAACAGAGGGATGACATTAGGGTTCTGACTTAACAAAGGAGTGCAGTGAGTTAGTGTGGCAAACTGTGGCATAGTTATACCAGGTTGGTCTGTGAGCCTACATGTAAGTGCTGCTATATACATCTTAAAGCAGCAGTGCATGACAATGGAGAAAATTCTGACCAATTATTTTTATTTTAGATTGCCCTTTATCTTCCGACTTCTATGATAACCTTTGTTACCCATTTTGAATCTGCTTTAGCACTTTCTTTTACACTTGAAACAATAAAAGGAGTGCTTCTTTTAATATGGCTTGGACCAAGTTTCATCAGTATTCTCTGTTGCGTATCCTGCATACTCCACACAGCCTCTAAAACAATGACCAAAAATAGTTAAATCTCAATCATTTATTTTTGTTTCACTGTAAGCCCTGTACATACTTTAAAGCCTCAGATGCAGTGCAACACATTATGGGTATGCAAATCCTTGTGTGGGACAGACTGACAAGGTTTCACCAGTGCAAACGTTGCCTGAAACAGACTTTTACATTTGTTCCAATTTACAGTGAGAACTACAAACTACAGAAATGTATAGCAGGCCCACCACCACAGTGGTAGAGCAGCTACTGATCATGGTGTCAGTGACTTGGGTTTGTGAATATGCATGGGTCATTGTGGGCAGGCTGTTGGGAGGAGGACGGAGGATTCCACTGGATGCTCTCTTCCAGGAAGGAAGGGCTGCTGCCTCTGCTGCAGCACTGCCACCTGGGAAACTGTGCCACAGGGGAGGAAGGATGCCAGCTGGGTTCTGCATTAGCATGTTGAGGATTATGCTTGCTTGGAGATCTCCATGGATGCCAGGCACTTTGAGGGTGGGGGAATGAGAAACCAAAAAAATGCCCTAGTGCATGTAGGATTACCTGCAGCACATTCTGGCACCACTTCCTGCTACCAGCCTCTTCTCCACTATGGGCTCTGCTTTCACCAAAATCTGGGAGGGGGCAGGCAATAATGCCTAGATGTAGCTATGCCACTCCACAGGGAGTAGTGCAGGGGGGCAAGGAGGAGGTAAATGCTTAGGACATAGGAGGATGAGTCTGAACCCAACCCAGAAGAAAGGCACAGCAGTGAGCAGGGCGCATAAAGTATAAAGTAGAAAAATACAGGTATCTATTTATTTTTATTCCACCCCACACCCTGGCTGATCTCTTCTTCAGGCCCCACATGGCTCTTCTCACCCTGGCAACTCCTGACCCCAAAGCCCCACATCACAGCCAACCCAATTATCGCCGATGTATCTTGTCATCTGGTGGGTCCCTTGCCTTCATAGGGGATGAGCCTTCCGGCCATACTTTCATGACCTTGGGTGCTGCTGAGGCAGCAGATAGATGTCCAGGAGCCCAGCAATGAGGATCTGGGGAGGCCATCACCTGATTAGCCAGAGCGCCATTTTTATGTTTTCTCCCTGGGGAAGTGTCATGCCACCGATGGCATGGCAAGCACTGATATCCGCCACTCCCTAGTCATCAAGGGTCTGATGTTTTACTGTGCCCCCAGCCTCCACTAAGGGCCAGCAAATGGCAAGCCGCATCCCCACCCTCACCCTGTAGAAGGTGAGCTGTTGCTGGATGCTCCATCCTTCTTCCTCTGGCCATCCCTCCAGTAATCTGGGTCCATTCCCACACCTGGGTCACCAGCGTCACAGACGGAAATCCAACTGCTGCACTGACAGGCCAGCCAAACAGATATCTATTTAATCTGAAACTGGAACAAATGTAAAAGCTTGTGTTCAGCCAGAGGGTTTTTTTTGGTGATGCTTGGTCAGTCTGCCCCACATAAAGATTTATATACCAGTGTGTATGGTTTAAAAAGTTTTAAAGTGCATGTATGTGGTTTGGATGGACACAGACACCAATTAATTTGGATTTCTTTCAACTTTCATCCTTTATAAATCCTGCTATACATATTGCTCTTCTTGGTAACTTCCTTTCCACATGTCAGCTCTGTGTGCTAAATGCCTGAATGGATCCTTCATTTCATTTGATAAAGGCCATTTGGGTTAGGAAACATTTTTTCATATAAAACTGATGGCCTGTGTTCTCCAAGTAAGTTTCTTCTCAAGTGGGCTTGTACTGTATGTTTATACTGCTGCAGAGACCACTCTTATGGTTGTAAGAAAAGTCTCATTTGCATTCATAAGGTATGAAAACTGCAAACTAAAGGTGAGAGTTTCTGATACCCTAAGAACATAAAAGAGACCACTCTTACAACTCTGAAAGTAGTCTCTGCGGCAGTATTAATATTTTATTAATCTAGGTTAATCAATAATAAACATTTAATAAACCAATCAGGAGTAAGCCCATTTTTGGAGTGCCTGCATGTGGGACACTCTTTACAGAATAAGAGTTTCTCTTGTGCAGGGGAAAGGTGCACTTGAGTGCTTGTTTGATATATAATGCATAGTAGATGTTTGCTGCAACATACAGTGTGTAAGTTATTTTGCTTTTGTGATGCTTGAGCCACTCGCAGTGTTGGAAAGCATATTTGTTAAAAATATTCAATTTAATTGTTAAGTTTTCCTAATAGAAATAGTTGCCTAATTGGACAGGTTTTCCCAGTTCACAATGAATTTTATCAGCCAATATGCACCCTCGTCTTCAGTGCTGGCCCTAGCTATTCGGGGGCCCTGTGCGAACCTCCTTGTTGGGACCCCATATCAGAAATCATAAAGCTTCCAAGGAACATCTTCATCCCTATCATGGCCTCCCTGTAGCTTCATTTTTAGCTAGTTCTGTGCCATTTTTGCACTTTACTTAAATTAGTACATACAAGACCAGAAAGAAGGAGGCCAACTGCACAACTGAGATGTTTTGGGGGACCCTCTGCTCTTGGAGCCCTGTCCGAATGCATAGTTCACAGCCCCCCTAAGGCCGGCTCTGCTCATCTTTGGCTGTAGATGCCTAACGCTGTTATACTGCATTATCTGTCAGGAAAGCTCACCATGTTAGGGACTGTTGCTTAAATGATATCCTACTAATTTTAACAAAAACTGTCTCTTATTGCATTTTGCTGCAAATGCTTCATAGCAGCAGTGTCTCTTGAAGGAGGTCTTATTATTAAACATTGCCTACATAGGCCTCTAAGGACTGTCACAGAGCTTAAAAATGTTCATTACATTACCCTTTAGGTGAATTGCAGCTTCAGCTCTCTTCACCCATTATGCAGACCTTATCTGTGCTCCATGTGCTGTAGTTTCACTTTAATGATGCTTCCATTTCACTTGCTTTTCTGCAACTCAAAACTCTACATATTTTATCAGCTATCTCTCACCTCTCCCTCTCATCAGTCTTACTGTGCTTGTTAGCATTACTTTTCACACCCTCATCCACAGCACACATTCAGTCCTAAGGTAATGAATAGACATTCTTGGTGTTACTAGCTCTACCCCACCACCAGACACACACTGTTTATGAAGAAATTCTGCATAGCACACTCCTTCAAAGCACAGTTAAGTAAAAGAATATGCATTGCTTATACTGTAAAGCTGGTTACTGGCCAGTAGATAGCAGGAAAAAAGGAAACCCTCTGTCTATGTCCTTTTTTCAGAAATTTGTTTTCAAAAGGCCCCCCCCCAATGATGACACAAATTAAGCTCATCCCATCATAGGTACAGGATAAATGGCATGCACTGATCATTTGAAGCATTGTGAGGGTTTTAAAGCTGCAGTAACTTGCCTGTGGTTTGTGTGTATGAAAATGTCTTCTGTATATTACATATTTACATATTTGGAATAAAGTATATTTATTTATGTCTTAATTTAAAATGTTATGACCGGATTGGCACATTAAAACAGGGCTCATTTCTAGGTGTGACCAAAGGGATGTGATACAGGATTTATTTGTAATTACATATATCTACATATACAGATATACATCTATAGTTCAGCTTAGGGCGGAAGCCTTGTTTAAAAGTTGCAACACAAAAAATAGCCTTTTAAATGGTATTATTACCTACAGTATTTTCAGAAGTCTGCGGGGGTACTGAGTCATGCTTTTCCTTAATCTAGAAAGCCCCTTGGTTGCAAAGTTTATGTTATAGGTATTGTGATTAAATAATAGGGATATTATGAGAGGAGTCGAATCCAAGATGGCAATTGGTAGCAGCTAGACATTGCAGCTCAGCTGATCCCCTCCTCATGGAGTACATGCACCAGTGATATTCTTTTTCTATTCTTCCAAAAAAAGAGCAACAAGAAAAGTAAACTCTGACACTATAAGCTGCCTGAATGCAACTATCATCGAACATTGTGAATAAAGACAAGTGAGCTTACAAAAATGTTAAAACATTCCTTTCATTTGGATTCATAATGGTGCTGAGAAAAAAGAACTCACCAAAGAACCAGACTGCCACTAAGCAGGCATTGAGGCCTAGCAAAGTTAAAGATGTAGCAACCAAGCTGAAAAATAGTAAAAGAATAAACAAGCATCAACTTTGACCTACATAAGGCCTCTCTGAGAATGCTATGCTGAGCTGGAAAGGTAAATCCCATGGTGGTTAACAAACTTTACCTGGAAGTAGACAATTGCAAGGAGCCACAGCTATGTTTCTGAATTCTGCTCGTGACCCACAATGACAGGAAGATCAAGAGGTTCTGGATTCAAGAAATGTTAATACACTTAGATCTCTTTCGACTATCTTGGTAAGTGAGGCAGCAGAATTTAAATATGCCTTACCAGAGACGGTGGACCCAGGGGAGCTGAGAACAGTGTCAGAGGAGCAAGCAGAAGTAGCAGATGAGATGGAAGACCGAAGAGCTGATGACCAGAGTTAGAATCCAGTTCAATGAGTTCAGTCTCCCTCTGAGTGCCTGGATACTACCATGTTGCTTCAAGAAACACCATCAGGCAATACCATTTCAGAAGGATGGTCCCTCAAACTCCAGTTACAGGAAGCAGGAGCAGTGAAGGCACTTAATTGCCTTTCTGAAGATTTCTCCATGTTGAAAGGTAAAGTTAAAGACTTATCTACCTTTAATGCATCAGTGGTTGGAAGTAACAAAACACCTTCCTGATTAGAAGTAGAGAAAAAAGTTGCACAGTAAAGCAAGCCAATTAAGGCTCAAAATAACATAGCAACTATTTCCATTAATTCAGAATGGTTAAACACATCTGTAACTGGAGATAACAGTCAAGAGAATACTCATTCTACTACTAAACGGGTTTCTTTCCAGGAAAAGTTGCCTGCTATACCCATTCTGACTAAGAAGGTCTCAAACTAGGCAACTAAAGCTAAGCCAGATAGAACTTTTAAAAATAAAAATGTCTCTGAATTTTTACCCAGTTACAAAAGATGAATCTCAAGTGGGAACTGTCATGGAAATGAACTGATAAAAAATAACGCAATTTCTAATGGCACAAACAATGGCATAAACACTTCAATGTTTTCTCTCACTGGTCCAAGTGAGAACATGGAGGTATCAATCATTTTGCCTTCCAATGTCCAGTATCCCTTTAGTAGTGAGATTAGCAACTTGACTGTACTGTATCAGGTAGAGGATAGGACAGACACATCTGCCTTACAAAACTTGAGCCCCATTTTTTGTTCCTCCCTCTGTCTGAAGGAAGGGGTGTTACTGAACCAATGCAATCTGGTATTAACCAAAAATAAATAATAGTAGAACAATCACGTTCTGAAATTCAAATAAAGGATTTAAGTAGAACAAGTTTGGAGAAGCCCCCAAATACTCAAAAAAGGTTATAATTCAATTATCCCAAGAAATTAATTTAGAAGAGTCATCTTTTGATTCTACATTTGACTCTATATCCAACCAGGAACAATCACACAAATCAGATGAGGAAACAAGGGAAGAGTCTAAATTGGACTATCAAATACCAGGATGAGCAAGAATGATGTTAAACCAGATACAGATGATTAACCAGAAGTTGACAAGAATGGAAAACTTAGAACAAAATATAGACTCCTTTAGAACTACAGTAATGTATGTATTGAAGGAAAATCAAGAAATCAAAAAGGAGCTGCTAGAGGTGCAGCAAAGGATCTCGAAGATAGAAGACGATAAACTTCCATTGAAAGACAGGTATCAGACATAAAAACATTAGATAAAGAATTTAAAGAAAAACTGACTGATCTGGAATCAAGATCTAGAATGAAAAATATAAATATTTTAGGACTACCTGAATCCTGGGACGAGGAGAGACCTTTGCTAGAATCTTTTAAGCAAATTACAGCAGCTTACTTAGATGCCCATCCTACAGATATTATTATGGAGATTGGCAGGATCCATCGGGTTTATTGATGAAACTTTACAAAGCAGGGTCCTCTGAGACCAGTTATGGTGAAGTTTATTAGATCAGATGACAAAGAAAAGCTCATGTCTCAGATGTATAAGAAAAAGAGTAAATGTTATGGAAGCACAGATGGCCATGTATAATGATTTGTCGCAAGGTATTTTAACTGAAAGGAAATAATTTGATGGCTTAAGGAGAAAATTATAGTAAAACAAGATAAAAAGGAATATGATAGTTCCAGCTAAGTTAAAAGTGATTCTTGATTGGAAAAGTTACTTCTATTGCTCATTACAGGAGGCAGAGTATGATTTAAGAATTAAATGACCAAAGATATTTGAAACATAGCAGAGTACACTGGACAGAGAATTAAAGAAAATGACTAAGCTGTATAAATATGTTTGGCTCTAGTAGTAGAAAAATGCATGCTAGGTTTAGAGGTAAGGTTTAGGAACTAATTTTTAGAATTTCAGAAGTACAAAAATAATTAACTATGCCCTAATAGACCAGGGAAGGGGGGAGGAGCTGAGACTTCAGGAAGGAGGGGCATATAGAGAAGGTGGGAGAAGATGCATCATGTATCTGGCATGGATGCTAAAGGGGGATGGGATGTTTTAATGGTTTACTTATTTCCTATTAAACAAGTTGGGCTATGTTTATTTATATCTAGCGAAATAGTGGTAAAAATTATAAATGACGAGAAATTCATAATATGGATAAAAATGAAACTATTAAGATGTGCTTCCTGGAACATCAATGGAATTAATTCCCCCAATAAAAAGATCACGAATATTAAATTATATAAAAAAATTCAATATAGACTGCATTGCATTACAGGAAACCCATTTAGATGATTCAGAGATTAAGAAATTAAAAAGGAAATGGATCTCACACATATTTTACTCTTCAGGCACTAGGAAAAAGGCAGGAGTAGCAATCTTAATTAAAAAGGACCCCAGTACAACTATACTAGCTGCATATAAAGATAATAATAGAAGGATATTAATGGTTAAACTAAAGGTTAATAGTATGATGTATACAGCTGGATAATTATATGGTCCATTTCCAATTACATTAAATTTCTGGCTGAAACATCGCAGGCAATAGTACAGATTCAGGCAATAAATATCATCTTACAAAGAGATTTTAACAATTTGTTAAATCCAGAATTAGACAAAACATCAACTAGTTCTTTGTATGATGAAAAACAGAGGAAACTATTAAACAATTTCCTTCAAGTTCATGATTTATTGGATCCATGCAGAATCAAATTTCCTAACGCTAAAGAATTTACATTCCATGACAAAAAAAAAATAAAGCTTTCTCCAGACTGGATTATATTTTTATTTCTAAATCATTATTGGCCGATTTTAGAGAAGCAAATATAAATACAATTATTTACTCTGATCATGCATTAATTACACTTGATTTAACAAACAGTAATCAAAACAGGAACAAATACTCCAATCTGGAGATTTAATAGTCAATTATTAAAGGATCAAAATTTCATTAATAAAATCAAAGAAACCATCCAAGAATTCTGGTACTATAATTTTGATGGCTCTACACCTGTGGTTAAACTTTGGGATGTATTTAAGGAAGTATTAAGGGGTACTTGTGTATCATATCAGGCATATATTAATAAAACAACAAGACTTAAAAGAAACACCCTCAGGCAAATATTAAAAGAATTGGATGGCTTAGTTCTTACAGAGTACAACAAATATTATAAAGAGTGGTACCATTTAAAGTTCTAACAGGCACAAGACAATAATAACGAGGTATTAGCAAATATGAAAAAAAAACTAATGAAAATTAAGTATTTACAAGGGGATACATCAGGGAAACTTTTAGCAAATTTACTTAAAAACAGAAGAAACAGACAATAACAGAAGCATTACAGAATAAAGAAGGGAAATTAAAAATGGAAGATGTTAAAATCACAGAAATAATTATGGAAGTATACAAAGATATATATTAGAGCAAACAAAAATAGACCAAAAGGATTTATTTATTTATCGAATGGTATCAGAATTACAATCCTTTGAGTCAGAGACTCCTTTTCAAAGGCTCCACTTCAAGTTCAAGTTTATTGATCGGCAACAGTGCCATTACAAATGATTAACTAAATAAAATAAAATAAAGACAAATAAATAGTAAAAATATTCAGCTTACAAGTTGACATAAAAACTTGTTATACATTAAAATGCTGACAGCTTGTTTTGTAAAAGCAGTTACAGTCTTGTAATAATCTAGATAATAAAATCATTTAAAATTTATAGAATCCACAGCAAAAAGTTTAACCTTTGCTGTAGTGGCTCCAAAGTTAATAGGTGTCTAATTATTCAAAAGAGAGTTTCATACAGACAGGTAATAGTTATTGGATTGCACCTGATGGTACTTTTACTGACAATCATAGATTAATCATGAATAGACATCTTGCAGTTTTAATTAGGACTTGTTGATATTGTATCTACTGTATGATTATTCTCTGTGCTCAGCCCCTTTTAATGATCAGTTTAGAATTATCCAGTCAGGTGAAGCCTTCTCTGGTCAATTATTTTAAGAAAAGAGACTACAGAGCTCAAAATTGCTGGATCTGCATTTGCGAGTAGATAAGTCAACAATTGTATTGGTTGGTAGGATTGTGAATTCAGTATATTGCCCAGCCAAATGGACATGTATTTCTCATATGGGGGCATAGGATCACTAGGTGCATTAGGTTGCCTTCTCCCGAGCCACACTTACACCTATATTCCTTTTATTTTTTCCCTAGATATAGACCCATTTCTTTGTTATTCTCAAATACCTTAAAATGGAACCTGGTGAGAAGGGTCCTGTCCCAAGGGAAGTGTAGGATGTGGAGGTATCTTTCAAAGTTGTGTTCTCTTTGGTTTTTTGATATCCATGGGCATGCTTTGGATAATCGGCAGGACTCTAGGTCTTTTTGGACAAAGTTATCTTTAATTTTGTTGTTTATTATTGTTTTGGTGTACTCAATAGGAAGTCTTAAACAATCTGAGACTATGTGTAAAAGCCCATATGGTTTGATGAGTTCTTTCAGGACCAGCATACTCGGGAAAGTATTATTGGAATGAGGGTAAAGGATTGCTTCTTCTAAACACATTCATGGGAGTCTGTCAGGGGGCATTCTGAATATCTTGATCCAGTAATTTATTTGTCTCTGCACACAGATACACTCTAAAGGTGACTCTCCAATTTCAGCCCTGACCAAAGCAGATGGGGAGCTGTTCAGTAGATCCAATATATTTTTGTAAAATTTGTTTATTCCAAAATCCATGGACCCTTTTAGTTCATGTCCCCATAATTTCAGCCCCACATAAAATTTGGCTTGTAATTTTGGCTCTTGCCACTCTTAATATTTCATCTACAGACCGAACCCCATATTTATATGAGAATGCTGATATAATTGGAAAAAAGCCTTCCAGCTTGCTTTTAATGCTTTTTAGGTGGAGGTTCTATGATCCAGTTTGGTAACCATAAATCCTAGGTAGCAGAAGTTTTTTACCACTTGAATCTTGGATGAGTTCATGTAATAGCTGTACCCTTTCTTGTTACCCCCTAAAAGTTAGTTTTATCTTGGTTAACCGATAGATCAGCATTTTTATATTTCAGCTGGAATTTTCCTATGCTTCTGCACAAGCCCAGATGACTAAGTGATAAGAGTTCAGCACCATCTGCGTAAGCCAGGTAAGGGACTATTCTTGTCCCTATTTTTGGTAGGTGGAAGTCCTTATTGTACAGATCTTTTAAGACAGTGCCAAAATAGAGATTAAACAATAATGGGGCCAGTGTGCAGCCTTGTTTGACTCCTATATTGTTTGTGAACCAAGTGCTTAGTTCTCCTGAGTTGTCCTACCTGATACTGGTGTAATTGTCTTGATGAATAAGTCTGATCATTTCCGGTAGGGATGGGTCAAGTCTGTCCCAGAGTAAGGATCTGTTGACCTGATCAAAAGTTGACTTGAGATCAATAAAGGTACAATATATTTTTTTGGTTTTTGATAGTCCTGTATTTATGAATCAGGTGAGTTATAACATAGACTTGGTCTATTGTAGAGTAATTTCTATGAAATCCTGCCTGGGCTTCATCTATAATGTTATTTGATTCAGCCCATGTCATCATTCTATTGTTTAGGATTTTAGTAAAGACCTTTTCTAGGGAAACCAATAGACTAATAGGTCTGTAGCAGCTCGGGTCCTTTTTGTCACCTATCTTAAAGATTGGTATGACGATATTTAGTTTCCAGCTTTTGGGGTTATACCCTGATCTCCAAATGTAGTTAAAAAATTTGAGTAGAAAAGGAATCCAGAATGATTTGGTTCTAACTATAACATCTAGTGGTACCCCATCTGGCCTGGGTGCTTTTCTTTTGTTAAATGAATTTAAAGCCCTCTCTAGCTCCAATTGTGTGATTTCAGTATCTGTGCTTTGTTTCCTGCCTTCATATTTGGATTCAATTAGCCCAGCTAGATAGTCTGGGTCTTCTCTGGAGAACAGAAGCTTATAGTGCTTTATCCATGTATCTGGTTCAAAATGTGTATTGATACGAAGGTGATGACCTATTCCGGAGCTTACAATGTCCCAGAAGGTTTTATTGTCCCTGTTGAGAACCACAATATGGAGTTTCTTCCATAACTGCTTAGTGTATTCCTGCTTCTTTCTGTTTAGAGTCTCCCTATACTCTTTCTTAGCTTTGTTCATTAGTTTATTATTATTCTTGCATGGAAACTGTTTTATGACTCTAAACTTTTTGTTCAATAGTTTCCTTGCAACCTGGCAATCTTTGTTGTACCATTTTTTGCCTTTTGGTTATTTTATAATTGCTTCTTTTGTTATTATGTTGGCTGTTATATATATAATGGAATTAAATTAATGGATTAGTGAAGGGTCCATGGGATGGTCTGCCAATGATGCTAGTCTTGACAAACTCCCTCTGCTCTCCAAGTGATCCATAAAATTATCGCTCATTATTAAATTCCATTCAATACCCCTTCTCTTAAGTATCACTCTAGGGGCCTTGATTCCTCTATCAGTAAAGAAGTCCCCTTGCCCAATGTCTAATTCCAAGGCACTATGTTCGCTTTCTGCTCTGGGTACTAATTTTAAATGCATGTTCCTAGTGAATAGATTAAAGTTAGCCCACATATAATCAATAAGAGATGAGCCCTTTGCTCCTTCAAATGAGTATTCTCCTTCAGGGTCAGCGTCAGACTGACCATTTAGGAGCAGCGTATTATTCCTGCACATTGTTCTGTGTAGCATTACTCCTCTTTTGTTGGTAATCAGGTCTCTGGAGTTTCTTCTTGTATTCAGAGATGAGTGCTGGAGGAATGTCAATGCCTCTGACAGGTCTTCCAAACAGCCTTGCAGTTTACCTATCCTTGCGTTAAAATCTCCAGAGATCACTATATTTGCTGTTGGGTGATCTGTTTATATGCTGATAGTTAATTTTTCTAATGAACCTAGGAAATTGGTATCTCCATACAGGCTTCCTGATGGGTGAGCATAAACATTTATCATGAACCATATTTGTTTAGATGATTTCCCTATTAGTTTTACCACTAAAATACTAGAACTGTGAGTTATGATTTCTTCTGTTGTAATATTGCTGTTTAGCTTTATGAAGATGGCCAGTCCTCCAATTCCCCTCCCATAATATTTATTTTTGGTAGCTTTTTTACAGTAAGCCTTGTAACCACTTAAAAGGTTTCCCAAGGCCCAAGTTTCCCATATGCCAACGATATGAAATTGGTTCAGGTAATTACATATGTCTGGATCAACAATTTTTGTACTCAACCCTGAGGAATTCCAGGATAGTATTTTAAATGGGTTCTTGTCCAGAGTTATTGCTTTGGCTGATCCATTTTCAATCATAACATCTTCATTGATGATCCTAGTCCTAGAATGAGTCTGAGATCCCCCCCATACTGTCAGACTTGGAATGTCATTGGTCTGTGGTAGCTAACAGCTCAAATTTGTTTGATGTCTCAATTAGATATTCCCAATTCTTGGAAGTGGTATAGACACTACCGGGATTTGTCTGAGCATATACGTCCTCCTTCTCTACAACAAAATGTATTCCGAGTTTATCCAGTGTGCTCTGCTTCTTCACTAACTGCTTGATTATGGAGGATTAATTGACATGGAATATTACTTGCCCATCAGGTTCCAGTTTTATTACTTTCCCTATGTTGCAAGTGCTAATATTGATATCCAAACAGATATTGAGAAAGTCAGTCAGTTTGCCTCTTCACATCAAGAAGACAACATTTTAACAGACATATAGTGGGGAAAATACAATAATGGATAAAATAAGTATATAAACATTTAAACATACATATAGGTAGGGAAATACAATAATGGATAAAAAAATAATATAAACATGATAAAGTGACTATAATTATGATAACATAGTTGATATTGCACTGACAGGATTAAAGGGAAACCTACTTAAAGGAAACTGAGTTTAAACAATTACAATGTAACTAAGATCCATTTCTTAATGAGGAAATCGAAATTATTAAGAACATGTCAAAGGGCGGAACTCCAGGACTTGATGGGTTCACTATAGAGTTTTACATTCAATTTCAGCAAGAAATGGTTCCATGGATAATTAGAATGATCACTGACGTTTCTCAAAAAGGATTGGACTTTTCCAGTTCTTGACAGGAAGCCAGGATTATACTAATTCCAAAAGAAGGAGAGGACAAACATTTAGTAGGAAGCTATAGGCCTATAGCTTTACTTAATACTGATTATAAAATTATGGCAAAGGCAATTGTAAACAGAATAAAGGAAGGATTAGAGCAAGCAATACATAAAGATCAGTTTGGTTTTGTTGCCGGAAGTAACATGTTTCAGGCTACAAGAAGAATACAGCAAATTATTCAAGAAATTACTAGAACAAAGGAAATAGTTCATGCAGTTTCGATTGACACCACTAAGGCATTTGACCTACTTGACAGAGTGTATTTATTTAAAACTTTACGTTATTGGAAAATTCTGGATAATTTGATACACCTTATTCAGAAACTATATAAAGATACAAAAGTAAGATTCATGGTTAATAATTATACTGGCTCATTCATTTTAATAAAAAAATGGGGTTAGACAAGAATGTCCTATGTCTCCACTTTTATATATTTTGTCCTTGGAGCCATTTCTTAACCATATCAGACAAAACACAAATATTCAAGGTGTAGAAACTCAAGGTAATAACTACAAGAACAATGCATTTGCTGATGATGTATTACTTTTCTTAAAAGATATAAATAACTCGTTTCCATTTTTTTAGGGGAAGTTAATGCTTATAGTAGATTATCAGGTTACGAATTAAACAAGCAATAGACTGTTGTGTGCAAAATTTCAAAAGATGATAATGTTTTGGACCACTGGATCGATGAAGAATTTGCTAATGGCTCATTTTTTAAATATTTGGGGATAGACATTTATCCAAACCAGAATCAAACAATTCTGAAGAATTACAGTAAGGCAAAACAAAAGATTGTAACATTACTGAATAATTGGGAAACAATTATCTATCCCACTATGGGGAAGGATAGATACATTAAAAATGATGGCCCTCCCCATTTAATGTTTGTTTTCCAAACAATTAGATGTACTCCTTCGATCAAGAGATTTAGAAATACCAGAATTATTTTTTCTAAGTTTCGTTGGAGGAGAAAACCAAGAATAGCTCGGTCTCAGCTGACTACCCCAAGATTCTTGGGAGGTTATAGTTGCCCAGATCCTACCCAATATATACTTGTGAATCAAATTAGGATATTATGGTAATGGGCATTCCACGTTCCAGACTAATCCTTGGAAACAGCTTTAACTAAACAAGATAAAGACATTCAGAAAAACTTAATACTAAATATGATGAGATACCCCAAGCTAATTCCTGAACAATTTTTACCCTTACGAAACATAATAAAAGTGAACCTAAATAAGATAATTAAAAATCAAAACCTCCCTTGGTTAAATTCAAATATTTGGTCCAACCAATTTATATGGCAGCAACCACATAGAGGGAAATGGCTGTTATTGTATGGTCCAAAATACAAACATGGGACCAAGTAATACATGAGGATCAGTTTTGCTCACTGAATGAATTTATACAATTGGTCCTACCAATAACAAACATAAATGTTCTTCATTATATTACTTTAAAAACTACATTTAATGGCCCAGATATTCAAAAGAGTTGAGCCATGTGCAATAGGGTTGCACCTGCGCAAGTCTGAAATTGCGCCATTCTGCGATATTCAGCAGGAGGCAGTTGCGCCCCTTAAATCATGCTGAGCAACAGCACAATGATAATGAAGGCACGAGCAACTGAAGGGGAGGAACCATGCATAAATGGTGCAGTGCGATATTCAACAACTTACGCCATGCGCAATAGGGGGGAGCAAGCGGAAGTTGCGCCATAGCGGAAATGAGCCAAAATAAAAAAGCAAGGGAGAGGTTCAAGAACCCTACAGGGAAGGCACATGAGGCTGAACTCTAGCCACACAGACAGGGCAGGACGGACACACAGGGCAGGCCAGGGAAAGGGCACCCTGAACACAGAGGCACAGGGAAGGTGTGGGGAGCCACAGCCAGTGCAGAAGGGGGAAGTGCCACACAGCACAGAGTCCACCACAGGCAGGTGTCCCTGGTGCAGGGGAAGTAGCAGTGAGGACAGCGGGGGGAATACAGTAACAGCTGCCAGGGGGGGATGAACACAAGCCAGGGACATGGCCAGTGCCACCTTCCAGATGGAGGCTGTTATGAGGGGGGTGAGAAGGTGGGCAGCAGGGGGGGCATGGCCGTGGAAGGGCCCATAGGCAGTATGCCCCCAACAGGCAGTACCGAGCTCACACCAGCTTCGAGCTGTACAGTGAAACTGAGATTATGGGCTGGTACCGCCTGAATAGGGCAGTTCTGAGGTGGCTCTGTTAGCTGTGCAGTGATGTGATGCAGGCATCCACATGATGGAGCCATGCTCTGTCGGTGGAGACTAAAGTGACAGCTTGCATATGCTTGCTCACCATGGGTACCTTCCAGAGACCATCTGGGGACACCACAGGCATAACCCAGTCAGCCACGTCATGCCACCTCACCCAATTCCTCAGCACACTGCTGCCACATGCTGCGGAGTACATCCATTTCCCCAGCACACCGGCAGAGTGTACAGCAAACATACAGGAGTTCCACAGGGTAGCATGTATGCCTGGCATGCTAGGGGCAATAGACTTCACCCATGTGGCCATACGCACACAACCTGGCCCTGAGGGGGCTGCATACATCAATTGCAAGGGCTATGCCAGCATCAACTGCCAGGTGGTGTGCAATGCCAGGGGGCGCATAATCAATGTCTGAGCCACACACCCTGCGGGAGCACACAATGCCTTCATCTGGCACCAGTCAGCACTGTGCCACAGATTCGAGAGTGGGGAGATCCCCACTGGACACCTAGTGGGTGAGTATGCAAACCACATGGACAATCATAGGGCCTGGGGAGGCATGGCCAGAGGTGACATGGGTAGTGGCCTACATGGCTCGAGGCAGGGCAATGCTGTTCACCAAACTAACCCTCCATCCTCTACACACAGATGACAGTGGATACCCACTCCATCCCTGGCTGCTTACACCCTACTGGCGGCCCGTGACCCCATCACAGCAACACTACAATGAGGCACACGCCACCACACATAATGTCATCAAGCGGGTGTTCAGGATGCTGAAGGCACATTTCCATTGCCTGGACACCTCCAGTGGTGCCCTACAGTACAGCCCCTCAAAGACCTGTGGGCTATTCCTGGCCTGTTGCATCCTGCACAACATGGCCAACAAATGTGGGATAGCCATATAGGTCGAAGAGGGGGTCAGCGATGGGGACAATGAGGACGCTGGTGACAATGGTGATGGGCTGCCCCCCCCTTGGCCGATGGGACCTCCGACTGCTCCGGCTGACACAGCTGCATGGGACACCATCATGGAGGAGCACTTCAGCCAACCCAGGTAAGTCATGGGGCCATGTGCAGTCAACAGTGGCTAAGGCACAACCCACAAACATGTATGGATACACACCAGGGGTGCATGCCATCAAGGGAAGTGGCAGGGCAAGGAACCACACACACAACTAGGGATGGGTGAGGGCTAACATGCCACATGGATGGACACACACATACACACACACACACACACACACACACACAATGCACCAAACTTGCACAAAGGGCAGGAGGCACACCGACCCAGAATGCCACCCCTAACCACACACATTTCCACAGACCAACACATCTGCTGCCTGTCCATGTGCATGTGTCAGATGCTGAGCACCACTGCACATTGGTGTATAGCACAATGCAGGCATAATCATGCACACGCAACTGCGGACAGCAGCCAGGAGGGTGTGCAGATGGACTTTGTGTCCACGTGCAGGGCCGGTTACCCACCCGTGCACTGCCCACTGAAAGACACAATGCACACAGGGCAGCACCAGAGAGTAGCCGCGTTGGGAGACAGATCAGTCACGCGACACAGTGCCCCAGCCGCCATGGCTGCTTGGGCGCCCCCCCGAGACCCGCCAGCACTGACAGGCTGACCACTGGCCTCATGGGGTGGCACAGATGGTCCCCCAGGGGTTCCACTGCATGAACATGACTGTGCATGCTCAGGGGTCTGCAGCACACTGAACATCCCTGCGCCAGGCATGCTCAGGATGCCCACAGCTGAACCCGGTGTCAACAGGGAAGGTATCGCATGACGCCGGGAATGGGGGGTGGACAGTGCACTGCGTGGTGTCCACGACGCATGAACACAGGACTGTGTGCCCATTGTGGCCATGACGGCACTGAATGACTGTGCATGCCTGTCAGTGGCAGCAGTCACGTCCTCCCACAACCGGTCCATCCCTGCCAGGATCAGAGTGGTGTCCCTGCTGTGACGCTCCTTTGCCCGCTCCAGAGCCACATGCAGTGCATCCACCGACATCACAAGCCGCATCTGTTGCTGGATTGATGCTTGCAGTAGGTGGGTGTGCTCATCCAAGAGGTCATCTGCCTCCTTGGCATCCTGTCCTTCAGGGTATGCATGGCCTTGATGCTCAGCACCCCTTGAGGGCGGGCGCTGTGCACCAGGACCAGGTCTGGGCATGTCCACAGGCGGTGCACAGACACCGCCGCTGGACCCTGTACCCCCAAGCCCATTGGCCGACTGCTGATGCTGCCCCTCCGTCTGCTGCTCCCCAGGGCTTAGTGGTGCTGCCGCAGTGTCCACAACAGTCCCACTGTCCTGAACAAACACCAGTGCTGCCCCACTGGTGCTGACAGGCACAGGCTGGGACTGTGCTGACATGCAGGCCTCCATGGCAGCACCACCCACAGCCATGGCCGCGATGTGTCTTGCTGTGTGGCCATCCTGTGGCACACATGTGTCACTGCCCATGCCATTAGCGACATCATCATTGGTGACTGACTCTGCACCAGCCCCAGGCACAGAATGCTGGCATCTGTGGATACTGGCACGCTGGGACACAGGCAGGGCTTCCTCCGCACCTGTTACAACAACATCAGTGTGGACAGCCAGGCGGCCCCACTGTTGCACTGAGCCACGTATACCTGTGGAGGTGGATGGGCCCTCCTCCATCTCCAGCTGACTGTCCTCAGTGGACATGCCCACCACCGCTGACCCATGCAGGTGCTCAGGATCTGTAAGGGAAAGCAAAGTCGCGTTACTGCATGTGACCTACCCTGCCCCCATAGACAGACCATGACTTACCATGCAGTGATGGGCCACCACCCATCTGGAAGCCACCACCCGGAACACCCTCAATGGCACTATGCTGCATGCTTCCAGCAATCCTCTCCTCCTCCAGCAAAGGCTCAAACCAAGGAAAAGATAGCCAACTCAGTTAAGGGGGATAAAACCTTTTATAGGTACATCAGGAGCGAAGGAAGACCAAGGGAGGATAGTGAGGCTTAATAAAGGGAGGGAGGGTGGGCAGAGGAGACTGTGAAAAGGCAGAGATACTAAACAAATATTTTTGCTCAGTATTTACAAAGGAAGAGGAGGTACATAAAACAAACAGTAGTAACACGCTGGATACAGAAGTTGATACCGCCCATTTACAGAAGAAAGGGTACTGAAAGAACTCTTAAAACTGAAGGTGGACAAAGCAATGGGGCCTGATGGGATTCATCCCAGAATTCTAAAAGAACTAAGGGTAGAACTAGTGACACCACTGACTACCCTTTTTAACAAATCATGGGAGGATGGGGTGGTACCCGAGGACTGGAGGAGGGAAGATGCGATTCCCCTTCACAAAAGTGGGAGCAAGGCAGAAGCAGGAAACTATAGACCTGTTAGTTTAACCTCAGTGATAGGGAAAATGATGGAATCACTTCTAAAGGAAAGAATTGTCGAGTATCTAGAGGCCAGAGGGGCACAGGACCCTAGGCAGCATGGATTCACAGTGGGAAGGTCATGACAGATGAATCTGATAGATTTCTTTGACTGGGTGACCAAAGTAGTAGATCAGGGAGGGCTGTGGACATGGCCTACCTAGACTTTAGCAAGGCATTTGACACAGTCCCACACAAAGATTAATATACAAGTTAGCCAGCCTGGGAGTGGGTCCCAAGATGGCAGCCTGGGTAAAGAATTGGCTGGAGAATAGGACACAGAGGTAATAGTAAATGGAGTCCACTCAGAAGAAAGGAGGGTTACTAGTGGGGTACCGCAGGGTTCAGTATTAGGACCAGTCCTCTTCAATGTCTTTATAAGCGACATTGCAGAAGGACTGGAAGGAAAAGTACGTCTCTTTGCAGATGACACTAAGATCTGCAACAGAGTTGATGCACAGGGTGGGGTGGAAAGGATGAGAAGGGACTTGGCAAGGTTAGAGGAATGGTCAAATGTATGGCAGCTTAGATTCAATGCTAAGAAGTGCAAGGTAATGCACCTGGGAAACAAAAACCCAGGGGAAGAGTACACAATGGGGGTGAGATACTAACAACAACAAAAATGGAGAGGGACCTGGGGGTAGTCATATCAGATGACTTAAAGATGGGCAAGCAATGTGAGAGGCAGCAAGGAGGGCTGGGAGGATACTGGGATGCATGGGAGAGGCATCACCAGTAGAAAACAGAAGTTATTATCCCTCTGTACAGACAGCTGGTGAGACCCCATCTGGAGTACTGTGTGCAGTTCTGGAGACCCAATCTCTGCAAAGACATAGACAGGATGGAAGCTGTCCAGAGGAGGCAACTAAAATGGTGCAGGGTCTGCACCGGGACATATGAAGAGAGACTTAAGGAGCTTAATATGTATAGCCTCCGAGGAAAGGAGGGGGCATGATAGAAACTTTCAAGCACCTCAAGGGAATCAACAAAGTCCAAGAGGGTAGCATCTTTCAAAAAGAGGTGCAAGAACAAGAGGGCACAATTTGAAGATAGAGGGTGCGGCTCAGAGGTAATTTAAGGAAGTATTTTTTCAAGAGGGTTGTGGATGCATGGAGCGGCCTTCCGGAGGAGGTTGTGGAGTCAAAATCAGTGGTGGAATTCAAGCATGCATGGGATAGTCATAAGGCAGTTCTGGGGGTTGGGGGTAGGAAGAAATAGGCTGCTGGTTAACTAGGATCTGCAGCTTATCCAGTAGGTAGGGAAATGGGCAGACTGGGTGGGCCACGCGATCCTTATCTGCTGTCAAATTCTATGTTTCTATGTTTCCTCTGAGGTCAGGTGTACCGTCTCCGGCTGTCCCCCACCTGTTGCAGCTCATGCTGCCCTGATGGCAGCCACCTTCTCCTTTATCCTCCTCCTGTCCATGCCCATCTTTTTCTTGCACTCCTGCACATGTAGCTGCCATGCAGGTTCACAGCACGTGCCACCTCCTCCCATGCAGCAGCACAGGCTTGAGGTGTTCCCTGCCATCCGCTAAGAAGCGACTTCTGATCCAGGTAGGCATCAAACAGGTCTTCAGTCTTGGCCTTGGTAAAATTAGGCCTCCTCCTGTCCCACAACTTGCTCGGTCATTATTTAGCCTGTAAGAATGGCAGTTGTTACCTGTGACTGTGCAGTCCCATGCATGTCCCTAAATCCACAGTCCACACTCCCAAACAGCATGCAACTCACCAATAGACTGCAGTAATCGACTATGGCCACTGCAGCCCAATGTTGCACTTTTATAGCGCAACCCATGCAAATGAGGCACGGCGCAACCTTAAGTGGATGCTAATTGCAGTGCTGTGCCATTGAATGGCTGATTAGATGATTTGCATATGATGGCTGAATATCACCCTTTTGTTCTTTGTGCAATTGTGTTGAACGTGCTGAGCCAATGGCGCAGTTCTGTGACATGCGTAGTACACACCTCACTGCGCATGCCCGGGTTGCTGATGCAGGCGTCTGCCATGCTGCTGATGTGCTGTGTGCAGGAAGCAATGCAGGGCACGGCCACCATTGTGCCAGTGGTGCTATAGTGATGGTCACCTACATGGCGCTGTGGCACTGGGCATCATAGGCGCACTGGGACAACAGCGCAGTAGACTGCTACTGGCGGTAGCACACAGGCAGCCAATCGCGCTACACACATTGGGTTCAAATGGGACTGTGTGTGTGTCCGTGCACCAGAGACCCTTGACCCTGTGCCCGACCTTTGCCCCCTAGGCGCCATGCATTGAACAGCTCGATAGGGAAAGGCAGCGCTGTACCGCGCAGCATCTGCACATGGGGAGCTGCATTGCAGAGCACCATATTTGCAGATCGAGCAGAGAGCATGGTGCACAGGAGGGCTGCTCAGTGGTAACAGATAGAGCTGGGCAACCTAGTGGCCATAGTGGAGCCACACCCTGGGCCACTGTTCGGGGAGGCACCCCTGGACAGGTCCAGGAGTCAGGTGTGGGATGAGGTGGCCACTGCACTCGAGGAGGCCACTGGATGGGGGAGAAGCACAGATCAGTGCCACCACAGGTATGGCGACCTGTGGTGGAGGAATCCAGAGCTGCTAGCCTGCCTGCGGGCATGTGCCAGGAGGGGCACAGTGCCATGGCCAGGTAGGTGTTACGTCAACACACTTTTATCTTCCATATGGGTATCGCAGTTGTATGTGTCCAGCACATGGGGGAGGGACTGTCCGGGGTTGGCTCTGGTGGTGTTATCAGGGTGTGGGGTGGGTGGGTCTGGCTGGGTGGGAGGGCACACACCTGGGGGCAGGGGGGCTTTGCTACGGGATTGTACTGATATTCCTCTCTCCATGTTTGTACCACAGGCCCGGAGGAACGGCATCTTGCCCGTGATCTGTGGCGGAATGAAGAACAGAGGGAAGCCAGGCGGGGCGAGGGTCCACACCGCCCAATGGACCAGCCTGATGATGGTGAGTGCCATACCTCCATGATTACTATTGCATGCTGTGTAACAGGGTGGGCAGCGGGGCATGGCCACCATCCATCGACACCACTGCCATGCACGCAACTTGTTACAGTCAACACTGTCCAGTGGCAATGCATGTCTGGGAGTGCATCGATGGTGGTCCATGCATGCACTGGGTACATGGCTGTGCCACTGCCTTTGCACTGCATAGCCATGTCACTAAACAGCCATGGTGGTGTTGTGCTTGACTTGGCCGGTGGGTGTGTGCAGTGTTCCACATGGCTGTATGCGCCTGGGTAGGCAGGTCATGCGGATGTGATCACTGTGGTTGGTCACACACCATCACAGAGGTATGTCCCATGGCCGTATGCCATGCACAGTGGGCGGTATGTATGGGGCTGTGCATTCACACCTATTGACTGTGCTCCCTTGTCCTAGGTACACACTAGCTCTGAGAGATCAGGGAGGCACTTTGGGAGATCCTGCAGGTGGTGAGGACATCACTCAACATCCTCTGCAGGATCGATGACACCGGGGTCCTGCGGAGGGACCGACACGACGGAGCCAGAGTGGGGAGCGGTGCTCCTGCTAGAAGTCCTTCTGCCTATGAAATCCCCTACCCCCCTGGACCCACCCTCACACCCCTCCTTTCCTGTCCCATTTGTCCATCCCCACCTTGTTTGTGGCCCTCCCCCCACCTTGTATATATTTTGTAAATAGTTAACCTTTATATGTTGTTTCAATACAGTTATTTTGATATGAATACTGTGGTGGTCTCTGATTTGCAGTGTGCTATAGGTGCTCAGCTGCAGTGCTGTGCATGGTGTCAGGGGTGGTGCGGTCATGGGTATGTGTGTGTCCGTTTGGAGGTGACTATGGTGTAGGGGTAGCTATCAGTCAGTGTCTGTGGTGTGTCTGTTGTGTCCTGTGCACTGGATGACTGTGTGCAGTGGTCCATGGTGTGTGCTCTGTGTCCATGGTGCCCCTATCAGCCCGTCCATGGCCTGTGCAGCTGACACACATGCATGTCTGTGACCTGCACGGTCTGCTGGCATGTCAGTGGTGGCAGTCCATGCAGGGCAGCCACTGTACCTGTCACACTGCTGGGTTGCCTCCTGTCACTGGTGTGGTGCATGTCTGCCTCGGGTGACACTGTGGCCTCCACAGTTGTCCCACCTCAATGCTGTGCCTTGTGTGTTGCAGAGGATGTGCACCACTGTCTGTGACTTGTGCTCCGGGAAATGCTGGTGACGTACAGGTCCACATTGCCTGCGCAGGGTGGCTGGCACTCCAGTGCCATGGAGGACTGCGGGTTGTGTATACACAGTTTACATGGGCCCATGCTGGGGGCTTGGTTGCCCTGCCACTGTGGCCCTGTGTTGTTGTGCCCTTGGGAATGGGCGGGTGTCTGTCCATGCACTGTGTGGCATCCGGTGTGGTGCATGCTACCACACACCACTGTAGGTGTCTGTGCTGGCTGTTGCAGCCAGTGTTGGGTCGGGGTGTGTCATTGGGATACTGTGCAGGGTGCTGTAACACTGGTGGTGGTGTCCGGGGCAAGCCCTGTCCTGTGTGGGGTACCTCATGTGCCGACACATGGTTGGTCTCTAAGCAGTACCTCGGGGGGACTGTGCATGGTGGCACTGTGTATGCTGTTGTTGCATCGCTGTGTGCTGCCACCTGCTGATGGGTGCTCATGGTAGGGCTGCCTTGCATGGTTCTGTGGTGCACAGGGTTGAGTGTCACAGTGGGGGTGGTGGCATGCATGTGGTTTCCTGCAGTGGTGGTCTCTGCTCCTGGGCAGGGTGTCTAGGGGTCATGGTGCAGGGTGTGCTCTGCATTGGGGGGAATGGTGTGGCACGGGGTGGTCAGCCCTCCTTGTGCGCCAGTCACAGCTTGCCAGGGGGTGTGATGGGGCACCATGGCCCAGCTGTGGGTTGTTTGCTTGTCTCCATGGGCCAGTGGTTATTCCAGCCCTCCCCCAGTTGTGCAGTGCATGGGGTGTGGGGGGACGATGTTTGTTCTGCTGTGTGTTCCTGTGCCCATCTATGGCATGGTTGGTGGGCCCCTACCTCCTTGGTTGTGCAGTTGCATTGCTCTGCTGCTGGGGGGCATCCCTGGTTGCGCTATGGCGCCTCTGGACTGCTCAGCTGTACATCCCTGGTTGCACTATGGCACATCAGATCTGCTCAGCTTCAGTCGTCGGCTGTAGGCGCAGTTTGGCTGGCTCGCTCACTTTTTGAATATCGCGCCTCTTGCGCATGGGCACAATGGACTTGCGCTTGCTCCTGCTATTGCACACTTTTTGGGCGCAGTTTGAATATCTGGGCCAATATCTTAAAAGAACAATTCTTGGGCAAACTTCAATCAAACTTATCAAGATTAAAACTGGATCAACTCAGATCAAACTACTTTCAAAAACATATCAAATGAATTATAAAAATCAGGCTGATCCTTGGTGTAAGATAAAGAATAGATGGCACTTAGAAGCGGACCTTGACTTAAAATGCCCAGCAGTGGACAAATTTATGAGTAAAAGGAATTAAGGTTTATACATATGCAAAAAAGAAAACAATACAGAAGAAAATCCTTGATAGATACTATAATACCCCTAAAATCCTTGGGAAATTCTCAAGAACAGTTTTCAATTATGTTGTAACAGTCACAGAAACATGGTAAACAGAGAACCATGACTGGGATGTTAACATACCAGGGTACACAACCTACAGGAGAGACAGGGAGGGGAGAAGGGGGAGAGTAGCTGTCTATGTAAGGGAAGGGAAGGGAAGGGATAAAAGCAACTGAACAAAAGAGTAAACAGGGATGAGAGGAGGATGAGAGGAGGCAGGGTGGGTCACCTTAGAGACTGGAAATGGCACCACAGTCCACACAGGGATTGTATACAGACCCCCATGTCAGGGGGAGGGAATGGACAAGAATATGATAGAAAGCAAACTTAGGATGGCAGAGAAAGGGGAGTTACTGTTGATGGGGGACCTTAATATGCCAGATGTTAACTGGAGCACCTTTGCTGCAGCCACATCCAAAAGCAGGGCCATTCTTGATGCCCTTCAGGTGGCATGCCTCTGACAGCTAGTTTTGGAACCTACTTGTGAGGGAGCAATCTTAGACCTCATACTCCCAAATGGGGACAGTGAGAGGATTTCAGATCTAGAAGTGGGTAGCCATTTGGGAACAAGTGACCACCAAACAGTGTGGTTCATGATAAACTCAGCTACAGAGTCAAGCCATAAAAAAAAAGTGAGGGTTCTGGACTTCAGGAGGGCTGACTTTGGCAAGATGGGAGAGTGCCTTAGAAAAGCACTAGCAAACAGGCTAGAAGGAGGGGTGGAGCAACAATGGGGAAATAGCAAAACTGCCATCACAAAGGCAACAAACCTTTGTGTGAAGCAAATAAACAAATCAAAATGAAAGAAAAAGGCCACTATGGTTCTCAAAAGAGGTGGAGGTGAAGGTTAGGAAGAAAAAGATAGCATTTAGGAAGTATAAGGAAACACAGAAGGAGCAGGAAAAATAGCTGTACCAGTTAAGGCAGGAGGAAGCAGAGAGGGTAGTCAGAATAGCAAAGGCCCAAACTGAGGAAAAGATAGTCAACTCGGTTAAGAAGGGGGATAAAACCTTTTATAGATATATCAGGGAGCGTAGAAAGACAAAGGAAGGGATGGTGAGGCTGAATAGAATGGACGGTGGGTGGGCAGAGAGTGACAGTTAAAAAGCAGGGATACTGAATGAATACTTCTTTTCAGTATTCACAAAAGAGGAAGTGGGGGAGGTGCCTAATCAAATTAAGAGATGCACTCTGGAGAGGGAGGTCGATCCCAGTCCTTTCACAGAAGGACGGGTTCTGAAAGAATTCCTAAAACTGAAGGTGGACAAAGCGATGGGGCCAGATGGAATTCACCCAAGAATTCTAAAAGAATTAAGCAGAGAACTAGTGACACCACTGACTACCCTTTTTAACAAATCATGGGAGGATGGTGTGGCACCTGAGGACTGGAAGAAGGCTGATGTGATTCCCCTTCACAAAAGCGGGACCAAGACAGAGGCAGGAAACTACAGACCTGTCAGTTTGACCTCTGTGGTAGGGAAAGTGATGAAATCACTTCTGAAGAAGAGAATTGTTGAGTACCTAGAGGCCAGTGGGGCACAGGACCCAACGCAGCATGGGTTCATAGTGGGAAGGTCATGTCAGATGAATCTAATTGATTTCTTTGACTGGGTGACCTAAGTAGTAGACCAGGGAGGGGCTGTGGACATGGCCTACCTAGACTTTAGCAAGGCATTTGATACAGTCCCACAGAAAATATTAATAGTCAAATTAACCAGCCTGGGAGTTGGTTCCAGAGTGGTAGCCTGGGTAAAACATTGGCTGGACAACAGGACACAGAAGGTAATTGTAAATGGAGTCCACTCTGAAGAAAGAGTGGTTACTAGTGGGGTACCGCAGGGTTCAGTACTGGGTTCAGTCCTTTTTAATGTCTTTATAAGTGACATTGCGGAGGGACTGAAAGGAAAAGTATGCCTCTTTGCACATGACACAAAGATCTGCAACAGGGTTGATACACAAGGAGGCGTGGAGAGGGTGAGAAGGGACTTGGCAAGGTTGGAGAAATGGTCAGAAGCATGGCAGCTTGGATTCAATGCAAAGAAGTGCAAAATAATGCACCTGGGAAACAAAAACCCAGGGGAAGATTACACAATGGGGAGGAGGTAGTGACAACAACAAAAATGGAAAGGGACCTGGGGGTAATGATATCAGATGACCTTAAGGTTGACAAGCAATGTGAGAAGGCAGTAGGGAGGGCTGGGGGGATACTGGGATGTATAGGGTGAGGTATCACCAGCAGAAAACAGGACGTTGTTATCCCCCTGTACAGACAGCTGGTGAGACCCCATCTAGAGTACTGCGTCCAGTTCTGGAGATTCCATCTCCACAAGGACATAGACAGGATGGAGGCAGTTCAGAGGAGGGCAACTGAAATGGTGCAGGGTCTGCAAGAGAAGTCATACGAGGAGTGACTAAAAGAGCTTAATATGTATACCCTTGAGGAAAGGAGGGATGGGGGGGGCATGATAGAAATGTTTAAGTACCTCAGTGGAATCAACAAAGTCCAAGAGGGTAGCATCTTTCAGAAAAAGAGATGTGCAAGAACAAGGGGACACAATTTGAAGATAGCTGATACCTGATGGCTCAGGGGCAATGCAAGGAAGTATTTTTTTCACAGAGAGGGTGGTGGACACATGGAACAGCCTTCCTGAGGAGGTTGTGGTGTCTAAAACTGTGGGAGAATTCAAGAATGCATGGGACAGACATAAGGCAATTTTTGTTGGGGGTAGGGAGAAATAGACTGTTGGTTAAATAGGATCTGCATCTTATCCTCTAGGTAGAGAAATGGGCAGACTAAGTGGGCCAAGTGGTACTTGTCTGCCGTCTAAATCTATGTTTCTATGTATGTTTCTGTGAATGCATTATTATTTCAGGTAGCGAGAAAGCAGCAGGAATAGATGAACTCTTCAGGAGCAAAGATCCTGTTTTCATGCAAATTATCTCAGTTATAAATAATGGGGAGGAGAAATGCAGAACTAATGTGAAATACAAGCTTGACTATCTAAAGATTATGTTTTTCTAATGTTTACCTGAAAGTGTCAGCTGCTCTTTAACCTGTTTTTCTTATTAATATCAGGCATTTTATTCTGCACGGCAGGCACTTTAGCACCACATATGGACAGAAAAGAAAAAAAAATGTAAGAGAAAGAATAGTGAGAGGGGAGACTACCTCCATACTGTATGTGGCCAATCTACCAATGCATAAAATGGGAAATAAATAGGATAGGAAAATGGCACTGCTGCAGCAGACTACTAAGACAGAAAAAGGGAGAGGTTAGAAAAATATGTCCCTGGGTGTCCAATTATTCCAAACGTACAACACAGCTCTATCACAGCCTGCAGTTCAGTTTTATGATGTTCTCACACCAGACTGGTGGGAATAGAGCCACATTCTTTTCTGAAGTCACCCAAGTGCACCAGACTACACCAGCAGAGCTGCAGAGGAACCTCTACACTGAGAGCCCAGCCCCCATTCCAAGCAGAGAATGGTGAAAACATTATTTTTTATTCTTTTAATTTCCCTTCAGTTTGTCAGTTGTTAACCCACCATAACGGCCCCTTGCCCCACCCCCTGGTCCAACCCTTACTCTTCCGGTATGGCCTGGGATCTGCACTTATTTTTTTACATTTCTATTTTTTTGCTTTGGGGACCCAGAACTCTCTCAGGCTCCCAACTCACCTTGCCGCTCTACCACCCACTGTGACCCCACCTTCAAGTACATTACTCTTTCCCCACAGAACCCATAGACCCTAAGGTCCACAGGGAGATCAAAGGGGCAGAGGCGGAAGTTCAGTATTGGGTGTGTGGTGGCCAGGCACTCTGGGGCCATCGCCTGTCAAGGGCTGAGGGGTTTTCTTGTTTTGTTGCCCCATAAGCTCCCCTCCTCCCTCTCAAGTGTGGCATGCAGTGATGCCATGGTGCATGGCAACCCTGCCAAAGTCTTCCACGCTCCCCACATGTCTGGCCCTACATCCTGCAGTGCTCCCCGATCTCCACTAGAGGTCACTGGGATGCCAGACTACCCACCGCCCCCCACCCCCAGGAGAGGAGAACAGTCTGTTAGATGCTCAATCCTCTCCCTCCCGAACCCGGGTCGCCAGTGTATCGTAAGGTGTGACGTCCATCGTCTCAACCCTCAGCATCACTTGGCTGGCTTGGATCTGCACCTTGATGCGGTACAACGTGAATACCAGTGGGAAGCACCTGGCATTGACAAATGCTTGTTTGAGTTTACTTTTGCATTTTTTAAATTTGAATTAGAGATCCTTTAAATATGGTTGTGCCCTGTTTTTTCTTTAATATTCTCAGTAATAATTGAATGGCATTGTTTAAGGTCACTTTCCTTGTGACAAGGACTAAATAGCATGCAACAGAAACTACTCTCCACCTTTATGGGACACATGGGACACATGGGACATCAGGGCTGAGCACAGGCTGCAAAATCTAAGCTCTAACAAGTAAGGGTGAGAGAAATGAACCACTGGTAATTTCAGTTTAGTTTTTTTGGGTTGGGGCCCGTAAATTCAGTTTAGCTTCAAGAATATTGCCAAATTTTTTCTTTTTGCATAAACGTAGCTCCTTCAGTAGCCACTACCTCATGTCTTTCCCCGCAAGAGAAAGCTGGAAATGCGTGCAGCATGAGGAGTTCTCGATCTCCAGTGTCACCGATTAGCTGCTGCACATCATGTGGCTTGACAACAACTTGAACATGTTTAGAGTATGCTCCCTGTAATGTATTAAGATGCCAAAAGTGTCAGAGGGAAACCAAGTTCCTTTGGACCTGCTTCACCAGTGTTCTAAATGCCGATTTTGGGATGTCCCCAAATGAAAATTTGGCTTCTGCTCATGCTTACTAACACTGCAGACACGAAACGTGGCACCATATAAATGGATCTAAAAACAAACATAAGCAGCAGGAGTCAACATTGGGGTATGAATAGGAATGCAGAATGGAGAACATGAAACTGTTTGGAAACATGAACTGCCACTTTACAGTATCTTGTACGCATCAGCTTCCCTTAGAGAGACATAATAAAGACTGGGACTGTCTGCACAAATCAACAGACTAACCTCTACTCAGATGTACCTTCTCATTGGTGCAGAAAGACAACATTATGGGAGTCAGGGTAGCATTTGTTCCCAATCTGCTTGAGCCCTGTAGGCCTTATTAGCGAACATCTCCTTTTCCTGGCTAATTAGTAACATAGAAACATAGAAGTTGACGGCAGATAAGGACTGCAAGGCCCATCCAGTCTGCTCATTGTAGAGCCATGAGTGGGATTTAGAAATTTGTTTTGCAGAGAAAATTCTCAGCCTTCAAATTATGCTCTAGGCTTTCTTAAAGAGACCCTGACATTCAGGTTAAACATTGAAAAAATTTAATTTTTAGGCATAATTCAGCAAGTATTGGTTTTGTTTCTTTGCATATAAATACAATTGCAAAAAGAGGATCATAGTTTATTAGACAGAACCTGCTCTGGCTGTATGTCTACTAACATCTTGATCCTCTGCTTGTTTCACATAATAGAAACATAGGCGATGACCAGTCTGCCCATATTACCCAGTCTTACCCAAGGATATATTGACTCTGTGGAGTCTTCGTTACCACTGTTTGTTCTTTTGTTAACTGTGTTTCCACTCCCCCCAACTTCCCACTGAGTAGCTAATATCACCTTAACCTTATCTCAGCTGTGTTTGCAGCCATGTATGGTTTTGGCATCCAGTACCTCTGCCGGCAGACCATTCCATGGCTGAACCACTCTTTCTGTAAAATAATTCTTCCTCACATCCTTTTTAAACCTTCCCCATTAACCTCCATTCATGACCGCATGTTCTATCTTCTCTGTTCCTGGCAAATAGCTCCTCACAGTCCACCTTGTTAATTCCTTTTAGGAACTTGAAGGTCTCTGTCATCGCCCCTTGTCTCATCTAGTTTTAAGTGAATACATGTTTAGTGGCTTTAGCTGATCCTTACAGGATCTGTCCTTGAATCATGTTGGTCATCCTATGCTGTGCCTTCTGTAGCCTGCCCCTGTCCTTTTTTTAGGTAAAGATTCCAGAACTGGCACAGTGCTCCAGGTGTGGCATCACCAGTGACCTTTACAGTGGTAACACTACTTGCTGCAATCTACTGTTAAACCCTCTCCTGGTACACCCTAGGATACTGCTAACCTTGCTGAAAGCCTTGTGACATTGTCTGGTTTGTTTAAGGGGATCGTAATAATGATTCCTAGGTCCCTTTCCCCTGATGTTGTGTCCAGCTTAACACCTCATCCAATACTCTGTTCAGGGGTTTTTGTTCCATAAGTGCATAACTTTACACTTTTTGGCATTTCATTTCAACTGCCACACTTTGGACCAATTTTCCAGCCTTTGCAGGTCTGTCTGCAACTCCCTTATCCTCTTCACATTCTCAGTTCTACCACAGAGTTTGGTGTCATCTGCAAATAGACACGGCCTGCCCTGGATTCCTTCTCCCATATTGCTGATGAGCATACTGAAGAGGACTGGGTCCAGAATAGGTCCCTGCAATATTCTAGTAGTGATCTCTCTTTCCTCTGATCTGACTTCATTCACCACAACTCTCTACTGCCTCCAACCAGCTCTCTACCCACATTACTGTTTCCTTAGCTGCTCCCAGATACCTCATCTTCTTCAGCAGCCTTTATTGTGGTACTGAGTCAAATGCCTTGCTGGAGTCAAAGTAGGAAAAGTCTACAGCACGGCCCTCAACAACTTCCTTGGTTACCCAGTCAAAAAATGCTGTAAGCTGTTCTGACAATACCTCCCTGTCATGAATCCATGCTGCATACTATCCTGAAGTCCATTTTTCTCCAGGTTTCCCATTAGATCTATATTGACTCCATTAGTTTTTCTCCCACAAGAGACAGGCTGACAGGTCTATAGGTTCACAACTGTGCCCTGTCGCCTCCCTTGTGCAGGAGAACCACGTCTGCCATCCTCCAGTGCCTGGGAACAATCCCTTGCTGCATAAAGCTATTGAATAGCCCTGCAGGGAGTTCAGTAAGCACCAGTGCCAGTTCCCCCATGGCCTTGTTTACGTTTAGGTGTGCTAGCCCCTTTCTGAGTCTTTTACCAGTAACTTTCTGCAGTTTCATTTTTGGGAACCCTCCATCAGCTGCCTTTGTACTGCTCTCCAGCAAGTGCCTGCTATTCTCCCTAGTGAATACAGTGCAGAAGTAGCTGTTTAGCAGAATTTGCTTTCTGCCCATCCTCCTCCCTTACATTGTCCCCTCCATTAGTCTGACAATTCCTTCTCTTTTTCTCTTATATATCTAACAAACTGTCCCCCCCCCCGAATCCCTCTGTAATATATAGCTCTGTGTCTGCCTTTGTGATCCTGACTGCCCTCATGGCCTCTCTAGTTTTCTCCTGGTACTCATCCTATTTTTCATCCCCTTGCTTTCCTTTGTACATTATAACAACCCTCTTTTTAGCCCTCACTGCCTGCTTGACCCTTCAGGGAACCAAATTGATCTCTTATACTTGTTTCTCTTGATAACTGTTCTCATGAATGTTTTTGTTGCCTCAAGAATGGCTCCTTTTATAGACCCATCTTTCCTCCACTCCTCTGATGCCGTCTATGCCAGCTATCCTGTCTAGCACAATTTTTCTCATATGGTTGAAATCTACTGCCTTTAAGTCTAGCAGATCAGCTTTAGACAAGGGCTTATGAATGCCCAGAGCTACCTCTAACCATATAGTATTGTGGTCACTAGACCCCAGTGGTTCCTGACAGATAGTCTGCCTACTGTTTCTGAGTTGGTGAGTACCACATCTAGAACAGCTGACTGTCTAGTTGGATCCCTGAACTGTTGTACCAACATACAGTCCTGCAATACATCAAGCAGTAATTAATTCTGTAGCAACAGCCTCACTGGATGGTTTAAATGTTACTTTGATGAACATTTAAATTAGCTGAGGAGGGTGATGGAAGAGACCTGGGAAGCAGAAACTACCCCCAACAAAAGGCTGAAGAAAAGTGTAGGGAGAACCCAAGAGGAGTGGAATCCCCCAAGATGCCAATTAGTACAAGAAGTAGGGTGGAAGACATGAAGGGGAATGGGAGTGGGTGCATTAAAAAAACAGGGGAGAAGTAGCAACAACAAAAATGAATAAAGGGGGTAACAAACAGAGTGCTAACAAAACCTGCAAAGCCATCTGTGTGAATGACTGAAGTCTGTGAAATAAGATTCCAGACCTAGGGGCCACAATGGCAGAGGCTGACCTGGATATTGTGGACATTACAGAGTCATGGGGTACTAAAAAACATGACTATGACATGGCCATACCAGGCTATATGCTGTTCAGGAAGGACAAGGTAGGAATGAAAGGATGGGTGGTACTTTATGTGAGGGAAGGCATTAAAGGGACACAGATACAGGGAATATGGAGGGGGGGGCAGAGGCACTGTGGGTTACCTTAGTGAAGGAGAATAGAGCCTCTGTTCTCATTGGTGTGATGTGCAGACTTACAGCACAGGGGGAGAAGTTAGATAAGGTACTGATGGAAGCCACTGGCAAGATGGCAGAAAAAGGGGGAGGTGCTGTTGGTGGGGGATTTCAATCTGCTGGATGCAGCTTGGTGCCTCCCAGCTGTAGCTTCAACTAGAAGGAGGAAAATATTGGACTCCCTGTAGGGGGCATTCCTCAGGCAACTAGTCAGTGAACCCACTCATGATGTGGCAATACTGGACCTGGTACTCACCAAAAGGGACAGTGCTGCAAACGTCAAGGTGGAGGATTACCTGGGGACCAGCAATCACCATACAGTGTGGTTCAGTATAAGAATAGCTTCAGAATTAAACCACACTAAGGCCAGGGTCCTGGACTTCAGAAGGGCAGATTTTAAAAAGATGGGTGAATGCCTCAGGGATGACCTGGTGGGGGTTGGGGGAAGAACTGGGTGGGTGTAGAAACAGTTGGGGAAATTAAAAAGGGCCATAGTGAAGGCAACAAATCTCTGCATCAAACAAGGGAGCAAAAGAAAGGGGAAAGTGACTCTTATAATTCTAGAAAGAAGAGGCAGAAAAGGTAAAAGCTAAGAGCATAGCATTCAGAAGGTACAAAGAAACACAGAGGAAGCATAATAGGGAGGTGTGTCAAGGAAAGCAGAGAGAGCAGTAAGGAGTGCAAAAGCACAAACTGAAGAAAGACTAGCCATGTCTGTACCAAAAGGGAGCAAGACATTTTTAGGTATGTAAGTGAAAAAAGGGAGACCAGGGATGGGACTGTAAGGTTAAGAATGGAAGGGGGGGGGGACTGTGCAGAAGGGGAACATAAAAATGCTGACATCCTGAACAAATACTTATGTTCAGTGTCCACAGAGAAAAGAGACAGGAAGGGGCCGCAAAAATGTAACAGGAGCATTGGAGGGAGGGAGGTGGACACTGGTCCGTTTTTGGAGGACAGAGTCCTGAAGGGACTCTAAATCCCAAAGTGGACAAAACAAGAGGGCCAGATGGGGTCCACTTAAGGGTATTGAGGGAGCTCAGGAGGGTACTAGCTGCACCTCTGATGGCCCTGTTAGCAGCTCACTAGAAACAGGAGTGGTCCCGGAAGACTGGAGGAGGGCAGATATAGTTCCACTCCACAAAAGTGGTAACAATGAAGAGGCTTGCAGTTATAGGCCAGTCAGCCAGACTTCAGTGGCAGAAAAGTTAATGGAATCACTGTTGAAAGACAGGACTGTAGAATATCTTGAATTCAGCAGGTTACAAGACTCGAGGCAGCAAGGATTCGGGGGAGGGAGATAAGGGTCCTGTCAAACAAATCTGATAGAGTTCTTTGACTGGGTGACCAAGGAACTAGATCAAGGTGGAGTGGTGGAGTGGAAGACATAGCCTGCCTAGATTTCAGTAAGGCATTCAACACTACTCCATATAGGAAACTAGTAAGCAAACTGAGTAGCTTAGGAGTGGGTCCAAAGGTGGTACACTGGGTAAGAAATTGGGTAAGGGATAGGTGGCAGAGGGTGGTGGTAAATGGAGTTTACTCAAAGGAAGGGAGGATGACCAGTGGGTCCCTCAGGGATCAGTGCTGGAACTGGTTTTATTTAATGTCTTTATAAGTGATATTGCAGTGGAGCTCAAAGGGAAGGTTTGCCTCTTTGTGGATGACACCAAACTCTGCAATAGGGTTGACAGTGACCTGAGAAAACTCAAGAAGTGATCATGGGTATGGCAGCTGGGTTTCATTGTGAAAAAATGCTAAATAATGCACTTGTGGCACAGAAACCCAGGGCAAAGTATAGAATGGGGGGAGTGGTACTGATGAACACCAAGTAGGACAGAGACCTGGGGTGATCATTTTGGATGACCTAAAGGTGGCCAGGCAGTGAAGCAAGACAGTTGGCAGGGCAAGGGGTTTCTGGGGTGCATAGTGAGGGATATAACCAGCATAAAGAGGGAGGTAATGTTGCCTTTGTATAGATCACTGGTAAGACCCCACCTAGAGTACTGTGTCCAGTTCTGGAGACCACATCTCAGAAAGGAAATAGAAGATGGAGATGGACGGTCATAATGAAGACCTTTAAATACCTGTTCCAGGGTGTACATATTGAGGTCCTTTAGTGTCTCCTCATAGGGCTTTTGATGCAGACCATGTACCATATTAGTTGCCCTCCTCTGGACACCACCACCTGGGGACCACATGAGATAATACTTACCTTCACCAATAAGTCATATAAGCAGGTTAAACAAAATATAAAGTTCGAACAGTATCATGCGCACTGGAACGAGGGTGAAGCACCAGTCAGGGTGGCTAACCCAAGAGTTACACAAGCTCCAAACATAACAGCGCTACTTCAGACAGGCAAATGACAGAAATGAAGTACAGTAATGAATCTTTTAATTCCACCACTGTGCTCAGCCCCTAGCACCTCGGCAAAGTGTCTTCAAAGGGGGCATCAACCTGTCTAAAGTAGCACTGTTACATTTGGAGCTTGTACACAAAATATAAGTACACAGAGAAGTAATGTCATACAAATTAACAATGATTTAATTTGCAGCACAGGTCTGGCATCTGGAACTGAATGGGTTTAGTCAATTGCAAGTCACTTTCAAGCACTCTCACCTGGAACCAATGTGCTTTGGAGGCCACTGTACTGTGTGACAACTATCACCTTCTCAGTTCCCACACAGTAACATGCAGGCACCTGCCCAATCAAGGAGCATACTGGGATAAATTACAATGGATGCTGTATACCTTTAATCTTAGCTGATATCAATAACAAAACTATATTTGCAAGTACATAATAGGAATAAATGACTATAGACACCCAATAATTAAATTAAAGTCCTTGTTCAGTCTTAGGAGCTAGGCCTGTTGGCTATGCTGCCTGGGATCTTTCACTGGTGCACTTGTTGTTAGTTAGCAAACTTGTATATTAACCATTCAGTAAGTCATGCTGTGCTAGTGCAAGTATTCAATATTTTGTAATCCAAAAGGGAAAATACTTGAAACTGAATTTTGTAATCCAAACAAGGTTACTGTAATCCAAAAGTCAAACACAAGGGGCCCCAGCCAGGTGCCCAGCACTTGCGTTACCCACAGATGAGCAACTTAGTCAAGGCGGGAACCAGTAAATAACATCATGCAGGACAGCATTCAGGATTAAGGCTGCAGTGGTTTGAAGGTGAAGCCCTTCAGACTTCACTTTCAGGTGATTCGCAGCAACACAGCTTTTCTGGATTAGCTGTCACACAGTCACAGGAGCAGGATGTTGTGGTTTCGTGGTTCCCAAGGAGATCAGACCGAGGGGAAGACCCCACAGTTTGACTCCCCTCTGAGTCAGGAGTACCGAATACTCAGGGCACACATCCCATGATTCCCTGTTTCCCAATTCACCTGACTAGTTAAGGGCTAGTGGGCCCCCATCTGCCTCGCGGTAGCTTGTGTTGGATGCAGGTCTTCGTCTTTCATTTTACAGCTCAGCAGCTGTCAAGGCCTGGGTCTCACACCCAGATTTCTCACTCAGTATCTTCTCAGCACTTGTCTGCTAAAATGCCCCATAGGCACAGTCTCTCTGTAGCTCAATTTAGCAGGAGCACCACTGGCACAGTCTCTCCGCAAGTTGGATTAGTAAGGATGAGCCCAGAAGAAGACTCTCAGCATCAGGCCTGGCTAGGCTTCCAGCTTTCTCACAGCAGCATCATTTCTACTTGGTTCAGTATCTCTGTCGGACTCCCACATGCATCTGCTGAGCCTGGAAACTTCTTCCTCCAGATCCAGTGCCTGTTGTCTACATAGAGCTGTCCATCCATGTTTCCCCATGTCTTAGCTTCTGATTGGCCCTCTTGATCACAAGTCCTTGGGGTTTCCCTCTGGGATTTCTAGCCCTGTGGTTGGTTGGTTTCTGGTATCAGGGGTTACTGACATAGCTGTGGCAATGTCCTTGAAGGAGTCTTGGCTCCAAAGTATTTGTTTTTATTTATTAATGCCTCTCAAGTCAGCATAAAGCAACTAAAATGCTTAATGGCATGCAAAATCCAAATTACATGTAAAGTCTGGAAAGCCTGAATCTTTTCACCTCGGAATGCTGTAGATTACAGGGTGATCTCTGTCTGATCTATGGAGCTTTTCTTTGTCTTTTGCCCCCAGAACATCAGGAGCTGTTGATGTGCTAAACAACTATTTGGCGAAGATCAATGACTGGATGGCTTCCAGCTGGCTGAGACTTAATCCAGCCAAGACAAAGATACTAGCGATTGAGCCGGGTCACTGGCATGATGGGTTGCCACCCGGGGCTGACACTGGCCTTGTCCTGGTTTCTACTCCATTGGTGCCTTCCCTGAGGGTGTGAAATCTGGGCATGATCCTGGACAGCAGATTGACCTTTGAAGATCGGGTGTCATCTGTAGTCAAAAGTGGTTTTTACCACTTGTGAAACATTGCCAGGATTAAGCCCCACTTTCTGCCCAAGAATCTGCTGACGCTGATGCATGCCTTTATTACCTCTAGGCTCGACTACTGTAACTCTCTCTACTTCAGGGTCATGCAAAGGACCATGGAAGGGACCCTCCACAGACTGCAGCTGGTGCAGAACACAGTGGCCTGGTTGTTGAAGGGTCTTTCGAGGTTCAGTCATGTGACCCTGGTCCCGCATGCTCTGCACTGGCTTCCTGTCAGATGGAGGGTCCTTTTCAAGGTGGGTCTACTCACCTATAAGGCTCTATATGGACTTGGTCCTGGTTACCTGTCAGAGTTCCTAACACTGGCGACCTCTGCTCACTCCCTCCGCTCCTCTTTGAGGGACCTCCTTGACATTCTCAGGGTTCGGCTCAGGACATTGGGAGACCATTCTTTTAGTGTCTCTGGGCTGACCATGTGGAATTCATTTTTACCTGTCATCCAAGAAGCTCCCTCGACTGAGGTGTTTAAGCAGAGGCTGAAGGCCCATCTCTTTAGCCTGGCTTTCGCAGATTGCTGAAGTTCATCCTTGATGTCCAGCCCATGTTTTCATTTAAGATGCCGAGCCATAAGTGGTATTTTGCTATTTTTGGACATTCTTTTATTGTATTTAATTGTTTGTTTTATTTTATTGATGTTTGTTAGGTGCCCAGAGCCTCTGGGAATGGGCGCCCTATAAATAAAAATTGCCTTGCCTTTTAGTAATCCTTATTTATGGGATTGCATTTGGTTGGAAACTCCTGACTACAGTACAATTTTCCATTTACTCCAGCTAAAGGGAGCACTATCATGCATGAAAAACAGGGCAATGTGGATTCCACAGAGGGTGGTGTCATTTTGGAACACATTATCACTAGATATTATGGCTAGTAACACCATGACAAACTTTAAGGCAATGCTGGATGACTACCTTACAGGTAGAAATATAACAGGATATAACCTTTCAGAACAGGCAGACAACTAAAGGGTAAATTGCCTACTCACTTGTACACAACTTATTAAATCTATTAAACCTATGAAGTCCCCCAGGGATTTGCTGCAGCCCTCCATGACTTATGTCCGGTGCATTTGGTGGAGGTCGTAAGGGTTGGTGAGTGAGTCACAGCAGTTGGCTAGGTCAGAGGACAGAGGAGCACTGAGAAGGAGCTCCTTATGGTTGTGCTCTTACTGTACTATGGTGGCAATCTGGCCCCATGGAGCTTAAGGCACTAAAGAGAAGTGGCATCCCTTATTGGATCTCGGTCCCCACTGCAGGATTCACTGGGGACTGGAGTGGAAGAAAAGTGCCTGCAGCCACTGAATGGAGGGTGCATGAGGTGCCAAAGATTCCCTGTACCACGTCTCTCGCACTACACCACACACGTGGTGGAGCAAGGACCCCCATGAGTTCAGCAGCACAGAGGGAGGGCAACAGCACAAAATGATCCAGGACCCCCCAACGAGGGAGTTACAAGCAGGAAAAGCAGTCTGAGTTTGGTATGTTATTGACAGCAGGAATGTTGGCCATGACACAAGGGAAACTCTAGTTTTCTTCTTTGATCAGTGCATGGGAACTTTAACTTCTACCTGGAATGGCACCAGAGATGGACAGAAGGGACCTCAGTTTAACATCTACATGAATGCTGCCAACCCTTTTGGGATCATATTTGATCTAGTTAAACAGACACATTTTATGATTGCTCACCTTCTGTAGAATTTGTTAACATTGTTTTCTGTTCCTTATTAAAACAGAAAAAAATATACTACTGGCATAATTCTACCGAATGTTTAATTTCAGAAAGGGTTCTGAAAGAACTCCTAAAACTGAAGGTGGACAAAGCAATGGGGCCTGACAGAATTCACCCCAGAATTCTAAAAGAATTAAGGGGAGAACTAGTGACACCACTGACTACCCCTTTTTAACAAATCATGGGAGGATGGTATGGTACTGGAGGAGGGTGGATGTAATTCCCCTTCACAAAAGTAGGAGCAATACAGAGGCAGGAAACTACAGACATGTTAGTTTGACCTCTGTGGTAGGGAAAATGATGGAATCACTTCTGAAGGAAAGAACTGTTGAGTACATAGAGACCAGTGGGGCACAGGACCCAAGGCAGCATGGATTCACAGTGGGAAGGTCATGTCAGATGAATCTAATTGATTTCTTTGACTGGGTGACCAAAGTAGTAGACCAGGGAGGGGCTGTGGACATGGCCTGCCTAGACTTTAGCAAGGCATTTGACACAGTCCCACACAAAAGATTAACAAACAAATTAGCCAGCCTGGGAGTGGGTCCCAGGGTGGAAGCCTGGGTAAAACATTGACTGGACAACAAGACACAGAAGGTAATTGTAAATGGAGTCCACTCTGGGGGGTTACTAGTGGGGTACCGCAGGGTACACTACTGGGTCCAGTCCTTTTTAATGTCTTTATACATGACATTGCAGAGGGACTAGAAGGAAAAGTATGCCTCTTTGCAGATGACACAAAGATCTCCAACAGGGTTGATACAAAGGAGAGTGGAAAGGATGGGAAGGGACTTGGCAAGGTTGGAGGAAAGGTCAGAAGTATGGCAGCTTGGATTCAATGCAAAAAGTGCAAAACAATGCATCTGGGAAACAAAAACCCAAAGGAAGTGCAGACAATGGGGGTTGGGGGTAGGAACAACAACAAAAATGGAAAGGGACCTGGGGGTAATCATATTAGATGACCTTAAGGTTAGCAAGCAATATGAGAAGGCTGTGGAGAGGGCTAGGGGGATACTGGGATGTATAGGGAGAGGCATCACCAGCAGAAAACAGGAAGTTGTTATCCCTCTGTACAGACAGTTGGTGAGACCCCATCTGGAGTACTGCATCCAGTTCTGGAGACCCCATCTCCTCAAGGACATAGACAGGATGGAGGCAATCCAGAGGAGGGCAACTAAAATGGTACAGGGTCTGTAAGAGAAGCCATACGAGGAGAGGCTAAAGGAGCTTAATATGTATACCGTCAAGGAAAGGAGGGAGAGGGGGGACATGATTGAAACTTTTAAGAACCTCAGTGGAATCAACAAAGTCCAAGAGGGTAACATCTTTCAGAAAAAGAGATGTGCAAGAACTAGGGGACACAATTTGAAGATAGAGGGGGGACGGCTGAGGGGCAATGTGAGGAAGTATTTTTTCACAGAAAGGTTGGTGGATGCATGGAACCACCTTCCTGAGGAGGTTGTGGGGTCTAAAACTGTGGGAGAATTCAAGAATGCATGGGACAGACATAAGGCAATTCTTGTGGGGAGTAGGAAGAAATAGGCTGTTGATTAACTAGGATCTGCAGGTTATCCACAGGTAGGGAAATGGGTAGACTAGGTGGGCCAAGCGCCTTTAATCTGCTGTCAAAGTCTATGTTTCTATGTGAATTCTTAAACCCATTCTACTACATCTTCCTGAACATTAAAAACACCCACACAACTCATGATACAGTAGTCTCCACCTGCTTTTTGTGAATGGCTCACCTGCGTGAGGGCTGCAGCACTGTGAATGGCTAGAGTGCATTTACAAGGAAAGATGTACTTAGAGTTTACCAAGGACTGAAACAAATGCAAGGAACAGACTTTTGAAACAAAAGTTGTCCCAGGGCAGTCCTGCCTGTGGGCAGCACTGCCCCAGGGGAAGACATTATGGTTAGGGCTGCCTTCCAGGCAAGGTTTTAACTTCTACAGCTAAAGAGTTAAATTTCACTGCTGTGCCATCTTGATGGTGTAGTGGAAAGGTCTTTAGCCTGTCAAACAAGATATTGTGAGTCTGAATACAGACAAGATACCTTCAGTTTTCATAATTTCGCTAGAGTAGTGATCCACAGTGGCATGAATTTAGAATAGTAGATATGTACAGGACATGGGATAAGGAATCCAGGGCAAGATTTGTCCCTTTGCAGATGACACTAAGCTCTCTCATAGGGTAGAGAATGAATTGGGCATTAGGAGATGCAGAGAGACTTGGAAAGACTAGAGAGGTGGCCAAAGATTTTGCAGTTGAAATTCAATACCAAAATATACAAGATGATGCACATAGAGAACAAGAACCCGAAGACAGAGGACTGGATGGGGAGGAGTAAAGCTGGGCATGATCTCTGAGGAAAGAGACCTGGGCCCACATATTCAGAGGAGATGTGCCCATACATCCCCGGGCTTGCAATGGCTGTCAGGGACGTGGCAATATTCAGAAGCCCTCGATGTGCCATGCAAACCCAACTGGGCTCCAGAGCAAAATATTGCATTGTGGGTATGCAAACGATGGGTCCTGCATGCATATTCCCTGCATTGCAATATTGAAGCCTTACCTGGCAAAGACATGGCCAGACGCACCTGCACAAAATTAGGACACCAAAGCCCTGTCTTAACTTTGTGCAGGGCTGGGTGGTGCCTCACGCACAGTCCAGGGCTGGTCATATGATCCTCCCATCCCATCCCATCCCTGATCACAGAGATGTGCAGGTGAAAAAGCCCCGTTTCCATAGTGTAGTGTCCCCTCCCACTCCCTGATGGCTGTCAACTGTACAATCATGCAAATGCCCCATTTCCATAGTATAGGGCCCTCATCCCAAGCCCCAATCACACTATAATAAAGTATATCCCCACACTTTTCCATAGTGTAGGGCCCCCCACCCAAGCCCCGATCTTGGTAGATTAATGAATAACCTCCACATGGTTCCATAATGTAGGGAACCCCCACCCATGCCCCCATCTCCCTAAATGTAGCTGTAGGACATCTACCCTTTTCCATAGTGTAGGATCTCCCTTCCCCAGTCCCAATCAGTATAAAATAGAGACAACCCCAAGCCCCTTTTCCATAGTATGGGGGCTCCCCTTCTCCAGCACCAATCACTATATGCCATGAAAAACAAACTGATTCCCATTTCTATAGTGTTGTGTCCCCCTACCCCTCTACCCCAGTAGGCAGTAATCCCCACCCTGCACCCACCCATTCTGACCTGTGCCAGTGACTGGCACAACCCTCCTCACTCCACCACAGACAGCTGCCAACTGAAAGGCACCAGACAGCTGTCTTTAATTTTTTTTTTCTATTATCTAGTTATTGCTCCAGGTCCCTGGCAGGCAGCTCTGGTCTCTCCCTCAGAGAGACTTGGTCTGTGACCCCTATTCCCCCACCCAACATCCTCTGCGATCCCCCACGGATTCCATCACCTCTGACAGGGCCGAGGTGAAGGGGTGCCAGCTTTTCCCCACCTCTGGACAGAAATCCAGATGTTCAGGGAGCTGGACGGGCACTGGGAGGTCATCACGGAGCCTGCCAGCGACATTTTCCTCTGTTTTTCCCTCCACCCCTTCCCCACTGATGACGTATGTTGGTTACATGCTTCCCGGCCTACAGTGCATCTCCCTCCAGCCACCGCTAGAGGGAGATCAATGAGCAGGACTGCAATCTCTCCCTCCCCGAGAGAGGAGAGCAATCCTCTGGATGCTCAGTCCTCTCTCTCTCCCCACTGAGCCCCGGTGGCCCAGGCTCGTTCCCAAACTCGGGTCACCGGTGTGGCACGAGGTGTGGCATCCAGTGCCTCAACCCTCAGTGCCACCAGGCTGACAGCTGTCTTTAAATAAGATGCGATCATTGGTTGTTGTGGCAACCATTGCTTGCATCTTATTTAATGACAGCTCTCTGGTACCATTCAGTCGGTGGCTGGCCGTGGTGGGGTGGGGAGTGCTGTGAAATGGTGTGTGAATATTATAGTGTGATTGGAGCTTGGGAGGGGGGCACTACACTATGGAAATGGGTATTTTCCACTTGTACGTCTTGGTGATTGAGACTGGGGGGATGCCTGGTGCAAACTGCAGTTCAACTGCATGCAAATTAGCCCATAATGGGCATGTATGAGGCCCCTTTGTGCCATGCATGCCCAATTAGCTCATTTACATATTTTGACTGAATATCACCCTTGGAGGAAACAGCACATCAAGATATATGCTACGCACTCCCCCATTGGCGTTCTTCAACCCTGAACCCTGGATGCGCTGCACCAAACATGGCGGCTGCCTGCTATGTGCTGTGCATCCAGGGTCTGATATTCAAACAGAATGCATGATCTGTTCCCATCACACATTCTATTTAAATATCCTGTCAGAGCTGGCTGGCCCAATTTTTTTGTGTGGTGCATTGATGTGCGCACACATCCAGCTGGCTCTGAATATGGGGCCCAAGAAGTAATCATTGGTGACTCCCAAAAACAATCAAACCAGTGTATCAGGACCTACAGTAAGGCAAACAAGATGCTGGAATGTATAGGAAGGGGTATTAACAGCAGAAGGAAAGTGGAATTAATGCCTCTCTGTAGGTCACTGGTGATGCCTCACCTGGAGTACTGTGCTCAGTTCTGGAGTCCTCACCTGCAGTATGGAAAGATAAGGACATGCTGCAGATAGTGCAGTGTAGGGTGACCAAAATGATTCAGGGCCAGCAGGCTAGATCTCACGAGGATGGACTCAAGGCCCTTAACATGTACTCATTAGAGGCCAGATGAGAGAGGGAAGATAGGACAGAGATCTTCAAGCTCCTGAAAGGAATGAACAGGGTGAACTGTGGGGAACTATTTAGCAGAAGTAGCGGATTAAAGAGCAAGTGGAGTCAAAACAGGCAGACAGGAAAATGATACAAATTTTATGAGGTATTCAGTTGTAACTTTCTATTTCTTATGTATTTTTCTTTTTCCTTTTTTCTATTAGAAAGTTTTCTATGTGACAATATTGTGCTGGATGTGTGGACTAGTGCTCAGTCTGGCAGCTGACATATCTAGTAATATTCCCCTACTACATCACCAGCACCATGACCTCACTGACAATAACAACACATGTGACTGACCTGCAGCTGCTGACTGGCTCTTCCTGAACAGCAGTGATGTCAGTCAGTGAGGTTACAGTGCTGATGACATAATGGAGGGAAAAGAGCTACATGTGTCAGTTGTCAAACAGAGTGCTGCTCCAGACACCGCAGCTTCTAGCATCAGGTGAATTTTCTAATTAGCCAAAGGGAAAATAAAAAGTACAACTGATATAAAAGGCAAGGACTGACTGCTTTTAAAAGTAATATTAGTTTTAGGCAGTACACTAGTTCTTTAAGAGCATAGAACATTCGTAGAAACTGATGGGGGGGGGGTCCAAAGGGGAAGTGATAAAGTTGTATTTTACAGAAATCATGGTGGAGCTGTAGAACAATCTTCCAGCTTATGCAGCGGGTACCAAATCTATCAATCATTTCAAATGTGACTGGAATGGAGTGAAGGGCTTAGTGGTTGCTCAGGGTAGTAGCAGTAGGGCAGGGAGCATGGGGGTGGATAGTGTGGGTTAGAACCCTGTATGGACAATAGGTCCTAGGTTTATTAGGGTTTATGGGCGGACTGCATGGACAAATGGTCTGTTTTCATGTAGGAAAGGGATTTAAATATGGGAGTGAATGAGTGGAACAATTCTGTGCTGCTCTGGGGGCAACTTTCATAAAAAAACAAACAAAAAAACTGTCCCTTGCCAAACAAACATGTTTTGCCATGTTAAGGCTAATATGATGGGCAGTCAGGTTTTCACTTTTATTAAGAAATGGGAAAAGGAGTCTGATTTATACAATGGGTAGGGGGAAATCCTGAATCCTGATTGGTTGGCACTTTTGATCTGTGTAATGCACAGGTAAAAAAGTGATGGCATTCAGAACACAGCACAGAGCAATTAATGTCTTTTTAAAAACATTCCTGATTGCCATTGCAAACATGACATCCACCTTTACTCACTTAAAGAGATCATCAAGGCCCTAAAAAACAAAACTCAAGAAATAAAAAGCCCAGACAAATGGATTAAGTGGTCTTTTCCTTTATACTTCTCTCTTCACACCCATATACAAATTTTAGAAAATGAAGTGCTGCTCACCATTCTATTTTTGGAGCTTCTTTTCTGGCATAGACCCTCTCCATCCTTACCTGTCTACCAGGGAAATATTTGCTGTTTGCCCTGCCACAAATAAAATGGAATCCCTAGATTTACTGAGCCATTCTGCTGTGTATGTTTGTGTTGGGAGTGGTGAACATTCAGCTAGTAGAATTCTGCAGAAGTTTGAATTCCTGCTCACTATGATAAACAAACATTCCATCTATTGACTATGTGGATCGACAGATGCTTGACAGCTGGGGAATGACTGTTTTTTTTACAAGTTTCTCTTAAAAGAAAAAAAAAATCTCAGTTTGCCTATTTTATACGTGCTGTAAGACACTTCAGTGGTGTGCATTATACTGATCTAACTGCACTTCCAGGTGCTGAAGGCACTCACCCCTTGTGTCATGGTGTTTCACTGCTCCCCTTGGCTTATAGTTACATCAGCATAATGCATGCCCCATTGTTTTTTATTTCTTACACAAATCAAACTTATATGGCAACACATTCTACAGAAGGTTAACAATCATAAAATGTGTTTTTTTCAGGCTAGGAATAATCTGAGACCTATAGTCGGAGGGATGGACCATGTATCTTTAAGCATTACCTTGCATAGATTTATATGTGTCCTATAAGCAGAGGAAAATTATTGTAATAAAATGGTAGATCTGCTAAAGGAATAATTTTAAGAACAAAATGATATGACATACATTTTAAATCTGCTAAAACAGTAAACCTCTTAAATGAATCAATTTGCATTGCACTAAATTCTCCTGTTGCAGTATTTTCAGTGGGATTATGTTAAAGCAACAACCAATAAAAATGATAGTCTTATAAAAAGAAAACATACAGGATTCTACTATACAGGAATCTGTATTCCACAATATAAGCAGGCAGTATAGTGTAGTGGTTATGGGCACTGAGCTGCAAACCTAGAGACCTGGGTTTAAATCTCATCAGCTTCCACTTGCATACTGTGTGACCCTAAGCAAGTCACTTAACTTCCTTGTGCTCTCAGGTTGCTGCAGGAAACAAGCTCCGGTTTAGTGAGCCTTTAATGGTTAAATAATTTCCCCTTCCCTTCCATACAGTCCCATAAAAATATAATCACAAAAGCAGAGTATAGTACAGTACAGTGCATGTGATGGACAAGACTGAATATGGATAACCTCAGTAGGAAATTGTTACATCTCTCCCTTCTCTTTGCACAGACATACCTCCTGCCATTTCTGAGAATCAAACTGGGGAGGAACCTGAGTCCTGAAGGCAGCAGCTCTAATCATTTAACTAAAGGGAGATTACACCGAGCAGGGAGATTAGAATACTCCCTATATTCCATGGGCCACCAATAGGTGACAGCATTTCCTTTTCTGTGTAATCTTTTATGGCACTAACCATTGCCTTTTTTATACTGTATTTTCAAGTCAAAACAATTTAACATTTGCTAAACCATTAAACAATCCAAGAATAAAAATAAGAGCAATTTCAAAATATATACAATTATAAAGGAGAACTGCATTGAACCTGAATCTTTTTTCTCATAGAAGCATTTTGGAAAAAAAAATATTTTTGTTCTAATTATGGTATTGTTGCATCATTATTTGGCCTTTTAGTAAACTCAGTGAGTGTTTTGGACAGGTAGTGAGTGCAATTCTGGAACCATATGATGTAGTATGTCCCTTTGAACTACAGAGGTATGCAACAGAACACAGATCTGTGGTGACAACAATGGAAGAGCTAAGCGAGGACATGCACAGCACCACTATATTCTAAAATGGTCCTTGCCAGCAACATGCAAATCAGAGATACTCACTGAATTTATTAAAAGGACAGGAAATTGAACAGTAACAAAACTGGAACCAGAATTTGAACAACAGCATCTACAGGAAAAATGTCTTGTAGGTTCAATGCAATTCTCCTTTAAATGAGCTTTTAATATAATGTAAACAAAATGCATTGGGTACAATTCAGTCCAAATGTATTCTGCTTTTAGAATTTGAAAAAAAAGATCTAAATAAGCTTAGTTTTGAAGAGGCTGTTGGCGCAGTTTTTCTGTTCCTGCTGGCCTGATGTGCAGTTAGGTGCCTCAGGGGATACAAAGACAATGAGGTTTAGAGAACAAATTATAGTAACATTTTTAGAAAATAAGAGTTCTGCTCACATGAACTAATTAAACATGACCTCATGCAAAATAATTCTGCACTAGTTACAGAGCATCCTGGGAATTGCAGTGCATTCTAAGAGTCACAGTTCCTGTGATAATTTTGGTTTGGAACTTGGATTGCAGGATTACAAATGGAAGACTGCTATTACAAAAGTTGCACAGGAAGCTACATCAGCCACGAGGAACTAATATTAGTTGTAACACAATGATCAGCCACCCTACAATCTGATTTCCTGACCACGTTCTAAAATGGCTAAGTAAAGCTGAAGTAACCATCATATGTAATGCTACCTCGCAGCACATACAACAAAATCTTTTTTCACACTTAAAAAAATAATACAAACTATACATCTATCTCTCTCTCTCTCTCTCTCTCTCTCTCTATATATATATATATCTATATCTATATATGATAAAGAACTCCTAAGGTTGCCATATTTCTTTGAAAAGAAGCTGCCCTTGAGTACAAACCACCCACAAATACTAGCCACAGATCATGAAGAATGCATAATGGATAAAAGTCACCTTCAAATGCAAGTTGTAGCTTCTAGTTAGGGTTGAGTCATGTCAGATAAAAAACTGAAAGAGGGACTCTGTGATTTTATCTCTTTATATATGATCATTATTGTATTTTTTTAAACTTACTATCTTAGTTGTTTGTTATGCTCATTTTGATATGAAGTAGACCAATAACATCAAACAAGATTAAATCCAGGATGTGTAATATAGTACCTCCATTAATCACCATCCTGGGGCAACAATACAAAGCTTTACCTTGTGCTGTTAATCCTCTAAGGATGATAATTAACTCTCTGTTTGTGACCTAGTGAAAAGTGTCTATTACAGTGCTTGATCTACCACAGGACAGTACTCCATTCCTGCCTAGAGCTTTCTGTATCCAAAAAAGAAAACAAAACACATTTTCTCCAGTTGCAACCTCTGAGCTCACATGTCAACTACCTGTTAAACTGGATTCTGATTCAGATCTGAAAGTCACAATTGTGTCATCTTTTACATTCAAGTCCAATGGGGACCTCATCATTAGGCTTACAAGAATAAAGGGACAATTAACATATAAAGGCTATAAATAATAAATTTATCCAGACTTCTTTTTTGCAATACAGCTACATTGATGGCAGTTTTTGACATATAGTACCAACAAGAAATTCTCAAGCTGGGTGCTCAGTTCCAGCTACTTGCAGGTGCAAAGGTAAACGTAATCTTTAAGGGAAAATTCTATTTATTTTTGGAAACTGATCCTTCATTTTTGTGGGGTCAGTGTGATAGTGAAGATGACATTGAATCACCCACACAACTGAGAAAAGAAATGTCTGCAGTTGCTGACAAAAGTGAAAATGAAAATGCTTTAACCTAAACATTGGATTATTTGGGACATCATTTTATAATATTTTGTTTCCCTACAAGTTTATAAATAAGCAATGGATAATTAAACACATTAATATGAAGACACAGACATTTGAATATAAAAAAATAAAAGAGAAAAGACATGTATAAATACAGGTAATGATAGGTACTGTTTGTCAACACTGATTTCACCGTGCTCAACTGGAGCATTACCAAAGCTATTGATCATATGCTATTATATTCATATTTGTTGTCAAGTTGATTTGTTCATGGGGAGGATTATTTTCTTTGGAGTTAAATAGAATAATTTAAACTTGTACACCACTTGGTACAGCATAACTGTTTTAAGAGTTGGGTAATTTATTACTAATCTTGTCTCCCCTTGTTGTAATGGACTAGAGATTTTGTTTATGCACATTAAGCAGACTTGTTCTGCTATAATGTATATACTGCATGGTTTATTTAAAAAAAAAATCAACAAATATGATTTAAAAAAGCAGAATAACTCTCAATAGCCTAACCCCTGGCTATGCCTCATTGCCTGCTTCACGCTAACAAATCTAGTTACTCTTGGAGTTGCAGTTGCTGGCAGGTTTTTGGGTCAGAACTTAGATTACAGGATCTCCAATGGAAAACTCACAGATTTCAGAAACTGAAAAGCCTTTCAACAGTAAGGAATGTCAATATAGCATGAACAAGAAATATATTTTGTGTACATAAAAAGCCCACAGAAATGATAAAAACTTTATTTATAAAGTTTATGAGTTCAAACTCCTTTATTTTCATTGCTTTGAAATTATAAAACAACTGCACACTATTTTTCCAGATGAAGGTTGCAGAAGTTAAAAATATTTGACTTGAGCCACTGGCTAGCCCAGTGAGTAGTGTTGTGTGCTCCCACACACACAAACCAAGTTTGGAAGCAAGCCCAAAAGCTGAGGTGGGTGACCTCGAAAGCTGGGGAAGCACTGCCACATTGTAACGCTCCCAGCCAGGGAGAGGGGGTGCCAGGATCCACTGCTCTAGCAACCCCTGCAGTGAGCCAGGGAGCTTGCTTTTCCCACAGGAGCATGCTTACAGCATGCAAGGTTGTATTGGGACTCTGTCTGATGTTGGGGAGGTGGGTAGGATGAGGGGGAAAAAAGCAGAAACACCTCACTAGCAGGATAATGCCTAGCAGCCTGCCATAGGCTCTGCACTGCTGACTGGGCCCTGGCTCCAGTATCTGGACTTGGACTCTGGGGTGGGGAGTAGAACCATCTCCTCACCCTGCCACAGGGGGTAATCAGTGGGGGGACCTTCAGAGACAAGATCAGTCCCAGGGATGGTGGATGACGGGGCTTAAGGGGCTGAGGGCCAAAGGTGCACAGTGGTGCTAAGGGGCATATATACCTTGATTAAAAAAAAAAGAATATTAGACTGATCAGAATAAACTTCACAAACGAAAACAATGTCTTCAGTAATATATACCATTAGACAGATTTATTTATTTAAAATTTTGGTAACCAGGAAAGGCACACTGAGCCAAGGCTCATTTCCAGGTGCGGCCTGGGGATGGGATAAAAAAAAACCCAAAAAACAGACACAGGATTTCAACATATGAATAAATGCAAGTACAAGTATCAGTACAGTCATGGCTGGTTACAGACAATTTAAGATACAATTCAGTGTATAGGCAATACAAGTTTATACATTTGTCTGTATAGTTGTATATAGTCAGTGATGAGCAAGTCTACAAGTCTTGACTCTGGTTACTGTATTACAGTGCCGTCAGGAGGTGAGGGGGAAGTAAAAGAACAGCAGCAAGGGGGGAGGGAAGGAGGCATAAGTACAGCTTGAGAGGGGAGGAAGAGAGAGAGACAGAGTTCAAGAGTTGAGGAGTTTGTCTGTTCAATAAAGATGTGAGTTTGTAAGAGAATGCAGATTTGCCAGCTGATGATAGGGGGTGGGGTAAAGAGAAGGAGTGGGTATCTCTGGTGCATAAGACATTGGAGGTGGTGACTGCAAGGGACAGCATACCTGAGAGGTAGGGAGGAAGCAGGCCAAACCAGAATTTGGCTATGAGAGAAAGCGAATACATATATTGTCTGTGGGATAGGGATGGGATGCTGAGGGAGGAGTAGAGAATGCAGTGATGAGTTCTAGGGAAGGAGTTTGAAGTGAAGAGGCATAAAGAATTTAGCAGGGTATCTAATCTGGATAATCAGGTTGCAGGGCTGTGCTATAAAGGAACATACGAACATACAAAATTTGCCAGCAGATAAAGGCCTAGAGGTCTATCAAGTCAGCTCGAATGTGCAGCTAGCACCCCTTATTCTGCTGCTGCCCCTCCCTTCCACTCTTCCCCTTCATTGACCCTCCTCCTTGTCCTGTCTCATCCCCTTTTGAAGCAGTCCACTGTTCTACTGCATACCACTTCTGCAGGTAACACATTCCACCCAGCCACCACCCTCTCTGTAAAAAAGTGTCTCCTCATTTCCCTCCTGAACCTTCCTCCCTCCAGTCTCATGTCACGGCCCCTGGTGTCCCTACCCTCCCTTACTTTGAGCAGCCCCTCTGTATCTGTCTTGTTTATTCCTTTCATGTACTTAAAGGTTTCAATCATGTCCCCCCATGTCCCTCCTCTCCTCCAGTGAGTACATGTTCAACTCTCTCAGCCTCCTCTCGTATAATAAGTCCCCCAGCCCCTTGATCATCTTTGTCACTCTGCGTTGCACCCCCTCCAGTAACTGTCCCTTTTCAGATACAGGCGCCAGTACTGCACGCAGTACTCCAGGTGCGGTCTAACTAATGCCTTATACAGTGGTAGAATCACCTCCTCCCTCCTCGAGGATATACCCCTTGCAATACAACCCAGCCTTTTGTTGGCCTTTGCAGCTGCCTTCCTACATTGTGCCGAGTTGTTCATTGACCCTGTAATGAGCACCCCCAGATCTTTCTCCTCCTCTGTCTGGGCTAGCTGCTCTCCCCCCAGCTGGTAACTCCTCCTTGGGTTCTTCATCCCAAAATGCAGCACCTTGCACTTTTTGGCATTAAACCCCAGTTGCCAGGTGTCTGACCAGGTTTCAAGCTTTGCCAGATCATCTTGCAACCCCTGCCATCCCCCTAGGTCATCCGCCACCGCTCCTACCTTGGTATCATCAGCAAACAGACTGATCTTGCTCTTGATGTCCAATGATATGTCTGCAATGAATATCCCAAACAACACTGGTCCTAACACCGAGCCCTGTGGAACACCGCTCATCACTACCCTTGGGTGTGAGAGCTCCCCACCCACCACCACCGTCTGTTGCCTTCCCTGAAGCCAGTTCCCTACCCATCTCACCAGCTTTGCACCTGCCCCGTGCCTACTAATTTGCTTCCCAGTCTTCCATGCGGCACAGAGTCGAATGCCTTACTGAAGTCCAGATACAGGACATCCACTGCATGGCTCCTGTCCAGTTGCCTAGTTACCCAGTCATAGAACTCCACCAGGTTGGTTTGGCAGGATCTTCCCCGTATAAAGCCATGCTGTCTGCTGTCCTGTAGTCCTTTGGCCTCTAGGAGGGCCACCAGCCTCTCCTTCAGGATAGTCTCCATTAGCTTACCCATGATGGATGTGAGGCTCACTGGTCTGTAGTTTCCTGGTTCATCCTTGGAGCCACTCTTGTGGAGGGGCACCACATGAGCCATCCTCCAGTCCTGAGGTACACACCTCAAATGTAGTGAGGCATTAAATAGGTCTGTCAAAGGTCCTGCAAGGACCTCTGCCAGCTCCTTCAGTACCCTGGGGTGGATGCCATCTGGGCCTGGCGCCTTATCCACTCTCAGTGCCTTCAAACCCTCCTGAACTCTGCCCTCCATGATTTCCCCATCTGTGACCCCTCCCCCCGTTCCTGCCATTTCTCCCCCCTTGGGTGTCACCCTCTCTTCTCTTTAGTAAATACTGAGCAGAAGTACTCATTTAGTGCTTCTGCCTTATCGCACCCTGCTTCCACCCAACCTCCCTCCTTCCTAATCCTTACTATGTGGTCCTTACAGCTCCTTTTCTCCCTGATGTACCTGAAGAAGTCCTTCTCCCCCTTCTTAATGCCTTGTGCCAGCCTGAGTTCCGTAGATGCCTTGGCTCCCCTTACTGCCCTTGTCACCTCCTTCGATTCCGTCAAGTACTCCTCCCTGTCCTCCTCTCTCTCTGTTTTCTTGTACTTCCTAAAGGCAGCTCTTTTCCTTCTTACCTTTTCCATGACCTCCTTGCTCAACCAGCTAGGTTTCTTAGCACTAGCCTTCTTGCTCTGGGCCTTGCAGCAGGTTTTGGTTGCCTCCACTATCACCAGCTTTATGAGCTCCCACTTCTGGTTAGTGTACATACTAGATTGAATTCTGGCCAGGTATCCTTTTACCACTTCCCCCATCCTCCCAAAGTCAGCCCTCCTGAAGTCCAGCACTCTTGTGCCAGATTCCACTCCCTCCTTGCCCATATCCAATGTGAGCCATACTGAGTGGTGGTCACTCCCTGACAGCAGTTCCTCCACCATAAGTTCTCTCATAAAGTCCCCATTTGCCAGCACAAGGTCAAGGGTATTCCCTAATCTGGTTGGTTCACTGGCCATTTGCAGCAGGAAGCTGTCCTGGAAGGCATCCAGCAGTACCTGCTCCCTTTTGTCCCTGGTTATTGGGGTACTCCAGTCCACTTCTGGCATGTTGAAGTCCCCCACAATCACCACACTACCCTTCTCGCAGGTCCTCCTGATCTGTCCCGCTAGTTCCCTGTCTAACTCCTCCGTCTGATATGGTGGCCTGTACACCACTCCCATTCTAAGAATCCTATTCTTGGAATCCTGGATTTGCATCCAAAGTGACTCCGTACTACCCTCCTCCTCTTCCTCCCTTACACACTTCAGTCCTTCCTTCACATATAGTGCAACCCCCCCCTTCTTTCCCAATCACCCTGTCCCTATGAAATAACCTGTACCCTGGTACAGACAGGTCCCAGTCATTGTATTGGGTGGCCCATTTTTCTGTGATGGCTACAATGTCCACCTCTCCCTCTGCCATGAGCACCTGTAACTGCAGTTTTCCTCCCAAGGCTCCTAGCATTAAGGGTAACCATCTTCCACCCTTTTCCCCCTCTCCCATCCTGCCCTCCTTTACTAGCATCACCAATAGTGCTTGCCATTTATCCTTTGTCACTGTAATGGGGGGTAAGCTCATATGGTTTCCCAACCTGTGGTCTCTGCACGTCTCTTGCCCAATTGCCCCCCCCGCTCCTAATTTAAATTCCCTACTTCCTCTATGTACTCCTCCATCCTTTGTTCCACCACTTTCTTTCTCTCCTCACTCAAGTGTAGTCTGTCCTTGGCATAGAGACTACTGTCCTCCCAGGTCCCTCCCCCAACAGCCCATACCCTTTTGCACACCAGGTTCTTAGCCATCCATTAAATTCCTCTATTCTCAGTTTTCTTGTTGTGCTTGCCTTGGGCACTGGAAGTATCTCCAAAAAAGTTACTGATCTTCCTGCCCTCTCACATAATTGTCCTAGTTCCTCAAACCTCCTCTGGACTATATCTACTGTCTTGTCAGCCAGGTCATTCGTCCCAAGATGTATAATTAAATAAGGCTTGTCCCTACCCCTTCTAGCATATTTTAGAAGAGATTGTCCCACCCTTTCCGCTGTCATTCCTGGCATGGCCTCCACCCAATTGCGACTATGCCTCTCCCCCTTGCTACCCCACTTAACTCCTCTCAGTATTGTGTCCCCCAGCACTAAGATTCCACCACTCTTACTCCCTGCTTGATTCCATTCATCTCCCTCTCTCCTTTCCAGCTCCTCTTCTTCCTCCTGCACATTATTTCCCCCTTTTGCCCCTGTTGCAATTCTCCCAGCAGAACTTCCCCCCACTCCGGTTTGATCCAGGCATTTATCAATTACTCCTCTAATTTCATCATTTCCCTCCTCCACCTTCTACCTCTCTAGCAGTGTAAAACTATTTTCTGAAGACCTTTCACAAATGCCCATTCCCTCTCTCTTCATTGTAACCTGTTCTCTCCTTTCCACTCCATGACTTTTGTCACTCCTTCGCCTCGCCTCACAAGTCCCTATCTCCTCCTTCCATTTGTCTTTTGTCTCCTGACCAGGTTTCCCCAGCAATCTTTCTTCCTGGCTTGGGCCCCCTTGTCCCTGCTTCCCTTCTTCTGACCCTCTCCTCACCACTGTTGGCTTAAATCGCCCTCCCTCATCTCCCATTCTTCCTCCCTCCCTCCTTCCAGTATTGGGCTAAACCCACCCCGGTCTGCCTTGTCTGTCTTAGTTCCTCCTACAGACCCTCAATCTCCTTTCTAAGTTTCTCTATGTGGTTGCACACTAAACATCCTCCCACACTCCAGGCAATTTTTAGAAAGATTGGTGCACTGCAGTTGTTGCAGCCTACCACCCTACCCACTGCTGTCGTTGCCCACCAGTGACCCCTCACCCTTCCAGATGCAGGATACCAAACACTCCCCAAGTCTCCCTTCCCCCTCTATTAGTGCAAAACATTCTTTTCTTAATTTCCCTTACCCCCTTTGTTGTACACATTTAGCTAGATTGAGCAACTGCTTTTTATATTCCTAACCTTCCTATCCACCCTCAAAAACAGACTTTAAGTAGCTATTGCACAACCTTCTTCAAACTCCTACTCCTTCTTTCCACAATGCAACAACAATGCAAAGAAGTAACAATGAAAGCTCCTAGATTTGCAGTTTCTTCCCTTCCACTGAGATAGCAGTCACCTCTTCACTCGCTGCTGTTCCATTCCTGGATGTCTACTTCTGGTATTACAGGTGCATATCCATTACCCGTTTGAGAAAGTGATGTCAGAACCCTGGTATAAAGAAATCATGGACCAGGGGTGGGAGGGTGGGGTGAGGGGTTGGGGGGTGGGACCAACCCAAGTCTTCCAAAAACAATCAGGTAGCTGAGGCCCCTGGTCAGACCATTAGCACCATTCCTCCACTATGCACTAACATTTGCAGCTAGTGAAGCCAGCAAAAATGAATCACAATTCTACTCAAAGCCCCCAAAATAGGTTTGCTACAAAAAGAAACAGGTCTCCAGTTCAAACAGGTTCACCAACAACACATCAAAATAGGCTTGAAATTAGAAGCTATAGGTCTCTGATTCAAAGAAACAGCCCCAGTTAAATCACACCAAATAGGTTTTAAATCAGAAGAAATAGGCCTCCACAAATGCAGCCTGCTACACAGTGAAACATCAAACAAATGAGCCCACTTATAGCCACCAAAACAGTTTTCAAAATTCCAACAGCCCCAAAACAATACCCTGCTAGCCCCTTAGAAGTAGTAAGAAAGAAAAGAAATAACCTTCTACCAAGTAAAATCCATGAGAAACAATGTAAAAACAGCAAGAAGCTACTGTACTGTAAAAGATCTGATCCTTTCCCCTCTAGTTCCTTCTGAGAAGCCAAAGCAACCTGTCAGCGTAGTCAGAGATTGGTGTTATAATCTTTGTCACAATTTTGCATCTGGCAGGGAGTGGGAGGGAGTCTCTGTTTTGGTACAGTATATCAAGATTAGGGCAGAGCTTTGAGGCAATGGCTTCTATGTGGGTTGAGAAATTCAGGTAGGGATCAAGCCACACCCCTAGATACTTGTGTGATAGGATGTAGTACAGTGGAGTACCATCCAAGGAGGTGAAGGCTGGGGGACAGAGGAGGGTGTTCTGGACAATTTTGGGGCCAAACCAAAGATCATGGAAATGGTTGTGGAGGTGTTGACTTTCAATTGGTTTGCTAGGAACCAGGATTGCATCTTATTTAGGCCCTGTTGGAGAGGGGTGTGGACATCCGATAGGGTGGGCCCGGAGGCAAACAGGATGGTGTCATCCACATACATGTGTATAAGGTAGCTGGAGCATACAGAGGGGAAATCGTTGATGAATACTGATAGCAGGATGGGGCCAAGGATTGATCCTTGTGGCACACCTGCAAGTATGGGAAGGAGGGGAGGAGTTGCCCACCTTGACAGATTGCAGGCTGTTTCTGAGGTATGACTTGAACCAGCTTACAGTGAGGGGAGCTAATCTGGCAGCCACAAGCTTGGTGAGGAGGAGGGGGTGGGAGACAGAGTCAAAAGCCTTGGTCAGGTCCACAAAAACTGCTGCAGTCATGTGGCCCTGGTCCATGGCAGAGTGAATGCAGTCAAAGACTCATAGGAGGGAAGATACTATAGAATGATGCTTTTGGAAGCCAGACTGGAATTGGGAGGGGAAGCCGGAGGAGGTTACAAACTCAGTCTGGAGTGGACTAGGGATCCTTGCAACTTGGCAAATGCTGAGAACAGGGAGATTGGTTGGTAGTTTCCTGGTAATGAGGGTCACCTCCTTTGTGCAGGGGAATCACATTAGCTGATTTCCAGGCCTGAGATACAGTTCCAGAGGAGAAGGAGAGGTTTAGCAGATGGGCTAGCAGAGCAGCAATTTCAGGGGCTGATAGGTGAAGGAGTTTGGGGTGAAACCCATCAGGGCTGGATTTGTTGGTGTTTAGAGAGCAGAGTCCCTGAAGAATTTCCTGAGTGGAGACGGGTGAAAAAAGGGAAAGTATTTTGTAAGGGGTCCGGGGGGGGGAGTCTTGGGCGGAGGGGAGTGAGGGGTGGTTGGAAGGGCACATGTGGTAAAGAACTTATTTAGGATATCAGCTGCACTGAGTGGGTCTGAGATAGGTATGCCATTTTGTTTTAGGACTGGTAAGGCTGATTGAGCAGGGGGATCAATTAGAGAGTGAACTACCTTCCAGAAAGAGATGGGCAACAAACTATAATAAACAAGCATTTGTCAATGCTGAATGTTGGCTTGCTGGTACTGGCACTGGTAGTGCAGGAGTTAGAGAGGTGCACAATAGGCCTGGCAGTGAAGTAGTGAACTGACGCAGACCCCAACCCTACCATGCAGAGAGTGACAGGCATTGAGGTGTGCCTTTGGGTCATTGGCCATATCGCACATGCCATTTCACCTCACCCAACCCCGCAGAAACTGACAAGTGCTGCAAAGTGCCTTGGGGTCTTCTGACCTTATGCTCACCCCATTCCATAAGGGAATATACTGACATGGGCACAATGTAGGAGAATGGGGTCAAAATTGGGGCTGAAGAGTCTAAGATACATCTTGACACCTGTCATTGGCTGCAGGATGGGGGAGGGTGGAATGGTGTGAGCATTGCAGCTGACTATGCCAACTCACACCCCTGACACCTGTCAGTCTGTATAGGGTGGGGCATTGCAGGTGAAAACCCTAAAGCTGAGTGCATTTGTTGGTATTTTCACTCCAACTTTTCAACATAGATCGTTTGTGACCCCACCTCATGAACAGTGGTACTATGAGTTTGTTTGCTGAAAGGTGATTTTGTACAGTGACTGTGCATTTTGGTGGCACAGGTATAAAAACACATTTTGGGCAGGATGTGAAAAATGACAGCTGCACTGTTCATGAGGAGGTGTAAAAAAATAGAATTGTTGAAAATCTGGAGTGAAAATACGAAAAATTGGTGACATCATGAGCATGTGTAGAAACTGCTCAATGCATGGCCATAATGCAATTATATGGGGGATTTGTTTAACCAAATTTTCAACATAGGCATTTTAGGAACTCTGGTCATGTACAGCGTCACTGTGATTTTGTTAATGTGGCCTGAACATTGATTTTCCACAGCAACCGCGCCGTTGTGTGACACGTAAGAAAACACATTTTGGGCAGGATGTGAAAAATGACAGCTATACTGTTCATAAGGAGGTGTAGAAAAATGACAGTGGTGAAAATCTGGAGTGAAAATATGAAAAATTGGTGACGTCAGAAGCGTGCATAGAAACTGCGCAGTGCACACCCATAATGCAATTATTTTGAGTGTTTGTTTTACCAAATTTTCAACATGGGCATTTTAGGATCTCCACTCATAAACAGTCTCACTGTGATTTTGTTAGTGTCCAGACATTGAGTTTGCAGAGCGACCATGAAATTGTGCGCCACATGTGTGGAAACATATTTCAGGCAGGATGTAAAAAATGACAGCAGCACTGTTCATGAGGAGATCTGAAAAAAGGGCAATGTTGAAAATCTGGAGTGAAAATATTAAAAATTGTCAAAGTTATGACAGTGTATTTAAACTGCGCAACACACACTTGTAACATGGTAATTCTGGGGAATTTTTCCACCACATTTGCAAGATAGGGTTTTTGGGACCCAACCTCATGAACAGTGGCATTGTCATTTCGTTACTCAGTCCTGAAAGGTGATTTTGTGCATTGACTGTGAAATGACCTTTTGGGGCCGAGTAATGAGATGACAGTGCATGTGTTGATGAGGTGGGGTCCCAAGCTCCCCATGTTGAAAATTTGGAGGCAGAATTCCAAAAAATGGCTGAGACATCCACTTAAGTTGAAAAAACCCTATTTATACCATTATACAGCTTACTGCCATTTCTTGAGTTCGTGGTTGGCTTTGAAGAGTGCAGACGTGTTCCAGGTCCACCGAAGATCATCGCTCCGGAGGTAAGTATGGGGTAGGGGTGTGTGTGGGGAGGTGGGGTGCACAGAGAGTGGCTGCAGGTTGGGGGAGGTGACTCCACAGCGAGGGACAGTTTTCTTTCTTTTAGGTACTTGGAAAAAAAAAAAAAAACACAGAGGACAGTTTTCTTTTTCCACAGGTGTATAAAAAGTGTTCTGCACACTGGGGTGGGCTCCCAGTGTGCGCCATGACTTTGGGGGGAGTGATGTTGCCACACTGGGGTGGGCTCCCAGTGTGGCACAGAATAGAGGCAGGGCCTCAACATGCTGATGATGGTTGGGTTTCATGGGTTATTTAGCATGTTGACATGGGGACTGGGCACCCCTGAAGTCGGCATCATGCGGCAGGCAGCGGCAGCAGCAGCCACTACCACCATGTTTATTGAAATATTTCACCAGAAAAGGCACATCAGGAGGTGTGTTATTGTGCTGCTGCATGACGAGCTTTCCTCTCATTGCAGTGGTACTTTTCTTAGAAGATTTGACCACTTTAAATATTGCTGATATCAGTGCCTGCATGCTGGCTTATTGGGGAATGAGGGAACGCACCTACTGATGCATGCCCTGCATTCACCCACACTGACCACACCTCTGAAATCTGCAACTACCGCAATATAAAAAATGTCCACTTAACAAAATATGACATTACTGACTTAATCATGACATTACTCACTCAATATGACATTACTTAAAATATTACATTTCTGACATGTTGAACATAAACTAATTTTTTAAGTAGAAAACACTGAAGGTGTAAGTAGGAGTAGTACAATACCTTAGATTATTTATCTACCGTGATTAGTACTTCTTGGCATTATAACTTGCTCAGTGTACTTGTATTTTGGTTGGGTTGTCCTTGAAAAGGCACCACTAGAATGGAAATCAAATTAGCGAGGGTATGTGCAGACATTCTTAGGAGGGGTTCAAGCAAACGTACTGTTTTTAAATTCAGATGAAGTTGTTATCAACTACTCTTCAGGTATAGTCTGTATTAGCATCCCTTTTTGAAATAGCGGTTGCTAAAGATAAGAAAATTGATGAAGCTCAGGAAAGGATGGCTCAATAGACTGTCAATGAGTCATGGGGCTTTCACCTAAAGGTCATCCATTCAGATCTATTCACAACCTGTACTGGCTAAAGTCACTGAGATGTTTAAAATTATGAAAGAAACTGCTGAAGCTGATCTAGAAAATGTATTCATTAAGTTAAACTATTCAGAAACTAGAGGACCTAAATTTAAAATAAGGATATTGAATAAATAGAGAATTTATGTCTTTTTACACAAATGTTACTTAGCATATGGAACGTGCTGCTAGTGAAGGTCAGTCAAGCAACAAATACAATACATGCAATTTCAAGTAAGCGCTGCATTCGTGGCTTCAGAATGAAAGCATAGTTAGATATAAAGGCAAAGTGAATAGGTGGTAATTGAGCGGTAAAGCATGACAGAGAGGGAATTATTGTGGAATAATGGCACACCTGGGGAAGTGAGGCACAAGGCAAAGGTCAGTCAGTGCCTTACAGACGTGAGATCAGTGTACATAATTATGTACAGGCCAGAGTGCCATATTACGAATATTAAATGATTCACCTGGGGATGGGTTTTGAAAGGTTTAAAAAAATGTGCATGGGTGGCAGGATCAGTATGAAAGGGAGGCTTCCCTTGGGCTACTGCAAATTGTTCTGCATGCTTCCAATTTTTAAAGGGGAGTCCTTTCACTACAATTTTCACCATTTATGGCAGCTTTGACATAGATTCCATGCACAACTGTGCCGAACTGCTTTGCTTGGTATTACTAGGTGTAGCATTTCTCCACAGCTACATCCACAGTGCGATTGCCACCCATGCGCAGGAATTTCTAAAAATGGCATTTTTGCTACTGCAGAGATTTCATTTCTGCACCAGCAAGTTGTGCATTGGGACTTAACCTCTGGGCCATGTCCGCCCCCTTGAAAATCCGGCCTCTGATCTTGACTTTAAAACAAAGTAATGAGGTTCAGAAAGTTAAGTATTTCTCACCTATGCTAGAGTGCTGGAATAGTGCATAGTAACATGATAACATTTCACCAGTCACATACCTTGCATGCTTTTACCCATTTTATAATGGCAATCAGTTTATGTAGGACAGGCTTAAAGGGACAGTCATTCCTTTCTTGTTCTCATAATTTCTTAGTCACTCAAATCCATTATCATCGGACAGATCTTGTGATCTAAGTGGAATGAATTGAGATAGTCTCAGCCCAGTTCTGAGTGGGCAGGTGTTTATACCAAGAAGCCACCATGACAAGCAGCATCAGTTGGCACCCTTAATGGCTATCTCACATGAGAACTCAAGGACTGAATAGGCATTGAGCCTAAGCTATCCTCTCACCTATGAGTGATAGTCCATCATGACAGGGCACATTGGTAAGGCAATGTGGGGTAGCTTACATGGTGGCTGCAGGTGCTGTATATGTAATATGAAGAAATCAATAAAAAGAGGATTTTATTATCCTATGCTTTCACTCTGGTAGCTTTTACAAACACTTAAAAGTCACTACATATTGATATGAAAAATGCTGTTCTTCCCTTATGATACACCAGTGAGGGATGCAGGATCAGACTGAAATTGTAGAGTATGGTTATAGATTACACTTACACAGAATATACTGGAGTACATTACAATTAACTAAACAGCATATCCTAAAAATGTCATCACAAGTTTTGATTACGAGCTTGATCCATACAAAAAGGCAGCGATACCTGCTGATTTGCATGTGTCCTAGCTGCAGAGCCCCACACCTTGATGTCTGTCCAATGCATGTGGCGGGGGGTCATGGGATATGGCAGTCATCCAGGGACAGTAGTGTCCCATAAGGGGCACTACTGATTCTTCTACAACCAACACAAGTGCCAAAGTGTCCCTCAGTCCACCATACAAGCTCAGATGACTTGTGGCAGGTTAAGGGGAGGCCAGTTGGGTTCCCAGATACATGCTGTGGCCAGCAGAGGGGGCACATATATGCTACAGCAGGTTAACAGGCCATGTGGCCTGAGCCTCTTCTAATAGCCCTCCACACCATGGGAATTATTTTGTGCATGGGGCTTTAGCATCCTTGCCCTGTGCCTGCCCTCACTCACATGTGTAGTTGTGTTTCTAGTCTGGGACTGTGGATACAGGAAGGAGCCTTTGCATGAACGGAACTAGACCTCTGTGTACTACCAGCCCCACAGCATTTCTCTCCATAGGTGCCCAAGGCTTCCCAAGGCCTTTGTGGATCAGGCCTATAGTATATTACCAGAAATAGGTTTCCAACAGTTGGACATAATTAATTTTAGATGTCAGGCATAGATACAAAAAACTACAAAAAATAAAATAAGGATATTGTAAGTATAAATTTTCTTAGTGTGAGCTGTATGTTTGAAATGGTAGTTTTGAATAGTCTAAAATTAGGCCTTTGTAAATCTAATGTACATCTTTATTAAGCAACTTATTAGTATGCAGAGGTAAAGCAGTCTCTAAGGCCCTGTCACATTTATAATTCAGCTATTAATATGCAGTGAGTCCTTAACTGTCACACCTGAACAGTAAACTCTTAACAAGTTGCCAGCAGGTGTAAGTGACAAACTGTATATACTTGCACAGTATGCTTGCAATGGCTTCTGCTCCTAATTTAAGTCAAGATTTTGTTTTATTTTTAAAATGTTTAAATGGGGGTCATGGAATACAGAACCTTATGAATGGAAGCCCCTTAAAATAGGAGCTAATTTTAAATGGAAGAGAGCAGGGCCAGATTAAGCTTATTAGAGGCCCTAAGCACAAGAAACATTTTGGGACACCCCTCACACAATGCAATGCCCCTTAGTCTGGAGCCATAAGTTATCTCCTTTTCATATCACTGGTGACGTGAGAAATGTTAAATGTTAAATAATTACACGCGCAGCTGTGTCCTGTTTCAACAGGGCACAGTAAGACATACTTACAAATAACTAAACAAAGTTAAGTCTCAAAGACTGATTCATTTCACTTGGTCATACTCGGGACCCTTTGAGTTGGGAGGGAACCCCCAACAACTGCTGGGACTGAGGGTGCCTAATGGCAGATCTGGGCAGGCAACAGCAAGCAGAAAGAAATTAATAAAGCAGTTGCAGCAGTGCTAATGTAGGACTGGCTATTGTGACTAGGAAATGGGGCTCATCTTTTAAGATTGTTAAAAGTTTATTGAGTTGAACACACTGTAGCACCATAACAACTGCTGGCAAATCAAATTTCCTTTCCATGTGGGGCAGCTGGCAGTCTATGTAATTAAGAGGTGTTAATGGCTTATGGGATGTTAATAGATGCTGGAATATTAATTAGTGCTTTATTGCAGAGATTAGGCTGAAGTCTCCCAGACAGGAATGGTTATAAATTAAATGGGATGAGATGACTTTCTGTAGCCAGTACAATCCACTCAGGGCTTGGGGACCTCTGACAGTGGCCATGGGCTTTGGCCTTGTTGGCCTAAGTCTCAGTCTGGCCCTGGAAGAGAGTTCCAAGGTCCATTTGAAGATGATTTCCCTCATTTGAAGGCTAATGTCCATCCTTTCCCTTGTTAATACCTGTTATGGTCCAGTCAAGGGTTACATTTGAGGAAGGACAGGGATACACTGGAAACTATTCAGTGCAAGGCTATGAAAATGATCCATGGCCGACAGAGTAGGTCCAATAAGAAGAGACTGGAAAGACTCAATATGCATTCTCTGGATGTCAAGTGGAATATGGCAGAAACATTCAAATACATAAGGGATTTGATTAGGTGAACTCTGCAGAATTGTTCAAGTTGAGGAACTGTTCGTCCACAAGGAGGCATAGTCTCAAGCTGGAAAGGGTCCGATTAAAAAAGGACACTATGCAGTATTTTGTCACAGAGCGAGTGGTGGACAGATGAAATGCTCTACCTAGCAATGTGGTCAATGCTGGAACCATTACTAGGTTCAAAACACAATGTGATATATTTAAAAAGGGTAATTAGGAACTGAAGGGCACTAGGAGATAAGAAAGACTCTGAGTAGATGGCTGCTTCAGAATAATATATTGCAGGGCATCAGGGCTGACATAAGTCTTTTTTTTGTCCTTATTCCTCAATGTTTCTATCCAAGAACAGTATCATTAATAATAAAAATCATAATGATCCCAACACATGATTCATCTCTGTTGAGCTTGCTGCTCAGCTCTCTTATCCCTACCCCTCCTAAATCCTTTCCATTGTCTGCATCCCCTACCCTCCCCCATGGCTCTGAGAAGATTGATATGATTCTGCCTTTTGACAATACCCTGTCAACTTTCATGCAGTGTTACATCACCCTATGTTGGCTATATGTTTTGCTTTATTTATACAGTTTTATATAATTGCACTTTATACTAAAGTTTATAGAGTGCTAAATTTTTAGGATAGTAGTAGGCACTATGCCCGCTGTAGAACTATATTTTAACACCATATTTAGCTGTCTGTGAAAAACTGTATCCAGATGGATGTCTAATCCTTTTCTGAACATTTGGAAATTAAGAGAGTTAAAGGAAAACTGCACCCTCATAACTTGTGAATTTTGTTTCCATGTCAACAGACAACTCTTTTCATGTACAGTAGCTGGTTAGGGATATGTGACTGCTTTAGTTTATTTTCATTGTTTATACTAGGAAAAAGACCTAGGGGTCATGGTGGATGCATGCATGAATAACTCTGAGCAGTGCAGGAGAGCGGCTAGCAAGGCAAACAGGATGCTGGGATGCATCGTAAGGGGGGATCACCTCTAGGAGCAGGGAAGTGATTCTGCCGCTGTACAATGGACTGGTTAGACCACACCTTGAGTACTGTGTACAGTACTGGAGACCACACTTGAAGAGGGACATACAGCTTCTGGAGAGGGTACAGAGGAGGGTAACTAAGATGATACGAGGGCTATGGGATTTGACATCTGAGGACAGACTTGAGGAGCTCTGCCTGTTTTCATTGGAGGAGAGGAGAGACAGGGGTGACATGATTGAGGTCTTCAAGTACCTCAAGGGAATAAATAGGGTAAACATGGAGGGGATCTTTAGACTAAATCAGGGAGGTAGCACCAGAGGGCATGGTTTGATGTTGGAAGTTGGGTGAGGGGGGGGAAAGAGGAGGAGGTTTTTCACTAAGAGGGTGGTGGACCCTTGGAATGCGCTGCCTGGTGAGCTGGTTCAGAGATCCACAGTGGAGGGCTTCAAGAGAGGGTTGGACAGACACAGAAAGTGGATGCATCAGATGATGACCTGACCCAGGGTGGTGGGGAGGGATGATAGGGGTTTCTGGAACACAAGGGGGGGGGAGGGCCTCGGCACCCAACTAGGGATCTGAGGTTCAAGCAGACTTGATAGACCATAAGGCCTAATCTACTGGCTATTAGTATGTTAGCATGTTAGTTCCTATAACTATCCTGGGGTCTCCATTTTCTGGTTGTTGAAATCTCATTGACACTGAGGGGTGCATTAGCCTATTTGCGTTAGCAAAATACTGCACACTGCATGACAAAAGGGTTTCATTGCTATTGAACTACACTGACTCCTGCTGCATACTGCAACATTTTGCAGTGATAATGCAAAGTACTACATTGCATTCTGACTGTTGCTGCTGTATTCAGCGGTGACTGTATTACCTTCTGTGTCAGGAAAATAAAAATGCACAAAGCCCCTCCCAAAATTCTGTTTATACTTCCTTCCGCAACATCCAGCCAGGCACTTTCCTCCACAACTACTCTATATATTTATATAGTATTTATTATAGTTCACTGAATGGAATCCAATTTTTGACACCCTGGATGCCGTTCATGCCCTGGAACAGTTCCAACAAATCTTTGCCTCCATTTGTGACTCCCAAACATCACTGAAAAAGGTGAGAATACAGGAATATGGGGCTCACCTAGCTTTGGTTACTGGTGACCTTAGCGAGCTATTCCAGCAATGAGTCAATGCTTGGGTGAAACATTAAAGCCTCTGGCATCAGTGGTGACAGGTCACTTTTCTATAGGCTTCTAAACATCTGCACTAGTGTCACTAGGAGGGCTAAAGCTGCCTACTACTCTAATACTTTTTTATCCAGCTAATAGTGACCTCAGCAAATTCCTGAGGACTATCTATAACTTTATGAACCTTGTGCCAACTTCCACTGTCCCTATTAAAGAATTCAGAGTGGGTACATCTATCCTAGGTGAGTGCAGTCTCTTTGCTGAAGTGCTCAACTCTCACTTTGCTTAGTGTCATGCATCCACTGCTGCCACTTTTTCCACATCCACAACAAGCCTACCCTACTTCCAGATCATCAGCAACCTTCTTTTGTGTTTATCCCAGTGCAGGAGTCTAAAGTCTTCAAGGAGCTCATTTAGCTTAACACCCATAAAGGAAGCTGTATTGAGGGTCCTTGCCCCAACTTTCCTTAAGATAGGTGGTGTCTCCTGCATGGAAATTGGCCACTGTGATTCCTCTCCCCAAATGGGTTGACCATTTAGATAGGGGTAATTAGTGCCTCATATCCGTGCTTCTCCAAAATTCTGGAAAGACTAGTTAGCAGACCACTCACCAACTTCTATGACAATAGTAAGTTTTTCTTCCCCTACCAATCTGGCTTTCATTCAGGGCATTCAAGTACCACCTCCTTCCTCAGACTCACTAATCATATTCAAATAGGTAGCACGTGAATAAGACAAAGTATTAATGGTGATTACGTAACAGCAAAGTGAACATGTCAAAATCACATATGGCGACCTATAATATCAGGTGACTAGTCTGAAATGGTGACTCTAGGTGCTAACCTACCCCAGTGTCATGGTGCACCTCACAGTTAGAATCCTAGAGATAGTGGAGGGGGGGCTGTACGGGGGGCGCAGCCCCTGAGGAAATGAGGGCAGAGCCCCATCAATAAAGTCATGTTTTACCACATATCCTGGACACGGTTGCTGTGAGGGAACACGTCTTCAGCTGCTGCAGCTAACTTGGGCTGCAGGTTGGGATTCTGCCTGTCAGTTACCTTTATTCACTTGCAAGTGCAAGTTGTCTGATGAATGAAGTGAAAAGCATTGCAAATTCACTTTTTTTTTTTTACAGTCGCTATTATTTGGCATCACTGTCTGTGTCTGCGCTATTCTGGAATCTCTGTTTTGACGTTTGCCATAATTAATTTGCCTTTATCACATGGAGCCTTTCAAATAGGCATTAACAAAGGTTTCATCACTGAAACTATTTTCATTGACCTTGCCAAAGCTTTTGACATGGTTGACTGGTCAGCTTATTACTGTTCATAAGCACAGCATGTCTGGCTTAGATATTCTCCCATAGATTGGTTTAAATCCAACCTGAACAGCCATAGCCAACAAGTGAGGAAATGTGGCTCAACCTCTACTACTCAAACTTCTGGTCTGTTCCTCAGAGCTCTGTACTGGGACTGCTAAACATAAATTACTTCCCTTTATGCATCTCCTCTTGTGAAATACAAATGTTTGCTGATAACACAGTCCTATTCTTTTCCTGCCAATATACCCACACAAGTGCATCAAATCTCTAGTCTGAGTTACAAAACAAATACAACAGTGGTTCCTGGAAAACAGATTTATTGTAAACCAGAGGAAAACTGTTACCATTCTTTCAGGATCCAAGCACCCCCTGTGAAGCACACCTTCTCTGAGCATACACTCCCTTGACAGCTCCATCCTAGATAATGTCACCCTTTATAAATATCTTGGCCTGACTTGGAACAAAACCTTGACTATACAGCATGTGTTGCAAAATTATCCTCCGTAATATATATATACCCTAAGCTGGTACCCTATATTGCATCAGAGTTTGTCTCTCCCTGCCATGCAGGAAAAGAAAAGAAAAGTCAAGCAGATACTATTGCCCTCCATTACCTATGGAGATGCTGTTTATGGCTGTGTAGCCAAAATTGAATTTGCCAAATTTAATGGGCTGTACAACTGTTTGTGTTGCTTTGCGGTGAGCTGCCCATTCTGTACCTACCAATGCTCAATGTACATGGAACTGGAGTGGCCATCTGTGGGCAATAGCTGCTCCATTAATTCCTCTAATATTTAATGTATGTAACTAACTCATGGTTGCCCCTGAAAAAGGGACATCTCCTCTCAGTGGGCTTACCTGGTCACCAAAATTCAAATAAATAAATATGCATGCTGCACTGTTAGCTGCTCAGTTCTTGTATGACACACTCATGCAATACCTCAGCAACCTACTGAACCAAGCCTTCTTTCAGTGCATCGCCTCAGATCTTCCTGCTCCTAAAATCTCCTAATTCCTAGTAGCAGGAATAAAACTGGTCAAGCTGCTATCATGTTTTGGGTCCCCCATATATTGAATAACCTGCCAACTGTTATTTGGAGTAAAAATACTATATTATCCATAATGTTTTTTGCCCTGCAGAGATCATGTGGGCAGGCTATTACCCATGTCCCTGCCTCCCACAACTGTTGCTCACTGCTCCTGGACCATAGAGTATTCCCGCATGGATTCCCTCTGCAGTGGGGCCAGAAGGCAAAGGGTCGCCCCCATACAACAAAACCAGAGTCTGGTGGTTGGGCAGCAATGTGTGTTGAGAGAAGGCAGGCAGGGCTTCATTTAGCCCACATGGCCCCTGTTTCCATTCTCCATAGTCCCACTCTCCTGAGGACAGGAACTGGAGTCATGTGGAGGCACATAGGTGCCATACTAAACCAGCAGCACCTCCCTATTGATGTGCTGCTCCAGCCTGCCCTACTACCAGGCCTCCATTTGGTGGCAGTCAGTGGTGGGGCTGACAAATCTCCCCCCCCCGGAAGAGGAGAGCAGTCTGTTGGGTGCACAATCCTCTCCCCCAGCCAACCCCCAGTGACCCTAGTCTGCTCCCGAACCCAGGTTGCTGGTGTGGCAGGCAGTAGCACTACCAACACTCCAGTGGACTGGCTCTAGTATCCATAATGTTAAACTGAGTTTGCGCTTTCACATTGCTCCTGCCTACCTGTGTAATCATTGAATTGTACACTCCTTCAATTGTTTATTATTATCCCCCTCTTTTTCTCCAGGCTGCTTCTGTAAACAAGATTCTCTGTATATCAATGTATGTTTCTCCTGTATTGGTCAATTTAAAATCAATCAGTCAATAAATAAGTAATAAGAAAACACACTGCAGGAATCAATGTTCAAATCTGATCAAGAATGTAAAGGTCAAGATTCCTCTTGAAGAAAAAATGGTGGGCAGTTTAATGAGAAATTTATCCGAGTTAGTCTCACTTTTGATTTATTGTCTAAGTCAGCTCTAAAATTAGGCACTAATGCTCTATGCATCCCATTAACCTAGCTTTTAAGTATGTTGCTGCTGATAGGCCATTTCCCATCTGAATGGAAAGTAGCAAAAATTATCCCTCAATTAAAATTCAGAAAAAAGTTAAGCAATCTCAGATTCTAAGGCAGCTGTCCTTCTATCAAGTATTACTAAGATGGTTTTAGAAGCTGATCCAGCTGCTGGTCCTAGACTTTGTGACTGCTCAAAACATTCTGGCTATTTTTTAATTAAGCTTTAGGTTAGCCCACAGCACAAAAGGGTCCTGGACAACAGAGATGATGGATTTTAAAAAAATTGGAAGACTGCCTCAGAAACTGCTGGGGGGGCCGGAAGTGGCAGAGGCACAGTGGGGAAAAATAAGGAAAGGTATTATTAAAGTGACCAACATCATCATGAAGGAAGGAAGTAAAAGCGGAAGGAAAAAGAGACCATTATGATTTTCTAAGGAAGAGGCAAAGTGGTGAAGGCAAAAAAGGTAGCATTCAGGAGGTATAAGGAAATACAGAGGAAAGAAAACAGGAAGGTACTGCATACCAAGTAAAGCAGAAGGAAGCAGGCAAGGTAGTGAGGGGAGCAAAGGTGCAGACAGGGTTAAATAGATACATAAGTGAGAAGATTTAAGCAGGAGGAGGAATAGTGAGGATTAAAAATGTGGAGCGGGGGAACTGCACAGAAGAGCACCAAGAAAAATCTGGCATTTGAAACAGGTTCTTCTGCTCAATAGGAATGGGGTGGGGGTTGAACACAAGTCTCTTTTCAGAGGAAAGAGTCTGGAATGGACTTGCAACTCTGAAAATGAAGAAGGCTATGGGACTGGATGGGATACACACAAGGGTACTAAAAGAACACAGGAACTTTGGTGTTAGCTGTATCACAGTTGTTTGAAGTACTGATCCTGGATGGCACATTTTACTGAGTGCCTGACTACTAATAACCTTTTTATTTGACCAATATGTTAACTCATTTACATTTCCTCAGTTAAAGCTCAGCTTATGTTTCAAAAAACAACATGTATGGACTTCAAAGGCCACCTACAGTATGGCTAGTCACTCCTTCACCTTTTCATGTGTTTCACTATGCTGATTGTAGTTATGGTGCACACACTAAAACAATTCTAAAACTGGATGTTATCTAGAATACACTAGCTGAATTTATGCTCAATGTTTCATACATAGTACCCCACCTCATCAGTCACTTTGTATTCCACAGTTCCATTTGCAAACATCAATCATATTTTGACAGCCATGTTAAACAGGATCAGGATGACTGTACCAATAGGAGTTGTGGGCTAAATTTAGAAAGCAGAGAGAACATTAAAGCATTCACATCAAAGTTAAAACCATATGCATATTATAAAAAGTCAACACTTATACATAACATAAATTATGATATAAATTCATTGCATAATACACACAAATAGGATCATTTATGCACTGGACGTGGACTCAAGATCTATGTGATAAATCCATGTATTTCCACATATGTGTGATACATGTTTGAACCCCAAATTTATCTCACATATGTTTGATAAACACAACCTGTCAATCAAACCCCCCTGCTGGCACTACTTCCCAACTTAGACACAAAAAGCTGCCTTACCCCCCACCACAACTCTTTCCCAAACAGCACACTACCAGACACTGTATTACTTACATATTATAAAACACAGCACATCACTTTTACTTTTTCACATTACAAATCATGAATTTCCAGACACCCACACTCCATATCAAACAGGGAAACTAAAGCTGGGAACTGAAGACACAATTGTTTGCTCATATGACCTCCTTCCCCAACCAAAAGCAAGCCAACAGCTCAGCAAATAAAACCTTTACTCGAGCACTTACTCATGAGGTTACCCAAGGTAAAACTGCTCTTGTGCAGATTAATCATTTATGCCACAGTTCCACATTGCATAGCCCTTATATATTCATTCAATTAGAAGAGGTACTATAGTTGCACAGTTTAGCATGGAATATGAGGTGGAATTTTAAAGGACAAAAAAATTCTTCAGTAGGACATTATTAAAGATGAACTTTTCTCAGGGGGTAGGTGTCAATGCTACATATCAAAATGGGTACAGACATGAAAACAGGGATTTATACATAGTGTTTGGTTCTGGCAACCTACATTCCTTCCTTTCTAGTGATTTCACCTTTAATCACAAATCCAAAAGGAAAAAGGCACCTGGCATAAAGTGGTATTTAACCTAACCTCCCAGGCAAAAAAACCCTGTTTTGCTTGTACTCATTGAATATTATAAACAACGAATTATTAGAACACATAGAAAGACATGGACAATATAGAGGATAATGAAATGGGTATTTCACATTACACATTTCAGTAAGGAACCAAACATGATCCAAGAACAAGAGGAGTTTAATCTCATTCTTAACTGTATGATGTTGTGAGGGGAAAATAGCTATAGCTTTTGTTATTATTACATTTTTGCCACATAATAAATATGTAACCAATAAGACAGGATAGCAGACTTTCTTAGATAGACTATTTCCAAGGAACAATAACCTAAGTGAAGAATATAAAGGCCAGATTAGGAAGAAGTGGCAGTATGCTCCACTGCCCAGGCCATTACATAAACATATACAGTAAGTGAAGATAAAAAAAACACAAGAAAAGACAGAGCACACACAAACCACATATTTTCAAGGGCACTGGTCTATAAAATAATTATTTAAATCTATATTACAGAGGTAAAAAAAATGGCAAACGCATTTCGGATGCTTCTTACATACTTTCTCAAAGGCTAAAATCTCTTTCACATGTGACCATTAAATACACACAAAGCAAATAATGCCATTATTACATCACTCATCATAAAACAATTCATTGGTCTAACTTAATGACAAACACATTCTAATTAAAATACTAAACAGGTGATGACATAAATACAAATAGCCAACAGCACACTCATGACATCACTAATTAGTGATCAGTAATAACAACTAAATACCCCCATATTCCACATAAACCATGATGGTCTAATGTCTTGGGTGGCAACTTTCAACATGCAGTAAAGTGTTACCATCAGTAGGTTTTCTGTAAATATTCGTAGAGACCCCACTCTCTTTTTCCTTCACAATCACTATACCTAAAAAATGTGTCTTATTCTTTGAAGCTTCAAAGAACAACCGTAAATTCCTGTCCGTTGTCTCTAAATACTGAATAAAACCTGTGAGCTCAGCCATACTCCCCTCCCATACAAAAAACAAATAATTAATAAACCGTTTCCATGATTTCATTTTATCAAAAAATGGATTCTGATGTCTATGCAACACAATTCTGTTTTCCCACATTCCCATATATAAATTAGCTATGAATGGGGCACATGTGGCCCCCAATCACTGTTCCTTTAATCTGTAGAAAAATTCTTGATTAATTAAAAATCCATTACATTTGAGGACAAATTCTAACATTTTCAATAAAAAAGTAGTGCTTGGAAGACTATCAACCTCTCTTTTGTTCAGAAAATGTGCGGCCGCATTTAGAGCTCCATCATGTGGTATATTACAATACAGGGCTTCAATGTGCACAGTAACTAAGAAACCCTCTCTGCCAATCTCCAAATCTGTTAATGTTTTTAATACATCAGTAGTATCTCACAAATATGATGGCAGAGAGGTTACAAATGGACCTAGATGTGAGTCAACAAACTGAGAAAGACTCTCAGTAAGGGAGCCAAGCCCACTAACTATTGGGTGTCCCTGGGGGTTAACCATAGTTTTGTGAATTTTCGGCAATAGGTAAAAGGTGGCTCTAATAGGATGCATTATAATCAAAAAATCTCTCTCATTCTTATTTATTTCTCCCTTCCAAAATGCCTCCTTAATATACTCGTCAATACTGTATTTAAAGTCCATTGTAGGATCTTCTCTTAATTTCATATAATAAGCACCATTGCCTAATGGCCATTTCACTTCTAACAAATAATCACTTCTATTCAACACTACTACACAACCCCCCTTGTCCATTTTTTTAATCACAATCTCAGTTTTTTCTTGCAGAGAGGTACTAGCCAGTCTTTCATGTGCTGTCAGATTTTTGTACTTAATCTCAGGTGGATTTTCAAATAGGGGCCAGATATTCAAAGAGTTGCGCCATCTTGTAATGAGGTTACCTCAGCACAAGTCCAAAAATGCCCATTCTGCGATATTCAATGAGGGAAGCAGTTGCGTCCCCAAATCACGCTGAGCAACAGCGTAATGATAATGAATGTATGTGCAACTGAAGGGGGAGGAACCATGCATAAATGGAGCAGTGCGATATTCAACAACAAGCGCCATGCGCAATAGGGGAGCCAGCGGAAGTTGCGCCATAGCGGAAATGAGCCAAAATAGAAAGGAGCAAGGGAGAGGCGCAAGAACGCTACAGAGAAGCCTCATGTTGTGGAACTATAGCCAGCCACACAGGCAACACACATACACACAGGGCAGGACAGTGAAAGGGAACCTGGAACCCACAGGCTCAGGGGAAGGTGTGGGGAGCCACAGTGCAGAAGGGGGAAGTACTTGCCACACAGCAGTGAGGCCAGCACAGTCGGGTGTTTCCATTGCAAGGGAAGTAGCAGCCAGGACAGCAGGGGGAACACAGAAACAGCTGCCGGGGGGGTGAAAACAAGCCAGGGACATGGCCAGTGCCACCATCCAGATGGAGGCAGTAATGAGGGGGGTGAGAAGGTGGGCAGCAGGGGGGCATGGCCGTGGAAGGGCCCATCGGCGGTATGCCCCCAACAGGCAGTACCAAGCCCACACCAACTTTGAGCTCAATAGTGATACGGAGATCGTGGGATGGTACCGCCTGAATCGAGCAATTCTGAGGTGGCTCTGTGAGCTGTGCAGTGATGTGATGTAGGCACCCACACGACAGAACCATGCTCTGTCAGTGGAGATGAAAGTGACAGCTTGTATGTACTTGCTCGCCACGGGCACCTTCCAGAGACCAACTGGGGACACCACAGGCATAACCCAGTCAGCCGTGTCATGCCATCTCATCCAATTCCTCAGCGCACTGCTGCCACATGTTGCGGAGTACATCCATTTCCCCAGCACACCGCCGGAGTGCACAGCAAACATACAGGAATTCCACAGGGTAGCACTTATGCCTGGCATGCTAGGGGCAATAGACTGCTCCCATGTGGCCATCCACACACCACCTGGCCCTGAGGGGGCCTCATATATAAATCAGAAGGGCTATGCTAGCATCAACTGCCAGGTGGTGTGCGATGCCAGGGGGTGCATAATCAGTGTCTGTGCCACGCACGCTGGGGGAGCACAAGATGCCTTCATCTGGCACCAGTCAGCACTGTGCCACAGATTTGAGAGTGGGGATATCCCCACTGGCCACCTAGTGAGTGAGTATGCAAACCACACGGACAATGATAGGGCCTGGAAGGGCATGGTCAGAGGTGACATGGGTAGTGGCCTACATGGCCCAGGGCAGGGCAATGCTGATCACTAAACTGACCTCCACCCTTTACACAGAGGTGACAGTGGATACCCACTCCGCCCCTGGCTGCTCACACCCTACCGGCGGCCCGTAACCCATCGCAGCAACGCTACAATGAAGCACATGCCACCACACGTAATGTCATCGAGCAGGTGTTCGGGATGCTGAAGGCACGTTTCTGTTGCCTGGACACCTCCAGTGGTGCCCTACAGTACAGCCCCTCAAAGGTCTGTGGGCTATTCCTGGCCTGTTGCATCCTGCACAACATGGCCAACAAATGTGGGATAGCCGTATGGGGACGATGAGGACGCCGGTGACAACGGTAATGGGCAGCCCCCCCTTGGGCGACGGGACCCCCAACTGCTCTGACTGGCAGAGCTGCACTGGGACACCATCATGGAGGAGCACTTCAGCCAACCCAGGTAAGTCATGGGGCCATGTGCAACCACCAGTGGCTATGGCACAACCCACAAACAAGCATGGACACACACCAGGGGTGCATGCCATCAAGGGAACTGGCCGGGCATGGAACCACACACACCACCAGGGATGGGTGAGGTCTAACATGGCACACGGTCACACACACACACACAAAAAATGCACCAGACATGCACAAAGGGTAGGAGGCACACTGACCCAGAACACCACCCCTAGCCACACACACATGTCCACAGACCACCACGCACACTGCCTGTCATTGTGTGTCTCTCAGATGCTGAGCACCATTGCACATTGGCGTACAGTGCAATGCAGGCATCATCATGCACACGCAGCTGTGGACAGCAGCCGGGAGGGTGTGCAGATGGACTGTGTGTCTGCGTGCAGGGCCGGGTACCAACCCATGCATTGCCCACTGAATGACACAATGCACATAGGGCAACATCAGACAGTAGCCACGTTGGGAGACAGGTCAGTCATGTGCCACATTGCCCCGGCCACCACAGATGCATGGGTGGCCCCGCTGAGACCCGCCAGCACTGACAGGCTAACCACTGTCCTCATGGGGTGGCACCGATGGTCCCCAAGGGGTTCCACTGCATGAACGCGACCGTGCTCATGCAGGGGTGTGCAGCACACTGAACATGCCTGCGCCAGGCATGCTCGGGATGCCGACAGCTGAACCCAGTGTCAACAAGTATGGTGTCACACGATGCTGGGAATGTGGGGGTGGACAGTGCACTGCATGGTGTCTGCGACGCATGGGCAACTAACTGTGTGCCCATTGTGGCCATGACAGCAGTGAATGCCTGTGTCTGCCTGCCAATGGCAGTGGTCACATCCTCCCGCAACCTGTCCATCCCTGCCAGGAGCAGAGCGGTGTCTCTGCTGCAACGCTCCTCTGCCTGCTCCAGAGCCACACGCAGTGCATCCACCGATGTCGCAAGCCGCATCTGCTGGTTGACTGATGCTTACAGTATGTGGGTGTGCTCATCCAAGAGGTCATCTGCCTGCTCAGCATCCTGTCCCTCAGGGTGTGCGCGGCCCTGATGTTCAGCACCCCTTGAGGGTGGGCGCTGCACATCAGGACCAGACCTGGGCATGTCCACAGGCGGTGCACTGATGCCGCCCCCTGACACTGTACCCCCAAGCCCATTGGCCAACTGCTGATGCTGCCCCTCCAGCTGCCACTACCCAGGGCTCACTAGTGCCGCCGCAGTGGCTGCAACAGTCCCACTGTCCTGTACACACACCAGTGCTGCCCCACTGGTGCTTACAGACACAGGCTTGGATGTGATGACACGCAGGCCTCCACGGCGGCACCACCCACAGTTATGGCTGCGATGTTACCTGCTGTGTGGCCATCCTGTGGCACACACGTGTCACTGCCCATGGCATTAGTGACATCATCATCGGTGATGGACCTGGCTCCAGCCCAAGTCACAGCATGCCGGCATCCACTGTTGACACGGGCAGGGCCTCCTCTGCACCTGTTCCAACAACATCAGTCTGGACATCCAGGCGGGCCCACTGTCGCACTGAGCCGCGTATTCCTGTGGAGGTGGATGGGCCCTCCTCCATCTCCATCTGACTGGCCTCAGTGGAGAGACCCACCACCGCTGACCCATGCAGATGCTCAGGATCTTTAAGGGAAAACAAAGTCGCATTACTGCACGTGACCTACCCTGCCCCCCCCCCAATAGACAGACCATGACCTACCATGCAGTGACGGGCTACCACCAATCTGGAAGCCACCACCCGGAACACCCTCAATGGCACAATGCTGCATGCTGCCAGCAACCCTCTCCTCCTGTGGGGTCAGGTGTAGAACCTCCGGCTACCCCCCACCTGTCGCAGATCATGCTGCCCTGATGGCAGCCACCTTCTCCTTAATCCTCCTCCTGTCTGTACCCATCTTCTTCTTGCACTCCTGCATGGAGAGCTGGTGGCTGCCATGCAGGTTCACAGCACGCACCACCTCCTCCCATGCAGCAGCATGGGCCTGTGGTGTTCCCTGGTGTCCGCTGAGAAGCGGCTCCTGGTCCAGGTAGGCCTCAAACAGGGCATCTGTCTCGGCCTTGGTGAAATTTGGCCTTCTCCTCTCCCACAACTCTGTTCCTCTTCTCCAACAACTTGCTCAGTCATGATTCAGCCTGTGAGAATGAAAGTTGTTACCTGTGACTGTGCAGTCCCATGCATGTCCCAAAATCCACAGTCCACAGTCCCTAACAGCATGCAACTCACCAATAGACTGCAGTAACTGACTATTGCCAGTGCAGCCCAATGTCGCACTTTTATAGCGCAATCCATGCAAATAAGGTGAGGCGCAACTTTAAGTGGATGCAAATTGCAGTGCTGCGCCATTGAATGGCTGATTGGCTGGTTTGCATATGATAGCTGAATATCGCACTTTTGCACTTTGCGCAATTGTGCTGAACGTGCTGAGCCAAGGGCGCAGTTCTGTGACATGCGCAGTACACTCCTAACCGCACATGCCCCGGTTGATGATGCAGGTGCCTGCCGCGCTGCTGACATACTGTGCGTGGGAGGCAATGCAGGGCATGGCCACCATTGTGCCAGTGGCACTACAGCGATGTTCACCTATATGGCGCTGTGGCACTGGGGCATTGTAGGCGCACTGGGGCAACAGCGCAGTAGGCCACTACTGGAGGTGGCACACAGGCACCCAATCATGCTACATGCATTGGGTTCCAATCGCACTGTGGCTGTCCGTGCGCCAGAGACCCTTGACCCTGTGCCCGACCTTTACCCCCTAGGCGCCATGCGTCAGGCATGGGTGCACCACTATCACACTGTTTGGTGACAGCACGATAGGGAATGGCAGCGCTGTACCATGCAACATCTGCACGTGGTAGAACCACACTGCACAGTGTCATTTTGACCCTGCCGAGCAAGAGAGATGATGCAGAGGAGAGCTGCCCAGTGGAGCCAGATTGAAATGGCAAACCTGGTTGCCATTGTGGAGCCACTTGTTGGCCCACTGTTTGGGGATGCACCCCTGGACAGGTCCAGGAGTCAGGTGTGGCAGGAGGTAGCTGACGTCCTGGAGGAGGCCACAGGAATGGGGCAGATGGCAGAGCAGTGCTGCCACAGATATGGGGACCTGAGGCGGAGGTACCCGGACCTGCTTGCCCACCTGTGAGTACGTGCCAGGAGGGGCATGGTGCCATAGCCAGGTAGGTGTAACGTCCATATACTTTAATCTTCCATATGGGTATCACAGTTGCATGTGTCCAGAACATGAGGGGGACCATCCGGTGTGGGGTGGGTGGGTCTGGCTGTGTGGGATTGCACACACATGGGGGCAGGGGGACTTTGCTACAGGATTGTAGTGATGTTCCTCTCTCCATGTTTGCACCTTAGGCCCAGAAGAGAGATGGCTGGCGAGGGAAAGGAGGCACCAGCTGGAAGACCGGCACACCAGGAGGGGCGAAGGTCCACAGAGGCAAAGGGACCAGCCTGATGATGGTGAGTGCATTACATCCATGATTACTATTGCATTCTGTGTAAAAGGGCGGGCAGTGGGGCATGGCCACCATCCATTGACAGCACTGCCATGCACGCAACTTGTTAGAGTCAGCACTGTCCAGTGGCACTGCATGTCTGGGAGTGCGTCAGTGGTGGTCCATGCATGCACTGGGTACATGGCTGTGCCACTGCCTTTGCACCACATAGCCATGTCACTAAACAGCCATGGTGGTGCCATGCAGGACTTGGCCGGTGGGTGTGTGCATTGGTCCGCATGGCTGTGTGCACCTGGGTAGGCAGGTCTTGTGGACACAATCACTGTGGGTGGTCACACACCATCACAGGGGCATGTCTCATGGCCGTATGCCATGCACAGTGGGTGGGCTGTATGAGGCTGTGCATTCACACCTATTGACTCTGCTCCCTTGTCCTAGGTGGATGGCAGCTGCGCATTATCTGGGAGGCACAGCAGGAAATCCTGACTGTTGCCAGGGCGTCGCTGGACATCCTGCAGAGGATCAAGAGGCTGGGGGTCAGGCGGCGTCATGACAGAAGGAGTAGCTGGAGCGGGGAGCGGGGCTCCCACTGAGCATCACACTGCCCCTGATTTCCCCTACCCCCTGGACCCACCCTCACACCCCTCCTTCCCTGTACCATTTGTTCACCCCTGCCCCTTACCCACCCCCACCTTGTTTGTGGCTCTCCCCCCATACATTTGTAAATAATTGTACATAGTTTTGTTTGATGTTTTTGAATACATTTCTTTTGATATGACTACTGTGGTGGTCTCTGATTTGCAGCAGGCTATATGTGCTCAGCTGCAATGGTGTGCATGGCGTCAGGGGTGGTGCAGTCATGGGTATGTGTGTGTGTCCGTAGGGAAGTGACTATGGTGTGGGAGTAGCTATCAGTCACTGTCTGTGGTGTGTGTGTTGTTTTCTGTGCACTGGATGACTGTGTGCGGTTGTCCATGGTGCATGCTCTGTGTCCATGTCAGCCCGTCCATGGCCTGTGCAGCTGACACCCATGCATGTCTGTGACCTGCACGGTCTGCTGGCATGTCAGTGGTGGCTGTCCATGCAGGGCAGCCACTGTACCCCTCAGAATGCTGGGTTGCCTCCTGTCACTGGTGTGGTGCATGTCTGCCTCGGGTGACACTGTGGCCTCTGCTGTTGTTGTCCCACCTCCATGCTGTGGCTTGTGTGTGTTGCAGGGGATGTGCACCACTGTCTGTGACTTGTGCTCCAGGCAAATGCTGGTGGTGTACAGGTCCACAGTGCCTACGCAGGGTGGCTGGCACTCCATGGAGGACTGCTGGCCATGTGTACATGGTTTCCATGGCCCCATGCTGGGGGCTTGGTTGCCCCACTACTGCATCCCTGTGTTGGTGTGCCCTTGGGTATGGGTGGGTGTTTGTCCATGCACTGTGTTGCATCCGGTATGGTGCATGCTTCCAAGCACCACTGTGGGTGTCTGTGCTGGCTGTTGTGGCCAGTGCTGGGTCGGGTGTGTCCTTGAGAGCATGTGCAGGGTGCTGTACCACTGGTGGTGGGGTCCAGGGCATGCCCTGTCATGTGTGGGGTACCTCGTCTGCCAAAACATAGTCAGTCTCTCAGCTGTACCTCGGGGGGGGCTGGGCTGTGCGTGGTGACACTGTGTATGCCGTCGTTGAATCGCTGTGTGCTGCCACCTGCTGATGGGTGCTCGTGGTGGGGCTGCCTTGCATGGTTCTGTGGTGCACAGGGTTGCATTGTCACAGTGGGAGTGGTGACATGCATGGGGTATCCTGCACTGGTGGATGCTGCTCCTGGGCAGGGTGTCTGGAGGTCATGATGCAGGATGTGCTCTGCATTGGGGGGATGGTGTGGCACGGGGTGGTCGGCCCTCCTTGTGTGCCCTTCACAGCTTGCCAGGAGGTGTGATGGGGCACCATGGCCCAGCTGTGGGTTGGTTGCTTGTCTCCATGGGCCAGTGGTTATTCCAGCCCTCCCCCAGTTGTGCAGTGCATGGGGTGTGGGGGGACGATGTCTGTTCTGCTGTGTGTTCCTCTGCCCATCTGTGGCATGGGTGGTGGGCTACTGCATCCCTGGTTGTGCTGTTGCATTGCTGCCCTGCTGCTGGGGGGCATCCCTGGTTGCGCTATGGCGCATCTGTAATGCTCAGCTGAACATCCCTTGTTGCACTATGGCGTATCAGATATGCTCAGCTTCCCCTCCCCAGTTGTGCTATGGCGCAGGTGGTGTGATATTCAGTCGTCGGCTGTAGGCGCATCTTGGCCAGCACAGTTTTTGAATATCACGCCTCTTGCGCATGGGCGCAATGGACTTGCGCTTGCTCCTGCTGTTGCGCACTTTTTGGGCGCAGTTTGAATATCTGGGCCAGAGTGTCCAAATCTGTCTCTACCATATGTTTAAAAACTTTTAACGCTGCGCTCTGTGGTGGGAAAAAAGTCGAGACAGATTTGAAAACGCTTCCATTAATAGTCCCACTTTGGTTAGAGTCATTATTCTGTTCCTTAACAAAACAGAAAGATTTCAGGCCAAGATATCGGATGGCTAAGTTAATATCTCCAATGGTTTCAAACTTGTTGGCAGGCACAGTCGGGGCAATGTTCAGACCCTTACTTAAAACCATGGTTTCAGCAGTCGTTAAGTCATAATGAGAAAGGTTGATTACCTGTAGCTACTCCGGTGCTTCTACGAGTGTCTGTTGTTGTGGTACCTGGGACTGCGATGCGGCTGGAAAACATCCCTGATCATGACATCTACCTCCTCTTCCCCCTCCGCATCCTTCTCTGTCACCATTGTAGTCTTCTCTTCCAGTTTCTTGTAGTTTGGGACTCTGTACGGCACATACATAGGAGCTGTTTCCAGTCTGTCCATGTGAAAATGTTTCTTTGGATTTAGTTCCTCAACATCTGACTCACTGGCACTACTGAATTCCAATGAAACATGTCTCTCTGTTTTTTAAAATGCCCCATGGATTATTTTTCCAACTGTATATCTGATTGAATTTATAATATTGTTTGTCACTAATACATTTTACTTGTTTTGCTGCTTTAAGTTTATTATCCAGTTTATTAATATAAGCTTTCAATTTTTGATTTAGCATATCAAACTTTTTATGGTTGCTAAATTTCAGTACTTCTTTCTCTCTATTTTTTTATTTCTGCTTTCAATACATCCTCTCTTTCTTTCAATAATTAATTTAATCAGTTTAAAACTGGCTTCACTCAAAATTTCTTCCCAAGCTTTAAAAAAGGCTTCTTTTTCTTGTCCACATGCTAGATTTTTAATCAATCTTAAACCCTTGGGAATTCTGTTTACAGCCACATAAGCCTCCAAATTCATTTTATTCAAAATGTACATCTCCATTGGTGTGTGACCTTTTCTAATTCTCGAAATACCACCAACAGCGAATGTTCACTTGAAGCTTGGTTCACATTTCCATACTTTCCACTAGGAAAGGATTATTTTTGACCACAGCATCCAATAATTCTGTCATGTAACCTAGAGGGTCTGCGTGGCTATCGGGAAACACCAAATTAGGAGAGGTTTCTAACAACATTTTGGACTAGGACCAATAAGTGCTCCTCCTATGGTTTTATGCTTGGAGGCTATTCTGAATCTCCTACAGCAACCTGTGCTCTAAAGCTCCCACTAAAACATATAAGTTCCACAAAGAAGCAGGCACAAGGATATGGTGCTACTATGCCCAAAATTGAAACAAAAACACAAGAAAAGGCAGAGCACACACTAGCCACATATTTTCAAGGGTATTACAGAGGCAAAAAGATGCCTGATGCATTTCAGATGCTTCTTACATCCTTTCTCAAAGGCTAAAATCTCTTTCACATGTGACCATTAAATACACACAAAGCAAATAATGTCATTATGACATCACTCATAAAACAATTCATTGGTCTAACTTAATGACTAACAGTACACTTATGACATCACTAATTAGTGATCAGTAATAACTAAATACCCATATTTTCCATATAAACCGCGATGGTCTAATGTCAAGATCAAGGCAATTTAACATAGATATCAATATATCAATGGGAATAGGGGGAAGAATTCTCCCCCCCCCCATTCCCATTGATATATTGATATACTGATATCTATGTTAATTGCCTTGATCTTGACATTAGGCCATCATGGTTTATGTGGAAAATGTGGGTATTTAGTTGTTATTACTGATCACTAATTAGTGATGTCATGAGTGTGCTGTTTGCTATTTGTATTTATGTCATCACCTGTTTAGTATTTTAATTAGAATGTGTTAGTCATTAAGTTACACCAATGAATTGTTTTATCATGAGTGATGTCATAATCAGTCCTGGGGCCAGTCCTCTTCAATATCTTCATCAGTGACATTGCAGATGGACTGTAGGGTATGGTTTGTCTGTTTGCAGATGACACCAAGATCTGCAACAGAGTAGATGATCCAGATGGGCTGGGCAGAATGAGAAGAGATCTGGATAAATTAGCAAAATGGTCAGAAGAGTGACAACTGGGGTTTAATGGAAAGAAGTGCAAGATCATGCACATAGGGAAGAGAAACCCTGAAGCCACCTGTAGGCTGGGAAGGGAGCTGCTGGCAGTCACAAGGGAAGAAAGAGACTTGGGCGTCATCATCACCGATGACCTGAAATCATCCAAGCAGACTACTAAAGCAGTAAGTAAAGCTAGAGGGATGTTAGGGTGTATTAGTAGGGGTATCAAGTCAGAAGAGGGAGGTAATAATCCCTCTTTGCAAGACACTGGTTAGGTCCCATCTGGAGTACTGCGTGCAGTACTGGAGGCCACACCTTCACAAGGACATGAACCAAATTGAGGCAGTCCAGAGAAGGGCAACCAAAATGGTGCAGGACTGCATCAGAAAACATATGAGGACAGATTAACGGAGCTCAATATGTATACCCTAGAGAAAAGGAGGGAAGAGAGGTGATATGATCAAAACATTCAAACACCTTAGGGGCATTAACAAGGTGAAAGAGTCTAACATGTTTCAATATAAGAAAAATAGCAGAACAAGAGGACATAGCATGAGATTGGGGGAGGCAGATTAAGGGTAATGTGAGGAAGTTCTTTTTCACAGAAAGGGTGGTGGATGCATGGGACGGCCTACTTCAGGAAGTGGTAGATATGAATACAGTGCAGAGCTTCAAAAAGGCTTGGGATAGGCATAAGGGAGCAATACAGATGAGTATGAATAGATAGGCCATTGACAGAGCAAAGGTCGATGGCACATTCATAAGGTAGAAAAAGATATGGGCAGACTGGATGAGCCTTGCGGTCCTTATCTGCCATCAACTTCTATATTTCTGTGTTTCTATAATGACATTATTTGCTTTGTGTGTATTTAATGGTCACATGTGAAAAAGATTTTAGCTTTTGAGAAAGGATGTAAGAAGCATCCGAAACGTGCCAGGCATCTTTTTACCTCTGTAATGTATATTTAAATAATTTTTTTATGGACCAGTGCCTTTGAAAATATATGGTTAGTGTGTGCTGTGCCTTTTCTTGTGTTTTTGTTTTGATTTTGGGAATAGTAGTACCGTGTCCATGTGCCTGCTTCTTTGTGGAAACAGTAAGTGAAGATAATTTAGAATACCTTCCAAGCAGAACTGATATGTGAAGCATATTAAAATGAACCTTCACAAATACAGAATGTAACAATGGAGAGTTGAGATAATCCAGATACTTTCCACAGGCATGGGATTTCTTGATCAAAAGATAATAAACCACAAGACTAGTCTGAATATCAGGGACATATTGAATTGTTAAGCAATATCTACTCACCTTTCCTGTGCCAATTTATAAACTACTAGACTATCCATATTATAACAGAAGTTCCAGATATTGGCTAGGCCAATATTTTTTGTTTGTTTTTCTTGGAATCAGGCATCAGCTTGATACTCTATATTTGCTTTAAGGGATACAATAACTAGTCATCATATTCCCTTTAGGATTACAGGGTTAACACTCTGGCTTGGTTTGTATTGTTTGTTAATTATTGATGTTTACATAAAATTTGGGGGGAGCAAAGAATGGGAGAGAGATTTGTTTCCCCTTCCTCTTTCTCTCTCCCCGTCTTCCCTCCCTCCCTCCTCTTTAAAGTTAATTATAACTGACCTAGATAATGAAGAAAAGATTCCCACATAAAAGTCAAACTGAAGTTTCTGTCCATCTTGATTACAAAAAAAAATCTTTCTAAATTTGCACACTCTGTTAATAGATTTAACCAATTCCTAATGTGCAGAGGGGTTTAATCTTTCCAATGTTGTAATATGAGGTTTTTTTTTTTAGCATTTATTAGTGCAAGATTCAGAAATTATTTTTTTTCCTTATTCAATTCCTCTTTAGTTCAGAAAGTTCTGCCAGATAATAAGATGCTTGGATCAAAAGGAAAATCCAAACCCACACTGTGCTAATTATTGACCTAATGTTGTCCCAAAAGTCTTTCAATTCCAGACAAGTAATGAAAATATGTAAAAATGATCCTACTGCTTCCACTGCTTCCATACATCTGGGATACTTGTATGATATGTATTATTAAATTTGTGTAGTTTTGCTGGGGTGTAGTATACTCTGGGCCAGATATTCAAAATGGTTGCGCCATGAGCAATAGGGTTGCGCTAGCGCAAGTCCGAAAATGCACCATTCTGCGATATTCAGCGGGAGGCAGTTGCGCCACCGAAAACATGCTGAGCAACAGCGCAATGCAAATTAAGGCATGCGCAACCAAAGCGGGTGGCACCATGCATAAAGAGCGCAATGCGATATTGAAAGGCTTGTGCAATGCACAACAGCGGATCAGCTGGAAGGTGCGCCACGGCGGAAATGAGCTAAAATAAAAAGGCTCAAAGAAGAGGCACAAGAACGCTACAGGGAAGCCACATGAGGCAGGGAGAGAGACAAGGCAAGAGGGACAAAGAGGGCAGGCCAGGGAGATCCCAGGACAAAATAGGGGCAAGGGAAGGTGTGTGGGGCCACAGACTGCAGAGGCCAGTAGGTGTACCCGGTGCAGTGGAGGTAGCAGTCAGGACAGCGGGGGTAACAGAGCAACAACAGCCAGGGGGGGAACACAAGCCAGGGACATGGACAGTGCCAGCTTCCACATGGAAGCTGTAATGAGGGGGGTGAGAAGGCATGCTGCAGGGGGACATGGCCGTGGAAGGTCCATCGGCGGTACGCCCCCAACAGGCAGTACCGTGCCCGCATCAGCTTTGAGCTGTACATGGATGTTGAGATTGTGGGCCAGTACCACCTGAACAGGGCAATACTGAGGCGGCTCTGTGAGCTGTGCAGTGATGTGATGCAGGCACCCTCACGACGGAGTCACGCTCTGTCAGTGGAGACAAAGGTAACAGCCTGCATGTGCCTGCTCGCCACCGGTACCTTCCAGAGGCCAACAGGGGACACCACAGGCATAACACAGTCAGCCACGTCATGTATCCTCACCCAATTCCTTAGTGCACTGCTGTCAAATGCTGCGGAGTACATCCATTTCCCCAGCAATGTGGCAGAGCATACAGCAAACATGCAGGAGTTCCACAGGGTAGCAAGTATGCCTGGCGTGCTAGGGGTGATAGACTGTACCCATATGGCTATTTGCATGCCACCTGGCCCCGATGGGGCCGCATACCGAAACTGGAAGGGGTTCACCAGTGTCAACTGCCAGATGGTGTGTGATGCCAGTGGGCGCATCATCAATGCCTGTGCCACACACCCTGGTGGAGCACATGATGCCTTCATATGGTACCAATCTGCACTGTGCCATCGATTCAAGAGTGGGGAAATCCCCACAGGACATCTAGTGGATGAGTATGCATGTAGGAGTGGCAAAGTTGGGGCAAGGGTGGGAAAGCCACAGGTGCCATGGTAGTGCCACACAGGGCTATGGGCAAGATGGACCTGAATATGATACTTAACTCCACCATCTCCACACAGGTGACAGCGGATACCCACTCCATCCCTGGCTGCTCACACCCTACTGGTGCCCCACGACCCCATCGCAGCAATGCTATAATGAGGCACATGCTGCCACATGCAACATCATTGAGCAGGTGTATGGGATGCTTAAGGCACGCTTACGATGCCTAGACACCTCCAGCGGTGCCCTACAGTACAGCCCCTCAAAGGCCTGTGGGATATTCCTGGCATGTTGTATCCTGCACAACATGGCCAAAGACTGTGGGATAGCCATACAGGTCAAGGAGGGGGACAGCGATGGGGACGCCGGTGATGCCGGTGAAGATGGGGATGAGCAGCCCCCCTGTGAACGGCGGGACCCCCGACTGATCCGGCAGGCCCAGCTGCACCGGGACACCATCAGGGAGGAGCATTTCGCATGACACAGGTAAATCATGGGGCCATGTGCAACCAACACTGTCTAGGCACAACCCGCAGGCACACAGGGTAACACACCAGGGGTGCATAACGTCAAGGGGAGTGGAAGGGTCAGGCGCATACACACACCATCAGGGAGGGTGAATAGTTACATGCTATATGGAGACACACACACACCAGGCACCGGCGTGACATGGGCAGGGTGCACAGCAGAGCAGGAACAGACATGTGAAACACACAGATCCATGGACCACCCCACCACCTGTACTGTCCAAATCGTGTGTCAGATGCTGGGCACCTTGCACCTTGGTGCAGTACAATGCAGGCATCATCGTGCACCGCACCTGTGGACAGCAGTCGGGTGGGTGTGCAGGTGGTCCATGTGTCAGCGTGTTGGGCAGGGCACCCACCAGTGCACTGCCCACCACAGCACAGTACACACAGGGCAGCACCAGACAGGGTCCACACTGGGAGACAGGTCAGTCAGGTGGCACTGTGCCACAGCCACCTCGGATGCATGGGCGGCCCGGCCGTGACCCAGCAGCACTGGCAGGCTGAGCAAGGGCCACATGGGGTGGCACCGATGTACCACCAGGGGTCCCACTGCATGAGCGTGACCTTGTCCGCACAGGGGTCTGCAGCATGCTGAACATACCTGCACCAGGGGTGCTCGGGATGCCCACAGCGGAACCCAGCGTCGACAGGCTGGGTGTTTCACAACACTGGGAATGGGGAGTGGAGAGCGTACTGCATGGGGTGCACGGTACAGGGGCACCTGACTGTGTGCCCAATGCGGCCACGACAGCGACCAATGCCTGGGTCTGCCTGTCAATGGCGGCTGTCACATCCATCCGCATCTGGACCATCTCTGCAAGGATCATTGCATTGTCCCTGCTGTGCTGCTCCACAGCCACACACAGTGCCTCCACGGACGATGCAACCCGCATCTGCTGCTGTACTGATGCCCGCAGCAGGCGGGTGTGCTTGTCTAGCGGGTAGTCTGCCACCTCGGCAACCTGTTCCCCAGGGTATGGAAGGGCCTGATGCTCAACACCCCTTGAGGGTGGGTGCTGTTCACCAGGACCAGGTATGGGCAAGTCAACAGGTGGTGTGCATGTGCCACCGCTGAAGCCTGTACCCCCAGACCTGGCGGGTGACTGCTGCTGCTGCCCTTCCAACTGCTGTTACCCAGGGACCAGTCGTTCCACTGCTGTGTCCGCAACAGTGCCAGAGACCTGCACAGCCACCGGTGCTGCCCAACCGGTGCCGCCAGACACTGCCTGGGACTGTGCTGATGTGCTGGCACACATGTTGGAACCAGCTAGGTCCAGGGGCACGTGCTGTCCTGCTTTGTGTCTGCAATGAGACACACACGTGTCACTGCCCATTGCGGTACTTGCATCATCAGTGGTGCAGGTTCGTGCAACAGCCACAGTCACAGCATGCTGGCATGCTTGCATGCCAGACTGCTGTGACACAGGATGGGCACCCCCCACACCTGACTCACCGACATCGGAGATGGCAGCCAGGCGTGCACACTGGTGCAATGCATGCCGGCTGGCAGCAGAGGTGGATGGACCCTCCTCCAACTCTGGCTGGATGTCCACACTGCATGGTCTCACCACCACCGTCCCCTGCAGATGCACAGGATCTGTAACAGGAAGTGAGAACATGTTAGTGCATGTCATCAACCTCTCCCCCCACCACCATGGCATACCGTGCAGTGATGGGCTTCCACCTGTCTGGATGCCACCTCCTGGAACGCCCTCGATTGCACTGCACTGCATGGATGCAGCCAGACGTTCCTCCGCCGGGGTCAGCTGCACCACCTCTGGCTGGCTCCCGCCTGTGGCAGTGCGTGCCGCCCTGAGGGCTGCCACCTTTTCTTTCACCCGTCTCCTGTCGGTCCCAATCTTTTTCTTACATTCCTGCACGGAGCGCTGGTGGCTTCCGTGCAGGCTTACGGCGTGTGCTACCCCCTCCCATGCAGCAGCACGGGCCTGAGGGGTGCCCCGCCATCCACTAAGTAGTGGCTCCTCATCCAGGTAGGCCTGGAAGAGTGCCTCTGTCTCGGACTTCGTGAAGTTGGGCCTCCTCCTTCACCCACCATCATCCTCCTCACCCAGTCCTTGCTCGGCCATGTCGGTCTGAATGGGTGGAAGTGGACCCTGTCACTGTGCAGTATACAGCATTATCCCATGACCATTGCCCAGAACATCACACAGCATGCAACTCACCTCTCACCTGCAGTAACTGACTCTGGCCACATGGGTGACTGTCCTACATTTATAGCACAATGCATGCAAATTAGTAGTGGAGCAACTTTAATGAGATACCGTCGTGCCAATCGCCTTTGAATGGCTGATCAGATGATTTGCATATGTCGGCTGAATATCGGCGCTGTTAGCTTTTCCATATCTGGTTGTGCCGGCTGAGCCAATGGCGCAGTTCTGTGACTGCGTAGTACACCGCATTGCGCATGCCCAGGTAGCTGACGCAGGCATCTGCTGCACTGATGACATGCTGTGCGTGATCAGCAATACAGGACAAGGCCACTATTGTGCCAGTGGCGCTACAGCGCTGGGCACCACATAGCGCTGTGGCACACCTGCGCAATAGTACACTGTGGCACTGGCACGCAGGTGACCGATCGCGCTGGACCTGTAGATGTCTGATGGTACTGTGCGTGGCCTTGCGCCACAGACCCATGACCTTGTGCACAACCTTTGCCCCCGCTGTACGTCTGGCATGTCTATGGCTCTATTGCGCTGTTCGGTAACAGCGCGATGTGGACCGACGGCACTATACGAACAGCGCGATAGGGACTGATGGAGTTGTATTGCGCAACATTTCCACGTGGGGTTACCGCACTGCGGAGTGCCATATTGTCTACTATACAACTGCAGGGATGGCACGCAGGAGAGCTCCACAGTGGAGTGCGTTGGAGTTGGACAACCTGGTGGCTGTGGTGGAGCCCCACCATGGGTCACTGTTTGGGGGAGAACCCCTGCACATGGCCCGCACCCATGTGTGGCAGCAGGTGGTGACAAATCTGGAGTAGGCCACTGGGCAGCGGAGGACTCCAGAGCAGTGCAGGCACCGGTATGGTGACCTCCGCAGGAGGGAGCGGGAACTGCTTGAGCACCTCAGGTCATGTGCCAGGAGGGGCATTGTGCCTAGGCCAGGTGGGTGTGCTGTCTATGCACCTGTATTGTCCGCATGGGTGACACTGTGTAATGTGACCTGCGCATGGGGGTGGGTTGGGCTATGGTTTGCTGTGAAGGTGTTTGCAGGTGTGTGCTGTACGGGTCTGGTTGTGTGGGCAGGCACACTCAATGGGGCAAGGGGCTGTCTGCTTTGAGATCTCACTGATGTGTTTCTCTTCATTTGTCTCCCACAGACGTGGAGGAGCGGAGGCAGGCCTGGGCTGAGGCATGGAATGGCGGTGCAGGGGTGGCTGGCAGAGGTGGCATAGGTGTTGGGCCACAGCAGCAGCAGCAGCGGCTTGATGAGGGTGAGTGTCATTACATCATGGATGCTATTGCATGCTGAGGGGGGCACGGCCACCATCTATGGACAACACTACCATGCACGCAACAAGTGACAGTCATCACTGTCCAATGGCACTGCATGTCTGTGTGTGCATCACTGGTGGTCCATGCATGCACTGGGCACATGGCTGTGGCATTAGCATCCCACCACGTAGCCATGTCACTGAAAAGCCTTGGTTGTGCTGTGATGGACATGGGCGGTGTGTGTGTGTGCAGTGGTACACATGGCTGTTGCTGCCTGGTTGGGCATGTCTTGTGCACGGTCACTGTGGGTGGGTGCAGTCCACCACAGGAGTGGGGCACTTGGCTGTATGCCATGCATGATGGGTGGGATTCAGGGATGTGGACAGTCACAGCCATTGACTCTGATCCCTTGTCCTAGATATCCAGATCCTGCGACGAATGGAGCGGACACTGCAGCGGCTGACACAGGTGGCCATTGACTCTCTCGCCATCCTATTGGACCTTCAGTGGCATAGAGTACGGTGCAGGAGGAGGCCCCGGGCCCAGCACCAGGCAGCAGGAGGGCAGGCTGGCAGGCGGTAGCTGCCCATCACCTCACCCCACCTTCCCTCTCCTGGTTGTTCACCCCTGCCCCTTACCCACCCCTACCTTATATCCATACCCCCACCCCTGCTTTGTATATATATGTATGTACATAGTTCTATTTGCTGTTCTTCTTATTCTTGTTTATTACATTTATATATTTTGATATGAATACTGTGGTGGTCTCTGATTTGCAGCTGGCTATAGGTGCTCAGTTGCAGTGGTGTGCATGGCATCTGGGGTGGTATGGTCATGGGTATGTGTGTGCATGTGGGGTGGTGTCTCTGGTGTGGGTGTGGCTTTCAGTCAGTATTGCCGTGTGCTGCCACCCACTGCTGGGTGCTCATGGTGGGTTTGGCTTGTATAGTTCTGTGGTACACGAGGTTGCAGTGTGCCGGGGGATGCATGGGGATTCCTGCAGTGCTGGTCACTGCTCATGGGTGGTGTCTTGGGGTCACAGTGCAGGGTATGCTGTGCACAAGGGGGGGCTGCTGTACACTGGGGTGGTCCGCCCCCTTTGTGTGGCAGTCTCAGCTTGCCAGTGGGTGTGCTGTGGTAATACAGCCGGGATGTGTTTTGTTTGCTTGTCCCCATGGTCCGGTGGCTATTCCATCCCTCCTCCAGTTATGCTGTGCTTGGGGTGTGGGGGTACATTGTTGGTTCTGCAATGTGTCCCTGTGCCCATCTGTGGCATGGGTGGTGGGCCCCTGCCTACCTCCCTGGTTGTGCAGTTCCAATGCTCTGCTGCTGGGGGTCTCTCTGCTTGTGCTATGGTGCCTCTGGACTGCTCAGCTGGGCTGCCTTTGTTGCGCTATGGCGTATCGTCTCTGCTCAACTTCCCCTTCCTGGTTGCGCTATAGCACAGGTTGTGCGATATTCAGACGTTGGCTGGTTGTGCAATTTGGCTTGCTCCATGTTTGAATATCGTGTCTATTGCGCATGTGCGCAATTGACTTGTGCTTGCTCCTGCTGTTGCGCACTTTTTGGGCGCAGTTTGAATATCCGGCCCTCTATGAATAACATTAAATTGGATTGGTTTCTGCTTATTATTTTTTTGAGTTTGAAAACTGATGACATAAACTCTGAGCACTGCATCTCACTTAATTTTACATTAATATCTTTTTGTATGGCATTTTGTACTTTCATTGATAGGAAAAATGTAAAAAAATTCTGGAGGAAAAGAAAATGTCCTATCAGTTTTTTATTTGGGGTTTTAATAATCAGAGCATCTTCAAATGGAGACAATGGTAGATCATTATAATTTTCTACTCTCTAATAAAATCTTTAACTTGAAGATATGCTAAGTAATGACCACCTTCAAGATTATGTTGTTCTTTTAAATTAGCAAAGTTGAGAAAATGCCTATTTTCACAGAGGTGTCTTTACTGGTATACAACTTTCTCTTCCCAAATATGGATAAAAAGATTATTTTTTATGGTTGGAATTCTATAAACAAATGTTATGTACAAGAAAGAAGATATTTAATTCTTCCATCCAATAATGGCATGAGCTTGTTGTCATGTTTTGACTGATAGCTTTGTGGTGGATAGACAGGAGGTGAACTGATTAGTCAAGTCTGGGTGAAGAGCTCCAGTGAGAAACTTAAATGGCTAGACTGCTGTTTCTATTTTGATCCCACTTGATCTTTTATTGGAGTCACATCATCTGCTTCATTGTTCTATTTGGCTGGCAAAGCAGTACCAACATAAGTTTGGGAGTCCCGAACTTACATGTGATGTTGGTGCATATAACTTTTGGGTGAAAGACTTAGTTTTTTTTGTTCTGCCAGATAGAATTCATTATCTTTGTTTCTATTTTGCTAAAAGTTTTTTTGAAATCCATATAGGGAGAGTTTAAAAGAGAAATAATACCATCAAGAGGATATTAATTTTAATGATGTTAATTCTGCCTATAAGAGTCAAGGGGAGTAGAACCCATCTTTCTAAGTCTGTAAATTTTTTTGTAGTAGTGAGTCATAATTTATTTTAAATAATGCTGCTCTGTCTTGGGAAATGATGACTTCTAGATATCTAAATTATGTATTTATATCATTAAAAATCAGATTGTCTTGAGTAGTGAATTCCTTATGTATCAGGAGTGTGTGCAGTATATGTATAAATAAATCTGGTTAATTTTATAACCTGATACAGCTGAAAAATCTGAAATTATAGTAAATAATGTGGTCATAGAAGCCAGGGTATCATTCAGATAGATCAAGACATTGTCAGCATATAGGGATGTCACATGACATACTCCATCAACCATTATACCAACAAATTTGTTGCCTTGTCTAATTGCTTGGGTAAGTGGTTCTATAAAGATAGAAAAAAGGAGGAGGGGGAGAGAGAGAGAGAGAGAGAGAGAGAGAGAGAACAGCCCTGTCTTGTTCCTCTTTGAAGTTTAATGTATGAAGATACAGTATTTGATCATTTGTTCTGATTCTTGCCTTAGCAGCTTTATACATTAGTTTTATCAGTTTTCTAAATTTTTCTACAAAACCAAATTTTTCTAACACACTGAGAAGAAAATCCCAGTCGATACTATCAAATGCTTTTTCTGCATCTAGAGCTATTAGTGCTGATTTCTTTTTGAATTAGATGTTTCCATCAAATTTAAAGTTCTTCTGATATTGTCTGCAAGTTTCCTACCCTTGAAGAAGCCAATTTAGTCTGGATGGATAACTTTATGTATGACCTTAGTAAGCCTTTTAGCAAGAATCTTCATAAATATTTAATATTCTGTATTTAGTAGTGATATGGGTGTATAAGAGCCTCAAGTTTCTGCAGTTTATTCTGGTTTTAAGATCAAAAAAATTATATGGTTCATCAAAGATGGGGGAGACTATTCTCCTTTAGAAAACTATTGAATAGTTTGAGTAGAAATAGGAATAATTCATCCTTGAAATGTTTGAAAAACTCCCCTCCAGAGTCATCTGGACCAGGTGACCTAGCACTGGCCAGCTCTGAAATGGAGTCAGTAGTTTCTTGTTCATAAAACTCATGGTCCATAATGACTTTTTCTTCCTCACTCAGTTGTCTTAAATTGAGAGTGGAAAGAAATATATTTATTTTCTGTATATTAGGTTTTTCTTCTGGTGTGCAAACTTTGGTATATAATCTAGTAAATATTTCATTTACGTTCCTTGGGTCATGTGAGCATACTCCTTGTTAATCTTTTATTGCATTAATTGTATAATTGGCTTTTTCACATTGTAGTTGAAAAGTCAATTATCGTTCTGACTCAAGCACTCATGATAACCCCCCCGCTTGCATGTGCAGTCATAATTTGATTTAATCTATCTATTAGATATTCTTCAGTGGTGGAAATAATGAATTTAGCCTCAGCTAAGGCCAGTTCTTGTTCCAAATGATTTAGAATTTGAGATTCTAATTTATTTGTTTGGGTGGTACATGAAATGTATATACCTTATACAGAAGCTTTTAATGCATCCCAAATCATTCTTATCTAAGTTTCTCAAGTGAAATTATTTGTCTGAAAGCATCAATCTTGTTTTTATTAGATTAGTGAAGACTATCTCCCAATAATTTTTTTTTTTTTATCAAATTTCCATATTTTGTCCTTATGTTGTGGCACCCATTTGGAAAACAATAGTAACTGAAGAATGGTTTTGTGCAGTAAGGTTTTTTAAATTAGGCAAAAATCAATAGGGGAATGAAATTTGCATGAAGTTGAGTAGAAGGAGTAAATGTCCAGCTTTGGGTGGGTGTGTCTAAATGGCTTCTTCAAATTAAGATCTTCCACAGAGTTTAATATTTGAAACAGCTTTTTGTTTTCTTTCTATGGTAGCTGGACTTCTATTTAACTGGTTCAGTGCAAGGTTAAAGTCTCCCACAACAATATAAGGAGCTGGGAATTGAGATAAGTCTATAAAAAAATTAACAAAAAATAGGGATCGTCCTCATTAGGAGCCTATGTATTAGCAATAGTAAAAGCTTGGAAATGTTGTTTAATATTTTTAATAGAGTACCTACCCCTAGCATTAGAATAGTGATCCATAATTAAGAAGTTGGCAGAATTTTTAATCAGTGTTGCAGTACCTCTAGCTCTGGATGAGAATTAAGAATTTGCCCCTTTTGCCCATAATAAACTTTTTAAATACTTGAAATCATTTTACTGAGAAATGTGTTTCTTGTAATAAAACGATATCACTAGCTTTTCTTTGGCACCGATTATTTTCCTGAATTTTATACAATGATTATTTTCCTGATTTTTATACAGTTCTTTGCTCCCTTCATATTCTATGATGTTAAGTTTAATTTAACCATTTGTTTTATATATTTTGCTGTTTTATTGAGTCTAATTTTTTGTAATCCAAGACAAAGAGTGTCCTGATTTTAGTTTTTCCTTACTTCCAGGTTAAATTCTAGAATGGTGAGTCTCTTGATTCCTATGTTTTTCCTATGCTATGAGGATTGCCCCTTCCCTATACCCTCCCTCCTTTTTTCCATCCCACTTGTTCCCTATGAAGGCCTAAAGAGGTGAAACTGAAAAATGAAAATAAATATTAGCCTAAAAAAAAAAAAAAAGAAAAACACATGGAGACTCAGTACCCCCTTCCCCCAATTTTGGTTCAAGACAAATGATAGACACCTAGTGCATAGAAACATATAATCTGATGACGGATAAGAGTTGCGTGGTCCACCCAGTCTGCCCAATTTATTCATTTTTCTATCTTTATTTTTGCTGTAGACTCACTTGATCTATGGTACTGTCTCTTCCCCCTTTCTTACCCATTTGAGTCCCTTGTGTCTATTTCAGGCTTTTTTTAACCCCACCACTGTTTTGGTCCCAGTTACCTCAGTTAGAAGGCTGTTCCAGGAATCCACCACTTTTTCTGTGAAGAAATACTTCCTCACATCTCTCCTGTACCTTCACCCTCCAGCTTCATATCATGTCCCCTTGTTTTTCTGAAAAATGTTCCTCTCCTGTATTTTATTAACTTCCATGAGGTATTTAAAGGTCTGATGCTAATCCCTTCTCTCCTGCATGGAGTACATATTGAGTTCCTTTAGCCTCTCCTCATAGGACTTATGATGCAGAACCTGGACCATTTTGGTAGCCTTTCTCTGGACCACCTCCACTCTGTCTCTGTCCTTCCTGATATGCGGTCTCCACAACTGGACACTGTACTCAAGGTAGCATTTTACTAGTGATCTATATATGGGCAACACCACCTCCATTTTTCTGCTGGTGATACCTTGCTTATGCACCCCAGCATTCCACTGACTCTCCTGACTGCCTTGTCACACTGCTTGGCCAGATTTAGGTAATCCAATATGACTACCCAAGGTCTCTTTCCTGCTTGGTCATTTTCAGTATCACTCCATCCATTATTTTGCACTTTTTTTGCATTAAAACCCAGCTGCCATATCCTTGAGCACTCCTTCAGTTTTTTTTTAAGATCCATGCCTGTCATTTCCACTCCCTTGGAGTGTCAAACCTGTTGCAGATCTTGGTGTCATCTGCAAAGAGGCAGATCCTCCCTTCCAACTCATTTGCTATGTGACTTATAAAGACATTAAAGAGGACCGGTCCCAGCACTGAAACCTGTTGTACCCCACTGGTCACCCTCCCTTCCTTAGAGTGAACTCTGTTTACCACTACCTTCTGTCTCCTATCCTCTAACCAATTTCTTACCCTGGTTACCACCTTCTTTCCCACCCCAAGCTACCCAGCTTGCCTAACAGTGTCCTATATGGAACAGTGTATAAAGTCTTGCTGAAATCCAGGTTAGCCACATCCACTTTGTTACTGGCACTTGATGCCAGGACAGTGGGCTACAAGGCTTACTAACTGTAAGGCTCAGGGGGTTAAGTCTTTTATTAATAAAACTGTAATATAAATGTTCTCCTTTCTTCCCTCTTACTCTCCATTCTTCATATGCCTCTGCTTTTTTCCCCCTTGTGGTTACTATGTATGTCTACTGACTTACCACTCATTTAATTTCTACGAGTATAACAGTGTGGTTTATACTCCTGTATGTGTACGTGCGTGTGTGTGTGTGTGTGTGTGTGTGTGTGTGTGTATCTTGGCAAAAAACTTTATTAATGCATCAGTTAGGGTTCCAGTGGCAAAAGTTTGGAAATGTGGAGTCAGGGTTTCCAACCCTAACATTCCACCCCCACTGTGCAGGCAGCAGCAGGCATGGGGGGTGTGCCTTGGGGTTGTCAACAATAATGCTCACCCCATTCCATGTGTAAGTAAGCTGAGACTGGTACAGTACAGGAGAATAGGGTGAGCATTAGGGTGACAACCACAAGGCACCCCCCCATGTCTGTTGCTGCCTGCACAGTGGGGGTGGGTTGTTAGGGATCAAAACCCTAACATTGAATTTCCAAACTTTTGTCACTGGAACCCTAACTGATGGATTAATGAAGTTGTTTACCAAGAATTTCCTTTCTTTTTAAGAAAGTATAATTGTAGCCTTCTTTGCTTGTGGGATTGCAGGGCCCAGAGGGCCCTAATCTTCCATCCCTCCATAGATGCCTACATGTATGTTGCCATGCATGCATTTCAGCCAAAACAGCAACCAAATTGTCAGCATAGTCTTGTTATTGCCCCACCTCATGAATGCTGGGCTGAGAATTTTCAATGTCTGCCGAAGCATCATACTGCATCACTGCAACGCCATTTCACGCCACAGGTGCAAAACACATTTTGGCCAGGAATTGAAAATTGACAGCTCTCACATTCATGAGGTGATTTAAATATATGGCTATGTTGAAAATTTGGGGTAAAAATATTGAAAATGGTGAAAGTTAGGAGTCAGTGTAGTGAAATGTCAACAGATGTGCAGAACTTTGCCATTTTAAACACATTTTGACCCCAAAGTTTCAACATACCCTTCTTATGACTTCTCCCCCTATGAACAAGTATGATGGTAATTTTGAAATCCAGCCCAAAAGGTGATTTCACCAGCCAACCACTAAAGCATCTTTCAGGTAGGATTTGGGAAATGGCACCAACATTGTTCATGATGAGGGGTCTAAAAAAGGGTATGTTGAAAATTTGATGGCAAAATCTTTAAAAATGACAAAGTTTTGCACCAAAGTTGAAAACCCTGTTGAAATACATTGAACTGCATTTACCTTTGTTTCTGAATTCTAGGTTAGTCTAGTGGTCCCTCCCCATATCAATATATATATATTATATTCCCTGGTAGTGTATCAGTCCATCCCTTGTCCCCGTTCACCATCCCCCATATAAAAATACATAATATTTCCTGGTAGTCTAGTGGTCCCCTCTGTCCCCAACCCCTGATCACCCTCCTGGTATTTTTTTTTTTACAAACTTCCCTGGTAGTCTAGTGGTTCCTCTCAGTCCCTTATCCCCATCATGTGAAATAGTAAAAACAAATAACCCCGGTGGTCCAGTGGACAACCCAATGCCCCCTCCCTGTCAGGTACTGACCAATGACCCTGCCCCCATCTGATCCTCAGCCAGTGACCAGTACAGCCCTCTTCTCACTACTGTGGCTGACTGAGCTGTGAATGAGTGCATACTGTATACAGTACACACTCATTCACAGCTAAGTCAGTGGCCAGTCCTGGTCACATGAGGAGGACTCTGCTGGTTGCTGGCTGGGGATCAGGTTGGGGGGAAACATGGTGGTGGGTCAGTACCTGAAAGTGTTGGGGGGTCCACTAGACCACTAGAGTCATGTTTTTTCCCCATTTCACAGGACAGGGATTGGGGACAGGGAGAGACCACTAGACTACCAGGGAAGTTTGTAAAAAAAACAATATGTGGAGGGCAATTGGGGATTGGAGAGGGAGGTGGGACCACTAGATTATCAGGGAATATTGTTTTCAATACCAGAAGGGTGATTGGGGGGTGGGACCACTAGATTACCACAGAATTATTTTTCAATAAGGGGATGGTGATCAGACATCAGAGGAGGGGGGTGGGAGCACTAGAATATCAGGGAATTTTTTTTGAATAAGGGGACGGTGATCAGACATCAGGAGAGGGGGAAGAGACCACTAGATTACCAGGGAAATATATTTTTTTAGATGGGGATGGGGATCAGCGAGAGGGGAAGGGGGAGGGACCAGTAGACTACCAGGCAGTTGTACATGTTTTTAGATATGGAAATGCAGTTTCTTGAGGTGCTGAAATCCTTTTTTGAAAATTGTGAAAAAGATTCCTTTTTCTGTGGTTCTTTTTTTGCAATTTGTGAAACAGAATCCTTGTCAGTGCCTCAGAATCCTTTCCTGCTGTTACTTTTTTGTAATTTGCAGTAGAGCAACAAATCCTTCTTTGCAAATTGCTTAAAAGGATCCTGTTTTGTGATTCCTTGTTTGCAATTTGTGAAAAGGATTTCAGCATCTTAGGAAAACGCATTTCCAAAACCCAGAATTGAACTCTACAGGCTCTACCACTGGTGTTTACTAAAGGCCACTATTTGTTTGTTATTTCATTTTGCTGCCACCGCTAACTGAAACCAAGATGGTGGCAGCCCAAAAAAGGATTACGCATTTACGACAAAGGATCCTTTTTCGAGCGGTACATCTTTCTTCTCCCATTTAAAATTATGGGACATTTTTAAATTTAATAACTTTGGAGCAGATTAATATTGTTTCACCAAACCTTCAAAAAGGCACATCTGTCACCCAAGACCTTTGTGCTCTAAACATTTCAGACCAAAATCCCAAGCCATTTTTGTGCAGCAGCATGACAGAATTTCACCAAAAATGGTAATTCTTTCATATTTTTTCCACACTCTGTATCTCTGCACCCACACATCCAACTGGAACAAAACTTGTTACATCAAGAGATCTTTGGTCCCTGATTGTGTTTAAAATTACATGCACATTGCCTTAACAGTTGCAAAGTAATTAAAGTGCAAAATGTTGAGTTTAATATAGACATGAAGACTGAACCCTAACTATAGGTGCATCACCGTGGCCCTATAATTATAATATAATTCCTCTAGATCCATTTACAAATAAATGAATTTTGAATGCATCTTCAACAGACATGAAGTGGACATGTGAATAATTTAGGTCAATATTTTAAAATGCTGATGATGATTTTGTGTTTTTTTGTTAGGAGCATTCTAGTTTCAAAATGAAAAGAACAAAGAGGACTTGATAGAGGAACTTTCAAGATCATTCTTCTCAGAAAATGGTGTTGAATTTTTTTCTAAGCTGTCAGTGTTTAACCTACACCATATCACAGCTGTATACAGCATTTCAGAAATAACCATCATATGAAACTGACACATGGACTGTTGCCTACAGTTTTTGCATTACATTTCAAGATTCCCATTGAAGACTACATACCAAGAGTGCTTTAGACTTAGCATGATTATTATTTATTAATTTCAAAAGTTTCATCAGGAAAGACACACTGAACTGATAACAGCTCATGTCCAGCTGCATCCTGGGGGAAAGGGGAACATTATTAGTATTATACATTTATTACATCTAGGAGAGCTAGAGAAGGAAAGACCCAAATAGAAAAAAATATCTAACCACCTCTAGTTTACTATTACCAGAAACAAGCTGAAACCTGGACCTGTAATTCCAAAAGCCATTACTTTGGATTTATTAATATTAATTTGTAAGCTTCAACTGCTGATAAGTACCGGCACCCCTAGTATGTTTAACATTCTTTGTAAACCAATTTGAGACAAGAACAGTTCATCAGCATATACAGTAGTAACCGAGGAGCCCTGATGTCCAGCATCTTAAAAGCATGCAAGTAATGACAAATCATTTAAGGATGTGCTAATTAATGTGAGTGCCAGGATATACCCATGCAAAACACCAAAATGAGACATATTTTTATCTGACAATTCACTGTTTACACTTCTCCTGATTTGAATCCATGTGCCTTCATGATAACTATGAATCAGATCAATAAGAAAACCATCCACGCCAGTCAACGTTAGCATCTCCCTATACAAGAAAGTATATTTGTGCTATCAATGGCTGATTTAAAGGCAGTAACAGCAGCAACAATTGGACCCTTTTTAACTGTGGCATATTCATCAAATATGGACAACAGCATAAACAATTATCAATTGTGCTAAAACTAGCTCCAAACCCTGCTTGTTCTACATCTAAAATATCACTTTTAGGAAGTCGTTCATTAATTTTGTCAAGAAGAAATCAACCAAACACATTTTCAGTAACATTAAATGAGACTGATTGAGAGATAGTTTGAGGTATCTGACCTATCAACTTTCATGTGAAGTGGTAGAATTATATTAGCCTTCCAGGAAGGCAGAAATCCTTGTCAGAATAACTGTGTTAAATAGCCTACTTAATTTCAGGAGCCAGAATTCTATGTCTGATAAATGTACTTTCATAGGCATTAGTTCAATATCTGACGCCTTGCCCTTGGTGTGTTGCAATAAATATTAAGACAACTGCTCCCTAAATCAGGAGTTCTAGACAGATTGTAAAGGGCAGACATTTGTCAATCTTTACCTAGAATGGAATCATAACTGGGCAAGTAATTCTGAAACACAGTAGTATAATAATAGAACAATGCATCTGAAAAGATGTTTACAGATGATTCTTGAAATTACTGACCTCTTTGTCAACTAGCAGCCAGACAATTTTAGGTTATTAAATCTAGTAGTATTATCCAGTTCCCTCTATAGAAATGCAAACCAATTATCCTTCTATTAATTGGTTTTTAATATAGCAAATTTCTTTCTCTTACATAAAACTTCTACATTTGCTGATCACTGCACAGTTTTAAAGTATAATTAGTCACTGTAGTCACTGCTCTGACTTTTTTCACCATGCAACATTCTCTATCAAACCACGGGGCAGAAAATTGTTATGATAAGTTTGAACTGTCTTATGCAGCAAAGAGGAGCTGAAGATAAGAGCATTACCAAATAATTTATAAAGAGATTTACAGATGAGATAATATAAAATTGTTAGGCTTATCTCTGTAGCAAAATCAGAAGACTAAAACTTAACTTTGAGCTTCTGAAGCAAGTTACAATCCCACTTAACCTTTTCCTGAGCAAAGAGAAAGTGTATGAGTTGTCATACACAGACTTGTAGAATGTTGCCAAGTTTAGCTGAATGATTAAATCAAGTGGAAAGTGATCACTGTCTATTCTACGTGAGACTCTAAATCCAGAGAATAAAGAAAAATGCTTGGGATCTAGTATAACATAATCAATTATTGAACCTAATAATTTCACTGCTGAGTAGTAGGTTAAATCTCTCAATAACATGGGTGAAAGTCTGCCATTTAAAGGAAAGCAGTCAAAAACAGGGGCTCCTGCCCCTGAAAAGCTTACTGCCAGTTTAGCTATTTACAGTAAGAGTGGCATTTTTCTCATGACGCAACATACTGTATTTTAATGCCAAAAGGTCAGTGACCCAGAAGTATGGCTGACGCAGGCATGGCTCCATTTGTTGTGAAGGTGTGGCGCTGCACCGCTCACCTCAATACAAAAGTATTGAAGCGAGCAGTGTGGCACCACACCTTTACAGCAAATGAAGCCCCACCCTTGTCCACCATACTTCTGGGTCACTGACTTTTTGGCATTAAAATACAGTAAGTTGCGGCATGAGAAAAACACTGCTCTTACTGTAAAAGGCTAAACCGGGGGTAAGCTTTTTGGAGGTGGGCACCACTGTTTTCGACAACTTTCCTTTAAAATAATGAGACCCAGTTCAGCTATCAAGGCAAGAAGTGACAAGCCTTGTTGGTAACTCCTATTATCCTTTGAGACTCTGGGTGGGATATCTTAAATATGATATCACTATGATGAGGAATCAAAGGAATTGCTGCCTACTACTAGAGCAGCAGTACTTGTGTTAACATTCCCCAATACAATTATGACAGCATTATTGTCCAATAATTAAGTGTTTAATACCAAAGTTGAAAGGGCTCTCAGAGGCTTCCCCCACCATTGTCCAGTAGAGCAATGTGCTGCTAGAGAGCATGAGAATTGAAAAAAGAATAAAAACAATATATGGTCTCAAATCACTAAACTAAGTATGGCTTAATGTGGAGCCCTCTAGAACACTCCCTGGGATCCCTCTGGTTTGGTTCCTCCTTAACTCAGCCCAAGAAGATGAGATCTCTACACACTTCCTTTGGTTGAGCATGTGGGTGCTGAGCCTTGATCACTAACTTAAGATATAGTGGAGTCTTGACAGGAGTGTGATTTTAGTGATTACTGTTGGGTGGGGACTTGGTTTTAGAGAAATGCCAATGTTCCATATTAGAGTAGGACTGTGGGGGGCACTCAGCTCATGATTGTTAACTCTAGATTGATACACCTTTGTAATGTACTGAATGCCACTTATTCCTGGGTGGCCTGTGAGCTGACTCTCTGAGCTATTAAGCACTCCAATGTGATCTCTTTTAATGATCCTGTACTATTTATTCCAGTGAATAAACTTTAAAAAAATACCAAAGTCAAAAGTTCAGACTAACAATCGTCTGTATATAACAATGAATTTCTGCAAGGAATATAGGTATTAATAATAATAATAAAATGTATTTAATTGAGCGCCTTTCAAAATGTCAAGGCACTGCACAGCAAATACAAACACAAAAACATATTCAAATACATTCAATATAAAATCAAATACAAACACATAATCAAATACATTCAATGTAAAATCAGATTAAAATAGGAAATGCCTTTTCCCATAAAAAAGTCTTTAGTGCCTGCTTAAAATTCCCCACTGTCCTGCACTCCCTGAGCGGACGGGGCAGAGAATTCCAGAGGGTAGGTGCAGCAAAACCAAATCAAATTTACTCTCGGAATTGCCAGCAACCCCTCGTCAGCTGAGCGGAGCTGTCACAGGGGGGTGTAGGGCACCAGGAGCTCTTTCAAGTAGTCGGGACCCAAACCGTGTAGGGCTTTGTAGGTCAAAAGACCCACTTTAAAGGTGATCCACCACTGTATTGGCAGCCAGTGCAGAGCGCGCAGCACAGGGGTGATATGAGATCTTCTAGAAGCCCCAGTTAACAAACATGCTGTCGCATTCTGCACTAGCTGCAAGTGGAGGATATCAACCCCAGGAAGCCCTAGGTAAAGGGAGTTACAGTAATCAAGGCATGATGTCACAAAGGCATGGACCAAAACCGGCAGGTCACTGGGTGGAACAAGGTGCCTAATCCTGGCAATGTTCCTAAGATGGAAGAAGGCCAGCTTGACGACTGCAGACACCTGATGTTGAAGGGTCAAACCAACGTCAAGCTCCACTCCCAGGTTACGCACCTGTTCAGAGGTGAGGATCTGGTTCTCCCCTAGGATTAAACTGGAGGGAAGCCCAGTCCTCGATCCCGCTACCCTATGACCCGGGTCCACAACCATAACCTCAGGCTTTCCTGGGTTCAACCTTAGACCGCTGGAATTCATCCAGTCTTGGATTTCTGCGAGGCAGTTGTTCAGTACCGAGATAGCACCAACCTGGTCAGGTGCAAAAGACAGGTAAAGCTGGGTATCATCAGCATAGCAGTGAAACCTCAGCTCATACCATCTTACAATGTCTCCGAATGGTAGCATATACACTGCGAATAACATGGGGGACAGCACAGAGCCCTGAGGCACCCCGCATGGCAGAGAGAAGGTCCTGGATGAAAACACACCCGAGACTACTCTCTGCGTTCTCCCTGAGAGGAAAAATGAAAACCATCTGAGGACTGTACCAGACAGCCCACAAATGGACCTCAGGCATTGAAGCAGAACCCCATGATCCACAGTATCAAAAGCTGATGATAGATCAAGGAGAACCAATATAGAATGGTGTCTCCATTCTCTCACCATCAGGAGATCATTGAGCACCCGAACCAGAGCAGTCTCAGTACTATGCTTCTTATGAAAACCAGACTGGAGAGGTTCGTATAAGCTATGGATGGTCAAATGGTTATCCAATTGAGCAGCCACAACTTTCTCAATAACCTTCCCCACGAAAGGGAGGTTAGAGATTGGCCTGTAGTTTGGCTAGGTTATCCGGGTCTAAAGAAGCTTTTTCAGAAGTGGGATCACCACCTCCTCCTTCAGGGAGCTAGGAAACACTCCCATATCTAAAGAGCACCGGATAATCCGAGCTAAGACTGGGCCGATGATCTCACTACAACCCAAAATCAGGGAAGTAGGGCCAGGGTCTAAACTACAGCATGTGAGATGCATCTCCAGGACAATTCTCATAGTATCTATGAGATCCAGCAAGTCAAAGGCTCTCCAGGAAACTCCAGGCTATGCGACAGGGCACCAATCGAGAGCAACACCCCTAGAATGAAGTTGGAAACAATCCCTCCTGATGTCTTCAACTTTATTCGCAAAGAATCAAGCGATCTCCTCACAGTCAGTTTTAATAAAAACTCGACAGATCTGCTGACAGGCTGGGTTGCACAGTCTGTCAACAGTTCTGAAGAGCTAGGCCGGTCAATTCTGTGTGACAGAAATTTCCCTGGACATGAATTCTGCCTTCTTATGGGAAATTTTTGTTTGGTAGAGTTTAAGAAATTAAGAAAAATAAATTGTGAAAGACATACTGTACATATTAGGGTTGTGTGCCTACCTTTTCCCTAATATTTTGGTTGAATTTATAATTGGTTCCTCAGTATTCCATATTCGTCTGTTAGTGGGGGGGAGGAAAAAACAATGAAAGGACCTATCCCCTAATATTGTGGCCAGGACTAATCTCTTGCCCACAAGTCTAACTCATTTCCATTATTTCTCTTCTACCTCCCTCTTTCCCTGGTGCCCAAGTGACTGCCAGAGATAAAGATATTAAAACTGTTAGCGACCAGTCACCCCCCCCCACTATATGTCTCAGCCAGCTCGCAGCTGCTGCTGCAGACACAGTGCTTCTTTTGAGTTACTGTCTGGTAATAAATAAAGTAAAACTCTTAAATCTCAAGATCATATTAGTAAGTAAAGTCCCATTCTATGCCTAGAAATCTAAGCGAGTAGTTGGCCTACAATCAGTAAAGTCTTCTGAGAGTCGACTGTCAGCATTGGGCTGATCTTGTGCTGCTACTGGGCAACAGGGAACCAGATTAGATCTCTGATTCTAAAGCCTAACAACATGGAAAGAAAGCCTGGCAGCATCAACTAGGCTTGCATATATTATGTCTTGTTGTATTTACCAGCCTATCTAGAGGCTCTGACAATCCACTCTCTAATGGTATTTGATTCATTTAGCCAGAATAGTTGATTTGATTAGGTGGATGAAGTAGGCAGGGTACAGGCCGATTAGTCTGAGAAACGTTAATAAACACATACAAAAAACCAAAAAACAAGGGCATATTTTCAAAGTGGCTATGCCATCCCTGACTAATCAATATAATAGTAATTTTCATTGGGAGGGTGCAGGATGCCCCAGAACAAGTCCACACATCTGTCTGTGGACATAGGGGGTCAGGTTACTAAGTTCCTATAGACCATTTTGTAATGGTTTAGCCAGACATAGTCTTTAAATAGGAAATACATCCAAGGCTGCTACAAACCATTTTTGATTGGTGCAAATGCATGTGGTTTTTGAAACCTACAACCACTGTATCCAGATGGGCAACAGACAAAGAGGGAACCTGTAGAATATTAGGACAACAAAGGATCAATACATGCACTTGCTGTTTTGACTGATTCTACTAAACTTCCTGCCCTTTGACTTATCCTAGAATGCTGAGTACCCTACAGTGTAAAGGACAGGAGAGAATTTAGTAAAGTGAGTTTGGCCAGCAGCTGAAGTATATCTGTGTGCACGTATGTGCACTAAACCATAGTCATTTCTTGACTTACTGACATTACATTTTGGCAAAAAGATGAGAAACTTGATGAACCTTCCAGAAGGTGAACATGTTTGTGTCAGGGGGATCAAACCAGCCTTGTCTCATGATCATGGGATAAGTGAAAAAAAGAGCCATAATTTCAATGTTGCAGCTACTGAAGTGACCTGAGATGAGCAGAAACAGGCCCTGCTGTTGCACATACAGTAGTTGGTTACAGGACATTTTTGAAAGTCTACAAGGGATGAGAGATGATGCAGACTATGGTAAAGCCATGGCTCAGCTGAGGGAATATGTTCACCCCAAGAAAAATGTTTAATTTGAGAAACATTTACTCAGAGAGGTAACACAAGAGGCATGGGGGTCAGTGGATGCTTTTGTTACCAGACTCAAACATTTAGCAAAACATGAGTACAGTAGCCTCATGGTAGCTTGTGGAGACCATGGAGATCAGAGGACAAATTACTGATCAGTGTAAATCACACCAGCTGAGGTGCAGATTGCTGCAAAAGCAACATTTGACTATTTCAGCTTACAACAAATATCAAGGGTCATGGAGGCAGATGAACAACATGCCTCACAAATTAAAAAGAAGAGCAGCCAGTGGAACAAGCTATGATAAAGGGTCATGAAGTGTATCAGTTAGTGCATTAAAAGGAAGCTCAGCAAACAAACCTATACCACATGAACATTCAGCAATAGGTGGCCTGCAGCGTGGTTCACAAGTATCAGGAACAGATTGCTGTTACAAATGAGGCAGGAAGGGGCATAGATGTCGAGACTGTAGAGTTGCCCAAGGAAAACCATGCAGAATATGTGGAAAGACTGGACATTTTGTAGTTGTCTGTAGAACTGAGAAGTAAGTTAAGAAATTAAATCAGATTCACAAGGATGTACAGTATGAAGAGGGAGAGAGATAATGTGAACTGCTTGGAAATTAATATGGCAGAGTATTTTTTGGATGAGTATGTATTCAGACTGCCACCTTAGCCCACAAAAAGGGAGATTTTTGGTCAATATTGAAGATCTGCAGCAATAAATGATTACTGATTCTGGCACAGATAATCAGACATGGGAGGATGTAAAGACAAGAGGGCTTCAGTTATAGTTACATCCCAGCAGCAAAGAACTATATGCATATGGTTTGGACCAGCCACTCAAGATGGGGAGGCAGACTTTCTTATAATGTTGGAGAAAAGGAACAACTTTATTTGGGAGAGAGACAGCAGTGAAACTGATAGTTCTTATAATTGGTGAGTACATTAATTGGTCCCATGTCAACACAGAGGGCATAGGACAGCTGAAGAAAGAATACAAAACTGTTTCCACCAGGGAGTTAAGAAAGTTAAATGAATTCCAGTTATGAATTCATGTTGATTCCAAAGTTAAGCCAATAGATCAGCCCATGCAGACATCACTATAGCATCAGGAAAGCTATAGAGAGGAAACTGGTGGAGCAGCATGAGAAAGATATTAAAGAATGAGTAGAGGGTCCGATACTTTAGGTATCACCACTTGTGGTGGTTCCAAATGTTTTAGAATGTAATAATTGTGTAGCCATGTGACATTCTAATGAGGAAGTGATCTGGGAACTGCATCCAACACCCACAATTAAGGATGTCCTGCAAGAGACAAAAGGGGCAACAGTTTTCAGAAACTGGATCTACAGTAAATGATTGTCTTCAGACTGAATCAGCACCTTAGTTCATGGAGATTATTACCTATACGACCCACGGAGGGCTATTCAGGTACAAAAGACTCCTGTTTAGGATATCATCAGCTGTTGAAGTGCACTGACATGCCTATAAATTGGTATGGGTTTGCAAAGCATATTTATTTCATCTCTTCATGTGAAGCAGGGAATCAGACATAATGGACCTAGAGTCACTTCTGACCTTAAATTACTATGTTATTCAGCAGGTACTGCAGGGATATGAGGTTACTCGCAACATATCAGACAATATTATAGTTTTGGGGCAGAGACCGAGCAGATATAGAAAAGTACGAAGAGTTCTTGAGTTTATTTGAAACAGAGGACTGACACTAAATGAGGATAAATGTAAGCTTCAAATGAACCACATGATCTTCATTTGATGCATACTTTCAGAACCCAGAACTGGGCCAAAAGGGAGTAAAGTCAAAGCAGTTACTTAGGCCTTAATGCTGAAAATTCCTCAGAGGTGTATAGTTTGTTGGGCTTAGTGATTACCGCTCTAAATTTAACACACAATGCTGTATGGCCACCGTAGCTGAACCACTCTGGAAACTAACACATAAGGGTACAAAGTGAACATGGGATGGCACAGGACAGACAGCATTCAGTGAGGTGAAAAAAAACTTGCTTGTGATAAAACATTAAAATATTTTGACCCGCATGCTGTGACTCTGTTTGTAGTTGATGCCAGCCTATTGGGAGTATGGGCTATATATGTTTTTATGGCTGCAGGGCGGAGCTCTGCAGACATTTTACTATCACATAGAAAAATGGATCTCAGCAGATTGCTAATGGACTTCTTTAAATTGGAGTTTTATAACAATCCTTACGCTCAGCCATCTGTTTACTGGACAATTTTTTCCCTCTGTTAGCCAGTGTTTCCCAGTGAGTCGTGAGGTTCACATTTCATTCAGACCAATACAGAATGAAGTGTTAGCACTGTAGGAGATGTGCAAGAGCAAAAACTAGGCTATCATCTGTAACTATGCCATCCTGCAGTGGTTAAGAAGCATTTATTTTCCTTTCACTCTGACAGTGTTTTTAGGTTTTGATGGGAATAATAGTCACAATAACAGTACATGTATTTCAACCTTAATTTGTGCATAACAGGACTTGTGTGATAACCTGGTTACTAGTTTCAGCTTATTAGCCATTCTCCTCATGCCTGAAAGCTAGTGTCTTGGTGTAGGCACAAAGGCAAGTTATTTGTCCAGTTTGTAGCCACATATGTACCAGGCGTTTGTAAAAAAGAAAACATCAAAAGTTTTTATATGTTCACTTGCTGGCTTGTTAATTGTATTTATTATTAAAATGTAAGTTGCTAGTCTTTGGAACCTAAATAATTTACTGACATAATTTACAACAGAGCAGCAAGCGTTTAGAGGAAATTACAGAGGAGTTTCAAATGACTTTTTTATCACTCCCAAATGTGTGTGTACATGTGTGTGGGGGGGGAGGAGGGGGCGGCGGCAATGATTTATCTTCTCTGAAGGGCTGCTTTGTGTTAACCTTTCAGGATCTAACCAAATGTACACCACAACCTGTCCTAAGGGTAATAGTGTGCACTGGCATTAATACAAACAGTACTCTCTTGTAAGAGGCATGTGTAGGTAAACCAAAAGTTCACTGGCTGAACAGAATTGCAGCCATGTTACAAGTGATTTCCCAAAATAAATAAAGTGGTTAAAAAAAAGAAGGTCTCAAATTGTAAGCAGCATCATTGGCTGTGTGTAATTACTGTGTAGACAATGTCTGGGTTATTAAAAAATTAAAAATTAAAATCCCATATTGTAGCTTATTCAACATTGGTATAAAGCTGGATACCATCACAATTCAGTAACTTCTTACAGTATGTATCTATTATGGTGTCACCACTTTATGAGTAGTATATTGCTTCACACATGCTCCCCTTGATTTTTTCTCCCTTGCTCAATGCATATATCATTACATAGATGACAGCAGAAAAATACCAAAGGTTCATCCAGTTTGCGTAGACTTCCCTATCTGCCCCAGGCTCTACTGTCCATACAGAGTACCCCCTGCTCCCCTCCTGAATGCTGCTGACCTGCACATCCACCATGCCCTTCACTCCATCCCAGCCATGCCTGAAAACATTTATGGTCTTGGTGCCCACCACCTTTGCAGGCAGACTGTTCTACAGCTTCACAACCCTTTCCATAAAATAGAATTTCCTCACATCCCTCTTAAACCTTCACCCCTCCAGTTTCAACTCATGACCTCAGGTTCTTGTTTGTCAAAACATGTTTCTTTACAGTCCTTGATCAACTCTCACTATATCTTTCCTGGACATGGAACCCCCAAATAATACATTATTATGCAGTGGGAAGGGAGGAGACTATGGCATCATGAGTGGCTGCATTGTTTGGGGGTGTTCCTAAGGTTCAGGGAGTATACTGTAAGAGTAGGTCAAGGATTTGAAACAAAACAATTCTTGGTATTGTAACACCATTAGCATGCATTTCAGTTCTACTGTGAAAGAAGAGATAAAACAACCAGCAACATTAGTAAACAATTAGAAAATATGGGTTTTCAACTAGAGATAATATGATGTAAAAGGGCTGACAAATTAAGGAAGGAAAAGGAGAGAGGTCTGGCTCTTTATCCTTCTCAGTTATTAATAGGGTCAATTTTTATTCTTCCTGGCACTGGGTGTGCACAAAGGATTGCCACCATCACCAATGGCTACTGTAAAATCAATGTGGCCAACATTTCTAGGCACCCTTTCACCACTGTGGCTAAGACATTTTGATGAATGTAACTGAATTTGGCTGGCTGTTGCACCACACCACAGCAGGCCAACACTGTCACATCCATCAGCACGTTTGGCCAATTGGTGCCATGCAGCAGAGCAATTTTTTTTGTCTTCACAAAAAACATGAGCAAAACCTGCTACAGAGTGCAAGTTCACTCACTGCCCCTTGAGAACATGATATCTGTCAGTCCACTTCTGGCACCAAACAGTGGAGAATGTTTGGGTCACAGAGACAGGAAAGCAGCATCAGACCATGTTTGTAGAGTGGCTAATTCAGTTCACAGCTGGCTATAACACTGAGTGCATTTTAGCCAGTGGCTAATTTTTAGACCCTAGCATTTACTCAGCTGGCATGAAGCAGCACTGGACCAATTGCTATATGTGTAAGGGAAATATTTGGTACCCTTCCCCACATCACATTCTTTTACACTTTGGAGTTGGACAATAGCTATTTTTATTAGTTCTTACTCCTTATCACAGCCCTTTGCAGGAATAAGGAACCTAGAGAAAACTAGACACATATATGCATGGGGGATAACTAAATAACCATTTTACACGATTATGAAACAACTATATATGGATGTACAGCATCTCCTGTTGTCTCAGAATTCCTAGTCATAACTCCCAAGTATTAGGGAAAACAGCATTGGAAACAGTAAAACAATAAGCTCTTATCAGTTTTTTTTTATACCTACAGTGTTGTGTAGAAGCATGACATCAGACTGTACATGGCTGGCAGGTAGCTGGGCATCCCTCTGCACTCTGTCCACAGGACAATACACGTGACCAGCTGTCACTGAGCTTGCAACACCTAGCTGTCTCAACTCCTTTATTCTCTGCTTCCCATTTGATTATTGTGTCTGTGTAGCATAGTACAACATGAATTATGTGTGCCACACAGTTAACAGTATCAACGTTGCTCAATATTAATAATTTTACACTGTAGCCATTTGAATCACATGACCTGTCATACACAGAAACATAGAAACTGATGGCAGATAATGACTGCTAGGCCCGTCTAGTCTGTCTGTACTTAATTAAGTTCACTTTTGCTGCAGATTCAACTCTATCGACAGCACTGTTTCTTCCACCTCCTTCCATCCTCAAAACCAAAAGTTAATTGGTTGAACAGAATTGTAGTCACATTCCAAGTGATTTTCCAAAAATGAATTAAAAATAAAAACAAACAAAAAGCTGAAATTGTAAAGAGCATCCTTGGCTATCTGTCATTACTGTGTAGACAATGTCTGGATTATTAAAAATAAAAAGTAAATAAAGTCCCATATTGTAGCTTACTCAACATTGGTATACAACTGGGTACCATCATAATACAGTAAATTCATATAGTATGTCTCTATCATGGTGTCACCACTCTATGAGTAGTATATTCCTTCACATATGTTCCCCTTGATTTTTTTCTCCCTTGCTCAATGCATATATTATTACTGATTTGATTATCGTGGCTGTGTAGCATAGTACAACATGAATTATTTGTACCACACAGTTTACAGTATCAATATTGTGCATATTAATAATTTTACACTGTATCCATTTGAATCGCATAACTTGTCATACATGGAAACAAAGAAACTGATGGCAAATAATGACCACTGGGCCCATCTAGTCTGCCTATTTTTCATTATGATCAGTTTTACTGGAGACTGAACTTGATCTACAGCACTTTGTCTTCCATCCCCTTCCATCTCTTTCCTTCCTTCCTTCCTGGGTTCCTTTGTGCCTATCCAAGGCATTTTTGAAACCTACCACTGGTTTCACCCCCACTGCCTCCCATGGAAGGCTGTTCTATGAATCCACTATCTTTTTGTGAAGAAGTACTTTCTCACATCTCTCCTGAATCTACCTCCTTCCAGCTTCATATCATGACCCCTTGTTCTACAGCACCTTTTTGTCTGAAACATACCTCTCTTCTGTACCTTATTAACCCCGTGAGGTATTTAAAGAGCTCCATCATATTCCAACTCTCCCTCCTCTCCTCTCCTCTCCTCTCCTCTCCTCTCCTCCAGGGTGTATATATTGAACTTTTTCAGTTTCTTCTCATAGGGCTTCTGAAGCACACCTTGCATCACTTTGACATCCCTCAGCTTTCTTCTTGCTGCTTTCTCCTTTTCCTCTTCTTCCTTCATTCTCACCTTTCTTTTTTGACTGCTCCTTTTCCCCCTTTCCTCCTGTGCTAACCCCCTGCTTGGGCTCTCCCTACTCTCTATCTCAGCCTGTGGTGCCCCACTTTCTGCCTCCCCATTTCTTCCATTGCACCCTTCAGCTACTTTAAATGTCCATCGAGGCAACATTTAAATCATGCTCTAAGGACTATGGTTCCCTCCTTAATGGAAGCTGGCCATCACCTCATTATAGGCTCTTATCCTTCCAGGTTGGCACTCAGTTCCTATTGTAGCTATACCTCTCCTCTCTGCATCACTTCTTCTACCATAACTTGAAGGCCTTGGCATGGAGCTCCCTTTCCGTCTCCACATAGTACAAGACACACGTGCTGCTCACATTGTAAATGCATGGGAAACACAGGATCAACCAGATAAATGATCTAACTTTACTGAAAATGAAATTTACACTCAAAGCTGACTATAGCAATTCATCTTTACATGCAAGCCCATGAAACACCCTTATCAAGTTAATGCATTAGCAGCTATAGTGGTTCTGACCAAATCTTGTTTCATTCTATTTTTCTCCCCTGTCTGACCAGCCCCCTTCTACTACTGGTCCCCCCAGCCCTGTCACTCTAGTGTCCTCCAGGGCTTATCTTTTCCTGCATATGCCCCAGATTTTGCTCCCTTGGTGGAGTCAGCAAGGTTCTCAACCTCCACCATTGATCTGGATCTGGTTCTGCTGGACAGGGCCTGGATAGCCAGGTGCAGGGCCTGTGAGAGACTGGCATTATCCTGCTGGTCAGTTTTCCTGTTCTCGGGAGGAGGGGAACACCTGCAAAGCTGTCATGATGCACTCTCCTGTATGATGTGCGACAATCGCTGCCGCACCACTATGCATGTCTGACAGCCTCAGGCTGCCTGTCCCCTAGCCTCCAGTAGGGGTCAGGAACATACTGGGCTCCACATCCCCCCCACCCCTGGAGGACAGCAGTCTCTTGGACACTCGATTCTCCTCCCAAGCTGACTCTCCAATGCCTTGAGTTTGCTTCTGAACCTGGGATATTGGTGCTGCAAGAGGTACTGCTACCACTGCATCAGCAGGCTAGCAGGGATTAGGGGCTATATTAAGTCAAGAACTGGCAAATGGTTCCTATAGGCTAGTTTGCTAACCAAGTAGAGCACTTACTGTACACATGTGGAAGGATGATACTCCCAAATGGAGAAGACATCCCAAACTACAGTGTGGAGGTGCAAGGGTTCCATGTATTACTATATGGGAAAGAATTTGAATTTATTACAGATTATAAGGCACAAGAAGTGATATATTTACCAAGGTCATATTGCCCAAATAGAGAGATGTATACTAACATTGCTGCCTCTTTGATTCATTTATGTACCAACAATTACTGTTACAGATGTCAGAAAATGGCCATAATACTGCTGAACAAGCTGTTTATTTTATAACAGCAAATTCAGTTCCCAAAGCAATTACTCCACTAGAGGTGGAAGAAGTTTCAGCAGAGGATAAAGACCTCAAATAGCTAAGGAAGTGCAATAAAGGAGGAAACTGGACTGAATGTGCTGCTGCTTGTAGAAATGTCAGAGAGGCACTTACAATAATGGACAAAATAGTATTGCAAGGTAGTCACATCATATTGCCTTGTAAATGTCACAGACAGAGCTAATACTGTATGTAGTGCATGAATGCCACCAGCATATTTTTTGTACAAAGTGACTACTCAGAGGAAAAGTCTGGCAGCCAGGAGTTGATAATGAAACAGTGTATGGTTGTTGCATGCCTATGACCTTAGAGTGGTGCGTACTCATATTTTTATCACCATTAGAGCAATAGTTTATCATGCTCTACAAATATTCATTCACATCAAAATGAGGCCCCTTTGACTTTTAGATGTTGATCCCCACTATATCTGACAACCTGTGGGATAGTAGGTGGGAAATGGAGGCTTATTTTTCTATTTCAGCCACCTTGTTGAAGCTGTCACAGCAAAAAATTTCATTGTTTTAAGGGGACCCTTTAAAGAAATACACTTCTCAGTGCAGCAAGTAGATTTCAATCCTGTTTATTTTTTATTCCTCTACATTTTGCTCCACAATGGAGCTTGTTCACTGGGTTTAAAAGTTGTTTTCTGTTGATACATACATAGTTTACAATTATTTGTAAGGTGTTGTTTATGTACATCTTCTTTTCTATCTTTACATAAACATTTTTACATTTATTTTAAATTCAAAGTAATGCCTCACCAGCAGGATTGCATATTTTCTACCTTTATACAGTGTTGCTTTCTCTGGCCAGGATATTCAAAGCAGTCGCGCCATGCGCAATCCACTGATGCACCCAGGTGTGATATTCAAAAGGGGATGTTGCGCTGCACAAATCCGAATGCGCCAGGGTGCACTGGTAATGTATGCAGTGCAAGTGCAGGGGCGTGCCCATGCATATTTGGCACATCCAGATATTCAGCCCGGGATGTGCAGCACATATGCAGGCACACACCCGCCTTGCGCCGCACAGGGGGATGCAAAGATCTGCTGAAAAAAGAAGGAGCCACAAGGCCTGGCCACCCACATGTGATCTGCCATATTGCAGGGTGCAACATGGCAGCCACCAGCTGTGGGTGGCCACCTGACCTCCATAGCCAGGGTCCCGTGTTTTCTGCGATTCTGCAGTTGCAGCAGTGGCCGTAGAAATCAGGGCTGACCGCAGAAATTAGTGCTTGTCACAGAAATTAGGAAAACCAGCCATACAGCCGCAGAAATGCTAGCTATACTATGCAATCACACAAGTCAAGGGCATAGCCATTGATATGTTAAGTATGCCATGGCATACATGCTCATTAGAAAAAACAGCAAACTGATGCCACCCACTTACAAAGCTTAAATGCTAGTGGCTGCATGGCATCTTGACTCTTGCTGGCTCTTGTTACATTACTCCTGCCAGCCAGCATTATTGGGGGTGGGGGGACGCAAGAGTAGCAGAGCTTGATTAGGTCCATGGCAGTTATGATTTGCTGCTGTGTAGGCGTGGGTAGCTCAGCCATGTTAAGTTTTCATTGTGAGGCTGTTCATGATCCATGCTGAATACTTGGAAGATGACTTTGGAAGGAAGAACTGGAAGGTGAGCTGTAGTCAAGAAGTGAGAAGATTCAGTAGTGCCCATGGAGGGGGAATCAATCTGTGTTGTGACAGGTATCGGAGGAGGAGCTGATTGCAGAAACATAGGGCTGGCAATAGACTGAGCAGAGGACTCAGTCCCACTGGTAGACATCTACCACAGTTTTGATTTATGGGTTGCAGTTCTGTACCTGCAAGTGTGAGTAATTTCTTGGCAGATTTGAACCTGCAGTCTAAGTGGTGTCATCAAGCTCAATTCTTAAGGAAGTTCAAGCTGTCTGGCTGTATCAGAGTTGGGGACCAGTGTGTACTAGAACTGGAGCAAGCAGGTATGGAAAAAAAATAGGAATGGAGAGTTTGATTGATGCTATATATAAGTGAAATGAGGGTCACTGGCAGAAGAACACCACAGCTCCGAGTTCCGAGTAGAAGAGAACTTGTTAACCAAGGTGACTCTAGCTTAATAAGAATAACTTGCTTGCATTTTTTAGTGTGTCCCCCCCAAAAGAAAACTCAGGAGTCAACAAATCCTACAGACACTGCAAGTTACACCCTCCTTCACTGTTATAGGAAGACATCCCCCACCTTCCACCCCCAAACCACAGATTTGCACACTGCACTCAACATGTTTGTTGCAAGGCAGTTGGAGTAGTCCTAGTTTAAAAAAATAATAATCTAAAAGAACACTAAATCAAAATCAGAAAAAAAGGCTTTCAAGTTGGAGTCTTTCTTTATATCTGCTAACTGTAAATATAAACCAGAAGAAATCCAAGCAGGTTTTGTCTTCTGTGTAGTTTTAGCTAAGTGTGTATGTCCTCTGATTATAACCTAGAACAGCAAAGGCCAGCAATTTCCAGAAGAAGAACAGATGAGCCTTCAAATTTGGGGTGGAAGGGAGAAGTCATTAAAAAAGAACACTGGTGCCCATGACTGTGCCAAGTTTGGGTTACTGCTGTTTAATATGTATGATAAGAAGACTACATACTGTTAAATGGCCTGCTGTTCCATTTTCATAGTAGCAGAATGGTTGCACGAAGGCAGTCAAAGGGTTAACTAAGACTTAATTCCTTTGAAGGTATGTTGTTTAGCCACAATTTATCTGCCGCAGAATGGCTGCAGAATCAGCAGTTGTTCTGCTGCAGAAAGTAAGATGTCCTGCCGCAGAATGTAGGTCCACTTTGCCGGAGTAAACACGCCATAGGCTGGGTGTCGGCCCCCCCCACGCCTGATTTCAGGATCTGTATAAATAAATATGCCCTGGTGGTCCAGTGGACCTGCTCCCCAGCCCGATCGCAGGCTTAGTATTTGTAAAAGAATCCCTGGCGGTCTAGTGGACCTGCATCCCAGCCCGATTGCGGGCTTAGTATATGTAAAAGAATCCCTGGTGGTCTAGTGGACCTGCATCCCAGCCCAATCATGGGCTTTGTAAATGTAATATATCCCTGGTGGTCCAGTGGACCCTACCCTCTTGCCTCATTGCAGGTGTAATTAAATAAAATCATTCCCTGGTGGTCCAGTGGACCAGCTACCCAGCCCAATCGTGGACTTTGGAAAAGAAAACTCCCTGGTGGTCCAGTGGGCCAGCTCCCAAGTCCAATCTCGGGATTTGTAAAAGAAAAACACTGGTGGTCCAGCGGTACCCTCCTCCCCACCCACCTACTCAGACCAGCCCCCAGTCAGCGGTAGCAGCAGTTCCCCACCAAGAAAACCACCCTACCGACTGACAGTGTACAGTATTTGTTGCATGCCCATTGGTCCACAGCATGGGGCTGGTCGTGGTGTGCAGACTGTATTGTAATACACAGTCCTGATATGTGAAGGGGTCCATTCCTGAACCCAGGCCGCTGGTGTGGCGTAAGGTGTGGCATCCAGTGCCTCAAGCCTCAGCACCGCCAGGCCACCCTAGGAATTTTTATTTCTAAGAATTCACTTCCAAAAGAGAGGTTTTGTGATCTAATATTGATCAATCCGTTGAACCTCAAAAAGAAAAAGAAAAAGTCAACAGGGCCATACAAACATTCCCAACTGCAACCAAGTCCAAACTACCTTTATATTTGGATCAGAAGTGCTCCAGTACATCTGCTGACATTGGCATGCACCTACTAACTGGCTGGCAAGTTGCCTCCTAGCACCTTTGAGAATACTCGTCACTAGAGAGCTAGATGTAGGATCTGGCAACCTCAACAGTGTATGGAACCAACAAATAGCATAGAAATCAGTATTTGCAAAGTAGGAACTAGTAACACTCTTAACTAAGTGCACCAAGTAGAAGGGGATACCAGCAGGCCCTGCAGGTAAGGAGCTCAACTTCTTCTGTTTAGCAAATCTTTTCCAGCTGTTAAAAGGGTTTTATGTCATTAGAGTAAAAAATAAGGGTGACAGCACAAAAAGCGAGTCTAAAATGATGAACACATAAACAACACTGTCAATTCACAGCACCTACCAAAAACAACAAACCAGATGCAGAACAGTAAAAATGGATCTAATATAAGTCAATTTCTTTTGTGGGGATCTTTGCTCCCCACACCTCCCTTTACAGAGGGCTCTGTCCCCTGCACGCCCCGAAATATATATATATATATAATCAGCTCTGGGGAAGGGTGTGTGGGGAACTCGGGGACGGAGAGAAAGAACGATTGGAGTGGACTGCTACTCCAGCTGCAGCACTGTAAAAAATATAAACAAAAAATGAAAGCTCACTCCGGAATGGGAACACTTAAAAAAAAAGAAGAATATGCACACCTAAAAAAAGTAACCATGGGAATCAAACCACATCCTCTCTCCTCCCACACATCTCATAGACGCTTACCTACACCGCTGTGCTATGAAACCAGCACAGCTCAGCACCACACGAAAGCACCTCCTCAGCTCCTGAATAGTGCTCCCCCCACTGTCGACTCACCTTATATAAGAACACCTCATTACCACTTTCACTCACATTCCAGGAACTGTGAAAACACAGTCGCCCACATTACAGTCACTCTTTTGGAGTCGCCCAAATTGTTTCAGCCAAATATCTTCACTCAATTTACGTGCTACCATTAAAAGAAAGCTAATATTTCCCAACCAGTGAAGGAGCCTTGGAATTGAATAGAATATCCAGAACTTGTGCTGCAAGATTCTGAATATTTCTATCTCATCCGTTTGATACATGATCTCAGACAATACTGATGCTGCATTGACACCTTTGCTCTATCCTATGAGTAAAAATATATAATCAGCATGGGTAAGCAGGCAGCTTACAGCTAGATCTCAAATTAAGCCCACTTGGCCTCTCGCTTAATTGCTACCATGTGAATGAACAGCAAGTCCATGTTGTATTGTCAGATTGTGCCGACTGTGGACACAACTTCCACTAATCCACAGTGATTCTTCTCCAGGCCAGTTGTGTATATAACACCTAATCGCCCGCCAGCAGACATAACCCTCTGCTGACTTGCATCATACTCTGATGTGCACTTGTCACTTGCTTACAGGAACCCAGAGCAGTGGGAACAGCATCCACCGAACAGAGTACAGAACCTGGGGTCACCAAAAGACCACACTGTTCTGCCACTGACTCTCAAAGCCAGTAAACAGAAAGGCAGCTCTTTGCCATCAAAGACCATGCTGTGGCTCCTACCTTTTGTGATCATCCCCCTGCCACCTTGCAGAACTCTCCAGTCAACAATATTCAAAGTTGGATGGACTCCATCTGGACAAAACCTCACTGCTCTGCATAAAGGGACAACTAAAGTAGCCTCTGCACAGCACTCGTTGATATGTCACAAAATGTATCAGCTTTGTTCACTGGTGGCACAACCCAGTTATTGTCTTTCTCCCACTTTTATGTAAATGCAGCTATTGCATCAGACCCTGGCTGCCAAAATAAAGAACTAAATCAAGGACATTATGTGTTATAAAAGCCCGCAAATCTGTCCATCGTGTGTGGCCCCCAGATGGAAACCAAAGAAAAATCTTACGACTCAAGGACCAGTCCTCACTGTCTAGGAATTTGCTAAATGAATCTGCTTGCACATTCATCTCTCACAGCACCCACTCTGAAAAAATATGAGGGCTGTGCTCCAGGCAAAATTGCTTAATTCCAAACTTTTTACAGTGCAGCTTCAATGTTTATGTTTATATAAATATATATATTTTCGAATTTTATATTTATGTATAACTGGATGCTAGGCGATGTTGGGCTGGGAGGATGTGGAGGCATAGGTACATGTATGGAAAGCAGGAGGGTGGTAAACTACAATAGTTATGGGGCAACAGTCTTTCCAGGAGTATGGAGTAAAGGGGGCTGTCCTGTGTGTAAAAGTCTGGAGCAACTAAGGGCTGAAATATGGCTACTCTGATGGGAGCTGGAGAGGATGGTGTGGGAAGTCAGAGGAGCAGAGCAGTGGAGGAAAAGGCAGAGGGGTGGTGCCCACAGAAGTGAGGGCATCAAGCAGGGGATGGGAGTGGGGAGGACCACCCAGTATACAAGATTATCTCTTTCTCACAGGACCAGGAAACCCAGGGTAGAGGAATGGCAAGTGCTAAGGGGTGGGAAGTTAGGGTAGTATCAGGGAAGGGAACTTCTGAAGGGGTGACTTTATTCAATAGATTTCCTCCACTTTCTGGAAGGAGGAAGGTGACAGCAGGAGGTGAGATAGGAGGTCGGGTTGTGGTGGGGCTGAGAGTAAGAATACAGGGAAGGGGAGAGGGAACTAGTCAGGGTGGGAAGAGAAGAGGAAGCAGGCAAAACCGAGTGGAGAATAGGGGAGGGGGAGGGAGAGGAAAGGAAGAGGGAATGGAAAAGTGAAAATAGATACAAATAGTCAGAAGGGGAGGGCCAGAATGGGAAATGGAAAAACAGTTAGGGGGATAAATAGTGGATGAGGAGATAAGTTCACCAGGGTGCAGGGGAAGCAGTTAGGCAGGGGAGCAGCTAGTACCGAAGGTAAGAAAGGAAGGACAGGGTGCACTGGTGCAGGTGATGGATGGGTGGCAATCATGGGGGACTCCATAATTAGGGGTATTCACTGGGGAAGGAAAGGGGACCCAGATGCAAGCAGGAGGGTGTTTTGTATGCCAGGGATGACAGCAGGGAAGTTGGGCCCAAGAATAAGGGAAATAGTAAGGGAGCTTGGAGGAAATCCTAATTTAGTTACTGTATATACATGGGAACTAATGACCTAGCTGGGAAGGAGGTTGAGGTAGTGCAAAGTAGGTTCAGGGAGTTAGGGAAGATCTTCAGGGAGGAAACAAGTTCGCTGGCCTTCTCACCCTTACCCTTATGGTTTAATAACACCATAAAAAACCAAATTGTTAATAAACAAAAGTTATTTCAAACTTTAAAAAATTGTTCTGTAGATGCAAAACAGGGCGCCCTTCTTAACTACAGACAATCTGTTAGGACCTTAAAGAAGCTCATAACACTAGCAAAATGGAACCTGGAGTTTAAAATTGCCCACACTAAGGACTCCCACAAACTACTTTATTCTTATCTTAATGGGAAAAAAGGGATCACAAGAGTGGTAGGGCCACTAGTGGCCACTTTGATCTCTGACACTGAGACAGCGTCAGTCTTCAATAACTATTTCTGTTCTTTTTTTTCTACACCCGATGGAAGGCAACATAGTCATTGCCCCCCACTCTCTTATGAAGGATTTACAATTTCCTTACATGACACCATGAAAGCACTTCAAACCATTAAAAAATCTTCCAGCCCTGGACCAGACAACATTAATCCCAACTTCTTGATTGGGATACTTAACAACATCATTTTACCATTAACTTTATTATTTAATAAATCTCTACAAGATCCAACCGTACCATGTGATTGGCTTACTGCCATTGTCACCCCTATCCATAAACAGGGGTTACATTCCAGACTCGAGAACTATAGACTCATTAGTCTTACCTCTATCCCCTGTAAGTTGATGGAAAGAATCCTTAAAACAATCATTGAACACAAAATGGTTTCTTTAAAAATCACAGATTTGTCACAGCATGGATTCAAGCAAGGGCATTCCTGTACAACCAATTACTGACCTTCTATGAACACATCAGTAAACATCTATACTGTAACATACCCATTGATGTCATTTTACTGGACTATAGTAAAGCCTTTGATAAAGTATCTCATGTAATTTTAGTGAATAAACGAATTGCCCTAGGTTTTTCACCACTTATTACAAAGTGGGTTCAAGGCTGGCTTACGGGCAGGACCCAGAGGGTCAGGGTAAACGGAGCCCTCTCCACATTAGGACGTGTGACTAGTGGGGTCCTCCAGGGTTCGGTCCTGGGTCTGACTCTGTTTAATATCTTCATTAGTGATATGAAAATTAATTCCAGCAATATTTTCACTAAGTTCGCAGATGACACCAAACTGGGGGGGAGAGTCGATGACTCAGTAAGCATGAAAACTCTTACACTTGACTTAGTATATATTGAACAATGGGCATCGACAAATGGAATACTTTTTAATGTTGACAAGTGTTCAGTTATTCACTTAGGTACTAATAACCCAACTCAGGTTTATACACTAAACGGTATTAATATTAGGACATCTTCTTGTGAAAAGGACCTAGGAATCATGGTTAACTGCAAACTCTCATCAGTTGATCACTGTAATAAAATTGCTAACTCAACAAATGCTTTAATTAGATGTATTAATCATACATTTACATCCAAAATGGAACAGTGTATAATAACCCTACACAAAACCTATATTCGGCCTCACACAGATTATAGGGCACCTTTTTGGAGCCCTTGTCTTGTTTTTGACATAAACAGGATTGAACAAATACAACATAGGGTTATTAAAATTGTTTCTCATTTGTCTCAACTTGACTATAATACTAGACTTAACTCTACTGGCCTTTTCTCCCTTGAGATGAGGAGGACCAGAGGAGATCTTTTACAACTGTTTAAAATTCTTCAATCTCCAACTTTAATGTCACAATGTGGTATCTCATACGACTAAAGGAAAATTGTACCTAGATTACATAACAAACAGCTTCATATTCAAAAGGCCCGAACTAATAAAAGATTCAATTTTTTTTCTATTACAGTACCCTAACTATGGAACAAGTTACCTCAAAAGCTTGTAGACTATCCTAACACAGGCACTTTTAAATCAAATCTGGATAAATGGCTCCTCAACTAATAATAACAAGGGCATAATATCCTACTTTGTGGGGGACATTCTTGATGGGCAACTGCCTTCTTTTGTCATGTAAACCAAGTAACCAAGATACCAGTAGCAAGGGCCAGCACAGCCAAGAAAGGAAGACTAGAGGATTTTAATGACTGGCTGAGGAAATGGTGCAGCGAGGAGATGTTTGTCTGTATTGGGGAATGGAAGGAGACCTGGTCAAACAAAGCACTCTTTTCACCAGGCAGGCTACACCTCAGTAGCGAGGATTTGAGGGTACTCAGGGACAAACTGGGGGAATACATAACCACTACACTTAATTTAAACTACTGGTGGGGTGGGACAGAGGGCCTGCAGGCCCAAAGACTCCCAAGACTAGGAGGTCACTGATCTTCCCCACCACAGTGATGGAAGAGGTCTGGTGGGAGGAGGTGGAAGGGGTTAGAAAACAGTTAGCAAAGGGTAAAGGGGGTGAGGAACGCATAACACGGGTAGGTGGGGAGGCATACAGAGGGGAGAAATGTGAAGAGAAGACTAGAGTGAAGGGAAGGAAGGTAAGATTCTAGGTGGAGGGTAGTGTCTCTGAATGCCCGGAGTCCTGGAAACAAGATGGATGACCCGCAGGCACTGTTAGCAGACAGGAGGGTTGATATATTGGCAGTAACCGAGACCTGGGCAACACCACACCATGACTGGGACCTTGTGATCCCTGGATATAAATTATACAGGAGGTACAGTGTAGTCAGGAAGGGGGGAGGGGTGACAGTTTAGATCAGGGAGGGAATAAGTGTGGATCCGCTGGTCCCAGCTGATCAGTGCCGGGTCGGCCACTCCTGCCTCGACTGCAACCAAGAAACCTTCACCGAAGCCCAGAGTGGGTTGAATCCAGGCTGTCTGCCACATCCGCAAGGAATGGTTTCTTGTCCGGGAGGGCTCAGTTTGATAGCCAGTCTTTTGATTGGCTCCCGGGCGGCACGGCTACCTTCCCATTGGTAAAATTGCACGCTGCCTTTATTTTGTAATTTGGCTCTCTAAGCGCTGATTTCTGTAGCTGCTTCTTCTATAAAAATTGTGTTAGGCAGACAGTTACAGCCTGTTATGAAATTAGAGCTAAGCTGGAGTATTAATTGCTTATTTTGATATATTGTATGTGCTACTGTTGAATTTTTGCTGTATTGCCCGCTAACTGTTCCCTCTCTTTACTCCCCATATCACTAACCCTATTCTCCTTTACCTAGCCTTCTCTACCCCTGCCCCCACTAAACTACGCTTTACCTTTCTTTATTTTTCAGTCCCCTGCACTGCAACTCTGCCCCATACGAAAGCTAAATTTATCCCCTGTTGTTCCAGTCTCGGAGCTGGCACCTGCTATGTAATTGCCAAGACACCCCCGCCTAGCTATCTCCCTGGCATTTAGCTCCTCTTTAGTAATTCATATTTCTGTGATGTTCCCATCCCTCACGTAAGACCCTTTGTCCAACTACCTCAGAATCTCTTTGCCCACCCTCCAGAATGAACCTGCTCTATTGTTTCCCAGAGCTCATATACCCCTTTCCACTTTCTGTTCTTTCTCTCTCTCTCTAGCCCCCAGCCTGAATGGGCCGAAGTGCAGCTCTGCTGGTCCTGGCTGATCAGTGCCGGGTCAGCCACTCCTGCCTCAACTGCAACCAATAAACCTTCAATGAAGCCCCGAGCTGGCTGAAATCATGGCTCCAGGCCATCTGCCACATCCACAAGGTACAGTCACTTGACTAGGAGTGCTTGACTTGAAAGCTGGTCTTTTGATTGGCTCCCGGGTGGCACTGCTACCTTCCCATTGGTAGAATTGAATGCTGCCTTATTTTGTAATGTGTCACTCTCAATGCTGATTTCTGTAGCTGCTTCTTCTATAAACATTTGGCCCACACTGCCCTCTCTGACCCCGGCCTCTATTAAATGCTCCTGCCCTGAGTTAAGTCTCTGCCTCCAGCTTTCCAATTGGTCCTTCAGGTTTTATTTCTTTCTTAAGCTCCTAGTGTAGCCTACCCATTCCCTCTAGGTTGCTCCAATTCCTATATTCAAATCCTCTGCATGCTGTGTGACTCTTGCATTGATCCTGCCATACTAATATCTGGTATTCTGCATACAGCATATAAGCAGGACCACCAACTGTTGTTACTCTTGCCCTACTCTTTCTTCTACTCATCATACTTCCATACCTGCCAGGCCATGGCACTTATTATTTACATTACACTACTATCACTCGTAATCACTTGTTATGGCCCTAAGCATACCATGAACATATCAAGTACACATTTCTACCCCACTCTTCTCCCCCAAACAATGCACCTCTAGCCTGCAAACACATCTCCCTCTCCACATCTCACTCCCCATTCCCCTTATACCATTCCCACTACTCCCCTCCCATGTTAATTAGAGCACTATCTGTAATCTCAGTGAACCTTAATTATTGTGCCTTCACCCCATCACCAAAATCCTCATCTGTGCCAGCAAAACTCAGGCTGTGTCAAAGAAAGAAAGCACTGGCAGTCCACAAGTGCTTCTTAAAGAAGCTACTACTTCTGATCCTCCTCTTTTCAGGTAATGTGGAACTATACCTTAGGCAGACATCCTTTGACTCCCCAACCAACATTGCTACTGCCCCAGGATTTAAGATGGTGTTAATTAACATCCATAGCTTTACCACGAAATTCAACCAGCTCCTAGTCCTGGTTGCATACTCCACACCAGACCTCATTATTATCACAGAATCATGGTTTAAAAAATTTAACACTGATCTGCAGATATCCATTCCTGGCTATAAGCTGTACTGGGCTGATAGGGGTACCGGGGTGGTGTGGTGGTGGTCATATACTCCAAAGACAAGTACAACATTAGCGACATTCATTGTAGGTCTAAACCCAAGCAATATGAAATGGTATCCTTGTGCTTCACCTCCCCTCCATGGAAAACATCTCTATTATTGGCTGCAACAGGCCCCCTGCTGGAGGTACTGACATACTTACAACCTTAAAAGATTTGGTTCCTTGGCCAAAAATGAAAAAATTATTCTTGGGGATATAAACATGGACTAGCTTACCTCTAAATCAACTGGCTTCCAATCACTGTGTGATGAGCTAGGCCTATCCCAGGTTGTTACTGAACCTACCATGATAAATAATGCAAACAACACTAATAGTACCCTCCTTGATGTTATACTAACTACTAACCCACATAAAATCCTACACTCCACCATCTACCACAATGACATGAGTGACCACGGGATTGTACTTTGTTCACGAGCACAGGATAGGAGTCACCAGCAGCCCAAGCTTATAACAAAATGATCATTCTGCAAGTTCAACCCAGCAAACTACCTGGCAGACTTGGGTAACATAAACTGGCAAAACCTATATCTAGTCAAATTGGTTGATGAGGCTGTCACTATCTTCAACAAAAATCTCTCCACCTTGGCCAACAAGCATGCCCCATTCATAAAATCTAGAGTGTGCAAAACCTCCTGTCCCTGATTTACTACAGACCTCAAATCATTACTCACATACCGTGATAAACTCTGGGTGCAGGCCAGGCGAACCAAGAGCCCATCTGACTGGCAGGCCTTCCATGCAGCTAGGAATGAATGTGTTAATTGCATACATGCTGCCAAGACTCACTACTGCATCACCACCTTAGAACAGGCCAATGGTAATGCACACAAAATTTGAAGGACGCTTAAGGCAGTCGAAGGTTATCAGGCTGCCCCCTCCATCTTGGCAAAGTTACATGTTAATGGTAAGACAATGCAGGGTTTTAAATAATTGATTAGCAGTTTTTTTCTTGGACTATACAAACTGTACAGAAAGTATTTATATAGATTTTCTAGAAGTGCTGTGTTTATTAAACACAATGAGACAGGAGCTATGCATTTTCACAAACATTTAGCACTTTTATGAGCAAAACGCTAATCAATTTTTAGAGTTATATAAATCCCTGCAATTGACAATAACAAACAAATACTTGACGTGCTTAACTCGCACTTTGCTATTACTGGACTGGCCTTCAAATTGTCACCGTATGCTGGCCTTGTGAATAATGCTCAGCGTAGGGTTCCTCTCAAAATCCCCGCTCCACCCTGCCTGTTCCAACTACAACAGGTCTCCTTCAAAGAAGTCAAAGACCTGCTTATTAAACTGGACACCAAGAAAAGCAGTGGTGACGATGGGCTTGAACCATTCTTCCTAAAGTTAGGCTACTATCACCTCAAAGCTCCCATACTTCATATCTTTAATCTCTCTGTAGACACAGACACAGTACCTTCATGCTGGAAATCCACTCACTTCCTTCCCTTGTTTAAATCAGGTGACCCATGTGATTTAAACAACTACAGGCCCATATTTATCCTGCCTGTCTGATCCAAAATCTTAGAGAAATTGATTCACTCTCAAACACCATCTTGAGACATTCTCCCTTTTTAACTCGGCCCAGTCCGGCTTCTGTCCCAACCACAATACGACATCTGTCTTTGCCAAAGTCACAAAAGACTGGATTACAGCCCTGGAATCCAAAAAAATCACTGATGCAGTCTTCCTAGACCTAAGCAAGGCATTTGTATAGGAGCTAGCCCCCACTCCACTGCTCAGTGGTTTACCAGTTACCTGTCAGGGAGGCTCCAGAAAGTTAAGGCCGATGGACATTTCTCAGCTTCCGTACCAGTCACTAGAGGTGTCCCACAAAGCTCCATTTTAGGTCCTATTCTTTTTTCACTCTATATTAACAATCTCGACTACAATATAACTCATTCCAAACTACATTTCATTGCAGATGATACAGTTCTGTATGCCTCTAGCTCAACCCTATCTGAAGTAAGAGATACATTACAAGCAGACTTTGCCCAACTCAAGTTGAACCTCATCAATACAAAGCTCCTATTTCATGCCAAAAAAAAAAAAAGGCCATGATCTTTACTCTCAATAACTCCCCCTGCTTCACACCAACTCCTCCTCCTCCTACTACTGACTTTATCATCACTGCACTAGGAATATCCCTTGAAGTTATTCCCAAACTTAAATACCTAGGTGTATGGCTAGACAACAGACTTAACTTCAGTGCACATATGGATAATTTGGCCAGTAAGCTAAAGTATAGAATAGCCTTCTTCTTCAGGAACAGGTCTCTTTTTCCATTCGAAATCAGAACCAGGCTCATACAGACCACATTCCTTACTTTACTTGATTATGCTGACTTAATTTACAATTCATCTGCAACCACAAATCTGAATAAACTGGATGTCCTATACCATCATGCCCTCCTGTCCATCACCAGGTCATCCATTCATACCCATCATTGTGATCTCTATGCAGCTGCCGGCTGGAAGTCACTTACCATCAGACACCTGATCCACTCTGGGACCTGGACACTTAAAATTCTCCTGAACAAACTCTCGGGCAATAGCTCTTCCCTTGTTCATACTGCCCACAGCTCCTACTCACTTAGGAAGTCTGATCTCATCATTCTAGGCTTGTCTAGGACTCATTACATCTTTGGTAAACATGCCCTCTCCTATGCCCTTCCGGCTGCCTGGAACTGGATCCAGTCAGCACTTAAACTCTCCTGCCTAGTATCTGTTAATTTCTTTAAAACCTTTGCCACTACTAACTTGAAAACCACCTGCAGCTGTCACTAGCTTCTACCTGGGCACCCTATGACCTGTCCCTACCTGGGCTGTCTATGACCCTTCTCGTATTGACTTAATACTGTTGTGTTGAGCACTGTACTACAATTTACCAAACATTGTATACCAATATACCAAACATCTACTGTATTACAATTCTATGTCTTTATGCTACTGCAAGTTATTTTTTTCTTTTATACATACTATTTGCCTACATTATAATTGCTCATATATATGCGCCTGAATTATGCCTCTTGAATTTCTTGTATTGTTTTTATATTCTTTGTGTGCATGATGAGCCTTGTATACCAAACATCCTTTATTCTACAATATTAGGTCCTCATACTGTCACGTACGTATGATGTTATTGTATTATGTTTCGTGAAAACTAGTTGCCTACCTGTATTTGCTTGTACATGCTCCTGTTGTATGCCTTTAGGACCTCCTTGTAAACAAGCTTGCTCAACAGAATTATTCCTGCAATAAACTTGAACCTGAACTTGAAAAAAAAAATAACTTGCATGAGGGAGGAGTCGGAGGAAGGGAAGGTGGAGGCATTATGGATTCAGTTATAGTCCAATAGAAGGAGAAAGGTAAGGTTGGGGGTGGTTTATAGACTACCCAATCAGGATGAGGAGAGGGACATGTAACTGAGCTTGCAAATATTGGAAGCTACGGGGAAAGGAGAGGTGGTATTTGTGGGGGGCTTCAACCTGCCCAAGGTGGAATGGAGTGTACCATACAAAACATATGCTAGGAGTCGGGTGATCCTGAAAGGACTACAAAATGGGTTCCTGACTCAGGGCATCACAGAACCAAAAAGAGCAGTGGAAATTCTTGATCTGGTGCTCATAAATGGGAAGCATGTATAGGAAATAATGGTCAAGGAACCCCTAGATGGGAGTGACCATTGCACAGTGTAGTTTCAATTGGATATGGGCAGTGAAAGCATCCTGACTAAGACCAGAATCTTGGATTTTAGGTGGGTGGACTTTAGGAAGATGGGCGAAGTGCTAAGGAGCCACCTGGTGGACATCAGAGCAGATATGGCGGTGGACGAAAGGTGGTTTATCATTACGGAAGGAATACTGGTTGCCACAGAGGAGTGTGTTGAGTTCAGGGGGAAGAACACAAGGGCCAAAAGCACCCAGTTGGTTCAGTTTTGGGGTTGCTCAGGCAGTAAAGGAAAAGAGGTTAGCCTATACAAAATTCAGGAAGACCAAGAATGAGGTGGCTAGGAAAAATTACCTAAAGTTGGCTAGAGAGGCAAGCTAAGGCACAGAAGGAGCTGCAGATAGCTGAAGGAATTAAGTAGGGGTATTAGGCCTTTTTTTGCTATATAAGTGAGAAATGGGAAAAGGAGAATGGGATTGCTAGGCTTAAGAATGGGAAAGAGTGGGTAGAGGATAATGGGGGAAAAGCAGAGATACTAAATGAATACTTCTGTTCCGTCTTCACCAGGGAGAAGGATGGACCAGTGCCTTCAGGAGGAAGAAAAGGAGTGGGGGGGAGGGGAACACAGATGTAGTGATGGAGAGGATAGAGTGAGTGAGGGAGGGGCTGTTATCATTGAAGGTGGCCAAATCACCAGGCCCAGACAGAGTACATCCCAGTGTACTAAGGGAACTGTCTGAGGTGCTGGTAGGGCCACTGGCAGGCCTATTTAATAGTTCATTGGAGTCAGGCATGGTACTGTAGGACTAGAGAACAGCACATATGGTGCCCCTACACAAAAGTGGTCCCAAGGATGACTCAGGGAATTACAGACCAGTCAGTCTGACCTCAATTGTGTGCAAGCTCATGGAGACCATTCTTAAGGAAAGTTTGGTAGAGTATCTAGAGGAGCATGGTCTCCAGGATGCAAGGCAGCACAGGTTCATGGTGGGGGGGAGGACTGTGTCAAATGAATCTGATTGACTTCTTTGACTGGGTCACTGAAACAGTAGACAGGGGCCAAGTGGTAAACATCCTCTATCCAGCTTTCAGCAAGGTCTTTGACTCTGTGCCCCACAAAAGGTTGATCAGGAAGTTGGCAGATCTTGGGGTTAGGGATATGATGGTCAGATGGGTGGAAAACTGGCTAAGGGACAGAACCAGAGAGTGTTTGTGCTGGGAGTGTTATCTGGTACCAGAGAGGTCACCAGTAGGGTTCTGCAGGATTTGGTGCTGGGGCTGGGATTGTTCAATGTCTTCATTAGTGACATTGTGGATGGCATTAAGGGCAAAATACACCTATTTATGGACAACACCAAACTCTGCAGAAGAGTTGACACAGCTAATGGGGTACAGGATCTACAGGATGATCTGGAAAAGCTGGGGAGGTGGTCTGGGATCTGGCACCTTGGCCTCAGTGCCAAAAAATGCAAAGTTATGCACATTGGAGCCAAGAATTCCAGGACAGAGTTCTACCTGGGTGGAGTACTGGTATCTGTATCAGAGGAGGAGGAGAAGAACTTGGGAGTGATGATCACTAGTGACCTGAAGCACTCCATGCACTGCAGGAAAGCAGCAGCAAGGGCAAACAAGATTCTGGGATTCATAGCTAGAGGGATAAGTAGTAGGAGAAAAGAGGTTATACTGCCTTTGTACATGTCACTGGTGAGGCTACATCTAGAGTATGGAGTTCAGTAATGTGCCCACACCTCAAAAAGGACCTTAACCTGCTGGAGAAGGTCCAGAGGAGGGCTAGGGTAAGACATACAAGGAGTGGTTGAGGGCACTAAACATGTACTCCCTAGAGAACAGAAGAGAGAGAGATAGGAGACATTATTGGGACTGTCAAGTACTTGAAAGGGATAAATAAGGTGGATCAGGTGGGACTCTTTAAGCTAAGTAGCAGCCATGCCATGAAGAGGCACAGTCTTAAGCTGGGGGGGTAGAAGAGAGGTCAGGAAGCACTTCTTCATGGAGAAGGTGGAGTACACTTGGAATGCACTTCCAGAATAGGTGGTCTCATTGAAGACAGTGGACAGCTTCAGGAGAGGCTGGGATAGGCATGGGGGAAGGTAAAGATCATGGGTAGGGAGGACAGGAGGAGTGGGGGGGCAGAGACAGTAGTTCAAGCTATGGACCCTGCAATACAAGCAGACTAGATAGACCAAATGGCCTTCTTCTGCTGGCTTCTTTGTGTGTGTTCATAATACCATACTACCCTTGTTTATCACAGAAACCACATACGTATTGTCTGTAAACCATCTTACTTGCTTACCAGACAACTCATGAGTGATTCGTTCAGTACATTCTCAATAGCTTTAAGCTCCCTCCTGGTTGAACTTATACCCACTTTTAACTGGGACCAGATATCATGTGACACTGAACCTGCTACACTGACTATGAAATTTGCATAGCCTGTCCCTGAGGTGTTGGAGTAAACAATGCTCTTGAACTGTGACTTTTGATTACAAACCTTGTTATTCAAGCTTGCTGCATTTTCTGACCAAAATGTTATCTCCTCTATTGCCTCATTAGACATGCCTATGTAAGAAAATCAATTTTTCTAGATTCTACGCAATAATAAATAAACCTGTCCTAAGCTGTACCAGCACCCCAAAGACAATATGCATGGAAACAATCTTGCCAGCAAGTCTAGCCAGAGTCCTCACAGGCATCCAATGTACCCCTGAACTGGTTTGCCTTAAGTAGTTTGTAGCTGAGTTCTGCAGACTCCCCCTCCTAGCCTCTGCTATGGAAATCAAATCAGTGGCTGTATTAAAAGAGACTCCCAGTCAAGAATGAACTAGTTCAGGACACCAACAATATTTCTCTCTGCTAGGGAGAAAACCAAACACTAATATGTTTGAAAGAATCTCCCTGCTGTGTCTAACAGCCTCTACCCAGGATAATCCCCCACCTATGTCATTATCCAGGTACAGGGCGACCTTCTTATTTTCTCTCCATCTACCTACCATCACTCTCACTACTTTCCTGAAGATAAAGAGACTTGTGGAAAGCCTGAATGGTAACAGCTGAAAAATAAAGTAAGACAAATTGTCCTGAAAAGCCCATGCAAACTCCAGATACTGCCTGTGCTATAAAAAACTTTCAATATGATGATAAGCGGAATGAATATTGAAAGTGAATAACCAGTCCCCTGGCTGAAAAATCTCTGCAGCTGCCATTACATTCTCCAGTCTGAATCTATCCTTAAAAAGAAACAAGTCAATGTGTCTCAAGTCCAAAATAAATCTGGATTTGCCATTCCTTTCTGAGATAGTCAAGGGATTAACAACATGTAGTGGGCTGGCCACCTGAACAACATAGCCTCTGTCCAAGAGCCTGCGAATTTCTTTTGAAATAAACTCAGCATTTACAAGGCAGAACAATTATCTGTCATTGCTGCAGGCTCAGGAATTGTCAGGAGGGTTAACCAATACCTGAACTGTAAAATATCAATAACTTGACTATTAGCACCCACCTGTGCCCAGAATGTTAAACTCCAGCATACATGTCCTACTATAGAGAATTCCCTGGTACTAGATACTGTAAAAGTGGGCTTAGATTTAGAAACCACAATCCCCCTTTCCCCTTCAAGACTGTTTGGGGAACCAAACAATGCATTTCTATTCCCTAAAGGTGGGCCAGCAATGTGAGAAGGCAGTAAGGAGGGCTGGGGGGATACTGGGATGCATAGGGAGAGGCATCACCAGTAGAAAACAGGAAGTTGTTGACCCCCTGTACAGACAGTTGGTAAGACCACATCTGGAGTACTCTGTACAGTTCTGGAGACCCCATCTCCGCAAAGACATAGACAGGGTAGAGGCTGTCCAGAGGAGGGCAATCAAAATGATGCAGGGTCTGCATCAGAAGACATATGAAGAAAGACTAAAGGAACTAAAGATGTATAGCCTCGAGGAAAGGAGGCAGAGGGGGGACATGATAGAAACTTTCAAATACCTCACGGGAATCAACAAAGTCCAAGAGGATAGCATCTTTCAGAAAAAGAGATGTGCAAAAACAAGGGGGCACAATTTGAAGATAGAGGAGGGACGGCTCAGACGTAATGTGAGGAAGTATTTCTTCACAGAGAGGGTTTGGATACCTGGAACAGCCTTCCTGAAGAGGTTGTAGAGTCAAAAACAGTGGGGGAATTCAAGAATGCATGGGACAGACATAAGGTAATTCTAGTGTGGGGTAGGAGGAAGTAGGCTGTTGGTTAACTAGGATCTGCAGCTTAGCCGTTAGGTAGGGAAATGGGCAGACTATGTGGGCCAAGCGGTCCTTATCTGCCATCAAATTCTATGTTTCTATGTTTCCCTTTCCCTGCTGCTGTCCAAGATCCCTGTATACTTATCTTTACTGATGACTCAGCTGGCATGGTTGATATTCCAGGAGGCATACCACTTCTGCCTCCTGCTACCTTGTTTGCTGGACACTCCACTCTCCAGTAACCCTTCTTGCCTCAAACAAAACAAAACCCTGTTCTCTGCTGGCTGTAACTTGGAGCCATGGTGCTAAGAAAGACTTCTTGGCTCGCTGGATTTGCTCTAAATTGCCTGAATCTTTCCCTTTTCTGATAAACCTCCTTGGCCTTTCTCACTGCCCTGGCTTCTGCTTTCAAAATCTTCTTCTCATCCTCACTATCACTGGCTAACTCATTCAGCTGGTATTCTTGCTTCTTGTTTCATGCCCTGTCATAGCACCACGACTTCCATTCTTAAGGTGCTCAATGACTTGATGAGAGACAGAGGACATTGTTATGTTCTGGTCGTGCATGATATCTCATTGGCACTTGACATGGTGGATAATGGGATATTCTTGGCTTGCCTGAGGCATTATGTAGGACACACTGTGATGGTGCTGGGGGTGGTTTGAGGCCTACTTTACAGGTTGGACACAGCAGATAACTTTAAGTACCTACATCTTGGGAACTGCTGTGCTCTCTTGTAGAGTGCCTTAGGGTTTGATCCTGGCTCCCATTTTGTTTACTGTGCATGCTTTCATTAGGGAAGATCTTTAGGCATTACAGTTTGGAATTTCATTGCTAGCTGATGATACCCAGCTGTACATGTCTTGTGTATTGAATGGCGGTGATGCAGTCTCTGTGCTGCACCAGTGTCATGATGAAATTCATGAGTGAATGGCCTAGACTTAACTACATCAAAGACAGAGGGCTAGATTTTCAAAGCTCCCTAGGACTAAGTCCCACTGCACAGCTAATACTGTGGGACAAAGTCTCCACATCTGTGGAGTTTGGTATTTTCAGCCAGCGCAGCTGCAGGGGATGTTTTGCCTAGTTCCACTAGGCATAGCTTGCCCCACAGCTGCACTCCAAAATCGCGAAAGCTGCCAGAAATCGTGGATCCTGTCGTAAACTGGCTCTGCCTTTGACAATATCATGGCTGATGGAGAAACTGTGGCACAGCATTTTGGGGCTTGGCCATGGTGCACCAATGGAGGCACAGTGTGCTGATGACACTGGCTTCCAGAAGGTGCACCAAGTTGAAACATTTTCGCCGCAGCAATTACTGGTCACCTCATCATTGCAGCGGCCAGTTATTTGCCGCAATGAGGAGTGACCCGCCATTGCTGGGGAAAGTTGTTGTTGTAATATTGTTTAGGAACATGTATGCAAGTTGCCGCTCTGTTCACTAACAATACATTGGCCCCAGTGCTGAGGGGGTGCCCAATCCCCTCGGCAGCATGTGCCCCCAAAACGGTCTGTGTTCGCTGAAAGGGGAGCCCACTCCTGCTGGCATGCTGTAACCCCACCCTTTGTTGTCCGCTGATGGGGGCCCTCCCCATCTGCATGATGTCTCCCCTGCTTTCATGTGCATGCGACGGGATGTACATGATCACACAGAATGGGGGTGAAGGGCAGCAGTTGGAAATAGTGTATACAACAGTGGAATTTCTGACTAGGGTCCTGCTTTAAATTACACCTATAACAATTTGCAAAGCAGCTGCATTTTGCAATCTTGTTTCTGAGCTGACTGTCCTGGAGGAAATTGTTGACTTATGTTGTGGCTGTTTAAGGTACATATCCACAAGCTTAATGTTATTGTATGTCTAATGCTGAAGGTGGATCATAATTCGCAGCTATTCTCCCAGAGTTAGTGTCTTCACTACATACTACAATACATAATCTGAACACCTTTGCTCACTGAATGAGTCCTGTGGACAGTAGACTATAGAAGGATTTCTTGAGTCTTCAGTTAAGTATCCGTCACTATCCTTACAAAGAAACGTTAACCACCTTGAAGTTAAATATTTCTAAGAAAGATCATTTTAATGTGTAATCCATTAATAATCAATCTTTATGTACAAATGAGGGACACAGCTGAAATAAAACAACCAATAATAACCAAAATATTGCAGAACACGTGCTGGACCACAAACATAACAGCAGTAACTGGCGACACAGTGAATGGATTGGGACTGCAGTGTTTTCAAGCTTGTGAGAGTGCCAGTTTTATTGTAGCAGTGCCTGGGCAGTTTGTGGTGGATGGGTTTGTGCATCCAGCTACGGCACAAGAAGTGGAAGAAGATTGGGCAGTTTGAAAGCAAAATCTGTGATGATGCCCCCATTTACAGTAATTATCATGCCGGATTAAGAAGTAAAACCCATAAGAGACCTCAAATGACTTCTGTCCCAAAGTTTACTTTCCTTCTGCAGTCTGTTTCTTTGCAACGCAAATGAAGTTCATAAGATGATCTACCCCCAGCTGTCTCAGACACTTGGAGCAACTTGCAAAGTAAAAGACTTTGACTGGAATTCAGTTTCTCTAAAAATAGCAACGGTGTGTAGACCCTGTGATCCAGTCATTCTCCCTTCACTTTGGACCTGAGCGACTGAGGCATTCAGATGATGGTTCCCCCAACCGATCCTTCCCGTCGGATCACAAACCTTAAATGTCAATCAAGAGATTAGCATCTTTTGGGGGGTTCAGTCCACTAACATAAGAGGGGATACTTTTTGATCGGTGGAGGCAAAGTCAGCCAGGGAAGGTCTCATAAAATCACAAGGATTCTGCCCGAATATTAATTCAAGAATTGGATCTTGTACTTTATTTGCTTCAGTCTGTATTAAAAGGAGGTAAGTAGCATTACTACTCCAAAATCATTCCAGACAAGGAATGCTGTATTGGATTCTCCTGTGCTTCTCTGGGATGACATTTAGGAGAATGATCCAAACAAGTATTTAACAATGCTGCATTTTAACAGAATTTTCTGCTTCCCTTCACTGTGGCATTTTGAAATACCTTATCTTTGAACTTTGAAATAGAACATTGCGACCTGCTGTAGGGTCTCACCATCTGTTCCATCCTTTACAGAACCATTTGGATTAAAAGTTTTATTAAAACAAAATGTTTCTATACTTTGTTCTGTACCACTTAACTATGAATACTGGCCATTTAAGTACTGAAAGAAAACATAATGACTGCTCAGTTAAGGTCTAGAGAGCTCCATCCACCCCCCCTTTCATTTTCTTGTTCTTGTGTGGGACAAACATCCTGTTCCCCTTTTCTTCTCCCCATCACCTATCTTGATCATTGAGGATACCATTTCTGCTTCTTATTCTCCAGCTTGTAGCAAGCAGCTACATTTGCTATTGATTTAATGCAGCTTAATCAGCTGGCAGAAGGTATGTGGAAAGGCCAGCTGATCTCTGCACTTTTTCCAGAGAAGTTGAGCACCTCTCCTCCAAAACATGTCCAGCCCCATGCAGGACTGAGGAAGGAAACTAAAGCACACTTCCAAATATATGTCTCCCAAGTCCCAAGTCGCTACATGGAGATCGGCCATCATGCCACTGAGCAGGTATGTCAGTTTCAGGTTGATGGTAATCAAGTAGACTATATCATACAAAATCATGGAAATGTATTGCAGTGAAGTTGTTCTTCATTTTCCTCAAATGCACTGTTACAATTAATTAAGGAGAAAGCAGACTGAATGTAGTATAAGTCAATGAAATCAATGGCTTCATTCAGCACCATTTTACTCTCAGTTCAGAGCAGTGGCCTGATTTTCAAAGGTGTCTTTTTGTCGCATGTCTTGGGCACATCAAAGATTTGGTGCACCATGCTTGTGGCAGCATACTGGGATTTTCTACCCTGTTCATCAATTTGATGCCTACTAGACCACATTTTTGTGGCCTAGCATGCATCTATTCCAAGGCTAAGGTCCAACTACTGTAACTGAGTCCAAGATTAGAAACTCAGGTGCAGCTATGGCCTTTAGATTTGGCACTGCTGTGGCAAAACACGGGACGAATGCAAGGATTTACACAGGCATTGCAACATCCCTTAAAAATCCAGCCCCAGAACCTTAAGAAAGTACCCATGCTCCTCAGTTTAGTAGGGTATGGCAGTGCAAGCTCGTATACCCTTTTACTTTTATAATCTGATTCTTTTTCAGGTATACATTTTTGGGGATACTGAAGCAAAGATTTAGAATTAGATCACTTTTGAAACACATTTTCATAACAAAAATCATACAATTAGTATTTGTCGTGCCTCTGTATAAACCAAACATACATAATATGATGAGGCATTTTAAAAAGATTTTTTCCCCAAAGTCTTTACATTAAATTATTTCCAGTATTATTTCCACATTGAAAGTGTATTGACAGGAGGGGTGTGGTTTGACCACTGGCAAGATGGCAGCCTGATTTAACACTTCTAAAACTCCTAAACACTACTGCTAGTTCAGCAATTTGCAAGGTTCCAAACATTCACAACCAATAAATTTGCAGATCTGGGCCTACATAGTTATAATATCCCCAATCAAAAATTCATCCTCAGCTGTTGTAGCATGCTGCTTATAGTGGGAAAGAATGGTGGCATTACATTCGCCACCAGCAGACAATAGAAATATGACATGATGGAGGTAAAAACTATGTTCGATCAACTGCTCAGACAGAAACTTGAAGTGGCCTTGCAGAGAACTAATACCGACATGTTGCCTATGTCACAAGAAGTTAATGACACGGAACAGTGAGTTACAGATACAAAGGACTCCACAGATAGGCTGCCAGCCTACATCAGACACCTGGACAGAACAATTAGGCTGCTATGGACCCAATTTAAGGACCAAGAAAATTGGAACAACCTTCACTTTGTGGGAGTCCTGATGGCCATGAGAGTCACAATACTAACAACTTTCTTTAATCAGACCTCACAGAAAAGCTCAGACACATCAGGCCCTCACGAGTGGAAACTGATTGATCCAATAGATCCCTCATGGAAACACACAAGCCAAGAAAATGGGCGCAGTCCTTGTTGACAAGATTCCCATTCTTTACAAGAAAGAGGAGGTGCTCAGGGGTGCTAGGTAGAAGGGTTTTGTGCTATGGAATGGACACTCAATAAAGATTTTCCCTGACTGTTGGAAAGGCACTGGGCCTCCACATCAGCATGAAAAGCTCTAATGAACTTAGGTGTTCCCTGCAATCTGTGGTACCCAGCCATTCTGAATTGCCAAAAATGGTGTCTAACAGCTTTGCCTCACCAGCAGCAGCTGAATATTTTGTCAAAAGATCTTGGCCTAAGGTACAGTGGTCAAGGTACAGGCCACAGCCCACCAAAGATGGCACCCATTCCTATCTGCAATCCACAGTTATGACTCCGGCTCCTGGCTACACCAGCATCATTCTAGACTAGGGGAATTCTGGTCCTGTACTGCCATCACTGCCAAAACACAAGGACCCACAGCTCTTGCCCCCAAAACAGAAATGCAGAGATAAGAAAAGGAAAAACAGAAAAGGGCCCCAATGGGACACATGCTCAAGGCAATGTGCAAGAAGCTGGTACCACAGCATTAGCCCTGACTATCAGGCCTTATCAGAAAACATCTTACCTCTGCTTTGCAACAACCACTTCACTCCTTTGTTACAGGCCCAGAAAGAGGAAAAGAATGATACTGAGCCAAAATCAGTTGATTCCAGCTTGAGTGGGGTTCCGGTCCTGAAACCAAAGTCATGGGTGAAAGTGGCAGCAGTCAACATGAACTCCCTTTGAGCAGCTCCTGCAGCACTGAAGACTCACGGTCATGGCAGACATCCATAGATGTAGAAACAGTGGCTTCTCTACTTACATGACATTGATAGCCTCCATGTGTTGCAGATTAGGAACATGGGGTGAACTTTTTATACCCCAGGGGTCCTCTTTTTGCCTGTGGAACTGACTCAGACCACCCAGGTTGATGCAGCAATTTAGCCAAAGACTGTCTTAAAGGGCCCTCCCACCCATATCATTTTCTGCTCGTGAACTGATAAAATGTTATATTATTAGCCTTTTATTATGTTGGCTTGCACTAATGTGCAAGAAACATGTTGTGACATCTTGCTGGAGTAGCAGACTGTGGAAGTACTGTTATGTTGTGGCCAATGCCCCACTGCTTTTTGGGGCTTGTCTCTGTGGCACCAATGAATGAGTATGCTGTCTATGACAGCAGCTCAGAAGCGTGCCACCAACTTGAAGTGATTTCACCACTGCAATGAGGGAGCACCCCCTTATTGCAGGGCATGCCTTGCCTGGTGTATCATTTCAATAAACATGGCAGTGGCTGTTTCTGTCCACCTCTCACAGTCCCCAACAAGCCGACTTTGGGGGCACCTTACCCCCTGTTGGCATGCCTCCTCACCAGTTTGTTTGCTGACAGAGGAACCCAATCCCTGTTGACATATGTGCCCCTTTGCCGTTTTTCTCTGCCTAAGGGTGTAGCCAATCCCCCTCGGCATCATCCTCCCCAAACACAGACATGCTTGCTGACAGGGGGCCCAATCCCCATCAGCTTCAATGCCCTGTCCCCAATCTGCCAAAGGGGTGCCCAATCCCCCTTGGCATCACCCTCCAGACACGCTTTTCGATGGGGTGACCAATCCCCCTGTCAGCATGTTTAACCCACCCATCACGTCGACATTTCCCTGCCCCCGCCCCACTCCCATTGTGTGCCACACTGGGAGCCCACCCCAGTGTGGATTGCATGACCATGCAAATCATGGGACACACTGGGAGCCCACCCCAGTGTGCCCAACATCGTCCCTATGCCTGTAAAAAAAGAAAATGGGGCGCAGTGTTTTTTCTGTTTTTTTTTTATAACCTGAAACAAAGAAAATGGTCCCTCACCATTGGGTCCCTTCCCCAACCCACACCCACCCCTCTCACCCCATACCCATACCCATTGCCCAGCGCAATGATCTTCGGTGGAGCGGGAACACATCTGGACTCTTCAAAGCCGACCGCGAACTGAAGAAATGCCGGTAAGCTGTATAATGGCATAAATGGGGGGTTTTCAACTTAGGTGGATATCGTCACCATTTTTGTGACTTTTGGCCCCAAATTCTCAACATGGGGTTCTTGGGACACCACCTCATGAATTCAGTCACTGTCATGTCATTATTCAGTCCTGAAAGGTGATTTTATGGTCACTGCGTGGTATCACCTTCTGGGACTGATTAATGAAATGACAGCATCACTGTTCATGAGGTGGGCTCCCAAAAAGCCTATGTTACAAATTTGGTGAACAAATTCCAAAAAATGACTATGCTAAGAGTGTGCATTGCGCATTCCCATGCATGCTCCTAACTTCGAATTTTTAATATTTTCATTCCAGATTTTCAACATTGCCATTTTTCCACACCTCCTTATGAACAGTACAGTTGTAATTTTTCACATCCTCCCTAAAATGTGTTTTTGCACATCTGGCGCACAATGACATGGTTGCTGTGTGAAATCAAGATTCAGGACAGATTAAGAAATTCACAGTGACAGTGTTCATAAGGTGAGGTCCCAAAGAAAAAACATGTTGCAAATCTGGTGAACAAATTCCAAAAAATAACTTTGTTACCAGCGTGCATTGTGCAGTTTCTACCCACGCTTGTAACTTCACCAATTTTTTTATATTTTAACTCCAGATTTTCAACATTGTCATTTTTGCACACTGCCTTATGAACAGTACAGCTGTAATTTTTCACATCCTGCCCAAACATGTTTTCACACCTGTGGCACACAATGCACATGGTCGCTGTATGAAATCAACGTTCAGGACAGATTGAGAAAATCACAGTGCCACTGTTCATGCGTAGAGGTCCCAAAATGCCTATGTTGAAAATCTGGTGTAAAAAGTTCCCCAAATAAATGCATTATGGGTGTGCGTTGCACAGTTTCTATGTACGCTCGTGACTTCACCAATTTTTTTATATTTTTACTCCAGAGTTTCAGCATTATCATTTTTTTACACCTCCTCATGAACAGTACAGCTGTCATTTTTCACATCCTGCCTGAAATTTGCTTTCACACCTGTGGCACTAATTGGCGCAGTCATTGTGCAAAATCACCTTTTGGCTAATGAACTGATAGTGTCACTGTTCATGCTGTGGGGTCACAAAAAGTCCATGTTGAAAACTTGGAGTGAAAATACCAAGAAATGTGCAGGGCATTAGGGTTTATGACCATAATGCCTTACCCTGTAAGGAATGACAGGCATCAGGGGTGTGACTTGGGACTGTTGACAGTAATGCTCATGCCATTCCATCCCACCCCCACCCTGCAGCCAGTGACGGGCATCGAGGTGTACCTTGGACTCTTTGGCCCCAATTTTCACCTCCTTCTCCTATACTGCACCCATTTTTGCATATTTCCTTATGGAGTGGGGTGAGTGTAAAGCCTGAACACCCCAAGGCACACCTCAACACTTGTCGGTGTCTGCATGGTAGGGTGAGGTGAAATGGCAGGAGCGTTATGGGCAGCTACCCAAAGGTACACCCCAATGCCTGCCCATCTCTGCAGGGTGAAGGTGGGGCTGCCTTTCAGTTCAATACTTCACTGCCATTCCTATTCTGCATCTGTCTAACTCCTGCACTTCCAATGCTAATGCCAGCAAGCAAACATTCGGCATTGACAGATGTTTGTTTACTTCTTGTGCCCTTTCCCTCTTTTCCTCCCCCTCATCATCCACCCTCACTTCCCTTCCCCTCCCACCACAAGCCCCATCCATCCACCACCTTCACCTTCTTCCCCATTGTACCATCTACTTCCTTCAAAACCTTCTTAGCTCTAAACCCTCACAAAAGTGGGAACCCTGATGGTCTTGACCACAAAGTTCTCTCTCTGTCTCTCTCCTGCCATTGCTCTCCCTGTCATCTACCTTCTAAACCTCTCCCTCACTCCAGCCTCGGTCCCTGACACATTTATTTATTGAATCTCAGATTAACACCAGCCGAGCAGAACTGCTCCTTTACAGTTGTTCCATGTCATAAAGGTTGCAAGACAATAACACAAAAATCAGGTAGTACAGAGGAGTACAGAGTCAAAATTACATTGACATACATCAGAATACAGTACTACTATGTTACATGGTGAGAAGGCAGACATAGAACAATGAATGAATACCCCAGTATAATATTCCAAGGTTACAAGGTAAAACAAGGTAGGTGCAAATTCAAGCCAGGTAATATTTTCCGAGAACCAGACTCCAAGCTATAGTGCATGAGAGAAGGGGGGGGGAGCTGGGAGGAGAATTAGCAAGATGTAGTAGGGAGCTTATACTAGAGGAGGGCATGAATACAGGGGTAGTATGATGACATGACAGAAAGAGGTTAGACGTGGAGCCACCCTAAAGGTTCTGTCATAGTAGTTGTAGAGGAGGAGGAGGATGATCATATAGAGGAGAAGTAGAGGAGGGTTAGTTCCTGGAGTGCCTAGGGGGCAGTGGGGTAGAGCTGTAGGTAGATATTGTCAACTACCCCTATGATTGGGTGTACAATATCGGTGAAGCGTGAGGATGCAGAGACATGGATGGGAGGGGGGATGGGGGTAAGTGCAGCGGGGTAAGTGTAGCGGTTTAACAGGAATGGACAAGTTCCCAACATCTTTAGAGTTAGGGGTTACAGTTACCCACAGTCACACACACTGCGCGCAGTGAGAAGAGTTAGCAGTTGGGACTTGAATGGGCCAAGTTTTGGTTCAAGAATCAGGTTGGTTCTAAGAGAGTTTAGCCAGAGGGAGCCCTATACATGAAGGACCGCTGCCCTTGTGTTGTGCGACAAAATGGGACTCAGAAGGCAGCTTTAGTTGTTTCCCTGGATAGTCTTGGGTTATTGGAGGGGCTGAGGAGGGTCTGAACACCTGGGGGTGTAAGGCCTAGTGTTGCTTTTTTGCAGGAGAGCAGACCTGATATTTGATCCTGTTGCTCTGGTCCGTTTATCCAATGCTTGAGTAGAGCTCACATGTAAGTTAGGCATTGTGCACCTAGAACAAGTCTGCAGGCTTTGTTTAGGGCAGCATTGATTCTTTTTAGTGTAGTTTCAGTCCCAGCCCCATAGATTACCAGACCATAGTCTATGACTGATAAGACTGAGCTACGCACTGCTGTTTTGATAGCACTCTCAGTAAGACAATGTCTCTGATGACATAGTTGTCCCAGTTTGGCGTTAGCAGCCTTGGCAACATGGTTGATATGCAGCCCCTATGATAAAGAGCAGTCAAGGGTGACCCTGAGGTACTTGAAGTTATTGACCATTTCAAGAACTTCATTGCTGCGGTTCTGGATTTCAATGGGATATTCTCTATGGCTATTGAGCAGGGAGGCGAACAACACTGTCTTGGTTTTCCTGTAATGAAATAGGAGTCTGTTTCTAAGGAACCAAGCCTAAACTGCACAGAAGTTAGCTTGCATTTTTTTTTTAGCTCTTCAGGTGCAGAATGACGAGTGTAAAGCACTGCATTGTCTGTGTGTAGGAGGACCTTGTCCTGGCACGTTTTGGGGAGGTCATTCAGATACAGGCTGAATAGCAGGGGGCCCAGTATGGATCCTTGGGGTACCCCGTGGTAACATTTTGATGGTCAGATAGGGCATTGTGTATTTTGACCTGTTGCAGCCTCATAGAGAGGTTGCTCCTAAACCATTCCACAGATACAGAGGAGATCCCAATGTGGGTCAACTGGCTGAGAAGTAGCTCATAATTAACTGTATTAAAGGCCTTTGTGAGGTCTATGTAAGTAGCCCCCATCAAGAGCCTCTGCTCAACAGCCTCTTGTACATACTGTAGCCTGTATATTCCACTAGGGCTGTAGTCTTACTATGTGCTCTCCTGAATTCATGCTGCTGTTGACATTGAAGCTTGTATTTGTCAAGATAGCAGTCTATCTGATCATAGACTATCCTTTCAAGGACCTTCGAGGGGGGGGAAGAACTTATATGGGTCGATAGTTAGAGAGACTAGTGCTGTCACCACTCTTGAACACAGGTGTAACTAGAGCTGCTTTCCATTTTTGGGGAAATTTACCTGTAGTGAGCGATAGATTGAGGATCATGGTTAGTGGGTGAAACAGTTCTGGGGCAAGTGCAACTAACATGAGGTCGAGTGAGTCACTACTGAAACTGTTTTTTCCTAATGCCTGTACTAGATATTTTTTAGCCTCCTGCATTGTGAGTCTCTTAAGGTAAAGAGGGGTACATTCTAGTTGGTAGATTGTTGTTGTTACCTGGGTTTGTTCCATTTTGGGTAGTAGAAAGACTAGAGGAAGCACTCCACTAAGGTCTGTAAAGGCCTTATTGAAGGCATTGGCAATATCTTTAGGGTCAGTGGCGACAGCTCCATTGTTGTTGATCATTGCAGGTGGGACTTTCCTGGTCTTCCCTGTAAGGGATTTGATATTATCCCAAAACAAGCGTCTGTTGCCCCAGGAGTTGTTTAGTTCATTTTTAAGGTGTGTACACTTGGTTAAGCGACGGCACTGGTACATTTACTCCGAGCTGCTCTAAAGTTTTGGAGGTCACTGAGTGATTTAGTACTTTTGGCCTTGTGCCATAGATTGTTCCTTTCTTCATTTGTTCGAGCAACTGGGGTGTGACCCATGGCTTACCTGACCCTTTAATTTTTCACTTCCTAAATGGGGCATATATGTTGCAGGAAGAATTAAAGATATTCATAAAGGACTTGAGAGCAGTGTCGACATTATCTGAATTGTAGATGATCAACCAGTCTTGCAAATTGAGGTGGGTTTTGAGTGAGGCGAGTTGCCCTATTTTAATACCCGTAATGTAACTGTTATGGGAGGGGATTTTGGAGCCTTATTAGTCCAGGTGCATATGATTGGGGAGTGGACACTGATGGTATCTGGAATTACAGTAATGCTGGATATTCTGTCCAGTTTGTTGGTTATTAACCAGTCTAGAAGTGTACTTGTGCCTGCTTGATAGTTTGTCCATGTAGGGGATTCCGTAAGTTGGTACATGTCTAGGGCAATGATGGCGCCTTTATATGGCACCACCTCGGAGGCCAGCCAATTGATATTGAAGTCCCCTAGCACTAACATCTCAGAGGTATTGCAGAGTTTGGCGAGGTAGTCGTGGGTAATTCTAAATCCATCTGTCTGCTTTTTCAGGGGAATGTATACTGATACTAAAGTAAGGCATTTTTCTTGGGTGCCAAGCTGCAGCTTTACTGCAAACAGCTGGGTGTCTCCAGTAGTGTGTGGGTTAGGGAGCACTCTACCTTGGATGGGGTCCTAATATAGACAGCACAGCTGCCTCTTCACTTACCCAACCTGTCCATTCTGAATGTTGTATAACCCTCAAGCTGGATTGCATGGTCAGGGCTTCACGGTGTAAGCCAGGTTTCAATGACCGAGAGGACATCAGGCTTATGTTGTACTACCCAGGCCTGTAAGGACTTATATTTAGCCAGTAGGCTGCAGATGTTAATAGATGCAATGGTTAACCTCCCAGATTTCTTCATAGATACAGGTATACTTTGTCCTGTACCAGGCCCTGGGTTTGGATGAATGTTTTCTGAGAGCATTAGTAGCAGCCAGGCCAGCCTTATTGCTTGGAGTTTTAGACGTTTCATAGCTTGGGATTTATTACTGGAGCAAGGTTTATGTTTTGCCTTATTCATATTGGTTATTAACATATTCAGTTGCACTGGGGGAGAGGGCATGTTGAATACACAAGTGGCATAGGCTACATACGTCTATGGGGAGTGGTATCAAAGCATGCGGTTCCAGTTACAGGGAGATTAAGCTGTGTTAGGGGATCAGTAGTTTGCTTTTCTTGTGTGCCATTGAGATTGGATGTGGCAGGTGGGAGAGTCAGTTTGATCATTATTAATAATATGATCTGGAGTAGGTGTACTGTCCTAGTGGGAGACGTGATATACTAACCGGAGGACACGTACGTAGTACTCACTACAATAGTTGTGATGAGAATGATATGGGTAGTAGGGCTCTGAGAGGGGGCACCTGCTTAGTTCCTGATCCAGGACTCTAGGCTGTATATTCTAGCTTAGTGCAAGGGAGAATATAAGGTTCAAGAAAGGTTGGGAGGAAGTAGGGCTGCTAGAATAGCGCGGTGGTTGCAGGTTCACCTTTGGTATGGAAGGTCGAGGGTTCAAGCCTAGTTCTTGCTGGCTAAAGGGTGTGGGTAAAAGTGGGGGAATACCGGGGAGTTTCACTAGGGGATGGAGGAGGAATATGGAGATGATGGATGACTGGGTACGGGAAATAACCTAGAACAGACCAGTAAGTAGGGGTCTCGCTAGTGACACCTAGTGGCAGGGAAGTATAATCTGCTGGTGGCAAATTGGATACTTAGAAAAAGTCAGTGTTAAGATCACATGATAGTCACATGACCAATACTCCCCTATAAGTGTAGGGTTGGACCAGGGTGGCGGTGGGCAGGACAGTCGACACATAGCGTTAACGGGCCAACACCCCTTGCAAACAGTCTTAGCCCACTCTTTGGCTTTTTCAAAGAGTCCCATACCTTGGCTGGTTTGCTGGCTCCTGACGTTGCTCCTCTGCGTGTGTGGAGCAAGATGGGGGTGGGTTCCAAATCGGAGCCTAGTGGACAGGAAAGAGGGAACAAAGGAGTAAGTTAGAAGTGGGAAGCAGGAGAATGGAGATGGGCTACCATTCAGCTGCACATGTGCAGATGAGCAGGAAGACCCCGTGTAATACAACCTTGGCACACACACAGAACTAAATTCGGATTAAATGACTGGTAAGCATGTAGACACTACAATCTCATTAAATAGCAAGAACAGTGAGAACTATCACTGCAGAGGTTACCTACACACACTAACAGCACATTACAGCTACAATTACAAACAGTGGTGCAGCCTATGAAAGCGGTAGCAGTTAAAACCTATCAGTACACTCTGCCAAGTGAAAAGCAGTCTTAAAGTACTCCAGACGCGTCAGGCATAGCAATGGCAAAGTACAAGAAGGGCAGAATTTTAGAAACACCCGTTGCAAACAGTCTTAGCCTACTCTGCAGCTTTTTCAAAGAGTCCCGTACCTTGGCTGGTTTGCCGGCTCCCAACGCTGCTCCTCTGCATGTGTGGAGCAAGATGGGGGTGGGTTCCAAATCGGAGCCTTGGCTGGTTTGCTGGCTCCCGACGCTGCTCCTCTGTGTGTGTGAAGCAGGCTACTTCCCAAAGAGGGTGACCCCTCCTCCCCTGGTAACTACCATCCTATCTTCCTCCTCCCTACTCTGGCTAAACTACAGGAACACCTTGTTCTCTCTCAGTTTTTCCTTTTCCTTGATTCCTGCTCTTTCTTCACCCCTACCAATCTGGTTTTATTTTGTCCCATTCCACTCCACCTACCCTCCTGCATCTCACTGACTCTGTCCTGTCTGGTTTGGATTGGGGCTTGGTCACCTCAGCCATTGTTGTTGGCCTGGCAAAAGACTTCTGTGCTATTGCCCACACTGTTCTTCTGGACAAGCTAAAGGCAGTGGGGCTTTCTTCTTACTCAGTTGTGTGATTCTGCTCCTACCTGGAGGGCATGTCTCAAGCTGTACCATATGGACTATGCCTGATCTCCTCCTTTCCCTTTCAGCTCTGGTGTAACCCAAGGATCCATACTTGACCCTATTCTAGTCTCCATATTACTGAGGACCTTCCCTCTACCTGGTCTTCTGCATCCATTCACATGTATACAGAGGACACAGGCCTTTATGCATCTGGATCCTCTGCCTCTGACCTCATGGCTGACTCCAACCGGACTTCACCATTATCCAGCACTGGTTCTGGGCTAATCTGCAATCTATAAATGCCAAGAAAATGATCGCCATGATTTTTGGGACAAGGCAGAGACAAGCTAGGCTAACCCCCCCCCCCCTTCTCTCCTTCCATCCCCTCAGGGGTCCATCCTGGGCCTGTTCTCTTCAGCCTCTTTCTTAACATGCTCCCGAAATCCTGCACTGAACAGATTATTCTTGATGCTGATGGCACTGTTATCTTCTCCTCCCAGAAAGACCCTGTGCTCCTGCACACCAATCTTCAGCAAGGCAGTGGAAAATTGGTTCATTCATCATAAGCTTACCCTCAATCATAAAATAACCATAGTAATGCTCTTTCACAGCTCTCAAAACAGGCATAGATCTCACCCCCTATCTATCTCTACCAGCAATGGCAACACCCTTGAGCAAGTGCAGTTGTTCAAATACATAGGGTTATCCCTGGACTCAAATCTCTCCTATGGGGCACACATAGACAATGTTGCCAAATTAGAAAATATACGCCTAGGTCTACTTTACCGACATAGACATCACCTTACTGCAGAAGTACTGAAGATTGCCATCCAAAGCTTGATGGTCTCCATCATTGATTATGGTCTTTTAATCTATGGCTCTGCCTCTGCCACTGCCCTGAAATGAATTTCAACCTCACTTAACAAAGTCTGCAGGCTCATCTCTGGTGCTCATCGTCTCACTCATACACGTGACCTGTATGCCCAATCTGGCTGGCTTCAACTTTCAAATCGCATAAAATACCAAACCTACATTATGGCAAAGAAAGTAACAATTGGCCTCACCCTGCCGGGATTCTAAGCACTGACTAGTTCTAGACTAAATTCACATCACACCAGGGTCTCTGAATACCAGCTCCTTCAGGTTCCCCGATGTTGCACCTTTCAGGGCCAAAGATCCGTTGCTTTCAGATCGCCTAGCTGGTTGAATGCTCTCAATCCTGACATCTCCTCCACTACCACCCTTGGCTCCTTCAAACAGTAACTCCACCAGCACCTTACCAACTCTCGCACCTGTGAATGCTACATATACCCTCCTTAGCCCACTCGTTTTTGTCACCTCCAACTATCACCTACCACATCATCCCCACTTCCTTTTCCTCTGTCTTACTCTCTTATTTCTTCTTTCTTCTCTTCACTCCTGACTCTCCCCCCTCACCCACCTCCCCCTCTGATCCCTTTATGATCGTTCCCTTCTGTTGGCTAGTTTCACCCCACTCCCAGTTTGATGACAATGCCCTCTGGCTGCTATTCCTGCCCTTCCCAACCTTGCTCCTCATGCTTAATTTCACCTTCCACCCTCCCTCCTACTTATCCCTCTGTTACTTGGTGTTCCCTGTATACATTCTAATTGTTCTAGCAATTTATTGAACCGCTATTGTAACCTAATATGCCTACCTATTTATTGCTTTTGTTCCTGTTTTTGTAACTTGTACTGTATTTGCTCTCTGACGCGGAACCTTTGTAGAAGAGCCTGGCTCAAAGGTACTTGTAATCCTAGTTTTAATAAATAAAAAATAAATACCCTTGATGGTGTTGCAGCTGAGGATGTTTCATCCTTTAAATACCTTGGGATCTGGCTGGATGGTCTGTCTATTCTTAGGGAGGCCATATACCAGAAGCTTCACTCCCAACTGGATGCCTTTAATGGGAATAAAGCAAGTATCAGTGTTTCGAACATGTTTTTCCCTGTCTTTGACTATGATGGCATTGTTTAAAGTGCTTCTTCCAAATCCAGAATTCCAACAGAGCCACACTAGGTGACCTGGGGTGCTCAGTGACAGCTACTTAAACATTTATTCAACAACAGTCACAGCACTTACCCAGGGCATAATGAAAAAATCAGTTCCATGTCCATATGAGTTCAGCTCAATATTCATTTATTTTATGCCTGCAAGCAGTACAAACAAACGACCTTCCTGGGTCAGGGGAAACAAAATGTGTTTGTAACGTCCTCACCCCTGCCTTTTTGCAAAATGACATTTGGCATGCTGATGAAGCTTACAGCAGTGCCTGGTGGGGACTGGGTTCGGGGAGGACTAGGTTACTTGGCACAGGGGGCCTAGGTTTGGCTACTCTGCACAGGGGCACCCAAGTAAATCCGAACACAGGAAGCAATAACTGTAATGTCCAATACCAGGAATGGGATTCTAAAGTGTGGCTTTTACTCACATCCAAACTGTACAAACAAAGCATAGATGGACCCCCACGGGGCTACATTCCTGGTAATGCAGATTAGAGATAACAAAACACTTCTTCACTATTCCAGCCCTCAGGCTCTGAATCCACCAGGCACACAGCCTGGACTTGCCCGCAGCTTTGGGTACGCAGCCCGACTTGTACACTACTTGGGTTTTTCCCATGGCCTGGCTCCCCCGCTGGCCACTTGATGCGGTCCATATGGGAATGAACCAGTTTTCCTTTGGTGGCTCCCCAAACCACCTTAGAGCCTTCGACTCCTAAAGGAAAATTTCCTTCCATCCCACGCCTGGGTACTTCCCTCATCACTGGCCAAGTGCACGAAGCAAAGTAGAAATCCACAGAGCAAATCCGTAGAGGTGGACCTGGTTACTAAAGATGGGGGGTCTCCCACCTCCAGCTCCCACAATCCATACCCAGCCATTTCTCTGAAAACTAAACAACTCTTTTGAAAGCTTGGCAATGTAGAGTACTGGGTAGACGTATGTCACATCTCTTCTGCATGTCTTGACTTTCCCTTTGTGCTGGATTTAAACATACTTTTACTTTTGGCTAAGTCTATTAATCTAGGCCTCCCACTACTTCAGTAGTCCAATCCCCACTTTAACACAGTTCAGGATGAAACATGGGCCCTTTAGAAAGAGCAGAACTCACCCTACGGTTGCAGGTGCCCCGCAGGCGAATCACGAAATCTTCTTGTACCCCACACTCTTGGGAAAATAAGGCAGCTTCTTCTCTAGCTGTAGCCAGGGGGTTGCCCTTGGAACAGCAGGCAAACCTTCCTGCCCCATCCCCTCAGGGATAGAGCACAGAGAACTGTATCAGCGGTCTCCACCACTTTAAAGAACAGCTTACTGTGTCTCTCTTTAGGTGGAAACACACACTTTTCCCTAAATGTAGCCCTATTTCGGGGCTGAGGCTCCAAGAGCCTGAGCACAGAGCTTCTGTGCTCCTCTCACAACAATCTCCAACTGCAGACTACTACCAACTGAACACTGACTGTTCAAACCTCCCAACATTCTACTCTAACTCCCTTCTGCAGATTCCAATGTGGCTCATGCAGCTGCGATAGTTCTATGGTGACGTCATCCCTCAGTCTCAGCTGAGACTGAGAACAGAGTGAGACAGTGTGAAATCCATTTAACTGGAGTTTCACAAGCTGCCTTCCCTGCCTACCACTAGGTCTTACTGGGATTCTAGTAACCCTGGCTAACAGGAGAGTTACACTCGCCCTTGACCAGGAAAATGACTGTCCGCAGTCATTGTTTACCTGGCTTAGGCCATCCTACCTTATGTACTACCTGTGGAGGGGGGGTGATCAGGCCCCCTCCTACCATGTGCGAGCACAGGCAGGCAACACTAAGGACCTAGAGGCCTTTAGCTGACATATCAGCCTCTACTCTACCCACTTACTATGGGTGCCTAGTGGCTCTGGTAGAACTGTCCAGAGCATAGCCCTAATAGCTCAGCACTGCAGTCCCTATGGCTGTTCAGGACCACAGCCTGTCTATCCCCCTAGCCCTCTAGGGAAAATCTGTCTGCCTCTAACTTAACACCCCAAAACAAAAACAACCCGGGGATCTCCCCGACCTTGGGCACCCTGCAACCACACACCAAGAAACTAATACCATACCATTACCTTACTTTACTGCCTCCCTACCCCCATAACCACACCTGTGGAAGGAAAAGGGTTAATACAGTAACAACAACAACAACAACCACAGTACTTTAAATTACTACACACTAAAGTACTAGTGAGGAACTCTGATGAGCCCCTCCTCCTCTTCTTGTCTTCTCTTCTATCTTCTTCAGGAACACCTGCAAGAAAAAGAAAGACAACACACACTCCTAATCTGCATACACAGTATACCTTAAACCCCTACCATCAAAACTCTGGAGAATCCCAAAAAGATTTTTTTTTTTTTAGAAAAGGTATAAAAACAGTATATACACTAGAAAACAGTAGAAAAACAATGACATTATTTACAATACAGATTTGGGGGATGGAGTGCCCTAAAAGTCCCAACTAGTGACCACAGTGCCCGAAGGCTAGTCCATTAAAGAGTCTCTCCTGGGCCGGAGCCCAGTGAAGCACAGTTCTAGCAGGCCAAAGTCCCAAAGGGGAGAGTCTTTGAGGACAGTTCACACATTCTGGAGTCTGCTAGTGTAGGGTGTGTACTGCAATGTCATAAAGATAGAAAAGTTTGGACTTACCAGCCCCTTGTAGAACGAAAAATCTGCACCGACCTGCTCTTCAGCTGAAGACTCTCCCTGGCAGCATTTCTTCTGATACAGCTGGGAGGACATCTTCCGGGAACTACAGGAGGGCACATCTGGGAACTGCTGGGTTGATGTCATCTCTGGAGATGGAACCTTGGAACAGGAACAAAAAAGGAAAACAGCTGGTCTGATGTCATCCAATTACCAGGCGATGGATCAGGATACAAAGATTTTATTGAATTTATAAAAGGAAGGGACATGTTATGTATACATGGAAAGTTATACACTTGATATACATCAGTAGTGAACCAACATTAATCTTGCCAAGTAAGCCAACTAAATAACACCCCCCACCCCTTTCCTCCCTCCATAGCCCTCCCCACCCCCCACCCCTTAGGAGTGTGCCTTAATTTATTAATAAAAGAGGAGAAAGAGACCCCTTCATCTCTTAATCAAAATACCTAAAACCAATGCTTTCCATTAACCCTAAATACAGCTAAGTTACAGCAGTCCTACATTAAATATTATGCATATAATTTGCCCCATTTTTGTCAAAACCTAACATGTTATTGCGAAAGCCTACAGTTAGTTGTTCTGTTCTAAAAAAAACAGAGATATAATTTAACCATTCACTATAGGAGATGGTCAACTGGTCCGTCCAATGTTTAAAAACAAGCTTTTTAACAATAATAGATATCAAAGCTATGTGGAATCTGCGTTCTTTGACTTGGATACTGGAATACCTACCTAACAGACAGACATCAGTTGTGAAAAGGTCTTCCAGTCCCAACCAGGGATCCAATTAAGATAGGATTTCCTGCCAAACAGGGGATACCTTTTCGCAATACCAGAATATGTGTACTATGTTCCCTTCTGCTTTGCCACATTGAGTACAAATAGAATCCGGTAACCTTCCCAATTTAGCTAATCTAATAGGCGTGTAATACATATTGTTCAGTATATGATATTGCGTAAGTCTGAATCTGTCTTGGGAATGGTATATATAGAGGTCCTTCCAGATCTGGGCCCAATCAAGATTCAAGTCTGGAAGTAAGGTACTCCAGATTGGCAAGCCAGGGAGAGGATTGGAGCTGGCAGTGGTCAAAAGGAGGGCATATATTGTAGAAACGCAGTGTGGTTTCGAAGCATAATCAGATACTTGACCCAGTAGGGGTCTAGCCCGTGATATTCGAGGCTTGAAACCAAAAAATGCACCTATAAAGTGTCTTAATTGGAACACCTTAAATGTCTGATTCCTCGGGATATCAAATTTAGGGAGAATTTCAGGGGAAGAAAGAAGGTTGTCCTGAGAAAATATGTCTTCCACCCATGCCTCCAGTAACTGGGGGAGCCATTGGCTAGGAAGCCAGGAACTATCTATTTTAATATTGGGATTTAATAGAATCAGCTGCACCATATCATATTTAAGGGGTATCTTGAAGTATGCACAGCACTGTGAGAGGACTTTAAGTGAGGTGCTAATTACCGAATCTTGCAATACCACTGGCAATGAAATTCTTGACAAATAGAAAACGGTGGGAAGGTTTATGGCATTAGACCTTAAAAGACTATTCTCTGTCTGGAGCCAAATGGGAGCATAAGTCATGGCCCTTTGAGAAAGCCATCTCCCCAACTTGGTTAAATGACTTGCCCAATAATAAAAAAGAAAATTGGGAAGATGAAGACCCCCCAAAGCCTTGGGCATACTAAGTTTGCAGAAAGCACGATGGGGATGTTTTCCCAGCCAAATAAATCTTGAGATCATGGAGTGTAAACGTTTGAAAAAGGATATCGGAAGCCATAAATTCAACAAGTTTAAGGGATAAAAGAAATGGGGCAAAACATTCATCTTGATAACACTTATCTGAGCCCATAGGGATAAGGGTAATTTCTGCCATCTCTGGAGATCTTGTTGGATGTTCACCACTAAATCATCCAGATTGAGCTTCTTGGCATAAGTGGCATCCCTAGTTAGGTGTATGCTGAGATATCTGATTGCCTGAGAGGACCATTTAATGCCCAGGTGAACAAAGTCTGATTTCTCAGTGTAGCTATTCAGTGGAAAAATTTCCATTTTGGAAATATTCCATTTATAATTAAATAACCTACCATATTGGCCAATGAGTTCTAGAGCATGCTCCAAAGAAGGTTCCGGCTGCTCCAGATGAAGGAGAATATCATCTGCATATACCGAGAATGTTAAGGTTTGATTAAGAATTGGGATACCTTTAATTTGAAGGGACTGTTTTATATGACGGAGGAAGGGTTCTAAGTAAAGATTAAAAAGGAAGGGTGAAAGGGGACAGCCCTGCCTGGTGACAGCAAATAAGGGGAATCTAGCAGAGAAAACCCCATTACAATAAATCCTGGCCGAGGGAGAGGAATAAACTGACTGAATCATTACAATAAAAGGGAAGGAAGCTCAATTTCTTCAAGGTTATCCACAAAAACTTCCAGTACACTCTATCAAAGGCTTTCTCAGCATCTAGGGAAATTAGAGCCATTGGAGACTGAGAAGCTTGGGCCACTTGAAAAATATGTGTGAGGGTTCTCAGATGGTCTACCGAAGAGTGACCGGACACAAACCCTACTTGTTCTGGACTTAGGAGCTGGGTCCATAGAGCCTTTATCCGAAGCAAAAGTACCTTGGCCAAGACTTTAATGTCACAATTCAAAAGGGAGATCGGCCGATAACTAGCTGGGTCTAAATGGGGCTTATCTGGTTTGAGTAAAAGGATAATTGTTGCCTCCAGAAGGGTTGGGTCCAATTTGTCGGCCTTGAACATGTAATTATATAGATTAAGCAAGAGGGGGGATAGCTGTTTGGAAAAAGTTTTATAAAAATTAGAAGGAAACCCATCAGGACCAGGTGCTTTATCAGGAGCGAGGCTACTGATGGCCATTTCAATTTCGGTAATAGTTATTGGGGAAACTAAAGAAGACTGGGATATGTCATCTAGGATGGGAAGGTCCAGAAAATCCAAATAGGCCTCTATATCCTGGGGCAATATTTGGAAAGGGCATTTTCCATAGAGTGTTTTATAAAATACTTCAAAAACCTGGGCGACCTCTCAGGATTCAGTTTTTATAGAACCACCCGAGGACCGAATGGAGGGGATTAGATGGGAACTCTCTAATTGTCGCAACCACAAAGCCAGCAACCTCCCGGCCTTTTCGCCTTGGTCAACATATTTGGCTTGGGTCTTAAAAGATCATATTCCACTTTTTCCTTTATCAGGTCAGCGTATTCGTTACGCAGTACTAGCAACTCTTCTAGGGTGGCTGGGGATGTAGTGGAGGCCACGGCATTTTCCTTCTCTTTAATCTGAGTTAATAGAGATAGAGCCTTAGCTTCCCTAAGCCTTTTCCTCCTAGAAGCTATCTTAATAAACTCTCCCTGAAGATAACATTTCAGGGTACACTATAGAAGGTCACCTCTTGTTATGAAATCTCCATTATGTTCCATAAAAGTAGAAATAAGAGTTTTAATATGGGAAACAGTGGAATTGTCCTTTAACAACTGCGTATTCAGTCTCCAGATTGTATCCCTCTGGGCGTAAGAATCCAGAGAGAGAACTAACCAGGCAACTGAATGGTCGGATATGACTATGGGCTCAATACCAGATTGGCAAAGACCAGGCATAAGGGAACAGCTGATTAAAATATAATCTAATCTTGACCAAGATTGATGAATGCCTGAGTAGAATGTATATAGTTGCTGTGAAGGATTTAAGGTACGCCATGGGTCACACAGCCCCAACAAAGCTATTAGATCCTTCAGTGCATTCTGTGATGGCGAAAGCGGTTTCAGTGGCCTGTATGTCCTATTCAGGTCCTGGGTGGGTGGGATATTCCAACCCCCCCCTAAAATCAAGGGGGAGGGTAAGCATGTTGCTATTTTGTTGGCCAGATCCATTAAAAAATCTGGGTCCCCTCCCAGCGGTCCATATATCGATCCCAAAACCACTGCACTACTATTCAAAATCACCTTAACTAAAACATATCTCCCCCTAGAGTCAGTAATGGTTGTCTCCATTTGAAAGAGATATTCCTTTTAATTAGTATAGGCCACCCCACGACTCGAGGATGAGTCCCCGGCTACAAAAACTTGAGAGATTCCTTGTCTACGTAGCCAGAGTGATTCTGCGCTTACCAAGTGCTTTTCTTGAAGCAGGATAATATCCGCATTCAGAAGGGCACAATACTTAAGGATCTGATATCCTTTCGAAGCGTCTCTTGCTCCTCTAACATTCCACGTAACAATTTTAACAGGACTATAAACCATATTTATCCTGAACAATCATCCAGAATAAAGTTTCCAACCTCACATAAACCAAACCCATAAGGCACACTCCATCCCCACCCCCCAACTAATCCCCCCTGTAACAACATAATTATACAATGTCAAAACCAATATATAAATGTAAAATGTAATATCCAAAACATTGTTTAAATTTAGGTACAGTATTCGAACAGTAGCTAAGGTATTTAGTCGGAGTACCAACAGTCTAGAGTTCAATAAAACCCCTACCTCCCCCCCAATAAATCCCCCTAACTATTTACACTAGGCTTCTCGTCCCGAAAGTGTACATGTCTGTACTTATATGATATCTTAACGATTAGGCCAAACCTAGATGGCAATTTTTGTACCCATAATGCAAAAAAGACAAAAAGATTGGCCTGTTAGCACTTGCGGCACCCGCAACATGGTAATTATCCTCTGAGCTAAGGAACATCTAATGCAAAAAAAAGTAAAGAGAAGAAATTCCAAAACGCTATCACCCCCCCAAGCTGGTACGCTATGCAGTCTTCCTGAGCCTGCTCCAACCCGGAGCCCCTGCGCCCCCACCAACCCTCTGCCTCTAAGCACTGCTATAATAGGAGACCTCTCCCAGTTTAAGGAAGACCTAACAACCTCAAGCCAGTCTGCAACAATTCCTGGCTGAACCTGAAGGGGGTACCCTAAAGGAAACGAAAGGCACAAACTGATTCAGCCTCCTGCTAAATCCTCCCTGACTTTATGAGAACGCAGCCTATCCTCCGATTAAGACCGGTATGATTAAAAATAAAGGCCTGACCTTGGTCGGAATTGCCCTAACAAAAAATTACAAGCTGCCTCAGGATCAGCGTAACTAACTAGGACCCATATTCGGTTACAAGTAAAAATGCATCTAGCCCTGGTAATGCCATCCATAACGCTTACCAACACACGAGGAGTGGGAGCCCACCCTGCAGATCAGCAATAGTACCCAAGGTGACTGACCTGATCCTTGCGACTTCCATTACTCGAGGAACTAGTTGGGGGAAGGGAAATAAGGGCACCCTAGTCGGTCCTTGCGTACTTCCCCACTAGGAAACCACCCCCAGCAGAAACAGGTTCCCCCTGTAAAACAAAAGGCCCCCCAAGCCTTCCCAACCCGAGATCAGAAATCTCCCCCATGAACCCAACTGGGCTAAACCATCTTCAACATTCATACAGGTATTGTAAATCAGTCACAGCCTTTCTTTTAACTACAAGGAACAGCAGTATGTCGTTATTAAAAGTTCAGCCCTCTTTGAAGAGATTAGGCAAATGCGTAGTTAGGTCCGAAGCTGCTTGCTCAGGTGTATCATACACAAGCCAGGTTCCCTGCACCGATACATGTAGTTTCGCCGGATACTGCATCCTGAAGGGGATTCCAGCAGCGATTAATTTACTGACAGTGGAATGAAAGGCAGCCTGCTTCTGGCATGTTTCCCGAGGTAAATCTTGAGTTATTCTGAGGGTTGCACTCTCCCATGAGATTTTCTGCAGATCCTTGACTTTAGTAAGAACATGCTGCCTCTCTACATAACTTAGAAACTTCACAATGAGTGGCCTGGGGGGAGCTCCTATAGGGGGTCTAGGCCTGAGGGAGCGATGTGCCCTTTCAGTTTGGTAGTTGGAACTGAGGGGGGAAGGGTCTACCACTTTTTGCAAAAACCTCTGCACAAAGAGAATGATGTTGGCTCCTTCCTCCGATTCCGGTAAGCCAAGGTCCAGGATATTATTCCGTCAGCTCCTGTCCTCCAAATCCTCCGTCTTCAGCTGTAATTTGTGAATCTGCTGACGTAAATGGGCTATTTCAGGCTCCGTTTTCTCTCTCCACTTCTCTAAGGAAACCGAATGGGCCTCAGTATCTCCCACCCTTCTCATAAGGCCATTTAAATAACTACGAAGGGATTTCAACTCTGCCGAGATGTCAGACAATGTTTCTTTGAAGGGAAGCATTTCTTGTAGGAAACGATCTTCGGTTGACAGAGTTGCAGCAGAGGATGAAGGGTTTGGTTTGTCAGAACCAGCTCCTTGAGCCCGTTGTTTCTTGGGCGTTTTTTCCTGTGTAGCCGGCGGAGTATGCCTAGGCAAGGCCTGCTTCATGTCGGCCTCCATTAAATCAAATGTAACCAGTCGCGAAGCTGGATTTCTATGTAGGACAGGCACTATAGCTCGAAGGTCTTCCTGGTGCACTATTAGGCAGTGTTTTCTTCAATTATGACCATAAAATTAAGCTGAGGAGAAGCGAGGCACTAGGAGCTCCATTTCAGTGCTGCTACCAGGGACCCTGCATCACGTGATCTCCGATGGATCAGGATACAGCTGGGCTGGTGTCCTCTCTGGATCTGAAGTCATCTGGTGGGCCAGTCGATGGATTCTGGAAAGGACAGTACACTGTAGAACTGATGAATGTGGCGCACCTGAGTCCTGGATGTTCATACTGGCGGATCAATAAAGGCACTACCAAGGCTGATGTGGCAGTATTGACTACCACTGCTCGGCTTCCTTCTAGTAGGCACGGGCACATTTGCCGGGAGGTCCTTGCATTGAGGCCAATAGCACAGGGGGTCAGGCGATTGAATTATTACCCCATCTGAGCACACATAATTCACACAGTGGAAGGTTTCACGTCCCTCTCCATCCACTATTCACACTCTGTCCATAAACAGTGTCCTGCCTCTCTTCCACTGGGTATATTTCCCATGAAACAGTCTGTTTCTGACATGCTTGTTTGCACCAGGATGCACACATTTCATTGCTTCGGCCCAGATCCAGGATTTCCTGCTGTTCTCAGTCTCCTCCCAGACACTCTGAGGAAAGGTAGGAAAGGTCATCCCATAGATCTCATTCATCTTCCTACGAACCAGCCTCTCCTGTTTGCTAGCTTTGGTCAACCTGAGACCGCTGGCCTGGCTTGGGGGTGGCCAGTCCTGGTTCTGCCAGCTACGCATCCTTAATGAGATTAAAAATGGATCCCTGACTTCTTCTTGCATAGCCAGGGCAGTGGCATCACCACTCTCTTCCATGCATTCCTCCGAGGCAAGAGCTTGAGGCTGTGTACCCATTCCTTTTCACAAGGCCACATAGGTTCCCCCTCATCTTCTTCCTCACTGAGGATCTGAGCCCAGGAGTGAACAGTCATCCTCTCTCCTGAGACTATCCACTCATCACTAGGTGCGGAGGTCGACACCTCCCATTCAAAGGCCTCCCGCATCTCATCTTCTCCTATTAGACCTGGACTAGGCCCCCCCCCCGGATCTACTGATGCTTTATCTGAACTTTCCTTCTGAGATCCAGCATCTGAAACTTCAACATCTGGTTCTGTCTCTAAATCTGCACCCTCTAGCTTTGTGCCACACTCCCCCGAGGGGCCTTCCTCAACAGGCTCCGCCTGGTGTTGTGTGCTGCCAACTACAGATTCCTGAACCTTTGTCCATGTGGGAGCCAAATGAATCTGGGGCATGTTATACAAGCCATATTTTTGTAGGCACCCAGAACAGTGAGGTATCATGAAGACGTCCCTTCAAGCATTTAAGCAAATTTGACACACATGCACTGGATATCCAGGAATCGCCACATGAGAAGGCAGTTGTCCTCCATAATAACACCTTTCAATGTCCCTTAATCTATTTACTACTGATGTTACTGCAGCCCGGGTGTGATCCAGGTAGTGAGCTGGTCCTGAGGCCATAACTGCAGGGAAAACAAACAAAAGCTCACTGTTACTGAAAGTCCCACTTTACTGAACACTCTCTTTACTTTTAAAATGGCTCCTCTGCTGCTGCGTTTACATTACTACCCCACCCTGTAATGGTGGCGGCAGCACTCCTGCGCATCAACATTCAGAAATTGAGTCAAGCCACTGCGCATCCGATTTACATACACAACTGATAACTTTTGCTCAAACTGCACAGACTTGCACTGTTCTTTTTCTAACACATTTACATGATTTACCACAGACTTTTCACTTGCTGGAAACATTTCTTTAACTCCAGTCCCTTAAAGCCTCAGGATTTTAAGCACAGGATTGCCTGTAAACTAGTGCTGCACATTTGGCTACAACTCACAGTCTCTCTCTGGCTTTAAAACTTTAAACTGATGCTGAACTTATAACTATGCACACAGTCAATGGCCTAGCAGACTTGCACTTGCTGGAAAAACTTGACACAGTCGCTTGCTGCAAATCGACTACACTGCTGCACACATGTTCATCTGGCTTTTGGCAGAAAATCACTGTTTGAGCAACTTTTACTGTTGGTACTCACTGTTATCAGTAGCTGTTAGCTGCGATGGAAAAACGGCCTGCAGCCAGTCTTGGAGGCCTCAGAAAGAGAACGGGTGGGCAGTCCTGCCGATCATCTCCCCGATCACCACACTCGCAATTCAGACGATCGAGATGCGGGTTGAGCCCGATTTTGAACAGAAAAGTCTATTTTTAAGTTTTACAGCACTTTTTAATCACCGCGACGCTCCTCCACTAGCCGGTACACGCACTCCACTCACAATCCCTCTTGAATGCTGGGCAGTCAATGTAGAGCTGGCTGAGGGGCGGGACTGATTGCAGCCTCACCAATCACATGACTCCATGCAAATGAGCTTCTTCTTCCTCGCGAGTGCTCTTCTCTTCATGGCAATCGTTGAGCAGGCAAATTTAAACTGCAGAAACCACTTTTTTTTTTTTAACTGACTCCACGGCGGGAGCCCATTTCAGCCATTTCGCATGGCCATTCACACAGCAAGTCTCTCAGTTTACTCAAAAGCATTTCCAACGTCCAGGGCACAATTTTCCTGTTGCTACCCCTAGTCTTCCACACTTATCTTTATCACGACAGTTCTTTTAAAAAGCATTTCCAACGTCCAGGGCACAATTTTCCTGTTGCTACCCCTAGTCTTCCACACTTTTCTTTATCACCACAGTTCTTTTAAAAAGCAGGCAAAAACACTGTAAACATTTGATGCAGGACAAGGGCACACTCTTTTAGTTTTACTGCTCCTTGGTAAACAGTTGGAATTTTAACAGCAGCAGCATAAGATCCACAGCACACAGCGACACACTAGTTAAATTGCTTCAGCTTTTTGGGCTACCCACTGCCAGATAGCCAAAATGCTATCCCCTTGCCCGAGCACCTTTCCTCCCAAATTAAAAATCCAAAATGGTGCCTCCATTTTGTAATGCCCTCACCCCTGCCTTTTTGCAAAATAACAGGTGGCATGCTGTTGAAGCTGACAGCAGTACCTGGTGGGGACTGGGTTCGGGGAGGACTAGGTTACTTGGCACAGGGGGCCTAGGTTTGGCTACTCTGCACAGGGGCACCCAAGTAAATCCGAACACAGGAAGCAATAACTGTAATGTCCAATACCAGGAATGGGATTCTAAAGTGTGGCTTTTACTCACATCCAAACTGAATGAACAAAGTATAGACGGACCCCCACGGGGCTACATTCCTGGTAATGCAGATTAGAGATAACAAAACACTTCTTCACTATTCCAGCCCTCAGGCTCCTGAATCCTGAGCACACAGCCGGACTTGCCATGGCTTTGGTTACACAGCCCAACCTGACACTGCTTGGTTTTCCATGGCCTGGCTCCCCCGCCAGCCACTTGATGCAGCCATATGGGAATGAACCAGTTTTCCTGTTGGTGGCTCCCCAAACCACCATAGAGCCTTCGACTCCTAAAGGGGAAATTTCCTTCCATCCCACGTCTGGGTACTTCCCTCATCACTGGCCAAGTGCATGAGGCAAAGTAGAAATCCACAGAGCAAATCCGTAGAGGTGGACCTGGTTACTAAAGATGGGGGGTCTCCCACCTCCAGCTCCCACAATCCATACCCAGCCATTTCTCTGAAAACTAAACAACTCATTTGAAAGCTTGGCAATGTAGAGTACTGGGTAGACGTATGTCACATCTCTTCTACATGTCTTGACTTTCCCTTTGTGCTGGATTTGAACAAACTTTTACTTTTGGCTAAGTCTATTACTCTAGGCCTCCCACTACTTCAGTAGTCCAATCCCCACTTTAACACAGTTCAGGATGAAACATGGGCCCTTTAGAAAGAGCAGAATTCACCCTTTGGTTGCAGGTGCCCCACAGGTGAATCACGAAATCTTCTTGTACCCCACACTCTTGGGAAAATAAGGCAGCTTCTTATCTAGCTGTAGCCAGGGGGTTGCCCCTGGAATAGCAGGCAAACCTTCCTGCCCCATCCCTGAGGGGATGGGGCACAGAGTCTCGTATCAGCGGTCTCCACCACTTTAAAGAACAGCTTACTGTGTCTCTCTTTAGGCAGAAACACACTCCTTTCCCTAAATGTAGCCCTATTTCAGGGCTGAGGCTCCAAGAGCCTGAGCACAGAGCGGCTGTGCTCCTCTCACAACAATCTCTAACTGCAGACTACTACCAACTGAACACTGACTGTTCAAACCTCCCAACATTCTACTCTAACTCCCTTCTGCAGATTCCAATGTGGCTCATGCAGCTGCGATAGTTCTATGGTGATGTCATCCCTCAGTCTCAGCTGAGACTGAGAATGAAGTGAGACAGTGTGAAATTCATTTAACTGGAGTTTCTCAAGCTGCCTTCTCTGCCTACCACTAGGTCTTACTGGTTTTCTAGTAACCCCGGGTAACAGGGGGGTTACATGTTGTTGAATATATTCTTCCAATCCACTCCAGCTAGATTGGACCCACTGTTTCACCCTTTCTGCCACTTTGTCCTTGATTACCCCCCCCCAGAATCCACTGCACTCCCTTTACTCTTCCCTCTCCTTTCTTACCCTTGATTCCAGGCACCTTGATCATTGTGCTACTTTCATCTTCAAATTCTAGCTTGGATTCCTCCCCCCTACCATTCCTCCCTTCCCAGCCCCTTCCCACACACCTTCTACTCCCTTCACAGCTCTGATCCTTACTGTCTTATGCTTCTCTCTGTAAAATCCTCTGCTGGGCAAGCTGCCTTATCCTTCTGCTTCCCTAAACTGTGGGGCACACTTGCCTTTACTATTTGTACTGCTTCTTCCTCTCACTCATTCAAATCTCCTCTCCATTAATTCACTACTCACTCCTGCAGTTGTTTCTGAGCTTGTGCTGTAGTGTGTCACCCTACAATTCCTTCCCCAGCTGCCCCTGCTCTTGCCCTAATTAATTTCCCCCTGCCTCCTAGTTTCCTCCATCCTTCCTTGCTGAACAAAGCTCCAAGTGCACCTCATTCACCCTTCAAATTGCTGCCATCTGCACTTTAATACTGTACATTGCAATGCCTTGTTCATACTCCAGTTGTGTTCTATTATATTAGTGTTTGCTCATCAGATTCTCTGCCTAGCTCCTCTTGTTAATTTTATTGCTACTTAATTGTTTAACTTAACATTTTTGATTTTGATTTGTGTAACTGGCTGTTGAAACTTATTTTTGTACTCTCCTCATTTACCCCCCCCCAAGGACACATCGGTGTAACCCTCCTACAAATGGGGGTTCCTGAAAGTCTTCCTTGGGTGTGCCTAAATGCCCACTGCCAGGCTGGTATCCTGTGTCATAGTGCTTTAAAAGTGTTGTATGAGAGTGCCTTAATGCCTGTGTGCTCTGTCTCTTTAAGAGCTGCCTAAAACGTAGTGCTTATTTAATCTGGGAGGGGGCTGAGTGTTTCTATGCTCGAGTCCCACCCGGGCTTCCAGATAATCACTCCATTCTGCCATCGCTATTTGCGTAGAGGGAGCTCTGTTAGATGCTGTACTTATTTGCTGATTATCTATTATAGTAGTAATGATATTGTAGTTTGTCTAACCTGCCTTCTTTGCAGCATGGACAGTTTTGTTTATCACCACCATCTTAGACCTGGACTTCCAGAGTGGGCCAATCAGTACCTTTGGGGTCCCTAAAATGGAGTCTGTCCCCAGGGGTCTTGTGGGAGTGAATTTCTGTAGGAATTGTAGTTTGGGGACTTTGGTGCCTAAATGCACCTGGAGGGGGAGCCCTTGCTTTGACAGACAGATGGATCAGCCAACCAGAACCTTTTGGACTGAAGGTAAATTCCCAAGCTGCCTGCAGCAGTGAGTCAGTGTGTGTAAGGAACTGAATGAGTAAACAGCTTGAGAGAATTGAGCAGCCGCTTCTGCATAGTTCGAATGGGAGATTGGTGGAAAGGCTGAGTTTGGCCTGTCTGCCTGCTGTCCCTCTAGAGGTAATCCTTAGAAAGGCTTAGTAATCAGACTGTATCCGAATTGGAGCGTGACAAAGCCACTGAAGAGTGACCAGATTTAAACCTGAAGAAGACCGAAGATTTGCTGTATGCGATCAGCCTGTCAGGACATCCAGTTGCCACAAAATTCCCGGTTTTGTTCAGAGACACTGACATTGCTGCCGGACTGCTATCTGCATTGTGGTATGGTGATTGTTTACTATAAATGTGCCGTTTGCTATTAGTGGGTTGTGATTTGGTTCCCCACTGCTTAATTGTGCCCCGCTTGCTGGAAGCTGCATCCAGCCTTCCCAGACTGTTATCAGAACTGTTTTACCCAGTATGGGCCTCCACACTTTGGCCCAGCCAGCCACTCACGCTACAGAGAAGACCATCGATGAGAGACCTGCCTGGGGATCAGACCCCTGCTCAACATCATGAACAGGAACGACACCATGGTGAATCGTTTGGGTCCTGCTTCTCCTGGAAAACCAGCAAGTCATCCTGCAGTCTCCATTTCATCCATCCTGGGTCCTGTACTGGGTAGTGTGAGTAAACACCAGGGTAGCTCCCTGCCACAACAGCTCAATCAAAGTGAGTCATCTGATTTAATTGTTTTACCTAATCTTCACGAATTGAGCCTTCTGGCTCCGGATTACAAATTGTGTGTGGTTGTGCATGCCTTTTCTTTTCATCACAGGGCCCCAACCAGCTGCGATGTGAGCCTACCCCGGGCAACATTCCAAGCTAGCCCTCCTTACTTCCAACTGGGTACCAAGAGCATGTGACTGTGCAGGGACTAAGAGTGCATGCATAACTGCCTGACTAGATCAGTTTTAGGATCAACTTGGTTACGCCCCTCACTTGTTCAATTCTCCTGAATAAATCAGATGTAACTCTTTTTGCATTTAATTTGACTGTGGTTCCAGTTTGTACCAAAAACACTGTACTGTTGTTATTTGCTATGCCTAACCTTGTTTTGCAGGGGTTTCCAGGGTCGAACTGGTGGAACCAGCCCTGGTGGTAAGTGCAAACAGTGTGGGGATTTGTATGCCGAATAGGGGCTACTGTGAAAGTGTTTGTTGCATATTGTCTAGGCCACTAGAGGGGGAAAGAGGGGAGTTACAGTGTCCTGGAGGGCAGTACCCAGGTTAGCCTTATTGCTAACAACCCTGTCCTCCAGGTGGAGGCACCCGTTTCAATATCCAGGCCCCTTAACCTGCAACTTGCCATGCAGGCAGGGGTAGTAGCCATTGGGATAGCTCCGCCTAGGGGTTACATCTGGAAACAAGCTATTTCAACTGAGTATGTCTTTCCTGGTAGATCTTTTGAAATAAATAAATAAATAATACATAGATTAGACAAACAGGCAGGCAGACAGGCAGATAGAAAGGCAGACAGACAAACAGACAGAAAGACAGAGAGACAGATATTTGGAAACTATTTAAACTGCAAGCCATTAACATTTAGGCATATAATTTGAATATTAGCATTCTAGGGACTCAATCTCACTTTACAATCCATTCTGATCATTATGGCAGAGTGAAGACTTATTTTAGTGTTAATTATGCAAATTTACCCCGACAAGAATCTCCTGAGATTTTTTTTTTATTGGTCTGTCCCTATTTGCTTCTTAAAAATAAAAATCCTCTTGGCAGCGATAAACTCTTTTTTTTGCCAGTTGGGCTTGGAACTCTAAGACAGATGGCAGAAAACCCTGAGAGGCTTCAGTGTGGCAGGGCTTTGAGTCAGTCTGTGACAGCTACCATACTTCACAACCTTTCATCACCTCAGTGTGGGATTCAGGCTCTCAAAATGCCAAAACTAGAGGTAAAATGTGACGTTGCACCTCCTATCAAGAAGACAGCAAGTCAGAGAACTGTTTTCATGATGACAAACTGTTAATGGAACAAACGGCTGTGGTTAAGTACAGTAGATGCTGAAAATGGAAAACGGTTAGAAATGACATTTCAGCAGTCTTTTGATGTAGCTTGTTTAAGAATTCATAATTATAGTTATGTGATTTACAGTAAGAAAAACTATTAAATGCAAAAATACAGAAATATACAAAGCTTCAGAATGATGCTAAACCTTTCTTGAAAACCTAGACCCATTTGGAGACTGCACTGGAAATTTATCGTGTGAAATCCTGATTATTACATCTTGCATGCACAAAATATACACATTATTTGGGAATGTAGACAATGCACTTTTGTTTTATACCACATGTTTTCCAGATTGTGTCCAGGAAAGAAAAAAACATACTGAGCTGTGCTGAGTGCTTTTAAATAATTTCCACCATGATAATTGCAGATTGGGCACAGACACTTCATGTCTTGTGGGCTTTTGTTAGATTGAGCACTGGATAAGTATTACTGTACTTGTACCCAGCCAACTAATATGAATATATTTAAAACATTTTATAATTTAAAATTATGGGCATATTTAGGGTTGTAAAATGTTTTTGAAATGACAACGTAAGTTAAAATGAGGAAAGCCACTGTACCTAACACAAAGCAAGCACTGTGTATCGACTCACCATAACCTAAAAGTGCGCTTTCCTTTGACGACATGCATGTATCTGACAGCATCCTTTTAATATGACATTCTTGTGGTTGAGTGCTGGTTAAGAGCTCCATTTGAAAGCTCAGATAGCCAAGATCCAGTTTAGCATCAGTACAAAGTGCAGTCAGGTACAATTTAGAACAGCTGAGAACTTCAAATAGTTGCATAATAACTAATTTGCATTAAATTTCAACTCACTTTCAACAGATATAGGCTCTGTTTACAAATGCCTACATCCCGTATAGATAAATCACCCCTAAGTGCAGTTTGCTGTCTAAAGAGCCCGTGAGTTTCACCCAGCCTCACCATTGCTACCCCTGACACTTACATCTTCTGCAATGGCAGAGGAAGAGAAAGATGGGCCCCAGTGCAGGTTGTAATTTTGGGCCCCACCCCCACCCCACCCTGGTGCCTGAACCCCCCGCCAGCCCCTCCGATTTTTTTTTTACCTGTTTACGGTTATGTACCTTTCAGCCACTTTCCCCTCACATATCAAAGAATATATGGTGGTGACTGTCAGTATTGATTCCGATAATCCGATTTTATTCCCCCGACCCCCCTCGGCTCCAGGCGGGTGGCAGCAGGCCCGGCTGCAGCACATAAACAATCACATGTGACATAGAGGCCCAACTATGCTGCAAGCCTGTGAAAGATAAGTCACAATCACAGCTTGACAACGATGACAACTTAAGTGCTGGGGGAACCGGGTCAGCCAGGGCAGGCAGCCAGAAAGAAGAAGCAGACAGACTTATTTGACTCAGTCTCCGGAGACACAGGCAGCAGCACCCCCCTCCACCGTAGTACACAACAAACAGTCAAGAGTATGTAAAAAAAAAAAAAAAAAAGGAGGACAGACCATGGCAGCGATGCTGTTGTTGCTGTGTGTGGAGCTGGAGTCGGAGGATCAGGAGGAAGGAATGGATGCTAACTTGCATTTGTAGCCACCGCAAGTTGCTTGTTCTTGCTCTGCCCTTCCCTTCCATGACCCTTAGTGCTTGTCTGCAGCAGCAGTCTCTTCTGCTTTCTACTTTTTTCTGTCTCCTTTCCCTGGACCTGGCTGAGCCACCGAGACGACGAGTTCTTCTCCAGGCTCTGCTACTAACTCGAGTGAGCCAGTCTGTCTAACTTCTCTGGACCGGTCTCCTCTGGTGCATTCTGGTTAACTCCCTCAACTCTGTTGACTGGTCAGTGCTGCCATCTGCAGTCGGAGGGTGGTGGCAGCAAGCACAGCAGGCTTGTGAGTCAGCTCAGTGAGTAGGGTAGTCAGTGTCAAAACAGACAGTCACAGACTGACAAATTAGTCAACAACATGAGTCGCGATACGATTGCTGCTGAACAAATCCTTGATTTTTACAGTGGGCTCCTATGTGTGTCGGGCCCCTGTGCCACTGCACAAGCTGCACCGGCTATTCCTCTGCCACTGATCTTCTGCCACTTCAGTGCAAAACAGGGCAACTCCTCTCCCCTACCAGTTCCTCTGTCCCTCCTGAGTTATTTCTATCTGTGGCCTATGTTTCCATGATGGCCGCCAGGTCTACTTTAGTGTCTGCCATCAGTAGCTGGAGCTCACTGAGTTTGTTACCTAGGCTCCTGCCATTAAGGCATAACCCCTCCATTTGACCCCTGCTCTAATTCTGTCACTGTATTTTTACTTTTCGTATTTTCTTCCATCCTTTTTTTGTGCTTATACTTTTTACTTTCCTCCTCACTGGTACTCCTTCCTTTGGTCCTGTAAACCCTACCAAGCCTGAGGTACCCCTCTGGTTGGTCTCCCAACACTAGAGTGAGTGCTGTTAACCACCAGCCTCTATGAATGGAGCAGAAGCAGAGGCTGGGAACTGTGATTACCTCTTAAAGTAAGTTTATGCTGGGAGTTATCAGGTGGGTGGGCATCATGGGGTTGGGGGAAGGGGAGGCCAGGGACAATTACTTTTAGAGTCTCCGCAGCTTTTGGGGTCAGGCCCAGGTAGTTATGGGGGCCACTGAAAAACCCTAACCAACATGGATAAAAATTCCTGGTAGGTCAGCAGCAGCAAGGCAACCAGGAGAGACAGGGCAGGAAGAGGGTGTGGGCCACCCACTACATACTTGTCATATAAAACCATCACACTTGAACCAAACTGTTTTGGGTTCAATGCAACAAGTTTGAAAAGCCAAATGTTGAGGTGTTTATTCTGCTCCAAATCCTCCCCCCATTCCCATTTATTAAGGTGATGCACCTCTTCTGTCAATCAGCAGGGTTGTTAATATCCTATATTTTCAATGATTACCATTGGCAATGGTCAACTGGCAGTGGATACCAGAGTGCTCTTTGGCCTGCGCCCTCCTTCAGAAACTGAGTGAATTGCCTCCACAATGTGATCAGCTCCTGCTTGTCACAGAGCCTGCAAATTTGAGTCTGGTGTCTTGGCACCACTGGATCAAATGCATTTACTTTGTTAAAAACAGTGTTCCAAAATATGCTCATTTTAACTTATGGACATTTATCAGATTTCTAGATTTTCTGGTGGTAGCAATTAGCCGCTAAAATGAAGTCTTCCTTTATATCTGAAAATGAAACAAGTAGGGCTGTAGTGGAATTTATGGCAGTGAAAACATCAGGAAAGGCCTCATGTAAAGTTTAGTAACTTCTGCTATTTTGCCATTTTGTAATGGCACCCTCTTCTATATTGCACATGCATACTTTCAACTTTTCCATATTAGGAGGGCATCCTTCATTTTACTAATCATAGCCCCCTCTGACCCACATAGGCTAGGTGCTGCCTTACCTTCAAAACCAAAATTTGAAAGCAGAACTTCATATTATTTTTTACTGCTGACTGTACAGCAAATCTTATGGACATGAAAACACTTATTTACAAAGTATTTTGAACTTCCACCTCCTAATGCTGTGTCCCATATCTTTGTCTCTTTTTCCCATATCATTGATTCCTCATTCAGATGAACAGAGACTGAGAGAGGTTTGTATTCGTGTACGGACCTGGTTCACTGCAGGTTGTTAAAGCATGCCCTCACACATACACAGTTTCAGTGTGACACCTCCATGTGTGCCAAAGGGACTGATTTACCCTTCTTGGGTTTAGATAGTCCTCCAGTCTGTACACACATTTTACCTAGATCCCAATGGCTCATAGTCTGCATCACAGGAATGACTCTGTACACTGTTTTGCACAGTACAACCAAACTGGCATCCTGTCTTAAAAAAAGATGACACCCAACATTAAACATGAAGACAAAATAGTGCCACCCACCAAGACGAGCAATCTTTATCACAGTTCATGTCAGTGATAGCCTCCAGGATTCTGCAGGAACACAATGTAATCTATTGACAGTTTCTCCAGTCTGTCACACAAGAAACTAACATCGTTATCACATAGTGCATTATCCTGGTAGGCAGCACTGTAGTCCACCCAGGTCACAGCTGAGATACTATACAGTGCCAATGTGAGGTCATGGGTAATGATGGACACCAGCTTCAGTATGCAGGTCACAACAAAGTCGATATGTATTAACAAAAACAGATGTAAATAAAAGTGTACTGATGACAAAATAAAGCAAAATCAAGCAAAACAGAAGACCGTTAACTTTCTCAAAACAAAATACCACTAGGAACATGTTAGGGTAGGTCTGGGTCAGCACTCCACTGGGCCCAACAAGGAACTGAACTAGACATTCAGAAGGCTTTCGTTTTATACCTGCTCAAATCAGGTGATCATGTTAGCTCCATCCCCTTTTTACATTTCTTTTCTTTTACCATTAAATCTATGCAAAAATTCAGCTACATGATTTCTATACAATATATACATTATTTCCAATATTCCCAAGTATGACATATGCATGTTTCTTGTTAATTTGTAGTTTCTGTACCTTTTTCTCAATGGGTAGCTCCATTCCTCTATTACCTGTCTTATAAGTTAGGATTATGAAGGGCCAGCCAGCTCTATACCACTAGGTCCCAGAGAGAGTGAGCACCATTGAGAGAATACAAGGTAAAATTCAAATTGATCACTTTATTTTTAATTGGCTTGATAAAACTGTGCAAAATCCTAAAGACATTTTTATTTCACTGTATACATGGTCAAACTGCATAACAACAAAAGACAAAAATGAGCCTAAGGTGCTAGGCTGCTAGCATGGGGGGTTTCCTATCCAGCACTGAACTGTCCTGTTTGCTGCATTGCGGAGGTTTCTGACAGCTTCAGGCTGAGATAGGAACTCACCTCACAAACAAACTGTGCAGATTAACCTCAGTGTTTCCTACATTCTCAGCATTAAGCTTCTGTAACCCTTTTTTTGCATATTTCTCTAAAGCAATAGTAGAACATCTAGCAGGACAACAAACAAAACATTTATGTATTCTAGTAATATGCAGGATGTAGCCTACAATTGCGTTCTGCCACATTTCTGCATATCGTAGGACGTAAATAGCAAACAGCAAGTAGCAAGTAGCAATTGCATTTTGCACAAAAGTGTTACAGAAATACAATACAGCCCAGTTCTAACATTGGCTGTTTTGAGGGTCATGCTTTATGACTGAAACTTGCACTCATGAGTGGCAAGTATGGCTGGGGAGGGGGTACCATGAAGGCTGTGCCTGGAAACCACAGAAACAAAGAGCAAAGAGAAACCCACAGGTGGCCAGCCTGTGAGTTAGAAAAAAACAGCAATAAAGAATAAAGGAAATGCTGTTGCTACAAGCTTTTAATTAGAGGGAAAAAGAAAGATTTCTCGGGCAAACAACCCCATGACAGCCACCCACCAAGGTGAAACAAGCACTCTAGTAAAAGTTTTTGCCAGCGATATCTTGCAGTATTATTCAGGAACACAATGCAATCCAATGACTGTTGCTGCAATTTGTCACACAAAAAAAAATCAAGTCATTATCATAGAGTGCATCATCCTGGTGCGTGGCACTGCAGACCTCTCAGGTAACAGCTGAGATACATTACTGCCACCCAGGATGAAGTGCTCTGATCATGGTTTCTGTAGGAGCAGAATGTAATTCAGTGGCAGTTACTCCAGTTCATTACACAGGAAGCTGTGACATCTTTATTACAGAGTGCTTCATCCTGGTGGGTGGCATTGTATATTGGTGGAGCAAAGGTGGAAGGTGGGTGGAGTGGGGCCTGGCACTTCTCCCATTCACATCATATCTAGCCCATGGATAGACAAAAGTCACCAGTCCCTATCTTCACATCTTATATAGTCCATGGATAGACAGAAGTCACCAGTCCCTACTTTTCACAGCTGCTTTTCATTATAGGAAATTTGAGAGCAGAAAAAGAGTTCAACCATACATCAAACTGCCGTTTATCTCTCTTCAGTAAACTTGTTATAGCTGCTTCAAGCATATTTGTGACATGATTCATATTCTCAGGCTCACTGTTGGAAAAGTATGAGTTAATATTTCCCTCAGAATGGATTTGAATCAACAGAGATTGTGCCATATTGGTCATTATATAAAACTACCTTTCATCCCATGGCATATTGGCAGCAGTACTGTCCACCTTTTCTCCTCAAGGCCGATAATTTGATTTATTAAAGATGTGGCATGCCAGCTTAATAGGCTAGTGATTAGCAATGGATGTCTTGAGTCTTAGAGGCCACTGGTTGGATCCCCTGGATGTAGGTTTCTCAAGTTTGACATGCAGAGATAGAATCTGAAATGAAGGCAGAGATTCAGCATGCTTTCAGAATCTTAAAATGCCAGGTAGGTGAGGGGAGTACTACCACCCTCAGAAAGAGGGTCCCTGGAAAACTGAGAATAATTGTACAGTGAGCAGTTAGTACTGACCTAAGCAATATTTAGCCAGCACTCCCATTGTTAAATTCTATCCAGTATTACCAGTGGCCACTAAAATGTAATTTCCTACTGTAGTTTAAGCTGTAACGCATCCAATGCCCAGGCAGTGAATGACCTAAACAAAAGTTAGTATCTATGTATCTGCTAGGTTTTGGGTGCCTACTTAGTACAACTGCTTGAAAGTGCCACTATTGCAAGAGCTTTGAACATGAAACCACCACATTTGAAGAAGATTTTTTGCACCGTACTGTCACAAGTGGGATGTTCATAAGCAGTGGAGAAGAGAAGTTGCAGAATGAGTGGGGTTGGGGAATGTGGATAACGCTAAAATCAATAATAGTCATGCTGGAACAAATACTGTAGTGCAGCTATTATTTAAAACCCTTTCAGAATGATCTGATGTTACTGACTGGGAATGCCATCTTGGAGATCAGATGCTGAATTGTGATGAGCTGGCTGAGACTCAATCCCAGCAAGACCGAGTTGCTCTCAGTTGTTATGGAACACATCCAGCCTCCCATAGTTGATAGGTGTCAACTCATGGTGAGTGAGGAGGTTCACAGACTGGGTGTAATTCTGGACAGTGTGCAGACCCTGACATCTCAGGTGGCATCCATTGCCTGGGCTAGTTTTTATCAACTTGAAAACATTCTCTGGTCGCATCCCTATCTCGAACATGCAGCTCTGTGCACATTGGTGCAGGCTTTCATCACCTCTTGAACAGACTACTGTGATGTGCTCTGCTATGGCTTTCCAGCTATTTTCCTCCATGGCCTCAAGATAGGGGAGAATGCAGCAGCTAGGCTGTTACGTGGTGCATTAAAGTATAACCACATCATTTCTGCACTGTGCTCTGCAATGGATGCTGGTGAGGTGGTATGTAGAATTTAAGATTCTGTTATTAACATAAAAGACCATAGATGTAAGGCACTGGGTTGGAACACCACTGACCACAACAGCTCGGTCAAGAACCATGCTGCAAAAATGGCATCCATTTTTGTTTTACGGGGGACTCTGCTCACCGCACCATTCAATTCAGGGGGCTCTGCCCCCCACACCCCCAGACTAATAGATACTAACTCCAGGGGGAGAGGATCATAAGGCAAGAAGAAAATTGTGGGGCCGTGTAATACTGTTTCCACAGCCCCATGTAAAAATAACCTAAGTCCCAGACTGGCGAAATGAAAGGAAACCAGGATTAGAAACCTGGTCTCCACTGTCACCCAGCTGAGCTGCTCCATGCCTCAGCCCTCCACGCCATGGGAGCAGCTTGACTGGTGACCCAAATCCTTCTGTCCTTGTGCTCTACTAGCACCACGGACAGTGACCATGGGCGCACTTACAGCATAGTACTGCAAATCCCCTATCGCTGTCCATGGTGGTGTTATTCAGACCAGCGCTGTATTCTCCGGTGCTATTCTGGAAGTGCTATTGTAACCAGGTACCTAGATGGAATGGGCCTCCTTTACAGTCAGGAACTTCTTGCAATATGCCAAGCAGACATGAGTGGTAACAGAGTTCTCTGCGTGATCACCCAGTGACTTTTTTAGTCTTTTCTTTAAGATCTGCAGATGACTGGGCTTCTGTGGTCTCAGCTCCTAGGCTTTGGAACACTGTCTCTCTGTCCATTAGTACTGCTCTCTCAGTAGAATCTTTTTAAATCACAGTTGATGACTTGTCTCCTCAAGCTGCCATGTTAGGTGATTGATATTTTAACTACCTATCTATCTGACATCAAAAAGAAATAGTTACTAAATCCAAAAGAGAAATACAAGTTTATGATGTATCTTTAACACCAAATAACTACTTCTCAAGAAAAAAAATATGGCACTAAGTTCAAATGACACAATTAACAACAGCGCAGTCAAGAACCACACAGAAAAAACAGTGCAGACAATAACAGTGCCTAGTATGAAAGCTGTACTCAACAATAATGCCAATTGTAGTGGTCCAAACACACATGGAGAACTGCTACCATGGCGAAGTAAAAAAATAGAAATGTGTGTTTTTGTGATGGGCTACACCCCCTGCACCCCACAACTTCAATATAATCAACTCCACAGGGGAGGCAGGACCTTGGGGATTGGGTGAACCATGGTGGGGGGTGGAAGGAATTGAGCAGGAACAAAAAAAAAAAAAAAAAGACAATTCATTACTCGGGAAACCAAGAACAGAACCAAGGTCCCCAGGTCTCATCCACTCTGGGTGCAAGTGCCTTAGCCTCTCCACTACAGGAGTGGCTCAACCAAGCACCTCGCTTCCACCTACTTCACTCCCTCCTATTTGCCTGTGATGCCCTCCTATCTGCCTGGACAATTAATGGGGTAGCAGTAATGCACGTTCACTATTCAACCTCTGCTACTGTCAAAGCAAACATGCTTCTTGAAGCGTTGTTTTGAACAGTGCTATTATGGAATTGCTTTTCTGACTGGGTATGAAAAAGTATAGTTTTAAATGATCGCTATGTAAGTAGGTGTCATGGTTTGTGTAACTGTTTCACACTCCACACCAGTTCTTCCTCACTGTCACTGTAGACAAGCAAAAGTTTGCAAGTCCTGGCCAGGAATATTATTTATAAGACTCAAATGACAATAAACTGGGTCATGCTACAAACTAAACAGCTTAGTTAACACATCCCTTACATTAGTGACTAAAGTTGGCGGTACTGTTTGACCTCAGGTGCACTACCCAAAAGACTTCAAAGATCACACTAAAGGGGTAGGCACTCAAAGCTTGTAGTTGAGCAATAATCACTGAAGGATGAAGTGTTGATTTACTTCATGCTTTATTCCAAAAGGTGTTCAGTGCTGTAATAAACAGAGTTGACAGGCAGGCTAGTACAACAGAGACTCAACATTTCACCTTTCCATGAATGCTTTGTCAGGAGCATGAACTCCCTCTTGTGGCAGTTTTTTCTACTGAGAGTCTTGAAGTGATATTAATCTCAGTACAATAGTAACACTCATTGGTCAATGCCGAACGTTCACTTACATGTATTTGCTGTGCAGGTTTTTGGTACTGATTGTACAGATGTGATTATTAACAATGGAACCTTCCTAAGAGGTGACAGTGATGTTGAGGCAATCCTAGGCATGATGTAACCTATATGTATGTTGGTGGAGCTATTTGGGTCCCTCGCCTCCCCTCTCTGTAGTGAACTCGAGTGAGCAACTGAACTATTTAGAGAAAACTGCAGTACTTGGTGAGGTTAGATGTACCAACAGTGTTGTTGAGCAGGCTTGGAAATGGATTTCATGGCTCTACTACCAGTACCTGGTTGTGGCAGCACTCTACATGCTCAAGCCTTCTGAGAGGACCATCTTATCTGTTGTGGTGACATCCATTGGATGTGAGGCTGGTTGGCTGCTGGTTTGGAGGGGGAATATGGTGCAAAACCTGAAGCAACCCGATACCATTACTCAGGAATGTTGAGACCTTGCTTCCCTTTCTTGTTTTCATTTGCACACTAGGAACGGGCTGCTTTCAGCTGCTTACATTCTCCACTTTATTTGTGTGAGGCTAGAATTTCCATTCTTAAAGATGAATAGCAGCTATAGAAATTAAAAAGTAAACATTCTGCTTTGTTTTGCGCTTCTTAAATAAACAATAACATTTAAAAAAAACTGTTTAAACTGTCTTCTGTGATTTTTTCAACAAAGTCTACTCAAGCAACTTGCATTATAATGCCTTGAGTTATCTGACACTCACACTGCACACTTGCTTGAATGCAGTTGTGTATTCGACAGAGCTTAATTTGAGATGTCAGATATTTAAAAACAATGACCATTTTTAAGTCCACAAGTATTCAAAGTATCGGGGCTTATTATTCCCTTATGCAGAGCAGAGCGGTTCATTTTAAAAGAGTTCCTCGAGACAAGGAACTGCTGTTGAATGGCGAGGAGCAGTAGTGCAACCTATAAATACTAGTGGATGTTTTCTTCTATTTTTTTTTGTAAGCCATATGTACTGTTGTTATGTGCTCACTAGTACAACCAGAAAGACTGGCATGCCAGTAAAAATTTTGCCAGGAAAATACACGAGGAGCTTGAGACCTCTGCTCATATATTTTGACAGCATGACTCTCATGCTGCTGCCATTGACATCAGTCCTTGAATGACATCAGTGACAGTCAGCTCAAAGGTGAGATTGTGAAAAACATTAACTGCATTTCAGAGACTACCACACCTCAATCAGGAACATGCTGGAGTAGACATGGTTGAAAACAAATCACAGGACACAGTTTAAACTGTTTTTAAGAACAGTAGTTGAACTGCCAAATGTGTAACACTTAACAAGCTTCAGTACTTGTTCATTATAGTACATAGCTAGTTCTGTGTGGTACAGGCCTTCTGCTTCCTGTCAGCTGCTATGCGCGCCACTGGACAACTTGTGACTTGAGAGTCACTTCTTCAGATTTTTTCAAATTTGTTTGTGATGTGGAGAAGTTGCCTCCTCAGTTGGGGTGGTTAGAAGCAAGGTTTTACTGAATTTGTTTGGCATGACTCCACTCAGCTGGTTGCCGGGTGGTGTCATTTAAATGAAACAAGCCAGTCACTGCCTGATAGGAGCAGCTGACTCCTTTCAAGTTCGCAAAGTTTCTGCCCAGCAAGCAGTGAGTAGTGTCATGACCAGAATGCTTGGTCATTGGTCAGCACAGCAGAACCCCTTGCAGCTTGAGCTGCAATGTGCTTGTCAGTGACACACTTCTGAAATGCCATTCATTATAACAAAATGTTTCTTGTGCTCGCCCAAGCAAATGTAAAAAGGACTGAATTTGACACATCAGAGGATGTGTGGAAAATACCATATAGACTTAAAATTCACGTTTATTGTACTGCAGATATTTTCGTATACCCTTTCGTTTGTCAGACCACTGAAATGTAGCCTTATAGAGTCCCATAAGAAAACTATGTATTTCTAAAATCCAGAAGACAGGGAAAGAAGGAGTAAATATGACATTTAGTAATAAGCCAGACTATAGTAGTAATCACAGACATGGTCAGATATTTCCAGCTATTTCGTGACATTTCTAAAGAGCTTCTCTCTGCTGCCCCTACTGTGGAAATGCTGAAAGCAGGCCATTTTTCTAGCACTATCACAAACATTTCAGGAAATATCTGACCATGTCTTTGGCTGTGACTGTATATTATGCCCTACAGAAAACAAACATATTCTTCATGTATGGGAAAAAATATTTTGGAATATACCACAGTTGTACCATTTAGTATAAGCTGAAATATATGGCAGAATTGGAAAATATGTGGCAACTATATAGCATATTCGTTATGCACAATACATAACAAATATATGAAATATGAATGCAACATATTATATTCAAAATGAATTGTTTATGTAATGTACATACTATATGCTCTGCATATATCTGTCATATACACTGATAAATTTAATCTCTGGATTAGTCTCCCAGCTCTGGCCTGAAATGCACCCTCAGCAAACTCTTTTAAAACAAACTCTAGCAAGAGCCAATGCGGCTGCAAAATAATAATATGTGGGCAGTGAAAAATGAATAAACAAGCAATTTTTGCACTAACCACTGAGCCACCTGACTGTACTTTCTAATTGCTGTGATACACACACACTGATTAATGCATATACACAAATATGAATCTATATACCACTGTAACATAGTAGTGCACTGCTTTGTGGGGTCATGTGTGACTTTGTATTGCTTTGAAACTTGGCTTCCCAGCCAAATGCCCTTTGGGGTAACCCTTGCCTCAGTGCTTGCGCACAGAGGTTCTTTGTCTTTTAAATAGTTTTTTGTTTTAATTGGGTTCACCACAACATAACCCAGATAGACTATCTTAGGGTAGCTGGTTCATTACACTGGGGTGTCAGACAATTGAGGCATACTGATGAGTCTTGGTAGGACGAAACATGTGTCTATGTCTTCTGTTGGCACCCTTTGTAAACTGTGTGAGAGGCCTTTTGGCACCATGCATTTCTGCTTAAAGTTGAACCAGCATAATATTCTGTGGTGATTTGCATATGCAGCCCATGATGCTTTGCATTGTGGGGTCATGTGTGACTTTGTATTTCTTTGAAACTTGGCTTCCCAGCCAAATGCCCTTTGGGGTAACCCTTGTCTCAGTGCTTGTGCACAGTGGTTCTTTGTCTTTTAAATAGTAGTGCACTGTCTACACATATTTTTACAGATTAAAAAAAAAGACATTGAGGGACCATTTTCTTCTTTTCAGGCTCTGAAGGACATCAGAAAGTGGAAGTGGGGGGTTGCCACTGGACACCTCATTTAAATCAGCAATGACATGCATAAGGCTGAAACTGATCTAGATAGCAGGGAAATGTAGACTAGCAATTTTTGCATTAACCATGAAGCCACCTAACTGCACTTTCTAATTTTTGTGATATACACAAACACAGACTAATACATATACATATATACATACATACATAATAGTGTTGGCAGATAAGTACTTACATGGCCCACCTAGTCTGCCCAGTATCCTCTCTCTGCTGAGCCCCCCTTCCCCAAGACCTTACCCATTTCCCCTTGCCTTCCAGGATACCCATGTGCTTATCCCATGTGTCCTTGAACCCTGAGATCATCTCTGTCACAACTACCTCTTTCAGCAGGTCGTTCCAAACATCTAGCACCATCTCAGTGAAATAGTACTTCCTCATATTGTTCTTAAACTGTCCACCCTCCAACTTCATACTGTTCCCCTGGTTGCTGAACATTCTTTCATTTGAAATAGGTTCCCCTTGGCATCTTGTTTATACCTTTTAGATATTTGAACATCCTAATCATATCCCCCATCTCTCCTATTTTCCAATGTGTACATATCAGCCATTCCTCATGTGCCTTCCTCTGCATCCCCTGAATCATCCAAGTAGCCCTCCTCTGGACTGCCTCAACCCTCTCTGTATCCCTCTTCAGATGCAGTCTCCAGAACTGTGCACAGAACTCCAGATAAGGTCTGACCAGGGCTGTATAGAAGGGCATGATGAGTTCCCTCCTTCTATTAGCTATGCCTTGATGTATACATCTCAACATTCTGCTTGCCCTTCCCACCACAGCCTGACACTGATTTGCCACCTTCAGGTCAGATGAGATGATAACACTCAAGTCCCTCTCTTGTTCCATAACTATTATTCCCACCCCATTAATCTCATACATTGCACATGGATTTCCATGCCCCATATGCATCATTTTGTATTTACCCTCATTGGAGTCAAACTTTCAAACAATGGACCACATCTGTAGTCTAGTAAGGTCCTCTCTCATTCTTTCAATGCCCCCCAGCATATCCACTGTATTACATAACTTGTTATCATCTGTGAACAAACACACCCTTCCCTCTTGACAATCAGCAATGTCTCCAATGAAAATGTTGAAAAGTACTGGTCCCAAAACAAACTCCTGCAGGACCACATTCATTACCCTCCCCTCCTCAGAGAGCACCTAGTTTGCCATCACCCTTTGGGGTCTACCTGACAGCCAGTTTCCAACCCACTTTGTTATAGCTGGCTCCACACCTAGATCACCCATCTTGTTTAATAATGTTTTGTGAGGAACAGTGTTGAAAGTCTTTCTGAAGTCCAGATAGGCCATGTCCATTGCCCCTGCCTGGTCCAGCACTCTTGTCAACCAGTTGCAGAAATCCGCTAAGTTCATCTGACAGGGTCTCCCTCTGACAAGTCTGTGTTGTCTGTGATTGACCAACCTCTTCCCTTTCAGGTAGTCCACCAGTCTTTCCTTTAGGAGTGCCCCCTTGATCTTCCTGACCATTGATGTGAGGCTCAATGGCCTATAATTTCACACCTCTGCCATGTCCCCTCCCTTATGAAGTGGTACTACATTTGCCCTCCTCCAGTCATCTGGGACCTTTCCTGTTTCTAGCATCAGAGTGAACATGTGCATAGATAGTCCAGTATAACATAGCAGTGCACTGACAACACACATTTTCACAGATAAAAAAAGACATTGAGGGGCTGTTTTCTTCTTTTCAGGCTCCAAGGGACATTGGAGGGTGCGGGGTTGCCACTAGACACCTCATTTAAATCAGCAATGACATGCATAAGTCTGAAACTGATCTAGATAGCGGGGGAATGTAGAATAGCAATTTTGCACTAACCACTGAGCTACCTAGCTGCACTTTCTAATTGTTATGATACACACACACACACACACATACACACACACACTCACACTCAGACACACACATGCAGACACACACACACACATATGCACACATGCACTAATACATATATATATATATATATATATATATATATATATATATATTGCAGTATAACATAGCAGTGCACTGGCCACACACACAGTAACACACATATACTGCCTTATATGGCATTTATTTACTTCTACATCTAACCCTAACTTTTACTGTATTTAGGATAAGCACTGTGTTTTGCACTAACTCATTGTTCTAATTTATAGCATGACTGAATAACTAAGGTAGTGGACCAGGGAGATGCAATGAATGTGGCCTATCTGGACTTCAGAAAGGCCTTCAACACTGCCTGCCATAGAAAGGCTAATTAACAAACTGCATAGCCTAGGGGCGGATCCTAAAATAGTTCTGTGGGTGAGGAACTGGCTGAATGGCAGGAGTCAGAGGGTTGTGGTAAACAGGGAGTACTCTAGAGAAGGAGAGGTGATGAGCAGGATGCTGCAGGGGTTAGTGCATGGGCCAGTCCTCTTCAATGTCTTAATTAGGGACATTGCAGAGGGACTGGAGGGGAAGGTATGCCTCTCCCAGACAATACAAAGGTATGCAGTAGGATGGGCATGCCAGAGGGTGTGGAAAGAATGAGGGAAGACCTTAAAAAATTGAACAAAGGATCTGAAGAATGGCAGCTGGGATTCAATGCAAAGAAATACAGGATTGTGCACATAGGGCACAAGAACCCAGGGGCAAAGTATGAACTAGATGGGGAGGTACTGACAGTCACAAACCAAGTAGGGGACCTGGGAGTTGTCATCTCACAGGACCGAAGAGAAACTAGGCAGTGTGATAAGGTGGCTGGAAAGGCTAGTTAGATGCTTAGATGCATAGAGAGGGGTATAACATGTAGAAAGAGGGAGGCCATCTTGCCCCTGTATAAGACATTCATGAGAGACTGCACCTGGAATACTGTATCCAGTTCTGGAGGGCTAATTGGAGAAAGAACATAGACAGGGTAGAGGCAGTGCAGTGGAGGGCAACTAAAATGGTGCATGGCCTGTGGGATAAGACCTATATGGAAAGACTAAAGGAGTTAAATATGCATTCCCTGGAGGAAAGGAGGGAGGGGAGACATGACTGAAACATACAAATACTTCACTGGTATAAACAGAGTACAGGAAGGAAGCATCTTCCAAAGTAAGAGATGCTTCAAGTCAAGGGGGCACAAAAGGAAGTTAGAGGGGGGAAGGCTCAGGGGGAATGTGAGAAAATATTTATTCATGGAGAGGATGGTGGATGCCTGCAATAGCCTACCAGAGGGGGTAGTATGGGTTAAAATAGTCACAGAATTTAAGGAGGAGTGGGATAAACACAAAGTTATCCTGGAGGTGGGGGGCTCCAGAGTCCAGTTTAGGCATGGGGCCTCAAACAATATAGGGATTAATCGGGCAGATTGGGTGGTGATGCAACTCCCACTCCCCCAGCCTGACCTCCCACTGAGCACCCACCACCCCCAGATCTCCCCGCACACTCTCACTCACCTGAACAGGTCCTGGTGTGAAGGTCCACTCTCCCATAGAAGACACATCTTGCTACTGGAACTGGTGACTGCTATAAGAGAAATAAGGTAAGTGCGGTGCAATGTATTTCAATGGGTTTTGAAGTGCACTTATCTTGTTTCTCATATAGCAGTCGCTGGTTCCAGCAGCAAGATGTGTCTTCCATGGGACAGTGGATCTTCACACTGTGATCTATTCAGGTGAGTGAGGGTATGTGGGGAAGTCTGGGGGTGTGGGGTGGTGTGTGCTCAGAGAGAGGTTGGGCTGGGGGTGTGGGGTTGCATCAGCGATGGACCTTTTTTTATAGGTTAAAAAAGACATCAAGGGACTGTTTCCTTCTTTTCAGACTCTGAGGGACAATGGAGTGTGGGGGATTGCCACTAGCCAACTTATTTAAATCAGCAATCACATGCATAAGGCTGAAAGAGATCTAGATAGTGAGGGAATGTAGACTAGTAATTTCTGCACTAACCACTGAGCCACTTAACTGCACTTTCTAATTGTTGTGATATATACACACACACTGACTAATACATACACACACACACACATATATATGCATATATATTCCAGTAAAACATAGCAGTGCACTGCCTATACACATTTATACAGATTAAAAAAAGACATTGAAGGACCGTTTTCTTCTTTTCAGGCTCTGAGGGACTTCGGAAGGTGGTGGGTTGCCACTAGTCACCTCATTTAATTCAGCAATGACATGCATAAGGCTGAAACTCATCTAGATAGTGGGGGAATGTAGAGTAGCAATCTTTTACTAACCACTGAGCCACCTAACTGCACTTTCTAATTGTTGTGATACTCACACACTGACTAATACTTATACACATATATGCATGTGTATATATATATTTATATATTAGAGGCAAAAAACTCTGTTTAATGCATCAGTTAGGGTTGTTTCACAGTGACAAAAGCGAGGAAATTCGATGTTGGGTTTGAAACCCCTTTGCCCCTCAGCCCCACTAACTGGAATCGGGGTGCGCATTGAGTCATTGGCTCAACTGTCACCCCATCACACGTGGAAAGAAACTGAGGAATAGGAGAATGGGGTGACAGGACCGATGATCTCAATGCGCACCCCAATTCCAGTTGGGGGTGGACTGAGGGTGCAAAGGGGTTTCAACCCTAACATCGAATTTCCTCGCTTCTGTTGCTGTGGAACAACCCTAACTGATGCATTAAATGGAGTTTTTGGCCTCTAATTTCCCTTCTCTTTGAGAACAGTAATGAGAAATAGTGAACGTAATGTGGCGGCGGAAGGGCCCCGTGCTCTCGCGACGTGATGTCTTGTCACATTGTAACATTGTGCCTGCAAATGCAAATCATAATGCACATGGTGACGCAAAGCAAAACAGAAAGAGAAACAGTACTGTAGACAAAAATGTTAAAAACAACGCATACGCAACCGCAAATGAAAAACGCAAGCGGTAGCGCACATGGTGGCGTAAACGTGAACGGTAAGTGAAACGGGTACGGAACCACAAGCAGAAATGGTAATGGTAACAGTAATGTAAGTGCACAGGCTGGTTTTCCCCAAAAGCTGCATAGAGAAAGACAGTGAGTAGAAAGAATGTATGCAAAATAATGACTCTCAGAACACAAAAATGAGGACTTGGAATAGTAAATTGCTTATGTCTCAGTAACCGTATGACACAGAAAGAAAATTTAAAAGTCATATGTATTATCACTTTCCTGGCTAGTTTTGTACTTAGCCCCCAATAGGGGGCTAAGCATTTTTCCACAAAAAGCCCGTATCTCACACTGTTTTCGAGATACGGGCCCTGAAAGGCGCTATGAACGCCGTAATGTTATCCTATGGGAAAAAAAACAGAAGTTCAGAATGCCATAACTTTGCCTCCCTGTAATACTTGTTCACCGAACCACTGAAAGGCACATCTGTGGGATGTCGGCTGTGTTTCCTGTAAATTTCAGCCCAAAAGACCAAACGGTTATTTTGCAGCAGGGCGCCAAACGATTGCTGCAATGCATCATATGCTGTAATGTTATCCTATGGGAAAAAAGCATCAACTTTGGGGTACTGTAACTTTGCCGTCATATAATATTTTTTCAGCAAAATACTGAAAGCCACATCTGTGAGATGTCGGCTGTGTTCCCTTCAAATTTCAGCCCAAAACTCCAAACCGTTTTTTTGCAGCGGGGTGCCAAAGAATTGCTGTCATTTTCCCACAGCCTAGAAAAGTACTGTCGCAATTTGCGAAAGCTTTCACAAAAATTTACGACACTTTCGTGAGCACGAAAGTACTTTATGAAAGTACTTTATCCAAAAATCTGAAAAAACATATTTCTGGGGTGTTTTACCCCAAAATAAAGACATGGCTAGCATCCTCAGGTCGGACTAGGTGAATACAAAAATAATTAGGTTGCTAGAGGGTCCCAAATTTAAATGGCAAGCATTTTTCTGATCAGTAACTGAAAACAAGATGGTGGATTTGTGAAAGTAAGAGGGCCATTTGCGACAATAAAAATGCATGTGCGAAAGTGTTGAGCTTTTTGTTAACTTTTCCCATTGACTTATAATGGGAAACTGTTTTTTTGATTAACTTTTGAACTGTTTAATATTTTTTCATGAAATCTTTGAAAGACACATTGGGGACCCTGGCTGCACATTCCCTGAAGATATTGGGCCGGTCGCGCAAACCATGTGACCTGTAGGCGCGACTGTAGAATTCCAGAAAAAGCATAAACGCACGTGCTGATCATGCTTAATAACTCCGCAGCCGTGTGTCTGACTGGTACGAAACTTGGCAGATCCCAAGGTGTGTGGGTCTTGATTGTGTATTCTAAATTTCAGGCAAATCCATCAAACAGTTGCAAAGTTATTAAGGTGCAAAGTTTTGGGTTTAACATGTAAATGGCTCCTCTACCATATCTATCTATCTATCTATCTATCTATATATCTATCTATCTATCTATCTATCTATCTATGCATTTCCATTTGCATTTGTGTACGTGCTTCCGTTTGCATTTGTGTTTCTGTTTCCTTTGGTGTCAATCGTTTCTGTTACCATAAGTATTTTCGTTTCCAATTGCGTTACCATGACCATGTGCGTTATGATTTGCATTTCCATACGTGCTTGCATTTGCATTTCTGTCTTGCATTTCTATTACCATTTGCATTATTGTTTATGTTTTGCGTCACAATGTGCGTTACCGTTTGGGCTTCCATTTGCGTTACCGTTACTTCACTATTTATAGTGCACATTAGCAAAAAGAAGGGAAATTCATGGCAAAAACTCAATTTAATGCATCAGTTAGGGTTGTTCCACAGCGACAAAAGTGATGAAATTTCATGTTAGTGTTCCCACCCCCTTGCACCACCCCACCCGCCTCTCTCACAGCAGTCATTGGGTGTGTGTTGGGGTTATCGGTCCTAACTCTCACCCCATTCTCCTATACTGCACCACCTCAGCTTGTTTACACATGGGATGGAGTGAGATGACCGAAAATCTCTAACCACACCCCGATGCCTGTTAGTGGGGGCGGGGTGAGGGTGGGGCGCAAGGGAGGTGGGAACCCTAACATCGAATTTCCTCGCTTTTGTCACTGTGGAACAACCCTAACTGATGCATTAGATGGAGTTTTTTGCCATGTATATATATATACATATATACTACCGTGCTACCATAGTTAGGGTAGAGCACCTCATTTAAGGTTAAATGGTGAAATGCTGCACCTTAATAACTTTGCCACCATTCAACAGATTTGCCTGATATTTGGTAGGCATGGGGTGTAACCATAGATCTTGGGGTCTGCCAGCTTTCCTACTGGTCAGATATACGGTTGCGGAGTTATTAAGCAACATCTCGGAGTGCATTTATGCTTTTTTGCGCATACTTTGCTCATGCCTACAGGTGGCACGGTTTGCACAACCAGTCCAAAAACTTCAGGGAATGTGTGGCTGGGGTCCCTGATGTGCCTTTTGAATATTTTTTGAAAAATATTGAACGGTTCAAAAGTTATTCAAAAAACAAGTTTCCCATTATAGTCCATGGGAAAAGTTAACAAAAAGTTCGACAGTGTTGCAAATGCAGTTTTTAGTGTTGCAAATGATCCCTGTAGTGTCGTGAGTCAGCCATTTTTTTTCAGTTACTGATCACAGAAATGCTTGGCATTTAAAATTGGGACCATCTAGGGACACAATTCTTTTTGTATTTTCCTAGTCGAGCCCTGAGGATGCCAGGCATGTCTTCATTTTGGGGTTAAAGACCACAGAAATATGTTATTGAAATTTTTGGGAAAAGTAGTGTCATACCTACGACACTTTCATGATTTTTTTTGCAAAAGTGTCACAAATCACGACACTACTTTGCAACACTATGGCCAAAATGACAAGAATTATTTGCCACCCTACTGCAAAAGAACGGTTTGGTCTTTTGGGCTGAAATTTGGAGAGAAGAAAGCCAACATCCCACAGATGTGCCTTTTGGTAGTCTGGTGAAAAAATATTGCAGGGATGCAAAGTTACAGTACTCCAAATCTGATGCTTTTGCCATAGACTAACATTGCGGCATCCACCGCGCCTTTCGGGGCCCGTATCTCGGAAATGGTGCGAGATACAGACTTTTCATTGGAAAAATACTTAGACCCTTATGGGGCTAAGTGTTCATTGCAAACCTAGCCAGGAAAGTCATGACTCATATGAAATGTAATTTTTTTCTCTACGTCGTACAGTTCCTGAGATATAAGCAATTTAGTATTCCAACAGCTCATTTTCTGGTCCCAGGCCCATTATTATGCATACATTCTTTGTAATCACTGCATTTCTCTATGCAGCTGCTGTGGAAAACCAGGGTGTGCACTCCAGTTACTGTTACACGTAGCGTTTCCATTTGTGTTTCCGGCCCATTTGCGTTAGCGTTCCTGTGTATGCCAACGTGTGCATTATCCTGTGCATTTCTGTTTGCACTTGCGTTTGCATTACTCTTACCATTTGCATCTACAGTACTGTTTCTGTTTGTGTTTCGCTTTGCATCACTGTGCGCATTACCATTTGTGTTTGTAGCCACCCTTCCATTTGCCTTTGAGTTTGTCTTTCATTTTGCGTAATCATTGTTGTTACCATTACCATTTGTGTTTCCAATTGCGTTCCCATGTCCATGCGCATTACATTTCCATATGCGCTTGCTTTTGTGTTTCTGTTTGTGTTTCCTTTGGCATTATTGTTGCTGTTACCCTAGACAAGTAGCACACACGGTAACCTTCTCGGAGGTGCTGCCTGTCTATGGCGAAGGTGAGGCTAGGGTGCTCCACACCATGGGATTCAATCAGTGGTTGAAAAACAACTCCTGGTGGGGGACTCCATTGTTAGGAAGGTAGAACTGGGGGAGGAAGGGGAGAGGGAGGTAAGGTGCCTGCCTGGTGCCATGGCTTGGAGGGACAGGGAGCGAATCCTCAGGAGTGCTGAAGCAGCTGCACAGGGCAGGGAGCTGGATGTCATTGTCCACCTAGGGACAAATGACCTGGCTAAGAAAGGGATTAGAGCAGTGCAGAAAGAGTTTGTGGAATTGGGGAGGGGCCTTAGACAAGTAGCACACACGGTAACCTTCTCGGAGGTGCTGCCCATCTATGGCGTAGAAGAGGCTAGGGTGTTTTGCACCATGGGATTCAATCAGTGGTTGAAAAACTGGTGCAGAGCTCAGGGATTTGGTTTCACTAGGGACTGGCAGTCCACCTGGAGTGATGCAGGCCTATACTGGCATGATGGGCTGCATCTTTCCAGGAGGGGAACCAGGATCCTAGGTGATAGGTTTAAATGCTTCATTGTCAGGCATTTAAACTAGCCAAGGGGGGAGGCACTGGAAAGGAGCAGGGAAATCCTAGCCCCACCCAAAAAAGTCAGGGTAGTAAGTGAGGTAAACCCCAAGATAGAGATGTCTGTAGGGAGAAGAGCAGGAGTAAATGGAGAATGTGACAAAGGCAATAAGGACAGGGATGGGACAAAAAGGAGTAAGGCCATCAGGAAATGGAGAGTAATGAATACCAATGCCCGTAGTCTGGGCAAAAAGCTCCCTGAACTGGTGGCCTTGATGGAAGAGGGATGCCTGGATATTGTAGCAGTCACAGAAACATGGTACACAGAGAACCATGACTGGGATGTTAACATACCAGGGTACATAACCTACAAGAGAGACAGGGAGGGCAGAAGAGGGGGAGGAGTAGCTCTCTATGTAAAGGAAGAGATAAAAGCAACTAAAAAAGCAACTGAACGAAAGAGTAAACAGGGAAGAGAGGAGGCACTGTGGGTCACCTTAGAGACTGGAAATGGCACCACGATCCACACAGGGGTTGTATACAGACTCCCATGTCAGGGGGAGGGAATGGACAAGGATATGATAGAAGGCATTCTTAGGATGGCAGAGAAAGGGGAGACACTGTTGATGGGAGACCTGAATATGTCAGATGTTAACTGAATCACATTTGCTGCAGCCACACCCATTCTTGATGCCCTACAGGTGACATGTCTCAGACAGCTAGTTTCGGAACCCACTCATGAGGGAGCTATCTTAGACCTTGTACTCTCAAATTGGGACAGTGAGAGGATCTCAGATCTAGAAGTGGGTTGCCATCTGGGAACAAGTGACCATCAAACAGTGTGGTTCATCATAAACTCAGCTACAGAGTCAAGACATACAAAAGTGAGGGTACTGGACTTCAGGAGGGCTGACTTTGGCAAGATGGGAGTGTGCCTTAAAAAAAAGCACTAGCAAACAGGCTAGGAGGAGGGGTTGAGCAACAATGGGGAAACATCAAAACAGCTATCACAAAGGCAACAAGCCTTTGTGTGAAGCAACTAAACAAATCAAAATGAAAGAAAAAGCCACTATGGTTCTCAAAAGAGGTGGCGGGGAAAGTCAGGGAGAAAAAGATAGCATTCAGGAAGTATAAGGAAACACAGAAGGAGCAGGACAGACAGCTGTACCAGTTAAGGCAGAAGGAAGCAGGGAGGGAAGTCAGAATAGCAAAGGTTCAAACTGAGGAAAAGATAGCCATGTCGGTTAAGAAGGGGGATAAAACCTTTTATAGGTACATCAGGGAGTGTAGAAAGACAAAGGGAGGGATAGTGAGGCTGACTAGAATGGACGGTGGGTGGGCAGAGAGGGACAGTGAAAAAGCAGGGATACTGAATGAATATTTCTGCTTAGTATTCACAAAAAAGGAGGAGGGGGAGGTGCCTAATCCAATTAACAGAAGCACTCTTGATAGGGGGGTCAATCCCAGTCCTTTCACAGAAAAAAAGGTTCTGAAAAAACTCCTAAAACTGAAGGGGGACAAAGCAATGGGGCCTGATGGAATTCACCCCAGAATTCTAAAAGAATTAAAGGGAGAACTAGTGAAACCACTGACTACCCTTTTTAACAGATCATGGGAGGATGGTGTGGTACCTGAGGACTGGAGGAAGGTGGATGTGATTCCCCTTCACAAAAGTGGGACCAAGACAGAGGCAGTAAACTACAGACCTGTCAGTTTGACCGCTGTGGTAGGGAAAGTGATTGAATCACTTCTGAAGGAAAGCATTGTTGAGTACCTAGAGGCCAGTGGGGCACAGGACCCAATGCAGCATGGGTTCACAGTGGATAGGTCATGTCAGATGAATCTAATTGATTTCTTTGACTGGGTGACCAAAGTAGAAGTTCAGGGAGGGACTGTGGGCATTGCCTACCTAGACTTTAGCAAGGCATTTGACACAGTCCCACACAAAAGATTAATCGTCAAATTAACTAGCCTGGGAGTGGGTCCCAGGGTGGTAGCCTGGGTAAAACATTGGTTGGACAACAAGACACAGAATATAATTGTAAATGGAGTCCACTCTGAAGAAAGAGGGGTTATTAGTGGGGTACCACAGGGTTCAGTACTGGGTCCAGTCATTTTTAATGTCTTTATAAGTGATATTGCAGAGGGACTAAAAGGAAAAGTATGCCTCTTTGCAGGTGACACAAAGATCTGTAACAGGGTTGCTACACAAGGAGGTGTGAAAAGGATGAGAAGGGACTTGGCAAGGCTGGAGGAATGGTCAGAAGTATGGCAGCTTGAATTCAATGCAAAGAAAGTGGGGGAAACAAAAACCCAGGGGAAGATTACACAATGGGGGGGAGAGGTAGTAACAACAACAAAAATGGAAAGGGACCTGAGGGTAATCATATCAGGTGACCTTAAGGTTAGCAAGCAACGTGAGAAGGCAGTAGGGAGGGCTGGGGTATACTGGGATGTATAGGGAGAGGTATCACCAGCAGAAAACAAGAAGTTGTTATCCCTCTGTATAGACAGTTGGTGAGACCCCATTTGGAGTACTGCGTCCAGTTCTGGAGACCCCATCTCTGCAGGGACATAGACAGGATCGAGGCAGTCCAGAGGAGGGCAACTAAAATGGAACCATATGAGGAGAGAATAAAGGAGCATATTATGTATACTCTTGAGGAAAGGAGGAAGAGGGGGACATGATAGAAACTTTAAAGTACCTCAGTGGAATCAAAAATTCCAAGAGGGTAGCATCTTTCAGAAAAACAGACGTGCAAGAACAAGGGGACACAATTTAAAGATGGGGGGTGGTTCAGGGGCAATGTGAGGAAGTATTTTTTCACAGAGAGGGTGGTTGATGCGAGGAACAGCCTTCCTGAGGAGGTTGTGGGATCTAAAACTGTGGGAGAATTCACGAATACACAGGACAGACATAAGGCAAATCTTGTGGGGATAAGAAGAAATAGGCTGTTGGTTAACTAGGATTATAAAATGGGCAAGTTGTTTCAGCCAATCAAAGAGTTTATTTAAAATGCATGAAATCTGTTCCATGCACATGTTAAAAAAAGAACTGTCAGTGAAAAGGCCAGTGTGCATGAGCTTTAGAATGTTAGCATTTTCAGTAGCATCCATCTTTCCTTCACCCACTAACTGAATCACCATGGCATCAGATAGAAAAGTAAACTTCATTGTAAACATGTCTGACGAGGAGTTAGAGAGGATTTTTAACTCACCCGAAGAAGACTACAACACTGTCAATAGCCTTCCAACAACTGTCACAGTGAGTAGAGCAAACAATGAAACTGAGGTAAATGCCCAAAATACCATGACAATTACTTTACGTCACCTTTCCCTCACCACAGAAGCCCTTAATGAAATCAAAGACTCCAAAAATGAGCCCAATACAAAGAAAACTACTTCATGGGCAATCAAAGTATTTAAAGACTGGCAAGTCGCTAAAGGGGTACACATAGATTTTAAAACATCGAGTAGCGCAGAGCTAAATGAAACATTCAGACGTTTCTATGCGGAGGTTAGAAACACAGTCGGCAACGAGTATGCTATCAGCAGCTATTGCAGCCTGCGATCCTCACTGAACAGGCACCTCAATTCAGTTGAAATAGCAAGAAAAGTAAACATAATAACAGACCCAGCATTTCACAGCAGCAACAACGTGTTTGTGTTGGTAACCAAATGTTACCGAAGGCAACAGAAAGATGTAAGCAAACACCACCCTCCGATATCCAAGCCTGACTTACTACTGCTCAAGAAATCATCTGCCCTATCTCCTGACACTGCGCCTGGCCTACTAAGAAAAGTGTGGCTCGACATACAACTGTACATGGCCAGGCCCGGGCAGGAGAGATTGAGAAATATGACACCCAGCAGCTTTGTGTTCAAAGTAGATGAAAATGGGCCAGAATATGCTACTCTTGGCTTCAATGAAGCCACAAAAAATCACAGTGACCCCTTTGAGAGTAACAAACAAGCCTGCCGAGGGTTCATGTATTCAGAACCTGATTCACCACTTTGCCCAGTAAAGAGTTTAAAAAAATACCTCGGTAAACTGCCTGCTGATGCGACGGCGCTCTACTGCCACCTGCACCATCTTCCGCAACACTTCCTGGACTGCAGCCAAAGCTGGTACAGCAAACAACCACTTGGTGTAAATTTCCTATTAACTCTAATGTACAAAATAAGCAAAGAAGCCTGCTTGAGTGAAATTTACATGAATCTGAAGCTGGTTTACAAAGCCGAGAGGTCATGGCAGTAACAGGGCACCGCTGTGAAGCTAGCTTGCGATCATACTGGGCTGCCTCTGCCAGGGACAGACAATGCTGGAGCTCGATACTGGGACAAAAAAAATGTGATCATAAATGAGCTGCAATCACAACATCCAGAAAAGGAAAAACAAGCTGAACCTATACCGAATGAAACGAAGCAAAGCACTGCACTGCCACCAATTGGAGGAATGACTGCATTTAATAATGGTCCATTCACTTTCAATGGACCTGTGAATTTTAGTGGGACTGTAAAGTTTTTTGGCAAGTGACTTCATGATGATTAATCACAACATCAGCATACTGTATTTTCTGAATGTCTGATCAGTTAACATGTTTTAAAGAAGTACAGATTTCTTCCTCTTTCTTTCCCATACATAGTAATTAGAACTACTTTATGCTGCGTAATGATTTTTAATACAAAATAAAATATTTTTATGCAGCTAAAATGTGTTATCTTTGTGTTTTCTGTCATTTTAACAATGCTATGCCATTTTATAGCCGCAATAAGTCACTCCAGGTGTGTGCATGGAACAGATTTTACCGCATGCCAGAGGCTAAAGGCACTCGGCCAAGGACTCGTGCCTCATTATGCCCCTGGCTGTGCGGTAAAATCTGTTCCATGCACACCCTGTCATGTCTTATTGCTTACTCTGCAGCTTATCCTCTAGGTAGGGAAATGGGCAGACTAGTTGGGCCAAGTGGTCCTTATCTGCCGTCAAAGTCTATGTTTCTATGTTACCGTTACTATTTGCATTTACAATTGCGGTGCTGTGACTGTGCGCATTACGGTTTCCGTTTCCGTATGTGCTTTCTTTTGCATTTCTGTTTCCTTTGGCATTACTGTTGCTGTTACCACTACCGTTTCCATTACCATTTACGTTTTCCGTCACCATGTGTGTTACCATTTGTGCTTGCATTTCCGTTGCAGTTACCGTTACTATTTGAGTAAAATTCACATGATGGGAGCGCATCGGGGTGTGCGTTGGGGTCGTCGGTCCTAACTAGCACCCCATTCTCCTATAGTTCACCCCCTCAGCTTCTTTACACATGTGATGGGGTGAAAGTTAGGGCCGACGAACCCAACACACACCCCAGTGCCGGCGGGGGTGGGTTCAAGGGGGAGTTTCAACCCTATCATTGAATTACCTTGCTTTTGTCACTGTGTAACAACCCTAACTGATGCATTAAACAGAGTTTTTTTGCCATGAATAGCTATAGTTAGGTTTGAGTACTCCATTTAAGGTTAAATGGTGAAATTTCGCACCGTAATAACTTTGCCACTGTTTAATGGATTTGCCTGAAATTTGACAGGCACAGAGTGGTAGCATAGATCTTGTGATATGCCAAGCTTCGTACTGGTCAGATATATGGTTGCAGAGTTATTAAGCAACATTCCATAGCATATTTAAGCTTTTTTGCGCATTCTTTGCTCACGCATACAGGTCGCATGGTTTGCACGACCAGTCTGAAAACTTCAGGCAATATGCGGCCAGGGTCCCCGATGTGCCCTTTGATGATTTTGTGAAAAAATATTAAATGGTTCAAAAGTTTTTCAAAAAAACAATTTCCCATTATAGTCAATGGGAGAAGTTAACAAAACATTCAACAGTGTTGCAAATGCGGTTTTTAGTGTTGCAAATTACCCCATGTAGTGTCGTGAGTCAGCCATTTTGTTTTTCAGTTACTGATCACAGAAATGCTTGGCATTTAAAATTGGGACCCTCTGGGGACACAATTCTTTTTGTGTTTACCTAGTCAAGCCCTGAAGATGCTAAACATGTCTTTATTTTGCAGTTAAACACCCCAGAAATATGTTTTTGAAATTTTTGGAAAAAGTAGTGTCGCAAAGTAATGTCGCACCTACAAAACTTTTGTGATTTTTTTTTTCAAAAGTGTTGTGATTTGTGACACTACTGTTCGACACTATGGGGAAAATAAGAGGATTTTTTTGCCACCCTGCTGCAAAACACTTGTTTGGTCTTTTGGGCTGAAATTTGAAGGGAAGAAAGCCAACATCACACATCTGCATTTCACTGGTTTGGTGACAAAATATTGCATGGATGCAAAGTTACACTGCTCCAAATTTGACGCTTTTTCCCATAGACTAACATTGCGGTGTCCGTCACACCTTTCGGAACCCGTATCTCGGAAACGGTGCGAGATATGGACTTTTCGTCAGAAAAATGCTTAGCCTTGTACAAAACTGGCCAGGAAAGCCATGAATCTTATGATATTAACATTTTTTTTCAATGTCGTACAGTTCCTGAGATATAAATAATTTAGCATTCCAAGTGCAGATTTTCTGCTCCGAGGCCCTTTATTATGCATACATTCTTTGTGCTCACTGTTGGGCAAAAACTGGGTGCTCGCTTCCGTTACTGTTACACTTAGTGTTCCCACTTGCATTTCTGTACCCGTTTGTGTTAATGTTCCCATGTACGCCACCGTGTGCGTTACCCTTTGTGTTTTAATTTGCGCTTGTGTTTGTGTTACTGTTACCATTTGCATGTCCACTACTGTTTCTGTTTGTGTTCCGATTTGCGTCACTGTGCGCATTACCATTTGCATTTGAGTCTGCCCTTCTGTTTGTGTTTGTCTTTTGTTTTGCGTCATTGTTGCTGTTACCGTTACCATTTGCATTTCCAATTGCGTTACCATGACCGTGCGAGTCACGGTTTGTGTTTCCATAAGTGCTTGCATTTGTGTTTGCATTTCTGTTTCCTTTGGCATTATTGTTGCTGTTACCATTACCATTTGCATTTCCAATTGCGGTACTGTGACATTGCGCATTACGGTTTGCATTACCATATGCGCTTGCATTTGTGTTTCAGTTTCCTTTGGCGTTATAGTTGCTGTTACCATTACCATTTGCATTTACAATTGCAGTACCATGACCGTGCACATTACCAGTTGCATTTCTCTATGCAATTGCATTTGCGTCTCCACTTGTGTTACTGTTCACTTTGGCCTCACTTTGCGCTTGTGTTTCTCTTACCGTTTGCGTTACGGTTTACACTGGTGTCACCATGTGCATTACCTTTGTGCTTGCATTTCTGTTGTGGTTACCATTACTATGTGAGTAAAAATCACGTGATGGGAGCGTGGGGCCCAAAGAGCCCCACACTCTCACCACCACATTCCATTCACTATATATAATCCTCATTCTCAAAAAGAAGAGAAATTCATGGCAAAGAAAACTCCATTTAATGCATCAGTTAAGGTTGTTCCACAGTGACAAAAATGAGGAAATTCGATGTTAGGGTTGAAACCCCCCTTGCACCCCCACACCCTGCTCCCCCAACTGGCATTGGGGTGTGCGTTGGGGTGGTCGGTCCTAACTCTCACCCCAGTCTCCTATACTTCACCACTTCAGCTTGTTTACACATGTGATGGGTTGAGAGTTAGGGCCGATGATTCCAGCGCCCACCCCGATGCTGGTTGGGTGGGTAGGGTGGTAGGTGCAAGGGGGTTTCAACCCTCACATCAAATTTCCTCACTTTTGTTGCTATGGAACAACCCTAACTGATGCATTAAACTGAGGTTTTTTTTTGCCATATATATATATATATATATATATATATATATATATATCCAGTATATCACAGCAGTGCATTGTCTATTCACATTTTTACAGATTTAAAAAAGACATTGAAGGACTGTTTTCTTCCTTTCAGGATCTGAGGGACATCTGAGGGTGAAGGGTTGCCACTAGACACCTCATTTAAATCAGCAATGACATGCATAAGGCTGAAACTTATCTTGATAGTGGGGGAATGTAGACTAGCAATTTTTGCACTAATCATTGAGCCACCTAACTGCACTTTCTAATTGTTATGTTATACACACACTGACTAATGCATATACACATATATGCATATATATCCCAGTATAACATAGCAGTGCACTGTCTACACACACAGAGCATTGCCACACACACACAGTAACATAATACACTGCCCTATATGGCATTTATTTACTTATACAGATAATCTTAACTTTTACTGTATTTAGCATAAGCACTGTATTTTGCACTAACTCATTGTACTAATCTACAGCATGACTGGATAACTAAGGCAAAGGACCAGGGAGGTGCCATGGATGTGGCCTATCTGGACTTCAGAAAGGCCTTCAACACTGTCCCACATAGCAGGCTTATTAACAACCCGTGAAGCCTTGTGGTGGATCCAAAAATAGTTTTGTGGGTGAAGAACTGGTGAATGGCAGGAGTCAGAGGGTTGTGGTACACAGAGAGTACTTTGGAGAGGTGAGGAGCAGGGTGCCACGGGGGTCAGTTTTGGTGCAGATTCTCTTCAATGTCTTTATTGGGGACATTGTAGAGGGACATAAGGGGAAGGTATGCCTCTTCACAGACAAAACAAAGGTATGCAATAGAGTGGACATGCCAGGGGGTGTTGAAAGAATGAGGGAAGACCTTAAAAAAATGGAGAAATGGTCTGAAGAATGGCAGCTGGGATTCAATGCAAAGAAGTGCAGGATCATGTAGATAGGGCACAAGCAACCAGGAGCAAAGTATGAACTAGGTGGGGAGGTACTGACAGTCATGAATCAGGAAAGGGACCTGGGAGTTATCATCTCAGAGGACCTAAGAGAAACTAGGCAGTGCAATAAGGCACCTGGAAAGGCTAACCAAATGCTTGGGTGCATAGGGAGGAGTATCATGAATATAAAGAGGGAGGTCGACTTGCCCCTGTATAAGGCAGTCATGAGACCACGACTGGAATACTGCTTCCAGTTCTGGAGGTCCCATCTGAGAAAGAATGTAGACAAGGTGGAGGGCATCTAAAATGGTGCAGGGCTTGCAGGATAAGACATATGAGGAAAGACTAGCTAAGCTGATATTTAAAATATTTATTTCATTTGGGTTAAGCATTTAACCCATTTTAAATATAGAATTTTTACAGGATATGCCAGTTGAGATTCAATATGTCATTTACAGTGTGGTCATGCTCTTACCCTTTTTTCTAATGTATTTGCACCATGCAGATCTGCTGAGAGGCAGTTGCAATGCAGTCTTCTTTTTACACATTTTTACGTTGTATTTTCCTAGAATATGGCTGCTGATTGCTATATATTTAGCCTGGATCATTCACAGAAGATGTGACATCTTAATTTTCAGTGGGGTTCTACATCTACACATTATTATGCTGCACTGCGTAAAATCAGAACACACTGAAAACTATATTTTACATCTGGAATAGGCTACCCTGGATAAATACATTGTAAAAATGGGTAAAATCATGACCCCGCTGAAAACAAGATATTGCATCTAATCTGGAATATCCTGAGTAACTACAGTTTAAAAATATGTAAAATAAAGATCCCTATGAGAATGAGATGTAGCATCTTCCCTGTGCTATCCAGAACACAAAATATAGGATAGGAAATATTTAATGGAGATCTATAGTTCTTTCTATACTATCATTATGTAACTTATGTAGTCGAAATGTGATGGAAGTGGGGAAGAGGCTAAGTTGATGAATATGTTATTTTAATCATTAAATAGCTGAATATAAATATAGAATAATTATATTTAACATGGCAGCAAATTCCACATTGTAAACTGAACTTTACTGAGTTCAATATAACCAAGACTGACATAAACAAACAGTTTCTTTATTGTATTATAACACATTAGGCTGCAGTATTTATTTCAAATGTTGTGGTCATGAGGATGGTATTTATGTGTGTGTTTGTTTCAGTGAAAGGGGTTAAAGAAACAGCTGTCTTCTGATATAATACACATGCTGGGAATAGTGCTGGAGGCTGCAATATGTACTTAAATTTGAAACCAGAAACATTGTTATATACAGGGCTAAACGTTGCAGGATGTGTTTACCAGCCATGCTGTAACTCAATATAAATGTTTTTTCCCCAAAAAGCATAGTGAAAGGGGAATGGGGAGACACATGGATTGACCAGCATCTGTATGTAAGAGATAGGTTGCATACAAATGATGAGGTGGCCAGGATTTTGAGGGGGATGCTACAGGGATATATAGATAAAATTCTAGGGAGTGCTTTAAACTAGGAGCGAGGGATAGCATAGCTAGGTGTAGCCCAGTAGGAGTGAGGAGAGGATCAGGCTTAACTAGCTCTCCCCCACAGATGGGGGCAAGAGAAACTAACAAAGGGGAAGGGAGGGGGAAGCTGGTGGAGGGGTTTGATGACAAATGCCAGGAGTCTGGGTAATAAGATGGGAGAACAGCAGGCGATAGTGGCGGAGGGTGACCTGGACCTGGTGGCAGTCATAGAGACCTGGTGGACCGAAAACCACAGCTGGAAGTGAAAATGCCTGAGTATGAATTGTACAAGAGAGACAGGATAGGAAGATGGGGTAATCCTTTCTGGAAAGGAGGGGATAAGGGCATTGGTATGCAGGGGAGGGCAAGGAGTTGCAGAGACTCTATGGGTGTCCTTAAGCAGAGCAGGGGAGAAGGCAGTGAAGGTAGGGGTGGTCTACAGACCACCAAATCAAGAGGAGGAAGTTGACAGGCAGATGGGTAAAATACAGGACATGGCCAGCAGGGGGGAAGTCATTGTAGGGGGAGAACTAAATCTATCTGGCATAGATTGGGTCATCCCAGCAGCAGCCACAGATAGGAATAAAGGGGTGCTGGAAGCCTTGCAGGAAGTATTCATCAACCAGCTGGTAAAGGAACCTACTACAGTAGTGGGAGGGCTATACTTGACCTGGTTTTGAAAAATGGGGACAGTGTCAAGGGGGTGGGGGTTGAGGAGAATTTGGATGACAGTGACCAAAGGGTGGTGAAATTCAGGATCAGTAAGGGTCAGGTCAAGGACAACTTAAGCACTAGGGTGCTTGACTTTAGTAAGGCAGATTTTAGGAGGATGAGGGCATTGGTACAGGAGGAGATGGAGGGGGCAGTAGACCTGGAAGATGTGGAGGAACTATGGGGGGAAATTAAAAGAGGACTACTGCGTACTGGGTCATAATGTTGTACGCTTAATAGCTGCACGGCATTATGGCAAAACCAGGACTCAGTGCTTTCCAAGTTGGACCCCCGGAGTTAAAATCTTTAGTGGGGGGGTCCGGGGGCTCAGCCCCCCATAATGGGGGGTGTGGGGGGCAGAGCGCCTCACAGAATAAATAATATCAAGAAATCGCGCAATGCGATTATGACACACAGCATTCTGCTGTGCGACATATTGACCCCATGCCAAACTACTGAAAGTGACAGAGCTTTATGTTAGGATGGTAAGCAAGAAAAAGAGGGGATAGAAACCACTTTGGGTCACTACTGAAGTGAGGAATGCAGTTAGGGAGAAGAGGAGGGCATTCGGGGTATATAAGGCATCACAAAGGGAGGTAGACAAGGGGATGTATAAGGATAAACTGAGGGAAGCTGGGAAGGTGATCAAGTGGGCCAAGGCTGAAAAAGAAGAACGTATAGCAAGGGGGAGTCAAAAAGGGCACACAAGGGTTTTTTGATATGTGAGCAGCAGGAAAAGGGGAAAAGTGGGATTGTGAGGCTCAAGGGATGGGGGGCACTGGTAGAGGGTAACATAGAAAAAGCCGATGTCTTAAATGGATACTTTGCATCAGTCATTATGGTGGAGGAGGAAGGGGGGCCTAGAAAATAGGGGGAGGATGGGGAGGGAGATGGACTCTAGCCCCTTCACAGAAGCTAGGGTACTAGAAGAATTGAGCAAGCTGTGGATGGATAAGGCAATGGGACTGGATGGGAGTCACCCGAGGGTGCTCAATGAATTAAAACAGGAATTGGCAACACCACTCACAATGCTATTCAACCTATCACTGCACAAGGGAAGAGCTCCTGGGGACTGGAAAAAGGCTGAAGTAGTACCACTACATGGGAGGGAAGAGGGATGAGCCAGGAAACTACCACCCGGTCAGCCTGACCTCCGTGGTTGGTAAGCTGATGAAGGCACTGATTAAGGAAAGGCTAGCTAATCATCTAGAGGGGGAGGCCTCCTGAATAACAATCAGTATGGATTCATGGGTGGCAGGTCTTGTCAGACCAACCTGATTAAATTCTTTAGCAGAGTGTTGGAGATATGGGACCAGGTTGGGGCAGTGGACGTGGCCTTCCTGGACTTCATGAAGGCTTTTTGACACCATCCCCCACAGGAGACTGGTATGCAAGGTGGACAGCTTGGGGGTGGGGAACAAGCTCACTAAATGGGTGGGACATTGATTGAAGGGGAGAACTCAGAGGGTCATAGTAAATGGGGTGCACTTGAAGGAAGAAAGGATAACAAGTGGGGTTCCTCAGGGGTCTGTGTTGGGACCCATATTTTTCAACATATACATTGGGGACATCACAGAGGGTCTACAGGGGGAAGGTATGTCTGTTTGCAGAAGACATGAAAATTTGTAGTAACAGGGTTGATACGGTGGAGGGGGGGTGGAGGATATGGGGAAGGATTTGGCCAGGCTGGAGGAGTGGTGGGAAAGGTGGCAATAATGGTTCAACACAAAAAAGTGCAGAATTATGCACTTAGGGCATCACAACTTGAAGGCAAAATACCTACTTGGGGGGAGAAGCTAGAGGAGACAGAGCAGGAAAGAGACCTGGGGATAACTATCTCAGACAGTTTGAAAGTACAGAGTCAATGCGACAGAGCAGCAGGAAAGGCCATAAGAATGCTGGCATGCATATGGAGGGGTTTCACAAGCAGGAAGAAGGAGGTGATCCTGCCGCTGTATAAAATCATGGTCAGACCACACATGGAATATGGAGTCCAGTTCTGGAGGCCATACAGGCAAGGGGAGAAGGACAGGCTGGAAAGGGTACAGAGAAGAGCAACCGGAATGGTGTGGGGGCTTCAGGAGAGGTCATATGAGGAGAGACTGGTGCAAAGCTGCTTAGCTGAATAAACACAGGGGACTGCTTCATTAGCAGAGTAATTCCACAAAACCTCCACTTTTATCTGGTCCATTGGGAATCCGGAGAGCTCCCTTTTCTACGAATAGCAAAATATCTGCAGGGCTCTGCCCACAGCAACTGTAAAAAGTGCTTAAGACCAGCTTCTTCAAGCTGGCCTTCTGTGACTTCTATGTGGAAACACATAGAGATACAGCATGACTGTATCATCCAGGGGTGGCCAATACATTTTCCTTTGAATTCTGTGATTTTAACAAACAGCAGTCAGAGGAACTGCAGGTATCTTATCCTGTGTATGGTTGCTGCCTTGGGTGGGTACATTAAAGTGAGAGTTCCACTTCAAAGGCAGAGTAATGGGCATTGCATCTACATTTTAAAATAAAAAATAATATTAAACTTATATAAATCATTCTAGCTAACTTGAGTAATCAATAGGTTTATAGATGCTGCGTGAGATGTCTCTAATAGTGATAGTAGTTTAATCCCTCTGTAGTGCTCTTCCATAGTTCAGAGTGCTTATACAATAAACCAGACTACAGTACAAAAAGGATTAAACAGAACAATGACAATTTGAATGAGTTGTCAAATGAAACCTAATCTGATGTATGAATGTTTGTATGTATGTATGTATTTATTCAAAGAAAAAACATAAGGGAGCAACAGTACATGTGTTGACCAGACAAAGGCTTAAAGAGTTTGCTGCAAGCACCCCACAGAAAGCCACTAAACAACAGACTATAGAGTGCCAGTGTACTACCAACGGGCCCATTGCTGCAACCATGCCTGGACCCTCCGAGGTGCCTTCTAGCGTCATTGAAACAGAGTACACTCTAACATTGAAACAGCTTCATGACCAGCTTCACAAGATTGGAGAAACACTACAAAAAATGGAGTAATCAGTATCCGGCAACAGCAGGGGCCTCTGGGCAGTGGAGAAGTGTTCAGAAGTGGTAGAAACATGCCTTACAGAATACACCCAGCTTTCTGACCTGCACAACACAGCACTCTCGATTTTCACTCCCAGTAAAAAGAGCTAGCAAGCAAAATAGAAGAGCTGGAAAATCGCCATCGAAGAAACGATATTAGGATACATGGCTTACCGGAAAAAAATGGAAAGCTGCAACATGCTTGGGTTTATGGAGAGCTTACTTAATGAGTTGTTGAACTGTCCATCTGACTCACCTCTTAACATTATAGGAGCACAATAGAGCACTGACTACTCCTCCCAGGGATCCAGCTGTGAGACCTAGAGCAATCATTTTAGCCTTCCTGGATTTCAGAACAAAAGAGAAGGTCCTACAGACTGCCTGGTCGAGGAACAAGATTATATTCGGAGACAAGTGCCTCTTTTTTGAGCATGATTTCACACCAACAATGATAGCAAGATGTCGCAATCTGCTGGTGGTCATTAAACTTCTGAAGCAGGCTGGAATTAAAGCTTTTTTAGAATATCCAGTGAGGTTGAGTGTTTTCTTTGGCGGGAGCTCAGCACTTTGAGGACCTAGCTGCCACCTGAGACTTTTTGCTGGGACACAACATTTGGGTTGAAGAGATTTGTTCCCGGTTTTCATAAATGGAGCTGCATTGGCAAGTCTGGCAAGACTCAAAAATCTCGCCCTGCCAACAGATACCCAGTAGACTTATGGAATAAGATGCAGCGAGCTCACAAAGGGACTTACTCCAATGATACTGGGAAGAAACAAGGGTGATCAGATGAACGACCTGCTGGTGCTTCGGCTGCTGAAGTAGTGACTTGACTGGGGATAATGGGAGCGGTAATTCATGGTTTGAATCTGTGGAAAATTGAAGTTGCATCTCCTAAATTTCAGACTCTTTGGGGAGAATTCTGTTATACCAGGATGGACACACCCCTCAGGGGATAACCCAACATTTATGGTTACTAACACTGAATGTTTACCTAATGGTGTTCTTTGTTTCCAATTCAATTTTTCAGTAGTGTATAGCCAAGCTGGAGTAGCGTAGATAATTTAGTTTATTACAGTTCTGATCATACTAACTTTTACAGGGTCCGCAATTTCCGGTAGGCTATATTAAGGAGTCTCTGATCCCAAACACTGAATGACCTACTCATCACATTGCCCTGAACCCAAGAGCATGATAAGAGGTCATCCTACAGGAAACAAAGGCCTGGGAAAAAATTTTAGAGGGAGGGATTTGGGAGGGAGGGAGTGGATGAGTAGGGCAGCTGATACAGCAGCAGAGATGGGTAAATGGAACCTGTTGTAGATTCCTCTTTGTGAAGGGGAAACAAAGGTGGCCAGAACTGAATTTGGCCACAATACCTGTTACGCTCTGCACAAAATACCAGTCATTCAGCCAAACAAACCTGCTCCCACCTCACTAATTACCCTCCTTCGCCTCAAACATACCTGGATGTGGTTTCACCATATTTTTGTTGGGTGGTAAAGGGGTGATACTCCTATGTTGGCCAGTGGAGTATGCCTCTTTGTTTGAGTGCCTACTTTTTATGCTGGCTTCTTGGCCCCCCCTCTTTCTGACTGCCTCCTAATTAACCACAGTCAGATCTAGGTCACCTCTGGTAGGTGATTCTACACCCCTCACTCCTTCCACCCTACCATCTGTGAGGGAAGGTATGGGAGTTTCCCATCTTGAAGGAAATATTATATTTCATCAAACAAAATGCAGTTATTAAGTGCTGGTTAAGTTTAATGTTCATATGTTTATGTGATATGTTAAGCATTGTGCAGTTACTTGTAACAGTTTTGTTGCACACAGGATATGGATATAGATGTTGGGGAGTGGATTCTGGGGAACTGTGGAGCATTGTGATCTTTTTGTTTGCCAGTTTTACATGGCACAAGTACATTTTACTTCCTATAATATTAAGGGCCTAAATAGCCCCATTAAAAGAGCTAGGCTCTTAAAGGAGCTGAAGGAGTTAAAAACAGATGTGGCGCTCTTGCATGAGACACACTTGACCCCTGTGGAGCATGCCAAAATGCGAAGGGCATGGGTGGTGGTGGTATATGTCTCCCACTATCAGGGGCAACCACTGCTGAATCATCTGAGGTGCATCTGTGGATTATCTGGTGTAGTCCTCAGGTGGTTTACATCTTACCTCACTGGAAGAACACAGAGAGTGGTGTCTGGGATTTATTTCTCAGACCCAATTTTTCTATCTTGTGGGGTTCATCAGGGTTCGGTATTGTCCCCTATGTTGTTCGCAGTGTGCATGCTGCCCATCGGAGATTTTGTAAGAAGGTATGGGCTGAGGTTTCACTGCTATGCTGATGATATCCAGCTATACCTTTCTTTTGCACCTGACCAGGATGGAGCTCTCACAGTCTTTTTGTCTCATGGAAATCCAGGAGTGGATGAATTTGAGTTGGCTGAAGTTGAACTCTGATGACTGAGGTGGTGGTTGTGGATCCAGCGTGCCAGATAGGGGGGTTGGGGGTGGGTTTGCCCTCGGGGTTTTATCTTGGGGCCTTATCTCTCCCTACCTCTGAACAGGTGCAGAACCTGGAGGTAATTTTTGACAAAGGGCTTACTCTGCATTCGCAGGTGTCTGCCATCATCAGATCTTCTTTTTATCATCTGAGGAATATCTCCAGGATTAAGCACCTTGTTCTGTCTGGCAGTCTTCCTACGCTGGTCCATGCCTTTGTGTTCATGTGCTTGGATTATTGCAATTCCCTTTACCTAGGGCTACCTGGGGTGGAAATCCACCACCTGCGGCTGGTGCAGAATGCAGCAGCCCGGCTTTTGACAGGAATCTCTCGATCCAGTCATATTTTGCTGGTGCTGCGCATACTGCACTGGCTGCCAGTTCAGTGGTGGATCACCTTTAAAGTCATTCTTTTGACTTTTAAAGCCCTACATGGACTGGGACTGGACTATCTGAAAGAGCTCCTGGTTCCTTACCACCCTGGGTGATCACTCCGCTCAGCTGATGAGGGGTTGCTAGAGATCCCGAGGGTGTGTTTAAAATCTTCTGGGGCCCGGGCATTTATGTTCATGGCCCCTACCCTCTGGAATTCTCTACCCCATCGGTTACAGGAGTGCCTGCCCATGGAGAGATTTAAACAGGCCTTGAAAACTTATTTATGGAGGCAAGCATTTGGTGGTTGAAGTCCTCTCTGATTGTATTAGTTGTTTTATTGCTGTTTTATATTTTTAAGGATATTGAGATGTATGATGTGTTTTAAATTCTGCTCGGTGCCTTGATTCTTGAAAGGCGCCTTAAAAATAAAATGATTATTATTATTATTAAAGAGGGGTAGCTATTTTAGTTAAAAAAATAAACTACTGAAGGTTCATGAAGTTTGTCAGGATCCAGAGGGTTGCTTTGTACTTCGTAGAGGGGAGCTGGGGGCACATGCATGCACCATCCTAAATTTATATGCCCCAAAGGAGGAACAGGCATGGGTGCCCTTTTTCAAGAAGATCTTGTTGGAGGCTGGAGTGGCTGCCACCAACATACTAATTATTTGGGGGAGGATTTTAACAGTATAATCTCCCCACAGTTAGATAAATCAGGGGCACACCCAGAGAAGAAACCTCGTGCATCCTTAACATTGGCCAGGGCAACCTTTGAATATGGCTTATTAGATGTATGGAGGCACTTGGATCCTTTAGTAAGGGATTACACCTACTACTCACCCAGGCACAAGTAATATTCCAGACTTGATTTTTTCTTAATGCCTACAAATTGGGCGTGGGCAGTAGAATCAGTAAAAATAAGGAGGATGGGTCTCTCTGACCATGCCTCTGTCACCTTGAAGATGGCCTTTGGGCTACCCTGCCATAACTCTACTTGGAGGATGAATGTAAGCCTCTTAAATCGAGATGACCTTAAAGCTCTAGTAAAAGAAGAAATGAAAGTATTCCAACAATATAACCCCCCTGAGAACTCCCACCCCACAGTGTATTGGGATGCTCTTAAACCCTACATGCGAGGCAAATTAATTGCCTACATGGTGGGGTTAAAAATAGTTGAATGCTAGTGTAGTCTTACTGGGGTTGAGGAGGAAGATCAATCTGGGCAATATGGGCACCAGACTCATGATATTACTTCAGTTACCGTGCTGCTCCCTCAACATCGGGCTCTGCCAGAGACCTTTAACATCTATTAACATTTTTTAACATATTTTATCACTCAATAAGGAAGTTCAGGAGGCACACTATGCCAGTGGCTGGGTTGAATTCCATACTTTATTTACTGTACTTTGGAACCTAAGAGAATGACAACAGTACAAGATTCTAGTATTGTGCAACACGGTTTATAGTTTATTGTTTTGTTTAAATTATAGTTGTGGTACAGATACATTGCTGATGACTACAACACTCAATATGTTGATTGTAGGGTCAATCATGGGTCTCACTGGACTTTATAGTCCCCAGTTGGATTCAGTGGACAAGGGCCAGCTCTGGTGGGAACTAGAAGATCTAAAGATGAGTCGATTTATCTCTGCAAAACAACCAGAACTGAAATAAGTATAGGTACCAGACCTATAGTTAAGCTATTTGGTTTTATGCACTTTAGCACTGTTATTGTGATGTTTGTTGTATATTGTCATGTGCATCAATAAATACTAAGTTTCAAAAAAAAAAAGAAGAAGGGGCAGCCGGAGGCAGGAGGCAGAAAGCAGAAGGAGGATAAAGTATATATATATAAAAAAATTATAACTGCACTTTAATGACGACCGTGCTGGGTCACTGATACGTAATTACTGGCATTTTTTATTTGGGAAACACATAATCATCTGCACCGCACACAGTATACGGCAGACCCTTATTGGGATTTCCTTGTGTCATGTGATTTATTTGCTTCAATATCAGCAATCTGAAGAGACTCAGGTTGAGAAAGAAAGTAATTTCTTTTTCAGTCTTAGAGTGAGAGAATGCAGCCTCCCAATCCCAACTGGCTAAGTTTTTAAGCCCAAATGCAAAAGCACACCATCATCCCCTGCCCAGGTACCATCCTGAAAGCGAGACTGTCTGAAACGTGCCTTTTTTAAAAATTCCTGTTAAATGTATGCATTCCATGCCCCAATTACCAACAGCCTGTGGCAATCGGGACCCCCTATCCATGCCACAAACAGGGCAAACAGGCCACCAGATGGCATAAACAAAAAGGCATCACCCCTAGCGTTGAGGTGATACTGGATTGGCAGTCTAAAGGGGTCGGGTGTTTAGGGTACAAAATAACGTTTATATTTATTCTGGATTCTGGGGAGAGGTGTCAGGCATATGTTAGGTCTTAACTATCATAACAGGGGCCCCAATAACAATCCACACTGAAAGCAGAGATCTAATGTCCACACAGGAATTGGGATTGTGAAGTATGGTTTTGTTCTGACAGAAAAGATGGCAAATTGCAGACAAGATGGGCCCCCAAAATTTGGTACTGTACAGGCACAGAAACAAACTTTTTTTCTTCCAGAACAACACTTGTCAGGGTAATTTTGAACAACTTTTCTACCCCACACAATTCAACCTGTTCATCCCTCTGTACTAGGACTACCTGGACTTTTCTTCCAACAAAAGTATATTTCTTGTGGGAGTTGCACACAGTTCAGTACACACATTTCCAACTTCCTAGCAAAGTGTAATTCTTGTGGGAGTTGTCACACACTTAAAAAAACAAACAAAAAAAACCCCATTTATCCTGGAGCAATGACCTCCATTAAGATTCCCCGTTTAAACTGGTGCCTATATATGAATCAGTTAGCCCTGACCGGGGAATCAAACTGGCGTATGCCCAATCCTACCCCATGCTCAGTCTCTGCTTTTCCTTCTGGGTTACACCAAAACTGAATCCTTCATTTCCCACAAAATACTAAAGGGCATCCAAAACTTCTGCTTAAAACATTCAGCACATTGTTGTGGTGAAACAGGGGTCCTAACCAGTGTGATCTCTAGCTTTATCTAGGGCACACAGACCTCAGACCAATCCTCAAACTTAGTCCCATGAATCTGTACTTACAACTTGGTTGCTTTCTTTTAAAGACATGGAGAACTCGATGGATAAACCTCTCTCTTTCTAGGTAGCTTTTCATAGATCCAGACTGCACGCACTTTCTCTTGGCAGCTGAACCACATTGGGATCTTCAGGGGACTGTCCCTTGTCACCACTGAAACACAATCTTTTCTGACAGATCTCCATCACTTCAGTTGGCACTGATACTGTTCTCCAAACTAGGGTGAGAAAAATAACTGAGGTCCTTCACCCAGTCAGCCACTGGACTGACCATCAGGAACCTCACTGCAGAGCTCCTCTCTGTTAGAGCTCCCACTTCAGACTGACTGCACTACCATCTGAACATTCTAATACTCCACAGAGCAGCTGGTTCCAAAGTGGCTTATGCTGCTGCGAGAATTCTGAATGACAGGATCGATTCTCTGTGCAGCCTAGCTCAGTAAACAATGATGTCATCTCCCTAGAGCTCCTACTGAGCTCTTTACTTTCCTAGGGCTAACCTGATGGGATTCTAGTTACCCCAGGGGACTGGGTGGTTACACTCACTACCAGCCAGACAAGCTTGTTGTCTGCAGCAAGTGCTATGGTCTGCTGTGCAGGCTATCACATCTCTGGGTGCCCTACAGAATAAGTTGGCCAGACTCAACCCTACCCAGGTCCAAACCTAGGCAGGTTGCACAAGACAACAGATGCCCACTGAAGCAACTCAACTTCACCTAAGAACTATCTCTGGACTTTCAGTGGCTCCAAGAAACTGCCTGAAGCATGCTCTGACAGACCGGCACTGAAGGTCTGTACTTGAGTTAAGACCTCCAGACTGTCCATCACCTTAGCCCTCTAGGGAAAAGCTATCTGACCTATGCTACCTACCAGGGAAAACCTATCCCCAGCACTTTTCACAATTTTAAACTGTAGACTGCTTTAGAAACATACGTATGACATTGCTGTACATGTCCCAAACCCTAGCACTACACACTTCACACCTGAAAAGCAAAAATGGTTAATATCTACTAGTTAAACACATTTCCCAACAAACAGCCTAACAGAGAACTCCGATGAGTTCCAAGCGTCCTCTTCTTGTCTTCTTTTCTTCGCCCAGGCACACCTGTAAAAGAAAACCTGCAAACAAGAAACAACCTGCAAGAAAATAATAACCAAACCTGCCACAAAGCAAGATACTATGCAATCCTAAAAAGTATTTTTAAAAGGGTTTTCTACAAAAGCAGTATAAAAATTGAAAAAAAACCCATCAGATTTGGGGATGGGGAGTCCCTACAAAGTCTATACACTAAGGGAATGAATGTCCAGAGTTCACAAGGCACTTCACACAAGAAGAGTCTCTCCTAGGACAAAGCCTGTCAAAAGCTGTTCTTGCACAGACACAAAGCCTGCATAACTGAATCCAGATCCAGGAGTGCCTCTTTAAGACCAACAGTTCCATGGACATCCTCACTAGGGTGTCACAGTTAATAAACATAAAAGTCAAAGAAGAAATTATACACCTTACCGGACTCTAGGCGCTTGCTGAAATTCTGCATCACCTCTCTGGATATGGGCTGGATTCCGCCTCCTGCTGGGCTGATGAAAATCTTTGGATTAGTCTCTTCCACACCTCCTGCTGGTGGACCTGGAATTGGATGTCTTCTTCCTCTGGATGGATGGAAAATCTTTGGATTTGTCTCCATGTCTCATACTACTGGATGTGCAGAGCCCTGCACTGGCTGGATTCAAACCTGTGTCACCAGCAGAGTGTAGATCTTTGGATGCTGATGGTTACTTCTGTCAGTATAGAGCCCTGTACCTGTTGAGTTGCAAACTTGGCTGTAGTTGACTGGCATTCAGCATTGTCTCTGGATTAAGTGGCACTTCCTGGATAGTACTTCTCTGGATGGGGGTATAGACAATTTCCCCATCAGGCCAAGTCACTTGCACATTGTGAACTGTTACTTGGCCCTTCTTGTCCACTATTCTGACAGAGTCCAGGTACAAAGTCCTGTCAAGCTTCCAGAATGTCATTCTCTGGTGGCACAGTCTAATTTTTATGAACAAGTTCACTCTATCATGAATGCTACTACTGGCCTCCTTCCATAACCAAGATTGCCTGTTTGCCTCAATTTCCTCCCATGTCCACCTTGGAAAGAATGGGTAGGTGCATCCGTACACAGCCTCAGCCCGATGTCTTATCAAGTGTTCTTCCTTGCTGTTTTTTGTTAGTTCTCTGCCCATGGCCTGGTTTGGGGGAGGCCAGATCTGGTCATGCCAGCGTGATGGGGTGTGTGGTATAAGGAAAATGCAGTCCAACCCTACACAATGTTGCAATTCTTGTGAGTTCTCCATGGTGTCTCATGGCTTATCTGTGGTTGGAGCTATTGGCAATTTGCTGGTTCCACCAGTTGCTTCCCCAACCATTTCTCTCTCTTGGTGCTCTACAAACTCGGCCCTGGAGCTTATTGCTGCTCCTGCTTCTGAGAATGTCCATTGCTCACTGCTGCTGGAGGTGGATACCTCCCAGTGCAATGCTTCTTCAACCTCTTCTTCCCCTGTGAGGCTAGGACTGGGTCCTGCAGCCCATGGATTTACTGCCTCAGTCTGAGGTGTCTCTCTCCACTTTAACTGGTGTGGAAAAGACCGCCTCCCCATGCCCATGCGGAGATTCTGAAGAAACCCCCTCAAAAACTCTCTCTTGCCAGTTCTTTGGGTTCTCCCAGTTCACAGTCAGCCTGCTACTGCTCGGTACTTTGAGGGCCTTGTGCCAATCTCCAAATAGGGGCCAGACAAACTGCTTTCCCTCAGCTGTGGATTGTGCCACCCTTTTCACTCAAGCCATACTGCTTCCGGCAACCCCCACAATGGGGTATCATGAAAACATCTCTTCCTGATTTGAATCAAACTGCACAGACATGCACTGGGTAGTTGGGTAGAGCTATGTCAGCTGGAGCTCCTTCATATCTGTAGAGCCTTTCAAAATTAGCTAGTTTCCTTTCTTTCTGTGCAACTCACGCTTTGGTGTGGAGGCGGTATCTAGACAGACCAGACATTTTCTGTAACAGAAACACACAAGTCACAAATTACTACTTTGCTCAGTTTTTAGCATTTAGCCCTGGTTACTGACTTGGTTAAATGCACACTTTAATGTCTCTTTACTGTAACTGTTGAAACTTGCTGCTTTGCTTGCACCTTGTTTCACACACAGTCACACTTTAGAACTGTTGCCTGTTTTGCTCTTTCTTACAGCACACACTTTAGAACTGTTGTCTGCTTGCAATCTGTCTAAAAACATTTACTTTAACTTCGCTGGTGTTTACAACATGTTTGCACCCTCTGCTGAACATGGCGCCTGGTGTTTATTTACTTTAGCATCAGACTACACGCAGTTTGGGCTACTGAAAACATTTCCTGCATCATACACACATTGCTTTGCTCTGCAATTGCTCTTGACTCTGTATTTGATGTTCTTTAATGTACACATTGCAAATTCACATTCAGAACATTTCTCAGCACATTTATAGCACATTCCTGCACTCTTTACAACATTCTGGAACTTTTGTTTAGCACTGCCCTGGTCAGACTACCAGCATTTGTTTTGCTTTGCTACCGGCTACAGATACCACAACATTAGTCCAATTGCCCACAATATCATTACTTTGCTCAATCCTTTGCTGCTTTAGCCTCCGATCTATTGTACTGTACACAGTTCATAGTCATTTGGTGGTACTCACTCAGATAAGTAGCTGGTTCCCTCCTTGGATGGTGTGGCCTTCCTGCTGATTTGAGGGATCTCCTGATTTGGTCAGGTTGTGTTACCTACAGGTTCAGTGCACTTGCATTGCGATCACTGACTGTGCAGTCGGTACTTGGGTGGAGCCCGGTTTTACTGCACAACAGTGAAAAGTTAGAAGAAAGTTCTTTAAAGCTGTTCAAAATGGTTGTCGTCCTCTGTGATGGTTCTCCTGAGCTGCACACTGCTTGCACACTCTTCGCTCTCCTTTTCGATTGTCCTCTGATTTAGAGACTCCAGGCACTAGGCGGGACTTTGTTGGGTTTGACCAATCACACAATGCCATGCATATGAGCTGTCTCTGTCTCGAATGCACTCCTTCATGACAATCATTGAGCAGGCAAATTTAAATGGCAAAATGCAACTTTTTTTCCACTGCTTGAAATTTCCTCAGCAAGAATGCTTTTTGGGCATTTTAGCACAGTTTTTTGCACATTTCCTCTAGAGACTCCCCCAATATCCATAGCAAACACTTGAAACTTACAGGGTAGTTAAACAACATTGTAATACTTTTGGATGGCAATTTGGAACTTTTAAACAATTTTAAGCACTTTTGAAGGGCAAGGGCACACATTGCTTAATTCGCAGTCCATTTAAGCACGGTCTCTAAGCACATTCAGAATATTTTCCAGAGAAAACACAGGCAGCAAAATCCTTTAGATGGCACTTTCTTTGGCACAAAATGTTACTTTTCCTTGGCACAATTTTACTGTCCTTGACAAAACTTCACTTTGGTTATGGGGCACCACTGCCAGACAGAAAAAGACCCTAGTCATTTCCTCAACATCCTCTCCACCAAGATCCCAAGATGAGTCCCCAATTTTGCAACCCATGCCCCATTTACCAACAGCATGTGGCAAACAGGACCCCCTATCCATGTCACAAACAGGGCAAACAGGCCACCAGATGGCATAAACAAAAAGGCATCACCTCTAGCGCTGAGATGATATTGGCTTGGCAGTTGAAAGGGGTTGGGGATTAGGGTACAAAATAACATTTATATTTATTCTGGATTCTGGGGAGAGGTGCCAGGCATATGTTAAGTCTAAAACTATCACAATAGGGGCCCCAATAACAATCCACACTGGAAGCAGAGATCTAATGTCCACACAGGAATCGGGATTGTGAAGTATGACTCTACTGACAAACAAAGATGGCAAATTGCAGACAAGGTGGGCCCCCAAAATGTGGTACTGTACAGGCATAGAAACAGACTATTTTCTTCCGGAACATTTGTTAGGGCAATTTCGAGCAACTTTTTTTCCTCACACAATTTGAACTGTCCATCCCCCTGTGCTAGGAATACCTGGACTTCTCTTCCAACAAAAGTATATTTCTTGTGGAAGTTGCCACACACTTAAGTACACACATTTCCAACTTCCTAGCAAAGTGTAATTCTTGTGGGAGTTGCCACACACTTTAAAACACATTTCACTGGAGCAGTGACATCCATTAACATTCCCCGATTAACCTGGTGCCCATACGTGAATCAGTTAGCACTGACCGGGAAATCAAACTGGGGTTATGCCCAACCCTACCCCATGCTCAGTCTCTGTCCTTCCTTCTGGGTTACACCAAAACTGGATCCATCATTTCTCACAAAATGCTAAACAGCATCCGAAACTTTAACTTTAAACATTCAGTACATTGTTGTGGTGAAACAGGGGTTCTGATCTGTGTGATTGAGCCTTATCTAGGGCACGCACATCAGATCAACCCCCAAACTCAGTCCCAAGAATCTGTACTTACAGCTTGGTTGCTTTCTTTTACAGACATGGAGAACTCGAAGGAAAAACCTTTCTCCTTCCAGGTAGCTTTTCATAGATCAAACTGCACACACTTTCTCTTGGCAGCTGAACGACATCGGGATCTTCAGGGGTTTGTCCCTTGGCACCACTGAACACACAGTCTATTCAGACAGGTCACCACCACTTCAGTTGGCACTAATGCTGTTCTCCACACTAGGGTGAGAAAAATGACTGACGTCCTTCACCCAGTCAGCCACTGGACTGACCATCAGGAACCTCATTGCAGAGCTCCTCTCTGTTAGAGCTCCCACTTCAGTCTGACTGCACTACCGTCTGAACATTTTAAAAACTCCCCAGAACAGCTGATTCCACAGTGGCTTATGCTGCTGCAAGAATTCTAAATTACATAATCCATTCTGTTCCTAGCCTAGCTGAGTAAACAATGATGTCATCTCCCCAGAGCTCCTACTGAGCTCTCTACCTTCCCAGGGCTAACCTGATGGGATTCTAGTAACCCCAGGAGACTGGGTGATTACATGTATATTTAAAAAGGATGACTCACATCTGTAATTTATTTAAATCATTTTTTTTCTGGAGTCTTACTTATTTTTTAAGCGAAAACTATAATCCTCACAGGTCGCCCGAAACTCACTGTGTTAGAGTCTGGACATGCATGCAACAGGCTGTCATAGTGGTTTGGGGGGTAGTTTGGGTTGTGGATGTACTGGAATGCGACCACGCTTCAGCAGCACGAGAGTTGTGAATGCGCCCATCTGTATCCTTGATGCACTCACAGCCTGTCAGTTTTTCAGTTTGTCTGGCAGTCTTCACCTCTCATGTTGGGCCCAATCTATCATTATGGCTACATCTTCTGAGGTGAGGTGACACTAATTTGTGAAGTGAATACCCAACAATAATTCTACCTTAATTATATTTCCAAATCTGTATAACTGCCCTTTAGTTGATGTACTGTAAGCTGCCGTTTTTATTTTTAATGGTGTTACAAGGCACAAAGGTTGAAGACTGACAGCCTTTTGGCTACAATAAAGAAAAAAAAAAGACTACTGTGGTTCATTCAAAATTACTGCAAGAGTCCTATTATTTTGAATATTGTGTGAGTTCTTTCCTATGTAGATTAATTTTGAACCCCCAAACTCTCTCACAAGCAGACATACACACACACACACACACACACACACACACACGCGCGCCGCATGCTCACACACACACACACTGTTTTCATTTATGCAAACAATTGTTTCTCATCTTTTTTTTCTAGCCTGATCATAAACTACAAAACTGGGGCCAGATTCTCAAAACTTTGCCTGGGTACAAACCCAGTTTGTCTGGGGCAAACTGGGTTTTTCCCGGAGTTGGTATTCACAAAACCGAGTTTGCCCCTGCAAACTGGGTTTGCACCAGGGCAAAGTAATGAGGGGGGACACAATGCTAATGAGGGGAAGAGGACCTGCATATCCCCACAATCCCATTCAAGAAGGTTTTGCTCCATGCAAAGGCTTTGCAAAGGCCCTTTCATGGAGCAAAGTACTGCTGGCAAAATCCTGGCAGTAAGATGGAAGATGGCAGTAAGATGGAAGAGGAAAAGATAGCCAACTCAGTTAAGAAGGGGGATAAAGCCTTTTATAGGTATATTAGGGAGTGAAGAAAGACCAAGGGTGGGATAGTGAAGCTTAATAAAGGGGAGGATGGCTGGGCAGAGAGTGACAGTGAAAAAGCAGGGATACTGAACGAATACTTCTGCTCAGCATTCACAAAAGAAGAGGATTGGGAGGTACCTAATCTAATCAAAAGAAGCACTCTGAATACTGGGTCGATACCAGTCCTTTCACAGAAGAAATGGATCTGAAAAAACTCCTAAAACCGAAGGTGGACAAAGCAGTGGGGCCTGATGGGATTCACACCAGAATTCTAAAAGAACTAAGGGAAGAACTAGTGACACCACTGACTACCCTTTTTAACAAATCATGGGAGGATGGTGTGGTATCTAAGGACTGGAGGAGGGTGGATGTGATTCCCCTTCACAAAAGTGGGAGCAAAGCAGAGGCAGGAAACTACAGATCTGTTAGCTTGACCTCAGTGGTAGGGAAAATGATGGAATCGCTTCTGAAAGAAAGAATTCCTGAGTACGTAGAGGCTGGCGGGGCACAGGACCCAAGGCAGCATGTATTCACAGTGAGAAGGTCATGTCAGATGAATCTAATTGATTTCTTTGACTTGGTGGCCAAAGTAGTAGACCAGGGAGGGGCTGTGGACATGGCCTACCTAGACTTTATCAAGGAATTTGACACACGAAAGATTAATAAACAAATTAGCCAGCCTGGGAGTGGGTCCCAGGGTGGTAGCCTGGGTAACAAATTGGCAGGACAACAGGACACAGAGGGTAATAGTAAATGGAGTCCACTCCAAAGAAAGGGAGGTTGCTAGCGGGGTACTGCAGGATTCAGTACTGGGTTCGGTACTTTTTAATGTCTTTATACGTGACATTGCAGAGGGACTGGAAGGAAAAGTATGCCTCTTTGTGGATGACATGAAGATCTGCAACAGGGTTGATACGTAAGGGGGGGTGGAAAGGATGAGAAGGAACTTGGCAAGATTAGAGGAATGGTCAAAAGTATGGCAACTTGGATTCAATGCAAAGAAGTGCAAAGTAATGCACTTGGGGAAACAAAAACCCAAGGGAAGAGTACACAATGGGGGGTATTAACAACAACAAAAATGGAAAGGGACCTAGGGGTAGTCATATCAGATGACCTAAAGGTAAGAAAGCAATGTGAGAAGGCAGTAAGGAGGGCTGGGGGATACTGGGATGTATAGGGAGAGGCATCACCAGTAGAAAACAGGAAGTTATTATCCCTCTGTACAGACAGTTGTTAGACCCCATCAGGAGTACGGTGTGCATATTTGGAGACCCCATCTCCGCAAGGACATAGACAGGATGGAGACAGTCCAGAGGAGGGCAACAAAAATGGTGCAGGGTCTGCAAAGAAGCCATACGAAGAGAGACTAAAGAAGCTTAATATGTATACCCATGAGGAAAGGAGGGAGAGGGGGAACATGATTGAAGCTTTCAAGTACCTCAAGGGACTCAACAAAGTCCAAGAGGGTAGCATATTTCAGGAAAAGAGATGTGCAAGAACAAGGGGGCACAATCTGGAGATAGAGGGAGGATGGCTTAGGGGCAATGTGTGAAGTATGTTTTCACAGAGAGGGTGGTGGAAGCATGGAATGGGCTTCCTGAGGAGGTCATGGGGTCAAAAAACAGTGGGGGAATTCAAGAATGCATGGGACAGAAATAAGACAATTCTGGTGGGGGGGTAGGAAGAAGTAGGTTGTTGGTTAACTAGGATCTGCAGCTTATCCAATAGGTAGGGAAACGGGTACACTAGGTGGGCCAAGCGGTCCTTATCTGCGGTCAAAGTCTATGTTTCAGTGTTAATCTGTGCAACCCTAGTGGTTGACGGAGGTACTGCGGCTCCCTTCCCCTTCCCTTGTCCCTGATCACTCACCCAACAGTGATGAAAGTAGATTCCATAGTGTAGCGTCCCACCCCAGTCCCCAACTGCCCACCTGAGAATTCAAAAATAATTTTCAATAGTGTAGTGCCCCACCCTGGTGCCCAATCTTCCACCCAATATGTAAAATTTAATTTTCCGTAATGTAGTGTCCCATCCTGGTGCCCGATTTCCCACCTGATATGTAAAATTAAATTTTCCATAATGTTGTGTCCCACCCTTATCTCCCACCCAATACTGATACATCCCTTTTCCTTACTGTAGTGGTCCCTCCCCCCTTCCCAGTGCCCGATCACCCACCCAATATGTAAAATTTTATTTTCCATAATGTAGTGACCTACCCAGGTCCCCAATCTCCTACCCAATATTGATACATCCCTTTTCCGTAGTGTAGTAGTCCCTCCCCCCCTCCCTGGTGCCCAATCTCTAACCCAATTGTGATAGATCTCTTTTCCAGAGATTGGGTTTATGTCTATTTGGGGACGGCGATCGGTGACAGGGGAGACAACAACACAATGGAAAAGGGATTCATCACTATTGGGTTGAGATTGGGCACTTGGGAGGGGAGGGACCACTACATTATGGAAAGGGATGTATCAATGTTGGGTGGGAGATCAGGACCTGGGTGGGACACTACATTATGGAAAATTACATTATACATAATCGGGTGGAGACTGGTGACTGGGGTGGGACACTACATTATGGAAACTTTAAATTTTACATATCGGGTTGGGAGATCAGGCACCGGGAGGGGAGGGACCACTACACTATGGAACCTGTTCTTTCTTTCAGGATTGGTGATCAGAGAGGGGGGAGGGAACCACTGGACTGCCAGAGAATTTTATACTTCATTACAGGATGGTGATCAGTGATGGGGGGGCGCTACACGCGGTGCAGCTCATGCAAATGGGCCTGTAATGGGCATGTAAATGGCCCACTAGTGCCATGCATGCATGCCCAATGGACTCATTTGCATGGCTGGCTTAATGAATACCGACTTACTGCACCAACACTTGCTTGCGGGGGTATTCACTCGGCTGGGGGTCGGGGCTGCGCCGGTGGGGCTAGAGGTAGCGATATCGGTGTTACCACTGCCTTTATCCAGTCCTATTCACAGTTGGATAGCACCATTCGCTATCCATCTCTGAACTGTGCATTTTGCAACCTGAGCAATCAGAAGGTACCACGCAAACTTTTGTGCGGCACTTTGCGATTTTTTGTGAATCCTGGCCCTGCTGTCTTGAGTGTAAAAGAAGACTGCTGTATATAAAAATTATTGTCAGATTCAAAAAAAATTATGCAACAGTACAAACTTCAATGTATCCAAAATAAATTCACATGGGAAGGTATCACTTTGTGGGCGTTTTTGTAAAAAATATGCACATGCTTGTACATCTTGTCCATGTTGGATACTGGTATACAGAGATTCAACATCAGTACTGAGCCATAGGAAATTAGAATCTCATTTCAAGTCATAGAACTTATTCAGCACATCCACTGTATCTCTCAGGTGGGATTCAACATCAGATGGACAGTTCTTCAAAAATAATTCAATGAAGTTATTTTAATGATAAGTCATTGATCTCACTCCCGAGACAATGGGGTGGCCTGGTGGTTTTTCCAGTCACTTATGAATTTTAGGGAGTGCATAGAAGGTGGGGATCATGGGAGAATCAATACACATAAATTTTAATTCTTCATCTGACGTGAATGAATTAGCCCTAACCCACTCCAGTTCAGAATTGGTAGAAATAGTGGCTTAAATTTAATGGCTGTAATCTGAGTGGTGACTAATGCTATTTCTAACTTAGATTTTGTATGTAATTGCCATATTTTAGTTTTTGTGTCTGTGCACATTTGTAGTTCACTTGTTCAAGCCTCCCCAGTGTCACTTTGTTTTAAGTTTTGAAATTTGTAAAACAATGCCCCTAGGTGGCAGCATTGTACTTCAACATGGCAGTGATATAAATGGGAGTCCGTATCAGATATACTAACTTCACCCCTTGATGAAAATTATGATTGAAGCGCTTTGGTGTTAGCATGGTTGACATTTGTCTTGCACCTGTGTTCTCACATCACCTGGCTAGATTAAAGCATTTCACAATTTGGTGAATTTGTATCTTGTTTTCTTTATTTTTATCCACCTTGATGTCATCCTGAGTGCTTGGTCCCTCTGGACTGTATTGCTAACAATTTGGGGTTAGTCACCCCCACGTCGAGCATTGGGCCCCTGCCGCCACTGAGCACACTCGCTTCTTGAGTGTTGGTTGGCCACATCCCTTACAGTGCATGGATATTCCTGAATACACAGCTTGCCATATCATCTAGCCATCGTTGACCAGGGATGGAAATAACAAAAAAGTATCCCGTAGTGTCAGAAGTGGTAGTGTGAGGGGTGGATGAGTGGCAGAGGGCACCACATGCTTCTCCTCTCACTTGCATTTTTTAAGGGCAGCAAATTCAAGCAGCCAGCACTCAGTTTAAGTTTCATCCACTTTTCTTACCTTCTCCTTTAGTGGCTTTCTCTCTATGGGAACGTGGGAAGAGGGAGTATCACATTACCCTTCCTTGGGAGACAGTTTGGCCTAGTGGCTAGAGTGTAGAACTGTAGAGTACAGAGCTGTGAATCTCTGAATCACACAAATTGTCACTTCCTTGCTGTATGACCCTGAATAAGTCACTTATCCCCTCTGCAGTCCCACTAATCTACATTTGTCTCTGTGTTCTTTGAATTCCCCTATGCACTGAAATGGCAGCAAACATTCTGTTTCCTCCCTCTTCAGGGCTGTGGAGCACAGTTTGAATGAAAGGTCGGTGCTATATAAAAACAGATTGTTTTGTCCCTCCTGTACCTCTCCATGATGGTGGAAGTCTTAGCTGCAACACACGGGATAACTGGTCAACACTTAATACAGAAGTTCATGGTACAAGAAATTAAAGTAATCTCTGAAACTTAGAACAGATGTCCAGCCCCCTGGTGCAGTGGTAGTGCCACCACTTGTGATGCTGATGATCCATGTTTAGAAACAAATCTGAGTCATTGGATGACTGGCTGGGTAACATTCTCCTCCTCTGGAGGACCGGAAAGTGGGGGCAGCTCTCAGTGTTTGACTTCCATCTAGTGGAGACTAGATAGTATCATATCCTGGCTTCTTAGCATGCAGTTGTGCTGCTAGGGTCTGGTGCATTGCATGCAGGCGTGCTTGCAGACATGCCTGGGGCATCACTGCACAGATAGCATCAGGAAGAATCTCCAGGGTGCAGATACATTTGAATGAGAAAATGACACTAACCAGGAAGATGATACCTTGCCTTGCCCCTCACAGCTAATACTGGTGTCTACTGCCGAGGCCTGGGGATAGCTCTGGGCTTCACCTCTTCCAATGGGCCAGCTGGATTGTGTCCAGAGTAGCAGCAGAGCAGAAGGCAACCCCACCCTGGATGGCAAGCTTGGGGTTCCTGCCTTGTGATGTGAAATGGATAGTCTAGAGCTCTAGGTTCCAGGTAAGGGGACTTCAGTGGATGGGATGGTGGTGCTGGTGATAGCTAAAGGAGGTCCTGGTTTGTGGGCGAAGCTGTGATAAAAAGAACAGAAAAAAGAAAAACTTAGCACAGATATGAATTTAAGGTTGCCAATCTATCCAGTCACTTTATTTAACTCCCCAGGCAAAAATGTGTTTTAGAAGTTTTTTAAATATCCTGTTTCCTTGCAACCCCCTGGTAAAACTAAGTAAGTTGGGGGGTGCTATGCTGTCAGTCCTCATAAACACAGACTTGCTACACCTAGACATATCAGCAGTCTGAATACAGCTTTCAGAGCTGAAGAGAGACTGCAGTAGTGAAGGTTTTCAAAAACTACTGGGGGATGCAGTCTTTGTTATGGGTCCATGCTACATAAAACACTAATAATAAATACAGTTCATAAAATGTCTGAATGGTCAGACACTGCAACAGCAAATCTAAATATGACAGGAATATATAGCTTGTGAAAATGGTATGGTAAACATTTTCCCAGCTAAGTTGCACAGCTGCTTTAAATATAGCACAAGTATTCAAATATTCCATAGCAATCCACTGACCCACAGATACATGGTTAACTGAGGTACCGTTTTGTAAACCATGGCTTCACCATGGCCAGCCATGACATTTGACTGTGATTTTCCATGGATCAAGTATGGTACAATAATGGGAATGGCCAGGGTGGTGGACTCATCTGAGGGTCTGGACAAATTTCAGGAGGACCTGAAAAAGCTGGGTGACTGGTTGGACTCCTAGGTCTTACATTCACTGAAGCAACCCATACACAAGGTGCTACACCTGAGGAGGAAAAAACATAGCTAGGACATACATACTGTGTGGGACTCTGCTTGCTGCAGTGGAGAAAAAATAGGACATGAGTTATAACAGACAAGGAGCTGAAGCAAGACACAGTTTGCTGCCACTGACAAAAAGGCCAGAAGAATCCTGTCACTTATAAAAAGGAGAGGGATGACCAGCAGGGCAGGGGTCATGATCCAGCTGCTTTACAAGGCCCTGGTCAGGTCACACTTTAAAAAGCAATACACGGGAAATGTCGAGTGTTCTAACCCATTGTCTGCCATGTTTATTGTTATGTTTATCTGCCTGTATGCTTTAATAAATGAAATAAGAACACCTGATTTCTGTGTATGTCAATTTTGCGGGTAAATTGGAGCAGGGAATTTTTGCTTTCCTGGTCAGGTGCTATGCTGAGTATCATATACTCTTCTGGATTCCTCAGTACAGAAAAGACATCGAGGCAGCTGAAAAGATGAAACATAAGTCCACCAAAAGGATAAGGAAGATGGGAATGGGAGACAAAACTATGAGTAGAGGCTTATGACCCTTAACATGTTCACCTTGGAGAAAAGAGCGCTGAGAGAAAGCATGATCTCAGCCTTCTGCCTATTCAAGGGGCACTACAAGATCAAACAGTCAGAGATAATTGATCTGGTGTCCTCCAACAGGACATGGAAACACATCTTTAAGCTCAGAATTGTTTAATTCAGTGGTAATATTAGCAGGGACTTCTTCCAAAGGGTGATAAACTTATGGACAGTGGACAGTGGACATAACACAGGCCTTCATGATAAATCAGGACAAATTTCTGCTTACCAAGGGAATCACTGGATACCCCAGATAGTAGTGTCAATAAGGAAACAGAAACATATAATTTGACTGCAGATAAGGACCACTTGGTCAACCTAGTCTTCCCATTTCCCTACCTAATGGATAAGCTGCAGATCCTAGTTAACCAACAGCCTGCTTCCTCCTACCCCCACTAGAATTGCCCTATGTCTGTCCCATGCATTATTGAATTCCCCCACTGTTTTTGACTCTATGACCTCCTCAGGAAGGCTGTTCCATGCATCTATAACCCTCTCTGTGAAGAAATACTTCCTCACATTACCTCTGAGCCGTCCCCCTTCTATCTTCAAATTGTGCCCCTTGTTCTTGTGCATCTTTTTTGAAAGATGCTACCCTCTTGGACTTTGTTGATTCCTTGAGGTATTTAAAAGTTTCTATCATGTCCCCCTCTCCTCCTTTCCTCGATGCTATACATCTTAAGCTCCTTTAGTCTTTCTTCATATGTCTTCTGGTGCAGACCCTGCACCATTTTGGTTGCCCTCCTCTAGACAGCCTCCACCCTGTCTATGTCTTTGCAGAGATGGGGTCTCCAGAACTGTACATAGTACTCCAGATGTGGTCTTACCAACTGTCTGTACAGAGGGCCAACAGCTTCCTGTTTTCTACTGGTGATGCCTCTCTCTATGCATCCCAGTATCCCCTAAGCCCTCCTTACTGCCTTCTCACATTGCTGGCCCACCTTTAAGTCATCTGATATGACTACCCCCAGGTCCCTTTCCATTTTTGTTATTGTCAGTATCTCACCCCCCATTCTGTACTCTTGCCCTGGGTTTTTGTTTTGCACTTCTTTGCATTGAATCTAAGCTGCCATACATTTGACCATTCCTCCAACCTTGCCAAGTCCCTTTTCATCCTTTCCACCCCACCTTGCGTATCAACCCTGTTGCAGATCTTCATGTCATCTGCCAAGAGACATACCTTCCCCTCCAGTCCCTCTACAATGTCACTTATAAAGATATTAAAAAGGACCTGCCCCAGTACTGAACCCTGCGGTACCCCAATAGTAACCATCCTTTCTTCACTGTGGACTCTATTTACTATTACCTGCTGTGTCCTGTTGTCCAGCCAGTGTTTTGCCCAGGCTTCCACCCTGGGACCTACTCCCAGGCTGGCTAATTTGTTTATTAATCTTTTGTGCTGGACTGTGTCAAATGCCTTGCTAAAGTCTAGGTAGGCCATGTCCACAGCCCCTCCCTGGTCTACTACTTTGGTCACCCAGTCAACAAAATCAATTAGATTTGTTTGACATGACCTTCCCACTGTGAATCCATGCTACCTTGGATCCTGTGCTCCACTGGCCTCTAGGTACTCAACAATTATTTCCTTCCAAAGTGATTCCATCATTTTTCCTACTACTGAGGTCAAACTGACAGGTCTGTAGTTTCCTGCCTCTGTCTTGCTCCCACTTTTGTGATGGGGAATCACATCCGCCCTTCTCCAGTCCTCAGGTACCACACCATCCTCCCATGATTTTATTAAAAAGGGTAGTCAGTGGTGTTACTAGTTCTACCCTTAGTTCTTTTAGAATTCTGGGGTGAATCCCATCAGGCCCCATTGCTTTTATCCACCTTCAGTTTTAAGCGTTCTTTCAGAACCCTTTCTTCTGTGAAAGGACTAATATCAACCCCCCTTTAAATTAGTGCACGTTTGCACTGCTTTCTTAATCAACCCTGGTTCGGGGGGGCATGAACCTAGTGTCCCTGCTGACATGTTAATATGACTACAAAGGTGAAAGGTATCTGTGCACTGGAGATTCAATATATAGTGTATGTATTTGTGATGGAAAGTCTTGTATCTCTATTCAATGGTAACGAGCAGAGGAAAATTCTAAGCAAACAGCACTATAAGACTTCCCCAATCACAAAAGGTAATACATAAGCAACTTTCAGTTATAGTCTGATGTAGATGAGCATTACAAAGTTTAATTATAGCTCTACAATTTTACCTGGCACTGGCTAAAAGTCACCTTCCTGTCTTTAGAAAAAAGGAGTTTCATCTTACATTGCATATAATACCTGAAGGAACAGCACTAGGAGCCATGAATGCTTGTATGCCTAAATGTTTCAATAGCCTAAATAAAGATATTATGCCTACCAACAGTAACAGGAAATATGTTTTTTGTTTTTCTCATAATGTTTTCCTATTTATTCTATTGTAATATGCCACTCATGTTTCCATTTACCTGTTGTTTTCTACACTAAATAAAGCCTTAGAATTAGCAACTGCTTTAGCTGGATGGGGTCCCAAGAATTAATGATTATATAGTAGATAGGATTACAGGTTTTCCAACTGTCCTAATATCCTCTATAACTCAGAGAGCACTCTCTAAATGGATACAGTTATATAGCATGCCCCTTCAATTTTAGTTCTATCATTGACATCGTACATGTATTATGCATTAGTACAATTGGTGTGCCAGATCAGATCATGCATTACAGAAGATCACAGTGGCACCCACTGCAGCTCAGGATCAGTATTTCCTGTCATCTGTCTTCAGCTTCTCAGTACCAAACATAATAAATGTAAATTGAAATTGCCAAGCAGAACATTAACTGTTTCATACAATTTTATACCCAGACATTATAATTTTTTATTGAGAATACTGAGTTTATTGGTGCTAATTATTTTAATAATATCAAATACAGTCCCAAAATGTGAAACAAATTATATCTTAAGAGGGCACAAGACTGTTTTATATGGAAGTATAATGCTCTTAAAGGGACACTGTCAACCCCTTTAAGCCTCAAAGTGTCCCTAGTTTATATATATATATATATATATATATATATATATATATATATATGTATGTCTGTGTACAGTACTGGGGAGACTTGCATCACCACTATAATAATGGCCTGTAACCTCTTAAATAACTAATAAAATGGTCCCATTCTAATACTCCCTAGTATTGTACTCAATAAGGACATACTATAAATAACATAAGCCTCTGTTGTGTTGCTGTTTTGCTGTAGACCCATCTGGAGTGCCACATTTCCCCCTTAAGAAAGATGCCATTTTGTGACATTGTTCCATGTCACTCATAGAGTGCCTCATTTCAGTCTCAACATTTACATTTTAATGAAAAAGAAGTTGTATGATAGTATCTCATAGTTAGCTCTTGTGCTTCTTAAAACTTTCTTATTTGTAAATAAATAATTTATGTAGTTTTATATGCCTTTTTTTCCCTGGTAACTTACGAACCAGTGGTGTCCCCCTACAGTACTTTCAAGACTTGTACAGCCCTGTTTTCCAAATAGCTTTTTTTCTAATAACCCCCCCCCAACTGCAGTGCCTCTGACTCTCCTTAACATCATTTCTATTTTTTTTTCTTTACTTTGTGGTATTCATAATGTTTTAATTAAATATTTGGAATCTCCTTCCTTGGCGCCCCCCCTGTTATGTACAAGACTATGGGTCCAAAAATTCCCACAACACCAGTGGTCCATTTGCAGAACTAAAAGCACTTGTCTGTATTGTTGCTGAACCTTCAAAGGTTTTGAAAGCCCCACACCTGCCCAATAAACTTCCTTTCTACTTCTCATCCCAGTGAGTGTTTTTCTTGGTGTCTCCATTCCTCTCTCTGTTATGTACATGACTTGTTGTGGTGTCACTGTTATGTACTTGACTTTTTATGAAAAAAAAAGCTTTTAAATAAATTACACCAAATAATTAGGACAATTAGTAGTGTCTAACTTTTCAGCCAAGGTTTAAATTACTGAGTAAGAAAAAAAGAGCTGTAAAACAAACAGATATGGTCAGCAGGTAAACATTGTCACCTCTGGAGAAAATGCATTCAAAAGTAAATGTTTAAACATAACTATGGTTGCATTATGTACATTAACACAAGTGTTTCTTGTAGCAGGACAATATCAGATAGTTACATTTATTTTGTTGCTTTTGTTGGGTCCCTGTTAACCACATGACTCGATGTGGTGTCATTGTTACGTACATGACTTCTTGTGAAAAAACTGTTTTTGAATAAATTGCACTGAATAATAAGGAAACTCAGTGGTGTCTAACTTATACACGAAGGTTCATATGGCTGATTAAGAAAAAAAGAACTGTCAAAACAAACAGATGCAATCAGCAGGTAAACTTTGACACGCCCAGTGAAAATGCATTCAAAAGTAAATGTTTAAAGATAACTATGGTTGCTTTATGTACATTAACATAAGTATTTCTTATAGTAGGTCTTTGTTGAATAGTTACACTTACATTGTTGCTTTTGTTGGGTCCCTGTTAACCACATAACTTTATGTGGTGTCCCTGTTACGTACATGACTTGTTGTGGTGTCATTGTTACGTACATGACTTCTTATGAAAAAACTGTTTTTGAATAAATTGCACTGAATAATTAAGAAACTCAGTGGTGTCTTACTTATCCACCAAGGCTCACATAGTAGATTAAAAAAAAAGAGATGGTAAAAACAGATGGATACAATCAGCAGCAAAACTTTGACATGTCCTGTTTTCACAGCAGTGGTGCCCAAAGATAAATTGTGGTGTAATTACAATCAGGTAATGCTTAGAATAAAGTAGTGAAATGTTGCATCCTATGGTACCTAAATAGCTTCAATAACCATACTAATTTTGAAAAAAACTAAAAGAAATTAAAACTGAAAATTCAACAGAAGGGACACCGTGTTATGTACATTACCTGATTCATGTGCTAACTTAAAGACTCATTTTTTTTATACTTCCAGATGATGAATTATCTTTATATTTGGTATTACATTATCTCCATATGCACCCAATGTAACAATGATATAATTAAGGGATTTAAGTAAAAAACATTTGGTACATGAATTTTACACTTTGTCTCTCCAGTATCAAATACACACTCATATGTGTGTGTGTGTGTGTGTGTGTGTGTGTGTGTGTGTGTATATATATATATATATATATATACAGTATATCTATAGTGTGTATGGTCGAACGTGATTGTGTATGGAGATCCATACACTTAAAAAGTAATTCTGTTGCAGTAGTGACATTCATACTAATGCAGAATGACTTTCATTCTGTGTTGATATGTACATCACAATGTAAACAACCCCATTAGCACTGTTGATAGGGCTAGTGGTGGATGAAGCCTTTTGTGCACAAGATTGCAGGTGGGTGGCTAGCCGAGAAGTGCAGATGGCAGTTGGCAGAGACTGACTGCTAGAAAACAAAGTAAACAGTTTTGTTTGTTTGGGGAACATATACTATATGGAGTAGTGAACATATGATAGCACAAATACACAACATTGCTCTTCTCACACTTCGTGGTAACTATGACATCAGAGGGACTTCTCGAGCTTCACTTTTGAGGTCTGTGATGTCATAGTAACCACTCAGTGTAAGAACAGCATTGTTGTGTATGGGCTACCATGCACTATCCTATATATATGATTGTTCACATTTTGTATAATTTGCTGATGTAGCTGGTATTTGGACTATGATTCTTTTTTTTCATTTAAAAAGTGAAAAACAGATTACCCACCATATCACTCAAAAACATGTATGTTTACAGTCCTTGATCAACTGCCACTGCTGAGTTCCTGGACTTGGAACACCCCCAACGCAGTCTAGACACTTGGATGCAATTGGAAAAAGGAGACTATTGCATCATGAGTGGCTGCACTGTTTGGAGTGTTCCCAATGATCAGGAGGTATGAAATAAGAACAGATCAAGGAACTGAAACAAAATAAGGTTGGTTATATTTACACCACCAGCATGCATGTCAGTTCTACTAAGAAAGGACACAGATAAAACAACCAGCAACATCAATGAATTTTGGAGAAGGTATGCAATCATAAACTGTGGGTTCGTAACTAGAAATATTATGATGAAAAAACTGTTGCCAATGTCCCATTAACATCTTTTTAAAGCTGCATCCATTCACAATGCAACACCCTGATTTCAGAGTTTAGAAAAACACAAATGTAGTTTGAGACTTATCAAAATAAAAAAACAACACACACAGCCAAGCAGCCAGAATTAATTTAGCCTAATTTGTTGGGAATTATAAATATTTATACAAGAATATATCTAAACATTATTATAGCCATATATTAAGAGTGTGTCAGCTGTGCTTCCACTACGATAAGCAAATATTTAAAAACCTCACATTTTTACTACCAATAGGAATTCTAGACAAACATTTCTGAAACACCTGTCAATTCTTTGGAATATTTTTAAAAGTGTGAATGTTTGTTATGGATAATTATTCTGGAAAGATTATTTTGTACCAGAAAAGACAGTGGATAACTATTAAATGCATACAGCCTTAATGTATAGCAAGTGCATTCCTATAATAATTTTATTATTATATCATATATTTAAGTGGATTCCCTGCATGAATTGCATGAATATAAATTTGCAATGCTGTACATACAAATGAATCCATGCATTTGCCATTTTTCACTCTTCAGGTAACCAATATATTGTAACATTTGGCAGTAATATTTCTTGTTTTATCAGATATTTGTGTAAAGTTGCTTTGCTATACAGGCATAAATTGGTACACACATCAATACTTTACTGTTACATGTGTTGCATTGCACTGAGATCATAAGTAACAGTATCATAGTATCATAGTAATGTGTCAGCAGAAAAGGACCATCCTGACCTATCCAGTTTGCCCTTCTCCCCCCTACCCTACTTGTCACCGGTGCACAAGTAGCCTATCCTCTGTCCCCTAACCAACCCCATATGTCTATCCCACGTGCTGTTGAATCCCTCCACTGTTTCAACACCTACCACCTCCTCAGGTAATCATTTCCAGGGTGCAACCACACTCTCAGTGAAATAATACGCTCTTACATTACCTTTAAATCTTCCTCCTTCCAATCTTAAAGTATGACCTCTTGTTTTAACTCTGACTTTCCTTTCAAATAGACTTCCTTCCCTCACTTTGTTTATCCCTTTCATGTACTTGTATGTCTGTATCATGTCTCCTCCCTCTCTTCTAAACTCCAGCAGATACAGATTTAATTCTCATGATCTTGTCTCATATGGTTTCCCTTGCATACCTTGCACCATCTTTATTGCCTTTCTCTGAACCTTTTCTATTACATCTATGTCCTTTCTTAAATGAAGCCTTCAGAACTGTACCTCATACTCTAGGTGCGGTCTAACCATGGTCTTATATAATGGCATCAGCATCTTCCTCTTCCTACTAGTTATGCCTCTTCCTATGCACACCATCATTCTATTAGCCTTGCCAACCACCTTACTACATTGGTGACTTAACTAAGGTTATTTGATATTATAATCCCCAGATCCTTTGCCTGTTCTGTTTTCTTTATCTGCTCTCCCCTCAGTGAGTACTTGGCCCATCAATTTTCACTCCCTATATGCATCACTGTACACTTCTTTGTATTGAACTTCAGCTGCATGTTTCTGACCATTTCTCTAGTTTACTCAAATCCCTCCTCATGGCCTCATCCCCTCCTTCAGTGTTGACCCTATTCCATAACTTTGCATCATCTACAAACAGACACATTTTCCCTTCAGTTCCCTTTGATATATCACTAATATATATGTTAAAAGATTGGTCCTAGTACAAACCCTTGGGGAACCATGCTTGTAACCTTCCTTACCCCCAGAATGTACACCATTTACCACCACCCTCTGATTTTTATCCTTCCAGGCTCTCTGTCTTATTTACTAGCCTGTGGTGAGGGACAGAGTCAAAGGCCTTACTGAAGTCCAGGTAGGCAACATCAACTGCCCCTCCTTGATCAACCACCTTTGTTACCCCATCAAAAAATTCTATCAGATCTGTTTGGCAAGATCTCCCACTAGTGAATCCATGTTACTTTTCATCTAATAGTTTGTTTTCCATTCAGTATTTTACCACTCTTTCCTTTTTTAGCACCTCCATCACCTTGTCCACCATTGATGTGAAGCTGACAGGTCTGTAATTCTCTGCCTCCTGCTTGCAGCCTCCCTTGTGCAGTGGAACTATATCTGCCATCCTCCACTCACTTGGAACACACTCTGTATCTAAGGACAAGTTAAATAACTTTGCTAAATATGCTGCCAACTCATCCCTCAACTCTGTAAGAACCCTTGGACGCATACCATCTGGCCCCATTGCTTTGTCTACCTTGAGTTTTCCAAGTTCTTCCTTAACTCTTTCCTCACTTAATGGGCTTTGATCCACCCCATATTCATCTCCTCCCTTCTTCTTTAACTCAGGTCCCTTTCCATCCCCTTCCACTGTGAATACAGAACAAAAATAACTATTTAAAACCTCAGCTTTCTCCAAGTTCCCCTCAACCTTAGTCCCCCCTCAAACTCACAATCCTCTGTCTTGTCCTCTTCTTTCCACCATAAACCTAAAAAAAGTTGTATCTCCTCATTTGACATGTTTGCAATCCTCTCTTCTGTTTCTGCTTTTGCTCTCCTGTCTTTTACACTCTGAGTTTTCTTATATCTTCTGAAAACTATCCTTTTATTTCTTATTGCCCTTATAACCTCCCTATTAAACCAAATGGGCCATCTTATTTTCTTGTTTTTCCCTACCTTCCTTATGCATAGTTCAGTTGCCTTTAATAACACTTCCTTAATATATTTCCTCAATTCCTCTAGATCCTCTATCTGGTCACCACATTTCATATCCTCCCTGAAAATCTCCCTTGTTCTATTAAAGTTCTCCCTCCTGAAGTCCAGAACCTTCGTATTGGTCTTATTTGTATCTTCCCTATTTGTATCTTGAAACTTACTGTGTTGTGATCACTTGTACCCATACAGTCTCCCACAATAGCCTCTTTAACACTATCCCCATTTGTGAGTACCATGTTCAAAATATTTTTCCCCCTTGTGGGTTTCTTAACCAGCTGATGTAAAAATGATCCCTGCAGTGCTGCAAGTATCTTGCTGCTCCTGGCTGATGTTGCCTTTGGGATTCCCCATTCTATGTCTGGCACATTAAGGTCCCCAAGCAGTACAAACTCTCCTTTGTTTGACACCCCTTGAATCACCTGTATCATTTGCCTGTCTAACTCCTCTCCCTGATTTGGAGTCCTATATAACACTCCTATTCTTACTATGGCTCCTGTTTTTTTCTAATGTGACACACAATTCGGTTTCACTCCTGTCCTTCAGTTGCTTTAATGGTCTTCTTGACATGTGATGCCACCCTTCCCCCCTTTCTACCCACCCTGTCACTTCTGAACAGCCTGTATCCCAGAACACTAACCTTCCAGGAGTGATGCTCAGACTATCAGGTCTTTGTTATAGCCATAATGTTGAGGCATTCATCCACCATCATTGTCTTTAGGTCCACCATTTTATTTCCCAGAGTTCTGGCATTCATATGCAGCCCTCTCCACCCTGAAAATCCTACTTTCTTACTATAACCTATTAACTTACCAACAATATTACAAGGGGGATTACTAGCTAGGCTATTTCTTGCTGCTCTCCCACTAATCAGTTTAAATTTAACTCTTCCCTTACAAAGTAATATAATTTTTCACTTAGGACCACTGTGCCAGCTCTGCTTAAGTGTAATCCATCTGGAGCATATAATTCTGCATTATTCCATGTCCTACCCCACTCCCCACCAATCCAAACCCTTGTTCACTACACTACTACCACCTTAACCATACATTAAACTCATCAGTTCTAATTTGTCTATCCATGCTGGCCTTTGGTACTGGAAGTACTTCTGAAAAAGAGACAAATTTATTATCCAGATTCCAGACTCTTGCCAATTTCATGAATTTGGCTTGCATTTCCTCTAGACTGCTATCCGCCAGGCCATTTGTGCCCAGATGCAGCACAACGTGTGTGTGTGGTCCCCTTATGTTTCCTGGATAGGGAGTATACAAGATGCAAGGCTTTTAGTGCCATCATCTCAGGCATGCAGTCAATCCTAATAGTTCTGTTCCCTTCGTCCAACTTCCCCCATTGAATTCCTCTAATTATGGAATCACCCAGTATAAGGACTCCATCCTCTTCATACTTCGTGCAGCTCCCTAAAACCCCAGCTGGTTGTTCTTTGCCCAATTCTGCTCCTTTTGATCCCTCAGTAATATCTTCTTCTTTTAAACTTCTTCCATTTACTCTTGTTTTATTTTTACTGTCCCCTTTCTCTAAGCATCCCATTTCCACTTTTCTTCTATACCCTCCTTGTATACCTACCACCTCAAATATTATCCCTTCCCTGTCTTTGCTCTGTTCAATATCTGAGTTTTCATGCTCACCCACCCCCTCTTATCCAACTCAACATCTACATCTAGATTAGTTGTTTCATTTGTCCTCCCACTACTGTACCCCAGCTTTTCCTCATACTTTCCTACTCTGTTCTGCTCTGTTTGTACCCCTCACTCCCCTTTTCATCTGAGTCCATTAAATTTAACAATTGTGAATACCTATTTCTCAAGATGACCCCTTCCTCAATGACTAGCTCTCCACCATAATTATCCTTGCTTATGCTTTTCTTAATATTCTGATCCCCTTCCTACTTCTTACTTTCATTCTCATATATTGTTTCCTTATGCTTAGACCTATTTTTCTCTCCTTCTCCTCTCTTTTCAAACCTATGCCCATATCTGTTTTTACTAATGCCCCTACCTTGCCCTTCCCTCTGCTTTGACATATTCCTTACTGCTTTTCTTTGTTTGACATTACTCTTCCACTCTCTTCTTCCTACTATGTTCCAGTCTCCATCCTCACAACCCATTCTTCCATTCCCATCCATTGTACACCTGTTAATTGCTTTCTTGTTCCATCTCCACATATTTTTACCATTATCATTCCATGCCCAATCCCTCCAGCACCCTGGAGTATATGGTTCCCTTTGTATGACTCCACCATTACACCATACAGTAATCACATACTTTTGTAAATCCAAGTTGCCTTAGAAACATTAGAAACTAGAAGAATGGCTCAACCAAAATAAGACAATAGGTAACATACAGCATGGGTTCAGGTATGAAAGATCACACCTCACAAATCTGATAAACTTCATTGTGTTAGTCAGCAAGACCTTAGATGAGGGGAGAATGGTGGAAATGATTTACCTTGATTACACTAAGGCCTTTGATACAATACCTTGTAAAGAATTAATATACAAACTACACCGTGTCAGTATTCCTGCTCAGAGGCTTAAATGGATAAGAAATTGGCTTTCCGATACAAGCCAGAAGATGAGTGTCAGCGGCCAGGTCTCCTCCAGGGGAATTGTCAACAAGTGGACTCCTACAGGGATTAGTAGTGGATAAATCCTTTTTAACTTCTATGTAAGTGACTTGATCAAGGGTCTAAATGGATAGGTCACCAAGTTTGCAGATGATGCAAAGCTAGAGGGGAACAACAGAAACAGATATTCTAATGATGTATGAGAACTTGAACAAACTTGGGTACTGGGCAGAAAAATCTAAAATGAAATTGACTATAAATAAATGTCTTTTTGTATTTATATTTATTTATTTATTTCACCAAGAAAAGGTTCCATTGTGTAAGCTCATTTACAAGGAGGTCCTGGGTAGGACAGCATACAATGTTCAGAGCCAATGGTATGGGATACAGAGGTATACAAGGCACAGAGGATAATGTATTCTCAAGAGTTAACAACCATGCTGTAGACACTTCGAGAGATTGGCATGGTGACCCGATAGACCTTGAGAGCACAGCTCAAGAGGTCTCTGGTTGCCATGCCAACCTCAAGAAGTGCACTCAGCGAGGTTGTTAACTGTCAGGCATATATTATCTTGTATAGTGTAGGGACCATAACCAGGCTGGTTTTAAAAATTAATCCAGATAATGCAGCATTGGAAATGCATACCAAGAAAGTATGGCACAATCATTTCATGTCACCTTCAAGATGGCACAGTCCCCTGGCTCCACCCCCCACCTTACCATTTATCTCATGAACAGATGAGACGAGAAGCTCCTTCAATTTCTATAACTGTTTAATTCCTTTTTTTCTTAACAAACTTTGTGCTTCAAGTAATAATAAGCAAGAATGGCTTTGCCTTTCGACAATAAAAATGGGGGGGAAGACTTGGCTTTGGGTCATCTGATGGGGTCATCTGACATGGAAGTATCAAGTGTTGCAATGATGCTTTAGCCGTGTAGGTTTTAACCTGTGGTGCTGCTGTGAAGAGGGGCACAGTGGAAATGTACCAAACAGGTACATGTGGCATGCGCTGGCATTCTAAACTGTTGTACCATTGTTGTGACATCCTCAGATGGTACAACAGCATGTTGATGTCACAATGATGGTATAACAAGTCCGTCTTTTTACTGAAAACAGTGAACAATAAGCCTTGACCATATGATATATAGAGTATTATTTACAAAAGGAGTAAGTACACAGGGAATTAAATCTCTGACAGTTATAAGTAGAATATAAAGTATACAGAATATAGAAAGCATGCAAAATAGAAATAGGTTCATTTGGTTCAACAGTTGTCAGAGATTACAATGTGTGAAACTACCCCATGCAATTCATAACCCATCATATGAGAGCAGGAGCAAGTGAAGTGTAGATTAGTCACAAAAGCAAGCCTCAGTGTATAATTTTTCAATGAGTACCCTAAAGGTGCTAGGTCTGACCAGTGAGGTGAGTTTTAGTGAGGCTTGTGCTGAGTTTCATACTGTGGGTAATAAGCAACTGACTGTAGATTTTCATAACGGTGTAGCATGTTTTGGAATGTCCAGGAGTACATAATTATTTTTTTCTAAGGGAGTAGTTGCTGTGTGATATGGAGAATAGATCAGTGATATAGCCTGGGGGAGCTTTAGGAGTACTTTGTATGCCCAGGTGCACAGATTCAGTAGTGTCCTAGTACTTAGTTAGGGCCAGCCAACTGTGGCATAGAAAATTCGGTGGTTGGTCTTGGGTCCTGATTCCATTGTGTACCTGAATGCTTTGTGGAAGAACATGTCTAACTTGACAAGATAGGTGGCTGAACAGTGGCAGTAAATTAGGTTAACGTAGTCTACAATTTGAAGGAAGGTGGCCTATGTTAGGCATTTGCGGGTGTCACATGGGTAACAGCTCTTGTTTCTAAAGTAAAAACCCAGTCTGACCCATAGTTTTTTGTATAGTGATTCTATGTGGGTAGTGAAGGATAGCTTGTTGTCAACCCATGCTCCTAGGTATTTGTATTTTTCTATTACTTTGTTCTGCCATTTTGGCCATAGGTGTTTATTTTTGGGCTATGACTGACTGAACTTACAAGAGATAGTCATACAAGGCCTTTCTACTGAATTAATATTAGTAACAGCTACGATATTTTATGCACTTCTATTTACTACATGTTTTACTTCCACCATCTCTTTTTTTTAATTTTCAGCAAAATCAGTGTTCTTTTTGAATTCATGCATTTTCATGCCAAAGGTCATATGACCTAGTTCAAGACAGCGTCTGTGTGGCGGATTACGTTAGAGTGCCATCTCTCCTTGCAAACACTAACACCAGCTTCGGTCTGCTCTTGAAGGCACTGTGAATGACTTTCACATTGGTTTTGTTTTTGTTATATGAGTTATTTTCATAAGTATACATTTCTGTACAAGGTCTCTCTTTCATGTTTCTCTAGAACCTGCTTTTACCACTTTGCATTTGTATCCCTTTATTTAATCGAATACTGTAATTTGCACTTCTAGGGTTTGGGGTTCGGTTAAGCGTCACTTGCTGTTTAATGCTCCAGAAAACTTTTCAAATGACTAAAACATATTTATTCCATCAAGCTTTTTATTGATAATGTATTAAGTGGACTGCACTTTATGATGGATAGGTAAGTCAGTGCTCTCAGTTGTATCTTGTTGATGTTTTAATCTTGTTACTGTAGTTTTAAAATGTTTTGTATGAATTATATGTTTACATTGTGCAGCACCTCAGAGTCGACGGAGATGGGTGCTATATAAATAACATATCTATCTATCTGTCTGTCTGTCTATCTATCTATCTAAATGCCTAAATGTAGTTTTGCTGAAATAGTATTTTTTCTTTTTCTTTTAGTGTCCTGTGGACTTGCTGAACCTTTGTTGATCTCAGAAGCTCCTGTGGGAAAATGATCCCTGTACTCTGACGCTCTCTGCTTTTAAATGCAGGTGTTAGACAAGAGTTACCACACTATCACTACTAAATAATATGAGTGCATACACTGAGCACTGTGCTGACAAACTGTGAAACCTGGTTGGACTGCATTAACCAGAAACTACAGACTATGGTCCGAAGCTGCTCTAGGTGCCGAGCTGATTTTGAATTATTCTTCAGCTCTTGAAGCTTGAAAAATATAAAATAGAAGCTGGCTTCATACGCAGGTGACACTTTAATGTTTTACTAGGACTCTACTGTGAATGAGCATTTCTGATATTTTAGTTCGTTTAGACCTCTGCTTTCTGTACTCTCCCATTTCTCTAAGGATCTGACACATACATTTTACAAATACTTTGCAAATAATTTTTTTTAAATAGTTTGCAGATCTCAAGTGATATTTATTGCAATTTATTGTGATATTGTGATATTTATTGTGTGAGGTTGTGAGAGGCTGCTTAGTTGCATATTGGTTTTCATATTTATGATTTTTCGTTAAGTGCCATGTCAGCAACTGTGTTTTGAGCATTTCACCATCTGTTTTTGACTGAATTCTATTCTGACTATACTAAATTATATTAAAACCATAGATAGCTATATAGTATAGTATGGTTCTTACTAGAAAACAGGCTGTGGATCTAGGCCTAGACTTAGACATGCCTGAATCCCTTTCTTCAGCTAATAAGCTGGAACTCATGCAGCCCAGTAGTTCAGTTCACCGAATTGATCCAAATGGTCTGGACATTAGTTCTTCCAGCAGCAGAATAAGCTGTTAACTAGCCATGCTATAGTTTATAGTATTTAAAAAAAGGAAACATATTAAATTTGGCCCCTTCTAATAAGTCCATTAAAACAGAGGCCAAGTTGAACTCTAAACAAACTACAATTTTGAATAATTTCCACAGGCTGAGCAGCGTGAGTAAATCTATTATGGTACGAACTCCACACGTCAATCTGAAGGCAGCAAGCATGGGGGACGTTAATCTGATGGATTCTTGTTTAACCTCCACCCCAAAAATGTTTATTATGGATGACCTACAGTGAGTTAAGTTTGACAAAAATGGAGGGTCAATACATGTCTCCAAATGTTCTAATTGCTCTTTGGGTAACTCATCTTTTCACACTGTTAGGACTGTATTTGGGGCTAAGGAGTCTATGTTGAGTTCTCTGGAAGTCTCTTCAGATCTCAGTAATTTGGTTCCAACCCCATCGAGCTTGCATTTATCAGTAAATAACTCTGCAGACCTAACCCCAAATCAGACAGAGCCTAGTAATTATGCTGCCAACTTGAAAATTTTAAGGGAGGTGGCAGATGAGCTGCAGGTAACAATAAGTGGTGTGAAAGAACTAGATGAATTAGCCATGTTAATTAAAAGTGACAAAGTTTCAGATGTAACCCACAAGGATTATTTCAGTTATTATCCAGGCAATTTAAGTGATGATGTGGTTAATATTATGTCAAACCCCTACACAGCACATTACTGCTAATGGAACAGATTATTACTTTGAAGGAGGAAATGGACATCATCAAAGAGAATATTGCAATTAATGGTTGTAGGATGTATGATATCCTGCACAAACTAGAAATTATAGCTCCAGTGTGTAAATCTCCTTCATTCTCCCAAGAGGAAGATAAGTCAGGGAAATTGGACGTTTCTACAATCACTATACCTCCCTCACCCCAAAAATAATTTAAAAGGCCCCCCAAAAAGAATAGGAAACACAAATGAAAAAGGAAACAAAGCAATCTGGCTTCTTGTACTGTGGTTATTAATTCTGAAATCGAGCCCAAGCACCTGAGAGTATATTGATTGCCTCCAGTGGTCCAGAAAGGGATAGACATACCCTCAAAAATTCCACCCCTACCTGTTTAGGTTTGAATGTCAGCAAATTGAACACTCAGGAACATGACCTTTTCATTATGAACAAAATACTTAGCAATCTCAAATTCTGACTCTGAATTACAGTGAAAGCTATGTGACAAGATTGGCAAATGAATAGTACAGTAAATGTCTTGAGGATCCTATTAGATCTTCAAATACAGGTTTTATGGCTGTCAAGAACTCTACGCCTGCCAAGAACTAAGTACCCAACAGCTAGTAAAAGCCTACAATGATCAATATAAATGACTGTGCAGTTCTCTGTCACTATGGTTTAAGTTGGGACAGAAATTGGTCACAATTTATAGCAAAAAATAAAATTTTGCAGCTTTTTAAACTAATAGTTGAAATTGACATTGAGGAAAATGATCTTGTAAAAGTACTGGCTGATAAAGATGAGATGGGCTGAGACTGCATTTATATATTCTGTGTGTCCCCCAGGTTGGATATCCATGTCTGGCTCAACAATTAATTGCTGAACAGGCGCAGTTATGACTTTAGTTTATGCGAACAGGAACTTTCAGAACTCTAAGGCAAGACTGGAGAACCAGGATACTTCCCAGATCAGTATTTTGTTTCAAAGCTTTAACCAATGAAATACAGGGAAACTTAAAAAGTCACTACTTAACTTTTTTCTGCACTTTCTGCAGATTCCGTTACATAGTACTCAGACAATTGAGGTCCATAGATGGAATTTGGGTAACCCTGATGGACAAGTTGGCATCTTATTAAAGGGAAAAGAGCCTGTAGACATAATCATGAATCAAGCCATGCTTCTAGATGAAATGGGTATTCATATAATAGGAAGTGACCTACTGTTTCAGTCAAATGATAATCCATCCACTGGGGCTCCAGATGCTAGTACAGCAGAAACATTTCCTTGAAGTCTTTTTGGCTTACACAGACTCCCCAGGGAAAATGAACATAAACTGAAAAACACCTTGCAAGATATCTTTGGACACATTTTTTTTTACTTGTTGTTTATGCCCCCTTCCTCACCACAACTGCTTCTTCCCTCAGAGACACCCTAGGTGACCTACTGGGCTACAGCAGGTATCTTGGGGAATGCTTCGGTGGACCAACCCCATTCAAGCCTTGGATGACCCCCTGAGTGGGGTAGGAGAGAGACTCCCAGATCATCTCACTCCAGCCAATGTCCAAAATCAGATGGTCCCACTGAGCCTCTCCCCAGATCCCAGTCATGTGAGGCTAAGGTGCCGGTCCCATCTCTGGGAGCTGATGTGGAGTGCTTTTATATGTTTGTGGTCCCTCCCCTAGATGACGGTATGCCAGGAGGTCCAAGGTAATGAGGGCATGTTGAGATGTGCTGCCGCTAAGGACCTCAGCCTGATATCTACCCCCCTGCACTCTGCAATCTCAATCTGCACCTCCACCTTTGATCATCCAGGTGGTGGTATTGCAATGGGGCCCACAGCCCACGCTCCCCAAAGAAGGAGAGCAGCCTGCCGGGTGCTGGATCCTTCTATCCCGAACTGGCCCTCCAGTAAACTGGGCTCACTACCAAACCCAGGTCACTGGCATTGCAAGTGGTAGTGCTACCACTGTGCCAGAGGGTTTGTTCATCATTGGACAAATTTTGTGAATACCCCTGGGTATTGATGGGATTAGTTCTGTTGCTAGGTCTGGAGAAAACATGAATTATGATCAGGTCTCCTTTACTATCAACTCAAAAAATCTATTTTTACAAATTATGAACTACATTCCAGTGATAGAGAACTTGGGCAGGATTCTCAAAGAAAGCCGAAATTCCTGCAGCTACGGGAAAAAAGGCTTGCTGCAGTGCGGAAACGCAGCTGCGCTGTATTCTCAAAGAAAACCAGTGCAGCTGTGGATTTCCATAAAAAGTGCCGCAGGTGCAGCAATTTAGCAGCCACAGGACTTGAGCAAGTGCTGCGAATCTGCAGCTGAGGAGGCTGTGAAGGCACAGCAATAGGGAACCGCTAGCTGAAGCAGCAGTCTGTAACAGTGCTGCTATAATATGAGGCTGACAGCACACAGAGACCAGCAACCAGTCCCCAACTGGGACCACAGCAGCACCGCAGGTACCTGTGAAACCCTGGCACCACAGTGGCTGACTGTCCCTGCTGGTCATCCCTCCCTGGGGTGTTCCTGTAGCCTGGAGGGGGGGGTAGCACTCGCTGCTGGCTGGTCAGGCACTACTGCTTGTGGGTCTTTGTCATGGGCTGCACTGGGTCTAGTGGTTGATGCCTGTTGCCATAGCATGGCAATGTGTGCTTTCAGTGATGTAACATCAGCCACTGCTATACTGTCTGAGATGCTATTACCTGTGGTCCATCTCCACCTTAATTGATTCCAGTTGCTGGGGCACTACTGCAGTGTGCTGAGGGAGAGTTACACCTCTTTCCACTGCGTGTAACATTTTTTCCTCAGCTGCGGGAAAAACCTGGCTGTGAATAGCCTTTAGAAACATAGAAACATAGACTTTGACGGCAGATAAGGACAGCTTGGCCCACCTAGTCTGCCCATTTCCCTACCTACAGGATAGGCCACAGATTCTAGTTAACCAACAGCCTATTTTTTCCTACCCCCCACAAGAATTGCCTTATGTCTGTCCCATGCATTTTTGAATTCTCCCACAGTTTTAGACCCCACAACCTCCTCAGGAAGGCTGTTCCATGCATCCACTACCCTCTCTGTGAAAAAATACTTTCTCACATTGCCTAGAACTGCCCCCCATCTTTAAATTGTGTCCCCTTGTTCTTGCATGTCTCTTTTTCTGAAAGATGCTACTCTCTGGGACTTTGTTGATTCCACTGAGGTACTTAACAGTTTCTATCATGTCCCCCCTCTCCCTTCTTTCCTCAAGGGTATACATATTAAGCTCCTTTAGTCTCTCCTCATATGGCTTCTCTTGCAGACCCTGCACCATTTTGGGTGCCCTCCTCTGGACTGCCTCTATCCTGTCTCCTTGCGGAGATGGGGTCTCCAGAACTGGACGCAGTACTCCAGATGGGGTCTCACCAAGTGTCTGTACAGAGGGATAACTACTTTCTGTTTTCTGCTGGTGATGCCTCTCCCTATGCATCCCAGTATACCCCCAGCCCTCCCTACTGCCTTCTCACGTTGCTTGCTAACCGTAAGGTCATCTGATATGATTACCCCCAGGTCCCTTTCCTTTTTTTTTGTTGTTTCTACCTCCCCCTATTGTGTAATCTTCCTCTGTGTTCTTGTTTCCCAGGTGCATTATTTTGCACTTCTTTGCATTGAATCCTAGCTGCCATACTTCTGACCATTCCTCCAGCCTTGCCAAGTCCCTTCTCATCCTTTCCACGCCACCTTGTGTATCAACCCTGTTGCAGATCTTTGTGTCATCTGCAAAGAGACATACTTTTCCTTCCAGTCCCTCTGCAATGTCACTTATAAAGACATTAAAAAGGACTGGACCCAGTACTGAACCCTGCTGCACCCCACTAGTAACCCCTTTTTCTTCAGAGTGGACTCCATTTACAATTACTTTCTGTGTCCTGTTGTCCATCCAGTGTTTTACCCAGGCTACAACCCTGGGACCCACTCCCAGGCTGGTTAATTTGACTATTAATCTTTTGTGTGGAGCTGTGTCAAATGCCTTGCTAAAGTCTAGGTAGGCCATGTCCACAGCCCCTCCCTGGTCTACTACTTTGTTCACCCAGTCAAAGAAATCTATTAGATTCGTCTGACATGACCGTCCCACTGTGAACCCATGCTGTATTGGGTCCTGTGCCCCACTGGCCTCTAGGTACTCAACAATTCTTTCCTTCAGAAGTGACTCCATCATTTTCCTTGCCACAGAGGTCAAACTGACAGGTCTGTAGTTTCCTTCATCTGTCTTGGTCCCACTTTTGTGAAGGGGAATCACATCCGCCTTCCTCCAGTCCTTGGGTACCACACCATCCTCCCATGATTTGTTAAAAAGAGTAGTTGGTGGTTTCACTAGTTCCCCCCTTAATTCTTTTAGAATTCTGGGGTGAATTCCATCAGGCCCCATTGCTTTGTCCACCTTCAGTTTTAGGAGTTCTTGCAGAACCCTTTCTTCTGTGAAAGGACTGGGATCAACTCCCCTATCAAGAATGTTTCTGTTAACTTCCCCTTCCTCTTTTGTGAATACTGAGCAGAAATATTCATTCAGTATCCCTGCTTTTTCACTGTCCCCCTTCTGCCCACCCACTGTTCATACTATTCAGCCTCACTATTCCTCCCTTTGTCTTTCTATGCTCTCTGATGTACCTATAAAAGGTTTTATCCCCCTTCTTAACCAAGTTGGCTATCTTTTCCTCAGTTTGGGCCTTTGCTATTCTGACTTCCCTCTCTGCTTCCTTCTGCCTTAACTGGTACAACTCTCTGTCCTGTTCCTTCTATGTTTCCTTATACTTTCTGAATGCTATCTTTTTCTCCCTGACTTTCCCAGTCACCTCTTTTAAGAACCATAGTGGCTTTTTCTTTGGTTTTGATTTGTTTATTTGTTTCACACAAAGACTTGTTGCCTCTGTGAAGGCAGTTTTGATGATTCTCCATTGTTGCTCCACCCCTCCTTCTAGACTGTTTGCTAGTGCTTTTCTGAGGCACACTCCCATCTTGCCAAAGTCAGCCCTCCTGAAGTCCAGTACCCTTTCAGGGGCTGTGCTCCACTGATCTCACACCTTTTTGTCCTGAGGGACTTCCGCAGCTGCACTTTTTTCTACAGTCCATAGTGGTTTTTCCCGCAGCTGCGGGGGTTTTTGTGAATAGCACTTGGAGCAAACTCCACTTTTTTCCCATAGCTGAGGGAGTTTTGGGGACTTAGAGAAGGTTTTGCACCTTCTGAGAGCTTTGAGAATCCTGCCTCTTGGGTTTACATCTTGTAGATGGAAAACAATACCAACCCCCGACACCAATAGAGCCGTTAGTTTACAAACATCAGGTAGTTGCAATAAATGACCAACAACCTGCACTATCTCAGTCTCAAAACTTTTTAAATGATGTATCGCAGATCTGGTCATGCAATATAAAACTTTCCAATAGATTTTCTGTATTGGCTACTCAGAATTTCTGACTATGTGGTATAACAGACAGTACAGTAACTAACCTAAACTTCAATAGTAGTAGGTGGCAAACATCTGAATTCACTTTAATATCATGGAACATTGCAGGCCTATTGTCTAAACTCCCTGATCTGGATTGGCATAACTTCTTGAACAAATATAATATTAACTGTTTACAAGAGACTTGGCACACTGTAGATATGGATTAACATTTCAAGGGGTTCTACTCTTTTCATTCCCCTGGCAAAAAAAGTAGCTAAGGCCAGTAGACTCTCAGGAGGTTTGGTAGTCTAGATTAAAACTGATTCTAACATTAAGTCTTCACTTTTGTTTAATTTACATTTTGCCCAAGCCATGGAAATTATGACAGAACAACTAAAGTTTTGCCTTTTTAATATTTATATTCCCCGCCTTCTTCTAAATACTCTAACCCCTCAATCTGGGAAGATTTAGATATACGGCATTATTGTCCAAATCTTGTGAACTCACAGGGCTGGAAAACTGTCTTCTATGCGGTGATTTGAATGCAAAAATTGCCAATTTGACAGCTACTCTGACAATGAATATTTTAATACAGTGTTCAGTGATGCTCCCATTTTTTCTAGCATGTCTTCTGGTTCCAAAATTTTCAAATCAGGTTACAAACATATGCACCTAAGAAAAATCAATAATTTGGCACCTATTATTGGCAGAATTAAGTGTCAGGCTGGGTAGTCTGACATTTGTTGGTCATGCCAGTCCTTCTACCTTAGACGTACTGCTTTGGAACAACAACATGAAAATCTCGAAGTCTTGCCAAGTGGTAACCAGATGGGAAAGTGACAATTTCCCTATTACACTGGCCTGGGACAATCAAGGACCTGCTCAGGATCTTCATAGTGCCTGACATTTAGCTGTTTCACTTGAAGTTAGACACACTACAAAAATCAAGAAATCACTCTACTGGGGCACCGATTTGTTGACTCATTTAGAATATCTCCTTGATCCACTTCTGTCTGAAGACTGGAGCCTAAAAAATTTTTCAGCATTGAATACCAAACTGCAGACCATTTACAGGAGCTTAGAACTGTTCCTCAATAAGCCAGATAAGGTGGTTAGCAGACAGATTGAAAAGGTAACATGGTTTGATCAAGACTGTAGACAGGAAAAAACTGCTCTGTCACTTAGCTAGAAGGACTAAAAAAGCATTTAATAGAAATTTTTTTTATACTTCTTTATTGATTACAGCAATATGTAGACAGTCTGTTCAGTTCATGGAGCATAAAAACAATTACTCCCAAAAAATAATCAACTAAAATACATTCAGATTAGGCATATGAAAGTGAGTATATATCACTTCTTAATTATTACCTACATCAAGTCTCCTCATTATTTTTTTCAAATATAGGAGGAAAATGAGTTAATCACTTAAATCCAGTGTTTTTGTTAATGCCACAACGTAGGGTATCTCATATTGTGATACTTATATTGTCAAAACTCTTTTTTTTAAAAAAGAACAATAAATTAAATTGGAACATTAAGGTGTTTAAACCACATCCAAACTTCAAGGTCAATGCTCTTTTAAGAAATAATCCTAATGAATCTATCAATCGAGGCTGATGAATATATTAGGTAAGTGCCTATTAGCTTATGAATATTCCCTTTTTATTTAACCCAGCATACCTAAAGTGTGGTCCTTCCCTCAGCCCCTGCCTCCCCGCAGGCAAACAGCATTGCCTGCCACAGAGAGAGTGGGGGGAGGAATACACCGTAGGTGCGCAACCCCAAGAAGGGTTAGCAACTTTAAACTTTAACTAAATTCTTAATTATCCTGACCTCTCCAGACCTCCCACCTTGCCCATCAGTTTTGAAAGGCCAGGACTCTCTGTTGGAGTTTAAAAGTAATCTCCTCGAGTTGCTGAATCTAGGAGATCACTTCTAGCCAATCTTGAATGGCCGGTGGGTTAGCCTGTCGCCATTTTCTAGTGATAGCTTTCAATGCAGCCACCACTAGTATTTGCCACAAGTAGATAGCCTGCCAGCCTACTACTTCCCCGGGAATCTCTCCCAGCACCATAACCTCAGGGCCAAATTGGCTCTGTGTCTGAAATATTTGTTTTAAAGAGTTGTTGACATCTGCCCAATATTGCTGGAGATCCAAACAAGCCCAAAAAATATGGGCATGGGTGGCCCTAAGCTCTCCACAGATCCTCCAGCAATGCACAGATGTGCCTGGTTGTTGTCTAGAAACCAACAGGGGAACCCTGAAGTATCTGGTCCTCAGTTTCCATAGAAATTACCTCCATGGGGTGAAGAGGTAGCTCTCTAGATATGCTTCCAGCCCTTTGCCCTCTGCTTCTCTGAAATAACCACATTCATTTCTTGTTCCCACCCCTGCTTAAGGTAATCGGTGTTGAACTTGAACTAATGTATATACCTCTGGTAGAGGAGAGTTTTTGCTCCAAAGGCATGTTCGGATTTCCAAAGTTGTTCAAACATCTCTTCTCTAGTCTCGGGGTTCCCTGTGAGCAGGTATTTTCTGCACTTTTGATTTATATAACTACTGATTTGGCAATATCTAATTTTATCGGATGGCTTGAGATTGAAACATCTCTGAGCTACCTCAAAGGAGAGCAGTCCACCTTCTTGAAGAGGTTGGCAGGGCGCCCTAAAACCCACCGTGGTCTTGTTGCAGAACCAGGGACCCAGAGTCTCTGGACCAAATTCAGGGTCTGTTGCCCACCACCGGTACCTCCAGAGTCTATCTCCATGCATTTTACCCATGGTCCCCCTCCTCCACCCCTCAAGTGTGGTCTGAGTGACCCTGGGCCTGTTTTGGTCTATTTTCAATAAGTCTCTGGGTTGGAAAATAAGGGCAGGTAGAGATGGGAACTCAGGGTTCTCCAGCTCTATCTCTTTCCATCTAGCCTTATAGGTTGGGTGTCCCCACAATAGCCCAATCCTCATCTGAGTGGCAACTCAATACCCTTCCAAAAGGTACCGCCCTACCTCCTTGTGCTTTAGGGAGAAACATTGTCTGTTTCTGAATTCTGGGCTTCTTATTTGCCCATATGTATCTCATTAGTATTCCTTGCCAGGTCTCTAGTTCCTTCTTTGGAAGGACACATGGGGCTCCCTGAAAAAGATATAAAAAATGGGGAAGAGTGTTCATCTTGACTGCTTATATCCGAGCTTGTAGTGAGAGTGGCAAGATATTCCACTTTCAGATGTCTGATTTTAGTTGAATCAGCAGGGGCACAAAGTTAAGCTGTAGTAATTGTGACAATACCGAACTAATATTGATTACCAAGTATTTAATCTGCTTTAAGTCCTATCTCATGGGGTAAGTAGTCCTCAAATGTAGGGGGGATCATAATGTATGGAGAGTATTTCTGTTTTTAAAGTATTTAAGGAGTATCCAGCTAGGGAGAAAAAATATGCTAATCTGTCCATCACCCAGGCCAGGGAGTGGGCAGGGTCCTCTAGATATAAAAGAATATCATCAGCATATAAGGAGAGTTTATGTCGCTTTCTATTCATTCTTATTCCCTGGATTCTCTCATCTTGTCTAATGCTCTGGGCTAGGGGTTCAATATATAGGGCAAAGAGGAGGGGGGAAGAGAGGGCACCTCTGCCTAGTTCCTCATTCTAAAGGGAATGGCTGAGCATGATGTCTGTTTGTTCGGACATAGGCCATCGGTGTTTGGTATGGTTTAGAGATCAAAGTCAGGAAAGGAGTCCCCAATCCAAAATGTTCTAATGTCTCCTCAAGAAAGGACCATGACACTTTGTCAAATGCTTTTTCTGCATTGATACTGATCAAAAAGGCTGGTGTTTTTGTTAAATTCAGGTGGTCAATTATATGGAAAGTTTTTCTCAGGTTGTCCTGGGCCTGCCGTCCTGGAATAAAACCAGTTTGATCAAGGTCAATCAAGTCTGGAATCAGCACTTGTAACCTTATGGTCATATTAGATATCAGTATTTTATAATCAATATTCAGTATTAATATAGGGCGATAGGAGGAGCAGGCCAGGGGATCCTTTCCCGGCTTGGGAATTACAGACACAATGGCCTGTGTCCACGATGGGGGGACCTGACCATCCTCATCTTGTAATGTTCAAAATACTCTTCCCAACAGAGGCACCAGTTCCAAGTGGAACTGCTTGTAAAATTCTCCAGGTATCCCATCATTACCTGGACATTTAAGGGTCTTCAAACCTCTAATGGTAGAGTCCATTTCCCTATCTCCTATAGGTCGGTTTGATGCTCTGCCTGTTCCCTTGAGAGGGAAGGAAGATCCAAGCCTCAGAGAAAATCCCTCATATAATCTTTTGGGGTTTGAGGACCTTGTTTATATAAAACAGTGTAGTAATTTCGAAAGGCTTCAGCAATCTGTACTATCCCCTTCTCTATTTTATGTGTGACTGGGTGCTGAACAGCCTGTGTGGTTGCTCTAGCTAGCTGTGCCCATAGCCTCCCAGCTAAAAGCCTTAGGGATCTTGGCCCACCCTTGTAATATCTTTATTTTAAAAACAACAATTTTTGTTCCACTGCATAGTCCAATATAGTAGAGAGTTGAGCTTTTAATTGTTTCAGAACTTGTGTTCTTTCCCTATCTATTTTGATTTTCTGTAATGCTTCTTGCTGCTGGATTTGGGTCAGTAAATCTAGATTTCATGCCTCCCTTTCTCTTTTTCCCCTAACAGACCATTCTATAAACTTCCCTTGAATAACCGCCTTAGTGGTGTCAAACAGAATAGCAGGAGACACCCCAGGGAGATCATTATCCTTCAGGGTGTGTTCAACTGTTTGTCGAATGGACTCCAGAATTTCCTTGTCTTGAAGTAAAGAGAGGTTTAGGTGCCAAAAAGTATTCCTCTTAATGTCCATCAGCTCTACGGACAGGAACACAAGGGCATGGTCTGATAAGATGAAGTCCCCAATCGAGACTTCTCGTACCCGACCTACCAACTCTTTGGGGACCAAAAAATAATCCAGTATGGAGTATGTTTGGTGAACCACAGAGTAAAACATATAGTCCCACTTTTTACCCTCTAGGTGGCACCAGATATCTATGTAACCTAGTTCCCCAAACATTCTCTTCACCCTTCTAGCCGTAGCGTGTTCCCTGCGGGGTGTTTGTGCAGAGGAATCCAAGGTGGGGTTTAGGGTCAAATTTAGGTCATCTCCCCATATCACATCCCCCTGCATCCAATACTGCAAGGTTGTGAGAAACTTCAAATAGAGAGCTGTGTCTGATTCTGGGGGGAAGTACACCGAGGCCAGAGTCAGGGGCATGCCTTGTAGTGTCCCTTTCATCAGGACATACCTTCCCTCTCGGTCAGCTAGTACATCTGATTTCTCGAATGGGACATGCCTCGGAACTAAGATTGCCTCTCCTCTTCGGTGCCCCTTTTCATATGAGGCAGTAGCAGCACTTCCAAAGCCCATAGAGCCCAATTTAACATGCTCTTGGGGGGACAAGTGGGTCTCTTGAAGGAAAATAAAGTCTACTGTTACCTGTCTAAGGTAGGCCAGTATTTTATTTCTTTTAACTGGACTGGAAAGCCCATGGACATTATAAGAACAAAATTTAGTGTATCTAGCCATAAATATAGTTCTCAAGTACCATTCTGTTCTTAATCCCTTCCCTGGTTATATCAAGCTTTCCGATATCCCCACACAAGGGGCATCAACCAGAATAGCACTCTTTCATCAGCCTTTGACCTTGTAATCACAAAAAAACTTCTGCCAATAGGGCAATTACATTCACAACATTTTGAAAATTTGTGATTCGCTTCCAAGGTAGGAAACCTGAAGCGTCAGGTTAATGTTCTCCCCTCCCAACTAAAGGGGAGAGAAGAGGAGGAAAAACAACACACCTCAAAGATGGGGCCCTCCCCTGAGGTTGTAGATGTTGTTTTTGACCTCTGTAAAAGTCAGTGAGACATGCCACAGCATCACCCATCTTGATTTAAGCAGCTGTACCTCATCTCACCCCCCATCCTGAGAATTAACCTTATTTCAAGTTAATATTCCCAGAGGAGTTTAGAATCATGGAGCACCTCCACAGACACTTAAAACAGATTTCTTATAACCCTCCCCTGTTTCGTCCCTCTCCCCAGTCCCCTTCAAGCCTGCCAAAACATTTCCCACACCTGAACCCCTCGCCACAATACCTCACATCACCAGTCCCCCCTCCAAATGATACTTCTCTCCTCATCTTCCCCACATGTGGTCCGAATACTGTTCAAAAGTTTAAACATTCCCAATCTTTAATTGCTTTCAGTCTGCCTGAAATCCACTTTGTGTATCAATTCTTATTTGTCTGGGACCAATAAGGTAGGTAGTAGTAATAGTAGAGAACACTTGCGCTCGGCCCGGCCTCCACTAGTTCCTACAAGAATGAAGGGGGGCACTTTTAAAGTCAACTGGGGAAAATGTCTTGGTGGCTTGGGAAGGTGAAATAAAGCAATGGGCCCCTCTGTTGCCATCTTGAAATCTCGACAGGACATCAGGAGTTAATGAGGTGCCTGGTTTGTATCAAAGATATGGGCCAGATGGGATATATCTCAATATAGTAAGTCCTCCTTAAATGCAAAAAGTAGGTCCAATGGAAAAGGGGAATCCAGAGGTCTGCGTGTAGCATCGCAGCAGGGGTGTAAGGTGGGCAATACCAAAGGCAGGCCTGAGGCCAGATCCGACCCCTGCAATTGAGGCATATTGACAACAAAAAGGAATTCAGTTACCTTTATGGGTGACAGCTCATCCTGCCGTTTCCAAAGGATTCTGTTGCTGGGTCATCTCTTTCTTTTTTTGCAGGGCAGAAACCTGTTCCAGAAGCATGCATGTTGCCTCTAGTTTGGAGCCCGTTTTCTTCCGACTGATAACTTGCTGCCAGTCCATGCTGATCAACTGTTTCTGCTTCAGGCATTCCAGCTCAAATGGTGGAGGGGTAATTCCTTTCTTTTCAAATGCTTTAATTATTTCCTCAGGCACATTGTATACCTTTGCTCCCTCTTCTCATAGAATTCTAAGTTTCTCAGGGTATGGGGTCTAAAAATGGATCTGGTGTTCCCAGAGGAGTTTAAAGAAGGTCACCCACCTCTGCCTTGCTTGTTGTATTTCTAGGGGATAATCTTGGTCCAAAGACAATTGGGAATCTAGATATTTTAAATCTCTTTTTTGCCAGGCCCATTTAAGGATGTCCTCTTGAGCATGATAGCTGGAAAACTTCATTATAATAGTCCTGGGTCTAGCAGCGGGATCCGATGGTTTAGGAGCCAGTGAGCGGTGGGCCCGTTTGATTCGAATTTGGTAGCCATCAGGCAATTCAAGTATATCCCTCAGGAAGTCCTCTAAAAAGGAAGCCATAGGATATATTTTGGCACCCTCCGCTAAGCTGTAGAGGCGGAGGTTATCCCTCTTGGACCTGCTTTCAAGGCCAGTACACTTTGCCTGTAATGCCAATGTTTGCTGGTAGAGTGAGCCCACCACCTGTCCCAGGAGCTCACCTGTACTCTTAACGTTAGCTATCCGTTGTTCTGTCGTGTCTATCTGTGTCTCCATTTTATGAAATTTCTGGGAGAGGTTAAGAAAATCCTTCCTATTGTCCGAACGAGATTCCTGGATCTTTTTCAGAAGGGTCTCAAAGTGAGATCTAGACAAAATGTCTGATTCACCCTCCATGTCATAGACAGATCCATGAGGGCTGTGTGGCGAGGTGCTCCTGCTGTGGGCCTGCAGTTTGTCTTTAGATCCAATGCCATCAGGTTCCTTATTTGTCCCTTTTTGCCTATGCTTGTCTCCTCTGTCATTTTTAGTACCTCCTGGTGGCATCCTGAATATTTTATTAATTTGATGAATAATGGAGGTTTTTAGTTTTCCTTGGGGAGAGAGCTCAGTCCTTAGGCTGCTGCTGGTGCTGTGATGTCACCAGAAGTCTTAATAGAGAAAATTATAAATCATTAAACATAGCAAAATCACAATATCAAGATTTCTTGCAACAAAAGAAGAATGAATGTTACCAGAAACAGTGGTCACACATGTTAAAGGTTATTAACTCTAAAGTCAGTCAGTCCTTTTGGCTTTTAGATGCCAAAGGTACTGACAAAAGTAAATACAGACTAGGTTCTTGTATCTCTTTGAATGACTGGACACAGTACTACACATGTATATTTTATTACCCCAAAATCAGTATCGATTTTCTAAGTTGGGATACAATTGACATTAGACACAATTTTTTTTTCTCATACAACCAAAAAAAAATTATATGGCTATCTCCACACTAAAAAGAAACAAGGCTCCCAGTCCTGATAGACTTCCCCCTGAGATTTATCTAATGGCTTCCTTGCTATGGACTAAAATATTCTTCTTTTTTTTAATTTTTTTATATAGTTGAGACAGGTCCCTTGCTCCTGGAAGGGAGCAACAATCATTTCTATTTATAAAAAAGGGGACAGGTCAGAACCTAAAATGTATAGACCCATATCATTGCAGGATATCTCGGGAAACATTTTTGCCAAAACCATTATTAATAGATTACTAGAACAGATCAACACATTGGGAGGTCTTTCAGAATTACAGGCAGGGTTCAGGCCTGGGTATTGCCCTGCAGACAGTTTTACAATGAATCGTTTAATCAAAAAATATATTTTTATAAGGAAAGAGTAACTATATTTCACTTTTATTGATTTTAGCTCGGCTTTTGATTCCATATCTAGAATTGAACTTTGGGAGTTAATGCTTAACACAGGTATTGATCCAAGCCTCGTTAGCATTATTAGGGAACTTTATACCAATACCTGGGCACAGATCAGACAAGGGACAGTAGGTTTTACTTCTGCTAGGTTTCTAACTAACAAAGGGGCTCATCAGGGATGTGTCCTGGCTCTGACTCATAGAAACATAGAAACATAGAATTTGATGGCAGATAAGGACTGCTCAGCTTGGCCCATCCAGTCTGCCCATTTTCCTACCTAATGGATAAGCTGCAGATCCTACTTCTTCCTACCCCACCCCCTAGAATTGCCTTATGACTGTCCCATGCATTCTTGAATTCCACCACTATTTTTGACTCCACAACCTCCTCAGGAAGGCTGTTTCATGCATGCACTGCCCTCTCCGTGAAAAAATACTTCCTCACATTACCTCTGAGCTGTCCCCCCTCTAGCTTCTAATTGTGCCCCCTTGTTGTTGCACACCTCTTTTTCTGAAAGATGCTACCCTCTTGGACTTTATTGATTCCCTTGAGGTACTTGAAAGTTTCTATCATGTCCCCCCTCTCCCTCCTCTCCTTGAGTCTATACATATTAAGCTACTTAAGTCTCTTTTGATATGTCTTCCGGTGCAGACCCTGCAACATTTTAGTTGGCCTCCTCTGGACTGCCTTCATCCTGTCTATGTCTTTGCAGAATTTGGGTCTCCAGAACTGCACGCAGTACTCCAGATAGGGTCTCACCAGCTATCTGTACAGAGGGATAACAACTTCCTGTTTTCTACTGGTGATGCCTCTCCCAATGCATCCCAGTATCCCCCCAGCCCTCCTTACTGCCCTCTCACATTGCTTGCTCACCTTTAGGTCATCTGATATGACTACCCCAGGTGCCTTTCCATTTTTGTTGTTGTTAGTATTTCACCCCCCCATTGTGTACTCTTACTCTGGGTTTTTGTTTCTCAGGTGCATTACTTTACACTTCTTAGCATTGAATCTAAGCTGCCATACATTTGACCATTCCCCCAACCTTGCCAAGTCCCTTCTCATCCTTTCCACCCCACCTTGTGTATCAACTCTGTTGCAGATCTTTGTGTCATCTGCAAAGAGACATACTTTTCCTTCCAGTCCCTCTGCAATGTGGCTTATAAGGACACTAAATAAGACCGGTCCTAGTACTGAACCCTGCAGTACCCCACTAGTAACCCCCCTTTCTTCAGAGTGGACTCCGTTTACTATCACTGTCCGTGTTCTGTTCTCCAGCCAATTCTTTACCCAGGCTACCATCTTGGGAACCACTCCCAGGCTGGCCAGCTTGTATATTAATCTTTTGTGAGGGACTGTGTCATATGCCTTGCTAAAATCTAGGTAGGCCATGTACACCTATGACTCAGTTCTGTGTTTGTATTAATGACTTATTACACCAACTCCTGGACTCATCTTTTGATGCCACAAAAGTGGACAATAATAAATGCCCAGACCTGGCTTACACCAGTGACCTGACCCTTTTTTTTTTACTATCAAAAGCTGGTCTAAGGCATAATTTGAATATATTGCTAACATGTGCAAACAACTTTAACCTCAGAATAAATCCAACTAAAAGCCAAATTATGATTTTCATCACTAGAAGTAAATCAGGGACATGTTGGAAAGTCAGACAGTTGAAGTTTGGTTTAGGGAATTCTTACACTTACCTGGGCCTAACCTTCTCTTATAATGGTAGCTGGGCCAAGCATATAAATGATTTTATTATTAAATTACATCAGACTTCTGGTGCCCTTCTAAGATGTAATAGTCAGCACAGGAACAATTTGATAAAACCCTCTTGAAAGCCAGCAGGGCTAAGTACATGCCTCTAGTCCTATATCTATCTGAAGTTTGGCTTAATCTGACTTATATAGCTCTAGAAATACCTCTAAACAAACTTTATAGACAAATGTTGGGCCTATGTTCCCATCCACCTAATAAGGGCTGAAGTAGACACTATTAGTATTTTTGCAACAGCAACAATAATGAGAATTAACTTTTGAATGAGGTTTACAAGGCTTCCTAAAAATAGACTTCCTGCTCAATGCCTGTCTGAAAAAATACAGATGGCAACAATCTGATTGCATATAATCTAAATCGCTTTCCAGAATAAACAAGGGTTTGGAGACCTTTAACTTGCAAATTCTGGAGAAATAGATTAAAATGGGCATTACTATTAGCCCAAAATATAAGAGCTATGTTAAGACCAAAGTAAAAAACCTCAGTTGTAAAATGGACCTGGAAAAATTCAAAGTTTAAAAGTTTCTCCCTGGTAGGTCAATAATGACATAAATCATCACTACAGATTTTATCTATTTGTTTGAACTGATCCAATGAAAAGAAGATTATATAGAGAATAGTGGATGGGTAGCCAGTTATAACGAAGATTTTATACACCCCGAGGGGTGGGATGCCACATAAACCCTGATTGTGAAGCTCAAGGGGTTTATTAAGGTATCCCACCCCGAGGGTGTGTATAAAATCTGAGTTTTAACTGGCTACCCATGTTTTATTTTGTATAATTTCTGGTTCCTATTTTTTTGCCTGTTCAACTTAGTTTTACTTAGAAAAGAGAATGTCATTATAACCAGCAGGTTATAACGACAGAATTATAACCAGCTTTTCCTATGTTAAAAAACAGAAACCAGTTATTATATATATTATATCACATGGAATATTTTAGGAGTAATGTTATAATATCCAGAAACATAAACAAACTGAGCCTGAAGCACCAAAGTGAACATGCTTAAACCCAGAACTAGAGAATCTGAGTCATGTCACATTTCACTGTACATGGTATGTCAAACCCAGACAATCTCTTTTATTGCCATTATGGGGTAAGATTTTATCACATGATAACAATATACTTCTAAAGTTAAACTTAATGTTTACCTCAGAAGATGTCCATACATTTAACACAGTTGCAGATTATATTCTGATTATTAACAAAATTTGACTTAAAAAGTGATATTGTCTGGATTTTCCCAGTAATTGCTACTCTGGAATTGACAACTACTAGATAATCTTGGAATGGTCAATTTTGAAACACTAATGCATACTGTTTTCATGTCTATTAGTCTAAAAAGAGCTTAAATCTTTTAAATTTGTATTCAAATATATATGTGTACAGTTGTTATATAATCAGCATAATTTTAATATGTTTTTATACTGTTTTGTTATGGCTATGTATGGCTATGCATCTCTGTCTTTGGAAATTTATATCCTATTTAAATTTTGTAATGGCCTTGGCTGAACATACATAAATAAACTTGAATTATTTCCATTTCTATTAATAAAATAGTGATGGCTGTAGCCGATGCATATTGTAAAGATGTGTTGTGTGAGGTGATGAACATGACCTTTGTTTTGAGGAGTTTAATAGCAACTTAGAGTGGGAAATGGTTGAGTTGTAATTTGTTAAATGCCATTTGGAGGTCAGAGCAGATGGTGCTGTTAATAGACCTAGAGATATACAAGACAGTGTCATCTGTGAAAAAGTGTAATTTGGCATCTGTGATGGTCTCACTTAAATCATTAATGTATAGCATGTAGAGAAGTGGGTCTAGTACAGAACCTTGAGGGACACCTTTGAGGAGGGGGACTGCAGGTGGAGTAGACACCTTCTGATTTTATCCATTTTACCCAGCCAGTTACATAGTTAGTGAACTACTGCAAAGGGGCAGGGACCTGTGTTAGCCAGCTTTTGGATCAGTATGTTGTGGTCTACAGTGTCGAAGGCCTTACTGAGGTCAAGAAAAATAGATTCAGTGGTTAGTTTATGGTCAGTAGCCTGTAACCAATTGTTAGTAACTTTAGCCAGGGCAGAGACAGTACTATATTTAGGTCTAAAACCTGATTTGAGGGGCGTAATAATATTAAATTGCTCAAAGTAGTCTCTTAGTTGAGCATTGATAAGTTTCTCTAAGAGCTTTGTCAATACAGGATACAGGAAGGATGGATATGGGCCTGTAATTGTTGAGTATACTGGCATCGCTGGATTTTAGTAGTGGAATGGTATGCACTGTTTTCCAGATTAATGGTTCCTCATAACTGCTGAGTGATAATTTGAAGAGATGGGTTATGGGAACTGTGAGATGCATAAAGCCAATTCTGAGAAAAAAAGGGGTCTAGGCCATCAGTACCCACACTTTACTTGGCATCTATCCCTAGAAGGATAAGTGGACTGAAAGTGGGGCTACTGGATCTTTCAGAAACCAGTGGAGGGGTGTGGTATGTTGCAGCCAGGGAACTATCAAATGCCAGGCCATCTGACATGAAGTGGGAGTTTAATCCTTCCAAAATTATTTGTTTATCTGTTATGAGGTTGCCACTGACTAGGATTTTCTAGGGAAGGGTGAGGTAGGTAAGGAGCCTTCAACTGATTTAATGAGTTTCTAAAATTTCACAGCATCATGTTTGCTTGAATTCAGGGAGTTTAGATAGTAGTTAGCTTTTGATGCCCTAGTTAAATTGGTGCAGGAGTTTCTCTTTTGCTTAAAATTGGCCCAATCTGTATCTAGCTTTGTGCACCTGGCGATTGCCCAGATTAAGTCCCTGTTCCTCAGAGCCTCTGTCAGCTACCTACTATACCATAGGCAGGATACCTTTTTTACTCAAAGCTTGACCATAGGAACATACTTATTTATAGCCCCCAACAACAGCCTGTTAAATATTTATATTGCTTCATGCACTGTGGGGGGAAAAGGTAAAATGTCTTCCAATTTATGAATGCTAACCCATGACACTGAGGTTGGTAAAGCATGTTTCATATGAATTTGGGTTGAGTTAGTGGAACCTTTGTCCCTCTGGTATAGTCAGCTACATTATGGTCACTCGTGTCATTATCAAAAACTGCTGAGTGGGTGAATTTGTGAGGTCTGTTGGCTAAGATTAAGTCTATTAGGGTTCTATGTCATAATAGTGAATGCAAAACAGCGATCACTATTATGGTGAGTGTATATCGGTGAAAAGCAATTTGGCAATATACACATGCCAGCAACTAAACATCTGGCAACTAGACTTAGTGTCTATGTGGAGGGCTGTGCCCCCCAGTGCCCCCAATCATGGGGGGCTTGGCCCCCCACATCCCCTACTGAAGGATTCCTAACTCCAAGGGGATGCATGTCAGGGTGGGGGTGACACTCTGGAATTACAAAAAAAAAAAAAAGGCAGCCACAGCCAGTGGCAAAAGTCCCCCATCCCCGGTCCCCAGGACTGAACCCAGTGCCAGCTGCAGCAGAGCTAGCTACCCTTACCACCACACCACACATCTGGCTCAGCTGCAGTAGGCACACTACATAGTAATAACCCTCTTCCTTATTGCTCCCCTTCTCCTCGTTATCCTCCCTTTCCAGTTGCCCTCCCCTCCGTATGCTTTAGCACTGCGTCGCTACCCTTGCTAGACGCCCATGATAATAGCACTGAATATGAGTTGCCATTTTGACAGTTGCCCATAGTCACTCACTGTTATCACAGGATACCATCTATTAGAGAGGCATCAGCAGGGTTATGAGGATTTGGTCAAGTTGGCTCTGACATGAGCGGAACAAATCCTAGATCCTCACATGTTCCTTTTAGGTCATTGGATTTGTGGGTAAGTCAATCCAAATTTAAGTCACCAAGTATAGGCATTCATTATGGAAAGGACTTACCATATTGCAAGGCATAAATTTGTGCTGGAGACTTGATTAGTGGTCTTCGCTAGTCAAAGTAAAAAATGATTAACAATTGACTGAAGTTGATTAGCAATTACCAAAAATTTATATTTTTGCTCAAAACCCCATAAAATTTGCTTATCTTGCTTTATATTGATAAAATACACATTTACACAAGTTTCTGAGACTGATATCTGTTTTATTTATGCATTTCCAGAACACAGCAATTCTTGTGCAGCAGCACATACATTTTAAGAGCCGAGATAGGATGTCTGACAAAGCAGACTGTGAATTTGTGAGCGTGAGCCTGATTGTGAGTCCATGACAAATTAAAACCCCTGCCCCAGCATACCCACTGGGACTGTGATTGACCACACAGTAACCGGCTGGGACCGTGATTGGCCACACAGTTACCAACAAGGATTGAGTGCGATCTATTTTGCTACTGTTCTCCACCAGGCATGTAGCCAGTAATTCTGGCCTTTTTTTTGGGAGGGGGGAGGGACCGGGTGGTGGTCCACCATCCTCAGCTGCCAAATCACCAGGATGTCTTGGTTTAGCACTAAAAATATATCTACAGTCCTGTCTGGGTTGAATTCAGCTGGAGAGGGCCCTGCTTTTTAATGCGAATCAATGTTTCTACAGTATCCTCTGCCAGACTTGCTCTCCAGTCAGTTTTTACCTTTTTCATAGTTGAAAAATACCTTTCTACAATTGCATTAGACACAGGAACTACTGTCAACACATTGACAAGCTTCAACGGATTTGGATAAGAATTTAGGAAATCACATGCCAGCTTTGACCAGATAGCAGAGGCAAAAAGATTGATGAAATTGGTTTGAACAAAAATGTTAAACTCTTGCCATTCTGCAAGTAGCAGAGTGCTGTCACACTCAGGCTACAAAAGTGCTGAAAAGTTGTCAGCTACTGCAGCAATGTCACTGTTACCATACAGCTCCAGTTCCTTTCTGTCTGCAACTGTTGGCCAAAGTCTGGTATCTAACACTTTTGCACAGTTATAGATACTACTTTCAACAGTCAAACTGAACCATTGTTCACAACAGTTCTCAATGTTTGTAATGTATTTCTTAGTTTGCTGTTTAAAAGTTTTAACAACTTGGCCACTAAAATGTGTTAATTTCACACCATTGTATGTGACTTAAGCACATGCTCCTGAAAGAACATCAGACCCATTTTTTAGAGAATGTCAAGTTCACTGCCACCTACGGGACCACTCCACTTAGCATGGTCAAGAGTGTTTCTCAACGTTTCAACAGAGCTAAGTAGCTCTGGCATTTCAACTACTTCTTTTTGAAGTGCTAGTGAGAACCTGGCAATTGGCTGAAGCAGCTGTTCAAAATACAAAAGGTGTGCCACCATTTGGAATTTAGTCATAATTTGCAACACTCCCTTGGCTTTGGCCTGGTCATGAGTTGGGTCTGTGGCCATAGATTCTAAATGGGCACAAATTACGGGGCATGATTTGGTAACAGCATGGGTTGCAAGAAGTTTATGCTGCACTCAACGTGTGTCATAGGCTTTCTTGGGCTTTCCAACTGACATCCCCATGGCATGGGCAAGGGATCCATAACTCTGATTCTCTTAGGACTTTTCTGATAGAGATAAAACAGTTGGGTCAGAAAATTTGAAACATCGTTGAAACAGGTGTTATCCAAAGCGTCTTTTATGGCCAGTTCTAATCTGTGTGAGAAACAACAAACACCAACTAACCACTGTATGTCTTCCCTTAAAACAGCAGCAAGACTCCGTCTTACACCCATGTTGACAGATGCCCCATCAGCCCCAAACCCAACCATGTTTTTTATATTAAGGCCAGACTCTGTAAAAATGTCTAAAAGGAGATTTTTCAATCCTTCACTTGTGCCATCTGATACAGCTTTCGTTTGTAAAAACTTAGCCTCCACTTGACCATTGATGGGATTTACATAAATTATGTAGACCAGTTCCTTTTCAGTTACACCACTATCAGTACTACTGTCCATAAGCACTGAAAAATAATTTGCATTTTTGACAGTTGCCAGCAGGTTTTCTTCTAGGTGCATTCCAATACGCATTGTGAGTTCTTTCACACTAACAGCGTTAATGAATTTATTGCCCAAATGAACTCCATGACGCTTTTCTTGTTCTGCTATTGCTTCAGACTTTTTAATAGGGATGTCTTCTTTGGCCATCATATGCAGCATCTCCATCAGCCTGCCTAGAATCATTATACGCTGTTCCTCTGCATTACTGAAAGCTCTCCATGCAAATAAATTAAATAAGTTTTAAATTTCACTTCGAACCCCTAAACCCTCCCCATTTTAAACTTACCAATAGTTGTATGGCGATATATATCAAGTGGTGATCTTGTTCTACCAAATTTGAAAATGTTAACAGCTTTCTTGTGCTGCTGTGTCAGAAGATGTTTCCAGATGGTGTCAACTTTAAGCTGGGGCCTATAATCCCTGCAATTAATGCCTCACTGAAGTTCCTCAACCCACGTAGCTCATCTGTGTACTCACAGCACAATTTTGCAACTTACATGCACTGCAGGCATGGGGTCAATATGTCTGCCATGTGACATCATCGCGTTGTGCATTTTCTTATCTTTTGTTCTGTGGGGGCTCTGCACACCTATCGGGGGCTGTGCCCCTCCGGACCCACCCCACTAAAACTTCTAACTCTGGCGGGGGGCCAATTCAGAAAGTGCACAGGTCTGGGTTTCACCATAATGTTGTACGCTATTAAGTGTATGACATTATGACCCGGTACGTGCACTGCACAATCTCCCTCACTGCTAACCTGTAGCCAATTATTTTCTGGATCATATTTTTGGTGCCATCCCTCTGCAGTTGCTAATTTAACTCTAGCCGTGTTGGACTGTAATATTAAAAAGTTTGAAGTTAGCAAAACAAAGTGTCAGGGTGTGCAGCTACTTACATTAATACATGATGAGGCTTTTCCTGAGAAAAAGAAAATGGCAGCGAGCAGATGTGTGACCCCCAGCGCCCTCGGCCCAGTTGATGGCACTTCTCAGACCAAACCCTGTTCCTAACTGGGGCAATCCCTCCCATTGTGACTCAGGGCACAAGTCTTTTTAGTTCCCTCATGGATCTTTGCAAAGGGCAGGCACATATTCTATTCTGTGTGTTCCCAAGTTCACTGCAAAGAGCAGGGCACAACACTTAGCAAAAGAAGGGCACATTTTGTGGTCCCCTTGGATTCTCTGCAAAGCTGCAGGGCATAACTTAGTCTTTTTCTGTTACCAAATTGTTCACTGCAATGCAAGGGCACACGTCATTGACAACATAAGCTGGCACTTAAATCTTAGTGCCTGGTTCCCCTCATCTCTGCAAAGCAAATCTTTTTCCCAAATGTTCACTGCAGATGCAGGGCACACAAACAGGGCTAGGGACATTAAATAAGTTGGCTCCTCCAATCTCTGCAAAGCAGGGCACATTACATAGTCTCTTTTTCTGTTCCTAAATTGTTTACTGCATGTGGGCACACAACTAGCTGCAGGGCACACAGATCTCTACAAAGCAGGGCACATTAACTTAGTCTTATTCTGTTCCCAATAAGTTCTGGTTCCTCCAATCTCTGCAAAGAAGGGCACATTTTACTTAGTCTCTTTTTCTGTTTCCAAATTCACTGCAAAGTCAAGAGTAGGGCACACAAATAGCAGGGCACATTATTTCTTGGTTACCGAGCTCTCAAAGCAGGCAGGGCTGCTTACTTCTTAATCTGTTCCCAAAGTGTTCCCAAATGTTCACTGCAAAGATGCAGGGAACAGAGCATAGTAGCAGGGCACATTAAGTTCTGGTTTCCCTATAATCTCTGTAAAGCAGGGCACATAGTCTTTATTCTGTTCCCAATGTTCACTACAATTACGTTCACTGTTTGTTCCCAAATTTACTGCAAGCAGGGCACAAACTTAAAGTTCAAGGCAGGGCGACCCTTTCATGATTTTGTTCTCCCACCACCCAGAGTCCATTTCATTGCCATTACGCCATCTCCCCATCTGTGCCTTGAAGTCCATGTGCCCCTCTTCCCTCCTCCAGCTCCCTGACCAAATGAAAGTGTTTTACTTGTTTTGCAGTTGAGATCCCTGATTCTGCTGCATTTTTGCTCTCCTCTGAATCTGTCCATCCATCTGCCTCACCTCGCGATGCAGCCACCTGCTCTCCACTCCATTCAGGTCACCCCCATGCCCTCTCGTGGTCTCGGACAGGCCTTTTCCCTCCGGCTCCTACTCAGTGTGGCCACCACTCCTCCCAGCTCTGGCTTGCCTCTGACCACCTGCAAAACAAAAAGACACAATTAGTTAACCCAACGATGGCGCAACGATGATAAAAAAAAAGTGAAATAAAATAAAGAAAACTCACCTTTGGACTTCTGCTCGACCTCCCAACACATGCTTCCTCTTCTGGGTGCACTACAGAAGGACTCAGTCATGTTTCTCCTCACACGGAGACTGGGTGGGGGGAGCAGGAGCATCATTGGACCAATCAGGGAACAGCTTGGAGTTCATGGAGCTGGGCACAGAGGAGGAGGAGGGCAAAAAATGGATTCAGCCCTCCCCCACAGCCAGCACCAAAACCTTGCCCAGCCAACCCCCTGACAAACAAGGAGGTCATGAGGGCTTGGATTCAGCCCTCCCCCACAGCCAGCACTGATCGCGACCCATGCTGCGCAACTCCAACGGAAGATTTTCAAAATGTCCTACTTGTCGCCTTTTCTCTTGAACAATTAACTATCAGCGTACAAGTGAAGATAGTTTTTTTTATTCAACTTTTTGTCACTGAAAACCTCAGTCTGTGCAATATCCAGCATGTTACCTTAATTAAGGCTACAGAATCCAGCCTGTATAGCAGTTAATGCAGATTAGGTTACCTTAATTCGATTTAGACTGCTTCTAATGTTATTTCTGGCTACAGTGAAAATAATGTCTGGTATTTCTTTTAAGTTCTCCTAAAGAACCCAGCTTGTTTAGCATTTGATGCAGGTTAAATGTGCTTATAATACAGTGGGATTAAGGAAGTTCAGTTTACTTTTGCTGGCTGCAAACACCTTAATTAGACTACAAAAACCCTGCTGAAATCCCGATACAGACCAGTCCTATGCATTATTCTCCCCTCCCCTTACCTACTTAATCAGTCGCTTTCACTCTCCTTCTTCCACAGCCAACCCCCCAACGAACAAGGAGGTTGTGAGGGCTTGGATTCAGCCCTCCCCCATAGCCAGCACCAAAAACTTGCCCAGGTACAGAATCTCCATTGCAAAGGGTTCGCCCTGCTCACCGGATTGCGACCCGTGCTGCGCTGCTCCTACAGAGGAATGCCCAACCGAATGCTGCGTGTTTGGCTCCCCACTACCCCCACCACCACCCTTGGTCTGCTTTTACTTATATAGGCAAGTAGGCAGTCACGCATCATGTGTGCTGTCAAAATTAACCTATCAGCCCACTTCTCCACCTGCAGTTTAGACCAGCTCCCCACTAGTGGCCACTCTTCCCAATCCCAAATACTTAACCACTTCTACAGTAAATATGCTACCAGTTCTCCGGATAACTATCCTCATAGTCTCTATGATCCCCCATATGGCTCTACCACCCGCCCAAGGAACTAACACTAAACAACAGCCACTGTGCTGGCCAACATATTATTACCTTGTATGGTCCCATTTTGCACACACCCAAACCCACCTACTCCATGTTACGTCAACACACATGCACATACTCCCTCCCAGTGCTTATATTCAACCCCCACACACGCAACACCCATTGTACGGCTACTCTGATACCCTTCAGACCACAACCCTCTACTCATCCTTTTGCCATTCTACCTGGTACCCAACCCCTTGTCATCATGATAACCCACCTCTTACATACCTTCCCAGTACCTATCACACACAATAAAAGACCTACTAATAACCAAACTAAATGTGCCACATCAAAACTGTGCAGAATAGCGCTTCTATGACATGCTCTCCTCCTCCTGCTGCTATCAGGTAATACACATCCCAACCCTGGACCAACCCGTCCTACTGTCTCCACTAACGACAAATGAAAAGACCTCCTACTAGCTACCATCAACATCTGCTGCCTCCCTAAGAAGTTCACCCCCCTACAGGGCTGGATTGCCCAGCACTCACCAGATGTCTTAGCACTATCAGAGACATGGCTCTCAAATAAAATACCCAACGGAACTATCACCCTTAGTGACTACACCCTATACAGAGCCGACAGGATTAGCAAGAGGGGAGATGGCTGTGCCATCTACATCAGATCCTCCTTTCACTCCCTGGAGGTCCATACACCGCCACCCTTGCATGGAGCCCAGACCCTAACAGTCAAGCTCAGCCTGGGCAACCCAGGTAAAACCCTTTACATAATGGCAGTCTATATTCCCCCCAGCTACCAAAAGCTTGCTTTTGATTCCATGCTGGACAGTATCTCCCACCTCCCACCTAGGAGTGAAGTCATTTTACTTGGTGACTTCAATGTCAACTGGCTGTCAGATGCCTCATCCCACAGGAAAGACTCAACCTTAGGCTGTGACTTCACCCAGGTCGTTCACTTCCCGACCAGACTGGACACTAGAACAAGGACCTCAACCCTCATCGACCTTATCCTCACCAACAGGTCCAAGAACATCTCCCAAGTCACTGTGCTTCCGGACTTGATCAGTGACTATTCCCCCATGACCTGCCTATGGTCCACAAAACTCAACCCCCCACCCCTAACATCACTCTGCATAGACTCCTCAAAAAAGGAACCCTAACACATTTTAAGTCTCACCTTGCTTCTTGCGATTGGTCCCCTATACACACCGCACAATCGGTGGACGCTGCACTCACCTACTTTATAGCCACCTTCAATAGGGCCTGCGATATCTTCGCACCCTTAAGCAAATATATAAGAAAAGAAACCTCCCTTGGATCTCCCAAACGCTACTTGATCAAATGCACCTGAGGGATAACTTATGGCACAAGGCCCTTGACTTGCAGCTCCCGCAGGATCGGCAATGATACAGGGAGGCCTGTAACAAATGCACATGGGCAACCAAGCAAGCCAAACTGCGTACTACAAACAAACCCTCACCTCATCTTGTAGCTCTGGAAAAATATTCTGAAGCAATAGAAAGGATCTCTGTGGGAAAACTGTCTCCACTACCCCTGCTCAACTTACAGTAAATGGAGCTACCACTCACGATCCCTTTGCTATCACGGATGCCCTCAACTCCTCCTTCTCTGACCTCTCTCATATTCTCCCACTGGACTCCTTGGACCATACCACCCATCCTCCCTACGTCACCTCAGCCACCTTCCTCCATGCTTCCTTTAGGCTAAAAGCCATCTCTTGTAACGAGGCAAAATGCTATCTTACCAAAGCTCTGGTGAGCTCTCAGTACAGCAGTGATTCCTTGGACCTTAAACTCATTTGGCTTTTGCTGGATATGACACTACCTCATCTCACAAAAATTCTCAACCTGTCCTTATGCCTCAGCCAATTCCCCTCTGCTTGGAATAGAGCATTAATCACGCCCATCCTGAAGAGTGGTGATCCCACAGCCGCAAGCAATTATAGGCCGATATCAATCCTGCCACCCCTCTCTAAGGCCCTTGAAAAAATAGTATCGGATCAACTAACTGACTACCTATCCAAATTCGACCTGCTCTGTCATGAACAACATGGATTCCGGAGGGGCCACAGCACCTCCGCAGCCCTCATTGAACTCACTACCTTTATCCATGAGGCTTTAGAGCATGGCTCTGTGGCAGAGGCTATCTACGTTGATTTGGCAAAAGCATTCGATACCGTCAGTCACGGACTCCTACTCCACACCCTTCCATCCCTTAACTTTGCTCTGGAGGTCACCGCCTGGTTCAAAGATTACCTCTCTAATCGGACACAACAAGTCAAAATGAATACCTCTATCTCGACATGCAAACCGGTTCACACAGGGTCCCACAGGGGTCTATACTTGGCCCCCTGCTCTTTACCCTCTTCCTCAATTCCCTCCCTAAATTCTGCAATGGTCGCATGTTGCTATATGCTGATGATGTGGTAGTCTTTTGGAAACACCCGCATCCTGACTCCCTCCAATCAGCACTCCAGAGCCACTTTAGGGAGATAGAAAACTGGCTCACAGAACACCGTCTTATTATCAACTACAAGAAACAAAGGCCATGATCTTTTCCCACCACCAAAGCCCCCATTGCCATGTGCCTCTAGTTGTTAAAAACATCCATGGCTCCATGCTAGAACAAGTCCCCTGTTTCAAATATCTTGGAGTCACCTTGGACACCTCCCTCTCCTACCACATTTACATACAACAGTTCTCCTCCTCTGTTAACACTAGGTTAGGGATCCTTTACAGGCATAAGCACTGCCTACCCCCCAAGGCCATGCATCTTGCTGTGCCCTCCTCTATCCTACCCTTGGTGGATTATGGAATCATCATATATGGCTCTGCGGACCAAACTGCCCTAGGCAGCATCAACCTCACCCTTAACAAAGCCTGCAGACTAGCCTCAGGTTGTGACAGGTTAACACACACATGTGAGCTTTATAATGACACTGGCTGGCTAAATTTCCAAGGCAGACTTAAGTACTTTACCTGCCTCCTCGCCAAACAGATACAACTTAAACAAGCCCCCATTGGCCTCCACCCACTTATCCACACAGCTTCCCACAGACAGACCCAAAGGCACACAACTAGCACTACCCTTCTAGTTCCCCTCTGTAGAACCTCACTTGGACAAAGATCCTTCCTATATTGGGCCCCCCACTGGCTGAATAGTCTTCCGTCCACCATCTCCTTGATCAATAGTCTCACCCTCTTTAAATCAAGTCTCAAAACCCTGCTCCTTGACTCAGCTACCTGTGACTGTAATTAGGCCCACTCTCATACTATTACCATTTCCATCCCCACTCCCTCCCTGTACATTATATTATAACAAATGGTTAGGCTACTGCAGCCCCCCTCTCCCATGTTCCCATTGCCTGATTACTACGACTCAGGGTCCCTAAGGATCCTAGGATATTGTGTCCTGTCATAGCCCTGGCGCAGGCCTACGTGTGCTCCCTGCTGATGTAATTCCTCTTTATAAGCTAAATCCTAATCTATTTGGACCTTGTATTAGTACATTGCAATTGTACAGCTGTAATTCCTGTTTATGTAGTTTTCATGTATGTTCTGTGTATTTTTTACTCTTCTTGACGTGGAGCCTTTGCAAATGAGTCTATGACTCAAAGGATTGTAATTCCGATTTTATTCAATAAACAATAAACAATACATTCATTTGGCACTAAGTGGAAGTAGATTATCTCTGAGTTAAGCTTTTTGTTGCAATATAAGGCTAGGCCACCACCCCTGCTGGGTTTATCCAACCTGTGGAGGTTGTAAGAGGGGATGACTATCACCTGTGAGAGCATGGAACTATTTAACCAGGTTTCTGAGAGTACGAAGACAAAAGGTTTAGTGTATGGAGCCCAGGTTTTTACCACGTCCAATTTATTTAGTAGACTACGCACATTTAGTTACATTATCTTTAGACCTTAAAGGGAGGCAAATTCTGTGGGGGGGGGGAGTACCTGGGAGAGGGGCCCTGGGTTTACCTTCATGTTGCCTGAGCATAATAAAAGAATAATAATAGAATAAGAATAATACATTTACATAAATGGAGAGCGCTATGATCAGACCTCTGGTGGAAGGATTTTGTCCTAGCCTTACTACAAGTAGTGGTGGTAGGAGCAGTGAAGGGTGGCTTTCTGAGGTAGGTCTAGTGTAATGAGAACTGCCCTCACCTTAGTTAGATATACATAAGTTAACTGTGCAGTCAGGACTGCATAGCTCCAGAGTGAGCCAGGAACTTTTGTGAGATTCTGATAAGATAATGTAATGGGCTTTGGGTTGGTGCAGTTTGGGGGTAGCGGTATCAATAGGCAGCCGAAGAGGGTTAATATTCCTAACAGCCACATTGCACATGTGCCATTCTTCATCTGGGAAAAAAATCCAGGAGCAGTGTGTATAAATCATGCGATTCCTCTTAGCGTAGCTCATCTGAAGAAAACGATTTGGAAATCACAGTCACAAATAACCTCAGATGGGATAAGCACTGTGAGTGTGTTGCAAAAAATGTGGTCAAATACCAGGATGCATTGCCAAAAACATTACTAGCAGAAATAGAGAGGTGATGGTACTCATGAATAGATCTTTGGTGAAGCCACATCTTGAATATGGAGTATAGTTTTGGCATCCTCATACAAAGAGGGAGATGGCAAGGCTGGAAGGAGTTTACTAGAATGGTTAGGGGTATACAGAATATGCCTTGTGCAGAAAGATTGGAAGAGCTTGATATGTTCACCTGGAGAGGGAAAAAGGGGAGCATGATCTTAACTTTTAAAGCATCTAAGAACTAGTCCCTCTTTGAAACTTTAGGCCTTAGGGAAAACATTTCCAGGAAAAGTCTGAGTTGTTAAAGTATACAAATGGCCAGGGAAATATTTAAGACAGGAACGATTGGTACACACAGCATCTAATATCACTGTGGAATGGTCTCCCAAAGAGCATTGTTAGGAGCAGTCATTTGGTCACTTTTAATTCCAGATTCACAAATATATGAGGAACATGGCCCTGCATGGGTATACCTAGTGAAAACTAACAGAGAATTCACATTGGCACATTGCCTTCTTTTGCCTGTACCTTTGTTATGTTGTCCTATGATTCCTATGTTCACACGTTCCTACATTAACGTTGCAAAAGACCATTGATCTGAGTCTAAATTGGGGGTTGTGTGCATTGACCAGACTTCGTTATCTATATAATCTGGTGAGTCAGGCTCATTGCAATCACCTAGGCCAAAGAGCTCATCCAGTTTGGTTATGTTAAATTCATCTGATAGTGTTTCCATTTCAAGAGTGGCCTCAGTGTCTCCATTAACCTTCTGGCTAGCTGCTGTTAAGATAAAGCTGCCTTTAGCAATGCAGTGTGTAGTAACCTTAGGAATAATGAGGCTTGTTTGTTGAGTCATAAGGCATCAAGCAAACTTTTTTTATTATACAAGTGGCAGGACCCTCACTTCTATGGCGTGCACATAATACCTCTTAAAGACACAAATTACTCCTTGATCAGGTGGCTATATCAAACATGTAGGGCCTGATTCTACAAGAGATAGGTCTGGCATAACAGCACTTACACCAAAAAGAATGGCGCAAGTAGCAAGTTACACCAGCAGTTGCGACATGCGTGATTCTACAATGTGGCCTGCAACATGTCACAGGCCACTGCACCACAGAGCAGTTACCCCAGCAGTTGCACCATAAACCCCCTGCGACATGGCACTAGGGGGTTTATGGTAGCAGTAGCACCCTATTCTAGTAGAGCAGCAACAAAGTCCCCAATGTTGGGATTCTACAAGAACCCCCGGAGGAGAACTGGCAATGTAGGTTACACCAGCATTTAGCTGGTGTAACTGTACATATGTCCTCTGGGGGTTCTGTAGCCTGCTGTACCCATTCCAGGATGTGCCCCCCCATGCCCAGAACACCCCCGTTGGTGCCCAACAGGGCAGCCCATAACCCCCCAGCCCCCAATCCCCCTTTGCAAACATACCCAGCTGGGCATCTCACACCCCAGCCCCAGAATGCTCAAACCCCAAATGCCCTGCAGGGCAGCCCACACACATCATGCCCCAGACCCCACACTGCTGTAGTGGCCAAGTGAGCTGTGTCCCCCATCCATTCCCGACCTGATATTTTGTGGAAAATGTTTAAAGCGTAAATTTCCAAGATCCTGGTAGTCTAGTGGCCTCCACCCACCCCACCCAGCAGTGCCAGTTCCCACCACCATCCCAGCCGGCAGCTGGCACAGCCCACCTCTCACCTCCATGGCCAGCCACCGACTGAGCACCGCGCAGCGCTACTGTATAGTCTTGCTCAGAAATGAATGAATACTCATTCATTTCTGGCGAGGAGATATACAATGGCGCTCATCTGATAGCTCATCGCTGTGGAAAATGAGAAATAAACTGATGCCAGCTAAAAGAAAGTGGAGAAGACGTGATGAACTAGCATTGCTGGGTGGGTGGGTGGGGGCCACTAGACTACCAGGGATCATGGGGGAGTTTAATAGTTTTCCTTTGTGGCACTGAATTCGGGTCAGGGACTGGATCGGGGGGGACGCAGCTGCCCTGTGGGGCTTTGGGGGGGCACTTACACTTGCTAGGGGGGCTGTGACTTGCGACATGCCCCTCGGGTATGCCCTTTGATTGGTGTACCTGTCCGCATGTCGCAAGTCATGGGACTTAGCCTCAGAGACCCTGCCCCTTCTAGAATAGGGTGCAGGGTCCATGTCACAACGGCGTTTGGTGCAAGTCACCTTTTGCGACGACTTACGCCAAGCTTCTAGAATCAGGCCTGTAGTGTTTAGCAACAAAATTATGAGTCTGATATTTTTAAGTCCATTTAGATGTGGATTCCCCCTAAAGTTGTCTAACTGAAATACTTTTTTTCCAAGACCAAAGCTTGTGATCTCATCTGTTGATCCACTCTGTAAAAAGTTCCCCCATCATACTCATGGTACAGTCATTTCTGTAAATGAGAAGCAGATGGCAGACACCACACAGGTACCTGGGTCCAGCAGATTTTCCCACAATGTTAAGTTTGCATTTATCAGAGCCATCCATATTGCAACAGCACATTCCTGATAGCTATTCCATAGCTTTTTTCAGCCCCACAAAGTTTCCTAAGTTTATGTTAATGTACTATGTCCTATGCAGAAGAAAAGCCCAGTGTTATCACTTTTGTAAATTTCTGATGGTTCATGGCCATTATGTATATTGGACTGCATACAGTATCTTTCAGCCATGCTTCAGCACTTTCCATATCGTCCTTCATTTTTTACTGCTGTAGTGCAGAGGTCTGTAGACGTTTTGCTAGGACAGTAGAAATAAGGAGCTCCCCTAATACCTAACGGGCTTCATTTAATTGGATTTTGTAGCAATCCCTCCGCTCAGCAGTCTGTTTACTGCATTATATTTTCTCTGTTAGTCAGTGTTTCCCAGTGAGGAATGCGGTTTAGATTTCTCAGATCAACATAGAAACACAGCTTTAGGCTGTAATTGCTCTGAATCATTTTGGGGGCATAAAGGATGGATTGTGCTATCTCCACTGATTTTTACAATGTAAGTGTTTTCTAAAAATGAGGGCTGTTTTATAAAGAAATCTGCTCTTGAAAAAGTGTAGCTTATAACAGAATGTGCCTACTACAGAGCTCACTGCATTCCTGGCAGATGAAACTTGAGCTGTCTGTTGTCCTTGTCTGCAGTTAACCCTTTGCAGTTCTGGTCCCAGCTTTGCTGCTGGCTTGTCAGAGCATCTTAAAAATGGAGACTATAAAAAGTCCTTTGTCTGTTAGCTGCTGCTGCTTTTGTAGACCTCTTTTTAACTCATACTGAGCTATCTTTGGGGCAAAAAAACAAACAAACAAAAAAAAACAGATACATGTGCAATAGCCAGAGAAAGTGTTGCCTTACTTCTTAACGTGAGATTTCCTATCTGCCCCCCTCCAATTTATTCTGCATCTTATGAACTGAGTATAATGTTTGCTGGTTACAGTGCATCATATATTATTATTAATCACATCAAATTTTGTTATAGTGCACTTCTCATTTTGAATCGGTGTGCTTTACAGTAACACAGTCTTAAATATCAGTAAAAACAAGTAATACAAATTCATACAGATCCAATTAAAAATCTTCAAAAGCTCGATCAGATAAAAAGCACTTCAGCTCCATATTAAAGATTTCAGTAGAAGCACTATCACATAGTGAATGAGGGAAGGAGTTCCAAAGGCACGTGCCCCAGAAGATTTTAAACAAATCTTTGGAACCTCCAATAAACCCTCATCACTGGAGTGTAGAGGGCGAATGGGGCGGTAGGGGATTGGGAAGTCTTGCAGGTAACCAGGCCCCTGGCTATGCAGGGCTTTATAGGTCAGCATTATGAAATTATGCTTTAAAATCTCATTGAGCAATGTGGAATATTACCTTCTCCATGTGGGACAGAGGGTTTCTGAGAGGTAAAATGAGTGACGTACCTTGCAATGTGTGACAGTTGAGAGGCATGCTGAGCTGGGCTATTTGGGGTAAATAACCCCCCCAAAAAACATCCAAAAATAAGTGTTATGCATTTAATTAAAAGAGGGTCATTGGTGGTGCTGGGATACCATGCAATGTCTAGCGCAAAAACGGTGAACCTGGAGTCAATGACAGTGGGAGTTTTAAGTTTGAATCCCACCACTACCCCTGGTTAACTGTGTGACTTTCAGCAAGGCACTAGACCTCACAAGGCTTCCTGTGGATTCTGTGAACTTGGCTTCATGACAAGCCATGCCTCACAATCTTCTGTCACTTGCTGAAATGTGGGGCACATTGGAGATCCCAAATGTGAGAAAATGTGAGATGCTGTCCCTCAACACATGGGACACATGATTAAATGGAGCTGCAAGCTCAGATGTGGGAGATATGGAACATACTGCAACTATAGTACCTGGAGAAAGAAGGAAGGGGGAATCAGTATCAACACCAACTGGAGTTAGCTGTCTGCAAGTTAACCCCTTGCAATCCTGGTCCCGGCTCTGCTACAAACAAAAAAAAATAATAATAAAGAAATAAAACACAGACCCCTATGACAGCTCACCCAATATGCCCTAATCACCCTGATCCATTGAAGTTAGTCAGCTGTCTACAAGTTAACCCCTTGCAGTCCTGCTCCTAGCTCTGCCACTCAGCAGTGCCACCTCTTCCTTTGCAAAGGAGCAGCTGGCTTGTTAGATCAACTTCACAAGAAGCCTTAATAATTCAGGCATCCTGCCCCTTGCCAGACTTTGATGCCTGTGAAACTTCTCAAGTTCTGGGCAAAATGTCTTTTTGTGCTTGTGGTGCTAAATGATGCTTTGTCTGAGATTTGAACATTTTCACCTACCGGGTTCATGAGGTTTGGCGATAAGAAGACTATGTTGAAAATTTGGGGTTGAAATCTCAAAAAACAAGAAAGTTATGAAGCAATGTTGAAATTCTTCAATGTTTTCTTATAAATTTGCTACCAGTATTTTTCCAAATGTAGACCTCATATTTTCAACATAGCCGTTTTAAACCCACAACATGAACAAGGCAGGTGTAGTTCTTCAAACCCACTCCAAAACATTTTTTTTGGCTACATACAGGGCAGTTTGAAAGTAATTTGTTAAGCATGAAAGAATTCTGCAATGTTGCTAAACCCAGGACCTCAGGGGCAGCAGCAAAGCAACATGCCAGGGGTGAATGCAGTATCACATTATTTTTATATGGACCACTTACATCACATAATAGCAGAAAAGATAATGGGGGAAATAAGGTCTGAAACAGAATCCACAGCTTCTGAGTGCTTATAAAGGAATGTTTGTGTTTTGCTTTACAGTTAGTGGATATTGAGTAACTGGGTGTTGTCATGGAAGCAGACACACCTTCCCCCTTCCCCATGTTCTCTGCTAGGGTCGTTTTGATTTGGCTGTATCGGTAGGTTCTTCACCCCCCACCCACCATGTTCTGTGCTAGGCTATTTTGATCTGGCTGTATAGGTAGGTTATCCACTCCCCCATGTTCTATGCTGGGGCTGTTTTGATCTGGCAGTATAGGTAGTTTCTTGTATTACACTAACACACCTGACAATTTATGTGTAAACCTTTCAAATACCATTGAGTTCTACAGACATGCTGGACTCTGCACAGGGATGGTCTTATTAAACTACCTTCAAGCATGTTGTATTTTAAGTATCTATTTATTATTATTAACTATTATATGTCAGTGAGATCCAGTTGCTAGCACTCTCGCCTAGGAGTCACTCTCATAATAATCATGTGTCAAAGTCTTACACATAGAACTTGTTTTTGTTTAAATACAGCCTTTGTTGTGGATTTGCATTTGTGCATTAAATTACCCAGTTGAACTGTATGGTCACTGTCTACCCTGAATGCTCTCCACACTAGGATTTTTGTGACTATTTTGAGTTTTAGTTAGTCTCCAAAGAGCACTGCCTCTGCATCACAGTGCAAAAGCCTTCTTTGCATTTTTGGGGGAACATAATACTATTTATGTAAAACTACTATGTTTTAGAACACACACACTGACAAAATTAAAAAAGAAAAACATCAGTAGAATCAATGTGTGACAGGGTGATTTTTTTTTAAATCTCCACAGTGGCAATTGACAACTCTTTCAGAGGCATTCCAGCATGAACAAGTTTAGTAATAAAATGCAGCCATCCCTATTTTACTTTATTGTTTTATTGTGTACATTTGTGTTCATGAAACAGAGTACTTGTACATATACAGCCCACCTGGTGATATAAGGAAAAGGGGGGATTCATCTCCTGGTATTCTCAACTAATCTTCTTGGCTGATTTCTCTCGTATTTACCCGACAGTGATATGCACATCTGCACTGAACAATCTAACATGTGGATGCCACTTTTTGTTAGGCAGTGAAACTGTGGATCAATGTGCCATTTTTTTATTTAAAAAAAACTGCAGATGTTATCACTCAGCCTATTATGAGTGATTCAGCTGTTCTACACAGAAAACACTTTTTCATGCTCTAATGAGAGTGCCACCTGTGCAGAACAGCTTTTTTTTTTTTTTCCGGTGTTTATGTGAAGCCAAACATAGAAGACACTTCCATTCTAGTCTTGATTACTTCTGTGTTTAGCTAGACATTAACCCCTATGTAGAAGCACAGATGTCTAAGCCCCATAGCTGCGTAGTAGTCTAGAACTGGGACTGGACTTGGTAACAGGTAGGAGAACTGACCTCAGGAGAAGTGTCTGCATCTAAGCTCAGCCCTTTGATCAGCCTTCACAGTTATCCTCACCAGGACATCCAGCTAAGCCTTTCCAGGAGTAATTGTATCAGCGATCCACATTTCACTGACCTGTCTGCTCAATGGACTCAGCAGATTCCTTGGTGCAGTTCCTCGCTTTCCCCCCAGCAGTTTTGAACAAAGACCACTTTGTTTGGGCATTTACAGAAGCATAGAGAAAATACAAATGATATAAACTTACGGCATTTTTGATCATGTGTGCACCTGGTGTATGCCTTGTATGCCATTAGAGAATTGGAAGTCTCTATAAATATTATCTTTTGCTGTTTATGAGGTATTCAAGCAGCCTGTATTGGTGATGCATTTGTATATTTTTCCCATGCATCTGTCTTCTTGTCAAATTTCACACTTGGCTGGGTTGTCACCCTGTCATTGATCATCTCCTCCTCCTCATCTGGGAAGAAATAAGTGACCCCGACACAGAGCTCATGCTTTTCGATGCTGGTGGGGTCCTCTGTGAGCAGCTCACTATTATTTAGGTGGGTGATCTGATCCAGTTGATCTCCCATCAATGACACGGCACAAAGGAAGTCAAGAAGAGGCAGCCAATCTAGAATCTTAATGTACAAAATGCTTCATGCCTGAAACACTGGAGTGCTGTGTTTGGTTTATCAACTGCAGCCAGAGCACATACGACTTCAGAGAGCCACAGCCCCTCGGATTATTACTATAAGGACCATGTGGGGAAGGGCAAGGAGGTCAAATTGTCAATGCATGCACAAAGCAGGCTAACCCTTGGAAACCTGGGAACAGACTTTTGTGACACCCCTGCTAATAAAACTGTTACAGGCAGGTGATAGGGGTGTCTCAGAAGCAATTACTGAGAACTAAGGAGCTGATGGGAGTATCAGGACCATCTCAGGACAGTGGGATGTAGTGCATTTTAGGGGTCCAACCCCAGAACTATTGGTCCAGTATGTCTAGGTTTAGGTGCAACTTCACCTGGTTATCGATGTTTTACAGGGCTTGACCTTTGATAGTAAATTGTGCATACAATGATGTATGACTATTGTAATATTGTATATGGGAAACTGAAGGAGGCAGATTTGCAAACATGTCTGAGAGAGTAGGTTTGTGTTGCTGCTGCTGTAAAGCTGTGGATATCCCCATATACAATATAACAGTAGTCACACATCGATGAATGCACAATTTACTGTCAGAGGGCAAGCCCTGCAAACATCGATAACTAGGTGGTGTACCTAAACCTATGCATGATGGACAAAATAGCTATGCAATTGCACCCCTTAAATATAACACATCACAATTAGACAACAACATAAGCCAAAAGTAGACTATATTAATTAAAGTATTATATGTTTTGAAGGACTTCTGTAACAAAAGAAAAAAAAAAAACTAAAACTTTATTTCATGTTAATGCACAGCAGCCATGTTGGCTCTGACCAGAGTTTGTTCTTCATGTTCCTGCTTATAACTAATATTGTGATAGCCATTTCATCTTTGTAGTCACCCTTCTTTGTTGGAAAAAACAGCTTTCCTAGCCCATTGACCAAGTGCTTGGCCTTGCCTTTTTTGCAGTGGGCCGATAATCACTGCCTAGTGATTACAAGCATTCGCCAAACATCAATGTAAGGCACATTCAATCTCAGTGACTTTTCCCTCTCTGATTCTTTTTCGCTCTGGATCTGGATTTAACTGACACTTATTAAATAGTTTATGTTTGGCCTTGAGTAATTCAGAGAGAGTGGATCTTGAAATGACAATGTGCAGAGACAGCTTATGAATACTCATGTTAAGTAAAGTCTCCATCTCCTCTATAATTATGATTTTTCAGGACAGAGAAAGAACACTCTGCTTTTGATCCTTGCAAGCAGTCATAATCAACAGCAGCAGGTAAATTAAGTGAGAATGGCAAAATGAGTGAGTGAAGTGAGAACTGCAAAGTGATTTATAATATATATTATATTTATTATATACTAACAAGGTAATTAACAGCTCGCAGATGAAGTGTTAACATATGCCTGTTACTCAAAGGTGCCAACTATAAGCAGGACTATGAATACAATATATTGGGTAGAGAATGTATTGGCACATATTTCTGGTTTGGTAACAAAATATCCATTATAAATGATTGTCCAGTTAAAGGTGTACATTATAAGTGGCGTGCACACTACCATGTGATGGGATGCTGACCAGTAAGAAGACAGAATCAGCCAGATCCCATTTTATAAGCCATTGTAACACATTCCTTGTGAAACCTGTGGTACAGTATACACACATGGTTTTCACTAGCTGAAGTTTGATTCAACGGTGTTATAGTAGATGTATGAAAGAACAAATACTGTCCAATAATTCTTGAGCTAAAGGCTCTTCTTGAACTTTGTTGGTCTATGTACAGTACTACTACAGTACTATAGGACTACTGGAGCCTTTATATTGTATGTTTACACAAACCTTTTTTTTTTTTTAGATTTTTATTAGGTGGGTAAAAAATTACTTGCCTTTCCTTTGTCTTTAAAACTAAAAACAAATTAGATGGATTAAAAAAAATAGCTTTAAGATCAGTTCTGATCTGCAGCATAATACCATATATATGATTCTCACTGAACAAGTAAACAAAAGAAAAAGGAATCAAATAGGATGTCATTCAATTGAATGAAGTGCCAGGTCACTTTAAATTTTTATTTTCCAAGTTTTATTTTTATTTTCAAAGGTTGAACATACGCCTATAAATAGAAAGAAACTTGACACCACTGAAGATTGCTCTGCTTATCTATAGGCCAGATGCAGTGTAGGTGGGTGTAACACAGACCTGATGGCACTATTCTTTACTTGGGGTGAGACAGAAAATTGATTCATTCTATCTGTGAGAAAAGACTGGTCACTGAAATTTATTAATGTGTGTGTGTGTGTGCCCAGTGTAACTGGGACACCTCTAAATGCATTTCTCTTGTGACCTGAGCAGGATTCTGTTATGTCTTTGAGAGAAGTTTAGACTGAAATTCTATTATATAGTTCAGGAATAATAGAAGCAGTGGTAGAAGGAAATGTTTATGCTGGTGAACTCTCACCACTAGATTTGCAAGTGGTAGAACTGTTATCTAGATTATGGAAGTCTCTTATGGCATTAAATGGAGAAAGATGATTAAGGTGCAGGGGGACTTTCATAAAATGTTGTTAGACAACTGAGCTCTGATGGGTTCCTGCCCAGTTTAACCACTACATAGAAGGACTTTGTCTTCTGGGACTCCATGTTCTTTGTTAGTTGCCAGTGTTCTTAGCAAATGAAAAATAAACCTTTTTTGTTTAGTGTGAGCTGTATGAATGATGGTTTAGTGAGTAGCAGTGAGCATTAGGAGCTCTGCACCCAAGTGTGAGGCTGGTCCCAATTTGCTTAGTGTGTGCAAAAACATTTTTTTTTACTTTCTGTTTAATCAGTATAGTATATTGCAGCGAAATAATTTTGCTTACTTCAAGGCTGACATTTTCTGTATTTAGAAATCCCAGAACCCTCTACAGAGGACATCAGATCAGGACTGCAGTAGTGGGAAATTCAATAGCCTGCAGTGCATGTTAGAGTTTCATAAATACTGGTCTATTGTCTGCCTGTCCCACTGTCCTCTTGGGGCTAAGTAGTCACAGAGGACTGTACCTAGCCCTGGGAGAACACCATGACTGGCCAAACATCTGATCTGAGCTTAGTAAAGCTCTACATACATTGCAGGTGGTTTGATGCCAACTGCAGGCGATTCTGTGATTTGTAGTTATAGAAAATGTCAGCCTGGAAGTAGGCACAATTAGTCTGATGCAATCTACTATACCACAGTAAACAGTAAGTAAAGAAAAATGGTGTTTGCACACAAAGTGCAAATTGGAACCAGCCCCACACTTTGTTGATAATTGCTCCCCTTTAAAATGCATTTAATCTGGGAGACTGGGATTTCCATGTGATCACAGGAACTTTAATTTGGAACTGGCTGAAAGATAATGTCGAGGCCCTATGCTTCTGGCGCGGGGGGGGGGGACTTGCCTGGTATTTATACAACCTCTGCTTAGCCGACTAGTGCTGGGCAAAAGTTGTGAATTCCCCTTGACAGGAACTTTTTCGGAAGTTTGTTAACTTTCACATTATTTTCCAAACTTCCGCCTTTGGCAGATCAGAAATCTTCCGAATGTGTTTGGCAGATTTTTGCCCTGTTCTTCAGAATTTTTTTTGCTGACCTATGAACAATACACATGAACTGCAAAACTAAGCCACAATTTATGTAATTATTCCACAGCTCTGATAGAAAAAAAACTTCACCTGGTGTCTCTAGTGTCAGCCTCGCACCCTCTAGTTGCTGGCCCCATAAGATTTGAAAGTCTCCCTGGTGTCTAGTGGCACCCCTACCCTCCTACCACTGTACCCCTATGAAATACATGTTTCCCTTGTGTCTAGTGGCATCCTTCAAGTGCGCGCCCTCTCATTGTATATTGCAGCTGGCCAAGGTGGTGAGAGGCCTATGCCGGTTGCCCTGTGGGCTCCCCGTGGTAGTGCAGCAGCTAGTGGGCTGAAAGACTATGAAAAAGGGGGCGTACAGTGATAAGAATGAGTATTATTGGGCAGCTCAATATGAGTGACTCAATAACACCACTCATAGTTTAGAGTGACTGTCAGAAAATGTCGATGAGTAAGATACAGCGAGTGTAGCACTGAGCTACACCTGCTGAAACAGTATATCAGGATTCATTTGGCCAAGCCCTGCTGAGCCTACCATTTGGTGTAGTGACTTTTTTTCCTGGGGCTTTTAGTTTTCTTCTATGTTTTCCCCCCCCCGAGTTAAGAATCCTAATTTTGGGGGGTGTGGGGACTTGTCCCCCACAAAGGGGTGTGTGGGTGGTGTAGCTCCCCACATAGAAATAGTTATTTTGGGTTCCAGGTTTTGTGGTAGTAAGTGGCTATCACTATTTGCGATAGTCGGTGTTCGGTTGTTCGCCCTTTTGATGTTGTGCAGTTTTGTAGTCGCTCTATGTGATCGTCGTAGTTAAAGACTCACCATCATCACATAAAACCAAAAGGAAGGGGGTGGCAGGTTTCTATAATCAACCCAGTGTGGGCGGTGCAGTGAGGCTACAAGACACCAGGAAAACATGTATTTAATAGGGGGCTGGCAATTAGAGGGTGGGAGGTGCCACTAGAAACTAGACACAAGAGAAGCCTTTAACTTCTGGGGGCTGTGATCAGAGGGTAGGAGTGCTACTAGACACCAGGGAAACTTTCATTTCTTATGGGGTCAGTGACCAGAGGGTGCGGGACACCACTAGAGACATCAGGCAATGTTTTTTTTTTCTGTCTGAACTGTGGAATAATTACATGAATTGTGGAGCCAAGAAACATACCAGGGTATAAAACAGTTACATGTATTAAAAGAACGAAGATCCCAACAGAGCACAATAACAATTACATAAATAAGGCTACCCTGCCAGGGAGGGACGAGTTTACCAGGTTAAACAGGTGTGCAAAAAGTCCCAAACAGGAATATACTATCCCCACATGGAACAGATCAGGGCAAGGGAGGCTAAGCAAGGTACACAGTGAGAGAGTTACGGCTGAAAACTATCATGTGCAAGAGCAAATGGACAAGCCATTTAAGTATTTCCATGATGCAGCTTTAAAAAGCCCATGTGAGGGGAGGCTGAGAATGCCAAGTGGAAGAGAATGGTACATCTCCAGTGCAAAGCTGGAGAAGGCCTGTTCACCCCTCTTGATGAAACACCTGGGAACTAAGAGGGGGGATGGACTAGACAATCTGAGCAAGTAGCATTGGTGAGGAGAATATGGGAGAAATACGGCTGGGACTAGGGAGGAACATGGGTGGGACCAGGGACGAGGAGGAGGATCTCCATAGATTGTCAATGAAGTAACCATGGGATTAGGAGTGGGAGATGGAAGGTGATAGCCAACCCAGAGCAGCCTACAGGGAGCGGTGGTGGGTTAGGCAATTGGACGATTGTGAAAAGTGAAAGATGCTGTTATAGATCACCTCCCACTTGTGAAGAACAGAATTGGAGGCATGTGAAAAGACCAGTTGGCCATACTGAAGTCCTGAGAGGAGGATGCCTTTGGTAATGGCAAGCCTGGCCATGGGAACAAGGAAGGGATGCACCCTATATGCAAGCCTGTTGTGATCAAAAGAAAAAAATACTGGAAAAAACTCATGCATTTCTGGACTCAGGTTATTTTTCAGTTATTTTTTTCTTTTGCTCATATTTCTGCCATTTTTGCCCATTTTTGGACCCTAACTTTTGGGTCAGGCAAGTTGCTATATCACTTCATGACCACATACATGGGCATCTTGTAAATCCAACTAGCAAAGTTTTTTTTTTTTAACTTTCTTTGTTCCTCCTTCTCCGGCGACTGAGGCATCTCTTGGGTGGACCCACTTGACCCTTCCTCCACTGCCCACCTGAACCTTCCCCCCGACTGAGAAATTGGTGCTGGTCCTCCCTTCTCCCACCAGCCCTTTATGGGAGGAGGTGGGGACCTTGGAGAGTAGAGTTAGGGTTGGGGCCAGTACTGGACGTGTGGGCTTGGCCACTGGGGTTCCACCATTGCCTCCCCAGCACTGGGGTTTTTCCACTTTTTCCAGCCCCCAGGCAGAGGATGTGCAATGCCATCCAGCAGTGATGTGTGCGCTCCTGCCCATGTCCACAGGATGGCCAGCTGACATTGTCCCCTTGCCAGTCCCCGACTGCAGTGCACCCAGCCTCCACTGGATGTGGCTAGCATCGCGGGACAGGAACCCTCTCCCTCCCAGAAGAGCAGAGCAGTCCATTGGATGCTTAATCCTCTCCTCCCCGACTGACCCCAGCTCCCCGGGCTTGTTCCTGAACCCTGGTTGTCAGCGTGATGCAAAAAGGGTTTTTGAGGTCAACACATTACAAGTCACATTTACAAAGTGCAACTTACAGTATGTGTCTGTGAGATGGGATGACAACTTGGCCACCCTGAAAATGTGAGCCCCAAATGACCACACATGGCGAACATGGACAAAGTTAAAAAAAAAGAAAAAGAAAAAATAAAGTCCAGCTATATGTGTGAGGCAAACAAAAGGGGTTGGGATGCAGGGGTAGCTTCAGGACACCTGTTGTCTGGTGTGCTGTGCATCACTATGTACAGCAGCTGCTTTGTGAGTGGCCCACAGGGCCACTTGTGAAGCAGACTACAGGTTTGGTGCCATGTGTGTCATCATGCACTTGCTTCAGTAGAGGTAATTGAGATTGACATCATGCTTCAGGACAGGACTTGCAAGCACCAAGTACTATGGTTATCTATCTTATGTAACACCATTTAACCCCCTCCCCTTTATGTCTAGGGGTCCTGATGGTAATTGGTATGGGGGGTTGCAAACCAGAAACCTTCCATACATCAGGCCTACAGCTCAAGTAAAAAACACAAAGCCTTACCTCACCTATAGACCTCATACAGTGTAGTGCGGTTCTTTTTCTTTCCCAGTAGGCTGTGGGTTACACACCTGTACCTTCAGGCTGAGCCAGGGTGTTCGGAGGCTGAATCTTTCTTTAGTGGAAGAATATGGTTAGTTCATTTAAACAATTTCAGCAAACATGAAGTAAAAGAGGTAATAAAGAAATGTAATTTTGTTTCTATTTAAATTGATAAATAAATAAAATGCGTAGCTCCAAGGAGACAAGAGACAAAGGGGCCATAGGGCATATACTGGAGGTACAAACAGTACCAGGCTGAGAAAGTGTTTAGAACAGGCCTAACTAATAGACCTGGTGCAGACTCCACACAGATAACCTGAGCCAGAGTAAAGCGCAACACCTTAGAGGGTACAATGAATGACCTAAACTAGTACTTGGGGAGTGCCTTACTCCACACCCTGAAGTAACCCAAATCGGGGATGCAGCCTTTAACACACCACGGCCACCCTGAAAATCTTGCCAGAGAACCAACCAATTTGTGACCCTCCTCCAACAGAGACAGAATACAGGGAAAAGCTATAGCATGTTTGACTCGGCTCATAGAAACATATATTTTGATGGCAGATAAAGACCGCTTGGTCCACCTAGTCTGCCCATTTCCCTACCTACTGGATAAGCTGCAGATCCTAGTTAACCAACCGCCTATTTCTTCTTACCACCCTCAAGAATAACCTTATGTCTGTCCCATGCATTCTTGAATTCCCCCACTGTTTTTGACCCCACGATCTCCTCAGAATGACCATTCCATGCGTCCACCACCCTCTCTGTGAAAAAATACTTCCTCACATTGCCCCTGAGCCGTTCCCCCTCTATCTTCAAATTGTGTCCCCTTGTTCTTGCACGTCTGTTTTTCTGAAAGATGCTACCCTCTTGGACTTTGTTGATTCCCTTGAGGTACTTAAACATTTCTATCATGCCCCCCCCCTTTCCTTAAGGGTATACATATTAAGCTCCTTTAGTCTCTCCTCACATGGCTTCTGTTGCAGAGTCTGCACCATTTTAGTTGCCCTCCTCTGGACTGCCTCTGTCCTGTCTATGTCCTTGAGGAGATGGGGTCTCCAGAACTGGACACAGTACTCCAGATGGGGTCTCACCAACTGTCTGTATGGAGGGATAACAACTTCCTGTTTTCTTCTGGTGATGCCTCTTCCTATACATCCCAGTATCCCCCCAGCCATCTCTACTGCCTTCTTACATTGCTTGATAACCTTTAGGTGATCTGATATGCTTACCCCCAGGTCCCTTTCCATTTTTGTTGTTGTTACTACCCCCCCATTGTGTACTCTTCCCCTGGGTTTTTGTTTTCCAGATGCATTACTTTGCACTTCTTTGCATTGAATCTAAACTGCCATACTTCTGACCATTCCTCCAACCTTGTCAAATCCCTTCCCATCCTTTCCACCCCCCCTTGTGTACCAACCCTGTTGCAGATCTTTGCTTCATCTGCAAAGAGGCATGCTTTTCCTTCCAGTCCCTCTGCAATGTCACTTATAAAGACATTTTAAAAGGACTGGACCCAGTACTGAACATTGCAGTACCTCACTAGTAACCCCCCCCCTTTCTTCAGAGTTATTACCTTCTGTGTCCTGTTGTCCAGCCAATGTTTTACACAGCCTAACAGCCTGGTACCCACTCCAAGGCTGGCTAATGTGTTTATTAATCTTTTATGTGGGACTGTGTCAAATGCCTTGCTAAAGTTTAGGTAGGCCATGTCCACAGCCCCTCCCTGGTCTACTACTTTGTCACCCAGTCAAAGAAATCAATTAGATTCTTCTGACATGACCTTCCCACTGTGAATCCATGCTGCCTTGGTCCTTTGCCCCACTTGCCTCTAGGTACTTAACAATTATTTCCTTCAGAAGTGATTCCATCATTTTCCCTTCCACTGAGGTCAAACTGACAGGTCTGTAGTTTCCTGCCTCTGTCTTGCTCCCACTTTTGTGGAGAGGAATCACATCCACCTTCCTCCAGTCCTCAGGTACCACACTCCTCCCTTGATTTGTTAAAAAGGGTAGTCTGTGGTGTCACTAGTTCTCCCCTTGGTTCTTTTAGAATTCTGGGGTAAAGCCCGTCAGGCCCCATTGCTTTGTCCACCTTCAGTTTTAGGAGGTCTTTCAGAACCTTTTCTTCTGTGAAAGGCCTGGCATTAACCCCCCTATCCAGAGTACATCTATTGATTGGATTAGGAACCGCCCCCTCCTCTTCTTCTGTGAATGCTGAGCAGAAGTATTCTTTCAGTATCCCTGCTTTTTCACTGTCTCTTTCTGCCCACCCACTGTCCCCTTTATTCAGCCTCACTATCCCTCTTTTTGTCTTTCTTCGCTCCCTAATGTACCTATAAAAGGTTTTATCCCCCTTCTTAACTGAGTTGGCTATCTTTTCCTCAGTTTGGGCCTTTGCTATTCTGACTGCCTTCTCAGCTTCCTTCTGCTTTAACTGGTACAGTTCTCTGTCCTGCATCTTCTGTGTTTCTTTATACTTCCTAAATGCTATCTCTTTCTCCCTAACCTTCCCCACCAACAGTTTTGAGAACCATAGAGATTTTTTTCCTTTTGTTTTGATACGTTTATTTGCATCACGCAAAGGCTTGTTGCCTCTGTGATGGCAGTTTTGATATTTCCGCATTGTTACTCCATCGCTCCATCTTGCCTGTTTGCTAGTGCTCCTTCCTTACAATTACTCTTACTTTACATTTCTTTTGTGGGCTTAAAATGGGACCTGCCCCAGACATGGGCATGGCAGGCCTGGTAAAACGAGATCCCAAAATGCAATCCACCCAAACTCACCCGGCAGCGTGCCACACCTGGAACGATCTCGTCAGAGCTGCCACCTCCAAGGGGCCGTGTCGCAACCCTGCCACTAGTGTGACAACACCATTGCCATACCTTTCACAAGGGCGCCAGGACTCCCAATCCCAGATCAGAATGGTCTTACCTCCAGGCTGCTGTTCTCCCAGCCACTGTTCTTACAAGGACCCCAGTCCCCAGTGGTCGTCATACTCCTACCACCCTCCCTATCAGAGTTAAAAACATGTAGCCATCAGTGCTAACACCAGCTGGTACCTCATGGGCCGAGGATTTGAAACCCCAGCCCAACTTGCCCTATATCCAGCCTGCCAGCTCTCTTCTTCCTTCCAGAACATCCCTTTTTAAACCCAGGCAAAACAGCAATGCCCCTGCCGGGGGTGGAACAAGTAAAAGCCCATTAAATGGAACCTAACCAAAAGGGAGAATACAGTATAGTAAGCCAGCACCGAGAAGGGTTGCTTACACTATCCCCCCTTTTAATTCCATTTCCTCCTGGAAATAGGGCATCTAGCCATCTAAGGAGGTGCTGACTAAAATGGGTATGTGCACTCCCAACCCGGAACCCCACGAGGGTGCACCAGTAAACCCACAACCTCCCCCGGGCCCTACATCCCAGCCCGGTATGTGGAGATGTTCCTGCCCAATAATTGTAGCTGAAACTGAGAGATTAAGATTACAAAACACTAATGCCAGGATGTCACTTAACAAAGTAACCTAACATGGATGTCAAAATGTTGACAAAATGGTTCAAAAGCAGTTAATACTTTTTTGAAAAAGGAAAAACATTTTCTTCTCACACATTTGCTGAACTGTCCCATGCTCCAGATGCACTCTCACATAGCCCATTCACACCCGCAGCAGTTAGACATGAGGTGGAAACTTGTAAAGTCATCATTATTAATTTTCTTTGGTTCCAACAGGGAACAACCTTTCACTGTAACATAATAAACAGTCACAGTGAGTTAGTTCGAACAGTCCCAGTCCCTAAATTTAAGAAACAGTCCTGCAGCACCATCCACTAGGTACAGTGTCTTTGGTGGATCCTTTCTTTTTAAACTTGAATACAGTCAAATTAACTTGTTGGACTGTCCTGTCAGATCTCAAGTTGCTGGGTGTCTTCCTCTAAATAGGAGGCCCTCCGCCACGGGCATAATAATAAGCAGAGTCTGGCTTGGTAGTTTAATTCACAAGCGAATCAGTAGATATTATGTAATATTTCCTGCAGCAACTGGCCACATTCTGGATGAGGGCATAGTGCTTGAACAAAGTTAGTCCTGCCCAAGGAGATGAGAAGCACAACGATCTAGCTTTCTGGATGATCTCCTGTGATGGTGGGCTGGATGATTCTGACCAAAGTTGCAACTTCTGGACCACACCCCAAAACACCCAATCAGGATGCTTCTGTTCTATAATGTCCCACAGCCTTTCCAAAACATTAGGTTATTCAGCATTTTAATATTCAATGTAGATTCTGTGCCTCACTCATCTGTTTGCTTGTGACCACTGAGGCAGATCTCACACACTGGTCTGCTGGGTGGTACCAGGCTCCAACCATACTTGGGATCTGTATGGCACATTGACTGGGTCAATTTTCAAAAGTCCATTTATTCTGACATGGGTGGTCTTGCACAGTGCCAGGAGGCATGGGTTGTTGTCTGGCAGTTTTAGAGTACGGCACACATAGGGATGAGGGATGGCTTGGTATACCTCCTGATCAGTAAACTGATAGGCTTTAGGAGCTTGTCCAGGGGCAGCGCAGCTGGCACCTCCCACACAATCCTTCTCTCCTGTTCCTCCATTCCCAGTTGATTTGGAGTACTAAGATGGGAAAACTCTACACATGGGGCAGCTGAAGAGCCAGTGTCACCAAGTAGAGGACTTACGGACAACCCTCTGGGCCGGTCACAGTTCTAACTCCCTATCCCCTATCTCTCCCTCTGCCAACAGGATAGTCAACAGTGGTGGGTGCCATGGGATTGGGCAGACAGCTATACCCTACAGCACCCTCGCTAGTGTCCTCCTTCACTATCACATCAGGAACCCCCAAATTTGTCTCCACTGGGGGAGCAGATGGCTTTGCTTCCTCAACTGAATCAGATGACTTGTCTTCCTCGTTTAAGCCCAGGCTCCCATGGGATACCAATGATGCTGCACCCGCTGATGCCACAGTGGGATACAGTCAGGCATATATGTAGGGGGAAAATTCAAATGTTCCCACAGAAGGCCCTCTGGAACAAACAGAGCACAAGGGCAGCAGAACCCCTCCCTCTCCTTGAAATCCACAATGCACACATTTCTCCTCCTCCGCTCTTCTTCCTGCCGACTTCCACAGCCAGGATAATAATGATGCTGGAACGATGGCCTGGGGCTCATTGGAGAGAAACTTCTCAGACATAACTACTTTTTGATTTTCTTCTCACAAATTGCGTTTTTCCACCACAAGCTCAAGGAGAAAATGGCATCTTCAACACACATTCCTCACACAGCTAATACCAGGGTCAATCAGTGGTGTCGCTTTTGCCCAACTGATCACTCCTCCTTACTGCCAGGTACCTTCTCTTACCAGGAGATGAGAAAAGACCACCAAACATCCCACAATGGGGGCCCATAGTGATGCACCACCAAACATCCAAGCCTGCTGCGTCAGCAGGACTCCCACTTCATTCAGTCCACCCATAAGAGCTCGGCCTTAAATCCACATCTCGGATGAGACCCCACATCGATAACACCCCTTGACCCCCCTTTTATGTCTAGGGGTCCTGATGGTAATCTGGGGGGGGGGTACAAACTGGAAACTCTTTCTTTGCATTTCTTTTGTGGGAATAACACAGGACCTGCCCCAGACACGGGCATGGCAGGCCCAAGAAAACGAGATCTGAAAATGCAATCCACCTAAACTCACCCCAGCAGCTTGCCACACCGAGAAAGACCTCCTCAGAGCTGCCACCTTCAAGAGGTCCTGTCACAGCCCTGCCACTGCTGCGACAGCCCTACTGCCATACCTTTCATAAGGCCACCAGGACTCCCAAACCCAAATAATGATGGATTTACCTCCAGTCTGCTGGTCTCCTAGCCACTGTTCTTACAAGGACCCCAGTCCCCAATGGTCACCATACTCCTACCACCCTCCCTATTGGAGTTGAAAACAAATAGCCATCGATGATAACACCATCCAGTACATCCTGGGCCGGGAGTTTGAAACTCCAGCCCAACTTGCCTTATACACAGCCCACCAGCTCTTCTCTTCCTCCCAGAACACTCCTTTTTAAACTCAGACAAAAGAGCAGTGCCTCCAAGGGGGCAGAACAAGGAAAAGCCCATTAAAGGGAACCTAACCAAAAGGGAGAATATGGTATAGTAAGCTAGCCCCGAGAAGGGTGGTTTACAGTTAGTTGCTAAAACTAGGCTAAAGCATCTATTATTAGGGTTACAAAAGAACCCCAGAGCAAATTTCTTTTGTAGTTCTTCTCTATTTTGGGCTCCCCATGGCCCAAACAAATAACATCCCCCTTAATGGGTGGCTGGCTCCCTCTCCCTGGGCTAAGACACAGATATGGCACACTGATGAGTCCTAATGAGGATGAAACATGTGTGTCTGCTGTTCTTGGCCTTTGCTGATTGCACTGTGAGGCCTATTAGCACCATGTAATTCTGCTTAAAGTTGAGCCAGTCCAAATTCTCTCATGGGGATTTGCATATGTTTCCCATGATGCTTTGCATTATTGGGGTATGTGCAGTTGTGTTTTCTTATTATTAGGGTTACACATTAAAAGTCAGGAAATTGAAACACTAAGGTTTAAAGTGTCTGGAACCTTGGCAAATCAGTCATGTGGTGTTCCTCAGGGTTTACGAACATACATGGCAAACTGGTTGACGGGCAGAAAACAGAGAGTGGTGGTAAATGGTATACAGTCAGAAGAGATGCAAGTCACAAGTGGGTTACCTCAGGGATCAGTCCTGGGGCCAGTCCTCTTCAACATCTTCATTAGTGACCTTGCAGATGGACTAGAGGGTAAGGCTTGTCTGTTTGCAGATGACACCAAGATTCTGCAACAGAGTAGATGATCCAGATGGGGTGGGCAGAATGAGAAGAGATCTGGATAAACTAGCAGAATGGTCAGAAGAGTGGCAGCTGGGATTTAATGCAAAAGAAGTGCAAAATCATGCACATAGGGAAGAGAAACCCTGAAGCCACCTATAGGCTGGGAGGGGAGTTGCTAGCAGTCACAAAGGAAGAAAGAGACTTGGGCATCATCATCACTGATGACCTAAAATCATCCAAGCAGACCTCTAAAGCAGTAGGTAAGGCTAGGGGGGTGTGAGGGTGTATTAGTAGGGGTATCACAAGTCGTAAGAGGGAGGTAATAATCCCTCTGTACAAGACACTGGTTAGGCCCCATCTGGAGTACTGCGTGCAGTATTGGAGGCCACACCTTCACAAGGACATTAACCAAATTGAGGCAGTCCAGAGAAGGGCAACCAAAATGGTGCAGGGACTGCATCAGAAGACTTATGAGGACAGATTAACTGAGCTCAATATGTATACCCTGAGCAAAGGAGGGAGAGAGGTGATATGATTGAGGCATTCAAACACCTTAAGGGCATAAACAAGGTGAAAGAGTCTAACATGTTTAAATATAAGAAAATAGCAGGACAAGAGGACACAGCACGAGATTAGAGGGAGGCCGATTAAGGGGAATGTGAGGAAATTCTTTTTCACAGAAAGGGTGGTGGATGCATGGAATGGCTTACCACAAGAAGTGGTGGCTATGAATACAGTGCAGGGCTTCAAACAGGCATGGGATAGGCATAAGGGAGCAATAAAAATGACTATGAATAGATAGGTCAGTGACAGAGCAAAGGCCGATGGCACATTTATAAGGTAGAAAAAGAAATGGGCAGACTGGATGGGCCTTCCGGTCCTTATCTGCCATCAACTTCTATGTACATACGAACATACAAAAAGAGCCAGCAAAAGAAGATCACCTGATCTATCACGTGTGCTCGGTATGCGATGCAGGGACTGGACCTACAATTTGCACCAATGACCCTGCCCCGCCCAACTGTCCCTCCTTCTCCCCACCTTTTCACCTTCCTTGGTCCAAGGGTTCTCTTTGTGCTTGTCCCAGGCTCTCTTGAATGCTCCCTTCATCCTTGCTGATACCATCTCCTCAGGAAGCTCATTCCAGGTGGTCACCACCCTCTCCATATAGAAATGCTTCCTAACAACCCTTCTGAATCTCCGCCCATAAATTTTAGGCTGTGCCCCTTAGTGGTGCTGTTGTCACTCATTTTAAAGAGACCCTCCCTTTTCACTCTGTTAATTCCCTTCATGTACTTGAAGGTCTCTATCGTATCACACCTCCCTTTCCTCTCTTCCAGGGAATACATCCCCAGGGCTACCAGCCTCTTCTCATAGGACTTATCCTGTAACCCTTCAATCCTCTTGGTTGCTCTCCTCTGGACCCCCTCCAGCATGCTGATGTCCTTCTTAAGGTAAGGATGCCAGTACTGCACCCCATATTCTAAATGTGGTCTCACTCATGACCTGTACAATGGTAAAATAACCTTGCTCTGCCTACTACTGAATCCCCTTGCAATACACCCCAGCTTCCTGTTTGCCTTCTCCACTGCCTTTTTACACTGAGAGGTGCATTTCAGGTCACTTGAAGTCACTACCCTTAGATCCTTTTAATCTTCAGAAGCAGTTACCGGAACCCCTCCTATGTAATACTCTGTTCTAGTGTTCTTGGTCCCTATGTGTATCACTTTTCACTTTTTGGCATTGAAACTAAGTTGCCAGATTCCTACCATCTCTCTAGTCTGTTGAGGTCCTCCCTCAGGTCCTGTATCCCTTCCTTGGTGTCCACTCTTCCACAGAGTTTGGTGTCATCCACAAACAGGCAAATTTTGCCTTTAATGCCTTGCCCAATGTCATTTATGAAGACATTGAACAACACTTGTCCCAGCACTGATTCCTGTGGGACCCCGCTGGAGATCTCCTTGGTGCTGGAGAACTCACCCTCAGCCACTACTCTCTGTGTTCTACCACTCAACCAGTTTTCAATCCATCTTACCATATTCTTCCCCACCCCTAGATCCCTCAGTTTCATTATCAACCTTTTGTGTGGCACAGAATCAAAGGCCTTGCTAAAGTCCAGGTATATGATGTCCACTGCCTGGCATTTGTCCACTGTCCTCATTACCAAATTGAAGAACTCAGTCAGGTTCGTTTGGCATGATCTGCCTGCCACAAACCTGTGCTGTCTTTAATCCTGTAGACCTTTTTCCTCTATGGACCGCACCAGCCTTTCCCTTAGTATGGTCTGCATGAGTTTACATACTAACAAGGTCAGGCTGACTGGGTCATCCTTGGCTCCGCTCTTGTGGACTGGCACCACAAGTGCCATTCTCCACTTTAGCAGCACCACTCCTGACCCCCAGAGAGCTATAGAAAAGAACAGCCAGTGACCCCGCCAGATCCTTCGATAACTCTTTCAGCACCCTGTAGCGTATTTTGTCTGGCCCTGAGAATTTGTCATCCTTCAGGTCCCTCAGCTACTCCTTCACTCTTTAAATCTTGATTACCCTATGGCTTCCCCCATCCCCTCCCTCCTTCTCCCTGCCCATGGCACTGGTCCATCCTTTTCCTTTGTAAAGATGGAGCAGAAGTATTTGTTTAATACCTCTGCTTTGCTCCCATCTTCATCAACCCAACCATCCCCCTTCCTCAGACTAACAATGCCATCCTTCCTGTCCCTCCTTTTGCTTATGTAGTGAAAAAAGGCTTTTTCCCCATTCTTTATTCTTTCAGCTGTTTGGAGCTCTTTCCGTGCCTTTGCCTGCTGCACCTCCCTTCTTGCCACTTTAGCTAGCCTCCGGTATGCTTCCTCATCCTCTTTCTTTGCTGTTCTTTTGAATTTTCTACAGTCTGCCCTCTTTTCCCTTACCACTCTGGTCACCTCCCCATTAAACCTTCTTGGTGATCTGGCTTTTGATTTTTTCCTCCTCATTTTGATACAACTGCTTGTGACCTTCTGAATGGTCCTCCTAATTATGGCCCATAATTGATCCACCCCATGCCCTCCTCTATGCTCTACAAGTTTTCCCTTAGCTCTTCTTTTATCTTTTTAAAATTTGCCCTTCTAAAATCCAATGCTCTGGTCTTAGTGGGGATGTCATCCTTGTCTATGTCGAAACTGAACCACACTGTATTGTGGTCACGTCCAGCCAGAGGTTCACTGATTTTGATCTCCTGTACGTGTTCCCCATTAGTGAGCACTATGTCCAGGATTGCCCCTTCCCTGGTTGCATCAGTCACATACTGAGTCATGAAGTTGTTCTGGATTGCATTTAGGATTTTCTGACTTCTGGCCCAGGATGTGGTGGGAGTAACCCAGTCCACTTTAGGCAGGTTAAAATCAGCCACCACTACCCCCTTTACTTTTCCGACTATGATCCTCAACTGGGAACACAGCTCTGTCCTTGTCCTCACCCTGGTTGGTTTGAACAATCATATGATGTAGGGCTGGAATTACCCTAGTAATGGTACTATCTTGACACATAGTGTAAATGACACAGCAGAGGTTGCATAGAGAGTGCTGACATTAGGGTAATGCCAACTCAGCACTGCATGTTCATTCAAACTACAAGGAACACCACACCACTTGTACAGTGCTCTATAGAGTTTTCAAATTCTGGAAGAATGGCAGGTGCATTTGAACAGAGCTACAGTGCCAGCAAAAACAAAGGGCAGCAGGAATGGTATAAATCTAACTGTTTTTACATTTGCTTGTGCTTGCACAAGAAATGTTATGTTACATGAACAGCATTTCAGAGGCGTGTCACTGCCAAGCCAATTGCAGCTGAAGCTGCAAGGGGCTTGGCAGTGCAGACCAATGACCAACCACTCTGGTCATGACACTACTCACTGCTTGCTGGGTGGAAACTTTGTGTACTTGAAAGGAGTCAGCTGCTCCGATCAGACAGTGACTGGCTCATTTCATTTACATAAGGCCGCCCAGGAACCAGCTGAGTGGATTGGAATTTTAGTAACAGCCATTTCATCCCATCCCCGCACTTCACTCTTTTCCTCTTTGTTTTACTTTATTGACAGTACTGTAGGCTTACAAGGATTGTGAGAGAGAGAGCAAGTTAGCTGAACAGAGAACAGCAGCTTGAGTACCACAAACTGTCCTAACTGTATTTCAGCCCTCACCTGGTCAGCAATCCTTTATTTCTGCAGTTACACTACTAGTCATTCAGTGAATGAAATAAATATTTTATTTGTCAAATTAAGTAAAAAAATGCTGCTGTTCTTAGTCTGTTGGTAAAACTCTGAAAATAAAACTATGGGCCAGATATTCAAAAGGGTTACGCCATGCACAATAGGGTTGCTCCAGTGCAAGTCCAAAAATGTGCCATTCTGCAATATTCAGCGGGAGGCAGATGCGCCCCCAAATCACGCTGAGCAAGAGTGCAATGACAATGAATGCATGTGCAACCAAAGGGGGAGGAACCATGCATAAATGGCGCAGTGTGATATTCAACAACATGCGCCATGCGCAATAGGGGAGCAAGCGGAAGTTGCGCGATAGCGGAAATGAGACAAAATAAAAAGGAACAAGGGAGAGGCACAAGAACACTACAGGGAAGACACATGTGGCTGAACTCTAGGCACACACACAGGGCAGGACAGACACACAGGGCAGGACAGGGAAAGGGCACTCTGAGCCCACAGGACAGGGAAGGTGTGGGGAGCCACAGCTAAACACAGTGCAGAAGGGGGAAGTGCCACACAGCACTGAGGCCACCAGAGGAAGGTGTTCCCGGTGCAGGGGAAGTAGCAGCCAGGACAGTAGGGGGAACACAGAAACAGCTGCTAGGGGGGAACGCAAGCAAGGGGCATGGCCAGTGCCACCATCCAGATGGACTTTTAAGTACCTCAGTGGAATCAACAAAGTCCAAGAGGATAGCATCTTTCAGAAAAAGAGACATGCAAGAACAAGGGGACACAATTTAAAGATAGAAGGGGCGGTTCAGGGGCAATGTGAGGAAGTATTATTTCACAGAGAGGGTAGTGGATGCATGGAACAGCCTTCCTGAGGAGGTTGTGGGGTCTAAAACTGTGGGAGAATTCAAGAATGCATGGGACAGACATAAGGCAATTCTTGTGAGGGGTAGGAAGAAATAAGCTGTTGGTTAACTAGGATCTGCGGCCTATCCTGTAGGTAGGGAAATGGGCAGACTAGATGGGCCAAGCGGTCCTTATCTGCCGTCAAAGTCTATGTTTCTATGTTTCTATGAGGCAGTAATGAGGGGGGTGAGAAGGCAGGCAGCAGGGGGACGTTGGCAGTATGCCCTCAACAGGCAGTACTGAGCCTGCACCAGCTTTGAGCTGTACAGCGATACCGAGATCGTCGGCCGGTACCACCTGAATCGAGCAATTCTGAGGTGGCTCTGTGAGCTGTGCAGTGATGTGATGCAGGCACCCACACGACTGAGCCATGCTTTGTCAGTGGAGACAAAAGTGACAGCTTGCATGTGCCTGCTCACCACAGGTACCTTCCAGAGATCAACAGGGGACACCACAGGCATAACCCAGTTGGCCGCGTCACGCCACCTCACCCAATTCCTCAGTGTACTGCTGCCACATGCTGCGGAATACATCCATTTCCCCAGCACACTGGCAGAGTGCACAGTAAACATACAGGAGTTCCACAGGGTAGCATGTATGCCTGGCATGCTAGATGCAATAGACTGCACCCATGTGGCCATCCGGACACCACCTGGCCCCAAAGGGGCTGCATGTATTGATCCGAAGGGCTATGCAAGCATCAATTGCCAGGTGGTGTGTGATGCCAGGGGGCGCATAATCAATGTCTGTGCCACGCACCCTGGGGGAGCACATGATGCCTTCATCTGGCACCAGTCAGCACTGTGCCACAGATTCGAGAGTGGGGACATCCCTACTGGCGACTTAGTGGGTGAGTATGCAAACCACGTGGAAAAACATGGAGCTTGGGAGGGGCATGGTCAGAGGTGACATGGGTATTGGCCTAGATGGCCCAAGACAGGGCAATGCTGATCACCAAATTTACCTCCACCCTCTACACACAGGTGACAGTGGATACCCACTCTGTCCCTGGCTGCTCACACCATACTGGCGGCCCGCAACCCCATCGCAGCAATGCTACAATGAGGCATCATGCCATCACATGCAATGTCATCGAGCGGGTGTTCGGGATGCTGAAGGCACATTTCTGTTGTCTGGACATGTCTGGCGGTGCCCTACAGTATAGCCCCTCAAAGGTCTGTGGGCTATTCCTGGCCTGTTGCATCCTGCACAACATGGCCAATGACTGTGGGATAGCCATACAGGTCGAAGAGGGGGACAGTGATGGGGACGATGAGGACGCTGGTGAAGATGGTGATGGGCAGCCCCCCCTTGGGCGATGGGACCCCTGACTGTTCCAGCTGGCACAGCTGCACTGGGACACCATCACAGAGGAGCACTTCAGCCAACCCAGGTAAGTCATGGGGCCATGTGCAACCACCAGTGGCAAAGGCACAACCCACAAACATGCATGGACACACACCAGGGGTGCATGCTGTCAAAGGAAGTGGACGAGCATGGAACCGCACACACCGCCAGGGATGGGCGAGGTCTAACATGGCACATGGTCACACACACACACACACACACACACACACACACACACACACACACACACGACATGCACAAAGGATAGGAGGCACACCGACCCAGACCGCCACCCCTAGCCACACACACATCCACAGACCACCACACCCACTGCCTGTCATTGTGCGTGTGTCAGACACTGGGCACCATTGCACAGTGGCATACAGTGCAACACAGGCATCATCATCATGCATACACCACAGTGGACAGCAGCCAGGAGGGTGTGCAGATGGAATGTGTGTGTGCGTGCAGGGCCGGGTACCCAACCCATCTATTGCCCGCTGAACAACACAATGTACACAGGGCAGCATCAGACAGTTGCCCTGCTGGGAGACAGGTCAGTCACGTGCCACAGTGCCACGGCCACCATGGATGCGTGGGTGGCCCTGCCGAGACCCGCCAGCAGTGACAGGCTGACCACTGGCCTCATGGGGTGGCACCGATGGTCCCCCAGGGATTCCACTGCATGAACGCGACTGTGCTCGTGCAGGGGTCTGCAGCACACTGGACATGTCTGCGCCAGGTGTGCTCAGGATACCCACAGCTGAACCCAGTGTCAACAAAGATGGTGTTGCACGATGCCTGAAACAAGGGGTGGACATTGCACAGCTCGGTGTCTGCAATGCATGGGCAAAGAACTGTGTGCCCATTGTGGCTATGACAGCTGTGAATGCCTGTGTCTGCCTGTCAATGGCAGTGGTCACATACTCCCGCAACCGGTCCATCTCTGCCAGCAGCAGAGCGGTGTCTCTGCTGCACCGCTCCTCTGCCTGGTGTAGAGCCTCACTCAGTGCATTCACTGCCGTCACAAGCTGCATCTGCTGATTGACTGATGCTTGCAGAATGCGGGTGTGCTCATCTAAGAGGTCATCTGCCTGATCGGCATGCTGTCCCTCCTGGTGTTCACGGCCCTGATGGTCATCACCCCTTGAGGGTGGGCACTGCACACCAGGACCAGGCCTGGGATGTCCACAGGCGGTGCACTGACACTGCTCCCTGACACTGTACCCCCATGGCCATTGGCCGACTGCTGATACTGCCCCTCTGGCTGCCGCTCTCCAGGGCTCAATGGTGCCACCACAGTGGCCGCAACAGTCCCACTGTCCTGGACACACACCAGTGCTGCCCCACTGGTGCAGACAGGCACAGGTTGAGACTGTGATGTCACGCAGGCCTCCACAGCAGCACCACCCACAGCCATGGCCGTGATGTCCCCTGCTGTGTGGCCATCCTGTGGCCCACACGTCTCACTGCCCATGAAGTTAGCTCCATCATCATTGGTGATGGATCCAGGACCAGCCTGAGTCTCAGCATGCTGGCATCCATGGACACTGGCATGCCGGGACATGGGCAGGGCCTCCTCCTCTGCACCTGCTCCACCAACATCAGTCCAGAGGTCCAGGCAGGCCCACCATCACCCTGACCCCTGTATGCCTGTGGAGGTGGATGGGCCTTCCTCTATCTCCATGCTACTGCCCTGAGTGGAGAAGCCCATCACTGCTGACCCATGTAGATGCCAGGAGCTGTAAGGAAAAAACAGTAGCATTACTGCATGTGACCTACCCTGACCCCCCCAATTGACAGATCATGACCTACCATGCAGTGATGGGCTACCACCCATCTGGAATCCACCACCTGGAACACCCTCAATGGCACAATGCTGCATGTTGTCAGCAACCTGCTCTTCCTGTGGGGTCAGACATTGCACCTCTGGCTGTCCCCCACCGGTCGCAGACCGTGCTGCCCTGATGGCAGCCACCTTCTCTTTAATTCTTCACCTGTCCGTGCCCATCTTCTTTTTGCACTCCTGCATGGAGCACTGTTGGCTGCTATGCAGGTTGGCAGCACACGCCACCTCCTCCCATGCAGCAGCATGGGCCTGTGGTGTTCCCTGGCGTCTGCTGAGAAGCGGCTCCTGGTCGAGGTAGGCCTCAAACAGGGCATCTGTCTCTGCCTTTGTGAAGTTTGGCCTCCTCTTCCTCCCAAGACTCTGTTTCTCTTCCTCCACCACATGATCAGTCATGATTCATGCTGTGAGAATGACAGGTGTTACCTGTGACTGTGCAGTCCAATACATGTTCCAAATACCACAGTCCACACTCCCAAACAGCATGCAACTCACCGCAATAGACTGCAGTAACCGACTATGGCCAGTGCAGCCCAATGTCGCATTTTTATAGTGCAACACATGCAAATGAGGTGAGGCACATCTTTAAGTGGATGCAAATGCAGTGACTGTGCCATTGAATGGCCGATTAGATGATTTGCATATGCCGGCTGAATATCGCGCTGTTGCGCTTTGCGCAATTGTGTTGAACGTTTTGAGCCAAGTCGCAGTTCTGTGACATGCGCAGTACACACCTAACTATGCATGCCCAGGTTGATGATGCAGGTGCCTGCTGCACTGCTGATGTGCTATGTGTGGGAGGCAATGCAGGGCATGGCCACCATTGTGCCAGTGGCGCTACAGCACTGTTCACATATATGGCGCTGTGGCACTGGGGCATCGTAGGCACACTGGGGCAACAGCACTGTAGGCCGCTACAGGAGGTGGTACACAGGCACCTAATTGCGCTACATGCATTGGGTTCCAATCGCGCTGTGGCTGTCCATGTGCCAGAGACCCTTGACCCTGTGCCCGACCTTTTCCCCCTAGGCACCATGCATCAGGCATGGGTGCACCACTGTCGCGCTGTTCAGTGACAGCATGATAGGGAATGGCAGCACTGTACCACACAGCATCTGCATGTGGCAGGACCGTGCTGCCCAGCACCATTTTGATTCCATTACACTGAAGAGATGGCGCGGAGGCGTGCGGTAATGTGGATCCAGGTTGAGCTAGCCAACCTGGTGGCAATAGTTGAGCCCCATGCTAGGGCTTTGTATGGAGATGCACCCTTGGACAGGGCCAGGAGTGCGGTGTGGCAGGAGGTGACCGACACCCTGGAGGAGGCCACCAGTATGGGTGCACTGCAGAGTAGTGTCACCATCGTTACAGGGACCTGAGGCACAGGGAACCGGACCTGCTTGCCCACCTGTGGGCACATGCCAGGAGGGGCATGGTGCCATGGCCAGGTAGGTGCCACATCCATACACTATTATCGTCCGTACGGGTATCACGGTTGCATGTGTCGGGCACATGGGGGGGACCGTCCGGTGTTGACCATTGTGGTGGTATCGGGGTGTGGGGTGGATGGGTATGGCCGTGTGGGATTGCACACACACATGGTGGCGGGGGGACTTTGCTACTGGATTGTGCTGATGTTCCTCTCTCCATGTTTGCACCTTAGGGCCCGAAGAACACCGGCAGGCCAGAGACCGGAGGTGCCACCTGGAGGAGCTGCAGGGCAGGAAGGATAATGGCAGTCAGCAGTGCATGGACCAGCCTGATGATGGTGAGTGCCTTACATCCATGATTACTATTGCATGCTGTATAACTGGATGGGCAGCGGGGCATGGCCTCCATCCATTGACACCACTGCCATGCACGCAACTTGTTATAGTCAGCACTGTCCAGTGGCACTGCATGTCTGGAAGTGCATCAGTGGTGGTCCATGTGTGCACCAGGCACATGGCTGTGGCACTACCTTCACACCGCACAGCCAAGTCACTGTATGGCCATGGTGGTGCTGTGCAGGACATGGACGGTGGGTGTGTGCAGTGGTCCACATGGCTGTGGCTGCCTGGGTAGGCAGGTCTTGTGGACACGGTCACTGTGGGTGGTCACACACCATCACAGGGGCGTGGCACATGGCTGTATGCCATGCACAATGGGTGGGCTGCAGGGGGCTGGACTGTCACACTTATTGACTGTGCTCCCTCATCCTAGGTGAACGGTGACTCCAGGTGATAGAGAGGGGTGTTCATGAGCTTCTCCAGGTGGCAAGGGAGACACTGGAGCTGCTTCAGAGGATCCACCACCACGGGGTGTGGAGGAGGAGGAGGAGCGGCAGACGTCGGGCGCCATGTGAAGGAGGACCGGGGTGCACATTAATATCTCCATGCCCCTACTACCACCTTCCCCCCCTTTGACCCACCCTCACACCCCTTCTTCCCTCTCCCATATGCTCACCCCGTCCCTTACCCGCCCCCACCTGTTATGTGGCCCTTCCCCCCTCTTGTAAATAGTTGTATATAGGTTTTGTTACTTCTTTTAAATACAAGCATTTTATTATGACAGCTGTGGTGGTCTCTGATTTGCAGTGGGCTACAGGTGCTCAGCTGCAGTGGTGTGCATGGCATCAGGGGCGGTGCACCCATGGGCATATGTGTGTGTGTGTGTGCAGAGGTGAACCGCCTATGGTGTGGGCAGGGGGATCAATCACTGTCTGTGGTTTGTGTGTTGTACTCTGTGCACTGGATGCCTGTGTGCAGTGGTTCACGGGGCCTGCACTGTGTGCATGGCACCCCCTGTCAGACCGTCCATGGCCTGTGCAGCTGACACCCTTGCATGTCTGTGATATGCATGGTCTGCTGGCGTGTCAGTGGTGGCTGTCCATGCTGGATAACAACTGTACCCGGCACAATGCCAGGTTGTCTTCCATCACCAGTATGGTGCACGTCTTCCTCCGGTGGCACTGTGGCCTCCGCTGTTGTTGTCCCCCCCTCCATGCTGTCGCATGTGTCTGTTGCAGGGGATGTGCTCCAGTGTCTGTCACCTGTGCTCCAGCAGCATGCTGGTGGCATACAGCTTCATGGTGCCTGTGCAGGGTGGCTGGCACACCTGTACAATATAGGGGTGCTGGCCATGTGTACACGTCAGCTGTGGCCACACGCCAGTGGCTTGGTTGACCTGCTACTGTATCCCTGTGTTGGTGTGCCCTTGGGTATGGATGGGTGTTTGTCCATGCACTGTGTTGCATCCTGTGTGGTGCATGCTTCCATGCTATACTGAGCGTGTCTGTGCTGGCTGTTGTGGCCAGTGCTGGGACAGGATGTGTCCTTGGGAGGGTGTGTAGGGTGCTGTACTGCTGGAGGTAGGGTCCAGGGCATACCCTGTCACATGTGGGGTGCCTCGTGTGTCAATGCATGGTTGGTCTCTCAGCTGTACCTCGGGGGGGACATGCAGGGTGGCACTGTGTATGCTGTTTTTGCACTGCTGTCTGCTGCTGCCTGCAGCAGGGTGCACATGCTGGGGATGCCTTGCATGGCTCCATGGTGCACAGGATTGCATTGTCACAGTGGGGGTGGTGGCATGCATAGGGTGTCCTGCACTGTTGGGCGCTTCTCCTGGGAAGGGTGTATGGTGATTGTGGTGCAGGGTGTGCTCTGCTTTGGTGGGATGGGGTGCCATGGGGTGGTCAGCCCTCTGTGTGCCAGTCACAGCTTGCCAGGGGGTTTGCTGGGGCACCATGACCCGGCTGTGGGTTGGTTGCTGGTATCCATGGGCTGGTGGTTATTCCAGCTCTCACCTGGTTGTCCAGTGCATGGGGTGTGGGGGACGATGTCTGTTCTGCTGTGCACTCCTCTGCCCATCTGTGGCATGGGTTGTGGGCCCCCGTATCCCTGGTTGTGCTGTTGCATTGCTGCCCTGCTGCGGGGGGGGGGGTCCTGGTTGCGCTATGGCACATCTGGACTGCTCTGCTGAGCATCCCTTGTTGTGCTATGGTGCATCAGATATGCTCAGCTTCACATCCGTAGTTGCTTAAGGTGCAGGTGGTGCGATATTCAGTCATTGGCCGTAGGTGCATCTTGGCCTGCGCAGTTTTTGAATATCACGCTTCTTGCACATGGGCGCAGTGGACTTGCACTTGCTCCTGCTGTTGCACACTTTTTGGGTGTAGTTTGATTATCTGGGCCTATGTGTTCCAAGCTACACCAATACAAACTGTGTTTTTTACATTCCGAACAGTTCCTGGATATAACTTTTACAACCAAGCTCTTTTGCACATTGGTAACATTACCACAGAAGACAGAAGGCACTTGCACTAAACAATTGCAGTGGCACAAAGAGCACAGAGTTCACCATGAATTAATACAAACAGACCAAGAACAACAGCATTTTTTACCTAATGTAACAAATTAAGTATTTATTTCATTCACTGGATGATTTGTTGTGTGACCAAAGAAACAAAGGATTGATGACTAGCTGAGGGCTGAAATACAATTAGGAGAGTGTGTGGCGCTCAAACTGCAGCTCTCTGTTCAGCTAGCTCTCTCTCTCTCTCTCTTCTGATCTCTGCAAACCTACAGTACCATCAAAAAAGGAAAAAAAAAAAGAGAAAAAAGGGAAGTACAGTCATGTCACAACCGCTGTGGCATTGCAGCTGTTAGTGATCACAGAGACTGAATGAATAGGGACAGAAATGCAATCTCTTAGTATTTTAAACTTACTTTTTTTAAAGGAAAAAAACCCACACGCAGGAAACAGATACATATTGTAACAAACATTTTTTATTACTTCATATTACCAAAAACCCCAAAATATACACAGTTCATTTACATATTTGCCATTGATCTTTAAAATATGTGGGTGTTTTACTATATGCAAACCACCATACATGTACAGTAGCTTTTTCAAATTCAGTACAGTACAATAAATGCAATGGAGCTTCCACACCCATGTATATGTACCTTAGTTTTCTTTATTGTTCAGTTTTTGTTTCCCTTACATATCTGCCACCTACTTATACAGGGGCATTAAAAACATGCCTTGTATAATACAGCATCACTGCAAGAATTATGCCAGCACACATAGAGCTGTGCATCAAGGGCTTAACATATCTGAGATTTTTTTATGTATCATGTAACACAAGGGAACTGCATAACATATTCTTCAGGTCTGGAGTGCTGGCTTTCTCCATGGGGCACTGGGCTAGAAGGCAACTTGGTTAGCAGCACAGCATAAACAAGGCAGGCATTAGAAAGTCTAACTGCAATTGGAAACATCAAATGATCCTTTAATAAAGAACTTGACTACTCCATGTAGTATTTTTCTAAATGAGAAACACACTATCCCATTGGGGAAAGCTAGTGCAAAGGACTGGGGGTATGGTACATCAATGTCCAGGCATTGTCCATAGTCCACAATGATTGTTATTTCAATGACCCATAATAGCAGACATCATAGACTTGATCTTTCCTAGCACTTTAGCTAAACGTTGCAGGCAGCATTATACATCTCTGTTCACACATTCAACCCAGCTTCCCTCTCTTCGGCAGGATACCATATATGTCTTCAAATTCACAGGTCTAAACTCTTGATTCTGGACTGCAGTCCCAAACTCAGACTGCTGCAATCCCCTCACTGAAGACTGACTGCAACCTTGCACGGTCCTTTTTTTATATAAAATACTGGTAATGCCTTACCTAGAGAACTGCATGCAATTCTGGAGGCCACACCTGAGAAAGGACATAAACAGGGTGGAGGAAGTCCAGAGACGGGCAACAAAGATGGTAAATGGCTTGCACCACAGAACATATGAGGAGAGACTAAAGGACCTCAATATGTACTCACTGGAGGAAAAGAGAGAGCGGGGGGGGGCATGATAGAAACATTCAAGTACATCATGGGCATAAACAAGGTACAGGGGGGAGACCTTTTCCAATGTAGAAGAAGTACTAGAACAAGGGGGCATGATATGAAATTGCAGGGGGGGTAGATTAAGAGGAAATGGGAGAAAGATTTTCTTCACAGAGAGGGTAGTGGATGCTTGGAATAGTCTGCCACAGGAGGTGGCGGGAGCAAGTAAAGTGGAGGGGTTTAAGCATGCCTGGGACAGGCACAATGGAACCTTGAGGTGGGTAGGGAGTGATGAAAAGCCATTGACCACATAGGGTCAGAGGCCGCATACAAGTATAGGGCTTATGGGCAGACTAGATGGGCCTAGCAGTCTTTATCTGCTGACAATTTCTATGTTTCTATGTTTCTTTCAGAGTATCCCTACTTCTCTTAATACAGACGGTATGTAAACTTGTAATTTATTCTGTACTTGTTGTCTTTTGTTGTGCCTTACTCTAAACCCTTTGAAAACAGGGTCTGCATAAAGGGTTTTATGTGAAATAAAAGCTAAAACTAAACTAAGTCTCAGACCACCCAATTGAAAAATCCAAAATGCTTCCCTATGAAGAATCAGATTATCCAGATCTCCACCCCTTTTCCCTGTACTGACTTTGTCAATGCCACAGAATGTAAATCTGTGGTCTTCTGGCCTAGGACTTTCATATATAGTGCTTCCTCCTTTATCCGCTGCCCCCCCATTCACCACCCTCACTCACTGCGAGTGTGAACTCCTGTCCCAGCTTCCAGAGATGTTATCTCCTTTAACCACCACCTTCTATTATTGTCACCTCTTTTATCCAACAACATTTAAGATATATGGAGGTTGGCGGATAAAAGAAGGAACACTGTATGTGCTTTGCCAATATATCATTTCTGTCCTCATTCCAAACTGAACTTAGATGTTCTACCACCCTCAGCTTAAACATACATGAGGTTTAACCAATATAAAATGCCTTGCATTTACACATAGCTATATAGACTAAACCAGCAATGAAACAATTCACAAGTTGCTTAATTCCAAACACCTTCTGATTATTAACAGTAGAAAATGAATTTATTTTCTCTTAGTGTTCACAATGAGGGCAAAGGACACATTGAAAGCAACCCTTAGGGGGATCAAGGAGCCACATAGCTCTACCTGTGGGGGTGGGTTGCAGGTTGTGAACAAGGGTGTCCTTGAGGCTCTGTCCCCTGTGGTGCACCATCCGTGGTGGGGGTCTCTATCTCTCCCTCAAGTAGTGGCTCTGTCATTAGTATGTTCCAGTGTTTGTATATAATCTTCCTCACATCATTAGATTTAATGTATTACTGAAAGTAATCACAAAATTCAGGACATTTTCTGCTGTCTGTTCATTTTGATTTTATACAAGAAGGCTACTTCTGTCAGTATTAGCTGTACCTCTCCTTGCTTCATCTATCAGTTCCTGTCTGTAGCCCCTTTCCTTGAAATGTTGCCTGGTACTGGCCTGTGTTTCAAAGGCATAATCCATGGAACAATTCCTCCGGATCCTAAGGAACTGTACTTTAGGTATATTTTGAACCAAATGGCAGGGATGGCAGCCAGGTGGGAGTAATAGAGTGTTCCTATTAGAACTTTCTCTGAATAACTTTGTACTGACAAAATCATTACCATATTTGGAAATGTTGAGATCTAAGAAGTGTACACTCTCTTTCTTGTAATCATACTGGAAATGCAAGTTTCTATTGGTTTGCTGCAGAAAAGCAATAAATTCCTTTAGATCATCCACTCCCCCACCCAGATAAGAAATACATCAATAAAACATTTCCAGAGACCTATTCTTGGATAAAAAGGATTGGCTTCTGCAGAGCAGACTATATCCCACTTCCACACCTCCAGATATAAATTGCATAATTAGGAGCAAATGTGGCCCCTATTACGGTACCCTTGATTTGCTGGTAATATTGATTCTGGAATATGAAGGAGTTGTTGGTTAACACAGACCTGACACATAGAACCAAAAATTGCCATTTAGCATTGGGAAGATTGATATTATTTTGTAAACTGTCCCACAAGGCACTCAGTCCCTTGCCATCAATCCTTGGCCCTGTCCTCTTCTCTATCTTCTTAACTGACCTCCCATCCATTTGTGTCTCCTTCCAAATTTATCTCCATGCTGATGACACTATCCTTTTTTCTTCTTCTGGCCCATCATCCCTGGAAGTCGAGTCAAAGCTGTGGAGGGACTTCTCCCGAGTACTACAATGGTTCCACGATAACCAGCTGAAGGTAAACTCAAAGAAGACTGTCTCCATGCTATTTCTGCATCTTTCACAAACCTACCAATATCTCCCACCACAACTCCTTTCGCACCCTTGATGGCTTAGCTATCGAATCAGTCTCCACCTACAAGTACCCATGACTTGACAGTCATCTGGAGTTCTCCACTCACATAGACTATATAACATGCAAAAATCCAGCCTAAACTCAGGGCCATGTACTGAAACAAGATGCCCTCTCACCAGAAGTTTGTTGGGAGTTACTTACCAAGATGATCCTTCCTGTGTTTCAATACACTGATGTAGTCAACATCTCCACCCCTCCCTTGTCCCTCACTAGGTTAGACACCCTATTTAACACCTTCTGCTATTTCATCTCCAAAGCTCACCCACATACCCAATACTGCACTCTCTATTCCTCCCTCCCTCTCTTTCTCTCTCTCTCTCTCTCCTCCCTTAAATCATGCCGCCTACTCCATGGCAGCACACTCATTTCCAAATTCTGGTATCACTCTCTCCCTTTCTACCACTCACATGTCCTCTCCCCTTCTTCTTCTTCTTCAACCTGTCTGCTCCGTTCAAGAGACCCCCATACCTTTTCCCTCCCCCACCCCATATAAATTCTGGTCTGGTTGCTTTCTCCATTCATCTCACTTCCCTCTGGAATTCTCTACCTAGATATACCTGGCTATCCCCATCCCTACATTTCCTCAAATGTATCCTCCCCCTTTCCATCTCTACAGGCTGCTCCTTCCTCTCCTCCTCCTGAGCACTGCCCCATCCATCCAGGTCCTCTGCCTGCTACCCCCATCCCTCCTCCTCCTCCTCCTCCTGTGTCCCCTTTCCCCTTGTCCCTCTCTCCTCATGTGCCACCCTCCCTACTCACACCTAATGTACATCTGCACCAATAATGCTGCTACATCGTATCTGCTTATCCTCATGAAATTTATATTTATTTGTACAATGTAACTGTTTCTATGTAACATTGTAACATTATTGACTCCATGTTGCTTTTTTTTACTAAGTTTTTGAAATTGTATTGTAAATATTTGTAAATGCAAATGTATTACTCTCCCTCCAGTCCCCCTTCCCCCAGGTCGCACCTGGAAACAAGCCTTGGCTCAGTGTGCCTCTCCCAGTTACCAATATTTAAATAAATAAATAAATGGGGGAAGTTTGTGTATAGTGATTCTATATCAACAGTACATAACAATCTTGTTCAAGTTTCAGCTCACTCAGTATGTTAAGAATATCAGTTGTATTAATCACATAAAATGGTAATATCTTGACCATGTCTTTTATTTGTTCATCTACAGGTATATACTGAGAGAGTGGCTCAGTCAGTGAGCCAATGCCAGCCACTATGGGGTAGCACAGGGAGGTTTGCAGGGACTTATAAACCTTAGGAAGCACATAAATAGTGCCCCTAATGGGATTGTTAACATGCAAAAATTCTGCTACATCCTCTGCAGTAACTCCACTCGCCACAGTTTAATTAATAAAAGCATCAATCTCTCTTTGAAAATAGATGTAGGATCTTAACTAAGTTCTTCTAAAAACTCTCATCATTAAGTTGTTGAAGGACTTCTGGAACATGATTCTCAGTGTTCAAAATGACAACTACCCCCCTGGTCTTATGGTAATATTTGTGTTACATTCCAACTCCTGTGGTGCAGCTTTCTCAGCAGTGGTCATTTTCACATACTGGTTGTCCATTCCAGTCTCAAACAGTCTTTCAAAATCCCTCTGGCAAGCTCACTGGAGTAGCACATTTTGTGGTGGGATAAAGGTAGACTAAGGTTTAATCTAATTAACTGGTGGAGGATTTGAGTCCAGGTCCATCTGTGATGGAATCTCATTCTCCACTATCAGATCTCCTCTGCTAGTGATCCCATACACATGTTGCTTCTCTTGAAGAAAGTCTTTAAGACTTATTTATTTATTTTATTTATTTAAAAGTTTGGTAATCGGGAAAGGCACACTGAGCCAAGGCTCATTTCCAGGTGTGACCCAGGGAAATTTCTTTAAATCCAGGTATTGTTTAAATGGACGTACAGGGAAAGTGAGGATAAAACTTAACCTTTATTTAGAATGCTATTCTAGTCCTTGGTTAGCACCAGCGATTAAAGGTTTATTATATTAAGTTCATTTTTCCCTTGCATGGTCTCTTCCTGCAATAATTGCATGATCTCTTCCTTTGATAACTGCCCTGTCTCCGATACTTGGCTCATTGCTTATTGCCTTCTCCTTTATCTGTGGCCCCATCCTCATCCTTCTCTTTGTTCTTTGAACTGTACCAACCTCATACTGCATCTGGGAGTTTGTAGAAGGTCCTGGGTGATCTCTTCTGAAAATTCATCCTGGTCAGTTCCAGACTCACTAGTAGAGGTATGAAAAGTAGAAACCTGTATTGCTAATTTTAAGGATAGATGGTGGTCCTCCCTCTCCTTGATGGCCAGTGGAAGAAACATTTCTTTTATTATTTTTCCAAGTAAAAACCTGATCCAGTGCATAATCGTTACAGCATCTTTCAAACTTATGTAGCTGATGCCTTTGATTTTAATGTCCTGTTTATCCACTGCTCCTTTTAAAGAGTGTTTAAGTTTTTTTGAACTCTGGATGTTTCTTAAACTCGGACACTATTTTCTCTTTTCAGAGACCTCAGTCTTCAAAGCTTCCTCCCAGGTCTTGTAATCCTTAATGATGCAATTCAGGAATAACATGGAAGACTGTTGCATGACCTCTTTTCAGTCCTTCATAAATGACTCCTGGTCCTGGCCATAACCACGCCACTTCAGTACTCAGAGGTCATGCAGAACATGGCCCACATGAATGTAAGCCTCCAGAAATGTCCTATTCTGATAATTCCTCTTTGCCTTGAGAGTTAACCTTCTCAAGTCTTGAAATGCTTTGAAAATGTCTGGTTCAGAGGTAAGAGTTCAGGTTTGGCAGTGGAGATGGATGGTTGGGCATTCAAGTTATGACATAAAAAGGAGTTTGTTTTCCCACTGCCGGAAAATAGAGCTGACAAAAAAACATTGTCAGCATACCCCAGCTTTATGCCTGTAATTAGAGGACATGCCAGTGCTTCTCTGGCTAGGATAAGGGCTTTCAGCTGTGGAACAGAACTTCATCTGGCTGAGGTGAGCACACCAACAAAATCACCGTCCAGACAGAAATGGCAGCTCCACACACATTTGGGTCAAGTTGAATAATCCAAATGTAGCAGAAAGAAAACTGGCAACAAAACCTGGCACTTAAGCGTAAGATGAGCCTACCAGTCTTTTTCTAATGATAACTTTTATGTTTCTATGTTTCTAATTAAGCAGTGTGGCTTTACAGAGTGTGCACGGGCTTTACACATATGAGAAGTGCCGTTATCCCTCAATTAACTTGTCATCTGTGAAAAAGGGCAAATTTGCTCATCAGATTTACAAGTATGAAAAATAAAACGAATGAATGAATTATGCACACCCTGGAATGCCTTATTATTATTATAAAATGGCTTTGCTGATTTTTTTAATTTCAGGACCAAGTAATGAGATTCAGAATTACATACCTGAAAAGTGCCATTATCCCTCAATTACGCACACCTTGGAATACCTTATTATGATTATAAAATGGCTTCCCTGGTTTTTTAATTTTAGGACCAAGTAATGAGGTTTGGAAAGTTAAGCATATCTGTCCTGTGCTGTTCTGCTGGGATACCAGCACAGCCATGTGACTGGATTCCACCAATCACAGTACAGTATTTCTCTTATACATTTTATAGTGGAATTCAGCATTATTAAGGACAATTCTGCCAAATTTCACAAAATTCTGTTGGTTGCAAAATTCTTAAATTTCAGAGCAGAATGCTTTTTTGCAGATTAGTAATCTGCAGTTCACTTAAGTCTTGGACTCCTGTTCCATAATCCGCAGAAAATGTATGACGTGGCGCTCAGAAAATTATTCAGTCGTTTACATGAAATGCTGTTCAGAATTCCACAGAATTCAAAAAGAAATTCCGAAAAGCACTGTGGCAACAAAATTGGCATTCTGCGTGAGTTCCACTAGCAGAATTATTCATTCCACACAGCTCTGCACACCACCAAGGCATGCTTTGGCCATATACATAGTGCTGCCACCTCCTTTGGTAAACTGGTGCGATCTGGTAAATTGCGGCACTGGAGTGAGTGCTGGAGACACTCCAAGCAACTGAGCCACAAGGGCTTTGGCTATTGGTAGGTTCAGTAAGGAAACCACTAATTTCTCTATGACATGGATGTCAATAACCATCCCAAGTTTAACAGAATAACACAGCTTTATTAACAACTGAACACCTGCAAGAAGGAGGATTAGAAAATGGGCTTAAGAATTTACGAACTCTGATTGGCTGGCAGGGGTACATTAACTTACAATGAGAGCCCTGTAAGTAAAAAGTCCCAGCCGTGTTACCCCTGCCAGCCTCATAACTAATATCCTAGTCTCAACCCTGCTTCCTATTTGGCACAGACCTGCCAATTAAATTTAAAATGACCACCATTTTGTTTGTCTCGCTAAGCGAGAGATAGCGTTCCACATCCATACTGCCAGACTCCTAATAGCAGTTGCCTATCCAGTTTGTATAGAAGGCAGAACTTCAGCTGAGCTCGTTTCTAGTATTTTTTTGTTTTCTTTTAATATGGCACCTTTTCTATCTGACAGCTGACCATGCTCTCCCTTCTTCATCCTCCAGCTGGCAACCTGCCCACTTGCTACTGAAACTGTGCCTAGTAGTTATGGCAACCAGATGAAATATCAAGACAGACCCCCACCGCCACCAGTGAGAAAACTGCCCCCCCCCAACAGTGTGCCTTATTATTTTTAAAGTGAAAACAGAGTTGGCCATAAAAAACAAAAAGAAAACTTGAATTACAGTGAAGCAGTAACACTGATTGGCTCACGGAACTACCTCCTGTCACTGCGTTTAGAAAAGTGCAGCAATAGACTCCTCACAGCAGCTGAACTAGGAAATCCTGCTTGTCTGGCCTTACTTTAATATACCCTACGTCCAAGAAGCACATAAAACAAGTGACAAAACCTATCTAAAGTGCCTCCATGTACTGAACTGCCACCACTCAAAAACCTTGTGCACAGCTTACCGCGGTCACGATCAGGCACTCCATTAATCTGTTTCCTCTTTCTATTCATCAACATTCCACTCTCACAGCTTGCTTCCACTGAAAGCACTTCACAAAATAAATAAATTATATCAATGGGGTGTAAAGACAAAACAAAGAAGGAGACACATTAATGTGTGTGTGTGTGTGGGGGGGAGCACAATAACAAACATATCAGCTCTCTCTACTGCCAGTAGCAAAGGGACTACTTTACCCAAAAATGGCAAACAATTGATTTGCAGTCTTTTTTTATAGAGTTAACTTTTGTTACCTAATCCTATAAAAAATGACACTGCCCATTTTCTAAGCACAATAATACCCACCAGGGTGGATGGTATGGGCAATACCGGACCTTCCAGGAGCTATAAGGCCCTCCACCTGCAGCTTTGGGCCTCATTACACTCTGGGCAGTCTGGTATTGCCCAATACCACCAACTCTGTCAGGTATTATTGCTTACTTAGTGCAGTTGTCAGCTTTAAACATGGTCTTCTTAGGTGGCCTTCTAGGCAGGCCATATCTACCCATTCCCATTTGGTACCAGATTTTAAACAAACCCAAATGGGAACTCCATAACTCAATCCCTGGATAATGAGGTGTACAATCATTGCAGGCCTGTAGATGTTGCCTCGGGCTGGCCAGCACTGGTGCACTTTAAACAGAGCAACGTGCTCAATTTCCCCAAACCCCACAGGCTATGAAATTGCATAAATGGCAGAAAAACCCTCAACACAGGGTATTTATAATCAGAATTGCAAATGGTATTTATAATTCAGTTTGCAAATCATGGTGAAACAATGGGTAATTTACCTTGAAACAATGCCACACTGAGGCATATTCTCAGTTCCAGGATTGCTCCTCCTGATCCAGCAGGCTACTGGATCTCTGCTCTCCCAGGGCACGTATGATGCATGTTGGCGTTCTCCCCCTGCTCTGTGCTAAACAAGCTACCTTGGGCATTGGTAGGTAGCTCTTCAGACCTACTTCCACTCATTCTGGACTGCTGAGGCCCCAGTCTGACACTCACATCCTGGCTTTCAAACACCTAGGTCAGAAGTAGCCCAGCACCATGCTATAGTACCTGCTACTGGACAGAACTCAGCAGCTCTTGGTATTTGTATCCACGCAGTGTCTTCAGTGTTGCCCACATGCTGGCTTGTATGTGGTTGCCAATGTTTTCCTTTCTGGAACTCAGCAGCTCAGTTCACAGTTTGCTCTCCATTTTTGAGGCCCAGGATGCTCTGCTTGCACCCAGTCCTGGCACGTCAGACCTTTCTAGCACAAATTCTCCACCAGATTTGCCCTACTCTAGCACAGTCCTGCCTTTATAGGCTTTGCTCACAGTCTGTCTTGGTTTGTGCCTGGGGCTGTCACTCCAGAACTTGACAGCCCACAGGACACAGAAAAGGTGCCAGAACCTGATGCCTTTCCTTTCCCCAGATGCCTCCAGAAGTCCCTTCCCCTACAAGTTTCTGAGTATGGGGGTGGGCCCACCCAAGCAGGTTAATACACTACCCCCTTCCATATGAGGATGCGTCCCCACATCCGGCTGATACAACTCGGTTTGAGTCACTGTCCATAACATAGTACTTGTGCCAACTAGGAGCCCTGTGTACTCTCTGTGATCTGGCAGCACAGAGCTATCTGTCATCATCTTGTAACTGGACCCTTCACCAAGATTGTCAAGGTCTGCTTCTTCATCTTCAAGTTCTGGGGGCCCAATCACTGCACCAGGGCCTGCTACGGGAGCCATCTTTCAAGGTCGACCAGTTTCTCTGGCCTCATCTTCTGAGTCTTCTCTGTACAGAAAACAGGTAGGCCATGGTTTCTGTACCACTTACTGTCTCTGTTGGTGGAGCCAGTACAGCCTCCAGGGTTTTGGTGGCCACATGGCCATTGAGGTGAAGGGGGCTGTGGTTCAGCACTTGTTCGCTCAGTGGGCCTGGCCCCATGATAAAGTTTCAAGTCAGTTATAATGCTTAATGATAGTCTGTCATTTACAGATAACAGTTCATACAATACATCAGAGACATTCTTAATAACTTGATATGGGCTCTTGATCTGTTTCTGCAGTTTGAGGCAAACACTGGCAGACTGGCAGGGGAAAGAATAAATCTTTAAAGCATTTTTTGAACTGGGGAAGGGATGAGCAGGATAGTAGTCTGTACGGAAGGTTGTTCCATTTTTGGGGTGCTAGAAAGGCAAAGAATCTGCTGCCTACTGCAAGATGGGTCTTGGGTAGGCTTAGCTGAGGAGGTGGGAGGAGCAAAGGGTTCTGGGGATGGGTTTCCGGGTGAGCAAGCTAGTAAGGATAGGTAGGGAGGGAAGGTGGATGAGTTTAAAGGTAGTACAAAGTAGGGGGAGGTCAAGTTTGGCCTTGAAGGACGGCCATCCTAGGGCTTGAAGGATGTCACAGTGATGCATTTGAGCAGGTATTATAGCTGCAAAGCGTGCAATTCAGTGATAAGTTTGCTTCAGTTCAGCCTGGGTTTTTGTGTGGCGGCGTGAAGTAGTGGACACCGTAAAAAAGACACGGGAGTAATGTTGCGGATGCCAGGGTTCTCCGAGACTGAGGGGTCAAGTAAGGAGCAATTCGATATAGGAGGCCCAGTTTTTGATGTGTGGACTTGATAATTCATTCCACATGCACTTTGAGGGAAAGGTTTTCACCAAGGGTGAATTCTAGATATTTAAAGGAGTTCACTCCTTTAAGTGTTGTAGCTGTGGAGGTGTGGATAGCAAGGGGCTGATGGGTGGATAGCTCAAAGGAGGAGTGATGGAACAGCATGGTTTTAGTTTTTTTGGTATTGAGAACCAGTAGATTTCATTTGAACCATGCTTCAAGTGTCCATAAATCTTTTTCAAGGTCCGATTTGATGGAGGAGATGCAGTTGTCTGACCTGTATGATATGGCATCAACCCCATAAAGTTGTACCTTCACACTGCCGCAGTTGTTAGGTAGCATATTAATGAAAATGGAGAATAGCAGAGGACCCAGGATAGATCCTGGGGAACCCCGTCAGTGATGTGAGCCAGGGGAGAGGTAATGCCAGCCCAGTTGGCACATTGAAGCTGATTGGACAGTTAATTGGTAAATCAAGACAGGATGTGGGAGTCAAGATCAAGTTTGCAGAGTTTTAATAAGAGTACTTGGTGATTTACAAGGTCAAACGCCTTTGTGAGATCAACAAAGACAGACCCCATTGCATTTCTATGTTTCATAACTTGACAGATATCTGCAGTAACCCTAATGAGAGCAGATTCTGTCCCATGCAGTTTCTAGAAACCGTGTTGTGAGATGGTAAGGGCATTTGTCGATTCTAGGAAGAAGTATAGCTGATTATGGAGTATTCTTTCTTGAATTTTAGCCAGGGGACACAGTATGGATATTGGTCTATAATCGTCAGTATGGTTGGGTGGGCCGCTGTTTAGGATAGGGACAACTATTGCTGTCTTCTATTTGTCACTTAGGAAGGACCTATTGATTAACAGAGAAACAGGGTACGAATTGCAGGGGCACCAGTCTTGAGGAATCTGGGAGGGAGGGAGGGAGTCAAACCCTGGTGAGTTGTCTGGACTAAGTTTGTTTAGGAGCTTAAGAACTTCTATGTGTGAAGTGCATTTCAGATGGAAGGGAGTGGCGGGGGAGGTCTGGCCTGAGGTCGTCCAGGTGGAGTGGTGTATTGGGTAGGCCTTGTTGTATCTATCTTGGTCGGTGAAGAAGTGGTTTATGCCAGTTGCAATATCTGGGGGGGTGACTAGTATTGTGGCATTGTTGATCACGGTCTGGGGGGTGGTTTGTTCCTTACCATGTAGCATGGAATTGACTTGAGCCCAGAAGTTTTTAGGGTTACTAAGGTTGTTGAGTTGTAAGGATTGTAGATAATTGCACTTAGATTTGGAGATTTTAGATTTACAAGCATTCCTCAGTTGGTGGTAGGTTAGCCAGTCAGAGTTGAGACCAGTTTTTGTAAAGATTTTCCAGGCTCTATCTCGGGAGTGCATCAAACGACGTAACTCATTGGAAAGCCAGGGGGAGTGGATGCCCTTGGCCCTTCATAGTTTAAATGGGACATGAGAGTAAAGGATGGAGGAGAAGGTGTTTACAAAAAAGTAAAGGGCTGCATTGATGTTTGGGAGGGATTTGATAGGGTTTCAATCCATGGAGCTTAGGCTATTCAGGAAAGCAGTGGTGTTGAAATTGATTAGGTCTCAGAACTTTATTATTCTGGGGGCGGCGAGTGGGAGGTTGATCTTCCACACGCAATACATAGAGGAGTGGTCACTAATGGCATCAGGGAAGGTTCCTGCTGCTTTGGTATGACTCTTGTTTGTGGTTAGTATCCAGTCAAGCAGGCTGCACTTTCCTGAGTGGGTTGGTCGAGGAGTTGCTCTAGGCTGGCACCAAAGAGTGTGGCTTGGTACTTGCTACACCCAGCCAGTCACGGTTAAAGTCACCACAGAGGATGAGGTCTTTGTGAGGAAGTGTATCAAGATTAGTGAATAGTTTAGGGTAGGAGGATGAGGTGAGACAGGGGGGTAGACTGACACGCCCTAGGAGTAATTTTTTGACCTGCCCCAAGGTAATAGTAAGGAATGGGTGCTGGGTGCTCAATTACTGAGGTGAATTTAAAGTTAAGTAGTTCGCAGGCTTCCAGTTCAGTCCTGGTATAAATTAGTATTCCCCCCTTCTTGGAGACCCAGTCTCTTCTGAAGGAGTAGAAGCCAGGTAGGGCTATTTCATTGGATAATATAGAGGGCTTTAACCAAGATTCGGCAATACAGAGAATGTCCGGTTTATAGTGCTGGATCCTCATTTCAAGCTCAGCCATTTTCTTCCTGTTGCTCTGGACATTCATATGAGCTATTTTGATTCCTTTTACAGGTGACCATGTAGGGCAAGTTCTTGGAGAGAGTGGTGCAGCTCCCATCAGAGGATCTGGGTTTAATTCGATATCTCCAGATAGGAGCAGAAGGCACATATATGAATGTGCGGTGGGAGGAAGGGGGGAGGAAAGGCCTCTTAAGACACTTTCTTGCATCAGGGTAGGAGTAAGATGGTCTTATAATGTTGGGTCTGAGGTAATAAGTTTAGGGGTGAGCTCAGCTTAGGTGGGGTGCTGGCTGGAATGAATTTTGGATGTTGCAGTGCTAAGCTGGGGGGAGGGAGTGAATCCAAGTTGGTGTGGCACCGTCCCCAGGAGAAAGAACAGGAGGGAGCAGCTTGTAAGCAGACCCGTAAATGATAGGAACAAAGACATAGTTAAGAAATACAATTAGGGAGAAGATCCAGGAGGGGGGGAATAAAGGTTATGATAGAGGGTAATGTTAGCCTCGAAAATAGGGGGGCTAGATAGTTGCCACCACTCAGAGATGGTTTTATATCCAGAGGGGCAATGGTAGGACTGTAGTAGTGTGACAGTGCTTTAAGTTAAAGCTGGCTGCCTGGGAAGGGAGGGAGGAGAAAGGGTGAAGAGATTTAGGCAGAAGTTATGATTAAGAGCCTTAAATGAGCTTCAGTTTTTAGTGACAGCTGGGCTGGCTGCCACAGTGGGAGTTGGGGAGAGAGCAGAGGAAGCAATGTGTGGGTTAGTTACATTAGCCTTAAATGAGCTTCCGCTTTAGTGAAAGCTGGCTGCCTCGGCGGGAGTCCAGGAGAGAGCAGAGGAAGCAATGTGTGAGTTAGTTACGATCGCATGGGGAGGTGCCACATGTGAAGGGTTAAAAGACGAAGAGATGGATGGCTAGGAGACTGCCTGCACAGGACAGAGAGCCAATTGTAGAAGTAGGGGTGGTGCCAATGCAGATTTAATAGAGTGAGGGGGTGGGCCAAAAAAACAACCTGGCACACAGCACCTCCTAAAGAGCAGGAAACCTTTTGAGGAGAATTCCAGCTAAAAAGACACCAAATTCAAAACGGAGCTTCTCCTTCGTACCTTGGAGCATGTAAAGGTGGCCTTCTGGGCTTCAGACTTCAGTGCAGGGAACAGGGCTTCTGAGGCAAAATTACTTAGAATTAGGTAGCCCTCAGACCCTGGAAAAGAGAGAGGGAAAATAGGTTAAATTTCCTGGAGCTGGATAGTGCTCAGGGGGCACAGAAGGCCTGAGGGAGAGACAGGTGGGGCTGCAGAGTAAAGTAGAAGTAATTATGGAGTGGGGGGCACTGAACAAAGGGAGGTACCAGGGGAGGGATCTGAACAGGTGGACCGAAGAGCTGAGATCTCGGAGGGGGGCGGAATAGTACTGCGGTGGGGGAGGAATCAAGAAAAATGCAGGCAGAGAGGGAGAATTAGTTAAAAGGAAAGCACTGAGCACAGGGTGAGATTTAAATAGCTATGTAACAGTGCTAAAGACAAGAGGGAGAAAAGGTAGTGAGGATTAAAAAAAAATTAGAGAGAAACAGCAGACAGAAGCAATTATTGGCAGGTTTCACAGGCAGCAGTGAATTAAGTTTTAAGGAAGTAAAAATTAAATTACACTATAGAAGGACAGCATGGCTAGGAGTGTGGAGTTCAACCACTGCACCAGTCCATCTGACTGCAAGGGGTATAGTGAGGTCCTGTTTTTTTCTTTTGTTGTTGTTACTTCTGTGAGTTTCCACACCTCTTGGAACAACTGTTAATGATCTTAACTTCAAAATGCAATGTAGCCAGGATGTTAAAAAAGCTGGCAGCATACCCCATTGCATACTTAGACACATTAAGAGTAAGGATAAAGAGGTCCTAATCCACCTCTATAACACTCTGGTGCCCCCTCACATGGAGTATTGCACTCCGTTTTGGGCCCCTGGCAAAAAAAAAGGGATATTAGAGCTCTTGAGAAGATTCAGAGGAAGGCAACTAGAAATATCAGGGAAGTTAAAGGTCTGAACTATGAGCAGAGGCTTCAACATTTGGGTATGTTTTCATTAGAATACCGTAGATTGAAGGGCGACATGTGCCTGATCTACAGGGCCCTATATGACACACAAATGTGGGAACAATTGGGCTTGGTACTGCGGGTCCAACCACATAATACCCAAGCTCATCCATTTCAATTATTCAAGGACAAATTCACTACTCAAAAAAGAAAATTCTGGTTTAACATTAGGGTGACAGAGATCTGGAATATATTACCATGCTTAGTTGGGAATAGCAAAACCATGGCAGAGTTTAAAACCAAGCTTGACAACTTTCTTATTAGTAAAGGCATCCAGGGATATTCTTAATCTTAAGAGGGCTTAACGGACTAATGTCTTTACATGCTCAGTACAACCTATGATACCTATGAACTTTGACTTGAAATTCCATCTCTGGTCTGTATGGATGGATCTGAGAGCCCCAATTTGTAGTCAAACTGTTCCACAAAAGACTTAGCAACTGTTTGAGCCTCCTGATCAGGCAGTGGGTGGGCTTCAGCTAATTTTGTGAAATAGTCCACCACTACTAAGATATACCTGTTTTTACAATGGGTCAGTGGCAAGGGGCCCAGAATATCCATTGCTGTCCTCTTTAAGGGCCAGCTAGTTTGGGACAAGACCATGGGGGTTCTAGGGGTGGCATCTACAGCTTTCTGAGATGCACATGTAACCCACCCCCCTTCAGCCCACTGTCTAGGGGCATACATTCTTTTGCTGGTGGTCTGGGGGCAATAAAGGAGGGATACCCTCAAACGCTGAACACTGAGACAAGTGCACTCCATACAAGGTAGGAAACGTTGTGGCCTATCTTTCTGGTGTCTTCAATACCCATGAACTCTCACCTTCACTCACTGAATCTGGATTCTCCCCGAATGCTGGCACGCTGGACCAGGAACTCTACACTGCACATCTACCATCTCTGGAGCCCCCCTGAGCCCCTCAGCCCCACCAAGGGTGGGATAAACATTTCGGCTGGAATATAACTTATGAGAAATTAATTTAGCTGCACAAGAAAGGGGAAAAGGGAGAAAGGATTTCATTTCATTAGCTTCCCCATTTCAGTTTAAATAAAGCACATCACTGCTGTTTTTTCCCAACTAGCTTCTTTATTTAGCTCCTGCACAGCAAATGATTCCAGCAATGCAGGTGTCACCTACTTCATTTAAATAAATAAAACAGCTCCATGGGTCAATCAAACTTTTTACAGACATATTGGCTGGACATTTAAGGCAGCAGAAACTAAGGATCTTAAGGCAGTAACAAGCAAAGATTTTTTCTACCCTCTCTCTCTTGGATGGCTTATCCAAGACCTCTCGAACTCAGATCCCTGCAATCTCCTGGCTATCGGGATCTGGTAAGCTAAACCTTTTCTTTTCCTGGTCTACTACCCTCCAGGTTACCCACTCACTGGTACTGGTAATCCCCCAAACTCTGGTGTGGGAAAGTGGGTGGCTTCCCCCACTTGGACCCCTTGGCACTGGTCCAAACCATAGGGGGTGCCAGGATTTTTCTTTACAACCCAGGCTCTGTAACCCACTTCAGGCTTGGCTCCATACTGGTGCCACTTCAGCACCTGACACCTTCATTCTGCTCAGGCAAGGCAAGGCAAGTTTTATTTAAAAGACGCACAATTCCGGAGGCTCTGGGCACCATACATAAAAATACATATAAAACAACTTTCAATAAATATACATTATCAGAATTACAGTGACTAATAAGTACAATAGTTAATAAAATTAATAAAGAAAATCAGAAAAATAACAATATACCAGGTCAGAGACAGGACAATATTTACATAACCGTGTCTGGGAAAGCCTGCTCAAAAAAAAAGGCCTTGAGGCGTGCCTTAAATATCTTCATCGAAGGGGCCTCCCTAATAGATTATGGTAGCGAATTCACAGGATGGGGCCAGCAATGCTAAAAGCTCTATCTCTGGCAGTTTTTAACCTCATCCTAGGAATCGCCAGGGGGCCCCTTGAGGAGGAAGAGAGGGAGCGGACCGAGGTAGCAGGTGTAAGAAGGTCCGCCAGGTAACCAGAGTCTAGGCCATGTAGGGCCTTAAAGGTGAGCAAGCCCACCTTAAAGAGGATCCTCCATCTGACTGGTAGCCAGTTCAGTTCACGCAGCACCGGGGTAACGTGGCAGTACTTAGGTTGCCCCATCAACAACCTAGCAGCTGTGTTCTGCATTAGCTGAAGCCGACGGAGGATACCTCCCGAGACTCTGAGGTACAGCACATTACAGTAGTCAAGTCTCGATGTCACAAAGGCATGCACAAGGTAGGGAGGTTTAGGGGCAGAATCAGGGGCTTAATCCTGGTGATAATTCTCAGATGGTAGAAACTGATACAGACAATGGCTGACACCTAAGCCTCAATTGTCAGGCCGCTATCCATAATAACACCCAGGTTACGCACCCTGGAGGAGGCCTTCAAAGGCACAGAACCCAGGACAAGTCCTGCCTCTGTGCCCGAGGCCATCCTATAATGCCCTCTGTTCGACTCCACTACCAGTACCTCTGTTTTGTCGGAGTTCAGTCGCAACCAGCTGGAGGCCATCCAGTCATTGATTTCGGCAGGGCAGCTGTTAAGCACGTCCACTGAGTTGGATGTTCCAGGTGCAAAGGAAAGATACAACTGGGTATCAGCCTCTGCTGTTAATAACTCCACTGATGCCATGGCCCCAGAACCCGGCCCTGCTCCCAAACTCCGGCCCCCTGCTACTGGCTATCCTGCCACTGGGGAGATACTGGGCACTGCCACCACCCAGGTTCCTCCAAACCACCTGCCTTCTTACACCAAGGGCTCAAAGCTGCTCCAGTTTCTGCTGTTACTTTACGGGGAACCCTGCCAGGCCCACATCCCCTTCAGCACCTCCTGGGCTTGCGTTAAGCTCCAGCCGTGGCCTACCCTCCAAGGCCTGCCATTATGGACTGTGACCCACCTGGCCCTCAATGTACTGGAACCCCAGGACCTGCCCCTCCAAGCAGGCCCCAATTTTGAGTGAAGGGCCCCCGGCTCCCTCTGGCCCCAGGCTGCCCTGCCACGCTGGGTACAAGGGAAAGTCACCATCACTGGCTTCCCTCCTGTGGGATGCTGCCACTACCACCACAGCCCTGGTGGCCCAGGATACCATTTTGCAGGGGTCTCTAAGGGCTTCTACCTGTCCTGACCCCCCTTGGCCACCTACTTTCCTTGCCCCCAATGATGCAGGACCTGGCTATCCACACTTCCCCCACAGAGCTCCATTCCCCCAGCTCCTCAATGACCCCAATGCATAGAAGGTCACACTATCTCCACTTTTGGGGGGTCCCCCCACATGCCCTCCTGGACCGCTGAGCTTCCTTACTTGCCCACCTAACTCTGCTCCTCCAGCCACCACCCCCAGCCCTGGCCTAATGCCTGGGTGGAAAGGCCCTGAGACTTCCTGTCTACTCCCTTAAATACTCCCTAAACCCACTATCTGCTGCCACCTTGCGGTGTCCAGCAGCCAATATCCCACAGCGCTCTAACATATCCTTAGATCTGGGGTAGGAAGGGGAAAGGGATACCTAATGGGGAGTATAAGCCCCTCTTTTAAAGAGGGCTTACACACAAATCAGGCAGACTTTACATTACTCCTTGATGGATTTCTCCACCTTGGCCAGTAGTACCTAACTTGCACTTTATGTGTGAGGTTCTCTACTCCCAAGTGTCCTCCAGTGGTGATGGCATGTAAAGACACATGCTTTAAAGACCCCAGAAACTACCCCTTGGGGACTACTAAGGACTTGTGATCAGGTCTACCCTCTTTATCTTTGGCCCTCAGCACCAAAAGTCCTTATTGTACTTGGAGGTAAGGTCACACTGCTTGGTACTTGCAAAGTATGGGTTATGTCGGGCTTCTTTGAGGAATGCAGTGAGTCTTTTAACCAGAGCATCAATCTGGTGACCACTGGATCTTCCTGTTGGTGGTCCAGCAAATCTGGCCATGCTGCATCCTCTGCCATATTGGCAGGGCCAAAGATTCAGCATGTGAGGGCCAGGACCTCTCCTGGCATTGTGGTACTCAGCCTCGGCTTCCAGGATAGGGTGCTGCATTATTATGATGTTTTCCTGAGCGATGTATGATTTGATAATTGATCTGTACCAACTGTTCCTGCCAGTGAGCAAACTGTTCTTCATATTCATCTTCATAAAGGAAGCAGTATAGCACAGTGGTCTAAGGCTCTGAGCTGCAAATTTGGTGACATCCAGCAGACCAGACCTGGGTTTGAATCCCACAGCTTCCACTTGCATACTGTATGACCCTGAGCAAGTCACTTAACCTCCTTGTGCTCCCAGGTCGCTCCTGTAAAAAAGCTTTCAGCTTAGTGTGCTATACCTGGTTAAACAACTAAATAAATAAAATATTCATGGAAGTTATGTAGCCATCGGAGTAGGCCCTCTTCTGTCCTTAGTGTAAACATCTTTCCAGGCAGGAAGTGACAGAAATGGTGAGTAAAGTTTACAGCAGCTAACAGCTCTTTTCTTGTCATGGCATACTTGTGCTCTACCTTGGCTAGAGCCCAATTCACATAGGTGATAACTCTCCCCTTGCCATCTACCTGCTGGGCCAATACTCTTCAGATGCCCATGTTGCTGACATCAGTTTTGAGGATAAATGGCAGTTGTGGGTCAGGATATGCTAGAATTAGTGCAGAAATTGGTTGCTGTTTCAGTTCCACAAAATCCTCCTTGCAGGTGTCTGCCCAGGTGAACTGCATCCTCTTCTCAGTGAGCTTGTGCAATGGCTGGGCAATGGTAGCGAACTCCCCAGTGAACCCTTTGTAGTATGACGCCCGTCGCAAAATACTTCTCACCTCTGCTACTGAATGAGATACTAGCCAGGACTACACTGCCTGCACATCGCCTAGGTCTTTTCCCATACCATCTGCTGAGATTAGGTGTTCCAGATATTTATTTATTTATTTTATTTATTTAAGTCTTTGGTAACTGGATAAGTGCACTGATCCATGGTACTGTTTTCAGGCACGACTCGGGCAACACAGGCAGCAGTTACAGAGGTAGTGACAAGTTATACAATAAGTACAAGCCATGTGGAGATACAGACATCATTGGTGAACAAAGTGGATAGACAGATGTCATTGGTGAATAAAGAAAGTGACATAGGAAAGTAAAATTAATGACAGGCTGAAAAAACAATCAGTACTGTACATCATGATAAGCAACAATTATTATACAATTATTTACTAAGGATAAGTGGCCAATTCAAATTAATGCATGATGTAAAACAAACAAAAAAAAACATACAAGACAATAGTCAAGTGGGAGAGCCCAAGAAGCAGGCAGTGAGGAATGTAAGACAGGAGTCCAAAGAAATGAAAGAGGGCAGGGGAGGCCAAAGCAGCCCAAGAGAGAAAAGTCAGAAAGGAAAGGGCTTTGCTGTAGAAGAGGGTACACTTAGACGGTTTCACTTTCAGGTTTGCAGCCCCTAGCTTCCTCAGAACTGCCTTCAAGTTGTGAAGATGATGTTCAATAGTCCTGCCAATGAGTATTATGTCATTGAGGTATACCAGACCTGATGTCCCTTATAAATCCATCACAACAACATCCATTAGGTGTTGAAATGTCCTTGGAGCATTATACAATCTAAATCGCATTATGTTAAACTCAGTCTTTGTTTAGTTGTAAATGTGGTTTTCATCCAGTTCTGGTGAAAACCTCCATTTGCCAGTACCCACTAGCCAGGTCTAGGGTGGAAAGCCAGTGATCCTTTGCCAAGAGATTAAGGGTGTCATCAATAGGAGGTAGTGGGTGAACATCCTTTGTGGTAACCTCATTCAGTCAGTGATAGTCCACACACACTCAAATGACCCCATCCTTCTTCTGTACCAGGACTACTGGGGCAGCCCATGTGCTAGTGGAGGGCCAAAACAACTCCCTGGTCATTCACCTGTTGCAACTGTTCTTTCAACTCCCCCGATAATGGAGTGCGATTCTCCGAGGTATTTGCTTGATTGGATGTGTGTTTCCAGTGTCAATCCAGTGCTTCATTACCCAGTACCTCCCAGGTCTTGATCCCCCAAACTGTATTCATTGGCACTGTCCCACATCACAGCCCAGACTGCTCACATTTTCTCTGGCGTCAATTCCCCTCCTTAAGTTGGAGTGGTCTGTTTGTCCAGCCTAGTGTTTGTTCTCCCTTAGCAGTTCTTGATAGTCAGGTTTGCAAGCCCTGAATTATGGTCGAGTCTTTGGCAATATCATCAACCCAGAGTGGAAGGTGCTGATCCCCATCCCATGGTAGATGGTCTGTGGCTCTATCACATTGGCAACCAACACTGACACTTGTCCCTGTTTTGATGTACTCATTGACTGAGCTACCAGGACAGGGGACCAGCACTTTAAACTTTAAACATATACCTCTCAGGTGCCCTTCTAGGAAAGACAATTCTACCCCTTCCCATCTGGTACCAGGTTTCAAACTAACCCAAATAGGAGCTCTCTTAACTCAGTCCCTGGGTACTGCAGCTGTAGAATTGCTACAGGCCCATAAACAACAGGTGCTGTCCCTCGAAACAATGTCACACTGCAGTGTACTCACAATTCCTAGCTTACTCCTGATGTAGCAGACCACTGGATCTCTGCTTTCCCAGGGCATCTATGATGCAGGTAGGCTTTCTCTGTCTGTTCTGTGCAGAACTGGCAACCTAGAGTACTGACAGCAGGCTCTTCTGACCTCATTCCATTCATTCTGGCTTGCTGAAGCCCCAATCTGACCCTTCCACATCCTGGCTTCCAAACCCTAGGTCAAGGCAGGCTGGCACCATGCTGTAGGGCCTGTTACAGGACCTGGACCACCAGACCTTGGTCTTTTCTCCACCCTATATCATCAGTGTCATGCATGTACTGACTTGTATGTGGTTTTCACTCACTTCCTCTCTGGAACGCAGCAGCTCTGTTCACAGTTTGCTCTCCTCTTTTGGGGCCTGGGATGACACAGTTTGCACCCACTCCTAGCACTTCAGACCTTTACACCACAAGATCTCCACCAGATCTTACCTCCTCCAGTACAGTCTTGCCTTTGTAGGTCCCACTCACAATATGTCTTGGTTTGTGTCTGGGGCTGTCACTCTAGAAACTCGACAGCCCATAGGACACAGAAAAGGTGCTGGAACCTGATACCCCTTCTTTTCCCAGAAGTCTTCAGAAGTCGCTTCCCCTGCAAGGTTTCTTAGTACATGACAGGCCCCACCCAAGTGGGCTCATTATGTTTTTTTATTAAAAGTTGCTAATGGGAGAGGTTCATTGAGCCTCAAAAGGATCATTTGCAAGAATGTCCAGGCATCAATGGTGCTACAAAACTAAAACTATGAAAATTAAAAATAAAGTGCAAAAGCACAATTTCGTACATACATAAAATAAATGATTTAAACATATGCCACCAATATTAATTAAAACAACTGCATTTTTTACATTATTGTTTTTAAATGCAGTGCATGACAAATTCAGAGAATAATAGGGTCCAATCCACAAGCCTTGGAAATGACACAAGGTGCTTGTGCCACAGAGATTTGATGCAAGGGGTTCACTCCACCACACCTTGTGTCATTCCTGATTCTGCAATGCAGCCTGCACCAGTAGGGGACTGCCTGCACCGGCTAGGTTTGTGCAGACCCTGTGCCAGATGCAGAGCATGGTGGATGGGGGCATGCACCAGTACACTGCTGTGGCATCCCCATAATCAGGATTCTCTAAAGCCAACCATCCCTCCAGACCTGTGACCACCCCAGGGCCGTTCTAAGGGCCATTGGGCTTAACCTGAGGTGCTGGCGGGCTTGCCCCCTCCGGACATGTATACCATAAACTGAGTCTACAGTGACAATTAAATACTGATTTGATGATGTAATGGTGGTATAAGGCCCTTAGTGTTGGAACCCACTTTGGAGGGAGAAATCTTAGACCTAGTACTCTCAAACAGGGATGGAGAGAGGGTCTCAGATTTAGAAGTGGGTAGCCATCTGGGAACAAGCGACCAACAAACAGTGTGGTTCATGATAAACACAGCTATAGAGTCAAGCCATACAAAAGCAAGAGTACTGGACTTTATGAGGGCTGACTGGGAAAATGGGAGAGTGCCTCAGAAAAGCACTAGCAAACGGGCAAGAAGATGGGGTAGAGAAACAATGGGGAAAAATTAAATCAGCCAACACAAAGGCAACAAGCCTTTGTGTGAAGTAAATCAACAAAACAAAATGAAGGAAAAAACACTATGGTTCTCAAAAGAGGTGGTGGGGATGGTTAGAGAGAAAAAGGTTGCATTCAGGAAGTATTAGGAAACACAGAAGGAGCAGGACAGAGAACTGTACCAGTTAAAGCAGAAGGAAGTGGGGAAGACAGTCAGAATAGCAAAAACCCAAACTGAGGAAAGGATAGCCAACTCAGTTAAGAAGTGGGATAAAACCTTTTATAGGTAGATAAGAGAGTGAAGAAAGACCAAGGGAGGGATAGTGAGGATTAATAAGGGAGGAGTGGGGTGAGCAATAGGTGACAGTGAAAAAGCAGGGATACTGAAATAATACTTCTGCTCAGTATTCACAAAAGAAGAGGTTGGGGAGGTACCTAAACCAAACAATAGAAACACTCTGGATAGGGGGGTCGATACCAGTCCATTCACAGAAGAAAGGGTTCTGAAAGAACTCTTAAAACTGAAAGTGGACAATGCAATGGGGCCTGACGGGATTCACCCTAGAATTCTAAAAGAACTAAGGTGAGAACTAGTGACACCACTGACTACCCTATTTAACAAATCATGGGAGGATTGGGTGGTACCTGAGGACTGAAGGAGGACAGATGCGATTCCACTCGACAAAAGTGGGAGCAAGGCAAAGTCAGGAAACTATAGGCCTATTAGTTTGACCTCAATGGTAGGGAAAATGATGAACTCACTTCTGAAGGAAAGAATTGTCGAGTACCTAGAGGCCAGTAGGGCACAGGACCTAAGGCATGGATCTGGCTGGTGAGAAGGTCAGATCAGATGAATCTAATTGATTTTGCCAGGGCGACCAAAGTAGTAGACCAGGAAGGGGCTGTGGACATGGTCTATCTAGACTTTAGCAAGGCATTTGACACAGCCCCCCACAAAAGATTAATAAACAAGTTATCCAGCCTGGGAGTGGGTCCCAAGGTGGTAGCCTGGGTAAAAAACTGGCTAGACAACAGGATGCAGAGGGTAATAGTAAATGGAGTCCACTCTGAAGAAAGGGGGGTTACTAGCGGGGTACTGCAGGATTCAGTCCTGGGACCAGTCCTCTTTAATGTCTTTATAAGTGATACTGCAGAGGGACTGGAAGGAAAAGCATGTCTCTTTGTAGACGACACAAAGATCTGCAACAGGGTCGATACACAAGGTGGGGTGCAAAGGATGAAAAGGGACTTGGCAAGGTTGGAGGAATGGTCAAATGTATGCCAGCTTAGATTCAGTGCAAGAAAGTGCAAAGTAATGCACCTGGGAAATAAAAACCCAGGGACAGAGTACACAATGGGGAAGGGTGAGATACTAACAACAAAAATGGAAAGGTACATGGGGGTAGTCATATCAGAGGACCTAAAGGTGGGCAAGCAATGTGAGAAGGCAGTAAGGAGGGCTGGGGGAATACTGGGATGCATAGGGAGAGGCATCACCAGTAGAAAACAGGAAGTTGTTATCCCTCTGTACAGACAGTTGATGAGACACCATCTGGAGTACTGAGTGCAGTTCTGGAGACCCTATCCCTGCAAGAACATAGACAGGATGGAGGCTGTACAGAGGAGGGCAACTAAAATGGAGCAGGGTCTGCACTAGAAGCCATACAAAGAGAGATTAAAGGAGCTTAATATATATACCCTCAAGGAAAGGAGGGAGAGGGGTAACATGAGAGAGACTTTCAAGTACCTCAAGGGAATCAACAAAGTCCAAGAGGGTAGCATCTTTCAGAAAAATAGATGTGTAAGAACAAGGGGGCACGATTTGAAGATGGGGGGACAGCTCAGAGGTAATGTGAGGAGGTATTTTTTCATGGAGATGGTTGTGGATGCTTGTAATTGCCTTCCTGAGGAGGTTGTGGAGTCTAAAACAGTGGGGGAATTCAAGAATGCATGGGACAGAAATTTGTTTATTTCAAAAGTTTCACCAAGAGAGACATACTGAGCCATAAACAACTTGTTTCCAGAAGTGTCCTGGGGGAGAGGGTACAGTAGAGGGAGAAATACATATCCATACAACATAAACATATTTACAGAGAATGTACACTCATATTAAGGCACACTTTTATACAATATATCATAAATTAACATTGAGTAATACACATTGAATGTACTAAGGCATATACATAGGAATTATTTTACAGAAAAAGCAGTAAGTAACATTTGCCTACAAGAACAGGGGATGAACCAGGTTAGTGCAAGTGGCTAAGGGTAGTCTAGCAAAGGGCGAAGAGTAGAGAGGGGGAGAAAAGAGAAGGTAGATCATAGGAAGGAGACAAAGGAGATCCAGAATTAGGGTGGGTAGGTAGAGGAGATAAAGGAATAGGGAGAGAGGAGGTGGAGGGGGAGATATGTAGTATGAAAGTCAGAGGGTTGGGGGAGAGAAGGGGGTGGAGAGCCAGGAAGAGGAAGGTATGGGGGCAGTAATGGTGGGTGGAGTCAGGGACAGTTACAGGAGGGGGTAGAGTAATCATGTATAAGACGGGAGAAGGAGTGGATGGAGCTAGCAGAATGAATAGGGCCAGGGAGGGAGTTCCAGAGTTTGGGAACGCGGAAAGAGAAAGCAGCTTGCCCAGCCGAGATCCACCTGGATGGGAGAGTTAGAGAACGGAGGTTAGAGCTACAGCGAGAGTAGGAGGGGTTTGAAGGGGAGGAGAGAAGTGACACAAGGTGGGATGAGAGGGAGCCCAGCCAGTACCGAGGTATTGCCAACAATAAGAGAGGAGCAATGAACAAGCCATCTGACTTCAAGCGAGGGAAAGGAGAGAGAGATGTAGAGGTGGCAGTGGTGGTTCCGGGGGGGGAGGCAATCCAGGGCAAACCTACAGTAGGAGTGGATCCAGTCTGGCCAACGAAGACTTGGGAGCACTACCATAGATAGTGTCTTCATAGTCAAAGAGGGGAAGACTCATTCTCTGCACAGTGGCTCTGTGGGCCAGCAAAGGGATGCACCCTCGGTTCCTATACAGTGCACCAAGTTTAGGGTGAAGCTTTTTGTGTAAGTAGTCCACATGAGCAGAGAGGTCTAGATGACTGTCGAGTCAAACTCCTAGGTACTTGAAAGTTGTGATGTTTTCAAGGCTACTCCCATCCAGAGTGTGGAAGGAGGGCAGGACTGGCAGTTTAGAGTTTTTGTCTAGTACCAAAAGTCATAGAGACAGTTTTTTTTCACATTTAAGGAAAATTGATTTGACTGGAACCAGTGCTGGATATTGGTGAAAGACAGTTGGAGTCTGCTTGTCAGATCTGATACAGAAGAGCCTCAGGCAAATATGACAGTGTCATCAGCATACGTTTGTATGGATGCAGATGTACATGCAGAGGGGAGTGAATTTAGAAAAATGGAGAAGAGGATGGATCCGAGCACTGAGCCTTGGTGGATGCCAGTGTGTGTGGAGTGGGGGGTGACAGAGAATTGTCAATTTTGGACAGCTTGAGTTCTGCCCAGAGGTAGGAATGGAAACCAATCTGTGGCTCGAGTAGAGTCCATCAGCAGAGAGCTAGGTTAGGAGGTGGGTGTGGGCTACAGTGTTGAAGGCTTTGTACAGATCGACAAAGACAGCAGAGGTAACCAGGCCCTGGTCCATAGCTGGTAGGATGATGTCAATGAGCTTGAGAAGGGAAGTAGATATGGAGTGAGAGTTACGGAAACCAGACTGAAAAGGGGTGAGGAAGGAAGAGGAGTCAAGAAATGTGGAGAGTTGAGAGAGTACCATATGCTCTTGGAGTTTAGCAAGGCTAGGGAGAAGAGAAATAGAGCAGTAGTTGCCCAGAACTGAGGGGTCACCACCATTAGGAAGGGGAATGACTAGCTGATTTACAGGAAGAGGGAACTGAAGACAGAGAGAAAGAAAGGTTGAGGAGTAGAGCAATAGGGTGGCAAATAGCAGAGGCAGGTGGGTGGTTAATGTTGCTTTGGAAGGTGGAAGTAAAATAATCAACCTTGGTGAGTTTAGTTGCCCTGGTGCAGTCATTGCACAAAGTTCAATATATGTGGTAATCAGCAGGGGACCCAGAAGATTTGTGAATTTTCCAGGCCTGATCCCATGCCCACAAGCAGGCTAGTAGCTCAGCAGAGATCCACGAGAGGTGAGAGCCTTGAACCCTGGTTTTCTTAAGCGGGGCGTGACGATCCCAAATAGACATGAAGCGTGATGAGAAGAAGACTAATGCGGAGTCCATGGAGCTGACAGTGGATATAGGTGACCAGTCTGTAGCTGCTAGATCCTAGTGAAGTGAGGAGCAGTCCAAGGACAGGAAAAAGTGAATCTGGATGAATTTGGGTGGGGCTTTGGGGCGGTGAACCTTGCGAATGCAGTACACCATATGGCGGTCTCTGAGGGCATCTGGGAGGGTGCTCAATGCACTAAATCTATGGTGGTGTGAGCTGAGGGCCCAGTCCAGAAGAGTGTGGTTTAAAGTTTTAAGGCTCAAGAGAGTAGGATCAGAGATTAGTTGGGAGAGGTGAAGGGATTTGATGTTATTGCAGAGTTTGGCTTTAGAAGGGAAGAGACAATTTTTATTAAAGTTCCCAAGAATGATGAGTTCTCTGATGGAGGCATGAGAAGAGACAGTGGAGAGAGGTTCAATAATAGTGGAAGGAGTCATGCCAGGGCAGCAATATACACCGGCAGCAAAGATGGGGAGGGAGAAGGGGAGAGAGATTTTGATGAGAAGTTCATAGTCGGAAGGGGGAAGAAATAGAGATAGTAGGAACATACTGTAAGGCAGAGGAAAGGTACATAGCCACTCCACCACCCCTCGTAGCATGGTCTGGATGGATTAGGAACTAGCCAGGGATGGCCACTGCTGAGTCAGGAATCTTGTGGGAGAGCCAGGATTCAGAAAGTATTAGTATGTCGGGATTGAGGTTGACCATGTGAGGTTACAATAAATCTACTTTAGGAAGAAGACTACAGATGTTAAGATGAACAAGACTTAATCCCTTAGAGAAATTTGAAACAGGGGGGACTGCTGGGATGGAATTGGTCTCAACATCACTGGTGAGCAGTAGTAGGATGAAAATAAGAAGTTTAGTTGGAGTGGAGAGGCGTTTGCATAGTAGGTGAGATAGGGTGCTATGTCTAGGAAGAGAGCGGGGGGAGAGGTGAGTAGGAGTCATAGTGTAGCCAGATGAAGGTTATGAGAGGGGAGCAGAGAACAATGAGGAGGCCAGGATGAGTGGAAGGGAATGTGAGAACTTGAGTTTGGGAAGGTGGCGGAAATTGGTGGGGGAGAAGGAGTAAGAGAATAAAAGGGAGAGGAGGGGTTGAGAGGGCAGTAGAGAGGTAAGGGTGAATAGGAGTGGGAGTAGGAAAAGAGTGAGGTTTAGTATAATCAAGCAGAAGGGGGGCAGGAGAAAGAAGAGAGTGTAGCTAATTTAGTTATAAAATGGAATTAGCTATGCAAAATAAGATACAGGCCCAGTTTCTAGCCCAGGTTTAATAACTGGGAGAGACAAGAAGTGGCAGATTGGAGCACTCCCTAAATGGCAGCACAATGGGTAGGCACAGAGAAGAATAACAATTCAGGCTATGGTCAGATAATAGTTTAGGAGCCTCATGATAGTGTGTCAGCACAGAGGCTGGCTGACACAGGGCCGGTTGGTGGTGATGGGGGGGGGTGTACTTAGAGTGTAGAAGCAGATGGGGGACCACAGAATCAGTGGTTCTAAACATTGCTAAAAAGTGTAGATTAGGTTAAAGTTGGTAGTGATGATAGAGGGATGGAGGGCAGAGGTGAATTTGAGCGTGGGGATAATATACCCATGGTCAAGTGCTGAAAACTGGCACAGAACACCCAGCCGAAATTCAGAAAGAGGATACATGGCTGAAACCCAAATGTCCAATCTACTGAAGATATATTTAGTAAATATTCTTGCCACAGTACATAGTCAAGAGGACTAATTGGCCAGTATATGGTTTAACCCAATGTAGAGCCCTATTCATGAACTGGAATGATACAATATGGATATTTACTACACTTGGGTCACAGAAAGAGGGATCAAGTGTATACACTTTGAGTAACACCTAAGCAAGCCCCTCAGCTCTATTTGTGTTCACTTCTCTGATTAGCTGGACCCAACAGACATGGTGCTACATGTGGGCATGGGCAGAAGTGGCACCCCTGTGCTGCACAGGACTGGCACAGCGCCAATGGATCCCTACACCCTGCTGGTCAGGCTCCCATTCAGCAGGAACTGCCTGGTCTATTGTACCCACAGTTACAGGCATGGCATGCTGCCATAGCTGTGGTCTCATTGGTCTTCTGTTGATCTGTGTTCTGTGCTGGTCCCCTGTCCTGTCCCTGTTGCACGTTGACACCGCAGCTTGTGGCAATCCCCTCCCATGTGCCATGTGTTCGGTGAATGGGTGTGGTTGTGGCAAATGTGGGTTTTTTGGTGCCTGGACTCCACCTGTTCCAGAATTGGGCACAGGGTCCCAGGCACAACTGGCTTAGATGCAAGCTGTGGCAAACAGCAGCTTGCATCGGTCTACTGGCCTGTTAGAGAATTGGACATGTAGTTTGCTGTGGAAGGGTGAAAGGAATTCTACAAGTCAGATTTCTGATAAGAAAAGCTGCCTTCCCTAAATCAGTATGGTATTTGGGAAGTCAGATATATCAGTTTATGACATCACACAGCGCATATTCATGCCATGGAACATTACAGTATGCAGAAAGATAAGGTGCACTAAGGTGGTGCATGTCATTAAAAAACATTTTGTCAGTTGCAGGCCTTGGGGTGCTTTAAGAGGGAACTACCTCTACTGATAGACTGCATTGTATAGAGGGTATTCTGACTCAATTGGCCAAAAACCATGATAACATCTATTCCTGGCCATTTTCACAAAGTTACTCCAGATTACCTTTTGTTCTCAAGAAAATTAGCTTCTTCCTTCTCTGGGCCCCCTCCACTCGGGCACCTAAGCTGTATCTCATATACGATCTGGCACCTCCCACCTGGAATCCAGGGTAGTAACCCATTTCACATCTAACTAAATCCTCCTTAAGAGCTCCCCCTGTCTCTCTGTAACATAGTAACTCCAGCCATCCCATGGCTGAAATGGAGAGTAGTGTTACACATTCTCACAGAAGCGCAGAATTTGTTGGCAGAAAAGGAACGGTAGGCTCATCCAGTCTGCCCAATTTGTCTATGCCTATTCTAACACCTTGGACCCTATTTGGTCATCAGAGTTTCTACCCCATCCCTTTCCTCTACTTAATATGCCCTTGTTCTTATCCCATGCATGCTTGAAGCTCCCCACTGCTTTTCATCCCACCACCTCTCCTGACTGGCTGTTTCAAGCATTTACCACCCTTTCTGTGAAAAAGTATTTCCTCATATCCCTCTTAAACATCCTCTCCTCTAGTTTCATTGCATGCTTGTGTGCTTTTGTGCTTTTCTTCCCCTGAAAAGACTCTCCATCTGCACCTTGTTCACTGCTGTGAGGTACTCACATGTCTCAATCATGTCACCTCTTGCTCTCTTCTTCTCCAGGGTGTACAGGTTGAAATCCTGCAGCCTGTCCTCATATGGCTTCCCATGCACTACCCCCATGCCATTTTGGTAGCCCTCCTCTGGACCACTTCCACCCTGTCAATGTTCTTGCAGAGGTGGTGTGGCCTCCAGAAATGGACATTGTACTCTAGGTGGTGTCTCACTAGGGAGCAATACCGTGACAATACCACTTCCCGTCTCCTGATAGAAATTTCCTTCCCTATGCACCCTAGCATCTCAGTAGCCTTGCCTACTGGCTTGTTGCACTGCCTTGCAACCTTGAGATCATCAGACATAATTACCTCCAGGTCACTGTCTTTCTCGGCATTTGTAAGTACCTCCCACCATCTTATACACAGCTCCTGGGTTTCTCTGCCTTAGGTGCATGACTGCACTTTTTGGCATAGAAACCCAGTTGCCACATACTAGACCACACCTCTAGTTTCACCAGATTCCTTTGAATTCTTTCCACCCCTTCCTGAGTGTCTATCACGTTGCAGATTTTTATGTCATCCACAAAGATACACATCTTCCCTTCTAGTTCATTAGCAGTGTCATTTATGAAGACGCTGAAGAGTACTTGTCCCAATACTGATCCTCGTGGTACCCTGCTAGTCACTCTTCTGTCCACCAAGTGTCTGCTGTTTATCACAATTCTGTTTCCTGTCCTTTAACCAGTTTCTCAACTAGCCTCTTGCACGGTACAGTCTCAAAGGCATTACTAAAGTCCAGATAGGCCACATACATTGCCCTCCCCTGATCCACCTCCATAGTCACCTAGTCAAAGAAATCTATTAGATTAGTTTGGCCTGCTCTCCCTTGTGAAATCATGCTGCCAGTGGTCCTGCAGCCCATTTTCCTCCAGATACTCCATGATCCTCTCCTTCAGCAGGATCTCCATTAATTTCCCCACCACTGATGTGAGACAGACTGGCCTGTAGATGCTAGCCTCCTCCGTGTTGCCGCTCCTGTGCAGAGGTACCTCATTGGCCCTGCTCCAGTCCTCTGGAACTACCCCATTACTCCAGTGAGGTGCGTATGGTGTTGCCAGAGAGGTGGCTGGCACTATGCTCAGTTCCTTTAGAACCCTTGGGTGAGTCCCATCTGGTTCCATTGCCTTGTTCTCCTTTAGGGTTTCCAATCCCTTTCGGACTCTCCTACAAAAATGGACTTGTGTCCACTTCCCCTGGTGCCTGCTGATACATGCTGGTCTGTTCCTCTCTACTGTGATGGCCAAGCAGAAGTACTCATTTAAAATGTTTGCTTTTTTCTGTTCTTCTTCTGCACCAGTCCCCTCCACCCTCCTGATTCTCACTATCCCACCCCTTGTTTTCCTTTTGTTGTCACTCACATAACTGAAGAAAGTCTTAGCCCCTTTTTTGACCTCCTTGGTGATCCTCTCCACTGTTTGTGCCTTAGCTGGCCTCACATTCACCCTCACCCTCCTTCCTGCCTCCCTTTGTTTTTCCAGTTATACCTGCCTATCCATGTCTGTCTGGGTCTCTTTGTACTTCATAAATGCTGTTTTTGCTCCTTTACTGTCTTAGTTGCCTCCTTTGAGAACCATAGTGGCATCTTCCTCCTCCTCGTTCTCCTTCCTTAGCTTACATCCTTCAAACAGCATACTTTTCCCAGAGCTATTTCCTCCTTGATCTTTTTTTTATTGGATCTCTACTCCTCCCCAGCCATCCCCCACTTTATTTACTGAGGCAGTCTCTCATTTATTTAAAATATGCCCTCCTCAAGTTCAGAACCCACATCTTTATGTGTTTTTTCTCTTGCCCAATCCATATACCAAACCACATAGTATGGTGATCACTTCTACCCAAGGGACTGCCTACTGTGATGTCTACAATGCTCTCCCTCTTTGTAAATACCAGGTCCAGCATTGTCCCATCTCTAGTGGGTTCCGTAACCGGTTACCCGAGAAATGCTGCTTGTAGGGAGTTGAGGATGGCCTGCTTCTTGTTGTAGTTTTGGTCAGAATGCTCCAGTCTACATTTGGCAGATTAAAGTCTCCCATAATCAATACTTCTGCTTTGCTTGCTGTTCTGCCAGTGGCCTTACCCCAAACCTTTTCTAACTCTTCCACTGTGTTGCTGATCTGTACACCACCCCCATTTGGATAAAGGCCCTGGACCCCGTCTCTGAGCTGACCCATAATATCAATAGCCCTTTTTAATCCTCCTTGTGTCTCTTTATCTCTGTGGCTGTATACCTTCCCTCACATATGAACCCTTCCCTTTCCTCCTTATTCTGTCCTTCCAGAAAATCATGGTGTAGTCTCATATGGGCACTTCCCAGCTGCGGTTGTTGGTTTACCATGATTACCTTATGGCCACCAGGTCCCGGTCTGCCTCTGCAATGGTTGCTTCAAGGTCAGGAATTTTATTTCCTAGGCTTCTTGTATTGGCACGCATGGCTCTCCACTCCTTTTGTCCCTCTATCCCCGATTCTGCCTTCCCTTCCTGTTTCCATCCTTCACCACTCCTGATTCCCCAGTCATGTCCTCCCCCTTTTCACTATCCCTCTGCCTACTGCCCTTAACTCCTCTCTCAACATTAGTCCCTCTTCCTGATCTGTCAGTCCTGCCTTTCCCCCTCTTCCTTATGCCCCCTACCCCGGGAAATTCATTTCCCCTTGGGCTTCTCCTCTCTACTGCTCTAGTCTCTGATCCGGGGGGGGGGAACTCTGCCTCCCTCAATTTTTTGCCTCCACCTTTGCTAGTTTAAATACCCATCAAAGTAATACCTAAATCTTCCACCCAGGACTGCTGTTTTGCTCTTGGATGGATTGTGGCCCTCTCCTTTGTACAGGCCTTTATCCCCCAGGTAGGACCCCTGTCCCCAAAGTAGCCAAAATTCACCTCCCTGCACCATGCCTTCAACCACTTGTTGAGGACACTGGTCCAATGTTCCGTAACCTGCCCCTATGCAGATAGCACCTCAGTGAAGGCCTCCTCATGAGCTATCTGCTTCAGGCCCATGCCCAGCTCCCTAAACCTATCTTGCACTACCCCTGCTGCATCCCTTGCCATGCTATTAGTCCCCAAATGGGTAATGACATCCAGCTCCCTCTCTTGCCCTACTGCCTTAGCGATCCTAAGAATCTGCTGTCCATCCCTCCATGCCAAGGCACCAGGTAAGCACCTCACTTCCCTCTCCTCCTCCTCCAATCCTGCTCCCAAATCTATCCCCTAATGATTGAGTCTCCACCACAAGTTGCTTACTCTTCTGCTGGGATCCTCTGCCACCCATCTTGGGGCCTCCTGATCCTTAGGATCTGCTCTCCATCCCTCCATGCCAAGGCACCAGGTAGGAACCTCACCACTGTCTTTCCCTCCCTTCCTGCTGCTCCCAAAACTACCCCCCAATGACTGAGTACCCTCACCAGAAGTTGGCTCCTTCTCTACTGGGGTTCTTTACTTCCAACCTTGGGGCCTCCACTATTGAGGACTCTCACATTCTCCCTTGCCACTGCCATGGGTAACTCATCCTGGCAGTGCTGTCCTGCCAGAATGGCAAATGAGTTGTGTAGTGGCACTGGCAAAAGAATGTGCTCCCCACCCACCCATGGAGCCCATCACAGTCTAGCTGTCCCTCCTTCTTGGCACCCTCTTAGGAAATGGTGGTAGGCTTGATGGCCCCTGGGTGGAGGAAGAGGTCCCTCCAATCCTAGCAAACTTGGCCCAGTGTCTAGTGGCCTCCTCCCCCAGCCCAGAAAGCTGCACATGGATGGGGCAGCACCTCATTCTCTAGAAGGACTCTCTGAAAGCTGCTGCTCCAGAGCCACCTTCTAACTTTTTCTAGCTGAAGCTGGAATTTCATGCCCTGTCCAAGACATGATCACACAGCTAGTGTTCATCCCTGTCATAGGTAGGACTCTGAGAGCTCCCATTCCTGACCCTTAAGAAAATAAACTCCCAAATAGGACACAGTGCTAATGTAAATGCTGCACTTCTCAGGCACAATGAGCTGGGTCAGGCTTCTGGACCCAGATGCTATCATGGGTACCCAGATGCTGTCCAGTCTCATAAATCACACTGTCACTGGGGAAGGCTAATATATGCATATGGATGCTTCTTCCCATGGATCAACTTCAGGCTACTCTATGGGCCGTATTCTTTACCTTGGATGATGCAGTGACAGATGACAACACTATAAAGGTACCATGGTCTCCAGTGCTTCAGTCTTTGCCATACTATTCTTCAGCAGTCTCTAAGGCCCACTCTGACAGGTAGAGCTAGCTGTATTCACACTGGACCATAGCAAATGTTTTTACCTTCCAATCCGCCTTGCACAATTTTGGCAGTTGATGATGGGGGTGACCTGGAACAACCACAAGAGGTCTCTTGACACCTCAGATTGTGGTTCTGGACCCAGGGTGGAGTGGAGCTGTCAATAACCCTTGCCAATTACTGACCCGATACTAGTTGACACAATTGATTAAGCCTTCCAGTTACCACGTGGGTACTAAAAGGGTACAAAGTTTGATTGCTTTGGTCACTTCAGCAGCAGCTGTTGCTGGTGTAGGGAACCAAAACACCACGGTTAAAGCCATCTTGTTGGTTACTGTACTGCTGAGCAATTTTATATACAGGCACCAAGTGTAGTGATTGCTTACTGATTATAAAAGTGGACAGGCAATACTTCCAAACTCTACCTCTAACACTGTTCACAAATAGGGTGACAGCTCACCCATTGCTGTTCAATACCTGCTCGGGCTTGCTAGCATCATGCTACTGTTGCATTGTACTTGGTGTCAAAACAGCAGTTCAGTTTAAGATGTAAAATTACTGTACCCATTTGTGTTTGAAGATTAGTTTTTTTGCTTGTTCCAGTCCGTAGGATTCAAATGGCTCTACCAGTGTCATTTGGTTTTTACTCTAGGAGTGGATATTACCTGCTGCAGTTGTATGAACAGTAAACAGTCTGTTAATTGTAAAAAACTTTCCTATGCCTCTCAACATTTTGCATTTACTTGTCTAATATATGTTTACTTTTCTTGACTTTCCTTCACATACACCCCGGACATGATGTCACAATGCATGGGTTATACTGACTATATTACTATGAAGTGACTAAAACTGACCTGATTTGTGCTGTTTTCTTTTTTTTTCTCTCTTTTGCAGCAATGCCACCTTTTCACTGGCATGCCACTCTCCACTGCTGCTGCTTTTTTCCACTTATTTAGCCACCTGAAGCAGTAGCAACCCCACTCCGTCCTCCTGAGATATATTTATCCTAAGAGATCCTTACTTTATTTTTTATTTTATTGAACTCTAGGATTACAAATACCTTTGAGCAAGAACTGCTCATTTACAAAGGTTCCACATCAAAGGAATGGGGGGTATACAAACATACAAAGGTTGACATAATAATACATAGTTACACAATGAAAAGAAGCAAGAGACTGAGGCTTAGGGAATTCCAGAAATTCAAAATGTGCCAGATGTTAGGTAGCATGACATACCAGCCAAGGGAAATCTTATAAATAAGTGCTGCAGGTGGGGGGAGGTATGCAGGCAGGAAGGTCATTGTCGCAGGGTAGAGGGTGAGGGTAAGAGCTCTAAAGGGGAGAGAGGGGAGAGATAAAAATCAGGAAATGCCCAGGGGGAGAGGAAAGGGAGAGGGGGTGAGGGGGTGGGCAGGTGAGGCAGGAGGAAGGGGTGCAAGATGGGTAGAGGTAGCTGTCATGACTGAAGTGGAGGGTAGTGAGCGGCGGGCCCCTGATTAGGTGAGGCAGTCACAACGACTAGTTGAAATGAGATTCCCTAATGTACTGTACTCTGCCACCCTCCTCAAACTGTTGAATTATCTTTTCTGTGGCCACTTCTGAGAGACCCAGAATGGATAACTCCTCAGTTTAGAGTAGCACAGCAGTCTCCTCATCCCTCAAACTATGGAGTCTTCTGTGACTAGAAAGTGCTGCTTCCAGTTCCTCCAGGCTCCACCTGGATCCTTTCACTTTGTCGCATCCATATAGAATGAAACCATTCCCATGTGGGTATTGACTATCAGTACCTGCTCCTCTCACTGTCTGGTCTTGGTTTCACGACCCTTCACATCAAATGTTTCCCTTTACGTTTATAGTTCTCTGAGCTTACCCCTCTCACCCTCCCCTTCTCTTTTCAGCTGTCCCCTTCCACCCGCTCCTATTATGCCTTCTCTCCCCCCTTTTTTATCTGTTCCACAATGCTTTGAGTGATTTTTTTTGTCTTTTCCTGCTGTCATATTGCCTTATTGAACTTAACTCGCCGGCTGTGTGTATAGCCTGCCACCAGTGCAGCATACGTTGATTCATATTGTTCTTATATATTGTGTTGCTCTGTAACATCCTTGTATCCTGTCATTTTGCTAGCTGTTTTGTATAATCTGATACTGTTGTATGTTACAATGTTTCTTATTGTATTTATGTACCCAGGGCCACCTTGTAAATGAGTCCACTCAATGATGATTTGTCCTGGCAAAATAAAGATCTATAGATTGACTGTTATATCCGTGTCAGTGCAAACATTAAAAACAGATTTGGCCGCCATGGCAAATTGTTTTTGGATTTCCATCCCTTCCCCACTGCAGTTTGTCACCGCAAGGTGCCCATTGAAATAATGGGATTGCTTCACCCAGTGGACACTTTGCAGAGATGCTTCTTAGGTGCTGCTTTTCAGCTCTGAGGGAAGCTACCAATGCACATATGACCATGCACGTCTTGCACACTAGGCATCCCACAACCTCCCAAAGCACCCTCTGGAAGATGGTTGAGCCACATTCTCTACAGCTAACCAACTGTCCAATCCAGCCTTCTACCTGTGTATACATGCTGTTTGTGTGTGGACTGTAAACCTACAGAATCTTTAAACCAAATGAATCTCCTGGCCATGCTCCTATCTTCCCAAGTCCCTCTTCAGTTAAGTCTGGCACTTAAACTCATGGCACTAATGTGAGTGGCACGACTCACTACTGATTGTGGGGATTTTCCTATTTATGTTAACTATCCTACCAAAAGGCAAAAACAGGCTTCACTGAGGAATGTGACTTAGTCTCTTCTTAAATTATTACCAAGCTAAGGCCCAGGCCAGATGATACTCAACCAACCCCCAAAATGCAGGGCAAGATATTATTCTTTAATATTTCACCTTAATTATGGGCTACTGTGGCTGGTTCCAATTTACCCTATAAACAGAACAAAAAATGCTTCCCCACAGTTTTCAGCTTAACAAATAGCTTATTGCTTAATGGGGACCAGTTAGCACTAAGAACCCCACTCCCAAGGTTAGGGTTTGTCCAAACTTGCACTTTTTGTGAAAAAAATATTTTTTACTTACTATTTACTGCCGTATAGTAGATTGTCTTATATTGAATCGCTGACTTTCAAGATGACATTTTCTGTATCTTAGAGTAAGTAGAAACCTCTGTGACTGTACTCAGACCTGAGAGGACAGAAGAACCAGCAAAACAATGATCATAGCTTATAAACTCTGACGTGCACTGCTGGCTATTGAATCTTCTACTGCTGCAGCCCTGCTTTCACGTCAGCCGCAGGGGATTCTTGGATTTCTGGGATTTCAGCTTGGAAGTCATCAGAATCAGTCTGATACAATCTGCAATAAACAGTAAGTGAAAAATAAATGTGTTTGCCTACAAAATACAAATTGGGACCAGTCCCACTCAGGGGTGTGGGTCTCATACTGTAGTGTTGACTGGTCCCCTTTAAAGTGTTGTATTTACTATGGACAGACTCTTTGTTTTAAAGTAGCCACTTGAAGGGGGGAGGCTCACATACTTGCAAATGTATTACAGGTCTGCCCAGGGAGCTACCCTGTTTAAATATTTTTATTAAATAAAAATAAACTGCTGTCTTTTATGTCACATAAACTCTTGATTCTCACAGTGCCAGACTTAATCATGATGCATACAGCTGATGTACAGGCGGAAGACTCCATCCACAGCTATGTGGGCTTAACTGTAACTCACCTGTCCAGCAGTTACAGTTTAACAACGGCCCACTGCAACTTTCATATTCACAGCAGGTCTCAGGATCATTAATCAGTGCCTGTGGAAAGCAGTTTTACCTACCATACACACGAAGCTGGTACAACTGACTAATGTGATTGACCTGTGGGCTTTGAGCCATTATTGACCAGAGGCTCAATTGAAATGCAGACCACTCTGCAAGTGAAAGGTCAATGGATGTGAGTAGAAACTGAACCTATATTGATCATCTCTCACATCACACCTCACCCTTCACTGTCCCGCAGCTGCAGTACTAATTTTGTACAATCTATTTGGAATTTGAAATGCAATCTTTAAAGGCCACAAACCCTGCTGCTCTCCAAAATAAGAAATGAGTGCTTTACACAGCAGTGGATTGTTAGTTTACTTGTTCATTCATTACATTCCACTGATCATTGGCTTTACATAAAAATTATATCAGCGTCAGAGCTGTGATTTCACCAAGGCATCATAAACCCTTTATGTGATGCTTGGCCTCAAAGCTCCACTTGGTCTTATTAGCTTTGGGTGTGCTTTGAATCCTGTGTTTTAGTGGCAACCCCAGGACTCCCACATCTTTTGGAATGAATCCTTGCAACTCCAGAGTGATCTTCCTCAATATTCAGCTAATTCATATGGACCCCAAATTAGTGTGAGTTCCTGTCAAAACAATGAATCTCTGTGGAAAGTCTCTTGCCACATGCAGTTTCATTTCATACCTGCAACACAATGTGATTTCAGGGTCTCATAACAGAATTTTTCTTATTTTTTTATGGTATAAAAATGTAGTCTTTTGTCTGATTTTGATGGAAAATCTACTCTTTACACTGTTACTAAGGGGATACAACTATTCAGTATTTCAGAAAGAAAGGTTGAGGTGGACCTGCTGGTGCAGCGGTAGCACTAGTGCTTGTGACACTGGTGACCTGAGTTCAGGAATGAGCCTAAGACATCAGAGGGCTTGCTGGGTGAGGTAGGATGAGTGTCCACAGGACTGCTTTCCTCCTTTAGGGGGCAGGGTGTGGGCTGTGGTTCCTGGCATAACTGCAACTCTCAGTGGAGGCTGGGAGTACAGTGCCAACCCGGGACTGCACAGTTGAGAGGAGACATCAGCAGACATGCATCCCACACTAATGTCATTGCTCATCCATGTCTCCAGGAGTAACTTAAAGCAGAAAGCAGCTTAGAGCAGAAAACCCCTGTAGCAGCCACACAGTGATGCAAGGGCCCTCACAAGCATTGCCTTTAGCTCATTCTAGGGGATTTCAGAGTGTCTAGATTAGCATCTCAGTCCTCTCCCTTGGGGTCAGGGTGAGCGCATCCATGGGGCAAATCCATGGTTTCCCAGATTCCCTCAGTAGGCCCCCAGAGCTGGCACAACACAGAAGTTAACCTGAAAGGGGCACAGTCACAGATTTGGGATACATCCCCAATCTCATCCAAGAGAATAAATAGTCAATAAAAAAAGGAAAAAAAAAGGAAAGGCTGGAAGGTATGGCATTTTTTAATTGTAGAACAAGAATTCCAGGGTCTCACACCCAACTGTGGATTTTTTGTGAAGCTTAGGTAACAAAAACAAACAAACAACAACAACAAAAAATAAGTCTGAAAGACCTGACAAGGTTTCTTTTAGCTATTGTATTCCAACTCTACAGAAACTGATTTGAAAAAAGAAGTTTTTGAATTGCTCAAATTAACATACAACATACAGTAAATTAAAACAAAAACATAAAGCAACTAGGGGAACTAACTGAAACTGGTGGATGGTAGATTTAAAGAAAAACAACATGCAAAAATGATATAAACACATGTTCATTGTTTTTTCTGTTTGTTTCTCTGATAATTCCTAGTGTTCTGTTACCTGTGTCTGTAGCATGTTTTTCTTGTTTACTTTTCTCTGCAAGTTTATGGCCTCTGGGGTTTAGCCGCTGAAACTTCTTTTATTGCCTTTGATCTGTTAGAACTGTCTTAGAATGCCTGTAGGAATGATATGAATTAGAACTTTCATTAGAACTAAGAGCCCAGGATCCTATTTATACTCTGGTTATACCATCTAACTGCAACCGCTTGTGAATGTTAACTTCTTTAAAAAGTGCTTGTCCTTTCTCCCCAGCCAAAATCAGATTTTTCCATGGCAATTGTCTTTGTAAAGTACTGTCAGTGGGTGATAATAAAGCCAATACATGTCTGAAGGACATAGGTCTAAATCACATAATTCTTAGAGGCATTCTGGAAAGAGTCCAGCAGATCAAATGCAATAAAAAAAAACCCTGAATGGCTACCCCCCTCCGGGGGCCACATGTGTTTTTATAATGTTTCCATGTGGTTTTCCTTGAAGAGGGATGTTAAAGAAGGTGGTGGAGGGCTGGACTAGACTACCAAGGAAATGCATCTGTGAGAAATCAGTGGGTGGGGTGGTCAGATATGGGTGGGATAGACATAAGGGGCTGGTAAATACTATACATTGGCAAAAGGGTAGGGGAAGGAGGAGCAAAGAGCCACTAGGACCCTCACAGTCAGCATTAGATAGGTAGGTGTAAGCAGACTTGATGAATCATGGGGTCTTTTTCTGACAGCAAGTTCAATTTTTCTGTTTCATTTCTGTTTGACTTCCATAGTAACCCTGCTGCTAATGTTGAAATAAATCATGAAAATCTTGCAAAATAGATTGAACTTAATTTATGTGTCACTTCCTCCAGCCGAACTGTTTTTAGACAGGGGTCCTTGTGCTGCTTGGCTCCACATTGTCCTTGGCCACCAGGGAGCAACCAAGCAGGGAAAGATGTCACAGTCTGCCATGGAAGCATTGCACATCTTCAGGTGACTGTATTTTTCCTCTTACTAGTACCAATTGGGACTATGGACTTGGGACATGAAGTCAGGTTCCCCAGATGGTAGGCAGATAGGCTCACCATGTTTCCATTTGGGCAGTCCCTCAGTCCGACATTTGTGGCATTACAGCCTGTTGCCATGGGCATGAAAGTCATGACATGTAGCACTGCACCCAAGGATAATAAACAACTTAAGTGGTTTCTATCAATTAGCGATCACATTCACAAGCAGTCTTACCCTGCAAACAGTTTTTGTCTCATGCAAAGAACATTAAAATGGAGTGTTCCACTTCAGAGACTGTGAAGGAGCTCTAGCACAACATGCACTTTTTTTAATTAAAAAAGGAACAGAAAACATTATAAATCACTTTAGTCAACTTAACTGATTTATTATAAGTTTATATGATCTTAGCCAGATGTCTCTTAAAGCGGACAGGAAATTATTTCTAATCGGTAGCTGTTTATAACAGAAATTATATCTATAGCCTAAATGATCCATATATAACTGTACCTGAATAAAAATTGAAATGAAAAACTGTGTTTTGCATTGTTTTGTTTTTATGGGCAGCATTCTGTTGCAGTTCTCTTCATGGAACCAGTGATCTGGAGTTTTAACTATGTCACGGTTTGAGGAAAGCACTCTAAGCATGGTTCTGATAGGACAATAGCTCATGTTTAGCATTCTGTACTCAAACCATGACCTAGTAAACACTCCAAAATACTAGTTCCATGAAGAGAACTGTGCAGAATGTTGTCTTAGAAAAAAAACAATTAAAACACAGTTTTTCACATCAGTGTTTATTAAGGTACAATTCAATATGGTTCATTTGGAGGCAAGTTTATCATTTCTCTTATTAGGAACTTTATTAACTGCTGCCAATTAGCACATATTTCCTGTCCCCTTTAAGGTGTAAGAGTATTTCTCATACAATTTAGGCAGACAGAAATGCTCAGATTTGCTGTGCAGGCATCTCAGCAAAACTGCATGATAATTATTTATTTGAAAACTGGTAACTGGGAAAGGCACACTGAGCCAGTGTTCATTTCCAGGTGTAATCTGTGGCAGGGAGAATGGGGAAGGTGGGGTAAAAAATCAGAAATAAACAAGCAATGTGGTGCAGTTAATGAAAATAAAATATACAGTATACAATGTGCAAATAACTGAGTGATGACACTCTTATACCATAAGGGACACCTCACACAGTACTGTACATCTAAGATGAGAAACTAGTTTTTCAGAAAGAGCACCCACGTTTACCTATAGATATCATTAGTATCAGTCCATCCATCATCTTCAGTATGAACACAGGCAATAATGAGAAACAAAATCCAGAAAAAAGCACATCGAGACAACTGGATGTTTGTATTTTGATAACCAGTTTCAGAAATGTATTGTAGTATAAAAGGCCATCTTTCAAAATAGTGGTAGTGTGAATGTGTCTTTGTATTTATATTCCAAAGAGACAACATTCAAACTTGAAGATGTTATGGTATAGGTGCCCCTGCTTCCTCTATAAAAATGGAATATTGTATTAGATTTCATTTTGTAAATGTACATAGTCTTTCCAATAATAGCAAAGTAAATTAAATGTCAGAACATTGGAGGTAAAACACAAAGAACCCAAGTTAGTAAGGACATTTTTCTTCACTTACTGGGCATGTGCACTTGCATTTCTGTTCCCATGCACACATGGGCCAAGATGAATATTTATTTATTTATTTAGTTTTTGTTGACTGGGAAAGGAGGAATAGCCAATTCTGCCTATTTTCAGCCTTATTCTGGGGAAGGGGGATACAGATGGATGCCAACTGACAATGAACCAGAATATCTTCCCATGAAAAATTTGTGTGGACTATAGAGCCTATAAAAAGAAAAAAAGCAGATAAAGGGAGCAGTCTATTCCAAGTTGGCCTGCTATAAGAACATGGAGAACAGCTACTGGAAAAAAGACACACTCACCAAATGACTACTTATGTGTAGACACATTTCACTATACAGTGCTAGACACCAGTAGCCTATCTGCTTTTGAAATTTTGTGGTGCAAGGCCACTTCTTCAGGGTGGATAGGATTGTGGTTTGTCAAGTATAAAAGATATGAAGAGCCATCTGATGGCCCAGCCATGCTGCTGTGTCAGTGCTCCAGGTTCAGGCATGGACTTGGAAGCTGGTCAGGTGGCCTGGGGGGAAACTGGGAGGTGCTACCACATGGCACCAGTCAGAGAGGGCTGGCATTAGGGTCTACCACTACAGCAGCACCTACGAAGGGCCAGGGAGTGATCTCACTCACATGATTTCCTGTGTGTGCATGCTGGGTTGATTGGGGGTGCAACAAGTTGTTGCAGGAGGTAAATGGAGAAAAACACAAGGAAAAACAGACTGTCTCTGTATAAATGAAGGCCACAGCTGGTACGCTCGGGCTTCACCTTGTAAAGTCTAGTGTTTCCCCAGGATACTGATTGTATTACTAGGTTGAGGATGGTCCTCTCCCAGAGACCACTGTCACAGAGGGGTGAACTGTGTGAGTAGGCAGCAGCTGTTAAAAGATGGGTTTGGGTGGTCTCAAGAAGATTAGAGAAAGGCAATAAGGCCTGGTCTGCTCAAAGCTGACTATACTTGCACTACAGCACAAGTATGATATATATTCTTGCCAAAAAACTTCATTAATGAATTGGTTAGGGTTTCCACCATCAAAAGTTGGGAAATGTGGAGTTAGGGTTTCAATCTAACACCCCACCTCCCACCCTCCCAGCACCAACAGGCATTGGGGGTGTGCCTTGGAGTTGTCAGCTCTAATGCACACCCCTTCCATGTGTAAGGAAGGTAAGATGTTATAGTATACAAGAATGGGGTGATTTTTAGGGCTGACAACCCCAAGGTACACACCCGATGCCTGTTGGTGCATGGAGGGTGCAGGTAGGGTGTTAGGGTTGGAAACCCTAACACCACATTTCCCAATATTTGATGGTAGGAACCATAACTGATGCATTAACATGTATTGGGCCACCCAGATGGCTGTTTCAGCTGGAAGCACAGCCATCCTAGAATCCCTGCAGAGGGTTGGATTCAGGCAGCTGGTGCATGAGCCAACCAGGGACAAGTCAATTCTGTACCTGGTATGGACCAATGGGTACAGAGTCAAAGAAATACAGCTGGAAGGGTAGCTGGGGTCCAGTGACCACCACATGATGTGGTTCAGCAAGGAGACATGGACTCAATCAAACCATACTAAGGCAAGGGTATTAGATTTCATGAGGGCAGATTTCACTGAAATGGGTAGATGTATACAAGCAGTCCTGGGGAAGGAAGAGATAGTAGAGGGGGTGGAAAAACAATGGGAGAAACTGAAAGGAGCCATAGTGGATATAACAAACCAATGCATTAGGACAGTGGCAAAGGGAAAAGAAGAAAGAAACCAGTATGGTTCTCCAAAGAGGTGAGGGACAAACTCAAGGCTAAAAGGCTGAGTTTCCATAAATATAAGGGGAGCCAAAGGGAGGAGGGCAGGGAGGTGTAACCTGAATGTCTAAGGGAAGCAGGGAAGGCTGTTAGGAGGGTGAAGGTACAAACAGAAGGGAGCTTAACACAGTCTGTAAACAAAGGGGATAAGGCATTATGTAGGTACATCAGTGAAAGAAGAAAAACTGGGGGGGAGGGGATTGTGAGACTCAAAGGGGAGAAGGAAGAGTGTAAGGAGGGGTATCTGGACAAGACACAAATACTGAACAAATATTTCTGCTTAGTATTCACTGAGGAGGGGGTGGATCAAGGACAACATTTGGGTTGCAGAGGCAATGGGGGGGTGAACACCAGTCCATTCACAGTGGAGAGAGTTCTGGAAGAACTCACAAAGCTGAAGGTGGATAAGGCCATGCAGCCAGACAGCATCCACCTGAGGATATTAAAGGAGCTGCAAAGGGAACTAGCAGCACCTCTGGTGGCCCTGTTCACAGAGTCACTCAACACAGATGTCATTCTAGAGGACTGGAGGACGGCACATGTAGTCCCATTGCACAAAAGCGGCAGTAGGGAGGAGGTGGGGAACTACAGGCCAGTCAGCTTCACCTCAGTGGTGGGAAAGATCATGGAGACACTGCTGAAAGAAAGAATAGTGGCACATTTGGAATCCAGTGGTGCTCAGAATCTGAGGCAACACGGATTCACAGCAGGAAGGTCATGTCAAATGAATGTAATAGTTGTTTTTGATTGGGTGACAAGGGAACTTAATCAGAGAGGGGCAGTAGACATTGCCTACCTGGATTTCAGCAAAGTCTTCAACACCGTCCTATATAGAAGGCTGATTAACAAGATGGGTAGTCGGCATGGGAGACAAGGTGGTGAACTGGGTTAGGAACTGGTTAACAGACAGCAGACAGAGGGTAGTGGTAATGGGGTATAATCTGGGAAGGGGGTGACCAGCGGAGTACCACAGGGATCAGTACGAGGACAAGTCCTGTTCAATGTCTTCAGTAGTGACATTGCAGAGGGGCTGGAAGGAAAGGTCTGCCTGTTTGCAGATGACACTAAGATCTGCAACAGGGTGAATACTCCAGAAGGGGTGCAGAAAATGAAGAGGGACCTGGAAAAGCTTGAAAGATGGTCATAGATGTGGTAACTGAGGTTCAATGTAAAGAAGTGCAAAATAATGCACCTGGATAGAAGGATCCCTGGGGAGAGCTACAGGTTGGGGGGGGAGAGCTGACTGTCACAAAAGAGGAAAGGGACCTAGGGTTTATCATCTCTGATGACCTTAAGGTATCAAAGCAGAGTACAAAGGTGGCAGGGATGGCCAATGGTATGCTGGGATGCTTAGGCAGGGGTATCACTAGCAGGAGGCGGGAGGTGGTGATACCATTGTATAAAACATTGGTAAGGCCTCACCTGGAGTACTGCATGTAGTTCTGGAGACCACACCTACACAAGGACATAGATAAGGTGGAGACTATCCAGAGAAGGGCAACAAATATGGTGCAGGGCTTACACCACAAAACATATGAGGAGAGACTAAGGGACCTCAATACAGGTATGTACTCACTGAAGGAGAGGAGACAGTGGGGGGACATGATTGAAACATTCAAGTACCTCAAGTGCATAAACAAGGTGCAGGTGGGGGAGCTTTTCCAATGTAGAAAAAGTACTAGAACAAGAGGGCACAATATGAAATTGGAAGGGGGGGTAGATTAAGAGGTAATGTGAGGAAGTTTTTCTACACAGAAGGGGTAGTCGACACATGGAATTGTCTGCCTCAGGAGGTAGTGGGGGCAAGCACAGTGGAGGGGTTTAAGCATGCTTGGGACAGGCACAAGGGAAGCCTGAGAGAGGAGGGAATGATGACAAGCCATTGATCACATAGGGTTAGTGGCCACATACAATGTATAGGGCCTACGAGCAGACTGGATGGGCCTAGTGGTCCTTATCTGCCGACAATTTCTATGTTTCTATGTTTGTTGCCAAGAATTTCCTTACTTTTTGAGAAAGTATGAGCGTAGCCTTATTTGCTTATGGGAGAGGAAGGCCCCCTCTGGGCCATGTGCACCCATCCATTCATAAGTGTACAGAGATATAATGGACCCTCATTTCCCTGTGGGAGCACATGGCCCCCCTGGGCCCTGCACTGACATCACTTCTATAATGGTATCCATATATCCATGTAGGAGCACAAGGCCCTTTGTACCCTGTGCTCCCATCCCTCTGTAGATGCGTATACTGTATGTATGTAGCTGTGGAAGCATAGGGCCATCTGGGCCCTGCACATCCATTTATAGGACAACAGTGACCAAATTGTCAGCATAGCTATCTTATTACCTCACCTTATGTACCTGGTACAGAAAATTTTCGAATCCCCGCTAAAACATAATTCTGTGCAACTGCAACGCCGTTATGTGCCACAGGTGTGAAAACATATTTTGGCATACATGAGGTGGGGTAATAAGAAGGCTATGTTGACAAACTGGCATAAAACTATTTAACAGTTCCAAAGTTATGAGCAGGCGTAGCAAAATTGCAATGAATGGTCATAACTTTAGCAGTTTTTCATATTTTGAACCCACATTTTCAACATAGTCTTCTTATGATCCCACCTCATATACCCCATAGGCTAAAATTTTCAAATCTGTGCCAAAATGCCATTCTGTACCACAGGTGAAAAAACATATTTTGGACAGGATGTGAAAAATGACATCTGTAGTGTTCATGAAATGTATGAAAAAATGGCTATGCTGAAATTCTGGAGTCAAAATATTGAAAATCACCAAAGTTATGCACGTGCATATAAAACCTTTGATGAATGTGCGTAACTCAGCCATTTGAAGGAATTTATTCATTAAATTTTCAACATGGCCTTTTTGGGACTCCACTGCATGAACACTGACAGTGAAATTTTGTTACTCGTCCTGAAAGATGATTTTACACAGCCACCACAAACTCACCTTCTGGGCCCAATTAATGAAACAAAAGCTGCAGTGTTCATGTGGTGGGATCCCAAAAAGGCCATGTTGAAAATCTGGTAAAAAAAAAAGGCAACATTATCAACATGAGTTCAAAAGGCCATTGAAATACATTATACGCCACTTACCTTGATCCCTTTGTTCATGGTTCAGCTTTGAAGAGTGCAGATGTGTCCCGGTTCACAGAAGATGACAGCTGATGACCTCCAGTGGTAAGTAATGGGTAGGGGGGGATGTGGGGTGGTGGGTGCCCAGTGGGAATGGTCGGGATGGGGAAGGGGGATTGCTGGTATGATGAGGGACCGTTTTCTTTTTTTCAGGTTTAAAAGCAAAATAGACATCAAGGGACTTTTTTCTTTTTACAGGATACAACAAAGAAAATATTTTGGAACACTAGGAGTGGGCTCCCTAGTGTACCACAGTACTGGGGGGGGTTGTCTAAATGCCGACACAGGGATTGGGCCCCTGATGTTGGCTATACTATGTAAAACAATGGGCTGCAATGGGGTGGTTTTACCCTGAAGACGCCAAAGTTTGGCATTGGAAAATAAATGTTGTATTCTCTGGTAGTTTTGAAAAATTTTCATTTTAGAGAAAGTGTCTTTTGAAAACAGGAGGAGTGCCAAACAGTGCAGGGTGTATAGTTTGCTCCAGAAGGTACATGTGCAAACTTTCTATTGTATACTTGCATCTCTGGCGTATATAGAAATGACTGCCCAAGAAGAGAAAAGATTCTTCACATGCCTCAGCCCCCTTTTCTTTGGAGGTCTTGTAACTGTAAAAAGTACTTTATTTAGGTAAACATCAACAGGTTTTTACCTAATTGAGGACTGAAGAATTGGATTCTGGGGTCAGTTTAACCCCAACATAGTTTTATTTTTTCCGCAGATGTATGTGCTGCAAATTGTAGTAGCTATTTCATGAGTCACACTTCTTTGTTTTCATGAAACAATGGAATTTTGCAGCAATTTGTGGCACAAACTTCCACTTGTTTCACGAAACAACTGCCACAATTTGAGGTACAAATACATCCGTGGACAAAATTAACATATTTCTGGGCATTTTTGAGGCAAACTGTTATACAACCCAAAATTTTAAATATCTATCTGGGTCAAGGTCTTGCGGGGCTCACACTGTAGAATTCCACCAGAACCGGTGGGGAAGATCTCCGGAGGTGCCCGGGAAGTTGCCCCAGGTGGTGCCCACCCTACTTCTCCCCAGACAGGATCCAGATCTTGTGGGTCTCCTGCTGTAGAATTCCACCAGAACTGGTGGAGAAGATCTCCGGAGGTGCCTGGGAAGCTGCCCCAGGTGCCGCCCGCCCTGCTTCTTCCAAGACAGGGTCCAGATGTTGTGGGGCTTCTGCTATAGAATTCCACCAGTACCGTTGGGGAAGATCTCTGTAGGTGCCCAGGAAGCTGCCCCAGGTACCACCCACCCTGCTTCTCCCAAGACAGGGTCCAGATCTTCTGGGGCTCCCACTGTAGAATTCCACCAGAACTGGTGGGAAAGATCTCTGGAGGCATCTGGGAAGCTGCCCCAGGTGCCACCCACCCTGCTTCTCCCAAGACAGGTATGCTGTAGCTGTAAACCAAATTGCCCACCATTCCAAGACAATTCGGCCTGAGCGGGGCACCCCCATTGGATAAGTCTCCTTGTTGTGGCCTTCGGATTGGCCTGCTCCTTGAACTGTGTCCCTGGCGCTCCTTTTCAAATGCTATTCTGTGCCGCAGCTAAATTCACTTGCGTTTAGGTGCTCTGGTGCCTTCAGCACTCCACTAAGCTTCTACAGGGAGCAATTTGTGATGCATAATAATTGTGCTATGCTGGACTGAATTGTTTAAAGCAAATCCTAATTAACTGCATCTAATTCCGGAAGCACTAATCTTCGGCTGAGCTATTGTTGAACTGTTTGCTATTTCTCTAATTATTGAAAATGAGTGAGTAACTTCTGGCTGTTGAAAAGTATTGCTGTGTTAGACATGAATTGTTTGAATTTCACACTGTTTAATGCCAAATAAGCTGGTTGTTTTTGACAGGAATTGTTTGAACTTTACGCTGTTTAAATGGCAAATAAGCAGGCTGTTTATAACTAAGCTGAAATATTCTGCCTGACACTTACAGTTGGCATTTACAGCTTGTTTCAAAATTCTAGTCCTAGCGTAGCACATTTCCTTTGGCTCTCTTTGTCTGATGCTAATGAACTTTACTAATTTTTCCTGCTCCTGCACGAACGTTCACTAAACTGTCTCTATGATTCAGTCTGTCCCTATTCTGTCCCTGTTCTCATTATTTCCCTATCCTTAACCCCCACCTCCTAGATCACTTAATCTGCTTTTTTTCTGTTAATACTAAGGCTCTGTTTTCTCTCCACATCTCGCTCTCCCCAACCCCCTCCTCTTAACCCTATTCTTTATCCTGTCTATAGGGATTTGCTTTGGCACCAAGCCAGAGCCCCCCACTGTTTTCCCACTACCTCTTGCTCTCCCTTCCCCTCCTTTCTGTTGCTCCCACCTTGGGCTTTGTTCTATAAACTCAGCCCCTTGCTGACACATATCTGAGTGGCCCACTAAACCCCTGTCTGTTCTTGCTTATTAGAGTCCAGATCTTGCGGGGCTCCCATGTTGAATTTTGCCAGAACTGGCAGGGCAGATCTCTGGAGGGACCCGGGAAGCTGCCCCAGGTTCCGCCCACCCTGCTTCTCCAAAGACATGTACACTGTAGCTGTAAACTGAATTGCCTGCAATTCCATGACAATTTGGCCTAAGCAGGGCACTCCCATTGGATGATTCTCCTCGTTCTGGCCTGCGGATTTGCCCACTCCTTGAACTGTGTCCTTGGCGCTGATTTTCAAATGCTATTCTGTACCACAGCTAAATTCAACTGCGTTTAGGTGCTCTGGCACCTGCAGCACTCTACTAAGCTTCTACAGGGAGTAATTTGTCCCACCCACCCACCCCATTCCTGATCGCTATTAAATAACCCTCCTCCCCCACAATAAGGTTACTTTCTCTAAGCCTCTCCTCTGGCCCTCTCTACTCCTGTCTGCCCATTAAAGACATCCTCCTTATACAACATCTTCTCTTTAAAGCCTTCCTCTCATCCATCCCTATTTGTGTATTCACAGTTCTACCTATTCTTTGTTCTTTTACCTCTTGTATCTCCCCACATTTAAACCCTTCTCTTGATACACTAAGCATATTCCTATTATTTTTCAGGGTGCTTTGTTTCTAGCTATCTTACCATACTCTCCTCCTTTTCCTCACTTCCCTTTCCCTTTCTCTTTTCCTTTTTCTTACAGTTACCCTGCTACTCCCTCATATAATAAATTCTCCCCTTTTATCCATGAGTGATGGTTGCTGATCCTACTGTAAATACTTTGTTGCAGCTGCTCCCTTCCCTCCTCACCAAAGCATTTTTAAAATCCTCGACTCTCAAAATCTGGGTGACCGCAGCATTGTAGCCATTCATACCAGAACAGTCATAAGGTGCTGCTGTCCTCTAACTCACAGCATCTCAAAAATGGTGCCCTTAGCCTCTCTTTTTCTCTCTGGCTGTATCCTCCTTCTAGCACTGGAGCCTGTCATGGACTTAATGAAAGACACAAACTGCCCGAATATTCATACATTGCAGGACCTAAGCCCAAAGTTGTCTGCTATCCAGTTAACTCTCCAAGGGCAGTAATCCATACATAACAACAATGTTTCACATCCCCTACTGTCCTTCACCCACAAAACTGACTCCATTTACCCTCTCTGTTAGGGTAGTAATATTTGCTCTGACCAACTCTCGCAGCCCCACTAACTCCTGTACTACTGCTCCAGGCAATGACCATCCAAAGTAACCAAGCAAAGCCTTCTTGAGATTCCTGGTCAGATGTCTCAGGAAACTATTAACACTGCTATTATTCTGTGCAGGCAATGTGAAATTAAATCTAGGCCCCTCCTCTGTCTGCCAGCATCCCCTGGGGAACTCCCTCAGTTGAAAGGTATGAACTTTCTGCACATGAACAAATATAGCCTAGCCAACAAATTTTCCAGGTCCAAGCCTGGGTGCTACACGCTTTGCTCGACATAGCAATGTTTTTGGAAACCTAGCTGAAGAACAACGTACCAAGCTTGCTTAACATCACAGGCTACAACTTGTTCAGGTGTGATAGGTTGACCAGAGGTGGTGGTGTTGCCATATGTATTAAAGACAAATTCCTTAGAGTGGATACTGACTGTATATTGATGCCCAAAGAATTTGAGTGTCTTGCCTTCAAAATTACCCTATTTCCTGGAGTCGCTCTACTGGTAGCCACATTCTATAGGCCACCTACAGCTGGCCTGTGTATATTGCCTCATCTACATTCCCTCCTGGAAACAATGAATAAGGAGTGTATCATTATGGGGGACCTTAATCTTAACTGGAACGATGCCTGCGCCAACTGGCTTAAGGACTTTTTTGACGAGCATGGGCTAACTCATATTACCCCCAAGGTTACCCCACTCAATGAAAAGAACCCAGATCACAGCTCCCTACTGGACCTTATACTGGTCTGCAAAGCACATAATATCTCTCATCAGGGGTCTTCCACAATGACTTGAGTGATCACTGTGCAGTCGTCTGTGTCAGGTACTCCCAGCACCTCCCTTCCACCTCCATTTTCAAAATAAAGCACAGCCTGAAACACTTCTCACTCCCTGACTTTCTGACAGACCTTGGAAATATTATCTGGCAGGACTTCTACCTCGCACCCTCTGTGTCAGAAGCTTTCTGCATCTTCCAGGATCTGTTATTAAAGGTTATCAACAAACATGCACCCGTAAGAAAAATTAAATCAAGGAAACATGCTCCTGACTGGTTTAGCCCAGCACTGAAGAGAGCCCTGCAGCATAGAGACAGTCTATGGAAAAGGGCAAGGAAATCACAGTCTGCCTCAGACTGGCTGTTCTTCTGAGTAGCCGGTAATGCCTGCACCAAACTAGTCAGGTTGGAAAAATCTCGCTTCTCCCAGTATGCCCTTGAGACAAACAAAAACTTCTCAGCTAAATTCTAGCAGATCTTGAGAAAGTCAAAGGACATTCTTCTGCCTCCTCATTCCTGGCAAAAATTGTGGCAAACAACACCTCCTACACAGACTGGGCTGACATACTGGATCAGCTCAATAACCACTTCACTACTGCAGACCTCGCCCTTGATGCATTGCCTGTTAGTAAACTAAGCACCACTTGTACCACTAGCACAAATTCTAGCCTGACTTCTGCCACCAGTACTGACAACCCTCAATTCCAGTTCCAACCAGTATCCTATAAACAGGTGGAGGATCTTCTCCTCTCATTGGATACCAGAAAAAGTGCTGGTGCCGACTCATTAGAACTCTTCTTCCTAAAAGCAGGTTATCATTATCTGACAGCACCAATTGCACACCTTTGTAATAGCTCACTAATCCAAGGGGAACTGCCAGCTAGCTGGAAAACTTCACACATTATCCCCTTGTTCAAATCAGGAGACCCCACAGACTAAAACAATTATAGGCCAATTTCGCTGCTTCCAGTTTTATCCAAGTTACTTGAAAAAATTGTCAACTTTCAATTAAGGGAGTTCTTGGATAGTGAAAGCATCCTTAACCCTGTCCAATCAGGATTTAGACCTAAACATAGCACTGTATCAGCCCTAGCCAAAGTGTCGAATGACTAGTTAAAAGCACTGGACAATAAACAACACATCTAAGCACTCTTCCTTGACCTCAGCAAAGCATTCAACATGGTTGATCATTCCATCCTACTTGATTCACTGGGTTGCATCAGTCTAGCCACCACTGCAGCAAAGTGGTTCCACTGCTACCTTACAAATCAGAGTCAGCAAATTAAAGCCCAAGGTGAACTCTCCCCACTAAAAAATTCTGCTCTGAGGCATCCCGCAAGGTTCTATTCTGGGGCCTATCCTCTTTGCCCTTTATATCAACTGCATTGACTCTGGCCTACTTGCAGGAAATGTTCACGTTTTCGCAGATGACACAGTCCTCTACACAACCAACCCCTCTCTGGATCTTGCTTACAAGAAGTTACAGCAGGACTTTACCATCCTCCAACATAACCTGGTGAATCTGAAGATCTTGCTAAATGCCAACAAAAACAAAAGCCATGATTATCTTGCCATCCTTCACCCTCAATATGAGGATAATATGAGGACACCTGGTACTCCCCAGATTATCACCCTCCTTGGTGAACAGTTAGAAATAGTGGACACATTCAGATATCTGGGTGTCTGGCTGGAAAGCAAACTCAACTTCAATGCACATCTAAGTGAGTTATCAAAAAAAAGCTTAGACAACACCTTGGTATATTCTACCATATAAGACACCTACTCACACTGAAAGCTAGAAAGAGGCTGGTTCAAACAATCTTTCTTCCCCTGCTTGACTATGCTGACTTCCTTTACAGTCACTGCCCCCAAAATGCGCTCCAAAAAAGCTTGATGCACTCTATCATCGTGCATTGAGATTTGCTCTTGACCTGCCCTTGCAGACTCATCACTGCCTGTTGTACCAGGTGTTAGACTGGCCGTCCCTATTCATGAGGAGGCAAATAAACACCCTCATGTGGCTCTTCCAGGCTATGTCTAACAAACTACCATCCTATATCTGTAACCTGCTTGTACGCTCAAAAGGCGCCTTTGGCCTAAGGAACTCCTCCTTTATCCTACTTAAACCACCATGGAACAGGACACATCTTGGCTCAACTGCCATTAGCTCCTTTCTACTGACTCAATGGAATAACTTGTAAAAAGCATTTAAACTCTCCCTTCTGTCTAGCCCTCATATGTTCAGACAGCTGCTATATAGATGCCTGAAAAAGGTGCATGGTTGCATCAGGTAAACACTGCTTATTCTGTCTGAACAGTCACCTAGCTCTGGATTCACTGGCCTTATTAATTCCCCGTTGGCCGGCATCCCAGTAGGGGATTACCCCATACTACTTTCCTCCATCTCTACCTGAGCTAGCTCTCTTGGGGACTCCACTTTACTAGGTGCCCTCCTCCCTCTCCTTCATGAGTTCTGATACCATCTATCTCCTCTGACCACCATTGTGTCTCTCTCCCCCCTCTCTTCCCTCAATACTCTTATGAGTTAAATCAGCATTCGCTGAATTGTTTATGCATCTGTTTTTACCAACCAAGCCTGCGCCTACACCAAATGACCTTGTATTTTTTAACATCCTGTATTACTTTCTAGCTTACTATGAATTGTTAATGTTATTTTGAATGAAATTGTCCTATGTGTCCAGGACCATCTTGAAAATGAGCTTACTCAATGATGTATATGCCTGGTTAAATAAAGTTTGATTGACTGATAGATTGAAACTGACCCCAGAATCTGATTCCATGGGCCCCAATTAGGTGAACACAACTGTTGGTGTTTACCAACTGCAAGTATTTTTTGAAATATTTAAATTTATTTACCTCATAACTGAAAACAAGATGGTGGAATCTTGACACTACATTCCACATTTGCGGCAATAAAAAACACAGTTGTTTCACACTGCACATCTAATTTTTCTCATAGGAAATAAAGGGAACATTTAAAGTTGAATAACATTTGGACAGATTCATATTTTTTCACCAAACCTTCAAAAGGCACATCTGTGACCCAAACCCCATAAAATCTATAAATTTCAAACCAAACCCCCAAGCCATTTCTGAGAAATGCAGTGACAAAAAATTGTATAAAACATGGTAATCTGAAGTTTTATGACATTCCGTATCTCTGCACCTGCACATTCAACCAGAACAAAACTTGCCATAGCCAGAGATCTTTAAACTTTCACACAAATCATTTGAATGGCTGCAAAGTTATCAAAGAGCAAAATTTCAAGTTTAACATAGAAGTGACCACTGAACCCTAACTATAGGAATGCGACCAGGCCCCTAAGATATATATTATGGTAGCACGGTAGTGCTACCATAATTAGGGTTCAGGAGCCATTTCCACGTTAAACTCAAAATTTTGCACCTTAATAACTTTGCAACTGTTTTATGGATTTGCCTGAAATTTGGAATGTATGATCAAGACCCATAGGCCTTAGGATCTGGCAAGTTTTGTACTGATTGGATATACGGTTGTGGAGTTATTAAGCGTGATCTGTGCACGCGTTTAAGCTTTTCTGGAATTCTACGGTCGCACCTACAGGTCGTACGGTTTGCGTGACTGGGTCAAAATCTTCAGGGAACGTGCAGGTGGGGTCCCCGATGTGCCTTTTGAAGATTTGGTGAAAAAATATTAAACGGTTCAAAAGTTATTCAAAAAACAGTTTCTCATTATAAGTCAATAGGAAAAAGTTAAAAAGTTCGACACTTTCGCAAATGCATTTTTACTTTTGCAAATGGGCCTGTTACTGTCGCAAATTGGCCATTTTGTTTTCAGTTGGTGATCAGAAAAATGGTTGGCATTTAAATTTAGGAGCCTCTAGCAACCTAATTTTTTTTGTATTCACCTAGTCGGGCCCTGAGGATGCTTGCCATGTCTTTTTTTTGTGGTAAAACACCCCAGAAATATGTTTTTCAAATTTCTGGAAAAAGTACTTCGGATATTACTTTCGTGCTCACGGTATTTGCAGAGTACTAACGACTTTCACAAATTTCGACAGTAATTTTCTAGTCTGTGGGAAAATGACAGCAATTCTTTGGCACTGCACTGCAAAATAACCGTTGGGAGTTTTGGACTGAAATTTGGAGGAACCGCAGCCGACATCTCACAGATGTGCCTTTCAGTGTTGTATTTAAAAAATATTACACGGCGGCAAAGTTATGGCACTCCAAAGTTGACAGTTTTTCCCATAGGATAACATTACGGTGCCGGAAGCATTACAGGAATCCTTTGGCACCCTGCTGCAAAATAACGGTTTGGTCTTTTTTCCTGAAATTTGGAGGGAAGACAGCCAACAGTACACAGATGTGCCTTTCAGTAGTTTGTTGAAAAAATATCACATGGCGGCAAAGTTACGGCACTCCAAAATTGACAGTTTTCCCATGGGATAACATTCTGACACCGACCGTAACAGAAATCATTTGGAGCCCTGCTGCAAAATAACAGTTTAGTCTTTTTCCTGAAATTTGGAGGAAGACAGCCAACAGCCCACAGATGTGCCTTTCAGTAGTTTGATGGAAAAACTTTACAGGGTGGCAAAGTTATGGCACTCCAAACTTTTCTATTTTCCCATAGGATAACATTCTGCATTCGCTTTCCTGCCAGGCCCATTATCTCGGAAATGCGAGGAGATACGGACTTTTACGTCAGAAAATTTCTTAGCTCTAATGGGGCTAAGATTCAAATTAGCCAGGACAGTTGTAAATAATATTACTTTTAAATTTTTTTCTACCTCGCACGTGTTCCTGAGATATAATGTATTTAGTATTCCAAGATCTCTTTCTGCTCCGATACTCATTATTTTGCATACATTATTTGTACTCACTGTCTTTCTCAATGCAGGTTTTGGGAAAACCAGCCTGTGTGCTTACATTAATGTTACTGTTGCCCTTTCCGCTTGCGGATCCATTACCCGTTCACTTACCATTGGCGTTGCGCCACCATATGCGTTATCCTTTGTTTTCATTTGCGCTTGCGTTTCTGTTATTTTTGCCATTTCTGTCTACAGTACTGTTTATCTTACTGTTTCACTTTACAACACCATGCCCATTGACATTTCTGTTTGCAGGCACCATGTTACTATGTGACAACACATCACGTGGCAGACCATTCCCGTCTACGCCACGATGTGCGTTACCCTGTCTGTTCTCATTCGTGCTTGTGTTACCATGTGTACCACTGTTAGCATTTCTGTTTGCGTTGCTGTCCCTGTTAGTATGCCACAACACATCAACGATGTGCGTTACCCTGTCTGTTCTCATTCGTGCTTGTGTTACCATGTGTGCCACTGTTAGCATTTCTGTTTGCATTGCTGTCCCTGTTAGTATGCCACAACACATCATGTGGTGAGGCGGGGCCCCAACGCGTATGCAGCGGTAGCAGCAGGGGCCCAAAGGGCCCGCGCTCCCTTGCTGCATTACATCTCTATTTTCGTTATCATTCTCAAAAGAAGGGAAATTAGAGGCAAAACTCCATTTAATGCATTAGTTAGGGTTGTTCCACAGCGACAAAAGTGAGGAAATTTGCTGTTAGGGTTGAAAACCCCTTGACCCCCTCCTGCCCACCCCCAACCTGCATTGGGTGTGCATTGGGATCATGGGTCCTAACTCTCACCCCATTCTCCTATACTTCTGCTGCTTTACACATGTCATGGGGTGAGAGTTAGGTCTGATGATCCCTATGCAGAGTCCAATGCCAGCATATGCGCAATTGTTTGCATTTTCTTTTTTGTTTGCGTTTCTGTAACTTTTTAGCCATTTGTGTGCACTGTACTGTTTTGCTTTCTGTTTCACTTTGTGTCACCATGCCCATTAACATTAACATTTATAGGCACTACGCTACTTTGTGACAAGGCGCCATGTGGCACAGCTGCCCTGTGTATGCCACTGCATGCATTAGCCTTTCTGTTCTAATTCATGGTTGTGGGAGCGCTGCATTACATTTACAATTTTTTATCTTTCTTAAAAGAAGGCAAATTAGAGGCAAAAGTCTGTTTAATGCATTCGTTAGGGTTGTTCCACAGCGACAAAAGTGAGGAAATTAGCTGTTGAGGTGAACACCCACTTGTGCCCCGCTGCACACTCCCCCAAGTCGCACTTTTAGCATTAATGTTTGCAGTGCTCTCAGTTTTATTGTGCCATAACACATCATGTGGTGGTAGCGCATGGACTGTACTGCCCTGCCCACCCCACCAACCGGCATTGGGGTGTGCATTGGGATCGTGGGTCCTAACTGTCACCCCATTCTCCTATACTTCTGCTGCTTTACACATGTCATGGGGTGAGACTTAGGGCTGACGATCCCGTCTATGCCACCATGTGTGTTACCCTTTGTGTTGCTGTGTTACTGACTGTATGTCATAGGTACCAAACAAATAGATGGAAGTTTAGTTGTAGCAGTATTAGTAAACATTTATTTATATGCTTAAGTCATAGACACTTATTTTTATGTCATGATGGTATTTAAAGTAAGGAGACGACACAGGTGGTTATGGTTTTAAAAATTTATTGCCAATTTGCCAAATGGAGAAAAGGTCCAATCAAGAGTGAAATTAAGTTAACAGAAGCAGTCTCACAATACAATCTTTGTATGTGTGCAATCATTGCTTGTGAAATTTGTAAATGTGTAAGAATAATAAGTGTATCATGTGGATTGGACTAAGTGTGTGATATTATATGAAACTAATCAGATGTTGTGTGTTTTTAGTTGTGCTTCAGTACTCACTTCTGTTTATATGTGTGGAAGTATTTTCTGGCATTTGAATTTTTATTTTAATAGTCAGGCTGAAGCTATTGCTATTGAATGTGAATGTAGTTTGTAAAAAATGTTACTTTTTTTAAAATGGTTGTATGTTGTAACTATGTGTAGTGCATTAGTTGTCTGCTATGTTAATAAGGGAATGTCAGTTGGTAGTGAAGTGTGATTAGACACAAGATAGACAAGTGTTTTGTTGTAATTGTGTGACTGCTAATGTGGATGTTCCTGGGGTGGGCGAAAAACCATATGCTGATTGTCTAAGTAGTACAGTTTATGAATTGTAAGTTTAGTGACATTTGATTCTTATTATTAAATAATATGTCACTGACTAGGTGCAAATGGAAAATTCCCACCCAACCCCTCAATTGAGGCAATCATAAATATTGTCAGGAACAGGTATGCAGTTTGTTGTGATCAGCAACAGTGCCTGATTTACAATTGTCAATATTTTGTACAAACGGACAGTTAGTTATGTGACAAGTACAAAAAATGAATGTTTTACATGAACACAAAAATGTTATCAATTCTTACATTGGCTTCTATGTAAATTCTTAACTTTAAATACTAAAACTGTAATGGAATGCATTTTTTCACAAACTTATGCTTAGTTACTGTTGTTAGTATACTGCAGAGTAATATGTTAGACATTCACTTGTACTGTAGTGATACACTGCTATTTGTAGTTCAATTATTAAACAAGTTATAAACAATGTACACTTGAACACAAATGTTTCTATTATGTACAAGTAGTTTTAAACAGTTTTAAGAGTCACTAAATTAGATTAAGTAATTGGTTATTAGTAATAGTTGTGTAGTTAGGTTCTTGCATTATCAATAACGGTAGTTGTTTTACATATGTACAATACTAGTACTACGTCTGAAAGCGTGATAGTTCTACACTGTTGCATGGTGATCTAATGATGTTCTCTATATGTGAAGAGTCACTAGAAGTGTAAAAGACTACTTCTGAGACTGTGGAATGTTTGTTTAATGTTATAAGGGTAGAATCTTTCACAGACATGTAATCATGGTTTTCTTGTGACTGTAAATATTGTTGGCGCCGATTGAAGCCACTACAACAATTTTAATGCAGTCACTGATCTACACAAGATGTAACATGTCACAGTCTATGTAATGTCTGTATTTGAATTCCATTTTTTGTTGAAATTGTATTGTTTATTAACAGCTGTAAATTGTACAACATAGTAACGAGTTATGACATTTTTGGGGACAAAGTACTCATGTTAAAATGGTACATGTTTTGTCCTATTCTTCTGAAATATGAAGGTTGTCATCATTCCTCAATATTAGAATACATGCATTTTCAGGTGATCTGGGAGTGTCTATTTAAAAGTAGTTGTAGAGTCGTCACTCTAACCATACAGCTGTGGAGCTTAGTAAGGTTTTAGATGCATTATCTTGTAAAGACATGTAATCATGGTTTCTCTAGTGACTGTAAATATTGTTGGCGCTGATTGAAGCCACTACAACAATTTCCATGTAGTCACTGATCTACAAGATGTAACATGTCACAGTCTATGTAATATCTGTATTTGAATTCAGTTTTGTTGAAATTGTATAGTTTATTTACAGTAGTAAATTGTACAACATTGTAACGAGTTATGACATTTTTGGGGACAAAGTACTCATGTTAAAATGGTACATGTTTTGTCCTATTCTTCTGAAATATGAAGGTTGTCATAATTCTTCAATATTAGAAGATATGCATTTTTCAGGTGACGTGGGAGTCTCTGTTTAAAAGTAGTTGTAGAGTCATCACACTCTAACCATCCAACTGTGCACCTTAGTAATGAGGTGTAATGTCCAGAATGCATGGATTGACCATGATGATAGATAATGCTGTGAGTGTCAAACAGTGATTGGTTGAAGACTATTCTACTAGCTGTGTAGTCTGTGATAGGAGTATCAACTCTGAGGCCATTGGTGTCAAATCTGTGCAACATAAGCAACAGATATTGAGATGAAGTCCTGAGCCATATGGACTGAGTGCATCTGCCTCCGCACCTTACACAGGCATGACTACATTCAGCATTAGTGAACAGCTGTCGAAATTTGACACTTTTGGCTTAGGAACAAAGGGAGTTATCACAGCATGTCTTGTGTGGTTTCACGCTGTGGTGCCATAAACACATACATATTTTGTTCGTATGTTACTGTAGTACTGGGTTAGGTGCCATCTTCATCAGAGTTGTTTATGACAGCCATCATAAACTCAGTACTGTCTTGCTGTATGTCTGCAGCAAATGTACTGCATCCAGCATATGTAGATAACACCTGTCGTAGTGGTGTTAGTGAGTGTACATTGTTAGACTGGTCAGAAGTCATGTTGATAACCTGCTTCAGAGCGCTTGATAGGGATTGTCTTGTGAAGCAGATATTGCTTGCACAAAGTGTGGCATGTGTAGAAAACTTGTATAGCTGAGTTAGCATAGCAGTTGACTCTATTGCTGTTGTCAAACAATGGTACAGGAGCTACACCAACTGATTTCTGATGAATTGTTGGTTGTGGATGTTTACTTGAGGTTGTGGCCTTTTCTGAACTGTTTTGTGTGAATCACTTAGTGAAGCTTGCTGCTGTTTGTTGCTTCATCTAGCTGTGACTGGAATTGTGAGACAGACAGATATGTAGGCAGTGGTATTAAAGACATTTGTGGCTGATGTAGAGTACGTAATCTGTTGTACTCAAGAATACATCGCTTGTCAGCACGTATTTTATGAGGTGCTATACTAATGATGTGCAATCCAGAAAGGCTTCGTACACGTGAAAGTGCAACATAGCTCATGCCATCTTTGAATATGTCTGTACCTATGTCTATCATTGCTGAATCCAAACTTAATCCCTGAGATTTGTGAATGGAGACAGCGTATGCAACACAATGGGAACTGTTTCCTGTTTACGCAGATATCCTTAAAAACCTGGAATTTTACGCAGGTTTGATCTATGTGTACAGAGTGTTGCATGTTGTCAAACTGCACTACAAGTGTCTGAATAAATGTCTTCTGTACATTATGGATAAAGTCAGTGATGTTTCCCATGGCACCGTTTACCATGCCTTGTTCGACATCTAGATTACGTCGTAGCATGATACGTGCATTCTTACAAAGTGTGAGAACAGCTTCTAGGCCAGCTGTTCGTGAAACATCTGACTTCAGTTCACTTAGTCGTTCAGTCATCTTTGCTACTAGCTTTCGACTAAGAATAATGCCATCAACTGTATCAATTGCATGGAGAGTGACAATCTCTTGGTTCTCTCTTTGTAGCATTAGATTGTTGAATTCAGTGTATTTTAGTCGTGGCATAAGACACACTATGTGTCTGGGGTAGAGTATATGTCGCTGAAGACATTACATGCTGTTTCTATGCATGTACTATCTACTGTGATTTTTCGATCATTTAACATACAAACATGTTCTGTTGATAGAGAACCTGTGTGAGCTTCATCTAAAAGTGCTTTGTAAGCTACATCACCACTTTGCCGCATGTTCTCAGACAACTCAACATAGGTGAATAATTCCCATATGTTATAGTCTGCAATGCAACCGAGGATATTCTTAGCTTGCTTGGCAGTTAGAGTTGTGAATACATGCTCTGCATTGACTGGTGCAAGTTGTAAAAGGTCTCCCAAGACAAGTATACTTTTGCCACCAAATGGCTCTGCATCGTCAGTACCTAAGATCTGCTGTAGATGTAGATGAATACAGGCTAGCATGACATTGGAGACCATGCTGATTTCGTCAACGATGAGTAGCTGCATCTTTGTGAACATGGGACGGAGCTGAGATGCAACCTCGAATGACAGTTTACGATACTCTCCAGTTCTCCCATGTTCGACTGGCAACATAAAGAGATGGTGTAATGTTACTCCACCAATGTTGTATGCTGCTAGTCCAGTAGAGCAGTCACAGCAACAGACATTGAAGAGCCTGTCATACTCCGTATTTCTGAAGTGATAGCTTCAATCAGGAACTCTTTCCTGTGCCAGCTGAACCACTGACAAACATTAGTAGTGGTTTGTGCTGAGTGCAGTCACACTTTTTGTTTCATGTAGTATCTCATGTTGGACAGCTTCAACCACTTTGGGTGTACTGTATGCTGCAGCTGATTTAGTCTTTCTCTTATGTCATCTGGGTTGACCATAGAGTGTGTGCCATGTTGCATGGCTGTCTCAATTTCTGAGATTAACAGTTCTGGGACATTTAATGGCAGAGGGTCACTTAGAACACCTTGTCCTTCTGGATCAAGGTTGTCTTGTGAACTAACTGGAGTGTCTTGCTGAAGTTGCTTCTCTGCCTGCTCGAGCTGTTCTTTTTCAGCTTTTAGTCTTTCTATGTATGTTTGTGAGTAGTCGGTTTGGAAATTCTCATAAGTGAGATTGAACTGTTCTTCGAATGTCAGAGTCACCTTTTAATTCAGACTCACTCCTCCAGGGTCTAAATAGGAATAGGAGAGCAAAGTAGTAATGTTCTGTGCTCTCTGATGTGCCTAGATGCAGTTTGCAGTGATCAATGAGCCATGGCTTGTTCCTCTTCAAGACAGCCATCTAGTCCATTGACTTTGTAAATGTGCCGTGTTGAGTCATGTGCTGCACCTGTCTTGTAGTCATACCACTTAGCCACCTCAAACAGACACATATCATTCATCTCATTGTGTCTACGTGGGTAGTATGTGTCTATCAGGTTATTCTTCAAGATATGTTTTGAAGAAGGTGTATTGACAGCAAGCTGCTCAATTTCGGCATGAGGAATCAGTACACGCTTCTGTTTCTCTTTGTAGTTTACACTGAGGAAACGTACAGCGTCAGACTTCCCTTACAGATGTGTACCCATTAAGCGGTCACTGGCTTCGTAAGCTCCACATTCTCTGTGTGAAAGAGTCTTCAAACCCAATGACCACAGCTGAGATGTCAGGCTTTTGCTTGAACTGGCAATATCTTCCCAAAGATCTTGCAAGCTAGTCTGTTCATGTTTGGTTATGTACGAAGTTACATAGCGAACCAGGGCTAGTGAGTTGTCAGCCACAAACTGAACATCTATGTTTGCTTGCCACATTAGGAGAAGAGTTGGGTTGTAGTCATTGATATACACCTCTTTTTCATCTCTGGGTAACTCATATACCCTCTTGGTTGATTTTGCCTTCAAGTGGTGTCGCATTGCTGAGAAAAGGTCATTCATGCCACCATTCTGACAAACTCTTCTAGGACATCCAAAGCGACATCGCGTCTACCAATTCGATTTGTTCTTTACTGCTTTCGCTGGCAATATTTTTAGCAAATATGTCACTGGAACTTTTGAACCAACTTCCATAGTGTAGGACTGTCATACTTGTCTGGAATGTGACAATTGATATATTTTTGATGAACCATAGCACTTGTGCTGCGTATTCACCAGTTCATTGGCGCATCCTTGATCCATAATAACATATGGATATAAGGGCGCCTGCGTGATATTCTGTCCTCAAAAGTAGTGTTCTACAATGCCTAGAGAGGATTGTCCTTTGATAAGATGAAATGAGAATGTCATGGGCGGCTTGTGAAAGTGTCTTGTGACAGACAGGATCAAGTGAACACATTTCTCCGATAGTCATTGATGAGATGCCTTTGACATCGGAATTTGCCCACTTCAATAGTTCAATGAGTTCGTCCCAGGCATATTCTGCACAACTAAGTGTGACAAACCATGTGGCTGCACCATACTCTTGTAGCATTGTCATCACTTCTGAGTGTCTGCGATACCAATATTCTTTGGTGCCCCGCAGGCTTGAAAGTATGGAAGACAGATTCACTTGCACACTTTCATCTTTCTGTTTCAATTTCTCCAGAAATTGAGCAGCTGTAATTCCATCTAGTGGAGTTGTTAGCCAAATGGTATGTGCTATAGATGCAGACAGAATGCTAAAGCTCACTTTCCCAGAGGAGATGGAACAGGTACTGAATGTTACGTCTGAATTTGCCATCTTTGCTCAGGATACAGCTGGTGCGGTACTCAGCACCCTGTACCCGTACTTCTCTTTCATCCAGGCATCCACCTGACCCTTTTGGAAATAGGTCTGGGAAGCAGCGTGCTTCTAATGTTGCGTCCCAAATGCTGACAGGCTCACCTTCCACCTGCTTCATTTGATAGAGATCAATGTTGTCTCCTAATGGATCTCTACCATGTAGTGGGTGAATTGTGTACTGTTCATACACATTGTCACTTGTCTGTGTAGTGACTTTCTTGATGATTGGCTTACTTGTTTCTAATAGATCATGTTGCACAGAGAGGCTGGCCATTTGATCTATGTCAAGGTCTATATAGAAGGAATTGTTGTTTTTAAGTAAGCTAGCAAGTGTTTTACCTTTTGCAGGTTGACAACATCTTGCCAGATGACCTTGGCCTTTGTAGGCACGCATTTACTAGAATGACCAAGCTATTTTCTGTTGAGATAAGCTTGAACATTTTCCTGTAGAGGAAGTGGTAGATACATCACAGAACCCTTTAGAGATCTAACTAGCTCTTTCTGTGGAATCTTATGTCTTTGTGTTCAGACGAGAATCGTTGGAATGGTTTCATTGTCTGAATTAGAATACGCTCAAACATATTCAATGTTGAAATCTCAGTTGGTGTGACATCTGTTTCCATGTTGTTTAGCACTGACCTTGCTGGCAAAGTGTTGTACTTCAGTTTTGAAAAACAGTGTTTGCATAGTACAATGGTTTGTTGTGGATGAAAGTCAGATTTCAGAAGCAAAAGAATCTGTGGCGCAACCACTGTCATTGTATGATGACCAGGTTTCTGGTTTACTGTGACAGTTTGTTTTTGCATGCTCAGCGGTCGCATGACACATTATCCAGAATCAAACTTCTGATACTTTGCTATCTCAAACTTAGCAATTTCCTTCCATACTGTTTCAGAATGTCATTTTCTAACACTGAAACAGATTTTCTGTTGAAGTGTGACACTGGAAATTCCTGTTTCTGGCACAGAAGGAATGTGTTGCACTTTTTCATGAAAGTGATGGCACTGCATGTCACCTGACTGCAATAAGTCATTTAAACAAGTGTACTGATGCAGCAGTCGCTGTACTTCATATACTATGTAGACAAGTTTCGCATGCCTGTGTGATGCACTGCGAGCATCCGCATGTTGTGAAAAAAACTATCACAAACACCACTATCGAGACATGCAAGTGAGTGACCCATGAGTCCAGTAAATGGGTGTATTTCACAATGATCGATTTCAGTAAATAGCTTATGTCTATCTTTTTGATCTGTTATTATGAATAGGTTAACAAACTGTTCTACTTTTTGAAATGATGATTGCCTACGGTTGCAGGTAGCATCACATGACCATGTAAGGCAGTGTTGTTTATTCAAGACTATGGTTGGACCACTAGTCATCGCCAGTATCTAATTGATTGTCATCAGAGATACTGAGGACATTTGTAAGTTTGCCGACTCATCGATATTGAATGTCTGTTGTTTCGAGTCATGATACGACTCTTCCCAGAAATATGCTTTGAGTGCTGTGTGTATGCACTGTCCTGTGAAGACATGGCAGAAGTTGTCAACAGTCAAACAAGGATACTGTTGAAGCTTTTTTATGCTATATACAAGTTTCCTGAGTTGTTCAATGACATGAGACATCTACGCCACAATCTTTGTAGCACAAACAGTGCTCTGTTGACAAATGTTTGTACTTTCAAACGTAAATTCATCAGAGAAAGGTGACTCTTGATCTGTTTGAGCTGGTGCACTTACAGCAGTAATAAGTCTTTCGATCTTAGCTTTACTTGCTAGTGATCGAAAATACTTTCTTTTTCTAAGTTGTAAGTCACAATTTTTCATTTTACGTTGTTGATTTGAGCGTCTCTTGATGGTTACACTCAAGATAGTTGTGTTTCGTCTTACAGATCGACACAACATTTGTGCTGTTATACATTTCTGTTTCTTTTTTATGGATTTTTGTTTCTTTGTGCAGTGACTTGATGTAGGAGTCACTGTTGCAGCAATGCTCTCGATTCTCATTTTTTTGGGTAACTTTACTTTTTAGTTTGTTGCCCTTATACAACAGTGTAGTACTATTATGCCGCTCTCGTTTTGAGATACACCTACGTCTGTATTTAGTTGGCATTTTCAGGTACTCTAGTTGACAGTCACAGTAAGCAATCTTACAGAAGTATCAGGCACCTGTATGAGAAAGAAAAAAAAGTTTTAGAATATGATTCAGCACATTTCTTATAGTAATGTGTATTACTAGAATATCATGTTAAGAATGTTAACAATTTGGTGAAAAGAGAAGCAAATGATAGCTGTTATGAATGTCATTGCACAGCTGCTATGTAACATCAGAAATTTTACTGATTCTCAATATTTTATGGAGATTTGCATGTTTTTCTTCAATGGTGTTCTTACGATTATGATGGATGGTTTTTATCTGTGTGCAATATGTGTTAATGCTGTGTGGCGTGTTATGTGATAGTCAGGTTGATGATGAAGTATATTGTGGGCAAGAAATTCAGAGTGACAGTGTGCATTATTAAATGTATCACAATTAGTATATTTACAAGAATGGGAGGATATGCCTCTATTGCTGTTTGTGTGACTGTGTGTGTGTGTGGCAGAATTGGTAGCTATGTTTGCATGTTAGCTTATATTTCAATGTTGATGCTGCATTGTAGTACATATTGTGTTTTTGTGCTGGTGTGTATTTGTTGTTTCGAGCTGTGATTTTCTCACAACATGCCAAAGAATGTTTTTCTCTATGTGTTGTGCAATGATGAGTTTTCTTGCAGAAATAACTGTGTGGAAGACAGTGTGAGAATTGTGTGGATGCATTTCTGAATTAGATAAATTCAATATGTCCAAAAGTGTGTGAAAATTCTAAATATTTGATTTATGTTTGTACTTTCAGTTCACAGGCACACTACTAACTTTGTTTTGTGTCATACTTTCAGTTCAGAGTTTACTTTATTTTGATTTTGAAAATGGTTCGAAAATCCTAACCTTCTGATTGGCTATGATACCAATGTCATGGTTCGTATTTCTCAATAGATAGCCGCAAAAAAAAAGTTACTATCTGGGTGCTGTATTACTTTTGTGTATTTGTAATAACCCGAGTCTTCAAGCTTTTCACCTGCCATCTTTTGTACCACTTGTTAAGCAAATGAATGAACAGACCATGATGTCTCCCCACACACACACACACACACACACACAGAAAACCTAACAGAAGCACAGTACTCATTCAAAACCTCTAAAGACTGACATCTACCAGCAAATAGCTAGAAAAATGTGTGTATCATAGTCTGTCAAAGGCTGAGGCAATCCATTACTATGGCGCGAAACTCATGCATGTCTCCATTCATGGCCACTGTTAGTTATGAAAGTGCTGTGACTGTTGCCTGGCCCTATTCAGAAAATCTATAAAGACATGCCAGAAGTCCCTCTATTGTATTTACTAATCTCGCATGTGTCCCAAACTACTGGCAGGCAGAGTACCTTATAAAAAAAAAACATCTTCAATGAATGGTTACCTAGTAACCCAGATTCAGAGCCTCCGTAGAAGCTTTAGTCACAAAGTGCATGCCAACAAAGTGCCCTTTCACATAATGGAGTCTGCAATAGTTTATATATCAAACAGCCAGAGGATTACTTATTCATAAAAGTTCTATGAAGCTAATTTTGTATTTTATATATATTTTTAAAAATACTTTTTATCCATTTTTCCTTTACAGTGCACATTTTCTAAGTGCAATATATGCTTCAGGGTGGCTGATATAGGGAAGATGCTGTACCTTCCAGATCTTATAAGTCCTCTCCTCCTGTGTTGTCGGGTCTCTCTCGCTTCTGGTTGGTTTGGTTTTCCTCACTATCCAGTCTGGAGGGTGTTATTGTTAACTTCAGACAACACTGTTCTGAAAAGTGTAGATTTAATTTGTTGCTTCTTGATGATGCTGTGTTTTGTTTATGTGCTGCGTTTGCGGTGATCGATGTGAGAAATGACTATTCTGTAGAAATTTAACATATAGAGTGTAATGTTATGAGCAGAGGTTGTGCAGCTGGATATATGAGGCCGCTTGAGTGTAAAAATACAACAAATAAGTGTTTCATTTAGTGTACACTGTACAGTTTATGGCGTGCGTATGCATTGTAAATCTTAAATATCTGCACTGCGCTGAGTTTGAGGCAGTTATGTAGCAGATTATGTGTTTACAATTGATAATTAAGTCATTTTCCATAAATGTGAAACTGTGTCCAATATAGAAAGTTCTTGAAAAGTATTGCGTGAGTACGTAAAGTGTCGAAAAAATACTTTCGTGCATTCGGAAGTGTCGCAAATTGTACTTTCGCAGCATTCGACACTATGGTCAAAATTACTATCAGTTCTACATTTTCTGAAAATTTAGGCGTTTGTTTTATGTGTAGTTTTAAATGTTCTTTGTGCATTCAAAAAGTAAATGTAATACTTGGGAGTGGCTGAAACATTCATTATCAAATCATTCAATAGTCTGTTTGAGTGACAGATAGCTCTACCAATGAAATTAAAGATTTGTCAGGCCACTTCTGAGAACCAATCAGTGACGGGACAACACTGAAGATGAGAATCAGATCCATTTTGAAAATTGCTAGAGAGAATCCGTTTAAACTGTGGCCAGTCTATGTTCACATGATTTTTCTAGTATTTAAAAAATTATTAGAAAATGTACATATCATTAATCAAAATGTTTTTGGGTGTTTAATCTGATGATGTTAATTGTATTATGTGGCATGCTATTTTCTAAGAAAAATAGTTTAAAGTAAGAGAAGTTCAGTACTTACTTGTACAGATACAGCGTGCAAATGGAGGGAGATGGAAAGGCACGTGAGTTGTATGACTTAAACGCAACTGAATCAGACTTCTTTCTGATGTTGTAATTGTTTAAAACTGCCTATGAAAAGCATGCATTTGTTTAGTTCTCAGTGGTTTTAGATTTTAGCAGAAACATACTCTAGTAATGTTTGAATGCATGAGCTACATTGGTTCATGAAGTCAGACCAGGAGGGAATGTTTTTTTTTAAATGTGTGTGTTTTGACTGAATGCAGTGAAGCTAGCTTGAAATAAGGAGAAAATATCAGTTTGATTTTCGTGCTGTCTGGTCACTGCAGGGTGAACAGTCCCTTTCTAGTAGCTTTCTGTGCAGTTCTGGGTGAAAAACTTAGAATGGCAGAAAATAGGAAAAGGATTTTGTGGATACTTGGAAGCAGTTACATAAGACGCAGCAGCTGAGTTTGCACTTCATAGTGATTTTGAAGGACCTTGCAGCCCCGAATTGCTATATGTAATGGTTTTGTCATGGTGGGATGAGATGGGAACATCTTATGCCAACCATGCACAGACTTTTTGAGAACTCACTCTCCTCCTGACATACTGCTAATCCATCTTGGAGGCATGATTTGGGTTTAAAACAATGGGTAGATTTAGGTGGGAAGCAAAATTGGGCCTTGCTTCTATTATGTCTCATGTTGCCTGCCTGTATTATCATATTTTCAGATATTACAGAGCGCAGAGTCTGGTTAGCAGCATCATATGTATCTGATTGATAGAGCTCGCAGAAAAGTAAATGTCCAGATTATTGCTTTTTTATTTATGCATGGAATGCATACTATATGTCACCGAAATTAAATTCTGTAATGATTGGCTATTCCTACTAGATGTGTGCATTTCTGCTGCTGGCAATTGTCATTTTCTGGGAGCCCTTCAAGATGGAATCTTGAAAGTCCTTTTAAGATTGTGAGACTGTTTGAGGAAATATGATAGATACACATTAAAGTTCTTTTCAGAACTATATTAATGGTCAAAAATAGATTTAAAAACATGCAGTAGCCTAGCTGCCATGGTGAACTGAGTGTTCTTGCAATTTATCTGAATTGTTTGCTGCACTAATGCTTTTAGTGTTTTCAAAGTTTGTCAGGTTGTAGGAGAATATTTCCTTACCTGGTTTAACTGTTGAAGGATGTTTACTAGTGATAACTGTTTGACAATACCTGTAACGGTCATAGTATGATCTCTTTCACAGAATGTAAAGTGCATATGTGAATTAATGTAGTTTTACATTCTAACATGATGTGTCAGGGTACAGGTAAGGTATTGTACAAATGAACAGTGGTAAACATCCTTGAACACTAGAGCATGAAGGATATATTTGAATCACACCTGTGACATTCTGTGTTTGCTAACTGCCTCATGAAGTTTCATGGAGTTTTTGCTCCAGAACCATGTTAAAATATTTAATGCCCTTTCCGGTCCGGCTGATGAATTGACTCACCCATATACATCTTTGGTACCATGTGTAATTTATGTACTGCAGGACAGACACATGAGGAGCTACTTGGGAGTGCCCTTGTGTTGCCTCTTTTAAAGTGGCAGGTGGCACTAGTACAACTGAAGTGCATATCAGTGGTCAGTGCCCACTTATTTCAGAGTCCTGTGTTGTATCTTCTATTATGGGGTCCTGACATCCCTTTTTCTATATTATGCTGTGGTTGGGGCCTAGGAGCCTAATATGTGTGGCAAAGTTGTAAATCAGAACTGCCTGTCTAAGGTACAGGCCAAGAAAGTAAAAACGCCTGTCCCTATGAAAAAGCAGGTGTCCGAGCTCGGTGTGGAGAGTATGTTATTTCAAGGCCTGTGTACCAGTAATGTATGTTTATGACTTCAATAAAACACAGTTCTGTGATGTGTGTTTATCTGTGTTTATAGCACATTACAATGTTATGAATATTTCACTGTGGTAGAGATGGATATGTCATGGTATCCCAAATGTGGTGTTTGATACAGTTAGCTCAACGCATGAGACTACAGCATAGCATGTTAGTGTACTAGCAGTTGCTTTTACTGTCAAGGTGGCTGTATCCTGTTTTTTTTGTTCTATTATGGTACTGATCTGTGTTTCTGCTATCTTGAAGGACAAGTGGTGTTTGATGTCATTTAATTACTATTGTATAGAATTTGTTTAAGAAATGATGAATATTGTTACATGAAGCTAATGTGCATCTTTTTGGGTTTTGTATTTCAGAACTACTAACACTCAGAAAGTGACATGAGGCAGTGGAACTTATGGAGGTGTGTGACCGTTTCAGGAAGTCCAGGCCCGTAATCCCTTTAGTTTTGATGAGAAGTACCAACCGGAAGCTGGATGCATGTGGAGGCGCCAGAATAGCTACCTTTTATATTGCACTAAAGGTAAAAAATAAGTCTATTATGCAATTGAAAAAGAAGTGGAAGTTGTTGCGCCAGTGCTTCTACGTGCTTAAGGAACAGGAGGTGATACCGGACAACGACACGTGCTGGTACTACCTCGCTCACGAATTGTGGAAGGCTGCTGGGAAGCCAAGTGCAGGGGAGTGCCTTACTCAGCGTAAGTAAATCAGCACAACTTTTAACTATAGTTGTGAATGTTTTCAGACTTAGTGAAAAACGTCTTATAGTGTGGACCACATATTGAAAAGGGTTCCTCGATGTGCAACAGGGTTGTGTATGTGCAAATTCAACTTTTAACAATTGTCGACACGTAGCAGGAGGCAGTTATGTCATTGACAACAGATTGTGCAAAAGATTAATGGAAATGAATGCATGGTTACAGAGGAGGGGAGGAACTATGTACGCTGCCCAACACAATATTCAGTGGGTAATAGATAGTTGTGCATGCTAATGGCCAACATATGGCTGCACAACTTGAGCCTCCAAAACATGAAGTTGATGGCCAACTACAGGTGAGCTGCTGTATTGCAGGGTACAACACATACAGCTGCCACTCTGGCTGGACCCATAGTTGGTTCTTGTGCCCCCACCAACCCCATTGTGTGCATATAGTAACATACTCGCCCACCTGCACATCTCTTGATGCCCACCATGAATAAGGTTACATGCCGCCCTAGCAGATCTCCCACAGTGTGATCGAGGCAATAATAACATGACCTCCCTTCTCACACATCTCCTGAAGCTCAATCATGGCTCAGAACATGTATCTACTCCAGTGCGTGATCATGGGCAGAATGTGGAGCCCTTCTCAACCAAAATATGGCTCTGGTGGTCCAGTGGTTGTAATGTTTGATTGTGGGCAGAATGTCAGTTACTACCACCTCAAAAAGTCAGCCTGCTGCTAGTGCCCTCTAGTCCCGTCTGAAGCCCTCTACCCTGCTCCTCCTTTGTAGGCTGTGGGTGGCAGCATCCCACCCGCATGATGCCGCTGGCTGCCGACTACACCTGCCTGCACGACTGCATGACCATTGATGCCAACTATAGCCACTGGACGCAGCCCATAATGTACATGACACTCCATATTTATGAATGATGTTACTGTATTGCCCGTGATGGGGCGCCAGTAGGTGTGTGGGTGGGGGGTCGTGTTACTATTGCCTGTGATTGTGCTATGATGTGTCTGGGGAGGTTAATGTCAACAGAGAGACAGTGTGTGCATTGGGCTGCAGGGTGCATCGGTCTCCAACAGCTGCTGCTTAGTAGGGTGGCCAGGTGCAAATGCTTGTGCATCATGGACCTGTTATGCTAATGGCATGCAAATGTGGCCATAAATAGATGTAAATTATCCCACGCTGCGTCTTGGTATAAACTATTATCTCATTTGCATGCCAGCTTTTGAATTTCTGAAATTTGTGTGTCGAATGGTATTTCTGCCACTGCTAATTTTATAAGTCAACTCTGGCAACTTGTGGTGGCGTTAGTTGCAGTGCGACATGTCCAGTGGCTGTCGCTGGGGTGATAGTGAAAGAAGTTGGTCCATAGCACAATTTTATTGAATATTACCCTGAGACACCTGTCAAAATTATTTTCAGAGCGAGGCTGGTGATTCAGAATGGTGCAGTTATCAGATCTGTGCATGCATTAAATAAGCAATGAGACATCAGTAGTGATTATTCAATGTTGCGAATGACTGCCATTGGTGTAATGTCGTATGAGGCACAGCTGAGTATCCTAGCATCAGTTATTAATAGTGATTAAGTTACTTCATTGATATATACAGTCAGAGTGCCTTATTTGTATTATCATAGTAATATTTTGAAAATAGTATTGAACATTGTTTTGTTTGTGCTTAGTCTCTACATATATATCAATAAAGCAATAGTGCTCAACAGGGTGTGTGTCATGCTGTGATAACGTCGGGCCTCAGGTGGTTGGGCACGAGGCCACAGTCCGAGTGTGTCCAACAACTGAGACGTGACGTTATCCCCAACAACACACACCCTGGAGGGCATTATTGGTATAATGCAATGTTTCATTGTTATACAGAAAAAAAAAATTTATTTTAAAGATGTTTTTGTGTGGAAAATTATTTTTTTTAAGAGCAGATGAAACAATCAAGCAAATGATCAGCATGGTCATGCTGATCAGCAGGTTCACAGTAAGGCTGAGACTACACCCGTGATCTTGTACTGATTAACATCACAGCTGTTATTCTGTACTGATTAACATCACGCGGTCAGCCCAAGACCGACCAATCAGAGCCCAGGATTTTTCCTTGCACTGTATAATCGAAGATTGAATACAGTAATACTGGGCCGTGATAGAAATTAGAAAGTACTATTTTTCAACAACTGTTGCTGTCAGTGTTAAAAAATGTTGTCTGATTTACACCTCACATTAACATGTATTTTTTGATTTATTGTAGGACATCGGAGGCATTCCCCAGCTACTTAGGTGAAAAGCAGCAGCGAGCGTAACCTGTGGAGGGTGGCCAGTCAGACACTGAGAGTGTCATTCGTCATTGAGTCTGACGGTAAGACTTTATTATTACAAAGTTCCTAGGTTGTTTTCAAATAAGAAATGAGGGTTTCTTTATGACACAAGTGTGTGATATTGAAATTGTGGCATTAACTACACGGAAGGTATTGTGTTGTGCAAATTAGCTGGACAGCTGTATGTCTGGGGCAATATTTGAAATGTGACATGAAATGTGGTATTGTCATGATTGCAGAGCAGTGTGGGCACATTTGTATGTTGTCATGCTGTGATTTGCATGATATTACCATGCAGGTCTGTTGGTCCATGACAAATTGTGTGTGGTGCCGTGACAGGCTGCAGACATGGGGGAACAATACTGCGGTGCAACTTTATGATAGATTAAGGAATGTAACATATCCTGCAACACCCACTCCACCAGGCCTATCTTCAGATGGGGGGATTTACGCTAACTATGAACAAATAGACATTTCAGTCAGTAGAACAGCAAGTATATGTTCAGAACAAGGGTTGAGTTTGTAACTTACTGGCTGCAGTTGGGCATTTTTGCTCTTGAGCTGAAGGATACATTTAGTAGGTTGCGTAACATTATACAATGGCAAGAAAAAAAATCCTGGACTGTGATTGGTCAGTATTGGGTTGGACTCGGATGTTAATCAGTACAATATCACGGGTCTAGTCTCAGCCTTACTTCGTGAACCTGTTGATCAGCATACGCTGATCATCTGCTTGATGATCATCCTGATTATTTGCTTGATTGTTTCGCCTGCTGTTCAAAAAAAAATATTTTGCACACAGAAACATCTTTAAAATTGTCTTCTTCTGCATAAGAATGACCCATTGTATAATTGCAATAATGCCTCCAGGGTGTGTGTTGTTTGGGGATAACGCTTACTTCGCTGTTGAACGACTGGACTCGTGACTTGTGCCCAACCACCTGAGGTGTGACGTTATCCTAGCACGACACACATCCGTCGGGTATTATTGCTTAGTTATGGATGAGATCGGCATTTCACGGCAGTGTAGCATCAGGGATACATTTGGGGAGCTACAGTGGTGCATGGCGCTTGGTTAACTATCTTGAATATGCACCCAAATACTTACAAAAAGGTGTTTACCAACTCTAATGATTGTGCAGTGCCACCATGGCAGAAGATCCCTACTACCATAACAAACTGGTATTACAACAGATGTGAGTGGAATTATATTCTTCATGAATCTGACAAATGTGCGGGTGTGCATAGCGGTAGATGTGGTGTTGTGGGGGCAGGTATTCTCCACTGCTAATTTTGTTGGAGGAGTTCAATGTACAATTAAGTAACAAATGTCGATTAGGGTGTGTCTCGTGCTGGGATAAATTCACGCCGGGTGGTTTCGCATTTAGTACGCAGAGGCTGAGTGTGTCCAACAACTGGAGGCGTGACGTTATCTTAAATGACACACACCCTGTTGGGATTATTTAAGCAATATCGTGATGATTAGGGTGTAGAGGTCATGATATCGCCACGCTCGGGTGGTTGGGCACGAGGTCAGCAGGACGAAAGTGCATCCAATGACCCGAGAAGTGACGATATCCCACTGATATACCACACCCTGGAGTGCATTCTTGCTATTATGAACAGGAATACAAGTTTTAGCAGTAAAAAAAATAAAAATCTTTTCAATCATTATGAAAATGTGTTTTGTGAGGTGTTGGAGGAGTACGTTTTAATAAAATAGTTCCTGGAGGCTCTGGCCAGCAGGTGGTCCCAGTGTAATTGAAGTTGTTTGGTTGAGGAGGTGCAGCTGTGAACATTGTCCCCCACCCAAAAAAAATATAGTGTGGTCAGGAGACATCCTATTTATGTGGGTGACTTTTTTGGGAAAAATATGAAAATTTCTAGTGCTACCACATATGTGAAAGTATCATTGGAGCCATGAGAGGACTGAAGTCACAGTTTGAAAGGGAGCAGACTGACTAGTGGGGGCACTTCAAGAGTTTCCAATATATCGCTAAGTAGGCAGGAAGATGTTACAAATGTAAGCGTTAGTACGTGAAGCAAACGAGCAGGCAAGCGCGCGATTTTGAAAAGAGCGAGCAAGTAAGGGAGACGTAAAGCTGCACGAACGTGGCAACGCTGCCTTTAAAAAAAAAAATTACACCTTTGTCTGTATTAATAAATGTAAGCAGTTTTACTGACAGTGCCAACAACGACATTGTTTTAAATTATCTTGGTGTGCTCGCCCGTTTGTGACACTCGGTGCTGCTGCTGAAACTGCGTTTTCCATCGGAGCGAGTGAAGAGCTGGTTGAAGTGTGACTGCCCATTGCCGTCGGAATGATTTGCTATGGGTAAGGAGGCTGGTGGCCGGAGACTTTTTGAAGGCGTGATGATGTAGCTAGATATCATCACGGCTTCAAAGACTTCTCAGCCAATCAGAATCGCCCATTATTTACCGCTGTTCATACTAGCAATATGATGACAGGGTGGAGTATCAGGAGTTATCGCCCCAGGTGGTTGGGCACGCAGGCCGCAGTCGGCAGCATCCAACCACCTGGGAAGGACTGATCATCTCACGATATACCACACCCTGGAGTGCATTATTGCTATTATGAACTAGGCTGTGAAGAGAAATTGGTAAGTAACTGAAAGAAGAGTCATTTTTGGTTTTTAACATTTATTTCTTTTGTGAATACATTTATTTTGAAAATGAGAAAAATAGTCCCATTTATTCAGGGTAAAGTATGGCAACAGTGAAGTAGTAACATGTTTTATATTCTCTGTGTTAATAGTTGTAGTAAACAGTTATAGTAAAGTAAAAGGTTTTGTACAGTAACATTTGTTTTTATTTTATTTTTCGCTTTCTTTATAATTATAGACGCTTAATTGAATATTGCCAGACATCGTTCCTACTTGTATGTAGGGGAAGAACTGTTTGCTTGATCATGTATAGAGATGTCTTCAGTGAAGGTTTCCAGTCGGGTTTGTTTTGTTGACTGTACTGTCGGTGGATTGGTTGAGCTGGTTGAGGGATATCCTGTTCTTGTTGCTGTGGGTGGAGCTGCAGGAAGAGAAGAGACGTTATTGAGTAGCTTCGCTTTTTTTTTTTTTTAAGAGTGGAGCACTTCGGCACTTTATGTGGAGCGTTATGGTGTCTGGCGATGGCCGTAGTGATTTGTGGAGGTTTAAAAGGTGAGCGAAGTGGGTTTTTCAGCTGCATCGCGATGAAATGTTTCTGGGCTACATGTTCGAATCTGGTGGAGTGCGGGTTTACTTACCAGAGATGGCGGTTCTTGAGAGAGAGACTTGCTGTGGGACGGAGTTATGTTTTCGTCTTCTTCTGGAGCTGTGGACATCTGTTTTGAAAAAAAAAAAGTAAATTAGACGTTTTTTCAGTGAAGGGGGGTTGAAGTACTTACCGGGTTGTGCTGCATTTCTGTATTTGGCCTTGACTGCTCGGTAGTTTTGAATTTTTTTGAAGGGATTGCTGTTTCTTCTGGTGGGATTGTGGGTGCTGATTTCGTAACAGATTGAAGAGGTGTTTGAGGCAGGTCTGTGGTGTTATTTACTGTGGTTAGGATTTTACTCCACTGGTGTCTGTCAGTTAAAGAGGGCTGCCAATAGCTTCTTATAGATGTTTCCGATTTGTGGCCAGTGACGGACATGATTTCCTTTGTTTCTAGTCCGGCTTTAGAGAGCAGTTGCACTGCGGTGCTTCGTAGGCTGTGATTTGTGTAGATTTTTGGGAGGTTTACTTCTTTGCAGATTCTGGGGAGCATAGAAGCCAGGTAATTAACACCTAACGGCTCTTTACTGTACCATATAGGTTGTTTTTCTAGGAAGCTTTGTGGTAGTCGTTTTGGATGACAGTATAGCGCAGGGGCATCTGGTGGCAGTTTCTTTAGGTAGAGCTCTGAGACTTGACAGGACACAGTGGGTCAGTTGGATTTTCAAACATAAATCCTCTATTACTTTCTTTATTTCTTTCCAGTGGATCGTTGTGATTTTGTGTACTCATTACAGGAAAAGAGACATATCGCATAGCCTGGTTTCGTTATTGTTAATTACAAAGCTAGTAGGTTTTAACTGTCGGAGTCCTCTTTCCCTCGCCTGCGTGTAATGAAGTTGTAAATCTAGCCAACTCATGCGTAGTAAACCTGGTGCTGTGTTTGGGTTTAGGGCTGCTGAATTTTTATTTGAATTAGATGGCTTTCAGATAATGCTGGGTGGTGTTTTGTTATGTCCTTTCCTTCACGCTTTTAGGGTTTTTATTACTCCAATGAATAGCTTGTTTGACGTTGTGAAGGAAGGGGTCATTAAGCTGAAATTTCTGTTAAGAGGTGGTTCATTTAAAAACGATTAAGACCAGCTCTTATTCCAGTGTAACTAGTTATGCCATATTCTTGCCCATTTGCTGATCTAACACTGCCATAAAATTCACGAAGCAATGTATTTAAATTTCAGCTGTTACTGTTGCAAAGTCTATGTCTATTTCTTTTCTGTCAGCCAATCTTTTAAAACATTTACTGCCCAATTGGTTTGACGCTTTGTATTCTGCTCGCTTTTATTCATTTCTACTGAGTTTAACCGCCAGGTGTTACCTGATATGACGTTTGTGGTCCTTTCTTACAGTTGGTTTACTCATTTTTTTTTTTCAAATTTTTCAAGGTGTTTTCTATGTCCAAGTTGAAATTTACTTGGTGAGATGCTGCTTCTTTCCATTTGAGGTAAGTGCTGAGTTCTGTCAGTGGTGTAGTGATATGCTAATTAGAAGCTTTGGTCAGTTGCTGGCTCTTTTTTTTTGGTGTGATGATGTAGCTAGATATCATCACGCCTTTGTTCAGGGACTGACCAATCAGAGTGTAGGATTTTTTTTCCCTAGTTCATAATGAGTATTATAAGAAGGGTCTGAGAAATACAGCTTTCTGATTGGTTATACACATTGTATCAGCCCTATGTTCATCTTTGATTTACATACATGTACAGCCTAATCATATGCTGAACAAGGTAAAACACTATTTAGAAAGCATTGTTATTATAATAGCAATAAGGCACTCCTAGGGTTATGTTAATGGTCAGTTAATCACCCTCTAGCATGTAGCACTCAGCTATGCCTCGTGCCACATTACACCCCTAGAAGTAATTAACAGACCTACTAATATAACCTCTTGGCCATGCCTTATTGGTTAAATAGATAACAAATTTAATGTCGCTTGTAGTGTTGTAGGTGTGTCGGTGGAGATTAAATGGTGTGCTGCTAAATTATCTGAGTGTAATAATGATATGTCTCTAGATTATATTTAGTTAATATTTATATATGTCATGCCAATGTTTCATTTTATTATTGTAATAGTTAAATGTGATAATAGAATATCTACAGTGTTTGTTAATGTTTTTATACCCCTGTAGGGTCATATGGTTAATAACACATCCATGCTGCTACATTCTAGCTAGAGGTCATTGACTGAACAGTGACATTATCGCTGTGTTTGTGTTTTTTTTATAACCTACATTTTAAACTATTAAAGGAACAGAGTCTCATATTATTAGGTATGCATGTATGTAAATTGAACATACATGTAATGTTTTATGATGTTCATGTGTCTCAACCATGCATTATGACAATGTTATAAGTATTGGATCCATGGTCAGGCACTACTTGTTCTGCACTGAATACAATATATTTGTGAGTAATGTTTTTGAAAATACGTTATTGAAGAAATTGATGTTTTAACAAAAACAGTTTGACCTTTCATATTTCATCTATTAATGTGATCATTTTTTCTTGTTTCCTTTAATAGAGCTCGGGGAAGTTGCTGTTGGGAACGTTGGAGGTGGAAGAGGAAGTCAAGCGCCAGCCCACCACGTAAGTGGAAAATCTATTGCTGATATTATGTGCATCCCTGAGAAGTACCATAGGGTTGTCAACGCTCTGTGGTGATCAATGCTCCCCAGTTGAGAATTACACGTTGCAGTCCTACTGTATGATAGGGGAGTGCACTGTCTCATTGATACTCACTGCAATGTAAAATAGTTTGGGGTGACAAGAGAGCTTCGTGTTAACTAGCACCACTTTATTTTGTTTGCTGTGGGTGGGCGAATCACTGTTTACATAACTTACTTTACGTGTGATGTGACCTTGTAAGGTGGAATGCATTGATCACTGCAGATATCCAACAACCCAAAACACAAACATGGTGGTAGGATATTGTAGTTACATAAATGTTGTGCACTGCATAAAGTGTACAATAATGTTTAATTTGTTTTTTCTCAATAGACAAGTTTAAAAAGTGTGCCTTATAGTGTTCATGAGCCGTTTACGGTAAAGGGATGAATAGCTGTGCAGTGTGTATGTCTTCAGCCTTGCTAGCCTAATGCTTACCTGTACAATGTAGTGCGATGCTGTTCAGTGCACTGGCATATGTGTGACCTTTTAAAGGTGATGGTGAACTGAGGGATGTCGATAAAACTAATAATGAAGGTAATGTTGGGACTGTTTGCGTCACCCTGCGAATATCGTCATGCTTCTAAATAACACCATGGAAGTTGTCTCCACTACACTTAGAAAATGGGGTATTTGTTTCGCATCTGATTGGCTAGTGCCTTCCCAGGGGTGTACATTAACTTTCAATACATGCCCAGCAAATAAAAAGTATCAGCTCCCAGTACCCTCTCACCCACTCAAGTATCCCTCTGCCCATGCAGGTTACTCATTGCTAAAAACATCTAAATAAATTTAAAGTGACTGCCATTTTTTTCTGTCACTTAGTGAGAGATATTGGCTCATTAATGACAAGCTGTCTCAAAAAGACACTGCCCCCCACCACACACACACACACACACACACACACACACACACACACACACACACTGTCACTGTTCCTCAACAACTTTTGTCAGGCAAATTCATTCGGTGCAGAACTGTAAATATATTAATTTAATAAATTGATGATTTTATGAACTTAAATGCAAACATTTTTACAGTGTTGTGGGCTTCTAATTGTAAAATTAGATTAAGTGTTACACGGTTTTCCTATTCTTTCAACATTTAGAGAAGCAATGTAACACATTTTGGGAACGAACAGTTCAGACGATGAGACAGAGTGTTGAGGGCGACACAGGTGCCAGCTCCTGTGTTGCATCCTGCAATGCCGCAGCTCACTTGTGGTTGGCACTGAAATTGATCCTTTTTTTTCTCAAACTTCTGCAGGCACAGCTTGGGGTTGCGCCTGCACAACTCTGCTGAGCTTGACTCGATATCTGGCATGGTTTTGCATCGCATCTTATATTAGTGACTTATTTATTTAAAGTACTGATCTGTGCTGAGATCTTGAAACACGGGTAAAAAGCTGTCCAGTTTAAAAGTATCATTAAACTTATCATGATAGTGTACGCATGAAAAGAATTTTATAATACTGCTACTGTCAAGGTACTTTAATTTCACTGAATACATGACTACACATTATAGGTAGACATGGTGAAGTAAACATTCTCACACTTGATGAGGATGTATTTCCACTCTATGTCATAATAGTGTAAATAATGCTAAAGTATGATATACAGAATAGTTCTGAGTAGTGAAAGAAAATCTAAGAGTAGCAATTATAAGCTACAGCTAACTATACATTTTTAATGTTGTGAGCTTATTAGATAATATAGATAGTCAAATATGACAGAGAGACAAATTAGATATTTAAGCAATTTATCCTTCCAGGGTAGGTACCTGGAGGATTTACGGCTGGTGATTCGGTCACGCAGTCGCAGCGAAGTGACTGAGTCATACCAGTGGTGTAAATCCTCCAGTGTACCCACACCGCTGGAGGATAAATTTTATAATACAATGCAGAATGTTGTTTTTTATGTTTTTAACTCGTTCTAACTCACTGAGGTCCCTACAGTTCGAAGAGGAGGTCATTTAGCTAACAAATGTCTGTGGTGTTTTGGCTGAACTGGCAACGGGACAAAGCGCGAGCAGTTTTGTTTGAAGTGAATGACCGGATTAGCACGGTATAAGGCTGGCTGGCACTTCTTCCACTGGGTACACTGGAGGATTCATCACGGTGGTCATTGTGCCAGCCAACCACTCAGGATGCAGGATTCTGCATATTGGATTTACCACATTGTATAATGAATAGTGTTGATTCATAGTTTAAAGTATTATCATTACTTTAAAATGAATGCATTTCTGATATTGTATTAGATAAGAAATATTTGAAGTGAAATAGTTTACAGTTGTAATTGTTGAATTTGTGTTATATATTCACCATAACTGTTTTTTCTTTATCTTTGTAGGGCGCCGTGACTGCGAAGATGCACAGGCCATTGCCGCTGCTACAGCCGGCTCACTCGCGAGGTTTGCAGTCTGTGGAAGGAGAACGCTGGCATCCTTGAGAGGCTGGACAAAATCCAGTCTCTCTTGGATGCACAGCAGCAGACTGTGAACCTCATCCTTGAGCCGGTCGTAGCAGTGGGTGATGGTGCTGTTGCACATAGCAGTGCTTCACCTCTGCAGCTACCAACTGTTCCTGCAGCTTCCCTGGGTGAGACTGGCCACCTTCATAGAGGTCCGTGTCATTTCGATGGCGCAACAGCTTCTACTTTTTGCGCCTCCACATAGCATCCAGCTTACAGCCTGGATTGCCTGATGCAGTGCACACACTCGCAAGTCTTGGACTGTATAAAAATGCATAGAAAATATTTTTTATGTTTTTATAAATATTTTAAAAAGATTTTTGTATTTTATTTATAAAATGTGTATGAAGTAATACACACCTTTTTTTTTCCGTGTATCCATATATTCTTTTATAAAATCTATTTTTATGTATAAAAATATATTTTGTATGTCATTTTTATATTGACAATATTTTTATACTAAATAACTACAACTATACTCTCTTGTGTTTGGTGTCTTATTCATATTCAAGAGATAAAGTGTGACATTCAAGTCGCAACATTTTTGGGACAATTGTCATAACCATATCATATTAATATTGGGTATATGGCAGTATTGTTATCCGTAATATAACGATAGTTAATAGAAAGGTTCATAGAAATTTTCAAGGGAGTGAGGAGGCTAGACAGTAAAGAATAGGCCATAGCTGTTCCCAGCCAATATCTCTTATGTAGTCATGTTAGCCTTCATAACAATTCCTATACAGCTGAGTTTTAAAAAAGCATCTTTGATTTAGGACAAATAAGGACAAGGGACCTCATTCCAAGGGCCCACCAGTCTCTGTGTGACAAATGCCTTCCTTCTATTAGTATTATAGTTTAATGGACAAGATATTCAAAAGGTTGCAACATGTGTAAAAGGGTAGTGCCTGTGCAAGTGAAGACTTGCTCCATTCTGCGATATTCAGCAGGAGGCAGTTCCACCACAGAAGACATGCTGAGTAACAGTGCAATGCAAATCAATGCATAATGAACTGCAGGGGACGAACCATGGATTAAGTGCACAGCCTGACATTCAGCAGGCTGTGTAGAGTTGTGAAGCCGCAACCTGGAACCTCGCCTGCACAACTTTCAGGCCAAAAGATGCTCAAGTCAACAATCATGCACAGGTAAACTGCTGAATTGCATGGGACGACACAGCACGTGACAGCTGTCGCTGGCCCCTAAGCCACTCCATGTCCCATCGTGCAGCCTAATCATGGTCAAAAGAGTGACAATTCCCAACACCACCCCACCACTGGGCCTATTGTGGGCAACAGCAGAAATGTTCCTCCCCCGGAAGCCTGACCACAGGCTGCTCTAGTTTAAAAACAACCCTCCTGTGAATACATACCTGGTGGTCCAGTGTACTGAGAAGCTGATTTCAAGGTGTATCAGTGTGAAACACAACCCGCCCTCCTGCCGAACATAGCCCTGGTGGTGTAGTGGACTGAAAGTCCCATTCACGGGATGTAAACAGTAAAGCTGACCCCCGAACGTAAGCCTGGTGGTCTAGTGGAGCAAAACTCCCATTCCTGGGATGTAAGTAGTAAACCCCCTCTGAACATACCCTGGTGGTCCAGTATATGTATTCAGTACAACAAACCTCTTCCATTGCTGTTCACATGATTGATGGTACGACCTCAGTTGATAGTGGAAGCGATCTTTGAAATCTCAAGTTACTATAGTAGCATATCCATTTGTTTAGTACATGAACTAATAGTGTCCATCTCATGTCATATTGTCTTTTAGTTATGCACATTTTTAAAGTTACATATGTGATCACAAACAAAATGATTAAGACACTTTAACATTTAAACTACTACATGGAACGAGAATGACAAGTGACAATTAATAAAGTAATTAAGAGAATGACAGTAAGTGCAACCACAACAGTAGAAATATTTCTGATACTGAAACATTGTTTTATATGTATGTGACTATTCTTAGGACTATAAATCATGTAGTATGCTGAGTGATACTTCTGAAAAAGACAGGATATTCATGGCAAAAAACTCCGTTTAATGCATCAGTTAGGGTTGTTCCACAGCGACAAAAGAGGAATTGCTGTTAGGGTTGAAAACCCTAACTCCGAATTCACCCCCCCCAGCACCACACAGACACAGACACACACACACACACATTCAAGTATGGGGAGGACCAAGTCAACACAACCAATGACAGACATCCACCAGCAGGTGACAGAAATAACAAACAATTGTCTAAATGTACTACGAGACATCCCCACCCACCTGACCAGGTACTGCATGCTCAGTGGAGATCAACAGCAAAACTGAGGCCATGTACACCAAACATACACATTCCTGATTGCAGCTGCACACAACGTACCACACTTAGTAGTTGCATGGCCTTACCTACCGATGCCCCACACCACACCACACCACAACTGGTACTGTGCCGTTATTCAATATAAATGCTGAAGGTGCATGATGACAGTTGTAGAAAGGTTTTAACACTACTGAGTATACATTAATTAAGAGAAGCACATAAATTAACTACAAGACACTAGCATGCTCAAGATAAAATTAGTGATACATTTAGTAGGTGATTTACATAGTACTACATTTACTGCAATGGTTTAGTCAACATAGAGGCTGATGTAAACGTATGGAAAAGCATTGCCTGTTCAACGCTGTGAAATTGGCTCTGCCAGTATCACATGCATTCTTACTGATGAAGGTGTACTGCTGATGTACATACATAGACCTTCAGTGTGTCTCAATATTAAAGATGCAGTAAGTATTCTTTGTAAGAAAGATTGTAATTGCATGGATCAGGCCAAGCAACTTCTCAATGTCATAGCACTACTGAGCCAACAATGATGTACCTGTATCGACATTTATATAGGATAGATTTTCCTGTAGGCACTTACTGAGTATGTTGTACCTGATAAAGACAATCTCATTGCATCTGTGATAACTAACTTATTCAAATAGTAATAGATTTGCTATTGTTGCAATGAGTGATCTATGGCACTTATGGACACAGTGTGATTTTTGTAACAGTTGTTTCATACTCAGGCTGTATGCCTAGTGTTTGGGTTTGCCACACTTCTGTCACTGATGCTATCAAAGTGATAACTATGTTAATTCTGCTACAACATGAATGAGGTAGGTATGGTGTAGATATAAACAGAATGTCTTTTAGTATTGATTTAACTCATAATGGGGTAAATGTAGTAGGACAGCAGGGTTATCCTCTATCACTGAGTCTGTCAGTTATAATCACACTAGAGTTTCGATGACTGTAATTATCAAGTTACATGTTCATCTTCATGAGTTCATATTCACAGCCATTCTCCAGCAACTAGACAGTGTATGGTGTAACTGGGTGGACACTGTGTTGCAAAGCTGCTGCAGTGCCTATCAGAGGGAGAGTATCTACTCATAAAGACAATTAAGCAATAAGGCATGACCAACAGTTATGTTAAATGGTCTGTTAATCACCCTGTAGGGGTTTAATGTTGAATGAGGCATATCCGAGTGCCACATGTCGCTAGACAGTGATAAACTGACCATTGACATAATACCTGACAGTGGCTTATTGCTATCATAATAAAACTGTTTCTTAAACAACATTTAACCATGTTCATCATATGGTTAGGCTCTACATGTATGTTACAAAAAACTAAACATAAGGCTGTTACAATGTTTACAGTCAATTAGAAAGCTGTGTTTCTCAAACCCTTGTTATAATCAGAGATATTATACCTGTACAACTCCTTGGTTTTGCTTAACTCTATTGCTCAGGTGGCCCACCACAAGTGGTGGTGGTGTGGTGGGGCATCGGTAGGTAAGGCCATGCAACTACTAAGTGTGGTAATGCCAGTGTAGCTGCAGTCAGGGGTTGTACATTTGGTGTACATGGCCTCAGTTTTGCTGTTGATCTCCACTGAGCATGCAGTACCTGGTCAGGTGGGTGGGATGTCTCATAGTACATTTAGACAATTGTTTGTTATTTCTGTCACCTGCTGGTGGATGTCTGTCGTTGTTGTGTTGACTTGGTCCTCCACCATACTTGAATGTGTGTGTGTGTGTCTGTGTCTGTGTGGTGCTGGGGGTGACTCGGAGTTAGGGTTTTCAACCCTAACAGCGAATTTCCCACTTTTGTCGCTGTGGAACAACCCTAACTGATGCATTAAATGGAGTTTTTGCCATGAATATATATATATATATATCTATGTGTGTGTGTGTGTGTGTGTATATATATATGTGTATATATATATATATATATACAACACACACACACATATATATATATATATATACACACACATGCATATATATATATATACATATATATATATATATATGGGATATGACATGGCCTGACTGAAGATATCATATTTATCTTCACAAGAGGCCAATGATATCATGATATCTCACGAGTGGCTTCGCCACTCATGAGATATCATGATGTCATTGGCCTCGAGTGAAGATAAATATGATATCTTCAGTCAGGCCATGTCATATTCTGTTTATACTATGTATGTTTTGGGCTACATTCAACAAAAGCTCCGAATGTGCACTTAATACATTCCACTACATAGAGATGTTGGCTGTTTCAACACAAATCTGCAGTATGTCTACCAGCACAACAGATGCATATGTTGTTTAAAAAAATATATGTAGTTGATCCTGCTACTTTAAAATTATTATGCCAAAAAGTGTCTGGATTCTGGCTAACCTTGCCCTGACCACCCCAATACAACTTTCCATAGCCCGTCCCTCAAAAGAGCAGATTACATATATTCTTAAATACAATTGTCTGATGTTGCTGCAGTAAACTGATTGCATAAATACATATCTGGTTGATCCTGCTTGCATCTTTAAACAGATATGTTTAAACAAAGATAAATTATCTGGTTGATCCTGTGATTTTTGTTTGTCAGGTCCAGGTAATCGCCATGACCCCATTATGCATGATCAAATGTAACTGACGAGCGCCTTAATATTCAAATCTCAGGTACTGTCATAATTCTAGAGCCTGTTCTATAAATTGTTGAAAACTGTGACCCTTTCTAATATTGGCTATATTTTAGAGCTGCCGACACCACTGAGAAGAGCGAGCAGGTTGAGTGCTTCGAACAGGCGACAAAGCACGCAGCATGTGTTGCTGGGCAACCGACACCGCGCTTGGCCTGCTGTTCTGAAGCTGCTGACTCGCCACTTTCTCTCAGTGTTGTCGGCAGCTTCTTCTCTTAAAATATAGCCAATATTAGGAAAGAGTCACAGTTTTCAACAATTTACAGCACAGGCTGTATAATTATGACAGTACCTGAGATTTGAATATTGTTGCGCTCGGTCACGCCACATTTGACTGTGTACTGATGGGTCATGGCACATTACAGTTAAAAATAGGTGAAATGAAGTTGCAGGATCAACCAGATATGTTTAAAATTAATTATTTGTGTTAAGATGTAGGCAGGATCAACCAGATGCAAGAGATGTGTGTTTTTTTTTTGGGGGGGGGAGTTACTTGTACAGGGACAGAGGAAAGAGAGACAGGTGTGTGAAGAAAAGTGAAACACTTTCACTTTCATCAGGATGACGTATAGGAATGTGGAGATAAATGTATGACATATAGGAAGATGAAGATAACAATATTATCTTCACTGGGCAGCCTAGATATAATTTTTATACTGTATTTATCCCAAAATACGTTGATATATATATATATATATATATATATATATATATATATATATATATATACACTGTATATATTTGACAAAAAAATACATTACTGCAGACATTAGGGTTGTAAAATGCAAAGAGGCACAAAAGACAGGAAATGAAAAAAATTAGGAGTTTGGGTCTCAGAGTACTGGCAAATCAGTGGTGGAGTCTTACCTGGGGTTGTCAATCTAATGCCAACCCTCCCAGCCAGTAGCCTCCTGTCCAAAGTGCAAGATACAGCTCCAACCTAGTGCCTCTACTGATACAGTATGGCCAACATAATATGTCAGAGCTTTCTTCATGGAAGGCCTTATGGGCCCTGTGTGAAGACATCACATTTGACCTCATCTGATCCAGGGTAGAGGTGGGCATTAGGGTTGGCAACCCAAAGTAAGACCCCATCACTGATTTGCCAATACTGTGGAGACCCAAATTCCTAATGTTTTTTCATTTTCTGTCTTTGTGTACTTTACATTTTATAGCCCTAATATCTGTATTAATTTATTTTTTTGCAAAGAATTTCCCTTCTTTTTGTGATAGTTAAATTGCATCCTCATTTGTGCTGGTCTCTTCCAGACCTGCACAAAATGAAATAAATACAATATTGGAGACAGTCCTGATGCAGTACATGAGCCCAGCAGACCCCGGCAAACATGTCATTACCTTGTCGGTGAGGTTCCCTGACCCACCACAGGTGTCTACACCAAAACACTGCTCTGTCCCTACCCATGCCATGACTGATGCTGCATGCTGCAGCACCCTCCCATCAGCCTTGTCCCAGTAAACTGGCTCACTGAATTCACACCTGAACTCAGCTCACTGGCACGGTAAGCCAGTGTGTTCCCAAGGGGTGCAATGGACATCCTTGCAAACAATGTTACTAAATAAATTGTTTGTTTTTAATATCCTGAACCCAAACTGTCAACATAGTCTTCTTATGACCCCACCTCATAAACCCCGTAGGTGAAAATGTTCAAATCCATGCTTAAAAGCCATTTCACGCCACAGGTGCAAAAACACATTTCAGACAGGATATGAAAAATGACAGCTGTACTATTCATGAGGTGTTGTGAAAAAAAAATGGGTATGTTGAAAATCTGGAGTCAAAATATTGTAAATTACCAAAGTTATGCACCTCTGCAGAAAAATGTCAATGAACGCTTGTAACTCGGCCATTTTTAGGAATTTCTTCACCAAATTTTCCACACTGGCTTTTTGGGACCCCACCTCATGAACACTGGCACTGTCATTTCATTAACTGGTCCCAAAAAGTAATTTTGTGCAGCAACTGTGAAATCACCTTCTGGGTCAAATTAACAAAATCAAAGTGGCAGTGCTCATGAGGTGGGGTCCCAAAAAGCCCATCTTGAAAATTTGGTGTAAAAATACCTAGAAATGGTACAGATATCAACATACATTGATAACACCATTGAAAACATTGTATGGCACATACCTTTATTCCTCAGTTCGTGGTTTGGCTTTAAAGAGTGCAGACATGTCCTGGTCCACAGAAGATGACATCGTACAACCTCTGGAGGTATGTATAGGGTAAGGGGTGGGGTGGGTGGTGGGTGCTCAGTGGGAGGGTCAGGTTGGGGATAGGGAGATGGCAGTGATGTGGAGGAACCATTTTCTTTTTTCAGGTTACAAAAAATGCTTTTAAATTAAACCAAAACAAATGCAATGTTGTTTGGGACCTGTCAAAAACGAATGAGGTAGGGCATGTTACAAATTCTGGGACAAAATGGTCTACCCCTTCCACTGGTTCCTACTTTTAAATACCTGGGCACATTATTGGACCCCAGCTTAAGCATGGTTGCACATATTGTCAGACTGGGTGAAAGGATTAACTAAAAAATAGGTATCCTTTACTGAAATGTAAAATACCTGACTGAAGAGGCACACCAAGCTATATAGCTAAGCAAGTCTTAATACCTGCATTGGACTATGGAAATATCATGCTTGTCCAGTGTAATGGGGTATTCAAGTCCAAATATAAGATTTTATACAATAACATATGTAGATTCACCATTCAAACTCTGCTAAGAACTCATCACTGTCAGTAATATGAAAAATTGAGTGTACTCTCACCAGAGAGGTGATTGAAGTACCATGTAACCAATTTCTTTTATTGAATAGCATGGTCTGCTGAACCTCTAGTTTTATCAACTACATTAGTAACTAAAAAATGTGAGCGGCACACTAGAAATAGTGGGCTACTCTCTTACACTGTTCCTGTTTTAAAATTACAAATGAGTAAAAGAGCTTTTACTTGGTATGCACCTTCAATATTAAATAAATATGGCAACTTGATAAGAGGAGTACATAGTACATTGCATTTTAAACAATTGTTCAAATTCCTATATTGTGAGAATGTGTATAGATGTAATTAATTGTCTATGTTTTTGTACAGTATGTTATCTGTAATTTTGTAATTTATTTATTTTTAGTCTTTGGTAACTGGATAAGGCTCACTAGGCACAAGTGCCTGTTTTAAGGGGTGACCTGGGAGCACTGTGCAGTTAAGTGACTTGCTCAGAGTCACACTGTATGCAAGTGGAGGTTGTGAGAATCAAACCCAGATCTGGTCTTCTGGATGTACCAAGCTCGTTCACAGCTCATTATTTTAACCTCTAGGCTATACTGCCAGCCCTGTTTAATAATTGATGTTTAAATGTCAGGCATGGCTGAAAAAGGACTGTGCCCAGTCCACTTCCTGGTTAAAAATAAAAAAAAAATGAAATAAAAACAAAACAAAACACAAAAAAGACATTGTGGGAAATGTTTTCCTTTACAGGGAAATCATAATTGAAAATCAGTATTTTGGGACACCCCAGTGCCTCACACTGCTGGGGGGGGGGGTAAATACCGATACAGGGATTGGGCCCCCAATGTCAGCAGTGTTAATAAACCAAGGGGTTGCAAAGGGGAAGCATCTGACACCAGGGGTGGGCATCCTGTTGTCGGTTAAGCATAATCAATAATAATAATAAAAACACAATTATAATAAATAAATACACTGCCACTGGGGAATGGGGCCCCCAGTGTACAGATAACAGTTTAACTGAGGCACAGTCAGGATGGCAGGACTACAATGACAGTAACCCCATCCCTGGCCTACAATTCAGGACAGCAGCAATCCTGGCATTTTTTCTGCATTTATATATATATATTTTTTTACTGTACGGGTAGAGGGGCCACTGATGTGGAATTAACCTATAGTCCTTATGACTCACAATTATTCTAAGAATAAGTCATACTGTTGGAAAGCAAATGGTTCAAAAAATAGTAACTTGCACAGCTAAATGATCCCTACTGTCTTCCATATCAGTCTACCTTGAACAGCCAAAGGAACTGACACTGACATGCCTTCCACCTCCTACTCATTGTTCATTAGCCCCGGAGTTGCAAAGGTGCCCCCCCAATGCCCAGTCTTGGCATTTTTTCAACATTTCATTTTGAAGGAACAAATGTTGATACTGTCCGGGGAGAGGGGCCAATGATGCGGAATGGGCATTACAGTCAGAGAGCATATGGTCCCCCGCCTCCCCCAAAATAACTGCCTCAGCTAAATGTCCTCAACTCTTTGTGAAATCAGTGTTCAGAAAACTGGGGTGGGTAGTGCTTTCTCGACAGAGCACCTACCAACCACTGCCCGACCATGACACAGAAGGGTTACATTATATGACACAGCTTGTCATTTGTTAAAGGACAGCTCTGTCATATAGTGCAGCCAGCTGTTAACTGACAAAGACATTATAGGGCAGTGGGTTGCACTATATGAAATAGCTGTCGCTTTGTTAAATGACAGCTGTGTCATATAGTGTAAATAGCTGCTAACCATGGAATACACATTATATTGCACCAAACTTTATTCTTCAGGTCATGGTTTGACTTTGAAGAGTGCAGACAGGTCCTGGTCCATAGTAAATGACAGCATATGGCTCCGGAGGTATAGGATAAGGAAAGTGTTGGCTGGTGGGCGCTCAGTTGGAGGGTTAGGAAGGGGAAGGGGAATGGCGGTGATGGTGAGAGACTGTTTTCTTTCTTTTAGGTTTAAATAAAAACAAAAAAAATATGTTGGGGATGGTTTTCTTTTTGCAGATATACATATAATATTAATCTATTTTGGTACACTGGAGGTTGTCTCCCCAGTGTCCTAATCTACTGGGGAAGGGGGTGAATTATATAAAACAACATGCTGTGCGGAGGGGGCAGGAGGCATCCAACACAGGGGTGAGCATCCCAGTGTTGTAAAATAAATAATTAAATGCACTGCCACTGGGGAATGGGGCCCCAGTGTGCAGATACAGTTGAAAGGTCACAGCACAGTCAGGATGGTGGGGCTACAATGACAGTAGCCCTGTTTCTGACCTACCAGTGATGACAGTAGGATTAGACCACGACACATCTGTCACTTATTAAGACAGCTGTGTCATATAGTGCAAACTGTTGCTTTGCAAAAATCAGTTATGAATAGAACGTTGATTTTTTTAACTCTGCATGTGAAGAAATGGAAAATTGTTATTAAATATTATAAAAACTATAGTACTTAACAGATGGACCTAAAAACCACAAAAGTGCACACGTTGGACCAACCTCTATCAAATCTGAAAGTTTCAGGTTTCAAGGCCTCCTGTTTTTTTAGTTATTGGGTGGCAAAAAAGTCTTAAAATATTTCAAAATTGGAGACTTTTGCAGTTTTTTTGCACCTCTGTAACTTTGCCTCCCCTGAACTGATCTAATGAAATTTACAGGATCAAGAGACTGCACTTTTCAAATTTCATGTAAATCAGTCAAAAGGGAGCAGAGTTATTAAGGTGCAAGAATTTGAGTTTAACCTAGAAGTGCTTACTCAACCCTAATATACAGGCACTATTGTGCCTGTATAGAGAGAATAATGGATTGGTGACAGTTTATTACCAGTGAGTAATATCATTGAGAGGTCCTGGACATGTAGGAACCTCGAGAGCAAAGCTCAAGAGGTTCCTGTGTCCAGAACCTCAAGATTCACAAATGCTGTTTGCCCTTGGGTAACCTCATGAGTGGTACAAGCCAAAAGTGATTTGCCAAAGCTAAAACAGCATTAGTGAAAATTATTATAAGGTAGGAATGAAAATTTATCTGATTAGTTGACAAAGTTCCAGGAGCCTTTCATTAATTTTAGATAAATATACCTGCTGGACCTGATCACATGGCATAATAATTTCTGTTTTTCACAAACTTGATTTAACTAAGCCTTGAGGGAATACACACCAAGTTTAATGGCACTTGAAACAGAGAATATAGGGGTCCTTAAAGAGAAAGTCCAGCCAAAATTTTTGGCATCACTAAATTCAGAATATGTATCAGCATATCACCAATTAGCACTGTGCCAAAATGAGATCTCTAAGTTACTTTGTTTAAATATTTCAGGTAATTTTGTAACCCCAAATTCAGATCCTGTTCAAACAAAGCCAGCTTCAATGAATTCTGCAATTGTGAAATGCAGTAATGACACAGTCTCAGAAAGTAGTAGGGATGCTCAATTTCAGAATGTGGCAGTGGTGTAGAATTTCAGAATGTTAAGATGATGCACAATTTCAGAATGTGGCTGAGGCACACAACTTCAGAATGTGTTGGTGGTGGTGCACAATTTTGGAATGTGGTGATGATGTACAGTTTCAGAATGTGGCAGTCACGCACAATCTCAGAATGTGGTGGTGGTGCACAATCTCAGAATATGGTGGTGCAAAATCTCGGAATGTGGTGGTGCCATATAATCTCATAATGTAGCTGTGGCACACAATCTCCAAATGTGGTGGTGGAGCACAGTCTCAGAATGTGGTGGTGGCACACAGTCACAGAATGTGGCAGTGGTACACAATCTCAGAATGTGATAATCCTGTACAATTTCAGAATGTGGCACTGGCCAAAATCTTGGAATGTGGTGGTTCAGCACAGTCTTGAAATGTGGTGGTGGTGGTGCACAATCTCAGAATATAACAGTTGTGTGCAGTCTTGGAATGCAGCAGTGGCACACAGTCTTGGAATGTGGTGGTGTCACACAATCTCAGAATGTGGCAGTGGTGTACAGTTTCAGAATGTGGCGGTGGTGCACAATCTCAGAATGGGGCAGTGATGCACAATTTTGGAATGGCACTAGTGCATAATCTCTGAATGTGGTGGTTGTGCACAGTCTCAGAATGTGGTGGTAGTGCAAAGTCTTGGAATGTGGTGATGGCACAAAAATTCTGAATGTGGTGGTGGTGCACAAATTCTGAATGTGGTGGTGGTGGTGCACAATCTCAGAATGTGGCAGTGGTGCAAAATCTCAGAATGTGGTGGTGGTGGTGGTGGACAGTCTCAAAATGTGGTGGTGCACATTCTCAGAATGTGATGGTGCACAGTTTCAAAATGTGGTGGTGTGCAACATTCTTGGAATGTGGCGGTGGTGCACAGATCTGGAATGTGGTGATGGAGCACAATCTCAGAATGTAGCAGTGGTGCACAGTCACAAAATGTGGTGGTGGTGCCCAGTTTTAGAAAGTGGTGATGGCACCTAGTCTTGGAATGTGGGGGTAGCACTCAGTCAAGGAATGTGGTGGTGGCACCCCGTCATGGAATGTGGTGATGGCACATAGTCTTGGAATGTAGCGGAGACAGCTACGCCCTTTTGAACCTGTGTTGTTCCGCATCTTGTGATTTTAGTGTTGAAGAAATAATATCCTTTATCAAGCTTTCCAAGACCTTACATGGGGGTCTGTCAGACTAATTGATCTGTAATTTTATAGTTATTTCTTGGTCCCTGTTTATGAATAGGGATGACATAGGCTATTTTCCACAAGGATGGCACAAAATTTTGATTTATACAGTGCTCAAAAAGTAATTTGAGGGGTAATGCTACACAATCTGCCAATAGGTATAATAGGTGACCTGGTATACCATCAGGCGAAGTACTCATCTTTCCTTTGAGAGCAGTTAATTTGGTACGACATCATCTACTGAAATAGTAATATTCCCTACCACAAGGACAACATTGTTTGTAATTGTTTTTTATTGGAAAAAATTTCACAGAAATATGTATTGAATATATTTGCCATTTCTAAAGGATCATGAACAAGATTATTTTTGTACAAAATTGGACCTACTTGACAAGTGGGATTTTTCAGTGAATTGATATATGACAAAAAGGATTTACTATTGTCTGTTTTAGTATGTGTGGCTAATTTCAATTCCCATGACTTTTTTGCATTTCTGATGCTTTTCTTACATTTTTTATGAATATCAAGATATTTACCCCAGTTAACTGGATTCCTTACTTTCAGATATGCAGTGTAGCATTTACTTTTTCTTTTTATTAACCTTCTGATGGATTTATCCATCCATTTAGGTTCATGTGTTTTAAGACATCTTTTTGTTTTAGTAGGAATATAAGATTTTCTAAGTTCAGAGATTTTACTATAGAAAAAAGAGAAATAATTATTAATGCCAATTGTATTTAATGTGGAAACCCAATTTATACCTTCTAAATTTGTTTTTATACTGGAAATATCAGCTTTATCGTGCATATAAACTGTAGAGGAATTGTGTAAAGGGACAATCATATGTCTGAAATTAAATTTAACAGAACAATGGCCACTATTTCCTATTGGTGCAGTTACATATAGATTTCTTTTTGTGTTAAATTTGTACTATAGAATACTAGGTCCAAAGTGTGCATGCTTCTAGTGGGCTGCCTTACCCCCTGAGTGAGGTTACATTGCATGCAAATATTGATTCATTTTGTACCAGAATTTGTAGGGGCAGAATGTTTTTCCCAGTCAACTTCACCTAGGTTTAGGTCTCCTGATAAAATAATATCCCCCTGGAAAACTGTAATTTTAATTTCTGAGATAAGTCCATTCAGATATTCAGTAGATGCAACAGGGGGACGATAACAAACACCCAATATTTGCTGACATTGTTTATGCAAAACTATTTTAATCCATAGAGATTCAATAGAACAACCAGGGCACTTGATTTTATCAGAAATGTTTACTGCCATAAATGATTCTTTTAGAAAAATGGCAACCTCTCCACCTTTTCTAGTCAGCCTATTATATCTATACATGGAGTATCTGGGGATTACTGGACCCCCAACTGATTTTATCATCTCCCCATGTTTCACCAATCATAATTATGTCATTTTTCTTGCTTGAAATTTGGGCTTGTAGTTTGTCTAGTTTATTATTTAAACTCCTTGCATGAAAATAAATGAAATCTAAATTTTTTGAGAATATTTAAACAGGTGCCTTATTAGTGTACTGCGGGGTGAATGTTTCTCTCCCCCAGGTTTAGCAGTTTAAATGTTCATTTATGCATTTCAACATATGATCAGCTAATAGATGATTACCCCTGGGACTTAAATGAAGGCCATCTCTATTAAATAATTCTGGTCTGTCAAAAAAGTCCTCTCAATGCGTAATGCATACCTGATTTTGTTTAAGACATTTTTGATGAAGCCAGTTATTGAATTTGTGAATTCTATTGATATAGGCCTCAGAAGCTTTTGGAACTGGTAAAACTTCTGAAAACGTAATCTCACATCCCCTTTCTACCAAAATATTTGAGAGTGCCACTATATCTTTTTTCATTTCAAGAGAATCCGAACATCCAAAATCATTTGTGCCAACATGTAGCATAACTAAGGGGTTTGGATCACTGTGTTTCAATATATTATGGATCATATTTGTAATATTAGAAACACAGGTGCCCTTAAAGCTGGAACATGTGCAATTTTTTTGGGGGGGTCACATATAGCCCTATCGAGATTTTTTATAATGGAGTCCCCAGGTACATAGACCTGCCTGGTGGCACTCAGATTTGTGGTTGGAGTATCCATGTGATTTAAGTTATTTCCACTAACAGGAAGAACAGGTAGAATATCAGGAATCAGGAGGGTATGAGAAGGTAGAGGACATCCCTTGGAAGTACTAAATGAAACACTAGGGGCTGGATATTCAAAAGGGTTGCGCCATGCGCAATAGGGTTGCACCTGTGCAAGTCTGAAATTACGCCATCCTGCCATATTCAGCAGGAGGCAGTTGCACCCCCCAAGTCAAGCTGAGCAACAGCGCAATGCTAATGAAGGCATGCTGAAGTGGAGGGGGAGGAACCATGCATAAACTGCACAGCCCGATATTCAGTGGGCTGTGCAGAGTTGTGCAGGTGCAACCCCCAACCTACGCCTACACAACTTTGATCCCCCCAAAAAAGGAGTAAGTCGAGGGCCACCCACAGGTGAGCTGCCACATTGCAGGGCACAACACAGCAGCTGCCACCTGTGGGTAGCCCCTCAACCTACTCCTGTGCCCCCCAGCAGCCCAATCATGGCATATAGTAACCTCCGACTGGCCTAATCACGGGCATATGTTGAAAACACCCTCCCCAACTGGCCCGATCGGGCATATGTTGAAAACACCCTCCCCTGACTGGCCTGATCGTGGGCATATGTTGAAAACACCCTCCGTTTGACCGGCTTTGACCAGGCATATGTTGAAAACACTTTCCTCCCCGACTGGCCTGATCGCGGGCAGAGGTTAACCCCGCCCACCCCCGACTGGCCTGATCATGGGCAGAAAGAGTCAACCCCACAGGACATATCCCTGGTGGTCCAGTGGACAGAAGTGAAGCCTGATCGGGCAGCAAAGTTTCCAACCCCAAGAACATATGCCTGGTGGTCCAGTGGACACGAAACCCGATCGTGGCACCAAAGTGTTAAAAACACCCCAGGACCACCTACCCTGGTGATCTAGTGTCCCCCACCCACCCATCCATGGCCCCACCACCCACTCCCCGGCGGCGGCGGGCAGCAGCACCACCTGCCTGCTGCCCGCTCTGACTGACTGCCAGTAGGGCTGCATGCCCATTGGTGCAGAGCAAGAGCCAATGGGCGTGCAGCCCTATACCATCTAAGGCAGTCCAGATATCGAATGAATTCATTCATTCCATATCTGAACTGCCTTATACAGTATAGGCAGTGGCTCTTGCTCTGCACTAATGGCTGTACAGCCCTACCGAGCAGTCCAGTCGGTGGAGTGGCGGGGTGGCAGATGGGTAGGATGCTGCCACCTGCCCGGCTGGTGGAGCGGGTGGTGGGGCTTCATGGGTGGGTGGGGTGGGCGGACACTAGATCACCAGGGTAGGTGGTCCTTGGGGGTGTAACACTTTGGTGCCACGATCAGGCAACTGGACCACCAGGGATATGTTCTTGGGGGTTGAAACTTTGCTGCCCATGATTGGGCTTCATGGTCCACTGGACCACCAGGGATATGTTCTTGGGGGTTGAAACTTTGCTGCCCGCGATCGGGCTTCACAGATATGTTCTGGGGTTGACTTTGCTGCCCGCGATTGGGCCAGTCATGGGGTGGGGGATTAACCTCTGCCCACGATCGGGCCAGTCGGGGAGGGGCTGTTTTCAAAATATGCCTGCGATTCAGCCAGTCGGGGAGGGGGGTGTTCAACATATGCCTCAATCGGGCCATTCAGGGGTTGGGGGATTTTTTAATTTATGCCCACAATTGGGCTGCAGGGGGTGTCAGTCTCCAGTGGCTGCTGCCTGGCAGGGCGCCAGGTGCAAGTCCTCGGGGATTGGCGCACCTGCATGCTAATGGCATGCAAATGGGGCCATAACTAGATGCAAATGGCCCCCCCCCGTGCCTTGCATGAATTATGGCCCCATTTGCATGTCACCTTTTGAATACTGGAAATTTGCACATGGCGCAATGGTACTTGCGCCACTGCAACTTCAATGCTCCACTCTGACCACTTGCGGTGGCGCAAGTTCCACTGTGCCATGCATACTGGCTGTGGCTAGGGGGGTGATATTCAAAGGAGTTGCCCAATAGCGCAACTCCTTTGAATATCACCCTGGCCACACCCCTACACAACTATTTTGTGCAGCACAAGGGCTTGCGCCACAGAATAGCGCAGTTTGAATATCCAGCCCTAGGAGTTTTAATAGAACTAAGCTGATTTTCAGCAATTGTTGTTCTGGTTGAAATCATATCAATTGAGTTTGTCCCTTCAACACTAGAAATGCCACATAAAGGCTCAAAACTATTATGTATAGGTAGGTGAAACTGTGTTGCTTTTCACTTCTTTGCATGCTTTGGTATATTGTACTTCATACCATTTGTCATCCATGTTAGTATTTTGATCCTTTTCTTGCTCGCTTCCTATTTATTTTACTAGAGAAGTATGCCTTGTGGTATTAAGTGGAGTGCTAACATTTAATATATCAGCTGGGGGCATGAATTCATGGTGGCTGATAAAACATCAGAACTTTTAATAGTATATTGACCTAGTGCTTGAAATATAGTACTCATTTGATTCCGGCTATCTTCTAATTCTGTCACTCTCCTGTTAAACAAAGTAACCATGTATCTAAGAGATTTGTTTTTGATACATTTCTCACTAGTGAACTCAGTCATGGTGTAATCAGTTTTATCCAATTTGTACATGAAACATACTTTGCATTGACTGACCAACATATCAATAGTCTGTCTGTCTATACCAGCCATATCACAATACTCTGTAAATTATGTAGTACTAAATAAATTATAACCTGAAATGTACCAGATCAAATCCTGTGGCTTAGCTCACGCTGAACATGCAGAACATGTGCAGACATGCGTGTCTCTGTGCACAGCAACACATGCGCTTGCCCTGCTCGGCTAGCCCTGCTCATCGCAGGATGCTCTAAATAGCAATGTAGCAACCTGGAAGTGCTCCATGGGTCACGCTATGAGCGATGTTTGGATTAGTGCAAATTAAAATATAAAAAGTGACAAAAGCCAAAAACAAAGGTCTATACTGTGCTAACACAGTGCCCAGAGGCACAAGGTATAAAGAATCAGTACTGGCAAGTTTTGCAAAGCAGAGCACTGCTTAGACTACAAACTTGCCCCCTTCTTGTCAAATTGTAACAGGGCTCAAACTGCAATACACATAGACACTACAGCAGGTATACACAGTATATTTTAAGACACTCGTATATTTAAAAGGTTTATCCAGTCACACCCGTACCTCACAGGAGATAGAGCTATGTGCCCTAGCAACTCAGCTGTGAGCAGTCTCGCAGGGGCTCGCTGCAGGACACTAAATAGCAATGTAGCAACCCGGAAGTGGTCCACGGGTCATGCTGCGAGCAATGTTTGGATTAGTGCAAATTAAAATACAAAAAGTGGCAAAGGCCTTTCTAATTATACCCATTAGGTGCAGAAACAATGCAATGCATGTACATATATTGAAATACAAATATGTTTTGCCCTTTTGTCAGAAATGGATTTGCTTTGAAATTGACATTCTATGTATGAGCCTTTAGACAGTTCTTCACATTTGTAAAACCTATTTATCTGTCAGAAAATAAAACAAAACTCTGACACAGTGACAATGATCACAGCCAACAAACCAAATCTTATGCAATTTACTATGGTGGAGAGACTATTTTATGTTAATTTCACACAAAAATAAGTAAAAAATATTTAAAAAAATGTTCAAACTTCAGTAACTTATAACCCAATTATAATAATAGCTATAATGAACTCCTTAGAGTTATGTTAATGTCAAGTTAATCACCCCTTGGGGGCATGTGGCACTTGGCTTTACCTAGTGCCAAATTATTCCACCAGGGGGTGATTAATAGGACCTTAATGTAACCCCCATCATTCATTATTGCTTAATAAATAATTTATCCCACAGGTCCCTGTTGTGTATTTCATTTATGCAATAGACTTGTGGGTTGTGTTAATTCAGTTTAATTTTTTTTTTTTTTATATTTTTTTATTTTTTGCTTGCACGGCTCCTTGGTGTCAGATGGGGCTTCATACCCCCCCACTCCATCTATCAGGTCATTTTACTAAGGCTCCCCCCTCCCTGGTTTCATACTGCTTTTGAGGCAGGGGGTGTATGCATTTTTCCCCCATTTTTCTCCTGATCCCCTGAGGACACTGGTGCAGAGGACATACATCCAGACAGACAACATGCTGATGCACACCACTGTCAAGCACCCAACAGCATCCTCCCCTCCCTGACTCCAGAGAGCCATGTGCCACTATTGCCCATGCTTCCACAAGCATAGGTGCCATGGGTGCTGTGAGCACCGTGGTAACCCACCCCAAGAGGAGGAGAGCAGACGTGGGGATGCTCAATCCTCTTTCCCCCATCCAACCCCCAGTGACCTGAGTCCGATCCCGAACCCAGCTTGCCAGTGTAGCATGAGGTGTGGAGTCCAGCACCTCAACCTTCAGCGCCACCAGGCCAGCATTTTATTGTCTTTTTAAATATAGAAATTTGTTGGTTTGCTCAGTGAAAAAGTGCTATTGCACCTCGAGTGTTGCCAGTTGTGACAATGGTTGCCAAGGACTCTGGCATCATGATGTGACATCACTGTGTAGATGTATTCAGTGATTGCTAGGTTTACTTTAAGTTTGGAAAAATCAGGGCAATATTGTGGTGGGCTTTAGCAAGTGGGATCAAATGGAGGAGTGCCGGCATCAGCTCTATTAATTACAGAGCTTTGGTTTACAGATTTTTTCTGTCTAAAAACACTGATGGAGTCACTGTGCTGCAGGATTCTGGTGACTTAGTGGTGGCGTGAGAGGGGGTAGTTGGAACTGCACACAGCAAGTGAGTGGCTGCAGAAATCAGTTGATACATTGAGACCTTTTTCATCTACAAAAAATAACAGGTCTATTTCTTTTTAAGCATGAAGAGGATGACTGGACTGCCATTGTTTCCTATAACACTGGAGTTGGGAAGTCGCATGTAGGGAGATATGGAGACAGGTGCTGGGCCGGGGGCTCTGAGCAAAGCCTTCAGCATGTGCTAGGAGTTTGGGTTAAAAAGAAAAAAAGGAAAGGTTTATTTTTCCTTGTTACATTGTTTGGAGACTATTTAGAAATATGCTGCAGGGAAGAATGGCAGTGTTTAAAGAGCTAGTGTACTGCCTAAAACTAAAACTAATATTAGATTTCAAAAGCAGTCAGCCATTACACGGTATTCATTCAATATCCTGAAACCCACCATCCCGATGCTCAGAATCCCAATGCTGGCTGCCTGAAAAACGGTTGCCCAACATCTGGATTTTGCCTGCGGTGGAGTTGGTATCTATAAGTTGGGGGGGCCAGGGGGGCAGGGGGGTAAAGCCCCCTCGAAACATAAAAAAATGTTTGCCATGGGCAGAATCCCAATATCAGGCAACCGTATTTCAGGCACATGGCATCGGGATTCTGAGCTTCGGGCTCAAGTGTTTCAGCTTTCCATATATAATCCTTACCCTTAATATCTGAGTTACTTTTTCTTTTCCCCTTGTTTAATTAGAATATTATTTACCTGATGTTAGTAGATGTGATATGTGGAACAACTCTTAGCTTGGCAGCTGACATACTTTCTCTACTGCCCCACACAACATCATCAGCATTGTGATCTCACTGAGTGTGACATCACTACTACTTAGGAACAGCAAGTGAGTGACTGCCAGGTCATGCACCTGTGATGTCAATCAATCAATCAGTCAATCAATCAATCAATCAATCTTTATTTTACCAGGTGGAACACCTCTGAGCAAGCTCATTTACAAGGTGGACCTGGGTGAATACACATAATTAGTACAGCAGTATAACAGGAACACATTGTCAGTACAACAGTATAAAAGAACAACATAGGTAAGGACAATAGCAATGGGTATAAAACAACTCAAAAGACACCAACTTACAGAAATATATACAATAAAGCTCTCAAATAATGACAACAATTTACAGAATATGTACAATGTAGTCAAGCATTGAGAATAACCTACAGGGATAGATAACTGAATAATATGGAAAAGCATAGGGGAAGGGAGAGAGGAGGGGTGAAGGGTAGAAGGAGAGGAGGAGCACCAGGGGTACTACTGTAGGATGCGAAGCAGATCTGGGCGTCATGAAGCACATAAGATAAAACACAGGCTCAGTGAAGGATCTTACATAAAATGTTTTGAACTCAACTAGAGTAAAAGGGCTAGCCAGTTTTAAGGTTTTTTGAAGCTTATTCCATAACTGGGGTAGCACGTAACTGATGAAATTGCTACCAAAATGGGATTTAACCTTTAGTACTGATAGAGAAATGTAGGAATAACTTCTCAGGCATAATTGCCTAAGGTACTGAAGGGCAAGTAATCAGAGATATAATGGCATAGCGCCTTAATAATTGCTCTGTGTCCAAAGACTAGCATTCCTTGCCTCCTGAACATAAGGGAAGACCAACCCACTAGGGAATAAGTGTACAATGATGCGAGGTGTAGGCTGTACCAGATATGAACTGTAGGGTTCTGTGGTACAGGATATCAAGCTTGCTAGAGCCGACCCTGGGACTTGACCATAGAGGAAGTCAGCATAGTCCAAGAGTTCTAGGAAAGTGGTTTGTACCAGCCTCTTCCTAGCCTCTTGGGTAAGCAGATGTTTGATTCTATAAAATAGACCAGGCCTTTGCTTAAGTTTTTTTAAGAGTTCCTCTACATGCTCAATGAAGGAAAGACTATTGCCAATCCACACCCCTAAATATTTGAATTTAGCTACATAATCCAATGATTCACCTAGTAGTGTGTTAATACTGTAGGTGGCATAAGGCCAGACATGGAGGGATTTGAGGCAATATTGATCGGTAACAGGAGTGTGGCCTTAGTTTTTTGGCATTTAAGAGTAGTTTTTGGTTAAACAGGTTTTGTTGTAGTAAATTAAAGTCTGATTGAAGGTTCATGCAGGCACTCTCAGGGGTAGGCCTGGTGATAATGAGGACCTTATCATCCGTGAAAAAATGGGTGTCGATTATTTGATTCCAAAGTCAATATTGTTAATATATAATGTGAATAGCTGCAGTCCCAAAAAGGAGCCCTGCAGCACTCCTCTGATGATCGGTGTCAGTGGAGAAGGATTTCCCACTGCTTTGACTTACTGCACACGACTGGTAACGTAAGAGGAGAACCATTTCAAGGATAAGGTGTTCAATCCAATGTAATGAAGGGTACCCAGAAGCAGATCATGGTCCACAGTGTCGAATGCCTTGCTTTAATCAAGAAAAACTGCACACACATAGTTCTTTGCATCAAGGGCTCTCTGCCCCTTGTTTGTTACCTTTGCAAGTGCTGAGATTGTACTATGGTGAGGCCTGAAGCCTGACTGTACAGGATTCAGTAGGTTGGAAGAGTCTAGGTAATTCCTAAGTTGTATATTAACTATTTTCTCTAGCAGTTTAGAAAGGATGGGAAGTAAAGAAATAGGCCTGTAATTATTGAGGTTGCTTGGGTCTCCTGATTTGAAAAGAAGCATGACTTGAGCAGTCTTCCAGATTGACGGTAGTTCACCCATTCCAAGGGTCAAGTTAAAGAGGTGCATGATTGGTATTGCCAAGGCACGGTGACTAAGCTTTAAAAAATATGATTCAATGAGATCCACTTCTGCTCTTTTTCCGGTATCCAGCTGTAGGAGCAGGTCCTCCACTTCTTTAAGTGTACCAGGCTGAAAGGAGAAAACTATGACTGGGGTGTGGGAAAGAGAGGCAGGGTTTGTTGGGGCCTGGGCTGAGAGCTGGGTTCAGAGGTTGTTTGGCAGATGTTGAGTAGAAAGCCATCCCTGTGGTGGCAAAGTGATTGTTTAGGAGGTCTAGGTCTTGGCTTTGTCGGTGATGGAGAATCCATCATGTGAGATTTTTGTGGGGAGGGAACTAGAAGATGCATGCCCTTCAATATCTTTAAGGGTTTTCCAGAACTTGGCAAGGCTTGTGGTGGAGGAGTCCAGTGTTTTGCGGTAATAATTAGCCTTTTCAGTTCTGATAAGCTTTGTACAGAGGTTCCTGGCTATCCTGAAGACAGATCAATCAGAAGGAAGCTTAGTTTTCTGCACCTTTTTCCAGAGTTTGTCCCTGCTAAGCAATAAAGCAATGGTCACTAAAGTCAGTGAAAAAGACACCTGAGTAGGAAAATAAGTGAGGTTTGTTTACTAGTATAAGGTCTAACAAGGAACTTGTTTTTTTTTTTTTTTTGATCGGGTTACTTCTGTGATGATTTGGACAAGCCCAAAGGTGTCACACAGATTCATGAGAGGTTTGGAGCAGTCAGAGAGCCAGTCCAGATTTAAGTTGCCCAGAATGATGACTTCAGAATGTGTTGTACTCAAGAAGCTAGTTAGGTGACTCAGTAGTTGTAGACCCATGGATGGAGGCCTATAACATCCTATTATGTATAGGAACAAGGAAGAGGAAAGTTGAACCTTCATGGTTAGGCTTTCAAATTCCTTCAGGACAGATGTGGAGTCAGAGATAGAAACAATAAATTCTTCCAGTATGTAGATGGCAACCCTGCCTCCTCTGGCCAGTCTATCCATATGAAAAATATTGTAGGATGGAATATTCACCTCCAAGTCCAAGGTGGAGGGTTTAAGCCAGGACTCCGTGACCACCAGAACATCTGGCTTGGAATGGGAAATCCAGGTTTGGATAGTGTCTATTTTTTTCATGCGACTGCATGCATTAATGTGGAGGATGCTCAATCCTTTGAAGTTTGCTAGTTCCCAGGGAGCTGAGATTGGTAGTGGGGTGCCTGGATTTAATTTGATGCTACCTGAACAAAGCAGCAGCAGCAATAAAATCCTTTTAATTGCACTCAGCATCAGTGTGTAGGACCGTGCATGTTCCCGTTTACAGTAGGGCAGTGGGCAAGACTCAGGGTAATCTAAAGCGTGAACTGAGATAGCCCAGGGTTGCATGGAGATGCACCACTGATAGGTAAGTATAGATTGATAGGGTGGATGGGTGTACCTAGGAGGAACACCTATTAAGCAACAAAGTTAAAGCCCCAGATTGCCAAGATGACTGAAAAGGTGGCCCAGTGCTGTTGACATAAGTATCGTGGTGAGGGGCTTGTTTGCACATGGTGGAGCATTACCAGTCACTGTGAATGAGCCTGTGCATGGGGCAAGGGAACAGGGCAGAAAGCCAACCAGAAGGCATGAAAAGAGTGCAGCCTACATTTCTAGCAGCAGAGACCCAAGACAAAATAATGGACACTGCGGCAAGGCTCCAAACAACCTAACCCCAACAGTGAATAATATTTAGTTTGGTCCTTGGAGAGGATCTGGGGGCTCCTTTAAGACCAAGCAGGCAGAATGTAACCAATGGGGGACCAGCATTAAAAGTGGGTGGGAACAAAGTGTATTTAAAGTTGTGGTGGGAGAGGAAGGGGGGGTGGGAGAAAAATTCAATTCAAGTTAAGGAATTAGAGCAGAAAAGCACTAGAAGAAAAGGTAGAGGCAGAGGAAGAAGTCGGGCTTGAGACTGCAGAACTGGTGCAGTCGGATAGCCCAATCAGGCAGAGCTAGAAGCAGTCAGTGGTCCAATCAGGGGCAGAGTTCCAGGAAAGGAGCCAATCTGGGTGCGGCTGGAGAAGGTTCCTGAAAATTCAGAGAAGCAGCACTTGGCTGAAGATAGGGATCGCACCTGGAGCAGCTCTCAGTGGGCAAGGTCAGAAGGACTTGCTGGTCAGGAATGGTGGAGTGGGTGGTGGCTGTTAAGAAAAGGCTGACCACGCAGCTCAAATCTCGTGCACCTAGTCAGGGATGTAGAGCTGGAGGGGAAACAGGAAAAATAAATTACTTAAATACAGTGTGAAATTTGTTGGGGGGCTGGTGGCAGAGCGTCAGTGGGGGTGGGGCAGACAGATCAATTTAGGGACAAAAGAGTGGGTGGGGTTAGAGGGCAAGTAAGAATTGGGAGTGAGAGCACAGTTATGGCTGGCAGCTACTGGCAGGCAAGGAAGGAAAGTGGGGTCAGAGGTGGTACAGGGCCGAAATTAGGAGCCAGAATATACAGGAGATAGGATGGCTGGATAGCTGAGGGAAAGCCGATTGAGGGTAGGGTAGTTAATAAGGATTTAGGCAGCAGCAGATGGCAGGAAAAACAGGTAAATCATTGTAAAGCTCAGTATTCTAAATTAACCAATACAATAATACAAATACATAGTCTGGCTAGGCATTAAACAGTTGTAAAATACAGTTAAAAACAGTTTAAAAACAGTTTAAACTTCCTACAATTCAAGTTAAAGACTTAGAGTACAAAAGCATTAGAAGAAAAGGTAGAAGCAGAGAGAAGAAGCTGGGCTTGAGACCGCAGAGTTGGTGCAGTCGGGCGACCCAATCAGGCAGAGCTGGAAGCAGTTGGCGGTCCAATCAGCGCAGAGTTCCCAGGAAAGGAGCCAATCTGGGTGAGGCTGGAGAAAGCACCTGAAAATTCAAAGAAGCAGCACTTGGCTGAAGATGGGTACCATACCTGGAGCAGCTCTCGGTGGGCCGAAGGTCAGGAGAGCTTGCGGTCAGGAGCAGTGGAGCAAGCGGCAGCCATTAAGAAAAGGCTGAACCATACACTCGAATTCCAGTGTGCCCGGTAAGGGGCATAGAGCTGAAGGGGGAAAACACTGAAACATAAATTACTTAACTACAGTGTGAAATTGGTGGGCAGGGAGGCTGGTGGCAGAGCATCAGCAGGGGCAGGGGCAGACAGGGCAGTTTAGGGACAAAAGGGTGGGTGGGAGATTAGAGGGCAATTAAGAATTGGGAGTGAGAGTGCAGTTACAGCTGAAGCCACTGGCAGGACAAAGAAAGAAAGTTGGATAGAGGTGAAGCAGGGCCAAAGTTAGAAGACAGAATACACAGGAGATAGGATGGCTGGATAGCTGAGGGAAAGCAAGTTGAGGGTAGGGTAGAAAATAAGGATTTGGGCAGCAACAGAGGGCAGGGAAAAACAGGTAAATCATTGTAAAACTCAGTATCCTAAATTAACCAATACAATAATACAAGTACGTAGGCTGGCTAGGCATTAAACAGTAGTAAAATCCAGTTAAAAACAGTTTAAACTTCCTACAATTCAAGTTAAGGACTTAAAGCACAAAAGTGCTAGAAGAAAAGGTAGAGGCAGAGAGAAGAAGCCAGGCTTGAGACTGCAGAGCTGGTGCAGTCGGGTGGCCCAATCAGGCAGAACTGGAAACAGTTGGCGGTCAAATCAGGGCAGAGTTCCCCGGAGAGGAGACAATACACATGCAGCTGGAGAAAGCAGCTGAAATTTCAGAGAAGTGGTGCTTGGCTGAAGATAGGAAACACACCCAGAGCAGCTCTTGGTGGACTGAAGATCAGAAGGACTTGCAGTCAGGAGTGGTGGAGTGGGCAGCAGCCATTAAGAAAAGGTTGAACTGCGCACTTGAATTCTGGTGTGCCAGTCAGTGCCTTAGAGCTGGAGCAGCTCTAAGTGGGCCAAAGGTCAGGAGGACTTGTGGTCAGAAGTGGTGGAGTGGGCAGTGGCCATTAAGAAAGGCTAAACTGTGCCCCTCAAATTACGGTGCACCCAGTCAGGGGCATAGAGCTGGAGCAGCTATTGGTGGGCCAAAGGTCAGGAGGAATTGTGATCAGGAATGGTGGAGCAGCTGGCTGCCATTACAAAAGGCCAAACTGTGCCGCCTTCAATCAATGTGCTCAGTCAGGAACACAGAGCTGGAGAAGCTGTCAGCAGGTCGAAGATCAGAAGGACTTGCAGTCAGAAGCAGTTACAGTGGTGGCACCATTAAGAAAAGGCTGAACCACACCACTCGAATTCTGGTGTGCCTGGTCAGGAGAGAAGAGCTGGAGCAGCTCTCAGTGGGCCGAAGGTCAGGAGGACTTGCAGTCAGGAGTGGTGGAGCAAGTGGTGGCCATTAAGAAAAGGCTGAACCGCACTTCTCGAATTACAGTGCACCCAGTCAGGTACGTAGAGCTGTCACAGTCAGTGAGATCATAATGCTGATGCTGTAGTGTGAGGCAGTAGAGTTAGATATGTCAGCTGACAGTCTAAGAGCTATTCCACACAACCAGCACAATATTATCACATAGAATACTTTCTGATGAGCAAAAGGAAGAAGAAAAGTAGTTCAGAAATAAAATTTACAACTGATTACTACTTAAAATTTGTATTAATTTCCTGGCTGCCTGTTTTGGCTCCACTAGCTCTTTATATTAGGAAGCTTCTGTGGGAGGTTTTTTTCAATTATTTAACCAGGAGTGGCACACTAAGCTGAAAGCTGGTTTACAGGTGTGACCTAGGAGCACAGGAAGTTAAGTGACTCGCTCAGGGTCACAGTATGCAAGTGGGGGCTGTGGATTCAAACCTAGGTCTCCAGATTTGCAGCTAAGAGCCTTAAAGAGCCCCTGACACCATTATGACAACTTTGAGAAAATGTAATGTTTATCACAAGTGAGCTTATATTTTAATATTATTTCTGTATTTCATTCTTCTTTATTACTAAGGACATTTGCATGTAAACAGGATCACTGCCCTATCTGTTCTGGCTGCTTGCCTACATATGACACCACAGTTCTGTGTATGACATCACAGTCTGCTGCTGTGGTAATAATTATGATGCCATAAATGGGAAATTATTTATTTTACTTATTTATTTATTTAAAAGTTGGTAACATGGAAAAGCACCATGACCAGCAGCTCGTTTCCAGCTGTAACCCAGATTATGATGCCATATGTAGGATAGCAGAAAGAGCAGATAAGGTCTAAGCTTCTTTCATACAGCTGTCCTTGGTAATAAAGAAAAAAGGTAAATAATTATAGAAAATACATGAAATATAAACTGAACTGTCTAAATCTCACATTTTTCCCAAGTTTTTCTAATGGTGTCAGGGGCTCTTTAAACCACTGCACTATACTTCCTCAGTTGGTAAATGCTGCAGCTGTACTGGTAGTGGGGAGGGGGCAGTGACGTAGCTACTATGTACATAAATGCTACATGACATAGTTACTATGTATATAAATGCTACATGATGTAGCTACTATGCACATAAACAAAATGTATGTACACAGTAGTGCAAATAAACATTTCAATTTCATGGGTTTTTGGTCCACACTAGAGCTTTGTGGAATGGGAAAATTCTAAATTAGCAGAAGTTAGACAAACTTCATGAAATTCCATGAAATTTCATAGAATTTTGTCAGAATTTCATGGAATTTTTAAAATGCATTAATCTGGTCATAACACAGCTGTCTATTGAGCTAGAGCTCCAAATACAGGCATGCTTACTTTCTATGAGGAGTTCTAATGACGTGCCAAATATAATGAGATTCAGATGGATTGTCTCAAAATCACAGGTGCTCACAATCTGTCATTTAATTTTTTGTGGGAAATTTCATGAACATTTTTATCTGCATACCTCAGCCATGTATTGGGACAGACATTTTACATTTGGCATGATTACTTAATGATGGGTATTCTAAGAACATGCCAAATTTCATGACATTAGGATGCATCGTCTCAAAATTATATGTGCTCAAATTCTGTCATTATATTTTTTTGAAGGAAATTTCAGGAAAAATTTTATCTGCATATAACTCAGGCACCTTTGGAGTTAGATATGTGTACATTAGCATGAATAACCTGTTTGTAATGGTTATAGAATCTTCTTAATATGGAGAGCTTTGGTTAAGAGATTTTTAAGTTACAGGGGTTCAGATTTTACTATGTAAATACTTGCAAAAGTTTGTGAAAACTCTCAAAAATGGGGATGTTTGTAACTTCTCTGCTTTTGCAGGCATAGACTTAACATTTGACATGCATATCTGATGTCAATGTATCCTGGCATCTAACACAACTGGTTAAATTGGTTTACCAGTTTTAAATTTACCATGGAAAAAACAAACAACAAAATAACGGTAACATTTTCTCAAATATTTATGTTAGCAGATAGATGAAGCATCCAGAATTCTTTTTGGAATTTAACATTCACAATGCATGTATCACTGCTTGATTTGATAAGCTAGGCTGAGCTTTTTGCAGTCCCGTTGTTCCTTTCTGGGTGACTATTCCCCCTTTGTTCTTAATAGTGACAAAATCCTCTAAAACAAGAATTACTTACTCCTTTTTCTATCAACCTATCCTATTGGAATAGCCAGAATTCTTCCTTCTTGCTGCACCAGACATTGTCTTCTCCCACTACATCTTTCTGAGTACCTCTAAGTCCCAGACTTGCGCATACTGTACGTTAGGCTCCCCGGATCATCAATACTGGGTATGATCCTTATACGTCCTGCATTCAGGTTGGAATTGTTGTGATTCTGTGATTTCTTGCTTCAGCTGGGGGGTCTACCACTGGTGTGCACCCAGCTCAGCTGTCCATTTCTTGGTGAAACTATGTCACTAATGTTTTAGGAGCAAGATAAGGCAAGTTGCCCATGGGTAGCTCTTTATGATCCAGTGTAGTAGTGGAGATTTCCTCCGTTTGCTATAAAATTATCTAATCTCCTCTTAAAGGTGTCCTCTGTTTTACTTACAACCATCTCCTCCACAGACCATTCCAAAGAGTCACCACCATTGTGTGTAAAAACTTTCTTTATCTGATTTAAATGTTTTACCCCTGATCTGTAATGAGTGACCTCTGGTTGTTATGTTATTACCCTTAAGTTTGATCATAAACTTGTTTTGTCATGCCTTATGTCACAAAAGAGTAGGTCACCCTCTTTCTGCAGATCTCAAGAGAATGTAATTTTAAGTGTTTCAACCTATTTTCATAAGCTTTGTTCCTGGTTTTGTAGATTATTCTAGTCATTTTCCTCTGAACCTCTCTACTCTGTTAATGTTGGTCCTCCTATACAGGCACCAGAGTTGGATACAGAAGTCTAAGGAGGTCTGATGTAAGATCTGTACAATGGCATCAGCACCTCCATTTTATGACTCTTGATGTTCCTTTTAATGGCACCAAATACTCTATTGGCTATTGTGATGGCATAGGAGCATTGTTTCTTAAAGTTGAGTTTGCAATTTATGACAGTTCCCAGGTTTTTTGCTCATGATTTGGTTAAGGACAGCGTTAGATAGTACGTATTAGTGCATAGTGTTAGTTGTTCCATGTAAGACACAGCATTTGTCCATGTTAAAGGATGTGCCTCATCTATACGCCCATTCAGAAATGATGTTGATATCTTTTTGAATTGATTTAGTCTGGTCTAATGTGCTACCTAAGCCTCCTAATTTGATATCGTTTATGTACTTGATCATATGGTTTTGTATGTTTTTGCTTAAATTGGCAATGAATAACTGGAAAATGATGGAACCCAGGACCGAGCCCTGAGGCACTCCACTTGTAACTCCACCCTCCCTTCACATAAAGCCTTTTATGGACACTCCTTGGTCCTGTCTGTGAGCCAGTTGGTAGCCCACTTTACAATAAGGTTGTTTATGTTGGATTTAATCAGTTTCTCTACTACAGAGGGACAGTGTCAAACGCATTACAAAAGTCCAGCATAATCACATCTACAGCTTCCCCTCTGTTTAGGTAGTTGTTTATTTTTTCATAAAAAACAAATGAGATTTGTGGTGCCTGTCCACCCCTTTGTGAAGTCATGCTGCTCCTTATCTAGACCCAGGGTGGATGTGGTTTATGATGACAGTCTATCTTTTATAATTGACTCTAGGATTTTACACAGTACTGAAGTTAGGCTTATGGGACAATAATTTCTGATGTCTTGTTTACAGCCCTTCTTATGGATTGGTGTGATTTTAGCATCCCTCCAGTCTCTGGAGATCTCTCCTGGTGTTTAATGACCTCTCATATATTAATTTATGGGAAGGCTAATACTGTCCTTTAGCAGTTTTAGCATTTGTGGTGTAATGTTGTTAGTCACAAGGGCTCCAAAGGGTTTTTGGTCTTCAATTTTCCTTTCAATCTCTGTGATACTGATAGAATGTTTACTTTGTCTTGCTGAGTTATACTTTACTGGTAGTTTCGTATACTGTACTTGATTTAGAATAAATGGAACAGAAGTAGTCATTGAATGCATCTCTGTGGGTTCATTGATAGTTTTGTTGTTGCTGTTCATTACATTTAATGAGGAATAAGATTTTTTTTTAGGACATTGATGTAACTAAAGAATTTCTTACTGTTGTATCTCTCTGCAGTGGCAGCAAGTTTTGTTTCTAATTGTCATTTTGCTTGTTTATTGCATTTTTAAAGATTTTTTGTGTATTTCTAAACCTTTCCTAGTTAGTTTTATGTTTCTTATGCATCCAACTCCTGAACCTGGTGATCCTCTGTACTACCTGCTTCTAATGCCCATACCCTTTAATTTGAATCCCCGAGATAAGGTTGAGTAAAATTTGCAAATTCTAAATTTATGGAATTTTCATGAAATTCCACAATTTTCACAAAGACTCATGGAATTTGACAGTAAGTACAGATGTTATTTTGCTATTTCTGGCAGCAAGCAATTAATACAATTGACACACGCAGTCTTCTTGTAAGGTCTAAGAACCTATCAAATATAATGGAATTACATTATCTAGTTTTAAAGTTTCAGGGGTTTATAAATTTGAGTTTACAGTCTTGCAAAACGTAATTTTAAAATGTTGTGAAAGTTTGACTACTTTTAATTCAGTCCCATTTAAAGCTGTAAATATGAACTTTTTCAGAAATTACCATGTTGTATAGTAGTTTAAATGTTTGAAATCTGGTTAAATTTGAATATGTTGTTTTAAAATTAGAGGAAAATTACTGAAATTTGAATGTTGTCAACATGTTTGGCAGGCTATAACTCAGTTCCATTTGAAGCTAACAATCTGAAACAATGTACATACATACCTGTAGTGATAATCTGTATGCCTGTAAAAGTTTATAACATTTCAATGAATACTATCAAAATTATACTAAAATAACAGGAATCTAAATTGTGGCAAAATGTTTGGCTACCTATAATTTAGTCCCCTTTGAAGCTTGAGACTTAAAACATGGTGCACATTCCCATGGTGTATGTTTCTCTAAATCTTGAAACTATGGAGAAATCTGGACAAGAAATTTTAAATTAGATCAAAATAACTGAATATTAAATTTTTATTAAATGTTTGACCACCTATAACACCACCTCCTTTCATCCTATGGCTCTGACATTTGATAAACTTATGTAAAGCCAACACTTACTGTCTACATACCAAATTTGTTGTCAGTTGGATGTGTACTTTTAAAATTAGAGCAAAATAACTGAAATGTAAAATGTGGTAAAATTTGTGGAATTTTCAAATAGATTTTGTGAAATTCCACGGAATTGGAATGGTAATTTCATGGGTATTCATGGGTGGAATTTTAATTTCACAGACCTCTAGTGCACACCTATTGCATAAATATATACATATCTTTATTTATATGTATGTAATATATATATATATATATATATATATATATATATATATATATATATATATATATATATATATATATATATATATATATATATATACAGAGGCAAAACTCATTTAATGATTAGTTAGTTGTTCGCTCTAAAAGTGAGGGATAGTGTGGTTGAAAATCTCTTGACCTCCCCTCATTTACTGCTGCATTGGGGTGCACATTGATTGTCAGACCTAACTTCACCCCATGACATGTGTAAAGCAGCAGAAGTATAGGAGAATGAGGTGAGAGTTAGGACCCATGATCCCAATGCACACCCCAATGCCGTTGGGGTGGGCAGGTCCAAGGAGGTTTTCAACCCTAACAGCTTAATTTCACTTTTGTCGCTGTGGAACAACCCTAACTAATGCATTAAATGGAGTTTTTGCCTCTACTTTCCTTCTTTTGGGAATGATAATGAGAAATAGTGAATGTAATGCAGTGGCGGAGTTGCTGGCCTTGCCACATGATGTCTTGTGGCATACTAACACGGACAGCAACGCAAGCAGAAATGCTAACAGTGGCGCACATGGTAACACAAGCGTGAATGAGAACAGAAAGGGTAACGCACATGGTGGTGTAGACGGGAACGGTCTGCCACGTGATGTGTTGTCACATAGTAACATGGTGCCTGCAAACAGAAATGTCAATGGGCATGGTGATGTAAAGTGAAACAGAAAGATAAACAGTACTGTAGACAGAAATGGCAAAATAACAGAAACGCATAGCTCAAATGAAAACACAAAGGATAACGCACATGGTGGTGCAGGCGTCAAGCGGTAAGTGAAATGGGTGAAAGCATGGCGGAAAGGGCAACAGTAACAGTAATGTAAGCGCACAGGCTGGTTTTCCCCAAAACCTGCATAGAGAAAGACAGTGAGTACAAATAATGTATGCATAATAATGAGTATCGGTGCAGAAAATGAGAACTTGGAATACTAAATACGTTATATCTCAGGAACCGTACGACATAGAAAAACAATTTAAAAGTCATATTATTTACAACTGTCCTGGCTAATTTGGTACTTAGCCCCTGTTAGGGGACTAAGGTTCTTTCAGATGAAAAGTCCGTATCTCGCACCATTTCCCAGATACGGGCCCTGAAAGGCGCGGCGAACGCCGTAATGTTATCCTATGGGAAAAAAAGAAAAGTTCGGAGCACCATAACTTTCCCTCCCTGTAATGTTTTTTCACCAAACCACTGAAAGGCACATCTGTGGGCTGTTGGCTGTCTTCCCTCCAAATTTCAGGAAAAAAGACCAAACCATTATTTTGCAGCAGGGATCCAAAGGATTTCTGTGTCGTCAGATTAATGTTATCCTATGGGAAAAAACGTCAACTTTGGAGTGTCGTAACTTTGTCGCTGTGTAATATTTTTTAACTAAACCACTGAAAGGCACATTCATGGGCTGTTGGCTGTCTTCCCTCCAAATTTCAGGAAAAAAGACCGACCGTTATTTTGCAGCAGGGATCCAAAGGATTTCTGTAATGCGTCAGGCGCTGTAATGTTATCCTATGGGAAAAACTGTCAACTTTGGAGTGCCGTAACTTTGCCGTCATGTAATATTTTTTCAATACAACACTGAAAGGCACATCTGTGAAATGTCAGCTCCAGTCCCTCCAAATTTCAGCCCAAAACTCCCAACAGTTCTTTAGCAGCGCATTGCCAAAGAATCGCTGTTACTTTCCCACAGATGGAAAACTACTGTCGCAATTTAGAAGCTTTCATAAAAAGTTCGACATCGTGAGTACTGAAAGTAATTTAGAAGTACTTTTCCAGAAATTTGAAAAACAGATTTCTGGGGTCTTTACCACAAAATAAAGACATGGCAAGCATCCTCAGGGTCCGACTAGGTGAATACAAAAGAATTAGGTTGCTAGAGGGTTCCAAATTTAAATGCCAACCATTTTCTGATCACCAACTGAAAACAAAATGGCCAATTTGTGAAAGTAACAGGCCCATTTGTGAAAGTAAAATGCATTTCGAAAGTGTTGAACTTTTGTTAACTTTTCCCATTGACTTATAATGGAAACTGTTTTTGAATAACTTTGAACCATTTAATATTTTTCACGAAATCTTTGAAAGGCACATTGGGGACCCTGTCGCATGTTCCCTGAAGATTTCAGGCTGGTCACGCAAACCGTACGACTGGTAGCCGTGATCGTAGAATTCCAGAAAAAGCATAAACGTGCGCACAGATCACGCTTAATAACTCCACAGCTGTATAGCTGACCAGTACAAAACTTGGCAGATCCCAAGGCCTACAGTTCTTGATTGTGTATTCCAAATTTCAGCCAAATCCGTAAAACGGTTGCAAAGTTATTAAGGTGCAAAGTTTTGGGGTTTAACATAGAAATGGCTCATCAATCAGACTATAGTGGCACTACCATGCCACTATAATATATATATATATATATACTGTGTATATATATATTTATGTAATATCCAGAAAACTGGAGAAGGGCTCATGTGATCCCACTCCACAAGAGTGGTAGCAGGGAGAAGGCAGGGAACTACTGGTCTCAGGCCATCCTCATGGTCTTGATGCAGCACCGCTCCTAGACCCTGCAGACTAGCATCCGTATGCAGCACATAGGGTTTGGTGGGGTCAGCAATGGCGGGGATGGGGGCATGGGTGAGCTAGTATATGATCTCATGGAAGGCTGCTTCACAGTCAAGTATCCAGCAGGGCCCGAAGAGTTCACCTGGGCAGAAGTATACTTTTCTAGTCTTTATTGGCCCCTTTTTGTATTTACAATTGGTAGGAAGGTAACCTTGGGTAAGGTTCAAGAATGGGCAAATCATCTTGGAATAGTCTTTTATGAACATGCGTAGTTGCCACAGAACTCCCAGAAAATGTAGTTCTTTCAGATTATGGGGCTGGGGCCAAGTAGTCAATGCTTCAACCTTACTGGGATCAAGTCTCTATCTCTTTTGTAGGTATTATGTGCCACACATACTTCATGGAGGTTTGGAAAAACTGCAACTTGTCAATGGACAGCTTGAGGCCAAGTCTTCCAGTCAGTCTAGGACTTTAAACAGTCAGTTCTCCTCTAAGGTGCTCCCAAACACAATGACATCATCCAAGTACACAAGCATTTCAGCAAATTCATATCTCCCACCACATGTTACATCGGTTGCTGAAAGGTGGCTGTGGTGCCCGATATTCCCTGTGGCATTCTCAGTAACTCATAGAACCCCAACAGAAAGATGAAGGCTGTTTTCTCATGGTCTTTAGGAGCCATCAGGATCTGGTAGTATCCGCTTCGAAGATCCAACACTGAGAACAATTTGCTCCTATTCAGGCAATCCAGGGCATCTTGTATACGAGGCATAGTGTATTGGTCTGAGATGGTCCACCAGTTCGGGGTTCGATAATCAATACACATCCTCACAGACCCATTGTTCTTACTAAGCTCACCCACGCCTCATCCCCCGCCATTGTTCTTATGCACAGCCATAATGGGAGGCGTATGGCTCCTGGATTCTTGTATCATGCTAGCAGCGAGCATTTCTTGCAGGTGTCTTCTCACATCATCTATGTCTGCTGTGACTGACTTCAGGACCTCTCTTGAAATGGCTGTTCATCGTACAGGCGTATGTGATGCTCCACACCCAGGACATCCCACATCCCATTCCTTCAACAAAAATACTTGGTCTCTCTGGGCAAGTCTTGCTAATTCTAACCTTCCATTCAGCTGGCAACGGGAGTCACCAAAGTCAAACAAGTCTGGGGTCACTCTCTCCTTCTCATCAGGGTGCTTGTTGCTGGGCAATACTGCAGTGTCTGCTCAGTGTACTGTAGCTACAGTGCACCATCTGTTCACCCACATCTCCTGATGTAACACATAGAAACATGGAAACATAGACTTTGATGGCAGATAAGGACCACTTGGCCCACCTAGTCTGCCCATTTTCCTACCTACAGGATAAGCTGCAGATCCTAGTTAACCAACAGCCTATTTCTTCTAACCCCCCACAAGAATTGCTTTATGTCTATCCCATGCATTCTTGAATTCTCCCACAATTTTAGGCCCCACAACCTCCTCAGGAAGGCTGTTCCATGTGTCCACCACCCTCTCTGTGAAAAAATACTTCCTCACATTGCTCCTGAACCACCCCCCATCTTTAAATTGTGTCCCCTTGTTCTTGCACATCTCTTTTTCTGAAAGATACTACCCTCTTGGACTTTGTTGATTCCACTGAGGTACTTAAAAGTTTCTACCATGTACCTCCTCTCCCTCCTTTCCTCAAGGGTATACATATTAAGCTCCTGTAGTCTCTCCTCATATGGCTTCTCTTGCAGACCCTGCACCATTTTAGTTGCCCTCCTCTGGACTGCCTCTATCCTGTCTATGTCCTTGTGGAGATGCAGTCTCCAGAACTGGATGCAGTACTCAAGATGGGGTCTCACTAACTGTCTGTACAGAGGGATAACAACTTCCTGTTTTCTGCTGGTGATGCCTCTCCCTATACATGCCAGTATACCCCCTGCCTCCCCTACTGCTTCTCACATTGCTTGCTAACCTTAAGGTCATCTGATATGATTACCCCAGGTCCCTTTCCATTTTTGTTGTTGTTACTACTTCCCCCCATTGTGTAATCTTAGCCTGGGTTTTTGTTTCCCAGGTGCATTATTTTGCACTCTTTGCATTGAATCCAAGCTGCCATACTTCTGACCATTCCTCCAACCTTGTCAAGCCCCTTCTCACCCTTTCCATGCCTCCTTATGTATCAACCCTGTTGCAGATCTTGGTGTCATCTGCAAAGAGGCATACTTTTCCTTCCAGACCCTCTGCAAGTCACTTGTAAAGACATTGAAAAGGACTGGACCCAGTACTGAACCCTGCGGTACCCAACCAGTAACCCCCCTTTCTTCAGAGTGGACTCCATTTACAATTACCTTCTATGTCCTGTTGTCCAGCCAATGTTTTACCCAAGCTACCACCCTGGGACCCACTCCCAGGCTGGTTAATTTGACTATTAATCTTTTGTGTGGGACTGTGTCAAATGCCTTGCTAAAGTCTAGGTAGGCCATGTCCACAGCCCCTCCCTGGTCTACTACTTTGGTCACCCAGTCAAAGAAATCAATTAGATTCATCTGACATGACCTTCCCACTGTGAACCCATGCTGCCTTGGGTCCGATGCCCCACTGGCCTCTAGGTACTCAACAATTCTTTCCTTCAGAAGTGATTCCATCACTTTCCCTACCACAGAGGTCAAACTGACAGGTCTGTAGTTTCCCGCCTCTGTCTTGCTCCCACTTTTGTGAAGGGGAATCACATCAGCCTTCCTCCAGTCCTCAGGTACCACACATCCTCCTATGATTTGTTAAAAAGTGTAGTCAGTTGTTTCACTAGTTCTCCCCTTAATTCTTTTAGAATTCTGGGGTGAATTTCATCAGGCCTCATTGCTTTGTCCACCTTCAGTTTTAGGAGTTCTTTCAGAACCCTTTCTTCTGTGAAAGGACTGGGATCAACCCCCCTATCAAGAGTGCTTCTGTTAATTGGATTAGGCACCTCTCCTCCTCCTCCTCTTTGTGAGTACTAAGTAGAAATGTTCGTTCAGTATTCCTGCTTTTCACTGACCCTCTCTGCCCACCCACTGTCCATTCTATTCAGCCTCACTATCCCTCCTTTGTCTTTCTACACTCTCTGATGTACCTATAAAAGGTTTCATCCCCTTCTTAACTGAGTTGGCTATCTTTTCCTCAGTTTGGGCCTTTGCTATTCTGACTTCCCTCCCTGCTTCCTTCTTTCTTAACTGGTACAGCTCTCTGTCCTGCTCCTTCTGTGTTTCCTTATACTTCCTGAATGCTTCCTTTTTCTCCCTGACTTTCCCCGCCACCTCTTTGGGAACCATAGTGGCTTTTTCTTTCATTTTGATTTGTTTATTTGCTTCACACAAAGGCTTGCTGTCTCTGTGATGGCAGTTTTGATGTTTCCCCATTGTTGCTCCACCCCTCCTTTGCTAGTACTTTTCTAAGGCACTCTCCCATTTTGCCAAAGTCAGCCAATCTAAAGTCCAGTACAGTCACTTTTGTATGGCTTGACTCTGTAGCTGAGTTTATCGTGAACCACACTGTTTGATGGTCAATTGTTCCCAGATGGCAACCCACTTCTAGATCTGAGATCCTTTCACTGTCCCCATTTGAGAGTATGAGGTCTAAAATTGCTCCCTCACATGTGGGTTCCAAAATTAACTGTCTGAGACATGCCAGCTGAAGGGCATCAACAACAGCCCTGCTCTTGGATGTGGCTACAGCAGATGTGCTCCAGCTAACATCTGGCATATTCAGGTCTCCCATCAACAGTATCTCCCCTATCTCTGCCATCCTAAGAATGCCTTCTATCATATCCTTGTCCATTCCCTCCCTCTGACATGGGGGTCTGTATAACAACCCCTGTGCGGATTGAGGTGCCATTTCGAGTCTCTAGGGTGACCCACAGTGCCTCCTCTCCTCCCTGTTTACTCTTTTGTTCAGTTGCTTTTATCCCTTCCTTTACATAGAGAGCTACTCCACCCCCTCTTTTCCCCTCCCTGTGTCTCCTGTAGGTTATGTACCCTGGTATGTTAACATCCCAGTCATGGTTCTCTGTGTACCATGTTTCTGTGACTGCTACAATATCCAAGCATCCCTCTTCCATAAAGGCCACCAGTTCAGGGAGCTTGTTGCCTAGATTATTGGCATTGGTACTCATTACCCACCATTTCCTGATGGTCTTACTCCTTTTTTGCCCCATCCCTGTCCTTATTGCCTTTGTCAATTTCTCCATTTATCCCTGCCCTTCTCCCTATCAACATCTCTATCTTGGCGTTTGCCTCACTTACTACCCTGACATTTTGGGGGGCTAGGATTTCCTTGCCCCTTTCCAGTGCCTCCCCCCTTGGCTAGTTTAAATGCTTGCCAATGAAGCATTTAAACCTATCACCTAGGATCCTGGTTCCCTCCTGGACAGATGCAGCCCATTATGCCAGTGTGACCTGCATCACTTCAAGTTAACCCCAATGAAGCCAAATCCCTGAGCTCTGCACAGTTTTTCAACCACTGATTGAATCCCCTGGTGTGAGCACCTAGCCTCACCTACAGTGGCGTGAAAAAGTATTTGCCCCTTCCTGATTTCTCTATTATTGCATATTTGTCACACTGGATGTTTTCAGGTCTTTAGACAAAATATAATATTAGATAAAGGGAACCTGAGTGAACAAATAACACTTTTTTTTTTTTACTTATTTCATTTATTTAATGAAAAAAGTTAACCAATACCAACTGGCACTGTGTGAAAAAGTAATTGCCCCCTAGTTAAATCAACCCAATTAATGGGATAATTAGAGTCAGCTGATTGAACACAGCCAGGCTTGATTACAGCCAGCCCGGCTCAATATAAACCTCACTTATTTTGGCCCTTACCATCAGAGTCACGTTGCCAGCACAAAGATTCAACAAGCACATTATGCCATGATCAAAGGAAGTTCCTGAAAAGATCAGAAAAATTTGTTGCCCTCTATCAGTCTGGAAAGGGTTACAAAGCTATTTCTAAGGCTCTGGGACTCCATCAAACCACAGTGAGAGCCATAATCTCCAAATGGAGAACACTTGGAACAGTAGTGAACCTTCCAGGAGTGGGCGGCCTGCAAAATTACTCCAAGGGCAGTGTAAAATCATCCAAGAAGTCTCAAAGGATCCTAAAACAACATCCAAAGAACTGCAGGCTTCTTGCCTCAGCTAAGGTCAGTGTTCATGACTCCACAATCAGAAAGAGACTGGGCAAAATGGGCTTCATGTGAGAGTAGCAAGTGGAACCACTGCTAACCAAGAAGAACATAAATGCTCGTCTCTCATTTGCCAAGAAGCACCTGGATGATCCACAAGCCTTTTGGGAAAATGTTCTATGGACAGATGAGTCCAAAGTGGAACTTTTGGACAACATGGATCCCATAATGTCTCGCGTAAAGCAAACACAGCATTCCACAGTAAGAACACCATACCAACAGTCAAACATGGTGGTGGTAGTGTGATGGTGGGGATGCTTTGCTGCCTAAGGACCTGGATGACTTGCCATAATTAAAGGAACCATGAATTCTGCTCTGTACCAGAAAATTCTTAAGAGAATGTCCAGTCATCTTTCCGTCAGCTGAAGTTGAAGCATAGTTGGGTCATGCAGCAAGACAATGATCCAAAACACAAAAGCAAGTCCACATCAGAATGGCTAAAAGAAGTAAAATTAAAGTTTTGAGTGGCCTAGTCAAAGTCCAGACTTAAACCAATAGAGATGCTGTGGTAGGACCTGAAACGAGCAGTTCATGCTCGAAAACCTACCAAATGTTACTGAATTAAAGCAGTTTTGCAGGAAGAGTGAGTTAAAATTCCTCCACAGCGATGTGAAAGACTGATATTGAATTATAGGAAGTGTTTGGTTGCAGTCATTGCAGCTAAATGTGGCATAACCAGTTATTAAGTGAAGGGGCAATTACTTTTTCACACAGTGCCAGTTGGTGTTGGTTAACTTTTTCATTAAATAAGTGAAATAAAAAAAAAAAAACAAGTGTTATTTGTTCACTCAGGTTCCCTTTATCTAATATTACATTTTCTCTAAAGACCTGAAAACATCCAGTGTGACAAATATGCAATAATAGAGAAAATCAGGAAGGGGGCAAATACTTTTTCACGCCACTGTATGTCAAAGACAGGCAGCACCTCTGAGAAGGTTACCATGTGTGCTACTTGTCTAAGGCCCCTCCCCAACTCCACAAACTCTTCCTGCACTGCTCTGATCCCTTTCTTAGCCAGGTCATTTGCCCCTAGGTGGATAATAACATCCAGCTCCTCCCTGTGCAGCTGCTCCAGCGATCCTGAGGATTCACTCCTGTCCCTTCAAGCCATGGTGCCAGGCATGCACCTTACCCCTCTCCCATTCCTCCCCAGTTCTACCTTCTAACAATGGAGTCCCCAGCAGGATTTCTTTCCTTCCCTGTGGGGTCCCCTGCCACCCTCCTGTGGGTCTCCTTTATGGAACTTCCCAGCATCCTCCTTGGTCTGCACTGAGGGTGCCTCCATAGAGGAACCACACTTTGCCAGAATGGCATAGGAATTGTGGAGAGGTACAACTGGAGGGATGCACCTCTGTTCCACCACCCTCACCCTCCCTGATCCCACTGTGGTCCAACCGCTCCTCTTTCTTGGCAACCTCTGAGGCAATGGCAGTGGCCCTGGTGGTCTCTGGATGAAAGAGGAGGTCCCACAAATCCTGGTCAACTCAGCCTAGAGATGAGCAACCTCCTCCCTCAACCCAGAGAGGTGCCTGCAGATGGGACAACAGCGCATCCTCCAGAATGTCTCTCGGAAGACTGCTGCTCCACAGCCACTGCACTGCATCACTCCCATCATGTCTTATTTCTGGCCCCTTCACTGTTGTTTGGAATCCTTACTCTTTCCTCTGTTTATTTGTTTTTTCTTCTCTCCCTACTTACTTACTGCCTCTGTGCCCCTTAAGCTCCTGATCATCCTGTTCTGAGACAAGAAGATACTATATTTCTCAGTAGACCCCTTACTTGCTCCAAGGCAGACCTCCAGCAGCTAGGGGGCCAGAGAGATACTCTCTGCCCTTCTTGGATGGTGAGTCTTGATGGCTCTGTGATCATTCAATTCCTGCTTCCAAACAGGAAGTTCCTGTTGTCAGTCAAATCCTGTGCCTATAAAAGTAGAACTAGCTTTGGGTGGGAGGTGGAGGGAGGGAAGGAGGGCAATATAGACCAGTACTGAAGTCCAGTCACAAAGCACTCCTTCCTCCTGGTGTTCTCTGCAAGCCTCTGGAGTGAATCTAGACCATCACCATTGTGCATAGGCATGGGCACAAGCAGGCAAGATGCTGGGCTTGACTAATAATTCTTCTGGCAATTTTCATCACCTGGCACATCCAACATCAGTATTTTGTTCTTGACATCTTTCTGGAGGCGGACCTCCCGTGAATGGTACACTGGGTGTTATGAGCCAGTACCACTGAATCGGATCCTTCTTCTACATGATCCCCACCGGTTCATCCTGGTCCACTTCCTCAGGTTTCTGTTGCTAATCATAGGCCCTCTTGATCAGAGCCAGAATTCTCAGGGCCCTCCCAGTCTGTCACCCTTGTTTCTTGTGACAGAGTTGCGCCAGTCTCCCAAACATATGGGCATTTGTCCCAATTAACAAGGGGACCCGTTCATACAGTCCAGTGGGGGGGACACACTAGGGCCAATGTCGCTACTCGCTCATCTACACCAGTTATAGTTGCAGGAAAAGACAACCAGAGGTGGACATAACCTAGATAGGGATAAGACTTGTCGCTCAGACCCCACACATGTAGGCCTTCCAGGGATTGCAAGGGCACATCAGATAAGTGTTTGTCATGCCAGTCCTGGAATACAATGGTCACTTGTGACCCACTGTCAATCACAGCCCTACTATGAAAGACATTCACAGTCACCATAGTCTCCATTGAAGGGCCCACTATTTTTGACCATTCTGGAGAGGCAGTAGCAGAGGCCGGGACAGACAATTTAGCCACAAAGAAATTTGAGTTAGGGTTTCTTGAACCCTCACTGCGGTCATTTTGGGCACCCCTTGGCCATTGATTTGCTTTTCAGAGCTCCCTTGGAGTCTGTTTACTACTCTTTCTAAGTCTTTCTGAGTCTGGCATTCTCTTCTCATATGGTCATCCTTTCCACAGTTGTGACAAATGGTAGACTCCTGGGTCATCCTGGGAGAGAACATCATATGAGGAACTGAAGCAGTAGTAAGCAGGGACACTGGTTTACTGTAGAATTGAGAAAAGGCAAATTCCATTTTGCAGATTGAAAAACTGGTATTGTCACCGTGTCTGCAAGGCTTAAATCCGTTTTACTGGTGTTTGCTCTGTCACCTTTATTGAACCTTTTTTTTTTGTATGTTAGTGTGCATTTTCACATTTTTGACCTCTACTGTTATATATCCATACTTCTAGCTATTAAGTTACTATAATAGCTACAAAGTGTAAAGGCAGCAGAAGCACTACAGCCCCCATCCCTCGGGTATGATGGCAGCACCACTATGGACCCCCATCCCTCCGGCGTGCTGGTTGCAGCAGCAGCAGCAGTGCAGCCCCATCCCTCTGGTGTGCTGGTGGCAGCAGCGGCACTGCAGCTCCCATCCCTCCGGTGTGCTGGCAGCAGCAGCAGTGTGGCCCCTCATCCCTCCAGTGTGCTGGCAGCAGCAGCAGCAGTGTGGCCCCCATCCCTCCGATGTGCTGGCAGCAGCTGCAGCTCTGATGCCCCCACCCCTCAGGTGTGACACCAACCAGTGCAGCACTGATGTCCCTACTCCTCAGGTGTGATGGCAGCCAGTGCAGCATTGATGTCCCACCCTCAGGTGTGACACAACCAGTGCAGCACTGATGTCCCTACCCTCAGGTGTGATGGCAGCTAGTGCAGCACTGATGTCCCCACCCTCAGGTGTGATGGCAGCCAGTGCAGCACTGATGCCCCACCCTCAGGTGTGTGACGGCAGCCAGTGCAGCACTGATGCTGCCACCCCTCAGGTGTGACGGCAGCCAGTGCAGCACTGATGCCCCCACCCCTCATGTGTGAGGGCAGCCAGTGCAGGACTGATGTCCCCACCCCTCATGTGTGAGGGCATCCAGTGCAGCACTGATGTCCCCACCACTCATGTGTGGAGGGCAGCCAGTGCAGCACTGATGTCCCCACCCCTCAGGTGTGATGGCAGCCAGTGCAACACTGATGTCCCCACCCCTCAGGTGTGACAGGCAGCCAGTGCAGCACTTATGCCCCTACCCCACAGGTGTGATGGTAGCCAGTGCAGCACTGATGCCCCCACCTTTCAGGTGTGACGGAAACCAGTGCAACACTGATTCCCTCACCCCTCAGGTGTGACAGCAACCAGTGCAGCACTGATGTCCCTACCCCTCAGGTGTGACAGCATGCCCCCACCCCTCAGGTGTGACAGCATGCCCCCACCCCTCATGTGTGATGGCAGCCAGTGCAGCACTGATGTCCCCACCCCTCAAGTGTAACGGCTGCCATGGCATCACGATGGAACTTGCCCAATGCCATGTACCAAAGCTTGTCTGTCAAAGCTCAGATGTGAATTAAGCTGAACCACCAGATGCCAAGGTGGACTCTTGTCATTTCAGTCCTTAAAATTTAGTTGCCTGAATTGGTTCATTTGTAAACTAATTGCATCCCATTAAAAAATCCACAAGTGATTAATGAGAATGCTAATGGAGAAATACACAATCTCTACCAAAGAATAAACCAATCGGGAATTGCACCCACAGTAAATTGGGCACTTTCTGACTTGGTCTTCATGAAAATGGAGCCTTTTTGTTTTCATGTCAGAGCTCAAACTCATGAAAGGAGTTCGGCGAGCAGAGGTGATTCCATGACCACTGTACAGATGCCACAACTACTGTACAGATCGGGGCATCATCTTTCCTATCTCCCCTGCAGTCAGCATAAATAAATTAATCTGTCTGCCTGATCACTACAACAAACTGGTTCATCCTTTGGTATGCCTAGCATTTTAATTAGGGCGCTATTGAACATGACACGCTCTTACTCATAACATTGTGTGCGGATAATGCTGCCTTGCCCCTTTCTTAATAGGCATAGCAATAAAGCCCTAGACATGCCCAAGAGATAACAAATTATCTAAAAATAGCACCGGCCATTGGAGATATAAATTTGGTAAAATCACCATACATAAGGGCACTATTGAGGAAGGGGCAAAGTAGCATTATCAGTTCATAAGCGACAGTGCAGGATGTTCACGAGCACAAACACTAAAATGCATGGCACAATGTAGAATTTACCAGATTGAGTGATCATGTACAAAGATTATTTAATATCGTGCCTGCAGGGGGTACCAGAGATGTGAAGCCCTGATCTGTACAGTGGTTGGGGCTTCACCTCTACCTGTAGTTCTCCTTTAAGAACTAATCATCTCTCTGTAGATCCCAGGCCCAACTCCGTCCAAGCAAACACTGACTGCCCTGGCACCAAGATGGTCCCATCACACCAGTACAACAGACACTACAGGAAGTGTGGGAATGACACATGCAGATACCCATGAACAGCCACGCAGGAACCACCCTCAAAGGTAAGTACTTGGTTGGTATTTTTGATTAGCATCACCTATGAAAGTGGGTGGAGGGCCTGGTTGTGGTAGCCCAAGTTGCCGCTAATGCCCCCCCCCACCATCTACTTCAAAAGCATCTCCTCCAACAGTTTTGAAGGGCACAGATGAAACATGATTGATTCAGTGTGATGTGGTTTAAAAAACTTTTTTTTGTCCGAGTGCGTGTCTTTATTCCCTTACACACACACACACACATCCCTAGCAAACCACCTCAGGACCAAACAGACCTTCCCCCTGCCCCTGGGGGGACTGTCTGGGTCACAGACCAGGGTGCTAAATGAGGACAGTTCACACAGAACATCTTGCTGAACTACACAGTAATGTGAAATTATTACATACAGTACATATTAAAGATTTTTGTAAATATTTTCTACTGTAAGATTGCATACCTCCCAACAGTCCCCAAGTTTGACACAGAGAACCCAATTTTATAAGGCCAGCTATGATCAAACACAGTAGCATGGCACAGACCCGGCAGACTGGCATACATGTTGTAAAAAATGGTTCTGTGCCACTCTGCCCCTCCACCCCCTCCCTCCTCCATCACCAGAGGCCAGAACCATTTTTTTCCAGTGTGTGTACCAGTCCGCCCAGTCCATTCCTCTGCTGCCCAGCAACTACCAACCACAGGAGGATGGCACAGACCCAGCGGACTGGCATACATGTTGGAAAAAGTGGTTCTACGCCACTCTGCCAGTCCACCCCTCCTTCTACCATGAACAGAGGCCAGAACCATTTTTTTCAAGCATGTATACCAGTCAGCCAAGCCCATCCCTCCACTGACCAGCAATGACCAAACACAGTACCATGGCATGGACCCGGTGAACTGGCATACAGGTTGGAAAAAATGGTTCTGTGCCACTCTGCCCTCCCTCCTCCATCACCAGAGGCCAGAATCATTTTTTCCAGCATGTGTACCAGTCCTCCCAGCCCATCCCTCTGCCAACTAGCAAAGACCAACCAACCACGGGAGGATGGCACAGACCCAGCGGACTGGCATACATGTTGGAAAAATGATTCTGTGCCACTCTGCCCCTCCACCCCTCCCTCCTCCATCACCAGAGGCCAGAACCATTTTTTCTAGCACGTGTACCAGTCCTCCCAGTCTGGCCCTCTGCCAACCAGCAACACCCAAACACGGGAGAATGACATGGACCCAGTGTACTGGCAAACATGTTGGAAAAATGATTCTGTGCCACTCTGCCTGTCTGCTCCTCCCTCCAACATCACCAGAGGCCAGAACCATTTTTTTCAGCACGTGTACCAGTCCACCAACCCTGACCCTTCACGGACCAGCAAAGACCAACCACAGTAGCATGGCATGGAAAAGGCAGACTGGCATACATGTTGTAAAAAATGGTTCTGTGCCACTCTGCCTGTCCACCCCTCCCTCAAACATCGCCAGAAGTCAGAACCATTTTTTTCAGCACGTGTACCAGTCTGCCAAGCCCGTCCCTTCATACACCCCTCCCTCAAACATCATCTGAGGCCAGATTTCAAAAACATTATTCATTTTTGTACAATTAAGCATGACAGCTCATGTCCCCCCCCCCACCGATCTTCCCTCCCCTGCTTTCCTCATTCAAACAGCAACATAGCTATACCAAAAAACTGGGGGTGGGGGTATAGGGAAAGGAGTGCAGGAGAATACTCAGGGGTCACATAGGGACCCTGGCAGAGGGGGCCCAAAAGGACACTACCAAGGAAGCAGGCAGGTAACTGGGGACCCTCACAAAGGGGGAACAGAGGGACAACATTCTCAGGGAAGTAGGCGGATAGCCAGTGCTGGACAGAAGGAAGCAAGGCAGGGAGGTGGATCAGACCTTATACTTAGTAACCGCTATTCTCTTCTTCTGCTCAAGGATGGGGGGATGTAGCCACATAGAGGTGGTTAGAGACGGAAAGGGTGTGGGAGTGGGGGCAGGGAGGCAGGGGCCAGATAGCAGGAAGAACAGGGGGGACCTGGAATGCAGGAGAATGGGGGGAGTAGTAGATTGGAGCAGGGGGAAGAGAGAGGAAAGCGCAAGGAGAAGGACCAGTTGGGAGGAAAGGTAAAGAAGGACCAGAAGTACAAGGATGATTCAGTAAAGAGAGCTGAGGGGTTAGGCCAGGGGAGCACGATGAGCAAGGAGGAACTAAATGGAGACAGGAAGGAAGGGAGGATGAGCCAGGCTAGTTTAGCAGATGGGGGAGAAGGACCAGTTGCGAGCAGTGAGGGGGGAATTAACAAGGTACAGAAGGATACTCAGGAGGAGGAGAGGCATGGATTGAGGAGGAGTGGCATGGTAAATAAGGAACGGGTGGCATGTGGCACCCAGATAGGGGAGGAACAAGGAGCCAGCTGGGTGGGGGCAGTAGAAAGGATGAGGGACATGGAAGGGGGAATGGAGGAAAGGAGTGGTCAGAGTGCTCCTGCTGGGGATTCTATGATCAGGGGTATCAAATGGGATAGGGAGGGAGAAGCCTGGCCAGTTAGAACAAGATGCTTCCCTGGACTAACGGTGCACAGGGCTAAGCACGAGGTATATCAGCTGGCAAAGGACTGTGGGGTTCCCTAGACATACTGGTCCACCTGAGCACAAATGACATTGAGGGAAATAGCGAGCTAGAGATACAGGCAAGATTCAGGGAGCTCGCCAGGGTCTGTCATGACATAGGATGCACAGTTTCCTTCTCAGAAATCCTGCCAGTGCCAAGGGCTAGTGGGAACACAAAAGAAAAATTAGGAGATAAACCAGTGGCTCAGGGAGGGTGTGAGGCCAGAGGGTATGGGTTGATGGGGATTGGGGAGACCTGGAGGATAAGGAGCTGTATGCTAGAGATAGACTACATCTCAATTTGGAGGGGGGAATCCTGTTGAAAATGGAGAGTTCATTGATGAAAAGTGGGGTTTAAACTTGTGAAGGGGTGGATGGGAGAAAAGGCAGTCAAGGGATGCCAATAAAGGAGGGACTCTGTCTCCACCTCTGGGGACCAGGAGGATTGCAGGAAAAGACCAACTGGCAAAGTGCAGACCAGGAGAAAACAGAATCCCCAAGGGAACACGAGCAGGGAAATGAAACTATAGGAAAGGGTGGAAGGTAGTCTGCATAAATGCCAGGAGCTTGGGCACAAAATGCCTGAGCTCCAGGCGATGTTAACTGAGGGAGCAGTGGATGTGGCAGTGGTCACTGAGACTTGGCCACTGCAAAACATGACTGGGACCTGAACCTGGAGGGTTACACTATGTTCAGGAAGGACAGGGGAGGGAAGGGAGGAGGTAGCAATGATAAAAAACTGCATTGGCATAGGGGAGTTGAGGAGGTGGAGGGAACCATGGAGGCGATTTGGGTCACCTTGATAACAACGGGGCAAGAGAGCAAAATAGGAGTGGTGTATAGACCCCTGCCCTGGCGGAGGAGCTGGAGGACAGTCTGGTGGCAGATGTTAGGAGACACTGCAGACTGGGCAGAGGAAAGGTGGTGGTGTTAGGGACTTAAACATGCCAGGAACAGACTGGGAGACTATGACATCCTCTGTGACCAGGAACAGAGATTGTTGGATGTCTTTCAAGACGTTGCCTAACTCAGCAGGTGAGGGAACCGACCAGGAGGCACGGGTACTGGATGTGGTCCGCGCAGACAGTGACCAGATTGGGGGCCCTGGAGGTAGGGGACCCATTGGCGGGGAGTGACCATGCCACTGAGTGGTTCTGCCTGGACCTAGGAGGGTAGAAGGCTGCACAAAGACGGAAGTAACCGACTTCAGGGGGTGGATTTAAGGAAATGGGAAGGATCCTTGGAGCATTTGGATGGGATTGGGTCAGACATGGACGCTGATAGTAGGTGGAAATCATCAGGAGAGGGTGCAGGATACCAGCACCTGTGCAAGAGTAAGACGAAATGTGGTAGGGCCCAAAACCTGTTGGTGGACCAGGGAGGTCCAGGAGGTGGTGCGGGAAAGAAAGCAGCCTATAAGAAATTCAAGTGCTCAAGGAGTGAAAGGGATCGAGGGAGTATGAGCTGTTGGCTAGAAGGGCCACTAGAGTGGTGAGGGTGGCTAAGAGCAAGGAAGGAGCAGAACCTGGCCAGGAAATTAGAGAGGGAAAAAGGGTTCTTTAGATACATTGGGGAAAGACGAAGGGTGAAGGGCAGATTAGCAGGATTAAATCAGGGAGATGGGCACAAGACCCAGAGGAGCAGGCTGAGGTACTAAATGGTACTTCACCTCAGTTTTCACCAGGGAAAATGGGGATGCTGCATCATACATGGGAGGAGACAGAGATAATGAGGAGGGGGGACCCTTACCAATCGGCAGGTCTGGGGAGGGGGCATCACTGGCAGGTGGGGGGAGGGCTAAGCAGGGAGAAGAGGTACTGGAAGTGGAAATCACAGCAGAGAGAGTGAGGGAAGCCCTCAGCTCCCTTAAGACGGAGAAAGCACCTGGGCCGGATAAATTACATCCTAGAGTGCTGAAGGAACTTGCAGATGTCCTGGCGAAACCCCTGGCAGAGCTTTTCACCATCTCTCTGAGGACAGGGTGGGTGCCCCAAGACTTGAAGGTGGTGCATGTAGTGCCCATCCACAGGGGGATCAAGGAGGTGGCAGGAACTACAGGCCTGTCAGCCTGACATCAGTGGTGGGCAAGGTGATGGAGGGCATTGTCAAGGAGTGGCTAGGGGGCCTGGATAAGTCAGGTGCCTGGACGATAGACAGCATGGATTCATCCCGGGAAATCATGTCAGACAAACCTGGTGGAGTTCTATGACTGGGTGACAAGTGCCTTGGACCTGGGTAGACCAGTGGATGTCCTCTTCTGGACTTCAGCAAGGCATTTGACTCTGTTCCTCACGGGGGCCTGTTGGATAAACTAGGAGAAATGGGGGTGGGAAACCAGATGATCCGATGGATAGGCAATTGGCTCCAGGACCAGACCTAGAGGGTCGTAGTTGGTGGGATAATCTCTTCCCAAGGAGGGTCGTTAGGGGTCCACAGGGATCAGTCCTTGGGCCCCTTCTGTTCAACGCCTACGATCTGACATAAGGACAGGAATCAGGGTGAGATGAGTCTCTTTGCAGATGACTCGAAACTGGGGGCAGTGGTGGATGGGGAGGAGGGGGGTGGCCCTGCAGGGGACCTGGAGGCTCTGGAAAGATGGTCTAGAAAGTGGAAGCTGAGGTTTAATGCGGGGAAATGCAAGGTACTCCATCTGGGGGCCAGAAACCCAGGCAAGTGTACACCCTGGGGAATACTACAAGTCTCAATGGCTGAGAGGGACCTGGGGGGGTGGTGGTGGATGTCAAGATGAACAACTCTGAGACTTGTAGGAGGGCAGCGGCCAAGGCCAACAGGATGCTGGGATGCATCGCTAGGGGGATCACCTCCAGAAGGAGGGAAGTGATACTCCCCTGTATAACTGCTTGGTGAGGCCGCACCTCGAGTACTCGTGCAGTTTTGGAGGCCACACTTAAAGAGGGACATTGAACTCCTGGAGAGGGTCCAGAGGAGGGCAACCAAAATGATTTGGGGTTTGTGACAGGACTTATGAGGAGAGGCTTTGAAGAGCTAAATATGTACACTTTGGAAGAGAGAAGGACCGGGGACATGATAGAGGTCTTCAGGTACATGAAGAGGGTAAATAGGGAGGAACAGTGAGGGTGCTTCGAAGGAAGGAGGAAGGGCCACTAGAGGGCATGGGTGGAAGCTGGAGGGGAAGATCAGGGAGAAAGGAGGAGGTGCTACTTCACTGAGAGGGTGTAGAGCCATGGAATGCACTACCTAGGGGGCTGGTGGAGGCAGAGACAGTGGAGGGGTTCAAGAGGGGGTGGGACAGGTACAGGGGAAGGGTTCAGGAAGCAAAATCCAATGCAGCAAGAATATCCGGAACTGGGAAGGGAGAAGCCAGAGAAGGTGAGGGGGACAGCAAGGTCAGCACCCAGGGTGGGGGCTGACCAAACGAGCAGACACGAAAGACCATTAGGCCCATTCTGCTGGCATTTTAGTATGTTAGTATGTAATACGACAGGTCCAGTCAGCAGCAGCACAAAGAAGCAGAAAGGGCAGGTTAGCAGAACAAAGCAGACAAGGCAAGTCAGCACAGCACCACACCTTTATCAGATGAAAGATCAAGATGGCAGGTATGCTGGGCGGTCTGCAGGTTGAGGAATAAATTATAGTTCCTTCAGTGACCCCTCCTCCCCACCCAGATGGACCTGCATGGCCCCTCTCCCTTCCCCTATGGACCAGAACAGCCCCTCTCCCCACCCCCACAGACTGGCATGGCCCCTCTCCCCACCCAGACGGACCAGCATGGCCGCTCTTCCCACCCAGATGGACTGGCACAGCCCATCTCCTCACCCAGATGCACCTGCACAGTCCCTCTCCTCACCCAGATGGACCTGCACAGCCCCTTTCCTCACCCAGATGGACCTGCATGGCCCCTCTCCCCATCCCCATGGACTGGCATGACCCCCCTCTCCCCATCCCCATGGACCTGCACAGCTCCTCTGTCTACCCTGATGGATCCACATGGCCCCTCTCCCCATCCCCACAGACCAGCACAGCCCCTCTCCCCACCCTGACAGACCGGCACACAGCACAACCCTCTCCACCCTCGGCGGACTGGCACAGCCCATCTCTCCATCTCCACAGACCTGCACAGCCCCTTCCACATCCCCATGGACTGGCACAGCCCCTCTCCCCATCCCCATGGACTGGTACTGCCCCTCTCCCCATCCCCACAGACCTGCACGGCACCTCTCCACACCCCTAGAGACCGGCGCAGTACCCTCTCCCGGCCCCCACAGACCGGCATGGCCCCTCTCCTCATCCAGATGGACCAGCACGGCCCCTCTCCCCATCCCCACAGACTAGCATGGTACCTCTCCCCACCACAATGGACCAGAATGGCCCCTCTCCCCACCCAGGTGGACCTGCACAGCCACTCTCCCCACCCCCACGGACCAGCCCGTACACTATCCCCACCAGCATGGCCACTCTCAACACGCAACCCTTCCAGCATGGCCACTCTCCTTGCCCAACCCCACCAGCATGGCCTTTCTCCACACCCCACCAGCACAGGCACTCTCAATGCCCCCCAACAGATGCCAGGCATTCAGATTAGTGTTTCCCACACTTCAGTCACAGACTCAGTCACCAAAAATAAATGGCACAGACATTTTAATTGCATCTATTTTTCAAGTGTATAGTTCACATTTAGCTAGCCCAGAAGAGATCTATTTACAAGGATGTATATTTGTCAGTCAGAAATACAAGGAAGCTTAGTACAGAACAATTACCCATGCACCCCCACTTCAGCTCAGACATTGGACATCCAAAATCAAACACATACACAGGCCTGCAAATACACTGAACAGACTGCCGCCTGATCTCTGTCTTCTTGTTTGTTTATCTCCGTCACCCCTCCCACCCCACCTCGACCAGTGTGCCCACGCCAACACTAACATCACATGGATACTGTCCCCACCAGGCACCGTCACAGCCAGTATTTATTTTTTGGTGACCAGGTAAGTGCACTAGAGAAATTCTGCCCATTTTCAGACATAACCCGGGGTGAGGGGGATACAGATAAATGCCAGCTGACCTTGAAACAGATTAAGCTGTTGGTGTATTTAGCCTCCCCACCCCATGTCCCCACTACACTGCCATTATCCCCACCATGCACCAGCACCACCAGTATCCACAGCCCGCACAACCCCAACCTGTGTTCTTACACAAAACACTGCCAATATTCCTACACCATTGCTAGTATCACTAACCCACCCAGTGTCCCCACCAACATTAGATAGCCAGTACCCCCCACACTACCACAGCCAGTATCCCCATCCCACATCAGGATCACTGTTCCATCCAGTCACTATCCCCACCACCACAACTAGTGTTCTCACGAGCCTGCCAGTATCCACACCCCAAGAACATGTGTTCCTACCCCACTGACTGTGTCCCCATCCAACCAACTCAACCTGCCTGTACCCCACACCCCAAATACACAGCCCCCACCAGTGATGCACACACAAAAAATAGTCTATTTCATGGAGAGTAGTTGGGAGAGTGGAGAGGGACTGAGCAACTGCCAGCTCATACCCCACACCCCAAATAGACACAGCCCCCCAGCCACTGCCACCTCCACCATGGTCATTTTCCACATCCCATTGCCAGTATCCACACCCTGCACCAACATTACATGGCCAGTACCCACCCTTGCACCCCTCGGCCAGTGTCCCCACACCAACATGGCCAGTATCTTCACCTGCACCACCACGACCAGTGTCCCCACACCAGTACTGCCATTATCCCCACCCCTCACCACCACAACCACTGTCCCCATACCACTGCCAGTTTACCCACCTCACTCTATGACTAGTTTCCCCAGCCAACTGCAAGTATCCCCAGCCCACCACAAGCAGTGTCACCACACCAACACTGTCAGTATATTCCTCACCCTGTACCATCACAATTCTGACCAGTGCCCCCACACCTCCACCAGTGTCCCCATCCCATTGTCAGTATCCCCACCCCACTCCAACATTACACATCCAGTGCCCCCACACCACCATGACCAGTGTCCCCACACCAGCTCTGCCAGTATCCTCACCCTGCACAACCATGACCAGTGTCTCCACACCACAGCAACCAGTGTCCCAACCCCATTGCATTGCCAGTATCCCCACCATGACCAGTGTCCCCACACCACTGCCAGTCACCACATCACACTACCAACATTACACAGCAAGTACCCCCACCCGCAGTGTCCCCAGACCAGCATAGCCAGTATCCCCATCACACACCACCACAACCACTGTCCCCACACCACTATTAGTATCCCCATCACAAACAGTGTCCCCACCACACTGCCAGTATCCCCACCCCTCAACATCACAACCAGTGTTGCTACTCCATGGCCTGTGTCCCCATAGCCTATGTCCCCACCCTAACACAAACTGTCTCTACTCTGGCCCACACCACAAATTGGCACAGACCCCCCCCATGATGTGCATGCACACACACACACACACACACACACACACACACACACAGTTTATTTCATGGAAAGGAGCTGGAAGAGTGGAGGGGAACTGTGCTACTGGCTGCTCACTTGATTGACTGACTTCCAACTCCAACCACAGCCCCCCCCTATCAGCAACGCAGTTTTATTTCTTTGCAGGCTGGATGGAAAGGAATCCCTACAGTAGGAGAGAGAATAATTGTACCAAAGGGCACACATACACAACATTTGGGCTGGTTGGATGCAAAGCCTGGCTCTAGTGAACAAGGTCAGTGGTCTTTTAAGCGTGTAGTACCACAAAACCCAGAACTGAATGGTTTTGCACCCCTCAGCTTTGGGAACATGACATCGCGCACCAAATATGCTTTTTCTGGCATTCGATCAACTTCCCCCACCCACCCCCCAAAAAACACCACTGTAAACTAAGGGACTGGAAACTCAAGGCTGTTGACCATTCCACAGTGTCAATGGGCTTGGTCTAGCAAGGAAGTCTGACTGCAGAGAGACGGGGAGAAACACTCAATATTGTTAAAAAGGCAGCAATAGTATCAAAGGAGGGTGACCTAGCTAACTTTAATGCTGAAAGTCCACTGTGTTTGGACACAACAAAAGTTTATTATAAACATACACATGGACTACACAGAAGTGCTCCCCTCGGATATCACATTTAGCGCATAGTCCATTTGTATGTTTGTAATAAACTTTTCTTGTGTTCAGAAGCAGTGGAATTTCAGTGTTGGGTTAAGTTAGTCAGGTCACCTTCCTTTGATCACAACTCATAGAAAACATACATTTTGACCATATTCATTGATTATTCATGCACGGGTATCTCAGTCTCGATCTCCTCGCCAGCCCAACCAGCTTTGGAACAGAAGTAATAAATCCAGGCACATGATTACGCACAAATATATTTTTACACAAACTGCTTACTATGGGGAATTTAGAAGGAGCAGATTGTACAATGCTTAGCAGATCGACCGTTCCACCTTACCAGCCTAACAGTTTAAAAAAAACAACAACATAGAGAGTAAATATAAGCACAGACTTACTTTGTTTTTAGCAGGTCCTACTGTCCTTGCAAACAGCAATGGGTCCAGAACTGGAAAGATTCAGCAACAAAATAGACGATGAGTCAGAAAGCAACGGCAAAGATAAATGCACACTCGCTACCCAGCAATTTATAGCGCTATGCCCACGGAGACGAGAACAAAAGCTGTTTCAGCTTTTGGCTCCGTTTCCCTCTAGCCAATGAAATTTCCACTTTTTCATCTGCGTCACCGCATATGTGGTAAACCAGTGTCCCTGGTACTAAGAGATTGGGGTCTAGTATCTGCTTGCAGCAGTGAGAGTGGTACAACATGTCTTAACAGTTCCTTTACAGTGGCAATCAATCGGGTGATCTCAGTCTTGGAGCCACCGTCAGTAGCAGATACCTGAGGGTGGCAGTCACATCCTGAAAGGGACCAGAATCTTGTTCCATGGGGGGAAACCCTTGCAGAGACACCCGTCTTCAACTCTCAGACTTCCTTTAGTAGCTCATCTTTCCAATGCTGGGCCCAGGGTGGGAAGTCCTTTGCATTCTCAGAGTGCTCGTTAAGTGCCGAATTTTGGTCCTGAGCCTCACTTGGCTGATCACTCTTGGTCACTTGCGCAGCAGCAGCAGATATGGGTATAATTCCCCCATGTCATTGTCTTTGCTCAACCCCCCCCTGAATTTCATTCATTAGCTCGCCATAGGAGGGGGGTGATTCCAGTAGGGTGGCAAGGCGCAACTGAAGCAGTAACAATTCTGAAAATGGAGCAGACTTAAGGATTCAGTCCAGCCTAGTTTGATCTAATTCATTTGATGACAAACTACCCTTTCTGAGGTACTCCAGTAGCAGCTTTTCAAGCCAAGGTACATACGCAGACAATGGCTCCCCTGGGTTCTGCTGAGTGTTTCTTATTCTCCATCACAGATCCTCATCTGAATCCGGGCTCCCATACACATTCTCCAATGCATCAAGATAGTCCTGTGCAGTTGCTCTGGGGTTATTGGCCCACTTGGCATGGATGGTAGCCAGGGCAGGACCTCAGAGGCTCTCACTCTACCATTTTTGTTTCTCTGCTTCATTCAAGAACTAGAGGGGCAACATAGTCTATCCAGTTCTCCCAGTCATCCTCCCCCTGGGGGTGGGGAGGGTGCCCAAGAAGATTCTCAGCCTTCGGTAGGAGTCGTGACTAATGGCAGGTACAGATATAGGGGCCAGCATTGGCACGGGCACAGAAGATGAGGCAGTAACAGGTGCTATAGTGGGAGAGGGTGTTGGGGAAGGAACACCCCCAGGTGGCAAGAATAGTTTCTTTCAGTCCTCTACGGTTTTCCCTTCCTCCAGCTACAACTTAGCAAATTTCTCCTCAAAAGTCTCAGATGATGGTGGGAGCTGATCCTCCCCAGGGTCTTTACTGTCTTTTGTTATCACTCTCAAGGCAGCAGTAACTCCTTCTGGGGCAATAGTCTGTGGCACTTTAGAGCTGTCCACAAGGTCACTGCACTCTATAAAGGCTATGAAAGTTTGGATGATCAAATCAGCCTGTTGACCCACCTCCACAGGTTTTTTTAAACATTCAACTTTGGAGAGTACTCCTTACTGGTACCCAGGGGAATATCCCGTATAAGCAGGGTATTTTGGGGATCGATCTTCCGCCCAGGACACCACGCCACCAACTGGTGTACAGCCATTCCTACTGAGGTAGCCATTAATCTTTAACAATAATTCATAATTTTTGGCCACTAGAAGGCACAAAATCTCAGCGGTGAGCCTCCAAAAATATAACCCCTAGGTAGCACTATCCCAAGGACTACTACCCCCGCCTGCATGGCGCGTGGCAGGTTAAGGATCCTAAGCTGTGAAATGGGTGCCTCCATCCAAAGGTCAGGGTTGGTAGTGGTCAAGCTAACCTGGGCACAGCCCTCCGGGACACTGTAACCCCCCTCTTTCCTTACTAGTGGCTGGAACAATACACAATAATCACTTTCACAATACCCCTGATACACCACACAAGTACCCACACTGTTTGCACTTATCACCAGGGCCTTCCTCTGGCTCTGCCCTGGGGACGCCCTGTAAAACAAGGTTATACACAAAAAATAACAGCAGTACAATACTCTTGCACAAACTGGAACCACAGTCAGGGTAAATGCAAAAAAAGTGTTATATCTGATTTATTTAAGGGACTTAAACAAGGGAGGGGTGTAATCAGGTTAATTTGCTTAAAGACTGTATCAATCAAACAGTTATGCATGCACTTCAGGGTCCATAAGCAGTCATACATCCAGGGTACTCAGATGGAGAACGGTGGGCTAGCCAGGAATGTTGCAGCTGATTGGAGCCCTGTGATGGAAGAAAAACAACATGCACAACACACACTATTTGTAATCCGCAGCCGGAGGGCTCAGTTCATGAAAAGAAAACAACATGACAATCAGATGACACACTTTTAGATTAGGCTGTTGTTTCAGGGAGCTACCCTGATGATTACTCACGATACCCAAGACTGAACACAGGCTGGATGAAAATCGAGACAGCAGGTGGTTAATCTGGAGTGCCATGAGAAGCAGGGCCCATACGAATCGCAGAGGCATCATTCCTGTTCAAGCATGGAGCAGGGTGCTGATCCCCAGCAGGTCTCTCATCGGTGGCTTTCTCTGTACAGTGGGGTAGTCTGGCAGGACCAGCGTGGCATGGCAAAGGTGGAATGGAGATGAACGCAGATTCAGCCAATTAGGCTGGATAAAGCTTCCAGCAAGTAGAACACAGTTCACACAGTGGGGAACCAAATCACGACCATCTTTCAATATGCAGCACATTTATGTGTAAAGGATTCTATGGTACCAGCAAGGAAAACACAGTTCACACAGTGGGGAACCAAATCACAACCCACTTTCAATATGCAGCACATTTACATGTAAAGGATTCTACGGTACCAGCAAGCAGAACATAGTTCACACAGTGGGGAACCAAATCACGGCCCACTTTCAATACACAGCACATTTACATGTAACGAAATTCTACTGTACCAGGCAAACCGCTCTCTAGTCATGATCACAAAGTCTCTGCACAAACCGGGGATTCAAAAGCAGCTGGAAACCCCAACAGGCTGATCGCATTCAGAAAAATCTTCAGTCTTCTTCAGGTATGAGCCTGGTAAAAAATCAGTGGCTTACTTAATTCTGACAAACTTGGATTTAGTCTGAAATAATTTTCTTCTCTCCCTCTCAGGGGCAGTAGGCAGACATGCAGGCCACAATTCAGGCCTTTCCATTGTTTTCCCATGTGAAACTACTCAGACGGCTGCTTGACTGTCTCAAGCTGTTGCTTCTTCAGCTCCCAACTTAGATCTGAATCAACTGCCAGCAAGCCTGGGATTTCCCCTAGGATTCAAAAGGTTTGTTTGGCTGATCTGTCAGTCACAACAAAGGCTCCCCTTCAGGTGCAAAAAGGCACCAAAAGCCCCAAACTACAATTCCTACAGATTTTGACTCCAGACAGCTCCTGTAGTCTGGCTCCATTTTAGGTCCCACCAGTGCTGATTGGTCCAGTTTGGCAGTCCAGGACCAAGATAGTGGAGATTAACAAAACAGTCCTTGCTGCAAAGAAGGCAGGTTAGACAAATGACATTATCATTATCAATCTAAATGATTTTCAGCAAATAGTTACATCTTTCAAAAGAGCTCCCTCTCAGATTACATATGATTGCATTCCAGGCTGCTCTTAAAGAGACAGTTTACAGAGGCTATACAGGCACTCTGTGGCAATCACATTTAAACTGCTAAAATGCAGGACACCAGCCTGGCAGTGAGCATTTAGGCAAGCTCAAGGAAGACTTTTCGGGAACCCCCATTTGTAGGTGGTTACATATGTTTTTCTTTTCTCTTTCGTTATAGGTTCTATAGAGAGAGAGATGCTTGCTTTAATGCTTATTATTTTTTTTTAAAGTATGGGTCTTCTTACAAGCCCAAACTGCACATTTTATTGCAGATAAGAACCACTGACCTAATCCTAAACAGCTTGTTGAGGCAGAGTACCTCACATGTCCACATGATTTAATTGCATCCAGTGGAATTCATATTAAAGTCCTAAAAGGCATGTTCCTCATCCAGAAGGGTAGTGAGGCCCTACTGAATGTTATGATCATTGCTTCAGATCAATCCTAGTAGATAGACTGGATCTTGACCCCCTGTTTACATTTCATTGATAATCAGGAATTTTGCATCCAAAATTTATATGGCAATAAAAGTCATTAGACCTTAAATGTTTTACCCAATAATGCCCCACAATTTGTGACACCTAATACTGAGTGCCCAAAATAGAACCCTGGCCCAACCAGTGGTCTAATAGCCACTTCCCAACCAGGTGCCCTAGTTAATAATGTGTAGCTCATGCACAACCCAGTGATTTTTAATCTCACCCTTTAAACTTGAAATGATTTGTTCTATGTTTCACAACTAACATTTCCCACTTTTTTTAAGTAATGATGTGACTGAATACCTTGGCAGCATACCAGGTACTCATTAATGACCCTCTATATAGGGACTGATAGCAACACACACACACACACACACACAGGATTTTCACATCCTGACTGCTAGTGGTACATCTTGTGACTTTAAACCTACCTAAATGCTCAAGGCGTTTTTTTTATTTATTAAAAAACAAAACAAAAAAAAAACAAGTTTAGACTCAGGCCTACTTGGCTCTGACATATCTATTTGAAATAGGGCTGACATAGGCATTCTTCAAGCACATATGTTAAAGGTTCATGATGGTATGAAATATAATATAATCCCCCCCCATTGCATGGTATACATGGTTTTGCTCATAAAGAGTGATTTACATTTACAGTATTAAGGATATTGTGAAGGGGTTTGACCTGACAAATGTTCATATTAATGAATTATTTTCTGTTCACAGTAATGAAGCAGTTGAGCATCACATAGCTAGAAAAGTCCTTTGCACTGCCTACAGCTATTATGTTCTTACAACCCTTTGGTTATCTCTTCCGGGATCTGGAATTAGGACATATCCTTGATCTCATACATGACAGATGTATGGGTCAGTGGCATTGCCACATTTTGCACTTCTATTGCATGTGTTAACAACTGTTTATTTGAATCTAGTACTATTCCCCTGTCAAAGGCAAGTAACCTTGGATATGTCACCACACACACCAGTATTGCTCCATGTTTCAAAACGTATTCCTGCACAAACCAGGAAGCAATGTTTGTGGCTCTCACAGTGTCATTGATGCGTTTTCATCTGGCAACATTCATCTCTGATCATCTGGCAACCATCCATCCTCTTGATCATCTTGATGGGAACTTTTATCGTGAAAGGTTAAAACTACCTCCTTTCCTTGTTTACCATGAGGTCTTGGAATTGTGACTGACTCTGAACTTTGATTGTCGTACCTGAAAGGATCATCATCTTTTATGCAGATGTGACATCTTCCAACTTGTCTTACCAACTTGGGAATACTGGCCTAATAACTGAAATTAGGCTTCCACTTGTGAACTTCAAATAAACTGTATTCATTCCAGCCAATTAAGATTCTACAATCAAGCTCATTGTTATGCATGCTATGAAGCAAGTCTGGGGTGGGGGCAATCCCCTAACTTCAGCAAGAAGACCCTTCTTCATACAATCAAGAATTCCATTTTCTTCCCTGCTTGATTTTCCAAGCCCGGTTGGCACTTGATACAAACTGAGCACTGTCATTAACTTTTACACTTTCTGCGGCCATATGATCATCTTCAACTGAACACTGTTGCTATTCCCTTGTGAAACTCAATGTGCAATCCAATGCACCCCCTACTGAGGCCTCTGAAAATATTGCTGCCTCCTGAATATTTTAATCTACCTTTGGAAATTCTGAATGCATTGAATTTGAACTATGAATCTTCTTCTAAGACTTGAAGAAACCCTGGATTTATCCATGGAACTGTTTGTAATTTATGGCTTGTATACATTGACATTTCGTGTCCTGTTCAACTTACCAACTGACAAATGCCATTCTTCAAGATGGTATATTCTGCTGATGTGGAATATTGTGTGGTGACCAACTATACATTTTTCTAATATGGACTAAAGTTATGCAAAATAATTTTTTTCTAACTTCTATTTTTACTCCCTAAACAGGTAGCAGGTTTTACGGTAATCACACATGTTCCCATCCCAGAACCAGATACCATTAAGTCTAGTCCTAACTATCTTGATGCTCTATGTCAATTTTTACTTATTTTTAATATCCATACAGGCAACTTAAGTTTGTCTCTTCAATTTCTTCCCAATAGGACAGATACACACCTGATACATATACAGTATCAGTAATTACTGATTGTTTTGATATTGGAAAATCCTGTTGTGAATTTTTATTCCAAAATGTTTATAATAATACAAGGTTTACTAACATTTTCCCTTATAATTACATTTTGTTCATAAAGGAAAACCCTGAAACATCACTGTGATCAGTTAAAAATTTCCACTATCATGCTCATGCCTGTAGATGAATGGTGCCTAGCCATCATCTTTTTGTTGTGTTGCCACTTTTGCAATTAGGGCAACAAAGAAGGGACTGTTGCATCTGGGTTATGCCCCCCTATCATCCCACATACACCTTAAACTGTGATACTGCTATTTTGCACTAACATATAGATTTAGGCATCCATCATATAAGCATGAGTGCCAGGAATATACTTTGCTACTAATATTTTCAATTGTTTAGTTCCTTTTATAGGATTAGATCATGCATGATTATTATACCTCACTATAATGCTTTATGTTTGTATTTTACATATGTTCCATACATAATCTACCTAATTACTGATATGATGACTCTGCAGGATCATCAGTGATTATTGTATACCTATATTCTCATATAATTATATGTAGTGTGTGTTTTACACTCAGGCAGATATACCATGTGTAATAGAGCGCTGTTAGCACTTCTCTTTGTCTAAGCAAGCTGACAGACAGAAAACCATTGTTATGTCTTAATGAATACATAAGAAAGAAATGCCACGTGTAATAGAGTCCCATCAGCATTTCTTTTGTCCAAGCTACAATGTTAACTGAAGCATATTCTATGTCTCATATGATACTCATTAGTAATTTGGTCTCCTAAGTCATCATCCAATGGAGAATGACTAGGACCAATACATATTGTTTCTCATATCTGTAACTATAAGGTAATCTCTGTTGCTATTCTGTTATCTGTAGTATATAGCCTTCTGTAACCTAGTTCCATGGAGGAGAGAACAAGATCTTGGAGAACCTAAGATCCTAGAAATACTGGAGATTATTTACATTCTTCAGGAGAGTGGTGAGAAACCCATCTCCCTTGTGATTTTCTTTGTCACATGCTTGGCGTAAGTAGTATAATAAACATTTAATAGTACTCTTGCTTGGTTACAAATGTTTCTTGGCAGACTCCGAAGACATAAGAATCTGTATGATTAGTATTATTATTTACTCTACACACTAAGAGTGCTTAGGCAACAGGGTACAATTGATGACATACCCTCATTTAAATACCTTGGTGTCTGGATTGATCAGCACCTTGGCTTCTCTCAGCACATAGATGCAATTCACAAAAACTCCATCCCATGTTCAGTGTCCTTTATAGGAACAAAAGCTGCATCCCTATACCTGCTCACTGAGATATCTCTAAGATGATTCTTCCCATCTTTGATTATGGTGACATTGTCTATGGTGCTGCACCTAAGTCCACATTGTCCAGACTGGACCCCCTCTTCCACTCCTTCTGCCATTTTGCCTTGGCCTGCTCACCCCTTACTCACCACCACTATTCTCTTTACTCTGCTCTCTCCCTTCCCTCCTTGGATGATCACCATTTAACCCACTATGATTCCTTCATTTCTAAATTCTGGTTGGCTTCTCTACCCCCTTACCTCAGTTTGATTCTTTCTCCTTTGCCTCCCTCCTCTTACTCACCCCATAAATCTGGCTATTGCTCCCTACTTCTCCACCTCATAAATCCCTCGTTGGACAAATTGCTTTTTCTTACCACTTACCTAATATCAGGAACTCTCTTCCATTATCCATTCACTCTGCTTCCTCCAAATGCTATCTTTCCTCTTTACTCCATGCTCACTGTGCTCCCTCCTGCAAATGTCCATAGCCCAATATCCTGCGTCCTCCTTCTTTTTCTCTTTTTCCCTACCTACTTCCAGTCTTCTACTGCCTACTCTTCTCTGTACCCTTCATTGTACTCTTCCACATATTCTAACCTCTATACTCTTCCTCTCCCCATCTCTTCCCTCCATTCCTCTCCCCACCCTACCTTATCCTCCCACCCACCCTCCCTCCCTCCTACCTTCTCCTTCTCTATTACCTCCTCCTTCATATTACCCTCCAATTTTACCTTCGCCACTTCCCACTCTTCCTACCTACATTCCTACATTCCTATGTTCCATTTTCAGAAGTTCAGCCTGGGAGTGCCTGGTGCCTCACACTCCTGATTTAATCTAATTGTACTGTTATTAATTTATGACTATGCTATGCTGAGTATAACTGTACATTATTATGCTTCTTTATTATTACATTTTGTGCTTACTATTTGTTATTATGTACTTATTCCATCTCCCCTTCCCCATGACACATCTGGAAATGAGCTGTATGGCTCATAATGTCTTTCCTTGTAAATCACTTTTAAATAAAATAAATTTAATTAGATAAAACATGTTCTTGATTGCATTAAAAAAAGCAATGAAGTATTTTAATAGGCTCAGTGCATGCATGCTATACAGCAGAATCACTTGATAAGACATAACAAAAATTCCCCCAGAAGACAAACATAATTGCGAAAACTAATGAAAAATAATAAAAAGAAATTATGATTTTTTTTCTTCAGTTCCTGAGATACTTGGGAAATCATAAACACTGTCATGAAAAATCCAGCATGAAGAAAATTGTCTGAAGTTGTGAAACATGATAAAACAGTGAGGAACATGAGTCTAGAAACCCGTCATCACATGTATTTTGCACTGCAATTAAATTCTTACATGGAAAAATAATATGAAAGTTACGTCTCATCTCATACATTGCACAAAGAAATTAAAGACTCATGCTCTGAGCTGGAAGGGCCTTGTGTGAAGCAAGTTATGACTCTACTTTCTCAAAAACATAGGAAATTCACAGCAAAAAACTATGTTAATTCATATGTTAGGTTACAAAGCCACAGAATCTGGGAAATGTGGCATGAAGAGTTTTTGAACTCTACCACCCACCCTGCTCCTCCAGTTCCTAGCTCTATGACTCAAGGCCAAGCTACAGATCCAGGGACATGCCTTCCAGATCAGCTACTTCAGGCTGCAGACAAAAAGCAAGCAGTCCTGCAATCCAGTGAAGGTGTTTCATTTAGTGCAAATTTACAAAGGGCAAAAACCTGCAAGGTACATACATCCAACCTCCACAGACCAGTGCCAGCACTTTGAGGTGATAACCACTTCATCCGGGGGCATAGCCTGTATCTTAAAGCCATCCACTATAAGGCACATAAACTGTAGATGACGTAAGAGGAAACACCGAAACATAGACTTTGATGGCAGATAAGGACCACTTGGCCCACCTAGCCTGCCCATTTCCCTACCTATTGGATAAGCAGCAGATTTTAGTTAACCAACAGCCTATTTCTTCCAACCCCCCACAATAATTGCCTTATGTCTGTCCCATGCATTCTTGAATTTCCCCATTGTTTTTGACCCCACAACCTCCTCAGGAATGTCGTTCCATGTGTCCACCACCGTCTCTAAAAAATGCTTCCTTACATTGCCCCTGAGCCATCCCCCCCTCTATCTTCAAATTGTGTCCCCTTGTTCTTGCAACTCTCTTTTTCTGAAAGATGCTACCCTCTTGAACTTTATTGATTCCCTTGAGGTACTTAAATGTTTATATCATGTCCCCCTCCCCTTTCCTCAAGGGTATTCATATTAAGCTTCCTTAATCTCTCTTTGTATGGCTTCTGGTGCAGACCTTGCACCATTTTAGTTGCCCTCCTCTGGACTGCATCCATCCTGCCTATGTCCTTGTGAAGATGGGGTCTCCAGAACTGGATGAAGTACTCCAGATGGGGTCTCACCAACTGTCTGTACAGAGGGATAACAACTTCCTGTTTTCTACTGGTGATGCCTCTCTCTATACATCCTAGTGTCCCCCAGCCATCCCTACTGCCTTCTCACATTACTTGCTAACGTTTAGGTCATCTGATATGACTACCCCAGGTCCCTTTCCATTGTTGTTGTTGTTACTACCTCCCCCTCATTGTGTACTCTTCCCCTGGGTTTTTGCTTCCCAGGTGCATTACTTTGCATTTCTGTGCATTGAATCTAAGCTGCCATTCTTCTGACCATTCCCTCAACCTTGCCAAATCCCTTCTCATCCTCTCCACCCCCAATTGTGTAGCAACCCTGTTGCAGATCTTTGTGTCATCTGCAAAAAGGCATACTTTTCCTTCCAGTCCTTCTGCAATATCACTTATAAAGACATTAAAAAGGACCAGACCCAGTACTGAACCCTGTGGTACCCAGCTAGTAACCCCCCTTTCTTTGGAGTGGACTCAGTTTACTATTACCCTCTGTGTCCTGTTGTCCAGCCATTGTTTTACCCAGGCTACCACTCTGGGACCCACTCCCAAGCTGGCTAATTTGTTTATTAATCTTTTGTGTGGGACTGTGTCAAATGCCTTGCTAAAGTCTAGGTAGGCCTTGTCCACAGTCCCTCCCTGGTCTACTACTTTGGCTACCCAGTCAAAGAAATAAATTAGACTAATCTGACATGACCTTTCTGCTGTCAATCCATGCTGCCTTGGGTCCTGTACCCCACTAGCCTCTAGGTACTCAACAGTTCTTTCCTTCAGAAGAAATTCCATCATTGTCCCTACCACTGAGGTCAAACTGCCAGGTCTGTAGTTTCCCGCCTCTGTCTTGGTCCCACTTTTCTGAAGGGGAATCACATCCACCTTTCTCCAGTCCTTAGGTACCACACCATCCTCCCATGATTTGTTAAAAAGGGTAGTCAGTGGTATCACTAGTTCTCCCTTTAGTTCTTTCAGAATTCTGGGGTGAATCCCATCAGGCCCCATTGCTTTGACCACCTTTAGTTTTAGGAGTTCTTTCAGAACCCTTTCAGCTGTGAAAGGACTGGTAACTCCTCTATTTAAAGTGCTTCTATTGATTGGATTAGGTGCCTCCCCCTCCTCTTCTTTTGTGAATGCTGAGCAGAAGTATTCATTCATTATCCCTGCTTTTTCACTGTCCCTCTCTGTCCACCCACCATCTGCTTTATTAAGCCTCACTATCCTTCCCTTTGTCTTTCTTCACTCCCTAATGAACCTATGAAAGATTTTTACCCCCTTCTTACCCGAGTTGGCTATCTTTTCCTCAGTTTGGACCTTTGTTATTCTGACTGCCTTCCCCGCGTCCTTCTGCTTTAACTGGTATAGTTCTCTGTCCTGCTGCTTCTACGTTTCCGTATACTTCCTGAATGCTATCTGTTTCTCCCTAACCTTTCCTTCCACCTCTTTTGAGAACCATAGTGTTTTTTCTTTCATTTTGATTTGTTTATTTGCTTCACACAAAGACTTGTTGCCTCTGAGATGACAGTTTTGATGTTTCCCCATTGTTGCTCCACTCCTCTTTCTTGCCTGTTTGCTAGTGCTCTTCTGAGGTACGCTTCCATTTTACAAAGTCAGCCCTCCTAAAGTCCAGTACCCTCACTTTTGTATGGCTTGACTCTGTAGCTGAGTTTATCATGAACCACACTGTTTGATGGTCACTTGTTCCCAGATGGCTACCCACTTCTAGATCTGAGATCCTCTCTCTGTTCCCATTTAAGAGTGCCAGGTCTAAGATTGCTCCCTCCTGAGTGGGTTCCAACACTAGCTGTCTGTGGCATGCCCCCTGTAGGGCATTGAGAATAATCCTGATCTTGGATGTGGCTGCAGAAAAGGTGCTCCAGTTAACATCTGGCATATTCAGGTCCCCCGTCAACAATATCTCCCCTTTCTCTGCCATCCTAACGATGCCTTCTATCATTTCCTTGTCCATTTCCTCCTCTTGAGATGAGGGTCTGTATACAACCCCTGTGCAGATTGTGGTGTCATTTTCAGTCTCTAGGGTGACCCACAGTGCCTCCTCTCCTCTCTATTTACCCTTTTGTTCCATTGCTTTGATCCCTTCCCTTACATAGAGAGCTACTCCTCCTCCTCTTCTTCTACCCATCCTGTCTCTCCTGTAGATCGTGTATCCTGGTATGTTCATATCCCAATCATGGTTCTCTGTGTACCATGTTTCTGTGACTGTCATGATATCCAGGCGTCCCTCTTCCATCAAGGCCACCAATTCAGGGAGCTTGTTACCTAGCCTATGGGCATAAGTACTCATTACCCTCCATTTTTTGATGGCCTTGCCCCTTTTTGCCCCATCCCTGCCCTTACTACCTTTGCCTTTTTCTCCATTTACCCCTGCCCTTCTCCCTATTGACTTCTCTATCTTGGTGTTTACCTCACTAACTACCCTGATTTTTTTTTGTGGGGGGTCCAGGATTTCCTTGCTCCTTTTCAGTGCCCCCCCTTTGGCTAGTTTAAATGCTTGCCAATAAATCATTTAAACTTATCACCTAGGATCCTTGTTCCCCTCCTGGACAGATGCAGACCATCACACCAGTATAGGTCTGCATCCCTCTAGGTGGACCCCCAGTCCCCAATGAAGCCAAAACCTTGAGCTGTGCAGCAGTTTTTCAACCACTGAGTGAATCCCATGGTGTGGCGCACCTAGCCTCACCCATGTCATAGACAGGAGCACCTCCGAGAAGGTTATCATGCATGCTACCTGTCTAAGGTCTCGCCCCAATTCCACAAACTCCTCCTGCACTGCTCTGATCCCTTTTCCAGCCAGGTCATTTGTCCCTAGGTGAACAAAGACATCCAACTCCCTACCCTGTGCAGCTGCTCCTGCAATCCTGAGGATTTGCTCCCTGTCCCTCCAAGCCATGGTGCCAGGCAGGCACCCTACCTCCCTCTCCCCTCCCTCCCCCAGTTTTACCCTCCTAACAATGGAGTCCCCCACCAGGAGTTTTTTCCTTCCCCTGTGGGGTCCCATGCCACCCTCCTGTGGGTCTCCTCTGTGGAGGTTCCCAGCATCCTCTTTGGTCTCCATTGTGGGTGCCTCCATAGAGGAACCAAACTGAGCCAGAATGGTGTATGAATTGTGGAGAGGTACAACTGGAGGGAGGCACCTCTGTTCCACCACCCTCACTCTTCCTAACCCCACTGTGGTCCAACTGCTCCTCTTTCTTGGCAACCTCTAAAGCAGCAGCGGTGGCCCTGGTGGTCCCTGGTTGGGAGAGGAGGTTCCCTGAATCCTGACCAACTCTGCCTGGAGATGAGCAGCCTCCTTCCTCAGCCCAGAGAGGTGCCCACAGATGGGTCAACACTGCATCCTCCAGAACAGCTCCTGGAAGACTGCTGCTCCACAGCCACTGCACTGCACCACTCCCATCATGTTTTATTTGTGGCCCCTTAACTGTTGTTTTGTATGCATACTCTTTCCTTTCTCTGTTTATTTTTTTTTTATTTTAATAAAAAATTAAAAAAAAATCCCTACTTTCCTACTGCCTCTGTGCCCTTAGAGTTCCTGATCTTCCTGTTCTGGGACAGGGAGTTCCTATATTACTTAGTAGTTTTCTCCTTACTTGCTCAGAGTCATACCTCCAGCAGCTTAGGGGGGATGGAGAGCTACTCTTTTTCTACTAGGATGGTGAATCTTTTGTGCCTCTGTGATCACTCCCTTCCTGCTCCCAAACCAGAAGTTCCTGTTGTCAGTCAAATCCTGCGCCTATAAAAATAGAATTAGCTAAGGGTGGAGGTGAGGGAGGGAGGTAGGGCAATATGTTCCCAGTAGAGTAGTAAAATTCTAACAGCACCTCCTTCTTCTTGCTGTTCTCTGCCAAAAGCTAACTAGGGCAGCTTTTTTGTAACCAGTGGAATCCAAACATCTGGCTTCCTGTTACCTAAGGCACTCCTCCTAATTCACATTTTGCTTCTTCACTTAGCTAACTGCACAGATAACAATTCCCTCCTTACCCAACTCAAAAAAACACACTGACTCTTTTTTTTTGTTTTTACCCTAAATTGAAGGTCCCAATAGTAGAGTTCTAGTTCTCTAATCCCAGTAGAGTAGTAAAGAGTAGTAAAGTTCTAACAGCACCTCGTTCCTCTTGCTGTTCTCAGTCCAAGCCATACACTTCATACTTTATACTGAACTGACTTAAGGACTTATTTCTAAATGATAGTAATTAAATCAAGGTAAGCTGATTCAGTTGTCCCAAAATAACATGTGGTTGCTGTTGGTCATGAAATGTATTAAACATAGAGAGCTACAAAGACGTATAGAGTGAGCCAGTCAATGCTGGTAGCAAGGGTTACTTTCAGTAGGTACATAAAGATGCAGAGGGAAGGGAGTAGGGAGATGTACCAGGAAAAGCAGAGGGAAGCAGGGAAAGCGGTGAGGGGCACAAAAACACAGACTGAGAAAATAATTGCCAAAGGGATAACTAAGGAGGATAAGACATGTTTTAGGTACATGAGTGAAAAGAGGAAGGCACTAGTACTATGAATTGTCAGTTGTAATTAATAGATAAACCAAAAAGACTGACTAAAATAAATGAGGTTAAGATATGTTGTTTCAAATTGTATAATTAAGAGGCACTTATTCATAGACTACCACAGATAAAATCCCTTCCTTAGACATGGCTATAGAGGAATTTTCAAATGCATTCATGCAAGTGTGTAATAATTTGGCTCCTTTTAAAAAGCAGAAACAAAAGAAGAAACATGTTTCCTGGACTGGAAAAAAGTAACAAAGGAAATTAGAGTGAAACAAAGACAATGGAAGATTTTAAATAAAAAGTTTAAAATCTGAAGATTGAGAGAAATTTAAGGTGAAACATAGAAACATAGAATTTGATGGCAGATAAGGACTGCCCAGCCCACCTAGTCTGCCCACTTCCCTACCTAATGGATAAGCTACAGATCCTAGTTAACCAATAGCCTACTTTCTCCTACCCCCACAAGAATTGCCTTATGTCTGTCCCATGCATTCTTGAATTCCCCCACTGTTTTTGACTCCATGACCTCCTCAGGAAGGCTGTTCCATGCATCCACAACCCTCTCCATGAAAAATACTTCCTCACATTACCTCTGAGCCATCTCCTCTATATTCAAATTGTGCCCCCTTGTTCTTGCATATCTCTTTTTCTGAAAGATGCTACCCTCTTGGACTTTGTTGGTTCCCTTGAGGTACTTGAAAGTTTCTATTATGTCCCCCCTTTCCTCAAGGGTATACATATTAGGCTCCTTTAGTCTCTTTGTATGTCTTCTGTTGCAGGCCCTGTACCATTTTGGTTGCCCTCCTCTGGATGGTCTCTACCCTGTCTATGTCTTTGCAGAGATGGGGTCTCCAGAACTGGATTAAGTACTCCAGATGGGGTCTCACCAACTATCTGTACAGAGGGATAACAACTTCCTGTTTTCTACTGGTGATGTCTCTCCCTACGCATCCCAGTATCCCCCAGCCCTCCTTACTGTCTTACTGGCCAAAAATATACTGAATTAGAAGAGTAAGAAAAAGAAAAGACAATATTATAATAAAAAGTTAATGAGACCACAGATCCTAAAATGTGTTAGCAATGCAAGGCAATCTTTATTATAGTGTGCCCTATCCTGAATGCTCAGGGCGCTGCACATAAAACAAATCAGAAAATGCAGAACAGGCTACAACATTACTGAACACATTAAAATATAAACACATATGGCAAAAACCAAGCAGATCTGAGATTAACTAGCTGGGTAAAGCCTGTTCAAATAAAAAGGTCTTCAGAGAGGATTTGAAAGCCTCCATCAAGCTGGCCAAGCAAATGTACCCAGGAAATGAATTCCACAGTACTGGAGCTGGCACTGCAAAAACTATGTCTCCTGAGAGTATCATCTGGTAAGGGGAAAAGGAAGCAGGCCCACATTGGTGGAATAGAGGGGCAAAATTGATGGTAAGGGATAATGAGATCTTTCAAGTAGTCTGGTCTCAAATCATGTAGGGCCTTGTAAGTTAATGAGCATATCTTGAAGGTGATGCACCACACAAAGGCTGCCAGTGCAATGCCCTCAAGATCAGTATGATGTTTCCACTCTGTGGGGAGCCCATTATAAGCTGTGCTGCAGCATTCTGCATCAGCTGCAGGCATTGCATCATGCCTCCAGATAATTCTAAGTAAAGAACATTCCAGTAGTCCAACCTAGAGGTGATGAAAGCATGGATGATTGTCACCAGATCCACAGGGGCCAGATACAGCTTGATCCTGGCAATGTTTTGGAGATGGCATAAATCAGATCAGACCAGAGCTGACACTTGCTCTAGTGTCAGTCTGCGGTCCAAAATGACCCCAAGATCCTTAACCACATTAGCAGTCATGAGAGATTGACCACATACTGAAGGAAGAGCCAGACCTACCACTGCTGCTGAGCTCCAGCATCTCAGCTCAATCACCATGACTGCTGTCTTTCCTGGGTTGACAGACAACCAATTTGAGGCCATCCAGTCATTTATTTTGGCAAGACATCATCCCAACACCAAAGCCACATGATCTGCACCAGGAGAACAGGACATGCACAGCTGAATACCAATGAAACTCAACACTGTATTGTTTAATGATCTTCTGCAAAAGCAACATCATACTGATCTTGAGGGCACTGCACTGGTGGCCTTTGTGGTGGTGCATCACCTTCAAGATATGCTTGTTAACTTACAAGGCCCTACAATTAGTACAACAACCCACAAGAGACAGGTCTAGCCTAGCTCTAGTACTGACTAATGGGGAAAGGATCACAGACCTCCAAGTAGAAAATCTAAAAAAGAACATAACAACACTAGAGATCAGATCAGATGAGCAAGAAAATCGCTCAAGATGTAAAAATGTCAGGATTTATGGCATGTTAATGAGATGGGAGAAAAACTCTAGAGTGGTGGACATTGTTAATGAATTCTTTTCTTGCTTACATGTACAGGAACAATCTCTACCAGTTCTAGATAGAACACATTGATAGTCATACAGAAAGGACAATGTGTCATGCCTAGTAATGGTTAAATTTTTGACATTAGCAGGAAAAGATAGTGTGATGCAAGCGTTCTACAAAAATAAGAACTTTAAGCATAAGGATCAGACTATTTACATGAAACATGATTTTTCAAAGAATCTGTGGGACATGAGAAGGAAATATTCAAATTTACAGCAATTCTTGTGGAAGGGAGGGTGGAGGCATTTATCATGTTCCCTGCAAAACTTAAAGTGTTGGTAAATGGTCAATCATGGTTGTATTGTGACGTGAATGAGGCCTTATCAGACCTTAATACCAAACATGTTTACCAAATATGAGCAAGGTTAAGGAGATCACAAAAGAAGCACTCAGAATGGCTGCCCAGTGATTGAAGGTTAAGGAGATCGTTGGGAGGACACTATATTATATTATATTATATTATGGGAACTTGGAGGGGGGGAGGACTAGTCTGGGAATGGTCATTTGTACCCAAGGGATTCACAGATTATGCCAGAATTGGGTATTTGGCATGGGGGGATGAAAATAAAAGGAATAAAGGGGAAAATACATCTGATGGATGGGAAAGGGTTGGGGAGATTTTTTTTTAACATTTACAGGGATTATTTCAGGACAGGAATTTAAGATTAGATAGAGAACAAGAGTTGGAAAGAATAACTACCATACGGCTTTTACAATGGCAGGACTAATTTTGTGCAGCTCTTGGAATTTAAATGGATTACATTCTCTTATCAAAAGATATAGAATCGTCAACAAGATAAAAACATGAAATTAGATAAAGTTTTCATACAGGAAATAGTCCTTAATGAATCAGAAATTAAAAAACTGGAGGAGATAAAAGACATTTCCAGAATATTATATTCCACTGATTACAAAAAAAGGAGTGCAGGTGTTGCCATTGTATTTAGTACATTTTTCAAATGGAAAATTATTGATCAGGTCAAAGACACAAATGAAAGAATTATTTTGGCCAAAATAGAGCACTTTGGAAGGACATTAATGATAGGATCTATTTATGCTTCGTTTATAGGATATGAAAATTTCATGGCAGAAACTATGAAATTGTTGAGTATCTAGAATGCTCCTCTCATTATGGTGAGTGGAGATTTCAATGCAATGTGTGACCCCTTGTTGGATAGATCTTCCCAACTGCTTCAATGGGATGAACATAAATCAAGATTGCTGATTAACTTTTTAGCATCCTTTAATTTGGAGGATCTGTGACGTGTTCTTCATGGAAATGAAAGTGATTATACCCACAGATCAGCCAGATAGAAGACATATGCCAGACTAGATTATATTTTGGTATCAAAAGAACTTCTGATTGAATGTGTGGCAGTGGCTGCAACTATAGAAATGTTAACGATTTCTGATCATAACATGATATCTACTAAACTATATGTTGACTTCCAAAAGAAACCTAACAATTTGAAATTTAATAACAGTGTACTAGAAGACAAGGGATTCATCATTAAAATAACAAAAGATATCCAAAACCTCATAGAAGATAACTTAATAAAAGCTAATAATATTATAAGTTTCTGGGATGCTTTAAAGGTGACTATTCGAGGACAAATAATTTCAGAAACAATATGGAGGAAAAAAACAAACAAAAAATAAACAAAAAGAAGTTGAACAAAAGCTAAAATTATTAGAACGGGATATTAAAATGGGAACTTGAATAAAAAAGAAGAGTATCAGGAATGAAAGAAATTTATGGAAAATTTAGACATAAAACAAATGAAAAAAAAAACTGGGCTCAGGCCAATAGTTTTTGGAAAAACAATAGTGAAAAAATAGGTAAACAATTAGCAAAACAGACTCAGAGTAGCAGAAAGTAAAGTAGAAATAGTAGCTATAGAGAATACTTCCCAGCAATTAGTGACAGATATAGAACAGATCAAAAATGATTTTTTTTTCAATTTTATCAAACACTTTGCACGTCAGAATGTCATATGACCATACAGGATATTGAATATTATCAACAATTCTCTAGATGCCCGATTTCCACACAAGAAGTAGATCTTTTAAAGAACATAACAGCAGACAAAGTTCTAGAAACCATATACAACATGAAAAAGGGAAAAACTCCTGGATTGGATGGGTACACTTTGCAATATTATATAACATTAAAGGATACTTTAATACCATTATTAGTATCATTGTTCACCCAAATAATGACAGAGAGTCAGATTCCATTCTCCTTTAATCAAGTCGATGTTGCTTTAATCCCAAAACCTGGAAAGGATCATCTTGAAGTAGTTAACTACCCTCCGATAGCTATATTAAATATAGATTATAAGATATATACAAAAATATTAAATAATAGACTGGTTAAACTATTAAACTCCCTTATTCATGCTGACCAAGTGGGTTTTATTCTGGGAAGATCTATCTAATCGGGGGTATATAGGATCCACTTTCTGACTGATACAGAGTATTTAAGAATCCACCATTTTTCTTTCTTTGGATGCAACTAAAGCATTCAATATGTTGGAATGGAATTAATTGTTCAACATGTTAAGAGGTTACAAAATTCCAGACAAATTTAATAATTATGCAAGAACTCTGTACAGGTCACCTACAGCAAAAATTAAAATAAACGATTCTTATACAGATTTTTTTCAACTGAAAAGAGGAGTCAGACAAGGCTGTCCCCTGTCACCTATTTTATTTATATTGGCCTTAGAAATATTGCTAAATAAAATGAGAAAAACTCCAATATTAAAGGCATACAAACTGGGGAAGAAATCACAAAAGTCAATGCATATGCAGATGACTTATTGCTTACAAGGAAGGATCCAATAAATAGCTTAAAGGAAAGAAAAAAGACTGTTCATAAATTTCATAAACTATCAGGATATAAAATTAATGAAACCAAATCTGAAATTATAATCTTTGGAAACATTTCCAGGGATAGAATAAAAGAGAGCTTTAATGTTTCTATTAATGATACTGGTATGAGATATCTGAGTATAGAAATTACAAATAAGATCCATACCTACTATCCTGAACATTTTGAAATACTTTATACCACCCTAAAAGATAAATTACAAGGTTGGAGCAAAATTCCTATGTCCCTATGAGGCAAAATTCAGGTGGTAAAAATGTTGGTTATTTCACTGCTTTCCTACAGACTACAAACTATAATAACTCCTATTCCAAAAGAATGGTTTCTTAAGATTAACAAAATTATATCTCACTTTATTTGGAATTACAAACCTCCAAGGATAGTGTGGAAAAAATTGTGTTTACCCAAGGATGTAGGAGGGATGGCTTGTCTGATGTATGGAAATATTGTTTAGCATATATTATGAAAATGGCAATTAATTGGTCTCAGATGGAATTATATCAAGTTAAAATGATCAACATATTAATTGGACATATAAACAATGCCCCCTACGTTATAAGGGCACTACTATATTGCAGTATAATTAAGAGTATGGCAGGCATAGGTCATAAATTAGGAGAGACAACAGGTTGGATCCTCCATTGTTCCCCCAGGGCTAAGATATGGGAAAACCCCAAATATACTTTATCGGGAAAATATTTAAAAGACAAAAATTGTCAAAGAAGAGATTTAATACCTGGCATACATTAATTAAAACATAGTAAAATGATAGCCTGGGATGAGATTAAGAGGAGATATGATTTAGGGAAAGAGGATAGAATGTTTTATTATCAATCATATAGTCTGTTTAAAAAAAATATTCTAGATGGGAAAGAGCCCCTAACAGTAAAAAACTTGATTGGTAACTATATCAACTATTGGAAAATGGTAATAAACAGAAACCAAAAGTTTTCCAATGGATAATTAAACAACTAACAGATTTGGTTCATACATTAATAATAAGGCGATAAATAAATGGGAAATGGAGCTTAAGGAGACCTTCACAGAACTTCAACAGTTATAAGCATGCAAATACATCCAGGACTATAATTTATAAAGAGATAAGTCCATTCAATTTAAGATTCTCAATAGATCTTACTATACGCCATACAGACTTTATAAAATGAATATGGTTATATCATCATCTTGTTGGCATTGTGGACATCAAAATGCAGACATGCTACATGTTGTTTTGGGAATGCCAACTATGTAGAAGTTGGTGGGCACAGTCCTTTATATTCTTAAATCAGATAGGGGCTGAAACAACAAATTATAATGATTAACAAAGTCACTGTATTAAAAATGTTCGGTGGCTTACATTTGGAAAAACAACAAAAAATATTATTGAAAGTTAACTTTATGGCTATCAAAAGACATACTTAAAAACTGGAAAGAACAATCTAATGTGCTACCTTTCCTAAATTGGGAAAGAGTTTGGTCCCTATATGAAAAGAAACACATGACTGGACCCCGGCTGAATTTCTATAACCTGAAGGGTAAGGGGGAACAAAAAAGATATTGTAAGGTTTTTATATACTATAGCTACAATTTTTGTTACATCCTATCCATTTGGAAATTTATAAGTCATAATTAGATTTGTATTTGTAAGACTTATGTATGTAATATCTATTTAATCACCCTACCATATACTCTTCTGTTGTACACCAGATGTATCAAGACTTATGTATTTATATTTTATTCAAAATCAATAACAAATATTTTCTAAAAACCAAAAACAAAAAAAACTGATTTCCAGGTAGCAGGTCACCTGGGGGCCAGTGACCATCACATCGTATGGTTTAGTTTGGCTACTAGAACTAAATCATCCCATTCCAAGGCAAAAATATGGGACTTCAGAGGAGATGACTTTGATAAGATGGCCAACAGAGTTAAGCTAGCCCTGGCAAGAACAAATATAGGTGAGGGTGGTACAGGCAAAGTGGGCAAGCATTAAGAATACAATACTTGAAGCAATATTGTGTTAGGGGGAAAAGCAAGAGCAAAAGAAGGAGGAAATCACTCTGGTTCTCAAAAACAGTAGCAGAAAATGTCAGAGCAGAAAGGTTTGCCTTCAGGAAATATAAGGGAATGCAGCGGGACAAAGATATGGAGACATACCAAACTTCCCTAAGGGAAGCAGGGAAGGCAATAAGGCAGGCAAAGGCCCAAACTGAGGAAACACTAGCATGAACAGTAAAAGAAGGGGAGAAGACTTTCTATAGCTACATTAGTGAAAGGAGAAAGTCCAGAGGGGGTATTGCTTAGATCAAAGGGGATAAGGAGGAGTGTGTGGAGGAGGACCAAGGAAAAGCATCTATCCTAAATAGATACTTCTGCTCAGTATTTACTAAGGAGAAGGTAGGGCAGGGCCCACAGCTCAGCACCATGGACACAGGGTGGAGGGAAGTGTGCACAAGTCCCCTCACAAAAGAAAGGGTCCTACAAGAGCTCACTAAGCTCATGGTAGACAAGGCAATGGGACCTGATGGCATACATCCCAGGGTACTAAAGGACCTAAGGGTGGAACTAGCAATGCCATTATCAGAACTGTTTAGTGAGTCTCTGAGCACAGGAGAGGTCCCAGAAGACTGGAGAAGGGCTCATGTGATCCCACTCCACAAGAGTGGTAGCAGGGAGGAGGCAGGGAACTACAGACTAGTGAGTCTTACCTCAGTTGTGGGCAAGATTATGAAGGCACTCCTTAAGGAAATGATAGTGCAACATCTGGAATCCATAGGAGGGCAGGATCCAAGACAGCCTGGTTATACAACAGGAAGGTCCTGTCAAACTAATCTCATAAATGTATTTGACAGAGTAACCAGAGTGGTGGACCAAGGGGGCACAGTTGATGTAACCTATCTTGACTTCAGCAAAGCTTTTGATACTGCTCCACATAGAAGATTGATTATTTAACTGGGTAGGCTTGGGGTGGGTCAAAAGTTGGTCAACTGGGTGGCAAACTGGTTGGCAGGCAGAAAACATAGAGTAGTGGTAAATGGTATACAGTCAGAAGAGATGCAAGTCATAAGTGGGTTACCTCAGGGATCAGTCCTGGGGCTGGTCCTCTTCAATATCTTCATCAGTGACATTGCAGATGGACTGGAGGGTAAGGTTTGTCTGTTTGCAGATGACACCAAGATCTGCAATAGAGTAGATGATCCAGATGGGGTGGGCAGAATGAGAAGAGATCTGGATAAACTGGCAAAATGGTTGGAAGAGTGACAACTGGTGTTTAACGTAAAGAAGTGCAAGATCATGCACATAGGGAAGAGAAACTCTGAAGCCACCTATAGGTTGGGAGGGAAGTTGCTGGCAATCATGAATCCAAGGTACTCATCAACCCTGTTTGTCCCCATATCAGGCCATGGCCACTTGGTTCCCATCCCCCTCCCTCTCACCTAGTTCCTGTTCTATTTTATGTCCCCCTCCTGCATCCTCCCCCCCTCCATCTTCACCATAGTCCTTCTAGAATTCCCCCTCCCACCTAAAATTAGCTGTGTTTCCCTGGCCTGGACCAGGCATTGAAGATTTCATATATCCTTGCCATCCACTAATCAAGTAGTTATCCTTGCACTCTTGCCAGTTCCTCCCAGATAGTATTATGTACAAACTGCCTATATAATATGTTTGCCTCGATCTGTTGTAAGCCTTCTGTGTCACTGTTCTAGTTACCTGATACGGTTTTTATTATATATTTTTGTTGATTGTACATAAATGTATTTTACCTTGACACTGTTGTATATATATATGTATATACTGTACTGTGACCCAGCTCTAACCAGGTCCACCTTGCAAACTGAGCTTGCTCAATGGTCTTCGCCTGGATAAATAAAGATTTTGATTGATTTATTGACTGACAAGAGAAGAAAGAGACTTGGGCATGATCATCACAGATAACCTGAAATCATCCAAGCAGACCACTAAAGCAGTAGGTAAGGCTAGGGGGATATTGAGGTGTATAAGGAGGGGTATCACAAGCCGTAAGAGGGAGGTAACAATCCCTCTTTACAAGACACTGGTTAGGCCCCATCTGGAGTACTGCACACAGTACTGGAGGACACATCTGCACAAGGACATTAACAAAATGGAAGCAGTCCAGAGAATGGCAACCAAAATGGTGCAGGGACTGCATCAGAAAACATATGAGGGCAGATTAACTGAGCTCAATATGTATACCCTAGAGCAAAGGAGGGAGATAGGTAATATGATCAAAACATTCAAACATCTTAAGGGCATTAACAAGGTGAATAAGTCTAACACATTTCAGTATAAGAAAAATAGTAGGGCAAGAGGACACAACATGAGATTAGAGGGAGGACAATTAAGGGGTAATGTGAGGAAGTTCTTTTTTCATGGAAAGGGTGGTGGATGAATTGAGTGACCTACCTCAGGAAGTGGTAGATATGAATACAATGCAGGGCTTCAGATAGGCATGGGATAGGCATAAGGGAGCAATACAGATGAGTATGAATAGATAGGCCATTGACAGATTGAAGGCCTATGGCACATTCATTAGGTAGAAAAAATAGGCAGACTGGATGGGCCTTGCGGTTCTTATCTGCCATTAACTTCTATGTTTGTATGACACAGAGAATAACACAGGGGTGAGGTTCGAGCCTTGAGGGACTCCACAGGATACTGCAGAGGCCCCAGAGGTGAAATTATCTAGGGCAACCAGCTGGTTTCTCCCAGTTATATCGGACTCAAGCCAGCAAACAACTGTACCAATAATACCCACATAGTTCCTCAGGTGATCCAATAGCACCCCATGGTCAACTGTGTCAAATGCCAACAAGAGACCCAAAAGGAACAAATGGAAGACAGTCCTCAGTCCCTTGCTAGGAGGAGATCATGACTCACCCTGATGAGTGCAGTCTCAGTACTATGACTCATACTGGATTTCATACTGGATAATAGGAAAGTTAAGAAGGCACAGCCCATAAAAGCTTTCCCCATAATTCAGTGGCAGCAACCAAGGTTACCAACTTCCTTAATGTATTTATCTATTCTGGTCTTGAATACCTCCACATTCTCTGCATCGACTATTTCCTGGCGGTAATCTATTCCACATACTACTTGCACTATTTTTAAACCCATTTTTTCATATATTTGTCCTACACACTTTTTCATTCAACTGCCTATTATGTCCTCTCAGTTGATATTTTGGATCTCTAAATTCAATTTCCATTCTCATATTTTGATCCCCTAAGATTTTAAATAGAAACAACATGTCCTCCCTTTTTCTCATCTCCTCCAAAGACCACAATCCCAGCATCTCCAATCTCCCCTCATAATCCTGACCCTCACACCCTGAAATCATCTTTGTGTAAATCCTTTGAGGCCTTTCCACCATTTTAACAACTTTCACCAAATATGTACTCCATATCATTGAACAGTAGTCCGATAGAGGCTTCACTAAGGTCAAATATAACAACATCAGAACATCCTTACCTCTGGAGTGAAAACCTCATCTGATACTGTTTACTAAAAAACATTGCTTTATTAGATATATTTCTACATTGTATATCAGTCTTTAAATCACCTTGGATATAGATTCCCAGGTCTTGCTCACACTTAGATTCCTTTAGATCTATACCCTCCATATAATAATTTTGGTGAATGTTTTTCCTTCCTATGTGAATTATGATACATTTATCTTTGTTAAAATTCATTTCATTTTCATCTGCCCATTTCAAAATCTGTAATAAATCTCTTCCAAAACTTAACCTTTCATCAAATGTATCCACTACCCCTCCTATTTTCACATCATCGGCAAACTTCACCAACCTATTTTCGCTACCTATATCCAAGTCACTAATAAATAAGACAAACAGTAATGGTCCCAGCACCGACTCCTGGGGAACACCACTCCCCAACCTCTGAGGTTCTGATAACACTCCCCTAATCCTCACCTGTTGCTTTCTATTGGCCAACCATTGCTTTACCCATTTTATCCTTGAAAGCCTGACTGGAGATGTTCATAGAAGTAAGGAGTCTCCAGGCAGTCCATAGATTGCTCCAACACTACCTTCTCAATAACCTTGCCCAAAAAGGGAAGTTTAGAGACAGGTCTGAAATTTTACAGAATGTTTGGGTCTGAGGAAGACTTTTTAGGAGTAGCTAATCACAGCCTGTTTCAAGACAGATGGAAAAACACCCTCCCTCAAGGAACCACTGATGACCTCAGTGAACACCAGACCCAGGAACTCACCACAGCTAAGAAGCAGCCATATTGGTCCCAGGTCCAGCATACAGCTGGTGGGGTACAAACTAGAGACCACCCAGAGAACCTCAACCTTAGAAACAGGCCAAAACTAATCCCAGGCAGGCAGATCTACATCACTGATGGAGCGACCACTTCTGGTCCATGACAGGCCACTTGAAGAAATATCTGATCTAATAGAGGGCACCTTATCAAAGAAAAAGTGTAAAAAAACTCATCCCACATTTCTACTGAAAAAGCTCTGAATAACCAAAAACATGAAGGATTTAGCAGCCTGTCAAAGGTACGAAAAAGCTGAGCTGGACAATTTTTCCCTGCAGCAGCCGACCTTGACATGATCTCTGTCTTTCAGGATGATTGCCCATTGATACTCGTATAATGAGTCCTCAATGGCAACCTGTCCTCCACAGACCAGGAACTTCTCCAAGAATGCTGCAACTTCCATCCCTTAATTGGAAACTCATAACATTTTTTGAGAATCCAGTGAACACCGCTCCCCAATCCAAATGCAATCCGATGGTGTATTGCAAAATTCTAAAATTTTGGCAAATACACTAAATGATTATTGCACACGACTACCAGATGTAGTAATTCCTGATCTGAAAATTAATGTAGGGTCATTAAGAGCAGTTGGTGGGTGCAAAGTATCTGTAATGAATGGAAAGGGAAAGGATACAGTAAGCTATGTGTAGCCCACAGTATCTGTGACCAAAAGGCACTGTGACACTGAACCTCCGGGACAAAGGGCTTGGTGCAGCACATGAAGTTAGCTACCTCAGTAATAAAGTGTTCCTAGCTGGGTACCATGATTTACTTGAGAGGCATAGCCTTTCTGTGTTACCTCCGCTAAGGCGCTGCGTAAAAACTGTGCTTTTCTGGACTGGGTACCTCCTGTGGTCTATCCTCTTATGGCTGAAAGGGGATCCCTATCTGTGTGTGCTGTTAGATTATAGAGCATGGGAGCACCATGTGATGCTCCCAACCAATCACCGTGCTTCCTTTGGTTACAGGTGAAGTACTCTTATTTCCCTAAGAGTGTCTCATATGCTGCTCCTGCATAATGGGTTTCTGGTTAGTGCCTCTCACGCCACAGAAAAGATATTTTTTTAAAACAAATTGTGGCACAATCGAAAGTAAGGTTATGGGGCATTAAGAGGGCCTTTTACAAATATAAGTGTCATGTCTTGCATCCTTTGGGCACCAGAACTGCTCACCTTCAGTTTGCAGTTCTCATGCCCTATGCACAAGTATGGTGACACTTTTATGTCCATAGGAGGCCCTCTTGGTGCCCCTATTAACTTTTATTATAAATATGTCATATTGATGCTAAATATGTACCTGTGCTGGCTAGCATGGGACTTGTACAAAATTGCTAATCTATGTTAATCGATAATGTGATGTGACTGGGCCCTCGACAGGTTTTCATTCGGGGCTCCAACTATGTAAACCCCCTTCACCAATCTGGTATATGCATGCACCCTATAAATAAAAGTGTTAGTTTTTCAGGCAGCTTCAGTTTCAAGTGTGGTGCCCTGAAGTTATTGGTGGGAGAGGGGGACCAGAGAGTAAAGAACAGAAAAATATCTGAACTCTTGTTAACTGAGTTAAAGAGTTACTGCTCTCTTGCACAGTAGGTTCGGTGCTCAAATGGCCTGGGGCACTCTGCATCAATATACCCCAGGTGGAGACACCGTGCCTGTCATAAATATATTTTCACCTATACCCTAGAACTGTTAATGAACCCAGGCTGACCTCCTTGGTGTAAAAGGCCATCCTATCTCCTGAGGGTCCTGGTATGGCTTCTTGACACCATCACCATGGGGTGTGTGGGCATCTGTGCCCACAGCCCCCCAGAGCAGTGGTGCTGACCAGGCCATCACCAAAGCAATGGTTTGTTGCAGCATAAAACCCTCAACCCAAAGGCTCTTAACCCTCAGGTGTATTTGAAATCCCTGCTAGATGGCCCAGTCCATTAAAAGTTTTCCACAGCTTGGATACAAAAGATGCAGGTGCAGTGCAAGCTCTGGTGGGGGAATGGAAAGGGGGGGATGAACTGGGTTGGTAGGGAGCAGGTGACGCCCTGGGGTGAAATGGTGCCAGGACAGGGGGAATCCCTGTCTTGTTCACATACCCAAGGGCTCAGCAATTGATGCCAGACAGGAGTCGAGGTCTTCTTCAGCAACTCATCCAACCCGGCCGGTGTTATGCAATACCAGATCCATCAAAAACAAGACTGCTATTATAGCTTATCTTGTTGAAACAGTGGATCTGGCATATATCACCGAGACCTGGCTGGATGTAAATGCAGGCTCAGTACTGGCCTCTGCAGTTCCAGCTGGGTTCTCGGTGATTCACCACCCGAGGTTGGATCGAAGGGTTGGGGGTGTAGTCATCTTTTTTAAGACTGAACTGGGCCTTGTGGATGTTCCAGTGGGGGCCACCAGATCCTTTCAGTGTATCATGGGAGAGGGTGTAGGTTGAAGGATACTCCTCATTTACCGTCCACCAGGTGATGGGGGTTTATTGCTGCAGGAGATTGCGGACTTCATCATTGGCATGGTATTGGAGTCTCCCAGATGGATGATTCTGGGGGACTTCAATGCCTGGGTCGACAATGAACTCTCGCAATTTGGTCAAAATCTCCTCCAGCTTATGACAATGCTGGGCCTTACTGAGGTGGTTACCTCTTCTTCCCATATAGGAGGTCACTCATTGGATCTGCTGTTCCTCCTGGGGATGGAGATCTCTGACTTGGGGGTGGAACCAGTCAGTTGGTCCGACCATCACACCATAGGGTTAAGTTTCAGGACCCCCCAAATGGACTTACCCCTTTGGAGATGATCCGGTACCGCCCTTTAAAGGGAGTTACCCCGATGGTCTGTCAGTTGTTCTGGACCTATCGGGATTGCTGGGTGAAAGCACAAGCCCAAGGGACCTTGTACTAGCCTATAATAAGGCAGTGGGTGATACCCTGGTCTTGATTGCTCCTGTTTATGTTGGACTACTCTAGTTGAGGTGAGTTGGTCCAAGGCTGGAGAGAGCATGGTGGAAGTCTGGCTTGGATGCAGACAGGCTTAGATTGATAGAACATTATAAGGGTTATCAATCAGAAATCCCCTGTAAGAAGGCAGAGTTTCTGTCCAGGGAGATTTCTTCTGTGCAGAATCGACCGACTCAGCTTTTCCAAACTGTTGACAGATTGTGCAATCCAATCTGTCTCCAGTCCAGAAGTGCTTTTTCACAAATTAAGTGTGATGGGCTAACTTGGTTTTTCGCAGATAAGGTTGCCAGCATCAGGTCCGGAATCGGCCTGGCTCTGTCTGTGAGGGGTTGTGGAGGTTGACAGGAGGTGGTGAGCACCCGGTCTGTCTGGATGGAGTTCAGACGATCGGATTTCATGGACATTGTGAAGATCGTCCAGTCTATGCACCCAACCAGTTGTAATTTGCATCAGGGCCCTGTTCCCCTCTTAGAGGGGTGTGTAGATGTTATCTGCCCGATCCTAGCTGAAATTGTATGGAGATCCTTGGAGAGTGGGGTCTTTCCAGACCCCCTAGAGGAGACAATCATTCAACCACTCCTTAAAAAAATAGCTAACTACCGACCTGTCTCTAACCTTCCCTTTGTGGAGAAGGTTATTGAGAAGGTAGTTGCATTGCAACTGGATGATCACCTTGTAACCCACAATGTCTTTGAATTCCTTCAGTCTGGTTTCAGGAAAAGGCATAGCACAGAGACTGCCCTTGTTTGGGTACTAAACGACCTCCTAATGGTGAGAGATTGAAAGGCTTGTACCATATTGGTCCTTCTCAATCTTTCAGCAGCCTTTGATACTGTGAACCATGGGGTGCTTTAGGGGACCCTGCGGTTCCTTTGTGAACTGTTGGGTACAGTCCTTGAATGGTTTCAATTGTTCCTCACAGGCAGGTCTCAGAGGGTGGTCAATGGAATTTATTCCTCTGATGCCCTAGCCCTGTCCTGCAGGGTGCCACAGGGTTCCATATTGGTGCCCATGTTATTCACAGTGTACATGCTGCCATTGGGAGACATCATCAGGCGATACAGCTTGAGTTTTCACTGCTATGCAGATGATACTCAGCTGTATATGTCTTCGTGCCCAGACAGGTTGATGCGGTCTCTGTGCTAAATACTTGCTTTTCTGAGATTAGAGACTGGATGGGCTCGAGTTGGCTGAGGCTGAATCCAGATAAGACTGAGGTGTTGGTTGTGGATCCATGTCACCAGGGGGTGGAATTGGGGGCTGGGCACGTGTCCAGCCTGTGGCTTGATGGTGTCCAGCTCATTACTCAGATTGGGTGCAGAACCTGGGCATTATCTTTGACAACAGCTTGACCCTGAAATCTCAGGTGTCAGCCATGGTTAAATCCTCATTTTACCATCTGAGGAATATTGCCTGGCTGAAACACCTGGTTCTGACAGGCGACCTTCCAACATTGGGTCATGCCTTTACTACTACCTATCTTGGCTACTGCAATGATCTCTACCTACGGCTGTCTGGGGTAAACATCCACCGCTTGCAGCTGGTGCAGAACACTGCAGCCAGGCTGCTGACTGGCACTTTTAGGTCCAGTCACATTACGCCTGTGCTGCGTGGACTACACTGTCTGCGGGTTCAGTGGCGGCTGACCTACACGGTAGGCTTGCTTACCTTCAAAGCCCTACACAAACAGGGACCCAACTACCTGAAAGATTTCCTGACTACTTATGCCCCCAAACACCCTCTCTGATCTGCTGTCGAGGGATTGCTAGAGATTCCCATGGTTCGTCTAAAAACATATGGAGCTCATGCTTTTTCATTTGTAGTACCAACCCTGTGGAATTCTCTACCTTGTCAGTTAAGAGAATTCCCTGACCACTAGTAGTTTTAAATCTATGTTAAAAACTTATTTATTTTCACTGGCTTTCCTAGACTGATTTAAAATCATTTATATTGTTGTCGACTTGTATATTTGTGGTTCATACTCTGTACAGTGCTTTGATATTGAAAGGTGCTATATAAATAAAGATTTGCTTTGCTTTAAGTTTACTCTTGGTTTTCCTGTCCAGGGGATCATCCCTCAATGCACAGGGATGATGTTGCATTTGCAGTGAGTCCCTCTGTGTCTGGTTTCTCTGTCTGTCCCTATCTTTTAGGCCTCTGTCATCAGCTGATTCACTCAGATGCTCTCTTACTCCAATCAGGCCTCTCTTGACCTCTACATTTGGCAAATGAGCCTGTGATGCACATACAGCTCACCCTGTGAAAAACTAGATGCTTCCTGCCCAACACACCATGTCCTAGCATCCAGTCCCTAGTGTATGATGGTAACCAGCACTGGGCTGTGATACTGGCTGGGTAGCTTTCCAGACTAGCTGTGGTCACAGTTTGCAGTTGGAGCTTACAGTACAGCAAAGTCTGTCACATCAATTGCCACAGCTGTCAGCTTCACTTTTGTGCTAGAAAAGCATGCAGTTACCTCCTTTTTTGTACAGCTGAAGTTCTGCTTCTCACTCTATCTCTGGCAGATGGACAGTCTGTCTCTGCAATAGAACAACTGCAAGCTGTCTTTCTCAACAGCACACATGTACCAATCACTTTTGCACATAGCTATAGATTGACTTGGTTCTGGATCAGCCCCTGCTGTTTACTGGAGAACTGCAGCTCCTGACTGGCTGTTTGAGCTGTCAGTCATTGTAGGACAGTCTGGAGGCCTGCCAGTAGACAGGTGATTGGGAGCTGCACTAGCACCTGAATTAATTAGTTCTACTACAAGTCCACAAGCCCATGAGTCTCTCTCTCTCCTCAGGCAATACAACCCTTATTGGTTGCCTGGTCATCCTCTGACCCCATCACAAAGCCAGCTTGGGTCAAGGGTGATGAAGATTGCCCAACTTTTCAATCCATAAGGCAGTCTCTTCAAAAAGTCCTTTTTCATACCAAGTCCTTCAGTTTAATAATAGTTCCAGACCAAAACCTTTCCTACATGGGTGTACTTTCCTGTTTGGTTCAGTTGGGAGAGTGCCTGGGGGCTTTTCCAGATTAGTCAGTAGCACTGAGGTGACAGTTCTGTCAGCACTTGATGGTACCTTTGATGTGAGAGTAAAGAGAGCCTTAAACGTAAAGCCCCATGCAAGAGTTACAGTTACTTGGTGAAATGTGTCATTCCTTAGTCCTTCATATAAGAGAGTGTGTGCATATATCTCTTACCATGTCAACCTCCTACACCTGAGCCTTGAGGTAGTAGAAGTACTTGGATACTAGAGCTGTGAGGACCTCTGAAAGAGCAAACACTGCAAGTCAAACCTGCAAAAGATTCAATTTATTCCTCAACTTTGGGTGCAGACATTCGTTTGCATTTTCAATTTTAAATTGCTTTATCTGCTCCAGTTCTAGGTTAAAACTGCATCTTAATAAGAGCATGGTCAAAATCCACATGGGCAAGAGCGGCACACATAACAGTTCTGAGCAACAACATCGCATGTACAGACAGTGCTGTGACTGGGGTGCATAGGTGTGGGTGTTTGAGCAGACAGCAGAAAGGTACTGGGAGCCACACAAAGTAAGATGGGACACATATTTTACAATTCAGCTCTACTCCACAGTCAAGTCGGGTGGGAGGGAGAAAGGCAGCTTGGGTGGCAGGGAGAAATTTGGGGGTGGACGATAGAGATGTGGCAAAGTAAAACTTTGCAGTAAGTTCATGCAGTAAGTGAGAATTTGCCGCCATTGGAGCTTTGCAAAGCTTCCCCAGACCTGAGGAAACTTCAATTTCACCCAAGGTGCGTTGAATAATATTAGGTGGGGGGCTTTGCTCTCCACACACCCAGTACTATAATTATACATCCACAGATAATGCACTAATTTCAGCACAAAGAGAAACTTAGTAGGGAGAAAATATTCAACGAGAAAAAGAAAATAGTAAGGCAAGAGTTCTACGCTGGGATAGAACCGCGGTTGGGCATACCTCATGCACTCACAGCTAGTTCATTTAACCACAATGCCATGAAGCCAGCATGCAGATACTGCACACACTAATTCACATATCCTGCTCAACACAAGTGAAAACAGTGGTATGCTGACTGTACGGTGAAAGCAGCGGGATCCATGACGGGTGCTCGACAAAATATTTGTTGAACGCCCCTTCAGCGACACCGGCAGGTCGACCACATTCTGCAGTCGGCTGCCAGTTCCGACAGCCAGTCTGTGTTTTCTTCGGGGAGCTTTTTCCCCCTGCACCCCTCCCACTTTAGGATTATCAACTTTGAGTTGGAGCTAATAGAGGGGGTGCAGGACCCCTGACAGACAGCGTCAGGTTCCAGCGGGTTTCCCACAGTGGCATGGCTCTGTAGTCACTGTGGGGGACCTCACTGGAGAAATGTCGCTGTCGGGGGGGTAACCGAAACCCACGTGGTGAAATCCCTCACAGTGACAATCTTGACAGGTTTCAAGATTGTCATTGTGGGGACCTGAGGGTGAAATTTCACCTTTCGCCATGTGTCACCCCACCCTCCAAATCAACTCCGACTCGGAGTTGATAATCTTTAGTAGGGGGTACGGGGGGGCAGCCCTCGCATGGGGTCGTAAGTACAGCCCCATGAGCGAAACACACCAATGTTGGACAGGTGAAAATTCACCTGTCGGCATTGGGGATCTCATTATGCCGAACTTCGACCACAGGTAAGCTGAAAACAGTTACAGGTGGAGTGCTATAATGTCCACGCTATCATTCACCCATAGCTGTTTTCACTTTCACTCTTTTCACAGCATGTTTTTTACCACACTCATATTGAAACATGCTTTTGACTGGCTACCATCTGTTCCAGTACTGGTGGTGCAACAGACATGTGCTAATGTGAATCCTGGCTGATTCTCACTCCTCAAAGTTCATAACTATGCCAAGGCACTGGACTATCGCAAAGTTTAGGAGGCTTGATTCTTAAAGTTTTCATTAATATTTTTTATCCTTTGTAGTTCATTTAGTGTTCATGACAGGTGTCAGACTGACAGCACAGGAGACCTTCCTTCTTGTTGCCCTGCTGATGCAGCCACCTACTATGGGTGAAAGGGTAGTTCTGATTTCGTAGTCATTGAATCTATTGCTTCTCATGGTTAGCACCAATTAGTGCCAACTGGGGTGTTGATTTTATGATGTGAAAAACTTGCCCACTAGAAACTGAACTGACACTACAGCTCCGTACACTTGTGCCACCAAAAATTCCACTAGGAACTGGTCTTAGACCCCAACTTCATTCACTTGGGCCACCAAACAGCCATCAGACATTAACAGCTTTTGCTCACTTATCGACCAGGGCTGGATTTGGGCCAGTTTCCTAGAGGTGAAACCCTTTATAAGATACATCCAATTCATTGAACCCTCCAGCCCCCTTAGCCCAATAATTTCAGCTACAATAGATACAGAGCAAAATTCTCTCTACCATGGAATTTTTTGAGTGACTTCATGATAACACATTTCTTCAAGAACCAAACTTTTAGAGTACAGGTTTTAATCAGCAGGTTTAAATTGATACTGCAAATACTTGAAGTGTTTTTTTTAAGAATACAGTATATTAAAAACATCTTCTGTTCTATATTTTTTTATTTATTTATTTTATTTATTAAACTCTAGGATTACAAGTACCTTTGAGCAGGGACTGCTCGTTTACAAAGGTTCCACGTCTGAGGATGGGGGGTGACATAACACAAAGGTGAACAAAGATTACAGACTTACAGTAACATGTCAATTACTAAGGCCTAAATAGTACAGTCAATAAGTTGAAGTAGAACAACATAAGCTAGCTTTTAACAGAATTCATGGTAGAACAGAATCTATGTAGGAGGAAGTCAGGAAGCAGCTGGCAGGTAGGTGCCATTGTCAGACAAGGATGGACAGAGTGAGGGGGAAAGGGGCCAGTAGCCATAGAGTAGAATGTGTCCTTAGGGAGGGATGGGTGGGTGAGGCAGGGGCAAAGGAGAGGAGGAGGCTGGTGCAGTGAAAGCAAGGCAGGAAAAGCTGGTTACAGCCATTGTATGGTTAAGGGGTGTAGAGCAATGCTTAGAGGAGGCAGTCGCACTGTGAGGTAAAGGGGAGGAATAGGTGTAGTTGCCTTTTCAAGGGGTTTAGCATTACAGCTGCTAGAGTTTCTTTGTTAAGGGCGTTGAACCACTGAGTAGCCCTGTGCATGAAGGATCTCTGACCCAGTGAAATCCGGCGCCTGGGGTCCTGGAAAGTCCAGGATTGAGAACCAGTGTGTCAGCTGGGTACTGCCGTTGGTAGTTAGGAGCCTAGCCACACCTGGTGGCATGAGTCTGAGGAGAACTTTTGGGCTATCAGACAGGTCTGCTATTGTATTCTACTGATGAGTGGTAGCCATCCAGCCTGGGCATACAGGTCACAGGTGTGTGTTAAGTGGTCAGCCCCGTGATAAGTCTACAGGCCTTGTTGAGCATCACAGATATCCTCCTGAGGGCAGTAGGGGAGGCAGAGCCATATATGACTAGACCATAGTCAACTATGGAGGTAACAGATCTGTGGATGGCCAGTCTAAGGGCATCAGAGGTCATACAGTGTTTGTACTTGTGGAGCAGGCCGAGGCGTATGTTGGCAGACTCAGCAACTTGCCCTATGTGCTGGGAGTAAGAGAGGGAGCAGTCCAGGGTGATATATTCTCTTCATAAGCAATTATGAGTGGTATGTGCATGCTGCTTCTGTAGTTGCTCTTGGGTAAGACATAGGATCAAAGAGAAAGACAACAAGCTGTGACTAGAATCCTGCCCTCATATCTGATATCCCATATGGCCATGGGAGAAAAAATGAATTTTTATTTTCTGCAAATTATAAATGCTGTGAAAGTTGATAGTTCAATACATTATGCAGTAACTAATGCCAGTGTTTTATGTCAAGTGCATCTCTTTCATCACTGAACACAGGGAGGGCAAAAAACATTTCTGCCAATGACAGTAGTGATATTCCTTGGTATTTAAGACAATGGGACTGCCTCATGCTGTATTCAAACTCAATCAATGATGAATGTACATTTAGAGTGATTTTGACTTGTAAGGAGATGGTCTTCCACATAATGTGGTGCGATAGAGTCAGTAGGTGTATGTGGCAGAGCTCCTGAGTGAAGGTCTGAGGATTTTGTGTGTGTGTGTGTGTGTGTGTGTGTGTGTGTGTGTGTGTGTGTGTGTGTGTGTGAGTGTGTGTGTAATCAGGCTTGGTTCCATGACTGAATCTTTGTCACTGTTTCTCATGCTTTGGCAGTGAGCAATAGGGTTAAAAATCCTAATGCCACATTTCCTGACTTCTGTGGCTTTGTTATCCTATTGTATGCATTATTGTAGAGTAGTTTTTTGCATTGAATATATGTTAAACAGGTGTGCTATCAACTGCATTTCAGAATTGAGTTAGTATTTATTTCAAAACAGGGCTTTTTTTTTGACAATTTATATCTCAGTCATTTTAGCCCCCAGGGCTATAAAATTTTGTATGCACTTTCTTATTCCTAGTGACTAAAGTTTTGGCAATTCTGATGGAAATTGATTTGGCAGTTTAAAGGCTATTAATTAGTGGATTTACTTAAAATTCCCTGAGTGTTGTCATTTTGTTTATTCACTGACAGCAAAAACTAGGTGTAGTTAAATATGAAACTTAAGGTTCTTTAGAGTTTGTTCCAAGGAAGTGTCTTTTGTGGGGTTTCAGATTTTTTTTATATTTTAAAGGTTAAACATTAAAAATCCTATGCACGTGCATATGCATGAACATGAACAAAAAGTTTAAAAGCTGCAATCACAGTGATTCTTCTGTTATTATTATACCATGTTTTAATTTGCCATTTTGCATTTACATTGTGGCACTTGTCGGATGTTGTACTGTAACAAGTTAATTTATTCGTATGTATCAATTGCTGTTGCTGTGTTGTTGTTTGTTTACAAGGGACCTCCTTACAAATGAGCTTGCTCACTGGAATTATCCCTTCACAATAAACTTTGAACTTTGAATCATGCAAAATACTTAAAGAGCTGCTGACGTTTCAAAGAAAACTTTAAAAACATAATATTTAGGTATGATTAAGCTTGCATTCCATATGTAGGGCAGGATTCTCAAAAGGGATGAGCCGGCGCATCCCTGACTTGCGCTGTGGCGTGATTCTGAAAGGGGGCCAATGCGCTGGTGCATCTCTGATGTGCCACACATCACCCATAGTGATATACGGCGCATCTGGAAGGGCTGTGAAGGGGGCGTGCCCATGCATATGGAGTGCAGCCCCATTTACAGCCAAACCTGGAGGCACATCCCCGGGGCCAGTCCAGAGATGCACCTCCCAAAGATAAGTCTACTTCAAGTAGACATAAGTGGGTGGCCACCCACAGGCAGGCTGCCATACTGCAAACAGCAGAACGGCAGCCTGCCAACCCTGGCAGTCCAAGGTGCCCCCCTCCCCACCCGCATCTCTGTAATAATGCCACTCCCTGTGGTGGTCATTGTGTTACCACAGAAACCCCCCTTCCCCACCTGCAACTCCATAATAGTGCTGCTCCCTGTGACAATACTGTGGTAATAACAAAATCCCCTTCCCACAACTCCATAATAATGCCACTCCCTGTGGCAATAATGTGGTAAAAACAGAACCCACCCTCTCCACCCTAACCTGAATGCACTGCCACTGGCACTCTATAAGACCCCCGTGGCAGCCCAGCAGACCTCCCACAAACTCAGGCACCCCCTACCCACCCCGGTCCCCCATCCCAGCATACTCCCACTGTTGTGCGGGCAGCTCATCTCACTCTCATACCACCACAGCTGCCCACTGACAGAGCTGTCTGTGAATGACAGCTACTGTACCCTGCAGCCCATTGGTGGACCCTGTGACCAATGAGCTTGCAGTATGTACTGTACACTGTCATTCACAACTTCAATGACAGTGTACAGTACACACTACAAGCCCATTGGTCGGCAAGGGTCCGCAATAGGCTGCAGGTTAACCTGGCCAACTGTCATTCTGAACCTTCTGTCGTGGGCAGTCTCAATAATATGAAAGGTGAGCTATTGGGAGGCGTAACAGACAGAAAGGCAGTGTCAGGGTGCCTGAGTGAAAGGGGAGTGGGAGGTGACCTGGGCTGCTGGGGGTTCTGAAGAGTGCCAGTGCATTTGGGTTGGGGTGGGGAGGGTGGGTTCTGTTTTTACCACATTATCACTGCAGAGAGCTGCATTATTATGCAAGTGTGGGGTGGAAGGGGCTCTATTATTAGCATATTACCACAGCAGGGACTGGCATTATTATGGAGCTGCAGGTGGGGTTGGAGGAGGGTTCTGTTATTACCTCAGTATCAGTGCAAGGAGTGGCATTATAACAGAGATGCAGGTGGGGAGAGGGATTCAGAGTTATGTCACCAACCCCTGCAGAGTGTGGTATTATAACAGGGATGTGGGGGGTCACTGGACTACCATGGATATGTCCAGGTGTGCATGGGATGCGATCACCTGGGAAGGGTGGTGGGGGTCTTCTGGATGAGCAGGGGTCTGTATATGGACCTCAGCCCTAGCAAGGCACCCGTTGCATTTGGCCAGGCACATTCCTGCATGGCAAATGCAAATGGAGCCATAATGACATGCAAATTGCCCCACTGTGCCATGCATGCCTGATGGTACCAATTGCATGTTGCTGGCACTGAATAGCAACTTTGGGTGTAGTGCATCGTGTAATGCGCTGCCCCATTGTATTCCCAGCCTGACCATGAGGTTGCGCCATTGCATCCAGGGCTGGGTACAACTGTGGTATTCACAGAGGGGATGCACTGAGAGCATTCCCCGGCACATCTTCTGTGGATACCAGAGTTGGTGCTTGGTGCATCTCATTTGTGCCGGGGCATTCGAGATGCACAGTGCACAAGATCTTTGTGAATCCTGCCCATATTCTATATATTTCTCCTCCCATTATTTATTGGTAAGGAACTTTGCATGAATAAATTATCATTTTCCCACAGAGCTCATCTGCCTATATAGCTGACTCCCTACTTCATGTTATAATCTTCTGTTGTGACATCACAATCTGTTGCCATGGGAGTAACTGTGATGTCACAAGCAGTGCATTTTGACTTCAGGTAGGGAGAAAGCAACAGGAATAGATAAAACTCTCCAGGATCAAAGATCCTGTTTTCATGCAAATTACCTCATTAACAAATAATGGGGAGGAGGAATACATAACTAATGTGAAATACAAGCTTGACTGGGTCTAAATAATATGTTTTGTGAAAGTTATCTTAATGGCATCAGCTGCTCTTTAAATCTAAAGGTTGCAATGTCAGTGGTTCTGCAGGTAGCACACTCACCTCTGAGGCTGGGAGATCAGAAGGCTGTGGGTTCTATCCCCACACCAGGCACTTGGGTTAATATCCCAATACTGACACTGTAGTGCAGCATGAGGAGGTGCTGCACTCCTGAGGTGCCGTCTTTCAGGTGAGATGTTAAATGAGGTTCCATCTGCTTGTTCTGGTGGTAGTTCAGGTGGATGTTAAAGATGCCATGGCACTTCTTGAAAGAGTAGGGGAAGTTTTTATTTAAAACTAAAAACAAACTTTGCAAAGGAACTTATTCAAATCAAAACCAATAAATACATGAACAAAACTAACAAAAAAGAGTACATTAAAATATGATCACAGTATCTAGAATGACTCATTTTTTAGCCTATACATTCAAAGTTCCTCCACATATTCAACATTTGTTTTCCCCCATACATTTTCAACTCTTTCTGATGTATCCCATCTAGTTCAACTTGGATTTTAAATAACAGTTCTGTTAGAAAGAAGTCTTTATTCTGTATAAATCTCTGACACCTCACTTTGCCAGATAGCCCACTTTATAACTGCAAACACCAGATACAGTGTGTGCTTGTCCCACTTATTCCAATCTTCAGTCAGTTGTCCATATACTACTATGTCTTAATTAATCTCTTCAGACTGCTTAATACCCCATGTGTCTGCCAACTGCTTCCAGAATGGTCTAATGTAATCACAATCAAAAAGTAAGTGACTCAATGATTCTTCCATATTAATACAATTCTGTCCCAGAAATAATTTTTCATCAGTTTTCTTGTGTTTCAAATTTCCTTTAACCTGCAACTTCCCATGACTACATAGCCAAATTGTTCCCTCATCTTCTGAGGTATTCTTTTCTCTAACATAGCTTCTAGAGTTAGACCTTCTTTCACCCTCTTTGGTATAGGAAAACAGGTGTCTCATAAAATCTGCTCTGAAGCATTTCTTTGTACAGCTGCTTCCTATTTTTTGTTAGTATCATGTCCACTGTTACTTTCCAGCTATCCAAATGTTTCATGACTATTTTAATATATTCTGTCAACTTTTCCCTGTTCTTTTTCTTATACCCCTTCTCACCCCCAAGAGGCCCCATCTCTTCTTTCCATTCTCCTCCCAAAGTACCCCAAATATCATTCTTACCTTGCAATACTGGCACTATATTAGCATAAACAAAGATATTTATAAAAACACTATAGGATTTAACACATTTAATCTCCCATCTGCTATAGGTCTGTATGTATGATTTCTTTTAACAGAGTTTAATCTATTTCCCCACAAAAGCTGAAAAAATAGACCTAAGATCCTAGTCTGATCCTTCCAAGAAATAAGAAATACATATGCAATATATAGAAAGATGGGTACAATAAAAGTGTTTAACGTGTATATCCTTTTTTTGTCTGGTCATATTCCAAGCTTTCCATCTCTCAACTTTTGTCTGTGCTATACTTATTTTGTTATTCCAGTTTTCCTGTATAGAGTCTTGTCCACCAAAGCTCACTCCTAAAATTTCTGTACTTCTTTGCACAATTTCAATGCTTCCATTTCTGTTCACTGGATTTTCCCCTATAACTAGAATATTACTTTTACCCTTATCCACCTTTATACCTGTCACATTCTCATTATTTTTTAAAAAACTTAAGCATTCTTTCCCCTGAGGTCTGGTCTTTCAGTAAAAAAATACAATCATCAGCATATGCTAGAGTTTTGTGAATCCTTCCCTTATCATATTCCATGGCTTTAATACTCCCCCCCCCCAGTTTCTATTCCTCTCAACAAAGGGTCTAGACATAAGACATATAGGAGGGGGTTCAGTGGGCATCCCTGATGTACCCCATTATGTATGTACATTGGAGTATCCAAATGTACAGTTATCATAGGTAATACCTGAGCTTCATTGTGCAGACTTTTTACCAATCCTATAAATTCATCTGAGAACCCATACTGTTTTAAGACTTGCCATATGTACTCATGCTTTACAGCATCAAAGGCTGTTTATTGATCTATTAGATGCAATAGCCCTTCCAATTCCCCTTCTTGCCCTTTATTTACAAGCTCTTTTATATACATATATATCAAGTTTTGCCTTATGTTCCTTCCCGGAATTGCACATGATTTTGTTTATAATTTTTTCTGAAATGTTATAGTCTGTGGTCAACAGACTGACAGGCCTTCAGTTTTTCATATCCTCCCTGTCTCCATTTTTGTGGAGAAAAATTGTGACACCCTGTTTCATATTCTCTGTTAGAACATTTTTTTTGTGAAAAATAGTAGTTTTATACTATTCCCAACATAGGAGTGAGCATTTCTTCAAACTTTTTATAGAAACAGTTTGGGATTCCATCTACCCCTGGTGCTGTATAATTTGTCAGTGAAGCAATAGCTTCTTTAATTTCTGCATCACTAATATATTTTTTAACCTCCTCCTTCCCCTGTGGGCCTATGACTGGCACTTGGATTTGATCCCATACTCTGTTAGTCTCTTTTATGTTCTTCCTCTGGAACTTCTCCCTTAGAAAGTCTTGGGCTCTTTTTTAATATTCTCTGTATCTGTATGGACATCCCCTTCCTTATCTTTTAAACCATACATTACCCTGTTTTCTAGTCTCCCTTTATTACTTTCAAATTGATTAGTCTGAGCCTTTGTCCTCTGAGTTCTACATTTTTGTTCCAATAATAAGGATCTCTCCCTATTATATTGGTACTCCCACATCTGATTTTTTTATACCTTTTATTTTCTCTGTACAGTTTTGCCTTGTTTCATTTTGAGTTGTTATTTCTTTATATAGTTTAGCTCTTAAACTAAGATAAGTTTGATATTTTGACTTCCCTTTATCATTTGCTTCCATAATCATTAATGATTTAATGTCCTTTTTTTGTGTCCTCTCACCATTCCAAAGTATCTTCATATAAATCTAATACAAAGATTCTTGCTGCTAATATATCCTTAATATTTTCTATTATTTGTTCATCCTGCAATAATTCCGTGTTCATCCTCCAGACCCCTCCCCCAAAAGATGGACAATTTATTAGATTAATTTTAAGGTGAATCATCAAATGGTCTGATGTTCCTATTGAGGCTACCCTTACATCTTTAAGCTTCATTTTCCCCCCCCCACAAACCAAAAATATATCCTTGAAGATATTTTCCTTTTAAAAAAGGTGTGCACTGAAGCTTTGTTTAAATTTTTATATGCATTCACCATTTGAGCTCCCAACAAAATTTTTTTCAAACAATTAGTATCGCAAAAGATTTTTTCCATTTTTTTACCCCAATCTTTTTTGGTCAAACCACAATTAAAGTCCCCCCCCCCAGGTAAGTTTGGAGGTGTAAAGAAAGGGTTCAATTTTCTCCATGGTTTTACATTTTTCTGCTTTATTTTGGGGGTTGTATAAGTTAATCAGCCAGACTCCTGTTTTTTTTTTTTATTATAACATCTAAAATCAAAACTCTTCCTGGAAGTAAGTCTACTAGCTTTAGTATCTTAACCTCTGGAGAAGTAAACCTAATACCAACACCAGAGCATGTTTCTTCTCCTATGGACCATATAGATGGCCCCCACCACCAATCCTTTTGGGCTTGTTTTAACTCATTTATGATGTGTAATCTTGTGTCTTGAAAGACGTATACATCCCCCTTAAAATCTATTAGTGAGGAAAATGTTATCATCCTTTTGTCTTTAATTTTAATGCTAATCACATTACAAGTAATGCAATTCAGAGTGTTCATTTTAGCAGATAGTTTGTGCAGTCCCTAGCTGTTCTCCATTTTCTTCAAGAGGTTTTTTCTCCTTCTTTTTGAAACTTGCGTGTCTGTAGTGTCATACTCAGAGGTAAGTTCCCCTTCTGATGGTTCGGATATAGTTATGTCTGAGTCATCATCTATTGTGGCACATTCCTTGTCCTGTAATGTTTTGTATTTGTTACATAGAGGACCTGAGTCCTTTTCTTTCTATCTACCATCCCATTTAGGGGGCTACAACTCCTTTTCTTTGATATTGTCACCACTGTGTACCCATTGTCTTCATGTTCCTTATTTTTCCCTTCATTACTTTTCAAAACTGCTGATTGCTTACTTTTTCCACCATCACTTTGGGTTTCCAGTGATTTGCTTGTCTCTGGAAGAGGTGAGGTATTTTTTCCCTTCCTTGGGTCCTGCTTTTTTCTAGGTTTATATTTCCAATTTCTGTGGTTTCTTCTATTATTTTCTCTTTTTTTACTTTTTCTTTCTGTGCCTGTGCCAAGAATACATCTTGCTCAGCTTTCTCCAGCTGATCTGAGCTGTTGTGCATAGCCCATGGGCAATTATTGAAGATATGCCCTGATTCTTCACAGAGACTGCACTTATCTGGATTTTTGCAGATAGTCCCATGATGCCGTAATACTCCACACAGTCCTCCACATTTAATTTTTTTCACAGGCATTACTAAGATGTCCTTTCTCCCCACATTTATAACATGCCTGTGGCTGGCCAGTGTAAAAAACAACTCCCCTGTCCCTCCCCCAAAAAACAATTTGGCAGGTGCTGCAAATCTCCATCTACTTGTTTAAGCATCACCTTGAATTTCCAACCTCCACTCCACAAACTCTCCTCATCTAGTATTGGCTCTGGGGTTCCAGTGAGGGTACATCTCTGTTTGAGCCAGTATGAAATGTCCACTATGTTTACCCCTTCATTTTTAAATAAGACAGTCACCAGTCTGTAAGCTGGTTTGATTAGGGAGATTGCCAAGAAATCTCTCCATAAAGGGGTCCTCTTCACCTGATGGTACAATTTCCAAAATCTGTCCAGTCCTGATGGATGCTTAAAACTTACATCATAAGTTGTTTCTCCTGGGGAGTGTATCAAAACATAAATTTCATATGCATAAAGCTTCAAGATGGTTTTGAGGAGTTGTTTTCCAACAAAAAAATGGTCTGTGGCCTCATCAGGCACACCCCTAAATTTTAAACTCAATGCATTCCTTCTTTTAACTGGCTCTGAATTCTATTTATTGCATCAGGGAATACCCTTTCTGCTACATTCTCACTCCACACTGTAGGATGCTCATCATTGTTTTTCTCTTTTATTCCCTCATTTATTGCTGCATCTCCTTCTACCTCCATGGATACATTTAGGCCCTCATCCAAGACTAGGCCTTCTAATTCTTTTATATCATTTCCATTCTCTATTTCTTTGCTTAACTTCAGGCAACTGCACCTCTATATCTTGTGTCCCCACATCTGGTAATGCAGCCTGTTGTTCCATTTCCTGTATTTTATCTGGATTTGGGGGTTCTGGTCCTACTGACCCACTTGGCCTGTTAGGTTCCCACCTTTTGCCATCCTCTGCTCTCTTCCATTCTGCTTGTAATAGTGCTTCTGCAACCCATTCTGGTGTATCCTGTATGTTGTCTGACCCAGTGGCCCCAGCATGATCTATTGTCCCTTTTCCCTCACTCCTGCCACTGTCAGTGCTATTTTGTATTATAGCCTGGTCATTTTTAACATCCTCTTGTATTTCTCCATCCTTTTCACTCTCATCAATAATACTTTTATCAATTGTTTTTTCGTCTTGCGTAGCCCTTCTTAGGCTGGACCGTTTTGACCCTTTCTGGCCATCCTGTTCAGGGTTTCACTTTCCTTTGTGCCTGCTGCTTTCAAACCAGCTTTTTTTTACATTTAGTCTGGCTTTTTTTGATGCTCTACTTCAGCGCTTATCTGCTGACTTGGACAGGCTGCAATCTTGCCATCAGTTTGCTCTGCCTTTCTTTTTAGCTCAGTTCTGCTGTGCAGAGCCATTTTCCCCTTATTTTTTTTAAACTTTAGCTTTGCCATTAACAATTTTACGGTGTGGTTTCTTACCTGCACTCTCTGACTCCTCAGAAGGAGCACTGTTTATTCCTTGCTCTTTAACCAGCACTGCACCTTCTGCAGTTATTTGTGCATTATGCCCATCCTCTGGTTCTGTTGTCATTGCATATGAACTCTCCTCATGGCCCAACCACATGCCAGCTTCTCCAATTGATCTCCTCACATCAGAACTCATTTTCAGGCCTCTAGTAGTATACAAGACAGGGGAGGAGACCTTCTCTCCTGCCACATCAGCACTTCCTCCTCTTCTGCTGTCCAGCTCCAACCTGTGCTCCTCCACTCTGCTCTCAGGAAGTCAAGCCCCCTTCTGGCAGAGTAGGGGAATTTTTTGTTTAAAACTTAAAACAAAACATTCAAAATTGCATTGCGTCATACAAAATTATAATGAAATAAATCAAAAACAGAAATAAGTATTACAGCATACATGAACTACAAACATAAATAATCCATATTTGTACATAACCCCCATCCCATCCCCACTAAAAGAGTAGGGGAATTTTGTATTCAAAAACTGCAAAACAAAACCATACAACAGTGTATTAAGTCATACAAACTATAAGAAGAGAAATCAAAAACATAAAGAAGTATTACATCATACATGAAACTCAAAAACCAAAAATCCTTAAACTTGAAATAAAACCTCACAAAATCAGAGGTATAGCACACAAAAATGTAAATAAAAGATAAACTATAAAAGAAACAAAAGTGAAGAATAGCAACACAGCACATAACAATAAAAATGAAAAATAAAAGAACAGAAAATCAAAATGACAAGAGAAAAGAAAACAACGTATTCAGGGAAAAATTCCTGAACACAAATCCCAGTACCACCGAGAAACCCCAGGTGATACTGAGGTTTTCTCACAACAATAAACAGTGTGCAAGCTCTGTAAAATCTGAGAGACTATCTGAGTAGGACTACTCAATTTCTGTTGCATCAAAAATGCACATCTATCCTGACACAAATAAAAGTGACAAAAAGCAAAAATCAAATATAGAGTGCTGGGATGATAATAACTCAGACCACAGGGATAAATACCGTAAATCAAAATATCATACGTAAGGGTCAGAAGGGCCTTTTCTTTTCATTTATGGAGGAGAAGGGTCCACACTGGTTGTGAATAGGGGCATTCAAGAGAAAATTGCAACATGGTTTTGGGAATGGATGGGCATGTATCTCGAGGACAAGTGCTCTCCTCCTGAGCCTTATGTTTCAGGTTATCATGAACACCAAGACTCCCATGACATGATAACCAGGTAACATCCCAAACTTGTTGAGTAATGCGGGGATCAGTCAATTGGAGAAAGACACTGGAGGAGTCTAAAACAGTGCCAAGGGAATCCCGCAACACAGGGAGGTCCAAAAAGGATGATCCCAAGATAGACTGATATAAATGCTTCCTCGAGGTAGAGAGAATCATTGTGGGGTGTGAAGACCCCTGATGAATCTTCAAAAAAGTGGGGATTATATAATGGGAGAGATTATATTTATGAAAGTTACAAGGAATTTCCATAGGTGTGAAACACCATGAATTTCACAATAGAGCAACACAATGATGAAGAAGAGGTAACCAAAATACCGGCTGGGGTTCCAAAAGGTAGGGAATAGTGAATTTGAAAAAACAAACAGTGAAAAAAACACCAAGGGGTTCAACATCCGAACCCCACCATGGCAATAATCAGGATATGTGTAATTTCGCTTAACCGGCTTTAAACGACTGCCCCAGAATCCCTGAAAAAAATATATAAATGGGCTTCCAAGGAAAAAGGGACTGGGAAAATGGAAGCTAAATGAAGAAACAAAGGAAGAACAAAAGTCTTCAACAACAAAACCAGTTTCTGTTTCTTTATACTACGACCCTTCCAGGAAGCAAACATGTGGGAAGCCTTATCCAGAACAACAGTTCAATTAGTGAGGGCATCATCGGTGGCCAAAGGTCTATCCTAAAACCTTGATCGGGGTGCATTGCAAAGGAACCCCAGCAATATGGTGAAGAGAATCAGGGGGTGGTGGCATCGTGAGGTACAATGCTGAGCTTTTACCATAATTCAACTTAGAACCAGACACCCATTCAAAATCTATAAGAAGGAGGAGTAAACCTGTCTCTTGAAGTTGAGGAGTTGTGAGAATACAGAGGTCATCTGCATAAGCCAACACCATAGGAATAGGGCACCTTGAAGGAAAAGACAGATGAGAGATAGACGGATGGTGCAAAATCCTGTGTAGGAAGGGATCAATATGAAAAACGTAAAGAAGAGCACTTAGAGGGCAGCCTTGCTGAACCCCGGTCTGACTCCAAAAGGGGGGTCAAGGGGCACCATTCACATAAGACTGAATCCAAGCAGTAGAATAGAGCAATCTATGGGAGAATTCAAGAATGTATGGGACAGACATAAGGCAATTTTTATGGGGGGTAGGAAGAAATAGGCTGTTGGTTAAATAGGATCTGCAGCTTATCCTCTAGGTAGGGAAAGGGGCAGACTAGGTGGGTCAAGCAGTCCTTATCTGTCGTCAAAGTCTATGTTTCTATGTTTCATTGGATAAATGCTGTGAAATACCGTAGTGAGATAGGACCTGAAAGAGATAGTTATGATTCACTCTATCAAATGCTTTTTCCTGATCCAGAGAAAAAGGAGAAGCAAGGGAGAAGAAGGCAGAGATATCTCTTAGAAGGCAAAGATTGGAAACAATGGTGCGACGAGGAATAGCACAAGTCTGAACATCAGAAATAACATGGGATGCAATGGGAAGAAGTCGGTGAAGCAGGACAGATGTAAAAATCTTATAGTCCATGTTCAAGAGACTCAATGGTCTCCATTTACGAATGTCTGACCTATCCCCTTTCTTAAACAAGAGAAACATGATAGCATCTGAGAAATGTTGAGGAACTGAATGAGTTTCAATGATAGTATTAAAGAGCAAGGTGAGGATGGGAGAAAAAGGTCAGAAAACGCTTGATAAAAACTCTGCTGTAAAGCCATCCTTCCCCAGAGAAGTACACCGTTTTTGCTTCTTGATGGCTGCCTACACCTCCAACAAGGAAATTGGGGCAGTTAACTGGGTGCAGAGATCTTGAGGGGGAGAAGGGATCTGGAAATCAAAAAAGGAAGTGACAGTAGGCGTGGTCACTATAGGAGTCCCAAAGACACTGTCCAGGTGGGGAAAAACCCTTTTGCTGGAGAGATGCCATAGTGTCATAGACCACTGAGGAGTCAGGGTCAGTAAGACGTTTGATGTGTGTGGCTGCTACCCTGTCAGAACAACACTTAAAGACATCAAAAGAGGCCTTAGATGAATGGGTGGGTGATGCAAGAGGCCTCAAGATGCAAGGAGTGCGCCCTGTCATATTGATGCTCTTCCATCTGGGTCTTTAAAGAAGCAATAAGAGGGGAGTAATCATGTCCAGACTCACATGTTCTGTAGATAGTGTCCTGTTCATGCCACCTCAAAAGCAAATACTGATGATAAGAGGAGGCAGACTTTTTCCTAGCATGCCTGAGAAAGAAACATTTAAGATCCAATTTAGTATCCTCCCACCAACATAAAGGGGAGGTATAAGCATCCAGAACCAAAATGTGGGCTAACAAAAAATCTCGACAATCCCCTAAAATGCAACCATCAGACAACAATGAGCTATTCAACTTCCAATGTGAAGAGACAACAAAAGGATGGGAAGCCATGGATGGGGAACAAAGCAGTGAAATAGCCATGTGATCCAAGGTTTCACAAGGAATAACCTTTGCCTGCCAAACCATAACATTCTGGCAATGGAAGAAAAAAATCAATATGAGTAGCCAGAAGGCCTCCGTAATAGATCTTCACACCCTTGGGATGCACCTCACCGTAGCCATCCTTAAGAGAAGCAGTCTGAAGAATAGTCCACAATGCAGAAGAGTCCGTGAAAAGCTTCTGAGCAGAACCCCCTCTGTCTGTCAGGGTAAGACCACAGTTGAAATCCCCCCATGTAAAGATGTTGGGAGGTGTGTAAATATGGTTGCAATAACCGAAACAAGTCTGATCAAGCAGCAATAGTTTGAGCACATAAACATTTAGATTCCTGTGCTTCAGGTAATGGAAAGTGCAGTCAAGCAGTAAGGCATGGCCAGGGACTATATCAACCAGTCTTGTAACAGCACAGTCATAACCAGAAAATAAAATACCCACACCATCTCACTTATCTTCATCAGAAGACCAATAGGAAGGGCCCTTGGTCCATCCAGCAGAAGCCTGGGACAGCTTGTAGTGAGTCTTCAACCTAGTATCCTAGATCAAGTAGATATCATGTGGGAGATTCAAAAGATACTGCAAAGAGATAAGAAGTTTCTTATGGGATTTCATGCTGCACACATTAAGCATGAAGTAGTGAAGACTCATACCCACAGGCACAAGGAGAATGGAAAATACTGAAAAAACATAGGAAAAACCAGGGGTAAACTAAACAAGAATTTGTCAAGTGACTGCAGATTGCTACCCGGTGCTTGATCTAGAGGGGGAGGGATCCCGCTGGGAATCAGAGGAGTAGTCCATATGGAGAGAAGAGGCCTGAGAGGAATCAGAATCATTTTCTTCATCCATCATGTCACTCCACTCTTTCCGCTTATGCAAGGTCTGATAATGATTCCTGGTCAGTATGGACTGCGGCAGAGGGCGGGAGCCTTCCACTTACCTTTAGTCGTACCGCTCTTACCTTGAGAAACCTCTGTGAAGGAGTCCTGGTCTGGAGGGGGAGGGGGCATGGGGTCAGAGGGGTAACAACCTCCGGGGCAGGGTCCATGCAGGGAGGGATCTGGAGCTGCAGTAACAACCATCTACAGGGATAATGGGAGGAGAGAATAACATCACTTGAAGGGGAAGGGGGCACCACCTCCTGGTGTTCCCCTTCTTGCTGGCGAATCACCTGAGTTTGAGAGGCAGATATGAGGGTCACCTGGTCATGAGGAGGGAGATCCAGCCCATTATGGTCAGCCCATGGACACTAGTGGTAGAAATGACCAGTCTCATCACAGAGATTACATTTCTGTGGGTTAGGGTAACCCAGGCCAACATGACCATAAGCTAAGCAAATAGAGCACAGTGGCTTGTCACAGGTATGACTGAGGTGTGTCCAGGTACTGCACCTATGGCAAGTGCAGGGCTGACCAGGGTAAAAGCATAAACTCCTGTCTCTACCAATATAAAAACTACTGGGCAAGTGTGTAATACCCCGGTCAGTCTGCGTCAATTGCACCTTAACCCCCTGTCCAGACGAGGTCCTCGTCCAAAATAGGATGAGGAGCCTCGAGAATGTCACAGTGCTGCTTAAGCCAGTATTGGACATCCACTATGCTCACTCCTTCATTACAAAACAGAAGGGTAATAATCTTGACCATAGGTTTAGTAAGGGGAATGAGCATAAAGGGAGCCCATAAAGGCTGTGACTTCACCAGTTCATATTTGGTCCAAAATCTTTCCAATATATAAACATTCTTAAAACTTAAATCATAAATAGACTCCCCCTTAACATGTATGAAAGCAAACAGTTTGCTAGCAGAAATTCACAAAGAGTCATGCGACATGGAATGCAGTACTGTTTTCCTATCTGGAGCAGTAATAAGGTCACCAAAATACTTTAAACGAACTGCATTCCTATGCTGAGCTGGTTCACCCAAGTTCTGAAAAAGGTCACAGAGGTGAAAAGAATGTTCCATTAAAGTCTTACCTGCGGGTAGAGAAACTAAGGTAGGGTTATCCATGTGTTGCAGGGAATCATTGTCTGAGGAGGAGTGCACAGAAAGAGAGGGTTGCAGTACTGAGGAGAAATCCTGAGTGAGCTTAGTGTCTGAAGGTGCAGTCATCAGTTGGCCAACTGTAAAGACCTGGGAAGGAGCCAAAGAACTATGTTGCAACACAACTGTAGGAGACTGAACAGATGAGGGAGTAGTAGCAGTAGGCAAAATGGGAACCGAGTTGTCCAGCATGATGTCTTGAGTGCTGGCAGCATGAGGAGAAGTCCGTGGTGTGCCAGGAAGCTGCTGAGTCCATGCGACAGCTCAGAGAGTGGAAGACGGGGACCAGACAGAATCTGGAAAGGAGGTACCTCCATGGACAGTCATGGGAGTGTGGGAACCAGGAGCAGGCATGGCTGAACAGGTAGGAGCAGAAAGCAATCCTTGTGAGGCAGCATGTAGCTGCACAGTGTGTAAAGCAGCCAGAGTAGAAATAGGTGGCAAGTCAGTCTGTAAGGCATCTTCCTCCTGCACAAATTGCCGTAAGAGGGAGCGATGTTGTTCGTAGAGTAGGTGCAAATGTGATGAGGACAAGGGAGTATTGCAGGCCCCAGGAGCAGGAACTGGAAGGTGGTCCAAAAGTAGCATGTCAGTGTCCAAAACAAGAACAGCTGCAGGAGGTGGGAGCACAACTGATGGAGGATCCAAGCTAGGCACAGTCAGAATGACTATTTCTGCAGACACTTTGCTGAACAATAGGCTATGAAACAGGAACAAAAACCTGGGGACAGAGAGCATCATTACCACCACCTCCTCCTCCTCCAAGGTCCGGGATGACAGCCATCTTGGCAAGCAACCAAAATGGCCAAAGGGTCCCTCTGCTGTAGTGCAGGGGAATTTCCCTGGTGCTTTGGCCAAATTCCCCCCATTCACAAAAATACCACCAACAGCTTAATCTGGTTCAAGGTAAGTTGTCATTTATCTGAATCCTTCTCCCCCAGGTCATGCCTGAAAATAGGCAGAATTTGTCTAGTGCATGTACCCGGTTGACAAAAACTAAATAAAATAAATTAATGAAACTTGTGAGGTGTGTCAGAAGACTTTCTAACAAGACTTATGATTGAGCTGACTTAATAAAAATTAAGGTAGTATTTTAATTAAAAAAACATCTTCATGATTTTCTTGAAAAAACATGGAAACCAACCTTAACAAACTCAGCTCATGCATAAAATAAGGCATGTGTGCTTAGTAACACACAACCAACAGAACACTGAGAAAAAAGCAGTCAAGAGCATAACCAAGGAATAGAAAAACTTCTATTATTTTTTATTCATGAGTTACTTGCCTGATTGTAAAAAAGTCACAAAAAATTGAAGACTTACATAAACAAAATATTTCAAGTTAAGAAACATGAAAAGCAGTTGAGAACATGACCAAAAAAACCTAATGTGTGCATTTATTAATACATATAAAGTCATACGTGACCAAAATATTTAAACTCCTAAAACATTACTATAGTTATGCTTCCTCTATTACTCATCTATGGACCTTGCAAAAAGCAGCCTATTACTAATGTCTTGCTTCATACAATGTCTGCATATATCTATCAATCAATCAATCAATCAATCAATCAGTATTTATTTATAAAAAGCGCAATTCCATTTCTTACCAAAACACTTGTACAACAAATCATAAAACATATAATAAATACAATATATAAAATAACTGAATAAATTAATTCAGTAAACAAGCATACTAATCATACTAATCAAAATCAGGAAAAGCCAAACTAATAAGGTAGGTTTTAAGAGCTGATTTAATTCTCTCGCCAGTCATGAGCTCTCTTACCCGATGAGGTACAGATTTCCATAGGGTAGGGGCTGCGAAAGCAAAAGAATGAGTTCCTGAAGTCTTAAGTCAGATTCTGGGAACCTCTAGCAATCCCTTATCAGAGGGATGGAGAGATCAGAGTGGGGCAATAGGGGCAAAGAAGATCTTGCAGATAACACAGTCCCAGTCCATGTAAGGCTTTAAAGGTCAGTAATCTGACCTTGAAGGTGACCTGCCAATAAACAAGCAGCCAGTGCAGGCTGCAGAGCACAGGCTCACAGACAAGATCTAGGTAAGTCAGTCAACAACCTGGCCACCGCATCCTGCACTAGCTGCAGTCAGTGGATATCAACACCCGGTAGCCCTAGGTAAAGGGCATTACAGTAGTCAAGGGGGAGGTCACAAAGGCATGGACCAATATTGGAAGGTCATCGGGTGGGACCAGTTGCTTAATCCAGGTGATGTTCCTCAGGTGATAAAAAGAGGTTTTCATGACTGCAGACACCTAAGATTTTAGAGTCAGGCCACTGTTGAAAACAATGCTCAGATTTTGAACATGATCTTAGGCAAGTAGCTGGATCCCATCAAGCCAAAGCCCAGACAGTTGACCAGCCACTGAACCTAGACCCCGGTGACCTGGGTCCACCACCAATACCATAGTTTTATCAGGGTTAAACTTCAGGCAGCTGGCTCTCATCCAGTCCTGGATATTGGAGAGGTATCTAATAAACACTGAGACGGCTCCAACTTGCTCAGGCACAAAGGACATGTAAAGTTGAGTGTTATCAGCATAGCACTGGAAACTCAGCCCATACTGCCTTATAATGTCTCCTAATGGCAGCATGTACACTGTGAACAGTATGGGTGAAAGAACGGAGCCCTGCGGAACTCCACAGGGCAGGAAGAGAGGGCTGATGAATAGATCCTTGACACCACTCTCTGAGTCCTGCCCATGAGGAAAAATCAAAACCATCTGAGGACTGTTCAAGACAGCCCACAGAACCACTGCAGGTGCGTCAGCAACACTGCATGGTCCACACTGTCAAATGTTGTGAAAAAGTTGAGAAGAACCAAGATGGAATGGCTCCTTCGGTCTCTCGCAGTCAGGAGATCATTAAGTACCTAAACAAGAGCAGTCTCAGTACAGTGTCTCTTCCTGAATCTGGACTGGAGAGGCTCATAGACATTGAGGGTGGTTAAATGGACCGCCAGTTGCTCCGCACCTACCTTCTCAATAACCTTGCCACTAAGGGCAGGTTAGAGACTGGCCTGTAGTTTGCTAAGCAGTTTGGGTTGAGGGAAGTCTTCTTAAGGTGGGGTATCACTATCGCCTTCTTCAGGGGAGCAGGAAACACCCCTGTTTCCAATGAGCTCTAGACAATCTCAGCCAGAACTGGGCCGATTACCTCATCACACCCTGCTAAAAGGTGTGTTGGGCCCAGGTCCAAATTACAGTAGATTGGGTGCATACCCTGGATGATCCACATGTCTATGATCTCCAGATGGCCGAAACTGTACCAGACAAACTGGGCACTTGCGGTCTCCTGCTGACCTCCATAAAGCCCATTAGAGGGAGCTGAACAGATTTCAGACCTGATGGTGGCAACCTTATCCACAAAGAATTGAGCAAACGCATCACATTAAGTCTGTGAAAATTGTCTCAGAGACTGGAGACAGACTGGATTGCATAGCCTGTTGACAGTCTGAAAGAGCTGAGCTGGTTAATTCTGTGCAGCAGCAATCTCCCTGGACAGGAATTCTGCCTTCTTATGGGAGATTTCTGATTGATAATTTTTATAATGAACCATCAATCTGAGTTTGTCATCCTCCAGGACAGATTTCCACCAGCATCGCTCCAACCTTTACCCACTCGTCTCAGCTGCTTCAGAGTCCCATCAAACAATGGGGACTTGGGGTGGAGAGTGAGGGGACGAACATGGACATGAGCTAGGGAATCCAGGGCTGCCATCACTGCCTTATTATAGGCTAGTACCAGCTCCTCAGGATCCCTGCTAGCACTCAACAAACCTGAAAGGTCTAGCACCACTGTAAGATCATTATGAGTCAAACCCCTTAAAGGGCAGTACCAGACCATCTCAGATGTGGCAGGTCTATTAGGGGGAGCCTCAAAACTGAACCATATAGTATGATGGTTCACCCATCTGACTGCTTCCACCACCAGATCCGAGATCTCCATCCCCAGTAGGAAGATCAGATCCAGCGTGTGACCCTGACTGTGGGTAGCAGAGGTAACAGCCTGTGTAAGGCCCAACAAGGTCATAAGTTGGAGGAGGTCTTGAACAAACTGTAGGAGTTCATCATCAATCCAGGCATTGAATAACCCCAGAATTACCCATCTGGGGGACTCCAACACCAAATAGATGATGACTTCCTGCAGAAACTCCTTCCCACCCCTGGGTGGACGGTAGATGAGTAGTATTCTGCAACCTACACCTGCTCCTACAATACACTCAAAAGATTTAGCCACCCCCACTTGAACCGATATGAAGCCCAGTTCCAACCCAAAACAAATAGCTACGCCCCCACCCCTATGATCCTCCCTTGAGTGGTGTATCACCGAGTACCTGGCAGGAACTGCTGAATCCAAAACTGGGCCAGCATTTCCATTCAGCCAGGTCTTGGTGATGCAAGCCAGGTCAGCTGTATGAACAGGATCAGTAATTTTAGCTGTCTTGTTTTTTATATACCTGGCAATGCATAACACCGCTCGAGTAGGATAGACAGGCAAGACTGACTGAGCCATCTCCCCACAAAAAATGGAACCCTTGGGTATGGGAACTATGCGGGGGGGCTCCTTTCCAGAACCCACTTCACCACAGGGCATCTTCTTGTCCCCACCACCCCAATTTGCCCACCCCACTCCATAGCCCCACCAGGACCAGTTCCACTCCCTCTCTTTCTCCTTTGAACAATCCGTAAAGCACAGTAACATCTATACACTTCTGCAGGCAGAGGAGGACAGTTAAAAGAACGGAGGTCCCTGAGCTTGGTGGGATAGTAGTACCTGACTGTCTGAGATTTCTGCCAGCAAAAAGCTAAAGCTCACCAGACAGCAAGCAGGAAGTAACCACACTATAATGGTAACCAAACACCAAACAAATACAAATTAAAATATACACTCACACTTACACACAACCCCCCTCACACAGACTCAATCAGGTCCCCACAACCCCCACCCCAAACAGACCAAATAATCTCTCCCAACCACTATACAAAACCCAATATTAACAACATCATAAAACAGTAAAAATAAGAAGCAGTTATTTCAAAGTTTTATAAAAGGTAAATCAGAATTAGCCACAGTTTGCAAGAAAGAATGCCAGGTCTCAGCAGGTGAATAATAGGGAGTTATCAGAGCTCTCACCTCCTTTAACCCAAAATACCAAGTTAATGAAAGAATAGCAAGTTATGACTCAACAATTACTTCTGAACTGGATCTTGTGTGAAGCAAATAATGATGTACCTAAAGTACTGCAGGCCAGACATATGTCTGACTCCATACTTTCTCCAAAGGTTAAGTAATTCATTAAAAAAAACTACATGAATGCATACTCCAGGGATGTAAAGCCACAAAAGTCAGGAAATATGACATTAGAGTTTTTGTCTTAATGCCCACCCTGTCCCCATATCCTACCCTCATGACCCAAGGCCAAGCAACCAGTCTGGAGACATGCAATGTGGGTCTGCTGCTTCAAGCTACAGGTCTGGGGCTATGCCCCATATATCTGGAGCCGTGTGCCATAGGTGTAAGCTAAAGGTCTGGGGCTGTACCCCACAGCTCTGTTATTTCAAGCTAGTGTCTAAGGCTGTGCCCCATGTATCTGGAGATGTGCACTATTGTTGTAAGCTACAGGTATGGGTCTGTACCCCACAGGTGTGCTAGTTTCAAGTTTCAAGTTCTATTGTTCAACCTTTAGAACATTATAATTTAACAAATAAAACCACATAAAATCAGTGTAGCAATATCAATAGTGCAATATAGGCAGTACATAGCACCAAGCACAACAATGGCTATAAACCAGCAATTAAATAGTATACGTCCCTAATTGAACTGTTCATATCAGATAAATTAGAGTCAAGCAAGAATCAGTTTAGTGTAGCATGTTATTTCAGGTTGATTTTTCCCTTTACAGTTTAATTTAAATTTAAATGTTAAAACTATAATATCTGAGTTGTCTCCAATCTATACATTTTATTCCTAATAATACCACATTCATAAAATAAATAATAAACTCTTGTCAAAGGGTTTCATCAAAATCAATTACCCAGTGGTCTAAGTAAGTTGGGCATATTAGTTATTTTACCTTGAAAGCACTAAAGCGTTTAAATGCAAAGCTTCTCTTAATTATTTCTGTACATAATCATTTACCATAACTAAAATTATAACATACCTTAGATGCCATAAAATCCCAGATAATGCAAAGCATCATAAAAATTAAAAAGTTCATAAAAGTTTCCTTAACTAAAACTAATACACTTAACATCTGCTAAAGGGCACTTAATATGGTGAATTCTTGCATGCTGAAGTCTCACCATGTGCAATCAAGTCAGTTAGAATGGCGTCACCTTAATTAAGACAGTTCACTATTAAATACATACACCAAAAATGAAACACAAAATAAAAACAGATTCAATTATGTCTTTGTACCATCTTACATCACACTCCATCATAGACTTAATGTTCATGTAAGAGTTAGTCTTAGGTTTAAAAACAAAGTTCATCCCTGTTTTTAAAGTTAAGAACTGATTCAGCAAATTCAAAAGTGTGAGATTTAAACATTCTGCCAAAGCCTATGAGGTTGCCATACACAAAATCCTTATTGTTCCTCCTCAAGTCCATGTTCTGAAAGTAATTCAACATCACTTCTTCCTCTAGGAGTCACGGGTTTACCCTCTCTCTGGCAGGGCTCCTATAGGCAGAACCTGAGCTTCTGTTACCATTATCTTTGTTATTTATGTTTTTCAGTTAACATTTTTCCATATTTATGTTTCAAATAAAAAAGTCAGCATAATGGCTGCAAAGTCTGCTCAGACTGTAAATTCATCAGCTCCAGCTGTTTCTCTCCATAGTCATAATAGCTCAGCTGGGACTCACTGTCTAAAAGATCTGAGTTGTGGGTCTGGGCTGAGGGAGGAGGTTGCTCATCTACAGGCTGAGTTGACCAGGATTCGGGGGACCTCCTCTCCCACCCAGGGACCACCAGGGCTACTGTCACTGCCTCAGAGGTTGCCAAGAAAGAGGAACAGTTGAACCACATTGGGCTCAGGGAGGGTGAGGGTGATGGAACAGAGGTGCATCCCTCCAGTTGTACCTCTCCAGAATTTGTACACCATTCTGGCAGAGTGTGGTTCCTCTTTGGAGGCACCCACAGTGGAGACCAAGTAGGATGCTGGGAACCTCCACAAAGGAGATCCACAGAAGAGTGTCATGGGACCCCACAGGGGAAAGGAAATGACTCCTGGTCGGAGACTTCATTGTTAGGAGGGTAGAACTGGGGAAGGGGGAGAGGGAGTTAAGGTGCCTGCCTGGTGCCATGGCTTGGAGGAACAGGGAGTGAATCTTCAGGATCATGGGAGTAGCTGCATGTGGGAGAGAGCTGGATGTCATTGTCCACCTAGGGCAAATGACCTGGCTGGGAAAGGGATCAGAGCAGTGCAGGAGGAGTTTGTGGAGTAGGGGAGGGGCCTTAGACAAGTAGCATGCATGATAACCTTCTCAGAGGTGCTGTCTGTCTATGGCATGGGTGATATTAGGGAGCTCCACACCATGGGATTCAATCAATGGTTAAAAAACTGGTGCAGAGCTCAGGGTTTTGGCTTCATTGGGGACTGCGGGTCCACCTGGAGGGATGCAGGCCAATACTGGTGCGATGGACTGCATATGTCCAGGAGGGGAACCAGGATCCAAGGTGACAGGTTTAAATGCTTTATTGACAAACATTTAAACTAGCCAAGGGGGGGGAGGCACTGAAAAGAAGCAGGGAACTCCTAGACCCCCACAAAATCAGGCTAGTCAGTGAGGTAAACACCAAGCTAGAGAAGTCAATAGGCAGGAGTGAATGGAGAAAAAGGCAAAGGCAGTAAGGACAGAGATGGGGCAAAAAGGGGTAAGGCCATCAAAAAACGGAGGGTAATGAGTACCAATGCCTGTAGTCTAGGTAACAAGCTCTCTGAACTGGTGGCCTTGATGGAAGAGGGATGCCTGGATATCGTAGCAGTCACAGAAACATGGTACACAGAGAACCATGACTGGGATGTCAACATACCAGGGTACACAATCTACAGGAGGGACAGGGAGGGTAGAAGAGGGGGAGTAGCAGCAGCTCTTTATGTAAGGGAAGGGATCAAAGCAACAGAGCTAAAAAGGTAAACAGGGAGGAGAGGAGGCACTGTGGGTCACCCTGGTGACCGGAAGTGGCACCACAATCCACACGGGGGTTGTATACAAACCCCCATCTCAGGGGGAGAAAATGGACAAGGAAATGATAGAAGGCATCTTTAGGATGGCAGAATAAGTGGAGATATTGTAGATGGGGGGCCTGAATATGCCAGATGTTAACTGGAGCATGTTTGCTGCAGCCACATCCAGGAGCAGGGTCATTCCCGATGCCCTACAGGGGTCATGCCTCAGACAGCTAGTGTTATAACTCACTCGGGAGGGAGCAACCTTAGACCTGGCACTCTGAAACAGGGATGGAGAGAGGATCTTAGATCAAGAAATGGATAGCCATCTGGGAACAAGTGACCACCAAACTGTGTGGTTCATGATAAACACAGCTTCAGAGTCAAGTCATACAAAATTGAGGTTATTGGACTTTAGGAGGGTTGACTTTGTCAAAATGGGTGAGTGCCTCAGAAAAGCACTAGCAAACAGGCAAGAAGGAAAGGTGTTGGAACAATGGGGAAGCATCAAAACTGCCATTACAGAGGCAACAAGCCTTTGTGTGAAGCAAATAAACAAATCAAAATGAAAGAAAAAATCACTATGGTTCTCAAAAGAGGTGGCGGGGAAAGTTAGGGAGAAAAAGAAAGCATTCAGGAAGTATAAGGAAACACAGAAGGAGCAGGACAAAGAACTGTACCAATGAAAGCAGAAGAAAGCGGGAAAGGCAGTCAGAATAGCAAAGGCCCAAACCGAAGAAAAGATAGCCAACTTGATTAAGAAGGGGGATAAAACCTTTTATGGGTACCTTAGGAAGCTAAGAAAGACCAAGGGAGGTATAGTGAGGCTTAATAAAAGGAAAGGTGGGTGGGCAGAAAGGGAAATGAAAAAGCATGGATACTAAATGAATACTTCTGCTCAATATTCACAAAAGAAGAGGAGGGGGCAGTAGCTAATCCAATCAATAGAAGCACTCTGGATGGGGGGGGGCGATACCAGTCCTTTCACAGAAGAAAGGGTTCTTAAAGAACTACTAAATCTTAAGGTGGACAAACCAATGGGGCCCAATGGGATTCACCCCAGAATTCTAAAAGAACTAATGGGAGAACTAGTGACACCACTGACTACCTTTTTTAACAAATCATGAGAGGATGGTGTGGTACCTAAGGACTGGAGGAGGGTGGATGTGATTCCCCTTCACAAAAGTGGGAGCAAAGCAGAGGCAGGAAACTATAGATCTGTTAGCTTGACCTCAGTGGTAGGGAAAATGATGGATTCACTTCTGAAAGAAAGAATTATTGAGTACCTAGAGGCCAGTGGGGCAGAGGACCCAAGGCAGCATGGATTCACAGCAGGAAGGTCATGTCAGATGAATCTAATAGATTTCTTTGAGTGGGTGACCAAAGTAGTAAACCAGGGAGGGGCTGTGGACATGGCCTACCTAGACTTTAGCAAGGCATTTAACACAGTCCCACACAAAAGACTAACAAACAAATTAGCCAGCCTGGGAGTGGGTCCCAGTGTGGTAGCCTGGGTAAAAAATTGGCTGGACAATAGGACACAGTGAGTAATAGTAAATGGAGTCTACACCGAGGAAAGAGGGGTTACTAGTGGGGTACCCGCAGGGTTCAGTACTAGGTCTGGTCCTTTTTAATGTCTTTATAAGTGACATTGCAGAGGGACTGGAAGGAAAAGCATGCATCTTTTCAGATGACACAAAGATCTGCAACAGGGCTGATACACAAGGGGGGGGGTGTAAAGGATGAGAAGGGACTTGGCAAGGTTGGAAGGATAGTCAAAAGTATGGCAGCTTAGCTTCAATGCAAATAAGTGCAAAGTAATGCACCAGGGAAACAAAAACCCAGAGGAAAAGTACACAATGGGGGGGGGGGTATTTACTGCAACATAAATGGAAAGGGATCTGGGGTTAGTCATATCAGATGACCTGAAGGTTAGCAAGCATTGTGAAGAGGCTGTAGGGATGGCTGGGGGGATACTGGAATGTATAGAGAGAAACATCACCAGTAGAAAACAGGAAGTTGTCATCCCTCTGTACAGACAGTTGGTGAGTCCCCATCTGGAGTACTACATGCAGTTCTGGAGACCCCATCTCTGCAAGGACATAGACAGGATGGAGGCAGTCCAGAGGAGGGCAATTAAAATGGTGCAGGGTCTGCAACAGAAGTCATATGAAGAGAGACTAAAGGAGCTTAATATGTATACCCTTGAGGAAAGGAGGGAGAGAGGGGGGGACTTTATAGAAACTTTCAAGTACCTCAAGGGAATCAACAAAGTCCAAGAGGGTAGCATCTTTCAAAGAAGGAGATGTGCAAGAACAAGAGGGCCTCACTTTGAGGTTAGAGGGGAGACGGCTCAGGAGCAATGTGAGGAAGTATTTTTTCACAGAGAGGGTGGTGGACACATGGAATGGTCTTCCTGAGGAGGTTGTGGGGTCAAAAGCAGTTTGGGAATTCAAGAATGCATGGGACAGACATAAGGCAGTTCTGGTGGGGGTAAGAAGAAGTAGGCTGTTGGTTAACTAGGATCTGCTGCTTCACCAATAGGTAGGGAAATGGGCAGACTAGATGGGCCAAGCGGTCCTTATCTGCCCTCAAAGTCTTTCTTTCTATTTTTCTATCTTGTTGCTTTGACTGGCTTTGAATCTGAAAGTATCAAATGCAATCTGTATTCATGAGGAATATGTAATGATAGACTGTATGATAACTTCAGTCTGCTATAGGACAGTCTCACATTTGGAGGGTGGAACTTTGAATGAAAAACTGCTTATTTTTAAATTCACCAGTTTGTGTGTCTTATTATAAAGACTGGAAGGTGGCCCATGTGGTGCCCGTACACTAGAGTGGCCCTAGGGATGAGCCAGGAAATTATCGGTCTGTCAAGTCTCACTTCCATAGTGGGTAAACTTATGGAAATTATACTGAAGGAGTGGCTGGTGTCATTCCTCTAGGGTGATGACTTCCAGGATGGGCTGCAGCATGGGTTCATCTCAGGGAAGTCTTGTCAGACCAATCTAATAGAATATTATGACTGGGTAACAAGAGAGCTGGATATGGGTCATGCTGGAGATGTCCTGTACTTGGACTTCAGCAAGGCCTTCAATTCATTGCTTCATGGGAAGCTGGAGGGGAAGCTGACTGATATGGGGGGGTGAAGCTGACAAACTGGATAAGGAACTGGCTGCAGGGGAGGCTGCAATGGGTGGTAGTGGGGGGAGATCTCAACACTTAGATCAGTGGCAAGTGGTGTGCTGCAGGGCTCGGTGCTGGGCCTGGTGCTATTTGGGCTCTTTATCGCAGATATTGCACACAGAGTTGGGAGCAGGGTTATCCTGTTCACAGATGATACCAAAATCGGAGCAGTGGTGGACGAAGAGGATGGATGGAAACAACTACAAGGGGACCTAACCAAACTGGAAGTATTGTCAGAGAAGTGGCAGCTGGGATTCAATGCAGAAAAGTGCAAGGTTATGCACTTTGGGGCAAAGAACCCAAAGAGGGACTACTAGTTGGGAAGGGTGAGGCTAGGGATCACTGTGGAAGAGAAGGACCTAGGGGTGTTGGTAACAGGAGTATGAACAACTCTGCCCAATGCAGGATAGCAGCAGCTAAGGCGAACAGAATGCTGGGCTGTATCACAAGGGGTTTCTCATCCAGGCATAGGGAGGTGATCCTGCCCCTGTACAGATCTTTGGTCAGGCTGCACTTGGAGTACTGTGTGCAGTACTGGCAGCCGTATCTGAAGAGAGATATTAATTTACTGGAAGGTGTGCAATGGAGAGCAACAAAAATGTTACAGGGGATGGAAGGCAGGGCTTATGAGGAAAGGCTGAATGAGCTGAATATGTAGATGCTGGAGGAGAGGAGGGATAGGGGATATGACTGAAATGTTCACGTATTTGAGGGGGATAAACAAAGCTAGCACTGAAGGGGTGTTTAAGCTGAGGAAGGGTAGGGACACGTGGGGGCACGGACTAAGATTAGATAGGTATCTAAATGGAATACTGTACTAGAAGGGGTGGTATCATGTAAGACAGTAGGAAGTTTCAAGAGGGCATGGGACAGAACACGAGGGAGGGTCTGGATGGAGAGGGCTGAGGCAGTCATTGGAATGATGGATGGGGAGAGGATTGGGGCAGCTGCAATCTAGGGGGCTAGCTGCACACTCGGGCAGACATTGATAGACTGGGTGGTCTGTTTCTGCTGGAAAATTCATATGTTCATATAAAGACAAGACTAGATCCTTACAAACTAATGTAGTCTCAGAACAAATAAGAGTTGTAGCTCCATACAGTATTTATTAATCACTCAGCAATGCATCAAGGACATTCAAACTCACAAATCTTTCTGCAGTAGTTTAGCAAGAATATTAGACTGCATTCTGGGATACTACCCTTTCAATAAACTGGATGGGTTCCAAAGGCCTTGTGTATAAAACCGTGTATAACACAAAAAAATATGAACAGTAAAAGTAGAATCTCTTAGGTGTGGAAATACCTTACAAACATGATTCTCAATTGTTACACAAGTGTTCATGGAGAATCAGGAGAAGGAAATCTGAACTGTTGCTGAACTCTTACTGTCACTCCTTTTCTCCAACTGGGGGACCATTAAATCCCATGCCATGGATCCAGGTCACCTTTCTACCAAGGGTCTTCCTCATTTGTTTCCCCACAGATGCCTCTTGTCTACCATTCTCCACTGTTTTAATCATTTTAGCTCAGCCTTCCCCAAAAAGAGCTCATCATCTCCTAGTCTCCCAAACTTCAAACCTCCATTGTACTCAGTTCTCCATCCTCTGGGGTTGTATTGTGTGTAGTCATCTGTGGAATAAAAAGTAAATGGTTGCTCCACTGGGTGCAGTAAATTCAATACGCCTATTATAATACTGAGCCCCCACAACCCTAGCAACAATAGTATACTTTTTGAAGTATAAAATGGGCATTTCAACACATATAATGCACTTGCCAAACATGCCATCATCCTCACAGAAGTTCTCCTGACTCCTGTTGGGAAAACAGGGAGCTACCACAGTCAGTCACCAGCAAATCCTCCTCATGCAGCAAGACTATCCAAGGCACTCCACTAGCACAGAAGTTGCCCTGAAATAAAAAAAAAAATAGGCTGCAAAATCTCCAGATTTAGGGTACAATAGTTAACTTGTTTCCTGAGCATGCAGCAGGTCTGAATTAACAAATTGCTAGAAATGTTCACCACTGTGACGCAAAGGTTAATTTTAGTGACACTTTCATTTAAAGTGTTAAAACAGCAGAAAAAAAAAACATCAGCAGAGAAAGATGCAAGAACACCTGAGCAAACAGCATGCAGTGAGGAGTAGAGTAGCATCACTGCCATCTTCCTGCTCTGCCCTCTGCTCCTGTTACATATATTATTTCAAGCTACTGTCTTGGGCTGTGCCCCACATATCTGGAACTGTGCGCTATAAGTGTAAGCTACACAGGTCTGCTACTTCAAGATACAAGCATGGGGTTATGTCCTAAGGGTCTGCTGCTTCACATAGGGACTGCAGGGGCTTGTATAAAGCAATATAAAGGTCAGAGGCAGTGCAATATGGGTCTGTTGCTTTGTACAGGGCACACAGGGCCCTGAACAAAGCAAACTACAGATTTGGGGCTGTTTGCCATTGATCTGCTGCTTCACATATGGCCCACAGGTTCCTGTGTGAAACATGCTACACTTCCAGGACTGTGCCCCATGCATCTGCTGCATCACTTAGGGCCCAAGGTTTGGGACCATGCACCACAGGTCTGCTTCTTTGGCACTACAAAGAAAGATGCAGGTTTGGGGCCATGCCCAATTGGTCTGCTTATTGCTTATTGCCTTCCATCAAATAAGACATCTATGGTTAAAACTCTAATACCACATTTCCCAACATTTGTGGCTTTGTAACTATAATGTATGCAATACTGTAGTTGATATATATATATATATATATATATATATATATATATATATATATATATATACAATAGGTGTGGACTCGGAAGCTGTTGAATAAATCCATTTATCTTCACATGCGTTGAATAAATAACATTTATCCATATAGTAGCTATGTCACAATCACTCTGGAACTCATTTAGAATGTTTGGCCTCAGTGGTAGTATTATCCATATTCAAATGCGAACAACTTTAAAACAAAAAAAGATAGCATGGTACTGTGAGCATGAAAGTTGTTCAGCACAAAATTATCTACAAAATGAGTGGTGTTTCATTTATAAGTACCTTACAGACTTTTTTATAATTAGCAAAAAAGAGCAGAAAATGCATTTTTTTGTTCACTTTTTTGACAAACATACGCAAGAAAAGATAAGCAATGAAAAGCAAATGTCCCTGCACTGACAGAAAGCATCCCTGTTGCATAAATGAAATATGCAATGGTGAGCTGTCAGATAAATGATTTATCCACACTTGTGATGTTTGACTTCGGACACCTCACTCATGGCATATGTCACTCGTGAGGTTACCTGAGGTCAAACAGCACTTGTGTAGATAAATCATTTATCTGACAGCTCTCCATTGTATGTCCTATATATATATATATATATATATATATATATATATATATATACACATATATTATAGTAGCGCGGTAGTGCCACTATGAATGAGTTGAGGACCCATTTCTATGTTAAACCCCAAAACTTTGCACCTTAATAACTTTGCAACCGTTTCAAGATTTGGCTGAAATTTGGAATATATGATCAAGAACCATAGGCCTTGGGATCTGCCAAGCTTTGTACTGGTCGGATATACGGCTGTGGAGTTATTAAGCGTGATCTGTGCACACGTTTACGCTTTTTCTGGAATTCTACGGTCGCGCCTACAGGTCGTATGGTTTGCGTGACTGGCCCAAAATCTTCAGGGAACATGCAGCCGGGGTCCCCGATGTGCCTTTCAAAGATTTTGTGAAAAAATATTAAACGGTTCAAAAGTTATTCAAAAAACAGTTTCCCATTATAAGTCAATGGTAAAAGTTAACAAAAAGTTCAACACTTTCGCAAATGCATTTTTACTTTCGCAAATGGGCCTGTTACTTTCGCAAATTGGCCATTTTGTTTTCAGTTGGTGATCAGAAAAATGGTTGGCATTTAAATTTGGGACCCTCTAGCAACCTAATTCTTTTGTATTCACCTAGTCGGACCCTGAGGATGCTTGCCATGTCTTTATTTTGTGGTAAAAGACCCCAGAAATATGTTTTCAAATTTCTGGAAAAAGTACTTCACAAATTACTTTCATGCTCACTAAGTGTCAAACTTTTTGAAGCTTTAGCAAATTCGACAATGATTTTCCATCTGTGGGAAAGTAACAGCGATTCTTTGGCACTGCGCTGCAAAAGAACCGTTGGGAGTTTTGGGCTGAAATTTGGAGGGAACTGAGCCGACATCTCACAGATGTGCCTTTCAGTGTTGTATTGAAAAAATATTACACGCTGTCAAAGTTACAGCACTCCAAAGTTGACTGTTTTTCCCATAGGAAAACATTACGGCGCCCGACGCATTACAGAAATCCTTTGGATCCCTGCTGCAAAATAACGGTTTGCTCTTTTTTCCTGAAATTTGGAGGGAAGACAGCCAACAGCCCACGGATGTGCCTTTCAGTAGTTTGGTTAAAAAATATTACACGGCGGCAAAGTTACGGCACTCCAATTTGACGTTTTTCCCATAGGATAACATTACAGCGCTCGACGCATTACAGAAATCCTTTGGATCCCTGCTGCAAAATAACGGTTTGGTCTTTTTTCCTGAAATTTGGAGGGAAGACAGCCAACAACCCACAGAAGTGCCTTTCCATGGTTTGGTGAAAAAACATTACAGGGAGGGAAAGTTATGGCACTCCAAACTTTTCTTTTTTTCCCATAGGATAACATTACGGTATTCGCCGTGCCTTTCAGGGCCCGTATCTCGGAAACGGTGCAAGATACAGACTTTTCGTCAGAAAGTTCCTTAGCCCCCATTACCAAATTAGCCAGGGCAGTTGTAAATAATATGACTTTTAAATTTTTTTTCTACGTCGTACGGTTCCTGAGATATAACGTATTTAGTATTCCAAGTTCTCATTTTCTGCGCCGATACTCATTATTATGCATACATTATTTGTACTCACTGTCTTTCTCTATGCAGGTTTTGGGGAAAACCAGCCTGTGCGCTTACATTACTGTTACTGTTGCCCTTTCCGCTTGCAGTTCCGTACCGTTTCACTTACCGTTGACATCTGCGCCACCATGTGCGTTATCCTTATGCTTTCATTTGAGCTATGCTTTCTGTTATTTTGCCATTCTTGTCTACAGTACTGTTTATCTTTCTGTTTCACTTTGCATCACCATGCCCATTGACATTTCTGTTTGCAGGCACCATGTTACTATGTGACAACACATCACGTGTGCGACGTTCCCGTCCTCGCCACCATGTGCGTTATCCTTTCTGTTCTCATTCGCACTTGTGTTACCATGTACACCACTGTTAGCATTTCTGTTTGCATTGCTGTCCCTGTTAGTATGCCACAAGACATCATGTTGAACTGGCGCTTCCCACCCTCCCTCCGCTGCATTACATTCACTATTTCTCGTTATCATTCTCAAAAGAAGGGAAATTAGAGGCAAAAACTCCATTTAATGCATTAGTTAGGGTTGTTCCACAGTGACAAAAGTGAAATTCACTGTAGGGTTGAAAACCCCCTTGGATCCTAGCCCACCCCCAACCGGCATTGGGGTGTGCATTGGGATCGTGGGTCCTAACTCTCACCCCATTCTCCTATATTTCTGCTGCTTTACACATGTCATGGGGTGAGAGGTAGGGCTGATGATCCCAATGCCACCACGTGCGTCATCCTTAGCGTTTTCATTTGCACTTGCGTTTCTGTTACTTTTTTGCCATTTGTGTCTACCGTACTGTTTCTCTTTCTGTTTCACTTTGCGTCACCATGCCCATTGACATTTCCATTTACAGGCACCATGCTACTATGTGACAAGACATCACGTGGCACACCATTCCCGTCTACTCCACCGTGTTTGTTACCCTTTCTGTTCTCATTCGCGCTTGCGTTACCTTGTGCGCCACTGTTAGTGCTTCTGTTTGCGTTGCTCTTCCTGTTACTATGCCACAAGACATCATGTGGTGGGAGTGCAGGGCCCTTTGGGCCCCGTGCTTCCGCTGCTTCATTCTGTGCCGGGAGCGCAGGGCCCTATGTGTGTTATCCTTTGCGTTTTCATTTGTGCTTGTGTTTCTGTTATTTTTTGCCATTTGTGTCTACAGTACTGTTTCTCTTTCTGTTTCACTTTGCGTCACCATGCCCATTGACATTTCCATTTGCAGGCACCATGTTACTGTGTGAGAACACATCACGTGGCAGACTGTTCCCATCTATGCCACCGTGTGCATTGCCCTTTCTGTTGTCATTTGCGCTTGCGTTACCATGTGCGCCACTGTTAGCACTTCTGTTTGAGTTGCTCTTCCTGTTACTATGCCACAAGACATCATGTGGCGGGAGCCTGGTCCCACGCACACATTACATTCACTATTTCTCGTTATCATTCTCAAAAGAAGGGACATTAGAGGCAAAAACTCTGTTTAATGCATTAGTTAGGGTTGTTCCACAGCGACAAAGTGAGGAAATTCACTGTTAGGGTTGAAAACCCTAACTCGAGTCACCCACCCCAGCACCACACACACACACACACACACACATTCAAGTATGGGGAGGACCAAGTCAACACAACCAATGACAGACATCCAGCAGCAGGTGACAGAAATAACAAACAATTGTCTAAATGTACTATGAGACATCCCACCCTCCTGACCAGGTACTGCATGCTCAGTGGAGATCAACAGCAAAACTGAGGCCATGTACACCAAGCGTACACATCTCTGATTGCAGCTGCACACAATGTACCACACTTAGTAGTTGCATGGCCTTACCTACCGATGCCCACACCACACCACAACTGGTACTGTGCGTTAGTCAATATAAATGCTGAAGGTGCATGATGACAGTTGTAGAAAGGTTTAACACTAGTGAGTATACATTAATTAAGAGGACATAAATTAAATACAAGACACTACCATGCTCAAGATAAAAGTAGTGTTACATTTAGTAGGTGATTTACATAGTAGTACATTTACTGCAATGGTTTACTCAAGATAGAGAGGCTGATGTAAGCGTGTGGAAAAGCATTGCCTGTTCAAGCGCTGTGAAATTCGTACTGCAGTATCACATGCATTCTTACTGATGAAGGTGTACTGCTGATGTACATACATAGACCTTCAGTGTGTTTCAATACTAAAGATGCTGTAAGTATTCTTTGTAAGAAACTTTGTAATTGCATGGATCAGGCCAAGCAACTTCTAAATATCATAGCACTACTGAGCCAACAATGACGTACCTGTATCGGAGATGTATATAGGATAGATTTTACTGTAGGCACTTACTGAGTATGTTGTACTTGATAAAGACAATCTCATTGCATCTGTGATGACTAACTTATTCAAATAGTAATACATTTACTATTGTTGCAATGAGTGATCTATGCCACTTATGGACACAGTGTAATTTTTTTTAACAGTTGTTTCATACTCAGGCTGTATGCCTAGTGTTTGGGTTTGCCACACTTCTGTCACTGATGCTATCAAAGTGATAACTATGTTAATTGTGGTACAACAGGAATCAAGTAGGTATGGTGTAAATATAAACAGAATGTCTTTTAGTATTGATTTAACTCACAATGGGGTAAGTGTACTAGGACAGCAGGGGTTATTCTCTAACACTGACTCTGTCAGTTATAATCACACTAAGGTTTCGATGACTGTAATGATCAAGTTACACTGTTCATTTTATGAGTTCATATTCACAGCCATTCTCCAGTAACTAGACAGTGTATGGTGTAACTGGGTGGGACACTGTGTTGCAAAGCTGCTACAGTGCCTAGCAGAGGGAGAGTATCTACTCATAAAGACAATTAAGCAATAAGGCATGACCAACAGTTATGTTAAATGGTCTGTTAATCACCCTGTAGGGGTTTAATGTTGAATGAGACATAGCCAAGTGCCACATGTCGCTAGACAGTGATAAACTGACCATTAACATAATACCTGGGAGTGGCTTATTGCTATCATAATAAAACTGTTTTTTAAACAACATTAAACCATGTTCATCATATGGTTAGGCTCACCATGTACTGTATGTTAATAAAAACTAAACATAAGGCTGTTACAATGTTTACAGTCAATTAGAAAGCTGCATTTCTCAAACCCTTGTTATAATCAGAGATATTATACCTGTACAACTCCTTGGTTTTGCTGAACTCTATTGCTCAGGTGGCCCATCACATGTGGTGTGGTCTGGTGTGGGGCATCGGTAGGTAAGGCCATGCAACTACTAAGTGTGGTACTTTGTGTGCAGCTGCAATCAGGGATGTGTACGTTTGGTGTACATGGCCTCAGTTTTGCTGTTGATCTCCACTGAGCATGCAGTACCTGGTCAGGTGGGTGGGGATGTCTCGTAGTACATTTAGACAATTGTTTGTTATTTCTGTCACCTGCTGCTGGATGTCTGTCATTGGTTGTGTTGACTTGGTCCTCCCCCATACTTGAATGTGTGTGTGTGTGTCTGTGTGTGTGTGGTGCTGGGGGGGGATTGAGTTAGGTTTTCAACCCTAACAGCGAACTTCCTCACTTTTGTTGCTGTGGAACAACCCTAACTAATGCATTAAACGGAGTTTTTTGCCTCTAATATATATATATATATATATACACACACACACACACAATATATATATAGTTGCAAAAAATGTCATTAATGCTCCAGTTAAGGTCAAAGCAATAAAAGTTGGGAAATGACATCCCGCCCTCCCAAACCAGGCAGAAGAGCAGGTGTGGAGTGTGCCTTGGGCTTCTCAAGCTTAACACTCATCCCATTCTCATAAAGTCTATGCATCTGACCTTATTTACAGATGGAATGGGGGAGAGTTAGGCTTGAGAAGGATTTTTCAGCCCCAGTGAGGCAATCCCTCTAGTGCTGCTTCTTGTTACTGAGTTTGATCTCTTTCTTTAATCTCCTAATGATCAGCTTGATGGGGATTCTTCTTGCTATAGTATATTTATTGTAGGATGCTGTTGTCCTTCCTTTCCTGATGCAGCACCTTCCAATGGTGATTAGAAAAGTCTGACTGTTTTTTCTGAAATGCTAATCTGTTCAGGTCCCATTATCTAGCATCATATACTGTGCACATAAGCAGTTTAAGCACCTGGGATTAGCTGAAAAAAGTAGCTTCTTGTCTTACCAGGCAGAAATGAGGATGAGAGAAGCAGCTGGGATATAGTGCACATCAGAAGGAAGCATCCTGGGGGCCAGATACATAGGTTATGTAGCAGGCTTCACATTACCAATCAGTTAACACCCCATAAGCTCTCTTATAAATAAAAAATAAAAATACAGTTGTTTCAAGATTCATAACTCCATGCTCACAGGAGTATTTTCCCATTTCAAATCGCACTTCAGGGGGGTACACTGTATACTGTAAGTGATTTTTTTTGAGTGGAGGTGAGGCAACAGGTAATTCATTTGTTACTGATTCCACTAATAGTGTGGAAATGTCAGCTGTCACAGACAGAATGTCAATCAAATTTATTTGTATACTGGAGGCTATGTGAGCAAAAATGCCCGTTTTCACAAACGTCCAGTTTAAAAAAAAAACAAAAGAACAGGTATAAATAAAGATAAGTACAACATTTGCAGAGGGTGAAAGTAACAAGTTTGGAAGTCCAAGGCATTGCAATTGAGTATAAAAACAAACCCAAAAGAGCAATCAGGTGAAGTGCATAATTACATTGAAGACAGCAGCATCAGTGGGGTGACAACATAACTACAGTACAGGCGTGAATAAACATGGTAATATGGTAATATATGCTGGACAGTTCAGAGGTGAGATAGTAAGTGAAAACAAAATAAATAGTGGGATGAGAGGAAAACTACAGAAACCAAGGCTGTTGTAAAATGTAACCACATAAGGTGGTAGGTTGAGAGGTGAGATACACAAATTGAGCATACGTAAAGTGCATGTAGTCAGGATAGTGTGCAGCAATAATGGGGGAAAACAGGGCAAGGAAAGGCTATATAATAGATAAAGAGAGAACAGAGTGGGGTAAAGGATACAGGTAGGGAAACATGGAAAGGGGGAAGGGGTGGAGGGGCAGCAATCTGACCCAAGGCAGATCAAGAGGGGGAGAAAAGGGAGGGGATGAGTGAGGTTGCAACCTGGGGAGAAGTGGGGTGAGGAGAAGGTAAGGGGTGTTAATAACAATGCTTAGCAGGGTGTCTGGCATAGGCAGCCACAGGTGGATGATTTAAGGAGGTGGTCCTTTAGGAAGGAGTTAAAGGAAGTAATGGTCAGACAGACCTGCATATCAGGGGGTAGCTTGTTGTACAACTTTGTGCCCAAGTAGGTAATACAGTTCTGGGCTTGCACAGTCTGGTAGAAAGGCGTGTCAAATACCAGACTGGAGGCCACTTTGGTCAAGCACCCGGGGACAGAAGTTGGGAATAGGGAGCGGATGCTGACCGGTAGTAGATTTAGATGAATTCTGTGGAGAATGGAGAGCATTTTGAGGTGGAACCTCCCTTCAAGGTTTGGCCAGTTGAGGGAGGAATAGAGGGCACAGTGGTGAATTCTGAAGGGGAGTCCAGTGACAAACCATGAGATGTTGTTATATGTGGACCTACATTTGGAGTAGAGGAGGGAGGAGCTGGAAGGAGAGTATACAATGGAGTCATAATCAACAAAAAGGCAAGAGGAAAGAGCTTGCAAGGTGTAGTCTGGATGTGGGGATGAGGAACATTTGGTTTCGGTAGAGAAGACCGAGCCTCATATGGATCTTTTTAGTAAGGTTGCTGATATGGTTACTAAAGGAGAGATGAGGGTCCAGGGAGATTCCAAGATATATGAATTCTGTTACCCTTCAATGAGGTTACCCATGTTGTCAAAAAGTGTAAGGCCTAAGACAGGTGCTTTCCTGGGACCTGAGAAAACCATAAACTTGGTCTTCTTGGAGTTGAGGACCCTCCCACAACCAGAAAACCACAAATGCAGCTCCCTGAAACCTGACTGTAGTTGGTGGAACATGGTAACAGGGTTGGCGTCACTGCAGTAGAGAGATGCATCATTTGTGTAGAGTACAAGATGTGTAGATGTGTAGATTGAAAGATAGAGAGAATGTTTATTGATAAAAAGTGAAAAGAGAAGGGGGCCCAGGATGGAGCCCTGGGGGACCCCAAATTTAATAGGGAATTCAGTGGAGAGATGATCATTAGTGGTGGTTTTATGGGATCTGCTGGAGAGGTAGCTTCTGATCCAGTAGATGACATTTTCTGAAAAGTATAGGCCTTTGAGGGTCTTGAGTAGAAGGGTATGGTTGACGAGGTCGAATGCCTTGGTTAGGTCTATAGAATCGGACCCAATGTACTGTCTCTTGTCATTAGCCTTAAGGACATCTCTAGTAAGTATACAAGAGCTGTTTCAGTGCTATGTCCTGACCAAAAACCATACTGTACAGCAGATAGTAAGTTGTTGGTGTCGAGGCAGGGGGTGAATTGAGAGTGGACAACTTTTTCCATTAGTTTAGAGAGGGGGGGCAAGTAGGGTGATGGGACAGTAATTGCTGACTTCATTTCTAGACCCAGAATTAAAAAGTAGTTTAATGGTAGAAGTTTTCCAGATGTTAGGGAAATTACCAGAGCAGAGGGAGTGGTTGAGTAAATTAGTGATGGGAACTGCAAGGGAAAAAATGGTAAGTTTGTGGATTTTGTAGTCTATACCATCAGCTTCTTTGTTGGATTTAGGGTTGTTGCTGCTGATTAGCTTGATGGTGTCAGCGGGTTTTAAGGCCCTAAAGTAGAAAATGAGAAAAGGCCTGGGGGGGCAAATCGAGGTGGGAGGGGAGGGAAATGGATAGGAAGTCTAGAGGAGGGGGAGGATTGCATTTATCCAGGTCACCAAAGAGAGTTGAAAATGTTCACCACTTTGGTGGGGTCATTGGTCTGTCTCTCTTCATGGAGCAGTGTAATAGATTCAGCGTACCTTGATCTCCCGAGTAATGAGATAAGAGTCCCCCAAAGCTGGCTAGGTCTCAAGGATTCACCTAACTATTTATTTTGAAGAAAGTCATTTTAGCTTTTCTAACAGAGGACTTGCACTTGTTTCTAAGAGACGTTTATAGGGTGAGCTGGGAAGGGTCACTGTGCTTACAGTAGTGAGCCTAGGCTTTGTCCCTAGTCCTCATCATTTTAATAATAGCAGGAGTGACCCATTCATTAATATAACCCCTGGTTCTAATTTTTTTGAGAGGAGCATGTTTATCACAGACACCGACTAGGATGCTGGAGAGTTTTTCAAGGACAGTGTCGCAGGTTTCTGGCCCAGCAGTAAAAGACCAATTAATAAGGCTGAGATCAAGGTTCATTAGCTCAATACTGCAATCAGTCAGTCTCATGGTGAATTTATACTTAGGGGTGTTTGGGAAGATGGACGGATCATAAGCAAAAGATGGCACAATGGTTACTGATACAGTCTGGCAGGACTCCAGAGTTGTTGATGTGGGAGGGGTGTGTAACAATAATCCAGTCCAAAAGTGTTTGAGTTCTAGTTTTATAGTTAGATCTGGTTGGGGAGTCGATAAGCTGGTAGAAACCTTGGTTGGCAATGCAGGATTTTGAAGTATCAGCTAAGCTGGAGACCCCATTAATGTTAAAGTCCCCTAGTAGAATCCACTCTGTATTATGAGGAAGGGAGTTTTTGAGGGTCAGAAGAGACTCCTGGTTGGAAGGAGGGGTACCAGGGGGAGATAGGCAGTGGAGAGGGTTAGGGTTTTATTAGGGCCCAGTGTGAGGTGAATGGAGATGGTTTCAAGAACAGTGATCTCCAGACAGTGATTATATTTGGAGAAGGAGAACTTGTTTGAAACATAGAATAAGCAACTTCCCCTTTCTTTCCCAGTCTGTCTTTCCTAAGAGAGGTGTAATCACTGAGCTCAATCTCTGTCAGAGATCTTATGGGAAAGCCAGGTTTCGGTGAGTGTGATGACATTGAAACTGAGGCCACCCATGCTTGGAATGTGTCAAATTTAACAGGAAGACTCTGAATGTTGATGTGGACTATACTAATGTTTTTCATTTTAGTAGGAGAAGGCTGTGTGGAGGAGGTGATGGGATCAGTAGGGCTGGGGTGGGATGAATGGTCCCTGAGAGGAGTAGGAGGAGAATAAGTGTCCTGGTCAACCTCATAACAAGAGGAAGCTGCTTGTGTTTTCTGGAATGTTTTATTGTGGTAATGGGTATGCCCTTAATGAGAGACCAAGGGTAGTAAAGTGAGAGGGGGAGGAGAAGGAGGGAAATAGTGCCACTGTGAAGGGGTTGGGGTAGGGCCTGTGGTGGTCAAAAAGGTTTGGGAAGTGTCAGGGTGAAAAGGCCAGATGGGTAGTGCTCACAGGGGGAGAAGGAGGGTAGAAGGGGCAGGGTAGATTGACCCATGGGGGGTGAGGGCAGAAGGGGGGCATGCAGGAGTAGAATGAGAAGGAGAAGGGGCAACATGGCAAGTGAAAGGAGGGAGGCAAGAGAGGGTAGGTAAATGCAGAGCAGGATGGGAGGTACAGGAATTTGATAGTCATAGACAGGAAGGCATCTGAGGAGGTTAAAAACAACTAAAGAGTGTCTGTTCTCAGATAGCACAGAGGATAAGGTTGCCACCTCTGGTGCTGAGGGGCAGGGTTCAAATCCTGGATGGTGATCAAGGGGAAACTACTAGTGGAGAGTGAGATTCTGGAGGTGAACAGAAGAGGGCAGGAGTGAGTTTTGAGTCAGCAAGATCCAGAAGAGGGGGGGTGTAATGTAGGAAAGGAAGGTCCCTGTAGCAACTCCGGGTGGTCAGATAGTATAGGGGACTAATGGGAACATGGGGTTTTAGAAAAAGAGGAGAGAGAGTCACATGATGCTGGTTACATGATCACCTGGAGCAAATAAAACAAATGACGATCAAGGGTGGGCATAGTGGGGGAGGGTGGGGTAACCGCCACATAGTGGCGATGGGCAAACACAGTGCAGTACCTGTGTAGCTCCTATGCTGCCTCTGGGAGGGGAGGGAGGGCTTTGTCAATGTTCCCATTGATGTGCTGGGAGTGAGGACCTGAAGAGGAGCCTGCTAGTTAAATGAGACAGAGGGGTTATTACATACAGAGTGAGGGACAAAGTTAAACAAAGAACTGAAGGAAAAATGAAGTGTGAGACAGGCTGTGCATGCGCAGCCCACACACTGGCACCAATGCTTAACGATTCATGGAGATGAAACGCCAAGGAATGGCGAGTGGGCATTAACCCCAACAACTATAACGAGGCAAGTCTGGTATTTAAACTTACACTTGGCTAGAACTGCAGAATTAGTAAACAAAACAGCAATGCATTACCTAAAGCTGTCTTAAGGCAAAAGTAAAATGATACAGCAAACCAGGCAAAATAGAAAAGACATGTAAAGCAAATTCAATCAGCCAGGTTTGGCGATAAATAAAACTAAAGTCTTAAGGTGTAAGATGCCATGGTCGATGGCCGCTTGGAACGGGGGTCAAAAAGGCAGTTTCAACAGTGCAGTACCTGTGTAGCTCCTACACTGCCTCCAGGAGGAGTGGAAGGGCTCCATTGATGTTCCTGTCAATGTGCTGGGAGTGAGAGCTTGAAGAGGAGCCTGTGTAGCTCCCACACTGCCTCCAGGAAGGAAGGGAAGGCTCTGTTGATGTTCCCATTGATGTGCTGGGAGTGAGGGCCTGAAGAGGAGCCTGCTATGTAGCTCCTATGCTGCTTCTAGGAGGGGAGGGAGGGAGGGCTTCACCGATGTTCCTGTCGATGTGCTGAGAGTGAAGGCCTGAAGAGAAGCCTGCTGTATAGCCGCTACGCTTCCTCTGGGATGGGAGGGAGAGCTCCATCGATGTTCCCATCGATGTGCTGGGAGTGAGGGCCTGAAGAGGAGCCTGCTGTGTAGCTTCTATGCTACCTCTAGGAGGGGAGGGAGGGCTCTGTTGATGTTCCTGTCGATGTGCTGTGAGTGAGGTCCTACAGAGAACTCTGCTGTGTAGCTCCCACGCTGCCTCCAGGAGGGGAGGGAGGACTCTGTTGATGTTTCTGTCGATGTGCTGGGAGAGCTGGGATGTCTGCATTGAGATCTGCCATTTGTAATGCAGTAAAATTCCTTTTCCTGGCACTCTTGGAACTCAGTGAATTCAACCACCTAACCAATGACATTTTCTGAAAATCAGCAGTACAGTTACATCAGCAAGATAAGTAAATGCAGTGATGAAAATGACAAAATCATCTGGTTGCATTCTTGTGATCAGCTGATTTTGAACACTAGCCTGCAGAAGTTGTAGGTGCGATTGTGAGCACAGGAAGTGAATCACAATATAAACTCTGCACTATCATTTCTAGATCTACAGTATAAACAGTACATATCTATATGGCAATAAGCCACGACAGCTTGTTACACGTAAAAAAATACAGAATCATTTTTAATCTGTTGAAAACTTGAAGAAATCAAAGCAGCAATGCATAATGGCGGTGAACATTTTGCCATATACTTATTTATTCTGTTTTAGATTGCCTCTTATCTTCTGAATTATTTGATACCTTTCCTCATTTGAGTCTGTTTTAGTAATTTTTCATATTTGAATAACAAATGGAACTCTCCTTTTAATATGGCACTGAACATGTTCTTATCAGTATTCTCTGTGTTTGAACATTCATTCACTTTTTTTGTGACTAAAATGAAGTAGCACACATCAGGCAGTGCTTTCTGACCTTATGGGACAATAAGTGTACAAAAACAGTTATTAATACTGATGAAAACCTCATCTGAGCAATATTTAAAAGAGTGCTTCTTTTATTATTTTAGATATAAAAAATGTGCTAAAGAAGACTCAAAATGGGGAAAGAAGGGTATCACATAAGTCAGAAGATAAGAGGCAATCTAAAATAGAATAAAACAGTATAGGTCCAAATTTTCACCACTATGATGCACTGCTGCTATAAGTGAAGTATATCCACTTATTTAAGTAGTTTCTAGTGTGTTAGTAGTTTTCACATTTTCAAACTGTTGAACTGTTAACTAAAAGTAAAGACATTTATGTCAAAGAAATGAAATATGGCTTATTGTACCTTATCTGTATCCTTATATGATTTAGCTATTGTTTTCTGTCTATTCCCATGTTGTTGTTTTTGTCCTAGCTTGTGTTTGTAACAGTTATATATGTACTGGTTGGTGTCAATAATCAACTGCTGGCACAACTTCACAAACTCCATTATTCACACATGTTCCCTTAACCACCTTTCTAAAAATAGCTTTCAATGGAACTGAACACCTGCAGCAGAGACTGTCCTCCCGTGACTGTTCGCTCATGCTCCCTCAAGAAAACCACCAGCGTGAATGACACACTTCTTGGAAGTTCAATAAAATGAAAGCCTGGCTCAGTTTCCTAGTAAAATTCTCATAGAAAAACAATAAAACATGGCAAGGTCCTCAAGTTTCTTTCTAAAAACACCTTAGTTTAGCATTAGAAATTGTTTCATTTGCAGCTCTAGTTACCATTTACAGGAGGAACGGGTGGGGAAACAATGCTAACGTAAACAGCTGAAAATGTTATTAAACATTAAAAATATTATAAAATTCAATTAAAGCAGTTACTTGCATTAACTTATTCTGTTCAATTGTTGCATGCAGTGCATATTTAATGAACGTTACAGTTGCACATTTCAGCATCATTCATGTCTTCAACCAGTAAATATAAAAAATAAAACCTGGGAAAGTGTGTGAACTTGGATTTTATGCACACCTTCAGTGTGTGATGCCCAGATAAACCCATCAGGCTTCACCCTCAGGGTTTATGGGGCATTGCAAACCAAGGGTGTGCATACAATTCTCATTATACACACTTCCCCAGGCATTATTCTGTATTTTTTTACTTTTTGTTTTTAGAGGGGCGTATTGAAACTAGAGCTAGATATTGTATACTTGTCTATTTTTTCTTTGCTTTCTCAAAGCTTCACTGTTATTTTACCGCCCTAGTTCTAAATGTGATTTTAATTCATAAATGTAGGAATGTGAATGCCAAGTAAGCAACAGCTTACAAGCTGATTGAAGAGGGGGCCACATTCTGAGCCCTGACCATTTATTTTGGTTACACATACTGGACCAGATTTTCAAAGGGCCCTTTGACCAACACAATGTGCCACAAACATCCACCTTATGTCAAATCCAGATGCACCAAATACTGTGCATCATATTTTGCAAGAAAAGTGTTCACTATAGCAAAGTCCCCAGAATGATACAAAAGCTCCGCTGCACCAAAAATATGACACATGGGGCAGAGGAAAATGCAAACTCACAATGAGGCAAGCTGAGTCAAAAATACAATGCATGGACCAAGAATGACGCAAGCTGAGTCAACAATACAATGCATGGAGTGAAAATGATGCATGCTGAGTCAAAAACATGATGCATGGAGAGAAAATGATGCATGCTGAGTCAAAAATTATGGCAGATGAAATCTCCTCTGGAAGCAATATTTTACATGCTACAGTACTTTATACATCATTACAATGTCAACAATGCAGACCTCTTGTAGCAGAATGCCGTTCATAGCACCATATTCAGGTCTTCCCACCTGCTGTGGGACTCTGCATATGCTGTAGTGTCAGACCAGCTTTCGCTGGTCTAACAGCAGCCTGTATCTTAGGCACAATGATAGGACCTAAATGCTTTAATTCATTTCTGCAAAAAAAAATTGTAGGTGCCGTATTGGTCCTTTTAAGAACAGATCCAGAAACAAATTATTTGATACCTTTTATTGGACCAACATGGATGTTACAGAAAAGAACAAAGTGCTTTAGCTTTCAAACCAACCAGGTCCTTCTGAAGAAGAACCTTCTGAAGCTTCTGAAGAAGGACCTGGTTGGTTCGAAAGCTAAAGCACTTTGTTCTTTTCTGTAACATCCATGTTGGTCCAATAAAAGGTATCAAATCATTTGTTTCTGGATTAATTCATTTCTGTGATGCAAGCATCCCTTTAGACATGGATTAGGTGTTCTGTTGACACAAACATGGTATAAGCCAGTCTGGCATACGCAAACCTGCTCTTGAGGTAAGCACCATTAGAAAATCAGAATTGATGCAAGTTTTGACATATCCTGCTCCTTGCATCATTGTTTTTTTTTTTTTATGCAAGCACTTTGCAACAATCTCTGGCCTTTAAAAATCTGGCCCACTGTCTACCTGCCCACTACTTGTGTTAGAACATGAATGTTGTACTCTGTTAGAACTACACATTATGATACATGCATACTATTAAGTACTGCTATGTTTTGTGTTCTTATTATACAATTTCTGAAGTATAATATGGGGGTACAAGGGGACAGGGCAAAAATCTCGGCATATCTACTACTGAAATGGGGGATGGCAAAGAGGCACCAAAGGTTTGAGTCTTACAAATTTTAGTTTTCTAGTTATGCTACTGTTTTAACTTGTAACTGAATGCAAAGCCCCCCCACCTTTGCTGAATGCTGAACTCGGATGGTCTGCAACTCAGGTAATTACAGTCTTTTTGTCTTGGAGACAGACTGCAGGGTGAGGCTGTAGGGGCAGGTTACATTTGGTGTAATCATGGTAGGAAGCAGACTGATCAGCAAGAGGAACTGTGGTGTACTTGTTTTATGTTTTGTCATGTCATGAGGTCACTTCAAGCTTGAAAATGCAGTTTTGGGATTCCAACTGTTAATTAATAAGGAAATTAATAAATGGTCAGGTGATGTGTTTAGACAAACAACGTTTGTAGGATTCTTCAACCAATTTCATCTATATCTACAGTTGTGGTTATAGGGAAGTAGTCTGTTACTGCAGTATACCAACTGGTGCACACTGTACTGCTCAGTATACCACTCAGTGCGGCACAGTATAGTAATTCTTCGGTATGGTAGTTAGCCTCATAGTGTAATTCAGCTATAATCCACCTGGCGGTGACAGCAACTCATCTTAAGCCCTGAAGTGCCAGAGTTTTGCTTTCTACACTGTTTTTCAGGTGCACCAGCAGCTAGCGTGTATTAATTTTAACTTTTTTGGGGAGGAAGAGGATGCTGAAATGGCTAGGCTTTGGCAGAACTTCATCACTGCATCTGTATACTGATTTCTGAGGCAACTCTTTTGTTGTGGGACACCTCCTTTTGTGCATTTTGGGAATCACAATGTGGTCTGTAGTTTTTTTTCCTGTAATCACAAGTTCAGCCCCTTTGCTAGCACAACTTTTTTTTTTTTTGGTACCAGGATCAATGTGCATCAGCCCCTTTGCGAGCAAAACAAATGTTTTTTGTTCTATTCTTAAAAATAAGAGTTGGTTGGGTACATTTTTTGTCTCTCGACCCCCCACACACCCCATTTTGGCTGTTGGTACTGGGGACCTAATTTGTGGAGCAGTGTGACTTTTTTTTTGGTTCATTTTGGCTCTCAGTAATGGGGGTCAATGTGCATCTTGTGTGAATGCTATTGGGATTGCGAGGTCATGGTGTAGGAGGTCACAGAGGCCATGAGCATATAATTAGTCAGATTTATGAGCACAATGACTATTGTGACTGTTTGCATTAGATTCTATGAGCATAGTACACCTATGAGGTACTGTGACAGGTTTATGAGCTCAGCACAAGACATAAGTGCTGGGACAGACAGTTTTAGTTAAATTCTAACAGTGCAGCATTGCTTTCTTTATTTTATTAGTTAGGCTCTGTGAGTTCAGTATGTGTTTCTTACAAAATACATACTGAGACAGAACAGTTTTATTAGCTCAGTGTGTGCCTCCATAAGCACATTGAGGCAAATAATACTTTATATTTTAACTTTATATGCTTACATCAATACATTAGCTATAAACATTAGCATTAGTTCATTAAGCACATATACTTTAGCATTAGTTTATTAAACACATACTGTAGGGTGGGATATTCAAAGGGGTTGTGCATGGTGCAACAGGGTTGCACCATGCACAGCCCACTGATGCACCCTGGTACAATATTCAAAGGGGCTGGCTGTGCTGCGCAACCCCCTGATACACTGGAGCACACCAGTAATGTATGTGGTGCAAGTGTGGGGGGTATGCCCATGCATATGCGGCACATCCCAATATTCAGCCTGGGATGTGCGGTGCATATGCAGACACAAACCTGCCTTGCACTGCACAGGGGGTGCAATGTTAAGCCCTTTGAATCTGGGAACATGTCGGGGACACCCACAGGTGGGCTGCTGCATTGCTGGGTGCAACACAGCAGCCGCCTGCTGTGGGTGGCCACCCCCAACCACCCAGGATACAGTCCAGGAGCCCCCTGCCCAGGGCCATCATGCCCCCCTCGACCAATCATGCGCACAATGTAAAGAAATCCCTGGTGGTCCAGTGGACCCTGCCCCATCACCCGACCATGGGCATAATATAAATAAATCCCTGGTGGTCCAGTGGACCCTATCTCATTGCCTGTTAATGGGCATGATGTAAATAAATCCCTGGTGGTCCAGTGGACCCTACCCCATTGCCCAATCGTGGGTATGTAAGACATATATCCCTGGTGGTCCAGTTGACCAATCTCCATCACCCACTTGCAGGCCATAGTCAATCACCCTGTGGTCCAATGGTACCCCCTCCCCACCCGCTCACATAGACCCCCACCACCCTACCCCCCGGTAAGCAGCTGGTGGCAGCTCCCCTCCGCAAGCTGTCCAGCCACCCACCGACTGACAGTGCACATTATGGCTGTACACCTATTAGTCCACTGCATGCAGATTGTACTGTACTACACAGTCCCAATATGTGAATTAACCATGTATACACCCTGGGGGGGTCACACTGCATGCCACATTGGAAGAAAGGGATTTAGGGGTGTTGGTAGATGTCAAAATGAATAACTCTGAAAACTGTAGAAGAATAGCAGCCAAAACAAACAGGCTGTTGGGTTGCATAGCCCAGGGGAATTACATCCAGAAGGAAGGAGGTGATCCTCCCTTTATATAATGCTTTGGTCAGGCCAAAGCTCAAGTACTGTGTACAGTTCTGGAGACCTCATCTGAAGAAGGACATAGCACTGCTGAAGAGGGTTCAGAGGAGGGTGACCAGGATGATTCATGGCATGGAGGGGAGGCCTTATGAGGAGAGACTGGAAGAGCTTGGACTTTACTCACTGGAGGAGAAGAGGGATGGGGAGATATGATAGAGGTTTTCAAGTATTTAAAGGAAATAACCAGGAGTGGAACCAAGGAGCTGTTTAGACTAAAGAAGGGGGGAAACCAGGGGCCATGGCCTTACAAGCTCAAATGGGCAGACTAGGTGGGCCATAGGCCCTTATCTGCCGACACTGTCTATGTATCTATGTATGTATCTATGAGTGGAAGCTGGAGGGGGTAATTACAGGGGAGCATAGGAGGCATTGTTTTCACTGAGATGGTGGTGAAACTATGAAATGCACTGCCTGGGAGGCTGGTGGAGGAGGGCACAGTGGAGGACTTCAAGAAGGGGTGGATAGGTGCAAGAGGAAACTGAACCTAGAGAAGACCCTCTTGGGAGCTGGGGGGGTGGTGAGGCAAGCAGCCACTAGGTTGCTGGCTTTCGAGCAGACAGGACAGACCATTTGGCCTATTCTGCTGGCTTTTAGTATGTTAGTATGTTATTTAGCAGTAGCCAAGATGGGCAGGATGCTTAACAATATAATTAGGATATATTGGTGTCCTGCATTTGATGGTTTTTCACTGATTTGATGGTTCTGTACAGAAAATGTCATATTGTAAACTCTGTGTCTTTCTAACTGGAAACCCCATGTAAGAAATTAGAGTTTTGTTACACTTTCACAAACTTATGCAAGACTCTCACTAGGCCATAATAATGGCTCCCACCTCAGAACAGCAAATGATGTAATTTGCTGACCAGTGGGTCTCACGCAGAAATGGTGAAAATCACACAGTGCTAACAATAACACACAACTTGCCAATGACACATAAACATGACTCAATGACAGTTTTATAATAGGAAACTCCTTCCATGACAAATGTAACAAAATGGGGAGGAGGGACAAGCTGGGAAGGAAAATGGACACTATGACATGATAGTCTGTGCATTTTGGCTCACAAGGCATCTGGGGGACATGTTGGGTGTGAGGAGAATCAAAAAGAAAACAACAATGGATGAAAACTGGGTAGAATTACTAAAACAAATAATATTAAGTGGCTAGATATTGCATACAAGGGAACCAAGAGACATGCTGGTAACAGTGGGAGAAAACAACAGAGCAAATGCTGGGAGAATTAAAAAAGTACTGGTGCACACTAAAGTAGCAAAATGGGTGAAATGGAACAAAATGGAGGGATGCTGTGAGAGAACCTGGAGAACAAAAAAAATAATAATTTAATTAGCTGGGTGAGACACAGGGAGGCAATGGGGAAGGATGCCTTGCCTGGAGAGACTGTGCATTTCTGCTTACAAGGAAACTAGGGGTCATGTTGGGAGTGGTGGGATAATTTAAAAAATAACAGCAGAACAAACACTGGCAGAAATACTATAAAAATCAACATTAAGTGGCCAAATGCTGTCTACATGGGATCCGGGTGGGGCTTGCTTGGAGTGGTAGGAGAAAATGACAGAGCAAACCTTGGGAAAAGCAGTCTAATAAAAATACACTTAAAGTGGCAGAATTGGTGAAATGGAACAAATGTGGAGGAGAGGTGACAAGCTGGGAGGGAGACCAGACACCATGACCGGAGAGGCTATGCATTGTAACATGCAAGGAAACTGGAAGGAATTCTGAGACAACTGGGATAATTAAAACATACTAGGAGAAATAATAAAAACTAATGCTGGACGTGGGTTTGCACACCTTCTTGAATACTGGGCAGATAGCTTTCCAGAGCAGCCTGGCTCAATGCCTAGGACAAAATCTGGAAAAGGAAATCACATTGCACACTTCTAAGCATGTCAGAAAATAACTTGGGAACCCCAGGCTGACAAACTATTACAGATGAAAATTGTTGAGTAGACTGTCCAGATTTGGAAGCTTTCCCTTATTTAATGGTTATAATCACATTTTTCTCATACTATTGAAAGTTTCCCAAATCTATTCTGCCTGCCAGTGAATTTGTGTTGTCCTTTTGTGTAAGCTATTCAAAACAATGTTTTTTCCAGAAAGAGCAACCGTGAGAGGAAGCCTTCTATTTGCTAGTGCCCAGTCTTAAAAGGAACTGAGAGACCCAGATTCAAATCCCACCAGTGCTTTTTACATGCTGTGTGATCCTGGGCACTTCACTTAAAGCCCCCAGTGCTCCAGTCCACTTAGCAGGGGAAAAATTGTGAAAAGCAAAGCCCTACTGACAATAGATATTTTACCTCAGCTAGGCTATTCCAGATTTCAATAACTAACATTCCCTGGTATCTAGTGGACCCCACTCCGCCACACCCCATGGAGAAAACATTAAATTAAAACATTTATAAAATACTAAAATGTTGGTGGAATTAGACAATTGTACCACTGAATAAAAGTGGAAGATGCCTGGAATCTTTTGTATTTAAAAAAGATGGGGACAAATTTTCAGCCCAATTTCATTGCACTGCTATTTGAAGTCCATAAGCGGTTTATCCAGAGACTGTGTTACCAGCATGGGATGACACATTGTAACAGTTTAAAGTATCTTTAATCTGGAATGAGAAAAGTCATATCTGGGTTCAGGGTTCTAAGTTAAGATTTGGTCTCAGAAGGTTTGATTTCTGAATCCAGACCAGACCTTCTATTGCCCTTTATTTAAAAGTGGCACTGTTCATCCTTTCATTCTGCATATAAGTTACATGACTCCCTTCTTGTTGACAAACTTTGAAGGATTACACATGTTTCACAACAGCTCTAGGGATCACCAGAGAATCTCATGCAATAACTTGCTGAATTACCCATAACCATTACCACTGTATGCACTATTCAGCAAATTGGTTTGCAGAAGTAGAGAGGCTCTCCTCCTCCTCCTCGTCCTCACAGTCCTCAAAAGCAGGCACTATATAGCAGTAAATTACATCAGTCACTGCAGATAACCAGTAAAGCATGACAAGTTGTGTGTTATACTGGGGTTGCATCATGCCTCAGGTGCATTGTGAGGTACAAAGCACAGACGAGTGCCTTCAACCACATGAGAAGTGCCAGTAACCTGAGTAATAAGCCCCAGAGTGCCTTATTGCAACTAATTATACAATGGATCCAGCAGAAAATAAAAAGCATTTTCATGTAACGTAGGTGTTTCCTCAGAGTAGCTTAATGTCATGATGCCATACTGAGATAATATGCCTGGAATTGCCTCCAGACCTATCAGCTTTCAGTTCCTAGAACAACTACATGCTCCACTGGAAAACATTTAGAATAAATGCTATTTACTTGTCACACACCAAAAAAAAAATACACAGATACAGAGAGGGAGGGGGAGGGGTAACAATCATCATTTAAGCATCTGCTTCAAATGAGCAGACCAGAATGAGAAGAACACTGTTCATTCACATGCAAAGTAGTACTGAAATCAGGAATCTCACACTACCAGTTATAATAATTCTTAACTGCACAGCACCTTTACTGTCAAAGTTTGACAGAACCAGGTCCTGAAATACTGGAACATATTACAGAGCACTCCACTAGGAAGAGAGAGAGAGAGAGAGTTTAGAGGAACCATGGATTACTGCCCTTAAAACAGAAAACATAATTAAACAAACAGATAGATAGACAGACAGACAGACAGAGACAGACAGAATAGGAGATCGGCAGCTAACTCCTCGCACTGCAGCCCTCAGTGCTGCAGAACTCAACAAAGCCCCACTGTTCTCCTACAGAACACAGGTGAATGGCTCCTCTCACTAAGCTGGGCACCCTGGATTTGGGGGTGCCCGTAGAGGTATTTCTGGCAATTAAAAAAAATAAAACACCATGAGCTAGTTAAACAGGTTGGCCCAGATATGCAAACTGTGCCTGGCTGTGGCGCAAGCTTGGGCGCAGCTCAACTTTGCTGTGCAATGGTGTGGACCAAGCGATATTCAAAGGAGCTGTGCCATGGCTCAGCAGCTTTGAATATCACACCCTGGCCACCCCCAGTGTGCATGGTGCAGTGGCACTGCACCAGCGCAAGTGGCCAGAGTGGAGCATGGAGATGCGCTAGCACAAGTACCATTGCACCATGCACAGCAACCATGATATTCAAAACTGAACATGCAAATGGGGCCATAATGTATGCAAGGTGCACATGGGGCCATTTGCATGTCATTATGGCCCCATTTGCATGCAAGTGTGCCGATCCCCGAAGACTTGCACCTGGCACCCTGCCAGGCAGCAGCCGTCGGGGACTGACACCCCCTGCAGCCTGATCAAGGGCATCTGTGTAAAAATAGAAAACCTTCCTATATCCCTGGTGGTCCAGTGGACTACTATGTGCCTGATCATGGCCATCTGTCAAAAAAGAGAAAACCTTCCTATATCCCTGGTGGTCCAGTGGACCGCTATCTGCCTGATCGCAGGCATCAGTAAAAAAAGACAACCCCAAGTCCTATATCCCTGGTGGTCCAGTGGACTGCTATCTGCCCGATCGTGGGCATCAGTAAAAAAAGACAACCCCAAGTCCTATATCCCTGGTGGTCTAGTGGAGTGCTATCTGCCCGATCGTGGGCATCAGTAAAAAAAAATAATTCCAATCTCCTGGTGGTCCAGTGGAGGCCCTACCACCTGCCACTGAGTCCCACCACCCTCCCCCTGTCAGCGGCGGGCAGCAGCACCACCGCCTGCTGCTGCCGCTGCCCCCGACATACACCTCAGTGGGGCTGCCGCCATTGGTTCATGGCGTGAGACAATGGGCATGCAGCTTCTACTGTACTACATTCAGATATGTGAATGATTCATTCACATATCTGGAATATGTAAAATACAATGAAGCTGCATGCCCATTGATCACTGTGAACAATGACGTGCATCCCTACTGAGGTGTCAGTCTCGGGTGGCAAGGTGGCAGGCAGGGTGCTACCACCCGCCGGCTGACTGGGGGAAGCGGGGCGGTGGGCCTCAGTGGGCGGTTGGGGGGTTCCACTAGATCACCAGGGATATTGGAATTTTTTTTTTTACTGATGCCCGCGATCGGGCAGATAGCGGTCCACTGGACCATCAGGGATATAGAACTTCCCAATCAAGTGGTGGGAAACCAAAAATGGTCCAACAACACAGAATCTTTCGGTGTCACATTAGAACATTGTCCCAAAAACACTACTGAGCATACTTAGAACAGAAAAAAACAAACTTTAAATCCTTTCAACTCTGGGACTGTTTAATATTTTTTCACTAAACCTTCCAAAGACCCTACCATGGCACAGCAGACTTCTACCCTGAAAGGTTTGGAAAAAAAATTCCATTCTGTGTATGCTGTAGGTGAGAGCAAACCCAAATCCCATGTTAAGCATAGAAAAAAAAAGCTAAATGTCTACAGGAAAATTACATAAATGGATCTCAGAAGAACCCGCACAAGTTGCCATCATAAAACTTTCCAGAGATTTAGAACTTTCCTCCTAGGCAAATATGCAACATTTCAGCTAATTTTGTTGAACACTGCCAAAGCTATTAAGGTGCCATGGTAAGGGTTTTACATTGAACTTAACGTGAAACAGCAAGCAACAGCACCACAAAAGTATGTGCAAAATCAGCTTTATTTGTGCAATAATCGACCGCCCAACAGCTCACGACAAACCTCAATTAGTTTTGTAGGTTTCATGTCATTATAGTGATCGCAAACCAGTGATCGCTATTATAGTGAGTATGTATCACCGAAAAGCAAATCGGCGATATACTCTTCAAGGTGATGTGACATCTGGATCCCTCTGAATTAAGATTCTCAGCTTCAGGGGGGTGCCTGTTGGGGAGGGGACAAAATCCAAATTTCAGTAAAAATGAAGTCCTGCAGCCACAGGCAGTGGCAAAATTTACTCACTGTCAGTCCCAGCCCCTAACCCAGTACCTGCTGTGCCAGAGCTAGCCATCCACACCACTATGTCACATGGCTAGCTCAGCAGCAATAGGTACACCAGTCCCTAAAACCCCTTCCTTGTCCATCACCTTCCACTCACTATTCCTCCCATCTGTTCACCATTCCCCATGGTTACATTACCTTACCGTTGCTAGTGTGCAGGGTAGCCCTGAATGATAGCACCAAAAATGAGTTGCTGTTTTTGCAGTCATTCATTTTCAGTCACTATTATCACTGGATACTGTTTTACACCACTAGTGTATCATCAGGACCTCCTGATGATGCATTACTGGTGCAAAACCGATTGAGGTTTCTCCTGAACTGTTGGGTGGTCGATTATTGCAGAAATAAAGCTGATTTTGCACATAATTTTGTGGTGCTGTTGCTTGATGCTTTATGTTTGAACTTTATTTGCAACTGGCAAGCTAAGCGGTATGGGACTGGAATTGCTGTGTGTATGTTTAACATTGAACACCTTTCTCAACTCTAACTATAGGGGTGCTATCACACCCTTATAATCGATCTATATCTATATCTATCTATATCTGTGTATAACTATAGATCTTCTAGATATATATCATAGGGGCATGATCATGCTCCTATAGTTAGGGTTGAGTAGGCACTTTTAATGTTAAACCCCAAATTTTGCACTTTAATAACTTCACAACTGGTCAACGGATTTGTATGACATTTTGCATGCATAGTCTCATAGGGATGATCTCTGGATGTGCCACATTTTGTTCTGGTAAGATGTTCAGTTTTTCAGGAAGTGCAAAAAGTGATTTTTCGGGTATGTTTTGCTGTTTCTAAGCTGTTTTTTAAACTAATGTAGCACCTAGATGGTTTGAAATTTTGGTCTGAAATGTTCAGGGTAAACAGGGGCTGCACCACATATGTGCCTTTGCTGATTTGGTGAAAAAAATACTAATCTGTTTCAAAGTTATTTAATATTTAAATTTCTGTTCTGAGCATGCTAGTATGAAATGAAAACTGTATCCTTTTTCATGTGGGAATAATCCTATTTCATTTGCCACCATCTTGTTTCACTGTTTTTTCTAAAACAAAAAATAATTTCAAAAGCCACAAAAATGACATACTGGAGAGAGACCAACATATCTGTCTGGATCATTGGGACCCCATTGGGTGGATTCTGCATTTAAGTGTTGGAAAAATTACCCCCAAATATGTTTTTTGTTACATTTAAAATTTTTTTAAATGACTCACTTCCCAGCTATATGAGCCAAAAAAGTCATCCTTTTTCATTTGGGGCAATCCTTTTTCATGAGGGGAAAAATCCTTTGTTTTCTCCCTGGTGTCTTATGGCGCCCCTCACCCACCAATCACCATCCCCATATTATTTGTTATTTCCCTGGTGTAATGTCATAAAGAAAGGTTTCAGCTTCAGAATAAGATAGGGTTCCAAATCTGGACAGTTTCATTCTAACCACTGTAGAGAACAAGGAGTGCATCTATTCAGTAAACAGTAACTCCAGACACAGAAAAGAAACAGAAAATACACCACACTTGTCATATCTGTTTAATGGATTTTTTTAGTGTAAGTTATTCTTTGAATTGCAGATTTTAATTTAGTTCCAAGGTGAAAAGACCAGGAGCGGGAGTCAGCTTTGATCCTCTACATGATATCGATATACTGTATGTAATCCTAGAGGAGTCAATCTGTTCCCACTCAGTATACGCCATGCCAGGTATCCTGATTTAATGAAAGTCCCTGCAAAATGGTTCCCAGAGAGCAGACATTGCAAGGCAGAATGAAGCTAATAAAAGCACCAAGACATAGGCAGCCATGTGTTGCACGGGAAAGCCCAGGGACCTCGCTCCACCAAATGACAGGTTCCACAATGCCCTCCATCTCCCAGCTTGACTTTCTCCAAAGACTAAAATGGAGTTTATTAGTTTCATTTTACGTGACAATATCACAACCTTCAAACAAACTAGAACTGTGAATCCCTGTCTGTTATATATATATATATATATATAGATATATATATATATATATATATATATATATATATATATATATAGATATTCTATACAAAAAAACTTTGTTAATGCACCAGTTAGGGTTATTCTACAGTGGCAAAAGTGAAGAAATTCGACATTAGGTTTCCCTCCCCTTGCACTCAACCCCACCTCACCCCCACCAACAGGCATTGGGGTGAGCATTGGGGTCATCGGCCCTAACTCTCACCCCATCACATGTGTAAACAAGCTGAGGTGCTGCAGTCTAGGAGATTGGGGTGAGAGTTAAGACCGATGACCCCAATACACACCCCAATGCCTGTTGGTGGGGGTGGTGGTGGGGTGCAAGGGGTGGGAACCCTAATGTTGAATTTCCTAACTTTTGTCACTGTAGAATAACCATAACAGATGCATTAACTAAGTTTTTTTGCATATAATTTCCTTACTTTTTAAGAAAGAATAGAAAAGTAGAAAGTTGCACAAGTTGGTGGGAGCTCGGGGCCACACCAACTTGTAAGTGTCGGGCTACATTACACACCCTATGACTAAAAAGTACATTGACAACACCACAGTCAGCCACCAAACAAATTTTAATGTAGTAGAACAATAGAAAATGCTGTCTGCAAAACGTAAACTGTGCCACACAATATCTCCAAAAACAATATATTGTCCAACATGTAAACACTGCAATTCACATTTACGGGAAATGCCGTCAACACCCTTCAAATTTCAAATGAAAAGACCAAACCATGTTTGAGATATAACATGTCATAGTTCCGCATCTGTTGACATTTAACATACACAATGACTGAAAACTACATCCATGACACAAAGACTAGGTATCCTATCAATTTCAAGCCACCACCACAAGCAAAATGCTGTCCGCAGAATGTAAACTGTGTCATGCCATATTGCCACCAAAAAAAATATTTTCCAACACATAAATACTGTAATTTACATCCACAGGACATGCCGTAAACACCCTCCAAATTTCAAGTAAAAAGACCAAACCGTGTCCGAGATATAACATGTCAATGTTTGAAATTTTCATTCGTCAGAGTGGCACAGTTCTGAACCTATTGACATTTAACACACACAAGGACTCTAAACTATATCCATGACAGGAAGACTAGTTATCCTATCAATTTCAAGCCACCACCACAAGCAAGACGCTGTCCGCAGCATAAAATTACGCCATATCTCCGTAAAAAATTTTCTGACACATAAATGCTGTAATTTATATCCACAGGACATGCCATAAAAACCCTCCAAATTTCAGGTAAAAAGACCAAACTGTTCCTGAGATATGCAATATCAAAGATTAGTAAAATGTCCTTATCTATCCCATTATAAGAAATCTGGCCATCTTGTCCCTATTTTGCGATCAAAGATCACAATCAAAGAATCTCGTGATCAAAGAAATTGCAGGCACCCCTGGGTGGAGAAAATTGATTTTTAAATCTGGCCATCTCGTCCCTAACTCACAATGCACGATTGTGATCAAAGAATCTTGTTATCAAAGAATTTGCAGGCTCACGATCAAAGAATTTGCAGGGCCACGATCAAAGAATAAAAAAATGCTCTAATTCACAAAATACAAGGAATTGCAGTAAGAATGGAGCCCCCTGAGCAAAACCCACCCTCATTTGCTTTCTAGAGCACCCCTGGGCTGAGAAAATTGATTTTTTAATCCAGCCATCTCGTCCCTCATTCACAATGCACGATCGCGATCAAAGAATCTTGCGATCAAAAAATTTGCCCACTTGCGATCAAAGAGTAAAAAATGGTGAAACGCGAGTTTTTCACTGATTTGAACCAAATCAACGCCATGCCTTGAAAGAATGAAGTTCCCTGAGCAAAATCCAAACTCATTTGTGTCCCTAGCCCACCCCTGAGCTGAGATATTTGCATTTGTAGATCACGATGCAAGATCGAGATCAAAGACCTCACGACCAAAGAATTTGCATGCTCGTGATCAAAGATCATTATCAAGCCGCGAATTAAGATTTTAAAATCTTGTAACTCTATTTTTTGACTGATTTGGAAGAAACCAAAGGTGTGGCTCGATAGATTGGAGCCCCCTGAGTAAAACCCATCCAAGTTTTACTTCAGGAGTGACCCCTGAGCCGAGACAGTTGTGTTTTTCAGATCGGAAAACTGAAAACAAGATGGCGGACCTTGCGATCAAAGAATTTCAAAATTCTTGGGGACAGATTCTTGAACTGTGAGGCTGCAAACTTTTTGATTGCCAGGTGGGACGAGATGGCCAGAACCCCATTCTTTTTTCTTAAAACATACATATAAATTTTCCCATCGACTATTAATGGAAACTTAAAAGAGGCATAACTTTTGAATGCCTTAATATTTTTTCACCAAACAAAAAGTGGCATGTTTGGCCACCAAAGCTCTTTCAAAAGAGCCATCTTGCAGAGCAGCATGCCACACAACAGTTGTGCAGAGCCATGTCCAAAATCCCCAAAGCTGCCACCAAAACCGGATAATTTTGCATTTTTCAGCGTTTTTGTACGCAAAGACTGTAAGACTGACTGAAATGTAATTTGGCAGATCAAGAGATCTACCATGTCCCACTGTGTGTGTATCAAATTTCAGGCAAATCCATTGAATGGGTCCAAAGTTATTAACGCACAAACATTTGACTTTAACATAGAAGTGACAACTGAACCCTATATATATATATATATATATATATATATATATATATATATATATATATATATATATAGTTCCCTCTTGTTTACTCCTCTTGTCAAATTCAAGAGAACTGCTAATTTAAAGCAAAAGTCCCCGTGCAGAATAGAATCCAGTAGTGGCCCAGCGATCTGTCCCTTCTTGCTGCTCCACACTTTTGCCATGTAATCCAGCCAGACTTCTGAGCTGCACTAGACACAGCAAAAAATGACTGCATTTGTTCAATATGTCAATGCCTTTTTTTCCAAGAGCTTTCTGCCTTGTGGCAACATACAGATCCTCTGCCAGTCACACTACTCTCCTGTATTTCTTTTTCAGCCTAAAACATAAGTGCTCATTCATAGACTTTGTGTTTCTGAGGTATTTCCCACAGTCTAACCCTCCTATTTCCCTAATTTCTCTGTTAGAGGGGCGCACAAAAGAAAAAATATTTTCTGCCTGAACCTGTCCTGGACCATGATGATGGATGTCTCTTGTGCCATGTGGAAAGACTTGTGAGTTGTTTGTCTTACCTGATGATGGAAGCCTGTGGTTGCTTGTGTTGCTTTTCCCTCTTTGTCTGCTTGGGGGGATGCGGAGTTAGGGTTGAAAACCCTAACATTGCATTCCATACTTTTGTCACTTTAATAGCAACTCTCACTGATGCATTAAAGTAGCATTTTGTAAAGAATATATATATATATATATATATATATATATATGTAATACTGGCACAGTAGTGCCAGTATAGTTAGGTTTGCCTGACCACTTCTATGTTAAACCCCAAATGTTACACTTTAATAACTTTGCCACCATATGATAGATTTGCTTGACATTTTGCATGTGCAATGGGGCACCATAGATCTCTGACCTGTCAAGTTGCATTATGGTCAGATTAGCAGTTGCAGAGTTGCAGAACACCACAAAACATGCAAAAATTGGGGTTTTGCCTGTTTCTTTGCTCATGGCTACAGCCCACACAATTTGTCCATTTGATCTGAAATCTTCAGGGAAGATGCAAACAGGGCCACTGACGTGCCTTTTGAAGATTTGGTGAAAAAATATGAAACATTCAAAAGTTTTTCAAAAAACAAGTTTTCCATTATAGTCAATTGGGAAAAAATATATATGCCTCTTGAAAGCCACCTGCCACTACATTTTACTGTTGCAAATGGCCCCTTTACTGTCATGTGGTGGGCAACTTGTTTTTAGTTAGTAAGAGAGAAAAACCCCTGGTGTTTAAATTTGGGAACATGTAGATAAACATTGACAGTTGTGTTTACGTAATTGGGCCCTGAGGATCACAACACTATCTTTTTGGGGGGGAACCCCCTAGGAATGCCGTTTCTGTGATTGGATCCCCCATAGTGTTGTAAATTATGGCAGAATGGATGTGACACTTTTGCAAATCATGAAAGTGTCATGCCCATTCTGTCACAACGTTTAGCAAAAGTGTCACAATTTGTGACAGAACAGCATCCAAAAACAATTCTTTGCCCCACTGCATCAAAAGGTGATTGGCTCTTGAAAAGGGATTTCGTTAGCTCGCGAAAGAGGTTCAGAAACGAGGCATGAGCAAAGACTTTCAATGTTTAAAATTGCAGTTTTTTTTGCCAAAATGAAGGAAATCAAAGGCATGGGTTTGTAGAGGGTGTCACCCTGAACAAAACCCATGCTTCCAGGGCCAGATCAAGCCTTAGGGGGGCCTGGGACACTCTCACAACTTGGGTGGCCATATAAAATGCTCCACCCCCTCCAGCAGGGCTCTGGGAGACACCCTCCCCCATACCTATCCCACCCCTTCTTAAACTCCTCCACAGTCAGAGCAGTCACCAACTCCCCAGGCAGTGCATTTTGGTTTACCCTTATTTTACCAGGAGTGGCACACTAAGCTGAAAGCTTGTTTACAGGTGCAACCTGGGAGCACAAGGAAGTTAAGAGACTCTTGTTCAGGGTCATGCAGTATGCAAGTGGGGGTTGTAGGATTCAAACCCAGGTCTCCAGGTTTGCAACTCAAAGCCTTAAACTACTGCACTATATTGCCTCCTTCCAGGGTTCCACCATCCTCTCAGTGAAGTAGCACCTCCTTGTTTCCCCCCTCAGCCTTCCCCCATCCAGCCTCATTAAGTGTCCTCAGGTGACTCCTACCTCCCTCAGCTGAATCACCCCTTCAAGGCTTACCCTATTCATTCCTTTGAGATATTTTGAAAACCTCTATCATATCCCCCTGTTCTATCTCTCCTCCAGCGAGCACAGGTTGAGCTCCTCCAGTCTCAGTATCATTCTGGTCACTCTCCTCTAGACCCTGTACAGAAAAGCAAAGTAACCTCTTTAAATCATAAGTATATTATAAGGAAAAAAATTAAATAAAAATAAACAGTGCCTTACTAAGATGCATACATCCTACCCCAAATGACAGTAAGTTACTGTATGTACCCATTGTACAGAAGTGTGCGGTTACAATGTACAAATGCCATGACCACAGATAAACTGATTGATGTAATATCTTTATCTGCTCATAATATCAAAGGAATGAGCAATTATATTTCTTTCTGAGTCAGAGGGTACAAGCATGTGTACACGTACACACACACACATACACACACACACACACACACACACAAACACACACACACACCTTTATCTCTTCTTAGAACAAGCTCGGATCAATTATCTCAGCATAAAATAAAATACAGATCTGAACTTGACACAATCTGCAAGCAAACCAAATGTTTTTCTGCAGTAGCAGACAGACTTCAGGGAAGTATTTAAAGTTAGAACTGAAAATACCTTTATGGAGCCCAACACTGTATAAATTTTTGTTGGGGAGGCATGTTAACAGGATCATCCAATACATAATTGAAGCACTGACACAGCTGGAAGCACACTGCCCCTGCTCATTGTGTCGTTCATGGGAAAAATAGAAATATATTAAACAAACATGCAAAAGATTGGAGTACCCTCCCTGTTAATATGTTCCCCCCAACCTCCAGTGTCAGTTTCTATGAAGGCATGTACAGTGCAATCATAAATGCTAGTATACTAGTATACCCCCCAAATAAAAAAAAAATAAAATAAAAATTCACATTTACTGTATAATAATAGCATAAGTTATATAAACACCACCTGCCTGAGTCTACCTCAGAGAAACTCTGCTGTTTGCTCCAGAACATAATCTGACACAAACACTGGGCAGCTGAGATTGAAGGACAAGTTCAGGAACAGAGTGTCCACTGGCAGTCTATGGCTCAAAAAGTGTCCGAGGTCCTGGTTTTCTCCGTTGGCTGGTGGAGTAGGGCTGGTTGGTCAGTATGGAGATCCAGATGATAACTGACTTCCTCTTTCTTCAGTTCTTCTTCCTGTTGGTAAGTCAGTCAGGTGATTAAATTCTGATGCCTGGCTGAATAGGGATTTACAGCCCCAATTTATAGGGCAAAGTAGCCAAGTGTGCCCTTTGTTTTCTTTTCCCAATGCACATTTGCATTAATGCAGACTTGTGATTGGTTCTTCTAAATGAACCAATCGCAAGCCTGGTCTGCCTCCCCTACTTTGATTGGCACGATTACACTTTTGGGGCTCTGATTGGTGGACTTTCTAAGCCACTTTCTAAACTCAAGCTGTCTGCTGCTGCTTGGTGCTCCCTTTGAAACTCCTCAGTTTAGCAGCAGCAGGCAGCTTAGAACAGTGCATCGTGCATGCTAGCCAAGGATAACGTGGCATAGATTGGGCGGGTGCTGCCACCGGCAAAGTGTATCCAGACTGAGTGACCTTCACTGCTCTTCCAGAATCGGTGCTGAGCCTGAAAATGCTGCCTGGGGATGGATTGTATTGTATGCTCGCAAAGCTCCTGGCGCCGCTCCTCGTATCATGCAGTGGCAGCCCAGGTCTGGTGGTCGCAACTCACACCGGTCCAGACCCACTGTCCCAGACTCAAAATGGAAAACCCAGCAAATCCTAAAGAGGTTGGAGCCTGCTTAGCTGCCTGGACGCTAATTGCAGGCTGCAAATAATGGAGGAGGAGGGAGGGGAGTGAGAGAAATCTGCAATGCTGGCTTGCTGGGGGGGCATATCTGTGGCAGGAGGGGGCTTGTATTTTTTTCTTTTAATTAAAAAGTGCCTCTCCCAAAGTCATGCTGCTTTCACAGCATTGCTTTATGGAGCATGCTGCCCAGGAGTGGGTTGATTCGTGCTCGACTCGTGATGGCATGATTTACAAATCACCTAACTAAGGAAGAGGGGGTGAGAGAAATCTGCAATGCTGGCCGGGAGGCCTTTCTGTGGCAGGGGGCTTGTGTTTCATTTTTTATTTAAAAAATGCCTCTTCCAAAGTTGCACTGCTTTCCACAGTATTTTTTTAGGGAGTGAGCTTCCCAGGGGGCCTAATGGGGGAGAGGTTGACTTGTGCTGTGGCGGGGAGGAGGCGGCATGATTTACAAACCGCATCACCTACTAAAAGTGTCTCGCTTCCGACTACTGGGGCCTGTCTATGGCGGGAGGCTTGGGACATTTGCCCCATTTGTCCCCCCTTAATCCAGCCCTGCATGCTTCATTTGCAAAACAAGTCAGCTGTGGGGCAAGCAACAACATTTTGTTTGGGGGAAAAAATGAAAACAAGATGGCAGCTTGCAAAAGGGAATTTTTTCTCATGAATGGGGATTTTATAAAACCTCTTTTATAAGGTGACAAAATCCTTGATTGTGAGCCCAATTCCCTTTTGCAAAATATACATATAAATCTTAGACTGAACTGAGCTTGCTCAGAACCCGAAAATTCAGAATTAAATAACTTTGGAACCGATTAATATTTTTTCACCACGTAAATGCCATATTATTCTTTGACCAAACCTCTTTCAGCTCTGAAAATTGCAAACCAAAATACCAAATAGTGTGGCCACAGCAGAAAAAAGGCAAAAAACTAGTTATTGGGTGCTTTGCTGAATGAAAACCACTAATCCAAGCAAAATGCAACTTGGCAACTCAAGAGATCTACCATACAAGACCACGCATTCTATAATATGTATTATAGTGGCATGGCAGTGCCACTCTGTTCTGGGTTCAGTAGGTGCTTTAGATGTTAAACCCCAATTTTTTCACTTTAAAAACTTCATAACTGTTCAACAGATTTGCACAAAATTTTGCATGTATGGTCTTGTGGGGTAGATTTCTATATGTGCCAAGTTTCCTTCTTGTTAGACGTGTGGATTCTGAGATCTGGATAGTACAAAAAGTGAATGTTGTGTGTGTTTTACAGCAGTAGTGCCCTATTGATTTGGAATTTTGATCTGAAATGTTCTGGGTAGAAAGGGGCTGACCCACAGATGTGCATCTCACTGATTTCGGGAAAAATATTAATCCGTTCCAAAGTTATTAAATTTTGGGCTCTGAGCATGCTCAGTAAGCACTTCAAAAATAACTGTATGAAATGAAAAAAATAATTATTTTCATATGGGACCAATCCTTTTTTGTAATGGGAAATATTATTTTTTATTTACTGCCATCTTGTTTTCTATTTTTTTCTAAAAATAAAAATTTAAAAACTCACAAAAATGAAACCTGCAGACAGACCAACACATCCATCTTGCTCATTGGGACTCCATTAGGTGGATTCTGCACTTAACTAATGAAGAGTGACCCCAATATGTTTTTGTTTTACATTTTTTATCATTTTTCTTGACTTGCTTTCAATATGAGCATTTTTGTATGAACGAGAATATCATGTGAAATTCTCTGTTCCAGTGATTATTTAACTTTTCCTTGGTGTCCAATTGTGCTCCACCCCAGATCACCATCACTGTAATTGTATAGTTTTTCCCTGGTGTCTAGTGGTGCCCCCCACCTTCTGATTGCCATACCCATAATTATTTAATTATCCCCTGGTGTCTAGTGGTGCCCCCCACCCACCAGTCACCATCCCTGTATTGTTTCATATTTCCCTGGTGTCTAGTGGCACCCCCACCCTCCAGTCGCTGTCCCTGCAATTATTTAATTTTGCCCTTGTGTCTAGTGGCGCCCGTCCACCCTCCGATCACCATCCCAGTAAATATAAAATATTTCCCTGATGTCTAGTGGCATCCACACTCTCTGACCACTGCCCTCTCTGAAATAAAGTAAATGGTTCCTCAATGTCTTTTTTCAACCTGTAAAAAAGAAAACAATCCCTCACTGATCCCACCCCCCTACCCTCACCTCCCACTCAGCACCCACCAGCCCCCAGCCCCCCACCTCCCACACCCCCTCACTCACCTGAACAGGTCCCAGAATGAAGATCCACTCTTTGATGGAAGAGACACCTTGCTACTGGAATTGCCAGCTGCTATATGAGAAAGTAAGGTAATTGTGGTTCAGTGTATTTCAATTTTTGTTTTCAACTCTGATGCATACCTTTGTCATTTCTGCATATTTATATACCAAATTTTCAACAAGGCCTTATTGAGACCCCACCTCATGAACAATGGCACTGAAGGTATGTAAATCTGAACCAAAAGTCAATTTTGCAGTCACTAGGTGAAATCACCTTTTTGGTAGGATTTGAACATTTTTACCACCCTTGTTTATGAGGTATGTTGAAAATCTGGGTTCAAAATATATAAAAATGGCAAAGTCATGTGCGTCCATTGAGATTTTACTACGCTTACTTGTAACTTTGGCAATATTAAATATTTTGACCCCAAGTTTTAAAAATAGACATTTTTACACTACCTCATGAAGGTGACAGCTGTCATTTTTCAAATCCTGTGAAAACTGTCTTTTCACATCTGTGGCATGGAATGACAATACAGTGGTGTGGAATAACATTTTGGTGGGGATTTGAACATTTTCAGTGCCGCATGCATATTTAATAACAAGGTTATGCTGAAAATTTGGTTGCTGTTGTCCTACAGCAACATACATATACACATCTATGGAGGGATGGGAGTGCAGAGCACAGAGGGCCCTTCCCTCCCACAGCCAAATAATTATATGATTATGCTATCTTAAAAAGTTAGGAAATTATTTGCAAAAAAATCTGCATTAATGTAACATTTTGGGTTCAGGCTAAAGTGAAAAAGGTAGAGACATGTGATTCTAGGCTTTCCAACCCAAAACCCAACCTTCACTACAAAAGCAAATCAGGGGCGCAGTCTTCCTTGGGGTTGTCAGCCCTAAAGCTCACCCATTAGGTGTGCATGTTTCTGTAGTGTAAAAAATGGACTGAGCTTTAGGGTTGACAACCCCAAGGAGGACTGCACCCTTGATTTGCTTTTGAGGTGGGAGTGTCAGGGTTGGAAATCCTGAAACCAAATTTCTCTATATTTTTTTGTTTTAGCCTGAACCCTAAATGTTGCCAATATTCACTGCAAAAAACTTCATTAATGCCTCAGTTAGGGTTCCAGCAACAAAAATTGGGAAATGTGGTGTTAGGGTTTCCAACTCTAATACTCCACCCCCACCCTGCATGCAGCAAAAGGCATGGGGATGTGCCTTGCGGTTGTCAGCCCTAACATTTACCCCATTCCATGAGTAAATAAGCTGAAATGGGTTCAGTATAGGACAATGGGGTGAGCATTAAGGCTGACAACCCCAAAGCACCCCCCATGCTTATTGGTTTTTGCAGGGTGGGAGTGGAGTGTTAGGGCTGAAAACTGTAACACCACATTTTCCAACTTTTGTCACTGGAACCTTAAACTGATGCATTAAAACCTTTTTTTTGCAACAAATTTCCTTACTTTTTGAGATAATATAATTGTAGCCTTATTTGCTCCAGGCCCTGCATTCCTATACATGTATAATTTTTGAGAGATTGTAATTGTATCCTTATTTTCTGTGGGAGTGCAGGTCTCTCTGGGCCCTGCACTCCCATCACTCCATAATACTATGGATATTTGCATGTGGGAGTGCAGTGCCCTCAGGGCCCTATGCTGCCATCCTTCCACAAGGTCTGCACTCCCATCACTCTATAATGATATTCATATTTGTGTGTATCAGTGCACTGTGCCATCCATCCATAATTTTTGAGATACTGTAATTGTGTCCCTATTTCCCTGTGGGAGCACTGGGTCCGGAAGGTCCTGCACTAGTATCAGTCCATATTGATAACATATTTGCATGCGAGGTTCCTGCACTCTCATCCATGCATAATTGTTGAGATAGTGTAGTGGTATCCTCATTTGTCTGCCATCCTGTAGTGTGCGGTGCAAAAAATCACATCACATTGCAATGTTATCCTATATAAATCACAGAAAAAATTAAAACCTGTGTAACTGGACAGCAAAGTAATATATTTTCACAAAACTAGCAAAAGACTCATCAGTGGCACATGCTCTTTGCACCCTGACAATTTCAGAGCAAAATTGCAAACCGTTTCTTCATAGCATAGGGACAAAGAAACAATTGTGTACACTTCACATTACAATGTTATCCTATGGGAAACAGTGCAAAATGTAAACCCACAGAATTCCACAGCAAAGTAATACATTTTCACCAAACCTGCAAAGGGCACATCTGTGGGGAAAGCCCTTTGCACCCTAAAATTTTCAGACCAAAATCAACAACCATTGGTTAACTGTGGAGTGAGAAAGAAACAGCTGTTTTAAAAAAAGATTTTCGCAAATGGCAAAAAAGAATCCTTTTCCGCAATTCCTTTTTCACAGTTTGCAGAATAAGGATCCTGTTTTGCAATTCTGTTTTTGCAATTTGCAGAAAAAGAAAAATCCTTGTTTCACAGTTTTTTTCCACAATTTGCAGAAAAGGATTTCAGCATGTAAAAAAAAAACAAATTTCTAAGTAACTTATTGAAAAACGAATCCCAGATATAGAGTCTATGGGTCCCGATTACATAAAGACAACTGTTGCTGTCTACTAAACCCATGTATTTTTTTAGTTATTTAATTTTGTTGTCACCGCTAACTGAAAACAAGATGGTGGCAGCACATAAAAGATTCTGCATTTGCAGCACAGGATCTCACATTTGTGAAAAAGGATTCTGCATTTGCAATAAAGAATCCTTTTTCAAGGCTCACATCTAACTGGTCCCATAGGAAGTAATCAGAAACTTTGAAATGTAATAACTTTGGAATGGATTAACATTTTTTCACCAAATCTTCAAAATTACATCTGTGACCCAAGCCATTTCTACACTAAAAAGTTCGTATCAAAAATCCACACCACTTTTATGCAGCAGTGTGGCAAATAATTTGACAAAAATTAGGGATTTTCACATTTTTTACACTCCATAGCTCCACACCCACACATCTAACCTGAACAAAATTTGTCACATCAAGAGATCTTTGGTTCCTGATAGTGCATGAAAAGTTTCATGTGAATTGCTTGAATGACTCCAACGTTATTAAAGTGCAAAAGTTCAAGTTTAACATAGAAGTGAAGATTGAACCCTAATTATAGGGGTGCGACTGTGCTCCTATAATGTACAGTATGTATACACACTGCCACCAGCCAGGATGAAATGCAACATCTTGCAGTATACTACAGGGAACAGTCTAATTCAATGACAATTAAGCCCTGTGGTTTTTGGTGACAGATCATTTACTGCAAGTCACTGCATTGCATTCTGTGTGCTCCTCTGTACACACACACACACACACACACACACACACACACACACACACACATGTCAGTGGAAAGCATCTGAGGGTCATCTAATACTACCATACAATTGCATACTAGTAAGCCAAGGAAGTCCTCCTGGATTTTCTAATTTGTCACTAGCTGTTTGCCCAATGACGTAGATAATTTGACAGGATAGTCCCTATCTGACTTGTATAATTGACTCAATAATTACTATTCGACCTGGATACCAGCTATCCAATTTAAAGCTGAGTGAATACAGAGCAGATAGCTGACAGGATAGTTATTATGTGATCTGTATAGTAAGGTTTACTTCCAAATTCCCCCTTCCATCTCTCCCTCCACCACCAAAAAGAAAATAGAGCATATACAAATCTCTGGCAGGTAGAATCCTGCAGATATTTGAGCAAGCAGACACTCTGCTATCCACAAATCTCAGTTTTGGATGACAAATTGTTGAGAAAAAAAATAAAAAGAATGAAGTTCCAGACAGAATGCTATTAACATGGTATGATAGACACAATATCATACAAATTACTCACTGCTGTCAAGTCTGCTTAAGCAGCTAGGTGAAAATGACTGATAACTACTTAAAGGTGATATTGCAAGGTTCTTTGGCATGCTGTTTTTAATTTAATTAACAAGTACATCCATACTCCTGCTAGTACATTTAATTAGAGAAAACAACTGCCCTAAAACAAGGACAGGCATGTGATATTATCCTCATGCACCCAAGCTCTGATTTGGTCATGTTGTGTTATAAACACGTGCTGCAGTTGCTATAATACTCCCTATTTATCACTCCTCCCTTGCTGTGTCGACAATAGGAGTCTACAGATTGGACTGCAATCTACTGAAATTTGACGTCAGCTAAATATTCTGGTTAATCAAGTGTTATTAGTATAGGAAATCCTGTTTATATAAATTTTATTCTGCTTACCTAGAAATAAAACATAACATATTTCCTCTAATACAAAACATTATGGGCAGACACAAACCACAGTGAAGGAATTTAGGCTGTCTCTGATGTAAGCAGGAATGAATGGTGCCAAAAGGCCTAACAGACACTCAGCAAATGCTGAAAACAGCAAACTACAGACACTTGTGTCATCATTGTTAGGACTCATCAGCGTGCCATAGCAATTCATTAAGTCCAAAAGGAGGGGGAACCTTAGAAACAATGGTTTGGGTCATTGAGCCCAAAATAAGAAAGTACTTGTCACCTCACCCAAGGGCTATTCTGGACCTTACTAGTACTGTCATGTACTCTGACTGGCACTGCACACTTCATGTCATCCTCTCATATACAGTATATATATATATATATATATATGTAAAAGCAATAATCCATACTGTTCATTAGGGCTGTGGCGGAGCCTACAGCCATTTTGGGATCACTCAGTAGCTCTAAAAACTGCCAATCATGGAACCTTCCATTGGATTTTTGGAAGTATCCTTCCAAAAGTCCAATGGAGCTAGAACCCTCCCTCCGCCATGATTGGCCGCTATGAAATAACAGCCGCACTATTTTGGCTGTTACTTCCACATTACGTGGCATGAACTGCACATGCGTGACTCGCATGCATGTGCAGTTCTTTTGGAGCCGTCATGTTATGAATGGCAAAATGCCATTCACCGCAACTGTGCATGCATGAGTGCCACACATGTGCAGTTGCATCACTGCTGCCAGCCCAGCAACAAAGAAAATGCCGACATGGGTCCCCAACTCATCCAGCATTATGTACCCCTACTCATGTGGCACACTGGGAGCCCACCCCAGTGTGCCCAAATGTTTTCCCCACTGCCGACATCAGGGTCCCCAATCCCCATGTCGGCATTATATCACCCCACTCATGCGGCACGCTGGGAGCCCACCCCAGTGTGCCCAAATGTATTATTTTCCCCAGCCGACATTGGAGTGCACAATCCCCATGTCAGCATCATGTACCCATCCACCCCCCACTCATGAGGCACACTGGGAGCCCACCCCAGTGTGCCCAAATGTTTGCTTTTTTTTTGGTTACCTGTAAATAAGGAAAGCGGTCCCCCGATGTATTTTTATGTGTTTTTCTGTAAAAAATGGTCCCTCATTGTTGTGCCAGTCCCCTCCCCCATCCCCATCCTCCCACTGAGCACCCAACTCCACCCACCCCCACCCCATACTTACCTCCGGAGGTTGGTGCGGTCATCTTTACTGGACCAGGACATGTCTGCACTCTTCAAAGCCGATCCACAAACTGAAGAATCAAAGGTAAGCATGCTATAATGCCATTCAATGGGGTTTTCAACTTATGTTGATAAATAAATAATTTTTTGGAATTTTAGCCCAACATTTTCAACATGGGGTTCTTGGGACCCCATCTCATGATCATTTTCACTGTCATTTTGATACTCAGTCCCAAAAGGTGATTTCAAGGTCACTGTGTGGAATCACCTTTTGGGATCAATTCATGAAATGACAGTCACACTGTTCATGAGGTGGGGTCCCAAAATGCCCAAGTTGCAAATTTGGTGAAACAATTCCAAAAAATTACTGCGTTACAAGTGTGCATTGCACATTTTCTACGCCTGCTCCTAACATTGCCAATTTTTAATATTTTCCCTCTACATTTTCAACATTGCCATTTTGGCACACCTCCTTTTAAACAGTACAGCTGTCATTTATCACATCCTACCCGAAATGTGTTTTCACACCTGTGGAACAGAATGGCACGGTCGCTCTGCGAAATCACCTTTCAGGACAAGTGAACAAAATTACACTGGCATTCTTCATGAGGAGGGGTCCCCAAAAAGCCATGTTGAAAATCTGGTGCAACACCTTCAAAAAATGGCCAGGTTACACCTGGGCGTTCAATAATTTCTATGCACCCATGTAACTTTTTTCACTTTGAAGCTCGTCACAGCCCTATCGGCTCTGGCCAGAATTTGTTTACCTGTTCACTGCATTATTCCTACATTCCGTACTGCTGCCCACGTAACTGCAGTCCATGTTTTGCAATTTTATTCTCTCTGAATTCCCCTTCCCCCACTCCCCTGGGTAGCACCTGGAAATGAGCCTTGGCTGAGTGTGTCTTTAATTCCCGGTAATCAATTTTTAAATAAATAAATACATTAACTAACTAACTATGTAAGTACATACAGTACATACATATATACATAAATATATAACTAAGCAAGTATATACAGTAAGTACATACATACATACAATTTAAAAGACCAAAACAATTATCTTCTCACCTATGTACATAGACAGGATTAAGAAATTTAGGGGATTTACTGGATTTACAAGGCAACAAGAAAGAAAAACTACAGTTGAAACGATAACCCTACTGCCTCAGAATACACAGTTTGTACAGATTTTAGCAATATACTGTTTCAAATGTGTACTGGGTCAGTTCTGTGGCAACAATAATTTTGTTGTCCGGACTGATATGCTGTTAAAGGGACACTATCACCTGCTCCTAAGCAGCAAATTGCTCCTAGATGTATAAAAAAAAGTTTGCTCCCCTGTAGAATTTGCAGATGAAGCTGGCTGCTTTGTATCTGCTTCCTTTTTCTTAGCACAAGTGAAAAACTAGTTATCCTCCATATTATTGTCATCACACAAAAATAGTTTTTTTGCTTATAGTCCTTCATCTAGTCCCCCAGCACCTTCCCTGGACTATGAGAACATCCACCACACAGTTTAGCCAATCTTGATCCAGAAGGAGTAGACTACTGCATCATGAGTAACTGGTCTATCTTTGGGTGTTCCTAGAATTCAGGAACAGTACAGGATACATAGATACATAGATACATAGAAATTGTCATCAGATAAGGACTGCCAGATCCATTTAGTCTGCCCATAAGCCCTATACTTGTATGTAGTCACTGACCCTAAGTGATCAATGGCTTTTCCTCATTCCCTCCTCCTCACCCAATGTTCCCTTGTGCCTCTCCCAGGCATGTTTAAACCCCTCCACTGTGCTTGCCCCCACCACCTCTTGTGGCAGACTGTTCCAAGCATCCACCACCCTCTCTGTGTAGAAGAACTTCCTCATGTTATCTCTTAATCTACCCCCTCCAATTTCATATCATGTCACCTTGTTTTGATATATTTTTTACATTGGAAAAGATCCCCCACTTGCACCTTGTTTATGCCCTTGAGGTACTTGAAAGTTTCTATCATGTTCCCACTTTCTCTCCTCTCCTCCAGTGAGTACATATTGAGGTCTCAGTCTCTCCTCATATGTTTTGTGATGCAATCAATGCACCATCTTTGTCATCCTTCTCTGGATAGCCTCCATCCTGTCTATGTCCTTATGCATGTGTGGTCTCCAGCACTGCATACAGTACTCCAGGTGAGGCCTTACCAGTGTTTTATACAATGGTATCACCACCTCCCATCTCCTGCTAGTAATGCCTCTGCACCCCAGCATGCCTCTGGCCCTCCATGCAGCCTTTGTGCACTGCTTTGATACCTTAAGGTCATCAGATATGATAACCCCTAGGTCCCTTTCCTCTTTGGTTGACTGTCAGCACCTCGGCCCCCCATTCTGTAGCTCTCCCCAGGGTTCCCCTACCAGGATGCATTATCTTGCACTTTTTTGCATTGAACCTCAGCTGCCACACCTCTGACCATCTTTCAAGCTTCTCCAGGTCCCTCTTCATTTTCTGCACCCCTTCTGGAGTATCCACCCTGTTGCAGATCTTGGTGTCATCTGCAAATAGGCAGACCTTTCCTTCCAGCCCCTCTGCAATGTCACTGATGAAGACATTGAACAGAACTGTTCCCAGTACTGATCCCTGTGGTAGTCCACTGGTCACCCCTCTCTCCCCAGATTGGATCTCATTTATCATCTCCCCTGTGCCCATCAGCCAGTTTCTAACCCAATGTATCACCTTATGCCCTATACCCAGACTACTCATCTAGTTAACCAGCCTTCTGTGTGGAATGGTATCAAAGGCTTTGCTGAAATCTAGGTAGGCGATGTCTATCTCCCCTCTCTGATTCACTTCCCTAGTCATCAAATCTAAAAAAATCTATCAGATTTGTTTGACAAGATCTTCCTGCTGTGAATTTATGTTGCCTCAGATCCTGGGCACCATTGGATTCCAGGTGTGCCACTTCTTCCCCACCACTGAGGTGAGGCTGATTGGCCTGTAGTCCCCCGCTTCCTCCCTTCTGCGACTTTTGTGCAGTGGGACTACAGGAAGATAAGATAAAGAATTTAAATCAAAACACCTGATATGACTAAATCAATGGGTTGTTTGCTTTACTGTTATTAGGGAAAAGAAATAAAAGCACACTTGAAAAAAACATTCAAGACTGACCAGTGTCAAACATGCTCACATTGGGGTCAACGCATGAATGTTTTGATTGTCAATGTGCCACATATCCACGGTGTGTAGACAACCCTAAGTCAGAATGCCATATACTTGGAGTTCAGCAGACCCACAGTGGCATTCACAGAAAGGGCACATGCCCCTTCCACAAACAATTTCTGGGCCAATTGGTCAGCTATGCACGTGGTCAGTCCAGGAGCATGTCTGGGGGTGTGCCCACACTCCATGTCATTTACAAAGGCATAGAGTTCTGAGAGGGAGCATGACATGGCAGCAGGGACCTTGCCATATCATTTGTGCACCCCCACAAAGTATCCCCGCAGGCTGTGGAACAACAGAGCCCATAAACTTTTAAAATTGCTATCCTGCAGCTTCCCTGAATCCTCTGCTCACATAGAACAGGTAATCTACTTTGGGACCTAGGACCAGCATCTGACTGGATGCCTGCCTCTGTCTTCCGATCTGCCCTATGCAGCTGTGCACCAGAGGTGGGGTCACAGACAGGCACATGGTGGTGGCTGGTGATCATGCTTGCCAGCCACTGCACACCTGTCTGAAGGTGCAGAGCTATGCGGGCCAGGCCCATCAATAGTGCATTGCCCCAATTTAGCTGAGATTTACTAGCACAAAAATATTTTGTTTCATACATATATAAATTAAAGAAAAATGTAGACTTACAAGTAGCAGTGGTATGAGTAGTGCAACACAACCTTCGCCTAGTGCTAAGAAATTTTGAGTACACTGCATAAGTAGAAATATTCACTGTAAAAATAATTTTGCCAAATTCAAGGGTTGGTATCCTCATAGAAAAATAGATTTACAGTGACTATTACCTAAACATAAAGTACTGAAGTTTTCTTTGTGGAGTCACAGTATAGAGACACATTGTAAACAACATCATTCACAATGCCATAACAATTTCATGACACAGGTTCAACAATAGAAACCCCTGCCTTTCACCTTTCCGTAATGTTTGAGAAAGGAAAAGCTTTTTTCCCTTTATGTAAGGACTAAATAAGCCCTGTGTGACTTATACCTTAATGTCAGTATAACGTCAGACTACTAGGACCCAAGTGTTACTTCTCTTGATGCTACTTTAACTATGTATCTCTGCATCTCCTTCCTACTCTACACTGGAGACTGGAATTGACTGACTTTTTTGTTCAACTACCTAATGGTTTTAAACTAAAGAACAGCTGATCCTCCTAATATCACCAGCATCACTGGCTGCATTGACGCTGATGGAGCTCCACCTTGTGGAAACCTTTTTCCAGTTTTGGCCAGGAGATGGGAACAACAGACTACATAAATACACAAAAAGAATTAAAAAAACAAAAACAACACTTCACTAATTTTTTACGTTCGCTTGCGAGCATGCGCAAGGAACGTCTTGGGAGAATGGGACACTTTGGAGGTGTGCCTCTCCTGACCAATCCCCTGCTCCCTTGAGCAGACATGTCGGTCCTGCACCAATCCACGCCCGGTGCTGTGTATAACAGCGGTGGTCTTCTCTTCAAAACCACCACTGTGTGCTTGCCAGCGTCATGGCCCCAAATCTTTGTTGCCATGCTGGGAGCCCACCCCAACGGCAAGCGTCCAGCGTTGTCTCTGCCAACAGGGGTCCAATCCCCATCAGCTCCACGGCCCCCCAGCCATCCCTTCTGCTAATGCTGGGAGCCCACCCCAGCATGGCAAGCGTCACGTCGTCGAGATTAAAAAACTACCTGTAAATTAGAAAACGGCCCCACGCAGTCTTCCGCCCCCCACAACCCGCACCCACCCACGGCGCACCCTGCCTCCCCACACCCCCTCACCCCATACTTACCTCCGGAGCTCGGCGCGATGATCATCGCTGGACCAGGAACACGTCTGCACTCTTCAAAGCCAACCGCAAACTGAGGAAATGCCGGTAAGCTGTATAATGGGCTAGATGGTTTTTTTCCAATGTTGTTGCATATCTCAGGCATTTTTTGGAATTTTTGCACCAAATTTTCAACATGGGGTTTTTGGGACCCCTTCTCATGAGTTCTGTGACTGTCATGGCGTTATTCAGGCCCGAAGGGTGATTTCGCAGTCACTGCATGAAATCACCTTTCGGGCCTGATTAATGAAATGACAGTGCCAGCGTTCATAAGATGGGCTCTCAAAAAGCCTGTTTTGAAAATTTGGTGAAAAATTCCTAAAAATTACGGTTTTACGAGCGTGCATTGCGCAGTTCCTACGCAGGCTCGTAAGTTCATGAATTTTCAATATTTTCACTCCAGATTTTCAACATTGCCATTTTACTGCACCTTCTTATGAGTAGTATAGCTGTCATTTTTCACATCTCACCCAAAACGTGTTTCCACCCATGTAGCACACAATGGCACAGTCGGTGTGTGAAATCAATGTATGGGAAACATTAAGAAAATCACAGTGACACTGTTCATGAGCAGAGGTCTTAAAATGGCTATGTTGAAAATTTAGTGAAAAAAATTCCTAATAATGACTGTTTTACGAGCATGCATTGCACAGTTCCTACGCACGCTCGTACGTTTGTGAATTTTCAATATTTTCACTCCAGATTTTCAACTTTGCCATTTTACGACACCTCCTCATGAGCAGTGCAGCTGTCATTTTTCACATCTTGCCCAAAACGTGTTTCCGCCCATGTAGAGCACAATGGCACAATCGGTGTACGAACTCAATGTATGGGACACATTAAGAAAATCACAGTGTCACTGTTCATGAGCAGAGATATTAAAATGGCTATGTTGACAATCCGGTGAAAAAATTCCTAAAAAATGACTGTTTTACGAGCGTGTGTTGCGCAGTTCCTACGCACGCTTGTAAGTTCACGAATTTTCAATATTTTCAGTCCAAGGTGACCACCATGATGTGCTTGCTAGCTACAGACACCTTCCAAAGACCAACAGGGGATACCACGGGCATCACCCAGTCGGCCACATCTGCCTCCTCACACAGTTCCTCAACACTCTGCTGCCACATGCTTTGGAGTTCATATGTTTACCCAGCACACAGGCACAGCATACAACAAACATGCAGGACTTCCACAGGGTTGCATGCATGCCAGGCATGATCGAGGCCATAGACTGCACCCACATAGGCATCCGCACACCACCTTGGGCCAAAGGGCCCTACATACATCAACAGGAAGGGCTACCCATCCATAAACTGTCAGGTGGTATGCGATGCCACGGGGCACATCATCAATGTCTGCACCACACACCCCGGGAGCGCACATGATGCCTTCATCTGGCACAGCTCTGAGCTGTCATAGGTTTGAAAGTGGGGACATCCCCACGGGCCACCTTGTGGGTGAGTAGAGCATGTGCCAGGTTGCCTGGGAGCCACAGCCCTGGGGGTGAGGGATGGCAGGCAGGGTGGGTGTGGAGGAGTGGGCAGTGGGTGACAGGGAGCAAGAGGCAGCAAAGCACAGCACAGCACAGGGATAACCATGTCTTTCCCCACACAGGTGACAGCGCATATCTCCTTAGGCTGTGGCTGCTCACCCCCTACTGGTGACCGTCATCCCCAGCAGAGGAAAGATACAATGAGGCACTCGCAAGCATGTGCAATATTATCGAGCATGTCTTTGGCATGCTAAAGATGTGATTCTGTTGCCTAGACAGGTCAGGCGGTGCCCTACAATACAGCCCATCGAAAGTCTGTAGCATATTCCTGGCCTGCTGCATCCTGCACAACATGGCCATGGACCGTGGGATAGTTGTCGAGGCTGATCAGGGCAACAGTAGTGGGGATGATGGTGGTGATGGCCCGGAGGGTGGTGGGCAGCCACCCCCATGAAGGATGGATTACCGCCTGGTGCAGGAGGCAAGGAGATACAAGGATACCGTTGCATGGGAGCATTATGGCCAGTACAGGTAAGTGCACTGACGCACATGCATGGGACACACAGACCAGCACACCACACAGTGGCATGGTCATGCAGAGTGATATCCATGCAGAGACAGGGGCACACAGCACACATGACAGAGTCACTGGCACACGGGTGCGCGCGCGCACACACACACACACACACACAGACATTCTGAGGAACATGGCATGGATCAGAAGCATGACACTGGTGCATGGGCACAGCCGGTGCAGAGCTGCCCTCATCACATCCATGCCACATGTTTAGTTTAGTTTAGTTTATTAGTCTAGGAATTAATACCTTTGAGCCAGGGCTCTTTTACAAAGGTTCCACGTCACAAAGAACATTTAACAAAGCACGATACACATTACAGGTAAAACCAGACAGGAAAGTTACATCATAAATTTGCTATTAACAGTTTAAGGCAGTAACGTTTTTAAGTTTCATAGAAAAACAAGCTATAACAGGTTCAAGCGAGTAGACAATTTGAGGTTAAGGAAACTTCCAGGGAGAGGGTGATCATTAGGCGCCAAAAGGAGGCTAGAGAGGAGGGAAAGGTGGTGAGCGGGAGAGTAAGTGAGAGGGGACAGGAAAAAGGGGAGTGAGTTTGGGTGTGAGACAGGAAGTAGTAGAGGTACCAGAGGGTTCATTAGTCAGGGAGGAAGAGGCCTCAGATGTGAGGATGGACATGAGGAGTAGTAGTCTTTATCTAGCGCAGTCACAGCTGCTAGTGGTGGTGAGGTGGGCATAGAGCATGGATTTGAAAGCTTCAAGCGAGGTTGAGGATAGAGTAGGTGGACTAAGCGCATTGAACCATGTCGGGGCCCTGTATGAGAAAGATCTTTGTCCCTGTGCAGTCCAGCATCTCGGAACCAGGAAAGGTTGGTGTTCAGATCTGGTGGAGGGTCGTGAGCCAGGATTCAGTCGGAGTAGGTTTTGAATACATAATGGAGTCAGTCCCAAGATAGATTTTTTTTGCCATTGTGCAGGTGAGATAAATAAGACGATTTGATAGGTTCAACCAGCCTGATTCATAGTACAGATCACACGTGTGAGTCAGTCTTTGAGCCCCCGTGAGGAGCTGGCAGGCCTTATTTAGAGTGATTGAGATATGCCTTAGAGCAGTGGAGGTAGCTGAGCCATAAATAATAAGGCCATAGTCAATGATTGAGATTATGGAACTCTGTATAGCTATTCTCAATGCCGCTTGATTTAGAAATTGACGGTTACGGAATAGTATTCCAAGGTGTTGGTTCACTGTTTTCGCAGTATTGTCAATGTGGGTTGCAAAGGTGAGCCCTTGGTCAAAAGTGATGCCAAGGTATTTGAAAGTATTTACTTGGTCCAGTGTAATTCCTGCAGAGGTTTGTATGGTGAGTGGAGTATGCCTATTTTTGTTTTGGTGATTGGAGAAGAGCATGGCTTTTGTTTTATTGTGGTTTAGCACAAGTTTACTATCCAGGAACCACCTTTCAGCACTAGAGAAAGCAAGTTGCAGGCTTTTTCGAGGGAGTTTGGATCCTTGTGGGAAGAGAGAATTACAGCATCATCAGCGTATAAGATTATTTTCTCCTGGCAGATATCTGGGAGGGAGTTAAGGAACAGGCTAAAGAGGAGCGGTCCAAGAATTGATCCCTGTGGTACACCCGAGAGAACTGGTTTGAAGTCGGAGAGTTCATTAGAGATTTTTACAGCCTGTGACCGATTGGATAGGTAACTTTTTACCCAAGCACAAGGACCTTTGGCCAGGCCTAGGCTAGAAAGTAGGGAGGTAAGTAGGCCATGATGGACTGTGTCGAAAGCTTTTGTAAGATCAATAAAGACTGCACCTGTTTGGCACCCTTTGTCCAGGGCTGAGTGGACTTCTCCAGAGAAATCAAGTAAGGCTGTTGTTGTACTATGTCCTTTCCTAAAGCCGTGCTGTTGATTACAGAGTAGATTGTATTTGTCCAGGTAATCAGAGAGTTGGTCTGCCACTATTCGTTCAAGTGCTTTGGAGAGGGGAGGGAGTATTGATATTGGTTGATAGTTTCCTGTTGAGGTTTTGTCCCCTCTTTGTGCACTGGCGTAACTATGGCAGATTTCCATTTGTTGGGAAATTGACTTTGGCAAAGTGACAGATTAAGAATTTTTGCAAGGGGGTGAATTACTTCATCCAGGGTGAGAGACAGGATTTTTAGATCTAGCGTGTCGCTACTTGTTCTGGATTTGGAGCAGGCTTTTCTTATGTACTTGTGTGCTTCGTGCACTTTGATTTTCTTGAAGTAAAATTGTGGTTTGTCATGAAGGGTGTTTTGTGATACTAGGCTAGGCACAGGTAAGTCCGAGAAGAAATCTGGGGGGAGGACCCCACTAAGGTCTGTGAATGTCTTATTAAGCGCATCTGCAATAGACTTTGGGTCAAGAGTGGTGGATCCATCAACTTTCATAATGGTAGGTGACGATTTTGATTGTTTACCCATTATGTTTCGGATGTTGTCCCAAAAAGCTCTTCCATCACCCCAGGTGGATTCAAGGGCATTTTTGAAATAGGCGCTCTTCATTTGCCTAATTTGTGAGGTACATCTATTTCGTGCCTGCTTGTATTTTAGGGTATCATGAGGTGAGCCTGTGTCTCTGGCAACTGCCCAGAGGTGGTCCCGAACCTTGAGCTCGGCAAGTAGTTTGGCAGTAATCCATGGATTTGATAGCGCTTTGATTTTACGTTTTTTTACTGGGGCGTATAAGTCGCATGCAGAGTTGAAAGATTTAATGAAGTATTCTAGTGCGGTATTAATATCAGTTGATTCAAGGATTGGCGTCCAGTCCTGTTGTAGGAGATGGGTTTTCAACTTGATAAGATTCCCATAAGGCAATACTCTGCTTGTTATAACTTTGGGGGGTGGCTTGAGAAATTTATTAGACCAGGTACAGGACACTGGGGAGTGGTCACTGAGGGAGTCAGGGATGACTTTAATGTTTTTTATCCAGTCAGGGTGATTTGTGAGAACCCAGTCAATAAGGGTGCTTGTACCAGTTTTGTAATTTTTCCGGGTGGGGGAGGTTACAATCTGAGTCAGGTTTGCTGCTAGGATGTCATCTTTGTAACAGCCAGTGTCAGAGGCGAGCCAGTTTATGTTGAAATCCCCGAGGAGGAGGAGCTCATTTTCAGAGGGCTGCAGACTAACAGAATCAAGTACAGACTTAATACTGGCACCGTGGTCTTTTGGAGGGATATAGACTGGCCACTGTGAGAACTTTGTTTTGTGCACCAAGAAGCAGTTTGATAGGGAGGAGTTGCATCTGCGTATTTGTGGGGGTGAAGCTGCCGCGTTGACAGGAGAGGTTGTCCTTTATGTAGATAGCACAGCCCCCACCTTTCTTGCTTGCCCGGTTGAGTCTGAAAAGATTGTAGCCTTCAAGCGAGACTGCATGATCCGGGGTGCTGGGAGATAGCCAGGTTTCCACAATGGCTAGTATATCAGGGTTTTTTTGTCCAGCGAGAGTTTGAAGAGATGCCAATTTGGGACGTGTCTCAGCAGCATGGACAGCACACACAGGGGGCATGCGGCACAACACAGTAGGGAGGGCTGGGGGTATACTGGGATGTATAGGGAGAGGCATCAGCAGCAGAAAACAGGAAGTTGTTATCCCTCTGTACAGACAGTTGGTGAGACCCCATCTGGAGTACTGTGTCCAGTTCTGGAGACCCCATCTCCACAAGAACATAGACAGGATAGAGGTAGTCCAGAGGAGGGCAACTAAAATGGTGCAGGGTCTGCAAAAGAAGCTGTATGAGAAGAGACTAAAGGAGCTTAATATGTATACCCTTGAGGAAAGAAGGGAGAGGGGGGACATGATAGAAACTTTTAAGTACCTCAGTGGAATCAACAAAGTCCAAGAGGGTAGCATCTTTCAGAAAAAGACGCTTGCAAGAACAAGGGGACACAATTTAAAGATAGAAGGAGGGTGGTTCAGGGGCAATGTGAGGAAGAATTATTTCACAGAGAGGGTAGTGGATGCATGGAACAGCCTTCCTGAGGAGGTTGTGGGGTCTAAAACTGTGGGAGAATTCAAGAATGCATGGGACAGACATAAGGCAATTCTTGTGGGGGGTAGGAAGAAATAGGCTGTTGGTTAACTAGGATCTGCGGCCTATCCTGTAGGTAGGGAAATGGGCAGACGATGGGCCAAGTGGTCCTTATCTGCTGTCAGAGTCTATGTTTCTATGTTAACACACATGCGTGCCACCACATACATGCTGCACCACCACCGCCCATGTGTGCATGGGGCAGCAGCAGTGGACAGCAGGTCAGGGCAGCAGACATGTCATGTCATCCACATGGTCCCACTACCACCATGGCCACATGGGCAGCTGTGCCGGGGCCGACTGCAGATGCAGGCTGAGCATCGGCCACAGGGGGTGTGTCAGATGCCCCACCAGGGGTTGATGTCTGTGACCACTACTGTGTCCTTGTAGGGGTGTAGAGGGTACCAAACAGGCCAGATCCGTGGGTGCCTGGGATGCCTACATCTGATCCCGGCATCCACTGTGGGTGTGTCACCTAACACCGGGACTGTGGGGTGGACAGTGCACTGCAGGGGGTCCTCTGTGCACGGCCAAGCCCAGTGGCTGCCACTGCTACAAGCCTCGCCGCAATGGCACCAGTCATGTGGTCCACTGATGTGGTCATGGCCTCCTGCAGCTGGTGGAGTTCCTCCATAAGCCTCACATTGCCCCAGTCCTGCTGCTTGGCCAGCTTGCGCACCTCTGCCCACAGTGCACACACCTCAATGGCAAGCATCACCTGGTTCTCTATAGATGCCCTCAGCAACCGGGTGTGCTCTGCCAGCCACTCGGCATCCTGGGAGTCCTACCACTCTGGTGGATGCTGCACAGTGGGCCATAAAGGGGGTACAATGTCAACAGGCACACCGGTGGTGGACACTGTGTCCTGCTGCCCATTGGTACCTGCATCCTGCTGCTGCTGCCCACCCATCCACAGGGCATTGCCCTGCGCTGCTGCGGCCACAACAGCACCACCACCCATGCCTGTCAGAGTGGTGGTGCCACACACCACCATGCCAGCAGGGATGGGAGGGATCTGTGCAGCTGCAGAACCAGCACTGGGCCCTGATGGTGCCTGTGAAGTGGCCAGGGACATGTCAGGCACCACCTCCCCTATGCTATCCAGCATCAGGGTTATGTTATCATCGGTGTCGGACCCCACCCCAAGCTGAGTATCCGCACACAGCACAGACAGGCTGGCATCATGCAGGATCTCAACCAGAGCATCGCCCGACCCCAGACCTAGGATATCCACATGCCCCCACACTGCCAGGACATGGCCTGTCTCTGCTCTGGATGCCTATGGATGCTGATGGTCTGGCATCCAAGTCCACAGCCATGGCCACCTCCACTTGGTCCTCCCTACGGAGGCGTGATGGTGCTGCAAGACAGAAACGGTGAGATAGTGGTGATCCATTGTCCATGCACCCCCCTTGCAAGTCACCATTACTGCCTGCCATCATGGTGCACTGCAAGGCTGCATCCACACCCACCTGAGGCATGCATCACAGCAGCAGGCACACCTGCATGTCCATCCCACACCTGGCAGGCCTGTCTGTGGTGTGCATATTCACCATGCAGTGAGGGGATGCCACCTGTCTGGAATCCACCACCAGGAACACCCTCCACTGCCATGCAGCTGATGGTGGCTGCCACAAGCTCCTCTCTGGCTGACAGTGGTGGCACTGTGGGTGGGCCACTACTGGTCACCCTGTAGGATGCCCGAGTGGCTGCCATCTTCTCCTTGATGTGCCTCTTGTCTGTGCCGACCTTTTTCCAGCACTTCCATGTTGTGCGCTGGTGCCTGCTGTGGGTGTTGACATACTGTACCACCTCCTCCCAGCCTGCCGACCGCTCCTGAGGTGTACCCATGGCACCACTGAGCAGGTCCTCCCTGTCTAAATTTGCCTCAAAGAGGACATTCTGCTCTGCTACCATGCAGTTGGGCGGGCGCCTGTGTGCAGGACCCTGCTCCTCCTTTCCATCATTAGCTAACATTCCGCCACCTGTGAACGTGAACAATACAGTGGTTCAGTGTCAACACAGCCCTTTGCAGCCCACTGTCACAGTGTTGTTGTAGGAATCAGTTCATCCACATTGTCAGGAACTTACCTAAAAGGTTGCAATAATGGTCTGTGGTCTGTGCTGTATTGTGGCACTTATAAGGCACATTGCATGCAAATGAGATTGTGCGCAATGGTAATGATATGTTAATGGACCCTACTGCACCTTGCATTGGCTGATGAGGTGATCTGCATACAGCGGCTCAATATCGTGAATTTGCACTGTGCGTAGTCAGGATGTGCTGGAGGAACTCTGTGGCACATTACTGACACATGCATGGTGTGCGTGCCTGCAGTGTGCATGAGTGTGACACAGAGCACAGGACTATCGTGCGACTTGCATACTATGCGCGATGCTGTGGCATTGCACATGCAGCACTGGGATGGCATCGTGCATGTGCACGGTGCCTGACAGTGGCTCCCATTGCACACATGTGCAGTGTGTGTGGGGTAATGACCTCTGACCCAGGGTCGTGTGCATGACTCCATGCATCCGCTAGGCCATGGCATGGAGCGCATGCCCATGTGTGCACTATTCATCTGCACTGCGTGGTGCAGTCGTGCATCCCCATGTTACGCAATTGCATCCTGGCATTTGCGATCACTCAACATGCACATGTGGCCACCACATGTGCATCTATTAGGCCATTCACACAGGCATTGCTGCTGCACTCAGAGGCCATGTTGCACATCAGGGACAGGCGTGCAGACAACTGATCAGACCTTGAGCTGGTCAACCTTGTGGCTGTGGTGCAGCCATTTGAGAGGCAGTTGTTTGTACTGGTGCCCCTCCAGCAGGGCAGGGGGGCCATGTGGCAGCAGGTCTCTGAGGCCCTGGAGTGGAGGATTGGGGTTGCTAGGACCCCAGAACAGTGCTGCCACAGGTACATGGATCTGCACAGGAGGGACTCAGAGCGGCTGCACCGGATGCAGGCGCATGTCCAGTGCGGTGCGGTGCCAGAGCCATGTAGGTCTGCTCATGTGGCATGTTTGCTCAGGTGATCTACTGTAATGTTTGTAGGGCTGCTTGGCATGGTCCTCAGTGGGGGTATGACACAGTCCTGGCAGGCACTGTGCATCGTGCATGGCTGCTGCACGTTTTGCAGTCGTGCTGGCATGGGGACCTCAGGACAGACAGGGACATGCACAGCACCTTGCGGGCTGTGTGGCGGTGGGGGGCTTACCATATGTGCTTGTGCACTGATGTCCTCCTCTCTTCATTCCTTCCACAGGGCCAGAGGACTGCAGGCAGGCCAGGGCAGCCGCAGCAGTCAGGAAGGACCCCAGTAAGGATCAGCAGACAGTACCCACTGCACAGCACAGGGCAGGTACAGTAAGTTTGGTCACATTCCTTGTATGTTCAAGTTCAAGTTTATTGTAGGAAAACTCCATTGAGCAAGCTCATTCACAAGGAGGTCCTTTGACACAGACAGGTAGTTACAGATTGCATAATTGAAAAAACAGTACAAATTCAAGTATAGAATTATGGGCAAGCATTAACATGTTGCATAAAAATAACAATGACAGAAAAATACAAGTACAGAAAAAAAGGTACAAAGTGCTTGTTTCCGAGTATCAAGGCAGCTTGTATGTGTCTCTGTGGGATAGCAGTGGGGACAGGGTCCAGCCATGGTCGCTTCGGCCATGTGCCTGCACAGCTGTGTTTGACCCAATTGTGCTTGCCACTGTGGCACATCCCTTGGCTGCCGTATTCTGGCTGGTGGGGGGGGCGTGCACACAGCTTCCACGATCTGTGCTGCAGCAGTGCATGCACTCTGTGCCATGTGACCATGCCTGTGCAGTCATGTGCACGCTGCACTGCATCATCCACCTGTCTGCACCACAGTGGTGTGCTGTGTGGATGGCTGGCATGGGCCTCCGTGCGAGGATTCATTGTGGTCTCTCCAGGGGTGTGTGCCCCCACTGTCCACTGCATGCTGTGGGTGGGCAGGGGTCTTTGGGGCATCACACTAATTGCCTGTCCTGTCCCTTCCCCTAGGTGGATGATGGATGGCGGGCCAGAGGAGAGCAAGGCCACAGTTGCAGACCCTAACCAAGATTCTGCTTGTGCTGTGGAGGGTCCTGGCAGTCCTGTGGAGGAACATGCGGGAGATGGCAAGCTGTCCAGAGGGCCTTGGAGTGGCACAGGCCAGCTGGCCCTGGAGGGCACTAGGCTGTCATTGTAGATAGACCCCTTTCCCATGCTTCTCCTATTTCCTTGCAGTCCCCCATCCTGTTGTACAGCCCCTGTTTCCTGTCCCCATCCTACCTTCTACCTCCTCTGTCCCTGACCCTCATTCACTTGTTTGTTGTGCTGTTTTTCTACTGTTATAAAGCATTTATTTTGCTACATTCCTGTGTCTGTGTCTGCTTTGCGGGTGGTGTGTGTAGCCATGCTGCAGATGTCAGGTGTTGGCATGTGAGGGGTTCCCAAGGGTTCCTTGTTGTATCCAGTGGTGTTTCACATGGTGGTGGGAGCTGTATCCCAGGTTCAGTAGGTTTTGTTGTGTCTCTTCATGGTCACCGTGGGTATTTGGTCCGGTGTGGGCGGGTGGAGGGGGTGATGTACACACAGCCATAGGTGTCCTGGGGGCCTGGACCATCTGCTGGAACTTGGACATCTGCGTACACTGTTGTACTTCCTGTCACATGGGAAGTGGTCACCTGCCTGCGGCATGCATCCTTTGGTGCCTGGCACCAGTGCTGCCTGTGGGGGTGGGGTACCTGGGTGTGCTTGTGTCCAGGGACACAGGGGTTGCACCCACTGAGGTCAGGTATTGCACATGGTTGGCAGGCCAGTGGCCTGCATGGGAGGAGGGCTTCGCTGGAGGGCTTGTGTTGGCCATTGTCCCCATCTGTCACCTGCTGGTCAGGCTGCCATTGGATTCTGGGGTGCAGGTCTGGGGACTGTTTCTGTTGCATGGCCGTGGACTGGCCATGGTGGGTGTAGTGCACAGCACCACTGCTGGTGGCTGTGCACTGTCCCCTGGTGCCCTGTGTTTCATCCAGATCAGTGCTTCTGTATACCCGGGTGTATCCTGCTGGTTGGGTCCTGTGCCCCTTGTCCCTGTACTTCCTTGGCTGTGTGTTCCTGGGTCTGTTGCTTGTGCCCTGCTCATTGGGTTTGTGCTCAGGTGTGCTTTACGCATCCATGGTTGCGCTGGTGCAACTCTGCTTGCGTCAAAGTGCATCTTTGCCATATTCAGTGGGCTTGCACTGGTGCATTTCCAGTGGCTCATCTTTTGAATATGGCTCCCAGTGTGCCATGGTGCATCTGGTTTGTGCTGCGCCAGACTTGCATCACCATTTCTGAATATCTCCCCCACAGAAAACAAAATATAAATAACACTATTTAAATACATAGGTTAGAATATTAGTGCTAATAAATACATTAAAATAATTACAAAGGGGTTCAAAGAGTATAAATAAAAAAAACAGCCAGCACCTAGAATATTTCATGCTTAAATTCAGAACACGAGAAATATGAAACAGGAACAGGCGTTTAAACAATCTGAAAGCAGGGCATGAAAACATCAGCCTTTCATCTATTAAATAACCTTGATGCCATAGATGTAAAGGAGGCCATAGCAAAATTAGCCAGACCTTTATGTGAAAACATAAGCCATAAAAATGTTTTCCTACGGTTAGCTAAGTTTCTCAGTTGAAATAATGGAGTTATCCATTTAATTCTTAATGTGTGCAGAAGGGGACTGTCAAAAAGAATATGTGTACTCAGGAAGGAATAGACACTCCCACATTTACAGTTGGTTTGTATACTTATGGACCATTTCTTATGGTTCGCAAGGGCCTGAAATCTATATCATCTCAGATTTCTTCTGTGTTCTGAATTAACACGCTAAGTAAGGTAATTCTACATTTCCCAATTTAGTTTAATGACAGCATATTCTGCCAACGTCTGAGAGGTTTTTATTCTTGCCAAATCTCATTGGATTTCTATATCAACAATAAGTCTATATATATATAATGTTAAACAGATTATTCAGGTAAATGGAGCTAACAGTAATATTGAAAAATAAATCAGAGCAACCCATGTGTATTGCTTTGTGGTTTAGATTAAATGGCCAACCATAATTAATCACTTTGACAAACACACAGTATAGGCAGATATGCAGGACTGCTCACCTGCAAAATGTGATTTGTGCAAATGTGTGCCAGGTTGGTCGGAGCACAAAATAAAACATACTGGTACTTAGTTCTACAGTATGCAAGTTTGTTGTGACACTGGTGGGCTATAAGTTTTGTTTTTGCAAATTGTCTGGTTATTTCCTATTGCTTGGCCATACCACGAGTGGCTTTGTTTGCTTTCTGTTGGAAATAGAAGCAACCTTCTATGGTAATGCAGCAAATTCAACAGAAGGTGAAAGTGCCTCTAAAATTACTGTAAGGGATGCTCACGTGATTAGTCCAGAATAGTTCGTAGGTTCATAGGAGTATACAAGTCGGCAGCCATAGGCCTTTTGACTTGCCCAGTATTAATCTGAGAATTCATACTTCTTATTACCCATGTACTTATTCAGTGATGTCTTAAAGGCATCCAGTGTGTTGCTTAATATAACCTCCTTAGGTAGCCTATTCCAGGTACTAACCACTTTCTGATTAAACCGTACACCCCATTTCAATGTCCTATAGAACTCTCCCTTTAACTGATGGCAGTGAAACCTGCTTTGTCTTCCAGGTTGCTTACTCTCCAAAATGACACACTCCCAAAGGTCCCTATCTTGAAAGACCCTGTATGCCAAATATAGTTCCCCCCTCAGTCTCCTATACTCCAGAGAGTAAAGATTCAAGTCTATGAGCCTTTCACAACAAGAGTTTCTGGATAGTTGCCTATTTTTTTTAAAGTAGCCCTTCTCTGAGTTCTCTTAAACATTCTAATGTTTTGGTTTTTTTTTGTTATGAGAGGCCCAGAGCTGCACACAGTATTCCAGATGTGGGAGTGCCAAGCTACTGTAGTGTATAAAAGTACTAATACCTCCCTATCTCTATTCTTAATGTGTCTGTGGATACAACCCAGAATCCTATTACACATACTAGCTGCTTCTCTACCTTCCCCGGGGGACATTTTGTTAGTAATAATAACCCCAAGGTCCTGCTCTCTATCAGTATCAGCTACCTTCCTCCCATGTAGGAAGAATGGTGCCATCCCGTTTCTGTTGCCAATATCAATTGCTTTGCATTTGTCTGTATTAAATGTTAATTTATGATTCTTTGCCCACAAATCTATGTTATTGATCTCATTCTGAAACTTTTCAATAGATTTGTCATCATTGACTATTGCTCCAGTCTTCATGTCATCAGCAAACTTATAGCTCCAGAAGCTTTTTGATGTTTTCATAGCTGCTGTATAAATACCAAAAAGGGTAGGTCCCAGGACCAACCTCTGAGGAACATCACTCATCACCCCTGCCCAAGATGAGAAGTGATCAGCTGCATGGACCCTTTGTTTCCTACCATCCACCCATGAAGCCATGCAATTAATGATATTTGGATCTAGGTTCATATCATACAGTTGCTTAATTAAAGATGTATGAGGCATTGTATCAAATGCCTTGGGGAAGTCTAGGAAGAGAATATTGACAGGAACACCTGCATCCAATGCCCTACTGATTGAATCAAAGAACTGAAGCAAATTTGTTAAACAAGGTCTACCTGCCCTAAAACCATGTTGAGTTATATCAACCAGACCCTTTCTAGTTATATGATCATCAATGATCTCCTTTATAAACTCCTCCATTATTTTACCCACAATTGAGGTGAAATGGATAGGTCTGTAATTTGTGTGGTCATTTCATGGGCCCTTTTTGAGCATTGGTATTACAGTAGCTACTGTACCTTCCACTCATGTAAAACTTAGCTAAAATAAATGTGATGAGTATGATGGTGGAGAGGGTGGAAGTGGTGGGGGACTACCTGCTATCATACCAACCATGTTCCATATCTGTTTCATAAATAGAATAATAGATAGGGACTGTGTATTACAAGGCTATTATACCACTGAGAGGTTGTGGGGACATGTGAACCTCCAGAGCAAAGCTTGAGAGGTTCCACCATGTTCCCAGAACACTGAGATGGTATTTTACCTGAGTAAATACAGTTCCCATTTGATATTTTTTGTCTTATATGTGTTTGAGGTTATTTAATTAAATTAAGCCCATTTGAGAACTTTAAACTTAGTTGCAATGAAGGAGTCAAGTGATGACAGGCTGAAAAGCATTCACTCCTGTGTCAGCTCCTCATGGCATAGTTCTTTTTAAAATTGTTTCACGGTGTATCTAATTAGTGCACTTAACTTTTCTATAGTATTTGGTTGTGTTCTACACCAGCTATCGACTGATACCTATTTTGTGTGGGCATGGCTTCAGACCGCTGGGATATGAACACTGCTCCAACCCCTACACTTCTGCCTGTTCTTACCCACCCACCTAAATGATCTATGGTGGACTTCCCAATTTTTACCCCAAATCAGGAGGCCAAACTCACCACCTTGGTGTGTTTCTTCAGGGAACTCAGTACCATCTAGGATGTCCTCCCTGATCTAGTGGTGGATGTCAAAACAATAAAACCAGCCCTAGAAACTCTCACACAAAGAGTTTCAGTCTTGGAAGACTGCATTTTGACTCTGGAAAACAAAGCAGCCTTGGTGAAACCACAGCTGGCAGCTTAAAGATGCACGATGCATACACTCCAAGAGCACATTGAAGATCAGGAAGGTTGCAGTAGGTGCAATAATTTAATTATTGTCAGACTCCTGAAGCATGCAGAGGGAACAAATACTATCAAATTTGTACAGAAGCTTCTGGAAAAACTAACCAGCCTTTTCCCACATGGTGCCCAATACGTAATTAAAAGGGTGCACAGATCGCTTAGGCCTATGCTTAACCCTGGGGACAAATCATAGCCTATTATTTTCTGACTTTTAAATTTCCTCAATAAGAACCATATCCAAGCAAAACCAAGCCTTGAAGAAGCTGTGGTGGGAAGGAAATCGCATCTTCATTTTTAATGATCTTTGTCCACTGCTGGCCCGGTGGTGCTGTGGGTTGAGGTGCTGGATGCCACACTTAGCACCATGCCAGTGACCCATGTTCAGGAATGAGCATGGGCCACCAGGGGTCAGCAGGGGAGGAGAAGGATTGAGCGTCCCAGGGACTGCTCACCTTCTCCGGGGGGGGGGGACTCCAATGGTCGTCATATGACTAGCCCTTAGTGGAGGCTGGGGGCGCAGACATCTGGCAGAGCATGCATGGGAGCATGCGTGCCACTGTCATTGGCATCATTGTATGCCCCGCCTGTAGAGGAATAAATCAGAGGAGGAAATCAGATTGCTCTGTGGATGATGGAGGGCACCTCGCAGGTCCAGCCCTCGACTAGCCACAGTGCTGGACACACTGAATCTGGTCTTTGGCAGGTGTTGGAGAGTCCTGCTGGGGGTGGAAGCCCTGGGGGTAATGGTCGGTGCCGGCTGGTGGACGTTGGGGGACGGAGCTGGGGACTCCCTCCAGAGAGATAGAGCCGAGCAATCAGGAGGATAAACTGATAGCTAAAAGAAAGTGATCTTTGTCCAAGTGTGCATGCCAAGCAGCAGGAATACTGTGACATCAAAAGCAAGCTGTATGGGGCTAGCATTAAATTCTGCATGAACTATCCTGCTTGTTTTCAGGTGGCTACTAAGGATGGGAAAAAAACATTTAATTCAGCCTCAGAAACTGAACAAATGTTGCTGGCATAATGTCCCCAACCTTTTCATGGCTTCGCATGACCCAGCGCACTGATCCTATTACTTCTGATCAGGATAACTATTGGGTAGATTCAGAGAATATTTAAACTTTGTAGTACCCTCCTTGTCTTTTTATGCCTGTGTTTATCTTTTGCAGACTTGGATTTCTGCTCCCCTCTTACCAATTATCTGCGTCTTCCTCATATGTTGTCAGAACACCTTGATGCATTTGAGCTCAACTTATGTGTATGGCCCTCCATCCTTACATTATATGGAGTTCAACAGCTGCACCTCATTTTGTATTCTAATGTCCTCTATTAGAACTGCTCCCAACTGTCATTCTGAAACCATCTTTTGCTTTTGTGGCCCCGACCCTATGAAATTCTCTATGTCGCTGGATTAGAGATTGCCTGACCATTGAGGGTTTTAAATCTGCCCTAAAAACATACTTATTTCCCTTAGCATTACCTGAAGATAGCATTGGTTAACCTGCTGCCATCCTTTAATTTTATTTTTATCTTAAGATTAATGTTTTTAATTTTATATTTGTGGTTTTATGGATTTTACTGTTTGACTCTGTAAAGCACGATGATCCTTGGAATACTGTTCAATAAATAAAGACTTGATTGATTCATGCTTCGGCTGTCTGTGACTGGCATGGGACCACAGAAGCGCTCTCTGATGAGAAGCATGCAGCATTCCTCCTTCTTATTTGAGTACCCCTTAAACACTACCGATTACTCCATTTGAAGACTTTTGCCTTCCTGGACTTTTATTTACCTTTTTAGACTGACTTCCTGCTTCTCTCCAGTTGTTCAACGCAGTTTGGGGGGGCAGGGAGCTGCCTCATGCTTACTTGTGTAACAGCGGGGTCATGGATCAGGCTAATGTTTTTGTTTATGCGTTCTTCTTTTGAGACTGGGGCTTGTGCAGTCTTAGCCAGTACCACTCGTGGTACCATGTTCTTATCATTATAAGTCAGGTTTCCTTTTGTTTTGTTGAGAACAAAACTGCCGCCATGCTATAAACTGAGCAGCCACTTTCTATCGGATTAAAGCTGGGGCCTGGTACCAAATGGTGTTTTATATTAATTAAATCAAAAATTGACTATCTCTTAAAATGTTTGGCCACATCTTTATCTTTAAATGACAAGAAGTATAATCTGAGGACAAGTTATTTAAATGTAATATCTCCACGAGTCTATAATAGGTTTGGGGAAGCTATGATGCAAGCAAAAATGGTGAAGTCTTGGAATATACTACCAACAGAGCTACAAATGAAAAACTCAATAGGTTAATTTCAAAATGCATTAGGGAAATCACTAAAAGGCCCCTGTGATTGCCACACATGAATTATGATTCTCTGAAAAAGGCATTATCGATGCATATATGTTCTGTATGTGTATTTTAAATTTATCTTTTACAATGTATGTCTTCTTGAATATTATGTTTTACTGTAACTGCACAGGTCGTATTTTAAAAATAGAGATTATTTCCTTAAATGTATGTACCTGTATAAATATAAAATTTTATCATCAGATCTGTTGCTGTGATGTTCAAGGTGACTCGCAGACCTGCATGGTGAGTCTATGATAGCAGAATTTTCTTTTGAGGCCACAACTGGGACTGGCTACTAGAATAGATGTTTACTTTGTTTTGCTTATTGATTTTGGTTGCAGTTGTAATACTTATAGAATAAATGATAGTCTGGCCACATTTTTGCTGTCATCATGGATGCTGTTGTTGTTGCAGCAGGTGTGAAGGAAAACACTTGCCCCCTCCCACCACTGCTGTTGAATATTATTACCAGCGGTCTTCAGCAGCCAAGTTTTGACCACTCATATTATATGCCTGGTGACCCATGGTGAGCCCCTCTGATGGATCCTGAATGGACCTATCTGCAGGAGTTTAGTCTTGGGACTGGGGATAGTTTTACCTGATTGGGTAAGACTGCTGTTTCTTGTTTATTTGTTTACATATTCTTTGTTGGTATTGTGTGTTTGCATGTTTGTTAGGTTTTTAGGTGGGAAGGGGGCCAGGGATGTGTTTTGATTTTTCATGGACACACAAAATACATTTCCATTTTGCCATATGGTGACAATGAGTGATGCCATAAAATATGCTGCCTGGAATGTTAAAAGGGCTCACTCTAAAATTAAGCGACACCAAGGGTTGGGTTCTAAAAAGGTTTGGGGATTAAGTCCCTCACCACAACTCCAGTTGTGGACCAAAATCTACACAGCTGCTGAGATTGGTGTTCTCATTTGTAGCAGCTGTGGAAGATGTTATGGCTGGTTCCACTAGTTGTAACATTTTTCCACAGTTGTGGGGATGTCTATGGCAACACCATCTGAAAACTGCCATAAATCATGGAGCCAGACGTAAACCACCTCCATTTTTGAGAATATCGTAGCTGTGGGAGCAACTGCATTTCCACAAGTTGCAACCCACTTGTGCAAAGTTTTTCCTGCAACTGTGGGATTTTTCAGAGCTTTGAGAATCCACCCCAAAATTCTTAAACATCCATCCCAAATGGGCACCAAGGTTTCTTTTTTGCAAGAAACACATCTATTATCATCTGCGGGTATCCTTTTCAGACAAGGCTCTATAGGTCAAGGGTTGTGAGGGCCAGAGGATGAAGCCCTCCCCTACAGCATTTGCCCAGACCTCCTGGATCATTCGGTGGCTGCCCCCGAGGGTCGCAAGAGCCAGAGAATGAAGCTCTCTCCCACAGCATTTGCCCAGAAAATGGCTCAAATTGACCCATTGTTCCTCACGCTCTGAGAGGACTCTCGGCTTCTTTTTTTAAATCTCCAAACAGTGCGCTTTTAAAGCTGAAGCTAATCCTCTTTTGCTGTCACCATACAAGTGTTGATAGATTTTATGCAGGATTAATCAGCCTGGTTCCTGCGTGTTGTGTAACTTAATAATTGGAAATTCTGAAACTTGAAGTAGTAACCAGCTTGGCGCCTATTTTTAAAAACTTCCAAACAAAGTGCCTTAAATGCTGAAGCTGAATCTTCTTTCCTGTCACCACACTAGTGAATATAGATTTAATGCAGGTTAATTGCAGCATGTTTCCAGTGTTTTGTTAAAAGCAAACATTAGAAACTCTGTAACACTAAGTAGTAAACAGTGTTCTAGGGCATTTAGGCAATTGTATGCGGTGATCTTTAAATAAGCAGTACTTGTAAGGCAGGATAAATTTCAGCCTGTATAAACTCTGCATTATTTTACTAGATCCAGATGAATGTGAAATAGTGTTTAAAGGCATTAGGCAGTGCGTGCTGAGAGTCCTAACCAGCACTATTTTGAAACCCAGACATTGTCTGCATATTCACCATTTAGTCCCAAGCCTAAAACCTAGTTCTTGCTGCTAATTTTAGAAGTGAAGGAAACACCATAAAGTGAGCACTTAAACTGCAGCTCCCCTCACTCTGGGGCCCTCTTGTATCCTGAGGCTTCCCCCCTTCCCCCCATTGTTTGTAGCCCCTCCTTACAGCCTACCTATTATAAGATTGTTCCTATTTCTTCTCCACTTCCACAGACCTCCTGGATCATTCAGTGGCTGCCCCCGAGGGTCTCGAGGGCCAGAAGATGAAGCCCTCCCATACAGCATTTGCCCATGTAACGGATCAAATGGACCCATTGTTCCTCATGCTCTGAAAGGAAGCCCCGACTACGCTATGCGTCGGCTCCCCACCATCTCCACCACCATCCTTGGTCGACACCGCATTATACAGTATTTGACTGAGTAGTCACATGAGTGCGACAAGCAATCAGGCAAGTTTCCCATTAGCAAGCTATCTTGCCTTACCACTAGTGGCTGCTACTACAGCTAATCCCAGTTCATGTGGACAGCTGCTGCTTTTTATCAGTTTCTTCTCCTACTTCTCAGAGCCACTATGCTACAGTCCCTGCTACTGCGCCTCCTCATACAACTTCCACTTTCCTCTCCTCCACCATCCCATCTCTCCTGCCACCATACTGGAGACCCTCTGTCACCTCCTCACTCACTCTTCACCCCTTTTCCACCTCAAGAGACACCCCCACCTACCCTGACTCAGCCCAACCCAATCTTATCACCCCCTGTCTATCCTTGTTAAACCCATCCTTTTTCCTCCCCAATCCACTCCCCCATACCATCCCCCACAATACACCCTGAATTGCTCCAATTGCACCTATTAAACTTTGAGGCTCTCCACTGATGCGTAAACCTCCATGATCCACCCTCCAAGTGCAGTCCCTGTAGACACAAGCAATCCCCTATCCCTTCTACTGTTCCTGGCTGGTGACATGCACACCAACCCTGGCCCATTAATGCCCAATCAAACCACATCTGCACCACCACCCTCATCCAGCCTGACCTCAGACTCTCTCCTCAAGGGCCTCTGTATATTTCACCTCAACATCAGGAGCTTCCTCCTCAAACTGGATGACCTCTCAGTCTGGGCCACCCAGTACAACCCTGACATAATCTGCTTCATGGAAACCTGACTATCTGCCAAAATCTCTAACTCCTCCCTGACTATCCCAAACTACATCTGCCACTGCCAGGATAGGGGCAAGTGTGGTGAAGGGGTAGCATTGTACAGCAGGGATTCCATATCTTGTGCCATTATATAAAAGGAAGCCTCTCCTTCCCCCCACAAAACCATAGTCACTCAACTATCCTTTCCCTCATCCAACCCCCTCCACATTGGGGTTCTGTATGCCCCGTCAAAGACATCACCTGATTCCCTTGTCAAGTCCATCTCAGCAATTTGCTCGAGCACTACAAATGGTGAACTCATACTTCTAGGTGATTTCAACCTCGACTGGCTCTCTTCCTCTGCCAAACCCACTGCCTTAAGGATTGAAGCCCTAAATCTCTTCCAGCTTATCCAGAAACCAACCCGTCTAAACCATCGGTCCCAAGATTACACCCTTCTGGACTGGATTTTATCCACCCATCCCCACAGGATCTCAACATCAGGTATCCTCTCCGATGCCCTTAGTGACCACTGCTTCAATTTTTTGCATCCACAAAATCCGCCCCCCACTTTCACACCCCAGATTTATTCAGTCTCGCCCCTTACACCTCCTAAATGAATCTGCCCTACTGCATGACCTAACTAACGCAGAGTGGAATCTAGTCTTTTCCACACCAGATGTAGATCTTGCCCTATCCCATTTCTGCATCATCTTGAAAAGCACCTGGGACCTCCACACACCCCTCAGAAAAGCCAGAGTGAAAAGGCACCACCACCACCACCCCTGGATCACATCCAACCTCATCGCATTGTGTCGCACCAGGGACAAAGCATGGAGGCAATACAAAGCCTCCCATACCACCCAGGACCTCCAATCCTACAAACACCTCAGAAATAAATGCACTAAAGCTAATCAGCAATCCAAAGCCTCCTACTTCCAAGCACAACTCACCCAGAACCAAAGTTCCCCTGCTTCCTTCTGGAAGGCAGTCAACTCAATTATCACCGCCCCCTTCTAAGCAGTCTTGTTCTGTCCTTAACATTAATGGTAGACCAGTCTCAGATCCTGCTTCAGTAGCTGCTCTTTTCAATTCATTTTTCATTTCCTGTGCCATACCTGACTCCCCCCCACCTGATCCCACTAAACCTTTCCCCACTTCCCTTGGCTTCTTCTTTCCTCCTTTCAAATCCTGGGAAGTCTACAATGCACTTACATCTCTAAACCTGGCCAAAACCAGCCCAAATGGCTTGCACCCCAGACTACTCCGCATCTTGGCCTCGGCCATAGCAGCACCCCTGACACATGTACTCAACCACTCCCTTGCCACCACCACTGTTCCCTCTGCCTGTAAATTGGCCAAAATCCTTCCTCTGCACAAAGGAGGCAACCTTTCTTTGCCGGGAAACTATAGGCCCATCTCGGTCCTCCTCTCCCTCACTAAAATCCAAGAATCCCTCATGCTGTCCAAATTGTCCGATTTTCTCTCCCTTCCAGTCAGAATTTAGAAAACACCATTCCACCATCACTACCTTATTGCACGTAACAGACTGTATCCTCTCAGCCACGGACTGCAGCCAGACCACCACTGCCATATTTATCGACCTGGTGAAAGCTTTTGACTCTGTCTCCCACCCTCTGCTGCTCCACAAACTCAGCTCCTTTGGTCTCACCCAACCTGCCATAAATTAGTTCCACTTTTACCTCCAAAATAGACAGCAGTCAGTACAAATAGGTGACACTCTGTCCTCCCCTCTTCCCATCCTCTCAGGCATTCCCCAAGGCTCTATCCTCAGCCCCATCCTCTTCTCCTTATTCATAAATGACCTCCCATCCATCCGTCTCTCCTCTAACGTGCACCTATACATAGATGATGGTATCATATTTGCCTCAGGCCTCTCCCATGACAGTGTCCTCCAAATCTTCAAAACAACTTCAATAGAGTCCAATCCTGGTTCCTAAAAAAACAGCTCACACTAAATGACAAAAAAACTGTTACCATGGTCTTCGGATCTAGACAAAAGCTTGCCTTCCTACCTGCCCCACCAGTAATCTCCACCCTGGGGAGCTCTCCCCTTGAGCTGGTCCCTACTTTAAAATACCTGGGGTCTGGCTGACAGCCACCTCAATTTCTTCACCCACACAGAGGCAGTCTGCACCAAACTCTGGCCCAAACTTGCTATCCTCTATCGCCACAAAGCCTGCCTTCTCCTTCCCACCTGCAGTGAACTAGTATGTAAAACAATCTTACCTGTTCTCGACTACACAGATATCATATACAGTACGGCCCCTACCTCATCCCTCTCCAAACTTGACATCCTACTCAACTCGTTCTGATGTTTTGCCACTGCTTCCCCCTCACTTACTCATCACTGCACCCTCTACACTACTCACTCTCTGGCCCCACTCTCCCACAGGAGAACCATCTATAGTGCCTCTCTCATGGTTAAATACTGGTTGGGCTCACTGCCCCCCTACCTCACCTCCCGTCTTGTACCAGCCAACTCCCTAGGCTACTCCCTCTGCCAAAGGGATGACCGCATCTTCAACCTTCCTGAACTCCACACTGCATCTGGTCAAGCCGCCTTTACATACCATCTCCTCCACCTATGGAACAATCTCCCACCTATCCTCCACCAGACCTCCTCCTCCCTCCCTCCCTCCCAGCAGCTAAACAACTCCTCAAGCTACTCCCATCCCCTCCTTGCCCAAGATGTGCCGTGGGACCCACCCAGCCACAGGACAAATCCTAATCCAGGAGACCTCCATTGATCAATATTAGTATAAATTAATCTCTAACTGAAATAAACTCCTGCATCTCTACTGCAAAATTCTAGTGCTTGATTATGCCATTCCACAAGATAATAGTTGTATTGAAAACACTAGATGTGTACCAACTGTCTGTAACCAAGAAGTGTTGTATTTACTGTCTGTAAAATTGATCTTGTTGTACTTTTCTAAGTGTTGCATATACTGTCTGTAAAATGATTTTGTTGTACCTTCCTTCGCATAATTTCAGTGTACACCTTTGTTCCCGGGTCGCACCTGGAAATGAGCCTCAGCTCAGTGTGCCTTTCCCAGTCACCAAATTTTAAATTAAATAAATAAATTTGGAGCAGGGGATGGTACCCGTCAGCAGGGGGTTAGCCATCCTGATTGCCTGTGGTACAAAACGTACCATTTCCAGACTATAGAGGATCCTGAGGGCAGGTATATCATTCTTAGAGGGACACAGGACAATGGTAAAGTATTGCTAGGTAGCATTTATGGGCCTAACAGTGACTATCCCAGTTTCTTTATGAAACTGACAGAGACCCTAGCCATGTTCTCATATCTCCCAGTTATCCTATGTGAGGACTGGAATACAACACTTATTTGTGATTTAGACAGTTCAGTAAACCCCAGGCAGGCCTTTCACCATTCCATCGATCTTTGGCTGATATGATCAACTCCTTAGGGCTATGTGAATGATGGAGACTTTTCAATCCCTCCCTGTGATGCTATACCTTTTACTCAGCAGTCCATGATCGATTTTATTTTACTCAGTCGATAGGCCATTAATGGGCTGCAGCTATGTGATACAGCTGCTAGAGTTTTGTTGAACCACTCTTTGGTCTGGATTCAACATTCCCTTTTGAGTACAGGAGATAAAGATACTGTGTGGAAACTTAACAGACAGTTATTTACAGATAAACACACTGTAGATTGTATCTTAGAATTACTTGCATCCTTTTTGCAACTGAACTGGGGTTCTACAACACAGCAGGATATAGAATGGTCTGACTGTAAGTGTACATTACGGGGGGAATTTATTAGGGTGGCATCTAAGTGAAATAAAGAATGGCAGGTGCAAGCAACAACTCTACTTCAGGATATCAGGATGCTAGAAAGTAGCCTTAAGCCCACTTATCCAGATTCCCTCAGAGTACCACTGAATGTGTTGCATGAGAAATATGCAGAACATATGAGGAAGAAAGCAGAATATGCTATATTTAAAGCCCATTCGACATATATAGATCAAGGGGAGATGGCAGGCAAGCTAATGGCTCTTTGCCTATGTAAACAAGAGGCCTCTAGGCTCATCACCCTCATCAAATCTGATATGGATCAGACACACAAAAATTCCCTCCCCAATGGATATTGTTAATGAATTTTATGTCTTCTGTAAATCTCTGTACGATCCCTCCCAGCCAGCATCCCATCAACCCAGTCACTTTCCACCTTTATCGACACAGTTGCTCTACTCACCCTCACAGAGCTTCAACATGTGGAGATAGCCAAACCAGTTATGGCACTAGAGGTTGGGGAGGCCATCAAATCCATAACTTTAGATTAAACTCCAGGCTGTGATGGCTTCACCTCTAAAAGAAAGAAAGTAAAAGAAAGGAACTATAATATTGCTATGATATCCATGACTGTAAAACGGCTGGTTTTTTACACTGGCTGGATCAAGATGTCCTTTCCTATAATGAATGGTTAAATGAACTCCCCGTCCAATCTTTGATTAGAAAAAATGATTGTAAGTATCAATAATAAACCATCTTTCTATGATAAGAGATGGAGCAAGTTCTACACCCTATATACTCTCTCGAATAATTGATGGCACTTAATGCTCTGCCTCTACTTTTCTACATTTTGATCCATTTTATTGAGGCTATTAAGTACATAATCATTGCCCTTTTTTAATACTAACATCTCCTCACTGCTCTCTGTTGTGTTATTGTGCCCAGTTATGTATTAATGTATTATTTATACTCACTCCTTGCACATGGCTTGAGTTGTTTGTAGTTTGTTTGGTTTTGTGTTCTCTTATGTATATTTAAACCATAACTAAACAAAATTAAAAAAAAAAACTCAGTTGCATGCAGCTTTCATCTGGCAGCTCCCATTACCTCCAACTGTGCTGCTCACCCTGGACTTCCATACAAAACACTGTAGGGCATTTTAATTGTAGCCCCCTCAGGAGCTATGTACCTTTAAGAGTGTCGATTGACCTCTAGGTTGTGCCAGTTTTCTCTGACCTTGGAGGACTAGGTCAGCTGGTCTGACTTGCCATTCCAACAGGGATGAGTCAGTGGTCTTTGTTGAAGGGCAGAGACTGGTGAGTCAGATTTGGTGGGAGAGGTACTACTGGCACATTATGCTAGCTCCAGCTGTCCTAGGAGTTTCTCTATACAGCCTGGCATTAAGAAAAAGTACTTGTTCATGGTGTATGCAAGCAAAAAGAGTCTTCAAAGGGGTGTGCCTCATCTCCAGCAGGAGGAAAAAGACATTTGAAGAAAGAAATACAGGTCTGTTTGGGAGTAAGTTGGTCCCAGGGAGTACTGTGCACAAAGGATCTGTGGTGATGTTCACTCTACTGTATTTTACATTTAAAGTGACTGGTTTGGCATCCAGTGGGTGCTCTCCTTCCCCATGTGAGTAACAGTGACTGTGCAGTAACAGGATTTCTGTCAGAAAACAGGAATTTACCTCAGAGTCTAAAGAGTGGGACATGTATTACCCTAAAAGTTCTGCATAGTGCCAGTATGCACCAGATAGGATGCCCAGGTGGGTGAAGTGTCCTTGTTTTAAAGGGGAAAGAGGTTGTGAGAGAAGTGTAAAGGAACAGACTCTGTGGGAAGTCAGAGTGTATTCAGAAGTCCCTCACAGGACTGTGTAGTGTGGCACAGTATCAGCGCAGAACTGTTAAATTTGCAAGTGTCAAGTAATAGAAATTATGGGCTAGGAGGTACCTGGGGTGGTGGACTACAAGAGCTGCTAGTTGCCTCAATCAGGGACAGTATCTGATAGTAAATATAACCCATTAGGGTTGCAGCCAACCCAGAGTAAAAAGAAATGTTCCGCCTGTGGTGACAGTATGACAGTAAATAGACTGTTCTGACTAAAGTATGTGGAAAGCAGCATGAGAGTTTAACATCTATTTATTTATTTATTGAAATGTTTCACCAGGAGGGCACACTGAACAACAAGTTGCTCATATCCTGGTGCGACCTGGGGGAAGGGGGGGGTTACAGAAAGAAGTGGGATTAGACGTCAAATTTACATAAATCAGAACTCAGGGAAAATACATACATTAGTTTTTAAGCTGATGCACACAATGTACATTTGTAGAGTGAGTTAACAGGATTAAAATTTAATATGACTGAGAATTATACATACAGTAGTATGCAATGCCCAGGCTGGGTGGTAAGTGCAAGAATTGTGCAGGTTTGAGTAAACTAAAACAATGTAAGTGCTTAGAAGTAAGGAGCGGGGGATGAGGGAATGGGCAGGGAGAGAAACAGTCTATAGCTAGCCCCTCCAAGATGTAGAGAACTCTGCCAGGGGCTGAAGCTCATAGGGACCTGGGGTAAAAAAAGGGGGAGCTATTTACAGGAGCAAGTTGAGTGAGTAGCAGAGCAGACATGAATGGGACTTAGGTAGGGAGGGTAAAGCTGGAGCAGTTGACAGCAAGAAAGCTATGTAAAGCAGAGGCTAAGGAGTGGGGGAGCAATGTTGTATTTGGGGGAGTTCCAGATTTTAGGGAAGCGATGGAAAAATCTGATTGACCGATAAGGGTGGTACTCGGAGGATCAGCAGAGTATGAGTGTTGGTGGATCTGAGAGAGTGGGGGGGAGGGAGAGGAGATTGAGCATGAGAGATAGGGAGGAAGTTCTTCTAGCCAGAATTCGGAAGTGAGCTTGGTGCAATGAGCGAGATGTCTATTTGCATGTAGGGGAAAAGACAAGGCATGGTATAGGTCACAATGATGAGTGCATGATGGAGCATCAAGGGCAAATCAGCAGAAGGAGTTCAAGAGAGGCATCAATTTATGTGAGCTTACTCAGAGAAATAAATGATGTTGTTTTGTTTTTTATCCCCATTAAGGCATTGCCATTTGTTCCACATTGAAGTTCTGTAAATCCCTTCCTTTTTGCAGCTCTGAGCAGCCCTGCCACGTGTCTGTCTAACGTCGGAGTCTTTTCAGGCTTCTAAGGTCCAGTTAGTTGTTCTGAGCATTTTTTGGTGTAGGCCCCTCTCTAAATGCTATTCCATCCTGTATACTGCTAGACCAGGGAGGGTGACCTTACATTAGTAGCATTGTTCGAGATTTGAGGCACTGCTAGCGTACAAGGCATTGCAAAGGGTATTGGGTGGAAGTTGTAGCTGTTTGAAGAACTACTTAATGTGCAGTGACTGGAAAAAAAAAAAGATGGCACTGGAGAGACATCCAAAATAGGAAGTTGGTGGGAGCAGGAAGTGCGAGCTGGATGGCTGTGCGAGAAGAGGACATCAATTTGAGAACTCATGGCTATGTATGTGAACAACTCATGAACATGTAAATCACCTAAGGATGGAGCAATTTGACTGGTGAAGAGTCATTACTGTGGTCATGGTGAGCACTTGTGGACCTGCAATGCGCTGAGGACTGTGAAGAAGGAGAGAGAAGGTGTGAGAGCATGGCCGAGGGAGAAAAAAACAGTTATTTTTCTCCCCCAGTGTTAAAACAAACACATGTTGGGTAGACCCCCCCCAGTGGTAGCATAGTTCTTCCTTGGAGCAGTTGAGAGAAATCAAGCCTGTTACAGTGGGACTGTTCACACCTGTGGGGCATTAGCTGCAAAGCAACACAGTGTGCACCTGGTATAAAAGGAAAACCAAATAATTGGGACCAAGTAAATGAGTGAATCTGTCAGGAAAAGTCACAAGAGGCAGAAAATATGTTATTTAGACAGTCGCTGATTTTGGGAGAAGAATGCAGGCATAGAAATTACAGCACTTGAGAAAAAAAGAGAACTACAGTCGAGTGTGCAAGTGAACTGTGACTGGGAATATTTTGTTTGTTTGCAGATGTTTGCAGAATGAGAATGTGACAGCCCCTCTAGGCTGTACCCAAAACTTAGCGAGGCATCATGGTGGAGGGAGATGAGGAGATGCTTTTTTACAGAGAGGGTGGTGGCTGGGTGGAATGCGTTACCTGCAGAAGTGGTATCCAGTAGAACAGTGGACTGCTTCAAAAGGGGATGGGACAGCACAAGGGGGAGGGTTAATGAAGGGGAAGGGTGGAAGGGAGGGGCAGCTGCAGAATAAGGGGTGCTAGCTGCACATTCGAGCAGACTTGATAGACCTCTAGGCCTTTATCTGCTGGCAAATTTCGTATGCTCGTGTGTTCATATGGAGTGCCCAAATAACATGGAGCTAAAGAGCCCCTTGACACTATTAGAGTGGTTCACTGAGAGAGAAAAAAAGAACCCCCTGAAGCTACCAATGATACTCCTTGTTTCAGATGTTCATATCAGAAGAATGATGTGTCCTTCATCCCTCTTTGCAGTGCATGCAAAGATGGGGAACTGTTAGCCCGCAGTGGGGTTGCATGACTAGCAAGTGCCTCAAGACTGCTATCCAGAGCTGAGTCCGAAGAATCCATTCTGGAAGCATGGGAACTCCCAACTGAAAGTGCTCCAATCTGTAAGGAGCTGGAGCAGTATTTCCCAGCAGTGGATGCCAGTGGAGTTCAAACTGAAGAAGGGTAGGATGAGATTGGTACCAATAAATCAGTGCCCACAGGAGAAGAAGAGCTGGAGCAAAGGATCAAAAGCCTGCAGGAAATGTCCATGAGATCTTGGGGACCGCAGAAAAGAAAAGTGCCATAGATGACTCTGCCAGCTTAAAAGATGTTTTTGAGGAGCGGTCCGCTGCTGCTACCACACCCAAAAGTCTACATCAGAAAGAACCCTTCCAGATGTTGCCCACCCCACTGGGTAGTCTGAACCATCCCTAGTGCCATGAAAAGTTACCCCTGACAAGCAGCCCATCTGTGCTGACTCTTTCTGAATTAGGCCTACTGTCAATGCTTGCCCAAAGGAGATCAGTGCTATAAGCCATAGAGTGCTGCCTGCTTCTACACAAATGAATTCCGTTGGAGATAAGAAAACTCAGGAACCACCCACAGAACCCTGAGAGAGGGGTAAGCCAGTCATGTGACATCTGGGAAAGATGCCTAAGAATATTCAGGCTTCCACCAAGATGTATGGCTACTCCAGGGAAGGCCCCAAGAACCCCAGTGAAGGTATTGCCTGCACAGAGTCAGACCGAGAGGATCACATGGTGTATAATAAAGAGGGACTACCTGGAGCAGAATTACCCATAAGTAACTGAGTGTGAATGGGACATTGTCAAAAGGAACCATGGAGACTAGACCAGAAGGACCATAATGGATAAGTTGTGGAAAAAAAGTGGTATCATAGAAACATAGATGTTGACGGCAGATAAGAACCACAAGGTCCATCCAGTCTGCCAATTCCTTTTTCTATCTTAGAAATGTGCCATCAGCCTTTGCTCTGTCAATGGCCTATCTATTCATACTCATCTCTATTGCTCCCTTTTGCCTATCCCATGCCTGTCTGAAGCCCTGCACTGTATTCATATCCACCACTTCCTGAGGTAGGCCGTTCCATGCATCCACCACCCTTTCTGTGAAAAATAACTTATCACCTATGTAATCCTTATGTTGGGTATCTGAAGGGCTATACTACCCCTGCCTTACAGACCTAAACAAGGCTGAGGGGCCTGGGTTCCTATTTTACTTTAAAACTGGTTCTTTCCCAAGATAACATAACTATGTAGTGCCTCCACCCAGAGTTTACCTTTACGTGGGCTAGATAAAATCTTGGTACAACCCTCTGGGATGCTGTACCCACCCACATTACCATAGTGCCACCCCAAACATGACCCAATAAACATTTCCCCACATTTTGGCCATTTTTTAATTATTGACTGTCTTAGCACTTCAACATCCTCCCCATCCGCTCAGCAGAGCCTCAGACAAGCCCACCAGTGCTCTCTGTGGCAGCGGCATGGCTCCCTCTCCTGGGCAGCTACACTTCAACATCCTCCCTGCCTGCTCAGCAAAACCTCAGGCAAGACCACCAGGGTTCTCTGCAGCAGTGGCCTAGCTCCCTCTCTTGGGTGGCCACACTTCAACATCCCTCCGCCTGCTCAGTAGAATCGCAGGCAAGCCCACCAGGGCTCTCTGCAGCAGTGGCCCAGTTCCCTCTCTCAGGTGGCTGCACTTCAACATCCTCCCCGGCCGCGTAGCAGAACCTCAGGTATGGGAAAAGCAGGCTTGATAGCCTGGAATTTGATTGGCACTCCCGAGTTGGCAGCTACCCTCCCATTGGCTGTAGTTATTTTCCTCTCCCACTCATTGGACAGTTTGCTCCCCTTGAATTTTCGGCACCTTTCTGTTTATTCTTCTCTGGGTAAACTTGAATTTACGGCACCCTCTGCTTATTTTTCTCTGAGGGAAACTTAGCTCTGGGGAAACTTTACTGTGAACTGTTTTTTGAAAGTGCCTGCTGATTTAGGCTGAACTCTTACTGTTTTTACAACATTTAATATTGTGCAACAAGTTAATTGTGATTCACTGTTAAAGCTGCATATACTGTATATATTTAACTAATGTTTAGCCTTGGTTAGTACTACTGGCTGTATTTACTGCCTCTACAACATAGAGGATAATGGCTGGGGTTCAGGTGATAACTGCACTGTAATCACCTCCAGTGGTTGCTAGGGCAATATGGTAAACCCCGAGAGTGTAGCTCAAAAGGTTTACTGTTGTCCTAGCAACCACGAAAGGTGATTACATGTGCAGTTATCACCCGAACCCTAGCCATTATGTTTTATAGTGTATGGTGGAAAACTTTAGCAATATTAACCCACACTCCTAGAACTCTAGAAATGTTACCTCTTACCTTTACAAAAAAAGAGGAGCCTCTTGTTTTGTTAGATGCAGCAACATTTATTTAATTTCTGTAAAATCACAGCTACTGAATAAAATAAACAGTGAGCTGTTAAACACGCTTTTTTACTGCTGAAAAAAATAAACTAACGTATTTTACTGAGAGAGTCTGTTTCTACTCCCAGTTCAAGGACTGAGATTTAAAAGATGAATGTAAAATGATCCGGTTGGTCGCAAGTGATCACGTGGTCAGGAAATTCTTAGAATCATGGGATACGACGCTATGTCCTCGAGTGGGGCCCAGACTAACTATGAGAGGAATCAATTTTCATGGCCAGCAGCTCCAAATATGAGCGAGGTAATCTAAAGGGGGGAGATGAAGTCCCTGTGGTTGGAAAAGTCACCCAAGTGTGTATTTGATACTGTCATTGCAATCGCTAGTCTCAGTAAACATAAATTGCCACAAATAGAATGTAACTGAATTGTTTACTGAGACTGGTGGTCGCATTCTGGGACTAAGAATTCTACCACATTCATGCATTCTTTTTTGTTATGCCACTGCTTTGTCGTTCTGAACAGTGGTTAACAACATTCAAACATCATGAAAGTGGCATAACAAACTTATGTTGTGACTGATTATGAGTATTAATAAGCACTAACCATACATTATAATTAATTAATTGTGTTTTATTGGTAAATACTGTAACTGCAAACTGAGTTCTTTCTGCGTCTATCCTGACTCCAAATCTCTTCTGTTCTACCTCTTTCCCTGCCTCCTACTTCCGACAGCTCTTGGTCCTCAACCTTGCCACAGATCCACTCTGTACGGGTAGTTCCTGCCCTCAGCTCTGCCCTGTTTCCCTGGACCTACTCTGTCTCCCCCTAAACCGCCTGCTTTCAGCTGCAATCCGTGCCTAATTTCTCTACTGTCTTGCTCTCCCTTTCTCCCTCCCCTACTACAAAGAACTGTGCCAGCAATTGTCTCACAGCTAGCCCTGACTCTCTGACCCCATCTCTTCTCCTCATCCCTGCCTGTTTTATGGCCTCTTAAGGCTAACAGCCCCTTAACTTACTCTCTTTTAGCTTAAACCTGCCTCTTAACTTTCTCTTTTGTCTTTACTAAGCTGTGGCACCTTCAAGCCAGACTACTCCCCCTCTCCCGGCTCTCTCCTCTGCTCCTTCCACTCTTTCCCACTCTTGTCACCTACTTCCACTCTTTTTGTCTGTTCTCCAGTTCTGCCCTCCCCATAACCCTGCAGCTGCTCCATTCACTCTTTAATAATTTACTTTTTTCTGCTCCTCTCCCTCTTTCCAGGCAAGCACACCAGGGATCTCTGCGGCAGCGGCCCGGCTCCCTCTCTCGGGCGGCCGCACTTCAATATCCTCCCCGCTCACTCAGCAAAACCTCAAGTACGGGAAAAGCAGGATTGTTAGCCTGGAATTTGATTGGCACTCCTGAGCTGGCAGCTACCCTCCCATTGGCTGTAACTATTTTCCTCTCCCACTCATTGGATAGTTTGCGCCCCTTGAATTTTCGTCGCCTTTCTATTTATTTTTCTCTGTGTAAACTTGAATTTATGGCACCTTCTGCTTATTTTTCTCTGAAGGAAACTTAGCTCTGGGGAAACTTTACTGTGGACTTTTTGGCCCGTCCCTCTACCCCACCCCTGGCACTCTCTAAATGTTCTTGCCTACCAAGGTGGCCTGCCCCCTACCCCCTCTGATTTGTCATTTTTGTACTAAGCTAGCCTCCCACTTCTTGATTGTCTCACTTGTCACTTCAGTTACAACTAACTACCCTTCCACTTCTTGGTTCTTCTACTGATTACTCCTATACCTTACTAACCTCCTATTTTACCTCCTTCATAGTTCCTGCTCCTACCCCAATAAAACCACCCTTCCCACCCTCATACCTATCGTACTCCTACTCCTTGCTCCCCTAAATATATTCTTCTGGTTCTTTACCACTAGCCTCTCATAATGCTCTTCCTCCCCCTTTTCTGCCTCCCCATCTTTTTCTCCTTGACTTCCCTTCCCCACCTTCTCTTCCATCCAATCCCCCCTTACTCCCTCTCTGCCACCCTTCCTCCACTACTACCTTCCCCCTCTCCTGCCAGCCCTCCCCAATACTACACTACCCCTGGTATGCTGCAGTCTGCATCCTCATTGGTCTTGGATCCCAGTTGCCCTCCCTGTGTGCCCTTTCCTTCCAAAACGGCAACACAAACACCCTGTCCACTTCAACCGACAGCTATCCTCACACCCCATCAAAAAGATGGCTAGCTATCCTCACAAGACTGCTAATCTCACTACTGCTACTGACATCTGTGGACATTGAGCCTAACCCCAACCTCCCCCCCACATACCTCCACCGGGTTTGACAAAAGGACTAAGACTTCTACATCTAAATATCAGAAGCTTACTCCCCAAAATTGACCTTTTGCAGACACTCATGACTGAACTCAAACACTCTGTACTCACTCTGTCAGTCATGGCTCAGCTCCAAAATCCCAAACTCATCCATCTCTATCCCTGGTTATTCCCTCATATGCCAGGATCGTAAGTCCAGGGCTGGAGATGTAGCCATGTATATTTCCACATCCATTAAATACTCTGTCTGCCTCTCCATGTCATTTCCCTCTGCCTACAAAATGTTACTAGTACTAGTAAAACTCTCCTTCCCTCCCTCCCCTTCTCCCTTCCCATCTTTGTAGGTGGTGTCTATTGCTGCTCTAACCTACCCACTTCCTCCCTTTCTTCACTTACTGATCTTCTCTCCTCCTTCTCCTTCCTTGCCACCCCTGGAGAATTATACATTCTAGGGGATTTCAACATGAACTGGCTGTCCACCTTGCAGTCGAAAATCTTCAATCATGCCTCTTCTCTAAACCCAACTCAACTTATTTCCGACCCAACATGCCTCAATCACAAATAAGGGAAGCACACCCTAATTGACTAGGTGCTGACCTTTTACCCCCACCATGTCATTTCCTCTGGTATTCTCCCTGATGCACTCAATGATCATCACATGGTCTACTGTGTGTGTAAAATTCACTGGGCTAAGTCTCCTTCAGTCATGCTTAACTTCCGCTCTTTCCAGTCCCTAACTCTATCCTCGCTACACAATGACTGACATGTCCAATATAGGTTGGTCACCAATTACCTCGGCCTCGTCCATAAACTGTGCCCTGATCTTTTTTAGCTCACAGTTCCTGTACATCTGGAACCATAACACTTCATTTAGAAAGGCTAGGGTCTGCAGGAATCACCTTCCCTGGGTCACTGCTGAGTTCACTGTGTGCCAACATGCAAAAGACCAAGCATGGGCTGCCTATAAAACTTGTGGCACCCACTTTGACCTACAGTGCTATTGCTTGCTGTGCAACACATGCACCAAGGCCATCTGCCTTGCTAAAGCAGAATTCTTCCAAACCTCCTTCCTGGAAAACATCAATTACCCTTCCAAATTCTGGAAAGTCATCCATGCCCCTTTCTCCCCCCTTTCCAATCCCCTTCTCCTAAAAGATGGCACCGGCATAGTTGAAGGCCCTCCCTCAGTGGCTGCTGAGTTCAACAACTACTTCACTACTTGCCTCTCTTCCATGCATTACTTCCGGAGATTCTACAGTTCCCACCCCTTCCCCCCTCCCCTCCCAAGTCAACCCATCACTTCTCATTCAAACCCATACTCCCTGATGACACCCTCTGCATATTACTTGCTCCGAACCCACTCAAGGGAAAAAGCCCCGACGGACTTGACCCCAAGTTGTTCCGCCTCTCTGCATACTCTATTGCTTCTCCCTTGACTAATCTTCTGAACCTTTCTTTTTCTCACTCCACAGTGTCTGCTGCTAGGAAGTCTGGAACAGTGATCCTCTCTGTAAAGGAGGGGACACCTCCAACCCTTGCAACTTCCACCCCATCTCTCTACTCCCCACCCAGGCAAAACTTCATTAGCATCTGGCCCTGGAACAACTATCCTCCTTCCTTGACTCATCATCCTTTTTCTCCCCCTTCCAGTCTGGGTTTTCGTAAAAACCACTCCATCACCACCTCCCTCCTCTGGCTCACTGACTCCATTCTCTCAGGCATGGATCAGGGATGCATCACCTCTGCCACTGTTGTTGACTTGACCAAAGCCTTCGACACTATTTCTCACTCCCTTGTCCTCTGCAAGTTATCTGCGGCCGGTCTCTCTGACTCAGCCACCAGCTGGTTCCAGTACTATCTCACAGGTTGGTCTCAGTCCATCAGAGTAGGCAACTCCCTGTCCTCTCCTCTACTGATCAACACTGGCATCCCCAAGGCTCAGTACTTGGTCCTATATTATTTTCTATATTCCTGAATGATCTCCCTAATGTTTGCGCGTCTTCATGTATACACATGTACGCAGATGATACTGTATTATTCTCCTCCACGACTTCTCCCTCTGAGGTGGCCACCAGCCTTCAGATGGATTTTCACAATGTCCAGCACTGGTTCAATGCCAACCAAATCTCCATGAATGTCAAAAAAACCGTATCTATGACCTTTGGCTCCAGACAAAAACTGGCCAGGCTGGTTTCCACACCCACCTTCCACACCCTCTCTGGCTCAGCACTGGATGATGTAGCCACATTTAAGTACCTTGAACTATGGTTAGACAAGAATCTTGACTTTGGGGTACACATCGATGCCATCCACAAAAAATTACTCCCTAGAGTACAAACAGCGCAACTGCTTCCCACAGCAAGCCAGGAGAGAAATTGTCTAAAAGATGATCCTCCTGGTCCTTGATTTCGGGGACATAGTTTACAGCTCCACCACTAAAACCACCCTATCCAGACTGGACACTCTCTTTAATGCCTTCTGCCATAATATTCTTGGCTCTCCCCCACGTACACATCACTGCGACCTTTACTCCTCACTCTCCTTTCCCTCTCCCATGCTAGATGCATGTCGCACATTGCTAGCTTAGTTGATAAGTTCTGACTCAGTTCTTTGTCGGCCTATTTTTCCTGCGTCTTATCAACCCCCTCCCATCCTGCTATACCCTTCCCACCTCCACCCACAGAGCCCTTGCCCTCCAACCCAAATGCACCTTATCCAGCCACTCTGCCTTCTCCTTTAAGTTTCCAGATATCTGGAACTCCCTCCTGGTGGAAATTTGCTTTGCACAATCCCACCACTCACTTTCATTCCTCCTCTGTAAGCACACTGCTCACATCTGTAACTGTACCTACTCTCCCCTCTCTCCCAGTTAACTCCTATGGCCTCCCCTCTCCAACCTCTCTTCCCCCTCCTCTCAAAACCCCTCCTCCTCCCTCCCAATGCCCACATCTAGCTGCTAGCCCTGAACCCCATTTCCTCCCCTGCTATTCTATCCCCACCCCACCACTTCCCCACCCTCCTTCCCTTTTCTACCAGATCCAGTCCCCTCATGGGGTTCTCAGCATCCTGAAGGTGAATATTCTTGGCCTGCACCCCATGTACTCCCTCTTCCTTCCCCCCACTTCCTTCCCTCCCACTGCTCCCTCCACCCCTGCTACCCCCCTTCCCCTCACCCTCTCTCTCCTTCTGTTTCCCCCTTTTTCTGCCAGGTCCTGTCCCTTTGCAGGGTTCTCTGTATCCAGAGGGGGACTGTTCTTGGCTTCCCTCCCCCCTCTCCTGTCTGCTGGGTCCAGTCCCCTTGCAGGTTTCTCAGCATCCAAAGGGCAAATAGTTCTTGGCTTGCCCCTCCTCTGTCCCTCCCACCAACTCTTCTCCCCACCTCTCTCCTCCCTCTTTTTTTCTGCCAGGACCAGTACACCTGTGGGATTCTCAGCATCCTGTAAGGGCTTAGTTCTTGGCTTGTCCCTCCTCCTTGTCCCTCCCTCCCTTCCTTCCCTCTCCTCCTGCCTCTTTCTGCACCCCCTTTCCCCTTGTGTCACAACTACCAATTTTTTTTTGCATCATTTGTTTATTATTTTTTTCCCATAGAATTAACATACAAACATACACTCATACAGACATATACTACCTGAACCTTAATTCATTACCTATTTACATCAAGATCCATTTCCTTATTACAAAATCTCATTCTACCCATTCAGTTAAAACATTTTTATCCTAAACAATTATCCAGGATGATAAGGAGTCAGGGCCCCTGTTGTTTTGGGTACCCGTTACTTACCCCTCTCCCTTTATACTCACTTCAAACCCAGCCCTCTTTCAGTATTACGCTTTCTGTTACTGTCAATGATGAGAGGTATGGTTGCCATATTCTATAGAAAAGTTCCTCTTTATCTTTGACAGCATATGTCAACCGCTCCAAAGTAATGGCCTGTGTTATCAAGGCTTTCCAGTGAGCTATAGTAGGCCTCGCGGCCGTTACCCAAGTATTAAGGATACAGTGCCTAGCCATATATATTACTACCCTAAGCCATCTCTGTAAAGGGGCCCAGTCTCCTTCCTCCATTTCTTCTATCCCAAACAACAGTAATAAAGGGGACATGGGATATTGCTGTCCTCCTATCTTTCGCAATTCCGACACTACCTCCCCCAGAATTTCTGTAAAAACTGGGCATGCCCAGAAATAGTGGTAGTATGATGCCAGGTTGTTGTTACATCTAGGACATATAGGTGAGACTGTGGGGTTATACTTATGAACTACTAAAGGTGGGCAGTATAGCTTATGGCAAAACTTATAATAAGATTCTTTATATTTATTACACAACAGCACACCCTGATGCAGCGGACAAGCACCTTCCAATTATCCGCTGAAATTGTGATACCTAAATCTCTTTCCCAGAGTACCCTGGTGTTTTGTGTTTTATCCGGAAGCTAGGTTTAACTCTCCTTAGCCATTCTTTGGATAGTTCCCTTAGGTTTTTTTTGTCCTACCACTATTAGCTGTTCAATTGTCTCCCACTGTGATATAGGGTCCCTCAGCGTCCCAATAGATCTAATATATGCCCTTATTTGGAGATAGTGAAAGAAATGTTGGTTTCCCCTGTACTGTCTTTTCTTGTATGCTCTCAAATTAATCCAGTTCTCTGCGTGTAAATAGATGCTTAAAACAACCAATTCCTCTTACTTCCCACTCCCGATATCCCCTGTCTTCCAGCCCCAGAAGAAAAAAAGGGTTTCCCCTCAGTGGTAAGAGTAGTGTGTCATCCTGTCCGGTACCTCTCATTTTAGACACCTCTCTCCAACTGTCCAACACCACTATGACCATAGGGTTAGGGTTAGGAAGTCTCTGATATGCGTTCCAACCTCTAAGGGACAGATATGCTGAGATTTCCCCCATACTCCCTCTCTCCTCTAAGTCTAACCATCCAGCTTCCCTAGGCCTGCCAATCCAGTCCTGTATATATCAGCACTGCATGGCCATTTGGTAGTCCTTCAAGTCTGGAAACTGAAGTCATCCCTTTTCTATAGGAGCCTTCAAATGGGCTAAGCCCACCCTAGGGCGTCTCCCCCTCCAAATAAAGTCAGAGAAAGCTTTTTCCAATTTTCTCACATCAGCTTCTTTTAACCCAATATGAAGCATTTGTAAACTACAGAATATTCTAGGGAGTGGGTTCATTTTGATAAGATTTATCCTACCCAGCCACATTATAGGGAGGTCCCTCCATCTAGACAAGCCCATAATTATTTTTTGCACAAGCGGTGTATAACCAATTTTTTTTATAAGCCCTGACTAGCACTTCAACCTTGATGGATCTAACTAGCACTTAGTAACCCGGTTGCTCAGCCTGCTACTCTTGTTCTCTACCTGGCCTATACCTTCGGGTTACCCATTCCTAGACTGCGATTATACATGTTAATATCTTCATATTGTTCTGTTTACCCTGTCATGTCTTACCGTATGCTTTGCCTCCTTACTTTGCTATATTGCACTTACTTCCACATAATACTGTCTGTAGCCTAGGATTAGAATGTATTGTATTAGTTCCTCACTGTATGTATTTGAATTTACACTCTGGGCCGGATATTCAAACTGCACCCTAAAAGTGCGCAACAGCAGGAGCAAGCGCAAGTCACTTGCGCACATGCTCAATCGTCGCGATATTCAAACATGGAGCAAGGCCAATTGAGCAAGCAGTCAACGTCTGAATATCACACAAACTGCGCCATAGCGCAACCAGGGAGGGGAAGCTGAGCAGATATGATGCGCCATAGCGCAACCAGGAAGGGGAAGCTGAGCAGATACGATGTGCCATAGTGCAACAAGGCCAGCCCAGCTGAGCAGTCCAGAGGCCTGTAGGGCAAGCAATGACACCCCCAGCAGCATAGCAATGGAACAGCACAACCAGGGAGGTAGGCAGAGGCCCACCACCCATGTCACAGATGGGCACAGGGACACACTGCAGAACTAACAATGCACCCCCACACCCCAAGAACAGCATAACTGGGGGAGGGACGGAATATCAACCGGCCCATGGGGACAAGCAAAGAAAGCACATCCCGGCCGTGTTACTGCAGCACACCCACTGGCAAGCTGAGACTGCCACATGAAGGGGGAGGACCACTCCAGTGTCCAGCATCCCCCCCGTGTGCACAGCACACCCTGCACTGTGACCCCAAGACACCACCCATGAGCAGTGACCAGCACTGCAGGAATCCCCAGGCCCCTTCCATCACACTGCAACCTCGTGTACCACAGAACCATACAAGCCAGAGCCACCATTAGCACCCAGCAGTGGGTGGCAGCACATGGCAATACTGACTGAAAGCCACTCCCACACCAGAGACACCTCCCCATGCACACACACACACACACACATACCCATGACTATACCACCCCAGATGCCATGCACACCACTGCAACTGAACACCTATAGCCAGCTGCAAATCAGAGACCACCACAGTATTCATATCAAAATATATATTTCAAATATAACAAGAATAAGAAGAACAATAACTATAACTATGTACAAATATACAAAACAGGGGTGGGGGTATGGGTACAAGGTAGGGGTGGGTAAGGGGCAGGGGTGAGGTGATGGGTAGCTACTGCCTGCCAGCCTGCTCTCCTGCCTTCTGGTGCTGGGCCCGGGGCCTCCTCCTGTGCCTCAGACCATGTTGCAGTAGGTCCAGCAGGATGGCGTGCGAATCCATCGCCACCTGTATCAGCCGCTGCATTGACCTCTCAATGCGGTGCAGGATCCGGACACCTAGGACAAGGGATCAGAGTCAATGGCTGTGACTGTCCATATCCCTGAAGCCCACCCATCATGCATGGCATACAGCCAAGTGCCCCGCTCCTGTGATGGACTGCACCCACCCACAGTAACCGTGCACAAGACATGCCCAACCAGGCAGCAACAACCATGTGTACCACTGCACACACACACCGCCCATGACCAGCACAGCACAACCAAGGCTGTCCAGTGATGTGGCTACATGGTGGGAAGTCAGTGCCACAGCCATGTGCTCAGTGCATGCATGGACCACCAGTGACGCACTCACAGACATGCAGTGCCACTGGACAGTGCTGACTGTCACACATCGCGTGCATGGCAGTGTTGTCCATGGATGGTGGCCGTGCCCCCCCACAGCATGCAATAGCATCCATGATGTAATGACACTCACCCTCATCAAGCCGCTGCATCAGGTGCTGCTGTGGCTGCAGCTGCTGCTGTTGCTGCTGCTGTGGCTGTTGCACCCCTCCTCCGCCAGCCACCCTGGCACTGCCATCCCGTGCCTCAGCCCGTGCCTGCCTCCGCTCCTCCACGCCTGTGGGAGACAAAGGAAGAGAAAAACATCAGTGAGATCCCAAAGCAGACAGCCCCTTGCCCCATTGAGTGTGCCTGCCCACACATCCAGACCCAAACAGCACACACCTGCAAACACCCTTACAGCAAACCACAGCCCAACCCACCCCCATGCGCAGATTACATTATACAGTCACCCATGCAGACAGTACCGGTGCATACACAGCACACCCACCTGGCCTGGGCACAATGCCCCTCCTGGCACGTGACCTGAGGCGCGCAAGCAGAGCACGCTCCCTACTCTGCAGGTCACCGTAGTGGTGCCTGCACTGTTCAGGGGTCCTCTTCCACCCAGTGGCCTGCTCCAGGGCAGCGGCGAGCTGCTGCCACACATGGGTGCGTGGCACCTGCAGGGGCACACCCTCAAACAGTGAGCCATAGTGGGGCTCCACCACAGCCACCAGGTTGGCTAACTCCAAAGCCCCCCATTGTGGTGCTCTCCTGCATGCCATTTTCAAAATGTACAGTGGGAATATGGCAATCCGCAGCGTGGCAACCCCACGTGGAAATGTTGCGCAATACAACTCCATCACTGCCTATCACGCTGTTCGGACAGTGCCGTTGGTCCACATTGCGCTGTCACCAAACAGTGTGATAGAGCCGTACACATGCCAGACATACAGCGCCAGGGGGCAAAGGTCATGCACAAGGTCATGGGTCAGTGGCGCAAGGCCACACACAGTGCCATCGGACGTCCACATGTCCTGCGCGATCGGACACCTGTGTGCCAGTGCCACAGTGGACTATTGCACATTACTACCACTGCGCCATGTGGTGACCAGCGCTGTAGCGCCATTGGCACAATGGTGGCCATGGCCTGAATTGCCGATCGCACACAGCACGTCATCAGCGCAGCAGATGCCTGCGTAAGCTACCTGGGCATGTGCAATGCAGTGTACCACACAGTCACAGATATGCGCCATTGGCTCAGCCGGCTCAACCGTATTGCGCAAAGCGCAACAGCGCGATATTCAGCTGACACATGCAAATCATCTGATCAGCCATTCAAAGGCACAGTGAAGCGATTAGCTTGTCATTAAAGTTGCGCCACACCTCATTTGCATGCATTGCACTATAAATATGTGACATTGGGATGTGCTGGCCAGATTCGGTTACTGCAGGTGAGAGGTGAGTTGCATGCTGTGTGATGTTCTGGACAATGGTCATGGGAAAACGCTGTAGACTGCACAGTGACAGGTGTCCACTTCCACTCATACAGACTGACATGACCGAGTAGAGCCACGGTGAGGGTGAGGGTGAGGATGGTGGGCGAAGGAGGAGGCCCAACTTCACCCAGGTGGAGACAGAGGCCCTCTTCCAGGCCTACCTGGAAGAGAAGCCACTACTGAGTGGACGGCGGGGCACCCCTCAGGCCCGTGCGGCTGCATGGGAGGGGGTAGCTCAGGCAGTGAACCTGCACGGAAGCCACCAGCGCTCTGTGCAGGAATGCAAAAAGAAGATGGGAACAGACCGCAGGAGGGTCAAGGAGAAGGTGGCAGCCCTCAGGGCGGCACGTTCTGGCACAGGCGGGGGCCAGCCAGTGGTGGCGGAGCTGACCCTGGCTGAGAACCGACTGGCTGCATCAATGCAGTGGAGTGCGATTGAGGGCGTACCAGGAGGTGGATTCCAGACAGGTGGAAGCCCATCACTGCATGGTATGACATGGTGGTGGTGTTGGGGGGGGGAGGTTGATCACATGCACTAACATGTCCTCACTTTCTGTTACAGATCCTGTTCATCTTCAGGGGATGGTGGTGGTGGGACCAGGCAGTGAAGAAGACCTGCCGGAGTTGGAGGAGGGTCCTTCCACCTCTGTCACCAGCCGGCATGCACTGCATCAGCATGCACACCTGGCTGGCACCTCTGTTGTCGGTGAGTCAGGTGTGGGGGGTGCACAGCCTGTGTCTCAGCAGTCTGGCATGCAAGCATGCCAGCATGTTGTGACCGTGGCTGTAGCACGTACCTGCACCATTGATGATGCAAGGACTGCAATGGGCAGTGACACGTGTGTGTGTCCCATGACGGACACACAGCAGGCCAGCACATGCCCCTGGGCCTAGCTGGTTCCAATGTGTGTGCCAGCACGTTGGCACAGTCCCAGGCTGTGCCTGTCAGCACCGGTGGGGCAGCACCGGTGGCTGTGCAGGTGTCTGGCACTGTTGCGGCCACAGCAGTGGAAAGAGTGGTCCCTGGGGTACAGCGGTTGGAGGGGCAGCAGCAGCAGTCACCCACCAGGTCTGGTGGTACAGTGTCCAGCAGTGGCACATGCACACTGCCCTTTGATATGCCCATTCCTGGTCCTGGTGAACAGTGCCCACCCTCAAGGGGTGTTGAGCATCAGGACCTTCCATACCCTGGGGGACAGGAAGCCGTGGTGTCAGAGTACCCATTTGAAGAGCACACCCGCCTGCTGCGGGAATCAGTACAGCAGCAAAGGCGTGTTGCAACGTCCGTGGAGGCACTGTGCATGGCTGTGGAGTGGCACAGCAGGGACTATGCTCTGATCCTTGCAGAGATGGTCCAAATGCGGATGGACGTGACCGCCGCCATTGACAGGCAGACCCAGGCATTGGTCGCTGTTGCGCCTGCATTGGGCACACAAGCAGGTGCCCCTGTACCACGCACCCCACACAGTACGCTCTCCACTCCCTGTTCCCAGCATTGTGTGACACCCAGGCTGTCAACGCCGGGTTCTGCTGTGGGCATCCCGAGCACCCCTGGTGCAGGTATGTTCGGCATGCTGCAGACCCCTGTGCGGACAAGGTCGCGTTCGCACAGTGGGACCCCTGGTGGTCCATCAGTGCCACCCCATGTGGCCCCTGCTCAGCCTGCCAGTGCTGTTGGGTCACGGTGGGTCCGCCCACACATCTGCTGTGGCTGTGGAACAGTGCAACATGACTGACCTGTCTCCCAGTGTGGGTCCTGTCTGGTGCTGCCCTGTGTGCAATATGTGTCATGGTGGGCAGTGCACTGGTGGGTGCCCTGCCCAACATGCCGACACACGGACCACCTGCACACCCTCCTGACTGCTGTCCACAGGTGCATGTGCATGATGATGCCTGCATTGTACTGTACACCAAGGTGCAAGGGTGCCCAGCATCTGACACACGTATTTGGACAGTACAGGTGGTGTGGGTGGTCTGTGATCTGTGTGTTTGCCATGTCTGTTCTGCTCTGCTGTGCACCTGCCCATGTACGCTGTGCGCCTGGTGTGTATGTGTGTGTCCATATGACTGTTCACCCTTCCCTGATGGTGTGTTTGTGTGCCTGGACCCTTCCACTCCCCTTGCCGTCATGCACCCCTGGTGTGTTACCCTGTGTGCCTGTGGGTTGCGCCTGGACAGTTTTGGTTGCACATGGCCCCTTGACTTACCTGTGTCGAGCATAATGCTCCTCTGTGATGGTGTCCCGGTGCAGCTGGGCCTTCCGGATCAGTCGGGGGTCCCGCCATCCTATGGGGGCCTGCTCATCACCATCATCACCGGTGCCGCTGGTGTCCCCATCGCTGTCCCACTCCTCGACCTGTATGGCTATCCCACAGTCTTTGGCTATGTTGTGCAGGATACAACAGGCCAGGAATATCCCACAGGCTTTTGAGGGGCTGTACTGTAGGGCACCGCCGGAGGTGTCTAGGCATTGGAAGCGTGCCTTGAGCATCCCAAACACCCGCCGATGATGTTCGCGTGTGGCATGTGCTCAATTATAGCAAGCTGATGGCGGGGTCATGGGGCGCCGTACGGTGTGAGCCAGTTGGAGTGGGTATCCGCTGTCACCTGTGTGGAGAGATAGTGGGAGATCAGTATCATGTTCATGTCCATATTGCCCATATCCCTGTGTGCCACTACCATGGCACCTGTGGCATTCCCACCCTTGCCCGAGTTTGTACCCTACAGGCTGCATTTCACCCACTAGATGGTCTGTGGGATGTCCTCACCTCAAATCGATGGCACAGTGTGGACTGATGCCATATGAAGGCATCATGTGCTCTGCCAGGGTGTGTGGCACAGACATTGATTATGCGCCCAGTGGCATCATACACACCTGGCAGTTGACACTGGAAAAGCCCTTCCTGTTCCTATATGTGGCCCCATCGGGGCCAGGTGGCGTGCAAATGGCCACATGGGTGCAGTCTATGGCCCCTAGCATGCCAGGCATACGCGCTACCCTGTGGAACTCCTGCATGTTTGCTGTATGCTCTGCCGCGGTGCTGGGGAAATGGATGTGCTCCACAGCATGTGGTAGCAGTGCACTGAGGAATTGGGTGAGGATGTGTGATGTGGCCGACTGTGTGATGCCTGTGGTGTCCCCTGTTGGCCTCTGGAAGGTGCCCATGGTGAGCAGGCACATGCAGGCTTTCACCTGGTCTCCACTGACAGAGCGTGACTCCGTTGTGAGGGTGCCTGCATCACATCACTGCACAGCTCACAGAGCCTCCTCAGTATTGCCCTGTTCAGGTGGTACCAGCCCACGATCTCTACATCTGTGTACAGCTCAAAGCTGATGCGGGCACGGTACTGCCTGTTGGGGGCGTACCACTGATGGGCCCTTCCACGACCACATCCCCCTGCGGCTTGCATTCTCACCCCCCCTCATTACAGCTTCCATGTGGAAGCTGCCACTGTCCATTTCCTTGGCTTGTGACCCCCCCGGCTGATGTTGCTCTGTTACCCCCGCTGTCCTGACTGCTACTTCCACTGCACCGGGTACCCCCCACTGGCCTCTGCAGCCTATGGCCCACACTACTTCCCTTGCCTGCCCTGTTCTGGCCTGTCGCTGTCTGTCTCTCTCTCTCTGTCTCACTTGGCAACCCTGTAGCATTCTTGTGCCTCTTCTTTGAGCCTTTTTATTTTGGCTCATTTCCGCTGTGGCGCACCTTCCGGCTGTTCAGCTCTTGCGCATTGCCCAAGTCTTTGAATATCGCATTGCGCTCTTTATGCATGGGTCCACCCCCTTTGGTTGCGCATGCCTTCATTTGCATTGCGCTGTTGCTCAGCCTGTTTTCAGTGGCGCAACTGCCTCCTGCTGAATATCGCAGGATGGCGCAATTTTCGAACCCTGTTGCGCATGGCGCAACCCTTTTGAATATCCCACCATCTATGTAATTTATTTTATTCTGTATTTGTTTATCATTCCCATTATGTAACCACCCCCTGGACGCTTCTGGAAACAAACTGTTTACAGCTCATGTTGTCTTTCCTGGTGCAATCTTTTCAAATAAATGTAGGGTCTTCTGGAATAGGATCTCTTCCTGTACTTCATGGCTAAGGAATCCTATAGTACCACTAGGCTGGCTTGCCCTATTCTGCTAGGCCAGGGCCTCCCTTTAGTACCACTAGGCTGGCTTGCCCCATTACGCTAGGCCGGGGCCTCCCTATAGTATCACTAGACTGGCTTGCCATATTCCGCTAGGTCGGGGCCTCCCTTTTGTACCAAGCTTTACCTCAGGCCTAATGCCCTACTTTTACCTTGGGCCTGATGCCCTACATTATCTTGGGCCTGGTGCCCCACTTAATACTGGGCCTGGTGCCCCATGTTACTTTGGGCCTGGTGCCCCACTTAATATTGGGCCTGGTGCCCCACGTTACTTTGGGCCTGATGCCCCACTTAATACTGGGCCTGGTGCCCCACATTACTTTGGGCCTGGTGCCCCACTTTATATTGGGTCTGGTGCCCCATGTTACATTGGGCCTGGTACTCCACCTAATACTAGGCCTGGTGCCCCTCTCAATACTGGACTTGGTGCCACTCTTAATACTGGGCCTGGATTGCCCCTTTAAATCTGCATGCCCCCTTTAAATCTGCAGGCTCCCTGAGCCTGCTGTCACTCAGCAGCCAAAATCCCACCCGAGATCCGCCCCAAATGAATATTCAACAGGCTGCTATGCTGGCCTCGCTATTCGGCCCCTCCTATGGGCATCGCTAACCCCGCCTCCCCTCCTGAATAGTAAATGAAGGGTCCTAGCGACCCGATGCCCCTGTGGAGCTCGGCCACCTTTCAATGTGCCTACTGCACTTTCACCACAAACAGAGTCTCCCTTTTGAAACAGGCGTCAGCACTCTTCTTGTGCTGCCGCTCACTCACCGCTCCGACGTCTTCTGGGGCTGCTGTGTGATAAGGAGGCGGGAAGGATGCTGGCAGTGGGAGGGAAAATGGGCAGGCAGCTGGGGGGATGACTAGGGGGCCTCAGACAGCCGACAGGGATACGGGCACGATGCGGCTGGCAGGGCTGCCGACGGGGGACCGGAAAATTAAACTTAAAATACTTGGGGAGGCTAAAACAATAAAACAACGGGGATCTTAAGCCCAAACCGTGGGAAACAGCCAATTTTCATCTTCGTGGTGCCCCGATGGCACCACCGACCACTGAACACCGCAGAGCAGGGAGTCTTCAGTGGACTGGAGGAGGGGAATCACCATGGGGTCAACAGGACCGGCTTCACAACTCCAGGTAAGCCACAAGTCCCTGTTGCACTACTGTGATCCTCTCTACTCCACAGTCCAGCAGCAACTGACCAACAGTAGAATTATTTTTTAAACTTGAACCTCCCTGGGTTCTAGATTGGCTGGAGTGGAATGCTGTGCATGAGCCACCCAGCACAGCATTCCATCCAGGACATTGTGACACATATTGCTTTTAAAATCTATCTTTTGACCATACTGTAAAGTGCACAGGGCACTTCTCTACTACTATTTTATGGTTTCCCATTACAAGGGGGTTGAATCTTTATTTTCAGGGGCCCCTGACCATAGTACCCTGCTGCCTACACTTACAGCAGGTGCCCTGAGCACCTGTGAACCCTTAATTTATTTATTTTATTTTAAACTTTCTGGGATGCCCCAACTTTGGGGCATTACAGGTGTCTACGCATTAGACGTTTGGTTGTTTCAACAGTTTAAATATAAAATGTAAACTGGTAGCGTTTAATACCTGCTTTCATCAAACAAATACCCGGCGGTTATTTAAAAATCTGTTCTAGGCATTATTGTGCTTGCAGGGAATTGTGCTCCGGTTACTCTCTCCTGGTAATACCAGGCTCTTATCGATAGTTACTTATGTGTGTGTATCTTTCCTTATGACTTGTGTATATATCAGTATTAGATAATTGTTCTTTAATATTAGTGTATAGTAAGTTGTGTCTAAGTGAGTGTGGGCTACACTGTCTGGATATAACATTAAATAAAGTAAAAGCACCATGGCTTCTCCACGACAAGATGAAACTAATGCTATTAATATAACTTGTATTAGCTCTTTTGTTTCACTGGGGCTACAATGTCAAGTTTGTAAGATGTTTGAAATGATTACAGGGGAAGTTCCTACTCAACTATATCAGTGTGGCAAATGTCTAGAAAATTTGGAACTTAAGCACGGAATTAGTCTTTTTTCCTCTCAGTTAATTCAATTAGAAACCAGTCAGAATGAAATGGCTGAGAGATTTCATTTATTGAATTATCTTCCTCATAATAGTAATCATGACAGCAGTTTGGGATCCGGTGATGTCACACCAACCCTAGAACCTGAGAATGTCCCCCAGGCTAATAATAGTGGGAATGTGGTATCTCCAATTACTCCATCAATCCTAACCCCTGTAGTCACATCTGTTGATATGCATCAGACCACCTGTCTATCGAGCTCTGTGGCCCCTAACCCTAATCCCCATGCTGCCTCAAAGGTGGTTAGTAAGAAAAGATCTAGGGAAGAGGACATCTTAGAGGAAAATGTGGATAATATATGGTATGAGGTACAAACCAACAGATGTTACAAAAAAGGAAGAAAAGCTGAAAAACACTTTATTCAATTTTCCAATAGATAGGATTATTTTAATCCCCTTCTTAGCCAGGAAACTATCTTGAGGGATACACCGTCTGTATCATTTGATGTTAATCATAAACAGACTTTAACTGCACAAAGTTTAAATGCCCTTCCCTTACAACAAGATGCCCAAATTGATGATCAGCCCTTGATTGATTTTGTTACAGAAATTATGCCTAATAATATAGACAGCTCCATTCATAACTCCATTGATTCTTCAATTATTGACTCCCCACCTAGACAGGTACTGGTATTAGGAATTCAATGATAAAACATCTGGATAAGGCTATTTGTAACCCGGACAAATATAATAGCACTTGCTCCAGTTTTGGAGGTGCCAAGTTAACAGATATTGCATACATGTTGGATAATATTATGAAGGATTCTGGCATTAATCCCATTGTTGTTATACATGCTGGAGCCAACAATATATATTATGAGTCCATTAATGACATTAAGGCCGCATTTGTGGGAATTACCAATAATCTAGTTGAAATAGGATGTACAATTTACCTCTCTGAAATTATTCCAATCCCTCATTTTTTATAAGTGTTAAACCAGAAAATAAAAAATATAAACAACTGGCTTCATCAATGGTGCCTAATACAGGACCACAATTGTATAACCCATTGGGAAGATTATGTTGGGAGGGAAGATTTATTTAGCTGGGATGGTTTACATTTAAGCCAGCATGGAAATGCTTTTCTCAAGTCGATTTTATGATGTTTGGCAGTTGTTACTAATCACCTAATTCATCTGTCTGTGAGCTTGATGACATTTTGTCCGAATTCGTGCTGGCCTGTGAAATTGGACATATTGTCATAACTGGCGACTTTAATCTTGGAGATATTAACTGACAGGATAGTACAGCATGTAGTAGTAAGGGTAAGAAATTCCTTTCCACAAGTCTAGAGCTGGATTTAATGCAAATCATTTCTGAACCAACAAGGGCAGATAAAATTCTAGACCTGGTTTTGTGTACCAATAGTCTACTGATTGTTGATCTGAAAATTGCTGACCCCATTGCAGAAAGTGACCACAATTTTATCCTGTTTACAATTGACAAAGTTTATGCAACCACATGTAATAATGCTAAAATTTATTTATACAATGAGGCTGATCTTGCCTCTATTGAAATGATTACCAAAGAAGTTAATTGGCAGAGTATTCATTCAAATTTAAATTCTGAAAACAGTTGGGCAGTGTTTAAAACATTTATATGTAATATAAGAGATACTTTTGTATCTGTCAAACCCAAAGTCTGTGGTTCAAAACATTCACCAAAATGGTTAAATCTATTGATTAAAAAATTAATTAAATTAAAAAGAAGGAAATATGTTAAATACTTAAAAAATAAATCAAGCATTAATTGGAATACGTAACTTACTATTCAGTGAAAATGCAAATCCGCCATCAATAAGGCAAAATCAAAGTGGGAATATAAACTTGCAAAAAATTCTAATAAAAATAAAAGAAAGGAGTTTCATTCATATATCAATTCATTAAAAAAGACAATGTGTCAAGTTGGGCTGATCTTTCTGAACTCAACTTTGGTACATGATCCCAAATCTATGGCAGAAATATTTAATCGTGAGTTCTGCAATGTATTTAATAAATATGGTTATGACTATACAGATAGTACTAAATCAACTGATGACACTGTTATTATGTTTCAAGAAAATCTGATATTTGGTAAACTCCTTAATCTTAAGGGCAAATATTCACCTGGCCCTGATAATATTGCTGAGCACATGCTGTTTTTGTTGGCTAAAGATATTTCACTCCCATTAAAAACTATATTTGAAAAATTAATGGCAGAGAGTTATGTCCCTGCAGATTGGAGAGGAGCTAATGTTATTCCAATATATATAAAAAGGGGTAAAATACAACTGGGAGAATTATCGACCTATAAGCTTGACTTCCACTGTATGTAAAGTCCTAGAGAGTTTGATTAAAGATATTCTAACACCGATATTAAATAACAAGGATTTTGAGCAACATAGCTTTAAAAAGGGCAGAAGTTGTCTTAATAATCTGATTTGTTTTTATGAGAATATTAGTGCTTCTTTGGATCCTAATATACCATGTGATGTTGTTTTTATTGATTTTAGTAAAGCATTTGATGTTATGCCCCACAAGGCTTTAACTATAAAACTTCATAAAATGAATATAAACTGCCATATAATTAACTGGATTTATAACTGGTTACAGGATAGAACACAAAGGGTTGTTGTCAATGGCATTTATTCTGAGGTTGGTAAAGTTGTTAGTGGTGTTCCACAGGATTCAGTGTTAGGCCCGTGTTTGTTACAGGCATTTATTGCCGATATGACTAAGGATTATCTGTCACTCACCATCAAATATGCTGACGATGTTAAAATAAGCAGTCCATGTAATAGCATAACTCAAGTGTCTGATATTCAAAATGACTTAGACCATATTATTTCTTGAGCAAATAAGCAGGGTATGATATTAAATCTGAATAAATGTAAAGTCATGCATATGGGAACAAATAACCCCAGTATATGTATCATCTAGGGGGCTCTACCCTCCTAAAAACTATTGATGAAAAGGGTTTGGGCATTACTATTTCAGATAATATGTTATATAACAAACATTTTAATGGTATTATCCAAAATGCAAATGTAGTTGTATGGTCTATCCTACGTAATATTAAATCATGCCAATCAGAGGTAATAATGCCCTTGTAGAGATCCTATGTCAGGCCATATCTTGAATATGCAGCTTAGTTGTGGTGTCCGTACAAAAAAAACTATTGGTGATTCACTGGAGAAGGTCCAAAGACGGTATATTAAGAGAATATCAAGTTTAAAAGATGCAGCCTATAACAATAGACTGTCCTCATTAAATCTCATGCCCTTAACCACTCGTCGTTTAAGAGAAGATTTATTATTCCTATATGACATCATTCAGGACCCCTATCTTATGTCCGAGTTAGATGTACAATCTAAAGAATATATCTATAATGTTAGAGGTCATCCATTGCAATTAATTAGGAAGCCTTTCAAACATACTCGTCATCAGTATTTCTTTACACTTAGAACTGTGGGTCCATGGAATAAACTCCCTGTTGATGTGGTTATTAGTAAAACCAAGGACATATTTAAATATAAATTAGACAGATTAATAGATTCAGGATTTGATCTTTCATATTATTATTTGGTTTAGTATAAGAGCGTCATGGGCTTTGCCTTCTTGCTCTTTCTACAACCTTAGTATGAACCTTAGTATGATTATCCTTGGGGTTGAAGGAGCAGACCAGTCAGTAGGGCTCCAGTAGATGCCAACATGCCAAAAGAAATTCCAGCCTGTTGCTGAAAGTTTTAAGCATAGAGGTTGCAGCTGTTGCTATGTGCATGAGCCTCGCAAGTAAAGAGGGTTCCCAGGCCCTGAAGCCTTTGTGAAAATTCATCCTAGACCAAGCCCTCCCAAGACAAAGAACCCACAATTCAAGCTGCACCAGCCAAAAAGGTCACACTGCATCCCAGTGAGACACTTGGTTTGAGGAAGATTTTTATTTATTCATTTATTTATTTATTAGAGTTTTGGAAATACACCTTTGAGTCAGGGGCTCTTTTCCAAAGGTTTCAGGTCAAAATAACAATTTTAGGTAGACAAAGATATATTGTAACAGCAAAACAGTTACAAACAGAAACAAAATACAAGTGCATCCAAACTGACATTGTCAAGTTTGTCAGGCAGCTAATTAGGTAGAGGAACAGTACACAAAGCATTGTACAATGCATACCTAAGGAAGTTACTGAAGGAGATTACTGGTAAACAGAGCAGCAAATGAATTCATGGAGACAGGCAAAGGTGGATAGCAGCTCCTTAGCATTGTCAGGGTGAAGAGGGTAGGAATGTGGGGTTGGGCAGATAATAGGAAGGAGGGGAAGAGAGGAGAGTGAGGGTAAGATAGCAAGTAGAGTAAGAGGGGAAAGAGTGGGTATGGTAGGGGAGGTGGGGGCAGGGAAAACTAGATAACCTTGAGAAGTGGAAGGATAGGCCTGATGTAGGGGGTAAGGGGAGGGTGAGGGGAGTGTCATAATGGTAAAGACAATGAGGAAGGTTATAGTAGGAAGGTTGTAGTAACTGATGTGTAGTCTAGTTTTAGAGGGTGGTCATTAAACAACAGGATGGGGAGACAGGGTAAGAACTATAGAGAAATTGGGTAAAGGGGTGGACATTTATATGATAAGAGTAGTGGAGGAGACAGGGTAGTGGGAGAAAGGTGGGAGGTGTGGACACTGAGGGGAGCAGGCAATGAGTAGATTACATATAGCAGTTACATGATGCACTAGCCACAAGGTGCTGGTGAAGTTTGCGTATAAAGGCGCTGAGAGTGGCATTATTTATTACTTCTGCCGGTAGGGAGTTGAGCCAGTTTGAGGCTCTAACTTTAAAGGAGCACTGTCCTTGTGTTGTCCTGCAGTGGGGTACGGAAAAAGTCAAATTTTCTGAACTTCTGGTTTGCCGGGGGACACAGTGATGTGTGAGTATCTTCTGGACCCCGGGGGCATGAGACCTAGTGAGGTCTTTTTTGTTAGGATACAGGTCTGGTATTTTATTCTTCCAGTTAGCTGAAGCCAATTGGCCTACTCATAAATGTTACAAGTGTGGGAGAGGCATGCAGAAGAAGTAAGGAGCTGGCAAGCCTTGTTGAGGGCTAAGGCAATGCATTGTAGCCTGGTGTCCATAGCTGATCCATATACTGTATCACCAGCCCATAATCAATTATTGAGATTATAGAGCTCTGAATTGCAAGAGTCAGGGCTTCAGTCATCAGACAGTGCTTATGCTTGTATAGCAAACATATACTGGTATTCACAGCTTTAGAGATGTTGTCAGTATGTTTGGCTTATGATAGGGTGCAGTCAAGGGTCACTCCCAGGGATTTAAACCGGTTCACCTGTTCCAGTGCAGTGCCTGAGCTGTTATTGATTATTAGCTGTTGATCTTTATACTTGTTCCAGGTACCATGGAACAGCATTGCTTTTATTTTTTTGTCATTTAAAATGAGTTTATGTGATTTGAACCAGTCCTCAACATCCTCAAAGCTTTTCTGCAGTTGTGACTATAGGAGGGAGGGATCGGAGTTGCACGTGTAGATTACTGCATCATCTGCATACAGAAGAATCCTATCTTGGTAGGAGGTGGGGAGATTATTCAAGAAGATGTTGGATAATAATGGGCCCAGGGTGGATCCTTGCGGAACTCCTGATTGGACCAGAAGGGTAGTTGAGATTGTTTTACCAATCTTAACCTGTTAGGTACGGTCAGTTAGGTAGCTCTGAAACCACTGGGTGGTATCATTTGAGAGACCTAGTAGAGATAGTTGTTCAATCAGCAGGGAGTGGTTGATGGTGTTGAACACCTTGGGCAGGTCAATAAAAGTGGTGCTGACAAGTTGGCCATGATCTAGAGCATCATGGATGTAGTTAGTGAATTTGAGGAGAGCAGTAGTGGTGGTGTTATGTCCCCCTCAAAAGCTGTGCTGCTGTGGACACTGTAGGTTATATTTCTCCAGATACTCAACAAACTGATCAGCAACTATTCATTCCAAAGCTTTGGAGAGGGGGTGAAGGATGGAGATAGGCCTGAAGTTGCTGAGTAGAGTCTTGTCACCACTTTTGTGTAGTGGGGTCACCACAGCTAATTTCCATTTTAGGGGGAATTGGGAAAGTATGACAGAGCAATTAGGGATTTTGGTTAGGGGGCAGGACTTCATTCAAGGCGAGGGCAAGAAGTTTCAGATTTAGAGAATCTCCACTAAATCAGGACCTTTTGAGCACTTTAAGTAGGTGTTTTCTGGCTAGTGCTTCAGAAATGGTTTTGAAATAGAATGGAGGGTGCCCTTGCATTATACCTGTTATGTCTGACTGTGCACAGTGAGAAGTAGAGGCACAAATGTTTGGGGGAAGCACTTTCCTAAGGTCTGTGAATGCTGTATTAAATGCATTTGCTATGGTTTCATGATCCAGAGTAATGTTACCTTCTATGTTAGGCATTGAGGGGGTTACTTTGGGCAATCTCCCTGTAACTTCTGTAAGGTTGATCCAAAACTTTTTCCCATCTTTCCAGGTGCTAGCTACTATAGGGTGTTCCTGTAGTAATTTGTTTTCTCAGAGTGGATAGCTCTAGTGCAGGTGTTCCCAACTGTTTTGTATGCCTGGTGGACCACTTAAGTGCCAGTAGCCTTGGCTCGATACCATAATAGGTCATGGGATTTCATTTGTTCAAGAAGGTCCAGATTAATCCATGGGTTGTTAAGACCCTTGCACATATGTTTCTTGATAGGGGCATGTGCTTCATAGCCAGAGTTGAAACTGGAAATAAGATACTCCAGGGCTGTGTCCACATCAAGGGGCTGTGTCTATTGGAGATCAGTCATGTTCATATAAGAGCATTTTAAGGTGCCCTAGATGCCCAGGAGCCATCACTCTGCTGTTAATGATATTTGGAGGTGGTTTGATGAATTTATTTGACCATATGCACAGGACTGGAGAATGGTCACTTAAAGAGTCTGGAAGGACTTAAGTATTTGTGATGTGCTCTGGATGGATGGTAAGCACCCAGTCCAGTAGTGTAGTCATCCCTGTACTGTAGTTAATCCTGGTGGGTGACTGAACCATTTGTAAAAAATTAGCTGCAGTCAGGGTGTCCTTGTAGTTGCTCGCACTAGCTGCCAGCAAGTTTACATTGAAGTCCCCCTAGCATAATGACTTCCGTGTTCTGACCAAGGAAGTTGATGCAATCAAGGAGGGAGTGAAAGCCCTGATTAGTCAGCTTGGGTGGTCTGTAGACCGATGCAATAGTCAGAGCCTTATTATGTGCTCCAAGCATTATCTTGGTGGCTAGGACCTTAGTATCATTCCCTGAATGGGGCAAAGTCAGAACATGTTCTGTGAAGGACTCTTTTAGGTAGAGGGCACCCCCCTTTCTTAGATAGCCTGTCTTGTCTAAAGACTAGGTATCTGGGTATAGCAATTGCAAAATTTGGGATCTTTGGGTACAGCCACATTTTGCACACTGACAGGATGTCAGAGTTATGCTGATGGATCCAGGCAGAGAGGCCATCTAGTTTTTTGAGGAGGTTGCAGATGTTTATGCTAGCCAGGGAGTGCCCCAGCTCTTCTGTCAACCTTGGTCTCAGACTGGGGAGGGCCAAGATTGGTGTGAATATTGCCTGAGATAGTTAACAACAACAATATTAGGCATTTAATAGGCATTAAGGTATGTACTATGGAGAATCTAGCCTCTTTTTAGATGAGCTCTTACTACCTGGTCTGAGGTGTTGCACAAAAACCTGTTAGTAAGGGCAAGGAGCTGAGGAGCATCTGAAAGTTCTAAGTGGTCTGTAGAAACAGTCAAGAGTGAGATGGCACTGGCAAGGAATTGCTAGTGTGATTCAGGTAGTTGTGCATTGTAACAGACCCATATGCAGACAGTGGATATTCATTAATGTGATCAGTGGCCAGGCAGGGTTGGGGTTCACCTACTGAGCCTGTGGAAATACTTAGGGTGAAAGAGGCAAACATACATGGAATGAGAAAAGCTGGTAACAGTTTGGACTTTAGAGTGGTCAGAGTATTGAAGCCCTGAACAGAAAGTTATTCCTTTAAGTTTAGAGTGACAATTACAAAGTAGACTAGTATAGCACTTGAGAATACCTGACAGGGCACAGGAGGGCGGGCACCAGTACTCAGAAATTAGGATTTAGGCTATGCATGAGAGTTGGTAGAGGTTATAAATTGGCCCTGATTGGAAGTAGGTATAGCCCTGTTTAATGATTAGGGCTAGCTTGATTGTGACTTAGGAATGGCCTGGTTGGGTCAAGGGCATTATAACATGCAGAAAACCCAGAGTCTATAAATAATATACTGGACTGCAGTTGAGAGAAATGGGCAGCTTGTAAGGTCATAGAGAACAGTGACTGGATTGTCTGTGTGGGCTTATGATCAATGGGGAGGAGCAAAAGGGAAATGGTAGGAGCAAAAGTGTATTTAATAGAGGCTGAGGTCAAAGAGGGAGAGCGAGACAAAATACTAGTTTAGCAGAAGATGGAAGATGACTACAGACCGATGATATACTGTATTTTCTTTGCTTTATTATGGTGGGACACAGGGTTTGGGTCCTGTTTGAGACACATATGCACATTCTACACCCATTAGTGTACCAGCATAGCCAGTGACATTTATACATTGGTTAAGTGACATTTGCCTACAGAAGTGTTATTACTCCTTAGAAGGACTATAGGGACACTTCCCCAGTTAACCTGTTATGAAAAAAAATGTGTGTTCTGATCCAACTGAAGGGAAAAATTACAAGCTATGTCACTTGTGCCCTTTCCAGGTGCAGTTTGAATATCCTGACCAGGATGTACAGTGAAGGTTTAGTGCGAGTATGTACTGTTGAGAAGAGCTTGGTAATAGCTAGGATAACACATTCATTACAGTTATGCTTCCCATGACTAGGTTAGGGCCTGATAATAAAGTAGGGACACAGTATGCTTACAGTATAACTACATGTAAAGTATAGAATTCACAATGCATGAAATGTAGCACTCACTGCATGTAACAGTCTAGCTGCCAGTGCATAAAGTGATTAGTGCAAGGTACCACTGCATGAATCTTTGGGATATGTTCACAGCACATGTTCTGGTAAAATGTCACTGCATGTTTTGGTGGGGTACAACGGCATATGTTTTGGTAACATGTCACTGCATGTGTTGGTAGGGTATATGTATAGTGGGCTTCAAGTGGTTCCAGGCATAGTGTTGAGACAGTTGCCCAGGTAGGTTGTAAGGATTTATTTTTGTTTGACTGGATGGTTTAGAACCTGTTGTGCCACTCTGGGTCTCCTGGGCACAGTGCCCCTTGTCTTGGGGGCTGAGGTTATCAGATGAACAGTAGAGTGAGGACCTTGAGGCTTAGGAAGCTCCCATTTTCTTTTTATAGACATTGTTCTATCACTTGGGGAAAAAAGGGCACTTCAGACTCCTTCTGAAGCACAATTTTAGAGTTGAACCACATTTTTTCTACTACCTGAAATCACTATGCTGAGGGGGGGAGAGAAAGAGTTCCTTTCCTACATGTAGCATTCTCCTGCCAGCTCAAATTACAGTCAGAGTGTAAACAGCACAGACAGCTAAGTTTGTTCTAGTCTGAAAGAACACCTAAACCCTCTTCTTACACATTTTATCTAAACAATGCCTTGTTGGCAGGAGTGTAGGGCTCCCATGCTTCTCAAAGTCTTCAATGATGTTTTTTTATGTAGTTCTTCAGGCAGCAGTAGTAAATCAGCAACTGAACAGTCTTGAAGCACAACTGTAAGGGAACTTTGTTTTATCTCTCTGCTGAATTCTTTCACAGAGGAGCACAAGGTGATTTGAGATCAGATTTCGACTTGTGGCAGTGGGGTCACTGGGCTGGAACAGGTAGACAGTCATTGCCTTTCCTATATGTAGCATTCTGTTGCCAGCTCAAGTTGCAATCAGTGGAGTGTAAACAGCACAGGCAGCATGTTTCAGTCCGAAAGAACACCTAAACCCTCTTTTTACACATTTGCTGTAAACAATGCCTTGTTGGCAGGAGTGTAGGGCTACCATATTTCTTAAAGTCTTCAATATTTTTTTTATATAGTTTTCCAGGCAGCAGTCTTAAATCAGCAACTCAACAGTATTGAAGCACAACTGTAAGGGAACTTTTTTTTATCATTCTGCTGTATTCCCTCACAGAGGAGCACAAGGCGATTTGAGATCAGGTTTCGGCTTGTGACAGTGGGGTCACTTGGCTGGGACAGGCAGACAATCATTGTGATGAGCCTCCAATTGAGAACAGCAGGCAGACTCATTTTTTATGTTCGCTTGCTCGCATGCGTAAGGAACGTCTTGCAACAGTATGACTTTTGGAGGTGTGTGACCCTCCTAGCCAATGCAGTCTACAGTGTAGCTGGCGGGACCCTACTGGACCAATACATGATGAGCTGTGCATGACAGCAGTTCAGCAGTGTTGGCTTTCACTTCAAAGAAAAGGTCTGCTGCAATCAGCAGTGGTAGCGTGTATGCAATTAGCAAAGCACGTCTGCCGAACTGCTGTCATTCACAGCTCGGCATGACATCTCTCCCGCTGCTAATGTCCTCCCCCTCCCTCATTGCAGTTCTCCCTGACCTCCACCTTGTGTGCCGAGGGGGGTGCCTCATCCCCCTCAGCTCATGTGCACACCCCCAACACACTGTGGTGGCTGACGGGGTGCCCAATCCCCCGCTGGCTACAGCCCCCTCCACAAACAACCAGTTGACATGCTGGGAGCCCACCCTAGAGTGCTCATGTTCCCCCCAACACTGTATGGCCAGTGGGGGTGTCCAATCCCTGCTGGCTCCAGTCCCCCCACTCCCCCCCAACAAACACTTAGGTGACATGCTGGGAGCCCACCCCAGTGTGCCAAAAGTGCCGTTTCTTCCTCCCCATTTCCTGTGAAAGAAGAAAATGGTCCCTCAGTGACTCCCCGCCAACCCGCACACACCATCTGTGCACCCACCTCCCCTCCACACACACAGGCAGTACACTGGGAACCCACCCCACCATGCCAAAAGCATCCATTTTTTGTTTCTCCTTTCAATACCTGTGAAAGGAGAAAACAGTCCTTCTGTGAGTCCCTCACCCCCCACCAACCCACGCCCACCCTCTGTGCACCCACCTCCTCACCCCCCCATACTTACCTCCAGAGCCCAGCGCAATGATCTTTGGTGGACCAGGACCATGTCTGCACTCTTTAAAACTGACCATGAACTGAGGAAATGCCAGAAAGCTGTATAATGGCATAATTAGGGTTTTTCCAACTTTGGTGCATATCTTGGCCATTTTTTTGACTTTTGTCACCAAACTTTCAACATGGGGTTCTTGACACCCCTTCTCATGAATTCAGTCACTGTCATGGCATTATTCAGTCTGAAAGGTGATTTCACAGTCACTGCATGAAATCACCTTTCGGGACTGATTAACAAAAGGACAATGTCAGTGTTCATGAGGTGGCCTCTCAAAAAGGCTATGTTGCAAATTTGGTGATAAAGTTCCCAAAAATGACTGTTTTATGAGTTTGCGTTGCGCAGTTTCCACTCACACTCGTAAGTTCGCGACTTTGTATTATTTTCACTCTGAGTTTTCAACATAGGCATGTTTCCACACCTCCTTGTGAACAGTGCTGCTGTCATTTTTCACATCCTGGCCGAAATGTGTTTTTGTGTTTCCGGTGCAAAATAGTGAGGTCGCTGTTGGAAATCAGTGTTCACTACAAAGTAAGACAATCACAGTGGCACTGTTCATGAGCAGACATCCTAAAATGCCTATGTTGAAAATTCAGTGTAAAAATTCCAACAAATGACTGTTTTACGAGCTTGCATTGAGCAGTTTCCACGCGCACTCATATCTTCACGAATTTGTCATATTTTCACTCCAAATTTTCAACATTTGCATTTTCCCACACCTCCTTATGAACAGTACAGCTGTCATTTTTCACATCCTGGCCGAAATGTGTTTTCACACTTCCAGCGCAGAATAGCGCAGTCGCTGTGGGAAATCAGTGTTTGGTACACAGTAAGAAAATCATAGTGACACTAGTCATGACCAGAGGTGACAAAATGCTTATGTTGAAAATCTGGTGAAATAATTCCACTGAATGACTGTGTTCCACACAGGCTCATACCCTTGAGCACGCCCAGGGCATTAGGGTTCCTAAGACAGACACTTAAGAAGTATGAGGGTGAAATGTTGATCAGATGCAAGAGGAATTGCAGAGAGGTACTCTGTTGGGGTATGGATGTTGAGGGGACATGGATACAATGGGGGGTCTGCATAAATGCCAAACACCAATGCACATACCTGCAAGCGAACGTTCAGTATTGGCAAATGCTTTTTAGTAAATCTGTTTGTTTAGTAAGTTAAAGTTACTTTCCCTACTAAGGTAAGTAAAGATCATGTAATCCTCTGTCCAAGTTTTGTATTGACAATCCTGAGGAAGAATTTGGGTGGTTACACTTTATTTGCATTTGTAAGGAGTTTATTTGGAAAAACTGCTTGATTGATAATAAACTGACAGTTTTATTGGTGCTTGTGTTTAATGGCTATCTTCCCTCTGTGACTTGCAAAGTACTGTAAGCAAAAGCCTCCTGTATTTGGTACTATAATCAAACATGTAAACAGTAAGATACAGTAACTATGACATTAAACTGAGATTACACTTAGCTGATACCTACCTTATGGTAGTGCCTAGTTATGCACTTGTGATAGCACGGACCCTGGACTTGAATGCACTGCTCTGCTTTGACTTGTCATATTGTCTCCTATGTATCTTCTTGTGTGATATTTTTCTGTATATATTAAATGTAGCATTTAGCTGACATGGTAATGATCAGTTTACCTATAGTGCTAAGACATCTTCTGTCTCGGCATCCTCAACAGTGACAGACACAATGCTGAGTGTCTGCATTGTACTGTCAGGGATGTCAGTGTGTTTTCTTCGGGAGCTGCACCCCTGAACCCCCACTCCCCGGTTTCTAATTATACAACTCTGAGTCAGATCAGTCTTCGGGAGGGGGTGACACACCAAGAGATGCACAGCCAGTGTCTGCTGGGACCAACACAGCTACCCAATGCTTTTTATTGAATTCTGTCACTGTGATGGTCTTCACTGTGGCGGTGTCGACATGCAGTCAGTACACCGTATGTTTTGCTGTCCAAACAAATAAGCATCAGTCAGTGCCAAACATGTTTGCTTTCATGCTGTTACAAGTTAGAACAACAGCATCTTGAGGCTAAAGGCAAGCCTTTCTTACCTCCATGAGCCATTGTTTTGTGGACTTTGAGTTCCACTAGGCTAAAGAGTATAGGCCCTATTATTCAGAGCTGGTATTGTGTGGTCTGTGGCAGTTTGCACTCAGCCTGCCTGTTGGGCAATATTCAGACAATTAGCTCACTGCAACTGGAGCATGGAAACTGTCTAAATATGGGGCCATGTTGGTACAGTGCATAGTGACTTTGTGCTATGCTTTGTGGGCCATATTGAGCCCTAATATGCTTATGACCCCTTTGGGCATTAAAGGCAAAATGGCCCATTTGCATGGCCATTACAGGCCCATTAACATGTGTTTGGCCCCCCATTCTGTAGCTTTCTTACATATTCCTTATGGTCTAGTGGCCCCCAACCCCCAGTCACCTGTCCTGTAGCTGTCTCAAATATTCCTGGTGGTGTAGTGGTTCCTGTACCCCCTGATTGACTGTCCGGTAGCTGTCTTGAATATTCCTGGTAGTCTAGTGGTCTTCCACCCCCTAATCACCTGTCCTTTAATTATCTTGGATATTCCTGGTGGTAGAATGGTTTCTACACCACCAATTGATCATCCTGTAGCTATCTTGAATATTCCTGTTAGGCTAGTGGTCTCCTTCCCACCCCCATAAGGGCATCTGATCCTCTGTCAACCCACCTGCTCAGGACCCTCCTCCCCACAATACGACCCCGCTCAGGTCACCTAAGCTGAAGTACAGCAATAGAGACAGTAACCTAAACAGCCCTCTGCTCAACACCTTGGTGGCCACCATCTGATTGCCAGTGAACGATCATGAGAACAGTAGACACAGGTGTATGTACAATTCTTGTGATTGATCAGCATCCATCAGACTGAAACCAGCTGAGGTAGTGATCAGAGGGCTGTGCCAGTCATCACTATTGCTGCAGTTTGCATTATGTGACCAGGGCTGGGGGGTGCCTGAGAGGGTGAGTTGAGAGGGGGTCAGATGCCTTTATTGGGGGGGACCACTAGATCACCAGGAACATAGCAGACAGCTGCAAGAAGGGTGATCTGCATGCTTTTACAATGTATTTTCTCAGGACAGATCAACTTACATGCAACATCTGCTTTTCAGTGGGGTTCTGCTGTAGGGTCCTACCTTTACAATGTTACAATATATTTACTAAGTATAGCTCAGATGAGTTGTGATATCTTGTTTGCAGTGGGGTTCTGTTTGACCCAGTTTTACACTGTATTTACCAGGGATAGTATAGCGGAGATGCAAGATTTTTTTTTCAGTGGGGTTCTCCTTTTACCCATTTTTATAATGTATTTACCCAGGATAGCCCAAGTTAGAGGCAAGTTCTCATTTTTAGTGAGGTCCAGCTTTTACTATGTATTTTTCTGGGATAGAGCAGTATAGTGTACTTATTTATTTAATTAACATATTTAATGTGGCAAAGCAGTAGTGCATGTTTAAATGTCTTCTCCATGAAGGATTAGTAACTTAATAACCTGGCAGTGATAACTTTTTTCTCATCTTAAAGTTGGTACTTTTTGTTCATGTAAAAGATAGATCCGCAATCTGGGGAATGTTCTGTAGAAATCCTCTGACCCTGCTAGCAGCTAGCTGTACCTGTGTGACTGGAGATGCAGTGGTTACTATGTGGAGTGCAAGTGGGGAGCAGCTGACAAGTCATTCCATATGAGCCTGTGAGCGATTAATTCTCATAAGTCAGGTGTCGGGACTTGGCTAGGACTGAGTGACTTAGACAGTCGGTGCCAACAAAACAATATGAATTATTTATTTATTTAGGGATTTGGATCATACCTTTGAGCTCAGAGCTCTTTTACAAATGTTCCATGTCAAACAGTGACAATGACAGCAATAACAAGCAATTTACATACAATACTCGAATAGTAGGTAGCTAGTATACAATAAAGTTACAATGTCATTCATAGTACCAATGGTGATAGTACAGCATCAAGAGTATTCAACTAGCGTAAAGGGCAGTGTTTATATGTAGTGAAGGAGATAAAGAGGCGTGACACCTAGTGTGAGAGTTCAAGGAAGAGTCAAGGTGAGGGGGAGGTGAGACTGGGGGGGAGTGGGTGGCCAAAAGAAGTGGCTTTGTTTAGGAGGTTGGGAGGTAGTGGTAGTAGGTTGGTTTTAAGGTTGATCCAGTGGTAGAAAAGGCACAGAGGGGAGAGGAAGACAGAGGGATAGGGCAAGAGGGAAGAGTGGGGGTTAAAGGAAGGGGAAGGAGAATGTGGATGAGTGGGCATTATGGGCGTTAGAGTCCTAGTGGCAGTTACAAATTGCCCTAGTAAGAAGGTGTTGCCTTAGGCCATTTTTGAATTGTGAGATGCATTGGGAGTTTAGAATGTGCACTGGGATTTCATTGAGCCATTGGGGGGCCCTATAGCTGAAAGCACGCTGTCCCTGCACAGTTCGACGGAAAGATGTTGATAGGGCCCCCCTCATCCTGCCTCCAGTGGTATAGCTGGTAGCACTTGGTGTTAGGATGCTATAAATGCATGGGGCGGTTTTACCCATTAGTGCCTTTTTTCCAAGGAGACATGTTTGGAATATAATCCTGTTCTTTAGTGGCAGCCAGTTGGTCTCCTTGTATAAGGAGCAGGTGTGGGTATTTTGATCTGCAGCCATTGTGAGCCTACATGCCTTGTTGAGGGCAATGTGAATCCTTTTTAGTGCAGTGTCTGTTGCTGCACTGTAGACCACCAATCCATAGTTGATGGTAGAAAGGATGGAGCTGGAGACTGAGAGACGGAGGGCCTCTGGAGTGAGATAATTTTTATGCCTATATAGTACACCCAGCTTGGTGTTCACTGCCTTTGCCACTGTGTCAATGTGTTGGGTGAAGGTGAGGCAGTCATCAACGGTGACCCCCAGGTACTTGAAGGTCCGAACTTGTTCCAGTGGCTCACTGACTTTATTGGAGATGGTGAGGGGAGGGAGCTTCTTTTTGTGCTGTGGGCTGGCTGTGAGCATCACCTTGGTTTTTTTGTAGTTTAATAGAAGTTTATGGCTACAGAACCAGTCTTCTAGCTTGTAGAATGATGCCTGCAACTCGGAGTGGAGGGCGACTATTGATGAACTGCTGGTGAGAAGCACAGCGTCATCTGTGTAAAGTATCAGTTTAGTGTGACAGGCTTCAGGAAGATTATTTAGGAAGAGGCTGAATAGTAAGGGCCCCAGTATTGACCCCTGTGGGACCCCTAAAGATACCTCATTGGCGCTAGATACTGTGTGCCCAATTTTTACACGTTGGCTTCTGTGTGTTAGGTAGTCCTTGAACCAGTAGACAGCATTGGTTGCAACCCCCAGGTTCTGTAGTTGAGTCAGGAGGAGAGAGTGATTGACAGCATTGAAGGCTTTGGTGAGGTCTATGAAGACTGACCCCACCAGCTTTCCTTCATCTAGAGCCTTGTGCGAGTAGTCAGTGTAGTCCAGCAAAGCTGTGGAGGTACTATGATTCTGCCTGAAGCCATGTTGGTTGGGACATAATAGGTTGTATTTGTTGAGGTAATCTGTGATTTGGGCAGCCACAATCTTTTCCAGGCTTTAGATAAGGGAGAGAGGATGGATATTGGCCTATAATTGGCGGTGCATGTTATATCACCTTTCTTGTGCACTGGCATCATGACAGCTTGTTTTCAGATCCCAGGGAACTGTGCAAGAGCCAGTGATTTGTTAAATAGTTTTGTAACTGGCACGATGATGACATCCAGGGTTAGGGATAGGAGTTTCATATCGATTCCATCACTCCCCATTCTGGTCTTGCCTAGTATTTTTTTTTATGTATTTGTAAGCCTCCTTCACTGACACTTTTTTGAAGTAGAAGACAGGGATTGAGCCCCCTTGAGGCGTGCAGTTGGTTTGTTCCCCAGCAGGGTGCAGGTAGTCGAGGCGTAGCACTCCAGTCAGGTCAGTAAATGCTATGTTGAGAGATTCCACGATGTGCCGAGGGTCAGTAATCATGATGTTGTTAATGTTGAGCGAGTGGGGGATGTTCTTCTCATCCTTCCCAAGAAGGTTTTTGATGTTCTCCCAAAAACTCTTCCCATTGCCCCAAGTTTTATTAAGCTTCTCCTTGTGGAAGTTGGCCTTTGCTTGGCGGATAAGGTTGGTGCAGTGGTTTCTTGCAGCTCTATAGCATTGGAAGTTGTGTTTGCTGTGAGAGGACTTGGCTTTTTCCCAGAGGTTGTCCTTTTCCTTCATCTGGGTGAGGAGATCCCCTGGATGCAACCATTAACTTGACCCAAAATTTTTCTTTCAGTGGTGAAAAGATATCCAAAACTTGTTGAAGCCCTCTATAAAGAAACTTAGGGCCTGGTCAATATTAGGCACATGATCAATGGGGGACCAGTCATACTGGGAGAGGGCAGAGGAGAGGGCCCTAAGCTTGCCCTTCCCCAAGACCCTACTATTAATTATGATAGGCGGGGGTTTGCTCAATTTGTTTGACTATGTGAAAGTGACTGGGGAGTGATCACTTAAGGTGTCAGGCTGGACCTTAAGTTCAGAGATCCGAGAAGGGTAACCCGAGAGGAGCCAATTGAGGAGGGTGTCTTTTCCTGTTTTGTGGTTCCGCCTTGTTGGGCTGTCTACAAGTTGGGTCAGATTGGAAGTAGCGACCATGTGCTTGAAAGGCGTGGATTCTCTGCCCTCCCAGTTGATGTTAAAATCACCTGTTATAAGAAGCTCTGTGCCCTAAGAAAGGGTAGCAATTGTATCCTGTATTTTTGGGAGGCCATCCCTGGCTTTAGTGGGTGGAAGATAAACCGAGGCTAAGATTAGAGATTTGCCATGCTGTCTGACCTGTGCTTTTATTGTTAGTAGTTCATGATCATCCTCGACCCTGCTAACAGGGAGGACCAAGCAGCATAGGTAATCCCTGGCATAGATAAGGACTCCTCCGCCTCTCTTGCCACACCTGTCTTTCCTGAATGTTTGATATCCCGGTAGCATCATGTCATTGTCTTTTATCTTGCTTGACAGCCAGGTCTCTGTCAGACAGAGAATGTCAAGTACATGGTGGGACATCCATGCTTGGAGTAGGTCAAACTTTGCTGTGAGGCTGCAGATGTTCAGTGCAGCTACTTTCAGGCCTTTACTCATGTTTCCCCCTGTGTTTGATACTGGTGGTGGTGGGCAGGATTGGCATGGACATTACCTGATAGAAGAGGAAGCATGAATATTATTTTCCTGGCTGAGAGGTTTATACAAATGGTGGCGCATATCTTGCGCCTCCTGCTCTTGCAATGGGGAGGCGAGCGTTCACCAGGGTGATCTTTATGGGCATGAAAATGGTAATGTTGATAACTGTGGCAGGTGTCAGGGGCCCCGGGCTAGCAGGTGGGATGCAGGTGGTGGAAAGCTGGAGCTCCCTCGGCACAGTTGGCATTGGGGTGCCATATAGTCCATTTTTATCAAGAGCAGGTTCTCGCAGGGGTGGTAGTGGTCCAGCTTGGCATCGTGGGCCTGTAGCACCAACAGCAAATAGAAGAACTAGAAGGACAGAGTAATCCATGGTAGAGCTGAGATGGTGGCACTTGGGTAGTCTAACAAGCACACCAGGAGATAGCAAAGGAAAAATGCTGTTGGTTAATTACATCCGCAGGAAAAGAACTGTTGAAATCCAGGATCACATAATATGTTAAAATTCCTGAAAGGTGATAAACTGTGGCCTGGGCATATGCAATGTGTGAAATCCTTTTGTCTATATGTTTCCTTAGATCTTCAAAGTCCTCAGAGACAAATACAATACCTTGGGAGTAGGTCAGACAGTAGGCATATGCAATGTGTGAAATCCTTTTGTCTGTATGTTTCCTTTGATCTTCAAAGTCCTCAGAGACAAGTACAATACCTTGGGAGTAGGTCAGAAAAAAATGTTGATTCAGTCATAAAATGTGTTAAAATTCCTTTGTTCTTTAAAGTCCACAAGTGCAGCTGCTTTAAGAGTGGTCAGACGAAAATGTTGAAAATGTTGATTCAGTTGCAGGACCCAGCATCACCATGTTTGTAAGACTAGTTGTAAGGCATATGCTTCCTTGAGAAGGCTTCAAGAAAGCTGATTTAAAATTAAAAAGCTGATACCTGATGATGATGATTTGCAGAAATTCAGTCCAGGAGACTTTCACCGATGTGTGCAAGAATGGCGCAGGTATTCCCAGCAGAAAAACATGTAAATGAACAAAAACTAACCTACAGACACAGACAAGCACAAACAATCACCCACACAACCCCAGGAGGAGTAGCACCAGCCTGGCTTTATCATAAAAGGAGCAGTGTGGAAATGTGCTGTTTTGTTTTAATAATTTTGTTTGTATCGAATGGCCTTATCTGACGGTGAAGGGCTGGGTTGCATCCAGTGATTCGAGTGATCTCTCTTTCCCCAGGCTTGCCCCTTGCTGCCAGCCATCCATCCCCCTGCTCTGAGTGAGCATGAAGTCCACATGCATCTGATGGTAGATGGAAATTCTTCAGCATTAAAGCCTGTGCTGCATTCAGATGAGCATTTAGATGAGGCATTAGGTCATGTGTGTTGTTTGGCATTGGTGTCTGAGATGACTTCTGAGTGGGTGTTTAGGGTGAGTTGAGCCTACCACTGGCATTGCCCCTGCCCTTGCCATGCCACTGGCTGTGTACATGCCAAGGGATTTTCTTGGCATTAGGTCATCATCTGCTATAGTTGGCTGTGCACCCCTGTAGGTTGGCTGTCATGTGTGGGTTATGCTGGAGTACTTGATGGTCCCAGTGTATGACATACAGGGATTTGGGGGTTGGTTGCCATGTACTGGATATGAATATGAAACATCATCCTGCTGACAGCAGTGACAGTGATGGTCATGCCATTGTCCAAGATCTCACACAGGTTGTGGAACCCTTGCTGCATGTCAGATCTGTGGGCTGTGATGTCACTGTATATGCTCTGTATTTCATGCAGCTGTCCCTGCTGAGCCTTTCCCTCCCTGCTCCAACCATTTAAGTTCAGGGTATATGCAGCTAAAGCATACTTCCTGTGTCAATTTTAGGCATTGAGGGACCCTCCAGTGGGTCCTGTGTATCAGTTTTATTCTCTGGCATGGATGATCTGTGTACATGTCTGCTGTGTGACAGACACATGTACCTCCAGGCTGGGGTTTTGTGTGCCATTCTCACTGCCTTCTTATATGTCTGACTGTGTGGTGCACTGCTGTGGGGGCAGAGTCTTCTGTCCAGGTTGCAAGGTAGCAAGTGCAATGACTGCTGCAGTGATAGCTGACTGTCCTCAAGAGAAGTGGTATATAGTTGGATGTTTGAAGGGTGGCTGGAGTGGGATTTTTGCTTTAGTTTTGACATTTTTTTAAAGAAAATAAAAAGTGGTTATTTTGAAAGTGATATTGGATGTTTTTTAACAAGTCAATGAAGGCTTTAAAAGCAGCCAAATAGTTTCAAAATGACCCTCTAAAATGCACCAGATTGCATCTAAAACCTGATAGCTTCTGGGTGCCTAGGTGGCCCCCAGACCCCCAGCCTGAGGGAGGTTGGGGACATTGTAGTTCACGGAGACCCCACATTTCTAAATTTATCACTACATCACTGCCTGTTAGTCAAAATTGAGTTTGTGCCAGCCCAGTGGCATTGAGGGTTAAGGCACTGGATTCAACACTTTGCACTATGCTGGTGACCTGGGTTTGAGAACAACCTTGGGTCATCGGGGTGCTGGCTTGGGTGGGGAGGATGGAGGAAGATCAAGCATGCCAATGGGCAGCTCTCCTCTCCCAAGGATGGTGAGGGTGGGTTGGTGCCCCCCTGTATTTCCGCTCCCACCGGGTGGAAGTCTGGTGGGTAGCATAGATGGAGAGGGGATGGCAAACAGTTATGAGAGGTGGAAGGGGCTCAACTGGTACTATGGGGTGCGTAGCATGCCTCCACATGCTTGCACCACCATGTGCCAGGGCATCTGGGGGTCAGGGGAGAAAATCTGTTAAAACAACTATATGCTCTGTCACCAGTTGTTGGGAGGAGGCGATGGGAACCAAATAGATAAAAAAAAACTGAGTTTGTAAAGAGACTGCATTGCTCCAACAGAGATTCAGATTACACTTATCTCTTTCTCTCTGTCTCTCTCCCCCAACTGTGTGTGTGTCTGGCAGTGTATAATGATTTATTGCTGTCTGTAGGGTTTGTTAATTCCTTCAGGACCGATCTAAGACTAAATGATAAACAGAGCTCCACCATTCCTCCGTCCCCTCTCTCTCTCCCCCTAGGAACCAGACTTATACAGGGAAATTCTGAAAGGTGAAGCTGACCAAACATGATAACTTACTTGACTTTTTTGTCAATTTAAACTTTTAAATTATTTCTAAGCCTTTCACAAATAAAGCTTGCTATGTGCACTGAATGGGGGCAGATGGCTTGAATAAAAAAATATGTATTTCTAGATACAGGGAAATTCTGAAAGGTGAAGCTGACCAAACATGGTAACTTACTTGACTTTTTTGTCAATTTAAACTTTTAAATTATTTCTAAGCCTTTTACAAATAAAGCTTACTATGTGCACTGAATGGGGGCAGATGACTTGAATAAAAAAATATGTATTTCTAGAATCACTGACTGTAATACAGAATATGTACAGTATGTAATGTTCATCACTGCTGGGCTTGATGGAGTACATAGTACTGTACGGCATAGGTATTTAATTTGTTTTGTTTTTAGTTTAGTTTAATCCTCAAGGTCACATCTCCTTACCACTCATTCAACAACCACCACACGAATTTGTATCTAAACTTGCTCAGCAAAACTGTAACAGTTGTGTGCCTTATCCATTTAAATCATATAATCTGTCATACATAGAAATGCAGCCCTCTCTCTCTGTGTCTAGGGTTATGGATGGAATATGTCCTTGGAAAGTGGGTGCCCACAGCAGCAGAAGCACTTCCAGAGGCCATGTTACCCAGGCCCAGATGTCACACACAGGGTCCCTTTTCCTAACTGGTGCTGAATGAAAACAAAAGGTTAATTCATATTAAACAGTTCTTTTCAATAACAGAATGTTCACACAGAACTTGAAGAAAAAACAGGGACCCTAAATTCATTAAACATATTGACATATACTGTAGCTCCAGGTAGCATCTGTTAATTCATGGGAAACACAGCTTTCACATGGTTGGTATAGCCATAATAATAGTTTTTACTTGGACCAAGGTGGTCACACAGTCTTTATGGCAGCATTAACCCAGGACTGCTATGGTCACAAAAGTTTGAAGGCAGCACAAGTCCCAAAACAGTTCACAGTGCCTAACAGCCCATTATTCTTCACAGACACCCAAACTCTCAATGACACCCATCTCTCTCTCCCTCTCTCTTTTTCTCCCCACACTGGCTCAGTGGGTCCTCCTTGGAACATGCAATCCTCACGATTTGGGATTTGCAGATTCCCTCATGACCCCTGCATCATTTCCTAGAACTGGCAGCAACTGTCCCAAATTGAGAAGGGGGACATGTCCTGTGGAGCTCCAAGGCAACTTGCTACCTGGACACTACACTCCCTGCCGCATTCTTGCCTACTAGATCCCTACACGAATTGACACAGGCTGCCAGGGCACTCTGTGACTTGAGGCTGCTGGCTCCCCCCCTCTCAACTTTAGCTGCCCTCCAAGATACTATGTAGCTTGTGGCTACTGGCTCCCACTTCTTCCTGTATGTCCCCCTAAGTGCCACTGGCCAGGTTCCAGAGCAAGCAATGGCCCCCGCCTGGCCCTGACTCACACTCACTCCCTCGCTGCTCACTCCTCTGACCGGAACTCCCCTTTCCACCTAAACTGCAGGGCTTTATCCCCACATGCATCTGTGGTGACCTCCCAATCAACTGGAGGCTCCAACTGAGTGCTGAGAAGAATTAGCCCTTTTTCCAACTTGGCTGAACTAGGCCACAAAAAACCCAGGGAGTGGCAAATAGACTAGTAATCTCCCAAAGGGGTTTTACATAAACATAGAAACTAATGGCAGATAATGACTGCTGGGCCATCTAGTCTGCCCATTTTTAGTTATGATCACTTTTGCTGCAGACCCAACTTGCCCTGCAACACTGTCTGTTCCACCTTCCACCCTCTTCCTTCCATCCTCCTACGGATTTCTTTGTGCCTGTCCCAGGCATTTTTGAAACCCACCACTAATTTCACCCCCACTGCCTCCTATGGAAGGCTGTTCCAGGAATCCACCACCCTTTCTGTGAAGAACTACTTCCTCACATCTCTCCTGATTCTACCTTCTCCACCTTTATATCATGACCCCTTTGTTCTACAGCACTTTTTTATCTGAAACATATCTCCCTCTTGTACTTCATTGACACCCAAGAGATATTTAAAGGTCTCCATAACATCCTCACTCTCCTTACTCTCCTCCAGGGTGAACATATTGAACTCTTTCAGTTTCTCTTCATAGGGCTTCTGGTGCTGACCTTGCACCATTTTGACAGCCCTCACCTCTCTTCTTGCTGCTTTCTCCTTTTTCCAGTTGTCCTTCCTTCCACATCTTTCTCCTTTGACTGCTCATTTTCCCCTTGTTCCTTTGCTAACTTGGGATCTCCCTACCCTCTATCTCAGCTTTTAGTGGCCCACTTTCTGCCTCCCCTATTTCTTCCATCACCCCCCTGCTACTTTAAATGTAATTCGAAGCAACATTTGAATCTTCCACTGAAGAACATGGTTGCCTCCTGGATGACAGCAGGCCAATATCCTTCTAAGTTGGCCCACAGTCCTCAATGTAGACATACCTCTCCTCCCTGTACCATTCCTTGTACTGTTACTTGAAGACCTTCGTGTGGAGCTCCGTCTCCATCCACATATAGTACACCATGCACTTGCCACTCACATTTAAACACATGGGAAACACAGGATCAACCAAATAAATGATATACCTTTACCTAAAATGAAATTTACACACAGAGCTGACTATAGCAGTTCATTTTTACATTTAAGTCCATGAAACACCTAAATCAAGTTAATGTATTAGGAGCCATAATGGTTCTGATGAGAACTTGTTTATTTTGTGTATTATGCACTACCAATGACCAGCCATATTCCTCTTGGAGGCTAGCTGATGGAGGGGTGGCCAACCCTCTTTCAGATAGGCCTCTGGGTGGAAGGTTGTATTTCAATGTCTCAGTGCTCACAGAAGACTTTGAGCTTTGAAAGGTGGTTGAGCGTAGCCCCCTCAGGAGCTATGCACCTTTTAGAGTGTATATTGACCTCTAGGTTGTGCCAGTTTTCTCTGCCCTTGGATAACTGGGTCAGCTGGTCTGACATGCCATTCCAAAAGGGATGAATCAGTTGCCTTTGCTGAAGGGCAGGGTCTAGTTAGTGAGAGTTGGTGGTAGAGGTACTACTGGCAAACTGTGCTAGCTCCAACTGTGCTGGATGTTTCTCTATAGAGCCTGGCATTGAGGAAAAGTACTCATTTATGGCAGTTACCATTGAAGAGAGCCTTGAAAGCGAGGTGACCCATCCCCAACAGGAGGAAAAAGACATTTGAAGAAAGAAATAGAAGTCCATTTGAGAGGAAATTGGTCCTAGGGAGTTTTGTGGGCAAAGGATTTGAGGTAATGTTAACTCTGTTTTACATTTAAAGTGACTGGTTTGACATTCAATGGTACCTTCCCAGTACCAGGTCAAAACCGTGCACCAGGAAGAGCGCTGTAAGAGATGGGCTATGTAAAGCACAAAAGGGTTTAGAGCGACAGGGGTGTAAAGCAGTAGGGAATAACCGCTACTCCTGTCACTCTACTGACTGCCTGTAGAGTGAGCAAGTAGTCATGTGCTGGGGGACTGGTTGAGCCACTCCCATAGTGGAGTGACTGGAGCACCAGCACATGGTGGAGCAAGAGACCTGTGATCACGGTTTGGTTCCTGCCAGGTCTACTCCTGCTACCACTGTTTTATTTTAAGTCCGGGTGGTGTGGGTGGTGAAGAAGTCGCATTATTTGCAATGGGGCTGTGCTGTTGTGGTTGGGTCACTGTTGTACCCGACCTTGTTTGTGAGTGCCACTGTTTTCCATGTGGCATATATTGCTGCAAGTTTTTTGTTTGTGGTGACATGACCCTGTGGCTGCCCTCTCTCTCCTTGTGAGGAACAGTGATTGTGAAGTTACAGAACTCCTGTCAGAAACCAGGAATTTACCTCAGAGTGTAAAGAGTGGGTCACATATTGCCCAAAAGGTCTGTGTAGTGCCAGCATGCACCAGAGGGGATGCCCAGGTGGGTGAAGTGTCCTTGTCTTTTAAAAGGGAAAGAGGTTGTGAGAGAAGCATAAAGGAATAAACTCAGTGGGAAGTCAGAGTGTATTTAGAAGTCCCTCACAGGACTGTGTAGCACTGCACAGTGTCAGAGCTAGAACTGTGAAGTTTACCAAGTGTCAAGTAATAGGAAATATGGACTAGGAGATGCTCGGGGAGTCCCCATCTGTGCTGCCTGGGGTGATGGACTACAAGAGCTGCTAGTTGTCTCTATTGGGGCCAGTATCTGATAGAAAAATTACCCCACCAGGGTTGAAGCCAACCCAGGTAAATAGAAATGTTCACCTTGTGGTGGCAGTGTGACAGCAAACAGAATGTGCTGGCTGAAGTATGTGAGAAGCTGTATGAGAGTTTAATATCAATTTTTATGAGCTCACTCCAGAGGAATAAAGGATCCTGTTTTGTTTTTTAATGCTGTTTGGACATTTGCATTTAATCCACATCCAAGTTCTGCTTACCCTTCCTTTCTACAACTCTGAGTAGCCCCGCTATGTGACAGTGGAGCCCTGGAGGTCATTTCAGGCTCAGAAGGTCACATATATGGTTCTAAGCTGCTTTTTGGTGTGGGCCACCTCCCTGAATGCTGTTCCATCCTGTATACCCCTAGACCAGGGAGGGTGACCTTATATAACAAACAGTCATGGAAGCAACTTTACTGAATGGTGTTTTCATAATTTCTGAGCCATTTTAAAATCTGTATTTTTGTCTGCTATGGTGACGACTGATTTTTACTATAAACGATGGTTACTGAAAAAGCTGCTCACCAGCAGCTGTGAAGAGTATGTGCATGGTGTGAAGGAAGCAGGATTCTCATGACAGTGTGTTAGGAAATCCATCTATAGTATTACAAGATCTTGTAATACTATCCATGAACATTGAATGATAGATTGATAGTATGACGAGATCCCATAATACTATCAATGGATTTCTTCGATAGTAATATGGGAAATTTATTGTATACTTTTCAACTGTATTATTTACACTGTCCATATATTATAATAATATTTATTAAACCTGGGATGTAAATACTGTCATGTGATTGGTCAAAATGGAGTCATATGAAAGTATTTAATCAGAACTATTACCCGTCCATTCCTTAGCAATGGGCAATAATTAATGACAATTAGCAGTAGCTGAAATATAGCTGACTGCTATCTTCGATGCACACATGCTCCCCCTGGCCACAAAGTGTGTCCAGCCCTTACCCTCTGCTCACCTTCACTGCTGTTTCCCTCAAGTACACTTACTTGTGCTATGCAAGTAACTGTCGATATTGTACTACACAAGTAGTCAATGATTAATGTACTTGTATAACTTAAATGACTGAACTTGCATGAGATGATGTCAGGCAGAAGAAGTGAGTGAAGGGTAAGTGTCAGCTGGTGTCTCTGGGTGAGGAGAAGGTGGTGATAAGGATACTAGCACCAGCAGAGGGGAGGTGGAACTGGACTACCATGGAAACTATTACATATTTTCTTTTAAACAGGGCCCAGGAGCCAAAGGCAGATGTCATTGGAACCAGGGGATTTTCTTTTTTTTAAAGAAACCAGGATACTCGGATGTGTGTGTGTGTGTGTGTGTGTGTGTGCATAACTCAGGCAAGGTTTAATTAAACAGATATTTACTGGAATTGTTTTGGGATATAGTAGGGGAAACTCTTGACCCCATGGGATGAAGGGAAGGTTAAGGAGAAAAAGCCTGCATTCAAAAAGTATAAGGCATCACAGAAGAAGCACGACAGGGAACTTTATCAATTAAAGCAGAAAGAAGTGGGGAAGGCAGTCAGAGTAGCAAAAGCCCAAACTGAGGAAAAAATAGCCAATTCAGTTAAGAAGGGGGATAAAACCTTTTATAGGTACATTAGGAAGCATAGAAAGGTTAAGGGAGGAATAGTGAAGATTAATAAGGACAGGGAGGTGGGCAGAGGGAGACAGTGAAAAGGCAGAGATACTGAATGAATACTGTTGCTCAGTATTCACAAAAGAAGATGAGGAGGAGTTACCTAAACCAGACAATAGAAGCACTTCTGGGTGGGTTGACACCAGTCCATTTACAGAAGAAGGAGTCCTGAAAGAACTCCTAAAACTCAAGGTGGACAAAATGGGGCCTGATGGGATTCACCCCAGAATCCTAAAAGAACTAAGGGAGGACCTAGTGACACCATTGACCACACTTTTTAACAAATCATGTGAGGATGGGGTGGTACCTGAGGACTGGAGTAGGGAAGATGTGATTTCCCTTCACAAAAGTGGGAGCAAGGCAGAAGCAGGAAACTACAGACCTGTAAGTTTGACCTCAGTGGTAGGGAAAATGATGGAATCACTTCTGAAAGAAAGAACTGTTGAGTACCTAGCAGCCAGCGGGGCACAGGACCCAAAGCAGCATGGATTTACAGATAGGAAGGTCATGTCAGACGAATCTAATAGATTTCTTTGACTGGGTGACCAAAGTAATATTTATTTATTTATTTATTTGCTTTTGTTAACCGGGTAAGCACACTAGACAGCCATGTGCCTATTTTCAGGTGCGACCCGGGAGGATTACAAGCATCATATGGTGTACATCACAGTTACAGAAAGGGTGCGACCCGGGAGAGTTACCGGAGTCAGACATCATACAGTTAACAGATTACAGGGTAGGGAAAAAGTCCTTAGGAGAGCTAGGCATTACAATAAAAATATATATGGAGGATACAGGTAGTAACATAGGAAATAACTCATAGGCACGGGTAGGTGGAATACATAACAAGGTAAACACTATGCATAGAATAGTAGCGGTGACAATGGTAAGTGCAGGCAGGGGGTGACAAAGGTGGGGCGTGATGGGCCAGGTTACTGGGATGGAGCTTGGGGAGAGGTGCGAGTGGGGCAGAGGCGGGGGGGAGAGGAGGAGGGAGAGGCCCCCACCTGAGCCTGGGTAAGGGAGGGGGGGCGACTGAGTAGGATTATGAGGTGCAGGGGCAGGGGGGAGATGGTTTCAGGAAATTCCAGAGGGAAGTTTTAAAGCTTGGATGGGAGGAGGAGGCCCTGACAGGTTCTGGGAGTGAATTCCAAAGCTTGGGGGCAAAGATGTGGAAGGATCGATCACCCGCGAGGGTATGGGTCCTAGGAACGAGACGTTCTTGGGTTGTCCCAGGCCTTAGGTGGTAGGATGGGGCACTAGGGTTAAGGGGAAGGACAAGGGCAGGGGGGGAGCCAGAGTGGACAATGTTGTCGATGAAGTTGCCTATAACGAAGCACCGGTGTTTCCCCGGGGGGAGCCACTCTAGGCGGTTGTAGAGATCACACCGGTGGGTGAGGGGAGGGGCGGACAGCCCGAAGCGGCAGACATTATTGTAGGCTGAGTCCCATTTTGATAGGCTGGTTTTGGGGACAGGGGCAAAAGTGACGAGGCCATAGCAGAGAGAGGGGAGGAGGACCCCCCGGGCGAGGGCTAGGCGGGCAGCAGGGGTGAGGCAGCTATTGGCACGATAAGCTAGGGCAAGCTTGCAATTTGAGGTGTTGCAGATGTTACGGATGTGCAGGGTGAGGTCAAGCTGCTGGTCGAGGGTGACACCTAGGTACTTAGTGGAGGTAACCGTCTCGAGGGGGGAGCCGTCGGCCCCGAGGATACACAGGGGAGCAGGGCAGGATTTTAATTTGTTCGAGGATCCAAATAACATAGCTTGAGTTTTTTTGAGATTGAGGGTGAGCCTGTGGTCACCCAGCCAAGTATGTATACGTTCAAAGTCGGAGTTAAGCTGGGAGTTAATAGTTGAGATGTCCCGCGAGCTGGCCAGGAGGACGAGATCATCTGCGTAGAGGGTAGAGTGGGCATGGGTCGGGACGGAAGATGGGTCATTGACAAATAGTGAGAATAGACCAGGGAGGGGCTGTGGATATGGCCTACCTAGACTTTAGCAAGGCATTTGACACAGTCCCGCACAAAAGATTAATAATCAAGCTAGCCAGCCTAGGAGTGGATCCCAGGGTGGTAGCCTGGGTTGCAAACTGGCTGCACAACAGGACACAGAAGGTAATAGTGAGTAGAACACATTCCAAAGAAAGGGGGGTCACTAGTGGAGTAACTCAAGGCTCAGTACTGGGTCCAGTCCTCTTTAACATCTTTATAGGTGACATTGCAGAGGATCTGAAGGGAAAGGTATGCCTCTTTGCAGATTATACAAAGATCTGTAACAGAGTTGATACACAAGGGGGGGTAGAAAGGATGAGAAGGGACTTGGCAAGGTTGGAGGAATGGTCAGACATATGGCAACTTAGATTCAATGCAAAGAAGTGCAAAGTAATGCACCTGGGAAACAAAAACCCAGGAGAATTGTACACAGTAGCAGGGGAGGTACTAACAATAACAAAAATGGAACGGGACTTGGGGGTAGTCATATCAGATGATCTAAAGGTTGGTAAGCAATGTGAGAAGTCAGTAAAGAGAGCCAGGGGGATACTGGGATGCATAGGAAGGGGCATCACAAGTAGAAAAAGGGAAGTGGTTATCCCTCTGTACAGACAGTTGGTGAGACCCCATCTGGAGTACTGTGTACAGTTTTGGAGACCTCATCTAAGTAAGGACATAGACAGGATGGAAGCAGTCCAGAGGAGGGCAACTAAAATGGTGCAGGGTCTGCATCAGAAATCATATGAAGAGAGACTAAGGGAGTTTAATATGTATACCCTTGATGAAAGGAGGGACGGGGGGACATGATAGAAATGTTCAAGTACCTCAAGGGAATCAACAAAGTCCAGGAGGGTAGCATCTTTCAGAAAAAGAGATGTGTAAGAACAAGGGGACACAATTTAAAGATAGAGGGGGGACGGCTCAGGGGTAATGTGAGGACATTTTTTTTCACCGAGAGAGTGGTGGATGCATGGAACTGCCTTCCTGGGGAGGTTATTGGGGCTAAAACAGTGGAGGAATTCAAACATGCATGGGACAGACACAAGACAATTGTAGTGGGGGGTGGCAGGAAGTAGGCTGTTGGTTAACTAGAATCTGCAGCTTATCCAGTAGGTAGGGAAATGGGCAGACTGGGTCGGCCAAGTGGTCCTTATCTGCCGTCAAAGTCTATGTTTCTATATTGCCCCGAGCCTTTGCCTTTGGGCACTATAACTACATTATTATCAGCCAATCTTTCATCCCTTGGGGTCAATATTTTCTCACTATTTCCCTCAACTCTGGTCAATATTAGTGTAATAGGCAGTAGTCCTGTGGAGACCATGATTAAAACCTTGGAAATGGCCCTGCTTTTGACCATTACTATTGGCCATGCACACCAGATGCACTGGTCAGAACGTTGTTTTGTGTTTGAACATCTTTTAACATGTTTTAAATGATAAACTGAAAGGATTTAAAAATATTTTCTTCTCCATCTCCATATAGAGGAGGATAGAGTATAGCAATATTTCTGCTGAAAAATAATAATTGGCAGTATTCTGCTACAGTGTTGCAGGTCTGCCTGAGCTCGACATGCTCACGTAGGGCTGGGTGAAATTTGCAAATTCTGACTTTGCAGAATTGTCATGAAATGTCATGACATTTTGTGAAATTTTCCAAAATTCCTTAATTGGTCATAACTTGTTCTGCCTCATAGCTGGAGGTATGAAATATGGCTGCTTGGAAGAGGCCCTGAAGGTTTAATTACATTTGGATGAGGGGCAGGGAAGTCACAGGGGCTCAAAACTTTCCAATTTATGATTCATGTGGACATTTCTGAAAATATTTTTATGCTTACAACTTAGCCACCGTTGGAGCAAGATAACTGCACATTTATATGCCTGCTTTCTTGGAAGAGTCTTAGAAACTGATAAATACAGGAGTACAGCAGTTGGTTATGTAACTTGTAAGTTACCAGAGTTCAAAATTTCACAACTTAATTATTTGTTAAGTTGTGTAAAAATGTTCAAAATATTTGGATGTTTATAGGTTCCCTGTTATTGCAGGTGTATATTCAAGATCGTGCATGCATACCAAAGTAAAAATGTCCTGGAATCTATTGTAATTAAGCTGGATAAATGTGATTTAATAGGTTAAAATTTATTGTGGATAAACAATTTACAACTTGGAAAAATGTGCTCAAAAATTAATGGACTCGTAATAGTAATGCCAGTAGCATTTCATTTGTGGAATTTAATTTTCACAAAGCACTTATAATCACTGAATCGCCAATGCCCCTCCCCCAACACTCCTGTGACAGTAGTGCACAGCATCATGCTCCATCATGACTAAAGATATCCAGATACTTGTGTCACAGTGACATAAGTCACAACTAGTTGTAAGACTTGGTGTCAGTTGGTGCCACTGTTTTCAAACAGTAAAAATATACATTCTAATCTAAAGGATTGCTAAAGAGTCAGCAGGTGGCATTGTACAGAAACAGTGCTGCATGTGCACATGCTTCCATATGTCATTAAGTCAGTGAGCTCTAATGGTTAGCTGTAATATTTCAAGAAGACAGGCTAGTGTACAGTGATGTCCATGACCGCTCCTCTGATGCTGTCCCCTACCAAGCTCCTCGCCCATCGCACTTGCTCTAGTAGGCCTCTACCCCTCCAGCACCTCTGAATCTGACAATGCCACCAGTCTGGCTGCCTCTCACCCACCCTTCCCCCCATTCATATTCCTCCCCTACCCTCTCCTCCTTGACCTCCTGTTACTGCCCCTCCTATCATCCTACCACCCCCTCTTTTTTTCCTACCTGCACCCTGTCTGTTCCATGCTACATGTGTCCTTGTAACCAATTATGTGAAACCAATGTTTTTTTATGTAATACCAATGTTTTGACGTGGAACCTTTGTAAAAGAGCCCTGTGCTCAAAGGTAACTTGTAATCCTAGAATTGAAATAAATGAAATAAATAAATTATTCATGGTTCATCACTCAAAATAGTGACCTGCCATTTGGCACAGCTATGCCTTTACTCTGGAGCCTCCTATGAATGCTATCTTATTGCCTGTATACACAGACTTTAACTTCCTCTACAATAGCAATTCAAGTGTATTACTCGGAAAACTCTATAGACATGGCTTCAACAAATGTATCAGAACATTTCACAATTGCACAAAAGCTCATGAAATTCAACTTTAATTACTGATGTTAATTTGGAATCTTTGGCTGCTTATAACTTGGTCAGCCTCTGAATAAGAGATTAGAGAGTTGACAGACACAGCCTGTTTTTCCCCATATTGATTTTTCCCCCAGCCAGCACCTCATCTTCCAGGGATATATCCTTCTGACAGGGATATACTCTGATCAGGTGGAACCCAGCCATCATTCATTTGGCTACTGTTTTTTCTCTCACATTTTTCCCTCTCACTTCCCCGGTAGGGGTTTGGCCTCTGTTAGCCTTTACAGCTTCCCCTGGAGTAGGAGCATGCTCTCTGGCCCAGCTGCAGGGGTCACTGTATTGGTGAAACCCACCGCCAACCCTCCCCAACTAAGATGCACTGCTGAGCAGCAGCTGTCTCAGCCATGGTCTGCCTCCCAACGTGGCTTTCCAGGCTCACTTCTGATCCTGGGTCATCAGCATGGCAGCATGACACTCTACTGCTGGGCAATGGCAGTGGCCTCATAGCCTAATATTTAGGGTCAATGAACCTAATAAAACTGGTGATATTCCACCCTCTAGTTTTAAAGTTACAGGCGCTTAAAATTCTGCAGTTTACATAACTGCATGATGAAATTTTAACTTTTCTGAAAATTGTCAGGGTTATACCTCAGTCACTTTTAAAGACAGAGATTTTCAACATAGTACAGTTCTGTACGGGCATCAGTAAAGTTATGATACCAAATGTAGTATAATTTGTACAAACAGTCTTAAATGCACAGCAAGCATAAAATCAAACAGCTGACCATAAGAAATGATTTGGGCATTGCTCTAGAACAGACTTAACTGTTCAAGTACCTTTGTGTGAATTTAGACAGCACTCTGTCTTTTGCCAGTCATATAGACAATGTTGCTGCTTTTCAAACACAAACACTGTTTAACTACTGAAGTCCTTAATCTGGCAATTCAGAGCTCAGTAATCTCCATCATTGGCTACTGGCTAGTGGTCTATGGATCTTCCACCGACAGTGCCCTTCGTTGTATTGCCATTGCTCTTAACAATGCCTGTGGACTTCTTACTGGGGCTTCACACCTCATACACACCTGTGACATTTACGAGCAGGCAAACTGGCTCCAGCTCCAAGGCAGAGTCTTTTACCAGGCCTGTCTGTTTGCAAAGAAAGTCTCCCTTGGTCTCATGCCACCAAGGGTGCAAAGGCTCCCCAGTCCTGCCTGCCCCAACCACCACATGGGAAGCTCTGAAAATGTTGCCTTCCAAGTCCCCCACTGTTGTACCTCACAAGGTCAGCAGTCTTTCGCAGTTAGAGCCCCAAAGTGGTAAAACTTCCTTAGCAGTGATGTCACCAACACTACCATACTAGGCTCATTTAAATGCAAACTGCGGCAGCTCCTTATGGCTCGTGCCACCTGTGACTGCTTTTCATGATCTGGTGAAGGCCTGTTCCCTACAACACTTATCTTTACTTCTTATCACCTATACCCTGAACCACCCCCTCATCCCTCTCATCTGTACTCCTTCCCTAACCCTTTCAATCCCCCCTATTTTTTATCTCTTTTTCCCTTACCTTGACAATGCCTCTGCACATCATTTTACTTTGTTGTACAGATAGAACCTTTGTGCTAGGAATATTTCAATTTTTGTTATTAGGTCTAGTCTGTTTAATCATCAGGACAGGCATACATTATCCAATGCCTGGATTCAGTTAGTTATTTTGAATGTCAACTTTACAACAGTCTTAACAAGGCCCCTAGGTTGCACTTCCCCTTTTGTACAGTTATGAATGTTTCTGCTCAATTTTCTAGTATGCTGTCTGTTTAGTCAGTAGGTCAGGCATACATTGTCCAATGCCTGGGTTCAGTTTGGTTCAATATTAATTTCACATCAACCTTGACAAGACCACTGGGCTGCACTTCCATATGTACAGTCATTTTATGATACTGCTCAATACTAGTATACTGTCTGACAGCTATAGCTTCCTGTCATATTATACTTGTGTTTCATCTGCCCTCTTGTATACTTTGTTTTGTACCTGCCTGTGTAACTTGATGTGGAACCTATGTAAGAGAGCTCTTGGCTCAAAGGTGTTAATTCCGAAAATAAAAGAAATAAATGAATAAAAACTTAGATGGAAATAAATGAAATAACAATTCTGGTGAAATCTCACAGAAACAAAATCATAACTTTGCCAGAATTTTGCTGGTGGAAGATAAAGTTCACCCAGCCCTTTGATCTAGGCCTTAGAGAACTAATGGCTGTAGTGGGACGTGAACCTGTGATCTTTAGTTTGATAGTAGAGCTGTTCCAACCTCCCAGGATTCAACCGTTTGGACATCAGCTTTGAACCAGGCAAAGTTTGCTACAGTTCAGATAGGTTGGCAGTTTGAATGGTCAGATCGCAAGCCAAATGAAAAAAATAAAATACTGAATAAACTCTCCCAGTGCTCCCCAGGTGGCTAGGGACAGTCCTTGGCCAATCCATTTCTAATTCCAATCCCCTCCCCACTCGTCACCCCTGCCCACACTAAAAATGTTGCTGTCTCCTGGCACTGTACTAAGAGACACCATTTTTTAAACCAATCCTGCCTCCCTAGTCCAACCCCATGGCCCAAGAATACCATCATTTAATAGCTGCCTGAGACCGAGCCCTGATCCATGATTTGGGGTAGGAGGAAATTATGTTATAACCGCCAGGCTAACTTAGTCATCAATGCATGGGACAGACATAAGGCAATTTTTGTGGGGGTTAGGAAGAAATAGGCTGTTGGTTAAATAGGATCTGCAGCTTATCCTGTAGGTAGGGAAATGGGCAGACTAGGTGGGTAAAGTGGTCCTTCTCTGCCATCAAAGTCTATGTTTCTATTTTTCTATATTTTAGTCCCCATTCTCATAATACACAGTAAAAAAACAAAACAAAACAAAAAAAAATACAAAAACTTTTGTCAGCTCCTGTAACTGTTCTTTAAGCTGACATAAAGTTTAAGTTCAATCTTACTTTCAGAGCCCCCCCCCCGGTACTTAATTTGAATGTTGTTCCTCACTTTTCTGACCCTTGATCCTCAATTTGGGGGGGCAGTTATCTGAATCCATGCCCCCCCACTGCAGCATGGAGGGAGAGCAGGAGGAGGGAGGAAGGGATGGGGGGTGATATCTGCTCTGTTTATTCTTTCCTTTGTGGCATGTGTGTTGCATGCTTAATGGTCTAAGTCAATACATTTTTTTTCATTTTTATGATTTATTTGCCCAGGATAGCCTAGTTAAGCTGCAGAATCTTGTTCCCATTGGGTCTTGGTTCTTCCCATTTCTGCAGCTAGGTGGGCTGGAGCACTAGGAGGTTAAGTGACTTTCCCAAGAACACACAGTGAATATTTTGCTCAAGTGGGGTTTGAACCCCTAATCTCCTGGTTTCCAAGCTGGTACCCTAACCACTAAACTCCATTGCTTGCTTGCTAAAAAAAAAAAAAAGGATTTGGGGCTAAGCTGAGCTAACTTGGGTTCGGATGATTGTCCCCAAATCATGGATTGGGAATTGGGAGGGAAGAGCCAGCTTTCAAATGAAGGTATCCATCGGCATTCAGGTGGTGGGCTACAGAGGGGGAGTGAATTTAAACATGATATCAACTGCTGGCATAGTGCCAAAGCTAGAAAATGTTCTTTATACTGTGTAATGGGGGGGAGGGCGAATGACTGGGTCAATCTAGTGGTTATAACTGTGATTCCCCCTTATTTCAAATTTTGGATTGGGGTCAGTATGGGGACAATTCAATTATGGCAGTTTGGGACCTTGGTGGTGTTGGGTTAGGGAAGAAGTGTTGGTTAAAGAGGTGGTGTTGGCTCCTGGAATAGTCCCAGGAGTCAGCAAATTTACAGGTGTGTGTGTGTGTGTGTGTGTGTGTGTGTGTGTGTAAAGGGGAGAAAAGATGGAGAGCTGGTTCAATGGTAACCAGTTTGTTTAGCTTTACTTTAGACCTGAAGGTTTGTGAGAGTCCATGACAGCTGAACATCTGAAGTTTGAGATGCTTAGATTCTCATGTAGAACTGAACTTGCAGGTCTATTTCACTGTACAGTTTTCTCAGTTTCCTCAGTGGATGCAGATAGTGACACAAAACACTATCATAAAGATATTTATTGAGCAGAGTAGATGATCCATTAGTCACTCATCTCTAACAGTAGCCCACTGGCAAGCACTTCAAATTCTGCAACTGTGTATTTTCAGTTGTCATTAAAAGCAGCCTCTAAAGCACTGCATAGTATACCCCTACATTTTCTCTGTCTTCACAAATGCAAACTAACATTTCACTTTGTCCTGGATCTATTCCTGAACATATCAAATCTTAACCATCTTGGAAGGACCCTACTGTAAACTAGCATCTGGGTTTCATGCAGAAGGTCAACTTGTAAAAGGACTTTATAGGCTGACTTGCAAAAATATTAAGTATTTTAAAAACTGTAGGCTCATCCACAGTGTATGCACAAATTCCAAAGGTGGACTCATCAGCCAGATGAAAGCCAAAGAAGGGGACCTGGAAGCTGCACACCTGAAGGAAATAATGATCACTACGTTCTTGCGCTACTGGCTGTTAATTGTACTTGACAGTCACAGAACTCATTTAGAAAGGCACAGCATGGGGTTTAGGGCATGGCCACCAGCCAAGCAGTGAGCAGCATGTCACCAGAGCTCTGCAATCTGAGCTAAATAAATGATGCTAATTCATTTCAGAGTCAGAAGTAACTGATGTAACTGTGCTATTTAAAGTCAACAGACTGGAACGCAAAGTTAAAATTGTCCTGAAATTTGGGACTGATTTGGTGCAGATATGGTTAGAGGAAACAAAGTGGTTCCAAGTTGTGAGGGAGCCCCTCCAAAAGACCAGTGGCAAGGGGTTGACAAAGATCCAACTTCCTCAGTGATGGAAACAGGCTCAAATCAAATCAGCCCTCTAAGGCAGCTTTCTTGAAAGCCATCCAGAGCCTTGATAAACAAATGAAGGACTTAACAGCACAAATGAAGCAGATGGATACACAAATGGGTCTGCTCTCAGAAGAGATTAAGGGAGCTACAAGAATTGCTGATAAGGCTTTATTGGTCACAGCAGGTCTTACTTAAAAGAATGGACTGCTCCGTTGGAGGTTGGAGAACTTAAAAAGTGCTGTTAGTGCCACTCATGTTAGGATGCTGGGCCTCTCAGAGGGAACAGAGGGGGACACCTCTACAGAGTACAATAAACTATGGCTGAAAGATATTTTACAATTAGTGGTGGACTTTTATGTTTTGAAAACTTTCTGAATTATGTCATGTTGCAGGAGAGGCCTTGCCACAGTGGGTGCACTTAACCCATGCATGCTTCTTATAGTTCTGCGATCTTCTTGGAGAAGGACACTATCTTGCCAGCTGAAAAGATGAGAAGCTCCTTGGAATGAAACAACAGTCCAGTCCATATTTTTCTGGACCTGAGTTATGCTACTAGGATGTGTCAGAAAAGTTTTTATGGGGTCCAGACCTATCTAAGAGAACTGGGCATTCACCATTTGCTACTAATACCTGCAACCTTAAAAATCCTCTATGACAAAAAGACCGATCAATTTAATGAAGCTTCTGCAGCAATGAAACTCCTTGAAAACAGCAGAGCACCAGCTCAACACCGGAGGAGAAGAATATGAAGTGGAGGGAGAACAGCACATGTGAGGACTATCTGTATTACTTGGGAGACTGAGGTAAGGAAGGGAGCTGCACTATAGACCCCACATACTTTCAGGACTTTGACATACTGCTGCATGTTTTGTGTAGAAATAGTCATGTTATGCTGGTAAGGTTCCTGTTCTTATTATTTGTTTTGAAATAAAAATGGACTTTTGGGCAGGTGTGTCTGTAGACTCTAAAATGAGGCTTGGTCCATGCTGCCATTACTGTCTAGCAACTTCCCCTCTTCCTTTCATATGGTTTGCTGCCTTTGCTGCAGTATGATTCCAAATACGAAGTTGTATACCACAAGTTTGGTAACTAATATTGGTATTACCAGTTGCTCTTTAAATGTTTCTCCATTTTCTTTTTTAAGCAGCTAGTGAATCAGTGGTTTGACATTGAAGCAGCAGTGCAACGAAAATGGGCTAAAATTTCTTCTTAATCAATGCCAGATGTCTTCCAGTTTATTTTAGTGGTGACATTTTCAGTTTCAATTATCATTTAAGAATTTTATGAACATTTTAACATAATTATTTCTCAAGAAAAAAGATGGCCGCCTCATTTTTGCATAGAAATAATATTGAGGACCTGAAGAGGGTAAGAATCCAAACAAAAATGCAAATGTACCATACACGGCATAGGAAGCATCCAGAAAACTCAAATCGATAGTTCTGCCAATATTTTTCATAACTATAGGAGAACATTTTCTTTTTTGGAATAACTTTTTTCATTGCACTGCTGCTTTAAATAATGTTTCTTTATTCAAAATACCAGCTTCTAGCTAAGAGCTGGGTAGGCACTGTACATGATTCAGCCAACCATCACCAGGGTCACATAATGTTTTCAGACATGGAGTTTTCGAATGTTTATTATATAACAATTGTACATTAATGTTTCTCACTGTTGCTAGGGACAAAGGTTGCAGTGAACTGTTTACAAAAGCTTAAATGTTTGCTTAATTGAACCTGTAACATGTTCAAGGGGATAATTAACCATCTTTAAAGGGTGAATGATATTGTCAGTTAATTTTAACATCCCCACTCATGGCAGCAAGGGCTGTCTGTTTAACCTATATATGGCTTATACAGTATTTCATTTAACAAATTCAGTGTACTATGGTGCTGTTAAATTGTCTTGTGAACCCCTGTGTTGTATCAAGGTTTGGGAGCATTCAGACTCCTATATTGTAATAATGAAGTAGTGACTTTGGCTTTGAACCATGATGTATGCCTGCCAGAAGGTTTTATTATATGTAACGTTTTACATTAAACTTTAATAAATTATAAATTAAAACAAAGTCACAGTGTATCTACATTTTCATTATTCCCAGCTGGAGATCATACACCTCTACTGCAATGTATAAATATGTTAAATATTTAGTTCTTTACCACTTCATTTGCATTTTTATGTGTTCTATGAATCTACATACTCAGTGTTTGAAAACTATGGGCCAGATATTCAAAGCTTTACGCGGTGCACAAACCGCTTGCACGGGTTTAGTGCGGGATTAGCATGGGTCTACCATATTCAAAAGGCCAAATAGCATGCACAAACCGCATTAGCGCCGGGCAAGCCATAATTACATGCAAGGGGCAAAGTGAACATGAATACAGGCTCTATGAGATATTCAGTGACTAGCGCTGTGCTAAGGTGTTTAGTGCAACTTAGAACGACCCTTAGCACGGTACATATTACTGCCCAGGAAAAGCTGGTCTTAACCCTGGGCAAACAGCTTTGCATGACAATGTTGCTTTGCGCGGTGTTTACGTGGTTTGCGTGACCCTAACATATGATTATGATACTTAGAAAATGACAGACATAGAGGATACATGCTGCTCACTGATGGCACCACCATGATGCCAACAGCTGCCACCAGTCCCAGCCAAGCACATGCAGTAAGGGGTGATCTAGCCCACAGGGACATCATGGTAATGTGGTCATACAGCACATACCTGCAGACCATATGTCTGTGGTGACCAACAGATGCTAGCACACACATGCAGCACTGTGGGCATGGTGACCATTGAGGGGAGGGTGTACGGGTGGCCAGACCTCACCACAGCCCAGGTGTGGCCACAAGGCTTGGACACCATGCAGTGCATATGGGCCAGTAGTGGGAATACCCCACCACCTGTGTGCCTGCTGGAACTTACGTGCCCCCACAACCACATACCGCACAAGTGTACAGATGCCACAGCACACACAGCTGGCCATGTATATGTCACTGTGAGCATCCCATGCCACAGGTGCAGCAACTGTGGATCACACAACAGCATAACAGTACTGTCCACTGTCAGTAATCTCTTGCAAGCTGGGCCTGTCGCTGGTACAGTGCAGTGGTCATCACTGCCCTACATACCATAGGCATTGTCATGTCCCTCACACTACCAGCCCCCTTGCTACAGTAGTGTCTGCTGTGCACTGTAGCATGACCTACAGTGTGACAGTTGCATGCAGCACCACCACCACATGTGCCTATGCTGTGTTGCCCTCTGGGGTACGATAAGCTATGCTATGCTGTACTGTACACATGTAGCCTGCAGCTATCATCATGCACTGCCTGACTGACCTACAGGTGGAGCTGCAGTCGGACCTGGCCAGCCCCTATACTGCCAGGCTGACCTACAGGTGGAGCTGTGGAACCCTGCAGTAACGTTGGGCAAACTGCATTCAAATCAGGGCATAATGGGATGCTAATATGGCTGTTTGCCCAGAGACTACCAAAGTAGGCTCATTTGCATGTCACTTTTGAATATGGCAAAGTTTAGCACCGGGCAAACGTGTTTGCACCAGGCAAACAGCTTAGCTCCGCATTAACCCCATGCTAACGCGTTAAGTCTGAGCAAACAGTTCAGGGAATATTATACTGTCTTGCACACTGTACTTTCCCATAGGCTGCTCCCTGCAGCTGTACTGGGTCCACGAATTTGCTGGAACACACATTGGCCACATAGGTTGCCTCTACCTAACTTCACGTTGCTGTGCACTGTGTTGCTGTTGTGGTCGGCACTTCCTGGTTGCTATATTCAGAGCTGTCTTATTACAGGGCTACATTTGCCCTGCACTCCCAGCCCAGTTTGCCTGGCCTCATTCCCATGTTATATTCAGAGGCTGTTTGCCCAGGGCTATTCCTTTTGAATATAGCTTGCTTTGTGCTCCTGGCTAACTTTGTCCGCTGAGCAGTGCTAATTTAGCCCCGGAGGAAAGTTTTGAATATCTGGCCCTATGTTTCTAACTTTATGTGATATACAATGTTATCACAACACCATCAGTGCCACTGTTTCTCCTTCTGTTTTTATTGTATGGTACTGTGCATGTACAAGTGAAAGGTGCACGTGAAGTGACTTATGCTGGCCACTTGGCTTAGAATGGTTGTGGAGAAAGACAGCTGAGAATGGAAGCAAAAGTAGAGAAACAGAGGCAACTTGGGCAAAGTAGTCCCCCTGGAATAGAAATGTCAGGACAAGGAGCAGAAGAAAGGTCAGTTTTAGAGAAGGAATTTGCTGATGCTCTTCCACTGGAGAGTTTCTAAATGTAGTTGATACCAGGGTATCTGGAACTCTTTGACAAGCACTTGGTCATCACTTTGTATTCTGGGATTTTGTAAAGGATGTTCAAATTGTTTAGTAATGTTTAATGAACTGCTGTCTCCTTTCATTACATGAGCATTAGATTGAATAAAAAAAACTCTGACAAATTGTTTTCACTTCTTAGACTTCAGACTGCATTCATGTTTGTCAGTATGTCACCTTTTGTGCCTATGGATTAGGGACAGGCAGAATTGTTCTAAAAAATAAAAAGTAACCTCCAGATATTAGCTAATTCTAAAATGTTGAACAACAACAACAACAAAAAAATGCTCCCCTCAAATGACAATGGCACACAAACGTAACACCCTCTTCAGTCAGTAGATCCTTGACTAGGTTTACCATGCTGTATAATCAAATTTTGTTACTATCTTACAATATGGTTTTAAACGCACAACCCCAGTGTGCCACAACATCCAATTTAAAGACATGACTGTGGCCATCCTGCACAGACCAGTCAACTTCTTGCACTGTCTTTATACTCAGCACAGTGCAGTGGACACAGAAGGCTGCACTCATCACACCCATGCCAGACAACACAGCAGCAGTGCCTCAGCACAAGCCCAGAATACCATGCGGATAGCATGGAAATGCAAGCCACAGGCCCATGTGTGTGCCCCCTCATACAGACCTGGCCATAGACAGTAGGGTGTGTGGGCAAGCAACATCTGGATGGTGATTGATACATCTGAAATGCACCCAGGTGGCATCACTGTGTCCTACCATGGCTGCCACAGACATGTGGGCTGCCAAGCCCATGACGGGTGACCCCCTCTGGGGTGGCAACCTCCTCAGCAGGAGACCCAACTGCACTAGCAGGGGTAGACCCTCGAGACCATGATCGTGTGCTTATGGGTGTCTCGTTCCCGAAGTTCAGATGGGACCTAGGGGTGTTGGGAATACCTGAGGTAGGGGATGGCATCAGAAGCAATGGGGCCATGTGACACTATAAGTGCTGGTGCCACTACATGGGGTGTGGCAGGCACTCCTGCATCCATGGAGTGCAAGGGCAGCACAGCCTGCCTTGATAGGCTGTGCTATCCTCTCAAGCCTGTGGTCATGTCCTTCCACAGTTGACGAATATCACCAACCACTTCCACCTGGAGTTGTTTCTCACCAACCAACCAGCAGTGCCCTGCAGATGCATGGTCATCCATGATGCCCACCTGCACATGCAGGTCCTGACATGCCTCCCTGAGCATGCTCTGATGCTCCACAGAGGCCTGCAGGAGACGGTGTGCTCATCAAGCCTGTCAGCAGGGGACCTGTCCTGTGGGGGACGCTGATTGGTGGGTGGTGTAACAGCCTGCAGTGCAACATCCACAGCCTGTGGACGATGCACAGCTAGCCACTGTTCAGATGGGGACTGTGCATGGGCAGGCAGAGTGGGACCTTGTACAGGTGCATCATGTACACGGGTGGCACTTTGCTGCTGCACAATGCCCTGCAGCACCAGGGTGACAGCCGAAGTCCCCACAACCACACCCCCAACCTGGCCGCCCACAACTGCTGCAGGTGTGGTCATTGGTGGGGCAACCTGGCTGAGGATGTGTAGGGTGCCCCACCCTGTCTATTGCTTCCCAAGTGGTCACCTGCACTGTAGCAATGGCACCGATGTGTGTTGTCAACACAAACTGTGTGGCATCATCCTCATCATCATCCTCCATGACCGAGGCTAGCACCGTGAGATCATCAGGCAAATTTAAGTCAGGCAGGGTGTTCAGACCCACAAAACTCAAGAGGTTCTGGAACATGTGTGCCCTGTCTGCACCTGCCACTATCCTGGCCAATGTCGATGGCCTGGGTTCTTCTTCCAAGTCCTCCTCTGGATCCTCCACCTGTGGGACATGCCCCACAGCTCCCCTGAGGTGTGATGGTGCTGTAAGGCAGACATACATGCATGGTCAGGGTGACATGTCCATGGTTGTCCATTGACTGGTATACATGGGGCCATGTACTATGAAGCACAGTTGTGCGGGCACTGCCACACATAGCATGTACCGGCACTGTGACCTGTGTAACCCACACCACTGTGTGTTGCATGCAGTGCATGCCACAGGGCTAGGCACGCACTGTTCTGTGACGTGGGCAGCCACTGGGCCATGGCTGTGCACGTCCCCCCCCCGGCCAGGGGCACTGCAGCCTGCATTTGGGCACACCGGCAACAGTGACTAGCTACTGTAGTGCATTGCACCGTCATGTGTGGTGGACGTACATGGACATAGCACATGTACACAGGTGGGCAGTGACCACCACTGGTCACCCCATCCCAGCAGGCTAATGTCCCTGGTGACACAGCCTGACACGGTAGCACACACGGGTTGCAAGGGGGACACTGCATGCCCAAGGGGGAGTACGTACAATGGTGGATACCCGTCACAGTGGCATGGCCACACAGTGTGCATCCATGTGTGGCATGCTCTGCACACCCAGGATCACAGCACAAAGTCATACAGACATTGTGACACATGCATACTCACAATGCTGTGCAGGGCCTCCGCCAGTCTGGAACCCACCTCCAGGGACACCCTCCACAGATACATGGGACAGAGTGGATGTGAGCAGCACCTCACATGATGTCAGTGGTGACATGGTGCATGACCCACCACCTGTGGCATGCAGGGATGTCCGCATGGTGGCCAGGCACTCCCTGGCCCTGTTCTACTTGCTGTTCATCCACTTCATGCTCTCCTGGGGAGTGTGGTTGTATGCTCCATGGGCATTCTCAGCCCGTGCCACCACATCCCATCCCTGTGTCCTCTCCTGCCATGTGCCTGTCTTCCCTTACAGGAGGTCCTCCATCTGGACATAGGCCTCGACTAGGGCCCCCAGCTCATCATCCGTGAAGTTCAGATGTCTCCTCCATCTCACCTCCTCCTCTTTTGCTGTACTTGTGCCTGTGAGGTGGAAGTGTGACAGGTGTTAGCACAGTACACAGTCCTAATGCACTGCTCCCAGGCATGGTGTCTTCCTGGCCAGACACCCATCAACAGTGTAGCCACGAAAAACAAACCTCCAAGGTGCTGTACCTGCTGGTCACCAGTGGTGTGCTGTGGTGCAGAGCAGTCCATTTATGGCTCAGCACATGCACACGAGGGTCTGTGCAGCCTGTAATGAGATGCTTATGTGGAGGCTTGTGCTGTGATTGGGCAATGGGGAAATTTGCTTATCCTGGCTGAATATAGCAGTGTTGCACCCAGCCCATCTAAATTTGATTCACGTATGTATTTGTGCCGCATACTTCTGCATAGCGCATCTCTGCACGATGCTATGTGGTGGGGCATGCTCTGTGACGTTGTATGATGCATGTCCATGACATTGCATGATGCCTTTGGCTGCATGTGTGGCAAGTTGCAACTGTTCCAAGACAGCCACCAGTCCAGTTGTGCATGTGCAATGCGTGATGACATGATCCTGTCCTCCCTCCCCACATTGCGGCACTGCGTATGCTCAGTGTTGCACAATAGTCTGTGTACCATGCATTGACATTGCAGATCTCTGTGCTGCGCAGGCTGTCGCATGAATGCCTATCATTAATCAGCTGCGAGCAGGCCATACAGTGTGCAGTGCTGCATGCTGCAACACAGACTGTTAGTAGGCACACTATTATGACCATGGCACATGCAGGGGCATCTGGGTCACGGGCACTCAATTGGAGTGACGCAGAGCTGGCCAACCTTGTGGCATTGGTGCAGCTGTTGAGGACCAGCTTTTTGGGAGGCAAGGGCTCAGGTCTGGGCTAGAGTTGCTGACAGGCTTGTGAGAAGGATGAGGGTGCCTCACACTGGTGAACAGTACAGACACTGCTTTGGGGATTTGCCAGGGTGAAGCTGTTCCAAGAAGTACAGCCCTACTTGCACATCAGCAAACTGGTGATATTAGGCAGTGACCTTAATTGTGGACTATCACAGGGGGCTAGAGGAGGTAACACCACCAAAATATATTGTGATACTGCCTGTATAAAACACATTTTAGCGGTAGCGAATTTGCAAGACTGTTTTCAGCCTGTACAGAACAAAGCCAGTGCTACATTTTTAAAGGACCCTTGGCAAACTCAAACTGACTTTTTGTTTTTGTTCAAAAAAGTTCAACATTGTGAAGCACACACAATAGCAGTGGAAACATCTGATCAGCTGTGCAAGGCAAATGCAAAATAGGTCCTCAACCCCCGCTCCAGATTGTGGAGATTAAATACAACATTTCTAGATAACCCAGAGATCTTAAAATGGCGGACTGTTGCATTTTTTGCAAGATGGCCAGTCCTTAGTCCATATGATGAATTGAAAAGTGGTTGAAAGATTCCAAAATAGGTTTAGGAAAGTTCTTCCAGAAGGAGGTTAAGAGATTTACAGACAATTACTTAAATTATTTAACATCTAGATATCATTTTCAGAAGCTTATTTCTGGAATGTATGCATCAGGTATTGATCTGACAGCCCAAATTAATAATATTAAACAAACTATGAAGCAATTTCTATATAACACAGCAACATCACTTGCCCAAGAAGTGAGATTTGGAATGGAAGGGAAACACCAAGCCCTAGATGAATTCAAAGCCTGCAAAGAAAGATTAGAAAGGCAGGTCATGCCAGAGGTCTGCAGGAATGAAGATAAATGACCTACTTTCGACATGCATAACATGATTAATATAGCTTGTGATTAGGTTTTGAAAATGTTTGGAGCACAGAGACCCTCAGTAATGCCTCCCAAAAAGTTTCAGGAATTTAGAATACCTTCCATTTCACAGAGCCTACTACAAAACCTAGTTGCACCGATTGAATTAACAGAAGCAGAAACAGCTACAAAGACATTAGGTAACAATACAACACCTGGGTTAGATGGCATACTGCCTGAATTTTATAAAAAAAAGATTTATAGACAGTCTGGCTCTTACCCTACAGATTATTTTTAACCAAAGCTTAACCACAGGAAATTTGCCTCAGTCTATGACTCAGGCAATAAGGATTTTTTTCTGTACAAAAAAAGGTGACAAAACATTATTTCAAAATTGGAGACCTTTATGCTTCCTAAACAGAGGCATTAAAATGTTATCCAAAATTCTTGCTACCATGCTAGCTCAGGTATCCTCCTTTCTGATAATACCCTTTCAAACCTGTATAGTCCCAGATTGTCTGATACAAGATAATCTGATTATTGTAAGAGAACTTCTGGAAAGAGGAAAGAATAAGTAAAGTCTGTGTTTTTTTATCTCATTAGATCAGGAAAAAGCATATGATGGAGTAATACATACATACCATTTCCATGTTCTCAAGTTATATGGTATTCAAGGCACATTCATTGCCTGGGTAACATTATTATATAGACATGCGGATATGTTACCATACATTAATTCCTGGAAAGGGCCAGCAATTGCAGTAAAAAGAGGTGTAAAGCAAGGATGTCCATTAAGCCCCATTATGTACACCTTCATCTTAGATCTACTACTCTGTCTCATCCACACTAATACAGCCATATGAGGTATACACATAACCCCAGTCTCCAGGGAAATAAAACATTAACATATCCAGATGATGGGCCAGATACTCAAAACTTTGTGCTGTGCGCAAACCGTTTGCACAGGGTTAGTGCGGGTCCACTAAATTCAAAAGGTCAAATAGCATGCGCAAACTGCATTAGTGCCGGGCAAAATTATAATGTATGTAAGGGGCAAACTGAGGGTGTGTGTACATGAATATAGGCGCAATGCTATATCCAGCAAATAGCACCATGCAAAGTGTTTTTGCGCAACTTATTACAACACTTTGCGAGGTGCAAATTACCACCCAGGAAAAGGTAGTCTTAACTCTGGGCAAACCAGCTTTGCGTGACTTTGTGGCTTTGCGTGGATTTGCCCAACTTTTGCTCGGCTTTGTGTGACCCTAATCAGTAAGTATGACACTTAGAAATAAGCCAGACAGAGAGGAAACATGCTGCTCATGGATGGCATCCATATGATGCCATCATCTGCCACCAGTCCCAGCCATGCCAGGCAGTAAGTGGTGACCTGGCTCCCAGTGGACTCCATGGAGGTGCGACCATACAGCACACACCTGCAGATCACCCTTCGTTGGACACCAACAGATGCCAGCACACACATGCAGCACTGTGGGCATGGAGGGTACTGAGGGGAGGGTGTACAAGTGGCCAGGCTGCACCACAGACTGGGTACATCCACAAGGCTGGGACAAGTCACACAGTGCAAATGGGCCAGTGTTGAGAATACCCCAACATCAGTGTGCCTATCTGATAGTATGTTCCCCCCCAGATACGTGCCGCACATCTGTACATACACCACAGCACACAAAGCCAGCTGTGTATATGTCTCTGTGAGCATCCCATACCAGTGGTGCAGTGTCTGTGGGTCACACAACAGCATAACAGTAATGTTCACTGTCAGTAAACTCCTGCAAGTTGGGCCTGTCACTGTTTACAGTGCAGTGGTCCTCACTGCCCTACACATCATAGGCATTGCTGTGTCCCTCACACTACTGTCCCCTTGCTACTGTAGTGTCTGCTGTGCTCTGTAGCACAAACTACAGTTTGACAATTGCATGCAGCACCACCACCTGCCCCTGTGTTGTATTGCCGCATGGGGCACAATATTCTGTGCTGTACTATACAAATGTAGCCTGCATCTACCACCATACACTGCAAGAAATGACCTACAGATGGAGCTGTGGACAGGCCCAGCCAACCCCTGTACTTCCATGCTGACTAACAGGTGGAGCTGTGGGAAGACCCAGCCAGACCCTGTACTTCCAAACTGAGCTACAGCTGGAGCTGTGGGACCCTACAATAGCGCTGGGCAAACTGCATGCAAATCAGATCATAATGAGATGCTAATCTGGATGTTTACCCACAGACTACCTAAGTAGGCTCATTTGCACATCACTTTTGAATATGGCAAAGTTTTGCCCTGGGCAAATGTGATTTCATTGGGTAAATAGCTTAGCTCCTTGCTAAACCTGCACAAATGTGTTTGCGCTGTGCAAACATTTCAGAAACATTGTACATTTCTGCACAATGTAATTTCACATGTGCTGCTGCTTGCAGCTTTACTGATTCCACTCCTTTGCTGGCACACACATTGGCCACATAGTTCACCTTTACCTTTCTTCATGTCGCTGTGAACTGGGATGCTGTTGTGGTTTGCACTTCCTGGTTGCTATATTCAGAGCAGTCTTATTCCCAGGCTATTTTTGCACTGCACTCCTAGCCCGGTTTGACCGGCTTCCTTAGCATGCTATATTCAGCAGGTTTAGCACTGGGTCTATCCCTTTTGAATATAGCAGGTTATTGGTTCTGGGCTAAGTTAGCACACTGGGCAGTGCTAATATAGCCCTGGGGCAAAGTTTTTTATATCTGGCCTGATGTCTGCATAACAGTAGACAGTCAAGAGGCAGGGGTAGCAGTACAAAGGATATTGGAAGAATATTCCAAGTCACAGGGGCCAGATATTCAAAGCCTTGGACTGGGTGCAAATTGGTAGTGCCGGATTGGCCCTGCAATTGCACCTGGCTGCAATATTCAAAAGCCCACTTAGCACTGGCACAATGTGTTAGTGTCAGTGCTAAAAAATAATTTATGCAGGGGACCGAGAGGGGGTGGGGACATGCAAAGGAGCACAGTGCTATATTTAAAAAGGATAGCTCCATGCAATGGGTGGTAGCACCACATGTAGTGTGCAACAATTACCACCATTGAAAAGGTGGTGGCAATGCTGTGCAAAGATGGCTAGGTGATGTTTCCTCTATCCCCGACACAGTGTGTCAATACAGCACACAGAGACCCTGGTAGACACCCCCAGCCCCAATCTCTGATCCCCCACACAGTGTGTCAATGCAACACACATAGTCCATGGTAGTCTAGTGTCCAGGTGTCCCCCCCGCCTGCACCGATCCCCAACACATGATGTACATAGTACCGGTCACTACCCTGGTAGTGTAGTGCCCCTCGCCCCATTAGCCCTAATCTCCAATCAATTTGTATCACTCCTTGCTGGCATGCCAGGTACCACACCAGTATTGTAGGATTCTCAGTATCATAGTACCACACAGTGCTAATGCCTGCTATCACAGGGGTTGGGGGGGTGAGGAGTCGGGGGCTGGTACTGCCTGACCAATGCTCAGTTTGCTGAGTGTATCTCTCCATCTCTGAGTGGTGCTGTCTGGCTGCACTGTATTAATACCAGGGCTGAATGCATACTAATGAGGTCTACGGGAATGGTACTGTACTCCCTGGGTCCCCCTGTCAGCTGCCTTTGATTGCACCATCCCTGCACAGTGAATGCCACCCACAAACCCTGACATGACACTAGAGAGAAAGTCAGCGGGTACTAGCCATGTGTGTCTCACTCTGTAAATACCTGTAGCTGTGCCAGGTTCCCGCACCCACTCGGTCGCTTGCACACTCGGTGTCCCAGGTGCAGCAGCAGTCCCCCACGATCGCTCACTATGACAACACTCATTTGGCCATAGCTGTTCCAGTACTCAATATCTCCCGAGTGGCTGAAAGAGAGGGAGCAGTCACCCCCTGGGTGCTCAACAGCACAGCGCTCATTTGCCTTGAATGGCGTAAGCAGCCCAAACACAGAAGAGCAAAGGAACAATGAACGCATTCCCGGTAGAAAGGTCCAGATGCATGGGTCATGTGAGACAGGGAGAGAGTGAGAATGTGAGCCACATGGTGCCATCTGCAGTGTTTCAAGATAATGGTAGTAAGAGTTCCCCAATTGGGGGACAGTGCAGCAGCAGCTGCCTGGGATTGCTCATTAGAGCAGCACACAGCACTCACTGTTCCTCGAGTGGCCGACAGTGCAGAAGCAGGAGCCCCTGGTTATTGAGCAGAACAGCGCTCATTTGCCCCTAAGCAGCCCAGACAGTGAAGACAGCAGGAATGCATTCCGGAAGAGAGGAACAAATGCATAGGGAGTGAGGGTGAGAGAATGAGATTTATACAATAGGAGTGAAGATGTCATTAAATAGATACCCATAAAATCACATCTGCTCTATAACTAAACAATGACATATCCACACTGGAATAACTGAAAACTAACTGATGTGTGGATAAGGTCACAAGTAAAATAACCCACTCCAGATACATCACCTTCTACTCAGCTAAATTGTTCCCTAAACACATTTACTATTATTTAAAACAGCTGATATTACCACGTATCTCTTGTGCACTGCAGAAAATGGCCTGAAATCTATCGAGCAACAAGCCAAAGCAGTCACAGCTAAAACTGAAAAACAAAAAAGGAAGAAAACTAAGAGTAAAAAACATACCGGTTTACTTCTCTTAAAAAAAATGGACTGATAAAGCAAAACGAACATGGCAACACACAGAAATATTTCAATGACCCCGGATTTACAAGACAAAATCCTGTACCTTTGTACTCAATATGAAAATGACCAGGAGCAGCTGTTAGATCCTGAAGACACACAAGAAATGATGAGATAACATGCAGTAGAACAACAATGTGGCTTACACATTTGTCAAACGTCAGATGATAACTACTTTATCACTGAATTTATTCAAAGCACAAAAAATACTAATACAAAAAAGAAGACAAACTTGGACATACAAAACTTTAAATTTTATTTAGAAAAGGAAAGGAATATCCAAACAGAAATACATCAACTACTGCCTGAACAACTTGACACTTTCCTATCTCAATATTTAATTTCATGTAAAATAAGAGATGGAATACCATATGAACTGCTCACTGTAAAGTCAATATTTCAATGTATTGAATGCCACTTCAAAATAAAACAATATCCCGAATCATTTACTTGTTCTGGAAAGTTTATCAAAACAAGAGAAGTACTAGAAGCTAAACAAAAATTCTAAAAGACCAAGGAAAAGGAAACTGACCGATGGGTGCAGACAAGATAACTGATGATATACTGGAAGAACTGTATAATAAAAAGCAACTAGGACCACATGGACCCCAATCCCTTTTAAATACAATGGTTATTACTGTTACTTTATATTTTGCAGTGTGTGGCAGTACAGAAACTCGAACTTTAAAGTGGGGAGACATAAAATTGAAAACCAATGAATCTGGAAAATGATTCCTAGAGTTTACAGCTGAAAGACACACAAAAACCAGATTGGTAATCAACCCGAAAAACATTTGTAAACTCAAACCCAAAGCTTATGAGACCAAACAAGAAAACAAATGACCTGTGATGAATTACATAATATATTGAGCTAGATAGCCACACAAGTCCTTACAAGATAACTCACCTTTCTTTCTCACAGTTACCTATCAGCCTAAATCTGAAATACCAGTCACTTGGTACAAAAACCAACCACTGGGAATAAATACCATCAGAAACATTGTAAAAAATATGTTCACAAAAGCTGGAATACAAACTAATAAAAAACAAAGTAATCACTCCACCCATAAGCACTTGATCCAAAAATTAACCGACAATGGGATACCCGCTACAGAAGTAATACAAATCTTGGGACATAGAAACCTTCAATCTGTTAATGATTATTGCCAAATAAATGAAAATAACAACTGGAAATCTCAAACATACTCAGCTGTGAAACGAATCTTCCAGCTCCACATCCCAAATACCACAGCAGAACACAAATTCGAACCAAGTAAAGAAGGAAGAAAGAAATGCACAATGGGAGAAACCATCAACCTCTCAAGCAACAGTTACTCAAACTACCTCAACAAATAAAATGTGTGATTTCTCAAGACGTGCTGGCAGCCTACTTCTCGAATACTACCATAAATGTGAAGCACATCACCTTCAACCTAATTCACGGTACACATAAAATCTAAAGTAAATAAACCCTACAGAAATAAATCACCTTACTAATATTTTACATTTTCTCTCTTCCACAGGTGATACATACAAGTAACTGCCAAACCAGAGACCAAGAGTGATTGACACGGACAGAGACTCTAACTAAAAGCAACACAGAATATGACAGACTCCAAAAAAAAAAAAATTACAGAAGAAATAAACCTTGTACAGTACTAAAGCACTGACAAATGCACTAATATCACAAAATAAAACCCTAATAACACTGCTGAATGTAAAAAGCAGATATCCCACGCAGAAATTAAGTCGTCCCTGTAAAAGTATAAATACATACCTGTTATAATGAAGCAGTGGAAAATATCCCATAATAAAAAAATAAAATGGAACACATAAAAAACAAGAAATCAAATACGTGATCCACCCAAAAGCATTCCAAACCTCGAAATGTGATAATCCCAACCCTGCAACAATGGCACTCAATCAAAATGCATAAAAGCCTGGCATCATCAGTAACTAGGTAAATACTCTCAAGCAACAGAAAATAAACTAACCTGTAGAAAAGCAAAACGTTACACACCCGGAAAAAGTCAAAAGAAACATCGCCGTAAATAAACCCTTTACATACAACATAGAGAAATAAACTATAAACTTAAATTTTACAGCAAAACACACTCGGGGCCCCTATTGTATAAACAGCATACATGATATGCGGCTCTGAGGAATATGGTAGATATCTGGATTCGTGCAGACTGACTTGGATAATATCACTCATGGCTCCACCACTCATGATATTATCCAAGGTCACTCTGCACTAATGCAAATATCTACCATATTTCACAGTCGCCCATCATGTGTCATATATATATATATATATATATATATATATATATATATATATAGATATGACATGGCTAGAGTAAATATCATATTTATCTTCACCGAGGCCAATGATATCATGATATCTCATGAGTGGCGAAGCGCGGGTGGATATCTTGATTTCATTGGCCTCGAGTGAAGATAAATATGATATCTTCACTCAGGCCATGTCATGTTCTGTTTATATAACATGTGTTTTGGGCTTTTGTAGCATGATCCCTAAAGCACTCCCACCCCAAATCTTCAGCAACATCACAGATTCCATACTGTATTAAATAAATTATCTGGCTGATCCTGTAAATTTACAGTTTTTTTTTGAAATATCTATTTCATTGAGTTTAGTATTATTTGTATCAGCAGTGAATGAGAGATTTGAACGATTGTTTTCAGCGTTGACAGTCTCATACGCCTTGTTAGTGATCAGCGGTAAGATTATTGGTGTATTTCAGAGCTTTAAATATGTCTGTGCTTAAAGAAAATCCTTATTTTTATCTTCTCGATAACATGGTTTATCATGGACTGTTTTTCAATTAAAAGACGTTGGTGAAGTCTGAATCAGGACGAGTGTATGTTGCTAGCAACATACACTCACGCTTCCTTGTCCTGTTTTAAAGCGGACTACTCGCTCGCTGTGCTTTCGTTGGTAGAGACGGTCCCTTCTATTAAGTAAACCATGTTATCGGGAGATAAAAGCCAGGATTTTCTTTAAAGTACAGACACTTATTTTAAAGCTCTGGTACCAGTAATCTGCTCGTTTACATGCCGCTCGGTCACACTTCAGTTCGGGGGGAAAGTGAAAGTATTACAGGATTTTGTCGGTAGCACAGGGGGACAATCAACCAGGTACCTCTTTACATTATTTTATTTAATTACAAATGACGGCAGGATTAACCAGATAGCTTTGAGAGGTGTGTGTGTCTTTTTTTTTTTTGGGGGATGAAGCAGGAACTAGAGAGAGACTTCTCTGTAAAAGAGAGTGAAACATACTTTCACTTTCTTTGCAGTGATGTATAGGAACATAGAGATATCACCATGATGTATAGGAACATGGAGATATCATTGATATCTTCACTGCCTATCTGAGATATCACTTTTTATCCCCACATTTATCCCAAAACATATGGGCCCAGATATTCAAACTGCTCCCAAAATGTGCCCAACAGCAGGAGCAAGCACAATTCAATTGCGCATATGCGCAACAGACACGATATTCAAACATGGAGCAAAACAAATTGCGCAAGCAGCCAATGTCTGAATATCACACAAACTGCGCCATAGCGCAACCAGGAAGGGGAAGCTGAGCAGAAAGGTTGCGCCATAGTGCAACAAGGCCAGCCCAGCTGAGCAGTCCAGAGGTGCCATAGCGCAAGCAGAGCCCCCCCCCAGCAGAGCAATGGAACTGCACAACCAGGGAGGCAGGCTGGGGCCCACTGCCAGCCATGCCACACATGGGCACAGGAACACACTGCAGAACCAACAAGACCTGCACACCCCAAGCACAGCATCACTGGGGTGGGACGGATGATCCACTGGCCCATGGGGACAAGCCAACAAAGCACAGCAGGGCCATGATGCCCCAGCACAACCACTGGCAGGCTGAGACTGCCACACACAGGGTTGACAACCACAGTGCACATCAGCCCCCGTATGCACAGCACACCCTGCACCGTGACCCCAAGACACCACCCATGTGCAGTGACTGGCACTGCAGGAAACACCATGCATCCCCCGCACACGCCAACCTCGTGTAGCAGAGAACCATACAAGCCAGACCCACCCTGTGCACCCAGCAGTGGGTGGCAGCAGATGGCAAGACCAACAGAAAGTCACTGCTACACTGGAGACACCTCTCCATGCACACACACACACACACACACACACACACCCAGGACCATACCACCCCAGATGGCATGCACACCACTGCAACTGAGCAACCATAGCCAGCTGCAAATCAGAGACCACCACAGTATTCATATCAAAATATATATATATTCAAACAATGGAAAGTATAACATGAACAACAACAAAACTATTTACAAGAGGGGGGGTAGGGGTACAAGGTAGGGGTGGGCAAGGGTAGGATAAACAACCTGGAGAGGGAAGGCAGGGTGGAGGATGGGTGAAGTGGGAAGGAAGCCGGCCTAAGGCCTAGCAGGCTGGTCCTCTGCTGCCTGGTGCCATCTTGCTTAGCTGTGCCTCCTCCATAGCTCATGGCGCTGCATATCCTGGAGGATGGTCCGGTTTTCCAGGGACACCTGGGTCAGCTGGTGCAGTGCCCGCTCAATTCTGCAGAGCACAATGAGGCCTAGGAAAAGGGAACACAGTCAATGGCTGTGACTGACCACAACCCTGAACACCACCCAACCTGCAAGCCATATAGCCCAATGTCCCACACCTGTGATGGTATGCACCCACCCACAGTGACTATGCACATGACAAGCCCAACCAGGCGGCACCAGCTATGTGCACCACTGCACAAACACACTGCCCATGTCCATCACACCACAAACAAGGCTGTCAAGTGACGTGGCAATGTGGTGCGATGCCAGTTCCACAGCCATGTGCCCAGTGCATGCATGGACCACCAGTGACGCACACACAGACGTGCAGTGACACTGGACAGTGATGAATGTCGCCTGTGTCATGCATGGTTGTGTTGTGCATGGCTGGTGGTCATGCCCACCCCCTCCAGCATGCAATAGCATCCATGATGTAATGATACTCACACTCCGCAAGCAGCTGTGGCTGCTGCTGCTGCTGCTGTGGCCCACCCCTCGCAGCACCACCGACTGCCACCGGGGCCCTGCCATGGCCCTCCTCATCCCGTGCCTGCATCCTCTCTGCCTGGCCTGTGGGAGACAAATGTTGAGAAAAACATCAGTGTGACTCCAAAGCAGACTGCCCCCTGCCCCAGTGAGAGTGCCTGCCCACACAGCCAGACCCATGCATCTCACACCTGCACACACTGACACAGCCAACCATGTCAGAGGCATCACCCATGCACAGCCACCAAAACACACTCACACCCCTACGGAGAATACAGGTGCATAGATGGTACACCCACCTGGCCTAGGCACAACGCCCCTCCTGGCACGTGACCGTAGCCTGTCATGCAACTCCGGCTCCCTCCTGTGGAGGTCACTGTACCTGTGCCAGCACTGCTCAGCAGACCGGTGCCGCCCTGTGACCCCCACCAGGTCATTGGCCACCTGCAGCCAGACCTGGGTTCGAGCCATGGTGAGGGGCTCCTCCCCATACAGTGCCCCATAGTGGGGCTCTACCAGGGCCACCAGGTTGGCCACCTCCACTGGGCTCCATTGGGGTGCCCTCCTGCCTGCCATGGTTGTAGTGTTACAGCAGGCAATATGGCGCCCCACAGCATGGCAACCCCACGTGGAAATGTTGTGCAATAGACCACCATAGGTTCCAATCGCGCTGTTCGTACAGCGCCGTCAGTTCACATAGCGCTGTCACCAGACAGCGCAATAGGGCCGTACACATGGCAGCCGAACAGTGCCAGGGGGCAAAGATCGGACACCAGGTCAGGGGTCTTTGACGCAAGACCACGCACAGCGCCATCTGACGTCTACACATCCTGCGCGACCGACCACCTGTGAGCCAGTGCCACAGTGGACTATTGCGCAGTACTGCCACAGCACCATATAGTGCCCAGTGCTGTAGCGCCACTGGCACAATGGTGGCCATGGCCTGAATTGCCAACTGCGCACAGCATGTCATCAGCGCGGCAGACGTCTGCATAAGCTACCTGGGCATGCGCAATGCAGTGTACCGCACAGTCACAGATCTGTGCTATTGGCTCAGCCGGCTCAACTGTATTGCGGTGCCGCAATGGCGTGATATTCAGCCGACATGCAAATCATCCGATCAGCCATTCAAAGGTGCAGTGGCGCGATTTGCATCTCATTACAGTTGCTCCACTCTAATTTGCATGCATTGCGTATAAATGTGCGACATTGGGCTGCGCTGGCCAGATTTGGTTACTGCAGGTGAGAGGTGGGTTGCATGCTGTGGGATGTTCTGGACAATGGGCATGGGATAACGCTTAGACTGCACAGTGACAGGTGTCCACTTCCACCCATACAGATCGCCATGACTGAGCAGAGCCAAGGTGAGGGGTGAGGATGGTGGGCGAAGAGGAGGAGGCCCAATCTCACCACGGCAGAGACTGAGGCCTCTTCCAGGTCTACCTGGAGGAGGAGTCACTGCTGAGTAGATGGCGGGCACCCTCAGTCTGTGCGGCTGCATGGGAGGGGGTAGCCCGGTCAGTGAACCTGCATGGAAGCCACCAGCGCTCCATGCAGGAATGCAAAAAGAAGATTGGGACAGACCACAGGAGGGTGAAGGAGAAGGTGGCAGCCCTCAGGGAGGCACGTGCTGGCACTGGCGGGGGCCAGCCAGCGGTGGTGGAGCTGACCCCGGCCGAGGACCGACTGGCTGCATCAATGCAGCACAGTGCCATTGAGGGCATACCAGGAGGTGGATTCCAGACAGGTGGAAGCCCATCACTGCACAGTATGACATGGTGGTGGTGTTGGGGGGGGAGGTTGTTCACATGCACTCACATGTCCTCTCTTTCTGTTACAGATCCTGTTCGTCTTCAGGGGATGGTGGTGGTGGGTCCAGGCAGTGAGGATGACCTGCTGGACATGGAGGAGGGTCCATCCACTTCGTCACCAGCCAGCATGCACTGCACCAGCATGCACGCTGGGCTGCCAACTCTGGTGTCGGTGAGTCGGTGGGGGTGCACAGCCTGTGTCTCAGCAGTCTGGCATGCAAGCATGCCAGCACGCTATGACTGTGGCTGTAGCACGTACCTGCACCATTGATGATGCAAAGACTGCAATGGGCAGTGACATGTGTGTGTCCCATGACGGACACACAGCAGGCCAGCATGTGCCCCTGGGCCTTGCTGGTTCCAACTTGTGTGCCAGCATGTCGGCACAGTCCTAGACTGTGCCTGTCAGCACTGGTGGGGCAGCACCAGTGGCTGTGAAGGTGTCTGGCACTGTTGCGGCCACAGCGGTGGAACGAGTGGCCCCTGGGGCACAGCGGTTGGAGGGGCAGCAGCAGCAGTCACCCACCAGGTCTGGGGGTACAGTGTCCAGCGGTGGCACATGCCCGCCGCCCTTTGATATGCCCATTTCTGGTCCTGGCGAACAGCACCCTCCCTCAAGGGGTGTTGTGCATCAGGACCTTCCACACTCTGGGGGACAGGATGCCGTTGTGGCAGAGTACCCATTGGACGAGCACACCCGCCTGCTGCAGGAATCAGTACAGCAGCAAAGGCGGGTTGCAACATCTGTGGAGGCACTGTGTGCAGCTGTGGAGTGGCACAGCAGGGAGTGTGCTCTGGACCGTGCAGAGATGGTCCATATGCGGATGGATGTGACCGCCGCCATTGACAGGCAGACCCAGGCATTGGTTGCTGTCGTGGCTGCATTGGGCACACACATGCAGGTGCTCCTGTACTGCACACCCCACACAGTACGCACTCCACTCCCTGTTCCCGGCATCATGCGACACCAGGCCTGTCGATGCCGGGTTCTGCTGTGGGCATCCCAAGCACCCCTGGTGCAGGTATGTTTGGCATCCTACAGACCCCACTGCGGACAAGGTCGCGATCGTGCAGTGGGACCCCTGGTGGTCTATCGGTGCCACCCCATGTGGCCCCTGCTCAGCCTGCCAGTGCTGTTGGGTCATGGTGGGGCCACCCACGCATCCACGGTGGCCGTGGAACAGTGCAACATGACTTACCTGTCTCCCAGTGCGGGGCCCTGTCAGCTGCTGCCCTGTGTGCACTATGCGTCATGGTGGGCAGTGCACTGGTGGGTGCCCTGCCCATCACGCCGACATACGGACCACCTGCACACCATCCCGACTGCTGTCCACAGGTGCATGTGCATGATGATGCCTGCATTGTACTGTACACCAAGGTGCAAGGGTGCCCAGCATCTGACACACGTGCTTGGACAGTACAGGTGGTGGGTGTGGTCTGTGGATCTGTGTGTTTGCCATGTCTGTTCCTGCTCTGCAGTGCACCTGCCCATGTATGCTTTGTGCCTGGTGTGTTTGTGTGTGTGTGTGTGTGTGTGCGTGTGTGTCCATATGACTGTTCGCCCCTCCCTGATGGTGTGTTTGTTTGCCTGGTCCCTTCCACCCCCCTTGCCGTCATGCACCCCTGGTGTGTTACTCTGTGTGCCTGTGGGTTGCACCAGGACAGTGTTGTTTGCACATGGCCCCTTGACTTACCTGTGTTGTGCATAATGCTCCTCCGTGATGGTGTCTCGGTGCAGCTGGGCCTGCCGGATCAGTCGGGGGTCCCGCCGTCCAAGGGGGGGGCTGTTCATCACCATCAACACCAGCGCCACTGGCATCCCCATCGCTGTCCCCCCTCTTCAACCTGTACGGCTATCCAACAGTCATTGGCCATGTTGTGCAGGATACAACAGGCCAGGAATATCCCACAAGCCTTTGAGGGGCTGTACTGTAGGGCACCGCCGGAGGTGTCTAGGCATCGGAAGCGTGCCTTGAGCATCCCAAACACCCGCTCAATGATGTTGCGTGTGGTGGCATATGCCTCATTATAGCGTTGCTGCGATGGGGTCATGGGGCACCGGTACGGTGTGAGCAGCCAGGGGAGTGGGTATCCGCTGTCACCTGTGTGGAGATAGTGGAGATCAGTCCCATGTTCAGGTCCATATTGCCCATATCCCTGTGTGCCACTACCATGGCACCTGTGGTATTCCCACCCTTGCCCTGAATTTGCATTTCCTACATGTGTACTCACCCACTAGATGGCTTGTGGGGATGTCCCCACTCTCGAATCAATGGCACAGTGTGGACTGATGCCATATAAAGGCATCATGTGCTCCGCCAGGGTGTGTGGCACAGACATTGATTATACGCCCAGTTGCATCACACACCACCTGGCAGTTGACACTGGTGAAGCCCTTTCTATTCATATATGCGGCCCCATCGGGGCCAGGTGGCATGCGAATGGCCACATGGGTGCAGTCTATGGCCTCTAGCATGCCAGGCATACGTGCTACCCTGTGGAATGCCTGCATGTTTGCTGTACGCTCTGCCGTGGTGCTGGGGAAATGGATGTGCTCCGCAGCATGTGGCAGCAGTGCGCTGAGGAATTGGGTGAGGATGCGTGATGTAGCCGACTGTGTGATGCCTGTGGTGTCCCCTGTTGGACTCTTGAAGGTGCCCGTGGTGAGCAGGCACATGCAGGCTGTCACCTTGGTTTCCACTGACAAAGCATGACTCCGTCATGAGGGTGCCTGCATCACATCACTGCACAGCTCACAGAGCCGCCTCAGTATTGCCCTGTTCAGGCGGTACCGGCCCACGATCTCTACATCTGTGTACAACTCAAAGCTGATGCGGGCACGGTACTGCCTGTTGGGGGCGTACTGCCGACGGGCCCATCCACGGCCATGTCCCCCTGCACCTTGCATTCTCACCCCCCCTCATTACAGCTTCCATGTGGAAGCTGCCACTGTCCATCTCCCTGGCTTGTGCCACAATTTCGGCTGATGTTGCTCTGTTACCCCCTGTCCTGACTGCTACTTCCACTGCACAGGGCACTCCCCCACTGGCCTCTGCAGCCTATGGCTCACACTGCTTCCCTTGCCTGCCCTGGCCTGTCACTGTCTGTCTTTCTCTCTTCCCACTTGGCATCCCTGTATGCTCTTGCGCCTCTTCCTTGAGCCTTTTTATTTTGGCTCATTTCCGCTGGGGCGCAACTTCCGGCTGGTCCGCTGTTGCGCATTGAGCAACTCTTTGGATATCGCATTGCGCTCTTTATGCATGGATCCACCCCCTTCAGTTGCGCATGCCGCCATTTGCATTGTGCTGTTGCTCAGCATGTTTTCGGAGGCGCAACTGCCTCCTGCTGAATATCGCAGAATGGCGCACTTTTGGACTTGCGCAGGCGCAACCCTATTGCGCATGGCGCAACCCTTTTGAATATCCCATCCCTGTTGTATAAATATATATATATATATATCTGTATATATGATTATTATTCTGCATAGAAATCACTAAAGTCAATATACCGATTGTACTCTCCACCTACTGTTATTGTGCACATTTAATAATTAAATGACACCTTATTGTGCACATTCAATATCGAAATAACCCTTTGTTGTGCACGTTCAATATTAAATTGAGTCCTTATTGTGCATGTTTGATATGCAAAGAGCCTTGTCCCTTGCAGCTCATGTCCACTCCGCTGATTTTCCCAAGTGTTTTCTGTCAGCTCAGTGAAAAGTACCTCACAGAAGTCAGAACTGCCATCACATCTCTTCTGGTAGCCACATCTCTAAAGAAAAAGAAACACAGGCATGCCAGCCAGGGCTCAATCAACTGCGGGCACCTCCAATAAAGTGTCAGAATGAGAACGATTTATTAATGAACAAGAAAATAAGCACACAGCAGAAAAAAACAGCACTGGATATGTGACTAGTAATCTCCTTTCTAATCAACAAAGATAAGACCAGAGACATAGCTGCTTGGCTGATCTGTAGCTGCTCTACATGCTCCTCTCAAATCCAGCTAAGATGTTCAGCAGCCTCCTGTGGACAAGCAAGGACACTCTTGCTAGTGCGAGGATTCAAACAAGGATGCAGCAGCTTAGTCCCACATGTCAGCACTTGCTTTCAAAATCTGAAAGCAGTTACCTGAACAGTAGCTCGTGGGAGGTTGCTCCTTGATACACAACAGGTCTAATAGTGTGAGTTGCAGTGTGTAACTCATTCTGAAGAATACACTCAAGATATAAATAAAAAGTAAAATTGGATCATAATGAAGACAGTTTTCATTCTGTGGTATAACATTTGGATATCTTTAGCAAATAGTCTGAAATGCTGTCTTTATGTCCTGTTATACCAAAGAAAAAAGGGTTGCATAGACAGGCTGGCAGCAATCATTCTGTTTACTCAGAAACACTGTCAATAAATATACTTCTGTTGGCAACAGTATAAAATCTGTTACAGCACAATCATGGCTTTCTCAGTGTTACTTCTGAATGTATTGAAGCTCATTTCAGATGTATGCAAGTTCATTTAAAACAGTAAGGTTTCATACTATGAACTAAACCCAGTTACACTGACTCTTTAATTTAAAAACCATACACTATAAGAAATAAAATATGGGTGCCCATACACAACTCACGTTGTGTTTCCATCTTGCAGATGAGATACCGGCATTCACCTCTTGAGCTTTGCTCTCGAGGTCCATACGTTGGTATCTCAACCCCTCGATGCAAACAGGCTTATTGTGTATTGGCACCTATACAGTATTCCTAATATATATATATATATATATATATATATATATATATATAGTATAGAATATATATCTCCCCATATATATATATATGGGGAGATATATATATGTTTTTAAAATGGGTTAGAAAAAAGAAGCAATCCCACTGGTGAAAGACCATCAGGTGATTGTGCGTATATCAAAGCACGACCACACACCTGCAGTTTAACCCCCCCTCCAAAACAATTTTGACATTTTATAAGATAGATAAACCACTCTGATGTGTGCCGTCGTGCTCTGATATATGCACGCCTTGGGTGGGTGATGCACTTGGCCTACGGCCTCGTGCGTAACGCACACCAAGGCATGTGTATATCAGAGCGCAACCGCACACCTCAGAGTGGTTTATCTATTGCATAATACATATAGAGATGTGTGTGTGTGTGTGTGTGTGTATATATATATATATATATATATGTATATATATATATATACATATAGATACACACAGATGCATACACATACACACACATACCTCATGTGTCCCTCATTATGAGGGACAGACCTCACTGTACTCCCCTCATTTGCACTGTCCTTCATTCATCCCTAATGGGAACAGTGCTGCACACACACAGAGACTGTGCTGTACCACCAGACCTGCAAGCAGTGATCTATAATATTCAATGGTAATACATACATCTTACCATGTGTACATACAAAGGTTATGGTGTCCATAGTGTTCCTGGTTTGTGTCTCCATATTTGAGGATGTGCCTCTCATTATGGGGATCAGTGTCCCTCATTATGAGAGTCTGTGTCCCTCACTGCAGTGCCGCGTGGGCGGGTGGTATGCACTGACTGTGCCTGCAAACATCCATTTCCTGTAGCATCCAGCTTGTACATCCACTCTAACCAACAGGGATTGCTGTGAGCACACCCTGGCCAGCAGCTTCCAGCCTACCAACAGGGGGTTGCTGTGCGCTCCATGCAATAGCGCCGGGCAATGTAGATGGGCGTGCATGCAAAGCAGACCATAATGAGATGCAAATGTGACTGTTTGCCCACAGATTGCCTGAGTAGGCTCATTTGCAGAGGATCTTTGAATATAGCAAACTTTTGCCCCAGGCTAACCTGTTTGCACCAGGCTAATATGTTAGCACTGTGCAGACAGGCTAGCCCCGGGCAAACCTTTCAAAAGCATAGCACAGTTCTGCAGTGTGTGGCCCGCATTGTTGTTTGCAGTTGTTGTGCAACACTTCATTGTCATTGTCATCACACACTTTGTCCACCAACTTCAACTTTGCCTTACTCCATCTCTGTGTCCACTGAGCTGCTGTTGTATTTTGCACTTCCCTGTCACTGTATTCAGAGCTGTCTTATTTCCTGGGCTATTTTAGCACTGTACTCCCAGCCCGGTTTGCAGCTTTGAATATAGGAAACATTTGTCCCAGGCTAAAGTGTTTTCACTGGGATAATGTGTTAGCACCATGTAGTTGGGTTAGTCCCAGGCAAACCTCTCACAAGCATAGCATTTCATACTTCCCTGTTGCTATATTCAGAGCTGTCTTATTTCCCGGGCTATTTTAGCACTACACTCCCAGCCCTGTTTGCAATGCTTCCTTTGCACGCTATATTCATCAGGTTTAGCCCCGGGGCTATTCCTTTGAATATAGCTTGCTATTGGTTAAGGGCTAATTTAGCACACTATGCAGTGCTAATTTAGCCCCGGGGCTAAATTTTGAATATCTGGCTCCAGGTTCTCAAATAAATTATGAGAAGACCACTGCCATGCCAGACTAGATGGGGTACAGATTGCAGGAGTTACGTTTACAAATGGCCCTCAGAAAATTCTAGCCCTGCCTGGTTCCCCCTGAAGTACAGACAGTACCTATTCAATTACAGAAAGAGCTGCACCAGAATGAGTGGTGGTACTCAGTGACAAAAAGCAGCAGTACAGAAAACCCAAGTCATGGCACTCACACGCACCAGCATTAAAGTGAAGAGACATTTTCAATGTTGCCACACACCATACAGCTGACCCTCCTGAGTCAGGAACAATTGAAGAAATGTTCTGAAATTTCACCTAGTGATACAGGGTCAGCTGTATGGTGTGTGGCAACATTTAATAATAAATGAAGAAAAACCTTTTTGTACTTTGAAAATGTGTCTTCGTTTTAATGCTGGTGAGAGGGTGAGTGCCATGGCTTGGGTTTTCTGTACTATAGATAGAACCTCCAAGGGTTCATACTGACATGTCCCCCACCTCCTTCTGTGGATAATTTTCTTTGTGCCACTGAGGAAGATACAGGCATGACTCTGGGGGTCTGATTCCAAGATGTGTATGCATATTGCAACGTGATTTGCACCAAACTCAATGGCGCAAGTCGCACCTTGCGCCATGCATTACGCTGATTGGGATTCCAGGAAGTGGCCTGCACCATGGCATGGGTGACCTGCATCCAAGGGGACATCCGCTGGCTGCAGCCCCTACAGCACAGTCGAAGGGGGGGTTACAGTAGAATTGCACCCTATTCTGAGAGGGTGACTGCTGTAACCAGGTTACACAATTACAAGAGCTACTGCGGCACTGTGGGGTTAGACCAGATGTTAACTGATCTAAGGGGCTTCCGTCCTGGCAAAATGGCAGTTGCCCCCCCACAGTGCCACAACACACACACACAGCTGTGCCCCACAGCCCCCCAACACTGAAAAGCCCCCCATTACTGGGGTGCCACCCACCTGCACCTGGCTCCAGTTTGTCTGGCACCACCCATGCACCTCTGCCACATTGCAAACCCCCCCCATGGTCCTTGGGGGCTTGGGGGCTGTTTTCATGGCTGGGGGGGTTTGGGGGCAGTTCTTCCTGGTCAGCAGCTTGCAGCTGCCAGGTCCATTGCACCATTCCCATGGTGTAAGCCTGCAGCTGCTGCAAGTCACAGGGCATATGTGCTGGGGACCCTGCCTGTTTTGGAGTAGGGCACAGGGTCCCTGGCATAGTGGTGCATGTCACAACTTGCATATGCCCGTGAGTTAAGATGTGCCTCCTGGAATCGGTCCCTGGTTTCCCAGAAGAAAGGAGGCCACAGTTGAAAAAACAAGGTTACAAAATCCTTCACAGTATCTGTATAAAATAGTTTTAATGTGGTGAAATATATGTGGATGTGGTGGAACACTAAGGAGAAGGATGGGAATTCTGAGGTTTCCTTGGTCCTGTCTCAGCATGATTTCTTCTCTGATCTGGAAGATTCTCTACCAGAGGCTTCATCCTCTAAAAAGAGGATGGTGAGAACTAGGTCTCGGTCTCTGAGGATCAGGGGTAACTCATTGTGCAGATATTTTATCTTTATTTTTTTTTCTAATAGACCCCTTGTCCATAGCAACCCTAAAAGTTATTTCTACTCCTAAATGTGAACAGCCTGAAATCCAAGGAAAAATGTATATCTTCTCTTTTTATCTTCCTAAAAGGTAGGAAGTATGGTGTAGTGTCTATCGGTGTTGAACTGCAAACTTGGAGACCTAGGTTTGAATCACATCAGCCCCCACTTGCATACTGTGTGACCCTAAGCAAGTCACTTAGCTTCCTGGTGCTCTCAGGTCACACTTGGAAACAAGCTCTGGCTTAGTGTGCCTTTCCTGGGTAAACAATTTACCCTTTTCCTTTTCCCATTTCAACCTGCCTGGAAATGCAATCTTCATTCAGGATACAATCATAAAAAATATTTTGAAACCAGCAAAGACAAATCACATTAAATTGCTGGGCTCACATACTGGCCCATTAGTAAGGAAATCTGCAACAGAGTGGGAATCCTTCAGAATTGTCACCTCAGAAAACTAGTGTACATTTACCTCAGAAAAGCCTTGATGGTGGATATCACTGGAGAGGCTAACACCTACAGTGGTAGTCATAGAAAAGTTTTGCAGTGCTGAGGTATACCTAGGTATACTGAGGCAGAATGAGACAGGATCACATTACAGTCAATGCAAATTACCTCAGTGGTACCTCGGTGGTAGCTTGAGGTACCTGAAGGTAGGATACTGCTGGGTAATATGACACCTACTACACACTGCACAACAAAGAGGGGCACACTAACATGAGGGGTCCCACAGTGACAAGAATAAGCTACATTTTTCTTTCCCATTCCCTTTCCTCTGCTGTCACAGACTTGGTAGAAACTTCAGACCATTTATTTCATTAGTGCATGGTTTCTATGAGCTTCTCCCTGAGACCAGGAAAGGGAACCTGTCACCTTAATACCTCACTATTGTTTGATACAAATGTTAAATTTAATTGGAACAGCTCTGGTGAGCCAGATTATCAATACTAAGTGACTTTGATACAGTATCTTCTTGGTGGGAAGATTCCAAATCAGACTTTTTAAAGAAATTTCAAGTATATCCACCCAGCAGACTGAACCAGACTACAAAACATATTTGCCATTTTGATCTCAATTATACAAACTGGTTAATAGATCCCAAAACAGTATGGCACATTTTTCTGAGTTACTTACAAATGTTAAAATGGCCATGAAGCATGCACGATATAGTAGAGCACACTCCCTATTTAAATAGTTTCAGTTTGGCACACATGGATCCATACAGTCATTTAATACCTTTAAAGGCTGTCAGCAGTGAGTGGACCATCAGATCATTAAATTTCTGTCAGACCCTCAAGGGTGGAAAAAATGTTTAAGACAGACATGCTCCAAATCATGGAATTATTATTCTGAGAAATGTACATACCTTCCATCATTAAATGTGAAGCTACTTTCTTATGGGACTGGGATATCAAAACCCTGAGGGACTTGATGAAACAGGCAAAGCTGGATTCCAGAACTATGGACAAAGTAAATAGGGCAGCTGAGTCTCTCTCTGGGTAAAGGCCCAAGGAGCTAGGTCTTAGCTTCAGAATTCTATAAATCCTTTATACCTTAGTTAGGTCCATCTTTGGTGACATTGTACATCCATATTCTGAACACAGAGGTCCTCGCTCCATCTATGTCAGGAGCCTTATTGATTTTTTTTACACAAAAAGGAGAGAAATTCCAGTTACAAAACTGTAGACCAATATGTTTTCAAATGTTGATAAAAAAGTCTTATTCAAACTGTTGGTTCAAAGGCTGGCTCAAGAAGTAACAGATTTCATTTGCCCCCATCAAGCCTGCTCTATGCCAGGAAGATCAGTTCATGATAATTTAATTACCCTAAGAGAAGTTCTTACAAGGGGAGGTATGGGTAAAATCAGTGGGATCATATTATCGATCGACCAAGAAAAGGCATTTGATAGGATTTCCCATGAGTATTTATCTAAAGTTCTAAAAAGATATGGCATTGCATCTTCATTTATAGACTGGAGTAAGAAACTGTATACATCTGTTAGTTTGCCCCTTGATTAATGAGTGGTAGGGGATTTCGGTAGGTGTATTTAGAGAGGTACATCAAGGCTGTCCTCTCAGCCCACTGCTATATATATTTTGCATTGATTCTTTGTTACATTATCTGAATTCAAACACTGGTATGCCAGGCTTGACTTTCAACCTACGTCTACCCCAGCTACAGATATTAGTTTATGCTGATGACATTAGCTAATTTATGCAAGACACCTCAATAGGTCCAGAATTACAGGTCTTAGATGTCTTTTTAGGAGCATCAGGCTCACGCATTGACTATAATAAAGGTGTATGTATAGGGATCTACACTCATATAGATGCAGTAGGTGATTTAGCTAGGATTATAATTTCTGGCTCTGTAATTGACTTTCTTAGGGTTGGATTTGGGACAGGGGCATAGCTTTTTATAACTGGGATTTGCTGTTGCAATCTGCATTGGTCCAGGTAAACATATGGAAACATTGGAAAATGTTTAAAAAGAAGACAATCTGTCTTACTAAATTATTATTAGTTCCAACATTCATTTAATTCAGCTATGTATTTCCCTACCACCAGCTTTGGAAGCCAGATTATATACTGTGTTCTTTATATTTTGGGGAGAGGCAGTTGACTGAATCCATTTAAGAGGACCATTACAAATTTAAGTATTAAGGACTGGGAGGGTGTTAAACCCAATAGCTTTTCTTTATAGTATGTTTTTCTTTCTAAATTTACAGAAACCATTGCAGCACAAAATACAGTTTTTGTGTTCCACTACTCAGATAATGGTTGTAGCCTTTTCTTGTAGACTGGGGCATGGCAAGATATGATTTGTAGGAGAGGACTCAGGTAGTAGTTTACCAAACTATATGATATCTGCGTTTACAAAATTTAGACAATAAAAATTGTCCCCAGTTCAAAAGGAATCATTGCCCTGACAACAGCTTTATGACCGATTTATGGCCTCAGCTTTTCATGTAATTCCAGAGCTCAAGCTCAAACTGGTAAAACAGGAATCAGTGATATTTTGACAAATATCAAATAAGTGGATACCTCCTCAAAAGTGGGACATGTTGTGGCTAAACATACATGGGTGTCTGGGGTGCAGAAATTCACATAAGCATACAAATGTGGAGGAACATAGCTATCTCTGACCAGGATGTAGTACTATCCTGGAAATGCAAGATAATTTGTATGTGACATGCTCATATGCCAAAGGCCTCTGGTCACACTTAGCAGCCCACTGGAGTTTCCCCTTTTTTTGATGAACATTACTTATCTCTGCTTAATTTTTGACATCCCCCCAGGTTAGGAGGCTTTTTAGAGACAAACCCTGGAGGTTTTACATTTCTCTCCCAAAAGACAAGATGACTTGATGACCTTTTGTATCTGTTATGTTGTGAGGGGGGTGAGGAATTCATTTAGTGTTGCTGGTCTTGTTTCTGGAGAAGAATCTTAAGTAGTCATGACGAAAATCAGAGAATGGTGGGAGAATTAACCACAAATGGAGCATGAGTCTTTTCAGGAGAACCAATGTGAGATTCATTTGTTACACAGTGTTTCCCAGTGCATCCTTATAATGAATCATTAAAGCATGGCATACCTTATAATAATCATTAAATGTAGTATCCTTATTTCTAATTGCAAGATTGTTGATATAATAAAAAGTATCATGTCCTTTTCTACAGGAAAGATAGGCTAAATGAAGATTAAAATGAAGTATGCTAAAAGCAACAATAAATCCATACACTGTAAGTTCCTTCAATGAGTGAGTATCCTTGGTGTTAAGAGTAATGACAATGTTGACACAGTATTTTCTATTCCTGATGTTGCCATGAGATGACACCAAAAGAGCTTGTAGGCTGACATCTTTAGCATCTATAATATTTGCCATTAAAGAGCACCTTTCCTAGTCCTTTTAACATTCATGCCTAAATTACCCCTTCTTGCATTTATTCTGCAACTGTATTTCATTACTGTCTTATTCAGTTAGTTTTTGCATTCTGAGCTGCTAAAAACTGCAGGATGTACCAGAGTTTCTATAGCAAGTTTGCTTTTGCAGGGGACCCAGGTCTGTACTGCTGACATCACTATAGGGCAGAGGAGTGACTCACACTGTACAGTACAGTGCAATCACAACAGTTTTTCAAGGGAAAACTACCAGTACTCAATGTATATACTGAGTTCCCCTTTCCCAAGACACCCTGTTGGCAATGCATTATGCCAAAGTCCAAATGCCTTGTCAGTATGTTTTTGTAAAACTGACCTATGTGTGAGTCACTCATCTGCCATACAGTAATGTGAGCAGTACAGCCCTGGGTCCACAGAAACACCAGGCTTGCCACAGAAGCTCTGGTACATCCTACAGTTTTTAGCAGCTCAGCATGCGAAAACTGACTGCAGAGGACAGTAATAAAATGCAATTCCAGAATTAATGCAAGAAGGGGTAATTTATGCATGAAAGTCAAAAAGACTGGGAAAGGTGCTCTCTAAATCTCAGTCTCTCTCTCTATCTCTCAAGAAAATATTGCTCCTTTTTAAAAGATGTCTTTTCCTAGCAGTTGAAACTCTGACTCCTGTTCTTGTAAGTTTCATATCCTGTTTTTCACAAAATGTGGTAATGTATGCATGAAAGTCAAAAGGACTGGGGAAGGTGCTGACAGCAACTCTATCTTCTCTCAATCCCCATGCTTTGCTATAGAGTCAGAAGTAAGTCAATTTTACAAAAATGATGTCAAGGCATTTGGATTTTGGCATGATGCATGGCTAACAGGGTGTCTAGGGTAAGGGGGAACACAGTATGTACATTGAGAACTGGTAGGTTCCCCTTGCAAAACATCTGTGACTGCACTGTACCGCACAGTGTGAATCACTCCTCTGTTCTATAGTGATGTCAATGGGAGCCAGCAGCCCAGCATCTGAACAGCAATAGCAAGTGTAGCAGGGCTCAAAAACAAATCCAGATTATGAAAGGTAGAGTAAACCTTGGCCAAAAATAACAAATGCACACATCCTTTCAGGTCTAGTACTGCATATAATGACTACAAGATGTAACATTTTGGACCATCATGAAAGGTGCTCTTTAAATGTTGATGGACTGAGGAAGAGCAGAAAACTCAGATGATGCTGAAGAGTAAGGTGCTAAAGGGAAATGATTACTTGCATCCAAATGGATCATTGCAGAGCTGATTGAAGTGGACCTAGGATAGGATCTACAGAAGGCTGATGTGGGCTTTAGAGTAGGTTGCTGTGTATTGGCTGGCATTACCATTAGGAAGCAGCAGGAACAGAACTGAGAATAGATTGTTCTGAGTCAGAAGATAGAATTTGACATTGTAGGACACTCAGTTTTTTTGTATACTATGGGTTGCTGAAGACTGCATAAAAATAACTGAGTGTGAGATTCTTCACTAGGGTTAGGAGTACCTGGAGATTGCAGATCCAATGAAGTCTTAACAGTGCATTTCAGTGTAGAAAAATTAAGTTCAAATAATTCTTTTCATTTAGCTTTAAGGTGAAAATGCTATGAGTAACATGGGCAACATCTGAATTACACTTCCTAATACCTTGAAATTGCCAATTTTCTTGTGAAAATTATGCAAATTCAGAAATGGCAGATTTTGTCCATATTGTACATTTTTATTTTTAAACTTGGTTTGTAAAAATCTACAGTTTGGACTTGTGCTGCACAAGATACATGAAACTGTACCATTTTATTCTAAATTCCTCATTTTTAAAAACCATTTATTTACATAAGCCGTTTGAAACATTTATGCACAAAATAGGCAAAAATGCTCATTGTGTTCCTAACTGCCCTTAAAAAAACTAAGTAAAAAATGCACAGCTTGGAAGAAGTATGTGCAAAATGCACAAACATTTGCATTTACATATATAAAGATACACTTTGTAAAATTTTGCATTTCAGGAATGCAAAACTTATGCACTCTAAACATGTTTGAAATACACAAAAATGTTTCAAAATTGTGCTCATTTCATAAAAATTATGTAAAACAGAATTTTATCATTTCAACTGGCACTAAAAATTAGAACACTGAGTGGATTGAAATTGTGCCATTGTTTAGTCTTTGTATTTCAAAGGTGAAGTAAGCAATATGTGAGTCTTCTTTGCTTTGTGCTAGGTATTGACCACATAAAAGGATCTTGGTTAAACAGTTCAAGTTTATTTTCAGAAAAACTCAATTGAGCATGCTCATTTACAAGGAGGCCATGTCAAGGACAACATGATACAAGTACAAGAATATAAAGTTCAAGTAACAAAAAGAAATGCAGTATAAAAAGTGACTTAATACATACACTGTGAGAAAACGGAGCATAGAGTGGTATTTGAGTTACAGGTTTTGCAAGCAACTAATATAACATTTATGTATACAGTACATGAGGAAACAAAGGAGCATACAGTGGTATTTGGGTTACAGGTTTTGTGTTCAAGTAGTCTAACAGTTACTCATATATACTTGCCTTATATTTCAATGAACTCAGAGTCTGCATTTTTAGAAGAAGATGCCATTCTGTAAAACAAGTATGTTGGGATCTAAAGCATGGGAGCTTAGCTGCTTAGACCTTTGGGTCTTGTATCTCTGTTAGGCATGGAGTCCTTATTTTTCTATGGAGTCCTCATGATGAATGAATCACTGTATATGACCTTCAAATCTGTAGGAGAGAGATGCTTGGAATGAGGGAGTTGTGCCCTTAAATTTAAGGTGCAGAGTCGAGTTAGATGAGAGAGCGTTGAGCTACAGTATATAAAACATTCCCTAAAGGTGCCGAGCCCTTGTTTAAAAATTAAGGTGCTGCAATACTATCTTTCCTGCAAGTCCAATGTAAGTTAGCAATGAACACTGTAGTGTCCACTTACCAGAACTGTAGCAAGTTAACTGAAGATCTTCCCATCGCATCACTCTGTATAACCTCTCAGTTGAAGACTACTACCTGGCTACCTGGCTCAAGTGGAAGAGAGACACAGGAGTCATGCTCTCTTAGACAAGTGCAGACCTGGAGGGACTGATGATGGTGGAACCATTGAGCAGGAGGCCTCACAGGGATGACATAGACAACAAGAGAATGACACATCAAAGATTTATGGACCCTGTGCAACTTACCAGGATCTGCATTACATTCATAAAACACTTACAAATAACATTTCTGTTTCAGACTTCAGTCTGTTACAAAGTTGTGGGCCTGCAGACTACTAACAGTACCTTCAATAGTACCTTGATACCTTACCTGACGTAGCTGTCATGTTTCCCTCCTGGTCTAGCCTACCCTACAATATCTTACCCTGCAGACACACAACATGTTATATTATAGAGGCAAAGGAGATGAGGTGCAGCAGAGAGGGAAAAGCCAACATGGATACCAACTATTAGCTCCTTTCAGGGATGGGAATGGCAGGTAATAAAAAAAAAAGACTCTTCCCTCGCTTGTGGCTGCATCTCAGCAAACTCAGTTGTGTGGGACAGAAGCCATTTATTCTTCGTGGGGGTGGTGATCAGCTGATGCACCCACCTGGGATAAAAGTGACTAAAATTAAAAAAAAAGAAAAATGAAGAGTGGAATACACTGAGGATTGTGGCATAAGAAGAACTCTGCAGAGAGACAATTTTGCACACTGGTCCTTGACTGCTACTATTTGTGGCCTGAACTTTGAGAGAGTGAGACATGCATGCTGTGTGCAAAGGCCCTTGACTGCAGTGGCCTAATACTAAATATGTAAAGAAGCTACAAATGTGCCAGCAGTTTTGTGTGTAGAAAAGTTTTGCAACTGAGAAGGATCTGTGTGCGAGTGTGTGTGTGTGTGTGTGTGTGTGTGTGTGTGTGTGTGCAGACTGATTTCTTTTAGATGATGGCTGTTAAAGCAGCAGTACTAGTTACTGTCCTGGTTCAGATTGCTAAGTTTTTCTTGAAACCACCAAGCTTTTGTTCTTCATGAGCCCAATGCACTATGGTGTGGAGTGGCTACGTGCCACGTACCCATCCCGCGTAACCACTCCACACCAATTGCACCCCCCATGTAGCCAGCTGCGGGATTCACCTTTGGGATTGCACAGCCCACTGCCAGACTGCACAGAGGGCAATGTGGTCAGGGTGGGCTGGGGGCGTGCCCACACTCTATGACATTCACAGAGTCGCGGAGCACTGGGCATGGGGGGGACACACAATATGCAGAGGGAACCCCTGGTGTAAGGTCTGCGTGCCCCTGGGATACCACTCCCCATCACTGAACATCAGGCAGGGAATTCTGTCCCCCACACCATGCCACCCCAGACCACGGACAATGAATGGTGGTTTGGGGATGGCTGACCAGGCACCAGCCCGCTTCTTGGTTGCCATGGGCGGTGCGGTGGCAGCCATTTCTCTGTGCCCATGGCACAAGGGATCCACCAGCAGACCAGGTCAAGCATCCCATTGGATGCCCACCCAGTCAGTGTATCTGTCCTCCATGCTCCCATGTGCCAGGGGTGTGGGGCCATGGACAGGCGCACTCCGGTAGTGCATGCCCCCAGGTGGCACCTGTCCACAGGTACGGTCCTTCACAGGTGGGATATGCACCTCCAGCATGTACTTCCTGCCCGTATGTGCATAGGGCCCCATATTTTTAGTAAATAGTTAGAGTGCTGTGAATCCACATAATGGTCTGTATTTACTGCTTCCCACTCCTCTGATGTTTCTGTAGTTTGTTGGCTTGTGTCCCATCATCACTTGAGAGACAGTGGTCCGTGTAACTGTGTTGCATGACAGAGAGACTAGCTAAAGCCTGAGGTGAGAGACACTGAACTAACTGTGTCCTTCAGTCATCATCCAGGGGTCAGTAAGGAAAATCAGACTCTGGTTTGAGACCTCCTCCAAGAGCAAGAATGTCTTCTTAATCTAACGGGGGAGGGTCTGGTGAACAAGCAAGCTTGGCTTGGGTCAAGGAGGGAGAGATTGTCATTACTCATTCATTGGAAACACTACTGGAGGTACAGGGAGGATGTGTTGCCCATCTGTAGTCAGTGGAGAACTCTGGGGAGGGATGAAAGGGGTGCATATTGCCTTGGCAGTGCAATATTTATGAGTTCAGGACCTAGGTCAGTCAGGATTGTATCTGGACAGTGTGAGGGTGTGATGGGAACTATGTGGCCACCCTTGCAGCATGCCCCAGGCACTGTTTACGTTATTGTTTCATCTAACTGAAAACAATGTGGACTGGTCACTTGACCTCTAGGGTTAGTAACCCCAGTAAATAAGTGACCAGTTCACATTAATTTAGGGTTGATCAAACAATGAGGTAAACACTGGCTGCTACTGATTTTTAAATATTGATTGCATTTAAAATTGGAGTTTAGTTTACTACTTCAAAATGCAACTTGCAAATTTGAACACTTATAGAGCATGATCTTCAAAACTCTTATATCATTGCAAGCCCCACTGCACCGATGATACGGCGTATGCAGCTTGCAGTGATCTAACAGGATTTTCTACCCTATGTGGCAATTGTTGCAAGCCAGACCAACTTTTTCTGGTCTACTTTGTGGCAATTCTGGGGGCCGTTTTATGGAGCTTGTGCAAGATATTTGGCACAAGCTGCCATAATACATGTAAACTGTTGCAACTGCACCTGAGAATGTAAAATCAGGCACAGTTGTGATAAAGGGTTTGGCACACTGCCAGAACCTAAGTGTTGTGGCATAATGTTGGATGTAAACCCTGCGCTATGGTTGGAAAATCCTGCCCTTAGAATTAAGACATTTTCTTGGGGAGGACTCCCATATTCCTCCATGGTAAAATCATGAAAGTTGTCCTGTTCCCAACCTGCCTCAACTGCAGACTCTAGTTACCTGATGCCAGCCAGAGAATTACATTTGTTTTCAAGTCAAGGGAGGGGGAGATCTAACAGAACTTTGTTTCATCTTCAATATAAGCCTTAAAATACATCACAGAAAACATAAAACCCCAGAGCTTCTAGGTGCCCAGTGGCTTCCAGACCCCCAGCTTTCTACAAATGTTTTTTGTGTGCTGCACCCACAGCATAACTCTACTACTCACTAAAAGCCCTCCCCTCAAAACAATCCTGGCAATAGACCTGGCTCCAGCCTTTCCTACAGTACCTTACTTTGCAGACATGCATCCTGCTTTACCTTATACTGTACTTTAAATTAACAATCCTTGCTGTATTACCTGAGGTTGCTGTGAGGATCCCCCCCTGTTTCTAGACTACCCTACAGCACTTTACTGTTCTTGGCAGACACATTGCCTGCAGTGCCTTATACTTTTTAAAATGAGTGTGACACTATGTTTGCATGTCTTTTACGAAGCTGAGGGGGGCAGTTACCATCTACCCTGTCACCAAAGTGAGGGTTATAGGCTAGCTTTAGGTTCTGAACCCTCTATGTTTTTTGGGGATATACAAAGTTCATAAAATTTAGGTTATTTGGGCTTACAGAAACCAGATTTCTGATGCCACAGTTTCCCACGTTTTCATATGAGATTTTGCTGAGAAGTTTGTGTCATAATGCAAGAACTCATAAATCGTAACTTTATACCATAAATCATAACTTTCAACCCCACCCACACAAAACATGAATGTGTGAAAAGACTGTTACTCTTGCTGACTTCACCTTTTACATGCTTGGGTCAAGCTATTACAAATGGTAGTATAGTAGACTTTGGGGGCCATAGGCTAATAACAATTGATGGAGTGCAGTATATTGAGAGAGCAAAGGGAAAATACTGATGTTTGACTTGCTATTGTGTAGCCAGACTCATTAGGGCTGCAGTGGGCATAGCCCTGCAGACCTCCTCCTATAAGAAAAGGACTCCTGCACTCCTTCCAATCGAACAACATGTTGTAGTTCCAACACAGTTGCCTCTGCATCTGTGAAGCATTTCTCGCCGCACTACATTGCTGTCATAAGTCAATTTCTTTTTTTTTAAATTATACATATTCCCCCCACCTGACCCTTCCTCCCTCTCAGCGCCTCCCGGAAACGTAGTAGTGACACTGGGGGTGCCCAATCCCTCAGTGTCCCAATCACAAAATCCTGTTACTGACTCCCCTGTCCACTACTGTGCAGTTATTTCTGTGTTTTTGTTTTATTTATTTATTGTTTCTTCCCCCCCACCTGACCCTCCCTCTCAGCACCCACCACCCCACTCCTCCACAGAAATGTAACAGTGGCATGGGGGTGCCCAATCCTCCAATGCAGGAATCCTTGTTTGTTTCCTCCTGTCCCCCATCCACAACCATGCATGCACGGTTATTTCTGTGTCTTTTTTTAAATAAATGTATTGTTTCCTCCCCCACCTGACTCTCCCTCTCAGCACCCACACCCTATCCCCCCCAGAAACATAACGATGGCACTGGGGGTGCCCAACCCCCCAGTGCAGGAATCCTCATATGTTCTTTTTAACCTGTAGAAACAAAATGTCAATTGATATCTTTTGCAGTCGTTGCATTTTTTTTAACCTGAAAAAAAAGTTCATCGATGTCTCTTGTGGCCATTACACTCCCCTACACCTGACCCTCCCACTCAGCACCCACCACACCTTTATTTAACCATTGGGGGTCCAATGCTGTAATCCTCTCTGGACCACAGCTGCATCTTCACTTTTCAAAGCCGGACCATGAACTGAAGAAACAGATATGCAGTTCAATGTATTTCAATGGTGTTTTGCACTTAGTGGCATAACTTGGCCATTTATTAATATTTGTGGCCCAATTTTTCAACATGCCTTTTTTGGGACCCCACCTCGTGAACAGTAGCGGTGCCAATTAGTCAAATCTGTCCCAAAAGGTGATTTCAAGGTTCCTGCATGAAATCACATTTTGAGCAGGAGTTGAACATTTTCTTTGCCCTTGTTCCTGAGATGAGGTCATAAGAAGGTTATGATGAAAATTGGGTGTACAAATATTACAAAACAACAAATTTATGAGCCTATGTCACATTTTCCTAATGCAGGTTTGCAACTTTGGTAATTTTCAATATTTTTACCCCAAATTCCTCCCATGCATCTCTATCAGCTCCGGCCAGATTTTGTTCTGCTAGCTTTCTGTCCTTACTCATCCTAGAATGCTGTGAACTCTAGTGAAAAAGAGCAGGTGAGGGTTTATTATATAATAAAATGTATTTATTTATTTATTTAGTTTTTGTTGACTGGGTAAGTGCACTAGACAAATCCTGCCTATTTTCAGGCACAACCCGGGGGAGGGGGATACAGATGAATGCCAACTGACCTTGGACCAGATTTAGCTGTTGGTGGTATTTTTAGTGAATCAGGGAAATTTGGCCAGGACACCGGGGAAATTCCCCTGCTCTTTTTGATAAGTGCCATAGGATCTTTAACATCCACCTGAACTACCACCAATCCAGGCAGATGGGACCTCGGTTTAACGTCTCATCCGAAAGATGGCACCTCAGAAGTACAGCACCCCTCTCATGCTGCACTACAGTGTCAGTATTGGGATATTAACCAAAGTGCCAGATGTGGGAACTGAACCCACAGCTCTCTGATATCCCGGCCTCAGAAGCGAGTGGGCTACCTACTGAGCCACTGACACTGAGTGTAAATCAGTATGAATAGCAGCTGAAGTGTGTAAGCATGTGTGTATGCATGTGTGTTTCTGGGTGTGTTACTGTAAATCATGGTCATGTGCCTTGGTGTACACTACATTACTTGGATCACTGGTCAGAATAATGGTAGGGTTATTAAACTGTCTCAGAAAGTCCAGCCTCAGATGAGGCCATTGTTTCTACTTTGGGCCCTATGGTGATGTATGTTTTGCCTGGTTGTAGTTATGCTTCTGATACAAAATCTGAACCTTTGCATTAGCTTAATAACTTATTGTGGTCAGTCTCATCTAAGTACATTAAAATAGTCTTCATATATTGAAATATATACAGCAAGCATTTTTGAATATCCTTGCAATAATTTGAAGTGTCGGACAAGGGGCCCTGTATTCTGACCATTTCTGTGGCAATCCCTTCTTTAGTTGGTTATTTTTAAATTACGCTCTTTTCTTTGCAATTTATTATTTTCACTGACCCCTTAGAGACACTCAAGCTCCTACTACATGTCACTCATCCATCACTCACTTGTAAGCCCTTCTGTTTCCTCCCCTAGTTGGAGTCCTCTTTCATGAAGTTAGTAAAAATCCACAGGTAGTGGCAGGTGGTTGGGGATGGCCAAAGCTTTGCATCCTACTGAGGATCCACTATTTTTCAATTAATGTAAGTCCATCTACTTGTGGAAGTGCCATCATACTAGACCTAATCATAAGTGCCCAATAGCACGCTGCTGCAGAACTACCAGGTGCACCCCCACAGTAAATTGTCTTATCATGTTATTGCCTCCTAGGCCACCAGAGGGAAATCATGTACATTCACCACTCATGTGCCCACCCCTGAGAGATCATCTGATGAGATGTACCTCTATCATCCTGCTTCCCAAAGTTGCACTCCCAAGTTTGGAATGTAAATCTAGGTCTTTACACGTGGTAAGCTGTAGCCATGTCACTGACCATCAGGCAAATCCAAATGGGCACAGTCTTACCTTAGTCATCACAGATTTTCCCTCTATGTCCCCTCAAAAGCACATCCCTCTGTATCCCACTAGTACTCTATTAATTATTTGGTGCCTTTGGTGACCCTTGCTGAGGCAGAGATGTGACACTTCAGCTTTCAAACAACAGTCACTTGGTAATGTTGTTATGGAGGTTTACCTGAATAAAAGGCAAGCCCATTTGCCCTAGGCCTCCTGACCCAAAGGCAGGGGATCAGTCAGGCAAGTAGTGGGGGAGAGGAGGGGGGTATGGGAGGAGGGGCGGAGTTAGGTTAAGGAGTAATTTAGAAGAACAAATGGGAAAATAAGAGGTGGAGTTAATTGATTGACACAAAGGGGGAAGGAGAAAGGGGAGGCAAGGAAAGAATGGATTGGACAAGGGAAGGGGGAAGAGAGAGAGAGAGAGAGAGGAGATAGAGGAGGGAGAGAGAGAGAAAGAGAGGAGAGAGAGGAGGGGGTTTAAAAGGGGCTGCAGAGAGCAGGCTCCCTTCACAAGTTTTTCTAGCCTGTGTTTTTGTCACTGGCCAGAACATCATTCGGCGGGTTGCTACTGAAGCTACTGGTAGGGGTATTGGTTTGTGGGAGATTTAGTAAGTGCTTTGCTTTAGGATATGTAGGAGGAACATAACTTTTGTAAGTGAGGGAAACAGTAAGGTGATTTATTATGTCTGAATGCTAGATGTGGGTAAAAAATGCTGATAGTATAATACTGTGGAAAAAAAACCCTGCAAAAGTGTAATTTTCAGCTGCATGTTGGATAGGTATATTTTGCAAGCTGTGTGGGGCACAGGTTGATCCTGAGAGTTTCTATGTTTTAAGTTGTGTAGAATTCACAAAAGAGGTACAGGAAGCTCCTGAGGCTAATGTGGGAAGTCTAGTGTTTTTAGGCATATCACGCTGTGTAGGCCACCATCTAACTGAGGGAAGAATAGCATTAGAAAACCAAAAAAGGAAAAATGGAGTGGAGCTAATGTAGTGTGTCATTTTGTTCTTTTATGCACTGGATTACAGTTGTTATGATCCGTGTTAAGTTTCATGGAATAATGGAAAATCCATTTTAAGAGTTAGTAGTGCCAAAAAAGGATGCAACAGGCTCTTGGGAGGGTGGCATGGCCTGGGAAGGCTCGATTTTTCCTGGATAAAGTTAGCATCATCAGGCATGAGATCCACATAGCTCATTCAAATGGGCAGAGCAGAGATTGCTGTGAGATCACAAGCACCTGGTCTGTCTGGACAGACTTTGGCTAGGTGGCAACCGGGGATGTCATGAAGATGATTCAGGGTTTGTGACTGACTTACTGTAGTTTGGACCCTGGTCCAACCTGCCTCCTTGTGGGGTGTGCAGAGGTAATCGGACTGGTCCTGGCTGAGACAGTCAGGTGTTCATTAGAAACTGGGGTGTTTCTGGACACCCTGAAGGAGGCAGTGGTTCACCCTGTCTTGAAAAAAACTTCTCTCGACCCTGGCTGTCTCGTAAACTACAGCTCTGTCTCTAACCTGCCTTTTGTGGGCAAGGTTATTGAGAAGGTAGTTGTGTCACAGTTCAAGGAGCATCTGACCACCCACAGTATCTACGATCCTCTCCAGTCCAGTTTCAGGAAGAGGCATAGTAACAAGACTGCATTGGTTCAGGTACTAAATGATCTCCTGACAGTGAGGAATTGGAGGAGCCATTCCATCTTGGTTCTCCTTGAACTCTCTGCAGTATTCAACACCGTAGATCATGGGGTACGGTGAGAGCACTTGTGGCTACTCTGTGGGCTATCTGGTACAGTCCTCAGATGGTTCCACTCTTTCCTCATGGGCAGGTCACAGAGAGTGGAGTCGGGGGTGTTTTCCTCAGCTCCTCTCCGCCTGCCTTGTGGGGTGCTGCAGGGCTCTGTGCTTTCTCCCATGTTGTTTGTAGTGTATATGTTGCTATTGGGAGACATTATTGGGTGGTACTGGTTGAGTTTTCACTGCTATGCAGATGATACTCAACTGTAAATGTCCTTAGTGCCCGGACAAGATGACACTGTTTCAGTCTTTAACAACTGCCTTGCAGAGATTCAGGACAGGATGAGTGCCAACTGGCTTAGGCTGAATCCAGATAAGACTGAGGTGTTGGTTGTGGATCCAGTTCATCGAGGACAGGAGTCATTGGCTGGGCAGAAATCCAGGCTTTGGCTAGGAGACAACCAGCTAGTGTCCTTGGATCAGGTGCAGAATCTGGGTGTTATGCTTGATAACAAGCTGACACTTAAATCTCAGGTGTCGGCCATTATCAGGACCTCATTTTACCATCTGAGGAACACCACATGGATAAAACACCTGGTCCCATTGGAGGATCTTCCAACATTGGTACACCCCTTTGTGACCTTGTGCCTTGATTACTTTAATGCCCTATACCTAGGGCTACTGGAGGTGGACCTCCACCACCTACAGCTGGCGCAGAATGCTGTTGCCAGGTTGTTGATTGGCTTATCAAGATCTTGTGACATCACACCTGTGCTCTGTGATCTGCACTGGCTGCTGGTGTGTTGGAGGATCACCTTCAAGGTCAGGTTACTGACCTATAAAGCCCTACATGGACAGGGACCACAGTACCTGCAGGACCTCCTTTCTCCCTACCACCTCCTTTGCCCTCTCCGCTCCCCCGACGAGGGATTGCTAGAGATTTGCAGAGTCCATTTGACAACTTTGGGAGCCAGTTCATTTGCTTTTGCAGCTCCAGCCCTGTGGAATTCTCTACCTCATCAGATCAGAGAGTGCCCATCCATTGAGGCCTTTAAATCTGCCCTGAAAACTTATCTATTTGAGTCAGCTTTCCCTACTATTTAAAATGCTGCTGTTTTATTACTTGTTTTATAAGTTTCTGCTGATTGATAATTGCTTTTATGAAAATTGTACAATGCTATGATCTTTTGGAATAGCATTTTATAAATAAAGAATTGCTTGCTTGCAGCATGAGAACAAGGAGTGGATAGGGAGGGGTGCCTGACGCTTACCAGCAGACATTAGTGGCAACAGAAGATACTTTTATATGGGCAGGAGAGTGGGTAAAAAAGGTATTTGGCTCATTTTTGCTGGGATATCAGGAAACAGAAGCACAGAGGCCTAGGCGGCCACTGATAGTAGACCACATAGTCGGCTGCCATCTTAGGAAGGGTGAGACTTGGTATGGGGGGAGGGGGATAAGAGTAGTTTGAAATAAAAAGGGAGCAGTTTTGTTCTGTGGGAAACCTGGCAAAGAGATTTACAAGGCGGGGGTTAGCACGAGAAGCTGCCATTTTTTGGTTGTTTCCGGACAGCATTGGCAGCAGCAGATGGACAGGCCCAGGCATGAACCAAGTGAGGACCGTGTGGTCGGATGCCATTTTAGGATGGGAAGGGGGCTGGAGTTTACAGTATCGGGTAGATAATTTACTGGATTTGAAAGGAGGTGCTTCTAGATGAGAAGCAAAGATATAGATATGACAATTTGACTGGGGAACTGATATTTATATAGGGTATTTGGATAAAAAAAATGGGTCATTATGGGACAAGATGGCAGCAGAACCTCATGGGTGGCAGCCATATTATAAAGAGACAAGGCCAAGTGCGTAGATACTTACAGATAATTTTAGATTAAGGGTTTGTGTGGTGATCTTTTAAACAAAAAAATCAAAAGAAAGAGAGTGTGTTTCAAAGCAGGCACAGCAGTGGAGATGCAAGAAAGGGGGAAGTGAGTATGCTGTGGTGCAGGCAGGTGGATATAAAGAATTCAAAACAGCTAAGTGAGCATGCAGTTGGTTAATCTAGCACACCAGCTCCAAAAGGGGGGCACTTGATGACATTACTTACTTGGTGGTAGATAAAACCCCTGTATATAAAAAATAAAATATATTTGAGTAATGTGAGGCCATCTGAAGCATGAAATGTAAGTGGGACACAGTCAATGAAGGAATAGCAGGGAACTTAGGACTCAGGCATGCTAACAAGAATATAAGGACTAAAAAAAGACTGAGCAAGGGCACAAGTTAGATCAGGTGCTAGACATCATGGTCCCCCCAAAAAATAAAACAGAGAAGGGGTCCAAAGAACAGAAAGAGAGCACTGAGGAAAAATTTTGGTAGCGGCATTCCATTTATATACTTATTAAATTATATTACAGCTATCACAGCATAAGGCAATGGCACCAAGAGGGAGCAAAAATTCCAAAGAAGAAGCAGTGAGACAAGTGATGGAGCTGGTGGAAAAAGCACAGAGAATGCTTGATGCTGTGGATGACACGCCGGTGAGCCAGAGCTTAGCAGGCATGGGAGGAAGTGGAAAGATGGCAGGACACCAGGGGTGTGGGGTGCTAAGAAGCCACCAACAGAAGCAGGCCCACAGGATCGGAAACCAGCAGGGCCAGCTCAGCCCCAACTGACACATCCACAAATCCCCTTCCTGCCTCCTCTGCCACCACCCCATTCTCAGCGGGCTTTGCTGCAGCCTCAGGTCCCCAATGTAGTGCCTCTGCCCCCAGCTCCACTTCGACAGACTCCGCTTCAGAACAATGGAGTGCCAGACCAGCCATCTCAACCTATATCAGTGTCACCTCAGACACCTGCGAGACCAGGTACAGTAGATGTCACTTTGGATGGTAGTATAAAGTAGTACATGGAACAGATGATAGGTTCCATGGGGGAGAACAGAATTGGGGAATTTGAGAAGGTGTTGGGTGAAATCAAGAAGGGTAAGTCTAGGAATCAAGGGACAGAAGCAGGAGGATCAGGGAACATGGGGGGTTTGGGGATGGACATAGGCACCCAGGTAATTAGAATTGGGGATCATGTGCTGCTGGCTACAAAATGTTGATATATTCGCTTTGGTAAATAAACAGTAAACAAATTTGAAGAAAAGGAAAGTACTGGGAAGAAGGACATGGCAGAGGCACTGGTTTTACTGGGAAGAGGAGAGGAGAAGAGGTGCACAGTCTCCGCGGAAAGACATGGAACATATAGTCAGTGGGTTTCACTTAATACAGCACAATCGTGAAAGAGAATCATCCAGAACTGGTGATGCCACTTCTGGCCTTCTCATTTATAGTGCGCAGTGCCTATAAAATGAGGGGAGGCACAAACTGGATACAGTATGAAGAGATGTTAGAGCAGAGGATGGCCTCGCATGGCGATGTACGATGGGACACAAGGCACTCTGACTTATGGTTTGAAACCATAACAGTGCTGGGAGGGAGTGATGGATAATGGGCAAGGGGAGCAAAGGACTTGCAAAAGAGTTGTTGGGGATGTAATAGAGCGCAATGTTCTTGGTCAAACTGCCATTTCAAACACGCTTGCTCCAAATGCGCCGGATCTCACCTAGCATCCAGATGCAGGTCCTATGAAGAAAGAAGCAGTATAACCAGCTTTGGAAATCAGCCCCTTCATTCAGGCCACTCAGGGTTTAGTGGACATTTTGGGGCATGGGGGTGGGGAGGAGGTTTTGGGGGAGGAAGGGGCTTCGGGCAAGGGGGCAGATAACAGGACTGACAGGACAAATAGAGAGATAAGGTACCAAATGGCAAGGACACCTATTAAGTTAGAGGTTTTACAGCAGTGGGTGAGGGACTACCCAGATCAGGGGACTGCAAGGGTACTGATGGAAGGTTTATTCAAGGGTTTCAGTTTACATTTCCAAAGGTGCAGGGATGGTACGAAGGTCAAAAATGTGGGGTCCATAAAAGGCAATGAAGAGGTCTTTGCTAGAAAGATTAAGAAAGAAATTGAAGCAGGAAAAGTAGAAGGACCATTTTTGGTCCCACAATTCAACAATTTCAGGTGTCCCCATTGGAAATCATCCCCAAAAAACAGCTGGGTGAATTCTGAGTGATTCACCATCTTTCATACTCTGAGGGGGGATCAGTGAGTGATTATATTAGTGAAGAGGATAGCAGGGTGACCTACTCAATGTTGGAGGATACAGTAAAGATGATTAGGGCGGTCAAGGGGGTGTGGCTGGCCAAGACGGACATTGAGGCAGCTTTTCGGTTGCTTCAGGTTTGGCCCGAGGATTGGGATCTATTGGGTTTCTGTATGGAAGGGTAGTTCTATTTTGATAAGGCCATGTCAGTAGGTTGTTCAGTTGCATGTGCCACCCTTGAGACATTCAGCACAAGGCTGCAGTGGGTAATCGGAGATCATTACAGGCATAGGGCAGTCATCTACTACCTGGATGATTTCCTCCTGGTGAGGGAGGGGAAGGAGGGTGTGGACAGCATACTCAGACATGTTTTGGATATGTGTGGACAGCTGGAGGTACCACTAGTGGAAGATTAGATGGAAGGGCCAAGTCAGTGCCTAGAATTCCTGGGGATTGAAATAGATGCTGGGGAAGGGTTGTTTCGATTACCAGCATAGAAAGTTCAAAAACTTAACATCATTTAGACACCCTGAAGGGGGAGTGATGAGCTTCACTTCAATTAGTACAACAACTTTTAGGACATCTAAATTTCTCATGCCATGCAATAGCCCCCGGGAGGGTGTTTAAGCATCGGCTGGCCAGGGCAACGATAGCAGCCACCATGCCCCATCATTGTGAGGTTATTTTAAAGGGTGCTCAGGAGGACCTGGGGATTTGGAAGCAATTCCTATGGTCATATAACGGGGTTACGTTTTGGCAAGAGGAAGAAGAACATACGAACATAAGAAATGTGTCTGCAGATGGGGACCATGCAATCCATCTAGTCTGCCCTAGAAACTATCCCCCTCCCTATGCAGGAATGGGTCTTCAATACAGACCTGGTCCTGTATACAGACATGGCTGCGGGGTTAGGAATTGGAGCTTATTTTAAAGGAAGATGAATTTCAGAAATATGGCCAGAGGAATGGGTACAATGGGGATTGACATGGGAGATCACCTTTTTAGAAATCTTTTGCAAATGGGTGGCCTCTGTGGCATGAGGAAGGATTTAGGCAACCAGAAGGTAACTTTTTGGTGCAATAATAGGGCAGTGGTAGATGCTTTGAATAGGAGAGGGGCCATGTCAGAGACAGTTATGAGGGTGATGAGACAGTTGGTGCTACAAGGGTTGAGGCTGAACATGTCTTTTAGGGCTAAAAACATTGAAGGGTTGTGGAACACAGTGGCTGATAGTCTCTCCTTTCTCCAGTTGGACAGGTTCTGGGCCATCACCCCGGGGCAGAAAGTAGAAAAACGGTGGTACCAGCATACAGGTGGGAGGCTGCTTGAAGAGAGCTGAGCTGCTCTTCCAAAACTCTTGGTCAGCAAGGACTCTAAGGACATATGAGGGTTTATGAAGAGGTTTCCAGGCTTTTTGAGAGAATCAAGGCAGGGAGGTAAGTGGGGTGGTCACAGAAGAGCATGTAGCAAAATTCATAGTTAGTAGCTGGAGGATGGGAGTGCATCTGTCAGTCATAGGTCTGGTCAGTAACCTTCAGGGTTGGGGGGACCCTGGAGAAGGGCAATTGGTGAAGAGAATGATGCAGGAGTGACTGAAGGGGAAGGGGAAAGAACCCAACAGCAGGCATCCAATTTCAGAAACCCTGCTGGAGAGGCTTATGGTAGACCTGCCGCAGATATGCCATTCAGGGACCAGAACATGCCTATCTGTGACTATATTCATGGTAATGTTTCACGGGGCATTCTGGGCCAGCAAAGTATTGGGTCAAGGGGTGGTCAGAGGAAAGGGGGGACATCTCTGGGAAGAGATGAAGTGGCATGGTGGGACTAAAACTACAGAGATATAAAATGGATCAGGCAGGTTGAGAGGTGACGATCATGCTGCGGAGGTGGGACAAAGCAGGAATATGCCTGGTGTGGGTGTTGCTGGGGTATGCAGTGGTCAGGCCGATGGGATGAGGTCCCCTGTTTAAGCACGGAAATGGAACCCTGGCAACAGGGGCACAGATGGTGTCAGTGCTTATAAAGGGCCTGGATTTCCTATGTGAAGACCCTGGTAGTTATTCTTCCCATTCATTTAGACTAGGTGCTGCATCAGAAATGGCAGCGCGTGGGGGATCCAGTGAGAAAGTGAAGAGAGTGGGGAGATGGATCTCAGATCGCTACAAAACCAAAGTATGGAAGTTGAATTGCTCACAGTGTTTTCTGTTTTGTTTCAGGGGAAGGTTGATGTGCCATGGGCAAGAAGCATGCTGCGATGGTGGGGAAAAAAACTGTTTTCGGAGGGGGGGGGGAGGGATGGCTCAGAACTCAATGTCTCATATCCTAGTCAGTTTTGGTCACAAGTCCCAGACAGTGGCTGGAGGTATGGATTTGCAGCCACTCCTTTATATACTGGGCAGAGCGTAGAGTTGCAGTAAAGGCTGGGACAAGGCAGTTATATCAGGATTGGAGCAGCAACAAGTTAAACTGGAAAGGAATCCAGGGGATGTGCTGGGCACGGTTACTCCTGCTGCTACAGGACATATGGACAACAAGGCCAGATCTGCATTTATTAGTCATACATTTAGGAGGCAATGACATGGGAATTGGGCCATGGCTGGACATTTTCTTTCAAATTAAAGAGGACATTATGAAGGTAAAATAATGGTGGCCTGAAGTAGTAGTGGCATGGTCTGAGATGTTGCCATGATGGGTGTGGTGGTATGCAAGGGAGCATAAGGCTATGGATGAGGAAAGGAAGAAAATAAATAGGAGGGTAGGGGCTTGGATTATGTCAATAGGGGGAAGGGTCATCAAATATGGAGGGGTAAGGGAGGATTGCCCAGGTTTATACAGTGGCGTGAAAAAGTATTTGCCCCCTTCCTGATTTTCTCTATTATTGCATATTTGTCACACTGGATGTTTTCAGGTCTTTAGAGAAAATGTAATATTAGATAAAGGGAACCTGAGTGAACAAATAACACTTGTTTTTTTTTTTAATTTCACTTATTTAATGAAAAAAAGTTAACCAACACCAACTGGCACTGTGTGAAAAAGTAATTGCCCCTTACACTTAATAACTGGTTATGCCACATTTAGCTCTGGCAATGACTGCAACCAAACACTTCCTATAATTCAATATCAGTCTTTCACATCGCTGTGGAGGAATTTTAACCCACTCTTCCTCTGCAGAACTGCTTTAATTCAGTAACATTTGGTAGGTTTTGAGCATGAACTGCGTCGTTTCAGGTCCTGCCACAGCATCTCTATTGGATTTAAGTCTGACTTTGACTAGACCACTCAAAACTTTAATTTTACTTCTTTTAGCCATTCTGATGTGGACTTGCTTTTGTGTTTTGGATCATTGTCTTGCTGCATGACCTAACTACGCTCAGCTTCAGCTGACGGAAGGATGACTGACATTCTCCTAAGAATTTTCCGTACAGAGGCAGAATCTATGGTTCCTTTAATTATGGCAAGTCATTCAGGTCCTTAGGCAGCAAAGCATCCCCACACCATCACACTACCACCACCATGTTTGACTGTTGGTATGGTGTTCTTACTGTGGAATGCTGTGTTTGCTTTACACAGACATTATGGGATCCATGTTGTCCAAAAGTTCCACTTTGACCTCATCTGTCCATAGAACATTTTCCCAAAAGGCTTGTGGATCATCCAGGTGCTTCTTGGCAAATGAGAGATGAGCATTTATGTTCTTCTTGGTTAGCAGTGGTTTCACCTTTGCTACTCTCACATTGAAGCCCATTTTGCCCAGTCTCTTTCTGATTGTGGAGTCATGAACACTGACCTTAGCTGAGGCAAGAGAAGCCTGCAGTTCTTTTGGATGTTGTTTGGATCCTTTGAGACTCTTGGGATGATTTTACACTGCGCCCTGAGGGGTAATTTTGGCAGGCAGCCCACCCCTGGGAAGGTTCACTACTGTTCCAAGTGTTCTCCATTTGAGATTATGGCTCTCACTGTGGTCTGATGGAGTCCCAGAGCCTTAGAAATAGCTTTGTAACCCTTTCCAGACTGATAGAGGCAACAAATTTTTTTCTGATCTTTTCAGGAACTTCCTTTGATCATGGCATATTATGTGCTTGTTCGGAATCTTTGTGCTGGCAACGTGACTCTGACGGTAAGGGCCAAAATAAGAGAGGTTTATATTGAGCAGGGCTGGCTGTAATCAAGCCTGGCTGTGTTCAATCAGCTGACCTAATTATCCTTTAATTGGGTTGATTTAACTAGGGGCAAATTACTTTTCACAGTGCCAGTTGGTGTTGGTTAACATTTTTTCATTAAATAAATGAAATAAGTAAAAAAAAAAGTGTTATTTGTTCACTTAGGTTCCCTTTATCTAATATTATGTTTTGTCTAAAGACCTGAAAACATCCAGTGTGACAAATATGCAATAATAGAGAAAATCAGGAAGGGGCCAAATACTTTTTCACGCCACTGTATAGGCCAGATGGGGTACATTTGTCTGATGTATGGGTTGACATTTTTAATGCTGAGATAGGGACAGCTATTGAGGGCTGGAGGAGAGAGGTGAGCTGCAGATGATCAAAGAAAAAAGAAAAGTAAGGGTAAGCCTATTATTCAACATGAGCTGGAGATGGGCTGGTGGGAGAAAAAGGGAAAAGGAGGAGGGGAAGGGGCAGTAGGGGGACAAACCTGACCTGGGTGTACATTGAGGCTGGGGGGATAGGTGCCTCTGGGTGTACATCTAGAGGAATCCAGAGGAGAGGCATGGGTGTACATTAATACTCAGCAGGAGAGACGGACACTGGAAAAAGATGACCTCGGGTGTACATCTGGTGGCGGGGGAAGGGGATGAACATATAAGATGAGATTCAAGGATATAAAAGAAAAGAAAAGATTGTCATGATGATATGCCGTTTGAATGAAGTAAAAAGTTAGAATGTAAATACTGGATATGATATTGATATTGTTAATCATTAAATATGGCCAACTGAGCACCCAACAAATAAGGTGTGGTTGTCATTGGGAAAGAGGATTCGGAGACAAGGAGGTTTGCCTGCGTAAAAGGCAGACCCATTTGTCCCAGGTCACCAGACCCAAGGGCATGGGATCAGTCAGGCAAGTAGTGGGGGAGGGAAGGAGGGGCAGAGTCAGGTTAAGGAAAAGGTTAGAAGAAGAAATGGGAAAATAAGAGGTTGAGTTAATTGATATACACAAAGGGGGGAGGAGAAAGTGGAGGCAAGGAAAGAATAAATTGGACAAGAGAAGGGAGAGAGAGAGAGAGAACAAGAGAGAGAGTGGGGAGGGGATTTAAAAGGGACTGCACAAAGCGGGCTCCCTTCACAATTTTTGCTAGCCTGTGTTTTTGCCCCCCCCCCAATATTACAGAAAGAGGCTGAGTAAAGCAGGTGAGAGGGCATCTTGGTAGACTGCTGAAGGTGGACAGCAGACTAGATTCAGGCACAAGAGGAAAAGAGTCACTTATAGAACTGCCGAAAGTGGATGGCGGGGAGAGACAAAGTATCAAGTGAGGAGAAAAAGAGAAAAGGGGAGGGTGTTAGGGGGACAAACCCTTCTTGGGTGTACGTTGAGGCTGGGGTGAAAGGTGCCTCTGGATATACATCCAGAGGGTTCCAGAGGAGAAGCACGGGTGTACATCCGTACCCAGCTGGAGAGATGGACACTAGAAAAGGATGACCCCAGGTGTACATCTGGGGGAGTGGGGAGATGAATATATAAGATGAGATTCAAGAATGTAAAAGAAATGAAAAGATTATCATGATGATATGTGATTTGAATGAAGTAAAAAGTTAGACCAGTGCTCCCATATTGTTTTGGCATTTTCCCTGTAACTCCAAGGTGATATTCCTGGGTTTTCCTGTAGATTACATTTTTTCCTACGGAAGTTGAATTGCCCTGTTTTCCTGTATAACCAATGCAAGTTTATGGGAAGAGTTTTCCTGTAGATGCATCCAAATCCCTATAAAATACAGGAATCCCTGTAGATATGGGAGCCCTGTTAGACTGTAAATACGTGATATGATGTGATATTGATACTGTCAATAATAAAAGATGGCCCACTGAGCACCCAAGAAACAAGGTATGGTTTAAGTTATTGGGAAAGGGGATCTGAGGACAAGATTCCAGTTATATGAGCCAGCTCAAGAATCCTGTGATTATCTGCCTTCCCTCTTTCTCTGCTTCAGGGCTATTTACCACTGTAGGAGTTATAGCCTGCCTTAAGCATTAAGAACTGTAAAATCTTTACAATGGTTATGGGGCCCCATTACTACTGCAGCGAGCCACTACATAGGTGAGTTAGCATACTGAAAACCAATTCCACTAACATTTCATGTTTTATCTTTTTTTTGCTATCTACAGTATTTACTACTTTCCAGATGTGAAGATACCACATCATTTGTACGCTTCTATCTCCTGCATGGAAGCTATCACACCCACATTCCTGCTCTTGCCCACTTATGATGGTTGTACTAGTAAAGGAAAAAAAAAACAAAACAAGAAAATGTTTACTCCAGAGGCCCCAGATAGTGGCTATTTTGCTGTGGGAACAACCTTAGTATCTTACAAGTCACACACTCACACTCTGTGGAGTGAGTGCAACCAGCTCAGGACCTGTGCTGATTTTAACTGAGAAGGTGGTCTCTTATTAAATGCAGGCAGGCAGTGTTGTCTAACATCAGGACCAGTACTGAAGTTGGATGTGGATTTCAAAGGTTACTGGTGGAAAAGGAACAGAGGATATGTCTTGTTGATCCCTGCTTATGAAAGAGGGAGATGGACAAGATGGACCTACAGCCCCTTCTGACCATAAATTACAATTTTATGTTGTTATCATTTGTTAGAAGCAAGGGGCTGAGCAAACTTAATTGTTTTTCACTGCTGCAGGTAAACTTAGGAAATGCATACGGTCCCTGATGACAGGGTGGTGGCTGAGTCACCCTAGGAAATGGCTGTCAAAGACAAAAAATGAATCTTTTTGCACAGAAAATAATTAATTGTTAAATCATCTAAACATATGAAAAATAGTTTTTGCTTTTGCCATTTATTTTTTCCCTTGGAGTGCAGTTCTAATGGAAAAAAAAAACAACTATAGCATTAATATACTGTAAATGAAATGTCAATTCACTGCTGGAAAAGAATGCCATAAAAAACATAAGGAGCTTTGATGCACCCTTTGCACTAATGGGATTCTTGAATCCAAAGGGGAAAACAGGCAAAGGGGCAACATCAGCAACCAAGCAGTATCCGAGCATTCCAAGGGAAATATACAAACCACCAAAAATGCTTCAACATTATATTTTGTTAGCATTTGTTCAATTTTAGACTGGCTGGTGGAAGTGCCAGCTCTGCAATGTGACTGTGCCAGAGAAGGGGGTGGTGTGAAATCTCTTTGCATATCCTGCTGTGCAGAAAATGAAATTCCATTAAGCTAGTGTTAGAGAAAGGAAAGTTCCACTGCAGAAAAGATCTTTCCAGAGTCCATTGTTGTACAAATGATTGGTTTACTGAATCATAAGCATCTACACTGCTGGATGTATCTCCGTATTTACAAAGCACAGAACTTGTGCAGAAAAAGACTGCAAATTAGCCTAATGTAAAACAATTTTTATTGATTTGACCGACTTTCATTTTCCTGGGTAGGAAATGGGATTTTATAAGAATCCAGAATTAGGAGTGAAATGTAACTTGAGATATTCACTGTTGTTAAGGCAGTCTTTTTTTATTGAACTGCCTTAAGACTGTCTGCTGAAATCACAATCTTTAATGTTTTTGTTTAATGGAATTAAACATATTGAGGTATTTTTTTTAACAAATACAGCACTGCAGCAGTTGGATGAGTGTCTTATGGATAGTTCTTTTTTTTGCATTGTATATTATCCCCTTTTAATAAGTGCCATTATTATAATGAGACATTCCACTGAGTGTTCAATATAGATACTTCACACCATCTTAATTACATTCTGACTCTTAATTTTCATCTTAGTATATTTACTTCCTTCTTTGCATTCTGGTACTGCATGTTACTAGCTACCCTTCAGTGCCTAAGTGAGCAAGATCACCTCTTAAGTTTCATTTAAGAAGGCACCATCAAAACCCCATAGGCTTGTAACGGTCATTTTTACTAAATGAGCAGCCTGCATACTTGTTAAACAGTGAACATAATGTGGTGTTCATTTCCTCTAAATACATTTTGCATTAATAAGTGAACATGATTATTTATGGGGTCCACAACAATAGCAGAGCATTGCTTTGAAACATGAAATAAGCATTTGTCAATGCCAAATGTTGCTTGCTTGTATGTGCTGTTTAGGTATTTGGAAGTCATTGGAGTGCAAATATTGAAAATTCGTGAACTTACGAGCATGCATAGGAACTGAGCAATGCACACTTGTAAAACAGTCATTTTTAGGAATTTTTTCACCAAATTTTCAACATAGCCATTTTAAGAGCTCTGCTCATGAACAGTGTCACTGTGATTTTCGTAATGTGTCCCATACATGGATTTCACACACTGACTGCGCCATTGTGTGCTACATGGGCAGAAACACATTTTGGGCAGGATGTGAAAAATGACAGCTATACTGTTCATAAGGAGGTGTGGTAAAATGGCAATGCTGAAAGTCTGGAGTGAAAATATTGAAAATTCACGAACTTACGAGGCTGCATAGGAACTGCGCAACGCGCACTCGTAAAACAGTAATTTTTAGGAATTTATTTCACCAAATTTTTAACATAGGCTTTCTGAGAGCACACCTTATGAACACTGGCAGTGTCATTTCATTAATTGGTCCCAAAAGGTGATTCCACGCAGTGACCGCAAAATCACCCTTCGGGCCCGATTAACGCAATGACAGTGCAAAAATTCATGAGGAGGGGTCCCAAAAACCCCATGTTGAAAATTTGGGCCCAAAATTCCCAAAAATGCCTGAGATATGCAACAAAGTTGAAAAAAACCTATTTATTCCATTATACAGCTTACCGGCATTTCCTCAGTTCACGGTCGGCTTTGAAGAGTGCAGATGCGTTCCCAGTCCACCGATGATCATTCGCGGAGCTCCAGAGGTAAGTATGGGGTGAGGGGGTGTGGAGGCAGGGGCGCAGTGGGTGGGTGCAGGTGGGGGAGGAGACTGCGAGGGACCTTTTTTATTTACAGTTTTTTTTAATTAAGATGATGCGGACGCTTGCCACGCTGGGGTGGCCTCAGCGGCAGCTAGAAAGGCAGTTTGGGGGCTGGAGCTGATGGGGATTGGGCACCCTGTCAGCTATAACAAGATTTGCCACGCTAGGTGGGCTTCCAGCGTGGCACCTGGAAAGCTTTGGGGGCGTGCAGCCGTGGAGCCAACCGAGATTGGGCACCCCATCGGCTATAATATTTTTGCCATGCTGGGGTGGGCTCTCAGCATGGCACCTGGACAGCTTTTGTGGGGGGGCGTGGATGACGGGATTACACTCTGCCGGCCATACAGTGAGTGCATGGGGAGGGAGCACTCAGCACGCAATATGCGTGTTTGCATATGTGTGTGTGTGTGTAGTGGTGGGGAGAGCTCTGTTCACTGGAAGGGGCTCTCCTTTCAACTGTATGCCATCAGGTCACCGCTGTCATAGACAGCTGCAGCAGTCATTGAGAACTGCGGCCGCGCCTGCAAGCTCACTGACTGAATTGGAAGACGGGTGCCACACCTCCAAAAACTCGGATGATGGGACTATGTTTCTTGCACATGCGTGCAAGCAACATAAAAATGATAGAATGTTATTCAGGATAACTTGATATGGATCGTCAACATGAACTTACTGTAATACTCATTTGGTTTTGAGAACTGAAATGTCTGTCTGTCTTTCTAGCTATCTGTCTGGCTATTCATCTATCTTACATCCATCTATTCTCTATTGATTTATTTTAGTGCAGAAAGGAACCAGATTGGTGCCCCTCTTAGAATGAGGGGGTAAGCATTTTATCTATCAATAGTGTACCTTTTGACTTTTAGTACCACCCTCTAGAAACAGTGAATGGTGACATCTTACCACAATACAGGAAACAGTTAACTTCCTGTGACAAGGGTGGATGAGAACCTGTTCATTTGTTATGCACAGACAGAGAGAGAGAAGCAAGGATCTAGTTTGCCCTCTCCTATTTTGTCACTTGTCCATCTTTTACCTGTTTCATTGCACAATCAAATTTTCTTGTGCCATCTAGAAATTGACCATCCTGATGGTTCTACAATTTCCCCCATTATCTCCCTTCCTTCTCTTGCTGTTGCTTTTCTTTCTTTCTTTCTTTCTTTCTTTCTTTCTTTCTTTCTTTCTTTCTTTCTTCCTTTCTTTTGAAAATGTGTGAATCTTAATGTGAAACTGGGTTCTCTTAGTTTACAAATATATATATAATTAGGTTGCTGAAATGATTAAGAAAGCTATTTGGGTTTCTTAAAAAGATAACAGTCTGTAATAGAGGGGGCTGACCTAGAGATGCATTTTGACCTCCACAAGCTTGTTTACAAAACTGTCAAGAGAAGACCAGCTGTAGGACAGAATGTTTTCTTTTTCTGCACCTGTTAAAGACAGTAGCAAATCAAGATAGTGAACAAAAAATGGTGACTGCTAAAAGGGTTCAAAGATAATGCCAAATAAAGTTGATGATGTCTCTGTACCCCCTCCCCAAGGTCTGCTCCCCTTGGAGTTAGTATATTTAGTAAGGGTGTGTGTGTGTGGGGGCACAGCCCCCACAAGGGAGGTGTGGGGGGTGCAGTCTCCCACAAAATGAGACATCGCTGAATTTGTCATTCAGCATTATCCTTGAGCCCTTTTAGCAGTCGCCATTTTTTATCCACTGTTTTGACATGAAACTGTTAAAGACTAGGGGCCAAATTCACAAAGCGATTTGGGACTAAGTCCCACTCTGCAACTCCAGTTCTGGACTGAAATCTCTGCAACTGCAGAGATTAGTATTCACAATCCCCCACTGCTGCATAGATGTTACACTGGGTCCCACCAGCCATAACACTTGTCCACAGCTATGAGAATGTCCATGGCAACACCATCTACAAACTGCTGTAAACTGTGAAGCCATTCGTACACCAGCTCCACCTTTATGAATACCACAGCTATGGGAAAAACTGCATATCCAAAAGTGGAAATCCACTTGTGTTAGGTTTTCACACAACTGCTGGAATTTCATGAGCTTTGTGAATCCATACATAAACTGCTGTTAAGGCTGGCCTCAGGAAAGAAATTGACTACGTTCTGGTACATTTTGTGAGAAACAGGAAATGCAACTTACAACAATCAGGGGGCAGAGTTTAAATTGCCAGTAAAGACATCTTATAAAAATAGAACAACTCATGTCATGTTTATTGTTCTTCCATAAAATCAAATGGACATCACAATCATACAAAATACATTAACAAGAATAAATAAAGATTGTTACAAACAGAAATATTCCTTGTGCTTAAGTTATTACTCATTACAGTAAGATTTCCCTGGGCAGAAAAAATATACTTCCATCATATATTGAGAACTGATCATTTAAATCAGTTTTAAATTTCAGACTCAGTTTTTATTTTCTGGGGCAGGGAGATTTTTTTTTTTAAACTTCATTACTTCATGAAAAAATTTTTGCAGCTATCCTCGCATCCTCAATTGTATGTGGATGTATGAGGACAAACAATGGATCATATTCTGCATTTACATATATTACAAGAAAATTGTTTAGTGAGTTTGTCAGTGGAATTTTATATAATGGACATTGTAGCATAATATGATAAAGATTTTCCTCAATGCCCTTATTGCACCTACAGATTTTAGAATGGAAGCTAACAGAATCAGTTCTATTAAAATATGCATATTTAGAGCATATAATTCTCATCCTTGCCCAAGTAATATTTTTCCTATCTAAAGGAGTAAGAGGCATAACTAAATAGTTCTCTAAAAAAAGCATCTGTTTTGTTTTGACCAAACCAAATGGCCTGATGTTGACTTCTGACTAACTTCATTTGTTTTTCCTGAGCAAGCCTTATAAGTTTCTTTTTAATAAGCTGCCTAAACAGAGGAGGTATTACAATTGATTTTTCAAAATCTAACCAAAGATATTGCATAGATATTCTTCCCAAAGTTCCTTTAAGAGTTTTTACCCATGGGGATATATAATTTTGTTCATACCAACTGATCTTTTCTTTCAAGCACAATTGGGGCAAGGGATTAGTCTGATTATTAATAATTTTTATCCAATAGCCCACCATTCATATATCAATTATCGTAGCGATGAGAACCCTTCCCAATTCGGCCCTTACTATAATGTTAGATGTAGCTATTGGAACCTGTAATAAAGATTTATAAAATAGGGATAGCGGAATTTCTAAACAGGGTGGGGGATTTATACCCCAAACCTCTGTACCATATGTAAGAATGGAGTTCATTTTTGCTTCACCAGCCACTGGAACCAAATGTTCCCCATATTTAGTATTAAATCATAACAGTGCTTTGGCTATCAATCTTGCCTTGCTACCTGGGCCATCCAATGCGATGACCATGCTCCATTTGAAGTAAACTTGACACCCAAATATGTATATGAAGTCACCTTTTCTATAAGATTATCATTTAAATAAAACTTTGTTTTTTTGTTTTTCCAAGTTGTGGACCAAAAATCATTAACTTAATTTTCTTAAGATTTATTGTTAGATCTAACTGTTCACACTTGGTGTTAAATTGCACTATTTTAATCTGAAGTCCTTGACTAGAAAGTGCCAACAAAATCAAATCATCTGCATATGCAAGAGTGTGTATGGGAAGCTTATTACTTTTAGGAGAATCTAGACAAGGTACTTCTTTATAAGACAGAAGGGAGTCAATATACAAGTTGAATAAAAGGGGTGCCAAAAGGCATCCTTGTTTTTCTCCTGCAGTTGTTTGAAAATAATCTGAGATATTACCATTATCATCATATAGTATCTAACAGCAGATGAAGTGTGTGTATATAACAAATTCATTGGAACCAAAAGGTTCAAAGGGAGCTGTTTATCAACTAATATCTCCCAAAGTTTACCTCTGTTTACAGAGTCAAATGCTGCTGAAAAATCAATGAACAGCATGTATAACTTCATTTTATGAAATGATGTATACTTTTCCACCAATTGTGAAAGAATAAAAATATTATTTGTAGTTGAGAAATTATAACAAAAGCCAGCTTGAAAAATAGATAAGGGGGAAGTTGTCTCTGTCCAGAATTGAAGTTTTTGTAACAATATTTGACAAAAATGTTGCCACTCATATCTATTAAACTAATTGAATGATAGTTAGATGGTGTTTGAAAATATCCTTTCTTATGGATTGGTACAATTATATTTGTGGTTCATGAAGGAGGAACAAATATCTCCCTTAAACATATATTAAAAAAATTTGTAAAAAAAATACCCAGTAGTTCAGATGTGCTTTATAAACTTCTCCCGGGATTAAATCAGGGCCCGGGGCTTTACTGTTTGGGAGATTCATTATGGCATCTTCTACATCCAAAAATGTGTACACTAAAGGTGAATACTCCCCTCTTTTATGATAAATATCTACTAAATCCATTCCTAAGTTAGAATCCTTATTAAGTAATGATTTATAATATACTATCCAAGTTTCTTTTGGGATATATACTGGTAGAATTGACTCCTGGTTTTTATTTCCTTTTGCTATTAATGACCAGAACAGCCTAGAGTCATTCTGTTTGATAGCTTGATGCATAACTTCCCACTATTTATATGTAAACTCAATTTTTTTTTGTGCAAGAAATTTTTTATAATCTCTGCATGCTTTGTTTAATTTTAGAATTGCAGTCTTTATCAGTTTCTTTTTTGTTTGTCTAATTAGCCTCCCCAAATTTCTATTTTTTCTTGCACATTGAGCATCAAACCAGGATGATAACTTATGCTTACTATTATTTGTACAATATAGCTCCTTATTTATTTGTTGGTAACCTATATTCAATAATTAATTGATTTGCTCACTATTTATATCATTAACAGTGCTTGAGAAAAGAAAAGAAAAAGTGGGAGAATAGATTAGGTTTGATACCCCATTCATGGTTTTAATATTTATCAACAGTCTTGATTTCCCTTGAATTTCTACATCCACCATTGGTTTAATTGGCAGAAGAGTTCTATTATCATAATTCCTAAATGAAAGCAGTATTTCTGCATGATCACTTTCAGGGTGCATGATCACCTCCAACCTCTTAAAGTAGTGATAACTGAGAGGGGAACAAAGTATAAAATCAATCATACTCCTTCCTACCGAAGAGAAAAAGTGCTCTTCCACTCACGAGTTCCATCCAATCTCACATTAAGAATAAAAAAAATTATTATTCATGATGAAATTTTGAAAACATCTCCCTGCCTCATTAAGTACCATATCTGTTGTTTTTCTAAGCTGAAGATCTGCCATGTATTGTTGATCTTGAAGAAAAGGACGTAGAAGATGCCATAATGAATCTCCCAAACAGTAAAGCCCCGGGCCCTGATTTAATCCCGGGAGAAGTTTATAAAGCACATCTGAACTACTGGGTATTTTTTTTACAAATTTTTTTAATATATGTTTAAGGGAGATATTTGTTCCTCCTTCATGAACCACAAATATAATTGTACCAATCCATAAGAGAGGACATTTTCAAACACCATCTAACTATCATTCAATTAGTTTAATAGATATGAGTGGCAACATTTTTGTCAAAATATTGTTACAAAAACTTCAATTCTGGACAGAGACAACTTCCCCCTTATCTATTTTTCAAGCTGGCTTTTGTCATAACTTATCAAAATTTGCTATTCTGGCAATAAAATCTCCTACTAATAGTACAGTATCCACCGTGTTTTGCTATGTAATTACAACTATCTCAGTAACTCGAAGTGCCCCACCTCCTGGGTCTGTGTGGGTAGCTGTTTGTGTTTGTCTGTGTCTGTAGCTTAGTTTTTTGGGATTTACAAGATTTTCTTCTTGGAGTAACTACACCATTCTTGCTCACTACATCTGTGAAGATCTCCTGGACTGGATTTCTGCAAAACACCACCACCAGGTATTTGCATTTTCAGTTTAAAATCAACTTTTTGGAAGCTATCCCAAGCAAAGCAGAAGTCAAGCAACTAAGGCCCTGGACACACTGGGGAACTTAAAATGGTTTAAGTGCCTTAAAACAGTTTAAATCTCCCTAGCACTGTTTACAGACAGACTACAAGCCCCTTAAAATGTTTTAACAAAAGTGTTTTTAAACCCTGCTAGATACCTAGTCTTAAAACCATTTTTAAAAACATTTTGGAGCTAGCATGGTTTTACTTATAGGTCTGTACAGGAGTAAAAGTGTTTTAAGCTGTAATGGTTTAACTAAAACAGTTCTAGCTGCAGTGTGTCCAGGCAAGCACAGTTATGTGTATTGGACTTAACACAAAATAGTTACAAGGAGAACAGGTTTAACACTAGCAGTGTGGCCACACTAAACTGTTTTCAAAAATGGTTGCTGAGTAGTGTGGCTACACTGAAATGGTTTAGCTAAACTGGTTTTAAAAACGGTTTTCAAAAACAGTTCTGCAGTGTGTCCAGGGCCTAAGTCTGACAAATTCAGTGACTCTGGGTTCTGCTTGAATCCACATTTCTGTCTGACCTTCTCCTGAGGGATCTGTATGTGGGCTTTTAAACAACCTCTTTAAATAACAAAAGGAAGCATATGGATAAAAGGATTTCACATCCTGCTCTTGTACTTGAGTAAGTGTGCCCCAGGCTATCAATGTAATGGGGCAGGGGAGTGCATGCCTTCAAACTCTTGCATAGCCAAAGCCTCTTGTCAAATCCCTGCCTAGCTGTGACCCTGGGTGACCTGTATCATGAATTGTACCAATAACCCAGGACATCTAAAAATTGTATCTCTGAATATCTGCAGCCTTCTCTCCAAACTGCCACAATTTCAGGCCTGGGTGACTCAGATTGATCCTGACGTAATCTCCCTAACAGAAATGTGGCTATCACCAAAGATCCCAGACACAGCAATTGTCCTTCCTGGATATAATTTGTTCCGGCAGGACCATACCTCAAAAAGGGGGGGGGGGTTGTTTGGTTTACCTCAAGAGTGACCTCAAAGGGCAAATCCTACCAATTAGCTTCCACTCCAAGGAAGCAGAGGTTCTAACACTAAAACTTAATATTGGCCAACAAATCAAAGTGTTACTATTAACCACCATATACCTGCCTCCTGGGACACTACTCACTTGCTTCCCACAGCTCATAAGCCACCTCGAACAGGACAAACTAAACTGGGAACATATAATCCTAGGGGACTTCAACATTATTTGGCAAGCACAGGCTGCAGTGACAGCTAGAGACCAAATAGCCAGACTGTACCTAACCCAACTGGTCACACAACCCACCAGACAAAACTACCATACAGGAACCAGCACCCTCATCGACTGGCTACTCTCCTCCTGTCCTGAACATATCGCAGAGGTAACAGTCCTACCTGACACCATCAGTGACCACTCCCCGTACTACTTACCTGGACAAACAAGTTCACCAAGAGTAAGGCTAAGACCACCAGGAGCAGATCACTAAGGCCTTGTCAACTAGACTCCTTCAGACACTACCTAAAAGGGATTGACTGGTCCCCACTGGATATAGTCAAGGATGGAAACCAAGTTCTGGATTACTTCTGCAGTATTTTTACTAAAACCTGTGACATCTTTGCTCCTTATAAAACAAAGAAAACCAGAGGAATCCCCAAACCCTGGCTGTCCATCCCTCTAACTGAATGCATACAACTCAGAGATCACCTGTGGCATAGGGCCAAAGCCACCGGGAATCTAGCTGACTCCCAAGCATATAAGGCAGCTAGAAATACCTGCACAAAACTCATACGTCTGGCAAAAGCAGCTTACTACAATGACCTCCTAGGAAAGAGCTGGGGTAGAGGGAGGGAGTTCTGGGACTCTGTAAAATCTCTCATGGGTAGAGCCTCTAGGGCCCCACTGGACGTTACAGTTACCACCTCTGGTACATTGCAAGACCAAAGGAAATTGCTGATGCTTTTAATGTTGCATTCACAGACCTCAGCAATGTGTTGCCACCTGAATACCTGAATCACACCCTTGCAAGCCAGCAGCAAAACCTCAACACTCCATCACCACAGGATAATGTTACCCCACCATTCTACTTCAGGCAAATCTCCACAGGTGAGACCATCAAATATATCAAATGGGTCCTTGATAAGACCAGGATGGGAAGTGACATGATCAATATGAAGATGGTAGCACTCACATTAAACGAACTTGTGGCACCACTCACCAAGGTAGTCAATGCCTCTCTAAGATCTGGCATCTTCCCTGACAGGTGGAAAGAGACTCTAGTCACACCTGTTTTTAAATCAGGAGACAGAGCTAATTTAGCAAACTTCCAGCCCATCTCAATTTTAACCCTCCTCTCCAAAGCACTTGAAAGGGTGGTCTCAGAACAACTAACTGAGTACCTAGAAAAGCATAGCCTTCTCTGCTTGCAACAACATGGATTCTGACAAAACCACTCCACTTCACCGCTCTAGTAGAGTACACCACTCAGCTTTATGGGGCCCTGGATAAAGGGATGGTGGTGGGGTCTATCTTTATAGACCTCACCAAGGCCTTTGACACAGTCAATTACCAACTGCTACTGAAATGTCTCCTCTCTACAGGATTTTCAGTGGAATCTGTGGCCTGGTTCCATAGTTACCTAACCCATAGATCTCAATGGGTCAGGATTGGCAATATAATCTCTGAGCCCAGGGAAGTAAACCTAGGAGTCCCACAAGGTTCTATCCTCAGTCCTCTCTTATCCAGCCTCTTCATAAATGACATGCCTTCTACCTGTCCTGCACACTCCGTACTCTATGCAGATGATGCTGTTATCTCCGTCCTAGGGAAAGACCTGAGATCAATTAGCTCTGAACTTCAGCACAGTTTTCGTGCATTGGATTCCTGGTTCACCCGAAATAAACTGCTACTCAACTACAAAAAGACAAAGAGCATGCTCTTCAGCACCCCACAGCGCAAGATCCGAGGGTCCTCACTGCATATAGTTAGTAGCGAAGAAGAAGTACTAGACCAAGTCAATACATTCAAGTACTTAGGGATTCACCTTGATGACACCCTCACCTTCACTGCCCATGCTGAGCAACTGGTAAAGTCCACCAACATGAAGCTTGGCACCCTGTACAGACACCACACCTCAATGACACCGGCTGCCCTGAAACTTGTTACGTGCAGTTCAGTTCTCTCATCTGTGGATTATGGTCTTGTCATATATGGGGCAGGCACAGACACAGTGCTTAAAAGGGTCAAAACCATCTTCAACAAGGCCTGCAGCCTGGTCCTGGGAGTACACAAAATGACTCACTCTTGTGACCTATACAAGGAAACTGGCTGGCTCCCACTCCACCACAGACTCCAATAACAGGCCTGCCTCCTTGTGAAAAAGTCCCTGATAGGGTCCATGCCTAGGGCTACTTCAGCCCACTTTGAGCCTGCACAACCATCTAAATGCATAAGGAGTGCCTCCAGGACTGTTCTAACTGTTCCCTTCAAACAAACCACCCTTGGCCAAAGATCCCTCTCCTACTGTGGGCCTAAATGGTTTAATGATCTGTCTGCAGACCTTGCCAACTCCCCCAGACTTGGCTACTTTAAAAATGGGCTTCAATCTCTTCTTGCCAGCAAATCTGACTGCCAGTGTTTCTGTTAACCCATGGCCTCTGACAGCGGTACTCACACCCGTCAAACATTACCCTCTCTCACTCCCACTCTCCTGTTCTACAACTGCCCACTTCCCCCTCCCACCTCCCACCACCTTCTACCTCCTCTTGACAAAGCCTCACCTTGGCTGCTAAAACATGCATTTCTGCAGACTGGGAGCACTCTGTCTGAACTGTAACATGATTGTTAAACAGTGTACTGCACTTAATTAGTGCTGCATTAATATGTTTCTTTGGAAGTGTGGTCCTGTTTCTCCTTACTTCTTGTACCCTGCTTAATGTTGTAACTGCATACTAATACCACTTGTTAGTTGATGTCTTTCTGTTCTGCAATGTTTCATCACCTGTAAATGTCTTGTATTCCTTGTTGACTTGGAGCCTTTGTAAATGAGCCCGGCTCAAAGGTATTAATCCAAATTTGAAATAAATAAATAAATTAAAAAAACTAATTTCGACCAAATGTCATATGTAGGATGAGAGTGAAAACTCGGGGGAATGCAAACATTCACAATCAGTACTATACTAGCATCCCAGGTAACTAATAGCATAAGAATTTCTGGGGTAGGAGAATAATTCATTAATACCCTTAATCCACCCCCAATCCTTATCAAAGTCACTAATCCCCCCTTGTTTCTCCCATGAACTTTCCCTTTAATTGCTGGGAAATAACAGGATTCAAAGCCATTAAGATAGGACTGAGTTACTGCCCATGTTTCCTGAAAGGTAATGGCTTCAAATCCAGAGACAAAATTAACCCATTGACAGCCAGCATATTTATTATAAATTCCTGCTATGTTCCAGTTAAGAAAGTTACAACTGTCGGTACTTATTAGCCCAAGGTCAGATTCTGTTGTTATATCCTGTTCTTGACTTTCAGATGTTTGTAGTCATGCAAAAGTTAGTCTGGGTTGAACTTGGAACTCCCTCTTGTTTAGTGCCACCAAATAAATACACAACTCATCCAACATATGTCTATTTTCTAAAAGTAATGCAAATAATTGTGCAGAACAAGTATAACAGTCAATCTGAGTTCTCCCTCTACCCTCCAGGACCCTTTCTATCTGAGCTAATTCATTATTGTGGATTTGAATTTTGGCGATAGTTCAAAGAATCACCCTAAGGTAAGAGGCTAGATTAGCAGAATTTTCCCCCCAAAGGTGTCTATTCCAAAAATAGAAAACACGTACAGTGAGGGGGTAACTCCAAAATCCCAATTTAACTTAGCCAAAGTAGAAATAAACCTATCAAATGATAAAACCTTTTCAGGTTTAGCCCCATTATAAGTATATTTCCAAATAGTAGCCCAAGTAACTGGAGACGATATCAACATACCTAATGAGTTTATCAGGCTTTGATTTGCCCAGGCCTGTTCAATATATCCATGTTAGGTAACATGAAATAGAAACACAGAAACATAGACTTTGACGGCAGTTAAGCACCACTTGGCCCACCCAGTCTGCCGATTTCTCTACCTACTGAATAAGCTGCAGATTCTAGTTAGCCAACAGCCTACTTCCTGCAACCCGCCAATATAATTGCCTTATGTCTGTCCCATGCATTCTTGAATTCCCCCACTGTTTTAGACCCAACGACCTCCCCAGGAAGGCGGTTCCATGTATCCACTACTCTCTCAGTGAAAAAAAATGTCCTCACACTACCCCTGAGCTGTCCCCCTCTATCTTTAAATTGTGCCCCCTTGTTCTTACACATCACTTTTTCTGAAAGATACTACCCTCCTGGACTTTGTTGATTCCCTTGAGGTACTTGAAAGTTTCTTTCATGTCCCCCCGTTCCTCCTTTCATCAAGGGTATACATATTAAGCTCTCTCAGTCTCTTTTCATATGGTTTCTGATGCAGACCCTGCACCATTTTAGTTGCCCTCCTCTGGACTGCTTCCATCCTGTCTATGTCCTTGCGTAGATGAGGTCTCCAAAACTGCACACAGTACTCCAGATGGGGTCTCACCAACTGTCTGTATAGAGGGATAACCACTTCCCTTTTTCTACTTGAGATGCCCCTTCCTATGCATCCCAGTATCCCCCTGACTCTCCTTACTGACTTCTCACATTGCTTACCCACCTTTAGATCATCTGATATGACTATCTCCAGGTCACTTTCAATTTTTGTTGTTGTTAGTACCTCCCCTGCTATTGTGTACTCTTCTCCTGGGTTTTTGTTTCCCGGGTGCATTACTTTGCACTTCTTTGCATTGAATCTAAGTTGCCAAATGTCTGACCATTCCTCCAACCTTGCCAAGTCCCTTCTCATCTTTTCTATCCCCTCTTGTGTATCAACTCTGTTAGAGATCTTTGTGTCATCTGCAAAGAGGCATATCTTTCCTTCCAGACCCTCTGCATTGTCATCTATAAAGGTGTTAAAGAGGACTGGACCCAGTACTGAGCCCTGAGGTACTCCACTAGTAACCCCCCCTTTCTTCGGAATGTGTTCCATTCACTATTACCTTCTGTGTCCTGTTGTGCAGCCAGTTTGCTACCCAGGCTACCACCCTGGGACCCACTCCCAGGCTGGCTAACTTGATTTGTTAAAAAGCATGGTCAGTGGTGTCACTAGGTCCTCCCTTAGTTCTTTTAGGATTCTGGGGTGAATCCCATCAGGCCCCATTGTTTTGTCCACCTTGAGTTTTAGGAGTTCTTTCAGGACTCTTTCTTTTGTGAATGGACTGGTGTCAACCCCCCTACCCAGAGTGCTTCTATTGTCTGGTTTAGGTAACTCCTCCTCATCTTCTTTTGTGAATAGTATTCATTCAGTATCTCTGCCTTTTAACTGTCTCCCTCTGCCCACCTCCCCTCTCCTTTATTAATCTTCACTACCCCTCCCTTAACCTTTCTATGCTCCCTAATGTACTTATAAAAGGTTTTATCCCCCTTCTTAACTGATTTGGCTAATTTTTCCTGGGTTTGGGCCTTTGCTATTCTGACTTCCTTCCCACTTCTTTCTGCTTTAATTGATACAGTTCCCTGTCTTGCTCTTTCTGTGATTCCTTATACTTTTTGAATGCAGCCTTTTTCTCCTTAACCTTCCTTGCCACCTCTTTTGAGAACCATAGTGGTTTTTTACTCCGCTTTGTTTTCTTTATTTGTTTCACACAAAGGCTTGTTGCCTCTATTATGGCAGTTCTGATTTTTCTCCATTGTTCTTCCACCCCTCCTTTTTGGCCATTTGCTAGTGCATTCTTCAGGTATTTACCCATTTTGCCAAAGTCAGCCCTTCTAAGGTCCAGTATCCTTGTTTTTGTATGGCTTATCTCCGTGGTTGTGCTCATTGTGAAGCACACTCTGCAGTGGTCGCTTGTTCCCAGATGTCTGCTGACTTCTAAATTTGTGATCCTCTCTCCATTTGAGAGTACCGGGTCCAGTATTGCTCCCTCCTGAGTGGGTTCCGACACTAGCTGTCTAATGCCTGCCCCCTGCAAGTGGAGAATGACCCTGATTTTGGATGTGGCTGCAGTACATGTCATCCAGTTAACATCTGGCATGTTCAGGTCCCCCATCAACAGTATCTCCCCTTTTTTAGCCATTTTGAGAATGTCCTCTATCATTTTCTTGTCCATTTCCTCCCCTTGAGATGGGGGTCTGTATACAACTCCTGTGCGGATTGTAATGCCATTCCCTGTCTCCAAGGTGACCCAGAGTGCCTCTTGTCCTCCCCCTTTACTTTTTAGTTCTGTAGTTTTGATCCCTTCCCTTATGTATAGAGCTACTCCACCTCCACTTTTACTTTCCCTGTCCCTTCTGTAGATTGTGTACCCTAGTATGTTGATATCCCAGTCATGGTTCTCTGTGTACCATGTTTCTGTGACTGCCACAATATCCAATTGTTCATCTTACATCAGGGCTACTAGCTCAGGAAGCTTGCTTCCCAGGCTATGGACATTGGTACTCATTGCCCTCCATTTAATGTTGACTTTATCCTTTTTTACCCCATCCCTGCTCTTATTGCCCTTGCCTATTTTTCCATTTACCCCTGCCCTGCTCTGTGTTGAGCTCTGTACCTCAGTGTTTACCTTACTACCTGCCATGTATAGTGGGAGGAGGCTTGAAATGTCCTGCCTCTTATCAGCACCTCCCCACTTGGCTAGTTTAAAAGCTTACCAAGGAAGCATTTAAACCTGTCACCTAGGAGCTTGGTTCCCTTCATGGACAGATGCAGACCGTCGTGCCAGTATAGACCTTTATCTCTCCAGGTGGACCCCCAGTCCCCAATGAAGCCAAAGCCCTGTGCTCTGCACCAGTTTTGCAACCATTCATTAAACTGCATGGTGTGCAGTACCCTAGCCTCACCCCTGCCATGGACTGGCAGCACCTCTGAGAAGGTCACCATGCTTGCTACCTGTCTGAGGCCCCTCCCCAACTCCACAGATTCATTCTGCACTGCACTGATCCAATGCCTAGCTAGGTCATTTGTCCCAAGGTGGACAATGATATCTAGTTCCCTCTCCTGTGATGCTGCTTCTTCAATCCTGAGGATTTGCTTCCTGTCCCTCCAAGGCATGGCACCAGGCAGGCACCCTACTCCCTTCTCCTCTTCCTTCCCCAGTTTTACCCCCCTAACAATTGAGTCCCCTATCAGAAGCTGTTTCCTTCCCCTGTGGTGTCCCTTGCTACCCTTTTGTGGGTCTCCCTTGTGGATGTCCTCAGTATTCTTCTTGGTCTCCACTGAAGGTGCCATCATAGAGGAACCTTGCTCAGCCAGAATGGCATATGATTTGTGTAGTGGTACAAATAGGGGGCTTCACCTCTGTTCCACTACCCGCACCCTCCCAGAACCCACTGTGGTCCAACTGCTCTTCTTACTTGGCAACCTCTGAGGCAGTGGTTGTGGCAGTGGTGCTCTTTGGGTGGGGGAGGCCTCCTTAGTCCTTGCTAGTTCAGCCTGGTCGTGGGCAACCTCCTCCCTCAGAGCTGACAGTTGCCTGCAAATAGGGCAGCAATGCAGTTTCCTGAATGTCTCCCAGAAAACTGCTGCCCCATGGTCAGTGCATTGCACTACTCCCCACATGTCCCTCTCCCTTATAATATAAAATAAGTAATATATATTTTTTTATTATTATTATTTGTAGTGTGTACCTACCCTTTATGCACTGTGCTGGGTTATTAAGAATATGACAGGAAACTTATTAAGAATATGACAGGAAACTGGATTAGCAGAATTTAAGCAGTCCCTATTCACAAAATTGAGAGCAGCAGTCACCAAAGAAAGCCCTAATTCAGCTCTTAACATGTGGGCTATCAGGTCTGTCAGTGAGGCATTAGTTTCATCTTCTTTGGAATACATCTGAACCAGTTTAAATACTACTTCATTGCCTGTGCTTATTAAATTATATGTCTTACCCTTTTCTGGATCAGAAAGTTGGGCATCCTCTAACAATAGAGGTAACTTAGGTCCAAGGGGAGATTTAACTCGGTCTATAATAATAGAATTCTCAGAGACTGATGTTTCTAAATCCACTATAGGGCTAAAACCACCCGATGTATGGTCCTTTAAAGTTTACACATTTTTTTAAGGTAAAAGAAGACCATATGACCCATCGAGTTTACCTCCCCACTCCTTGTGGGTTATTTAATCAATCACCCTGGATATATTTATCTAATTCTTTTTTAAATTCGTCTATGTTTTTTGAGATGGCTATTTTCTGGGGAAGTTTATTCCATAATTTCAATACCCTAATTGTAAAGAAATATTTCCTTTTATTCCCATTTGCCCTATGCACAAATGATTGATGACTATTACATCTAAGTTTATTTGGTTTGTTAGCGTAACCTATCCCACATTTTACCATCAGTTGTTTATCTTGAAGTATTTTATGCAACATCAATAAATCGCCTCTCTGTCGTCTTGTTTCTAAATCATACAACTTCAGTTCCTTGCACCTTTCTGAATATGAACAATTTTTTAATCTGGGTATCAACTTTGTAGTCCTCCTCTGGACACCCTCAAGGAGCATCTGGTCCTTTTACAAATAGGGTGACCAGAAAGCTGCTCCATAGTTCAGGTGTGGTCTAATGTATGAATTATAGAGAGGCAAAATACAAGTTTTGTGTCGACTAATAAATGCTCTTTTGATGCAATTCAATATATTTTGAGACCTTAGAGCAATCTGTCTACAATGGTCACTAGGTGATAATTGATCATTAATCAGTATGCCTAGATCTTTTTCAGAATCAACTGACTTTATTTGTTTATTATTTAGAAAATATTTTACATTTGGATTGCTGGGTCACAGGTGCATTACTGTACATTTGTGCTCATTAAACATCATGTTGTTATCTATTGCCCATTCTGCCAGTTTTGCAAGGTCTTTTTTTAGCACCTGTATATTTTCATTAGTATTTACTACTCCACTTAATTTAGTGTCATCAGCAAATTTGCTGATGTGGCCATCAATACCCTCATGGAGATCTAAAATATATATTCCAATCAGAACAGGGCCCAAGACCGAGCCCTGGGGCTCCCCACTTGTCACATAAATCTGATTTGAATAAACACCTTGAAGTCCAACTACTTGGCATTTGTTAGTCAACCACCCAGAAACCCAAGCTATGATATGTTGATCTAATTTCATATCTTTCATTTTTTGTATCAGAATGTAATTTGAGACTTTATCAAAAGCCTTTTTAAAATCCAAGTATATAATATCAACTGGTAGGCCTCTATCGATAGAATTACTAATTGTTTCATAGAAACTGATAAGATTTATGGTACATGTGTGATACTCCTTTACTGAATCCATGTTGTTTTAGATCCTTAATTCCCTTACATTCCATCTCTAGTTCAAGTCTCTTCTTAAGTATTCTTTCCATGGTCTTGCAGATCATGGATATAAGACCAATTGAATGATAGTTTGCAACTTCCTCTTTATTTTCTTTATTTTTGTAAACTGGGGTAACCACAGCTTGTTTCCATTCATTAGGTATGTTACCTTGTTGCAGAGAACTGTTGAACAATATTTTTAGTGGGAGTGAAATTGATTGACTTAAGTTCTTAATTAACCTAGGATTAATACCATCATGTCCTGGTGCTGAATCTACTTATAAGGCATTAATTGCAGATTCAGCTTCCTCAAATGTAATATTAAATTATACTGGCTGATCAATTGTAGATGTTTGCACCACTTTATGAACACCAGTAAATACTGACCCAAAAAATAAATTTAATCTATTATCTGTATCAAAAGAATCTGATCATTCTTTCCCATTATCATTTACTATATGTGAAGTTGGGCATTTTTGTCTATTTTTATTAATATATGTAAAAAAAGCTTTAGGGTTTTTGGTTAATGCTAATTTATATTCTACCTTACTCCTTTCCCTTTTAATCATTTTTTTTTTCAGTTTTATATTTAGCGATATTTAAAGAACTCTAGGATTTCTTCATTAGTGAGAAGGCCTTTTCTTTAGTGGCAATTTGATTTCTAACTGCTTTGGTTAACCATTGTAGTATTTTACCTTTATTATTATGTGTTTTTTTAATTGGAACATATAGTTCTTCTAGTTCCATGATAATCAATTTAAATAATAATCAACATTGGTCCACATTCAGATCTGTAAAAAGAGTTTCCCAGTTATAACCATTTAGTGCTTTTTTATTTTATTGTAATTGGCTTTATTATAATTATAGCTATATCTAGCTCTACCTGAATTGACTTTTAAATTGTTAACATTGAATATTATTGTCTTGTGATCGCTGTTCCCTATTGGACCTCAAATTTTTAGATCAGTCACTTCTGAAACTAAATTTGTAAGTACCAGATCAAGAATATTGGAGCCCCTAGTAGGTTCTTGCACTTTTTGTTCTAACCCAACTTCAGTAACGGAATCCTCATACTGGCCTTCTAAAGTTGATTTAGTGGCTAGATTTTCCCAGTCAATTCTTGGGAAGTTAAAATCCCCTACAACAATTATATTGGAATTTGATGATAATTTTTTTATATCTGTAATTAATTGATTATCATAATTTAAATCAACCGATGGCAGTCTGTAGTAGTTAACTAACAAAAAGTGTTCGCCCTTTGTTTATTGTATTTTGACACATATGTCTTCTATTTCTGCTGACATGTTTAACATATGTTCTGTTGCTATGATTTTGTTAGAACTATATAGATATATTCTCCCTCCTTTTTTGTTACACCTATTTTTATGAAAAAGTGAGTAACCTGGGATATTGGTATGCCATCTCTGATTGTTATCCCACCAGGTTTCCGATATGGTTGCTATGTCAATTCTCCTATTTATCAGTATCTCCATAAGTTCAGTAACCTTCAAAACATTAAGGCTTCTAATATTAGTTACTAAGATTTTAAAAATTTTACTTTCCTGTTCGGTATTGCAAGAAGCCTTCCCTGTTTGCCCCTTCTCATTTAGTTTAAAGCTTTCTTAATGATATTAGCAATGGACTTTCCCAGTACTGCTGCTCCTCTTTTTTTGAGATAGAGCACATCTGAGCAATATAAGCTGTTGTCCCCCAAAAATATTTTCCAATGAGGGATACATTTTATTTTCTCTTGAAGGCACCACTTACATAGCCATTCATTAACATGTTTAATATTATGCTGATTAAACATATTTGCTCTTGGAACTGGGAGTATTTCTGAGAAACCAAATTCACATCCATTTTTTCTAAGGGTATTAGCTAGTTGAATAAAATCTTGTTTTATATTATCAACTGTAAATTTTGCAATATCATTGGTTCCTACATGAATCAATACCAGGGGATTTATACCTGCATTTTTAATAATATTTGGGGCAATACGTTCCATATCCCTTATCCAAGCTCCTCTATAACTAGAGCACATAATATTGGCTTTGTCTCTTTTACATGTGTATCCATCTGTATATTTAATGATGGAATCTCCCAGTACTAAGACTTGTCTATTACTGACATTGTTGTTATTTATTTTTTCTTTTTCATGATCACTATTTGTAAAGGTGGAGTTTGTAGTGACTGTTTTACATGGGGCAAAACCTGCTGTAAACTTTGATCTGTAATGTCCTGTGAATCTTCTCCTTTATCATTATTCCAATATGTTTTGTTAGTATTACATTCACCAATTTGACATGTTCCAGGTGAATTTTCAGGGGCTATTACTTTTTCAGACCTTGTTTCATTCAGTTTTATACAGAGAGCATCATTCTCATTCTGTAGTGGGCAAAATGTATTCTGAGTTGGTAATACAAAATCCATACATCTTCTACCTCGCTTAGATTTCTTTTTGTGTAACACCGGGCTCCAATCATCATCTTCTGTACTACTGAAGTTTTCTCTAGTTCTCTTTTGACCTTCTATTTGTAAAATGTTTACTTTAGTAGCACTGTCACTGATAGGCTCTGCACTTTCTCCAACTATTTCATCACTTTGACAGTTATTTTGTAACTTATTACTTGTACCTTCTAGTTCTCTTATTTTCTCTTTTAACACCTGGATTTCTAGGCATTGTTCACATTTTAATCCATCAGATCCTGTTTGATTCTCTAAACAGAATTTGTTACAAAGTATGCAGACCATGGCTTTCTCTTCTGTTTGTAGAACAGCAAACCCTTCGTTAATATTCATTTCTTTTTCTTTAAACTACGGGATTACTTAACTAACCTACAGTATGGATTCTCACCCTGGCTCCTGCATCCCCAGCGGACACAGCTGACACATGCAGACGTGCATATCTCTGCATGCATCTCTGCGCATGGCCCGCGAATGCTTTCCCTGCTTGCTGGAGGGATGTTTAAGTAAGTTACCGACCGGAAGATTTACAAGTTATTACTTCCAGTCCAGCACTCATGTCAGTGCAAAAGAAAGTAACAATTTAAAAATAGCATGAAGGAACTCGCTCTTACAAGAGCCAGAGCTTCCTAAAATACACCTCGTGTATTAATACAGATTCTCCTAAGTTGTGTGTAAGTCACTGGCCCCAGTGCTCGAGGAGCTGGGAATCACCACAGAGTAGGATGCTAAAAGGACAGTTACTTTATTTCATATGCAGTTTAACACATCAAGTTTCATCATACAGATACCACCTCTCTCCAAAGGTACGTTACTCCAGCTCTGTAGAGCTAATTACCACCCTGCTCACTAGAGCAGTGTTTAAGTAAGTTACTGACCAGAAGATTTACAAGTTTTTACTTCCAGTCTGGCACTTGTGTCAGTGCAAAAGAAAACAATTTAAAAATAGGATGAAGGAACTCGCTGTTAGAAGAGCCAGAGCTTCCTAAAATACACCCCGTGTACTAATACAGATTTTCCTAAGTTGTGTATAAGTCACTGGCCCCAATGCTTGAGGAGCTGGGAATCACTACAGACTAGGATGCTAAAAGGACAGTTACTTTATTTCATATGCAGTTTAACACATCAAGTTTCATCATACAGATACCACCTCTCTCCAGAGGTCCGTTACTCCAGCTCTGTAGAGATAATTACTGCCCCACTTGCTAGAGTGGTGTTTAAGTAAGTTACTGACCAGAAGATTTACAAGTTCTTACTTCCAGTCTGGTGCTCGTGTCAGTGCAAAAGAAATTAACAATTTAAAAATAGGATGAAGGAACTCGCTCTTACAAAAGCCAGAGCTTCCTAAAATACACCTCATGTAGTAATACAGATTCTCCTAAGTTGTGTATAAGTCACTAGCCCCAATGCTCAAGGAGCTGGGAATCACCACAGAGTAGGTTGCTAAAAGGACAGTTACTTTATTTCATATGCAGTTTAACGCATCATGTTTCATCACACAGATACCACTTCACTCTGGAGGTCCATTACTCCAGCTCTGTAGAGCTCTGCTTTTTAGATGAACCCCCTTCACTGTTTTTTTATCTACTTTCATCTTGTTTGTTAGTTGAGAATATTCTTGGTCCATAGCTAACCCATCCATAAGATATTGTCCATTAATCTCTTCTATTATAAAGGGCCCCTCATTCTTATTTTTATTTATGGGCATCCTGTTGTTCTTATTTTTCCTTGGCTTTATTATTTTTAGCTCTTCTGGATTTTGTCATCTCCTTCAATTTTTTATTTTTGTGTGGCCTATTTTACTTTTTACCCTTTGGAGTCTCAGGTATTATTGGTGATGGAAATGATAAATTATGCTTAATTCTATGATCATCATTTTGTTTGACCAACTGTGTAATCCATTGCTCAAGTGAAGAGAACCTTTCTGAACAGAGGTGTGACAAATTTTCTAAGGCAGATTTGATACCATTATGTGCTTCTAATAGCACAATATTAGACATCACAGGATGGACTAAAGCCTTCATAGTATATTTAGATATGGTATCTCGGCACTGGGCAAGGAAATCCTGGTCCAACTGAATATTCTGTACCTCTTTATCCATTCTCTCAAAAATCTCATTAGGGAAACCATCAAGGGTTTCTTCCCTATGCACCTCCTTGTCCACTTCTGAACTGTTGAGCTCATCTGATATCTCCAAAGGGCTAAAAACATCCATTCTAAAAGGGAAGCATGAAATGCCCTCTCCCTTCATGACAGAATCCCCTTGGTTTATATCAGAATGAAAAGCTGGAACCCCTAATTCCCCTTTCTGCATTTTTGGGGTAGAAGTCCCTGATAGATCTTTTTTATACAGAAAGAAATCAGTTATTTTAGATTGATTCCTTAAGAGGGACACACACCCACTTATCTGTGGTGCTACTAAGAATGGGATACCGGAGGCTTCTCTGGAGTTATAAATGTTAGCTGATGCATGTAATGATTTAAAATTGAAATCAGTTGGACATAATTCCAACTTACTGTCCCCACTAACAGCCTCATTATTAACACTAGTTTGGTTAAAATTCATCCCTTGTGAAGTCAGGGTGGACATAACAATTTGGAGGTCCTGTGAATAAATACAACCATTTCTAAATTTCTTAGAACCTCAATGACTGACTGTACATCCCATAGACTCCATAGGAGGGTCCTGAGATGTTATTGTATCTGTTTTCCTATCTCTAGAGGTCTTAATTACTCCTCCCTTAATTGAAAAAGAGCTCTTTGGCTTTTTTATAAGAACCCTTCCACTTCTAGTTGCCATAAGCGAGGAATTTGAACACTCAGGAATCTCCTAATGAAGTGTTAATAGTTAACTAAATCAATAACTGTTAACTAGAAACCTACTATAATGAAGTCTTCAGAATAAAAACCAAGCCAAAATCAGAGACAAAACAACTAGCATTCAGATTATCCAATCACTTGTCTTTACCAAATGCAAAATCCATCTTGTTCGTTGTAAGTAAAATAAGCCGTACAAGCTTTTTGAGCAGTTCTCTTCAGCAATTCTCTTCAGTTCAGAGCAGTTCAGAACTGTTGTTACTTCAATACTTCAGTTCTTTATCGTTTGTTTTGTCAAACTGTCCTTGAAAAGGAATGAAGAAATCCTTGTACACCAACTTCCCTCAGCTCGCCTCCATAATATGCTAGTTTTCCCAACACCTAGTGCAAACCGATGAGACCCTCTCCAAAAGCTTCTACAGTTGGGCACCGGGAATCCTTTCGGGCTATTAAACTTTGACCAGCAATGATCCCACACCACACTGTAAAATGGGAAAGGAGAGGGGCCAAAAAATCAAAGTACAAGATAACAGCTAATAAAATCCAGGGCATGTAGCACAAAAAATACAGAACAAATAAGTTTAAAACTTTCAAAAGAAAAAAACAAACAAACAAAAAAAGAGACACACTAAAAAAGCTACAAAAGAAGCTCAGAAGTAACAGTACTTGTTTATAAAATCAACTGTGCAAAACGCATAATCACTATGACTGTAGCACTAACAACAGGCTATCTTTGCAAACCCTTCTCAATACAGTGCTCCAAGTACTTCTCTAAAAAATATCCCCATCTAGTTCTCTGAATTCCTAGATGAGACACTTTCTCAGAGGAGACACTTTAATAATACCTCTGGGAAAAAAAATGTTAAGAGATAGTGCTTACTTTTAAATCCTTGAGACTTTCTTACATCTATATTCATTCAATGGTAAAAATGGGGAACGTGTCAGTGTGACAGCATGCTAGTGCAGTATCAGCAGGAACTGGAGTCAGCAAAGAGTTTAACAAACTTAAAGGTTAGAGGGATCAAAACCAAATTTTCCTGTATAAAACTAGAGAAAGACAGCAGCATTCAAAGGCCTCTAGAGCCTTCACACCACAATGCTACCAAATCAGGTCAGAGCACCAGACAAGATGGAAAAAAAGTGTTCGAGAAGGTATTTAAATCATGTCTTCTGTTGGCATCCTTTGCAAACTGTGTGAGAGGCCTTTTGGCACCATGCATTTCTGCTTAAAGTTGAACCAGCATAATATTCTGTGGTGATTTGCATATACAGCCCATGATGCTTTGTATTGTGGGGCATGTGTGATTTTATATTTCTTTGAAACTTGGTTTCTTGGCCAAATGCCTTTTGGGGTAACCATTGCCTCAGTGTTTGTGCACAGAGGTTCTTTGTCATTTAAATCATGTCATCTCTAACACCTGTAACTAATTGATGCATCCATTACTGCTGCTACTCCCAATGAATATAACCAGTTCCAGATGACCTAATTACCAAATTATCATTACCTCATCGACACCTCAGCTCTCCAATACCTTATCCCCTTATCCCCTTACCTGCTTAAAAAAAGCTTAAAATGGTGCTTCAATTGGAAACTAATTTACTCCCGATTATCCCCAAGTAACTTCAGGCAACTCCAAGCAAAGTCACCCCTACCAAAAACTGATAGGCCAATACACTGACCATTCCCAAACAAGGAAAGTCTCACCCTCGTAAACAAGAGGGTCAAAAAATAACAAATACAAGTGTTAAAATGCTGAAAATCTTAAACACATCACAAAGCACAAAATCAACTATACAAATAAATAAAAAAGAATAAAGGTTGCTTGCAAAACTCATTCAGCATGCACCACAAAAGATACGCTCAAGCAGCGTAAACAGCACAGACAATCTTAAAAAGACCATAAGCAAAAAAATAATATACAGAAAGGAGAGAGACCAATAATATTTATTATTTTTTTGGAGATAAAATATCTCCCAGTGACCGACCCTCTGCAGGGATGCCCCAGTGAGACGCTGCGCCTCGGCAGCTCTGCCACTGCCCAGACTCAGCAAAATCAGCAGTCGAATCATGAAACCAGGGGGTATTACTTCCACTTCTCTTACTGCAGCACAAGATAGACTGGAAAGGTTACAGAATTGTCTCTTTTGTTTTATGAAGGCAACAATGGCATACATTTACTAAAAGAGAATAAGGTGTTTGCGTGTCCCTGCTATTCCTTCTCCTCCTCAGAAGGACAGCGTGCAGCTGCAAAGTCTCTCTAAAAAGAGAGCAATGTTTTGGTTAGAGACAGCTAGAGAGATTGAGATTTAAACTTGAGAGAGGGACTCTCAGATGTAGGACTTTCTTTGTACTGTTGTATGAAGAGCTGACCTGTATAATTATATGTTTCTTTTTTTTATTGTTATTGATAATAATAAAAAGCTACTTGTGAATTTTATATCTTCTCCTGGTCTGCCTAAGCTTCCTGACCTATGTTGGTGTCAGACAACATGGGATTTATGCTGTGCATACTCTGTGCAGGGAAGCATAGAAGAAAGGTATAGATCCTGTAGCAGCAAGCCTAGGAGTGATTGCTAGAAGAATGGCAGATAGATTAGAAGCATAAACTAAAGTCAAACCTGAGACTGTACAGCTGTCATCAGAGGTGAAAGAAGAAGAACAGGCAGGACAGAACCTAAAAGCATGCCTGTCTTCTTCAATTGGTGGGCTATACAACAAAGAGCATTCAAAAACAGAGAAAATAAGAGATGAAGTGACAGGAACAGTGATGACTGAATGCCTTGCAAGCTATCAAAGCTGAAGGATCTGGTACAGGTGTAGCAAATAAACAAAACACAAACAACTTAAAAGACATTAAACTTACAAAGCTGTATTTCCTGGATGATATTGAAGCATACCTGACAACTTTTGAAAGGGTTGCTGGAGCCTGCCAATGTCCAAAAACAGCAATGGGCAATCAGGCTGGTACCTTTTCTGCCTACAACAATATGGAGTCTGCACAGTCAGAAAATTATGATATTGTGAAGAGAAATCCTTAATAGATATGACATCTTAGGAGAGACTTACAGACTGAGATTCTGGTCCCTGAAGTACCACTCAGTTGACAATCTTTAAGAAGCCTTCACCCAACTCAGAGAATTCCTCATTAAATGGCTCCAACCAGAGAGCACAACAATCTCACAGATCACTGACATATTTGCAATAGAGCAGTTCATCAACATCCTCCCTACAGATGTGCAGCTGTGGGTAAAAGAACATTGACCAGAAAGTAGGAAAAGGGTTATTTCGTTGGCTGAGGACTATCAGATGGCCAGACAGGCATAACAGCATCAAAGTGACAGTCAAGGAATGGTAAGGCCCCCTTTTTCCTGATTTACCTTCAGATCTGATAAGAACTCTAATGGGGGTAACGAATCTGAACCCAAAGACTGTATTTGCTGTAAGTGTAATAAGCCAGGCCATATTGCAAAAGACTGCCATAAAAGTAAGAAGGTAACAATAGAGGAAATTTGGCCTTGGCAAATTTGGGCAAGTATTTAACAGATGTCAAGGTGAAAGATAAGACTGTGAAGGGACTTATAGATTTGGAAAGTAGACAGTTCCTGGGATATGGTAAAGTTCTAGGAAAAGACTATGCAAACAGACCAGATATTGGGGTCATCTGCATCCACAGAGACATTCAATACTATCCCACCCCCAAGTGACTCTGTGGGCCCAATTTTCAAATGCAGTTAGAGGGATGCAAGAGATTTGTGGTGGAGAGTTTTCCATAAGTGCCACCTTGCATCAAACTGGGAAGGGGGGGGATTTGCATTTTAGAACTGTGGCTGCCATAAATCCCAGATGCAAGTCCCTTGTGTCCACTCCCCTTGCCATAATTTTGCATCCAAGGGGGATCCATGTTATGTGGCTTGTGCCACAGCTTTGGCAGAAGCTGCCGTAAAATGAGGGCACTGTCACAACTTATTTATTTGATTTTGGTAACTGGGTAAGTGCACTAGATAAGAACCTGCCTATTTTCAGGCACAACCCAGGAGGGTACAGTTACAGAGAGCATAAAACATGTACAGAATATAGAGAGTAAAAACTTTTACAGCACAACAGAAGCAAAAACATACACAAATAAGCGGGGCTTTTAGGAAATACCAGGGGGTTACAGGAGTAATAGATTCAAGTGTTAGGGATATAAAGATTTGGTACCAATACATTTTCAGTTGAAAATAAAAATAGAATTCTATCAGGCAAAGCTAAAAATTAGGCAGGTAGGACAACACACTTCAGTAGTTTATTCTACGATAAGACTTTGATACTGTATAGCTAGTCCATGACATTCTCAGAGCAGTAGAGGCAAGAAAAGAGGAGAAAATAAATAAGTGCATTGGTTAAGTGAACCACCCTCAGGAACTTGGGTAATGAAAAAACAGGAGTGGGCTAATTAAACGCTATAGAAGCAAAGCGATGTAGGATGTCTGAGGGATGAGAGAAAGGGAAACCTACAAAAAGTGAGATAGATAAGGGAGGGAGAAGAGGTGAGTCAGTGCCTCAGAAGACTGGAATAGAAAGGGAAAAGAGGCAGTACTTAGCAACAAAGAGGGAGCAAGGCAAGTTAGAGAGGAGAGGGCATAAATCAGAAGCAAGAGTAGATATCTACAGTTTTTAGGTATGAGAGCAGCTCTTTTTTGAAAACATGGGCCCAGTTATTCAAAAGAGTTGAGCCATGCACAATAGGGTTGCGCCTGCACAAGTCCGAAATTGCGCCATTCTGCAAAATTCAGCAGGAGGCAGTTGCGCCCCCGAAATCATGCTGAGCAACAGTGCAATGATAATGAAGGCATGCACAACCAAATGGGAGGAACCATGCATAAATGGCACAGTGCGATATTCAGCGACTTGCGCCATGCGCAATAGGGGAGCAAGTGGAATTTACGCTATAGCGGAAATGAGCCAAACTAAAAAGGAGCAAGGGAGAGGCGCAAGAACACTATGGGGAAGCCACATGGGGCAGAACTCTAGCCAGACATACAGGGCAGGAGGCACAAACAGGGCAGGCCAAGGGAAAGGGCACTCTGAACAGCCAGGCACAGGGAAGGTGTGGGGAGCAACACAGCACAGAGATCAGCACAGGCAGGTGTACCCGGTGCAGAGGAGGTAGCAGCCAGGACAGCGGGGGGAATACAGCAACAGCTGCCGGGGGCGGTGAACACAAGCCAGGGACATGGCCAGTGCCACCTTCCAAATGGAGGCCATTATGAGGGGGGGAGAGAAAGTGGGCAGCAGGGGTGTGTGGCCATGGATGGCCCGTCGGTGGTATGCCCCAACAGGCAGTACCGAGCCCACACCAGCTTTGAGCTGTACACTGATACTGAGATTGTCGGCTGGTACCACCTGAATAGGGCAATTCTGAGGCAGCTTTGTGAGCTGTGCAGTGATGTGATGCAGGCACCCACACGATGGAGCCATGCCCTGTCACTGGAGACTAAGGTAACAGCCTGCATGTGCTTGCTCACCACGGGTACCTTCCAGAGACCAACTGGGGACACCACAGGCATAACCCAGTCAGCCATGTCAAGCCACCTCACCCAATTCTTGAGCGCACTGCTGCCACATGCTGCGGAGTACATCCATTTTCCCAGCACAGCAGCGGAGTGCACAGCAAACATACAGGAGTTCCACAGAGTAGCACATATGCCTGGCGTGCTAGGGGCAATAGACTGCACCCATGTGGCCATATGCATACCACCTGGCCCTGAGGGGGCCACATACATCAATCACAAGGGCTATGCCAGCATCAACTTCCAGGTGATGTGCGATGCCAGGGGGTGCTTAATCAATGTCTGTGCCACGCACCCCGGGGGAGCACATGATTCTTTCATCTGGCATTAGTGATCTTGCAGATGGACTAGAGGGTAAGGCTTGTCTGTTTGCAGATGACACCAAGATCTGCAACAGAGTAGATGATCCAGATGGGGTGGGCAGAATGAGAAGAGATCTGGATAAACTAGCACAATGGTCAGAAGAGTGACAACTGGGATTTAATGCAAAGAAGTGCAAGATCATGCACATAGGGAAGAGGAACCCAGAAGCCACCTATAGACTGGGAGGGGAGTTGCTAGCAGTCACAAAGGAAGAAAGAGACTTGGGCATCATCATCACTGATGACCTGAAATCATCCAAGCAGACCACTAAAGCAGTAGGTAAGGCTAGGGGGGTGCTAGGGTGTATTAGTAGGGGTATCACAAGTCATAAGAGGGAGGTAATAATCCCTCTTTACAAGACACTGGTTAGCCCCATCTGGAGTACTGCATGCAGTATTGGAGGCCACACCTTCACAAGGACATTAACCAAATTGAGGCAGTCCAGAGAAGGGCACCAAAATGGTGCAGGGACTGCATCAGAAGACATATGAGGACAGATTAACAGAGCTCGATATGTATACCCTTGAGCAAAAGGAGGAGAGAGGTGATATGATCGAGGCATTCAAACACCTTAAGGGCATTAACAAGGTGAAAGAGTATAACATGTATAAATATAAGAAAAATAGCAGGACAAGAGGACACAGCATGAGATTAGAGGGGGGCCGATTAAAGGGGGAATGTGAAGAAATTCTTTTTCACAGAAAGGGTGGTGGATGCATGGAATGGCTTACCTCACGAAGTGGTGGCTATGAATACAATGCAGGGCTTCAAACAGGCATGGGATAGGCATAAGGGAGCAATACAAATGAGTATGAATAGATAGGCCACTGACAGAGCAAAGGCTGATGGCACATTTATAAGGTAGAAAAAGAAATGGGCAGACTGGATGGGCCTTGCGGTTCTTATCTGCTGTCAACTTCTATGTTTCTATGGCACCAGTCGGCACTGTGCCACAGATTCGAGAGTGGGGACATCCCCACTGGACACCTAGTGGGTGAGTATGCAAACCACATGGACAATCATAGGGCCTGGGGGGGCACGGCCAGAGGTGGCATGGGTAGTGGCCTACATGGCCTGGGGCAGGGCTATGCTGATCACAAAACTAACCTCCACCCTCTACACACAGGTGACAGTGGATACTCACTCCATCCCTGGCTGCTCACACCCTACCGGTACCTTCCTCCAACAACGCTTCTATTGAGGCGCCGCCATCACACGTAATGTCATAGAGCGGGTGTTCGGGATGCTGAAGGCACATTTTCATTGCCTGAACACCTCTGGCGGTGCCCTACAGTACAGCCCCTCAAAGGCCTGCGGGCTATTCCTGGCCTGTTGCATCCTGCACAACATGGCCAACGAATGTGGGATAGCCATACAGCTCAAAGAGGGGGACAGCGATGGGGACGCCGGTGATGATGGTGATGGAAAGCCCCACCCTTGGCCGACGGGACCCCCGACTGCTCCGGCTGGCATAGCTGCACTGGGACACCATCATGGAGGATCACTTCTGCCAACCCAGGTAAGTCATGGGGCCATGTGCAACCACCAGTGGCTAAGGCACAACCCACAAACACGCATGGACACATACCAGGGGTGCATGCCATCAAGGGAAGTGGCAGGGCACAGAAGCACACACACAACCAGGGATGGGTGAGGATTAACATGCCACATGGACGGACACACACACACGCACACACACAATACAACAAACGTGCAAAGAGGGCAGTAGGCACACGGACCCAGAACACCAACCCTAGCAACACTCATGTACACAGGCCACCACGCCCACTGCCAGTCCATGTGCATGTGTCAGATGCTGAGCACCATTGCATATTGGTGTACAGTGCAATGCAGGCATCATCATGCACACGCAACTGTGGACAGCAGCTGGGAGGGTGTGCAGGTGGACTGTGTGTCCGCGTGCAGGGCCAGGTACCCAACCCCTGCACTGCCCACTGAAACACACAATGCACACAGGGCAGCACCAGACAGTAGCTGCACTGGAAGACAGGTCAGTCACATGACACAGTGCCCCAGCTGCCACAGATGCCTGGGCGGCCCCGCCGAGACCCACCAGCAATGACAGGCTGACCACTGGCCTCATGGGGTGGCACTGATGGTCCCCCAGGGGTTCCACTGCGAGAACGTGACTGTGCTCATGCAGGGGTCTGCAGCACACCAAACATGCCTGCACCAGAAGTGCTTGGGATGCCCACAGCCGAACCCGGCGTCGACAGGGTGGGAGTCACACAATGCCGGGAATGGGGAGTGGATAGTGCACTGCGTGGTGTCTGCGATGAATGGGCACCTGACTGTGTGCCTATTATGGTCATAACAGCAATGAATGCCTGTGCATGCCTGTCAATGGCAGCGGTCACATCCTCCCGCAAATGGTCCATCCCTGCCAGGATCAGTGTGGTGCCCCTGCTGTGACGCTTCTCTGCCCACTCCAGAGCCACACGCAGTGCATCCACAGATGTCACAAGCCACATCTGCTGCTGGACTGATGCTTGCAGTAGGCGGGTGTGCTCATCCAAGAGGTCATCAGCCTCCTTGGCATCATGTCCCTCAGGGTGTGCATGGCTCCAATGATCAGCACTCCTTGAGGGTTGGTGCTGTGCACCAGGACCAGGTCTGGGCATGTCCACAGGTGGTGCACAGATGCTGCCGCTGAACCCTGTACCCCAAGCCCATTGGGTGACTGCTGATGCTGCCCCTTCAGGTGCCGCTCCCCAGGGCTCAGTGGTGCTGCTGCAGTGGTCACAACAATCCCACTGTCCTGAACAGACACGAGTGCTGCCCCACTGGTGCTGACAGGCACAGGCTGGGACTGTGCTGACATGCAGGCCTCTATGGCAGCACCACCCACATCCATGGGAGTGAATTGGCCTGCTGTGTGGCCATCCCATGGCTCACACGTGTCACTGTCCATGACAGTAGTGTCATCATTACCGGTGATGGACTCTGCACCAGCCACAGTCACAGCATGCTGGCATCCATGGATGCCAGCATGCTGGGACACAGGAAGGGCTTCCTCCACACCTGTTACAACAACATCAGTGTGGACAGCCAGGCGGCCCCACTGTTGCAGTGCTCCACGTATACCTGTGGAGGTGGATGGTCCCTCTTCCAACTCCAGCTGACTGTCCGCAGTGGACAGGCCCACCACTGCTGACCCATGCAGACACTCAGGATCTGTAAGGGAAAGCAAAGTTGCGTTACTGCATGTGACCTACCCTGCCTCCCCATAGACAGACCATGACTTACCGTGCAGTGATGGACCACCACCTGTCTGGAAGCCACCACCCGGAACACCCTCAATGGCACTGTGCTGCATGCTTCCAGCAAGCCTCTCCTCCTGTGGGGTCAGCTGTACCACCTCCATCTGTCCCCCACCTGTTGCAGCACATGCTGCCCTGATGGCAGCCACCTTCTCCTTTATCCTCCTCCTGTCTGTGCCCATCTTTTTCTTACACTCCTGCATGGAGCGCTGGTGGCTGCCATGCAGGTTCACAGCTCGTGCCACCTCCTCCCATGCAGCAGCATGGGCTTGAGGTGCTCCCCGCTGTCCACTGAGAAGTGGCTCCTGATCCAGGTAGGCCTCAAACAGGGCCTCGGTTTCGGCCTTTGTAAAGTTAGGCCTCCTCCACCTCCCACCACTGTGTTCCTCCTCTCCAACAACCTGCTCAGTCATAATGTAGCCTGTAAGAATGGAATTTGTTACCAGTGACTGTGCAGTCCCATGCATGTCCCTGAATTCACAGTCCACACTCCCAAACAGCATGCAACTCACCAATAGACTGCAGTAACTGACTATGGCCACTGCACCACAACATCGCACTTTTATAGTGCAACCCATGCAAATGAGGTGAGGAGCAACTTTAAGTAGATGCAAATTGCAGTGCTGCGCCATTGAATGGCTAATTAGATAATCTGCATATGATGGCTGAATATCGTGCTGTTGCGCTTTGTGCAATTGTGTTGAACATGCTGAGCCAATGGCGCAGTTCTGTGACATGCATAGTACACACCTCACTGCGCATGCCCGGGTTGCTGACACAGGTGTCTGCTGCGCTGATGATGTGCTGTGCATGGTAGGCAATGCAGGGCACGGCCACCATTGTGCCAGTGGCGCTATAGTGATGGTCACTACATGGCGCTGTGGCACTGGGCCATCATAGGCGCAATGGGCCAATTGCACGGTAGGCCACTATGGCGCTGGCACACAGGCAGACAATCGCACTACATGCATTGTGTTCCAATGGCGCTGTGCATGGCCATGCACCAGAGAAACCTTGACCCTGGGTCCGACCTTTGCCCACTAGGCACCATGCGTCAGGCATGGGTGCACCTCTATCATGCTGTTCAGTAACAGCGGGTTAGGGAATGGCAGTGCTGTACCACGCAGCATCTGTACGTGGGGAGCCACACTGCAGAGCACCATATTGCCAACTATTACTGAGAGAATGGCATGCAGATGGGCAGTGCAGTGGTCTGCAATAGAATTAGCCAATCTGGTGGCAATTGTAGAGCCACACCATAGGCCTGTCTTCAGGGAGGTGCCCCTGGACAGGGCCAGGACCCAGGTGTGGCAGGAGGTAGCCACTGCCCTGGAGGAGGCCACTGGATGGGGGAGGAGTGCTGAGCAGTGCAGGCACCACTACAGGGACCTGCGGAGGAGGGAGCCGGAGCTACTGGCATGACTGCGAGCACGTGCCAGGAGGGGCATGGTGCCACAACTAGGTAGGGGTTCCGTCAACACACTTTTATTGTCCATATCAGTAACAGTGTTGTATGTGTCCAGCACATAGGGGAGGGACCATATGGGGTTGGCTGTGGTGGTGTTCACAGGGTGTGGGGTGGGTGGGTCTGGCTGGGTGGGAGGGCACACACCTGGGGGCAGGGGGACTTTGCTTCGGGATTGTACTGATGTTCTTCTCTCCTTGTTTTCCCCAGAGGCCCGGAAGAATGCTGCCGTGTGAGGGAGGAGTGGAGGAGGGAGGAGGACGGTGCAGCCAGGCGGGGCGAGGGTCATCACCGCCCACCTAACCGGCCCAATGAGGGTGAGTGCCATACATCCATGATTACTATTGCATGCTGTGTGACAGGGTGGGCAGCGGGGCATGGCCACCATCCATCAACACCACTGCCATGCACACAACTTGTTATAGTCAACACTTTCCAGTGGCAATGCATGTCTGGGAGTGCGTCATTGGTGGTCCATGAGTGCACCAGGTACATGGTTGTGCCACTGCCTTTGCACCACATAGACATGCCACTAAACGGCCATGGTGGTGCTCTGCGTGACTTGGCTGGTGGGTGTGTGCAGCATTCTGCATGGCTGTATGCACCTGGGTGGGCAGGTCCTGTGGACATGATCACTGCGGGTGGTCACACACCATCACAGTGGAATGTCCCATGGCTGTATGCCATGCACAGTGGGTGGGCTGTATGGGGTTGTGCATTCACAACTTTTGACTGTGCTTCCTTGTCCTAGGTACCCACCTTCGAGAGATACGGGAGGCACAGAGGGAGATTCTGGTGGTCACACGGGCGTCGCTGGACATCCTGTGATGGTTGGATGAGACCAGAGTTCTGAGAAGGCACAGGGCCTGGAGGAGCCAGAGCAGGGAGAGGCACTCCCACTAGTGTGGATTGCTGGCAGTATTCTCCTACCCCCTGGACCCACCCTCATGCCCCTCCTTCCCCATCCCATTTGTCCACCCCTGCCCTCTACCCACCCCCACCTTGTTTGTGGCCTCCCCCAACCTTGTACATAATTCCACTGTTTTATTGTATATAGTTTGTATTATCGTAAATAGTTGATGGTTATATATTTTTTCAATAGATTTAACTTTGATATGAATACTGTTGTGGTCTCTGATTTGCAGTGGGCTATGGGTGCTCAGCTGCAGTGGTGTGCATGGCGTCAGGGATGGTGCAGTCATGGGGGTGTGTGTGTGTCAGTGTGGAGGTGACTATGGTGTGGGGGTAGCTATCAGTCAGTGTCTGTGGTGTGTGTGTTGTTCCCTGTGCACTGGCTGACTGTGTGCAGTGGGCCATGGTGCATGCTCTGTGTCCATGGCACACCCATCAGCCCATCCATGGCTTGTGCAGCTGACATACATGCATGTCTGTGACCTGCACGGCCCGCTGGCATGTCAGTGGTGACAGTCCCTGCAGGGAAGCCACTGTACCCGTCACTTTTCTGGGTTGCCTCCTGTCACTGGTGTGGTGCATACCTGGCTCGGGTGGGCACCACAGTCATTGTCCCACCTCCATGCTGTGCCTTGTGTGTGTTGCAGGGGATGTACCCCATTGTCTGTGACTTGTGCTCCGGGTGACTGCTGGTGGTGTACGGGTCCATAGTGCCTGTGCAGGGTGGCTGGCACTCCTGTGCCATGGAGGACTATGGGTTGTGTGTACACTGTTCCAATGGGCTCACACTGGGGGCTTGGTTGCCCCACCACTGCGTCCCTGTGTTGTTGTGCCCTGGGGTATGGGCGGGTGGGTGTCTGTCCATACACTGTGTGGCATCTGGTGTGGTACATGCTTCCATGCACCACTGTGGGTGGCTGTGCTGGCTGTTATGGCCAGTGGTGGGTCGGGGTGTGTCACTGGACTACTGTGCAGGGTGCTGTACCACTGGTGGTGGTATCAAGGGCATGCCCTGTCCCATGTGGGGTACCTCTTGTGCCGACACATGGTTGGTCTCTCAGCAGTACCTCGGGGGAACTGTGCATGGTGGCACTGTGTCTGCTGTTGTTGCATTGCTGTGTGCTGCCACCCACTGATGGGTGCTCATAGTGGGGCTGACTTGCATGGTTCTGTGGTGCACAGGGTTGCAGTGTCACAGTGGGTGTGGTGGCATGCATGGGGTTTCCTGCAGTGGTGGTCACTGCTCATGGGGGGGTGTCTGGGGGCCACGGTGCAGGGTGTGCTCTGCATTGGGGGATGGTGTGGCACAGGGTGGTCAGTCCTCCTTGTGTGCCAGTCACAGCTTTCCGGTAGGTGTGATGGGGCACCGTTGCCCAGCTGTGGGTTGTTTGCTTGTCTCCATGGGCCAGTGATTATTCTGGCCCTCTCCCAGTTGTGCAGTGCATGGGGTGTTGGGAGACGATGTCTATTCTGCTGTGTGTTCCTGTGCCCATCTGTGGCATGGGTGGTGGGCCACTACCTCCCTGGTTATGCACTTACAGTGTTCTGCTGCTGGGGGGGCATCCCTGGTTGCACTATGGCACCTCTGGACTGCTCAGCTGCACATCCCTTGTTGCACTATGGCGCATCAGAGCTGCTCAGCTTCCCCTCCCTAGTTGTGCTATGGCGCAGGTGGTGTGATATTCAGTTGTTGGCTGAAGGCGCAGTTTGGCCTGCCTCATTTTTGAGTATCACATCTCTTGCGCATGGGCGCAATAGACTTGCACTTGTTCCTGCTATTATGCACTTTTTGGGCGCAGTTTGAATATCTGGGCCATATTGTGATTTAGAGGCTTTAAGGTGATAGGGCAGGAAGTTCCATTTGGCACAAGTTGTGGCAAACTCTTGGATGCAGGTGTGGCAAACTTTGCTGGGATGAAGGGCTTGGTCACAAGCCCTGCATCCCAGTTGGAAAATTGGGCCCTGAGCATTAATGGGGTGTTGCAACAAATGAAAGTAGGAGTAGTATCAAAGGTACCTGTAGCTATGATTATTAGAAATTACTTTTCAGGATTTACTAAGTTAATCACAGACGGAGTAAACCCTTCTGTTTTAGTAGCTGCAATAACAAGAGCATAGGCAAAGGAAACCTCAGATGTTGGGGACTCTTCCTTTTGGTGACTTTGATTTGGACTTGTATGAGCCCAGCTCCAAGATTCAGAAGTCCAGGAAAGAAAAAAAGATGCCTGAAAAAAACAGTTGCAACAAAAGACTGATAGACATAAGGGGTTGATATATGAAAATGCTGGAACTAAACTGATAGCTAATTGTGATTTTGCTTCAGAGCAAACTAACAATGTTTCTCTCCAAGGTTATTTTAAGCAGCTGGAGGTGAAAGAAAAACAGGATGAACCAGTGTTTAAAAATGTAATGAGTTACTGTACAGAGTTTGGGTTAATCCTCAGAAGTAGGAAAATATAGAATAATTGGTCATACCATTAAAGTATAGAACTGAGTTGTTACAGATAGCACATGATAGCCTATGGCTGGTCACTCGAGAAAGGATCACACCCCTGCCAGATTATTGTGCAGATTGTACTGGCCTGGGATTCATTAGGATGTTGCTACCTATTGCGAGTCTTGTGCTGAATATCAGAAAGTAGCCCCAGTGACTAAAAAAGACAAGGTGCCTCTGGTGCCCCACCCTTGATAGACGTACCTTTTGAGTGAATTGCAATGGATGTGGTTGGCTGCTTAGACAAAAGTAAAAAGGTGGTCAATTAATTTTGGTAGTATGTGACTATATGTTACTCAATATCCAGAGGCAACTCCAGTGTGTATTGTCATAGCCCCAAAAGTGGCAGCAGAGTTTGTCAACATTTTTTGCAGGGCGGGCATACCTAAAAAGATTATTACTGATTAGGGATGTAATTCTGATGCTGCATCGCTGAAGTAGCCATATTGACTCCTAGGTATCACTGCCATCAGAACCTTCACTTATTACCCTTAGATAGATGGTTTTGTTGAGCATTTTAACCAAGCCCTAAAATGCATTTTAAAAAGGTTTGTGAAAGATGAGGGGAAAGACTGGGATCAATATTTACTTTGGCTGCTTTTTGTTTTCAGAGAAGTGCCACAAGTCTCAAAAGGTTTTTCACCCTTCAAAATGTTGTATGGTAGACAACCTAGAGGGCCACTAGATGTAATAAAAGAAACATGAGATGATAACTCCACTCAGAAAGAATCTATTACATCTTATATGTGTGCACTAAAAAAGAGGCTGACAAAATACATTGAAATTGGCCATAGAAATCTGGAAGGAGCCCCCAAAACAGCAGTACTGCGTTATGACCATGTGGTAAAAGAAAATGTTTGGGAGACAGGTGAAAAGGTCTTGCTACTGTTACCCAATACAGAAAACAAACTGTTAATGAAGTGGAAAGATGTACTGGTACAGTTAACTATGAGACCCTTGATAGGAAAGAGTCTACCAAGATACACAATGCTAACCTCCTGAAGAAATGGGTTGAAAAAACACCAAAGGTTGCTTTGTTGCCATGTAAGCCCCCAAAATGGGCTTATCTTTGTGGGGCTACAGCCCCCTCGCTCCCTTGGCAGTGCCCCATCAGTGGCTCCGGATGGGTTCTGGACACAGTGGTCTCATAACTGCCTCCATGGCTGTAAGTCTCCTGACTCTATGTCTCGACCCTCCAAGTAGATGGGTGCTGAACTCCAGTAATGTATTTGCACCCCCGGGTGCTGGGGTGGTTTGTTTGGGGTACTAGAGGAGGTGTGGGCCCCGTATGAAAATGTAAACAAAAGACATGGTGACCTGGGCTCCACTGAGCATGCACAACTATTTGGAGGCAGATTTAAAGGAGCCACAGCTCTCTTGGTGTGGGGGGAATTTAAGTACTATTAAACAATATCCCTGGCTCTAGGGAAGGGATGGGAGACAAGGACCAAGTGAAATAGTCACAGGAAAGTCTCTGGTTTGAAGAGAAACTGTATTAAACTATTTTAAGGGCCCTTGTATTAATAGTTGAAGATTGTATTATTTTTGGATTAATGTACTGCAAAATGGCAGCCTCCACAGAACTATAGAACACAGGGGGCTGCTGGGTAAAGGTTGCAGGGAATTGATTTTGCCCGGGACTGCAACAGCCAATCAGTGAAGGGCTAGAGAAGGACTATAAATAAAACTGGCAGCCCGCCAAAAAGAGAGATTATCCAGGGGGAGTGCAGTACAGCGGAGGTGGGCCTCACAGCCCCATAGCTGCACTTAGGCCCCAAAGCCTAAAGGATCAAAGTATACTGAAAGCTACAGTATAGAGCAAGCACTGAGTTTGCAACAGGAAACAGAACCAGGTTTTGGAAGTGGCTGCAGACACCTCAGTGCCAGAGCTTTTGAGAGAGAGAAAAATGATCTGAAAGCCATTTGGATTTGGAACTGAGAGACTTTTCCAATGCTATTTGAATTTGGAACCGAGAGATTCGGTCAATGCTGTTTGAAGTTGGAGATGAGAGACTTGTTTAATGCAGTTTGGATTTTCTATTTGGAACCCTTGTATCAGAATCTGAACTTCCTCTCCTTGGAGGAGTGTTTTCTGCAAAGTATTTCAGCAAGGGAAGTAATCGAGAGTGTTGATGTCAGAGACTGTGGAAGGACCAGCATGTCTAAGACAGAAAAGAGAAGGGCCTAGAACTGGGCCAGGAGACAGTGTAAAGGACATCTGGAAGTTAGTCACCCAGTGTGTGTGATGGAGAGGGCCTTGGGAACCAAGTACTCTTCGCCACCCTTAGGCTGAATATCTGCACTGTGAGATGATAAGAGGCCTTCCTAGTCAAAACTGTCTATAAAGGCCTTCCGTCAAAGCTGGCAAGGCTAAGTGGGTGAAGATCAACTGCTACAGCTCTTCAGTGCCTCTGCATAGTTTTTGCATCATTTGGAGGCCCCTACGGTACCATGCATCGAGAAGTGAACTACAGTTCAGCCGACTGCAACACCCCTGTGTGGACTGCAAAACTGAGTACCCTGAGCTGCAGCTTTGGGGACTTTAAGTAGCTGGCTGGTTAGAGTGCAGGGGCAATCCCCAAAAGAACTGTGTGAAATTCAAAAGTTGAACAGAGATAAAGTCAAGTGATGAAAGTGTTAAAAGTTAACTGGGCCCCACCATAAGATCTAGGCCTGCATCACCAGCCGGTGAGGTGTCCACCACAGCAGCGACATTTTAGGGTGCACCCTATGGTGGGAGGCAAGAAGACTGTGTGGGATTGTTTGGAAGTGTTAAAAATGGTTGTATTGCTATTTATCTCCTTCCCCCCCCACCAAATAAATCTCAATATTGTTTGCTTTGTAATATTTGCGGCTGTAAATCTGTGTATCTTAGTTACTGTGTGTGGGGGATTGTTACTGAGTGGGGAAGTGTACTAGGGGGAAATTACTGTTATTTCCTGGGGGGGTGGTAACCTGCAAGTTTTCCATAGGTGGAGGCACCACGCCAACTGACCATCCAGTTGCAGAACCCAGGTTGGGCCCCTCTTAGGTGTGTTCCTGGTACAACTGAGGGCCCCAGAGCAGCCCAGGTGAGTCAAAGGGCTGTTACAACTGGAGGCACTGCTGGGATCTACTGTCCTAGTGGCCAGACCCCAAAATTGCTGTGCTGAAAAAAATTACTGTTTGGTACCCTTTCCCCCAGCAAAGCAAGTATTGTACATTTGCTATGGAGCCACAAGAGTTCCTTGATTGGTATAGAGGGGAAGGTCCATCTCCCAAAAAGGCATTTTAAGTGAAGGGGATTCTCGAGAGAACCACTTGAGAAGCCATTAAGACTGCTCTAGGGACTATACCTAATATTGGGAGCCTGACAGTGGTAGGCCTATGATATGATAGTGGTTCCCAGAGTATTATAACTTTAATCCAGAGTGACCAAGATGTAGATCCCAGTAAGTTATCAGCAACCCTCAATGTTAATGTGGTGGAAGGGACCTGGAGACTGTTCAATAAAAGTAGTACCCCACTATTGCCACCCCCTCTCCAGCCCCTGAGCCAAGTCTCCTGGAGAAGACTGAGTCCCTGGTGGCTGCCAAGGGGAAGACTCTCTTGGACATGACAGAGCTGCTGCCCCTGGGTGTGACTCTGGCTGACCTCCAATTTTTGGGGGCCACTGGCTCTGACTATTACAGACTTCTAAGGGTTTTTCGGGCACTGTTCCCACTCTTACTGGGGAAGATGATTTGAGATCTGGATCACCAATGCTGCCCCCATGCTGCAGGATTTTAGAAAACTTAATCAAGTGTCCATATTTGACAGCTAACTTATGCCCAAGATAGTTGATTCAGTGGACAGATTGGGAAGTGCCAAGTGCATTAGCACCCTCAATATCACCAAGGGTTACTGGAAAATGTCTCTAGCTAAAGAATCCAGAGACAGAACTGCATTTACCACTCAAGTCTGATTCCGGCATTTCACCACCATGCCATTTGGTTTACATGGTGCACCTGCTACATTCCAGCAGTACATGGATGTAATTCTAGTCCCTCACACTGGTTATTGTGCAACCTGGATGATGTTGTGGTGTACAGTCCAGACTAGAAAACCTACTGGAACACCTATAAGTAGTTATCCAATCTATCAAAAATGCAGATCCGACCATTGATCCTACCAAGTGCACATTAGGCATCCAGGTGACCAGATATTTGAGTTTTATTTTGGGAAAATGAGAAGTAATGCCAGAGATTTCCAAGATAGAAGCTGTGGGTAATAGTCCAGTTCCTAAAACAAAGAAACATGCTAGGTCATTTTTAGGTCTGACTGGCTACTACCAGAGATTTGTTACCAGCTTTACCCAGTTAGCTATTTCCCTCACTGAACTCATGAAAAAGATAGTACCCAAATAATGTGATATGGTTCCCAGAGTGTTATGAGGCTTTTCAGGCCATCAAGGCTGCCTTATGTTCAGCCCCTGTTTTAAGAAGTCCAGACATGGGGAAACAATCGCTGTTACAGACAGATGAATCAGAGGTAGGATTAGATGCAGTCCTGAGTTTGAATATAGATGGGAAGGAATATCCCGTTCTGTATATCAGCAGGAAACTGCATGACAGTAAGAAAAAGTACTCCAGTATTAAAAAAGAATGCCTTGCTGTAAAATGGGCAATGGAGCCCCTGAAGTTTTCTGCCCTAAGCTGACTTTGTACTTATAATAGATCACAATCTCTCTGTTGGCTTAATCAAATGAAGGATAATAATCCTAGAATCTCAACATGGTACATGGCATTACAGCCATTTAAATTTAAAGTGATGCAGAAACCCAGAAAAGAGAACATCAATGCTGATTTTCTGTCATGATATGGTTCAGGAATTGAGAATTCAGAAGGTTGAAACAATGTGAGTGATTAACTGAAATGTTTGCTGTAAAAAGGTGTTAAGAAAAAGGGATACTACATATACAAAGAACTGTAGATGTTATAAAGTAATGTTAAAAGAGAAATAAAAGAAGGCCCTGGAAACTTGTTTAAAAAAAATAGGTTCCCTCTTAAAGAGGGTGTGTGAGATAGGATTGGGTAAGATCCTGTCCCATTCGTTATGCAGAGAGTTAAATGCAAGGATCTATTTTATCCTCTCCTATTTTGCCACTTGTCTGTCTTTTGCCTGTCTGATAGCACAATCTAATTTTAATGTGGCACATAGGAATTGGCCACAAGGGTTCCATAATTTTCCCCTGTTATCCCCCCTTCCTTCTCTTGCAGTTTCTAGTCTTTCTCCCTCCCCTTGCTTTTCTGTGGTTAAAAAAATATATATACTGTATGAATCTTCATGTGAAACTAGGATCTCTTGCTTTGCACGTGTATATAATGATTGCAGAAAGCTATTTAGGTTTCTTAAAAAGGTATCAGTCTGTAATATGGGGGGGGGGTAGCTGACCCTGAGATGTATTTTGACCTCCACAAGCTTGTCAACAGAGACCAGCCCTGGGAGAGAATGTTATATTTTGCTGCACCTGTTAAAGACCAGGGGCCAGATATTCAAAACTTTGCACTTGGCGCAAACTGTTTGCACCATGTTTGCGCCGGGCTTGCATGGGTCCCCAGTATTCAAAAGGCCAAATAACATGGGCAAATTGCATTAGTGCTGGGCACAAGTATAATGTATGCAATGTGCAAAGAGAGGGGGCGTGTACATGAATACAGACGTAAGCTATATTCGGTGTAATAGCATTGCGCAAAGTGTGTATGTGTGACTTTGCATGACACTTTGTGAAGTGTAAATTACTGCCCATGAAAAGGTACTGTAGTCTTAAATTTGGGTTAACCAAGTATGGGAGTAGTTGGACATACTGTAGCAATAATAGGCTACAGGGCATAAATACACAATGTGAGACAAATCTGCACTCTGTACAAAGGTAGGGGTGATCTATCAACATGAGTCCAGAGCAGGGCTCACAAATAAGACATGCAACTCCCTTTGTGAGAAACACAAAGAAAAGTTGAACAATGGGTATAGGCCAGGATGTGCAGTTAATATAAACAGCAGTACACTGAGGCACTAAACCAACACAGGTTGATAGGTGCAGCAATCACAATGTACATCCATAATGTGTAATAGTACACATGCAACACAGGAGGGGAGGAGAGAGTTGAGCGGAAGGTGTACAGATGTCCAGGCTGCAAGACATAGTAAGGTCTGGCCAAACAGCTGGGGCCATCCACACAGTGCACATGTTCCAGTGTCAGGATTGCTCTGACATAGATGAGCCTGTCTGATGGTATGTGTCTGCCCCCCTCCTGAGGCACACACTGCACACCTGAATAGACACAAGGGCACATGTGGCCAGCCATGTGTATGGTACTGTGGGACAACCATGCCACTGACACAGTTAAGAGGGGCACAGGACAGCATGACAGTGATGTCCACCATCAGAACACACCTGCTAGTTGGTCCTGTCATGGTGTGGTGTATAGCAGTCAGTGATGCCTGCCACACAGAAGGCATTGCTGTGTCCCTCACTAAACCAGCCACTATGGTACTGCAGCATCTGCTGTGCACTGTAACAGGGACTACAATATGTCCATGGCATGCACCACACAAACATGTGGCAGTGGTGCTAGTCCCTTGGGCACACTTGACTCTACCGCTGTGTACAGATGTAGTCTGCAGCGACCAGCATGTTTCTCCAGTCTGACATAAAGGTGGTGCTGTGGAGACATACAGCCAGCGACTACTGACCTGAGTTCCAGTCTGACCTACAGGTGGTGCTGTGTGCACCATGGAATAGAACTGGGCAATCTTCATGCTAATGTATGCTAAGCAGGCCTTAATGAGATGCTAATGTGGCTGTTTGCACATGGATTGCCTAAGTAGGCTAATTTGCATTGGAGCTTTGAATATAGCAAACATTTGCCCCAGGCTAATGTGTTTGCACTGGGATAATGTGTTAGCACCATGTAGTTGGGTTAGTCCCAGGCAAACCTCTCACAAGCATAGCACAGTTCTGCAGTGTGTGGCCAGCATTGTTGTTTGCAGTTGTTGTACAACACTTCATTGGTATCATACACATTGCCACCAACTTCAACTCTGCCTTACTCCACCTCTGTGTCCACTGAGCTGCTGTTGCATTTCATACTTCCCTGTTGCTATATTCAGAGCTGTCTTATTTCCCGGGCTATTTTAGCACTACACTCCCAGCCCTGTTTGCACTGCTTCCTTTGCATGCTATATTCAGCAGGTTTGGCCCCAAGGCTATCCCTTTGAATATAGCTTGCTACTGGTTCAGGGCTAATTTAGCATGTTGTGCAGTGCTAATTTAGCCCCAGGGCTAAGTTTTGAATATCTGTCCCTAGATGTGCTTTTTATGCTGGCCTTAGGAAAGAAGTTGACAAAGTTCTGGTACATTATTTGAGAAGCAGGAGATGCAACTTATAACAATCAGGATGCAGAGTTTAAACTGACAGGAAAATACATCTTATAAAAAGAGAGCAATGTTATGTTTAGAGAGAGATAGAGAGATTGAGATTTAAATTGAGAGGGACTGTTAGGCTTAAGTAGTTGATTAGGGTTTGGCCAAATGCTAGGATATTTTGTGTTCATTTCTTTACACATTTATATAAATGTTCGTGTCTTACATTTGTACATGCTCAGTAGCACAAAACAGGCAAACAAAAAATGGATGTTCTTATTGATTAACAAAACAACCAATAATGTCCTCTGACCATTTCCAAAGAAAAAATGTGTTATCATGTTTTTTAATGCTTGACATTATATTTTGAAAGCTGTTATGTAAGTTTTTTTAATGAAAGATCAGAGTCAAATCGGCATGAACATATCATATCAATACAGTTCTCATTATATGTTTTCTTAGACTGATCTATCAGCTTAACTGATTCCTAGCTTTATTTATTAAAAAAATAGGTTTTTACCACTAATGGTTTCACAGTTATCCAATTTTAGTGAAATTATCCTTTGAAAGTTTATCTTTGGAACAGTTAGGACTAGAAAAGTTTGGGCTCAATTTTTCAAATAGCCCTTGGAGCGATACAAGTTGTGGTGCTCCAGGGTTGCAGCAAACTCTGGTGCACCAAAGACCCTGCACCAGATCTTAGAAAAATCAGGATCCCAGCACCAAATTCCCCAGGTTTGCCACTATCCAACAGCTGTGCCAAAGAAATGGCACACCAGAGGGGAATGGTGGAAGCTGCAAATGGGCTTGTGGCAGCTGTGGGAGAGAGGGCAACCCACCATCTGGTCACCCTATTGGCTAACAGGTGGTCCAGGGCATGCTCTGGTCTGGGGATGGTGGGAGGGCCACTGCCATACATCTAGTACAGTAGGTACATTGCACTAATGGTGCATAGGGGATGAAAACATTGGGGGATATAGGAAGAGGCATACAAAATAATAACTACTGTAGGATATCATTATAACTGTTACTTTGGCAACAAAAGTTGTACTTTCTCCATCTTCCTCATGCCCCCTAGGGTACTCCACCTGTGCTCTGTCTGTCCCCCTGAACACTCCTGGCAGGTCCTCCCCCACTGGCAGCATAGCCCTGCACTGATGCAGGTCTCTTAGACCACCTCCGAGCCCTTTGCTGCATCCATGGTGGGGCTTGCAAAATCCCAGAAAAGGGGATGTTGCAGCCCCGCCATGGCGCAAGCTCCCTTGTCACCTGGCACCCCTCGATTTAGGTTGCAAGGCTGATGCAGTACCAGTTTTGTGCACCGGCTCTTCTATTCAATTCAGACTGCGTTCAAACATTGGGAATGCTACATCTTTGGATGCAAGGGCGCCACTTGTATCATTTACATTTGACGCAAGCACCTTGCATCATTCTCCAGGCTTTGATAATCGAGCCCTATGCTTTTAAATGAAAACTTAGGGTCAGTCTGTTTAGAATCAGTCCTATTCATACAATTGTTTTTAGTTGATACTGTTCTATATGTACTGAAACTATTTGGAAGTGTTTATTTAATAAATTATTATACGTATTTTTTAGCTGTGACTGAGCCCCAAAACAGCCAACATATTGCACTGATGCTATTTATTGTACTTGTATGAGCCCTAATGAATAGTTAAGGATACTACTGACTTCCTAGCACTTAAATTAAGGACTAACAGTATCTAATAAACTGTAAAAAGCGATCTCTAAATTGTCACAGTGTTGACAGAGACATAAAGGATAAGGGGTGTGGATATGGGTGGCAGAAGGGTGGGGCTGAGGAGAGGCTGGGTCAATGCTCAGAAATTACAGGATGTTATGTTACACCATGCAGAAGGGGGGATTTTAGGGACAGAGGACCCTTAGATAGGGATGTTGAGGCTAAGGGGAAAACTTATGGATAAACATTCTGAATATAAAGAGAGTGGAGGGGGAAGAGTCAGGAGGGCTGTTGTGGGGAAGCTTAAAAGAGCAGACTGTGGGAAGGGAGCTCCTAAGGAGAACAGGGCAAGAAGGGAGGAAGAGGGACAGTTTAGAGGGGCAGTCGGGGGAAACTCAAGTTACTTGATGGAGGCTGGTATAGAGTGTTACAATAAATTTGAGCAACTAGGCAACCTAGAGGGGGAGGAAGGGGTTGGTGGAAATGAAGAAACTGATACAGAGGTCGGGGGAATGGAGTCTGATACCCATAGGGCATCACAGACTGGCAACGGAAAGGATAGAAATAGTCCCAGAGGGAAAAGGGGAAATGTAAATGTTAAGCTGATGGGGGAGAACATATTGCAGACATGAGAGAGGAGAGCATGACTGGAGAGAAACTGGGAGACACGGAAAGGGGAGGGGCCCCTCTTCAGAAGTGGGGTCTGTACCAAGGATGGGGCCCTAGGTAAAGGGGACCCACAGAGGGTCTCTGGAGGCAGGGTTACTATTACAAGGGAGGAGGATGGTGGTGTGGGGGAAGGGGAAACCATCAGGGCCAGGATAAATGGTGCTGATAAGAGAGGGTTAAAGGGGACACCTACTCAGGGGGGTCTGAGTTAAGTGGGCAAAATAACAAGGGCGGCAGAAAGGGGAGGGTGACAAGGGGGTATCTAATAAGGTGTGAAAACTCACATGGAATTGAGATCACAAATAAGGGGGGGATGGGAGGTTGACAGCACATAGTGGAGGTAACCATAAGGATGATGGCGGTGTTAAGGTTCTGTTATTGGGAGACTTGATAATTAGGGGTATCCATTGGGAGGGACGGGGGGTGGATGCCATAGCCAGGTGAAGGTAGTGAGTATCTCTGGGCTGATGGTGCACAGAGCAAAGTTCATGGTGTATGAACTGGTTAGGGATTATGGAGGGAAACCGGATTTCCTGGTGCGTTTGAGAACTAATGATCTAAAGGGAAATAGTGTTTTGGAAATCCAAGCAAGGTTCCAAGAACATGCCAGAGTCTGTTGGGATGATGTACTCAACATTTCCTTTTCGGAGATATTGCCAGTACCAAAGGCCTCAGTGGAGAAAAAAATGAAGATCACAGAGGTTAATGACTGGCTCAGGAAGTGGGGTGAAGAAAGTGGACCGGGGGTGTTAGGGAACTGGAAAGGAGTTTGGGAGGATAAGGGACTGTATGCCAAGGACAGGCTTCATCTTGCCCTATTACGGAAGGAAGTCCTTAAACAGGAGTGGCTGACTACATTCAAGAAAAGTGGGTTTAAACTTGTGAGGGGAGGGATAAGGAGGGGCTGACCAAGCCCTCTCCTCCAGATGAGGGGAGTTGCCTTCAAACCCAAGGGGGGGAGGGGGGAAACAGACTGAGGGAGGAGGTTTCAGGAGGAGCAGAGGATGGATGGAAGTATAAGGAACCTGAGTGCGGTTCAGCAAAGGGGATCAGGGATAAGGGGTGGGGTGGTGGCATTAGTAAATGCCAGGAGCTTGGAAAACAAGTGCCAGTGTTCCAGGCCGTGCTGTTTGGGGGGGTGGATGTGGTGGTGGTCATGGAAATGTGGGCCAACAAAAAACATGACTGGAACCTAAACGTGTGGGGGTACACTATGCTTAGGAAGGATAGAAAGGAGGGCAGAGGGGGTGGAGTGGCTATGTTTATTAGAGATGACATAGAAATTGCTAGGGTAGAGGAGGCAGAGGGAAATGTGGAGGCCTTATGGGTCACCTTACGAACCCCGGCAGGAGGTAAGGTCAAGCTGGGTGTTATATATGGGCCCCCGGGATGGGTGATGTTCTGGAGGATGGTTTGCTGGACAACATCATTGCCCAGTGTGGACCAAAGGGGGAGGAAGTGGTGTTGATGGGGGACCTTAATATGCCAGGTACAAACTGGGGAACCATGTCCTCTAAGGTGGCCAAGGAGCAGAGGCTGCTGATGGCTTCCAGGATGTGTTCTTAACACAGCACATGATGGAGCTCACAAGGGAGGGGCATGTCCTGGATGTGGATCTGGCGGATGGGGATCTGGTAAGGGACCTGGTTGTAGAGGATCCCCTGACTTGGAGCGACCACAATACTGTCTGGTTTCAAATAAGCATGGGGGCGGGGAGAGATCTAGGACACTGGCAGTGGACTTCACGGGGGCAGACTTTGTGGGCATGGGAAATATTCTCAAGGATCACTTGAAGGGGATTACAACAATGTCAAATGTGGAAAAGAGATGGGAGGTCATAAAACGGGGACTTCATTAGGCAGTCAGGACCTGCGCTAAGGTGAAGCGTAAGGAGCAAGGTCACATAAACCATGCTGGTGGTCCAGTGAGGTTCAGGTAGCAGTCAGAGAAAAGAAGGCTGCCAACAAAAAATATAAAACAACGAGAGGGGACAGGGAAAAGGAAATGTACCATCTTGCATCTAGAAAAGTCACCCGGATGGTGCGGGGGCAAAGTCCAGTAAAGAGCAACGGTTGGCACAGGGGATATGGGGACAGGAAAAGGGGTTCTTCTGGTACATTGGGGAGCAGAGAAAAACTAAGGACCATCTCAGCAGGTTGAGATCAGAGGGAGGGTGGGTGGAAGAGGTGAGGGACCAGGCAGAGGTATTAACTGAGTACTACGCCTCTGTGTTCACTAGGGAGGGGGATGGGATATCTACAAAGCAAGGCACGATAGGGATAGAAGCAGTAGGGAGTGGGATCAGGGGAGTAGCAGAAATGGAGCAAGAGGGAGGGAGAGGTACCCCAGGGGTGTCACATCAGGATAAGGATAAAGAGGCCAGTAAGGTGGAGGGGACAGATGATGCTATCTCCACCAAAAGGGTACGTTTACCCCATAAGGGACTAAAGAAAGATAAATCTCCTCAGCCGGATGGCATTCATCTGAGAGTACTATGGGAATTGGCGGACACACTGGCTGCACCCCTGACGAAGCTCTTCAACTGGTCACTTGAGACAGGGAGGGTACCTAGGGATTGGCGAGAGGCACATGTGGTGCCAATCCATAAAGGGGGTCGAGGGAAGTACCAGGTAACTATAGACCCATCAGTTTGACCTCGGTGGTGGGAAAATTAATGGAGAGTATACTAAAGGAATGATTAGCGGTGTACTTGGAGGAGGTGGGAGGTCTGGATAGTCGGCAACATGGGTTTGTGCCAGGTAGAGCGTGTCAAACCAATCTTGTGGAGTTCTACGAATGGGTAACATCAGAACTGGACAGGGGAAAGCCTGTGGATGTATTATTCTTGGACTTCAGCAAGCCGTTCGACTCAGTCCCCCACAATGGTCCAGTGGAGAAACTGATGGGGTTGGGAATAGGCCCTTTGATGGTCAGATGGATTGAAAACTGGCTAGCTGGATGCACTCAGAGAGTAGTGGTCGGTGGGGAGCTCTCGAACCCTAGAAATGTTGGTAGTGGGGTACCGGAGGGCTCATTCCTGGGTCCAATCCTGTTTAATGCATACATTTCGGACATCAGGGAGGGAATAGGGTGTGAAATGAGTCTCTTTGCTGACGACTCCAAGATGGGAGCAGTAGTTGAGGGAGAAGAGGTGAGGTTGGCCCTGCAGTGGGACCTGGACACCATGGAAAGGTGGGCTCACACATGGAAATTAAATTTCAATATCACCAAGTGCAAGGTGTTACATCTTGGGCAGGGAAACCCTAAACACAGGTACACCCTGTGAGGGGAGGTGCTGGAGGCCTCAACATGGGAAAAAGACCTAGGATCGTGGTGGATGCATGTATGAATAATTATGAGCAGTGCAGGAGAGCGGCTAGCAAAGCAAACAGGATGTTGGGATGCATCGTAAGGGGGATCACCTCTAGGAGGAGGGAGGTGATTCTGCCACTGTACAATGGATTAGTTAGACCACACCTTGAGTACTATGTACAGTACTGGAGACCACACTTGAAGAGGGACATACAGCTCTTGGAGAGGGTACAGAGGAGGGCAACTAAGATGATATGAGGACTAGGGGATTTGACGCATGAGGACAAACTTGAGGAGCTCTGCCTGTTTTCATTGGAGGAGAGAAACGGAGGGGGCATGATTGATGTCTTCAAGTACCTCAAGGGAATAAATAGGGTAAACATGGAGGAGATATTTAGACTAAAGCAGGGAGGTATTACCAGAGGGCATGGTTTGAAGTTGGAAGGTGGAAGGGTGAGGGGGGAAAAGAGGAGAAGATTTTTCACTGAGAGGGTAGTGGATCCTTGGAACGTGCTGCCTGGTGAGCTGGTTCAGAGATCCACAGTGATGAGCTTCAAGAGGGGGTGGGACAGACACAGAAAGCGGATGTATCAGATGATGGCCTGGCCCAGTGGGGTGGGGATGGATGATAGGGGTTTCTGGAACACAAGGGGGGGAGGGCCTCGGTACCCAACTAGGGATCTGAGGTTCGAGCAGACTCGATAGACTGTAAGGTGTAATCTGCTGGCAATTAGTATGTTAGTATGTTTTGCCAACACTTTGCAATGTGGTCTGTGGTTACAACAGCTAAATTATTAAGAACCCTGACAGTTTTCTGCTGTAGGTGTTTTGGCAGTGTATTCCTTGTTATTGCCTTTTACAATTATTTAACAAAGTAAATACATTTAAACTGAGAAGAGCCAAGAAAAATCTCTTCCTTACCCGTTAAGCTCCAAAGCACACTAATATGATCAGTCAGCACCTAGATTTCACTGCTACCATTTGCCATGATGAGTCACAAGTCTGTGAACCTAACTTTATTTTTTTTTTACTTTTCAACTTTGTTCATGAATCCTACTGTTACTTTAACACACTTGAAGTATTTCATTGAATAGTTAGATTGCTGTTGTAATTGACTCAAGGGTATTGACAAGATCAAACAGATACTTGCTCAGCACACTTAGGAGCAATCTACAGGAACTACAAAGGGGGGTTACCCACCCTTTCTACCCTCACTGCAGCTCCACATGTGTTTTTATATGGGCAGCTATGTTAGGGTGGTTACATGGGTGGGGCATGCTTCTGTACAATTTCTGAAACAGTACCTATGCTGGGGAGAGGGTGTAGAAGGCTGTGCTGTTATGTGAGAGGGGACCCAGTAGTAATGGCTGCCAGCCCTTTGCACAAATCTCCCCTGGCCCTCCATAGATTTCCCTGATGCCCCTCCTGCCCGGGATCTTGGTACCTCGAGCCCTCCAAATAGGCATGCAGTTTGGGAACTTCAAAAAATATTTTAAAAATGTAAGGATTTTTAAGATTATGATTTGGCAGTGCTTACAGGACTGTAGTATCCCACAAATCTTTGCTCATGTGAAGCACAGGATCCACTTGAGTGCCAGCCCCGGCACTGCATGCTGAATGTATGGCCGAGCTCTACTCTGTAACATGCCCCCAGCCCCTCTATGCTTAGTTATGTGCATGGAGCAAAGAAGCTGGGGGTCAAGGGTGCCACCTCTTGCACAGCCATCCATGTGTGCACATCTCTGCAGCTCAGATACATCCCTTTGGTGTGTATCTGAACCATCTTTGTAGATCTGACCCTTAATCATTCCTTCTTAGGATATGGGTGTACATGATACACCTAGAATCCATTCTTCAAATTACTGTTAATTTAAACTAGTCTAGCAAATTAGGTAACCCTACTGTAACTTAAATTAAACCTGATAATAGTAAATGCTGTGCAGTTATTTAAAGAAGTTGGCAGGGCTAAAAATGCAAAGGTAGTTAATTTAAACATTAGGGGCTTGTTGTGTCTAAACAGTGTAAAATATGGTGGCCTGCTATTTTTAGGGCTTTATTTTCTTCCCACCAAACTGCTGTATAGTGTGCAATAAATAAGGTATAGAAGTTTCAGTGGATCGCATAGGATACCAATTGTGGGGCCCCAGTTAGTAAGCCAGGCTGGATCCCCACCTTGGAATGGTACTTGGTACTGGTAATGTATGTTGGTCAGTCGTGGAAGCCTGTTCAGTCAATATGAATGTTGACTAATTTTGGTTAGAGATTAAAGTTCTTGTGTAAATCTGTTTCAGAAAAGTTTAAGTAACTCTTTCAGGATATCGAGCCCACTGAGTCACGTAGTGCTCAATATTAAAGTTTTCTTACATAGAGTGCCACTATTGCATTTAATAGTAAATTAGTTTTGCTTCTGTCTGTTGTATATTTAGGGAGTGGCATAGTCTAACTTCTTGCCTTACAGCATACTGTAAATGCTGGTGCATTTGACATTCTACCCACAGCATTCTCTATGTAAAGGAAACCTCAGGAAGCCAATTAAGAAAGAATATAGCAAGTCTGATTCAGATATTTATCTTTGTAATATGGGCTTATTAGAGATGTTACATGGCAAGTTATGGGCCAATAGGAGCACTTTATTTAACTTTAGTTTGCACACAGTAAGCAATCAGCTGTAATTTTGTTCACTTGCACAGCACCAACAGATGCAGATTCTTGGTTCCAAAGGGTCCTTCCTAATAGAGGCTGCAGAATAAGTCAGCCATTAACTATGAATATTGTTGGGCCAGTCCAGTGGCACTGAGTGTTGAGGCGCTGGACACCACACCTCACACCACACCGGCCACCCAGGTTCGGGAACAAGCCTGAATCACTGTGGGTCGGTGGGATTGAGGAAGAAGTGAGTGTACTAAGAAATGCTCTCCTTGCTCAGGAAGGGGAGATCCACTCATGCAGGTGCAGCAGCACTCACTAGTTGAGACTTGGGGATGCACAATGCCCAGCCAGCTGTAAGAGGGGCTGAACTGCGGCAGACATCGTTTTGGGTATGCATGGGAGAATGCTTACACTGAGCAGGGCGTCATTGCACATCTGAGTTCTCAGGGACAACGAAAAAGTAGAAAATCTTCTCCACCTCAGGTGAGGCGACAGCAACCGTCAGTAGTCTGGCCACACACCCAGAGTTGGCCATCTCTTTGCCACTCCCTGGGAGTTCTGGAGTCTCTCCATGGGGCAGAGGGAGCCTGGAGCTTTCACTTACTTAATGCAGTCAGTGGAGGAGGTTCAGACGGGTGGTTGAGCAGCGAGCTGAGTACAGGACCCTGAGAGATGCCCCGTGGTAGGAGGAGCACAAATAGTATATACAAAAAAAAAAACCTATGAATACTGTCTATGACTGCAAGAACTAATGCCTGACTTTATAACAATGACTAGGCTCACATAAATGAATGAAGAGTAGCATTGTAAAATTGGACAGTGTAGGGGACAGTGTACGTGGCTCAGGTAGCCAGTTTAATTTGCCTGGTTTTATTTCTGTATACTATAGGTAATGCTTGTCATACAAAGTCCCCTTTTCTTTCTCAGTCAGACTCTTAACACTTCCCTTCTATAAGCTAGGGTACCTCTCAGCTCCTTCTTCCAAATTCCTTACCCTTTAGTGACCAACAGGGTAACTCTGCTAAATTCTATTACTAACTAGAAGCCTTAGGGCTAAGGGGCTACATATTCCCTCATTAAATCTTTGCTATCTTCAACAAAGGGGTGGAACAAACAGTGGCTAACCATTCCAGTGTCCTCTGTGAGGGATGGAGGCCAACCAACCCCCTCCCTGCAACCAGCACAGGCGGGAACACCCAAGATGCATTTGCAGTCTGGGTAAATCATTTCCTCTCTACATGGAACATGACAAAATAAATAACTACTGGAATCTCAACACTGGGCTTCAGCTCATATGGGCTGTGACAGCCATACATCGTGACCCTCCCTCTACATGCTCCTAAAAGCCCCAGTAGTATTTGGCACTATTCTTACACAGGTCACATCCCCTTCAGCAAAGATCCATGCCTTTTCATTCTGGTCCCCAATGTCTAGCCAAAAATGCTTAAGTGGCTTAAATGCTTTCAAGACAGTGCATTTACAGGGTATTCTATACCACTTACTATGCTTGATCCACAGCCTTTGCACCTGAAACAAAAAACATGTAGTTGTACTGTAGCTTTCTGTTTTTTTCCTTCTATGTTATTTTCCTCTAGAGAAAATGCACTTCATGCACATTTCTTATTTGTGTGTCTCTTTCTACCAGTGGTTCCTGTAAAGCAAAAGGTTACCGATGCATCAAAATACTTGACTCAAAATATTTTGTTGTAATAAATACAACTTGGGAAGGGGTCCCTAATAGTCCACCTAGGGATTTAAATGTCCCTTTTTAAAGTGTCTTGCTATGGCATTGTATCTCTAGGACCAGCAAATTTTTTTATGGAAGGGAACACAACTTGCAAAGTCTCTAGCAGTTTACCAGTGAGCAGGCAGTTTCTTTTTAACATTAAAAGAATAAAGAAAACCACTGCTGCAAGCATGCAGGGTCACCTCCATGTTTCATGGCATTATCTGGATGGGATACCTGGAATTCAGTCTGACACCTCCTCCTTTTGCCAGGCATGCTGTACCTCCGGACTCTCTGGACTGGACTGATCACCAGGATCTGGATCTCAGGAGTGCAAGGTGAAAATGATGACTCAGGAGCTTTGCTCTTGGGCCAGCTGAGATGTCATCTTTTGTTCATCAGCTGGTTGCAAAACTGTAACTTAGAACTGGTGATCTTCAAAAGAAATCAAAACAAATGAACTGGGCAAGTGGCTTCTCAAGCTGGAGTTGTGGCAACGGTGATTGAGCTGGGTCTGGACTAGAGTCTTTTGCGCTCTTTACTGTCTCTTTAGTGGGAGCCCTAAAAAGATAATCCTTTTCTGAGGGGCTAACAGTACTATTGAGGGTCAGGCCTGTTCACAATTACTCCATCTGGGCAGGTCTGTAACAGGACTGCTTTGTATGGTGGCAATTCTATCAGAGTCTGTAAAGTTGATAGAGTGCTTTGGAATATTAAGCCCTCTCTCACAGGTGAGAAACATTCTGTTAATGGCATTATAGATCTGTTCCTAGTTAATCTTATCATAGTCTTTCTGTCTGTCCTTTTGTTAGCTTCTGTAATGTCAGCTACTATAACCACTCCTCATGTTGGCCCTTCATACTATCCCATACCCACCCTGTGTGGTGTAGATATGTCATATTAGAACACTCAGCCTCCATTTTGTGCCTATGAATGGTTATACCTCAGCTGTCTTGGGAAGTTATCTTTCTTCAGCTTTCCTGGTCAGTGGAGAGGCCTGGGCTTCCCATTCTGCTATACCCTGTTTCATGACTGATATCCCCTTCTTGGGCAACCTCCCCAACTTTGCAGACCAACTGTTCTGGCTCAGTACTGGCCACCTACTTTTGGACTATCTAATGATGTAACCAAATGGTTTGAAAGCTACCTCTTGGCAGGGAGCCAAAAAGTCAAAATCATTGACTCTGTCAAGTGCCCTTCCTGTCCACTCTGGTGTATCCCAGGGTTCCATCCTTGGCCCTCTACTTTTCAGCATTTTCATCAATACTCTTCCTGCAGCTTGCAATAATAACTTAATACTCTATGCCGATGATGCAGTCCTCTTTTCCTCCCATACTGATCCCGTCTCATTCTCCAAAGTGCTACAGACGAACTTCAGCCTAGTTGAAACCTGGCTCCTCCAACATAAGCTGTTGATGAATTACAAAAAAAACAAAGTCCATGCTGTTCATAGCTCTCACAGCAAATACAGATCCATAAACTTCACCATACGTAATGAACTTGAACAGCCACTTTAGCAAGTGCAGGAGTTTAAATACCTTGGTATTACCCTTGATTGCACAATGCCTTTCTGCTCACATGATCAACACATCTCAAAATCAGTCAGCTCAAGAACTGGGGTCCTGTACCACCACCGTCGCTGTCTTACCAAAGAATCTATGCACACAGCCATAACTGCCTCAATCCTACCCGTCATTGATTACGGGCTTGTCTTCTAAGGGGCTAACATTGATTCCACCCTAAAATAGGTCAAGACAGCCCTTAACAAATACTGTAGACTTTTCACTGGTGCAGGGAAGCATACGCATACCTGTGATCTCTACAAGCAATCCAACTGACTCAATTTAATTAGTAGACTTGCCTACCAGACCTGCCTACTGGATAACAAAATTTGTCTTAACCTCACACCCTCTGCAACTCATGCCTTAATGTTGCCTGCAGTCACTGCACATTTTATGCAGTTTCCTCAAACCAACATTTGTCATTCCATTCTGTCGTACCAACCAGGCTCAACGTGCTTTCCACACCAGGGCCCCCCTGCTGCTAAACAACCTTCCCCCTGAAATTGCAGCTGAAAACAATCTTGGCCCATTCAAACGTAAACTCCACTAGCACCTCACTAACCTCAGCAGCTGTGACTGCTCTGTCTAGGCTTGCAGCTTTGTTTCACCTCTCCCTCCTCTTCTCTCCTCCCTTGCTACCCTCCCTACTTCTCTCCACCCCTCCATCCTGTGCTACTCCCCATTTATCTCCCATCCCCCACCTACCATTCTACCCCTCTCACATCCCACCTACCATTCCACCCCCTCTCCTGCTCCTCTCCTCTCCTTCTGTCTCCCCTTCCCTATTACCCTATCTCTTGTTGCTCCACCCCAGACTACCTAGCACTTATCTTTCTGATCTTGCACTTACGACAATGCCAAATCCTTGACTGCCTACCCCCCTTTTCCCAACCCCTCCCCCTCTTATCTCCCACCCCTTGCTCCACTCATGTCATCCCTAGGATGATTTTCATTTGTATCTGTGTCTCGCTATATATACACCCGTACTGTTAATTGTGCATTGGTATTTGCCACTGACTGTTTGCTACTGAACTAGTCTATACACATGTACTATCTTTTGCTACTAAGTTAACCTCCTGACCTGTATTGTATCTTACCTCTGCTTACTTCTATGTTAACCTCCTGACCTTGTATTGTATCTTACCACTGTTTTGCATGCACCCATTGCTGATGCGGAACCTTTGTAAAAGAACCCTTGGTTCAAAGGTATTTGTAATCCTAGTAATAAATAAATAAAAAATATATAAAATAACCCTATCAGCTAGTAAACTACTAACTGTGAAGATTGTCTTAGCTCCATTTCTGAGGTGGCCCTCGCCTCGACATCATGTTCTGTAGAAAGGGTAACAGTCACAGGCTCATCCTTTGATGGTTCAGGAGGGCCTTGTATCAATGGAAGATCTTTTCTAGAGGCAGAAATTGGTTTTAGTCTGGTTTCCACCTCTTCTTAGACCTTTGGTATGAGCATGGGTTCTACTTGAAATGGGTTTAAATTTCAGTCTTTCCCCAATTTTTTCAAACTTCGCTCCCTCACTGGTGGAGCAGCTGCTCTGCAGTGCTGGCTCTATGGTAACTGTGGCAGGATAAGCAACTGTAACCCCCTTGTCCCCTGGGGTTACTAGAATCCCATCAGTGTCAGTGCTAGGTAGGGAAGGCAGCTGGTGAATAACTAGTTAAATGGATTTTCACCTGCTCCCTCTCTGTTTACTTGGTCTCAGCTGAGAGGAGAGAGGTGATGTCATTTAGAAGTCTTGCAGCAGTATAAGCCACAGTAGCTAGCTGTGAGTGGGGAGCTTTAGAATTTTCAGTTGGTCTGTGAGTGGAGTTTAGTGTGAATAGTTGGAGGAGTGAAGAGCTGCAGTGTGGGTTCTGTGAGGAGAGCCCATTTTTCTCACCCTAGTGCTGAGAACCATCTGCCTGCCAGTAGAAGTAGTGGAAACTGTCTAGCAGGAGTTTCTGATTTTCTTCTCATCTCCAGTGAGATGAGAAGGACTGCAGAATGGATCCGAGGGGCAATCCCCTGACTTTGATCCAGGACATTGAAACTGCCTTTATGTGTACAACTGTGAGTAATCTGACTTTGGGTATCCCAGGAGGAATGTACCTGTGTTTTCTTTTGGGGTGTACTCTGTCAAAGGGAAATTTGCACCAAGTTCTGTTCTGTTTGAAACTGTTCTCATCCTTTCTTAAAGTTGGCTGACAATTGCGGAGTCCCCAGTGAGACCTGACACATTGTTCAGGACTTTAATTTACACTTAGAAGTAGTGTGTTTCTAATACTGAATGTGACAGCCATTCCAAGATGTATAGTTCTACAGTTTTGTTTAAAGTTTGAGGTGTAACTCTGAAAGAATGGCTGGGTATGGATTAGGAAGCAAAAGGTGGTTAACCCCCATCTGGAGTGACCAGTTCAGCACTACTGGTTCTGTAAGGGTGCCTGCTTTTTCAGGACATGGTGGCCAATGCCTGAAGAGAAAGTTTACCCCCTGGTGTGGGTTCTGCTAATTTTTAGCACCAGTGTACTCCATCATGGCCAGTTGCCACATTGCCAAAGGTAAAAATCCTATGCCATATGGGAAATGTTCTAAGTTGTGGATAGTGTCACTAGGTATAGGTAAAGGTAAAGTTTATTGATGAGTCACAGACCTTGACAATTAAAATACTAAGCTTACATTTTAGAATATCTCTTTAAACATTTCTCTACAGTACGACCACTCCAAAGTTTTACCACACTCTATATAAATATGTGCTAATTTAAAATTACAATTAAACAGTTATGGTTAAAAATCAACTTTTTACACCACTTAGTAACCATGATTGTTGGGAATTACTAATGTAATTATTTAAAATTGCTATATTCAATATACAATTTTATAAAAATCATAAAATGCCTCATTTATGCAATTTTTCTGCTACTTCTTTGTTTTAATCCATAATCAAATGTTTACAATATTAACCAAATATCTTGCAGTTGATTTAATGATTATTTCATCATTCGTTGTGAACAATAGTTGCAATAAAAGATCCAGATCATCAGAAAGAATGGATTTACAGATTGGTGTGATCCATTTAGCTCTGGACTTTTTGTACCATTGGCAATCAAAAATTACATGTTTAAGATTCTCTAGACAGGTTCTTGTACAAGAACATAGTTTGGCTTCCCTCAGATTCTCCCCTCTATACCTTGCATCCATGACATTACTGGAAAACAGTTCTAACTTGTATTTTGTATACAAGTTCCTTTGACTAGGGTCAGTAAGAATCTCATAATGATAACTAAAAAAATGATTATTGTCATTAATTCTAAACCAAGAAGAGATTTCCAACTTACAAATTTTCTCCAGATCCCTGACTTTGTAAAATTCCAGTAATCTGGATGCGATGTAGGGCTGATATCTAAGACTTATAATGATACCCTTCTCCTTATTTTTCCTTAAATACTCCAGGCCAGTATCCTGCAAAATTTGAAATACTGAAGTCAACCAGCCAGATTTTAGATGTCCTAGATTTAACCAGTTGTATGTTTCCTTCAGACAACAGTAAGTTAATCTATGAGGTTTGTGATGCTGTATTTTTATCCAATAATTAACTTTTCTAGCTGCAAGATATGCACCCAAGGACACTAATCCTAGCTCTGCCCTTACAATACAAGTGGGAACAGACTTTCTTAACCCTAGACTTGAACATAGAACTTTGTTTATAGCTATTTCTATTTTATTTACATCTTTCGGTTGCCAATCGTCCCCATTAAATAATGCCTGTGCATTATACTTTATCTCAATTACTTTTATGAGAGGCTTGATTGAGTTTCCTCCATATTTTTTATTAAACCTGTGTAATGAATTTGCTGGGTTTTTTTTAGGTTGGAAATCAGTTTTTCTGTATGTTTCACCCATTTTCCATCATTAGAAAGCTGGAGGCCTAAATAGATATAATCTTTGACTTTATTCAAAATGTTTTCCCCAATCTTCCATCTATATAAACAATTTTTGGTTCCAAAAATTAGAATTTGACTTTTTAGTTCATTGACTTTTAGGTCATATTCTTTTGAAAAATTATCGAGTATATTCAGTTTTGCCTGTAAACCTGAACGAGTAAGTGAAAATAACACCAAATCATCTGCATAGGCAAGAGATGCACATTCTCTTCTAAGGATTTTCAGAGAGTCTGTTTTAGATTTCTCCAGCTCACTCAACAGTACATCAATATAAATGTAAAACAAGGTTGGTGCCAAGACACAACCTTGTTTGACTCCCCTATTTGTTGGAAAAGGGGCTGATAGTTGTCCAGATGTACCTAATTTCACTTGTGCCCAATTATTGGAATAGAGTTCTCTGATAATTGCAATTAACCCTTGTGGAAATCCTTTATTTATCATTATCCCCCATAGCTTATTGCGATATAAAGTGTAAAATGCGGTACTAAAATCTATAAAGACCACATAGAGTTTTTGCTTTCATAATGTAACATATTTTTCAAATAGATGCCAAATCACAAAGCAATTATCTATAGTTGAGTAACCTGGCCAAAAACCAGCTTGGGCATCTGGTAAGTCACCCACTTTAAACATCTGGGGCCAGATATTCAAAGCTTTGCCCCTGGTCTGAAGTAGCACTGCCTGGGGGGTAAACATAGCCCGAAGCACAAAGCAAGCTATATTCAAAAGGAATAGCCCAGGGCAAACAGCTTCTGAATATAGCATGGTAATGAGGCTGTGCAAACTGAGCTGGGAGTGTGGGGCAAACGTAGCCCTGGAATAAGACAGCACTGAATATAGTAACGAGGAAGTGCAAACCACAACAACAACACAGTGCACAGTGAAGTGAGGGCAGATAGAGACAAACTATGTGGACAATGTGTGAGCCAGCACATGCATGGACTCAGTACAGCTGCAGGCAGCAGCGGATGTGAAAGAACAGTGATCAAAACTGTATAATATTCCCCAAACCATTAGCACCACACTAACACATTAGCGCGGCTTTAGCACAGAGCTAAACTGTTTGCCCAGTGCTAAAATGTGCCATATTCAAAAGTGACATGCAAATGAGCCTACTTAGGTAGTCTCTGGGCAAATGACCAGCGTAGTATCTCATTATGCCCTAATTTGCATGCAGTTTGCACAGTATTACTGCAGGGTCCCACAGAGCCACCTGTAGGTCAGTCTGGAAGTACAGGTGCTGACCAGATTTAACTGCAGCTCCACCTGTTGGTTAGTCTGGCAGTGCACGATGATAGCTGCAGGCTACATGTAATCAATACAGCATAGCATAGCATATTGTACCCCAGAGGACAAGACAGCATAGGCACAGGTAGTGGTGGTGCAGCATGCAACTGTCACACTGTAGGGCATGCTACAGTGCACAGTAGACACTACAGTAGCAAGGGGGGCAGTAGTGTGGGGACACAGCACTGCCTATGGTGTGTAGAGCAGTGCTGCTGACTGCACTGTACACAGTGACAAGCCCAACGTGCAGGTGTTTACTGACTGTGGACATTACTGTTGTGCTGTTATGTGATCCACAGATGCTGTACCTGTGGCATGGGATGCAGACAGTGACATGTACATGGCTGGCTGTGTGTGCTGTGGCACCTATGCAGTTGTGCTGTATGCGGTGGGGGGGCACATGGCATCCAATAGACACACAAATGGTTATGTATTCTCACTGCTGGTCCATGTGCACTGCATGCTGTGTCCCAGTACTGTGGCCACACTTGGGCTGTGGTGAGGTCTGGCCACCCATACACCCTCCCCTCAATGGCCACCATGCCCACAGTGCTGCCTGTGTGTGCTGGCACCTGTTGGGCACTACAGACGTATGGTCTGCATGTGTGTGCTGTATTGCCACACTACCATGATGACCTCTGTGTGCCCAATCACCCCTTACTGCCTGTGCATGGCTGGGACCTGTGGCAGCTGATGACATCATGGTAGTACCATCAGTGAGCAGCATGTATCCTCCATGTCTGGCAGTTTCTAAGTGTAATACTCATATGTTAGGGCAGCGCAAGCCGCACTAATGCAGAGATAGCATCGTGCAAAGCAACAATGTCATGCAAAGCTGTTTGCCTAGGGTTAAGACCAGCTTTAACTGGGCAGTAATTTGTACCACGCTATGGGTCATGCTAAGTCATGCTAAACACCTTAGCGTGGCACTAGTCACTGAATATCTCATTGCACCTGTATTCATGTTCACTTTGCCACTTGCATATAATTATTGTTTGCCCAGCGCTAATGCGGTTTGCCTGTGCTATTCAGCCTTTTGAATATAGCAGACCTGCGCTAATCCCATGCTAAACCCACGCAAACATTTTTTGCCCAACGCAAAGCTTTGAATATCTGGCCCCTGGTCTCTTAACCGATTTAAAATTAGTCTGGCAAAGATTTTACCCAAATGGTCTAAGAGAGAAACTGGTCTGTACATAACTGGAACAGACCTATTGCCTTTTTTATATATTGAGATTATTATAGCTCCTTTCCAAGATGCTGGTAGCTGTAAATCTTTGCCACATGCATTAAATAAAACTGTCAAAAGTTTAGCCCATGTTGCAGGGGAATTTAGATAAACCTCCGAAGGAATTTGATCTGGCCCTGGAGCTTTATGATTAACCTTATTATACTTAAAAGGCACAAATTGATTCTCATCATAATTAAAAATGACCCGAGTGTCATCACAAACTTTACTACAGAATTTGTTTGAATAAAATTGAGTCCATGAGTCCAATGTGATGTATGTGTCAATTTCAAATTTGACTTTATTTATGCCTTTCACTACTAAGTGCCAGAATGATCTGTAATCTTTTTTATTTATGACCCTTAACATTTCTTGCCATTGCTTCTGTTGAAAGTCACTTTTTTTAAGTAAAAAGGCCTTATATTTTTCTCTATTTTTATTTAGATCTTCAAAGGTGAGACCATCTCTTTGTGCCTAAACATGTCTTAAGATGTTACTAAGCATGTTTTTTTCTTTGTGGCATTCTGTATCAAACCAAGTTTTCACTCATGCATCTAATCTATGTTGTTTAGTATATGGCTTGCTTAATAAGGATTTAATTTCATCCAGACGTATAGTAACCTGCTGAACAATAGTTTCACTGTCATAAATGTATTTTACTCCAAAATCTAATCTATCTAATATTAAATTTTGAATCTGATCAGCTGCTACTTTTTTCCATTTATTTTTGTTATAACACATCTCTATAGTCATTGGTAGAGAATGATTATCATTAGAGCCAAAATCCGTCTGTCTAGATGTTAGCAGTAATGGGAAATGATCACTATCCACTTTTTCTATAATTATTAAAGTTTCCCATAGTGACACATCCCCATTCCAGAATAAATAATCTAATAGGGATGGTCCTCTGGATGAAAAATGGGAAAAAGTACCAACTTTGTCGCTGGAAAGACGACCATTTAATGGGACTAAGTTGAACGTGTCTAGAATCTTGATTAGATTCCTTCCCATCCTATTAATTTTTGTATCCTTTGAGTTCCTCATAAGATTTATGGACTCCTTATAGACCCAGTTATGATACTCACTATCAGTGTATCCATCATAACTACCTATTCTTGCAATAAAATCTCCACAAAGTAAGAGTTCCTCAAAATCAGAGAGTGCCCAACTTCTGTGAAGCAAATCTTCTAATTGGTCCCAGATAGAATGATCATAATATTTGTAATTTGGGGGAGGAATAGAAACATTTGCTAAGCAAAATGATAAACCTTTCTGTTTAACTTGTACAATCAAAATATTATTAGAACATAAAAGTTTTGCTTCAGTATTTTCTTCTATTTTAATTCAAATGATTAACCCTCCAGCCATTCTACCTTTGCTTGCCTTTTTCCCCACTAGAGTGGAACATACTATAACCACTAAGGAATATGTCTGAATTTTTACAGTGCCACGTTTCCTGAAGACAAATTATGTCAAAATTAGAGATGAAATTCAACCACTCACTTTGTGCAAGCTTATTTGTTAAACCAGAAATATTCCATAAAACCAGCCCTATCTTTTTGTTAGATTTCAGTCCAGAAGATTGGTTGTGATTGTGCAATCAATCTTCACATAATGCTAACTCTTGAAATTTGTTGGATGTTACTATATTAAAGGCTGGCGTTTGTGTTTCTCCAATTAACCCTTTATCTAAACTTTCATCGATTTCCTGTGAAACTGCACTTTTAGAATTTGAGGAATTCTCATCATTAATCATCACTATGTGTAAACCTAAGGTATCCAACAATGCCAAGTTATCCACTAATTTATTGTATAAATCCATTTGTTTAACTGTTAAGATAATTGTGTCACATTCTAGGTCTTCTCTTTTTCTTTCTACTAGTGCTTTGAGATCCTCTATAGAAACACATAATATTTGCCCCAACAAGTCCTTCACAAGGCTTTCCAACTTGGCATCATTCTCATACATACCTCATATTAACTTGGCATGACATCTACTCTAATGTAATTCATGCTAAACTGATCTACTGTTGTATTTGACCTGTTCTCTCTTTTATAATGCTCCCAATGTGTTATGAAGTGTTCCTGTACTGTAATGATGATCTGTGTGTTTTACTGTACCTCTGTGCTCCCATTGTTGTATTCTCCCGGGTCGTTCCTGAAAATAGGCATATTACTTGTCTAGTGTACTTACCCGGTTACCAAAAGCTAAATAAATAAATAAATAAATACATAATCCTTCCTAAGCCATAGAGTTGCAATAGCTTAGGTGTTTTTTTCATGTTGTTCTATTGCTTTTTGGGTTATGTTAGTATTAAGATCTTTAGCTACTTCCCCTTGTATAATGCGTACCCCTGCCTTATCCAATAATAAAACCTTCTCCATAATCATATCTGCTAATTCTTGTGATTGTAATAATACCTCTACATGACCTAATCTAGACTCATAATGTCCTTTCCTCACTTTCAATATTCTTATTTCTTTCTCTGGTATCCTTAATATATGAGAGCAAAGATTAATCAAGATGCTTATTAACTTGAAGTCAGTGACATCTGGTGAAATATTTAATCCAAAAATGGAAATTTGAACTGGGTATGACCTATGTTTTTGATTTATTTTATTTAGCTTATTTCTGTTAATATATACCGACGTATAACCCAATTTTTCCAAAGAGTCCCTATTAATCCAAATTTGATTCACTAGCCTCAGAGCATTTCAGAAGATGAATAAACATGCTACTCCCTCACAATCCATGTCCTCCCAAATCTGAACTATGTCTTTGTTCACAATATCAGCACCTGTGGCTACCCAGAACAGGTTCACAATCTTTTCCCTTAGCATCACATTTGTCCAGTTTACTTCAATTTGAAAACCGTACAAATTCAAAATGGCACAATCAGTAATATTTGTAGTTGTGTTAGTTACTGAATTCTTTTCTAATTTTGTAGTTGAGATTTGAGCTAAGGTATCTCCATCTTTGATGTTGTCTCCATTAGTTATAACTGCATCATTTACCCTGTTAAGATTTTTCCCTTCACCCCATTCTTCCCTAAACTGATTTGGGTTGGGTTCAGGTTCCTTCAATTGAGATTTGATACTCTCTGGAATAATGCATTCATTATGTATATTGGAACACTGTTTAATCTGATTAGATTGGGAATGTGTAAGTTCTTTTTGTACTTTATTTCCATTAATTGCAGGACACTGTTGCAACTCTTCTTGCAGTAGGGTACTATCAGAAATACTATCTATTGTTAACAAGACTGCCTCCTTTTTCCTTTTTTTTTTCTGTTTTCTTAACTGGCTTTTCATTAACCTTCTCCTTTCTTTTCTTCCCCTCTTTCTTAACTTGTTTTGGTACTGGGGTTTCAGGAAAAGTAATAGAAGGAACATCTGGTCTTATTTGCTCATTAACTGCCTCCAAATTATCTAAATTATCTCTAACTATAGAAGAAGAACCTTCCTGAGGGATGATTTTGTTCAACTGCTGCAACACTTCATCCATTCTTCCTCCATTGATAGCTAAATTTTCTTTAATTATATCAAGTTCAAATTTAAGGTTAATTAGGTGATCTATGATCATCATGTGTGCAATATGTGGATTTTGCACAAATGTCTTTAACTCTTCACTAAGGGCAACTGGATAGGTTGTATTATAGTTATTCATAATTTCTGATTGGGTCTGAAGAGGTTGTCTTAATTGTTTAGGACTTGTAAATTGCTTGAGGCCATTTATAGTATCCTGTAAATTGTTGGCTATATTTCTCAAGTCTCTATGCCAAAAAGGTTTAGGATTTGATTCAGAAAAGTAATCAGGTGAAAAATCCAATGACTTACTTGTACTTGAGTAGTCCTTTTGACACATACTTCTAGAAGCTTGCAGTGTTATGTGCAGATCTGTGCCTGTTACTTCTTTTAATCCTTCCTTACCTGTAGTACTGAGCTCTTTTTCTAACCCATCTCTCTTTTCCACGTCCACTGCTATTGCTAGCAGACAGTTATCCCATTGTTCATTATGTTCATTAATTTCCTTGTTCTCAATATCTTTACAGGAACTCACAGAATATCAAGACTGATTGAAACTTTTCTTGTTAACAAATAACTCGAGATCTGCCATGTTGTTAGGTGTTGAATGAGCAGATCGATATAACCCCCTTTCAATAAAATGATATTTAATTTTAGTTTATTTGGACTTATTTTCTATATTACCTTCCCCTTGTATTTTCTTGTTAGTTTCTGCTTTAGATTTAACACTTCAGACTTTTTTATTCAGACTTTTCTGAGACTGTTTTCCTTCCAGTTTTACTGAAGGTTTGATCTTGCTGTTTGGTTTCTCCAACATCTTTACTTTCCTATTTTTGTGTTGCATTACTTTTTGCTGCTCTGGGGTAAGAGTGCTGCTTCTGGAAAGGCTATCAGAGATGATGGTGCTTTCTCTAAAATCAGTACAAGCATCTAACCTATTTCCAACTGCATTTTAATGTGTGGATAAATCTAGGTTTATCGGAAAGTTAGTAGGAGAGTTATCAGACTTTTTACCAGACCCAGGAAAAGTATTTGTATCTGTACCCTTTAACCCCTCTTTTCCCTGCAACTGTCATCTGGTTAGGACCATGACCTTAACAATTATAGGTTTTAGACTATAATTATTTAAATTATTTAAATTAGGATTTGCCCCCAAAAGGCCCACCACAGACAATTATTAACCAACTGACAAAACAGTGACAGGCTTGAAATCAAATGAATTTCCCCCCAATTACTCAGATTTAAACAAGTTTTACTATGTGGCCACCTTATGGGAACATGACAGAGGTGGTACTAATGATAATAGTCAGAGCATTAACTGGGGTAGTAAACTCCAGATTGCAAACCTTAGATCAAAAAAGCTCTACTTATCCAACTTAAATAATGGTGATCAAGTCTGTTGATATATTAGTGCATAGTGAACAAGTACAAAATGCACCCCTTCTACAACATACAGAAAGCCAGATTGAGGTGCTTTTATCTCAGAACAATCTTATCTCCTCTATGTTTGTCGAACCTCAAGACCCAAAATCCTCAGTTTCCACAGTTTCCAAAGCCAAAGTCTTCTTTAACTGCTTCCGCAAACTACTATGTCCTGGTCTTGTCCTGGTTTTAGCAAGGTAGCAAGGTATTCTTGTTGAAAAACAATTATAGGGAAGCTTCCACAAGACTGATTCTTCTTCCCCCAACAAGGTCTGTCCTACCCCAAACTGCAAGTTGCAGACCACAATTGGAATAAGAGGAATTTTTTTTTCTCCTTCGGCTTTGCGGCTTTCCCATTCTGCCACCAGATCACTCCACAAGTTGGCGCAGTAGATACGCTGGAAGCAGGAGAGCAAAAAGGGAAACATTACTAGTAAAAAAAAGAAAGAAAACAAAACAAAACATGAATAGTGTTTTCAAACACTTAGAACACATTCACTAAAGAGAAATATTTCTCTTCAGACAGTCTATCAAGCTATCATATCAACGGGCTCACTTAAGTCTAAAAAGAAAAACTTAAACCTACCCAGGACGAGCTTATAAATATGTAAAAAAAATATATAAGATAATCCCAAGAAATGGCAAATACTTACTATCTCATTAAAAGAATTGTCATCTCTGCTTGTAGATATAAAAGTTAAAAGGCGAGGAAAAAAACAAAAGATTAGCAGGAATAAGTTTTACACAGGCTTGCAAACTACTTCACCAATGTGGATAAAAGGCTACTACTAAAAACGGCACCTGACGTAAGGTTTGATGCAGTGAGTCTTAAAGAGAGTAGTCACGTGATCGAAGTATTAACATAGCCAGTGAAAAAAAATAAGAAGCCTTTTTTAAAAAACAAACAATCCCTTCCCTTTATGTTTGACTAAGTAAAAATAATAAAAAATAATAAAAATAATAAAACAATACTGCAATACTCGAATTACACTTCACAAATCATAAATCACTGTGCTGTACATAGAAAAAAGTTCATGGAACACTACAGAATCTTAGACTATTTTAAACAATCTGTTATCTGCTACCTACATATCTAACTATCTACTAGGCTTTTTTAATTTTTTATATGAACTAGTAGTTGGATTACGCTCTTTTTACACGGGTGGCACAGGTTTTCTTTTTCAATTAAAAAAAGTCCTCTTTCAGCCCCTTTTCAACCATCCGACCAGTGGTTCGCCTTGCTCTCCTCTTCCAAAACCGGATAGACCGGTATCGATCATCCAGTGCTAACTCTAAGCCCAAATCTTCTCTGACAGGTGCTTTAATCTAGAAACAAGGAAAACGGGACAAACCAGCACACCCAGTACTCAAGTGCAATAAGTTTTTCTGGTAAGGTTACACGCAAAAAACACAGGCAACAATGTCATACCTGTTATAAAAATAAAACTAGCGGTGTAACCCTGCTTCTTGCGTCTCCTCCACAGACACAAGAGTGCATAGCCTCAGGAGTACTTCCTTTCCAACCGAGCTCAAACACCATCTGTATGTCTGCTACAGATGCTGTTTTTCCGTCATTGCTTAGTGCCACAAAGTGTAAACCTTTGGGGGACCACCTTTACTTTTGTGTACCATTCTTTGGAATAAAGCCATACTCTAGAACCCCAACCTGGTTTTGACATTCTTGTTACTGCTTCCAGTGTGGAATTACTGGGTACCCCTCCAGAAGTTCAGACCTAGCATAGCCCCTAGCAAAAGTACTCTCCTCAGGACCTGGGTTTAGTATGGTCATTTATGTGTAATACTGTTTCTGTGCCCTCACCACTCTCTTTCCCCTAGACAGAAAATATGGGAGGTGTGCTTACTAATTAAACATGTGGCCAGTGGGGGTTACAAAAAATGGGAGTTCGTCCAAGAATGTTATTTAGTTTGAGGAGAGAACTAGAGATTTTTGTTGAGGTATGGCTAGTGTTTGTCTGTCTGATAGCATGGTAGCCCAAAAACAGGAAAGGAAGCTTTGCACAAAAGGATTTTGCCCAGGAGAGTGCCATCCAAATGTGCCTCTTGCGTGCCTGCTAGTACAAAAGCAACAGAGTGCTGCTGCTGCTGTGTGTGTGTGTGTGTGTGTGTGTGTATGTGTGTGTGCCAGCTTACAATGGACAGTAAAGCCAGAAAGTGTATGTCCTAGTCTCTGCATCCAGAATGTTTACAGGACTTTTTAAATTGCAAGTTTCAAATGCCAAAAGTAGTGTGGACTTTAGGAAACAAAGAGAGAAATGTGCCTTAAAAGTCTCATGTACTTTGTGTACAAATTGGGGAGACGCTAAAGAAATTGTCAAAATCGGTGGAGAAAATGGTAGAAATGGCACTCCCCCCACTGAAATTGCAGCTGAGAAAAAAGTTACAGTTTGCAGTTTAAATTTGCTCCTGCTTGATGATCACTGTGAAGTAACAGCAAGACGTCGAGTGATTGGTGTGACTGCCCCCTAGCCAGCTTCTGTGTGCAGCTGAGTGTCCGAGGAGGAGGAGGAGACAGCGAGAGGCATGTGAGCTGGTCAGACAAGGATCAACCATTGAAGGGGCTTGTGAACATTCTAATCTGTAAAAAACAGGCTTTTGCTGTGTAAATTCTGTTTCAACCCATTGTCCAATTGACTGGAAAGTGAGCATGACATTTGTGGCTATGATTGGCAGGACCACCAGCCCATTTCACCCCAGAGGCCTTCCAGGATTGGCACAGGCCAAAACTTCCCATCAGAGAAAGACAGCTACTGATTTCAGTGAGTAAAACACAGCTAACTGAGCATCAAACTGTGTGATTTTACAAGCCAGCTGAATCTTTGTGCAAACAGTGTGATTGTTTTGCAAGGAAGGACTGTATGTTGAAACAGCAAGGCAACAAACATAAATTCTGAGCATAGACTGTGAGCATTCATAATAGGTTCAGCAACAGTAAATGTTTCTAAGAAAGTGAGAGACTGTGAGTTATATATTAGGCTGCAGCAAACAGGCAATCCTGTACGATGGAAATACTGTGGCTTGCAAGTGACTTTGAGCATGTCTAAATAGTCTTTGATTTGATGCCGATCACAGTCAGATTAAAATCATATGAATGTGCTGAGAGATACAAGCAGTGAAATCGATCACAGTTTTGAGCAAAAACCAGTAGCCAGAAAGGGTCGGACACACCATTTTGAGTCAGACACAGATCTGATGCATGGGGAGAGCTACCACCGCCATTACAGGGTGGGGTTAGCAAATGTAAACACAGCAGTAGGGAGCCATTTTGTGAAATTATAAAAGGACTAGTGAATGAATAAGTAACAACAAGCTTTTATGTGTTTTGATTTCAGACATGGCTTTGGGAAATCCATGCTACCTGGATCATGCCTAAGCTATGATTGCAGAGGAGGCTGCAGCACTAAGAGAAACAGAGAGCACTTTCTTTGGTGAAGGGTTGCCTCCAGATGTAACAGTCCCTAGCTATTCAGTGAGACTATGCATTATGTGCCTCAGGGCTGGAGGACGTGTTTCTGATACTCCACTGTTCAGATTGCCTTGTGAAGTATGGCATGAGCAGAAGTGCAGTGCCAGAGAGGGTATCACAAATTCATTGGCTCCCACATGAACCAGAGTAGGAAACTCTGCAAGTAGCAGCACACAGCTCCAGGTTGAACCTGTTGGGGGAAGCCCCATGGAGTGTGGCACAGAAAGAGAGAGTAGCATGGATCTACTACAAGGGCAGGAACAAAGAAGGGTTTCTACACCCATGTCCCAGGTGTACAATGCATCAGAAGGATCTGTGGACTCATAGAAGGAGGGTCCAAGTCCTTACCTAGTAGGGGAGGACAAACTGCAAGAGACACTGAACTGGGAGGTGTCTACCTCCATGCCCAGTGACAAGTGGACTGTCTCAGGAGTGAGGACATCTGCTCACTCCTGGGCTCAGATCCTGAGTGAGGAAAGGAGGATGAAGAAATGTATCTTCATGTTGAGGGTCCCCATGAGTCACCTCAATCTCTTTCCTCAGAGGAGCCAGAAAGAGAAGAAAAAGGCTCCAGTAACCTGCCCACATAGATGGTCGGGGACAAATTCTTTCATTCTTTAAGTATGCGGCACTGGCTGAACCAGGACTGGCCACCCCAAGCCGGGCCATGGGCCGCACACTTGTGAAGAGCAGCAAGGAGGAGAGACTGGTAAGTAGGAGAGCTGATGCCATATATGAGAAGTTCTTTCCTACCTTTCCTCGTAGAGTTTGGGAGGAACTTGAACAGAACAGGAAGTCCTGGTTGTTAGAAGAAGCAAGCAAGAATTTGTACTCTGGTGCAGCAGAATGTGTCGGGGACAGAGTCATAAATGATTGACTTAAATTCTGGAAATTGGGCAGAACTCTGTTTATGGACACTGTGTGAATTGTGGACAAGGCAGGGAATGAGACATTCCATAACATCAACTTTGAATGCCCAGATGGTGTCATATTTCTTGCACCTCACCCGAAGTGGTATTACCCTTAATGGTGCCACTCCCTGTGAATATGCCCAGCATGCTTAGAGGGAAGTGAGCAGTGGCAGCCCGGTGTCTGTCATTCAGCAGCAGCAGCATCCAAGGAGGAAGATGCAGCTCTACTGGTATTCCAGGATTCTTCAGGTGCATCCTGATTTATCAACCCAGCAGTGTTTCCCCATTTCCATTGTCTGACTTTTCAGATGACATCAGACCAGCTGTTTTCCTGTTCCATCATTTGATTTCCAGATGACATCAACTCAGCTGTTTTTCTTGTTTCATCACCTGGTTTTTCAGAGGACATCAACCCAGCTGTATCTGAAGATGCCACCTGGAGGGAGAGGGTCCTCAGCTCAGAAAAATAAGGTGATCTTTTGTTTTTGGTCTTCAAGGAACTGTTAAGACCAAATTTTCTATTTTTGAATTGACTTTGCACAACACACCTTACACTGGCAGTCTGATGACAAACTGTTTGAATGTCCTCAAAGACTCTCCCCATGGATTGCAGTGCTTTTCAGGCCCTGCCCTGTTCCAGGATTGTTCTTCAGTGGGCTCCATCCCAGGAGAGACTCTTTTATGGACCCTGCCTTAGGGCAACAACATTCTGTCACTAGTATGGACATTTTAGGGCATACCACCTCCTAAAATGTGTTGTATTTATGTCTGTTTCCAATTTTTTTTACTTTTGTACTTTTATAGAAAATATTTTTGGGATTCTCTAGTGTTCAGGTGGAGGTTTAGGCACTGTGCAGTATGTAGGATGTGTTTTGTGTTTTCTTCTCTTGCAATTGTTCCTGAAGAAGAGAAGAAGAGAAGAGAAGAAAAGAAGAGGATGTGGTAACTCATCCAAGTTCCTCTTTTTCTTAGAGATTTAGAACTGTCTGTGCTTAACAGGGTGTTAACATGTTTTTTCTTCACAGGTGTAAGGTTGTGGGGAAATTTTGGGAAATGTAATGCATTGCAATATGCTGTTTCCTTGTTGATTTTGTTTGCAGGTACCCTGCGCGCTTAGAGGGAGGTTCTCCGAGAGGCAGCTTGTCAGATAGATTTTCCCTAGAGGGCTAAGGGGCTAGACAGGCTGTGGTCCTGACTTGCAGTAGGGGCCTCAGTTCTGGTCTATTAGGGCTTGCTTCACACAGTTTCTTGGAACCACTGAATATCCATAGTTAGATCATAGGATAAGGGCTGAAGTTTCATCAGCCAACCTCTGGGCCTTTAGTGTTGCCTGCCTGTGCCTGGCACATGGTAGGGCAGAAGTAGCGCTACCTCCCCATAGGTAACACAGAGGGTAGGATGACATGGTGCTGGGTAGAGAAATGACTGTGAACAGTCATTTGATAGGCTAGGGTGAGTGTAACCACCTGGTCCCCTGGGGTTACTAGAATCCCATCAGTGTTAGTGCTAACATACTAACATACTAAAATACCAGCAGAGTAGGCCTCATGGTCTATCGAGTCTGCTTGGGAGTCAGTACCCTGAATGGGCACTGTTACCATCCTCCTGACCCCTCCCATGATCCCCCTTTCCTCCTCCAGAGATTTCCCCAGACAAGCATTCCTCAGCTTCACCCCCCACCTATATCTGTTCCAGCCTCTCTTGAACCCCTCCACCTTAGATACCTCCACCAGCTCCTCAGGTAGTGCATTCCATGGTTCCACCACTCTCTCAGTGAAGTACCACCTCCTTCTGTCCCCCTAAGTCTTCCTCCTTCCCTTCAGCCTCCAACTGTGCCCCCTGGTGGCCCCTCCCACCTTCCTCTGAAAGACTCCATTTAGGCTTACCTCATTTACCCCTTTTAGATACTTGAAGACCTCAGTCACATCACCTTGCCTCTCCTCTCTCCTGTCCTCCAGTGAGAATAGACTGAGCTCCTCAAGTCTCTCCTTATAGGTCCTATCCCCCAGACCCCGGATCATCCTGGTTGCCTTCCTCTGAACCCACTCCAGGAGTGCAATGTCTTTCTTTAGGTGTGGATGCCAAAACTGCATGCAGTATTTGAGGTGTGGTCTAACCAGGCAATTGTACAGTAACAGAATCACCTCCCTGCTTCTTGAGGTAATCCCCCTGGCAATGCAGCCCAGCATTCTATTTCCATGGCCATGGCCCTCCTACATTGCTCAGAATTATTCATTCTGGCATCCACCAGCACCCCCAAGTCCCTTTCTCCACTCGAAGCCTGCAGTGTGTGCCCTCCTAGGGTGTACACTTGGCCTGGCTTCCTACACCCCAGGTGAAGCACCTTGCATTTCTTGGTGTTAAATTTCAGTTTCCAGGTGTGTGACCATCTGTCCAGAGCATCCAGGTCCCCCTGTAAGGCTACCTTACCCTTGTCCCCATCCACCACTGCCCCCAGCTTAGTCACCTGCAAAGAGGCTCATTTCAATCCTGATACCTTCCCTGATGTCAGAGATGCAAGCGTTAAACAGGAGCAGTCCCAGAACTTATCCCTGTGGGACCCCACTTATGACCCCCCTGGAAGACGAGACTACCCCCCCCACTACCACCTGCTGAGTATATCCAGATAGTGTGTTCCCAATCCACCTGCCATCAGGGCCCCAACCTCCATCCTCCCCAGCTTATCCAGCAGACCTGTATGGGGGACCGAATCAAATGCCTTGCTGAAGTCCAGAAAGAGGACATCCACTGGCCTACCCTGGCCAAGTGCCATCATCACCCATTTGTAAAACTCCATAAGGTTAGTCTGACACAATCTGCCCAGGACAAAGCCATGCTGGTGATCATCCAGGCATCCCTGTTCTGACAAGAACACCCACAGCCTCTCCTTTAGGATGGCCTTCATCAACTTGCCCACCACTGATGTCAGGCTGACAGGCCTATAGTTCCCCAGCTTTTCCCTTGATCCTCCTTTATGGATGGGCACAATGTGTGCCACCTTCCAGTCCTGGGGCACCCTTCCCATCTGTAGAGAAGCATTAAAAAGAGCTGCCAGGGGTGCAACCAGGACATCGGCCAATTCCCACAATACCCTGGCATTGATTCCATCAGGACCCAGAGCTTTTTCCTTTTTTAGGGACTTGAGGTCTTCTAACACCCTGCCGGTAGGGATTTCAACATCTGCACCTCCTGCCCCCTCAGCAGATCCAGCGTGCTCCCTCCCATGTGGTGCAGCCCACTGAGTAACAACAGGTTCCTCTACATCCAAGGCCCCCACCCCTTCTGCCCCTGCATCCTCCTTCTCTGCAGCTCCCCCACATCCTCTCTAGTGAAGATTGATGTAAAGCACTCATTGATGACCTCTGCTTATTTCCCTGCCTCCTTCGCCCACTCCCTCCCTGTCCTCAACCTTCTGAACTGCCCCTTCACTCTCCTTCTCTCTTCAATGTACCTAAAGAACCTTTTTTCCCTCCTCCTGATCCCCTGCACCAGCCTCTACTCCATCCTATCCTTGGCCCTCTCACCACCCTGATAACCATCCTGGTTATTAAAAGACATTTATTCCTATCCAAGACCCCATGCAAATGCTTGTACCTACTGTATGCAGCCCTCTTCTCCCTTACCACCTCCTGGACCTGCCTGGTCCACCAGCATGGCTTCCTAGACCTGCCAGACTTGTGTCTCACCCTTGTGCAGGACCTGGTAGCCTCCTGTAACCCTCTTTTGATGATTTTCCACCTGTTCTCCACATCTATGCCCAGTTTTTTGCCCTCCAAGTGGCTCTTGAGGATTGTCCCCATGCTCTTAAAATTTTCCCCCTAAACTCAACTATCACTGTCCTTGTGTGACCCCCCCAGGTCCAATACAAACCAGACTGTGGCATGGTCACTCCCAGCCAGGGGTTCCCCACCTCCAGTTCCCTTACCAGGTCACAGTCAGCCAGGACCACATCCAGGATATGGCACTCTCTTGGGTCAACAACCTGCTGATTTAGGAATGCATCCTGGAAAGCATACAGCAGCCTCTGCTCCTCGGCCAATGGGGATGACATAGTTCCCCAATCAGTCGCTGGCATGTTAAGATCTCTCAATATCACCACCCCGCCCCTTTCCTGTCCACAGTGGTCCTTAATATTAGCCAGCAGACTATCCTCCAGATCATCAGCCAGCATGGGGGGCCTGTTGACCACCCCCATTTTGACCTTGCTCCCAGAGTTAGAACGGTGACCCATAAGGCATCCACAATTCCCTCTGCTTCCTCCACTCTGCTTATCCCTATGTTGTCCCTAATGAATAGTGCTGCTCCTCCTCCCTGTCCACCACCTTGTCCTTTCTGAGTGCAGTATACCTACTCAGGTTTAGGTCCCAATCAGGTCTGGGGTGGCCCAAGATTCAGTGACAGCAGCCACGTTCACATCCCCATCCACCAGCATTGCCTGGAGCTCAGGCATCTTGTTTCCCAAGCTCCTGGCATTTATCATGATCACCCTCCAACCCTCACCTCTACCTCCCATCCTTTTTTCCCCCTGAGAGGTTATGTGCAGCTGCCTGCTTGCAGCCCCAGTGTGCAGTCTGTCACTCCCATTTTGGGGAGAAGATTGAGACCATCCTTGATGGGCATGCTAGGAACAGCCATACAGCCCACCCCCCCCTTCACAAGTTTAAACCCCATCCAGCCTGAATAAATTTGGTCAATTTCTGCTTTTGTACTTCCTTCCCCACAAGGTTGAGATGAAGCCTATCCCTTGCATGCAGTCTCTTGTCCTCCCAGGTTACTCCCCAGTCACCCACCACACCATACCCCCGAGCTTCACCCCACTCTTTGAGCCACTCGTCGACCTCTCTAATTTGTTTTTGTTTTCCACACTGGCCCTCAGCACCAGCAGGATGTCTGAGAAGGAGACTGAGCAGTCATTGGTGTGACAGACCCTGGCACACTCATAGAACCTTGCCTGAATTTTCAGCATACTATTTCCTTCTATATCATTTGTGCCCAGGTACACCAAGATGTCAGGGGAACCTCCACAATCCTGCACCAGTGCGTAAACCAGGTGCTTTGCCTTGTGCACAGTGTAGCCAGAAATACACTTGACCCTAATAGAACAGGGTTTTCCCCCACCATGCCCCTCCCACTGAATACCTCTAATCTACCTAGGTAGGGAAGGCAGCTGGTGAAAAATTAGTTAAATAGATTTTCACCTGCTCCCTCTCTGTTTACTTGGTGTCAGCCGAGAGGAGAGAGGTGATGTCATTTAGAACTCTCGCAGCAGCATAAGCCACGGTAGCTAGCTGTGAGTGGGGAGCTTTAGAATTTTCAGTTAGTCTGCCAGTGGAATTCAGTGTGAGCAGTGGAGGAGTGAAGAGCTGCAGTGTGGGCTCTGTGAGGAGAGCCCATTTTACTCACTCTAGTGCTGAGAACCATCTGTTTGCTAGTGGAAGTGGTGGAAACCATATAGCAGGATTTCCTGATTTTCTTCTCATCCCCAGTGAGATGAGAAGGACTGCAGAATGGATACGAGGAGCAATCCCCTGACTTTGATCCAGGACATTGAAACTGCCTTTTTGTGTACAACTGTGAGTAATCTGACTTTGGGTATCTCAGGAGAAATGTAACTGTGTTTTCTTTTGGGGTGTACTCTGTCAAAGGGAAATTTGCACCAAGTTATGTTCTGTTTGAGACTGCGCTCATCCTTCCTTAAAGTTGGCTGACAATTGAGGAATCCCCAGTAAGACTTGGCACATTGTTCAGGACTTTAATTTACACTCCAAAGTACAGTAGCAGCCACAAACACTGCCAGCTATTTCCCAAAATGTCTGTGATATTTCCAGAAATATCTCCTGCTTTCTGCAGTTCCACAGTAGAGGCAACAGAGAGAAACTCTTCAGAAATGTTGTGAAATATCTGGAAATAGCTGGCAATGTCTATGGCTTCTACTGTAGTGTGTTTCTAATGCTGAATGTGAAAGCCATTCCAAGATGCATAGTTCTACAGTTTTGCTTTAAATTTTAGGTGTAACTCTGAAAGAATGGCTGGGTATGGACTAGGAAGCAAAAGGTGGGAAACCCCCTATCTGGAGTGACCAGTTAAGCACTACAGGTTCCGTAAGGGCACCTGCTTTTTCAGGATATGGTGGCCAATGCCTGAAGAGAAAGTTTACTCCCTGGTGTGGGTTCTGCTAATTTTGAGCACCAGTGTGCTCCATCATTGCCAGTTGCCACATTGCCAAAGGTGTAAATCCTATGTCATATGGGAAATGTTCTAAGTTGTAGCCAGCACCACTAGAAGAGATATGTGTTTCAGCTGAGTCTTTGCCGCTGAAGGGGGTTCAAGGTCCTATGTAATATAGGATGTTTAGAGTTTCTGTCTGCTACAGATGCTGTTTTTCTGTCATTGCCTAGTGTTATGAAGTATAAACCCTTGGGGTCCACCTTTGCTTCTGTGTACCATTCTTTGGAATAAAGCCACACTCTAGAACCCCAACCTGGTTTTGAAATTCTTGTTACTGCTTCCAGTGTGGAATTACTGGGTACCCCTCCAGAAGTTCAGACCTAGCATAGCCCCTAGCAAAAGTTCTCTCCTCAGGACCTGGGTTTAGTATGGTCATTTGTGTGTAATACTGTTTCTCTACCCCCATCCCTCTCTTTCCCCTAAACAGAAAATATGGGAGGTGTGCTTACTAGTAAAACATGTGGCCAGTGGGGGGGGGTTACACAACCATGGACAGAGGCATAACAGCCAAAGTCCTAAACTTGGCATTTATTCATTTTCAATGTGGGCGTGAGATGGTTGCTCACTTTGGCCTCTGATGGAGTTATATTGCGAGCTTACTCTTCTGAACCAACCCCAGAGGTTGTGGATTCCTCTGACTTCACGCCCCAATGGGGACCAACTGTATTGCTCTTTCCTCAGCTGTTACGTTAGGTGCCCCCATCAGACTGACTCCCATCCTCATCCTGCTGTGGTAACACAGCTGAAAGGGGCATAGAAACAGAAATATATACAATGATCACAGAAAAAGACCAATGGTGCATCCAGTCTGCCTGAGTTCCCTATTTATCCTTGGGACCTACTGCTGCTACAGGGTCCTAGCCCTCCTTATCCATCTCCCCATTCTCCTCCCTGATTCTGCCACCCCAAGCAACCACTATACCTTTTATTCTATCCCAACCATGCTTGAAACAATGAATGGTTTTTGCACTAATCACCTTGGCTGGCAGACTACTCCATGACTCCACTACCCCCTCTGTAAAATATCACTCCCCTGTGTCCCTCTGGAACCTCCATCCTGTTAGTTTCCACTCATGCCCATGTGACCATGAGATTGTATTCAAGCTAAATAGTTCCCCACAGTTCACCTTGTTAACTGCGTTTAGGAGCCTGAAAGTCTCTATGATATCTCCCCTCTTCCTTCTGGTCTCCAATAAGTACATATTCAGTACCTTGAGGTGCTCCTCATAGGACTTGCCCTGTTGGCACTCAATCATTTTTGTTACCCTGCACTGCATTGTCTCCAACCTATCCCTATCTTTCTTGAGATGAAGACTCCAGAAGTGGGTGCAGAACTCCATGTGTTGCCTCACTAAGGATCTATAAAGTTGAAGTATTACCCCTCCTTTCTGCTATCAGTATCCCGTCCAATACATCCCAGCATCCTACTTGCCTTGCTAAATGCCTTGTTACACTCATCATGCATCTGGCTTGTGTCAGAGACACCAGACACGACAGGGTGGGACCCATTCTGTTCTGGACAATGGTTGGGGTGCCCCTATGCCTCTCCCCCACTGGCCTCCATTTTTCTTCCTAGACCTTTTGTTATACCAAGGCTGCACCAGTGCATATTGGTGCAAATGGGTTTGCTCTCTCCAAAAGTGCAACCTCTGCCTTGCTGGTGGATCATGAAGAATGGGGGCCTTGATTTGTTTTTGTGCTGTGCATCCTCTGCCTGTCCTGCCTGTTGCTTTCGGTAAGAGGACATACTGCAGGGGTAGGATATGTAACACTTACCACCCCCAGTACTATTAAGCAGTCTTTGGGTAGAATTAATTATCCCCTTTGGAGCAAAAGTCATCAGTCTCTCTGTTCCTCCCCTGCAAAAGTCCTTCCTCTGTAGACCTGTGATATTCAGTCACTTTAGTGTAGCCAGTAATTGGCGCACACACATACAATTGTTTTATTTAATGAGCTGGAGGGAGAGTTACTGTGCTGGCCAGTCCTGTTTCAGTGACATTCTTGGGAAACATCAACTGCAAGCATGGTGCAGGGTTTGTGGCATACAAGGTGTGAATTATCACCTTAACATTGCCAACACATAAAAGAATATGTACTCCTGAACCAGTGTGGTAGAAATTAAGCAAAACATTGCAATTAAGCAATAAGGTATGACCAGGGGTTAGATTAACAGTCTGTTAATCACCCCCTAAGTGGTGTAATGTGATATGAGGCCTAGCCGAGTGCCACATTGCCGGGGGGGGGGGATCAACTGACTGTTACTCTAACTCCTGGGAGTGTCTTATTGCTATTATAAAAAAGCATTCCGAAAGAAAAATGTTAAAAGTGTATGTTTTGAATGTTTTCTTAATTGAGAGGGAGATTTTTAATAAATAGTTATTCCACCGACAGTTTAACAATGCTGTTTCAGAATCAGAATGCATCATTCCAGTCATTCATCAGTGCTAGTGGATGGAATGATGACAGGAATAATTCATGTGCCATTGTGATGAGGCTGTATATGACAGTGTAACAGGGATTAGTGTAAGGTTGTTGGAATTCTTATAGCCAATCAGATTGTAGCATTTATGAGACCCTTTTTATAATTACATTTTGTGGAGCTTCACAGTGGTTTTCTCCTTTTATTGTCCACTTGACCTCAAGCAAGGGTAATGTGCAATATATGCAGTTTCATAGATTCAAATGGCAAGGCAAGAAAAAAGCAGTTGACAGTTAGCCAATTGCAAAAATCATCCACTGAGGGGCAGTTGAATCTATGGATACCTTGGTGCTACGCTTGTCTGGAGCTTTCTCAGGGGCAGGGACTCAGAACAGGTTGCACATTTATAAAGGTTTCGCAAATGGCTAATCAATGTCTAATTCCCATAGTCATAATAATTTAATAGCTTTTCATGCAAAGACAATGTGCTTAGTGGTGCCCATAGTGCAAGTTATATACCTCTTTTGCCATTATAAATACACCACCACTACAACCTAAAACAATAAGGGAAAACAGCTCCCTTATTTTCATTCAGAGTAAACTTCTTTAAGGAAAAAGACATCAGTTTTAGTTTATCATTAGGAAAGCAAGCTGAATCATGGCTCTTTCACAGTTGCATCCTAAGACATATAAATATACAAAGTAAAATAAAAATGAGTATACAAAAATTAACAATACAGTTGCAAAAAAAAATGACTGCACAATAGGATCAACTACAGCAATACTATACTGCCTGAGACTTTGAATTGCATTTGTTTTATGCAAATTACTGGCCATAAACATGGCCTCAATTTGAATCACTCAGTAGCTACTACACCAGGAGCTGAAAGCTAGAAAGCAAGATGAGTCTCAACCCTTGGTGATCACCCAACCAAAGCTTCCAGGTTCCAGATGTTTTGTCCAGGTTCAGAAGGATAGCACAATAAGGGTGGGTAGACAGATATTCAACCTCCCCATAAATGTTAATACAATAAACACTAACAGTACATAATCAACAATTATGAAAAGGGTTTAACCAGATTTTAGACTATTTAGATGGTATATCCAACATGTCACTTTTTTATAAATTTTCTTTTTCTGCCCCCTATGTCTCTGGCAAATGACTGCCCCTGGAACCCTCTGCACCTACCACTGGCTGCCACACATCTTCATCTGTCATCCTCCATAAAGCCTTGACTTCCCCACGGGTGGGGTATGGAGTGGAGAGGCTATATCCCCAAAGTGTACAATGTCAGGAGCTGGGGATCCCAGCCTGCATCTTTCCTCTCCCACTTGGCATGCTTGCTGCACTGACACCTACAGTCACCCAAATGGCTGTATTGTAGCATGCATGATGTCTCTTCCTCCCTGCAGGAAAACATCTTCTGGGATGCTCAGTCCTCCTCCCTGGCCCTGGACAACCCCTTCTGCTTCTCAAACTCAGGTTGATGACACCCCAAATGATAGCCCCACTACTGTGCCAGTGGGCTAGGCCATCCACTATGTATGTTTTTGCAAAAGGATGCTTAGTCTCTGAACTCCTCTTTTGGGTGACGGAGTGTGTATTTGTGGGGTGTTCAAATATATTAACTTTATTTGCAAATGGCACATTTGCCATATTTATAGAACACCACAGAACATTGGGGAAGCCGGTTAAGGTGCTGGATATATTAACTGTTAAAGTAACTGTGTACACATTGGCCACGTAAATAGCATCCTGTACTAAAGTTGACAGCAGGAGTTTTTGCAGTCACAGTTGTAGGAGTATCATTTCCCAGCAAAACGGGCCAGTTTTTTCATATGATATTCACAATTTTACATAACAATATGGTAAAGATTTCAGGCAAAAATAGTCAATAGCCCTTTAGAGTTCCCTGTCTGTTGTCACAGATTATAACCTGGTAAATGAACAGAACACACGAATATACTGTATCTAGGTTATTTTTAAAGCTAGTTACAGTATTACTGTTCATTATTTCTGCAGGTAAGGCATTCCGTCTGGCAATCACTCTTTATGTGAACCAGTTTTTCCTGTGTTCTGTTCTAAAAAGCTTTCCTTTATACTGATAACTATGCATTCTTATTCCTGGTTTTGCTTCTCTTGGAATTAGATGTAATGTTTTGGATACTTTTTGGTGTCTACTTGCTCTATATGACAATATCATATCCCCCCTCAGTCTCCTTCTTACAAGTGTGTACATGTTCAATGACTGCATTCTTTCCTCATATGACTTCCCCTCCTCTCCCTTAATAATCCCAGTGAATCATGTCTCATTGTTGATTTAAGTTATGTCTTTCTTTGTATTTGGGTTCCAGACATGCACTGTGTATTCTAAGTGCTGCCTAACCAGTGACCTGTGCAATGGTAACATGACTTTTTTTTTTAACCAGGAGAGACACGCTAAGCTGAAAGCTTGTTTACAGGTGCAACGTGGGAGCACAAGCACATTAAGTGACTTGCTCAGTGTCACACAGTATGCAAGTGGGGGCTGGAGAATTCAAACCCAGGTCTTCAGGTTTGCAGCTCAGAAACTTAAACCACTGCACTATACTGCCTCTTATATTTTCCCCTCTCCTACTTGCAATATTTCTTCTAATGCAATTTAATTCTTGAATATGATTTGCTTTATTAACTGCTGCTTGGTTCTGATCACTCTGTCTGATATTATTCATTATCACTACTCCTAGGTCTTTTTTCTTGTTTGCTTTTCTTAATATGTAACCCACTAACATGTATTGGAATTTTGGGATTAAAGATTAGCCCTGATTTTTTGCACACATGACCAAACTGTGCAGGTTTTGGTGCATATTAGTGCCAAGAGAAATGTAAGTGATTTCTTGACCTATTTTTTACATCATTTGCAAATTTTGTTAACCAACCTACCAGAACTTTATACATGTCTTAAATATAGAAATGAAATAATGTGGGACCCAACACCGAACACAGAAACATAGAACATATAACTTGTTGGCAGAAAAGGACTGCTTGGACCATGCAGTCTGCTCAGATGTTCTCTACCTAATCTGTCTCAGCAGACCCCAACTGATCTGTTTGGACCCATCCTCCTCCTCCCTGCTTATTTTCTAATACACCCCTATGTTTATCTCACTCATGCTTGAAGCCCGCAATGTTTTTGCTTCCATCATTTCAGCTGATTGTCTGTTCAGGCCATCTATTACCCTTTCAGTGAAGAATTATTTCCTTACATGTCTCTTAAACATCCCCCTCCAGCTTCATTGCATACCCCCTGGTCCTGATGCTTTCACTCATTTGAAAGAGACTCTGCTCCTGCACCCTACTCACCCCTGTGAGGTACTTGTAGGTCTCTATAATGTCACCTCTTGTTCTACTCTCTTCCAGGGTGCACAAGCTGAGATCCCTCAGTCTCTCCTCATAGGGCTTCCCATTTAAAGTCTGCACCATTTTAGTTGCCCTCCTCTGAACTGCCTTCACTCTGTCTATGCCCTTTCTGAAGTGCAGCCTCCCAAACTGCATACAGTATTCCAGCTGGAGTCTCACCAGTGAGAAATACTGTGGCAACATTTCCTCCCTCTTCCTGCTGGAGATATCTCTCACTATGCACCCCCGCATCCCACTAGCCCTACCCACTGCTTTGTCACACTGCCCTGCCTCTTGAGGTAATCAGCTATGTTAACCTCAAGGTCCCTTTCCAATTTAGTAATAGACAGGTAAAGCTTTTTTTAAGTTGAAATTTTATTGATTTAAGAACAAAGCATTACACAATTGTACAGGTCAAGTCTATTTTCTTACAAAAAGTATTGACATTAAAAGCAGGTTAAAAACATGGACACAAGAACTATACATCAGTGATCTACGATGTATTGGAATTTCTTCCATGCTACAATTAAAAACAATCTTATTGCAAATATAACAAAGTCCGTAATAACAGTCAAGAGCTTATACAACAAACATTGATTCATAGACGTAGTGTAATTGCTTACAAGAGGGGAAATCTACTTCTTTTGAATGGAATTAAAGTATTGACAATGGATCGTGTGATGCCACAAACAGCAATTCAAATCAATGATTTCCTCACTGCAACAGGAGATTTTTTTTAACTATCTGTTTATGCCCCCTTCTGACACCACATTGTTTCCTATCATCAGGGTCCTCAATTGTGCCCCTGCCAACCAGTATATGGAGGATATTGCTCCCCACTTGCCTCCACACTGTAGACCCTTTAATGCACCAGATTGCCCTCCAGTGGGGGGAGGAGGGTCCCCCTAACCCCCCTCCTTATCTCAGATCAGGCCGACACAGCACTGGAGCTCCTCCAATCCACTGGTCATTGGCATTGAGGCCCATCTCCAGGAGCTAGTGTAGGGCTTTTTCCTGTTTTTCTGGTCCTGTCCCACAGATGTTGGCATGTGGGGAGGGTCAGGGAGACAAAGGCATGCTGAGATGAGATGTGCCTTCACTCAGACCCTCTGTTGATGTTCAACTCTCCCATCTGCTATTCCCGACTGCACTACCACCCATGGTCACCAGGTGGCAGTATAACAGCAGGAACATGAACTTCTCCCCTCCTGGAGAAGGACAGCAGCCATTCAGGTGCTCAATCCTTCTCCCCTGGCCAGCTCTCCAACAACCCAGGCTCACTACTGAACCTGGGTCATTGGCATTGCAAGCGGTAGCTCTACTGCTGCGCCAGCGGGCCAGAGGAGACTTCATTTTTAAGGTACAAATTATTAAATGTTATAGGAATTATTTTGAATCTAATTCATGCAACTGACTTTCTGTGTTCATTATTGGTTATATATACATATTTACATATATATATATATATACACAGTATATATATATTTATACAATGTATGTTTTAGTATAAATGTCAGGATAAAATGTGCTATCTCAGCCAGGTCGTGAAGATAACATTGATATCTTCACATGTGAAGATATCATTGATATCTCCATGTTCCTATCGTCATCACATTGAAAGTGAAAGCGTTTTCACTTTATCATCTAACTTTTCCACACGAGCAGTCCCCGCCCCTCCCCGGCTTTTCTTTACAATGGACCCCATGCATTTCTCAAATCTGCTCATATTTTTACACAACTAAGTATTTCAAAACATATCTGGTTGATCCTGCGACTTCTGTTTATCTACTGCTATGTGGAATGTAGCGTGACCGAGCAGCTATCCCCAGAAGCGCTATAAATATAAAAAGCTGAGGCACTGTCTGATTTTCAGAATGAGGGAGTCATCACTGCCACACTTAGAAAAGTGTTTTTTTCTTCTTATTTTAGCCCTATTTCTTAAAATGAAGCTGCCGACAGTACTGAGAGGGAGAGCAGGTGAATCAGCAGCTTCAGACCACCCAGACAAAGTCTCGGCGTTATGTTGCCATAGCAACACATGTTGACCCATGCAAATGATCCTAAAAACCGACTCACTGGAATTCTCTCTCAGCCACTGTCGACAACTTTCAGCAAGAAATAGAGGCTAAAATCAGAAAGAAAAACACTTCTGAAATGTGGAATGAGACTCACATGAAAATCGAACAATCTCAACTATTATTATTATGGCGGCTGATCTAGATTACACTTCTGGGGATAACTGCTCGGTCACGCCACATTCCACATAGCAGTAGATAAACAGAAGTCGAGGATCAACCAGATATGTTTTTACTAAGTATTTTAACATACAGGCAGGATCAACCAGATATGATTTATTAAATACCTTTATAGTGCCAAGAAAAGACATTTTTTTTTAACATTTAATATATGTAATCTGTTGGATTGGTTGGGGGTATGAAGAGTTGTGTTTGGGTAATCCATAACATGTTTTTTAAATTTTAAGGTGGCAAGATCAACCACACACATTTTTTTTAAATAACATATGCCATCTGTTCTGTTACAACAGATATGCACAGTTGAGATGGAATAGCCATTATTTCTATGTCAAGGATTGTATAAAGGGGCCATTTGGGGGCTGTGTTGAGTGGGGCCCAAAGCATACATTGTATAAACAGAACATGACATGGCCTGACTGAAGATATCATATTTATCTTCACGAGAGGCCAATGACATCATGATATCTCACGAGTGGCGAAGCCACGAGTGAGATATCATGATGTCATTGGCCCTCCTGTGAAGATAAATATGATATCTTCGGTCAGGCCATGTCATATCCCATATATATATATATATATATATATATATATATATATATATATATTTATATATACTAGTGCGGTAGCACCAGTATATTAGGGTTGAGTGCTCAAAATAGTGAACCTTAATAAATTTGGAACTGTTCAATGGATTTGCAAGAAATTTGGCATGCATAATCTCTAGGAGTAGGGCCCCTGATGGGCCATATTTCTTGAGAATTTTTTGTGTGTTTTTTGAGCTAGAAACTGACAAGAAATCTTAAATTTACAATTTTTTTCATGTTTCTTTGTCCTCGTGTATCTCAGAAATGCCATTATATTATGATCTGAAAACTTCAGAGTAGAAAGCCTTTGGGTAACAGGTGTGCCTTTTGATGGTTTGGTGAAAAAATATTAATCCTACTCCAAAGTTATTAAGTTTTTAATTCCCCATTATTTCCCATAGGAAAAATATGTATAATGAAAGAGAAAGTACTTTTCACACACTGTCATCCAATTTTGCATAATTTGCATCTTAATAATGTTTCAACCCTTCAATGGATTTGCATGAAATGCGGCATGCATATGCTCTGGAAGTAGATCTCTTGATGTGGTAAATTTCAATTGAATCTGTTGTGAGTTTTCTGAGATACTGTGTCTCAAACATCCTTAAACTTACATGTTTTATGAATCCCTTTCAGACAGTCTTCCAGGTTTGCATATTTGCACCTTTATAACTTTAGAATCCTTAAACAGATGTGCATGATAGTTTGCATGCATACACTCAGGTGGCATGTCTGTAAATTTTGATAAATTGTATTTCAGCCTCTTGTATGATTTGTGAGATACTGTGTCTCAAACATCATTAAACTTATGTGTGTTTTCCATTTGTACTATCAGTCTTCCAGTTTTGCACAACTTGCACTTTAAAAATGCTGGAGCACTACAACATATGTGCATAACATTTTGCATGTATAATTTCATAGGATTGGTCGTTAATTCCATTTGAACTGCTTGTGTGGTTTCATTCATTCATTCACATATCTGGACTGCCTTGTATGGTATGGGCTGCACGCCCATTGGCTCTTGCTCTGCACCAATGGGCGTGCAGCCCTACCTGCAATCGTCGAGGCTGTGGAGGGGAGCGGGTGGTGGGGCTTCATGGGTGGGTGGGGTGGGAGACACTAGGTCACGGGGCTCTGTTCGGGGAGTTTGTTTAATATGTACATCCGTGATCGGGATTATCCACTGGACCACCAGGGCTATGTCCGGTGGGTTGTTTAATTTGTACATCCACGATTGGGATTATCCACTGGACCACCAGGGCTATTTTCAGGGGGTTGTTTAGTTTTACATCCAGCGATCGGGATTAGCGGTCCACTGGACCACCAGGGCTGTGTTCGGGGAGATACATTGCTGCCTGCGATTGGTGGGGTGGTGGGGTGATTTTACATGCTTTGCCCGCGATCGGGCTGCAGGGGGGCACAGGGAGTGGGTTGGGGCCAGCCACAGGTGGCAGCTGCTGTGTTGCACCCTGCAATGCAGCAGCTCATCTGTGGATGGCCTCATTTCGAGCCTTTTTTGGCTCAAAGTTGTGCGAGGCGCAGGTTGGGGTTGCCACCTGCACAACTCTGCACAGCCCGGTTGAATATCGGGCTTTGCAGTTTATGCATGGTTCCTCCCCCTCCAGTTCAGCATGCATTCATTTGCATTGCACTGTTGCTCAGCTTGTTTTCAGTGGTGCAACTGCCTCCTGCTGAATATCGCAGAATGGAGCAAGTTCGGACTTGCTCAGGCGCAACCCTATTGTGCATGGCGCAACCCTTTTGAATATCTGGCCCATTGTCTCAAATATCCTTAAATATGTTTTCCCCATTTTCTCAGTCATCCAGTTTTGCATACTTTGCACATTAATAACTTTGCAACCATTTAACGGATATGCATTAAAGTTACATGCATAATTTTGTGAAGTAAGTCTGCTGATGTTAATAATTTTATTTGAATTGCTTATGTGGTTGCTGAGATATTGTGTCTTAAACATTCTTAAATTTACATGCTTTTTCCATTTTCACAGTCTTCCAGTTTTGCCTACTTTGCACCTTAATATCTTAGCAACCCTTCAATGGATGCACATGAAATTTTCCATGCATAATTTCATGAGATAATTCTGTTGATATGGCTAACTTACTTTGAACTGCTTAATTGCAACATTGTTTGCCAAAAGAACTAGTGTACTGCCATGGTTTATGACACTACTTTTCAGGAAATGTGTTTCTTTGTCACTTCATAACTAAAAAACTGTTTTTGCTTTTGGGCTGAAATTTTCAGGGTACAAAGAACTTGCCCCAAGTATGTGCCTTTAGCTGGTTTGGTGGAAAAATGTTACTGTACGCTGAGTTATAGCACTTTGAAGTTTTCAAATTTCCTTTAGGGTAACACTGTGATGGTTGGGGTACTTTTCAGATGCTACAGCTTGAAAATGCTTTTAGATACAGCTTTGGCACCCTGGGTAGTTTAGTAAACCTTTGGGTGTACTAAGTTGTTTTGTATGTTACCAGGCCATTTCAAACTGTTGGTGAATTGTAACAAATAGGGCACATGATCTTTACTGGTGCATGCATTATCAACATGGCAGCAGTACTGCTTTGCAGGGCACAGTGATACCACAATACATTATGCACTGATGGGAGTCCTTCTTGCACATGTGGGACAATTACAATAGGCATGGATGAGAGCACAGTGCCCCCACCACTCACGATGGACTGATGCTAGTGCAGGGCCCAGAGGGCCCTACAGTCCCACATGGAAATGAAGGACAAGTGCAATAGGCATCTATGAGAGCACAGGGCCCTACCACTCACTATAGACTGATAGGAACACATGACCCAAAGGTCCCTGTGCTCCCACATGCAAATGCAGGACAATTACAGCAGGCATAGCTGGGAGCACAGGACCCTTGATCCTACCTCTCCCATAATCAAATAAAGCTACAACTATACTTTCTCAAGAAGTATGGAAATTCATTACACCCCAAAACCCACCCCTCATGCCTGTTCCTGCATGCACTGTGAGGGTGGGGTCATAGGCTTGGGAGACCTAAGGTTGTATTTCCCTACTTTTGGTGCTGCAACCCAATGATGCATTAACAATGTTTTTTTGTAATGAATATTATATATATAAATATATATACATACAATATATATATATATATATATACCTATATATATATATATATATATATATATATATATATATGACAAAGAACCTCTGTGCGCATACATGTGTTCTCCCTGAGCATTTCTGATGATCCTTTTCTGGTGTGATCAGCTTGCATGTCTATATCGATTATCCATTGTTTGCATGCTGCACCAAATACATTTATCATGGTTATAGATATTAAATTCCAGTTCTGAAAAGCGTTTATACCTATTTATTGTGAACATTTGTGAATCTTTCCCCACCAATTATCAGATTCTGTCACATTTTGATAGAACAAAATGGCTTAAAGTAGAGCCTTCTGAGGTAAAGGATTCTTTTAAAATGACCCACCACTCTCATCATACAAAAAGCATAAAGTGATCTAAGCCCTGTCTCTGCTCTAAGATGTACACCAGGCATGACATTTGGGAAATCGAGAATTCTTCTAAAAAATGTAGTTTATATTCAATGGAAGCCAGTCAAAAGTGCTAATGAAAAAGAGCATGGTAAAAAACACATAGGGAGAACAGCATGAGTAATAAGTTACAGTGCAATAACAGTGTGGTACATTACAACACTGTAAAAACAGCATGAGTAATAAGTTACAGTGCAATAACAGTGTGGTACATTACAACGCTGTACCTGTAGCTGTGCTCACTCAAGCTGAGAACTCAAGAACTGCAGCTGTCAGCAGGACCCCCCCCACTCTAGTGGCTCAGAGGCTAGTGTGACAGCTTCTGAGAGTAACTGCACCTCAAGCTAACAGTGGTTCAGTTCTGAACCCTGCAGGGTGCAACCATGTTTTTTTAATGTTTCTTTTGTGTGTGTGTCTTGTGGAAATGTGACTTTCTTCCCCCCAGTTTTGCCCTCCTTGGAGTTGATTATACAAATCATGGGGGATGTGGGGAGTGAAGCACCACAAGTGGGGGTTGCTGGGGTTGAAGCACCCCACCTAAACATGTCCCCAGACATGAGGCAGAGAAAACTTTGCAAGGGAAGTTTACAGCAAAATGGCACAATTAACTTCTCCACAGAGTGAAGTTCGCTGACTTCACTCATCTCTACTGCCAAGTTGCATCCTCAACATCCAGAGTAGGTACTGTGCACAATTACTGGTTTTCTGTCCTGCTGTCTTTGCCACCACACTTTTTCTGGTGTTCAGTTTAACAGTGTAGTATTGGTTTTTGACCTGAAACTATTCAGTTGGGAATTTATGACAATCAAGACTCCATGTTTCAGCACTGTACAATACGCTAGCATTAATTTTTGCTTCATTGACATTTGTGATAGAAGAGTAAGATTGTGTAAAAAAGTTGTGCAAAACTTTAAAAATTCATCAACTTCTTGTTTTGTTTTCTTAGCTATAACATCCCAATGCAAGTTCCAAGAGTTGTTACTGCAAAAAGTGACTCCCAAACATTTTTAATGGTCAGCTATCTCAAGCTGACAGCTAACAATCTGAAATCCATGTCTTACTGTATCCTTGGAAGCCCCAAGAAACATGATGTTCTATTTTTCTATGTTAATTTTAAGTCTATGAAGTTGTGAACAGAGTATATTCAGTGTTTTGGTAGCCCTGCGGGACTCAATGAAAATAAAACTGCATCATCTATATATAGCATCAGAGGAATTATAGTATTATCTATTGTTGGGGAAGCACAGTCTTTATAACAATTTCTCTCATAAACTGAGTATATATGTGTTAAGTAAAAGCTTGGCCAGAATACACCCTTGTTGTACACCCTTTTGTATAGTTATGCTACGTGATAATACACCATCTGTTGGAAGTCTTATTCTGACAACACTTTCATTATGTAACATTTTTATTATGTTAATGACATAAGGATCCCAAGTATTTTCCAAAGAAGGGGTCTGTTTACAGTGTCAAACACACTATTTAGATCTATGAATAGCATAAAGTGTTCTTTTTCTTATGACCTCCTACATATGTGTCCTGCAAGTATCTAAATACAAAGATATGATCATCTGTAGAATGGTTTTCTTGGAAATCCACCTGTAAATCTGAGGGGAAGGAAATGTCATTTTCTCAAGCCCTAAGAAAAGAGATAACATAGAGGATAGTGGATGGGCAATAGTGAACAACAACAACACTGTTGTTCACTTCGAGAGGTTGTCATGACAACCAAGAAAACCTCGAGAGTGAAGCTCAAGAGGTTTTTGGTTGTCATGAAACCTTGAGAAGTTAAAAACAGTGTTGTTGTTTACTGCTGCCCATCCACTGTCTTTTATAGTGTATGGGTAACAGTAATTTAAAAGCTGAGCTGTCACTCTTTCAGACACTATCTTGTGCAGCTGCGCTTTCAGACTTCACCTACCAACCACCCCCACCCCCCGTGAGGAACTGATCCTTGGCCATGACATGTAGCGCTTTGTAGAAGGCAATATTATTTAATAAAAGAGGTCTTACTTTTCTAACACTGTCCTGGGATGTTAAATTTGATGTGAGCACTTACTGCTGTGGCTGATTCTCCGCTAACTGTGCAGGCACAAAGTCATTACATCCTGTTGTACCATCGATGTTGGGTACTCACGATGGTACAACAACATCATGACGTCACATCGATGGTACAACAAGACTGGTAAATGATAGATTTTGAGGGAATACAACATTTCACCTTACTCTATATATATATCATGTGTATGTTTTCATTGGTATACTTCATAATGAAACAGGTCTGTAACAATGGGGATCTGTTAAAAACACAGACAAAAGTACATCAGTGATCTACAATGTATAGGGATTTCTTCCATGCTACAGTTGAAAATAATTGAAAAGAGGTACAATTATGGTAATATTACATGAATCAAGCATTAACATTAAATCCACTACAATAAATAGTTGTGTTAAGATTATTGCTCATTCATCCAAATTATGATGGAATATTTCAGTGGAGATCATCTCTGTCCAAGGGGATTCGATTTACTTTTGCTCCAACATGAATTTACTGACAACCTATGGCTGAACTGCCAACCAAGCTTGAGTATTTTCATTTAATGTACTATACATTCTTGCTGGTCCCCTAGTTCTGAGTTAACCTTATTTGCACTGTAGACATTTAAGAAATGATTTATTCAAACATCCACAGGTATAGCAGCATCAATATTTAAGGAACTGATTTATACCCAAAGGCAATCAGACTCCAAAGGTGTTTATTGTCTCTATTAACAGATGCTTCAATAATCTCAACACAAATCCTATCATGAAAGTGTTCTTTTTTTATCAAAGATTTCATAGTGTGGTCAGGTTAGTTTTACATGGGTTTTATGAACTGGAGATGTAACTTTTCCTAATATTTTCATTTTTTAAGACTTCAAGATCAAACCATTTCTTACTGGATGGTTTCATACTTGATTTTTCTCTGAGAGCCTTGCTAACTTATCAGAAATAGTTTTCAAAAAGTTATCATAAAGTTTTGTTATTAAGTTCTCTTTTTGGTAGTGATAACTATCCGATCATATTGCATAGAAAGAATAAACAATTCCAGAATCAAGAATTTCTGCTAATACGTGTCTCGTATGTGGACACCGCACAATTCTCTTGACTTTACAAACAGTCATATACTGGTTTTTGTTGTCAATGTCATCCAGATTTTGGGGTACGAAAGAAAAATTATCCAGGGAAAGGCAGCAGAATACTCAGAAATTATCACTTTCATCACAAAGTAACACCCTTGAGAATTTCATCTTATTGAAATGTGCAACATTAATCAACACCAGGTCCAGTAAACTACCTCCATGCATGCTAGAGTAGGATTCCCCACTAATTCTGTCATTTAAAATTCTGTGCTGGGTCCCACCCTGGCTTGGATAATACTGTAATTTGGGCTTCTTGTAACAGTGGGTCTAGTTGTTCTGTAGAGATGGTTTCATTGATTAAGGTAGTCAAATGAGGCACCAACTCTTCCTTGAAGGCTTTGAAAAAATTGTGAGAGTAGCCACATGGGCCTTGGGCCTTGTTGGCTAACAGTTCTTTGATGGCCTTTAGTATTTTACAGGCCATGACATACCCTTCCAGTAGTGGCTTGATCGTGTGATAGTTTACACATTGGTGAGAAAATCTTTGATGGCTGCAGTTGGTGGGGGAGGTTCAGTGGAATATAAATTTTGATAGTAGGCCCCAGAGGCATTTTCTATATCTCTAGATTTTGTGAGTAAGCTGTTGCTTTTGGGGGATCTGCTTTATTTGGTAAGTATGGATGCTTCATGTTGTCTGAGACTCAGGGCTAGGAATTTGCCCATTTCCACCCAATCTACTGTATGTACATAATTTATGCCCTAAAAATAGCATTTTTAGTTTGCTCTCTAAGTAGCTCTCCATAGTGAGTGTAAGTTGCATTTCGTTTGAGCCAATCTTCCTCTGTAGAGGTGGCTATTATATTTTTCTCCCTGTCTCTTATATCTGTTAGGAGTGTTGTGCATTCTGCCTCTCTTTTGCACTATCTGGTGGAAGCTAACCTAATCAGTTCACCCCGGATAATAAACTTGAATACCCCCATAGATGAGCCTTATTCTGTACTATGTGGGAATTGACCTCAAAAAAGTGTGCTACAATGTCTTGAATCTTTGTAAGGATATTGTTGATTCTCCAGACCCTGGGCTCAATCTTCAAGGCTCCTGATCGCCACAAGCCCCAGGTGCACTGAAGAGATGGCACACGGGGCTTGCGGCAATCACCTAGCTGGCAATCAGAAGTATCAGCCTGTGCACCAGGTGTTGCAAGTTAGACCAACTTTTTCTGCTCTAGCTTGCAGCATTCCTGGGGGCTGTTTTTATGGTGCTTGCTCCATATATTTGGTGCAAGCTGCTGTAAAACATTGAGACTGGCATGACTGCCCCTGGGATTTGAGAATTGGGCACAGTTGCAGCAAAGGGATTTGGCACACCACCAGGACCTAAGTGTTGTGGAGCAGTGCTTGGTGCAATTCCTGCACCACACTTTGAAAATTGAGCCCCTGTCTTTATCTACATTGTCATCAACCTGTATCATCAGCATGACTGGTGAGTGGTTTAAGATCACCCAGCGCATATTTCACAAGAAATGATACTTAACAGCTCTGTGCTAGCTATGTGAAAAGCTAGCCAAGATGAAGAGCCATGTAATGATGATGTATAGGTGTATTCTTTTTGGTTTGGTTGCAGGTTGTACTATGGCTCCACTAAACCCAAACTGTCCGGCATTTCTAGACAGGCTATTTGGCTTGGTGTTACTGGGGATCTGTGTATTCCAGTTCCATCTAGATGTGTGCGTTGCACAGCATTCCAGTCCCCAGCTATTATCACAGACAAGTGTAGGCATTTTGCCATGGCTGTGGATATTGGTGCAAAAAAGGATGCGTCTTCTTTGCTGGGCCATATATGGAGGTGAGAACCATTTCTCTGTAACTGAGGAGACCCACCACAATAATGAATCTACCCTCTGGGTCTATAACTTGTTCCTGCAGCTGTAAGGGTGTGCATATGTGAATTAGGATTGCTGTGCAAGATTTTTTGTTACTGTCCCCAGCTGCAAACACCTATCCTACCTAGTCTCTCATTTAGAGGTTTTTGTCTGCTTCTTTTGCATGTGTCTCTTGTAATAGGGTGATGGTGCACTTATGCTTTTTATATGCTTCAGGTTTTGATAATGCTTTTCTCTTGTTTTTCCCCCTTTTACATTTCAGTTTACCACTTTTTGGGGAGTATTAGCCATTTATAAGGGAAGGAATGGTATTGGTCCAGCATGTGGGACCAATGGTGAAGGGCCCTGTCATTACTATTCCTGTATCTAAATGTGCTTTTAATATGCCTCAGGATTTGATAATGCTTTTCCTGTGTTTGTACTACTTTTACATTCAAGGTTACCACTTTCTGGGGACTGTTAGCCATTTATAAGGGGAAGAATGGTACTGGTCCAGTGTGTGTGGGGCCATGGATGAAGAACCCCATCATTAATATAACTGTATCTAAATGTGGCTGGTGCTTAGAGTTTCCTCTGGGCTTGATTTATAATACACCACTTCAGCATGCATTGTGCAACATTTGTACATATACTGTGCATACAAGTATGAATTAAACACATTGTGAACAAGAAAATAAGTGAACATTAACAACAAATCAGAACAGAACATGAACTGGAATTGTGTGAGGTGAATAGAGGTTCACTGTAGTGGCAGCTAACCTAAGTCTCCCCTATAGGTGCTAGTCCATGAGGGTCTGCTCAAGGGTGACCCTCCCAGGCCCTTCCACCAGGCAGGATGGCATGCTGTTCTGGTAAACTCAGTTTAGTTTAAACATGCATATATTGTACTTCAAGAGCTAGTGTCACAGTAACCCCCTTAAACATTGGGAGAGAGCTGTCAGTTTTCCACTTGCCCCCCACCCCTTACATTTGGGATATTTTCCAGGATGCGCTGTTTACTTGGTGTGGTTACTGACACAGCCAAGTCCAAGGCCCCCACGAAACATCCAAAACATTATTCTCTAATGTGTTGCATGCGATTCAGTAGACAGAGTTATCATTCACCTATTTGTGAAAGGATATGAATCAGTCTCATGATGATTGGGCAAGTTTGTTTTATTAGCCTGGTAGTCTGTAAGTGTCCAGTGGTGTCAGGAGCCTGGATGAGTCTCCATTACACTGGAGACTCACTTCCATGTCCAAAAGTGAACTGCAGGTTGAGGCAGGGAGGAAAGTTCAGCTGTCACAGTCCTGGGAATAATTCAGGTTTTGAGTTACAGCCTGGAACGTGCAAGATTACTCCTCCCTGGTGATTGGTTTGACTGTGCAAATGTTCTCTATCATGACAATGTGAGTTAGCACAGGCTCCATTATAGCAGATTGATCTGGCTTCTCACTTCAACCCACAGTCAATAGGACAGAGTGTGTTGACAGTGATGGTGCCAATGTAGCTGTCAAAATTTGGCAAGTGCTGTCACGTACAGCGGTTTGTAGATGTGTAGGTGGGAAGCTCAGGGCAAGAAAATGATATAGAAGAAGAATGAGCTGTCCTTGAAGGAAACTTGGTTGTCTGCAAGGGCAGGGAGGCAGGGGTTTCAAAGCCATCTTGTAAGATGGCATGAATGTCAGTGTTCCCATGTATTTTTCACCAGCTGGCCAGTTGTCCCTGCCTTTTTGCCCAAATCATACAAAAAATTTAACATTTTTATTAGAAGCATAGTCTTTGTATGGGTGGGGTATGTGACGCTCCATCGTAGGTGTAAAGAACAGTACTGTAGGCATAACAGTTTACAGAAACAAAAGCAGAATTGTATTTGCCTCTGGCATTGTTGCACCCATTATCAGCAGGGTGGTGAATGTTGAGTGGCAGGTGAAAACCTTCAGTAGCAGTTTGGGTAACTGCAGGCTACTTCAACACTGGGGAAGTATTTCTGGCCATTTTCAGTGGTAACCACCAATCTGGCTGGGTGCAGCATTCTAAATTTGATGCCGGCATCATGCAGGGCTGTTTTTTATATTCTTGTATGCTAGCTGCTTGTACTAGACTGCTGGAGTCACATTGCTAAAAAATGTAGAATCTGTGGCCCTTCCAGGTAAGATTGGCATGTTTCCTGGCTTGGTTCTGAATATACAGTTTTTTTGAAAATACAAGCATCTGAAAATGATAGCTCTGTTTTTTTTTCCTGGTGAGGGCTGTGGCTTCAACAATTTGTGCACCCCTTCTGTAAGATACTGTACTCTGTGCCATGCTCTGGGGTTCAGCAATTTACTGCCGCAACTTTTGGATAACATGTCAGATACCGGATCCCTCAGACTTTTTGGGGATCCTGTCGAGGACCAGGGTGTTCCATCTACTCCTTTCTTCCTGGTCCTCTATACAGTCCTCAGGCTTTGCCACCTTTTTTTCAGGGCTGCTATTTGTTGCACCATGCCACCTTGTCATTAACTGAACTGATTTAAGCCTCTGAGTCTTTAATTTGTGTGGTCAGAGTTTCAAAGGCTGATTTCAGACCATGAACGTTCTGTGTCATGTTAAACATGGCTAGCTTGATCAATAGCAGTTCAGTAAAAAAATGGCTGAGCTTCTCGGAGGTACTCTCCTGGCCCGCAGCTGCAGGCAGTGATTCCTAAGGAGAGTCTTATTTGTTGTGTTGGGAGCATAGTGGAATCTGCAGCATCTTTGGTGCCCCTATCTTTTTGATTTCCTGGGTATCTGTCTGTAGCATTTCGTTCAAACCTGCCCGGCATGTGGCTATCTATTAAATAACCAATCGATGCCCTGCTGAAAGTGAAATAGAAGAAACAAATGAGTTTGCCAAGTTTAACTAAGCTGAGGTGCAGGAGCTGAGAGGAAAGCTACCTCTTAGGTTCAGCTCATCACCTGACCTCATGCATAGGATTTTGAACAGACGGTAGCTTTCTATGCACTGCTACATCTTCTATTTGTGTTCTTTCTTTTATACATGTTACATTATTTGCTGTGGCCCTTACCTTACTCTTTACTATTCCCATGGTTTATAACTGGTCTTTCTTTTTCTTCTCTTACTTTTTTGCTCCCATAGGGTATCCTTGTGCCTCCTTACAGCCATCCCCTTTGATCTGTAGTTCATTTACTAATTTATTCATCTTGACTAATTCAGTTTCTGCAATTCTATCTGTAGTTTTTTTGAATTATCCACCTTCTTTCTTCAGTATTTCCACTTGTTGTAGCATTTATCATATCTGAGGGTACAATGAGATCCTTCTTCACTGGTGATTTACTTATTGCATGACATGATTCAGCACAGCTCTTTTCTAAGGGCAAGACAGCTAGAATTTTTTTCAGGTTAATATTTGCACGGGCAAAAAGACATTCTGTATGGGTGCTGTCCCTACTATTATTTAACAGGTCACATTCTGTTTTTTATAACCCACCCTCTCTACTTTCTGGTTTGCATTATCTTTCAGCAATAACACTAGAAACATAGAATCATGGAATTTGATGACAGACAAGGACCGCTTGACCTATCTAGTCTGCCGATGTTCCCTACCTACAGTCACACTGTAGGCCCTACTAGATCTAGGGCTCCCCCCCTTCCTTGCTTCTAAGGTTCCATTATATCTATCCTATGCCTTTTTAAATCCCATTACAATTTCTGCTCCAATCACCTCCTCCGGGAGGCTGTTCCAGGCACCCACCACCCTTTCTATGAAGAAGTGTTTCCTTACATTTCCCCTGATTCTACCCCCTCCAGCTTAATCGCATGACCCCTAGTTCTTGTGCATCCTTTTCTCTGCAAAAGACTTCCCTCTTGAATCTTATTTATACTAACATACTATTTTCCAGCAGATTAGGCCTTATGGTCTATCAAGTCTGCTCGAACCTAGATCCTTAGTTGGGTGCAGAGACCCTCCCATCCCTTGTGCTCCAGAAACCCCTATCATCCATCCCCACCCCCCCGGGACAGGCCATCATCTGATACATCCACTTTCTGTGTCTGTCCCACCCTCTCTTAAAGCCCTCCACTGTGGATCTCTGAACCAGCTCACCAGGCAGAGCATTCCAAGGGTCCACCACCCTCTCAGTGAAAAACCTCCTCTTTTCCCCTCACCCTTCCACCTTCCAACTTCAAACCATGCCCTCTGGTGATGCCTCCCTGCTTTAGTCTAAAGATCCCTCCATGTTTACCCTATTTATTCCCTTGAGGTACTTGAAGACCTCAATCATGTCCCCCCTGTCTCTCCTCTCCTCCAATGAAAACAGGCAGAGCTCCTCAAGTCTGTCCTCGTAAGTCAAATCCCCTAGCCCTCGTAACATCTTTGTTGCCCTCCTCTGTACCCTCTCCAGGAGCTGTGTGTCCCTGTATATACCCTTGAGGTATTTTAAAATCTCTATTATATCCATCCTCTTCCTCCTTTCCTTCAGTTTGTACATATTGAGATCCTACAGTCACTCCTCATAGGGCTTTTGATGCAGATCCTGCACCATTTTAGCTGCCCTTCTCTGGACTGTGTCAACTCTGTCCATGTCCTTTCAGATATGAGGCCTCCAGAACTGGACACAGTACTCTAGGTGGGGTCTCACCAGAGATTGATACAGAGGTATCACCACCTCCCTCTTTCTTCTGGTGATACCCCTCCCTATGCACCTTAGCATCCCACTGGCTCTCTCTACTGCCTTGTCATACTGTTTAGTCACCTTCAGGTAATCAGATATAACACCCAGGTCTCTTTCCTGTTTCCTGGTCATCAGCACCACTTCCTCCATTTTGTACTCTGGCCCTGGCTTTCAATGTCCCAAGTGCATGATTTCAATTTGCATTTTTTTGCATTGAAACTTAGTTGCCACTTTTAGACCACTCTTCAAGCTTACCTAGATCTCTATTCATTTTTCCACTCTCCCAGAGCATCCACTCTATGGTATATTTTTGTGTCATCTGCAAAAATAAATACCTTCCCTTCTAGTCCGTTTGTAATGTCACTTATAAAGATATTAAAGAGGACTGGTCACTGGACTGATCCTTGTGGCACCCCACTAGTCACCCTCCCTTCTTTGGAATGAACTCCATTTACCACTACCCTCTGTTGCCTATCCTCCAACCAATTTCTTACCCAGTTCACCACTTTTAGTCCCCCTCCTAGGCTGCCCACTTGTTTATGAGTCTTCTATGTGGAACAGTGTAGAAGGCCTTACTGAAATCTAGAGAGGCCACATCCACTGCTCCAGCCTGATCTACTTCTCTGGTTACCCAGTCAAAGAAATCTATACGATTACTTTGACATGACCTCCCCTAGTGAAGCCATGCTGCCTTGGATCTTGTAAGCCACTGTATTCAAGATATTCTACAATCCTTTCATTCAGTAGCGATTCCTTTCATTTCCCCACCATCAAAGTCAGGCTGACTGACCTGAAATTACCCACCTCCCTCCCTGCTCCCAGTTTTGTGAAGTGGTACTGCATCTGCCCTCCTCTAGCCCTCCAGGACTACTCCCGTTTCCAGTGAATGGTTGAATAGGACTATCAGAGGTGCAGTCAGCACCTCTCTGAGCTCACTCAAAAACCTTGGATGTATCCCATCTGTCCCCATGCCTTGTCCACCTTAAGAGCTGCAAGTTCTTCCAGGACTCTCTCCTCTGTAAATGGACTAGAGACCACGCACCTTCCTTTGATGCCCCTGACACAGATCTGTGGTTCCTCACTCTCCCTTTACCATTTGTGAAAATTGAACAAAAATAATTGTTCAAAATGTCTGATTTTTCCTTGTCCCCTTCTACACAATCCTCCTTTCCCTCCTTAGCCTTAAAATCCCTCTCCTGGTCTTCTCCTTTAACTGACATACCTGAAAAATGTCTTGTCCCCTTTCTTTACTACCTGTGTTATCTTCTCCATTTGCACCTTTGTTCTTCTGACTGCTTTCCCTGCCTCCCTCTGCTTCTCTTGATATACCTTTTATAGCCTTCTTGAACTGTATCTCCTTATACCTCCTGAATGCTAGCTGTTTTGTCTATTTTTTTGGTATTTTTTGTCCTTACCTTCCCAGCCGCCTCTTTTGAGAACAACAATGGTCTCCTTTTCCTTTTACAAGTTAACAGCTAAATATTCTCCCCTGTCAATATAAATGGTGTATAGATTGTTTAAATCGTGATCCATCCAATTCAAAAACAGAGTCAAAAAATGTTCAAAATCTTCTAAATATTGGGTTTTCTGGCATTGATCTTCCATGGTAATTCCTGTAAAAAGGAGATTATCTTTGCCTATACTAAGCTGTGCATTTATATAAGCTGTGTAAATTTGTTCATGTCTGATACTATCATTTGTTTTGCAATGAAGTATTTTAATAATCTCATTCATCTCTATCACAGTTGATTGGTTTTCTCTGGACCTATATTTTTATTTTTGTTCTCCAGTTGCTGGCCTACATGCTTTATTACTATATCCCGTACTGAAGCCACCAATTTTAATGACTCAGCTTTATTTCGCTTTTGCACCCCCTCATGATCTAAATTATAAATCTCTTTTAATAGGCTAGTAGGATCTTGTGATTCTGAGGGAATCTGGCTATCCATAAGTGTTTGCTCTCCTAAGACCTTAGTATTACTTAGGGTATATATTAAAAAATAAGTGATCTTACAGTTTTTGGGTATAACTTTTTTTTTCACAGTATTATTATTTCCTATAGTTGCTTTCTTTTGATTACTCGTATTCACACTTGCATTTAATACATGACTCTTAGCACAGAAAATGCAATATAAGCAAAAGGAATATGAAAGGCACTAAAAATACACACAATTAACAATACTGCATGTAGTATAAGACCAGTAGGAAAAAACATCCAATAAACAGGAAATATGATTTTACATGAAAGAATATTAGAGTGCTTAGTTTCACTCGTAAACCAAAACAACAGACCCTTAATGTTTTAGATCTTATTTTAAGTGTGTGTTCATTCCATGATGGCTCAGAGTTTTCCTTCCTTTGTGAAATGTTACCTTTATGTTTCATTGCTTTGAGGACAAACCAAGGAATATCCTGGCCTGACTTTGTATGCAGGACCTTAAATAAATAGAGAACAAAACTATTTATTTTACTCCATTTAATGTTCTAAGGGGTATACGCAATAAAAATATTTTTAAATAAACAAAATTAATGTTTTCCTTTATTAGCCCTCTTTAAAAATACCTACTTAAACATATAGAACTTGAGGATACTCCTCTTTAAAAAAAGTTATTGTTTAAGTGATAAAGCCACAGACAGAATTTGTTGTTTTAAATCATTAAATGTTGTATGTACTATATAAAATGGCCAACATACTGCATTCTTGCTTGTTCTGGTTAAAAATGCTTTTTGTACTGAAAATCTTGAATGTCTTGATTCGTAATGCTGAACTGTAGCAGCACTAAAATATCACATAATGAAAGCTGAATTAAAACTGAAAATAAGCTATAATAGCAAGGTCTCTGATTTAAGGTGATGAAAGAAATTGGCATTCTATTTTGAAGACTTGAAATTCCAGGAATTGCACTACTGATTGTTAGATTTCTGGATTTTACTGGGATTCTACTGTCATCCTTTTAGTTTACTATACAGAGGATTAAATGAAGCAAAATGGAAATAGCACAGGAAGCAATTATAAGAAAAATACAAGTTCTGTAGATTTACTGATCTGGTATAAAATGCCGAAGTCCATGATATTCTTTGTTTTTACTGGTCTAGAAAGGGAGACCAGATTTCCAGAATTTTACCAGGTTTTCAAGTAAAATAACAAAAACCAGTGGCATTGGATACTGCAAACAGTTGCTGTGAGCAGCTCACTCCTTTAACTCCATATATTTTTTTAAAAAGATTCTTACTTGTAAATATATATTGTAAATTTAATGTGAAGCATTGAGCAGACACTCTGGTGCTAGCAGAACCGCTGTCTCTTTCTTCCTGAGCTGAGTGGAGTGTGACATTAGAACCAGCTCCTGGGTTCCAATGCCCTAGGAACATGATTTTGCACTTTTTGCCACTGAACCCCTACTCTCATGCTCTTTGTGGTGAGCTACCACACTACTAGCCCTTATTTGTAGATATTCTGTTGTATATATGTTTTTATGTAATTCTATGTACATGCCAGTGTCAGCAAAGGCACATAGGTTTCATGTCATAATGGCGATTGCAAAACAGCGATCACCATTAGAGTGAGTGTACATTGCCAAAAAGCACAATGGCAATGTACACTTGCAGGTGACAACACACCTGGCAAGTTAAAACAGAATTTATGCTGGGGGGATGCACCCCCATGCACACACCCCCCATAGGGAGCTATGCCCCCCACACCCCTGATTAAATGTAACCAACTTCATGGGGTGCATATCGAGGAGGGGGACACAGTTTGAAAAATTAAAATAAACACTACCACAGCAATAAAATGTTTCCCGGTCCCCAGCCCTGAACCCAGTATCTGCTGCACTGAAGCTAGCCACCCTCACCACCACACCACATGGCTAGCTTGGTGGTAACATGGCAGACTACCAAACACAAACCCTCTTCCCAATCCCTCCCCTCCTCATCCCTATCCCTCCCCTTCCTGTCACCCTCCCCCACTCATCCCCACTGTTGCATTTGCATTCGCATTCTGTCACTACCCTTACAGGGTAGCCCAACATGATAGCACTGTAAATGAGTCACTCTTTTGAGAGTCACTCATTTACAGTTACTATGGTCACTGGATATTGGCACACAGAGAAAAGACATGATTTTTTTAAAGGGGTTTGACCTTCCTCTGACCTACAAGGCCAGCCTTGCTTGCAAGAATCTGACAAGTTCTTTTCAAAAAGCTGTGGATACATGATCAAAAAATATTCCTCTAATGTTAACTGGCCAAGGGAAACCGAAGTAATAAAATCAGCTTGTATAATCATACAACTCACAGGATCTTCCTTATAACTAATTAAATTAAGCCAGTTCAAAATCACAGGATGAAAGAAGTTATTTCCACTGGTGTAAACCCTTATGATCAAGAGGGAAATGGTCATAGACAAGAGGTAACAAAAAAGGTTACCACAGTACACTGACATTTTCTTTATAAGTGCCAGGAAACATCCTTCTAACAGGCCTGTGTGAGATTGTAATGTCAGGTGACAGAAAAGGTTCCCACAGTACACTGACATTTTTCTAAGTGCCAAGACTTTGAGAAAGCACAAGAGTGACACCCTGTGTAAGGGCCAGCCTTTATTCACAGAAGGGCCAGTCTTTATTCACAGACTTGAGGGGAGTCTTCTGTATAAACTATCCAGCACTGACACTCAGAGCCTTTTTGCCATTTTAATTGGACCATCTCCTGACCACAGAGAACACCTGTTTGCACAGAGGCTGCCTAAGAACAAAAGGCTGCTACAGAAAGACTGAAATATCTTACAAACCAGTGATTCTCTGGACTTTGAAGTCTTCATACCTCAGGTAGACTAGCTAGCTGTTTTAGTGTGTTTCATTGTACATTTTTCCATATTTTTCCCTGTATACTGTAACTAGAGGTGTGCGAAATTGGGAAAATTTGCTCTGTGTAAACATTCGCAGATTTCCACTTTTATGTAAGGTTTTCCATACTTCAAAGTGTGACTTTGAAGACTAGTAACAGATTCACAAAATTTCAAAGTCAAAAACTTTGAAACACATTAAAGTGAATAGTAGAAGTGTCCCAGATCAGCGAAGCTGGAACTTTGCTGTTGAAGTTCAGCATAAGAAGTGATGTTTTCAATGTACCATGGGATATGAGGTCACATTTGCTGAACAGCCAGTGGGAAGCTAGTTTGGTCATTCTGTGAGTGTAGTGTGTTGGAGAGAGACTTAGAGAGCAGAGCTTGTGCTTGTAGCTTAGAGTCAAAATCAAAAAAACATTATATAAAAGAGCATTGTGGTGGTCAAATTGCTTGTAAACTGTGTTTGTGAGTGCCCTTTGCACACACAGTACTCTTTGTGTTGATTTTCTCCTTTATTCTTTACTTTAAGTATTTAGTTTTCAGTTAATAGAGAATTAGTGGTTTAGTGGCAATGGTGGGGGAGGGTAGGAGCAATTTAGGAGGCACATTTGTCTTTAGAACCAAATCAGTGGGACAGTGCCTTGTCTTTTCTTAAGAAAAAAATTCACTGTCATACTGACTGTGATTTAACCACAGTGATTGTTGTGTCTCTACTGGCACACCTTTATTTAGAAAAAAAATTACTATCCTCCTGTTGGCGATTTATCCAGAGTGATTGTTGTGTGTCCCTGCATGCACACCTGTGCTAGGAAAAAAATCACTGTGCTCCTGACTGCAAATTTAACCAGAGTGATTGTTGCATCCCTGCATGCACATCTGTGCTAGGAAAAAAAACACTGTCCTCCTGAGTGCGATTTAACCAAAGTGATTGTTGTGTGTCCCTGCATGCACATCTTTATTTAAAAAAAAATCACTGTCCTCATTACTGAGATTTAACCAGAGTGATTGTTGTGTCCCTGTCTGCACACCTTTATTTAGAAAAAAAATCACTGTCCTCCTGACTGCAAATTTAACCAGAGTAATTGTTGTTGTTCTTACTGGCACACCTTTATTTAGAAAAAATCACTGTTCTCCTGACTGCGATTTAACCAGAGTGATTATGTGTCCCTGCATGCACAACTGTGCTAGGAAAAAAATCTCTGTTCTCCTGACTGTGATTGAACCAAAGTGACTGTTGTGTGGCCCTGTGTGCACACCTTTATTTAGAAAAAAATCACTGTCCTCCTGGCTGCGATTTAGCCAGAGTGATTGTTGTGTCCCTGCCGGCACACCTTTATTTAGAAAAAAAATCACTGTCCTCCAAACTGCGATTTAGCCAGAGTGATTGTTGTGAGTCCGTGCATGCACAACTGTGCTAGGAAAAACATCATTGTCCTCCTGACTGTGATTAAACCAGAGTAATTGTTGTGTCCCTGCTGATACATCTTTATTTAGAAAAAAATCACTGTCCTTCTGACTGTGATTTCACTAGAGTGATTGTTGTGTCCTTGCCAGCACAGCTTTATGTAGAAAAAAAATCACTGTCCTCCTGACTGTGATTTAACTAGATTGATAGTTGTGTTTTTGCGTGCACTGAAGAATGATGGGAAAAAAAGGGCAACAAAAAGGAGAGGCCATGGAGCAGCCACAAAGAACTCTGCCCAATTTGTGGTCCCTAATAGTGGTGCAAGAACCATAAATATGTCAGTGAGAGCAGAGGGCCAGCATTCAGATGACTCTGTGGCAGGCAGTAGCAGTAGTAGCAATGTATTTTGCCCTGGTGTTTGCTTTCCTGCCTCTAAGTTTTTCTCTGCTGAATCTGTGGCAGACATGGTGATGGATGTGTCAATGTCAAGTGACACAGTGACTGGAAGCAGCAGCGCCAACACCAAACAAACTGTGGGCCAGGAGGTGGTTGGTTTTGAAGTGCAGTTTGAAAGTGGTGCTGTTGGTGATGGTGGGTCAGAGGCAGAGCCTGATAATATGTGTCCAGTGTCAGTGAATGAGGGTGAGGTGGTACATATGGAGCAACATGAGAATGACAATCATGAATAGGAGGTGCCTGTGCCTGTCACAGAACCTTTTGCTATAGAGAAGGACAGACCTGAGGAGGATGATGAGAATGGCAACTTTTATTGCAGACTATGATGTGGATGATGTGTCAGATGACACAGTTCCCTCATGGGAACCTAAAAAGAAAAGGGCAAAACAGGGTGTCACAGAACATGTCTATCCTGTTGCCTTAACTGCTATAATCACCATGGAAAAGGATCCCCCCCAGCACTGTTTCTCCCATTTTTCCATTTTTCCAGTAACCTCACAACATAACAAAGAGCAAATCTTCACCTTTGCTATCCCAGTCATCTTGGCACCAAGTAACTATGAGGCCCCATAAATCCCTAGTGTGGGATTTTTATGTGCTGGACCCATCTGACGAGACAGTGGCAATTTGTCAACTGTGCCAAATCCAAGTAAGTAGGGGTAAGAAGGGTAGTCACCTTGGCACAGGTGGGCAACATACATATCTTAAAAACAGGCACCCAATTCAGTGGCATCAACACCAGAAGGCAGACAGTGCCAGTGGTTCCGGTCCATCCAAATCAGTGGGCAATGTAAGTCAAGTACACCCGGCACTACATGAAGGAGATGGAGGTGCAGGTCAGGAAGAGAGCATGTACATTGTACTGGATGAGGAGGATTCTGGCAGTGGGCCATGTAGTGGTCCTAGCAGCAGGACTACCACCCCAAGTCAAAGTGTGATCGCTACTCCAGACATGAAAAATAAAAAAGGCACTGAGGTGTGCTGTGCAGTGCCTGTGTGTACCATTGGCAATCCCCAGTCAAGGAGCACCCCATTTATGGCACAACGATGAGGCAAGCTGTTTGGCATGCTACCAGGTGCATCACTAGCAGCAATATCAAGAAAAGTTCAGCCAACACTGCATTCCATTTTGGATTGGCAAACTAAATTCCCACCTAATCATGGTACAGCGCAGGAGTTGAATGCAGCATGTGCAGAAATGATTGCTCTGGATTTGTTGCCATACTTCTTTGTCAAGAATGTGGAATTTAGGCAGTCCATGGCCTGTGCCTTGCCTAAATGGCAGGTGCCTTCATGTGCATACTTTTCAAAGTGTGCAATCCCAGAACTGTACAGTAATGTACATGACATAGTACGTCATGCCATGCAGCATTCCTCAGCACAGTATGTTCAATGGCGTTCCCCCAAGATGAAACCCACTTTTAAAGCATTCTACAGTATGCTGCAGCAGACCTACTGAAAAAAAGCAATGTAATTTCAATGGCAATTAGTCCCCTTTGTCATGCAGAAAACAGGCATTCACTTCATCCTGGCAGTTCCACAGTTTCCTGAATGACAAAAGGGACTAATTGCCATTGAAATTACATTACTTTATACAGTAGGTCTGCTGCAGCATGCTGCAGAGTGATGCAAAATGCTGCAGAATTGGGTTTCATTCTGGGGGACGCCACTGTACATCTGAGCATGGACATGTGGATCAGTGGAAAAACAGCTGGTAGCTCTTACCTGTGCATTACAGCACACTGGGCACAGGTACCTGGGGTAGCAGCTGATTGGAGGAGAGGCAAGAATTGCAAAAAGGACAAACTGTGCTGGTAGCAACATGCCTGGTGTTAGGCAGCATGTGACACTGACCATGAAGAATATCCCTGGGTGACACACTGGAGAAAGAATGCTGGAAGTGGTACTAACAGAGATTGATGAGTGTCTCCACCCACATGCACTGAAAGCTGAATTTATCACCAGTGATAATGGATTAAGTGTGGATAAATACATCACTGATGGGGATTTGTTAGGGTGCCATGCTTGACACATTGCCTTTGCTTTAACTTTGTTGTGCAGACCTTCATCAACCATTTGGATATAAAAGAAGTTTTGACTCTGGTCTGATGCATCTGTGTCCACTTTGCATGTTCAACAAAAGCACATGACCATCTACGTGCTCTGCAGGTAAAGAACAAGCTGCTTTAGCATCGGTTAAAACTTGACGTTGTCACCCGGTGGAACTCCACCTTGTGCACATGGTGCAGCATCTATACCAGCAGTACAAGGAAATTTCTGAGTATCTGCTACTTCATGTGAGTCATGACAGCAGTGGGGCATCCATGTGTCTCACAACAGAGTAATGGTGCCTAATGGATGAGCTCATCTTGATTCTAAGGCCCTTCAAGTATGCAACTCAGGAAGTCAGTGGGTCCATTCCTCTGCTATGCATGCTGAGGCAGACACTGCTGAACGTGCTGCAACAGGTGTAGGCAGGTGGTGAGAGAGCAATTTGCTCATTGATGGAACACATGCTGTCCACATTAGACTCCAACACCCACATAAAGTATATTCTACCTTCTGAGGAATTTGAGATTGCCACAATGCTTGACCCACATTATAAATGTGGGCTGGCACCCACATTACAAGGTGGGCATCAGGAGTTGCAGAGACTGACAGAACTACTCACTCAGAGGATAAGTGGTGCACAGTTGCTGCCACGGGCACAGGGGTCAAAGCCACATGAGGTACTGCACAGCAAACTGGTGTTCTTGCCACCTACTCCTCATCATCCCAGGGGTGTCAAACTGCACAAAAACTATGCAAGTTAAAGGAAACTATGCTGAATCCCCCTGAGCTGCCCTTAGTCAGGTGGGAGTCGCAGACATGGAGGAAACTGAAGAGGAGAAGAAGGAGGAGGATCACGCTGCACGGCTTCGAGTGGCAAAATGCATAGTAGATGCATATTTTGCAGATACAAAGAACCTCACCATTGCAGATGAGCTACTGCTATACTGGGGCACTGAGGTCAATGGCTGGCCAGCACTGACAGCAGTTGCCCTGAAATATCTGAGCTGCCCATCCTCTAGTGCCAGCGTTGAGTGGGTGTTTAGTTCAATGGGTGCCATTGTGCATGACAGGCTCACCAATCTCTCTATCAAAAATGTTGGCATGCTGACATTTATCAAAATGAATGAGGCTCACATTCCATCAAGAAGAGTAATGTCCCTTGTCACACCACTGCTTGACAGTGATGATGATGAGAAAAGTGCTTTTGTCAGATTGGATGTACCTCATCATTGTCTCACAGCATTGAAGTGGATGAAGCAGTGATGGAGAGGGAGTTCTCCTATGGTGACAATTCCAGTCATTAAGACTGTGAGGGTTGCTTCATAGATGACGTGGAAGAATAACAAAGTCTCCAATTTATTTTCTCCTTCTCCCTTCCCACCCATCCCAAACCATGTAATCCTGGATGTCAAATTAATAACAATTATAATGTTCACATTTAGTGCTGAGATATAAATCCTCAACTATTAATTAGTGATGCTTTTTAATTGCGTCAAATGGAATACCAGTAAACAATGCACTATGCCACTTACAATGAACACTCGATCTAGCCAGCAAGACACACCACAGCTGTGCAGCAGAGACCTCAACATCTCAACCTTCTCCTCCTGCTATCATATGTGTAGTCACCTTGGATCCTCCAACATTGGCAGAAACAGCAAGGCACAGCACTTCCACCACCACAATGGTATCTACAAGCCAGCGTAGCAATTCATCATGTAATGAATGTACAGTACATACAAGGCACAGGTGGAATGCAGCAGTCACCCAAATGTGATATAGAGAACCACCTCCTCAGTACTCCCTGTGCTGCTTCAGCTATGTCCTCCTCCTCATAGCAAGTATGAAACAGCATTGACTACCAGTTCCACCACTGTAGTGATGATTCATTGCCACCAATGTGATAAACAGAACCACCCCCTGTACCTCTTCAAAACCCCTCTTGCCAGATTCATCTTGGTCCTGCTCACCAGAATTATCATACAGCATGCCACAACATTGGAACTGTTAGCCCAAGGAAGTGATGGTCCTACAGTCTATATCAAGCCACTGACCGAAGCCGGCAAGACCTTGTCATGTAGAACCATGCTGCAGCGAGGGCTTTCTTCATCAGATGTGATGATAAGACATCTGCACTGTTTTTCAGAAACTGCAGCCCTTCTATCAGCCTACTAGAGGCAGAAAATCAGTCCACGAGACTCAGTGCATCATTAAAATGTTTTCATGTCATTTCTTCTTTATGCAGGTTTCACTGGTTTCAATATACACGGACACCAAAAATACATCATTGCACAGCCAGCAGTAGTTCTCTGACAGTAAGCATCATTATGATTTAATGTTTTTCCTTTCCTTTCCTTTCCTTTCCTTTCCTTTCCTTTCCTTTCCTTTCCTTTCCTTTCCTTTCCTATCCTTTCCTTTCCTTTCCTTCACAAAAATCATTTCTGGTCTTCACAGGTGCTATCTGGACTGAAAGTTGAATGAAATGGTGCTTAAAGAGATCCTTCAGGCAAGCTAGACCCCGGAGTCAGTTAAAAAACTAATTATGACTGACTTACCACACATTATGACTGATTTTTTCAACTAGTTTGAAATTTCTGACTTCAACTAACTGAAGAAAATCTAACCAATTTTTTCAACTTTCGCCATCATTGAATTTTATGTAGTAGTTCGGCGTTCTTTTTAAACTTTGTATCTTTTTTTATTAAAATTTCTTCTATAAAAGTTAATAAAATGTATGGAAAAACCCCCTTTGAAATCAATGGGGGCATGTTGACACAGCCTTCGCCTTCTGACGTCACAAAACAGGGCTGCATGTACCTATGCTGGGGCGTGTTGATGGGTTAAGGTCAGGAAGCAGCTCCATTTTTAGCATTTGGGATTTAGCAGCATTATAACTTCATAAATGGGCAGAAACAAAAGGAATTATTTAAGCCCCTCAACTCTGGGGCAGGTGAGATATTGCATTTGTTATAGGGAGCAGCAACTAGTCAGCGGCAGCTAAGAAGCTGGCTGCTCTTTAAAATGCAAATACAAAGTGCAGTGAAACAAATCTGCACACAGTAGGGACCCACTAAAGCACAATAACCAGTCAAAACAACAACAAAATATACTAAGTCCCTGAAAGTAACAAGTTGAAGTAGGGCAGTAAAACAGTTTATGGTATAGAAAAATAAGCAGTAGTGATACTAGTTACTTAGAAAAAGAACTGTGAGTCTAAAATACAGTATAGGCAGGGCCTCTTAAACACCCCACTGAAGCTAGAAGGTACCCTTTTGCAAACAAAGCTAACCATCAATATATGTTAGTTTACTAGTAGTTGTAGAATCTGTGAGACTAGAAACAATTTAAGGGAGGACCCCTAGAAATACCTCCAGTATGGTATACCAGAACAGAGATGTATCCATAGTTTACATTTAAAGCTAAAAAAAACCTCATGCATAATAAAAAAATATTTTGACACAGTTACTGAACTTGTTTTGGCTTTCAGCATGTACACTAATGTGTTTTGTAAAATTTTATTCATCTTGCCGTGAGGACTTTAATATTTAGTCTATCCAATTCCTACAGTGGCAAACAACAAACATTTTGTCCATTGGACCTGACTGACCATGCTACGCCCTCCAGCCTCTTATGGGGCCTGCACCTAGCTTACTCCATGACCTCATGGGGAATCCGACTTACTCACAATGCCACCACAGTCAGAGAGCACCCAGCCAGGCTGCCAGCAGTAGATCAATGATCGATCACCTTGGCTTTTCAAGTTCGGCCCCCCCCTCGGGCCCCACAGCCCCCAAGCCCTCAACCAGCCAGACAGGCATACAGCAGACACACAGACAGACTGAGTAGTCTGTGAGAGACCATCCTCCTCCTCCTTCCTACTGCCCAGCCCTGGCCGGCCTTACATACACATCCCATACTGTACCTTGCTCACTGTAGTAGCCTGTTGCCAGTTCGGTCAGATGTCGGGTGGTGATTCGGTTGGTGGCATTGGGTGGCTCCATGGCTCAGGCTGCCACTGCTGCTCTACTCGGTGGTGATGCCGGTGTTTTCTTGGAGCTGTGTGCTCTCTCCTTCCAACCCACACAGTTGGTCCCCAATCCAGACCCACGTCCCCACACCGGTACTCCGCTCAGTGGAACTAGTGCACCTACCAATCCTCCTCCTCCTCGCTGACTCTGAAGACCTGACAGAGACTGAGTGACAGTCTCCCAATGGGTCTGGCAAACAGGGTCATGGGCTGATCCCAACCATGACCAGACCACTGACTTGCTGCCTTCGCACGATTGCTGCCTGTCTTTGCTGGAGGACTGACTGGGACCTGCACAGTCACACACTAGTCTGTCTCCGGGCACAGGACACATCAGGACAGTGGATACAGTTAACTTATTCTTAAATTAAAGGCTGAACAGCCAAACTTCGTTCCTGCAGAAAAATGCTACTCGCTCCATTGCTCACAAACCAACACAGATGCCTCCTCTCCTGACAGTCTCCTCTCCTACCTAGGCACGCTCTCCCTGCCACATCATGCAGCCAGTTACAGACACTCTCAAGCTCCTGGCTCCTCCTATCTCTGCTAATTGGGGGATGCTTCATGTCCAGGAGCCATGGGTGCATTTCATTGGCTGTAAGGCTCGGTGCTGGTGGATGAGGACCATTAGACATTTGCGGCCCTTTCCCCCAGGAAAGAAAAAAGAGAAAGCACACTGCAATGCACCACAAAAACAAACCTGAATGGGTCACGGAATCATCAACTGCAGTGGATTTCAACTCCTCTATTTTATGACTACAATCCAATGCAATTGCAACTGATTGCAACTGCATTGAATTGCAACTGACTATTTCAACTGCCGACAACTGTTCCTGGGTCTAAGGCAAGCAAGCCATCTCCATCTTCTCAGTTAAGTCAAGTATATCGCAGCACATACACAGTATGGAAAGTACTGAACCTGAAATTATAACAACAGCAACAGGAAATATTGAGCACTGAATCTGGCACAGTTGCCAATGAAAATACTCACACCTCCAGAAAAGGAAAAGAAAAAATTATCACCTTGAAAGGTGCGTGCAATACCAGGGATCAAGCTAGTTGGAAGTCAACATGTACCCTGGCCCGGGGTCACTCAGTCAACATCAATTGCTTGGTGAATCAAGCCAATCATTGGAAAAAAAACAGGCACAAGGAATACCTGAAAGGAAGAACAGCAGAGGCCGGTGATTAACAAATACAATTAATGTATCAATTATGATACATAAGCAAGTCCCCTACCAAACCAAAAAATTATTTACCTTCATAGTGAGCTAATGTTGTGCTGCTTGTGCATGACAACAACATCTATGTTGTAGCTGTCCAGCAATATGATGTCATCAGCACAAGCAACTGAAATGAATGAAAGAGCAGTATGAATATATTAGACTTCAAACAGTAGCAATAACCCCCCTCCCTTACAACGAGAAGAAAACAACAGTACTTACCTTTGGACCGTCATTCGGATGAGACGTTAAACCGAGGTCCCATCTGCCCAAATTAGTGGTAGTTCAGGTGTATGTTAAAGATCCCATGGCACTTATTGAAAAGAGTAGGGGAATTTCCCCGGTGTCCTGGCCAAATTTCCCTCATTCACTAAAAATGCCACCAACAGCTTAATCTGGTTCAAGGTCAGTTGGCATTCATCTGTATCCCCTTCCCCCGGGTCGTGCCTGAAAATAGGCAGGATTTGTCTAGTGCACTTACCCGGTCAACAAAAGCTAAATAAATAAAAATAAAAAATAAAACTATGTCTATGTGCCATCATGAATCCACAACGAGCAAGAGGCCATTTCTCCAACTACGGAACAACAGCAGCACACAGCAGTAGCAGCAAAACACCCTCTCCTTAAGCTATTTACTCCATTCTCAATGTAAAAAACACAGCCACTTGATATTTTTCTCTCTGGGGACACAACTTCACATTTGTGGCAAAGTGCTGGCTGGTGATGGTGGGGTGGCAGGCCCAAAAATGCTTAGTACAATAAATATGTGTAAGTTCTCTTGCAAGTTTCACATCTGCTTTGCACTGACTTCTCAGGTGTGTGTGGCAACAGTATTTGACTAAGGGAAGCATTTTTCTGTCTGGGGACACAACTTTCCATTTCTTGCACAGTGCTAGTAGTGGTGGTGGTGGTGGGGGGGGGTGGCAGGCCCAAAAATGCTTAGTACCATACTAATGTTTGTATTCTCTTACAAATTTCATGTGTGGTTTGCACCACCTACTCAGGTGTGTGCAGCAACAGTATTTGATAGAAGGGCAGCATTTTCTGTCTGGGGACACAACTTGACATTTCTGGCACAGTGGTGTTGGTGGGGTGGCAGGTCCAAAAATGCTTAGTACCATAATTACGTATAAGTTCTTTTGCAAATTTCACATGTGGTTTGCACCACCTACTCAGGTGTGTGCAGCAACAGTATTTGACAGAAGGGAAGCATTTTCTGTCTGGGGACACAACTTGACATTTATGGCACAGTGGTGTTGGTGGGGTGGCAGGCCCAAAAATGCTTAGTACCATAATTATGTTTACATTCTCCTGCAAATTTCCCATGTGGTTTGCACTGCCTACTCAAGTGCGTGCGGCAACAGTATTTGACAGATGGGAAGCATTTTGTCTTTGGGAACACAACTTGACATTTCTGGCAAACGCAATACACATTTTAACTGCTTAAAACAGATTTATGTTGAATTTCTCATGAGAATAGCTCATGTTTGTGTTATGGCTTTGCACTTCTTTGGGTGGTTGGCAGTTGCACACAACTACCAGTCACACACCATCGCATAGCATCAGGAAACAATTTATTTAATATGGCAAATTCTTGACATTTGTGGATAGCAGGAGTACACATGAATCAGTAACAAAAACAAAAGGAAGGAAAGTGGTTCATCATGTGTAAAGAATAAAGAAAGAACTAGCAACAGGACTAGCAAAGGACATCCAAAAGAATGAGACAATACTAAAAAAGAGGATAGAGAAACAAGAGATGAAAACTACAGAAAGTTTTTGTTTTACTTTTTATAACTTTTTATATTTTTGGGATGTTTTTTATTTTTATTGGGGGTACTAGAGGGTGGAGAAATTAAGAACACAGATTACAGAAAGACAAAACATAAAATAAACAGTTTCTGGAAACCACTCAGATGACCCCACCAGCACTGCCAGAAGCTGAGCCATGCCCACCACTGCTGCTCAGCTTGACCAGGAGAATGAGGATCCTCTCCTGGCTGGACGTGAAGTTATCCAGCTGATCCATCACTTCCTGCTGGAAGTTGTTGAAATCCTGCTGCAGCGTGTGTAGCTCATCCCATACAATAGCCACATCACCCTGTGTGGCAGGTGCCATGGGGTCATTGCCATAAAGTGATGGTGCAGGATGCTGTCTGGGAGGTATAGGCTGAGTACTGCTGTGGTCCTTCCTATGACTGCCACGCTGACTCACAGAACAACGGCTGACCTCCTGCTGCTTCACAACATTGCCCCCAGGGCCATCTTCATCACCACCACCACCACAACCACATGCTGCAACTACCTCACATTCTTTGGCCCTCCACTCATTCTGGTGGTGGATGCAGAGGTGTGTCCTCTGGCTGCTGGTCCAAATGCAGCTCCCTTTTTCCCCTTGACTCACACAGCACCCACAGACCTTGCAGATGGCCACCATCCCATCTGCAGGGTCCATATTAAAAAAGTCCCACACTACAGAATGCTGTGGGGGGGGTGGAGCAGCAGATGATGAGGTGGCAGGCTCCTCCTGTGGTGGGGGACCTTGTTGGTGCTGCCCCTGCTGTGGTTCTTGCTGCTGCAGTTCCAACTACTGTGGCTGCAGTTCCTGCTCCAGCAGTTCCTGCACATACCCCTAGTTACTGTAAATGGGGTACACAACCAATGGTTAAGGGACATGGGGTGTCTCTTACCTTAGTAAAAGGGGATTTGGTTGAGTCTGAACAGTTTGTACCAAATCATTTCATAATAGTAAGGGGATTTACTGGGGAGGAGAAAACTCTGCCACTTGCTAGCGTTCTTCTGGATGGGGTGAAACATGAGTGAGGGTGCAGATAGTGGCTGTGGCAGACAACCTTGCAATGGATGTGCTTCTAGGGAACAATCTCCAAAAGGGGGTGGTGTGTGTGGTTACCCACAGTCAGATAGCAAAGGCTGATTGTAGTTCCCTGGACCCCATAGAAGCCCCTGTGGAAAACAATGGGAGTCTGGTTTCCCAGCCTGTGTCTCCTGAAATGGAGAGCAGTGAAAGGGAGGTAGGACTTCCCCAGGTAGCAGTTCACAAAACAGCTACAGAAGGTCACTCTGAGGAGGGAGGAGTAACCAATGGTGAGAAGGTTAGGAATAGCAGTGACCCTAAATGCCCTGATGCTAGAGCTATGGACCCCAGTTTAGAAATGGAAGGGGACATATCCCATGCCTTGGGAAAATGTGAAGAATTTGCAGCTGCTCAGAGGATTGATCCTAGTTTGCAGAGGCTGAGAGCCTATGCAGAATCTGACAGGACACAGGGAGGTGACATGAGACATAGAGTATACTGGGACAATGGTCTGTTGTATACACAAGACATGAGGACAGAGGGAGGGGTGATGGGCAGGCAGCTTGTCATTCCCCAGGGGTACCGTGAGCAGTTACTTAAGATCACTTATGATATCCCCATGTCCAGACATCTGGGAATCATGTGCACCATGCAGCAATTGGCCCAGAATTTCTATTGGCCCAACTTCACCCAGAAGGTGACAGAATATTGCAGGTCTTGTCACTGGTGCCAACAAACAGGGAAGGCAGGTAGAAAAACCAAAGCTGCCCTAATTCCCTTGCCCATTGTGGAGGATCCATTCCACAGGGTAGGAATGGATATTTTGGGACCTTTGAGTACCCCCAGCTCCTCCGGGAAGAGGTTTATCCTTACGGGAGTAGATTATACCACCCAATACCCAGAGGCAGTCGCTCTCCCTTTGCTTAGGACTGACAAAGTGGCAGATGCCTTGCTATAGATTTTCTCCCATGTTGGATTTCTGCAGGAGGTTATCATTGATCAAAAGGCTACCTTCATGTTGGACCTGATGAAGTGTTTGTGGGAGACGTGTGGGGTTGTGCAAAGATGCATGACACCTTATCACCTGCAAGCCAATGGACTTGTGGAAAGGTTTAATGGTACCCTAAAATTGATGCTCCAAGCATTTGATGAACAGCATGGAAGGGACTGGGAGAAATACTTTCCCCACCTGTTGTTTGCATACAGGGAGGTGCCCAAAGAGTCAACAGGGTTTTCCCCCTTCGAACTCTTATATGGACGTAGGGTGCGTGGACCCCTAGACTTGATCTGGGAAGACTGGGAAGACAAGCATGCCAGCTAGGGAACTCCCATAGTGGAGTATGTCCTTAAGTTTAGGGAAAAGCTGAAGGAGCTTATGGGAGCAGCCCAGAGCAACCTGTCAGCTGCTCAGCAGAATCAAAAGGTATGGTATGACTGCAGAGCTCACTCATACAGTGTAGGTCAGGGAATCATGGTCCTGATCCCAGTCTGGAAGGATAAGTTGCAGGCCGAGTGGGCAGGACCATACAAGGTAGTCCGACAGGTTAATGATGTGAACTGTATTGTGGAACTGCCTGACAGGAGACATACCCATAGAACGTACCATGTCAACATGATGAAGCTATATGCAACTAGGGCTGACATGGTATTTGCAGTGTGTAGTCCTGGGGAGGGGACTGATGAAGAAAACCCCCTACTGGACTTGCTGGAGGAAAGGAAGTGGGAGTCCTCTGTGGAGGCAATCAAACTGTCACCCCAATTGACCCAGGAGCAGACCCAGGAAGTGAGGGAGGTTTTAGCAGACTTTGCCCCTTTGTTTAGGGCCAAGCCTGGACTAACCCCCTTAGTGACACACGATGTACACATGGGGAATGAAGCGCCCATATGGCGGACAGCCTATAGGGTGTCTGAGGCTATCCTAAGGGGCATTAGGAGGGAGGTGGAGGAAATGCTTGATTTAGGGGTAATCCAGAAATCCCATAGCCCCTGGGCCTCACCTGTAGTTCTCGTTCCCAAGCCAGATGGCTCTACTCACTTTTGTGTGGACTATCATGGATGCAACCCAGTCACAAAGTCTGATGCCCACTCAATACCATGGATGGACAAACTACTGGACAAGTTGAGAGGGGTGACATACCTTACCACTATTGACTTGACAAAAAGGTATTGGCAGGTGGAGTTAACTGCCAGAGCTAGGAGGAAAGAGATCAGCCTCCATCACTCCAATAGGATTATTCAAGATCAAGGTAATGCCTTTTGGAATGAAGAACACCTCTGTCACCTTCCAAAGGTTGGTCAACCAGGTGTTACATGGTACTGAAGAGTATGCAGTGGCATATCTGGATGATACTGCCATCTTCAGCACCAATTGGAAGGAACACCTGTCCCACCTGAAGGAAGTGTTGGGCAGGATATAGAGGGCAGGGCTCACTGTCAAAGCTGAAATGCGCTAGTTGGCCATGGTGGAGGTGTATACCTAGGGCATGTAGTAGAGCAGGGGCAGCTCCATCCCAATCAAGCCACAATTGAGGCAATAGAGGCATGGCCCAGGCCTGAAACCCAGAAGCAGGTTTGGAGTTTCCTAGGGACTGCCAGGTACTATTGAAAATTTTTACTGAATTACAGTACCCTGGCAACTATCCTGTCTGGCCTGCTGAAGAAAAGAATGCCCAAGAAGGTAAAATGGGAGCCAGCCTGTGAATGAGCCTTCACACAGATAAAGAAGGCACTGTGCAGTGCCCCTGTGTTGGCCAGTCCAGACTACAGTAGGCCATTTGTAGTCCAGACAGATGCCTCAGATGTGGGGATTGGAGCAGTTCTCAGTCAGACCTCTGACCAAGGGAAATATCACCCAATAGTGTACCATGGCAAAAAGTTGCTTTACCGGGAGCAGGCCTATTCCACAGTTGAAAAGGAATGCCTTGTGCTGGTATGGGCCCTGAAGAAATTAGAGCCGTACCTCTACAGGAAGGACTTTGAAGTACAGACCAATCATAACCCCTGGTGTGGCTGACACAGATGGGTAAGATGAATGGTCATCTCTTAAGGTGAAGTATTATCTTACAGGGCTACGCTATGACCATCACCCACAGAGCTGGATCAGCCAATGTCAAAGTAGATGGGCTATCTCGCTGGTTCTATGTGATAACGGTGACTGCCAAAGGGCGACTGCCGTTATGGTGAAGTCAGAGTGCCAAAAATCAGTTTCAGCACCCTGACTCCCCTGCGCACAACAAAATGGCACTGGGGACTTGTATTTTTTTATGTTTATGTGGGAGGCTCTGCCCCACCCCCCATGGGGAGCTTCACCCCTGCACCTCCCTACTTAAGGATTCTTGACTCCAGAGGGAGTGTACAATTAAAAATTTAATTCGGTCCAGGCGCAACAAAATGAACCTGTGCTCAAACCCAAACCCAGCATCCTACACAGCAAAGCCGTGAGCTGATCAGCTACCATGGGGCCAGCTTGGCAGCCTACCACAGCGCCACCCCTCAAATCCCTTCCACTCCATGCATCCTGTAGCGGCGTTCTCACTCCCACACCCCGTGTGCGTACCTGTAGTGGCTTCCTGTTGCTCAGGTCACCAACCCACCCATCTGGTCACTGTAGCTCCCGGGTTGCCACTCTGACATGTGCCACAATTGAGTTGCCCTTTCGCGGGTCGCTCAATTGCGGTTGCCAATGGCACAGTATACTATCTCACCAGTTAGAGCAGTGAATAGAATTTGTGAAAATCATATCCTGTATAGGGATGGATTCCCACAAATTCAGTCTAGGAGGGAGGGAGGGATGTCACAAGCTACCTCATTGCTACTCCTTATTTGTAGATATTATTCTGTTGTATATATGTTTTTTATGTAATTCTGTGCACATGCCAGTGTCAGCAAAGGCACATAGAGAAAAGACTGGATTTTTTTTAAAAGGGGTTTGACCTTCCTCTGACCTACAAGGCCAGCATTGCTTGCGGGAATCTGACAAGTTCTTGTCAAAAGGCTTGCAGGTACATGATCAAAGAATATTCCTCCAATGTTAACTGGCCAAGAGAAAGAGAAGTAATAAAATCAGCTTGTATAATTATACAACTTACAGGATCTTCCTTATAACTAATTGAATTAAGCCAGTTCAAAATCCCAGGATGAGAGAAGCTATTTCCACTGTTATAAACCCTTAAGATCAAAAGGGTAATGGTCTAAGACAAGAGGTAGTAGTAGTAAATCTTTTTTTATTCAAAAGAATAAGGGAAAAACATTCAGTTGAGCATAACTCATTTTCAATGCAGTCCCATATGTTTTATAGCAACAATCATCAGTTACAGTATAAAAAGAATTACACATATCAAATAACATATACAATACAAATTAAAAAACCAAAAAAAACATAATACATCAAGATACATAATAAATGGCAATCAGCAAACATCACATTCGCTACAATGAGAAAGATCATTAGACAAACTTAGGCAACAATTATTCAGGAGAGAAAGGCAAATTATTTGTACAATTCCATGTAAACTCAGCGGGATTTTATTCCACAAGGCAGCTCCCCTGTAAGAAACAGAAGATCTGCTAACATTTAAATGACATATAACAATGGAATATTGTAGACCTTGAGCTGACCTCAGGTTGTCATTCATCGTTCTTAAGGGGAAACATCTCAAGAATATAAGTAGGAACCTTATGTTTCTGAATTTTATACATGAATTTAAGAAGTTGTAAATTCCTACGAGTCAGGGGTTTCGCCCAGTTTAAATTATTATATAATATGCATCTATGTGTTCTGTAAGGTACTTCCAAAACAAAACGTGCCATTTTGTGGAACATTATATCCACTTTATTCTGCACAGTGCCAGAGGCTCCACCATAAAAAATGTCCCCGTAATCTAGTACCGGATTTGGAAAGAGTTAACTACATTTAATCGAACATCGCTAGACATAAAATGTTTAAATCTATAGAGAGGCCCCAGCTTCCTATTCAGTCCCACGAGCACGTTTTCTATATGGAAAGACCAAGTCAAGTAGGAGTCCTGCCATAACCCTAAATATTTATATTGGGCTACTTCCTTTATAACAAAACCTCCTACAGTTTGAATATTCAAGCATGAGGTCACTTCTTTAGATTGTTTATTTCTAAACAAAAGAAGCTGAGTTTTCTTGGGATTTAAGGTCAAACAGTGTCTATTGAAAAATTCCTGAACATGATCAAAAGCCAACTGGAGTTTAGATTCAATTTGTTCCAAGGTTTTGCCCTCAACAAACAATATAGTATCATCTGCATACAGATGGTATTTTATGTCAGGGAGGTCAAATTTAAGCTCGTTAATATAAATGTTGAATAATAAGGGCCCTAATATCAACCCTTGCAAAACGCCAGAAGAAATATTCATTAATTTAGACTTAAATTGACCATTTTCTACAAATTGCTTTCTCTCATTTAAATAAGAAGAAAACCAATTTATGGCCTGAGTGGACAGGCTGATCCAGCTGATCCTGGACAGAAGAACCTGGTGGTTTGAGGTATCAAAAGCCTCAGAAAGATATATAAACATGGCTCCAACCATGGCTCTTCTGTCCAGGCTCAGCTGCAGATCAGTGACCACCTTAGCTAATGCAGTTTGAGTGCTGTGCAAGGGCCAGAATCCAGATTGATAAACAGACAACTTTTCATTCATATCCAAGAATTCTCGCAATTAGTTAGAAATAATTGTCTCAAAAACCTTTGAAATCTGTGGTAGCAGTGAGATGGCAGAGACACCAGGAGAAAGGAGATGTTGTTATTATACCTAAACTTCTCTACTGGGACTAAAGAACTAGAACTCTACTACTGGGACCTTCAATTTAGGTTAAAAACAAACAAACAAAAAAAAAAGTTAGTGCGTTTGTCTGAGTTGGCTGAAGTGAAGTGTTATCTGTGCAGTTATCTAGGTGTTTGTCTAGGTGTTTTCTCAGGTAGCTGAAAGGAATTGTTATCTGTGTCATTAACTAAGTGTAGAAAGACTTGTAAAGTAGGGGGAGTGGCTCAGCTAGAAGGAAGCCAGGTTAAAGCCAGATTTAAACACTGCCCTAGATAGCTTCTGCCAGAGAACAGGCATAGACACCAGGAGGAAGGAGTTGCTGTTATTATAACTAAACTTCTCTAATGGGACTATATTGCCCTCCTTCCCTCCTTCCCTCCCCACCACCCCCCACCCTAAACAAGTTCTAGTTTTATAGGCACAGGATTTGACTGACAACAGGAACTTCCTGTTTGGGAGCAGGAAGTGATTGATCACAGAGCCACCAAAGACTCACCATCCTAGAAGGAAGTGTAGCTCTCCATACCCCCCCAGCTGCTGGAGGTCTGACTCTGAGCAAGGAAGGAGACTATTGAGAAATTTAGGAACTTCTTGTCTCAGAACAGGAAGATCATGAGCTTAAAGAGCACAGAGGCAGTAAGTAACTAGGGAGAAAAAAAAAACAACAAAACAAAACAGGGGAAAGAGTAAGTATTCCATACAACAGTTAAGGGGCCAGAAATAAGACATGATAGGAGTGGTGCAATGCAGTGGCTGTGGAGCAGCAGTCTTCTGGGAGACATTCTGGAGGATGCGGTGTGTCCCATCTGCAGGCACCTCTCTGGGCTGAGGGAGGAGGTTGCTCCTCTTCAGGCTGAGTTGGCTAGGATTTGTAGGACCTCCTCTCCCACCCAGGGACCACCAGTGCCACTGCTGTTGCCTCAGAGGTTGCCAAGGAAGAGGAGCGGTTGGACAACAGTGGGCTCAGGGAGGGTGAGGGTGGTGGAACAGAGATGCATCACTCCAGTTGTACCTCTTCACAATTCATATGCCATTCTGGCAAAATGTGGTTCCTCTATAGAGGCACCCACAGTGGAGACCAAGGAGGATGCTGGGAATCTCCACAAAGCAGACCCACAGGAGGGTGTCATGGGACCCCACAGAGGAAGGAAACAACTCCTGGTGGGCGACTTCATTGTTAGGAAGGTAGAACTAGGAGAGGAAGGGGAGAGGCAGGTAAGGTGCCTGCCTGGTGCCATGGCTTGGAGAAACAGGGAGTGAATCCTCAGGATCGCTGGAGCAGCTGCACAGGAGAGGGAGCTAGATGTCATTGTCCACCTAGGGACAAATGACCTGGCTAAGAAAAGTATCAGAGCAGTGCAGGAAGAGTTTGTGGAGTTGGTGAGGGACCTTAGACAAGTAGCACGCATGGTAACCTTCATGGAGGTGCTGCCTGTCTATGGCATGGGTGAGGATACCACCATGGAATTCAATCAGTGGTTGAAAAACTGGTGCAGAGCTCGGGGATTTGGCTTCATTGGAGACTGGGGGTCCACCCGGAGGGATGCAGGCCTATACTAATGTGATGGTCTGCATCGGTCCAGGAAGGGAACCAGGATCCTAGGTGATAGGTTTAAATGCTTCATTTGCAAGCATTTAAACTAGCCAAGGGGGGAGGCACTGGAAAGGAGCAGGGAAATCCTAGCCCCCCAAAAGATCAGGATAGTAAGTGAGGTAAACACCAAGATAGAAATGTCGATAGGGATAAGGGTAGGGGTACATGGAGAAAATGACAAACACAATAAGGACAGGGATGGGGCAAAAAGAGGTAAGGCCATCAAGAAATGGAGGGTAATGTGTACCAATGCCCATAGTCTTGGCAACAAGCTTCCAAAACTGGAGGCCTTGGTGGAAGAGGGATGCCTGGATATCATAGCAGTCACAGAAACATGGTACACAGAGAACCATGACTGGGATGTTAACATACCAAGGTACACAACCTACAGGAGAGACAGGGAGGGGAGAAGAGGGGGAGGAGTAGCTCTCTATGTAAGGGAAGGGATAAAAGCAACTGAATAAAAGAGTAAACAGGGAGGAGAGGAGGCACTGTGGGTCACCTTAGAGACTGAAAATGGCACCACAATCTGCACAGGGGTTGTATACAGACACCCATGTCAGGGGAAGGGAATGGACAAGGATATGATAGAATGCATCCTTAGGATGGCAGAGAAAGGGGAGATACTGTTGATGGGGGACCTGAATATGCCAGATGTTAACTGGAGCACCTTGGTTGCAGCCACACCCAAAAGCAGGGCCATTCTTGATGCCCTTCAGGTGGCATGCCTCAGACAGCTAGTTTTGGAACACACTCATGAAGGAGCAATCTTAGACCTCATACTCTCAAATGGGGATGGTAAGAGAATCTCAGATCTAGAAGTGGGTAGCCATCTGGGAACAAGTGACCACCAAACAGTGTGGTTCATGATAAACTCAGCTACAGAGTCAAGCCATACAAAAGTGAGGGTTCTGGACTTCAGGAGGGCTGACTTTGGCAAGATGGGAGAGTGCCTTAGAAAAACACTAGCAAATAGTCTAGAAGGAGGGGTGGAGCAATAATGGGAAAACATCAAAACTGGCATCACAGAGGCAACAAACCTTTGCGTGAAGCAAATAAACAAATCAAAATGAAAGAAAAAGCCACTATGGTTCTCAAAAGAGGTGGCGGTGAAGGTTAGGGAGAAAAAGATAGCATTTAGGAAGTATAAGGAAACACAGAAGGAACAGGACAGAGAACTGTACCAGTTAAGGCAGAAGGAAGCAGGGAGGATAGTCAGAATGGCAAAGGCCCAAACTGAGGAAAATATAGCTAACTCAGTTAAGAAGGGGATAAAACCTTTTATAGGTACATCAGGGAGCGTAGAAAGACAAAGGGAGGGATAGTGAAGCTGAATAGAATGGGTGGAGGGTGGGCAGAGAAGGACAGTGAAAAAGCAGGGATACTGAACAAATACTTCTGCTCAGTATTCACAAAAGAGGTGAAGGGGGAGGTGCCTAATCCAATTAACAGAAGCACTCTGGATAGGGGAGTCGATCCCAGTCCTTTCACAGAAGAAAGGATTCTGAAAAAACTCCTAAAACTGAAGGTGGACAAAGCAATGGGTCCTGATGGAATTACCCCAGAATTCTAAAAGAATTAAGGAGAGAACTAGTGACACCACTGACTACCCTTTTAACAAATCATGGGAGGATGGTGTGGTACCTGAGGACTGGAGGAAGGTGGATGTGATACCTCTTCACAAAAGTGGGAGCAAGACAGGGGCAGGAAACTACAGACCTGTCCGTTTGACCTCTGTTGTAGGAAAAGTGATAGAATCACTTCTGAAGGAAAGACTTGTTGAGTACTGTACCTAGAGGCCAGTGGCGCACATGACCCAAGGCAGCATGGGTTCACAGCAGGGAGGTCATGTCAGACAAATCTAATTGATTTCTTTGACTGGGTGACCAAAGTAGTAGACCAGGGAGGGGCTGTGGACATGGCCTACCTAGACTTTAGCAAGGCATTTGACACAGTCCCACACAAAAGATTTATAAACAAATTAACCAGTCTGGGAGTGAGTCCCAGGGTGGTAGCCTGGGTAAAACATTGGCTGAACAACAGAACACAGAAGATAATTGCAAATGGAGTCCACTCTGAAGAAAGAGGGGTTACTAGTGGGGTACTGCAGGGTTCAGTACTGGGTCCAGTCCTTTTTAATGTCTTTATAAGTGACATTGCAGAGGGACTGGAAGGAAATGTATGTCTCTTTGCAAATGACAGAAAGATCTGCAATAGGGTTGATATACAAGGAGGCATGGAAAGGATGAGAAGGGACTTGGCAAGGTTGGAGGAATGGTCAGAAGTATGGCAGCTTGGATTCAGTGCAAAGAAGTGCAAAATAATGCACCTGGGAAACATAAACCCAGGGGAAGATTACACAATGGGTGGGGGTAGTAACAACAACAAAAATGGAAAGAAACTGGGAGTAATCATATCAGATGACCTTAAGGTAAGCAAGCAATGTGAGAAGGCAGTAGGGAGGGCTGGGGGATACTGGGATGTATAGGGAGAGGCATCACCAGTAGAAAACAGGAAGTTGTTATCCCTCTGTACAGACAGTTGGTGAGACCCCATCTGGAGTACTGCATCCAGTTCTGGAGACCCCATCTCCACAAGGACATAGACAGGATGGAGGCAGTCCAGAGGAGGGCAACTAAAATGGTACAGGGTCTGCAAAAGAAACCATACTAGGAGAGGCTTATGGAGCTTAATATGTATACCCTTGAGGAAAGGAGGGAGAAGGGGGGACATGATAGAAACTTTTAAGTACCTCAGTGGAATCAACAAAGTCCAAGAGGGTAGCATCTTTCAGAAAAAGAGTTGTGCAAGAACAAGGGGACCCAATTTGAAGATAGAGGGGGGGATGGCTCAAGGGCAATGTGAGGAAGTATTTTTTCACAGAGAGGGTTGTGAATGCATGGAACAGCCTTCCTGAGGAGGTTGTGGGGTCTAAAACTGTGGGAGACTTCAAGAATGCATTGGACAGACATAAGGCAATTTTTTGTGGGGGGTCGTAGGAAGAAATAAGCTGTTGGTTAAGTAGGATCTGCAGCTTATCCTGTAGGTAGGGAAATATCCTGTAGGTAGGGAAATGGGCAGACTAAGTGGGCCAAGTGGTCCTTTTCTGCCATCATAGTCTATGTTTCTATGTTTCACAGGTGACAGAAAAGGTTCCCACAGTACACAGGAATTTTTTTCTAAGTGCCAGGAAACATCCTTCTAACAGGCCAGTGTGAGATTGAAATGTCAGGTGACATAAAAGGTTCCCACTGTACACTGACATTTTTTATAAGTGCCAAAACATTGGGAAAGGTGGCCTAAAGTGGAAGGGCCAGCCTTTATTCACAGAAGGGACAGTCTTTATTCACAGATGGGGGGGGGGGGTCTTCTATATAAACTCTCCAGCACAGACACTCAGAGCCTTTTTGCCATTTTGCTTGGGCCCTTTCTTGACCACAAAGAACACCTGTCAGCACAGAGACTACTTAAGAACCAAAGGCTGCTACAGAAAGACTGAGATATTTTGCAAACCAGCAATTCTCTTGACTTTGAAATCTTCATACCTCAGGAAGACTAGTTAACTGTTTTAGTGCGTTTCATTGAATATTTTTCCATTTTTTTCCTGTATACTGTAACCCAAATTAATACTCTCTTTTTAGTTGTAACTGTATGTATTTAAGTATTTTAGTAAAACTTTTGTTTTTCTCAAGAATAACTGCCTGAGCAAGAATTCCTTATATTGTATGTGTGACTGTAGAAGATTTATTAATAATCTGTGACAACTGTTACTTGCTTAGAGGGCCACCATAAGCAACCAAATTAAAAAGGGGTCTGGAAGGGACATCTGGAAGAATAGGGAGAATACCAGAGTCTACAAAGCCTGGTGCATGTCCTGTAGGGAGAAGGCCAGATCAGGAGTTTACACTGCCACCCTGAGAAGAGTGTGAGATCTTCCTTCTGTATATAATAGCCAAGGAAGGGTTCATATTTGGCCACAAGGCTTGAGACTGGTATTGTGCCCTTATCCAGAGCTAGAGGTACACCCTGGATCCTCATGGCAGAGGTGAAGTTGTGACCTTGGTGAGCATTCTAAAGCCACGAGGAAGGTATCCCTGCCCCCCCATCACAGGTTGCACTTAAGGGTGGGCACTGTGAGTTCAGTGGACCTGACCCCAGGAGTGGGTTCATGACACTCTTGACCACTCTATGAGTTTCCCAGGATCCCTGCACATTCTATCCTTCCCTTCTGAATATCCATGCTTCTGCAGATTTTGGTATTATCTGCAAAAAGATATACCTTCTCTTCCAGTTCTTTTACAGTGTCACTTATGATGACATGAAAGCAGATCAGTCCCAGAACTGAGCTCTGTGACACCCCACTGGTCACTCTCCCATTATAAGAAAGAGTGCCATTAACCATCACCCATTGTATCCTATCTGTTATCCAGCTCTAAACCAAGTTCTTCAGTTTGGACCCCACCACTAGGCTGCTCAGTTTCCATATTAGACTCCTGTGGGGCACAGTGTCAATAGCCTTGCTAAAGTGCAGATAGGCCATGTCTACTGCCATTTCCTGATTTATTTCCTGGTCACCCTGTCAAAGAAATCCATAAGATTTGTCTGGCATGATTCTCCCACCATGAATCCCTCCTGCCTATGGTCTTGCAGTTCATTGGATTCATGAGACTCCACTAGTCTTTCTTTTAGTAGGGTTTTCATTAATTTCTCCACCACTGAAGTAGGACTGACTGACACAGTTACTAGCCTCCTCCCTGCTGTGCTCTTACGTAGAGGGACCATATCAGCTCTTCTCCAGTCCTCCAGAACCATATGTATTTCCAGTGATCTGTTGAACAAAGCTGTCAGTGGTGCAGCTAGCATCTCCTTGAGGTCCTTAAAAAGGGTTAGAACTCTGTTCTTGGCTGGAATCAAACTTCTGACCCTTTGCTTATAAAGCCAAGACACATCCAGTATACCACTTGAGTGGGCTAAATCCCTGATCCCTGGAGTACTCCACTTGTCACGGTCCCCCAGTTTGAATGTTCTACCTTTACACTAAACATCTGCGTCCTTTTATTTCACCAGCATGATATCCAGTTGGTAAAATTAGCAGGTACTCCCTCCTTCATTAATTTATTAATCAATAAATTATGGAGCACAGTGTCAAAGGCCTTACTTGAAGCCAAGTAAATTACATCTTCAGATTTTCCTTTATTGAGAGCTTTGTTTATTGGTTTGAAAAAGTTAATTAAGTTAATCTAGGATGACCTAGTACAGTATGTATTAAACCATACTGTGTGTTATCCATCCCTATGCTGTCTCTCAGCCAGATTGCTAGGTAGTCCTTAGTTATTCAGTCTATAAGCTTGCCTAACATACTGGTCAGACTCATTTAAGTTCCCACATATGATCTGGTTCCTTTTTTGTGGACTGGGATTACCACTGTGTCCTTCCAATCAATTGGCACTGTCACTGTTAAAACTGAACTGTTTATGATTTCAGTCAGTGGACTTGGTAAGTGTTTGGTCTAACAGTTCTTGTAGTACTCTGGGATGTACTTGATCAAGGCCAGGTGATTTGTTTGTCTTTATACTTTTTAACTTTCTTAGTATTGTTTCCTCTGTAATTATGGTACTTGTTGATATTTTCCTCTCTGTAGGATTCGCTCTGTTTTTTTACCATTAAACAGAGAGAAGAAAAATGCATTGACACTATTGGCCATACTCTTATTATCATCTGTTATTCCTTCTTGGGTCCCACATTACTTCATATCTGCTTTTGTCATTAATGTATATGTAAAATTCCCTAATTCAGTTTCATACTTTTTGCTTATTGCTCTTCTGCTTTTGATTTTTTGTGATCTAATTTATTTACAGTCTTTTTTTGTAGTGATTTATATTTTTCTTCCATAAGTGCTCTGCCCTCTCCTTTGAGTTTCTTACATCATTTTCTTGCCTTTCAGATTAGTAACTTTGCTTTCCTATCAATCCATTTGGTGCCTTTCCTTTTCCCTTTTTTTTGGTTGTTTGTATGAATTTGTCTATTATGGTGTTAATTTTTTGATGTATGAATATCTCATTGGTTGTCTAATTTTTTTGGTCATTATATTCTAGTTTCAGTTCCACAACAACACAGCCTCCCTCATGGTATAGTCTGCCCTTCTAAAGTCCTTGCATATTGTAGTTCCATATTGCCTTGTTTGTCTTTGGTAACCAGATAAGGCTCACTAGGCACAAGTGCCTGTTTTCAGGGGTGGCGTGAGGGCACTGGGGAGGTTAAGTCCATTCACTAAAATACCACCAGCAGCTTAATCTGGTTCAAAGTCAGTTGGCATTCGTCTGTATCCCCTTCCCCTGGGTCGTGCCTGAAAATAGGCAGGATTTTCCTAGTGCACTTACCTGGTCAATAAAAACTAAATAAAAAAAGTACCTTGTTCAGAGTCACACAGTATGCAAGTGGAGGTAGTAGGAATCAAACCTAGGTCTGCTGGATGTACCAAGCTCATTCCGAACTCGTTACTCTAACCTCTAGCTATACTGCCAGCCCAAAATGAACTTTCTATTTAAAGCAAATCCCACAATGTGTTGGCCATTATTCCCAATGTCTCCCTGAGTTTGACATTTTTAATCAATTAATCTTTTGCTATTTGTACCACATCAAGTATGGCATTCCCCATGGTCGGTTCCATAGCATGCTGCTTAAGATTGTTTTCAGCTATTGGATTTCAAAAAAATCTTTCTCTTGTGTGCTATCCCCCATTTTCTCTTCACACTATACTGGACATGTTTAGATCTCCCATTAAAATAGTATCATTCCCATCTGTCAGTTTTTCTAATATTCTGTTTAGCTCTGAGTCACTTTAATTTTGCCCGCAAGTGAATAGTAGTCAGTAATAAAGATGAAACACTGTGTAGTAGCACCATTGGGGGCCTGGTGCTAAGATTGACCAACATCAGCAAAAACAAACAGTCTGGCACTCATCAGTAATGTAGCATGGTGCAGCATCTTTAATTTCAGCTACTCATCTAAAATATCAACACAACTGCTGTATTGAATATGAAAGTGCTGATTTTATTTAGACAAAATGCACTGAGTTAAGAAAGAGCACCAGTGGGTCCATATCAATTGCAACCTAACATTTCATGTTGAGAACCTACACTTTATCAAAGAAACTGCCCATAATCAGAGCACTCTCATATTTACAGTACTTAAAAGATATTCACATTTTAAAAACATCATTCAAAACTGCTTTTAATCAACACATCTCTAAAAAAAAAAACAATTAAACTACTGTTTAGTAGTAGAGAAAGTGAAAGATAGACAATGGTTTGGTTGCTGCTCCACATATCAGTAGTGAAGTGAACTACCTTGTCCTCAGACTCCCAGAGAACATGCCTTACTTGAACTACTAAGCTGTCATACGTCCTGGGCACAGCAGTTACTAAAAAGTGTTTTCTACTTGGCATTAAATATTGTGGCTCTAAGTATTCCATTAGCCTTCTGATCCCACATCTTCCACAATAGAGTATAGCCTGGTAAAACAGAGGACCTTACAGAATTATTGTGACCGTGACCATGAGGCAAAAGTGGACTTTTGGATCTTGCCTGATGATCATCTCCCACTGTTTCAGTGGAATGTTCCTGTTCACCAAGAGCCCTGCTAGATTTCCAGCCACCAATGTTAGACTGTTTTTTTGAACCATATACACTGATAGGGTGAATTCATGAAAGATGTCGCATCATTGTTGTGGTTCCAAGATGCCTTTATTTTTTCCCCCTACTAACACATGTGCTGTAATGCACACATATAACCTGGCAAGCATCCTTGGAATTTATGTAAAAATGATTCCAAACAGTAGAGGTGGACTGTCTATGTCTAGCAGTAGTAACAACCTCAGTAGGACTTGGAGTTGAGTGGCTGGGTTTACATGGGGAGGACATATCAGTAAAGGATTCAGGTTCATCAGGTGAGACAATCATAGAATCCTCTGCAGCACCAGTGCCATAATCATCATCACTTCTGTCAGACTTTGTTTCACTTTGTGTGGCTTGTGCCTTTGACTTTTTCTTTTTCCTTTTTGACACTCTACTGCTGTCATTAATTTTGTCCACGTTGTCACTGTCAGAACCAGAATGGGACATGGCTAAAGGTAAAGTCACAAGCTCATCATCATAAGTCTCACCATGACCATCACCATCATAATTATCAGACTCAGTAGAGCTAACATTTGCAGTCACAGATTGGGTTATTCCATATACATGGGTTGCAAATTGGGCAACTTCACTGTGAATTGTATCTGTAAGTTCTTTAACTTTATGTACAGTTGGAATACTCTTTGTTATTGCACTTTATTCTCAGATGACTTGCTATTGCCACTGTCTTTTGACACTTTGTTGGCTGTACTACTGAGCCCCTTTGACATTGACAGTCTACCAGACCTTGCTGGGTTTTCAGTATTTTGAGAGTTAGCCTGCACATGGAAAGTAGTAGCATTTAGTTCAGCCCCTTCAACAGACTATGGAGATTGTTGTTGTACTTTACTTTTTGGGTCACTTCTTTCTGAGCTCTTAAATAAACTTTTTTTATGTTTATTATTCCTTTGCCCTGGCTTTTGCTTTACTATTTTCTGGAGTACTCATAATGCCAGTCTGTCACTTGATCAGAGTCAAAACATAGAAACATAGAAACATAGAATTTGATAGCAGATAAGGACCGCTTGGCCCACCTAGTCTGCCCCTTTTCCTACCTAACAGATAAGCTGCAGATCCTAGTTAACCAACAGCTTACTTCCTTCTACCCCCCACTAGGACGGCCTTATGTCTGTCCCATGAATTCTTGAATTCCCCCACTGTTCTTGACTCCATGACCTCCTCAGGGAGGCTGTTCCATGCATCCACAACCCTCTCCATGAAAAAATACTTCCTCACATTACCCTGAGCTGTCCCCCTCTATCTTCAAATTGTGCCCTCTTGTTCTTGCACATCTCTTTTTCTGAAAGATGCTACCCTCTTGGACTTTGTTGATTCCCTTGAGGTACTTGAAAGTTTCTATCATGTCCCCCTCTCCTTCTTTCCTCAAGGGTATACATATTAAGCTCCTGTAGTCTTTCTTCATATGTCTTCTGGTGCAGACCCTGCACCATTTTGGTTGCCCTCCTCTGGACAGCCTCCACTCTGTCTATGTCTTTACGGAGATGGGGTCTCCAGAACTGCACACAGTACTCCAGATGGGGTCTCACCAACTGTCTGTACAGAGGGATAACAAACTTCCTGTTTTCTACTATTGATGCCTCTTCCTATGCATCCCAGTATCCCCCAGCCTTACTTACTGCCTTCTCACATTGCTTGCCCACCTTTAGGTCATCTGATATAATTACCCCCAGGTCCCTTTCCATTTTTACTGTTGTCAGTATCTCACCCCATTGTGTACTCTTCCCTGGGTTTTTGTTTCCCATGTGCATTACCTTGCATTCTTTGCATTGAATCTGAGCTGCCATACATTTGACCATTCCTCCAACCTGCCAAGTCCCTTCTCATCCTTTCCACTCCATCTTGTGTATCAACCCTGTTGCAGATCTTTGTGTCATCTGCAAAGAGACATACTTTTCTTTCAGTTCCTCTGCAATGTCACTTATAAAGACATTAAAAGGACTGGTCCCAGTACTGAACCCTGCGGTGCCCCACTAGTAACCCTCCTTTCTTCACTGTGTACTCCATTTACTACTACCCTTTGCGTCCTGTTGTCTAGCCAATTTTTTCCAGACTACCACCTTGGGCCCACCAGGCTGGCTAACTGTATATTAATCTTTGTGTGGGACTGTATCAAATGCCTTGCTAAAATCTAGGTAGGCCATGTCCACAGCCCCTCCTTGGTCTTCACTACTTTGGTCACCCAGTCAAAGAAATCTATTAGATTCATCTGACACGACCTTCCCATCATGAATCCATGCTGCCTTGGGTCCTGTGCCCACTGGCCTCTAGGTACTCAACAATTCTTTCCTTCAGAAGTGATTCCATCATTTTCCCTACCACTGAGGTCAAACTAACTGGTCTGTAGTTTCCTGCCTTTGTCCTACTCCCACTTTTGTGAAGAGGAATCACATCTGCCCCCCTCCTGTCCTCAGGTACCACCCCATCCTCCCATGATTTGTTAAAGAGAGTAGTCAGCGGTGTCACTAGTTCTACCCTTAGTTCTTTTAGAATTCTTGGGTGAATCCCATCAGGCCCCATTGCTTTGTCCACCTTCAATTTTATTAGTTCTTTCAGAATCCTTTCTTCTGTAAATGGACTGGTATCAACCCCCATCTTCAGAGTGTTTCTCTTGTTTGGTTTAGGTACCTCCCCCTCCTCTTCCTTTATGAATACTGAGCAGAAATATTCATTCAGTATCCCTGCTTTTTCACTGTCCCCCTCTACCCACATTCCCTTCCCTTTATTAAGCCTCAGTATCCCTCCTTTGGTCTTTCTTCACTCCCTAATGTACCTATAAAAGGTCTTTTCCCCCTTCTTAACAGAATTGGCTATCCTTTCCTCCGTTTGGGCCTTTGCTATTCTGACTGTCTTCCCAGCCTCTTTCTGCTTTAACTGATAAAGTTCTCTGTCCTGCTCCTTCTGTGTTTCCTTATATTTCCTGAATGCTATCATTTTCTCCTTAACCTTCCCTGCCACCTCTTTTGAGAACCATAGTGTTTTTTCCCTTCGTTGTGTTTTATTGATTTGCTTTACACAAAGGCTTGTTGCCTCTGTGATGGCTGTTTTGATAACTCCCCATTGTTCCTCCACTCCTCCTTCTTACCTGTTTGCTAGTGCTTTTCTAAGGCACTCTCTAATTTTCCCAAAGTCAGCCCTCCTAAAGTCCAATACTCTTGGTTTTGTATGGCTTGATTGTATGGCTGTGTTTATCGTGAACCACACTGTTTGGTGGTCGCTTGTTCCCAGATGGCTACCCACCTCTAAATCTGAGATTCTTTCTCCGTCCCCATTTGAGAGTACCAGGTATAAGATTGCTCCCTCGTGAGTGGGTTCCAATACTAGCTGTCTGAGGCATGCCCCCTGTAGGGCATCAAGAATGACCCTGCTCTTGGATGTGCCTGCAGCAAAGGTGTGCCAGTTAACATCTGGCATATTCAGGTCCCCCATCAACAATATCTCCCCCTTTTCTGCCATTCCAAGGAATCCTTCTATCATTTCCTTGTCCATTCCCTCCCCCTGAGATGGGGGTCTGTATACAACCCCGTGTGGATTGTGGTGCCATTTCCTGTCTCCAGGGTGACCCAGAGTGTCTCATCTGCTCCCTGTTTACTCTTTAGTTCTGTTGCTTTGATCCCTTCCTTTACATAGAGAACTACTCCTCCTCCTCTTTTACCCTTCCTGTCCCTCCTGTAGATTGTGTATCCTGGTATGTTGACATCCCAGTCATGGTTCTCTGTGTACCATGTTTCTGTGACTGCCACAATATCCAGGCAACCCTCTTCCATCATGACCACTAGTTCAGGGAGCTTGTTACACAGACTACAGGCATTGGTACTCATCACCCTCCACTTTTTGATAGCTTTACCCCTTTTAGCCCCATTCCTGTCCTTACTGCCTTTGCCTTTTTTTACATTTACCTCTGTTCTGCTCCCTAATAACTTCTCTACCTTGGTGTTTACCTCACTAATTACCATGTTTGTGTGTATGTGTGTGTGTGTGTGTGTGTGTGTGTGTGTGTGGTTATTACTTTTTTATTTATTCCACATGATCTGACAGAATGCCCTGCCCATTGAGTCAAAGATTATACCCCACTAAGCGAGCCCAGGGAGGAAGATGATAGATGACTGACTTCTTGGAAGGGGGTCACACAGTATGCAAGAAGTGGCACTGGTGCATTGACAACTGGCTGGAAGGTTTTTACACACACACACACACACACACACACACACAGAATTTATTTGACACACAACCTACACTATGGGCGATGCTGCAGGCACTGCTGCTACCCACATGGATTCAGGGACCCTGTCTGGCATAATCCTCTCTGACACAGTACTTTTTCCCTTCAAGAATTTAATTATTTTTTATTTATTCCACATGATGTGATGGAATGCCCTGCCCACTGAGCCAAAGCTTATACTCCACTGAGAGGCAAAGGGAGGAAGATGACAGATGACTGACTTCTTGAGGGGGTGGGGTCACACAGTATGCAAGAAGTGGCACTGTTGCACTGATGACTGGCTAGAAGCTTTTATTTCACACACACACACACAATTTATTTTACACATCACCTATGCTAAGGGCGATGCTGTAGGCACTGCTGCTATCCACACAAATTCAGGGACCCTGAATGGCCTAACCCTCTCTGACACAGTACTTTTTCCCTTCAAGGATTTGTTTTTATTTATTCCACATGATGTGACGGAATGCCCTGCACAGTGAGCCAAAGCTTATACCCCACTGAGAGAGCAAAGGGAGGAGGATAACAGATGACAGAGAACCATGACTGGGATGTCAACATACCAGAGTACACAATCTACAGGAGGGACAGGGAGGGAAAAAGAGGAGGAGGAGTAGCTCTGTATGTAAGGGAAGGGATCAAAGCAACATGAAGGAGAAGAGGCATTGTGGGTCACCCTGGAGACTGGAAATGGCACCACAATCTGCACAGGGATTGTATACAGACCCCCATCTCAGGGGGAGGAAATGGACAAGAAAATGATAGAAGGCATCCTTAGGATGGCAGAGAAGGGGGAGATATTGCTGATGGGGGTCCTGAATAAGCCAGATGTTAACTGGAGCACTTTTGCTGCAGCCAAATCCAAGAGCAGGGCCATTCTTGATGCCCTATAGGGGGGCATGCCTCAGACAGCTAGTTTTGGAACCCACTCATGAGGGAGAATCTTAGATCTGGTACTCTCAAATGGGGACAGAGAGAGAATCCCCTATCTTGAAGTGGGTAGCCATCTGGGAACAAGTGACCATCAAACATTGTGGTTCACAATAAACTTAGCTGTAGAATCAAGCCATACAAAAGTGAAGGTACTGGACTTCAGGAGGGCTGATTTTGTCAAAATGGGAGAGTGCCTCAGAAAGCACTAGCAAACAGGCAAGAAGGTGGGGCGGAGCAACAATGGGGAAAAATCAAAGCTGCCATCACAGAGGCAACAAGCCTTTATGTGAAGCAAATAAACAAATCAAAATGAAAGAAAAAACCACTATGGTTCTCAAAAGAAGTGGCGGGGAAGGTTAGGGAGAATAATATAGCATTCAGGAAGTATAAGGAAACACAGAAGAAGCAGGACAGAGAACTGTACCAGTTAAAGCAGAAGGAAGTGGGGAAGGCAGTCAGAATAGCAAAGGCTCAAACTGAGGAAAAGATAGCCAACTCAGTTAAGAAGGGGGGATAAAACATTTTATAGGTACATTAGGGAGAAACAAAAGACTAAGTCAGGGATACTGAGGCTGAACTAAGAGGAAGGTGGGTGGGCAGAGAGTGACAGTGAAAATGCAGAGATACTGAATAAATACTTCTGCTCAGTATTCACAATGGAAAAGCAGGGGGAGATACCTAATCCAGCCAATAGAAGCACTCTGGATGGGGGGGTTGATACTAGTCCTTTCACAGAAGAAGGGGTTCTGAAAGAACTCTTAATACTGAAGGTGGATAAAGCAATGGGCCTGATGGGATTCACCTCAGAATTCTAAAAGAACTAAGGGAAGAACTAGTAACTCCACTGACTACCCTTTTTAATAAATCATGGGAGGATGGTGTGGTACCTGAGGACTGGAGGAGGGCAGATGTGATTCCCCTTCAAAATGTGGGAGCAAGACAGAGGTAGGAAACTATAGACCTGTCAATTTGACCACAGTGGTAGGGAAAATGATGGACTCACTTCTGAAGGAAATAATTATTGAGTACCTAGAAGCCAGTGGAGCACAGGACCCAAGGCAGCATGGATTCACAGCAGAAAGGTCATGTCAGACAAATCTAGTTGATTTCTATGACTGGGTGACCAAAGTAGTAGACAAGGGAGGGGCTGTGGACATGGCCTACCTAGACTTTAGCAAGACATTTGACACAGTTCCGCATGAAAGATTAATAAACAAATTAGCCAGCCTGGGAGTGGGTCCCAGGGTGGTAGCCTGGGTAAAACACTGGCTGGACATCAGGACACAGACAGTAACAGCAAATGGAGTCCACAGTGAGGGAAGGGGGGTTACTAGTGGGGTATCACAGGTTTCAGTACTGGGGCCGATCCTTTTAATGTCTTTATAAGTGACATTGCAGAGGGACTGGAAAGAAAAGTATGTCTCTTTGCAGAATAATTATTTTAGATCTCAGATATCTGAACAAGAGATCAATTGCCAGGTGGATTGTCTCTTGTATCCAATTTTGTTATCAGAAACTGGGCAGAGTTCCCCCCTCAGGCTTGAGGGCTCATTCTACCAGGGGTACAGCTGCGTCTCTAGCTGCTGCCAGAGACATCCCCATATTAGAGATTTGCCAGGCTGCTACTTGGAAAACGGTACACACTTTTACCAAGCATTACTCCCTGGATGTCCAGGCCAGGAGAGATGCTCGGTTTGGCACAGCTGTTCTTCAGAGCCTATTCCCTAAGTAGGTTCTGCCCCTCCTCCATGGAGGTACTGCTGTGTAGTCTGCTACTGTCAATATTAGTGGCAGGTTTGCCTTTTCCAACTTCACCATAGGTAAGGAAAAGTTGGAGGGATTCGAACCTGTGACCTTTGGTATGCTCTATATAGTAACTAAGAGCTCTCTTAACATCCAGGCTGTGCAACCTCCTCTCACCAGAAGAGGAGTGATCAGTGAAAAATACTGGAAGGGAGATAGATTGATTAAGATGGAAATCTGAAACCACCTTAGGCAAAAACTTCCTATTAGTCCTAAGGACTACCTTATCCCTGTGGAAAGAAATTTAAATTTATCTTAATAATAAATAATAAAATAATAATTTGTGGAAAGGGATTTAAGAATGCATGGGATAGACATAAAGGAATTCTGGAGGTCAGGGGTAAGGGGCAACAGACTTCCTGGAAAACATAAACTGAACTTACAAACTTAAATGGGCAGACTGGGTGGGCCATAGGCCCTTATCTGCCGACACTGTCTATGTATCTATGTATCTATGACACAAAGATCTGCAACAGGTTTGATATGCAAGGTGGGGTGGAAAGGATGAAAATGGACTCGGCAAGGTTGGAGGAATGGTCAAATGTATGACAGCTTAAATTCAACACAAAGAAGTGCAAAGTAATGCACCTGGGAAACAAAAACCCAGGGGAAGAGTACACAATGGGGGGTGAGATACTGACAACAAAAAAAATGGAAAGGGACCTGGGGGTAGTCATATCAGATGACCTAAAGGTGGGCCAGCAATGTGAGAAGGCAGTAAGGAGGGCTGGGGGGATACTGCAATGCACAGTGAGAGGCTACATCTGTAGAAAACAGGAGGTTGTTGGCCCTCTGTACAGACAGTTGGTAAGACCACATCTAGAGTACTGTGTACAGTTCTGGAGACCCCATCTCCACAAAGACATAGACAGGATGGAGGCTGTCCAGAGGAGGGCAACCAAAATGGTGCATGGTCTGCACCAGAAGACTTATGAAGAAAGACTAAAGGAGCTTAAGCTGTATAGCCTTGAGGAAAGGGGGGGGACATGATAGAAACTTTCAAATACCTCAAGGGGAATCAACAAAGTCCAAGAGGGTAGCATATTTCAGGAAAAGAGTTATGCAAGAACAAGGGACACAATTTGAAGATAGAGGGAGGGTGGCTCAGAGGTAATGTGAGGAAGTATTGCTTCACAGAGAGAGTTGTAGATGCATGGAACAGCCTTCCTGAGGAGGTCATAGAGTCAAAAACAGTGGGGGAATTCAAGAATGCATGGGACAGACATAAGGCAATTCTATTGGGGGGTAGGAGGAAGTAGGCTGTTGATTGACTAGGATCTGCAGCTTATCCATTAGGTAGGGAAATGGGCAGACTAGGTGAGCCAAGCAGTCCTTATCTGCCATCAAATTCTATGATTCTATGTTTCTTGGGGGGGTGTCACACAGTATGCAAGAAGTAGCACTGGTGCACTGGTGACTGGCTGGTGGATTTTATTTCACACATACAGAATTAATTTCACACACCACCTACGCTAAGGGTGATGCTGCAGGCACTGTTGCTACCCACATAGTTTTAGGGACCCTGTCTTGCCCAACCCTCTTTAACACAGTACTTTTTCCCTTCAAGGATTTTTTTTCATTTATTCCATGAGTTGTGATGGTATGCAAGAAGGGGCACTGGTGCACTGATGACTGGCTGGCAGATTTTATATTACACACACACACTTATTTCACATACCGCTTACTCTAAGGGTGATGCTGCAGGCACTGCTGCTACCCACACAGATTTAGGGACCCTGCCTGGCCTAACCCTCTCTGACACAGTACTTTTTCCCTTCAAGAATTTTTTTTTTAATTTATTCCACGTGATATGATGGAATGCTCTGCCCACTGAGCCAAAGCTTCTACCCCACTGAGCAAGCACAGGGAGGAAGATGACAGATGATTGACTTCTTGGGATGGGTCATACAGTATGCAAGAAGTGGCACTGGTGCACTGATGACTGGCTGGTGGATTTTATTACACATACACACACACAGAATTTATTTCACATGCCACCTACACTAAGGGTGATGCTGCAGGCACTGCTGCTACCCACACAGATTCAGGTACCCTGTCTGCCTTGGGTCTGTACCTCTCCATGTACTATTGCCATTGAGCTGCATTATTTATTTCATTCGAAACTTGTAATAAAAGTATTTGAGAATCTGCAGCCTGTGTGCCTTTACCTTCTTTGGTTTATATATGTTATGGGAGTAGCTGTCCCTTTGTGAAGAGCACTGACTTGATTTGTCTGGATGCTAGCACTACACCTTTTTGAACCAGATTCAGGGACCCTGGCTGGCTTAACCCCCCTCTGACGCAGTACTTTTTTCCTTCAAAGATTTTTTTTATTTATTCCACGTCATGTGATAGAATGCTCTGCCCACTGAGCCAAAGCTTATACCCCACTGAGCGAGTACAGGGAGGAAGATGACAGATGACTGATTTCTTGGGGGGGGGGTTTCACACAGTATGCAAGAAGTGGCACTGGTGCACTGATGGTGATGACTGGCTGGCCTGGCAGATTTTTTATTACACAGACAAACACACACACACACACACACACACACACAGATGGTATACTTTAAAAGATAAAAGAAATCCTCTCTGAAGTGACTGAACACAGGCAGGAGACCTGAGACAGCTGACTTGTTGTTGTGAGCAATTGTTCAAACAGCAAGAATGATAACTGAGAGTAGTATGGTACTGAGTAGCACACTGGCACAGTTCAACAGACTTCACCCCCTTTACTAGACTGTTTCCCAAAAAAAATGGTTGGTCTGGCTCTAGCACTTGAAGTCTCTCTTCAATCTCTTGTTCTCTTCTTTCTTGTTTACAGTACTCTGTCTTCAAATTCTTTCTCACAAGTTGACCCCAGTCTCCTGCAAGTTCCTCCTTCCCTCCCTGAGTCTCCTCTCCAAACAACAACTACTCCCCTCCCCACCACAATACCTGCATCCCACACCCAGTCCTCGGCTCAGTTTCCTCCCAAGTCCCCTACTACCCACCGCCAACTTTCCTTCACTTGTTTTCTTTTAGTTTAGTGTATATGTGTGTGTGTGTGTGTGTGTATATATATATATATATATATATATATATTATGGTAGCATGGTAGTGCTACCATAGTCAGGGTTGAGTAGCCCTTTTAAGGTTAAAGGGTGAAACTTTGCACCTTAATAACTTTGCTACCATTCAATGGATTTACCTGCAATTTTGGCAGGCCCAGACTAGCAGCATAGATCTTGGGATCTGCCAACTTTCATACCAGTTGGATATACGACTGCAGAGTTATTAACTGACATTCATGTGCGCAATTACTTTTTTTGTGAATTCTTTGCTCGTGCCTTCAGGGAACAAGAAGCCAGGGTCCCTGATGTGTCTTTCGAAGATTTCATGAAGAAATATTAAACGGTTCAAAAGTTATTCAAAAAACAATTTCCCATTATAAGTCAATGGGAAAAGTTAAAAAGTTCAAAAGTGTTGCAAATGCACTTTTTAGTGTTGCAAATGGGCCTAGTAGTGTCGTAAATCCACCATTTTGTTTTCAGTTACTGATCACAGAAATGCTTGGCATTTAAAATTGGGACCATCTAGGGACATAATTATTTTTTGTGTTTACCTATTCGAGCCCTGAGGATGCTAGCCATGTCTTTATTTTGGGGTTAAACACCCCAGAAATATGTTTTTTAAATTTCTGGGAAAAGTATTGTTGCAAAGTAGTGTCGCACTTGTGACACTGTCGCACATTTTTGCGAAAGCTGTCGCAAATTGCGACACTACTTTTCCAGACTATGGCCAAAATGACAGGAGTGCTTTGCCACCCTGCTGCAAAAGAACTGTTTAGTATGTTGACCTCAAATTTGGAGGGAAGGCAGCCAACATCTCACAGATGTGCCTTTTCATGGTTTGGTGACAAAATATTGCACAGATGGCAAGTTACAGTACTCCGAAGTTGATGTTTTTTCCCATACACTAACATGGTGGCGTCTGCCGTGCCTTTCGGGACTCGTATCTTGGAAATGGTGCAAGATACGGAATTTTCGTCGCAACAATGCATAAGTGAAAACCTAGCCAAGAAGCTGATGAATCATGTGAAATGTAAAATGTTTTTCTACGTTGCACGGTTCCTGAGATATAAGCAATTTAGTATTCCAACAGCTCATTTTCTGCTCCGAGGCCCATTATTATACATACATTCTTTGTACACACTGTGTTTCTCTATGCAGCTGTTGGGCAAAAAACAGGGTGTAAACTTCTGTTACTGTTACAGTTAGAGTCTCCACTTGCATTTCTGTGACTGTTTGTGTTACCGTTCCCATGTACGCCATCGTGTGCGTTACCATTTGTATTCTCGCTTGCGTGACGCTTGCATTCGCGTTTCCATTTCTGTTTCCTTTGGTGTTATTTCTGCTGTTAATGTTAACATTTGCATTTCCAACTGCGGTATCATCATTGTGCGCTTCACGGTTTTCATTTTGTTAAGCACTTGTGTCTCCTTTTGCGTCACTGTTCGCTTTGACGTCACTTTGTGCTTGCGTTTCTACTAACGTTTGCTTTTCCATTTATGTTTCAGTCACCATGTGTGCAACCATTAGTGTTGCATTTTCCTTGCATTTACCATTACTGTGTCACAAAAAATCATGTGTTGGGAGTGCGGGGCCTTTTCCACCACATTCCATTCACTATTTCTATTGCACATTCTCAAAAAGAAGGGAAATTAGAGGCAAAAAATCAGTTTAATGCATCAGTTAGGGCTGTTCCACAGTGAAAAAAGTGAGGAAATTCGGTGTTAGGGTTGAAAGCCCCTCTTGCACCCCCCCAGCCCACCACCCCAACTGCCAACGGGGTGTGCATTGGGGTCGTCGGTCCTAACTCTCACCCCATTCTCATATACCTCAGCTTCTTTACATGTGATGGGGTGAGAGTTAGGGCCGACAACCTCAATGCACACACCACATTGGCAGTTAGTTGGTGAAATTGCAAGGGGCTTTCAACCCTAACACCGAATTTCCTCTTTTGTCGCTATGGAACCCTAACTGATGCATTAAACAGAGTTTTTTGCCTCTAATATACATATATAAATATATATATATATATATATATATATATATATATATATTTAAATATACATAGAATATTCTTTCATTTTTTAGAGTCAACTTCTTCCTCTGTCACCCAAGGGACAGAAAAATATGCAAGCAGCACAAGTCAAGCACACAGAATCTGATGCAGCGTGGAGTAGCCTACAGAAGCTGCTGACTCCTTCTCTGTCATGATTCCTCTGCGTAGCTCTAAAGTGGACCACATGGGTTGCTAGAGCAACAACCCAGTCAGGTGCCACCTTAGAGAGATGGATAGCTCAGTCATCCAATGAGGAACCAGAGTCTTATCTCTGGTCCCTCCTGTGGGTTCCTTCTGCACTGGCACTTCTTGCGCTGCATTTCCCATGCTACAACAGCTGTCCGAACTGATCCAAACAACCAAAAGTGTTCAGAAGCAGTTTGTTTACAAACACTTTTGCATATTCAGGTCAGTTCGTATTTTGGACAAACTGGTTCACCCATCCCTAATAAAAAGAAGGCACAATAAGGAACTCAGACCACCAATATTTAACTTAATTTTCTGTTATTGCACCTTCAATCACAGCAGGGTCAAGCAGTTCTCTAAATTCTTTTTTGAATATCTCTGCTGTATTTCCTTTGCACTTTCTGCAATTATTGTTATTGCACAAGAGATCCAACACCATCTCTCTGTAGTTTGTCCTGCTCTTTACCACTGTATTGCCCTTCCCATGCACAGGCCTAAAAATAAATGTGTTTAATCTCTCTCAATTTCTGTAAAGCCTGTCATTTTGGGGGGCAAGGTTTAGAGGACTGTTTTTCCAGTTTTCAAATAGTTTCCTTACTCCATGCTGTTCCCCTCATTCAAAAGCAATACAATGTGTAATAGTTGTTGAGGGACAAAATTTGGATTTGGGCTTAAAGAGGATTTTTCTCAACTTCAAGAAGTTTTACCATCTGTATAAGACATGGGAATTTTTCTCAGGCATTTAAACTCACCATATTATTGCTGGGCAGAGATGTATCATTAATCAGAATGGGCCCTATGCATGATGCCAATGCACCACTGAAACAGGGCACATTGGCATCATTACATCTGAATGCCACGGAGTGGGGTCCCATGGACCCCGTGCAGCATTCACAGATGGGATGTCAATCAATCAATCAATCAAAATCTTTATTTATCCAGGTGGGCACCATTGAGAAAAGCTCATTTGCAAGGTGGACCTGGTCATGAATACATCAAAGTACCGTACAGAAGCAGGTATACAAAAAGCAATAATATACAAGGAAGAAAAAGTATATACAGTGTATATGAGTACAGTACAAGGTTGAAATAAATAATAAAAAAAAGCATTATTTTACAATTGAAGAAATCAGCAGATGTACAATCAACCATAGGCATGCAGGGGTTATAAGCAGAGATCTTTTTAGTGAGGCAGACGGCAACTACACATATAGGGGAAAGAGGCCATATATGGGGTGGCAGGTTAGAGAGGTAAAGAAGAGGAGGGATATAATACCAACAACTGGGGGAAAAATTGGGCTAAAACAACAGAAAGTGACGATGGCTGTCGTGTACTTGTTTATTATGATAATGACGGAGAAGGGGTAGATAATTGGGACACTACTATGGATGGGGTGGGACTTTAGCCAGGCTGGAGTGGACAGGGAAAGGTGGGTGTGCAGGTGGATGTGGATGTGCAGCAGTTATGTGCCCGATCCTCCAGCCATGCAGACAGCAATGTTCTGGGGGTGGGCTGGGGGTATGTTGGGTGTGTGCCCACACTCCTTGCTGTCCACAAAGGTGCAGAGTGCTGGGCATGGGGGCACACTCTACACTGGGTAACACCCAACTGTAAGGGATATGTGCCCCCCCAGAATGCTGCCACTGGCTGCAGTAAAGATGTCTGGGCACAGCAGACACCCCACATACTGCCCCCACCTATGGGGACTGCAAGGAAAGACTGCCAGCTGCGCACCCACCTGGCCCTGTGCTGACAGTTCACAGTGTGCCATCTTCCTTTTTTGGTGCCCCACGGGCACAAGGGATCCAGTAGAGGACTGGTCTGGGCATCTCATTGGATGCATACCTGCTCTGTGGAACAGTCCTCCATGCACCTGTGTGCCTAGGGGGGCAGGGCCACATCTTGGAGCCACTCATCCATCCATGGGTGTGGAGCTCCATGGGCAGGATACGTACCTTTGGTGTGTTATTCCTGCCCGTTAGTGCATAGCGCCCAATAGTTGAGTTTATTCAGTCCCATGGAATATCATATTTCACTTCATCCTGTGTAGTCCAGTCCTAACCAATATCTATGGGTGAGTTTACGGATCAGTTTAAATTATCACCCCTGTCTCTTCCTTGAACCATGTCCATCTCAGTGAGTAAAGGATCCAAACTGTCCTGACATTTTTCCAATGAAGTATCCCATCTGATGTTATTTCTTCTACTGCTCTGAGTTTTTGTGTAGGAATAATTTTTGAGATTTATTTTCCAAAAACTAAAATGTGCTAGCTGCACTTGGAATTTATCTGGTTTTGGTGCAGGGATGTAAGAAAGTCATTTCTTTAAGACCTCCATCTGTTGTGGAAAAAGGATAACTAGTGAAAGTTTTATCTCCCTGTTGCATTCTTTTATCTCTTGGAGCAGCTTGTGCATGTTTCTTCAGGCTCTACCGGGTTTGCCATGTTTTGTTTTCCTTTTCAGATTTTTTTTGCTTTACCCTTGCTGCTTCTGTTCTCTTAAAAAATATTGTTTTCCTTTGCTGCTATTATGGGTTGACACTTGTATGACTTTCATCCCCTGAAGAAATCTAGATTAAGAAATTATATTTGGACTTGTGCCATGGTTCCCAGTGTTATTGTTCCTCCTCTAATTAGATTTGGAGCAGTTGCATAACCTTGAGCAGTCCCTAATCACCGATCTATTAGAATTCTTCCAAGAGAACACTTTGTCAGATATACATTATGTTCTTTATCATCTCTCTGCAGTTTATTTTGTTTGTGTGCTATTATTTTTCATATTTTGATGCAATTATTGTAAATTGTTTATTGAATTCAACAAATTGTTCCAGCACACAGAACTTCTTCAGTTCTTTTCTAATGTCAGTAATTGCTGTGGTTACTTCAGCATATTTTGGTCTACACAGCAAGTGTGAAACTAAATTTGTCAAGATAAACATGTTAATTTGGGCAACATGAGCAAGCTAAATATAGCTGGTCAGCGGGCATGCTCAGAAATTTAAATCACTCATTTTGATCACATTCAGCATGCTCAGAAATTTACTCTCACATGTAAAGATACATTTCTGAGCATGCTCAATGACCAACTAGATTTATTTTCCCCAGGACACCTATGAAAATTAGCTATTATGGCTCAGTAGGCCTTTTCTGATAAACATCTTTCAATAAACAAAATAAAAACTGGGATGCCATTTATTTTATGATAGTCTATATTGTTTACATTTGTAACTTTTTTTGCTTTTGTAGCATTTTACCATTTCTGTAAGAAACCACCTAAACACTTGGGGCCAGATATTCAAAAGGGTTGCGCCATGCGCAATAGGGTTGCTCCAGTGCAAGTCCGAAAATGCGCCATTCTGTGATATTCAGCGGGAGGCAGATGCGCCCCCAAATCACGCTGAGCAACAGTGCAATGATAATGAATGCATGTGCAACTGAAGGGGGAGGAACCATGCATAAATGGCGCAGTGTGATATTCAACAACATGTGCCATGCACAATAGGGGAGCAAGCGGAAGTTGCATGATAGCGGAAATGAGCCAAAATAAAAAGGAACAAGGGAGAGGCGCAAGAACACTACAGGGAAGGCACATATAGCTGACCTCTAGGCAGACACACAGGGCAGGACAGACACACAGGGCAGGACAGGGAAAGGGCACCCTGAACCCAGAGGCACAGGGAAGGTGTGGGGAGCCACAGCCAAACACAGTGCAGAAGGGGGAAGTGCCACACAGCACTGAGGCCACCAGAGGAAGGTGTTCCTGGTGCAGGGGAAGTAGCAGCCAAGGACAGCTGGGGAACACAGAAACAGCTGCCAGGGAGGGGAAAACAAGCTGAGGACATGGCCAGTGCCACCATCCAGATGGAGGCAGTAATGGGGGATGAGGAAGGCAGGCAGCAGGGGGCGGCGGCATGGAAGAGCCCATGGCGTGCCCCAACAAACGATGCGAGCCAGCGCCCAGCTTCAAGCTGTATGGCGATACTGAGATTGTGGGCCGGTACCACCTGAATCGGGCAATTCTGAGGTGGCTCTGTGAGCTGTGCAGTGATGTGATGCAGGCACCCACACGACGGAGCCATGCTCTGTCAGTGGAGACAAAAGTGACAGCTTGCATGTGCCTGCTCACCACAGGTACCTTCCAGAGACCAACAGGGGACACAACAGGAATAACCCAGTCAGCCGCGTCATGCCACCTCACCCAATTCCTCAGTGCACTGCTGCCACATGCTGCGGAGTACATCCATTTCCCCAGCACACTGGCGGAGCGCACAGCAAACATACAGGAGTTCCACAGGGTAGCAAGTATGCCTGGCATGCTAAGGGCAATAAACTGCACCCATGTGGCCATCCGCAAACCACCTGGCCCTGAAGGGGCCGCATATATCAATCAGAAGGGCTATGCAAACATCAACTGCCATGTGGTGTACGATGCCAGGGGCATAATCAATGTCTGTGCCACACGCACCTGGGGAGCACATGATGCCTTCATCTGGCACCAGTCAGCACTGTGCCACAGATTCGAGTGGGACATCCCACTGGCCCTTAGTGGGTGAGTATGCAAACCATGCAGAAAACATAGAGCTTGGGAGGGGCATGGTCAGAGGTGACATGGGTATTGGCCTAGATGGTCGAAGGCAGGGTGACGCTGTTCACCAAACTAACCTCCACCCTCTACACACAGGTGACAGTGGATACCCACTCTGTCCCTGGCTGCTCACACCATACCGGTGGCCTGCGACCCCATTGCAGCAACGCTACAATGAGGCACATGCCACCACACGCAATGTCATCGAGCGGGTGTTTGGGATACTGAAGGCATGTTTCCATTACCTGGACACGTCTGGCAGTGTCCTACAGTACAGTCCCTCAAAGGCCTGTGGGCTATTCCTGGCCTGTTGCATCCTGCACAACATGGCCAGCGACTGTGGGATAGCTGTACAGGTCGAAGAGGGGGACAGCGATGGGGACAATGAGGATGCTGGTAAAGATGGTGATGGGCAGCCCCCCCTTGGGCGACAGGACCCCCGACTGCTCCGGCTGGCACAGCTGCACCGGGACACCATCACAGAGGAGCACTTCAGCCAACCCAGGTAAGTCATGGGGCCATGTGCAACCACCAGTGGCAAAGGCACAACCCACAAACACGCATAGACACACACCAGGGGTGCATGCTGTCAAGGGAAGTGGCCAAGCATGGAACCGCACACACCGCCAGGGATGGGTGAGATCTAACATGGCACGCTGTCATACACACAGACACACACCTCACAAGACATGCACAAAGGGTAGGAGGCACGCCAACCCAGACCGCCACCCCTAGCCACACACACACATCCACAGACCACCATGCCCACTGCCTGTCATTGTGCATGAGTCAGATGCTGGGCACCATTGCACAGTGGCATACAGCGCAACACAGGCATCATCATGCACACGCCACAGTGGACAGCAGCCGAGAGAGTGTGCAGAAGGAACATGTGTGTGCGTGCAGGGCCGGGTACCCCACCCATGCATTGCCCACTGAATAACACAATGCACACAGGACAGCATCAGACGGTAGCTGTGCTAGGAGACAGGTCAGTCACGTGCCACAGTGCCACGGCCACCACGGATGCGTGGGCGGCCTCGCCGAGACCCGCCAGCAGTGACAGGCTGACCACTGGCCTCATGGGGTGGCACCGACAGTCCCCCAGGGGTTCCAATGCAACTGTGCTTGCGCAGGGGTCTGCAGCACACCGAACATGCCTGTACCAGGTGTGCTCGGGATGCCCATAGCTGAACCCGGTGTCAACAAGGATGGTGTCGCACGACGCCGGGAATGGGGGGTGGACATTGCACTGCACGTTGTCTGCGATGCATGGGAAAATAACTGTGTGCCCATTGTGGCCATGACAGCTGTGAATGCCTGTGTCTGCCTATCAGTGGCAGCGGTCACATCCTCCCGCAAGTGCTCCATCCCTGCCAGGAGCACAGCGGTGTCTCTGCTGTGCCGCTCCTCTGCCTGGCGCAGAGCCGCACTCAGTGCATCCACTGCCATCACAAGTCTCATCTGCTGATTGACTGATGCTTGCAGTATGTGGGTGTGCTCATCTAAGAGGTCATCTGCCTGATCGGCATGCTGTCCCTCATGGTGTTTGCATACCTGATGGTCATCACCCCTTGAGTGTGGGCGCTGCACACCAGGGCCAGGCCTGGACATGTCCACAGGCAGTGCACTGATGCCATCCGCTGAGACTGTACCCCCATGGCCATTGGCCAACTGCTGATACTGCCCCTCCGGCTGCCACTCTCCAGGGCTCAATAGTGCCACCTCAGTGGCCGCAACAGTCCCACTGTCCTGGACACACACCAGTGCTGCCTCACTGGTGCAGACAGGCACAGACTGGGACTGTGATGTCATGCAGGCCTCCACGGTGGAACCACCCACAGCCATGGCCACGATGTCACCTGCTGTGTGGCTATCCTGTGGCCACACATCTCACTGCCCATGATGTTAGCTCCATCATCGGTGACGGATCAGCACCAGCCTAGTCAGCTTGCCGGCATCCATGGATGCCGGCATGCTGGGACATGGACAGGGCCTCCTCTGCACCTGCTCCAATAACATCAGTCAGGACATCCAGGTGGGCCCACTGTCACCCTGACCCCTGTATGTCTGTGGAGGTGGACTAGCACTCCTCCATCTCCATGATACTGCCCTCAGTGGAGAAGCCCACCACTGCTGACCCATGTAGATGCTCAGGAGCTGTAAGGGAAAAACAGTAGCATTACTGCATGTGACCTACCCTGCCTCCCCCAATCGACAGACCATGACCTACCATGCAGTGACGGACTTCCACCTGTCTGGAATCCACCACCTGGAACACCATCAATGGCGCAACGCTGCATGCTGCCAGCAACCTGCTCTTCCTGTGGGTTCAGGCATTGCACCTCTGGCTGTCCTCCACCAGTCGCAGACTGTGCTGCCCTGATGGCAGCCACCTTCTCTTTAATTCTCCGCATGTCCGTGCCCATCTTCTTTTTGCACTCCTGCATGGAGCGCTGGTGGCTGCCATGCAGGTTGACAGCACGCACCACCTCCTCCCATGCAGCAGCATGGGCCTGTGGTGTTCCCTGGCATCCGCTGAGCAGCGGCTCCTGGTCGAGGTAGGCCTCAAACAGGGCATCTGTCTCTGCCTTTGTGAAGTTTGGCCTCTCTTCCTCCCACATCTCTGTTCCTCTTCCTCCACCTCACTCTCAGTTGTGATTCATTCTGTGAGAATGACAGGTGTTACCTGTGACTGTGCAGTCCCATGCATGTCCCAAACACCACAGTCCACACTCCCAAACAGCATGCAACTCACTGCAATAGACTGCAGTAACCGACTATGGCCAGTGCAGCCCAATGTCGCATTTTTATAGCGCAACCCATGCAAATGAGGCGAGGCGCATCTTTAAGTGGTTGCAAATGCAGTGACTGCACCACTGAATGGCTGATTAGATGATTTGCATATGCCAGCTGAATATCGCGCTGTTGTGCTTTGCGCAATTGTGTTGAACGTGCTGAGCCAAGGGCGCAGTTCTGTGACATGCACAGTATGCACCTAACTGCGCATGCCCGGGTTGATGACGCAGGTGCCTGCTGTGCTGCTGATGTGCTGTGCATGGGAGGCGATGCAGGGCATGGCCACCATTGTGCCAGTGGCACTACAGCGCTGTTCACATATATGGTGCTGTGGCACTGGGGCGTCGTAGGTGCACTGGGGCAACAGCGCTGTAGGCCGCTACAGGAGGTGGCACGCAGGCACCCAATCATGCTACATGCATTGGGTTCCAATCATGCTGTGGCTGTCCATGTGCCAGAGACCCTTGACCCTGTGCCCCTACCTTTGCCCCCTAGGCACCATGCGTCAGGCAAGGGTGCACCACTATCGCGCTGTTCGGTGACAGCGTGATAGAGAATGGCAGCGCTGTACCACGCAGCATCTGCATGTGGCAGGACTGTACTGCCGAGCGCCATTTTGATTAAACCACACTGAAGAGACGGCACAGAGGCATGCAATAATGTGGAGCCAGGTTGAGCTAGCCAACCTGGTGGCAATAGTTGAGCCCCATGCTGGAGCTTTGTATGGAGAGGCACCCCTGGACAGGACCAGGAGTGCGGTGTGGCAGGAGGTGGCTGACGCCCTGGAGGAGGCCACTGGTATGGGGCACACAGAGGAGCAGTGTCACCATTGTTATGGGGACCTGAGGTGCAGGAAGCCAGACCTGCTTGCCCACCTGTGGGCACATGCCAGGAGGGGCACGGTGCCCCAGCCAGGTAGGTGCCACATCCATACACTATTATCGTCCATACAAGTATCACGGTTGCATGTGTCTGGCACATGGGGAGGGCCGTCCGGTGATGGCCATGGTGATGGTATTGGGGTGTGGGGTGGATGGGTATGGCTGTGTGGGATTGCACACACATGGGGGTGGGAGGGACTTTGCTACCGGATTGTACTGATGTTTCTCTCTCCATGTTTGCATCTTAGGGCCCGAACAACGCTGGCAGGCCAGAGACCGGAGGCACCACCTGGAGGAGCAGCAGGGCAGGAGAGAAAATGGTGGTCTGCGGCACATGGACCAGCCTGATGATGGTGAGTGCCTTACATCCATGATTACTATTGCATGCTGTATAACTGGGTGGGCAGCGGGGCATGGCCACCATCCATTGACACCACTGCCATGCACGCAACTTGTTACAGTCAGCACTGTCCAGTGGCACTGCATGTCTGGGAGTGCATCAATGGTGGTCCATGCGTGTACCGGGCACATGGCTGTGGCACTGCCTTCACACCGCATAGCCAAGTCACTGTACGGCCATTGTGGTGCTGTGCAGGATATGGTCGGTGGGTGTGTGCAGTGGTCCACATGGCTGTGGCTGCCTGGGTGGGCAGGTCTTGTGGACACGGTCACTGTGGGTGGTCACACACCATCACAGGGGCGTGGCACATGGCTGTATCATGCACAATGGGTGGGCTGCAGGGGGCTGGACAGTCACACTTATTGACTCTGCTCCCTCATCCTAGGTGGACGGTGACTCCAGGCGATAGAGAGGGGTGTTTGTGAGCTGCTCCAGGTGGCAAGGGAGACATTGAAGCTGCTACAGAGGATCCACCGCCACGGGATGAGGAGGAGGAGGAGTGGCAGATGTTGGCACCATGTTGAGGAGAACCGGGGCGTACATTAATGTCTCCATGCCCCTACTACCATCTTCCCCCTTTGACCCACCCTCACACCCCTTCTTCCCTCTCCCATATATTCAGCCCTGCCCATTACCCACCTCCACCTGTTATGTGGCCCTTTCCCCCCTTGTAAATAGCTGTATATAGGTTTTGTTACTTCTTTTAAATATAAACATTTTGTTATGACAACTGTGGTGGTCTCTGATTTGCAGCAGGCTACAGGTGCTCAGCTTCAGTGGTGTGCATGGTATCAGGGGTGGTGCACGCATAGGCGGTGTGTGTGTGTGTGTGTGTGTGTGTGTGTGTGTGCAGAGGTGAACCGCCTATGGTGTGGGCAGGGGGATCAGTCACTGTCTGTGGTTTGTGTGTTGTACTCTGTGCACTGGATGCCTGTGTGCAGTGGTCCATGGGGCCTGCACTGTGTGCATGGCACACCTGTCAGACCATCCATGGCCTGTGCAGCTGACACCCTTGCATGTCTGTGATATGCACGGTCTGCTGGCATGTCAGTGGTGGGTGTCCATGCTGGATAACAACTGTACCTGGCACAATGCCAGGTTGCCTTCCATCACCAGTAAGGTGCACATCTGCCTCCGGTGGCACTTTGGCCTCCGCTGTTGTTGTCCCCCCTCCATGCTGTCACTTGTGTCTGTTGCAGGAGGTTGTGCTCCAGTGTCTGTCACCTGTGCTCTGGCGGCATGCTGGTGGCATACAGCTTCATGGTGCCTGTGCAGGGTGGCTGGCACACCTGTGCAATGTAGGGGTGCTGGCTGTATGTACATGTCAGCAGTGGCCACACACCAGTGGCTTGGTTGACCCGCTACTACTGTGTCCCTGTGTTGGTGTGCCCTTGGGTATGGGTGGGTGTTTGTCCATGCACTGTGTTGCATCCTGTGTGGTGCATGCTTCCATGCTACACTGTGCGTGTCTGTGCTGGCTGTTGTGGCCAGTGCTGGGATGGGATGTGTCCTTGGGAGGGTGTGCAGGGTGCTGTACCACTGGCGGTTGGGTCCGGGGCATGCCCTGTCGCATGTGGGGTACCTCGTGTGGCAACGCATGGTAGGTCTCTCAGCTGCACCTCGGGGGGATGTGCAGGGTGGCACTGTGTATGCTGTTGTTGACTGCTGTCTGCTGCCACCCGCAGCAGGGTGCACATGGTGGGGATGCCTTGCATGGCTCCGTGGTGCACAGGGTTGTATTGTCACAGTGGGGGTGGTGGCATGCATAGGGTGTCCTGCACTGTTGGGCTCTACTCCTGGGAAGGGTGTATGGTGATTGTGGTGCAGGGTGTGCTCTGCATTGGTGGGATGGGGTGCCATGGGGTGGTCAGCCCTCCTTGTGTGTCGGTCACAGCTTGCCAGGGGGCTTGCTGGGGCACCATGGCCCGGCTGTGGGTTGGTTGCTGGTATCCATTGGGCCAGTGGTTATTCCAGCTCTCCCCCAGTTGTGCAGTGCATGGGTGTGGGGGATGATGTCTGTTCTGCTGTGTGCTCCTCTGCCCATCTGTGGCATGGGTGTTGGGCCCCTGCATCCCTGGTTGTGCTGTTGCATTGTTGCCCTGCTGCAGGTGGCATCCCTGGTTGCGCTATGGTGCATCTGGACTGCTCCGCTGAGCATCCCTTGTTGCACTATGGTGCATCAGATATGCTCAGCTTCACATCCCTAGTTGCGCTATGGTGCAGGTGGTGCGATATTCAGTTGTCGGCTGTAGGTGCATCTTGGCATGTGCAGTTTTTGAATATCACGCTTCTTGCGTATGGGTGCAGTGGACTTGTGCTTGCTCCTGCTGTTGCGCACTTTTTGGGCGCAGTTTGAATATCTGGGCCTTGTTGTACAAATAATATATGCCATTAGTTGACTTAAGATACCATTTTTCTCTTCATTTCAAGGTACTGATCTTTTGTAATCTCACTCATGTCTTTGTCACTCATGAGTTATCAACAGACCAATATCCTCTCATGAAGATAAAAATGATATCTTAAGTCAGTCCATGTACCCGCTATGCATCTTCTTTAGTCATAATTTCAATGAAAGTTTGAGACCAAAGGGAGACAGTTCTCTCCCATTTCTCTTTGTGTTTAAAATCCTCCAAACCATGTGGCCAGTAGTTTTTAATCTTTCAAACCCCTAGGGACTTGTTGTCTTTCCATATTTTGTTCTAATGTCAGAGGGCTAGATATTCAGACAGCTAGCACAGTGCTAATTCTGACTAGCATGGCCAACAGCATGTTATGGCAGCCAATGGTATAGTAAAAAGAGTAATTAGTGCAGTGCTAGTCTGTTAGTACGTGTGCTCTAGCTGGTGTGTAGCACCTCTGCTAACAAATACCAGACTGCTGCATAGTGGCGCACTGGCTTACAGAAATTTTTCATCAGTGCTAACATGTCAACAGCACAGTGCTAGCTAACACTGCTTAAAATCTGCTTTTGCAACCATGCACAGTGGTGCGTGATCATATCCCCATCACTAGATTCCTGTAGGCATATGTATAAAAACTGGTAGTTTAGTGGACCACTCTCCCTCACCCTGTCTCAGTGCCAGTATCCTGAAACTGATTTCATTATTCCATGATGGTCTAGTGGATCCCATTCCCATTCCATATACTCCATTCCAACTCCCTTGCCCATCTTGGTGATAGTGACAAGCACAGACCCACCCTTCACTTCCAGAGCCAGTTGTCATCTGTCTCATGCTGATACCATATAGTACCTGTAGGAGTTCTATTAAAAGTTGAATCTTTTCAATAGATGTCAAGCAAATACATTATCACTATATGGAACTGTAAATCATTACTAGAACTTGCATGAGGCTTATGGTGGTAAACCATGCAGATGAGTGATGGGTCTGTGACAGTAGCTGTCACCAGGGTGGGCATGGAGTACATAGACCAGGGAAGAATTAAACAGTTTCAAGCTACTGGCACCAAGAACAGGTGACAGACAGGGGTTCACTAGAGTGCTTGGGAAGAATTAGAAAGTTTTTGGATACTGGCACTGGGACTGAGTGAGGGAGGGTGCCCATTAGACTACAAGGGATATTAAACAACTCATTATTTTCATTTAGTTTAAATTTCTTTAAGGAAAAGACTTTTAATTACATTGATGTGTTATAAAAATTGCTTGCCGTAAAAATAGCCCAAATTACAATCACTCAGTGTCTACTACACCAGAAGCAGAAGAAAAAAAAACTCAGAGGAAGTTCTGTTTCTTTGTTTTACTTTTACACACTCTACTTTTTACTATAGATCACACTGATTGTGATGCGCTGTTCTCTTCTCCAGGTTTCAGAGCTGTTCCCTGCTCTGACTGTGGTATTACAAAAAATGCTGCTTCTCTTCTGCTGGTCCCTTTCTGCCCTTCTGCTGGTCCATGTGCAGATGATCCTCTCCTCACAACTATACTAGTGTTCTGACCAACAACATAGCACAAGTACTGTTCAGGTCTTCCACTCTGTGGGACCTGCACTCTTTTCTCTGTTCCCTCAGCAATGGCTGGGCCTCATTAATCATGGGCTCAGTCACTCAGTGTTATACTAACTTGATGTGAGGAGGACAATTCCCTCTTCAATACTCTTCACATGTGCCGGCGCATGTCTCCAACCTCATGACAAATAGAACACATATTTTTCATTTCAAGTCTCTCTCTCCTGTTTCACTCAGCATTTGGTTGCATTTTAATGCCCCAACCTAATTTCAATACTTTTTTAATGTTCACAAGAATCCCTTGAATCACTGCAATGGTACTTCTATTTTGTAACCAGGCATTCTGAGGCCCTTGGGAATAGTGCGTGTGTGTGTGTGTTTTGGGGGGCAGCCCTGTGTTCTTTAGCCTCTTCTCCTTTTAGAAAGTTCAGGGCTACTTCAGGGCTCCCATCCTAACTTGCAACCTTTTGAAAGAACATGAATGTCCACAAGGTACATTAAGAGTCAAACAAAGATGTCATTTTATGTTTTACACCATCCTTTACACCATCTTCTAGCATCTTATTTCTGTGTGGTGCTTCATACTTCACCAGCTGTTAATTAATACAGTCCCTCTGCACCACTGTTCTGAGACTCCCTTATCCTGTGCAGCTATAGTATCTCTTTATTTCTTTCCCTTCCCTTGAATGGATAGACTTCTTAGGTGCCCTGTTTCTTCTGGGGGTGGTAAAACATAATCCAAGGTCCCTGCACAGATCTATCCTCTTTGGCTGCTATCCACTACATTTTTGGTTAATGTGTTCATTCTAATTTGGAGGGCTTCTTTGCCCTTTGCAAAAGGGATTTGTACCCATTCTTGTGTCCCACACAAGACCTGCTCCACTACCTTTTTGCATGCTGGGTTCTGTGCCCCACAGTACAGGGAAAAACAAGACTTAGGTCCACAAAGGTTTATATGCCTTTGTCCCCTTCTGTCCATTAGTTCAGACTCCCTTCTGTTCTGTATTCTTTTTGTCTCTGTCTTACAAAGTTGATGTTTCTTAGGCCCTTTATTTTCTTCTCCTCCTCATCTCTTTATTTTCTCTCTCTCTCTCTCTCTCTCTCTCTCTCTCTCCTCTCTCTCTCTCTCTCTCTCCCCCCTACCCCAGCAGGGGCTTTCTCTCCAAAAAAGGCCTTCTCCACTTCATTAGTGGATCGTATATCTGTCCACCCTCAAAAAATTCTTCTTGCTTCCTCCATAACCATCTTTTCTCCCTCTCTGTCTGCAGGGAACATTTATTGGCTCCTCCCTTTAATGCTTCCTCACTTCCTTTCTGCTAGCTATCTCTCTACTCATCTCTCCAAATTCCTTTATAGTCATGTCCATAGCTGTTGAGATTGAGACAACATTCACATCTCTGGAACCCATACACATTCTTTCATCCTGTAACCACCATAAATTTGGATTATTAGATATTATTACAATTGCCTGGGTAATTCATGTTACATCACAGTTCTCTTTACTGATACGATTCAGCAATATGGGTTTATCCAGGCATTGGCCCAGTTTCCCCAGAACCAATGAATTTCTCCATATGTAATAGACTAATATCAGATTTACAGCAGAAATGAGAGTGTTGTCTTTCACATAAACATCAGCATATCTGACAACACCAGACACATCATTATGATCAATACCTAAGTCCATCTCCCTATTTAACTATAGCATGACTTTAGAATTTAACATTTAAGGCATCTCTAAATCCAATTTTTAGAGACCTCTTAACCTCAGAATAGCTCCATCCAACACGTCTTTCTTTTAATTACCAGCTAACCCCTTAACTAATCTAATGTGGGCATTGGAATGAGCAAAAGGGAAAGTCACCTTAGAAATAGGAGGTATGCCAATACCATTATTAAAGTGTGGTTTACCTGTTGGCGTGGTAGTTGAAACTATTTTAACCATTACAACATAAGATTTTTGGGGCATTTGGTCCAGCTTATCACTAATTCCCTGATCTAAATTCTCTATTAATACTGTATCTCACCCATACCTTCACTCTCTTTTTTTATTCTGTAGTCTCTACATCCTCCAAAATCCTGTTTTTCATTTTTATTTCTTCTTTTTATTATTATTTGTTACTCTGTCTCTTGACATCTCCTTTTCTTTAATGGTAACAGGATTGAATTGTAGGCCAACCACATTTCCCTCACCATTTTTTCTCTCCTTATCACTTGAATTCCTTCTCTTTCCAGAACCTCCTCTAGAATTATACTTTCACTTTTGGACCATTCTGTACTCTTAACCTCTAATTTATCCAGTCAGGTTAAGACAACATCCAATCTGGCCCCATTATTGCATTGTCTTCCTTTAAGAATGAGATTTAATTTTTAACTACCACTAATTATTCCATTATTGAAACTTTGGCTGTGTGGGAATCTTTTAATAGTTTCAAAATATTTTTTTATCTAAAAAGGACAATATTGCTCTATCCTTCTGTCTTCTTCAGCTTCCACCTGCTTATAAAGGGCTGAGGTCTGCAGCAAGCTTTTAAATCCAGTAATGGTAGTGCTTAAATCCTGCTTGACAGTATTAAGGGTGTCTCTGCAATTACCTTCTTCACTTTTATTGGAAATGATAATCTGATAAACTAACACAGGTACTGGGTTACATTCCTGATTTTTATTAGATTCTTTTTCTGGTAATTTTGCAAAGCTCTAATTATAAAGATCATAAGGAAAATCTCTCTCATCAACAGTAGTGCTTCCATCTAGAGATTTAGTAGGAGTATGTAATAAAGGGCTACATTCCAAAGACTCATGTAATTTGTTCCTCTGAGTACATCTCTGCCTATTCTCAATATTAGTTCTAGAGAGTCTTCCCCCTCTACCATTTATATTTCAGATGATTGGGTGGAGCATAGAAAACTTACCATATTGTTAGTTTTATTTGCTTTTAAATACAGAGTTATTTTAGTTAAGACTACCACTTCTAGCATTTTTATCCTTTCCTTTTTTTTGTTTTACTTTTTTGATCTTTTTGGTCTCTACCATTACTTTCTCTTGTTTTTCCCTCTGAGTTCTAGTTCATTATTCACAGTAGCACCAAGCCTAGTAATCACCTTCTATAAGGCACAGATAAATAACACAATTTAAATAGCAGAATCAATATTGTTACAATATAAATGACGGCATTCAAATATGCAGCTGCCAAATAAATCAGTAGTCCAGGTAGCCATGGGTACTTTACATGTCGTAGCTTTAAAAAGTCCTATGCTTTTGCACTGAGAAGTTGCTTACAAACAATGATCTCTCTTCAGCAGTTGCTCTTTTTCTAAAAGAGCATATTATACACAGCAAGCCTTTTTTTCCAGTAAAACCTTGTCCAGTTTATACACACTTTATGCATACCTGTAACAGATCGAGCCTCAAGAAGATGTCTTTTGAAGTAACAGGTCACCTCTGCCAGTCAAACTGGAAGACTTGACTGCTATGAGTAGTTGAAAGGCAGCGGTCTCACAAATACAGTATCGCCCATGATTTCTTCCTTCTTGATAAGTTTAAAAATCAGTCCAGCCAAACTGTTTTCATAAAATTTAATATAAAAATCAGAAGTCCTTGTCAATAGCTATTATATTTATTTACATCAGGGAGAGCAAATAAAATGGGCTTAGCACAAGCCCCAGTGGGGGGAGAACAAAGTCTGCCTCACTAAATCTCAATATTATTATATATTTAACTTAAGTAGAGGCTACTCAGGTTACTCTATAATTAGAATTTAAATGATAGTTTAACTTACATTTCCCTTAAATTCTCCTGATTTGAACTTTCACCACACTTGGTGATCACTCTATGCACTTTATCAGCTTCAGATAACACACTCCATCAGGGAACTAGGTGGCTCTATCATATACCACAAAACCACTACAAGGTGTGCATCTCTGCAGCTCTGTTCTGGCTCGGAAAAAAAAAGAAGTGCACACAATTGTTTTAGAAAAAAAAAAGAAGAATTAGACTAAGCACTACCATAAAAGTCAACTCAGAAGAACACTTTTGTGGTCTTATTAGAGCCGACAAACTGATTTAGCTCACCTGCTATTGCTCTCTCCACAATGCCTAGTTAGCAGCCATTCTCTGCTGTTTCTCCTTTGGAAATAAGTTTTAATACGCAGAGTCACAAGTGCATGTTAATGTCTCATTTGTGCTGACTTTGGTAGGAGTAATCAACCAGTGAAAGAGTAGCTCCTCAGTAGGAGCTCCAATCAGGGCTCAAGTTCCTTATATACAAAAATTCTAATTTAATAATAAATATGTTCTCCCACACTTTTCTATTAAAAATAAAATAAAAAAAGCCAAAAAGGAGGAAAAAGATACACAATTCATAAACTTGATTAAAATAAAATGAACTAAGATCTCGCTAAAGGCATTTAGGACAATTAGATTACGAAATAAGCTTCCCCATGATATTGTCTATTCAAATAGTTCCTCTATTTTTTAAAATAAATTGGATAATTTTATAAAGAATGGCTGCTTGTTGAGCCTAGACCACTGAGAAGTGGGGGGCAATCACCCATGGGCTATATGCCTACTGTTGCCCTTATAGCCAAGTATAAGACCATGTATTTACTCATATAAAATAATAGCTTTCTCCAACTGAAGCCTCATGAGTTTGGATCTTTAAAACTTTAGGACCTTAAAACTGCACAGTAGCTATATAATACAATGCCATAGCCTCTACCAAAGGGCAAGAGGGTATTGTAAGATTTTGGTAGGGCAGTTTGAGAGCTTAGCTGTCCAACTGTCTCCCAGTTTTCTTCCTCCACTGCCCCTCAGCCCCTCACAACTTCAGTCTGCTAGCCACCACCAGCTGACAAGCCAGCACAAGATTCAATCTCCTCCCCACTCTCTCTCTCTTTCTTTCTCCACACTCTCCCTTGCTCCATTCCACTTTCTCTACTCTCTCCTGTCTGCTTTCTTTGCAGTCCAGCTTTTCAACCCAGCTGTATTTTCTATGCAGGATCCTATAGGAGAACAAATAAAACACCTTCTCAAAGTAGTACCTTCAAGGTAAACCCTTAATCAAAAGAAAATATTCTAGTTCAGACACATTCATTCACAAAACTGGACTGTCTTAGTACGGTATGGGCTGCACGCCCATTGGCTCTTGCACTGTGCCAATGGGCGTGCAGCCCTACCTGGCAGTCAGTCGGGCGGGTGGCGAGGCGGAAGGCGGTGGGATGCTGCCGCCTGCCTGCTGCCGGGGAGCGGGGTGGTGGGGCTTCGTGGGTGGGTGGGTGGGACACTAGACACCAGGGATGTGTTGGGGGTTTCCTATACCATCCCGAAATTCAGGATCTACAGTCCACTGGACCACCAGGGATACGTTCGGGGAGTTATTTATTACCATCCCTGCGATCGATGTACGGTCCACTGGACCACCAGGGATACGCTTTTGGGGAGCCACATTGCTGCCCACGATCAGGCTGGTGGGGGGGAATTAAACTATGCCCTCAATCGGGCCAGTGGGGGTGGTGGGGGGGATTCTACACTGTTTTGCCCGTGATCGGGCTGCAGGGGGTGTCGGTCCCCAGACAGCTGCTGCCTGGCAGGGTGCCAGGCGCAAGTCCTCGGGGATCAGCGCACCTGCATGCTAATGGAATGCAAATGGGGCCATAATCAGATGCAAATGGCACCCCCTGCACCTTGCATGAATTATGGCCCCATTTGCATGTCACCTTTTGAATACTGGGATTTTGCGCATGGCGCAATGGTACTTGCGCCACCACAAGTTGAATGCTCCACTCTGACAACTTGCGGTGGCACAAGTTCCACTGCGCCATGCACAGTGGCTGTGGCCGGGGGGTGATATTCAAAGGAGTTGCTCAAGGGTGCAACTCCTTTGAATATTGCTCTGGACACGCCCCTGTGCAACTATTTTTGTGCAGCGCAAGGGATTGCACCACAAAATAGCGAAGTTTGAATATCCAGCCCCCTGAATATAAAGTATCCCTGACAAACCTTAACCAGGATGAAACTTTGTCTATAAATAAATGTGTTTCAAATACATCTCTATAACAGATGCTAGGCAAATGTAAAGGGGACATATGAATAATTTTAATCCAATATTTGAAAATTCTAATAATTAGCTGTGTTTTTCTTGGAGGAGTACCTATTTCTAAATGAAGGAAACTGACCAGAGGTTGATGGGGGACTTTCAAATCCTTCCTTAGGAATTATATGTATAATAATAATAATAACTTTATTTATTAAGCGCCTTTCAAGTATCAAGGTGCTTTACAGTATTTAAAACATAGTTCTTAAAACAGCAGTGTCAAAAACATAACAGGTCATCAAAAAGCCTTACTCCATAAAAACGTTTTTAGTGCCTGCTTAAAGCTTCCCATGGTCATGCATTCCCGAAGCTGATGGGGCAGAGAATTCCGAGGGTTGGGGCTGCAAACATAAAAGCACGGGCCCCAGAAGATTTCAAAGTAACCCTCGGAATCTCCAGCAACCTCTTGTCAGCTAAGCGTAGCTGTAGCACAGGGGTGTAAGGAATCAGAAGCTCTTTCAAGTAGTCGGGACCAAGTCCGTGTAAAGGCCTGTAGGTTAGTAAACCTACCTTAACGGTGATCCGCCACTGAATAGGCAGCCAGTGCAGATTGTGCAGCACTGGGGTAATATGCGATCTCCTAGATGCCCCTGTCAATAATCATGCAGTTGCATTCTGCACTAGCTGTAAGCAGTGGATATCAACCCCAGGAAGCCCTAAGTAGAGGGAGTTGCAGTAATCAAGGGGTGAGGTCACAAAGGCATTGACCAACACAGGCAGATCACTGGACGGAACAAGGTATTTGATCCTGGCAATGTTTCTGAGATGATAAAAGGCTAACTTCACAACCGCTGACACCTGATAACCAAGGGTCAACCCGTCGTCAAGCACCACTCCCAGGTCATGCACCTGTTCTGAGGTAAGGATCTGAGTGGCCCCAGGAATAAACCGGAGGGCAAATCAGTCCTCAGTATATGAAAACATTTAACATCAGCCAGTGGATTATAACCATCACACTGTATTTGACACTGAATTTTAATATTCCTACTGAATATTGCTTCTTGAGAATAATTCTAGACTTAATACGATCTGTGACAACCAACTTTTTTTACTGGTAGTCCGAATGATTTTGTCAACCACTTATTTACTTTTAGTAGAAGTGTGGGAGACAGAATGGGTATACCATCACTACGGCGACATCTTTACCACAACCAACACTACAGCGACAACAGCGCCAGGTTGCTGTAGTGTCAGCACAGGTCCCCAGCACTGCTTTCTGGGGGTATTGCACCCCCTCCCCAAAGCAACTCTGACTCAGAGTTGATTAATTAAGTAGTGGGAGGTGCGGGGGGGGCAGAGCCCCATGCATGTGGGGTTCAGGGGCAAAGCCCCCAAAGAAAACTCAGTCCAAAGTGACTCCCTATGCATAAAGGAGTCACAGTAACATAGGTCAACAACTAAATTGTTGACCGACTATCATAGATCTGCCAGAATGCACTACTCAACTGTGACAAAAAACCTATCCTATTTTGAAGATTTTAGTAGCTCCAGCAAAATCTTAACATGTGTTTAAACCTTCACTGTAGAGGCCTTCTGTAAATCATGTAAATACCAGAATGTTATGGTTGTATTTGATCTACCAATGTTTAGTAATAAATTAGTTATTTTTCTAAAGACTGAAGTAACTGGTTGTTTGTGACTGCATGTCTGAGGGAAGGGTACCTAGATAGAGGGGTTCATAGGAAAAATCTCTAAGGGGGGGAGTAGAGTGTGTCCTACCCAGAGCAGAGACCCTTACTATGGGGAGTCTAAAAGGAGAAGGTGGAGGGAAAAGGGTCATCACAACACCGGGGTCTGCACGCTTGCTGAAGGGGAGACCTCAGCAGCAGTGATGCTAGTCCAGATGGTCTCTGTGGCAAAGGTCTGAGAGAGCAAGACAGAGAGAGAGAGACAGAGAGAGGCCCACTGGGGACTATTGAGTGCTCTGATCATACACCATCTTAACAAACCCCCAAAACACAGTCTTAAATACACAAAGTCTTTAACAACTTGTTATCTGTAGCTCCCCATATACCAGATATATCCTGGATTTGTAATATCAACAACTGTAACATTAGATGTTATCAATATTATTTGTAAACCCCAACTACTGGTAAGAAAACAAAACATTTTTAACATTCTCTGTAGAGCTACTTGGGATGTGTATATTAGAATTTAATCATCTACATAGAGGAGCAAGGGAATTCTAGTGTAAAGTATCTTTATTATGGGCCTACTATTTTTTCATACTTATATTTTAATCATTCTATAAAGTAATGTTACAGACAGTAGTAACCCTGCTATTCACAGCAGCCACAATCTGTAAAAGGATATTAAAGTCCAATACACTGGAGGAGGAAAAATATAAAAACTAAAAATGAGACATATATTACCTGTTAGACAAAGTGAAAACAGAAACTTCAAAATCAGGGCCCTATTCACAAAACTTTGCACAGGTGCAAACCTAGGTTTACGTGGGCAAACCGAGTTTTGTGCTGAGCTGCTATTCACAGAAGCACCATTGCACACTCAAACTGGGTTTGTGCTTGGGCAAAGTGTGGAGGGGGCACAATGCAAATGAGGGGGAGAGGACCTGAGTATCAGCGTGGTCCAATTCACCGAGCAGTTGCTCTGCACAAGGGTCTTTTGTATGGTTCCTTTACATTAAGCAAATACTGCTGAATGAGACCCTGCCTTAATTCCATGAAACCCTAGTGGCTGGTGGAAGTACTGCAGTGACCCCATGCTCGACACTCAGCACAAAAGTCCCTGGTGTCCAGTGGTCCCTCCCCCTCCTGATCCCTCACCTGATGTATGACAATGTTTTCCCTGGTGTTTAGTGGCCCTTCCCCTCACCCAATCCCTTGTCTGATGTGTGATAACTGTTTCTCTGGTCTCCAGTGATCCCACACCTTCCAACTGCACCCATGACCAATAATACAGAAACATTTCCCTGGTGACCAGTGGTCCCTCTCCCCACCCACACCCATGCCCGACAATAATGAAATGTTTCCCTGGTGTCCAGTGGTCTCTCCCCCCACCCAATGCCCTGCCTGATGTATAAAAACTTTTTCTGTGGTGTCTAGGGGATCATTCCACCATCCAATCCTTGTCCCATATTTGACACCCCCTCCAAAATACAGCTCTGGTCCGGTTCCCATACAGCGATCATCATCCCCCTCACTCCTGCGGCACTCACAACCCAGCCCCCGGTCTTCCTTACCTGACCATCAAGCGCTACGGTTGGTGGATGTGATGACACAGTGATCATTGCTCCGACATTCAGTGCTGGTTTAGTTACCATAGCACGACAACCCATTTTCATGGGCGCGGTCAGTGGACAGTAAGTGACACAGCCTCCACACCACCCTCGACTGCTCACTGTCTCACAGGAAAAGGAACATGCTGCTTATTTATAGTGCCCACCCTATAAATAAGCAGTGCACTCCTGCTTCTGTCAGAGTGGGCAGCAGAGATGAAGTGTGGGGGCTATGTCACTTACCGTCCCACTGACCGCAGTACATATGTTCAGGTAAGGGAGGCTGGGGGTGGGTTGTCAGTGCTGTGGGGGACCACAAACCAGCAATGAGGGATGGGCTGGGGGGCAATGATCACTGTACAGGAAAGGGGCTGGGGCTGTGTTTTTGGGGGATTGTCAAACCAGGGACAGGGATTGGATGAGAGAAAGGTCCACTAGACACCAGGAAAAATGTTTTCATACATTGGGCAGGACATCGGGTAGGTGGAGGGATCACTGGACACCAGGGAAACATTTCATTATTATCAGGCATGGGTGTGGGTGGCACCACTGGACACCAGGGAAATGTTTTGTTATTATCATGCATAAGATTGGGTGTGGGGAGGGACTACTGGACACCAGGGAGACTCTATATTGAAAATCAGGGTGGCATCAGGTGGTGGGTGGGACCTCTAGACACCAGGAAAACATATCGGTTTACTTTGAGAGAGAGCATAGCAGGGAGAGGGACCACTAGACAACAGGGACACAGGGCTGAATATGGGGAAGGGTCTGAAGGGGCACACTGTGCTCTGGCACAGCCTATGTAAATGGGCCCATAATGGGCATGCAAATGGTCACATAGTGCCTTGCATGCCCTATGGATTCATTTACATGGCTGCTTTTGTGAACTGGAAGTAGTGCACCTGCGCTATTCATTATGGAGCCATACTCCTGGCTCCACATCAGGGTGACTCTGATGAGGTTAGTGCTAGTGTTGATAAACGTCTTTACTGTTAACGTAGTAAAGAAAGCAAACAGCAATATTTCAGTCTTATCTGAAAGCAGACATTGCTATTTGAGTCCCACTACCAGCCTGCATCAGTATGGACATTTCTTGTTCTGAGGGAGTTGGCAATTCTCCTTCCACATCCTATATTTTATTGAATTGGGCACAAAGGAAAGCAGCAAGCTGATCTATTTCAAAAATATTTATTTTTTTGCCCTTATGCAGAATCCAAACTATAGCTGGTGCCAACAACTGGAACTGTACACCGTTTTCAAGGACAACTTGAAGATATGAGAGAAACTTTTTCTAGGTGCTGCTGGGCAGAGAAAGCAAAATTTGGGAAAACACTTAAAAAATGTACCTTGCATATCAAAGTTCCTTTGATCTGAGAGAGTTTGAGTATCAAATCCCTGTTAGACTTGAACACAAGAGAAATAAATATAGTCACTTCGGATTCCAGGCCTATCTGGTTACTTTCTTGGGTGGAGACTTGAAAATTGTCAGACTGAATGTTTGCTTTCCTTTTAAGTACTCTGAATGCTTTAATGAGAAATGGTAAGTTGCCAGCTGGCAGATACTGAAACAAACATATCTTTAACAAGGTCTCCTGCAGATTTGAACTCTTAGCCTAATTTTGACTGACAGTCCAACAATCCTAAGATTCTTAAAGCATATCTGATTTTCAAGCAATTACATTTTTAGAATGCAATTGTAGTAATCTTTTTACAAGTCCAAAATGTGTTACTTACTCTGCTTAATCTTCTCAGAGGCAAGAGCAATGTTATCCATGTTTTTGTAGCAACCTGTTTTTAATCATAGAAATGCTCTTCCTATTTGCTGTAGCATCTTGCTGTAATCGACCTGGGAGCTTAGCTCTTCAAATTTGTGACTGAAATGCTGAAGTCAGTCCAGTTTCTTGTCAATGGAATTCCCCATAGATTCAGTTGTGTGACGTTTACTTTGTTGAGGCTGCTGCAGAATATCCCAGCCAAAGAAATCCCTTCTGGCTGTATTCATTGGCTGAGTCACAGCTGCTTGTGCTAGCAATGGTTTGACTGCTGGTTGATCAATTTTTTGTGACATACCGTGTGGGCTGCATGGGTTATTTGCATGTTGTAGACTGACTTTTGTTTCAAAAAGATACCTTCTGTAGCTTCCTTACTTGGCTGATTCATGATCTTGTCAGTGAGGGATTTCATTGCAGGAGAACTGCAGAGATAGTAGCCGAGGTCTTCTGAGTTTCCCAAACCAACTCCGTCTTTCCTCTGACCACTGGAGCTTACAGCTAGTCGAAAGTATTTTTCTAAGAAGGGTTGTCATAAAGGGCAGCCCCCATTGTTCCGAGCCATGGACCCAGAAGGAGCTAAGGAGACAGGTGAGGAGGGGGACAGGGGGTAGAGTTTAGAGAGGTCAGAAGGAGGGAGGCATGTCCCATGAGTAAAGAGAATGACATCAGGAGGGGAAGGGGATAATGGGTGAATGGGAGGGCAGGGAGGCATGGCCGGGGAGAGGCAAGTAAGAGTGCAAAAGAGCTGGCATAGAGGAGCTCTTCCACTTTTTTTGCTAGGCTGGAAACCTTTTTTTCAAGTCTAGCACATCAGTCGGAGAGTTCCTGGGAAAATAAGGTAATGAGAACAATTTGTTATTAGAATTTACAACGTAGGGTATTTAGTTTGGTTGAATTATTCGAAGAGCAATGCATGTGTGTAAGATAAGAATAGTTTGAGAGCAGGATTGTTGGTTGCTGTAGAGAGCACATGTTTAAAGAATGAATAAAAGTTAAAAAGATGATTTTCAGTGATAAACTGACAAATGATGTGAGTTTTAAAAAATGTTTTGCTGAGGTACGCGATATAACTGTAGCGAGTAATGACGCTGTAGAGACGGACAATGTGGACACAGGACTAGGCCAAGATATGTATGTCACAAGTGTAGTAATGAATTGTGTGGGATTAGACATCTGGCTACTAAAGTATGCATTATAGTGGGAGCTAGTAAAGGCAGCAAAGAGTCAAACTGCTGAGGGACAGGTATAGGCTGATGGGGGAAGAGCTGGAATGGCCTTGCAAGGGCCTAGGGCCACATGGAATAAGCAATGGAATGGAATGGACTGGGCATGTTGTATAAGAGACAAGCCATGTGGCGAAGGAACGCTGCTAGCGTGGTTTGGGTAGGCCCAGAGCAGGGTGGTTTTTACAAGAGAATCCGTAACGTTTTTGTTGAAAAAAGCTCAGCACGGAAGCTCGACCCAGCATGGGAGCAGGCCATGTGGAGGTTTCAGAAAACAGATGTAGTGGTCAGGCGAGATGGTATAGGCCTGAGAGTGGCAAACGGGCCTCCACAAGGTGAATAGCACCTAAAAAAGAAAGTGGGAGCCGAGAAGAAAACGTGTTTTTTGTTGCAGATGGGTAGAGCGATATAGATCCAGATCACAGTTTGGAGCAAGGGAAGAAGGCTCGGCATGTACATGAGGAGGGGGAGGAAGTCCACAGCTTGGGCCAAGAGTGAGTGGGTGGATTCAGAAGATGAAAAAAGGGGGAAGAAGGGCATAAGGGAGAATGGGGAGAGGAAGTGTGATTTGGCAGATTTATTTAGCTGAATTGCTGCATCGGAAACAGGTTGGGGGCGGTGAAGACAGCAGATTTAGGATTGTGGGGCCATTGAAGACTGGTGTGAGAACAGCCAGGGGACCATCGGTACAGTTTACAGCCAATGGTCAGATGCCACTCGGGCCAACGCGGTGGCCACCAAAAATTTTGGGTGGAGATACACACGCAGGGCATCTGACATCATAGTACACTGCATGGCAAGGTATTTTATGTGCAGGTCAGCCACCAACTACAACAGGAGCACACAGAGCAGACGCCGTCTTGAAAAAATGAGCGCACAGGTGGTTGCCATTTTAGAGCATGATAGATGAGCATGGCCACCATTTTGAGCCATTTTTTGAGCCAACAGTTATTGCATGGAAATAGGTGCTTGGGAGGATGGGGGGGCAGTTTTTTTGGTTATAATAAAAACCACCCTAGAAAAAATAGGGAAAGAAAACAGGTATTGGAAAAGAGAGTTTTTAGTGGTGCAAATGATAAAGATGGGGGTCAGGGGTTTGTTTAAAAAAAAAAAAGGCAAGCAAATCACCCCAAGCAATGACAAAAGAAATTGCAAAAGAGCACCTGCTCACTTGCGGTGCATGCACACAGGCACTTGTGTATATCTACAAGGACAAAATAAGACAAAGCAGGTGACAGTATGATTTTTCTCACTAGCAGGTGTGGAATGGACATACGAGGATCCAGGTCAATGAAAGCAGACACCATGAAAATGATTATGGACCTGGTGGACAGGGCCTACAAGCTCCTGGATGCCGTGGATGATGCAGAGAGGGTGGATGGACCACCACAGAAAGAGAAAGCAAGAGGAAAAGGGCTGGGTGGTGCAGGAGAAAAAGGGAAGGGAACAGGAGCCTTGGCTCCAAAATGCCACAGAAAAAGTTCTCCGGGGTGACAGCTGGCAAACTATTTGATCCCCGACCCAGTACCTTCACCGGGTCCAGGGGTGCTGACTCCTAGTCCAGAACCCAATTTGAGACAGGAAGTAGGCTACACCCAGGACTGGTGCCCATCCTCCCCATAACAGACCCATCCCCACCCTTGGCACCACAACCAAGAGGGGGTCCAGCTGGACCAGAGACCAGGCCTAACCCACAGGCCTTGATACCCGGACCACAGGATGGAATAGAGCTGGGAGACAGGCCAGTCCCAGGACCAGCAAAGGAACCACACAAGGAACCAGGCACGGTGTTGACACTGAAGATCATCGTGAAAGAATACATAGAGCAATTATTGTTGGGCATCAGGTGATGGTATTAAAAAGTTGCAGAATGTGTTAGATGAGTTGGAAAAAGTTAAGGCAGAGGAGAAACGTACAGTAGAAAAGCAAAAAGAAATAGGGGAACAGAAGAAAGAGGGAGGGGGGTTATGAATAGGGGATCATGTGCCAGTCGCAATGAAGGAAAAAATTTGGAAGGGAGAGTTTGTGGACATTTTTGCCTTGGTGGACACAAAGACATCAGAACTGTATGAATAGAAATAGAGCTTTAGCAAAAGAGAACTAGCAGCAGCAGTGGTGCTAGTGAAGAAAGGGGAGGAACAGAAAGGGCCCACATACAAAGGGAAAACGTGGGAAGCGTGGACTTTAGGTTTCACATACTACAGCGCCATAGCACAAGAGAAGAAGCCAGAGCTAGGGATTCCATTGTTGTCATACTCCTTAATTATTAGAAAAGTGTATAAGATGATGGGGGGTACGAATTAGTTGCAGTACGATGAAAAGTTCAGGACCTGGATGGCTAGTTATGGAGAGGACTGTCAGTGGGATTCCTGGCACAATGATTTGCAGTGGGAAACTGTGACAGTTGCAGGAGGGGCAGGGGGGAATGGCAAAAGGGAGGTGCGCAATACCAAAAATGTTGTTGGGGATACAATAGGGTGCACTGTTCCTTCCCCCATTGCAGATTTAGACATGCATGTTCAAAATGAGGGGGTGCACACTCAGCCTCTCGGTGTAGGTCATACAGGGATGTTAACTCAGGGGGTGGACAGGGAAACTATTCCTTTTGGGAGGAACAGAGAGGGACACACTGGGACAGTGCTGGGTGGGGAAGGGGGTATGCTGGGGGAGAGGTTACCACCAGGGAGGAAAATTAGATGTGTTTTTCCTTGGTCAAGACCCCAATTAAAGGAAAATTTTAGAGCAATGGATGAAGGGGTGTCCGGATACAGAGGCCAGTTTAGACTTGGTAGAAGGTTTTCAGAAGGGTTTTAATTCACATTACGGGGGTTTCAGACATAGGCCAACAATTTGAAATCAGTACAGGGGAAAGAAGAGCTCCTGAAAGAAAAAATTGGGAAAGAAAAGGAGGCAGGCAGAGTCGAAGGCCCCTTCAAGGAGTCCGCATTCCCACACCTATGTGTGTCCCCATTGGGCTTGGTGTCTAAGAAGCAGGAAGGGGAATACCGGGTGATACACCACCTGTCCTACCCAGAAAAGGGATTGGTCAATGAGTTTATAGCACAGGAGGATAACAAGGTTTCCTACGGGACCTTGGAGAATGCGGTGGACATCATCAGGGCAAGAAATACAGTGTGGCTAGCAAAGACTGACATCAAGTTCGCATTTCGACTGCTGCCAGTTCGGAGGGATGATTGGGAACTGCTGGGTTTTCAGATCAATGGAGAGTATTATTTTGACAAAGCCATGCCAATGGGGTGTTCAGTGGCGTGTGCAATGTTAGAGAGGTTCAGCACCTGGTTACAGTGGATATTTAAAGTCAGGTATGGACACAGTACAGTAGTCCATTACCTGGGCGATTTCCTGTTTATAGGAGAAGGGAGAGAGGGAGTACAGGTGATGTTGAAGGATTTTCAGGAATTGTGTGGGGAGCTGGGAGTGCCATTGGCTGCAGAGAAAACAGAAGGGCCTAACAGATGTTTAGAATTTCTAGGCATAGAAGTAGATGCAGAGCAGGGGATGCTCTGCCTGCCAAGCCAGAAAGTGATCAAACTGAGGAGATTGTTGTCAGAGGTAGGAAAAAGGAAAAGAGCACCCTTAATCATAGTTTAGCAATTACTGGATCATTTGAATTTTGCTTGTAGGGCAATTGGGCGAGGATGTGCATTTACACAATGGCTGGCAAGGGCTATGTCAGATGGTTCAAAGCCATACCACTGGGTTAATCTTGGGGGGAATCAAGGATGATTTAAAGGTTTGGGAGCAATTTATAAACACATACAATGGGATAGCCATCTGGCAGGAGGAATGGCTATTCAGTACTGATCTGGAACTTTACACGGATGTGTCAGGAGGGTACAGTGTGGGGGTCTACTTCCGAGGGAAGTGGGTGGCAGAACCATGGCCACAGGAATGGGTGGAGAGAGGGCTGACAAAAGATAGTACATTTTTGGAGACATTCTCGATTTGAGCTGTGACGAAAATGTGGGGAAAATGGCTGGAGAACCAGCGGGTTACATTTTTATGTGACAACAAGGCGGCAGTTGATGTGCTGAACAACAGAGGGTCAAAATCTAAGTTAGTGCTGCACGTTTTGCAGCAGTTGGTGTTACAAGGGCTGAAACTCCATATGAGTTTTCAGGCTAGGCACATTGCGGGAGGCAGGAACACCATAGCTGACAGCCTCTCCTACCTACAGATGGAGAGGTTCCAGGCACTAGCACCCAGTGCAGCCCCAACAGGAGAGAAGATCCCAGAGGAGTTGTGGGAGATTGGTTGGATGTAGCGGAATACCTCTTTCCCAACTCGAGGGTGGTCAACACTCTGAAAGCTTATGAGAGTTCATGGAAGGCTTTCCAGGCTTTCAGAACACACCATGCCATGGAGGTAAGTGGGGCAGTTACAGAGGCACAGATGGGTAGGTTCATGGTAGTAAGTTGGCAGGAAGGGTTGGCCTTCGCCACCATGGGGGTACATCTAGCTGCCATGGGATGGGTGTGCCTGATGAAAGGTTGGGGTGAACCATACAAAAGCACCCTGGTAAAAAGAATGATGATGGGGTGGCAGAGGGTAAAAGGGAGTGGACGAGATAGGAGAGAGCCAATATCAGAGCAACTATTGGGAAAGGTAATGGCAACATTATCAGAGACTTGCTGCGCTCCGTATGAGGGAGTACTATTCAAGGCCTTGTTTGCTGTGCTCCATAAGGGAGCATTCTGAGTGTCAGAGATGGTGGGGCCAGCAAAACCCACCACAGGAAGGGGATTACAATATGAAGACGTACACTGGGAAGGGGAGACTGTTTTGCTGGGTATGTCAAAATCAAAGATGGACCAGACGGGAAAGGGCTGCTGGGTCAAATTGGAGCCCATTTCAAATGCGGACATCTGCCCATGCTGGCAGATAAAGGAATACCAGAGGATTAGACCGAAGCGAAGGGGTCTATTTTTTATACATGAGAATGGAAAGGAGGTAAAAGTTAGTCAAGTGTCAGGAGTGCTAAAATGGAGCATCAAAAAATTGGGTGAGAACCCAGATAGATTCTCGTCTCACTCATTTCATATTGGGGCAGCTTCAGAAGTGGCAATATGGGGGATGCAAGGGGATGGCATAAAGGCCATAGGATGATAGACATCTGATTGCTATTAAAAATACATCAGACATGCAATGCATTAACCCTGTCATTTTTATTTCTCCCCAACAGGAACTGTGGAAAGAGAGGGGATGGCGAGGGGGTGGGGAGCAGAGGAACAAAAGGGGTGTTTGGGAGAAAAGAAAATGACAGACCGTTAAAACATTCTCTAATGTATGTGATATAGATACAAAGCACAGAAAGGACATTTGGATTGTGGGGCACTCATACATTTATTGGGCGGAAAGGGAGGAGGCACAGAAGCCAGGTGGAAAGCAGCTGGGTGTGGACCACAGCACAATATGGATCACTTGGAAAGGAATACGAGGTATGAGATGGGGGCAGCTTCTTCCCTTACTAATGGAGATGAGGAAGAACAATAAGGACCCAGACCTCCTCATAATACATTTAGGGGGAAATGATGTAGGACATGGACCATGGCTGGACATTTTTAATAACGTACAAAGTGATATCAGGATTTTGAAGGCATGGTGGCCAAAGATCATGATTATGTGGTCGGAGATGGTACCACGGAGGGTGTGGAGACAAGCCAGACAGCATAAAGCTATAGAAAAAGTCAGGAGGTGAATGAACAGTAGAGTAGGAAGGTGCGTACTGGAAAATGGGGGAAAAACTATACGGCATGATGAAGTGGAGGAGAGGATACCAGGACTATACAGGCCACAAGGGGTGCATTTATCCACCATGGGCAACCACAGATTTATCACCAAGCTAGGTAGAGGCATGGACCAGTGGTTAAAAAAAGGTAACTTAAAAGGGTGAAAAAGAAAGGGGGGAAGCCTGCCATCCAATGCAAACTGGAGGAAAGCTAGTGGAAAGAAGGAAGGAAATATTGGATAAGGAAAAGGGGGGGGGGACAGGGGATGGGGAGAAGCAAAAACTGGAAACATAAAATTGAAAAAGGTGAAGGGGTATGGACACCCTGGTAAGTTGAAAAAGAAAGGGGGAGCAGAATTGGACCTGCCCAGAAAAAGAAGGAAGTTATAAGACCAGCTCGGGTTTACACCCAGGAATAGAAGGAAGGGAACAAGACCCCATAGGTTTCAACACCTGGGGGTGAGAAACAAGTTAAGGAAAAGCAAAACATAAACAAGTATAAGGAGAGGACAAGAATCAGTGAAAAGGAGTAAGATTTGAATGTGTCAAAAAGTATGGACATAAAAAGAGGAATTAAAAGGAACTCAATATTGTATATGTTTGTATATAGTTATACATCATGTGATGATGTTAATAAAAGGTATTGCCGAATGAGCAGCCAAATCTACAATACTGAGAGTGTGTCTCTTTCATGGGGGAAAGGATCTGGAACAATGGACGAATTCTAGGTGATGTATACTTCTCCAAAGAAGTACTAAAGCAGTCCTTAGACATCTCTGACATCAGTGTAAACTCCTACCAATGTAAAACTTGCTTAGAAATATTTTATTGATCAGAGTTACAAAAGCATTCAGAGAGCACAACAATAGCATGTCTGTTTCAGATGACCATCCTCCCTCCCCTCAGGCCTCCTATTTTTAATAATAATTTTTTTTTTATAAATTCTCTTTCTTTCCTTCAAATATATCCCCCAAAACTGCTGATCAGAGGGGTTTTTTAACATTAAGATGGTAAATCATATACACTCTTTTTTCACTGTACAGCATTCTTTATCAAACCAAGGAGCAGACTGTTTTCCACAATAAAAACACACTGTCTTATGTAACAAATAAGAAATAGCATTACAAACAACCTCCACTAAATAATCAAGAGAATCTGAAACAGGCTGATTTAAGATACTGGAAATGGCCTTAATAGCAAAGTTCGAAGAACACAATTTAGTTTCAAGCTTATGTAATAAATTACTGTCCCAGCCTAACTTTTTCCTAACTGCAATCAAAGCCTCTGAGTTATCATGTATTTGTTAACTAGAGAGGGAATTTTTGATTGCATTAGTAACTCAAGAGGAAAATAATCACTCTGTATTCTATTCTAAATTGAACATTTTGAAAATAGAGAATTACAGTACATACTAGGTCTGTAATAACATAATCAGTTACCAAGACCAAATGTTTAGCTGTAGAATAATAGGTCAGACCACAGGGACACTCAACTGTTTGACGTAATTAGTCCCATTTCAGTAAAGAAAGTAAGAAACTGCAGGCCTTGTCGGTTACTCATAAATCCTTTGAGACTCTAAGGGGTGATGCCATGTACAGAATAATGATAATAATCAGACTCTACATTATCAAAACTGTTTCCCTCCATTAGGATTACAGTCTTAAAGTTAAAATAAAAAACTAAGAAACTAAGGAGTTCTGCCTGTTTTAAAGGTAGGCCCATTTGGTCCAGGCCCCTGACCAAGGTGACTCAGTGGGCTGAGCAGAAGAGGGTGGGGTGGGGGTAGGTATCAGAACAAAGGGGAGGGAGGGAGGGAGGAAAGGGAAAAAAGAAACAGAATGACCTCACTAGGAGGAGCGGAGCTAGAAATCAAGGAAAGTAAGGGACTGGGTAAGAGAAAGAGAGAGGTGGGGACAGGGATTTAAAAGGGACTGCTCCAAGCAACCTCCCTCACAATTTTGCTGGCTAGTGCACATCAGTCAGCATATTTTGAGAGAGACTTTTCTTGTTCCAGAACATTTTGTTCCAGTATTTTTGTTCCAGATCCATTGGTGAGACTATCTGGGTACTTTTTAGTTGGTAAGTATTCAGCCAGCATTATACCAGGAGGAAGCACCAAGGGATGTCAACAGTGAAAAAATGCCGACCTCCCGCACAGTGACAGCACAACACAGATGCAGGTATTGTGCCGCCATTCATCAAATGTTTTCTGTGGGGGGGCTGTGCCCCCCACACTCTCCATGCAGGGGTCTCTGCCCCCCCGCACCACCCGGACTTTAGGATTATCAACTCCAGGTCGGAGTTGGTCCGGAGATGGGGCAGAACACTGGTGGAAAGTGAAACATGAAAAAAGGACCATTACAGCGATTGTCACCGTAATGGTCTTTTTTCGTGTTTCACCATCGAGGTTGTTGACCTGAAGGGGTGCACCATACTAGGAGATAGCCATTTTTGTATGAAGGCACCAGATATGTTTAAATGTTAAAAGTGAGTTACCTTAGGTTAAAGAATTTGGCGGGCCTACCAGGGTCGGACTGGCCCACCTGGATACCTGGAAATTTCCAGGTGGGCCCCCTCAGTTGGGTAAGTGGTTACCTTGCGAACACTGAAAACTTTTGCATTTATCTTCTTTTTTCTATTTAAATGGGATATCTGGTACACTGTTGATAGATGTAAGATGCAAACACAGAGCTAGTGTATCAGATTAAAGTGGAATATTAATATGAGTGTGTCAAGCAGGGCCCTCCGCTATTGATTTTCCAGGTGGGCCCTTGTATCTTCTTTCCAGGTGGTCCCTCTGTACCCCAGTCCGACCCTGGGGCCTACTGATACAATGAGGAATGCAAAGTGGGGGCTGCTGTGCTGAGAGAATGGTAGAAAAATATGTTTATTGCAGTGGAGGCAAGCAAGAACACAAGTTAAACAGTAGCCACTGCTGGAAAGTTTTTTGTGCAAATATGCTGTTGGTTTCATTTGCGTGCAGTGCAGTATGCAAGTGATATGTTTTTGCTGGTGTGATCATGTGGCAGTATGTGGGTGGAGAGGGAGAGAGAGACACAGAATGCCCTCACAAGTTTTGGCCATTTTGAGCCCCTGAGCCACTTTAGACAGAAATAGGTTTTACAAAAGGATGAGGCCTAGCGAGTCGGGGGCAGGTCAGGTGCCAAGGACAACATCAGGAACCACAGGTCATGGTAGGCAGTGCTGTAGTTGCACCTAGTCAGCCATGTTTAACTAGTAGGCAGGGTTTTTTGTGGTAAGGCTGGCCAGGAGCAGATTGAGGTGCACTGAGGCTGGTAGCAACATGGCTGTGGGTATATAAAAAAAAAACATACAAACACTAGGCAGGTTTTGAGTTTGGGAGTTTGGAGAAATGGGATCCAAAGGGCTGGATGCAGCATGTGTTTTTGGAGTGTATGACAAAAGGGGATGATTTGGGATTGTGGGCGCAGTATGGCGCAAGAACGACAGGGTCAGAGCACTGGCGAGAGGGAAAGTGTCTGGCAGCATAGGTGGATCACTGGGCTTCTTCTCTCAGATCCTGCATGCATTTTTTTTATGTTTGCCACCTGATGATGTGTAGGAGAGGCTGTAATAAAACTGGATAACTGGTGATATGCATCCAGGAGGGAGCGAGCTGAAGTTTGGTTTATTAAAAAAAAAAACACAGGCAGGACGATGATTTGGCAAGCACTGTAGGGGCACCAGGGTGGCTCATGTGGTCAGCAATTCTTGGAGCATGAGTGGCCCATGTGGCTGGCTGCCATTTTAGATAGGTGGGTGGCCCAAGTTGGCAGCTGCCATTTTGGATCAGCAGGCAGACAGTGTGGTGGCTGCCATTTTAGAATGTCAGGTGGACCACATGTCAACCACCATTTTAAATCACAAGCATACCATATGCCGGCCTGGTGGCACTGAGGGTTGAGGCACTGGATGCCACACTTCACGCCATGCCAGAGACCCAGGTTTGGGAATGGACTTGGGCCACCAGGGGTTGGCTGGGGAGAGGAAGGATCGAGCATCCCATGACTGCTCTCCTTCCTCTTGGGAGGGTTGGGGCACTGCAGCACACTGTAGCGGTGACTGGTGGAGGCCAGTAGCAATACAGCAGTGAGCAGTAGAATAGGGTGAGAGCACGGTGGGCATCGGCATGTATGTACCTGGATGCCATTGCATGTCCAGTTCTCTGGGGCAATAAAAACCAGGGTGGAAAATGGTGGAGCATGATCTCAGTGGTTGATGGCCACACCTGGCACCCCCAGTACCTGAAAGGATCCTGGATACAGAGCGACATGAGCAATAATGGCCAGCTCTGTGGGGGTGCCAGACCGGGCCCAGGGGGTGAGGGTATCAGCGGCAGGAGGATTGCGGGGATCTACTCCATGGAGGAGGAGGAGGAGGATAAAAAATAGAAAGAATATAAAAAAAAGCAGACCAGGTGGTGGCTGCCATGTTTGAATCACGGGTGGACCGCCTGAATGCCACCATTTTAGACCTGCAGGTGGACCACATGATGGCTACTATACTGGAATCGCGTACAGGGGAAGTACAAAAAACAACAGGGGGTTTACTTGACTAATGATAGAAAATCAATGGATGTGTTTACCAATGATAGGGTAAAGAATAATGAAATTTGTTTATAGATAGAAATTTTATGCTGCTGATTGGTATTCCTATTGATGCAGTTATGAATCTAACAGATTACTAGGTTCCCATTCTTTATAAATTGTTTGACTATATTACAACATTTGGAGTAATCCTGGACTCCTGAACAGAATCAATAATTATTCCTCTACTCAAGAAAGGAAAGAGACAAGATCCAGCATGCTATAGACTGATTAGCCTAACTGATATAAACCAAAAAAATATTCACTTGAAAACAGAATAATTGTGGCCAATAGGAATGCTGCATGGCTCTGTAGCTATGCATAAATGGCAGCGCAGGCCCAGAGGGCATGCGCTGTCTCAGATGCATATTGTTATGCAGAAATGGGCAAGTTGGTGGGACCATGGGGCCCTCTCCCACCAGAGTGGCTATTATTATAGGGATGCGGTCGCACCCCTATATTTAGTGTTATGAAGCCACTTCTATGTTAAACTCAAAATTTTGTGCGTTAATACCTTTGGACCCATTCAATGGATTTGCAAGAAATTTGGTATGTACAGTGGGGCATGGTAGATCTCTTGATTTGACAAATTTAGTTTCGGTTGGATTTATGGTCTTTGCAAACGAAAATGCTGAAAAATGCAAAATTATCCAGTTTTGGAGGCAGTTTTGGGGATATTTTCCATGATGCTGCGCAGCTGTTGTGTGGTGTGTCACTCTGCAACATGGCTCATTTGAAAATGCTTCACTGGCCAAACATGCTGCTTTTCATCTGGTGAAAAAATATTGAGGCATTCAAAAGTTATAGCACTTTTAAAGAGCCACTGACACCAAAAGTACTACATTGCAGAATCCAAATAAGCATACTCCCAGTAAATCTCATACCAAAAACTAGATTTTTACGTTACTTGGTTCTAAAGTTATTAGCCATTTTGTAACTTTGATTGCACTACCTGTGCAATAAAAGCAGGTGTCAGTAAAAAGCTGCTAATGATGTCATGTAGGGAGCTCAAAGTCTAGTGATGACTGTCAGCAAGCTTATAAGACCCATTTCTCCAAGGTTGTGAAGATCATGTGCAATGGTTTTCACAAGTAAAACAGACAGCACCAGTCAGTAAACATTTCTATAAATATTATATATGTTCCAGGTTTTGTAACAAAGTTGATAAAATTGTATTATTTAATGCTGTTTTTGTGTGCTCCATTTCACCAGGGTTGCTGGATACTAAGTCAGCATGCCTCCAGACTGCTGAAACCAGTTGGAGTGCTACTAATTTTACTGCTGTTTATCATTGTCTGCTTTGCAATATGTTTTAATAGGGACCTTATATGTGTTAATTCCTACTAGGGGTGGAAGTGTTAGCTCTGGTAAAATGATCATTGTAATTTAGAATAGAACATAAATGAGTCTGCCCCACCCCCATTAACAAGGAGATGGGATAATTGTTTTAAATTGCCATTCTTAGAAGTTGCTTCAATTGATTGATAGGTGTGAATGAGCTTAGCCTTTCATCAGAAACATATTCAGTCTGCAAACCTTACAGTGTGCTATGATCCAGCATTCAGCAAAAGGACCACAATAAAAAGGCATCCAGACAAAATATTGTCAGTTTTGTTACAAAGTCTGAAACACAACATTTTTAAAGCAATGTCTACTAACTCATGCTGCCTGTTTTACTTATGAAAACCATTGCACATGATCTTTACAGTTTTAGAGAAACAGGTCCTATAAGCTTGCTGACATGGAAGAATAAACTGTAAGGTCCCTAGATGACATCAGCAGCAGCTCTTCACTGGAACAGGCTTTCTTTGAACAGGTAGTGAAATCAGGGTTACAAAATGGCTAAGAACTTTAAAATGAAGTAAAACAGAAATCTACTTTTTGGTATGAGATTTACTGTGGAAATGCTTATTCTAATTCTGCAATGTAGCACTTTTGGCCAGATGGCATCAGCAGCTCTTTAAGTTCCCATTATAAGTCAATGGGAAAATTTATATGGTTATTTTGCAAACAAAGAATTGGGTTTTGGCCATCTGGTCCCTCCTCACAATCAAAGAATTTGCAGGTGAATTGGATACAAATCAATAACAAAATAGATGAAGCAGACAGGCAGGATTTATATACAAATATTCCACGACAGACCAATGTTTTGTGTTACCACATTTAATACACAAATATACAAAAATTAAAGGACAAAAACTTTTCTGCCTGTTTATCAATCTTAAGGCTGCATTTGATAGTGTCAGTAAATATTATCATGAGAACTATGGAAGAAATAGGTCTAGAGAAAACTCTATTGGATGCTATCAAATTACTTTACAAAAATACAAGTATACAGGTGAGATAAAACTCAGAAGGAGAAAAAAACTTATAAATTCATTAGAAATGGAGGAGTGAGACAGGGATGTGTTTGGTCACCTATACTGTTCAATCTTTTTCTGAATAAAATCTTATTAAAATTATACAAACCAGAATATCATTTGACCAAAATAGGAAATAGCCACTGCCCCTATCTAGCATTCGCAGACAATATAGTTATTATTTCAACTAGCAAATTGGGACTAAAAAGAATGCTAACTGACTTTCACCAAGAATGTTTGGAGACATCCCTAAACATTAATGTGTAAAAAAGCAAAACTGATGATTATGGGAAAAACAATAAAAAAGGATGTGTTTTAAAAACGGGAAGAGAAAGAATAGAACAAGTAAAATAATTTAAGTATTTGGGAATAACATTAACTGGTGAACTTTCCTGGAAAATGCACATTAAGGAATTAGAAATACAATAAAAAAATAAAAATTCTACCGGCATTATTTGGTTTTGCCCACAAATACAGAAGGTATTCAGTTAAAAGCATTATAAACATGATTAATGTGAAAATTAGATCCCAACTGTTATATGGAGCTGAAGTTTGGGGTTTAAATTGCACAAATAAGGTAGAAAAAATGAGAACATATACTATAAACAGCTGTTGGGTCTACCACAAGGAGCTCCCTCTCCTCTGGTGAGAACAGAGCAGGGGCAGCTCCTCTTGTAATGTTTGATACAAGAAATAACTATTTTATATTGGCTAATAGTCTATAGCATGCAGAAATCTAGATTGCCTTGGAAACACCTTGAAGAAGAAATCAAATACAAAGGCAATCAATTTACATTTTCTATGATTAGGATAGTAGAAACATGGATAAAGCCATATGGACTCCTGCAGAGTATGCTGAAATACAATCTGAAGTTAAAAATAGAATAAGGGACATTTTTAGACCGAAAGAAATTGAGGTCAGCTCAAAATATAAGATCAGTAAATGGACAGCCAAAAACAAACAAACTTTTGGACAAGGAAAATATCACAGGATCATTAAGCAGCCTAACCGTAGGAAAACATTGACTAAATTTAGATTTCACTGTGACACAGTGGGGAGCCCACTCCCAGTGTGCTGAAATAGTTAAAGTATTGTTTTCAACACTTGGATGTCCACCTTCAGTATCAGATGCCCACCCCCTGCCCCAACCCCATTCTATTTTCACTGACATCAGGGTGCCCAATCCCCATGTTGGCATTTAATGAAGCCCTCCACTCCAATCACTTTGGAACACTGGGAAGCCCACACCCAGTGTTCCCAAAAAAACCCAAATTATAACCTGTAAAAGAAAGGAAAACTGCCCACTGACATCTTTTTTTTTTACTGAAAAGAAGAAAATGGTCCCTCGTCATCTCTCCAGTCCCCCTCCCCATCCCCACCTCCCTCTATGCATCCACTTTCTGCACCCCCTTACCCTTACTTACCTCTGGAGGTCATCGGGTGTAAGCTTCTCTGGACCAGGACATGTCTGCACTCTTCAAAGCTGAACCATGAACTGAGGAATCAAAGTAAGAGCTGTATAATGGCTGTCAATGGGGGTTCAACTTATGTTGATATCTCAGCCATTTTAGGAATTTTACCCCAAATTTTCAACATGGGTTCTTGGGATCCCCACCCATGAACACTGGCACTGTCATTTCATTGCAGGTGGGGTGAGGAGTAGGGAGGGTTAGGACCAGCCGATGCCTTCCGGAACAATCAGGTAGCTGAGGCCCCTGGTCAGACCATTAGCACCCTTTCCCCACTATGCACTAAACTTTGCAGCTAGTGAAGCCAGCAAAAAGCAATCAGAATTCCACTCAAAGCACAAAAAATAGGTTTGCTACCAAAAGAAACAGGTCTCCAATTCAAACAGCCTCACCAACAACGCATCAAAATAGGCTTGAAATTAGAAGATATAGGTCTCCAATTCAAAGAAACAGCCCCAATAAAATCACACCAACAGGTTTTAAATCAGAAGAAACAGGCCCTCACAAATGCAGCCCACTACACAGTGAAACATCAAACAAATGAGCCCACTTACAGCCACCAAAATAGGTTTCAAAATTCCAACAGCCCCAAAACAATACCCTGCTAGCCCCTTAGAAGTAGTAAAAAGAAAAGAAATAACCTCCTACCAAGTAAAATCCACCAGAAACAATGTAAAAGCAGCAAGAAGAAGCTACTGTACTGTAACTGATCTGATCCTTTCCCCTTCTGGTTACTTCTGAGAAGCCAAAAGTAACTGACATTATTCATTAATGCATTTTTTCATATACTGTAATGCATTTTCAATAACTCATTTGTGCCAATCTCACAACTCCACTATGAGAGCATCAACAAAAGGGCATTTCATTTAAAACTGACTTAAAAAAATAGCTGAACTCATTTAACAATTAAAAAATATTGTATTAAACTTGATTAGTTAAAGGGTAACTGGACTGGTAAATCTTTTGACTTTTCAGAAAACTTGATATGTAGCATTTTTTATACTGATGACATGTTGATGAAGAAATATCATATCTCTAATAAATGTTGAACAATTATACCTGCTACCAACATCACAGATTTAAGTGACAAAAAATGGGACAGGAAGGACTGGTTTTAGACCTAATGAAGCCCCAAACTGAAACACTTGTGGAGCCCCCTTCACCACTCCCACCACCTCCTCCCTTCCCTTCTAACCCACACCCACATCCAAAAAGTTGTAAAAATTATTTGACCACAAGGTGACAATAACACATTTATTTTAATTTTTTATTAAACACATGTTTGCATTTCATGCTGATCTCTGCTTCTACTTTCTATTTTTGCACCCCCTTCTGTGCTGGTTCCCCATGTCCACTCAATTTGCTTGTACCTAACACCATCTCTAGGGGCAGGATAGCTCTTGATAGCTTATGGTGTCAGTCCCAGCTGTAATTAGAAAACTATAAAAGGCAAGCACATCTCAAAAGACATGGATGCAATCAAGGAAGTACAGAGTCAAGGCTAGATTGTGGCTTGTGCCCACAGATGTGTGAATAATTTTGAGTACTTCCTGCATGTCAAGAAATAGCTGGCCCAAGACATATTGGTTGGCTTCATGCTTTGCAAAAATGTATATGACTTTCACAGAATCAGCTGAATCATGATGATTCCACCCAGCACCCAGGTTATTGTGGGAAAATGTTCCCAGAAAAAGAGTAAAACTGGAACTGATATAAGATGACAAAAGTATTTTGCTTTCTAAGACGTTTGATCTTAACGTCAGAAGCTTGTGTAACAAAATTAGTCAGCTCAGGGGGAATTGTGACAAATGTGAGGATGGCTCTTGTTACCATTATAGAAACCTGGACCACAGGGAATAGCTACAGGGATCTGGTGATCCCAGGTTACATTATGTATAGGCAAATTGGTGTGACAGTAAAGTAGGAGGGGTATGTCTATGTCAGGGAAGGCACTGAGGCATTAGAAAATGGCTCAATCAGAGAAGGGAACAAGGTAACAAAATCACTGTATGTTCAGCTCACTATGATATCAGGCAGGAGAATGCACATGGGGTGGTCTATAGGCCACCAGAATAAGGGTATGAGGGAGATAGGGAATATGAGGTAGAAATAAAGTAAGAGGCCTCAGAGGGGGAGGTAGTGGGGGGATCTCAAACTGCCCAATATTGATTGGGACATTCCAGCAGCTAAGAACACCAGACAGCAGGCCCTGATAGATACATTGCAGAACATTCTGCTGGTTCAGTTGGTCTGGGATCCCCTAAAGCAGGCTGTCATTTGTGATGTGGTGCTTAACAACTTGAAAATGGTAGGTAGGGTGAGGGTGGAAGAGCCACCAAGGTTCAGTGGTCACAAAATTAATGGTTTGAACCTTCCATTGGCACCAGTATGACCTTGATGAAATCCTTGTCTTCAGGAGAGCAGACTTTAACTAGATGAGGGAATTAGTCCAGGGTAGGATGGTTAGTAGGGTGGACAGAATCAGGACTGTGGAGGAAAGATGGGGAGAAATTAAAGGATTCCAAAACTTTGTCAGTGGCTGCACATTAGCCTTTTGAAAAAGCATCTCTAAACCATGTATCATACAAAGTTATTTATTATAATACAGTGTCCAAACATTTTGTCTGGATGACTTCTCCAGGGACTTCTTAAGTTATCCTTATATAATTCACCAACGTTCCAAAATTCTTTATTGTTGCATTTTTATTGGATAACTCTCTGAACTCCAGCCATCACTTATTCCTTGCTTACTACTGGCTGGCTACACCTAAAGGCTTCTGTACCTTTTAATTACTAAGATTCATACTAAGAAATAAAGATACACAGAAGGTTGAAGCCCATAGGTGTGTATCTCAAGCCATGCTGCTACATCATCCCTTGGTCAGTAAATATTGATCAAGTGTTCATTTGAAATCTGTGTGGTTTAAGGATAGCACTACTGAATTGGGCAGAGAGTTCCATAAGGGGAATATTCTTTGACTGTAAAAAAGCACCTTTTTTTGTTTCTAGGGTAAGTAAGTGTCAGTTGATGTTTATGGCTTCCAAGGTTACATTCCCGTAGGCCAAAGGTCATCCCTAGCTGTGACAGTAGTTTACTGTCAGTTGACAGTTTTTGCATTAGAAGAAGGTCTCCTTGCTTGGTGGGTGTCTGGGGTCAGGAATGTTTCGAATTCTTCAAGTGAGAAATTATGCTAAAACAATTAGCAGAAGTCGAATGGAAGACTCTCCCATAGAGCAGGTTGAGCACATGGTGCTTAGTACTTGGGGGGGTTGGAATTGGGGGAATAATAGGAAGGACGGCAAGAATGGGAAGGCAATATTTACCTGACTTTACCAGTAAAACTAGGAGGTTATGGAGCAGAGACTTAAGGAAGGAGATACTCGACCAGGGCTGGGATTTGCTGTTGCAACTGCATAAAGAGCTATTAGTTTGTAATAAGTATCAGGAATCATATTATAAGTTGATACACAGGCTTTATTGCCCCCCAAGTATGGTTCATAGATTCCACCCTGAGATATCTCCTCTTTGTGGGAGGTGTAAGAAAGAGGAGGGCATGTACATACACTGTTTTTGGGAGTGCCCGGCCCTAAAACTGTTCTGGGATGGTGTGGCCGGTGAGGTCGGTAGGATGTGGGGAAGGCAGATGGAAAGGAACCCAGTGGTCATGTTGTTTGGAGTGGATGACTCAGAGGAAGAGGACTGGAGACCCTTCCCTAGATGGGTGCGAAGCCTGGTTATCTTGGCCAGACACTGCATATTAAATACATGGGTCTCAAATGAGATTCCAACTATGCAGGAATGGAAAAATCTGTGTCTGCAGGCTCTGGGCCTGGAAAATTACACTATGTGACTAAAAACAGGGAAGATCAGTTCTGGAGAGTATGGGGAACGTTCATGTCCTCGTTGCCCCCAGGAGAGATGGACATGCTGGGGAAAGGGTTACAAGGATAAAGTGAAATGGCCGAATAATTGAGGAGGAAGGAGGGACCGATGTAAATGAAGAGTTAGGAAAGGTGAGAAGTCACCCTGGGATGGACAAGGTGGAGGATACTTAAAGTGAGATACAAACTGTTTTAAATTTATTAACAGTCTGCATAGTTAATCAGTATATGTTTTTATTATTATGTTCTTTGGGTGTGGGGAGTTTTTTTTTTGTTGTTGTTATGTTTTTCCAGAGATTGGGGGTGGGAGAGGGGATAATTTAATAAACTGTTATAAGAGGGAGATGTTGGAGGGACATAGGTATATGTTGGATTAATGATGTTATTGTCCTTTATTGTACATGTATGATTTTATTTTTGTTTATTGTTGAAAAACTTAATAAACATGTTATGCAAAAAAAGAAGAAGGTCTCCTCTTGTTCTCCACTGTTCCAGGGAGTACAGATTAAGTTCATCAAGGCTTACTTTATGTTCTTTATTGTACATGTTTGTGACTATTTTAGTGGCCCTCCTCTGGACACCCTCCAGCCTATTTATGTCACTCCTGTGATAGGGGTTCCACAGGGGAGAACAGCAGTCCAAATGAGGCCTTACATAGGCCTTATACAATGGTAATATACACCCCCTATCTCTTGAATTGAAACTCCTTTTTATACATCCCAACACTCTGCTTTATTTATAACATGATTACAATGGTCATGGAAAGATAGATCATGGGAAATTAGTGTACCTAAGTCATTAGGTTGTACTACTGTTATAAGAGCTTGTTTGTTTACTGTTAACTGATATTGATTGTTAGTTGTACCTAGGTGCATTATAACACATTTACTGATGTTAAAGAACATTTGCTTTTTTTGCCCAATTCTCTAGTGTTTTAGGTCATTTGTGAGCTTACATCGTTACTCTTCAGTTTTTACCTGGGCTGCTAATTTAGTATCAGCAGCAAATTTGATAATGAAACTGTTGATATTCTCTGTCAAATCTGAAATAAAAATGGAAAACAGTATTGGGCCCAGTACTGACCCCTGAGGCACTCAACTACTCACTGAACATAGATCAGATGAGTGACCCCTAATACACACCCTCTGGGTGCGATTATGTAACCACTCTTCCACCCAATTTGTGATAGTGTTATTTATTTTCTGTCTCCTCATTTCACTTACTAAGATGTCATGAGACACTTTGTCAAATGCCTTACAAAATCCCAGAAAGATCACATCCACGGGATTATTATTCTCTAGCATTTTACTGATATACTCATAAAATACCAGGTTTCCAGATAAACAGGACCTATTTTTTTTTAAAACCATGCTGTGTGTGATCAGTTAACCCATTCTTTTCTAGATCCATTTCCAATTTAGCTTTGAGCAGTGATTCAAAAATCTTCCCCATAGCACTGGTCAAGCTGATGGGCCTATAATTGGATAACTCATCAAGATTTCCCGTTTTTGTAGATTGGTGTCACAACAACTGTTTTCCAGATGTTAAGTATAATATGATACTTATTAGGAAAGTAAGTTCTTTAAACATCACTGAGGTTTCTTGCAGCCTTTTCCTGAAGAGCTTGTACAGAGTGGATTAAGGCAGACTATCTTCTCAAAGTGAGAGCTACTGTGCATGTAAAATATCTGAATACCCCAAATCCATGATGGCAGAGAGTTCAAGATTATGTGGCCAAGCTGGCAACGTGCATTTGAGTGCAGTGTTGCCGAATGTCTGCTTAGCAATGGATGCTCCCCAGCATCCTGTTGATGTAATCTGTGATGTCAGCCCACTTTACTGCTATGTATATAAGAAGGTAAGCCTCTAAATGCCTCTTGCTGCCTTATTCCACTTTGTATATGTGCTTTGCAGGATAAGGGGTAGTCTTTGGAGCGCAGCTTTGGAACCCAGCAGTCAGCATATAACCAAAAATTAAACAAGTAGTAAAGTAAGTAGTGCACTTTATTATTACAACCGTGAGAAACCTCAGTGAAGGTTAAATAATTTACTTGCCTAAACAAGGTGGGGGGTGGGGATGTTTTACTTGTATGGGTGAAGAAGGGTGGCATGGATGTTAGTGGGGGAGGCGTTGTACTGCCATGCCACTAGGATTGCACATCTGGTATTAGAAACACAATTGGAAGTTCTACAATGAGCCACCAGCCTTGGACACCAGCTGGCTGCAGTTGGCATTGAAGGGCACTGTTTTCCTGCAAGCTGCATGGTGATATTTTTTTTTCATGTGGCTTGCATGAAAACAGCAGAAAAGAGGGTTTGCGTGTCATGAAAACAGGTTCTGGAGTCATGAAAGTTAAATCTGTCTTTGTGACTCGCAACAGGCTTATTTCATGAATCATTTGCTGATTATTGCTTTCTAAAGAAAATACTTGAAAAATCAGTCTTACACCATACTCTGTCCACCACACAAGTTTCAGACTATTGCTCCAAGCAATTTTTTTTTGATATGCAGAGTTTTCACTTTTAGTAACCCATTTTCATGACTGCTAAGATTCACAAAAATGGAAGTCTTATCTCATGAAAACAGATTCCAACAAGCATTTGTCAATGCCGAATGTTCACTGCTAGTATTACTGTTGTATTAAGTCTGGCTTGTATACATTGGCCCCCCATGCATGAATGGGTGCAAGCTACATGCCAAAGGCACATAACCTGCCTGCACAGCTCCACACCTTTATACAGGTGGACACACAGGGGTATGCACAATGGATGTGCACCTGTCTGCAGCCCCACCCCCCACCATGCAGAACTCTGCAAGGTAGCCAGGGGCAGAGTCACAGATCTGTCCGGGCATCCATTCAGATGCCCGTCCTGGACAGAGAGTGGATCTCTTGTGCCGATAATCATAGGTCCGGTGCTTGAATGCCCACCACAGGCACCCAGACCCGCATACACATGCCCCTGTGTTGGGCCATTGGATGGTGGCCCCACCCACCCACCCACCACATTGCAGGGCCACTTCCCATACCAGCAACATAACCCTCCCCATGCCCTGACCACACTGGCCCAACACCAACCCGGGACACCTTCTTTTGGCAACTGCAACTGCCCATAGTTGCCCCAACTGGCATGTTGGCCAGCTGTCCCCCTGTGGCACCAACCCCCATGGCACCGCACCCCTGCCCCTTGTACATGTGTGTCAGTTCTGCCCCTGAGACAGCCAGCAGCACAGCCCTCCACTCACCACCATGGCTGCCAGCCATCTGACATATTCAGGGGCACACAGCTGATGCATGCCCTCTTATGTCAGATGGCCGGTGGCTGTGGCAGTGAGTGGAGGGCTGTGCTACTGGCCATCTCATGTTGCTGTGGGTGGATGCCCCCTCAGGGTCAGGGTGCTGTGTCTTGGGGGGTTGTCTGTGCCTCAGGTGTCTAGCCAGAGCATGGCCCACCAGCACCAGGCACCGTGCCCTGCACTATGGGCATCCGCCACTTCCACCATCCCAGTGCCACCACAGTAGCCTACAGGGCTGGGACAGCACAGCAGCTTGCCACCAATGCAAGCTGTGACAGGCAGAACATGTCTGAAGGGGTGTGTAGTGGTTATGGTAGGGTCCAGGCTGCTGTATTCTGCACCCTCCTCTGCACTTCTGTGGGAAGCTCTATGTGCCTTGGAGCATGGTGCATAGTGTTGCCATGCCCTTAGCCCACCCCCTGGTGCATTGCTCTCTGTGCAGCCAGGGGATCGGGATGCAGATCATGTTGCACGCAGCAGTGGTACATGCCATGTGGGCACCACGGGTTTTGGGCTTAGCAATGCCAAAGCTCCCAGTTTATGTGGCACGTTGGCATCATGCATAGGGCTGAATGTTACTACATATTTACCCAGGATAAATCAGATAAGATGCAATGCCTCATTTACAGTGGTGTCCTTCTTTTACATATTGTTAGATTGTAATTACCCAGGATAGGGCAGCTGAAAGACAATATCTACTTTTAAGTGGGATCCAATATTTTGACCCCAAATATCCAAGTCTTTTTATGAGCTGACATTATGATCAAGACAGGCGGAATTTTTGAAATCCCATCTGAAAGGTAATTTCGCTATGTGACTGTGGAAACAAGTTTCAGAGGAGATTTGAAAAGTTACACCTGCCATGTTCAGGAGGTGGGGGTAACACAAGAAATATGTTTAACATTAGGGGCCAAAATCTGAAAAAAAAAGTTGTGAGTAAATGTTGGAACAATTTGTTTCCTCATAACTTAGTTGGTTTTTCACATTTTTATCCCAAATTTTCAACATAATGGCCCACATATTCAGATGAAATGCGTGACACATCCCTGGATGTGCCGCGCATCTCTGGACTTGCATGGGCCTTCAGGGCCATGAACATATTCATAGGCCACCGATGTGCCACGCACCCCAGACTGCACCGCCACGCACAATATTTTGATGCACCTATGAAAATGAGGGGTCCCTCATCCATATGCCACATATCATGATATTGAACCCCCCTCCCTAGTGTAACTATGGCGGGCTGTGCCAGTGCATAGTTATGCTTTTGGAACCCTACCTTAACTATGCACAGGGTCGGGTGGTGCCCCACGCACAGTCTAGGGCTGGGTACACAGTCCCCACCCCAGCCCCGATCACTGTAAAACAGTAAAAAAAAACAGATCCGATCACTGTAATACACTAAAATAAACCCAGATTACCATTCTGTAGTGTAGTGGCCCCCTTCCCCAGCCCTGATCACTGTATACAACAAAAATAAACCCTGATCTTCATTCCATAGTGCAGTGACCCACCACTCCACTCCCCCCAAACTTGACTAGAGCCAGTGACTGGCAGAGCCCACCCACACTGCCATATTTAGTTGCAGACTGAACAGTACGGTATCATGTACAGTATACATTATACGCCCATTAGTTGAGCGCTCAACTAATGGGCATGTATACTGTACATGCTGCCTTACTGTTCAGTTGGTGGCTGGCTGTGGCAGTGTGGGTGGACTGTGACAGTCACCAGCTCCAGTCAGGTTGAGGGGGAGTGGGATGGTGGGTCACTGACTAACACAGTGGGGGGCCACTTGACTACCAGGGATGGGGTCGCTGACATTTGTGAAAGGATCCAGGCTTGGGGAGGGTGAAACCACTAGACTAACAGGGAAATGGAAACAAGAGAATTTCTGTTTTATTTTTACATCGATCAGGGCTGGGGGGGTACCACTGGACAACCAGGGCAAGGGGAATGGGAGGAGATTCTCTCTCCATACATCAATTGGGGCTGGGAAGGGGGGAACCACTGCTCTACAGAATGAGGATCAGGGTTTATGTTAGTGTTTTACAGTGCTCAGGGCTGGGGGTGGGGTGGGGGGCTTGCCTGGTGCATTTGGCAGTGCACCCCATGCAAATGAGTCCATAATGGGCATGCTAATGTCCCCATTGTGCCATGCTTGCCTAATGGGCTCATCTGCATATTTGGGCTGAATATCACCCATCGGGGCTGTGGTGCTTACAGGTATGCACCATGCATTCTCCTATAGGTGGTCTTCAGCCCTGCACCCTGGATGCATTGCACCATACATGCTGGTTACTTACTGTGCGCCATGCATCCAGGGCTGATATTTAAACAGATAGCATGGTCTGTTCCATTCAAGCATCTTGATTGAATATTACGCCAGAGCTAGCTGGCCCAACTTATTTGCATGGTGCACCGTTATGCGTGTGCATCCAGCCGTCTCTAAATATTGGGCCCAATCTTTTTGTGTCCACTCTTGCTGAGATGTCATTTTGTGCCACATGTGTTAAAACACATTTGGGGTAGGATTTGAGAAATGACAGCTGTCAAAATCATGAGGTGGTGTGAAAAATGGCTATGTCGAAATGTTGGGGTCAAAATATTGAAAATTACCACAGTTATGCATGTGCACTGAAAAATTGTAATGTAGACTCATAACTTTGTCGTTTTCTCATACTGTTACCCCAGAATTTCAACATAGCCTTCTTATGACCACACATAGCATTCTTATGAGCCCATCTCATGAACAAGAGCAGAGAACATTTTCAAATCCTGCCCAAAAGGTAATTTCATGCCACAAGTGCAAAAACATATTTTGGCCAGGATTGAAAAATGGCAGCTATCACATTCATGAGGTGTTGTGAAGAAATGGCTATGTTGAAAATTTGGGGTCAGAATATTGAAAATTACCCCAGTTATGAGCGTGCATTGAAAACTGCAATGTAGACTCATAACTTGTTTTTTAATATTTTTACTGCACATTTTTAATATAGCCATTTTATGAGCCTACATAGCCTTCTTTTTTTTTTAACTTCATTTCCCTCTGGTCACCATCCTGAGACTCCCTCAGATGTACAGCTTTCTCCCGCCCAGACTGAGAACCCCTCCTCCTGAGTCCCCCGATGCACTGAGCCTCCTCACACCTACTTTTAATGAAACACTGTGGCTTGCACCCCCCAGGCCAGGGCCACCACCACAAACTTTGGTGCCCCTCAAATCCAGTTGTCAGCAGGCAGGGCAAGGGTCTGAGGATATCAGGGACCAGGTGAGTGGAATATGGCGGTGGTCATGGGTGCCGGCATTATCTACTCGGGGATGTAATGCTTTTCCTTGTTCCATGAGTGTGACCCCTCAGAGATGCGGATGTGCAATGATGTCCAGTGTAAGAGAAGCATGCTTCTGCACCCAGCTGACAGACATCTGCTGTCACCTCCACCCCTACCTGACATAGTTTCCAGCTGTAGCACACTCAGCCTCTGCTGGGAGTTCCTGTTGCCAGGAAACCACAATCAATCTTACACAGGAGAGGAGAGCAGTCCTTCAGGTGCTCAATCCTCTCCTCCCTAGCCAGCACCCAGCAGCCCGACCTTGTTCCCAAGCCTGGGTTGCCAGTGTGGTGTGAGCTGTGACATCCAGCACCTTAAACCTCAGCATCACTGGGCCGGCCTCACATAGCCTTCTTATGAGCTCACTTCATGAACAAAGGTGGAGACCTTTTTCAAATCCTGCCCAAAAGATGATTTCACACCACAAATGTGAAAACACATTTTGACCATGATTTGAAAAATGGTAGCTGTCACATTCATAAGATGCTGTGAAGAAATTGCTAAGTTGAAAATTTGGGGTCAAAATATTGAAAATTACCAAAGTTACAAGCCTGTGTTCATAAGTTTCAATGTAGGTTCATAACATTGTTGTTTTTTTTTGGTGTATTATTTCTTCCGGAGCTCCCAGCTTGCAAGCCTGCCTTCAGTTGTCCCCCAGCACAGCCCCAAAGGTTAGACTCCCTCCCTTGTGCACCCCATGATTTACCCTTCGTGGCAGGGTGGTGGTGAGCGACTCAACCCATCCCAAATGGATCCATGCCAGGGAGGTGCCTTCTTGGAGACGATGCTGTGGGGACCACTTCATTCTGCTGGAGCTGTTTTTCTGCTTTTCTCCCCTTGTGTGGAGTCAGGGCATGCAATGACGCCTGCAGTGAGAGTGCACACGCTTCCGCACGTGTTCTCATAAACCGGCTGCCCCATCTCCTCCCCTTCGGCTGTAGCATCAGTGCGCTGCCCCCCAGCAGCCACTAGGGACCAGTGGAGTGCCAACAGCTAATGTACCCCAGCCCCAGAGAAGGGGAGCAGTCCAACGGATGCTCAATCCTTCTCCTCCCCACCAACCCCCGACGACCCGTGCTCGTTCCCGAACATGGGTCGCCGGCATGGCTTGAGGTAAGGCATCCAGCGCCTTAGCCCTCAATGCCACCGGGCCAGCACATTGTTGTTTTTAATATTTTGACCCCAAATTTTCAACATAACCTTGTTATGACCCCACCTCATGAACAAGTGTGGAGAAAAGTGCAACTCCTGCCCAAAAGGTGATTTTGCACAGTGAATGTGAAATCACCTTTTGGGACAGACTTGCCTAATTCCACTGCCATTTCTCATTCATTGGGGTCCCAAAAAAAAGCATGTTGAAAGTTTTGGGCAAAAATATTGAAAAATGACTAAGTTATGTCACTAAGTTCAAAACTCCATTGAAAGACACTGAACTGCATTGCTGATTTCCTCAGTTCAGGTCCAGGTCAAAACCGCAGCAGTATAAATGCTCAGTGAAAAACCATGCCTCATGGACACCAAAAAATAGGCACAGTGAAAAAACAAGCTAAGACATCTAAACAAACTCCAAAGCCATGCACACTGTTTTGCCTGCATGGTTTTCGACAGCGCATTTATACTGCCATGGTTTTGACTGGATATCCCTCAGGTCACAGTCCAGTGTCGAAGAGTGAAGATTTGCCTGTGATCCAGAGAGAATTATGGCATTGGACCCTCCAGTGGGCAAGTAAGGGCTTGTGAAGTGTTTAGGGTGGTGGGTGCTAAAGGGGAGGGTAGAGAGTGGGGACTATTGGCAGTAGCAGCAACAGACATTGACAGATGACTTTCTTTGTTACAGGGAATACAGTGGGACAATAAACAAAAATGAGGGATGTTTTTCTTTATTTCAGGTGGCAACACTGGGGGATTGGGCACCCCCAGTGATGATGTTATGTCTGAGGGGGATATGTGGGCTGGTGGGGCTGAGTGGGAGGGTTGGATGGGGGGACAGTAAAGGCAAGGCAGAAACAGACAATGGTGGATGGTTTTCTTTTTTGCAGGGTGTAATTCAACCATAGCAGGCTGATCATGGTAGATCAGCTGTGCTGCTGGGTGGCGTATATCAAAGGAAAGAACCATCCTATAGTTGTATCAGCTCTTTCCTTTTAAATACATGATGTTTCTGCCCCACAAGCCAGAATAGTGTCATGATCAGCCTGGCTGATGATTGGCATGACACTGATGATTCCCTTGCAGATCACTCTGCATAGGACTGATAGTGTCACACCCCTAAAAAGCATCTCTGATAACAAAATGTTCATTGCGCATGCACACATGGCACACATAAAAATGGAAACTATTGTTGTGAAAAACATCTTACAAAAAATTTGGGGAAAAAGAACTGCACATGCACAAAAACAGAAAGCAAGTTTATTAATAATTTAAATCTACAAAGTTGTCAGTTAAACAGCATGGTAAAGAATCATCCCTGGGCCAAACTCTAACTAAATGAAAATTTCAGGTTTTAACTCACAGTCATTTTTGCACTATTGGTAAACAAAAAAGTCCTAACAACAATATTTTTATGTACAGTAGTTTAACCTAGAACATATAAACTGCTGATGTATTCATTACCACATTTTCAGGATCCAGAGATCCTGGGCCTGCAAATGTGCATGTTAAATTTCAAGTTATTCTGCACATGTCAAATTTTAAATTATTCTGTACATGTCAAATTTCAAGTCATTCTGTAAGGAAAAAGCTACATTGTTGTGGTGTAAAAACAGGGGTTTAAAATGGAATAGCATTTGTAATGCTAGTAACAGTGGCACTACTGCACCACTATAATGTACACATCAGTGTGACATTCCATTGTCCCTTGAGTGGAGAAGTAACCACATGGGGAGCAGAGTTTGGGTTGCCAAACTAAACACACTTGCTCTAATTTGGACCAGAGCACCCATAAAGGCAAGACCCCAATAAGAACCAGGCATCCCTTACCATGCCTCAGTGCAGAGCAAAGCTATTATATTTAATTAACAGGCCTTTCTAAGCCAGCTGCTGACCAGACCTTTCTGAACTGGCTGCTGAGCCAATATTCATGGCTGTTCTGTTCCTAACTGGTCCCACATTCTTCCTCACTCCCCAGGCCCACCCTGGGGATGCAGCTATTTTTTATGTGATATAGGGAGGGAAGGTGGAAAGCTCTTTTCCCAGGTGGTTGCTGCAATAAAAAGAGTTCTTGCTCCCTGCACAAATCATGCAAATGGAGCCATAATTACATGTAAATGGCCCCATTTGCACCTTGCATGCATTATGGCCCCATTTGCATATTTTGGTCTGAATATCAGGAAATTGCACTCGGCATAACTTGGATGCTTTGGCTCATTTCCCCTTCCATGTACTCAGACCTGTCTGGGGGATGTTTCAGCACACCGTATTTGCACTGCCCGTGTATTTTAATATATTCAGAAGAGATGCGCCATTGCTCATCTCTTTTGAATATATCCATTTGTTGCTCTGGCACACCTCAGTTGTGCTGAGCAACCACTTGTGCCATTGCCTGGTGCAGTTTTCAATATTGGGGCCCATGTATGCGGCAAATAGAAAAAGCAATTTGCCAAGAAAAAAATGACTGCCTGCATAAACTGAGGGCACTGTAAGTGGTGGGGACTGTACCTTCAGATGAGATAGGAACAGTGATGGGGTAACAAAGTCTATACCCTAAGACTTAATTTGCTATAACTCTAATAAGCCAGATTGTATTGCAAGAAACTGCCATAAAAGTAAGGAGGGTAACACTGGAGCAAGTTTGTCCTTAGCCAGTTGGGGCAAATATTTAACAGATGACATGGTGGGAGATAAGACTGTGAGGGACTTACAGAATTGGGAAGCAGACAGACCCTGATGCATGTTAAAGTTCTGGGAAAGACTGTGCAAAAAGACTGGGTACGGCAGTCCTCTGTATCCACTACCTAGTTGACTCTGAGCATTAATGGGGTGTTGCACCCCATAAAAGTGGGGGTAGTACCAAGGTTACCTGTACTTATGATTATTTGACAAAACTTTCCAGAATTTTCTAAGTTAATTGCAGAGGGAGTAAACACTGCTGTTTCAACAGCTGTGATACTAAGAGCACAGGCAAAGAAAATCTCAGATGTTGGGGACTCTTGTTCTTTTGATGATTTTGATTTGAACCCATTTGAGGCCAACTCCAAATCTGGAAGTCCTGGAAAGAAAGAAGAAGCCTGAAAAAGCAGTGACAACAAAAGACTGACGGACATAAGGAGCTGTCATATGAAAATGTTGAAACTAAACTGAAAACTAGTGTGATTTTGTTTCTGACCAAACTAACAGTGTTTCTCCCCAAGGTTATTTTAAACTACCGGGGTGAAACAGAAACAGGGTAAACCAATGTTTAAAACAGTAATGGGCTACTGTACAGTGTTTGGGTTAATCCTTAGATGCAGGAACAAATAGAACAATTGGTCATCCCCAAGAAGTATAACTGAATTGTTACAGATAGCACATAATAATCTGATGGTTGGTCACTTGGGGAGGGACTACATCCTTGCCACATTGTTGTGCAAAATGTACTGACCTGGTATTCATGAGGATGCTACTACCTATTGCAGTTCTTGTGCTGAGTCTCAGAAAGTTGCCCCAGTGACTAAAAAAGACAATGTGTCTCTGGTGCATCTATCCTTGAAAAGTGTGCCTTTTGAGAGAATTGCAATGGATGTGGTTGGTCCCATAGACAAAAGTCAAAAGGGTAATCAATTCATTTTGGTAGACTGTGACTATGCTACTTGATATCCAGAGGCAGTTCCAATGCATACTGTCACAGCTCCAACATTTTCAGCAGAGCTTGCCAAAATTTGCAGCAAGGTGGGCATGCCTAAGAAGATAATTACTGATCATGGTAGTAATTTTTGTGATGCATTGCTGAAGGAGCTCAACTGACTACTAGATATCACTGTCTTAAGAAGTTCCCCTTATCATCCTCAGACAGACAGTGTTGTTGAGCAGTGTAATTAAGCCCTACAATGTATGTTAAAAAGGTCTGTAAAAGGTGAAAGGAAGGACTGAAATCAATACTTACCTTACCTGCTTTTGGCTTACAGAGAAGTGCCACAAGCATCAACATGTTTTTCACCCTTTGAAATGTTGTATGGTAGACAACCTAGAAGGCCACTAGATATAACAAAAGTAGCATGGGAAGATAAAACCCCTCAGAAAGAATCTATTACACCGTATATATGTGTGCACTGAGAAACAAACTGGAAAAATACGTTGAAATTGCCCGCAGAAATCAGGAAGAAGCCCCAGAACAGCAGAAGATGTATTATGACCATGGTGCAGAACAACACGTTTTTGAGCCAGGTGAAAAGATCTTGTTACTGTTACCCAGTACAGAAAACAAACTGTCAATGAAGTGGCAAGGGCCTTATAAAGTGGCTACGTATATTGGTCCAATTAACTATGAGACTGAGACCCCTGATAGGAAAAATCCTGCCAAGATATACCATGCTAACCTCCTGAAGAAATGGGTTAAAAAAAAACAAAGGTTTCTTTGTTAGAATTACCAGAAACTGCTAAAAAGATGTTTATGACAGACTGGAACAAACTGTAACTCATGATACCACAGAACAAACCACAGAACAAACCACAGAAATTCATAACTTGGGTAAAGACATTTCATAGTACAAGAACCTCAATGCCAGGCCAAACAATAGGGGTCAAACACATAACAGAGAATGCTCGCCCTATTAGACAAAAGACATACAGACTACTACAGCGGTTAAGAGCAGACTTGGTTAAGGAAATGCAAAAACTGAAAGAGTTTGATGTCATGGAAGACTTTAGAAGTGCTTAGTCATCACCAATGGTGACTGTAAATAGAAAAGAAGGGGATGTAAGAATCTGTATTGATTTTAGGAAACTTAATCATGTGTCTGTATTTGACAGCTATCTTATGCCCAGGATAGATGATTTGGTGGAAAGATTGGGAAGTGTCAAGTACATTAATACCCTTGAGCTCACCAAGGTCTGCTGGCACATTCCCCTAGCTAAAGAATCCAGATTCAAAGCTACATTTTCCATTCCAGTTTGATCCTGTCAGTTAGCCACCATGCTGTTTGGTTTACATGGTGCACCTGCTACATTCCAGTGGTACATGGAAGTAATGCTAGCCCCTCATGTTGATTATTATGCTGTTTACATGGATCATATCACTGTGTACAGTCCAGACTGGAAAAGCCACTGAAACACCTATGGGCAGTTATCCAATCTATCAGAAATGCTGGTCTGACCAAGAATCCTACCAAGTGTGCATTAGGCATCAGGAAACCAGATATATGGGTTCTATTTTGAGAAATGGAGAAGTAAGCCAGACAGAGTTCTAAGATAGAAGCTGTAGCTAACAGTCCTGTCCCTAAGACAAAGAAACATGTCAGGTTACTTTTAGGTCTGGCTGGTTACTACCAGAGATTTGTTCCTAACTTTGCCCAGTTAACTACTCTCCTCTGAACTCATGAAAAAAAAAAACAGTATCTGAATAATGTGAAACGGTCCCATGAGTATGATGAGGCTTTTTGGGCTATCAAGGCTACATTATGTTAAGCCCCTGTTTTAAGAAGTCTAGACTTTTGGAAATAATTTATGTTAAAGACAGATGCATCAGAGGTACTGTAGGCTTAGGTGCAGTCCAGAGTCAGAAAATAGATGGGAAGTGACATTCCATTCTGTATATCTGTTGAAACTGCAAGACAGAGAGAAAAAGTACTTCACTATTGAACAAGGAAGCTTTGCTGCAAAATGGGCAATGGAGTATAATAAGTTTTATCTGCTAGGAGCTGACTTTCTACTTATAACAGATCATAATCCTCTCTATTTGGCTTAATAAATGAAGGATAAAAATCCCAGAATAACAGAGTGGTACCTAGCACTATAGCCAGTCCACCCAGAGCCTGGCCGGATAGTGCAGTTGTGCCTTCTTTCCCTTCTCTCTGAGTTGTTTGCTGACATTTAGTACTTTTTTATGCTTTAGGGCCATTGTTGGGGGGGGGAGTCCTAATCTATAAAAACTTTGGTCCCATCAAAATTCAGATCTTTTTTCACCCAGGCTAGATGTAGAATCTTGTCCTTTATTGGGTATTTCAGGAATCTTATAATAATAGCTCTAGGAGGAGCCCCCTGCTTGGACTTAGGGGTGAGGGATCTATGAGTCCTCTCGATGTCCAGGGGAAGCTCTTCTTCTTCTTCTATCTGTAGTTTGGATCTCAGCCAGAAATCCATAAACACAACCATGTCAGCCTATTCCGCACCCTCAGGAATCCCAACCACTCTGACATTTTTACGCCGAGAATGGGCTTCAGCATCTTTGGCTCTAGCCATTAGGGCCTACTCCCTGCTATGTAAAAAGGCCATTGAGTGTCCATACATCATATGTTCCAATTGTAATTCCTCTAAATGTTGCTCCATCGATGTTGTTCTGGCTTCCAATTTTTTAAAATCCCGCTGAATGCCTGAGACTTTACTGTCAATTTTGTGAAGAAGCTTCATGATTTTCCTTGAATCCGATCTCAGATTCGTAGACCCCAAATCTGAACAGGAATCCTCAGCCCCCAATCCCTAGAGCATGGAGGAACATGAGGGAGCCAGACTTAGGCCTTCTATCTGTTTAGTCTGGGAGGCTGTTGTTACAGAAATGATGGATGAAGAGCCCTTCTTTTTCATTTTGCCCATATTACCAGCCCTCCACAAGATGATATATGGCAGAAGATGCAGGATGCCGCCGCAGTGCACTGGATTCTGTGCGATGTACTGCTAGGAGGTTTAGAGCTGAGAGTTAGGCAGTCATTCCTGCCCGCTACATCCCCAGTGCTGAGTTTTTGATCAAGATATGGTTCAGGAACTGAGAATTCTGGAGGTTGAAAAAATGTGTGTGCTTAACTGAAATGTTTGCTGTAAAAGGTGTTATGAAAAAAGGAATACTGCACATGTAAAGAACTGTAAATATTATATGGTAATGTTAAAAAAGAAATAAAAGAAGGTTTTGGAAACCTGATTTTTTTAATGGTTCCCTCTTAAAGAGTGGTGTGTGTGTGATACGGTTGGATAAGCCCTTATCCCATGCAGAGAGAGTTAAAAGCAAAACTGTATTTAATCATTCCTATTCTGCCACTTGTCTGTCTCTTGCCTGTCTGATTGCACAATCACATTTTTCATATGGCACCTAGGAGATGGTCACAATGATAGCCCCACAATTTCTCCTGTTATCCCCCTTCCTTCACTTGCTGTTTCTATTCTTTCTCCCCTTGCTTCACTGTGGTTAAAAAAAAAATATTTGTGAATCTTCAATGAAACTGGGATCCCTTGGTTTGCAAATGTATATGGTTGTATTGTTGAAATTATTCTAGAAAGCTATGGGGTTGACCTTGAGATATATTTTGACCTCCACAAGCTTGGAAACAGGATTGTCAACTGGAAACCAGGTCTGGGACAAATTGTATTATTTTGTTTCACCTGTTAGGACTAGGGCCTAGATATTCAGACTGCATCCAGAAAGGGCGCAAGTGGTTGATCCCCGCAACTGAGATGCGTTGGAGTACAAAACTGATATATTCAAATGAGATGCACAATGGTGCATCTCATCCGAATATATCTAAAAATGTGTGCGGTGCAACTGGGGGCCACCAACGATGCACTGGCACATCCCCTTGTCAGGTCTGAATACCTGGAATGGGAGTGTGCAGTACATCTTGGCGATACGCCAGGCACAAATTCAAAACATTCAGACCCAAACATGCAAATAAGGCCATTATGCACGCAAGACACAAATGGGATGATTTGCGTGTCATTATGGCCCTAATTACATGTCTCTGGCAGGGATGCACCCAGAAGAATGCACCAAGCCCCCTGCAATCACCATGTACTATCTCTCTGGTAGTCCAGTGACCCCCCCCCCTCCTATCCCCAAATCCCCAAATATATAAAATAAATTTATTTCATTCTCCTTGGTAGTCTAGTGGCCCCCTTCCCATCCCTGAACCACATCCAAATAATAAATATATCACGAAAATCCCTGGTAGTCCAGTGGTACCCCTCAACCCATCCCTGAACCCATCCGTATAATAAATAAATAACTCATGAACATCCCTGGTATTCCACTGGTCCCCCCTACCATCCCCAAACCCTGTCCATGTAATAAATATATCATGAACATATATAGTAGTACAGTGGTACCACCCTCCCATCCCTGAGCCCGTCTATATAATAAATAAATCACAAACATCCCTAGTAGTCTAGTTGCCCCCCCTCCAAGCCCTGATCATACATTAAAACACCCATCCCTAGACTTCTCTGGTAGTCTAGTGGACCCCCACCCCCCCACCAAATGAGGAACCCACCCCACCCCACTCCACTGTCCCAGTATGGCCATGCTGCCTGCTGGCAGCACAGCCCACCCACAAACCTCCACAGCTGCCAACTGACTGAGCTGTCACAGAATGATAGCTTATAGTATGCACTACAATACCATTGGTCGACGCTGTTGACCAATGGGCTTGCAGTGTGTATTGTAAGCTTTCATTCACAAAGACAACTTTGTGTAACTGTGACAGCTCAGTAGGTGGGCAGCTGTGGAGGTATGTGGGTCAGTTGTGCTGCCCACTGGCTGCATGGCAATACTGGGATGGGGGAGTGGGGTGGAGTGGGGGTTTCTTAGTGGGTGAGAGGTCCACTAGACTACCAGAGAAGTCTGGGGATGGGTGTTTTAATGTACAATTGGAAGGGGACCCACTAGACCACCAGGGATGTTTGTAATTTATTTATTTATTTTTTTTTTAATTTAGTATACTTTATTATTTTTTCTTCATATACAAACATGGTAACCACAGTATCAGGATACAGTAGAAATAATCAAACATAATCTATCCAGTATTTAACAGTGTCCTTCATTAAATGATTCAACCTAAAACCATTCCCCTCTCTAACACAACCCCACCTCCACCATCCCTTCTATACTCCCCCCAAAACTCTCCTCTGCACAACTAAAGAGAACCTTCATAAAGAAAAAAACAGTCTGTAGGGAGGAAAAAGACAAGGATAAAATTTAGTGCCGCATCCCATAAAAATAAAAACTACTTGATTCCCATATTTTGCAGCCTCACCCTGGAATAATTACAACAGACTATCCTAAATTCCATAAAGACAGTAATGTCATTAGGGGCTCCCAGATAGTGTGGTAATATTGTACTCTCTGTCTTACTGTAGCAATGTGCTTTTTGACTTGAATGGCAAGCAGAATTTCCCAATACCACTCTAAGACTGCAGGAAGAGCTTCCTCCTTCCAGTGCCTAAGCATTACTAGCTTAGCTATGGCCGTGATTAATGTAATGTGAGCATGCCGTGCCACTGAGGTTCCCAGCGGAAGTATCGCCAACATACAGGCCTCAGGAGTAAATAAAATATCCAACCCTAGTATTGGATCCAACTTTTGCTGAATAGATCTTCAGAAAACCTGCGTATTGGGGCATTCCCATAGCATATGATGAAGAGATCCCTGGGTTTTCTTACATCTGAAACAAACAGGGGAAACTGCAAGACCCGCATTATACAATTTAAGTGGTGTAAGATACATATCATGCATAATCTTAAACTGCACGAGGCGTAATCTATCTTGTTTAATATATTTATAATTCGTGCACCAAATTTTCTTCCAGAACTCCACTTCAGTCGACAAGGAGAGCTCATGCACCCAATAATAGCAAACTCCAGTAGGAAGATTATGGTCCATCATTTGAAGCTGCTTGTAAATCTTTGAGACTGCGTAGGCCATTTCTGTGCTCTGTAGAACTTGTTGCAGTCCCTCAGCCAAATGATCAGACCAACCTTACTTTTTATGAAACTCTGCTAGTGCGCTTTTGATTTGCAAATACTTAAAAAAGTCTTTGAAGCTAAGGTGAAAACTCGTCTGCAGAGTTTGAAAAGAAGCTACCCTGTTATTTTGTAGCAGGTTAGACAAAGTACAGTGTTTGAGCTGTGGAAGAAAAGAAGGTTAAATGGGGTGCCTACCAACTAAGATTTGTGGGTTGTTAACTAAAGTTTGATGGGGAGACCCATGCCACTTTATAGAATAATACTGGAGAATTTGATACAGTGCTTTGAGAGACCACTCTATAGGAGTAGACCTGAGTGATTTATCAAGCTTGGAGAATTTAACATATACAAGAGCGGCCAGGGAGCAATTAACACTCCTCTCTGCTTTGCCTTCAATATTTAACCATACTGGTAAATACCTGCCAGCATCAACAAGTAAGTCTATCTGACACCACATGACCATTTTGCTAAGGTGTTGTGCCCCATAATAAGTAAACAAAGAAGGAAGAGCTAATCCCCGTGCAGCTTGGGAGTTTATGGAACGCATGTTTGGGAGGTTTATTCTTCCAGATAAAATTGCTAAACATTCTCTGCAAGTTCATAAGCCATTTCCTGGGAATATAAAAACCCATCATTCCTAACGGGTATAGGAGCCTCGGTAAAACATTAATTTTCAGTATATTACAGCATCCCAATAACATCATAGGAAGCTCACTCCATCTGTTCAGGTCTGCCTGCATGGTCTGTACTAGCGCAGCCAAATTGTCCTTGAACATGGAAGAGATTCCTCAGGATATCTTTATCCCCAAATAGGTGAAGGCTTGATACTCCCAGGAGAGGCCCAATTCTAAAATACTGGTTTTAGCAACTCTACAGTTCAATGAGAACACCTTAGTCTTAGATAAGTTAAGCTTATAAGCTGAAACTTTGGCAAATCTATTAATTTCCCCCAAAAGAGCTGGTAATGAGGTTTCTGGTTCCTCCAGATGCAGCAGTATATCATCTGCATATGCCGATAGGACAAATCTCTCCCCATATAGTTGAATTCCTTTTAAAGCTGTGTTGGATATAAGCATCCGAGTTAATGGTTCTAGGTAACAATTAAACAAAAGAGGAGATAAAGGGCAACCCTGTCGAGTGCCCTTCTCCAAAGGAAAGGCCTGAGACAAGTGCCCATTGCACCATACTCTCGCTGTTGGAGCCGTATATAACATTTTTACCCAGGTGAGGAAGGAGGTGGGCATACCGAACTGTTTAAGGGTGGCAAACAAAAAGCACCAGGAAACCCTGTTGAACGCTTTTTCAGCTTTGAGTGAAACAAGCACTGATGAGATACCTGAGTCTTTGGCCCTCTGCATCAGGTGCAAAAGTTTGTGCATATGGTCTCTGGCTACACGCCCTGCCATGAACCCCACTTGTTCGTTACTAATAATACTACTTAACATAGGGGCAAGTCGATTAGTGAGAATCTTTGCCAGTATTTTAACATCCGAATTCAACAATGAAATTGGCCTATAACTCCCAGGACACAAGGGATCCTTTTGTGATTTATTTATTATACGGATGTGGTTCGGGGATGTGGGGGAACCACTGGACTACCAGGGATGTTCATGATATATTTATTATATGGATGGGGTTTGGGGATGGGAGGGGGTAACCATTGGACTACCAGGGATGTTCATGTTCTATTTATTAAATGGATGGAGTTTGGGGATGGGAGGGGGCCACTAGACTACCAGGGAGAATGATGGGAATTTATTTTATATATTCTGGGATTCGGGATGGGAGGGGGCCACTAGACTACCAGAGATAGAGGGGTTGTACTATTTTGTTTCATTCTCGGGAATTGGGGGGGTTAGCAACCCAGGGGCTGGTGGCTGCTGTGTTGTACTATGCAGTACAGCAGCCTGCCTGTGGGTGGCTATGACTTAAGCATGTTTCTTCCATGCCTAACTTTCTGCAGCACATCTCTGAGATGTTCAGGGAGCTGTTCTGCATATATCGGCTGAATATTGAGATGTGCCGCATATGCAGGGGTCTGCCCCCTCCGGATGCACTGCAGACTTTATCTTTGTGCTGCAGCACATCCAGAATTGTGCTGCACATTCCTTCTTCTTAAATGTGGCCCAGGGGTGTATTTCAGGGATGCACCAGCACAACTCAGTTGTGCCGGGCACATCTCCTTTGAATATCCTGGCCTGGAGGTGCTCTCTTCAGGCTTGCCTAAGGAAACAAATTTACAGAATTCTAATACAGTTTGTGAGAAACTGGAGATGTCACTCACAATAGTCAAGATGCAGAGATTAAAAAGAGAACAATGTTTTATACAGTGTATATATATATATATATATATATATTCATGGCAAAAAAACTCCATTTAATGCATCGGTTAGGGTTACACTGGATTTTCTCACTTTTGTCGCTGTGGAACAACCCTAACTGAATTTTTTTTGCCATGAATTCTACTTCTTTTTGAGAATGTGCACTATAAATAGTGAATGGAATGTGGTGGGAGCATGGGGCCCCCCGACTGAAATGAAAATTGGTAAATGAAGACATGTACCATATCACAACATGTATAGCAAATGTTGTCTGAAGCTGTTCAACAGTTGTGCAGTGTCACACCATGAAAACTGTGCAGGAGTGCTGAAAATAACATTTTTGCCACTTCGCTACACAAGAACCATTTATCTGATGGAACCAAAAATTGTAAGAAGAAGTCATGTATCATAGCACACTGTGTGTGTCCATAATTGTGTGTACATCCATTCAACGGTCACACACACCATGAGCAAACAACGTAACATGCACAATTCAGCAACCATAAGTGCCAGCGACCTGAAAATTGGCAGAGTCAAAGATGAAGTATAGATCTTTGTACATTCCAATTTGGACACACGGTTCAGAAGTTATTGAAGCATAATGAACCAGATTTTCATTTATTGGAGTGGCATAATTCTGCACCTGTTAATGTTTTACACACCAAACCACTGCAAGGCACCTCCATACCACTAGGGCTACCTACGCTATAAATTTCAAGCCAGTAGCACCATGCAGAATGCTATGCGCAAAATGTTAAATGCATCATGCAGTATCTCTGCAGTGAATTATTTTTCCTATATGTAAACAGCATTATTCACATCCCCAGGACATCCACTCAACACCCTCCAAATTTCATGTGAAAAGATCAAACTGTTCCAGAGATATTCAATATTTACATTTCTGCACCTTTAAGAAGCCTTCCACCACAAAATGGTGGAAATGCGCTAAAATGTCAGACCTGGCAGCTGAAAAATCTGTAACTGTGAGGGGGACCAACTTCAAATTGCAATAACTCTCAAATGGAAAGACATATTTTCACCAAACAAAAACTGGCATGTTCCATGAACACAGGTCTATGTGGCAAGTTTCAGATCAATCAACCACACACTGGCTGCGCTATGCATCGTGGAATACAGTGCAGAAAAATAGCAAAAACATAATGTTTTGCACTGCGCTGTGCAAACGCAAAAATACAAATGGTAACGTTAATGCAAACCGTGATGGCAACAGTGAGGTAAAAGAAAATAGTAATGCTAACGGTAATGCAAATGCAAGTGCAAACGATAAAGCACACTGTGATGCAAATGGAAATGATCATGCAAACAGTAAGAGAAACACAAGTGCAAATGTAAATGAAAACAGAAATGGTAACACAAATGGCAACACAAATGCTAGCGGCAACAGAAACGCAAACGGTTACGAAAACGGTAACGAAAATGCAAACGGTAACAGAAACGTAAACAGAAATGCAAAACGGTAATGGCAGTGGTGATGTAGAAGGAAACAGTTACACACTCAACAACAGAAATGCTGCTGAAAATGCAAACGCTAAGACCAACAGAAATGCAAATGCAAATGGTAATGAACACACAATTGGAAATGCAAACGGTTATTGTAACACCAACGATGATGCCAAAGGAAACAGTAGTGTGTACCCAAATGCAAAAGGTAATGCACATGGTGATGCAAAAGTAAACACAAACAAAATTGGTAACAGTAATGCAAACGCAAGCGCAAATGCAAAGGGTAACGCACACGGTGACGTAAACAGAAACACTATCACAAACGGTAATGGAAACGCAAGCGGAAATGCTAACAGTAACAGTAACACAAATGCACACCCTTTTTCCCCCAAAAAAGGTGCATTCAAAAGCACAGTGAATAAAAAGAATGTATGAATAATAATGGCCCTCGGAGCAGAAAATCAGCACTTGGAATACTAAATTCCTTGTATCTCAGGAACCAAACGACATGGAAAAAAATGTAAAATCTCATATTATTTATGACTTTCCTGGCTAGTTTCACTCTCTCTCTCTCTCTCTCTCCATATATATATATATATATATATATATATATATATATATATATATATATATATATATATATATATATATATATATATATATATATTAGAGGCAAAAAACTCCATTTAATGCATTAGTTAGGGTTGTTCCACAGCAACAAAAGTGAGGAAATATGGTGTTAGGGTTGAAAGCCCCCCTTGAACCCCCCAGCCCAGTCCCCCAGCCGGCATCGGGGTGTGCATTGGGGTCATTGGCCCTAACTCTCACCCCATCTCATGTGTGAAGAAGCAGAGGTATAGGTGAATGGTTTGAGGTTAGGACGATGACCTCCAAGCGCACCCGATGCTGGCTGAGAGTGAGCTGAAAGTCAGGGCTCAACCAACGCAATTCGCACGTCACTGTGAGACAACTTCAATTCTTCGATGGCAAATTTTCTCTATTCCTTCTTTTTGAGAATGATGATGAGAAATAGTAGATGTAATGTGGCGGGCAGCAGCGCGGAGCCCTTTCGACCCCACTTCCGCCATCATGTGATGTCTTGTGACATAGTAACAGGAACAGCAACACAAACAGAAGTGCCAACAGTGGCGCACATGGTAACAGAAACGTAAATGGTAAAGGAAACGTTAATAGAAATGCAAGCGCAAAGTGACGCCAAAGCAAACAGTGACACAAATGGACATTAAAGCGCTTACAAAAACATAACTGGTAATGCGAACAGTGATGGCAGTGGTATTTTAAATGGAAATGTTAAGTGTCACAGCAAAAAGAATGCGAAAGGGAACAGAAACGGAAACGCGAATGCAAGCACACACGTAAGAGCAAACCGTAACACGCACAGCGACGGTAGCGCAATAGTAAACATAAATGGTAAAGTTAACATGAAGAATAATGCCAAAGGAAACAGAAACGGAAACGGGAATGAAGGAGCGTACGGAAACGCAAACCGTAGTGTGCATGGTCATGGAACCACAATTGTTAACACAAATGGTAACAGTAACAGCAACAATAACGCCAAAGGAAAAAGAAATACAAATGCAAGCGAGTACAGAAACACAAACTGTTATGTGTACGGTCATGGTATCGCGATTGTAAATGCAAATGGTAACAGTAACAGCAAAAATAACACCAAAGGAAACAGAAAAGAAACAGAAATGGAAGTGCGTATGAAAATGCAAATCATAATGCACGTGGATGGTACTGCAATTGCAAATGGAACTGGTAATGGTAACAGCAACAATAATGCCAAATGACACAGAAATGCAAACACAAGCCGTAACGCATACGGTGGCGTTGACGGTAATGGTGCCACGAACGGTAATGGAAACACAACTAGAAATGCTAACTGGCACAGTAACGAAAGGGCACACCCTTCTTTTCCCAAAAAAATGCATTGGAAAACACAGTGAAAACAAAGAATGTATACATAGCAATGGGCCTCGGAACAGAAAATGAGGACTTGAAATATTAAATTGCTTATATCTCAGGAACCGTACGACGTAGAAACAAATTTTAATTTCATATGAATTATGACTTTCCTGGCTAGTTTAGCACTCACATTTTTGTGACAAAAAATCAGTATCTTGCACCGTTTCTGAGATACGGGCCCCGAAAGGTGTGACGGGCGCCGTAATGTTATCCAATAGGAAAAAGTGTTAACTTCAGAGTGCCATCACTGTACTGCCCTGTAATATTTTTTTCACCAAACCACCAAAAGGCACATCAGTGGGATGTTGGCTTTCTTCCTTCCAAATTTCAGCCCAAAAGAGCAAACCGTTGTTTTGCAGCAGGGCGGCAAAGGATTCCTGTAGTGCGCAGACGCCGTAATGTTATCCTATGGGAAAAAGTGTCAACTTTGGAGTGCTGTAACTTTGCCACCCTGTAATATATTTTCACCAAAAACACTGCAGGGCATATCTGTGTGATGTTGGCTGCGTTCCCTCCAAATGTCAGCCCAAAAGACCAAACCATTCTTTTGCAGCAGGGTGGCAAAGAATTGCTGTCATTTTGCCATAGCTTGGAAAAGTAGTGTCACAATTTGGGAAAGCTTTCACAAAAATTTGCGACACTTTCGTGAGTGCGACACTACTTTGTGAAAGTACTTTTTCCAGAAACTTGAAAAACATATTTCTAGGGTGTTTAACCTCAAAATAAAGACATGCCTAGCATCCTCAGGGTCCAAATAGGTAAACAGAAAAAGAATTGTGTTGCTAGAGGGTCCCAAATTTAAATGCCAAGCTTTTTTCTGATCACCAACTGAAAACAAAATGGTGGATTTGGGAAAGTAAAAGGGCCATTTGGAAAGTAAAAACTGCATTTGCGAAAGTGTTGAACTTTTTGTTAACTTTTCCCATTGACTTATAATGGGAACTTGTTTTTTAAATAACTTTTGAACCGTTCAATATTTTTTCATGAAATCTTCAAAAGGCACATCGGAGACACCAGTTGCATGTTCCCTGAAGCTTTTGGACCAGTCAAGCAAACCATGCAACCTGTAGGCGAGAGCAAAGAAATCACAAAAAAGCCTAACTGCACAATTGGTTGTCACTTAATAGCTCCGCAGCCATAAATCTGACCAGTACAAAATTTGGCAGGTCCCAAGATCTACCATGCCCAATTGCACATACCAAATTGCAGGCAAATCCATTGAATGGTGGCAAAGTTATTAAGGTGCAAAATTTGACCCTTTAACCTTAAAAGTGCTACTCAACCCTAACTATGGTAGCTGTACATAACATATATATATATATATATATATATGTATATATATATATATATATATATATATATATATATATATTATGTAGCAAAAACTCCATTTATTGCATCAATTAGGGTTGTTCCACAGTGACAAAAGTGAGGAAATTCGGTGTTAGGGTTGAAAACCCTAACTGCGCATTCAGCCCCACCCCCACAGCACCACACACACAGACACACACACATGCAAGAAGGGGGGAGGACCAAGGCAACCCAATCAATCACAGACAACCAGGAGCAGGTGACAGAAATAACATAGAACTGTGTAACTGTAGTTCAAGACATATGCATGATGACGAGCCAACAACTGTAGCATTTGAACATTTGACATGTATGGCTGTAGTTTTGCTGTGGTTCTCCAGTCAGGATGCAGTACCTGGTCTGGGGGTGTTTGGGGGCTATTGCCTTGCCAAGGACATGCAACTCATAACGGTACAAAGTTGTGGGCACCTTCAGTGATGGAGGTGTACCATTGATGTGTATGGAGGTAGTTTTCCTGTGGCTCTACACTCAGGGTGCAACACCTGGTGTGTGTGTGGGGGGGCATTGCCTGGCTGAGGGCATGCAACTCCTAAGTGTGGTAAGTGGAGTGTACCTGCAATTTGGGAGGTGTACCATTGATGTCCATTGCCTCAGTATTGCTGCGGCTCAGCACTCAGGATGCAGTACCTTGTCACGGGGAGGCACTGCCTGTCTGAGGCCATGCTTGCAATCTGTGAGGTGTACCATTGATGTTCATACCCGCAGTGTTGCAGTGACTCTCCAATCAGGATAGAGTAAGTGGACTGGGGGGGGGCATTGCCTGGTGGACACTGTGCAACTCCTAAGTGTGGTAATTTCTGTGCAGGTGCAATCAGGGAAGTGCACTGTTGATGTCCATGGCCTTATTGTTGCTGTGCCTCTCCAGTCAGTATGCAGTACGTGTTCTGGGGGGTGTGGCATTGCCTGGTGGAGGTCCTCCAATTCCTAACTGTGTTAACTTGTGTGTACCTGCAGGCAGGGAGATATACCATAGATGTACATGGCCTTAATGTAGCCGTGGCTCTCCACTTAGGGTGCAGTACCTGGTGTGGTGGGATATGGGACATTGGTAGGTAAGGCATGGAACTCCTAAGTGTGGTAAGTTGAGTGCACCTGTAATGAGGGATGTATACCAGTGGTGTACATGGCCTGAGTTTTGCTGTGGATCTACACTGACTATACAGTACCTGGTCTGGGGTGCTGGGGATGTCTTGAAGTACATTTTTACAGTCATCATTTATTTCTGTCACCTGCTGCTGGTTGCCTGTGATTGGTCATGTTGCCTTGGTCCTCCCCCCTACTTGCATGTGTGTGTGTGTCTGTGTGTGTGGTGTGTGGTGCTGGGGGGTTGGGGGTGAATGAGCAGTTAGGGTTAGGGTTGCCCCCCTTTGCAACCTGAGCCCACCCCATCCCCACCAATAGGCATCGGGGTGTGTGTTGGGCTCATTGGTCCTAACTCTCATCCTATTCTCCTATACTGCACAACCTCAGCTTGTTTACACATGGGATGGGGTGAAAGTTAGGACCGATGACCCCAACACACCCTGATGCCTCTTGGTGGGGATGGGGTGGGCTTGGGGTGCAATGGGTGGCAACCCCTAACACCAAATTTCCTCGCTTTTGTCGCTGTGGAACAACCCTGATGCATTAAATGGATTTTTTGCCATATATATATATATATATCATCTATATATATAGATATATATATATATCTGTAATAGATAACCCACTACAGGGTGTGCGGTCACCCTCTGATATCGCATGCCTTGGTGTGCATTATGATGCAGCAGGGGCCACAGACAGTGTGTTCCAACCATGCAGAGCCCGACCACACGCCCTGTAATGGGTTATCTATCTTATAAAATGACCACAAGCCTTGGGGGGGTGAAAAATAGTCCATGTGTGGCACAAATAAGTATTTGAGTTGAAGTACATAATTTGATTGGTGCTGTCCTAACTGTGATAGGTTTAAATAGTAGGTAATACTGCCATTTTCAGAGTGTGTTAGTGCAGAAGGAGGTTCATTTTTATTACTGTAGTGTAGTGTGATCAAGTGCTGACAATATTGGTAAATTAAGTCCTGGCAGACATTTAATATAAGCTAGTCTCTGTTGGAAAAGTAAAAAAAAAAACACTGAATTTAATGACTAGTATGTCATTTGTGTGAAAAAAAGATGCCGTTTCTACAGAGAGTTAAGCAAGTCCAGAACACTTTCACTTTTAGTGTTAAAATGTAGCGTGACTGAGCGAATGCTGTAAATGAGTGAAATGCTTGCAGTAGTTTAAAGTAACCCCCCTCTGTCTTCAGAAAAGTAGGAAAAGTGTTTATCTTGTTTTAGTTCTTTCCTTTTGGTGAAAGAAGTTACCGACTAGAGTGGGAGCAGAGCGAGTGAGTGGGCGGCTTGAGGAACATAGACGCAACCCAGAAAAAGTGTTTCTATAGCAACAAATGCTCTGGCTTGCGTCTTCATTTCTCAAGCCACCGACTCGCTCACTCTCCTCTTGCTATATTCGGGTTGTCGGCGGCTTCTTTTACAAAAAGAAAAAGTAAAGCTAAATACACACTTTTCTACTTTTTTTGAAGACAGAAGCCTTAATTTAAACTTCTCCAGGGACTTCTGTTACAGCAATTTACAGTGCTCGGTCACGCTATATTTTAAAGATAAAAGTGAAAGTGCTGTGGACTCAATCTTGTGTTCGGAGAAATAACAGATTATTTTACAGAAATGTAAGTACAGTAAGCACAAAATTCAGGGCTTTCTTGGTTTTTGAACAGAGCCTGGGTTATTTAAATTTGTGCAAGGATGTCATTTGTCAGTGTAATGAGCACTTGATCATGCCGGCTATTTTAGAGCATTTAAAGTTAAAATGCTTCTGCCTAAGGCACTGTGAAAGTGCCAGGATCCATTTTTAAATAATCTTTTATCTACAACTTGTGGCAGGATGAACCAAGTGATTGTGTAGACTGTGGAACTGGTATGTTTATTTACTTGTGCCTGTGGGTGGTAGCCTGAGTGCCAGCTGTGTGTGTGTGTGCCTATCTGTGCCAGGTGTAGAGTGATCTCCCTGCAGTTCTGGTGAGAAGGTTTTGAGGGCTGGAAAGTAGTTCAGGCGTTCGGTCATACTCGGAGGCATGCGGTCACTGTGGGATAATGCACAGTCATGTGATGTGTTTAATCCAATCAACATACTGGATTTTCAGTGATTTTCCTTACCCATTTTATAAATATATATATATATATATATATATATATATATACACAGTATATATTATAGTGGCACAATAGTGCAACTATAGTTAGGGTTGAGTACCCCATTTAAGGTTAAATCTCAAATTTTGCACCTTAGTAACTTTGCAACTGTATGACAGATGTGCCTGAAATTTGGAATGCACTGTCTGGTACCATAGAACTCTGGATTTGGCAAGTTGCGTTATGGTTGGATGTACGGCTGTGGAGCTACAATGCACCAAAAACAGCATAAATTACTGATTTTTGCACATTTCTTTGCTTGCACCCAGCCTGCACGGTTTGTGAGATCAGTCCAAAAACATCAGGGAACATACAGCTGGGGTCCCCGATGTGCCTTTCAAAAAAAATATTAAACGGTTCAAAAGTTATTAAAAAAAAACTGAATTCCATTATAGTCTATAGGAAAAGTTAACAAACTATTCGACACTGTGCAAATGACCCTTTTACTTTCGTGATTCAGCCATTTTTTTTAGTTGGTTGTCAGAAAAATGCTTGGCATTTAAATTTGGGACCCTCTAGGGGCACAAATCATGTTGTGTTCACCAAGTCGAGTTCTGAGGATGCTAGCCATGTCTTTTTTTGGGGAGAAAACACCCCAGAAATATGTTTTTACAATTTTTGTAAGAAGTAGTGTCACAAAGTACTTTCGTAAATGAAACACTTTCATTACTTTTTTTTTGTGAAAATGTCGTGATTTATGACAGTACTTTGAGACACTATGGCCAAAACAACAGGAAATCTTTGCCACCCTGCTGCAAAACAACAGTTTGGTCTTTTGAGCTGAAATTTGCAGGGAAGAAACCAACATCACACAGATGTGCCTTTTGGTGGCTTGGTGCCAAAATATAACAGGGCTGCAAAGTTACGGCACTCCGAAGTTGATGATTTTTCCCATAGGATAACATTACAGCGTCCGCCGTGGCTTTCGGGTTCCATATCTTGAAAAACGGACTTTTCATCACAAAAATTCATAGTCCCCAGATTGGGAGCTAAGTGCAAAACTAGCCTGGAAAGTCATAAATAATATGAGATTTTATTTTTTTTTCAATGTTGTACAGTTCCTGAGATATAAGCAATTTAGTATTCTAAGTGCTCATTTTCCTGTCCGAGGGCCACTATTATGCCCACATTCTTTGTATTCACTGTGCTTCTGGATGCACCTCTTTCAAACACAAAGCGTGTGTGTTTGCATTACTGTTACAGTTAGCGTTTACGTTTCTGCTTGTGCTTCCATTACCATTTGCGTTAGCGTTTCCGTTTACATCAGCATGTGTGTTACCTTTTGCATTTGCATTTGTGCTTGCATTTGCATTACTGTTTGCATTACTGTTTCCTTTTGCATCACCATTGGCATTTCCATTTATATTACTGTTACTGTTTGTGTTTCCATTACCATTTTTGTTAGCATTTCCTTTTGTTTCACCGTGTGTGTTACCGTTTGTGTTTGCACTTGCCTTGCGTTTCAATTTTCGTTACTGTTTCCTTTGGTGTCACTGTTGCCATTACCATTACCATTTGTGTATCCATTTGCGTTACCGTTACCATTTGCATTTTTATTACCATTTGCGTTACCATTTGTGTTTGCATTTCTGCTACCGCTAGTGTTTGCATTTGCGCTTGCATTTCCATTGTCTCTTGTGTTACTGTTTCCTTGTGCATCGCCATTGCCATTGCCATTACTGTTACTGTTTGCATTTGCATTTCCCTTTCTATTACTGTTACTGTCTGTGTTTCCATTTGAGTTACCGTTTGCATTTCCGTTACCATTTTCATTAGCATTTCCGTTTGCATCGCTGTGTGCGTTATTATTTGTGTTTGTGTTTGCACTTGTGTTTGCATTTCAATTTGCATTATTGTTTACTGTGGCGTCACCACTGCCGTTATCATTACCATTTGCGTTTTCGTTACTGTTTGTGTTACCTTTTGTGTTTGCATTTCTGTTGCCATTAGCATTTGCGGTTGTGTTGAAACCCCCCTTGCACCCCTCCAGCCCACCCCCCCAACCGGCATCAGGGGGCGCGTTGGGCTCGTCGGTCCTAACTCTCACCATTCTCCTATTCTCAGCTTCTTTCCACATGTGATGGGGTGAGTTTAGATGATGACCAACACATCCCGATGCCGTTGAGGGGTGGGCTGAGTGCAAGGGGGTTTCAACCCTAACATCGAATTTTCTCACTTTTGTTGCTGTGGAACAACCCTAACTGATGCATTAAACAGAGTTTTTTGCCTCTAATATATATATATATGTACTTCAATGTTACACTCAAAATGTTGCACCTTAATAACTTTGCAACCATTCAACAGATTTGCACAAAATGTGCTAAGCACTGTCCTGTGGGGTAGATCTCTTGATATGGCAAGTTACAATCCAGTTGGATGTGCGGTGTCTGAGCTACAGAGAAGTCAAAAAAACATGTTTTCAATTATTGGCTTTGCTGGGATTTTTCTTTGAACTTGCCTACAGCCCAGATGGTTCGTTTTTTTAGTCTGAAATTTTCAGAGCAGAAAGGGACTACCTCACAGATGTGCCTTTTGCTAGTCTGGGGAAAAAATAATAAGCCATTTTTAAGTTATTCCAATTTAAACATTTGAAAAAATTGTTTCTGGGCATGCTCAGTAAGTACTAAAATATAGCTGTATGAAACAAAGGAGGAATCCTGCTTTGTATGAGAAAATTCCTGTTTCATATGGCTGCCATCTTGTTTTAAGTTTGCTTGAAATATTCAAATGTGTAAACCTTCCAAAATGATGACCTGGGGAGGAACCAACACATGTAGCTTGTTTATTCGTGACCCTTAGGTGTATTTTGCACTTTACTGCTCAAAAAATGCCCTTAAAATGGGCTTGTCATTAATACTGAAATTCTTCCTTCGTATCTGTGTAATATGAAGAAGGATCTTCATATGGTGAGATACGAAGTAAGATCCTACTTCACGAGCTGAAAATAAGAATATTGACGTAAAAATTAACTTTTACTGCCAACATCAGGGTGTCCAATCCCCGTGTCAGCACTGGACAACCCCCACCACTGTGGGACACTGGGGAGCCTACTCCCAGTGTCCCCAGCAGAAGAAATCTGTCCATGTCTGACAATGGGATGCCCAATCTCCATGTCAGAAGTAGCACCCCTAAGGCGGGACACCGGGGAGCCCACTCTCAGTGTCTCCAGTTATATTATACCCCCCACAACCACCACCAGTACAGTGGGACACTTGGGAACCCACCCTCAGTGTCCCAAAATGTTTATTTATGAAAATTATACCTGAAAAATTGAAAACAGTCCCCGACATCTTTTTATTAAAAAAAATCCTGTAAAAAAGCAAATTATCCTTGGTCATCTCCCCAGCCACCCTCCCCTATCCTTATCCTCCCACTGAGTAACCCACCACCTCATACTCCCCCCTTGCCCAATACTTACCATCCAAGGTCGGCGGCTGTCAATGTCTGTGGACCGGGACATGTCTGCACTCTTCAAAATGCAAACTGAAGAATTGAGGGAAGTGCTGTATAATGGCTGTCAATGGTGTTTTGATCTTATATTGATAGCTCAGCCATTTCTAGGTATATTTTCACCAATGTTCAACATGAGCTTTTTGGGACCCTGCCTCATGATCACTGGCACTGTCATTTTGTAACTTGGTCCCAAAAGGTGATTTTTTGGGACCGATTAATGAAATGACAGGTGGAGTCCCAAACAGCCCATGTTGAAAATTTGGTGAAAAAATTCCCCAAAATGGCCACGTTATGAGTGTGTGTTGCACAGTTTCTATGCAGGTGCATAACTTTGGTAATTTACAATACTTTGATTCCAGATTTTCAACATTGCCATTTTTACACACCACCTCATGAACAGTACAGCTGTCATTTTCCACATCCTGCCCAAAATGTGCCTTTACTACTGTGGCACAGAATGGCATGTACACTGTGCAAAATTACCTTTTGGAGCCAATTAATGAAATGACAGTGCCGCTGTTCATGAGGTAAGGTCCTGAAAAGGCCATGTTGACAATTTGGTGCAAAAAATCCTCATAATGCCAAAGTTATGTGTGTCCATTGAATTAATTCTATGCATGCACATAACTTTGGTACTTTTCCAATATTTTAATGCCAAATTTTCCTTATAGCCATTTTTTCACACCACCTCATGAACAGTACAGCTGTCATTTCCCACACTGTACCCAAAATGTGTTTTTGCACCTGTGGTATGGAATGGTGTTGCAGTTGTGCATAATTACATTTTGCCTTGTATTTCATAATTACTCTGTACCGGAGTACATGGGGGGGTAATAAGATGACTATGCTGACAATTTGGTCACTGTTGTTCACCACATGGAAGCACAGGGCCCAGAGGGCCCTGCACTTTCACATCTATATACATATGTGTATTTATGGTGGGATCGGACGGACCCTGTGTGCTCACAGTAAAATAAGGATACTATCATACTGTCTCAAAAAGAAGGGAAATTCATTGCAAAAACACCATTAATGCATCAGTTAGGGTTTCTATTACAGCAACAAAAGTCAATACATTCAATATTAGGATTACCAACCCTACCACCTCACCTCCATCCTCCCACCATCCACACACCAACAGGCATTGGGGTGTGCCTTGGGGTCATCGGGCCTAACTCTCACCCCATTCTCCTATACTGTACCATATCAGCTTGACTACACATGGAATGGGGTAAGAGTCAGGCCTGATGACCCCGAGGCATGCCACGATACCTGTTGGTGTGTGGAGGATGGGGGTGGGGTGGTAGGGTTGGTAACCCTAACATTTAATTTCCTGACTTTTGTCACTGTAACTGAAACCCTAACTGATGTATTAACACAGTTTTTTTGCAATGAATCTATATGTATATATACGTATATATATATATATATATATATATATATATATATATATATATATATGGTAGTATGGTAGTGCTACCATAGTTAGGGATTGAGGAGCCATTTACATGTTAAACCTAAAATTTTGCACCTTATTAACTTTGCAACCATTCAATGGATTTGCCTGAAATTTGGAATACATGATTAAGAACCACACATCTTGGGATGTTCCAACTTTTATACTGTTAAGATATACGGCTGTGGAGTTATTAAGCGTGATCTGCATGCACGTTTATGCTTTTTTGAAATCTTTGCTCATCCCTACAGGTCACACGGTTTGCGAGACTGGTCCAAAAACTTCAGGGAACATCTGGTCAGGGTGGCCAATGTGCCTTTTGAAGATTTCATGAAAAATTATTAAACGGTTCAAAAGTTATTCAAAAAACAATTTCCCATTATAAGTCAAAGGGAAAAGTTAACAAAAAGTTTGAAAGTGTCACAAATGCACTTTTTAGTGTCACAAATGGCCCTTTTACTTTTGCAAATCTGCCATTTTGTTTTCAGTTGGTGATCAGAAAAATGCTTGGCATTTAAATTTGCAGCCCTCTAGCAATCTAATTATTTTTGTATTCACCTAGTTGGACCCTGAGGATGCTAGGCATGTCTTTATTTGGGGTGAAACACCCCAGAAATATGTTTTAAATTTCTGGAAAAGTACTTTCGCAAAGTACTTTTGCACTTGTGACACTGTCGAATGAATTTGTGAAAGCTTTTGCAAAGTTTGACAGTACTTTTCCAGGCTATGGCAAAATGACAGCAATTTTTTGCCACCCTGCTGCAAAAGAACGGTTTGGTCTTTTGGGCTGAAATTTGGAGGGAACACAGGCAACATCTCACAGATGTGGCTTTCTCTATTTTGGTGAAAAAATATTACAGATCAGCAAAGTTATGGCACTCTAAAGTTGACACTTTTTCCCGTAGGATAACATTATGGTGTCCACCGCATTACTGAAATCCTTTGCCGCCCTGCTGCAAAATAACGGTTTGGTCTTTTGAGCTGAAATTTGAAGGGAAGAAAGCCAACATCCCTCTGATGTGCCTTTTGGTGCTTTAGTGAAAAAATATTACAGGGAAGCACAGTGACGGCACTCTGAAGTTGATGCTTTTTCCCATTGGATAACATTACGGCATCTGTAGCGCCTTTCGGGGCCCGTATCTCAGAAATGGTGCGAAATACGGACTTTTTGTCACAAAAATGCTTAGTCCCCCACCTGGGGGCTAAGTACAAAACTAGCCAGGAAAGTCATAATTCATATGAAATTTACATGTTTTTTCTACGTCGTACGGTTCCTGAGATATAAGCAATTTAATATTCCAAGTCCTCATTTTCTGCTCCGAGGCCCATTGTTATGTATACATTATTTATTTTCACTGTGTTTTCCAATGCATTTTTGGGGAAAGAAGATTGTGCCCTATCGTATTATTGCGCTTAGCGTTTCCAGTTGCCTTTCCGTTACCGTTTGTGGCACCTTTAAGGTCTATGCCACTGTGTGCATTACGGTTTCGTTTTAACGCGTTTCTGTTTCTGTGTCGTTTGGTGTTATTGTTGCTGTTACCATTACCTGTTTCATTTGCAATTGTGGTACCGTGCATGTTCGTTCTGATTTGCATTTCCGTCTGGCAGCTTGCGTTTCTGTTTCGTTCTGTTTCCTTTGGCTTTATTTTTGCTGTTACTGTTACCATTTGTATTTATAATTGTGTGTACCGATGGACCGTGTCATATAATGGTTTGTATTTCTGTACCTACTTGCATTTGCATTTCTTTCCTTTGGTGTTATTGCTGCTTACGTTACCAGTTGCATTAATTGCGGAACTGTGCCCATGCGCGTTTCGGTTCCCATTTCCATTTCTCTTTCCTTTGATGTTATTCTTCATGTTAACTTTACCATTTGCATTTACAATTGTAGTACCATGCCTGTGCACATTACGGTTTGCCTTTATGTGTGTGTTTGCGCTAACGTTTCCGTTTCTGTTCCCTTTCACGTTCTTTTTGCTGTGACACTTAACATTTCCATTTAAAATACCGCTGCCATCACTGTTCACATTGCCAGTTGTGTTTTTGTATGCACATCAATGTCTGTTTGTGTCACTGTTCACTTTGGCTTCACTTTGCACTTGCGTTTCTATTGACGTTTCCTTTACCATTTACGTTTCCGTTACCATGTGACAGAAATAAAATACAACTGTCAAAATGTACTGCAGTACATCCCCACCACCACAGACCAGGTACTACATACTCACTGTAGATCCACAGCAAAACTAAGGTCATGTACACCAATGGTATACATCCCTGATTACAGGTGCACACAAGTTACCACACTTAGGAGTTACATGCGTTACCTAATAATGTCCCATGCCCTGACACACCAGGTACTGCACCCTGAGTGGAGAGCCACGGCTACACTAAGGCCATGCACATCTATGGTATATCTCCCTGACTGCAGGTACACACAAGTTAACATGGTTACGAATTGGAGGACCTCCGCCAGTCAATGCCACCCCCCTAGAACAGGTACTGCATACTGAGTGGAGAGGCACAGCAACAATAAGGCCATGCATCAACAATGCACCTCCCTGACTGCAGGTGCACAGAAGTTACCACACTTAGGAGTTGCACAGTGTCAACCTGGCAATGCACCCCCAGACCACTTACTGCATCCTGATTGAGCCACTGCAAAACCCTCGGGTGGTATGGACATCAATGGTACACCTCCATTGATTGCAAGCATGTGAATCTCAGACAGGCAATGCCTCCCCATTACAAGGTACTGCATCCTGAGTGCTGAGGCACAGCAAAACTGAGGCTATGGACATCAGTGGTACACCTCCCTAATTGCAGGTACACTCCACTTACCACAGTTAGGAGTTGCATGGCCTCAGCCAGCCAATGCCTCCCCACACACACACACCAGGTACTGCATCCTGAGTGTAGAACCACAGCAAAACCAACTCCACACATATCAATGGTACACCTCCATCACTGAAGGTGCACACAACTTTGCAACATTATCAGTTGCATGCCCTTGACCAGGCAATAGCTCCCTCACATCCCCACACCAGGTACTCCACCCTGAATGGAGAGCCACAGCAAAACTACAGCCATACACATCAACTGTTCAAATGCTGCAGTTTTTGGCTCATCATCATGGATATGTCTTGTACTACATTTACACAGTTGTATTTTATTTCTGTCACCTGCTGCTGGTTGTCTGTGATTGGTCGTGTTGCTTTGGTCCTCCCCCCTACTTGCATCTGTGTGTGTGTCTGTGTGTGTGGTGCTGTGGGGGTAGGGGGTGAATGCAGAGTTAGGGTTTTCAACCCTAACACTGAATTTCCTCACTTTTGTCACTGTGGAACAACCCTAACTGATGCATTAAATGGAGTGTTTTGCTTCTAATATTATATATATATATTATGGTGGCACGGTAGGGCTACCATAGTTAGGGTTGAGTAGCACTTTTAAGGGTAAAGCGTCAAACTTTGCACCTTAATAACTTTGCCACTGTTCAATGGATTTACCTGAAATTTGGTATGCACAATTGGGTGTGGTAGGTCTTGGGATTGGCTAACTTTTATACTGGTCAGATATATGGGTGTGGAGTTATTAAGCAACAACGAATTGCACAATTAAACTTTTTTGCGATTTCTTTGCTCTCACCTACAGGTTGCACAGTTTGTGTGAGTGGTCTGAAAGCATCAGAAAATGTGTGGTCAGGGACCCTGGTGTGTCTTTTGAAGATTTCGTGAAAAAATATTGAACGGTTCAAAAGTTATTCAAAAAATAAGTTCCCACTATAAGTCAATAGGAAAAGTTAACAAAATATTTGACACTTTCGCAAATGCACTTTTTACTGTCATAAATTGCCCTAGTAGTGTCCCAAATCCACCATTTTGTTTTCAGTTAGTGATCAGAAAAATACTTGGCATTTAAATTTGGGACCCTCTAGAGATACAATTCTTTTTGTGTTCACCTAGCCGGACCCTGAGGATGCTAGCCATGTCTTTATTTTGGGGTTAAACACCTCAGAAATATGTTTTTAAAATTTCTGGAAATAGTAGTGTTGCAAAGTAGTAGTCGCATGCATGACACTTCTTAAAATTTTAAAAGTGATAGCAAATTGGAGCATTACTTTTCAGGCTATGTGAAAATGAGATGAATTTGTTGCCACCCTGCTGCGAACAAACGGTTTGGTCTTTTGGGCTGAAATTTGGAGGGAAGGCAGCAAACACATCAAAGATGTGCCTTTTGGTAGTTTGGTGAAAAAATATTATATGGTTCTAAAGTTACGGTACTCCAAAGTTGATGCTTTTTCCCATGGACTAACATGGTGGCATATGCCACGCCTTTTGGGGCTCGTATCTCAAAAACAGTGCGAGATACAGATTTTTCTTCATGAATTACATAGCCCTAGGGCTATGTAAGACAAAACGGTAGCCAGGAAAATAATGATTTCTGTGAAACGTAATTTTTTTTCTACGTCATACAGTTGCTAAGATATTAGCACTTATGCTTCCCATGCTGCTTTTAAGCTTCCGTTGCCATTACAATGCATACATTCTTTGTACACACTGTGTTACTCTATGCATCTTAGGGCTGCAATTTGGAGGGAAGGCACTCAACATGTCACAGATGTGTCTTTTGGTGATTTGATGCACTTTGGTTAATACAGTTAATCCCCCCCCAACCGAAGGATGTACTGCATCCTGAGTGTAGAGGTACAGTAAAACAAAAGGGCATGGACATCAATGGTATACCTCCCTGATTCTAGGTACATTCTACTTAACACAGTTATGGTTTGCATGACCTCAGCCATGCAATGCTACCCCCAGACTGCAGCTTACGTAATGTGTCATGAGTGTAGGGTATAGCAAAACTGAGGCTGTGGATATCAATGGTGTACTTGTCTAATTGCAAGTTCAGTAAAGTTACCACAGTAATGAGTTGCATGGTCTCAGCCAGGCACTGACCCCACCTACTGCCGCAGACCAGGTACTGTGTAGTGAGTGTTGACCCACAGCTAAAATAAGGGATGGACATCAATGGTATTTTTTTGTTGCAAGTTGCATAGCCCTGTGGCCTAAGTAACACAAAAGAGTAGCCAGCAAAATAATGATTTTTGTGACATATTGATTTTTTTCTATGTCGTGGAGGTACTGCATCCTGGAGTAGAGGTACAATAAAAGAAAAGGGAATGGACATCAACGGTATACTTCCCTGATTCTAGGTACACTCTAGTTAACACAGTTATGACTTGCATGGCCTCAGCCATGCAATGCTGCCCCCAGACTATAGATTACGTAATGTGTCCTGAGTGTAGGGTACAGCAAAACTGAGGCTGTGGACATCAATGGTGTACTTTACTAATTGCAAGTTCAGTAAAGTTACCACAGTAATGAGTTGCATGGTCTCAGGCAGGCAATGACCCCAACTACTGCCGCAGACCAGGTACTGTGTAGTGAGTGTTGACCCACAGCTAAAATAAGGGATGGACATCAATGGTACTTTTTTTGTTGCAAGTTGCATAGCCCTATGGGCTAAATAATACAAAAGTGTAGCCAGAAAAATGATATTAGCAATTACATTTTTACAATGCTCGTTTTAAGCTTCGATGCCCATTACAATGCATACATTCTTTGTATTTCTTTATGTATCTGTTTGGCAAAAACAGGGAATGTGCTTCCATTACTGTTACAGGCTGTGGGTATCTATGGTGTACATTTCTAACTGCAAGGTCAGTAAAGTTAGGACAGTTAGGAGTTGCATGGTCTCAGCCAGGCAATGTCCACACCCCCACACTGACCAGGTGCTGTGTACTGAGTGTAGAGCCACAGGTAAAATAATGGATATACATCAATGGTACACTTCTCTGATTGCAGGTGTAGACAAGTGTCCAGAGTTAGGAGTTGCACAGTCTCAGCCAGGAATCCCCCCCAACCAGAGGAGGTACTACATCCTGAGTGGAGAGGTACTGTAAAAGAAAAGGCTATGGAGAGAAATGGTACAGCTGCCTGATTGCAGATATACTCCAGTTAGCAGACTTATGATTTGCATGGCATCAGTGATGAATGCTTCTGCCACAGTATAGACGAGGTACTGTATCCTGAGTGGTGAGACAGCAAAACTGAGGTTGTGCAGATCAATGGTACACCTCCTTAATTGCAAGTACACTCAAGTTAGCATAGTTAGGAGTTGCATGACATCAGCCAGGGAATGCCCCTGCCCCCCTACACAGACCAGGTACTGCATAGTGAGTGTGGAACCACAGGATAAATAAGTCCATGGACAGCAGTGGTACACTTTCTTGATTACAGCTGTGCAACAGTTTGCACAGTTAGGAGTTGCACAGTCTTACTGAGGAATTTCCCCCACCCCCCACCAACCAGAGGAGATGCAGCATCCTGAGTGGTGAACTACGGTGAAAGAAAAGAGCATGGATATCGACGGTACACCTCCTTGATAACAAATACACTGCAGTTACCACAGTTACGACTTGTACTTTCTCAGCCATGCAATGCTACCCCCCCACATTGCACATTAAGTAATGTGTCCTGAGTTTAAGGTTCAGTAGCACTGATGCTGTGGATATCAATGGTATTCCTTACTAATTGCAAGTAGACTCAAGTTAGTACACTTAGGAGTTGCATGGCCTCAGCCAGGCTATGACCACCCCCCTAACTCTCACACCTGGTACTGCATGCTGAGTGTAGAGCTACAGTGAAAATAAGCCCATGCAGCTCTGTGATTGGAGTTGTAGACAAGGTTGGACAGTTAGTATTTTGACAGTCTCACCCAGGAATACCGCACTCGCAGGCCAGAGCAGGAATTCATACAGAGTGGAGAACCACAGGAAAAGAAAGAGCATGCAGATGGATGGTAGACCTCTGTTATTTCAGTCACACAACAGGTGTGCAGTTGTCCCTTACATGCCCACAGTCATGGAATGCTACTGCCACACTACATGAGGCAGTGTATCCTGAGTGGATAAAGAGAAAGCAAAACTGAGGGTGTGAACATGAATGGCATAACAACCTAATTGCTAGTGCAGTCTAGCTAGGACAGTTAGGAGTTGCACGACTCAGCTAGGCAATGGCCCCTAGCATGATGGACAACAGGTACTGCATCTTGAGTGGAGGGACACAGTGAAAGTGAGGCAGTGGATATAATAGTACACACCATTAACTTAGCACTCTTCAGTTACACAGTTATGAACTGCATGGCTTTCACCCATGGTGTCCCACCCCATGAACAGTTGCTGCATACTGACCAGAACTACTGCTTTTAACAAGTTGTTCAATATAAACAATGTATTGTTATCAAAAGTTTTTATTTGTATTCAAAAAATATATATGTATAAAAAGACTGTGAAATAATAGTTTAGCTTTGTTCAGCAAAATGAAAATACAGTGACAAAGATATATAAAAATATCTTGAAAATTTTTTTTTTATACAAAAATATATGGCTTGTTTAAATAAATAAAATAGAAAGCATTCAGTTGCTCATGAAAAGCAGAGGGAGGTGTGTTGCCTGGCTCTGCCAGCCCAGCTGAAACGCAGGAAAAAATGTGGAAAGCGCATCAGAAGTGGAAGTTTATTGCCAACAGTAAGAGGTACGGACTAGCTGTGGAGCTGTCCATCAGTGGGTCAGGAGACTGCTCATGGCGACAGGTGAAGCAGTGATGCTGTCTGCACTGGCACCTGCGCTGTGCTCACAGGCTCGAGCACAAAGGTTGACTGTTGCTTGTTGAGCTGTTATTAGGCTTATTATTTTATCTTACTGTTGTTTGATTGTTTTCAAATCATTTTCATGTTGTGTTTTCATGTCTTTTATTTCACTTGACAAACAGTCAACCTTGTGCTCGAGCCTATGCACACAACGACAGTGCACAGTGTGCTTCTTTTTACATAGTCGATCTGTAAAGAGGAAAAACAAACTATTAGCATGTGAGACTGTTTTTATTTACAGAAAACTATTATCTTCTCTTGAAAGACAGCAATAGTATTTTACACAATCACATATTTTAAGTGATTTTTTACTTTCACTATTTCTTGCCATCATTCTCAAAAAGAAAGGAAATTAGAGACAAAAAACTCCATGTACTGCATCAGTTAGGGTTATTCCACAGTGACAAAAGCTAAGAAATTTGCTATTAGGGCTGAAACCCACCTTGGAGGCCTAAAGCACAGCCTGCCAACTGGCATCAGGGTGCACATTGGTGTCATTGGCATTAACTGTTGCCCCATTCTCCTATTCGTCACTTCTCTTCACCCCCGACCCTCAGACCCGGTACTATATACTGAGTGTAGATCTACAGTTAACATAAGCCCGTGCACATTGATGCTGCACCTCACTGATTGCAGTAGTAGACAAGTTTGCACAGTTACGCTGAGTACAGAGACAGCAATACTAATGCTGTGGATATCTATGGGGTACATTCGTAATTGCAAGGTCAGTAAAGTTAGCACAGTTAGGAGTTGCTTGGTCTCAGTCAGGCAATGAGCACACCCACTCCCCACAGACCAGATACTGCATACTGAATGTACAGACACAGGTAAAATAAGGGATAGAAATAAATGGTACACTTTACTGATTGCAGGTGTACATAAGTTTTCAGAGTTAGGAGTTGCACAGGCTGAGTCAGGAATCCCCCCCGCAACCAGAGGACGTACTGTATCCTAAGTGTGGAGGTTCAGTAAAACAAAAGGCCATAGACATCTGTGGTATACCTCCCACAATTTCAGGTACACTATAGTTATCACACTTATGGCTTGCATGCCCTCAGCCATGCAATTGTTCTACACACACTAGATCAGGCACTGTATATTGAGTGTGGAGATACAGGTAAACTGAGGATGTAGAAATAGATAGGTACACCTCACTCATTGAGGAAGTACACTCAAGTTAGTAGGTAGGGTTGCATGATGTAGGCCAGGCAATGCCCCGCCCCTACAGACCAGACAGTGTGTTGTGAGTGTGGAACCACAGTGAAAATAAGTCTATGGTCATCAATGGTACACTTTCTTGATTGCAGTTGTACACAAGTTTGTACAGTTAGTACTTACATAGTCTCAGTGGTAATTCCCCAAAAAAACTGGGCAGGTGCCCGTCCTGAGTAGCGAGACATAGTAAAACTAAAGGACATAAATATCAACGGTACACTTCCTTGATTACAGGTACACTGCAGTAAACACACGTATTAGTTGCACATATTTAAATAAATGTTTTTTATTCTGTATAACAGCAAGCTACTGTATAATAGCAATAATGACAACCAGGTTGTGTGTTGTTTGTGATAACGTTACACCTCAGTAATCGCATGCACTCAGTCTCTTACCTCGTTTCCAACTAACTGAGGCATGACGTTATGCCAGCACAACAGACACCCTGAAGTTCATTACTGTTCAATTAACTGATACTTTTTGCAGTACTGTATAATGTTTTGTGTCAGCTTGTTTCTGCTTCTATTTACGCTCAGGGCTGTAGCACACCCTGCTTCACCCGTCGCATTCAGTGTTTCTGATGTCTCTCCAACCACTGTAAGAGAGATAGATGTTTTTTAATGTATATGAAAGTATGTCAGTTGTCTAAATGATACTGTTATTGTATTCTGAGTATAGAGAAATACTTTCAATCAGAAGGAATGCGTCTATAAGGTTCAGCTGTATTACTTTAGTAGGCTGTTATTGGAAACGTTAGTAGTTGTTTATTGGCAGCTAAATAGTAACAGTCCTTATCTGCAAGTGATGGGAGATACTGCATGCTGAGTAGAAAGTTACACGTAAAGAAAGTATATACACAGTGACACTGTATGTGTGTTGTCACAGTTTGATAAATATTTGAACTTGTAAAAAGTATATGGCGTTACGCATGGAAATCACACTGCCACAGGCATTACTCTCCCACTGTACGTTGTGTCAATGTATTTTGTAAGTTCAATAATGGTCATGGACATCTCAGTAACAGGTAAGCAAATGAATGGTAGACAACTTGGAACAGTTAGGTGTTTAATGACATGACACAGGCAATTACATATCGGCTACTTATACAAGTTGTGTTGGTGCCTTTGCGGTGATAGTGAAACAAATGTTATGGAGATAGATGGTGTGACTATGTTAGAAAGGTGCGCGTTACTCGTTCCATGTTTTTGGCCAGTTACCTGCATGGCAACTGTGCAGTTATTGGTAACACAATGTGTATTTCAATTGATAAATATAAGTTTAATGTTAATAAGAAAGTAACAGTGTTTAGCTGCAGTGTTTCAATTATTGAGCAGTGTTGCTGTTCCCGTACTGCACCCTCACCCCACATACTCTGTCAGACACCGGACCAGACTAGTATTTAAGCAGTAAGGCACAACAGGGTGGCGATTACTGAGGATTTACCCATGCTTTGTGTGGTGTGTCACGAGGCATAGCTGAGTGCCGTAACGACACAAAAAGTAGATAAATCAGACAATGATTCATGCCTTGGAGTGCCTTATTGTGACTACACACTGTATCCATGTCTAGCATTTATTAAAAATGTGTATAATTATACTTTTCATAACTTCCATTAGTCAGTTTTTGGTTATGCTGGATTTACCCATGTTCATGTTACATGTTTTGACCTATGAGGTTACAGAATTTTCACACAACATCGTATTATGTATAACAATTTGATGATAACATATTCATTTAAATGATTTTGTATGAATGGTTGTGGGATCACTATGTCTATAGCTGTGAGACATACTAATGGAGTTCACTTTGTTCAAACAGAACTCTGTTTTGTGACTAAACACTTTGTTCTTTCTATGTTATTCTTCCTGAGTCATTAGTACTATGTAAGGTATTCTTTTTACTCATATTACAGTTGAATGTAATGATATGTCTTTAGTGTACAAGACACAGTGGGGTACTACTACTGGCAACTATTTCAGAATAACTTGCTAATAATTGAGCTCAATATACTTGGGAAAATTAGTTATTCTATGTATGAGCGATTTTCTTTTGTGTGCTAATACACAAACTATTTCCAGTTTGCACTCTGCAGACTTATGCAAATTATACAGTACATGCCAATGTTACACCAGCTTTGTGGGTTCACTGTATCAAAGTGTAATCGATGTAGACCTGTAATTGTAACAACAGATACATTTTTCTTGCATGATTTTCTTACCTTCTGACTTGACAATAATCATGCTGTCTGTGTCAGAATGTTCAGACTCCATAGCCTGTTCTGCAGCTGGTGCTACCTCACTTCATGGTGTCGAATGTCTTCAGCGATCTATTGAAAGAGAGATTGGAAAGATTGCATTGAGTATGGTATTTGTGTGATTCTAATTGTTGATAGATTTGTCATTGAAACTATGTATGGTATTGATAGTTGATATTACTATCTACAATGTCGATGGATAATTTTGAACCTTTGCAACTGTATGTCTATGCTGCCCATGCACTTAAGAGAAGAAGATTGACATTTTGATTGCTACAGAGCTACTGCAAACAGCCAACCAGAAAAATAAATTTTTTTAGATAATTTTTAGTTATTATTATAAGATTCTAAAAATACTTATATTTCAGCTGCTGACACTGTTATGAGAACCTTACGTTGATCAACTTACTACTGTGTTTTTACAGGATCCTTTGGAGAGGTTGGGGTTATGTTACATTATCAATTATAAACTGGATAAAAAAATTGGAGAAAGCTGATTGCCTGAGAGGAATTTGAAGCCATGATGATATCGGACTACATCATCACGGCTTCAAAAAAACTCCGGCCATCAGCCTCCTCGCAACAAATACAGCCACACTGAAGTAACGCTTGGTAGCATCACCTCCTCCTCCTCAGACGCTGCCACTCATACTTTCAAAAACAGCATGCTCAATGCAACAAAATATGCCACTGCAGACAGCTGCCCCAGTCTGTTTGCTGCCGACACTGGTACACAGTTTGACCATGTCCCACACTGGACCACAAATACAGACTCTGTAACCTCCAACAACTGTAACCCCTGCGCGCTGCAGTCTGCAACCACTGCTCCTAATGGCAAACCAAAACCACGGCTTATGTTCTGAGTCCCCGTTTAAAAGCAGTAAATAGCAAGTAAAAGACAGAACCAGGTGACTCAGCAGAAACAGCCCTCCAGGTTACATTTTTACCATTCTGTTGTTTCCTCTTCAAGGCTACTGCTCTGTACTTCCCATTTGCACAACTAAACAACGAAGATGTCTACCTGCATTCTCCCATTCAAATCGCAATGCTCAGCAGACAGGAATTTTACAAAAAAAACAACAAAATAAATCCACACAGATGTTCACTGACTCCCACATCAGTCCAGACAGTCAAACAAAAAAAAAGTTTCAAAGCTCAGAGCAGTGCTGGCAGAATACAACAACAGTTCCACAAACTCTACCTACAACAGCGCCACCTTCTACTCAGAGCCCATCAGGACCTATTTTCTGAAAATGTAGCCTTCCAACACCCCAAAAAAAGACATTTTTAAAACATTTTAAAAGTTTCTTTATTTTTTTTCTACTAAAACTTTAAAGCCACTTCATAATAGCAATAATGCACTCCAGGGTGTGGTATATCATGGGATATTGTCACTTCTCGGGTCGTTGGACGCACTTGGCCTGCAGCCTTGTGCCCAACCACCCAAGCCGTGATGGTACCTCATTACATACCACACCCTGTCATGCATTATTGCTCAATTAAATCATTACTTGAGGGTAATATGCCACCCAACTTTGTGGTATACAACATTATACCCACAGGTGGTCATTAAGTAGTACATCTCTGTAACTTAGCAGAGTTCATCATTTTTTCCTTAACACAATAATAAGTTTTTTTTTTCTAGAAAAGAACACATGTTTAGTGACACATAGTTTCTATACTTACAGTCTGTTGGCCTCTGCTTCTGGTTTGCCTGCTGCCTCCCACATCTCATGTTTGTGTGTTAGCTCATGTGGTTGGCATTCTCTCTCTGTTTTAGTACATAGAAATGCTGGCACAACAGCTAACTCCATTTTACATTGTTGCCTTTTGTTTCAGCCTTATGCATGAACGATATATTCGTGGATGCCTCCATCTTTTCAGTTTCATATTTGTACTACGTGGTAGTATGCGTGGTTTCCTGGCCTGGGCTGGTTGAGCTAGGCAACACACCTCTCTCGACCACAAATGCATTTAACAGTTTGTCTTGTGCTGTAGAAAGCTGTAACAATAGTGAATAAACGGTATATTAGACACAGTGTTGTATATTCATTTTTTAACATGTTTATGGTGAAGATCATCACACACTTAAATGTTTGTGATTGTATATTTACAGTTATATGGTGTTCATGATTAATACAAGGCGGATGGATTGTGTATATACAATATCTGGTATTGCTTGTGGTGTACTGTAGTGGTTTTGGACAGTTCACTGTGCAGTTGCTACTGGTAGCACCATGCCATTCACTCGGTCTGTTGTCTGTTGTACAGGTGTTGGTGTACATCATTGGTAATCTGGCAAATATATTGATGGCAACTTTTTGGGGGATAATTACTAGTACTATTGCTTCCTGTAGCATAATCCTATGTGTCAGTTTAAAACAATTATATTTTCAATTATAAGTTTTAGTTGTCTTCCACATACAGTATGGTGAAATTAAACAGTTATTTAAAATAGTTGTCTATTTGCTATGTCTGTATGTATTATGAAACTCAAACATTTCCGTGAATGAATGCATATAACGGTGTGATCGAGATGGTATTATTTGTATGTGTGTGTGTGTGTAATCATGCAGCTTTTCATTTTTGACCATCTTAGTGGGCTCTTGAGCCTTTTGTTTTCAATTCTGCCTGCTGTTACAGCCTGATATTTTAGAGGATCGGTATCCCATCTCGAAAGTCACGAGGAAAGGCAAATGCCAGCGTGTGAGAAGTGCACACCATCTGTAGGTGGAGCCAACTACAATGTTAATTTGGATGACGTGTTGGTGCATCTAGCCATGCAAGGTATTCCGTATTTGAATGTTTACCTTTCTGTGAGCTCTGTCAAGCAGGTACATGTGCTGTTCTGTTTGCCAGACTCACGCTCTGTAATATCAGAAAATATGGTTTACAGGTAGGCAACATGTGCATAATACAAGCAATGTCAATTTTGCTTCTGTTAAATCTATCCACCTTTTGTGCCAAATCATTCTCTTCTGAGATTAGATCAGCAGTAAAAATCTGTTACAGGCAGGTGAGGTGAAATTCTGGCATTGTTGGCTTAATTCTTCACCTCATGCCACCTCTGCTAGGCCATTTACAGAGCAACTTGGAAGCTGCAGGTCTCTCCCAAATCACCCTCTGAGCATATCTGGGCCGCTTACTATGCTTTGCCACTACCCACACGATTCCATCTGCTGTTTTGCCATTCTGCTTTTAAACTGAGAAGTGGACAGAGGCTGCCAAAAATCAGTGTTTCTTCTGAAGGCTAGCCACAAGTGAATGTGAAAGTAATGTTTCCTTCTACTAACTTTGGTTTTGTGGGTGATACTAATCAGCTGATTTGCCATGTTGGTTAATGATTTACCATGATTGCTAATACAGTGCGTGCACTGACTATTACTACATTGAATGGCTGTTCTGCTGTCAAACATAAATGAAGAATATTTCTTACAGGGAAAATGCAACATTGCTATTGGCTACTTCAAAAATTACAGCTAAGCCGAAAATGTGATTGTTTGTCTCTCTTGTTATGAAACCGTGCTTGCTTCTGCCTCCATTTGCAGCTCTATCTGTGCTAGTGGTGCTGTTAAGACTCTGACTTTAAACTGTTATAACTTTTTAACAGTATGACAGGTAAATATTGTCATTTCAACGTAGCATCAAACATTCGTTTAATACTATTTTGTACTGCTAATGGTTTTGTGATGCTAGAAAAGTTGATTTGAAATGTGGTTTACTTACAAGTAGGATGAGGTATCTCTGGTTTTCTCAAAGATGGCTGCTATGTCCTTCTTCTTCACTGTTCAGACTTGTGATTGGTATTCGATATGGCCTTATATATGCAGTGGTACATTGGTTTGCAGCATCTGTCAGGTAAATAATACCAGTCTGTCGGTTGGCTCGTGCAAGGAATAATTGGCATTGTAGTGTCATCGTGCTACGTATTATTTGACACTGTCATGCGTGTACATCACTTTGTGACACTGATTCACAGTGTCGCTCGCCTACCACTTTTTTGACAGTGTCGCCTCACGATACTACATTTTCAAAAGTGTCTACGTTCGACATTACTTTTCTAATTTAAAAAACTGTTTTGTTAGGTAGAACAGCAGTGTGGATGTTTACAATTGCATACTGTTTGATTTTCAAATTTTGATATTTATTGTCATATTATTATTGAGTTATGTTCGTACCATTTGAAGCTGTCTTTTTTCACTGACCTTCACTTACTAAACTAATTATCTCAATAATCTTTACTTGGCAGTAGTATATTTTCTCTTATATGACAGATGGTGTGATAGTATGTGATGTTGAAACACACCAAAGACATGGATTCTAATTTTTCTGTACTTCCCATACAGGTGTCTGATTTTCTGTAAGATTGGAGTACTGAACTGTGAATAGTGAAACACAGAAGATGCCATCTAAAGAAAGAGAGAAGTTCAAGAGATGAAACAGGTATCACAGTAGTTCACTGGCGTAAGGGTGATGTGAAAGTCAGTGATGCTTGTTGAAATAAAAGCAATTCAGCATCCTAGTAAAGGAGTGGATTCAGAGCTTATCACTCAGGAAAGGACATGCTTGCTCAACACAGCAAGGAAAACATTGTAGGCTGCTGTAGTTGTGTAGGATCTGTAAGCAGAAAAGCTACTGTTGCAAAGACACGCATAAAACATGATGTACTATGTAGCACCACAAATTTATTGCTGATACTTCTCTGAGGAGCAGAAGTATTTTCTTTGATCTTAGTTTCTAAAGCCAAGATTGAAAGACGTATTGCTGTTGTGATGAAGACATGAGCACAGAAAAATCCAAACACAGACAGACTAGTATTTAAGAGAAAGGCACAACAGAGTGTGAGTTACTGAAGTTACCATACTTTGTGGTGTGTCCGAAACTGCTGAGTGCGTAACGACAAAAAATGAATAATCAGACAATGATTCATGCCTTGGGTGCCTTATTGTGACTACACTGTATCCATATAGCATTTATTAAAATGTGGAAGCAATTATCATAACTTCCATTAGTCAGTTTTAGTTACTGGATTTACCATGTTCATGTTACATGTTTTGACCTATGAGGTTACAGAATTTTCACACAACATCATATTATGTATAACAATTTGATAGTAACATATTCATTTAAATGATTTTGTGAATAGTAGGGATCCTATGTCTATAGCTGTGAGACATACTAATGAGTTCACTGATAACAGAACTCTGTTTGTGACTAAACACTTTGTTCTTCTCTATGTTATTCTTCCTGGTCATTAGTACTATGTAAGTATTGCTTTTACTCATACAGTTAAGATATGATATGTCTTTAGTCTAAAGACACAGTGAAATACTCTACTGGCAACTAGCTAGAATAACTTGCTATAATGAGCTCAATATACTTGGGAAAATTAGTTATTCTATGTGACGATTTTCTTTTATTGATAATACAAACTATTTCAGTTGCACTCTGCGAACTTATACAAATATACAATACATGCCAATGTTACACCAACTTTGCGGGTTCACTGTATCAAAGTATATCGATGTAGACCTGTAATTGTAACAACAAGAGAAATTTTTCTTGCATGATTTTCTTACCCGCTACAAGACAATAATCATGCTGTCTGGCCTTAGAATATTCGAACTCCATAGCCTGTTCTGCAGCTGGTGCCCTCACTTCATGGTATGAATGTCTTCAGCGATCTATTGAAAGAGATTGGAAAGATTGCATTGAGTAGGCATTTGTGTGATTCTAGTGATAGATTTGTCATTGAAACCTGTATGGTATTGATAGTTGATATTACTATCTACAATATCGATGGATAATTTTGAACCTTTGCAACTGTATGTCTAAGCTGCCCATACATAGAGAAGATTGACATTTAATTGCTACAATGCAAACAACCAACCAGAAAACAAAATTTTTAGATAATTTTAATTATTATTATAGATTCTAAAATACTTATATTTCAACTACTGACACTGTTATGAGAACCGTTGATCAACTTACTACTGTGTTTTAGGATCCTTTAGAGGTTGGGGTTAGTACGTATCAATTATAAACTGGATAAAAAATTGGAGAAACTGATGCCTGAGAGGAATTTGAAGCCATGATGATATAGGACTACATCATCACGGCACAAAAACTCGACAATAAACTCCACCAGAACAAATAAAGCCACACTGAAGTAGCGGCAGGTAGCATCACCTCCTCTCCTCACGCTGCCACTCATACTTTCAAACAGCATGCTCAATGCAACAAAATGCCACAGACAGCTGCCCAATCTGTTTGCTGCCGACACTAGTACCAGGTTGACATATCACTGGACCACAAATACAGACTCTGCCTCCAACAACTGCCAACTCGCTGCAGTCGCAACCTGCTCTAATGGCAAACCAAAACCAAAACATATTCTGAGTCCCGTTTAAAGTAAAAGCAAGTAAAGACAGAACCAGAGTGACTCAGCAGAAACAGCCCTCCACGAGCATTTTTACCCATTCTGTTGCTCTCTCCTTTCAACAGCTACTGTCGGTACTTCCCCATTTGCACAACTAAAACAACGAAGATGTCTACCTGCATTCCTCCCATTCAAATCGCAATGCTCAGCAGACAGGAATTTTACAAAAAAAACAACAAAATAAATCCACACAGATGTTCACTGACTCCCACATCAGTCCAGACAGTCAAACAAAAAAAAAGTTTCAAAGCTCAGAGCAGTGCTGGCAGAACACAACAACAGTTCCACAAACTCTACCAACAGCGCCACCTTCTACTCTCAGAGCCCATCAGGACCTATTTTCTGAAAATGTAGCCTTCCAACACCCCAAAAAAGACATTTTTTAAAACATTTTAAAAGTTTCTTTATTTTTTCTACTAAAAACTTTAAAGCCACTTCATAATAGCAATAATGCACTCCAGGGTGTGGTATATCATGGGATATTGTTACTACTGGTCGTTGTGGACGATCACTGCAGCCTTGTGCCCAACAACCAAGCGTGATGGTACCTCACACATACCACCCTGTCATGCGTATTGCTCAGTCATCCATTACTTGAGGGTATGATGCCACCCAACTTTGTGGTATACAAATATTATACCCACAGGTGGTCATTAAGTAGTACATCTCTGTAACTTAGCAGAGTTCATCATTTTTTCCTTAACACAATAATAAGTTTTTTTTTCTAGAAAAGAACACATGTTTAGTGACACATAGTTTCTATACTTACAGTCTGTTAGGCACTCCCCCGCTTCTGGTTTGCCTGCTGCCTCCCACATCTCATAAGCGAGGTATTACCAGCTCACATCATGGTTCGGTATCTCCTCTCTCTGTTTTAGTACATAGAAATGCTGGCACAACAGCTTCCAACTTCCATTTACACATTGTTGCCTTTTTGTTTCGTACCTTATGCATGGTGCGCATATATTCGTGGATGCGCCTCCACATCTTTTCCAGTTTCATATTTGTACTACGTAGTAGTATGCGTAGGTTTCCCCTGGCCTGGGCTGACTGAGCCAGGCAACACACCTCTCTCTGCGACCACAAATGCATTTTAACAGTTTGTCTTGTGCTGTAGAAAGCTGTAATAAATAGTGAATAAACAGTATATTAGAACACAGTGTTGTGAGATATTCATTTTTAAGCTGTATACATGTCATGGTGAAGATCATCACACACTTAAATGTTTGTGATTTATATTTACAGTTATATGGTGTTCATGATTAATACAAGTGATGGATTGTGTATATACAATATCTGGTATTGCTTTGTGGTACTGCAGTGTGAGCTGCACAGTTCACTGTGCAGCGTTACTGGTAGCACCATGCCATTCACTGGTGCTGTTGTCTAGTTTTGTACAGGTGTTGGTGTACATCATTGGTAGTATTGCTGGCAAATATAGTATTGTATGGCAACTTTTTTGGGGGGGGATAATTACTAGTACTATTGCTGCCAGTAGCATAATCATATAGCCAATCAGTTTAAAACAATTATATTTTCAATTATAAGTTTCAGTGTGTCTTACACATACAGTATAGTGAAATTAAACAGTTATTTTTAAATAAAGCCGTCTATTTGCTATGTCTGTATGTATTATGAAACTCAAAACATTTCCGTGAATCTGAATGCATATAACGGTGTGATAGGAAGATGGTATTATTTTGTATGTGTGTGTGTGTGTAATCAGTGCAGCTTTTCTATTTTTTGACCAATGTAATGGGCTCTTAAAAGAGCCTTTTGTTTACAATTCTGCCTGCTGTTACAGCCTGATATTTTTAGAGGACTGTGAGTATCCCATCTCGAAAGTCACCGAGGAAAAGGCAAATGCCAGCATGTGAGAAGTGCACACCATCTGGTAGGTAGAGCCAATCATTACAATATTTAATTTGAGGATGACGTATGGTGTGCATCCCAGCCATGCAAAGGTATCCAGATATTTGAATGTTTACCTTTCTGAGAGCTCTGTCAAGCAGGTACATGTGCTGTTCTGCTTGCCAGACTCTACGCTCTGTAATATCAGAAAATATGATTTTACAGGTAGGCAACATGTGCATAATACAAGCAATGTTCAATTTTGCTTCTGTGACTAAATCTATCCACCTTTTAGTGCCCAAATCATTCCCTCTGAGATGGATCAGCAGTACGTCTGGCTGAGCTTGAGTAGTCAAAAGTCTGTGCATTGTTGGCATGAGATGCTCCCACCTCATGCCACCTCTGCCAAACCATTTTACAGAGCAATTTGGAAGCTGCAGGTCTCTCCCAAAATCACTCCTCTGAGCATACTCTGAAGCACGCCTTACTATGCTGCTGCCCACTACCCACACATTCCATCTGCTGTTTTCTGCCATTCTTAGCTTTTAAACTGAGAAGTGGACAGAGAGCTACCAAAAAAATCAGTGTTTCACCTGCAGAGGCTAGCCACAAGTGAATGTGAAAGTAATGTTTCCTTCTCTACTTCAACACTGATTTTGTGGGCTGATACTAATCACACTGATTTGCCATGTTATTGGTTAATGATTTACCATGATTGGCCAATACAGTGCATGCACTGACTATTACTACATTGAATGGCTGTTCTTGCTGTCAAACACAAATGAAGAAATATTTCTTACAGGAAAAATGCAACATTGCTATTGGCTACTTCAAAAAATTACAGCTAAACCGAAAAATGTGATTGGTTGTCTCTCTTGTTATGAAACACGTGCTGCTTGCTTCTGCCTCCATTTGCAGCTCTATCTGTGCTAGTAAGTACTGATTAAGACTCTGACTTTAAACTGTTATAACTTTTTTTAACAGTATGACAGGTAAATGATATTGTCATAGTCAAATACAGCATCAAAAACATTTTGTTTAATACTATTTTTGTACTGCTAATGGTTTTTATGATGCTAGAAAAGTTGATTTGAAAATGTGGTTTACTTACAGAGTAAGACGCAGGGTATCTCTGGTTTTCTCAAAGATGGCTGCTATGTCCTTCTTCTTCACTGTTCAGAGCTTGTGATTGGTAGTTCGATATGGCCTTATATATGCAGTGATACATTGGTTGCAGCATCTGTCAATCAAATAGCCACCAGTCTGTGATTGGCTGACTGTGAAAGGGGGTTAAAATAATTGACATTTGCAAAAGTGTCATCTGTGCGACACTATTAGTTGACACTGTCATGCGTGCAACATCACTTTGCGACACTACATTCGACAGTGTCGCACGCTCGACACCACTTTTTGTGACAGTGTCGCACTCACGACTACATTTTTCAAAAGTGTCACACGTTCGACATTACTTTTCTAATTTAAAAAAAAAACTGTTTTGTTAGGTAGAACAGCAGTGTGGATGTTTACAATTGCAGCACTGTTTGATTTTTCAAATTTTTTGATATTTATTGTCATATTATTATTGAAGTTATGTTCGTCACCATTTGAAACGCTGTCTATTTTTTCACTGACCTTCACTTACTAAACTAATTATCTCAACAATCTTTACTAGGCAGTAGTATATTTTCTTCTTATATGACATAGAGATGGTGCATGATAGTATGTGATGTTAGAAACACACTAAAGACATGGATTCTAATTTTCCTTTTTTTTTCTGTACTTCCCATACAGGTGTCTGATTGTTCTGTAAGATTGGAGTACTGAACTGTGAATAGTGAAACACAGAAGATGCCATCTAAACAAAGACAGAAGTCTAAGCAGAGATGAAACAGGTATCACAGTAGTTCACTGTTGCATAAGGGTGATGTGAAAGTCAGTGATGCTTGTTCAAGAAGTAAAACAATTCAGCATCCTAGCAAAGGAGTGGATTCAGAGCTTTATCACTCTGTAGGGAAAGGACATGCTTGCTCAACAGCAAGGAAACAATACGTAGCTAAGCAACAGTTGTGTAGATCTGTAAGCAGAAAAGCTACTGTTGCAAAGACACGCATAAACACATGTACTATGCAGCACCACAAATTTATTGCTGCTGATACTTCTCTGAGGAAGCAGAAGTATTTTCGATCTCTAGCTTCTAAAGCCAAGATTGAAAGACGTATTGCTGTTGTGATGAGACATGAGCACAGAAAAATCAAGAGTCATCTCAGCTTGATGAAATTGTGCTTGAAAGTACCAATGTTTGTCAATAGATCAGTTTTTGCTCTTCAACGTTTGTGGCATAAGATGTCTCATGTACTTGAGCAGTTTAGGAAAATTGTGTATGATGTAAAGATGAGGCTACAATGATATCCTATTTTGAACCTGCACAATTTCTGTGATGTTTTCACAGGACAGTGGCTGCACACGCAGCACTCAGAGGCATATTTCTGGGAGGAGTCATATTACTCTCAGAAAAAGGACAGCAAGTTGTGCATTGATAAGTCCTTCAAAGTCTGTAATGTGCTCAGTGTGTGTGATGATTCTATGATGGAGTTAGATGATGAATCTGAGGCAACTATTCAGCCTCATAAACATCACTGTCTCTCATGGACATGCGATGACACTTGCAACCATAGGCAATCATTGTTTGAGAAAGTTGAGCACTTTATCAACCTGTTTGCCATTACTGACTGTAAAGACAGACATAAACTGTTTGAGAGCATAAACCTATGTGAGATCCATCCACACACTGGACTTATGGGTCACTCCCTTGCATGCATAGATAGTGGTGTTTGTGACAGTGTCTTTCACCATATGTGGATGCTGGGAGTGCATCAATCAGGGATGAGGAACTTTGTGTACAGGGTATATGAAGTTTGTAGAGTCGTCACTCAGTCTACTCATCTGAATGAATTACTGTTGTCCGGTGACATGCATGGTGCCATTCAGTTTTTGAAACAGCTGCGACGTGTCAGCAGTGTGACTGATACTATGGTTACTCATGGATCTATTCCTGATGGGAATTGTGTGTCTGTCTTAGAAAGTGATATTCTCAAACAGTTTGGGAAATCAATTACCAAATTTGAGTTGGCAGAGACAGAAGTTTGACTCTGTATGTGTGTCATGTGAACGCCTTTGTTACGAAAAACAAACGGTCACAGTGAATCTGGAAACCTTGTCACCATACAATGACATGTGGTTTCGACTTTCAGCATTTCTGCTGCTAAAGTCTGAGTTTGAGTTAGACCCAATCATAGTGATGTGCAAACACTGTTTTTCCAAAGTGAAGTGCAACATTCTGCCACCAAGGTCAGCCTTGAACAACATGGAGGCAGATATGACACCAAGTGAGATTGCCACATTGAATATGTTGGAACGAATTCTTATTCAGACAATGAAACCATTTCAAACTATTCTATGTATGAACACAAAGACACGGAATATTTCAAAAAAAGAACTCATCATATCTCTTAAGGGTTCCATCATGTATCTTCCACTTCCTCCACAGGAAAATGTGGAGGCAATCTCCATTGAAAACACTTTGGTTATTCTTGTAAATGGTATGCCAACAAAGTCTAAGGTGATTTGGCAGGATGTTGTTAGTGTTGAGAAGGTGAAGCTTGCCCTTACTCGCTTAAAGAACAGCAATCCTTTTTATGCAGACCTTAATATTGATCACATCACTAGTGTTCCTTTTCATCATGATGACTTGGACAGCACAAATCCAATGATTGAGAAGGTCAATGTGGAAACAAATGGCAATGTGTACGAACAGTACACAGTTCATCCACTACATGGTAGAGATCCAGTAGGGGGACAACATTGATCTCTATCAAATGAAACAAGTGGAAGGTGAGCCTGTCAGCATTTGGGAGGCAACACTGGAAGCACGCTGTTTCCCGGACTTATTCCCAAAAGGGTCAGGTGGTCACCTTGATGAAAGAGAAGTGCATGTACAGGGTGCTGAGTACTGAACAAGCCGTGTGCTCAGTAAAGATGGCAAATTCAGATGAAACATACAGTACCTGTTTCATCTCCTGTGGGAGAGTGATCTTAGCATATTGTCTGCATCTATTGCTCATACTATTCATCTGACTACTCCACTTGATGAAATTACAGCTGCACAGTTTCTTCAGAAATTGAAGCAGGGCACTAATAAGCAGCTGATTGGACTGGTCACACTACTCCAGAGCTCCATCTTCATTAGAAAATAAAAGTGCTTAATTAAGTAAATTAGTAACTTGCTTGACTTAAAAGAGTTGCCCTAATACCGGGGAGATGGACGAATACATCACCTCGGGCAAGTCGGTGCACCAAGCGGGTAAAAACACCAAGAAAACTCCACTCCATGAGGGAAGCACAAGTGGTGGACCAGGCCCAGTCCCACTGTCGGCAGCAGAGGTAGCTGCGATCAGCAAGGTGGTGTCGGAGCAAACTCTAGCCAACTTTAAACCACGTTGGGAAAGCCTTGAGCACACTTTGAAGGGGCTAGCACAATAATTGAAGCAGCATATGAGGCAGATCGAGGAGGTGGAACAAAGAATATCCGACCTTGAGGACCAATGCAGTGAAAGCCCCTCCAAAATACAAAAGCTAGAAAAAGAGGCAAAGTAGCTTAAAGAAGCATTAGACTACCAGGAAAATTACAGCTGGAGAAATAATCTGCACATCAGGGGCCTGCCAGAGGGAACAGAGGGAAGGAACCTGCTAAAGTTCTGCTCAGAGACTCTGCCAAAGTTGCTAGACATGGACATGCCGAAGTCTAAGATCAAAGTTGAGAGAGCACACAGGGCCTTGGCCCCAAGGCCTCAGAATTGGCAACCCCCTAGACAGGTGATCTTCTGGCTGCATCATTACCCAGACAGGCAGGCCCTATTGATGGCCATTAGAAATAAGAAACAGTTAATATACGAAGGCCACTAGCTAACCCTACATCAAGATATGTTGCAAAGAATACAGAAGAAAAGACAGCAGTTTAATACATTGATGGATGGGATGAGACAACGGAGGCTTGATTTCTTTATGGTATATCCGGCCACAGTCAAAGTAAAAATCGAGGGGGCCACATATTCATTTTGAGAGTTGGAGAAACTGCAAACATTTCTGGAGGACTGGGACAGGAAGAATGGGAGAATGTAAGTGGGATCAGAGTGTGTAGAGAGTGGTGAGAAGATGGAGGTTATTTTGGCGATCGATGAATTAAGATCGGTGTCTGCACCTGACATGGAATAAACAGCGAGGGAAGAGAAAAGAATGGAGGAGCCAGAGATTTGTTTGGAGGGCCTTGTGTACCTGTTTTTGGTTGCTCTTCCCCTCAATCCCATGGGTGGCTACTAGATGCAAATTCCTAAGGATTTGCAGATGGTGCAGGAGGAATGTTGGTGAGTCACAACTTGGTTCTAAGGAGCAACAGGGATATGACCCCTATAGGCCTCACCTGATGTGGACTAGAGACAGAACTGAGCTCCTAAAAGAGGCAGTCTACTCTCCGGGGTGATCATGCTACAAGCTTATAGAGCCTCATATGGGGAGGGGGAAGGGTTGCTGGTGGCCTCACGAGTGTGGACTAGAGGCAGAACTTTTTCTCCACCAGGAGCATGTGGCACCATGGGGCACGAGCGTCCACCCCTCTTTTGTCTCCCCCCATGGTGATACAGAGGGCTAAGATGGGAAAGCATAAGGACACACATCAGGATATACTTGAGGCCTGAATTAAGGGAGATATCGTGGAGATGTCTTGAGGGTTGGGGGAATGCTTTGTGTAGGCACTTAGAATGAGGCTCTGAAAGAGTCAAGGGGAAGAAGTGCCTGGCAACAGCATAAAGGGCAACTACATCAAGGGGAGAGGAGAGAAAAGGGATGTCTATGGTGACCAGTTGGGGGAGGGTCTGGGGGCCTGGGCAGAGATGGGGTGCAGATGCCGATTTTGAGGAGGCATGGGTAGTACAGAAATAATATGAAAATAGATGGTTGGGGTACTACGAGGCAAATACAGCATGAAGATAAGTTTGGGATGAGAAAGGCAGAGCAGGAGTAGTGTGTATGGGGGAGTGATCATATACTGGAGATTGTAGTATATGCAGAGGGGGGAGAGCAGTTCGGGTTAGGGAAGAGGGAGGACCAACACAGGGGAGGAAGGGATAAAAATGGGTCGCTTTTGGAAATGAATCAAGGGAGGGGGGTAAAGTTGGGGTTATTGTTATACAGTTTGTTATTGTTCAACTGTTCACTTGCATTTTTATTGTTTTTAGAATGGTCTGTGTCATATGGTACCTACTAGAGGTAAAAGGTCGAGCTGTGACCAGGACATTTAAGGGATGTTTATACCGGAGAAATGACTAGTGGTACGTCCCAGCCTATGGGGGGGATCAAAATAGTCTCCTGGAATATAAAAGGCTTTACGTCTCCTGCAAAAAGGGCGAAGATCTTATTGGCACTTAAGAAATGCAGGGTTTCAGTGGCTGTGTTGCAAGAGACGCACTTATCAAATAGTGAGTACAAAAAACTTGTGCGAGGTTGGGTGGGGGAGTGTCATGCAGCAGCCTATAACTCGCATAAGAGGGGGCAGGAATTATAATTTATAAACACCTGCCCTTTAAAACATTGAGGGTGGTGATGGACACTATGGGGGGGTATGTTTTTGTAGAGGGGGAGCTTGTGGGCAGAATGATCATGCTTGGAAGCTTATATGCACCGGCTGATGGGGACCAGAGCTTCTACCAGAAGGTGTTGGATGTTCTGGTTAAGGAACAATTTATGAATCTAATAATGGGAGGGGATTTTAACTACGTGGCAGATCCCAAAATGGATTATTCAGGGAATAGGGACAGGACAGATGGGGATATACAACAATGGCTGCTTGGGCTAACAGAATTAGGCTTGATTGATGGATGGAGAACAGCCAACCCGGGGGTAAAGGAATATACATTTTTGTCTAACCCACATCGTTCCTGCTCACGGCTGGACTATGTATATATCCATAGAGATTTATATCAATATACTAAAGCAATGGGACATAGCCCAATATTTCTGTCTGACCATGCCATGGTAGAAATGGAGATTGTACTAGGTCAGAAAGACTTACAAAGGGGTCAGTAGAAATTTCCTATATATATATATGTTGGCGAGGGAGGAGTTTCGGGACTTTGTAAAAGAACAATGGAAATTTTACGAGGAGACAAATAAAGGTACGGTGGAAAGTGAGGGCATATACTGGGAAGCTGGTAAAGCATTCATAAGGGGCATTATAATCAGATATACAGCTAAGCAAAAAAGAGAAAAAAGGCAGAAGCAAAGGGATATGGAAATCAAAATAAGGGATCTAGAGAAGGAAGTAACTAGGGGAGGAGGAGAAGAAACACAGAGAGAACTTAGGTTGGCAAGGGCACTGCTCAATATCACTCTGGGTAAGGAAGTGGATACCAACATATTCTTTGCAAAACAGAGGATGTATGAGTGAGGCAATAAAGCAGGCCCTCTTTTGGTCTGGCTTATGAAGGGAGGGAAAAGTAGCGATAGGGTAGTACAAATTAAAAATAAGGAAGGGAAAATAGTAAAGGAAGAAGGAGAAATCCATAATAGATTTAAGGAGTTTTATGAGGAGTTATATAGTGCTGAATGTCAAGGGAAAGGTGGAGAAAGGAACGGCTTCCTTAAGGAGATGAAAATACCTAGTCTAAATGAAATACAAAAGGGAAAGTTGGGGGGGAAAAATAATGGTGACAGAAATTAAAAAGGTGATCAGCCAGCTGAAAAATGGGAAGGCTGCAGGACCTGATGGGCTGGGGGTGGAGTTTTACAAGCTGCTGAAAGAGGAAGTGTCAGGCTCACTGTGTAATATTTTACAAGAGGCCAGGGAAGGGGGGATCCCTGACATGTGCTGCCAGGCTTTGATCACTGTACTGCCCAAAGCAGGAAGGAATCTGGAGGAATGTGAATCCTTTAGACCGATCTCGCTCCTGAACCATGATTGCAAAATCATGACTAAAGTGTCAGCAAATCAACTGGAAGAGGTACTCCCCCTATTAATAAACCTGGATCAGACTGGGTTCATTAAAGGAAGGCACTCCTATCACAACCTAAGGAGACTACTGAATGTCATTTGGTGGGGGGAAAGGCACCCGGGTGAGGCATGTGTCCTTTCAATGGATACTGAAAAAGCCTTTGACAGAATTGAGTGGGAATAAGAAGTGCAAAGTAATGCACCTAGGAAACAAAAACCCAGGGGAAGATTACACAATGGGGGGGGGAGGTAGTAACAACAACAAAAATGGAAAGAGACCTAGGGGTAATCATATCAGATTACCTTAAGGTTGGCAAGCAATGCGAGAAGGTGGTAGGGAGGGCTGGGAGGATACTGGGATGTATAGGGAGAGGTATCACCAGCAGAAAACAGGAAGTTGTTATCCCCCTGTACAGACAGTTGGTGAGACCCCATCTGGAGTACTGCGTCCAGTTCTGGAGACCCCATCTCTGCAAGGACATAGACAGGATGGAGGCAGTTCAGAGGAGGGCAACTAAAATGGTGCAGGGTCTGCAAGAGAAGCCATATGAGGAGAGACTAAAGGAGCTTAATATGTATACCCTTGAGGAAAGGAGGGAGAGGGGGACATGATAGAAACGTTTAAGCACCTCAGTGGAATCAACAAAGTCCAAGAGGGTAGCATCTTTCAGAAAAAGAGATGTGCAAGAACAAGGGGACACAATTTGAAGATAGAGGGGAGACGGCTCGGGGCAATGTGAGGAAGTATTTTTTCACAGAGAGGGTGGTGAACACATGGAACAGCCTTCCTGAGGAGGTTGTGGGGTCTAAAACTATGGGAGAATTCAAGAATGCATGGGACAGACATAAGGCAATTTTTGTGGGGGGTAGGAAGAAATAGACTGTTGGTTAAATAGGATCTGCAGTTTATCCTCTAGGTAGGGAAATGGGCAGACTAGGTGGGCCAAGCGGTCCTTATCTGCCGTCAAAGTCTATGTTTCTATATTTCTATATATGCTGCATATCTTGCAGAGATTTGGGCTAGGGGAAGAGTTTGTAAAGATGGTAGGAGCATTTTATGCACACCCGAGGGCACAGGTATTAGTTAATGGGATAGCAACCCCAGAGTTTTGATTATATAGGGGAACAAGGCAGGGCTGCCCCCTGTCACCCTTACTATTCACACTGGCAATAAAGCCCTTGGCTATTAAAACCAGAGATGAGCCTGACATAAAGGGTATCAGGGGAAGACAGGGGAGGAGGCATGTCATATCTCTCTATGCAGATGATGTTCTGCTGTTTTTGACAGAACCAGATGTGTCGGTCCCTAAAGTGTTATCAGTAATAGAACAATTTGCAGTTTTTTCCGGATATAAAATTAATGTGCAAAAGTCTGAAATTATGTTTCTAGGAGGGTGCAATAGGAAGGAAGCCTGGGGGTTAAAAAGAGTACAACACACACTTACATACTTGGGATTTGAGGTGGGAAAGCAAGTGAGGAGCCTTTATGAGGTGAATTATAGATCACTGATAAGGGACATTGTGATTGGTTGAACATCCATGGCACTCCAGACATTACCTCATGGGTTTTAACCCACCTGATAGGCTAGTGATGCACATGACTCTAGGATCAGATTTCTAGTATATCCAGGTCCCAGAAAACCCTGCTCTCCAGTTCTAAACTTGCATCTGATCAGGCTAGCACACCAGGATCCCTGCTGTCCTAATTATCAAGGTAGGCTTCTCACATTTATTCTTTCTCAGTACTAGCAAACAAATGATAACAGACTGTACAGGCTTTGCAAAGATACAATTTTTTGTTTGGGATAAGATTGTTTCCCTAGGGGAATAGAACCTCCTTCTACAGTTTTTGCTAGGTTGAGGAATACTACGTTTGATTATACCAGGAGTCTCTACTTGTGTTTTACCGCTACTTGTGCAGTGTTCTAAGCATTATTTGGCATGTTTACCCTGCTACTTGTGCGGTGTTCTAAACATTATTAGGCAATTAGTGCCATTTGTGGAAGGTTTACCATGCGCTGCTATGGGCACTAAGGAAATGGACTGGTAATTACTTACAGCGTGGTGTATTACTCTTCCCTTGCATTGGTTTTTGGTGCCATTGTTCAACTCGCTAGCAAGTGTTTCCTTCAGTCTCCTGGTCTCCCCACGTATCCTTCTGCAGTGCACTCAGACTCTGGGTTCCCCCCCTCGCATCCATCTGCAGTGCTCTCTGACCCATTTTCCCCCTCCCTGCAGCCTCCCCACTCATTGTGCTGTACTCTGCTGCTCCCGTGGCCGTGTCTCACACGCTACCATGCCCGATGTGGCGCTCTGCTCAGAACTAGGCCTCAGCCCCTGCACCACCATGTGGTCCGCCTTGCAGGCCAACCGCCCATCCTCGTGGTGCTGCTCCTGTCGTTTGGGCCTGCACCTCCCCCCCGCCTCCCTGGCAGCACCATTCAAAGAGCCAGCTCCTTGCTTCAGGCTGGCTCTCCTGGCTCTCGCGTTTGCTAGTCACGAGGCCTACTCCTTGGGCAGCCTTGTCCAGCGCTAGGCACCAGGAATTGAGGGACCTCTTCGCTCGGCATCTAGTTGGGCCGAACAATGCTTCGCTCTATAGGGCTGCTTCACTCCCCTCGCTGCCACTCTCCTCAGCCTGTCCTCCTGTTTTTCCAAGAGGGCAGATCGGATTCCATATTGCTGGTTTTTGGGGTTAAGGCCAGCCTCTCAGGGCTTCCCCATGGGTCTCCAGCTGGGGGACTCCACGGATATTGCCCCTCACACCCATGGGGGGGTGACTGTGGTCAGAGACACAGGCAACTCTGACCCCCTCAGTTTTTCTCCAGTCTCTCCAGGGCAAGAGAGGGCTAATGGACCACAGGCACCACAGCCTAGGGCCTCTCTTCTGTGCAGTTACTACCTCAGGGCTTGCAGAGTTCCATCAGAGGAGGACAAGACTGGAAGGCTACAACTCAAAGACTATGAAACAGGCAGCAGGAGCTCGAGTCCTCAGCCTTTCTCCTTCCATCGCCTCCAGCCTACAAGGGGTCCACAATTATAAAAGGGGGGCCTTTTTGCGTAAAAAAAAAATAACACCATACAGGCTCCTCTCATAAGCAGCCCATATGTGTCTCTCATTAGATTATACTGCGCTGGGGTCCCTCTCTATAGCGACCCCCAGTATACCAGCTTCAATGTGGTTCCCTCACTACAGTGACCCCTATGACAAGACAGCCTGCAGCACTCTCTAGCTTATTAAAGGCAATGCATCATCAACGCTGCCTGACATGGGCCAACCACTGGTTGAAGGCCCCTTTTTTTGTACCCCTAGTAACAAATACAATCTTTTGTCTTCTCCAGATGGTCAAGGCCAAGAAATGCACAGCGTGCAGCACTAACCTCCTGCCCCATGCCCCTGGCCCCCTGTGCGCTGCATGCCTCCACGATGACGATTACCTATCACTAGAGCATTCCTCAGGCATGGGCCCAACTAACCCGGGCCCCAGCAGTTCCACTTGGCTGGATCCGGGTGCCTTCTTACTACAGAACCAGCAGGCCACTGTAGCAATGATGGAGAGTCAGCAGAACTTCATGCTGAAGGTGATGGAAAAATTGGAGTCTCTACCTTAACACAGAACGCCTGCAACACAGCCTCTGGAGCAAGACGCCGGGGGTGGGGCCAGTGAGAATTACATGGACCTGACAGAGCCAGTCCCAGATAGTCACAAACCCGATTCCGGGGAGGAGAGAGACCTGCCAGCAGAGGAGGATGCAGCAGACTCCGAAGAAGAGGACATGGAGCCACAGTCCATTCTTTCACTCACTTCAAAGTTATGCTCCTTTGATATGGTCCCAGGTCTCATAAAAATTGTGAAGGCCACCATGGGGTTCGAAGTGGAGAAAAGCAAACCAGATCTAAGTTGGACCCACTGATCCAGCAGAGGTCGACTGTCAAGGAAGCATTTCCAGTCTGTCCAGCATTCAAAGACATTGTCACCAAGGAATGGCAGTCCACCGAGCCCAGCCGGATGTCGAACAAAAGAAATCTGGACCGTATGTACCCCGTTCAAGAGGAAAAGGCCAGCATGTGGTGCACAGCTCCAACAATTGATCCTCAGGTCGCTGAGCTTAGTAGAAGGACTATCCTACCATGCGGAACCATATCCTTAAAGGACCCCACAGACAAGAAGGTCGAGGATATGTTAAAGAAGGCCTTCGAATCACAAGATATGGTGGCAAGAGCATCCACAGCAGCCATTTATACAGCACGGGCCCAGATATGTTGGCTAGAAGAGCTTCTGGAACAGGCCAACCCCAAGTCAAGAGAGGCAGAACTGTTAGAATGCACTCTCGATGCGGCAAGATATCTGGCCGATATGGCAGTGGACTCCCCCAGGCTCAACGCAAGGACCACAGCCATCACCAACCAGGCTAGATGGGCATTGTGGCTTAAACTGTGGGAAGCCGACAATGAATCCAAGACATTACTACAAAATCTTCCCTTGAAGGGGAAACATGTTTTTGGGGAAGGCCTATTAGAGTTCCTAAAGCAGAAAGAGGAGGGCAAGGAACTCCTTAAGAACAAAAGTAGGCACTCCTATCTACCCTCCGCTAGACGGAGATTTCGGGGGGGCCAAAGATCTTACCAGACATGCAGAGAGACAGCATAACCAACCTCTTCCTTTCATGGTAGAGGGTTCTACTCTTCACAATGCACCCCCTTCTCCCAGTCCTACCACCCCTCACCCTTCAGAGCCCGTGGATCTAGGTTTGGAGGAAGAGGTAGAGGTCAGCAAGCTAAGCAACAATGACTGCTCGCACAGAACCCCATTCGGGCAGAAGCGCTGTTCCCCCGTGGGACTGAGACTAGTGCTCTTCAGACACCAGTGGTTTTACACCACCTCAGACAAGTGGGTTCACAAAATTGTGTCAAGAGGCTACTCGATAGAGTTATCAAAATCCCCCCTGACACACAGGTTCATCACCTCACCGATCACCAAAAAGAAGGCCACAGCCCATCAGGTGCAACAAATTCTGTGGAACCTGATCCTCAACAAGGCGATACAGCCTGTACCCCCATGCGAACAGAAGTTGGGAGTTTACTCCATCTTCTTTCTCATTCCAAAGAAAACCGGCAAGCTTCACCCCATTCTGGACCTCAAGCACCTCAATCAGCACGTGATTCCCCAGAGGTTCAAGATGGACACACTGAGGTCTACTCTACGCAGTATTTGTGTGGGCGACTTCCTGACATCCATAGATCTCAAGGACGCATACCTTCACATCCTCATCAGGCCAAAACACAGACAGTACCTCAGATTCCATATACTGGGTCAGCATTTCCAGTACCAGGCACTACCCTTCGGGCTTTCATCGGCTCCGAGAGTGTTCACCAAGGTATCAGTGGTACTAGTGGCCAGACTCCGGGAGCAGGGTCTTGATGTCATCCCCTACCTCGACGACTGGCTGATCCGGGCACAAACCAAAGAGGACTCCCACCAACACACCGCCCTAGCCCTAAGGGCTCTCGAGGAGCATGGCTGGGTAGTAAACCTAGACAAGAGCCATCTGGTGCCCACACAACAGATAGAGCACCTAGGCGCAAGCATAGACACAGCAAAGGGATGGGCAAAACCATCCGAGGCGCGGGTCCTCAACTTGATCAGCCTAGCACACCGAGCACGCACCAGTCATCAAGCCTCCATGGCAAGACTAGCACAACTATTAGGATGCATGGCATCCTGTATCGACCTGGTCCCCAGGGCCAGGTGGCACATGCACCCACTACAGATGTACATGCTCACATGGGGATCTCCGAATGAACACAACCTGAATGTGACACTCCCATTACCACTATCGGTGAGAAAATCACTAACTTGGTAGACAGTTTGCACCAACCTGACCAGAGGAGTCCCACAGGAGGCTCCATACCAGGTCTCCATTGAGACGGACATGAGCCTTCTGGGTTGGGTCACTTGCCTGGGCACCAGGACAGCACAGGGCCAATGGACTTCTGCAGAAACCCAGCTGTCCATCAATGTCCTAGAGATGCGGGCAGTCTACCATGCCCTCACAGCCTTCAAGTCCTTCATCACTGGACAGTCGGTGCTGATTTGCTCCGACAACCAAGTGACGGTGGCATATATTTCCAAACAGGGAGGCACCAGAAGCAGGGCTATGCTGAGAGAGGTGGCAAAGGTCCTCATCTGGGCACAACACCACCTCTCCCACCTCGGCACAGTTCATCTTGCCGGAAAGCTCAACATTCGGGCAGACTGGCTCAGCCGACAACAAGTCCACCCAGGGGAGTGGCATCTACACCCCAGTCTCTTCCAACTGATTCAGGAGACCTGGAGACCCATCACCATGGACCTCATGGCCACGGCACAAAATGCGCAGTTCAGGAGCTATTACTCAAGGTACAGGGAGAGTCAGTCACAAGGAACTGATGCCCTGTCACAGCCTTGGCTCTGGGACTGCTCCTACATCTTTCCACCCATTCCCTTGCTACCACAAGTTCTCACCAAGATCCGTTCCTTGGGATGGACCTTCATTCTGGTGGCCCCATATTGGCCACGGAGAGTGTGGTTCACTACGGTCCTGGCAATGACGTTGTCCAGTCTCAGATTACCCTACTGGCCTGACATGCTGACCCAGGGCCCCGTACTACACCCAGCCCCCAGGACCCTGAAGCTCACAGCCTGGCTCCTGAGAGGAGAAGACTGATGACCGCAGGTTATCACGAATCGGTCATTTCAACAATGCTGCAGTCTAGACGTTCCTCTACCACTTCTACCTATGGCAGACAATGGTCGGTATTCACCAGGTGGTGCTGAGATCGAGGTACGGATCTGGAACTCACAGACATGTCTACCATTCTATTATTCCTCCAACAAGGTCTGGATAAGGGTTTGGCACACTCATCCCTTACAGTACAGCTGTCAGCCATTGGGGCAGCCCTTGGGACCATAGGGGACCACAGCCCCGGTGCCCATCCAGATGCCATGTGCTTCTTAAAGGCAGTCAAGATTCTACGACCCCGGGTCCGCCCTTCCATTGCTCCCTGGGACCTTCCTTTGGTACTAGACTCCCTTAGCACAGCCCCATTTGAACCACTACAGACTGTAGACCTGTTCTGGGTAAGTCTTGAGACCTGCTTCCTTGTGGCGATATGCTCAGCCCGCAGGATTGGGGAATTAGGGGTGCTGTCCTGCAGGGAACCCTACACAGTATTCACGCCATGTGGGGTATGTCTACGCACAGTCCCAGCCTTTCAACCAAAGGTCTCTTCCATTTTTCACAGAGAACAACCAATTGAGTTACCCACTTTCACGGGAGACTATCAACCAGTAGACAAAACTGTCCCACAGTACCTAGACATAGGCACCACCCTATCCACGTACATAACTAGGACACAACCTCTACGAAGAACAGAGAGGTTGTTCATTGTCACGAGGGGGCAGAGACAGGGAAAGGCCACCTCCAAGACCACCATTGCTGGGTGGTTACAGAGAACTATTCAGGAGGCCTACAAAGCAAAACAAATGACACCACCCCTGGGGATCAAAGCGCATTCCACTAGGGCGGTGGCCACCTCCTGGGCAGAGAGGACCAATGTTTCAGTGGAAGATATCTGCAGGGCAGCTACATGGACTTCCCTCCACACTTTTGCCAGGCACTATCATTTAGAACACCTGTATCAACCGCAAACAACCGTTGTGACACAGGTCCTCTCTGCAGCCGCTAATTCTTCCGTTCACCCTAGACCACTATGTCTCCCTCCACGTGGTACAGTACTGCTTCTTATCTATCCATGAGGTAATGCCTGGAGTGCCATGGATGTTCAACCAATCACAATGGGTGTTTACTCACCTGGTAAAGGTGATTGTGTTGGTTGACATCCATGGCACTCCACGACCCACCCGACACAGTGGTCAAGAAGTGACCAGGATTTAGAAGACAATATTGGGCTAAAGCTAATTGTTTCCATGCCTTATCAACAAGACATCCAGGTTGTCCACCGTCGACTCATTAGAGGTCGAGTCTAGATTGTACTATCAGGGAAATAAAATAATGGCCTATGGCCGCTTTTACAGATGCTTCCTCTGCCTTATTTGTACCGGATGGACACTGTATGTTTGTTTGTTTTTTTCCTTCTTCTTGGTATTGCCTGTTACTAACATTAATTTCAGCTTTGGAAGATTCGAACTGGAGAGCAGGGGTTTCTGGGACCTGGATATACTAGAAATCTGATCCTAGAGTCATGTGCATCACTAGCCTATCAGGTGGGTTAAAACCCATGAGGTAATGTCTGGAGTGCCATGGATGTCAACCAACACAATCACCTTTACCAGGTGAGTAAACACCCATTTTACAAGACCTAAGTAGGTGGAAGGAGCTGAGTGTCTCTTGGATGGGATGGATCAACCTTCTAAAAATTAATGTTTTGCTCAGAATCTTGTACAAAATGCAGATGATCCCTTTCGGCCTGACAGCTCAGGATATAAAAAAGCTGGAAGGTGCATTTACAACTTTTTTCTGGAAGGGTAAGCACCCCAGAATGAGCTTGAAATGGTTAAAAGCACCAGTAGCACAAGGGGAGCTAAATTTCCCTGATATGATGGGATACTTTTTGGCAACACAATACAGGTACATTCAAAATTGGGTACACAGACAGGAGGTTGCCGGGTGGGTCGAGCTTGAAGAAGATGGGGCACCAGGGAGAATTTCAAGCTATCTATGTGAAGAAGGACTCAGGCAGTACAAAAAGCTGGATGCACCTAATCTGCTGGTGGTGGCGGGCCTGGGTGCATGGGGGAAAATTAAAAAGAGACAAGGCATTGAGACATGTCAGACCTTATTGGTCCCACTAGTGGGGAACCCGGACTTCCTACCAGGTCTGGAGGACGATGGATTTAAACTATGGCAGGACAGGGGGGTAAAATGTCTGGTGACCTTGACATCTGGGGGGAGTATATGCACATTCCATGAGGTGAGAGAGAGGGTGAATGTACCCACTTCACATATGTATAGATATTTCCAGGTAAGGGACTATTATAAATGGCTCAGGGGGCCCAAGGAAATAAGGAGACAAATGGAAGATGTGGAAAGGGAGATAATGGAGGCCAATAAGCATGAGAAGGGATTAATAGGGAGGGCTGTGTGACTGGACAGGAAAAGCTTTTTTAAGGCCCCTTCCCAGAAGGTGAAGGTATGGTAGGAGCGGGATATTGGGGAAGAAATCAGTGAGGCCAATTGGCAGCTAATGCTAGAATCCCACCAGGGACTGCTAGTGTGTAACAGGTATAAAGAAGCCCAATTCAAATATATTCAGAGGCTATACTACCAACCAGCTATGGTGCACAGCTTTTGTCCGGGGGTCTCTCCATTTTGTAATAAGTGCAAAATAAATAGGGGCACTTACCAACATTATTATTGGAGTTGCCCAGTGATAAAGTCCTACTGGCAAGGTATATCTAAAGAAATCACATCTATGAGAGGAAAGCCTATTGAGATTTCCCAAAAATCATTGTTGTTGGGGTAGAAGGAAGAAATGGGGATTGGTTTCTACCCTAGATGGATAAGGGTGCTACTTACAGTGGCAAGAATAGGAATACAAATGTATGGACCATGGCTGCAGGGTCAGTGGCCAATGGAAAGAACTCATGATAAAAGTCTCTAGCAGTGGACAAGCTGACATACAGTTTAAAAGGGAGGGAAGATAGAGTTGAGAGAACTTGGGCAGAATATTTGGGTGCTCTGAGTATGGGGGAAAGAATGTTGTTGGAGGGTAGTGGATTATTTAACTGAGAGAATGGACCTCTGGGTAAGGTAGGGATGAGATAGAAAGAAGTGACACAGACTGAATTAACAGTTAATTGTTAGGGGGTAGTGGGTTGGGGGGGATTGTTGAAAATCAATAGAAAATGGACAGAAATGTGGAATGAAGTCTGAAATATAATTGTCTAAGTGCTGTGGCAAATGTATATGACTGTATTATATGGACTTTTCATAGTTGTTGGCTATGAACTGTATATGGATAACTGTCCAATAATAAACATATGAAACAAAAAAAAAGAAACTGAAGCAGAAATATGAAAATGTGCAAGTTAATTTGTCTTCTATTCTGTCATGTCTATGCGGCACCAAAGAATATTGGTACCGCAGACACTCTGAGGTGATGACAATGCTGCGAGAGCATGGTGTAACCACATGGTTTGTCACACTCAGTTGTGCTGAGCATGCCTGGGATGAGGTCATAGAACTGTTGAAGTGGGCAAACTCTGATTCTGAGGGTATTGCATCAATGACTCTTGGTGAGATGTGCTCACTTGACCCTGTTTCTGTCACAAGGCATTTTCACAGGCAGTTCCATGATATTCTGACTTTCATTTTGTCAAAGGACAATCTGCCTCTTGGTGTTGTGGAACATTACTTTTGGAGGACGGAGTATCAGGCATGAGGTGCTCCTCATATTCACATGTTGCTGTGGATCAAAGATGCCCCCCTCACAGGTGAGCATGAAGCAGCACAAGTGCTTGCATTCATCAAGAAATACATTACTTGCCACATTCTGGACAAGTACGACAGTCCAACATTGTGGAAGTTGGTGCAAAAGTTCCAGCGCCATATTTGTGCAAAATACTGCCGCCGGGTAGTGAAGAACAAATCTGATTGATACACAAGATGTTGTTTCAGATTTCTTAGACATGTCTGTCAGGACGGTTGCATGAATGATCTGTTTTGAGCAATGCAACACCACTTGAAGGCAAAATCAACCAAGAGGGTATATGAGTTACCCAGAGATGAAAAAGAGGTGTACATCAATAACTACAACCCTACTCTTCTCCTAATGTGGCAAGCAAACATAGATGTATAGTTTGTGGCTGACAAACTCATTGGCTCTGGTGCGGTATGTCACTACACATAACAAAACATGAGCAGAGTAGTTTGCAAGATCTTTTGGGAAGATATTACAGTTCAAGCAAGAGCCTGACATCTCAGTTGTGGTCATTAGGCTTGAAGACCCTTTCACACAGAGAATGTGGTGCTTATGAGGGCTGATCGCTTGATCGGTACACATCTGTACGACAAGTCTGATGCTGTCCGCTTTCTCAGTGTGAACTACAAAGAGAAGTGAAAACGTATACTTATTCCTCATGCTGAGTTGAGGAACTGGCTGTCAATAGACCCTCTTCAAGACATATCTTGAAGAATAACCTCATTGACACATACTACCCCCCGTAGACACGAAGACATGGATGATATGTGTCTATTACAGGTGGCTAAGTGGTATGATTACAAGACAGATGTCTCACCTGATTGTACACGTGACATTTACAAGGTCAAAGGAGTGGATGACTGTCTTGTTAAGAGACATAAGCCTTGGCTCATTGACCACTGTAAGTTACATCTAGGCACATCTGAGAGCAGAGAGCATTACTACTTTACTCTGCTATTCCTATTTAGACCCTGGAGGAATGAGGCTGAATTGAAAGGTGACAGTGATATATTCGAGGAAGAGTTTAATTGCAGTTATGAGACATTCAAAAGTCAATACTCAGAAATATACATACAGAGAGTAGATACTGAGAAGGAGCAGCTTGAAAAGGCATAAAAGCTACTTGAGGAGGATACTCCTGTTAGCTCACAGGACAATCTTGATCCAGAAGGACAAGGTATACTTGGGGAACCTCTGCCTCTGAATGCCCCAGAAGTACTCATGTCAGAAGTGGAGAGTGCCATGCAACACGGTACACACTTCAGTGCTGACCCAGCTGAGTTGAGAGGGAGACTCAATGACCAGCAGCGTGTGGTTTACTCTAAGGTAACTGATGCTGTCTGGCATGAGATACTGCATGATGAGAGGAAATGTGACTGTCTTCACTACAAACCACTGCTGATGTTTGTTAGTGGCTCAGCTGGTACAGGGAAGAGTTTCCTTATTGAGGCCATCACGGCTGAAATATGGACCTTGGCAGGGTCGGCGATGTCTATTGCTGTTAGTGCTCCCACCGTACTGGCAGCATACAACATTGGTGGCATGATGTTACACTGTCTGTTCATGTTGCCAGTGGAGCATGGCAAAGCAAGAGAGTATCAGAAACTGTCATTTGATGTTACATCCCAGCTTCGTTCAATGTTTAGTAAGATGAAGTTACTCATCATTGATGAGATTATTATGGTCTCTAATTTGATGTTTGCCTGTATACATCTACGTCTACAGGAGATCCTGGGGACTGACTATGGAGATGCATTCGGTGGAAAAAGCATTGTTGAATTTGGAGACCTTTTACAGCTTGCACCTGTGAATGCAGAACATGGCTTTGCAGCTCTGATTGTGAAGCAGGCCAAGAATACACCTGGCTGCATTGGAGGTTTTAACATGTGGGAGTTATTTACCTATGTCGGGCTGCATCAGAACGTGCGCTAAAATGCTGATGTGACTTACAAGGCACTGTTGGATCAAGCTCGTACAGGTTCTCTGTCACCAGAACATGTTGCAATGTTAAATGGACAAAGAATCAGAATGGACACTACATCCATAGAAACTGCATGTGATGTTTTCAGTGATGTGTGTTCCATGGGCACACACATTGTGTGTCTTATGCCATGACTAAAGAAATGAGCTGAGTTCAACAGTGTCATGTTGCAGAGAGAAAATCGATCAATTCTCACACTACATGCTGTTGACACAGTCGGTGTCATTTTAAGTCAGAAGCTGGTAGCTAATATGACTGAATGACTGTCTGAATTGAAGTGAGATGTTTCAAGCACAGCTGGTCTAGAAGCTGTACTTACAGTTTGTAAGAATGCACGTGTCATGCTACGCCGCAATCTTGATGTGGATCGTGGTATGGTAAATGGTGCCATGGGTAACATCATTGACTTTGTCTACAATGTTCAAAAAACATTTATCAAGACACTTGTCCAGTTTGACAACATGGAACATCCTGCTGAGATTGATCATACCTGTGTTAAGTTCAAGGTATTGAAGGATATCTATGTGAACAGGAAACTGTTCCCAATATGTGTTGCATATGCTGTTTCCATTCACAAGTCTCAAGGCTTGAGTTTGGATTCAGCAATGGTGGACATAGGGACAGACATTTTCAAAGATGGCATGAGCTATGTCGCACTTTCACACATACATAGTCTTTCTGAGTTGCACATCATAACAGTCGCACCTCAGAAGATACGTGCTGACAAGCACTGTATAGTTGAACACAACAGATTAAGTATTCTATTCCAGCCACAGATGTCTTTAATACCACTTCCAACATACGTGGTTGTCTCACATCCTTCAGTCACGTCTACAGTTGGCAACAAAAGAAAATGAGCTTGCACAACTCATGGAACTGTTCAGAGTTCTAAGAAGGTCACAATGTCAAATACAGATGAGGAGCCAGCTGTTCTTCAGAAGTCAGTTGGGATGGCTGTTGTGCCTGTGTTTGACAACAGTACTTCAGTTAACTGCTATGCTAATGCAGCTATGCAGGTCTTTCTCCTTATGCCACACTTTGTTGAGGCAATGTCTGCTTCCCAAGACACTGCACTATCTAAGGAATTGAAGCAGCTTGTCAGCATGGCTTCTGATCAGTCTAAGAATGTGCAGTCACTGACACCTCTGCTGCAAGTGCTGGGCACATATGATGGATGCAGTACGTTTGCTGCAAACATGCAGCAGGACGCTACTGAGTTTATGATGGCTATCATAAACAGCCTGGATGAAGAAGGAACTTCTATGCGACACTATTTTACTGTGTCATATGTCACCAAGTATATATCTCTGGTAAGTGGTCATTCAGAATGACAAACCACAGAATACATGCTTTGGGTTTCTCTGTTTGTGCCTCAGAGTAAAGCTGTAAAGTTTTGGCAGCTGTTTACTAATGCTGAAAGTGGTCACCTGTGTGTGAGGTGTTGAGGTACATGTACTCAGTCCATACATCTGAGGACTTCATCTCAATATCTTATGCTAGTATTGCATAGATTTGACTCCAAGAGGCTCAGAGTTGACACACCCATCACTGATTTAACATACAGTAGTATTTAACCAAACAGTGTTTGACACTCATGCTGTGATCTACCACTATGGCCAGTCTGTACATTCTGGACATTACACTTGTTTGTTGAGGTACAGAACTGGATGGGTCGAGTGCGATGATTCAACAAGATCTTTCAAACAGAGACTGCCACGACACTTAAAAAATGCATATGTACTGATACTGAAGAATTATGCCAATCTTAATGTGTCAGAGGAATAGTTACACAACATGTGAAAATTCCTTAACTTTGCTGTCCATTTTTTTCTTACAGAGTGAGTTTTGTCACACTGTAATTTGTTATTAGCAAATGTACAGTTGTGTTTACACAGGAAATATATCACATAGCTCTTTTGCACATGTAGACTCATTGTGACTTTAAGATTGTTGCGTCGATCAGTGACACAGTGAAAATAGTTGCAGTGGTCTTTAATCGGTGCCAGCTGTTTTCACAGTCACTAGAGAAACCACACTTACATGTCTAACAAAGACTTCTGCATGTCAAAAGAGATATTCCTTTCTGGTCAAACTCTTCTGCCATAGCCTTTTGTTATGAGTATGCTATATGCAGACATGAGAAATCACACTTGGCACATTTCCTACATGTGTGATTGTACTAAGGTACAATGCTTTTCCATGTGCACTTACATCACTGTGTGTCATATCTTTAACTAAAGATTAACAGCACTCTGTCATGTGTTGAGAACTATGATGTGTGCTCTGTAACCGTTTTTTTCTTATGCTTGCGTCTTGAACAAATATCTTGACTGTTTTCCGCAACAGTGCATTACTATGACTGTTTCATTTTCATGTATCTAGATTATATATATATATATAAATGTATATATATATCTAGATACAATGTTTAATATATTTTTTGGTAGTACTTAATACTCTGCTGTAAACACTAGTACTATTAACTAACATATACATTGATTGATAACATTATAAGTATGGATTTTCTCTTCACAGTTGTAGACTCATAAAGTGTAAGAAGTATTATGCTTATATTTGTTAGCATGACATATTATGCAGTTGCACATATGTACTGTTCTGTTATTTCATATGCCATCATTAATAACAAGTTACTGTGTTCCATTACAGATATCATTATCATTTAGTGCACAAAGTTTTTGCTTATCATATCGTAAGATGTTATATTCATAGTGTTCAGTAAAAAATTGCTTTCATGTAAGTAAGAGATGTAACAGATGAAGGTGGTTAACTAGTTCTGTACCTATGTAACTATTTTTTTAACATTTATAGTGATGTGTATAATACTGTTACAATATAGATTCAGAAATATTTGTGTTTAACCTTACCTTGATGTATGTTAATAATAGTTGAAAACTGTGCATACTTCCACTGATGGCAACTGAGCATTTTTTTGTTCCTGATAATTATTCTCTGATCACCTCTATTGAGGGGTCTGGTGGGAATTTTCCAAATGCAGTAATATTGCAGTATGTATTCACATGTACATCTATGTGTGTATGTATTTGTATGTCTACACATAGAATACATTAATGTTAAATGTTAAACTGTTAGTTTCAGAAATATATTTATTTGTAAACCATAGCCTGTTTGTGCTGTTATGAGTTTATAAGTCGCATCTGGTTTTTCGTCCACCCCAGGAACATTCACACTATCAGTCACACAATAACAACAACATCATAACTGTTTCATATGTGTTAACCTTGTTCAGACGGTGATGTTATGGCTGCCCTTCTGTGGTTTTTTATTCTGTTACATGTCACTGATTTACTGTCTGTGATACTGGTTTACATGTATTTCAAGTAACAGTGAAAAACATAAATGTGGTTGTTTTGTGAGACTGATTTTTGTGCACCAATTGGATTTTTAATTCAGTGTTCTCACAATTATTAATTGGGCATTAAATCTTTTTAAGCCTTATCTACCTGTCTTGTGTCTTTCTTTTATCATAATGAAACACTGATACTATGTATGTTGGTGGTGCTGCAGTACTGCATTTAAACATACTGCATGATGTTCATTGCTACATTCTTTCTATTTATCACTATGAGACTGGTATTCTTCAATTTGGTGAACATATACATTAAATATTTTGTAGGTTAATTATTTTATTAGCACATCTAAGCTGTAGCACATGAACAATATTTGTGTGAATACTATCAGATAACTACTTATTTAGTGAGATGTATACATAGGTTGTTCAGCCTGTGTTCTGAAAACAAAAATATGTTCTTAATAAGATATTCAGAAATAATATGACAGCATTACTTCTCAAAAACACAGGAAATTCATGGCAAAAACTCAGTTTAATGTATCAGTTAGGGTTGTTCCACAGCAACAAAAGCAAGGAAATTCGATGTTAGGGTTGAAAACCCTAACCCTGCATTCAACCCCACCCCCCCAGCACCACACACACATAGACACACACATGCAAGTAGCTGGGAGGACCAAGGCAACACGACCAATCACAGGCAACCAGCAGCAGGTAACAGAAATAAAATACAACTGTATAAATGTACTACAAGACATCCCCACCCACCCGACCAGGTACTGCATGCTCAGTGGAGATCCACAGCAAAACTGAGGCCATGTACACCAAATGTACACATCCCTGATTGCAGGTGTACACAACGTACCACACTTAGGAGTTGCATGGCCTTACCTAGTGATGGCACACACCCCATCACACCCACTACTGCATGTAGACTGGAGAGCCACAGCAAAAGTTAAGCCTTGGAGATGCATGGTATTTCTATCTGATTGTAGGCAAGCACAACGTAACACAATTAGGCACTGTAGGCCTTTGTCAGACAATGAACAAGCCCTGATACAAGGTACTGCATGCTGACTGTGCTGGTGCAGCAAAAATAAGAACATGCACATTAACAGTGAAACTTCTTCATTGCAGCCATACAGATCTTTGTGCACTCATGAGTTGTGCAGTGTCAGCCACAGAATGGCCACCCCCACCACTTGTTGCATCCTGCCTGCAAAACCACAGGAAAACAAAGGGCATGGACATAAATGGTACACCTTAGTGATTGCAGCCACACTCCAGTTACCACAGTCATGACTCACATGTCATCAGTGAGGGGATGCTCCACCAAAGCGCAATACCATATACTGCATCCTGACTGTGGACCTTCAGCAAAACTGAAATGATGGAGATCAGTTGTATACCTGACTCATTGAAAGTATACTGAACTTAGCATAGTTACCATTAGCATGGCCTTATATAGTTAATGCTATTGTTCTGGGCAGGTACTGCATACTGACTACAGCTCTACAGCTACACTGACTATAGCATCTGTGCTACAGCCATGGGACTGCAGCTACAGTCATCCTTGCATGCTTATGAGTTGCATGGGTGAGCCACATAGTCTCCTTCCCCACACAGTGCAGTTACTGTATTCTGAGTATGCAGCCACAGCAAAAGTAAGTTGATACACATTACTGGTACACCTCAATCACTAAGGCTGCACACCTGTTAGCAGAATTAAAACTTGCAGACCCTTGTACAGGTAATGGTTGCTGAACCTCAAGATCATGTTCTGCATCTTGAGTGTACAGACACAGAAAACATACAGGTAAGTAGTGCTACCATAGTTAGGGTTGAGTAGCACTTTTAAGGTTAAAGGGTCAAATTTTGCACCTTAATAACTTTGTACCATTCAACAGATTTGCCTGAAATTTGGTATGCACAATTGGGCATGATAGATCTTGGGATCTGCTAAGTTTTGTACTGGTCGGATATACAGCTGTGGAGTTATTAAGCGACAACCAATTGCGTAATTATGCTTTTTTGCGATTTCTTTGCTCTCACTTACAGATCACAAGGTTTGTGTGACTGGTCCAAAAACTTCAGGGAACGTGCAGCCAGGGTTCCTGATGTGTGTTTTGAAGATTTCATGAAAAAATATTGAACGGTTTAAAAGTTATTCAAAAAACAAGTTCCCATTATAAGTCAATGGGAAAAGTTAACAAAAAGTTCAACACTTTCGCAAATGCAGTTTTTACTTTTGCAAATGGCCCTTTTACTTTTGCAAATCCACCATTTTGTTTTCAGTTGGTGATCAGAAAAATGCTTGCCATTTAAATGTGGGACCCTCTAGCAACACAATTCTTTTTGTGTTTACCTAGTCGGATTCTGAGGATGCTAGGCATGTCTTTATTTTGAGGTTAAACACCCTAGAAATATGTTTTTCAAGTTTCTGGAAAAAGTACTTTCACAAAGTAGTGTCGCACTCACGAAAGTGTCGCAAATTTTTTGCGAAAGCTTTCGCAAATTGTGACACTACTTTTCCAAGCTATGGCAAAATAACAGCAATTCTTTGCCACCCTGCTGCAAAAGAACAGTTTGGTCTTTTGGGCTGAAATTTGGTGGGAATGCAGCCAGCAACTCACAGATGTGCCTTTTGGTGGCTTGGTGAAAAAATTTTACAGGGCGGCACAGTGATGGCACTCCAAAGTTAATGCTTTTTCCCATAGGATAACATTACGGCTTCCGCCGCATCACAGGAATCTTTTGCCGCCCTGCTGCAAAATAACAGTTTGGTCTTTTGGGCTGAAATTGGGAAGGAAGAAAGCCAACATCCCACTGATGTGCCTTTTGATGGCTTGGTGAAAAAATATTACAGGGTGGCACAGTAACAGCATTCCAAAGTTAACGCTTTTTCCCATTGGATAACATTACGGTGCCCGTGGCACCTTTCAGGGTCCGTATCTCAGAGACGGTGCGAGATGCAGACTTTTCATCACAAAAATGCTAGTCCCCCAAATTGGGACTAAGTCCAAAACTAGCCAGGAAAGTCATAATTCATATGAAATTTACATTTTTTTCCTATGTCGTACGGTTCCTGAGATATAAGCAATTTAATATTCCAAGTCCTCATTTTCTGCTCTGAGGCCCATTGCTATGTATACATTCTTTGTTTTCACTGTGTTTTCCAATGCATTTTTTGGGGAAAAGAAGGGCGTGCCCTTTCGTTACTGTAACAGCTAGCATTTCCAGTTGAGTTTCCGTTACTATTTGTGGCACCATTACCATCTACCCCACTGTGTGCGTTACGGTTTTTGTTTTTGCTTGCATTTGCGTTTCTGTGTCATTTGGCATTATTGTTGCTGTTACCATTACTACTTTCATTTGCAATTGTGGTACCACCCACGGGCGTTACGGTTTGCGTTTTCATACACACTTACATTTCTGTTTCGTTTCTGTTTCTTTGGCATTATTTTTGCTGTAACTGTTACCATTTGCATTTACAATTGTGGTACCATAACTGTGCACATAATGGTTTGTGTTTCTGTACTCACTTGCATTTGCATTTCTCTTTCCTTTGGCGTTATTGTTGCTGTTACCTTTACCATTTGCATTAACAATTGCGGTTCTGTGACCATGCATGTTACGGTTTGCATTTCCATACTTGCCTCCATTCCCATTTCTGTTTCCTTTGGCATTATTCTTCATGTTAACTTTACTATTTGCATTTACTATTGCAGTACCGTGGCTGTGCACGTTACGGTTTGCGTTTATGTGTGCACTCGTATTCGCGTTTCCGTTTCTGTTCCCTTTCGCATTCTTTTTGCTGTGGCACTTAACATTTCCATTTAAAATACTGCTGCCATCACTGTTCGCATTACCAGTTGTGTTTTCGTACGTGCTTCAATGTCCATTTCTGTCACTGTTCACTTTGGCATCACTTTGTGCTTGCATTTCTATTAATGTTTCCTTTACCATTTACGTTTCTGTTACCATGTGCGCCACTGTTGGCACTTCTGTTTGTTTTGCTGTTCCTGTTACTATGTCACAAGACATCACATGGCGGGAGCGCGGGGCCCAAAGTCCCCCGCGCTCCCACTGCTGCGTTACTTTCACTATTTGTTGTCATCTTTCTCAAAAAGAAAGGAAATTAGGGCAAAAAACTCTGTTTATTGCATCAGTTAGGGTTGTTTCACAGCAAGAAAAGTGGGGAAATTCTGTGTTAGGATTGAAACCCCCCCTTGTACCCCCAAGCCCACCCCCACCCGGCATCGGGGTGCACGTTGGGGTCATTGGTCCTAACTCTCACCCCATTCTCCTATACCTCTGCTTCTTTACACATGTGATAGGGTGAGAGTTAGGGCTGACAACCCCAATGCTCACCCCAATGCCAGTTACATTCACTATTTCTCGTCATCATTCTAAAACAGAAGGGAAAGTAGAGGCAAAAGAACTCCATTTAATGCATCAGTTAGGGTTGTTCCACAGTGACAAAAGTGAGGAAATTTGGTGTTAGAGTTGAAAACCTCCCTTGGACCCCCCATAGCCCACCCCCCAACCAGCATCGTGGTGTGCCATGGGGTCGTCGGTCCTAACTCTTACCCCATTTTCCCACACCTCAGATTCTTTACACATGTGATGGGGTGTGAATTAGGGCCGATGACCCCATAGCACACCATGATTTCGGTTGGGGGGGTGGGCTGTGGAGGGTCCGGGGGTTTCAACCCTAACACCGAATTTCCTCACTTTTGTTGCTGTGGAACAAACCTAACTGATGCATTAAACAGATTTTTTTGCCTATATTATATATATATACTCATTATAGTGTACGGTAGTGCCACTATAGTTAGGGTTGAGTACCCCATTTAAGGTTAAACTCTGAAATTTGGAAGCTTAATAACTTTGCCACTGTATGACAGATTTATGCAAAGTTGGGCATACATGGAGCAGTACCATAGATCTTTGGATCTGCCAAGTTTCGTAATGGTCAAATTTATGGTTGCGGAGCTACATAGTGCCATAGAATGTGGTAATTACACATTTTTGAGGATTCCTTTGCTCATGCCTACAGGTCGTACGGTCTGTGCAACTGGTCGAAAACATTCAGGGAACATGCAGCCAGGGTCCCCGATGTGTCTTTCAAAGATTTCATGAAAAAATATTAAACGGTTCAAACCTTATTCAAAAAACAATTTACCCATTATAGTCAATGGGAAAAGTTAACAAAAGTTCGACAGAGTCGCAAATGCAGTTTTTATTGTCGCAAATGATCATTGTAGTGTTGCAAATCCACCATCTTGTTTTCAGTTGGTGGTCACAGAAATGCTTGTCATTTAAATTTGGGACCCTCTAGGGACACAATTCTTTGGCGTTGGGGTAGCGGGCTGGGAGGGTGCAAGGGGGGCTTTCAACCCTAACACCGAATTTCCTTGCTTTTGTCATTGTGGAACAACCCTAACTGATGCATTAAACAGAGTTTTTTGCCTCTAATTTCCCTTATTTTTGAGAATGTGCAGTACTGTATATATATATATATATATATCTATCTATCTATCTATATATATATATATATATATATATATATATGAAACACCGGTGCAGCCATTCCAGTATAGTTAAGGTGAAACAACACTTTTGTGTTAAATCCCATTTGAGCCTTAATAACTTCAAAGTGCTTCAATGGATTTGCATGAAATTTGGTAGGTCTCTTGACTTACCAAATATCTTGGGAATCCATCAAGAGGGTTCTGAGATAAAAAGTGTTGAAAAAACAGAAAAATCCATTTGTTTAACATTCTTTGCTTACCTGTATCTCAGGAATGCCTTTATGCTGTGGTCTTAAATTTTCAACATAGAAAGCCTTTGTGTCACAGATGTGTTTTTCAAAGATTTGGTGAAAAAATATTAATCCATTCAAAAGTTATGACATCTTTTATTTTCCCATTGTTTCCTCTGGGAAAATTTATATGTCAGGCATGAAAAATATTATTTTTCACAGAATAGGAGTATTGTGAGAAAAATACCAGCTTATTTTTCCAACAATAGGAGTACTGTGCAAAAAATAACAGCTTCTTTTCACAAAGTAGGCTGGTATTTTTCACACAGTTCACAGTCCGTTCAATGGATTGAGCTGGGTTGCAACCACCATCTTGTTTTTGCTGCTTAGCAAGGATGTTATAGTACCGAAGGGAAGCTTTTAAAAACAGAAAAGAAACATCAGAGCACAGCTAGAGGACCTCTTCAAGTGTATTCTGATGTTTCTCCCATTTTCAGCTGGCCCCAAACAAGTTTTTATGTCTGGTGCCAGCTTCTCAACCGAATGGCTTGAAAACCTTTCTTTGTATGAGAACAGCAGTATTTTCTTGACTTCTGCAGCTCCAGCTGGAACTCGTGCTGCTGGCTACAGAGTCAAGGAACACCTAATTTGTTCTGCATTGACATGGGGTGCCTAGTCCTGTTTTGGAATGTATGTCCACACACACACTGACACACACACACTGACACACACACACACACAGTTATTTGGCACAATGGGATCCCACCCCAGTGTATCCTACTGTTACATTTATTGAAAACCCAATAAAAAAAGAAACAATCCTCTGGCCCCTTTTATTCGATGCAGAATCCTGCATTGAAATTTGCGATCATTTCCATGCAGGATCCTGCATCAAAGTATTCCGCCCCCCCCCCACAAATTCCTACTTTTCACACTGACATCGGAGTGCCCAATCCCCGTGTTTGTGTGTAACCCCCTAGTATTGTGGCACACTGGGAGCCCACCCCAGTTTGCTCAGATAAATGATAATTACTTAAAAAAAAAACCACAGACACCGGGATGCCAGTCCCGGTCTCGGATGCCTCCCCAGCCCACTTCAATTGCCGATGGGGATGCCCATTCCCCCTGTCGGCATCATGATCCCCAACAACTTTAGTGTCACACCAGGATTCCACCCCAGTGTGCCCCATTTTTTTTATTTTAACCTGTGAAAAAAGAAAACTGTGCCCCGTTGTCTTCGATGCAGAATCCCCCATCAAAATTTGCAAACATTTACATAGAAACATAGAAACATTTCAAGGCTGGATCCTGTATCGAAGTATTGTGGATAGTGGTGCCCAATCCCCCTGTAGGCATCATAATTTCCTGCCCCCCAACTTTGTGGCACACTGGGAGCCTACCCCAGTGTGCCCAAATATTCTTTTTTTATTTTAAGCTGTGGAAAAAGAAAACCACCCCCTGTTGTCTTTGATGCAGAATCCTGCATTGAAAATTGTAAACATTTTGATACAGGATCCAGTATCGAAGTATTGCCAATGGGGGTGCCAAATCCCCCAGTTGGCATCATGATCCCCCCAACTTTGGTAGCACACTGGGAGCCCACCACAGTGTGCCCAATTTTTTTATTTATTTTAACCTGTGAAAAAAGGAAACTGTCCCCCGTTGTCTTCGATGCAGAATCCTGCATCAAAATTTGTGAAAATTTCGATGCAGGATCCTGTATCACTGTATTGCCAATGGGGGTGCCCAATCCCTCTGTCAACATCATGATCCCCCTCAACTTTGGTGGCACACTGGGAGCCCACCCAATGTGTCAATTATTTGTTTTTATTTTAATCTGTAAAAAAAAAAAACTGTCCCCAAAGTATTTTTCCCTGCAAGAGAGAAAATCATCCTTCGTCATCTCCCCACTCCCCTCCCTCTACTCACCCACCTAACCCACAGCCCCTCACCCATACTTACCCTCCAGAGGTTGGGATCAGTTACCTTCTCTGAACCAGGACACATCTGTACTCTTCAAAGCTGAACAGTGATCTGAGGAATTAAGGTAAGCCGTATAATGTGAGTCAATGGGGGGGTTCAACTTAGGATGATAGCTCAGCCAGTTTTAAGAATTGTGGCCCCAAATCTTCCACACGGACTTCTTGGGAACCCTCATCATGAACACCGTCACTGTAATTTTGTTTCTTGGTCCCAAAAGGTGATTTTGTGGTAGCTGCACAGAATCACCTTTTGGGACTGAGTCACAAAATGACAGTGCCACTGTTCATGAGGCGGGGGTCCAAAAAGCCCATGTTGCAATTTTGATGAACAAAATCCCCAAAATGACTGCGTTATGAGCATGGGTTGCGAAGATTCTACATGCTCTCATAACTTCAACAGTTTTTAATATTTTCACTCCAGATTTTCATCATTGCCATTTTTTAACACCTCCTTATGAACAGTACAGCTGTCATTTTTCATATCCTGCCCAAAATGTGTGTTCACACCTGTTGCACAGAATGGCATGGTCACTGCACAAAATCATCTTTTGGGATCAGTTACCAAAATGACAGTGCCACTATTCATGAGGGGAGGACCCGTAAAGGTCATTTTGAAAATTTGGTGAAAAAATTCAAAAAAATGGCTACGTTACAGGTGTGCATTGCGCACTATTTATGCACGCTCATAACTTTTCCAATTTATCATATTTTTACTCCAGATTTATAACATTGCCATTTTTACACCACCTTATGGACAGAACAGCTGTCATTCTGCACATCCTGTCCGGTATGTGATTTTGCACCAGTGGCACATAATGGCATGGTCTCTGTGCAAAATCAATTATTGGGATGGATTAACAAAATCACAGTTGCACTGTTCATGAGAGGAGGCCCCATAATGCTGATGTTGTAAATTTGGTGAAAAAATTCCCAACAGTCAGCACGTTATGAACATGCATTGCTCAGTTTCTATGCACGCTCATAACTTTGCCAGTGTTTCCCATTTTTCACACTGTTGTACTATCTGGATGGCGGGATGGAAGCACAGGTTCCAAAGGACTCTGGCTCTCATCGTAACATATGGATACTGTTGTACTATCTCAATGGAGAGATGGGAGCACAGTGTCAAAAGGACCCTGCACTCCCACTGTGACTTATGTACAGTATTGTACTATCTTTAAGAAGGTTGGATCCTGCACTCCTTGGTCACTGCGCTCCCACCAAGACATATGGATACTGTTGTACAATCTCGATGGAGGGATGGGAGCACAGAGTCCAAAGGACCCTGCACTCCCATCATGATTTATGGATAGTGTTGTATTATCTCAATGGAGAGATGGGAGTGCAGGGTCCGAAGGACCCAGTGCTCCCACAGTAAAATGAGGATACAATTATACTATTTGAAAAAGAAGGGAAATTCTTTGCAAAAAAACTTCATTAATGCATCAGTTAGGGAGAATACCACAGTGTCACAAGTAGGGAAATGAGACATTAGGGTTTCCAGCCCTAAGGCCCCACCCCCAGGGTTCCCATCCCTACCACCCCACCCCATTCCCCCGCCCTCCACACACCAACAGGCATTGGGGTGTGCCATTGGGTCATCAGACCTAACTCTCATCCCATTGTCCTATACTGTAGTGTATAAGCTTGTTTACATGTAGAATGGGTTGAGAATTAGGCCTCACAACCCAAAGGCACACCACGATGCCTGTTAGTGTGTGGAGGGTGGGGTGGTAGGGGTGGGAACCCTGGGGTTGGGAGTTTGGGTTGGAAACCCTAATGCCTCATTTCCTTGCTTTTATCACTGTGGTATTCACCCTAACTGATACATTAACAAAATTTTTTTTGCAAAGAATATAGACAGATAGATAGTTAGATAAATAGATAGATAGATGGCAAGCAATATCTATATGTGTGTATATATATCTATAGATATATAGATATATATCTCATACGGGTGCGGTCACACCCCTATAGTTAGGGTTGAGTAGGCACTTTAATGTTAAACCTGAAATTTTGCACTTCAATAACAGTGCAGCTGTTCAACAGATTTGCATGAAATTTGATATCCTCTGTCCTGTGGCGTAGATCTCTTGATGTACCAAGTTTCGTGTTGACTGGATTGACTGATTTCGCACTGCGCATTGTGAAAAAATGCTAAAATTCACATTTTTTGACTGTTTTTTCATCATTGTGCTGTGGCCAAACTGTTTAGAATGTTGGTCTGACATTTTTAGGGTAGAAAGAGCTTGCCCCCCAAAAAATAAGCCAGCATTGGTTTGGTGAAAAAATATTAATCCATTGCAAAGTTATTAAATGTTGAAATTGTGGGTTATGAGCATGCTCAATTCAGTCTTTTGGATAGCTGCATGCAAAGAAAAAAGATTTTGGTGTGATGAAAAAGGATTTTAACAACTCATGAAAAAGGATCCTTAAAATCCTTTTTGTGAGAAAAAATTCTTTTTCGTCAGCTGTCATCTTTTTTTTTTAGCCCAAACTGTCATAACTCTGCCCAGTAATGTCTTCTGCAGACATCGGAGTATGTATCTTGTTCATCAGGACATCCTTTATTGTTATATGCCTTTACTTTAATTTTATGTGGCCTCAGAATGCTTATTTTTATGTTTTAAAATCTTTTTTTGTGACTCACTTCTGTTCCTTTTTTGTGAGGTTTTAAAATCCTTTTTCGCATCGTGAAAAAGGATTAGGGAATCTCACAAAAAGGATGACATTCTTAAATCCTTTTACTTGAGATGACCAAATCCTTTTTCATCAGCAAATTCCTTTTTGTGAAATGACATAATCCTTTTTCATGATGCGAAAAAGGATTAGGACTTCTCCAACCAGATGGCCCTGCCAGTAATCCTTTTTCATCAGATGTCATAATCATTTTTTGTGATGCAAAAAAGGATTTTGTCATCTCATGAAAAAGGAATTCATCTGGCAAAAAAGGAACACTGGCAGGGCCATCTGGTTGGTGAAGTCCCTAATCATTTTTTGTCAGGCTAATTCCTTTTTCATGAGATGTCATAATCCTTTTTTGCATCATGAAAAAGGATGACAGAGTGAGATGAAAAAGGATAACTTTGGTCCAAAACGTTACTGTTTTTGGAGATTTTGACCCCAAATTTTCAACATATCCTTTTGGGGACCCCACTTTATGAACAAAACAACTGTTGCTATGCAACTCTCACCCAAAAGGTGGTTTCACAGTCAGTTGGTGAATTCACCTTTCTGGCAGGATTTGCATAATGATATCCATATTGTTCATACAGAGGTGACCCCAAAAGGCCATGTTAAAGGTATGGGGTCAAAATGTTAAAAAATAGCAGAATAATAATGGTTCGTTGGAATTGCGCGACACACTCCCGTAACTTTGTCAATTTAAAATATTCTGACCCCAAATTTGGAACATAGAATTCTTATTACCCCACAAAATGTATGCCACAAATGTCATTTTTCAAATCCTGGCTGAAATGAGCTTTCACACCTGCAGTGCAGAAATATTGCAGTTGCATAGAATTACGTTTCAGTGGGGATTTGAATGTTTTCACCACTGGGTACATCAGGTTGGGTAATAACATGGCTATGATGACAATTATATCATTATTGGCCTATAAATGGGGGGGGCCCTGCACTTATGAACATACGTGCAAACATACGAAACTGCCAGCAGAAAAAGGTCATTTGGTTTTTCAAGTCTGCTTGATTTTGTAGCTAGCTCCCCTACTCTGTAGCTGCCCCCCTACCCTACCCTCTCCCATGACTCTCCCTTTTGCCCTATCCCAGCCCCTCTTGAAGCATCCCACTGCATTACAGGCCATCACCTCTGCCAGTAATGTGTTCCACTCTACTATCACCCTTTCCATAAAGAAATGCCTCCTCATTTCCCTCCTAAACCTTCCACTCTCCAGTCTCATGTCATGACCCAGAGTGTCTCTCCCCACTATCCCCTTGAAAAATCTCTCAGTGCCTGTCCTGTTTATTCCTCTCATGTACTTAAAAGTCTCAGTCATAGCCCCCATCCCTCCTCTCCTCCAGAGAGAACATGTTCAACTTCCTCAGTCTAACCTCATATGATAACTCCCCCACACCCTGGATCATCTTTGTTGCTCTGCGTTGTACCATTTCGAGCAATCTAATATCCATCTTTAGGTAAGGGCACCAAAACTGAATGCAGTACTCCAGATGGGGTCTGACCAGTGATCTGTATAATGGCAGAATCACCTCCCTCCTCCTAGAGGTTATAGCCCTTTGTAATACAACCCTGCATCTTGTTGGCCACTAGTGCTGCTTTCCTACACTGTGCTGAGTTGTTCATTACTCCCACTCCACAGGTAAGTACTGTACATATATGCATCTATGGAAGAACTGGAGCACAGGGCCTGGAGGGCCCTGCACTCTAACAAGCACATTCGGGTATGATTACACTATCTCAAAAAGTAAGGAAATATATTGCAAAAACTTAGTTAATGCATCAGTTAGGGTTAAAGTGACAAAAGTAGAGAAATGTGGCATTAGGGTTTCCAACCCTAACACCCCCAACACTTCACAGACAAAGAAGCATTGGGGTGTGGCATTGGGGTTGTCAGCCATAGTGCTCACCCCATTCTCCTATGCTGCACCCACCCAGTTTATTTTTTAATGGAATGGCATGAGTATTAGAGCCGACAACCCCAATGCTGCCCCTGATGCCTCTTTATCAGTGAAGGGTGGGGGGGGGTCCTAATGCCACATTTCCCTGCTTTTTATATATATACATATATATATATATATACTCCACGCCACTAGAGTTAGGGTTCAGCGGTCAGTTACATACTAAAGTCAAAAGTTTGGGCGTTAATAACTTTGGACCCATTCAATGAATTTGCCTGAAATTTGGTACATGCATTGGGGCATGGTAGAGCTCTTGATCTGCCAAATTGCATTTCTGTCAGAGTGCCAGTCTTTGTGTACAAAAGCACTGAAAAATGCAAAATTATCCATTTTTGGAGGCACCTTTTGGCATTCTGAATGTGGTCCTGCATGGCCATTGTGTGGTATGCTGCTCTGCAAATGACTCATTTGAAAGAGCTTTGGTGGCCGAACATGCCACTTTTGTTTGGTGAAAAAATATTAAGGCATTCAAAAGTTAGGGCACTTTTAAGTTCCCATTATAAGTCAATGGGAAAATTTATATGTATATCTTGCGATCAAAGAATGGGGTTCTGGCCATCTCGTCCTGCCTGGCGATCAAAGAATTTGCAACCTCACGGTTCAAGAATCTTTGTCCTGAGGAATTTGAAAAATTCTTTGATCGTGAGGTCCGCCATCTTGTTTTCAGTTTTCCGATTGCACAAACACAAATATCTTGGCTCAGGGGTCACTTCTGAAGTAAAACTTCAATGCGTTTTACTCAGGGGACCCCGATCTATCGAGCCATGGCTTTGGTTCCATCCAAATTGGTCCAAAAATAGAGTTATTAGCTTTTAAATTCTTCATTCATGGCTCACTAGCGATCTTTGAATGCGAGCCTACAAATTCTTTGATCGCGAGAATCTTTGATCACGATGGTGCATCGTGAGCGAGGGACAAGATGGCAAGATTTAAAAATAGCTTTTTGCAGACCAGGGGTGCCCTATTAAGTGAGATAAGGGTAGATTTTGCTCAGGGGGCTTTGCTCTGCCTCATCTGAATAAAAAAAACAGTAGTTCTCATTATCCCTGGTAGTCTAGCGGCCCCCTCCCTGTCATGGTAATGTACTTAACCATGATTGTATCCCTGGTAGTCTAGTGGCTCCCCCAATGAGTATATTGTTTATATGTTAATATTTTTTATCCATGGCAGTCTAGTGGTCCCCCATTTGTATTTATTTTTGTAATATCCCTGGTAGTCTAGTGGCCCCCCCAATTTGTACTTCATAATGACTATCACTGACATCCCTGGTAGTCTAGTGGTCCCTCCCCCCCATCATAATAAAATGAATGTCATTAGTTATGTCCTGGTAGTCCAGTGGCCCCCACCACCCCACCCAGCTATGCCAGCCCACTCAGCACCCCCCCACGCTTTCCCAGCTGGCGACTGGCACAGCCCACCTCTCACCTCCACGGCTAGCTGCTGACTGTGTTTTATTAGTGCTAATGGAAAGAGGCGCTCTGAAATTAATGCCTCTTTCCATTAACTTTCATAAAACACACAGTCGGTGGCTGGTCATGGAGGTGAGAGGTGGGCTGTGCTAGTCGTTGATGGGAAGTGGGGGATGCTAGGTGAGCTGGCATGGTTGGGTGGGGGTAGTACTAGACTACCAGAACATAAAGAATGACATTAATTTTATTATGATGGGGGTGGGTGGGGAGGACCGCTAGACTACCAGGGATGTCAGTGATAGTCATTATGAAGTACAGATTGGGGGGGCCGCTAGACTACCAGGGATATTACAAAAATAAAAAAAATAAATACACATGGGGGGCCACTAGACTACCAGGGATACAGTCATGGTTAAGTACATTACCACAATGGGGAAGGGGCTGCTAGACTACCATGGATAATGAGAACTACTGTTTTTTTTTATTCAGATGGGGCACAGCAAAGTCCCCTGAGCAAAACCCACCCTTATCTCACTTAATAGGGCACCTCTGGGCTGCAAAACACTATTTTTAAATCTGGCCATCTCGTCCCTTGCTCATTGTTTGCAAGTGAGCAATTTCTTTGACCTTGACCGTGCAAATTCTTTGATCGCGAGATTCTTTGATCGCGATCGTGCATCGCGAGAGAGGGACTGGATGGCCAGATTAAAAAAACAATTTTCTCAGCTTAGGAGTGTCCTAGGAAGACAAATGAGGGTGGGTTTTACTCAGGAGGGGGCTTCATTCTGATGAACCATGGCAGTGGTTTACCGCAATTATTTGAATTTTAAAAATTACAGATGTTTTCATTCTTTGGTCATGACCCTGCAAATTCTTTGATCGTGAGCCTGCAAATTCTTTGATCGTGAGATTCTTTGATCGCAATCGTGCATCGTGAGCAAGGGACGAGATGGCCCAATTAAAAAATCTATTTTCTCAGCCATGGGGTGTTCTAGGAAGTCAAATGAGGGTGGGTTTTTCTCAGGGGGATTTGTTCAGTTGAACCATGGTGGTGGTTTACTACAATTCCTTCAATTTTTTTATTTATAAGGTTTTTAAATCTTTGTTCATGACCCTGCAAATTCTTTGATCGCGTACCTGCAAATTCTTTGATCGTGAGATTCTTTGATCGCCATCTTTGATCGCGAGGGAGGGACAAGATGGCCAGATTTTTTTTATAATGGAATAGATAGGGAAATTTTAGTAATCTTTGATATTGAATATCTTGGAAACGGTTTGGTCTTTTGACTTGAAATTTGGAGGGAAGAAAGGCAATACCCCACAGATGTGCCTTGGTCAAAAAATAGTACAGGGCAGCAAAGTTGCAGTACTACAAAGTTGATGTTTTTCCCATAGGATAACATTACAGCATTTGCTGCATTACAGGAATTCTTTGCCGCCCTGCCGCAAAATAACGGATTGGTCGTTTGGGCTGAAATTAGGAGGGAAGAAAGACAACATCCCACAGATGTGCCTTTTGGTGGTTTGGTGAAATAATATTACAGGGTGGCAAAGTGACGGCACTCCGAATTTCACACTTTTTGCCATAGGATAACATTATGGTGTCCGGAAATGGTGCGAGATAGACTTTTCGTCACTAAAATGCTTAGCCCCCCAATTGGGGACTAAGTACAAAACTAGCCAGGAAAGTCATAATTCATACAAAATTTTAATTTTTTTTCTACGTCATACGGTTCCTGAGATACAAGCAATTTAATATTCCAAGTCGTAATTTTCTGCTCCGAAGTCAATTATTATGCATACATTCTTTGTTTTCAATGTGTTTTTTCAATGCAGTTTTTGGGGAAAAGAAGGGTGTGACCTTTCATTACTGTGCCAGTTAGCATTTCCAGTTGCGCTTCAGTTACCATTCACATTACCGTTCCCGTCTATGCCACCGTGTGGGATATGGTTTGTGTTTTCATTTGCACTTGCATTTCCGTTTTGTTTGGCGTTATTGTTGCTGTTACCGTTACCATTTGCATTTGCAATTGCGGTACCATGCACGTTATGGTTTGTGTTTCCATTTGTGCTTGCTTTTCTGTTTCTGTTGGTTTTATTGTTGCTGTTACCATAACCATTTGCATTTACAATTGTGGTTCCATGAGTGTGCGCATTACAGTTTACGTTTTTGTACCCACTTGCATTTCTGTTTACTTTGGCATTATTGTTGCTGTTACTGTTACCATTTGCATTTACAATTGTGGTACTGTGAACGTGTGTGTTACCAGTTGCGTTCTGTACGCACGTCTGCTTGTGTCTCCGTTTAGGTCACTATTCGATTTGGCATCACTTTGTGCTTGCATTTCTATTACTGTTTGTGTTACCATTTACATTTGCATCACCATGTGTGTAACCCTTTGTGCTTGCATTTCCATTGCACCTCCTGTTACTATTGTCACACAAAATCACAAGGGCCCCATGCTCCCACCAACTTGCGTAACTTTCTACTTTTCTATTCTTTCTTAAAAAGTATGGAAATTCTATGCAAAAAAGTTTGGTAATGCATCAGTTAGGGTTCTTCTACAGTGACAAAAGTGAGGAAATTCAACATTAGGGTTCCCACCCCTTGCACCCCGCCCCCACCAACAGGCATCGGGGTGTGCGTTGGGGTTGTCGGTCCTAACTCTCACCCCATTCTCCTACACTGCACCACCTCAGCTTGTTTACATATGGGATGGGGTGAGAGTTAGGACCGATGACCCCAATGCACACCCTGATGCCTGTTGGTGGGGCTAGGGTTGGGGTGGGGTGTAAGGGCTGGGAACTCTAATGTTGAATTTCTTCATTTTTGTCACTGTAAAAGAACCCCAACTGATGCATTAATGATGTTTTTTGCATAGAATATATATTATAGAGGTGCAGTCACACCTCTATAGTTAGGGTTGAGTGTGCAGTTTAATGTTAAATCCCAAATATTGCACCTTAATAACTTCTCAACTGTTCAACAGATTTGCATGAAATTTGGTATGCACTGTCCCATGAGTAGATCTCTTGACTTGCTAGGTTTTGTTTCGATCGGATGTGCGGAGTTTGCACAGTGCATAGAAAAAAGTGTGTTTTTCACCTTTTTTTTTGCCAATTTTTCCTGAATTTTCCTCCTTGCCTGCAGCCACACCATTTAGAATTTTAGCCTAAAAGTTTCTAGAGTAGAAAGAGCTTACCCCAAGGAACAAGCCAGCATTTGTTTGGTGAAAAAATATTATTCTGATCCAAAGTTATTTAATTTTGAAAATTTGTGTTCTGAGCATGTTCAGTTCAGTCTTTTGGATAGATGCACAGCTGTGAACAAGGATTTTGGCTCATGAATGGGGATTTTGACAGTTCACAAATGGGGATTTATTAAATCCCTGTTCGTGAGAAAAAATTCCCTGTTTGTGAGACGCCGTCTTGTTTTCACTTTTAGCCCAAAAGAAAATGTTATTTGCCCCACAGATGCATTTTGTGAAAACAAATGTATGGGTTTTGTTCAGGGTGATGCGCTCTACAAAACCATGTGTTTGGTTTCCATCAGTTTATTAAAGAAAAGGCAATTTTTCTATTTGAAAATCCCCATTTGTGACTCACTTCCGATCCCCATTCATGAGGTGTCCAAATCCCCGTTCATGAGCCAATCCCCATTCATAAGCTGTCAGAATCCTTGATCATGAGGTAAGGACCAAATGGCCGTATCTCATGAACAGGGATTATGACACCTCACAGATGGGGATCATAAAAAAAATCCTTGATCGTGAGCTGTCAAAATCCCCATTGATGAGCCAAATCCCCATTCGTGAGCCGTCAAAATGCCCAATGGTGAGATGAAGACCAGATGGCCCTATCTCATGAACATGGATTGCCTCGTGAATGGGGATTTTGTCCCCTCATGAACAGGGATTCGGCTCACGAACAGGGATTTTCACAGCTCATGAACAAGGACTTGTAAAACTTTGCCAGTTCACTGCTAAGAAATGGTAAGGACTTTTGGCTTGACATTTGCAGGGTGAAAAAGGGGTGTCCCCCAGATGTGACGTATGCTGGTTTGGTGAAAAAAAAATGCATTGGTTACATAGTTATGGCATTCCAATGTTGAGAAACTTCCCATAGGATAACATTGTGGCACCCATGGTGCCTTTTGGTGCCCGTATCTTGAAAACAAAGCAAATACAGATTTTTCGCTACCTGCAGCTTAGATCACCTGTAGGTGATCTAAACTGCAAAAACACGTTTTGAAATTATAGACTACACCAGCAGTGGAATTTTTTCCCTACTTGCTACGGTTATGAAGATATTAGCAAAATCATGTTGCAAGAGTTCCAATGGTGCCTTTTGAGCACTTTTCGGTGCCCATATCTCGTAAACGATGTGAGATACAGACTTAGTTGATATATGTCATGTGAACATCTTGCTGTCATGATTACAACACTTGGATTTGTTTTCTAGCTGCTACTGTTCCTGAGATATTGGAAAATTTGTGTTACAAGGGTTCCTTGCCCTATAGGGCTGCTGTATGGCTCTGTAGCTATGTGTAAATGTGAGTGCAGGGCCCAGAGGGCCCATGCTCCCACAGACACATATCATTATGCAGAAATGGCCAGTTTGGTGGTAGCATGGGGCCATCCCACCAACACATGCCATTTACTAATTATATTACACTTTTTCCAAAAGTAAGGAAATTCATTGTAAAAAAAACTTCATTTAATGCATCAGTTAGGGTTAAAGTAACAAAAGTGGGGAAATAAGATGTTAGGGTTGAGCCCCTAACCCCCCCAACACCACCCCACACTCCAATCTTCCACTGACCAACAGATGCTGGAGTGTGCCATGGGGTCGTGAGGTCTAACTCTCACCCCATTCTCCTTTACTGTAACATGTAAACCTGTTTACACATGGAATGGGGTAAGGGTTGGGCCTCGTGACCCCATGGCACACCCTGGCATCTGTCGGTCTGTGGAGGATGGGGTTGTGGGGTGGTGGGGGTGTTAGGGGCCCAACCCTACCATCTCATTTCCCCACTTTTGTCACTTTAACCCTAACTGATGCATTAAACAATGTTTTTTGCAATGAATATATAAATTAATAAATAAATATATATATATATATATATATATATATATATCTATATACAGTGTATATATATATATATAAAGGGTGTGGTCACGCCCCTATATTTAGGATTGAGTAGGCACTTCATTGTTAAACCTCAAATTTTGCACGTTAATAACTTTGCAGCTGTTCAATGGATTTGCACAAAATTTGTTATGCACGGTCTGGTATGGTAGGTCTCTTGATTTACTAAGTTGCATTTCAGGGAGACATACAATTTTTGCACAGTGAAGCACCAAATAATGCAATTATTGCCACTTTTGTGCATTTTGTGTCCGTGGTGCTGCACGGACACCGTGTGGTCAATTGGTCAGGGTGATGCCCTCTACAAAACCATGTGTTTGGTTTCCATTAGTTTATTAAAGAAACAGCCATTTTTCTATTTGAAACTCCCCGTTCATGACTCACTTCTGATCCCCATTCGTGAGGTGTCCAAATCCCCGTTCATGAGCCAATCCCCATTTGTGAGCTGTCAGAATCCTTGATCATGAGATAAGGACTAGATGTCCATATCTCATGAACAGGGATTTTGACATCTCATGAATAGGGGTCATAAAAAAAATCCTTGTTCATGAGCTGTCAAAATCCCCATTCATGAGATGAAGACCAGATGGCCCTATCTCACGAACATGGATTGCCTTGTGAATGGGGATTTTGTCCCCTCATGAACAGGGATTCAGCTCACAAACAGGGATTTTGACAGCTCATGAACAAGGACTTGTAAAACCTTGCCAGTTCACTGCTAAGAAATGGGAAGGACTTTTGGATTGAAATTTGCAGGGTGAAAAGGGGGTGTCCCCCAGATGTGACATGTGCTGGTTTGGTGAAAACAGTTGCATTGGTTACATAGTTATGACATTCTAAAGTTGAGAAATTTCCCATAGGATAACATTGTGGCACCCATGGTGCCTTTTGGTACCCGTATCTTGAAAACAAAGCAAAATACAGATTTTTCACTACAAAATCAAGTTTTGAAATCATAGATTACACCAGCAGTGGAATTTTTTTCCTACTTGCTATGGTTACAAAGATATTGGCAAAAACATGTTGCAAGAGTACCAATGGTGCCTTTTGAGCACTTTTCAGTGCCCATATCTTGTAGATGATGTGAGATACAGACTCAGTTGATATATGTCATGTGGACATCTCGCTGTCATGATTACAACAACACTTGAATTTGTTTTCTAGCTGCTGCTGTTCCCAAGATGTTGGCAAATTTGTGTTACAAGGGTTTCTTGCCCTATAGTGCTGCTGTATGGCTCTGTAGCTATGTGCAAATGGGAGTGCAGGGCCCAGAGGGCCCATGCTCCCACAGACACATATCATTATGCAGAAATGGCCAGTTTGGTGGGAACACAGGGCCATCCCAAGAACACATGCTATTTACTAGTTATATTACACTTTTTTAGAAAGTAAGGAAATTCATTGTAAAAAACTTCATTTAATGTATCAATTAGGGTTAAAGTGAAAAAAGTGGGAAAATGAGATGTTAGGGTTGAGCCCCTAACCCCCATCACCACCGCCTCACATTCCCATCCTCCACTGGCCGACAGATGCTGGGGTGTGCCATGGGGTCGCAAGGTCTAACTCTCACCCCATTCTCCTTTACTGTAACATGTAAACCTGTTTACACATAGAATGGGGTGAGAGTTAGGCCTCGTGACCCCATGACACACCCTGGCATCTGTCAGTCTGTGGAGGATGGGGGTGTGGGGTGGTGGGGTGTTAGGAGCTTAATCCTAATGTCTCATTTCCCAATTGTTGTCACTTTAACCCTAACTGATGCATTAAACAATATTTTTTGCAATGAATATATATATATATATATATATATATATATATATATATATATATATTTTATAGGGGAGCGGTCGTGCTCCTATATTTAGGGTTGAGTAGGCACTTTAATGTTAAATCTCAAATTTTGCACATTAATAACTTTGCAGCCGTTCAACAGATTTGCACAAAATTAGGAATGCATGGTCTGGTATGGTAGGTCTCTTGATTTACTAAGTTGTGTTTCATGCAGATATACAATTTTTGCACAGCGAAGCACCAAAAATTCACTTTTCACCACTTTTGCACATTTTGTGTCTGTGGCGCTGCACGGACACCATGTGGTCTAATGGTCTGAAACGTGGGACATAGAAAGAGCTTGTGCGAAGGAACATACTTGCATTTGTTTGGTGAAAAATATTAATCCTTTCAAAAGTTATTACAATTTGAAATTATCATTATATCCTATGGGAAAATGTATACGTATTTTTTGCAATGTTAATGAGAAAGAACAGATGGCCCTAGGAAAGACCAGATGGCCCAGATTGGAATGACCATATGTCAATCACAATTTGGTATTTTTACTTGAAATTTGCAGGGTGTTGGGGGGATGTCCTAGAGATGTGAATTATGCTGTTTAGGTGTTGGGGAATTAATTGATTACAGAGATATTCAATGACGTAATTGATGTTTTTCCCATAGGATTACGTTGCAGTCTGTGTCATGACTTTTGGTGCCGTTATCTCGGAAACAAAGTGAGATACAGGCTTTTCACTACAGATGGCTTAGATCACCTTTAGGTGCACTATGCTGCTAAAAAAAGATTTGGAAATCGTAGAGTAAGCTTGCAGTGGAATTTTTTTCATATGTTGCACGGTTCATGAGATATTGTGAAAGTACTGTCACAAGGGTTCAAAGATTTCCTGCCCAGTGCTTTTTGGTTTCCATATCTCAGAAACAATGTGAGATACTGGTGCAATCATCTGATGTTGTGTGAAGTACTCACTGTCATGATTACAATGATGTTAGAATTGTTTTTTCTACCTCTTACGGTTCACAAGATATGCATGACTTACTGTTACAAGGGTTTGGTGCCCTATACTGCTGCTGCATGGCTACGTAGCTTTGTGTAAGTGGGAGCGTGGGCCCAGATGCATATTGTTATGCAAAAATTGGTAACTTGGTGGAAGCTGGGCTTCGCACTCCCACTGATACATGTTTTTACTACTTATATTACACTTTTTAAAAAAGGAAGGAAATTCTATGCAAAAATGGCGTTAATGCATCATTTAGGATTAAAGCAAAAAAGTCACGAAATGAGACATTAGGGTTGAACCCCTTACCCCCCCACATGCCCCACCCTGATCCTCCACAGACTGACAGATGCCAGGGTGTGTCATTGGGGTCGTGAGGCCTAAATCTCACCCCATTCTCCTTTACTGTAACATGTCAACATGCTCACACATGGAATGGGGTGAGATTTGGGCCTCATGACCCCAATGACACACCCGACATTGTCAGTCTGTGGAGGACTGGGGTGGGGCATGTGTGGGGGGTTAGGGTTCAACCCTAATGTCTCATTTCCTGACATTTTGTTTTAACTCTAAATGATGCAATAATATAGTTTTTTGCATAGAATATATATATCTATAGTCTATCTATCTATCTATATATATATATATATATATATATATATAGATAGATAGATAGATATATTCTATGCAAAAAGCTTAATTAATGCATCACTTAGGGTTCTTCTACAGTGAAAAAAGTGAGGAAATTCAATTTTAGGGTTCCTACCCCTTGCACCCCACCCCCACCCTGCTGACACCAACAGGTATCGGGGTATGCATTGGGGTCATCGGCCCTAACTCTCACCCCATCCCATGTGTAAACAAGCTGAGGTGGTGCAGTTTAGGAGAATAGGGTGAGAGTTAGGGCTGATGACCCCAACGCACACCCCGATGCCTGTTGGTGGGGGTGGGGTGCATGAGGTGGGAACCCTAAAATCGAATTTCCTTACTTTTTTCTCTGTAGAAGAACCCTAACTGATGCATTAATGAGTTTTTTTTTGCATAGAATTTCCTTACTTTTTAAGAAAGGATAGAAAAGTAGAAAGTTGCGCAAGTTGGTGGGAGTGCCGGGCCCTTTGGGCCCCATGCTCACACCAACTTGTAAGTGTCAGGCCACATTACACACCCAATGACTAAAAAGTACATTCACAACAGCAAGGCCAGCCACCAAACAAATGTTAATCTAGTAGAACAATAGAAAACGCTGTCCACAAAATGTAAACTGCACCACACAATATATTGTCTGACATGAAAACACCTCTATTAACATCTACAGGACATGCCGTCAAAACCCTCCAAATTTCAAGTAAAAAGACCAAACCATGTCCAAGATATGACATGTCAAAATTATAAATTTTCATTCGTCAGAGTGGAACAGTTCCGCACCTGTTGACATTTTAACACACACAACAACTGAAAACTACATCCATGACACTAAGGCTAGGTATCCTATCAATTTCAAGCCACCACCACAAGCAAAACACTGTCCGCAGAATGTAAACTCTGCCACCCATATCCCCACCAAAAAAATATTTTCTGACACAGAAACATTGTAATTTGCATCCACAGGGCATGCCATCAACACCCTCCAAATTTCAAGTGAAAAGACCAAACCGTGTCCGAGATATAACATTTTAACGTATGAGATTTTCATTCATCAGACTGGTGCAGTTCCACACCTATTGACATTTAACACACAATGACTGAAAACTACATCCATGACACTAAGGCTGGGTATCCTATCAATTTCAAGCCACCACCACAAGCAAAACATTGTCTGCAACACGTAAAGTGCATCACACAATATCTCCACAAAATAAATTTTCTCTGACATGTAAACACCATAATTCACATCTAGAGGACATGCTGTAAACACCCTCCAAATTTCAAGTAAAAACACCAAACCGTTTCCGAGATATTCAATGTTAAAGATTGGTAAAAGTTCCCTATCTATTCCATTACAAAAAATCTGGCCATCTTGTCCTGTCCTCGCGATCAAAGATGGTGATCGAAGAATCTCATGATCAAAGAATTTGCAGGCTCATGATCAAAGAATTTGCAGGCTCATGAACAAAGAATTAAAAATTTTATATATCAAAATATTGATGGAATTGCTGTATACCACCACCATAGTTCAACAGAACGAATCCCCCTAAGTAAAACCCATCCTCATTTGACTTCCTAGGACACCCCTGGGCTGAGAAAATTGATTTTGAAATTGGGCCATCTCGTCCCTCACACACGATGCACAATCGCGATCAAAGAATCTCACGATCAAAGAATTTGCAGGCTCGCGAACAAAGATCATTAGCGAGCCGCAAATTAAGATTTTAAAAGCTTATAACTCTATTTTTTGACCAATTTGGATGAAACCAAAGGCATGGCTTGATATATTGGAGCCCCCTGAGTAAAATCCATCCAAGTTTTACTTCAGAAGTGACCTCTGAGCCGAGATATTTGTGTTTTTCCAATCAGAAAACTAAAGACAAAATGGCGGACCTCGCAATCAAAGAATTTTGAAAATCCTTGGGGACAAACATTCTTGAACTGTGAGGCTGCAAATTCTTTGACCACCAGGTGGGACCAGATGTCCAGAACACCATTCTTTGTTCGCAAGATATGCATATAAATTTTCCCATTGACTTATAATGGGAACTTAAAAGTGCCATAACTTTTGAATGCCTTACTATTTTTTCACCAAATGAAAAGCATCATGTTCGGCCACCAAAGCTCTTTCAAATGAGCCATCTTGCAGAGTGGCACACCACATGATGGCCGTGCAGGACCACATTCAGAATCTCAAAAGGTGCCTCCAAAAATGGATAATTTTGCATTTTTCAGCGCTTTCGTACACAAAGACCATCACTCAGACTGAAATGCAATTTGACAGATCAAGAGATCTACCATGCCCCACCACGAGTACCAAATTTTAGGCAAATCCATTGAATGGGTCCAAAGTTATTAATGCCCAAATTTTTGACTTTAGTGTGTAACTCACTGCTGAACCCTAACTATAGTGGTGCGACTGCGCCACTATAATATATATATATATATATATATATATATATATATATATATCTATATCTATATAAATATATATATATCTATATATATTTATTTCAAAAACATTTTGTTAATGTGTCAATTAGGTTTGAAGCAACAAAAGTAGGGAAATGAGGCGTTAGGATTAAGATCTTAACATCCACCCACCCTACCACCCCACCTCACCCTCACCCTCCACAGACCAACAGGCAATGGGGTGTGCCTTGGAATTGTCAGCCCTAACTCTCACTCCATTTTGTGTGTAAGAAAGCTGACATGGTACAGTATAGGAGAATGGGGTAAGAGTTAGGCCTGACGACCCCAAGGCACACACCATTGCCTGTTGGTCTGTGGAGGGTGGGGTGGGGTGGTAGGGTGAGGGCGTTAGGGTCTCAATCCTAATGCCTCATTTCCCTACTTTTGTCATGACAACCCTAACTGATACATTGACAAAGTTTTTTGCAATGAATTTCCCTTCTTTTTGAGAAAGTGAAATGTTACTCATATGGTATGCATAGGTGGGAGCACCAGCTGTCTGGACCCTGTGCTCCAACCTACCAATAAGTATAGATACATAGCACAGGAGGGCTCTGTGCTTTTAGTTTTGCATAATCATATTCATAGGTGGTAGCAGGGGCCCTCTGGGCCCTGCACTCCCACCCAACCATAAGTGTAGAGGCTTAGCATAAGAAGGACCAGAGCTCCCAGTTTAGCATAAATAGTATACATAGGTGGAAGCACGGGCCCTCTGGGCCCTGCGCTCCCACCTACTCATAAGTAGAGACAAATAGCAGAGGCCTAGAGGCATTCCAAGTAACCCTTGTAACACTTATTTGTGAATATCTCAGTAGCCATAGCAAGTGTAGTAAAAATGATTTCACAGTCGTATTCATGACATAGCCACCTCCACACATGCTTAAGCTGTGCTTAGCTAAAAATCCATATCTCAAACCGTTTTTGAGATATAGATGCTGAATGGCGCCGTGGCATCACAGTGTTATCCTATGGTAAAATTACAACTTTGGTGCACTGTAACTCTGGGAACTGGTGTACATTTTTTCACAAAATGAGCAAAAGGCACATCTGTGGGGCAACACCTTTCTACACTGTAAATTTCAGTCCAAAAGTTCAGATCATTCAATTGCAGTGAACTGCCAAATAAACATGTTTTTGGGGGGCAGTACTGTCACAAATTGTGAAAATGGTCATGAAAGGTTGTAGCAATGTGTGACAATATGCCACCACAGTGCCACCAAAATCATGAAAGTGTCATGCTGTACTGTCATAAATTGCAACAGTACAGACAGAAAAAACATAGAAGACACATTTCTGGGCATTATTTTCACAATCTGGTGCCAGGATCATCTTCCTAGGGCCCTGTTTAGGTAAACACAACAGTTGGTATTTACCAAGGGGCATGCTATTTTGAATTAAAATGTTTATTTCTCCACCACTAACTGAAAACAAGATGGCCACCTCATGACAGTAATGAGCACATTTGCAACTGAAAAAGTTGCTTTCGCAACAGTACAACTAGCTTTCATGCGGAACATATATTTTTTCCCATAGGATATAATGGGAAACTTTAAACTGTAATAACTTTTGAATGGATTAATATTTTTTCACCAAACCTTCAAAAGGCACTTCCCTGAGCCAATCTCCATATAAACTGAAAATTTCAGACCAGACAGACAAACTTTTCAGGCTGTGGAGACAAGCAAAGAATTCACAAAACTTGAGGATTTTTCACACTTTTCGATGCTCCACAGCTCCGCAACCTCAGGTCCAACTGGAATGAACATTTCAATGTCCAGGAATCTATAGTACAACACCGCATATGCCAAATTTCATGCAAATTGGAATAATGGTTGCAAAGTTATCAAAGTGCAAAATTTGGGGTTTAACATAGAAGTGGCCGTGCAAGCCTAACTATACCTGCCCTACATTAAAGACCCAGGCCCAGATATTCAGAAATGCACCAAAGCTTGGCACAAGTCTGGTGCATTACAAATCTGATGCACCATGGTGCAACAGGAGCCATATTCAGAGGCTGTGCAGGCAGAACTGTGCCAGCGTAACCCAGCTGAATATGGTAGAGTTGCACCATGGTGCACACAGAATTGCACCATGGCGTAAAAAGAGATGCTCCAGCACAACTGTGGGAGCAGAGCAGCAGAGCAACAGAGGGGGGCATGGCACAGAGTACAGACCCAGGGACAGAGCCAAGGAAGCACAGTGACAGGCTACAACAGGAGGCTGCCACCAGCAGGGCACAGCAGGGCATCCATGGGAACCCAGACACCTGACACCAGAACACAACAGTGGCAGAGAAAGCAGGCAACAGGAGGTGCCAATGGCCAATGGAGGACCTCCAAGGGAGCCCACCACAGCCCACTGGCCATGCCCCCCCACCCTGACCATAGCAGGCCACACCCAGGACCATGCAGCCAAGCACACACACACACACACGCCATGCAGGAACATAGGAAGCCCACACAGTAGGCATAGACTGTGCTGGGTGGCAGGCAGCATGGCAGACCACATGGTATTGGCCACACAATGTCAAGCAGGGACCCCGACACAGTGTGCAGATGGCACCTGACCAAGGACCATGGCTGTGTGCCACCACCACACACGCAACTGCCTCACACCCCAACATCTGACCCAAGGGCACCCCAAGGCACAGACACCAACCCAGAGGATAGACACCACCACAGTGGGACACACCACAGCACACAGCAGTGAACTGCGGAAGCACAACACATGCCCCTGCACATGCACACCACATGGACAGACACTGGGCCACTGCAGCATGGCTCCTTACGCCACCTGCAAAGCAGACACAGACACAGGTAGGTAAGTCACAAAATATATATTTAAAGGAACTATTTGCAAGAACCAGGGGTTGGGAAAGGGTAGGTAAGGTGAGGGAAGGGGACAGGGAACAGGGACTGTACAGTGGGAGGGGGACTGAAAGGGGAGGTACAGCAGAGGAAACAGGGGTAAACAGGGGCTGAACTAATGGTGGCCCCATCCGGCCAAACTGGTGCACTGCTGCTGCCTCTGCTCTGCCAACAGCATCTACCAGAACTGGATGACTGCCTCCAGTGTCATGGAGGCCACCAGAAGGGTTTGGCAGAGCAGTCTTGACTGCATTGAGTGAGGTGGTCTTCGCCGTTGGACACCTATAACAAGAGACAGGACAGGTGATCAGTGCAATGTCCCAAGGAACCATGCCCACCCACTGTGCGCAAAGGCCATCAGGAACACACACCCCTGGAGGGCCCGTAATGGCCACCCACAGGGGGGTGGGCCAAAGCCAGCCAGCAACTCGCCGCACCATGACATTGCACAGAGGTGGTCCCTGCCACACAATGGCCACACGATTGCACAATGACAGTCACATGGCACAGTGCATCGCCAGCACCATGGCAACAACAGTGGCAGCTGGGTGTGCACCCACCTCACCAATGGCTGGCACATGTGTCCAATGGATGCACCACAGTGGCATGCACCCACACACAGCTGCCATGGCACATGGCACAGACAGTCATGCCTGCACCCACTCCCCCCACCACCCCTCATGCACAGTGCGAAGGACCATGACAGTGCCTACCTGCCCTCTGCAGCCCTGCTGGTGCCGGTCCTGCTCCAGCATGTCCCACTGCAGCCTGCTGTGCTGCTGCAGTAGCCTGGGCCCTCCAATGGTCCTCAGGTCCTGGGAATGGGAAAAAGACAGGTGCACATCAGGAACCGACCACAGCCACTGCCCCCACCCCTGTGCAGAGGGTGTGCCCCCTGCCCAACATGTCCTGCATAGCTGCATGGCTACATTGCAACACAAGCAGAGGCTGGCAATGCCAACCCATGATGCGCACAATGACAGTGTACACCTCTACAGGGCATGGCAGGCAACCAAGCCAACACCACAGTACAGCACCAGGGCAGAAATGCAACATGGAATGACTTACCTGGCTGTGGCCTCCTCAGGTGCTCTGGGTTCCACTGCATGAGGTCCCCATAATGGTGATGACACTGCTCCCCAGTCCTGGGCACCCCTGTCCTGTGCTTCAGGCTTGTGGCAATGTCCTGCCACATGGAGCCCCTGGTCTGCTGCAGGGGCACCTGCACAATGAGCTGGGGATGTGGGGCTCCACGCAGACCACTAGGTTAGCCAACTCAACAGGTGACCAGTTCTGGGTCCTCCTCCATCTTGCCTGTGCCATGTTGTGCTGAACACATTCGGTGACAACAATGGTGGCAGGCAGCGCATGTCTCCACACTATGCACCCGCTGCACAATGTGCGGGAGCATGTGCAGTGCATGCACATCATGGAGTACTGAAGATGCACAGAATGGGTGTGGCTACATGGGGTCACAGGGTCAGAGGTCCTACCCAGGGGTCAGAGGTCGACCGGCATTGCACAAGTGCATGATAAAGCATGGCACTGTATGCGCAGCCATGCGCATAGCTGGCCCATGCACAACATGCACAATGCCACTGCATTGAGCTGTCCATGTACGGTGCATGATTGACACCATCATGCCATAATGCACATGTGCACTGTGGGCCTGCACAACATGCATGCATGTGCATTGTGCCATCGTAACTTGCTCCAGTGCAATCCCATTGCACATGGCACAATATCGCGATATTAATACACCCCATGCAAATGAGCTCATCAGCCAATGTGTGGTGCAGTGGGTGTATTAGCATGTCATTACAATTGCTCCCAACCTGATTTGCATGCGTTGCACCATATAAGCACCATTGGAACAGCACAGGCCATGAACCAGTACTGCAACCTTGATAGGTAAGTTGTGCATGCCGCTGCAGCTCACTGGGAGCCAACAGCACTGTATGGCAGGGGGGACTGGGGAGATGCTGCCACTGTCACACTGTGCTATTCATGTCGGCAGGCAGCAACATTTCAGCACATGAGGAGGGCGAGGAGCAGGGGACTGTATGGAAGTGCAGGTCTAACTTCACAAATGCCAAGACTGATGCTCTGTTTGATGCCTACCTGGACAGGGAGCTCCTGTTGAGTGGTGTCACAGGCACACCACAGGCCAAGGCTGGTGTGTGGGAAGAGTGGCAGCCTACATCAACCAGCATGGCAGCCACCAGTTTTCAGTGCAGAAGTGCCGGAAGAAGGTGGAAATGGACAAGAGGCAGATAAAGGAGAAGGTGGCAGCCATCTGGGCATCCCGTACCACCACCGGAGGAGGGCCTATGGAGGCACCCACACTGATACCACAGGAGGAGTTGGTGGCAGCCACCATGCACCGCACCACGGTGGAGGGTGTCCCTGGAGGAGGATCCCAGATGGGTGGCAGGCCATCACTGCATGGTAGGTCTGTCTGCCATTCACAGCCGGTGGCACAGAGGGTGCGCACACAGGCATGCTGGCGTGCATGTGGCTGGCATGCATGTCATGTGCATGTGTGCACACCCAGGTGCATGCCATGCTGCAGGACACATGCAGCGGCAGTGTACGGGGGGGCCACATGTGGGCATTGCACTGACATGCCTTTCTTTCCCCTGCAGCACCAGCATGCCTCCATGTAGATGATGGGGCACCAGCAGCGGCAGCAACCGTGAAAGCTGGTATGGCCCTTGAGGACCAGCTGTCCACCTCCACCAGCATCTGGAGGCCCGACAGGCTGAAGTTCACCACCACAGTGCAGGCAGATGTCCTGGACCTGGGGTTGGATGAGACCGTGGATGTGTTAATGCAGGATGCCAGCCTTGATGTTCTATGTGCAGAGACACAAATTGGGGTGGGGTCTGACTCTGATGACCACATCACACTTATCCTGTACAGCATGGGCAATGTTGTGGGTGAGATGCCCCTGCTGGCCTCTGACACAGGCAGCACACCCAGGGCTCTGCCAGTGATGGAACAGCTGCCTGCCACCACTGTGGGTGCAGTGGTGTGTGCTGCCCTGGCTGTGCCCTGTGGTGGTGGTGTGGCCGTGCAGGTGCTGGGTGGCATACAGCGGCTGGACAGGTGAAAGCAGCAGGTTGCAGGTGCCACTGGGCAGCCAACCACAGGAACTGCTGCTGGTGCACCTGCTGTGCCCATTCCCCCTGCAGACCCCACTGTGCAGCATCCACCAGAGAGGGGGGCTGTGCAATGTGGCCAGTCACCACATGAGGATCGGCGTTTCACCTGGGAGCCCCAGGACACTGACTGGCTGGCTGAGTGCATCTGTCTGCTGTGGGCGTCCGTTCAGCAACAGGTGCTGCTTGCCACTGGGGTACATGCACTGCGTGTGGAGGTGCGCCAGTTAGCTGAGCAGCAGGAGATGGGCACTGCACAGATCCTGGTGGGGATGCAGCACATGCAGGAGGCCACGACTGCATCCTTGGATTGCATTGCCACTACGATCATGGATGGCTTTGCGTTGCTGGCTGCCACAGGGCATGGCCATGCACAGGTGACCCACCAACAGTGTGCTGTCCACCCCATGATCCTGGCATTGGGTGACCCCATCACAGTCAATGCCGGGCTCTGATGTAGGCATCCCAGGCATGCCTGGGGCTGGCCTGTTTGGGTGCCTGCACACCCCCACGGGGACATGGTCGTGGTCCCATGGTTCCACCCTGGGGGGCTGTTGCAAACCCCCCAAGGCTATGCACAGCCTGTGGCTGCTGATTGGCCCCAGCATGGCTACCTCTGTGGCTGTGGTGGCCATGGTTCCATGCAGCAGTCCTGATGTGCAGGCCGCCCTGACCGCTGTCTGCCATTGCTGTCCTGTGTGCACATGGGTGGTGTGTGTGTGTGCCTTCCACTGATGTCGTGCCTGTGTGTCACACTGCATGCTGCCTATGTGCATGCTTGCCCTGCCACTGGACCGTGTGGTGTGGGCATGATGAGGGCAGGCTAGCACCAGTTGTGCCTGTGCACTGGTGCAATGCATCTGATCCACGCCACATACAAACACCTGGGGTGTGTGTGTGTGTGTGTGTGTATGTGTGTATATGTGTGTGTGTGTGTGTGTGTGTGTGTGTGTGTGGTGCTGTGTGTGGTTGTGTGCCACTGACTCCACTGCCTCTGCCTCCCACCTCTGTGTGTGCATGCCCATTGCCATGCACACCCCTGCATGTGTGCTGTACCTGTTTGTGTGGCCCATGCATGTGCACCGCACCACCTACCTGTGTGCTCCATAGTGCTCCTGTGTGATGGTGTCCCAGTGGCATCGCACCTGCTGGAGCAGCCGGGGGTTCCTCCTCCCAGGGGGTGGCTGTCCACCACCCTCCAGCCCATTGCCTCCATCGTCTCCACTACTGTTGCCCTCATCAGCCTTGACTGCTATCCCACAGTCAAAGACCATGTTGTGCAGTATGCAGAAGGCCAAGAATAGGCCACAGGCTTTTGAGGGGCTGTACTGTAGGGCATCGCCTGACCTGTCTAGGCAACAGAACTGAGCTTTCAGAATGCCAAAGACATGCTCGATGATGTTGCACATGCTGGCATGTGCCTCATTGTACCGTTCCTCTACTGGGGACACCTGGCGCTGGTAGGGGGTGAGCAACCAAGGCCTCAGTGGGTACGTGCTGTCACCTGTGTGGAGATTGCCATGATTAGCCCTCTGCTATTCTATGCTGTGCCCCTTGCCTCTCCCTGGTGCTCATGCCACCCTGCACACCCTGCCCATCCCCATCCCCATCCCCAGGTCTGCTCTGCCCATCACCCCTTGCCTGTGCCCATACTCACCCACTAGGTGGCCCATGAGCAGGGCCCCTACTTTTCTGCGGCACAGTGGGACCAAGTTCTGTGGCAAGACTACCATTTGCCACAGAACTTCTGCCGGTGGTGGTTTGTAATTTCTGCGGAAGCACTAACAAACTACCATATTACAGTGTCAGCTTGCCATCCTGACTTCACTTTCATGGCAGTGGTTATAGCAATCAGGATGGTAGAAAGCACAGTAACACTAGTTCAAAAAATAACAGACTTATAAAAATAATTTTATGCCTAAAAAAGCAAAACAAATGTCTCTCCCTTAAGGTCCTAGCCTGTTGCATAAATGACATATGCAGAGGGGATCTTATGTGATAAATAAGGTATTTCTATATGCATGCTATCTATCCCACTAATGAGGTTTCCACTGTCTATCACTAATATATTTGTATGCGCTTTCTACACCACTCATGAGGTTCCCACTGTGTATCACTTATATATTTATATGCAATCTGTAACATACATACAGATAAGCGTGTGTGTGTGTGTGTGGTGAAAGAGACAGAGATACTGTATATGTGTGTGTGTGTATATATATATATATATATATATATATATATTTATTTCCATGAACTTGCATCCTCATTCACACAGGTCCCATTGAAATGGAATAGAGGAGTTATTGCAAAACTCATTTTCATGTCAACCTGCTTTCCCTGACACACTGCGTAACACCATCAGGCCATGACATGCATGTGAACCTATTGTGAGATAGAGCTGTCCGGCCCATCACAATGTATCCACCATGTGACAGAACACTGCACCATGCCTTCCCAGGCTCCGAGCAGTGATGTGTTCCACCAATCCTTGTGCTGCCCAGCCAGCTCCCAGAGCTGATCTCTGAACCTGAGTTGTCGGCACAGAAACGCAGCATGCTACCCTCTGGCCCAACAGCTGTCCCTGCACACAACGTTTCTCAATAACTTTTAGGTGATTCTATCAACCAATGACAACATGTAATCGATAACCCTGGCAAAAATGCGTACAGTGCAATTATTTATTTAACAGGCCTATTCTTTCAACAGGTCTACACATTATTATATTTCACTTTTCTGGGCATAATTACTTTATTTTTCTTAAACATTTAGACAGTTAAATTAATTTTACCAGTTATTCATTTCAGATAATGTCTCTATACCTTAAAGGCACAAATAGGTTTATACAAAGTGAGATATGGACTTAACAGGTCTGTGCTATTGACAAGGTTTTGTTTAAGTTGGCCCTAGTGCAACAATGTAAGACTGAAAATTGTATTAGGCTGTAGTGCAGGTTGAGCAAATATCACCGTGCATGATGTGCTGTGCCACCGTCTCTGGCAGTGGGAGCTGTGGTAGATAAGTGACTTCATTTCTGTTGCAGAATGCAGCCATTTCATTAGCTAATGTATGATGTTATAGCAATGATAACATCACATTCTGAACATATAGGGGGTTTTGGATATAAAAGAGGGGAAGGGAACCAGATTCTATGTATAAACAGAAATATTAATAAAAAATCAACAAGAAGAGTGAATTCTGCAGCACCGCAGAAGTTCTGTGGTAGATTGCAAGTTCTGTGCAAAATTCTGCGGCCGCAGAATTCTAGAGGCCTTGCCCATGGGGATGTCCCCACATTCAAACCAGTGGCACAGAGCTGTGCCAGATGACTGTGTCATGTGCACCCACAGGGTGTGTGGTGCAGACATTGGTGATGGTACCTGTGGCATCGCACACCACCTAGCAGTTGACACTCAGGCTCCCCTTCTGATTGATGTATGCCACACCCTCAGGGCTAGGTGGCATGCAGATGGCTATGTCGGTGCAGTAAATGGCCCCAATCATGCCAGGCATACGTCCCACCCTGTGGAAGTCCTGCATGGTTGCTGTACGCTCTGCCTGTGTGCTGGGGAAATGGATGAATTCCAAAGCACATGGCAGCAAGGTGTTGAGAAACTGTGTGAGAAGGTGGGATGTGGTTGACTGGGTGATGCCTGTGGTGTCCCCTGTAGGTCTCTGGAAGGTGCCCATGGTGAGCAGGCACATGACGGTGGTCACCTTCATCTCCACGGACATGGCGTGACTCCGTCTGGTGGGTGGCTATTTTTCCTCACTGCACAGCTTGCAGAGCTGCCTCAGAATGGCCCTATTCAGGCAGTACCAGCCCACGATCTCAGTGTCATTGTAGTTCTCAAATGTGATGCGGGCATGATACCACCTGTGTCAGGCATACTGCTGAAGGGCCCTTCCTCGGCCACGTCACTGTTCCTTCTGCCCCCTCACACCCCTCATTACAGCCTCCATCATGAAGGGCGCACTGTCCATGGCCCTTGCTGTCCACTGTCCCCCTAGGCTGTTGGCTGCTGGCTGTGTGCTACCCTAGTGCACTGCTTCTCTGTGTGTGTGTGTGTGCCTCTCTCTTTCTCTCTCTGCCCCTCTGCCCCCTCTCCCACTCCAACGCCACCTCTGTCCCTCTCCCTCTGTGTGTGGGCTTTGGTCTGTCTGTCTGTCTGTCTGTGTGTCTCTCTCTCGCTCACTCACTCCCTCTCACTCACACCCCTGGAGCAAGTGCTGTTTCTGTGTTTGCACCCTGTATTTATAGGCACAAGTCTGCTCAGAGTAACTTCAATTTGCTCCACACTTGCGCCATGGATTCATGGTTGAATATGCCACTGCGCTGGATATTCATGGGCATGCCCCCTGCTCTTGCGCATACATTCATTATAGTTGCACATTGGCACAATGGATTTTGCGCTGCACAGTGGCTTCCACTGAATATGGCTCCTTGGTGCATTACCACACTTGCGCCGGTGCAACTCAGTTGTGCCATGCACAACTGCTTTGATTATCTGGGCCCCATTGTTTTGAATGGGCACACTGTTTTGAACAGGTTGGTGTTTTACGTGACTCTGCTTTTGTTGGGCACTTTTTGGCTGTGGCATTTTTAGCTGCACTGTTTTGACTTGCAGAGGATTGACCTCATGCCCCAAACCAGGAATCCTTGTTTGCCAGCCGATTTCCTTTTTTGCCATGATGATAAAGTGGTAGTTCACCATTTCTTGTGGATTTGATTACTTTTCATCAATCACGTGGCTCCTCTGAGAACATGGCTTTATATATTGTGCTCTGCAATATCACGGGGCAAATGCAGACCAGCAAGGCCAAGAGGACGAGATGCCCTACAACAAAACTGGTCTGAAAAATGATTAAAGCATACCTTCTTAGGATACTACTTATGCTACTTCTGATATCTGGAAATGTTAACCCGGGGCCTATCGGCCTAGCACCCCATGCCACAAAAAGGTGGGAGGGGTCCCTCACATTAGCCTCAATCAATGTCTGCAGCCTTCTTAACAAACTTGACATCTTACAAACCTGGGTCCAGCAACATAGCCCTGATGTACTCTCTGTTGTCGAAACATGGCTTAACCCCAAGATACCAGATGCTGCAGTCACCATCCCTGGATACTCTATAGTCAGGCAGGACAGGGTTTCCAAATGAGGTGGGGGCTGTGCCATCTACCTGAGGAATTCTGTCTGGGTCAAGTCTTCCTGCTCTCAAACCCTAAACCACCCTCGCAGGTTCTCGCTATTAAAGTTCTACTAGGCGACAACAAGGAGCTCACCATTGCCTCTGTGTACCTAACCCCAAAGATCAGCACAATGGATTTATGAGCATATTGAAAGCCTACAGGATTACACCATAACTCTGAACTCATAGTACTAGGTGACTTCAACATAAATTGGCTATCACTGAGGCCAGAAACTACAAGGATGCTGTCACATCACAGAACCTCTCCCAGCTTGTTACCACCCCCCACCAGATGCAACTATAGGACAGGGTCACGAACACTTCTGGACTGGATCCTAACTAATCACCCTGAATGAATCTCAAAGTCTCAGTGCTCCCTGATGGGATCAGTGACCACTCACCGGTCACATGTACCTGGACAAATGAATTCATTAAGCCCCCTCCTAAAATAATCCACACCAGAGTGTTAAAGCAGGGGTACCTTGAGCTACTAAAGACACACCTAAGCCACCTGGACTGGACACCATTCGACTCTGCCATTGATGTAAACCAAGCCTTAGACCTTTTCATCAGTCACTTCACTGCGGCCTGCAATATCTTTGCACCTCTCAAAAAGCTGAAGGTCAAGGGCAGAGCTAACCATTGGATAACCCCCGATCTAATCACTTTACTCAAACATAGGGATCATCTCTGGCACTGTGCCCATGCAACATCCAAACCAGGGGATATTCATAAATATAAAGTTGCCAGAAATGAGTGCATGCAGGCAGTTAGGAGAGCCAAAAGCAAATACTTCAAGGAAGCTCTCTCCAATTCCTGGGGTGATGGAAAATAATTTTGGAGTAACTTGAAAGACCTTACAGGCAAGGACCCTAAGTCACCACCCACTATGCTTAACATAAATGGAACACCAACAACTGACGTGTACACCATCACCAACACCTTTAACAATGCGTTCTCCAACTTGGATAGTATCCTCCCTTCTAATTTCTTTGATGCCACCTCTGGTAGTAACCCTCCTGCAACTACTCCTCTCCTACACCCTACCCCACAATTCTACTTCAAGGAGATCCCAGTGCATGAAGTCAGAACCTATATTCGGAAGACCATTCACAATGCAGGCTACAGCGGTGACTCCCTTGACTTGAAGTTGTTAGCACTTGTCCTTGAAGAAATCCTTGAACCCTTGACAAAGGTCCTCAATCTATCACTAAGGATGTCCCAGTTCCCATCTCACTGGAAACAGGTGACAATCACACCGGTACACAAAAGTGGAGACAAATCACTGCACTCTAACTACAGACCTATCTCCATCCTCCCTCCATTGTCTAAGGCCCTGGAGCGCATTGCCTCAGACCAATTAGTCATGTACCTGGAAGAATATGACATCCAGTGTCCTGAGAAACATGGTTTCTGAAAAGGGCACAGTACCACCACTGCACTATTAGAATTCACAGGTTTCATCCATACCACACTTGATCAAGGAAACTGTGTAGGGGCAGTATTCATCGACCTTACGAAAGCCTTTGATATTGTGAACCACCCACTCCTACTCAAGCAATTAACAAACATTGGGATCTCCAATGAAGCACTGCTCTGGTTTTCAAGCTACCTTGGGGAGAAGGTCCAGTGGGTTAGGATTGCCGGTGTTACCTCAGAAGAAAAGCCAGTCCTTTCAGGGGTCCCACAGGGTCCATCCTGGGGCCACTACTCTTCAGCCTCTTCCTCAATGACCTTCCCAGTGTCTGCCACCAGAAATTACTGCTCTACGCCGATGATGCAGTCATGTTCACTAACCACCAAAATGCAGAGCTCCTCGAGAAACAATTACAGCTTGAATTCGTGCGCATCGAAGAATGGTTCAAGTCACACAAACTGGTCATGAACTACAGCAAATCAAAGGTTATGACCTTCTACAACACCAGGAGCAAGTACAAATCCCATGACCTCACCATCCTAAACCAAACAGGGACACAGGGACCTTACTTGAACACATTACTGATTTTAAATACCTAGGTGTCACATTGGACAGCTCACTGTCCTACCATCTGCACATAGATTCTGTCGCCAAAGCCACCAACATCTGTATAGGCCTGCTCTACAGGCACAAACACTGCATGACTCCTGACACTCTCCGGTTGGCTATCAACAGCTCTGTCACCTCCATCATCGATTAAGGGCTAGCAATTTATGGCTCTGCCTCTGCCTCTGCCCTCCACAGAATTACAGTTGCACTCAACAAAGCATGCAGGCTGCTAATGGGGGCTGATCGACTTATACACACTTGTGACCTGTATACTCGGGCAGGATGGCTACCTCTCATCAGCCGGATACAGTATCAAACCTGCCTGTTAGCCAAAAAAGTCCTTCTCGGGGTCATGCCCCCGGGCATTGGAAAGCTACTTACTGACCACCACAGCACCCAGAGAACTAGAAGTTCACAACAACTAACCTTCCTTGTCCCCAGATGCCGGACTACCATGGGCCAGAGGACCTTTGCCCACAGAGCACCACAGTGGTACAATACTCTCAACAAAGAAACTCTTACTGCTGCTGCTCTTGGCCCTTTTAAGACACAACTCTGACTTCATCTCATTTCAACTAGTCATTGTGACTGCCTCGCCTAATTGGGGACCCACCGTTCACTTCCCTCCACTTCAGTCTTGACAGCTATCTCTCCCCGCCTTGCCCCCTTCTACCTGCTACCCCTTGCCCCTCTCCCTTCCTCCCTGGGGCATTTTCTGACTTCTATCCCTCCTCTCCCTCCCCTTTAGAGCTCTTACCCTCACCCTCTACCCTCCGACAATGGCCTTCCTGCCTGCATACCCTCTTCCCTCTCACCTGCAGTGCTTATTTCCAAGATTGCCCTTGGCCGGTTATGTCATGCTACCTAACATTTGGCACATTTTGAATTACTGGAATTTCCTAAGCCTCAGTCTCTTACTTCTTGTTATTGTTAACTATGTATTATTATGTTGACCTTTGTATGCATGTATACCCCCCATTCCTTCTACATGAAACCTTTGTAAATGAGCAGTTCCTGCTCAAAGGTATTTGTAATCCTAGATTTCAATAAAATAAAAAATAAAATAAAATAAAATAAAGGAATGGCAAAAAAGAAAGTTAGCAAGTGATGAAAAAGGATTTAAAATGATAAAAAAAATTCTAGGGGCATACGGACATCAGAGACCACAAAGAACTGCTCATCAACTCCTGATTATCAAGAAACATACTTAGATGTCTCAGACAGAGATCCCTGGACAGAGTTATGTCTGGGTTTTTTTTGGAGCAAAATGAAAAAACAAGATGGTGGCTCAAGAAAAATATTTTTTTTCTGGCAACCAATCATTGCCCCCTGGCAAACAAGGATTGGAGCCCCAAGAAAAAGGATCCTTTTTTGTTCTGTGCAGCTATCCTGAAAAATAAAAATCCCACTGAAAATAATGGGACCTTAAAAATCCCATAACTTTGGAACGGATTAATATTTTTTCACCAAATAAATGCTGGCCTGTTCTGTCACCCAAGCCCTTTCTAGCATAACAATTTTAGACCAAAATTCTACACCATCTTTGTGCAGCGGGATGAGAAACAAACTGCAAAACTGGATGAATTTTCAGGTTTTTCACTATCCAAATCTCAGAATTGACATATCTGATCGGAATAAAACTTGGCACATCAAGAGACCTACCCCAGGAGGAGACCACGCATGCAACATTTTGTGCAAATCCATTGAATGGTTGCAAAGTTATTAAAGTACAACTTTTGAGGTTTAACATTAAAGTGTCTGTTCAACCCTAATATAGGGGTGCTACCACACCCCTATAATATATATATACAGTATATGTATAGATATATATCTTATGATTTAAATTAAGAGAGAGAGAGAGACTTGGATGGAGGATTTTGTTTGTACCTGCCCTTATGAAGCATTATCACTAAAACACCACTTGCAAATGTTATAACTTCTCCAGATCTGCACATCCTTCCTGACCTATGCCCCATGACACCTTTTACAGCTAGTTAACATCAGCCTAGCTTTGACCTAGCACTGCGCACTTTTTCCCTTTATAGTCATGTCACATTCACTGCTAATTTAGTTTTGATCCACCTGCTTACATAGTTTGTGATAAATACATTTGTAATATGTTTTTTCATATCAAGCAATAGTCACTGATACTATGACTATGATTATGTTTCTTAATGGGACAGTGTCAATCCCCTTAGGCTTCAAAGTGTCTCTAGTTTAAAAAGATATATCATGATTGGTCTGAGTCTGTAGAGATTGCTGATGTACATGGTAGTTTGATTCTGATTCTTTATTTTTGTTTGTTTTTAAAAGGAAAAATTAGACTGCCAACCATACTGGTATTATAACACAAAAATGTGCTTGTTTACTATCCTTGATCAACTCCCAGTGCATCTTTCATAGACTTGGGGACTCCCCCAACTTAGTCTAGCCAGTTATGATGCAGTGGGAGCAGAGCAGATTATTGCATCATGAATGGATGCACTGTTAGAAGTGATCCTAATGTCATGAAGTATGCAATATGAATAAATCAAGGATCTGAAACAGAACAATGTTTAGTATAACTACAGCATTAGCATGCATTTCAGTTCTACTAAGGAAGAAAGCACACAGAGGGTGGTGGTAAATGGCTGTCACTCCACAGAGGGAAGAGTGACCAATGGGGTACCACAGGGATCAGTGCTGGGACCAGTCCTATTCAACATCTTCATCAGTGACATTGCGCAGGACCTAGAAGGCAGAATTTCACTGTTCTCTGATGAAACAAAGCTCTGTAACAGAGTAGACACACCAGAGGGTGTAGACAGAATGAGAAGGGACCTGCAGAAACTTGAAGAATGGTCAGGGGTTTGGCAGTTGAAATTCAATGCAAAGAAGTGCAAGATAATGCATATGGGGCACAAAAACCCTGGCAAAATATATCAGTTGGGGGGTGAGGATATAGCATGCACCAAGCAGGAAAGGAATCTTGGGGTTATCATCTCTGATGACCTCAAGGTAGGGAAACAGTGTGACAAGGCAGCAGGTAAAGCAAATAGGATGCTGGGATGCATAGGCAGGGACATCACCAGCAGGAAAAGGGAGGTCATAATTCCACTATACAAGACACTAGTGAGGCCCCACCTGGAGTACAGTGTACACTTCTGGAGACCTTACCTACGTAAGGACATAGACAGGGTAGAGAAGGTTCAGAGGAGGGCAACAAAGATGGTACATGGATTGCATCACAAGTCTTATGAGGACAGGTTGAAGGAACTGAACATGTACTCCCTGGAGGAGAGGAGGGAGAGAGGGGATATGATAGAGACATACAAGTATCTTACAGGGAGGAACAGGGTGCAGGAATACACTATTTTTAAGCGAAAAAGATGTTCCAGAATTAGAGGGCATGGGATGAAGTTGGAGGGAGGACGATTCAGAGGAAATGTGAGGAAGAATTTCTTCACAGAACGGGTGGTGGACAAGTGGAACACCCTGCCAGAGGAAGTGGTGGGGGCTGAAACAATCATGGGATTTAAGAATGCATGGGATAGACATAAAGGAATTCTGGAGGTCAGGGGTAAGGGGCAACAGACTTCTAGGAAAACATAAACTGAACTTACAAGCTCAAGTGGGCAGACTGGGTGGACCATAGGCCCTTATCTGCTGACACAGTCTATGTATCTATGTAACAACCAGCAACATCAATGAATTTTCAAGCAGCTATGCAATGATAAAATGTGAATTTTAAACTAGAAATAGTATGATGCAAAAAAAAATTGACAGTGCCCCTTTAAACTGTGCATTGATGTTTATGCCACATTTCCTACTAATTGTAATTACTAATGATGTTCCTGCTGTTATTTTTTGTGTTCTGTTACATTTATTTATGTATTATTGGTCTCACTTATTGCGACCTCCCACTGTTATTTTCAGTCTATATTACTTGCTTGATGATGGCGTAAGTCATCTGTAATTTTTCCAGGTTGTGCTTGAAGATAGGTACAGGTATATGTAACACACAAGAAACTCCAGCACCTTGGAGGTTGGTGGGTCTCACTGTGAGCTCTCATTTATAGAGAGTCTATGGTGCTCCATGGCTGTTTTAACTAATAAATGTTATTTAAAACATGCTACTTGGCTTGTTTTGAATGCATTTGTGAGCTTATGTTGCTTTGTCTGCAGTGGGTGGTGCTGGAGTTTCTTGTGTGCTGGTCGCTTGCTCTCTGAAGCACACCTGGATGTTGGGGCAGCTTTCATAATTGTTTACAGGTATATGTAAGCCTACTGTATCTTACTTGGTAGCAAAAAAATAAAAAAATAAATAAATATAATGCATGTGTAAAGTACCTGATAGTAAAAACCTACAGTATAAAAATAATGTTCAAAAAATAATCTTAAATTGCCAAGCACATATTAGTATCAATGCTTTACAGCCTGGAAAAATGTATAGGTCATGTACTTAAAATGATAACTTGGGAAATGCTAGACAACAAAAAAAGACCAGGGGCCATTGCATTTGCCTTCTGTCATCCAAGCAGCAGTACTCAGTATTCCGGGAATAAGTTGTTTTCATTATTTATGAAAAGCTGTACCAGTAAATGTTGTGTGTTTGGTACTATGGAGAAGAAAATTGCCAGCGGTGGAAACCTGTGTGAGCCTGAGGCCAAGTAATCTGCCTCTTTTTCTCCAAGCAAACTAATTCTTCTATAAAGGACTGCAGTCTTGGAATGCCATCCCTGTGCATTTGTGTCTTGTCAATGGGTCTTTACACTCATTGCATATTTTGAAAAATTGATTCAGAGCCAATCAACCAGTTTGTTATGAATTTTGTCCATAGATAATCTGCTTATTTGTATTGTATTCTTTCCTAGCTGTGTTACTTTTTACTTGTGAAACCAATGGCAAATGATGCATGAATAACTGTTTTTCCTTAGTATTTTGTATATTGTTTATACTGATGTATTTTTGTAATGGCAACAATTTTCTTATATCAATTTACTTCAGGAAAGCATTGTAAATGAGTAAAAGCTCAATTGGTCTGTATCATCTTTCCTGGTCTAACAAAATCTTGAATCTTGAATTTTGCTATGAGATTATGTAGTCCTTGTGACCCTTCCTTCCTGAATGAATGCAATTCTGTACCCAGTGAGGTTAGCGTCTTTAAGAAATAGATACAACATGAGTTTAAAAGATTCAACACTGCCCTCTTCTACTGCTTTCTGTGGGGGGTTGTTGTTCCATAGGTAGCATATAAAAACAGTAATGGTAGTTTACTCACCTGATAAGGTGATTGAGTTAGTTTATATCTATGGCACGCCAAAAAACTAACAGCTTGGGTTATGTTCACCTGATAGGCTACTAGATGCACATCTAATCAAATATCTTCTGGCCACCTAGGTCCTAGGCACTCCTATTATTTTCAGTTAGAAACTTCCCCAGCTAACAGTTGAAGAACCACACAGACTGACAGAATACTATCAGTTGAATCTTTCAAAAGAAAGGAATATTATTGAACTACACTAAAGAGACTGATTGCAAAGGAACCCTTAAGGGTTTTGAGATATGCTTGTATGGGGGTCACCTCTGCTTGCAACTGTCTGGCACCTTTTTGGGTTCAGAGGTGAGTGCTCTAGTAAGGGTGCACCATGTAGTGCCATGGATATAAACTAACAGAATCTCTTTTCCCACCTGAATAAACGTATGACTTCAAGTACACAAGGAACAAAGGAGTGTGGTCAAAAGCATGCAGCATTTATGTTGAAAAATGGAAGACCGAGGTGTACAAAATAGCATTTGTCAGAGACTGCATAGTGCTGAGGTGCCAGAACCGCATGGTGCCAGAGTCCATGGTGGCATGGTGTTAGAATAGTAAATCAGTGTGAGAAGCACCGTTTTTGTTTTTGGTGACTTTGAGAGGTGTGGTTGTGCCTTGCAGTGTTTGGTGACCCTGTGTTTTTCCACACTGTATAATTTTGTACTGAGTTGGCATGGAACCAAATAAACTACTATTATGTTGTGCTTATATCCATGGCACTTCAAAAACCTTACAGCTTTGGGTATTAAACAGCAGTTCCCTGTCAAACAGGAGGGACTGAGCTATCAGTATCAGAACCAGGAGGCTGATACATTGCCAATACATTGGCCCCAAAAGAGGCTTTTTGTATGGTAATGGTACCAAGTCTGTAGTGTCTAGAAAAAGTATGGATTGAAGTCCATGTTGCTGCCTTTCAAATCTCCTCTGTAGAGGCATAATTCCTGTCTGCCCATGAGGTGGCCACAACCCTTGTTGATTAAGCCTTAATACCCCCAGGAGGAGTTAGTCCCTTGCTTTGCACCCTTTGCTCTACTCCATGTGATGAACAAGTTCAGTTGTCTATGATATGTGGATGTTGTTGATGATCTCTTTAACTGCAGAATTGTTATCACTGACTCATGGTATCCAGCATTTAACAGTCTTTGCCTTTCAGGAGCTGGGCCCTGAGCTCAGGTTGTGAGGACTTGGGTGCAGTACTGGACCCTGTGTCACTATGTCTGTCCTGTATGGGAGCTGCCACTTGACTACAGCCATCACCACTACTGTGGTGAACCAGGACCTCCAGGGTCAGTACAGTGTTATGAGGATTATCAGTCACCTTGACTGTTATATTTTCACTAGAACATGTGGTATTAGCAGCAGTGGTGGAACAAGTATAATCAATAAAGGGTCCAGTCTTGTGACAGAGTGCCTATCCCCAATGCTATCTGTTCTCTGAACCTGGAGAAGAACTTGTTGACCTTTGTATTATTGCTGGAGGCCATCAAGTCTATTGGAACTGGGTCCCACCTTCTGTTTATCATTTGGAACACCTGATAGTGGAGTTTCCACTCCCCTGGATGTATCTGTTGCCTGTTTAGCCAGTGCACTGCAATGTGTATGGTGAATATGTCTAAGAGATTCTTTTTGTGCCCACACCATAACTTTTTCTGCTTCTGTCTGCATGGCTTGACACTTCGTTATACCTTGCTTGGCTATGTATGCCACTGTTGCACCATTGTCTGATGTGATTAACAGAGACTTTCCCTGAATTTTGTTTCTTTCAAGGCTTGAAATGCATTGAATAATGCCCTTATTTTGAGTACACTTATTGAGATTTTGGATTAAACCTTGGACCATTTTCCTTGTGTCAAATTGTTGTCCATGGATGTGCCCCATCCAGATAGGCTCACATTTGTCTCCATTATGACATCATGTGTTATTTCTAGTGGCACTCCTTTTGAGAGTTGTGTTTGTCAGTCCACCGTTTCAGTGACTCTTGACCCATTCGGTGAGAACCACCTTGTCTAATGGTTCTCACTTGAGGGGGAGCTGTGCTGTAGCAGGAAATTCTGCAGTGGTCACATGCTCCACCTGGCCCATGTCACTAGACTGATGCAGGAGGACATGCATTCTAGTACTTTCACCACCTGAGCTATTGTTGGTGAGTGGCTGTTGCTGATTTTCTTGCCTAGGAAGGTCATGCCTTGCCTTTGACAGTACTGATCTCTGCCCCAAATGTTCTGTGCACTGTGACGGGGTTATGGAGCTCTTGCTCTCATTCACCACCCAGCCATGATCTCTCAGAGCTGATAGAACTATTTTGGTGTCCCTGTTTGACTGAGTCTGTGTCTGTGCACATATGAACCAGTCATCCAAATATGGTATTATGTGGACGTCTTTTTCTCTCAAGCTTGCTGCCAGAACTATTGACACTTTTGTGAACACCCTTGGTGCAGATGCCAGATTGAAAGGTAGAGCCTGATAGTGGAAATGTTAGCCTAATGTATGGAACCTTAGGTACTTGTAATGGCTGGGTCTTATTGGGATGAGTAAGTATGTGTCCTTTCATTTGACTGTGGTAAGGAAATTGTTTTGTCATTTGATCATTAGCATTGATCTTAGTGTTTCCATCTCACACTTTTAGGGACTGACAAATTTGTCTAGGAACTTTAGGTCCAGTACTGGCCTGATGTCCCCTGATTTCTTTGGTACCAAAAGAAAATAGAGTAGATGTATTGTCCTCTTTCTTCTTCCAGTACTACCTCAGTTGCTTGATTCTGATGAGTTTGTGTAGCAATTCCTGCAAGTCCTTAGGAGCCCATATGGCTGGTATGGCAATGGTTGTACCATATTTTTGTGCTTTTCAAAAATAATGCTATTATTTCATTTAGTGTGCTTATTACTTTTCCCATTTTTTTCTTCCAAATGAAAACCCCAATCTAAACGCTATCTCGCTCTCCATACCACAGCTATTCATTCTGGCTTCTGACTGAGCACTGAGGTAGTTACCTTCACTTCCTGCTGTTCTTAGCTATTCATATTCTTTACACAGGGTGGCAAACCTCAAGAGCTGTGGCTACTGAATGCTGAAGATGTGTTCAGCTTTTACAATCTCCTGAGGTGGATAATTTTCAAAATACCCCAGAAATGGCCCTATCAAAGTTTTTTAGTAAATTCAGTGCAGGACTGGAAATCCCAAATATTTCCAACAGCCCTCATCAGCCACTGGCTTACTATTTTCCAAAACAGCAATCTGGAAAAACATAGGTGATAAATGGATCATTCAATGCCTCTTGGTTTGAGAAATGGAAGTGGCTTCATTACAATGAAAGCAGACATTGCATGTTTTGCTTCACATGTGTAAAGCCATATCGAGATAAACTTATTACTTGTAATGCCTGCCTTGATCTGTGCTTCATATCTAAGGGACATAGCAACTGGAATGATGCTTGTGTTAACTTTAGAAAACATGAACTGATGAAGTGCCATGAAAATGCCGTTTTCAAGCCTGTGACTGTTCCAGTCATTCTCTGATGTTGGTGGATGTCATCACTTCATGAACAATACAAGAGAGGTTGGCATTACTGTTCCTTAAAAATACTTCAAAGTACAAAATACTTAGCTTGACAGGGTTTTGCTTTATGCGGGAATGGGGATGAAATTGAATCAAACTTTATACAGACAATCAAATTAAGAGCTAACGATGACCAGAGGCTTAATACCTGGACTGAACAAAAAACAGACAAATACATATCCCCAAACACTCAAAACGAGATGTTGCAAGCTTTAGGTTTAAGAGTCCTGCATGACGTTGCTGAAAAAAAATTGATCAGCTACATTCTTCTTGATAATGATTGATGAAACCAAGGAATCTGCCAACATGCAACAGGTTGTAATTTGTATCAGATGGGTAGATGACCATCATGAAGCTCATAAAGAATTCTTGGGACTTTATGAAGTTGGGGGAACTGATGCAAAAATGCTAGTGTACGTAATCAAAGATGTTCTCATGCATGCTAACGTTAGCATCTCAAAAGTCAGGGAGCAGTGTTATGATGGTGCTGCAGCTATGGCTGGAAAAGAGTCAGGTGTGGCACAACAGATATCTGATGCAGAGCCTAGGGCACTGTTTGTCCACTGTTATAGACATTCCTTAAACTTAGCATGCTGTGATGCTGTTAACAAGTGCAAAGAAGTCAAAACTGCTCTTGAGATAAGTCATGAAATAAAATTTATGAAAAACTCTCCCAACAGAGGAGTTTGCTTTGAACAGCTTAAAAAGGATCTTGCACCTAATGTCCTGGGACTTTGTATTCTATGTTCAACAAGATGGAACAAGCGAAGTCACTCAATAGTGTTTTGGATAACTATGACATGCTCCAGAACACATGGATTGCCTCTGAAGACTATGCTCCAAACGCAGAGACTAAAAGCAGAATACTTGATATTTCTTCCCAGATGAAGTCCTTTGATTTCCTCTTTTGTGTTGCCCTTGGTGAGGTTTTATTTCATCACTGTGATTACCTCAGCATGTCTCTACAATTTCCAGAAATATATGCATCAGAAGGACAGAATTTAGCAAGAATGACTGTAGTGACTTTAAAATCATTCAGATGCGAAGCTGAGTTCCAAAAATTTTGGAAACAAATGAGAGTGATTGGCCAGTAACCTGGACATGGGTGAGCTCCAGCTTCCCAGAATGAGGAAAGCACTATGCAGATTTGAAGAAACTACTTCTCCAGCAGCATTTCCCATTTCAGTTGAAGACCATTATCATCAAGGCTACATGATAGCATTCAATGTTACTACATCTTGCACTGAAGATAGTTTAGAGCAGCCTGGATAGCGGACATATGGACTGTGGATTAGCTTCCAATGCCCTATCCTGGTTAATGAAAGAAAGAAAGAAAGAAAGAAAGAAAGAAAGAAAGAAGAAAGAAAGAAAGAAAGAAACTGGAACAACTGATCTTACAAACCATCAATGGTGAAGAATGGAAGGAAGAATTTCAGCACATCACAAAACTGTATATTGATGATATTGATGCTTGATCCCTCTGCACACAACTACAAGCCCTTGCTGCATACTTTGCTATGAAAAAAGGCAGCTTGCAACTCAGAGATGTAATTGACTTCATGAAGATTCTGTCTCATGCTGAACAGCAGTTTTTCTCAAATGTTGCAGTTTTTTTAACATTAAAAATTGTATTTGTTTTATAATTTACAACCAAAAAAAACAAAAACAAAGAAAAACCAAAAAGATTCCCAATAACTGCCATAGGGGAAGACTATAATACTATAAATCCATAAAGAAATATTACAACATCTAGTAGCTGCTTCCCTATATGTTGGAAATCGATATATATTTTAAATTCGTGGAGCCAATTGTCACCATAATTTATTCTAGGATAATGTATTAGATGATCCCCAATTATTTATTTAATTAATTAACCTATATATATATATATGTCTTGCTTTATTTTAACTTTAAACTTTGCTACAAAGATGGCCCATCAACACATTTCAATTAAATCAAATTAGATCAACATAAAACCAGACATTAACATTGTCAGTTTCCCAACAACCAAGATTAAAGTCCAAAAATCCAAAATAAAATAAAAGTAAGAGTAACCCCGACATTTCCCATTTCCCATTTCCTTCATCATCCTTTACTTAGTATTGTTATATCTCTAGCAAAGTATTCTTTACTTCTGCAACTGCTGCTGCCAAGTCCGAATCCGATTCTAAATCCAAATCTTGGTCTGACTGTGGCTTATTTCTAGATCTTAAGAAACTTACAACTTGATCAGGGTCAAAAAACACATAGGAGTTGCCAAGATATGTAATTTTAACTTTAGTAGGTGATTGGAGAACGTAAGTTGCACCCAGATCTAGTTCTTCAGCTCTCATGTTAAGGAAACAATGCCTCCTCTCTTGCATTTCATAAGCGAAGTCGGGGAAGATAGAATATCTAATACACTGATATTCAAGTGTTTTCCATATTCGGGCCAACTTCAGGATGGAATCACAGTCTGTATCAAATGCAAACTGTACTAATATTGGTGACTTTGTGTCATTTGAGTTCCTTTTTGATTCCACTCTGTATGCCTTTGTTATAATTGGAGGATTGTCTTCAGGTAATTGGAAGGTCTGTAACAACACTACTTTTATTAGCTCTTTCATTTCAGTAAACTCAGTGTCCCAAGTATTCGGAATGCCTAAAAATCGGAGGTTTCTATATCTGTTAGCATTCTCAAGTGCCTCAGTTTTTCGATTAATAGCTGACTGTCCCAGTATGGCAGCAGAGGTTCTAGCTTCCACTGTTTTAACTTCTGATTCCTGTTTCTCCAGACGTTTTTTGATGTCAATATAATCAGCTTTTATCTGTACAATCTCCCCTTCCATATTACATGTTTTGCTATTCAAAGTCTGCAGGCTAGTCTCAATATTATCGAATCTAGAGTCAATTCTTGACATCCACACCCCGATATTATCTAAAGCTTTCAGCATTTACTGCTCACGGATCAGCCCGGTATCTTCCCACCCATCTGGCTTACCCGTCTTGTCAAGCTTCTTGGAGTAGTTGTCAAGATTTTCTGTCTGCAAATTTCCTGCAGGTGAGCCTTCAAATAGGGTCTGGGACAAAACATAAGATCCATGTCAAAATATCTCTTGATTCTTATTTGATGGTTCCATCCTATCTGTCACTATTAAAGCTAGGGAAATCACCTTTTGATTTACTACAGGTGGCCTTGGCTCCAAATTTGTTGCTTCAGCCATCAGTGGCATGCGTGCAGGCTTAGACACTGCTCCTACCTGTGCCACATCATTGACCGGGCTCAGCATCCCAACTCTTAAAAACGTTTCCATTGGGCTGTATCTGATAAATTATACCTCCCCTGAGGATGTAGAAGAGACCCTTTCTTTCCATTTCTTCTTGTTCTTCTTGTTCTGGTTCATCTTGAAAAACAACTCATTTTCGATGCGAAAAACAGCGTATCTCTTATCAGACCATTAGAGCCTACTCTGATACAGCTTACTCGACCACTGCCATCTTTCCTTTACTAAAAAAAAAAAACACACATGGACCATACCTAGAAGAGAATCACTTTTCAGTACATCAAATGTTGCAGTTTTGACTAAAGTGATACTTGTGATACCTGCTACAAATACAGTCAGTGATTGGTCTTTCAATGTGTTAAGAATAATTAAACATTATTTCTATACTACCATGAGCCAGGCCTGCCTGAATCACCTAATGTTTCTTCACATCCACAAGACTGTAACAGACACTTTGAACCTTGTGGAAGTTGCCAACAAGTTTGTAGAGGGCTTGGAGCACCACCGCTGTGTCTTTGGCAAATTCACTGCTGAAGATTTCAAAAGTAAAATGTGTTTTAATTCTTCCTGTATTTATTTATTTTTTTATTGCAGTTGGTTCTAGATTAGTACAGAGCTGGTGGTTATCCTCATAGTACAGTACTAGCCAGTTCAAAACAGTATGGAATTCCATTGTAAATTCACCCTTCCAGCCATCTGTGCGCCTTTGGAATGCACCCATCACTAGGGTGCCAAACTTTGAAATTTGCCACCACCTCACTGAGGTCAACCCCCCTGGAGTTGGAATATTTAGTTTGGGGGGCATGGAGGACACAGTACCCCACACAGGGGGTGCAGGGGGCACAGCCCCCTGAATATAGGGTGATTGACGAAATTAAATCCTGGCACCCTAATAATGGGTGCACTCTGACTGGCACACTCTGAGGGTGGAACCATAAATTCATGAGGTCACTGTAAGAGAACCAAGCAATGAGAGAAAATGTCAGTGAAAAAGTTTAACAGTTGAGAATAAAATAATATTAAGTGAAATATTAAATATAATAAATAAGCAATTTTGATGAGTGTTTTGAGTGTTTTGAAAATGACAGAATTTAAAGGATAAAAATGTTCCTTATGTTCTTTTCAGTTATTCTTAAAATATGTAAAATTGCCATTCTCACAGAAGAAACCCTATATTGAAAGGTATACTTTATTAGATAATACAGAAAGATTTAATAACATCATCACTATTGAGCCATGTGATACGGCCATACCACATTCAGAATGCTTCCTAAGGGCCTCATTTCGGTACTTGATGTGCTGTGGCTCTTGTTTTTGTTATCAAAGAAAGTACTTGACTGTTTCTGTCTTGATTCTCCTTTAATTCTACGGAGTAGCCCTTGTTTACTATTTCCCCGATCCACCTGTCTGAGGTTGACTTTTGCTATTGTGCTGCAAAATGAGCTAGTTGTTTTTCTACTGGTACCATCTGTTGTTGTGTTAGAGGCTATATTATCTTTTTCACTGGTTCTGGAGTTGAGTGTATTGGTGGACACGTGCTGTCACTGTTGGAAGGAGTTGCTACCTCTGCCTCTGTTCCTGTATCTGTCCTTGGTGGATCCTTTGCTCTTAATGTTATTGGTATTATTAATTGAGTAAGTGGGATGGTAGTGTGAGCTTCTGCCACAACAATTGTTGCTGCCTCTCTTCCTGTTCTGTTGAAATTTGTTCGCACAAAAGCATTGGTGGTTGTAGGAGAGGTAACTGGATCTTGGCTTGTCCTTTGATGGATTGCGTCCCTCGTCTGTCTGTTTCAGGAATTTCTTCAGTCCCTTGCCAAATACATGGCTTCCTTTAATATTGAATCTCTGCAACAGTGTCTTTGATTCATTAGTCACATCCCATAGTTTTAACCAGAGGGGTCTTTGCATTCTGGGCCTGAATCTAGAAGCAATGGCACAAGCCGCCGCCAAAGGTAACTTGCGCCAAACACCGCTGCGACATGGACCCTGCACTCTATTCAAGAAGGGCAGGGTCTCCACGGCTAAGTCCCATGACTTGTGACATGCAGACAAGTACGCTAACCAAAGGGCATACCCGAGGGGCATGTCGTATGTTGCACCCCCACCCAGCAAGCGTACATGCCCCCAAAGCCCCACAGAGCAGCTGTGTTTCCCCCCATCCATTCTACAACCCAATATGGTGCCACAACTGTGTAAATATTAGAACCCCTGAGATTCCTGGTAGTCCAGTGGCCCCCCACCCACCTCACCCAACAGTGTCAGTCACCCCACCCATCCCCAGCCAGCGACTGGCACAGCCCACCTCTCACCTCCATGGCTATCAGCCAACTGAGCTCTGCATGAACACTTACTATATAGGCGTGCTCAGAAATGAATGAATACACATTTCATTTCTAGGCATATTCCTGCTGTCTGCTCATGCGGAGCTCAGTCATTCATGTGGAGGTGGAGGAAGTGGGCTTAACCAATTGCTGACTGAAGATAAATGAAATGACTCCACTATTGAAATATGGAAAGTGGAAAACCACTGACTACAAGAGATCTCAGAAGTTCTAATATTACACAGTTACAACACCATAACAGAGTTGGGGCATGGATGGAGGCTTGCTCACCTGCAGGGTGCTAGCATTGTGGGTTCGGGGCATGATGTGTGTGGGCTGCCCTGCAGGGCATTGAGGGTTTGGGGGTTCTGGGGGGTGTGAGATGCCCAGCTAGGCACATCTGCTGTGGGGGATCAGGGAGCTGGAGGGGTTGTGGGCTGCCCTTTGGGGAACCAATAAGGGTGTTCCGGGCATGGGGGAAATCCTGGAGAGGGTGCAGTGGGTCTCCAGAACCCCCAGAGGATGTATGTACAGTTACATCAGCTAAAGGTGGGTGTAACTTATGTTGCTGGTTCTCTTCTGGGGGTTCTTGTAGAATCCCAACATTGGGGACTTTGTTGCTGCCCTACTGGAATAGGGTGCAACTGTTGCCATAAACCCCCTAGCACCATGTCGCAGGGGGTTTATGGTGCAACTGCTGGTGTAACTGCTCTTTGGCGCATGTGGCCTGCCACATGTTGCAGGTCACATTGTAGAATCCTGCACGTCACAACTGCTGGCATAACTTGCTACTTGCGCCATTCTTTTTGGCACAAGTGCTGTTATGCCAGGTGTAACTCTTTTAGAATCAGGCCCTCTGTTTGCTAGAGATGCTGTTCTGGCACTCAGTCTGAGAGTGTTCACTGAAATGTCTCCCATGTATCTGGCAGTCATTTATGAGCACTCTGCCAATTTGGCTTTCTGGAACTTGGGCATTGGTTTCTTGGCTACCTCCTCTAGACATATTATCTGAAATCTGGTGGAATAGATTGCTGTCATGGTGGCCTAGCTGTTAGGCCTGCCAGTTCAAATATATTTTTTTAACTTGTCTTTCACTTCTATGTTGATGGGATCTTTTAGCACTCTGGCACCTTCTGCTGGTAGTATGGTCTTTTTGGTTAAGGCTGCGATCTGGGGATTGATCTCTGGAACCGTGCACCAAAATTTGAGTCTGTACTCCTGGATAGGGTGCCCTCTATCCAGTGCCCTTTTCACTGGAATGTGGTCTGGGTCTATTGTATCCCACTCTTTGGTTATGATGTCATCTATTGCCAGGCAAATTGGAAAGGAATCCTGCTGCACAAATTTTTTCTGTATCATTGAGTCTAGTTTTGGCTCTGGCCTGGGTGGAGGTAGGTCAAAGCCTATTGTTGATGTTATGGACCTCATATGCTCTGGTATTATCTCAAATTAGCATAATTTTGAGATTAGTGAGGGCTCCGCTGTTATCACTGGTTCATCATAGTCCCCTTCTGACTTTGGTTAGATGCCTTGTCAGGGTCACAGTTTCCCTCAATGTCCATTTTAGGTGCCTGTGCTGTCTCCTGCTTTGTCCAGCACATCATTCTGAGCCATCTCAGGGCCTGGTGTCTTGCCCGCAATGTTGGCTGGCCTGTTGGGAACATTGGTGCATGGTGGTGGCCTTGTTTTTGCCATGGTCTCTAGTCTCTCCATCATTTGTAACATGACATTCTGCTGGTGCTTTTTCATGGTTGTTGTCACTTGGTGTGTCTGTAAGAGTAAGGAGGTGGTGTCCAAATTCCATTCATGCTACCACCTGCCCCTTTGTCCCCTAATGCAGTCTCCAAAGAGGAAGAGTGCTCTATAGAGGATTCCACCTCCTTCATGTCTCAGGGTGGGCATTGAGGCAATGTGTATTGTGTCAGCAGGGTTGCACTGCAAGTGAAGCACTTTCATGTTATAACCATTTGGAATAAGAGGAGACACAAGAGAACATGCGTTCTGGCCAGTGGGGTTGTGATTTTAAATTCATACCCTTTATAGGTGTGCTAAGACAGACCATACGAATGGGCCTCTGCTATGTTGTAATGGGGGTTTATCACATCTAATTTAGGACAAATGGCTCCCTTGATGGCATGCAAATGTGGACCAGAGAAGGGTAACCTTGTCAGAGTTAAAGTGCCAGTTTTCAGATACAGTAGTGACCATAAATTATTTATTTATTTTCTTTTAGTCTGGATCTTTCTGCATGTAGCATTCTCTACACGCAGTGCTGTTTTTAAAAATGTCTGCCATGTGTGTGTGCATGCATGGCCACACTAAGATGGCTGCTCATCAGTGCTACCTTTCTCAAGATGGCTGACACCTCATGTGCTCATGCTCTGCCCTTCCACTGTGGCCAACTGGTAATGAACATATGTGGGCCATGTAGATAGTGAGACAAGAAGCGAGTTGCTCTGGGCATGGGTGGTGGACATGCAGCCAAACAGTGGTGCAAATTTTCACAGGGGAGCAAGAAAATGGTGGATGAAGAGGTGAACAAGTCTCCATAATGAGATGGCACCCAGCTGTTTCCATAGCCACCTTTATGGGTGTTGCTAATTTACTTGACCCATTAACATCACTCAGTGCAAGGACAAGATATTGGAATGCAGCATGGCAGAGTGTCGGTAGGGGTTATTTAATTGCTTTACCACTTAGTATTTTAATTATTTTGTGGTTATACCCTAGCGTCCTCTCTACTGTGGGAAGAGTGCATTGTTCTGCATGCCACCTGTCTATGGCCCTCATGAGGGACCAGAGCAGGTGAGAGTACAGGTGCTTATGTCAGAGTACTCTGGAACATGAGGGGGATAGACTGAGGAATCCTACATGTGAACAGATCTGTAACAACTTTACCACCACTGCTCTTGTTAACCCTTACAGGGCCGCAAACTGATATATCTGTCTAGAGCTCCAATATGTTCTAATTCTGTCAACAGTCTAAGGGTTAATAGCATTGTAGCCATGCAAACTTGCTGCTGCTAATCAGGAGTTGCAGGCATGCACATGTTCAGGTGGCCCCACTCGTGAGGGAAGATGCCCTTCGTGAGTAACGTCTAATAAAGCATCAGAACTGAACCAAAAAACTCTGCACATGCACACTGTTCTTACCATATTGAAAAATAGAGGTACTAGATTGTAATGCATAAAATAATTCCCAATGAGCACTGAGCTATGCCCATAGAGATGTGGGAAACAACAAGATTAGTAGAGAAAGCTCTTTAATATGTTAATAGCAAAGGTTTTATATAAAAGATTCCCAAAGTCTGTGGAACAGGTTCATAATATAAAAGACATGGGGAGTTCTTACATTGTAGGTACAAAGAAGTAGATTATTGAGCAAAGTTCAGGAGTAGAGATGCAGCGAAGTTTTACTACTAATGTGAAGTTCAGGCGAAGCTAGCAATTTCAAATCCATGGATAATTACATGAAGTTTTTAGTATATGGTTGAAATTCACCTTTAAATAACTTTGCATTGCTGACTTCATCTTAACTTTGGGTTACATTTCAGGAAGTCGAAGTTTGTGAAAAACCATCCACAGACCACACTTCTGATAGTCTGTAGGTCACATGGTGCAGGCAGGAAGTTAATCAGGCTAGACAGTGAACTAGCTTCACTGTCCCTTGCTAGTGCTGAGAAAGGAGCTTGTTCTGAGAGAGAGTGCTACTGCATCTTAATATTTACCAATCTTTTCTGTTTATCATTCAATTTCTACTTCTTAGTTGTGCCTCTTGTTTTGATTTTGTAGTACATAGTCCTGATTTTAGTCTGTTTTAATTTTTTTTGTTTTGGATAGTTTAAATCCTTATGTGATTTAAAATGGATTGCAGTCATTCTGGTGGAGAGAGATGTGGCAACTGTGTCGGGCCAAGGATACGTGGTGGTGGAGTGTGCATCAACTGTGGGAGTTTGTTCTCTGCAAGTGCTTCCCTACCAGGAAATGGTAACTCCAGTGGCAGTGGAGTTAGTGGCACCAACGAAGCACCACTGGTGGTGCCTAGAACTGCCCCCACCACCACTGGCCACGGCTGCAGACCAACAGGAGCAGCAGCAGGATCATCAGCCACTAGAGGCAGAACAACAGCAGCCAGTTGTTCCACCCCAGAATGTACAGCAGCTGACAACATCTGGAGCCCCCCAGCCTGTGCCTAGTCCGCCCTGCAGCTCAGCAGTATTAGCATACTGCCAGGTGACCCAAGCATAGCTAAATGCAACATCTGTGGCATGCATGTGTGGTGGGGTAGGAACTATACACCTGTTAGGACAGGTGGGCAGCATACTCACCTCAGTATCCACCACCATGCACAGTGGGAGGCCATGTTGACTGAGGTTGCAGGAAATGCTTCTGCAGTGCAGCAACAGGTGGCAGCACAGCCTCAGCCTGCACATGGTGGCGCGAAGTGCAGGAGAAGGGAGAAGGAGCAAGTGGCGGCTCCCGCACCTGCACAGACTAAAAATCCAGCATCAATCCTGCCACCCAGGCTGACTTTGGGACTTTATGGAGTGAGGTCGATCACTTTGGTAACATGGTCAACAACATGCAGCAGTAGTTGGACAGGATGGAGGGTCACCCACTGCAAATAATGTCCATATTCCAACTGCTGCTTAGCCAGCAACACCCTGACCCGGCCCAGTAGTCTTATCTTTTTTTTATTTCTAACTCTTACTGTGCGTTCTGTCTTTCTTTTTCCTAACTTTCTTCTCCCCTAAAAAATCTTAAAAACACAGCAAAAAAAAAATTATAAAAGAAAAAACCCTAAAAAAATATTGTCCTTTACTTTCCTTCTTTTCCTACGTAATAGTCTTTTGACATAGAGTCCAACTATTTAAATTTTTTTTGCAGTAATGTTTTCTTTCTCTTGTATTGTGTTAAAGCAGCAGTGCAAGAACATGTTAAAGAGCAGGTGCTCTCTGTCAGGTAACCATCCCCCACAACCATATATGACAGCGGACTTGTTCCAGTATTGAGGGATATTAATAATACCATGCTGTCCCATCCAGTCAAAAAGTCATAGCACCCCAACTGTGTACACGCAGAAATACAGTCATTGCCTGAACCTGTTGACATGCCCCCATGGAAGCACCCCATGTTAATTTTGTGTTGTCAGAAAATGAATGCTGAGTGTGCAGTCTCTTGACATTTAAAGTCGCGATCTTTCTCTAACTGTTAGTACTATGTATAGCTGTGATTTAGAAATGAAATAGCAAGGGTGCTATAACTTTTTTACTGGATGTGACCGCATGATATTATTAATAACTTTCAACACTGAGGCACGTTAGCTATCATATATGTTTGAGGTGGGTTGGGTAACCTGACATTGCGCAACTGCTGTTTAACAATTCCAACCTATACTGTTTTATTCTATTTTCAGTTGTTCTACAGCTACTGAGTGGCATGATACCATTCCTTCCACAATTAATGTGATTCCGCATTGTGAAAAGGTCATTAATGAAAGGTCAAGCCCATGGGTGTATCAGGGCATTAATGCATTTCACAGGTGGTGTAAGTCCCTCTGTCAAGTCCTCATGGTTCACAACTCACCCAGGGTGTGCAGTAATGGCCTGATACACCCATTGTCTGTCGTGGGTTATAGCATAGTTCCTCGATATTTTTAGATCTGAAAAAATAAAATTAGTGCTCCTTTTAATATTCCTCAGATCTGTTTTTCATCAGTATACCTAGCTGTTTTTGAACACCTACTGCTCTAGAATGCCATGGTGGTGTACCACGCCCTGCTGGATTACATGCTAGTTCATTTCAGTCACAATAGAAAATATTTTAAATAATAGATGTACAAAAACAGGTGGTAATACTGATGAAGACCAGCATAAAGCCAGATTAAAAGTAGCTCTCTGTTTATTATTTCAGATTTTAAAAAAAGGAGTACTGCGTCTGTAAATTCTGGAAAGAGACGCAGCATATAAACAAGTCAGTAGATAATTACCAAACAAAAATCGAATACAAAAGCACAGGTACAAATTATCCACTGATTATTGCACTGCTGCTGTTCTTTTCATTCTATATTACTTTTTTGTTACTGTTGAGTGTATTAACTTTTGTAAGCATACCCACAAGGCCACAAATGTAAGCAAAACACACTACCAGCATCACACACAGTTACAATTCCCCCTAAAGAAAATTCCTATTTTATGTGAATGTAGCATGATTATACTATCTTGCTACATCATTCAGCATGCAGTATTAGTGTCCCAATGAAGAATAATGACATGAGAAACTCTTCAGAAAAGTCACACATATTTGTGATGCACTGCTTACAGCATGCACCGAGAGAGCCAGAACTATGCACAACTGTCCCAAAAGTGATAACATTTCTTACTGTAGCCTGTTCCTGTTGCTGCTGTTGTCATGCTGTTTTCTGTTGCTGCTGATGTACAGTGTGTTGCTATTGCTAAATGATGATAAACACATGACCATGGCTAGTTGAACCATTATTTTGATGCTGGAAAAATCTTGTGCTGCACTGACTGAAACATGCTTCCCTATGTGTGTGTATTCATTCATACCAACAATGGTAAGTTATTGTATGTGTCACTGTAATTTTTTTGTCTGAGACACAGACATTAAATTTAGGGTGTGGCTGACTGAAATGTGATCATTTTTTTTGTCCTTCCTAGGCCATACAAGCACACTTGTGTGCTGCCTGTTTCGGCGTGTTGATGTCTTCGGCTGTAGGGAAACTGTCAAGCCATGAAAGGTAAGTATTTTTTTGGGGGGGTGGGCAAACATTGGCCACTGGTACAGTTTCACTGTTTCTCTCACTGTCTAATTAAGCCGGGTGGCAGTGGCTGAAAATTCATACATCAGGCACTGGTATAGTTTCACTGTCTTTCTCACTGTCTCATGGAGCCGGGTGGCTGTGGCTGAGGGTTCATACAATGGGCACTGGTACAGTTTCACTGTCTCTCTCATTGCTTCATGAAGCCGGGTAGCTGGCTATGGTGCATTACAGTTCTTCAGTGTCAGGAAGAGGATATCTGTAAGTCAATCAGCAGGATTTAAGTGGCTATGGCCAAAAGTTAACATTTGTGTTTATAAGACTGACTGTGTGTAATAAATATGATGACAGCACACATTCTGATAACTGTACTCACAAAATCTAGCATGGGGAAGGTCAAATCGAATGACACATCATTATTTGTACAGATTTGTCATATGGAATGCTAGTCAAGGACACTGTTTTTCATTTATTAAATGGTAAAAAATTATAGCATTACAGAACTGTGACAGCTTTCAAACCCATCATGCACTACCACCAACATCCTCTTCATCCTGATCAAAGAGGAAGCTGCCCTCGCAGTCGTCAAGGACAGAGTTGTGCCCACTTGGAAATTCTTTTTCCATGACCGAATCATCAACCTCAATGGTATACCATTTGATGCTGCCACCAGGATGGTGTACTTCACCCACGTCATCTGCACAACCATCATCGTGACTGGGCATGGGCACAAACATAGAAAGGGTGTTCCTACTTGGTATGCGACCTTCATTCATTTTAATAAATGTCAGCATGCTGACATTTGCAGGTGATAGGTTAGTACAACGGTCATGCACTATGGCTCCCACGGAACTGAATACCCTCTCCACGCTTACACTGGAGGGTGGGCTGGTCAGGTACTTCAGTGCTACTGAAGTCAGCTCTGGCCAGTCATTCATCTTTCCACCCCAGTACAGTAGAGGATCCCCAAGTACTGTCAGATGCCTGTTTTCTGCCAAATCAATTAATCAATCAATCAAAATCTTTATTTAGCCAGGCAAACACCATTGAGCAGAGCTCCTTTTCAAGGTGGACCTGGCTGAGCACAAGTACAAGATAACAGGGTAATACACAAAAATAACAATACACAGGCTTGATCAAAAATAAGCATGGACAATAAATTGTAAGGAAATACAGGATAAGTACCACAATAGTTTACAGATAGGAAACTGAGCTACAACAGTAATTCAGATAAGGTCAGCAACTGTGAATGATGTGGTGACAACGGCCATGGCGAATCGACTGGGACTAGGACCCTGAAGCACTGTGACAGATCAACTGGGCCCTGAAACACAGGTAGTGGGATGGAATAGGAGCAGAGGAGAAAGGGAGGAGATGGAGGGCGAATAGGTCGGAGGCCTATGGAATGGGAATGTGAACTGGAAGTGCAGAAGTAAAGAGAGGAACCTGACGAGGGGGACTAGACGGGGGGCAGGGTGAAGGGGAGAGTGGATCGACTACTGGGAACAGATCAATAGGTAAAAGATGAGGAGAAGAGAAGAAAGGATGAAGGGGAAGGGAGAGGGCCGGGCAGAGGTTGGGTTCAGCGTCAACAGATCGGGGGGGGTGAAGAGATAGACAGAAGTGAAGGAAGGAGGGAGAAGGGGATAGAGGAAGAGGGCCATGCAGAAGCTGGGATCAGTATCCAGGAAGAGGCCAACATGAGAATGATAACGGGACACCCTGAGAGCATCAATCATGCCCTGCGATGCATGCAGTCCACCTGTTCATGAGAGTTATACAGGTCACAAATTCCTACTTTAGACAAAGCACCTCAAAGTGGATTAATGGCAAACTGTTTTGCTGCCACCCCCCGCTTGCCTCTCACCCTCAGCAATCTTACTGGATGTACTCAGTCCACAGTGACCTTTAGCCTTGTTATGCAATGGTTTGCAGAACTTTGCACGTGACTTCTGTGCCCCATGAACCAATCACACCAGCTGTCCAGTCAGATTTGGAACAGGATCATGCCCTCCCTCCAGTATGGATGCAATGCCACGTTTGTAGCGTGGGTCCAGCATTGTGACTATTCCAAATTCTGCACTTTGCTGAATACTGGCAATGTGTCAGTTGCTGTTGATTATTGTAAGCATGTGTTTCAGTAATACACTGCTTGTCCTATCTCCGGCAACATCAAGACTAGGCTGCAGATTCATCCAAGTCTTCCACAGCACCCGCAGCAGTGGAATGGCTTGACTTATGGATGCAGTGTCACCACTCACTGCCTGTGTGGCATGTTCAAAAGGCCTCAAAATTAATATCACTGAGTCCATGAGGCACCATTGTTCAGTTCTCATAGACACTGAGGCCCCTGAACTGTCACGGCTAATGTGCATTACTAGGTACTCTGAGATGGCTTTGTACTGCTCATACAACTGCTCTGCCATGTAAAGTGTTGAATTCCAGTGCATGACAACTTCAAGCTTGAGGCAGTGCTGAGAGAGGCTGTTTCAAATCTGCAGCTGCCAAAGTTGATCACTGGTCTTTTCAGAGTGTGTAAAGTGTGCACAGATGCGACGTGGAACAGTCAGCATTTGCTTGATGTCAGGGTGCTGCAGAAACTCCTGTACTACAAGATTTAAACAGTGGGCCAGGCAGAGAACCCTCACAAAGCCACCATTGGTAACACATTTAATGACATTTGATCCATTATCACTAGCTGTAAAGCCATCTTTTAGGGACAGGGGGTGCAGCCACTGATCAGTTTCTGTCAGTAGCAAGTCTAGTATGTTTTCACCTGTATGAGACCCTGTTATACTATGCATTGCAAGTGTGGCATGCTGTCTAATGCATGAAAGTTGCTAATACTACAGTCTGACTTATTACACTGCTTTCCAATCCCACCATCTCAGACAACCCCCAGTACCTGCGCCCAATGTGCAGTAATACACAGATAGGAACTGCCCACTGTTTTGCCACTTGTCCACATATCCATGCTTAAATGAATGTAAGATGATGAGGAATGTTGAAGGACATGTCTTACAGACTCTCTCACAGTCTGATATAACTCTACGACAACACGGGTGGAGAAGTAGGTCCTGGATGGGATTTTCCATTTGGAACATGTGCATGCCACAAAGCACTGGAATCTGGCATTCTCCATAAAAGAGAAGGGCAAAAGGTCAATTTGCCCGTTTTACGCTATGGCAGCATTTGGTTCACGTGCAGCTGCATGATTTGGTGGGTATTTCATGTGACGTGAAAAAAGACTGTGCAACGTGGGCAGCATTGTTACTCATTTTGCACGTGGTGTGCCAAATGGCTCTGCTCTGAGAATTGCCATGGATGGGGTGCTTTTGACATGTGATGGGGGTGCACAGGTAACAAGCAGACAAATAAGGTTATTTTATCTGTTTTAAGCACAGGGGTTGATGTACTAGAATTACTACATGGACCACCAGTGCTGCTGCTGTGACCACTACTTGACAATTCAAAATCCTCCTCCTCCTCCTCATGCTTGTAGTAATCCTCTATTGTTATTTCACCACTTCTACAGACATTGCTAGTTTGGCTACTAGCAGTCAAGAAAGGGGATGCCATGCTCACTAAGGTGGATGAGGGTGAATACCCCACTATAGCATTAGCTCCCCTCTGGTGCTGAGTCTACAGTGCCATGTGCCTGCTCTGCAGATGTGTATGCTGGCCCCCAGTGCCAAGATAGCTTCCCTGTTTACCACAAGTCACAAGTGCTTGGCAAAGGTGGCAGTTTGCCACTGTTTCATCACTTTCATCTTGCATGAAAAAATCCCACACTAGGGATTTTGATGCACTACTTTTTACATGCCGCTGATGCTGCATTTTAGACTCCAGTTTTTTGCGGCACTGAAATGGGTGGTGTACTGCATGATTCATGTTGTTGGGCACACTTGGACTCTGCTTGAACATCACAATCTATGACTATTACTGGGTCATCATCATCAACAGACACAACTACATCAGAACTTTGAGGAGGGGGTGATTTAATCACACACTGTTTACACACAGCCACCTTTAGTTTCTTCTTCTCCATTTCCCAACTGGGGTCAGTAGCATCATCATCATAATCATCATTCACATCCACAAATTCAGTTTGGATGCTGTTCTGTGGTGAACATGTTCCAATCACAGATGCAGTATGATCATCCACAATTGTTTCATCAACGTTTGAATATTTGGATGGCCCAGGCATAACCACAACATCACTGGAAACATGAGATTGTGAGTCATCGTCATCATCAGAATCATGTTCAACTAATGCGGGGATGAGGAGTGTGACATCAACTACACTCTGAATCATGTCTTCAGACTCCACAACACTTTTGCACGGGTTGAACTTGGAGCAATACTCATGCTGGGCCCGTCGCTAACTTCACTACCACCACCACCAGCAGGGACAACAGCTTTTCCAACCATCATTGAAGTGACTGATTTTGCCATGAAAAACATAGTTGGAGAAATCCCTTTACTTGCATCAACTATTCCCTTCTGCTGTGTACTACCATGCCCAAGGATACTCTTGGCACTGGCAGCAGTACCATGGCCAGAAACATCTTTGCATACACGTTTCTTTGCTGGCATTTTTTGAGATTACATAGACAATTAACAACAAATTTAGATTTAGGCACTTTTGGGAGGATGGGAAGCCAAAGCACAACTAGTGCGACTTATAGATGGAGATTGGGCTCTAAAGAGATGCAGTGGCACAGACAGATGGAGGTTGCGCACTAAGAGATGCAGCCACATAGGCATAACAACACCTTAACCAGTGGTCAGCAATCCCAAACTGGAAAAATAATACCTTCTTTTGCAGGGAGGGGGAGAGGTACAGCAGTGCCTAGATAGAAGCAATAAAAAATAAAGCAGGCTGGCTAAGAAATTAAGAGTACTGTGATTTCGGTGCCAGAATAAAATGCATTTGACTTGATGACACATGCACACACACTAAAGATAATGGGCAGAAAATTTAACAGTTATGTACGCTACAGCCCAGTCTTTTAAACAGACTGAAGCACCACAGAAAACAGCAACAAATGATTAAAACTTACTAGAAGTATTACTGTGTGTACATGAACACACAAATACTAAAACAGTACCCAACAACAGTTGGAAAGACTGCCTCTCTCACAGTGAATCTCCCTTCACCACAGATCTACCCCTCCCCTGAAGCACACTTCTACAGTGACAGACTGAATATACTAAATTAACATTCAATATTCACACAAAATCAATAAATGCTTGATGATATAAATGCACAAGGGTTTCCTACAATTGATGTACTAAGTTTTGATACAAAATGTTGTTACAAAAATGCTTTCTTAGAGGTTTTTGGATGGTTTGATTCTCAGAGCTCTGAGAACAAACTGTCTCCAGCTTTCCACTACACACTATGATGAACTGAGACTGTACAAGACAATCTAGAGCTCATGTGACCTTACATCCCATGAATCACTGCAAACTTCACCATAAAGAGCAAAAAAAAAAAAAGCAAATTTAATTCAAAGTCCATTGAAATCAATGGAACTTTGTGATAAAATTAAATGCGAAGTTATTCGCTTCACATTGCAGAGTATTTCACAAAATTCGAGTTATACATGAAATACTCTGTGTAGCAAAGTTTAGGAATTTTGAACACCACTATTTAGGAGCCCCTTGACTGTGCTGAAGCTTCATCAGGTGCACAAGTTAACTGGAGACAATGGGAGTTCTTGGGATCTAGGTAGGCAGGAGAAATTTGATGTTAGGTCACATGCACATCTAGCAGCCTATCAGACGAACATAACCAAAGCTGTCAGGGTTTTGGAGTGCCATGGATATAAACACAACACAATCACATTTGGAGAAATGGAACACTGTGCTAGACTGAATAGTAGTATCATGTCCAAAAGTCAATCCCTATAGTATATTTGGAAGCATTAATTGCCTCCAACATCTTGCAAGAAAAACTTTCCTCGTTCTATATGAGGAGTGAGAGAGCAGCTCTGAACAAGCAAGGGGGGGGACTCCTATTTGATGGAGGGAGTCAAGGCGTTAGATGTTTGCATGGTATCTATATCAACTGGAGCCAAATCTATGCAGAACAGAAAAACATAGGAGTGATCTGACTGCTTTTGGCAATGTTATGCCCAACCTTAGGTATAACACTAAAGCTTTTAAGAAAATAGAGCAGATTAAATTTTCTGTAGCACCTGAATTGTTGGTGCACAGCTGGGGACTTAAAGATGTAAATCCAGCAGGATCATAAAAAAAAACAACCTTTAAACAGGAGAGCACATTTGGACCAGGAGTTCAGGACAAAGTGATGCTTCAGGCTACAAAATGTTGACTTATCTGCTTTAAGTGACATGAAAAATTAAAAACTTCTCTAAACATACTTTGAATGTAGTGAGCCCTACAATTTCTATTTTTGAAAAAACAGTTCTTCTGGACATTAGAACTAGGGATGCAGAAGTGGTTTCTAGTTCATATCGGAACCCAAATGGTGCTAAAGGGATATTGTATTTGGGCACAGTAATTTGCACACCTTTATGTATTAGTTATATGATAATACATATGCTAATTATCACTTTTATTTTAAGTTGCTAAAACTGTTTTCTTTTTTTAAGGATCGTCTTTTTGTGGTTCTTAATTTTAGAATTCGACAGATTTCAGTAAGTTATTTTCTTCTGAACCAGTTATGTGCATCCTCGATCAGAAGCTGCATGATTCAAAGGTGTATCCAGACAGAACACAGATACAGCAGAATTCCAGGATGCCAGGTTTTGAGCCTGGGGTCCTCTGTTTTTTTTTTTGGTACAAGTGCAGTACAGACAATGCATATTTTCTTGTTCTTCTAAATGTCTCAGCATTTAATTACATGTGATATGCACATCTCCCTTGTGTTCTCAAACTGTAAATATCATTTTCAGTTAATTTTTGTCTGCTTTATGATAATATAGAAAAGGCATGCTTATCAGAGGAATAGCAGGCTGATGAGATGCACTCCTTAATTAAATCAATCAGATTGGATTTGTTTCCAAATTGATTTTAGCTTGAGCATCTCAAATGTTTTGCCACTGAAGTAACTGCTGAGCTGTATAAAAAACATGATGTAATTCACTAAGGAATACATGTCTCCAGCCTGCTACCCTTCTAGTGAAGACACCGTTTCATTTGTGTTAATCTTTGCTGATGTCTGCAGAGCACATCTACTTGCACATTTATCTTTCATAATCTGATAATCTCCAGTGGACCTTGTCTTACATTCAGCCATTGCACCCCATCTCCTGCCTGACATCTCTGATCAGGTCTGCCCTCCTTCTGATACCACCTTAAATGTCCCTGCAGCCTTATCCTTACAGTGGGCCTATCTCATCCACAGGATTCACCCTGGGGGATGGGGGAGTACTGAGGCTGTCATCAAGCAATATGAGCTTGGGGTGTCCCAGGCATCATCCACACCTGGCTGGCTCATTTCCCCCTCATAACTCTACCCACCTCCCCATTGTCACTGCCCTCATCACACCTGCTCATTTTATTTTAGTAAATATTTCATCACTTTTACAGAACTCAGGCCATGACTTGTGAGCTGATACTGTTAGAGCTAAAGCAGTGCAGAATGCAGAATTCTGCTGGCAGAATTCAGGCCAAATAACAGTTCTACTTCTGAATTCCTTTTCTGAATTTTTTAATAAATTCTGCAGACTTCTGAGCATTTCTTAATGAAGCAGTGTAACAAAACAGGGCAAAACATCTGACCCTACCTTTTTCACTATATCAGATTCCAGACATCTTTTATTTCTATTTTGAGGTAGAAGTTTCCAGTTCCACCAAAACTTGAGTATTTTGTAAAGGTTTTATTACAGTTTTTTTTTCACAGGGAAAAAAGATGGGCAACACATGTTTCTTAAAAACAGCACTGGAGACCTAGCACGGGATAGGATTGAAAAAAATAAAGGTAAACTCATGGTACACATTATAGGAGGTACCTAAAAAGAAGTATGTTAATATTTGCATTAATTATATGTGAAACTAGTGTTTTTTGGAAAAATAGTTTTCATTGCAGTCCTGCTTTAATGTAAAATGAAAATTAGTTTGTGCTGGCCACATGAATGTGGTACACTGGCTAAACTAGTCCATGAAGTTGTACCAGCCATTTTTTGCCTGTTTTAGTTTGGTGTCTGTTTATTAACCTACTTCTATATGCTCCATTTCTGAGAACAACATCCTCCCAAAAAGGTTAGTCATTAGGAAACAGTTGTAAAGTCAGTATCTAATATTTTTAGGTTAGTTATGTCCATCACAAGGACTAATTGTAGTGCTTATTTTAGAAGCTTATTATGTTGGCTGAACACACACTAGTAATTGTCAGCAGACGAACTATCCATCCATTAATATTATGAAAATGCCCCCTTAGAGGCATTCACACTCCAAGAAAAAGATGCATTTTGCTGTAACTTCTTGCTTGTTAGGTGACTGGTACTGTGTGCAACTCATAGATGCTTAACATAGGTGTGATGTGTGACATACGTGTCTCTGACCTGTACTTTCCTAACTGAACATACATGTGAGATAGCCATTCATATCACTCGAGTTTGGTTAAACACTGGAGCCATCCATTCAGCCTGGGCACCACTGCGGTTTTCTATTTTAACAAAATTTGTCAGTTGGCTTCCAAAGCTGCTGGGTGTATTCATTTCCTGACAAAGGGGAAGGGAGAATAGCAACATCACCTTCCTCCTTACTGTACTACCAAACATCCAGAACTTAGGTCTTTTGGGATAGGTATTCCAACTATTTTCTCACAGAACACTTGGATCTGTGTTCAGGAAGGTTTTAGAAAAGGGCATGACCAGATTATGAGCTGCAATGCTCCCTGTCCTCTGTAGTACTTCCAATAGTTACATGTTTGTACAAGGTCCATTTTCTTGAGTACCTCTGGGTTGCAGTACTGTCTATGAAGTAACTATTTTGGATAAGTAGGTATCTTATGTCCCTAAATGAAGTGCAAGCTGCTCTAAAGTAAGCCTCCCAATCCCGAAGGGAGATACATGTACCCAGATTTGCTTCCCAAGCCATTTTTGCTTATGCAGATGGGGGATGGGGTAGATACTGTAACATCTTAGTGTAAATTCACCCTAGCAATCTTCTAAGGAAGTAACGTAGTAATAGTAGTAGCAAAAGTTTTATTCTGAAAAATTTCCAGAAAAGGATAACCCAATTTAGCTGAAGCTCATTTTCAATGGGATCCCATGTCTTACATTAAAGAGTCCAGTTCACAATAGAATTTACAGAGATACATGCTAAAGAATACATAGTAGAAAAAGAAGCATACAATACAATATTTACAACAGTATTTTATTTAGTATTTTGCATACCTACTCAACTGCAGCATAGCAGCATCAGAAAACCAGGTTCTAATGGTCCTCCAAGATATGATACATTTTTGTGGCTTTAAGCGGCCAGGTAATCTGTTCCATAATTTAGGACCCATGCACATAAAACTAGAATTACCCTTCACAGATTTCATACCTGGCACCATGTACTCAGTAGTCCCTGATGTGCATGAGCACTCCCTGACATTTATTTCCTCTATTAGGTCTAAGATGTACTTAGGCATCATCTTCTGCTTACATCTATAAACTAAGTGCATCATATGTAGTTTACATCACTCCATCAATTCCATCCAACCCAATGATCTATACAGGGAACAGTGATGCATATCTCTGGGAGCATCCAGGATATACCACGCAAACATGTTATATAAAATATTGAGCCTGTGCAGCACTCCCCCAGACGCTCCCCAAAAAACAACATTACCATAGTCTAGCAATGGGATTACCATGGAATTTACTATTTTCAGTCTAGCATCCAAAGATAAGCAGTTTTCATGCTTATGCAAAATCCCCAGGCTTTGACACAGGGTGAAAAAAGGGTGTCCATGGTAGTGGCTGAAAGCTATTCTGCATGGAAATCCATGCCTAGAACAATGCTGTTGTGCTGCAGAAGCTACGTCACTTGTTTGTTGTGCTGTACTAGCTATGTAACTACTGCAGCACAACAACATGAAACTCCTTTGTGCATGCACGTTCTGCAATCCTCTGCTCCTATTGAAATGGCTGTGGCAGTGATACTGGCCCTGGAAGAGAGCAGCACTAAGAAAAAAAGCAAAAGCAAGGACACCGTCTTCATCTTATGGTTGCCCATACACTATAAAAGAGAATGTATAAGCAGTCATACGCAAGTCTTTTTTTTTTAATCTCAAGGTTTCCATGGTAATGAGACCTCTCGAGCTGCACTGTCAATGTTTCCTATTACCTTGGAAACCTCTTGATTGAAAAATAGTCTTGTTGTGTATGATTGGCCATACACTATCCTCTATATTACTCTCCAGGGATGGGCTTATGAAACAGATGAGTAAATGTCTTAGTTACTGAGAGAAAGGTTAGTAAATGAGTCTAAAATACCAAAGGAAATATCCATGACATGTTGTAGTTATAGAATATCCTTTTGGTGCCAGCTATGTATATTAATGATTTTAGAATCTTTTAATGATTGGATTTCACCAGATTGGATCCCATTTACCTACAGAATGTGTGGATTTTAGTTGTTCAAGAATTTGTAGTGATATTGCCAAGCTACTGTACTTGACAAAATGTTTTTGTGGGGTGTAGAAGTCTGGTTGTGTCCTGTTGAGTTGGGAAGCCATGGGGTGGGGGGACGGTGTCATACAATTATTGCTATATAGTTATCCAGAGCTGTGATTTCTGTATGGTGGGGATTAGCCAGTAAAAGTTCTATTTAATACAAGTGGCCATACTGTATAAATGGTGCCAAGGGAGGTTCAACCTCCCCCCCCCCCATTCCCTGGTTCTCTCAGTTTCAGCAAGCTGAACAACAGTATGTATGCTTGCCATTCCAAATGAACTTAGACGCCAGCAACACAATATTGGCAAACTTTGGTGTCGGTATTTGTAGTGGGAGATTTTTAAGCATGCATAGTAGCCTAGGAAAGGCCATCATTTTGTGGGCTGCAATTTTTCCTGCCATACTCAGATTACGCATTTTTCCATCATGTGAAGTCGTTTTCTAATTTTAGGCATAAGAGGCCTTGACAGAGAGATGCTGCAACTATCAGCATTGGGCAGACTATCATATCTAGGTAAGCTAGTTTACCATTTGTTTTGGGGACTGGGTGATTGTTTCAACCAGATCATTTAAAATCTTTGAAGCGGTACCTTTATCACTAAAAACTCTAAGGACGAAGGGATAAAATGTTCATATTGCTGATCCTTTTAGGAATATACAGTAGTTGTTGGTTACACATTTTACAAAAAAGTTAAACTAAACAGACCCTAAGGCTCTTTTTCTCACCTCTTAGTACACAAAGTACATTAATGCAAGGATGTGGCTACCAAATATTTCATTAGTAATCAGTGGCCTAATGTTGTCAAATGTACATGCCTGTAAATTGCTGGCCAGTGAAAAAACTCCTACTGTACTTGCAGTTGCATTCTCATTACAAAATCCATTTTTCTGTGTTTTACACTACTAAACATCAGCATCTGTAAACAATAATAAAATGGTCATTAAAAAAAACACAAAGAAAAGCTAACACAGTGGTGCCTAAGCTGCAAAAAAAAGTATAATAATTATAATGTTCTGAATAATTTTAAAACATCCTTGTATCATTATTGCAGTTATTGCCCCAAACCCTCATTTATGATGTAGGGGAGACAAAAATGGGTAAACAAATCCTTTCTCCTGGCTGTCGAACAGTCCCCTCTCTGGCCAGAGCACCAGCGGATGACTGATCAGCTGAGCTGTCTTAGACTGTAATGGGACGCAGTCTGTCATAGAATATTCCAGTGCAGTGGCAGGTATTTATTTATATTCCTCCCGATCATAGATTGGAGGCCAGAGCGCACCCATGGCATTAAACTGTTTAAGGCAAATAGGGCTGGGGGGGGTTGTTATGGAGAAGTGTAAGTTAAAAAAGACAGCGTCCTGCTTTTCATTTTTTCTTTACACACTGTTTCTAGTCTTTTGAGTCAGCTGAGGCCAGGTTTTCAGAATGTCAGTATTCGCTTACAATAAAACAAGCTGGGTTCTGTGGTGCAGTGCTATGGAACAAACATAGCTCATCAGCGCTCCTACTGATGAAAAGTAAATTGTAAAGGAAAAATTGTTCTTCAGTGTTTTCTAAAAACAAAGTGTATTATCTGGTAGACTGTAACCTGGTGAATATCCTAACTAAGTTACAGGACATGGGTCACCCTAATGAACAGGACAGAAATCTCAGACATCAACTTCCGAGCAGGCTGCTGGTCATACTGCTCAGTCCTAGCTAGCTACAGAGGAACCTCCATGGACTCAGTGTTTCTCACTGCACAAGTGATCGATGAAAAAGTCAGATCCGTACTTTAATGGATATGTGAGCAAAACCATAAAATAGAAGTGGCGATTCTACTGCTGCTGTAGCCAATACATATGCCATCAAAACCCTGTCAGCAGCAGTGAGTAGGCTGTCCTGAGAGAATGCCCATCTGTGTTACTGGATGGAGGCTATGGAGAATTAATGTTTCAGTGGTCAGTTTATTGGCAGGGAATGAAAAGTCAGACCTTCCATTGAATGGATCCTGCTGTAATTACCCACACTTGTTGTTCCATATATATAATGTGTACTGTATTTTATTTTTGTTTCAATAAAAACAATAAAATATAAGCAAAACAATGAAATTAGCTGTTTCAAATTACTGGTACAATTCATTTTATGCCAGAACTGAAATTTTAACCATTGTGCTATATTTTCAGATGATGGACTTTTTTCACCATCTTTTTGTCAGTTGGTTGGATTGCTACAAAATCAGCCATAACATGGTCAGAAAGAGGCAAATGCTGGGTAGTTTGAGGACCACACATGAGAAAAGGCAGCTGACTGAGACTCCCACAAACTACTGTACAGCCAGTTAGCTGTCACTTACTGCTACTCCAGCCTCAGTCATCTGCAAAAGAATGGTGGTTCATTATTGTTAGAGCCAGCCTCTTAAAGACATGGGGGCTCAATTTTCAAAGCCTGGAGGATGACACAAGGTGCCTGCATCAAACATAATTGATGCAAGTGGCACCTTGTGTCAAAAGATGCAGCAATCCCTATTTTTGAACGTGATCTGCATTGAAAAGGGGAGCCATTGTGTCAAAGTTGTACTGTGCCAGCCTTGTGACCCAAACTGGGGTGCACCAGGTTGTATGGGGGGAGGCTTCCACCATGGCAGGATTGCAACATCTTTTTTTCTGCAATGTTACAGGCCCCACCATGGATGCAGCAAGGGGCTCCACTTAGAGCAGCCAGGAGGTGGTCTAAGGGACCTGTGCCAGTGCCACACACTTTGGCAACGGAGGGTACGGTCTGCAAATGGGTTGCCAGAGCAGAAGAGACATGGGGGTGCCATGGGGGAGTTGGGGAGACAGCTGGGCTTGAGAAAGAGTGATGTGGCACCTGGCAGGGGTTCCATTTGCATATTCATACAGCCTATGGGATGGGACTGCCTGGGGGGGCTTCAGGGACAAAAAGTAGCATGGCACTAGATGGGCACAGCCCTGGAAGCTGCCCCCTGGGTGGGTGCCTATAGGGCTGCTGTCAGGGCTGTGCCCACCTGGTGCCATGTCGTTTTCTGTTTCTGGAATCCCCCCAGGTGGTCCCATCCCATTGCCTGTACTGATATTCAAATGGCACCACGCCAGGTGCCACATCACTCCATCTCATTCCCAGCTGCCTCCCCAACTCCCCATATGGCACCCCTTTGCCCCTTCTGCCCCTGGCTCCCACCTGTTCAGCAGATTCACCACCCCCACAACTATCATGGCCCCTCTAGTGTTGCGCTGGGTGGGGGGGGATCCCTGTGGCAATTCCCACAGGTGTGTCATATGTTTGGCACTAGCCTGCAGCTGTAGTAACTCCTGCTTTTTTGGTGCAGGGACCCTCCATTATAAAATTGGGTGCAGGGTCCCTGACACACCCAGAATTTGCCATAGCTCTAGACTGAGGTACCTTGCATTGCTCTAAGGGCTGTTTGAAAATTGAGTCCATGGATCTTTAACTTCCAAAGTTCAAAATGTGTAATTCCAATAGCAGACAGAAGAATTCAATGATACCAGAACTGGCATTAGGTGCACACAGTTACAGTAGCCACTGGGAGCCCTTTACACATAGGCAGCTGTAGCTTGACCCAGGGCAACTTATTACTGCTTGACATGTAGGTGTTTTTATTTTTATTTATTTGATTGACTATGCCCTGTTGCAATAACACACAAGAGCTATTATTAGGCTGGGCAGAAATTTCCAAACCTGCATTATAATGCCATGAGGTTATCAACTGCATCATATCTAAACTATTCAGTGTTAGAAAGTCAGAATGGGTAGAGCCCCCCTCTATTAAAACTTGCTGGAGCCCTCAAAAACTTAAGTCTGCCAATGGCTGACATCAATATGGCCTTATACTCTACATTGAAGCAATGGACGAGTAATAATTTATAGTATATGGTTCAGTGCTGTTGTGTATGAAAATCCATACATTTCCTGATGCTGTTGTGCCGTACAACAGTAGCGATGTCAGACTGCTGCTGAATCACAGTACCTATGTCTCTACTGTGGTTCAATAGCATAAAATCTTGTGTCTATTAAGTTTCCTCATGCTTACCTACACTGCAGATTCCTTTTAATGAAGACAAATATGCAGCATAGTGAAGTGGTTAAGAACATTGAGCTGCAAAGCTGAAGAACTGGGTTTGAATCCCAAAACCAACACTTGCATACTGTATGACCTTGAAAATGTTACTTCCCTGTGTTTACATAATGCACCTGGAAATATGTCTTAGCTCAAGGAGTCTTTCCTGGTCAAAAATTACAACAAAAAAAAAATCTGCAAGATTGTAGACACCCTAATTGAACTGTTTGTAAAAAGATGAACTATTAGGAAGGTTGCCAGCTCATGAAGCTATTACTTAAATCACATGAAATATTTTTAATCGTATCCTGTTGTTCGCTCTGTTTTCTGTTTATTTGACCACAATACAAGACAGAATTATAAACTAGGTAAATGAATCACAACAAACATACACTAAACAAAATAATGTAAGTCTTACCACACACAACAAGGCTGCTATTTCTTTCTCAGGTTAGGATGACACCATAGAGACCTCTCAAACTTCACTCTCAGGGTCTATGATCTCATCTCACCCCTAAATGGAAACACAGCCTTGCATGTATGGTTGCCCATACATTATTCTATATGTCATCAATGGAATCAGGAGTCCATATAATGTCAAATAACTGACAACAAAACAGTAATTGGCAGAGCAGCACATGAGAAGGAAGGAGAGGTTTGTAGAATTTTGGAGTGCTGTGTGCAGTGAAGCTCACCATGGTGAAACCCAATTCTGCAGATTTTTATAGCAGAGTTACTGCAGGAAATGATGCAGTCTCAATGGGAGCTAATCCCTTTTGTCATTCAGGAAACTGACACTGTGCTTCTTCCTGGTCAGCTCCATAGTAGTGTGTGGCAGAGGGGGTACACTGGCATCATGCAGAGAAGCACAGGGTCAGTGATACTGCTCTGTCACAGTGTACTGGTAGCCAGAGTTTGGCTAGTTTTATTCATTCTTGAGCAGCAGGCTGCTGAGACACAGTCCAGTTCCTTACATGCAGTCTCTGTACAATTTGGGCTTCTTTCCAAATAAGAACTGCAAACATTCCTTTAAGGAAATTACATTCAAGACATATAAAAGTAGTCTTAAAAGGCATCACTAAGATGCCTTTTAAAATGCAGATCAAAAAAACACTACTTGATGCATTCTGTAGCAGGCTCCAGCAAAGGAGTCTTACATACTTCAAGTGCAAGATCTATTAATGAGCACCCTGGAGCTTTACTAAGACAAACCGCTAAAGTAGTTAATCAGATATTTGATTTGCATTAGAAAATGGGTAAGGAGATTTCCCAGCCTCTGACTGGCTGAACGTATTGCTAAGGGGTACAAGTATTTGTAGATAGAGACAGGGAAATAACAAGTTCCTGTGCTAGCCTGCCTTTTCACATATGCGCGTTGCGTGTACACACACACACACACACACACACACACACACACACACACACACACACACACTACTGTGCTAAGTAAATTTTCAAAAGCTTTCTGCCACCATTTTTCCCCCAACCTTGCTAAAATTTATCTTGCTACCTCCACTCGCTACCCTGCTTGCAAGTACACATCAAAACCAGTTAAAAGTAAAATTATTTACCTGTTTTTACTGACGTTTTTTATTTTGTGGCAGGTCTCTCCGCCTCCCTCACTCTGCAGCTTGTTACTTGAAAATCCCATGAGCTTTCGCTAGTTATGTGTCAAACTCTAATAAAATGTAACAATTTAATTTAAATTTTGACAAAATAAGATACCTGAGTCTGGTACAAATTATCCAGATGCTCATGTCCACCAGAAATTACCACTGGCCACTAGTATAGTATTTTAGGTGGATACATGGCTGCTAAGATTAGGGTGTCTTGTGTAGTTCATTCCTAATTATGACCATAATAATATTATTAGTGATAGCTGCCAGATATTTGCCTGTATAGCTATCTGACCATTGAAAAATGTTGCTAATTTTTGACACCCGGGGTAGTGCACAGGTCATTTTAAAATTTAAAAACAAAGAAGAAGTATAAAGGAGATATGCTTAGACTAGACCAAACCTTTAACTCATTAGGATGGAACAACTGAACTAACCTCTTGGTGGTGCTGTTGCATATTTCCCACTAGTTAACTTACTACTGGGGCAGACTATGAGGATACATGCTGCTGCTTCTGCTGCAACTACTGCAATGAGAGGTATGATGGTAAAGGTGCCATGGATTTTCCTGTCCGGAAATTTTCTTCTCACAAATGAGGTTTTCCTGTTAGGAAATTATCCTGTAAGGAACAACATTCTCCTCTTAGGAATGATATAGTCATGTCAGGAACCTCCTGGCATGGTTTTAACCTTTTCATCTAAAGAGCTCAGCTTCACTGCTGTGTCAGCTTTGTGGTGTAGCGGAGAGGTCTGCACCCTCATAAACAAGAAGTTGTGGGTTTGAATCCACACATTATCCCTCACTTTTCCTTTCTCATAATTTTACTTGAGTGGTGATCTATGGTGGAATGGTGTTGGAAGAGTAAATCTATATGGAAAAAAGGGACTTACATTGCAGAAACACTAAGTGCAACAAGTGGGACACCACAGGTGTCCTGATAGGACAACTCCCTGACAGGAAAATCCCATGGCACCTTTACCAGGCTTGCTCAATGAGACAGCTTTGGTGGACTAAAAACATTTTATGTTATCTTGTTATAGAATGTTTATACATGACATATTTTATGAAGGATGCTGAGGTGGAGGAAAACAAAAAAAAACAGAGGTCAGTTTTTAAAGGGAAGTGTTTCTTTTCAGTTTCTTTGAAAGTGTTTTGTTTCTATTTGGATCATGGAGGCTTACTGAAAAGTTATCATTATTTTGTTTAGGAACTGGATGGTTAATTTATAGTTTATAGTTTTATGTTTGTTAAGTATTTCTGTATTGTCTGTTTTAAAAGGCCTCTCCATGCACAGTATATGAAGGCCAATAAACTGTCTGAAAAATTATGATGGAGTGAAACAAAGTCATTTTTAAAATTAGTTCTATTTTTATTACGTCTGTATTGTTTGGGGTTCTTGGGGAGGGTATGTTTTTCAAGAGTCAAATAAACAAAATTAACCCTCATTTATTAATATACATGCCATGTTTCTTTTTGTTAAGCTGATAGGTACATAAGAGGTACCTGACAGACTAATCTTATATACCAGTAAACTATCTCTTTAAGATATTACCCTACAGGCTGGGCCAGTACGCAGAGGGCTTAGGTGCTGCCAAGTGCCTTATCTCAAGCAATGCTGGCAACCCAAGTTTGGGAATGAGTTTTGGTTGCTAGGGGTTGGTGGGGGGAGAGACCGGGAGTGGATGAAGCAGCTGCCCAGTCACTTTGTTCTCCTGGATAGGGATGGCAGGTTGACATGGCCTTGTTGACATGCCAGTTGAGGACACCTGATCCTTTGAGTGTACCATAGCCGCATGTGTGGGATGCAAAATCGTTCTCATCTATTGTCCACCAGGTGGCAAGAGTCAGTTTTTGCAGGAAGTCACGGACGTCGTCATCGACATGGTGTTGAACTCCCCCAGGCTGATGGCACTGGGGGATTTCAATGCCTGGATTGACAATGAACTCTCGCAGTTTGGACAAGACTTCCTCTGACTTATGAGCTCTTTGGGCTTCACACCGATAGTTTCCTCTGTGACTCATAATCACGGTCACTCATTGGACCTGGTCTTCCTCTTGGGGTTGGAGGCCTCGGATTTGAGGGTGGAACCTCTCAGATTGTCTGACCATCATGTCATCAGGTTAAATTTCTTGGCTCCCCCCTGTAGGCCTGCCTCTATGGAAATGGCCTGATACCACCCTTTATGGGGTTTAACCCCTGATGGCCTTCTGGCAGTGTTGGGCCTATTGGGAATTCTGGATGTAAGCGAGGGTCTGGAGAACCTACTCCAGACTTTTAATCAGGCAGTGGAGAGAGCTCTGGATTCACTCACTTCTTTCTGTGTTTGTACGCTCACTTTCTGCCCTCAGTCCCCATGGTTTGACGGGACCTCGAGGAGGATGAAGGGGATGGGGAAAAGGCTAGATCGGGTTTGGCATAGATCCAGCTTAGATGCCGACAAGCTTAGACTGATGGAACATTATAGACTCTATCAGTCATCAATCTCCCATAAGAAGGCAGAATTCCTGTCCAGGGAGATGGTTACTGCACAGGACTGACCAGCTCAGCTATTTCGAACCATGGACAGACTGTGCAATCCAGCCTGTCTTTGAGTCCAGAAAGCCTTGTCATGAGTGGACTGTGATGAGTTTGTGTGCTTCTTTGCTGATAAGGTTGCCAACATCAGGTTGGAGATTCGCTTATCACACCCTATGGGGATTACTGGTGGTCGGAATGAGGTCACAACTCCGCCGTTTTGCTGGGACGATTTTGATCGACTGGTGATCGAGGATATCATGCGGCTTCTCCGGAGTATGTGCAAAACTTACTGTAGCTTAGATCAGGGCCCTACTTACCTTTTAATGGGGTGCGTAAATGTGATCGGCCCAGTTCTCGCAGAATTAATCTGGTGCTCATTGGAGTTGGGGGAGTTATACAGTTCCCTGAAGGAGGCTGTGGCTACCCCCCTTTGCAAGATAACATCTCTTGACCCAGATTCTCCTGCAAACTACAGACCAATCTCTAACCTTCCCTTTATAGGGAAGGTTATTGAGAAAGTTGTTGCACAACAATTGGAGAACCATCTTACCATCCATGCTATCTACAATCCCCTCCAGTCTGGTTTTCATGAGACACAGTACTGAAACTGCTTTGGTTCAGGTACTCGATGATCTCCTGATGGCCAGAGATCAGAAGCGACACTCCATCTTGGTCCTCCTGGATCTCTCTTCAGCTTTTGACACTGTGGACCATGGGGTACTTCTTAATCACCTGCAGTTAATCTGTGGCCTGTCTGGTACAGTCCTCAGATGGTTCCATTCTTTCCTCACTGGCAGGTTGCAGAAAGTAGTAGCAGGGATTTTTTCCCTCTGAAGCATACTCCCTGCCATGTGGGGTTCCGCAGGGCTCAGTGTTGTCCCCTATGTTGTTTGTGGTGTATATGCTTCCATTAGGAGACATTGTAAGATGGTAGCAAAATGGTCAGAAGAGTGGCAACTGGGGTTTAATGCAAAAAAGTGCAAGATCATGCACATAGGGAAGAGAAACCCTGAAGTCACCTATAGGCTGGGAGGGGAGTTGCTGGTCATCACAAGGGAAGAAAGCGACTTGGGCATCATCATCACCGATGACCTGAAGTCATCCAAGCACACCACTAAAGCAGTAGGTAAGGCTAGGGAGATGTTAGGGTGAATTAGTAGGGTTATCACAAGTCAGAAGAGGGAGGTAATAATCCCTCTTTATAAGACACTGGTTAAGCCCCATCTGGAGTACTGTGTGCAGTACTGGAGGCCACATCTTCACAAGGAAATTAACCAAATTGAGGCAGTCCAGAGAAGGACGATCAAAATGGTGCAGGGACTGCATCAGAAAACATATGAGGAGAGATTAACAGAGCTCAACATGTGTACCCTAAAGCAAAGGAAGGAGAGAGGTGATATGATCGAAAACATTCAAATACCTTAAGGGCATTAACAAGGTGAAAGAGTCCAACATGTTTCAATATAAGAAAAATAGCAGGACAAGAGGACACAGTATGAGATTAGAGGGAGGCCGATTAAGGGTTAATGTGAGGAAGTTTTTTTCCACAGAAAGAGTGGTGGATGCATGGAATGGCCTACCTCAGGAAGTGGTAGATTTGAATACAGTGCAGAGCTTCAAACAGGCATGGGATAGGCATAAGGGAGCAATACAGATGAGTATGATTAGATAGACCATTGACAGAGCAAAGGCCGATGGCACATTTATAAGGTAGAAAAAGAAATGAGCAGACTGGATGGGTCTTGCAGTCCTTATGTGCTGTCAACTTCTATGCTGTGATGACCAGTTACTTTAGGGGTAAAAAGATATTATCCCCCCACCAGAACTGTATCTATTTCACTAGTTCATGTGATCAGCAGGTCCAACTTATTCTTTCTCCACACTGTATACAGCGGAACGGTAGCGGTTTTAAAATTGGTTTGGGACTTACCGTTGCCATCCATCTACATTGTCATGGAACTGTTTCTTAAAAGGTTCACTTCACATCCTCACTGCAGCACAGTTCCTCTGCTCAATGCGAGTGCTGGTAATTGCATCAGAGTCCAAACTCGGGAACTATCCCATAATGCCTTGTGGGACCTCATGACGTTGAGACACCTCCCATCATGCTTCAGGTTGTATCCATGTAAACAATACACCAAGCATGATGGAGGTGGTGGATTTAAGCAGCTGTTTAGTCTTGTTGCTCTTGTTTCATTTTGTCACTAGGCAGCAGGCTATGATGAAGGCACAAAGAATTCAGTGGCACAGCAGGTTGATTAAAGCAAAGCAAGTGCTGGCAACTAGGAGGCAGTCATTGCAGAGGATTACTGCACTGCTGAACTTCATAGGTACAAGATATGCTGCTGAAGGAGTACCTCATTCTGTTTGGAGCCACCCCAGGTCAACCAGCTGGTGGGACAGCATTGTCCTCTGCTCATGGACAGAAGATCAGTGGCTTGCTAATTTCCAGATGTCCAGAAATACCTACCATGCACTGTGTACTGAGTTGTAGCCTTAACATTTTGCATAGATACCCAACTCTGGAAAGCAGTACCAGTCCCCAAAGGAGTGGCAATAACATTGTGGTTCCTGGCTACAAATATAGAGTATCGAACATTGGGGCACCTATTTGGTGTGGGCAGATCTACAGCTGGGGAAATAGTTGTGGAGGTGTGTAAAGCCATTGTATATGTGCTGCTCCCTAAAGTAATTAGAATCTATAATGTGGCAGCTGTCATACAGGGCTTCAAGCGAGAGTGGGGTTTCCCAAACTGCAGGGGTGGGGGGCAGTGGACGGTTCCGAGTCCCCCATCATATCACCACCTGGGAATGCCACTGAATATTTTAGCCACAAGTCATTCTACTCTGTGGTGTTGCAGGCACTGGTGGACCATAAATTTCATTTTATACTGTAGATGTGAATCTTGGTTGGCCGGGGAAGGTACACAATGCCCGGGTGTTCAGGAACAGCAAGCTTTTCCACATGGGGCAGACTGGCAAGCTATTCCCAGGTATGAATCATGAAATTGGTGGAGTGAGTGTACCAGTGGTTATTTTTGGTGACCCTGCCTACCCCCTCCTCCCTTGGCTGACAAAGCCATATAGTGACTATACTGTGGCTGCCAAGCATACTTTCAACTACAGATTAAGCCATGCACGCATGGTAGTTGAGTGTGCATTTGGTCACCTGAAAGGCAGGTAGAGGTGTCTCCTGAAGCGCAATGACTTCAGTATTTGTAATGTGCCATACATCATCGGTGCCTGCTGTGCACTACACAACCTATGCGAAGATAAGTCTGAAGTACTCCTTGATTCATGCGTCACAGACAGTGAGAATGCACAGTTCCCACAGCCATGTGACATGACTGTGTGCCCACTGATTAAGTACTGTTAGCATAACATTTTTAAGATTCAGCACTTACAGTCATTGTATGGTACTGCATGCATTGCAGGCCATAGAAACAGAACTGTACTGTTATTTAAAATATGTTTAAAATGTGTTACACTACGTCATTATGTACTCGAGGCCTAGAGCATCAAATATCTAAAGTTCACTTTTTTTGCTGAGTTTAACATCTTGTATTTCATAACATTAGATTGTATATAACACTCACTAACCCAACACAGTTATCAACCTGTTTAGTGTCATGTATTGACAATGGTATGGTACTAAAAACTGATTGTCCACAAAAGATGGCAGACATTTAATAAATGATTAACATGTGTGTAACATTCTGTAGAAATTTATGGAAATGTTTATAACAATATTAGTACAAACTTTTAAGAATGCAACAGCATTTCTTTTTTCATGTCTTTTACATTTTGTAAACCACTGATGTCTTTGTTCTTATGGACTGGGGTATGGCATGGGTATCACTTATGAATAAATTCAGTTCATTCACTTGATGTTTGCATTACCATTTTATTTAAAACTGTGGTGCATCCATCTACACAAACACCAGTCAATGGCTTTATCTTTCATTTTTGAGAGAAGGCCTCTTCTATCAGTAGTGTCAGTATTGCGCTGCTAATGTCATATATGCATGTCACTATGTAGTGACACCATACCAAAGCTTTATGACAAGTCATAGCAATAATGGCCATTCCATCTACAAGGAGGTCCAAATATAGTCCTCATTCAATATATCCTGCACATAGGATGGTGGAAATATCTGTGGTTTACTGCTAGATGGCTGCATCATGCTGTCCACAGTTTGAGAACTAAAGGTCATAGGTATTCTGGATGTCTGGTGTCAGTTACCAGTACTGTAAGCAGGCATCATGTAGGTCTGAACAGTGATACTGATGCTGGGTGCTCCAGCATGGACACCGGCTTGAAAGTGGCCTACAGTCCCATGTATCAGGTTACCCTGTGATGTGCTAGCCCTGCTTGCACCCCCGAAGGGAACTGAGTGCTGCTGGTGACATGCAGGGGCATGAGTAATGTTTCCCTGTGATGAACTGGCAATGATTGTACCAATAATGGGACTGTGTGTTGCTGTTGGCATGCATGTGCATGTGTCATGTTCCCCTGCAATGTAATAGCGATGCCAGGAACAGCAATGTGTACAGCCTGCAGTTGGCGACCTGCATGACCTTGCGTCAGGCTGGTCTGGGATGTATCAGTTATGTTGGTGCCTGATACTGTCACATTCATGGGTGGTGCAGTGGCAGTATTTGGCATCACTGATTGAAGGCCTGCAGTAGACTGTGGAAATTGTAATGACATAATGTGTAACATATTATTAAAAAAAACAGCATTTTGATCAGCCTCATATTTTCTAAGCCTTTCCTCCATTTCCCTCTCCTCCTGCACCCTCTTCCTCTCCATCTCAACAAGTTCCCTGTGTTGTTCCTTCATAATTTTCCTTGTCAGCTCGAACACTACCTCCATCAGATCCTGCAGCCTGTTACTCTTCTTCTGTTTGTGCAGTTTCTGCAGCGGTTCAGCTGGATGTTTCGGTGCTGTTCCACAGGTTCCTGAGGTGCTTGATGCTCCACTGATGGAAGATACATCAGATGCTGCAACCCCACTATCATCACAGGTTCCAGACGAGCAGTCCACTGTGGTGGTGTCAGTGTCCAGTGATGTATCCTCTGATGGCTCTGCATCTACATAACAAACAAACACTGCTGTAAGCACAATACAAAGAGATATACAGCAACAGGAAAATAAAAACTACAACAGGTGGGAAACACTACCTGATTCAACTATGTCATGCACAGGGTAGTCATCAGCCTCTTCATCATCTTCTGGTCTGTCATCATCCTCCCCTATTGTGCTGCTTTCCAGAACAAACAGTGGCTCCAATGTCGACTTAGTGCCAAGTATCTGATCAAGTTGGTCATAAAAGGGACAGATGATCCAGCCACTCCAGACCTGTTGTTCCTATCCCTTGTTTTGTGGTACTTTACTTTCAATTGTTTTATTTTGTCTCTGCATTGTTTTGCTGATTGCTCAAACCCATGATCACTCAAATAATCAGACACTTTTTGGTGTACACAAGTGTTTTTTCTGTATGCAGCAGGCTCCTCCTGCACACATTCTTGTGACCAGTACTCTATGAGATACAGTATTTGGTCACCTCATCCGACCAGGGCATGCTGTGGTCACTCATTTTAACTGCCCTGAATGAACTTTGTGCAGATAAGCTGGAGACAACAGAAAATATTACACAGTACATGCAGCACTTCTTCCTGACAGCAGCTGTGTGGCATGAGAAACTCACCTAGAGCGTTTTGGGATGCCGCCGCACAGCATCATGGAGCTCTGGAGGTCCTACAACCATAGAAGTGTTACTGTCTTGCATCCACATGTGTAAGCCAACTGTTTTAAATTCCATAACATTTCTGCTACTGACCTAATCAGTTTTGAGATCACTTGACAAACTGTTACCAGTGTGGATGCGAACCGTTTTTGTGGTTAACAGTAATGGTCTACCTGACTGGTAATGGTTTGCAGGGCTCAGTGTGGACAGGGCCTTAGAGTGCCGTGGCATGGGGGATCAAAAACCCTTCATATCAAACAAGGATCTAGAACAGACTGTTCAAACCCAGCAATCCATGGAATATTTCAATAATAGTCTCAAGTTCACAAATTTTGAAATCCACTATTGTGATTGATAAATCAGGATTGGCAAAGTCCAGGTGCTCTTCACGTTGTGTCATGAGAGAAAACTCTTTCCTTACTTGCAAACTCCTCTTGGATCCAGCTGATCAGCTTCTCAGATTAAGATGGGTTCCCAAACAAAAACTCTTACTCCCATGGCAGACTCAGAGCTTAGCTGGAAAATACATTTTATTGCTGACCCACAGTTCCCTAACAGCCAGTCTAATGCCATAAAAAGTGTTTCTTCTTTCCCACATTGTACTGCATAGGTCTGAGAATAGATACAAAGTACAGATGGCCCTTAAGTAGTGCTACAGTCAAAAGTCTATCCCTCTCCCAGGGTTCTGAGGTAGCAAGCATTATGATTCAGGGAGTGCTCATTGAGTCTGATTGCTGATGGAGTGTAATGCAGAAGATCTTCAGAAACACTGGATGTCAGGAATATAATGTGTTTTTCGGCTGAGGTGATGAAGATTCATAGCCTTCACTGTGTTTTATGGTTGTTCAGGATGCTTAACAGCCCTGCAGTCACTGTCAGAGCCAGATTCATGGTCATATCTGCTTTGGTTTTTTAGTGAGCCACAAACTAAATGACTCTATCTTCTTCTCCAACACCCAGCTCAGGAGTAGATGCTCCAGGATATTGTTTTCAGGGGTACTGGCAAGGCATGCTACACATAGGTCAGAGAAGCAGAGATAGATTAGAGATATGAATGTATGACGATAGATGGGAAGATGAGAAATATCTCATTTTCATAGGCATTTGAGTATTATTTTAGGAAGATGAATCCTGCTGAACATTAGACAGGATGCCTACATTTTAAACACAGGAACCAGTACATTTTGTCTAAATGAACAGACAAAGGAATTGAACCTAGCAAGTGCAGAAGGAGAATCAGGAATACCGTGTATGGAAGTTAGCTGTTGTGAAAGATCACTTAGCTAGAACTACAGTATCTCAAGATAAAGTGTTTGCCCTCAAACGGGCAAAGGATATGCACCTGTCATAGCAGAAGCAGACATCCAGGAAAGGAACAGCAGCAAGTGAAGAGGTGACTTCTATCTCAGTGGAAGGGAAGTAAATGCAAATCTAGGAGCTTTCATTATTACTTCTTTGCATTGATATTGCACTGGGGAAAGGAGGAGTAGGAGTTTGAAGAAGGTTGCTTCTTAAAGTCTCTTTCTGAGTGTGGATAGGAAGGATAGGAATATAAAAGCTGTTGCTCAATATATCTAAATGTGTGCAACAAAGGAGGTAAGGGAAATAAAGAAAATGTTTTGCACTGATAGAGGGGGAGAGGGGAGACATGGGGGAGTGTTTGGTATCCTACATCTGGAAGGGTGGGGGGTTGCTGGTGGGCAATGACAGCAATGGGTAGGGTGGTAGGCTGCAACAACTGCAGTGCACCAATCTTTCTAAAAATTGCCTGGAGTGTGGGAGGATGTTTAGTGTGCAACCACATAGAAAAACTTAGAAAGGAGATTGAGGGTCTGCAGGAAGAACTACAACAGGCAAGGCAGATTGGGGGTGGGTTTAGCCCAATACTGGAAGGAGGAAGAAGGGGAGATGAGGAAGGGTGATTTAAGCCAACAGTGGTGAGGAGAGGGTCAGAAGAAGGGAAGCAGAGACATAGGGGCCCAGGCCAGGAAGAACAATTGCTGGGGAAACCAGGTCAGGAGACAAAGACAAATGGAAGGAGGAGATAGGAACTTGTGAGAGGAGGTGAAAAAGTCATGGAGTGGAAAGGAGAGAACAGATTACTATGAAGAGAGAGGGAGCGGGCATTTGTGAAGGGTCTTCAGAAAATAGTTTTGCACTGCTAGAGAGGAAGAAAGTGGAGGAGGGAAATGATGAAATTAGAGGAGTAATTGATAAATGCCTGGACCAAACTGGAGAAGGGGGAAATTCTGCTGGGAGAATTGCAACGGGGGTAAAAGGGGGAAATAATGTGCAGGAGGAAGAAGAGGAGCTGGAAATGAGAGAGGGAGATGAATGGAAGCAAGCAGGGAGCAAGAGGTGTAGAATCTTACTGCTGGGGGACTCAATACTAAGAGGGTCAGGTGGGGTAGCAAGGGGAGAAGGCATAGTCGCATTTGGGTGGAGGCCATGCCAGAATGACAGCGGAAAGGGTGGGACAATCTGTTCTGAAATATGCTAGAAGGGGTAGGGAAAGCTCATTTAATTATACATCTTGGGACAAATGACCTGGCTGACAAGACAGTAGATATAGTCCAGAGGAGGTTTGAGGAACTAGCACAATTATGTGAGGGGCAGGAAGATCAGTAACTTTCAGAGATACTCGGTGCCAAAGGCAAGCACAACAAGAAAGCTGAGAATAGAGGAATTTAATGGATGGCTAAGAACCTGGTGTGTTGTGCTAAAGGGTATGGGCTGTTGGGTGGTGGAGAGGGACCTGGAGGACAGTAGTCTCTATGCCAAGGACAGACTACACTTGATAGAGGAGGGAAAGAAAGTGTTGAAACAGAGGATGAAGGAGTACATAGAGAAAGTTGGGAATTTAAACTAGGAGTGGGGGGTGGCAGTTGGGGAAGAGATATGCAGAGACCACAGGTTGGGAAACCATATGAGCTTACCCCCATAACAGTGACAAAGGACAAATGGCAAGTACTATTGGTGATGCCAGGAAAGGAGGGCAGGATGGAAGGGGGGAGGGTGGAAGGTGGTTACCCTTAATGCTAGGAGCCTTGGGAGGAAAACTGGAGAGTTACAGGTTCTCATGGCAGAGGAGAGGTGGACATTGCAGCCATCACAGAAACATGGGCCACCCAATACAATGACTGGGACCTGTCTGTACCAGGTACAGGTTATTTCGTAGGGACAGGTGATTGGGAAAGGAGGGGGGTGGCACTATATGTGAAGGAAGGACTGAAGTGTAGAAGGGAGGAAGGGGAGCGTGGTAGTACGGAGTCACTTTGGATGCAAATCCAGGATTCCAAGAATAGGATTCTTAGAATGGGAGTGGTGTACAGGCCATCATCTCAGATGGAGGAGTTAGACAGGAAACTTGCAGGACAGATCAGGAGGACCTGCGGGAAGGGTAGTGTGGTGATTGTGGGGGACTTCAACATGCCAGGAGTGGACTGGAGCACTCCAACAACCAGGAACAGAAGGGATCAGGTACTGCTGGATGCCTTCCAGGACAGCTTCCTGCTGCAAATGGTCAGTGAACCAACCAGGTTAGGGAATACCCTTGACCTTGTGCTGGCAAATGGGGACTTTGTGAGAGAACTTACAGTGGAGGAACCACTGTCAGGAAATGACCACCACTCAGTATGGCTCACATTGGATATGGGCAAGGAAGGAGTGGAATCTGGCACAAGAGTGCTGGACTTCAGAAGGGCCAACTTTGGGAGGATGTGGGAAGTGGTAAAAGGGTACCTGACCAGAATTCAATCTAGTATGGACACTAACCAGAGGTGGGAGCTCATAAAGCTGGGGATAGTGGAGGCAACCAAAACCTGCTGCAAAGCCCAGAGCAAAAAGGCTAGGGCTAAGAAACCAAGCTGGTTGAGCAAGGAAGTCATGGAAAAGGTAAGAAGGAAAAGAGCTGCCTTTAGGAAGTACAAGAAAACAGGGAGGGGGGAGGACAAGTAGGAGTACTTGACAGAATCGAAGGAGATAACAAGGGCCGTAAGGGTAGCCAAAGCATCTACGGAACTCAGGCTGGCACAAGGCACTAATAAGGGGGAGAAGGACTTCTTTAAGTACATCAGGGAGAAAAGGAGCTGTAAGGACCACATAGTAAGGATTAGGAAGGAGGGAGGTTGGGTGGAAGCAGGGTACGATAAGGCAGAAGCACTAAATGAGTACTTCTGCTCAGTATTTACTAAAGAGAAGAGGGGGGTGACACCCAAGGTGGGAGAAATGGCAGAAGCAGGGGGAAGTGGTGACAGATGGGGAAATCATGGAGGGCAGAGTTCGAGAGGGTTTGAAGGCACTGAGGGTGGACAAGGCACCAGGCCCAGATGGCATCCACCCCAGAGTACGGAAGGAGCTGGCAGAGGTCCTTGCAGGACCTTTGGCAGACCCATTTAATGCCTCACTACATTCAGGGTGTGTACCTCAGGACTGGAGGATGGCTCATGTGGTGCCCCTCCACAAGAGTGGCCCCAAGGATGAACCGGGAAACTACAGACCAGTAAGCCTCACATCCATCATGAGTAAGCTAATGGAGACTATCCTGAAGGAGAGGCTGGTGGCCCTCCTAGAGGCCAAAGGACTACAGGACAGCAGACAGCATGGCTTCATACATGGCAGATCCTGCCAAACCAACCTAGTGGAGTTCTATGACTAGGTAACTAGGCAACTGGACAGGGGCCATGCAGTGGATGTCCTGTATCTGGACTTTAGTAAGGCATTCGACTAGGTGCCGCATGGAAGGCTGGGAAGAAAGTTAGTAGGCACAGGGGTGGGTGCAAAGCTGGTGAGATGGGTAGGAAACTGGCTTCAGAGAAGGCAACAGAGGGTAGTGGTGGGTAGGGAGCTCTCACACCCAAGGGCAGTGATGAGCAGTGTTCCACAGGGCTCGGTGTTGGGACCAGTGTTGTTTGGGACATTCATTGCAGACATATCATGGGACATCAAGAGCAAGATCAGTCTGTTTGCTGATGATACCAAGGTAGGCACGGTGGTGGATGACCTAGGGGGATGGCAGGGGTTGCAGGATGATCTGGCAAAGCTTGGAACATGGTAAGACACCTGGCAACTGGGGTTTAATGCCAAAAGTGCAAGGTGCTGCATTTTGGGATGAAGAACCCAAGGAGGAGTTACCAGGTGGGGGGAGTGCAGCTAGCCCAGACAGAGGAGGAGAAGGATCTGGGTGTGCTCATTACAGGGTCAATGAATGCAGCTGCAAAGGCCAACAAAATGCTGGGTTGTATTGCAAGGGGTATATCCTCGAGGAGGAAGGAGGTGATTCTGCCACTGTATAGGTCATTAGTTAGACCACACCTGGAGTACTGCGTGCAGTACTGGCACCCATATCTGAAGAGGGACATCAAGTTACTGGAGGCGGTGCAGCGTAGGGTGACAAAGATGATCAAGGGGCTGGGGGACTTATCATATGAGAGGAGGTTGAAGGAGTTGAATATGTACTCACTAGAGGAGAGGAGCGACAGGGGTGACATGATTGAAACCTTTAAATACATGAAAGGAATAAACAAGATGGGTACAGAGGGGCTGTTCAAAGTAAAGGAGGAGAGGGCCACCAGTGACCATGATATGAGACTGGAGGGAGGAAGGTTCAGGAGGGAGATGAGGTGACACTTTTTTACAGAGAGGGTGGTGGCTGGGTAGAATGCGTTACCTGCAGAAGTGGTATGCAGTAGAACAGTGGACTGCTTCAAAAGGGGATGGGACAGGACAAGAGGGAGGGTTAATGAGGGAAGGGTGGAAGGGAGGGGCAGCTGTAGAATAAGGGGTGCTAGCTGCACATTCAAGCAGCCTTGATAGACCTCTAGGCCTTTATCTGCTGGCAAATTTTGTATGTTCGTATGTTCATATGTCTAGAAAATTAAGTAATATAACACCAGATATCATTAAAATTAAAATGAGCTGTAATGAAGCTAACTGAGCACAACCCAGTCTCATACAATCTTTGCTAGGTGAGATATTTCTTTGGTCACAAGTAGTGTTGTGGCCTATCATACTTTCACACCAGACTCAGATCTATCTAGTGGTAAGTACAGGATATCATTTAAATTTAATTTCATGTGTAATTCTAAGACTAACCAACTTATGGCAGCTAGATGTGTTAGCTACATACTTTTGATATATTAGGTTCTTTACAGACAAAATTAGTTAGTTGCCGTATTGGTTCTTGTAAGAACAGATCCAGAAACAAATGGTTTGATATATTTTATTGGACCAACATAGATGTAACAAAAGAAAACATTGCTTAAGCTTTCAAACCAACCAAGTCCTTCCTCGGAAGCTTATGATAGTTGTTTGGAAATTTCATTCTATTAACACCCAGATCATACATAAAAAAACCCAGAAAGAATTCTCTTTGGTTTAAAATACTTTTTTTTAAATAACTGTGGTTTAAATGCAAGGAAGCAGTTTATGTCAGCTGGCATCTGTGAAGCACTCCAAGGTCAAATGTCAACAGAGGCAGATAAGAGGAATCCTTCGAGAGGCCAGACAGTTTCACTTACAAATGAATGAGTGATTGTATTATGTGAATACACTCTTAATTAAATGCAATACCTGTAGACTTAATACCCACTTAAGTACATGTTAAAAATGTGAAAGTATTCCAAGTAAAAATATAAAATAATACATGTTTAATCTATGGTAATAGGTAGGTAAAAGAAAAGTTTCCCCTAGAGTGAACAAACTGTTTCACACATTCATACAGTATTAAACCTATCTGGAGACAATTTAACAACCATATACTCAACCAGGTAATACATTCCATAAATATTAAAACCTTAAGTGCTGTAACAAGATTTTTTACAAGAAATATCCATTGTCAAAATTAGAGCCCAATAAGAAAAACTACCAATGGCCCTCTAGTAAATGAGATGATGTATCCTAATATGCTTAGTGTTAAATAATTTGTGTATTGTGTAGTTACACACAATTTGCATGAAGTAACTACACTATAACTGCACAGTAATTACTGTGTAGATACATGTAATTACTCTGTAGTTGTTAACTAGATTCACATGTGCATGTTGTATAGTTACAGAACTTGCACACATGTGCAGCTACTACTTTCTCCCTTTCAGCACAAATCAAGTTATTCTGACAAGTGTAACTACACATGTAATAACTGTTGTAAAGTGCAACAAAAAATATATTGTGCAGCTACCACTCTGTCTCTTCTGACATTATGTTATTTGTTCATATAAGGGCAACTACTGCACCACCATCTGTGATATAAGCTTTATTGAGTGCAGCAATCCAACAGCATACAGGTCAGGAACTGAATCCTTGATCAGTTTCAGGATTCAATATCTGACCTGTATGCTGTTGACTTGCTGCAATCAATAAAGCATATATCACAAGCAGTGGTGTGGTCTTTTGTTGTTTGATTTGATTTTTTGGGACCTGCACATCACAGCAGTGGAGCAGAATTTGTTGCCTTTTATGTGTCAAATGTGCATTCCCAGACCTGATGATCAATAGCAGCCATCCAACTAACAAATCAGTCCTTTATGAACTTACTGTTTACTAAACATGCAATCTAATTTTGGACCCTATTCACACAGGTGGCAGGGGATGTGTCAAATGTGAATTCCCAGGCCTGGTGACCAATAGTAGCCATACAACCAGGGGCAGACTGGATCCTGCACTGTGTGTAGAGTGGGGAGTTGTGGGTTATGGGTGGTCTTCCCATTACTGCTGTTTTCCAGTAAGGGGACCTACTGGTCTGCTTATGTTTATTGCCTTGCCTCAGCCCTCATGGTATAGTCAGAGGGCTGGGGTAGCTTGATGTGATGGATGGTGCTATTGCAGCCACACCATTCAGCCAGTGGGATGTGCATGTAATGACTAAGGTAGGGTCCCTGCCTGTGTATACAGCACCACATACCGTCACTCCACACAGCCAATCAGTGATAAAGCATGGCATGTAGCCATGCCCCAGCCCCAAGCAGCCACCTGGGCAGTAGCAGGACAGGAGTGTGGGTGTAGAAGAGGGGTTGGTCAATGCCACAGAAGCAGCACATTTCTCAGTAAGTAAAGCACTATTACAAGCCAGTAAGTAATTATGTAACTGATTTTTATTGTGTAAGTAAATAATGTAGTTGTATAGCAATTAACCATATTAGATTGTGTGTTTAATAAGCAGTAAGTACATGAGGGAATGATTTCTGAAGGAAAACATACATCAGTACTACAACACTGACATTCAGTGTAAGTGTAGAGTAGTTACACCCTTCTTCTGCTTTATTTTAAGTGTCAGTTTCTGTGTACTTACTTTACAAATACATGTTAGTTAGGAATTAACTGTGGAAACAATGCCACAGAAGCAGTACATTCCTTAGTAACTACAGCAATGTTACACCCTTCTTCTTACACTTTAAGTGTCAGTTTCTGCATACTTACTTTGTAAGTACATACTAGTTAGGCATTAACTGTGGAAACAATGCCACAGAAGCAGCACATTCCTTATAAATACAACACTGTTGCGCCCTTCTTCTTACACTTTATTTTAAATGTCAGTTTCTGTGTACTTACTTTGTAAGTACATACTAATTAGGCATTAAATATGGAAACAATGTCACAGAAGTAGCATGTTCCTTAGTAACTACAGCACTGATAAAAGCCATGATGTAAATTAATGATTTTTTTAATGTATAGCAATTTACAATATTAGATTGCTTGCTTATTTTTAGGTTTTTTTTTTTTGTTACACAGTGTTTATTTATTTTATTTAGTTTTTGTTGACCGGGTAAGTGCACTAGACAAATTCTGCCTATTTTCAGGCACGACCCGGGGGAGGGGGATACAAATGAATGCCAACTGACCTTGAACCAGATTAAGCTGTTGGTGGTATTTTTTTTCTAGTGAATGAGGGAAATTTGGCCTGGACACCGGGGAAATTCCCCTACTCTGCTGTGCATTGCTGCCAGCATAGGGTGCTGTTCGCAGCCGGTTGGGCTGCTCAGTGTGCTTTCTGTTCATGATGGAGGAGGCGGTTGTAGGTTTCGGCTCCTCTGAGCCTGCTATGGAGACCATGGCCAAACTGGACGCTGCTCTGCAGGATAACGCTACTTGCTTACTGGAGACCCTTCCGACTGTTCCTCAGTCTGTTTTGGTGGACACTCTGGATTCTTCTGTTACGATAGCGGGAGGCTTGGTGGCTTCCTCAAGTTTGTCCGCGGAATCATTGTTGCAGCAGTCAGCTGCTCCTCGGGAGGACAGATGTTGTTCTGTGCAGGAACTGTCTCAGGATCTTCATGCAGTGGGACTTTCGGATTCTGATTCTGTGGCTCTACAGGATGTCAGTTTTGTGGATCACCCTGCGTCTTCGAGTACCTCACAGGCTGTTAGGCTACAGTTTGGACTACCTCAAAGAAAACTGTCTTACCCCACTATGGACTGGTCGGCTGATGCGGTTTTGAGCGACTCAGGTTGGATCCAGACTACTACTGGACAATGAATTCCTAACCCTGAATGGAAGGACCCTCCGATGACTTCTTCTGCTTCCTCGTTGTATGCCACCATTGCTACTACCCTGAGCTCAGGTATGGACTGCCGTGAAAGTTCTGGGGCCCCTATTAATGCTGCACAGCATTTAGAAAAACGTTCTTTGGCCTCTTCGAGGCCAAAGGCATTGGTTAATCTCACTGAAACTGTCTCTGCTTTACAGAAGGGGTCTGCTTCTAATTCTTTACCTATTGTGCCAGGCCTCTCTAATCCTAGAGTTCCAATGTCTGAATTGTTTAAAAATAAATTAGAGCAGGCCCCAAGAAGGAATGCGGTTAGACTGCGATACCGGGGTGGGTTGCAGGTTCACCCTGATAGATATTATGTTGCTAACACTTTATTGAAGGGTTCAATTAATTTTTTTCCTGCTGATATTTTTGCCTTAATACATGTTTCTGGAGAGGACTCTTTTGACGTCAGCTTTAAAACTTCTCATAATTTGGAGAAATTTTGGGATAAATACTCCACACTTAAGTCCACCCCTCTTTGGGTCCTCTTTTATGTCCTCCCTCTTACGAAACCCCAAATTAGACACATTACTATCATGTTTCGAAATGAAGGGGTTAATGTTGGTAATATATATCACTGGCTTCAAAAGAGGTGCGATATTTTAGGTCCTCCTGAGGCTGTCTTGGATTTAGAAGGGATCTGGATGGGTAGCAGGAAGTTTAAAGTTAAACTGTTTCAAGTTAATGGTGAAGTTGTGCATTTACCAAACAGTTTATTTTTGGGGAAGGATAGAGGGGTTTGTTTTTATGGGGGTCAGCCTCGTGTGTGTTATAAATGTGGGGCTAAAACCCATATTAGCAGTTCATGTGATCTGTTGAAGTGTGCCCTCTGTGGGGGGTATGGGCATTCGGTGGATATATGTGTCAATATTTTTCAATGTAACTTGTGCGATGAAAAGGGCCATGCCTTTCACCAATGCCCTTGGGCTATGCACAATAAGTCAGGAGGTTGGGATCAAGAAGATTTAGTCCACAAAGCTCAGGCCAGCAGGTATGATGGTGCCCCCACCAACCCCTCTACGGTAGGTGAGGATATTCCAGGGGAGAATAGACCGAAGCCTCAACCTGCTACTGAGGACAGTGTTCACCTGGTTTCTGATTCTGTGACCGCAGTTTCTGTGCCTTCAGTCTCAGCTAGTGTTACGGATCCCATCTCTGCTCCCCAGCAGGCATCTTCTTCTATGCCTCCACCCTTTGAAATTGTTAAACCTAGACGGTTCACCAGAGCCTCTCTTAAACTTTCTACCGTTTCTCCTGTATCTATAGAGAATTTTTTTTCCCCTTTGCAGGGTGAAGGGAAGGAATCAGATTTTGAATCTGATACCTCTCTTCACTCTGAAATACTTTCTGAGGATGAGGATAGCAGGTCTACTGAACTGGCTAAGGAAAAAAAGGGTAAGAAAGGTAACAAAAAGGAAGGCAAGTTTTAATCAGAAGACTGGGCCTTGAATCTAACCTTTTTCATCATGGCTACACTTAAAATAGTTTCCTTTAATGTATGCAGTATTAAAAATTTTAAAAAGAGGCTTTCTCTTTTTTCTTTTTTTTGTACTTTGCAGGTTGATGTTATTCTTCTTCAGGAAACCAGATTGTCTTCTCTGGCTGAAATCAAACAAGCCAAGAAGAGATGGGTTTGGGAGCTGTCTTTCTGGACCTTTGGGCCTGATGTGGCTGATGAGATAGGGATACTTTTCACTTCCACCTTATTTCGGATTTCGAAATTAGTGGATATCTGTCCTGGTCAGGCTTTGCTTCTCGATTTTTGTTGTCAAGATTTTGATTTTCGTTTGATTAATATCTACGCCCCTCAAATCAAGTCCACCCGGATAGCATTATTTGATGACATTAAACCTTTTCTCTATACCAGATGACATGTGATTTGGGGGGGGGACTTTAACTGTGATATTGACCTTAAATTTAAGGGTGATTCTCAAAAAAAAATGTATTGTGACTCTATTGCTTTGAAACAGACGGTTCAGGATGCGGGACTTATTGATGTGTTTAGAACCCTGCATGCTACTGGAGGCTTCTTATCACAGGAATATTTTTCCTCCCTATTGATCTTCTTTTGTTTCTAAGTATTTGACTCTTTTTTCTCAGGTTCAGCCAACTGAGTTTTCGGATCATCATATTTTAATGGTTTTTAATTTAGCAGGGGTACCTCCTAAAGTATTTTCGGCTGGTCCTCGATGGCGCTTGAACGTGTCCCTCTTGGAGGCTGGAGATTGTGTGGATGGTTTAGAACTGCTGTTTGCTGCACGGTTTTCCACTATATGTTTATATGATAACCTTTTCTTATGGTGGATGGATACTAAATCAGAGCTCAGGTCCTTTTTACTTTCCAAAGGGAAATCTAAAGCTAATTCTCGATATCTCACTTATTTACACTATCGGAATCAGCTGTATAGACTAATGTCCATTCCCCCTCGTGATAGGATTGCCTTTCAATCACAGATCACTGAAATAAAGAAACAAATGTCTCTTTATCAGTATGATAGGGCTAAATCTTTGGAGATGGAATTCAGATACGGGTTGCAATCACAGCCTGCCTCTGATCCTTATAAGGCTTGTAAGCAGCGCCTTGATAAAACATTGATGACAGGGTTGTTATCCCCTCTGGGTACTGTGGTGACCTCGGATTTAGAAATGCTGAATGTGGTACAAGTCTTTGTCTCCAGCTCTTTTGGTGGGGACTCTAGTCCCTCTGACACTCTACCCCCTGAATTTTTAGCCCCTCTTCCTGTTATGGATGTCAAGTATCGGAATACTTTGTTAAGACCTATCTCACCCCTTGAAGTGGAAGGTGTTATAAAATCTCTGAATTCTAAAACATCCCCTGGATTAGATGGTATCCCTAATGAATTTTCTAAGAAATTCCTTCCTGTTTTACCTATAGTATTTAACTTTATGTTGACATCTGAATTGGGCTTTCCGGAGTTTAGTGTTTCTTTATTGAAATTTATTTATAAGAAAGGTGATTCTTCCTTACTGACCAATTGGAGGCCCATTAGCCTCCTTAATAGTGATTACAAGATTTTTGCCAAAATTCTCACTAATAGATTAGCGCTAGTCTCAGATTCTCTTATCCATCCAGCTCAAACTTGTGCTATTTCTCAACGCAAGATTCAGCATAATTTATATTTATTACGGGAATTATTTGAGAGTAGTAATAGGGGGAAGGGGTCTGGTTTCATTGTGGCGTTGGATCAGGTTAAAGCTTTTGACAGGGTGAGTCACCTTTATTTGTTTAATCTGTTGCTTTCCTATAATATCCCACGTCCCTTTGTACAGTGGATTTCTATGCTGTATTCCAATGCTACAGTACTTCCACTGGTGAATGGACTGATGGGGTCTGACATCCCAGTAGTTAGGGGGGTGCGACAGGGTTGTCCCTTAAGCCCTCTCCTGCATACTTATGCTTTGGATCCCATTATACGATATGTACAAGGACATGATGGTATTTTGGGGATTGCCCCAGACATTTCTCTACCTATGGAGAAAATTACTGCGTATGCAGATGATGTGACTCTGTTAATGCGTGATGAGGCCTCCTTCAGCTTGCTCACAGTGTTTTCAGCTGTGGGACGTTATTCTGGGGCTGAAATCAACACAGCTAAGAGTTTTATTTTCTCTTTACACTCCGCTCCAGTGCATCTTTCTGACACGTTTGGCATTCCTCTTGTTTCCACACCTCACAAAATTTTGGGGTTTGGTTTGGACCTGGTGATTTGGCTCACTTTAACTGGGAGCACCAGTTAAGTGTAGGTGGCTTACAGTTAATTTATGGAAGCACTGGAAATTTGGGAAGAAGAAACGTTTTTATAGTTAAAAGTTTTTGATTCCTGTCTTTTGTATTTAAGCTATCTATACCCACCTCAGTTCATTTGGAAACCCGACTATATAGTGTTTTTTTCAAATGGTTTGGGCAATAGACTGAACCCTGTGCACAGAGAAGTTACCTATCTACCAGTTAAAAAGGGTGGATTGGCCATGATTAACCCAATTGTTTTTTATCATTCTATCTTTTTGTTTAATTCCTTTTGTTTTATGGAATCAGATAACCTTCTCTTGGCAGGTGTGGTCGCACTTTGTTTGGGCTAAATTTTTTCAAAAATGGACTGCTTTGCCCCCCAAAATCTTACCACGGGATCAGTTACCAGTTCATGGGATTTCTACCTTAAAGAAGTGCCATCACTGGAAACTATCATTCTCTACTTTATTATCCCATTCTCGGAAAACCTTTTATGATTATATTGTTTTTGAAATATAAAGCGTTCTTCTGCTTTTTCCTGAGTGTGCTCCAACCAGGATGACATTCGCTCTCAATAAATTAACTGATTTTCGGCTTCCTGCCTTTGTATGGGATGTGGTTTGGATGTCTGCTCAAGGTAGACTAGGGGTACGTGGGAACCTTAAATATAAACCAGTGATGGATAGATTTTTTCCGAGACCACTATGCATTGCTGTGGAAGAAAGTCTTTCTCATTTTTTTATTTCTTGTTCCTATATTAAAAGTTTTTGGTCTGATGCTGCTGTTCATTGGGGCATGCCTATATTGTCAAATGTTACCTATACTGTTTTACTTTTAGGGGATTATGTAGGGTCCTGGAAATGATAACATCCCAGTACTTTGAATGTTTTTTTTGCTCTACTTCAATTTTATTTATGGAAAGTAAGATGTCAATTTATATTTCAGCAACAAACTGTTTTATCTTCTACTATACTGTCTCAAGTTGAGGAAGGTTTGCTGATTGTTAAATCTAAAGATAGACAGAGATTTACAGATGTTAAGTTTCGTTCATTATGGAATAATTTATTTTTTTGATTGTGTTATTCTCAATTTTTTTGTACTCCTGTAATTACCTGTTATTGCTGTTTTTGTCTGTTTCCATTGTTTACTTGATTTCTGGTGATGCTGTGTTTGTTTTTCTAAATAAACTTCCCCTACTCTTTTCGATAAATGCCATGCGATCTTTAACATCCACCTGGACTACCACCAATCCAGGCAGATGGGACCTCGGTTTAACATCTCATCCAAAAGACGGCACCTCAGAAGTGCAGTACCCCTCTCATGCTGCACTACAGTGTCAGTATTGGGATGTTAACCCAAGTGCCAGATGAGGGAACTGAACCCACAGCCCTCTGATCTCCTGGTCTCAGAGGTGAGTGTGCTACCTACTGAGCCACTGACACTGACAAAGTATACAAGTGGTGGGTCTGATATTCAAACCCAGTTCTCCAGATTTGTAGGTCAGTGCTTTTAACCACTACATGTTACTCCAGTAAGTTCATGAGGGAATGATTTCTGAAGGATAATTTTAAGTGTCACTAACTACACTGTAACTACTGTATAACTGTACTGTAACTGCACTAGTATGTAGTTGTTAACTAGTTTCACAATGCTTGCTGTGTACTTACATAACTTTAAATGTGCTATTTCAGTGGGATTGACCCACATCTCTTCTGCACCCCCATCCCCTGCCCTGCTGCTGCCCATGTGGGTGGCTGGGGGTGGGGCATGGCTACAATCGGATGAGAATCCTAATTCTTCTGTTCCTAAGACTAAACTGTCCATTGTACAAGGCTGAATAGTCATAAGACTGACAGACTGCAGTTACAGCATAGTTGTACAATAGTTACAGTGTAGCTAAGGACACTTAAAGTGTTACCCACAATGGTTGTAACAGTGTTAACATGTATTCTTTTTTTAATGACTCCTCTACTTGTACCTTGCACAATGTACAGACCTCACTGAAAATGAGCTCTGCTCAAATGAATATCTGATTCATATGGTGAATAAAATATTTTACTACTACATTTAAAATATTTGACCAGGAAAGAAACACTGAGCCAAAACTTGTTTCTAGGTGTGACCTTGGAGGAAAGGGAGGTTAAGCAACTAGTTCTGGGTTACACAGCATGTGAGTGACAGTTGTGGGATTCAAATCCAGGTTTGCTGGGTCTCCAAGTTCACAACTTGGTTCTTTAACCTCAAGGCTATACTGCTGCCCTATAACCAGTTACAACCCATTACAACCAGTTGACTTCTTGCACTGAGGTAAGACCTTCCTTATTTACTGTCTCTCTTTGATTTAATTTCTTCTTTTTTATTGTCTTTATTCTGTTTACCAATCTTCTTCATAGCCCTGAAAATCTCCTACTACACTTCAGCTGTTGTAATCAACAGCTGACCACCCACATGGCGTGGCCTCTGGCGTCCACATCTGGTGCTGTTGAGGAGAAGTGTGGGGTCCATGAGTTCCACAAATTGTCATTCACAGTCATCACCAGTTATCCACTATTTCCGCCCAACCCCCGCCCTCCGTCAGGGACACCAATGGCAAATGCCACATGTGTGAGCACACGAGGCCAGTGGCATGCCAATACAAAGTCTGTCAGTATCCCTGTTCACTCTTCACTATGCCTTAAATGCTCTGCTTCTCAGGGGCCATCAGTGAACAGAGACTGACCAGAACAACCTGCTACCCTCCCCTGAGGGCTGACAGTATCTGAACAGATACTACAAATGCCTCCAGCTTGCTCACATTAGTGACCTGGGCTCAGGACTTGAACCCTTGTCATTGGCCTGGCAAATGACTCTGCAGCCTGCACTCATGGTTAGGGATGTGAGAAACTGGAAAATTTCACTCAGCGAAATATTTCACATATTTAATGCATTCCAAAAAATATTTTGCTGGCCAAAATGTGAAATTTCGCCCACAGTTGGATGCAAAATTTTGCCCCCAAGCCAGTGAAATTTCACTCGTGGGTAAAATTTTGCACCTGCGGGTGAAATTTTGCCACTCTCAGTGAAATATCGCCACCTGAGGGAGCAATTTCACCTCCCATGGCAAAACATTGTGGCCATTGCCCACTGGCCAAAATTCTCCCTGGTGTCGAGTGGCCCCCCCCGGCTGTCACTTGCCATAATAATATTAAATAAGAACCCCCCAATTTACCCTGCAACCCCCAATTTGTCTTATTAAAAATAAGAAAATACCCTCCACTCCCTGGTGTCTAGTGGTCTCCCTGGCCATCACTGGTCATTATAATATTAAATAAGCACCCCACCAAATTACCCTGCACCCCCGTCTATTGTATGTAAAAAAAGACAAAATCACCCTCCACTCCCTGGAGTCTAGTGGACTCCCCACCCCCAACCAATCAATAGATATCAGCACCCACCCAGCTGCCCTCCCAGTAACTTGATCGGGCCACCGGTACAGCCCTCCACTCATCTTGACAGCCGGCAGCCTGACTGAGCACCACTGAGTGCTTGAATGAATGAGACTGAATGACTGCAGATACACGCCATTCATTCTCATTCATTCAAGTGCTCAGTTGGGCTGCCGGCCATGTAGGTGATTGCAGGCTGTGCCAATCGCCGACTGGATTACTGGGGGGAGTTGTTGGTGCTGATATCTATTGATGGGGTGGGGGTCCACTAGACACCAGGGAGTGGAGGGTGATTGTGTCTTTTTACAGAAACAGATGGAGGTGCAGAGTAACTTGGGGTGCTTATTTAATATTATAATGGTCAGTGATGGCTGGGGGACCACTAGATACCAGGGAGTTTAGAGTATTTTTTTTTTTAATAAAACAAATCGGGGGTGCAGGATAACTTGTGTGTGGGGGGCTGGGGGGTTCAATTGGACTTGTGGTGGCTGGTGGTGATGGACAAAATTGCGGGTGAAATTTTGCCACGATTTAGCGTAACATTTCAGCTGGTGAAATTGCCAATTTTGCAGCAATTTTGCCAGCGAAATGTAATTTCACTGCATCTCTAGAAATGATCAGGCCCTCATTTTTTTTTCTAATTATAATCTTATTTTCCTTGGTGGTACCATGCTAGGTGGTGGTTATGAAGAAATTGTAAATTAACATGGCTCTCCACCACCCAGCCATTTGCCTGCAGACTTGAAGCTGATACAGTTCTGCTTTAATAATTGTTTGGGGGAGTATAGCTGGCCACAGCCATTACATACTGCATTGATTTTATGCTGATTTGATTAAAACTCTGTATGAATTATGGCTTATCTTGTATATCAGTTAAGATAATACTTAAGTTAAGTTATGATTTTAATCTGTTTTATTAACATCAGCTTGGAAGTAAACATACATTCATACAATACAGTAACTATACAATGAAGAAGAGCATCTAGAGGTCTCTGCACATCAGCAGCCATGTAAGGATGAGCCAGAGTGTGAGATTTACAACAGGAGGCTTTTGTTTTCATTTTTTCAGATGCTATAAAGCTGCATTTATGCTAACTAGATACATGCAGTTTGGGCATTTATGTTAACAACAGCCTTTCTTTCACAACACAATGAAGTTCTTTTTACAAACTCAATATAATGTACCAGATTAGACTGCATTAGGTATATTCACATTCCCTTAGTAAATAAGTCACTAAATAAATACACCTGATGAAACCCAGGAAGATATTTTCACGTTTCCTAATTATTTATGAAAGTTGTAGAAAAGCGTATGAAACCCAGATTGTGATTCACATCTGAAGTAAAAACTTTCTGATTCCAAAATGGAACTTGCCAATGCAGCAGGGTTTTGTGGTTAGCTCAGAGAACTGTGAAGCAGATGATTCAAATCCAGCTAGTACTGCTCACACCAATGCCACTGGCTCACTGTGTGACCTTGAGCAAGCCAGGTGACATCCCTATACTGCAGTTCACCCACTTGTAAAACTAGGTATTAGTGAGATCACTGTGAAAATGAGATGTTGCATCTTAGCTGAATTATCCTGGGCATGTTAACTCTATACACCCCACAAGCAAGTACAACACTTTACCTGACCAGCCCCTGTGATCAATCTGCCTTGAGCATGAGGGTTATAATTATGTGGAATCAACACTGAAGACAGCCATACAGTATAAAGCCAGGGCAACAAAGGAAGCCATCCTCAAGGTATCAAAGGCAAGCATAAGAACAGTATAAAAAAATAAACAGGTTTAAGAGACCACTATGGTTCTGAGCTAGGGACAGGGAAGTGGTTAGGGTCAAAATGAAGGCCTTCTATAAATACAAGGAAAAGCAGAGGGAGGCAGAAAGGGAGGGTTATCCACAAAAAATAGGGTTAAAAAGAGCCATTAGAGAGGTGAAAGCAGACACGGAGCTGCATATCGCAGGAGGGGAGGTCAAGAATGGAGAAAAATAGTTTTTTAGATATAGCAGTAAAAAGGAAAAAATGGGGGCATCACATGGCTAGTTGAGGGGGTAGGGTGATAGAGGAGGATGAGCAAAAGGCCACTATCCTGAATGGCTGCCTTTGCTCAGTATTCAGTAAGGAGGACTGTGGGTCCAAGCCAGAAAGTGACATCAAAGAGACTGCTAAGGGAGTCCTGGAAATGAGGCAGCCCATACTTATTAGTGAGAGGGTCCTGAAAGGGCCAGCAGCCTTAAGATAGACAAGGCCCCAGGAACAGATGGGTTGCATCCAAGGATATTTAGGAAATTAGCAGCAGAACTGGCTAACCCACTTACTGGGCTGTTCAACAGCTCACTTATGTCTGGGGAAGTTCCAAGGGATTGGAGAATGGCAGATGTTGTACCACTTCATGGGGGGGGGGGAGTAACCAGGGAACTACAGGCCTGTCAGTCTGACCTTAATTGTGGGGAAGCTGATGAAACCACTAATCAAAGAGGACCTCGTGGACTACCTATAGAGCAATGGGCTCCAGGATAGTAAACAACACAGTTTCATGGAAGGAAGTTCTCATCAGACTAATCTGATTTCTTTCTTTGACTGGGTGATGAAGGAAGTAGACAAGGGCCTTGCTATGGATCTGCTGTACTTTGACTTCAGCAAGGCATTTGGTTCAGTACCTCACAAAGGGTTGCTCAAAAAGATAGAAGACCTGGGTGTATCTAAAACCATAAAGAACTGGGTGGGTAGTTGTCTAGAAGGGAGGCAGCAGAGGGTGATGGTCAATGGGATTAAATCAGAGGAAAGTGAGGTTATGAGTGGGGATCCACAGGGATCTGTCCTGGATCCAGTCCTCTTCAACATGTTTATTAGTGACATTGGTGAGGCAATCCAGGGTAGGCTGTCTCTTCGTAGATGTCACAAAACTATGTGGGAGGAAGGATAGAGATGAGGGAATAAGGGATATGCAGCGGGACCTACAAAACCTAGAGGGGTGGTCAAAGGTCTGGCAGTTAAAAGTCAATGCCAGAAAGTGCAAGGTAGAAGGAACCTCATCTGGAGTACTGAGTCCAGTTCTGGAGTCCTCATCTCAGAAAGGACAGGGATAGATTGGAAACAGTGCAGTGCATAGTAACAGAAATGATTCAGATCCAGCAGGGCAGATTCTGTGAGGAGCACCTCAAGGCATTAAATATGTGCTCACTGGAAACTAGAAAGGAGAAAGAAGATATGATACAGACCTTCAAGTTCTTTAAAGGAATTAAGAAGGTAAATTGTGGGGAATTATTTACCCTGAATACCAACTTGAAGTCACATGGTCACAAGTGGAAATTAACCGGAAGGATGTTCAGGAGGGACATGAGGAAGTACTTCACCACAGAAAGAATGGTGGAACCTTGGAACAGTCTGTCCACTGAGATGGTGGGTGCAAACACAGTCAGGGGATTCAAGCAGGCATGTGATAGAATGAAGGGAATAGTGGTCATCCCGGGTGACAAGACCAGGGAGGAGAATGGGGATAGGATGGGGAGAGTTAGTACCCTGGAGGAATAATAGGTTCCAGTTATTATAGGGAATATGGCAGACTAGATGGACCTACGGTCTTTTTCTGCCATCATGGTCTATGCAAGCAATAAGCCACTCCAGGGTGTGTGTTAGACACTTTAACACACGGCTAGGAGGTGTAGTGAGGCACAAGGCCAGTGGCCTAGTGCGTCCAGCCTCCTAGCTGTGTGTTAAAGTGTCTAATGCACACCCTGGAGTGGCTTATAGTGCTTATGAAATGGATATCTTTAGTGCAACTGCATTTGGTAGGTTAAATTTCCAATTTAAAGTAGGAAAAAGCATGTATGTTTGTGTCATTTTTAATAAAATAGTTCCTCAGCCTAAGTGTCCTGTGGGTTGTTTTTTTTTGCACTTAAGGAATTTTGTTCTATAAAGGCTTCTGTACTTTAGGTCTGGTTGTCATGGCAATATTCACCTCGCCCCCCCCACATGTTGTGTGGAGACAAGTAAGAGAAAAAAAAGAGTAAAATGCGTCTTTTTTTTTTATAATTAAAAGTTCAAACTTCAAGAGCAGGCGGGCTTGTAGAGAAAGACACACACACAGAGTGAGGAGGCAGGCAGGTACAGAGATAGAGTCAGCAGGAGGGTAGAGAGATCCCGGTTCCTTTTTTAAAAAAAAATAGATGAACAAGCAGGCAGGTTGGGAGAGACATCGCAGCTGTACTTTACAAATAAAAATGAGAATTTCAACAGCGAGCGGGCAGGCTCGAAGAGAATTGAGAGAAGCAGGTGGGCTGGTGTACAGATTGTGGTTGTTCTGTTTTTTTTTCCCCTGAGGAAGAGCGTCTGTGCAGTTCATTTCATGCTATATTAAAACACTGGGGCAATCTGAACAGGCAGTCAGAGGTATTTGTTTTATTTGTTACAGTTCGGCTTGCACCACTTATGGCACAAACAAGATGGCTGCTTTTTTTTTTGTTAAGGTTCTGAGTGGGCAGCATCACCTATATCAATGCCCACTTCCCAATGTTGGGCCTTTTTCCTGTGCATCAGACTGAATATCACACCCCTAGCAGCCAATCAGAGCTCCTATTTTATGATGCCCATTTCATAAGTTTATATATGAAATGCAGAGACCACCCTTGGGTTGGAATAACTGTGTAATGTTATCTGGCTCAAAGGTAAAGATCAGAGTAGACAAAGTTAGTTTTTACTGCATTTCCTAAAATAAAATTAGGTTGTATTTAAATTAAATAAAACCTTAATTTCCCCTTGTACGTACCATGACTGTTTAGAAATTCCCTGACGTCATGAAGGACATTTTGTAAAAATATATCATTTAGGCACATCTCGGTTTCTTTTTCACATATTCTTTGCATTTAGCACCCCCTATGCCCAAGATATCTGTATAGATTAACGGGATAATAGGATCACTGTCCCCCAGGTATCAGCTGCACTGCTGTTTTTCTTTACCAGCCATCATATAATCCATTAGATGTCACAATAACATTTTCAGAAACAGATTGTGATGTCACAAGCAGAGTATTATTTATTTTTTAATTTTTGCAGTAAATTTTGATTCTAGTGGAAAATTCCAGATAGACAGCATAGGAGGTTGAAGCCCTCTGTCTAGACACATGACATATATAGTACAAATGATCACAGTTTAATAGAGCTGTGCAGAATGTGGAATTCTGATGGTTCCATGTCAAGATAGCAAAAATGGAACAGCGACTCACATAACAGCGAGTATGTTTTCCAAATCCGAAAGTCGCTACACACCCAGGACAGCAAACCCCACATGGGCGACGGCACTGCAAACATTAAAAGTGCCACAAAATTAAGCAATATTTAATGTGTGTGGGGGGGGGGGCTATGCCCCCTTCACTCACCAAATTATTATAATCAACTCCAGGGGAGAGCAGACACTGGGGGAAGGGGAATTTACGGGGGGAGGGGTTACCATCATGGGGGCACCACAGTTGGGGAAACGGGACAGGGAACAAAAAAAAATTGCAAACACCCACTCCAAGTTACAAAACTAAATACCTGCGACCAGTTCTGAATCCACAACCCTCAGCATCACAGGCAGTGACTCACTACAGCACACCAGGTGGCCAGTTTGGCAGCACTCCACTGCGCTGCTCCATTTAACCCACATCCACAATTTCACGGCATCCCCCACCCTATTCAGTCACCTTCGCTGTTCTTTCCTCCCACACTCGCTATTCCTCTTCTTCGCTTTTCCTCCATTGTTGCTGTTTCATAGGGCACACAAATTGACTCGCTCATATCTGAATCACTCAGTTTGCTTCACTCTCATCACTGGATACCAGTTTGGTTGGTGGAAATAAGCAAACAATAATACCTGACAGGGTGGGCAGTATTGGGCAATACTGGACTGCTCAGAGGGTAATGAAGCCCAGCGCTGCAGGTGGAGAGCCTTATATGCCCTGGAAGGTCCAGTATTGCTCACGCTGGAGGGTGTTTTTGTCCTTAGACAATGGGTTCTTCATAAATTAAGAGAAAATCAATTTCCTTGTAAAGTAGCCCCCCTACTGGCATACTTGCTTGTAAAGGGCACTTCTGTTTTTGAAAGACTTTTTTTTACTTGTTTGCACATTTCTTTTGTGTTGTATGTTTGTTGCATGCTGGGTAACCCCTCTTCCCCCCCAAAGTAGCAGCACCCCTTTCCCAAGCAACCTGTACTCCTGGAAGGCAGCATGAGAGCAGTCAGTAGTCAGGTGGCATGAATGTGGCTGGGGGATGAGAGGAGCAGAAATTTTCTGAACGCCACTCCCTCAGATGGAGATGCACTGTTGGGTTGTGGCAGCACAGACAGCGGGCGAGCGGTGAGAGTATGGAACTGTAGATTAAGTGTGGTGTGGAGATGGAGCATGAAGGAGAAGTGGAGAAAATATTTATCTAAGGAAACATTTATTGCATTTAAGCCATGTACAGTGGTTTTGATTTTCATGTAGAAATTCTTCTACAACTCCAAATCACTCCGCTCACCTCTTCCCCCTCCTGAGATCGCTCTGGGCTGAGTTCTAGTTTAGCCAGCACAAAGGGGAAAAAGCTGAACTCAGGCTGTAAACTGATTAGTGCAGTGCCTTATCAGATTGCTTTCAGGGGTTTTATAGCTGCACTGTTGCTGCTGCCAGGTTAGCTCCTCGTATGGGAAAAAACAAACCTTTTAGGTTAATACTTTTCTAATTGCCTCAGCCAGTGTATGCTAACTCAAACAGAGATTGTATCCAGTGATGTCAAATGAAACATGCACTTTCTTTCGAGTAACTCATGCTGTAAACAGGCAGCGATCCTGTCTGGAGGTTAACCTTTTCAGAATCAGTCTAAGTCTTACAGGACTGAATGATAAACACAGCTCCAACTGCATTCCTCAAGCAGCCATGCAGGTGTGTGTGTATGTGTGCGTGTGTGCGTGCGTGCATGTGTGTGTGTGTGTGTGTGTGTGTGTGTGTGTGCGTGTGTGTGCATGCTGGAGGGTTCCTTTATGTTAACCCTTTCAGGGCCTAAAGATGACCAAACATGATTACTTACAGTAGCTGACTTTTTTGTCAACTTTATTGTTTAAATTATTCCCCTGCCTTTTTAAATGTCAACGTTTTTTGCTGTGTGGCTTTCAGTTTGATGCAATTAATACCATACTGTAGTCTAAGAATACAGTTGGTAAATTGGAAATATTTACAAGGTGGAACTTTCATGACTTTATTCTGTGCATTTTTTTTGGTACTGACCCAGACCCTGCAACATGAAGTGAATGTCTTTCTTTTTATTTTAAAATGGCAATATTAAATTGGCCTTCAGCACCGAATGGAATCTACTTTCTGGTTCTCAAAATGATAATCTCAGGTACACTGACTATACTCATGGATAACAATTTCCAGAAGGGGGCCTCCACCTCAGGGGACACATCACTCCAACCCCCCCCCCAGTAATTTATAGGAATATTGTCAACTTTAAAGGCTGAATCCACTCCTGGCCTAACTTATTCTTGTCACTTGAAAATTTAGGTCAAATTGTTCTCACAAGTTTGCTGTCTATACAGTTCTTTACTATTAACCTTGTTGCAAATGATTTCCACAAAATTAATAAAATGCTAAAAAAGCAAACAAAAAAAGCAAGGTTTCAAATTGTAAGGAGCATCCTTGGCTATGTGGCATTACTGTGTAGACAATTTCTGGATTATTAAAAATCAATCAATCAATAAATCAATCAAACCCCATATTGTAGCTAACTCAACAATGTTATATGGCTGGGAACCAACAAAATACAGTATGTACCCATCATGGTGTCACCACTCTATGAGCAGTATATTGCTTCACACGTGTTCCCCTTGATTTTTTTCTCCCTTGCTCAATGCATATATTATTGCCCATTTGATTGTTGTGTTTGTGAAGCATAGTACAACATAACTTACGTGTGCCATACAGTTCACAGAATCAACATTGCACATATTAATAATTTTACACTATATCCATTTGAATCATGTAACCTGTCATAAATAGAAACATAGAAACTGACGGCAGATAATGACTGCTGGGCCCATCTAGTCTGCCCATTTTTAATTATGATCTCTTTTGATGCAGACACTACTTGATCTACAGCACCATCTTTTCCACCCCCTTCCTTCCTCCTAGGATTCTTTTGTGCCTATGCTAGGCATTTTTGAAACCAACCACTGGTTTCACCCCTCCTCCCATGGAAGGCTGTTGCAGGAATCCACCACCCTTTCTGTGAAGAAGTACTTCCTCAAATCTCTCCTGAATCTACCTCCCTCCAGCTTCATATCATGACCTTTTGTTCTACAGCACCTTTTTCTCTGAAACATATCTCCCTCCTGTACCTTATTAACCCCTATGAGGTATTTCAATGCCTCCATCTTATCCCCACTCTCCCTTCTGTCCTCCAGGATGTACATATTGAACTATTTCAGTCTCTTCTTATAGTGCTTCTGATGCAGACCTTGCACCACCTTGACAGCCCTCAGGTCTCTTCTTGTCACCTTCTCCTTTTTCCTATTGTTCCTCCTTCCTCACCGTTCTTCTTTGACTGCTACTTCCACCCCTTCTTCCTTTGCTAACCCCCTGCTTCTTTGAATGACTTGCATCCTGATGGGACTCTCTCCCCACTCAGGATCATCCTACTCTCTATCTCAGCCTGTGGTGGCCCCCTATCTGCCTCCCCTATTTCTTTGATCACCCACCTAGGCTACTTTAAATGTCCATCAAAGTAACATTTAGACCATCCACAGAGGACTATGGTTCCCTCCTGGATTGAAGCAGACCATTACCTCAGTATAGGCTCTTATCCTTGCAGGTTGGCCCACAGTTCCCAATGTAACTATACCTCTCCTCTCTGCACCATTCCTTCTACCATTATTTGAAGGCCTTGGTGTGGAGCTCCCTCTCCTTCCCCATACAGTACAAGACACGCTTGCTGCTCAAATTTTTAATATGTGGGAAACACAGGATGAACCAGATAAATGATTTAACTTTACCAAAAATGAAATTTACACACGGAGCTGACTGCGGCAATTCATCTTTATGTTTCAGCCCATGAAACACCCTTATCATGTTAATGCATTAGCAGCCATAGTGACTCTGACTAAAACTTGTTAAACATGAGACATGAATGGGAAACAAACAAATCTCTTGTTTTTATCTAAACTGCCAGCATAATTGTAGCCATTCTTGACAGCTCCAATCTCATGTTATTCTACTGTAAATATCACCGTCATGCTCTCAGCTCACCGTTGAGTCATGCTGTCATGCTTGCACATCACTGCTGAGACCCTTACTGACCAGTGGTTAGAAAAGAATATAAATTTGTTCTGGGCTCCCTCACTAGTCACAAAAAAAACAGAAACCAAGATTTTGGAACCCTGTTAAGTTTAGAGCCTCTTGTTAAAAGCTCTGCTGTTACCAACATCATCCCTAGTAACATTGAGTCTGTGTGACACCCCACTTCTTACTACATTTGATCACAACTGCAACAGCTGTGGTTTACATTGTTAAAAAAAAACTGGTACTCAGGGGTAGGGTCGTGGAGTTTGGGGAGACATGTTAGGCAGAAGGGGGAGGAGAAAAAAAGTGAAAGTACTAAAAAAAAAATCTCTGAAAACAGTGCCCTCAACTGGAAAATGCACTAATTGAGTGACTGCTTTACAAATAAATAATTTTTGGTCTTTATTTTTACTCATTGTAAGTGTCCTTTTTCATTTGTAAATCTTTTTTTTTTTTTTTTTTTGGGAGTTTCAACAAATGACCCATTTTCTAAGCACAGTAATGCCCTCCAAGGTAGGTGGTAGGGTTATAAGGCCCTCCACCTGTGATGTCAGGCCTCATTGTACCCCTGGGTGGTCTGGTATAGCCCAATGCAACACAATTTGTCAGGTATTATTGTGTGCATGGCAATTCTGCTTCCAAAATGCTTTTCAATGTTTCTTTTTTTTATTCTAGAAAGCATTTCTGTGCAAATGGATCATATAATCTACAGAACAATGTTCTTATAATGTATGGCGACAGTCAATTAACCTGTGTTTTAAGCAGTTTAACAACCTGATAATCCCATCAATATGATGTCAGCATGCTGTAAACCTTGCATTGGGACGTCGTATTGCTGGGATTATACAATAGAACACCACGCGTAGTGACAGTTCCAAACATGGAACGCTAATCTGTTAGCGTTCAAAAAGTCAGCAGCCCTACTCATTCAGTCCCTGAACCACCACAGCACACATTGCGATGGATAGCAGTAAAGTCTCCCCACAGTCAGACAGACTGTCGTACATCCTGATGTGCTGTTTTCAGTTAAATGTTTTTTGTTTTCTCATTTAATCTCCCCAGGCCTACCTAAATGTTTGTGTTGCTCCTACAAGTTCCATGTCTGTTGAACACAGCACAGCAAGAGGTAAAGTTGCAGATGACTACGCCGCGCATAGCCACATGACACAAATGGGCTAACCGCAAGCGTGCTAGATGCTGCTTAGATTTATGTTTACCTTTTAGCAGTGTAATTAGTAATTTTAAAATAAAAACAAACGTTGCGCTTTAATCCGTTGACATGACTGTATTGTTGAGAGGCCATGAAATAAATGGCATGGTAAGTTTTAACTTTTTGTCTGAACGCTGTGATTTATTTCTGGGTATTTTTTGGAAAGATGCACACTCCATACACTATAAAGAACAATGCCCAAGAAGTGGTTGTTAACCATGGAGGTAATCACCTCTAGCAGTTGCCAGGACAACTGCAAACCTCTCTAGCTGCGCTCTCAAGGTTTACTTAGTTCTCCTGGCAATTGCTCTAGGTAATTACAGTGTGGTTAACAACCACTTCTAAGGCATTATCCTCTATGTGGAAAATGAATGTATGGCTTACATAAACTGCAAAATACAATTCAAAGCTAAAATTCCACTTTCAGAATACTGCTTCTGATGGAATGCCTCAGAAATAGGTAGAATTTCCAAAATTCTTTGGAATTCCAATTGAAAATTCCATGCTGCTCTGCAGTGCAAGCTTCCCCATACAGTCAACGCCAGTTTTAGTGGATGCTAGTAATGCAGACAGTCAACTACAGTAATGTGAACCAAATCAGTCTGCTGAATCTACTTGCATTGAATCTAACATAGTTGTGTCTGGTTTGTGCAGACATTGTGTACCTCTTTAATTGGGCATGCAAACTATCAGATCAGGTACTTCAGGTTCATCTGAGTTGCTAATCAGAGGTGCTAATCAGCACAATTAACATTCATTGGCACTGCTACTTAAGTCTTCCTATTCTCTGCTGAATTCATATGTCCGTGTCTAAGCTTACATCCTCACTACATCTGCTTTACAATTGCCTCAAAATGGTTGGCTCTAGCATTGGCTCACAAAGTGAAGATTTTAAAATTGGGATGGTTAAACCAGCTCTGATGCACTTCTGATCCCACCCCCCAGACAGGGCTGGATTGGCTCTGACCAGGAAACCTGAGCCTTTCATGGCTCGACCTGAGTTGCCAATTTGGCCTGGCTCAGAAGTGCAGTCTGGTCCAGAAATAACACTCTCACCACCAGTACTGCATGCAAGACACTAAACAAGGCAGGACAGGGTGCAGAAATAAAAAAAAGCTTTTTTTTTCAATCTCTAATGAATATTTCTGAGTTCCTGCACCCTCACATGACTAACAAAGGCAAGCACTCATGATTAGGGATGCAGTGAAATAAAATGTTGCTGGCAAAATTTTGGCGAAATCATCAATTTCACCATGCAAAACATTTTGCAAAAAATGGGCCCCTATGGCAAAATTTCACTGGTAAATTCTGGTGAAATTTCACCAGTAAATTTTGGCGAAATTTTGCCATCAGTTTTGTTTTTTGCCAGCACATTTTGCCGTATGTTAGTATCAGGCAAAATTGGGGAAAAATGCTTGTCACATGACTTTATCTCTCTAGCAGACTGCTGGTCACATGGGTGACTGTACTTGGGCAAGAAGCCAGACTAAAACTACTTCCTTTAGAGCTTTTTCAGCCTAGTAGGAGTGAGTGTGCAGAGCAGGACAGCTTGATTTAGCAAAATTAGTATTTATTTGTGTGGTTGTTTGTAATCTCTTCCCCACTTTATTTTAAAAAGTAAATATTTTGTGTAAGCGCTTTTTCTTCAGTGTTATATTTGTCTGTCTTTATAGTGTGTGTGTTTGTATGTCTGTGTGTGTTTGATTCTCCGTCCCCCAGTCCCTCCCTGTATCTTTCTTTCTTTTTGATTTATTTTGTTTAGTTTTATATTAAGAAAAGATTTATTTATGATGGAGAGGGAGTTGGAGACTGGTAGTGCACCACCAGCAGCAGGAGGATCTGCTATCTGCCTTAACAGGCAGGCATTTTCCAAGTGTCCGCCCAAGAGAAGTAGGTGCCCATGGCTCCCCCAGCAACAGCAGGTCCCCCCTCTGCCAGCAGCAGTAGGAGCACCTTGCACCCCCCCCAGCAGCATGTGCCCCCTGCACAGCAAGAGCAGCAGAAGCCGTTGCACCGCCCCCAGGAGCATGTGCTGCCCATGCCCACCCCCCTCAGCAAGAGCAGCAGCAGCAGGTCTCGGTCTCAGATGAGGCAGCCACCATGGAGAAATCGGCTGATGAGCCACCTCCACAACAAGGTCTCTCTAATTTGGACTATTTTTTTCCACAAAGGTTGGATATGACAGTATTGTCATCTGCAACCTTTGTGACAAGGATGTGCAGCATGGAAAACGAGGGTCCCACTTTGGGATGGGCAGACAGAGGAGCCACCTGTGGTACCACTATGCTGCAGAGTGACTCTTCAAGCAGCAAGAAGCTGCAGCAGGAGTCAGCAATAGGTCCGAGCATCAGGGCATCCAGTGGCCTAGGGGGCACCTCAGTAGCAGCAGCAGGATGAGTGATACACACAACACCGCCAGCACAGCTGTGCTTTATCTGCAGCTACTTTGACATTACAGCCTGCACTAGCTCCCCTAGCAGGTAAGATCAGGATAGAGGACCTTGAGGCTGTGTGCCAAGGTGTGGTGGCAGTGCACGCGGAGGTGCAAGGACTCCGGCAGCAGGTGGACCAGTTCTGCCAGGAGGTCAGGGGAGAACTTAAGAAAATAAGGGAGGCCCAAAAGAAGGTATTGGACCTCCTGGTGGAGCTGCATGGTGGGGGTGGGGGTATTGTCGGTGGCAGTGGCACTGGTGCAACTGATTAGTGCTATCTATACACCAATTTGTTTTTCTTTCATAAGTCTTGCTCTTTTTTCCTCTGCACCCTCCCCAAAAACAAGAAAAATACCAAAAAATAAAGAAAAGTAAAAAAACAAAAAAAATGTTTTCTGTCCTCTTTCTCTTCTATTATATATCCTCTTTGTTCTTTTTCTTGTCCAGTGGTTTTCTATCTGATACGTTATGTTTTATGGAATGTTTACGCTCCCTCCATTTCACCTGTCTCAAATGATTGAATACCCTTACCCTGAGTCTGACGCAGCATGTCCCCAAGTACGATACCCGTAAACTGTGAAACTTCTTGCTTGTTTTATGTTACTCCTTCTTTATTTGTTTCCTCCTATCCACAAATGTTCAGTATTGTAATTTGTTCGTATGAACAAACATTTTTTCCCAAAGCTATGTGATGTTGTTGTCTGTTGTGGGCGTACTAAGGGCTGGTGGCAACTGCTTTGGCTGTGTGCAGCATCAGTCTGAATACGTACAAAACAGTCATAGAAATAGTTAAATAAGCACTTTTATTGCAAAGTTAAATATGAATATGTTTTGTTCTGCTGAACAACACGTGTCCCCCTGACCTTGCCATCTTCAGAAATGTTAACTTTGTGTCCCTCCCTTCCTCCAGTCATGATAATGGTTTATTAGTGCCTCACCACACCCCTGCCACATGGTCAAGGCCCAGGTGACCAAATCCAAAATGTGCACTTTGGCCACAGTTTAACACAGCCTCTTGCCGACATACTGTGCAGAGCAGGCATGGTAAAAGGAGAAATATGACAGGAGAAAAGTTTGATAAAAATGAGACTGAAATATGGTCTGAGTCAGGATGTGATGTGCCCCCCCACCACCACCACCCAGACATTAAATAGTTGTTTTTAGGCCTGTTTGTCAAGTATTTCAGTCATAATCTTGGCGCTGATCATGCCAAACAGGGCCTACAAGTCCAGAAATGTTTCCTAAATAAATGTGACATTAAATTTAGACAGAAATCGGGTCTCAGCCATGTTGTTAAATGGTGCTCAAGCCACCACTTGAACCAAAACATGGTCTTTTATGCACTGTTTACAAGTTATCTCATGCTGAATCTCTGTTCTGCGAGTGCAGAACAGGCTTTACATGTCCAGAAATGTTTCCTAAATAGTGGTACATTAAATTCAGACAGAAATCTGGTCTCAACCATGATGTTTTATGGCACCCAAACCCTCACCAGGACCAAATGATGGCCTTTGGTCCACTGATTACAATTGGTTTTAGGCCACATCTTGTTTCTGCGAGTGCAGCACAGGCAGCACATGTCCAGAAATGTTTCCTAGAAATGGTGCATCAAATTGAGACTGAAATGTGGTGTCAGTCCTGATGTTTTATGGTGTATCCCCCAGAAACCCAGACATTAAAACGCTGTTTTGGCCACTGTTTACAATTGGTTTTAGGCCGCATCTTGTTTCTGCGAGTGCAGCACAAGCAGTACATGTCCAGAGATGCTTTCTAAAAAATGGTACACCAACCTGAGACTGAAATCTGCTGTCAGTCCTGATGTTACATGCTGTGCCACCACCTCAGGGACCTGAAAATACAGCTTCTGCCACTGTTTACCAATGATTTCAGCCTGAAACTCAGTGCTGCTGGTGCCAAACAGGGTCTACAAGTCCAGAAATGTTTCCAAAAAAATGTTACAGTAAATTCAGACCGAAATCAGGTCTCGGACATGTTGTTATATGGCACCAAAGCCGCCACCCAAACCAAAACATGGTCTTTGGTCCACTGTTTACATTGATGTCATGCTGAATCTTGTTTTTGAGAGTGCAGAACAGGCTGTACATGTCCAGAAATGATGCAGAAAAAATGGTATGTAAAGTGGAGACTGAAATCTGGTCTGTCATGATGTGAATGGTGCCACCCCCCACCACCCAGATGTTATATTGCTGTTTTGTGCACTGTTTACCAATGATTTCAGCCTGAAACTCGGTGCTGCTGGTGACAAACAGGGCCTACAAGTCTAGAAATGTTTCCAAAAAAATGTTACATCAAATTGAGACTGAAATCTACCGTCTGTTCTGATTTTACATGCTGTGCCACCACCTCAGGGACCTGAAAAGGGGTGCCAACCCATGCAGAGAAAATTAATTCCTCTTGCAAAATGCTACTTGCAATTGTTTCCTCCTGCTGCTGCTTTTTCAATTAATTGAGACAGAAATGTACAATTATCATTTCCCTATGCTACTGTCTTGATTGGCTGGCTGTGTTGACTGACTGACTTTGTGGTTGTAGCTTTCCTGGCGGTGGGGAATGAATGACATTTTGGGGCACTGTAGCTTGCTGTCTGCTGCTGTCTCTGACTACTACTTGCCAAGTTGCCACAAGAAGTACTGTTCTAGAGTTGATGGTGGATCATCTTCACACAGTCCATACTGCTGCTGCTGAACACGTAAGTGTCTCTCTTTATTTTTTTTTCCCTGTGTAAGATAAGGGTGTTGGTGGGTTGGTATTATGGTGTCTTGAGTTCTAATATGTTTGTACTGCTTTTATATTATTTTTCAGTGTGCTGTGTGGATGACATCATCATGCCAGGCTGGGATTAGGATCTAGGGATGTTTGAATGCACTACATTTCCCAAGTTCCCAACGCAGACAGTAAGTATTGAAATGTTCATTACTAGTGTGGTATGTCTGTTACTGCCATCTGGATGTCTGAGTTTGATAGTAATTGTGTTCTTTTTTGCTTTTGTCAACATCAGGAGTTCCAGTGAAGTTAACTCTCTTTCCGGCTGCTGCTGCTCAACCAGATCTGGTGGATTTAATTAATTGTGCAATGGTTCCACTTTCACAGTCCCTGAGGTAAGTATTTCTTCATTTTGTATGGTCTTCTGTGGTGGGGGGGAGGATGTTGGTGGTGGTGGGGGAGCTGTAACTTTTTATAATCCTAAAAATATGTTCTTCTTTTTATCTTATTTCCAGGTACGCAGTACTGATAGGGGAAGGGGAATGCCTGCTACTGTGCTTCATCATGGACCTTGGTCTGGAATCCTGTGCCCCACACAGCAAGCTCCTGGGGGCAATTTCCACAGTTTAATGACATCATGGTGTATATTAAGTATACATTTTTTTTCTCTGCTTGTTTCAATTTGCTTGCTAAAAACAGATATGCAGATTGATGAGTACTCATCATTTTTTCTTATCTTTGGTCTTGCTTAAGTCATTTTCCTCTGTTGAGGTTTCATCTTACCTCTGTGTGATGACTACATCCATCCAGGCCCTACAGTAGCTGTGTTGTGTGGAAGACAGGGGATGTTGCTTGAACTGTGATGTTGGCCACTGGACTGGTGTCCATACCATTAACGAGTAAACACCACCCACATACAGGGAGGAAATATATGCTGAAATGGATGGTTGAGATGGTGTTTAGTAAATAATTAGGTGGAGGGGGCTAATGTCTTGTCTAATCATTTGTGGTGGCATAGCTGCAGTAATCATAACAATTTTGAATCCAAACTTGAGGACAGCAAGCACCTCCACCTGCCCAGCCCCCAGAAACCATCACAGTTTTGGTACAATAACTTTAACCTATTAGTGTAGCATAAGTAACCTTTTGGGGGGAATTTGATGTTGTAAGTTGTTAAGCCTTTTCATGTTTACTTTTGTAATTAATGACTCACATCATTAAAGATGGCCACCATTCTTCAAAATTTGTTCAACTTGTGGTGTTAACGGTTGACTGAGCATGTTACATTCATATGCTACTTGTACTAGGAGCCAGGATTCTTGTACATGTCACCGATAGTAAGTGGCAGAAAACATTTTTATGGTCACATGGAGTGTGTGGGTGTGTCAGGTCAGGTAGTGAGAGGGGGTAGGGGGGTGGTGTGGCATTTGCCAGCATGGGCACTTTGAAGGACATCAAGACAACATATTTTGCTGTAAGATGGGTTGATAGTCAACAAGAAAATAAGATATTTTTGGCAGCAAAACATTATAACTGTAATCATGCAATTGCAAAATCTTTACGGTTATGGTAATTACATTGCTGCTGCTCTATATAGGCTAGGGGACTGGTGGTGACCAAACAATGGGTTACGGCAAAGGGTGATCAAATTAAACTTATACACACTGCAGCAGATAACACTTTACTATAACCAATCCAATGGTACATAGCTAAAAATAAGGTATAACACACCATACTGAGCTGAAAGTGGTTGGGAGGGGGGCCTTCAAGTAAACTCAGCCTTTTTCCATTTCCACATCATCCAAGAAGCATCCCTCACAGTCTTCAAGACTGGAGTTATCACCAGGTGAGAATTCTCTCACCATTCCTGCTTCATCCACCTTGCTGCTGGTGGATGCCTTAGTCGAGGAATTGTCATCTTCCTCATCACTGAGACACAGTTCCTGTGGCAACACCACTGATATCACTGTGTTGTGTGGAATGTGCTTTTCATTCATTTTGATGAATGTTAGCATGTACACATTCTTGGGTGACAAATTGGTCCTACGGTTACTCACAATGGCCCCAGCCGCACAAAACACTCATTCCACAGTGACACTGGATGGTGGGCAGCTCAGTTATTTCACAGCAACTGATGTTAGTGCTGGCCAGTCAGTCATTTTGCTGCCCCAGTACAGCAGTGGCTCGTCAGTAATGGCAAGGTGCTTTGGGTTCCCCATGTAGGTCTCCACCATTTGTTCTGCTGCCCGGAGTCTAGTTGCCTTATCTGTCTCCTCCTCCTTTTCCTCCATATCTTCCACTCCCACTTGAAAGAGAACATCCCAAATGGGATTGCTTGCTGTTTTCTGCTGTGTCTTGCCCATTTTCTCTGATTGGGTTGCCTGTGAGCTGGTGGTGGTGGTAGCAACACCCGTTTTCACCCCCAGTGTGTGCCTTTTTCACATATGCAGCATGTACCATTCAAGCTTCATCTGGTGCTGAGGCAGATGGTTATTGCACTGTAGCTCACATAGATGGTCAAAGGCTTTGCAGAATGGGTGAAGTGGACACAGATGCGATGGGCGACAGTAACTGTTTCCTTAATGTCCGCATGGTTGAGAAATGCTGAACAGCAAGATTAAGGCAGTGTGCCAGATGGGGTACGCCCTAAAAAAACACCATCGCTAATGCACTTCACTACATTGGAACCATTATCACCTGCAATGAATTCTGCTATGAGTGACTGTGTGCGTAGCCACCCATCAATCTCGTCCAGCAGAACATTAAGCATTTTTGCAGCCATATTAGAACTAGTAACACTTGTCATACTCAGGGTTGCATGCTGCTGAATACCAGGTGTGTTGCTACCACCACAGTTTTACTTCACACAGGTTTTGTCCAGCCCAAAATCAAATACTGCCCCAGGCAACTGTGCCCACTGTGCTGTTATGCATAGATACGAGCTTGCTGCTGTTTGTCCACTGGTCCACATATCCATGCTAAGATGTATATATTGGGATGCACTATGCTTCAATGTATGTCTAATGGAATCAGCAAGTCTACTGTTCAGCTCTGGTATGGCACACTTAGTAAAGTAGGTTTGCGCTGGAACTTGCCATTTGGGACAGACATGGGCCATCAACCTGCGGAAACCAGCATTCTCCATGAATGAGAATGGCAACAGATCAATGGCCAGCATTTCAGCAGTGGCTGCATTTAACTCTCATGCAGCAGCATGATTGGGGGGGGGTACTTTGTCTGCCACTCAAGGATGGTCTTCAGAGTGGGCTGCATCTTTGAGGCTGTTTGACCGGAATGCTGTACTTGTGGCAGCAATAATGTTCTTTTGGGGTAACACTTGACTCTTGAGGCTGTGTAGACCACATGAAACCAGTTATTTTGGTTGCTTGTGGGTGTGGTGGTGTACTTTTCAGACTCAAGAGATTGGGACTGGCACCTCCACTGCTATGCCCACTACTCGAGAGATCAAAGGATTACTCACCCTCCTCCTCCACCACCGACCCAATCTGTCCACCCTCCTCCTGCTCTTGCTCTACTACATTTAACCTTCCAAGGGAGATGCCACCAACAGCTCTGGCATCCTTCTGGTATTGCTGCCATCTCAGTGGGTGCTTGTTTTCAGGTGGGCATGTTGGCCACCTGTGCCTATGTGGCTTCCCTTTTTCCCCTCACTAACATGTGCTTGACAAAGTTGGCATATTGCTACAGTGTCATCAGCAGGATCAAGCACATAAAAGTCCCAAACTATGGACTTTTGACCTCTGGACTTCAGATGCTTCTGGGACTGGGATGATTCAGAAACAGGTGTGGAAGTGTATGTTTTTTGGGTTGCTCTCATCGGTTCCATAAGACTACTTTTGGGAGAGGGGGTCACTTGACTGCTTGGAGTTTTGCTTATAGTCTTGGTGACAGACTGACCCAGGGGCTGTGCATGTAAATGGCATACATCACCCTTAACCTTTTTTAACTCAGGCTCCCATATGGGATCATCCCAGTCGTCATCACCACCAAAAGCGATGATGTCCTTGTCTTCCTCCTCTTCCTCCCTATCACTGTCTTCCTGCAGCATGGCACCTTTTTCTTTCTCTACAACCATCTCAGGGGGCTGATTATTCCTATTTCCAGGATTATCAGACTCTGGTTGAACACTATCATCACTAACTCCCACAGGAACAAGGTCAGTCACACTGACAGACTTATCACCCTCCTCCTGGATAACTGTTCCTGTGGTGGTGTCAGTGCCTCCCTACCTCTCACTGTCATCATCCCTCACTAGCATGGATGCAACAGTTTGAGGCTTAAAAAAAGTAAGACACAGGTATGCCAGACCCAGTTCTGCCAACAACTCCTTTGCTGGTTCCTTCTGCACCACCAGAGCCCATGTCAGAAGACACTGATGCAGACATACATGTGCTTTCACTGCTATGAGGAACTGGAACTGAAGTTGTACTTTTTTCAGCAGACTTCTTAGCTCCCTCATCCCCCCTGCCACGTTTCCCCGCTGTACTTTTAGCAGGCATTTTTTGCTGGCTGCTGCTTCAAAGCTTTGCCTTTCTCTGGGAGTATTTGCAGAAAGGATGTATTACTAACTGCGTGAATAACACCTCACACATGACGTCACACCTACAGTACTGGCTTCCTTACACGTCCAAACACAATCAGGACAGGTAGCACCACTTAGAGTACAACTAATACCTTATATGGTAGGTAGCCTATTCTAGTAAAAACAAAAAGGTAACTTTTTTCTTTCCCCAAAAAGGAATTAAAGAACCACACACAAGGAAAAAGGGCACAAGTGACCAACTTTAAATACAGATCTCCTGTGTCTGGACAAATAAAGTACTGTAATGTGTTATTACTTAGTTAATACCACAATTTTGTTTTATTATACAAGGGCAGAGACAACCATAAAACCTCAATGATGGTGAATACCACACAATATGGCAGTTTTCTGGATGGGCAGGATCACCAACCAATCTCTTGAAAATGACTATATTAACATATAGTTTTTTTATAATGCATGCATCAGGTGTTAAACAAATGATGCTGTAACAGAGAAAATGTAAGGTAAGTCAACTAAAACAGGAACACTGCACAATGTGCAGAGGCACACTCCAGCAATAAAATACAGGGGAGCAATTCCACAAAGCAGTGCGACTGTAAATGGACAAGTTCAAGTGATCAAGTAAAAGTACTTAAGTAAACATCTGAAAAAATATAGAACTGTTGATTTTCACAGTTTAAGTGACACAAGTTAACACTCCAGCAAACATAACTAACCACAAACAAATACAATAACAAATCAGTTCAGTGTATTTAAATCTTTAGAATTCACAATCACAACTATAAGTGGAAGAATGGTATATATAACACATGCTAACAGTGGCAGGAACTCTCTCAAACAGCATGGAGTAACTTTTAGAGAAAAAAATGGCAAGATATAACAAAATTAATAAGAAATAACAGTACATAAATAACTCTCAATTTGTGAGTAATCTGTTTGCAAAAAGCTAGAAATAGCCTGCACTGCTTTACACTCCTAACCTACCCCACTCAACTCCTTCAAAGATACAGACAAATGTAAAACCTAATTAAACTAAGTATTATGCAAAAATCCAACAAATTAGAAAATGTTCTTTAACAGCACTAGGACAAAAACTTTATATTTTGGAGCAATTAGCTCTCAAAAACAAGTTTTAACAATGTTTTAAAAGGCTTTATTGGCTCTGATGCACCACAACAGACTGCTCTCCAACTCAACACACAGCAGAATGAGCTGTAAACAAGCTGCACATGATATTTGACTTATTTACCCACAATGCATTGCAACTTTTGTTTTTGGAGCAAATTTTTGCTGGCAATTTGCACCACAAGGTAAAATTTTGAGCATCAATAGGTGAAATTGGCAGACCAAGGCATTTATGCGAAATTTTGCCATTACACAAAATCGTGAAACCAGACGAAATTTCACTTCGAATAGGCAAAAAATTTCGCCATGGCATTTTATGTTAAATTTCGCCATTACGCAAAATAATGAAAACAGGCAAAAAAATGTTACGGAATTGCAGAATTACTCAAAATATTTCACCAGGTGAAATATTTCAGTTTCGCACTACACTACTCATGATACTAGGGCACTGAAGGGAGCCAACCAATGAGAATCTCTGTTCTGTGATTGACTCATGTTCTAGACAAGCCTGTGTGTCAGCCACCACAGGACAACCCTAGGAAACAGTGTATTGACCGCATTTGGGGGTTTGCATTGAAAGGAGACAGTTGTGTGCATGTGCAAAGAGATTAAAAAATGGCAAAAACAAAACAACATTTTTTCATTTTCTTTTTTCTTTAGTCAGAAAGAAGGAGGGAGAGGTAAAGAGAAAGCAAGAGGGAGAGTAAAGAGACCAACAGCAGAGTGCAGAAGCTGCAGCAGAGTACTGTGCAAAAAAAAGTGAAATTTTTCATTAGAAAGAGAGAGTGAGTAGAGAGAGACACCAAGAATTCAATGGCAGACAACATCAGAGTGCAGAATAGACAACAGCCTAGTGCCGACGTTGCGGACTCCATGGTAAAAAAAAAGAAACACCCTTTTTAGGGCTGCAGTGGGTGGAGCCTCACAGACCTATTGCTACAGAAAAGCAGTCCTGCATTCCTTGTGAATCAACATGATGAGGTGGCAAAGTCACCTCCATGGTTGCATCTCTAGAATCAATACGTGCGCGATCACACTATGTATTTTTTAAATTATTTTCTGCACCCTCTCCCCCAGAAACATAACATATTTAGTTTACCTTCCCTCAAAAATAACTCTACTCAAAATAGCATGGACAGCACATTCCAGTAATGGTGCCCTTGACAGCTCCTGTGAAATCAACAATTGAAGTGATCCCCACGAAAGCTGAAATTGACAAACCTGAGCTGTCATGGCCTCACCACCATCTCAGGGCAGTTTTATCTGCAGGCTGACTTCACCACATTGCATTACAACTTTGAATGAGGATGTTCCTGATAAAATCTGACTTTGGCTATGACAGTGAGTACCCTGCTTTCCTCTTACCCCCCCCCCGATTTCTACATTAGCCACGGGAGCAGCTTCACTGCTGGCTGGTGGAGTGGCTTTACTTAATGGTAGCACCTTGCTACTGCTCCAACCCTTTCAGTCCCTGGCTGCCTTCTGAGTCCTGTGGAGCATAACACTTTGCCACTGCAGCCAGAGCTCCACATGGGCTGGGAGTTTACAGTGCCTGCAGGCACTTTCACTTAGCGTGGTCATGCTAGCGCAGGCTGCAACTGCATCCCCAGCTTGTCCTCCACCTGCCACTATGCTCCTATAACAGATGCAAAGATGTACAGTATAGATAACCCAGCTCACTAGTTTTGTAAAAGAACCGAGGTACTGTAGGTGTCCCGGTGCTCATATTAGAATGTGCCATATATTGGAGAACCATTGCCCATCCACATCATTGTTTAAGAGCTGAAATGAATTACAAAAGGCCAAGAAATGGATTTAAACACTAAAATCTAAACAGAACAACTGTTCTTGCTATAAAGTATAAAATACCCATTCAAGCATAAACAGAAAGTCAGTTTGGATTTCAGTGCAGTATAGTTTTAAAAATTAGAGGCTTCAGCTTTCCCTTACAATGGTAATGGATACAGCAGAAGTCTCTGATATATTTAATCAGGGTTTTGTACACAATCTATTGTAACTAAGCTATTTATGGGAAAACGTCTGAACCATTCTATTTGGGTCTGTCAAATCCTTGAGAAGAATGCTCCCATTAAAATGAGAAACACTGGCCGGCCCAGTGGCGCTGAGGGTTGAGGCGCTGGATGCCACACCTTGTGCCACACTGGTGACCCGGGTTCGAGAACGAGCCCAGGCTGCCAGGGGTCAGCAGGGGAGGGAAAGGATTGAGTGTGCAGAGGACAGCTCTCCTCTCCCTGGGGTGGTTTTGGGGGCTCCTCAGTGCAGTAGTGACACCCAGTGGAGACCAGATGTACTACCTGTGCCTGGAACATAAGGGAAGTAGTGTGGCTGATGCTTAGGGCTTCTCTGTGCAGGCGTCACTGCACGTCCGGCTCCTGTGGGTACTTACATAAAAAATCCTCTCCCAGCAGCAACATGAAGGCCACCGACAGACGACCTGATCTAATGGGCCAAATAAAGCCCGACAATTGGGGATGAGGGCTTAGGGTGATGAGATCTCCTCTCTCTGTTCCCCCTTGCTGGGGGAGGCCCCACCATGGGGGGGGCAAGACACGGTCCTCCTCACTCTGGCGGTCATGGCGGAGGCTGGCTACACCTATGGGATCAGTTGAGCATCAGCGTACATGGACTGAATGAGGTAAGTATACCCCAAGCTGCAGTGAAGTGCAAAAATAAAGTAAAAAAAAATTAAAAATGAGAAACACTGACATTATTTTCTTAATGACAGATATCAAGTAGGGCTCTCGCTGGATTGTTTTTTTTTTTTAAACCAGGAGAGACACATTAAGCTGAAAGCTTGTTTATAGGCGTGACCTGGGAACACAAGGAAGTTAAGTGTCTTACTCAGGATCATACAGTATGCAAGTGGGGGCTGTGGGATTCAAACCCAGGTCTCCAAGTTTGCAGCTTAGAGCTTTAAATCACTGATCTATACTGCCTCCATCTCTATACATATTGAAATATGTAATACACAAAGGCCAGGATATTCAAAGGGGTTGCGTATGGTGCAACAGTGTTGCGCCATGTGCAACCCACTGATGCGCCCCAGCGTGATATTCAAAAGGGGATGTTGTGCAGCACAAATTCTGATGCGCCAGGGCGCACCAGTAATGTATGCAGCACAAGTGCAGGGGGCATGCCCATGCACATGCAGCACATCCTGATATTCAGCCCAGGCTGTGCGGTGCATATGCAGGCACACACCCACCTTGCACCGCAGGAGGGTGGCACAAAGATGTGCCCGAAACAAAAGGAACAAGTCGGGGGACATCCACAGGCCAGCCACCGTGTTGCTGGGTGCAACACGGCAGCCACCTGCTATGGGTGGCCACTTGACCTCCTGAGTCACAGGTTGGGTGTCGCCCCCCCACGCCCGATCACGGACTCTGTAAATAATGAACTCCCCTGGTGGTCCAGTGGACCTGCCCCCCAGCCCGATCACGGGCATAGTATAAATAAATGTATTCCTGGTGGTCCAGTAGACCTGCCCTCCAGCCTGATCGTGGGCTTAGTAACATTAATTGTATCCCTGGTGGTCCAGTGAACTGAATCCCAGCCCGATCGCGGGCTTAGTAACGTTAATTGTATCCCTGGTGGTCCAGTGGACCGAATCCCAGCCTGATCACAGGCTCAGTAACATTAATTGTATCCCTGGTGGTCCAGTGGACTGAATTTCAGCTGGATCACGGGCTCTGTAAGCGTAGATAAATCCTTGGTGGTCCAGCGGTACCCCTCCCCACCCGCCCACTCAGACCCTCCACCCGCTCCCCGAGTCAGCGGCAGGCTGCAGCTCTCACCCGAAAGGCCCCCAGCTGTCTGCCAGCTGACAGCATACAGTACGGCTGTATTCCCATTGGTCCACTACATGGGCCAATGGGCGTGCAGACCATACTGTACTACACAGGGGAAGGGGGGTACTGCTGGACCTCCAGGGATTTATCTATGTTTATGGAGCCCACGACCAGGCTGGGATTCGGTCTACTGGACCACCAGGGATACAATTAATGTTACTAAGCCCGTGATTGGGCTGGGATTTGGTCCACTGGATCACCAGGGATACAATTAATGTTACTAAGCCTGCGATCGGGCTGGATTTTGATCCACTGGACCACCAGGGATACATTTATTATTACTACGCCCACAATCAGTCTGGGGGCAGGTCCACTGGACCACCAAGGAGTTAAAATTATACAAAGTCCACAATTGGACGTTGGGGTGCATTGCCGACGAGGAGCAGGGGCGTCAGCCCCCGACGGCTGCAGCCTGGCAGGGCGCCAGGTGCAAGTCGCCGTGGATCGGTGCACCTGCATGCAAATGGGGCCATAATGACATGCAAATGGCCTCATTTGCGCCTTGCATGCATAATGGCCCCATTTGCATACCCACTGCTGAATATCGCGGTTCCTGTGCCTAGAGCAACCACACTTGTGCTGGCGCATCCCCTTGCACCTCTCTTGCCACTTACACTGGCGCAGTGCCACTGCGACATGCGCAATGCGGGCGGCCACGGAGCAATATTCAATGGTGCTGAGCCATGGCCCAGGCCACACCCAGGCACATCCCAGTTGCACTGTGCCCAGGCTTGCACCCCCGTCTGGCGCAGTCTGAATATCCAGCCCAAAATGTACTGCAGCAAGACAGCAATGTCAGAAAATGTTTCACTGCAATCTTGGTTAAGGGTATGTTCAAGTGAAGTGCAAATCTCTATGTTGAATTTTTTTTTTTTTTACTGTTGCAATAAAACTGAGGTTTCTTTTTTACTGTCATAATGAAACTGAGGTTTCCTTTTACACACAAATAATGGCTTGGAGTCCTTTTGTGAAATATGTTTATGTGACAAAAAGAAACTGAGGTATCTTTTTACACACAACAATGGCTTGGAGTCCTTTTGTGAAATAACAATATACAGTATGATTCCTTGCCCTTAATAGCTGCATTAATTATTCCATACACCTCAGCAGTCCCTGATTTTCAGGGATGTCCCTGGTTTTGTCTCATAGTTTCTTTATCCTTCTAAAACTGGTGCTCCTATCACAGAAGTACAGGGATTTAAAGTATGTGATAATGCTAGATCGTAATGCTGCAATTACTCTCCTTTTTGAAACAAAAGAAAGAATTCAACACTAAGCTACTTACTCTAACAGATTTCCAACCTGATATATTTTTTAAGCAGGTGTCCCTGATTTAGGTCAATGTCCCTGATTTTTTCAGCCCCATAACTGATTGGTGATGCTGAGTTGAGAATACAATTGCCTATTTAGGGCTGCACTGGGCATAGCTCTGTAGACCTCTTGCTATGAGAAAAGGATTCCTGCATGTTTGCAACTCAACAACATGTTGGAATGTCAACACAGTCACCTCCACGTCTGTGAAGCCCTCCGGTCATTGTCTTTGGTGGCACTCGTGCTGCACTATTTTTCTGCTCACAGCCCCCCACCCCCACCATGGTGCACTAGTTCGGCTGGCGGACTGTGTGAGCATGTGGGAGACCTGGTTTGTTGTTCAGTTTATTTATGCTCCTCTGGGCTTCTGCTGCTGAATGTTGCTCTGTTGAACTGTTTGTGGGCTTTTCTAGACCAAATTCTCTCTCTTTTTTGTCTGCATTTCTGCCCCCCAGTTCACATTTACAGCCCTTTTGGGCTTCCACATAGCTCTGATTGCAGCTCTTTTCTCTCTTCTCCCCTCAGGAGCATTTTGTCTTGCCTGCATTTCTGCAGGCTTCTTTTTATACAGTATTTTAAAGTACCGCACTGGCCATTCCACGAGCTGTGATATGGCTTTTATAATGTGGCACCCGCTGCTGTGCTGCTCCTCCTCCTTTGTCTCTTTAAACACCATCCAGGCTTTGCAATAGCCGTGGAGTGGCATTACTTAAAATAGCAGCTTCACGGTGCTCTCTTTTCCTTTTGCTCCTCTTAGCCCCCCCCCAACTTCTACATTAGCCACGGGAGTAGCTTCACTACTGGAAGCTCCAGCCACCCTGTGCACTCTCCCTCCCTCCCTCCTCTCACTAACCCGCTGGAGCAGCTTTACTTAATGGCGACACATTGCTACTGCTCCAACCCTTTCAATCCCTGCCGCCACAATGGCAGTTCGGGAAGGTGGGGGAAATCGCTTCCATTACTACCTCTTCTGTCTCCCACTGGCTCCATTCTCTCTTTGTCTCCCAACTGTGTGGAGTAGGCCACAGCTTGAGCTCCACACAGGCTGGGAGTTTACAGTGCCCACAGGTACTTTCACTTAGCGCAGTCACACTAGTGGCAGGCTGCAATTGCATCCCCAACTTGTCATCCTCCTGCCACTATTTAATAGAACCCCCCCCCACTAGACCCCAAGGAATGGATATTGATTTATTTAAAACACTCTGGCCACAGCCACACATGGAGGTAGCCCACTAGACCACCAGGGCTATTTTTACACAGTGGCTCCCCCAGGGCATGTCCCTAGCCCTCAGGACCACCAATGCCACCCCTTATTAAACAAAGGGCTACTAGCCCCTCTTGGACCTTCAATAGCCCACCTGGGTTACTAAGTAAAATTACTGGCTATTATAACCAATGGCACAAGGGTTTTATCTGAGTTCCCTCCCAAACCACACTTCCCTTCCTCTAGTTCTGTTGCTAGTATATTTTTCCTCCAACTAACCTAATTTCTTCTTATTTTTAGAAGTCTGACAGGAGGTGAACTACTATCCAATCAGATAAGTATATTTCTTTCCCTGACCTGTCCTTTGTGCCCTATTTGTCACCCTGAGAGCAACAGATCCTGTGTGACCCCTTTTTTATCTTTAATTTGACAGGTACATTGACAGATGATCTCTCCCCAAGACTACCCCGTGGCATCCTGCACTCAGATAAGTCCCTCTGTTATGTCATAACTTTGGTAATATTCAATATTTTTACACCAAGGGTGGGATATTCAGAGCAGTTGCACCATGTGCAATAAGGATGCGCCCGCACAAGAGTGGAAATGCGCCATAGTGCAATATTCAGTGGGAGCGGCAGCGCAGCACAACATGCAATGTGCCGCAGTGCAACAGAAAGGAATGCATGCACAACTGCAGGGGGAAGAACCAGGAATAATGTGCACAGTACGATATTCATCAGTAGGCAACGTGCACAGTAGCAGAGCAAGTGGGAAGTTGCACAACAGCGGAAATGAGCCAAAATAAAAGTCAGCAAGAGGGGAAGGATGAATGAACCACAGAGGAGCCATAGCGGGGTAGCTCAGAGACAGGGTGGCAGGGAGGCAAGACAGGAATCAGGGGGCAGGTGTGGCCAGGAGGTGGACAGGGCCCACCGGAGGTTTGGCGAGTGAGAGAAGGAGTGTGTGTGTGTGTGTGTGTGTGTGTGTGTGTGTGTGTGTGTGTGCACGAGAGGGTCTGAGCATGCCACAGAGGATGGAGGGCAGTGGCAAGAGGCAGGGCACACAGAGCTGAACAACAAAGGCAGCACCAGCAACACACAGTGGGGGGGGGCCAGGTAGATAGCCACCCAGGGGAGGGGGACACCAGCCAGGGACAAGCCCAGTGCCACCTTTCTGATGGAGTGATGGAGGTGGTAATGAGGGGTGTGAGAAGGCAGGTGACAGGGAGGCACAGCCGTGGAAGGGCCCATCGGCGGTACACCCAGAACAGGCTGTACCGAGCCCACACCACCTTCAAACAGTACAGTGACACTGATATTGTGGGCTGGTACCACCTGAACAGGGCGATTCTGAGGCAGCTCTGTGAGCTGTGCAGTGATGAGATGCAGGCACCCACACAACAGAGCCATGCGATGTCTGTGGAGACTAAGGTCACAGCCGTCATATGCCTGCTCACCATGGGCACCTTCCAGAGACCAACAGGGGACATGACAGGTATAACCAAGTCGGCTGCATCATGCCTACTCACACAGTTCCTCAGTGCACTGCTGCCACATGCTGCAGAGTACATCCATTTCCCCAGCACACAGGTGGAATGCACAGTACACATACAGGAGTTCCACAGGGTAGCATGGTTGTCTGGCATGCTCGGGGCCATAGACTGCACCCATGTAGGCATCCGTATGCCACATGGCCCGGAGGGGGAAGCTTACATCAACCACAAGGGCTACCTGAATGTCAACTGCCAGGCGGTGTGCGATGCCAGGGGGCGCATAATCAATGTCTGTGCCACGCAACCTGGAGGAGTACATGATGCCTTCATCTGGCACCAGTCCGCACTGTGCCATAGGTTTGAGAGTGGAGACATCCCCACTGGCCATCTGATAGGTGAGTATGCATAGCACGCTAGACGATGGGTGCAGACATGGGGGGTGTGTGGGGCATTGGCAGGGGTGCCATGGGGAATGGCCATAATGGCCCATGGCACAGTGTCACAGACCACCATGCTAACAACTCCCCTCTATACACAGGTGACAGTGGTTACCCGCTATGGCCCTGGCTGCTCACACCATACCAGCACCCCATGACCCCAGCACAGCAACAGTACAATGAGGCACATGCCACAACATGAATGTCATCGAGCGGGTGTTCGGGCTGCTGAAGGCATGGTTCTGTTGCCTGCACACGTCAGGCGGTGCCTTACAGTACAGCCCCTCAAAGGCCTGCAGGCTATTCCTGGACTGCTGTATCCTGCACAACATGGCCACCGACTATGGGATAGCCATTGAGATCGAGGTGGGGGACAGCGGTGGGGATGAAGAGGACACCGGTCCAGCTGGTGTTGGGCAGCCAACCCCTGGGCGAAGAGATCCCCAGCTGGCCTGGATGGCACAGCAGCACCGGAACACCATCGCAGAGGAGCACTTTGGACAACACAGGTAGGTCAACAGGGCCATGTGCAACCACCAAGGGCAAGGGCACAGCCCACAAACAGGCAGGGGTGGACACCAGGGGAGGACGGTGTCAGGAGCATGGGAATGGGCGGGGAATTGCACACAAAGGCAGGGATGAACAGGGCTGCACACAGCATGTGCACACATGCACATACACCACAACCCATGCCCACAGGGCAACAGGTACGCCCACCCCAACAGGCACCCCCACACCCACACAAGACCACACACTACCACGCCCAGTGGCTGGCACTGTGCATGCCTCAGATGCTGAGCACTATTGCACAGTGGCAGACAGCACTACGTAGGCATCATCATGCACATGCCACAGTGGCCAGCAGCCAGGAGGGAGTGCACAGGGACCATGTGTGTGCAGGACTGGGCACCTCACCCATGCAATGCACAAAGAACACCACAGTGCACACAGGACAGTGGCAGACAGTGGCCATGGAGTGGGATGTATCAGTCATGCAGCACAGTACCACAGTTGTCACGGATGCGTGGAAGGCCCGCTGAGACCTGCCAGCCATGCCAGGCTGACCAGTGGCCTCATGGGGTGGCACCAAAGGGCTCCCAGGGGTGATGCTGTGTGAATGCAACCATGTCCATGCAGGGGTCTGCAGGCCACCAAACATGCCTGCACCAGGCATGCTAGGTATGCCCACAGCCAAACCTGACATCGACATAGTAGGGGTCGCATAACGCCAAGAATGGGGAGGTGGACATAGCACTCTGTGGGGTGTACGGCAGCTGGGCACCCATCCAGTTGGCCAGTGCAGCCACGACAGTCACCATTGCAGTGGTCTGCCTGTCAATGGCAGCGGTCACATCCACCTGCTGCTGAGCCAACTCTGCCAGGAGCAGGGCATGGTCCCTGCTGCACCACTCCTCTGCCTGTCACGGCGCCGCACAGAGCGCATCCACCACCACCATGAGCCACATCTGCTGATCCACTGAGGCCTGGAGAAGACAGTTGTGGTCATCCAAGGGGTTATCCACATGTCCAGCATGCTGTCCCCCATGGTGTTCCTGGCCCTGCTGCACAGTGCCCCTCGACGGTGGGCACCACACAGCACTGCCATTCTGGGGTATGTCCAGATGTGGTGCACTGCCACTGCCCTGCCCCATCCCCATGTTGACACTGGCCAGCTGCTGCCACTGCCCCTCCATCTGCTGATCGCTAGGCACCACTGGTGCATCCGCAGTGGCAACGGGAGCCCCACCACCCTGGCCGCATGCCAGTGCTGCCCCACTGAAGCCTGTAGATGCAGCCTGGGAATGGGCTGTTGTGCAGGCAGCCATGCCAGCACTACCCGCCGAACCGCCTGGGCGTATGCCATCCATGGGACCATTCTGTGTCCCACAAACATCACTGTCTGGGACGTGCGCATGTCATCATCAGTGCTGGAGCCAGCCCCAATCTGTGTCTCAGCACACTGGACACCAAGGGCGGAGTCACGCTGGGACACAGCCAGGGCCATGTCCGCACCTGCACCACTGGCATCAGTCCAGACAGACATGCAGGGCTGCAGATGGTTGGTCCCTTGGACACCTGTGGAGGTGGATGGGCACTCCACCATGTCCAGGGCCTCCCCCTTGGCAGACACACCCACTACCGCTTCCCCATGCAGATGCTCAGGAGCTGTAAAGGAACACAGTACCATTAGTGGGTCCGCCTGGCCCTTGGGTCTGCCCCCCTTCCACCCACACACTGCCAGTGCCGGACCTACCATGTCGTGATGGGCTGCTGCCCATCTGGAAGCCACCACCAGGAACACCCTCGATGGCACTACGCAACATGCTGCTGGCCCCCTGGCTCCTCCTGTGGCGTCAGGTGGGGTACATCCTGCTGGCCTCCACTGGTGGCAGCATGTGCCACCCTGATGGTGGCCCCCTTATCTTTTATCCACCTCCTGTCCGTGCCAACCTTTTTCTTGCACTCCTGCATGTACTGCCAGTGGCTGCCCTGCTGGTTGATGGCACGTGCCTCCTCACCCCATGCCGCTGCATGGGCCTGTGGTGTTTTCCTCTGTCCACTGAGCAGCGGCTCTCTGTTGAGGTATGCCTTGAACAGGGCATCGGATTCTGCCCTGGTAAAGTTGGGCCTCCTCATTTGCACCCTTCCCTGCTCCTCTTCATCCTCTCGCTCGGTCATGCTCATGCCTGGGGGATGGACAGGTGTTACCTTGGACTGTGCAGTCCCATACAGCCCTCCAAGACCACTGTCCCCACATCTCAACAGCATGCCACCTACCTCAAAGGACTGCAATACCGATCCATGGCCTAATGCAGCCTCAGGTCGCAATTTTATAGTGCAACGTATGCAAATAAAGGCAGGCGCAACTGTAATCAGATGCAAATGCAGTGAATGCACTGTGGAATGGCTCATGAGCTGATTTTCATAACCTGGCTAAATATCATGCTGTTGCACCTTGCGCAATGGTGTTGAGCATGCTCAGGCTGTGGTGCACCACTGTGACGTGTGCAATCGGCACCACACCATGCATGCCCACGGTGCTGACGCCGATCCTAGTGGTGCTGCTGATGTGCTGTGTGCGGGAGGCAGTACAGGGCATGGCCATTACTGTGCCTGTGGTGCTCATGGGCTATATGCCCAGAGGGGCGCTCGTGCCATGGTGCGCTGTGGGCGCCATAGTGCCACAGCACGGTAGGCCTCTGCATGGTGACACACACATGCACCCTACCACACTACAAACAGGGCTTCCCAATAGCACTGTGGCGCTCCGTGCGCAGACAGACCCTTGACCCTGTGGCTGACCTTTGCCCTCTAGGCGCCTTGCGTATGCATGGCTGCTCCCCTGTTGTGCAGTCTGGTGCCAGCACAATTGTGACTGGTAGTGCAGTGCTGTGCTGCCTCCGCACGTGGGGCATGTGTGCTACAGGGTGCCATTTTGTGCTCGTCAGTGACAGCACCATGCCGTGCACCAGAGCAACAGTGTGGACAGTGGTAGAACTGGCTGCCACATACCAGAGTGCCAGTGTGGACAGCGGTGGAACTGGCTAATCTGGTAGCACTAGTGGAGACCCATGCAGGTGCTCCTCCTGAGGCCATGGACAGTGGTGTGGCAGGAGGTGGCAGAGGGCCTTGAGGAGGCCACAGGGAGCAGCAGGACCACTGAGCAGTGCTGCCACTGGTATGGGGACCTCCAGCAGCAGGACTCTGACCACCTAGGGTGACTGCAGGCACATGCCCAGTGGGGCACCATTCCATGGCCAGGTAGGTGCTCCTTCACAACACTAGTAGTATCCGTCTGTCCTGGTATCACGGTGGTCGGCAGGCCATGCCACGGGGGGGCTCGTACCTGTGTTGCCGGTGTTGGGGGTGCTTCGTGTACACCCTTTGCCACCATGTCACAGCTGGGCTGTGTGGGCACACACACAGCAAGGGGGGGCTATGGTTTTGATGTGTACTGATGGGACTCTCTCCATGTTTGCACTCTAGGCCCGGAGGATCGCTGTAGGGCCCGGTTGGTCTGGGAGCAAGGATGGCAAGTTGGCAATGGAGGTGTGGCCTTGCAGGCAGGGCACAGTGGTGGTGGTGGGGGTCAGCAGTGCCCTGCTGACTGGGACACAGGTGAGTGCCAAGTTTCCCCTTACATCTGTGCATGGTGGGTTGCAGGGGTGGTGGTGGGGCATGGCCCCTGCACATGGCCCCTACTGCCGTGCACATCTCATGGTGCTCTCCGCACCATCCTGTGTGTCTGCATGTGTGGGTGGGTGTAGCAGGTGGGCTGTGCATGCAGTGGGCGCCTGGCTGTGCTATTGCTATCACACTGCATAGCCATGACGCCGTACGGCCATGATGGTGCTGTGCAGTGCATGGGTGGTGGGGGTGTGCAGTGGTTTGCATGCCTTTGGGTGCCTGGGTAGGTGGGTCATGTGGGCGCACCCACTGTTGGTGGTTGCATGCCATCACAGGGGTGCAGGCCACAGCTGTATACCATGCACATTGGGTGGGCTGTGGTGGTCTGACTAGTCACATGTATTGATTCTGCTCCCTTGTCCTAGGTGGACAATGCTGGATGATCCTGGAGCATCACATACAGGAGATCCTATAGGTCACCCGGGCCACGCTGGAGCTGCTGCAGGGTATGCAGAGGAGTGAAGGGCGGTGGCACAGAAGGCATCATAGGGAGTGCAGGGATGAGAGGGGGCCACCTGTAGGGCCTGTGGCACCCGCACTGTTCCTTTCCCACCCTGGACTGTACCTCACACCCCTTTGTCCCCCTCCTTGCTATTCTCTTTGCCCCTGCACATCCCCCCCATGTTGTAGCCTTGTACTTCCCCTTCCCCATTTTGTATATAGCATTGTATATAGTTCCTGTTGTATCTGTTACCTGTTCCAATATACATGATTTTCATACTACGACTGTGTTGGTCTCTGATTTGCAGCAGGTGTCTGGTGCCTTGCTGCAGTGGTGTGTTTGACGACTGAGGGGCAGTGCTGGCCTGGCCGTGGGTGTGTCCACCAGGGATCCTCCACTAGTGTGGGTGGGAGCCATAGTCACTGTCTGGGGTATGTGTGGTGTGCCCAGTGCACTGTTTGCCTGTGTGCAGTGGTCTCTGGTGCATGTGCTATGTCCCAGTCGCCCCTGGCAGTGTGTGCTGGGCCCATGCGGCTGTGCCCCTTGCATGTCTATGGTACGCATGGTCGTGCTGACCCCACCATCGCATGCATGGCTGCTGATGTAACATTGGTGGCAGTCCATGCCAGCCACCCTCCAGGCACGGTGCCCTGGCAGCTGGCGTCCTGACTCCTGGTCTATTGCACATCTGCCTCTGGTGACACTGTGGGCGATGCTGTTGTTGACCCCCTCCATGCTGTCTATGGTGTTCGAGGTGGTGCCTGTGGTCTGGTGACTGTCACATGGGCTCCAGCTGCATGCTGGCAGTGGCATGGTTCGTGGTGCGCACACCACATAGCTGGCTTGCCAGCACCATGGTGGTGTGCAGGTCGTGGGTACATGGCACCATTGGACTCTCAATAGCAGCATCTGTTGCCCCACTATGTGTGGCTATTTGACGGGGTACCCTTGGGACTGGGGGAATTTGTTTGTGCCCTGTGTTGCCTCCTGTGTGGCGCATGCCTCCATGCACCAGAGTAGGCTGCTGTGCTGTCTGGCGGGGCCAGTGCTAGGACAGGGTGTGTGCATTGGTGGGTGTGTGGGGTGCTGTCCTTCTGGTGGTGGCATCCAAGGTGGGCCTTGTCACATGCAGGGTCCCTCGGGTACTGATGCCAGGTCGACCTCCTTGCTGTGCCACTGTGAGGGCCATGCAGGGGGGGCCTTGTGTATGCTGTGGTGGCATCAGTGGCTGGTGTCACCTGCTGTGGGGGGCACAGTGGGGCTGTCATGCATGGTGCCATTGGGCACTGGGTTGCATTGTCATGGTGGTGGTGGTGGCATACCTTCAGTGCCATCCACTGTTTGGTCATGCTTCTGGGCTGGGTATCTCAGGATCGATGTACAGGGGGTGGTCAGAAGTGGTGTGGTGCCGTGGCATGGGAGGATCCTGGCCCTCCTTGTGTTGTGGTCACTGTTTGCCGGGGACAGTGCTGGGGCACCTTGCCCTGTGGGTGTGGACTGCTGACCCGCGTCTGCTGTTGGATCGGTGCTGGTATACATGGGCTGGTGGCCCATTCAGCTCACCTCTGGTTGTGCTGCTCATGGGGGGGCCTTGCCCTGGGGGGGTTGGTCTGTCTGGCCTGCTGCATGCTCCTCCACGCATGGTGCATCTATGGCTAGTGCACTCCTGCTTTCTGTCCTTGTCCCTGTGCATCCCTGGGTGTGCTACTACACATTGGCCCTGCTCCACTGTGCATCCCCAGTTGTGCCATGGTGCATCAGGCATGATATTCAGCTGTGTTGTGCAGGCACACCTTGGTCTGCGATTGGTTTGAATATCGCACCCGTTGTGCAATGGCGCACTGCTCTTGCGCCTGCTCCCACTATTGCAAATATTTTTGGCACAGTCTGAATATCCCACCTAAAATGTTCAACATAGCCATTTCTTTACAACACTTAATGAGTGTGACAGCTGCCATTTTTCAACTCCTGCCCAAAATGAGTTTTTGCATCCTGAAAGTTGATTTCACAATCCCTGCTCAAAATCACCTTTGGGCCAGAAGTTGAACATTTTCTCTGCCCTTCTTCATGAAGCAGGGTCATAACAAGGCTATGTTGAACATTTACTGTAAAAATATTTTTAAAAAAAATTCAATATTTCTACTCCAAATTCCTTGACTACAGCCCTATCGGTTCTGGCTAGAGTTTATTTTGTTAGTCAGAGAAAGAGAGAGTAGAGAGCCAGAAAGAAACCAAGGAATTCAACAGCAGACAACAGCAGAGTGCAGAAAATAATAAAAATATTAAGGGGAGCAGAGTCAGACAGAAGAGGAGGACTCTGTCTGAAGGTCATAGGGCTTCAGTAATTCTGAGTGGGTGGGGGCTTATTGTGCCATACAGATTTTGAAAGGGTGGTGTCACCCACATCTCAGACTCTATATTGCTTATCTGTGTGCTGCCCTGAAAGGTCATACTGCCATAGACTCTGTGTTGTCCATCTGTGTGCCTGAACTACTACTAGGTCATATTCATTGTTCTCTGAACTGGAGTTGAAATAAATAATTTATTTTCTTTCCAGCTCCCCTGTCTCTGAAAATAAAGAATGTTGTTATACCCATTGGTATTATTTTTTGTAAGGCTGCCAGTCTAGGCTGGAGGTTAGGATAATGAGCTGTGAATTATTTTGATATGTCTACCAGATCTTGGTTTGATTTCACAACCTTCACTTGCATACTGTTTGACTCTGAGCAAATCACTTAACCTCCCCAGTGTGCCCACGTAGCCCTTGAAACATGCACTTCTGGCAAGTGAACCTTACCAGGTTACCAAAGAATAAAGGCGTGTATATATATATATATATATATATATATATATATATATATATATATATTTAGATAGATATATGTATATGTAGATACTAAGGGATACATAACAGGGACCTGTGCAATACATGATTTATTTTCACAAGTAGCTGTTTGACCTTGGGTAATCTCACGAGTGGTGTAAGCCACCAGTGCTGTGCCCAAGGTCAAACAGCTTGAGTGAAAATAAATTATATATTCCATAAGGTCCCTGTTACTTATTTCCATACCTCTCAACCTCTTTACTCGTAAATCAAGGGCAAAGCTTAATAAAATCAGGGACAAAGACCCAAAATCAGGGACACATCTTAAAAATTGGTACTATACACTCAGAAAGCTGATAGAATAAGTGGATTAGTGTAAGATGCATTTTCTGAAGAAGAACAAGTCTGTAACTGTAATGTTTGGCATTTTTTGTACTTTCAATCCCCACTGTTCTGTCACAAAAACACAAATTTTACGAGGGACAGAGGAAAATTTTGAGTCAAAATCAGGGACATCCCTGAAAATCAGGACAGTTGAGATACATGCGTATTTCATTTATGCAAGAGGGATTATTTAGGATTGTGTAAGGAGTTTTGTTTTATATTTGTTTATTTAATTTTTCATGTTAACATACGTGGTCTTTTTGTAGTTTTCCCAGTGTAGCTCGGCTTAGCATAGTGGTTGCTAAGCAGTTGCTATGGATGTTCCAGCTTTACATTATGGACAGTACAAGGGCCATGAAAGAGGACTTTTTGCAGAACTACCCAATCCTGATGAAGGAGTACATGGTGGCACTAAGTGAAAATTATTGCTGTCAGCACCAATAGATGATGTATCATTAAATGTACCATCCACATTACGTGATTAACTTGTATTGTAAAATACAGTTCCTCCCTTTTCCTGTGCAATTTCTGAAATCAGCGGGCCATATTTTCAAAACGCCCCTAGATCATCACAAGTTGCACTGATCTAGGGCTGCAGTGCACCCTGACTGCATCTGGGACCCTGTGCCATATTCAGGAAGAACAAGGGTCTCAGTGCCACAAATCCAGGAGTTGCCACATTGGCAGTCATGCATCAAAACAATCGGTACATCTGCCAGAAATGTCACAGGGATCCGGCTGTCCCCCCACCCAGTGTAACAGTAGAGGTGCTTTGGTGGATGGGGGTTGGGGGCAAACATGGGAAAAGTATGCGGGGTATGGGGCAGCGTGGACTCGGGGTGCAATAGTGGCAGTTGGGGGGTGGGCAGGCATATTAGTGATGGTGCACCCAGTGGGGCTGCCAATTATTGGGCAATACTGGCACAGCCAAGGAACGGCAATGGGGGGGTACAGAGAAACACAATGTCATGGCCCCATGAGGGCAGAGCCCTGGCAGCAGCTCCCAAGGCTGTGCCCACATGGTGCCACGGCACTGTGTGTCTGCACTCCCATCACCATTCCTAGGCAGTGCCAGTGTTGCTAATCGTGGCACCCTGATGGGTGCACAATGCCGCTCACCCTCCCAACCACCACTATGGCACCCTGCCCATGCCACCTCCATACACAGCCATCGGGCACCCCAAAAATATCTCCACAGTGGTCTGGACTGGGACAAGGGACTTAGACAAGCTAATTGCTGGTCTATCTTGAGACTCCTGCTGCAGCCATGGTGGGGCATCCTGACTACCAGAAGGGATGTTGCAGCCCCACTGTGCTTTAAACCCTTTATTGATGTAGCACCTTCAGTTGTGTCTGAGGGGGAACTGATACTCTTGCCATAGTGGCTCCTGTTTCAGATGCAGACCACATTTCTGACTCGAGAATGCCATATCTTCTGATGCAAGGTGCCAGCTGCATCACTCCTGCTTGACACAAGCACCTTGCATCCTTTGGAGGGCTTTGAAAATCTGGCTCAGCATGTTTTTGTATTCAAGATAAAAGTAACCGAAATCTGAAGGAGGCAGCTGTTGCAACTTAAACCAAGGGTCAAGAAGAGTCAAAAGAAGATTTTTGTCTGTCATGAGATAGTAAAGTCTTCTGCAGTTTTGGAATTGCTGTATCAGCCGGTCCATGAGGGATACACCAGATGTGTCTCCTTTTTGTTCAAGACCTCTACGCAGCCTCCTGAGTTCCATGTCCAATAAATTTATGATGGGAATAACCTGGCTTAGAATAGCATTCTCTTTGCTAATCTGCTAAATTGCTTCCTCAAAGGGAATCAAGAGCAATGTAAGAAGCTCCATGAGGCCCCACTGGAATGAATTCAGCACAACACCATCTGCTATGTTGTGCTCCATGATATTTTCATGGACTGCCTTCTTTTGTGTGAGAAGTCTTTCACACATGTAAATCATTGAGTTCCATCTTGTCAGAACATCTCATTTTAGTTGCTGTATTGGCAAGCTGTTTTTTTTGCTGAAGGTCAGCCAAGATACCACAAGATTTTACAGTAACTGAAATGGCCACAGATTTTCTTTGCAGCTCCCACCAGTGTTACTATACTGTTGTCACTGGATATGAAGCTCGTACTAACAGATTGAATGAGTGTGTACAGGATAGAATGTGAGTAAAACCACCGCGTTTCAATTCACTAACAATACTGGCAGCATTGTCTCAAACCACAAATCCAGTTTTGAGTCCCAGGGGCTCTAACTACTCAGAAATTTTGTCACGCAACTCTTCCAAAATATCGTCAGTGGTGTGATGCTAACCAAATATAGTAACACAAAGAGCTGCCATTCTTTGTCTTCCTTCCTGTACACTGCTGCTTGTGGTGGTGTTTGAAGATGATTGTGACATCCAATGTAATGTGATGCACATACTGTATAATCAGTGGTTTGAGAACTCGTCCACATATCTGTGGTCAGGTGCACAGCACCACATTCACTCTATTTATTTATTTATTTATTTATCTATTTATTTAATTTTGTTGCCCTGGTAGGCTCACTGAGACTACAAGTCCCTTTTTCATGGGTGACTCGGGGGGGGGGGGGAGATACAGAAGGTAACCAACTGAAATTGTACCAGATTAAATGGTTGGTGGAATTTTTAGTGAATGGGGGAAATTTGGCCAGGACACAGAGGAAATTCCAGTACACTTTTTGAGAAATGCCATGAGATCTTTAATATTCACCTGAACAACCACCAGAACAAGCAGACAGGACTTCAGTTTAATGTCTCATCTGAAAAACAGTACCTCAGGAGTGCAGCATCCCCCTCATGATGCACTACAGTGTCAGTATTGGGATTTATCCCAAGTTTCTGGTGTGGGGCTAGAACCCAAAACCTTTTGATCACATGGCCTCAGAGGTGAGTGTGCCACCTGCTGAGCCACTCTCATTAAGAGCCAGTTTTATTTTATTTCACATACATTCGTAGTCTTACATTTTAGGAACAGCCACAACTGCAAAATATTTATCACTTGGTATGTTTTAAAGGAGAACTACTGGCTAATGTGAAGCCCTGAATGCTGTAGAGATCGGGGCTTCACACCACAAATCCCCCCTGTAGTCAGCATAATAAATCGATAATTTTAATACCTTAGCACTAGTGAAAATGGAGTACAGCTCTGGTGCAGCTGGCATGTTTCAATATGGAGCCTGCCATCTCCCGCAATCTCTCTGCAAATAACGTGGGATGATGATGCTCCTCTGCCCCTTCCTCATTGGTGCTCCTATGTATGGAGATTTTCTAATATACCTTAGAGCAAAGGAGGGGGAGAGAGAGGTGATATGACTGAAACATTCAAACACCTTAAGGGTATTAACAAGGTGAAAGAGTCTAACATGTTTCAATATAAGAAAAATAGCAGGACAAGAGAACACAGCATGAGATTAGGGGGAGGCCAATTAAGGGGTAATGTGAGGAAGTTCTTTTTGACAGAAAGAGTGGTGGATGCATGGAACGACCTACCTCAGGAAGTGGTGGATATGAATATGGTACAGGGCTTCAAACAGGCATGGGATATGCATAAGAGAGCAATACAGATGAGTATGAATAGATAGGCCATTGGCAGAGTACGGGCCTATGGCACATTCATAAGGTAGAAAAAATGGGTAGACTGGGTGGGCCTTGCAGTCCTTATCTGCCATCAACTTTTATGTTTTTATGTTTCTATCTCAGATGCCCACTTCTATTTTTACAGAATTTACCTAAATGTGAGCTGTACCCCAATTTTAAGAGCGCTGAGGTACTAAAATCATTGATTTATTAAGGTGACTACCGGGAGGATTTGTGACGTGAAGCCCTATTCTCTGCAGTGGGCAGGGTTTCACATTAGCCGGTAGAATTCCTTTAAGTTAAGTGGAGCAAAATATTTTAAAAGGACTCTAAAAGCTTCATTCTCCACCACAAAAATGGTTGCAGGTCCTTGGCAATAAATTCAGCTATTAACTGATTAATTTTTAATGTTATTTGATTGATGTGATCCACTGTAGGCATACATTCAGCTGTTTACTGATTACTTTGTAATGTTACTTGGTGTGATCTACTGTAGGAATAAGTTAATTAGCTATTAACTGACTAATTTTTAATGTTACTTGATGTGATCTACTGTAGGCAGTTTTTTGTTCAAGCATTGCAGTAATGGTCTGTTGTTTCATTCGTGTGGGGAAGGGGGTAAAAACCATGGGATTGCAGTGGCAAAACTGTAGTGTCCAAATACTTTTGTAAGTGAAGTTGCACATGTTTTTTTTTCTGCCCTGTTTCACAGTCTCTTCACCATCACTATTGTCTGCAGGATTATTTTCGTCACATGTATTTTTCCCTTGCTCAGGGCTGCTGCCCGGCCGAATAGTTGAATGTGAGCTTTGCAAATATTTTTTCAGTAATGTTGTCCTGAAATGGCCCCTCGCTTTCCCCTGCTAGCTTCCCAATTACAATAGATGCAGACTGCACAACATTCATTTTTGGGACTTATATGAAAATAGCCGCACACAACTTAGGTGGAATAATTTGTCATCATGCCAGGCAGGAACTAATTCATGCACACTGTCGCTATCCCCAGAAGAGCTACAGTATTATAATTGCTATTGATTCTTATTCCAGTACTGGCTCATTGGTATCACATTCTGATTCATCATCTTTGGAAGAGCATAACTGTCAAACACTCTGATCGTGATCTTGTTCTTGATTCTTGTACATTTACAACATCTTCATCAGAGGCACTGCTTTCTGATGAAGGAACCAGATATACATAAGTGGCATACTGTGGAGTGCCACGTCTAGTGGTAGTAGACAGAGCCTTTTCCTTGAGCATTGACTTTCTAGGTCCAACTGTTTTTGCTACCTGTTTTTATGTTTTATCTGATTTTTCTGGCAATGTTGACAGTGCTGCACTTCTCTGATCAGGGGATTCACCAGCATTCTTTCCTTTTTCTGTTTGTGTTCCATCATTTTCATCATTTGTATTAATTATATTTCTCTGCAGCAGTGAATTTCCCTTTTTTCTGAATTTCTTTTCTGAAAATATTTTTATTGTTACATACAGTATCAATTTCAGCTATACCACTGGTGTTGGTTATATGTTTATGTTCCATAACTGATTCTGATTATAAATCCATTTTTATGGGGTCCAACCTAATTATTTAATGAGTAGTATTAGTTTAGTGGAAGACTAGGTTTGCAGGAAAGAAGCATCTAGCTTCACCTGCGTTCTTTTCTTTTAGGTTTGCTTGAAAGGACAGAGCAAGGAGCAACATTATCAGGGGAAGGAGAAACATTAAGGCAGCTTTTGCCTAAGCAGATTCACTGTTGTGTTACTCTTTTGTTTTATGCTTGTTACAAGTTGTGCTTACAGATTGTATTACTGTTATTGCTTACAGATTATTACTTTATTGTTCTCTGATTTAAATTGTTTTCTGCAGGATATATTTTCTGCTAAATTGTTACAAGGTGTGCCTATAAGTTTGTTACTGTTTTGTGCTTACATATTACTGCTTTTTTTTCTCTGATTCAAATTGTTTTTTGCAGGGTATATTTTCTGTTAAATATTTACAGGTTTTGCCAATAGGTTTTTGTTAATGTGTTGTGCTTACAGGTTTTATAGTTTACTGCTTTATTTTTATCTAATTGAAATTGTCTTTTGCATGGTATATTTTCTGCTAAATTGTTACAGGATGTGCTTACAGGTTGATACTGTTTTGTGCTTACAGATTACTGCTCTATTTTTCTCAGATTCAAAGTGTTTTTTGAAAGATATATTTTCTGCTAAATTGTTGTGCATGTTGTCTTGCTGAAAGGAAGGAAAACACCCACTGGGGTGGTGGGTCAGAGCTGTAACTGATTATTTCTGGAGGGCACAGGCATGGTCCCACCCACCCCACCCTCCCCAAGTGCATCATTTCCTTTATACTAGAGGTTCTGACATCATTTCCCCAAAAGGGCAAAGGACATACACCTGTCATAACCTTAATAGCCAGCACACTGATTAGGGGGTAATTGCATGCACACACTCTCGCACACTAACAAAAACAAAAAAAAAACAGGAAGAGAGAGAGAGACATGTGGGAAGTGGTGCAGTGCACTGGCTGTGGGGTGGCAGACTTCCAGGAGACATTCTGGAGGCTTTGATGCTGCCCTATTTGCAGGCACCTTTCGGGACTGAAGGAGGAGGTTGCCCGACTCCAGGCTGACCTGGCGAGGATTCAGGAAACCTCTTCCCCCAGCCAGAGACCACCAGAGTCACTGCTGCTGACTCAGAGGTTGCCAAGAAAGAGAAGCAGTTGGATTATGGTGGGCTCAGGGAGAGTGAGGGTGGTGCATCAGAGGCACATCCCTACAGGTGTACCTCTCTACAGTTCATATGCTGTTCTATTAGAGCATGGTTCCTCTATGGAGGCACCCACAGAAGAGAACAAGGAGGATGCTAGGAACCTCTACAATGGAGACCCAGAGGAGGGTAGCACAAGATCTCACAGAGGAAGGAAATAACTCCTAGTAGGTGACTCAGTCATTAGGAGGATAGAACTGGGGGAGGGAGGGGAGAGGGAAGTAAGGTGTCTGCCCGATGCCATGGCTGGGAGAGACAGGAAGTGAATCCTCAGGATCATGGGAGCAGCTGCATCGGAGAGGAAGATAGACATCATTGTCCAGATAGGGACAAATGACCTGGCTGGAAGTGGGATCAGAGCAGTGCAGGAGGAGTTTGTGGAGTTGGGAAGGGGCCTTAGACAAGTAGCATGCATGGTAACCTTCTCAGAGGTGCTGCCTGTCTATGGCATGGGTGAGACTAGGGTACTCCAAACCATAAGATTCAATGAAGTGCTGAAAAACTGGTGCAGAGCTCAGGATTTTGGCTTCAATGGGGACATAGGATTCACCTGGAGGGATGCAGACCTATACTGGTGTGATGGTCTGCATTTGTCTGGGAGTGGAACCAGGATCCTAGGTGATAGGTTTAAATGCTTCATTGGCAAGCATTTAAACTAGCCAAGGGGGAGGCACTGAAAAGAAGCAGAGAAATCCCAGCCTCCCCCCCACAAAACAGGGTAATTAGAGAGGTAAACACCAAGGTAGAGAAGTTGATAGGGTGCAGGACTGGGGTAAATGGAGAAAAAGGCAGTAAGAACAAGGATGGGGCTAAAGGGGGTAAGGCCATCACAAAATGAAGGGTGATGAGTATCAATGCCCATAGTCTGGGTAATAAGCTTGCAGTCACAGAAATATGGTACACAGAGAACCATGACTGGGATGTCAATGTACAAGTGTACACAATCTACAGGAAGGACAGGGAGGATAAAAGAGGAGGAGGAGTAGCTCTCTACGTATGGGAAGGGATCAAAGCAATGGAACTAAATGGTAAACAGGGAGGAGAGGAGGCACTGTGGGTCTCCCGGGAGACAGGAAATGGCATGACAATCCGCACAGGGGTTATATACAGACCCCCATCTCAGGAGGAGGAAATGGAGAAGAAAATGATAGAAGGCATCCTTAGAATGGCAGAAAAAGGAGATATATTGTTGATGGGGGACCTGAATATCCCAGATGTTAACTGGAGCACATTTGCTGTAGTCACATCCAAGAGCAGGGTCATTCTCTATGCCCTACAGGGGGCATGCCTCAGACAGCTAGTGTTGGAACCCACTCGGGAGGGTGCAGTCATAGACCTGGTAATCTCAAATGGGGATAGAGAGAAGATCTCAGATTTAGAAGTGGGTAGCCATTTGGGAACAAGTGACCACCAAACAGTATGGTTCACAATAAACACAGCTGTAGAGTCAAGCCATACAAAAATGAGGGTACTGGACTTTAGAAAGGATGACTTTGGCAAAATGTAAGAGTGCCTCAGAAAAGCACTAGCAAACAGGCAAGAAGGAGAGGTGGAGGAACAAATGGGTTAAAATCAAAACTGCCATCACAAAGGCAACAAGCCTTTATGTGAAGCAAATAAATAAAAATGAAGGAAAAAAAACACTATGGTTCTCAAAAGGGGTGGCGGGGGGCCAGCCCAGTGGCACTGAGGGTTGAGGCACTGGACACCACAACTTGCACCACACTGGCGACCCAGGTTCGGGAATGAGCCCGGGTTGCTGGAGGTCAGCAGGGGAAGGAGAGGATTGAGCATCCGGAGGACAGCTCTCCTCTCCCGGGAGGGACAGGGGTCCCTAGTTAGTGCTCGGCTGCCCTCTGGTGGAGGCCGGAGATGCAGCAAGCACTGACAATGTAGAGGAGGGGCGGGTGAGTGGCAGACATCGGTTCCATGCCTTGATGTCGGGGTGCTAGCTACTCCCCAAGAAACAGGGGAAAATGCCCTTCAGCTTCGGCAGAGACAGAGCACCGGAGCTTGCCCTCGATTTGTGACCACCCGCCTGGCACCCTCCTGACCGACACTACTGACTGCTCAGGATGTTGGGGCTCACCTCTTCCCCACCCAGGGGGTAATCTGAGGTTACATGGGTGACGGAGGACTGTCCAGGTAGGGCGGACTGCAGAGGGATGACTCCTTGGTGCTCCTGAGGAGATGGGAGCTGAGGGGAGGAGAGGAGGAATAAATACAAAAAAAAAGGGCTGGCGGGGAAGGTTAGGGAGAAAAAAATAGCATTCAGGAAGTATAAGGAAACACAGAAGGAGCAAGACAGAGAACCTTACCAGTTAAAGCAGAAGGAAGTGGGGAAGGCAGTCAGAATAGCAACGGTCCAAACTGAGGAAAAGACAGCCAACTCAGTTAAGAAGGGTACATTAGGGAGTGAAGAAAGACCAAGGGAGAGATAATGAGGCTTCATAAATGGGAGGTGGTGGGAAGAGGGTGACCGTGAAAAAGCAGGGATACTGAATGTATATCTGCTCAGTATTTACAAAAGAAGAGAAGGGGGAGGTACCTAAACCAATCAATAGAATCACTCTGAATAGGGGGGTCGATACCAGGCCATTCACAGAAGAAAGGGTCCTGAAAGAACTCCTAAAACTGAAGATGGACACAGCAATGGCATCTGACAGGATTCAACCCAGAATTCTAAAAGAATTAAGGGGAGAACTAGTAACACCACTGACTATCCTTTTTAACAAATCAGGGGAGGATGGTATGGTACCTGAGGACTGGAGGAGGGCGGTTGTGATTTCCCTTCACAAAAGTGGGAGCAAGGCAGAGGCAGGAAATTACAGACCTGTTAGTTTGATCTCAGTGGTAGTGTAAATGATGGAATCACTTCTGAAAGAAAGAATTGTTGAGTACCTAGAGGCCAGCAGGGCACAGGACCCAAGACAGCATGGATTTACAGTGGGACGCTCATGCCAGATAAATCTCATAGATTTCTTTAACTGGATGACCAAACTAGTAGACCAGGGAGAGGCTGTTGACATGGCCTACCTAGACTTCAGCAAGGCATTTAATACAGTCCCACACAAAAGATTAATAAACAAGTTAGTCAGCCTAGGAGTGGGTCGCAGGGTGGTAGTCTGGGCAAATAATTGGCAGGACAACTGTATACAGAGGGTAATAGTAAACAGAGTCCACTCTGATGAAAGAGGGGTTACTAGTGGGGTACCTTAGGGTACGGTACTGAGACCAGTCCTCTTTAATGTCTTTATAAGTGACATTGCAGAGGAACTGGAAGGAAAAGTATGCCTCTTTGCAGATGACACAAAGATCTGCAACAGGGTTAATACACAAGGGACTGGAAAGGATAAGAAGGGACTTGGCAAGGTTGGAGGAATGGTCAAAAGTATGGCAGCTTAGATTCAGTGCAAAGAAGTACAAAGTAATGCACCTGGGAAACAAAAAGAAGGCAGTAAGGAGGGCTTAGGGGATACTGGGATGCACAGGGAGAGACATCACTAGTAGAAAACAGGAGGCAGTTATCCCTTTGTACAGACAGTTGGTGAGACCCCATTTGGAATACTGTGTGCAGTTCTGGAGACCCCATCTCCACAATGACATTGACAGGATGGAGGCAGCCCAGTGGAGGGCACCAAAAATGGTGCAGGGTCTGTACCATAAGCCATACGAAGAGAGACTAAAGGAGCTTAATATGTATACCCTCAAGGAAAGGGGGGCATGATAGAGACTTTCAAGTACCTCAAGGGAATCAACAAAGTCCAAGAGGGTAGCACATTTCAGAAAAAGAGATGTTCAAGAACAAGGGTGCACAATTTGAAGATAGAGGGGGGGATGGCTCAGGGCTACGAGGAAGTACTTTTTCATGGAGAAGGTGGTGGACACATGGAACAGCCTTTCTGAGGAGGTTGCAGGGTCAAAAATAGTGGGAGAATTCAAGAATGCATGGGACAGACAGAAAGCAATTCTAGTGGGGGGGGTAGGAAGAAGTAAGCTCTTGGTTAACTAGGATCTGCAGCTTATCCAATAGGTAGGAAAATGAGCAGACTGGGTGGGCTAAGTGGTCCTTATCTGCCATCAAAGTCTATGTTTCTATAGCCACAGAGATGGGCAACACAGAGTATGAGACATGACATCCCTCTCTCAAAATACATGAGACACTATGACCTAGTAGTAGTTCAGTCACAGGGATGGGCAACACAGAGATGTAGTATGGCAGTATGACCTAGTAGTAGTTCAAGTACAAAGATGGGCAACAAATAGCCTGAGACATGACACCTCCCTTCAAAATCTGTACGGCACTGTTGTGACCTTTGTAGTAGTAGTTCAGGCACAGAGATGGGCAACACTGAGTCTATGGCACTGTGATCTAGTAGTAGTTCAGGCACAGAAGTGAGGCAACACAGAGTATGAGATGTGGGTGACACCCCTCCTCCCCCTTCCAAATCTGTATGGCACCCTGGCTGACACACAGGAGTGGCAAGAACAACAGTCAAACAAACAAAACAGAACCTAACTAGTTGGTTACTTTCAGTGCCCCACTATCACGATTGTTGCCTTTTATACAGTTTGTTGATCACGACTCATGAAGGTCCAGAGAGTATTCGGTATGAGACTGGAAAAAATGGTTCTTTTTTTAATTTTTTTGTACCCTGCCCTGACCTCCTTGTTCAGTGACTCACTACTGCAGAACTGATGAGTGTTATACATTTATTTTTTATTGCTGTTGGCTGTTTGCTGACCTTGATAACATGAAATGTTTTTTTTTTGAAAAGTTACATTTTTTTTAACAACGGTATCTAAAAGAATAATACTGATGCATTTCTCATACTCATATAGACTAAAAATAGGCCTACAGTTCATCAGAGTAAATCAGTATATTTTTTAAATAAATCAGAGCCGGAATCAGAACTGGGTAACAGCCGACCTGCCCATCCCTATTTTAAAACAGATCTGGTCACTGCCGAAAATTAGTGTTCATGATCTGGCTGTGTATCTAGCACTACCAAAGTCCACTGTCTATCTCCTTCACAGAAAGGAAAGTTTATTGCTGGAATCATGGAATGGCAAAGCAACCAGAATCTGCAAAGAAAGTGGATGCGGGAATGGAAGGATAGCGAGGTACTGGAGATGCTCCTCATTTGGTTCTCTGGTGTCTGTGAATTTGATGTGCCCGTAAGCGATCCTTTACTCCAGCAGAAAACCAAATAGCCCTCAGAAGCCTTGTGGAAGCCTGATTTTAACCCTACAGATGGCTGGCTCCAGTGGTGGAAAAACACTTGAAAATCACAACTTATTTCAAGACAGAAAACGACAAAAGTGATAAAGTGAAGTAACTATGAAGTTTTTAACCAAGCCCTCCACCCCAAATTAACAAACAAAGGAAATACTGCCCTTCTCTCAACTGACGGCTGCACAAGCAATGCTAAGTGTGCTATAGTTATCATATGCTCAGCCAGCACAGCTCCACATTTCAGCACAAGTGTACAAAAGAGGACTTAAAAAATGAGCATAAAAGAGCTAAACATAAAAAGACTCAGATCATCAAACGGTCCCTAAAATGTTTTCAATGCTCTGTATAAGCCCTGTAGTAGCCTCATATATGCACTCTATAAGATATGCCCCTGCCAGCTAATGTGAACATAGCTTAAAGCTGAGGAATAGTAACAGCTCTAAACAGACCACTATAATCAGCTTACACTGTACTGCTAACTGAGGCAAGGGTTACCCAAAAAGGGCATTAGTAAAAAAGCCAATTTTAAAAGAATACAAAATCACACATACCCTCATAATGCAACCTGTGTAAGATGAAATATGTGTCTGTGTCTTCTGTTCTCAGCCTTTGCAGGTTGTGTGAGAGGCCCTTTGACACTATGCCATTCCTGCTTAAAGTAGAACCAGCCTAAATTGTCATGATGGCTTGTGGATACATTCGATGATGCTTTGCATTATGGGGCTATATGAGATTTTGTATCTGAAGCTTGACTTTGGTGCCAATGCCCTTTTGGGGTAACCCTTGCCTCAATACTTTTCTGCTGAGGTTCTTTGTCTTTTTCGCTCACATTCTTACTTTGAGCCCACCATGATCCAAACTCGAAAGACATCATGTGAACTGATTTCAGTTTTCCCTTGCGGTGAGCTACAGATGCAATATGCTGCTGAGTTCCATGTAGGTTGAAACATGTGCCTGTGTCTTCTGTTTTCAGTCATTGAAGATTGTGGGAGAGGCCCTTTGGCACCATGCTTTGCTGCTTAAGATACAATTAGCCTAAATTTTAACTGTGAATTGCATATATGTCCCATGATACTGTATTTTGCATCATTGGTGTGTATGTGATTTTGAATTTCCTTGAAACTTGGTTTTGTTGCTAATGGCCTTTTTTGGTAATCCTCACCTCAATACTTTTTTTTTTTTTTTAGTTGTTTAACCAGGACTAGCACACTAAGCTGAAAACTTTTTTACAGGTGCGGCCTGGGAGCACAGAGAAGTTAAGTGACTTGCTCATGGTCACACAGTCTGCAAGTGGAAGCTGTGGGATTCAAACCCAGGTCTGGTCTGCTGGATGTCACCAGATTTGCAGCTCAGAGCCTTAAATTACTGCGTTATACTGCCTCCCTATTTTGAGTCCACTATTACCCAAACCTGAAAGACTATATAAGAACCGATTTGATATTCCATTGAGGTAGGATACTGATGAGTCTTGTGTAGGATGAAACATGTCTGTGTCTTCTGTTTCAACCTTTGCAGATTGTGTGAGAGGCCCTTGAGCACCATGTATTCCTGCTTTAAGCAGAACCAGCCTAAATTGTCATGGTGATCTTCATATACATCCCATCATGCTTTGCATTATGGAGGGGATGTGTGATTTTGTATTTCTTTCAAACTTGGGATTTGTTACCAATGCCCTTTTCTAGTAACCCTTGCCTCAGTGCTTTTGTGCTGAGGTTTTTTGTCTTTTTACCTTGCTTTCTTACTTTGAGGCCACAATGACTCTAACCTGAAAGACCACATAAGGGCTGATTCAAGTCTGGCCTGGCCTGAGATACACATGAAGCACACTGATGTCTGTGTGTTCTGTTCTTAGTCTTCACAGATTATGTGAGAGACCCTTTGTCATCATGGGTTGCTTCTTAAAACAACAAGACAACAAAAAAAAAACACTTCACTGTATGAGTAAGCCAGGAGTAAAAAAAAATGGAAAAGTTAAACAAACACCAGCACTACTCTACTGGTCATCAAAAAAGCTTTACTCAAGTATAAAACACATACCACCTACAGTCCGGGTTGCTACATTTACCCTGACCTGTTTCACATTCACTGCATCATCGCGGGAAGGGAAAAGTGGAAAAACACCAGTGTTTTAAAGTGAGTTACTAAAAGTGACAGTGCACACACTTAAACCATCAAATACTACAAAGTGTTATAATACATATATTAAAAAAAATATTATCACAATCACAAGTAACATCAAAATGAAGCTAGTTAGAGACATGTATAAATACTGGAGCATTTAAATAATGACACATAATGATTAATTATATACTCTAAATCTAAATCTGATAAAGCCATTCCAAAATCCAGAGTCCAAAGGGCACCATTCTAAAGACAATCTTTTTTTTTTTAATATAGTTTTTTATTTTATTTTGAGGTAGAATATCACATACATGATTACACTTTATGCAACATATTAATTGTTGAGGTTCCATAATGTAGCTCATACAGGCAGTTGATTTACAGGCATTTAATTTATACACCTTAGATTGTTTAACATAGCTCTGTAGTAACATTTTATTTTCTTTCATTATTTGGTTCTTTGACCAAACTAGGATCTCATAGACTATAGTATTAAATAAATAATAAGATTCCCTTGCTTCCCCCTTCCATCTTTTCCAGATCAACATCTCTCCTGAACTGGATCTCCTTCCCTTAGCTTCAGACACCCCAGAATAATATACTATCCCAACTGTGATTAGCATGAAATGTATAAGATTATCCTTTTTTGGTTTCATGGTACAAAGTCTGAGTAAGGCTCTAATTGGTATGCAACCCGTAGTCCCCATCTAGTATTAAAAGTGTTAATCCTGTTATTTATCTCATATGAGAGACGTTCCAGGTTATATACTTCATGAGTGAGGTTTCTCCAAGAGGTCTTATCAGGAAACATTTTAGTGAGCCATAATCTGGTAATAACTTTTTTAGCTATTAGAATTAAAAGTGTGACCAGTTTATATTTAAGGCAGCTAATCTGTATGTCTTGTGGAGGTGTTGTTGTCAGGATAAATCCTGGAGTGAATAGATAAAGTATATCAAACATATTGTTAAGTTCCCCTATAATATCTCTCCAAAAGTCTGATAGGAGTGGGCAGGCCCAAAATATATGTCCTTGGCCTATGAGAATACCCACATCCTCTCCAGCAGAGACTACCATTTGGTGCTCCCAGTTTTAGCTGAATGTCTGGGGTTCTAAAAAATCTAACCCTGGTCTTCCATGCAAACTCCCTCCAGTAAGATGATGATGAGTTTTTAGAATAAAAGTAGGTAGATTGTAACCATCTGTCTGGGTCTAGTTCTATTTTAAGTTCTCTTGCCCATCTGGCTCTCACTTGGTCATGTTCCTGTCCAGACATAGGACGCATTGCCATATAAATATTACTAATAATGTGTTCCTGAGGTCTGCCTTCTATGGCCTGGACAATCAACTGAACCCTCTTACGCGGGGCTTTTGCTACGTCAGTCAAGAAGTCAGCCATCTTAACTAAAACAGTATGTAGTGCCTTATAGGTTGAGAGTTCTCTCTGGGGTAATCCATATGAGGATGGTAAATATGTGAATGGATGAATTCGCACAGGGCTTATCAGTTGGAATACATATCTGATGGAATAATGTTCCCATCTTGATAGATCTGTCTCTAATGAGGAGGGACAGAAGTCTTTATTACAAGTTAGGACATTTAAATAGTATGTCTCTTGAGAGGTTAATCTATATCGAATGATATAAAGCCAGTTTTTTACAAATTCTGCCGTCGTTTTTATAAACCTATTCAAGGGATAACATCTGTTGTGGTCTCCCAATAGATACATTGGTAGGAATTCCAGTCCATTTAAGGTTATCTCTATTGTTTTCCATTGTGCCCTATAAGAGGGATTAATAAGTAATAGGGCTGTACGGGTTTGAGTTGCTCTAGAATATTCTTTCAAGTTAGGTAAATTTAGCCCTCCCTGAGATCTAGGAAGCTGTAGCAAGGTGTATTTTACCCTTGGCGGTTTTCCTCCCCAAATAAACCTCGAGATAAGTTTATCCCAGGATCGAAAATAAAAGTCCGAGGGAACAGCTGGCAAAGTTTGTAGGAAAAATAATAAATGAGGAAAAATATTTTGCTGGATTGTTTCTACATAATTAATTAGGCCCAGGGGGAGTTGTGTCCACCTAGACAAATCTGAGGTAATTTGCTGTGTAATTGGTTCCATATTTACCATTTCAAGATGTATTAACTTAGCTGGGATTTTTATCCCTAGATACCTAATTTCAAGCCTATGCCAGCAGAAGGGAAATTCAAGTTTCATTTGACTGGATGGAGAGAAGGAGAAATTAAGTACTTCTGTTTTTGAACAATTTACTTTATAGCCAGATAAGGTGCTAAAATGTTGAAGTTGTTCCCATACCGCTGGGACAGATGTCTCTGAGGAAGTCAGGCTTAGCAAAATGTCGCCTGCAAAAAGGGATAATTTAAACATTTTACCTCCTAGTGGGATCCCTTGAACATTACCATTTTTCCTTAATTTGGCAGCTAGAGGTTCTAAATAAAGTGCAAACAGAAGTGGGGATAAGGGGCATCCTTGCCATGTACCTCTGGATAAACTAAATGGTGAGGAGATCGAACCGTCTAATTTCAGATAAGCTACTGGAGAATGGTACATGGCCTGGATTTGGAATATAAATTTTTCAGGGAGATTAAATTCTTTAAGGGTAGCCCACAAGAAGGGCCATGACACCCTATCGAAGGCTTTCTCGGTGTCGAGCCCGAGTAAAATTAAAGGAATTTTTCTTTGAGTAACATGTTCTACTAATAATAGGACCCTTCGTACTGCATCGTGGGCTTGGCGCTTCATAATAAATCCCACTTGATCTCTGTCAATTAGCTGATGTAGAAATCTGTCTAATCGATGGGCCAGAATAGACATGAAGATCTTATAGTCACAGTTTAATTTAGATATGGGGCAATAGGAAGCAGCCTGAGTTGGATCATTTCCAGGTTTTGGGATAGCTGTAATTTCTGCATATCACCAAGATGGGGGGCCTCCCTCCTGTATTTCCCTGTATGCCAGTAGTAGGATGGATATAAGTAATTTTTGAAATTGTTTGAGAAACTCATTCAGGTATCCATCTGGTCCCGGGGCCTTTTGTGTCTTGGTCAGCTTAAGGGTGGCTATAATCTCTTGGTTGGTAATAGGACATATCAGGGACTCAGCTTGCTAGGTATTTAAAAGAGGTAATTTAATACTTTGGAGATATGTAGTCAGTTGTTGTGGGCTTGGGGAGATATCCTCAGTATATAGAAGTTTAAAATAATCAGCCACTGCTTGTCTAATAGCAGTAGGGTGGGATAACAGTTGATTGGTTTGTGGGTGCCAAAGTTTGGCAACCATGGCCCTGCCTCTGGACTCCTGCAAGCGTCTCGCCAGATTCCTGGCTCCTCGTGGCCCCCTTCTATTGAGTTCAATTTTAAGTACAGCAGTTGTTGTTCAATTTTCTGGTCTGTTATTTTTTGAAGTTTTAGTTTAATTATTAACATCTCAGGTTTAACTGAGTTATCTCCCTGACGTAACTTAGCTTGTAGCCTCGATAAAGCCTCCTGTAGTTCACATTCCCTTTTTTCTAACATACTAAAATGCCAGCAGAATAGGCCTAACTGTCTTTCATGTCTGCTCATTTGGTCAGCCCCCACCCTGGGAGCTGACCTTGCTGCCCCCCTCGCCTTCTCTGGCTTCTCCCTTCCCAGTTCCGGATATTCTCGCTGCGATGGATTTTGCTTCCAGAACCCTTCCCCTGTACCTGTCCCAACCCCTCTTGAACCCCTCCACCATCTCCGCCTCCACCAGCCCCCTGGGCAGTGCATTCCATGGCTCCACCACCCTCTCAGTGAAGTAGCACCTCCTCCTTTCTCCCCTGAATCTTCCCCCCTTCAGCTTCCACCCATGCTCTCTAGTTGCCCCCCTCCTCCTTCCTTCGAAGCACCCTGACTGCTCCTCCCCTATTTACCCCTTCATGTACCTGAAGACCTCTATCGTATCCCCCAGTCCCTTCTGTCTTCAATGTGTACATATTTAGCTCTTTGAGCCTCTCCCATAGGTTCTGTCCCACAAGCCCCAAATAATTTTGGTTGCCCTCCTCTGGACCCTCTCCAGGAGTTTAATGTCCCTCTTTAAGTGCAGCCTCCAAAACTGCATGCAGTACTCAAGGTGTGGCCTCACCAAGCAGTTATACAGAGGGAGTATCACTTCCCTCCTTCTGGAGGTGATCTTCCTAGCGATGCATCCCAGCATCCTGTTGGCCTTGGCTGCTGCCCTCCTTTACTCTACCTTTTTTTTTTAAAGAAGTATACTTGATGATATCACCCCTGAGCACTGTTTCGAGGGTGTCCCATTTAATAGTAGCTGTTATATCAGGAGATGCATTATCTGCCTGGATAATTGGTATGCGTGACTTAACCAATTGAATGAATTCTGGATCTTGTAAGTGGGTTATATTAAACCTCCAGAAGTTTTGTTTTTTAGGTCTCTACACACCTATTTTAAAAAAAAAAAAAACAGGGGTATGATCTGATAGAAGGGATGTCCTTATATATATATATCCCTAACATATTCAAGATGTTCAATTAAAGTTAAAAAATAGTCTAATCGTGCTGAGGCATTGGTTTTAGGTGAAAAATGTGTGAATGCTCTTACTGAAGGAAAGAAATGGCTCCAAGTGTCTATGAGCCCCAGTTCAGGTAGGGTTTGCCTGAGATACTTCTGGATAGCAGACCGCCGATGCCTACTGGGATTAGATGAGTCTAATTTAATATTCAGGGTGATATTTAAATCTCCTCCAATATTACACATGCCTTGAATGGCTGGCAATAGGGTATCCAGAAATCTCTGTGCCAACTTCACCTTATTTTCTGGAGGGAGGTAAAGTGAAGCTAGTGTAACCTGTCTCGAGTAAAGTTGACCCACCACAATTACATAGTTTCCATCTGAGTCTATGATCTGTTTTTGCATTTGGAACTGTATGCCATATTGCATTAGGATTGCAGTACCTTGTCACCTTCCGGAGGGATGAGCTGAGGCCACCACTTTATCAAACCCCCATGCCCCTAGTTTTGAGTGTTCCAGTTGGGAAAGATGGGTCTCCTGGAGCATTATCACATCTGGCTTATTTTGTTTAAAATATTGTAGCAATCTTCTATGTTTTACCAGATTATGAATGCCATTTACATTAAAGGACATTATAAGTGCAGAGTTAGACATAATTATTTCTAAAAAAAAGTGGTCTTTTTCTGGATATGGGCTCCCCCTCTTTGACACTTCAACCCCAACAGGATCATTCTATGTGTATAGGACCCAGTTCCAAATCTCTCATAGGTTGTACTTTATCATTTTGACTAGCCCCCTGCAGTCTCTTTCCACACAGGACTAAAACATTAAACCCCCTGCCTGATGTCTCAATAAGTTGTGTTGCATATGATTGAAGTTTAAGCCATAACTCACATGCCAACAAGGAATGGTTAAACATTAAGAACCTTATTAAGCCTAAAGAAAAAACTTTTCGTATGGCTGATATTATTAGGGCTCTCACATACTGATTTAAAGCAGTTATCTCTTTTACCATATTTCTAGTAAATAATATAAAAATAAAAAATGTAAAAGCTTCCAAGGTAGGGGAAACTATTATCCATTTCCCTTTAGGTACTGGGTATGCATTGGAATAAAAAAACTTAAACCCAGCAGGAGGGTTAGGATCGGGGCACATTTTACCACGGGCCTTCCGTGAGCTGTTAAGGCCCCCAAATAAAAAAAGGGACAGAATATGCAGTAATAAGCTGAACTGATAATGAACTTTTTGTCCCAACTTATAAGAATAAATCGATGGTTGTCCCATAAGAATGTTGTACAAAATTGCACTAAGTACCGCTTTCAAATGCCACACCCCTTCCTGTAAGAATTATCCCTAAAGAAAATCAAAATATTCCGGGTCTTCATATTCTGGTCCCTGTCTTCAACAGCATCTCTGATCTGCTTTTAAATATTTTTTTTCCCCAAACAGTTTGTTAATACGTCCAAAAAATAAGTATGGATATAGGTGTGGTTCAGCCGAGTGTGTTCCCCGTATGGAGTGAGGTAGGATTCAATCAGTTCCAAATGGTAACCTTGACTTGTGCTTCCTCTCGAAGCTAAGGGATGAAAAATGGCCTCGTGTTTTGCCCATATCAATTATGTTGTTACTTCTCAGGGTTCGTTAGGAAGGGGCGGGCTAAGGGAAAAGGAGCTACAGCGGGAACAAGGTCATTGCTTTTCCCTGACAAGTGTCCAAGTGTCACCCATATTTTAGAGGGCTTAACACCTGAAGCTAGAGTCAAGGGCATCACTAGGCCTAAATTGGAGGAATCTGAGTTAGCTCTTCACCGCTTCCGCCTCACCTCCAGCCCCCCACCCCCCTACAGTCACTTGTGATTAAGTACGAATACTGTTACCAAAAAGTACCTTCAAGACATTTTAGGTTTCTCTTTCAAGGATAGTAGTAGTGTCTCGAACAAACTTTGCAACTGTTGTTTAGGATCTCTTGTATTTATCTGGTTTTTCTTTTCTTCTACTGCATTTGGTTTTGGTTGTGCTGATTGCCATCACGAAGGTTGAGTGAGATGAGATACACCAGGTTGCGGCCTTTCTGGAAATGTCAGGCCTTTCGCCTTCAATTGTTCACTGGCCTCCTCCGCATTAGAGAATTACATCTTTCCCTCAGGTAAGAAAACAACAAGCCTCGCTGGATAGGGGGTCTGGAACTTGATGCCTTGATTTTTCATCGTGGGAAGCAATGGGAGGTAGGCCCTTCGTTGTTTCATTGTGCGAAGTGCATAGTCATGATCCACATAGAATCTGATTTGCCCAAAGAAGATCTTTTGTTTACACCATGCTATTAGTAGTATATGTTCTTTCACTGCATATTTATTGAATCTGGCAATTATAGATCTGGGTGCAGCAGTTGCCGTGGATGGTTTTGGCAGTAAAGTTCTATGTAGTCTCTCAAAATCAAATTGATAGCCTTCAGGAAGGTCTAAAGCTGAGCAGAGTAGGTTAGATATGAATTATTTTATTTTGGAGCCCTCACTTCCCTCTGGTATACAATAGAGGTGAATATTTTTTTGATGTGCTCTATTCTCAGCATCTTCTTGGCATGCTTCTAAGAGGCCTTGTTGTTCTTGTATTTGTTGCAAAGCATTTTCCAAGTCATCTACTCGATTTTCTGTGGCTGTAATTTGGTGCTCCGAGTTGTCAGCTCGCTGTTCTAATTGCTGCACATCTCTGCGTATTTCTGAGTACAGCTGTTTGATATCTGCCCAAAATGCACACAGTTCATGGTATATCATGTCCAGTTTGATTTTTTTTATTCTGTTCTTTGGTGTGTGATGTTCCAGCTGGGTAGCCCTAGCAGGTGATGGGGCGCATTGTGGCAAAATCGACTCAGATTCTGAGATCTCAGTCTTCGATCTGGGATCATCTTCCGCTGTATCTTCCATTTTCTTTAGTTTTATAGATGCAGGACCCATATTCCCCCTCTTGTGCATATTGTATTTGCAGTATTTTGAAAATTCTGGAAGTAAGAGGTGGGATTTTCTCAGAAGGGGTATCAGAGCAGTTGTCTTAGGCTACCATCACCATCGGGGGTGGAACCAGAAGTCCCTAAAGAAATTTCTTCTGGTGCCAGAGGTAAGTCAATCTTCTCTCCTCTGCACAATACAAGGGTAAAAACACAAGGGAGAAGGAAAACATTAGTAATGATAATTAATGCAATACAAAAATAAGTCTCTTATTGTTTTATACATGGAATTCAATTTATTCTGTCATTCAGACTAGATTGTCTCAAAGCTCCCAAGGTGAAACTCCAGTAGGACTCATGACTAATGAGTTTATAGTCCAAGTTACCACCCTGAGGTCCCAACCTGACTTTTTCCACCCCCAAAATGTTGAAAACATATTTTCCCTTTGTGTGCTTCCTTGCTTTACAGTGATTTGCCAAAGCATTTGTGACATCTTCAGTAACAGGACAGTGGTAGCCACCACAACCGTGTTGGACACATCTGTGGCAATTGTAAATGTTGACTTTCCATCCTAAAATGCAACACGTTCACCAGTGTCAACAATACTTCAGTATTTAAAGCAGGAGCTTTTTTTAGCTATAGTACTATAGTGTGTATATGGCTGTGTGTGGATGTGATAGCTTTTAAACTGTGCATTAGTGAACATCTGAGAAGTATTTTGAATGACTGAATAGACTCCAGGGAATGCAGGAGGATTTGGATTGCCTTGTTTTTAGAAGTACCATTGAGCTTTTATGGTAAAGTAGTCAGTATTTTGGTTTAATCATACTTAAATAAAATAAAGACCGACTATGAGTCAGACTGGAAATGGATATATTCCATTGTAGGTGGCTGACTGATTACCCATCAGAACTTAAGCTGTTTCCAGAATAGTAAAGATCTGCAGCAGGTCAACATCAATATATATAGAACTTCTCTCCTTTATACTGTAGCATCATACAGCGACACCAGCCCAGATACAATGCAGCAATGCTGCAGTGTCTCATAAAATGCTGTAGTATACTGCATGGGACAATGTAATTCAATGGCAATTAAGCCCTTTTTTACTGCAGTATTTTGTAACATGTTACTTACTGCAAGTTACTGTGTTGCACTGTGACTGGCTGTGCTGTATCTCTATGGAATATACACTTCCTTACATATAATGGGAAACCTATGGTTTGGCAAATTTGGCACAAATTGGGCATAAGCTACCAATCAGACCTATACAATTTTTAAACCAACATCTTACTGTCTTTCAATAATTTATCAATTAAATATGCAGTAGGGGTGTGCATGTACCAAACAGCACTTTTTCAAATGCCACGAATAGTAAGTCTCCAGAATATCTGGGAGCCCTTCCAGAATAGGGGGCTATTCAGAATCGGGAACTATTCTTGGCTATTATTTGACAATAAAAAAAACCTTCCTCCTACCATGGCTCTACCCTACTCACCCTGCCAAGACACAGTAAAAGATGTTATAACCCCACCCCCACCTGCTGCTTGCACCCTGATCCCCCTGCCCCCACCCCAGCACCCACAGAATTTGTAATACAGTATATTAGTTTTTGGACCCTCAGTGGATGACTTGCACAACCCACTAATGTGATCAGTTGGTTTTACTGTTGCAGACAAAGCAAGCAAGTGTGCCATTCATTAGAAGGCAGTTGGCCATGAATGAGGGTAGTTTATGCTGGTCAGCTTTCTGCAAAAGAAAATCAGTACTGGGGAAAAGGAGGGTAGGATGACGGTGCTGTCACAAGGTAGGGGGATGGGATAAATAGAGGGAGTATTTGTTTGGAGCAAAGAAAGTGCATTTATTTCACAAAGACAGCAGTCTGCCATGGAGGCAGGTGGGTTGTGCCTGATGTTTGTCATGTGACTTAAAACTAATATATTACAAAAATTGTGGGAGCTGAGGGGAGAATGGTATGATCAGCATGCAGACAGTGAGTGGAGGACTGGAGCAAAATGTTTTTTTCTGTGATTGGGCAAATTGAAGAGAGTAGGACTTTGTTTCAACCAATTGATTTTCTCACCTCTTATGTGCTAAATGACACCCCCAGGGCCCTGCCCTGTCACAGGCCTTCTCATGGACTTACTGTTTATCCAGCACTTGCTCAGAACCTTAACGGGTGGGTTGCCCACCATGGCTGTCATGCAAGACCCTGCATTTGATGTGCCAGTCACAGGCAGCCCAGCATCTGTTTCCTCCATTTTCCCCCTTTGTGCACTAGTGTTGAGACATGTGCACCAAGAATGTCATGCTACAGCCCTGCCCCTCATGCACTCCTGTTGTGTTGCCACCCAGCCTCCACCAGGCAGCAGTCTTTGCAGTGAGACATATTGTCCCCCCCTCCCCAAGGAAGGAGAGTGGCCATCTTGCACTCAATCCTCCCTCACCCAGATATTCCACTGAGTGACCCTTGTCCATTCCTGAACCTGGTTCTGCGGTGTGGGGAGCAGAAGTGCAACCACTCCTCCACTGGGCTGGCCTTGGAGACTGGGACATTAAACAATAAGCAAGGGTGATGGGTATTTTTTTTTTTTCAAACACAAATACTGAATGCCTGAATACTGAATACTGAATATTTGGCTGCTGAAAACTGAATACTGAGCTGAATCTTCGGGGAAGAGTATTGGCACATCCCTAATTTGTGGTGCCCTAGATTTGTTTATGGAAATACCTTCAGATTAGGGAAGTACTTAAGCAAAACTGTCTTTCTTCTCATTATTCTGTTCCTGAAGATCCAGGTTGGGAACAATTTCTCAAAATTGCTTTGGTTAAAATAAGGTGCCACTAATGCTTACAAAGTCCTACTGAATCTGGATAGCTCTCTCACTATTAAAGTTAAAGAAAAATTGGGAAATGATTTATTGATTCAAATAGCTTGTGAGATTTGGGAATCCGTATACAAAAATGCCTAGAAATGCAGTATGAATGTACTGTACAGGAGGGATTAGTACAGTTTAAGATACTTCAATATTATTGTATCATTATAACCCAGCAGTATTAGAATCCATTGGATTCCTATCTGATAGACCTTTCTGAAGATATTCATCTTATCATACCTCATTGTGACACATACTTTGGAAATGCCTTTATCTACAAATATTCAAACCAAGATGCATAACATTTGCACTCAGGTGCTAAATATGAATCTCCCCTTTCACTCCAAAATATTTATTCTTGGGGATACCTCTTCTATATTTAACTTAAATGGAACACATTAGTAATAGGTCCTGGGGGCTGCTTTAGGGCTAAAGAGAATCATTATCTTTATATGGAAATCCCCTGTAGCACGTTTTTTAGATGACTAGATGAGACATTGTATATGGACTTATGCACTCAAAGAAAAGATTAGCTTTGCAGTTCTGAACAAGCCACAGTTTTTTTTTAATTTAATTTGGTCCCCTTCCAATTTTGCAGTATAATTAATTATTGTGTTTGTACTCATGTGTTCATATAAGGATGGTATAACACTGACCTTTCCTTTTTCCCAGGTTCCCCTTGTCAAATACACAGTATGTCAGTAAATTCATTAGATCACCACTGAATATCTTATTAGTAGATCATCCTTCTTTCAGCACATTAACTTAATTATGTACATTTGTTATTTCAGTTTGCTTTCCAGTTTCTACATATGTATTTCAGCTAAGAGATGTGATATATTTTATGTATTTAAATTTAAGTACTGTATGTGTATTATTGTTTGTATCATTACATTCAATTTTTCAATAAAGATTAATGAAATAAAAACAAACAGAAAAAAATCTGCAGCCTCTCTGACAGTCCAGGTAAAGCCCAAACCCAGATCAATTTGTTCATGTCACCATGGACTCATTGTCAGTGGGTGGGTACCTCTCCTACTACCAAAGTTTACCACAGTAAAATAGGTTTTAGAGTTAAAAAGAGGGTAACTGACCCTTCAATTTGCAAAACTTCTGCAACGCTGGTGACCTGGGTTCAGGAACAAGCCTGGGGAGCTGGGGATTGATTGGGCAGGAGAGGATTGAGCATCCGATAGACTGCTCTCCTCTCCTAGGAGGGAGGGGGTCTTTGTTCCACAATGCTAGTGGTGCCCAGTAGAGACTGGGGGCACAGCAGTTGGGGACCGCGCAAGAGGGGTGACATCAGGTGGCTGACCTGTGATGTGGGCAGGAGTGCACACATCTCATGCTGGATGGCATTACACATCCTCTGTAGGGGAGGGGATGAACAAAGAAAATCCCCAGCACCGGGGAGGTGAAGGTGGACACCCAGTGGCCTTGCCCATGTGTTCTGTGCTGGCCCAAACCCCAATTCGACTCTCTGTGGTCCCCTGCCTCCTCTTGTAAGGGCCAGCAGGAGAGGGAGGGACCCAGCATACCCAATTTCTAATGGTTCAGGTGGGCGGTGGAGGCAAGGACCGAGTGAGTCCACTTGAGAAATGCCTCGATGTCAGTGTCAAAGGACAGAAATACCGAAAAAAAAAAAACTCCTACTGAAATTGGAGATTAGAAAGTTGTTAGGAGTCTAATGCTGTGGTGAATATTCCCATTTCTCAGCTGGGAAAGGGTTTCTTCTCCCGGTACATTCTTGCTCAAAAAAAGAATGGGGAATTGCAACCCTTTCAGGACCCTAGGCACCTGAAAAAGGAGAAGTTCAGAATGGTAAAACTGCAGACATTCATTCCATCCCTTCAATGAGGGGATTTGCTGGTATCATTAGACTAAAACGATGCATATTTCCATATCCTAATTTGCTCCTCCCGTAGAAAATATTAGAGTGTTGATCAGATTCAATTTAAAGCAATGCCTTTGGGTCAGACCACAATACAAAGAGTGTTCATAAAGTGCTTGACAGTGGTGGAATCCCACCTGAGCAGGCAGGGTATAGTGTTATTTTATTACACAAATGACTGGCTAATGTGTATAAAAACTAAAGAGGAAACAGAGTTCTCAATTCAAACAGTGAGAAATACCCTGCAGAGGTCATATTTCCTCCTAAATGCAGAAAAGCTTCACTTGGATCCCAAACAGATTATGTAGTTTATAGCCACAGAACTGAACACAGACATGAACAATGCTCTATTGCTTCTGCAAAGGGCAGTTGCTTTGATTCAGTGTGCAAATACATTTGCAAGTGGGTCAATCAAGGACCACACAGGAATTCTTGAGACTTCTGTGTCACATGCCTTTCACCACAAATGCATCCCTACTAGGATGGGGAGGACATCTGGAGATAAAAACAATGAATGGAATTTGGCCCCTTAAAGCAGCAGTGCAATGAAAAATGTTTTTCGAAAAAAGCTAGTTTCAACTACAGTTAAGAAAAATATTAGTATACCTGTCAAATGTACTTGTCTACAGTAGGCACCTCTTATGCTGTTCACCATGAGTCTTTTTTTTTTTTTTTTTGATCCTGACCTTTGGCAGGCCTACAATGATATTTCTATGCAAAATGTGGTGGTCATCTTTTTTTCTTAAGAAAAAATTTAATTCAGACATTTATAAAATACTCAGATTTTGGTGGAATTAGAAAATTGTACCACCAAATAAAACTGGAAGATGCCTGGAATCTTTTATAGTTAAAAAAGATAGGGCCAAACGTTTTGCCCAGTTTTGTGGCACTGCTGCTTTAAGAAAGGAAGGAGCACATAAACTTGTTGGAACTCAGAGCAGTGGTCTTTTCCATAAAGTCCCTCTCCCTATTGCAGGACCAAATAGTTCTGGTGAAGACAGACAAATAGTGGTGGGATTCAAAAATAAATTTGAGAGGCATAAGGGAAGCATAGTAGAAAGCAAGAGGGGTACTCAATGATCAAGTAGGGTCTGTAGTGGCTGTATAGGGAGGGAACAAATGGGCAGACTAGGTGAGGCCAAGTGATTCTTCTCTGCTGTTCATGTTTCTATGTTTCTATGACAATACAACATCTATGCATTACATAAACAAATGGAGGTATCAGATCATCAAAACTCTGTACACAGTTGCTGAGTATCTTGAACCTTGCTTATAGATTACATGCAACCCTCTCCACAGTACATCTAGCAGGAAAGGAAAATGTATGAGCAGATTCACTCAGCGGATTGGGTCACTCAACCCTTGAGTGGTCTCTGTGCCAGGGGGTTTTGAACTCAGTGTTTCATAGATGGAGATGGGGATTGCCAGAACTAGATCTTTTTTCCTCCTGGGAAAAACAGAAAACTACACAAATTCTGTTGAAAGCCTCCCTCAGTGGATATAGTTTAATGGGATGCTCTATAGCATCCCTTGATAAACAGATTTCTGCATGCATTCCCTCCATTTTACTAATTCACAAGGTGCTATTAATATTGAGAAGGAAGGTTGCTGCAATGATTCTGTTGGCACAGGATTTGGCAAAACAATTATGGAACATAGTGATGCTGACAGTGTCACAACAACACCAATAGACTTGTCACTGGCACAAGACCTGTTAATTTGTCTTAGGGTAGGGCATCTCACCCAGGCCTCAGATCCCTTCATTTGAGAGCATGGTTCTTGATGAGCTAGAATACTCTAACTTGAACCTCTCAAATTGGACCCTGGGTCTTGAAAGTTGCTAGAAAGCCAGCAACTAGGAAAATGTATACTTCAAAATGGAAACAATTCAGTATTTGGTGTGATTCCCATCATGTCACTGCAAAACTGTGGATATATCAGTGGTTTTAGACTATTTAATACACTTAATTATAAAATGGCAAGAAAAAATGCTGGGCTCTGATTGATCCGTCTGGGACTGGACCCGTGATGTTATCCCAGCATAACATCACGGATCTAGTCCCAGCACACTTACGACCACATGACATAAAATAAAATCACTGCCCACTGCCCATTCAATGTTGCCACCCAGCTGCTACAAACAGCACCACAGCGGTTGTACGGCAGACTTTCATTTGCTCTGAGGGTTCAGGCTACACATACCCCCATTGACTTCCAAACTGAATGTCTAGTTAAAAAAAAAGTTAAAGTAATAGAAAGCGAAGCCCTGTCTCCAACACTTATCAGTTAAGTTACCCTATTCAGCAGCCCATAACTACGATCTGCTTCAGTTTCCAACTCCAGTCACCATCAGCTCTCTCCATCCACCCCAAATAGACTGAGCATACCTGTTAAAAAGCTGATTAAAAAAAATGAGCCAAGTGAAAGCCGAGTTTGGGACTGGCTTCAAAGGAATTCCCTGCTCTACTGGCAGTCTCCACTCACTCTCAACACCGAAACATAAGCTGTGATTTTTTTTTTTATTTAACAGAAAGTCACACTGGCTTCAGAAGTATAACCCCAACTCCCTTTCAGTCTCCATCCACACTCCCTGCTGTGAAACATAAAGCCATCATTACGATCAGCTTCATGGCAGCCTCTCCCAGTCTCCTTGCACTGTCTGCTGAGCACGCAAGTAAGAACATGCTTTTGTTCCTTACCTCTTGGCAGTTTTTCCATCCAACATCTGAGCCATGATAGTGAGCAGGGGGGAGTCCATGTCCAAACTGCAAATGGCTCTTCAAATTGTATGCCAGCCACTGTGAGAGCGGTGGGGGGGTGGTGATGTATCACTGCCACAGGGCAGCACCCTCAAGATCATCTCAGAGATAAGAGAGAGAGGGCTAAGTGTGGCAGACTACTGGGCCACAGTAGCAGCAGCTCCACCTAGTGACCAATGCAGTCAGTCAGTACTATTTTTTTAAAGTATACTTACGCTTTGAAAAAAAAACAGGAAAACATAAAATTTTAAATGTACTTCTTCATCTTTTTTTTCTCACAAATGAGCCATTGTATAAAAGGAATAATGCATGACAGGGTGTGTGTTGCGCTGGGATAACATCACTTCTTGGGTGCTGGACGCACTCGGCCTGTGGCCTTGTGCCAAACCACCCGAGGTGTGATGTTATCCCAGCACGATACATACCCTGTCATGCATTATTCCTTTAATGTCCAAAGTCTAAAACCATCTGCACTTAAGAAGTATTTGGCAAATACATCTGCCTTCAGAATTGCAGGTAGAAAAAACCCTTGCAGTTAACCTATTGTTTAAAGCAGCAGTGCAACAAACCTGGGCAACAGATTTCACCCTACCTTTTTTGCACTTTAAAAGATTCCAGGCATCTTCTAGTTTTATTTGGTGGTACAGTTTTCTAATTCCACCAAAATTTGAGTGTTTTATAAATGCTTTAATTTAGGTTTATTTTTGGTTTTCAAGAATAAAAGATGGCTGCTACATTTTGCATAGAATTAGCAGTGTAGAACCGGCAAGGGTTAGGATAAAAAATAAAAAAGACTCATGGGGCTGGATATTCAAAAGGGTTGCGCAATGCGCAATAGGGTTGCGCCATCGCAAGTCAGAAAATGCGCCATTCTGCGATATTCAGCAAGAGGCAGTTGCGCCACTGAAAACATGCTGGGCAACAGCGCAATGATAATGAAGGCATGCACAACTGAAGGGGGAGGAACCATGCATAAAGGGTGCAGTGCGATGTTCAAAGACTTGCACAATGCGCAACAGTGGAGCAGGCGGAAGTTGAGCCATAGCGGAAATGAGCCAAAATAAAAAGGAGCAAGGAAGAGGCGCAAGAACGCTACAGGGAAGCCACATGAGACAGAGGCAGAGACAGGCACAGGGAAACAGGGAGAAAGAGGGCAGGCCAGGGAAACCACACCACAAGAGGGGCAAGGGAAGGTGTGTGGGGCCACAGAAAGCAGAGGCTAGTAGGTGTACCGGTGCAGGAGGTAGCAGTCAGGACAGCGGGGAACAAAGCAACAGCTGCTGGGGGGGGGAACGCAAGCCAGGGACATGGACAGTGCCACCTTCCACATGGATGCCGTAATGAGGGGGGTGAGAAGGCATGCTGCAGGGGGACATGGCCGTGGAAGGGCCCGTCGGCGGTATGCCTCCAACAGGCAGTACCGAGCCCGCACCAGCTTTGAGCTATACACAGATATTGAGATTGTGGGCCAGTACCGCCTGAACAGGGCAATACTGAGGTGGCTCTGTGAGCTGTGCAATGATGTGATGCAGGCACCCACACGACAGAGTCATGCTCTGTCAGTGGAGACAAAGGTAACAGCCTGCATGTGCTTGCTCACCACGGGTGCCTTCCAGAGACCAACAGGGGACACCACAGGCATAACACAGTCAGCCACATCACGTATCCTCACCCAATTCCTCAGTGCACTGCTGCCACATGCTGTGGAGTACATCCATTTCCCCAGCACTGCAGCGGAGCGCATAGCAAACATACAGGAGTTCCACAGGGTAGGACGTATGCCTGGCGTGCTAGGGGCGATAGACTGCACCCATGTGGCCATACGCACACCACCTGGCCCCGATGGGGCCACCTACATGAATCATAAGGGATATGCCAGTGTCAACTGCCAGGTGGTGTGTGATGCCAATGGGAGCATCATCAATGTCTGTGCCACGCACCCTGGGGGAACACATGATTTCTTCATCTGGTACCACTCGGCACTGTGCCACCGATTTGAGAGTGGGGACATCCCCACAGGTCATCTAGTGGGTGAGTATATATGTAGAACTGACATATCGTGGGCAAGTGGGGGTATTGGCAGAGGTGCCATGGGTGTGGCCCACAGGGCTTGAGGCAGTCTGAGCCTGAACAAGACACTAACCTCCACTATCTCCACACAGGTGACAGTGGATACCCACTCCATCCCTGGCTGCTCACACCCTACCGGTGGCCCACGGCTCCATCGCAGCAACGCTTCAGTGAGGCACATGCCACCACACGCAATGTCATTGAGCGGGTGTTTGGGATGCTGAAGGCGCGTTTCCATTGCCTGGACACCTCTGGCGGTGCCCTACAGTATAGCCCCTCAAAGGCCTGTGGGATATTCCTGGTCTGTTGCATCCTGCACAACATGGCCAAAGACTGTGGGATAGCCATACAGGTCAAAAAGGGGGACAGCGATGGGGACGACGGTGATGCCGTTGATGATGAGGATCGGCAGCCCCATGGCTGATGGGACCCCTGACTGATCCAGCTGGCACAGCTGCACCGGGACACCATCACAGAGGAGCACTTCAGCTAACACAGGTAAGTCATGGTGCCATGTGCAACCACCAGTGGCTAGGGCACAACCCACATACACGCATGGAAACACACCAGTGGTGCATGCTGGCAAGGGATGTGGCAGGGCACAGAAGCACACACATACAACCAGGGAGGGGTGAACAGTAACACGCCACATGGACGGACACACACACACAATAGGCACAAAGTGCACAGGGGTCAGGTGCAAAACAGAGCCGGAATGCAAATACTAGCAACACAGATGTCCACAGGCCACCACGTCCACTGACTGTCCATGCGCATGTGTCAGATGCTGGGCACCATCGCACTTTGGTGTACAGCACAATGCAGGCATCATCATGCACACGTACCTGTGGACAACAGCCAGGAGGGTGTGCAGGTGGACCGTGTGTCTGCGTGCAGGGCTGGGCACCCACCCGTGCACTGCTCACCAAAACACACAATGCACACAGGGCAGCACCAGACAGTGCCTGCACTGGGAGACAGGTCAGTCTTGCGGCACAGTGCCACATCCGCCTCGGATGCATGGGCAGCCCCGCCGAGACCCAGCAGCACTGGCAGGCTGACCACGGGCCTCATGGGGTGGCACCGATGGTCCACCAGGGGCTCCACTGCGCGAACGCGACTGTGCCCACACAGGGGTCTGCATCACACCGAACATACCTGCACCAGGAGTGCTCAGGATGCCCACAGCTGAACCCAGTGTCGACAGGGTGGGTGTCGCATGATGCCGGGAACGGGGAGTGGATAGCGAACTGCGTGATGTGAGTGATGCATGGGCACCTGACTATGTGCCCATTGTGGCCATGACAGTGATGAACGTCTGTGTTTGCCTGTCAATGGCAGCGGTCACATCCTCCCGCAAATGGTTAATCCGTGACAGGATCCTATCGGTGTCCCTGTTGTGTCGCTCCTCGACCCACTCCAGAGCCACACACAGTGCCTCCACGGACGTTGCAAGCTGCATCTGCTGCTGTACTGATGCCTGCAGTAGGTGGGTGTGCTCATCAAAGAGGTCGTCTGCCACCTCAGCATCCCGTCCCTCAGGGTATGCAAGGGCCTGATGTTCAACACCCCTTGAGGGTGGGCGCTGCTCACCAGGACCAGGTATGGCTAAGTCCACAGGTGGTGCACAGATGCCACCACTGAACCCTGAACCCCCAGTCCCGGTGGGTGACTGCTGCTGCTGCCCCTCCGCCTGCTGTGCCCAAGGGATCAGTTGTTCCGCCGCTGTGGCCACAACAGTCCTACTGTCCTGACCAGCCACCAGTGCTGCCCCACTGGTGCTGACAGGCACAGCCTGGGACTGTGCTGACACACTGGCACACACGTTGGAACCAGCCAGGTCCATGGGCGTGAGCTGGCCTGCTGTGTGTCCATTCCATGGCACACACATGTCACTGCCCATGACGGTCGTGTCTTCATCATTGGTGCAGGTCTCTGCCACAACCACAGCCACAGCATGCTGGCATCCTTGGATGCCAGAACGCTGAGACACAGGAAGGGGCCTTCCCCACACCTGTCTCAATGACATCAGTGTGGACAGCCAGGCGGACCCACTGTTGCAATGTTTGACAGATACCTGTGGAGGTGGATGGTCCCTCCTTCAACTCCAGATGACTGTCTGCAGTGGACAGGCCCTCCACCGCTGACCCCTGCAGATGTGCAGGATCTGTAACAGAAAGTAAGGTCACGTTACTGCATGTGATCTACCCTGCCCCCGACAGACCATGACTTACCATGCAGTGATGGAATACCACCTGTCTGGAAGCCACCTCCTGGAACGCCCTCTATGGCACTGCACTGCATGCTTGCAGCAAGCCTGTCTTCTGCCAGTGTCAGCTGCACCACCTCCGGCTGGCCCCCGCCTGTTGCAGCACGTGCCACCCTGATGGCAGCCACCTTCTCCTTCACCCTCCTCCTGTCAGTACCCATCTTCTTCTTCTTACACTCCTGCACAGAGCACTGGTGGCTGCCGTGCAGGTTGACGGCATGTGCCACCTTCACCCATGCAGCAGCACGGGCCTGTGGGGTGCCCCACCATCCACTGAGCAGTGGCTCCTGATCAAGGTAGGCCTCGAAGAGTGCCTCCGTCTCAGCCTTGGTGAAATTGGGCCTCCTCTTCCACCCACCATCGTAGTCCTCCTCACCCAGACCTCGCTCGGTCATTATTCAGCCTGTAAGGATGACAGTGGTTACCTGTGACTGTGCAGTACAAAGCAAGTCCCTGATACCACAGTCCAGACCCCCACACAGCATGTAACTCACCAATAAACTGCAGTAACCGAATATGGCCACTGCAGAACATTTTCGCATCTATATAGCACAATCCATGCAAATTAGGTGAGGAGCAACTTTAATTAGATGCAAATTGTGCTGCTGCGCCATTGAATGGCTGATCAGATGATTAGCATATGACGGCTGAATATCGCGCCATTGTGCTTTGCGCAATTGTGTTGAACGTGCTGAGCCAATGGTGCAGTTCTGTGGCATGCGTAGTACACCTCACTGCGCATGCCCATGTAGCTTATGCAGGCATCTGCCGCACTGATGACATGCTGTGTGCGATAGGCAATGCAGGGCACGGCCACCATTGTGCCAGTGGCGCTATGGTGAGGGTCACTACATGGCACTGTGGCACAACTGCGCGTTAGTTCACTGTGGCACTGGCACACAGGCAACCAATCGTGCTAGATGCATACACGTCCAATGGCGCTGTGCGTGGCCTTGCGCCAGAGACCCATGACCCTGTGCCCGACCTTTGCCCCCTTGGCGTCATATGTCCGGCATGGCTGCACCTTTATCGCACTGTTCGGTAACAGCGTAATAGGGAAATGGTGGCACTGTACCGTGCAGCATTTCCACATAGGTTACCGCACTGCAGAGTGCCATATTGCCTACTATAGTGGTTGAGATGGCATGCAGGAGAGCCCCACAATGGAGTGCCCTTGAGCTGGCCAACCTTGTGGCCATTGTGGAGCCACACTATGGCCCACTGTTTGGAGAAGAGGCACTGGACAGGGCCAGGACCCAGGTCTGGCAGGAGGTGGCCACTGACCTGGAGGCGGCCACTGGATGCAGGAGGACAGTGGAGCAGTGCAGGCACCATTATGGGGACCTCAGAAGGGAGGTGGAGCTACTGCCCATCTCTGCGGTCACGTGCCAGGAGGGCATGGTGCCTTGTCCAGGTGGGTGTACGTCTACACACTTGTATTGTCCATATGGGTAACACTGTCTTATGTGTCCAGCACATAGAGGAGGGATAGTCTAGGGTTGGCTGTGGCGGTGTTTACAGGGTATGGGGTGGGTGGGTCTGGCTGGGTGGGTGGGCACACACATTGGGGCAGGAGGACTTTGCTTTAGGATTGTACTGATGTTTTTCTCTCCTTTTTTCTCCCACAGGCATGGACAAGCAGCGGCGGATGGGGGAGCAGCAGCAGAGGGAGGAGGACACAGCACACAGGCGTGTCGGGGACCACCACCACCGACAACAACAGCCCGATGAGGGTGAGTGCCATGTTACCATGATTACTATTGCATGCTGTGTAACAGGGTGGGAAGCAGGGCATGGCCACCATCCATGGACACTACTGCCATGCACGCAACTTGTGACAGTCAGCACTGTCCAGTGGCACTGCATGTCTGGGAGTGTGTCAATGGTAGTCCATGCATGCACTGGCACATGGCTGTGGCACTGCCTGCACACCGAATAGCCACGTTACCGTATGGCCTTGGTTGTGCTGTGTTGGACATGGGCGGTGGGTGTGTGCAGTGGTCCACATGGCTGTTGTTGCCTGGTTGGGCATGTCTTGTGGACATGGTCACTGTGGGTGGGTGCACACCATCACAGGAGCATGGCACATGGCTGTATGCCATGCATAATGGGTGGGCTGCAGGGGGATGGACAGTCACACCTATTGACTCTGATCCCTTGTCCTAGGTGAACGGCTACTCCTGTGGATCCAGCAGGCTGTGCAAGAGCTGCTGCAGATGGCACGGGAGTCCCTGAACATCCTGAGGAACATACACCAGCATGGGGTCAGGAGGAGGAGATGGGCCAGATGACAGCCCCAAGCAGAGAAGGACCAGGCTGGCCGCTAATGTCCACATGAACCTGCTTACACCTTCCCCCCTTTGGCCAACCCTCACACCCCGCCTTCCCTCTCCCATATGTTCACCCCTGCCCCTTACCCATCCCCACCTTGTTTCTGTCCCTCCCCCCCATTTGTACATAATGTTCTGTATATAGTTGTGTTTTATATATTGCAATAGAAATATTTTGATATGAATACTGTGGTGGTCTCTGATTTGCAGCTGGCTATAGGTGCTCAACTGCAGTGGTGTGCATGGCATCTGGGGTGGTTCAGTCATGGGTATGCGTGTGTGTGCATGGGGAAGTGTCTATGGTGTGGGAGTGGCTATCAGTCGATGTCTGTGGTGTGTGTGGTGTTCCCTGTGCATTTCATTACTGTGTGCAGTGGTCCATGGTGCATGCTCTGTGTCCATTGTGCCCCTGTCAACCAGTCCTTGGCCTGTGCAGCTGACACCCTTGCATGTCTGTGACCTGCAAGGTCTGCTGCCTTGTCAGTGGTGGCTTGTCCATGCAGGTCATCCACTGTGACCTTCACAATGCTGGGTTGCCTCCTGTCACTGGTGTGGTGCATGTTTGCCTCGGGTGACACTGTGGCCTCCGCAGTTGATGTCCCACCTCCATGCTGTGGCTTGTGTGTGTTGCAGGGGCTGTGCACCACTGTCTGTGACTTGTGCTCCAGGCATATGATGGTGGCGTATGGGACCACAGTGCATGCACAGGGTGGGTGTCACCCCGTGCCATGGAGGACTGCAGGCTGTGTGTGCTCAGTTTTCATGGGCCCACACTGGTGGCTTGGTTGCCACACTACTGCGTCCCTGTGTTATTGTCCCCGTGGTTATGGGTGTGTGTTTGCCCCTGCACTGTGTTGCATCCGGTGTGATGCATGCTTCCACGCACCACTGTGGGTGTCTGTTCTGGCTGCTGTGGCTAGTGGTGGGTCAGGATGTGTCACTTGTCTACTGTGCAGGGTGCTGTATCAATGGTTTTGGTGTCAGGGGCACGTCCTTTCCCGTGTGGGGTACCTTTTGTGCCGACGCATGGTCGGTCTCTCAGCTGTGCCTCTGGGGGATTGTGTGTGTTGGCACTGTGTCTGCCATTGTTGCATTGCCGTGTGCTGCCACCCACTGCTGGGTGCTCATGGTGGGGCTGGCTTGTATGGTTCTGTGGCACACGGGGTTGCAGTGTGACAGTGGGGGGTGGTGGTATGCATGGGGTTTCCTGCAGTGGTGGTCACTACTCATGGGGGGTGTCTGGGGGTCACAGTGCAGGGTTTGCTGTGCACTGGGGGGGCTGGTGTGGCACAGGGTGATCCACCCTCCTTGTGTGGCAGTCTCAGCTTGCTGGTGGGTGTGCTGGGGCACCATGGCCCAGCTGTGCTTTGTTTGCTTGTCCCCATGGGCCGGTGGATATTCCAGCCCTCCCCCAGTTGTGCTGTGCTTGGGGTGTGGGGGTGCATTGTCAGTTCTGCTGTGTGTTCCTGTGCCCATCTGTGGCATGGGTGGCGGGCTCCTACCTACCTCCCTGGTTGTGCAGTTACATTGCTCTGCTGCTGGGAGGCTCCCTGCTTGCGCTATGGCGCCTCTGGGCTGCTCAGCTGGGCAGCCCTTGTTGCGCCATAGCGCATCGTATCTGCTCAGCTTCCCCTTCCTAGTTGCGCTATGGCGCAGGTTGTGCGATATTCAGATGTTAGCTGTTGGCGCAATTTGGCTTGCTCCTTTTTTGAATATTGTGTCTATTGCGCATGGGTGCAATGGACTTGTGCTTTGCTCCTGCTATTGCGCACTTTTTTGGTGCAGTTTGAATATCCAGCCCATGGTGTGCAGTACAAGAGGTACCTAGACAGTACATTTGATAGGTATGCTAATATTTTTCCTACTTATAGCTGATTCTAGCTTTTTTTTGGAAATAACATTTTTTTGCACTGTTGCTTTAAGAGAGTTTCCAAGTCGTAAACCATCTATTGCCTCCTGTGAGGGAACCAGTCCTACATGGAGATTTAAACTTGTTTTTTCACAATTGATGAATCCTCCCTATGATTGTTTTGATCAGAGCTTAAATATTTAACCTGAAAAACTATGATTTTAGTAGCCATTACTTCTGTAAGAAGAGTCAGTGAGATTCAAATACTTTGTACTGACCCTAGTTTTATGGTGTTTCACAGAGATAAGGTGGTACTCACAGCAAATGTTAAATATTTACCTAAAGTGGTTTCTTCATTTTTATTTATTTAGTTTTTGTTGACCAAGAAAGGAGGGCTAGACAATACTGCCTATATTCAGTCTCATCCTTGGGTGAGGGGTATACAGATGCAAACCAACAAACTTAACCTGATTAAGCTGTTGGTGGTATTTTAGTGAATGGAGGAAATCTGGCCTGGGAACTGGAGAAATTTTCCTACTCTTTTTGAGAAGTGCCATGGGGTCTTTAATGTCTACCTGAACAACCTCCAGAACAGGCAGACAGGACCTTGGTTTAGGTATCTCATTCAAAGGATGGCACATCCCAGCAATGCAGCATCCCCTTAGTTCTGCACTCGGGTGCAAGGGTATGAGCCCAATCTCAGTGTGGGACTAAAACCCATAACTCTGTGACCCAGAGGCAGATGTGCTACCAACTGAGCCACATTGATATGATATAGTTTTACATGAAGCAATTTGTTACATTGCATACGTTCTTTCCAAACACACTCCTACAGTATGTAGAAATGGAGAAACTTCATGTCGCGGGTCTCAAAAGAGTTTTAAATTTCTACATGCAGAGGACTGAATAGTCTAGAACCGAAAACAAGCAACTGTTTGCCACATATGCTGATGGAAGAACAGGCAAGCCTGCTGCAAACAACGCTTCGTCTGCCACAATGACAGCACTAAGGTGTATCACCCTTGTTAGAATTGCGTAAAGCAGCCATCCTAGCTAGATGGGAGGTGAGGTTTAGTAATTCTGTGTTTCAGAACTTTTTTCTTAAATATGTTTCAAACACCAACTACTGTCCTACATGCTACTTTAAATCTATAGTTTGTATGGCATTGTAAGCACTCTCATTGCTAGAAAAAAAAATCAAACTATCGGTGGTACTAAAAGACATCAAACTGTTGTTAACAAAACCAGGAACCCAATGGTACTGAGATACAACATTTGAGCTAGATTATTCTACATAAATAAGTGCTTGCAAACTTGGATCAGATACAGTTGAAGTAATTTTTATATCATAGTGAGTGGAAAGAGGTGACACAATCTAAATGCTGATCAGACACATGAAGAACAATATGTAGGATACATAAAATGATATAAGAAGGCAGATTACTTACCAGTGTGTTAGGTTTCTAGAAACACATATACAATGAAAATCTGAAATCCAGCACAAAGCATCATGATATGCAAGTGCATATGTGTGTGTGTGTGGTTATGCTGCCTGGGAAATGTCTGAAAATATTAATTCTAAAATCCAAAACAATAAGATGCATAGTACCAGGTTAAGGAGAGAAGCTGCACAATTCTGCACCAGCTGCAGGTGTCTGACTTGGCTAATAAACATAGAAACATAGAATTTGACAGCAGCACACTTGGCCCACCCAATCTGTTCATTTTACTACCTACTGTAATACAGCAGACCTTACTTTGTCTCTACTTTACCTTCCCTTTCCTCACCACTAAGGATCCCTTATGCCCATTCCACGCATTCTTAAATCCTGTTACAGATTTTGCCCTGACCACCGCTTCTGGGAGACTGTTCCAGGTATCCACCACTCTTTCTGTGAAGAAGTACTTCCTCATGTTTCCCCTGAATCTACCTCATCCAGCTTCATAGCATGCCTCTATGTTCTTGAGCATCTTTTTTTTCTGAAAAATGCTACCCACTTTAACCCTATTTATACCCATGAGGTATTTGAAAGTCTCTATCATATCCCCCTCTCCCTCCTTTCATCCAGGGTGTACATATTGAGGTTATTCAATCTGTCCTCATAGAGCTTCTGATAATGACCCTGCTCCATCTTCGTTGCCCTCCTCTGGACTGTCTCTACTCTGCCTATGTCCTTCTGTAGATGTAGTCTCTAGAACTGAACACAGTACTCTAAGTGAGGTCTCACCAGTGATTTATACAGCAGTATCACCACCTACCTCTTTCTGCTGGTGATACCCCTCCCTATGAACCCAAGCATCCCACTGGCTCTCCCCCCACTGCCTTGTCACACTGTTTGGCCACCTAGGAAATCAGCTATGATTAGCCCCAGGTCTCTTTATTGTTTGGTGGTCATTAGTAGCACTCCTGCTATTTTGCACTCCACCCCTGGGTTTCTGCACCCAAAGTACATGATTTTGCACTTCTTCGCATTGAAACTTGCCACACCCTTGACCACTCCTCAAGCTTTCCTAGATCCCAGTTCATTTTTTCCACTCCCTCTGGAGATTCCACATTATTGTAGATCATTCTTAGTGCCATCTGCAAAAAGGCATACCTTCCCCTCTAGCCCATCTGCAATGCCACTAATAAAGACATTAAGTAGGACCGGTCCCAATACTGATCCTTGTGGCACCCCACTTGTCATCCTTCCTTCCATGGAGTGAACTCCATTCACCATCACCATCTGATGCCTGTCTCCCAACCAATTTCTTACCTAGTTTACCACCTTTGGAGCCACCCCTAGGTGTGCCAGCTTGTGTACGAGTTTCCTATAAGGCTATGCTGAAATCTAGCTGTGCTACATCCACCGCTTCACCCTGATCTATTTCCCTGGTCACCCAGTCAAAGAAATCTATCAGATATCTATGACATGACCTCCCCACAGTGAATCCATGCTGCCTCAGATCTTGTAAGCCACTGTATTTAAGACAGTTCATAGTCCTTTCCTTCAGTAGTGATTACATTAATTTTCGCACTATCAAAGTCAGGCTGACTGGCCTATAATTGCCAGCCTCCTCCCTACTACCACTTTTGTGAAGTGGAACTACATCTGGCCTCTTTCAGTCCTCTGGAACCACTCCTGTAGTTGAACAGGACTCTCAGAGGTACAGCCAACACCTCTCTGAGCTCCCTCAGTATTCTTGGATGTATAGTATCCCATCTGGCCCCATTGCCTTGTCCGCTTTCAGATTTGTGAGCGCCTTCAGGAGTCTCTCCTCTGTAAATGGACTAGTGTCCACCTCCATACCTTTGATGCCCCTGACATTTATTTGTGGTCCCTCTCCTTCCCTTTCCTCTGTGAACACTGAACAAAAGTATTCATTCAGGTTGTCTGCTTTTCCCTTGTCCCCTTCCACACACTCCCTCCTCCCTTCTCTCCTCAGCCTTACAATCCCTCTCCTGGCTTTGCTCCTTTTGCTTACATACTTAAAAAATGTCCTGTCCCCTTTCTTTACTGCCTGAGCTATTATTTCTTCTGTTTGTTCCTTTGCACTTCTGACTGTTTTCCCTGCCTCACTTTGCTTCTCCTGATACACCACCCTATCCTTCTCCCTCTCTGTCTCCTTACTGTATATCTCCTGAATGCTAACTTTTTTGTCCTTGCCTTCCTGGTCACCTCTTTTGAGAACCATAGTGGTCTCTTTTTCCTCTTGCTTTTGCTTACTTGCCTGACACAGAGGTTTGATGCTTCCACTATCCCCACTTTTAATTTTGTCCACTGTTCCACCACCCCACCCAAGTCCTATTCCCCCTGCCAGGGCATCCCTAAGGCATTCCCCTATCTTTGTAAAATCAGCCCTCTTGAAGTCCAAGACCTTCCCCTTTGTGTGATTCACTTCTGTCACAGTTCTTATATTGAACCACACCACATGGTGATCACTGGTTCTCTGGTGGCCACCCACCATGACGGGTAGGACTTATGGGCAGACTGGATGGGCCTAGAGGTCCTTATCAGCTGACAATTTCTATGTTTCTGTTTCTATCACCTTCCAAATTCTGTTACCACTCTGCTTGTTAACCTCCTTTTCCCCTTTGCCTTCTTTCCATACCCACTCTGCCCTTATTTCCATCCTTCTTTATTCCTACAATTTTTTACTTGTTATCAGGTACTCTTGGGGATTTGCTGCCATTATCGTTCTTCATATTGACTACTTTAGCTTGCAGGAGCTTCCTTCTGCAACCCCCTTGGCTAGTTTAAATGCCTGCCTATGCAACATTTAAATGGCTCATTGAGGACTTGTATTCCCCTCCTGGATGGATGCTGCAGGCCATCTCCCTTGTGTGAGCCTTTATCCCTACAGGTGGGACCCCGGTCCCCAATGTACCCAAATCCCTGCCCTCTGCACCACTCCTTTAACCACTGATTAAAGCTCCAGGTATGGATTACCCTATCCACACCCCTGTTGTAAACAGGCAGTACCTCAGAAAAGGTCACTGAATGGGCTACCTGCCAAAGACTCCTTCCCAGCTCCTGGAACTCCTCCTACACTATCCTAACCTCATCCTTAGTTAGGACATTGGCCCCTAGGTGAACAATGACATCCAGCTCTCCCTCCTGTCCTGCTGCCCAAGCAATCTTCAGGATACACTTTTCATCCCTCCAAGCTACGGCACCAGGCAACCATCTAACTTCCTTCTCACCTCCTTTCTACCCCCAGATCTATCTCCCTCACAATGGAGTCCCCCATCAGGAGTTGCTTTCTCCTCCTCTGGGGTCCTCTGTCACTCTCCCTGGGGACTCCATTATGAAGGTTCCATACATTTTCCTGGGTCACTACTAAGGGTGCCTCACTGGGACAGTCCTGCTCCATGAGGGTGGCATAGAAATTTTGTAGTGGTACTGCAGGAGAGATGTGCCTCTGACCCACCACTCTCACCCTTCTCGAGCCTATCATAGTCTGACTGTTCCTTCTCCTTAGTACCCTTTGAGGTAGCGATGGTGGACTTTGTGGGCCTGGGTGGGGGCGGAGGCCACAAAATCACGACCAGTTTGGGCTGGAGTCTAGCAACCTTCTCCTTCAGCACAGAGAGGTGCACACAGATGGGCCAGCACTGCAGTCTCCAGAAAGTTACCCTGAAAACTGCCGCCCCACAGCCACTGCACTGCACCACTCCCAGCATATCTATTTACTACCCTGCCTGTTTTTGTTTTCGATTACTTGCTTACTTCGAACACTTTTTTGTTCCTACCCTAGACAGGGTGTTTCACCTACAGTACTCCCTAAGTTTTGTGTGCCTCTAACTCTCCCCACTCATGTGCAGTGTGAGTTCCAACAATTAGTCTAACAGTACACTTACCACAGTTGTGAGAAAGTGACAGTTGTCATTCCTGATCAGCTATTTGTAATTAATAATTAACCAGATAATGCCAAACAAAATAAATTGATCCAAGATTAGGTTCACCTCACTCCTCCCCATGTGAGCTGACCCTAGAAGAGGATAAGCTGGACTCCCCTTTCAACCATTTACTACTACTATTTGGCTAGTTAAGTTAGGACATTATCAGCTGACCCAAGAAAGGGATCAGCAGCAAACCCCTTAATATGTTTAGCTGTGCACTAAGGAGTAAATCAATTACAAGCTAACATTCAGTATTAAAGTAAACAGTCTGTTGCATTAACTAACTTAGCTAACTACTATGACTAGGGTACATTTATAACCTACAGTAATTAATATAAGGGATTAACGTTTTGCAGCAACTAACAGAAGTATCCAAATAGGAGCTATAGGTCAGCTGTCTGCAGCTACCTACAGCTTTAAGAGGCTGAGTACATTTCACTAGGACTTTACCACCATTTTCACATCTTCAGCTTTGAAAAAGGAGAAAAATCTGGCAATGGTAGCTGCTAACTCTTACCAATACATGGTAGTCCAGGGTCAGCTAAAGCTGAATCCTATAAGAATTGGCAGCTACTGTTATTTCAACTTACTGGGAGGACATGCATTTTAAGTCCTTTTATTGTTGTATTGAGTGGAAAGAGGTGAAGTAACTTAAATGCTGATAAAAAAGAACAGTATTTGATAATGGAGTTTGCCCTTTAAGGGGCAGACCAGGTTGTCCTGGTGCACCCCTTCCCTTTTCATCAGGATGGTATGCTCAGAAGGGGAGAGGGGAAGGAAGGGGAGGGGGCCAGGGGATAGAACAATGGACAGGCAACAGGAAGGGGAGGGACAAGTGGAGGTACATAAGGGACAGCACAGAATTGGTTCAGCCACTTTTGCTGGAGTTTTGATTATTCTGAACTGCAGCACTTCAGATTGGCATCAGAACAAAGGTTGGGGATTTGGTCAGGTAAGCAGCAACAGATTTTCAAAAAAAAAAAGAAAAAAGGGGGGCTTTAATTATATGAATGATAAGGACAAGTATATCACGGTTAGGCAGTGAATCTGTGGTTGGTCATTGTGAACAGTTGTCAGGAATAACACTCTTTTTAACAAAAAAAGCTGCCCTTGTGGTGCAGGGGTAGTTTCTCTGACTACAAAGTAGAAAGTTTCGTGTTGTTTGAATCTTGTTGGGGTCATTATGAGTGGGTAAAATGGAAAGGTAGAAAACCTCAGATTGTGTACTGTTTATGCCCGCATTTAAAAAGAAAGAAAAGCATTACGGAAATAGATAAAGAACATTGCTAGGGGGCAAGATTGGTGCCCATGTGTTAACAGACTTGGAGGCTGTGTGAATTCTGAAACTAACCTTTTGAGGCAGAGAAGGTGACCAAAAGGAGGTCGAGGGAAGGGGAGAGAGCACCACGTGGTTGATATGGCTGTTTTTCGGTCAGCTAGGGCAGATGCCTGTTTTCATAAGGTTTTTTAGCACCTAGTTGGGGGAAGAACGAAAGAGCCACATGTTCCATGGTTGTCTCATTGGCAGGGCAAAGGCCCATTTGTTTAAAAAAGGTTTTTGGGGGCCATGGGAAGGCAGAAGGTAGCATTGGGTGGAAAGCAGGCTGGAAAAGCCATCGGCGGGGCGAGAGTGCCACGTGATTTGGAGCATTGTTATCGGATGGCAGGGCAGTGGCCTGCTTGGTCAGAGGTAGGCGAAGGAGCAGTGGTGAGCAGACGGGAAGGAGCAGCCTGAAGGGCTGGATACTGGATTAGAGCGAAGCCCGCGCTGGCTATGAGAGCACTGCTGGGGGGGTTATGCAGGGGAGCCTGCATGGAAAGTGGGGGGAAGGAGGAATGCTCGGGGAGAGGGGGAAGGATGGCATTGGCTGTTTAGTGAGTATGCACCATGAGGGGTAGCAGGCTTTGAGGCCCTGCAGGGCGCAGGGCACAAGGGGAAGCCGTTCAGCCTGCAGCTTTCTGGGCAGCAGGGGGCACCAATGGGGGGGCTGGGATCAAAATACTGAGCTGCAGGGAATGTCAGGGGGTCACAGGGACTCAAGAGGCTAGTCAGAGCAGCGCGGCCTTGCTGGTCACACGCCGGTGACTGCGTGTGTAATTGGGGAGACTAAAAAGGGGGATGACCGGGGGGGACAGCACCGGGTTCATGCCCTATGGCCCACTGGGGCTAGCGGAGCGAGAAATGGGCCTTTTTGTTTAAGGACCTGAAGGACAGGCCAAGCAAGCGGGGGGCGAGAGACGAAGTGGACATGTGGCGTGACACCACATGCTGGGGGGGAAGCACGGCATGTGGATGGCTGGAAAACAAGGAGAGGTTTATTAAAAAAAAAAGAAGCCATAAGCGGCCACGCGGCGTGATGTCACATGCTGGGGGAGGGAGGAACAGACCAAGAGGAGCAGGGGCCCGAGTCGGCTGAGCAGGATGGCCTAGTGACAAGATGCTTAGCGATCCAGAGAGAGAGAAACCCGGGGGGGTCCAAAAATGAAAGGGGGGTTTGCCGGGGGGCCCTAGCAAGGAACAATGGGGAGCGACCAGAGGATGGGGGAAACTGGTCCCAGACATGCGGTGGGATGCAGCACGCCATTTCGGGCCAAGGCCACAAAAAAAAAGAGGACGGGTGCATCTCAGTTGGAGGCTGCCTATGGGGGAAGTGGGCCTGGCCTCTCAGGTTACGGCCCCCAGATTTCTGTTTTAAATAAGTTTTTTTTCTTTTCCAGTGTTTTCACAGGTGACAAAGCAGAGATCATGGCACCCAAGAAGAGCAGGCCTTCGAAGGAAGTCACCTACAAGGCGATAATGGAGCTGGCTGAAAAGGCCAATAGGATGTGGGAGTTGGTGGAATGGGAGGAACCAGGGAGGTCTGGGGAGAAAAGGAAAGCGGGGAAGGGTAAAGAGGGCAGAGGGAAGCGGCCAACAGGGAAGCGTCGCAGCCCAACCAGGGCACAACCACAGATGGCAGGGCCAACCAAGGTGGCTAATCCAGTACCTCTGCACCCAGGAGACCAGGCCCCATGAGTACCTCCCCAGGGCCAAGTGGTGGTTTCCCCAGTGGAGCCCAGTCTGGACCCCCAGCACACAGTGGTTCCTCCACAGCTGCTAGTAGGCCTACCAACCCTTCACCCAGAGGGAAACGTACTGGGGCACCAGGATGCTAGCAGGCAGCAAGGAAAGGACAAGGTCACAGGTAATGCACCCAGCTCCGTTGGTGACAGCATCAAGGAGTACATAGGGCAGATCATTTTGGCACTTGGTTTGGGGGCTTGAGCTGGACGGAGGCTGCAATAGCCAAGATTAGGGCAGGAGAAGAGGTGGTAAAGGAGAAGGAAGGTGGAGTTGAAAAGGAGGGAAAAGGAACAAGGGAGATAGGAGCTCCAGGGATGAGAGTGGGTGAACACGTACCACTGACCACAAAAGAAAAAATATGGAAGGGAGAGTATGTGGATATTTTCACTTTAGTAAGCCGGGATGCAGCTGCAAAATATGAAGAAACAGAGAATATAGGAAAAAGTGAAATGGCAGCTGCAGTGGTTTTGTTAGGCAAGAAAGAGTAGGACAAATTCACTAAAGGGAAGACTTGGGAGGGGTGGTTCATAGGTTTCGCCACATTCTCATCCATAGTATTGGAAAGAAGGCCTGAGTTGGCCATCCTGCTCATCACATACTCCCTGATAATAAGGAAAGCAAAAGCAAAAGGGGGTGTGGGCTGGATATATTATGACGAATTCTTCCGGCAAAGAATGGCCACATATGGGGATGTACGATGGGACACAAAACAGCTAGAATTATGGACAGATTATGTAACCGATCAGTCCACGCTGGAGGGAGAGTTTGGGGAAAAAGGTACCATGCTACAAAGATGTTGCTGGGCCTACAATAGGGCCTTTTGCTCATGGACACAATGCTGTTTTCGGCATGCCTGTTCAAAATGTGGGGGATCACATCCAGCGATCAGATGCAGGACGAGGACAACATGGGTCCAAGGAACTGGGGGGCAGGGGTCGGGTCAACAGTTCTTTCAGGAAGGGCAGGGGCATAAAGGCCAGACATGGAATACAGGTGGGAGGGGTAGGGGACATGCAAATAGAGGGAGTCAAAATCATTGACCAGCAAGGCCGGGCATCAGCCAGAGGGGGGTAGCTGGTGGGGAAAAAGAAATGAGGACGGGGGAACAATTTAGAGCAGCTAGAACCCCTATCAAGTTAGAGGCATGGAGGGAATGGTTGGACAGATACCCAGATAAGGAAATGGCAGAAATGATTAAAGAAGGTTTCACACAGGTTTTTCACTACAGTGTGAGGGACCAAGACATGCCAGAGAGGTGAACAATCTGGGTTCAGTGAGAGGGAGGGAAGACATGTTACAACAGAAGTTAGAGAAGGAGAAGGCAGCAGGCAGAATAGAGGGACCATATGACACCCCACATTGGAGAACATGAAGATTTTCCCATTAGGTTTGGTTCCCAAAAAACAAGAAGGGGAGTTTAGGGTGATTCATCACCTATCCTTTCCTGAAGGTGAGTTGATCAACCATTTTATCGGCGAGGAATATAGTAAAGTGACATATTCCACCCTGGAAGATGCAGTCCAGATTATCCAGGCAACTGCAGATGCATGGATGGCTAAAACGGACAGAGAGTCAGCTTTCAGATTACTTCTGGTTATGAAGAGAGGATTGGGACCTGTTGGGGTTTAAAATTGGGGGACAGTACTATTTCGAAAAAGCCATGACCATGGGTTGCTCTATAACATGTACCACATTCGAAGCCTTTAGCACATGTTTGCAGTGGATATTCCAAGAAAGCACTGATTATAAAACAGTGATTCACTATTTGGATGATTTCCTTTTCATAGGCAGTGGAAAAAGGGAAATGGAAAGAATGTTAGCCAGTTTCCAACAGCTGTGTCAGGAACTGGGGGTCCCACTGGCGCTGGGAAAAACAGAAGGGCCCAGTAGTGTGTTAGAGTTTCTGGGCATCGAGACAGATGCTCCGGGGAAAATATTTCAGTTACCAGACAAAAAAGTGAGAAAATTGAAGGAGTCGATTAAGATACATACCAGTAGAAGGAGAGTACAGCTAAAGCAATACAACAAGCATTGGGGCATCTGAACTTCATGTGTATGGCTATTGGGCCAGGGAGGGCTTTCATGAAGAGGCTAGCAAGGGTCACAGCTGGAGTGACCAGGCCACACCATTGGGTAGACATGACAAAGGGAGTCAAGAAGGATTTTAAAGTATGGGAAGAATTCCTTAGGGAATATAATGGCTGCTCTTTCTGGCAAGAGGAATGGGTGTATAACACAGACCTCGATCTTTACACAGATGCGGCCGGAGGCCTGGGTATGGGGAGCTATCTGAGGGGCAGATGGTTGGCAGAGCCCTGGCCTTCAGATTGGGTGAGGGACAGTAAGGTGAAGGACATGACCTTGTTAGGGATCATGCCCATCTGGGCATGCACCCTGGTTTGGGGAGAAGAATTACGGGATCAAAAAGTAACATTCTGGTGTGACAATAGAGCAGTGGTAGAGGTCTTGAACAACAGGGGAGCCAGGTCAGAAACAGTCATGCAAGTTTTGCGACTCTTGGTGCTAAGGGCATTGCAGTTGAACATGTCATTCGGGTGAAACACATAGAAGGGGTACACAACACCCTGGCTGACAGCCTTTCCCATCTGCAGCTGCATCATTTCTAGAGGCTGACACCAACAGCGGAGGAGCAAAAAACGCCCATACCAACGAACATATGGGATGTTGGCAAGAAGGAGCAGAAATGTCGTTCAGCAGTTCATGGGCGCCATGGACTCAGAGCCTATGACGGGGCCTGGTGAGTGTTTCAAACATTCAGGACAACTCGCCACATGGAGGTAAGTAGGCTGTTCACAGAAGAACAGTTGGGGAAGTTCAGCGTGGAGCAGTGGCAGAAGGGGACAGCCCACACCACAATGGGGGTCTACTTGGCAGGGATTAGTGTGATCTGCAATCTAAAAAGATGGCAGGACCCAACGAAGTCAATGTTCATTAGAAGAATGATGCAAGGATGGGGTAGGTTAAAGCAAGGGGCGGTGGATAATAGGAGGCCAATAGGGGAGCAGTGGCTGGTGAAACTGAAGGGTGTGTTGCCAGTAATATGCAGATCAAAGGCGAGGCCCAGTTATTCCACACAATTTATGTGGTAATGTTTTCCGGGGCCATGACAGTGAGTGAAGTGGTGGGCCAGGACAGGCAAGACAGGGAAGGGGGACTGGAATGGGAAGATATAAGTTGGGGGATGAAGGAAATACAGGTCATGATTAAGAGGTCAAAGACAGATCAAGGAGGTCAGGGTTGCATGGTAACTCTAAAGAAACATGTAGAGGGCACAGTGTGCCCAATGTAGGCTTTGTGGGCTTTCACCGTAGAGCGTGGAAATAGGACAGGAAAATTATTTCTGCACGGGGATGGAAGCAGAGTCACGAGTTATCAAGTCACAGCATTACTCAAGAGGGGCATGCAATTCCTGGGGGAGGATCTGGTGAATTATTCTTCCCACTCTTTCTGGATAGGGGCTGCCTCACAGTGGGCAGCGGCAGGGGAGACGGTGAATAATATTTTCGAGAAGGGGCACTGGCGGTCGGCCAGTTATAAAAGATACATCCGAACACTGCAGTGTGGAGACTAATGAATCGCTTATGTTTGTGACAGATGGGGAGCCACAGGAGTGGGGGACAAGGCAGTGATGATATGATGGTGAGAAAATAAGATCATAAATAAAATATCTATTCTGTTTAAACCCTATAGGAAGAGGGAGGACCACGGAAGTTTGGATCTGCGGCCACTCCTATATTTATTGGGCAGAAAGGAGAGCTGAGAAAAAGGCTGGGAGAAAGCAGCTTTACCAGGAGGTGAAACAATGTAAATTGGTATGGCGCGGCATCCGAGGGATGAGATGGGTGCAGCTGCTCCCCACCTTGAAAGAGCTGAAGGAGCTGTGACCCACTCCAGACTTAATTATTATTCATTTGGGGGGTAATGTCCTTGGGGGCAAGCCATGGGTAGACACATAAATGCAGATAAAAAGGGACTTAGAGACAATGCAGCAGTGGTGGCCTAAGGTATGCCTGACCTGGTCAGATATGATACCAAGGAGAGTTTGGAGACTGGAGCACAGCCATAGAAGCTGCGGATAGGGCCAGAAAAAAAGATGAACAGAAGGGTAGGGACACTAGTGAGAAAAATGGGAGGACAAGTACTATTGCGGGGGGGTGGAAGAGTGGGTAGAAGATTTCTATAGGTCAGAGTCAGACAGCGTCCACTTGTCAGATCTGGCCATAGATATATTTAATATGGAAATGATGGGTTTTATAGAAGCATGGAGGAGACATGCAAAAAATGTATAAAAAAAAAAAGGGAAGAGACGGCTTGGAGGGGTCTCTCCGAGGTGAAAGGGGGACAGGACCCTAAGTTGGGGGAAAGCCAGTCATCCAGTGCAAGCTGGAGAGCAGCTAGTGGGGAAAAAGGGAGGGGGAGGAGGAGAGGTGAGGGAAAGAAAAAGGAATAAGCCAAAAAGAGGAAGAAGCGGAAGGAGGAAAGCGGTCTTGGTTTTCACCGTTATCTAACAGAAAAGGAGAAGAAGAAGGCACCCAGGTTCTCAACTAGAGGGAGAAAAAGAAGAGAAAGAAAGAGGGATGATCAGAGCTGGATATATGGATGGAAATAAATAAACTGTGAGAGATATAATAATAAAAGATGATAAATGGAACATGGAATTATGATATATAAATAAATTAATTGCCAAATCTGAGCACAGCAACAAACAATGGTCTCTGTCTTTTTGTGAGGGAAAAGGGGGGAATCAGGGACAATGTCCAGCAGTTGTTCATCTCAGCCTGGCTACTGCTAAATGCCAAAAAGACAGTGTCTATATCTTTGGCATCAGGCTGAAGCTAGCTAGGCTTCCTTTCACTACCGTCTTTACCACCCTTGATGGTACCCTTAAAAGGATGCCCCTTGTTCTCAATAAATTGTTGTGTGGCTTCATCAAAAACCTGGATTTCTCCACAAACATTAATACCATACATAAAAATATTACCCTAAATTTGGAACCCAGTGCATCAACTAAGCTTGTATTCCATTTCCTATCCACTGTGTGTCTGTCCTTAAAATAATCTCACTGATGTTTGACTATATGGACATGGTTTATACGCAGTTCCAAAATCATCTTTGGCCAGGCTCGATCCCCTTTTACATTACTTTTGCTGCTTTGCCCCCCTCCCCCCCGCATGGTTACTCATCACTGTATTTTCTATCAAGCTCTCTCTTTTCTGATTTTGACTTCTGGCATCTTCTGAATTGTTTACTTAATTCTATTTATTAATTTATGTATTTAGTTCTTTTTTTGTTGACAGGGAAAAGAGAGCTAGGCAATTTGTTTTTATTCTATTTTATTTTAGTTAAAAGTTGATAACCAGGAAAGGTACCATGAACTGAAGCTCGTTTCCAGGTGCAACCCAGGGAATGGGGGTACAGAGTACCAGCAAATACAATTGACATACAGAGTGCAATGAAATGTACATACCAATGAAATATACATAACTAGTGATATTTATAGCATGGCAAATAGAAGTACAACTCAGAAGCTATTTACAAAGAGAGAGAAAGAAAATTGTATGCAAAGATATGTATGGAGAGGGGTGGAGAGGAGTTAGACGTGACTGGCTAAGCCTAGGTGGAAGAACAGACGCAGGAGGTATTGGGGGATGGTCTGAGTAGGCGCCTGAGAGTAGGGAAGGTAGGAGATAGATGTAAGTGACAGAGAAGGCTGTGCCAGAGGTAAGGAACAGAGAGTGGTGGTAAATGGTATACAGTCAGATGAGATGCAAGTCACAAGTAGGGTACCACAGGGATCAGTCCTGGGACCAGTCCTCTTCAATATCTTCATTAGTGACATTGCAGATGGACTAGAGGGGTAAGGCTGGTCTGTTAGCAGAGGACACCAAGATCTGCAACAGAGTAGATGATCCAGATGGGGTGGGCAGAATGAGAAGAGATCTGGATAAACTAGCAAAATGGTCAGAAGAGTGGCAACTGGGATTTAATGCAAAGAAGTGCAAGATCATGCACATAGGGAAGAGAAACCCTGAAGCCACCTAATGGCTGGGGAGAGGAATTGCAGTCAATCACAAAGGAAGAAAGAGACTTGGGCATCATCATCACTGATGACCTGAAATCATCCAAGCAGACCTCTAAAGCAGTAGGTAAGGCTACGGGGATGTTAGGGTGTATTAGTAGGAGTATCACAAGTCGTAAGAGGGAGGTAGTAATCCCTCTTTACAAGACACTGATTAGGCCCCATCTGGAGTACTGTGTGCAGTACTGGAGGCCCCACCTTCACAAGGACATTAACCAAATTGAGGAAGTCCAGAGAAGGGCAACCAAAATGGTGCAGGGACTGCATCAGAAGACATATGAGGACAGATTAATGGAGCTCAATATGTATACCCTTGAGCAAAGGAGGGAGAGAGGTGATATGATCGAAACATTCAAACACCTTAAGGGCATTAACAAGGTGAAAGAGTCTAACATGTTTAAATGTAAGAAAAATAGCAGGACAAGAGGACACAGCATGAGACTAGAGGGAGGCCGATTAAGGGGTAATGTGAAGAAGTTCTTTTTCACAGAAAGGGCGGTGGATGCATGAAACAGCCTACCTCAGGAAGTGGTGGATACGAATAAAGTGCATAGCTTCAAACAGGCATGGGACAGGCAAAAGGGAGCAATACAGATGAGTATGATTAGATAGGCCACTGACAGAGCAAAGGCCAATGGCACATTTATAAGGTAGAAAAAGTAAATGGGCAGACTGTATGGGCCTTGCTGTCCTTATCTGCCATCAACTTCTATGTTTCTATGTTTCTATATAAGAGAAGGAGAGTTTGCCCACAGTGGTGCAGACATGTGGGAGGGAGAAAGTGCAGGTACTGTTAGAACGTGAGTTATAGGGCAAGGGAGTGGCAGGGGTGAGGAGAGAGGCAAGATAGGATGGGAGAGATCCAAACCAGTATTTAGCAATGAAGGTAGAGCAATGAGAGGAGCACCTTTGTGAGAGAGACTGAAGGGAAAGGGAGGAATAAACATCACAGTGGTGAGTTAGGGGGAGGAATTAGAAGCAAGCCTACAGAAGGTGTAAAACAGACAGAAGGCATGAAACATTTGTGCCCGGGAAAAGAGGGCTGGACAATTTGTGCCTCCATTCTTTCCAAACTTTCATTCTCTTCCATTACCCTTATATCTTAACTGTCTACTATCACTTCTCCCACCATCAAAATATTCCATTACCTCTTCGGCCTCTGGCATCTTGTCTGCTCCTGCCTACTGGAGTGTCTCTGTGTAAACTGCTTTCTCTGTTAGATTTCCAGCCTTCTGAAACTAACTTCCTGCTTCTCTTTGCTCCTCATCCTCCAATCTTTATCTTTCCCAAATCTCTCCTTAAAAAACATCATGTCTCCCTCCTGCTCATGCTTCTAGCCTCTCCCCCATCCCCTGTGCTCTTTTTCTGGGGTTCCTGCATCTTTTCCACTGGCATCCAGTTTCAAGGGCCCCTTATCTTGTATGACTGGTTTCATATAGCACTGCACCTTAGGTATAGGTTTTACTTATTGTTTTTACCAATTTACAGTATGTCAAATGAATTGCAATGCTATTACAATATTGCAATACCGTCATTTTATATATTTTATGCTACCCCAAACTAGTCTTGCATTTGCTTATTACCATAGTACCGTGTACTAATTTTTTGATATTACTTCTGTAATCCCTTATTATACCATGGCAAGAACATTTCCTGGATTCTAATTGGTCAGTGCCCACCTTCAGCAGTGATGCTGTCCCAGCATAAAATCACTGTACAAAGGTCTGGCAAATACATGACCTCATGGAACACAAATCAATACACCTTCCACGTCAAGGTTATCCACACCTAGCATAGCTGTTATACATTTTACCAGTACATGACAATTTTTTAAAACATAAATCACTCCATCTCACTGTGAAAAATGCATCACCAAACCATCCAGAACAACCTACATTGTTACAGATAACAGATCATGAAATTCATTTAGCTTCTTTAGCAGTTCTACAAATTAAAAACCAAAAGCAAAAATGAAGCTGGCACTGCGATTAGCTTCAGTCCAGGTGCAGTCCTCAGTTGTCAGCCTGCCCTGAACAACATGATCATGTGTACTTTTCAAAAGCACACCACATGCCGCTCACTGACTGGAGGTGTCTCCTCTTCACTTCATGTTCTGTGAAGGCTCGCTAACCACAGTACTTCTGGTGCAGATAATTAATTGAGCCAACTGTACCAGGGAAAAAAAACACTAGGCTCAGGCCTCACTGCAGCTGACTCACAACACACTAAATATAACAACAATCTTTAGAATCCGCATGAAAAAGTAATTTTTAGGCAACAAGTGATAGCTTCTACGATAGGCAGAAGCTATCACTTGCTGCCTAGAATTTACTCACCATAGTAATTATGTTTCTTCTAGATGGTATATTTGTGAGTCATGCAAGTTCTCCCTACCACCGTTTCTAGAACCTGCATAAAAAGATTCTTCAACTCAAGTCAGATCAAATGTTTTAAAATGTTTTTGCTTGAGTATTTTAAAATTTCAGACGTTGCAGTTTTTGCTCTTTTCTAGATTGTGAGTTGTCATTTCTTACAGTGTTTACATTTCTTAATACATAGCATGGGTTAGCTGAATGGTCACGGCTCTCTTCTCTTCAGCTATAAATTTGCAATTGCAGGACTAGGGTAGCATGACCAAACTGCAGAGTTTCAATTTTAACATCCTAAAGTTATAGCTCAGGGCTAGCACCTCAGGACTGAGATGATACAGTTTGTAAGATTCACAAATACACCTTGAAGAAACGTTATTATTATGGTGAGTTATTTTTTCAAATGACTCTTGGTTGCTACTGGCCTGGGAAGGAAATGAACTAGTGACCTAGCAAGAATTATGATATCAAATATAGACACACAGACAAGGCAGATGAGGTCTTGGGAACAGAGACCCTGTTTTCATGTTATTGTGCACAGTGCTAAGAAAAGGGTGACATACTGTAAATGCAGAAACAGATCATCTATAAGCTGAATTGTGTGTAAAAACTGCGTTTTTCTAAGATAGATCTTCAGCAATATAAATATTTCTGAGTATCCCTGTTTGAATAACTGATTTCCACCTTGTGTATGAGGCCTACCTTTTTTTGTGTTCCTTTTCTGTACACGTGATGAAATTCTAAACAGTGTCCAATTATATTTGATGTGAGTACCTCCTACATGGGCCTCACAGCTCACAGGCCTTGCCAGGTGAGGTGAAGAGGTCATGCATTATCCGCATACTTCATGCAATCCTAACTGTTTATGACATTGCATTGTGTAAATGCAAACCAAGCATATAGCAAGAGGCTGCTGTGCTGCCAAACTGTTGTTCTGCTCTCAATCGAATACCAACTAAGGACGGAGAGAGAGGATTAAAACAAAGAAAACCCAAAGGACTTCATCTTCCATGGAATTCAGCAAAAGAATAGAGCAATTCAGAAGCATAGCTGTAATAAGCATCAAAGCCTGAAAAGCTTATTAGTGGAAATGGCATTTGATTGAAATCAAACGGAGGGAATAGAAATCTCACATTCATTAAATTACAACCCCTGGGTATTTAATATGGCTAAATGAGTGAAGTCTGCTATTGAAAGCCTGTGTTGAGAGCTGGTTTAGTTTGATTGGTAAGCCTCAGGATAGACTGAGCAAAAAGAATTGACATTTTGCTTGACAGGGTTGTATTATTACTATGGAATTCTCTAAACTGGTTGTGTATATTGTTATTAATAGTTTTTTTTGTATTTAAAGTCACCTACAAGGGCACCATGAAGCATGCTTCTTAGCTATATTCCCCTGAATTAAGGGAAACCAAAGCCCACTGATTGACAGTAGAAACAACCTTCTGCACTTGTTATGTCTTTTATGCCAAACAGCGTCACATCACACCTCATGGTTACAGATGACACAGACTAACACTCTGGTCTGCCACTGTATAGAAAGAAACAGTGATAGAATCAGTAGTAGCTACCTCTGTAATCATGTTAACTATTCATTCGAGCTTTATAGTTTGCCATAGCAGTGCACTCATGGGGAGCTAGTTCCAGATTTAAAAACAAGCATTAGTCAATGATGAACATTTGCTTGCATGTGCTGTGTAGGTGTTTGGTACTGATAGCACACAGATGCAGATGCCATGCACCAAAGGAAGACTCTGTCTAAGTGCCCTGTACTTCTGGTCAGTGACGGATGTGAAGAATTAATTGGGCTGTCCAGTGGTTTGTAGAAGTGCAGGGACCTGCTGTTCCTGCACTTCCATGTTGCAGCAGATACAGGTGCACAGGGCAAAGAGTGCATCTGTCAGGCAATGCACAAGGCACTCTGCCACCCACAGGTGGAGACTTGCAGAGTCCTATGCAAGAGGACAGTGGTCTTCACTATATGGCACCCGAGCCCATGCAGACAACCCTGAAGCTTTCTTCCCTGGTTGGGGGAGTGTTGCATAACAGTGCAATTTCCCCACCCTCACCCCATCCAGCTGGATCACTGAGCTTACCCCAGAACTCAGCTCCCCGCCATGGGATTACAAAGCATTGCTGCTGAGGTGAAGACTAGCACTACACACAAAAGTTGTTAAGCAATTATATATTTTTTTTCTTTTCCAGTTTTGGCCCCAACTTTTCAACATACTTGTTTTATGATTTGCCTTATGAACATGACATGTACCATTTATAGTATATTGGCCAAAACGTCATTTCACACCAGAGGTGCAAAAAAAGTCTCATCCAGGATTTAGAAAATGACACGTGTCACATTTATGAGGTGGTGTGGAAAAACGGCTGGGTTTAAATCGGACAGGAAATGATTTTTAATTTGTAGCTGTTTATAATGTTCCCATTTATAGAAATGATCTACATACAGTAAGCCTAAATGATCCATACATAAATGTACTTCAATAAAAAGTGATGTGAAAAACTGTATTTTGCATTGTTTTGTTTTTTTATAGGCAGCATTCTGTTACAGTTTTCTTCACGGAACCAGTGATCTGGAGTTTTAACTATGTCACGGTTTATGCATGGAACTCTAAACATAGTTCTGATAGGACAACAACTCGTTCTTGCCATTCTGTACACAAACTGTGACATAGTAAAAATTCCAGATTACTGGTCCTATGAAGAGAACTGTGTAGAATGTTGTCCATAAAAAGAAAACAATTGAAACACATTTTTTTTACATCAGTATTTATTAAGGTACTGTTAAACATGGCTCATTTGGAGGGAAGTCTTTCATTTTTATGGCTGCATTGTGGAGTTCCACAGTCTTTTTGCCATCACTGTAACAGAGAAAAATGTCCATGAGCAGAACACATCCTTGTATTCTCCTACAGTGATATGGTGACTTCTGCACAGCCCTGACTCCATTGCTGTGCTGTGCTGGATGTTCTTGCCTTGTCCTCCACAGACATAGCTTCCCTCCACGGCATGAGTGCCCCCTCCTTCTGGTGCACTACTTAAATGCGGCACCTCCACATTTTAAACAGAACTACGCATGCACAGGTTTCACGCATGCACAGTTTACCAGATCTTGTTTTCTTTAACTGGGGAGTAGTGAGGAATGGACATTCCTCATAATCCCACGCAGTTGAGAGGCATGTGCCACAGTCAATCTTCAGTACAAAACAATGTACATTACAGCATACACTTCCTTTGCTGATTTTAATACAGGTTGAACATTGTCTTTACTTGCTTTTCCTTATAGCCATAACTGAGCTGCTGCTCCATCTTTCCATGTACTGTCCCATCTCATGCTATGATGTAGCATGGACTCTGTATGGAATGGAGCAGCTCTTGCATGCTGATGATAGCCAGCTGTAAAGTTAACTTCCCCTTTCTTGCCTTATTTGAGATAACTGCTAAAGAATGTACTTATATGCAGCTGGGACTGGTTTCAAGTCAGGAAAAGTTGGTGCAGTATATTTTAGGTTGCAGCCATCCATATGAAAACAAACTAACTGCCGATGCCCATCTAATGGTTAGATACTGTTTTACACATTCAAATCCCACCACAGGCACTTTGCATAAATCTGTGAAGCTTATACTTGCTATACCGACACACTACTACCAATGCTGAGCTGAATTACAATTTGGATTTTCAAACTAAAAATGCCAAATCACCTATCTGTTTAAGAGTGATCGCTGCTTAGGCAAGAATTATAACAAAGTGTTTGTTTTACTGTCTTCTAATAGAAATTATTTAGGCGAATAAACAAACATGTGTTGTGTAATGCATAAGACTTTCTATCTCTCTCTCTCTCTCTCTGTAATCCACAACAAAAGTTCCCTTTCTCACCAAATCATTTAAACTAGAATGCAGCAACACAGATATTTTGCAATGCTTGACCAGGGCCTCTACTGCTCTGCGGCAGAATTTTCTAATTTGTGCAGCAGGGCTCCTTGGCTTCTGCGGCACCATTTTCTGATTTCTGTGACATGATTTATGCATTTCTGTGGCAGAATGCAGTCCTGCCATTGGCTAAATATGTTATTATGTCATTGATTATATCATATGCTGAGCATAGAGGGGGGCTTCAGGATAAACATGATGGGAAAAAAAGCCCGACACTATGGAAAAACTATATATTTTAATGAAAATTCACCAAAACCAATGAATTCTGCAGCACTATATATATTCTGCGATGTGATGCAAATTCCGCAGAAAATTCTGCAACCGCAGAATGGCAGAATTCCACAGACCTTGTGCTTGACTAAGCAGGGATCGCTTTTAAACAGACTGGTGATCTGGCATGTTTAATTTGTAAATCTGAATTGTAATTCAGCCCAACATTGGTAGTAGTGAGTTGGTATAGCAAGTGTAAGCTTCATAGATTTACACAAAGTGCCTGTGGTGGGATTTGAACATACAAAGTATCTAACCAGTAGATTGGCATCAGCCAGTTAGTTTGTTTTCAGACAGAAGGCTGCAACCCAAACATTTTGTACTATGTGGCCAAATAGTAACTGAAGTGCAACAGTTTGGAGAGGTAAAATTGTTTTACACTGTATTTCCATCACTTAATGATGTAACACATTTGCAGTAATACATCATTAGTCCTTAAAATTATCAATAGGTGCACCAGGAGAAATTTGGCAGCTGGAAGGCAAAACAGTGGGAAGGTCCTGGTGACACTGGGAAAGATAACAAAAAATAGTTGTGGCATTCCTGGATGCCAAACATAAGTGCCCTCCTACACAGCAGGACTCTCGATGGTTGCATATTTTCAGATTCGAGCTTCACCACCCACAATCACGGAAGATGTTTGATGGGTTTCAGACCGATAGGAGATGATGTAGAGATACTATTCCCTGTGTCCCAGCAATCTGACAAGATTAAAATAGATTTTTCTGTATAATTTAACACACTAACTCCTGCACACACGGGGCTCATTTGAGTAGGGTACTGTTGCAGTTCCTCCCCATAGTAGGAACTGTTACCTGATAATGCAGTTGACACAGTTCATCACTGCAGTTACATAATAGATCTTACATAACCACAACATGGACTAATACCCTCAGCTCAGAGTTTTTTTAAATACTAAGAGACTGTTAACTAGGAAAGCAACAAACTAAACATTATGCTATGCAAGCTATAAACTGCCATGCTACAAAACACGTCAAACATAGCTAACATCATCTATCAACATATGGAGTCAGGGAACATGAAAAACAAAAATCTGAGAACAAATTGGACAACTGTTCAAAAGGTTTCAGGCCAATAGGAGAGGACGTAGGGATGTCATTCCCCATGTCCCAGCAATCTGACAACATTAGAAATAGATTTGTCTGTGTAACTTAACACACTAACTCCTGTACTGTACACATGGGGCTCATCTGAGTATGGTACTGCTGCTGTTCCTCCCCATAGATGGAATTAGTACCCAATAACACAGCTGACACAGTTCATCACTGCCATTACATTATAGATCTTACATAATCACAATGTGGACTAATACCCTCAGCTCTGAGTTTTATTTTCAAATATTAAGAGGCAGTTAACTAGAGAAAAAAAATCAGAAAACAAATTGGACAGCTTTAAAACTGGCAATAATTCAATGCAAAAAGCGCACATTCATTCATGAAAAGTAAATCATTATTGTACAAACCCAGCATTTGTACATGTGAGGCAGGCTGGTGGGTGCACACATTTACATGATGAATGTCAACGCAATGAACCATGACATTACAGTATGTCACATGACTAAAATTTCATGTATTCATGCAGAACAGTCAAAAAATGGCACACGGAACAAAACACACAGGTAGGAATAATTGAAATGAGATTATCTTTATTGAGGATAAATTTACACTCTTTCAGATGATGACCACTTAGCTGTAGTGCAAGGGTATACTTACATTATCCTGTAGGTCACTATCCCGACATCCAGTACCTTGGTCAGCATTGCTCGATAGATGGGAAATCCCAATGGTAGTTAACCCGACAGTATTCCTCCCAATGGGGTAAGGTAGCAGATGTGATGGAAAGCTACCTTACCCCTTCTGCAGTATGAGAAAGGACGGCTGGATGGGGCTGCTGGCCAAGCTGCCCCGGTGGTGTGGAGGGATAAACCACTGGTTGGTCAGCCAGCATGCTGTGTGTGACCCGGGTTCTGGTCCCAGGTCACGTCATTTTACACACTACACCCTCCTAACTACTTAACATTTTACTCCAGGGTCCGCTCCCCCTCAGAGTTAGATATTTCAGTTATGGAGGGTGTGGGTGGCTGAGACCCCCACATGGGGTGTGTGGAGGCACAGCCCCCTGCATTGTAACACATGGCATATGTTCCTTGTTGCCTGACATTACATCAGGAAAGTGGTGCCGTCGGGTCTGTGGATTTTGAGCATCTGGACTCGGTATCCTGAGCATCAGGATACTGAGTTTACAGATGAATATCCAGTACAAGAGTTCTCACCATGCCTAATCAATAGTCAGACACTTAATTCCTGTCCCCTTTAAGGCAAGTTTGGAGCCAACCATGACTACAGATCCACTACCCGATCTTGAGCAGTCTAAAAGTGACACATTTAAAAAGTGCACAAGGCATAATTGGTATATCAGTTGTTTTTGCCCTGCTGCACTTTAACCAACAACCATATGATACTTTACAGAACTTACATTTCCATTGCTTTTCATGTACACAGTGGTGTGTAGGTATATGGTGCTCAGTTAGTTATACTGCATAAATACATTGGTGAATGCCAGACTGACAGTCTATTAGGCTAGTGATGATGAGTCTTGTGCCATGATCTAATACAGTCATTACAATATGCGCTTTTCAAATGTGCACCAAGGTGAACAGAACTGAATCATAGACTTTAACTAGGTCACTAATGGAGGTTCTGTCAGCTAGTGTTCAGCAAGTAGCAGAATCTTTAGAGGAGGGTGGCATTTATTTATTGAATTTTGTTGACCTGATAAGCCCACTAGGCCTAGAAGTCCCTTTTTCAGGGGCGACCGGGGGGGATACAGATGGTAAGCAACTGAAATTGAACCATATTAAGCTGTTGGTGGTATTTTTGGTGAATGGGGAAATTTGGCCAGAACACTGAGGAAATTCCCCTACTCTGTCGGTAGGGGAAACCACTGTTTGCTAGCATGGAGTCCTCCATTTTGGGTGAGGAGGAGCAGGGGATAGGACCTGTTTTGGATGCTTTGTCTGGTGCTGTAGACACTGAAATTGCTTCTGAAGTCTTACCTCAGCTGGTGACTTTGGAACCCAGTATGCAGCCTGAGGATTTCGTCTCTTCCCAGTCTTTGGATCAGAAAGAAGTATTTAATCTTTCTCTTAAAGAAAAACAGCAAATTTTGCAGGCTGAGTTGTCTGCTATTGAGGCCCAGCGGAATGCAGAGAAATTGCTTTGTGAGGATGAAAAAAAACGCAAGCGGTTGGTTGAAGATTCCTCGGGTAAGGTAAATGGTGGCACTTCTAAAGTTTTTATTTCTTCCTCCGTTCAGAAGACTTCATCAGATGGCAATTCAGGTCCTCCCCAGGCAACTACATCATATTGTGGTGACGTGAGAGAAGCTTGGTCCCCGGAACGAGCCCTAGAGGGGACAGGTTGGTCGCAGGACGCCAATGGTGTGTGGACAGCTGCAGTTGCTCCGATACTGGAGGGTGCTGCTCAAGAAGCCACTGTGGATCCAAGTACAGGTTCATCTATGGTTGTGTCTTATTTAGAGCACCGGGAGATGGCGGAGCTCTCAGGTACTGTTGCTTTCTCTCCCCTTTTGACTGTATCTCCTCATGGCCTGCAAGCTCCCTCTGTGGATGAGGCACAGTCACCTGTTGTGCAGGTTCCTACTTTGGACTCTGTCCCAGATCCTCCCCTGGGTGAGAAGAATGATTCCTCCCTGACCTTTTCCAGTCTTTTTAGAAAGCCTGTGGAATTTGTAAAAAGACGGAATGCCGTGCGGTTTCAGTATTTAGGGGGTATGGGGATGCCTCCTGATCTTTTCTTTGTGGGGAAAGCTTTATTAAAGCAATCCTTGCATTTTACCCCAGCTGATGTCTATACTCTTATCCATGCAGTGGGGGAATCCACTTTTGACATCAGTTTTTGAACCCCGGACTTGTTAGAAAAGTTTTGGGCCAAGTATATGAATCTCAAGACCAATCCCCTTTGGACCCCTTTCCAAATCATTCCCTTAACTAAACAATCTTTTTGGGTGATTACTGTTCTATTTCAGAATGAAGGTGTCAATATTCAGGATATACTCTATTGGCTGGATATAAAATGTGAAGTGCAAGATACCCCCTGAGCCTATCCTGGATGTGGAGGGGTTTTGGAATGGGGGTTGGAAGATAAAAATCAAATTACAGTATGAGGGCACTGATTTATGGCACTTACCAAATTGCCTATATATAGGGCAGGATATGGTTTTCATCTTTTATACAGGACAGCCCCATAGGTGTTTTAAATGTGGGTCTGCTAGGCACATTAGCCCCAACTGTGAGATGCTTAAGTGCATTCTCTGTGGAGAATTAGGCCACACAAGTTTTCATTGTACGAATCCTTTGAAGTGTACCTTGTGTGAAGAAGAGGGGCATTCCTTTCTGACTTGCCACAGGGCATCTCATAATACTGCTGATGCGGATTATACTAGCCAGGATTTTTATATTCAGAAATCCAAATCAGCCTTTGGCTTCTGGGGTTTTTCTCCATCCCCTCAAACCACTTCAGATTTGGTGGTTCCAACTGTGGTTAGTTTGGTTACTGATGTTGTGATGGACTCTTCGGTTGGGTGTAGGGATATTACCCTGATCCCTGAAGAAACCCCTCAGTCCTCTGATTCTATGGGCCCCCCTCATGCTCCCTCCTCCTGTGGGAGGTGGTTTTCAGGAAGTTAAGAAAAAGAAGGAGGTGAAAGGAAGAAAGAGTAAGGTCAACCCTGGAATTTCTGTGGAGGCGGTTGTTCATGATAATCCTTTTCATCCACTTCAGGAGGGCATGTCTGAGGATGATTTGGACTCAGATACAGCATCTTGGGCCTCTTCACAGGCCAAAGCCCCCTCAGATACTGAAGATCCAGAAGGTACTGTTGCCAGCCGAACTAGGAGGAGGAGAATGGGTGTTAGGGCCTCCTCTAGGAAAGTACCTTGAAGCTCCTTTTGGTATACGTTCTGGGACTGAGCCACTATGATTTAACTATAGTGTCTCTCAATATGAATAGTGTGTTGTCAGAGCAGAAGAGACTAGCGACTTTCTCTTTCTTTTCTGATTTATGTTTTGATATTGGTTTTTTTCAGGACACCTGGTTGCAGACCCAAAATGAAATTAAGGTTGGGAGGGATGCTTGGGTTTGGGGAGCTACTTTTTGGTCAGGAGGGACTGGTCTTTGTGGTGGGGTAGGGATTTGTTTTTCTACTCATGATGTTAAAATTCTTCATCTTGTGGACATTTTGCCAGGTAGGGCCCTTTTATTGGATGTTCAACTTCAGGAGATGGATTTTCGTCTAATTAATGTATATGCCCCTCAGACTAAATCAGCTGGGATAGACTTGTTTGAACTTATTTTGCCATATCTTTTTATGTCTAAATATGTACTTTTTGGTGGAGACTTTAACATGAGTAGGTTGTTTGCAGGTAGGGGCCCGAAGATTTCCAAGCTTTATTGTGACTCACAGTACCTTAATCATGTTTTATAATTGACTGGTCTTGTTGATGCCTTTGCTTTTCCTGATATGTCCAATCCCCCCATACCTTTTTTAAAGGACTCCTATCTACACAGATTGATTTTTGGTTTTTATCTCCTAATTTAACTATTAGACATAAAATAGTGACACCAGTTGCTACTTCTGACCATGGTCTCCTTGTAGTCTCTCTCTCTCTCAGACCTTGCTGTTACCACAAGGGGGAAGGGGTATTGGAGACTTAATTTAAGTTTGATGGATAATGAAGAGATACGGGTGGGTTTTCATGCCCTGGTACAAGCCAGGCAATCCGTAGCTTTTTTATATGATTCTTTAGAGGAGTCGTGGACAGATAGTAAGGACTATTTTCAAAGATATTTTGAGCTGATGGGTAAATTAAATGGTACACAGAAGAAAGAAGATTGTAAGGTTTTACAGGATCAACTAACTCTATTGCAGTCTTTTCAGGGTTCTACCAGGATTTCCTATGTTGACCAAATAGAACAATTAAGTATAAATTGATAGGTTTGCAATATGATAGGATGAAATCCTTGGCAGCTGAACAGAAAAGGGGATGTACTGGGAAGCAAGGAAGTGTAAATCCTTTTGATTCTAGTTCAGTCCAGCGACATAATAAAGTCATGTATTGTCTTAAGTCTAAAGACGGGTCTGAAAAGTTTGGGAACTTGGACATTATGAAAGAAGTTGAAAGTTATGTACAGTACAAATTTTCCTCTGTAGCTATACCTGAAAGGGAAGTTCATGATTTGGTGGTCTCTTGTGATCTGCCACAAATACCTGATTCTCTGAAATCTTCTTTGATAGCCCCAGTTACTGAAAATGAGTTGGGTTCCATTTTCTCTGGTTTAAAACAAGGTGTAGCCCCAGGGCCAGATGGTCTTCCAAATAAATTTTATAAATTACTTTTTCCATTGCTGAAATCAGAGATTGTTGCTGCTTTCAACTTTTTTTTTAAGTTCCTACACTTTACCAGGTAGTATGTATGATGGTCTTATTTTTTTTTTCTGTTTAAAGCTGGTGATAGGGCCTTTTTGGATAATTGGCAGCCTATTACTCTTTTAAATATGGATAGTAAAATCTTGGTGAAATTGCTGTATCACCGCTTAGCTTTGGTTTAAGAGGATATAGTTCATCCTACACAGTTTTGTGCTATTCTTTAGAGGAAAAGAGCAGATGCACTTATTTTGCTTAGGGAAATTATGGAAAAGGGATCTAGTGGGGAAGTGAGTGGTTAGTTAGTAGGGTTGGATCAAACTAAAGCCTTCGATACTGTTTGTCACGACTACTTATGGATCGTGCTTCGTGGTCATGGTTTTCCGGATACTTTCTTGGATTGGCTTAAATTGTATCATCAGAAGGCTATGGTTAAACCTTATGTGAATGGCTGGGTGGAGGCTAGTTGTCCAGTTCAGAGGGGAGTTAGGCAAGGTTGCCCCCTGAGTCCGGAATTGTATGTTTTGGCTTTGAATCCACTTTTAAGGAAATTACAGCTGCATGACAATATTAGAGGTCTTTCAGTACATAGTGGGGATTTGGAAATAAAAAGTATAACCTATGCAGATGATATGTGCTTGGTGTTGGGGGACCAGGCATCAGGAAGTACGGCTGCTCAGGAGATTCAGTATTTTTCCCTGTTAACTAGTACCACCATTAATATTGCCAAAAGTACATGCCTTCCTATAGGAGATCTGGTTCCTAAAATTCCGCTTTGTCTGGACATACCATGTCAGACTTACCTGCAGAAGTTGCTGGGAGATTTTTTTTTGGTATAGGGAACATGTGTACCTATAATTGGTCTCTTGTTATGTCAGAAGCTAGGGTGAAAATTGGGAAGTGGAATTCCTGGTATATGTCCAAATTGAAAAGAATATATATGGTAAAAACCTTTTTATTGCCAATGTTTTTACATTTATATGTGGTTTTCCCACCGACTGTATGATTGGAGACTGTACTTTATGGCTTATTTTTTCAATGTATTTGGGGTAGTCGACTTAACCTGATAAAGCGAGGTGTTTTGTATCATCCTATCAAAGATGGTGGACTGCAGATGGTGCATCCTATTGTTTTTTTCTTTTCTTTATTTTTATATGAGAATTTGAAGCCTGTGTTGCAACATAGCTCTAAGGTTTGGAATCCCTGGGTTTCAGACAAGGTTGACCCTTGGCTTGTTTCCTGGGGTACTGAGTCCACCACTCCAAAACAAAAATCACTTCAAGGTCTTCCTTTCTTTATGCAGTATATTTTTGGTAAATTGAAATTATGGGCCATTACGAAATGTCAATTATTGACTTTTTCTAGGAAGGAGATGTATATGTATATTGTTAACAGTTTTTTATAGAGGTTTCTAGATATTGAATTAAATCTCCATGTGAAACTGTAACTATAGGGAAAATGTTAACAGATCCTAGATTACAAGGGAAAATGTGGGATTTTCTTTGGTTGAGTGTTCAAGACAAATTCAATGTACAGAATAACTTGAAGCATAAAGAAGTTGCTGATAGAGGGTGTCCTAGAGATGACACTTGCCAGGGGGTATTGGAAACTGTTGATCATTTATTTTTTGAATGTCCCTTTATTTTGTCCTTTTGTTCTTTTCTGTATTTACAGTGGCCCTCTTTTCCTTTTTTATTTATGACTAGGGACATTTTGTTACTGGGTTTGTTACCTCGAACGTGGAATAAGTATGACTTAGGGACTGTTCATTTATTCTTGTTAGTGCTTAAGTACCATATATGGCATACTGCATGAGATGCCAACTAACTTTGTATAAAAGGTGGGTTACAGCTGAACAATTGTTCTGGACAATACATACTTCTTTTAAAAGGTTTAGAGATTTGGATTTTTTGACCTGTTCACTCTCCCTTTTTCATGAGAGGTGGCATCATATGGACTGGTTTTTGGATGTGGGCTAATTTAAGCAGGAGGGTGGTGCATTTTATCTAATGATGAAGATGTTTTCCTTTTTTTTCTCTCTGTATTTTCTGTCAGTGGAATATATCACTGTTATGTATATTTTCTTTTTTGTGGTTCTGATAAAATGCTCCCCATCTTTATAGTGGTGGTGGTGGTGGTGGGGGGTTCTTTCTGTATTGTATTGTTTTGGTTTCTGTATCTGTTATTAGAAGGTAAAATTGAACATGTATGATTGTAATACTGATTTGGTTTTTTTTATGATTTGTATTTTACTTTTGAGTGCTTTAACACTGTTCTGTATGATTTTTGTTTGAAGTTTTAATAAAAATTCCCCTACTCTTTGGTAGGGGGACCCTTTGGCCTCGCTGATGGAGGTCCCAGTTTCTGCTGGGATGGAGACGGAGGAGGTTGTAAAGGTGTTTTACTGTGCTAAACACATTGATCCTGTGAGTTCTGACTGTGGGGACATGTTTGATGGAAAGAGAGACATGATTGAGCTCTCTTGTGATGCATTGCCGTGTGAAACTGATTCCTCTGTTCCACCAGTGTGGCCGGTAGTGAAACCAATGGTAAGAGATTCAGAGTTTGCTTCAAGTGAAATTCCCCCTATTGCTTCCCGAAGTAGGGGTGAGATTACTGCTGTGGCACAGGGGTCACTTCCGGGAGAGTTTGCGTTGAGGAAACCAGGAGACAAGGAGGTCTCTATATCTCATATTTTTCGACAACAATTTGGAGTAAAGACAGTAAAAGGTGCTCCGGAGCTTGACTGGACTGTTTCAGATGTGCTGGTGCAATCGGGCTGGAAATGGTCGGCCACAGATACATGGATTCCTGATTACTCCTGGAATGAATCAGAGAATGGAGTTCTACATACAACTCACAGGCCTGCACCGAACTTGTTGAGCTCAGTTAAGGTACCGAGTCCTTCTCTTCAGAATGACTGTTAACACTGCTGGAAATGAACAAATTTCTAAGAACTGGGGGGATATTGTAGACAAAGATGTATCTAGTCAGTCTGTACCTGTAAATGATGATCAGGGAGATTTGAATCTGTAGTTTCATTCTCTGGGGAACTCTTTAAGGCGCCTCCTGATAAAGGGGCTTGTGGTACTTCTCCATTACAAACTTCTGTGTCCCTGACAGGTGTGGAGGGTATACCTAATAGTGGGGATACTAGCACTGTGACTTCTTTATCACATGCTATACCTATTACAGTGCCTACTTTAGCTTCAAATGATAATAAGGGGTAACAATCTACTCCTCTCTTGGATGTTCCAGGGGAGGGTACCTCAGGTACAGCTTTTTCTTCAGGCAGGGCTCCTGGTAGGGGGCCTCCTCTTTCTGATTTATTTAAGAACAAATTGGAGCAAGCCCCTAGATGAAATGCAGTGCGTATCCACTACAAGGGGGGCCTCTCTGAACATACAGATCAATATTATGTTGCCCTGAATCTACTTAAACTTTCAATGCATTTTCAAGCAGCTGATATATATGCCCTTCTTCCTGTTCAGGATATGCCCGTATACATATCTTAGGGGAAGACACATTTGATGTTAGTTTTAAAACAACTGTGGGTTTAGAGAAATCTTGGCAAAAATATGGCACTTTATGACAAACCCCTGTCTGGACCACTTTTTATGCTATACCATTAACAAAACCAGCTATCAGGACCATTACTATAATGTTTCAAAATGAGGGTGTTAGCATTAGTGATATTTATCACTGGTTGCAAAATAGGTGTAGTATTTTATCCCCTCCTGAAGCTAATATTGTTTCAGAAGGTTTGTGGACTGGGGGATGGAAATTTCGAGTTAAACTCTTTCAAGTTAACTCTGAAATTATGCATCTTCCCAACAGTTTCTTCCTTGGCAAAGATAGGGGTGTTTGTTTTTATGGGGGGGTAGCCTAGGGTCTGCTATAAGTGTGGGGCCCATACACATTTGAGTAGCACATGTGGTTTACTGAAATGCAGTCTTTGTGGGGGGTTTGGTCACCCTAGTGTAAATTGTGATAACATATATAAATGTAATTTATGTGATGAGATGGGACACGCATATCACCAGTGTCCTTGGGCAAGCAGGAATAGAACAGTAGGATGGAACCAGGAATATTTAGTACAGAAGGCACGAGATAAACAGGAAAAGCAGCAGGAAGGGATTGCCCCTCTTCCTGTTCAGGATCCTGTTCCATCTTCCCCTCAGGTGACTGACACCTGTCTGGCTGTTCCACCGGAGCTGGATTTGCCTACATCTCAAGCAGAGATGGAAGTCCAGCTACTCGAGGTTGAAGCCTCTTTACCTAGGTCCCAGCAGCCAACTGCATCTCAGGAATTGGATACCTCTCAACATTCTATAGATTTGTCATCTCAGAGTAGGAGGGTAACCAGAGCTACAGCTCGAAAATCCCAAATGGCTAGTGATATCCCACTATATAACACATATGATGTCTTACAGGTGGGGATTCAGATATGGATACTGAAACTTCTGTACTTCCTTCTGATGTAGATGTTCCTACTGTTAGGCCTCCAAATATGGTCAAGAAGAAACAAGAAAAAAAAAGAAGGGAAGGAAAAAGCGAAAAAATATGGCCACTCAGGATGATGGTGGGTAGTCTTTTTTTTTTCTACAGAACTGGCGTTAATTCGGGTCTCCTCTTTGAATATTTGTAGTTTTAAAAACTACAAAAAGCAGTCTGCTTTTTTTCATTATGCAGCTACGGTACAAACTGATGTTTTTCTCCTACAGGAGACATGACTTAAGACCATTTCTGAAACTAGGCAGGCCCGAAAGGGGGTTGGATGTGGAGACCCCCCCTATTGGATGTTTGGTGAAGAGATAGCTGATGGTATTGCAATTCTATTTAAATCTACTTTCTTTTCTGTTTGTAGGATTATTGATCTTCCAGGTAGGGCTTTGATTATTGATTGTAGATTTCAGGATTTTTTTGGGATAGTGAATATTAAAGCCCCTCAGTCCAAAGTTGCTAGGATAGATTTATTTAATCTAATTCGACCTTTTCTCTGTAACCAAAAACATATCATATAGGGCGGGGATTTTAATTGTAGCCTAGATATTTCCTGTAGGACAGAAGGGGGTTAAAAGGTATATTGTGATACTATCGCATTAAAAAACCTGATACAAGATGCAGCCTTAACAGAAGCTTATAGACATTTACGATCTGATGCTGGGGCTACTTATCATAGGCATATCTATAATACAAGAATAGACTATCTTTTCACATCTCACTATTGCAGACTGGTGCAGGTTTCTGTCAGTCCAAGTGAATACTCTGATCATCATTTGTTAACTGGAGTATTTAGTTTGGGGTCAGTACCTCCCATATTTTTTTCTTCAGAGTCTTTGTGGAGATGTATTGGTTCCCTTCTCCAACAAAATATTTTATGTTGATAGAGATCCCTGCTACAAGCCAGGACATCTGTGTTATGTTTATATATTCTTTATGAGTCTGGTGGCAGGATACAAAAAACGATTTAAAAACTTTATTTATGAGTCTGGGGAAACAACAAGTTCAGGATAGGTATTTACAATATCTCAGATATCGGAATCAATTGTATAGACTTTTATCTTTACCTGCCTCATCTCTTGTTCATTATTCAGCACAGATAGCAGAATTGAAAAAAATGTATGTTTGCCAGTCAATATGACAGAGCATGTTTCCTGGAAATGGAAATGCAATTCAGTACTTCCCATTCTCCTTCAGCAGATCCTTTTATGGCATGTAAAGCACGGTTACAAGCCACTATGACGTTGGGTCTTTATCGTCCTGATGGTACCATTGATAGATCCCTTATCGGTATGCAAAATATTTCCCAAAAGCATTTGAGTCTAGACTTAGGTACTGCCACTATTGTAAACGTACTTTTGGCAGATGTTTTTACAGCACCAGACCCCACTTCATCTACTTCTTTTGCCACTGATTTAATGCTCCCAATTTCAAAAGAAGAGGTGGCCATGGCCATTTCACAACTTAAATTGCGAGTGGGCCCAGGTCTGGATGGTCTTACACATTTTCTGAGGCATTGCATGAGGTCCTGGTTATGGTATATAACTTTCTTTTAAGGGAAAAGGACGGTGGTCAGGATTTTGGGATTGAAAATTTAAGATATATTTATAAAAAGGGGAATAGGTTTGCCTTGGATAACTGGAGGCCTCTTAATCTCCTTAACACTGATTATAAAATTCTCACCAAGATCCTTAGTAGCAGGTTGCAGAAAGCTGCTAAGGAGGTAATAGATAAGTCACACACACCTGTGCTGTCCCTGGGAGGAGAATACAGACTAATTTTTTTTTTTACGGGAAATCTTTGAAGCAAAGAATACACAGGGGTCCAGATATTCAAACTGCGCCTGGCTGTGGTGCAAGCTTGGGCGCAGCACAACTTGGCTGCACAGGGGTGTGAACTGGGTGATATTCAACGAAGCTGCACCATGGGTCAGCAGCTTTGAATATCGCACCCTGGCCAGTCCCAGTGTGCATGGCGCAGTGGCAATGCATCAGCACAAGTGGCCAAAGTGGAGCATGGGGATGCACTAGCGCAAGTTCCATTGTGCCATGCACAGCAACTGTGATATTCAAAATTTAACATGCAAATGGTGCCATAATGTATGCAAGGCACACATGGGGCCATTTGCATGTCATTATGGCCCCATTTGCATGCAGGTGCGCCGATCCCCGACAACTTGCGTCTGGAGCCCTGGTGGGCAGCAGCCGTCGGGGACCAATGCCCCCTGCAGCCCAATCATGGGCATTTGTATGTATAAAAATAACTATTCTGGCCAATATCCCTGGTGATCCAGTGGACTGCTGTCTGCCCAATCGTGGGCATCTGTGTAAACAAATAAAATGTTCCAATATCCCTGGTGGTCCAGTGGACCGCTATCTGCCCAATCGTGGGCATATGTATACACAAAGAAAATGATCCAGTATCCCTGGTGATCCAGTGGACCTCTATCTGCCCGATCGCGGGCATCTGTGTAAACAAATAAAATGCTCCAATATCCCTGGTGGTCAAGTGGATCGCTATCTGCCCGATCACGGGCATATGTATACACAAAGAAAACAATCCAATATCCCTGGTGGTCCAGTAGACCTCTATCTGCCTGATCACGGGCATCTGTGTAAACAAATAAAATGTTCCAATATCCCTGGTGGTCCAGTGGACCGCTATCTGCCTAATCGTGGGCATATGTATACACAAAGAAAACAATAAAATGATTCATTCACATATCTGAAATGTGTAGTACGGGAGGGGCTGCACACCCATTGGCTCACGCTGTGAACCAATGGGTGTGCAGCCCTACTGAGGTGTCGGTTGGCAGGTGGCGGGGCGGCATGCAGGTGGGGTGCTGCCGCCCGCTGGCTGACCAGGGGGAAGCAGGGCGGTGAGCTCAGTGGGCGGGTGGAGGGGTACCACTAGACCACCAGGGATATTGGAATTATCTTTGTTTTACAAATGCCCGCGATCGGACAGATAGAGGTCCACTGGACCACCAGGGCTATTGGATCATTTTATTTTTATACGTTGATGCCCGAGATCGGGCAGATAGAGGTTCACTGGACCACCAGAGCTATTGGATCATTTTATTTTTATACATAGATGCCCGAGATTGGCCAGATAGAGGTCCACTGGACCACCAGGGCTATTGGATTGTTTTATTTTTATACATAGATGCCCTCAATCGGGCAGATAGAGGTTCACTGGACCACCAGGGATATTGGATCGTTTTATTTGTGTATACATATGCCCGTGATCAGGCAGATAGAGGTCTACTGGACCACCAGGGATATAGGACGGATTATTCTTTTTTACAGATGCCCGCGATCAGACAGATAGCGGTCCACTGGACCACCAGGGATATAGGATGGATTATTCTTTTTTGTACAAATGCCCACAATCGGGCATGGGGGGGGCACTGCCAGGTGCAGCTGGAACTCGGGTGGCCACCCACAAGTGGCAGCTGCTGCGTTACACCCTGCAATGCGGCAGCTCACCTGTGGGTGGCCATCAGTTGTTCCTTTTTTTTTGGCTTAACTTTGTGCTGGTGCAGGTAGGGATTGCACATGCATGGCTCTGCACATTCTGGGCTAAATATCGGGCTGTGCAGGTTATGCATGGGCACGCCCCCCCCCACCTGTGCCTGCATACATTACTGATGCACTCCAGTGCATCGGGATTTGAGTCACGCACTTTTCCCTTTTGAATATCACGCCGGGGCGCATCAGTGGGTTGCACATGGTGCAACACTGTTGTGCCATGCACAACCCTTTTGAATATCTGGGCCAGAGGGTTCAGGGTTTTGTTTTATCCTTAGACCAGGCCAAGGCCTTTGATAAAGTGCATCATCATTACTTATTTCAAGTACTGAGCTATTATGGAATACCTCCTGTATTTCTCACTTGGCTTATGCGTTTATATGCCTTTGCTGGTTTCAAGCCACTAATAAATGGTTGTCTGGGAGACTTTATTCCTCAACATATAGGCATTAGACAAGGTTGCCCTTTAAGCCCAATATTATATATTTTTGCTCTAGACCCGATTATTAGGCAGATTAAGTGGGAATATCAGATTGTTGGTTTGGCCCCGTATCCTGATCTATGGGCAGTTAAAATATCCTCTTATGCAGATGATGTGGTTTTATTCATGCAAGATAAAATTGCAGGAGACAAGGCAGTACAGATTTTTCATAAATTTTCTGCTGTATCGGGGGTACTTTGAATTTACAGAAAAGTGTCTCTATCCCTTTGGATGATGCCTCTGTTGAAATACTGGAAGCTGGTGGTATTAAAACAACCACTGACCCACAAAAAATTCTGGGGTGTGGTTTAATATAACAGATGGACCCACCTTTAATTGGGAGAAAAGACTGCTTCTCTGTGAAAATAAGGTTCAGATTTGGAAGACGTGGAAATTGGCAAAAAAGAAAAAGGTCATGATTGTGAAGCAATTTCTGCTTCCGATTTTTTTATATTTAAGTTATATTTATGCTCCCCCTATACATTTGGAGACACGAATTTTCAGTATTTTTTTCAAATGATATGGGGTAGTAGACTTAACCCTATTAAATGGGATAGTACCTATTTACCTATTAGGAGAGGTGGCCTTAGTATGATTAATCCTATTATTTTTTTCATTATTTTTTTCTTTTTAACATATTATACTGTGAAAGAACTGATTCTAGTACTCAATGTAATCTTTGGGTAGGGCATTCCATGAAGGAGGCTATGGGAGGCTATGGGAAAATGGGACACTTTAACCCCCAAAATTATGCAACATTTACGGATACCCTCATATGAGGTAGCTTGTTTTAAGAAACTGGGACAATGGAAACTGTTGAAAACATCGGTTATTTCTCTGACTGGAAAACAGTTGTACCAGACAATTGTTAGTATTTCAGAACCCTCACTTTTATTTCCTGAATGTTCTTCGACACAAATGGGTCCTGTTCTACAGATCCTTCTGGACAAGCAGATTCTACAACATATGTGGGATAGTACATGGTTATACCGTCATGGGAAGTTAAATGTCCGTGGGAATTTAAAACATAAGTCTTTTCAAGAAAGGTATTGTCCCTAAATGAATTGGGTACACATTGAGGAAACTATTGCATTCTTCTCCTCACATCATAATACTACAAATTGAAACAGCTCTGTCTCGGTTTATGGCATTGGAAAAAAGTACATTACCAATGGCACAGTTTCAACTGTTTTGGAAACATATTTCTTTTCTTTAATATGATACTGTATGCTTGGATTTCCTTTAACTGATTAGACATGCTTGAATTACTGTGTTTCTCTTTGCCTTATGTCATGTATTGCTTTATGATTTACTTTTCATTGACTTTGATTTCTTTGTACAGTATATTGACTGCTGATTTTTCTTGGATTTTTTTTGTTCCTGATGTTGTGCATTTTTTAATAAAAAATTCCCCCACTCTTTTTCGATAAGTGCCATGGGATCTTTAGCATCCACCTGACCTATCACCAATCCAGGCAGATGGGACCTCACTTTAACATCTCATCCAAAAGACAGCACCTCAGAAGTGCAGCACCTACCCTCATGCTACACTACAGTGTCAGTATTGGGATATTAACCCAAGTGCCAGATTTGGGAACTGAACCCACAGCCCCCTGATCTCCCAGCCTCAGAGGTGAGTGTACTACCTACTGAGCCACTGACACTAAGAGAACATATGGATACACAATACCGCATGTGAGTATACCAGCAGTGAGCAGTGTAACATTTCAGAGTTCATAACAGCAAGAACGGTTCAATTGTTCAATGCAATATCTAACAAGATCAGATAGATTATTAGCCAAGGTACATTAAAAGTAGCAGCTCCAAAGGATCTGATTGATGCCTAACACATTTCACACAGATTGTACTTTATCAAAGGCAATGCGCTTGAGTGAGGACATCATTTTATCCTGCCATATTAAAGGTATAGTACATTATCACCACCTAAGATCACTTGGTGCAAAATACCTGATAAACCAGTGCAACATATAACAATTATACCTAAATACTATAAAGATATGTACTGTACCTTTAACTAGGCAGTATAAAATGATGGCATCACCTTTGATAAAGAACAGTTGGCTTGAAATGCATTAGGCATTAATCACATCTTTTGGCTTTTTATGTGCATAAACTCAGGTGTTGTATATGGGTGTTGTTCACAGACTCTGTGCAGGTGCAGAGAGATAGTAAAGCATTGAATTACAGAATACTGATCTTACTGACTTGAAAAAAAAAGATTTTTTAAAGGTTTTCCTATCATGATTAAAGTGGTGTCAGTGATGGACACTTCGACTGCATGGTGAACAAAAAAGCCTTTCCCTTTAACACCGCCATAGACCATTCCTCTTACTGTTAAACTCCTTTGCCCAATATTTCTAAAGAAATCAAAATGATGTGCAGCTTGCCATACTCTTTTATTTTAAAAGTTTCATCAGGAAAGACATGTTGAGCTGGTTTTCATGATAGAGGAGTCCTCCGAGAGGAGCACTTTGTGGTATTCCTCATTTTCCTGCTTTCTGTTACACAGACATGCTTCATACTGCTGATCTGAGTGTTTTAAATGCTATCGTGTGCAATACAAGTGTGAAGTAAGACTGAATTTTTTATGCAATATCTATATCCTGGAGGGAACAGTCAGATCATAAGCAAGTGTAGCCACAGAACTGTCATGAAGCCTGGATGAATGGCAATGACTGCAACAGGATTTCAGCTATAGAAGTTGTGGTGGTGCTAAAAGGGAAACTCATACTCTTTTCTTAAAAGCTTGAATGGGACTCATAAGTAAGCCAAACTTGATATTTAGTGTACTGTTGTGCTTATTTTGTATGCATCATCTCAGCTGTTGTATCTTGAAGTTGGTACTGTTCACAGACTCTTTGCAACTGCAGACAGATAATAAACTATTGAATAGCAGGACACTGGTTTTACTCACTTAAAAGAAGATTTTTAGAATGTTTTCTTATAATGACTAGAGTGGTGTCTGTGACAGCCACTTCACCTGAATGGTAAAGAAAAAAGCTCAATTGCTTTCTGTTAAAATAGGCCTGATCAACAAGATACGTAGAAATTGGTAAATTCAAGCATCACTGTATACTGAAAAAACCCTGATTACGATAGATGTCATTGAAAAATATATTTATTATATAAATTAAGTAAACTGCAGCAGCAGACAAAAGAGTCTCTTGGTGCACATGTCAATGTTTTATGAAATACATTGGCTTTTTCAAGGTGTGGCTACAGATACAAATGCTCCTATTATAAAGCATGTAGTTAAAGGTGTATGTTCAGTTTATACCTAAATAAAATACAATGCAATCTAATGTCTAAGCGTGCATTTCAATATATAGAGAGATATTGTCCCCAAATTACATACTGTTCATCCTGTCACATGACAATGCTTTAAAAACTGAGATTTCATTAACTGCTGCTCGACAAACATTGTGTATATATAGCTATATGCATCTGTTAAGGATTTTATGTTGGGAAAAACTGAAGGGGAACTAGACAACAAATTGCTTCAATGTGAATGTAAGTGGCAATACAGATTGCCAGACAATATTGATAGAGGTCTTAATGAAGCTTTACCATTTTAAAAATGTGTTAAAATTAATAAGTATGTACTCTGAGGGACAACATCTCTCTCTATATTGAATTGCATAGTCAGAAACTAGATTGCATTGTATTTTATTTAAGTATAACTCAAATTTTAATTAGATTTTTTTTGTGTGGGATGGGTACATGAAACGACACTATAGGTTTGTGCAAATTAGGAACATACACCTTTAACTAGGTGCTTTATAGCAGGAACATTTGCAACTGTAGCCATGCCTTGAAAAAGCAAATGTATTTTGTGAAACATTAGCATTTGTACTGGGAGTCTAGGTTGTATGCTGTTGGATTCATGCATGCGCAGTTCAGTCATCGCCACCATCTTGTGCATGGCAACTCCAGCGGCACTTGTAAAAAAGCTCGGTGCAGCTGTATCGGCTCTGACTAGAGTTAGTTCTTACTAACTGCTGCCAGTTAGTACAACTTTCCTGTCCCCTTTAAAGTTTAGAGTCAAAATATTGAAAATCAGCAGAGCTATGATTGAATGGTGAAATACTGTCACGTGCAATAATAACCTTAGCATTTTAGCATATTTATTTATTGAATTTTGATAACCGGGTAAGACCCACCAAGGCATAGTATCCTTTTTCAGGGATGATCTAGAGTTAAGACATTTAGTAGACCAGTGTACATAGGCAATGCATCACACTACAGTTCAGAAACAGACAGAAACAAATCACAGCAGCAAATAGGGTCATCTGGACAGAATAACAAATTCAAGGGTACAGTTCATATTAGTTACATAAGAGACCTTTACAATAGACAAAAATCAAGAGATGCACAGGAGTAACAGAAACAACATTAATCAATCAAAAATATTGCACATGAAATCAGTGAGGGAGGCTCAAGGTTATGTGAGATGCTAGCATGCCTGGTGCAGGCAACTATAAAGTGAGGGGTATGACTAAGTAGTTGGTCTAGACTGATTAGGGTAATGTAGTGCTAGTGGTGCCCAAGGGCAAACAGTTACATTACTTCTTGGTTACAATGGCAGTGTGTTGTCCCTAATGAATTGGCTTTGAGACTGTTTTTGAATGTTACTAGTGTGTTAGAGAGTTGGGTGTCTTTCGGGAGAGAGTTCCATAGTGAGGGGGCAGTGAAAGATAACACTCGCCTGCCTGAAGCAGCTGTAAATCTTTGAATCTCAAGTAGGTGGTTGGAGGAAGAATGAAGGTGTCTGGAATGCCTCTTGAGACTGAGGACACCCTCAAGGCAAGGGGGTGTGGTCTTTTATCAGCTTGAAGGTAAGGCATAGTAAGGGAATCTCCATGCATGCCACAATGGAGGAGGGGTATCCCAGGAAGGTGAGGACATCACAGTGATGTGTCCTGGGAGTGGCCCCAGCAGCGAAATGACCTATCTTGTTATACAGGCTGCTTAGCTCATTATAATCCACAGAGCGCAGTGACTGCAGGATAATAGCACTGTATTGCAAGATCAGCAGCAGGGTGCTATTAGCAATAACTAGTGGGTCATCTTGGTGAGGTAGGGGAAAAGTCTATACAGAAGTATTGTTTTAGATACCACCTCCACATGGCCATTAAAGCACAGATCCTGGTCTGTGTTACCCAAGGTACTTCAAGGAGCTCATGACCTCCAGTTGAGTACCCCCCATTATTATTAGCATGAGTATGTTTTTTATCTCTGCACCCAACATTTTGGGGCCAAAGAGCATAGCTTTTTTTTTTTTTAGTATTTACAGCCAATTTGTTTTGTGTGATCCAGGCCTCAAACTGCTTGAAATAATTTCCTAGCTCTGTGTTTATCTTCTTGATGTTGGTGGAGGACCTATATATTACAGTATTGTCAGCATAGCGTTAGATAGAGACACCTGTGCAGTAGTCAGGCATATCGTTTGAAAATAGGGAAACAATAGGGGACCCAGAATTGAGCCTTGGGGCACACTATCAGATATGCCTATGCGTTCCAAGTGAATTCCTGCCACCTGACTGTTTGTTAGTGGTTGGTCAGATAATGCTACTTTGAACCAGCGGTGGAATGGATCATCTAGACCAATTGTTCTAAGTTTTTCCAGTAGTAGGACATGGTTTACAAGTTCAAAAGCTTTGGTGAGGTCTACAAAGACTGCACCTGTGAACCTGCCAGGCTCAGATGCTTCCAAGATGTCAGTTGTAAGCCCCACAAGAACTGCATTAGTGCTATAGTGTTTTCTGAACCCATGTTGGGAGCATGCTAGAATTTGGTGAGTCTCTAGGTATTCTAGTAATTGACTGTACACAAGTCTTTTTTGTACCTTTGCCAGGGCATTCAAAAGGGCTATAGGACTGTAGTTTCCAATGGGTTCTCTTGGGCCACCTTTGTGTATGGAAACGACCACAGCTGTTTTCCATTTTTCAGGTCTGACCCCCTGGAATAGTTATTTATTTATAAGGAGTGTGAGAGGATAGGCAATGACAGGGGCAGCTAGTCTTAGAAAACACAGTTCAAGTGTGTCATACCCTGGGGAGCCCTCTGGATATGATTCAGCATAGCTGTGTGCAGACTCCATTCCTAGTGACAGGTCTGAAATGGAATTCCAGACAGTGAGGGTGTGAGAGGGGTTAAGTGGGCTCTGGGAGCTGCAGCTTGAGGGGGGTTTAAATCTATCAAGATCTAAGAAGAATTTGTTGAAAGTGGAGGCCACTGTGAGAGGGTCAGATAGTGTTTGACCCTCAAATTTATTGTCATGTGTGTGGGAGGTGGGCTGTCCTTTCAAAAGGGAGTTTATATGGGCCCAAAAACTTTTAGGGTCAGATAGATTTTTGATCTGGCGATTTTGCAAGTATCTCCTTTTGGCTTGTTTAATATTGGCCTTACAAATATTTTGCAGCCTCTGGTACTGCCGCCAATCAGTTGTTGTACCAGAAATCTTGTTATTTCTCCAAGCTTTGTCCCTCTGCCTCATGGCAGCCCGGAGTTCACCACTTATCCATTTTGAACAGAGACCTTTGACTCTACTTTGTCTAATAGGCACATGCTTATTGATAACACTGGAGAAGTTGTGGATAAAGAAGGCTAGGGCACTATTTACATACGGGAGGTCAGTTAAAGCCCCCCAATTGACTTTGTTAAGGCTAGTCAGGAAGAAGGCCAAGTTGAATTTTGAGAAGTCTTTGGCCTAAATAATTTTTAGGGGTGGGCTAGGGACATTGTTTTTCCAAATACAGAATATGGGGTAGTTGTCACTAATTGAGTCAGGGAAGATTCCTGGTGCTTGGATCCTTACTGGTCCGTTTACCAGAATCCAGTCAAGAAGTGAGTGATTTGGCAGTTCTATTGTTAAACCTAGTGGGCTCTTCAATAAGCTAAGTGAGTTGCAGGTCAGACAGGGCTGACTTACTACTTGAAGTTTTTTTTTTATGCAGCCAATTAATACTGAAGTTCCCAAGCAGTATTACTTCACCCCATGACTGGTTAACTCGGTAGCTGGTCAGGGAGGATAAGGCAGTTTGGATTACATTTGGTGAACTGTATATGGTATCTATGTGCAGTGTTTTTGCTGCTCCCCAGTTAGTAAGGAAACAAAAATGGTTTCACATAGGGATTTACTGTATGAAGGGCAGGTGTGACATTTTCATGGGCAACATGAAATGATTTGATATAAAGAAGTACCCCACCTCCCTTTCTCCCTTGCCTGTCCTTCCTGAAAGTTGTGTAACAGGGGAGGTCAGTTTCATGATTAATGATAGTAAGTTTGAGCCAAGTTTCCAGATACCTAGTATGACAAGTTTATAGAGGTTGGACCAGGCTTCCAACTCATGCATTTTCAGACGTAGACTACATGCATTTAGATATGCTATTTTTAGGCCCTTAGTATTAAACCCGTGTCGGCCAATGGGTGAAGACACACTGATATTGGTGACAGGAGGGCCTGGGTTAGTTTCCTTGTCTCCCGCAAGTAGTAGGAGGGTTATAAGCTGCTATCAGGGGATTAGGTTTGGGGGGCAGGTCATTTTAACAGGTTGTGTTTATATTAAGCCCTGGAAAAGTTTGTAGCAGTTAGTATTTCTGCTTAGATGAACGTTGCCCTTTAATTTGTTCACAGATTCTATCAGTGGCTGGAATTGCTCCTTTCAGGGAGTTAGATGTAGGACTGGTATGCTACTAATGAAGTAGTCTAGGCAGACAAAAATTATCACACATAGTGTGGCCAGAGCCACACCTTTGCAGGCCATGATCCACCCAGCTAGGAGGTGGAGAGTAGGAATTGGAGGGTGATAGCTATGGAGGTAAAGGGTGGAGAGGGCAAGATATATGGATAGACAAAAAGGGAGAGGGAATTAGGAAAGGAGTATAAGCAGATGAAGGTACCAGGGAGATTGAGAGAGGAGCAGTAAGGGGAGGATAAGGAAGGTGAGCGAGGGGTCAGGGATGTGATGGAATAAACAGACAAGAGGGAGGAGGAGTCTGGAAGTTTAGAAGCAGTAAAAATAGTTATGTGAGTGAAAGTTAGGGGGTGCCTACTGTATATAGAGTCACATAGCAGTAAGAAAATGTGGGAGAGGAGGAAGGGTGATGCAGCATGTGAGAAACCAGAGGAAATACAGTCTAGGAGAAAAATAGGCACAGGTTGTAGGCAGGATAGCAGGAACTTGTTATGTTCACCCCTTTAGTACTTACTGGGAAAGGGAAGGGAAGAGAACAGGAGGGAAGGAGCAAGCAACAATATCTCTGGCTTAACTCATTCACACCACAAGAGCTCTTTGAGAGTTCCACACCTTGTGTCCTGTATACTCTTAACACTGCATCCTGGGCATTTCTAAGTAAAATCAAGACATAATCAGCATGCCACAAACAAATGTGCATACCTCTTGAACCATAAATACTACACAAAAAATATGAGTGGCAAAGTTGTTCAGCACAAAATTACCTTTCATATGGTGATATGCAATCAATCATAATCAATTCAGTTTTTATTTTATGTTAGCTGAAATATCAAACAACTGTGTTTTTTTGGATTTATTCAAGGTGCTTAGGTGAGGCTAGCGAGACAAATGTCTGCCATGCACACCATACCATAAACAAATGTGAATAACTTCTAAAGTATACATGATAGGCACAAAGTATCAGTGGCAAAGTTGTTCAGCACAAAATTAACTTTCTAATGGTACTATGCAATCAATTGTAATCAATTTTATTTTTATTTTATGCTAGCTGGAATACATAGATACATAGACAGTGTTGGCAGATAAGGGCCTACGGCCCACCCAGTCTGCCCATTTGAGTGTGTAAGTTTACTTTATGTTTTCCTAGAGGTCTGTTGCCCCTTAACCCTGACCTCCAGAATTCCTTTATGTCTATCCCATGCATTCTTAAATCCTGTGATTGTTTCAGCCCCCACCACTTCCTCTGGCAGGTTGTTCCACTTGTCCACCACCTGTTTTGTGAAGAAATTCTTCCTCAGGTTTCCTCGGAATCATCCTCCCTCCAACTTCATCCCATGCCCTCTAGTCCTGGAACATCTTTTTCACTTAAAAATAGTGCATTCCTGCACCCTGTTCCTCCCTGTAAGATACTTGTATGTCTCTATCATATCCCCTCTTTCCCTCCTCTCCTCCAGGGAGTACATTTTCAATTCCTTCAACCTGTCCTCATAGGACATGTGATGCAATCCATGTACCATCTTTGTTACCTTCCTCTGAACATTCTCTACCCTGTCTATGTCCTTGCATAAGGAAGGTCTCCAGAACTGTACACTGTACTCCAGGTGGGGCCTCACTAGTGTCTTGTATAGTGGAATTATGACCTCCCTTTTCCTGCTGGTGATGCCCCTGCCTATGCATCCCAGCATCCTATTTGCTTTACCTGCTGCCTTGTCACACTGTTTCTCTACCTTGAGATCATCAGACATAATAACCCCAAGGTCCCTTTCCTACTTGGTGCATGCTATATCCTCATCCCCCAACTGATATACTGTATTGTGCCAGGGTTTTTGTGCCCCATATGCATTATCTTGCACTTATTTGCATTGAATGCCAACTGCCAAACCCCTGACCATTCTTCAAGTTTCTGCAGGTCCCTTCTCATTCTGTCTACTCCCTCTGGTGTGTCTACTCTGTTACATATTTTTGTGTCATCAGCAAACAGGGAAATTCTGCCTTCTAGGTCCTGTGCAATGTCACTGATGAAGATGTTGAATAGGACCGGTCCCAGCACTGATCCCTGTGGTACCCCACTGGTCACTCTTCCCTCTGTGGAGTGACAGCCATTTACCACCATCCTCTGTGTCCTGCCACCCAGCCAGTTACCTTCCCCCTGTACTACAGTCCTGCCCACACCCATATTCCCCAGTTTGTGTAATAGTCTTCTATGTGGCACAGTGTCAAAGGCCTTGCTGAAGTCCAGATAGGCCATGTCCACTGCCCTTCCCTGATCCACCTCCCTAGTCACCCAGTCAAATAATTCAAAGAGGTTGGTCTGACATGTCCTCCCCCTGATGAACCCATGCTGCCTTGTGTCCTGTAGTCATTGACAACCAGATGTTCCACCATTCCCTCCTTCAGTAGTGCTTCCATGACCTTCTCCACTACTGAGGTGAGGCTGACTGGTCTGTAGTTTCCCGCTTCCTCTTTGTTCCCACTTTTGTATAAGGGAACTACATCTTCTGTCCTCCAGTCTTTGGGTACCTCCTCTGTTTCCAGTGATCAGCTAAACAGGATTGCCAGAGGTTCAGCCACCACCTCTCTTAGTTCTTTAAGGACCCTGGGGTGCACCCCATCTGGCCCTATTGCTTTATCAACTTTTATTACTTCCAGTTCCTTCAGGACCCTTTCTTGTGGAAAGGGACTTGTGTCCCTTTCTGCACCATTCCCACCTCTTGTACTCCCTTCAAACCCATTACCAAGGCCCCTAGAATTCTGCAGCCACAGAATTTTGCACAGAACTTGCAATCTACCGCAGAACTTCTGCAGTGCCACAGAATTCACTCTTCTGGTGATTTTTTATTAATATTTCTGTTTATCCATAGAATCTGGTTCCCTTCCCCTCCTTTTATATCCATAACCCCCCCATATGCTCAGAATGTAATATTATCATTGCTATAACATCATACATTAGCTAATGAAACGGCTGCATTCTGCAACAGGAATTAAGTCACTTAGCTACCACATCTCCCACTACCAGAGACGGTGGCACAGCACATCATGCATGGTGATATTTGCTCAACCTGCACTACAGCCTAATACAGTTTTCAGTCTTACATTATTGCACTAGGGCCAACTTAAACAAAATCTTGTCAATAGCACAGACCTGTTAAGTCCATACCTCACTTTGTACAACCCTGTTTGTGCCTTTAAGGTATTGAGATGCCATCTGAAATTAATAACTGGTAAAATGAATTTAACTGTCATTGTTGAGAAAAATAAAGCAATTGTGCCCAGAAAAGTGGAATATAGTAATGTGTAGACCTGTTGAAAGAATAGACCTGTTAAATAAATAATTGCACTGTACGCATTTTTGCCAAGGTTATTGATTACATATTGTCATTGGTTGATAGAATCACCTAAAAGTTATGGAGAAATATTGTGTGTAGGGACAGCTGTTGGGACAGAGGGTAGCATGCTGTGTTTCCGTGCCAGAAAGTCAGATTCAGAGATTAGCTCTAGGAGCTGACTGGGCAGCACAAGGATTGGTGGAACACATCACTGCTCAGAGCCTGAGAAGGTATGGTGCAGTGTTCTGTCACATGGTGGACACAATGTGATGGGCTGGAGAGCTCTATCTCACAATCGGTTCACATGCATGTCATGGCCTGATGGTGTTATGGAGTCTGTCAGGGAAAGCAGGTTGACATGAAAAATGAGTTTTGCAATAACTTCTCTATTCTATTTCCAATGGGACCTGTATGAATGAGGATGCAAGTTCATGGAAAGTAAAAAAAAAAAATATATATATATATATACACACACACACACACATATACAGTATCTCAGTCTCTCACCACACACACACACACGTATTTGTATGTATGTTACAGATTGCATATAAATATATAAGTGATACACAGTGGGAACCTCATGAGTGGTGTAGAAAGCACATACAAATATATAAGTGATAGACAGTGGAAACCTCATTAGTGGGATAGATAGCATGCATATAGAAATATCTTATTCATCACATAAGCTCCCCTCTGCATATGTCATTTATGCAGCAGGCTAGGACCTTAAGGGAGAGACATTTGTTTTGCCTTTTTAGGCATAACATTATTTTTATGAGTCTGTTATTTTTTGAACTAGTGTTAGTGTGCTTTCCACCATCTTGATTGCTATAACCACTGCCATAAAAATGAAGTCAGGAAGACAAGCTGACACTGTGATGTGGTAGTTTGTTAGTGCCGCAGAACTTCCACAGAAATTACAAACCACCGCCGCAGAAGTTCTGCGGCAAACGGTAGTCTTGCCACAGAACTTGGTCCCACTGTGCTGCAGAAAAGTGGGGGCCCTGCCCATTACCCTCCTCTTGCTCAGTAAAGACTGAGCAGAAATGCCTGTTCAATATGTCAGCTTTACTGTTGTCATCCTCCATGTGGCCCCCATCCTCCCCCTTCAGTCTCACAATCCCTCCCTTTGCCTTTCTTTTTTTACTTATGTACCTGTGAAAGGTTTTGTCCCCTCTACCCACTGATTTTGCAGTGTGCTCTTCTGTCTGAGCTTTGGCTTCCTTTACTGACTGCCTTGCCCCCCTTTGCTTCTTCTGGTACTTCTCCCTATCCCCTTCTGCCTGTGTCTTTTTGTATTGCCTGAATGCAATTTTTTTGGCTTTCTGTTTTTCTGCTACCTCCTTGGAAAACCATAATGGCCTCCTCCTCTTCCTTTTCCCCTTGCTAGCCTGCTTAATGCATAATTTTGTTGTTCTTGTAATCCCCATTTTAAATACTGCCCACTGTTCCTCAACTCCTGATTCCTGCCACATTCCCCTTAATGCCTCTTTCAAGCATCTGCCCATTTTTCCAAATCCTGTCCCCCTAAAATCCAGGATACATGTTTTTGTGTGGTTTGGTTCTGCTCCTTCTGTGATTTCAAACCACAATGACTGGTGGTCACTGTTCCCCAGGTGTTCCCCCACTGTTACCTCCATCACACTGTCCCTGTTTGTGAGCACAAGGTCCAGTATTGCCTTCTGCTAAGTTGGTTCCATGACCAGTTGTTTGAGGATGGCACTCTAAAGGAAGTCCAGGATAAATCTGCTCCTAGTTGATGCTGCTGCTGGGATGCTCCAGTCCGCATCTGAAATATTGAGGTTTCCAACCAGCACTACCTCACCCTTGTCTGCCATCCTTTGGATGGCTAGCATCAGATCCCTATCTGTTTCTTCCTCTTGGGCTTGTGGTCTATAGACCACACTTGTGCGGATGGCTGGCCCCATTTTCCTTTCCAGCTTAACCCACAGTATCTCTCCCCCATTTTGTTCCTCCTGGATCTCTGTAGCCTTTATGTCATTTCTCACATACAGTGCCATTCCTCCTCTCTTCCTTCCTGCCCTGTCTCTTTGGAATATGTTGTACCCAGGTATGTCCATCTCCCAGTCATGGTTATATTACACCAGGTTTCTGTGATGGCCACAATGACCAGGTCTGACTGCACCATGACAGCCTCCAGATCCTCCATATTGTTGCTAAGGCTCCTGGCATTGGCACATATGGCTTTCCATGATTTGACCTTCCTAGACTGCTTAGCTGTTCTACTCCAGCCCCTTCCCTGGATGTCCTTTATGCCTGGTTCTCCTTGCTGTCTGCCTTTCTGTTGAATTTTGCTCCTTTTCTGACTATCCACCTCTTGGGCACTTATCTCCATCTTTTGCACACTGCTTTGTTGAGATATGCACTCCTCCGGTTCACTGGTTCCACTGCTAGCTGTGGGGGTTGGGCAATTAGGTACCCTCCTTGCTGGCCTGCCACCCCCTTTGGTTAGTTTAAATGCTTGTCAATGTAGCATTTAAACTTATCATTGAGTGCTTGGGTTCCCCTTCAGGATGGATGCAGGCTGTCAGGCTTGAACAAGCCTCTATCCCTCCACGTGGGTCCCCAGTCACCAATCACTAAGTCACCAATGAATCCAAACCCTTCCTCACAACACCAGTTCTTCAACCATGAGTTAAAGTTCCTGGTGTATGCACCCCGTGCTCTCCCATGTCTCTCACAGGTAGTACTTCCGAGAAGGTGACAGAAGTAGCTACTTGCTTGAGACCCCTCCCCAATTTCCTAAACTCTTCATGAACTTCCTTTGGCTCCCCATTTGTCAGGTCATTAGTACCTAGGTGGATAATGACATCCAGCTCACCCTCCCGTCTTGCCTTAGCGGTGATCCCCAGGATCTTCCTTCCATCCTCCATGCCGTACCATACCAGAAAACTGTATTTTTTTCAGATTTATTCAAGGTGCTTAGGTGAGGATTGAGAGACAAATATCAGTCATGCACACCATACTTTTTTATTTATTTATTTATTTATTAGAACATCAGTTTACAGATCTTTGAGTCAAAGACTCATTTACAAAGGGACATTGTCAAGACAGCAATACATCATAGCAGACAAAACAGTACAAAGATACAGTACATATAACTTAGATTAAAAAGCAACCAGTGTTACAGAAATTCACTGGTGGTACAAGCTTGGTAAGAGGTGGATCATGGCAAACATAGTATACTGTAGGTACATCAGTTAGTTAGTTAGTTTTTGTTGACTGGGTAAGTGCACTAGACAAATCCTGCCTATTTTCAGGCATGACCCGGGGGAGGGGGATACAGATGAATGCCAACTGACCTTGAATCAGATTAAGCTGTTGGTGGTATTTTTAGTGAATGAGGGAAATTTGGCCAGGACACTGGGGAAATTCCCCTACTCTTTTTGATAAGTGCCATGGGATCTTTAACATTCACCTGAACTACCACCAATCCAGGCAGATGGGACCTCAGTTTAATGTCTCATCCGAAAGACGGCACCTCAGAAGTGCAGCACCCCTTCCATGCTGCACTACAGTGTCAGTACTGGGATATTAACCCAAGTGCCAGATGTGGGAATTGAACCCACAGCCCTCTGATCTCCCAGTCTCAGAGGCAAGTGTTCTACTTACTGAGCCACTGACACACTCAGTACTACATCAGGTAGAACAACCACAGATATATTTTATTACATTAGTCAACAGATGATGCCCAAGACCCTAGGCAATTACAGCAGAAAATAGACAGGGCAATACCCAGCCTAGGGGTGAGAGTAAGGGGAGGTGGGGGGATTATGTGCAGTTGCAGCATTGTCAGATGGCTTCTGAGGGAGACCTTGAAAGGACCAAGCTTAGTGGAGTCAGCTATGTTGGCTGGGAGGGAATTGAACCAGGTGGGATCCCAATAGCAAAAGGATCTCTGGGCCATAGAGGTCCTTACTCTAGGGACAGTAAGGGAGGTTTTGACAGAGCTGCAGGTGGAGACTGAGGGAGAGGACCGCTGCAGGTAGGTGGTGACCCTGGTGGGGGAGAGCCCCAGCAGGGCCTTTTTTACTAGAAGGCAGGTTTGGAAGTGGAGTCTTTAATCAAAGTTGAGCAAGTTGGTGGCAGAGTACAGCAGGTATGTTTGGTGCACCTGGGGGCTCCCAGTATAAGCCTGCAGACCTTGTTTATAGAGAGCTGGATTCTTGAAAGAGCAGTGTTGTCAGCTGCAGCATAGATGGGCAGCCCATAGTCGATTAGTGACAGGACAGAGGAGGTGATTGCCAATCTGAAGGACTCTTGCAGTAGGCAGTCCCTACGTTGGTATAACAGTCCAATACTGACATTGGTGGCAGCTGAAAGGGCATTGATATGGGAATGGAAGGAGAGTACTGAATCAACGGTAATGCCCAGATACTTGTAGAGGATAACCTGCTCAATGGGGTTTAATGTGCTAGACAATATCACAAGGGGGGCACCACTGGCTTTGCTTTGGCAATGCAAGAAGAGCATAGTTTTGGTCTTTTTTAGGTTCAGAACTAGCCTTCGTGATGTGAACCAGTGCTCAGCTCTATGAAAAGCTTGTTGGAGGGTGGTTTGGAGCGTGTTGGATTGGGGTCTGAGACAAAGAGCACAGTGTCATCCACATAGAGGAGGATCTTACTTGGGCAGGCCAAGGAGAGAGAGAGAGCTGAGGTAGAGACTGAAGAGGAGAGGGTCTAAAATGGAGCCCTGGGGAACTCCAGAGTGGACAGATCATGTGTCAGATAGGGTGCTTTTGATTTTTACGCATTGAGTTTTGATAAAGAGGTAGCTGGTGAACCATGCAAGGGGGCCAGGGGGAGAAACCAAGGCATCTGAGGGAGTCAAGCAGGAGGGGATGGCAGACCATGTCAAAGGCCAATGGCATCTGCATGATTTCTGGTGTCAAGAGCAGAGTGCAAGAAATTGGAGAATTCTAGTAGAGTGGTTGTAGTGCTGCGACCTGCACAAAAGCCATGCTGCTCAGGGCACTAGATATTGTGCATGGCCAGGTATTCTGTAAGCTGGTTTCTCAAGGGCCTTAGAGAGTTGGGGAGAATGGAGATAGGATGATAGTTACCTGGGGTAGGCCGATGGCTGCTCTTTAAGATGGGAGAGATGATGGTGGTTTTCCAAGCATTGGAGAACTGCCTCAGGCATAGAGAGCAATTGTGCAACTCAGTAAGTGGGACCAGGATAGCATCCAATGTCAGATGAAGTAGCTTGGTGTCCAGGGGGTCAGTGTCAAGGTTGTTAGTACTGACAGCTTTTTGCAGAAAGGGTCTAGCTTCCAGCAGGGAGATGGTACATAGATAGAAAGGACATCACTGGAGAGTGGGCAGGGGCATTACTGGGATTGGGTCAAAGAAGTTACTGTGCAGGACTGAACTCAGGTCTGAGAAAGTGTGGTTTAGGCAGTCTGCAATGCCATGGGGGGTCAGAGCAGACAGTTCCATTAATGGAGAGTTGAGGGGGAGCGGAATTTCACATTCAGCTCCTTTACATTATCCTACAAGTTCCTAGCTGACCCCCAAAAGGAGACAAGAGCAGATTGGTACTATTGACTTTGTCCTGTTGAATGGCCCAAGTACACTTATTGTGCTCAGCATTGTACACCTGCCCATCAGCTGGCTTGCCAGATTCCATGGCAATATGCCATAGATTGTCTCTCATTTTAAGTTTGTGGAGGAGGGAGGGGGTGACCCAGGGCATGCCTTGCTGTTTGGTGCATTTTCTAGTGAAGGGGGCATAGATGTCACAGGCAGTGTTAAAAGTATGTGTGAAAAAGTCCAGTGCCTCATCTATGGATGGTGCAAGCCTGATGGGTGACCAATCCATTTGCGAGAGATACAGTTTTAGGCGACAAAGGCCACCTGGGAATAGGGGACAACGTTGAGTGATTTGTGGTGCAGGTTTGCTATTGGTAGTGGACCAAGAGAATAGGACCTTAAACAAATGCAAATAACTCCTAAAGTATATGTGGTAAACACCAAGTATCAGCAGCAAAGTTGTTCAGCACAAAATTACCTTTCTAACGGTGCTATGCCATCAATTTTAAGTAATTCTGTTTGTTTAATAATTAGGTAACAAGTGCTGACTTCTTCAGACATTTCCAGGCCTGAGTGAAAGTTGACTCTGTACATCTACAGTCGTTATTGGTCTAAGTGGCTATGCTTTCAGATACCACCTACAGGCATATCCAGGCCTGAATGAGTTAAGCAAGCTGGTAGACAAGATAATTTATGGTTTCAAAGCACATCACAAACCAACTATATTTTCTACAAAAGGGTTACTGTCTCAGGAATCTATGGCTGAGCCAGTTAAACATCAGCATATATCCCTTTAGTGGTATATTTGTGCGTATACAGTACATAGGCTGTAGATTAGGAGAGAGTACAAACTGCAAGCAGTAGCATGCAGAGGAGAGTGGCCAGCAGTTCAGCTGACTACTGGATGACTCTGGCAGACTCTAGGCAGATGTGTTCCTTCACATGAGGGTTGCAAATGGAGGGCTGCTTGGGGTAATGGGTTCTTATAGGAAAGGAAGCATTCCCCCTCTGTTCTGAGCTGGCTCCCTGATTGGTGGAGCTCAGCTCTGAGGTCTGGGACCAGAGGGCCTTCGTGTGTTGCTCTAGCAGTGTGGAGAGGAGACTGGTGGGAGGGAGAGCAGCACAAAGTCTGCTGGGGCCTGCTCTCTTGACCCCTTTCCTTGGTGGTCTTCTGAGCCCTGGAGAGGCTCAGGGCACTATATATGTCCAAAAAGGAGTTTCAAAAGTCCATCCCCCTTTCCTGAGTTGGCTCCCTGATTGACAGAACTCAGCTGTGAGGTTTGGGACCTGAGAGTCCTTTGTGTACTGCTCTGGCAACATGTTGAGTTGATGTGTGGGGGGGCAGCACAAAGGCAGCTTGGGGATACTTTCTTGACCCCCTTGTCTGGTGGTCTTCTTAGCCCTGGAGTGGCTTAGGACACTTTGTATGTTTGAAAAGGAGTGTCAAAAGTCCCACCCTCTATCTTCAGGTGGCTCCCTGATTGGCAGAACTGAGCTCTGAGGTCTGGGATCAGATGGTCCTTTGTGTGCTGCTCCAGCAACATGGAGAAGTGATCATTGGGGAAGAGAGCAGCATAAAGGCAGCTGGGGGCATCTCTCTCAACCCCTTCATTTGGTGGTCTTCTGAGACCTAGAACAGCTCAGGACACTGTGTATGTCTGAAAAGGAGTTTCAAAAGTCTTGCCCTCTATTATGAGATGACTCCCTAAATGGTGGAGCTCATCTCTGAAGTCTGGAACCAGAGGGTCCTTTGTGTGCTGCTCTGGTAGAGTGGAGAGGTAATCAGTGTGGGGAGGGGCAGCACAAAGGCAGCTGGGGGATGCTGTCTTGACTCCTTGTCTGGTGATGTACACCAAATTTTCAGTATAGCCTTCTTACCCAGTAGGTGAACATTTTCCAGTCCCTGCCAAAATGTCATTCCATGCCACTGAAACATCATTGTGTGCCAGAAGTGCAACAACACATTTTGTCCTGGATTTGAAAAATTACAGCTGCCACATTCATGAGATGGTGTGAAAAAAATGGCTATGTTGAAAATTTGGGGTCAGAATATTTAAAATTGCTAAAGTTACAAAAGTTTATAACAAAATTTCAATGTATGCACATAACTTTGCCATTTTACATATTTTGATCCCAAACTTTTAAGATACAGTGGCCTGCGTATGATCCCAACACATGAACAAGGGTGGTGAAAGTTTTTAAATCCTGTCCCAAAGGTGATTTCACAATGTGACTGCAAAATCACCTTTTGGGCCTAATTTGCATAATTCATCATCACTGGACATGAGGTGATTCCAAGAAGGCCGTGTTGAAAATCTGGGGCCAAATCATGCAAAAATGACAATGTTATGCATCAAGTTTGTTATGCATCAAAGTTCAAAACTCCATTGAACTGCTTTAAACTGCACTTATCTTAGTTTCTCATATTGCAGTCGGCGGTGCCAGCAGCAAGACATGTCTTTGATCAGAGAGTGGATCTTTGCCCTGGAGCATGATGAGGTGGGTGAGTGTGTGTGTGAGGGGGTGGGGGGTGCTGAGTCGGAGGTCAGGATGGGGTGTGTGGGGTGCAGTGTGTATGTATGTGGGTGTCACATTTGCTAGGAACAGCTTTCTGTTTTACAGGTTTAAAAAAAAAACTGAAGGATGGTTTTCCTTACTTCAGGACTATCCCAACATTGAGATTGGGCACTGCAGTGTCAGGCTTGTAGAGGAACACAGATGCGTGACCTGGAAGGGGGAGCGAAAAGAAACGGTAACAGGGGTGGCCATCCCACTCCATTTATACATTAAAATATGTATAAAGATCGGGAAGGGCGAGCAGGTGAACCACCTGGAGAGGAGAAAGAAGTGGTACCTTGGGTGGGCACCCCACTCTGCTTAATGATAGATAGATAGATAGATAGATAGATAGATAGATAGATAGATAGACAGACAGACAGACACAGACAGACAGACAGACAGACAGACAGACAGACAGACAGATAGATAGATAGATAGATATCAATCAATCAATCACTGTCATGCTTCTAATGCCGAATGCCAATCAGCTGCTTGCAGACTGGCTTCATGCAAATGAAAGGACTGAAGCCCTATTTGATAGGAGCAGCTTTGGTCCTTTCAACTACACAGAGTTTTCTCCCAGTAAGCAGCGAGTGGTGTCACGACCACAGTGCATGTTCCTTGGTCTGGACTGCTGAGCCCCTTCCCGCTTAGACTGCATCGGGCTTGACAGCGAGACACTCCTGAAATGGCATTTATTGCAACAAATCATTTCTTGTACATGCACAGGCAAATTCTTTTTTTTTATACTTTCTGTTTATTGCTTTTATAAAATTAAAAACAATACATACAGTATTCTCATGAAAGAGATAAACAAGTTGTAAAGGTACAGTTGAAATATCACGTGTTCTCTCACATTCTGATATAATAGAAAGGGGGGGGGATGAGAAAATAACAGCATATATATGCAAAAGTCTGAAAAATGTCCATGAGTAATGCCAGCCGCTTCATGACTAAGGTTGGAGTCCTTAGGGAGGGAAAACAAAGATAGTAAACCTGCACTAATCAGTAGTGCAATAAACCTCTACTTAATATAGGTTACAACTCAAAGTGGGCCCTTCCCTACTCCACACATCTCTCCTCCTCACCACTCATTAAAGATATGACTATTTTCAAAACGTTTGAACATTTGAACCAGGCACTATTATGTAACTTACAAAACAAGTATTGTGAGCCACTCCACCAATGGTTAATATCTCTGTAAGAGTAATGGGGTAACAATTCTAACTTTTGAAATGAAAAGGTAAATTATTTTAACTCCCCCTACCCTTATCTCCCTCAAATGTTCTCGGCTCATATAAAAAAACTATAAAGTCATCAGAACAGATATTTTATGGTGGAACATCAGATCAAATGTTAAACGAACAGTAAAACAAAAAAGTCACTTAACCCTCTTTTGATTCAGAGCTCTCTCAAACTGTCGCCCTTGGTGGCAGGGCTTGAAACTCCTTTTCGGTCTTCTCAACCCACCAACCTGCATCCTGAGGATCATTAAATTGCCACATCTTCCCTCCATATGTGACTCGAAGACATGCCGGCAGCATAAAGGAATGAACAATTCCCAAATGTCTAAGCCTCTGTCACACTGCATCAAACTGTTTGTGGTGAGCGAGGGTTTGAAAAGAAAAATTGGGGAATAACTTGATATCCTGTCCGTGGACATTCAGTGGGTAGGTGGCTCATGTAGCACTGATCAGCATATCTCAAACTTCTGGACCCATGGTTTTCAGGACCACAGTATGCAGTAGGTTGGGATCTGAAGGTCAGATTCTGGGTGTGATTCGGTATGCTTGTCACAGTTCAGCCCAATCAAACTGTTTGAAAAGGTGGAAATTCTCCGCAAACCAGGACCGTAAATAATTAAGAAGATTTGTTCCCTCGGTTCCCTCAGGGAGACCCACTATGCGGACATTCCCTGCCTGCATAGCATTTTCTACCGCTTCCAGTCTGTCCCTCAGTTGCTGATTCTCTTTCGTTATCTGGGCAGCAGTAATTTGCGCTGATAGGGATCATTTATTTGCTTCAGCGACTGATGAAGTTAATGCCACAATTGCTGCATCTTGGGTTTCTAGCCTCATCAGAGTTTTCTTAATTTTAGTGTCCATTGCCCTCACTGAGTCCAGGATAGCCTGCCAGGGTGGTTCTTTAGTAGTCGAAGATGAGGGCTGATCAGGTGACTCCAATCCCCTGCTCGACTTGTCACGTGTTACAGCAGGCCGCTGAACTCCTGAAGTTGAAGGCTGAGCATTTTTTCTGCATCCCATAATAACTTTGGTATCATTAGAGAGCTAGAATGTAGTTGAATCTGTTGAACCAACCAAAACTTCATTTCGGAGCCCTTAAATTGTATTTTAGTGGAGAAAATAGAGCTAAACGGTGTGGAGCAATTAAAGACACATCCTGCCCTGAAGCTGGCTCTCTGGTGCCCCTGCACAGGCAAACTTGATAGGTAATTAAAATTAAATTCTAGAAAAATGTTTGCTTCAGGCTGAGGCAACACAGGACAGGCCTAACATTAACAGTTGTGGGGCTGTCATGGAGCTTAGCATGCTAGAAACTAGCTAGAGTTTTGACTTTCTGCAGTGTGACTGGGGTTTGAATCCTAACATCAATTTTGTTCCTTGAAATAAGGGTGATTATACAATGTGGGGAGTTTCTATGTTTTGTTTGGGGCAAATGTCAAGGTGGGATTGTTTTTTATAGTCAGACTTCTGTGGTTGGTAATAGCAAAATAGTGTTGTCTGCCTGGACCACATTTGAGGTAGAGATCATATTAAAATAAGTTGTATAGGGCAAACAATATTCACTGTAAATTGTTGTCTATTGAAGTCTTTTGTTAGCTTATGTGGTAGGTAATATTGTGATATAGATATATTTTGTGTAAATGACAGAATGCATCATATGACTTCCAAATGCAGCAGTAGCTATCTATCAAAGATTCCCTTGCAAATGAGAGTGCTGCTCACAGTCTTTATGACTGTGCTAAAACTTTCCCGTTTAGTGTTAACAAAAATAGTATTTTAATATCTCAATGGGGATATCTGTACTGGCTAAATTATAAGTGAATAAAAGTTGACTATACCTGTTCACATTCTGCAGAGAAAGCAATCAAGATGATTCACGGACTGGGGGACAAAGCATATGAGAAAAAAAACTGAGGGACCTTAATGTGCATACCCCCGAAGACAAGATGGTGGACATGATTGATATGTACAGATATCTCCACGGGGTCAAAAGGGTAAAATGCTATAAATAGTTCATCCAGCGTGCAAACACAAACACAAAAGAAATCCACTGCAGCTGGTTTGGGGATGATAGAAAAGGGATGCCTGCAAGTATTGTTTCATAGAATGAGCACTGGACAAGGAGAAGGTACTGCCAAAGGAGGTGATCTGTGCCAAAACAGTGGGTGGATTCAAACATGGCAGGGACAAGCACAAAGGCTGGATTAGGGCAGGAGGAGATAGAACTGGAATGGGGATATGGGAGCAAGATGCTTGTTAGGGCCATTAGAGGAGTACAAGACTGGATAGAGAGAATGGGCCAGTGAGCTTTTTTCTGCTCTCACAGTGTAGATTTCTATACCATAGATAGGAATGGCCAATAAACCCTTTTTAATGCCAAATTCTGTAGACCTATACAATTAAGGACACAATTTTCCAAAAGGGCCTGTGTGTGGAACCCCTGAGTTGTGCATGCATTCCCAGGGGTGTCCAAGAAATAATTTTGTTTTCAGTAATGGATGACCACTAGGCAAGAGAGAGGCACCCCAGGTGGTGGCTGTCCTAGCAACTGATGCCATGCAAATGCATGTGTGATAATTGTTTCTTTGTGTTCTTGTCATTATGAAACTATAGCAAGAACACAAAGATGTATATGTTGATGAAAACAGAGATGCATATTAAAATTTCACCTTGCACATTACAGGTATTAGGCATTTGTTGTGACAGCTGACCATTTCCAGACCTCTCCAACCAACACCCATGGGAACTGGCCCCCACCCCCCTAATGTATAAGCAAAGATTCTTTGACATGGTGGTCCAATGATGCATGGGGTATTAGTTGGGGTCAGCTTCTTATTCATTGCTTGTCACCCTACTGGTTGATGACATTTTTGAAAATGCTTCCCCAAACTTATAACAATACTGTCAAGTGCATGCCCTTACAAAGGCATGGCAGATTAGCATTTAATAATATGTGGTACTGCTTTGTTCTGTATAGATGTCTGCGCAGTGCTTTTCAGATGCTGCTGTATAGCAGCTGTGATGTCATAATGGTGTTTTGCCACAGTAGCTGTCACTAAAGTGGTGTAACAGCATAGAATCCTGTTCCTATTAAGATTTAAGCAATAAGCAGGGCCACTGGAAAACTGCGGAACATTTTACCCGAAAATGCGGGGACTTTTTTGCAAAAATTGTGGGAAAATTGCGGGGTTCACTATACATCCCCACTGCCCCCTAATAAATATTTTATTGCTTGCTGCAGCATGTATTGGTCACATAAATTGTTTAGATAAATGTATTGCCTCTTGTAAATGCTTTTGATGTGAAGAAAGGTGTGTGTTTTTGAAATGCACTGCAAATTAATCATTATGTAGCATATCTTCTAAAAATCAAGACATCTAAGTCATGCAGCACTAAGTAAATTTTATTCAGTAATTTACAGTTAGTCTATACTGAATGTATCCTGAAACAACACATTTTCAAGTTTCTAGATGTTAAATAATGAAGCCTGTTTAAACTACTTGCTTTGGTGCAAGAAAAAAATAAGCAGATAACCAGGGTGCCTAATAAACGCCTAGAAAGAAAAATGTTTATTTTGTTAAAATAACTACTGTTCTTAATCAGCACTGTAAGTACATTTTAAAATCACAAGATAAAAGTATCAAATCATAAGAGTAGCTTTTCATTACATCATACAATAGTTTTCAATACACTGTACTTTTGTTCTACTCGGTTTGCAGTGATTTTACTTGGGTTGCAGTTATTTTGTCTATTTGAAGATAAATGTTTAACTATACTTAACCTGTTCAGCATGTTTTCAGAAATGTTTGCTTTTTGTAGGTTTTGTATGTGAGCATGCAGTTGCGGCAGACTGACATGTAAGGAATCACTGTCACCAACCCCCTCAGAAGCACATTCAAGTTTATAATTAGCAAGGCCATCCAAACTCCTGACACATTTGAATCAAAATCCTTTCAGATTGAAAATATTTATACAAGGAAAATCTACCCTACCATTCAAAAACAAGCATTGTGGTCAATGCTTCATTTAGGTGAATGGGGCACTTTGCACCTCTTCTCACACCTATTGTTTCAGTCTCTGTGTCAGCAAAAAGTTCTCTAACGGTCTGCTTTCACACAGATTTTAAAAGTGTTCAAGTCTACATATGCATGATCAGAGGATTTTGAAACCAAAGCAGGGAAGGGAATCACATGAAAGCAGAATCACAATTGACTCCTTCTCACCTAACACTATACTGTTTTGGTCAAATCCAAGTCTGTGTACTAAATTGTTAGCATATCTGAGTAGACTTCCTTGAGAATTTAAATATTTGTATACAATTTTCAAGGCCACTGTTTTTCGGTGCTTGGAAAAAGCAAATTCCGTTTTGACCATCCTGGATTCCAGGATTTTACCGGTGTTTGGGAATCCAATTTCCGGGATTTTTCTGGTAATCCAAAACTTTATATTAGTCACTCATTTTAAGTAATAAATTTGTCTGTCAGTGTTTTATCATGTTTTTATGCAGATTTAAGCCACATCAGCAGAAAACAAGAACATTTAATCTCATATTGCATGTTATATTAGCTACCCAAGTTGTGCATCTACACACTATCAAGGATAATGACTGTGGAACTCCATTGGCCAAACTGGCATAATTATTAACATATTCCCTTCTCAGATCAATACAGCTGGTGAAAATAAATTATCTCATGTAACAGTAACATTTTTCTCACATGGATTAACAAATTCTGAAGTCTGCGCGATACCAAAGACACCAAAATCTAGTCTTCGTTTTAATGTTGACGATGTGTTCTGTGACATGTATAATAAAAACTTCTCAAAGCTAAAATGCAATTAATGTGTTTTATTTTTAAAAGATTTATAAAGATAAATATGTACAAAAAACTCAATTCAAGTATTGACTACTGAACATGGGTCAATAAATACACTAGCCAGATGAACACACTACCCAGACTACATGAACTAAAGCATACAATGAAGGACAGCAGAATCTAACCCATAGCTACTGTACATATAATGCGGAGATTTTATATATACTGTGTATATATATATATATATATATATATATATATATATATATATATAGCATGTCTACACTTTATTGCACAGTGGAGCACCATTTTTTCCCCTACAATACTGCACTAGAACTGCACGTCTTCGTCATTGCACAGTGGAGCACCACTTTGTTTTTTGCAATAGTGCACTAGAACTGCATGTCTACAACTTTATTGCACAGGGGAGCACCGTTTTTCTGCAATAGTGCATCAGAACTACAATTACACAAGAGGGTGGGAGAGTCTACTTATTGAATAGCAGCATTGAAAATAATTTTAAATTGTCCACAGTCAGGCTTCTCCGTTGGTCAGTCAGGATTTGTCCATGTGCAGAAAATGACCGCTCCACATCTGCACTAGAAGCAGTTACCCAAATGGCCTGAAGGGCTGCCTTTGCCAGAGTTGGTACCTGTAAGGACATAGAGATCCAGTACTGGTGAAGATCAAATGATTCAATCTCTGGTAGTTCCCGCACATCCTGCCATACAGAGATTACCCAGTCCCTTAACAGTGCATTCTTATTGTGTAACGTGAACATTGGGATATAGGGCAAGTACACTTGGAAGCCCTTATTGAGTTTGGGTAGGTTGAGTGGGTTTAGAATTTGACAGGCCATTAGAAACTGTACATATGGATTTGACTGTAGGTGTTTTGTCAGTTTCTCCAAACTGACCTTGAAAGCATTTTTGAACAGTTTGATGTTCTCATCCCTTATTTTATTCCTCAGTTTAGAGAGGTACAGCTCTGCCTTCTTCCCAAAGCCATCATTTTTAGTTGTGCCAGCCTCAAAGCGGCTCTTAATTGACATTAACATGTCATACATGGATGTTGCAAGAGGTTCCTCCTTTGACTGCAAAAGTTCTATCGCAGCAATAATGTCACCTGAATTATCTGTAATAAATGCCAGTTGTGCTTGTAGCTCATCGTACCAGTCATCCAGTAATGCCCGTAGATTGTTTATTGAGGTGGCATCACTCGAATCTTCCCTGAAAAAGTCCCTCAGGTATTGTAGGTGTGTTGAGTGGTATGCCACAGCTGCAAACCATGTGTTCCATCTAGTTAAAACAGGAACTAGTGGCAATGCAATCATTTCTCCTGGAGCTTCCAGATCCTGCAAAAATGTGATGAATTCTCGTTTGCGTTTTGGTGATTGCTGAAAAGCATAATTTATCAATGAAACCAGTTCACTAACTTTTTTGAAATGGTGCAGCCATGTATCCACAACAAGGGACAAGACATGTGCCCAGCAACACACATGCACAACGTGGTCCCCAAGAACCCCGCGAAGTGCGTCACTGAAACATTTTATCATATAACGAGCGCTGTCGCTGACAAATGAAACTACATTCGTAAAGTCAATGTCACAACTCTGGAGAGTCTTCAAGACAGCTTGAGCCACTGTGGAATGGTTGACAGAGTCTAGTTCTGTGCTGTTTCCAAGATATGTCTTGCCCCCTTCCAACACAAAGACGACATTAAGAATGCACCTTGACTGTGCATCCATGCTCTCGTCACATATCACAGACAAGGATTTCCTAGTCACAGCTGCTTTAAGGTCTTCACCAATTTGCTCTCTTACCTTGGGTAAATAGAGTTGCCTCAGGGTGTCTGCTTTTGGCACTGCTCCACTCCCCTTCACATACTTGCACATCCATTCCGTCAGTTGTGGATGATCCAGCTTCTCCAATGGGATATTTGCAGCCTCCCATGCCTTAACTGTGTCCATGACCATCTCATTTCTTACTAAGGATGATTCTGTTGCAGCTCTGAAACTGCTGGTCAGGGTCACCTGCCTTGCTGGTCTTCCTTCACTAGCAGCTCGTTCCTTATTCCTAGCATGTTTCTTGCTGAGCAGATGATCTTTGACTGTATCTTTTCTGGTATGGTCCAGGACATGGTTGCAGTAAGGACAGAAAAGTTTTCCTCCATCCTCATAGAGGCCTTCAGATTTAAACTGCTGGGCTCGCTCCTTAGCCGATGTGTAGCAAAGCTTGGCTCTCTTATTCAGTGGTGCAGCAAACATCATGCAGGCAGAAAGTATGAATACTGAAATCAAAACAAAAAAAAAAATTAGTAGTGTGTTCCACTAATCTGCTTGATAAGAATTCAACAAAATGGCAGACTCTGATCCCGTGGATTGGGCAATCCATGACTTTTATCCTCTGGCTATATTGATGGCAGTAGCCACCGCATAAAGTTCCCATCTTCCAGGTACAATGGCAGCAGCATTCCACGACTCCCATCCTCCAGGTGTGAAGGCAGCAGCAATCTATGAATAACATCCTCTAGGTATGACAGCAGCAGCATTGTACGACTCCCATCCTCCAGATATGATGGGAGCAGCAGCCCACGACCCCCATTCTCCTGGGATGGCAGTAGCATCTAGCGACCACCATTCACTAGGTGAGATGGCAGCAACAGTCTACAACTCTCATCCTCCAGGTACAATGGCAGCAGCAATCTACAGCTCCCATCCTCCAGGTACAATGGCAGCAGCATTCCATGACTCCCATCCTCCAGGTGTGAAGGCAACAGCAATCTACGAATCGCATCCTCCAGGTATGACAGCAGCAGCATTGTACGACTCCCATCCTCCAGGTACAATGGCAGCATCAGCCTATGACTCCCATCCTCCAGATATGATGGGAGCAGCAGCCCATGACTTCCATTCTCCTGGGATGGCAGTAGTATCCAGCGACCACCATTCACTAGGTGAGATGACAGCAACAGTCTACAACTCTCATCCTCCAGGTACAATGGCCGCAGCAATCTACAACTCCCATCCTCCAGGTACAATGACAGCAGCATTCCATGACTCCCATCCTCCAGGTGTCAAGGCAGCAGCAATCTACGAATCGCATCCTCCAGGTGTGAAGGCACAGGGAGTCAGTGCATTGGGGCAGAAGTTTGACGTCTTTGCAGAATATTTAAACTAGCAAATGGGGAGAGGGGTGCAGCACCCCATACGTCGAATGGGAAGAACACCCCTCCCCCCTCAGCTAGTGGTCAAACAGGAATTCAGCATGTTTGCCGTTCATTTGCTTCACCAGGTAAGAAAAAAGATTTATCTCCCCATACGACGCACAGGGGTAATGCCAAACTTCACCCAACAACTAACACACCAAAATCTGGCCAATGTAAAATCATGTACACAAATGCTTACAGCCTGGGAAATAAGATCCCAGACCTGCAGACAATAATGTCAGAGGCTAAACTGAGCATAGTAGCAATTAGTGAGACGTGGTTTACCAGTAACCACACTTGGGAGACTTCAGTACCTGGCTATGTATTGTTCAGAAGAGACCGAGGTGCAAAAAGGGGGGGAGGAGTGGCCCTGTATGTTACATAGATACATAGATACATAGATACATAGACAGTGTCGGCAGATAAGGGCCTATGGCCCACCTAGTCTGCCCATTTGAGCTTGTAAGTTCAGTTTGTTTTCCTAGAAGTCTATTTCCCCTTACCCCTGACCTCTAGAATTCCTTTATGTCTATCCCATGCATTCTTAAATCCTGTGATTGTTTCAGCTCCCACCACTTCCTCTGGCAGGTGTTCCACTTGTCCACCACCCGTTCTGTGAAGAAATTCTTTCTCATGTTTCCTCTGAATCGTCCTCCCTCCAACTTCATCCCATGCCCTCTAGTCCTGAAACATCTTTTTCGCTTAAAAATAGTGTTTTCCTGCACCCTGTTCCTCCCTGTAAGATACTTGTATGTCTCTATCATATCCCTCTCTCCTCCTCTCCTCCAGGAGTACATGTTCAGTTCCTTCAACCTGTCTTCATAGGACTTGTGATGCAACCCATGCACAATCTTTGTTGCCCTCCTCTGAACCTTCTCTACCCTGTCTATGTCCTTACGTAGGTATGGTCTCCAGAACTGTACACTGTACTCCAGGTGGGGCCTCACTAGTGTCTTGTATAAGCGGAATTATGACTCCCTTTTCCTGCTGGTGATGCCCCTGCCTATACATCCCAGCATCCTATTTGCTTTACCTGATGCCTTGTCACACTGTTTCCCTACCTTGGGGTCATCAGAGATGACAACCCCAAGATCCCTTTCCTGCTTGGTGCATGCTATATCCTCACCCCCAACTGATATATTGTGCCAGGGTTTTTGTGCCCATATGCATTATCTTGCACTTCTTTGCATTGAATTTCAACTGCCAAACCCTTGACCATTCTTCAAGTTTCTGCAGGTCCCTTCTCATTCTGTCTACACCCTCTGGTGTGTCTACTCTGTTACAGAGCTTTGTGTCATCAGCAAACAGTGAAATTCTGCCTTCTAGATCCTGTGCAATGTCACTGATGAAGATGTTGAATAGGACCGGTCCCAGCACTGATCCCTGTGGTACCCCACTGGTCACTCTTCCCTCTGTGGAGTGACAGCCATTTACCACCACCATCTGTGTCCTGCCACCCAGCCAGTTACCTACCCACCACACTACTGTCCTGCCCACACCCATATTCCCCAGTTTGTGTAATAGTCTTCTATGTGGCACAGTGTCAAAGGCCTTGCTGAAGTCCAGATAGGCCATGTCCACTGCCCTTCCCTGATCCACCTCCCTAGTCACCCAGTCAAAAATTCAATGAGGTTGGTCTGACATGACCTCCCCCTGGTGAAACCATGCTGCCTTGGGTCCTGTAGTCCATTGACAACCAGATGTTCCACCAATCTCTCCTTCAGTAGTGCTTCCATGATCTTTCCCACTACCGAGGTGAGGCTGACTGGTCTGTAGTTCCCTGCTTCCTCTTTGTTCCCACTTTTGTATAAGGGGACTACATCTGATGTCCTCCAGTCTTTGGGTACCTCCCCTGTTTCCAGTGATTGGCTGAACAGGATAGCCAGAGGTTCAGCCACCACCTCTCTTAGTTCTTTAAGGACCCTGGGGTGCACCCCATCTGGCCCCATTGCTTTATCAGCTCTTATTACTTCCAGTTCCTTCAGGACCCTTTCTCGTGTAAAGGGACTTGTGTCCATTTCTGCACCATTCTCACCCTTGTACTCCTTCAGACCCATTACCCCCTCTTCCTTAGTAAAGACTGAGCAGAAATACCTGTTCAATATGTCAACTTTACTGTTGTTAAGTCCTCCACCTTGGCTCCCATCCTCCCCTTCAGTCTCACTATCCCTCCTTTGTCCTTCTTTTTCACTTATGTACCTGTAAAGGTTTTGTCCCCTTTAACCACTGATTTTGCAATGTGTTCTTCTGTCTGAGCTTTGGCTTCCCTTACTGACTTCCCTGCCTCCTTTGTTTCTCCTGGTACTTCTCCCTATCCCCTTCTGCCTGTGTCTTTTGTATTGCCTGAATGCAATCTTTTGGCTTTCACTTTCTTTGCTACCTCTTTGGAAAACCATAATGGTCTCCTCTTTCTTTTCCTCTTGCTAACCTGCTTAATGCATAATTCTGTTGTTCTTATAATCCCCATTTTAAATACTGCCCACTGTTCCTCAATCCTGATTCCTGTCCCATTCCCCTTAATGCCTCTTTCAACATCTCCCCATTTTCCCAAAGTCTGCCCCCCTAAAATCCAGGATCGTGTTTTGTGTGGTTTGGTTCTGCTCTTTCTGTGATTTTAAACCACAATGACTGGTGGTCACTGTTACCCAGGTGCTCCCCACTGTTACCCCCATCACACTGTCCCTGTTTGTGAGCACAAGGTCCAGTATTGCCTTCTGCCGAGTTGGTTCCATGACCAGTTGCTTGAGGAAGGCACCCTGAAGAGTCCAGGATAAATCTGCTCCTAGTTGATGCTGCTGCTGGGATGCTCCAGTCCACGTCTGGTATATTGAAGTCTCCAACCAGTACTACCTCACCTTTGTCTGCCATCCTTTGGATGGCTAGCATCAACTCCTATCTGTTTCTTCCTCCTGGGCTGGTGGTCTATAGACCACACCTGTGTGGATGGCTGGCCCCATTTTCCTTTCCAGCTTAACCCACAGTATCTCTCCCCCAATTTGTTCCTCCTGGATCTGTGTGGCCCTTATGTAATTTTTCGCATACAGTGCCACTCCTCCTCCCTTCCTGCCTGCTCTGTCTCTTCTGAATATGTTGTAGCCAGGTATGGCCATCTCCCAGTCATGGTTATCATTACACCAGGTTTCAGTGATGGCCACAATGTCCAGGTCTGACTGTACCATGACAGCCTCCAGATCTTCCATCTTGTTGCTAAGGCTCCTGGCATTTGCACACATGGCTTTCCATGATTTGACCTCCTAGACTGCTTCACTGTTCTCTCCAGCCCCTTCCTTGGTTGTCATTTATCCCTGGTTCTCCTTGCTGTCTGCCCTTCTGCTGAATTTTGCCACTTTCTGCTTATCCACCTTTTGGACACTAATCTCCATCTTTTGCACACTGCTTTGCAGAGATAGCCCTCCTCTGGTTCACTGGTTCCATTACTAGCTGTGGGGGGTGAGCAAGTAGGTACCGTCCTTGCTGGCCTGCCACCCCCCTTTGCTAGTTTAAATGCTTGTCAATGTAGCATTTAAACTTATCATTGAGTGCTTGGATTCCCCTCCAGGATGGATGCAGGCCATCAGGCTTGAATAAACCTCCATCCCTCCAGATGGGTCCCCAGTCACCAATAAATCCAAACCCTTCCTCACAGCACCAGTTCTTCAACCATGAGTTAAAGTTCCTGGTGCATGCACTCCTATGCTCTCCCTTGCCTCTCACAGGTAGTACTTCTGAGAAAGTGACAGAAGTAGCTACTTGCTTGAGACCCCTCCCCAGTTTCCTAAACTCTTCCTGAACTTCCTTTGGCTCCCCATTTGCCAAGTCATTAGTACCTAGGTGGATAATGACATCCAGCTCACCCTCTCTTGCCTTCCCAGTGATCCCCAGTATCTTCCTTCCATCCCTCCATGCCGTGGCACCTGGTAGGCACCTCACCTCCCTGTCCTCCCCCTCCTGTGTTCCTAGCTGGATCCCTCTTATGATGGAGTCCCCCACCAGGATTGCTTCCTCCTCCTCTGGGGTCCACTGCTTTCCCCACTGAGGTCACCTCCTTGCCTAACCTCCACATCCTTTCCTTCCACTTCCCTGGGTACCTCTATTTGGTTGTCCTCATTTGCCAGTGTGGCATATGAGTTCTTGAGAGGAATAGGATCTGGGATGTGCCTCTGCCTGACTGCTCTAACCCTCCCTGAGCCCACTGTCATCCAAGTGCTCCTCGTTCTCGGCATCCTTTGAGGCAGCTGCATTGGACTGGGTGGTTCCTGGACAGGGGTGATGGTACTCCTGACCCAGTTTACTTCCGCTCTGAGTCTGGCTACCTCATCCTGCAGTCCCAAGAGATGCATGCAGATAGGGCAGCACCTCAGTGCCCAGAAGGTCTGCCTGAATATGGCTGCCCCACAGCCACTGCATTGCACCACTCCACACATTATACTGCAATTCCACTACTTATCTGCTACTGAAGCTCTCTTAGTTCTCTGTTTATTTATTTACAGTACTAAAAATCCTGTAACTGATCCTCAGATATACATTTTTTTAAGGAAAAAGAAACCAATAAATAAATAAATGAGTCAAAACACTTGTCGTGCTGAGGGTGGTCTTCTTCCCCCTTATGCCCCTCCTACTTCACACCTCTTACTATACCCTGTGTTTAGCTCCTGTCAATCAGATTTATCAGGGCATATAATTAAGAGTTGGGGGAAGGGGGGGGCGAAAATTTGCAGCAATTAAAGACAGCACAGAATTACACCACCACTATTTTTTAAATTTTCAACAGCCCAAAAACAATTATAAGTAAAAACAACACAGAAAGAAAGTATAGTGTCACTACAAGCCTACAATCTAAGTTTAAAAGAAAAATACCAGTTACCAGTTACTCTGAAGCACTGAATTGAATATGTTTCCTTCCTTCCTTCACCTTCTGGCTTCTTCTGAGAAGATGAACTTCTGTTTGCTGCTTTAACTGTGACTAAGCCCCACCTCCAGTTATCACGTAGCTGAGGTCAGAGGCCAGACAATTAACACCCTTCACCCAGCTACAGGACAGTCAGACAAGCCAAGATAAAATTTGCAGCAATTAAAGACAGCACAGAATTACACCACCACTATTTTTTAAATTTTCAACAGCCCAAAAACAATTATAAGTAAAGACAACACAGAAAGAAAGTATAGTGTCACTACAAGCCTACAATCTAAGTTTAAAAGAAAAATACCAGTTACCAGTTACTCTGAAGCACTGAATTGAATATGTTTCCTTCCTTCCTTCACCTTCTGGCTTCTTCTGAGAAGAAGAACTTCTGTTTGCTGCTTTAACTGTGACTAAGCCCCACCTCCAGTTATCACGTAGCTGAGGTCAGAGGCCAGACAATTAACACCCTTCACCCAGCTACAGGACAGTCAGACAAGCCAAGATAAAATTTGCAGCAATTAAAGACAGCACAGAATTACACCACCACTATTTTTTAAATTTTCAACAGCCCAAAAACAATTATAAGTAAAGACAACACAGAAAGAAAGTATAGTGTCACTACAAGCCTACAATCTAAGTTTAAAAGAAAAATACCAGTTACCAGTTACTCTGAAGCACTGAATTGAATATGTTTCCTTCCTTCACCTTCTGGCTTCTTCTTCTTAATGAAAATATCAAAGCTACAGAAATTCAGAATACACATAAGGAGCCAGAAGAACTGTGGGTCACCCTGGAAACAGGAAATGGGACAGCCATAAGAACTGGGGTTGTCTACAGGCCCCCAGACCAGAGGGAGGACATAGACACATTACTGTTAGAAGATATACAAAACATGACAGCTAAAGGGGAGGTTCTGATAATGGGAGACTTCAACATGCCGGATACAGATTGGTCAATACCAGCAGGAACATCTGCCAGAACTAGACTCATAGTGGATTCCCTGCAGGGGGAGGGCCTCACACAACTGGTACAGCAACCCACAAGAGACAGGGCTATCCTAGATCTAGTACTGACTAACAAAGAAGGGATCACAGATCTCCAGGTAGAAGGTCACCTGGGGGCCAGTGACCATCACATGGTATGGTTCAATTTGGCTACTACATCTAAATCATCCCATTCCAAGGCAAAAATATGGGACTTCAGAGGAGCTGACTTTGATAAGATGGCCAACAGAGTTAAGCTAGCCCTGGCAAAAGAAACACAGGTGAGGGTACAGGCAAAGTGGGCAAGCATTAAGGATGCAATACTTGAAGCAACATCCATTGTGTTAGACAGAAAAGGAAGTGCAAAAGAAGAAGGAAACCACTTTGGTTCTCAAATACAGTAGCAGAAAAGGTCAGAGCCAAAAGGCTGGCCTTCAGGAAATATAAGGGAACACAGCGGAATGAAGATAGGGAGGCATACCAAACTGCCCTAAGGGAAGCAGGTAAGGCAGTAAGGCAGGCAAAGTCCCAAACTGAGGAAACACTAGCACGAACAGTAAAAGAAGGTGACAAGACTTTCTATAGATACATTAGTGAAAGGAGAAAGTCCAGAGGGGGTATTGCTAAGCAATGGAGAAAAGGGAGCATGTGAGGAGGAGGACCCTGTAAAGGCATCTATCCTAAATAGATACTTTTGCTCAGTATTTACTGAAGAGAAGGTAGGGCAGGGCCCACAGCTCAGCATCATGGACACAGGGGGGAGGGAAGTGAGCACTACTCCCTTCACAAAAGAAAGGGTCCTACAAGAGCTTGCTAAGCTCAGGGTGGATAAGGCAATGGGACCTGATGGCATACATCCCAGGGTACTTAAGTAACTAAAGGAGGAACTAGCAGAGCCATTAGCAGAATTGTTTAGTGAGTCTCTGACAGGGGTGTAGCCAGGAAATTCAGATCTGCACACCAAGTGGACTCACTGCTACCCCCCCCCCAGGGTGAAGCCATACAATATACAAATGTACACCAGGACCGTGTTTGTTGCCTCATTTGGCACAATAAGTACAACTTTTGCATTCTATGACAATGGTTGGTGCCATGCGTGGGTAAATACAAATGCCATGCATTGCTCCCTAAGATACCCACATACCAACCCAGAGCCTGTAAAGTTGTATTGTCCTTGGGATGCAAAGACAGTATTAGTGACCAGTCCTTGTAGTTTCAATTCCTGTGAATAAAATGACAGAAAGGTTCAGCATTTTCTTTGTTAGTTTTCAGGGAAAAAGGAAGCAGTTCACAGCCTATTTGCTACCCCCCTTAAATAAAATTGCACACCATGGAGTACTTGGAGTATGCCTGGCTACACCCATGGTCTCTGAGCACAGGAGAGGTCCCAGAAGACTGGAGAAGGGCTCATGTGATCCCGCTCCACAAGAGTGGTAGCAGGGGGGAGGCGGGGAACTACAGACCGGTCAGTCTTACCTCAGTAGTGGGCAAGATTATGGAGGCACTCCTTAAGGAAAGGATAGTGCAACACCTGGAATCCATAGGGGCACAGGATCCAAGACAGCATGGGTTTACAAAGGAAGGTCCTGTCAAACTAATCTCATAGATTTCTTTGACTGGGTAACCAGAGTGGTGGACCAAGGGGAGCAGTTGATGTCACCTACCTTGACTTCAGCAAAGCTTTTGACACTGTTCCACATAGAAGATTGATAAATAAGCTGGGTAGGCTCAGGGTGGGTCAGAAGTTGGTCAACTGGGTGGCAAACTGGTTGGCGGGCAGAAAACAGAGAGTGGTGGTAAATGGTATACAGTCAGAAGAGATGCAAGTCACAAGTGGGGTACCTCAGGATCAGTCCTGGGGCCAGTCCTCTTCAACATCTTCATTAGTGACCTTGCAGATGGACTAGAGGGTAAGGCTTGTCTGTTTGCAGATGACACCAAGATCTGCAACAGAGTAGATGATCCAGATGGGGTGGGCAGAATGAGAAGAGATCTGGATAAACTAGCAGAATGGTCAGAAGAGTGGCAACTGGGATTTAATGCAAAGTGCAAACTCATGCACATAGGGAAGAGAAACCCTGAAGCCACCTATAGGCTGGGAGGAAGTTGCTAGCAGTCACAAAGGAAGAAAGAGACTTGGGCATCATCATCACTGATGACCTAAAATCATCAAGCAGACCTCTAAAGCAGTAGGTAAGGCTAGGGGGTGTTAGGGTGTATTAGTAGGGGTATCTGACAAGTCGTAAGAGGGAGGTAATAATCTCTGTACAAGACACTGGTTAGGCCCTATCTGGAGTACTGCATGCAGTATTGGAGGCCACACCTTCACAAGGACATTAACAAATTGAGGCAGTCCAGAGAAGGGCAACCAAATGGTGCAGGGACTGCATCAGAAGACATATGAGGACAGATTAACGGAGCTCAATATGTATACCCTTGAGCAAAGGAGGGAGAGAGGTGATATGATCGAGGCATTCAAACACCTTAAGGGCATAAACAAGGTGAAAGAGTCTAACATGTTTAAATATAAGAAAAATAGCAGGACAAGAGGACACAGCATGAGATTAGAGGAGGCCGATTAAGGGGAATGTGAGGAATTCTTTTCACAGAAAGGGTGGTGGATGCATGGAATGGCTACCACAAGAAGTGGTGGCTATGAATACAGTGCAGGGCTTCAAACAGGCATGGGATAGGCATAAGGGAGCAATACAAATGACTATGAATAGATAGGCCACTGACAGAGCAAAGGCCGATGGCACATTTATAAGGTAGAAAAAGAAATGGGCAGACTGGATGGGCCTTGCGGTCCTTATCTGCCGTCAACTTCTATGTTTCTATGTTTCTATGTAAGGCAGAAGTGATCTACGAATCGCATCCTCCAGGTGTGAAGGCAGAAGCAATCTACGAATCGCATCCTCCAGGTGTGAAGGCAGAAGCAATCTACGAATCGCATCCTCCAGGTGTGAAGGCAGAAGCAATCTACGAATCGCATCCTCCAGGTATGACAGCAGCAGCATTGTATGACTCCCATCCTCCAGATGGGAAAGTAGCAGCAATGTACAACTTGCAGATTTTCCCCAAGAGAAACAAAAACAGTTATTTATAGAACTCAATGTAACAGCAGGTCTTGAGAAAATCTCTTGCAGTAGGTCACATCTTAGAAACTGCAGTGCAACCACGAGACACCAGGACCGCACAGACATGTTTTGCTAGCAGTCCATCTGGAGCCATGCACAGCTATATAGGGAAGATAAACATGATGACAACATCACCATGTGTGACCCTAAATAGACTGCTAGCAAAAAAGTTTCCATGTGGTCCTGACACCAGATGGTTGCAGTTCCTAAGGTGTAACCTGCTGAAAGAGATTCTCTTGAAGATGTACAATTACGAAAAGTTCTTACACAAGTGTTCTTTGTTTCTGTTGGGGGGGATCTCAAAAGCTCCCTGGATCCCTACTGTAATCCTCTATACACACACACACACACACACACACACACACACACACACACAGGTTAAGCACAAGATGCAGCATTAATTTAATGCACAGATCAGGAGTGTACACATTTTTTGTCACCAGCACTTCAACGATACAGTATTTGAGCACCACTCTACAAAATGCATTTTGGACACCACCACGAACCTCTCGAGTTTTAACCACAGCATCAACATCTTAAATACCCCACAAGTTGCACCTATAGACAGGCCTCAGCATCGGGCAAGCAAGGAAGGAGCTGGGGAAGCAGGAACAAAGTGTACACTCTCTCCCTGAAGGTAGGAGGGGAAGGAGCGACTCTTCCGCCCAAGCCAGGGGGATAATCCAGAGGGCTAAAATATTGAGAAGAGCGGGGCACTCATCTCTTTGTGACCCTGACCCTTCCATTGCCAGGGCACATTTGAAGTCCCCAAAGAAAGGGGTCAGGTAAGGAGTAAAGTAAAAAAAAAAAAAAAGGGAAAGTTACTCTGCCCCCACCGGGCTCCCTGACACACACACACACACACACACACACACACACACACACACCCTTTGCTTTTTAACTCTCTCCAAGGTGGTGTACTTTGTCAGAGCTACATGTCCCTTTCTATGCACAGGGAGACCTAGAATAACTGGGAAGGAGAAAGAATATTAAGGATAAATATTGGGGGGGCATGCAACATATGGGGTCAGGCATAAAGGCAGCATTAATTTAACTCACCAACACTTTTAATTTGCAAGAACACCTCCACAAAATACTGCACACACAAGGGAATGTGGGAAAATAGAAGTAACCCATTCTAATTTTAGTCCAAAAAAGCAGCTTTACAGCAACCACATGGAGGTACATGTACAGAGAAGTACTCACAGAACACAGAACGTGGCTTCACAAAACACACCCTTCACTGAATTTGAATCAAATAAAAACCAGCAGTGAGATGCAGCCCAGGGTTAGGTCTGTGTTCTGTGAGTACCTCCCATTTTGGACCCTGCCACCAACCTCCTTTTAAATGCAGCATTTACTGTAGGTAATTCGATCCCCCCCCTCATCACATCAGCAAAATAGTGCAGTATTTTACCTGCAGTAACTCCAGCATCTACTGTACACAGGGCTGTGCCTAGGACTTTAAGGGCTCCCCTGCAAAGCACTCTGTGGGGACCTACTGCACGACCAAAACATCAGTTCAAAAAAATACTATTTAATATTACCTTATACTATCTGCAGTAAAAAGCAAAGCAAGCAATATACAATAAAAAGCAAAGTAAAACAGTGAATAGTTGCATTCACTGGCCCGTCGGCGCAGCAGTTGGATTTCTGCTTGCAACGCCAGCGACCCAGGTTCTCGAGGGCCGGCCGGGGAGAATGGCTTGAGCATCCCATGACAGTTCACCTTCTCCAGGGGAAGGGGGGCCAATGCCCGCAACTTGCCTGACCCCGAGCAGAGGCTTGAGGTGAAACAAGGGGGGGGGCTGCCATGATGCATGGTGGATGTTGGCACACAGCACCTTGACATCAGGGCACACACCACATGTGGGGAGGAAACCAGAGGGAAAAAAAAACAGTCTTCCATAGCTGGGAGCACGGCCTCGATATGCCACTCTCTCAGACCACCTTGTCCAATGAAACAAGAAGTGTACGGGATGTACGGGCCTCACCTCATTCCCTGCCCAGGGGGTATAACCACGGCTACGTGGGGCGCAAGGTTGGTCTCGGGCCGGGTGGTTGGCAGAGGAATGACTTCCAGGTCGAGTGCTGCATGCAGTTTTGGAGGCCAGACTTAAAGAGGGACATTAAACTCCTGGAGAGGGTCCAGAGGAGGGCAACCAAAATGATCTGGGGCCTGGGGGACAGCCCTATGGGGAGACGCTCGAAGAGCTAAATATGTACGCATTGGAAGAGAGAAGGGACTGGGGGGACATGATAGAGGTCTTCAGGTACACGAAGGAGTTAAATAGGGGAGGAGCAGTCAGGGTGCCCCGAAGTCTGAAGGTCTGTCAATAGCTGCTCCCCCCACACCCACACTGTGCTAGAGGGGCACACAATGGCAATAGTGTTCCGAGACTACTCAGACCCCACCACCCTACTCAGACACCCCCTTTGATTTTTGTTCCTATCTACACACACACACACACACACACACACACACACACACCGTTCTTCATGCTAGCTCACCTGCACTGCTCTGGGGTACCTTGGACCCCACTCCCCCTACCCCTCCACACATGCACTGATACAGGGGTTCTTGGCTGTATATACAAGTTAAGCAGATAGAAACAAAGAAACTGTGGGTAACCAAGGACAGACCATTTTATTTAATGAAGTTAACCAGGCTAGGCACATAAAACTCATTCCAAGGTGTAAGCTGTAGGGTTGCATGAGAGGGAAGTACAGCAAAGAAATAGTACAAATATACATTAAAGGAAAAAATATACATTAGCTCAAAAATATGAGGACTCCATGCAGTTCAAAATGTTCAGAATACAGCAAGATGGGGATGCTCCTACCCACAGTAAAGGTAGCTAAGGGCCACCAGGCCCATCAAGTCTGCCCTGCTGATTTTGAAAATGGGGGGTCCAAAGACAGGTGCCTTAGCACATCATGGAGTGAGAGGGTGCTGAATCCAAACCCCAAGGATACAAGACAACAAAGGAAAAAGCAGACGAACACCTCGGACCCCCCACACACACACACACACACACACACACCTTGGACCCCACACAGTTTGTTGCCCTACAACACACAATTAAAAAAAAATATGATCTGTGAGCATTTTGGACGACACCCCCCCATACACACACACAAGCAAACATTAGCAGTGTCTTGCATCCCTTCCCAACACTCTTTACCTGCCCCAAGGATACAAGACAACAAAGGAAAAAAAGCAGACAAGCACCTCGGACCCCCCCCAAACACACACACACACCTTGGACCCCACACAGTTTGTTGCCCTACAACACACAAAAAAAATATATGATCTGTGAGCATCTTGGACAACACCCCCCTCACACAAACAAACATTAGCAGTGTCTTGCATCCGTTCCCAACACTCTTTACCTGCCCCAAGGATACAAGACAAAGGAAAAAGCAGATGAGCACCTCGGACCCCCCCAAACACACACACGCACACACACCTTGGACCCCACACAGTTTGTTACCCTACAACACACAATTAAAAAAAAATATGATCTGTGAGAATTTTGGACGACACCCCCCCACACACACATACACACAAACATTAGTAGTGTCTTGCATCCCTTCCCAACACTCTTTATCTGCTCCAAGGATACAAGATAAGGGAAAAAGCAGATGAGCACCACGGACCCCCTCCAAACACACACACACCTTGGACCCCACACAGTTTGTTGCCCTACAACACACAATTTAAATAAATATGATCTGTGAGCATCTTGGATGACACTCCCCCACACACACACATAAAACAAACAGTAGCAGTGTCTTGCATCCCTTTACCTGCCTCATTAAACCCCAAATATATGCAGTCAGTAAAAGTGGGTACCTGATGTGTCTGGGGGAGTGGTGGCTGACAAGGCAGGCTTGCAATGCAATTCTTGGATAGTCGAATTCAAAAAAAAAAAGGCGGCTTTCCGAAATGGCATTATCGTCGACGTTCTCGGCTGCTTGGCGTGCTGCTTGGCATTCTTGGCGTCCACGTGGTCTCGACTCTCGTCTCTCTGGTCATACGTCCTTCTTTCCTATGCTCCTGGATCAATTGGGGTGGTTGACTGGCCAAAGGCTACCTTTTATGTGCTCCCAGGTCCCAAATGCTCACGCAAGCAGCGTGAGTTCCGTAACTCTACCGCGGGACATTTAAATTTCCGGCAGCCAATCAGATTTCCGTGATTCCGGCTGGAATCGCGGAATCATGGTAAAACAGTGGCCTTGACAATTTTAGTCAAAAATTCCATAAATGTAAGAAATTGCAAGAAACTGAGGATTTTGTGCGAGGAAGGGTGAAAATTGCAGAAATTGCGGAAAAATTGCACCCACAATTTTCCAGTGGCCCTGGCAATAAGCCACGAGAGGGTGTGGGTTATGAGGGGATTTACCATGGCGGGAGTGGTTTGCCCACCAGGCACAGCTGAGTGGGTAAATCCTCGCCAGCCATGGCAAATTCCCCGATAACCCGCATCCTCCGAGTGGCTTATTGCGATTATACCAAGGTTCATCTTTTTACTATAATAAAATACAAATATTAAAGAGGTTGCTTTGTTTTTCTATTTTTATTGTATTTATTCCTGGGCTACAGATGATTACATGGATAGTCTCATCAACAGCAGTTGATTATTAGAGGATTTACACTGGTGGTAAACTGCCAGTCTGATGATTTCATTGGCTGTTCACTTATGTCCATGGTATAATCCTCATTCTTATCTACACTGCAGATTCCTCATAACAGATACATCAACAAGGCAGAAAGCAACCCAAGTGAACTGTTTGTTAAAAGACAAAATACAAAAAAAAAATACTGCCAACAGATGTAGCCATTACTTAAATCACATTAAAGCAGCAATATTTATTAGTTGGCAAAAAATGTCATTGTGTAGTTTTTTTAGTAAAAATGTATCTCTTACACCGTTAGATTCATCATCAGTGCATTTTAAATTTTCTCAGATATTTGTTAAAACAGCTTTTTCAACTAATTTTGTAATTAATGACTCAAACCATTAAAGATGACCACCACTTCCAACTGTAGACAATTTCTTCCGTTGAGGTTACCTTTTGAATTTAAACACAATCTTCATATTGTGAATGTAATAAGATGGAGCTGCCATGTTTTGTATGATAACATAACATAACATAACATAACATAACATAACATAACATAACATAACATAACATAACATAACATAACATAACATGTTTCAGATGATAACGGTTGTCCTCACTCTTGAGGTTTATTATGTCATCTCACTCTAGATGAAAACACATCCTTGTTGTGCATAATAGCTCATACATTATTCTATGGCCTCAATATTCAGAACTGCACCTGGCAATGGCGCATGTGGTGGCGCAGTGCAACTGAGTTGTGCTGGTGCAACTCAGGGATATATTCAAAAGAGATGAGCAATGGTGCATCTCCTCTGAATATATCAGGTAATGCGCACTCTGCAAATATGATGCACTAGCACATCCCCCCCAGACAGGGCTGAATACCAGAATGGGAATTGCGCCAACGTAACAGAGTTATGGTGTGCTCAAATTCCTGATATTCAGCCAGCAGTATGCAAATGGGGCCATAATGTATGCAAGGTGCAAATGGGGCCATTTACATGTCATTATGGCCCCATTTGCATGAGTTGTGCAGGGCTGTCCAGCAAAATGTGCATGGCACCCTGCACAGCATGTGGAGCTGCCAGTGGGGGTCTAGTGGCACCCCCACCTCTCCCGTAGCTCTGAGTGCCAAAAAAGAAATGTGTGCTAATTCTCTGGTAATCTAGTTGTACCCCTTCCCTCTCTGTAGCCCAATTGCTGAGAAATACATATATAAGAATACCCTGGTGGTCTAGTGGCACCCCTCATCCCTCCCGTAGCTCTGATTGCCAAAAAGGAAATGTTTAATAATTCCCTGGTAGTTTAGCGAAACCCTCCAACCCTCCCATAGCTGCGATCACTCATAAATCCATTGGCAATACATCCCTGGTGGTCCAATGGCACCCCCACCCCCACCTACACAGGACCCCCTGCCCACCCAGCTCCACCCTGTCATTGGTGGGCAGTAGCAAACCCACCCACATACCACCATGGCTGCCCGCCGAATGACAGCTAACAGTAATGGCTGTGTGGACCAATGGGCTTGAAGCTGTTATTGTAAGCTGTCATTCAGTGGGCAGCCATGGTGGTATGTGGGTTGGCTTGCTGTTGGCCTCCAATGATGGGGGGAGCTGGGTGGGCAGGAGGTCCTGTGTGGGTGGGGGGTGCCATTGGACCACCAGGGATGTTTTGTCAATGGTTTTATAGGTGATCATAGCTACAGGAGGGGTGGAGGGGGTTCGACTAGACTGCCAGGGAATTATTAAACATTTCTTTTCACACAATCAGAACTGTGGGAGGGGTGGGGGGTGCCACTAGACCACCAGGGTATTCTTATACATGTATTTCTTTGCAACTGGGCAATGGGAAGGGAGAGGGGTTACCACATCTCATGCACCATGCAATTAGAAAACTTTTTGTATCAAATTTAGGATATGGCTGTTAATTTTTATTTTTTTTTAGGAAATACCATTACATTGTGTTCCCTGACCCTTCTTTATTTGAACAAATTTTGTGATTTCCCACAAACAATCCACAGTTGGCATCAGCAGAACTCAGTCACACAAAAATTGCTCCAAAATTTGAATTTCAGGACATTCAATTTTTATGTTTGCTAGCACACATGTGCAAGAAACATAGTGCCAGCATATGAGTTTTTGTAGGTGTACCTCCCCCACTTCCAATGCCCTGCTCCTTTTGCAGGCGCGGCTGCACCTCATCGATGAATGTCCGAGCTGTCTATGACAGCCATTCAAATGTAGTGGTGTATAGTTCTGAGAAAAACACTGCTACAATCAGCGGTGGTAATGTGTAGGCAATTTGCATACTGCCATCCCATCAGCACTGCATCTAGTAAGTAGTAGTAAAAAAAAATTTTTATTCATACAAAAAATGAATAAGGATATCTCCACTGAGCCGAAGCTCCTTTACAGTGAGATCCAGGTGTCATTTCTAGTTACTCTTATAAGTTAACAATATATAACGAAGGAAAACACATATACACTATAATTATACATCAATAAATATAACACAGTTCCAAATCATAAAACAAACTAGGACAAGAAGAACATACAAAAAACAATGATTAATTCACAGTATACATTTAATACAAGTTACAAGCTACCATCCTAAGATTCAAACTATTTCCATCATAACTAATATTTTCGATAAGCCATTGTTTAATTTGGTGCAACTGGAAATTTCCCTCAAGGGGTCTAAGCTTCCCAGGCAATTTATTCCATATAGAAGGTCTGATATTAAAAAAATGCTTATCCCCCCAAGCCGTTCTATGACTTGGGACTGCACAGTCCAAGTAATTAACAGAGCGCAGACCTTCAATAGGTCTTTTTATTTTAATGGACTCAGCCATATATTTAGGGACTTTTCCTGAAATACATTCTAACATTAACATAGTTGTACTAAGAGCCCGCCTTTGAGACAAAGTATGCCAGTCTAATTCTTTATACATATCTACTCTATGTGCCCTCTTTGCAGCTCCCAGTATAAATCTAATTAATTTATTATACATAACATCAAGCTTATATAGTTGCTCTTTAGATGCACCCATATATATCAAATTACCATACTCCAATATGGGTAGTACAACAACAGTTACAACTAATTTTCTAATTTCCAAAGACATACTATTTCTTACTCTATATAATGACCCCAAGCACTTACCAACTTTAGTCAAGGTACTATCTATATGACTGTCCCATTTAAATTTTGTATCTAAATACACCCCAGATATTTATAACTAACAACTTGTTGCAAGATTCTTCCTGAAAATGTTTTAATTTGTAACCCCTCATATTCAGTTTTAGACCCGTAACCCTATGAAACACCATTACCTGAGAGTTTTTTCATTCAAAACCAATTTAGATCTAAGCAAAATTCCTGTAACTGATCAAAAGCCTGTTGTAATACTATTTGAATAGTTCTCACTGATGAGTCAGCAAAATATACAACTGTATCATCAGCATAAAGATGGTATTGTAGCTTTGGTTGTTCAAACCCCAAATCATTCATATATAAATTATATAGTATAGGACCCAAAATGGATCCTTGTGGGACTCCTGACACAATCAATTTCAAATCAGATGACCATTCTCTAATAGTCACTTGCTGCAATCTTGAGTCAAGATAATTTTGAAACCAATTTATAACCGACTCAGACATACCACAGGTTTTTAGTCTGGACAGGAGGATGCCATGGTCCAGCGTGTCAAAGGCCTTAGGAAGGTCAGCAAAAATTGCTCCCACTGGCATCCCCCTGTCCATACTCTCCATTATATCTCCTGTGACCTTTATAAGGGCAGTGTTTGTTCCATGTTCAGGTCTAAAGCCGGATTGATAACTGTTAAGGATTTCATTATCTTTCAGATATACCTGTAATTGTTTTGCAACTATTTTCTCCAAAATTTTAGAAATTGTTGGTAAAGAGAAATTAGTCTATAATTTTCTAATAATAACCTAGATCCTGTCTTATAAATTGGCACAATCTTGGCAGTCTTCCAAGTTTGAGGTAACTCCGAAGAGAGAAGAGACAAATTAAATAAGTTTGCTAAGGGTAAATCAATAATAGGGGCTGCATACTTTAATAAGATATTAGGGATAACATCCATACCTTCTGCTTTATTAGTATTAATTTGAAATAATAAATCCCTAACATCTCCTCCAGTAATAGAAGTAAACTTAAACTCAGCTTGTCATAGACAGTTCAACCCCCCCCCACGAACACCTATGTAGCATGCTGGGAGCCCACCTCAGTGTGCTCATGTGCTCCCCTCCACTCCAGAACACTGTATGACCGACGGGGGTGCCCAATCCCCCATCGGCTCCACTGCCCCCCACCAAAAGCAAACTTCCTGGTGCCACGCTGGGAGCCCATCCCAATGTGGAAAAAGTCCCACGTCATCTTAAAAAAAAACCCTAGAACAAAAGAAAATGGTCCCTTATTGGCTCTCTTGCCCCCTCAACCCAATCCGTGTCCACCCTCTGCATACTCCACCTCCCCACATCCCCCCTCATGCCATATTTACCTCCAAAGGTAGGCGCAATGATCTTCAGTGGCCAGAAACACATCTGCACTCTTCAAAGTCGACCGCAGACTGAAGAAATGCCGGTAAGCTGTATAATGACATACATTTTTTTTCAACTTTGGTGCATATCTCGGCCATTTGGGGAATTGTTTCACAAATTTTCAACATGGGGTTTTTGGGACCCCACCTCATGAACTCAGCCACTGTCATTTTGTTATTCGGTCCCAAAAGGTGATTTTGTGGTCACTGCGTGGAACCACCTTTTATGACAAAGTAGCTAAACAACAGTGCCACAGTTCATGCGGTAGGCCTCCAAAAACCCTATGTTGAAAATTTGGTGAAAAAATTCCCAAAAATGACTATTTTACGAGCGTGCATTGTGCAGTTCCTACTCATGCTCATAACTTTGAGAATGTTTACTATTTTCACTCCAGATTTACAACATTGCAATTTTACCACACCTCCTTATCAGCAGTACAGCTGTCATTTTTCACATCTTGCCCAAAATGTGTTTTTGCACATGTAGTGCACAATGGCACAGTCGGTGTGCAAAATCAGTGTTAGGGACAGATTAAGAAAATCACAGTGACACTGGTCATGAGCAGAGGTCTTAAAATGGCTAAGGTAAAAATCTGGTGACAAAAGTCCATAAAATGACTGAATTGCATGGTTTCCACGCACCCTCATAAGTTCATGAATTTGTTATATTTTTAGTCCAGATTTTCAACACTAGCATTTGTCTACACCTCCTTATGAACAGTATAGCTGTCATTTTTCTCACCCTGGCTGAAAGGAGTTTTCATACTTCTGGCTCAGAAATGCATGGTCACTGTGGGAAATCAGTGCTCGGGACAGATTAATAAAATCACAGTGACACTGTTCATGAGCGGAGGTCCCAAAATGCCTGTGTTGACAATCTGCTGTAAAAAATTCCCAAACTAATTACATTACGGATGTGTATTGCACAGTTTCTACTCACACTCATGTCTTTATCAGTTTTTATATTTTCACTCCAGATTTTCAACATTGCCATTTTTTACACCTCCCCATGAACAGTACAGCTGTCATTTTTCACACCCTGTTCGAAATGTGTTTTCGCACCTGTGGTGCCAAATGGCATAGTCACTGTGCAAAATCAGCTTTCGGCTAATGAACTGATATTGCCACTGTTCATGAGGTGGGGGTCACAAAAACCCATGTAGAAAATTTGGATTGAAAATACCAATGAATGCCTGGGACATTAGGGTTTACAACCATAACACCACACCCTGTAGAGACTGATAGGCATCAGGGGTGTGACTTGGAATTGTCGCCTGTAATGCTCATGCCATTCCACCCACACCCACACCCTGCAGCCAGTGACAGGCACCGAGGTGTGCCTTGGACTGTTTGGACCCAAAGTTCACCCCATTCTCCTATACTGCACCCATCTCACTGTATTTCCTTATGGAATGGGGTGAGCATAAGGCCCAAAGACCCCAAGGCACACAGTGACACTTGTGGGTGTCTGCAGGGTAGGGTGTGATGAAATGGCATGGGCATTATGCCTGACAACCCAAAGGCACACCCCAATGCCTGTCAGTCTCTGCAGGGTGGTGATGGGGTTGGCTTCAGTTCAGCACTTCACTGCCATTCCTATTATGCATCTCTCTAACTCCTACACTGCCAATGCCAGCAAGCAAACATTCGGCATTGACAAATGCATGTTATTACTGAAGACACTTTACATCAGAACAGGCTTTTACCCATTTAGACCATGTCTGTTCCTGCTGCTTTTCCTACCTTGAAGTCACAAACCTTTGCCTGTGGTATCAGAATAATTTCTTTAACAACAAGCTGTGATGTCACAGCAGATGATTCTTTCTTCATGACAGAAGTGAGTAACCTGCATTGATCAAGTCTATGGGGCAAAGAGCATGATTTCTTTTATAACTGTCTTCAGTAATAAAGACTGAAACTTTATGAAATTCAACATTTGTTTGGAATATAATGTATTTACTGAAGAGAAGGTAGGGCAGGGCCCACAGCTCAGCACCATGGACATGGGGGGAGGGACATGAACACTAGTGCCTTCACAGAAGAAAGGGTCCTACAAGAGCTCGATAAGCTCAGGGTGGACAAGGCAATGAGACCTGATGGCATACATCCCAGGGTACTAAAGAAGCTAAGGGTGGAACTAGCAGAGCCATTATCTGAACTATTTAGTGAGTCTCTGAGCAGAGGAGAGGTCCCAGAAGACTGGAGAAGGGCTCATGTGATCTCGCTCCACAAGAGTGGTAGCAGGGAGGAGGCAGGGAACTACAGACCAGTCAGTCTTACCTCAGTAGCGGGCAAGGTTATGGAGGCACTCCTTAAGGAAAGGATAGTGCAACACCTGGAATCTATAGGAGCACAGGATCCAAAACAGCATGGGTTTACAAAAGGAAGGTCCTGTCAAACTAATCTCATAGATTTCTTTGACTGGGTAACCAGAGTGGTGGACCAAGGGGGAGCAGTTGATGTCGCCTACCTTGACTTCAGCAAAGCTTTTGATACTGTTCCACATAGAAAATTGATTAATAAGCTGGGTAGGCTCGGGGTGGGTCAGAAGTTGGTCAACTGGGTGGCAAACTGCTTGAAGGGCAGAAAACAGAGAGTGGTGGTAAACGGCATACAGTCAGAAGAGATGCAAGTCACAAGTGGGGAACCTCAGGGATCAGTCCTGGGGCCAGTCCTCTTCAATATCTTCATCAGTGACATTGGAGATGGACTGGAGGGTAAGGTTTGTCTGTTTGCAGATGACACCAAGATCTGCAACAGGGTAGAAGATCCAGATGGGGTGGGCTGAATGAGAAGAGATCTGGATAAACTAGCAAAATGGTCAGAAGAGTGGCAACTGGGGTTTAATGCAAAGAAGTGCAAGATCATGCACATAGGGAAAAGAAACCCTGAAGCCACCTATAGGCTGGGAGGGGAGTTGCAGGCAGTCACAAGGGATGAAAGAGACTTGGGTATCATCATCACCAATGACCTGAAATCATCCAAGCAGACCACTAAAGCAGTAGGAAGGCTGGGGGGATGTTAGGGTATATTCATAGGGGTATCACAAGTCAGAAGAGGGAGGTAATAATCCCTCTTTACAAGACTCTGGTTAGGCCCCATCTGGAGTACTGCATGCAGTACTGGAGGCCACACCTTCACAAGGACATTAACCAAATTGAGGCAGTCCAGAGAAGGGCAACCAAAATGGTGCAGGGACTGCATCATAAAACATATGGGGACAGATTAACAGAGCTCAATATGTATACCCTTGAGCAAAAGAGGGAGGAAGGTGATATGATCGAAACATTCAAACACCTTAAGGGCATTAACAAGGTGAAAGAGTCTAACATGTTTCAATATAAGAAAAATAGCAGGACAAGAGGACACAGCATGAGATTAGAGGGAGGCCGATTAAGGGGTAATGAGAGGAAGTTCTTTCTCACAGAAAGGGCAGTGGATGCATGGAACGGCCTACCTCAGGAAGTGGTGGATATGAATACAGTGCAGGGCTTCAAACAGGCATGGGATAGGCATAAGGGAGCAATACAGATGAGTATGAATAGATAGGCCATTGACAGAGCAAAGGCCGATGGCACATTTATAAGGTAGAAAAAGAAATGGTTAGACTGGATGGGCCCTGCGGTCCTTATCTGCCATCAACTTCTATGTTTCTGTATTATGAGACTTCAGTCCAACTGATGCAATATGCAAGAGTTATGCAGAAAACTGGAAAATACTTTATAAGCCTCAAAGAATTCTCATCTGAAAACATCAAAATGGTGATGGTTCCAACTAGTTATTTATTTCAAAATATATTTTCATTAAAAAAAAAAGCTAACACCCATGCAGGCTTGGTAACATGACAGTAGAGCTACTAACCACTATGCCGGTGACTGGGGTGTAGGAACAGACTCTAGTTGCTCAGGGGTTAGCCGGGAGTGGGGGTAGGACTGAACATTTTAAGATAGTTCTTCTTCCTCCTCAGTGAAGGCAGTAAGCACATCCTTCTAGGTGGCTGCCACATAGAGGAATCTAGATGGCAGCACAGCAGGTTGCAAAAGAAGGGATCATGCCGGGGGTATCTCTGAGTGACGGAGTATGCACAATACATTATTGTATATGTTTTAGGTACTGGGAGAAAGATGCTGGAAAACCCTGACCATGGTTGGATGATGGCTTTGTCCCTCACAGAGCCCCCACCACACATGACTGAGAACCTCTGGATTCTGTGGCAGAAAATACGAATGGAGAATGAAGTAAGTCTCCAAGAATCTGGGTGGTGTGGCTGGGGGAACTGGTTCAGATGGAGACAGGTTGGGATATAAGGAAATAAAATACTGATTAAAAAAATGTCCAAACCAGTATGGCCCAACAGCATAGTCAAGCTTGTCATACCAGTGACATGGGTTTGCGCACTGAGCATGGGTTGTCATGGTGGGCCAATTGGTGGAAGGATCAGTTGGGCAACCCAAATGATACTTTCCTCTTCTGGGGTGGATGGATCGTGTCTCTAATTGCATTACTGCAACCTGGGTCACCAGAGGTGATGGTAAAGTCAGGAGAGCAGGTGGGGGTGAAGGACACAAGATGTCTATGCATCTGGCTTGACAGCGCTAGAGGCATCCTTGCATCCTTATTGGAGGGGACATGAAGGGGGAAAAATAGCCGCTGAATGTACAGATGACACTCTGATCATCCCCCATATTCATCAAGGGTTTCTTTTCTCCACCAGAAGGGATGCCTTAGATGCTTCTACCCATTTACAGTCCACACTGGATTAGGAAGGATTTCAGTCTAGGAGCTATACAGCAAGGTTGCACCCTTGGAGACAAGCCAGTTGGGTAGAGAGGGGAAGAGTACTGCAGTGGTTTGTCTGGGTTTGGTGTCTTGGGCTCCCTGAAGTGATGTTGCTGAAGCAGTTCCATAGACATGTGTAAGGCCCTGTCAGTAGGTGAAGGAAGACTGATCATAAGACCAAGATGGATAAAAACAGTTTACAAATATGGCAAAAGCGCTCAGTCCAGATTCAGAGTTTTAGAATTTCTGGAGGCTGCCTTTGGCCAATGGAATTTTAATAGAGGTGGTGGGTGATGTTGCAGAGAAAACTGGGACATAAGATTAGAATAGCACATTGTTAGGACAATCCTGAAAAGGCTGAATGGCCACTCTGCTCCACATGTGAACACACTGGAACTTGAAATGCAGTGAAAGCTATCATGATCTTTATCAGGTTAGACAGTAATAGAGCATCACAGTTTGGTGCCAATTTCTGTTTTTAAATTCCACCATTCAATTAATGTTGCAGGAATCACATTCTCTGTCAGGAAGAGAGTGAGCGAGAGTGTGTGTGTGTGTGTGTGTGTGTGTGTGTGTGAGAGAGAGAGAGAGAGAGAGAGAGAGAGAGAGAGAAAGAGAGAACTTGGGAGGTTAAAGTAAGCTCCATCTAATGAGATCCAGGTGACAGTCTTAAATCCCAAGGGTGATTACTGTATGGCCAAATGTGTCAGTGCCATCAGCGGATACATTGCTCTCTGTATCATCCCATCAGAGTGAGCAGTGGTATATGGAATAAGGGAAGAGAAGGAAAGGAAAAAAAACAAAAGGGACTCATTAAGAACTTGTGTGATATTCAGTGCTCAGTTGACACAGGTCCAACATCTCGGTCAAGCCTATATATTATACTGACATAACATGGTTTTCATTTACTTCACATCAGTGAATCTTGCAAAGGCATTAATGACCATGTATGCCCTGCTGCTCAGCCTGTGAGAACCTTGCTGGTAAGTAAGCCTGGACTTGCACTTATGTTGCCATGTCAGGTTATATGTAACTTTCCTTTCATAACCGTGGTATAACTGTCTAACTGAGCATGTGTATTTCTGCACAAAGAGTTCATTTGACACTAAAATCTTGACTCAAGTCATGCTGGTGAAATAATGATGCTGGATTGTCCTCAGCATGCAGAAGTGAGAATTAACCATGACATTTAATATCCAGTGGATACAGTAATAGCCTAGCTTTTCATAGGGGTGGGGTATGATTGTACTGTCTTGCTCTCTCAGCTCATCTGGTTGTATTTCTGTTTTGAAGTAAGACCGACATGGCTTCAAAGCCCCCCCTGCTGTGCTGTGCATTTGTGGTGACGCTGCTGTATACCTTGGATGGATGGCAGGGAGATGACACTGAGAGTGAAGTGTTACATCTTGTGCGCCCTTACCATTCAGCTTGCAACATCCTGCACCCCAAGTGTACTTCTCTGATATCACTAAAGCATTGACAACCCAATTGCTGATTACTTGCCTTCTAACTTTGATTGCAAGTGAACAAGTGGTGGAATAATATCCGAGAATGAAATGCTGAAACTATACTTGAAAAACATCATGATTCATAGAAATTATGAAAAGATCATTCAAACCGAAATTTTCCATTATGAAGTTTGGGGAAGTTTTCAAGGTTGGTAGTTATATATGCCAGATCATGCAGAAAATGCATTATTGTAATAGAATGATGAGCATCCCCTTTTGCCATCTTTTGTTTTTTTCATTTAATCCTCACTGCCTCACAATTATTCTCCATATAACAACATCCCTTTTTATGTTGTCTTGCACGAAAGTGCAAACAACATATTGTGGTAACTTGGAATAGCAGGTTCTGGAGGTGCAGTCATGTTGTGGCCAATGGCGCCACTGCTCTTTCGGGCTGGGCTCTGTGGCATCAATGAAATAACATGCTGTCTAGTACAGCAATGCAAAAATGTGCCACTAACTTGAAACAATTTCACTGCTGCAATGAGGGAGTGACCCGTCATTGCAGGGCGTGCCTTGCCTGGTGTAACATTTCAATAAACATGGCATTGGCTATCGCCATTCCCCTTTCACAGTCCCACCTGAAAGCCAATGTCAGAGGTGTCCAACCCCCCTGTCAGCATGCCCCCTCCCCAGTTCATTTGCTGATGGGGGAGCCCAATCCCTGTTTGCATAATGTTCCCCTATTTATTTAATTTGTGCGCCAAGGGGGTGCCCAATCCCCTCAGCATCATGCCCCCAAACTCAGACACATTTTGTGTCTTAGCGAGGGGCCAACACCCATTGGCTTCAGTCCCCTCATAAAAAAACACAGGTGGCACACTGGGAGCCCACCCCAGTGTGCCAAAACACACCTGTAAAAAAAACATCCTGCGATGTCTTTTTATTTCTTTTTTACCTGTAAAAAGAGAAAATGGTCCTTCATTGTCTCAGCTGCCCCCCTTCCCCAACCCATGCCGACCTTCTGTGTACCTCACCTCCCCGTACCTCCCACCCCATACTTACCTCTGGAGCCCATAGCTACAATCTTCTGTGGAGCAGGAACACGTCTGCACTCCTCAAAGCCAACCATGAACTGAAGAAATGTCAGTAAGCTGTATAATGGCATAAATGGGGAGGTTTCAACTTAGGTGGATTTCTCAGCCATTTTTGTGACTTTTGGCACCAGATGTTCAACATGGGGTTCTTGGGACTCCACCTCATGAACTCAGTCACTGTCATGTCATTATTTAGTCTGGAAAGGACATTTTGTGGTCACTGTGTGGAATCAACTTTCAGGACTGATTAATGAAACGATAGTGTCACTGTTCATGAGGTGGGCTCCCAAAAGTCTATGTTGCAAATTTGGTGAAATTCCCAAAAATGCCTGTGTTATGAGCATGCATTACACAGTTTCAGCGCATGTTCGTAAGTTTGAGAATTTTTATATTTTCACTCCAAATTTTCAACATTGCCATTTTTTCACACCTCCTTATGAACAGTACAGCTGTCATTTTTCACATCCTGCTCAAAATGTGTTTTTGCACATCTGGCACACAATGGTGCAGTCACTGTGGGAAATTAATATTCAGGACAGATTACGAAAATCAGAGGAGGGGCTGCAGGAGTCTACCGAGGAGTGGTCCAATGGTGGAGAGTCCAATGAAAGGGACACAGTGCTCACCAGCAGGATGGAGGAGGATGACTAGAGTACCTGCACAGGCCAGTGCACAGAACCCACTGTACACTGCACACAGGGCCAGGATGGATGCAGTACCCTGCCCACACAGCCCCCCCATGTCCCAGCCAATGGAGGGGTTGGATACTTCCCATGGCATGCAGCCACTGACACAGTGATCAGGGGCCATCAAGTACACCAACCGGTCACATACAGCAGGGGTGTAGCAACACTGTCATGGACACCCAGTACATCGAGCTCTGCCAGTTCAAGGTTGACAGACTGGAGGCACAGCTTCAGCACACAGAGATGATTATGGAGCTGACAGGCGTGGTGCATATCATGGGATGTGACATGGCCAACATGGCTAGTGCCCAGGAACAGATGCTGGCACTGATGCTTGGTGGACAGGCTCTCCATGGTCCACTGGCACTGTTCTGGCATGTATCCTGGATGCACATACCCTGGAGGACCCTGACAGCAGCTCAGAGGGCCATGGCAGGGCAGCATTGTGTGAGGAGGGCCACACTGTGGGCACTGAAGATCTGCCTGACATTGGTGGCGATGGCATTGCAAGCGACAGCACAGGGGGCATTGATACACCAGAACTGGGCATGGTAGGCACACAGCAGGAGACCATGCACTATGAAGGGACATGGTGCATGGATGGGACAGATGGTCAGGGGGCCACGGGTGCCATGGTGGGACAGGGCAGCAGGTGCCATGTGCACAGCAGCAGAGCACTTGGGATGGCAAGATGTCATGAGACACGGTCCTCTGCCAGGCTACAGGCATCGCCCTATGGGTTGCCTGTCCAATGAGATGCACTGGGCACACACACACACAGGGGTGGTGGCATAGGCAGATGCACGAACATAGGTGACAGGCATACTGTGGTGCACACAGCAGTAAATTGTCAGCCAATTACTGCTGTGACAGACATGGTGGCACAGCACCACCAAGAACAATCTCCTGTTGGGCTGGCTACCTTGCCACTGTACAAGGGCTCCACACAGTGGGCCATGTGTGCTGTCACAAAATTCCAGCTGTGGGCTTGTAGATGTGGGCACGCATTGCACCATGCCACTGCTGGCACCATGTACCCTCAGTCCAGTGTCATCATCAGATGCACTTAGGGTGTTGTGGGGTGACCCACATGAATGGGCGCATTGCTGACTACTGCACAGCATCACACACCATCACAGGGCCCCCCTCACACCACCGCATGTTCCCTGGCCCCAAGCAAGAAGGGCACCCGGTGCTGCTACTGCTGGAATGAGCCATGCATGACGGTGGCACTCTCCTGTCTGCAGTGCTGCTTCTCATCCTGCAATCCACGTGGTCAGTCAGGTGGTTGGTACTCTGGCATCAGCAGTCTGCAGCTCATGGCCATGTTGTGCAACATCACGCATATGCTAAACACATGGCAGGCATGGCCCTATGCCAGTATGATGGTCCCTTTGTGTGGCCCAGACACCTAAACTGTATTTTCAGGATGCCGGTGCTTTTCTCCATGATGGCCCTCATCCACCTCTGTGCTGTGTTGTATGCCTCTTCAGATGCTGTTGTCGGGGCCAGAATCAGTGTCATCAGACAGGAACATAGAGGATATCTGCTGTCAGCTGAGGAGAAAAGCATAGGTGTCAGTCAGTGTCGTACATGGACCCCTTCCACCACCACTATACCTACTCAACAGCCACCCATCCAGCCATCCTTCATGAATCACAGTGCCCAAACCAGAGGCATCTAGGATGAAAGTGTCATGGCAGGAGCCAGGGAATTTGGCAGAGACATGGGTGAACATGGTGGCATCACACACCACCTGGCAATTTACACTATGGGAACCCCTTTTATTTCTGATATGCCTCCTCACTGATGGAGGGCATGAGCATGGCAACGTGTGTGCCATTTACTGCACCTACAATGTTGGGCATCCCATGGAGAGTGTAGAATGCCTACTTGGTGGCATGGACCTCCACATCAGTCAATGGCAGTCTGATGTGTGTCCTTGTATGATCAACTAGTGTGTCTGTCACCTGTGCCAATGCTCATGACACAGATGGCTGACTCACTCCCATGGCATCACCGGCAATGCATTGAAGGGACCAAGATGTGTAGTAGGCCAGGGTGCACATGACCTTGGTCTCCGTGATCATGGTCGTGGAGTGGCATGTCATCAGTTTACACGATCATGGACCATGTCACACAGCTGTGCAATCATGTGCCATGGCAGCCTGAAGCACTCCAGGCAGTGCATGTCACAGAGAGCACTGACGTCCATGCGTGGCCTGAAGATGTGGTCCCGTGGGCACCCTCACCTGTCCCTAGCACACACTGCATTGTGCATGTAATAATTCAATAGAAGTCCTGGGCAAATTCCCCCATTGTGCAACACATCCTGTGATGTTGCAGCATCACACTCTCAGGGCAGCAATCTCAGCATGTCACGTGCATGCAGCCTTATGTGGGCATGCTCAGTGACATGTGCGGCATGCATTGGCACATGTTGGCCACTCCGAGGCATGCAGTAGGTGCACACAGTGTTGTCTTGCCATGAATGGCCGGCCAGCCCATGCCATCAGCATTTGTTTTGCAATAAGAGGGCACTGTGATACACTGCGTGTCAGATCACCGTGAGGACAACAACATATACAGCATGACACTACTGTACATGGTCTGATTCTGCTGTGCTACACAAGCATGTCCCAGTTATGTACACATGCACAGCAGCTGGCAAACCACTATGCATACAGTACACACACCACACTGCAGCGGATGCTGAGCTACACTGCACTCTGTGCCCATGGCGGGTGTTGTTGGGGTCACAGGTCACACGGACCTCTGCAGTGGGGCGTGCCTGTGGCATGTCATGTTCCATAGTCTGGTTTAGGGGCCAGCCAAGATGGTGGGACAATGGTGGCAGACAGTGCCAGGGGTACTCTAGTGAGGCTGGCATGCATGCCCCTTAAAGGGGGCATGCCATGCCCCTTAAAGGGTGCATGCCATGCCACAAGTGCCTGTTTGCCCTACATGGGCATGTGGCATGTGTGGGAATGCATAGCCCTTGCCCAATACATTGTGCATCACAGGCTTTATTTGAGAGACACAATGGTAGCAGCACACAGTGTTGTGGCTGAGTGGTTCCCTCAAAACCTTTGGAGTGTCATGGAGGGTGACTAGAGCAACTCCAGGGGTACAGAACCCTGTACCAGGTCCGAGGACATGGCTGGGTGAGTAACCGTCTGAATGTATGCTTGACTGTATGATGTGGGCTGTGTTCAATGCAGATAGGACTGACCTATCTTTTTCTCTGTGTCCCTCCCTCCCCTACTCATACAGGATGAGATGGGCACACCTACGTGTATGGAGCTGACAAGGGTGGAGCAGCCGGATTGGGCCCCATGATGGTAGTTCATCCAAAGGGCCTGTACCAGAGGTAGTGGAGGCTACTATTACCATGGTACATGTGGAGGATGGAGGTAGATAGCAAGATCTACTATGAAGAGGAGATGGATGATGTTGGGATGACCACCCTCTGGAGGGTGACAGTGCCATCGCTGGTAAGTACCTGACGTGTGCTTGGCTATGCTATGGGTGGGGTCCAGGGTTTGCATGGGCAGGGCTGTGGTTGCCCGTGATGCTGCTGCATGCATGGCCCTGCTATTGGGCCTGCTGGTGCAGTGCTCACAACAATGTATGCGGTATTGCTCAGGTAATGGCCATGGGATCCAGGTGGCAGAGGCAGCATGATGTTTCATCCCCCCACCCCCCTGCAGTGGGGGCAAGCCATGGACAGTGCACCACCGTGCACTGCTATACCAATGCATGGCCTGCTGTGGCCAGTGCTAGGGTGTGTGCTCCACATGGTCAGGGCTGTGGCCCATGTGTGGCACAGCCCCAGTGTGCAACTATGTGTATAACCACTGCATCCTGTCAGCAGGGACCACCCATGTGGACAGGAGCATGGTCACTGCCACTGCACACCATGGCATGGCACAAATAAGCCCCCTTCACAGTCATCCCATGGCCGGATCACACATCCTGTGAGGCCATCAGCTTGGGCTGCACAGTGCTGCTGACTGCGGTCACCTCGCACAGTGTGTCTGCCGTGTGTGCATACCACGTGCCCTCACTGCAGGGGCCATGTTGGATGCACATGACATGCCGTCTGGACTGCAGCACCACTGTAGACTGTGGAGAAGGCACTCCACTGGATGCCATGTGTTGCAGGGCTCTATGCCCTGGGACACTTCATCAGGCATGGGCTGTAACACTGGGGACACTGTCCAATACTGTTCTGTCTGTCTGTCTGCAGATGCTGTTGTCTCCACAGCAGTCTGTACTGTGCACACCTCTGTCATGCCTCCCTCTGTGTATGGTGACACCTATGTGTGTCCTTGCCAGTCCACTGTTGGTTGGCCCGGTGTACCGGGCCATGTGCAGGTGTTGTCTTGGTGGCGTACATCACCATGCCATAATCATGGTGGCTGTGGTCCATGCCACTGGTGCCACTGTGCATGTGGGGGGCATGTCCATCATGGTGTGCCCCTGTAGATACCAGCATACAGCTATGGTACACACCAGGGGGACCACGGAATGGTACACACCATGCATGGATGTGGGGTCTGTGTGTGCTGTACATGCACTGGGCAATGCGACATTACTGTTTCATTTCTCTCCATAGAGGTACTGCAGCCCTGTCTGGCTGATTATGATACAGCATGTCTCATGGTCCAGAGTGTTAGCAGCACCGATGGAGGACAACAGCAATGAGGAGTGGCTATAGAGGGCAAAACCTGGAAAAGGTCAACAGGGTGACTGTGGCATGGTGACCCAGAATTGGGCCAGTGCTGCAAAAGCAATCCATTAACACCCCATTCCCCATTACCCTGACTGCTGAAGTTCAGGCTTACCATTGCTTGTGTTCAATAATAAATGTTTTGTAATGTGCATCCTTGTGTAGTCACTGTTTCCGGTGTGTCTATGCGTGTGGGTGGATGGGGGTGCTCAGGTGCCTGGAAGGGGTACTGCCATGTTCCAGCTGTGTTGGGCATGGTACAGCCATGTGTGCCATACTAGCCACTGTGTCCATGACCTGGGAGGGTGCCGGTACGGTGCTGTTTGCCTTGCCACCTACTAGTGATATAGTGTGTCGGTCAGTGGGGGTGGCCAGTGTGGGCACATGCCGTTGTGTGTCCACATGCCCCTGTGCCATGGCTGTAGCTGTGCCCCAGCCCTACTGATCAATGTGCCTATTCAGCCTGGGACTGTTGGGTCATGGTTCGGGGGGGCCATGGGGCACCCTACATATGTTCCAACCCTAACACCCCACCCCCACCAGGAGGCAGCAACAGGCATGGGGGAAGTGCCTTGGGGTTGTCAGCCCTAATGTTCACCCCATTCCATGTGTAAGTAAGCTGAGATGGTTACCGTATAGGAGAATGTAGTGAGTGTTAGGGTTGACAACCCCAAGGCACCCCCACACCTGTTTTCTGCCTGCATGGTGGGGGTGGGGTGTTAGGGTTGGAAAACTTAACAGCACATTTCCAAACTTTTGTTGCTGGAACCCTAACTGATGCATTAAGAAAGTTTTTTTGCCAAGAGTTTCCTTACTTTTTGAGAAAGTATGGTTGTAGCATCCTTTGTGTGTGGGAGCATAGGGCCCTCTGGGCTCTGCATGCCCATGCCTCCATAGATGCATACATGTATGTTGCTGTGCCTGCACTTCAGCCAATAGAGCAACCAAATTGTCAGCATAGCCATGTTATTACCCCACATCATAAACGCTGCTCTGAGAATTTTTAAATATCCGCCAAAACTTCATACCACACCATTGCAACGTCATTCCACTCCACAGGTTACAAAACAAATTTTGGCCAGGAATTGAAATTTGACAGCTGTCATGTTCATCAGGTGATGTAAAGAAATGGCTGTGTTGAAAATCTGAGGTGAAAATACTGAAAATTAGAAACATTTGGAGCGAGCATAGCGAAATGTCAACAAATGCACACAACTTTGCCATTTTAACACATTTTGACCCCATATTTTCAACATACCCTTCTTATGATCCCACCTCATAAACAAGTATGGTGAAAATGTTCAGATCTGGCCTGAAAGATGATTTTTCCAATCAACTGCGAAAGCACCTTTCAGGCAAGATTTGGGAAATTTTAGCAACGTTGTTCATGATGAGGGGTCTCAAAAAGGGTATGTTGAAAATTTGGTGTCGAAATCACTCAAAATGACAATGTTTTGCACCAAAATTGAAAAACCCAGTAAAATCCATTGAACCACATTTACCTTAGTTTGTCAATTTCCTGGTAGTCTAGTGGTCCCTCCCCTCTCCCCTGATGTCTGATCGCCCTCCTCTTATAGAAGAAATATAACCTGGTAGTTTACTGGCTCTACCCCCTTCCCCAATGTCCAATAGCTATCCTATAATTTAAAAAAATGCTCCCTGGTAGTCTGGTGGTCCCAATTTTTTTCTCGTGACTCATAATATGAAAACAGGTTCTTTTTCATATCATGAGTCATGAAAAAGGATCCTTTTTGACGATCAGAAAATCTTTTCCCTGCTAGTCTAATGGTCCCACCCCCCTCCCCGATGTCCAATCACCATCCCGCTATTTCTACAAATATTTTTCTACTAGTCTAGTGGTCTCCCTGATCACCAATTGCCATCACTTTATTGAGAAAAATATTCGGTATAGTTTAGTGGTCCCACCCCCCCAATCACCAATCGCCTTCTCAGTGTTGAGAAAAAATATTTCCTGGAAGTCTAGTGGTCCCACCCCCTCCCCAATCACAGACCACTCTCCCAGTATTCAGAAAATCATTGCCTGGTAGTCTAGTGGTCCTATCCCCCTACCTAATCCCCCATTGCCCTCCCAGTATTGTTTTTTTTTAATAAACTTCCTTAGTAGTCTAGTAGTGCCTCCCCATCCCCAATACCTGTCCCCTGAAATGGTAAAAAAATATAAATCTGGGGGTCTAGTGGGCCCCCTACCTCCTCACTCTGTCAGGTACTAACCCACCACCCTGCTCCCCCAACCCTGTTCCCTAGCCGGTGACCAGCACAACTTTCCTCTCACCACTGTAGCTGGCCACCAACTGAGCTCTGAATGAGTGCGTACTGTACAGCATAGATAAATTCCCTTCTGGGTCCCCTTTTAAATGACCAATAAGTGCATACAAATTATATTCTGTAAAATTATTATATAATTCCTCCCAGGCTTTATTCTTTTTCATGTCTTTTGTCTGACTAATAGGCATAACATGTAAGGTGTTGCTATATTCAAATACAGAATTGTCCAGGAAGCCATCAAAATGTCCAATTCTGGCATTTATGTCACCCAACAAGAGAATGTCTCTGTTGAGTTATGAAAGTCTGAAGCATAAGCATATGTAAGCATATTCCAGTTTCAATTTGAAAAAATGTTATACCTACTGGGGGCACATAACAATTGATTAATACTATTTTATATCTCTGCCTTTCTATCAAGACAAAGATAAAATTAGCTGAAAGTCTATGCTTTAGACATTATCAAATGTACCAGTTTTAATAAACACAGCTACACCCCCTGAATGTCTACCACATTTACAATCTTTGAATCCAGGGTAATGAAAAGTTTTGCACCCATTTAAGGAGATATTAACATCAGCACTGTGCCGGGTCTCTTAAAAGTAGATCATATCTCCTTGTGTGACAAATTGTAGCTACTCGAGGTCCATGACTTTAGATACATAGCCAGCTATATTGCATGAGAGGAATAATAACCAAGGCCACTGTTTTTCGGTTTTTAACGGAAAATCCGGTAAAATTCCGGAATTAAGGCTGCCTGAAAACCAGTAAAAATGAAGATTTCACGGAATCTGGCATTTTCTGTCAGATCAGTAAATCTATAGAAAAGTCCGTTTTTCTTTTAATTCCTTCCTGTACTATTTTCAGTTTGCTTTATTTAATGCTCTGTATATTAAGCCTTCTTTAATTCTGATTATTTATGCACATACTAAAAGAATGATAACAGAATCCCGGTAAAATCCGGAAATTAGAGTAACAATCACCGGTGAAATTCCGGAATCTTAAGTCTTGAAAACCGAATTTAATTGTTTTAATCACCGTAAATCAGTGGCCTTGATAATAACCCCTCTAGGTCTTTACATTCATCTAAATCCTCATTACAATGTATATTCTCTTCAGGATTAGTCACTAGTCCATTCCTATATCCTGCCAGGGCCATAAATCTATTAATCGGAGGCAAGTTAGTGGTTATTTTATCTGACTCAGGGTTTGTATTTGTTTTAACACATGGTTGAAAAATCTCGTCATTATCAGCTATATAGAAACCAAAAGGATCCATGACATCAGTTTTGTGTAGAATATTATCAGCCACTCTCCTGTTTTTGACTAATACGTTTATTTGGCTACATTTCTCTTTCCTTAAAATATTTGACATACTATAATTTCCCAAGGGGATTTGCAAACGTTTGCTAAAAAAACTCCACAGTGCCTTATTTAGTGTATATTTATTTTATCTTGGAATCAATGGCATGTCAAATAAGCTCAAACATAATGGACTCATACTTTCTCTGTGGTCTTGCTTGTATGTCCTATTAAATGCATTCCTATTTGGGTAGAGGATAAATATATCCCCATTCTGTACTTTTACAAAATTGTACCAGATGTGATTTGCCATTCTTGGGGATAGTAAATTTACATCAGTGATAATGCCTAATTCGTTAGTAACCAGTCTGGTTCCCACAATTTCCTCCCTGTCAGTTTCTATCTCTAGTTCCATACAAATTAAATCTATTATTTGTTTTGTGAGGTCTTTAGAAGAGATATCAATCTAGTTGTGTGTACACAAAAACCTTAACACAGGATAAGATGGTTTGTCTTTTTCTAAAATTCTGGGGCATGTTTTTTCCATATGAGGAGATATGGTCCAGGGTACTCCAGAGTGCTTTACTGTACTTTCTCTAGTTCTTGTGGACAGATTGTCCAGGATAAGCAGAGGGGGTTTATTGTCTCTTGTTTCTGGGTCATCTACCTGATGTTTCTTATTGAAAATGCTGCATTGTTTATTTGGTAAACTTATTTCACTTTGGAGTTCATTTAATTGCAGCCTTACTTCTTCTGAGAGAGACTTTTGACTCTGCAAATATTGCTCTGCTACATCAATTTCCCTCTGGATAGAAGCATGTACTAGAGCCTGAGAATTTTTATTTCCTGATTTAATAGACTCTTTTCCTTAGATTCCATATGAGGCTTCTCTATGACCCTTTGTTTTTTCCTTTTTTTTTCTTTTTCTTCTTCTTCTGCCTTCCTGCTTTCCATCTTTTCCATCTGAGTGCAGTATTGGGGGGTGCTGTACTGCTGGGGTGTGCCGTCCTTCGGATGAGACATTAAACTGAGGTCCCTTCTGCCCATCCTGGTGTTGTCCTGGAGAGTGTCCAGGTGGAAGTAAAAGAACCCAGGGCACTCTTCGAAAAGAGCAGGGAACATTCCCGGTGTCCTGGCCAACATTCCCCTTCCCATAAACTGATTAATGCAATTATCCAGGCTGTGTGTGGGTGATGATGTGCGGTATGGCCACCACCACACATTCAGTCACTTCACTACCAGTCTAGCATTGCTTGTAAAGTGCTGTGGGATACTGTGTATGAAAAGCGCTATATAAATGCTGATTCTTCTTCTTCTTCTTCTTTTTCTTTTGTCTTCTGTTGACTCTTCGAAATTAAAATAACACTTAAATCAGGTCTAGCATTTGGGTTAAGTTGATACATGGGAGAAATCATAATTGATGAAGATTCTTGAGGTGGAAATAATTTATCAGGTCTCCTACTTAAATAATTTATTCTTGCTCCATTAATTACTAAGTCCTCTTTTACAGTATCAATGTTATTTTTAATTATAATAATTTGCTCCATCATAATCTAATTTGCTGTAAATTGATCTCCCAACAGCTTAATTAGATCCTTACTCAGACAAGAGCTCTAAGAGTCAGCATTTTTACATAATCTTTTATTCTCCCTAGTACCATCATGTAAGTATTCCAGATTACTATGCTTTATGCTATCTTTCAGGATCCCATCAATCCCCTTGAGATCCTTGATTGTTTGTTGGAGATCAGATAGGACCTCTTCCATTGCTAGTTTAGATACCATAAGGAATGTTTTCAGGTGAGGGTTTGTGTATGTGTGTGTGGGGAAGGTCTGATCCTCTATTAGTATTTTCTTCTTTTAGGTGGAAAAACTGTTATGAGGGGTACCAGTAAGAGTAATGCCCTCCTTATTGGTTAATGTATCTTCCACCATATTAGTACTTAAGGCACTAGGAGGAAAGGATACATTTGATGATTTCTCTAAGTTGCTGTAATTCATAAAATTAGATTTAACCAAAATCAGTACTACTATTTGACCAAGGGGTAGAAGTCCTTATTTCATCTAAAGAGTTCAGAGGTATTAGATGGTCAGTCATTTTTGTCTGTTTAATTTTACTTTTTTTGCTTCTCTTTTTCTTTATTTCTGAAAGGTGGTCACAAGTCAGAGGAAAGCACCCATTATTGTTTTTTTTTGTTGGTGTGTGCTCACCATACTGTGACTGCTCCCAAACATTTAGTCGTATACAATACTAATAGTCTTAAAATTAGTCAGTAAAATTAAATTGACATGTTAAGTGTGTTAAATTAAAATATTCAGATTGTTTCAAAGAGAAACAGTAATAAATAATACAATATCATAAATTTCTTTATGATCTGATTGCAATCCTTTTCACAGATCTTTAAAGGAATCTTGTATAATCCAGCCTTTTTGAAGAAATAAGATGGCAGTCATTTACTCAATAGATGAAATAAAAATATGTGAGAAGAAAGCTTCTATCCTTCACAGAAGCATTTATCAACCTTTCATTTACCCATTTTCTCAATCCTGCACTCTTGAGCTTAATTCAGCGTTCACCTTTTGGCTTTTAATAGTGGTGGGATAAATAATCCAGTGCTCTATGATGCACAAGTTATTAAACAGTTATTAAACAGCTGGAGAGTCCCTTAAGTTACTAGGTTTACTAGGTGCTCATAGACATAAGGAAGCCACATAGCCCATCATGAATATCTCCCACACATATGGGAAATTATACCATTCTTTGATTATTAGAAAAGATATCATCTAATTTTTTTTAAACACATTTAGTGTTGGAGTATCTACCAATTGCTGAGGGAGCATGTTCCAAGCCTTAACTGCTCAAACAGTAAAGACGTTACATCTTTTATTTGAGTTTATTATTGGTAGCTTCAGTTGTTTATTATGACACCTGATATTATAATGCAGATTACAGACTTCAATACCACATTAATCCATAAATTGCTTAGAATTTAATATTTTATAAAGGAAGAGAAGATCACCCCTTTGTCTTCGTGCTTCTAAAGAATGAAGACCCAAACTATGCAACCTTTCAGGGTATGTTTTCCCTTTATTAATTGGTATCATCCTAGTTACAGCCCTTTGTACTTTTGCTACAGATTGTACATCCTTCTTAATTGCTGGTAACCATAGTTGTGACCCATAATCAAGTATTGTACATATATAACTCCTATAGCTAGGAAGAATTGTTTGTGTATTTTTGTTTATGAAAGATCTCTTTACTTTGTGTACCAGGTTCATTGCTTTTGCAGATGTAATAAGGCAATGATCCCTTGAAGTTAATTTGTTATTAACCATGATGCCTAGGTCCAGTTCCCTAGCTGAACTTTTTAATAGCTTTTGATTTAAAGTATAATATATGAATAATTAGGATTATTTATACTAAAATGTAAAACTGTACATTTATCTGAGTTTAATGTCATTCCATTAGTAAGTGCCTAATTTTCTATTAGGGCCAAATCATTTACTAATGATAGGTGGTTACCAAAATTGCAGACTTCACCACTCAGTTTGGTATAATCTACAAACTTAATTAAATGATTATGGATTCCCAAATGCATATCACTAACAAAGATATTAAAAAGGACTGGGCCCAAAATGGACCCCTGCAACACTTCACTTCCCACCCTATATTCAGATGAAATACAATTCTGTATTCTTACACACTGAGATCTGTTAGTGAGCCTTGCCCTTATCCAAATAACAAGATGTTTATTAAATCCTAAACCCAATAGTTTATCAATAAGTTTTGTATGTGGCACTTTGTCAAAGGCATTGGCAAAGTCAAGCAAAAACACATCTGAAGGTATTCCTATATCTAATTGTTCACTGATCTTGTTATAAAAGGATATCAGAGTGGTCTAACATGACCAACCCTTCCTAAATCCATGTTGACTCTTGTCTATAATATCAGTATGTTCCATAAAGGCTTCAAGAAGATTTTTAATAAGACGTTCCAGCATTTTACAACAATGCGATGTTAAACTAATTGATCTATAATTTTCATATTTTGACTTGTTCCCTTTTTGAAAAATGGGCACAATGACTGCCGTTCTCCAATCCTTAGGTAATTTACCGCTTTCAATAGATAAGTTAAATAGAATCATTAATAGTTGGGAGAGGGATTTAGCTGTATGCCTTAATATATAACTACTAATGTTGTCAGGCTCTGAACTGGATGAAGTATTTATTTTTAATAATTCAACATATACTTCATTCCTTGATATATGGGGTATGAAATCTTCAATCAGATTTATATTTTGTATTCTTCCATTCCCCAATGTAAAAACAGAACAAAAATAACTATTAAATGGCTCCATTACTGAGTGATCATTATCCAACAAGCCATTGGTATCTGTTATTGGCCCCACAACCCTATTTCTATACCTACAATTATTATTAATGTAAGAATATAATTGCTTATTATCTTTAGAGGGTGCAATTACCAATTCAATATTTGACTTGGCCTGTCTTACTGCTTTCTTAAGATTCTTTTGATGTTTAAGAAATACAAGCTTATTTTCCAAAGTTTTATTGTGTTTATATTTCTTATATACCCTTTCTTTCCTTTCAATTAGCGTTTTGACCTTCTTTGTTAACCGTGAAGGTATTTTACCTTTTGGATTGTATTTTTTCCTAAGAGGAATATGTTGGTCCACAGTATTCTCTATGATATTTTTAAACCAGGCCCATGCAGAATCAATTGAAGTTGTCCTAATGATTTTTTCCCAGTCAATACAGAGTAGTTTGGAGTTAATTAACTCAAACTCAGCTCATCTGTAGTCCCGTATTAGTGTTTAATTAACTGTTGTATATTTAGTCATTGATAATAGGGATGTAATAGCATTATGATCACTGCTATATAAGGGGCTCCCAACATGAATATTAGAAATCTGTTCAGGGATATTAGTTAACAATAAATCAAGAATGTTATCATCCTTAGTTGATTCAGAAACTCATTGCTGTAGACCCATCTCTATACATGTTTTAACAAATGTTCTTTCAAAGGGTGTAGTTCCCACATTATTAAGACAGTCAATGCCTGGGAGATTAAAATCACCCATAATCATGACATCACCCATATTTGAAATGCTTCTTAACTCATCCAGTAAAGCATGATTATACTCTGTACTGGCATTGGGTGGTCTATAACAGATTCCAATAATTAAGTTTTTCCCTTTGGGTAACTGTACTGTTGTCCAAATGGATTCCACACCAAGTGCTCCTGAAGAAACTGGATCAATCTTGTATGATTTAATAGTACTGTCAATATAGAGAGAAACACCTTCTCCTAGTCTATTGTCTCTATCATTTCAATATAGAACATAACCAGGTATGTTCACCATCCAATCTGAATTAGTATCCCACTATGTTTGAGTAATACCTGCAAATTTAATGTTATGTTGGTGCATGAGCACCTGTAGTTCTGTGTTTTGTGGATATTCAAACTCCTAGCATTAGTTGTTAATATGTTACTTTTTCCAGTCTGTATGGTTGGTTTATGTTGGTTGTTATTAAGGCAATTGCTACCCACCCCCCTCATAGTCAGTTTAAATTTTCCTCAATATATTTAACTATTCTGTTACCCAAAATATTACTTCCCCTCTTGCGTATGTAACCCCTCACCCCTGCCTTTTTGCCAAAATGACAGGTGGCATGCTGTTGAAGCTGACAGCAGTACCTGGTGGGGACCTGGGTTCGGGGAGGATGAGGTTACTCGGCACAGGGGGACCTAGGTTTGGCTACTCTGCACAGGGGCACCCAAGTAAATCCGAACACAGGAAGCAATAACTGTAATGTCCAGAACCAGGAATGGGATTCTTCAGTGTGGCTTTTATTCACATACTAGCTGAACAAAACAAAGCATAGATAGACCCCATAGGGCTACAGTTCCTGGTAATGCAGATTAGAGACTACAAAACACTTTATCACCATTTTCAGCCTTCAGGCTCTGGACCCAACAGGCACACAGCCTGGACTTGCATGCAGCTTTGGGTACACAGCCCAACTTGCACACACTTGGGTTTTTCCCCACAGTCCATTGGAAGAATGAACCAATTATCCTGTCGTGGCTCCCCACACCACTTAGAGTCAACGACTCCCAGAGAGAATTTTTCCTTACTTGTTGTGGCTCCACACACCACTTAGAGTCCGCGACTCCTAGAGAGATTTTCCCTTTTGCAACCCCACGTCTGGGTACTTCCCCCATCACTGACCAAGTGCATGAGGCAAAGTAGCAACCACAGCAGAAATCCATAGAGGTGGACCTGGTTACTAAAGATGGGGGGTTCACCCACCTCCAGCTCCCACAGCCCATACCTGTTCATTTCCCTCGGAAAACTGAACTATTCCTTTTTTGCTGAACTTCTAAATGTAGATTAAAGGGTAGATGATCTGGTGCATCTCCTCTACATATTACTTGAATCACACAACACTCTAGCATTTGACACTACTTTACTTGTTTGGCCCATTTCTCTAGGCTTACCAACATGTAGTACAATCCCTAGATTTTCACACATGTCCCGGGATGAAGAAAACAATTTGCCCTTTTTGTCAGAGCAGACACTCACCCTTTAGTTGCAGGTGCCCCACAGGCGACTCACAAATCTTCCATCTTTCAAAAATAAGTGCTGAACTAAACAGACAGCTTTTCTTCTGACTTGGCAGAATTAAGGGGATTGCCCCAGGAATCTGCTAGGGATCTTTACATCCCCCCCGGAGGGAAGGGTACTGAGACCCGAACAGCGGTCTACACCACTTGAGCACACCTTCACTTACTGAAAACAAACTGGACACTGACTACTTCCCTTTGAAAACTCCCAACGTTCTATCTAACTCCCTCTGCAGCAGATTCCAATGTGGCTCATGCAGCTGCGAAAGTTCTATTGGTGATGTCATCCCTCAGTCTCAGCTGAGACTGAGAACAGAGTGAGACATTGTGAAACCCATTTAACTGGAGTTTCACAAGCTGCCTTCCCTGCCTACCACTAGGTCTTACTGGGATTCTAGTAACCCCGGGTAACACGGGGGTTACACTCGCCCTTGACCAGGAAAATGACTGTCCGCAGTCATTATTTACCTGGCCTTAGGCCATCCCACCCTTTGTGCTACCTGTGAAGGGGGGTGATCAGGCCCCCTCCTACCATGTGCAAGCACAGGCAGGTAACACTAAGGGCCTAGAGGCCTGTAGCTGACATGTCAGCCTCTACACTATCCACTTACTATGGACACCTAGTAGCTCTGGTAGAACTATCCAGAGCATAGCCCTGATAGATCAACACTGCGGTCCCAATGGTCACTCAGGACCACAGCCTGTCTATCCCCCCTAACCATCTAGGGAAAACCTATCTGCCTTTAACTTTATACCCCCAAAATAAAAACAACCTGGGGACCTCCCTGACCTTGTGCAGCCTGCAACTACACACCATTAAAATACCATATTACTGCCTCCTCCCTACCCCCACAACCACACCTGTGGAAGGAAAGGGTTAATACAGCAATAACCATAACAATAACACCACAGTACTTTAAATTTCTACACAATAAAGCACTGACGAGGAACTCCGATGAGCCCCTCCTCCTCTTCTTGTCTTCTCTTCTGTCTTCCCAGGAACACCTGTAAGAAAAAGAAAGACAAACATACGCTCCTAATCTGCATACACAGTCTACCTAAAACCCCTACCGTCAAAACACTGCAGAATCCCAAAAAGATTTTTTTTTAGAAAAAAGGTAGAAAAACAGTATTTACATTAGATAACAATGACATTATTTACAATACACATTTGGGAGGATGGAGTGCCCTAAAAGTCCCAACTAATGACCACAAGGCCCGAAGGCTAGTCCAATAAAGAGTCTCTCCTGGGCCAGAGCCCGGTGAAGCACAGTTCTAAAAGGCCAAAGTCCCGAAGGGGAGAGTCTTTGAGGACAGTTCACAGGTGTATACTGCAATGTCATAAAGATAGAAAAGTTCGGACTTACCAGCCACTTGTAGAACGAGACTCAGCACCAAGCTGCACCTCAGCCAAAGACTCTCCCTGGCAGCATTCTTCCAGTACAGCTGGGTGGACATCTTCTGGGAACCACAGGAGGGCACATCTGGGAACAGCTGGGTTGATGTCATCTCTGGAGATGGAACCTTAGAACAGGAACAAAAAGAAAACAACTGGTCCGACGTCATCCGATTACCAGGCGATGAACAGGATACAGCTTGGCTGGTGTCCTCTCTAGATCTGAAGTCATCTGGTGGGCCAGTTGATGGTTGCTGGACAGGACAGTACACTGTAGACTGATGAATGTGGGGCACCTGAGTCCTGGATATTCATATTGGCGGATCAATAAGGCACTTCACAGTCTGGTGTGGCAGTATTGACTACTACTGCTTGGCTCTCTATTTTGTAGGCACATGCTTATTTGCTGAGAGGTCCTTGCACTGAGGCCAATAGTACCGGGGGTCAGGGGCTTGAATTATTACCCCATCTGGGTGCACATAATTCACACAGTGGGAGATTTCACTTCCCTCTCCATCCACCACTCTCACTCTGTCTATGAACAGTGTCCTGCCTCTCTTCCACTGGGTATACTTTTCATGGAACAGTCTATTCTTTACATGTTTGTTGGCCCCAGGATGCACACTTTTCATGGCTTCATCCCAGATCCAGGATTTCCTGCAGTCAAGGAAAGGTTGGAAAGGTCATACCATAGATCTCATTTGTCTTCCTATGAACCAGTCTCTCCTCTTTACTTGTTTTGGTCAATCTGAGACCGCTGGCCTGACTTGGGGGTGGCCAGTCCTGGTTCTGTCAGCTACGCATCCATAAGGAAATTAGAAATGGATCCCTGACTTCTTCCCCCTGTAAAGCCAGGGTAGTGGCATCACCACTTTCTTCCATACATTCCTCCTAGGCAAGATCTTGAGGCTGTGTACCCATTACTTTTTCACAAGGCCACATAGGTTCCCCCTCATCTTCCTCTTCACTGAGGATCTGAGCCCAGGAGTGAGCAGTCATCCTCATTCCTGAGACTATCCACTCATCACTAGGCGCAGAGGTCGACACCTCCCACTCAAAGGCCTCCCACATCTCATCTTCACCTAAGAGACTTGGGCTAGGCCCCCCCTCCAGGGGTCTATTGATGCTTTATCCGAACTTTCTTTCTGGGATCCAGCATCCAAAACTTCAACTTCTGGTTCTGTCTCTAACTCTGCACCCTCTAGCTTTGTGCCACACTCTCCCGAGGGACCTTCCTCCACAGGTTCCGCCTGGTGCTGTGTGCTGCCAACTGCAGATTCCTGAATTTTTGTCCATGTGGGGGCCAAATGAATGGAGGCGCTTTATACAAGCCATATTTTTCTAGGTATCCAGCAAAATGAGGAATCATGAAGACATCCCTTCCAGCTCCCAAGCATATTTGACATACACGCATTGGATAATTAGGAATCACCACCTGAGGAGGCAGTTGCCCTCCATAGCACCACTTTTCAATATCTCTCAGTCTATTTACTGCTGCTGTTACTGCAACCCGGGCATGATCTGGGTAACGAGCTGGTTCTGAGGCCATAACTGCAGAAAAATAAACAAAAGTTCACTGTAACTGAAAGTCCCACTTTATTGAACACACTCTTTAGTTGTAAAATGGCTCCTCTGCTGCTGTGTTTACTTTACTACCCCACCCTGTAATGGCGGCAGCATCACTCCTGTGCATCAACATTTAAAATCTGGGTCAAGCTACTGCGCACCCGATTTACACAAACTACTGATAACTTTTGCTCAAACTGCACAACTTGCTCTTATCTGGCTTTAAACACATTTACAGGATTTTCCACTGACTTTTTACATGCTGGTAATATTTCTTTTATTCACAGTCCCTTAAAGCTTCAGGTTTTTAGCACAGGATTGCCTGTATTTCTAGTGCTGCACTTTGCTACAACCCACAGTCTCTCTCTGGCTGCAAACTTTAAACTGAGGATAAATTCATTACTATGCACACAGTCAATGGCTTAACAGACTTGCACTTGCTGGCAGGACATTATACAGTCATTACTTGCAAACCGACTACACTGCTGCACACACATTTTATATGGCATAGGCTGAAAATCACTGTTTGAGCAGTTTCTTGGTTGTTTACTTACTGTTATTAGTAGCAATTTGCTGTGATGGGGAAAAACGGCCTGCAGCCAGTTCTTGAATGCCTCAGTACACAAACTGGTGAGCAGTCCTAGCGATCGTCTTTTTAAACACCAAACTTGCAATTTGGATGATCGATTAACGGGTTGAGCCCGATTTTAAACTATATAGTCTATTTTTAAACTGTTTACAATGCTTTGAACAATCCGCGATGCTCCTCCACTGCCAATACACGCACTCCACTCTCACTCCCTCTCAAATGCTGGGGCAGTCTCTGTAGAGCTGGCTGAGGGGCGGGACTGATCGCAGCCTGACCAACCACACGACGCCATTCAAATGAGCCTCTTCTTCCTCGCGAAGGCTCTTCTCCTCATGGCGATCGTCGAGCAGGCAAATTTAAACTGCAGAATGCAACTTTTTTTTTTTTCAACTGACTCCTTGGTGGGAGCCCATTTCGGCCATATAACATAGCCATTTACTCTGCAGTCTCTCAATTCACTCAGAAAGCATTTCCAATGTCCAGGGCACAATTTTCCTGTTGCTACCCCTAGTCTTCCACACTTTTCTTCACAACAGTTCATTTTAAAAGCATTTCAAATGTCCAGGGCACAATTTTCCTGTTGATACCCCTAGTCTTCTACACTTTTCTTCACAACAGTTTATTTTTAAAAGCAGGCAAAAATGCTGTAAACTATTTGATGGAGGACAAGGGCACACTCTTTCGCTTTACAGCTCCTTGGTAAACAGTTAGCATTTTTAAACAGCAGCACAAGATTCACAGCACACAGCAACACACTAGGGAAATTGCTTCAGCTTTTTGGGCTACCCACTGCCAGATAGCCAAAACGCTAGCCCCCTTGCCCAAGCACCTTCCTCCCAGAACAAAATCCAAAGTGGTGCCTCCATTTTTGTAACCCCTCACCCCTGCCTTTTTGCCAAAATGACAGGTGGCATGCTGTTGAAGCTGACACCAGTACCTGGTGGGGACCTGGGTTCAGGGAGGATGAGGTTACTCGGCATAGGGGGACCTGTGTTTGGCTACTCTGCACAGGGGCACCCAAGTAAATCCGAACACAGGAAGAAATAACTGTAATGTCCAGAACCAGGAATGGGATTCTTCAGTGTGGCTTTTATTCACATACTAGCTGAACAAAACAAAGCATAGATGGACCCCCATGGGGCTACAGTTCCTGGTAATGCAGATTAGAGACTACAAAACACTTTATCACCATTTTCAGCCTTCAGGCTCTGGACCCACCAGACACACAGCCAGGACTTGCATGCAGCTTTGGGTACACAGCCCGACTTGTACACACTTGGGTTTTTCCCCACGTTCCATTGGAAGAATGAACCAATTATCCTGTCATGGCTCCCCACACCACTTAGAGTCAGTGACTCCTAGAGAGAATTTTTCCTTACTTGTTGTGGATCCCCACACCACTTAGAGCCCACGACTCCTAGAAAGAATTTTTCCTTACTTGTTGTGACTTCCCATCTCATAGAGAGAATTTTTCCTTACTTGTTGTGGCTCCCCACACCACTTAGAGTCCGTGACTCCTAGAGAGATTTTCCCTTTTGCAACCCCACGTCTGGGTACTTCCCCCATCACTGACCAAGTGCATGAGGCAAAGTAGCAACCACAGCAGAAATTCGTAGAGGTGGACCTGGTTACTAAAGATGGGGGGTTCACCCACCTCCAGCTCCCACAGCCCATACCCGGCCATTTCCCTCAGAAAACTGAACTATTCCTTTGCTGAACTTCTAAATGTAGATTAAAGGGTAGATGATCTGGTGCATCTCCTCTACATATTACTTGAATCACACAACACTCTAGCATTTGACACTACTTTACTCATTTGGCCCATTTCTCTAGGCTTCCCAACATGTAGCACAATCCCTAGATTTTCACACATGTCCCGGGATGAAGAAAACAATTTGCCCTTTTTGTCAGAGCAGACACTCACCCTTTAGTTGCAGGTGCCCCACAGGTGACTCACAAATCTTCCATCTTTCAAAAATAAATGCTGAACTAAATAGGCAGCTTTTCTTCTGACTTGGCAGAATTAAGGGGATTGCCCCAGGAATCTGCTAGGGATCTTTACATCCCCCCCGGAGGGAAGGGCACTGAGACCCGAACAGCGGTCTACACCACTTGAGCACACCTTCACTTACTGAAAACAAACTGGACACTGACTACTTCCCTTTGAAAACTCCCAAAGTTCTATCTAACTCCCTCTGCTGCAGATTCCAATGTGGCTCATGCAGCTGCGAAAGTTCTATTGGTGATGTCATCCCTCAGTCTCAGCTGAGACTGAGAACAGAGTGAGACATTGTGAAACCCATTTAACTGGAGTTTCACAAGCTGTCTTCCCTGCCTACCACTAGGTCTTACTGGGATTCTAGTAACCCTGGGTAACAAGGGGATTACACTTAAATGCAGACCATCCCATGCATACAAGTGGGGTCTATTGATGTAATTCTCCCAATGTGTAATGCAGTCAAATCCAGACTTTATACACCATTACTGCAGCCAGTTATTAACTGCCTTGATTTTATGAAGCATACCTTGCGTAGCATGAGGGACAGGGAGTATTTCAGAAAAATTAAAAAATACATTTGTATTTTTTTTAAATTCACTTAAAACCTGATTTTCCTTTTTAATTTCTTCAAAACTACAGTTGTATATATTGTTGACCCCAACATGAAGGATTACTAATGGTTTTTCCCCACTATGTTTGAGTATTGTGTTCATCATTACAGTCAAATCTGAAATCTGTGCACCACTATAACTCAGACTTGATCTATTAAATGTATCATCATTACATACTATTCTATCAATGTATTTAATCATTGAATCTCCAATGATGTATGTTTGATGTTTAGGACTGGTCTCAGGAGGGTAGTAACTGACCTCATTAACATTTTATTTATTCAGTTTTTGTTGACCGTGTAAGTACACTAGACAAATTCTGCCTATTTTCAGGCACGACTTAGGGGAAGGGGATACAGATGAATGACAACTGATCTTGAACCAGATTAAGCTATTGATGGTATTTTTAGTGAATGGGGGAAATCTGGCCAGGGCACTGGGGAAATTCCCCATCTCTTTGTTTGGGGGCACTGTCCCATAGGTGTGTATGTTCAGTCAAGGTGGAGCTTGGTGAGGATGTGGTTGTCTGCAGCAAGGTCTCCCCAGTGGGAGCATTGATCACTGAAAGCAGAGAGTGGCTGCACAGTTTTTTGGCTTATAATACTGCTATGGCAGCTAATACAGAGGAAGTGGCTTTGGGTCTACTATTGTAGCAACAATTGGAGGAAAAAATAAAGAATGCTCATCAAGATTATGTTCAGGCATCTGAAATGTTGTGAGAGGAAAAAAAATGGAAATGAATGCAGGATTCTGTTCACTCACCTGAATCTTCAAACCAGAAAGTCTTTATGGTGGCGGTTAGAGAATCCACGGAGATGGTTCTGGAAGTGCTTGGGGTGATGTGTAAGCAGCAACAGCCCCTATTTTCTGAGAAACAGCCTGGAGAAACTGGTTGGATGGTGGAAGATGCCTTGATCCAGGCTGGATGGAAACAATTACCTGATGGGACATAGGCAGTTGCTGAGGAGACTCTGGTAGCTGTGGATGCATTACTGACTAATGCCACAGATCCTTCTTTACAGAAAGCAGACTTAGATTTCAAGAACCAAGAGTCTCAGGTGAGAAACGGGACTCACTGTATATCTCAGGCCTCTGCATCAGGTACCCTTTTTACCCCCCCTTCCTTCTCTTCCTGATACTGGGCCTGAACTCCAAACTGAAGTAGGTGAAATAGAAGCTGATTTTAATCACCAAAATATGGCTCCTACTACAGGGGGAGCTCAAAAAAAAAAAACCTTTGCAGAATTGTTTCATAAGCCTGTAGAAAAGGCTAAACAACATAATGTGATTCAATTATGTTATTTAGGAGGCATGGAAGAACAACCTGATTGGTTCTTTGTATGCCGTGTCCTGTTAAAACAGTCCCTGAGTTTACCGCTACTGAGGTATATGCCCTCATCCATGCTCCAGGAGAACGTATTTTTGAGATTAGTTTTAGAACTGCTACAATTCTTGAATGTTTTTGGTCAAAATATTCTGTCTTAAAGGCTAACCCTTTATGGGTACATTTTCAAGTAATTCTCCTTACTAAGCAGTCTTTCCGCATTATTACTGCGTTATTTTGGATTGAAGGGGTGAATATTACTGACATTTTGCAATGGTTGGAAAAAAAATGTGATGTGCAGGATGCTCCAGACCCTATTTTGGATTCTGAAGGGTTTTGGAATGGAGGGTGGAGAACTAAGGTGAAACTGTTTCAAATAGATGATTTTCAACACCTTCCAAATTGTTTTTTTTTGGGTTGTGAAAAAGATTTTGTGTTTTATTCAGGTCAGCCCAACAGATGTCATAAATATGGGTCTTTACATCACATTAGTACTACCTGTGACAAAATTCAGTGTTTTTGTTGTGGGGAGTTGGGACAAGTAGGGTTGGATTGCATAAATGCACTCAATTGTAATTTTTGTGAAGAACCTGGTCACAGCTTTGCTGAATGCCCACTGGATTCTCATAACACTAATGATGCAGACTATGCCATGCAAGATTTTTATATTAACACAGCTCAGTCCAGTAGAGGGTTTCTGGGCTCTAGACCCCCTAGGCAGCCTAAACCTGTTATCTCTTCTGATGACACAGCTACTCCTATAGTTACTGGATCACTAGACCCTATTCCTTCCTGTGAGCTGGTGACAGTTTTTGCTGTTCAAATGCCTGGCTCTGCATCCTCCATCGTCAATGTTCTCCTGGTCATGGAACAGCCTGCAGTGAGCGCTATGGCCGCACCCCTTCCCCCAATAATTGATTGTCCCCGTAGTGGCTTACGGAGCTCTGTTGAGACACAAGGAGACTCCGGTCTCCCTGAGAACCCTTCCAATATTTTGCCTGTCTCTAATAAATTTGATTCCCTTCCTGTAGAGGAGGCCATGGAAGATCTAGATTCTGACACTGCTTCTAGAACTTCCTCACAAAGGGATCATGTTTCCAATTTGGATCAAGGCCTTAAATCTCTTTGTTCTCCTAAAGTGAAAAAAAAAACTGGTGGGTTACAGATTGGGTACTAGAAAAAGAGCCTGGAAAAAATAAGAGTTTTTTTTTATCATGGGTATAATTTGAACATCGCCACTTTTAATGTGAATAGTATCAGATCTAAAAAAAAGTCTTGCCAATTTTGATTTTTTTACTACTTCAGAACTTGACATGATTTTTTTCAAGAAACTAGGCTTTATTTTTTAGAGGATTTTGATATTGCCTCTCACGCTTGGTTAAGAGGGGATTGTTACAATTCTGGAGATGGAGGGGAGGTTGCCTGCTCTGGAGTTGGTATTTGTTTTTTTCGTGCTGATATTGTGGTAACTCATATTGTAGATATTGAACCAGGAAAGGTACTGTTATTGGACGTTACCATTCAAAATTCTGCTTTTCAGCTTATTAATATCTATGGGCCTCAAATGAAAACAGAATGTATTGCTTTACTAACTAAAATTCAGCCATTTTTATTTACCAGACAAAATGTACTATTCGGGGGTATTTTAATATTAATAGATCCTTAGAGGACAGGGGGACATGGGTACGAAGTTGTACTGTGATATGCATTATCTAAATGATATATTGCTTCTTACTGGGCTGTGGGATGTTTGGGAGAATGTTGGAGCTCTATCCACATACAGACATTTTTCTGGTTCTGGTAAATCACGGATTGATTATTGGTTTATTTTCTCACATTTACACTGTTGTAATTGTCAGTTAATACCTATGGTTACTTCAGACCATGTCATACTTCAGATTACATTATCTGATTTTCCAGCATATTCTAAGGGACCTGGTTATTGGAAACTTAATCTTTCCCTGTTGGACATACATGAAGTCAGAGAAGGCTTTGATTCCTTGTTGGAGGCGAGAAGTTCAGTTTATTTTTCATATGATTCTCCACAAATACGGTAGTCTGACACGAAAATGAAATGGACATTACTGACCATTTTCAAGCTGTTGGGAGGCTTTTGGGACAAAATTTTTATTGTTTTTATTTATTTAGTGTTTGTTGACTGGGTAAGTGCACTAGACAAATTCTGCCTATTTTCAGGCACAACCCTGGGGAAGGAGATACAGATGAATGCCAATGGACTTTGAACCAGATTAAGCTGTTGGTGGTATTTTAGTGAATGGGGGGAAATTTGGCCAGTGCACCAGGGAAATTCCCCTACTCTTTTCGAGAAGTGCCATGGGATCTTTAACTTCCACCTGAACTACCACTAGAACAAGCAGAAGGGACCTCAGTTTAATGTCTCATCCAAAAGACGGCACCTCAGGAGTGCAGCACCCCCCCCCGATGCTGCACTGCAGTGACAGTACTGGGATATTAACCCAAGTGCCTCATGTGGGGCTAGAACCCACAGCTTTCTGATCTCCTGGCCTCAGAGATGAGTGTGCTACTTGCTGAGACACTGACACATAAGATAAATTATCAGTGTATAGTGATCTGAGACAACAGTTGCTTCAGGTTTATTCCAAGCTTAATAATTGTGATTTTGTCCCTCAGGAGGTTATTATAACTTTAAAATTGGAACTGATTAACTCACAATATGATAGACAAAAATCTCTTGAAATAGAACAGAGATTTGGTGTTTCAGGTCCAGAAGGTTCTTGCAACCCTTTAGAAAACTGTGCATCACATAGAAAAAATAAAGAGATGAACAGATTAGAAAATAAGTCTGGAGAATTTGTGGTTACCCAAAAATAAATCTTATTGGAACTAGATTACTATTTACTACAGTTTTTTAATGCAGATCCGTTATTTCAGCTGCTACAATAGAAAAGTGGTTGGGATCCTGTGATCTTCCATATCTTCCCAACTTTCTTATTAATACTCTCTGTGGCCCAATCACAGAAAAAGAACTTGCTTCTGTGATTTCTGCACTTCCAACTAGAAAATCTCCAGGCTGCGATGGCCTTACGAATGAAATATACCCTGTTATATATAAATCATTGCAAAGAGAACTTTTGCATCTCTTTAATAATATTTTAGACGCTGGCTCAGTTCCTACTCACTTTAATTGGGGATTAGTTATTTTTTTACATAAGTCTGGAACTAAGGAAGATCTCAGAAATTGGAGACCAATAACTTTACTAAATTCCGACAGCAAAATTCTGTCAAAACTATTAAGTAACATACTGGCGGCAGTTTTGAATTATGTAGTTAGTGCTTTTCAAGTTTGCTCTGTGCCTGGGAAAAAATCTCAGATGCATTAATTTTACTTCAGGAAGTGATGGAGAAGAGCCAATCTGGTGAACTTTTAGGGTTCCTACTTAGCTTGGATCAGTTGAAAGCTTTTGATAGGGTGTCACACTTGTATATTTGGCAGTGCTTATTGAAAATGGGATTCCCCTCTTTGTTTGTCATGTGGTTACAACATTATTATGCTGTAACTGAAGTTGCCCCTTTTGTAAATGGCTGGGTGGGAAAATTTTGTACACATACTCGGGAAGTGAAACAGAGATGTCCCCTTAGCCCTCTTTTGCATATCTTAACCTTGGAACCTTTGTTGTGGAAAATTAATAATACCATAGATATTAGGGGTCTTACTTTTCACAGTAACATTGAGGATTTAAAAACACTTGCATATGCTGATGGTATTAGTATCTTTTTAGCAGATGTTCAGTCCAGTACAGCTACAGATGCGGTGATGATAGATTTCATGGAATGTACTGGGGCACGGATAAATTGGAATAAAAGTTAGTGCATTTTCCTTGGTACTGGAGCTTGTCCATACACTGACATTATGGGAATTCCAGTAAAACATGAGGTGGTACATATTTTAGGGGTGTATTTTGGTGTCATGGATATAGCTGTCTACAATTGGAACATGTTAATACAGAAAGCATAAAATAGGGTGATACAATGGAGTAAGTGGAAAATGACAAAATTGAAACAGATCTTTATGATTAAAACATTTTTACTTGGGTATTTTCTACATTTGGCAGCTATTTATTCCATTCCTAAATGCTTGGAAACTATGATTCTGGTCCTGGTTTTAGTGTAGTTTGGGGTAGTCATCTAAATCCCATAAAAAGAGGGATTCTGTATCTTCAGAAGTCTCAAGGAGGTTTGCAGATGGTTAATCTGGTTTCATTCTTTTTTTTTCTATCTTTGTCTTTGTGAATCTTAAACCATTACTTGTAAATATTCCTAGTCTATGGTCTCCTTGGGTGCTTGATGTCCATTCTCTTTGGTTACTTGATTGGTGTCTTGACGTCCCGATTGCTAAACAAAAACATATTCAAATACTTCTGTCTTATTTTTTTTGAATGTTTTGACAAACTTAAATTATGGCAAATCACTAAAATCATGATAACTAAACATGCTCTGAAAGAATTTTATCAGTCTAGTCAAATGAGTATTTTTTTTCAAGTTTCACACTATATTAATAGGTCTTCTTCAGACTTACTTTTTATTAAAAAGTTATTGATTAGCTCTCATATGCCTTCTACTGTGTGGGATGCCACATAGTTAGGAGTTCATGGCAGACTTAATGTTATAGGAAATTTGTCACATAAAAAGGTTGATGAAAGAGTCTGTCCTCGATCTCAGACTTGTTTACATGATATTAAATCTATGGAACATTTATTCTTTACCTGTCCTTATATACAACAGTGTTGGTCCCTATGGAATGCATAGGGGTGTCACTCTCAGTTGGTGAACATTACTTCTGATATATTGTTACTGGGCATATTACCAACTTGTTGGATGCAGTATGATGTTCAGACTATACATGGTATCTTAGGTCATATGAAGTATTTTATTTGGCAAGTACAGTGTAGATGGTCCTTGCAACAGTTGTTTATTTCCCCAGAACAGCTGTTTCAGATGATTAAAGTAGCACTTCTTGATTTTAAGAACAAAGACAAAGCCTCTTTACCATTTTCACTGTATAATAAATGCTGGAAGCTGTTATATTGGTTGGATACAGGATAGATATTATTGACTAGTGTGTTGTATGAGAAAATATTTCTTTATGTTTTTCTTTTCTGTATTCTTTTATGTTTACTGTACCATGAAGTTGGACTAGGAATGGGGGTTTTGTACAACACTATGGATTACTTATGTTTGGTGTATGATGTAATACTTATTTATGTTTTTTTTTTGCTTTGTATGATGTAATACATTATTGAATGTTTTGTGTTAGGGTTTGAATAAAAAATTCCCCTACTCTTTTTGAGAAGTGCCACAGGATCTTTAACATCTACCTGAACTACCACCAGAGCAGGTAGATGGAACCTCGGTTTAACATCTCATCTGAAAGACGGCACCTCAGTAGTGCAGCACCCCCTTCATGCTGCACTACAGTGTCAGTATTGGGATTTAACCCAAGTGCCTGGTGTGTAACAGTTGATTTCAATTGTACTGGTGTCAGATGGCAAATTTGTGAGGGGAGCCTCTGAAAGGGGTAAATTAATAGCATTATTTGTCTCATGGGTTGATACCAACTGGCCTAGATCAGTACATTGAATAGCATTATTGATATCTTGTTCTGTTAAACTAACATGAACTGGCATATTTATCTTAATTGTTGGATCTTGTATTATTCCATTTTGGGCAACGCTTTGTTCTGGCTATACACTGAATTGATTTCCCAAAATGTCTTCTTCACCAGTTTCCTCACTTGTCAGGGCAATTGTGGTATATCTATTACTGATGTGGAGGCTACATTCCATAGCTCTCCTTCCTTTTTTTGGTGGTTTCCCTAAGGCTTAAGTCCAACCCTCATCACTGGTTTCCTCTAGTTTAACCATCCTCTCTTTTCTCTTCCCAGCACCTTGTCCAACTATCTGATTCATCAAATTGTCTTCTGTATTTAGAGTACAATAATGTTGATCCTCTCCTATGGTCTTGGAATAACATTCATCATTAGTTTGGGTGCCAAATTGTGTAATGCATTCATTAATACTGTGTTGTTCCTTTATTATGTCTCGAAGTTTCATTTTTAGACCTCTAACATCCTCCTCAAGTTTACTAATATATCTACACTTTGAGCATATAGTGCTTATTTCAAGTGGGGTTTCTGACACAGTATACATGTAACATGACACACATGACACACACGTACATGCTCAATCTCCCTCCAAAGTTCTAATACATTCATCCATGTTATAGGTATTATCAGTATTATAATTTATCACAGACTGACAGGTTTTATTATAAATTACTCACATAAGTTCTCACTGGACTCACACAGACACCTTTAGACACACAGCACATGTCTTGGCATGCATCTTAGCACAAGGCAAATGTACGCTCACCCTACTCATGCTCACCCCACTTGCACGGGGTTTGTTCTTATCCCTACGGGACCCGGAAGTCTCTGTGGTCATGTGGCACTAGCCCTGGCTAATTTGTAAGGTGCAGTAAAATTGAAATCCCCTATAATAGGTGATCTTGCTTGCTAGTAGCTCCTAGTGCATTAAATGGTACCCTTGACTGTTACAAAGCTATATTTATTCTGAAAAGAACACAGTTCCCACATGCTGAAGGACAGGAAGTCAATAGTTCACAGATGGCATAAAGAACTACAACTCCCACTGACCCCTAATAATCACCTCAGCCTTTGGTTATAGCAACGAATATGTCAGTAGCTAAACACAGCATAGAAACACCACCATTGTCCTCACTGTCTCGCCAAGACTGGTCACACAGCATAGGCACAATCAAACAGTGTTTGCACTCCAAGGGACTCATTCTTATCCCTTCAGGACCCAGACATCTCCATTGTCATGTGGTATTAGTCCTGGCTAGTTTGTAAGGTGTAGTAAAATTAAAATCCCCTATAATAGGTGATCTTGCTTGCTAGTAGCTCCTAAAATAAACAAAAATTATATCTACCTCTGCTGTATTAACTTATTACCTAGTAAGTGTTAACATTAATCAGATAATGTTTAAAATTCACAATAGCACTTACTTTTTATATTCAAAAGACAGAAGCTGACAAGGTCAGTAAAGCCAACAGATGAAAGTAGATAAAGCAATCATGGTGGGAGCATAAGATATTGCAGAAGGTTCTACTAGGACTGACTGAAAGCTGTTGATGAAAAAGAAAAAGAAAAAAGAACTATGTGCTCAAATTGCCTAGAAAGCCTTCAGTCTGTAGCTTGTACTGGGTAATGACAGCTCTAACCAAGAACACCAACGCATGTGCTTTTAAGGCACAGGGTGGTCATCTGAGTGTGGAATTCAAAGGTTTAAATAAAATAGAATCTTTTAAAACAAAATATGGAGTATAGATTTTTAAAAGAAGTGTTTAAAATGTCTCTTTGATATGAAATTATAGCGGGACCGGATAACTGCATGTGCCCAAAACAAAACAACTACACTTATGGCAGTCCACAAAAAGTACAGCACGTAACAGTCTTGAAAGAATTTACAAAAATGAATAATGAATAATAAATCAGCTTCCCTGTGAGCCTGAAATTGAAAAAAAATAACTAAACAAATTAGAGACAAGACCAGAATGATCAGGGATCCCCAGAGAGTGAAGAAGTCATTTGTTCCTATGACTTCAGCAAAGATTAATATAAGTGTAGCCAAGGGCAAAAGAATGCTGTTACATATATTTTGATAACACTGACATGGGCATCAATACAAAATCCCAGATTGCTTTTCGAAATATAAGGTGCTTATTGCTAATGTATTAAGGTTCTGTGTATAAAATGCAGCTGTATAATGTAGCTTCTGAAATTTTGGTGATACAAACTCAAAAAACACACTGTCACAGTGAAAGCACTTGGATCTCAGGATCCTGGTAATCTCTCCTGGATTCACTACTGTGTGGCTCCTCAGTTCCTCAATTCAGCATTCTCTTCCATTGCCCAAGACATAATGTTCTGTATTGCACAGAATGCTCTATAATTTTCTGTGCCCAGCCTCCACCAGGGAGGAAGGGAACGAGGAGTCAGATCAGCTAATACAGTTATAAAAAAGAGAAACCCAAGTAAGCCAGCAGAATATTAAATAAAAGAAAAAGAAAATAAATTATACTGTCTGTAAACACTTGGTCAGGTGTAAATGGTATTCTGTTACAGCAACTAGCTTCACAGCTTTGCTGTCTAGAGCAGTCTGGCTGGTTCTGCATGGTTCATTCAGCCCATCTGAGGGGCCATGTTTCCTCCATCCACAGCTCCGGTTCCACCACTGCCTGGTAGCCTTCCTCCTGAATGGAAAAGAGCACACCTTCACAGTACTGAGCTCCAAGTGGCCACACGACATGGTCTGGAAAGATTTAAGAAGACACAGGCAATTGATGTTAAGCTGTTATAAAACCAAATGTACCTGTCTCAAATCCTGCTACTGCTGCTACTCCTCAACAGTTAGCAAGTGTTGCAGCTATATCTTGATCCAACCATTTAAAAATAATGAGACGGTGATCTGACATCAGGGGAAGGGGATGGGACCACTAGATTACCAGGGAAATGATTTTTTGATAATAAAAAGGATCCTTTTTCATTACTTGTGATATGAAAAAGAATATTTTTTCTATTATGAGTCACAAAAAAAGATTTATAATGTGAAAAAAAAATAAAAGGCGTTTGTCTAACAGTTAATTGCAGAATCCAGCTCAGGGGGTCCCAATAAGCAAGCTACATGTGTAAGTTTCAAATAAACATGTCATTGTTTAAAGTTATTTCATTTTGTTTGCATTGTTAACTGTAAGACAAAATGGTGGCCGCATGAAAATGGATTTCTCATTTGTGAGAAAGGATTACTCATTTGTGAAAAGGAGTACTCATTTGCGATAAAGGATCCTTTTTCCAGTGGGATGTCTAACAGCTCCCATTGAAAATATTGGGACATTTTAAAATTTAATGACTTTGGAACTGATTAATATTTTTGCACCAAACCTTCAAAGTGCACATCTGTTACCCAATACCATTCTACTCTACAAATTTCAGATCAAAATCCCAAGCCTTTTTTGTGCAGCAGCATGACAAAGAATTTGACAAAACATGGTAATTAAAAAAAATTCCCACACTCTGTATCTCCACAACCACACATCTGACTGTAAAAACACTTGCCACATCAAGAGATCTTTGGTTCCAGATGGTTCATGCAAAATGTCAGGTGACTCGCTTGAACAGTTGCAAAGTTATTAAAGTGCAAAATCTTGAGTTTACCATAGAAGTAACCTTCGAACCCTAACTATAGGGTGCGACTGTTATTTATGTATATAAAACACACACCTCTGCACACCAACAGGCATTGGGGCATGCCATTGGATCATCAGGTGCAACTCACACCCCATTCTACAAATAAACAACCTTACACACTACAGTGCAGGACAATGGGGTGAGAATTAGGCCTGATGACCCCATGGCAAACTCCAATGCCTGTTGGTGTGTGGAGGGTAGGGGGATGGGGTGGGGTGGGGTGATGGAGTGGGAACCGTGGGGATGGGTTGTTAGGGTTGAAAACCCTAACCCCTCATTTCTCTGCTTTTGTTGCTATGGTAGTCACCCTAACTGATGCATTAACAAAGTTTTTGTAGCTAATTTCCTTATATTTTGAGCATGATACTATCCTCATTTTACTTTGGGAACAGAGGTTCCTTTGGACCTTGCACTCCCATCCTTCTATCCTGATAGGCACAGCAGTATCCATATATCACAGTGGGAGTGCAGGGTCCTTCAGACCCTGAGCTCCCACCCCTTCATCCAGATAGTATAACAGTATCCACATGTTACGGTGGGAGCACAGAGTCCTTCAGACCCTGTGCTCCCATCCCTCTATTGAGATAGTACAACAGTGTCCATATCTCATGGCGGGAGTACAGGGTCCTTTGGACCCTGCACTCCCATCCCTCCATTAAGATAACAAAACAGTATCCATATGTCACAGTGGGAGCGCAGGGTCTGGGTGGGAGTGCAGAGTCCTTCAAACCCTGTGCTCCCACCCCTCCATCAAGATAGCACAACAGTATCCATATGTCACAGTGGGGTGCGGGACCAGGACCCTGCACTCCCATCCCTCCATCTTGTCACAGTTGTAGTACAGGGTCCTTTGGACCCTGTGCTCCAATCCCTCCACAGATGCACATATGTATGTAGCTGTGGAAACACAGTGATCTGTGGCCCCTGTGCTTCCACACATAAAGTTATGAGCAGGCATAGCGAAATTGCAACAAATAGTCATAACCGTGACATCTTAAAAATGTTTCACCTCAAATGCTCACCATAACCTTCTTATCACCTCACCACATGTACCCAGTACAGAAAAGTTTAAAATCCCTTTCAAAATGTAATTCCGCGCAACTGTATCATCGTTTTGCAACACAGGTACAAGAAAACATTTTTGTCAGGATATTAAAAATTATAGCTGTACTATTCATGAGATGGTGTGGAAAAATGTTAATGTTAATCTGTAGTGAAAACATGAAACATTGGAGATGTTACGAGCATGTGTAGAAACTGTGCAATGCACACTAGTAAAGTGGTCATTTTTTGGAAATTTTTCACCAAATTTTAGACATCAACTTTTTGGTACCCACCCTCATGAACAGTGCAACTGTAATTTTGTTAATCCATCCCAGAAGTTGATTTCGCACAGCAACTGTGCCATTCTGTGCCACAGGTGAGAAAACATGTTCTGGGCAGGATGTGAAAAATGACAGCTGTACTGCTCATAAGAAGGTGTGCCAAAATGGCAATGTTGAAAATCCGGAGTGAAAATATAAAAAAACTGGCAAAGTTACAAGCGTGCATACAAACTGCACAACACATACTTGTAACACAGTCATTTTTAGGAATTTGTTCACCAAATTTGCAGCATGGGCTTTTTGGGATCCCACCTCATGAACAGTGGCACTGTCATTTCATTAATTCATCCTGAAAGGTGATTCTGTGCAGCTACCGTGAAATCACCCTTTGGGACTGAGAAACAAAATGACAGTGGGGTCCCAAGAACCCCATGTTGAAAATATGGGGCTAAAATTGACTGAGATATCAGCATAAGTTGAACCCCCATTGACTCCCATTATACAGCTTACCTTGATTCCTCAGATCACAGTTAGGCTTTGAAGAGTGCAGACGTGTCCCCTGTCCAGAGAAGACTGCTGCTCCTGACCTCTGTAGGTAAGTATGGGGTAAGGGGGGTAAGTGGAGGTGGGTGTGCAGAGGGAGGGTGAGGATGAGGTGGAGGAGTGGGGAGATGATGAGGGACCACTTTCTTTTCTGCAGGTGAAAACAAACAAAAAAAGATGTCAGGGCACATTTTTCTTTAGTTACAGGTAAATCTGTAAAAAAAAAAATCTGGGCACACTAGGGTGGGATCCTAGTGTGCCACATGAGTTCAGAGGGGAATCATGATGCTGATAGGGGGATTAGGCACCCCTTTCAGCAATAAAAGTGAGCTTGGGGCATTCGATACTGGGAGTGGGCATCCCAGTATTGGAAGTTTAACAAAAAACATTTATCTCGGCACACTGGGGTGGGCCTCCAGTGTGCCACTATAGTGGGGGGGGGGATAGACACTGACACAGGGATTGGGCAACCCAGTGTCAGTGTGAAAAATAGGAATTGGTGAGGGGGGCATAATAGTTTGATGCAGGATCCTGCATTGAAATTATTGCAAGATTGAACAGTATCCATATGTCACAGTGGAAGCGCAGGGTCCGCTCCCATCTGTCCATCAAGATAGTACAATTTTGTACTCTCTTTCTATTACATAAACATCATTTGTTATTAAGAAATATCAGTAACAGTCATACCAATAAAACAAATTGGAAGAAATGAGCTAAAAAACATGAATTTTGCAGGTGTTCAAATTAGGAAAGAAAGTGTAACTCACTAGATTTGAACCCGGGATGTTTCAAACTGCAGCTCTGTGCACTTTTCACCACACCACTGCAGCACTGTCATTGATTTCTGCATTTCTATGTATTAGTATCTGTCACTGTGGAAGCAGAGAAATGTTCAAAATAAACAGAATGGTTTCAAAAGCAGACAGGACAATTTCATAAGCAACACCACATCTTTGGAAAACATGTGAAAATTGAAGAAAATGGTCAAAAAAACACCTTTTTTTCAAAAACAACACAAAAATGTTTGAAAACGCTCCCTCACTTATGCAAACGGAACATTTTCATTTCCGTAAACAGTACTTGATAACATGCAAAAATTGGAGAAAATGGTTGAAAAAGCACCTTTTTTTCCAAAAACAACACGAAAATGTTCGAAAACGCTCCCTCACTTCTGAAAATGGGGCACTTCCATTTCCACAAACAGTACTTCATTTTCAGAAAAGAATGTCCCATTTTCACAAAAAATGCCCCATTTTCAGAGCATTGTGTGTAGTTTGGAGGCCATACCTGAAGCGTGATATCAGACTACTGGAGGGGGTGCAGAGGAAGGCAACAAAGATATGTAGAATGGAGGGGAGAGACTATGAGAGCGGGCTGGCAGACCTGAATATGTACTGTACACCCTGGAGGATAGAAGGGACAGAGGGACATGATAGAGACATTCAAGTATCTGAGGGGAATCAGTAAGGATGGGACAGATGGGGTCTTTAAATTAAGCAGAAGGAGGGGGAGGGGCACCATGGGGAAATGGGCTAAGAATAGAGGGAGGAAGTTTCAGGAGGGAAATGAGGAGACACTATTTCATGCAGAGGGCGGTAGCAAAATGGAATGCACTACCAGAATGGGTGGTATCATGTAAATCTATGAATAGCTTTAAAAGGGCATGGGAACAGGGGAGAGTGAGGGTGGGGAAGGGGGTGTGGCAGTGGGATGACAAAGAGGTGGGAATGGGGCAGCTGCAAACTTGGGGCACTAGCTGCACACTCAAGCAGACTTAGATAGACCATGTGGTCTGTTTCTGCTGGCACATTTGTATGTTTGTATGTTCAAACGAAAATGCCCCATTTTCATAAAAAATGTCCCATTTTCAAACACAAATGCTGCATTTTCACAACTAATGTCCCATTTTTCAACAAAATGCCTTATTTTCACAAACAATGCTCAATTTTCTAACAAAGATGACCCATTTTCAAAAAAGAATGTCCCATTTTTAAACAAAAATGCCCCATATTTTTAGAAATTGACCCATTTTAAAAAAATATCCCATTTTCACAAAAATCCCCTATTTTCAAACAAAAATGCCCAATTTTTGCAAAGAAATGCCCAATTTTTAAGCAAAAATGTCCCATTTTTTGAAAAAATGCATCATTTCTGAACAAAAAAAGCCAGATTTTTGAGAAAAAAGCCAATTTTTGATAAACATTCCATTTTTGTGCTGAACACAACTTTTCCATAGGAAATAATGGGAAATTAAAAGTTTAATAACTTATAAACAGATTAATTAAGCAATAAGGCATGACTGGGGTTATGTTAATGGTCTGTTAATCACCCTCTAGGGGTGTAATGTGGCATGAGGCATAGCCAAGTGCTACATGCCCCTAGAGGATGATTAATTGACCATTAACATAACCCCTGGGAGTGCCTTATTGCTATTATAATAAAAATGTTTTTTAAATAGTGTTAAACCTTGTTGAGCATTTGATTAGGCTGTACATGTATGTTAATCAAAGATTAACATAAGGCTGATAGAATGTTTACAACCAATCAGAAAGCTCTATTTCTCAGACCCTTTTTACAATATTTGTTCACCAAACCTTCAAAAGACACATCTGTGACCCAAATCCTTTATACTCTAAAAATTTCAGCCCACAACAGAAAGCTATTTCTGAGATCCAGGATGATCAAAAAATTTCAAAAAATCCCGATTTTTCTGTTTTGTCAACACTTTATATCTCAGAAACCACTCAGTGGATTCCCACCAAATTTGGCAGGCCAAGAGAAGTACCCATAGAGATTATGCATGCCACATTTCATGCACATCTGTTGAACTTCCCCAAAGTTATTAACCTTCACATTTTTAACTTTAACATAGAAGTGCGCTTTCACACTAACAATACTGTAGCGATCGTGCCAGTATTATATATATATATATATATATATATATATCCATCTATATATATTATAGTTGCACAGTCGCACTACTATATTTAGGGTTGAGATGTCACTTCTATGTTAAAGACAAAATGTTGCGTGTTAATAACGTTGGACCCATTCAACAGATTTGCCTGAAATTTGGTATGCGTAGTGGAGCATGGTAGATCTCTTGATTTGCTAAATGTCATTTCAGTTGGACTTACTGTCTTTGTACACCAAAATGCTGAAAAATGCAAAACTGTCCATTTTTGGAGGCAGTTTTTGGAATATTGTCCATGGTGCTGCATGGCCGTTGTGTGGTGTGCCACTCTGCAACATGGCTTGTTTGAAAGAGTTTCACTGGCTGAAGATGACACTTTTTGCTTGGTGAAAAAATATTGAGGTATTCAACAGTTATAGCACTTTTAGGTTCCCATTATAAGTCAATGGGGAAAATTTATATGGTTATTTTGCGAACAAGGAATGGGGTTTTGGCCATCTGGTCCCTCCTCATGATCAAAGAATTTACAGGCTCACAAACAAACATTCTTTGATCCCGAGGGAGGGACTAGATGGCCAGACTTGGAGGGACCAGATATCCCAACCTTAACAACTTTTAAAATTAAATATCTCAGAAATAGTTTAGTCTTTTAACTTGAAATTTGGAGGGTGTTGACAGGATGTCCTGTAGATGTGCATTGTGGTGATTAGGTGTCAGAAAATACATTCTTTGCAGAGATATGGTGTGGCACGGTTTACGTTTTGCAGACAGCATTTTGCATTGTGGTAGTGGCTTGAAATTTATAGGGTAGCTAGCCTTACTGCCATGGACATACTTTTCAGACATCAGGTGTGTAAAATGTAAACAGGTACAGAATTCTGTCACTCTGACCAATGAAAATCTCAAACTTTAAAATGTTATATCTCTGACACAGTCTGGTCTTTTAAAAATGAAATTTGCAGGGTGTTGAGGGGATGTCCTGTACATGTGAATTATGGTATTTAACTGTTGGAAAATTAAGTTGCTGCAGAGATATTGTGTGATGCACTTTACATTTTGCATATAGCATTTTGCTTTGTGGTAGGCACTTTTAATGTTAAACCTCACATTTTGCATGTTAGTAACATTGCAACCATTCAACGGACTTACACAAAATTTGGAATGCACAGTCTGGTGTGTAGATCTCTTGATTTGCTAAATTGCATTTCAGTCAGACATAGGGTTTTTTGCTCAGTGAAGTGCCAAAAAATGCATTTTTCACCACTTTTGCACATTTTTTGTCTGTGGTGCTGTGCAGACACTGTGTGGGCTATTGGTCTTAATCTTAGCACATGGAAAGAGCTTGAGCCAAGGAACATGCCGCTTTTTCTTTGGTGAAAAAATATTGATTTGTTCAAAAGTTATTCCAATTTGAAATTCCCATTATATCCTATGGGAAAATGTATATGTATTTTTGCCATCTTATTTTCACTTTGCAGTCAGAAAAAATTCAAATATCTCCACCCGGGGGGACTTCTTAAGTGAAACTATTGTGGGTTTTGCTCAGGGGTCTTCCCTCTATCAAGCCATGCATGTGGTTTCTTTCAAAATGGTCAAAAAATAGAGTTTTTAATTTTTTACTCTTTGATCTCAGCTTGTTAAAGATGTTTGACCACGAGCATGCAAATTCTTTGATTGCTAGATTCTTTGACCGCGATCTTTGATTACAAGGGTGTGACTAGATGGCCACTTGAAAAAAATAAATTTTCTCAGCTCAGGGGTGCCTTATTAAGCTAAATGAGGGTGTGTTTTGCACAGGGGGCTTCGTTCTTTCGAGGCATGGCTGTGGTTACATGTATTTCTGCCTAAAAATTCACTTTTAACATTTTTTTATTGTTTGATCACTACTCTGCAAATTGTTTGACTGCAAGATTCTTTGACCATGATCTTTGATCGTGAGGGCGTGACTAGATGATTTTCTCAGCACAAGGTTCACTTCTAAAGGCACACTATGGTGGGATCTGCTCAGGGGCTTTCATTCTGTCGAGTCATGGCTGTGGTTTCATGTCTTTTACTCTAAAAATTGAGTTTTAGCATTTTTTATTCTTTGATCATGAGCCTGAAAATTCCTTGATTGTGAGATTCTTTGATTGCAATCTGTGATCGCAAGGGAGGGACTAGATGGCCAGATTTCGAGGGACCAGAGTGCACAATTCTAATAATTTTTCAAATTGAATATCTTGGAAACAGTTTGGTCTTTTAACTTGAAATTTGTAGGGTGTTGACAGCATGTCCTGCAGATGCGAATTATAGTCTTTAGGTGTTGGACAATAAATATTTTGTGGCAATATCGCGTGCCACATTTTAGGTTTTGTGGACAGAGTTTTCCATGGTGGTAGTGGCTTGAAATTACTAGAGTAGCTAGCCTTACTGCCATGGATGTATTTTTCAGTTGTTAGGTTTGTAGAATGTTAATAGGTGTGGAATTCTGCCAGTGTGATGAATGAATATCTGAAATTTTCACATTTTATATCTCAGAAACAGTTTGGCCTTTTACATTGAAATTTAGAGTGTGTTGAGGGGATGTGCTGTCCATGTGAATTATGGTGTTTATGTGTTGGAAAATTAATTTGCTGCAACCATATTGTGTGACACACTTTATGTTTTGCATATGGCGTTTTGCATTGTGGTACTGGCTTCACATTTATAGGATGTCTAGTGCTACTGCCATGAAGGAAATTTGTAGTGGTTAGGTGTCTGACATGTAAACAGGTGTTGAGTTATGCCACTCTGATGACTGACACTGCTTTTTTCCAGGGTGGTGAGCCCAACGCTACCACCCATATGCGCTGTCAGCAATACATATGATATTCAGTACTTGTATTCTTATGTTAGGCAGGAATTTTCAAGTTGGTGGGAGCATGGGGCCTGAAGGGCCCACACTCCCACCAATTTGTGCAACGTTCTACTTTTCTATTCTTTCTCAAGAAGTAAGGAAATTCTATGCAAAAAGCTTTGTTAATGCATCATTTAGGGTTAAAACACAAAAAGTCAGGAAATGAGACCTTCAGGGTTGCCCCATCCCCATGGACCCGCCCATCATCCTGGAGATTGACAGCTGATGGGGTGTGTCATTGGTGTTGTGAGGCCTGAATGTCACCCCATTCTTCTTTACTGTGGCTAGTGAATATGATTACAGATGGAATGGGGTGACATTTAGACCTCATAACCCCAATGACACACCCTGTCAGCAGTCAATCTCGGGATGATGATTGGGTCCATGAGGGGGGGATGGGGCAACCCTAAAGGTCTCATTTCCTGACTTTTTGTGCTTTAACCCTAAATGATGCATTAATTAAGTTTTTTGCTGTTACCGTTACCATTTCCATTTACAATTGCGGTACCGTGACCGTGCGCATTACAGTTTGAGTTTCTGTATGCGCTTGCATTTGCATTTCTGTTTCTGCTTTCTTTGGCATTATTGTTGCTGTTACAGTTATTATTTGCATTTACAATAGTGGTTCTGTGACCGTGCGCATCACGGTTTGTGTTTCTGTTTTCTTTGGCATTATTGTTGCTGTTACCATTATCATTTGTGTTTACAATTGCTGTACCGTGACTGTGCCTGTTTCGGTTTGTGTTTCCGAATGTGCCTGTGTTTGTGTTTCCATTTCTGTTTCCTTTGGTGTTATTTTTGCTGTTACCATTACCATTTGCATTTCCAGCTGCGGTACTGTGACCATGCACATTACCAGTTGCGTTCCATACACGCTTGCATTTGCATCTCCGTTTCCATCACTGCTCGCTTTGGCGTCACTTTGTGCTTGCGTTTCTATTACTGTTTGCGTTACCATTTACATTTGAGTCACCATGTGCATAACTGTTTGTACTTGTGTTTGTGTTGCACTTACCATTACTATGTCACAAAAAAATAACATGGTGGTAGTGTGGGGCCCGAAGGTCCCGCACTCCCACCACCACCACATTACATTCACTATTTATAGTCCTCATTCTCAAAAAGAAGGGAAATTCATGGCAAAAAAACTCTGTTTAATGCATCAGTTATGGTTGTTCCACAGCAACAAGAGTGAGGAAATTTGATGTTCAGGTTGAAAGCCCCCCCTTGTACCCCCCACTCGGCCTCCCCAACCGGTATCGGGGTGTGCGTTGGGGTCATCAGTCCTAACTCTTACTCCATTCTCCTATACTTCACCACCTCAGCTTGTTTACACATGGAATGGGGTGAGAGTTAGGGCCGATGACTCCAACACACACCCCGATGCTGGTTGGGGGGTGAAGAGAGGGGGTGCAACAAACTCTATTAATACATTAGTTAGGGCTTCTATTATGGCAACTAAAGTCAGGAACTTCAATGCTAGGGTTACCAGCCCTACCACCACACCCCACCCTCCCATTCTCCACGCACCAACAGGTGTTGTGGTGTGTCTTGGTGTCATCAGCCTTAACTCTCATCCCATTTCATGTGTAAACAAGCTGACACGGTACAGTATAGGAGAATGGGGCAAGTATTAGGCCCGACTACCCCAAGGCACACCCCAGTGCCTGTTGGTGTGTGGAGGATGGGAGGGTAATACATTAATGGAGTTTTTTTACAAATAATTTTCCTTCTTTTTAAGATAGTATAATAGTATCTTTATTTTAATGTGAAGTAGGTCTCCAGACCCTGACACTTAAATCCCGATGTAGAAGTGCATATGTATGTAGGCATGGAAGCTCAGGGCCCTCTGGACCCTGCGCTTCCATGTATCAAACAATTGTGACCAAATTGTCAGCATAGCCATATTATTACCCCACCTCATGTACCCAATACAGAGTAATTGTGAAATACAATGCAAAATGCAATTATGTGCAACTGCAACACCATTCTGTGCCACAGGTGTGAAAACACATGTTGGCAGGATGTTGGAAATAACAGATGTGCCATTCATGAGGTGGTGTGAAAAAATGGCTATGTTGAAAATTTGGTGGCAAAATATGTAAAAGTACCAAAGTTATGAACGTGCATAGAATTAATTTCAACGGACGCATGCAACTCTGGCATTTTGAGGAATTGTTGCACCAAATTTTCAACATGGCCTTTTGGGGAATTCTCCTCATGAACAGTGGCACTGTCATTATGTTAATTGGCCCTGAAAAGTGATTTCACACAACATACATATCATTCTGTGCCACAGTAGCGAACACATATCAGGCAGGATGTGAAACATGACAGCTATACTATTCATGAAGTGGTGTGTAAAAATGACAATGTTGACAATTTGGAGTTAAAATATTGTAAATTATCACAGTTGTGCACTTGTGTAGAAACTGTGCAACACACGCTCATAATTTTGGGGAATTTTTTCACCAAATGTTCATCATGGGCATTTTGGGACCTCACCTCATGAACACTGGCACTGTCATTGTCCCAGATTCCCCCTTTTTCCTCACAAAAGACAAACCATTTGTATGTTGTTGTGCTCAGACTGGCAATACATTTATTATATCAATAATTCCATTTACAATCCCATCATCATTTATATAGCCTTTGTCACAATTGTATTTTTATTGCATCCACATATCACTTTTTCTCATTCCTGTTTCTTCCTCTTCTTGCTCCCCCAGGTGAAAACCTGGGTGCCTTCTTCTTCTCTTTTCAGGTAGGTAATGGTGAGAACTGAGACCACTTTTCCTCCTTCAGCTTATTCTTCCTCTCATCATATTCTTTTTCCTCCCCTCCTCCCCCCCACTTTCCCCTTCCTCTCTGCCATCCACCTTTGGCAGCCATTACCCGCACTACCAAACCAATTTTGTCATCCACCTTTGACAGACCCGCCTTCCTCATTTGTTCTTTTCCTTTGTGCTCTACTCGCTTTTATGGGTGGGCAGGAGGGAACAAAACTTCAGCAAAAGTGGCAGAACCACCACTGTGCTGCTTCTTATGAACCTCCTTTAGCCTCTCCCCTTCCTGTTGCCTGCCTATTGTTCTGTCTTCCCCTGTCCCTCCCTTTACCTTCCCCCCTCCCTCTCTGAGCACAACATCTTCAGGTAAAGAGAAGGGGTGCACCAGGACAACTTGGTCTGCCCCTTAAAGGGCAAACTCCATGGTCCTGGATTCCCCCCCTTATCCCTCACAAAAGACAAACCATTTGTATGTTGTTGTGCTCAGACTGTCAATACATTTATTATATCAATAATTCCATTTACAATCCCATCATCATTTATATAGTCTTTGTCACAATTGTATTTTTATTGCATCCATATATCACTTTTTCTCATTCCTGTTTCTTCCTCTTCTTGCTCCCCCAGGTGAAAACCTGGGTGCCTTCTTCTTCTCTTTTCAGGTAGGTAATGGTGAGAACTGAGACCACTTTTCCTCCTTCAGCTTATTCTTCCTCTCATCATATTCTTTTTTCCTCCCCCCCTCCTCCCCCACTTTCCCCTTCCTCTCTGCCATCCACCTTTGGCAGCCATTACCCGCACTACCAAACCAATTTTGTCATCCACCTTTGACAGACCCGCCTTCCTCATTTGTTCTTTTCCTTTGTGCTCTACTCGCTTTTATGGGTGGGCAGGAGGGAACAAAACTTCAGCAAAAGTGGCAGAACCACCGCTGTGCTGCTTCTTATGAACCTCCTTTAGCCTCTCCCCTTCCTGTTGCCTGCCTATTGTTCTGTCTTCCCCTGTCCCTCCCTTTACCTTCCCCCTCCCTCTCTGAGCACACCATCTTCAGGTAAAGAGAAGGGGTGCACCAGGACAACTTGGTCTGCCCCTTAAAGGGCAAACTCCATGGTCCTGGATTCCCCCCCTTATCCCTCACAAAAGATAAACCATTTGTATGTTGTTGTGCTCAGACTGGCAATAAATTTATTATATCAATAATTCCATTTACAATCCCATCATCATTTATATAGTCTTTGTCACAATTGTATTTTTATTGCATCCATATATCACTTTTTCTCATTCCTCTTTCTTCCTCTTCTTGCTCCCACAGGTGAAAACCTGGGTGCCTTCTTTCTTCTCTTTTCTGGTAGGTAACTGTGAGAACCAAGACCACTTTTCCTCCTTCAGTTTATTCTTCCTCTCATCATATTCTTTTTTCCTTCCCCCTCCCCCATTCCTTCCCTTTTTTCCCCATTAGCCAGTCTCTAGCTTGGTTTGGATGACTGGCTTTCCCCCATTTAAGGGTCTTCCTCACCCTCCCCTAGGTTACATCCCCCCCTTATTTTATTTTCCTGCTTGTCTCCTCCATGCTTCTATGAAACCCATCATTTTTGTATTAAACATATTGATAGTTAAGTCTGAGAGATGTACTCCACCTGACCTGTAAAACTCTTCTACCCATTCCTCCACACCTCGCAGTATTACGTGCCCCCCATCTTTCTTATCAGGGTTCCCACCCTCTTGTTCATCTTCCTGCTGGCCCTGTCTAAGACTACATGACTGTGTTCATGTCTCCATGCCCTCCTTGGAATCATATCTCACCAAACAAGGCTTACTCCTGGCCACCATTGCTGTATTTTTTCTAAATCCCTTTTTACCTGCATATATGTGTCCACCCATGGTTTTCCCCCAATATCATTACCCCCTAGGTGCAAGACGATTAAATCTGGAATGGGTTGCCTCTCCTTCATCTCTCTCAGGGTAGGAAGCAGCTGTGCCCATCTCATCCCTCAGATGCCACATCAAACCAACCTATATTTTCTCACATCCTGGTACAACTGCTTTCCCACAGGCTTTCTCTCCGCTCTCTTTTCTGCCCAATAAACTTAGGAGTGACTGCAGATCCATACTTCCATGATCCTCCCTCTACCTATAGGATTTAAGCAGAATATATCTCTTAATAACACATTCTTAGCTCCTCTTCATTGCCCCCTTTTTCTTGGCCTCCCCCCCACTCCCACCCTTTTGTGGTTCTGTACCTGAAAAACAAACACAGATGACATGTTAGTCTCCATACTGCAGTGCCTGAATGTTCCTCTTGTAACTGGCAGACTGCCAGAGCCCCTTTTCCAACATATTAGTCACCATCTCTCCTGCAGCTGCCCACTGTGTTGCAGCCCCTATTCAAAAAGAAAATGTGAGGAATAATTGCTTGGGTCCTCACCCAAGAATTACATGCCTTTCTTGAGCATGGCCATGATCTGATAACTGGTGACCTTTTTTTGCTGTCCCCATGCACAAATATTCTCCCTGTTTTATACCCGTGCTCTGTGGTGTAAGCCCACAAAGCCTTACCGGGCACACTATGTCATCCTTGTGGGATTTCAGGGTTACAGTACAACCTTTTCCCCCTTGATCTGTTTTTGATTTCTTAATTATGATATGTATCTCCTTCATCCCCCAGTTTATATCTTCCCACTCCAACCCCCCCTTCATCCTCTTTCCTGCCATGTCCCACAGCCTCACTACTCTCAGGACCCCTGCAAACTTTACTAGATACATTGTGTGAAATAACTGCTTCGTCTTTCGATCTGCAAATTGCCAGTAGTAACCCTTTTAATTTTGCAAGTCAACGCTCCCCTAGTGGTCACCTACTATCCGTGGGTCTTTGTTTCAACCTTCCCCCATCCCTGTATCATTCTCCTGATCAACACTGATTTTGTTGGGTCCTTCCATTTCTTCAGGCTACAAATTAAGCTAATCTCCGCTGGATATACTCCCATCATGTTGTGCACCTTTCCTCTCTCCCATTGATCTTCTGTGAACTTCCTTAACTGTTCCTCCATGAGTGACCCACTTACCTCCATGTGGTGTGTTGTCCTGAATGTTTGGAACACCTGGCATGCCTGTTCATAGGCCATCAAAGTCTGTGGTGCCCATGAGCTGCAAAATAGTAGTTCTGCTCCTTCTTGCCAACATCTCAGATGTTCATTGGTAGAGGTGTTTTCCAATCCTCTGCTGTTGGTGCCAGCATCCAGAAATGGTTCAGCTGCAAATGGGAAAGGCTGTCAGCTAGGATCTTTTTTATCCCTTCTATGTGTTTGGCCCTGAATGACATGTTCAATTGCAGGGCCCTTAACACCAATTGTCTCAAAACCCGCATAACCATTTCTGGTCTGGCTCCCCTGTTGTTTAAAACTTCCACCACTGCCTTGTTATCACACCAAAAGGTAACCTTATGATTCCACAGCTCTTCTCCCCACACAAGGGTGCAGGCCCAAATGGGCATGATCTCTAATAATGTGATATTTTTTATTTTCCCCATCCCTCAACCAATTTGTAAGCCATGGTTCTGTGAACCATCTTCCCTTTAAATAGCCCCCATACCTAAACCCCCTGCTGCACCTGTGTAGAGGTCCAGATGCGTGTTGTACACCCAGTCTTCTTGCCAAAAGGAACAGCCATTATAGGTGCTGAGAAACTCTTCCCAAACCCTGAAGTCTTCTTTAACTCCTTTTGTGATGTCTACCCAGTGGTGTGGTCTGGTTACTCCCACTGTGGTCCTTGCTAGCCTTTTTGTGAAGGCCTTCCCCATCCCAATTGCTCTGCACGCAAAGTTCAGATGTCCCAAGACCTGTTGCACCTGCTTTAATTGCGCTCTTCTCCTACCTGAATGCACTCTAATCAGCTCCTTTAGCTTCATCACTTTGTTGTCTGGCAACCTAAAGGCTTCACTTGGGGCATCTTTTTTGATGCCTAAGAATTCTAAAACCTTACTGGGCTCTTCTGTTTTATCCAGTGCCAGTGGAACCCCTAATTCTCTGCAAAAATCTTGGAAACTGGCCAACATTTTTTCTGTCTCCCTTCTCCCACTGCCTATTAAAAGGAAATCATCCAGGTAGTGTATGACAGTCTTATATCCGTTTTCTTCCTGAAATATCCACTGAAAACCAGTGCTGAATGCTTCAAATGCAGCACATGCAATGGAGCACCCCATGGGCATTTCTTTGTTGAAATAGTACTGATTCCCAATCTTAAAGCCCAATAAGTCCCAATCTTCCCTTCTAACCAGAAACAATCTGAATGTGGACTCTATATCCGTTTTGGCCATCCAAGCATTAGTAGTCACTCGGATGATCTGCACAGCCTCTTCTAATGTGACATAGCTCACTTTACTATGCTCCTCGCTTATGAAATCATTCACAGAATCCCCCTCTGGAAATGACAGGTGGTGAATCACCCTGTATTCTCCCTGCTGTTTTTTGGGGACCAGCTCCAATGGAGAAATTCTGATATTCTGCAGTGGAGGGGTAGCATACGGCCCTTCTACTCTACCTGCTGCCTTTTCCTTTTCTATTTTCTGTCTTAACATGTCCTCCTTCACTTTTACTGAACCCAAATTGTTCACCTCCCATGCTCACCTTGGGCCTTCACACTTTAATGGGAAACCGGTCTCAAACCCTTTCTTAAGTGACCCCACCACCTCCCTATCTGGATATTTTCTTAGCCACTTTTACCACACTTCTGTCTTAATGGGCATTCTTGCTGCTTGGAACTGATCTCCTGCCCTCTCCCCTTTGTTTCTATTATACCCCCCTCCCTGTCCCTTTCTCGTTCCTTGTGGTTAATAATTCTGGTTCCACCTACCTGTGTGCCATCTGCCTCTCCCCCCTCTATTCCAAGCCTGGTCTCTATATTCTTGCCGTTCCCAAAAAAACTGTTGGCCTGTTCCTTGCCCCCCTGACCCTTGGGTCCCTTGAGCCCATGTCATTCTGCATCTACTCGCTGGGTGTGTTCACCCACATTTTGAGCAGAAATGCTGAATACGGCATTGGGGCCAAGAGCAGAATGCCCTATTGTAACCCCAGCAACACCTATGGGGTGCCCCACCCATTTTCCTGATCTCCCCTTCTGGTGCAGACTGGTTGGCTACATAATCTGTCCACAGATCTAATTGTTTCATGTCCCATCTTACATTCCCATACGTTGCCATCCTTTGCCGGAAGAATTTGTCGTAGTTTATCCATCTCACCCCTCCTTTCGCCTTCGCTTGTCTTATTATCAGGAAATAAATGATCAATGGAATGCCCAGCTCATTTTCTTTCCAGTACTATAGCTGAGTACGTGGTGAAACCTACAAACCACCCATCCCAAGTCTTTCCTTTGATAAATTTCTCCTCCTCTTTCTTGCACAACAAAACCACTGCTGCAACCATTTCACTCTTCCCAAGGTTCTGTGCTTCCTTGTATTTTGCTGCTGCCTCCTGGTTCACTAATGCAAATATGTCCATATGCTCCCCCTTCCATATTTTCTGTTTCATGGCCAGCGGTACTATTCTCATTCCCAGACTTCCTATCTCCCTTGTTCCCTTTCCTGCCTTCTCCAGCCCTTTCTCTTCCCCCTTTTTCGCTGCTGTATCTGACCTAATCTCAGCCAGTGTAGATTCCATCTGACACAACCCCCTGTTCTGAGTGCAGAAATAATTTGACCTATGTATTCTTTTATGCTTTCTCCTACTGCCCCGGATACATTACCTGTGGCCTTGTCAGTTTCTTGCATTCCGCAGTTCTCAGGATGCCCTGTATTGTCCCCCTGTGGTGGCATGGCCAGTTGTACTATTGGCTGTGGAAAAACCATTGTGCTTGGGGGATCTGGTCTGGGTTCCAATTGGGGAACCACCTTCTGGTCTTGGGGAGGTACTGATGGGACTGGGACATGGGGCTGTGGTGGTACTGGGCTAGCTGCTCTGGGAGGTACCACCAGTGGTGGCTGCATCCTGGCGGGACTGCGTGGCCTCCCTGTTGGCCTCTTCCCACCATCCCCTTTTCCCTTCCCTGCTTTCCGCTTTTTCCTGGATCTCCCCAGCTCCCCTCCTTTCACCATCTGTCACATTCTGTTGGCCTTCTCCGTGAGCTCCACTATGGCCTTGTAGGGGTCGTCTTTAGATGGCTTGTTCTTTCTCAGTGCCATTTCCTTTGTATTTGTCTGTGGAAGCTGTAGAGACAATTGACCAAAACCAAGAAAATGTAAAACAATTTTGTTAATCGTCTGCCCAAAATAGCTTTGTATTTTTAGGCCCTCCCCACTTCTAGTTTCTTTATATACTCTTAAGTAATATGTATTTATTTTCATCCTTATTTATTTAATTTATTCTCAGTTTTTTTATTTTTTTTAAATGTTGCCCTTTTTGCTTACCGCCTCCTAAATACCCCCCGGCCCTCGTATGTGTCTCCTTCCAGCACCCTCATTGTTGTTGCACCACCCCTCCTTGCTGGGGTTCATGTACCTGCTACCCCTTGCCTGTGCAACTTCAAACTAAAAACCCCCAGTCTTGCCACCCTATCACATCAGTCCTTTCATACCCCCATCATTGCTTAGTCCCCCCATTGTCATCCCCCCTTCCTTTCTCCTTCTTTTCCTGTTTTGTTTCTTTATCTGTGCTTCCCCTTCCCTTCTGCCCTCTCGTATCCCAGGATTGATGTGGTCCCTGTAGACCTCCCCCAGGTCATGCTGCCCACTTCCTGCCAGGCCTCATGTCATGACGTCAGAAGCCACATCTCCAGTAGGCCATGTGGCCCCTTGTAGAAAAAAGGCCCAGCCAACTGACCATTCTGTGGTTGCTCTTCTCTGGCTCCCACCCCCCCTTTTCTTTCCAGGGGTCCCTGGGTACTAGTCCGCCTGCCCGAGTGGTCCATGATGTCACACACCAGGCTGTGGCCATGAGGCCTCTTACTAGGCCCATCCATTGTCCTGACTCATGTGCTTGCTTCCCCCGACTCATAGGCCATTGTTCTATTTTGGCGCCTCCACCTGGCATGATAAGCTCCCCCCCTAGTACTCTCTGCCCCTTCCTTGTTTCCCCATCCCTGGGCCAAGGACCAACACACACTACAGCAGCTGTTCTGTAGTGCATCCCCCCACCCTCGTTAGGAATTGTCTGCCCATCCTCCAGCGAAATCTACTGCCTTATCTCGGTACATGGGCCTAGGCCCCATCCAGCATGCTCCCATATGCCGTGCAGCCCTTCTCTCAAACCGCTTGCTTTTTGTTTGTTCCCCACTACCTTATCGTTGCTAATGGGTCACAGCCCACGCCAATCAGCATTCAAGCTTTCTCCTTCACATGCTATGTGTTTTAAGCACACCATCTTGCTCTGTAAAAAACCCATCAACGCGATGCAGTGATACCAGGCCGAGGCCCTGCCTGCTCTCTTATCTCCACTCCGTAATTCTTGTGAATTCCACAAACTCTGCAAATTCTGCCCCTAAACCAATGCAACAGCTAAACAACTCTATAAATGAGCAATCCCTAGACCAGGTTTTGTTACGAGTTCCGCTCAGCATATCTTAGCAACTTCTATACCCAGTCCAACGAGATGATGAAACCAAAGCCCAAATGGGCCATCCACATACAGATTTCATTAAAACTGGCATTTCATGTAAATTCTACCCCCAAACCAAGGAAACATTCAACAAAACATTGAAATTGACTTTCAAATAAGACCAACCACATATAGGTTTCGTTAACTTGGTTCTGCAAATCCTAGTCCAAAGAAAACTTTGAAACACGATTTCAATTGACCTAGCCACATAAAGGCTTCATTGGAAAATGCTATTACTATTTATTTTTTTATATATATATATTTTAAAAAAAAAACATAATTCCTGGTTAACCATAGCTGTATTGTCCTTACCTGCTTTATACTAGTGCACAAACCTCTGCTCCAGTTGGTCTGCCAATCTGATGTGCTGCAGTTTTAATGTAGATCAAAACTTCAGCAAAAGTGGCAGAACCACCACTGTGCTGCTCCTTATGAACCTCCTTTAGCCTCTCCCCTTCCTGTTGCCTGCCTATTGTTCTGTCTTCCCCTGTCCCTCCCCTTACCTCCCCCCTGAGCACACCATCTTCAGGTAAAGGGAAGGGGTGCACCAGGACAACTTGGTCTTCCCCTTAGAGGGCAAACTCCATTTTGTTAATTGCTCCTGAAAGGTGATTCTGTGCAGTGACTGCAAAATCACCTTTTAGAACTGAGTAACAAAAAGATGACAGTGCCAGTGCTCATGAGGTGGAGTCCCAAAAACCCCATTTTGAAAATCTGATGCACAAATGTTGAAAAATGCCCACAATATCAATATAAGTTCAAAACACTATAGACAGCCATTATACGGCACTTACCTCGAGTCTTCAATTTGCTCTTCGGCTTTGAAGAGTGCAAGTGTATCCCAGTCCACAGAATATGACAGATGCTGACCTCTGATGGTAAATATTGGGCAACGGGGTGTGGGGTGGTGGGTTGCTCAGTGGGAGGGTTGGGATGGGAGGATGGGGAGATGATGAGGGATCGTTTTCTCTTTAACATGATTTTTTTAAATAAAAAGACATTGGGAACTGTTTTTATTTTTAGGTTTAATTTTAATAAACATTTCAGGACACTGGGTGTGGGCTCCCCAGTGTCTCACAGTGACAGTACTGGTGGTGGCGGAGGGGGGTATGATATAACTGGGGAGACTGGGAGTGGGATTCCCAGTGCCCTGCTTTGGGGGAGTGGTAATTGCTGACATGGGAATAGTGCACCCCATTGTTGGATATGGACAGTTTTCTGTTCGGGACACTGGGAGTAGGCTCTCCAGTATCTCACACTGTTGGGGGTTGTCTAGTGCCAACACAGAGAATAGGTACCCTGATGTCAGCAGAGAAATGTATTTTTTAATCAAAATGACTATTTATGGCTCATGAAGTAGACTCTTACTTTGTATCTCATTATGTGAAGCAAGATCCTACTTCATATTATGTGGCTACAAAGGAAGAATTTGTAAATTAAATAAAAAAATTGTTATTTATTTATTGAAATGTTTCACCAGGAAGGCACACTGAGCAACATGTCACTTGTCTCCTGGTGCAACCTGGGGGGAAGGGGTACAATAGGACTGAAACATTAAACATTAAGTTACAAGATTGACATTAACATACATTTCTAAGGCAGGTGTTACAAGCAGTGGTACAACAGTGTTGAGCACAATAGGTAGAAAGAGTGGTCAATAATAAGTGCTGGGTTAATAAGTAAACAAGTGCTTATGTAAAAGTAAAGAAAAGGGGGGCAGGAAGGCAGGGCAGAGGGGGAAGAGTCATATTCAAGTTACACTCAAGTTACGAGGTCACCATTAACATACAGTTGCAGGGCAGGTGTTACAGTGTTAAAAAAGAGTTGTGTATAATATGTTGAAAAAGTGAATCAACAATAAGTGCTGGGTTAGTAAGTAACAAGTGCTTACATGTAAGAAAAGGATGAAAGGTGAGGGATGGGTGAGGTGGAGGGATGCAGGGGGATGGGAGTAGATTAGGGATACAAGCCCCTGGGGGGTAGTAGAGGGACCCATAGAGAGCATTTAGTGTCCCTTACATTCTGTGAGAGATCAAGGCAGGCCAGTAATTGGGAGCAGTTTGGAGGAAGGGGAGGAGAATTAGAAATTAGTTAGGTGATGGTGGTGGGGGGTAGATTTTATCCAGGGCTTATAGGAGGGAATTACGGAGTGACATGGCAGGAATTGTAAGGGCTTTTTGGAGCAGTAAAGTGCAAAATGCACCAAAGGGGTCCCTATTATCAAGCTACATGTTTTGGTTTCTCCCCAGGTCATCATTTTTGAGGGGTTCCAATTTTGAATAATTCAGGCAAACTGAAAACAAGATGGCAGCCATATGAAAGAGGAATGGTCTCTTACAATGCAGGATTCCTCTTTCATTTCATACAGCTATATTTTAGTACTTACTGAGCATGCTCAGAAATTATTTTTTTAAATTTTTAAATTGCAATAACTTAAAAACGACTTATTATTTTTTTCACCAGACATCTGTGTGGTAGTCCCTTTATGCCCCGAAAATTTCAGACCAAAAAAAGAAAACATCTGGGTTGTAGGCAAGTTCAAAGAAAAATCCCAGCAAAGTCAATGAGAAAAACATATTTTTTCACCTCGTCGGGGTGTGCATTGAGGTCATCGAGCTTAACTCTCACCTCATTTCTCTGTGCCCTGAGCTCTCAACCACCCACCCATAAGTATGTCCTCAGGTTTGCAAAATGGTATCCATACATGGAAGTGTGGGCCCTCTGGACCCTGTGCTCCCACTCACCCATAACTATGTCCTCATGTTTCCAAATATTATCCATTGATGGGATAGCAGACCCTTTTGAAATGAATAATATTGCTTCACAATGCTTCATAAGTCACTTCCCTGACTCAATCTCCATATACCCGGAAAATTTTGGACCAGAAGAACAAACTGTTCAAGCTCTAGAGATGAGAAAGAATTCACAAAAGTTAAGGATTTTCACACTTATATATGCTCTGCAGCTCCACAACCACAAATCCAACTGGAACAAAAATTTTCAGATCCAGAGATCTATTGTACGACAATGTGCATGCCAAATTTCAGGTGAATCAAATGAATGGTTGCAAAGGTATAACAGTACAATATTTTGGCTTTAACATAGAAGGGGCCATGCAACCTTAACTATAATATATATTAATTGCAAAAAGCTTGGTTAATGCATCAGTTAGAATTGATTGTACAGTGACAAAAGTTTGGAAATTTGATTTTAGGGTTCCCACCCCTACCACTCAACCCCCACCCTCCACACACCAACAGGTGTCATCAGGCCCAACTCTCACCCCATTCCATGTTTAAACAATCTGACATTGTACAGTATAGGAGAATGGGTGAGAGTTAGGCTTGACACACCCTATGGCACACCCTGATTCCTGTTGGTGTGTGGAGGGTGGGGGGATGGGGTGATTGGGTGGAAACCCTAACATCGAATTTCCAAAGTTTTGTCACTTTAATATCAACCCTAACTGATGCATTAATGGAGTTTTTTGCAATGAATTTCAATTCTTTTTGAGAAAGTGTAATGTAACTGGTATTTGGCTGTGGAGGCCCCACGTTCCCTTCACATTGCCCATTGTTGCATAATGTTATGCATATGTTGGAGTAAGTACGGAGAAATAATGCAGCCCTAGAGTCATGAAAAGGAACCCTTGTAACACTAGCACTAATTTGGAAATATCTCAGCAACCATAGCAACTATGACAAAAATTCCACTGCAGTTGTAATCATGACTTGGAAACCTCCACTCATGCTGGTCTAGGCTGCTCAAAGTGAAAAATCTGTATCTTGAATTGTTTTCAAGATACTGGCTCCAAAAGTTGCAATGGGTGCTGCAATGTTATCCTATGGGAAAATTCTCAAATTCGGAATGCCCTCACTATGAAACCAGTGTAAATTTTTTCACCAAACCAGCAAAAGGCATGTATGTGCAGCACAGACTTGCCACCCTGCAGATTTCACCAATAAGCCCTAACTGTTTAGTTACAGTGAGGTGAAAAATAAATGGTGTTTTTTTGGTGCGTTAGTGTCACAAAATTTGTGAAAGAAAGGGTACAAAAGTGTGGTAAATTGAAAAAGTGTTGCATCCGTTCTTTCACAATTTGCAACAGTACTGGGGATCCAATGCTGGAATACATATTTCCAAGGGAAGTTAAAAATTCTGATGCTAGCATTGTGTTCCTCAGGCCCTGATTAGGTAAACACAACTGCCAGTGTTTACCTAGGGGCAATCAAATTTGAACTATAGCCATTTGTTTCCACTGCTAACTGAAAACAAGATGGTGGTGGCACAACACTACTGAGGGCATTTACAATATTAAAATGTACTGCTGGCAGTTTTCGAGAGGCACATGTATTTTTTTCCCATTGACTATAATGGGAAAACTTTAAAATTGAATGGATAAATACTTTTTCACCAAATCTTCAAAAGGCACATCAGTGACCCAGACTACATATTCCATGAGAATTATAGACCAAATGGAAAAACTGTTTGGCCTGTAGCCCTGAGCAAAGAAATAGCCCAAAACATGGGTTTTTACATGGTTTTTGGTGTGCCAACCACATATCCAACCAGAACAAAACTTGTCAGATTCAGGGATCTATGGTGCCTGACTGTGCATGCAAAATTTCAGGCAAATCTGTTTTATGGTTGCAAAGTTATTAGAGTGCAAAATATTGGGTTTAACATAGAAGTAGTCGGGCAATCCAAACTACAGGACCACTACCATGGCAATATTATACATATTTTATATATACGTATACCTTAGAGCTGTGCGGAATATAAAATTCCACTCAAAGAATGCCTGTGGAATGACCATTCTGATTCTAGGGAATTTCATGGAATTGTTAAGAAAATTCCATAGAATTTTACCAAAGTTAAAATTTAAATTATTTAGCCATAATTTTAAAAAGCACACATCCAAATAACACCAAATTTCACTTACAAATGTGTACCAAATGTAAGAGTCATAGTTTGAAAGAGGCTAGAGTTATTGGTGGCCATAAATGTAATTAAAGTTAATTTTCAGTTATTTCAAGATAATTTTAAAATTTCATATCCAAATATCTCCACAATGTCAGGACCAAGAGAGACACTTCCAACATTGGTATATGCACATGTTTTAAGTCTCAAGCTTCATTGGGAGTTGAGTTATAGGTAGCCAAACATTTTTGCCAAAATTTTGATTTCTGTAATTTTAGTATAATTCTGATAGTATTCATTGAAATGTTATAAAATTTGACAGATGTACATGATATTACTACATTTGAATATGCACTTAGTTTCAGATTTCTAGCTTCAAATGGGACTGAGTCATAGCCTGCCAAACATACTGCCAATATTTAAATTTCAGTTGTTTTCCTCTAATTTTAAAACAAGATATCCACATTTAACCAGAGCTGAAACATTTAAACTACTATACCACATGGTCATATCTGAAAAAGTTCATATTTGCAGCTTTAAATGGGATTGAATTAAGGGTAGTCAAATTTTCACATTTAAATTACATTTTGCAAGAATGTAAACTATAAATTTATAAATCCCTGAAACTTTAAAACTAGAAAATGTAATACCATTAAATTTTGCAGGTTTGTAGACCTTACAAGGAGACTGTGTGTGCCAATGTTATTTGTTTGCTGCCAAAAACTGCAAAATGACATCTGTACTTAAAGTCAGATCCCACGAGTCTTTGTGAAAAGTGTAGAATTTTATGAAAGATTCCATAAAACTGAAATTTGCTAATTTCATTCAGCCTTATCTGGGGGATTCTAATTAAAGGATGGGGTATGAGAGGCAGGTAATGCAGAGGGTGACCAGGTTCAGGAGTTAGATGCACAGTTTCACCGAGAAATAGACAACTGAGCTGGGTAGCACAACAGTGGTAGACCCCCAGGTTGGAGCAAGTAAGCACAAACTGTCAGCAATTCCAACCTGAATGCAGGATATTTATGGATAACATCCAGTAAATGTATGATCCAGGAAGCCTGATGTACATGCAAGTCCGGGACTTGGAGGTACTCAGAAAGATGTAATGGGGAAGACAATGTCTGGGGCAGCAGGAAGGAAGAATTCTGGCTATTCCAACAGGGTAGGTTGATAAGAAAAGGAGTAGGTGACTCATGTTTTAAGGGAGTTTGTCACTGTAAAGGACAAAGATGATATCAGTGGGATCAGTAATTCTACTGAGTCAATCTAGCTATGCCAAAAAAGAAGTTGGGGGATAGTCACCCAGAGAGGAACAACAGGACTGCAAAAAGCTCATCCCAGCTTATCAAATGAAGTAGCGATACATGAATTGTTAATGTTAAATTCCACAAAAAGAATTCTGGATGATTCATCCATATACTATCATAAATGGGCCCTATGCACTAATGGGGTAGAGTGGCTACATGCATGTATCTAGGGCACGCAACCACTCTGCACCCTACATGCTCCCCACATGGGATTCTCTATTGGGGTGCACAATACATACATGCTTAATCCCCCAGCTATGTGAGGAGCAATGCACCAGGGGTGGGTGAAGGGTGGAATGGCACTGTGCACCATGCAATAAGGCACATAGTGCTGGCCAATTGGAGTGCATAGGGACATAGGAAATGCCAGGGAGAACCCTGCCATAAACTCCCTATGCACCCCATGTGCATCCCAGGACCCACCAGACTACAGGGAAAATAGCCCACCCACCCTGTAGGGTCTCTACATAGGGCCGCCTGGTGCCTCTCACCCACCCAAGCACATAGTGATGTGCAGCTGCATGCTGCCACCTGGTGCCCCACAAACACACATAGGGGCACCGGCACACAGATGCAGACCCTGGATGACCCCCAATGGCCTGCCAGCATTTGAATCCCCACCCATCCCACTGCACTGATCAGTGCCATTGGAAGGCCGGCAGCATTGCCCTTCCTCACCTGCCACAGACACCAGCCATCAGACATCTGCAGGGCATGCTGCCAACTTGTGCTCCACCACACAATGGATCCAGTGTGTGACCTGGTCTGAGAATCCAACTGGATGCCAGGACAGACCCACGACCCTGTCCCCAGCTGCACCGCAGAGTCTTGCATGCTGGGAAGCACTGCTATAAGGAATTTCATGAAATTTCATGGAAATTCCATGAATTTGGAATTTTCCCATTCTGCCCAGCTCTAATATATATGTATATCTTATATGGGCACAGTTATGCCAGTAAATTAGGGTTGAATAATCACTTTAATGTTAAACCCCAGTGTTTGCACCCTAATAATTCTATCCCTATTCAACTGATGGACTTGAAATTTGGAAGGCACAGAGCTGGTGCCTGGATATACAGTAGCAGCCACAGAAACTGCCAGCTATTTCCTGAAATTTCTGTGGTATTTCTAGATATATGTAATGCTTTCTCCTCTTCTACAGTAGTGGCAGCAGAGAGAAACTCTTTAGAAATTTCACGAAATATCTGGAAATAGCTGGCAATGTCTGTGGGTACTACTGTATGGATCCTGAAAATCTTGTGGCAATTGGTTTACCACTGGCAAAAGTACAGAATTACACAACCACTGGAAATAGTATAGAGTTACACAAAAACATGAAAATTACATTAATTAAGCAACATTGTTTGCTCACCTATAACTAAACAAGCATTTGACAATGCCAGATGTTTGCCACTAATACAGAAGCCCTGGGGTACTAGATGTATTGTGGTGAACTTTGTGGGTTATGTATTACCAAAGTTAGGAGTTTGCATTCATAAATTTCAATGCAGGTTCATAACTTTATTGTTTTTTTTTAAATATTTTTTGCCCCAAATTGTCAATATAGCCTTCTTATGACCCTACCTCATGAACAAATGCAGATCCATGTTTCAACTCCTGCCTAAAAGATGATTTCATGCAGGGACTGTGAAATCACCTTTCAGGATGCAAAAACATGTTTTGGCCGGGACTTGACACAGATGTGCTTGCCTTGAGTCATGGCTCCAGTTTTCAAAGAGCAATTTCTTTTAGAGATACCACTCATTTCTCAGCAAAATGCATATTAGCAAGCACAGTGAAGTGCTGTAAAGAAATGTCTATGTTGAAAATTTGGGGTAAAAATATTGAAAATACATTGAACAACATACCTAATTTCCTTAGTTTGCTGTCCGGCTTTGAAGAGTGAAAATGTGTCTTCAGTCCAAAGAGGATTATGGTGTTGGACCCTCGATGGGTAAGTAAGAGCTTGGGGGGTGGGAGGTGATGGGTGCTGATGAGTGAGAGGGTCAGGTGGAGGGGTCAATGGTGCAACAAACATCGATGGACAGCTTTCTTTTTTACAGGGTTATAAAAAAGAAAAAAAAAATGACAAGAGAGCTTTTCTTTATTTCACATGGTGACAGTGACACTGGGGAATTGGGCACCCCCAGTGTCAGTGTTATGTTTGTGGGATGGGTGGTGGGTGCTGAGAGAGAGGGCCTTGTGGGTGGGAAAGTTACAGTTGTGGCAGCAACAGACATCAATGGATGGTTAATGAAACAAGGGCTTAAAGTGATAGAAACCAAGATATTTTAACTCAAGCCACGATACCTGCATGGGCAAATGCATCTGCATCATCCCAGAATATGCATATAGATGCCTGATATTGTGGCTTGAGTTTAATACCCAATTTCTATCACTGTCAGCCCTTGTTTCATGTTGGCTGGCTCTTTCCTGAGTTCAGCTTTCTTCATACTTTTATAGTGGATATGTACTTCCTTCTGCTAGTTCTGCAGTTATATATACTGTTATGTTTTAACATTCTCTATATATTAGGATGCATTGTCTCATTTACTTGGGGATTCATGACAGGTGTAATTCATTTTTGGGTAGCTATTGTAGTGATTGGTGTAGTGATTGGTGCAATTTATGGTGTATTAGGATTCATGTACATATATTTCCTTTTAAGTAGTTACTTTCACTGGGGGAGGATTTAATTCCTAGGAATTTTTGTTTAGATTCCTGAGACTGTTTCTGTAAATGTATTATTTCTATTACACACTGACAATTTATTGAAATCTGTACATATCAGACTGCATAGTCTCAATTTCTTGGGGGTCCTTGACCAGTACTTCTTTGTATCTGGCACTTACACTGACTATTGAAATGATCATGTATACAATCTTGTTACAACACAGAAGATGTTAAGGTTTCTGGAACATAACAGCTGGTTAAGAGTATGTTGGGAACATATCTCCAGCTAGCTGTACATTCATCAGTGTGATACACTTACTCTCTTTGGGTAAACATCACTTTAATCCTTTTATATGCCATGTAAAGATAATTTCTGTTGTAATTTTTGGGGCTTATTTTTTATTTTTTACTTGCTAATATGTTTCATTTTGTGATTAAATTGTTTTATCCAGGGTCATTTTCTTGTCATTGGCAGTATTCACAAACTAACAAAGTTCTGAACAGAGTTGAAGCTGGCTTCTACTGGTTTGCTCTTACCTCACTCTTGAAGCATGTGTCTTTGGGAGTTTGTTTTCACTTGACTTATAATTTAGTGAGTAGAGAATCCTAGTGTTTTGTTATTCATTAGAATGATACATGGTATAATATATGTGGGTTGAACTCTTTGGCTGCTGTTATCTCTGTACAACCTTTGACCTTTAATTTTGATTCAGCTGAAAGCACACTTAAGATTTTCAAGCTCTCTAACATCTCTTTAATTATTGTTTTGATTGCCTGTTTTAAACCAATGAGAATGATTTCAGTATTTTTCTGCATGTTTCTGCATGTTCTAAGTGTTAATAATACGGGATTTTCTAAATAACTGTCATTAAGCTTCCAAAGAAGGACTTGTTGGTCTGAAAGCTACAGCTATTTGTTCTTTTTGTAACATCCTTGTTGGTTCAATAAAAGGTATCAAACCATTTGTTTTGGATTTGTTCATACTTAAAAAAAATCTGTTTAGCTGAACTTGGGTGCGCTGAGCTGTGAACGAGACTTCTGGTGCTTCAGTGCCATTTACAGATGTGGTGGTGCATTTGGTGTGGCACAGTAGACGTGCGAACCATGAGGGTTCACTTATGAGGTGATGACACTGGGGTTGAGTACTCACAGTGTCAGTGTTATGTTTGTCAGGGGTGTGAAGTGGTGGGTGCAGAGAGGGAGGGTTGGGGGACAGTACGGGAGTTACAGCAACAGACATTGATGGACAGTTTTCTGTGTTACAGGTGGCATCTACAACAGTGTGGAGGTCTTCCTGGATGTTAGAAATTCCTCAGAAACCTGACTGTGACAGATCAGCTCTGCTTGCTGGGCAGCATAGATCAAAGGAGAGAGCCAACCCATGATTAGGGTGTTTTTTTTTTCTTTTCAAGTGCGGGATGTCTCTGCCCAGCAAGCTAAAACTGTGTCATTATCAGCCTGGCTGATGATTGGTGTGGCACTGACACATTCATTGAAGACTGCTGTGCATTGGATGGACATTGTCACACCTCTCAAAACCCAACTCTCTTAACAAAATGTTCACTAAAAGCACATGTAGATGGTGAACATAAAAACTAGTCTTGTCAGTCAAGGGATGTCTTTCACTAATCTCAGACTGGCAATTATATGTTGTTAAATATGACACAAAATTGAGTACCATTCACTTCAATGGGGCGTGCCCCCAAATTCTCCCTTGCAGGATGTCATAGCACAGGGGGCATATTCAGTGAATGAGGAAGTAAAGGAATGTGCTGGCTGGTGTTGTCTTGGGCAAAATATGATTTAAAATATCTCAATTCAGGCACTGCATTCTGTATTAAAAATGGGATAGGATGACTTTCACTGCCTTTGAATATCCAAGGTGGTGAGTCCATTTCTAACAGGGTAAATGAGACAAAATCACTTTAAGAAAAACAGTTCATTTTCTGAGCTTCTACGGTTAGAAAAATAAACATGCTAAGAATAACTGAATTTTTATGATCACATTAAGAAATGTGGTCATTTGATGAAAATGTATGTATGTATTTTGGGTTAAGGCTATCCTGATGCTGCAAACAGTGTCTATATTTGTTTCAGCTGTGCTCATTCAGTGGGGGTGGGTTTATTCATCTGTGCATAGCGCCACCCCCTCTAAGCAGAGCTGTGTATGGCTTCTGGGTTTCTGGGCCCTTTGGCCACTGTTAGTCACATCCATGGCCTTTTTACTAAACCTGACACTAGTGTATCCAATCTGCAGTGCTGACTAAAGATTTAAAGATTTCAACATTGTGGTGCCTACCCCCCAGCTCCCATTAATTCCTCCTTTACTTGTTTGCCTGCCAACAGCGGGATGCCCAATTTCCAGTGTTGCTGAAGTCCCCCCACTGACCTGATTCAGATACCAACACCCCAGTCTCCAGTTCCCACTATATCATCCCCCATCCTGCCCACTAAGAGTGTGTGACACCAGGGAGCCCACCACTGCTGCTGCCAAGCATTAAACTGACACTGGGGTGCCCAGTCCCTAGGGCAAGTACCTGTAATGATAAAGGTTCCACCAAGCCAGTTCAACGGAAGACCTGTTGACTGGCTTTACAGCATCATACACAATGTTGACCACTATTGTAGTCTACATTGTGTAGCCAGGAAGAGAAACATGTTTTCTGTGGGGAGCTGTGTTCCCTCATACCCACCGGACTTTATTATAATCATGTCCAGAGCAAAAGTGTTTTGGTGAGGGGGGGAAGACCTGGAAAAGCTGTGCCGGGGTACCATTTCACTGTAGCATTACCATTACAATGATCCACAGTGACCGGTCATTTTGTCACTGTAAATGACTGGTCGCTGTAATATTGTTGATGAACCTGTTGTATACCAATGATAAAACAGTCCCTCAACATGTTTTTTTAGGTCCTATATTTAAGAAAATAGTCCATCGATATCTGTTGCCACAGCCACTGCACCTACCCTCCCTCCACCCAACCCCCCCACTCAGAATCCACCATCCCACCCCTCCTCTACCCCTTACCTACCTATCGGGGGCCTAATACTGTAATCCTGTCTGGACTGGAGACACATCTTCACTCTTGAAATGTTGGACCAGGAACTGAGGAAATCAGGTAAGTGCTGTCAATGTATTTCAATGTATTTTGAACTTTTACTCATAACTTGATCATTTGAGCAATAAGAATGGACAGGGTGTGTGTGTTTCTGTGTTATAACATCACACCTCGGCTGGTTGAAGCATAAGGCTACAGTCTGAGTGTGTTCAACACCTGAGAAGTGCTGCTATTATACAATAACACATACCCTGGAGTGCCTTATTGCTATTATACAGTGGTTCATTTGGTTGAAAAGAACATTTTTTTTGCATTTTTTTAATTTGATTTTAGTATGTGGAAGTATATATAATTGGTCTCCTACTCTTGTCATTGTTCATCAATGACCTACCAAACTCCTACTCTCACTGCAGGACCCTACTGTGTGCAGATGACCTTGTGCTGTATCTTGGCTTCAAGACCTTGAACAATATCAACTCTAAACTTACTGTTGACCTTCACTCTATTCAAACTTGGATAACCCCAAACCATCTCATATTCAATATAGCTAAGACCCAGATCATGCTCTTTGGTTCCTCTCAAAAGATGTGCACTATGGCCTCTGAGCTAACTGTCCAGTGCCTGGATGGTCCCCCTGTCTCCTCGACCCTATCCTTCAGATACATCGGATTCGCACTTGACCCTGCCCTAGACTTCTCCCAACACATAAACAACATCTGTAAATCTGTTAATTCTAAACTTGGCCTAGTTTACTGGATCCATCATGCACACCTTTACTGGTTATCCGCCTCCTCCAAGCATACTTATATTATTGGTTGTTTCATAGATAAAATCATTAGATCCTCTAAACCTGGCTAATTGGCCTCCACGTTCTTTCATGTTGATTATGCCTATCCACTTCGGTCTTCCACCCAGGCCCTCCTGAATGTTCCTAAATGTACCACAAAAAAGGGTGATCAGGCATTTGCCCACTCTGCACCCAATGTTTGGAACTCCTTGCCCTACCTCTTCTGTATCTCTAAATCCCATGTGAACTTCAAAAAAGAATTATTCTTGTATTTTAGACCTAGTGGTACATGTTCATGTTTTTAATTTCCTTCAAGCCTCCTTACTACTTATGCTTTCTCTCTGTTTTGCTGTCCATTACCTCACACTTGCTCTCCTCTGTAAATATCTTGACCTGTCTTCAGTGTGCTGTACCTCTGTGTGCCTACTTTATTCCATCCTAGCTACATATTTTAAACCAAATCATTGTCTATCTTGCCTGTCTCTACTTAGACTTCTGATATCTCCTCCTCTCTTCCTCCAGACTTCTTGGTTTGTGCTTATCTTGTCACTGCTGGTTTTATTACTTTACTATTTTACTATTTGTACTGGTTCTCTATACAATCCAGATATTGTACATACCTTTCTCCTAGGCTGTAGTCTATGAACTTTTAGTCTTTGTACCACATTATTGCACGATGCTCTATGAAATCTATCATTTGCTCTTAATCATTGTATTCCTGATTGCTGCTCTACTGCATGTAAATATTTGTATCCAGGTTCATTACACTACTGTATGTTACCCAACGTGTACACTCCCGGGTCATGCCTGAAAATAGGCAGCTGTTGCATTGTGCACTTACCTAGTAAACAAAAGCTAAATTAATTAAAATGTTTACAAAAATGGTCCCGAATATTTTCCACAGGTAGGTGGAGCTGCTATCCTAATAATTCTTCCTACTACTGTGTGCTGGTGCACTGATCTTTTGTAGCAATCCCTTTCTTCTCCCACAGCCATTTGACTGCCCCTTAAGCAGGTTGTATTTCATTTTTTTTTTTTGCTTCTTTTTAAGTTTACCATCCTATGCTCACTGCCTTTTATACTAACATACTACTAACATACTAACATGCCAGCAGAACAGGCCTAACGGTTTTTCGTGTCTGCTCGTTTGGTCAGCCCCCACCCTGGGTGCTGACCTTGCTGTCCCCCTCACCTTCTCTGGCTTCTCCCTTCCAAGTTCTGGATATTCTTGCTGCATTGGATTTTGCTTCCAGAACCCTTCCCTTGTACCTGTCCCACCCCCTCTTGAACCCCTCCACTGTCTCTGCCTCCACCAGCCCCCTAGGTAGTGCATTCCATGGCTCCACCACCCTCTCAGTGAAGTAGCACCTCCTCCTTTCTCCACGAATCTTCCCCCCTCCAGCTTCCACCCATGCCCTCTAGTGGCCCCTTCCTCCTTCCTTCGAAGCACCCTGACTGTTCCTCCCTATTTACCCTCTTCATGTACCTGAAGACCTCTATCATATCCCTTGGTCCTTCTCTCTTCAATGTGTACATATTTAGCTCTTGAGCTCTCCTCATAGGTCCTGTCCCCAAGCCCCCAAATCATTTGGTTTGCCCTCCTCTGGACCCTCTCCAGGAGGTTAATGTCCCTCTTTAAGTGTGGCCTCCAAAACTGCACGCAGTACTCCAGGTGCGGCCTCACCAAGCAGTTATACAGAGGAGTATCACTCTCCTTCTGGAGGTGATCCTCCTAGCGATGCATCCCAGCATCCTGTTGGCCTTGGCTGCTGCCTCCTACAAGTCTCAAGTTGTTCATCTTGACATCCACCACCACCCCCAGGTGGTGGATGTCAAGATGAAGTCATTTATGCATTACCAAAATTACATAAGTCTTTGGAAGCTCCTCCTTGCCATCTGATAGTGGTGAGTATAGAATGCTTAACTGAAAACCTTTCTAAATTTGTGGACTATCATCTGCATCCCCTAGTATGTCCATTATCATCTTATATTAAGTACACCACTGATTTATTGTAAAAAATTATCAGTGATATCAGTGTATCGAGATTTCTGTTAGTTACTATGGATGTGACCTCATTATATACTAATGTACTCAATGCAGGAGGCTTATCATCCATGCATTACTATCTGGAGAATTAGGGGGACCATGAACCAGGGTTTGTGGATTTTTGGTTTTAAGCACTGAGTTAGTCTTAACCTGTAACAATTTTATTTTTCAAGAGAAACAATATTTACAGATTCATGGGATAGCTATGGGGGTATCAATGGCCCCTAGTATGTGAATCTGTATATGGGATTTTGGAGATAGATAGATAGATAGATAGATAGATAGATAGATAGATAGACAGACAGACAGACAGACAGATAAAGAAGAAGAAGAATCAGCATTTATATAGCGCTTTTCATACACAGTATCCCAAAGCACTTTACAAGCAATGTTAGACTGGTAGTGAAGTGACTGAATGTGTGGTGGTGGCCATATTGCACATCATCACCCACACACAGCCTGGATAATTGCATGAACCAGTTTTATGGGAAGGGGAATATTGGCCAGGACACCGGGAATGTTCCCTGCTCTTTACGAAGAGTACCCTTGGTTCTTTTACTTCCACCTCACACCCACCAGGACAACACCAGGATGGGCAGAAGGGACCTCGGTTTAACGTCTCATCTGAAGGATGGCACACCCCAGCAGTACAGCACCCCCCAATACTGCACTCGGATGCCAGCGATTTTTAGGTGCAAGTCCATCCCGGTGTGGGACGAGAACCCACAACCTTCTGGTCCAGAGGCGGATGTGCTACCAACTGATCCACACTGACAGATAGATATGTGTGTGTGTGTGTGTGTGTGTGTAGATATATATAAATATATATATAAATATATATATATATATATATATATATATATTCAATAAACGTCAAATATTAATGGTATATAGATTATTTGCTCTTTATTTGGAGAGGAACTATGGAAGAACTGTCAGAATTTGTCACACACCTCCATAATTCTAACTAATATCTCCAGTTTATGATAAAAACACATGTAACACAAATATCACATTCAGATGTTGTGATCCAGAAAACATCAGTAGGGACTTTAGAAACTGATCTGTTTAGAAAATCAACAGACAGGATTTCAATACTAGAAATGTCAAACATGCATCCCAGGTATACTATTAACAATATACCATGTAGCCAGTTTTTATGGCTGCAATGCAATTGTAGCCAGGAGAAAACTTTCATGGCCAAAGCTGGTGAGATGCAAGAGAGGTTTCAAGCCAGTGGGTACAACGGTCAGGTAATTTACACAGCTTTAGAATGGGAAACAAGTTAGGACAGATATAGTATTGCTTTGCAGATATAGTATAGTCTGATGCATCTGAATGGAGATGTAGTGACTGCGCGAAACCTTATTGAGGGAAGGCTGAAATATATCATTAAATATATACACCAGTCCAAATATATAAGGGACATTATATGTAAAAATGGAAGATCATAGAATCTGACCCAATGCTTAGAACAAAATGTAAGGACAGACCCCCAAGAATAGTATACCAAAGATCAACTAATATACAGGATAAACCTGTGCATTCACTAAAACCAGTGTATAACAGAGAGATCTCTGTATTTGGAGCCCTTTCCCCAAAAGGTTGCACCCTATGTGGCCAATGCAAATTTTGTAAATTCATTAGGAATAGTAAAACTTTCAAACATCCAACTAAAGCTGAGAAATTTACTGTGGAAGACTTAATTAACTGTGGTATGCAGGGGGTTGTCTATATGGCCACGTGTATGTGCAGTGGATTCTATATGAGGAAAAACCTCTAGATGTTTTAAACACCGCGTATGTGAACATGTTAGCAATATAGTGAATGAAGATCTCACTAACATTTTAGAAGCACATGTTAAGTCTGCAGACCCATCACGGGAACACACTTGGACCTATAAGGGGATAGAAGAAGTGACATTAGGTGTCAGGGGTGGAGATTTAGACAAACTAATATTACACAGAGAAACCAAATGGATATGCACTTTAAATGCACTACAAGCACCTGGACTAAATGGCCATTTTGAGATTAAACCCTTTTTATGATAAAAGAGTTGCTTAGTAATGTACTTATATTTGTATGTTACATTGTGTCACTGGCATGTGTTTTTTTTTCCTTTTAAACACATGGGGAGTTTGAAGAATGTGAATGATGGATGTTGGATCCACTCAGTTGGGAACTTCAAGAGACAGCTCGGAAAAGACCTGCTTGCTGTGCTTCAGATGAATATTTTCATTGACTCAACTATCTGAATTGAGGAATGAATAGCCCAATTGCAAACATTGTTAAATACAGAGCTACCTGTATGTTTCTCATATGCATTTTAAATGTTGTATCATAAGGGTCATTTGATCTAATTTGAAATTTGCATGTGTGATTATGTTTTAACTGGATAGTGCATGAGGTTTTTGAATATTTTCTAAATTCTGTCTAGATTGGATCTTTGAGTAACTGCTATCACATCATACCTTTAGACTATAAAAGGACAAGATGTAACTGTAGAACTTGACCCTTGAAAAAGCTCTTGCAGGGGTGTGAAATGGCATCAGGGAGTTCTTTTTTACCACTGTTTGGGGGTTTGTACTTCTGCTTATATATGTATTTGAACTAATAAACTGTGATAAATAAATCTGATACTTTATTTACTCATCACATAAAAGGAGTAAAATGAGCCTTCTTGATGTTGTGAAGTAGGCGTAAGGTCTCTTGTAAGTATTTTTTAAATAACGACTGTTTTTTTATATGGTCATGGAGCCTCTCAGTGACCATACAGTAGCACACTCTAACGTGCATGTGCTAACTTGATTTGAGAACCGAGGAGATGGAAAGGTATTTAGTGTCATGGCTGAGGCTTCTTTCTAATTAGACCTTGCAGGTGAGTAGAGGAGGAGCAGGGTGGGGAGGGAAGATCTGCGGCACTGGTTAATTTGAGGCTAGAAAATTAATTTAATTTTAATGTCAGCTTTTTTCACTGAACTGAACAGCTTCAGTAAACCATGCAACTGGCAGTTACGGTCTATGTGGTTTACTGAAGCTGCTTGGTTTGTGGAAAAAAAAAACTGGCATGAATATTAAATTCATTTTGTATGCTGAAATGTAGTGTTTGATGTGACTGGTGGAGTTTGGGATGGAATTGGTGTTGGGGGGAAATCCATGGGGAGGTGTGAAGCCATGATGGTTTCTTTGGCTTGTGTGTGGAGACGAAATATGGAGTGATTCTTGATGTGGTCATGTGGTCACTTGTGTGCCTGACATAGATACAGTGATGTTATTGTTGGATAACATTACTGTCTGTAGGACAGTCTGACCAATCAGAAAAGAGGAATTATTCATGCCATTGTATAATTTGTAATATTTTTCCCCAGATTTTCAACATAGCCATTTTGGGACCCTACCTCATGAACAAGGTAGGTGAAAGTTTTCATATCTGGCCCAAAACTTGATTTTTATAGTTGCTCCACAAAATCACCTTTTAGGTGGGATTTGAAAATTTCCACCTACTGGGTTTGTGAGGTGGGGTCATAAAAAAACTATGTTGAAAGCTTTGGGGAAAATATTTAAAAAAAAATCATGAAGGTACATTGAAATGTTGAACTGCTCACTCATAACTTTGGTTATTTTCAATATTTTGACCCTACATTTTCAAAATAGCCATATTCACACCTCTTCATGAATGTGAAAGATGATGTTGTTCAAATCATTGGCAAAATGTGTTTTCTCACTAGTGGTGTGAAATGATGTTTCAGCCAGGATTTGAAAATTTTCATCTACTGGTTCATGAGCAACACTACTGCTGTTGTTTCCCTTTACTGATGGTGGCTACTAGCAGTGTCCCAGGTAAAGACACTAATGGTAAGGGGGTGACTAAATTAAGCATACGGAGCTGCACTGAAATGAAAGTTCACTGCAAGCATGGGGAGTCATAATTCACTACAGGTGGGGCTGGGAACCAGGTTATCAGTGGTGGCCTGGGGATTGGTGCAACAAGGAGAAGAGGGGTAAAACAGGTGGGGTCTCAGGAATGGGGGAAGTGAAGGCCAGGAGAAGCATACCTGTAAGATCAAATGCCTGTGAATGTTCAGGTGTCAGCTGAGGCACTTATCAATGTTGAGGATGTTGTACATCTCCACTGTTGGAGTTCAGAAATGATCTGTTGGAGCATTGTAGTACCCTGCTGTCTTCTTCAGGTCTGATAAGATGTGACAGACCAGAGTTTTTTGGCCAGTTTTGCTGCAATGAGGGCTGTGAGGTAGGCCACTGAGGTAGGGGTACCGTGATATCCCTGGTTTGTAGATCATTAATGACAGCCTCCAAGGTTTCATATACCTGGATGCCTTGCTTGAAAAAGATGGTACGGTGGGACGGGTACGGGTTGTGAAATCTCAAGTCCCACTCTTTCACAGCTTTCAAGGGCTGTGCATAAGCCTTGCAATGTGCCATCAAAGCAGGTGGGGGTAATCAAATTGATATAAATTAATGGCCCTTTGTGGCACATGCCCTTGGCTTTCCAACCTGTGTGAAGTACAAGTTCTTCATTGGGATTTTTCAGGAAACAGAGCACAATGGACAGTGTCTTGACCTCTGGCATTCTGGGTTTCAGGCCAAGAGTCCAATGGTCTCAATCTGTTTCAAGGCCCCAGTCCTCTGGGAGCTGAACAGTTGTACACAGGAGCTGCTGAATGAACGTCATCATGTTCAGGATCTCTAACCCCTTGGAAAGACCATAGATACAATGATTATTTTGGGGACTGTGGGTCTCAGTGTCTTCAGCCCATTCCTAGAGTTCTGTTACCATTTAGTGCAGCTGAACCAGGACTGTCTCAGTGGTGTCCAGGCACTTGTCTGAGATTGCCACATGCTCCTCATGCATGTCTTATCTCTTTTCAATTTTTGCCTGGTCAGTTTGGAGGTCTGTGGTGGTGGACCTCATTTCTTTCCAAACATTATGTACATTAGGTTGGCAATCATGATGCCTGTTTGTCATCTGAGGGCAGTAGAACCGATGGAAGTTGCACCCTGTTGCTATACTGCATAGAGACCAAAGAGAGAGAGAGAGAGATCCTTCATTATTGGAGCCCCACTCCATGCATTAATTGGCATCCAAAGACTCTGATGGTGGTCTGGCCTGGCTGTGATGTCTTATCAGGTAGTAGAGACTCCTAATGCAGTTAAGAGAAAGAGTTGGTGAAGAATTCTGAGCAATACAGGATTTTTTTTAATCTGGTGAGGACAGAGCAGTTCTCTCAGACTGTTGACAATCTAATGACATCGCCAGAAGTCCCTATATACTGTATATATCAGCTTTGTAGTACCTGTATGTAAGGGCTGAGTTAGTGCTTGTGTCATAAATGGGGATTTTGGTAGCTTATATGTTGGCAGGCTTAGCCAGAGAACTACAAAATCTGGTGTGAAGCTTCCAAAAACTAAGAGGTAATTGTCTGGCAAATTTGGTGCAAATCAGTTAAGTGGTTGCAAAGTTATTAGTGAAATGGCATAACATCCCCAAATTTGTTCTTTTTTTTGCCTTCAGTACGTAAAACACTGTAAATCAATGAAACTTGCAGGTTCATTAGATCTCATGCTAGAATAGGGCCCTTTTATGGTTTGAAAACAAAATATTTTTTTTATTTCAGTTTTAAAATGAGGTACATGTGCTGTTCTCTGAAAAAAATAGCTGACAAAATTTTTTTATGTTTTTATTTATTTACTGAAAATTGGTAATCAGGAGAGGCACACTGAGCTGAGGTCCATTTCCAGGTGCAACCTGAGGGAAAGAGAACAAGAGATACAATAAGACATAATACAGTGGCAATAAAGTGCAATCAAGATACAATAGTGAACACACATACAAGTGCAAAATGGAGCAGCAAAACACAGTGAGAGGCAGCAATGTATCAACAGAGAGACGTCCATAGAGGAAGGAAGGCTGTGCAGAGGTACAGAGTACTGGATCATGGATAAAGACTACAGGAGCTCCCAGAAGGAGGCCCCACACATGCATAGTAAGGAGGCTACAGTACAAGCAGCGGAAGCTTCAGTGAGATGGACAACAAGTACAGGTGAAGGAGGGGAGAAGTTTCAGCTGGTGTCTGAGGGAGCCAGGGAGGTGGAGAGGCAGAGGGAGAAGATTCCAGAATGTTAGGAAATGATTGATAGAAAAGGCTGATTGCCCAGAAAGTGAAATGACCCCTGGAGCAGAGGGAGCATGAGGCAGGGGGATGGAAGAGAGTGGTGGAAGGCACAGTGGGACTGGTGATGTGAGGGAAGGGGAAGGATGGATAGGAAGAAGTAGAGAGAGCAGTGGTGAGTACAGAGGGGAGTTGGTAGCAAAGTGTCAAAAGCATTAAATGGTGTCTGGACTGGAAAGGGAAGTGAAGGGGATGGTTCCATAGACCAAATATGTGTAGTCAAAGACCAGGAGCACTATTTTGGCAATATGGCCTGGTAGACTTGCAGAGACAAACAGTCCTTGTTGCTGTACAAGGCACCAAGTTTGAAGTGGAACTTGGCATGAATGGCATTAATGTGGGATGAGAAGTCATGTTTACTGTCAAGCCCACACCAAGGCACTATACTTGAAGGAATAAACCACCTCAAGGGGTAGGTGTCATCCAAGGTGGAGAAGACAGGGAGAATGGGGAGTCTGGCCAGTTTCTGGCTGATATCAAAGATCAATAACGTTGTTTTTTTAGTGTTGACCCGGAATTGGTTGGCATGGAACCAGTGCAGGATGCTGTAGAACATTTGCTATGGCAGGCCATCCACAGCTACAGTAGAGGGACCAGTGGTGAAGATGACTGTCACCTGCATACATGTGAATACATGAGTTGGACAAGTAGATGGGAGGTCATCAAGAAAAATGGAGAAGGGATGGGACCCAAGATGAAGCCCTGTGGGACCCCAGCCTGAATGAGTAGTGGAGGTGACAGGATGCCTCCAACCTGTACCAACTGTTGCTGGCCTGTGAGGTAGGAATGAAATGAGTCAACAGCAAGAACTGGCCTAGCAGAACTCAACTTGTCCAGGAGGAATGGATGGGACAATGAATCAAAGGCTTTGGGCAGATCAATGACTACACTTCTCAGGTGTTGGAGGAACTCAGCCTGTGACTTTGAGCCCAACCACCTGAGGAGGGATATTATTCAAGCATGACACACACCCTGTTGTGCATTATTGCTTAAATGTTTTATGTTATGGGACTCAGCGGTATGTGTGACAGCCACCACTGTACTGGAAATAAAGTGAAATGTGTACAATACTGGGTTACATCAAGTTTGTTGAAGTGTGTTGTATAAAATATAAATATATTATGTTCTGAAAAAAATAATAAGTTGAACTTCCTCTGTTTTTCATATTGCAATTGACATCAAGAATAAAACTGTTGCTAATTACCCACATCCCAAAGTCTGAACAATTTATTATTCTCCCACAGCTTTGAAACACAACACATTTATTTGACTGAACTGAATCCTAAAGTGAATATGAGGTAACAGTGAGGCCATACTGGGATAAACAACCTTACACTTACATATGCATATATACAATAAGAATGGGGCTAAAAATGACAAGATAAAAGTGATATCTAGACTAATGGCGGCAGTAACAGTGAGACATCAAAATCTGTTGCTGTTATTGTTGTCACAATAAATATCTTGAAGATTCACATTATCACAATGGAATACTGATTCAATCAAAGATAATCCTTCACAATGCTGATGACATAACAATTGCCTAATGCAGCACTAAAGCCAGCAGCTAAATAAAAATTAATCCAACTTATGCAAACTCTGGGCAAAGCCAATAGGGCTGCAGGTGATAAATTTGGGGTAAAAAGATTGAAACGTACCAAAGTTAGGAGCCTGCATTCACAAAATGTAATGGTGACTCATAAAATTGTTGGGTTTTAATGTTTTTACACCAAATTATGAAGGAAATGCAGAGTGACTTACAAAGCTACATAGGTATTCTAAGATTTGGCAGTTGAAATTAAATGACTTAAAGTGCAAGGTAACGCACCTAGGAAATTAGAATCCCAGGACAGAGTACTGGATGTGTGGAGTGAGACTTAGAAATGAGAATCCCAAGACAGAGTACTGGGTGGGTGGGGTGAGACTTAAAACTACAGCTGAGGAATGGGACCTTGGAGTTATCAGTGACTCCCTCAAACAACTGAGTGCAACAAGGCAATAGCAATGCAAGTAGGATACTACAAAGAGGGGTTTTGATAGTGGGAGTAAAGAGGTAATGCTTCCTCTATATATACTTAGTGAAGTCATACCTGTAGTACTGCACCCTGTTCTGATGTTCTCACCTCAGGAAAGACAGAGACAGGCTGGAGATGGTGCAGTGCAACGTAACAAAAATTATTCAAGGCTAACAGGGCAGGTCCTATGAGGCACTGAACATGTACTCATTGCAGACCAGAAGGCAGAGAGGAGATATGATAGAAATCTTCAGGTTCCTGACAGTAGTCCATATTTGTGATGCTGCATGTTCACTTGTACTGCACATTTTTGTCCTGGGACGGGCCTGAAAAAGGACACTAGGTCCAGTGCCCCTACCTGGTAAACAAATAAATAAACACTATACAATCTCTGTATAAGATATACGCTACTCCAATAAAAGGTATTGCACTCTTCAGCAACTCCTGTTTTCCATGGACCAATATGACTAAAATCTCTTTTTACTATGAAGTATAAGTTGAATCATACCTGGATATCATATTTTGAAATATTTTCTGGATACTGGCAAATCACTTTACATTAAACAGCACACAAAATGTATTTTATAATTGCAATAACACAATCCTGGTGTGCTTTATTATCAGGGATCAGCATGCGGAACTTCCAGGGACTGAAGATACAGAGCGAGCCATGCTCTCCAGATTTAATATCTTAAAATAACTGCAGTCTGTATCATGTGGTGTTGCTTTAATATGCTTCAGGCATGGCTGCAGCATCAGAAGTAAAAACACCTTTTAGTGGTGTTACGCTGTGATCATTACCTTGATCTCCACTCCAGCCTACAGTACTTTGACAAAACCTGAGGACAGGGGTCATTCATCGACCTGTCCTTAATATTAGTAGAAGATCTCAAAAGCCTTTGTAAAGAGGAGAGAAAGATCCACTCACTGTGCTGTTCTTGCTTTTATTTTATCATCTATAAAAGCTCTAGTCACTGAGGATCCATCTTCACGACTCTGGCCAGTGATTACTTATGTGTAACAAGACCTGGCAGTCTTTTTCATAGGATTTTCGACAGAAGCACTTTCCCCAAGGGCTTTTTGCATGTTTCTTCTGTTCCATTGCTTTGATGTTTAAAGTACCATTATGTAACAAGACAGGCATTTTTCCATAATTTACTTAGCTAAGAGTGATGCCTCTTTTTACAGTGCAATGGTTACTGTATTTAAATATTAACAGCTCTTACCTTAATTACCTTTTCAGTTGCAATGTGTTGAGCTCTTTATCCCTGGGAGCAATAAGTCACATCATTGCACTGCAAATGAAGCTCTGTGACTTTTTTCCTCAGGAATACTGATAAGAGGGTTTCTGGTCAGCTCTAATCTCCCATGGCTTTAGCCAAGGAATGTATTCTGAAAAGGCTTACATAAGTGAAAGGTGGTTGACTGCACTGGTATAGACCTCTACATCACAGCATGACTGCACGTCTAGGCTGGCACAATATAGCACAATTAGGAGTAGTTTCTCACAGGATACCACAACTTGAATAAGGGAAGTGACTAAATTACTGTCATTCCACAAGAGTGGGTGGTTGTTTTGTGGGCACAGAGGATGTGGTGTGAAGAAGACCACACAGTATTTGTTCACACTGCATTTGGTCTGTGGATTAACAGAGAGCTACAATATTCATTGTTTACTGTCCCTTGCATTTCATGAGCAAAAGTAGTAAATAACAGTCTGAGCAACCACACAAAGTCCTTACTGCTGTTTGTATATGTATATATTTAAAAAAAACATTTATTAGGGTTTAATTCCTAATTATTGGGTGAGGCTATTGCAGATGCCAGGCAGGATGCCAGACACAAACCTGCCAAAAGCTGAGAGAAAACAAAGGGATGTAGATTCCACAGGTTCATGCAAATAAAGCAAAAGCTAAGAAGTTGAAGAGATGTGTGAATAAAAATGACAGTTACACGTGATCATTGTGCCAAGTGAGACTGTAAATGCTCATTGTGATGAAGAGGAATTTTGTCATTGAAATATCGGCTAGCTCTGTTTCATCTAAACAGTACTGTGACCTACAATGGTATTAAACAATTTACTTAACTCAGCCTGATGGGTGAGTCTTTATCCAATCCAATAGTGCTATTGCAAATGTGCCTGAAACAAAACTGCTAAGCCTTAAATCAAAATGGAAATCCAATGCAAATAAGGGATAACACATGCCAGAGCATGTAGTTATAATGCAATAATACTTTCATCTAGCAGTTATTAGGCAGAAGGCATAGCCAAATTCGCACACACCCAAGAAGGGAATTATTCCTCTATGATCACACATCTTGGCATGTGTTATCCTACTTATAAAATGGGTTTTTATTTATATATGTAGTTCAAGTGAGGCGTGTGGTTGTCAGAAAACAAGCAGTGATCATGTGGCATGTTTTGACCAATAGGATTACAAGATTTTCATGACCCATTTTATAGGGAAAGTTAAACCGTAGTGTGAAGCTCATAATACATAGTGAAGTATAGAAATGCTTCTGCTCAGTGTGCTGCACAGTGAAGTGTAGAAATGCTTCTGCTCATGGGCTTCCTTAGTTTAAGCCAGAGACTGAGGAAGGTGATCAGCTTAAACATGTTTAGAATACTTTATACATTATTTTGCATTATACATTATTTTACTTATTTTTTTCTTTAATTTGTTGTTATTTGGTATCTGTAAAACCATTACAGAAAAATTCCCTGCCAGACAGCATACTCAATAATGTGATATCCATTACCCAGCCATATAATGGTTGATGTGCAATCACATCCCTTGCATTAGGTACAAGAATAAGGGGAATTGCAACTTGTTAGCTAGCAAAGTAATCTAAATGTGGTCTTCTGCTTTAAAGTATGACCATAGTCTTCTGATGAAGTTAAACAACAGAGACTTCTGTAAGTGGTTCCATTTTCCATTTTTGTAGCTCACAATGAATAATTTGCTCAGATAGTAAGCATCTGTCTATGAGATTCCTATAAATAACAGAGGATAGTGGACTGGACTTTGAAACTCGTTGGAGAATTACACTGCTTTTCTGCCCACTGCAGCTGGAAAGTGGTAATTTGCATTATCAGTCACAGCCGGGAGAGACTGGCTCACTCCTTGCACCCCTAAGCAGAAGTAGAATAAAGGAAAAGGAAGACCCTAACACGGAAGAGACAGCTACATAAGACTTAAAAACTGGTGTGTCATATTTGAGTTAAAATAACACTACAGTATATAACATCATGGTCTCAATTTTCAAAGCCCCGAGAATGCCGCAATCCCCTGGTGTGCCCTTTGTTTGGCACATGTGGCTTGTGACATTCTCCTGGCCAGCGATCAGGATTCTCAATCCCAAGCACCAAATGCCACAAGTTAGACCTGCTTTTCGCTGGCCTAACTTGTGCCGTTTGTGGGACCCTTTTTACAAGACTCATGCCAAATCTTTGGTGCAAGCTGTCAAAAACTGAGGAAACTGTCGCAACTGCACCCAATGTACTTTAATCAAGTGCAGTTACATTAAAGGAGTTTGGTACAGATGCGCCAAAAAACAGATGCGATGAATGGCTTGATGCAAGCCCTGTATCGCCCTTTGAAAACCAAGCCCCATGAATAAATTTATAGGGGGGCTTTTCAAACAGGGCGTATGCATATGCAATTGTGTCTTCTGCCTGTGTATACATTCACCTGATTGAACCAAAACTCAGAAGCTCGCTTTTCAAAAGGGCCTTATGTTTTTTTTAACAATTTCCATAATTTGAAGCAGCTTTTGTCAAACCAAATATGCATGCATCCCCAAAAATGATGCATGCATTAAAAAATGAAGTATGCATCAAACAATGATGCATGTGTCAAAAAATGAAGTATGCATCAAAAATAAAGCCTGATTCAAAAATGAAGCATGAGTCAAAAAATGAAGCATGCATCGAAAAATGAATCATTCATCAAAAAAATGAAGCCTGCATAAATAAAGAAGCATACATTTCTGTTTATGCAAGCTCTGCATTTTAGGTAAAAACTGATAGACCATCTAATGGATGATGTAATAGTGTGGAAAAAGCCTACTTTGAAAATACTGGCAGGCAGGCATGGTTTGGAAATTCTACCTTTACTGTTCCATCATACTGTATTTGTAAGAGCAATCTGTATGTTTATTATTTACCCACACTTCTGTTCTTTGACTCTTAATAAATGCTCTCATGAGAATTCTAAATTTCTTCCTAGCTCTAATTGCTCATCTGTATTCAGCAAACTTGGCCAATATGAGCAGTAATACTAAATGTTCTGTGTCTATTGTGTCTATAAACTGTTAAAGGTACTGTGTAGGAAATGCCATAATTCTTATATTTTTTTATGTTATCCTTATCCCAATTAACTCTAGGAAGGCCTAAGGGGTCTCCTGGTGAAGTGTCTTCTGTATTAACCTTAGCCATATAATCTATCATTATATTTGCTGAAGTGAGAGAAAATTTCTTATGCGCAGATGGACATGATGCCATTTCAAAAGGTTAAGCATATTTAGAGTCTCAGAGGAATACCTGTCATACATATGGAACAACCATAACCCAGCTCAAAATCAAACATCTTTTATGTACACACATGCCCCCCCCCCCACACACACACATACACACATTGTGGGGGATGTTAAGCTGGCCTGTACAATCCCTCAGTAGTTTAATGGGTGCCAAAAATATTGTCCAGGGGGTAAACGGGACTTGTGAAATGTCAAAGAGGAGGGAGTTAGAAGAATGATGCAGAGAGCTGGGCATATCAAAATGGCATCTCAGTGTGACCATGCAGCTATGAGGGCCCTCTGTTATGGAGTTAGTCAGGGCTCCAATTCTTGGCGCATACTACATTCTTCACTGATGCTGAACTCAAGTTCCCTTAGCCAGTTTGACCCAGGTGGCTGTGGTTGTGATTGTGCGGTTAACAGGGGGCTTCAGGCTTAAGAGATGGCAATCCTTGGGTCAACTGACTCTGAGCATCCCTTGCTGGGACTATTTTTGGCAGGCTGTTGGACTCTGCAAGTTTGGGAGAATGTCCTGCTGCATAATATACATTTCTTCACCTACTGTGTTGAATAGTACTGTACTCCTGTAGCCCCAGTAACTGTTGTAGAGCCTTCCAAAAGGTATAGATAGAATACCATAATACTTAAAAGCTGTGAATCAGACTGATTATCAAGGCAGAAACTTTGCAGAAGCACCACAAGTACTGTACCTGTAGTATATAAAGTACTGTGACAGCTATCTTAATATTCTGCTTTACTACAGAATAGTCTGTCTGGCTGGCTGTTTTGGAGTCTTGAACTCATTTGATTTGATTGCCTCATGTCCAGATGCAGATCCGTGGAGAGGCAGTTTCAATGTGGTCTTCCTTTTACATATTTTTGCAATGTGTCTTCCTAGAATATGCCTGCTGATTGCTATTTATTTAGGCTGGATAGATTACAGAAGAAATAGCATCTTATTTTCAGTGGGGGTCTACATCTACACAATATTATGCTGCATTGTGTAAAATCAGAATGCACTGAAAACAATATTTTACATCTGGGGACACATATTAAGTGCCAGACCAATTCATGAGCAGAAAGCTGCATTGCACAAAGAGGGTGCACCAGTCAGCACTGATACAACATTCAAAGAGAATGTGCCACCAGTACAGGGTGTCCATACAGTGAAGCCCACCAGGATGAAGCTCAGCACTGCATAATTCTGCAGTAGCGTTACAGAAGCAAGCAATGCAGTTCCAATGGGAGTTAATCCCTTTTGTCATACAGAAAACCTGTGACATTGTGCTTCATCCTGGTGGGCTTCATTATACCTGTTGAAAGCATGACCCTGGATGGGAGTTGCAGTGCAGGTGGCCACCAAGTCAGGTGCATCCAGGGTGACCCTGACTGAATATCTTCCAGAGGGAATGCCTGGCACATACCGGTATGTGCCACAGCCCCCATGGGTGACATTCAGCCCAGGAATGTAAATGAACTAATTGAGCATGCAGGGTGCAAAGGGGCCTTATGCATGCTCATTACTGGCCCATTTGCATTTTGGCACAGGGATGAATGCACCGGAGCAGCTCTCGCCCACAAGCCCTGACCCCAATCGCTCCCATGTGGGACAGACCCTGAAGTCTCTGGTGGTAAAGCGGCACCTCGTACCTGTTTCACCAACCCCAATCATACCAGAGCCCAGGTTCTATCAGTTCCACACTGTAGGGACCCTGATGCCATACCTGATTGTACCTGAATACGCCTACAGTCTATGTCCATAGTGTAGTGGTCCTCGCTTCCCCTCAATAGTGCACAGACACCTCCCTCTCTGCCCCCCCAGCCCATACCATGGTGATGACTGGCTTTGCAATGGGATCATACCACTGTATCAGTGGGTGGTGGAACACTTGCAGTAGGAGGCTGGAATGTGTTATATGTAGGCACTAGCTGTATGCAGGTGATAACGCCTAGTGGTCATACACCTCAGGCACTCACATGCGGTGCCATCATTCCAGTGCCATTGCACTGCTCAGTGTGGGTAATGACCGATGCTGTACCCACTCACACTGGTCCAAAACCAGGCATGTTACAGCCAGCCTCCAAGTCATTTGTACAATTGGGGAACTGTGGATGAACTATCCATAGCCTGAAGTGTACATTGCAAATGGCATTACAGGATACCGCACCCCATGGCACCCGGGATACCTCAGCAGTCCAGAGGGTGGCATGTTTACAGGGGAATGGGGGAGATTGTGGACTTGCAGCAGTGTATGACAACAGGAAGATACAGCATTGGCAAGGCATGCATTGGAGGTATATAAATTCCCTCTTAAGGTTTGCCAGAGAAATACACATGGCTGCATACACTGGTGGGTCCACAGCTTGCATGGTGCCCCAATGCATGGTACAGCCAGTTGGGTCATTCCAGAGTGCAGATCCCCAGCCCAGGTTCAGTGCAGTCAATGGCTGGCCATGGCAGGGTGTGGAGGGCAGTGCTAGTCTTTGCAACATGTTGGGCATGGAGGGAAGTGAGTGTGTCTGCATACAGGGGTGGAGGGTTCTCTGTGCTATGGATATAAACCATGGTTTCCTCTGGTGTGATCAGGTCTGGGGGGGGGGCCCTGCACTATGGTGCTCATCAGGTATGGAGTTGGATAGACTGGGGATGGAAAGGGGGTACCTCTAGTCCACCAGGGCTGCCAGGCTGCTGTGCACCTTGGTGCACATCTGCAGCCCACCTGTGGGTGGCTGGCTGGGTCAGAAAAGCTGTTCATGGCCTAACTGTGGACCACAGTGCTCTGGACTGTGAGGGGCACATTCCCACTGAATATGCCGCAGCATGGAATATGCATGGGAATGCCCCCTCAACTAGCATGGCATACCATTTGTGTGTGCCCTGGCCTATTCCCTTGTGGCCGGTGCATCCCACACATTTGAATACCGTGCTGCTGTGCATTGTTGGAGTTGTGCAGCACATCTCCCTTTTCCACCAGGATGCGCAGTGCATCTGCTTTGAATACAGCAGCCCTGGACTAGGTACCCTGAATAAATACATTATAAAAATGATAAAATCATGACCCCACTGAAAACAAGATATTGTATCTACTCTAGGACAGTCTTAGTAAATACAATGCAAACATGTGTAAATCAATATCCCTATGACAATGAGATGTAGCATCTCCCCAGCCCTATCCAGGGTACAAAATATAGGATAAGAAATATTCAGTGCTCTTAGATTCAAATAACCATTTCCCTGTAAGAAGCCCTCATTTTTCCTGTGTTTTCCCCACAGTGGCATAATCAAATCCTTGTAGATTTTTTCATAATCCACTGGTTCCTTATTTATGACTTTGTTCTTTATTTATATCAGCAAACTTTTATCAGGAAAAGAGCTCTGATTTGCTGTTCAGTATTAATATTATATGTCAAGATGGCCATGGAATGATTTGGATTTACATGGTATGCATAAGGCACAATGGGGGACTATATGAAATAACAAATATCACACTCATTATTTCATGAACTATACTCAAAATTAATAATAGCAAGTCAGATAATCTTCAAAAGATACTAGTAATGCCTATAAACACATTTATATGTATACACACACACACACACACACACACACACACACACCAATGCTATTTTTGCATCTTATAGTTTTCAGACAAATTTTAATAAACTTTTTTCTGTCCACTTGATGAACTCTTGAATGAGTTAAGTAAATGTTATCATTTTCTTCAAGGCTCTGATCCAGCAACTTAGTAAATACATACTCAGCATATCATATTATAAAATGACAAAAAGACAGTCTTCTGTTTCCAGTTGTTTGATCAGGAATTTTATAAATGGTATAGTCATATACCAGTATCTTGCAAGTTCCCCAGGAAGATCTCTGACATTTCAGGAATAATATCAAGCCTACATGAAGCCTCCTAAAAATATAAAAATACGAACATACAAACTTGCCAGCAGATAAAGGCCTTATGGTCTATCAAGTCTGCTCGAATGTGCAGCTAGCAACCCTTATACTGTAGCTGCCCCTCCATCCTCTCCCCTGACCCTCCCTCTTACCCTTTCCCATCCCCTTTTGAATCAGTCCACTGTTCTACAGGATAACACTTCCACAGGCAATGCGTTCCAGCCAGACACCACTCTCTCCATGAAAAAGTGTCTTCTCATTTCTCTCCTGAACCTCCCCCCCTCCAATCTGAGATTGTGACCTCAAGTGTATCTACTCTCCCTTAACTTGAATAGTCCCTCCATGCCAGTCTTTTTTATTCCCTTCATGTACTTGAAGGTTTCAATCATATTCTCCCTGTCTCTTTTCTCCTCCAGTGAGTACATGTTCAGCCCCCTCAGGCTGCTCACATAGGGTATGTCCCCTAGTCCCTGGATCATCTTTGTTGACCTGTGCTGCACCCCCTCCAGTTACTTAATGTCCCTCTTCAGATATGGGCACCAGTACTGCACACAGTACTCCATGTGTAGCCTAACCAGTGGCCTATACAACGGCAGGATCACTTCCCCTCTCCTTGAAGGTATACCCTTGGCAATACAACCCAGCATTTTGTTGGCCTTTGCAGCTGTCTTCCTGCATTGTGCTGATTTGTACATTGGGCCTGTTATAATCACCCCAGATCCTTCTCCTCCTCCCCTGTCATGGCTAGCTGACCCACCCCCCAGCTGGTAGCTCCTTCTTGGATTTTTTGCCCCAAAATGTAGCACCTTGCTCTTTTTGTCATTGAACTCCAACTGCCAGGTGTCTGACCAGGTCTCTCATTTTGACAGATCATCCTGCAACCCATGCCACTCTCCTAGGTCATCCACTACTGCTTCCATCATGGTGTCATCTGCAAACAAACTGATCATACTCTTGATACCCATTGAGATGTCTGATATGAACAACCCAAACAACACCAGTCCCAGCACTGAGCCCTCTGGTGCTCCACTTGTCACTACCTTCAGAGATGAGAGCTCCCCACCCACCACCCTCTGCTGCCTACCCTGTAACCAGTTTACTACCCATCCCACCATTTTGCCCCAGCACCTGTACCTGCCAGCTTACTACCCAGCCTCTCATGTGACACAGAGTTGAATGCCTTCCTGAATTCCAGAAACAGGACATCCTCTGTGTGGCACTCATCCACCTGTCTAGCCATGACAAACCCATGCTGCTAATGTTCTGCAGCCCATTGGTCTCCAGAAGGGACACCAGCTTCTCCTTCAGGGTTGTCTCCATCAGTTTTCCCACAGTTGATGTGAGGCTTATAGGCCTGTAGTTTCCTGGTTCATCTTTGGGACCACTCTTATGTAGGGGTGCCACATGAGCCATCCTCCAGTCCTGAAGTACACTTTCTGAGACCAGGGAGGCATTGAACAGGTCTGCCAAGGGCCCCACCAGGATTTCTGACAGCTCTCTCAGTGCCCTGGGGTGAATGCCATCCAGCCCTGGTGCCTTGTCCACCCTCAGTGCCCTCAAGCCCTCCAGTACCCTGCCCTCTGTGATTCCACAATCTGTCACCTCCTTCCCCCCTGAGCCTGACCTCCCACTCCCCCTTGGTAATGCTCCTCCTTTCTCCTTACTAAACACCAAGCAGAAATATTCATTAAGCACTTCTGCCTGCTCTGCCCCTGTTTCCACCCACCCCATCCCTCTTAATCCTTGCTGTTTCATCCCTACAACTCCTTTTTTCCCTGATGTACCTGAAGAGTTTGTTCTCCCCCCTTCTTGATGCCTTGCACCAGCCTGAGCTCATTAGAAGCTTTGGCTGCCCTTGCTGCCTTTGTCACCCCCTTCTAATAATAATATAGAAAAACATAAAGGGAACTTAAATGGGCAGACTGGGTGGGCCATAGGCCCTTATCTGCTGACAGTGTCTATGTATCTATGTACCAAAACAACAATTTTCCTCCCAATAAATGGCTTGATCTCTTTCATTCTCAAAAATAGCACATTATATAGCAAGTCAATATCTCCTTCATCTTGGCATCATATAAGATTGTGGCTTGTAAAAAGTGTTGAAATGCCTAAAGTTTGTTGTAATTAATTGAAAAACATCTACATGTTGGTCATGTATTGTGTCTTTTGATTCAGGTTGTATATTGTATTTGCTATGCTTGTATTTAGGTACATATTCTCTATAACTATTTTTCTATTTTATACATTGGGACCCCATTGAAAATGAGCATTGGCTCAACTGGGCTATCTTTTTCTAAATTTTCAGTATAAAATATTTACTACTACTAGTACTCCTACATGTTGTGAGAGATCAAAGCAAGTTAATACATACCCTGGCTACATTATTATCAGACCTCACATTTATTTATAGCAATTATGCACAATTACATTACTAATACTGTAAATTAAAATACTACTGTTCAGACCGTCTTACTGTTTAGTTTGCTCATTCTAACCACAAACAATGCATTTATGGTCCACAGCCTAGAGCTGGAGGTCCAAAACACAAGAAAAACTCAACTGTTGTCCCCTACAAATTTCTTTCTCAGTTGTTTTGATTAACTTTTAATAACTCTATATGGGAACATAAGGAATCAGATAATTATACAGATAAATTTCTCTCTCATGGTTTGTCAGCAGTTTATTCATTAGATGAAGGTTCCCTTGCTAGGAGTTTGACTGTTTCTCCACCCATCCCCCAAACACTTACACACACACACACACACACACACACATGCACATATACACGCACACTCTCTTACTATAATAGATATCAGTAGCTCTTAAATGTTATGTTTGGGAAGCAGGTGCAGCTCTTTCTGTCAAAAATACATTTATATATTTAGTATGGGTAGTTTGCTGAAGACCTTGTATTTTACCAAAAAGATCTTGAGAGGTTAGAAAACAGTGTTAATCTTTATGAATTTGCTGAGAAAGGGTAACATTTCTGAGGTGTGACTCTTTCTTGAAAGATATTCATGCCCAACTGAAGTTAGTAGCATAAAATGTTTAAATACTAGGCATTTAAAAGTTCAATTTGTTGCATTTTGAAGGGGGGTAAACAAATCTCCAGTTTAACAGGCAACCGATATTTAACAAGCTGTTTCACTTTCCTAATGGCTATCTGATAAGCAGTTTGCAGTTATGTCTTCAACATTCTAAACAGAAAGAAGGAATTATTTTATTTTAGTTGCCATAGTGATTTGTAGATGTAGAAGGATACATTGAAAAGTTCAAAAAATATGTTCCATGATTCTCCATTTTCAAGCTACAGATAGCAAGATGGCTGTAGGCTCCATCCACCACCATAAAAACTCTGTCTGTGGGCATGGCACTGTATTCTATGGGCTGTGTGTGTGTGTGTGTGTGTGTGTGTGTGTGTGTGTGTGTGTGTGTTTGCATCAGTGGTTGAGGTAGGAGATCCAGAGAATGTGTGTCACACTCAGACTCCTGATGATGAGAGGGTCAGAGATCCTGGAGACAGTGATGATGAGGAGGATGACCTGTTGAGGAGGAGGAGGACAGCAATGGCTGTGCTGATGATGATTTGTTGGATCCACTATATGAGCCTGAAGAAACAGTGTAAGGGTGGTGATGCAGACAATGCAGGCGATGTTATTTGCAGTTATCCAACTATCAAATCCCACCCACCCCACCCCACCCCTAATTATCTTGATGTTATGAAATTATTCCAAAAAAATACAAATATCCACCCCTTCCCCTCAGCTGTCCCACTGCCACTGCCATGATAAATCAAGGGTAATAAAATCCCTAGTTTGGGATTTTTATATACTTGACCCAGCTGATGAGACAGTTACTATCTGTCAGCTATGTGAAGCACGAGATAATAGGGTGAAAGGGCAGCCACCAAGGTCCCAGTGGGCAACACACACACTTGAAGAACAAGCAGTTGTTAAGTGGCATAAACATCAGAAGGAAGCCAGTACAGGGGGTCCCTCTCTATCATCATCATCATCATTAGACAAGGCAAACAAAAGTGACAGGGCAATAGACCAGGTGGACAGAGAGGCAAGTGAGGAGGACTACAGAGAGGAGAAGGAGGATTCTGTGAGTCTGCCTAGTAATAGGCATAGCAGTAGTGGTGGTGGTGGATTGAGCAGTACCACCCAGAGTCATAAAAGCACAGTAACACCATTGCAGAAAAACCATCAAATCACTGGTGTCATTTGAGTAGCAGCACACATGAATCTCCAGGAGTGAAATACCACCAAAACAATGCCACCATGACGAGTCCAGCTGTTTGGAGGCCTGACCCCAAAAAAGATCCAGCCTACGCTACATAGCATGTTTGAGCATCACTCCAAATTCACTCTAAATCATGCTACTGTATGTGAGCTAAATGCAGTAACTTCTGAAATGCTATCACTAGATCTATTGCCATTATCTTTTGTTGAGAATGTTGGATTTTGGAGGTTCATGGCCCATGCCTGTCTCAAATGGCAAGTCTATCAAGAACATACCTTTCTAAATGTGCCATTCCAGAAGTCTATGGGACAGTGTCACAGACAATAAACTGTGCTCTGAAGCATTCAATATCAGCATACATACATATAAATGTGGATATGAGGACCAGTGGCCAAACAGCTTATAACTCCTACTTGTGCATAACAACACATTGGGCATAGGTACCTGGGGTAGTATTTGACTCTGGGTAGGAAAAATTGCACTAAGCCCAACTGTGGTGGTAGCAACATTCTGGGTATTCACCAGCATGCCACACTGACAATGCAGAATATAGCTGGATCATACATGGTTGAGAAAATGCTAGAAGTGCTCCTTACTGAGACTGATAAGTGGCTTCACCCCCATTCACTGAAAGCAGGTTTCACTGTGAGCAATAATAATATAATAATACATTTTATTTCGCATAAGTGCCTTTTGGGCCATCAAGGTGTTTTACAAAAAGATAAAAACAGCCATATAAAATAATACACATAATAATAAATAAGTAACATACAGATGAAATAAATAGCAGGGAATCAGAATTATATGGAACTATCATAGGCGAGACTCCAATAAAAGGTTTTCAATGCCTGTTTAAACCCCTCCACAGTTGTGCACTCCTGAAGCTGACAGGGTAGAGAATTCCAAAGGGTTGGGGCACCGTGCATAAACGCACAGGCCCCAAAAGATTGTAGAGACAACCTCGGAATCTCTAGCAACCCCTTGTCAGCCGACCACAACTGTCACACCGAGTGGTAAGGGACAAGAAGCTCTTTCAAGTGGTTGGGGCCCAGTCTGTATAGGGCTTTATAAGTCAGTAAAACAACTTTAAAGGTGATCCGTCACCTAATCGGCAGCCAGTGCAGATCGCGCAGCATGGGGGTAATATGGTATACTCGAAAAGCCCCAGTTAACAATTGTGCTGCTGCATTCCGCACGAGCTGCAGGTAGCGGATTTCAACCTCTAGAAAGCCCTAAGTACAGGGAGTTACAATAATCAAGGCACAAAGTCACAAAGGCGTGGACTAATGTAGGCAGGACCCTGGACAGAACCAGGTGCTTAATCCTGGAGATATTCCTAACATGATAAATGGAAGACTTAACAATGGCTGACACCTGAGATTATAAAGTCAGCCCATTGTCAAGCACTACCCCAAGATTTCACACCCATTCAGGGGATAGGAGCTGAGAGCCCCCGAGAAATATTCCAGTGGGCTAAGCAGCCCTAAATGCCTCTATCCAGTGACCCAGGTCCACTAATATCACTTATGTCTTTCTGGCATTCAACTTTAACCAGCTTGACTTCATCCAGTCCTGGATTTCAGCGAGACAGGTATTAAGTACCGAGACAGCTCTATCCTGGTCGGGTGCAAAAGACAGGTAGAGCTGGGTATCATCAGCATAGCAGTGAAACCTCAGCCCATACCATCTTACAATGTCTCCAACAGGCAGCATACACACTGTAAACAACATGGGGGACAGCAATGAACCCTGAGGGATCCCACATGGCAGGGAGAAAGGGTCCAAGGAAAAAAATCCCAGACACCACTCTCTGACTCCAGCCAGTGAGGAAAGATGTAAACCATCTAAGAACCATACCTGACAGTCCACAAATGGACCTCAGATGTCCAAGCAGCACTCCATGGTCTACAGAGTCAAAAGCTGAAGAGAGATCAAGGAGCACCAAGATAGAATGGTTCCTCCGATCTCTCACCATCAGAAGATCATTGAGCACACAAACTAGCACCATCTCAGTACTGTGCTTCTTATGAAAACTGGACTGGAGAGGTTCATAGAAGTTATAGATGGTCAAGTGGTCATCCAGCTGTATCGCCACTACTTTCTCAATCATCTTCTCTATAAAGGGAAGGTTTGAGATCGGTCTGTAGTTGGCCAGAGAGTCCAGGTCCAAAAAAGCTTTCTTCAGGAGGGGAATTACCACCGCCTCATTCAGGGAGCTTGGAAACTCACCAGATTCCAAGGATCACTGGACTATCTGAGCCAGGACTGGGCCAATTGTATCCCAACAACCCATAATCAAGGAAATTGGGCCCGGATCCAAACTACAGCATGTAGGGCACATACCCCGGACAATCCGCATGACATCCGCGAACTTGGGCAAGGTAAAGGTACTCCAGGAAGCTTGAGGTGAGGTGACCAAGCACCGATCATCAGTAACCCCCATAGAATGAGTTGAATGAACTTCTGACCTGATGTCGGCCACCTTATTGACAAAGAACAAAGCAAGCACATCGCACTCTACTTGTGAAAAAGGTCTTCGGAGCTGCAGACAGGTTGGATGGCACAACCTGTCAACAGTTCAGAAGAGCTGGGCTGGTCAATTCTGTGTGGCAGCAATTTCCCTGGACAGGAATTCTGCCTTCTTACGGGAGATTGTTGATTGGTAAATCTTATAATGTTCAACCAATCTAAGGTGGTTAGCAAGCAGGGTGAATTTCCGCCAATGCCACTCCAACCTACGTCCTACTCACCGCAACTCCCTCAAAGGCCCATCAAATCAAGGGGCCCGAGGGCAATGGGGGAGAGGATGAACACAGATGAGAGCAATCAAGTCCAGAGCTGATGAGATGGCCTTATTGTAGGCCACCACTAAAGTCTCTGGACTCGAACTGGTCACAGGAAATGCCGAGAGGTCACTCACCGCTGCTAGGCCTTCAGGATTCACTTCCCTTAAAGGGCAGTAACTGACCATCTCCGCAGGGGATATTGAGTTGAATGCTGTGAAATGCATCAGTGATGGGTTGTTTTCAGAGTGCCATGCCTGTCAAACTGTCTTAATCTAATTGTGCAGCAGTTTCTATCCCATCCTGATATCAAGGACATTTTCACTGTGGCCAGTCACATCTGTGTCCACTTTGCCCATTCTGGAAAGGCCCGTGACCAGCTCTGTCAGCTGCAGATACAAAACAAACTGCCTCAGCACCATATGAAGCTGGATGTTGTCACCAGATGGAACTCAACATTGTACATGATCGAGTGTCTGTACGAACAGTATAAAGCAATATCTGAATATCTGCTGCTACGTACAAGCTGTGACAGTGCTGGAGTATCCATGTCTCTGACAACAGAGCAGTGGAACCAAATGGATGGCCAGATCATGATTCTCAGGCCATTCAAACATGCAACACAGGCAGTGAGTGGGGGTACTCCCTGTATCAGTCAGGCCATTCCACTACTACATGTGCTGAGGCAGACACTGGTGAATGTGCAGCAAGTGCTAGAGGCAGGTGGTGATAGTGGAAGTTATGCCCTAATGGAACACATACTCCACACCTTAGACTACCATGCACATATTTCCAGCATTCTGCAGTCCGAAGATTTTGGTAATACCACCATGCTAGACCCATGCTATAAACGTGGGCTGGCATCAGTAATTGAAAGTAGGCGCGCGAGCAGGTCCAAAAGTTGTCCTATCTTCTAATAAGAAGGGTATACATGGCACAGATGCTAAAGGCACATTTATCTAAGGTACAATATGAAACTCCACAGACATTGAGTGTTGCTACCACCACCTCACATGGGAAATGGGCTGAGAAAACATTCAAGTTAAAAGAGAAAATGCCAGATCCAATTTGGGATGTTTTATGTCAGGTGGCAGTTGCAGACATGAAAGAAAAGAAGGAGGCTGGTGATGCAGCAGGACTGAGGGCAGCACAACTCATGGTAAATGCATATTTTGCATACACAAGGCACATTACTATTACTGATGAGCCCTTGCTATAGTAGAGCAGAAAGGTCACTGAATGGCCATCACTGACCTCAGTTGCAATGAAATACCTCAGCTGCCTATCCTTGAGTGTCATTGTGGAGCAAATATTCAGTTTGGCTGGGGCCATTGTGCAGGACAGGTGCACCAATCTGTCATCAAAAAATGTGGGCTTGCTAACATTTATTAAAACAAATGAGGGGCACATTCAGCACAAGACAATCATGTCCATGTTCGTAGCACATGAAGGTGGTGGTTGTGAAGATGAAGAGCAAGATGTTGTTGGCATTAGAAAATTGTCTTGTATCACTGAAATTAATGAAGCGGTAATGGAGAGAGAATTCACATCTGGTGAAAATTTCAATCTGGAAGACTAGGAGGGCTGCTTCCTCAGTGAGACTGAAGCATAAGAAAGAGGTGTTGTTTCCCTCCTTTCCCCTCATCAGTATAATCCTTTACTTTATGATTCACATTTCTGTTATTCTCAGTCGTTTTACTGCTACCCATCCCCAAATCTGTATGATGTTTAATTATTATATAGCACTCATTGTAGTTAGTGTGGTGTAATTCTCCCGGGTCATACCTGAAAATAGGCATTAATTAGTCTAGTGCACCTACCCGGTCAACAAATCTAAATAACTAGATAAATAAAATTGTTGTGCTGCTGTTTTCTTGTGCCTAATCAATTACCTGCCTCCACCACCTTTATGTGATGCCTACAGACAATGCCTGCTTTAGCTAGCAAGACATGGTACCACCTCTCCCTCCTCCTGTTCTGGCCTGCTTAGGTCCTACACAGCCACAAACAGCATGGGCCACCATCTCCCCAGGGATGTAGCATAAAAATGCCAGCTAGGCAAAGCATGCCTGCTCCAGCCAGCAAGACATGGCACCACCTCTCCTCCTTCTCTGGCCTGCTTGGGTTCTGCATAGCCTCAAAGAGCATGGGCCACTGCCTCCACACTGAACAAAAGTTGTCCTCACAGGAATACTGTTTGACTTCATCCTACTGAGTTACAAAACTCCCTCCCACTTATACAAATGAATACTATGTTTGCTCTGTGATAATATTTACTAGATTTGGAAATGACAATCCTCACCATGTGGAGCAGCCAAAAACACTTTGCAGAGAATCTGGAATCGATACTGGGGAAGGTATCATCGCAAATCTACTGCAGCAGTCCAATTTGGAATTACTTGACAGGATACTCAAACTGGGTTTACCTATACTGGCTCTACAACACTGTTGTCACGGTTTGGCATAGCGAGATCCCTGATGTCGACAGGTGAAATTTTGCCTGTCAGACATCGCCGTTGTTTTCTATCAGGGGGCTGCGACCCTGAACCCCCACGCAGAGAAGTTGTTCCCTCCATGCCCCCACTTCTTTAGGACTGTGAACCCTGAGTTAGAGTTAACTCGAAGGGGGAGCAAAAGTCAGTGAAAGGACAAAATTTCACTCATGAGTCCCCCACAGTGACAATTTTGAAACCTGTTGAAATTGTCACTGTGGGGGATTTTGCCATAGGGGTTTTGACTTTTGGTCAGCATACCCTCAATCTGACTGTCCAGCCAGAAAGCTCATCAGGGCAGCATGACTTCAGCCCCAGCAAGGCCTGTCTTTGTCTGCTATGATAGTAAATCTCTTTCACTGTTGTTTACAGTCCTTATCTTCACTGGTGGTGGGGGACTCCAGTCCTCGGCCTTGCAGAGGGCAAAAGGCCTTCCTCCTTACTCAGACAGACTTTAAAATGTTTTTCGTTCTTTCCTTTTGACTCCCTGCAGGTTTCACCATTCACAGAGATGACTGCCAAAGGCAGCTGTAAAGCCAGACAGCCCTCAGGAAACAGAGAGGAGTTACTGTACTTGATGTCTTCATACACTATCTCAGTGGCATGCACAAGCCAGTAAACAGCACAGCCAGCAGCACTAGTATAACGGTAAGTATCATTATGATTCACTTTTTTTTTCTCCTTTTTCACAGGTACACAGTGTGCCATGGTGGCCAAAGGGATGCTAAATAATTCCTCATTTTTATTCACAGGTGACAGGTATAGTAAGAGAGGGAGTCAACAACTACTATACTGTGCGGCCACCACAGTGGACGAGTAAGGCAAAATCATTTTTAATTTTTCTTCAGAGTTGGCAGGTATAGTAAGATGGGGAGTCAACAACAGCTATACTGCACGGCCATTGCCATAGTAAGAACTTGAATAGAGCCTGAATAATTTATTTTGTTGTCTTCACAGGTCTCCTTTTCTGCTGTCTCCTGCTCCAGCAATCCAGCCATTGCAATCTTCTCCACCTGAACAAAACTGCAAAAAACATATGCTGGAAAATGACCTGAAATTAGAGCAAAAGTAACAGAAGATAGTCTGATATCTGCAAAACTTTTGAGAATTAACCCCCCCCCAAAAAAAAAATACTTATCTTCTGTGGTTGGAAAAATTGCTGACTTCCAAAAAAAGGCTCAGGCTGGATCTATGAAGCAACATTATTTCATCACCCTAGTGATAATACCTGAAAATAGAAAAACAGTAAGAAACAAGCATTTGTCAATGCCAAATATTCATCGTGCATAGAGATAAGGAAGTGTGCAAGAGTGTAGTAGTGCAGGAAGAGTTTTATTGATAATGAACAATAGAAAGTTGTATGACAGCTGTACTGTTCATGAGGTGGTGTGATAAAAAGGCTATATTGAAAATTTGGAGTGAAAATATTGAAAATGACCAAAGTTACATGCGTGCGAAGAAAAGTGTGAACAACCGGGTGTAACTTGGCCATTTTTTGGAGTTGTGTCACCACATTTTCAACATGGCCTTTTTGGTACCCCACCTCATGAAGAGCCCCAGTATCATTTTGTTCACTCATGCCGAAAGGTGATTTCGCAGACCTACCATGCCATTCTGTGCCACAAGTGCCAAACACATTTCAGGCAGGATGCAAAAAAATTACAGCTGCACTGTTCATAAGGAAGTGTGAAAAAATGGCAATGTTGAAAATCTGGAGTGAAAATATTAAAAATTGTCAAGGATACGAGCGTGCATAGAAACTGTGCAATACACTCTCATAACGCAGGCATTTTGTGGAATTTTTCACCAAATTTTAAACATGGCCTTTTTGGGACTTCCTCTCGTGAACAGTAGCACTGTAATTTTGATAATCCATCCCAAAAGTTGATTTCTCATACAGACTGCTCCATTCTGGGCCACAGATGTGAACACATTTTGGACAGGATGTGAAAAATGACAGCTGTACTGTTTATAACTTGATGTGAAAAAAATGGCAATGTTGAAAATCTGGAGTGAAAATATAAAAAATTAATGAAGTTATGAACATGCATAGAAACTGTGCAATGCATATTGATAATGCAGGCATTTCTGGGAAATTTTCCACCAAATTTGCAACATGGACTCTTTTGGACCCCACCTCATGAACAGTGGCACTGTCATTTTGGTAATCAGTCTTGAAAGATGATTCCACACAGGGACCATGAAATCACCTTTCAGTACAGAGAAATGAAATGACACTGCCATATTCATGAGGTGGGGTTCTAAGAACCCCATGTTGAAATTTTGGGGCCAAAATTCTTAAAAATGGCTGAGATATCAACCTAAGTTGAAAGCCTCCATTGACTCCCATTATAAAGGCTTTACCGATTCCTCAGTTCCTAGTTCAGCTTTGAAGAGTGTAGACATATCCCGGGCCAGTGAAGATTATGGCTCCCAACCTCTGGAGGGTAAATATGGGTGGGGGGTGCAGGGAGGTGGGTGCGCAGAAGGAGGGTTGGGGTGGGGGAGGGGGACTGGGGAGACGACACTGGAAGGTTTTCTTTTTTACAGGTAAAATTAAAAAAGACTTTGAGGGGACAGTTTTTTTATTTCACAGGGATCTTTTTTTTTAAAACATTTATGTATACTGGGGTGGGCTCTCAGTGTGCCACAACAGTGTGTGTGTTTGTGGGGGCATGCCATTGCCAACACGGGGATTGGGCACCCTATTGTTAGCTAACAATAGAGACAAGTGCGTGGGGGTGCATCTGGCATCAGGAGTGGGCATCCCGATGTCAGAAAGGGGAAATTGTTTAACCAGGAAAGAAACAGTAAGTGGATTGGGCACTCTGATGTTGGCAAGGGGTACAGATGTTTTGGGTGCCACATTCAACACCAGCAATGGGTATCCCAGTATTGCACAGGGGAAATTGTTTAACCAGGGAAAAACACACTAAGGGGCTGCAGGGAATGGGGAAATTGTTTAACCAGGAAAGATACACTGAGCTGCAGGGAATGAGGAAAAGGGCTCGTATTTCAAAGGACAGAGCTCCGTGCAACATCAGCTCTGTCCTTTGAAATGTTTGCCAACACCAGCCCCCTCAGCAAACCAGTGTCACCAGGACACTGCCTGCTGATTTGCCGGCCACAGACCAGCACTTGCAGCACTGTTGGTTATTGGGCTGGCACCCCTCACACCCCTCATATCAACAAGTTCATTCGCACTTGCATGCTTGACTAACTTAAAAATGGTTAGAAATAAAGTGATTACAACTCCCCAGTCAAAAAAAGGAAATAAAATAAAATACTTACCTTTGCTGCTAGGTCACAAAGCTATTGAGTAAATAAAACAGCAGACTGCATCTTATTCCAAGCAAAGCACTGGAATGGCCTGTTAATGTCTTCCCAGTTTTATATCATTTTGGCATAAATGGAGTTGTAAATGAGGAAGGGGCCAATGAACAGGTTCAAACCAATCCTCCAGAGGGGTACAGCAAAGCAATCAATTTCCTTCAGGAGATCTTTTTCGTTATTTAGCTTTTAGGTCATTTTCAGAAGTGAGAAATTTATGTATTGTGCTTGGCAGTTGTGTATACTAAAGTGCTTGACAACACAGACTGTCTGTAAGGGTGACTTAAACAGCACAGTAGCAGTGGCTGCAATAGCAGTTTATTACCAGCATTACTGATTTCTGGTTTGGGAGAGAATTTCCAAAAGTGAGAAATTTATATATTGTGCTTAGCAGTTGTGTGTACTAAAGAGCTTGACAACACAGACTGTCTGAGAGGGTGACTTACACAGCGTAGTAGCAGTGGCAGCAGCAGTTTATTGCCAGCATTACTGATTTCTGGTTTGGGGGAGAATTTCCAGAAGTGAGAAATGTATATATAGTATTGTGCTTGGCAGTTGTGTGTACTAAAGTGTTTGTGACCAAAATTAAGCCTACTTTGTTTTTCTGGAACATTTGCACTACTGTTGTGCAGTGAATTGCAGGAAGGGCAGCCTGTAAAAGAGGGATGATTTTAATGATATTGTAAGGACTGTGCAGTTGCACAAGAAAGACAACAAAAGAGTTGAATTCAATTTTTTTCTTTTGAATGGGTGAGAACAGACGAATTTCAATAGGTAGAGCAAAGCTGTAGCAGAAATCAAGAAATACAGGCAGCGAGAAATAAAGATGGATGAAAAATGTTTTTCTTTTTAAGTTTTTAGTTATTTTTTCATTTTTAGGGTTTAACAGAGCAGCAGTAACAGAAATAAAGAAACAGAGATGGGCAGAGAGAAGGAAGGATAGACGAGAATTTTTTTTCTTTTAAGTTTTTTATTGTTTTTCCTTTTTAAGGGTTTAACAGAGGGTAAAAGATAAGGGAAATTATCTAGACTGGAGGGCTATGGCCTGGGGAGAGACAGTGCACTGCCACTTTCCAGTTCGGTCAAACTGTCCAGAATGGTTTTATGATTTCGTAGCGCCACCTCTAACACCTCCTTCATCTTCACAACTTGTTGGGAGAGCTCCCCAACCTCTCTGTGGAGCTGTTCTACTTCCACACAGGTGGATGTGGGAGGAAGATCTGAGACTGGTCTCTCAGGTGTCCCCCTCCCGTAGGACCTGAATCGGACTGAAGGTCCCTCTGCCAGTCCCCTTCATCTCCCCCTCCTGCATCTGTGCACCACATTTCTTTCTCTCTGGCCAGAAGAACCACTAGGGGGTGGCAACACCTCTACCCCTTTGACCACCTTTATTTCTCAGATGCTCTTCCCACTTCTTGCAGTGCCTCCCTCAATGGGGGTGTGCTGCTCACCTGTCCCCAAATGGCTCCCCTGTTTCCCACATCTAACAACAGTGTAGCATACTTTGTAGGTGACCACACTGTTGTCAGTGGGGTCAATATAAAAAAAATCCCAGACAACAGACTTAAGCTGATGCCGATGAGGGGAGGAGCAAGATGGTCTTGGCTGCATCTCCTACTCTTCATGGTGTGCAGCTGGTAGTCGTGGTGATGGTGGTGGTACAACAGCTGACTGGGCTGGTGCTTCCTTAGCTGTTGGTGGTGACAGTACCCTTGCCTCATCTTGTTGTTGAGTGCGCTGTGCTATGGGGTGGGGGGATTGCTACTGCTGTATCCTCCTACTGCCAGTGCCATGGGCCAGGCCCTCTTGCTGCAGAAATCATGGCATCTGTCATCTGCTGCCTGCAGCCCCCTCTCCTCCTGATCACTCCTACTCATTTTAACCCAAAGAAAAAACACAGAGTGGAGACCACATGATGCAGAGTGCTGAATAGAAGCTTCTCTACATAGCTCCAGCCTCCCAATAGTAAAATTGTCTTTTTCGGTCTGCTAAACCACCTAAGACCCCTTGGTATCCTCTGAGGCTGCCTTCTAACCACCTTAGGATTCGGAGTCGCGAGTTTGAGTATTCATGGAGGCTTATATGAAAAAAGCCCCACAAAAACACACTCTGACAGTTACCCCCGAGAAGGCCCCAAAGAAACCTAGGGCCTCGAGTGGATCAGACAGGCCTGATCATCTAAGCCAAGCATCTTATCAAGAGATTTTAACCCTGAGCAGGTTCCTTGAAGAATTCAAGCCCTTCCGTGAGGAAGTCAAAGAAATGGCAACTGATCTCAAAGCCCTACCTAAAAAGCTGGACAAGGTCATTACTATAACCTCGGATAATACAGCTCGCATTGGGTCACTGGAGAAGCATCTGGAAAGGGTAGACCCTGGGCTAGCAGCAGTACGGCAGAAGCTCTCTCGAGTTGAAACAAAGTTGGAGGACCTCGAGGGCCGCAGCCACAGGAATAATGTTGCAATACTGGGGCTACATGAAGGTGAAGAGGGCCAGAATGCTATCATTTTTGTACAGAAGTTGGTAGAACGAGTGGCCAGTCCTTCCTCCTTTCGGCTCTGCGTGTATTATTAAGAGGGTACATAGATCCCTACGACCAAAACCTCCTTCAGGGCTGCTCTTCGCCCTATTATATGCCGATTCCTCAATTTTTTGGAAAGGCAACACTTTCTGTCTAAAGTGAGAGACCTACAAGAGGTCCATTGGGAAAACTCAAAGCTAAGAATAGCGCAGGATCTGCCGGGATCTGTTCAATTGAAGCATACAGCATTCCATCCCATTGTGACCAAGATTATTGCTGTTGGGCTCAAGTTTAGGATGGGGTACCCAGCTAAGCTGCATGTTTTAGTGAACGGATCTTGGTCAGCTTATGAAGATCCTGATACCGCTCTTACTGGCCTCAAGCTTGTTCTACCTGACCTGTTTCGTGACCCATAAGGAGCGCTCTGTCTATGATGAAGGGGAGATCTGTGTTGTCAAGATGGGTCTGCCTTTTACGTAGAATGCTGACTAGGATAACTAGCATGGATGGAATACAAAGGATCTCATTGTTGGGAAAAGTAGAGCCGTTATCTCGCTGTCTTAACTCGATATGAGACTCTTTTGCTTTGAACTCAAGCATGGGACTGCAGCTTGCATATTGGAATTGTTTTGAATGTATAGTTTACTCAATTGGAGGAAGTGTTCTGTGTTTTGGCCTTTTTAGGAACACTATTTGTCAGTATAAAGGGGATGGTAAAATAATATCACTCAGGCTCACGATTTAGTTCTGGGGGTAGATTAATCCAGGAGGGAAGCTGGGCACTTGTATTTTACTCCGTGGCCACAAGAGGGAGCTCAGTGCACAGGATTATTAGCTCAGTGCTAGCTGATAACACAAAGTCTGGGGTAACAAACATACCCTCTATCATGCTAGTTGGTCCTTGTATGGTAAGATGCCAAGGTGAAAGAGGACTAATTCTCTCAGTATTTTCTTAGGATCTCGGGGCACCTGTATTCATTTAGCAGGTTATATGAATCCTGCTAATCATGGGTAAGTCTCACTTATATGGCTCCCTCCTTTAATGTCTGGCTATTGGATGTTTACCTTCATTGTATAATTTGACTTGATGCTGGCATGATGCCGAGGTCAAGCACCTTATTTTTAAGTTAGTAACCTGAGATCTCTGTGCGTTGGTCTCTCTCTTGGCAGGCCACAGGTATCCAGTTAATTACAGCAGCATACTCGCTGCACTCCTATGTTATAAGCCCAGCTTCACTTTTTAAGTTACCAAGAACTGTTTAGGTAGTAGTGCTTTCTCAGTTTCGATTTCAAGTTTTCTGGTTAGGGGGAAGGGTTGTTGTACTTGTCTAGGGTCGAGGGGCTTCTTCAGGAGGCTGGGGGGAGGAAGGGATGTGGTACTTTTCTGAGCGCTGTTTGTGACAGTTGGGGTGGATGGGAGGGGTGGGAAGCTCGTGTTTAAAGGATTGGATATTTTTATGTTCATCGTGGGGGATGTATTATGGGGATAGAGGAGGAACAGTTTGTTTTGGGGAGGGGGTATGAGGAAGGACACGGCAGTATTTAATTGAATCTGGATAATTTCCCTTCATTATTATTGTACATGGTCCTTTGTCCTAATACACAGGGAGGGGGAAGGAACAACTGTGGAGGGGATGGGGGGTTGGGGGAAGGAGGACCATACCGCAGTAATTATTGGAATCTGGTTGAATATTTCTCGATATCTTTATACAGGGCTGAGGATATTAAGCTCATTAATCTTAGCTAGATGGCTAATGATGTGACTTTTGCTACCTGGAATGTTAAGGGGATCAGGAAAAAACCCAAACAATATCAGCTGCTTAAATACTTAAGTTTATTGCGGTCTCAGATAACATTTTTGCAGGAATTCCATTTACTAGAATCCGGAGCTTCTCAATTAAGGAGACAACAGGTGGGTCAGGTTTATGAAGCTCAGGTCTCCACTAAAAGTTGTGGGGTCATGCTAATCATTAATAGAAGCATTCCCTTTGTTTCTACACAGGTTATCGAGAATCTGGGGGGCAGATTTGTCTTAGTCAAAGGCACTCTTTGGTCAGTACCACTCCTACTCGGCAGTATATATGGACCCAATACTGATGACCCGGGGTTTTTTATGAGGCTGATAACTATTATGCTTCCAATGCTTCCCATCGGGATTATTGTAGGGGGGGACTTCAATCAGGTTGTAGACTCTAACCTGGATAGGTCAGGTAGTGGGCTGAGAGGGTTGCCCCTGTGGCAGAGGGCACTTAAAGATCTGGTAGATCAATGCGGGCTCTGTGATGTCTGGTGCATGTTGCATCCTGATTCCAAGGAGTTCACTTTCACTTCAACGTTGCATGGCTCGCAGTCTCGCATTGACTATGTATTTATCTCTCAGGGTCTCTTGCCCGGGGTAAAGTTTGCCTCAATCCAACCTGGTCCCATTTCTGACCACTCCCTTGTGGTATGCAACCTGGCATTCCTTAATTCACCTAAAAGGGAGACCAGATGGAAGCTCAATGAGCAGCTCCTTAAGGATGCCAAGTATTTTAAGCTTATACGAGAGCAAATTGATCTCTTTTTCTCATCTAACCCATTAGATAGTGCAAAGCCGGACATTCTTAGTGGGGCTTTTAAAGCATACATGAGGGGGGTTCCTATCAGTATAGCGGCTAAAAGGAAAAGGGTACAGGAGGAAGAGCTGCTATCACTAATATCCCATATTCGGTCCCTTGAAGTGAAACTCTCTGTTAGTTCCTCTAATGAGGACAAGAAGAGACTCCTGGCAGCCAAAGATAGATACCTAGAGCTGCTAAGGAAAAAGGCAGAACTAGCTATAATCCGAACCAAAGCCAGTTATGTGGATCAGAGAGAGAAAGCAGGGCGCCTGCTTGCATTGCACTTAAAACAACAGGAATCCACAAGATTTATCCCACCAATTTGAGCAATGGCAGATGGGTCTCTGAGAGTATCCCCTACTGAGATAGTGCAGGAGTTTGCTTTATATTATGAAAAATTGTACAGGGACATGGAGAGTCCTCCTTGTCCTGGGATTCTTGAGGAGTACTTAAGAGATTCCCACTTGCCCTCCCTATCAGAGCAACACAAGAGTTTTCTGGCTTCTCCTATATCCCAGGAGGAAATCTCCGAGGTTATTAGAGGGCTACCATCAGTCAAGGTCCCAGGACTGGATGGGTTCTCGTCTTTATTTTACAAAGTTTTTCATGACCTCTTATTGCCAGTACTTTATCGCCTATTTCAGTACATTTCATCTGGGGTAGAGGCAGACCCTTACCTATTCGAAGCCCTGATTGTTCTGCTCCCTAAACTTGGCAAGGATCCTGAGTTAGTTCAAAGCTATAGACCCATATCTCTCTTAAATCAAGATACTAAAATCTTTTCGAAGATATTGGCCAATAGATTAACTGTAGTCCTTCCTGATTTGATAGGCATGGCGCAGGTTGGATTCATGAAGGGACGTTCGTCATCAAACCATTTGCGTACCCTTTCTCATGTCTTCTCGGTCGTCCAGGGATGCTGCTTTTCCCTCTGGACTGGTCTCCCTGGATGCCAAGAAGGCATTTGATCATATGAACTGGAAGTTTTTGTTCCAAGTTCTCGAGGCCTTCCAGTTTCCTTCGGTCTTTATACCCTGGATCGTTGCATTATACAAAACACCTACAGCAAGAATTATGGGAAATGGTGCATTTTCTAAGCCCTTTTCATTACATTCTGGTACCAGACAGGGTTGTTCCCTTTCTCTCCTTTTATTTAACCTGTATCTTGAACCTCTCATTCAAAATATTCTCAATAATACAGGAATACAAGGCATATGGGTGGGGCATCATGAGGTCAAGATCACTGCATATACGGATGATCTTCTTGTGTACTTATCCCACCCAGTATCGTCCGTCCTGGTTTTGTTGGGTGAAATTGCTAAATTTAGCACTTTATCCAACTATAAACTTAATGCTAGCAAATCTTCCTTTTTCCCTTTAAATCACAAGATATTTAGGACTGATATCGCCCCCTTAGGTTTATGTTAGTCCCCCAAGTCATTGAAATACTTGGGCATTAAACTGACTCGTAACCTCTCGGTATGGTTCAGAGAAAATCTGGAGCCCCTTTCCCAGCTTATAATTCAGGATCTCGACAGATGGTCTAAGCTCCCTATCGTCCCACAAATTTTCTTCCCTTTATCTCTTCTAAATACTTTTATCCCGTTATTTTGGTTTAAGAAACTGCATGGTATTTTTACCAAGTTTATCTGGTCTGACAAATACCCCCAACTGGCTTACTATAAGTTGGCTGCTCCAAAATCTGAGGGGGGCCTGCAGATTCCCCATTTGGCCATATATTATTGGGCTAGCCATCTGGCAAAAGGTCTGAAATGGGTAAGTCCGGGTCCTGAAAAGGTACAGCCAACATGGCTTAGAATAGTGTTGGACTCTATTCGGTCCATGAATCTGGATCCCCTAACTTTGTTCTATGTAAAAGTGTCTCAGGTGAATGTTGCTGAGAAATGTCCCATAGTTACTACTTCTTTAAGGGTATATGCACAACTTTGCTCTTTCTTGCATTACACTCCTCAGTTAGATCTGGCTCAATCTATTTGGAACTCCCCATCTTTTACTATGAACAAGCAGCAGATTCCCCGCACTTGGTTGCCCCAATTGGGTGATGGGAGAGTACTTTCTTTTGTGGATGAGGAGGGGCAATGGCTATCTGTAGGTGATCTTATTCAGAAATTTAGCATCCCAGCATTCTCACATTTTAAAGCAGTACAGATAAGACATCTACTCACAGTAGTGATCAATAATTCCCCTCCCAATCAGACGGTTGGGGCCCTGATACCTGAAATTTCTTCTCTGCTTGGGTCTTCGGGCAGTGTATCCAAATTATATCAGGTTTTGTTTCATAAAAGATATGGGGACTCTTTTGGACCGACGAGGTTCTGGAGCTCCTTATTTCCTCAATATTCACCTAATTGGCGAGCTTTGTGGAGGTCCTGCCATAAATTTGTCTCCCAAGATAGGTTGCGCCTTGTGCAATATCATATTTTGCATTATGTGTACTATACTCCGGTTAAGTTAAAGAAGTGGGATCTGTTGGACTCAAACATATGTGTTAGATGTTCACAGGGGGAGGGAACACTCCTTCACATATTTTGGACCTGTCCCAAAATCTCCCAATTGTGGGACTCTATCAAAGCTTCCCTAGATCCTATACTGGGTTTACAGGAGCACTTCACACCTAACGTCTGTCTCCTCTGGGACATGTCCTCTATTAAAGACAATGTGAGAAGGTTTCATATTTCTATGATAGTTCTATCTGTTAAGAAGCTTATTTTACATCATTGGAAAGACAAGCTTACTCCAACATTACAGGAATGGGTGAATTAAATCCTTGCTAACCTGCGTGCAGAAAAGGCAATTGCCAGCCTTCACAACAGATTATCTGTTTATACTCAAATATGGGATCTCCTTCACTCCCTAATTCTAGCTGCTCAGAGTTAGTAGTGTTCCAGAGCAAATAGTTCTGCATACTCCTGTATAATGGCTTTGTACTTGAGTGACATACTGATATGTAACTGCTGTATGGGGGGAAGGGGAAGTCTTAACATAATAAGTTGCTGTATTCTTGCCTTACTGTCATGTTAACTGCTTCTTAATGTGGAAAATTTTGCTAAGAAAATTTGAATTGTAAAAGAAAAACCAGAGTAAAAGACAGTAAAAATAGGGGAGGGTGCAAAAATTCCACCAACAGAATTTCCGTGAAAGTGTGAATTTCACTTCCATGAAAGTTCTAAAATCATTTTCACAACTTCCGTGGAAATTCAGTCTTAAAACTGCAGAATAAATACACAAACTGCAGGTTACTGTAATTTATTAAACTGCGGGAAAAAAGTCAGCAAAATGGATCACTGCCAGTGATCAGTTCTGAGGCTTTTTTTTTACCAAGGTTTAATTAATTAATCTACCCCCCCACCCCCACTGATCAGGGGTCCCAGTAAATAAATAAATACCTCCACTCTCTCCCTCAGACCTTCCTGGTGTCTAGTGGCCCCTCCACCCACTGATCATTGCCCCCCAAAACATTTTATTTCCCTGGTGTCTAGCAGACCCCCCCATCCTGGATTCCTTAATCCACAAAAAACAGCTGGCAGTCCAATAACTCACTCCCTCTATTCCCAATATTCCCGGGTGTCTAGTGGACCCCCCATCCCTGATCCCTTATAAACAAAGTAATCCCAATTCCCTGGTGTCTAGTGGACTCCCCCACCCTGGCAGTTCATCCACCACCACCCCGCTCCCCCCACCCTTCCCCTGAGCAGGCCACCAGTGAAGCCCTCCTCTCTCCTCTACTACTGGTGGCCCTCTGAATTGTCTGTGAATGACTACATGGTTGGACAAGCACGCGCTCATTCACTGACAGTTCATTAAACTGTAGATAGAATAAATTCCACAGTTTATATGCATTTTTCCACAGTTCACAAAGAAAGTCTGTGGAGCTCTGTGAAAATCTGCAGAAAATCCCAGTTCCACCAATGGTGAAAGTTCCAAAATTTTCATGAAATTTCCGCAATTTCGCGGAAGTTCTGTGAAAGTGGAATTCGCAAATGTTGCCCACCCCTAGTAAAAAACATGTTAAAAGAGATGAAAAATAGGACAAATAAAATTGTTCAGTATAAAGAAAATAACAGCTAAAGAACAAGCAAACAAAGACTCACAAACTATACAGTAAAAATAAAATGAAGAACAAGCAAAAGTAAGCTGAAAAAAAAAATGATTTTCTTGGGGGGTTAAGTTTTACTATGAAAGAGCAGATCTTTTCACTTCCACTTAGCTCAGACTGCAAAATGAAATTAAGGATGAGTCAGTACATAGAACAGTGTGGACTGCAGGAGTTGTTTTCATGTGACTTCAAGTATTAGTTGTTTACCCGTAGCCTCGCTTTGAACAGACTTCGCCTTTCCTAATGGTGAAGTTACCAGTTAAGTCAATGGTGAAGTTAATAGGTAAATTTACAATATAATGATAAAACTTCACAGATTGCTCCATAGAGGTGAAATCGATAACTTCGCTGGAACTTCTATGGCAAATTAAAACTTCACAACATCTCTAGTTAGGAGGCAGGGCAATAACGTACAAGTGGCAGAGTCACAAATATAATCAGTCATGTATGTCCTTCCCCCTCATAATTTCCTTTGTAACATTTTTATTTATTGAAATGTTTTACCAGAAAGGCACAATGAACAACAAGTTGCTTGTTTCACAGTGCGACCTGGGGGTACAATTGGATAAAGAATTAAGACATACAGTTTACCATTTAACATATCCAAGAAATGAAACATTCAATTACATTTGTAACAAGATATACAGTTTAAAAATATCATAATCATACAATCGCATTTGTGACATAACATACCATTAAATATATCATACCTGTGGAATATGCATTTAATTACAAGTGGCATATCTGAGGAACATAGTATAGAAATTTAATGTAGCCTTGGAGCCAGCTCCTTGCAGGAATGGATCACAGTTAAGAGGCAGATCATTTAGCAATTATTGAATGAATGAGGCACAGTTAAGGGGGCAACAAGGAGGGTAGAGGGGTAAACAAGGGAAACCAGCTGGGGGAAGGAGAGGATAATGTTGGGGGGAACATAACAGGAGCAAAATAAGCAAAAAATAAGTTGTGAAGGGCAAGTTAACACAAGGCTAGTGCAATCTGGGAGCACCTTAGACAGAACAAAAAGTGCAAGTTATTAGCTCAAGTAAACTAATTCCTTTGTTTAAGTGCAGAGGGGTAGAGAGGGAGGGAGGCAGGAGGGAGGTGAGGGCAAGGGATAGTGTAGGGAAGGATGAGTCATACCTGGAACTGGCCCCTTCAGAGTGCAGAGATCACTGCCAGTGATGGAATGAGCTGAGGATTTAGAATAAGGGGCAGGAGTAGGCATGGACAAGTTGAGTAGAGATAAAAGAGGGGATGGTGAAGGGAAGGAGGAGGAGGAGGGGTGGGAGAAACTTGCCTATGACTTGGCCTCTTCAAGGTGCTGAGAAATCTGACAGAGAGTAGAGTCAGGTGAGAACGAGTTAGGTAGAAAGGATGAAGGGGAAAGGGGAGGGAAGGAAGAGTCATTTCCCAGTGCTGGACCCCTCCAGGATGCTGGGAACCCTCCCAGGGGGTGGAACTAGGTGAGGACACGTTGGGCAGAGGGAATGCGGGGATAGAAGAGGAAAGGGAAAAAGGAGGGAGGGAAGAAACTTACCTGACAGTAGACATCGCCAGGGTGCTAAGAATCCTGACAGAGGGCAGATTTAGGTGAGGACAAGTTGGCTAGAAAGGAGATAGTGGAAGGGGAAGGGAGAGGAAGGGAAGAAGGAGGAGGAGGCTTGCCCAGTGTTAGACCCCTCTAGGATGCTGAGAACCCTGCTAGAGGTCAAAACTAAGCAGGGGCAAGTTGGAAATGGAAGAAGGTTAGGAGTAGGAGTGAGGTGGTAAGTGGCGAAGGGAGAGGAGAGCATGCTGAGAAACAGGCTCAGGGGAGGAAGGTTTAATTGGGGATATGAGTCATGGAGAGGAGCAGAGGTATAGGAGGATGGTTAAGGAGGGTTAAAGCTTGAGCAGTTAGATGAGAGAAAGTTGTGTAAGGCAGAAGCAAGGGAGCAGGAGGAGGAGTGCCATATTTGGGGAGAGGGAGTTCCAGATTTGTGGGAAATGATGGGTGAAGCCTGACTGACCAATGAGAGTGGTTCAACGGGGGACCAAGAAATGCGAGTGTCAGAGGATCTGAGGAAGTGGGAGGTAGGAGGGAAGTTCTCCTAACCAAAATTTAGAAGTGAGTTTGGCACAATGAGTGAGGTGCCTGTTGGCAAGTGGGGGAAGGGACAGGACATTGTAGAGGTCACAGTGATGTGTGCGTGATGGATCATCAAGGGCAAAACAACAGAAGGAGTTAAAGAGAGTGTCCAGTCTGGTTAGGGAGGATTTGGGAGCACACCACAGATGACATCACAGTAGTTGAAAATAGGGAGGATCATCTTCTGGATTAGTTCACGCCACATCATATGAGGGATGTAGCTACAGTTTCTGAATAAGGCAACCAAGCTTGGGGTGCAGTTTTTTCATGATGGCGTCAATGTGGGCAGAGAAGGTGAGGTGTTGGCCCAACCAAACCCCAAGGTATCTAAATGAGGAGGTGTCCTCTAGGATTGTCCCGTCAAGGGTATGGAAAGAAGGTAAAGGATGAAGCCTAGAGAGTCTCTGCCTAGTGCCAAACGTCATGGAGACAGTCATTTTGGCATTTAGGAATAGTTGATGTGAGGCAAACCATAGCTGAACCAGGTGGAAATCATGCTGAAGGGTGGTTGCTACATCACAACATATGCAGATGATGAAGCTTTTAATGTTAAGTCATAGAAATACATGATTTATTTCCACAACAGGAGTGTCATCAAAATAAATAAATACTGTTATTATTTTTTTCATTCTCACAGTTATTGTATACATTGGGCTGGATATTCAAAAGGGATGCGCCATGCGCAATAGGGTTGCGCATGTGCAAGTCTGAAAGTGCGCCATTCTGCGATATTCAGCAGGAGGCAGTTGCGCCACCAAAAACAGGCTGAGCAACAGCGCAGTGCAAATGAAGGCATGCGCAACCAAAGGGGGTGGATCCCTGCATAAAGAGCGTAATGCGATATTCAAAGGGTTGCGCAATGCGCAATAGCGGAACAGCCGAAGTTGGCGCCTCACAGCGGAAATGAGCCAAAATAAAAGAGGCGCAAGAACGCTCACAGGGATGCCAAGCGAGACAGACAGAGAGACAGACAGCGACAGTCCAGAACAGGGCAGGCAAGGAAGTTGTGGGGCCAAGGCTGCAGAGGCCAGCGGGGTACCCGGTGCAGTGGAGGTAGCAGTCAGGACAGCGGGGGTAACAGGGCAACATCAGCTGGGGGGGTCACAAGCCAGGGAGATGGACAGTGCCAGCTTCCACATGGAAGCTGTAATGAAGGGGGTGAGAATGCATGCTGCAGGGGGACGTGGCCGTGGAAGGACCCGTCGGCGGTACGCCCCCAACAGGCAGTACCGTGCCCGCATCAGCTTTGAGCTGTACAAATATGTAGAGATCGTGGGCCGGTACCGCCTGAACAGGGCAATACTGCGGCGGCTCTTTGAGCTGTGCAGTGATGTGATGCAGGCACCCTCACGATGGAGTCACGGTCTGTCAGTGGAGACCAAGGTGACAGCCTGCATGTGCCTGCTCGCCATGGGCACCTTCCAGAGGCTGACAGGGGACACCACAGGCATCACACAGTTGGCCACATCATGCATCCTCACCCAATTCCTCAGCGCACTGCTGCCACATGCTGCGGAGCACATCCATTTCCCCAGCACTGCAGCAGAGCGTACAGCAATCATGCAGGAGTTCCACAGGGTAGCACGTATGCCTGGCGTGCTAGGGGCCATAGACTGCACCCATGTGGCCATTCGCACGCCACCTGGCCCCAATGGGGCCGCATATAGGAACAGGAAGGGCTATTCCAGTGTCAACTGCCAGGTGGTGTGTGATGCCACTGGGCGCATAATCAATGTCTGTGCCACACACCCTGGCAGAGCACATGATGCCTTCATATGGTATCAGTCCACACTGTGCCATTGATTCGAGAGTGGGGACATCCCCACAGGCCATCTGCTGGGTGAGTACGCATGTAGGAATTGCAAACGTGGGGCAAGGGTGGGAATGCCACAGGTGCTATGGTAGTGGCACACAGGGATATTGGCAATATGGACCTGAACATGATACTCATCTCCACCATCTCCACACAGGTGACAGCGGATACCCACTCCATCTCTGGCTGCTCACACCATACCGGCGCCCCATGACCCCATCGCAGCAACGCTATAATGAGGCGCATGCCGCCACACGTAACATCATCGAGCGGGTGTTTGGGATGCTCAAGGCACGCTTCCGATGCCTAGACACCTCCGGCGGTGCCCTACAGTACAGCCCCTCAAAGGCCTGTGGGATATTCCTGGCCTGTTGTATCCTGCACAACATGGCCAAAGACTGTGGGATAGCCATTCAGGTCGAGGAAGGGGACAGCAATGGGGACACCAGCGGTGCCGGTGATGATGGTGATGAGCAGCCCCCCCTTGGACGGCGGGACCCCCAACTGATCCGGCAGGCCCAGCTGCAACGGGACACCATCACAGAGGAGCATTATGCACGACACAGGTAAGTCAAGGGGCCATGTGCAACCAACACTGTCCAGGTGCAACCCACAGGCACACAGAGTAACACACCAGGGGTGCATGACGGCAAGGCGTGGAAGGACCAGGCACACAAACACACCATCAGGGAGGGTGAACAGTCATATGGACACACACACACACACAGGCACAAAGCGTACATGGGCAGGTGCACAGCAGAGCAGGAACAGACATGGAAAACACACAGATCCACAGACCACACCCACCTCCCGTACTGTCCAAGTACGTGTGTCAGATGCTGGGCACCCTTGCACCTTGGTGCACAGTACAATACAGGCATCATCATGCACACGCACCTGTGGACAGCAGTTGGGATGGTGTGCAGGTGGTCGGTGTGTCGGCGTGATGGGTAGGGCACCCACCAGTGCACTGCCCACCATGACACATATTGCACACAGGGCAGCACCAGACAGGGCCCACACTGGGAGACAGGTCAGTCATGTTGCACTGTTCCACGGCCACCACGGATGCATGGGTGGCCCCGCCGTGACCCAACAGCACTGGCAGGCTGAGCAGGGACCACATGGGGTGGCACCAATGGACCACCAGGGGTCCCACTGCATGATCGCGACCTTGTCCACACAGGGGTCTGTAGTATGCCAAACATACCTGCACCAGGGGTGCTCAGGATGCCCACAGCAGAACCCGGTGTCAACAGGCTGGGTGTTGCACGATGCCAGGAACGGGGAGTGGAGAGCGTACTGTGTGGGATGCGCGGTATGGGGCACCTGCATGTGTGCCCAATGCAGCCACGACAGCGACCAATGCCTGGGTCTGCCTGTCAATGGCGGCGGTCACATCCATCCGCATATGGACCATCTCTGCAAGGATCAGAGCACAGTCCCTGCTGTGCCGCTCCACAGCCATGCACAGTGCCTCCATGGATGTTGCAACCTGCCTTTGCTGCTGTACTGATTCCCGCAGCAGGTGGGTGTGCTCATCAAATGGGTACTGTGCCACAACAGCATCCTGTCCCCCAGGGTATGGAAGGTCCTGATGCTCAACACCCCTTGAGGGTGGGCGCTGTTCACCAGGACCAGGAATGGGCATATCAAAGGGCAGTGGGCATGTGCCACTGCTGGACACTGGACACTGTACCCCCAGACCTGGTGGGTGACTGCTGCTGCTGCCCCTCCAACCGCTGTGCCCCAGGGACCACTCGTTCCACTGCTGTGGCCACAACAGTGCCAGACACCTGCACAGCCACCGGTGCTGCCCCACCGGTGCTGACAGGCACAGCCTGGGACTATGCCGACATGCTGGCACACACGTTGGAACCAGCTAGGCCCAGGGGCACATGCTGGCCTGCTGTGTGTCTGTCATGGGACACACACATGTCACTGCCCATTGCAGTCCTTGCATCATCAATGGTGCTGGTACGTGCTATAGCCACAGTCACAGCGTGCTGGCATACTTGCATGCCAGACTGCTGAGACACAGGCTGTGCATCCCCCACACCTGACTCACCGACAACAGAGTTGGCAGCCAGGCATGCATGCTGGTGCAGTGCATGCTGGCTGGCGACAGAGGTGGATGGACCCTCCTCCAACTCCAGCAGGTCTTCCTCACTGCCTGGACCCGCCACCACCATCCCCTGAAGACGAACAGGATCTGTAACAGAAAGTGAGGACATGTGAGTGCATGTGAACAACCTCCCCCAACACCACCACCATGTCATACCTTGCAGTGATGGGCTTCCACCTGTCTGGAATCCACCTCCTGGTACGCCCTCAATAGCACTCCACTACATTGATGCAGCCAGTTGGTCCTCAGCCGGGGTCAGCTCCACCACCGCTGGCTGGCCCCCACCTGTGCCAGCACGTGCCGCCCTGAGGGCTGCCACCTTCTCCTTCACCCTCCTGCGGTCTGTCCCCATCTTCTTTTTGCATTCCTGCACGGAGTGCTGGTGGCTTCCATGCAGGTTCACTGCCCGAGCTACCCCCTCCCATGCAGCCGCACAGGCCTGAGGGGTGCCCCGCCATCCACTCATTAGTGGCTCCTCCTCCAGGTAGGCCTGGAACAGGGCTTCTGTCTCTGCCGTGGTGAAGTTGGGCCTCCTCCTCCGCCCACCATCCTCAACCTCACCTTGGCTCTGCTCGGTCATGTCGGTCTGTATGGGTGGAAGTGGACACCTGTCACTGTGCAGTCTACAGCATTATCCCATGACCATTGGCCAGAACATCACACAGCATGCAACTCACCTCTCACCTGCAGTAACCGAATCTGGCCAGCGCAGCCCAATGTCGCACATTTATAGCGCAATGCATGCAAATTAGGAGTGGAGCAACTGTAATGAGATGCAAATCGCGCCACTGCGCCTTTGAATGGCTGATCAGATGATTTGCGTGTGCCAATGGTGCTACAGCGCTGGTCACCATATGGCGCTGTGGTAGTACTGCGCAATAGTCCACTGTGGCACTGGCACGCAGGTGTCTGATCACCCAGGACGTGTGGACGTCCGATGGCGCTGTGCGTGGCCTTGCGCCACTGACCCATGACCTTGTGCCCGACCTTTGCGCCCTGGCGCTGTACATCTGGCATGTGTATGGTTTCATCTTGCTGTTCGGTGACAGCCGATGGATCGACGGCGCTGTCCCAACAGCGATAGGCAGTGATGGAGTTGTATTGGCGCAACATTTCCATCAGGTTGCCAGCCTGTGAGCGCCATATTGCCACTGTACTTTTTGAAAATGGCACGCAGGAGAGCACCACAATGGGGGGCTTTGGAAATAGCTAACCTGGTGGCTGTGGTGGAGCCTCACTATGGCTCACTGTTTGAGGGAGTGCCCCTGCAGGTACCACTCACCCATGTGTGGCAGCAGGTCACCACTGCCCTGGAGCAGGCCACTGGGTGGAGGAGGACCCCGGGCAGTGCAGGCACTGCTACGGCGACCTGCAGAGGAGGGAGCGTGCTCTGCTTGCGTGCCTCAGGTCACGTGCCAGGAGGGGCATTGTGCCCAGGCCAGGTGGGTGTGCTGTGTATGCACCGGTATTGTCTGCATGGGTGACTGTGTAATGTTATCTGCACATGGGGGTGGGTTGGGTTGTGGTTTGCTGTGAGGGTGTTTGTAGGTGTGTGCTGTTTGGGTCTGGTTGTGTGGGCAGGCACACTCAATGGGGCAAGGGGCTGTCTGCTTTGGGATCTCACTGATGTGTTTCTCTTCCTTTGTCTCCCACAGGCATGGAGGAGCAGAGGCGGGCACAGGCTGAGGCCTGGGATGGCGGTGCCAGGGTGACTGGCAGAGGAGGTGTGCAACAGCCACAGCCACAGCAGCAGCAACAGCAGCAGCTGCAGCCGCAGCCGCAGCAGCACCTGCTGCAGTGGCTTGATGAGGGTGAGTGTCATTACATCATGGATGCTATTGCATGCTGGGGGGGTCACGGACACCTTCCAGGGACAACACTACCATGCATGCAACATGTGACAGTCATCACTTTCCAGTGGCACTGCATGTGTGTGTGTGTGCATCACTGGTGGTCCATGCATGCACCGGGCGCATTGCTGTGGCTCTAGCATCCCACCACGTAGCCACGTCACTGGGCAGCCTTGGTTGTGCTGTGCTGGACATGGGCGGTGTGTATGTGCAGTGGTACACATGGCCATTGCTGGCTGGTTGGGCTTGTCTTGTGCACAGTCACTGTGGGTGGGTGCAGTCCATCACAGGAGTGGGGCACTTGGCTGTCTGCCATGCATGATGGGTTGGATTCAGGGATGTGGACAGTCACAGCCATTGACTCTGATCCCTTGTCCTAGGTATCCGGATCCTGCACCTGATGGAGCGGGGCCTGCGGAGGCTCACTCAGGTGGCCATCGACACACACACCATTCTCCTGGACTTGCAGCAGCATGGGATGCAGTGCCGGAAGAGGCCATGGGCACAGCACCAGGCAGGAGGAGGGCAGGCTGCCAGGTGGTAGCTGAACGTCAGCGAACCCCACCTTCCCTCTCCCGGTTGTTCACCCCTGCCCCTTACCCACCCTACCTCATACCCATACCCCCTTCCCTGCTTTGTAAATATGTTGTTTGTTGTTCTTGTTGTGCATCTTATTATTACATTTATATTTTGATATGAATACTGTGGTGGTCTCTGATTTGCAGCTGGCTATAGGTGCTCAGTTGCAGTGGTGTGCATGGCATCTGGTGTGGTATGGTCATGGGTATGTGTGTGCGTGTGTGTGGGGCAGTGTCTCTGGTGTGGGTGAGGCTTCCAGTCAGTATTGCTGTGTGCTGCCACCCACTGCTGGGTGCTCATGGTGGGTGTGGCTTGTATGGTTCTGTGGTTCACAAGGTTGCAGTGTGCCGGGGCCTGGGGATTCCTGCAGTGCTGGTCACTGCGCATGGGTGGTGTCTTGGGGTCACAGTGCTGGGAGTGCTGTGCACATGGGGGGCCGCTGGACACTGGGGTGCTCCGTCCCCTTTGTGTGCCAGTCTCAGGTTGACAGTGGGTGTGCTGCAGTAACATGGCCGGGATGTGCTTTGTTTGCTTGTCCCCATGGTCTGGTGGCTGTTCCTTCCATCCCTCCCCCAGTTCTGCTGTGCTTGGGGTGTGGGGGTACATTGTTGGTTCGGCAGTGTGTCCCTGTGCCCATCTGTGGCATGGGTGGTGGGCCCCTGCCTACCTCCTATGTTGTGCAGTTCCATTGCTATGCTGCTGGGGCCTCTTTGCTTGCACTATGGCACCTCTGGACTGCTCAACTGGGCCGCCTTTGTTGCACTGTGGCACATCAGCTCTGCTCAGCTTCCCCTTCCTGGTTGCGCTATGGCGCAGGTTGTGCAATATTCAGATGTTGGCTGCTTGCGCAATTTGTCTTGCTCCATGTTTGAATATTGCGTGTGTTGCGCATGTGCGCAATTGACTTGCGTTTGCTTCTGCTGTTGCGCACTTTTTGGGCGCAGTTTGAATATCTGGCCCATTATGTTTTGATTGTGTTTGTTGAGTGAGACACCATCTTTCTCTACTGTCATTGCTGGATAACTTCTCTGCTCATGAAACTGAACAAGAAAAGTCTTATTTCTTAGCCTTGAAATAGACAAATACCAATAAGTGACAGATGGCGGCCTCTTGACCATACCTCTCAACTGTCCCTGATTACGAGTGACATCTTTCATTTTACCTCTCAAAATTTCTTTGTCCCTTGTTTGTCCTCATGAAATAGGTGCTGCCCACACTAAGAATGTGCCATAAATTCAGACTTTAAAATAAAAATGCATAATATTCTAAGACACTAAACCAATAATAAATGTTGTACTTGTAAACAAAATGGTTTCCATATTGTTCTGAGCTTGTATCTCCATGTTTGAGGCTGTGTCCCTCATTATGAGGGCCAGTGTTAGTCCACATTCCTCATTTCACTGATAAAAGGTTGAGAGGTATGCTCTTGACTGTAGGGTAGGCACCTTTTGTAAAGTTCAGTTTTCCATTAGCATGATGTTATGTTTGGTGCAACCTGTAGTAGAGTGTGGGATAAGGATAGTATTAGAAAAAATTGTTTCTGTTCAGATGCCTTCCTATCTTGAGAAGTATAATGTTTTGTATGCTGAACAACATGGTTTCTGTAGAAATCATGGGACTGAGACTGTCTTGGTCAGGATCACGGACACCACCCTGAGTGGGTTTGACAATGGTCTCCTGCTGGGGTGGTCTTCATGAACCTGACCAAGGCATTTGATCTTATTGATCATTCCCTGTTAAAATCTAAATTGCCTGAATTGGATTTCTCTGAAAATGTAGTTTTATGGATTCAGGATTACCTGCTTGACAGGTCTCAGTTTGTCACTATTGGTTCTTCTTCTTCGTCAATTGTTCCTATTATATCAGGTGTTCCACAAGGATCTGTGCTGGGCCCCTTATTGTTCTCCCGCTTTGTTAATAAGTTACCTTCCCTCTGTAAAATCTGTATGTGTTTACTTTACGCTGATGACCAGGGCCACTGGAAAACTGTGGAAAAGGTTACCCAAAACTGTGGAGCGTCTTGCAAAAATTGTGGGAAATTGTAGGGGGTTCTACTATACAGTATAAATTGCTAAATGAATACACTGACACGTGAATTTGTTTAAAACATAAAGAAAGGTTATGTTCCTAACAAGAATACTAAACTGATAAGCTATCATAAGCATTGCCTATCTTCCAAAATGTAAAAGCATCTGCCTCATACAGTGCTAAATGGATTCTATAAAGTGAGCCATAGCAAATAAATATTAAATAAAGCCAGAAGAAATATATATTTTTTTGTTTCTGGCTATAGAATAATGAAGCCTAATCTACAGCTGTTTACAGTGCTCTGCCAGCTATTCACCCACTTTGGTACAAGAAAAAATAAGCAGGTGAATAACTGAGTTTTAGTAAAATGTTAAAGTGTTTAATGGTCATAATTTGTACTGTAGGTTCTGTACACTATTTTTGAAATCACATATTTAAACATTAAATCTGGGGGTTATTGGTGCTGGCAGTATAATCTAGAGGTAAGAGTAGCAAGCTGTGAATGAGCTGATGACATCTAGTAGACCTGGGTTTGACTCCCACAACCTCCACTTCTATACTATGTGATTCTGAGCAAGTCGCTTAACCTCCTCAGTGCTCCTGGGTTGCACCTGAAAACAGGCACTTGTGCCTAGTGGGCCTTACGTGGTTACCAAAAAATGTAAAAAAGAAATACCAATATATTTTTACTGCATCATACAGTAGTCAGGGTACCCCGTAATTTACCTTTGTTTTACTCTGGCTACAATGATTTTGCTTAGTTAAATATATATGTTCAGATACATTTTGTGTTTTATAAGCTTGTTTTTAGACTTTAGTTAGGTTTTTATTGTAGTCTTTGCATGTGAGTATCTAGGGGGTAGTTGCTAAAAGTGAGATCATGTTACCAACTAGCTTATTCAAGTTTAAAATCGGCAGGGCCATCCAAAAATCCTCAGCTGTTTGAATCAAAGCCAGTCTGAATGAAAGCATGCCCACTAGGAATAACTTGCCCTGCCACTCACAAAAAGGTTTCATAGTTAACATTCCATTTAAGTGAATAGGATGATTTTCATCTTTTCTCCCATCTTTTGTTTCAGTCTGTGTGTCAACAAAAAGTTTTCTGATAGACTGCTTCAACACAAAACAAATGTTAAGTGTTTAAGTGCACATAAGCTTGGCCAGTGGATTTTGAAACCAAACACGTCAAAGATTCAAAAGAAATCAGTGTCACATAAAACCCTTGCGCTCTCTACCTTGCACTGCATCGTTTCAGCCAAACCCAAGTCTGCATGCAAATTTGTCAATATATTGAGAGTATTTTATTAAAAATGTTAATACTTTTTACACTGTTCAATATAAAAACTCAAAAATTGCAAGAAATTGTGGAACATTTCAGTTTTTATGGAGAATAGTGAAAATTGTGGATTCCACAAAAAAATTGCAGGTGCAATTTTCCAGTGGCCCTGCTGTTAGCTTAATTCTTTACTTACAATCAACCAATATTCTTAATGTGTCATCTCAGCTGCAATCTGAATTTATTGAGGTTTGTAGATGGTTTAAGAATAATCATTTGATCCTAAACCTAAAAAAGATGAAATCTATGTTATTTTGTTCTTCTGGTATTATGAAGGAAATTCCCATTTTAGATATTTATAATAATGAAGATTTACTACTCGAGCAAGATTATGGATTTAAATATTTAGGAGTCCAGCTTTATCCTTGCTGGACTTTTCATATTCAAGTAAAGACAGTCTGTAGAAATGTCAATCAGAAATTGGGCCTATTATATCAATTGAAACAAGCATTTGTCAATGCCGAATGTTTGCTTGCTGGCATTGGCAGTGGTAGTGTAGAAGTTACAGAGCTGCGTAATAGGAATGGCAGTGAAGTATTGAACTGAAGCCAACCCCACCACCACGCTGCAGAGAGTGACAGGCATTGGGGTGTGCATTTGGGTCATCAGGCATAACGGGCCATGCCATTTCACCACACCCCACTCTGCAGAGACTGACAAGTGTCACGTGTTCCTTGGGGTCTTTGGCCCTTATGCGCACCCCCATTTCATTAGGAAATAGTGAGATGGGTGCGATATAGGAGAATGGGGTGAAGTTTGGGGCCAAAGAGTCCAAGGCATACCTCGATGCCTCTCAGTGACTGCAGGGTGTGGAATGGTATGAACATCACAGGCAAGAATCCCAAGTCACACCCCTGATTCCTGTCATTCTCTATAGGGTTGGGCAATTTAGTTGAAAAGCCTAATACCTCAGGCATTCGTTGGTATTTTAACTCCAAATTTTCAACATGTTGGTTTTGTGACCCCACCTCATGAACAGGGGGAATATCAGTTTGGTAGCCGAAGGCTGCTTATGCACAGTGACTACAGCATTTAGCACCACAGGTGCAAAAATATTCCGAACAGGATGTAAAAACTGATAGCTGTACTCTTTCATGGGGAGGTGTAAAAATGGCTATGTTGCAAATGTGTAGTAAAAATATTAAAAAAATGGTGAAGTCACGAGTGTACATAGAAACTGTGCAATGCACACCCATTATATAATTAGGTTGGGGAATTTTTATAGCAGATTGTCAACTCAGGCATTTTGGTGCCTCCGATCATGAACAGTGTCACTGTGATTTTCTTTATCTGTGCCGAACAATGATTTCCCACAGCGACCACGCATCTCTGCACTGAAAGTGTGAAACACACTCGCCATGTTGTGAAAAAATGACAGCTGTACTGTTTATAAGGAAGTGTGGAAAAATGCCACTAGTGAAAATCTGGACTGAAAATATTACAAAGTCATGAACTAACGAGGATGCGTGGAAACTGCACAATGCTCACTCGTAACACAGTCATTTTATGGACTTTTGTCACCAAATTTTCAGCATAGCCATTTTAAGACCTCTGCTCATGAACAGTGTAACTGTGATTTTCTTAATCTGTCCTAAACATTGCTTTCGCACACCAACAGCACCATTGTGTTCTACATGTGTGATAACACATTTTGGGTGACATATAAAAAATTGCAGCTGTACTGTTCATAAGGAAGTTTAATAAAATGGACATGTTGAAAATCTAGAGTGAAAATATTAAATTTGCAAACTTATGAGCATGCATAGGAACTGTGCAACGCATGCTCGTAAAAGTCATTTTTAGGAATTTTTTCACCAAATTTTCAACATAGCCATTTTAAGACCTCTGCTCATGAACAGTGTCACTGTGGTTTTGTTAATGTGTCCCATACATTGAGTTTGCACACCGACTGCGCCACTGTGCGCTACATGGGCGGAAACATGTTTGGACAGGATGTGAAAAATGACAGCTGTACTGCTCATAAGGAGGTGTGGAAAAATGGCAATGTTGAAAATCTGGAGTGGAAATATTGAAAATTCGCAAACCTACGAGTGTGCGTGGGAACTGTGCAACGCACACTCGTAAAACAGTCATTTTTAGGAATTCTGTCACCAAATTTTCAACATTGCCATGTTAAGATCTCTGCTCATGAACAGTGACACTGTGATTTTCTTAATGTGTCCCATACACAGGTTCGCTGTGACTAGCCGTTGTGCCTCGTGGGTAGGAATATGTTTTGGGTGAGATGTGAAACATGACAGCTGTACTACTCATAAGAAGGTGTGGAAAAATGGCAATGTTGAAAATCTGGAATGGAAATATTGAAAATTCGCAAACCTATGAGCGTGCGTAGGAACTGTGCAACGCACACTCGTAAAACAGTCATTTTTAGGAATTTTTTCACCAAATTTTCAACATAGCCATTTCAAGACCTCTGCTCATGAACAAGTGTCACTGTGATTTTCTTAATTTGTCCCGTACATTGATTTCGCACACTGACTGTGCCATTCTGTACTACATGGGCGGAAACACATTTTGGGTGAGATGTGAAAAATGACAGCTGTACTACTCATAAGAAGGTGTGGTGAAATGGCAATGTTGAAAATCTGGAGTGAAAATATTGAAATTTCACGAACTTATGAGCTTGCGTAAGAACTGCGCAACGCACGCTCGTTAAACAGTCATTTTTTGGAATTTTGGCACCAAATTTTCAACATGGGGGTTTTGGGCCCCCTTCTCATGAATGATGTCACTGTCATGGTGGTATTCAGGCCCGAAGGGTGATTTCGCAGTCACTGCACAGTCACTGCACACAATCACCCTTCCGGCCTGAATAACGCCATGACAGTGACATCATTCATGAGAAAGGGTCCCAAAAACCCCATGTTGAAAATTTGGTGCAAAAATTCCCAAAAATGGCTGAGATATGCAATAAAGTTGAAACCCCCCTATCTAGCCCATTATACAGCTTACCGGCATTTCCTCAGTTCGCGTTCGGCTTTGAAAGAAGTGCAAACGTGTTCCAGTCCACGAAGATCGTCGCGCGGAGTCGGAGGTAAGTAGCCAGATTGAGGGGTATGTGGGAGGCTGGGTGCGCAGTGGGTGGTGCGGTTGTGGAGAGGGGTCGGGAGATGCACCGCTGGACCGTTTTGTGTTACAGGTAAAAAATAAAAAGACATTGTGGGACCGCTTGCCACACTGGGTGGGCTCCCAGCATGGCACAAGGACTTTGGGGGCGTTCAGCTGATTGGGCACCCCGTCAGCAAAATGAGGGAAAAACCTCGTGGGACAGTTTGCCACGCTGGGGTGGGCTCCCAGCATGGCACAAGGACTTGCCGAGGCGTTCGGCGGACGGGGATTGGGCACCTGCGGCAAAATGACTGTTGCCATGTTGGGGTGGGCCCCAGTGTGGCACCAACTACTGGGAGGGGAGGAGACGATGCAGCTCAGCCGACGGGATTGGGCACTGGTTATACACTGCGTGCAGGCACGCACGCCAGCAGTTGTGAGCTTTCTTCGCACATGAGCAGCTTCTATCGCTGCTCACTCAAGTGTAGCTCCCCTTCAATGCAGAGTGCCACTGCATTTGGAGCCTATCATAGACAGCTCCAAAATGCATTGGCTTACAGGGGCCGCGACTGCCAGCACACTGCCTGAATTGGAGGAGGAGGTGACACACCTTCGAAATCTCCGATGATGGCACTATGTTTCTTGCACATGCATGCAAGCAAACATAAAAATGTTTTTCTTTAGAATCTAGATGTGCAATAGCTAATGGGATTGTATTACTTCATTTTGTTTATGCTGGAAGTTTGTATTATTGATTGTCAGCTAAGGATACAAATGCATTAACTGTCCTGTACAATAACATTTGTCAATTTGTATTAGATTTTCTCTTACAGACTCACCACTGCTTTTTGTATTCTCAAGTTAGGATGGTTATCTCCCATATCATGGTTTAAATACTGTTATGGGGGTTTGATTTTCAAATCATTGTACTCTAAGACTCTTTTTCCTTTGAGTGACCTTGTGTCAATTCGTGATACAACCTTAAGTTTGCCATCCTTCAAAGGGACCCTTCTGCTTGCTCCCCTTTTAAGATGAAAGTTGGTTCCCACTCTCTCTCGCATGCTGCCCCTCTTTTCTGGAACTCATTGCCGAAAATGTTAGATCTGCCTCTTCACTGTTTAGTTTTAAGTGTAATTTAAAGAATTTGTTGTTGGTTTGTGATGTTTGTACCTATATGTAATGTATTTCTATTGCTTTGCAGTGTTTATTTTATATGTATCATTGTCTTTTTTTGTTCGGGTGGAGCCTGAAAATGGACTTGTTCCAGTGCACTTACCTGATTAACAAAATAAAAATGAAATGAAATGAAACAGAGAACAACCAAAATCAGGTAAAACACACCACAGTGTGGTTTTATTTCTAAAGATAACAAACTAAAATAATTAAAAAATAACAAAAAGTAAACAGCAGAATCACTACTCTTTGTAGTGTTTACACAGTCTGGATCTTTACAGGCTTTAGATGATCCTCTTCCTCTGTATGGTCTGGGATCCTACACCATTGTAGGTTCTCGTCCCACCTTTACTTTGGGTACTCTGAGATCATCCACAGCTAATCTGAGGACCTCTCTGTTGGTAGGGTTTTTATACCCCTCCTCCTTGTCAGGTGATCCACCCACTTTTCTAATACAGAGGTTTTCTAGGTTAAAATAATACATACAATATAGAAAACATATACATTTGTATCTTTAGACAGTCAGGATTCTCCCTTGTTAAGTAAAGACTCAATTTAGTCAGTGTATCTACAGGAAAATATTCATGAATCTGAAATTGGGCTTTAATGAGCTTTAGTCCCTTCCCTTTCAAGATGACTGGAATTTGGTTTTAGAATAAAAAGTGGGAATGAGAGGCTGCTGGCTCCCTAAAGAAGCTAGCCAGTGAGGTCCTCCCAGGTAAGGTATTTATCCTTTTTAAAGTCCTTTTCCCAAAGAAAATGTTGCAATGGTTTTACAACACTGCTTTATCTTTCTGTAGTAACCCCAGGATACCATGCCCACTGTAACGTACAGTACATGACTGAAATGGCTTAAGCGGGGGTAAAGGAATGGCAAAAGAAGAACAAAACAAAGGACTGTACTGCTATTCTGTTCACCCTTTTTTATCTAAGCATAAAAACTGTTTCTCTGCTGGGGGGGGTTGTGATTTTCTTAAGGGAAATTTTTCCTTAACTTTTTATTGTTGGTTACAGTCTTTTCTACTGTGCCAGAGCACGCTGACAGTAAGAGAGTAAGTTGGAGAGAGAGAGAGCATTTCTGCATACGCCTAAGGTACAGCACTCTTTTCTCACTCTCGAAACAGGAAAATTTCTCCAGGAGTAGAAAGAAATACAATAAGAAACAACACCCTGGCTTTGAAATAATTATAAATAATAGCACAGATATTCAAACGGGTTGCACCTGGCACAACAGAGTTGCGCTGGCACAACCCCACATTTCACCTTGGCAGGATATTGAAAAGGCTGCCTGGCACAGCAGAACTCCCGATGCACTGAGGTGCAATGTAATGGTATGCAGCGCAGATGCAGGGGGCGTGCCCACGCATATGCGGCACATCCTGATATTCAGCCCGGGATGTTCAGCACATATGCTGGCACAAGCCTACATTGCGCTGCATAGGGGAGCTCAAAGTTGAGCCCTTATAGAGTAGGCACAACTCCCAGCCACCCAAAGGTGGGCTGCAGTATTGCCGGGCACAACAAGCAGCCCAGCCTTGGGTGGCCACTTGCCCACCCAGAACACCCTCCACAAGCACACACTGAACCCAGACCCCCCACCCATAGCCACAATCACACAGTATATGTATAAAACATAATCCCTGGTAGTCTAGTGGCCCCCTAGTCCCTGATTACCTGATAACTATTATACATGACCATCCCTGGTGGTCTAGTGGTCTCCCCTCCCACCCGAGTCTCCAAATCCCCAATATATGTTACTATGACCATCCCTGGTGGTACAGTGGAACCCCCCCACCCATCACCACAATCACAGTAAATGTAAATTACAGCATTCCCTGGTAGTCTAGTGGACCCCCCCTCCCAAATCCCGATCATGGTAAATCATCCACACGAACATCCCTGGTGATCCAGTGGCACCCCCCCACCCACACAGGACCCCTTGCACACCCCACTCCCCTGTCATCAGTGGGTGGCTGCATCCCACCCACATACCACCTGGCCGCCCTCCGAATGATAGGTACAGTATGGGCTGTAAGCCCATTGGTTCTCTGTGTGGACCAATGGGCTTGCAGGGCATACTGTACTAGACAGTCCCAAGTATGTGAATAATTCTAGCGATATATGGGTGGGATGCAGCCACCCGCCAATGATGGGGGTGGGAGCATGGTGGGCAAGGGGGTCCTGTGTGGGTAGGTGGGGTGGGGTAGCCACTGGATCACCAGGGAAGTATGTGTGGGCAATTTACCATGATAGGGGACTCGGGAGGGAGGGGGTCCACTAGACTATCAGGGAATGTTGTAATTTACATTTTCCGCGATCATGGCAATGGGCGGGGGAGTTCCACTAGACCACCAGGGACGGTCATAGTAACATATATCGGGGAATCTGGGACTTGGGTGGGGGGGACCACTAGACCACCAGGGATGGTCATGTATAATATTTATCAGGGAATCGGGGACTGGGTGGGCCACTAGACCACCAGGGATTTCTTGGTAAACATATACCGCGTGATCACAGCTATGGGGCAGGGGATGCCCCGGGATCCCCACAGCACACATCATGCTGTGCAGGGCGCCAGGTGCAAGTCACCGGGCTACTCTGTGCAAGGCATGCAAATGGGGCCATAATGACATGCAAATGGCCTCATTTGTGCCTTGCATATATTATGATCTCATTTGCATGTAACCTGCTGAATATCATGGGTATTACACCTAGCGCAACTGCACTTGCACTGGCGCATCACTGTGCTCCCTAGCTGTGGCTTGCACTGGTGCAGTACCACTGTGCCATGCACAGTATGTACGCTGACCCTGCCATATTCAGCATTGCTGCACCATGGTGCATCCCCATTGAATATCACCTGGACCTGGCCCCAGCGTATCACAGTTGTGCTGCACCTAGGCCTGTGCCATTGCCAGGTGCAGTCTGAATATCCGGGTCAATGTTTTCTTTCTCCTTCAGAATTAGGAAGGGACACGGCAAGCTTTAAGCACACAAATTGTTTCGGAGCAGAGTGCTTAATCAACTTAACCTGATTACTAGTATGCGGCTCTGTTCTGTAAATTGCCAGACTTATTTATTTTATCTAAATTTTTCTTATACCTTTTCCCTCTCATGATAACTGCACAGAGCATTACCCTGTTAATGATTGCGAAGGAGGGGAACTTGCAGACAAAGAGCAGCTTTCTCTTCTGAAATCATTGTTTGAGCTGCTCCGTGCTGCAGTCCAAAATTTATTAGTATGAGCTTAGAAATTTCAAGCATTTTAATTAACTATTTAACTTCTTTTTTAATTATATTTTGGTTTTATCTCTTCTTTACCCTCAATAAAGATAATTTCAGAAACAACAAAAAAAGGTGTCAAATATTCTATTCAGTCTCTCCTCACATGCTATAAAATACCAGACATGATGGAATTTTCTCTAATGACTCTACATTGTCCCCTTTTCTTATCCACAAACACTTAAGAAATATACCAAAAATAAAAAAAAATTATTTCTATTTATGCAACAGGCGTCAGGATAAAAACAGGAACATAACAGCATTTATCTAGCACACTGTACAAATAAATAACCATGACGTAATCACTATGAGAATAACTCCAAGTTATCCACATAGTGATTACATCATCACTCATTTATCCTCATAGTGATTACATCATTTCTAGCCACATCCAAACTACTTCCACACCACACACCATACTAATGCTCCCCAAATGACACACCTGTACAGCACACCTACCTCACATTAACCATTAATTAAACACACGAAAATCTCATGCATACTAAACCCCCAGCTTGAGCTGCTACACAGATCACTCTACACAACAGTGCGAACACACGCTACCGCCGGAATAAACTACAAAGCCATACGTCCTCAAACTCTTTAAAACATGGCAAATAATAACTATGGAAGCACAAACTTTAAACTAGAAATGGAACAAATAATGACACAACTTAAAAACGATCCTGACCCACTGGAAGACCCATCTGCAATCAACACCATTCAGCCAACAACATCTACAGCACTTCTACCAGTGAACGAAGACAAAAAGCATCAGCCAGGCACAAACGCTTCCACTTCAGCAACTGGCATCTACACAAACGCTATCGACCAGAAAACTATAGACCTCTATATTGAAAAAGCCCGGAATATCAACACAGCAAAGAAAACCCAAATAGATACTAAAATGTTCACCAATTACCTCTGCAAAACCTTTGGAGAACAACGCCATCTTCAGGCCATTCCTCCGGCTCAACTAAACAGCTACTTCTGCCACTATTTCATCAACTGCTCTAAAAAAGATGGCACAGACTATGAACCTCTCACTTTAACAGCAACATTTCAAAGTGTTGAATGTACCTAAAAAACAAAGAATACAGCGACTCCCTCTCCACATCACCAGCTTTTGAAAAGGCACGTCAAGTACTGCTCTCCAAACAAAAAAACTTAAAAAGCCAGGGCAAGGATTCCAAACCAAAAGCAGCAGACAAACTCACAGACTCCATCATAGACAAACTTTATGAACAACAACTACTGGGACCCTACACCCCCGAATCACTCCTCAACACTATGTGGCTCACAATGAGTATGTATTTTGGTGTAAGGGGCAACACTAAGATGCGCAATCTCAAATGGGGAGACATAATACTAAGAACTGATGAAAACTGCCAAACATACATACAGCTAGACCAGGAAAGGCAAACCAAAACCCGCACTGGAGCAAATCCTAAAGACTGTCAAAAAGTTAAACCTAAAGCCTACCAGCTCACGAGCAACACCCACAAATGCCCAGTACAAAACTACCTAATTTACAAAAGCAAAAGACCACAACAGTGCCTTTTGGATGACTCCCCATTCTTTCTAGTAACAAACTTCCATGCTAAAGAAGGCCCACCCAATGCCTGGTACAAAAAACAGCCAGTAGGAATACACAGACTGGCATCAATAGTTAAAACAATGATAGCAAAATCCTCTATTCAGACACACAAACACCTAACCAATCATTCCATCTGAAAGCATCTTATTCAAAAATTGACAGACAGTGAAATCCCTCTGATGGACATAGTACAGATTTCTGGACATAAACAGCTCCAAAGTTTAAACGACTACTCCAAAATAAATGAAGAAAAGCAGAAAACAATCTCTAGCATACTAAGCAGTGAGCCAAGCAACCAACAAGTAACTACTCCTATTCCACAAGCACCACTAGCAACAATCCCTGAAAACTACTCTAACATCCTGGGAACCTGCTTTTACAAGCCCTCCATACAAGCCAAGACAATCAATTTCACCATCATTCAAGCTGAGTCAAACCATTCCCACTGTACTCCAAAACTAAGTTCCCCCCCCAACCTACCTAACACTTATAACTTCTCCCTCTATTTCCCACAGGCAATAAATACGATTCTTACACCAAAAAGAGACCTCGAGTTCTAGACTCCGACAGTGACACGGATTAGAAAAAAAAGCATCACAGCATTACTAAAGGCTCTACAGGGTGAAGATCGATTCCAACCTAAAGTACTGCAAGCAACAGAACACCAAACTTGGACCATGGACATCACTGAAAAGTGAAGATGGATTATTTGTCACTCTATTTCACTGTTAAAAAAATCTCCAAACCACAAAAAGTAGCAAAGTAACACAAATAAGGTGAAGATTGATTCTACAATACTGTTTCTAACATTCTTAAATGTAAATGTTTCTACAACTCTGTATCTTCTTTTCCACACCATTCTACTGCCCCTCTACAATTTTCAAATAATAAAAGCAATATTTTTTCCTCATACCGCTACCTGATCCTCCCTCCATATTCTTTTCAGCAATAAAGCAATTTCTAACAAAAAATAAACAGCATAACTTTTCAAAACTCAGCAAAAACTACTACAACATGTAAATATATACTGTTTCACAAATTATCACTGGTTACTATGTAAGATTTCACTAGTTTACCTACTTATACTCTGCTTAAACCCTGTCTTTTCTCCTGAACTGCAAATAAACAATTTAAAACTTTGGTACCTTTTTTCTCCTTGACTCAATGGGTTCCCCGAACAAAAAAAGATCAGTGTGACTCTTCCTTCGTATCCAAATAAAACAGTGCCATCCAAAAAAGTAAACAAAAGAAATCCAAATATGAGAGGGCTGTCCTCCTCATAATCAACTGCAGCAGCCAGCAACTTCACTAATACACTCTTCATGTCCTACTCCACAGTGTGAAAAAAAACACATCCCTAAAAAAAAAAAAAAATCCACACAACGCCGATGACTCCTTCAAACCCAACGACACGACCGCCAAACATCGACTACCAAATACAGCATCAATCGGCATCCTGGCTCCAACATCCTCTGAAGAATAAGAAGGCCACACAAATCCTCGATGCTCCAGTTCCAACTCCAAACTGCCAATGCCCGCCACTCAACGCCACTCTCTACCGCTCCCGGGTCCACACGCTGGTTCCTTGCTGAAGCCGCCAACTCAACTATGCCACAAACCTACGCCTTGCCCTCGATCCAATAAAAACACTCACCCACATAAGTCACGTCCCCAACCAATCAGAATACTAATCCCCTTGTCACTCAAACCCAAACAAAAAACATGCCCACTAACCAATCGCAACACAAAACACCAAACAAACCACGCCCCAACCAATCGCAAAACGCTAACACCTGTCACTCAAACTCCATACACACCACACCCACCACCTTAACTTAACCAATAAGAATACACACACCACATCAACCCACCAATCCCAATCCACCAACAACACCCATTGACAAAAACAACTCAAATGAATTCCCCACTCAAAACAACTGAAAAGTACGGCATAAGAACACACCACCACTAATAAGTCCCCACCAAAATTCTACAAAAAACACCTCACAGCACCCCCCAAAAAAGCCTGTTGCATAAATTTAATATGCGGGGGCACTTGTGGGATAAAGCATAGAAACATAGAAACGTAGAAACATAGAAGTTGACGGCAGATAAGGACCGCAAGGCCCATCCAGTCTGCCCATTTCTTTTTCTACCTTATAAATGTGCCATCGGCCTTTGCTCTGTCAGTGGCCTATCTATTCATAGTCATTTGTATTGCTCCCTTATGCCTATCCCATGCCTGTTTGAAGCCCTGCACTGTATTCATAGCCACCACTTCTTGTGGTAAGCCATTCCATGCATCCACCACCCTTTCTGTGAAAAAGAATTTCCTCACATTCCCCCTTAATCGGACTCCTCTAATCTCATGTTGTGTCCTCTTGTCCTGCTATTTTTCTTATATTTAAACATGTTAGACTCTTTCACCTTGTTTATGCCCTTAAGGTGTTTGAATGCCTCGATCATATCACCTGTCTCCTCCTTTGCTCAAGGGTATACATATTGAGCTCGTTAATCTGTCCTCATATGTCTTCTGATGCAGTCCCTGCACCATTTTGGTTGCCCTTCTCTGGACTGCCTCAATTTGGTTAATGTCCTTGTGAAGGTGTGGCCTCCAATACTGCACTGAGTACTCAGATGGGGCCTAACCAGTGTCTTGTACAGAGGATTATTACCTCCCTCTTACGACTTGTGATGCCCTACTAATACACCCTAACACCCCTAGCCTCACTTACTGCTTTAGAGGTCTGCTTGGATGATTTTAGGTCATCAGTAATGATGATGCCCAAGTCTCTTTCTTCCTTTGTGACTGCTAGCAACTCCCCTCACAGCCTATAGGTGGCTTCAGGGTTTCTCTTCCCTATATGCATGATTTTGCACTTCTTTGCATTAAACCCAGTTGCCACTCTTCTGACCATTCTGCTAGTTTATCCAGATCTCTTCTCATTCTGCCCACCCCATCTGGATCATCTACTCTGTTGCAGATCTTGGTGTCATCTGCAAACAGACAAGCCTTACCCTCTAGTCCATCTGCAAGGTCACTAATGAAGATGTTGAAGAGGACTGGCCCCAGGACTGATCCCTGAGGTACCCCACTTGTGACTTGCATCTCTTCTGACTGTATACCATTTACCACTACTCTCTGTTTTCTCCCGTCACAACCAGTTTGCCACCCAGTTGACCAACTTCGACCCACCCGAGCCTACCCAGCTTATTTATCAATCTTCTATGGAACAGTGTCAAAAGTTTTGCTGAAGTCAAGGTAGGCGACATCAACTGCTCCCCTTGGTCCACCACTCTGGTTACCCAGTCAAAGAAATCTATGAGATTAGTTTGACAGGACCTTCCTTTGTAAACCCATGCTGTCTTGGATCCTGTGCCTCACGGATTCCAGGTGTTGCACTATCCTTTCCTTAAGGAGTGCCTCCATAATCTTGCCCACTACTGAGGTAAGACTGATCGGTCTGTAGTTCCCGCCTCCTCCCTGCTACCACTCTTGTGGAGCGGGATCACATGAGCCCTTCTCCAGTCTTCTGGGACCTCTCTGTGCTCAGAGACTCACTAAACAATTCTGATAATGGCTCTGCTAGTTCCTCCTTTAGCTCCTTAAGTACCCTGGGATGTATGCCATCAGGTCCATTGCCTTATCCACCCTGGAGCTTAGCAAGCTCTTGTAGGACCCTTTCTTTTGTGAAGGGAGTAGTGCTCACCTCCCTCCCCTCGGTCCATGATGCTGGAGCTGTGGCCCCTGCCCTACCTTCTCTTCAGTAAATACTGAGCAAAGTATCTATTTAGGATAGATGCCTTTACAGGGTCCTCCTCCTCACATGCCCTTTTCTCCATTAAGCTTAGCAATACCCCTCTGGATTTTCTCCTTTCACTAATGTATCTATAGAAAGTCTTGTCACCTTCTTTTACTGTTCGTGCTAGTGTTTCCTCAGTTTGGGACTTTGCCTGCCTTACTGCCTTACCTGCTTCCCTTAGGGCAGTTTGGTATGCCTCCCTATCTTCATCCCGCTGTGTTCCCTTATATTTCCTGAAGGCCAGCCTTTTGGCTCTGACCTTTTCTGCTACTGTATTTGAGAACCAAAGTGGTTTCCTTCTTCTTTTGCACTTCCTTTTCTGTCTAACACAATGGGATGTTGCTTCAAGTATTGCATCCTTAATGCTTGCCCACTTTGCCTGTACCCCCTCACCTGTGTTTCTTTTTGCCAGGGCTAGCTTAACTCTGTTGGCCATCTTATCAAAGTCAGCTCCTTCGCCACTCGTGAGGTTACTCGAGGTCACAGGCTGCTGTACAGATAACAGCTTTATCACACAAGCACCCCCCACATATACCTTATTTATATAAGGCACTGCAGGCACTTTACTTTCTTTATGTGTGCACACTTTCATTGGCAACCTTGCATTTTTTGAGTGCCCATATAGCCTGGCCTTTTGGTCTGTTTTGAAACAGCTATTGTTTTATGCAGGCACAGAAAGGCATTACCTTTTTCTTGTGAGTGGCTGAAAGGAAATTTACTAAAACAAAATGAATGGAGAAGGAGGAAGAACTTCTGTAGGTGGCCAACCTACATCAGAAAGAAAGAACAGAATAGAATAGAAGGTGCTGTTGCAACAGTCTTTGTAGTGGGAAGAAAAAGAATATACAGTAGCAAAGATGCCCCACATGCCCTCTCAATGCCCAGGTGGAGCGTAGCTCTACCATGCAAACATTGACAGACCTGAGCCCTTTGTTTGGATCGAACCAAAGACAGAGTCCAGAAGAAAGCATATCTGACTCAGAAACGTCCATTAGCTAGTGGTTTGAACTGAGATCTTGCTATCATGCCTCTGTCTGTTATCTAGAAGGCAGTTCTGCTGCTTTTTGCCAGCCTAAAAAAATCTTCTGTTTAACTTCTCACTTCTAGAGGGCACATCTTGTGAACTAATTTTTGCACATCCAGTTGATGCCAATAAGGTTATATCTAGAGTAGACTATAGAACAACTAGTATAGGGTATTAAAACATGCCATAGACAAAGGACAAGATCAGTATTACAGGCAGCAGTATCAGTGGCTCAGATCAATAGATTGCATGCTCACCTTGGGGGCCTGAAGATTGAAAGGTCAAAGGTTCTAACCCACACCAGAAACTTGGGCAGATACCCAATACTGACACTGTAGTGCAGCACTAGAAGGTGCTGCCCTGTTGAGGTGCAATCCTTCAGATGAGATGTTAATTCAAGGTTCTTTCCCCTGGTGGCTATTCAGGTTGAAGTTAGAGATCCCAAGGTACTGTACTTATCATAAGAGTAGTGGATTTTCTCTGGTGTACTGGCCAACATTCCCTCTGTCAAACAAGTCCTTGTTACCCACCTTATAGGTTGTACCTGGAAATGAGTTGTCGCAACTCAGTGTGCCTTCCCTGGTCAAGAATTACTATAAAATAAATAAAAGAGAAAATACCAAATTTTAGATATGAAAGCTTTTCCCTTTCTACTGATCAACAATTAGTACATTTCTTGAATATTCTGCTTAACAAAAAATGTAGCAAAGTCAGTCAGAATCAGTATGGAAACCATCAGTTCTCTTCATCTGAGATTTAAGTTTATGTGGGGTCAGGCACAGTTTGTAATCATGTAATAGTAGCTCTCTGTCTTATTGATATTGCAGGAAAGCATGGCACTCATTTCACTGCTCTTTATCACTATCTGCTGCATAAGCCTCTGGATTTCTGCCTTTGATAGATAATGCTATGAAAGCAAGAGGACAGCCAAAAATGGGTCTCTTCCTTGGGGAAAATGAGTTTTCATTCTTAATTCATGTGTTCAGAGTGAATCTGAGGCATACATTGTGCAGTTCACAGTAATGAAAGATAAGCCCATGTATACCAACAGGAGTCACATAGAAAGATGAATTCATGCCTTTACCCTGTAGTAATTTATTGAAATCTTTATGTTTTGTTCATGGCATAAAAGTTACATTTTGATTCAGTTCTTTAAAGAGAATTTAAGGAGGACAGGGAATTAGTTTTAGTTGGTAGCTGTTTGTAATGTTCCTAATATATGAAACAAGATTCATGTCCTGGAATGAGTAACATTTAACTGTACCTGAATAAAGGTTTTGTTAACAGCAGATGCTTACAGATATGTATGCAAACTCTGATGACGTGCTGGAAACTCCAGATCACTGGTTCCATGAATAGAACTACATAGAATGATGCATATGAAATTAAAACAATGCAACACAGTTTTTTACATCACTGTATTCAGGCACAGTTACAGGTGGATCTTTGTATAAATGTCATGTCTGTAGACAGGAATAATGTAGACAGCTGCAAACTAGCATAGATTTCCTGTCCCTTTTATAAGAGGGAGTCACTGTTCTTTAGAGGAGCCCTATGCATGCCTACCTGCAACATCCATCAGAAAGTCAATGGCATGCAATATACAGTGTGTATCCAATTTCTTATTATACAGTATGGTGAACTGTCTCTTTCATAATGCAACCATTGTTAAGGTGGTGTGAAGCGTGTGATAAGACTGGATGAACAAGTTTCTATACCAAAGAATGTTTTCAGTTTACACAGTATAGCAACAACATAGATTCAGTCACATTATACTGTGTATAATGGTGGCACTTAACAAAATATATATTTTTTGGGTGGGGCTGAGAATGAAAAAGATATTGTAAAAATTCCTTTGGCAATTGTATGACTATACTGCTTTTAACTTGACAAATCAACAGTGTACTATACAGTAATTGTCACTAGATGACACTACAGAGTGCAAGGATGACTTTATAAAGGTTTACTAGTGCCATAAAAGATGCTCATTGTACAACATGACATAGGATGCTGTGCTTGTGCCTCTCCTTTGTGCCAGTAAGTGATAATTACTTGAACTGTCAACAGGGTGGAGTTACCTTACTAGGCTCCTGAAACATACTCAGAATGTCATTCCTGGTAAAACTTTTGAAATAAACAAACAAACCAATCAATCAAGCCACACATGAATAAATAAATGTAGAACTCTATCATGTAGCTTGTCCTTTAAAACCCTAGAGCTGTTGTATAACATAGGTATATTATAGCAACAATGTAAGAGCTCAGCAAGGAAATAAACTAAATTATACATCTTTACAATAATCCTCCCTACCAGTGTGTAAATCAGAAGCACCCCCTGAATTTACTAAAGGGTGAGTAAAGATGGAACAGTAACATAATGGGCTTGATTTTAAAGAGCCCTAAGATTGCTTCAAGTTACATCGATCTAGAGCTGTAGCGCAGTCTGGGTGTGCTAGGGACAATGTGCCTGATTCTGTAAAACCAGGAGTCCCTGCTCTGATGACCTGGGAGTTGCTGTAACTGCAGGGTTGCACCAAATATTGGGTGCACCTATGGAGTTTTATGGAGGGATCCATCATCCTCCCCCTGCACAAGCATACAGGACCCCGAGAAGTAGGAACAGAGGAGACCCCAGCTGAAAGGTGGGGAATGGGGGTAGCTGGTGCACTGAAGTTGCCATAGGGAGCACAGTGTCAGGTATAGGAAACAAAGGAGGCATCTGGCAGAGGTGCCATAAGACATAGCAATACACCCTATGGCACCTCTGCCATGTGCCTCCTGTGCTCCCTATACTTTCTGCCATGCCCTCCCTCATGCCCTATGACACCCCTAGTGCCCTAGCAGCCCCCATTCTCCACCTTCCTGATCCTGTAGATCACTCTCTGCTCTGCCAATCAGTGGCACAGGGCAGTTTGACCACCTCCCGGTCTAACTTAAGCCCCCTGTTGCGGCCATGGCAGGGCTTCCAGAATCCCAACTAAGGGGATGGTGCAGCCCCACTGTGGCACAAGCCCCCTTGTGATGGTGCAGTGGTGCTTTTGCCACAAGAGAGGTCCAGGGAGTCTTGGCCGCAGGTGTCCTGATTTTGCCACAGCCAGCATTTAAAAATTGGGAACATTGCAAACTGTTAAGCAAAGTGCCACTTGCCTCATACACCTTTGGTGCAGGTACCTTGTGTCATAGATTTTCTTTTGAAAATCAAGCCCAATGTGTACCAGTATTTGCAAATATGTTTCTAAAGGAACTATTGACTTTTAGGTAAAAATGCAGTACTCCTTTAAAACTTTTTTCCAGCACCCAGGAAAACATTTTGAAATACAGGGCTCAATTTTCAAAGAGTCCTTAGATCATCACAAGTTACTGTGATCTAGAGCTGCTGCAAACAAAGACACAAGAGTTGCCACAGTCGCAGGGTTGTGCCAAAGATTTGGTGCACCTGCAGGGTTTGACAGAGGGATCCGTCAATCTCCCCCCACCTGGCACAACCCTAGTAAGGCCATGAAGGAGGGGGGGGGTGAAAATGCCTACCAGGAGGGGACAGGGGGAAGAAGGAGCATGGGGTGGCTTAGGGAGCCACAGCAGCATGATGGAAATGTGAGGGGGATGAGGTTGCACCTTGCCATTTTGCCCTGTGCTAGTATAGACAGCCAATCAGCTAGGGTACAGACAGTTGGCAGAAAGAGACTGAAACCCAACCTGAAAGAGAGACACAGCCCTGGCACCTGCCCCATAGGTGTCAATGACCCCAATGCCATTGGCGGGCAGCAGTCGGCCTCCACGTAGGGTGAGGCAGGTACTAGGTGACTACTGCCATGCCCAGGGATCATTCTCATCCACCACTTGCACCCCACAGCCTGCAGCCACTGCTACCCACCAATGGCATTGGAGTCATTGGCAGCTCTGGGGCAGGTGACAGGGCTTTGTCCCCCTGAAGCTAGGTCCTCCTAGTCCCCTCCTGCCAACCCCCTGTACCCAGGCTGATTGACTGTCTGTACTAGTGAAGGGCACCCCTGCAGTGCCACCTCATCACCTTCACATTGCTGCCATGACTCCATCATCCCTAGGCCACCCCCATGCTCCTTCTGCTCTGGTCCCCTCCTTGAACCCCCCCCAATCGCCACCCATTCAGCAGTGGTGCCTAGCCCTTAGGCCACCTACTGGCTAGTCTAAGGTCAGCCCCATGTTGCAATTATGGTGGGGCTTCTAAAATTCCAAAAAAGGGGACGATGAAGCCCTGCCATGGTGCAAGTCCCCTTGAGGCCTGGTGCAAAGGTACTTCTGCCACAAGGATGGTGCAGGGTAGCTAGGAGCAAGTTATCCAAATTTCAATGCAGCCTGCATTCAGAAATTGGGATTGCTGCAGACTTTGATGCAAGGTACCACTTGCGTCATACCCATTTGGTGCAGGCACTTTGCGTCAAAGATTTCCTTTTTAAAATCGGGCCCATAATTTTCAAATAAAAAAGCAGCTTATATTTAGTTCCTTTTTTTCTTTGTGTCTTCTCATTCTTTATTATTTAGAATATTAACATGAAATTCAAGTCTTTGGGCTCGATTTTCAAACCTCCTGGCATGGTGCAAAGGTCTAGCACCACAAGGAATGGCGCAAAGTGCCCCTTGTGCTAAAAGATGTGCCAGGAGCAATTCTAAAAGGCAGCCTGTGGCAACCACAGGCTGTCTGCACCACAAGGGACTTGCACCATCCTTGCAGCAGAAAATAAGCTGCAGCCTAGGGGGCTTACGGCAGCTGCAAGCTGCCATATCCCCAAAATTGGGATTTGCTAAACCCTCCCAGAGGGCACATTTCTAAGTACCGTTAGACCAACTTGGGTTGGTCTAAGGGTACTTAGACATTTGCCCTCTGGGAGGGTTGCAACCTGTGCTAATGTGCTGCAGGCACCCCCTCCCCAGCCCCAATCCCCTTTTCAGTAAATTAACTATGTCTCTGGTGGTCTAGAGGTCCCCCCACCCTGATCTGCCTGAAAATTAAAATGATAAAAATAATCATTCCCTGATGGTCCAGCATTCCTGCCCCCCCCCACCCCTGATCTACCTGAAAATTAATATGGTAAAATTAATCATTCCTTGGTGGTCTAGTGGTTCCACCACCCCCACCCCAAAATGGCAAAAATTTAAATGGTAAAAATAATAATTCTGTGGTGGTCTAGTGGCCCAGCAGCCCCCCCACCAAGCATCAATCTGCCCAAAATGTAAAGGAAAACAATCCATGGTGATCTAGTGGACTCCCACCCCTCCACCCCAACAGGTAGTGCCAACCACCCCACTCCACTCCCCCCCCAGCCTGAACCCTGAGCCGGGGACCAGCACAGCCCTTCACCACCATGGCTGGCCGCTGACTGAACTCTCATCGAGCCTGTACTGTATACAGCATATGCTCATTGATTGAAAGCTCACACTGAACTGTCAGTCATTGGGCATGTACTATATGTAGTATGTGCTCAGTGACAGCTCAGTCAGTGGCTGGCCATGGTGGTGAGAGGAGGGCTGTGCCAGTTGCCAGCTCAGGGTTCAGCCTGGGGGGGAGCTGGGAGGTAGGCACTACCTGCCAGGGTGGGGAGGTCTACTAGATCACCAGGGATTGTTTTCCTTTACATTTTACTTTTCAGGCAGATAGGGGCTGGGGGGGGGCAGGACAGCTAGACTACCAGGGAATGATTATGTTTGCCATATTAGTTTTTGGGCATATTGGGGCTGGGGGCATCTGCTAGATCACCAGTGAATGGGCATTGTAATAATATGGGGATTAGGGCTGGGGGGGGGGTCTGCTAGATCACCAGGGAATTATTTTATTTACATTTTTGGACATGGGCATATCGGGGCTGAGGGGGGTCTGCTAGACCACCAGGGACTTAATTTATTTACATTTTGGGATATGGTCACATCGGGGCTAATGGGGTTCACTAGACCACCAGGGACTAGGGTGGTGCATGGCCATCCCGTGGCTTGTGGTAAACCCTATGAATGTGCCATTTTTTTGGCACTCAGCAATGGTTGCCCAAGCCACAGGACTTTGCTGCCAGGACCCTTCCCAATAGAGAATCGAGCACAGGGCCTTGGTGCACTGAACTCTGGCTCAAGCTGCCTTTTGCTGCAGCTTGCATCAATCTAAGGGCCCTTTGAGAATCAAGCCCTTTGTGTTTCTGATTTCTTCTTATCCTCCTGCTATTTCTCCCTGCTGAAGTCATCATCCTTTGCTTGTGTGATCAGAATAATTTCCACACAACAAATTGTGATGTACACCAGACAAGTGCCATGGAAGGTATAGGTGATGTTTGTCACCATGTCAGGGACTAGAGTTAAGGAGAGGATCTGGGTCATTGGGGGTTTGCCGGGGTTGTAGAGGATAGAGCAGCTGAAAGACTGGTCTCCTCTCAGGGTAGCGTGGGTTATGGTGCCTGGTGGTAGCCTGACCTTGTGTTGGCTGGAGGCACAGCAATCAAGGAGCATCACATCAGGGTTGGGCAATAGTGATGGCTGCTGATGACCTATGCATGGAGGCATGCCTGGGGCCATCTTGGGCAGCATTGCATGCTGTCTCTTCTCAGGGGAGGAAATGGGAAAAATTTCTCCCGGTGGCTAGATGACTTCCAGCCACCCACAGGCTCTGCACCTGATAAACACCCAGGCCATGCTTCCTCTGCACAATCATAAGTTTTGGCAGAATGATAGGGTGATAGGGCTGGGGAATCTGGCATGAAGAAAGGGCCACCCAGAGCAAGAGAGAAACACACCAATGAAAAACAAATTATGATGTCACATACAGAACTCTGACTTCAGAAAGGAGAGAAGCAAGATGATGAGATGACATCTTGGAGGGCAGAGATATTGATTTTATGCAAATGTCCTTTGCTATAAAGAATGAGGGGACAGAAATATAGAAAATTAATAAAAAATATAAGTGAAACTGTGTCTTATTATTATATTTTAAAATATTTTCCTGGATCCTAGATTTAACAGATTTTTTTTTCTGGCAACTTATGCAGAAAAAGCAAATCTTGCATTTTCTTTACGGTTATTGCAATAAAAAATGTGATATTCTTGGTGGATTTCCAAGCCTCTAACAGACTACTGGGAAATGTGCTGAGCTGGTAGAAACTTTAAAGAGCTGCAACATAGCCTGTAATTAATTGTAAATGATAAAAGTAATCAACTGTTACTTTTTAAGACCAAAGTACTTGGTTTTTTCCCTTTTGCTAATTAGATTTTTTTGTATGATAGTACTAGGTGTGATATGTCGAATAGTGCTCCACCTGGAGGCTGACATATTGTATTTAGTTCTGTTTCTCCTCATGTCTCATCAGTATTGTGACCTTTCTCACTGTGATTTCACAGCTGACCAGGAACAGCTACTCAGCTACTGCCAGATCAGTGTGGTGTTAGAAACAATGAGCAAGATACTGTACGTAAGGGATATGCAACACAGACGTGTGGAATAAATTGTTTATTTTCACTAGAGCTGTTTGACCTGGGTAACCTCACAAATGGCATAAGCCACAAGTGATGTGCCCATAGTCAAACAACTTGAGTGAAAATAAATAATTTATTCTACTGGGTTCCTGCTGCTATTCCATTTCTACGATAGAAATATACAAACATGGAATTTGACAGCAGATAGGGACCACTTGGCACATCCAATTTGCCCATTTCACCCTACCTACACTATTGCCGCAGAACATGCCTGATCTACAGCTCTTTCTCCCTCCCCATTCCTTTCCACTATGATTCCTTTGTGCTTATCCCATGCATTCTTGAACCCCACTACTGCTTTTACCCCCACTATGTCTGCTAGAAGGCTGCTCAAGAAATTCACCACTCTTTCTGTGAAGTACTTCCTCACATCTCTCCTGAATCTACCCCCCTCCAGCTTCATAGGATGTCTCCTTGTTCTTGAGCACCTTTTCTTCTGAAAAATACTCCCCACCTGTACCTTATTTACCCCTGCGAGGTATTTAAAGGTCTCTATCAAATATCTCCACTCCCCCTCAGTTCCAGGGTGTACCTACTGAGGTCCTTTAGTCTCTCCTCATAGGGCTTTTGATGCAGACCCTGTACTATTTTAGTTGCTCTGCTCTGTACCGCCTCCACTCTGTCTATGTCTTTCTGAAGATGTGGTCTCCAGAACTGGACACAATACTTTAAGTGGGGTCTTGCCAGTCATCTATGCAGAGGCAATGCCACTTCCCTCTTTCTGCTGGTGATACCCTCTCTATGTACCCCAGCATCTCAGTTGTCCTCCCTACTATCTTGTCACACTGCCTGGCCAACTTTAGGTCATCCAATATGATTTCAACATGTCTGTTTCCTGCTTGGTGGTCATCAATACCACTCCACCCATTTTGTACTCTGCTCAGGGTTTCTGTGCCCTAAGTGCTTTATTTCGCACTTTTTCACATTGTAACCAACCCAGCTGCCATACCCTTAACAACTTCTCTAATTTTCTCAGGCTTCTGTTCATCCTTTCCATCCCCCGGAGTGTCCACCGTACTGCAGATTTTGGTGTCATCTGCAAAGAGGCAGATGCTTCCTTTCAGTTCCTATGCAATATCACTTATAAAGACATTAAAGTGGACCAGATCCAGCACTGATCCCTGAGGCATCGTGCTGATCACCATCCATTCCCTGGAGTGAACTCCATTTACCACCACCCTTTGTCGCCTATCCCCTAATCAATTTCTTATTCAGTTTACCACCTTTGGATTGATTCCTAAGCTACCCCATTTGCTTACTAGTCTCCTGTGTAGAATGGCATTGAGCATCTTACTGAAATCTAGGTAGGCCATGTCCGCTGCTCCACCCTGAGCTAGTTCCTTGGTCACCCAGTCAAAAAAATCTATCAGATTAATTTTACATGACCCCACCCCCCATTGAACCATGATTGGGTCTTAATAGGCCTTTAGGATAGTGCAGGGAGATTTGTTTTAAAGTATTTTTTTATTATGTAAAATTGAATGGACTTTTTGGTGGTTTTCCTTGTGTAGCTCCGCTTAGCATAGTAGTTGCTTGGCAGCTGTTAGAGATTCTGCAACATCCAGAAACACCCAATAATCCCTGGTGTGTGTGTGTTAGTTGGAGTTCAGGATAAGATTAACATCATTTTTGGAAAAAAAGTGGTGGCACATCTTAACAAGTGGGCCAGTGAGGTACTAGTTAGTGTAACACTAGTGAATTGTTGTGGCTCAGTGTGCAGTTGGGAACATAATTTGTTGCATACAGCAGAAACTATGACTTCTTAAAAGTTTAAATTATGGCTGTAGTGCCTATGTATTATAAGCTCCAGGACTGAAAGGACCGAGTACACCATTAGAGTGAGAGCGAGGAAGATGTACTTCAGGGTTGCAGAAGAGGAGTTTTACCATTTGTCAGCTGAGTGACTGAGGCTCTTTTGCCAACAACTTGCTGGCTGAACATTTGAAAACTTGCTTGTGTTTTTTTTTTAATTATTTAAAAAAAACAATGACAGCAGTTGGGCAGCAGAGTGAGAGGTCCAGATCCCAAAGAGCAAGCTCGTGGCGTGAGCTGGTGCCAATTACAGACCGGGAGCGAGTGCAGTTTTTGGTTTTCAGCAAGATGCAAGCTGTGGGAGTAAATAAATTAGAATTTCGCCGTTTATATTATTTATTAAAAAAAGCTGCTTGTTTGCTGCAAAGAAACTAGGGTGTAGCATGGGGACTATAATAAAGAAGGCGGGAGTGGAGGGAATGAGTAAAGTGGGTGCAGCATGGATTTTACTGTAGGATGTTAAGATATAAGCTGTTACAAAAGTAAAAAAACATTTTTACTGGTCTGTTGGTGTTCCATTACTGTGCAGGATTTTTGGAGGATAAAGGAAGAATATAGTAGTTACAGATGATGTGTGAAACAGTGGATGGATCTTTAAAAGTGAAAGTACTGCAAAAGCTGTTGAAAGTAGCACTGTGGAGGGGGAACATGTCATGATGACATGTACTATGTACATAAATGCATCATGTCATGTCTGTTATGTACATAAATGCTGATCACATGTCTACTATGTACATAAACATTTATGTACACAGTAGCTCAAATACTATATCAGCATTTATGTAATAGCTTTTGTGTCCACGCCTACTGCATAAATCGATATATAGATGGCATAGGACAGAGAAAGACTATTAATCTATCCAGTCTGTCCAGTTGCTACTTCCTAAAGAAACAGAAGAGAGAAAAAGAAATAAGTGCCTTAGCTGGGACTTGAGCCTAGGTCACCCAGAATATCATTCTGGTTGTGCTTCCAGCTGCACCACCAACACAATTGGAAACTGAGAATTTCCTGAGTACCCTTACTCTTTCTCCAGTGCACAACCTGGTACACCACACCCTTGTGACTGAAAATTTAATTATCTGTGCAGCATCAGGTTGTGCATTAGAGAAAGATTAAGGTGCCTCGGGATTTCTCAGTTTCCAGTTGCCTTGGTGGCACGGCTAGTAGCACAACCAGAAAGGTATTCCAGGCAGCCTGGGTTCAAGTCCAAGCTAAAGCACTTTTTCTTTCTTTCTTCTATTTGTTTGGGTTCCATAAATGTGCACAATGCATCCTTGTGATTGAAAATATGATTATCTCTGCAGCACCACCCTGTTACTGTATATCCTTGCATGTATTTGTAGGTTTATGTTATGTCTCTCCCCCTCTCCTGTCTTCAAGTGAGTACATGTTTTCCCGATAGGTTCTACCTTACTGCCCCGGATCATTTTTGTTACCCTCTGCTGAAAAGTTTCTAACCTCTCCTTATCTTTGTTGCCCTCTGCCAAATATTTCTAACCTCTTCTTATCTTGTTTCTAATGAGGGTTCCAGATCCAGACTCTCCTTATCTTGTTTCAAATGAGGGTTCCAAAATGGCATACAGTACACAGGTGTGGCCTAAACAATTACCTGTTTAGTGGCAATATCACATCTTTGTTGTGACTAGTAAAACCCTGACTGATACATCCCATCATCCTATTAGTTTTCCCATATGCTGTATTGCATTGAGAAGAGGATTTCCAACTGCTATTTATTATAATCCCTAGATCACGTTCCTCTCTTGAATGCTGTACTGTGACTACATTGATGCTATATATTTTTTTTGTTTCATTTGTGCTGCTAACTGTACCTGTTTTTCTCTGTATAGCACCCAGAGCCTGCTGGGAAGGGCACTGTATAAATAAAATTATTACTACCAGAAACTATCTGCAGAATTTTGCTCCCGATGTGCATTGCTTTACATTTTTGGGGATTGAATTTTAACCACCATATTCTGAACCACTGCTCTATTTTTCTATATCGCTCTTCACAATGTTCATGCCCTCATCATTGTTTACACTGTTAACAAATGTACTTGTCTTGTAACCCCACCACAGCATCATTGATATTCATATTGAAAAGTACTTGACCTAGGACCTACTCTTGGTGCACTCTATGCACCAAGATAATTTACCATTCAAGACCACTCCCTGGGTTCTGTCTGAAAACCAGTTGTTAATCCATGTAGTTAGTCCTCTACCTAGTCCCATTTCCTCCACCTTCTGGATAAGCCTCCTATGACGAACTAAATCAAATACATTATTGAAGTCAGATGAGGAATGTCATCAGCCTGGCCTGTATCTACCCTGTGTGTCACCGAGATGAAGAAGCCATTAAGATTTGTTTGATTTGACCTAACCTTCTGAAACTATATTGATTTCTTTCCATTAGGCTATTTTCTTCCAGGCACTCTACTGCCTGTTCCTTTATGATTAATTCTAGCAGCGTGCCCACTATCGATGTCAGACTCACTGGTCTGCAGTTACCTGCAATCACAATACTACTATGGCCGGGGGGGGGGGTGGATAGAATCAGGTACATAATTCTCAAGGTAAAGTATTGCTTTTCATATCACATCAACTGCTCACAGGTAGAAAATCTTCTAGTGAGCAAAAGGTAAAACCAAAATATTTCAGACATAAAAAGTAACTCTTAGCTACTTGGAAAAAATAATGTTTCTGCTTACTACAATATTTGAGGTGCTACTAGCTCCTTAATAACAGTATGACCTTAGATCTGTGCCTACTACAGAATACACCTGTCCTGCTGTGCTAGTAAACAATTTTATCATGGCAATATTTACAAATGTTGGCTTTTCTGAACATATATTGTGTTGAAAGTAGCCTTAATTTTCACAAGAAGATTCAAATACTTCCTAAAATTCAGAATCAAATAAAGTAGATGGCTGCACTACCATCACTCATTGAATGGGGAAAATATACAATTTGTTTAAACGTCTCAGACATTTTTATAATAAAAGAGATAAGGTATTGAATTGAAAACATAACATGGTGAGCTTCAGTCTCCTATATCATGGCATCTCATATTCACGTGCTGGAGCTGCACAGCTGAATTATTGCTTGGATGCAGAATTCATAGGAGAATGGATGTGCTGCATCCTAACATCTGAGCCAAAGACAGCAAAAAACAGATCAAAATTCATGAGTCTTTGAAGGTTACTTGAGAGTGTAATTTGTGACAGCTGGATGAAAATCTAAGTGACAAAATCTAAGTAGTAAAAACTTGCCCTTAGCACCCTCTGCATCCCTCTAATTCACCCCCTTCTGCCACATTTACCTAAGGCTTACATACTGTTATGCGCACCTCCATAGCTTAGGAATTTCCATCCAGGCCTGTAACGTGTTTCTGCTGGACAGGAATATAAATAATCTTTCTTTTTTCTTCTATGGTTTGTATATGACATCCATACACATCCTGCTCCTGTGGGAACTGTATATATATATATATATATATATATATATATATCTATTAGATTCGGGTTGTGTTATGTATATATTTCTTGTACATGTGACTTGGAATGTAAATACTCTGCTCTATCAGTATTGTAATCATGTTATTCCTTTTGTATTATGTATATTTATATGTAACTGTACAATTTTTCCTGCCAACAGCAGGTCCACCTTGTAAATGAGATTGCTCAATGGTGATCTCCTGGATAAATAAAGATTTGATTGATTGATTGATTGATTGATTGAAAACCAATCTGAGTGTCTACAAAAGTTGCTGAAAAACCTAATTCATGAACTAGGGCTATCAATTCCATAGTGTCTGGGAGGTGCTGGTGCACCCCAATATTTTCATTCCAAGTAGGGCTTTCTGAGCTGATGAATGCTATGAATATACAATATACTGTTCTGTTATATTTATTGTTAATGTATACCCTCCTCCCAAGAAATTCTCTTAGCAGAGATCACAAATACTTATCAAGGTAATGTCTGTTTCAGACAAAAGAAGGAGAAGTACATTTTTGTGGAGGTAACTAAATGAAAGAAACAGTCGTTATTGTCAGTGTAGTAACTGCACGATAGGAGTGCAGCAAAATAAAATTCCACCTGTAGAATTGCCATCCTGCCTGGCAGAAAATCTACAAAAACTCAGCTATTTGAAAAGAAAAAAAGTCCCATGGATTTCATAATTCTTCCCACGAAAATGGCAGAGGGCTTTTTAGTTCTTGGAATTTCAGAGAAGAGGAATTCCACAATGTTGCACATTGAGAAAGTAACTGTGCGAATGGCTTACACTTTATTGTACCCTTGAGCATCAGATTGCCTTTTGAGATATTTTCTGTTCTAAAATATACCACTCTATTGTCCTGACCTAGTAAACTGTGCTGTAGTCTCTCATTTTCTGTGTTCTCTTGCAAGTGGGTTGTTATTAGAAACTCGATTGGTACACTTCAGTAACCAAACCCAATAAAACTAAAAGCTAATGCATTATTAATCCACAGTGGGCTTGAAAACTCTTGTTCACAGTGACCTTTGATAATTTTATACCTGGACAGAAGAAATACAGACTTGACAGGTAGTGTCTCATGAGCCTCAGCAACTTGAAAATTTGATGAATTAAACAGACATGGTTAAACCTGGGAAAACAAGTGACATGCCCAAGTAAGTATAGTGCCAAGTCCTTTTATCATCATCAATGAAGTGACATGTTCATTTATTCACTGATTTCTTAGAGGTACAGAAATAGCCAAACTGTGGCTCAACAACAGATTGGAAGTGTGAAGATATTGATCCTGCTTAATTCATGGGTAGTGGGTTGACAAGTATTGAGGCTGCAGCTGAAAACCACAAAGCTACCATACATTTGAATTCTGTCAGACTATGCAGAAGGGCTGTTCCTTGCAGACTGGTTGCCCTCTAGGACAAGTGAAAAAAAAGGGAAAGAAAGAATTTATCAACTACGTACTGTTAAACTGGTGAAAACAGCAGACCCCCTGCCTTGCAGAGATGGGCAAACTTGACAAAATTTGCTCTGCAAATTAATCTGCGAAATCAGCACAATTTGTGGAATATAGATCAAATTACAAAGTGTGAAATTTCCTTGCGAAGAATGTAATTTTACCAGTGAACAGCAGAATTTTACTATTCGTGGGCTAAATTCCACACTTCGCGGGTGAAATTCTGCTATTAGTGGGTGAAATTCCGCACTTGACAATTTCACAATTTGAGCATAATTGAAGTTGTTGAGAGCAAGGAGACTTCACAAAACTGGGTGAATGCAAATTTTAGCCACTTCGCTATAACTTTGCTGGTGAATTAAAACTTCAGCACATCTCTACTGCCTTGTTACATTTTAAGGATGCCTGATAGACATGGCTGTTTCTGCTTTTCTGCTTTTGTTTGTTATTTTCCCTTTGATTTTGCAGGATTCTGTAAGAATCTCTGGAAATCATCATGGAATGTCTGGATTCTGCAGAATATTAGTACCTGGGAATGTGTCTGGACAATTCCAGTCACTGTAACTTTTGCTCTGCTTTAAGCACAGTTCAGTGGGCCATCTCCTCCTATATAGCCATGCTTAGGGAACGGGATTGGTAAGGTTTAGTAGTACAGCAAAAATAGAATGGTCAGAACTCAGTTAAGCAGGGAACAATCACACAGATTAAGGTACAGAAATGTGTAAAAACTGTGCAAAACAGCATAGCCTCCAACCCCTGTAACAATAAGTTGGAGGCTTGCTTTCTGCAGTTTTTGTACAGTAAAGACTCAATAAAGTGGATTGTTTGCACCTTAAATCGTGTGCTTATCCCCTACTTTGTTGACTTATTTCTTAGTTTCAAGCACCTAGTTCAGTAGCAGCCCTTTTATACAATTTTTCAGGATTTATTAGGACTGAATTGGCAGGAGGCAATGATTTGGAGACTACTGTGTGTCTGTTAGTATGTAGTATGTTTGTATAGTATGAGAGCAATTTTGGTTTACACTCTCTTTGCCCCTGTGAAGGGGTTACTGCCCTTTCAGGGTGCTATAAAGACACAGGGACCATCTTGAGGAGCGTTCCACCCCTTGTATGTCACAGTAATGAGGTCTATTTAATAAATGGTACTGTGGGAAAAAGACATGGCCCCATGGAAAGAGGTGCTGGAGGAGGAGGAGGAGGAAGATGGGAGGATGGTAGCAGTAAAGAAACTGGGTATCCGATGGATGCTCATACATTTGTAACTTAAGTACCACTTGGTGGGGGGCCTAGCAAGGTCTTGAACTGCCACACTGAATCATGGGCCATGTCTTTCTGTTCAATGCATCATCAGGATCCAGTATGTAGGAATGCTTATGGAAGATTGGCAGAGGTTAGTAGGATTGAATTGGTAGGAGGCAAGGATTCATAGGAAGTACTGTAGTTATCTGATAGGAGTATGTAGCATGTTTGTGTAACATACTGTAATTATAGTTTTGGCTTATGCTCTCCCTTCCCTGCAAAAAGGGCTACTAATCTTTTGCAGTGCCATAAAGACGCATGTACCCTTATTAGAATGGTTCCACCCTTAGAGCGGCTGCAGGGATGAGTTCCTCTTGTCCAAAAGTATCTAGGGAAGAAGACCAAAAAGAACACATTGAAGAACAGACTAGCACTTACTTCCTGTGGAAGAGAAAAGACATAGCCTGGAGATGGATGCATCCAGGAGAGGAACAACTAAATCAAGGAGAAAGGAGAGAAGACTGAAGCAAGGAGCCACCATCCAGCTCCAACTTTCAGTGACATTTTTTATATACATAATATTATGACCTTCAGCACAGAGGAGAGGAAAATCATCCTTGTGGAGGAAACCTCTGGAGAAACAAGGCCTTGGTCACCATCCATCTTGGCATGTGTTCCTGTTGTGATGTTCCAGTAACTTCTGAATTTAGAATCCAGTACAGGGTTTGGTAGGGAAGGCTCTCACACTGTCCCTCTAATGGGATAATGCCATAAGGTAATGCTGAGATGATCTGCTCAGCCCCCACCACTAGAGAAGGTCATATCCTCAAAGCAAGGGATTGAGGAGACCAGTAACTGCTGGACATCTTATACTTGACCTCTTACTCATGAGGGGCCCTAACCTATGACTTATAATGACAGGGGGACTAAAGAAAAGGAATACAGAGTGGGACTAGGTGTGCCATAGCCAGATGTAGAGAGGATTGCTTCAAGAGGTGCTGCAGATTCAATATGTATGGCAAAAAGAACTTCCTTAAGGGTCCACTGTCAAGAAGTAGAAGTCATAAGTACTACAAAGTGAGATGCAGCCTTGTAGATCTACATAGCTAAAGGGGCCCCCAGGGTGGAAATCTTACCCTCCAGTTGGGGAGAAGGGCATGAGGAGGCCAAGACATGCCTCTGATTTAATCTATATGGCTAAAAAGACCACCACTTGGAAAAGGCCTCACGCAGTCTTCAGAGAAGCAAAGCAATCGTGTCCTGATATACATTTTCCTGGTGCAAGCTGTGTCCCAGCACCTAGGAAGATTGTGTTGCTGTTGTATTTATTGGAAAACTAAATGAAACTTGTACTGTGTTTAACTGTATGCGAGTAGCTGGAGCCCTGTAATCAGTTGTAGAAGGAGGAGCTGTAGTCCTGTTCTTGCTCTATGGACTACAACTCAAAATGTACACATTATTTTGCACTTTTGGGCAGCCCTCTGTGTTTCTAAACACAAATTGACCCCTCCAGGGTATACTTAAATATTTTCTACTTTGTTTTTTAACTGTTGGCAAGTGAGAAGCATATTTATTCCTGGCCTTAGCGAGCAGGGCAAGGTAGAGCAGGGTAAGCATGTGTCTCTGTATGTGAAGACCTGTGCAAAGACATGTACATCATTGCACATGTCTTGCATGTCTAGTGGGATAGTGAGATACAGTGTCACAGGAGTAAAGGCAAGGTAAGACTAACAACCCTTTCAAATAAACTGTAATTTCTGTGGCTGTACTGACAGGACATATTGTTTCATAATTTACATTGGTGGTGCAGGTTCGTGTAGTACACTAAGCACATTGCTGAGTCCTCATAAAGTCCTCCTTATAAGGTGTATAACATATTTAAAGGATGACGCAAACTGTCGCTATCGATGGGGATATTGGGTATTTATGTTTGGAATGCACTATGTACATGGTTGCTCAAACAACAGTCATGAACCCTTTTACGTGTAATAAATGTAGGCAGAACCTCGAACTACAAATTGAAATAAATATGTTCTCCCTCAGACTTAAAGCTATTGACCAGGTACAACTACAAATGGCACAAAGATTAAACATAAACATTGATACTCCTCATCCCACAAGTGATACTATGGATCTGACTATGTCACTAAATAATGGAGATAGTAGTGTGAAAATGAAAAATTCTAAACAAAATATGAAGAAGGGAAAAAAGGGATTACACAAAAAGACCACAAACACAGGGTTATCAGGGTCTGACGACAAATGTTCAGAACAGCAAATGACATGTAATAATGAACTGTATCCAAAAATAAAAAAAGGATGACAGAAACTGAACATCCTATCATAAACGAAACTTATAATGATAATGAATGGTTTGAAGTCCAAGTTAACAAAGTATCAAAAAGAGGTAGAAGGGCAGACCATTTTGAACTTCCCTTGCTAAATCACTTTGACCCACTGGTAGTAATGGAGAACCATGATGTAACTAACATGACCCCTGAATCTGCAACACCACTGCAGATGATACCTGATAACAATCAGGAACAACTTAATAATGCATCACAAAAACAGAGGAGTATTGTTGCTGAGAATGAGCTGTTGCTAGACCTCAATACAGAGAGAGCAATCAGGTAGCTACACATATGGAACTTGATGAAGTGCCATCAAATAGGGAGCTGATAGTCATAGGCAACTCAATTATCAAAAATCTTGACCACTTAATTTGTAATATTGACAAATCTCCTAGAACTGTATCAAGTTTCGGTGGTGCTAAATTATGTGATATCACTGTAATGATGGACAATATTTTGCCAAATACAGGTACTAATCCCCTAGTTATTATTCACCCAGGGTCCAACGATAAATGGCAAGCACCGATGCAAAAAATTAAACAGGACTTTGTATCATTTACAAATAAATGTATTGATCATGGCTGTGAAGTGATTGTCTCAGAAATACTCCCTATTCCTCAAACATCATGACAGCATCAAATAAAAATCAGAGACATCAATAATTGTCTCCGTATGTGGTGTATGAAGCAAAGTATAAAATATATTACACATTGGGAAGAATTTTATGGTGTATCTAATTTGTACTCATATGACGGTCTACACCTAAGTAGAAGGGGTAACAAAGTCTTGGGTGCATAATTCAACAAAATCATAAATAAAAGTTTAAACTAAAGGATTAGGGGGAGAGGTGCCCTATGAACATCGCTCTTGAAAACAACAAGACTAATAAAATTTAATTTCCTAACACTGTGCCTTTAAAGAGCCCCTGACACCATTAGAAAATTAGGAAAAAATGTGAGATTTAGACAGTTCAGTTTATGTTTCGTGTATTTTTTTATAATCATTTACCTTTTTTCTTCATTACAGAGGACAATTCTACGAAAGAGGCTTGCTGTCCCTTAGACTTTATCTGCTTTTTCTGCTATCCTACATATGACATCATAATCCAGGTTGACCTGGAAACAAGCTTCTGGTCATGGTGCTTTTCCCGGTTACCAACTTTAAATAAAGAAATAAATAATCCCCCGTTTTATGGCATCGTAATTATCCCCACGGCAACAGATTGTGATGTCATAAACAGAACTGTGATGTCATAAGTAGACAAGCAGCCAGAACAGATAGGGCAGCAATCCTGTTTACTTGCAAATGTCCTTAGTAATAAAGAAGAATGAGAAATACAGACACAGTATTAAAATAAAAACTGACTCATGCTAAATATTACATTTTCTCAAAGTTGTCACAACGGTGTCAGGGGCTCTTTAAAAAGTAGTAATAAAATGGAAAATAATTATGCCCAAAGTCTAGGTATGTTACTACTAAATGTCAGAAGCTTGCATTCCAAAATAGACAAATTACAACATTTTCTCATAGATGAAAATATAATTATTTGTGGTATTACTGAGACTTGGGGTACAGATGATGCTTGGAATATGGACATTAGTGATTACAACAGATTTCATAAAAAATAAGAAGAACTGCTTGGGAGGAGGTGTAGCAACATATGTAAAAGATGACATTAAGTCAGTTGAGATACCTAACACTGAGGAAAATGAAAATGAATTTGAGTGTATATGGGTTAAATTACTGTTTAACAACAATAATTTGACCATGGGCCTGGTCTATTGCCCTCTGAGCCTAACTACTGAACAAAATAATAATCTATTACACTTTATTGAAAGTAAGAAAATTACAGATGATTATGTGCTAATTGGGGATTTCAACCTACTTCATATTAATTGGACCTCACTGGACAGTAAGAAAGCACTAGATAGAACATTTATTGACCTATTTATCCAGCTAAATCTTGAATAAATGGTTCATTTCCCAACTAGGGGAGACAATACTTTAGATCTCATTTTAATTAATTGCGAGGAAAAACTACACATCATTCGACTGCATCCACCACTCAGTGATTCTGATCATATCATGATAACTGCATATTACATAAATAATATTAAATACACTAAAGGAAAAATAGTTGTAAGAGACTTCCAGAAAGCAGATTATCAGAAACTGAGGGATCAACTGGGAAAATGGAAAAGGGAAGAAGATCTTGCAGGTAAAGATCTAGAACTAATTTGGGATCTAATCAAACATCAACTTTCAGATTGTATTGAGAAATATGTACCGATCAGGGTTAAATATAATAAAAATAAATGCCCCCCCTTGGTATAATAACAAAATAAAGAAACACATTCTGAAAAAGAAGAAAACATTTTAGAAATTTAAGAAAACAAATACTGTAGAGTTACTCAGCAAACAGACTGTGTAATGAAAGTATAAAAAGAATGATGAAAAGAGCTAAATAAAATATGGAACTAAAATTACCATCTAGGGTTAAGGACAACAAAAAACAGTTCTATAATTATATAGGTACTTTAAAAAGTAATCATCATGCTATAGGGCCCCTTAAAACAGATAAAGGTTTAATAACAACTGAGGACATAGCAGAAACTCTAAATAACTATTTCCTTGGCATCTTCAAAAAAAAAAATCCTCAAATGCAACAGTTGACTTCATCAGACTTTCCTAGTATTAGCAACTCAGAAGATCTTGATATGATACATTCATTAAAAACCAATAGCTCACCCAGGCCAGACTGGAGATCCCCAAGACTTATCCAAGAATTAGCCCCAGTTATAATTAAACCACTCATTTATCTCTATAATACTGTAAGTCTATACAGGATGGTATTGCATTGAAGGAATGGAGCATAGCAATAGTAACTGCAATTCACAAGGGAGGAAAAAGAGATGAATCCAAGAACTATAGACCAATTAGTCTCACACCTGTGGTTGGTAAAATCATGGAGAAATTATTGCAAAGGCGAATTAATGACCATTTAATAACAAAGGGGTTAATTGATCATAGTCAGCATGGATTTGTTCCTGCAAAATCATGCTTAACAAACCAACTCAATTTCTTTCAGCCCATAAGCCAGACACTTGATAAGGGCATTCCCAGTGATGTAATTTATCTCAATTTCACAAAGGCATTTGATAAAGTATCTCATTCTGTATTAATAAATGAACTCTTAAAGATTGAACTATCACTCAATATAGTAAGCTGGATCAGCTCCTGGTTGGATAACAGATATCAAAAGGTTGCAGTTAAAGGGAATTACTCCTCCTGGGGTTGTGTAACCTGTGGTGTCCCACAGGGATCAGTCTTGGAACCTACCCTTTTTAACATTTTAGTTGCAACTATACCAATCTTTGGATAGAGTATGGCTTGCCAAATATGCAGATGACTGCAAGTTGGGGGGCCTTGTAACCACCATAACAGACAAGGTTAATATGCAGAAACAGTTAGATTTATTGATGGAATGGGGGCAAAATATGCATATGCAATTTAACTTAGATTAGTGCAAGGTAATGCACATTGGGAAGAACAACCTATGTAACAGTTATCACTTAGGATATTCCTTACTGCAGTCTGTATCTGAAAAGAAAGATCTCAGCACTATAATAACTGATGATTTTAACTTTGACAAAAACACTACATTAAAGGTAAAGAAGTGCCATAAAATAATAGGTTCTATTTTGGCAAATATAAAGAGTAGAGAGCAAGAGGTACTAATGCCATCATATTCTAGCCTGGTGTGACCACATCTTGAGTATTGCTCCTAGTTTAATAAGTCCCTTTCTATGAGAAGTTGCAAACTGGTTGAAGGTGTCCAGAGAAAATACACTAAAAAAATAAGAAATCAAGAGAATCTGGACTACAGTGCTAGATTAGGAAATCTATAGCTATACTCTGTAGGTTATAGACAAGTCCATGGGGACCCATGCTTTACATATAAAGCATCAAAAGATGATTATTTAGGTGTGGCTGTAGGTCTGATTTTGAATAACACTACAGCCAATACAAGAAATAATGGACTTAAAATCACAGGGGCGTTCATAAAAACTACTAAGAGAAGTAAATTCTTCACTGAGAGGGTCATTGGAATATGGAATAGCTTGCCTGCACATGTAGCATCCAGTCCAACAATGGACACTTTTAAAATGAAACTGGATCTGCACATGGGAAATAATAAATATATATACCACCCATAAAAAGGTGATGAGTTCTTAAAAGGGCTTCTAGCCTACTGAACTTGTACATATTCTATGAATCTATGAACTTCCTGGGCTAGCAAGGCCCTTAACAAATCCCTTGGAGGGGGCAGGAGTTGGAAAGGGGCTGAAGTTGATGAGGAATAGAGGATGACAATTGAGAAGTAGATAGAATGATAATGAGGTGAAGCCTGGTGAGGTAGATGGGAATATGAGAAGAGCAATTGCCCAAGTGGCAGTATAGTATGGGAGGCATAGGACAGTGTGACTGCTAGAGGAGTGGATCCCAAAAGTTTGACCAGCAGCAGATTAGACACCAGCCAAAGGTGAGGCTAGAAGACAGAGGGGGGTAATGGCTATGGGAAGGAAGCACTGTGGGCCAAGTGCAGCAGGCAGGGTGAATGGGCAAAGGCATGAAATAATGTGCCAGCCATGCACAGCTGGCAGAAGGAGTGAGGACCAGCCAGGAGGCCAGAACCTGCAGAGTGAGCAGGGAGGCAGGGGGCCTAAGGAGTGACAACACAACACAGACTGAAGCAGAACAGTTGCTAGCAGCAGCGGGAACAGGAGAAAATGGATGGGATCCATGGGCAGTCATCAAATCAGAAAATAAAGAGCCATTTAAAGGATAGCAGGGGAGAGGGCAGACAGGCACACCAGTAGATGCACAGCCATGAAAAGTAATACAGGCATCTAAAGGACACCTAGCCATGTCCGGTTTAAGTGCCACTTGGAGGGGGCATGGTGAGGTTACCCACTGCCTTAACAAATCATTGGCCAAGCCCTTCTAGAAGCATGCAGTGCCCTAGTGACTATAGACCTACCTTAAGTTACAAAGATACTAGGTGGACTGCTTATACCTTTGTACACAAAAATGTTTCATTTTCATTATGGCATTGCTGCAAAGGAAATGGAAAACTGCTTGTAGTTCAATCATATGGGAAAACAAAACTCAGTAACTATCCTGTTTCTTCCAGGTATATTACATTATTGTTTGTTTTGCTGATAAAAGTACTACCACTTAGTTTTCTAATAGAATGCTTTGGTGAGGTTCTAACTTCCCTTTACCTATAGAACTGATGTGTCTTCCACTGTTAAGAAAGGAGGGTAACTAGCGGGGTACCACAGGGTTCAGTATTGGGACCAGTCCTCTTTAACATCTTTATAAGTGACATTGGAGAGCACCTGGAAGGAAAAGTATGTCTCTTTGCAGACGACACAAAGATCTGCAACAGGTTTGATACACAAGGTGGGCTGGAAAGGTTGAAAAGGGACTTGGCAAGGTTGGAAGAATGGTCAAATGTATGGCAGATCAGATTCAACACAAAGAAGTGCAAGGCAATGCACCTGGGAAATGAAAACCCAAGGGAAGAGTACACAATGGGGGGTGAAATACTAACAACAACAAAAATTGAAAGGGACCTGTGAGTAATTATATCAGATGACCTAAAGGTGGGCAAGCAATGTGAGAAGGCAGTAAGGAGGGCTGGGAGGATACTAGGATGCATAGGGAGAGGCATCAACAGTAGAAAACAAAAAGTTGTTATCCCTCTGTACAGACAGTTGGTGAGACCCCATCTGGAGTATTGCATGCAGTCCTGGAGACCCCATCTCCGCAAAGACATAGACAGAGTGGAGTCTGTTCAGAGGAGGGCAACCAAAATTGTGCAGGGTCTGCACCAGAAGACATATGAAGACAGATTAAGGCAGCTTAATATGTATACCCTCGAGGAAAGGAGGGAGAGGGTGGACACGATAGAAACTTTCAAGTACCTCAAGGGAATTAAAGTTCAAGAGGGTAGCATCTTTCAGAAAAAGAGATGTGCAAGTGTAACCCCTCACTCCTGCCTTTCTAGCAAAATGACAGGTGGCATGCTGTTGAAGCTGACAGCAGTACCTGAGTGGGACTGGGTTCGGGAGGATGAGGTTACTCGGGCACAGGGGACCTAGGTTTGGCTACTCTGCACAGGGCACCCAAGTAAATCCAACACAGGAAGCAATAACTGTAATGTCCAGAACCAGGAATGGGATTCTTCAGTGTGGCTTTTATTCACATCCAAGCTGAACAAACAAAGCATAGGCGGATTCTCACGGGCTACAGTTACTCTGTAATGCAGATTAGAGACTACAGAACACTTTTTCACTATTTCCAGCCTCAGGCTCTAAACCCACCAGGCACACAGCCCGGACTTGCATGCAGCTTTGGGTACACAGCCCGACTTGTACACTACTTGGGTTTTCCCCACTGGCCCGGCTCCCCCGCCAGCCACTTGATCCACGGTCCATTTGAGGAATGAACCAATTATCCTGTCATGGCTCCCCAAACCACACTAGAGTCTTCAACTCCTAGAGAGAATTTTTCTTACAATCCCATGTCTGGGTATTTCCCCTCATCACTGGCCAAGTCCTGAGGTAAAGTAGAAATCCACAGAAGAAATCCATAGAGGTGGACCTGGTCACTAACAATGGGGGGCCACCCACCTCCAGCTCTCACAGTCCATACCCGGCCATTTCTCTGGAAACTGAACCATTCCTTTACTGAACTTTCAAATGTAGATTCTGGGTAGATGTCTGTCACATCTCCTGTACATATCATTTGCATCCCAACAAGCTCTGGACTTGAACCTACTTTTACTTTGCTTAGCCCATTACTCTAGGCTTCCCAATATTTAGTAGTTCAATCCCCACATTGTCACACAAGTCCCAGAGTGAAAAACATAGGCCCTTTTAGCAAGAGCAGACACTCACCCTCATGTTGCAGGTGCCTCATAGGCGACTCACAAATCATCTTGTTCTCCCAAATAAACTCTGGAACACATAGGCAGCTTTTCCTCTACAAGCAGAACTAGGAGGTTGCCCCAGGAATCTGAAGGGAACCCTTTCCTGCTCCCGCCCAGAGGGAGGGGGCACTGAGACCCGAAAACAGCGGTCTCCACCACTTCAATTATCTTCTGTGTCTCTCTTTAAGGTGGAGACACACACCCTTTTAAACTAAAAGCAGCCCTCTGTCAGGGCTGAGGCTCCTAGAGCCTTCACTGAGCTGCTTTCTCAGCAAGCTCCCAACTTCACACTCAACTGACTCACACTCAACTGAAGACTGACTTCAAAACCTCCCAACGTTCTAACCAACTCCCTTGCTGCAGATTTCAATGTGGCTCATGCAGCTGCGATAGTTCTATTGGTGATGTCATCCCTCAGTCTCAGCTGAGACTGAGAACAGAGTGAGACAGTATGAAACCCAAATAACTGGAGTTTCACAAGCTGCCTTCCCTGCCTACCACTAGGTCTTACTGGGATTCTAGTAACCCTGGGTAACAAGGGGGTTACACAAGAACAAGGGGACACAATTTGAAGATAGAGGGGGCAAGGCTCAGAGGTAATGTTAGAAAGTATTTTTTCATGGAGAGGGTTGTGGATGCATGGAACAGCCTTCCTGAGGAGGCTGTGGAGTCAAGAACAATAGGAGAATTCAAGAATGCATGGGACAGACATAAGGCAATTCTAGTGGGAGGGTAGGAGGAAGTAAGCTGTTGGTTAACTAGGATCCGCAGCTAATTCTTCAGGTAGGGAAATGGGCAGATTCGGTGGGCTAAGCTGTCCTTATCTGCCATCAAATTCTATGTTTCTATGTTTCTATTGCTGAATTACAGTTTGGCTCCCTTTCCCCCTGCCTTAGGTCTCACTTTGCTTGCCTCTCCCCTCTTCTTACTCCCTTACAAACTCAAGCTCTCACGTCTTCTCCAGGACCTCTGCTGGACAGGTAGCATTCTCCTACAGATTCCCCATCTCAAGTCCAGCCTCCCCTCTCCTTCACCTCTGTTTCTACATCCCCCACTCCTTTAAAACTTTCTGTGCTTATTTGCTCCTGACTGCTCCTGTACATTATTTTCTGCCACCATACCTTCTTCTCTCCGCAACCCTCTGTCATGTTCTGTACTGTTGACCTACCAAGGTTAAGCCCTCTCATCTGTAATACTTTAACTTAACAGTTCACCTTGTATAGTTCCCTTCCATTTTGTGCTATAGAAAAGTTGTAATTGTCTTTTCCATGTTTATAAAACTTTTAATCAACTCACCCTGTTTTCTACAGCTCTGTGGCACACAGTAATTGCCACAGAAATCAAGGCCAACTGCAGAATTTAGGACTGGCCACAGAAACTACACAGAAACTGCCCAGTGAGTTAGAGAGACTGCCATCACTCCTTTCTGACCATCACTCTGCCTGTTTGTAGCATTATAAGAATTAAAATTCATCCCAAACCATCGCAGCCCCTCTAAATCTCCCCACCCAGTCTCAAGAACCCCCTTGATTCACCCCATTTTTTTTATTGGAACCCTTATTTGGTTGAAAGCTGCATGAAGAACCACTGCCTTTGTTTATTAATACTAGTGGGCCAGAAGGCATGCTTCCCATCTCAGCAGTGCTTTCTGGGGCCCACACAAAGCCATACTGGGGAACAATTCCAATATTAGAGCCATAAGTAACAGGAAGCGGTAGAGGGTCAGCCTACAGTGTTGGACAAAAAAGTGTACCAATATAAAAAAGAGTGGAAGGCCCGCCCATTGACGCAGCAATAGTGCTACCACTCAAAATGCCGGAGACCTACTCAGAATCGAGCTTGAGAAATCAGGAGCTGGCAGGGGGAGGGGGGTCGAGTGTCCCAGATGATGCTGTTCTCCTCTGGGGAGAGAGGTTCATGAGCTCTGCTGCAGTATTACCACTGGGATGACTACAGGTGATGGTACAACCTGGAGTCACAATGCGGACGATGGATGCCTCCTCATTATGGTGTTAACATGCTCTGTGTGTTCATGTCCCAGGCAGTCCCTGCCCATGAGGCATCTGGGGAGAGGTTCAAGAAAAAACAAGGAAGACCTGATGTTCTCCCGGAGGCTCTGCACCATGTAATGGACGGCCTGCCAACAATCCAGCTAAACTCATCTCAGGCACTGGAGAACCATGGGGGGCTCTGCCACAGGAGCAAACTGTGGGACACTGAATGGGCAGGATGTAAGTCCTAGAGGAGGTCTGTGGCAAGGCACTGGAGCTCAACAGAGGTAAGGGGGTTGGGGTGGTATGGAGCAGGAGGCACCCTAGGAGAAAACAGAGCCTTGAGAGAGGCCCAACATGTTTGGTCTCCATTCCTAGGGTTCCCACTGGACTGCGTGGGCAGGCAGCTAGAAGGTCTACAGGCTTCACTGATCCCCTCCGGGCAGTGTTATGCAATGCCAGATCAGTGCAGAACAAGACTGCAATTATGCTGGACTTGGTTTCTTTGGTTGACCTGGTGTGCATCATAGAGACCTGACTGGAGGACGATGCAGTGCCAGTCTTGGAGGCATCTGTCCTGGCAAGGTACTCTGTGGTGCATTGCCTGAGGAGGAATCACAGGGGGCGGGGGTGTAGCCATGTGTTTTAGATCTGACTTGAATTATTACATACATCCGGTGGGCTCTACCTCATCATTTGAATGTGTGGCAGTGCATGGCGGTCCAGGAGAAAGTTTACAGAATTCTTCTGGTTTACCACCCTCTGGGGTCAGGTGGAGAATTTCTGCAGGAGGCTGTGGACCTCATCACCAACAGGGTGTTGGAGTCACCCAGTTGGCTTATTCTGGGGACTTCAATGCCTGGATCAGCGATGATTCCTCGCACCTTGGTTCTGACTTCCTCCAGCTGATGACATCACTGGACCTTGCACAGGCAGGTGCATCTGTGACCCATCACCATGGCCACACCTTGGACTTGGTATTCTCACTGGGTCCTAAGGTTACTGACCTCAAGATTAATTGAGTTGCTTGGTCTGATCACTATATGGTGAAATTCTCATTTGGGGTTCTCCCTCGATGGTCTCATCACTATTGAGATGATCAGCTATTTGCCTGTTAAGTGGATTGTCCACAGAAGAACTGATGGCGGTAGTTGATTCTTCTGGTGTTAGTGCTGTTACTGTGGTTAGCTTGGATGAGTTGGTCACAGCCCATAAGAGGGCAGTTTCCGAGGCACTCAATGCCATCACACCAGTCTGTATATGTCCCAGGTCCTCTCGTCCGAGACCCCCATGATTTGACAGGGCTCTCAAGGCGATGAAGACCATGGGTTGGAGATTGGAGCATTGCTGGCATAGGACCCAGCTAGAGGAGGATAGACAGGCTTTGAGAAATCACTACAGTGATTATCAAAGGGCAATCAACAGTAAGAGGGCAGATTTTCTTTCCAGGGAGATTGCGGCAGGGATGAATAGACCAGCTCAGCTCTTTTAGACTGTGTACAAGCCTCTTCATCCTGTCTGTCTACAGCCAAAAAGGGCTTTTTCAGTAGCACTTTGTGAAGAGTTTGCTGTGTTCTTCTGTGACAAGGTATCCTCTATTTGGGCCAGGATCTTACAAGTGGGTTTGGACCAGACCCATGGGGTGGGGTCCGTGTGGAGCAGGGGCACTCGCATTGTCTGGGCAGAGGTTCGGCCAGTGGAGGTAGCTGAGATTTCTAAGGTGATTTTGAAGCTGCAGCTCATTTACTGTGAACTGGAGCCTGGCCCGACATGTCTCCTAGTGGACTGTGTTGAGGTTATCAGTCCAGTATTCACTGAGATAATTGGGTGTTTGCTTTCAGAGGGGGGTCTTCCACAGTGCATTGAAAGGTGGTGCTGGTGAAGCCCCTTCTGAAAAAAATCTCTCGACCCTGACATCCTGGAGAATTATAGACCAATCTCCAACCTCCCATTCCTAGGGAAGATTGTCGAGATGACAGTGGCTCTGCAGCTCAAGGAACACCTGGAGACCTGTGACATCTATGAGCCATTCCAGTCTGGGTTTAGGACAAGGCACAGTACAGAGATGGCAATAGTCCGTGTGCTTAATGACCTCCGCATGGCAAGAGATCGAGGAGAACGGTCAATTCTCATTCTCCTCGATGTACCATCAGTGTTTGATACCGTGGACCACATTGTGTTGTTGGATCACCTCAGAGAGTATTGTGGACTCACAGATGTTGTCATCAACTGGTTTGAACGCTTCCTCTCAGGGAGAAGGCAGAGTGTAGTGATGGATAATTTCTCCTCCTCCCCTATGCCTCTGACCCATGGAGTTCCTCAAGGCTCGATCCTATCACCAGTGCTGTTCTTGGTGTACATGCAGCCCTTGGGGAGGATCGTCAGACAGTATGATCTGAGTTTTCACTGCCATGCAGATGATACTCAGCTGTGTATGTCTTTTGCACCAGGGACAAGTGGTGCTGTCAAAGTGCTGGATAAATGCTTTGCCGAGATCCAGGACTGGATGAACTCTAATTGGCTGAGACTTAACCCAGACGAGATGGAGGTTCTAGTGATTGAGCCAGGCCAAGGGCATAATGGGGACACCTCCAGGACGTCAACAGGTCTGGTCCTGGGGTCGATACCATTGATGGCATCCTCTAGGGTGAGAAATCTGGGTGTGGTCCTCCATGACAGGCTAACATTTGATGCTCAGGTGTTGGTTGTCATCAAAAGTGGTTTTTACCATCTGAGGAACATAGCCAGGATTAAACCCCTAATTCTGCCCAAGGAAATGCCATCACTGGTACATGCCTTTGTGACATCAAGACTCGACTAGTGTAATGCTCTGTACCTCGGAGTCAGTGGAGGGACCCAACACCAGCTGCAGCTAGTGCAGAATGCAGCAGCCAGGCTGCTGACAGGACTATCAAGGTCCTGTCATGTGACCTCTGTTCTGTGGGGTCTGCACTGGTTGCAGGTCAGGTGGCAGGTTCTCCTCAAGGTGGGCTTGCTCACCTATAAAGCCCTTTATGGATTGGGTCGTGGCTGCCTGTCCGACCTCCTCACTCCTGCCATCCTGGCTCAATCCCTCAGTTCCTTCACCCAGGGCCTCCTGACAGTTCTGAGGACTGGGCTGAAAACCTTGGGTGATAGCTCATTTGGGGTGGCTGGCCCAGTCCTCTGGTACTCGCTTCCAAGATCTTTAAGGGAGACCCTATGGTGGAGGTGTTCGGGAAGGGCCTAATGACTAATCTCTTCAATGTTTAGCTTATCCTGCAGATGTCTTTTAAACTGTTTTAATTTATATGATATTCTATATAATTTATTCTTTGCTGAACATTTTGAACTGTGATGTTTTATTACCCTGTTAAATTGTCTTCTACTGTACAGTGCCCAGAGCCTCTGGGATTGGGCACCTGACTAAATGAATTTTTACTCACTTACTTTTACTAGAGATGGTGGGTGACAGTGCTGGGAGGGGGCATTGGTAAAGGGGATTGACTAGGAAGAGCAAGGGGGGTGGAAGACTAGGTTTGCTGGTTAAGGCACCTAGCTTCACCTGACCTCTTTTCTTCTAGGTTGCTTAAAAGGACAGAGCAAATAACCTTACCAGAGCAAGGAAAAGGATTAAGGCTTTCTTTGGCTAGGCAGATTTACTGTGTGTTGTTATTTTTATTTTGTACTCACAGGGATTGTTACTGTTTGTTGCTAATATTTTATTGCTTTATTGTTCTCTGATTCAAATTGTTGTTGCTGTGTATACCTTCTGCTGAATTATTATAGGGTGTGCCTACAGGTGTGTGCTTACAGATTACTACTGTAATCTTCTGATTCAAATTGTCTTTTGCAAGGTATATCTTCTGTTACTGCTTTATTTTTCTCTGTAGCAAAGTGTTTCTTAAAGGGTATATATTGTGTGAAATTATTACAGGTGGTGCTTTACAGGTTTTACAGTTCTATATATTATTAGGATAAACTTTTAGGGCTACTGCATTTGTTGCTGGCTGATTGTTTCTGCTTTTTACCTCCTTGTTTCTTTTGTCTGTGGTTCTTCTTCTTTTTCGACAGGGGAAGGGCCCAGCCAACCACCCCACACTACACTCCTTTTATACGGTAGCACAGTCATGACATTTCCTGAAGCAAAACAGGAAGGGGTGGATCAGAGGGGTATGCACACAGTGACCTCATGTACAGGGGCACTAGTAATTTAACTTGTCATAACAAGTTGTACAAACACAAACAAAACACAAAATCAAACTTTTGCTTTCAATTTTCTTCCTTCTAATTACTCTGACCAGGTTATAAACCCAGCAACTTATCTGAAATGGATATCATTAATTGCAGGTACTATGGAATACTTTTCAGAAGGGCATTTTTACAGGATTTAGGAAACTGTCCTACATGTTGGGCCATTGGAGGTCTAAGGGCTCAGCTCCAGGCAGCATGGGCAGAGATTGCGTGCCTCAAATTACATATTCAAGAGGAACTATATTATAAGAACTGCCTGCCATTTCCCCAACATCCAACAGAAGCACCTTGTCCTCAGAGGGTAGTTGATCTGGGAGGTTGGTAGGTGGTTAGGAGGGGCAAATCGGATGCCCCATCACTTGGTGCTCTCCAACATATCACCTCCACAAACCATATAAAAACTATGAACAGGTATCTGCCTCTAGCGCCAAAAACCAAACAATGGGACAGAGGACACTGCAGCACAGGAGCTAGCACAACAAAACTCACCCAAAACAGGAACCAAAACAAAAAAAGCAAAAAGGAAAATCAAAAAAACTTCTGATCATAGGAGACTCCATGACTCGGGGAGTTGATATGTATCTCCGGCCAGGAGTAATGGTCAGATGTCTCCCAGCTACATCAGCCTGGAGAGACACTGACCACATTGCTAAAATTGTTCAGGAAGCAGGAGAAAGCATTGATGTCCTGGCACACATAGGGACTAACGATCTCACCAGCTGATCAGTTGTGGAGACCAAGGAATACCTGACCAGGCTGGGTGACAAACTATCATCCATTTCATCTGGCATCTCCTTCTCTGAGATCCTGCCAGTCTGGTGGGGGGGGTAGATGGATGGAAGGTCAGAGAAGGGGAGGTAGGGGGAGCTAAACATGTGGCTCAAGGACTGGTGCCAGGAAAAAGGACATAAATTTGTAGGGAACTGGCAACAGTTTTGGGAGCGAAAGTTCTTTAAATTTGATGGACTGCATCTGACTAAGGAGGCAGTCAGTGCATTGGGCCAGAAGTTTGACATCTTTTCAGAATATTTAAACTAGAAAATGGGGAGAGGGGTGCAGCACCCAATACGTCAAATAGGAAGAACACCCCTCCCCCCTCAGCTAGTGGTCAAACAGGAGTTCAGCATCTTTGTAGTTCATTTGCATCACCAAGTAAAGAAAAAGGTCCAGCTCCCCATACGGCGCAAAGGTGAAATACCAGATCTTGCCCAACAACTAACACACTGACATCTGGCCAATAGAAAATCATGTACACAAATGCTCACAGTCTGGAAAACAAGATACTTGACCTGCAGGCAATAATGACAGAGGCTAAACTAGACATAGTAGCCATTAGCGAGACATGGTTTACCTGTAACCACACTGGGGAGACTTCAGTACCTGGCTATGTACTGTTCAGAAGAGACTGAGGTGCAGAAAGCAGGGGTGGAGTGGCCTTTTATATCAATGAAAATATCAAAGCTACAGAAATTCAGATTACACATAAGGAGCCAGAAGAACTGTGGGTCACCCTGGAAACAGGAAATGGGACAGTCATATGAACTGGGGTTATGTACAAGCCTCCAGACCAGGGGGAGGACAGAGACACATTACTGTTAGAAGATATACAAAACATGACAGCTAAAGGGGAGGTTCTGACAATGGGAGACTTCAGCATGCCAGATACAGATTGGTCAATACCAGCAGGAACATCTACCAGAACTAGACACATGGTGTCCCTGCAGGTGGAGGGACTCAAACAACTGGTACAACAATCCACAAGATACAGGACTATCCTAGAACTAGCACTGACTAACAGGGAAAGGATCACAGATCTCCAGGTAGAAGGTCACCTGAGGGCCAGTGACCAACACATGGTATGGTTCAATTTGGCCACTAGAACTAAATCATCCCATTCCAAGGCAAAAATATGGGACTTAAGAGGAGCTGACTTTGATAAGAAGGTCAACAGAGTTAAGCTAGCCCTGGCAAGAAGAAATACAAGTGAGGAGGCACAGGCAAAGTAGGCAAGCATTAAGGATGCAATACTTGAAGCAACATCCCATTTTGTTAGAGAGAAAAGGAAGTGCAAAAGAAGAAGGAAACCACTTTGTTTCTCAAAAACAGTAGCAGAAAAGGTCACAGCCAAAAGCCTGGCCTTCAGGAAATATAAGGGAATGCTGCAGGATGAAAATAGGGATGCATACCAAACTTCCCTAAGGGAAGCAGGGAAGGCAGTAAGGCAGGCAAAGGCCCAAACCAAGAAAACACTAGCACAAACAGTAAAAGAAGGTGACAAGACTTTCTATAGACACATTAGTGAAAGGAGAAAGTCCAGAGGTGGTATTGCTAAGATCAAAGGGATATGGGGCATGTGAGGAGGACCATGTAAAAGCATCTATCCTAAATAGATACTTCTGCTCTAGTATTACTGAAGAGAAGGTAGGGCAGGGCCCACAGCTCAGCACCACTGACACAGGGGGGAGGGAGGTGTGCACTAGTCCCTTCACAAAAGAAAGGGTCCTACAAGAGTTCGATAAGCTCAGGGTGGACAAGACAATGGGACCTGATGGCATACATCCCAGGGTACTAAAGGAGCTAAGGGTGGAACTAGCAGAGCCATTATCAGAACTGTTTATAAGTCTCTGAGCACAGGAGAGGTCCCAGAAGACTGGAGAAGGGCTCATGTGATCCTGCTCCACAAGAGTGGTAGCCGGGAGGAGGCAGAGAACTACAAACCAGTCAGTCTTACCTCAGTAGTGGGCAAGATTATGGAGGCACTCCATAAGCAAAAGATAGTGCAGCACCTGGAATCCATAGGACCACAGCATCCAAAACAGCATGGGTTTACAAAAGGAAGGTCCTGTCAAACTAATCTCATATATTTCTTTGACTGGGTAACCAGAGTGGTGGACCAAGGGGGAGCAGTTGATGTCACCTACCTTGACTTCAGAAAAGCTTTCAATACTGTTCCACATAGAAGATTGATTAATAAGCTGGGTAGGCTCGGGGTGGGTCAGAAGTTGGTCAACTGGGTGGCAAACTGGCTTGCGGGCAGAAAACAGAGAATGGTGGTAAATGGTATACAGTCAGAAGAGATGCAAGTCACAAGTGGAGTACCTCAGGGATCAGTCCTGGGGCCAGTCCTCTTCAATATCTTCATCAATGACATTGCAGATGGACTAGAGGGTAAGGTTTGTCTGTTTGCAGATGGCACCAAGATCTGCAACAGAGTAGATGATCCGGATGGGGTGGGCAGAATGAGAAGAGATCTGAATAAACTAGCAAAATGGTCGGAAGAGTGGCAACTGGAGCTTAACGCAAAGAAGTGCAAGATCATGCACATAGGGAAGAGAAACCGTGAAGCCACCTATAGGCTGGGAGGGGAGTTTCTGGCAGTCACAAGGGAAGAAAGAGACTTGGGCTTCATCATCACTGATGACCTGAAATCATCCAAGCAGACCACTAAAGCAGTAGTAAGGCTAGAGGAATGTTGGGGGGATATTAGTAGGGGTATCACAAGTTGGAAGAGGGAGGTAATAATCCTCTTTACAAGACACTGGTTAGGCCCCTTTGGGAGTACTGTGTGCAGTACTGGCGGCCACACCTTCACAAGGACATTAACCAAATTGAGGCAGTCCAGAGAAGGGCAACCAAAATGGTGCAGGGACTGCATTAGAAAACATATGAGGACAGATTAACGGAGCTCAATATGTATACCCTAGAGCAAAGGAGGGAGAGAGGTGATATGATTGAAACATTCAAACACCTTAAGGGCACTAACAAGGTGAAAGAGTCTAACATGTTTCAATGTAAGAAAAATAGCAGGACAAGAGGACACAGCATGAGATTAGAGGGAGGCCGATTAAGGGGTAATGTGAGGAAGTTATTTTTCATAGAAAGGGAGGTGGATGCATGGAATGGCCTACCTCAGGAAGTGGCAGATATGAATACAGTGCAGGGCTTCAAACAGGCATGGGATAGGCATAAGGGAGCAATACAAATGAGTATGAATAGATAGACCATTGACAGAGCAAAGGCCGATGGCAAATTCATAAGGCAGAAAAAGAAATGGACAGACTGGATGGGCCTTACGATCCTTATCTGCCATCAACTTCTATGTTTCTATGTTTCTATGATAAAGACTAGAAAAAGAAAAACAAAATAGAGTGACTCAATGAAACTCCGGTTGGGTGAGTTTTGTGGCTAAGATATACAGGCTATTGTTTTCTTTTTTTGAGAGGTCAGAGTAATGTCTAAGAGGAGATCTTACAATACTTTTGAGGGAGGAGGAGGAAGGGGATCATTGCAGAATGTTTGACTGGATAATGCTATAAATTTAAAAATACAAGACCACTCAACAGCACTCTCAAGGCTGGTTAGGAAGGTGGTGGGGCAGAGATGGGTGGGGTGGGTTTTATCTGTTTTAAAACCATGAGAAGGCAAAGTGCTGGCCGGGGCAGAGGGTAATTCACAATCCTTTTGGAGTTACACAGAAGAGGTGGCTGTGCATGGACCTGGAAGGTTGCCAACCTAATGAGTCAGCTCTTGTGCCTGGGGGGAAAAAGTGTGAATTACAGAAAAAGAAATTAAAGGGACAGCTAAGTAAACAACAGTTTTGGGGTAGGAAAAGAATAAGAGTATACTGGATAGACAGATGAAATTAAAAAGGCTGAAGCCAAGGTAAGAGAATTGATAAGTCAAAGCTAAAGACTTTTTATACAAAATGCGAAAACTAAAAAAAGGAAGAGAGAAGCAGAGAAATAGAGAAAAAAAAATTACAATAACACTGCAGTTGGTAAATTTTTAATTTTTAAAATATTTATATGTTTCTCTGGAACAGTATTATATTTGTAATGGTACAAAATGGAAGGGTGGATGAAGGATGTTTGGGCAAGCCAGATATCAAGCTCACTGCTTCTTGACTAAAAATGTTGCTGAGGGTTAAGTAGATTTATTCAAAGTGCACCAATGCAGCTTCAAAGTTTGTTTTTAAAAAGCATAAATAGCTTGACCTTTCAATAAAGTAGTCAAAGTAATCAGATAACTATTTGACACTGTGACTTACTTACAGTAAGTGAATTAATCAAATTTTGTCACTGTGTAACTGGCAGCCCTATTTCTTACACTTTCCTAGTCTGACGGCCAGCCTGGAGTGTCAAACTTCTGTAATGAAACTGTTTGGTGAGCATTGCACATACCATCCCTTTCTTTCTTGGGGTGGGTGGCAGGGCTGGGATAACTGGGGCTGGGCTACACTGGATTTGAGAAAACTTGGGTCAGCAAAATGTTGATGGGGGGGCAGGATCACATGAGGGAGAGGAGAGAGAATCTTTCTGTTATTAAAGGTCCATGGTATGGGGAGTAGTTTACAGAAATAGTTATTATCATTAAAAGGAAAGGAAGAGGGGTGAGAGAGAGAGGAGGGAGGAGGGAGAGAGAGAGAGAGAGAGAGCACTGCCACCATTTGGTCCATGGAAAGAGGCACGGGGTCATAGTGTCACAGATGATATCACACACATTACGACCATGCAGTAGGAAACAGTGTACGGCAACACCTGAAAACTGTTCTTCTGTTTTGAGGGGACCTTCACCACTCCCCTCACACACACACTCACACCCACTACCCCCAGAACTATTATAATCAAGTCTGAGGGGGTGTGGACACTGGGGCAAGAAAAAAATATAAAAGTAAGAGAATCCCTAACAGGGAATCAAACCACAGTCCCCACAATTCATACACTGTAGGGTCAGGTGCTCTAGCCACTCCACCATGGGAGCAGCTCAACTGAGTGCTAGACCGGCAGTGGCTAAGAGTTTGTTTCTTTTTATTCAATGTTAATTTCACTTAAAGATTCAGTCTATAATGATTCTAATGAGGGTGGAGCATACATTTATCAAACAAGTCAGATTTCAAACAGAGTGTAAATAACAATACTTATTTTTACATTTGCCTCTGTTTGGGGGGGGGGTCAGGGTGTGCTCTGACTTGTTGTTGTTGATGAATGCCATATACAGTACCACCCCTCATTTAGAATCCCATTTGTAGTTTGTGAATGAGCAAGGGTGAGCAGTTAACATTGGATAAAGTTTGTAAATGGAGAAGTATGACTTTCTCTTTTAACTAGCTCCCTGCCAGTTAACTGCACATTGGCTGGGGCCACTCCTTAATTAAGCCAATTTTAGGCTGATGCACCCTATGAAGGTAAGCCATTTGAGGCAGCTGCAATTTAGAGTCAGGACCCATCTGATGGGTGGTCTACCTCAATGTTGGTAGCTGGGTGACTTCACAGCAGGGCCCTGAAGTGAATACCAAGAGACCCCCACTCCTTTTGAAATCAAATCATTAAGTTGCCAATCCAGGCTGAAAAAATATGTTTATTGTTACATTTACCTCTGATTGGGGGGAGGGGCGTCAGGGTGTGCTCTGACTTATTTCTGCTATATTCACTTCCTCCTTCCTGGTGAGCGACATGGGATACTGATAGTATTGCATCACTGATATTCCCCTGTCACTCTAATCCCCTATGCGCTACCCACAAAACACTCCTGCTATGTGAGGAATAGTGTGTGTGATTATGACCTAGTTCCATGGAGGCAGAGTATAGAGCATTTCTGCCATTATGCAGATTGGGGGAAGAAAGATCATTGCTGCCAATAGGTAGGTGGGGGTAGGGAAGGGAAAAACCTTTTTTTTACTAGGTTGGAGGGGAAGAAGATAGCAGAGACATTGTCTGGGGTTGAGAGAGACTGTTTCTGCCATTATTTCCACCAGGGGAAAGGGGAACATTTCCTGACATAGAAACACAGACAATGAGACTACAGAGGCAGAAGAAAACAGTAAAAAAAAAAAAGTTAGTTGAGTCTCCCTGATAAGCCAGTGGTAGCTCAATAATGTCCCATGAGGGTAACCCATGTTCAGGTGCAATTCTGGGATCAACCACTCTAAAATAGTCCATGGTCAGGAGGCACTGTACTGTAGATGCCATGGCTTTCAGGCTGGGGGAGGAAGGTGCACATGAATGAACCGAAAAGCATAAAACTGGAGGTTTAAGGAAAATTATGTAACTTAAATTTATATAGTAGGAGTTAGGGGTCTTCCTCCCAAAAGATCATTCTTGCTGGGTCTCCTAAAACTGTAATTCAGGCTCTGAATTATTTTATTGATTACTATGCCACAACATTTTAAATATTGCTGCAGTAAACCTAATAGTTCCACTGAAGTTCTGAACCCCTGCTGTATAAGTTACGTCCACAGTGCCATGGAAAACAGGGGGCCTTGCTTGTAATAATCTAACTCCATTTAGGGCTACTTAATGTTGTATTCAATACTTTTCAATTGCACTGAATTGCATATATTATTTGTAAAAGAGACAGACTAGGTGGTCCACACGGTCCGTATCTGCGGTCACCTTCTATGTTTCTATGTATTATATACAAGCAAGTGCCTTTTCTTCAGAATGCACCTGGAAAGGAGTCATATGGCTCAGGGTGCATTCCTGTTCAGCTCTTCTAATTAAATAAGTAAATATGCTAAACATGTCAACCAAGGTTTAGGACTAGTTACTAGTACTCTGTCACCCTGTAAACACACATGCAAGAGAAATGCTGTGTCACATTGACTCACAAAAGCAAATCTCAGTGTCATTTCAGGACTCTTTTGTTCCACAGATTCAAAGTGAAGCAAATGGTTAAGCTCATCACCCACTCCAAAAGCTCAGCAGTTGCACTTGATTTGATGGCATGGTGAGCTTAACTATTTGATTAAATTTGAATCCATAGGGCAAATGACTCCTGAAATGACTTTGAGATTTGCTTTCATGCAAACACAAATGTTTTATGTCAGAAATCCCTCTCTTCTGAACATAATCTGTAATCCTTTTCTGATTTTTAGATAAGTTCTGACCAGTGTCCTCATACATAGCAATGGATTAGGCCAATGGTCTTGAACTGAAGTTTATAACTTGGTCAATATCTATTCCTTCAAGTTCTATACAGGACATATCAGAAATGTTACAAAGTTTTACTTCACTGGCAAAGTTCCGGTGAAGTGACAAAATTAGCCTTCATGAATCACATTGCACAGTGCCCATCAGCATCACTAACTTTCAACTTTGCCATTTTTAAGTTTTTCACGCAAAGAGACACTTTTTCCACAAAGTCTTAGTGAAGTAGCAACTTTGCAGGCAAAATTTGGTCAATTTGCATTGAAAAGGGTCACTTCACTTAGCAAAAACTTTGCAAAGTCAAGACTTCATACTTTGCAAATTTTTCCAATTTTGTTAATTTGCAAAGCTAATTTTGACCACTACAACATCTCTTTATCAAACAGCTCTCTTCATCATCCACATACTCTTCGTATGTTTCAGACAAAGATAACCTTGATAAAGCATCAGCAGTTTGTCTGATCTTGGTGGATGTTCTACTGCAGTATTTATTCTCCAGGACCACTGCACAACTTTGGCTGCTGATTAAACTCATGTCTTATCACAGAATGGGGGGCCCTGATAACTACAGATTTTACCACTATCCCACAATGTCCCTGCAATTAGGCTGTTACGTGTTGTCAGAATCCAGAACATGGGGTGAGGGCTTTCAGGGATGGAGCCAGGTTGCTTACTATAGGAAGTCATGTGGTTTTATTATGTGCATAATCAGCCTAGAATGTTTACCTTTATAGGAGCCCCCACCCAACCACCTGCCTTGATTTTTGTCCACTTCTGGCCATGCAATCTGCTGCTGTGGGAGGGCACGCTACAATAAATATAATCATTGAACCCACTGCAAGAGCAGCAGTTGTGATAGGCAGTCAGTGCCCTCCTCAATGACTGAGAATGCTGCATCTACAGCACTCACTAGACTCTTTGGGCTTGTGTTGAAGTTGAATCCACAGCATAAACCCAGGTGTCCTGCATCAGAGTGCAGTGTTTTGCTCCATTGCCAGAAGGCTATGTATTTTACATGTTTGTTGATGGTACTGATGCCCCTTTAAGCATCAACACTCTAGAAAAACATATTTTTCTTAGAAATTTTCCTTTAGATTTTACAATTATAGAACAGTTAAACACAAGATAAAGCTGTGAATGATAAGCTACTAATTCCGTAAAGAATATATCATACAATATTATAACCAAAGAGTACTACAGCAGCAGCTATGGTTTTAACTGGCGTTGTCATCTCTTCATATAGTCAAAACACTTAAGTATGTGGAAGAATGAGATTTGAGAAACAGTAAGTATGCCAAGGTTCATACGCTTAAGCTAGAAGGAGGGAGGTTAAAAAATGACATTAGAAAGTACTATTTCACTGAAAGGGTTGTGGATTTTGCAACTGACTTCCAGACAAGGTTGTGGGGGCTGAGACAATATCAGAGTTCAAGAGACAGGGGTTGCATTTAAGGGGATATGATGGGATAATGTAGACAGGACCGGGGAGTATGAGGTAAATAATAAATGTTAGAAAAATTCAGAATAGGGAATCTTGAGACAGACTAGATGGACTATTAATGTAGTTTTCTGTTCTAATTTCTATGTCTCCGTGTCCCCTTTCAGTCTCCTTTTGTGCAATGTGAACATGTTAAGGACCACCAACTTTTTCACATAACTTTTGTTTCTCATACCCCTGATCATTTTGCTGGCCCTGGTAACCCTGTCGAATGTCTCACTTTTTATTTTTGTTATTGTGAGGCCCAGAACTGGACACAGTACTACCTAGCCAGGCCTTGCAAATTTGCAAGATTACGTCCCCTGTTCACTCCCTTTGCATGCACTCCAGCTTCCTGCCAGCCCTCTTGACAGTGGCTGGGTACTGCTTGTCATGCATCAGTCCCTTGTCTAATATAACTCTGAAGCCCTTTTTCCCACTCCCACTGCAGCAAGTGGAGCCACACACAGAGTGTAAATACTACTGTGTCTCAGTTTTTCCTTTACAGATGTAGTACCTTCAATTTGGCTACATTGAATCTGAGACCACAAGGGCCCAATATTCAAAACTTAGCCCTGGGGCAAAATGAGCACTGTCCAGGGAGCAAAAATAGCCTGGAACCATTTGCATGCCATATTCAAAGGAATAGCCACAGGGGCAAAACCAGTTGAATATAGCATGAACATGAAGGCTTGCAAACAGGGCTGAGAGTGCAGTGCAAAAATAGTCCAGCAAATAAGACAGCTCTGAATATAGCAACTGGGCAGTGTAAACTGCAACAGCAGCCCAGTGCACACAGAGGTGGAGTAAGGCAGAGTTGCAGCAGGTGGCCAATGTTGGTGATAGCGATGAAGTGGTGAACAACAGCTTCAAACAATATTGCAGGCCAAACATAGCAGAACTGTGCTATGGTTTTGACAGGTTTGCTCAGGGCTAACTCGATTGCCCAGCACTAACACGTTAGCCCAGTGCAATCACATTAGCCTGGGGCTACATTTTGCTATAGTCAAAGCTCCTATGCAAATTAGCCTATTTAGGCAAACTGTGTGCAAACAGCCACATTAGCATCTTATTCTGGCCTGCTTTGCATACATTACCATGTAGTTTGCCCAGTGCTATTGCATGGAGCACACAGCTCCACTTGTAGGTCAGACTGGAACTACAGGTTGGTAGCTGCAGTCTGGGAGGTGTTCACAGCTCCACCTGTATGCCAGACCTGAGCAACAGTTTGGTAGCTGTAGGCCATGGGTTTTGGCAGGCATACGCAGTGTACTCTGCTGATAGCAGTAACATCTGGAAAATCCAGGGACAACATGAGCCCCAGGTCAGGGAAACAAACACAAACAGAGACTGATGTACATGAAAAACTGTGTTCTCCTCCTTGGATGCTTTAGTGTGAGTAAGTGGATGGTCTCTGGAGGATGTGTGGGTGCTACACTTAGAGGTCATGACTGCAAGAGTGACCTGATCCAGTCTGCATGCACTAATGCTGGTGTGAATGGATGTCTGTATGGTGGTTCAGTGCCCCCCAACCCCATTCCTCCATGCATGTTGTGAGATAGATAGTGTGTGTGTGTGTGTGTGTGTGTGTATGTATATATATATATATATATATATATATATACACACAGTGTGTATGTATGTACATGTATATATGTATATATACATGTACATACACACACACACGCACAAAATCAGTGGCTCTGGTAGTCTAGTGCACCCCTGCCCTGATCCCTGAGTAATGTATCAATATGCATATAGACTACTATCCCTGGAAATCTAGTGGCCCTCTCTCCCTGATCCCCAATGTCCCCCTTGTACACACAATACAAATATCCCCCATGCATTGTTGTTCTAGTGGCCCCCCTCCTCGATCCACAATGTCCCAGTTTTACACATAATAAAACAATACCCCCATTCATAGGTAGTACAGTGGCCCCCCTCCCTGAACCCCACTGTCCCCATTTTACACATAGTATAAGAATCCTCCCAGTCATTGGTGGTACAGTGTTCCCCCGCCCCAAACCCCAATGTTCCCATTGCCAGTCAAAACACCCATGCCCCATTCACTGGTGGTCAAGTGGCCCCCACACCCCAGCTGGTAGTGGCCACCACCCCACTCCCCCCATGCTGTGACAGAGCTGGCTCCAGCACAGCCCTCCACAGAACTTTGCGGCCAGTGCCGACTGAACTGTCACTGGGTGCTGTACTGAATAGTGTATGCATGCGCATATGCTATTGAGTACAGTACTCAGTGATAGTTCAGTCAGTGCTGGCCGTGGAGGTGTGAGGAGGGCTGTGCCAGTGCCAGCTCTGTTGTGGCATGGGGGAGAGAGTGGGGTTGTGGCCACTATTTGCTGGGGTGGGGGGCCACTTGACCACCAGTGAATGGGGCATGGATAATTTGTCTGACAACGGGAACATCTGTGTTTGCAGAGGGAAGAGCACTGTACCACCAATGACTGGGGGATTCTTATACTATGTGTAAAACAGGAACAGTGGGTATTGGGGGACACTGTACCACTTATGAATGGTGGGATTGTGATAGTATGTGTACAATGGGTACATTGTGGATTGGAGAGGGGCACCACTGTACCACCTATGAATGGGGGATTGTGATATTATGCGTAAAATGTGGACATTGTGGATTGGGGAAGGGAAAGCCACTGTTCCACCAGATTACTTCCACTGGAGCTCCATGCTGGTTGCAACCACTGCTGTGTGCATGCCCCCATCCTTTGTTTGCCTGGAGTTACCACATGCTTTTCAGCAGTGGTAATGAGCACTGCGCTACATGCCATGCTAACGACCGTAGCACAGCACTTTGGTTTTGAATATCTGGGAGTGCCAGTATGCATGTCCCTGCTCCCATGAGGTCCCACGCATACATTATATTTTAGCACCAGTGCTAACACGTTGCACCAGTGCTGTTTTGTTTTTTTGAATATGGCACTCCAGTGCAACTACAGTGCTGTACCAGCGTGAACGGTTTGCACCCGGCGCAATCATTTGACTATCTGGCCCCAGGAGTTTAAGCATTTGTCCAGCTTCTTCTTGTTCTCCTGATGTTTCTCTCCATCCTCAAGGAACTCCACCACCTTGACCAAGTTAGTGTCACCTATGAACTTTTTTCCTTTACAAGTTGTTACTGAAAATCAACACCTTCATAATACAGTAAATAAGTAATAAGAAATAGAATATCTATAAATCAGACAAAAAACATAGATTCAGTCTCTAAAATTAAATGCAACTATACAATGTCAGGACATAATGATCTATCATAAGTTACAGAGGAAGAATAATAATGTAAATTATTTTGGATGGAATGAGTTTGCGCTGACTTTGTTAATTCATTCATGAAAAGGTCTCATACTGTCTTATACTGTGGCAGTTTATTACTTAATCAATGACTACCCATTTCATTGGCCATCAATTTTCCCATATATAATAACCATTCATCAAAGGATGGATATCTAAACTTCATTTTGCTAAATTTAATGTTTTAATTCATCTGCAAACTTAAGCAGTTTGCTGGAGACCCTAGCTTTCAGATGGTTGATGAAAACGTTGAACAGCTGTGGCCCAAGCACCGATCCTTGAGTGACACCACTGACTACCCCTCTTTAATCAGAGTAGTGCCCATCAGCCACAGCTCTGCTTCCTGTCCTGAAGCCAGTTATTAAAACACTTCATGTATGTCTCTTGTAGACCACACTGGTGTATTTTTCCCAGAAGCATGTCATGTGCCTCAGTGTCAAAGGCCTTGCCTCTTATTTCTATTAAACTACAGGTCCTGCAGCTCTTAAATCAAACAACCTGTGATCCTGCATACAGAGCGAGGGATGCTGCTGAACTGGATGCCAGGGACAGCTATTTGACACATGAACTGTTTGATTTAGAGATGCAGGACCTGAAATTTAATAGAAATAAGAAGTTGAGAAAAATATGTTTGGTGGATATTGAGGCTAGGAAAACTGCATGGTGAATAAATCTGCTTTTGCCCTGAAGAAGAGACTTGGCCCTCAAAATGTCAGGTTTGTGATAGCAGTACTCATGTGATAAGGTGGTTTTTGGTTGATTTCACCAATAAAGAGATTTAAAGGATGTTTTGAATGTGGTGAGTGGGTGTATTTTTCCTAACCCATACACTTATGTTTAAATATTTGCTCTGTCTTCAGGCAAATGCATTAGAAGTCTAGAGGACTAGAAAAGATGGCCCTCATCTGGTTTGTAAGGAAGATTTTTGATGTATGCAACAGGAAACTGCCAGGGAATGTTAGGCTTCCAAAATGGTAGTAATCCAAATAAAGAGAATAAACTGCGACGTTGTTTATGTTATTATCACATTATGAGTATTTTGAGATACTTTAGCCACAGCAACACTTTATTTCCAGTCCAGGTCTTACTTGGACACAATGTTTGTGTGAGGCCTGTGCTCTGTTGGCTACAGTACAACTACAGTTTCGGGTCAAACTTGGACACAGTTCTTCTGTGTGGGCCAGCTCCGTTTTGTCCTAGCACTAGTTCCAAGTATGACTTGGATGCAATTAACTGTAATAATGTAGTTCCAGGCGTAACTCTGACACAGTTTGTTTGCATGAGGCTTGCTCTAGTTTGATCACAGCAGAAGTTCCTGCTGTAATGTGTACATTTATTCTTTTGTTTGTGGTTTTACTCTGTTTTGGCAATACAATAAATAGCATTAGTTACACTGTGAATTTGATATACATTATTTATAATGTACATATTAATGTTTAGCAGATTACAATTTTAACCATCTGGGTTGTTGCCTTGTTATGTACGTTGTACAGCGCTCAGAGCCCCCTGAATGGGTGCTTATGAAAATGACTACTATTACTATTACTACTGTTGCTACTAGATGTAACTTAGAAACAATGTTTTGTATGAGGCCTGCTTTGTTTGGGCTAAAACTCTAGTTCCAGATGTGACATGAGCACAGCTTCTTTGTAGGGCTTGTGTGTTGGCCACAACACTAGTTCCAGTTTTTAACATGGATGCAGTTGCTTGTCAGTCTGGCTGTCTGTTGGCCTAAACATTAGTTTCAGGTTTAACATAAACACAGCTTTTATGTATGAAGCCTACTCCATGGTTGTTAGAGCACTAAATTTATGTCAAATTTGAAAGTATTTTTTCCACATGGCCTGCTCTGTGTTGGCTTAGACACAGATCAAATTATTTCATTTTTAATTCTTAGTTATATTGACAACCAAGAAAACTGGATAGAGGCAAACAGTCCTATTTTTTATTTTTATTTACAATGCTTTCTGAGATGCTAGACCTCTGTCCCCTTGATCATGCCCTGGGGCAAGCATTTCCAAGTGGCAAGCAATGCTAAACAATTTCAGGATCACGGTTATCAATTAAAGCAAGCGTGTAAAAATTCTGGGGTAACAAAATCCCTTAACACTTCTAAATCATCTTGAAGCTTGTCACATGTCTTAACGAATACGAGAGTCCATCCATAATATAGTTGCACCATGAAAAAAAAATCTGTTACTGTATTTTGAATTATTTTTCAGCACATGAAGAGTTAGTGCATGATGTAAACGCAAAATGTATGTGTTTCAGACTTGGTTTAAAAAGTCTACTAAAAGGTATATTGTATCTTCTTTAATTATATGAAATTTTAAAATGAACCATCCATTCTGGTGTCTGGCCTTTGGGAGATAAATTAAATTGTGAGTAACAATCACAATGATGTGCTCTTTGGGTCTTTAATCCTGCCCTGTGCAAGGCAGGCTACAGCAAGGCAAAGAATAAGCATTCTTTTCCTAAATTCCCTGCTGATCGTGCTCTATCTGTCTGCCTCTCTCTCCTTATTAAGGACCAGCAGGTGTATAGTTTTTGAACTGTTGGCTAACCTAGCTGCTTGGGTTACTGCAGCTCTATTAGTTATGGACATAGAAAATGTCTTGGTTCGTCTTAATATAAACCTGCTTTATCTGAGCATGTCTAGGTCCAGTATGCAATTAATTTCTGATACCATTGACAGACTACCATTCACAGGCAGCTGAAATCAGTGGCAAGAAAGTAAAGCCCTTTAACAGAACAAGTGATTCATTTTTTGTGTTTGTTTGCACACATGTGCAAGAAACATAGTGCCACCATATGAGTTTTCGTAGGTGTGGCACCCTGCTTCCAATGCCCTGCTCCTTTCTGCAGGTGCTGCCCCACCACACCAATGACTGTCTGAGCTGTCTATGACAGCAGTTCAGATGCAGTGGTGTACAGTTGAAAGCAAATGACTGCTACAGTCAGCAGTGGTAATGTGTAGGCAATTTGCATACTGCCCTGCTGTCAGCAGTATGCAAATTACCTTCATGCCACCACCTTAGCAGTCGAACTGTACGCCACTGCATCTGTATGATGCACCTCCCCCATTTGTTATGTGCTGAGGGGGTTCCCAATCACCATCAGCACACACACACACACCCCCAAGCACACTGTATGCCTGACGGGGTGCCTAATCCCTGTCGGCTCCAGTGCACCCCTATAAAACAACTTCATGCTGCCACACTGTGAGCCCACCCCAGTGAGGCAAAAGTCCCACATCATCATGTGCTCCCACACACTGTGTGGCCAACAGGGTGCCCAATCCCCCATTGGCTTCTCTGTCCCCCCAAACTTCCAGGTGCCATGCTGGGAGCCCACCCCAGTGTGGCAAAAGTCCCACGTCATCTTTTTAAAAAATAAACTTGTGGAAAAAAAAAGTTCCCTTGCTGTTTCTTGTGTCCCCCTTCCCCAACCCTCTGTGCACCCCACCTACCCACACACACCCTCACCCCATCCTTACCTATGGAGCCCAGCGCAATGATCTTCGGTGGACTGGGTACACATCTGCACTCTTCAAAGCCGACTGCTAACTGAAGACATACTGGTAAGCTGTATAATGGCATAAATAGGGTTTTTTCAACTTTGGTTCATATGTCTGTCATATTTTTGAATTTTGTACCAAATTTTCAGCATGGGGTTCTTGGGACCCCATCTCAGGAATTCAGTCACTGTGATCTGGTTATTCGGTCCAAAAGGTGATTTTGTAGTCAATGCGTGGAATCACCTTTCAGGACTGATTAATGAAATGACAGTGTCACTGTTCATAAGGTGGACTCTCAAAAAGCCTATGTTGCAAATTTGATGAAAAAATTCTTAAAAATGACTGTGTTATGAGCATGCGTTGCACAGTTTCCAATCACACTTGCAGGTTCGTGAATTTGTAATATTTTCACTCCAGATTTTCAATATTGGCATTTTTTCACACCTCCTTATGAACAATACAGCTGTCATTTTTCACATCCTTGCCAAAATGTGTTTTCGCATTTCCGGCACAGAATAGCACAGTTGCTGTAGGAAATCAGTGTTCAGGACAGATTAAGAAAATCACAGTAACACTGTTCATGAGCAGAGGTCCTAAAATGCCTATGTTGAAAAATTGGTGACAAAAGTCCAAAAAATGACTGTGTTTTTTTTATTTTAGTTTTTGTTGACTGAGTAAGTGCACTAGACAAATCCTGCCTATTTTCAGACACAACCCAGGGGAAGGGGATACAGATGAATACCAACTTAAACCAGATTAAGCTGTTGGTGGTAATTTTTCATGAATGGAGGAAATTTGGCCATTGCACCATGGAAATTCTCCTGCTCTTTTCGAGAAGTACCATGGGATCCTTAACATCCACCTGAACAGGGAGATGGGACCTCGGTTTAACGTCTCTTCCGAAAGACAGCACCTCAGGAGTACAGCACCCCAGTCATGCTACACTACAGTGTCAGTATTGGGATATTAATCCAAGTTCCTGGTGTGGGGATAGAACCCACAGCCTACTGATCCTCCGGCCTCAGAGGCAAGAGTACTACCTGCTGAGCCACTGACACTGCTGTGTTATGAGTGTGCATTGTGCAGTTTCTATGCACCCTCGTAACTTCATGAATTTGTACTATTTTCACTCCGTATTTTCAACATTGGCATTTTTCCACACATCCTTATGAACATTACAGCTGTCATTTTTCACATCCTGGCAAAAATGTGTTTTCACACTTCTGGCACAGAATAGTGCGCTTGCTGTGGGAAATCATTATTCTGATCAGATTAAGAAAATCACAGCAATAACACTGTTCACTAGCAGAGGTCCCAAAATGCCTATATCGAAAATCTGGTACAAAAAAATCTCCACAAAAACTGATGCTCACGCCATTCCACCCCTACCCCCACCTCCACCCTGCAGCCAATGATAGGCACAAGGTGCGCCTTGGATTCTTTGACCCCAGAGTTCATACCATTCTCCTGTACTGCATCCACTACAGTGTATTTCCTCATGGAATGAGGTGAGTGTAAAGCCCAAACACCCCAGGGCATACCTCAACACTTTTCAGTGTCTGCAGGGTAGGGTGAGGTGAAACGTCGTGACCCTTATGGGCGACGACCCAAAGGTAAACCCCAATGCTTGTCCATCTCTGCATGGTGGAGATGGAGTTGGCGTCAGTTCAATACATCACTGCCATTTCTGTACTGCGTCTGTCTAACTCCTGCGCTTCTTCTAATGCTAGCACGCAAACATTTGGCATTGGCAAATGCTTGTTTAGGTTCTCTATTTACATAATTCTTGCCACAACACCATACCAAGGTCATATTATATGACCTCTGCTTGTGGAAATCATATCAAGAAGACACTAAATATACATTAACATTCTTAAAGGGGAACAGAAACCTTGCAGCTTCCCCGATTCGTATTTTCATATTTCCTGTTATTTATTTTGTATGAGTCTTTTTTGTTTGGTTTTCTTTCTCCCACTTCTTTAAAATCAGCTCTGTGTGTAGGCACCCATAGTGGCACTGCATGTGCTCCAGTCAGTGACATCATTAGTTACAATCAGTCAGTGGCTTCTGATGCTAATCCCACCACTGAGATAGCTGCTACATTAATATAACTGCAGCAGATCCTCAGTGTGCTTAGTTATCATTAAAGTAGCAGCCCATGTAGATAGATGTATCAGTACCTGGAGCCACTGACTCAGTGCAACCAGTGATATCATTTGTTGGAGACTATATAATGACAGAATAGGATAGGGGTTACATAAAAAACTGGATTTACTGTAAAGACAAGAGAAACAGAGAACAAAAATGGAGACACAGAAAGGGAACCGGGGCTAAGCAAATTTTATTTTAGATTTGTTTTGGCCAGAAAAGTTACATTGAACCAAAACTTATTTCCAGGAGCATCACAGGAGCACAGGAAGGCTATGTGACTTGCTATATATTATGTAGTATACAAATAGCAGTTATGGGTATTAAAAGAGTCACAGCCTGGTATATTAACATGCTAGGCTATACATTTTCCCTGAATGCTACACTGTTGACCATCCCCTTTTATAAGTTAAAAAAAATAAACGATATTCAGCACTGTATTGGGGGGAAAACCTTGATGAGCAATTCCAACTTTTCCTAATCAGTCTGTCACATTCAGAACCTCAGATGTAAATAGTTCTACATGTTATTCATGCTACTAGCTTCTTTATTCCTGGATGGGAAGGACAGGTGTAACAAAACTTCTTGGGCTCAGGCCAACAGGGAACCTAGTCCACATGTGGACAACACATGAAGGGGAAGTAAGGCTTGGAGCTGGGATAGCACAGTCATAGGTATTTATCCTTACCCTAAAGAGCCTACTGAAATATAGAACCAATATTATCCTCTTCAATCCCCTATACCTGCAGTGAGAATAATAGTTATGGCAAACAGGAAAGTGCTGCACTCCACAAATCCAAGTTTTGCATTGGTGTCCAGCATCAAAGGTAGGTTGCTGCTTAACAAAGCACGGGGGCACCTGGGTTGTTTGGGACTAGACTACCTTTGATGCTGGACAACATTGCTAAACTTGTATTTGTGCAATACAGTTGTAAGTAGCAGCAAATGTGTTTGTTTCATACTGGCTAGCTAGTGTATAGCTGTTGTGGCAATACTCCTAGAGTACAGTTTTTTCCTGCTTGCCTTCTCTGTATCTAAGGGAGAGGCTTTCCTAGAACTTGCACCTTACCCTACACTGCTGGGCGCTCATCTTTACTGTTTGTGAGAATAATTATGTGAGCCTGAGATGCAGGTTCACCCTTTGCCATATGAATGGTTCTGTAACTGATTTCTGATTCCACCTTTACTGAACATACCTTCCTGCTTCCACAAGGTTTCTGCACCTGCTCCTGAGAAAAAAAAATTCAACTCCAGAACAACAGTCCTGGCCATTTATATTTTACCTTGTGCTTCATGCAACTTCATGTTTGTAATGCATTTCTGTGCAATGTGGGCCCAATATGCACCACTAAGGGCACATAGCAGGCCACTCAACTACATGCTGTGTACCTGGCATCTGCTGGATGTGCACACCATGTGGACATCTGGATGCCAATCAGGAGTGTGCACACCAGTTACTACAGTCATCTCCTCTGGCTGGTGTAAAGGATCCCCCCCCCCAACATTGCTCTGACAAGGCATATCCAGCATTGAGCATGCCATGCTCTTCCAGCCCAAAGCAGGCACGCCCACTCCCATACCCTGCCCGGACACCCAGGGTATGCAGATCCCTTTCCTACACACCATGTATCATGGCTCACAGGGCTAGGAGCCATTTGTACATAGGGTACTATGTGTGTGTGGTTCCTGAATAAAGAATGTAAGTGATGCATACAGTAGCTCATTGATGAGTGGAGGGCTTTATTTTTTTTTCATAAATATTTGAAGAGATTTTCAGGTTTCCAGCACAGAATTCATACACGACATCAGCAAACCTCAGTTATACAACACACTCTCATTTAAATTTCATGATTTTCTATTGCTATTTCAAAAGACAGGTGCTTCAACTTAGTTACACGACACCCTCCCATTTAAATTTCATGATCTTCTATTGTTATTGCAAAAGACAGATGCTTCAAAAGAGAGTCTGTTTTCATTAGATTTTCTCTGTTCCTGCTGTAAAATTATAATCCTCTGCTTATGCTATGACAACTTGTTGCCATGGAAATTATTTTGATGTCATATGCAGAACATTATGACTTTTGTGTAGGCAAAGCTGTTGGAACATATAAACCCCAAGGATCAAAGATTCTGTTTCCATACAAATGTCTTAAGTCAAAACAAACAAAATGTCCTGGAATTCTTTTTGCTTGGAATGTTATGAGATTTGAGTCCAGCTGATGCCAACCATCATTGTTTTGCAGGACACTGCCCTACTCTGATACCTTCTGATAGCATAGTATCAGGCTTGCAGTAATATTGTGAGTGATATAGACCAGCTTAGCAACACCTTCTCCTGTTGGTCATCCTACCCTTTCATTGGGCGGTCACTCGAAACAGTGATACACCATCAAACCACTTCAAGATCTAGATACTGTTGTTGCAAATCTTTCTTACTTTACTGACAACACCAGGATTCAGAATGCACAGCCACAACAATAGATTTTTTTTTTATTTATTGAAATTTTGGATAACACCTTTGAGAACAAGCTCATTACATAGGTTCCACGTCAGACGAACAATACATATTGGAAAAGTATGAGATGGAGAACAAACAAAACAAGGAATTATACAACACATTACAACAGTATATAACTAGAGAAGTTCCAATACATGGGGCATTGTACAATGTATGCCAAGGTGCGTATTTGATTAAAACCTGGAATTAAAATGGTCATATTAGAGGGGGTGGGGTCTTATGAAACTACACTTTACAGGAAAATGAGAACAGACTCAGCCTAATATCTAATAATCAACAAGGTAAGGGATGGCATCAGCCCAGTGGCCTCGTCAGAGGTGAGAAGGTATGGGACAAAGCATTTTAAAGTGAGCAAGGGAACTCAGGAGATATAACAGGGGGGAGGGGGGGGACAGGGGAAAACCATAGAGGGGTGAGGGGAAAGAGTGAAAAGGATCAAGAGGAAATGTGAAAGAAGAATGATTAACAACTTAGAACAGTTATTTACATACTGAGAACAGTTATGCATAAGGTGAGGATAGCATAAGGTTAGAATAAGTGCTGGTCACAAGAAGGAAGGTTATTGGAAGCAATCACAACTGGCATCAGCAACTAGCTGTTGCAAGTTTAACCTTGAAGGTGCCATGGTGGATGCTGAAGTGATGTCATGGTGCAGCGAGTTCATCAATAATGGGGCATGGTAGGCAAGGGACCTTTGTCCCAGAAAAGTGCAACAGTGGGGTATATTAAAAATCTGGCTTGTTGAGCTTCTGGTGCAATGACGGTTGATAGTGGGGGTAATAAGCTTTTACACTCCTGGGGGCATTTTGCCTAAACTTACTTTTTTGGACAGTAAACATGTTTGGTACATGGGTCTACCTTTGAATTGGAGCCAGTTAGCCTCAGCGTATATGTCGCAAGTATAGGCCAGATGGGTTGAGCTGGTAAGGAGCAAGCATGCTTTGTTGAGTGCAACTATGACGCAGCGAAGAGTTGTTTCAGTAGCTGATCCATAGATTGGTAAACCATAATCAATAAGCGAGACAAGAGAGCTTTGAATGGCCAGGTTAAGAGCCTCTGGAGTAAACATTGCTTATGCCTATAAAGTAGCCCAATGCAGGTGTTAACAGCCTTAGCAATGTTGTCAATGTGATAGGCATAGGTGATCGTACTGTCAGTAGTAATCCCCAGATATTTAAATAGCTGAACTAGCTCCAGGGGAGAGCCCTCTTCATTGGAGATAAAAAGGGGATAAGTGCTGTGCCTATTTTGGGAGCTAGAGAACAGCATAGTTTTAATCTTGTTGTAATTCACAACTAACTTGTGCTTATGGAACCATCTTTCTATGACTACAAAATTACTCTGTAGCCTGGATTCAAGAACCTTAGGGTCTGGATCACTGGTAAACAGGACAGCATCATCGACATATAAAAGGATGTGACCCTGACAGGAGTAAGGAAGGTTGTTCTGGAAAATTCTAAATAAAGGAGGGCCCAAAATGGACCCTTGAGGAACTCCAGATAGGAGAGGTCTGCTATCTGAGATGGTGTTATCAATCTTCACCTGCTGTGTATGGTTGTGCAGGTAACATTCAAACCAGGCTACTCTGTCACGAGCTAGGCCAATGGTGGCAAGCTGTATAGCCCAGCTCAGCATGCCCACCAAAGATGGGAGTAAAAATAATTTAGATAAAAATATTATTCTTATTATTATAAATAGCATACCTTTTATAAGTGGACCTTAGTTGGCACTGTTGTGTCTTTGAAACAGAAACATAGAAAAATGATGGCAGAAGGAGACTTGGGGTCCATTGAGTCTGCCAATGAGAAGCCCAGGACCTAGCAATTGTCCTGGGGGGGGCTACTCTCTGCCCTAAATTGCTATGTACTTGCTTTAATGTCTCCAAGTTGTGGTCTAGCTCTGTCCCACCTATGCTTGAACCTTGTCACTGTCTCTGCTTGCACCACGTCCACCAGCAGACTTTCCATGGCTTCACTAGTCTTTCTGTGAAGTAATATTTCCTTAGATCCCTCCTGAAACTCCCCCCTCACCTTCCATTCATGTCCTCTAGTTGTTGTGCTGGTGACTCTATGGAACAGCTCCTCAGTGTCCAACACTTTGTTTATTCCTTTTAGGAACTTGAATGTTTCTATCATGTCACCCCCCTCTCCCTCCTGGTTTCCAGTGAGTACATATTCAGTGCTGCTAGCTGTTCCTCATAGGGGAGTCCCCGCAGACCCTGGATCATCTTTGTCCCCCTCCTCTGCACTGATTCCATCCTGTCCTTATCCTTCTTCAAGTGCGGCCTCCAAAGCTGACATAGTACTCTAGGTGTGGTCTAACCAGGGATCTGTAGCGGGGGTTGATCACTTACCTCTTCCTGTTATCCATTCCCCCTACCTATACACCCAAACATGTTGTTCACCCTGCTGTATGCTTTATTATATTGGCTCATCCGCTTCATGGTGTTCATAATAATGACCCCCAGGTCCCTCTCTTCCTGTGAGGTGCTCAGTTTAACTCCATTGAGCCAATATTCCATCCCTGGGTTCCCTTTAGCGAGATTCATCACTTTGCACTTTTTTGCATTAAATTTCAGCTGCCCCAGATTTGACCACCTTTCCAATGTTTGGAGGTCTTCTTGTAGATCCCTAACCCCTTCAAGACTGGCCACCCACCCTCAGAGCTTGGTGCCATCTGTGAACAGTGCTAGCCTTCAATGTTGATGTCACTGATGAATATATTAAAGAGAACAGGGCCCAACACAGATCCTTGTGGAACCCCACTAGTAACTGTGCCCACAGTCGACGTCACCCCATTTATCACCACCCTTTGACTCCTGTCTGTGATCCAGTTGTCCATCCTTCTGACTGTACTTTTTGTGGCCCCTATGTCCTCATGCTTCCTCAGCAGGCATTTGTTTGGTACAGAATCAAATGCCTTGGTGAAATCAAAACAGAAAGGGTTTGACGTGTGTTCCCTGTCCAATTCCATTGTCACCCAGTCAAAAAAGGTGATTAGATTTGTCTGGCACAACCTTCCTGCCACAAATCCATGTTGTTCAGTGTCCTGAAGGCAGTTCTTCTCTAGGTATTGCACAAGGTCTTGCTTAATTAAGGTTTCCATAAGTTTTCCACTGCAGAAGTGAGGCTAACTAGTCTGTAATTCCCCACCTCTTCCCTGCTTCCCCCCTTGTGAAGTGGCACCATGTTCACCACCCTCCAGTCCCTCAGAATCACTCCCATACTCAGTGATCTGTTGAACAGATGTGCTAGGGGACCAGCTAACTTTTCTGCTAGTTCTTTTAGTACTCTCGGATATAATCCATCTGGTGTCTGCTTTGTCTGACTTGAGGGATACTAGTCCATCTCTGATCCTATCTGTGGTAAATGATGGATTTCCCATTACCTGTATTTTTCTATTGGCAGCTGTTATACTGCTCTCCAGCACTGGACCAGTATTCTCTCTTGTAAGCATCCACCCAACAAAACGTGGGTGTTTGTTACTGCTGCTACTCTTGCTCTGTATATTTCTTCATTACCGCTTCATAGCCCTAGAGATCACTAGATCACACAGGGTAAAGGGGTTGTGGAGGCATATACATGCAGAGCTCTTTTTCTGAACACCACCACCTGTTAACTATTTGCCAACCCTACAGGCAATGATATGTACAGCAGGGTTAGCCAGTATGCAATGCTCTGTGATAACCATATCAGACTCTCCAGTGTGACAAGACTGCATTTCCACCCTTTTGTTCTCAACACCAGGTTAGAGACTTTATCAAAAACTTAGGGAACCCTAGATCCAACCCTTAAATTTCTTACTTTGAACTCTGTTTTGTTAATCTTGTCAACAGCTCAAAACCTATTTCAAAATTATATTGATTACTGCAACTTTAAATTAAGCAATAATGCATGACAGGTTGCATGTCATGCTTGGGTAACATCACACCTCAGGTGGTTGGGTATGAAGCCAAAGGCCAAGTGCATTCAGCACCCAAAAAGTGATGTTCTTCAAGCATGACACACACACCTTGAAGTGTATTATTACTATTATACAATTGTTCTTATGAAGAAAAATAGAAAAATATTTTAAGAAATATATTTTAAAGTATTTTTAATGAATTTATTGCTGAGTATGTATACATATATAAAAATAGTGCTGCTGTGTTCTTTTTGCCCAGTAGGTGGTGCTGTATTGTGTACTGTGGCCTCACTTCCCCCAGCACACACAGAGTTGTCTGTCTTTGTGTTGTGTCTGGTACACCACCACCCCCATTGAATTTATCTTGTCCCGCTGCCTGCCCTGGGACTGGGTGAAGATGCATTTTTCTTTTTTGGTAAAATCACAAACTGCCAAAACTACAGTTTGAATTGAGGAAGTCATGCAGAGACTTCCAGTTTTACAGTCATAATCGTTGAGTGCTACATCGCCCTGACAGGCTATTGGGAGAAGAGAGGGACTGTATCTCTGAATTTTAGCATAACAGTAATTAAACAGCCACTGTGTGCGGCTTTATCAATAAACGGATGAGTGCCGAGTAGCCATGCCAATAGTCCTTGGGAAATGAGCTTCCTCTTTGGGAAGAGTATGCACTGCCAGGAAGCTGTTCAAAATAACGGCTTCACTTTTCTTTTCAGTGACACTATGAAAGGGAAAACAGAACTTTGGGCTATGGGAAATGAGTGCTTCTACTGCTTCTTTTGTGTGGAATGTGACAGGAAATAAAATGTGAAATGCATGTCAGGATCATGATGGTTGCCAGCTAGTGTAGGAGTGAACTAACTTTTTTTTTCTTTGCTGAGGTCATGTTAGTGCCAGACCTTCATATAGTGACATTATGCTCAGATGACATCACTTGTGAAGGTGGGAACTATCAATGAGAGAACAAAAAATGTTCTCGCCATTGTATAATTGCAGATTGTACAGTTTAACTTGTTATTTGCAGTATCGGTCAGTGTTTATGTGCCGATTCCTGTTTACACTGCTGTAACATTGTTGCTATTTCTGAATTACTGCTGCTATATTGTCTTCCCATGAATTCACCCTCCCCAGGAAACCTCTGGAAATTAGCTATTATGGCTCATTATAAAACGGGCTTAAAAAATCCAGGTTTCTGATTGGCTACTACATCATCTGAGCCATGTCCTTATCAGATGATATAGTAGCCAACTGGGACTACCATCTTCCCAGAGGGCACATAACAGCAGGGAATCACTGAGCTGTGCCAATACTAAACAAAAAAATCGCCTGGCACAGCTCAGTGAAGCGCTGGCAGGACATGCTATTGTCATTGATGCAAACTGTAACAGCAAAAAGAACCACTTTTCTCCACCTAACACTGAAGCCCTGTAAAAGCACCATACATGCCACTCAAGATAAACAAGGTCCCCTTCATACACATGCCATAAATATGCCACTTTATCTACTCACTGAGCATTTCGTCCGTGTATTTCCACGTTTCGGTCCCGCTTCATCCGCAAATCTCTAGACTGCCGTGCCCCCCCCCCAACTTTATTGTGTAAATCCCAGCCTCAAGACTGCAAAAATAAAAACTGGAGCTGAAAACTATTAGCTGCAAAGTAAAACTACTTTATTTTTACACAACGACACTAGGGAGGAAACGGTAGTGTATGGCGGCCGCTCATGGACACACTTGCAGCGGCTGGTAAGGTACACACACGATCCAGATACTCCTGGCAACTGCACTACCTTTATTTTGTTTTTGTTTTTTTTAAAACTCCTTAAAATATGCACTCCTTATTTCTGAGGCAAACTACCACACAACAGGACAAGGTGAAAAACAGCTTTATTAATCCTCCTGAAGACGAGTGTTAATTCGAAACCGGTAAAGGTACAGCCTGAGCTGATAGGTGGTTGACTGTATTCTGCATGTTAATAAAGCCATCTATCACCTTGTCCTGTTGTGCTTACCTTGCTTTCTGTTGCATTTTTTACCTCTCTCACTCAGAGCAGGAATGGAGCTTGAAGTGGCTAGACGAACTGAGAAGCAGCAACATACAATGACCCTGTGGCAGCTGTGATTGAAAGCACATGTTGCCTCTCAGGGAAAGGACTGGACCACACAAAAAGACAGAACATGAAAGGGAGTCCTAAAGTACTAAAATCAATAGTGATAGTTTACCTCAGGAATACAGAGGAACCCTGTGCTGCCAATGAAACGCTTTTTAAAGTGACTTATTAGGGGGACTATTTTTTTACTATCTGAGATACCGACACCTTTTTTTTATATATATATTTTTGATTCCTTTATTTATTTATTTATTTACCCATTAAATAATTACATGGGGGCCCATTTCATAAGCGCAATAACACACTCGAGATGTGGGTTATACATAAATAAACTACGCCTAGGGGCATAGGCACTCGGCGCTGGCGCTCGTGCCTTAGTACGTCTGCAGCATACTTTATCAGGCAATAACCCACACCTCGTCATGTGTTATTGCTTGCTTAGGCATTTCCTGCTAAAACTTTCAATAAATAAATAAGTAAATCAATCAATCAATCAATCTATACATAAATAAATAAATAAACAGATGTAACCGGGTTGCCATGAATGTTACAGTTACTACCTTTGCCTTGCAGGCTCAAACAAGGTTGAGGGGCATGGGCTCTATTTTTCCTGAACGGGGGGTTCATTCCCAAAAGAACAACAAATAGTGTGGTGCCTCCATCCATAGTTAAATTTAAGTGGGCCTGGTTACAAAGTGGTACAACCCCCTGGGATGCTGTACCTACCCACTTGCTTGCGAAGTCACCACACACATGGAATACCAGAAACAATAGCATGAATTCAGTACACATGCAACAATTAGCTGTCTCTTATTTTATTTATTTGTTTATTAAAATGTTTCACCAGGAGGGCACACTGAGCTACAAGAAGCTCATCTCACAGTGCAACCTGGGGGTGTGTGGGTCACATAGGGGTGGAACAAGAGAGTAATACAGAACCACAATGCACACAATTGGAATGGCATACAATTAAGAATTAAGTACAGCATGATTATACAATGACATTCAAGCAGAAGAGAACAAGAATGAACTAGGAGACAGTACAAAAACAATTATGTCTAATAATATGCTCACAAATTATATGCTCATGAAACAGGTTTAAAAAGAGACAGGTTTAAAACAAACAACAAGCCATTTATTAAAAGGATAGTTATAGGGGAAGAAGGATGCAGAAATAAAAAACTGTTCAACTGGTTTAAATTAACTGTTAATAACATTAATAATACAGTGCCCACCCTCATGCACAAGCAATGCATTCAGTACAGTCCACCTCCCACAAGCAATGCATTCAGTACAGCCCATCTCCCAAATTGTACTAGTTCCCCCAGTTAACTAAATGGGAGCCCTGACTGTCTTCACTGGGTACCCAGCCACTAGAACAGTGCAGGCCCCAAAATGTTAACCTAAACCCCACAGTCCATGTAACTGCAAAACTGGCCATGGAAGATGAAAACAATTTGTAAATCCTGGCCAGATGGCCAAAGCAGTAGCCATGGAAAAAGCGATTTGCAGTATTCCCAGGTTGCAGGGCAAGCCCTGAAGTTATTCACAGTTCTGGAGATACCAGTCTTTGAGTCTTTTTCAGGCTGTATGTAATTCTGTTAACTGCAACTCTGGGAGGCTCTGAACCTGGATGCAGGTCTCACTCGATTGATTGATAGCAGGCTCTGTAGCAGACTTGACACAGTCTTCTGTTTCTCTTGCAGACCACTGGATGGACCAGTCTCAGGCACCAGAGCCACACATCTCACTCACCCATCCTAGCATCCAGCCCTCAGAGTGAGATTATAGTCAGCACCTAGAGGTGGCACTGACTGGCTGATTCCCCAGACCATTCACTGACTTGGGATTTCCTCCCAGATCTGCGGAACACAGTCTTTTTTCACATTGCACGCTAGCAGCTGTGGCTCAAATATTTCAGCAGAACTGGATCGCCTCCTGTGGCTGTAGGCAGGAATCAGTCTCTCAGTACCGTGCAGGTGCTCTGGCTCTGTTCAACAAAAACAGCACTTTTCACTTGAAACTGCTAGGATGCAGGTTGTGGATATCTGGAATGCCTCCTGATATTTGACTGTGGAAACCTCAGGCAGGCCTCCAGCCTTCAACAGGCACACAATCCAAGCCCTCCTTACTCTTTGAGAGGTCCAAGTAGACTGCCCCAAGCTCCCAGAAGAGGTGGTGGGTGCTAAAATAGTAACGGGATTCAATCATGCATGGGATAGACACAAAAGGATATTAGAAATAAGGCGGGGGGGGCAGAGATCGAGTAGGGTCTGCGGTGGCACAGTAGATAAGGAAAATAGGGCAGACTAGGTGGGCCAAGAGATCCTTCTCTTCTGGCAATTTCTATGTTTCAAGCTGGATCTGCCCTCTGGGTCTGAGGAGGTCAGGGCAGCATCCCATTGGTCATACAGGCTGTCAATCCGCAGAAATAGTATGCAGAATGTTCACTTGACGCTGGATTGACTGGACGAAAAGGCACCAAGAGAACAGTCCTCTCCTTTTCCCAGAAGCACCCTTGCTGTAATCCTCTTGGCTCCTTGACCGCCTATTGGCTGCTTAGAAGGTCAGGGATGATAAATATGGCTGCTCCAATACAGTTTATGCAGAGTCCCAACTTTAAACTCTCTTTGGAAGTTCCTCTACTATTTTAACATTAAATTATCCCAATGGTCCGATTGCTGCCCCTCTGTCCTAGTGTCTGGTGGCAGAGTGGTGACTGACAGGGACTCCCACTTACTTTTGCAAGTGCCATAGTGTTCTCCCCTAGGAGACAGGCAGGGATATTCAGAATAGCAGCCTTGGCTGCTCTTAAAGCTACATAGCGCTTAAGAGTGCTTTTTGCAAAGTTTTATTTTCTCCCCTCCCCTAATGTGCCTCTGGACCCCTATTGCTGCTGCTTTGTCCCTGGGACTGAAGCACACAAATGGGACCACTGGGCAGAGCCACTGGAATGGCTTTACTATAAGCAGTGTCACACTTCCACAAAGTGTGAAAGCAGAGCTGCCAGCTTGCATGTTTGAGCAGAAGCCAGCTCGAATCTGCACATCCTGAGCCGTGCAGTGCTCACTGACTGTACAACTAAGCTTGCGGTTTTGTTTTTACTTTGCTCCTCCAGTCCCCCTCACAGCAATGCAGGCACATGTGGGGCTGGCAGGAGCACTTTAAGGGCCTAAAACAGACCATGGCTGGTGGTAGCAGGTGGCCGGGAGGCAGACAGGATAAGCACAACCCGTGCGGGATTAAATAACTAACTACATATCGATAACTAACTACTGATCTGATTTGCGGACCAGTGCTTGGAGGAGTTGTAAGTAGAAGAACCGAAGGAACCTTACTGTGGATGGTGGTGGGGAGTTGGAGAGAGCTCCAGCCCGGTCTCTGACCTCAATCTGGAGGTGCACTGAGGTGTTGCTGGTGGGTGGCTGCACCTGTGGTACTTCTGTTCCACTGTGCAGTGGCTGGGTGAGCTGCCATAGTAGTGGTAGGGTCCAGGAAGAGGTCTGAGGTCTGGGTAGGGTTCCTGTGGAGTGGATTAAGGTTTGAGTGTGAGTTCAACTCGCCCAGCCCCGGACTGTGTGGTGAATTGTTCCTAGTGTTCCTGACTGTGTAGGACCATCTTTTGGATCTCTTGTCTGCTTTCCCTATTTCAACTGCCCGTTTATGGAGAGAACAGCCCTATAATGGGAAACCGGCCGATAGGAAAGTTTGTGATTTCAGCGGTGTGAATGACTTGACATTTCTTCTGTAAATTACAGTGCTTAGAGTTTGAAACTTTTATTTCTGGGATTGAATCATCATTTAAAGTATTGGGACAGTGTTAAAGACCATCCTTTGTTCTACATGATGGTGAGAGCCCATAAAGAACCGAATATAATACTGTACCGTATTGGTTAAAATTCAAGTGGTGGGACTGTGAGAGAGCCTCATTTTTCCGCTGGACTTACAACTGAAATAAAACAGGGGTGGCAATGAGAGTGCCATGATATTTCAGGACAAACTGTGAAGGTGGTGGTGAGAGTCCACCCTCCAATATCTCCAACATCTTTAATACTTTTAATATTTAAGGCATATATTAATTGTGTATCATTTCTTGGATAATGAACTGCCTAAACTAGGACTGTATATGATAAAGGACTGTGCTGATAGTTTTAGTAATTTAGTAATTTATAATTTGAGTGTGTGTGTGTGTGTGTGTGTGTGTGTGTGTGAGATTGGTGTGTGGTTGTGGTAATGTTTGCTGGTGGGTGGGAGGTTTTGAGGGTTGAAATTGTGAGGGTTGTATTAATTTGTGGGTTTCATTTGGGGTTGGGTGATAATGGACGTTTTGGGGGATTTGGTTATTTGAGTAGGGTTAATTGAAAATGTGTTTGGGACAGAAACCCTTAAGGTGCAGCTACTCAAGTGGCTCCTTCCGAGACCTCCATCCCTTCGAGCTTTCCGCGCTCCCGGTTAAGGCCTATAGGAGATGTAGAGCCTTGGAGATAGCCAGGGGGGCAGAGGGGTTTTAACCTGGGCAACTGCTGGAGTGCCTGGGATTCAGATGGTAAGGGCAAGGAGACACCCTGGGGTGAAATGGGAACTTGAAAGGGGGTTGCCATGTTTAGTTCCTATACCCAAGGGCTCCACCTTAGAGGGTGGGCAGATGACGGATCCAGCTGCCTGACCTCATCCTACTCGGGCTGTGTTATGCAATGCCAGGTTGATGAGGAATAAGACTGCCATAATGGTGGACTTGATATCCTCAGTTGACCTGGCTTGAATCACGGAGACTTGGCTGGATCAAAATGCTGCTTCTATTTTGGAGGCAGCAGTACCAGCTGGGTACTGTGTGATACACGCTCCAAAAGAGGATCGCAGGGGTGGGGGTTGGCCATTTGTTTTAAATCTAGCCTGAACCTCACAGTGCTAACTGTAGGTCCTACACAGTCCTTTGAATGTGTGGCTGCCCTGGGAGGCATGGATGCTGGTTTCGGGGTTCTCCTGCCTTATCATCCCCCGGAAATAGATGGGGACTTTTTGAAGAAGATTGAGAAGCTCATCACGGGCCTGGTATTGGAGTCCCCCAGGTGGTTGATTCTGGGGGACTTCAATGCTTGGGTCAGCAGCTGGCTCTCAAAATTTGGAAGTTATCTCCTTATGAGCATGGAGGCCCTGGGCCTGAAACAAAATGTAACATCGGCAATGCACTCAGGTGGCCACACATTGGATTTAGTTTTTTTCAGTAAGTTTGAACATTACTGACCACTGTGTTGATCCAGTGGTTTGGTCAGATCACAGCGCCATAGGGGCCCCCCCCGATGGTCCTGCCCTTGTGGAGATGGTCCGGTACCGCCCGCTAAGAGGAGCTTCCTCTATGAGACTGCCGGCAGTGCTGGATCTATTGAGTGTTGGGCAGCCTGTGCAATTGGGCTGGAGGAAGCAGTGGCAGCCTATAATGGGGCTTTCATTGCTGCCTTTAACTCAATCGCACCCATTCGTGTCCACCCTTTGTCTACTCGCTGGAGACCTCCTTGGTATGATGAGGATCGCCTGAGTTTAAAGATTAAGGGGCAGAGGTTAAAGAGGTGCTGGAGGAGATCTGGCCAGATGGAGGACAAATTAGCCCTGAGGTCACATTATGCTGACTATCAGGAGGCAATCTCCTGAAAGAAGGAGGAGTTTCTGTCTAGGGAGATTGTTGCAACGAGGAGTAGACCAGCTCAACTCTTCCATACAGTAGACAGACTTTTGCATCCTGTCTGTCTCTGTGCTGGAGGAGTAGGTTCCAGCACTAGGTTCAAGCAGTTGGCTCTGTTCTTCACCGACAAGGTGTCCTCTATCTGGGCTGAGGTCTCCTCTAGTGTCTCTCTAAAGGGATGCGGTGTCTGGCCTGAGTTGTGGTGAAACACTCCTCCTCCTCCTGTCTGTAATGAGTTTGAGCTGGTTGAGGTAGAGAAGGCGATTGGGATAATCTCAAAGCTGCGGCCTACACAGTGTGATCTGGATCCAGATCCGACCCGCCTGTTGGTCGGATGTTCGAACTTGATAGGACCTGTGGTTGCTGAGGTGGTTTGGAATTCATTGAGTAGTGGAGTCTTCCCATTGTCCTTGAAAGAGGCTCTGGTAAGACCCCTTTTAAAGAAGCCCTCTTTGGACCAGGACTGCCTTGGCAACTACAGGCTGGTCTCAAACCTCCTGTTTTTAGGGAAGGTTATAGAGAAAGTGGTGGCCATTCAGCTTGAGAGACATCTCACATCTTCTTCTACTTCTGAGCCTTTCCATTCTGGGTTCTGGGTGGGGCATAGTACAGAGACTGCCCTGGTAAGGGTGCTTAATGATCTCCTGATGGCAATGGACAGGACAGCCCATACCATCTTGGTTCTCCTGGACTTCTCTGTGGCGTTTGACACTGTGGACCATGAGGTACTACTTGACTGTCTGCAGTTCTGGCGTGGCCTGTCTGGTAATGTCATCAACTGGTTCAGGTCATACCTTACAGAGTTCAGAGGGTAAAAAATGGGATTGTTCTCATCTAGCCCGAAGCCTCTGAGCTGTGGGGTGCTGCAGGGGTTGGTCTTGTTGCTCTTATTGTTCAAGGTGTACATGTTGCCATTGGGCAACATTATCAGGCAGTACGGGTTGGATTTTCACTGCTATGCAGATGATAACAAACTGTAACTGTCCTGTGCACCTGATGTCCAGATGTCAAACTCCGTGGATGACTCACAACTGGCTTAAGCTCAACCCAGACAAGACTGAGGTATTGGTGGAGCTGGGTCATCATGAAGGGGGGGGATGGGGGTTGTCCCCTAATCTAGTATTGGGGGGTGTTCCCCTTGTCCCCTCTAGACAGATGAAGGATTTGGGGCTGATCCTTGATGAAGGCCTGACACTTGATGCCCAGGTGTCAGCAGTGGTCGAGTGTTTTTTTATCAATCGGCCTGGTGGTGCTGAGGGCTGAGGTGCTGGACACCTTACCTCATGCTACGCCGGTGACCCATGTTCAAGAATGAGCATGGGCTGCCAGGGGTTGGCAGGAGAGAAGGATCAAACATCCAATGGAATGCTCTACTTCTCCAGGTAGGGGGGGGTCCCCAGCAGTCGGCATCCGACTGGCCTCTAGTGGCAACTGGGGGGTAGTATGCCGACGCTGCAGAAAGGTGAGGAGATGGGGCAGATACTTGGAGGAGCACGTGCGGATATGTGCATGCTCTCTCTGTGGGTGTCATTGCACGCCTCACCTCCGTAAGGCAGAAAACCGGAAGAAGTCCTGGCTGTGTGGCATGAAGCTGCCCCCAGTGGTGCCAACCCTGAGAAGGCACCTCCCTGGCTGGATCCATTTCAGGTGGGTCGAGATGCTCTGCACCACCCTGCCATGAAGGGTAAGTCATGGGAGCTTAAGGGAGGAGGTCTGTCCCTTGGGGGATGGCGCTGGGGAGGACAGCAGAAAGGCAGCAGGAGTGCCAGCCAGGACAAGGAAGAAATACTATAATAAAAAAAAATAGAGTGTTTTTTATCATCTCAGAAATATCAGCCGAATCCAAGTCCTGATCCCTCCTGAGGACCTGCCCACACTGGTACACACTTTCATAACTTCCAGGCTGGACTACTGTAATGCCCTGTATCTTGGGTTATCTGGAGGCAACCTCTGCAGGCTGCAGCTGGTGCAGAACAGGGCAGTGAGACTTTTGACTGGGGCAAGGAGATGTGAACATATTACCCCGGTCCTCCAAGGGCTGCACTGGCTGCCAGTCAGGTGGAGGATTGTCTTCAAGATTGGGCTCCCTACCTAAAAGACCCTACATGATGGGGTCCCACCTATCTGCAAGATCTCCGGATCCCTTATTGTCCGGCCCAGAAACTCCGTTCTGCTGAAGGAAGCCTCCTTGGGGTTGCCAGGAGGAGGCTGTGGCATTCAGGAGACAGAGCATTTGAGCTGGCCATGCCAAACCTGTGGAACTCCTTACCTGATTATTTGAGGGGGGCTCCCTCAGCAGAAGTCTTTAAAAGGGGATTAAAAATATACCTGTTCCAACCAGCTTTTACTGATTGATGCTGCTTTGAATAGATAGATGGAAGTTTATCTATCTGTGTTTAAAATGATTTTATTATATGTGTGTTTTGTTGTTTTTAAAAATTTTATTTTGTATTATGGTTTTATTGTACAGTGCTCAGAGTCCCAGGAATTGGGCGCTTGATAAATAAAATATCTATCTACATAAAAAACCAGCCCAGTGGTGTGGAGGGCTGAGGCATCCTGCCTCACCTCCTGCCACACTCGTGACCTGTGTTCACAGTGTGAGCAGGTCACCAGGGGGTCAGCCATGAAGGAGGATTGAGCATCTCAGGGACAGCTATCCTCCTCTGGGGAAGGGGGTGATCAGTGGTTAGTGTGTGCCTGGCCCCTAGTGGAGGCTTGGGGCTGGCACATTGATGCTGTCCATGGTGGGCTGAGGTGGGGCAGACTCCCAACAGGATGCACATGGTAGAGTGCGTAGCACCATCACTGGCGTCATGGCACACCCTACCTCTGGTAGGATTGTCAGGAGATCTAAACCTCACTCTCAGGTTTTTGGCAATAAGGGGAATACAAGGAACCACAGACACATTACATAACAGTAATAAACTTGTTTATTACTACCAAAGGATAAATCACAGTTGCCCTAAGCAGTTCTTACCAAATACGAGCTGGGAGCCAATGCTAAGCATTCCCTATACCTCGAGGTTTCTCTGTGTCTCCAGGGATCTCCGTGGTATAAGACGTAGTGTCTTACATTATATAACTTTGATAATTACTATGGTTACTGTAAGATAGAAACATTTCTAGTTACAGAGATGTGCCCTATTGGCTAAATTAGAGGTGGCTCCACAGTCCAAGATAACATTATACAATTTTGTAGTAGTCATCACTTTGTAAAGACAAAGAAAGCTAAGTTATACATATGTTAGTGTAATAATACAAATTACCAAAAGATGGCAATGGCAACTTGTATATCATCATCATTACAAGGACACAGTTGTCCTAACATCTCATAAGCAAGGAATATATATGGGTATTAGAAAGCAAAGTGTCTAACAATAATATGCATACATATCCTGTTATCTACTCTTATATGGTAGATGCCCAATGCCCTATATGTTAGTATATCATATACCTAAGTACTAGCTGTCTACGGTGTACCTCTGGGGGTACCAATAAGGGTGCAGGGACCTCGTGTGACAGGATGGAAATGTAATATTTCAGAGGGCTGGATGAAGAGGGGCTTGCAGGTCTCACTCCCCGACCAGCCATGGCACCGACCAGAACTGGATCTGGTCTTCAGTGGGGGCCTGGGGTACTCCCGCTGACCCCTTTGGGGGGTGGCAAGCTCTGGGGGAAGATGGCTGGTGTCGGCCGGTGGATGTCAGGTGGATCGGCCTGAGGTTCCCTCCAAAACATGGGCTGTCAGAGAAAGGGAGCAAAATGAGAATAAAAAAAAAAAAAATCTAACTACATAAATAAATAAGGTAATAGACCTGTTGGTCTCACGAAACTGAAAGAATCCTGACAGAAGGACATGTGCTTTGCTGTTAATGACTGTCAATGCTAAGCTTCCCATCTAAGGTGGCAAAAAACACTAAATTCAGGCATAGACCATTTAACATGAGTTAGAAACATGGATATCCATTTTTAAAGGGTGACACAGGGCTTGAATTGAGCCCTGCATCAATCCCTTTCCATGTGCCATAACCCTTTGCTGCAGCTGTTCTCAATTTTCAACGACTGGGTGCAGCTGTGACACTTTACCTACTTTAAAGCAGTTTGCGCCAAATCTCAGGTGAAAGTTCCATGAGAATGGTTTCTGGGATTGACACAAGCTAGATCACAAAAAGATGATCAAGCTTGCATCAATTGCCCTATGGGATACACAATCCAGTTAGATCGCCACAAGACCAGTGCACCATGTCTTTGAGGAGGAGTAAATAAACAAGGCATGACAGGGGGTGCGTTATGGTGGGATAATGACCTACCTAGGGTGGGTTGAAGCACAAGGCAAAGCTTAGTGCTTCCACTGCCTAAGAAGGGCCATTAGGTCACCATAACTTGCCTCTTGGAGTGCCTTATTGCAATTATTTTAGAAAATTAGATTTATTTTTTAAACATATTTTTGTTGCACTACTTTCTGCCGGACTGTTGTGTTAGGATAATGGCCCAGCTGAAAATACTTCTTGGCCAGTCAGGAACCAGTATTCTTTGTATCCTTTTTCATAATAAGGATAATCACCTAGGTCACCACTGTAACAGTGACTGAACTTGAAAATGTTTGCATGTCAGATAAATGCTGACCTGCTTGAATGATTTTTTTCTATGAAATAATGATCCATGTTTTAAAAGACAGCTACAGGAAGGATGTTTTGGAGCAGGTCACCTATCCATGGAGAAGATAGTTAAGGTAAATGATTTTTTAATTAACCAAATTAAATATGTACAGAACCTTCAGAGCAAAAATCAAGTAATAACATACATACATACACTAACATACACAGTAACACTATCATTTAGGTTCAGAAGCGACGCTAGACCCATCAGATCTTCCCCCACTTAGAAAACAGAGACCATCAAGTACATGGTGCAAACACATGCTTATTTATAGGGATTCTCCACTCACCCTGTACTCTGGGTACCCTGTGATTCCCTTGGTGCTCTAAGCAGAAATTGGTCCAGGCTTACCTTGAGGGACTGTAATGTCTTCATGTCCATTGCCTTTGTTGGTAGGCTGTTCAATGGGTTCACCACCCTCTAGAAGAAGAAGTGCATCCTATTATTACCCCTATATTTACCACCTTTGTGCTTCAGTGCATGTCCACACATTTTGTTGGAGAATTTCAAATCAAACCTCTCTATCTGTTAGACCTTTCCAATGGCTTTCATTACGCAGAAGATTGAGATCAGGCCCACCCAGCCTCCTTTTCTCCAAGGTGAACATGTTCAGTGCCTCCAGTCTCTTCTCATGGCTTTTGTCCTCCGTATCCCTGATCATTTTGGTGACCCTGTGTTTCAGATTCTTGGCTGCCTTGGTATCCTTTTTGTATCTGGGAGTCCAAAACTGCATGCAGCACTCCAGGTAAGGCCTGATGAGCGTAGATAGGTAGGTAAAAATGTATTGTTCATCTTTAGATATTACAATTTTGGGAAGATAAAAATACCATAAATGCATACATACAGTAGATACAAACATATTTATAATTACTATACAGTAACTAGGATCTTATAAAGTTGAATAATTACTTCCCCTACTCTGCTGGTTGTCTCCGTTCTGATGCACCTTGGCATTCTTCCAGCCTTCTTGACTGAAGTCACTATTTGTCATGCTTAAGCCCCTTGTCTGATATAACCCCCAGTTCCATTTCCTTCTCTATTGCAGCAAGAGGAATCCTACGTTTTTCTTCCCTAAGTATGGCACCATGCATTTGACTACATTGAATCTAAAACTCCAGGAGTCTGACCAATCACCTAGCTTGTTCAGGTCCCTCTAAAGTTTGCCTCTATCCTCAACAGAGTCCAGAACCCTGGCCAGCTTAGTGTCACCAAACTTAAGCAGCCTGATAGAAACGTCACCTTCCAGATCATTGATGAAAATACAGCAATGGACCTAGAGCCGGTCCTTGTAGGATAATAACAGTACTTATATGTGGCATTAAAAGTGTTAAACGTTTGTACCCATGTTCCACCATTGTGTGACTGGCAGACCAGGACAAGTATCCTGACTGAATAGTCCTTGTTTGGGAAACTCATGAAGATTCAGTTCAGTACATATCTGTAAATCACAAAAAACACAAATGGTTCCAGAAGTACAGGTGTTAGTAGCCTGGAGGTCTGCCACCAAAATGCTGTTAAAGGGAACATGAACCTTGTTTTTACAATTTTGATTATAATTGGAAAGTTGGGTATGTGTGAAATCTGTTTATTACTTACAGTGCATTGTTTCATTTGTTTTTTGAAACATTTTTTTTCTGTTATTTTAGAGTCCCTTGCTAATAAGACATTTTTCTCACCCCATATTTATTTTTAATTACTTATGAGTTCCGGAGCCCATTGACATCAGTTGAGCAGAAGCTTAGAGTGAAGCTTTCCCTGTGCAGTATCTGCTCAACTGATACAGCCAGGTTCCAGAAATGATAAGTAATAATTATTCATTGGGCCTACCCAACCAGAGTAGTGCTATGCTTGTGCAACAGGCTGTTCACACTTTCTATTCCTCAAGGACTAACCACCCTGTAGGGGTACTGAAGGCAAGGAAACCTTAAAGAGGTTTCCACCCCTATAAGTGCCTTGGGAAAGATTCCCTTGGCTAAAGGCAACCTAGAAAGTAGCCTAAAAAAGAACCTTGAGCAGTAAATGTTGACTACAAGGTAGAGAAGCAGATTGACAGCAACAAGACAGCTTGAAGAAACACAAATGAGATACACAGATTGTCAGGATTGCACTGATAAAATGGATTGCACTCTTGACATCAGGGAACTTCCTAAGGAGAGAGGGAACAGCGAGTAGGGCCACCATTCATCTCCATCCAACTGCAGAAACCTACCTAAGGAAACTACGAGACTATACTATAGACAACTAACTACATATTATGACCTTTGGCACAGTACAGAGGAAAAAAAAACTTCCAAAAGGAGGAAACCTCTGGGGATCCAAGGCCTAGATTGCCTTCCCACCAGGCTTAGTATAGTTTTTTAGTGACAGCTCTGCTGCTGCAATTTAGAAACCCAATCAAAAGGGAGGACATTTTCCTATTTTGTGGCAAGCTCTCATGATCCCTGTAATGGGGATGCTGTGAAGGGTTGCGAGAGGCCTCTGCAACAACGGGTACTGTGAAGCGAGAGTGGATCTCCGAGGTGGGAGGAGGAGAGAGATGACTGCTGAGGCACTCAGCCGGCCTACTGACTAAAACAAACTGGGTGAACCAGAGGCAGTCATAGGGAGAATAGCTTTCAAAGGTGCCACGGTGATGCCATAGCCAAAGAAGTGCTCTTGGGCTGTAAGGACCCCACCTTTCGGCAGCTAAAGTCTTAACTTCTGCATGAAGAGGCACACCATATGATTGCATGCTAAACCTCTATCCAGAATGAGGACATTCCCACTATGGGCCAGATGAGAAGGACCCCACCTGAAGGTTCACATGCTCTAGATGTGGACTTCATGAGTGCAGAGCAAGACTTTCAGCTTACAGGGAAAGTCCTAAGCCAAAAAGAGTGATGGACATGGTTGGCATGCCTCCAATTTATGAATGAGAGAGTAAATCAACTTTGAGTGCTAGATAGGAGGAGGCTGGGGAAGCCAGCGGTAGTAGATTAGGTAGCAGATTATCGATGAGGAAGCCAGGCAAAGCCAGTGGCTGTAGATATTGATAAGGAAGCTTTTCCTGAAAGGCTGCAAGTGAACTCTGCAACAGCGAGAACTACCAAGGCAGGGCCTGGGTAAGGTAGGAGGCTGGAGTGTGAGCCAGCATTTAGCAGTTTTATAGTTGTAGTATCCAGCGGAAAACAAGCCAATCAATATCATTACAGAAGCCACATTGATGTTGACATAGAAGGTAGGACTTTAAGCAGTGAGAATCTGTGATGTCAGTGATTGAATCAATGAGATTTAATGTAAATGAATCAATGAGGTTTAACAGATAGGAGATATGTAGCAGCATTTGCAACAGTAAAAAAATGGGCATCAGCATAGGTAATCATGATGTATCATATATGAGGTAAGCTGAATTACGTAGATGCTTGGCCAACTAGTTCTATAAAGGAGCAAATTATATTTTACATAAAAACACTTGATGCCATGATTTAAGCCTGACTAGTGAATTGATATGCTTGCATGAATAGTGAATTGATATGATTGGCTTGAATACCTTAAATGCCAATAAGGTGAATTTAGGTTATTCCAGTAAAGAGCATGCAGCATAGTAATGGAATGCAATGAATATCTGAAGGCCATGTAGGCTGTGAGGGTAATGATTTATGCATGGATAACTGGGTGCCATGCAGGCAAGAAAGTAGAGCAAAGGGCAAAATAATATAGCTTACATAAAGCATGCTCCTGCTACTTTGAGCCATGATGCCCCACCATGATATCACAGTCCCCCCACCACGGGAATAAAAGGAAGCCACAAGTTGAGCACCATGAGACCAAACATCATTGTAATATTGATAGGATAGGAACCCCCAAAATAGAGGTGCTTGTATTGGCAAGATCCTAGTTAAGGACACAGCCAAATGATAGCAAGTCACTGAGGCAGTAGAGCAACAATAAACTGCAGCAGAGCCACACTACACTGCAGAAAAGAAAGCAGGGGAATGAAAAGCTGGGTTAGTAGCTGCCTGACTGAACTAACACTATATGAGTTGAGCAGAGCTACAGAGACAAATAGAGCACAGCAGAGAGTGGCAGCTAGCTGGAGCAGGATGAGCCTGGACTAGGTGCAAACAATTAAGGTGGATAAGCACAGAGATGGCAAAAGCAGGGAAGTAGCAGCTGAGCTGAAACATACAGATAACAATAGCAGTTGCACTGAGGGTTTGCTAAAATCTGGTGAGTAAATGGAAGCATAAATAACATAGGCACAGGATTAGCACAATACAAACAAATGGCAACAAGATGCTAGAAAAAAACTAGAAAGCCCCCAAAAGAAAGAAAATGCAAAACAAAAAACACAAACCCAGGAGGACAGAAAACAAGCAACACAAAGAAGCACACAGCAGCCGGAGGAAAGCAATACTAGCCAAAAAGCAGGAGAAACACAAACAAAGCAGAGCCTAAACACCAAGGGAAGGAGGGAGCCATACACTGGAGGGGGAGGGCAAAGCCCCAGTAGGCCCCAGGGGAGAAGGCAGAGATAGACAGAGCCTCTGATTGGAAAAGAAAAAGTGCTTCAGACGGGGGCTGGGAGGAGCTGCTTAAATAGCTCAGGAAGGGGGCATGGCTGGTTGTTCACTCCACTGAACTGCAGGCAAAGCCTTTCAAAAAAATGAATATTTAGTGGTGAAAAAAAGCAGGATTAAGAAGACCCTAAATAAGGTAAAATAGAACTATTCCATCACAAATGCAGAGAGAATACACTGGTGGCAATAAACAGATTTCACACATGCCTACATTTAAAATTACATAAAAATGTAAAAAAAAAAAAAAACAAGGCTTATGTTACCTGTAAATTCTAGCCTTGTTTTAAGTTACAAGCTTAATAAAACAACAGACTTGTGCAATATAATAAGAAATTCATACCTACTACATAGTCATTACTTTCACTATGCAATCAGAAAGTAGTGACAGTACTTATAGGAAAATTGCAGGTACAGTAGTATGGCTAGTTCCTTAAGTACAGATCAAGTTTTCTGCATAGGGAACCACGGCAGCCGTAGTTTTAAGCACATAACTGAATTTGTTGGCTGTTCCCCTGGATACAGTTATTGCATTAGATGATGATGATAAATGACTTTGGAGGATGGAAGCTCTTCATCATGTTGATGACTAACCAACATAGGATCCTTACAGGAACTGAATACCCCAATGTAACATAGGCTTAAGATGCATGATACTTGGAAATACAGAAGGTGTTTGAGAATCTCAATAACTGAAGCAGCTCTGTAACATCCTTCTTCCTGTTTTCAGCTTAAATATGCTAATGTGAGATGTCTGTTTAAAGTTCGCTCTATAGTCACTAGTGGCTGCAACTGCCAGTATAGATAAGTTGTGGCTAGGCATGCTCACCACATTAGTCATGACACAATCTAGTTTCCTCTCCAAAACTGTGTTTTGTAAGCTTAAAATGGTCAGACCCTACTCCCTGCTGTTGGACACTGTCATGCAGTGAAAGCTGCCACAAGAGTTGGAGTAGAGCAACCCCAGACTACCCCATGACAGTTCATGTCAATGGCTGCCCTCCTGGCAGCAGTACATGACTGAATTGAATGAGGTCAGAGTACAGTATTTGAGTGGGAATGAACCCAACTTCGGCAGAAGGCAATACTGGACCTTGTGCTCACAAACAGGGACAGTGTGATGGGGGTAAGAGTGGAGGAGCACCTGGGGAACAGTGACCACCAGTCACTGTGGTTTGAAATCACAGAAAGAGCAGAACCAAACCACACAAAAACACGTATCCTGGATTTTAGGGGGGCAAACTTTGAGAAAATGGGGAGATACTTGAAAGAGGCATTAAGGGGAATGGGGCAGGAATCAGGGTTGAGGAACAGTGGAAGTATTTAAAATGGGGATTACAAGAGCAACAGAATTATGTATTAGCAGGTTAGCAAGAGGAAAAGGAAGAGGAGACCATTATGGTTTTCCAAAGAGGTAGCAAAGAAAGTGAAAGCCAAAAAGATTGCATTCAGGCAATACAAAAGACACAGGCAGAAGGGATAGGGAGAAGTACCAGGAGAAGCAAAGGAGGCAGGGAGGTCAGTAAGGAAGCCAAAGCTCAGACAGAAGAACACATTGCAAAATCAGTGGGTAGAGGGACAAACCTTTACAGGTACATAAGTGAAAAAAGAAAGGCAAAGGGAGGGATTGTGAGACTGAAGGGGAGGATGGGGGCTGTGTGGAGGATGACAACAGTAAAGCTGACATATTGAACAGGTATTTCTGCTCAGTCTTTACTGAGGAAGAGGAGGTAATGGGTCTGAATAGAGTACAAGGGTGAGAATGGTGCAGAAATGGACACAAGTCCTTTACACGAGAAAGGGTCCTGAAGGAACTGGAAGTAATAAGAGTTGATAAAGCAATGGGGCCAGATGGGGTGCACCCCAGGGTCCTTAAAGAACTAAGAGAGGTGGTGGCTGAACCTCTTGCTATCCTATTTAGCCGATCACTAGAAACAGGGGAGGTACCCAAAGACTGGAGGATAGCAGATGTAGTCCCCTTATACAAAAGTGGGAACAAAGAGGAAGCGAGGAACTACAGACCAGTCAGCCTCACCTAGGTAGTGGGGAAGATTATGGAAGCACTACTGAAGGACAGATTGGTGGAACATCTGGTTGTCAATGGACTACAGGACCCAAGGCAGCATGGTTTCACCAGGGGAAGGTCATGTCAGACCAACCTCATTGAATTTTTGACTGGGTGACTAGGGAGGTGGATCAGGGAGGGCAGTGGACATGGCCTATCTGGACTTCAGCAAGGCCTTTGACACTGTGCCACATAGAGACTATTGCACAAACTGGGGAATATGGGTGTAGGCAGGACAGTAGTCGGTGGTAGGTAACTGGCTGGGCAGCAGGACACAGAGGGTGGTGGTAAATGGCTGTCACTCCACAGAGGGAAGAGTGACCAGTGGGGCACCACAGGGATCAGTGCTGGGACCGGTACTATTCAATATCTTCATCAGTGACATTGCCAGGACCCAGAAGGCAGAATTTCACTGTTCGCTGATGACACAAAGCTCTGTAACAGAGTAGACACACCAGAGGGTGTAGCAGAATGAGAAGGACCTGCAGAAACTTGAAGAATGGTCAGGGGTTTGGCAGTTGAAATTCAATGCAAGGAAGTGCAAGATAATGCATATGGGCACAAAACCCTGGCACAATATATCAGTTGGGGGTGAGGATATAGGACGCACCAAGCAGGAAAGGGATCTTGAGTTATCATCTCTGATGACCTCAAGGCAGGGAAACAGTGTGACAAGGCAGCAGGTAAAGCAAATAGGATGCTGGGATGCATAGGGAGGCATCACCAGCAGGAAAAGGAGGTCATAATTCCGCTATACAAGACACTGAGTGAGGGCGCACCTGGAGTACACTGTGCAGTTCTGGGAGACCTTACCACGTAAGGACATAGACAGGGTAGAGAAGGTTCAGAGGAGGGCAACAAAGATGGTGCATGGATTGCATCACAAGTCCTATGAGGACAGGTTGAAGGCACTGAACATGTACTCCCTGGAGGAGAGGAGGAGAGAGGGATATGATAGAGACATACAAGTATCTTACAGGGAGGAACAGGGTGCAGGAATACACTATTTTTAAGCAAAAAAGATGTTCCAGGACTAGAGGGCATGGGATGAAGTTGGAGGGAGGATGATTCAGAGGAAACGTGAGGAAGAATATCTTCACAGAACGGGTGGTGGACAAGTGGAACACCCTGCCAGAGGAAGTGGTGGGGGCTGAAACAATCACGGGATTTAAGAATGCATGGGATAGACATAAAGGAATTCTGGAGGTCAGGGGTAAGGGGCAACAGACTTCCTGGAAAACATAAACTGAACTTACAAACTTAAATGGGCAGACTGGGTGGGCCATAGGCCCTTATCTGCCGACACTGTCTATGTATCTATGTATCTATGTAACCCCCAGCTTATGTAATTATGTAATGGAGTTCTTGCTCCCATGACATCTGAAATCAGTACATGAGAAGAAAACTGTGAGACTCGGTTCCATGACCACGGGGAGCAGAGGGTAGTTTAGAAGAACCGATGCATTGAGCTGGTCCTGGCCACCTACTGTATGCAGATACTGTACTGGTCACTCAGTTTTCGATAGTCTGTGCAGTTAGAATTATCTGTGAGGCTACAGTGGATATAGTGTACCATCTGAAATAGCCCATTTTTTAGATAAATGGTTCAGATACATTCAGATAGTGATAAGCATTCAAATATCCTGATGGATTGGATAGTGCATAAGCCTGGTCCAGATATATGATTTGAACAAGCAGCAAACAAATATTTATTTTATTTATTTATTTAGTTATTGGACTCTAGGATTACATTACCTTTGAGCAAGAACAGCTCATTTACAAAGGTTCCACATCGTAGTGAAGGGTATCCAACAAACAAAGGACAACACAGTAAATATGGTAAAAAATAAAACAGAGAAGGAGGAAATATAACTATAACATAGAATTATGTGTAACCCCCAGGGGGGCTATCCTCAGGGCTACCACCACTGCCTGTCTCAGCTGAGACAGGGTAAGGGGCCCAGATCCATTGACGGGTGCCTCCACCCAGAGGTCGGGTTAAGACAGTCAAGTTTGACTCAGTCACAGCCCTCTGGGTTACTGCAATCCCCACTTCTTCCCACTAGTGGCCCACACTGATTAATTACAATGCTCTCCCCCTGAACACTTACCCCCTGGCTCGAACCACTCAGCTCACTCTGGGGAACCCCTGAAAAGTAAGGTACAGTTATCAAATATTCACTGTGCAGTATATCCCCAGTAAGACACAAACCAGCCAGGGTACAGTTGCAAAACAAACAATCTGATTTATTTGAGGGGAGATAACAAGGACCGGGGGAAATCAGGGTGATTGACTTACCACTATAAAATATATTTAACTACCTAGGGCTCTGGGCACAGGCCTAAACCTATCAGTTACTGTCTATGGGTACCCAAGCCCTAATGGCTAGTTCCTCGATGCAGCTGGTTGGGGCTCTGACACAAAAGAGCCTTCAATTCCTATGAAGCTTAGATGAAGCCAGGAAGCTCAATTAGTACAGTCTGCAATACAACAAAATGACTGTGTCTTGGTTTATAACTTTTAGCAGGGAGCTACCCTGATTTAGTACTCACAACTCCACCAGAGAACCACTCTTTCATCCTTTGCAGGGCTGATCCTGAGCTCCAATGGCTTCCTCACACATTTATATGGAAAACAACAGAGGGGTACCATACCAGGCAGCTGCTCCCTGAACTCGACTGAACTCACAGCTACGCGGGCGTTTCACTGCAGCTTCAACTTTCCTGACAGACCGAGCGCGATTCAGCAAATTCTACAGTCCTCTACAGGTTGAGCCTGGTAGGTAGCTGTGTTTATACACAGTCTCCTCTGACCACACGCCGGCAGATTTAGTCCGAAGCTTTCTGGCTATGGGAAACGGCCGCCTAGGCCCCTCACTTGCTTCCTGCGTGAACACTCAACGGCGCAGAAGCTCAGAACTCCCTTCAGCTCCACAGTCACAACGTCTCTGCCTCTCAGGCAGTGGGGGGCAACCTTCTCACTCACGTGCCACCCATTCCCATAGGTGGGTTGCAGACACCAGGCTATGAGACCTGTCTCGATTGGCGCAAAAAGGCACCCTTGGTCAGACTTTACTTCCCAGGATTACTAGCTAAGTCCTCATTGGTCAGCCGGCTCGATCTAGAGTTCTGATGTACTGATTGGTCCAATTCAGCAGTTCGGAAACAAAACAGTCTTTGCTACAAAGAAGGCAGGTTAGAACAACTACATTATCATTATTACTCTAAGTTATTTCCAGCAAATAGTTACATCCTTCAGCAGACCTCCCTCTGCATACTTAGCGATGGCAGAATGGAGCTATTTCCAGCATTCCAGGTAGGACTCGAGCATAGAAACACTCAAACCCCTTCCCCTTCAGATTAATTATAACTGCACCAGGCAGCTCTTAAAGAGACAGTACTGGAGGCTGTAAAAGCACTCGCCACGCCCGCATTCAGCGGCCTTACTCCGAACAGCAACCAGGTATGAAGCATCTAGGCAAGCTCCGGGAAAGCTTCTGGGAACCCCCATTTGTAGGGGGGTTACACCCTTCATGGCCTGAAAAGAACTTGACGTCCGCGCCAAGTAGATACCCTTAAATCACTTTAAGGCAAACAGTTTAATTAACATTATGTCACGCTTTAAACTACATGCATGGATACTTTATTCACAGTTTACTACGGTTTATGCAACATTACACTCACACATAACCTATTTCTTTTTAAATCAGGTCATTACTCTCTGCCCATGACACCTGAAAAGAGGGGGCTCTTCCCTCTCAGCTACTGGTGGGCTAACTGGGGTAGGGGTACCACACTCAAAGGGCAATACTAACAGACTGGAGTTATCCCCCAATGCTAACTTAGGCAAGTAGCCCGGGGACACATACACCCCTTTATGGACCACATTTAAGGGCAGGTCCACAGGCTGACCCAGAGATTCATAACTCAACTTTACTACAGGCTGTACTTCTCGGCTGGAGCATCTAGGGGTCTCGGAAAACCCTGCTACCGGCCCCGACTCCTTTTCAGCTTCATTGAGATTAGTAGGGGGAACCTCCACAGGGGAAGGGAACCCAGTGCTCATAATACTTTCGGGGTCATGACCCTCTATATCAGGACCCACACTACTTGGCTCAGCTGAGGACTGTTCAGGCACTAGTAAGGGACCATCAGGGCATTCAAAATATTCTTCAGGTTCCGGCATATCACTGGCTTGATCCCCCACATCACTTGCTTCTTCTGAAAAGTCAGATAGTTTAGCCAGGCCAGACAGTTCAGCCAGGCTTAAGGACCCCACCACTTGGGCTTTGCTGCTACCCAATTCATCCTCTGGAAGCATTGGTTCTGAAGACAAAGCTGGGGGCTCAGACAGTCCAGAAAGCCCAACCTCATCTCCAGAGTTAACAGGGGGATTGCCCCGAAACAGCTCGCTCAGTTCATAAGAGGGACAGTATTCGATATTATTTTCATTGTTTTCAGACACAGAGTGGCGATCATCTTCATCAGAGGGGTTTGGACAAGGCCCTCTTATTTGGCTTGCTGAAGAATCAAGTAGTCTTGAGTTTTTTCTTGGCAGCAGATCTAGTCATAGGCCTGGAGGGGTGCATTGGGAGGCTCAGCCTCAATCAAGATTTGCCCGATTGGCAGCAGATGATTTCTGTGTATAGTTTTCACATCTTTTGAATTGTTTTCAGGCCGCACTTTATATACAGGTAAATCTGCCAGTTTTCCCACAACAATATGAGGGAGGTGATGCCATCTGTCAGCAATCTTATGTTTGCCATGCAGTCCCAAATTCCTCAATAGCACTCTATCCCCTTCTCTCAGTTCCATTGTTTTCACTTTCTTATCGTACCTCTCCTTGTTGGCCAGGTTTCGTTTAGCAGCCATAGTCTGGGCCAGTTGGTAAGCATGGTTCAATTGGGCCTTCAACTTCTGTACATACTGTAGATGATTTTCTGCTTGCACTCCATCAGGGGAAACCCTGAAATACACATCCACTGGCAGTCTAGCCTCTCTCCCAAACATCAGCCTGTACGGGGAAAATCCAGTGGCATCACTTTTGGTGCAGTTATAAGCATGAACCAGGGTGCTAATCTGCTGGCTCCATCTAGGCTTGTCTTTAGGTTGCAGTGTGCTCAACGTATCAAGCAATGTGCTGTTAAACCTTTCAGGTTGGGGATCTCCCTGGGGATGGTATGGGGTGGTTCTTGATTTTCGTCCTCCCCACAAAGATAACATTTCTTTAATCAAGCGGCCTCAAAGTCCTCCCTGGTCAGAATGGATCCTCTGGGGGCTCTATAGTGGACAAAGAAGTTCTCAACAAGTACTTTAGCCACCGTGGTTGCTTTCTGATCTTTAGTAGGAAAAGCCTGTGCATACCGGGTAAAATGATCAGTGACTACCAATATGTTACTGATGTTTTTTAGATCTGGTTCTAAACTCAGGAAATCAATGCAGACCAGTTCCATAGGGGCACTTGTAGTGATATTGACCATGGGGGCAGCACCCTGAGGTAGGACTTTTCTTTGCAAACAGTGGCCACAGGTCTTGACTTACTGCTCTACATCTGTACTCATTTTTGGCCAGTAGACTCAGGTCCGTACCAGGTCAAGAGTTCGATCTATGCCAAGATGCCCCATGAGATTATGCAGGGACCTCAAGACCAGTTCTCTAAGAGCAGTGGGCAGCACCAGTTGTTGTTTGTCTACCCGGCCTTCCTTATCCACAGTCTCTCTGTATAGTAGTTGGTTAATCAGTTTTAACTTTGACCCTTCTTTGGATAACAAGGCAGTTCTCAGGTCAGTGGAACGCAACTTGGACACGTCCCTTCCGGCCTGCAAAGCCTCTACGGCAGCTTTTATCATGGGGTCTCGGGATTGAGCCCGTTGGAGACTATCATTGTTGAATTGTGGCAGCGAACTAGTATCTAATGCAGAAAAATGACAGTAAGCGGTAGGTATGCACTTCTCAGATGGCCCCAAGCAATCCACCATGCAGTCCACAGCATCAGGAGATACCTGTTCCTCCTTGTCAAATTTTTGGCAAAGGGCTCTTATGTCAGGTTCTGACAACCTGACCCAGTCAGTTTGTGGCATAGGCCTCCGAGAGAGCATCCACATCTATATGGTTTAAACCTGCTCTGTACTCAACAGCATAGTCATAGGTAGCCAATGCAGAAAGCCACCTATGGCCAGTGACATCCAACTTGGCTGAGGTCTGCACATAGGTCAGCGGATTGTTATCAGTCTTTACCAATATCTTGGCACAGTACAAATAGTCATGAAATTGATCAACAATGGCCCACTTCAGAGCCAGGAACTCTAGTTTGTGCACTGGATCATTTTTTTCTGAAGGAGTCAGACTTCTGCTAGCAAAAGCTACAGGTCTCAGACCATTCGAGTGCTCCTGATATAACACAGCCCCCAATCCTTGTAGACTGGCATCAGTATGAAGAACGTACGGCTTGGCCGGGTCAGCATAAGCCAGCACCGGGGCATGGGTAAGTTGATATGTGATGTCATAGAAAGCTTCCTCACACTCAGTGATCCAGTGGTTTCCAAACACATCATTCGGCTGAAAATACTTCTTCTCTGTCTCAGAGTGGACAACTTTCTTATACTTTTTGTGCATGGGAGGGTACCCCTGAGTAAGGTTGAGGAGGGGGTGGATCACTCGAGAATAATCTTTGACAAACTGCCTATAATATCCACAAAACCCCAGGAACCATTGCAGCTCTTTCAAATTCTTCGGCTGAGGCCAAGTAATCAAAGCCTCCACTTTGCTGGGGTCAGTCTCTATGCCTTCAGTGGATACTATGTGGCCCACATACTTCACAGAAGTTTGGAAGAATTGGCACTTGTCTATAGATAGCTTGAGACTGAAATCCTCCAGCCGATCCAGGACCTTGAACAATCGACGTTCATGTTCTTCCAACGAGCTGGCAAACACTATGACATCATCTAAGTAAACCAAACACTCGAGCAAATTCATGTCCCCCACAGCACATTCCATCAGGCGCTGAAAGATAGCTGGGGCACCTGAAATCCCTTGAGGCATCCGAATAAACTCATAGAAACCTAGGGGGCAAATAAATACGGTCTTCTCTTGGTCCTCTGGGGCCATCAGGATCTGGTAGTACCCGCTGCAGAGGTTCAACACAGAGAACCACTTACTGCCATTTAAACAATCCAATGCGTCCTGCATGAGTGGCATGGTATACTGGTCTGGGATGGTCCGCCAATTCAAGGTGCGGTAGTCTACACACATCCGAACCACCCCATTCTTTTTTCTCACTACTACAATGGGGGGAGGCATAGGGGCTCCTGGACTCTTGTATCACACCAGCAGCAAGCATCTCTTGCAGATGCCGCCTTACATCGTTTATGTCAGCTGGGGCCAGGTGCCGAGATCTCTCTCAGAAAGGCCTTTCATCATGCAGCCGAATGTGGTGCTCAGCCCCTTGCACTCATCCCACATCCCATTCTTTCAGGGAAAAAACCTGGTCTCTTTTGGCAAGCTTCTCACTGATCTTCATTTTCCATTCAGCAGGCAACAGGGAGTCACCGAAATCAAACAAGCCAGGAGTAACTCTGTCATCTTTCCTGGAACCCTTGCTATTGGGCAGCACTGCAGTATCTGCACAATGTACACTTGCCAAGGTGCATCCTGTTCTTGTTTGAATCTCTTTGTCGGATACATTATGCACTTGAACCATCACCCTCTTAATGTAAGCATGAGCTCTAGCTGGCAAGATACTGGGTTTGACCAACAGTCACTCAGGTAATCTTCCCTCCCCAGGCGCATACAACATCAACAACTTATTCTTAACATTGGTTTTCAGTCGGACTTCCCCATGCAGAACACATTGAGCATTCGGGCAAGTGTCACCGGTGCTGGATCCTTTCTCCATACTACACCGACCGGGCCTTCAGGTTCCTCCTGGCTAACCTTCTTCTGAGCTTCAACAGCATTTTGGATCACAGCGGGTATTCTTAGGTCTCACCCGGTTCTGAATGCTTGCTTTTCTGAACACAACTGGGCTAGTCGTCCAAACATATGAGCATTTGTCCCAATCAACAGGGATACCCCATCATACAGTCCAGTGGGGGGGCAGACTAAAGCTAAGGTTTCCACCTGTTCGTCCACTCCAGCCACAGAAGTAGGGAATGGCAACCAGATCCGGAGATACCCCAAGTATGGATAAACCTTGTCACTCAATCCCCACACATGTAGACCATCAAAGGGATGTAGGGGCACCCCAGGTAGATGTGTCTGATACCAGTCCTGAAACATGATGGTTACCTGAGAGCCACTGTCTAATACAGCTCGGGTGGGAATCCCATTTACTTGCACTGGAGCCTCCATTGAGGACCCGACCACATCAGACCATTCAGGGGGTGCAGCATTGACAGTTGCTTGGGCATTGGCCTGGGTCACAAAGCTTTTCCTGGGCGGTCGGACGTGGGCCCTGCGATGCCAAGTGATCAGTTTACTGTTGACTTTCCTTAAATTCTCCGGCATCTGGCACTCAGGCTGAAAGTGTCCATCCTCCCCACAATGGTAACAGAATCTGGAGTCCTGGGGGTCTCTATTGGGAGGGCGGCACCTTGTCTGCTGGGGGCCCTGTGGGGGATGAGAGGGTTCCCCTGGGCCAGGGCATGGGTTTCTGGATAACTCAGGCTCCCCAGACCTAACAGGTTAGATGGTGGATCGCTTCAAGTCCCTCACCAGTTCTCGTAAATTTCTGACCTCGGCCCTCAACTCACTTTCTACTTGGGGATCAGAGGAAATAGCTCGCACCCCCACATCACCTGGAAAATCTGGGGACTCTCAGGCTTTCCTGAAAAATGGGTCTCTTTGGGGGCACTAGACTCAAGGGTCCGGCTTGGGTTCACAGCCCCCACATAGGGTTCCCACCCCTCCTCATCAGTCTCCACTTCTCTAATTTCCCTCATCAATTGACAGTATTCAGGTGGGGCAGCCCGTCGATCATGCAACTTAAGCTTTAACAATATTACAGTAGAAAATCTAGCAGACTTCAAAACATGTTCCAACCTGACCTGGTTCAGGACCGTGGCTGTGATCCCCCCTTTTCTATAGGCCTTCTGCAAAGCCCGCTCCACCCTAGTAACAAAGGCAGACAGCTTCTCATTTCTCCACTGCTTGGCAGACCTGAACTTCCATAATAAGTCTTCCCCAGTCTTTGTACTCCCAAACACCCCCTCCAAAGCAGAAAGGTACTCTGCTGTGTTGGCTTCCGGGTTGGTAGCCCACAAGAACCTAATGGCTTCTAAAGCGGGGCCCCACAGACTCTCCATCAATCGTTTCCTTTTCTCCCCCTCAGAGCATTGCCACTCCTGAACTAAGGGAGTGGCGTAGTCCATCCATGCTTCCAAGTCATCCTCCCCTGTAGGCACTGGCACTGTGCCAGAAAAAAATTTCAGCCTATGGTAAGAATCGAGCTGTATAGGAGGGACCACTAAGGGCAGTGGAGCCAAAATAGAACTCTTGGTGGGACAGGAGGAGGTACCTGAGGAGACATGGGGGGTAGCGTCACTAGACAGATCCAATGCTTGCAGCAATTCCTGGGGGGTAGTCCTCCCCTCCACAGCCAGCAATTTAAGCAGTTTATCTTTAAAACTATTAGTCTGGGGGGAACCCCAGGAGTGACTGACCCACTCTAATATGAACAAGCCTCCACCCCTGTGAGGCACCCTCTGGGTAAATTACTGGAGGTACCCTCTCGGGGTCGATGGCCACACTGCACAAAAGTAGCACCTGCAGCGTCTGATCGAGCAGGTCAGCCATACGCCCCTTTACCTCCACTTTGCCCAAACATTTAACACACTCAGCTGTAGAAATAATGTCAGCTGTTGGGGTTCCAGGCACATCTAACAGTAACACAATTCTCTAGGAGTTCAGCTCTTCAGCTTCACCCTACCCCATCAGTTTGTGTACCATTGTCTTAATAGGATCCAACTTAATTTTTGCCAAAATATCCCCTTCCAGTTTTTCCATTTTTAATGCACTTCACTCACTTGGCCACTAGGGGATGCTAATCCCAGCAGTGCCTCCAATTTGTAACCCCCAAGGGCGCTATCCTAAGGGCTACCACCACTGCCTGTCTCAGCTGAGTGTTTATACACAGTCTCCTCTGACCGCATGCCGGCGGATTTAGTCCAAAGCTTTCTGGCTATGGGAAACGGCCGCCTAGGCCTTTCATATGCTTCCCGCAAGAACACTCAATGGCGCAGAAGCTCAGAGCTCCCTTCAGCTCCACAGTCACAACATCTCTGCCTTTCAGGCAGTGGGGGGCAACCTTCTCACTCGTGCGCCACCTGTTCTCATAGGTGGGCTACAGACACCAGGCTATGAGATCTGTCCTGATTGGCGCATAAAGGCACCCTTGGTCAGACTTTACTTCCCAGGATTACTAGCTAAGTCCTTATTGGTCAGCCGGCTCGATCTAGAGTTACGATGTACTGATTGGTCCAATTCGGCAGTTCGGGACCAAAATGGAGGAGATAATCAAAACAGTCTTTGCTGCAAAGAAGGCAGGTTAGAACAACTACATTATCATTATTACTCCAAGTTATTTCCAGCAAATAGTTACATCCTTCAGCAGACCTCCCTCTGCATACTCAGCGATGGCAGAATGGAGCTATTTCCAGCATCCTAGGTGGGACTCGAGCATAGAAACACTCAAACCCCCCCCTTCGGAGTAATTATGACTGCACTTAGGCAGCTCTTAAAGAAACAGTACTGGAGGCTGTAAAAGCACTCTCTACGCCCGCATTCAGCGGCCTTAGTCAGAACAGCAACCAGGCATGAAACATCTAGGCAAGCTCCTGGAAAGCTTCTGGGAACCCCCATTTGTAGGGGGGTTGCACATGGATAAAGTACAACTATGACTAGGAACTCTACAGAGTTCTAAGGTTAACTGTTTGGAAAAGCACAAGTAATATGAGGTCAGAATGAGGTAGACCCAGGAGGAGTAGGCAGGCTGGTGGGCCATTGTTGTTGTAGGAGGAGGGACAGAAAAGTGCTAAGAGAGGTAGAGAAGTGCCAGTGTGGGGTGAGGGTTTGTGTGGTATGGGTGGGGGGAGAGGTGGGGAGAAGGAGAAAGGGGTGGGGAATTGCAAACAGGGAAGGCACTAATGGCAATTAGTTATGGTGAAGCAGTGCAGACCTACTAGGAAGGAGTGGGAAAGGTCCCCTTAGGAGAAACCTTCACAGCTACTGGAAGAGGAGAGGTGCTGCCATAGCAGCCGTTTGAAGGGGACAAGTTTGGGAGTTGACATAATTTCCTTGTTGAGCATATTGTACCAATGAGGTGCCCTGTAGGTGAACGACCACTGCCCCATGGAGGGCCTACATCTGGAGATCTGGAAGGTATGTTGGCTGGAGCTTTGAGTATGCTGTGAGCTACAATGGGTGCTTAAGAGCTTTATGACACCTGGTGGCATGGTAAAAAGGCAGGTCTGATATTGGATCCTGCTAAGGAGCAGAAGCCACCCAACCTTGGCATATAGGTCACAGGTATGAGTTAGATGGTCTGCACCTGTAAGAAGTCTACAAATGCCACAGGTATGAGTTAGACGGTCGCACCTGTAAGAAGTCTACAAGACTTTGTTACGAGTCACATTTATCCTGTGGAGGGCAATAAGGGAAGCAGAGCCATGTATGGCCAGACCGTAGTCGATGATGGAGGTGACAGAGCTATGAATTGCCAGTCTAAGGGCATCAGCAGTCATGTTGTGCTTATGTCTGTGTAGTAGGCTGATCTGAATATTGACAGCATTTGCAACATTATCAATGTCCTGTGCATAGGAGAGGAAGCTGTCTAATGTAATGCCAAAGTATTTGAACTGCAAAACTTGTTCAAGTAGGATACCAGAGCAGTTCCTGATGGTGAGAGGCTGGGATATGTGTTTGCGATCTGCACTGCTGAACAGCATAACCTTAGGTTTTCTGTAGTTCAGGACCAGTTTGTGGGAGCTGAACCACTCTTCAATACATTCAAAATCAAGCTGTAGATGATGCTTAAGGAGTTTAGTGTCATGGTGACTGGTGTAAATGACAGCATCATCTGCATATAGCAGTATTTTCTGGTTGCAGGCATTAGGAAGGTTGTTCAAGAAAAGACTATAAAGTAGAGGTCCCAGGATGGAGTCCTGAGGTACACAGGAGAGGACTGGCTTGCGCTCCGAAGTGACATTGGCAATCCTTACTTGCTGTACCCAGCCCTCCAGATAGCTTTTGAACCAGGGTATCTCATCATTGGAAAGTCCAATAGCGGACAGCTGTCTAAGTAGGAGTGGGTGGTTGACAGTATCAAAGGCTTTTGTAAGGTCAATGAAAGCTGCACTCACATATTGTGTGTCAGAACTGATCAGTCAGGTTCTTATCCAGCAGGCATAGTCAACACAGTGGAAGCCTGCTGGAACATTTGTTGAAATCTGAACTGCTCACACTGCTAGAAACCAGTGTTTTTAATTTTTTTTTCCTGCCCATTTTCTAATAGCAATACTTGTTTTACAGTATGTGCTGCTCTTTATGGGCAGACAGTGGATTCTGACTGCCATTCAGTGCATTTGCTTTTGGATAGGGTCACCTATCTCCATCAGAGTGTATAAAATGACTAATGTTTAATGAGATCTTTTTCCTCTTCTGGCACTTAAACATTCTTACTGAATTGTTCTTCTTTGCAGATTATGCAGGTAAATGTCTCCACCAGCAATTTTCTGACCCTTCCCTGCATTTTTTTCAGTTTTAAATAAAAAAATGTTGCATTTCCTTCCATTTCATTTACCCTATCATGTTTTAAATAAGAAGTACAAAATAATGGTTTTGTTTTATTATGTTGGCTGGCACGTGCGCGCCAGTCAACATCTTGTGGTAGTAGTGATTTGGAGGTGCGGTCACTGTGAATGAATGCAGGGCACGCATCAGTAGGTGCGTCCCTCAATCCCTAATAAGCCAGCATGTAGGTGCTGACACCCACAATACATAAAGTGGTCACATCTAACAAAAGTGCTGCTGCAATAAGAGGCAAGCTCGTCATGCAGCAGCACAATAACATGCCTCCTGACGTGTCTTTACTGGTGAAGTTGTTCAGTAAGGATGGGTCCCTGTCAGCTTTGGTCCCTCTCAACAAATGTAGGTGGTACACTGGGAGCCCACCTTAGTGTACCAAACAACACCTGCAAAAACAAGAAAACTGATCCTCATTGTCTTTTCTTGTTTTACAGGGAAAAAGCGGTCCATCACAGTTTCTCCTGCGCCCTCCCCAAACCCACACCCACCCTCTGTGCACCCTGCCTCCCCACATCCCCCTTACTCCATACTTACCTCCGGAGTCCAGCACGATAATCTTCGGTGGACCGGGAACACATCTGCACTCTTCAAAGCTGACCACGAACTGAAGAAATGCCAGTAAGCTGTATAATGGCATAAATAGGGTTTTTTCAACTTTGGTGCATATCTCAGGCATTTTGTGGAATTCTGACACCACATTTTCAACACGGGATTATTGGGACCCCTCCTCATGAATTCAATCACTGTTGTGGTGTTATTTGGTCCCGAAAGGTGATTTTGTGGTTACTTCCTGGGATCACCTTTCAAGATCGATTAATGAAATGACAGTGCCTCTATTCATGAGGTGGGCTCTCAAAAAGCCTATGTTGCAAATTTGGTGAAAAAAATCCATAAAAATGATGGTCTTACGAGCGTGTGTTGCACAGTTTCCACACAAGCTTGAAACTTTGTGAATCTGTAATATTTTCACTTCAGATGTTCAACATTACCATTTTTTCACACCTTATGAACAGTACAGCTGCCATTTTTCACATTCTGCCCCAAATATGTTTTCACACCTGTGTCGCACAATGGCGTGGTTACTGTAGGAAATCAACTTTTGGGACAGATTAACAAAATCATAATGCCACTGTTCACAAGGGGAGGTTCCAAAATGCCTATGTTGAAAATGTGGTTAAAAAAATCCCAAAAATAATTGGGTTACAGATGTGCGTTGCACAGTTTCTATGTATGCTCATGACTTCACCAATTTTTCATATTTTTACTACAGATTTTCAACGTTGCCATAGTTTTACACCTCCTCATTAACAAAACAGTTGTCATTTTTCACATCCTGACCAAAATTTGTTTTCATACCTGTGGCGTCAAATGGCACAGTTGCTGTGCAAAATCAGCTTTCGGCTGACAAACTGATAGTGCTGCTCTTCATGAGGTGGGGTCACAAAAAGCCCATGTTGAAAATTTGGAGTGAAAATACCAAAAAATGCTTATGGCATTATGGTTTAATCAATAACCTCACTCTCAGAGACTGACAGGCGTCAGGGGTGTGACTTGGGATCATCGGCTGAAATGTTCACGCTATTCCACCCCACCCCCAACCTGCAGCCAGTGACAGGCATCGAGGTGTGTCTTGGAGTCTTCAGCCCCAAAGTTCACCCCATTCTCCTAATCTGCACCCATCTCAGCATATTTCCTTATGGAATGGGGTAAGTAAAAGGCCCAAAGACCCCAAAGCACACCACAACACTTGTCAGTGTCTAAAGCGTAGGGTGAGGTAAAATGGCATGAACATTATAGCTAATGACCAAAATACACTCAACACCCTGTCAGCTCAGGTGGGGTGGGGTTGCATCAGTTCAATACTTTACTGCCATTCCTATTATGCATCTCTAACTTCTACACTACCAATGCCAATGCCAGTCAGACAACATTCGGCATTGACAAATGCTTGTTAAGTTAAAGGTGATAGGAAAATATTTTAAGACTGTTAAGTGCCCTGCTGGTTTACTTTCTGTGTCAGCCACATACTTTATTCTGATATGCTTTGACCATTTGCTTTAATAAATCAGTAATCTAGTTTTGCAGTGCCCTCAAACTGTTTGATGTTTCTCTCATTTCAACAGGTACTGGTATTTCTTTTTGTATTTCTAAGACATTCCATAACATCAGTTACACCATTCTGCAGAATAGCTGAATAGTGCAGCGGATGTCAGAATGTTTAGGTAACATGGAAAGAGAGAGCAGAAGCTGCTAAAGACAAAGGAATTGAAGTCAGTTATAATGGCAATAACAATGTAGTTTATTTAAATAAAAATAGGACATATCAGCATATAGGATAGACAATAAAATGAAATGGGAGGGAATCTAAAAGCATAAAAAAAGTGTTCTGCTCGCTGGCCACAGTGTGCTGTACTTTTACCCAGGTCTGCCCTCATTATGATAGCAAACTGTCTCATACAGTATCCCTTCTTTAAACTTAATTCCCATTTAGCCTTTATGTGAGTACTTTGAATTTATGCCCATCAACAGTCATTATGCTAGGATTAGTCTCCAAAATGAGTCTGGCATCAATGTTTCTCACAGAGCACTGAATAAAAATTTTAATTATTTTCATGGTTATTTGGCTTCTCTGACCAGAAATTACATTAATAAAACAGAACCTCCACAGACATCTAAAATTCATAGAACTATTAAATATTTCACCATCTGACATAATTAGATATAAAAAATAACTTATCAGAGTGGGGTGGGTAATGATACATGTTGTAAATGAATTGAAAATATTATTAGCAGCTGGAATTCACATTAGAATTGGAAACACTATTGGTCCCTTGCCCATCTAAGATATGAATTACATTGGAATTGTGCACACATTGATTAATTATACCAAAAATATATATGAAATTAATCTGAGTGACCTTTGAGATTACTGGCAGATTTTGTTTGCTGATATATCATTCAGCATAATGTATTAAAAGATTCACCAGGCATGATTGGTGCAGTTTTCTTTCCTTTGGGATAGAATGGTTTTTAGAATACAGTATGTGATTTCACTTTGGGCTGTGTGTAATTGTAATCTCCATCTTCAAACAAGGCCAGGAGAGACATGCTGTACCGCAGGGGCTTTGTTTTTCAACAGGGTTCAGATCTGTAGGCCAAACCCTAAGAATGAAGAAGAGGTACAGGTTGCATTTGATGCTAGGAACCTGGGTGAAATTCTCCAGTCTGGTATACAAATGAAAGGGAAACCTGTGTGTGCATTCACAGGATTTCAGCATGGGACACCTTGCACAGCTTTCCATCAAGGGGCTCTGATGACAGCACTGGCATGAAGACAGAGAGGTCTCTGATAGTATCAGAATCACAAGATGGAAGAACATCAATCAATCAATCAATCAATCAAGTCTTTATTTAACCAGGCGTTCATCATTGAGCAGAAGCTCATTTGCAAGATGGACCTGGGTAGAGCATGAACAATTGTATATACAGGTCAACACAGGTATTTACAAGGAAATACAGATAATACTCTTTACAGAGAGGAATAAAAAAAGTTCATATGTACATAGAATTACACAGATATTGTACAGATTACACGGTATTTACATACATAGAAGTGTCTATAGGAAGATAAAACAGGTTAGCTAAAGTTGCAGGAGGAAGGAACGGAAGAAAAAAAATAAAAATATACACCACGTAGAGGTGAAGGTAGGGGGAAGGGAGGGAGGTAGAGGGAGAAAGGCTAGGAGGGCACAGTGCACAGAAAGGAGTTGGTAAAACGGGATGTAGAGAAGGTGGATGGAGAAAAGGAGTATGTGTGAGCCCCGGGATTGAATGCTATAAAGTACGGGGCATGGTAGGATGTCACAACCCAGGGTAGTGATCTCCTATCCGAGGTTGGGAAAGGAAGAATAAGGGGATGGGTGGGCCTAGTGTTGATAAGACAGGGGGATAAGAGAGAGAGAACAATTAGGCTGGTGAGGAGCAAGCTGGGGGGTCAGTACTAAAAATTGGGTCTAGGCATGGCTATATACCAGTGCAGACACCAGTACTGGGTCTGAGTGGGTGAAGCAGTTATATACTTCTCTGATTGTACAGAAATTAAGCGTCTTGAAGGCATTTATACCGATTAGAGTGCTTAATTTGAGTTTTTTTTGTAGATTGTTCCATAAGATAGGTAGCACGAAGCTTATGGCTGCCCTGCCGAAGCGGGATTTTGCTTTGGGTCCTTTAAGTGTAATAGCTGAGTAACTTCTTAACACGTATTTCCCAATTATACTCAGGGAAGACAGCAGGAGATATAGTAAGGCAGCTTATTAGAGATGGCTGTATAGGTCCAGAAAGTGGCGTTCTGTGGCGCCTGAACTTTAGTGATGTCCACCCCACTGCGCATCATTTATTTAAATATCTATATATCTATATCTATATATATATATATATATATATATATATATATATATATATAGATATATATATATATTGCACTCAGCTGCTCATTAATCACCTACTCCATGCCCCAAATCATACTTAGTAAAATAAGTTTACTTTTTTGAGTGCCTTGTCTGTGCATGGTTTTCCATCCTTTCTGTTTTGTAGTATATGGTTAATCAAAGTAATATGAAAATTCCCACAAGTTTCTCCCTTCCAAATACAAATTTTTCTGTTTTTTTCCTGCAATTTTCTGTTTCTGTCTGACTGAGACAGATTAGGGATGTAAGCAGTCAAAATAAGAAGTCAATGCCCAGCTGTGAACATTTAAAAAAGTAAACTTATTTTACTAAGTATGATTTGGGGCATGGAGTAGGTGATTAATGAGCAGCTAAATGCAATATATATATATATATATATATATATATATTTAAATAAATGATAGAAAAACAGAGAATCTGTGTTTCAGAGGGTCAACTAATGCAGTGTCCGCCAAGTCTGAAGTGGCATGAGGTTGAAAACCTGTTGCACCGTAGTAGGACACACAGTACTGTGGTTCAACAGCTTTTGTGACTTTTGAACTGTGGGGCAGCATTTATGACTTTTGAACTGTGACACAACTTTTTTGACCTTTGAACTATGATACAACTTTTAGAGTATATGGATTCCCATACTCAACAACACTCAACCATATGCTTCAATGACATTGTGATTTGGCCACCTATAGCTTTTTTCCCCTTCATGTTCTGATACTTTAAGAACTGCTTCAGTAGATATGCCTCCCCTTGTAAACACTTCAGATCATCCACCCCTTTAATTAACTAGAACAGAGCAGAATTTGTTTTGATGGAAGCTGTCATACTGTGCAAGAAGTGTGCCAAAGCCCTCCCATACTACAAAATAATAAGCCCACGTCATAGAATCATAGAACTTGATGGCAGAAAATGACCCCATGGTCCATCCAGTCTGCCCTTATTCCCCTGTTAGACTACCTGCCTCCTCCGAGAGAGCACACCCCACCCCCCCATAAACATCTGTGCCTGTCCCAAGCTCTCTTGAACCCGTACACTGTTTCCACCCCCAACCTCCTTCGGTAGCCTATTCCAGGCATCTACCACCCTCTCCATAAAAAAATGCCCCTGTCATTACCCATGAAGTGCCCCCCTGCAGTCTCAGGCCATGCCCCCTACTACGGGTGTCATTCTTCCTTTGGAATAAGCACCCCAGGCCCCCTTTGTTGAGGGGGTTGTGGGATAACAGACAGATCAGACACCAAACTCAAGTTCAACCCACAATCTTTGTGTGATGTTTATTCAAAATACAGAAGATAACCTTAAGCAATAGCATATCCCTCCTTTAGTACAGTAGTTTGCAGCAACTGACTATGTATGTCCTTTCTCTGCACTTAGCTAGCACCTACTGACACTGATCTGTGATCTAACTTAGCAGTTGAGATTCAGCCTCCACCCCATGCAGGCCTTGTTTGCTTGGGTGGCGGGGGCTCAAATAAAAAAAACAGCTAAAGACAAAGAACCTCAATGCAGAAACACTGAAACATGGGTTACCCCAGAGGGCACTGACAATAAGCCAAGTTTCAAAGAAACACAACATCAAACATATTTCCATAATGCAAAACATCATGGGATATATGTAAATCACCATGAAATTTCAGACTTGTTCAACTTACAGCAATTTACATGCATTTTAAATAGCACAAATAACTTAATTTTTATAATAGTCACCTGGTACTTTTTACCATTATGAAAACACCTAGTGTTATGGTATTTTCAACATTTACAGGTTTCATAAACATAAGGTATATACATCAAGGTATTTTATGACACAGTGCTATTACATACTAAATCCAACAATGATAAACACAACCTGTTTTACGTATGCTTGGAGGTCACCATAATAACCTCCCTGTATGAGGACCTGAGAGGGAAAAGGAAAATTATAGGGGACACTATAGCATAGTCAAGAAATGAAAGGGGGTGCCCATAGGTGGCCAACCTTATGGACTAGAAATTGTAAAGGATAGAGTAGGCTAAGAAATAGACCTGTTGTAAACCAATTTAAAAAAGGTCAGTCCTCAAGAGTGGCAGGAGCTCCCTGTCACACCCTTTGTGTATTTGAAGGTCTCCATCATGTCCCCTCTCTCCCTTCTGGTCTCCAGCATGTATAGCCCCAGCTCACTGCATCTCTGTTTATATGGTTTGCTCTTCATCCCTTGCACCATCTTGGTTGCTTCTCACTGAACCCTTTAAATTAGGTCAATGTCTTTACACAAGTAAGGCCTCCAGAACTGGACTCTGTACTCTAGGTGTGGTCTTACCATAGCTTGATACAGAGGCACCAGGGCATAATGGTAGCACAGGGAGTGACTGGAGATGCTTGTGACAGACAACTGTGATAGGAAGCTTAGTACAGTGCTAGAGCTACAGGCTTACCAAGTAGTAGAGAGTCAGGGTTCTGGGTTTAATCCACAGAGTGGAACAGTTTGTGTCATTGTCTGTGTTTCTATAAACTGGGAGGGGAACAGGAAGCTCTATGGGGAGGGTTAGGATCTAGTACAGAATGAACATTAGGTCCTGATGTTGGGTAGATAATCAAGGGCAGATTGAATGGACCATTGGTCTTTTCCTGCCATAATTGTCTATGTTCTATGTCTATGAGACATATGCAGCAGTTAATCTCTCTCTCTCTCTCGCTCTCTCTCTCTCTCTCTCTCTCACACACACACACACACACACACACACACTTGCATTAGAACTTTCTTTACTGAGTTGTTGAGAGGGAATGCTATTCAGTGTTCTGGAGGATTCCCTAATCTTACGAAAAGGTCTGTTGAATTTTTAGTTTCCACCTGGCCAAAGATCAGAAATGGACAAAAGGACCTTTGTTTAAAGGATCACTGTCAACCCTTTGTGCACTATATCATCTTTAGTTGAAACCCCACATTTTATGATTGCTTACCATCTCTAAAATCCATTAATGTTGCTGGTTGTTTTATCTGCTTCCTTTATTAATAGAATTGAAAGGCATGGTAAAGGTATAAATTATACCCAACCTTGTCTTGATTTAAATCCTTGATCAACTCTTGATTCATAATCCTGAACAAAAGGAACAACCCAAACAGTGCAGCCACTCATGATTCAATAGTCTCCTCCCCCTCTGACTAAATTATGAGTGGCTAGACTATGTGGAGTATTCCCAAGTCCAGAAAAGATGCAGTGGGAGTTGATCAAGGAATGTAAACAGACATGTTTTCATGTGGTAACACCAGTATGGTAGGTAGTCTGTTTTTTCACTTTTAGAAAGAACAAAACAATTAATATCATATAACCGGCTATATCACCAATCTTTGAAGAATGTATGCAATCATAAAATGTGTTTTTTAAACTTTGGACAATTTGAAGCCTAAAAAGTTTGACAGTGTCCATTTAACATCTCATCTAGGCATGGGCTACCCAATGGGTAGCTGGATCAGGTAGTAAGGGTATCGCCAATTTTTGACCTGGTAGGGTAGTTCAGGTAATGTACTACCCTACCCGACATAACAGTGTAATTCCTGGGTCAGGTAGTTTGAGATGAGTAACGAGTAATAGGTAATTACTAGTGTTCCTCATCTCTCCTCCAGCTGGCAAAGAGTTAACAGTTTTAGTCAGAAATTAGACAAACCTAGATACTGCAATGCTTGTCGTTTACTGTTTGCAGGGAGCTCACTGTAATTTGCAAGGAACAGGGTGTTCTGAAACTTATGAATGTTGGAACATTGAGCTCCCTGCAAACAGTAAACCCCAACCATTACAACATTTATTTTGTTTGTCTTTTCTGATTAAAAACTATTAACACAATTCCAGCTGGAGCAGGAATGAGGAACACTATTAATCCCTATTTTTTAAACTTAGACTTTACTAAATTTTCAGCAAATAACAACACACCAACAACAAACATATACATCATGTGTACTTAGAGTGTCTTTTTGCATTCAGTCTGGAAGGGTATTAGTAAGGTTGTAAATAGTACTACAAACCAGCAGCAACATCATCAGTGGTCAGTTGTGATTCAGTGAATCACACTGAGCCCCTGCATTCTTCTAGTCCCTGTACATTCACAGAGAAGATGGTGGACATTTGGAATATGCTGCCAGAAGAGGTGATCTTGTTGAAGACAGTGGGCAGCTTTAAGAGAGCTGGGATAGGCACAGGAGAAGGTAAGGATCATGGGTAGGGAGGAAGAGAGGAGTAGGAAGGGAGGGCAGGGACGTTAGCTCAAGCTGTGCACCCTGCAATATGAGCAGACTTGATGAACCAAATGGCCTTATTCTGCTGGCTTCTTCATATGCTCAGACATTCAGAGGCCCTTGGTGAAGCCAGAAGATGCTCTGCTGTGTGACCCTGTCCCTAGATAACTTTTTACGGTTGTATAAGGCATTTGTCTTAGGGCCACTGCTTGTACTGACATTAAAGCATTTGGAGGCTAGCTCTGTGGTTTATTTGTTATTTATTTAGTTTTTGTTGACCGGGTAAGTGCACTAGACAAATCCTGCCTATTTTCAGGCACAACCCAGGGGAGGGGGATACAGATGAATGCCAACTGACCTTGAACCAGATTAAGCTGTTGGTGGTATTTTTAGTGAATGAGGGAAATTTGACCAGGACACCAGGGAAATTCCCCTACTGCATTGTTGTCAGTAGGGGGAGCTGCTGACGTCAGTCTGCAGTATGGCAGACTGTGCACAACCTCACACAGAGAAGGACATTATGCTGACTTCTGGAGGAAATACTACGGACGTTGATGTTTTTCCTGAGAATTCTTTGCCTTTAGCCATGGAAGAAAGTTTCTACAATTGTAATGCCTGAAATACTGAAGGATTTGTAGGAGACTACAGGCTTAGACCCAGTATTGGAGATCACGTCTGAAACTTTTAATTCTGATAAAACTAATGTACCAAGTACAGATCGTTTAGGACTGCATGCTATTTCTCCTGATTCTGCAAAAAGGAAGCTTGAAGTTGGAAGGGGCTGACCTTACTTTGAAATCAGGTATTCCGGGTGCTGCCATTGGTAAACAGCGTAGTGAGGATGCTGTTCCTTTAATACAGATGACTTACTCCATGTTGCAAGCAATGTGACAGCAATTTGGACTATCATCTCCTTCTGAAGATTTCCTGGGTGATGACTGGTTGGCCGATAAAGCTCTCAGCGATTCCGGGTGGAAATGCATGGATTCTGGACACTGGACTCCTGTTCTTGACTGGGGTATCGATTCTCCTGATGACACAGCTGCAAAGAAGCATGCCACCGTAGACAAAATCCTGAGCTCAGGTAACAAACTCTTAGGTTTAAAATGGGCCCTACCTGATAACACTGCACAGTACGTAGAGGATTGGGCTGCGTCCTTGCCTAGGCCGAGCACATACAGAGAAGGAGAACAGGAACAAAGACGAGGTCAGGCAGGTTTTGAAAAAGCAGGTTTTGGAAAAGATAATACACAGAACACAAAACGGGTTCCTATGTCTGAATTATTTAAAAATAAATTAGAACAGGATCCTAGAAGGAACACAGTTAGACTGCGTTATAAGGGAGGGCTTATTGAACATCCTGATAGGTACTATATTGCAAAACAGCTTTTGAGGGGTTCTATGCATTTTTTTTCCTTCAGATATTTATGTACCAATTCACATCTCTGGTGAGGACTCATTTGACATTAGCTTTAAGAGCTATATTTGTTTAGAGAAGTTTTGGAAAAGTATTCAACCTTGAAATCTACCCCTTTATGTACTCCCTTCTATGCAATTCCCCTTACACGTCCCCATGTTAGGCATATTACCATTATGTTTAGGAATGAGGGAGTTAATGTGAGTGATATCTATCACTGGCTTCAGAACCGCTGTGATATTCTGGGTCCCCATGAGGCTATTCTTGATCTAGAAGGGATTTGGACTGGGGAATGGAAGTTTAAGGTTTAGTTGTTTCAAAGCAAGTATGATATTATTCACCTCCCTAATAGCTTTTTTTTAGGAAAAGATAGGGGGGTTTGCTTCTATGGGGGACAGCCCAGAGCCTGCTATAAATGTAGGGCAAAAACTCATATTAGCAGCTCTTGCGATATGTTAAAATGTTCCTTATGGGGGGGGGGTATTTGTGTTCTGTGGATCTATGTGATAATATTTTTCAATGTAATCTCTGTGATGAGAAAGGTTATGCCTTTCGTCAATGCCCCTGGGCAAAACGTCATCGAACTGAAGGGCGGGATCAGGATGATTTACTGAATAGAGCCCAAGGCAAAAGAAGAGATTCTAATGTTAGTTCTCCCACTGGAATGCAGGGGGAGGAAACAGAGCAAAGAGAAACCTTAGTTACAACTAGGCCAATGGAGGATGGGGAATTACCTTTGATAAATGAACCTATTCTCAGTTCGCAGCAGAAAGATGAGGATATTACTGATGTTTCTCCTACCATTAAGGGTGCTCCTGTTACCTTAGAACAACCCATAGCTAAATCTATGCCTCCTCCCTTTGAAATAATGAAAAACAGAAGGTTCACTATGTCCTCTCTTAGACAATGTACTGCAGGACCCATACCTACTGATAATATCTTTTCACCCTTGCAAGAGGACTAAGGGGATTCAGATCTAGAATCTGATACCTCACGTACAGTAGATCAGAAATGGTAACTGAGGATGAGGACAGTAAAACTACTGAGTTGGCAAAAGAAAAAAAGGAAAGAAAAGAAAAGCAAGTCTCAGTCACAAAGGGGAGTCTTGACTTTACTAAATCTTAATGGCTACTTTAAAAATGGCTTCTTACAATGTATGTAGTCTTAAAGCCTACAAAAAACAAATTTCTATTTTGGCCTGTTTGGATTTACTTAAAGTACACATTATTTTTGTACAAGAAACTAGATCATCCTCTCTTTTTGAGATAGATCAGATTAAAAGAAGATGGATTTTGGGTCCTTCTTTTTGGACATTTGGGTCAGATTCCACTGACGGGATAGGAATTTTATTTAAAAATACTAAATTCTGAATCTCTACATTAATAGATGTGAGGCCTGAGCGAGTCTTAGTCCTAGACTGTTCTTTTGGAGATTTTTGTTTCTGCTTCATAAATTTGAATGCCCCTCAAACAAAATCTGCTAGAACTGAATTATTTGAGGAACTAAAACCTTTTTTATATACTAGAAGACACATTTTGTGGGGTGGGGATTTCAATTGTGATATAGACACTAAATATTGAAGGGATTCACAAAAAAAATGTACTGTGACTCACATGCATTAAAACAAATAATTTCTGATGCCAGATTATCAGATGCATATAGACCTTTACACACTAATTATGGGACCACATAGCATAGGCATGTATACGTTACGCGTATAGATATGTTTTTTGTCTCTAAATATATTAAACCAATATTTAGTAGTGTTAAACCTATGGAATTTTCAGATCATCAGATTCTACTCTATGATTTTGGTCTATTTGATGTCCCTATTAGAATATTTTCCACTATAAAGAGGTGGAGGTTAAATACATCCCTTTTAGATTTACCAGACTACTTTTATGGTTTGGAGGTTTTTTTTGAAGCCAGACACTCTACTATGTGTCTGTATGATGACATATGTGACTGGTGGTTGGATACTAAAATGGAGTTGAAGACATTATTTGTTAGTTGGGGAAAACAAAGGGTTAATTCTAATAATTTGAAATATTTAAATTACAGGAATCAGTTGTATATACTTATGTCCTTTCCTCCATCTGATCATTTAAAATTTAAATCACAAATCTTTGAAATTAAAAAAACAGATGAAAATCTATCAATATGATAAGGCTAAATCTTTAGAAATGGAATTTAGATTCGCAACACAGAAACAACCGCTTTGGACCCCTATAAAGTATGTAAACAATGATTAGATAAGACCTTAATGATTAGCTTATTTAAATCTGATGGACTTATAGTAGATACAGATCTGGAAATGTTACTGCTAGTGCAACGATATGTTACAGATATATTTAGAGATACAGTAGTGAATACAGGTATTTTACCAGACAATTTACGGCACCACTTCCACAAGTAGAGGAGTCCATGAAACAGTTTCTGACAAAAACCATTTCTTCACAAGAAGTTGAGGAAGTGATTAAAAAATTAAACATAGGAATGTCTCCAGGACTAGGTGGTATCCCTAATGATTTCTATAAAAAAATGTGTGTCATATATGAGTTATTTCCTTCCCTTGGTATTTAACTTTATGCTGACTTCCAATTTTCATTTTGCAGCTTTTAGTGCTTCCATTCTTAGTTATGTACATAAAAAAAGGGTTAAGAAATTACTATCTAACTGGAGACCTATCAGTCTCCTAAATAGCGATTATAAAATTATTTTTAAAATTTTGGATAATTGCCTATTACAGGTTGCTGACTCCTTAATTCACCCAGCCCAGACCTGTGCAATTCCTCATAGGAAAATTCAACATAATCTTTATTTGCTAAGGGAACTTTTTGAGGCTCGTAAAATGGGACACATTTCAGGTTTTGTGGTGGCCTTAGACCAGGTCAAAGCTTTTGATAGGGTTAGACATAGGCACCTTTTTGATATTTTGTTAAAATATGGTATACCTAATCAGTTTGTGCAGTGGGTCACTGTGCTTTATACTAATGCTACAATAATTCCAACAGTCAATGGACTATTTGGAGCAGACGTTCAGCTTTGTAAAGGTGTTAGGCAGGGATGCCCTTTAAGCCCTCTACTATATACGTTTGCATTCGATCCAGTTATTTGATAAATTCAATGGGATCAGCACATTATTGGTCTTTCTCCCAAACCAGTGTTAGAAACAGAAAAAATTATGGCATATGCTGATGATGTTATTTTACTGATGAAGGATGTTACTTCACTTCAAAATGCACTAGGAGTCTTTAATTATTGTGGCCAATTCTCCGGTGCACAAATCAATTTGGAGAAAAGTTTTCTATTTTCTTTGGATCACACACAGACAGAAAATCCAGATTTTCCTGAAATTCCTCTGTTCATCTCTCCCCAAATTTTTTTTAGGTATTTGGTCTGGGCATGGGGATGTGGTTGTTTACAACTGGGAGCAACAGTTGGTACTTGGAGAAAGTAAAATTAATGTTTGGAAACAGTGGAAATTTGGGAAAAAGGAACGTATTATGATAATTAAAAAATTCCTATTAAAAGTTTTTCTTTATTTAAGCTACCTTTATCCACCTCTAGTCAATTTAGAAATTAGACTGTATAGTTTATTTTTTCAGATGGTATGGGGAAATAGAGTGAACCTGGTGAAGAGGAATATTACATATCTACCAGTTAAAAAGGATGGGTTACACATGGTTAATCATTTGGTTTTTTATTATTCAATTTTTTTATTTAAATCCTTTAGTTTTTTTATGGAGACCGATCACTATGACATGGCAGATTTGGTCACAATTTTTATGGAAATGCTACTTCCAGAAATGGATTCTTTTACCCCTTAAAATATTAGTTCTAGATAATCTGCCAAGTTATGGGATTTCTTCTATAAAAAAGTTACAGCAGTGGAAAATGCTATTTCAAAAATTACTTTCTTTGGGTAGGAAATCCTTTTACTCCTACATAGTTTATGAAGTACAACAGATATCTCTAATTTTTCCTGAATATATTCATTGCACTACATAAATTAACAGATTTTAGATTACCAGTACAGGTTTGGGATATTGTATGGATCTCTACCCAAGGGAGATTAGGAGTTTGGGGAAGCCTTAAGTATAAACCACAGGCAGATAGATACTGCCCTAGGCTTTTATGTCATAATATTGAGGAAAGTCAGCCACAGTTTTATCTTGAATGTACAGACAGTAAACTATTTTGGAGTGAGGCGGCAGTTAAGTGGAGTATGCCTTTTTGGACATTACTTACATATAATACCTTAATTTGGGGGGATTATATGGGAATATGGAAAAAGTATCATAAAAGTACTCTGTTTTTTTGCATACTGTATATTTAATATTCTTTATGGCAAGCTAGATGTCAATATGTTCTACAGCAGCAACAAGTATTACATTCTACTGTAATATCACAAATAGAGACAGGGATGCTACAGGTTAAAGAAAAAGATACTCACAAGTTTTCTCAGGATAAAGTTGTTCACTTTTGGAAACATTTTCCCTTTTAATGTTGATAATTGTTGTTTACGTTAATTTTTGTTATCACACAATTTTCTTTTCTGTAAATATTTGATGTTATAACAGTTTATATGAGTAATTATCTTGATGGAAATTCAGATTTTCTGTGATGTTATGTTTATTTTGCTCAATAAACTTCCCCTACATGCAAGGAGGGGGTCAGAGCATTCTATGGACACTTCCCTCCCGAGGAGGGTGGGACAGTGCTGGACTGCTTTACTAGTGGCTCCTGGAGGTGGCTAATGTATGTATTCTAGGCAGTGTGGACCACCACATGTTGCTGAACATCCCCACCCCAAGGACACCACTAAGGCCGCATGAATGTGGGAGGTGGGTGGAACCGGAAAAGCAGAAATCACCCACCCAGCTGCCAGATGATGGCAGCCTCATTCTTCCAAGCCACATAACCATTCACTGCCTCCTCTCCTCCTAGCCTTCACTCCTCAGTCAAGGTGGCAGGAACTGTCTCCCCTCCTCTGCACCCCCTTGGGGAGGGGGGGGCCCAGCAGAAGGGTTACCCTGAGTCTACCGAGGATGTGTACTGAAATGAGGATGGTTTGGATGGCAACAGGGATGGCCCAGCAGGTGAAGGGAGGGGGGTTAATAATGGGCAATCTTAAGGAGTGGCTGGCCAGAAGGCAGGGAGAGATGGAAAAAAGAAGAAACAAAACAAAAAAATTTGGCATACCAAGTTCAACTCTTCTCAGGGTTTAATCTTTGGAAACAGCTGCAGGTTCACTCAGAGCAGCTGTACCTCTGTGTAATTGCCTTTCTCACCCAATGGCCCAATAGACAAATTACTTATTCAACTATTAAATGGCTCTCTGTTTCACTAACTACTGCAGACAATCTGGCTGGCCATGTCACATTAATAAAGAAAAGTCAGGGAATATCAGAGTGGCCCTATAAAAGAATGCCTTATACAGCTGTAATACCAAAGACTGTATTTTGGAAACTGCAGCAGGCTTGTTCAGAGGAGCTGTACCTATCTTACATGACTCAAGACAGATCCTTTTGAGTTTTTTTTTCTGTTTGAGCAGTCAAAAAAGGTATTTTACATTTTGTTATAGTCAGGGCAGGGTAATAGGGTAGTAGAATGATTAGGGTAGCAACTACCTGACCCTATCCAACTACCCAATTTGCACTAGGGTATTTTTAGGGTGATTTAGGGTAGTTTGGAGGTACCCGTGGGTAGTGTTTAGGGTAGGGTATTTTACTTCCACCCATGCCTACTGCTACCTCAGGTCTGTGAAGTGCCCCTAATTATTTGGTAGCTATACTTTTAGGTTAAGCTCTTGAAATATAGAAAATGTTGGCAGATAAAGTCCTATGAGCCCATCTAGTCTGCCCAAGCCAGCCTAGTTATGGTCTGAGACTGTGCTCCTGTTACATACATTTTGGAACCCCCTCCCCCCCGGCTCAAAGCTGATGACCTCTTCTGGAAGTTTATTTTACTCTACCTTGTTTGACCCAGTCTGCCACCACCCTTTCAGTAAGTTAATATTTTCTGAAACCCTATTTGAACCTCTTTTACCAATTTAATGAAGTTTCCCCAGTGCCTGATGTGTTGTCCTCATTGTGGGCAACTCACTGCTGTCCACCTCGTCTATCCCATGGAGGTACTTGAATGTATCAGCCATGTCTCCCCTTCTGTCCTCCACTGTGTATATATTGGGATCCCCAACTGCTCACAAGACTGCCCTTTTTACCCCTATATCATTTTGGTTGCCCTACTCTGTATGGGCTCCAGCGATAAGCTGTCCCTCCTCAGGTGTAGGCTCTAAAATTCCACACAATACAGTAGGAGAATCACCTGCTCACCTCACACTCTTGCCATTGCCCCTTACCCCCCACCCGTCCCCACCATCCTTGATGATAAGCTAATGGAAACAAAATTAAAAAAAGATAGATAATTTGGGGTTTGCATTCCCCATCTCGTTTAACTGGCAATGGTGTTATGACACTAATCACCTGCAATGTGACTTTGCCTATTGTTATTTTGTGTTACTGACTGTCTCGCCTTGCCTGCAATTTGCCTGTACCTTATTGCTGTACAGTATTTTTGGATTGCTTCATGTATGTATGTTCTGTCTTCCTTTTGAGGAGGTACCTTTGTAAATGAGCCTCTGGTTCAAAGGTTTTTAAACTGATGTTAAAATAAATAAATAAATAAATAAATAAATAAATAAATAAATAAATAAGTAAAACTAGGGATCTATATAGGGGCAGTAATACCGCCATATGTCTGCTACTCATCATCCTCACTATGCATCCCAGAATCTGACTTTCCTTTCACACAGCTCAATTACACTGTGCCGATGCCTTCATGTTCTCCATTATTATCACCTCCAGGTCCCTTTCCTCCGGATGTGCTATTCACTACCACTTCATTCACCCTCTATTCTTTTCCCAGGTTCTTGGCTGTGTAACAAGCTGTTACTAAGCTGGGTGCATCCAGCAGACCTGGGTTTAATTCTCACAACCACTACTTGCATACTGCGTGACTCTGAGAAAATCACTTAACATCCCCACTGCTCCCAGGTAACCCTTGAAAACAGGAACTTGTGCTTAATATGCCTTACCCAGTTAACAGAGAATAAAAAAAAGTGCATTACCTTCCCCTTTTTTGCATTCAGTATCAGTTTCTGCACCCTCGACCACCTGTGCAGTCTCTTCAGATCCTCCATCATGACCCTAATTGCCTCCTCAGTGTCCATTCTACCATGGATCTTGCTGTTGAGGCTTATCTATACCTTTAAATGATTTGCTAAGGACATATGAAATTGTTTTAGCCATACTATACAGTACTGTATACATAACTGCCCCCCCCCCCAATTGGGGGATTACCTTAGGTCTTCTTCTGGGATCGAGAGGACATTGCGGCTGCCCAAGTTCCTGCTGCCCATAAAAAAGATGCTCTCCTCACCACAGTAGGTGCACCTGGACATGAATCCAGAGTTGCAAAATGGCCACACAAACCTTCATTCCTCCCTGGCCCACACTGGGCTAACAATAAATAAATGTGTAGCCCTCAATGGTGCTCAGGAGTGAATTAGAAATAGCAGCCATGGCTGCATACAGACACTGTAGCCCCAAGGACTTGAAGTATGTAGAGCATGGGTGCCACAATGACCTCTCTTTTTGACCTCCTGGATCATGGAAAGGGTTTAAAGGTGAAACATTGGGAAAAGCCATGAATATGCATGCCAATTATGAGGCAGCTTGGCCTCTTAGCTTTTCCTAATAGCAGAAATAGCAAATGTTAGGCAAGCATCCTGCAGAGAAGGAGGTAGGAGGGGTAGACAAAGATGGTAATAACCCACAAATTGGAAGACCAGTTAGGAAGATGCCTGAACCTCCAAGCTCACCCCTCACCAGAGAAGTCAATCAAGAGGCTGAGGGGATAGACAGACTGATTTTGGTTAAGAACTTCTGGGAGACGGAAGGCAAAATGAGATTAGTTAATGACAGGGAGGAAGCCTCCTTGGGAGGCTGCATGAGGAGTCTGAGATTCATCAGAGACCATGAAAGATTTCTTTTAAGAACTCGGTAAGCAGATTGAGATTTGCCTGAGAAGGAGCATGAGCTCTCTATTAGGACTTCTTGCATACAGACAGAGAGAGAGAGAGATTCAGAGAAAGAGAGGTCCTGTACACCTGCATCCCCATGAACGGTATCACAGAGGAATGTCCAGCAGGCACTGCACACCATCAGAACTGTGAGAGTAGAAAACAGAAACTTTGCAAAAGGCACAACACCCTGTCCTGTGTGCTTTGTTCCTTACTAAGAAGGTGGATGTCAGAAGGACCTACTTGGCCACACTGCATAACTCAAAAAGTCCTGACCAAAGGGTGTAGAGGAGAAAAGTCCTCTCCAAGTGTTGAAGAACTTCAGAGGCCAGTGCCTATCTGTGAACTGGAGGGAGCTGAAGGCCCCAGAGCATCACCTCACTGCCAAGATACAGAGGTTTAGATTCCAGAGACAATAGTCTGCTGGAACAGCCCAAGCATCTGAATTGTGAGTATAGGCTTGGAATTGAAAACGTACTTGGGGTGAACTGTGAAAATACTTGCCACCCAGCTAAAGTCTGTGGAGTACAATGGAATGGAATTGGAGATGATTGTGCATGTGAACAGTTTTTTGCTTTTAGAATCTATGTTTCAAATTAGGATTACAAATAGTGGTCTTAAATTGGTACCCAACGCGATGTTACTGGGTTACTAAACAACTGCACTTCAGTTTAAAATCTACCCTTACTTTTAAAGCATTCATGGTGGCCAGATCTTTGCACCTTAATTCAACAGTCGTGTTTCCCCATCTTCCCTGTCCCGTCCATACCTACTCATCTTAATTCAGTCCCATCTGCCTAAATAATCTCTAATCTGTAGGTGACTGAGTGTCTTTAGCTCTGCAGCTCTCATCTTTTGAAACAGCCATCCCCTCAATTCTTTGCCCCAGCTTTTAAATCTCAGCTCCAAGCAACCTATTTTTCACAGCAGAATCCCCAATTCCATCCAGACACACTAACCTGCAATTTTTGACTGACCCTGGAACAAATGCATCTTGCATAAACTCATGTATGCCCATTTTTATTTATTTGTAATATTTGACCATGAAAGACATGCTGAGCTGTAAACATCTCATTTCCTGGAGGGTCGGGAAGGGGTTGAGTGAAATTGGCAAAGATCATAACTACAGAGCATAAACCTAAGTCTGTGTGATCTGACCAATCAGCACAACGGTAATGCTACCACTTACAACGTTGGCAACTCGGATTTTGTAACAAGCCTTGGTTGTTGGGGACTGTCCAGTTGAAGTATTGAGACTCTTAGAGGATGCTCTCTTCCTCTGGGATGGGAGGATGTCTGACGCTACTCCTTGAACACCACCTGAGTGACCACGGGTGAAGCAGCAAGGAGGATCGGGAAGGGGTTGAGTGAAATTGGCAAAGATCATAACTACAGAGCATAAACCTAAGTCTGTGTGATCTGACCAATCAGCACAACGGTAATGCTACCACTTACAACGTTGGCAACTCGGATTTTGTAACAAGCCTTGGTTCTTGGGGACTGTCCAGTTGAAGTATTGAGACTCTTAGAGGATGCTCTCTTCCTCTGGGATGGAAGGATGTCTGACGCTACTCCTTGAACACCACCTGAGTGACCATGGGTGAAGCAGCAAAAAAAAAGTTGCATGCCTTTAAGAAGGGTGGTCACTGGCTGCTGCCACACACTAATATGCTCCTGCATGTGCACACTAACAGGCCCAGTGTTGTGGGAGGACCAGAAAAGACTGAAACACCTCAACTTACCAGGATGAAAGTGGCAGCTCACAGGTCAGCACCCCTGAGTCAGCACTTCCCTCCAATCCAGACTTCAGAGAAGTATGTGGGGCTTTGATCAGTGGTGTAGATTATGGGGATGGTGCAGGATGCCCTTCTCAGATATTCATAGCAATGGGAGTGGGACTTTTGAAGCCCTGATTTATTTATTTTTTGTTCCTATACTGGTTGCGGTATTCGAGACTCTGACATGAGTTTTGGGGGGGGGACAACAGCACAGCCACAGCCACTCAACTAGCCTGTCAGTCTGCCGTCCCCACCTGCAGTTGTAGTTTTTAAGTGCTTTCCCTTGATTGGCTGCAGTGCAACATCACTCTGTTCTACAGGCAGCTCATCAGCCAGTTGAAGTGGCCAATGGTGATGGGTCAAACCTGCGCCCGGCAAGCATTGTTGAAGTCTGCCAGCAAGAGGCACGTCGGCTCCATTTTGTGTGCTCCACTCTATCTGCACTTTGGGAGGTGTGTTTCATCGCAATCAGCCAGCTGTGTCAGCCCAGGAGTCCTGAGTCTGCATCACTGTTTAGCAGAGCCACACAGAGTACACCACCACCAGGCAGCTCAATCATCATCAAATAACTTTGTTGTCAGAGTTCAAATTTCAAAACTTATCTGAGCCGATTCCGAATGTGATCTAAGTTGAAACATTTTCATTTCAATTGTTCAAGGCACATCTTTCACTTCATTTCATTTATTGGAAGGCAAGACTGAGAGTAAAACTCTCTTTTACAACTGCATCCAGTACAAAAAAGACAGTTGCATAGAACAATACAACACAATCCTTGACTTTCTGTGACTTTATTTTTACAGTGTCACATGTAAGTGCTGTCTGTTTACATGTGTACCCATTTCCATGCTGGAAACTATCTTTGGCTCAGTGTGCCCTCCTGATAAAACCCTTTATATAAGTAAATCTGTATTGTTGCCATTCTTCAGCAGCACTTAATTTATGCTGATGTATGATTTTTACAGTAGTTCACCTTTTGGTGGCACAGGGCATTTAATGCAAAACCACTGCATGGGCTAGATCATGCATTGCCACCCAAGAACAGCATCATTATGTGAAAAATATAAATGTCATTAAGTCAAGGCCCTGTGTCAAAGTGTTGAAATTGCAGACACCCCTCCCCTGCTGTCTTTTCCTTGTTAGGTCTGATTAACGCATACACCATACTCTTTCCATAAGGGATAATTAAAAATCCAGTGGCCTGGTGGGCAAGGATTGGAAATATACTGCAGGGTACTTCGCATCTTTGTGCAAGTTTGCTAAAACTGGTTGTCATAAATGGGATTTTTGGATAACCAATGAATGACATACTGGCTGGGGTGAATGAACACATGATTGTTTACACTGAGATTGCTGATGTAATCAGCTGTTTGAAGGGGCTCAAGAATGCATTGCTTTTATAGCTGAATTTAAGGATTTACAGTTGAATTTTCTAGATGGGAGAAGTATGCAGTTTTTGCTTCCTGATTTTAATCAAGAGATTGCCTGAGTTTTGGCAATTTTAAAAAGGAAAATGACAAGATAGTCATTTTGGTAGTGATATCTGTTGTTTGAAACAAGTCAAAAATAGCTTTAAAAGCAGCCAGAATTTTTCAAAATTACCTTCAAAATGCACCAGAATGTATCTAAAACCTGATAGCTTCTGAGGGCCGACACCTGGCCTATTGATTTAGTATTTCTCAGGATAACCAGGACTTTTATCACTCTTGCCGTCTCTGTAAAAAAAGCTTGCTACGCTTTGATGACCCTTCCATGAGAGGTCCACCATAGAGGGAGGAGGCAGGTGGTATGCCCAATGTAAGGTGGGTAATGGGTCTGGGTCTGGGGCTGCCAGGCAGAAGGGGGCCAGGGAGGGAAGAGCATTGCATAAACAATTAAAAAAAAAAAGGCCGTATGATATAATGAAACAGTCTCGGTAACAGTGTTACACATGAAAAAAAAAAACATACTGTACGATACTCGTGATATGAACTGGACACTTGATTAGAATCCCTCAGGGGAACATTTAGGGGAAGCATTACTGCTAGTATGTAAAAATGTCTAAACATGCTGGCCCAGGGCATGGAGGGCTGAGGCACTGAGCACCTCACCTCCTGCCATGCTGGTGACTGAAGTTCAGAAAGGGATGCAGGTCACTCAGGGGCTGGCCAGGCAAGGGAGGATTGAGCATCCCTAGGACTGCTCACCTGTCTCCGGGAAGGGGGTTGCCATGTCTCATGGTTGACTGCCACCTGTAAGTATCTGGGTGTTAGTGCAAGCAAGACACATAATAGTAAAGGATCCCACGTACAGAGCATGGGGGGGGGTCCTCGTTGGAGGTGGAGCACACATGTTGTGTGAATTGTACATCCGTGGGCCCAGGGAGAAAATGGAAGGAAAAAATGGAGGATAGGCTTTATGAAGCCCAGCCTGTTGCACTGTGGCCTGCTCTGCCACTCTGGTCCAGGACGGATCTGCATGTGTTGTCCTTGGGGGGAAGATGGCCCTCCCCCTGGCCCTGCTGCAGGGTGAGTCCATGGGAGATAGGATTCTCTGATTAAGGGGAGGTAAGAGACAGCCACAAGTGCATGGGAACAGGGCTGAAAAGCTGCCTGATGTGCCTACTTTATGGAAAAAAAGTCCAAACATATGGAGCAGTATTCAGTAAAGCTGGGCCGCTGTAAAAAGTACAGTAGTACTGACTTCATTCAGGAGTTAAAATTGCCTTAATAAAATTATAGTCTGCCATCAATAAAACAATACTGATTCCACAGTTTATGACATTAGACCATGTTGTAAAAATCGCATTTGTGCTTCTGTCACTGTTCATTTCAAAATGGAGGTCTAGAAGAGTGGTGGCTTTCAAATGACCTTGCACATGCACACCCATTTTGAGATGCATAGACTACAGTTTGGTATAATTCAGTACTACATAATGCAATAAGAGATATTTGTGACAAATGGGAAATGAAAAGAAACAACATGTGTGGGTATTTATTTAATTTTTTTTGTTGACCAAGAAAGGAGGTCTATGGCAATTTTGCCTATTTTTAAACTGGTTGTGGGGGAGGAGGAGGAGATACAGATGCAACCTTACATACCGAAGCAGATTAAGCTGTTGATGGTCTTTTTAGTGAATGGGTGAAATTTGGCCAGGACACCAGGGAAATTCCTCTGCTCTTTTTTAGTAAGTGCAATGGGATCTTTAAAGTCCACCTGAACGAACAGATGGGACCTCCATTCAACATCTCATCAAACAAATGGCACCTCCAGAGAGCAGCACCTCCCTCATGCTGCACTACAGTGTCAGTACTGAGCTTTAACCCAAGTTCCAGGTGTGGGGCTAGAACCACAACCTTCTGGTTTCCTGGCCTCAGAGGCAAGTGAGCAACCTGTTGAGCCACTGACATTGGTATGAGGCTTTTTCATCTTTTTGATGCACCCATAGGGTCTGAAATTCTTAAACCCAGTTCTACAAAATGGCCCCTACACATGCTGCTCACTCTTAAGAAGCCTGTTTACTTGGGGGGAGGGGGGGTGGCCTGACCTTAGACTGAATGGCAGCTTAGGTGCTTAACTCCTGACTGTGGGACTGCATCTGTCATCATCTGACTACTGGGGGAAGATTTTTTTCTGGTTTTCTCCTGCAAATATTGAAGAGGGACCTACCTGCTACAGCTTGGTGTCTTTATTTTCTTCAGCAAAGGGCAGCTCTCCACCTGATTACAGGAATCCTCCTCAGTCTCTGCGGCCTGCAAGATGGCCTCCCCTCCATCAATGACTGCAGATTCTGCAAAAATGGAGCAGATGTTTAATCAATTGCTGACTCAGATGGCACAGATGACTACCACTTTGAATAACAACACCCAAACTTTACAAGCCATTGTAACCCGGCTTTTCCACACTGAAAGGCACCTCAAAACCCATGATGCTGCAATACAAGATCTCACTGCTACAGCCAGAGAGTAGGCCCGTCTTAACCACATTTTGCAGGACAAGGTAGACAACTTAGAAAACCGCAGTTGCCACAATAATCTGTGTTTTACTGGCTTCCCAGTGGGACATGGTGGCCTTTCTTCAGAATGTGCTTCCTCAGATTCTGGGCCTCCCACCAGCCACTATCCTACAGATTGAACGGGCGCACCAATCTCTGGCTCCCCCACCAAAACCAGGGGAATGCCCGTTTCCTATTTTGGCCTGCTTCCTTGATTTCAGGCAAAAAGAAATGGTCACAGCTGCAGCCCGGGGAAAAAGGTTTGCTCTCCTGGAACGGGAGACCTATTCAAATTTTTCAGAACTACTCGAAGGACCTGTGAGAAAAGTGTAAAGGCTTACTCTGACTGCAAGAGGATATTACATGCTCACTGGCTGCATTTCTCTTTGCAGTATCCCACTACTATGCGGGTGATTGTAAATAGAGCCCCCATGCTATTTGCCACCCCGGAGAGCCTCATGGATTACCTCCGCAGAGAATTTCCCAAGGACTTTCAAGACCCCGGCCTTCTTAGCTCTTCTCATTCCTCTGATCCTGATCAGCGCATCGATAAACCACCCACTATGCCCGTACAGGACCTGAGGCCCCCTGTCCACCACTTCGAGGCCTCCTTTCCTTTCTGCAGTGGAAAGCAATGCATGCCGTTTCAGCATGAGAAGTGCCAGCTTCCGCAAGATCAGCAGCCTGGGTCGCAGCAGGACGAAACACCTCCCAGCAGTCTGGTGCACTTCTACTCCCTGCACAAGTTCTCTCCTCTGTTCACACTATCAGAGGATGCCGTAGAAGAAGGAGGAGCATCACCTTCTCCCCTGACATCGCTGAGTCAGAAGGCCTCATGGATTGCGGTGATAGCAGAAGAAACACCCTGCGAATGTAAGGAGACCCAGTCCCCGACTCCTCATAATGCTTCACAGCAGCAGCTATGGGACCCGGAGGCTCCAGAACGCCCTTCCAGCCCGCAAAAGACAGATTCACCACTCTGATCTCCAAGCTAAGTGTTTTGTTCTTTGTCCTTCTCCCCACTGGGCCGGCTGCAGCTTAAGACTCCTTAAGGTTTTCAACTTCCTCCCCGGCACGCTCTGTGGGCCCCTGGTTTGTGTGATTAGTTCTGGGGATCATATGCAAGCCACTCCCTCATCTGTTTCTCCCTTCTGATCTACCTCCTAGTAACGTCTCTGGGGTGATGGTCTTACTGGCACTTTAACTGGCTCAGTCTATCTACAATGAAGCTCTCAGCTGATAGATGCAGGACATTAGCGCCTACTGCATGTGTATTCTTTGTTTTGTTCTTCTATTACATTTCCTTTTGCCCAGCTTCAAACTGTCCTTATGGGGCCCCCAACACCATCCTAACATTATGAATGCTACTCCCAGGACTTTTCTAGGCTCCTTCCCCTGGCTCCATCCTCTCCCTAGCTTACTCAGGCTGCATGACGTTTGTTACATTTGTGAGATTGACTGAGTAACCTGCTGTTTGTCTTTCCTTCATACAGGTATCAAGTGCTTTTCCCCGGGTGCCCCAACACATAAGTGGATTTAATCCTCCCCGCTCCCCTTTTATAATCAGGCACCATTTGGCCACCATGCCTGATCTGCCTCCCTAGGTCAGGAGCTTTTTCTCCCAATCAGGATTGTGGGAGCCATAGTGGGCTAACCCCCCCCCCCATATTGCCAGTCTAAAACTCCTTACTCCCTTAGCTCTGGGCTGCCCTAAACTTTTCCCACTTGAATACGGGGCCTCTAGCTGGTTATTATGGGACGCTGTGCCAGTTCACTTTATGGAGGGTGGCCCTCTCCTTTTCCTTTTTGGTTCCCTCCTCTACCTTCCCCTTACAGTATTTTTTCCACAGGGAGGTCAAGCGGGATGGGCTGCCAGTATTAGCAAGGTGAGCACACTTCTTCTGTTTTGGTTCACCTACTCTCTCCTCCTCTTCACCCCATGAGAGGGACTTAGGTGGCCTTGGCAGGGCATCTGCCGGCCTTACTGCTTCCCTCTGCATAAGATGTGCTATTATTTGACTAGTTTGGTTGTAAATAGTTTGGATTTATTTTGAGCCTGTTGCTCATTTACTGTTACTATTTTTAGTTGTAACCGGGCTATGTTTTGTTATATTGTCGCCCTTGGAATACCATGGTGTTCTCACTGCTGCCAACAGGGATCTATTGGGCACTTCTTGAGGGTGAGGTAAGCTTACCCCTTAGCCTTGACCACATTTCTTGTCTATTTACCACCTGGCATCACGATCACTTCTACTGACAATGGGTGACTTACATGCTTACACCTGGAATGTGTGGGCCCTAAATACCCCGATTAATTGTAAACAGGTATTATTTCATCTGAAAAGGCTGAAGGCTATGCTAGCCTTCCTTCAAGAAATTAAATTGACAGCACAAGACCATGCCCATTTGAAAAAAGATTGAGTGGGCCAAGTGTTCTCTGCCTCCCCCCCCTCTAAGAAGAGAGAGGTGGCTATACTCCTGCATAAGCCCCTTGCTTGGTCACCCACTCAAGTCCAATCTGACCCTCATGGCAGGTGGGTCCTAGTGTTGATGCACACCCCTGAAGGTTCATTGATCCTTGGAACTATCTATGCACCGAATAAGGATGTCTCTAACTTTTTTCATGAAGTGGGACACGAACTGAGCTCGCTGGCTACTATGCCCATACTGACTATACTGGGAGGTGATTTCAACCTCCCCCTAGTACCCCTGTTAGACTGCAGTGCTTTCTCCACTGAGTAGCACCCCAGGGCCTAGCTGGCATTACAGCACCTAATGACAGAATTCGGCCTAACCGACATTTGGAGAACCCTGCATCCAAAACAGAGGCACTACTCCTTTACGTCACCAGTGCATGGGTCTCACAGTCAGCTAGACTTTTGGTTGGTCTCTGCAGAGATCACTCAGGTTTCAGTGGACTCCAAGATAATGCCTAAGATCATCTCTGATCATGCCCCTGTTCACCTGCACATCCTGTGTGGCCCGCAGTCCCCGAAATCTATCATGTGGAAACTAGATCCCCTCCTCCTTAAAGACCCTGATTTTGTCCAATGGATATCCTCAGAACTGACTCTCTTCATGGCTGAGAACTCCCCTGAGGACACGTCTCCAGAAATCACATGGGAGGCGCTGAAAGCCATCCTTTAGGGGGGCCATAATGGGATACACCTCCAGGCAGCGCAAGCAGAGGGAACACCATTTAAAATCACTGGAGGCACAATTAAAGACCCTAGAGACCCAGGCCAAGCACACCCCCAGCTTGCATCCATGCTCCTCATTTAACAACCAAATGCTTAGAATCCGCTATGAAATTAATGACCTGCTGTCCCATAAAGCAGAGGCTGAGGTGCTGAGGCCCTGCCAATGGTACTGGGAGGGTGGAGAAAAAGCTGACAAACTGCTGGCTTACTGTCTGTGCAAACAACAGGCAGAGCACCACTTCCCAGGGCTTAAAGATCAGTCCGGTGCCAAACACAGTGACTGTCAGCGAATTAACTCCATCAAGCAACAGCACTACATTTCCCTTTATTCCTCCATCAGGGGGCAGGAATGTGCTGCAATCATGCCTTTTCTCTCTGCTCTCCAACTCCCTACTCTTCTGCCCACCTAGGCAGAGGACTTGGACTGACCTATTACCCCTACTGAGGTAACAGCCGCGATCAACGCCTTAAACTCTGGTAAAACCCCTGGGGGAGATGGCTTCCCCATACAATTCTGGCAACTCCTCCCTCCTCAAATTACCCTTTTCCTTTCCTCAGTATATAACAAGGCTTTTGACAATGGCATCTTTCCCACCATCTTGCAGGAAGCTGTTATCAATGTCTTCCTCAAAAAAGGTAAGGACGCCATGCTTCCTTCGAGCTATCGCCCAATATCCCTTATAAATGCAGACAGTAAGATCTTTGTCAAGGTCCTAGCCATTAGGCTAAGCCCGTTTCTCCCTTCCCTTATTCACCCCTTACAAGTGGGCTTTGTTCCTGAGCATTTCAGTCAAGATCACATTCGATCCCTGGTCAACATTATTTCTCACACCCAGACCATCCCTTCCCTGGCCGCGGCTGTGGCCATTGATTTTGAAAAGGCGTTTGATTCCCTGGAGTGGGACTATTTGGAGCTGTTGCTCCAACATTTTGGCTTTGGGGCCACATTTCAAGGCTGGATACAGACACTTTATCAACTGCCTTTAGCAAGTAGAAGGACCAACATGAAAGCTTCTCCTTATTTCCAACTGGGCAGAGACACTTGCCAAGGCTGCCCCCTGTCCCCTCTTCTGTTCATTTTGGCTGCTGAACCTCTGGCAACTGCTATTACGCAGCATCCTGCCATCAAGGGAATCACAATTGGGACCTGCTCATGCACCACCTTTCTGTTTGAGGGTGACCTATTGATTCCAGTGGAAGATGCAACCTCTTCCATCCCAGCACTTCTCTCCCTCCTTGCAGATTTCGCAGTCCTGTCATGTCTTAGGGTGAACAAAACCAAAACTGAAATGCTCCCTCTCAACTCCAAGTGCACTCAGACCATGGAAACCCCCCCTAGGACTTAAGCAGACTTCAGTGGCCCTTGTCTATCTTGGCATATACATTTCTTCTGATCTGTCCAGTGTCTGGGATCTCAACATGCAACCCCTGGTGGCTGATTTCGGAACTGAGTTGGACAGATGGCGACCACTCCGTCTTACTTTAGCCAGTAAGATATTGGCAATGAAGATGGTATCAATCCCTAATCTTCTCTATCCCCTCTCTTATATTCGGTTTTATGTTATGTGGGTGACTGCAAAAGGGAGATCCACAGAAGAGCGACGTCAGGGTGGTAAAAACAATTTCACCACCCTGACAACCCCAGTGCATGGAAAAATGGCTCCAGGGACTAAAAAGACTTGCTTTCTGTGTGGGGTTTTGCCCTTCACATCCTCCTACTTAAGGATTCTCAACTCCAGGAGAGTGCATGTCGAGGGGGGTGCGAAAGTAAAATAAAATAAGATTTGGGGCCAGGCACAATAAAAGCACAGTAGTGCCTAGACCCAGACCCGGAACCCCAGCACCACAAGCAGAGGCCAACCCCTGATGCCACGGTGCAGCTCAGCAGCTGACCGCAGAGCCACCCCCTACATCCTCTTCACCCCCTCCCAGGACACACTCACCATGCTCGCCCCCCCCCTTGCATGCACGTAGCAACATCCTGTTGCTAGGGTTGCCCACCCACCACATCCGATCGCCCTCCTGCCCCTCGCCTTTCAGGCTTTCGCCCATATTGGTCACCGTTTCGGACGGCGCCATGATTCAGGCACCCACCTCACATGCTACCCTCATATTCCCTTGGCCCCCCCGGGTCAAGTGGCTTCGTACTGTTGATAGCCTTATAGGGAACTTCCTCTGAGAAAATAAAAAGCCGCAGTACAGTAGGAACAAGCTCCGTTCCCACTGGAAGGATGGTGGGTGGGGCCTCCCATGGCTAGAAGGCTATGTATAGGCCTATTCCCTTTCCCAGTCCCTGAAGTGGTTCTCTGCCCTGTCTGTGGAATCCTCACAGTGGCTACACATAGAGAAATCTATGGCCCTGGTGCACAGTCTCCCTGTCCTGATATTTAACCCTTTGCATATGGCCCTGAAAGGACATCCTACAATTGCTCCGGCAGTCCAGATGTGGAATAAGGTACATGCCAGACTCAAGACCAACTTTAGACCTTCATCTCTTGCCCCCATATTTGGTAACAAGCTCATCTTGGTGGACAACAAACCTCTTTTTTGGTCTTAATGGGAGCATTACAGCATTCAAACAGTGATGGATGTTCTTGATAAGTCAGGGCAAACAATTCAATCCTTTCAACAGCTTGCTACCACCAAAGGGATCCCTAGGAGTGACTTTTGGAGGTACTTGCAACTACGGAGCTGCATAACTGACTATCTGAAAACCTTCCTTTCTGCTCTGCCAGCTCACAGAAACTTCTTAGCTGGCTCAAGACTCCTAAGGGCCTTGCTAGCAAGATATACATAGACATACAAGAAACCATTCCCTCACAGTCGGATGAATCCAAGCTGAAATAGGAAAACATCCTGAATATACAGTTAGATGAGGCTCGCTGGTCACTATACTGGAAAATGGCACACTCAAACTACCCAGATATGCGCAGCAGACTTATGCAAAACAAAATCCTGCATCACTGGTACAGGACCCCCGAGGTGCTGCATAAAGCCAAGCTTCTGAGCAACAACCTGTGCTGGAGGTGCAATGCCCACCCTGGGATCTATATCACATTCTCTGGCAGTGCCCCCAGCTGACCCACTTCTGGCAGAAGGTAGCGCAGCTGGCCTCCCAAGTTATGGGCTGTACAATCTGGCTGGATCCGCAGGTCTGGATATTGGGCCTCTCTCCTTTAGGAACCAGACTAAAAGCCTAGCAACTCCGCTGGCTTGTATTTCTCAGCATCTCTGCCAAGCGCCTTATGTTATGTCGTTGGAGAACTACTGAAGTCCCTTCTTTTTCAGAGTTCCATCATGCACTCATGCGGCTGGTGTCACTAGACCATATGTCCCATGTAGTAGCCAGAAAGCTCAGTGATTATTCTGCTTGTTGGGCCCCCTTCCTTGCATACCTAAAGCCACGGACAGGAATTGGATAAGGTCTTGCATGGCCTTACGGATTATGGCCTCATGTGTATGTTTGATTCTTTTCTGCCAGCATTTTACAGTCTGTCATATTGTTTTATCCATGTATACTTTGTGGCAAACTTAATAAAGATTATTAACTGAAAAAAAAGAAGCCTGTTTACTCTACATGGCTGCCAGACCCACCCTGCTCCACCTGTCCTATTATATAGAGTCTCATTCATAAATGGCAGGGTGTGAGACCAGTGCTATGAGGTGATATGCATAGTGCAGTGGAGACCCTGTATACTGTTCTATGGGAAGTGGATAACCACATGGTGCAAAGGGTCTGCACAGTGTGTATCTGGTGCAGGAGTTCTCAACACCCTTTCAGAATCAGACTCCAACTCCAAAGCAATAAGGTTCAACACCAAGGCTGTTATAGAATATAACTGGTTTGGGAGATTCATTTTACACAAAATCATTCAGTGTTTCATCATATTGCACAGTATGTACAGTAGGTGCTAACTGTTGCTGTAAACAGATGAGGATAGAATTTTAAAGATCAATGGCAACCATTTTACACATTAAAAAAAAGCCTGAATTCAAGTCCCTGTGTCATGCATGAGTAGTGTTTCCTGAAAGTGGCATGCTATTTGGTGTTGTGGTTTTCTTTAAATCAGCATTTGATAACTTGTTCTGCACTTACTGGAAACAGGCTGTTTCTGTCCCTCTGACTGAACATTGAAGAGTGGTGACATCATATTGGGCTAAGCTACAGCTTCGGCAGTGTAAGTCCCTGCTTAACTGAAGAGCTGAAAAGCTGTTAACTTCCCAATTAGAGCAATCTGTGATTTAATTGTTTGCTGTCCACTAACTCAGTCTCTGGTATTTGTTCAGATGAATTGCTGAAAATCCACATTTTGTTCTTCTAAAAAGCTGATCATTTGAGTGTCAGTGCTGAAGTGAAGTGGTATGCATTTGAGAAATTAGCTAGTCTGTATCACAGCTGTTGCCAGTTCTTTCTTATCAAAACTGTGTTTTTTTTCTAGCTATGTAACACTGGGTTGTTTATTTAATGGATATAATAAACCTAAAGTTTGTTAATTCATACACATTGTTTGTCTTTGATGTAGCTTCAATAAACAGGTTTATGTAAGAACATTTGTCCTCTCAGATTGACAAACAGGTGCCTGCCACACTCTGATATTTTAGGCATATGTATCATATGAACTCACAAATTTCAGTTCTTTGATGGTTTCTGTGTGAAAATCCATCATGTATACCTAGGAACAGTATATAGCATCCTGATGCCCCCTGTTTCCTGTGCCATAGTTGAAGCAGTTGCACTCTGCTGCACCATCCCCTGCACTGCAAGCCCCCTGTCTCTTGCCCAGATGTGAAGTTGCTGCTCCCTGCTGCCCACTGTCTTCTCTCACACAGTTGGGGTTGCTGCACCCTGTTGCCACCATCATCTGCCTGAACAATCAGGGCTGCTGCACCATGCTGCCCCATGCCTGAACAGTTGGGGTTGTTGCACTCTGTTGTCCTCTATCCCCCAACCCCATAGTTGGGGACATTGCACCCTGTTGCCCCTTGTTCCCCTCTCCACAGTCTGGGCTGCTGTGCTCTGCTACACCATACAGTCCTATGTCTCCTGCCTCTATATCTGGGGCTGCTACACCATGCAGCCACATGCCACAAGAGGTGGGGATTTTGCTGCACACTGTTATCCACATCATTATCTAAAATGGTCAGGGTTGCTGCACCATGAGCACCCCATCCCACAGTCAGGGCAACTGTACCCTGGTGCCCTCCTGTGTCCTACCTCACAGTCAAGGCTTTTGCATCATGCTGTCCTCAGTCCCCTGCCACCACATCCAGGGCTGCTGCACCATGCCCCTGCCTACTCAGGCAGGGCTGCTATGCCCTAGATCCCCTTGCCTCCAAAGTTAGGGTTGGTGCACCATGCTGCCACTTGCCAAAAGAGTTAAGACGTTTGATGCACCCTGTCCTCTGCCTCCATGGTTATGTCAGTTCCACCCAGGCATGGGTGCTGCATCCTGTCCCACACTTTGGGCTGCTGTACCCTAAAGCCTCCCTTGACTCCTGGTCAAACAGTCAGGACTTCTGCACCCTACTGGCCTCTGTTCTTCACCTCCATAACACAAGATGAAAGTATTTTTTATGTTTTTTTCTTTTAGGCAATGCAGCACAAAAATCTGACTTTGGTGGTAGGGGGCAGCATGGTGCTCCAACCCTAACTGTGAAGGCATGGGGCTGTAGGGTGCAACAGGGCACAGCAACCCTGACTGGTTAAACAGGAACAGGGTGAAGTAGCTCTGGCTATGGTGGCAGGGGACAGATTGTAGCGTGGTGTGGAAGCCTTGATAGTGAGGTAAGACATGGGGGGTTTCAGGGTACAGCACCTTACTGTGGGATGGGATGCACATGCTGCAGAAGCCCTGCCCATTTGGGAAAATGGAAGTAGGTAGAAGGTGCAATAAAAGCCCCACCTCTGGTGGCATGAGCAGCATGGTGCAGCAGCCCCAAATGTGGAGGCAGAGGACATGGGATTCCACGACATAGAAGAGTACAGCACTGTGGTGACAGGAACAGGGGGCAACAGCAGTGGCTCTGATGTGGGGTAGGGGTAAAGGAGGCTGCAGGGTGCAGCAACCCCAACTGTTCAAGCAGGGAACAGCAGGGTGTAGAGGCCCAGATTGTTCAAGCAGGAGATGGGTAACAGGGTACAACAACCACGACTCTATGGGAGAAGAGTGTGCAGCAGGGTGCAGCAGCCTTGAATGTGGAGCAGGAGACAGGGGGCTTGTGGGGCAGGAGATTGGGCCATCAGAGTCCAGCTGGCTCAACTGTAGGCAGAAGATGGGGCATCAAGATGCCATACAGTGTTTCTAGTTATACATGATATATTTTCACACAGAATCCATCAAAGAACTGAAATTTGTGAGTTCATATAGTACATGTGCCTCCTGAAATAGCAGAGTGTGGCAGGCCCCTGTTTGTCAATCTGAGAGGGAAAAAAATGTTCTTACATGAATCTATTTTTTGAGGCTACAACAGAGGCAAAATACTTGTATGAATTAACTTACTTTAGATTTATTTATATCTATTACACAACCCACTGTTACATAGTTAGAAAAAAAAACAGTTTTGATAAGAAAGAACTGGCAGCAGCTGCGATACAGACTAGGTGATTTCTCAAATGCATACCACTTCAATTCAACACTGACATTCAACTGTTCAGCTTTTTAAAAAAACAAAATGTGGATTTTCAGCTAATTCATCTGAACAAATACAGAAACCGAGTTATTAAAAACCCTGGACAGCAAACAATTAACTCACAGATTGCTCTAAATGGAAAGTTAAAGGATACCTAAACAGCATTTTGACAACAAACTATTCAAAAATCTGACTTCGTAGGTGACTAAAGGAAAGGCTGCTGTATTCAATAAGGCTAAAACTACATTTATATAATTTACCTAAATGTGGTTCCAGAGAATTTGAATATTGTAAAAATCAGCCTTCTAATTTCAAAAAAACGGTCGTACCTGCTTCTTAAAATGCCCACCAAATGTGTTATGTGATGACATCATTTGAGCCAAAGTCAGAAAGATATATGGCTCTCTATAGTGCTAACTAGTTATTTTTTCCCTTTGTATGGAATTGTTTCACCCAAATGGTCAAACCATGTGCATTATTTTGTATAATACACATGTTAGGCTATGGTTCTGTTCATTTTGTTTACTTTAACATGCTGAAATTGTGTTTTAATTCAACTGACTTTCTCTGTTGCAAACAACAGTGCAGTACAAATCTTGAATAACCTGGTGGTCTAGTGGTTATGGTGGATCCAAGATGCTACAGTGGGGGTGCTGGGGTGGTGTGCATGCTTAATATACACTTTTTAACATTTTTATTAAACCTTTATATTTTCTGCTATTCCTTTCTAGTACATTTTTGACAGAACCTACAAATGTAATCCATAGTTTTAATGTAAACATTTGTACAATCAATAAATCAGACTTCTTCAACAAAGTGAAATGCAGCAGCAGCACACAAGTACATTACTATGTGTGTGTGTGGGGGGGGGGATGCAGCCACACCCTTCACCACCCCCTAGAGCCACCACTTTTTTGTAGCAAAGTTCTTGTTCAGTCCAATGCTAGAGTTCATACTTTCTCAAAACTCAAATATATGCTTGTCTTGTCTTCTTTTTCCATGGGAAATAATAATAATAAGTGGAATCGGCATTTATATAGTGGTTTTCATACACATTGTATCCCAGAGTGCTTTACAAGCAATACTAGACTGGTAGTGAAGTGACTGAACATGTAGTGGCAGCCATTTCATATATTAATATCCACACACAGCTTTGGACAATTGCATGAACTGGTTTTATGGGATGGGGAATGTTACCCAGGATAACGGGGTTAAGTAGTGATCAAGGTGCTGGCAGCCTACATCTTATTTCTCACAGTAATCTGCTCATAATTTTCTCCTCTGTCTTCCCCCTTCCCTGAATATAGCAGTACCTTGAAAGAGTGGCCTTCTCAGTCCCCCTCTGGCATTCATTCTTCACTATTCCTCCTCACAACGAAAACTGGTGAGCTCATCACCCTTCTGCATCATGAATGCAAGTAGTAGAGTCCCCGTTTTATTTTGACATATCAAATATAAACATGTCTTTCCAGTAAGTCAGGCTGATAGCAGGAGGGAACAAGGGGAGTGATGGATTTTCCTATCCTTAAAAGATCTAGGCTACCTTTGATTAGGCACTGCTAAATGATGGGTGTGCACATCATTATGCACATCATTTAATAGTGCTTAATCATATGTGGTTTAGATCTTACATGGGTAGGAAAGCCTATTGTTCCACTTGTGCAATGCAGCTATCAGCCTGGCTTACCAGAAGATTACTTTTATCATTAACATGTAAAAATAACATGGGAGACTGTACTAACCACATTCATGATGCAGAAGGGTAGTGAACTCACCAGTTTTTGATGTGGGGTGCAGGTGAGAAGAATGAATGCCACTGAAGAGGCCATTCCAGCAGGGTATAGCTATATTCAAGTTAGCTGAAGACATGAAGGAGGACGTTGAGCAGATCACTGTGAGATCTGAAATGTGGGGCTGCCAACATCGTGATCACTACCTGACTGTGGATGAGAGTAGCCAGCGATGACACATACTTAGAGTGGCAGGGCTGCACCTAAACTGTTACTTGAATTCAGTGTAGGGAGATTACCCTCAGGTGGGGAAGGGGGGTTTTGACGTGTGTTAGGACAGTATTGAGGAAGTTGTGTATAGCTCATTCACTATTTGGAAGGGTTGTAGCCAGCCAGCTTGAATTGTAGAGTAGAGCACAGAAAAGTACTGGAGAAGAACTGTTGGGAACTGTCCTGCAGGGTTCTGCAGATCACAGGTAAAGGAGTAGATTGACAATAGAAGTCAAGTGGATTTGCTCAAGGTATTAGTATGCCTCTCCTGCTAATAGTATTGTTACCCATTTTAAGTGTAGCCCTTATGAGGGCATGAGCAGCAGTTTTTCTAATGGGTCATGATGCTTATTGCTTGGCCCTTCAGGAAGACCTAGTTGTTGGTTAATGAGGTGGGAAAAAACATAACAGGGGAACTGTACATACTACCATCACTGTGCAGAAGGGTGATGATCCACTCAGTGTTTACTGTGGGAGCAGAAGCACTGAGAATGTAGACTGGAGAGTGATTTGGGAGGCATTTTTTAACAGTGCCAGCTGATGATGCATATTGGTATAGGTGTACACAACTCTCTGAGGTACAAGATTACAATCTGAGGTATGATAATTCTCTTCATGAGACCATAAGCACTTATGCGGCACCAGGCAGTACTAAGGACAGGGTATGGATGGCAGGGTGTTCAACAGAAGGCAGGCTAGATGCAAGAGGTTCACATGGAAAAAGAAAGCCTTAGTTGTAGATTAACAAGACAGCATGGGCTTTGGAACTGAACCAGACCAGTACTTTGCTCTGTGACCCAGAGCAAGTCATTACACTTCCTTTTGCTCCCAGGCCACAGCTGTAAACAAGCTTTCAGCTTAGGGTGTCTCTCCTGGCTATCAAAAAATAAAATTCAGTGCATCACATAACCACTAGATCATCACGTAATTGAAGTAATGTTCTGTAATGCAGTTTGCCAAGGAAAAAGTCAGCGGGATTGCAAAACATTTTCCATAAATTAAAGTAAACTAAATTAACAAAACCATAGCCTAACGTGTACTGATCAAAATAATCCATGAGTTAATACATGGTGTTGATCATTCTGGTACAACAATTCAAAACAAAGAAGGTAAGAAGAACTAGTAAGCACTATAGAAATATATGTGGGACTCTGTCTTTGGCTCAGATTATGTAATCATGACTCATCACTTAACAGATTTGGCAGCCATCTTAGGGAGAAACCAAGCCTGTTTTTTGAAAGTGAAAGGCTGATGTTTACATTTTTCAAAAGCTATGAAACTGCATTTTTATTATTTACATAAATGCAATTTTAGCATAAATGTAAACAGCAGCCTCTACTTGACCTTGTTATGAAGCCAGATTTTGGAGCTTACAGTTTTAAAAAACTGCTTGTTTAGGTACCCTTTAACAGCTCTTCAGTTCTTCAGTCAAGCAGGCACTTACACTACTGAAGCTGTAGCTTAGTATAGTATGATGTTATCATTCTTCAAGGCACAGTCAGAGGGATAGAAACAGCCTGACTGTTTCCAGTTAGAGCAGAACAAGTTAATAAATGGTGATTTAAAAAACAAACAAATGCAAAACCAAATAGCATAACATTTTCATGAAACATTACTCATGACCCAGGGACTTCAATTCATTTTTACGTTCGCTTGCGTGCATGCGCAAGGAACGTTTTGGGAGAGTAGAATGCTTGCAGGTGTGCCTCTCCCGCAATACACTGCTCCCTTGAGGCAGGCGTGGGCGATCCTGCACCAATGGGTGCAGGGCTCAATGTGACCGGTGTTCCTCTGCTTCAAAGAAAGCACAGCTGCTATAATAGCGCCGCCCCCTCGTGTCCAGGCGCTGCCTCCCCGCGGCGTCACGCCACCCCAAAGCTTTGGTGCCACGCTGGGGGCCCACCCCAGCATGGCAAATGTTGTACCCGGCAGGGGTGCCCAATCCCCGTCGGCTCACAGTCCCCCAAAGCCATCCTGCTGCCATGCTGGGAGCCCACGCATGGCAAGCGTGGTTTAGTTTGCCGACAGGGTGCCTAATCCCCTGTGGGCTCCTCCCGTGTAGTTTGCGGCGGGGTGCCCAATCCCGTTGGCTCCTCAGCCCCCAGCCATCTTCTGCCATGCTGGGAGCCCACCCAGTGTGGCAAACGTCCCATCATCTTTTTTTATTTTTAACCTGTAAAACAAAAGCGGTCCCGCGGTGCGTCTCCTTTCCCCCCTCCACAACCTGCCCACCACTGCACAGCCTCCCCACCCCCTCACCCCATACTTTCCTCTGGACTCCGTGCGACGATCTTGGTGGACGAGAACACGTCTGCACTCTTCAAAACCGACCCTGAACTGAGAAATGCCTGTAAGCTGTATAATGGGCTACATAGGGATTTCAACTTATTGCATATCTCAGTAATTTTTGGAATTTTGGCGCAAATTTTCAACATGGAGTTTTGGGACCCCTTCTCATGAATGATGTCACTGTCATGGCGTTATCGGGCCGAAGGAGGTGATTTCGTGGGCACTGCACAGTCACTGTGTGAAATCACCCTTTGGCCTTGAATAATGCCATGACAGTGACATCATTATGAAGACTCCCTCATGTTAATTGATGTAAAATCAAAAATGACTGTTTTATGGCGTTGCGCGCAGTTCCTACACAGGCTCGTAAGTTCGCGAATTTTCAATATTTTCACTCCAGATTTTCAACATTGCCATTTTATCATACCTTCTTATGAGTTGTACAGCTGTCATTTTTCACATCTCACCCAAAATGTGTTTCCATCCATGCAGCGCAATGGCACAATCGATTGTCTTGAAATCAATGTATGGAACACATTAAGAAAATCACAGTGACACTGTTCATGAGCAGAGGTCTTAAAATGGCTATGTTGAGAAAATTTGGTGAAAAAATTCCTAAAATGACTGTTTACGAGCGTGCGTTGCGCAGTTCCTACGCACACTCGTACGTTTGTGAATTTTCAATATTTGCACTCCAGATTTTCAACATTGCCATTTTACCACACCTCCTCATGAGCAGTACAGCTGTCATTTTTCACATATTGCTCAAAATGTGTTTCTGCCCATGTAGCGCACAATGGCGCAGTCGGTGTGTGAACTCAATGTATGGGACACATTAAGAAAATCACAGTGACACTGATCATGAGCAGAGGTCTTAACATGGCTGTGCTGAAAATTTGGTGAAAAAATTCCTAAAAATGACTGTTTTATGACTCTGCGTTTTGCAGTTCCTACGCACGCTCGTAAGTTTGCAAATTTTTAATATTTTCACTCCAGATTTTCAACATTGCCATTTTACCACACCTCCTTATGAGCAGTACAGCTGTCATTTTCACATCCTGTAAAGCGTCTTTCCACCATGTAGTACACAATGGCGTGATTGGTGCGAAATCAATGTATGGGATACAGTAAGAAAATTACAGTGACACTGTTCATTATAGAGGTTTTATAAATGGCAATGTTGAAAATTTGGTGAAAAAATCCTACAAATGACTTATTTCTGACGTGCATTGCATAGTTCCACATGCACGCTCGTAGGTTTGCGAATTTTCAATATTTCCACTCCAGATTTTCAACATTGCCATTTTACCACACTTCCTAATAAGCAGTACAGCTGTCATTTTTCACATCCTGCCCAAAACGTGTTTCCGCATATGTAGCGCACAATGGGGGTAACAACAAGGTCATGCTGACAATTTATTATGCAAATATCAGCAATCGCACAGGGCATTAGGGTAAAGAACCATACATGCCAAACACCACTGCAAATACCTGCAAGCGAACATTCGGCATTGACAAATGCTTGTTTTTTTTTAACAATGTGTAAAATGGTTGCCATTGATATTTAAGCTTTTTCTTTGTGGTGCTGAGCCTTCATAGTAATTATAATAGAATGTGAACTTTTTGTTTTTGGTCCTGGGTCCCCCAATCCTCCATTTGGAGGTCAGACCTGCCCTGCCTGCCTGCCTGCCATTTACCGCCCTGGGTGGGGCTGCCGGGAGGACTCCCAACCCCATGGACACTGTAGGCAAGCCCCAGCTTACCCCCTGGGTTGAGGCCATGGGAGTGGGACCACCCGGCAGATGTAGAGGGCAGTGTAGATGGTGGCAAAGCAAGTCATCATGCCAAGGAGGGGGCAACTTTTCGATGCTTGTTGGATCTGGGGGCGGACACATGCAATGATGTCCAGTGTCCACCCTGCCCCCCCAAGGTGATGATGCTGGCTGCAGTGGACCTCCAGACTCTGCCAGGGGTCTCTAAAGTGCTGGATATTCTTTCCCTCCTCTCCCGTAGAAGGAGAGCAGTCCCCAGGACACTCGATCCTTCTCCCCCCCAGCCGGCCCTCAACTCTCGTGCTGCCATTCCTGAACCTGGGTCATCAGCGTAGCACGCAGAAATCCAATTGCTGTGCCAGTGGGCCAGCCCGAATGTGAATTTATTTTTACACAGCAGGATTGTGCATTTCCAGGGCATATGTTGATGATGACTAGTATTCACTGAGGTGTATAAAGTGTTACCAGGAATTTAGACAATCATGGCTGCAAGCCAAGTTTGTATTGATCTGATCTAATTAAGTTACACTTCTCTTCTGAACACCCCACAGAACAATTCCCAGCATGGAATCACAAAATGAGTCACAGGTTCAAGTGAGACTTCATATTGACTGAATAAATCTTGTCACTAACCTGAGAATGAGCAGTCTGAAAAATCAGAATGGAACTTGGTGCAAGGAATATTTCAAAAATCCTGCCTCTCTCAACTCTTTCTTTAACATTTAGGAAATGACAATTGACCATCAATGTTTTTCACATTAAAGCCTCCTATCCTGTTCTACCTTTTTGAATTAAGTTATACGCTCCACCCCTCCCAAACCCACTGTCACCAGCTGCTTCTGGAAATGCTGGATCATCAGTGCTAAAACTGTTTGAAAAATGATAACGTCAGAAACAAATGGCACCATTTCCATCACAAAGTACTGTAGGGATCCAGCTGAAATCAGTACCATATGATCACATTAGGAGACAGAAAAACTGAAATTCAAGTTATTTACCTTATGTGTCATTTTTTAGAAAGAAATGAGCTCCTAGAAATAATCCTATTTTATCTTGATTGATGAGTAAGATCATCCAGACTGGCACTGATGTGGCAAAAAGTGAATTCTGTACTGTCCCATTTGCCCTAGATTTATGCATGCATAGAACAGGGGTATGTGGGTCAAAGTATTAGAGGCTTCTCACTGGTCTTTTATTCTGATAACTAGACCCCTATTTAAGCAAGAGTTGCCTCCATACAACGACTGCTTTTACATTTTCTTTTTTTTTTCAAAAGTGCTTTATTAAAACTTTATCAAAAAAAACACAGTACATTCAAATGCATTCATGTTCTCAGCTGTAAAGTTATACCATACATTCATAGCAAGTAAGAATTGATTCAGAAGTATGAGGTATTGCATACTGTGTTTTCATTTCATGAAATAACAGAAAAACAATATGAACTTGTATAGTACAACAAACATTCAGATGACTATAACCTTTAGACTCAGGTTGTAATAAAACACAATCCTATATGTAAGGGGCTGGCATCCTACTTTGTTTTTTCCCCATTTTTTTTGGCACCTCTCTCATATTAAAATGTTGTTTCCATACCCTGCCTACTCACTGCCGGGGTCATAATGTTGCATGACATTATGCCACATACAAAATACATGCTGCTAATACAGCGATTTCTTGCATGTGGCATGTCTTTCACGGGATCACCCCACAACCCCATTAGAGGCTGCGTCATGAACCCCCAATAAAGATTCTCAACTCTGGGGGGTTAACAGTGAAATTGCCCAAAGTGCGAAAAAAAATTTTACTTGAGTCAGGGACCTGGAATCAAACCCAGTCCCAAACATTCTGCCTGCATCCCCTGCTGCCACTGGCTCATCTCATAGAACCACAGCAGCTGCTTGGTGGAGACCCATCCTAGCAGAGTTCTTATCCTCTGCCTGGGACAGCGAGAGGGTGCAATATCGCACACAGAAGCATTTGCGGTATTGCACCCTCTCGCTCACATTTACAGTGATATTTTGGTTTAGTGCTCGTGTCATACGCTATTAAGCGTACAACATATTGACCAGGTAGGCTTATCGTGTAGGGTGCTGAACCTCTGGAATGGCTATATTATTTCTGCCTTGCATACCTACTGTATATATTCTTTGAACTGGGCCCACACTTTACTGAAAGTGTGTTCTCTACCACTAGCTCTGTATATGAATCTCTTCAGATGCATACACTCCCTCAGGTTGTTTAACAATGAAGAGAGTGCTGGGGAAGAGGATTGTTCCCACTGTGGTAAAATACTCAATTTGGCTATGACTGTGGCTAAGTATTCTAATTTCCTCTGCCAGCACTAAGACTCTCTGGTTCACTCCAGTCCCCTAGTAGCAGCCTCCTTGGCATGACTGTTACCTGTGAGGATAATACATCCAACAGGGTCTCTTCTAACATTGATCAATAGCTCTGTAGCTTTAGACAATAAAACATTTATAATATGTCAGCATTATCCTGGCTACATTTAGGGCATTTCCCATCATAATAGTTTGTGAACTTCTACAGTCTGGTTGCGGTGTAACATGCCCATTGCAATGTAAGGAAATTAATAACTTTAAACTTACCTTGAATTGACATCTTCCACCCTTCATCAGCTATGTCCACCCAGCCCATCCTCACCCCTATGAATGTACTTTTGGGCCTGTACCAGTCTTTCAACCCTTCCAGCTGAGCTGACAGGTAATAATGGAAAATGTGTGGGGTTCCTATACCTCCACTGCTTGGTGCTTGGGTCAGCTGGTCATATTTTATCCTGGGTACTTTTTTATTCCATATCCAAGAGTTTGCATAGGTACAAAGCTGCCTGAAGAATTTGTTAGGTATGTGTATGGACATTACCTGAAAAGGGTATAAACATTTTGGCAAGATTGCCATTTTTATTTATTTGTTTTCTTAATATAGGTTTTTATCCTCCTATACCCAGAGGGTGGTTGCATCAGCCTGATCCCCAGCCCCTCCAGGCCAGGTCTCCGCCTCTCCTAGTAAGCACTTGGTTAGAAGTCCACCCACAACTTCCCCTGTCATGGCAGGGGCAGGGACAGAGGCCTTTCCTCCTCCCCAGTTCATCAAGTCCAAGGCAGACCAGGCCACTCACCAAGTGGCAGCGCGGGTGCAGAGACAGCTGGGCATGGCTTCATGAAGTCCATCCACATCCATTTTCTGATTTTCTGTCCCACTCCTCCAGCAGAACATAGGACTCGCGCATGGAGGCACACCCATCCCACATATCCTCACAGTGCCATCCCATACTTTGCCTCCCTGATCTGCTCTACCCCCAGGCCTCCTCACGGGGGCAGCCAAGGCCAGGACAACAAGCCACCTCTTCCTGGGGGAGGAGAGCAGTCCTTCGGATGATCAATCCCCTCCCTCCCCCGGTGACACTCGACAACTTGAGTTCATTCCCAAGCTCAGGTTGCAGGCATGGCAGGAGGTAAAGCACTTTGTAGTGTCTCAGTTCTCTGTGCCACTGAGCCAGGATTGTCATTTTTAAAACATTTGATCTTCCCAGTAAAGATAAGGGGAGGATTCTCCATTCGCTACACAGCTACTTAACTACCTATAGGATTAGTGGATGGTTTGCATCATATATCTCATTGATATCTTTTTTAATGTAAACACCTAGGTCTCTTAAGCCCACCCCCAGCCATGGAAAGGGCAGCTCTTGTTTTAACTGCTGATGGCTCCACATTCAGAGGGGCATTACAATGGTTTTGGAGAGATTCACCTTGTAGCCAGATTTCCCTCCGAAGTTTGTCAGTAGTTCCACTAGTCATGGCAGGGAAAATTTGGTATTAGTTACACAAACCAATAGGTCATCAACGTATATCAAAACCATAGCTGTGACCCCTTCTAAACCAATCCTTGCCATTCCATCATGTTCTGTTATGGCTTCCATCAGGAGTTCCAAAGCTACGTAAGTCAACAATGGGGACAGAAGACTCCCTGGCATGTCCCCATGCTTAATGTGAACTGGTCCAAGATTAATGCATTTCTCTGCACAACTGCAGAGGGGTTTCTATATATGCTGTAGCTTGCATCCATCTCAGAAACCTTCCCCTAAATTCCATGTGCCTCATCATGCACCAGAGGTGCTCCCACTCAATATGGTCCAGTGCTGTCTCTGCATCTAGTGAGACAACCACTGGGTAGTCATCTGAGTTCTGGTGTCCTCTGGCTAGTACCTACATTCAATTTCTATGGTTCAGCTGTGCTCCTCACCCCTTCACAAATGCAGCCTGGTCATCATCCACTATCCCTATGTGTCACATTTTCCAACCTGCCAGCTAGTATGTTAGCATTTATTCTAAAATCTCCATTTAGCAGAGAGATTGGTCAATATGAGTATACTGCCTCTTTAGGTTTGGCAGGTGTGGGGAAGGCACTGTTATTCAGACCTCTGAGAAGGACTATTGGAGCTGTGCTGATTTAAATGACTCTGATAGTGTATCAAGAAGAGGACCTGGTATCGCTGGGGCCAATTTCTTATATAAATCAATTAAGAGGCCATCTGGTCCAGGTGCATTCCCAGTGGCCCCCTTCCCTATGGCCTTCAGTACCTCCTGTTTTGTAAGATCTGCATCCAACAACACTAAGTCCTCCTGGCTTAGCTATTTGAGGTTTCTGCAGGCTCAGCTTATGGGTTCCCTTCTCCAGCCATATATAGCTTCCTGAAAAACTGAAGGCTCCTCATTTATATCCTGTTGGCTGTTTTTCCGAACTCCTCCCTCCATTTTAATATATTCTATATGACTATAAAGACATTCTTGCTTCAGTTGATATGCTGACAACTTGTCACATTTATTGCCCGCTTCATAAAATTTTGCTTTCTGACATCCTGATATATGTTCTATGTTCTTGTGTTGGTCTCATTTAATTGGGTCTTAGTTTTTCCAGTTCCCTATGGAGTTCAGAATCCCTTGTTTGTTTGAACCTTCTATCAACCATTTTAATTTTGTTTTCGAAGGTGTCTAGTTGCACCATACTTTCTTTTTTTAAACTTCTTTTTTTTTTTTTTTTGAAGTCATTCATTCACATATCTGGACTGCCTTGTACGGTATGGGCTGAATGCCCATTAGCTCTTGCTCTGAACCAATGGGCGTGCAGCCCTACCGACAGTCAATCGGCGGAGTGTGAGGCGGCAGGCGGGTGGGGTGCTGCCGCCGCCCGGCTGGCAAGGGAGTGGTGGGGCTCCATGGGTGGGTGGGGTGGGGGCCACTAGATCACCAGGGTATGTTGACCTGGGGGTTGACTCTAATGCCAGCGATAGGGCTTGGCGATCCACTGGACCACCAGGGATATTGGTCTTTGGGGGTTGAACTCTGTTATGCCCATGATCGGGCTAGTGGGGGTGGGGTTACTACTGTTATGCCCTTGATCGGGGCAAGTTAGAGGATTACTACTGTGTTGCTCGCGATCAGGCCAGTGGGGGTTACTACAGTTTTGCCACAGTCGGGCCAGTGTGGGGGTTACTGCAGTTTTGCCCATGATCGGGCCAGTGGGGGGTTGTTCAGTACTGTTCTGCCCATGATCGGGCTCAGGGAGGCCTGGGAAGAAGTGGAGGGCCACCCACAGGTGGCAGCTGCAGTGTTGCTCCTGCAATGCAGCAGCTCACCTGTGGGTGGCCCTCAGCTTATTCCTTTTTGGCTCAAAGTCGTGCAACTGCAGGTTGGGGTTGCGCCTGCACAACTCTGCACAACCCGGCTGAATATCGGGCTGTGCAGTTTATGCATGGTTCCTCCCCCTCCGGTTGAGCATGCCTTCATTAGCATTGTGCTGTTGCTCAGCATGACTTGGGGGGGCGCAACTGCCTCCTGCTGAATATCACAGAATGGCGCAATTTCGGACTTGCGTAGGTGCAACCCTATTGCGCATGGCGCAACCCTTTTGAATATCCAGCCCCATATATTTTTGGGGTGCGGTTGAAATAAACCATTTATTTGCGTAACCAGGGTGTGGGTATAGGGTTCATTGTTATTTAGTGCCAGATGCCTCCAATTTGTAACCCACTACCTGGCTAGCCTGGGTTCGGGGAGAAAAGATTCGCTTGGCATCAGGGCTAGGTTTGTTCTTCTGGTCAGGGGCACCCAAGTAATTCTGGACACAGGAAGCAAGAACTGAGAATGTCCAAACTAGGAATGGGATTCTAAAGTTGGGCTTTTATTCACTTCAACACAAGAATACAAAGCAAGATGGACCCCCACGGGGCTACACTCACTGGTTATGCAGTTCTAAAGAGGTCAGAACACATCTTCTTCATCATCACAACAACCCTCAGGTTCGGAACACAGTGGGCTCTCAGCCTGAACTGGTACTCTTTCTATCTTGGATTCCCTGGCATGGCCCTCAGCCAGCTCTGGTACACACTTTCCATATGGCATGGACATTTCTGTTGGTGGCTCCCTCTACCACCCATGAGCACTTCCTAGTGCTAAGGGAAAAACACACATCCTTAATCCCACATCTGGGTACTTTCTGCAGACACTAGCCAAGTGCCTGGGAGAAAGCTATAGGTGCCCAAAGTGAATCCGTGGAGGTAAATCTGGTTACTCCAGATGGGGGGGTCTCCCCTTGTCCCCAAATCCATACCCGGTCATTCATTTGGAGTCAACACCTTTCCTTTGAACTCTCTGTTTTTAGAATGCTATCTCGAAATGCATATCACATTTAACAATCTACTGTCCTTGTAACTAGTGTCCTGAATTGCAGTGTTCTTTAAGTGGCTATGTCCATCCCTTTAGACCCCCACTGGTTAGATTGCATTTCAAGTCATACACAGTACTGTACTTGGCTGTCCTTTCCTGACCCACAGTAGCAGATACTTTACAGAACTGTCTTGGTGAAAAACATAGGCTCTGTGGCAGAGCAGACTCACCATTGCTTGCAGGTGCCCCAGGGCTTCTCTTACAGGAGAAAACACACTTGGTACCTCAGCACAAGTCTTCTCATCAGGCAGCTTTCCTTCTTCCAGCAGGGCCAGGGGATTGCCCCTGAAAAGCTGGTCTTGTTCCCCCCCATCCCTCTCAGGGATGGGGCACTGGAACAAACTGGGGAACGGTCTCAACCACTTTTGTTTGTTCTTCTTCTGTGTCCTTCTCTAGGGCAAGAACACCCCCCCCTCTTCCTGTGGTAGCTCTGTTACAGAGCTGGGTTATGAGGGGCTGCCAACTGCAGCGCACCTCCTCCCTCCACTGAGTCTCCCACTAGGCTACTTTGAAAACCCCAACATTCTAACCTAACTCCCAGCTGCAACATTCCACTGTGGCTTATGCTGCTGCAAGAATTCTATATGATGTCATCCCTCCAGCTCAACTGAGACTGAGGATAGAATGAGACAGTGTGAAACCCATATAACTGGTGTCTCACAAGCTGCCATCTCTGCCTGCCGTTAGATCTAAGTGGGATTCTAGTAACCCCGGGTGACAGGGGGGTTACATTTGCATGAGTGAATAGTAGTCACAAGGGAGTTAGGAAAGTCCTGTCCCCTCACAAATAGAAATAAGTGGCTTACTGTCACCCTACTCATTGCATGTTCCACCCATTGCATGTTCCATTTATGCAATGGATGTGTAATTAAATAAGATCAAAATCTTCTTGAAGGAGTTTTATCTGTGTACTTTTGCCCATGGATGTATTTACTTTTAAATCTAAGCAGTTTTGTATTTAAGGCAGCGTTTTCACTGCTTACCCCCCCCCCCGTCTTATGGGCGTGTATATGTGAATGAAGCATTGCAGCATCCTCTAGTTGTATTTGCTTGCTCACTGTTCTCTTTCTGTACATATCTCCCCCCTCAAATCCACTTATCTTCCTCCCCCTACTCCTCATCTCTAGCCCTAAATAACTTCCTCTTGGTAAACTGTACCTGCAACTAGCCTGCCACCAGCTTTCCCCTCCAAACTCAGTTTCTCTTGCCCTGTACTATCCTCCATACTTATACCCTAGCCACCCTGAATAAGCTGTCACTCAAATAGATTGTACTTGCTTTTGCTGCTGATTGACTAGTTGATTGTCAGTGGATTTACTTTTCAAGTGCACTTATTGCTCATAGTTTTATGTACGAAGTTCTATGTAACCTGCTACGCTGTTACTATGTATTGCTTCTCTGTTAATTTTGTTTTAATGTATATTGATTGTAAGTAATTCATGTGGAGTTGTTCATTGCTTTACTAAGGTTCCCATGTAACCTGCTATGTGGCTGCTTGTCTCACATGTGTAAACTGTTTTTAATGTCAGTTGATCATATGTATTAACTTTATGTATGCTATATTCCCTCACGTTTCCCTTCCCCCAGAACGCACCGCGAGATGAGCAACTTGTTGTTCAGTGTGCCCTTCCTGATGAAACTTTTCAATACATAAATAAATGAATCTCACTTTCTTGCTTTCTGTATCCCTGGTCTTAAAAACAAGCTCTTTATTCAGCCCTGTATTATGCCATACTAGGGTCTTTAACCAGTGACATCAGTTGCAATCAGTCAGTGGTGCCTGATATTTTATTTATTGAGAAATTGATCATTAGAGGAGGCACACTGAGTCCGAACTCATTTCCAGGTGTGATCATGGGGGTGGGGGACAAAATAGGAGTGGAGGTACAATAACAACACATTGTTTATCAACAATAGCAAAGCCGCATTATATTTAGGAGTTAGGAATTTAAAAAAATTACAAAGGAGCAATAAACAGAAGATGCAGTTGTGATGCTAATATCACTGCTTGTAGGGGCTGCTACATGGATGAAAGTGTAGCAGCATCTCAGTGTGTTCAGTTTTCATCAGTTTAGCAGCCCATGCAAGCAGCTCAACAAGCATCAGGAGCCACTGACAGATTGCAGTTGATGATGATGTCACTGCTTAAAGCACTTGTTATGGTGCAAAAGGGGGTTAAAAAAGAGATACAGTACATACAGAAAGAAAACAGAGGGTATGCAAATATGAATTGTGGATGCTGCAGTGCTTCCCCTTCCCCATTTAAAGGATTGAAGTAAAGAGTGAAAACAATGATATGGCTCTTTGATCTATTGCAGGGTGAGCGGATCTATATAATGGATGGATATCATTTCATGTGTGTGGCCCTGCTCCAGAATATGCAAGAAATGCTGAACTTGCAAATAGTGGAATTGATCTTTAGGAGGTCAGCTATATTTTCCCTGCATTCTGATGAATGATGCCAGCTGCCCCTTTTCCATTAATTTTGCTATACAATGTATCCCTGAACTGTCCCATTCTGAAAACCTGACATCCCTTAAATAGGGAAGACAAAAGGGTTATTATAAAAAAAAATGAGTAAGCACTGAAAGGTCTCCAGGGGCATCTCCAAACTGTCTCATGTCCTTGAATGCTGTACTTGCCATGCCACTTCACATGTGTTTCTCAGGCTCACTGTTCTATCTTGTTTAACTCATGCACATTAGGGATTTAAGAGAAACTCCTTCTACCCTGATCCTCTTCCTCCTCCTTCAAGTCATACTAGAAATTCAAAAAAGGGCTCTGAAGCCAACTGTGAAAATGTATACATTGACATGCCCTAGAACAAAGAGGCAGCTTAGGGAGGATTATGACACCTATGTCTGTTGGCTGCTGTAGAATGTTCAGCCACATCCTGGTCCACTTGTGTGCTTAAATGAAATGAGATAGTGGCTTATTAAGCTGAACTGGATCTGTTTCTGGATATTCATAAATAGCACCTGCATATATTATAGAACTCTCGGGAGTACATTTTTTTGATAAATGTATATGATCCAGTCATAAAAATGGTAGAGTATTTTGTCTTGCAGGACTTGTGAAAATATTCTAGATAGTAAAGAATAGTACATCTCGTATGCCTGAGATAGATCTTTCACATGGTGGATAATGTCAAGAAACTTTGCTTAAAATAGAAAAAGAGATGAAGTTTCAGAACTTTGAGTAGCATGATATGAAGGCACACTTCACATAATTTTCTGTGAAGCAAAGTTGGCACTTCACTGGGCAAAGGTTTCATAAAGTGGCACTTCACTGACAAAGGGCCAAATATGCATAGTGCTGTGTCAGTGAAATGTCACATCACATGCATAAACTATCCCTCACCCTTGAAGCCCTATTGCAGTAGTTATTACTCTAGTAATCAATTTTATTATTCTAGTAGTCAATTTTAGCCACTCAGTAAAGTCACATATCTTCCTCCCACCCTCCTGACAACGTAAATCCCCCCTTCTCCCCAGCACCCTTAACCCAGTGTAAGCAAGTGTACCCCTATTCCCCCACCCTTGAGGCACCCAGTCCTATCTACCTTTAAGAAGCTTGGCAGAGAACACCAGGAGGAAGGAGTGCTGTGTGACTGGACTTCTCTTTTTTTTTTATTCTCATGTTTATTCCTCCTCTCCGCCCTTCAGCTCTGGTCTCCTCGGGAGACACCAAGGAGTCATCCCTCTGTGGTCCACCCTGCCTGGACAATCCTCCGTCATCCATGTAGCCTTGGTTTACCCCCCCAGGTGGGGATGAGGTGGGCCCCTAACACCCCGAGCAGTCAGTAGCATCGGTCGGGAGGGTGCCAGGCGGGTGGCCGCATATCGAGGACAAGCTCCAGTGCTCCATCTCAGCTGGAGCTGAAGGGTGTTTTCCCCCTGTTTCTTGGGGAGTGGCTGGTGCTCTGAGGTCAAGGCATGTTACCAACATCTGCCACTCCCCCTCTCCTTCTCTGCGTTGTCAGCGCTTGCTGCATCTCCAGCCTCTACCAGATGGCAACCGAGCACCGACTCAGGACCCCTGTCCCTCCCAGGAGAGGAGAGCTGTCCTCTGGACGCTCAATCCTCTCCCTCCCCTGCTGACCCCAAGCAACGCAGGCTCATTCCCAAACTCGGGTTGCTGGCGTGGTGCGAAGTGTGGCATCCAGCACCTCAACCCTCAGCACCACCGGGCCGGCCTGACTGGAGTTCTCTAATGGGACTATATTGCCCTCTTTCCCTCCCCTCCACCCTCCCACCTAAAGCTAGTTTTACTTTTATAGGCACAGGATTTGACTGATGACAGGAACTTCCTATTTGGGAGCAGGAAGTGAGTGATCACACAGCCACCAAAGACTCACCATCCTAGAAGGGCAAGAGTAGCTCTCCACCCCCCCAGCTGCTGGAGGTCTGCCTCTGAGCAAGTAAGTGGTCTACTGAGAAATATAGGATCGTCTTGTCTCAGAACAGGACGATCAGGAGCTTAAAGGGCACAGAGGCAGTAAGGAAGTAGGGAGAGAAGAAAAAAACAAACAAACAGAGGAAAAGAGTAAAAATTCCAAACAACAGTGAAGGGACCAGAAGTAAGACATGATTGGAGTGGTGCAGTGCAGTGGCTGTGGAGCAACAGTCTTCCAGGAAACGTTCTGTAGGATGCGGTGCTGTCCCATTTGCAGGCACCTCGCTGGGCTGAGGGAGGAGGTTGCTCATCTCCAGGCTGAGTTGGCCAGGATTTGTGGGACCTCCTTTTCCATCCAGGCACCATCAGGGCCACTGCTGTTGCCTCAGAGGTTGCCAAGAAAGAGGAGTGGTTGGACCACAGTGGGCTCGGGGAGGGTGAGGGTGGTGGAACAGAGGCACATCCCTCCAGTTGTACCTCTCCACAATTTCTATGCCATTCTGACAAAGTGTGATTCCTCTATGGAGGCACCCACAGTGGAAACCAAGGAGGATGCTGGGAACCTCCACAAGGGAGACCCACAGGAGGGTGGCATGGGACCCCAAAGGGTTAGGAAACAACTCCAGGTGGGGAACTCCATTGTTAGGAAGGTAGAACTGGGGGGGGGAGGAGGGAGGGAGGTAAGGTGCTTGCCTGGCGCCATGGCATGGAGGGACAGGGAGTGAATCCTCAGGATCGTCGGAGTGGCTGCACCAGGGAGGGAGCTGGAAGTCATTGTCCACCTAGGGACAAATGACCTGGCTAAGAAAGAGATCAGAGCAATGCAGGAAGAGTTTGTGGAGTTGGGGAGTGGCCTTAGACAAGTAGCACATACGGTAACCTTCTTGGAGGTGCTGCCTGTCTATTGCGTAGGTGAGGCTAGGGTGCTCCACACCATGGGATTCAATCAGTGGTTGAAAAACTGGTGTAGAGCTCAGTGATTTGGCTTCATTGGGGACTGGGGGTCCACCTGGATTGATGCAGGCCTATACTGGCATGATGGGCTGCATCTGTCCAGGAGGGAAACCAGGATCCTAAGTGATAGGTTTAAATGCTTCATTGGCAAGCATTTAAACTAGTCAAGAGAGGAAGCACTAGAAAGGAATAGAGAAATCCAGCCCCCCCAAAAAAAGTCAGGGTAGTACTGGGGAGGAAGGGGAGAGGGAGGGAGGTAAGGTGTTTGCCTAGTACCATGGCTTGGAGGGACAGGGAGCGAATCCTCAGGACAGGGAAAAGCCTGTGGATGTATTATTCTTGGACTTCAGCAAGGTGTTTGTCTCTGTCCCTCACAATGGTCTGGTGGAGAACCTGATGAGGTTGGGAGTAGGCCCTTTGATGGTCAGATGGATTGAAAACTGACTAGCTGGATGCCCTCAGAGAGTAATGGTCGGTGGGGAGCTCTCAAACCCTAGAGAGGTTGGTAGTGGGGTACCGCAGGGCTCGGTCCTGGGTCCAGTCCTGTTTAATGCATACATATCGGACATCAGGGAGGTTATAGCATGTGAAATGAGTCTCTTCACTGACGACTCCAAGATGGGAGCAATAGTTAAGGGGGAAGATGGGAGGTTGGCCCTGCAAGGGGACCTGGACACCCTGGAAAGGTGGGCTCACACCTGGAAATTAAATTTTAATATCACCAAGTGCAAGGTGTTACATCTTGGGTGGGGAAACCCTAAACACAGGTACACCCTGGGAGTGGAGGAGCTGGAGGCCTCAATAGGGGGAAAAAGACCTAGGGGTCACTGTGGATGCATGTATGAGTAACTCTGAGCAGTGCAGGAGAGCGGCTAGCAAAGCAAACAGGATGTTGTGGTGCATTGTAGGGGGGATCACCTCTAGGAGCAGGGAAATGATTCTGCCACTGTACAATGGACTGGTTAGACCACACCTTAAGTACTGTGTACAGTACTGGAGACCACACTTGAAGAGGGACATACAGCTCCTGGAGAGGGTACAGAGGATGGCAACTAAGATGATATGAGGACTAGGGGATTTGATGTATGAGGACAGACTTGAGGAGCTCTGCCTGTTTTCATTGGAGGAAAGAAGAGATGGGGGGACATGATTGAGGTCTTCAAGTACCTCAAGGGAATAAATAGAGTAAACACGGAGGGGATCTTTAGAATAAAGCAGGGAGGTATCACCAGAGGGCATGGTTTGAAGTTGGAAGGTGGAAGGGTGAGGGGAGAAGAGGAGGAGGTTTTTCACTGAGAGGGTGGTGGATCCTTGGAATATGCTGCCTGGTGAACTGGTTCAGAGATCCACAGTGGAGGGCTTCAAGAGAGGGTGGGACAGACACAGAAAGCAGATGTATCAGATGATGGCCTGGCCCTGGGGGGGTGGGGATGGATGATAGGGTTTTCTGGAACACAAGGGGAGAAGGCCTCAGTACCCAACTAGGGATCTGAGGTTCAAGCAGACTCAATAGACCGTAAGACCTAATCTGCTGGCAATTAGTATGTTACTATGTTAGTAAGTGAGGTAAACACCAAGATAGAGATGTCAATAGGGAGAAGGGCAGGGGTAAATGGAGAAAGTGAAAAAGGCAATAAGGACAGGGATGGGGCAAAAAGGAGTATGGCCATCAGGAAATGGAGGGTAGTGAGTACCAATGCCTGCAGTATGGGCAACAAGCTCCCTGAACTGGTGGCCTTGATGGAAGAGGGATGCCTGGATATTGTAGCAGTCACAGAAACATGGTACACAGAGAACCATGACTGGGATGTTAACATACCAGGGTACATAACCTACAGGAGAGACAGGGAGGGAAAAAGAGGGGGAGGAGTAGCTCTCTATGTAAAGGAAGGATAAAAGCAACTGAACAAAAGAGGTAAACAGGGAGGAGAGGAGGCACTGTGGGTCACCTTAGAGACTGGAAATGGCACCACAATCCACACAGGGTTGTACACAGACCCCATTTCAGGAGGAAATGGACAAGGATATGATAGAAGGCATTCTTAGGATGGCAGAGAAAGGGGAGATACTGTTGATGGGAGACCTGAATATGCCAGATGTTAACTGGAGCACATATGCTGCAGCCACATCCAAGACCAGGGCCATTCTCGATGCCCTACAGGTGGCATGCCTCAGACAGCTAGTTTCAGAACCCACTCATGAGGGAGTAATCTTAGACCTCGTACTCTCAAATGGGGACAGTGAGAGGATCTCAGATCTAGAAGTGGGTTGTCATCTGGGAACAAGTGACCATCAAACATTGTAGTTCATGATAAGCTCACCTACAGAATCAAGTCATACAAAAGTGAGGGTACTGGACTTCAGGAGGGATGACTTTGGCAAGATGGGAGAGTACCTTAGAAAAGCACTAGCAAACAGGCTAGAAGGAGGGATGGAGCAGCAATGTGGGAAACATCAAAACTGCCATCACAGAGGCAACAGGCCTTTGTGTGAAGCAAATAAACAAATCAAAATGAAAGAAAAAGCCACTATGGTTCTCAAAAGAGGTGGCTGGGAAAGTCAAGGAGAAAAAGATAGCATTCAGGAACTATAAGGAAACACAGAAAGAGCAGGACAGAGAGCTGTACCAGTTAAGGCAGAAGGAAGCAGGGAGGGAAGTCAGAGTAGCAAAGGCCCAAACTGAGGAAAAGATAGTCAACTCGGTTAAGAAGGGGGATAAAACCTTTTATAGGTGCATCAGGGAGTGTAGAAAGACAAAGGGAGGGATAGTGAGACAGAATAGAATGGACGGTGGGTGGGCAGAAAGGGACAGTGAAGAAGCAGGGATACTGAATGAATATTTCTGCTCAGTATTCACAAAAGAGGAGGAGGGGGAGGTGCCTAATCCAATTAACAGAAGCACTCTTGATAGAGGGGTTGATCCCAGTCCTTTCACAGAAGAAAGGGTTCTGAAAGAACTCCTAAAACTGAAGGTGGACAAAGCAATGGGGCCTGATGGAATTCAACCCAGAATTCTAAAAGAATTAAGGGGAGAACTAGTGAAACAACTGACTACCCTTTTTAACAAATCATGGGAGGATGGTGTGATACCTGAGGACTGGAGGAAGGTGGATGTGATTCTCCGTCACAAAAGTGGGACCAAGACAGAGGCAGGAAACTACACACCTATCAGTTTGACCTCTGTGGTAGGGAAAGTGATGGAATCACTTCTGAAGGAAAGAATTGTTGAGTACCTAGAGGCCAGTGGGGCACAGGACCCAAGGCAGCATGAGTTCACAGTGGAAAGGTCATGTCAGATGAATTTAATTGATTTCTTTGACTGGGTGACCAGAGTAGTATACCAGGGAGGGATTGTGGACATGGCCTACCTAGACTTTAGTAAGGCATTTGACACAGTCCCACATAAAAGATTAATTGTCAAATTAACCAGCCTGGGAGTGGGTCCCAGGGTGGTAGCCTGGGTAAAACATTGGCTGGATAACAGGACACAGAAGGTAATTGTAAATGGAGTCCACTCTGAAGAAAGAGGGGTTATTAGTGGGGTAACACAAGGTTCAGTACTAAGTGACATTGCAGAGGGACTAGAAGGAAAAGTATGCCTCTTTGCAAATGACACAAAGATCTGCAACAGGGCTGATACACAAGGAGGCATGGAAAGGATGAGAAGGGACTTGGCAAGGTTGGAGGAATGGTCAGAAGTGTGGCAGCTTGGATTCAATGCAAAGAAGTGCAAAATAATGCACCTGGGAAAAAAAAGCCCAGGGGAAGATTACACAATGGGGGTGTTTGGGGTAGTAACAACAACAAAAATGGAAAGGGACCTGGTAGTAATAATATCAGATGACCTTAAGGTTAGCAAGCAATATGAGAAGGCAGTAGGGAGGGCTGGGGGGTATACTGGGATGTATAGGGAGAGGCATCACCAGCAGGAAACAGGAAGTTGTTATCCCTCTATATAGACAGCTGGTGAGACCCCATCTGGAGTACTGCATCCAGTTCTGGAGACCCCATCTCCGCAAGGACATAGACAGGATAGAGGCAGTCAAGAGGAGGGCACCTAAAATGGGGCAGGGTCTGCAAGAGAAGCCATACAAGGAGAGACTAAAGGAACTTAATGTGTATACCCTTGAGGAAAGGAGGGAGAGGGGGGACATGACAGAAACTTTCAAGTACCTCAGTGGAATCAACAAAGTCCAAGAGGGTAGCATCTTTCAGAAAAAGAGATGTGCAAGAACAAGGGGACACAATTTAAAGATGGGGGTGCGGTTCAAGGGCAATGTGAGGAAGTATTTTTTTTTCAAAGAGAGGGTGGTAGATGCATGTAACAGCCTTCCTGAGGACGCTGTGGGGTCTAAAACTGGGAGAATTCAAGAATACATGGGACAGACATAAGGCAATTCTTGTTGGGGGTAAGAAGAAATAGGCTGTTGGTTAACTAGGATCTGTAGATTATTCTGTAGGTAGGGAAATGGGCAGATTGGGTGGCCCAAGTGGTCCTTATCTGCCATCAAAGTCTGTGTTTCTGTGTTTCTATGTTTTCTTCCCCTCATGCTGCCATGAAAGTAGAAGAAATGAAGCAACAAATGTCAAGCATAGTGCAACTGCAACAGAGATCCTCTAATCACTTCTGCTTGCTGCAGTCTCAATAAATGAAAGTGTCATGCTCCCAGTAATCATATTGCGCGTACAAGCTTTTTTTTTCATTGAAACAGTAGCCAGCCAATGTGGTATGAGGGTTTGTGTGCCAGGTGCCATATGCTGAACTTTTGTTGTATCCTTTCTTTTCCTTTCAAGGGTGGAATAGAGGGGGGGAAAGAAGGGTGGTACTGGATCCTTCAAAAGTCAGGGGATGGGGGTTTACTTGTTTGAACTAAGTCAGAGCTGAGGAGAGGCTGGGATCAGTATTGTTCCAAGGGTGAGGGAGAAAGTGTGTGATTTTACTGAGTGAAACAGAGTGCTAAACTACTACTAAACATTTAACTCTGCCATGTTTGAGGGGAAAGAGAGTGGGATTGGGTGTTGCAAGGATAGGGGGATGGGGGGCTTCTTAGGTGCTGGGGAGGAGGGTGGTTAGGGTGCTACATGGGTGGGGAAGTTGGTAGTGGATCAGAAAACTACTTAATGTTTTACAGTGTGTGAAGTGGCTTACTTGTCCCAACTTCACTGGTGCAGCATTCTCTGGTTTGGCCAACTGAAAAGGGAAAAAGATCTTATAAAGGGCATGACCATAAAGGAACAGAGCGGGAGATGCTCATATTTTGTAAAATTAATTTTATACCCAGATAGATGTGAGAAATTCTCTATAAGCTCATCAGTTTCCAGCGTGTGTCATCTGCAGCCTGCTGAAATTGACTGTGTGTCATGTATTTTTACATCTACCCACCCAGCTAAACTGCCAGCCCGTTGTTCTCTACAACAGTAACTCCTCATGGCATGTTGGTCTGCTACTCTGAGGGACCCTATTAGTTGAGCGGTGTCTTTCTTTTTTATCAAAAGGTAGTTTAAAGTTTTAAAAAAGTTCTGAAAATATGCCCCATAGGCTGGTATGGGGCGCACCCCGCACTCTCCCTGGTACCACATCACAAAACGGGGGAGCACGGGGGCAGAGCAGGCAGTCCAAAAAGTGGGAAGAGATTGGCTAGCTCATGGTTTGGAAAAATTATGATCCCTTCCCAAACTTTAATCAATGAGTACACAATTTTTATTTTTACGCAGCGGGGCTATCGCCGCCCCAGGGTAGCAGGCTATGAAACCCAAAGTGTAACACCACACATTTTCTTTAAAGTACCTGCTGTAGGTCTTTACCATTATGCACCTGGTTTTAAGAAGGTAAAACATGGCTCTGTATTATATAATAGGAGTAGGAAGCTGTTTCTGCCTTTTTTAAGGAAGTTTATTTTATTGATGTTGCTTTCCTTAGGTAATATACACTCAAACCCTGGACCTATTGTCAAACATAATCACTTTCACCTGCAAGAATTTAGTGAATGGACTGGTCTGGGACTTGTGCATCTAAATGTAAGAAGTTTGCTGCCAAAAATTGATTATATCTGCAGGTGGGTGCACAACTCCAATCCTGATTAGTGGTGGGCGAAGTGGCCAAAATTCGCTCCACAAAGTGATTTGCAGAGTAATGTGGAATCCGCAAAGTAATCAGTAGTGCGAAATGGAGTACTTCACATCATAATGAGGAATGCGAAGTCCATTGAAACCAATGACTTTGCATTATTCCAACTTCCCCAAACCACTTCTCCATCAATTTTAAAGGGAACTACTTCGCATCACTTTGCCTTGTAATTGAGCTCCAAGGCAAATTCTGCAGTGATTCATGGGATTGCAGGTCACATGGGCTCTAGATTGTTCTGCACAGCCTCAGTTCTGAGTGGTGTGTGTGTGTGTGTGTGTGTGTGTAGTGGTACCTGGAGACTGTTTGCTCTCAGAGCTCTGCGATTCAAAAACTTCTAAAAGCTGTTAAAAAAGCCTTTCTGGGTCTTTTTTTTTTTGGCTCAGAATTTAGTACATCAATTGTAGGAAACCCTCCTGCGCTCCTATCATTGAGTGTTTATTGTTTCTGTGTGGATTCTGAATGCTAATTGAGAACATTCAATCTGTGTTCTGACAGACACTTGAAGTGTGCTTTGGGGGAAGGGTGTATCTGTGGTGTAGGTAGATTAACTGGGAGAAAAAGGCAGTCTTTCTGTTTTGGTTATGTTTTTCTTGTATAACTGTGTTAATGTACACACAGTAATATTTTTAGTAATTCTTGACCTTTTTTGCTGATTGTTGTGGTGCAGAAGTGTATAATTTCAGTTTGTTTAAAACATTCGGTTATATTACTAAAGGTTTTCAATTTGCTTTGCATTACTTGTAGTGTGTGTGTGTGAGTGGTGTGCGATGCGTGCCATCAAATCAGACACCTTTTATTGTGCCACATAGTAATTGCAGCAGTGTTAACCTGCTATCCACTACACCTGCACGAATTTTTTGTACTGCTGTGTGGTATCTTTACTGGTAGTGGACTGTTACTGCCATGCACTACTCCCTAACCAGAAAAAGGTATTCTTTTCCAGATTTGGATTTGTGACTTGTGAGCACTGGTTAGGTGTTGTGCCTTTGCGTCTGCATCTCTTGAGTGTGCAGCACAATCTTAATCTGTCTGTGAATTTGCAATGCACCATTAATTCTGAGAGACTTCGCATTTCTTGTTACGCTCTCATTTCACTTTATCAGCAATGGGGAATTTTCTGGACAAAAGACAGTAGCATTTTGGGGATGCAAATTAATTCTGGTGACTGTGTGTGACCACTATGCGTATGACTGAGTGCGCCCTTAATTCTGGGAGACTTTGCATTTCTTGTTACACTCTCATTTCACTTCATCAGCACTGGGGAATTTTCTGGGCGCAAGACAGTAGCATTTTGGGGATGCACATTAATTCTGGTGACTGTGTGTGACCACTGCACACATGACTGAGTGCACCATTAATTCTGGGAGACTTTGCATTTCGTGTTGTGCTCTCATTTCACTTCATCAGCACTAGGGAATTTTCTAGACACAAGACAGTAGCATTTTGGGGATGCACATTAATTCTGGTGACTGTGTGTGACCATTGCACACATGACTGAGTGTGCCATTAATTCTAGGAAACTTTGCATTTCTTGTTTTGCTCTCATTTCACTTCGTCAGCACTGAGGAGTTTTCTGGACACAAGACAGTAGCATTTTGGGGATGCACATTAATTCTGGTGACTGTGTGTGTGGGGGGCTGTCGATATTGTTGTCACTTCACCTTACTTCGTGTTAAGGCGAAAAGACAATGCTAAGTAATAATTACAAGGTGAAGTGAACCTTTCATATTGGCCACTCTGCGAAGTGCGCACTTCACTGGGGAATTTTAAATTCACTGCATCTTTAATCCCGATGTAGTTGCATTATCTGAAACTTGGCTGAGCAGTAAAGTTAAAGATGCTGACGTGTGTACTGATGGATATAATTTATACATACAGGATTGATCTACTAAATGTGTTGGAGTAATGATTTATTTAAATAATTCCATGGTGGGTACTGTGCAATTAACTAAATATATTCCCAAAAAGTTGGAGTTACTAGTTGTCCCATGACCCCCCCTCCCAGAAATAACTCATGCCACACCTGCTAGGTTGGCTGCTCGCTGGCAATCAATTATTTTGGCACATATTATAATATTTACATCCCATATTTCTTAGATCACAATAATAACAATACAATAGACATATCAGTCCATTTCTTCCATCATAAACCATCTTTCTTTCTTGATCCTCTTCCTCTTTTCGAGCTGTGCTTTGGGATCTGGACACTCAGATCTGGCCACCCTTTCCATTACCAGAACCAGGTACCAAAACACTTAGCCAGACTCTCCCCCTCTAGGTCCGGAGACAGTGATCCAACCCCCTAGCTCTATACCCCTCCCCCCTCCCCCAGTTACTCCCATGCCTGGGTTCCTTTGTCCCCAGCCTGTGGTGCCTACCCCTCCCCTCTTCCTGCCCCATCCCCCACTCCCCTTTTCCACTGACCCATCTCCAGCTTGTGAAAGAAGATGGGGCTCCCCCTTGTGGGCTAGTATTGCAGGCCCCTCTTAGCAATCTCCCCCACTAGGTCCCCAAAAGTTGGCAAGAAAAGGCACATACCAAATTCTGACAAGTGTACCCCATCTGACCTGTATAAATCAGCCTGCTCAAATGAAATATCTCTGTGCTGTATGTGTACCCCAACCATCTCTATCACTGCCCTTGCCACTTTCCTATTCAGGCACTTCCTTGCTTTTTCCACCACCTTGACCCCTTAGTGCCCCTCCACACCCGCCGGGTTTGTACTCTTGAACTTTCTGATAACTCCCCCAGCCACCAGCTCTTTACCTTCTCTAGATCAGCCATTATGTCCCACACCAGTGACCCCCATGGCAGCCCCCCTAAATCATTGACCCCAAGATGAATAATTATGCAGTTGGGCCTGCCCCACCACACCTGTAGCTCATCCAACAATGGCAGCAGCTGGGCCCACCTCATACCCCTGATGCCTTTCCACTGCACTCTCGTGTGCTCCATGTCTGGGAGAAACTGCATCCCTCTGCTCATAGTGGCTGCAAACCTCTCTATCCTGTAGATGAATGAGTGCCCCGCAATCCATAACGGTCATTTGGAGCCTGCCACGGAAAAGAAAATAGAATGAGTTATTAACATCAACACCTACCATACCTCTTATAACAATTGGACTGCTATCACCCCACCTGCTTCACTTCTGCTATCAGCTCCCCTTTCATTGATGCCTCGGATGCTGCACCTATCCAAAAAGAGTGCTGGGTGAACTCACTTGGGTCCTCACCTACAAATGCCAGGGCCTTTTTAAGGACTGCCTGACCTGAAAGTCAGTCACCAGGAACCCGTCTCCATGCCAGAAACATGCCCTTCCCCAGTTGCTCCCTTAGACTTACTATACACCTCCATGGCTGAAACTGCGCACACCCCACCCAACTGGTGCCTAGACAGCATCACCGAGGTCACTTTACCCCTCTGGTCCATCTTGAACCTGGGTAGCTGAATGACCACTGTGTCCTTACCCCACTCAACATTCTCATATTGCGGTGCCTGTGTGGCTGCTGCCTTCCTCAGGGCCACTACCTCCCCTATCCTAAAGGCACCCCTGGCCATGACTGCAGAAATAGCTCTGAACAAACAGGCCCCCTTCACCGAGGTACAAACATGTTGCACTGTCCCCATCACCTTCTCAAGTAATGATAATGTTATGGGCCTCCTCCTATCTCTCCTCGTGCCCTGTCCCCTCTGCCACCCCGTGACCATTTGCCTGACCGCCCTCTCCCTGATAATGTCCAGCCAAACCCTATCCTGACACATCCAGCCTATACCTGCCAATTGAACCACCATGGTGGTGTCAGCCACCCCCTCCTCCCACCTTTCCACCACACATTGCATCATCTGCTCCTCCTGGGCCAGCTCTGCTGTATCCCAACCTTGTTTAGCTCAGAATTCCTGGAAACCTCCCCATGTCCCTTTGTAAGCCTTCAGGGTGTTGACCGACCAGGAACTTCTATACAATGCTCTGGCCCTCTCCCCTCCAATCTCCCAAAGCCAGCCCAGGACCCTGGTCCTGTATGATGCTGCCTGTAGTGCCAGCTCCCAGAACTTCTCCAGCTGAAAATGGGAAAGACTGTCAGCCACTTCATTTTTGAGCCCCTCAATATGCTGCACTTTGAATGATAAGTTCAGCTGCATTCCCAACAGCACCATGTGTCACAGAATTCTGCCAACTGATTCAGTTCTACCACTTTGCCTGTTCACCACTTCAACTACTCCTTTTTTTCACACCAGAACAGGATTATTTTTCCCCCTCATCCTGTCCACCCACACCTCCAGCACTACCCAGATGGGAAAAATGTCAAGAAAGGTAATGTCCTTGAGCAGTCCCCATTCCTTCCATTGTGTCAGCCAAGTTTCTGACATCCACTCTCCTCTGAAATATGCTCCCATCCATGAAGCTCCAGAGGCATCTATGTACAGCTCCAGGTCCGTATTGTATACCCACTCTTCTTGCCAAAACATTACCCCATTGTATACCCCAGGAAATCCTCCCATATCTAGAGATCCTTCAGGACCCCTTTGTTGATGTCCACCCAATGGTGGGGTTGTTTAGCCCTCCCAGTGGCCCTCCCCTAACCTAGTAAATGCCCTGCCCAGGCTTATGGCCTTGCAGGTGAAATTAAGGTGCCCCAGCAGTTGTTGTACTTGTACAAGTGGAGCTCTCCTCCTCCCCCCTGCCACCTGGTCAATAGCCCCTTGAGTCGAGATACTTTGTCCTCCGGGAAACGGAAGCATTCCTGTTCCATGTCCACTTCTGGGCCAGACCCTCCATTTTTCCCTCCCGCCAAAGTGATCTCTATGTGCCCACACAAGTCCTTGAAATCTCTCAGCATCGCTTGTGTCTCTGACCTGTTGGCCCCGATAATCAGGAAATCATCCAGGTAATGAATCACCCTCCTGTAGCCATATCGAGACCCAGATACCCACTGCACCCAAGTGCTGAATGCCTCAAATGCTAAGCAAGCCACTGAGCAACCCATTGTCATGGCCTTATCAAAATACAGGCCACCTTTGAATTGGAAGTCAAACAGGTCCCAATCCTCCTGTCTGACTGGCAACAGGCAGAAAGTTGGCTCTATGTCCATCTTCACTAGCCTTGACCCCCCACACAGCCTTGATCAGCATCACTGCCTGATCCAGTGAGGCATACAAGACTGCATTTAAGTGCTCCAGGATCCCCTTGTTCACTGAACCCAGATCTGGGTAGGAAAGGTGGTGCATCAGCCTGAATTCACCCACCTGTTTCTTGAGCACCACTCCCAGTGGCAACACCTGGAAGTTAGGGCATAGTGGCTCCTGTAAGGACCCTTCCACCCTTCCTGCCCATATCTCCTTTTGAATCTTTGCCCAGACAATGTCCTCCTTCCCTTTTACGGAACCCAAGTTCTTTGCCATCATCCCTACCCACCCCCCTGTGAAATCCAATGGGAAACCCCTCCGGAAACCCTCCCTCAGCATTTTGGACCCCCGTGTGTTGGGGTAACCTTGAGTCCAAGCCTCCACCACCCTGAGGACAATGGGTGTGCGAGCTATAGCGCATCCTCACTGCCTGATGCCTGTCTTTTCTTCAATTCCATCTATAGTTGGAATTATACCCCCCCGCATCCCCTGGCCCCTGCCTGTTCCCTCCACCCCCCGGAAGGGCTGATCCTGGTGTTGCCCTCTGGAGTGTCTGGCCTTGTCCCCTTCCTGCCTGCAGCTTGTTGCTGGGTGTGACCCTGCACACAGTGAGCAGGCGTGCCTGAACTTAAAACTGAGCCATGTACATGACACCCTGTTAAAAGTTCAGCACATCTTTGTGCCTGGGGCCTGAGCGACCCTTTTCACCTGGTCTCCTGCTGGCCCACCCGAAGTCCCAGAAAGGGGTCTCACTCACAGCTCCAAGTGGGTGCAGTCTCACCTCAAATCCCCCTTTGTGGCCATTCATTTCCAAAATGTCTTATCATATTTTAACCATTCGTACCCCAGCTTTGCCTTGTACAAGTCCCTAATGATCACTGTATAAGTCAAAAGTGGGATGGCCAGTTCTGGCTGTTTCTCCAGTACCAATGCGCTGTAAATCAGAAAACCTGCCTGCAATGTATCAATGCTCTTGCCCTTATACTTCGCCTCTTCCACGTTGTGCCCAACCACCGCCAGTGTTACCGCCATCTCTGACTTACCAACCGACTCCTTTTGTTCATATTTCTTGCCTGTGTCCTCATCCACCAGGTCAAAGATATCCACATATTCCCCTTTCCATATTTTCTCCTTCAAAGAGGATGGTACGTAGTCCCCAGTGTAAAACCCGGTGGCCCATCATAAAGCTTCCTAGTCCCCCCTTTCTGATTGGCCCCACTAGCCCCACCTTTGCCCTCTTAATTTATGGCTTGTAATGCCCATTCCATCTTTTTTACCCCATTCTCCCCCATGTCCCTGAGCAAACCCTCCAAATATTCCTTTAGGTCCCCTTCATTAGTTACAGCCACATCATCCTTACCACCATCTGGGCTCGGCCACACCTTTGCCAGTGCTGGTGCTGGGTCTGGTACTGGTGCTGGGGCAGGAGAAGTGCCAGATCCTGCTTGCCTGGGTCTCTTCCCAGGTTTCCCACCACCTGCCCACTAGTTCGTCTCCTTCCTTTTCCTCTGTACCTCCTCTTCTGCCTCTGTCTCTGCTTGGCCACCTCAACCAGCTCTGTACATCTGGCTCATCAACTTGGCCACCTTCTCCATCATTTTGGCACTGTAAACTGGTGTCCTCTTAGGTGTCTTCCTCTCTGTCTTGATACTAAATGGTGTAAAGGCAAACAGTGAATGCAAGTTGAGGCCTCTCCCCCAAGCCTTCATCAACCATGCCATGCACTCCATTTCTGCCTCCAGAAGACAAGGCCCTGTCATCCAGTGTCCAAAGCGCCCAGTGCACCCCACAGTGACCATCATAGGCGCTCCTTTTTCATTCACCTCCCCTGTGGTGGGGGAGCACTACAAAGAGGCACCCAAATAAACCCCTGTCCCCACATTCCCTTATCCCAGGGGTATCCAGGCAGAAGTTGTTGTATATGGGAACCCCAGTCTCCCGCTTACCCTCTATGCCCAGGTAGTCCCATGGCATCCTGCTCCACAGAGGAGTATTATAGCGAGGCACACCAAAACTGCACCATGTCCTTCTCTGGTTAATGCTTTTTCATGCTGTCCCCCCAACGAACCTCTCTGCCCTCCCATCACAGAGTTGCTGGAATGCAGAAGCCAAAATTAGATAAATTAGGAGGGGGGTCTCCTGCCCCGATAGTTTGCTCCAAAATCCCATGCTACCCATCTTGGTATATCTGTGCATATGTTCAATTATGTTCTATACTCAATACCTTTCTTTGTTCTTTGGAATGCTCCATGATCCCCTTTTTTTCTGATGCCTGGGATGGCCAAGTACTTCTCCTGGATACCTTTCCATTGGGCTGTGGTACAGCCTGTGGCCCTATTGCATGTTCCTGGACCTCTCAGTCCCCAGCAGGCCACAACCACCTCCAGCGCCATTGATTGTCTCAGCTCGTCCCACTCACAATCTTCCTCACCTTTTCTACCCCCCCTCCCTGCACCCCCCCAGGTGACAGCCCTGCAAGGCCTGCCCCAGGCCCAGCGTTGTAACTGCAATAAATTCATCAGACCCCATGTATTATTATTATTCTTTTTTTTGTAGCACATAGCCTGCTGGCAACCTGCTGCCTGTCCCTTCTTGCAAGGCCCGCGACTCCCCTCTCTGTTGCTTCTGGCCACCTCGCACCCTCCTGGCTCTGATTCCCTCAGAATTGTGAGCCAAAACCTCCCAACCCAAAATGCCCAACAACCCTGACCCTTTCCTCTCTAGTGTTACCCACATCCGGTCCCCGACTGCAGCAAGCACAGAAAACCCCTCCATCATTTGGGAACAGGCCATCTGATTCAATCTCTCCTTCCCTTCCCTTCCTGCCTGCCCCAGCCACTCCCTCTCTGAATTAGGCCTTGCTTTTAAAATGTGCTGTGAACAGAACAAGGAACCAGACACCAAACATTTAAATTCTCTTTCTTTGCCTGCCCCAGGCACTCTGACTGCGACTGCAAGACAACTACACAAAAGAAGCAAAACCCCTTGCCCCCCGCTGTCACCAGCCCACCAAGCCTAGGCCAGGACATGGCTGCTGTCAGCTGCTCCTGCCCTGGACCTCTACATTAGGCTAAACTGGCTACCCACACTAGGGCCCATTATTCACAGCCCATGTGGCCTCCAATCAAACCTGTTGGTTGCTACCAGAGACCCCAAACACGGCCCTGTGGTTCTCTCTTTACCCCACTTGTGCCCAACTTCATCCCAACTGGTTGCTCTCACTGGAGCCCATTGTGTCTTGGCCCAAGTGGTATCCCTTCTCTGGTGACCCCCCCACCATGGCTCCTCAGTCCCCATTACAAAATGTTTGCAGGTCCTCCACCAGTCCTATTCCCGACCCTCAGGGCACTCTGCCCCATAGTACCACACTTCCTCACCTAAATAGGCACTCCATCCACTTGCGGCTCCAAATGCTGCTCTCTAGCCACTCACAGCATCAACCGCCTCAGCCCAAAACTACCACCTCTTTCCTTAAAGTCCACAAACCAGCTCTCCCACTGCACCGAGCCCAAGGCCTGAAAATGAGCCCAACTCATCTTTCACAGACCACGCCGACCTCTGGCTATCCTGTCTGTTCAAGCAGGTACCCCAGAAGCACTCTAGCTCCACCAAGCGGCTTCTGTACAAGTTTACCTTTATATATATATATATATATATATATATATATACATTTTTTTTTATGGCCAAAACTAAATTTAATGAATCAGTTAGGGTTGTTCCACAGTGACAAAAGTGAGGACATTTGAATTTAGGGTTGAAACCCCCCCTGCACCCACCACACTGCCCCCCCAACTGGCATCAGGGTGTGCGTTGGGATCATTGGCCCTAACTCTCACCCCATTCCATGTGCAAACAAGCTGAGGTGGTGAAGTATAGGAGAATGGGGTGAGGGATAGGACCAATGACCCCAACGCGCACCCCAATGGTGGTTGGGGGTGGGGTGGGGGTGCAAGGGGGGCTTTCAAACCTAACATCAAATTTCCTCGCTTTTGTCGCTGTGGAACAACCCTAATGGATGCATTAAATGGAGTTTTTTGCCATGTTTTCCCTTCTTTTTAAGAATGAGGACTATAAATAGTGACTGGAATGTGGTGGTAGGAGTGCAGGCCCCGCCACCACATGATTTTTTGTCACATAGTAATGGTAAGTGCAACACAAATGCAAGCACAAATGGTTACACACATGGTGATGCAAACATAAACAGTAACGCAAACGGTAATAGAAACGCAAGTGCAAAGTGAAGCCAAAGCGAACAGTGATACAAACAGAGACTCAAACACAAGTGCATACGGAAAGGCAAACCATAACACTCATGACCATGGTACTGCAATTGTAAACACAAATGGTAATGGTAACAGCAACAATAATGCCAAAGGAAACAGAAACGCAAACGCAAGCATGTACAGAAACGCAAACTGTAACGCACGCGGTGATGGTACCGCAGTTGGAAACACAAATGGTAACGGTAACAGCAACAGTAACACCAAAGGAAACAGAAATGGAAACAAAAAAGCATGTACGGAAACACAAACCATAATGTGCATGGTCACGGTAACGCAATTGGAAACGCAAATGGTAACGGTAACAGCAATGATGATGCAAACCGAAAGACAAACGCAAATGCAAATGGAAGGGTGGCCACAAACGCAAATGGTAATGCGCATGGTGATGCAAATCAAAATGCAAACAGAAACAGTAGTGGAGATGCAAATGGTAACAGTAATGCAAATGCAGCGATGAATAAGCATAAGCGGTAACACACACGGTGCCGTATACGAGAACGCTATTGCAAACGGGTACGGAAACGCAAGTGGAAACGCTAAGTGCAACAGTAGGTGAAGCGCACACCCTGACTTTCCCCAACAGCTGCATAGAGAAACACAGTGACTACAAAGAATGTAGGCATAATAATGGGCCTCGGACCAGAAAATGAGCACTTGGAATACTAAATTGCTTATATCTCAGGAACCGTACGACGTAGAAAAAAAATGTAAATTTCATATGATTCATGACTTTTCTGGCTAGTTTTGCACTTAAGCATTTTTCTGATGAAAAGTCCGTGTCTTGCATCGTTTCCGAGATACGGGCCCTGAATTTCACGGTGGATGCCGCAATGTTAGTCTATGGGAAAAAGCGTCAACTTTGGAGAATTGTAATGTTGCATCCCTGCAATATTTTTTCACCAAACCACTAAAATGCAAAACTGTGGGATGTTGGCTTTCTTCCCTTCAAATTTCAGCCCCAAAAAACAAACCGTTCTTTTGCAGCAGGGTGGCAAACAATTCCTGTTATTTTGGCCATAGTGTTACAAAGTAATGTCGTGATTTGTGACACTTTCACAAATAAAATCACAAAAGTGTCACAAGTTCAACACTACTTTGAGACACTAGAAATTACAAAAATTTGAAAAACATATTTCTGGGGTTTTTAACCCCCAAAAAAAGACATGGCTAGCATCCTCAGGGCTTGACTAGGTGAACACAAAAAGAACTGTGTCCCAAGAGGGTTCCAAATTTAAATGCCAAGCATTTCTGTGACCAGTAGCTGAAAAAAAATGGCTGACTCATGACACTTCAGGGGTCATTTGTGACACTAAAAACTGCATTTGCGACACTGTCAAACTTTTTGTTAACTTTTCCTTGTGACTATAATGGGAAATTTGTTTTTTGAATAACTTTTGAACCATTTAATGTTTTTTCATGAAATCTTCAAAAGGCACAGCTGCATGTTCCCTGAAGTGTTTGGACCGGTCACACAAACCGTGCAACCTGTAGGTGTGAGCAAAGAATGTGCAAAAAAGCGTAAATTCGTTACGGAATGTTGCTTAATAACTCTGCAACTCTATATGTGACTGGTACAAAACTCAGCAGATCCTCCCAATATCTATGCTACCACTCTGTGCCTGCCAACTTTCAGGTAAATCTGTCATACAGTGGCAAAGTTATTAAGGTGCAAAATTTCACCATTAGGCCGCCGCCGACATAATATCTTGTCCTAAAAACCTATGCATTCTAAATCTTCTGGCAGCATAAGGGTTACCTTAAATGGGGTACTCAACCCTAACTATAGTGGCACTACCGTGCCATTATATATATATATATATACTGTATATATCTATATATATCTTAGAGGCAAAAAAATCTGTTTAATGCATTAGTTAGGGTTGTTCCACACCGGCAAAAGTGAGGAAATTCGGTATTAGGGTTGAAAGCCCCTGGCCCCCCCCACACCTCAACCGGCATCGGGGTTTATTTATTTATTTATTAGCTTTTGGTAATCAAAAGGCTAGGCAACAGACCTGCCTATTTTCAGGCACGACCCGGAGAGCACAGGACATTGGTTACAATATGCAGAAATTCACAGACACAATATAGGTGTACAGGAGCAAAACAAGATATACATTGGGTAGCACAGTAATAGTTACATAAGGGTACATTTTAGGCATAGATCATAATAAGAATGTAAAATAAAGCAATTAGGGTAACCATAAGACAGCTGAGGACAGTAAAGACATCAAGGTTCATAGCCACCTAGACAAGCATATTGCATGGGAGAACATTAGTGTAGTACTCAGGGTCAGACCCGACAGCCTGCAGTGGGACAAAGCAAATTAAGAGCATTTGCATTGGCCAGAGGCTAGGAGGTGGGTGAACAGCGAGTTTTTGAATTCTCGATGGGAGGCTGAAGTTTTCACCATAAGGGGGAGTGAGTTCCAGAATTTGGGAGCAAAATGGGCAAATGCCTGTTCACCCATTTTTGTCATGCAAGGTCTAGTGGAGAGCATGGGGACAGAGGAAGACCTGAGGGTACGGGTATGTGAGGCAGGAGTCAGGAGGTTGGCAAGATAGACAGGGCAGGGAGGTCTAGACAGGGGAGTCGATAAAGCAGCCCAGGTAGGCTGAATATCCTTAGGTGACAGCCAATTTAAAGCCAGCGTAAAGGAGACAATGATGGGTAAGACGTGTGGGCAGTTAAGGCAAATCTACAGATGTTGTTGCAGACAGTGTCCCATTTGTGGAGTGTAGCAGAGTTTGCAGCAAAGGAGGGGCAGGCATATTGGAGCTGGGGTAAGAGAATACCTCTCGCAACAGAAAGTCTAGCGGAAGTAGTGAGGGAGTGGCGCGTCATAAGCTCCACCAATTTTAGCACTGACGCATGGCACACCATATTGACATGTTGAGACAGGTCAAGTGTGGGATCAAAAGTGACCCAAGGTGCTTGAAGGACTCAGTGTTTAAGATGAGGGAGCCATCAAGGCATTGAACCGGAGCCTGTTCGCAGGGTAGACAGTTTAGTAGAGGATCCGAATAGCATAGCACAGGTTTTCTAGGTTCAGGACTTGGTGGTTGCTAGACAGCCAGGTCTGCAGGAATTGAAGTCATTAGTGAGTGGAGTTGATGGCAGCAACTGATTTTGACCCAGAGTAGAGAACAAGGTCATCTGCATACATAAGAGTGCAGCTATGCGGGACATGGTGGGAATATCATTTAGAAGAGGGAGAAGAGAAGCGGTCCAAGAGTGGATCCCTGGGGAACTCCACGGGAGATGTTTAGGGGAGGAAAGGGTCTTGTGAAATGCTACTGCCTGAGTCCGATTGTCAAGATAGCTATGGAACCAGGAGAGGGCTTGTCAGATGCTCCAATGGATTGGAGTTTCTTTAGCATGAGAGGATGGTGTACCATATCGGGAATTTGACAGGTCGATAAAGACGGCCCCAGTGAGGGCCATGGTCTATATTATTTCTGATGTCATTTGTAAGTTGTGTAAGTGCAGAGGTGGTACTGTGACCGGGCGGAAACCATGCTGGCACGGGGTTTGAAGATTAAACATGTCAAGGTGAGCAGCAAGCTGGCGGTGGACTATTTTTCAAGCAGCTTACTGAGAGTGGGCAGAAGAGATATAGGCGGTAGCTGGACATGAGTGCATGACATCGCCTTTTTTGTGTATAGGGATGGTTCTGGCAGTTTTCCAGGTGGATGGGACAGTAAGCGTATGAATCGAGAGGTTAAAACCAGGTGATAGGTCTGGTCAGCCAGGTGCATACTGCTTAAGCATGCAGGATGGATACCCTCAGGCCCTTGACCCCAGCATGCCAGAAGGGAGTTAAGTAGCTTGCGAACTTCAAGGTATGTGGTTGGAGCCAGAACGAAAGGGAGGGGTGGGAGGGGTGAGGGAGGAGAAGAGGGACAGTTAGGTTGTGGGCTAGTTAGAGTAGCTACTGGTGGAGAAGAAAAAAGGGCATTGAAGGCGTTAGCAATGGTGTCATGGTTGGTGCAGTGAACACCTTGAATGTTCATGTCAGCTGGATTCTGTTGCTTGTCGTTGCTGAGAATGTCCTTAATTTTGGACCAGTACTTGCTGGATTTGTAGAGGATGTTATTAGTAGGTTCCTATAGTAGGTGCTTTTGGCAATACAATTTGTCTTTGCAGTTGTTACGTAATGCGATGTATAGTCTTCAAAGTCTGCCGCGGAGGTGGGAGATCTTCCACCTAGACCAAAGTTTGTCCCTAGATTTGAGAAGTTGAAGCAGGGGTGTGTTAGCCACTTGGTTACTTTCCTGCCATCCCATGTGTGGTGACCAGGATGTGAAGGTTTTGAAGAGAGGGAGAACAGAGTTGAAGTATTCTGTGGCTATGTTAATGTCCTCTGTTTGGTAGAGAGGGACCAGTCAACCTGGTTAAGGTCAGTTAAGAAGTCCTCATGACTTAGGCGGAGAGATTAGGAAGGTTACAGTTTAGCAGGGAGGGAGGAATGACAGTGTTCCAGACACAGTAGGTGGGATAGTGGTCACTAATTGTGTCAGGTAGCACACCAGCTGAGGCAACATATTCCGTCCTGTTAGTAAGTATCCAGTCAAGGAGGGTGGCACAGTTGCCCCCACGTGAGACCCTTGTGGGTTCTTGTATGAGCTGGGATAGATTTGCCTTGCTAGCCAAGCAGGATAGGTTAGCTGAGTTTTTCTCGGACCAGTCAAGGTTAAAATCACCAAGGCAGATAATGTCATTCTTGCCTGTAACTGTAGGCAGAAACCCTAGGAGTTCAGTGATGCCTTGTGTGGCATTTTATGGGGGGATATAAGTACAAAAAATATGGAGTTTCTTTACACCCCCAAGAAGCAGTAGGGAGTGCAGGATTTCACAGTTTGGTAGGAGGGGGTCCTGCAGAAGGATAATGTTTAGGTGAGTTTTGAAGTAGAGGGCAAAGCCACCTCCCCTTTTAGTGCCAGGACAGTCGATACGAAGCATGCTGTACCCAGGAAAGTGGCACTGAGAGTCAGGCACTGTGGGCTTAAGCCAGGTTTCTGTGATGGCGAGGACGTCCGGGACGTTAGTATAGATCCAAGCCTGGAGGTCAGGGAGGTTGGCCATAAGGCTCCTAGCATTCAGGTGGGCGAAAGTTAGTCCATCGGTTTTAGGGAGAGTGGTGGCCGGGGGCAAGGTTGTGACAGGACGGAGATGGACCTGGGTTGATCTCAATGTCGCGGATAGTATAAGAGATAGGGTTAGTAACCATCAGCGGGGTGATGAGGCAGCCTGATAGACATGCAGGGTGGCGGCTTCAGATGAAGGTGAAGGTATCTGACTATTGGGCTAATACGCTTGCTGATGACAGCAGAGGGGTAGAGGTAGTGGAGTGGCAGTAGCAAGCATGTTGGAGTAGTAGAAGTCAAACTGAGTATAAGTATTGGCAAAGCTGTTGATGTGTTCAAGCAGTAAAGCCCAAAGAGGATAGAAAGGCAAAGTATTCCCATGAGGAGCACTAGGAGGAGGAGGGGACATTTTTGACTAGAGAAAGGAGTGAGGTAGAGAGGAAAGAGACAGCAGAGGGCTCCTTTAATATAAATCACCAAGTGAAAACAGCTACTAGAGAGCAGTAAAATGAGACAAGTGAGGTATTGGGAGCAAATTGCTCGAACCTAATCAGGCTCCCTCTAGTGGCAAAACAATATAAGGAGCTAATGGAGAAGTTGGGTGTTCGCATCAGGGTTGTTGGCCATAACTCTCACCCCATCACATGTGTCACATCACATCATCACATCATCAGTCCTAACTCGCACCCCATTCTCCTACACTGTAGCATGTCAGCTTTCTCACACATGGAATGGGGTAAGAGTTGGGCCTGATGACCCATAGCACACCCTGACATCTGTTGGTGTGTGGAGGTGGGGGGTGGGAGGTGATGGAGGGCTAACCTAACATCACATTTCTGTACTTTTGTCACTGTGCTATCAACCCTAACTGATGCATTAACAAAGTTTTTGCAATGAACATATATATATTTATTCATTGCAAAAACTACATGATCATCAGTTAAGTGTTTATTAAATGTAAAGCAGGAAATGCAATGTTGGGGTTCCCACCCCACACCACTACCACCCTCTACACGACAACAGGCATCGGTGCCATAGTCGTCAGGCCCAACCCTCACCCCGATCCATGTGTAAACAAGCTGACATGGTACAGTATAGGAGAATGGGGTGAGTTAGGCCTGATGACCCCATAGTGCATCCTGATGTCTGTTCATGGTTTTAAATAATTGATTAGCAGTTTTTTTCTTGAGACAATACTAACTGTACAGAAAGTACTTATATAGGTTTTCTAGAAGTGTTATGTTTGTTAAACACAGTGAGGCAAGTGCTATGAATTTTCACAATGTTTTAGCGCTTTTATGAGCAAAACACTAATCAATTTTTAGAGTTAAATAAAACCCTGCCTGTTGGTGTGTGGAGAGTGGGGGTGGTAGGGGTGGGAACCCTAACATCGCATTTCCCATCTTATTACGAGTTAATAAAATCCCTAACTGATGCATTAACATAGCTTTTTGCCACGCATTTCCCTTCTTTTTGGGATAGTATACTAGTATCCTTATGTTACTGTGGGAGCGCAGGGTCTTTTGGACCCTGCGTTCCAATCCCATAAATTATGTCCGTGCATAGCTTAACTTCAATGGACACAAGTAACTTGGACATGTTTAGGAAATTTGCACCAAACCATCAACGTGGGCACTTTGAGACCACCCCTCATGAACACTGGCACTGTGCACTTGTTAATCCATCCCTAAAGTTGAGTTTGCAAAGCAAATGCACCATTCAATGCCACAGGTGTGAAAACACATTCCAGGCAGGATGTGACAATTGACAGCTATACTGTTCTTGAGGAGGTGTGAAATAATGGCAATGTTGAAACTCTGGAGTGACAATATTGGTGAAAGTACGAGTGTGCGTAGAAACTGCACAACACACGCTTGTAATGTAGCTGTTTCTGGGAATTTTTACACTAAATTTTCAGCATGGGCTTTTGGGGACCCCACCTCATGAACACTGGCACTGGTGTTCCATTAATTAAAGTCCCGAAGGCATCTAATGCATCGACTCACGAAATCACCTTTTGGGACCACGAATGAGATGATAGTGATATTGTTCATGAGGTGGGGTCCCACAAATCTCATGTTGAAAATCTGGGGTCAAAATTCCACATAATGGCTGAGAGAGCAACATAAGTTATAAACCCCCTTGACAGCCATTATACAGCGCTTGCCATGTTTCTTCAGTTGCAGTTCAGCTTTGAAGAGTATAGACGTGTCCCTGTCCACAGGAGATCACAGCAGCCGACCTTGGAGGATAAGTATGGGGTAAGTGGGGGGTTGGGGAGGTGTATGTGCACAGGAAGGGTTGGGATGGGGAGGGGGATGGGGATGAGGAGAAGAAGAAGGACCGTTTTCTTTTTTCAGGAATGTAAAAAAAACAAAACAACAGACATCGGGTGATGGTTTTCTGCATTTACAGGTTAACATTCCAATATACAGCTATAGAGCACACTGGAGTTGCCTCCTAGTGTGCCACATGGATTGGGGGGGATACATGCTGTAGATGGGGGATTGGGCACCCCCATCAACATAAACAATATAACTTTTGGGCACACTGAGCCGGGGATTGTGATGTGCAGGTGGGGGACCACTAGATTACCAGGGAATTCTCCTGGCAGTAATTCGGAGTTACACTTCAAATGACTTCAGGTAACTTTGAATTGCTGCCAGGGTCACCACCACAGTACAGCATGCTTTTTGCTGGTGGTAATTAGTGCCATGCTACCGGTGGTGCAAGACACTGTAGGGTGGCGCTAATCTTTTGAATATGCCGCTGTGCCGGCATTCATGGCCACTCCCCTGACTCCCCTCTCCTGCATACATTACCTTTTAGCATTGATGCTATCACACAGTGCTGGCGCTAAAAGAGCTTTTGAATATTGCAGCCTGGCACAACTACACCTATTCCAGTGCAATGGATTTGCGCCATGGGCAAAGCTTTGAATATATGGCACCTGCTATCATATTTGCTACACTTAATGGGGAGAGTAAAGTACTGCAGAGAGAGAGAGATCACCCTGTTATGGGGGAAAGGAAGCACAGTTAAGATTGAGCTGACAAGCTATTTTGGTGATGGTTATCTTCCATTCTCTCACTCCTTCACAAACAGATTGGCACAGCAGCTTGGCCATGTAGTGTAAATTGTAAAACCAAAGTGTAAACACCTAGTATGGGAACGGTACAGGTGAACTAGACAGTTGGAGAGGTTGCAGTATGATTTACAAATGGGTATTTTCATTCCCCAGATTTGGTGAACTGGCACCATGTGCATTATAAAAAGCTGAAACAGCAAATAGTGTGGGGGCAGCAGAGATGGCTTCATCAAGGAAATTGAGCGGGCAGTCACAATGCCCACTGCCCTGGAATTGAAGTAAATGAGACAGCAGGAGGGGTAAAGGCCATTGCAGTACACTCGTGAAAGTAATGCAGCCAGTTTAACAGTCCATACTAGTTCTTCTGTTACTTGTAAGGTGGTGTTTCAAATAGCTAAACAACCACATCCTCAACAGAGGTAGAAAGGGTGATATGGACCAATTGCCTGCAAGAGTGGTTATAATAAGGAACCACACTGTGCATTATTCTGATCATCACGTAGACACAAGGAGTGTCATAAACTCTAGACTCAGTTTGAGCCAGGATATTTTTCATTAAGTGGACTGGGTTGGTGGGATTCACCGCATTAATTCTCCACAGAGCACTTGAAGTTACTGTTCACTATTGTTCTTATAAGTACAATCCACAGGTTACAATGATTTGGGAAGTTTTATTTATTTATTTATTTATTGAAATGTTCCACCAGGAAGGCATGCTGAGCAACAAGTTGCTTGTCTCCCGGTGATGAAGTTGATCAAGTGTTTGAATTGGTTTGTATGTGGTTAATTTTAGTTTTGACTCTTGCATATTAATTTATTGAGACTTGAATGGAGGTTCAAAATGGTGGGGGGGCTACAAGATTTTAGACATCAGCACAGCAAAGGTTTAAGAATAGAGAGATTGCTGATAAACCTAGAAGAGAACAACTGCAGAGTATACAAAGATGGGGTAGTACTGAAAATGTTATAGTGCAATATTACGAGGATTAACCACCCTTTTAAATACACAAAAGCGCTATCATACTGTACCTTAAGAAACACCAGATTGACAAAGAATAACTCCAAGAGATCCAATATTTGAGTAGGAGCATGCAAAGTTGGGGATCAGGTGGGGCAGGTGCCCTGTTCTTCTTTCACATCATATGTCAGAGGGGTTGCTACTTTAATTCATAGAACTACACCCCTAGAAGTACACAGTTCCACAGTAGATCTCATGGGGAGATGAATATTCTTGCAGGACATGCTACATGGCAATCCAGTGATCATCCTCAATGTCTATGCCACAAATCTATGATGATTGCAATTTCTTCCAAGACTTAGTTCTCAAACTGATCAGAACAAGAAGGAGCATAATTTGGGGAGGGGAGATTTTAATCTAACATTGGATGAGGTCATGGATAGATCCTCAATGAGGCCCTACCAGCTAACCAAGACTGCCAGAATACTAAAGGCACAGATGGGATACCTGGAGTGAAATGACATGTGAAGAGTGACTCATCCAGAGATGAAAGATCATTCCTTCTGTTCAACAGTGCACCTAACACCAGAACAGACCTTCTTTGGGACTCATCAGGAGTTTTACAGGGGGTGGTCAATTGCTAGTATCTGTTGAACATTATATCAGACCACGTACCCACTCAGATGGCAATAGAGATGCAACAGGCTGAAATCATAAATAAGAGGGTGTGACGGTTGGATCCACTAATCTTTCAGAAACAAGACTTCATAGAACAGGTAAGCAATAATACCCTCCAGGGTAGGTGGTATTGGGCAATACCGGACTGCCTAGGGGTGTAATGAGGCCCGACGCTACAGGCAGAGGGCCTTATAACCCCTGGAAGGTTCGGCATTGCCCATACCGCCCACCCTGGAGGGTATTATTGCTCTTAGAAAATGGGCTACCAGTGTGATTTTAAAAAACTCCCCCCAAAATTTCCAAAATTAAAAAAATAGAGTAACAATGAAGCTAATAATAAAGTAGTCCCTGTTTCTGTGCTGTTACATGTGCCCATCTCCCCCTCAAGCCATTCTCTTCTACTCGCCCCCTCCCCCGCACCACCACATATAGAACACGTTTCTTGTAGAGCCCCCCACCCAGTGTCTCGATAACCTTGTTGCGATACAAAAAAAAAAGAAAAATTGTTTTCTGACTTTCCTGCAAGACTGGATGATTAGAGAAAATTGATAAGTGCTGGAACGAGTCAGTGGAGAAAGAGTCAGGACCGTTAGAATGAGGTACATAGTAAGTTGTAAGCAGCAGGTACATTATTTTTTACAGTACTGTAAAATGCAGTTCACTGTTGGAGAATCAAGTGCAGCAGGACTTACGTGTGAACATGCTGAAAAATGAAAACATGGAACAAGGGAAGCGTGGGAGTGGTAATATCGGGCAGTGACACAGAAAAAGCAGTCACAGGAGTGGTAGCTGAATCGAAATGTAAGCTATGTTTGGGGAAGCTGTGAGTGGTATCGGGTGGTGACAGAAAAAGCAGTCACAAGAGTTTCAACTGAATTTGTATTGAAAACAATTTTTTTTTTGTTTTTGTCTTTGTGAGGTACTGAGTTTATGGCTTGGAGCAGTTTGACTACAGTTCTGGAGATGCGAGCGCTTGGGTTTTGAAATGCGGTGATGTGAAGCCGATCAGAGTGACAGCTTACTTTACATTTCTTAATATGTATTCTCTCTAATTTGGTGTCATTTATTAATGTAGACAGAAGTGAGCACCAGGGAGGTGGGGTGTGGGTTTATGTGGCGGGCACTAAATTGGGCAGTGGGAGGGAGAAGGATCTCTCGCTAAGTGAGAGAAAAAAATGGTGGCAATTTCAAATTTCTTAGTATGATTCTGGCCAAATATTAAGAATGGTAGGCACAGGAATACTAGAACGGGTGAAAGGGCACTTGAGCTGGGACTTTTTATTTCCAGGTCGTCTATGGAAAGTTAATGTACCCCTCTGACAGGTGTATCAGCCAATCCTTAATGTACCCCTCTGTCAGGTGTATCAACCAATCAGAGACCAGGAAGTAAAAAGCCCATTTTCTAATCAAGTGAAGAAATCAGGGAGTTATGGGAGTAGAACAAATCCTTGTTGGTCACCTAGAGGTAGCATGGGACTCCTTTAAAGCTTTTATATGTGGGGTAAAGAAGCAGAGGTGTAGGAGAATGGGGTGAGAGTTAGAACCGACAATCCTAATGCTCACCCGATGCGGTTGGGGGTGGGGGGGTCCAAGGGGGGCTTTCAACCCTAACACCGAATTTTGTCACTTTTGTCGGTGTGGAACAGCCCTAATTAATGCATTAAAAGGAGTTTTTTGCCTCTAATTTCCCTTCTTTTTGAGAATGATAACGAGAAATAGTGAATGTCATATGGCAGCGGGAGTACCGGGTCCTTCGGGCCCCATGCTCACGCCACGTGATGTCTTGTCACATAGTAACACTTTGCCCACAAACACAAATGGTAATGCACATGGTGACGCAAAACGAAACATTAAGAGAAACAGTAGTGTAGACAGAAATGTTAAAAACAATGCAAAAGGAAGCGCAAATGAAAACGCAAAGGGTAACGCACATGGTGGCGTGGGGTGAGCGTTAAGTGAAGCGGAATGGAACCCAAGCGGAAATGGTAACGGTAACAGTAATGGAAGTGCACAGGCTGGTTTTCCCAAAAAACTGCATAGAGAAAGACAGTGAGTACAAAGAATGTATGGATAATAATGGTTCTCGGAGCAGAAAATGAGGGGTTGGAATACTAAATTGCTTATATCTCAGTAACCATACGACGTAGAAAAAAAATTTAAAAGTCATATAATTCATGACTTTCCTGGCTAGTACATTTCTGATGAAAAGTCCATATCTCACACCGTTTCCGAGATACGGGCCCTGAAAGGCGCGGCAAATGCTGTAATGTTATTCTATGGAAAAAAAGAGAAGTTCGGAGTGCCATAACTTTGGCTCCCTGTAATATTTTTTCACCAACCCACAAAAAGGCACATTTGCGTGATGTTGACTGTGTTCCCTCCAAATCTCAGCCCAAAAGACCAAACCGTTATTTTGCAGCAGGGCGCCAAAGGATTCCTGTAATGCATTGGACGCCGTAATGTTATCCTATGGGAAAAAGTTTCAACTTTGAAGTGTCATAACTTTGCCGCCATGTAATATTTTTTCAACAAAATACTGAAAGGCATATCTGTGAGATGTCAGCTGCGTTCCCTCCAAATGTCAGGCCAAAACACCAAACCATTCTTTTGCAGCAGCGGGCCAAAGAATTGCTGTCATTTTCCCACAGCCTACAAAAGTACTGTCGAAGTTTGCCAAAACTTTCGCAAATTCATTTGACAGTGTTGCAAGTGCGACAGTGCTTTGCGAAAGTACTTTTTCCAGAAATTTGAAAACATATTTCTGGGGTGTTTTACCCCAAAATAAAGACATGGCTAACATCCTCAAGGTCCGACTAGGTGAATACAAAAATAATTAGGTTGCTTGAGGGTCTCAATTTTAAATGCCAAGCATTTTTTCTGATCGCAAACTGAAAATGAAATGGCAGATTTGTGACAGTAAAAGGACCATTTGTGAAAGTAAAAACTGCATTTGCGACACTGTCGAACTTTTTGTTAAGTTTTCCCATTGACTTATAATGGGAACTTGTTTTTTGAATAACTTTTGAACCATTTAATATTTTTTCAAGAAATCTTCAAAAGGCACAATGGGGTCCCTGGTCACACATTGCCTGAAGATTTCAGACTGGTCACGCAAACCGTGTGACCTGTAGGCGCTACAGTAAAATTCCAGAAAAGCGTAAACATGCTTGCAGATCATGCTTAATAACTCTGCAGCCGTATATGTGACTGGTACGAAACTTGGCAGATTCCAAGGCGTATGGGTCTTGATCATATATTCCAAATTTCAGGCAAATCCATCAAACAGTTGCAAAGTTATTAAGGTGCAAACTTTTGGTTTTAACATGTAAATGGACCCTCAACCCTAACTATAGTGGCATTACTGTGCCACTATAATATATAATATATATATATAGATATATATATATAGATATAGATACATATATATATATATATATATTTTTTTTTATTAATGCTTATGCACATAGTTGTTCTCCAACAAACTCATCCTGCTACCTGATCAGGAAGTATTTTCTCTACCCATTGCAATCTACTATCTCTCCACTCCTCTAAATTCTCTATAAACATCACCATGTGGATTTTCCCCTGCCTCCCACATGGCCTTACACCAGCCACAGCATGTCCTTCTACTGCCAGACACACCCCAGGCAATGCTACAAACTGAACCACTCGTTCCCTAAACAACATTCCTTAAACTTGGTAAAAAACTCAGGGCTCCACATGGCCTCAAAGGCCCCAGAGATCCCTGACAGTGCCTTACCTGATTGCCACAATGTACTGAGATTCAGGAATGAATTTTTTCAGCAAGAAAGAGGGCTCCCTATGGGTTACCAGCCCTTATATACCCCTAAGGACCCCTGCTCAGGACCACTGCTAGCCCCTTCCCTTAACCAATGGCCAATGAGCCCTGCACTTAGTCATTCTACCCCCCTGCTGTCTCATCATAATGTCACTGCTTCCCCCTCCCATCCTCCCCTATCCCTCCCTTTGTCTCTTTCTGGCTGGGTCCATGAGACAACCTGGCTTGACTTTTAATGGCAAGCTTAATTATGACAATTGGTGTGTCCCAACATTTCTACTTTACTTTTACAGTTTGTTATAGACCTCCATTGGCCTCTTCTGAAGTTCTACAATTGATTACATATATGCTTGCCCCATATAAATCAGGAATTGCTAATAATGGGTGATCTAAATTGGGATATGGCTAAACCCTCCACTCAGATATCAAATCAATTCACATCTCTTAATGTAACCTAGATTATTGATAGACCTACTCACTTTAATAAAGCTGCTTTTGATAATGACACTTTGTTAGATTTAATATTGACAACTACTCCTCAGAAGTATATTTCTTCTCTCTTTGATGCAGATGTTAGCAATCATTGTTATATAGCCTGCATTCACCATCAACTGAAAATATCTAAGTCAGTTCATACTACTGCTGCTAGGAATTACTCTAAGTTTAATGATCAGGCTTTTCTTTTTGACTTAGCTCATGTTAATTGGGCATTATTATATTGTTGTCCAGACATTCATACTGATTGGTCTTATTTTAAAGATTCCCTTCTGCAGGTTATTAATAAACATGCCCCTTTAATAAGGAAAAGAATTCAAACTAATCCTGCACTTTGGTTTAATGGACAATTGAGAAATTTAATTTTAGAAAAAGATCGGTTATGGAGAATAAATAGAAGCTCCAAATCAGAAAGGGATTTTCAAGTGGACAGAACCATCAGAAATAGATGCACTAGGGAAGTAAGATCGGCTAAAAGTTACTTTTATGACCAGCAGTTTTAAAATGCATCAGGCAATAGCAAGAAACTCTGTTATAATATAAAACAACTGCAGGGAAAGACTCATGCAAATGGTTTACCTAAGCTATTATATTTTAAGGTTGTGCATTTTTGTAAGCCCCTTGACCAAGTTAAAGTTTTCAATTAATATTTTTTTGAAGCAGGGAGTACATTTGATTGAAACTATCCAAGTCAACCAGTTGATGTTCTGGATAATAATTTTAAGGAGGCAGTATAGCGCAGTGGTTTTAAGGCTCTGAGCTGTAAATCTGGTGACATCTAGCAGACCAGACCTGGGTTTGAATCCCACAGCTTCCACTTGCATATTGTGTAACCCTGAGCAAGTCATTTAACTTCCCTGTGCTCCCAGGTCGCACCTGTAAAAAAGCTTTCAGCTTAGTGTACTACTGGTTAAAACAAATAAAAAACAAAATCTGATTCTTGTTATAACAGGCCTTTATTTTCTATTATGAAATTTGATGAACAAACTGTGCTTACTGGACTAAATAGGTTAGATACAAAGAAAGGTTCTGGAATGAAAAATATGGATACTGTCTTCTATAAAATTGGATCCCCTGTTTTGGCTAAACATATAACTTATTTGTTAAATCTCTCAATCAGTGTATCTGAAATGCCCACTGACTGGAACTCTGCCTGTACTATACCAATTTTTAAAAGAGGGAATGAATTGGATCCTGGTTGTTACCAACCAATTTCTATCTTGTCACCTATTTTTAAGTTAATAGAGCAACTTCTGTATATTCAGTTATCAAACTACTTGGAAAAAAATAATATTCTTACTGAACATCAAGCTGGGTTTTTGAAAGGGTCACAACACCTTATCATTTATTACCAAGGTACAGTGAAGCCCACCAGGATGAAGTGCAGCACTGCAGAATTCGGTTCTATGTGATAACGTTGACTGCCAAATGGCAAGTTGCATTATTGTGACATCAGGGCGGCGAAAACAATTTTGCCATCCTGACATCCTCGGCACATGAAGGAACAATGCCAGGACTTGGTTATTTTGCTTTCTGTGAGAGGGGCTGTGCCCCCCCACAACCCCCCCCACACCCCCACTAAAGGATTCTCAACTTCAAGAGGAGTGCATGTCGGTGGGCAAAAGCAGAAAAACACAAGTTTTGGGCCATGCGCAACAAAAATGCAGTAGCGCCCTGACCCAGACCCAAACCCAGTACCTCCCTCACCGCAAGCGGAGGCCAATCCCTGATGCCACGGTGCAGATCAGCACCCAACCGCAGCACCACACCCTACATCCCCTCTGCCCCCTCCCAGCCCACACTTGCCATGCTCGCTTCCCCCCCACACACATGTACATATAGTGACATCCTGTCTCTGCAGTCACCCACCCCACCACATCCAGTGGCCCTATCCCCCCTGATTGCCATTCGGGCTTTCGACCACAGCGTGTCACCATTTAGGACAGTGCCCTCTTTCAGGCGCCAACATCACAGGCTACCCAGAATTCTGCAGTAGAGTTACTGCAGCAAACAATGCAATTTCAATGGGAGTTAATCCCTTTTGTCATGCAGTAAACCTGTGACACTGTGCTTCATCCTGGCAGGCTTTATTGTAATTGATGACATTTATGCTGCTTTTGAAATAGGTAACTCAGTCCCTGCTCTTTTTTTGGACTTGTTGAAGGCCTTTGATTCTGTTGAGCACAGTATAATGCTGAACAGACTGAAGACCTCAGGACTTGGTCTAGGAGCTCTGCTGTGGTTTTTCTCTTATTTATCTTCCAGGATGCAATGTGTTAAAGTGGGTGATTTTTGTTCTGATTTTGTTCTGGTTAATAAGGGTGTGCCTCAGGGGGTCCGTACTTAGTCCTCTTTTGTTCCTTATTTATGTTAATGATTTACGCAGAACTATTTAATCTGATTCTAATATGTTGTTGTATGCTGATTATACTATCATGTACACTCAAAATAAAGACCTAGTGGTAGCATTATGTACTTTACAGAAAGATTTTGATATTATTCAACAATCCCTGTTTAAATTATGTTTATTGTTAAATGTGGGTAAAACACAGTGGGTTTTGTTTTCTGGTAGGTCTAGGGAGGTGAACCAGAGCAGTAACTTAAGTGCCCTGGATGGAACTGAATTAAATAAGGTGTCATCTTGCAAGTACTTTGGTATAATGCTTGATGAAACTATGACATTTGATTTACATATTCAAATGCTTTCTATTAAACTGAAAAAACTTCTTTTTTTATAGAAAATAGGTTGTGCTTTAGCCTGGTCATTCATAAACAGCATGTTGATTCATTGTACTTGTCCCTGTTTGATTACAGAGACTGCATATATATGAGGACTTCTGATACCATACTAAGATCTCTTGACATAGTATATCATACTGCCCTGAGATTGCCACTGGGCTGCCATGGTTTATTCATCATTGTAATCTATATTCTGCTGTAGGTTGGCAGTCATTATCTGCACATAGACTGGTGCACTGGTTATTATTTGTTTATAAATTTGTGCAGCACAAACTACCTTTTTATATACAAGATCTGGCATTTAAAAAGAAACAAAGTAATTATTCTTTACATTCTTCTAATCTTCCTCAGATTGTCTTATCTAAACATAGAAGTAGATTTGGTGGTTACACGCTTGCTGTTGCCATACCTTCTCCTTGGGTGGCTTTACAAAATAAGCTTAAATTGACTTCACTGATATCCATATCCGTAATCATGCTTTAAGTGAATTCTATCAAAAATTATGACACATGAATGCACTTGTTATTCCTGCAACTGTCCTGTACTTGCCTGATTTGTTCAATCAATTTTTGTAACAACTGTATGTATACGCTCATTTTATAATGTTATGTGCCAAATTGTATGCCTTTATGTTTTGTATTGTAATTATCTGTTGGATGCAATTGTAAAAGATAGCTTGCTTTCAATTTGCTTTCCAGTAAATTGAATTGAATTGAATCATTTGCAAAATAAATGGGAACAATTTTTTTAAAGTGTGTTTGTCACTTTCTGGAAAACCTAAAAAAACATAATATTTCAATGCAATTCAGCTTGAATTTTACATTTTGCCTGCATTTCTATTCACTTGGTTCTTCATTACTATGTTAATTTGCATAAACCAGCATCCTAGTTCTTGCTACTCTGTGCTGTGCTTGTCATTCTCCTAAAGGCACTATTCCCTGGCAGGGATACTCAAAACTGTCGCTAACTTGCATCGCAAACCAGCATTAGTGATCACAAATTTGCAACAGTCCCTAAACAATGGTGTATTGGGACAATCAGACTGATGCACTAATAGCAAAATATGTACCAATATAGCAGGCAATAGCACCAGTCACAAATGCAACTGCAAAATCAGCCACAATGCACTCCACAACTCCACTTCTAGTGATCTTAATAGGAAACCACAGAACCATCTGACAGCAGGAATGGCATGCCATAGGCTGTACCACAAACCCCCCAACCATGCCCTAGAAAAGCACACAGAACCATGAAGAACAACACATATGTATGTAGGCAGAAACAATAGAATGTAATTTATGTATAAGAAATAAAACAGAAACAGGCAAATGGCCATAAACAAAACTAATGGAACACACAGTTATTAAATAAAATATGTGGTAAACCGCCATAATAAAATAAGACAAACATGCTAACAACCATAAAAAAATTAATGGGGCACACTGTCACAAACAAAAGTAATGTGTTAAGCTGTCTAATAAGAAAAAAATGGGCAAACCGCAATTAACAAACAAAAAATGTGGCAAACAACCCCCCCCAACAAAAAAAAAAAACTGGCAAACTGCCATTAACAAACTAAGATGTGGCAAAAAGTCTTACATTAATAGCCTTAAAAAATAACGATGCTCTATCACCAAACTAAAAATGTGGCAAACAGCTGTATTAAAAAAAAGGCAAACTGCCATTAACAAATGAAGGATCTGGCAAACTGCTAAGAATACAGGAATATCACCTGTGTCCCAATGGCTAAGTCCAAACAAAAGCATGTCTAGTGTTTTGCATACAGCTCTTGCTGTTTTTGCTGCTGCTTTCCCTGGGACATGGCAGACACCCTTAGCCTGGCAGCAATGTCTCTGAGAAGGATGGTCACCTCCCTCAGCAGGGCATGCATCCCCTGGGCATGATGCAATGTCTGATGCCTCATGTGCCATAATTCCCCATACCCCATCTGGTAGTCCTGTTGTGAACAATCACCTGGAACAACAAAACATAACTAAAATATGTGTCACATATGGCACAGGGGCATACCTGTGTCAGGTGATTGACAAGGTACAACCAGCATGTGTGCAGCATACATGGCCTCTGTGGGACAGAACACCATATATATACTTGACAACCAACCTGTGCAGTGCACAGTGGCACATATGGACATGGCCAGTGCAAGGCATGCACATTGTACGTCCATTCAACTCACTTTCACTTCAATTGGCATGCTCAGTATTACATGCAGGGTGAGTGCCTTTAAACCTATGTTAGCTTCAAAAGCCTCAAAGTAAGGCAGTGCAAATTATTCATCGACCAACTTTTTCAAGACTATGAATTTGTACTTGCTTAGTTTGTAGAAATCAGCAACGGGCAACACAGGTAAGGAACATATTGTCAGCTTAAGTACAGCTTCAGTAACATTCAATCATGTTCAGCTAGTCTGTGGTCTTCTTCAATAGTCTGTTTCATTTTATGCAGGAAACATCAACATGTCTTGTAGATACAATGTCCACATCAGAACTGTTATCTGGCTGATATCAAAGCAAAGTAAAATAAGCCAATATAACATTGACTGAGGTGATGTTGCAGACAGGAAGCTGCTCAGTTCTTCAATCCCAAATGTAGCTTCTAAGGGGCTTACTACATGGGTTCTCATTCTTACTTTTAAGTGGGTACCAATTAATTAGTTTACCACCTGAAGGCTATTAGAAAACTGGATAATTTATTTCATGGAGACCACAGAACAGATATCAGAAGCTCATGATTTAAAGAAATAGCCTTCTAGCACACTGTGTATCCATATGGGGGGGGGGGCTTTTGCTGTATTATGGAAAAATTAAATCATACACAGAAAATATATTTTGAGAATCCACAAAGGTAAAGTAACAGCATGCTCTAAAAATTTAATTTTGTCCAAAAAATGTGGAACAAAAAATGTTCCAAAAGATTATTTATTGAGTTCTATTTATTATAATTGAGTTACAAAAAACTTGTAACCTTCATGTTGAATATTCCCCAAAAAATGTACATATTCAAAACATTTTTAGTAACTGTTTATTCCAAATCTATTGGATTACAAGGTGATAAACTAATAAAAATGTTTATTCTTAAAAGTATGTTTTAAAGAGGTGTTCGACTACAAACAAATAAGCAAATCAAGCTGCAAACAGGCTTGATTAACCTTTTAAATTCATTATGTTTTCTTTATTCCAATTGTAGAAATGAAAGGAAAAGTGTGATTCTTACTGGGATTTGAACCCAGGACCTCAGCAATCCATGCTTTAGCACTTAACCAACTGAACTATGAGAGTTCAGCCAATTATGGCCCCTGAATTTCCCCATGTGAATCACACATACGTTCCTTTCTGGTGTTGCAATGAGCAACCAAAAAGTCTTTTTACAGACTCAAATAACTCTTCCTTAATCTCTCCCAAGTGCAGTATATGCCACTGCGAGGCAAATTTAGAAATCCAATTGTAGAAATGAAAGGAAAAATATGACTCTTACTGGGATTTGGACGCAGAACCTCAGCAAGCCATGCTTTAGCTCTTAACCAACTGAGCTAAGAGAGTTCAGTCAATTATGTTTTCTCTGTTATTCAAAATCATGACTATCCTTACAGTTCCATTTAACAACTAAAAATGCATAAAATATAGTGTAATATTGGAACAATGGAAAGTACAATTTCAGAACACCTACATAAATACAGTATGTTGCCGTCACTTTATACTGTACATATAATCCAAAAGAATTCATGTAGTGAATTCAGAGCTGTAGAGGCAAATTGCAACAATCCTCACACATACAAACAGATACCCAGGTAATCTATTAAAATACTGAAAGGGGCATGTCCTTTTTCAAAACATTAGGTACCATATTGTTTAGTGAAAAAATCCATTGTTACTCTTTTTGAATGAGATGTTTGCCTATATCTCCACCATGTGAATGTTGGGGGAATAGAATCAAAAGCCTTGAACCACAAACTGCTAATATCTGAACTATGAACTGCTCTAAAGTGTTTTGCCATGCTACTGTCACATTTCTCTGTGTACTCTGCTATGATATGTTCTAATAATGTATGGGTAACCCTTATTACTCACTGAAATCAAGTAGATTACATATACAATAATGGATGGGGAAGTGTGCTTAATGAGAAATTAATGGTTGCCCAAGGTGTGGGATGCTATGTAAACCCCAAGGGCGAAGCCTCAGGGTTTTATTAAAGCATTCCACACTGAGGTCAACCACTAATTTCAAATTTAAGCACACTTCCCCATCTTTTATTATTTATAATTGCTGGTCAGCAGTTTTTCCCCAACATTGATTTTGGTAGTGTCACACGCACACACACACACACACACACACACAGTTTTTGTAAGAGACACTGCTCTTTTTACAGTTGGTGTTATTTTTATTTTGTTGTGCCAAGAAATCATAAATTTACTTTTTGTGGAGCACTGGATTTCTGTATTTAGGTCACAGTGGCTATCGCAATTGAACCCTACCTTCATTCGAGACTTTTTGACTGTTCTTCTTGGGAGTTGTGCTGTGCAATTTTGGAATGGTAGGATCAACCAGATATTTCTTAAAATTGTGCAAATGCATTTTTCTTTTGTTGAAAAAAACAACAACATAATGAGTAGACATTCTGGTCTGGTGACTCCTCGCTCCATGGGATGAGAAGCCGCCAAGTTTGTTGAACTCTTTTGCCTGCCTCTGAAGAATGCAGAGCCAATCAGGATGCAGCTCTTATGTAATTGAGGTGGTGTATGTTTGTTTTTATAACCCGTGGGGTATAACGACAAATTATAACTGGATCAAGCAATGGGAAAAATTGCTGACCAGTTATTATAACCTTGTAATCCCACTGTTGTGATGTCAGAACCTTATAAACCTATCTCATCTATGTCATAGCAGTGGGTTTACAAAATGGAATGCAAGTATTATTCAGTATTCTACACATCCAGAATGTGATTGTTAGTCTCAGTACAGTATTCAAATAACATTCCAGTTGTCTCAGTTTACTGTTACTGAATCTAGCAATCACTATGTCTGATAGAGATTTTAACCCTGGTGCTATTTCAGCCTGCTGTCGTTCAGTCCGTGTATCCTAATAAATAGTTTTCCTACACAATCATGTGACTGTAGTACAGACTCATTAATAAGGTAAGGCTGAATTACCTGTGTTTGTGTGGGGGGGTGTAACTTCTCATGTTGAGTCTCATACATTATAAATGACAATGCCTGATGTACAGGTGATAACCATGGTGTAATCATCTCTCATAGTTGCTAGGGCAATGGTAGACCTCTCGAGCTTTACTGATGCCCTAGCAACCACTCAAGGTGATTACACCATGGTTATCACCTGTACATCAGGCATTATCCTCTATGTACTCTTACTTTACCCACTCATATAGCTGTCTTATGTATAAATTTGCACAACTATTCCATATTCCATAAATAAAAAAATTACTCCTACATGTAAAAATTCCTCTTATATCAATAATTTTGTTGATCATTACAAGATGTTTGAATATTATCCCACTAACTGCATATTTACAAACTGAGCAGTACCCACAGCACTGGAAACCTTTTGGAAAATTGTAGCTTAGTCTTTGCTGTACAGTACTCACATTAACAAAATGACTAGAATATAAGAGGTCCAACAATTTTTTAACCCTCAAATATGCAACAAGTGCGTATTTCCCCACCATGTCTTTTAACTTTAAGATCACTGGCTAACATTTCCAGTTATTATATATTACTTCAGAAATGTTGTGTGAGATGCAATTATTCTCTTCCACAGATATCTTTTTTTGGGGGGTGGTATTACTGCTTAAATTTTGAACTAATAAGCTCTAGCTATGGCAAACCTTAAGTGAAGCAGTCTAATAAGTTTGAAAGTTTTACCCCCTTTACTGAAACCTGGTTGTAAGTACTCTTACCTCACTTCTCTATGCCATTTCAATATAACAATTACATTTTACACGTAAAAATTGTCCGTAGGTAATACTGGCATTTATCTTCTTTAGATGTACTCTAGAAATTTACAGTAATGCATTCCCAGCAGTGCTTTTCCTGAAATTGGTACATACATATATACATATGAACATACGAAGAAGCCAGCAAAAGAAGGCCATTTGGTCTTTCAAGTCTACTCGTATTGCAGGGGCCAAAGCTTGAGCTAATGTCCCTGTCCTCCCTTTCCATTCCTCCCATCCTCCCTACCAATGATCTTTACTTTCCTCCTATGTCTATCCCAGCCTCTCTTAAAGCTGCCCACTGTCTTCAATGAGATGACCTCTTCTGGCAGTGCATTCAAATTGTCCACCACCCTCTCTGTGAAGAAGTGCTTCCTGACCTCCCTCCTAAACCTCCCACCCTCCAGCTTAAGACTGTGCCCCCTGGTTTTATGGTTGCCACTCAGCTTAAAGAGACTCTCCTTATCAACCTTATTTATCTGTTTTAAGTACTTGAAGGTCTCAATCATGTCCCCCTCACTTTCTCTCTCCTGTCTTCCAGGGGGTACATGTTCAGTGCCCTCAATCCGTCATTGTATGCCTTACCCTGCTGACCCACTATCATCTTTGTAGCCCTCTTCTGGACCTTCTCCAGCAGGTTAATGTCATTTTTGAGGTGTGGGCACCAGTACTGAATTCCTTACTCTAGATATGGCCTTACCAGTAACCTGTACAAGGGCAGTATAACCTCCTCTCTCCTACTACTGATACCCCTAGATATGCATCCCAGCATCTTGTTTGCCTTTGCTGCTGCTTTCTTGTACTGTGTGGAGTGCTTCAGGTCTCTAGTGATCATCACTCCCAGGTCCTTCTCCTCCTCTGATGCAAATACTCTGACACCACCCAGATAGTACTCTGTCCTGGGATTCTTGACTCCAATATGCATAACTTTGTATTTCTTGTCATTGAAGCCAAACTTCCAGATCCTGGACCACCTCCCCAGCTTTTTCAGATCTTTCTGTAGGTCCTGTATCCCTTCAGCTGTGTTCACTCTCCTACAGAGCTTGGTGTCATCCATGAATAGGCATATTTAGTAGTTTCAGTTGTTTCACCTACCTTGCTACTGAGCTTATCATCTAAAAATTATACTGTAGTTTTGTCCTGAACATATGTAAATGTTAAGCCCAGGTGTTGTACAGTGCTCCCTCACTATAAGGAACTCTTCTACAACAAACTCACTCTTACAGTGAACATCTTTAATGGCTTCCATTGTTCCCAAATTAAACTTTATTCAACCACAGAAGAAATTCCTGTATCAGTAATTCTTATCTCTGCCAAATTACCAATATATCATCAGTGTTATGATAATATTTAAACACATTTTTCAGGAATGGATTTTTATTACTAAGGATGCATTTTTGTTCAGTTGCATTCACCCTAATATCAGATTTGCATAAGAAGGTTCCAATGCCATGTCCATTGCAGTGCTACAGCATTGGTGATTGAACTTATTATGTAACATAAAATTATTTTTAGTTAACATGAATTACAAACCACCCATTAATAAGGCATGTTTGATTATCTTGACAATGTTTATAGTCCAAGCATTTGTTCTACTGCATACCAAAAATCATGACTTGTCAAGGTATAAAGAGCCTCAGTATCAATAGCCACCCAACAGGGGTCAGGTTTCCAAACAAGTGTGTCAGTTTTTTCCAGAGGACATCCATAGTGTCATTGACAAATGAAGGCTGCTGTGAATCATCACCTTTCAAGAAAAAGTCCACATATTTGGACTGTTTCTCAGTCACAGAGTCAATTCCAGACACTATTTGGACATCCTGGAGGTCTGGCAATACATTTGTGCACTGTGGGGAGTGTGTAAAATGTGGGGTTGGAGGGTCACTGGATGACATACTTTCAGATATTTACTTTCATGATGGTTTATCTACCCATCCCAGAGTCCAATGCTGAGTCATTAAAAGAGAACAGTTCCCTTTTAAAAGTTTCAGTTGGACTGTATGACAGGCAATTCCAATATTTTGTATCTTGCAGCTGCCTCATAAACTCATTCTTTTATTGTTCAATGGGCCACATTACAGTGTTGCCTCTTATCTGCCTTGTGGATGATAACCTCATCCCAGTTCATAATCTCTGTTAATGCCTGTTGTTCTGCTTTACTCAGATTCTGGTAGTGTTCTGGTAGTGTTTACCCTCATTGCTATTAAAAAGGTTTATAACTTCCAGCTTTACTTTACTTTACACTCAAATGTTTCTGTTGATATACTCTTTGCACATGCTGGATCAAATGTTGATTTAGCTAAAAATAATTCATTTATTTTCCATGACATTATCCTGGAAAGAATTGATACCGTTATTTGGAGACCTGACTTTTGTTTAGTGGCAATTGATACTGAAGGAAGCTCCTTATACTGTACCTTGATAAGTCATGACTTTGGTATGCATGCAGTACAAGGGCTTGAACAACAAAACCGTGTCAAATTAATCAACTCCACCTTCTTTTTTTTTACATTTTTTATTGAAAAGGCTTCACTCAACATACAGAGTCACACAGTAAAATGCAGAGCCACACATCCATATTGTTACAATATAAGCACACTTAAACAGTACCTTACACTGCTCTGAATTCTGGGTTTCTAAAATGCACATTTTCATATGCTTCATGTTATTATGTATAGTTTGGGCATGATAAGGCCTGAAACTAAAATGTTTTTAAAATAATATGCATTTTTATTTAATTATATACGATTGTATGTAATTTTATGCAAGCCCCACCTGCATTCATTTTTATCCTGATATCAAGCCTGACTCAGTGGCCTCCATGAGAGGATGCCAAACTTTTTGGAATAAAGGCTCAAGACCATTGGCAGTTAATTGACATTTTTCTAGGTACATACACATGATTAAGTTATTCAACCAGTGAGATGTACCTGGAAGCATACTGCTGGCCCAGTGCTGTGCAACAATCTTTCTGGCATTAACCAGGGCAATGTCCCACAGTCTTGTAATGACTCTAGGGTTAATTATTTGCTCTGCCCCCAGTATAAATTAAAGTGGAACATTTGGAAGTGCAAATGTCAACATTTTCTGCATTATTTCATGTACTTCTATCCAGAAGGGGCCACATTATTACATGTTAGGGCCATATGTAGGAAGGGGCCTTCCTCCACTTGACACTTTGAACAGATTTTGGTCCTGCTAGAGGAGAATTTATGCAACCTCTGTGGGTTCAGATAAGTTTGATACACAAAATTTAACTGGATTCTCCTTAATTTGTTTGAAACTGAGCAGTGGTGCACATGTTTAATGATTTCAAACCACAAGGAGTCATCAATCTCTATATCCTGGTCAGTCTCCCAGGCTGCTCTATATTTAATGACTGGCTCAGAAGTAGAGCCCAGAAACAGCTTATAAGAGTTGAAGAGCCAGACTGAGGTTAGTAGAGTATTTCCTCAATACGGGACATTCTAAGATCTGTGTTGGTTAAATATTGCCTGATTCTTGGACAAGTGGAAAAATCACCCCCTGGTATTCCAAATTGTTCCTGCAACTCCTGAAAAAAATTCAGCCTGCCACCATATAACAAATCTCCTACTGTAGAGATACCCAATTTTCACCAACACAATTGTGTTTGATGCACAAAGACATTATATCCCCTCCTATCTATAAAGCTCTTGTGCAAAGCAGTATCGGGGGATAATCCCATAGGGTGCTTAATATATTTATGGACCCCAATCCATAACCTTAATTGAGTTCTAGTAAAAGGATTTTTACATTTGAAGGGAACATATTGTTTCAGGGAAGGTGACAATGAGCCTCTAATAAGTCCACCAACAACTACATCTTCCTCCACGAGTCTTCATGTAGGTGTAGGGCAGCACAGAGGTTTATCCAAGAAGGCCATCTGTGAGGCCCAATTATAAAACTTGAAATTGGGGAGAGCTAATCCTCCCTTGCTCAATGGGGGCTGTAGTATTGTCTTCCTGATTCAGCGGACTTCCCACACCACATAATGTTGTTCAAGACACCATCTAGTTGCCTGAAAAAGCTTTCTGGGATCCTGATTGGTAGATTTTGAAATAAATAAAGGCATTTTGGGAGAATATTCATTTTTATTGAATTTATTCTGCCTATCAAACTAATCAGTAGTCCCTCCCACCCATCATATTCTTTCTTGATGTTAGAAAGGTTTATGTAATTTTCTTTATATAGATGTTAATAATTTTTGGGTATCATACCTAAATATTTCAGAGTCTTTACCATTTTAATTTACAAGGTGTTTCTTTCATGAACTCTGACTTACCTTTCCCAAAAACCAACATCTCACTTTTGGTCCAATGTATTTTGTGACTGGATAAGGCCCCATATTCTGACAGTACCTTGTGCAGTACTGGGAGTCTCTTCTGTGGGTCCTGTAAATAGACCAGAAGATCATCTTCGAATAAGGTTAATTTGTGGTGTTTATAGTCAGTAACATATCCCTGGAGTCTTGCATCCTGCCTTATTATGGCAGCTAATGGTCCCAGGGACATTACATAAATTAACGGTGACAATAGGCAACCCTGTTAAGTGCCCTGATTTAGCTGTAAGACCTGGTTAATATATCATTCAATATGACTTGAGTCAATGGTTGGTTATATAATGCTTTTATCCATTTAATCATATTGTCCCCTAACCCAAATTGGTGCAGTGTTTCAAACAAATATTTCCATTCAACTCTGTCAAATACCTTCTTGGTATCAAGTGTTAGTATACCAGGGCTTCCCTGCTTTTGCAGTTCAGGCCATCTCCAGGCTATGCTCAAAGTTTGTCTGACATTTAGTTTTCCCTGCCTACCCCTGACAAACCCTGACTGGTCTTCATTTATAATACAGTAGTAGGAATTATTTGCTCCAGTCTGCTAGCTATAATCCTAGCCAAGATTTTTCAATCAGCAGTTAACAGTGACATGGGGCAGTATGCGATGCATTGCATTGGGTCCTTGCCCTGTTTTGGAAGTAGAGTTATAGTAGCTGAACCCATTGATGGTGGTAAAACCCCACTCTGTAGGCTTTCTGAAGTCATACCCTGAAGGGGCTTCTGGACCTAATGACAAAAGATTTTGAAAAAATCTATAGGGTAGCTGTCTGGGCCCGGGCCTTTCCTCCTTTCAAATGACTAATTGCCTTTTGGATATCCTCCCATGAAACAGGAATTTTTAACTGCAACCTGTCTTGGACACTTATCATTGGTAAGTTAGCCTTTTTAAAAAAGGAGTCAATTTGAGAATCCGATGGGGATACCTCTGACTTATATAGTTTCTTATAATTGGTGCGAAAAAACATTCCCCAATTTCACTATTACCACAGTGAATATTACCTGCCCCATCTCTGATTTGTGCTATATTTTTACTTCCTTGTCTCTTGTGTAGTTGCCAAGCCAGCCATTTCCCACTTGAGTCACCTCTTTCTAAAACTGTAGTATTAGTAGAGTTATGTTGCCATTTAAGTTTCTGTAAGGTGTGGCATTTATTGGGAGTGGGGTTGGTCCTATGAGGTTTTTTTCAGCTTTTGTATTTGCTCCTCTAAAGTGTCTAAACTCTGGTTATCTGTTTTCTTTCTATGTGCAGAGTTGGAGATTACACCACCCCTAAATGCTGCTTTTAATGCATCCCAGTATATCAAGGTGGACTTGTCTCCCTGAGGGTTATTTATTAAAAAGTCTGAAATTAGTAGTTTAATATAATCTCTAAAATCCTGACTTTTCAATAGTACAGGAACTAGCCTCCATGCACAAAGAACATATGGAGAATCTTGTGTTGACAGCATCACCTGAATGTAGGAACGATCAGAAATCAATATAGCTCCATGAGAAACTGATGTTAATGTCTGCAGTCCTGAGATATCAGGGTCATGTCTAGATGGGCATAGCTTTTAGCAGAGTGGGAATAAAAAGTGTACTCCCTTCCACCAAGGTTTAGATGCCTCCACTAATCGACCAATCTATGGTCCTTGATTAAGTTGTGCAATGCAATCGCACTTCTGGAAGCCTATCCCCCTATCCTGGAGGATCTATCCAGCACACTGTCCAGCACACAACTGAAGTCACCATTTAACACCCAGGGGGCTGTGTAATTAGCCATCTCAACTGACAGATGGTTGAAGTAGTCAGAATTATCTACATTGGGTGCATAGACTGACCAACTGTAATAGACTGGCTAGTGCTGAGTTGGATTTGCAAAAGTACATACCTTCCCCTACTATCACAGTTTACTTGAGTAACAACCCCCAGGAATCTTGGTTGTAGCCAAATTGCAGCTCCCCTGGCTTTGGAAGTAAAATAGGGGCCATACCATTCACCACCAAAGTTTTTTGTCATGTGGGACACTTCCTTGTTAGTCACGTGAATTTTCTGCAGACATACAACATAGAGGATTGTGTATGAGCAAGCATACACAACAAAGCTGTGCTTGAATCTAGAGGTTTCCTTGGTAACATGAAACCTTGAGAGCACAGCTCAAGAGGTCTCCTATTACCGAGGAAACCTCAAGATTCAAAGGCAGTCTTGTCTGTGTATGCCTGCTCAAACACAACGTGTTATAGTTTATGGGCAAGCATACCAGTTATTTCAGAAAATAAATAAACCAGGACACATGTTTTCATTGTTCAATCCTTTTCTGTTAATTATGGTTGCCTGTGTCCACCACTATAGTGGTTAGCCCCAAAACAGTGCATTTTTTGTATGGGGGTTGGGGGGTTCTTACATTTTCTGATTTGCCTTTCAATGGTTGACATCTGGGGCTGACATCTCTCCCTTTCTTGTCAGAAACTACCAAAAAGAAAACAGCTTGACAGTGGCCGTGCAGTGGCATTCCATCTTGTGCTGCAGTAGAGATGCAGCTAGTGCAGCACAACAGTTTGAAACCACTACCGCAGCACAAGGTGATTCCAGTAAATGAATTCTGTGCTCAACAACATTCTCCCATACATTATATCAGCAAGGCTTTCATTCTGCCCAGAACTTTTTTCCCTTGTATATGATATTTCAACCCATTTATACTCCATGAACTTATGTTTAGTTTATTATCCATCAAATAGCAGTATGAAAATGTTTTCCTCTTCAATCAACTGTGTAGTGAGATCTAGATCAATTTATTTAGATTTATGAAGCCTTATTTTATGAACTAGTACTAAGAACAGAGCCTTTAGCCTCATATAACCTTGTGAGGCGAAACGGACTACGACTATAAGTATAACAGAACTAACCTGGTGAACTATTCCCCCCAATCTCCAGATAAAGTATAGAATACCTGAAACATTTCCCTCCTTTACACTATTAGCGTGTACTATCCCACTAATCTCTTAGCAGTACATACCTTAATGGCATTTTCTTTGCCTAATAAAAGAAAACTAGTAATCATTTAATGGCAGTGAAATATTCAATAGGATATTATTGTTATGCCCACCCCATTAGAAGGGGAAGGGAGGCAATGAAGCTAAACTTAAATAGATTCTGAACTTCTGGCTAAAACAACATGAGCGAGATATTCAGACTGCACCCGTCAATGGCGCAAGTGTCAGTGCAGTGCAACTGAGCTGTGCTGTGGCCAAGACAGTTTGATATTCAAAGGTGATGTGCCATGGCGTATCACAGTTGAATATGGCACAGAATGTGCATGGTGCAAGTACAATGCGCCAGTGCATTTCCCAGGCAGGAAGGACTGGGAATGTTCCAGTGCAACTGTAATTGTGCTGGGTGCATCACTCGTGATAATCAGACTTGGGCATGCAAATGGGGCCATAATGTATGCAAGGCACAAATGAGGCCATTTGCATGTCATTATGGCCCCATTTGCATGAGTAGTGCAGGGCATCCCAGTAAAGTGCACCTGGCATCCTGCGTAGCTGTGTTCAACCTGTCATGAATCCCTGGTCTAGTGGTAACCTCCCTCCCTATAGCCCTCATCATCCACATGAGGGAACACCAACTCCCCTGGCAGTCCAGTGGTCCCCCCAACCTTCCCGTAGCACCAATCAGCATGTACTGGATAGCACAACACTCCCTAATAGTCTAGTGGTAACCCCCTCCCCTCTGTAGCCACAATCACCATAATTGTCAAAAGGCATTGTCCCTGGTGATCTAGTGGTACCCCCTCCCCTCTCGATGCACCACTCACCGAAGCCCCATAGTGTAATAAACCCTGATGTTCCAGTGGCATGCCCACTCCCCCACACTCACAGGATACCCTGCACAACCCACCCGCATACCACCCGGCCACCCGCCGAATGATAGCTTACAGTTGCAGCTGTAAGCCTATCGGTCCACAATGTGGACCGATGGGCTTGCAGTACTTACTGTATGAGTCATGCATAAATCTGTGGATGGGCACCACATATTTGTGAATGACTCGTATGGTAAACAGTGCAGACCCATTGGTCTACACTGTGGACCAATAGGCTTACAGCTGTTATTGTAAGCTGTCATTCGGTAGGCGGCTGGGCAATATGCGGGTGGGTTGATGCTGCCTGCTGATGATGGGGAGGCTGTGTGTGTAGGGGATCCTGTGAGGATGGGAGGGTGGGGGTGCTACTGGGCCACCAGGGTTCTATTACACAATAGGGCACTGGCGAGCAGTGCATCGGGAGGGGGGGAGTACTACTGGATCACCAGGGGCATGCCTTTTGACACATATGGCAATCATGGCTGTGGAGAGGGAGGAGGGTTACCACCAGACTACCAGGGAGTGTTGTACTATCCAGTACATGCTGATCAGTGCTATGGGGGGGACCACTAGACTACCAGGTCCATATGGGTGCTTGAGGACAGTGTTCATGCTAGGCAGGTCGCCACCCATGGTAGGAGGCTGCTGTGTTGCATCCTGCTGTACAGCTACCCACCTGTGGGTGGCTGGCATTTGAGCCAAAATTTCCAGGCTCAACTTTGTGCCCCGGTATGTGGCACATCTGGGGGTTGTGCCAGCAGATGGGTCACACATCCCGAGCTGAATATCTGGATGTGCTGCATATGCATGGGCATGCCCCCTTCAGACGCACCACATACATTATCTTTGCACCCCAGCGCATCAGGACTTGCACTACGCAGGTCACCCTTTTGAATATCATGCCGGGGTGTGGTTTTGCACCAGCACAATTCAGTTGTGCCAGGTGCAACCCCTTTGAATATCTGGCCCCATATAACCTTAGCATCATGCCATGTTTGTCTGGCAACAACGCCAGCTGAGGTCGAGAACACCTGCAATGGTGATTGGTGGGAGTTAAGCCCAAAGCATTCATAACAACCTTCCAGACCCTGATACCAGTCCAAAGATTCAAATATTCAGAAAAACAAGGCATGTTCTGGTTTGGGTAAGGGAAAGCAATAAATAAAACAGTAATACCTCCTTTCAACACTGAGTTTCCCCGTGGCAGTCACTGATGAATCAATTTCATTTAGGGTCTTCTGTAGTAAAGAAAAATTAATTGTGAGCCACCAGGGTGCCCTCTTGTTGACATCCACAGTCCAAGTTGGTGTCAAGGAGTTGAGACAATAGCAAGAGTCAAGTATAGAAGGCACTTGAGAATTAACACGGATTGAGAGAGGATCAGGGTGACTCTGATGCAGTACCAGGCTGAAATGCACTATTCTGTCCCTCCTTACATGTTGTCGTGAAGGGCTGCTGGACTGTGTCAACTGAAAAAGCAAGTAATACGTATAGAATTTTGCAATGCTTGTAGTTCCCGCACCATGCTGCACAAAATCAGTTTTGAATTCAGTAGAGGTAATGGATTAATAGTTGGTGAACAGTCAAGTACTGGCAATTTATGGGACCAGAACATATTCAATTAATTGTACCAATAGCTTATTTTGATTTACTATTAATACAAGGGGGGGGGCACTGAAGGTATTACAGCTCAGTGTAAGTTGCTATACCAACCTAGTTCATCTAAGATGAAATTGACAAGACCTGAGGGAGAGTGCTATCCTGAACAAGTGAGCTTATTGGCTGACAGTGTTCTAATCAGTTTCAATTAGCTCTCAAGCTGAGTAGGGTGCCAAAGTAAAGGGACACCAAGTTTATGTCCATGAAGTGCTCTTGCCATGCAGTACCCAGAGAAATGAATGCCATGTGACTGCGATCATTTTATAGCAATACTTTTGAGGCACAGTTCGTAACATTAATGAAATGACTTCTGCTTTGCCACTAAAACAAGTGATTTACAGCTATGTTCCCTGAGAGAGATTAAAACAGTAGTGTGAACAAGTTTACTGACATTTATTATACCCAAAAGAACCTTTTCGGAGTTGATCTAGTCCCATTGCCTTTGGAACATTTCTAAAACTTTATGTTGCAGCTGGAGACATTTCTATCTTCAGGTGGTCACTGCTGCTTTTTCCCTGGTTCTGGCTCCCCCCTCTGCTGCTACATCCAATGTATTGACAAAGTGTTTTGCATCTTGTGGCTTATTAAACAATCTTGATAGGCACAATGACTTCAAAAGCTTCAGCTTTGCTGGGTACAACAGGGCAAAGTCCTGCCTATGGTGATGCAGTGTGCCCTTGACCCCAGCGAATTTCTGGTACTTCAGTTGCACATCTCTGGTATAATCCTGGAAGATGGAGACTTTGCTGTCGTCCACCGGTATCAGACCCTGGGCTCTCACTGCCCTCAGAACCTTCTCTTTTTCCAGGAATCTTAAGTATTTATTGAGGTAGTGCCTCAGTCTCTCACCCAGTTTGTGGAGCAGCCAGTAAGGTGTGCTCTCTGGATTTGATAGTCCATGGCAGCTGCTTCAAGTCCCAGCTTCTCAGTTAGCCACCTTTAAATAGCTTGCCCTTCTTCTCTGCCCTCCAGCCCTTCCTTATATTTGAATTTCAGGCCCTATTCTCCTGATCCTCAGCCCTGGCCAGGAGGTTTTCCAGCTGCTCCTTTTGTATTTTCTTATCCTGAGCCAGGTCCACCACCATATCCTCTAGCTTACATATTCTTTTTTCCTTATCATCGATGCAGGTGGTGTGAGTTGCCGATGTCTCTGCCAGGCTAGTAACTATGGACTGGCGTGATTTGAGATAGTTATGTTGGTAAAGTTGGATTTAACCTCCTGCTGCAAGTTCATGATCATGGCTGGGAGAGCTGTAATCATGGGATCCAAGTGTTCTCTGCAGGTGCCAATCTCAGCTATTGCCACTTGAGATCTGGTACATCCCTCAGTCTCTCCGCTGCCTGTCTTCTCTTGCAGTTTGAAAGAAAGCGTAGCCTTTTTTTTTTTGTAAATTTTGACTATACCATACTGTTGTACAATGTTGTTAATGTATTTTTGCCAGAAAATAAATAAAAAAAAATATTGTCTGCCAAAATACTCAGATGCGAGAGGGAGCCCAGCTAATTACCTTCTGCCATTGCCAGCAGCCAGGCCACGCCCCCAACTCCACCTTCTTACTGAAAGGTTTGGAATTCATGTTAACTAAATATTATTTCTCTTTTTAGATAACAAACTTCTATCAGCAAAGCCATTACACCCCAATGGGCACAGCATTGGCAACTTCTTACGCAAATTTGGCACTCGAGTGTAGTTAAAAAAAACATCCTTTGTAATACAAATCCATTCCTGAAAAATATGTTTAAGTATTATTATTACATTGGACAGTATATTAGCCAAAATTGGTAGGGTTCAGAAACATTGTTACAGGAATTTCTTCTGTGACTGAATGCAAACACCTGGGGCCAGATAGTCAAAAAAGAGTAAAGCGGAGCACAAAGGTTTGCACTCCAATTTGCAGTTGCCCAGGAGTCTGACGATGCTATATTCAGTCAGACAGTTCACCTGAGCAGTTTTCACAGAGAGATGCCCTAATAGCAGGGCAAACACTTTAGAGCAGTTCATAATTCAGATATTAGCAGTCTAAGGTTCATGGCCAGGATTCACAAAACTTTGCCCTGGTGCAAACTCGTTTTTTCACTGACCTGGTATTCACAAAAGGCTGATTTGCATGCTCAAAGCAGGTTTGCACCAGGGCAAACTGTGGAGGGGGCCACTATGCAAATGAAGGGGAAGGGACCAGTATATTGGCACAGTGTGTCTGATACACAAAGCATTTGTTCCATGCAAGGGCCTTCTGTGGGGTTCTCTTGCATGGAGCAAATACCACCAATCAAGACCTTGCTTTAATCCTGCGGAACCCTAGTGGTTGGCAGATGTACTGCAGCCCCCCCCCCACGAATTGTCAGTCCAAAGTTAAAATCAATACTTTCCCTGGTGCTAGTTGCTCCCCCACCACCCTGCCCATCGAAGGTCTAAAGTTAAAATAACAACTTGCCTGGTGCTAGTGGTCACCCACTGACAATCACCGGTCCAAAGTTACAAGTAACAGTTTCTCTGGTGTCAAGTGGTTCCTCCAAAAACACAAACACCCGCCCGAGGTATATGAACATTTTCCCTGACATCCAGTGGTCTCTCCCCCCACCCAATCAACCACCTGATATACATGAACATTTTCCCTGGTGTCCAGTAGTCCCTTCCCCACTCGATCATCAGCCCAAGGTATATGAACATTTACCCTGGTGTCCAGTGGTCCCTCCCCCCACCTGCTCACCTGCCCGATAGATATAAACATTTTCCCTAGTGTCCAGTAATCCCTCCCCCATCCTATCACCGGCCTGAGGTATGGACACTGTTTCCTGGTGTTCAGTGTGTCCCCCATCCCAATCACCTGTATAATGTATTTAAGCCATTCCCTAGTGTCTAGCAGACCCCCTCTCTATCCACAATTCTATGTGAAAGACATATAGAAAAACAAAAATATCCTATTCCCTGGCATCTAGTAGACCTTCCAACCCCCAGCAGGTAGTGCCCCGACATCCCACTCCCCCCCCATCTAGATCCAGGGCCGGCGATTGGCAGAGGTCTCCTCTCTCCACCACAGCAGGCTGCTGACTGAGATGTTAATAAGCGTGTACATGAGCTGTCAATGAATGCATACTGTAACAGTACATGCAGTACATGGTTTATTTTACTTTGCTTTGACAACAGCTTGCCAACATTTCTGCTGTGGACTTTGAATCTAGAAGATATGTTGACGTTTCCTGCATAAATTGAAACAGACTATTGAAAAAGACAACAGACTAGTTGAACATAACTGAATGTAACTGAAGCCGTAGGTAAGTTGACAATATGTTCCTTACCTGTGTTGCCTGTTGCTGATTTCTACAAACTAAGCAAGTACAAATTTCTAGACTTGAAAATATTGGTCAATGACTCTGAGTGATTTGTGCTGCCTTACTTTAAGAGTTTTGGAATGAATATTGCAGGTCCTGGTAATGGCTGTGTGTGGACTAAGGACATTGTCAACCACAAGACTGGTAGTATGTCTGTGGTGCTCTGGGCAGTTCTGCGTGTGACACCATGGGCTTCTGCCCCATGTAGGGTTCCCCAAGGCAGGTCACACTTGTCCAGAGGTCAAATAACACAGTGCAAGAGAATACTGTATGTGACAATAGTATGCTGTGAGATACAGGTGACATCGGTGACAATGGTGAGGCACAGGGTGGGTTGTAGATAACAGACCAATGGTACAGGGTTCCGTGTATTAACATCGCTGGAAAAACAAAGCGGTAAAGAATATTGCAGGCAACACATCGTGGTCAAACAGATCGCCTGGTATGAATGTCGCCGGGTGAAACTCTGCATTGGCACAGCCCGTAGTGTGTGTGTGGCCAGGGTTCCATGCAGCAGAAGCAGGAGGGTGGCAGCATGCAGCATGCGAGGGTTGGGCCAGAGGCAGAGGGAGTACCCAGGAGACCAAAGGCGGCACAAGCATCCCATAGGAGAGGGAATGCAACAGTGCTCGCTAATAGATGGGTATGGCAGGCAGGGGCAGAGGTATGGAGAATGTCCATGATGAGTACAGGAGCACCGCACCCCACATACAAACAGGGCAGCACAGGGGTCGCCCACCTCACCGATGTGATGGACCACAAGCAGGACTCGGAGGACAACAGGGGGTCATGCATGGACTCCCCGTGCTTCACACCCATTCAGAGGTCATGGATGGTCACACCACATGGCTCTCTACCTGCACAGATCTGTCCAGTGATGCTATTACTGGGCTTTGTTATTGTTTGCGATGTACTGGCTACCATACTTTGGTCTCCGATGATATGTCCCGCGATGTTAACACACGGAACCCTTGTACAGTGACATGCACCTACCAGAGTGTTGCAGCCATAGTGTACTGTGAACCACAATGTGTAGACCAGCAGACATGTACACAGGGCAATAGCTGGAGTGAATAGTAGAGTGGTACCACACTGGAATGCTCCTGCTGTACAGTTACAGTACATACACAGGGCATACACTGCATATCTGCAAACACTCCAGTAGACACTGCAGGGGCACACAGGCATTGCAGAATGACAATGCACAATTTTGCACAGTGGCATTAGATGTACATAGCCCAGGAATGTGCATGCCACATGCAGGAGGAATGTATGGTACACAGCAACCACATGGTGCACATGGGGCTGGATTGTGCAATATGCATACAAATAGACATAACTGAGTGGTCAACTGTATGTGGCTGGGCTGGTATGTCCCTATTTGGGACCAGTCCCCTGATGTCTCAGATCCCCCTGTGCACTATCAGCCATGGTGCTGGGCATTCGGACCATGCCTGTTGATGGCCCTCCTCTTTGGGTGAGTATAGCTATAGGTACCCGAGACATGGGTATACCTGTCCCTCTTCCTCCTCCTCATCACATTCCCTGGATTGTTGCACCCCTGCTGCTGGAGCAGTAGAAACATGAAACACAGAAAACAGTATGTAAATGAATGACAGGGCACTGAAGGGCACACGATTTATGTGCCATGCACACCCATGTGGCATAGATGGTGTGTAACACACAGCAATGCCCTGACATGCACAGGCACAGGGCCATGATCTGTACGTGGTTTGACAACACTGGGACTAGGGTGCAGACAGTAGTGTGGATATGAATATGCTGCATGCATGCTTGGTGACTCCCACAGTTCCCCCCCCCCCGGAGGCCCAACCATGGACATCAGGCACTGTGCACACACCATGCTATCAGTGAACTGCACACTGCCATATGTGTAAGGCACACACAGTGCTACATGTCCCATTCAACCTGTAGCTGTGGATGCATACAGTAGTGGACTATAAATGCAGGTGTATGAACACCCTCACTGTTACTAGGGGTATGTAGGATGGTACCTGAGCTTTGATCAGGGAAGGGACTCTACACAGCACTGTACTGCAATATGTAGAACACCTTACAGGATCTGGGGTAAGCACCCTATGCTGCCCCCACCTAGGTCATGACCTACTACCATGCAAGGCAGGCTGGATTGTAAACCACACCTATTGTGCCACAAAACACCTGTCTAACATTGAAGATTGTTCTAATCAACTGGCAGGGTTCATCACAGCCAAAAGGAGCACCTCATCATAGCCAAGAGGAGCACATGTGACACACAGAATGTTCATGTTGGTTGGGATCATAAATCGGTGCAAAGGTTCAACATGCTGCATATATCACCCCCCAGTAGGACAAAGATTTTCAGGGTGCCTTGAGCATTGGTCCAGCAATCAGAATAAGCCTGGTAAAGGGGGGGGCCCACAACTGGCTAGAACAAGTCCGTGTATGTAGTCCACCAAACAGTGTCATTCACATGCAATGCATGCACAGAACTGTAATAATGTACAAGATATGAATCATATATGCTGTAAAGCATGCACATGTCAAGCACTGTCAAATATAATCTCAGCATTCAATACAGTATTGCTGCCCTACAGTTGCTGTCAGTGGTGAAGGCCCAAATGGGCGTGGCAACTCCCAGAGTGGTTTTGCCATCTGGCACAAAGTCAATGTAACAGATTTCACTGCCTTACCTGGCTGAATTCCTCTGGCAGCATGCTGTTCCCTCAACCATTGCAGCTGCTCCCCCTTGAACCTTGTCATGATCTTCAGTAGTGCCAGTACTGTGCTAGGGTGCGGTCCAGGCCCTGCATCCTGGAGACCCTTCAGGCAACAGTCTCCCAAATATGGTCCTGGGCACATCTCTTGCTGTTGTCCCAAACAGTGAAGTGTCCTTATTAAGGACCACACACACTAACACTGCCACCTCTCGAGGGGTGAAGGGTCTGCCCTTCACCCTCTCGTCCTCGGAATCTTGCTGGCTCTTGAAGCCATAGTTAGTGATAGTCTGCTGCTTCACTGCTTCCTGCTTGTTCAGCTGCTGTTTGCTGATGTTACATCTGCAAATGACATGACAAGTGTGCGTAGTGTCCACAAACAGTCGCAAGATGATGATGCCATGTGCACATTACCCTGTGCATGCACACTCAGATCTGGCACTTCCATGTTGTTTGTGCACACTAGTGGCTGCGTATGACTGCAAAGGTTTATGTTTGCAGAAGATGCCTAATGTCATCTTTAGCATTGGTCCTGACATCATCAAGGCGTGTGGCTGCACATCGCATGTGTTTGTGGAGCAGTTGCCGTAATCACTGTGCACAATCACTAATACATTAGTGACAGTCGCAAACAGCCATATATTGGAAGGCAACATGCAAATGGGCCTCCTCTAACATGCAAGGAGAAACATGTAATTTGCATGCCATTATGCGCTCACTACTGGCTCATTATAAAAGTGGACCTCCCCCCCAAGGTCACAATCCACACTGAATAGATTGCAATCTGGAGCAGTAGCAGCAATGTTTTGATAGACAAGTGTCAATTGGAAAAAGGTAAATTGCAATGGCACATTTAACATTCTTAAACCTCTTTCACAGGTTCTGTGTATGTGCTCTTACTAATTCGTGTTACTCTTATGTGTTGCAGAATGTCATCATCCAAAAGGCGCAGTGACAAAGATAGGCTCTGCCGATGTATGTTCAGCCCCAGGAAACAGCAGGTAGGCAGCTACTGCAACTCATAAGGTATTTAAGCAATAAGACATGACAGGCTGTGCCAAGTGTGTTCAGCAACTGAGAAGTGATGTTATCACACAATAACACGCATCCCTGCTGTGCCTTATTGCTATTATACAATTTCTCATTTTTATACACAATAAAAAAATGAAAAAGACATTATGCTTTTAAGCTTTTTTTGAACATTTAAGCATATTTTGAAAGAAACAAGTCACTGTTTTTTTTCCAGTAGGTGGTGTGCCTTATTGAATTTTGTGTGCCTGTATCTCTCATCCCTTCCAACCCCGTGTCTCTCTTGCTCTCCCCATGCAGCTGAGGAAAAGAGTTTATTTATCCCCAAGGGACACTGTTTCACTTCTTCTTCTTGAAAATATATTATGGATGTGCTGCACAAAACAGAACTATTGGTGACTAGGAGCTTGCACAAGAAGATACCCTGAAAGGGAAAGTGACTGAGGGCTGAGCAGCTTTGATTTTCTGTTTCACTGAGAAATGGAAAATCAAAGTTGTTCCACTCTGTGTCTTTCTACTTCAGAATCATATCAAGTTTGCTGTTTTACTTTTTTTTTTTTTAATTAAACAGGCCCGTTTTTACATTGTCCATTGAGTGTGTGAGCAGCGCCATTCAACTGCACATGCACCATCTGCACTGGTGTGCCAAGCAGAGAACAAGAAGCCACAGAGTGTTGGCTTTGAGTAACTTCTTTTTAAAATTGTATTTGACTTACTGGAGGCAGAAGGTTATGTGGGCTCTGTAAATTCTTGGGCTTGGGAAGGACTGTGAAGCCATCTCAGCTTTGGGATGACTTAAGAAAGGGGGGATTTGTTTCATTGTGATGGGAGCTGTGTAAATGGTTATGGTTGCAAGCAGACTGTGAACTGTGCCAGGTTCATGGAGGCTTGAGCAGGAAGGGAAGGATTTCCTTCAGTGTTCTGCAGGCATCTCTGTGCCTGTCCTAGAAACAGTGATGTTACTGTCAGATACCGTAGTTCACCATTTTAAAGCTGTCCTCATTTAGAAGCCGCCCCCAAATAAAAGCCACAGCCAAAAAAAAGTATAAAAGACGCCCCCAATTTGTAGCCTTGGCTTCTAAAGGGGATAGCTTCAAAATAGTGAAACAGTAAAATGCTGAATTTGGCAGCCTGTCCCACATTGGGATTACAAGTACTAACATTAAAGCATATTCTCCAGAAGAACTGTTGGCATGAACAGGAGCACAGGATTATTTCAAAGATGTGGTCCTGCTAACACAGCATACCAGTCGATGTTCTCCAGATGGTGTGACCACATATTTGGTTAAATAGAGATATCATACATTGCAACTTCCCTTTCGGTCTTCCCTGTCAGTGTGCACTACAGGATTATCAGTGAGTTTATTTAGTTCAGAGCTAGTACTTTAGTCCAGGAGTCTAGGAGTTTATCTGGAATTTACCTGTAAATTTAGTTGACCGGACAGAGCAAACTGAAGAAAACGGGGGATTAGGATTGGCATTGTTGTGTTACGCATACAAATAGAAAGAGCAGAATTTAACATTGTAACACTTTTTTTTAGAAAACAAATGTTTGGCATTGGTGGCAAATATGGTACCAGATGACAAACTGAACAGTGAGTAATAAAATTAGACATACAGCTATACGACACTTAGCTTTTTTCTTAATCCCAGATTCTAGGACATGATCTCTTGATGTATTACCTTACTGGTAAAACAACAGTTATGTACTTTTTACTGTCCACTTACCTGTTTCTAACACTTCTGTAATAGATTTTTGTAACATATTTGGCATTGGCAACACATAACTGATGGCAGCCTGTCTGGGCTTATCGATTGAAGCCACCCCAATTAGTAGCCACTCCCATTTAGAAGCCACGGCTCAAATTGAAAAAAAATGCAATAAATGTCATTGCTTCAAAACAGTGAAATCACTGTGTCTAGGACAGTCTGACCAATCAGAATGTTAGAATTATCCTTGTCGTTGTACAATGTACAGTATTATTGATTGCTAGTTGTAGCTACATGTATCTGTTTAACCAGGACAGGGCTCAGTTCACTGATGCTCATTTACAAGGGTTGGCCACGGGTGCATTGTACGGACTGGAGCATCTTTCTTTCCTGATATTTGTTAATTCTGTGGTAACTGGGTAAAGCCCATTAGGCTGACTGTTTTCAGGGGAAACACAGGAGAACTGGGGAGGTTAAGTTACCTGTTCAGGGTCACCCAGGTTGCAAGTGGAGGTTCTGTCAAACAAACTCAAGTATATTGGATGTACCAAGCTCATTATCCACAGCTCCATAATCTAACCCATAGTGTGTAGTGCCAGACAAAATTATACACATTATTAGCATACAGGCCACACTTGTACATTTCAAGCACTTACCGAGCTGTCTACCAGTAGTGCATGTATAACCAAGTACAGATTGCATATGCCATCAAGCAGAGGTGCATGTATGGTGGGGAGTGTGAGGTACCCACTGTGGTGTATGGCAGTGCATGGAAGGGTTCTGCTTCCAACGCAACCCTTGAGTCCCACCCTCCATGTGTGCCACAGCCACTAGGAGGGTGGTTCACATGTGCCCCATGGCATGTGCACAGGTGCCGACAACCTCCCTGTACATCTGAGTGCACAGCATCTGTCCACACACTACATGTGTACATCCTGCAAAGCAGCAGGTATACATGCCAGTGTGCAGCACCTGGTTGGACATGCCTGCTGCTACCCAGTTTACAGACCCATGGTGGGTTATCCCTATGCTGTGCATGGTCACTGTGCATGGACAGTGTGGGGTGCCACAGCCCTGTAAATGTGACTGAGTCTGGCCAGCACCTGTCCTTTCTACAGGCCATGTCCCGCAACTGCACCTGGCAGCTGACATAATTACTGGGGAGGGAGGCACATCCATTCAGACAGTGCTGTGGGTAATGTAACCATTCATGGTGAGAAGCATGTGCTCGTACATTTCTTATTCAGATAGGTACTGGCACAGGAGTACATGGCCCAGGAGGCCCAGTTCTAAGGGGTTGACACAGTGCAGTGGCATAGATGGAAGTGATGGAGTCCATCAATGCTGAGTGTGGTGGAGAGTGTTTAGTGGAAGAGGTGAAGAACTGCCTTTATTGCATGCACAGCCAGATGAAGAAAAAGCTGACAGAGACATGGCAGGCACTACAGGACAGTACATGACTGTGTATTACCTATGTAGTCATTACGTGTGTAGCATTACAGCATTTATTATTAAGTGCAGTGCTCTGAGCTCCTGTGATAGGGCACAACATACAGTTACCTAATGGTACTACCACCATGTGGCATGGGTTCAGGGTTGCACAGGACTCTCACGGTGCACACAGGTGTCACAAGTGTTGGTTCTTTCTCCTCATGTCAGAGTATGCATGCTGCTATGGGTATGTATGTTGGTCTGCATGGCAGGGGTGTCTGTGGTGGGATTCATGCCTGGACCATTGATCCGATTACGTGTGCTGTTGTGTACCATAGCTGTGCTGTTGCTCTGTTTGTGACACATTGCCTGTATTTCCTTATTTCCAGATCCACCAGGGGTGATGGCAATGGCAGCAGCAGCCCAGATGACTTCTCATATGGGAGTGATGCCCAGTTGGATGACCAGGACACTATTAGAGATGACCAGGAAGAGGAGGAGGAGGAGAAGCAGGAGGTATAAAAGGAGAAGGAATGCACATGGCTCCTCTTCTAGGACATATAAACAGGGGAGATGGAGCTCCCCTGTAAAGTGTTTGAGGAAGAGAATGAAGGCAGGCCTCAGGCTTATGCACCTTTCAGGTACCCCCCCCCCATGCTGCAAGGAAAGGAGACACACAGCCCAGGAGTGATTCATAGTTGCAGAAACACAGCAGCTGCAGGGCATCTCATCAATAGCTGTCACCTCCACCATCTAGGTCTCACCATAAAGACACCACATACAAAGGGATGTACATGGGTTATTTGGCAGCCCATGAGTCTGTTGTGCAGGAGCTGCAGACATTAATTGCCAAGGTACGTGACCAGGATGATAGACAAATGCAGGCTGTGGCAGACTGCAAAGATTCATTGCAGGCCATCTTCTCCACCATCTGCCATAATGCTGGCCCACTGTCACACATTGCTGTGGCACAGGAGGATCAGTCAGATCTTCTGGACTACAGTACTGTAGCTGTAGAGTCACAGATGGCATCCCTGATCTGCTTGGTGGAGGTAGCCATGGCAATGTTCCAGGTGAACCCTCAGCAGCAAGTGCTGAAGTGTAAGGATGCAAGAAAAATACCACACAAAGGTGACATCAGGTCCCTACCCTGTCCTGCCCCAGCTGAGCACTTAGCAGCAGGATCATCTCCCCTGGCATAGCCATGGGTCCACACAGCTGCTGGTGGTCATGGGAGTGGTGCAAGCTTACCTGGGGACCCTTTTGGCAAAGGGTCCATGGAGAACAGTGCTCTCAAGGAACACCATATGTGGCAGGGGGCCTGTTGGCACAGTGGCAAGTGACGACCTTGCCTGGAACCCCTGTCCAGTGCAACCCTAGGCTAAAAGCATAAGCAGCACATTTTCTTTTATTTTTCCTCCACTCCAGCCATCAACCCTCTTCCACTGTGCAAGGAGCACTTCATTTTCTTTTGTCTCTCCCCCATGCTGCCCATCCTCATGCCATGTCTTCCCCAAGCCAGGTGCACTTCATTTTCCTTTGTCACTCACTCTGCGCTACCTATCCCCATTCCATGCCCCCATGCCAGGTGCATTTCCTTTGCTTTTGTCCATTACCCTGTGTTGCATATCCCCATGCTATGCCCCCCATGGCAGTTGCACTTCATTTTCATCTGTCTCTCACCCTGTGCTGCCTATGTCTATGCCATGTCCCCTTTTGTGCCAGGTGTATTTCATTTTCTTTTGTGTCTCCCCCTGTGCTGCCTATCCCCATTCCATATCCCCCATGCCAGGTGCATTTCATTTGCTTTTGTCTCTCAACCTGTCTTGCTTATCCCCATGCTATGCCCCCTATGCCAGGTGCATTTTATTTTCTTTTGTCTTTCTCCCTTTGTGCTGCCTAGCCTCATCCCATGTTTCTCCATACCAGGAGCACTTCATTTTCTTTTGTCTCTCCTCCTATGTTGCCCATCCCCATGCCAGGTGCATTTCTTTGCTTTTGTCCCTCACCCTGTGTTGCTTATCCCCATGCTATGCCTCCTATGGCAGGTGAGTTTTATTTTCTTTTGTCTCTCCTATGTGCTGCCTCTTCCCATGTTGTGACCCCATGCCAGGTGTACTTCATTTTCTTTTATCTCTCACCCTGTGCTGCCTATACCCATGCCATGTACCCTCTTGTGCCAGGTGTATTTCATTTTCTTTTGTGTCTCCCCATACTATCGTCATTCCCCCCCATACCAGGAGCACTTCATTTTCTTTTGTCACTCAACCTGTGCAGCCTATCCCCATGCCATGCCCCCCATGTCAGGTGCACTTAATTTCCTTTTGTCTCTCCCCCATGTTTCCTATTCCCACGCCATGTTCCCCCTCCCAAGGTATATTTCATTTTCTTTTGTCTCTCACCCTGTGTTGCTTATCCCTATGCTACGCCCCCTATGGCAGTGAACTTCATTTTGGTTTGTCCTTCCCCTGTTATCCTTTTATCTGTTGCAGTGTACCCTTTCCCTGATATGTTCCATACATTTATGTTGTTTTACTTGTGAACACATTTGATTGGTACACTGTTCTGTTGTGTCTTTACTTGTCTCTGTGAAACTCTGTTCAATGACATTGAACCACCACCTTGGAGCATCTGGCTAGTCAGGGGTCAAGCCTCCCATAGTGGACCAGTGGATGTTCCTCCATGCTTGCACCGCCATCACCATCCATTGTGTCACCATCAGGGCTATGCAGTTGTACCCCATGTTGGACTACTATGTTGTGGAGGATGCAGCAGGTCAGGAATATCTTGCACACCTTTGCAGGACTGTACTGCAGAGACTTATTGTACCAATCTAGGTACTGGAACTTCATCTTGAGGATTCTAAAGACCCTTTCTATGATGTTACATATTGCCTAGTGTGCCTCATTGGTAAGCAAACTTTGCTGGTTATGTGCTTTTTGGTTAGCTGGTCGTGGTGGGGGGTCACTATACTTACCAAGTAACCATCTGTCCTTTACCTGCCTGGCTCATTGCTGCTATTGTGTTATTGAAATGGTGCCCTGGGTCTCAGTTGAAGGGCGCCACAAGCAATTGAAATCAACTATTACTACTATTAGTACTACTACCATTGGTGCTGCTGTTGCTGTTGGAGACTGAGGCTTTCTTGTTATGTCACAGAAAATATAATGTTCCTGGTGCTAGTCTATCCATTTGTCTACAACATTGCAGAACACCATTATTCCAAAATCAAGGGTGTTTTTTTGTCATTACTGTGTTGCTGTTCTTTATGTCATCTTTCAAATTCTCCATCCATGCATTGCTGCTGTCTGCACTTCGTGCAAAAATGTACAACATATTGAATTGTATATTATCTGACATGGGTACTTATTTAGACATGGAATAACCCCACCTTCATTCTTCACTATTTCTACACACTTGATTTTCTGAAGGTCTATAGTTCCCATTTTGGATTTCATCTCTGCCCGCCCTTCATTATGAGAGCTTTCATTTTGTAAGCACAAATAGCCTTTCCTTGTAATTTAAAGGGGAGGTCCTTTTCTTCTGCCATGATCTTTTAATGAACATCTCCTCTAGAATAATACCTGAATTCATGTCAGCCTCTTGATCATGCTTTCTCATGCTAAGGAATGCCTAGTCCTTCAAACTGTCTTATTGACCAGGCCAGGTCATGGTTTTTAATTTAGCTACAGTGAACAGTACCGTAGGAAGGGTGGGGCGGGTGGTGCGCCCGCACCAGGCGCAAGCCTCCAAGGGAAGCAATTTTAAACTGGAGCTCATTTTTTATGTTTGCTTGCACACATGTGCAAGAAACATAGTGCCATCATCCGAGATTTCGGAGGTGTGTCACCCTGTCTTCCATTTCAGTCAGTGTGTTGGCAGGTGCGGCCCCTTTAAGCCAATGCATGCTGGAGCTGTCTATGATAAGCTCCAAAATGCAGTGGCATACAGTTCAAAGGGGGAGCTACGCTTGAGTGAACAGTGATAAGATATCGCCTGCTCATGCACAGCTCCCCCCCCACACACATGCCCACGCAGGCGTGCGCCCCCCCCCACATGCACGCACACAGTGTATAGCCGACGGGGTGCCCAATCCTCGCCGGCTGTGCTATGCTTCCCCTGCCACTTCAAAAGCCTTCCAAATGCCTCGTTGGGTGCCCACCCCAGCATGGCAACTAATGATATAGCCGACGGGGTGCCCATCCCCCGTCAGCTCCACTGTCCTAACCCCCGAGTACTGGGTGCCACACTGGGAGCCCACCCCAGCGTGGCAATCGATGCTTTTGGCTGATGGGGGTGCCCAATCCCCATCGGCTGAGGCGCCCCCAACGTCCTTGTGCCGCGCTGGGGCCCGCCTAGCGTGGCAAACGCCCCCATGAAGTCAAAACCTGTAAAGAACAAATGGTCCCAATGTAGTCTCCTGGCCCTCCCACAACCCACACCCACCCACTGTGCACCCTGCCTCCCCACACCCCTCACTCCCATACTTACCTCCGGACCCTCGGCGTGACGATTCGTGGACCGGGAACACATCTATGACTTTCAAAGCTGACCGCGAGCTGAGGAAATGCCGTAAGCTGTATAATGGGTTAGATAGGGTTTTCAACTTTGTTGCATATCTCAGGCATTTTTTGGAATTTTTGCACCAAATTTTCAACATGGGGTTTTTGGGACCCCTTTTCATGAATGATGGCACTGTCATGGCGTTATTCGGGCCCGAAGGGTGATTTCGCAGTCACTGCGCAAAATCACCTTTCGTGACTGATTAACGAAACAACACTGCCAGTGTTCATAAGGTGGGCTCTCAAGAAGCCTATTTTGAAAATTTGGTGGAAAAATTCCAAAAAACGACTGTTTTACAACCGTGCATTGCACAGTTCCTACGCACGCTCGTAAGTTTGCGAATTTTCAATATTTTCACTCCAGATTTTCAACATTGCCATTTTACCACACCTTCTTATGAGTAGTACAGCTGTCATTTTTCACATCTCACCCAAAACATGTTTCCGCCCATGTAGCGCACAATGGCGCAGTCGGTGCGCAAAACCAATGTACAGAACAAAGTAAGAAAACCACAGTGACACTGTTCATGAGCAGAGGTCTTAAAATGGCTATGTTGAAAATCTGGTGAAAAAATTCCTAACAATGACTGTTTTACGAGCGTGTGTTGTGCAATTCCTACATACACTTGTAAGTTCGCGAATTTTCAATATTTACACTCCAGATTTTCAACATTGCCATTTTACCATACCTCCTTATGAGCAGTACAGCTGTCATTTTTCACATCTTGCCCAAAATGTGTTTCCGCCCATGTAGCGCACAATGGCGCAGTCGATGTGCGTAAATCAATGTATGGGACACATTAAGAAAATCACAGTGACACTGTTCATGAGCAGAGGTCTTAAATGGCTATGTTGAAAATTTGGTGAAACATTCCTAAAAATGACTGTTTCACAAGCGCACGTTGCGCAGTTCCTATGCATGCTCATAAGTTTGCAAATTTAATATTTTCACTCTAGATTTTCAACATTGCCATTTTATTACACTTCCTTATCAACAGTACAGCTGCCATTTTTCATATGCCGCCCAAAATGTATTTTCGCACATGTAGTGCACAATGGTGCTGTTGGTGTGTGAAAGCAATGTTTGGGACAGATTAAGAAAGTCAGTTACACTGTTCATGAGCAGAGGTCTTAAAATGGCTATGTTGAAAATTTGATGAAAAAAGTCCATAAAATGACTGTGTTACGAGTGAGCATTGCGCAGTTTCCACGCACCCTTGTAAGTTCATGACTTTGTAATATTTTAAGTCCAGATTTTCACCAGTGGCATTTTTCCACACTGCCTTCTATACAGTACAGCTGTCATTTTTCACAACATGGCCGAAGTGTGTTTTCACACTTTCAGCGCAGAGATGCGTGGTCACTGTGGGAAATCATTGTTTGGGACAAATAAAGAAAATCACAGTGACACTGTTCATGATCGGAGGCACCAAAATGCCTGAGTTGACAATCTGCTGTAAAAAAATTCCCCACCTAATTATATTGCGGGTGTGCGCTGCACAGTTTCTATGTACGCTCGTGACTTCACCATTTTTTTAAATATTTTTACTGCAGATTTGCAACATTGCCATTTTTTACACCTCCCCATGAACAGTACAGCTGTCATTTTTTACATCCTGTTCGGAATGTTTTTGCACCTGTGGTGCTAAATGCCGTAGTCGCTGTGCATAAGCAGCTTTGGCTAAGAAACTGATATTACCCCTGTTCATGAGGTGGGGTCACAAAAAAAACATGTTGAACATTTGGAGTGAAAATACCAATGAATGCCTGAGGTATTAGGGTTTCCAACCATAACGCCCAACCCTGTAGAGAATGACAGGCATCAAGGGTGTGACTTAGGATTCTTGCCTGTAATGCTCATACCATTCCACACCTGCAGCCAGTGAGAAGCATCGAGGTATGCCTTGACTCTTCGCCCCAAAGTTCACCCCATTCTCCTATATTGCACCCATCTCTGTATTTCCTAATGGAATGGGATGCGCTAGGACCAAAGACCCAAGGAACATCGTGACACTTCTCAGTGTCTGCGGGTGGGGGTGTACTGAAATTGCGTGGCCGTTATGCCTGACGACCCAAAGGCACACCCCAATGCCTGTCACTCTCTGCAGGGTGGTGGTGGGGTTGGCTTCAGATCAATACTTCACTGCCATTACTATTACTCAGCTCTGTAACTTCTACACTACCACTGCCAATGCCAGCAAGCAAACATTCGGCATTGACAAATGCTTGTTTCATTCACTCGTGCTACCGCTTTAAATTGTTTTTTTCTTGCTCAGACAGAGACTGCAGTTATAATGGCTCTCAGCAGGGACACATTTATGGAAGACCAACAAGTCAGGGAAGGTTCACATCAGCTGCAGGCAAATAATCATGTGGTGGTGCTTACAGTCGAGAAAGAACGAGAAACTGTGGGTGGGTCAGTGCTGTGGCTGCCACCCATTAATATAACGTTCAGGACAGGAGCGTGTGGCACAGAGAGTGAGTGGCAGTTAAGTTGGAGACAGCAAAGCCAGACACAGTACAGACTAGTAACTACAGTTAATGTTCGTGAGAGTAGAGAGATAAACTTAGAGTGAGTGTAGAGAAAAAGGAGTAGGAGAGATGAGAGACAGATAAGACTGAGATCCATCCATTAGTCAGTTAGGTCCATCTTGAAGAATTTTAGTGTCAGCTATGCATAAGCAAAGCAATAAGTCATCCCGTCTCCCATGTGTGATGATGTGACCTGAATGCCAAATTCCGTATTGCTGTTTTTTTAAAAAGAAAATTGAAATGAGATGATGTGAGTGTATCTGGTGGTGGCGGGGGAGGGGGTTCTCGACTGTAAATGCACTAATCATCAGGAGGACTGGGAAGTGGAAAATCTGATTTGATTGTGATAGAGCAGTGAGCAGCCAGTTGCCACGTCACCCACCTGCAAGCTGAGCTGCAGGCCCAATCTGAGACTGGGATGGGAGTGAAGAAGTTTCTGCCATCTGCCCTCGCCCCCCTCTGCTGCTTTGGGCTGACTGACTGCCATGGCACAGGTGAGCTGCATGGCACCATCCCTCCCAGCCACCATGTCATTTTTGCTCCTCCTCTTGACCTGTATCCCTTGCATACCCATTTCACATCAGGCAGGCTCCCCCACGCTGCTTTCCCATCCTGATGATATTCCTGGCAGGCAGTGCCCATGACTTCAGGAGTCTACATATTTCCTCTGTCTCAGTGCATAACACAGCACTATTCAAAAAGCTCAAGCTGTAAAATAATGACCTTTGTGTGTGTGTGTGTGTGTGTGTGTGTGAAGCCAAGAATATCAGAGATGTTGCTTTTATTAAACAGGACCCTTCAGAGATGTCACATTCAAAGCAGAGAAAGAAAAAGAGTAAAAGATATGGAAACTTCTGAATAATAAATTGTTCCACTCCTGAATAAAATGATTAGGCTTCTACTCAGAACAGAAACCTTGTCTAGTTTAACTGATGCTATAAAAGCTGAACAGTTCAGCTTTTATACTTAACATCAGTAATAATAGCTAATAAAGGTGTTTACAGATAATTGAAATTAAACGATTTAAGAATTGTCCTTAAGGGGCATACATTTAGTAAGTTCTGAGTGATTTAATGGGATCTTGAATTCAAAGCTGATTCACTCTCACCTGCTTGAAACTTAGCACAAAGCAGCTGTTGGCTTGCAGTCTTCCTGTACCGTACTATGAATTTTCTTCAGGGTAATTAGAAAGGAAGAAATCCATTTGGCAAAAGATGTGAGGCTATTTAATGATAACTACGCAGGTGTAGATTCCTTGTGGTAGATAAGAGATTTGTGGTGGTAGGTATCCACTGACTGAAATGAACAAACTACCTACAGAAAGGCAAAATCAACTACTGGGGTGGGGAGGTAATTGATTTATTTGTCTGCGCAATGTGCAGTGCACCAGTCCTGCACTGTGAAGAAGAGCAAATTCTACAAACAAGTAAATCAGTTTCACGTCTGGTTATTTGGTGCAGCGCAGCAGTCTGTTTTTTCGTTTTGTGTTTTAACCTCAGGGTCCCAATTTTCAGTAACCATGGGTAGCCGCACTTCATGGGTGGAAACTGACTGCACTACTGTGCTTCCATGATTTTGCCATACATGATGCTGGGTGAATTAATCTAGTTGTTAGAGGGTGTAAACACAGGCTGGATTGTACTTGGGACCAAGTCACAGATTGGAATTGTAATAATGTCAGTGAATGCCATGCTGTGAATCAGGTGTAACGATCAGTGCAGGGGCATCCAGCCCGAAAGCATCCTCCCTCATAAATCTATAATCCTCGAACATAGAGCCCTTGTGGGTCACTGATTCCAGATCATTCATGGCTTAGTGGCTTGACTCCCTGGTGGCTCAATGTAAACACCTCACCCATCCTCTCTCTCTTACTATAACTTGTGGTTCAGTGGTGTGGCTCTGTTGGTCAGCCAGTTGTCTACAACAATTGCGGCTGCACACTGTGATGCCAGTCAGTCAGAGTCTCCCACATCTCAGATTCCATGGGAGCAAAATACTCCCCGAAATCAGGGGTAGGGAACATGTAACAAAAGTGTGCTTCCTCTTCAGGAAAAGCCCCAAAACCCACCACAGAGCATGTAAACACCCCAGAACTTCTGAGGGCCTTGCGGCCCCCAGACCCCCAGCTTTTTTCCGGGGAGGGAGGCACAAAATTAGTTTCTTGCCCAGGGAACTAAAATGTCTTCCTACAGCACTGACAGTGAATTCATAGACAGCTCTCCGACACGAACAACGTACACTGTTTTAGGATTAATGCCCCATAGTTCAATAGAGTTCATCTGCTTTTCTTGCTAACTTTTTTTATGGATACTCTTTTTGTGACATTACAGCTTGTTGTTGTGGAAATTAACCCTACCCGGTCAGAATAGTGCTACATAAATAGCACATGCTAACACAGCGCTGTCTATACTGTGCTACCCTGGAGAGCGACAGGGGAATTACAACACTATGCAGTGAGCGCTACACTGGTTGCTGTCCAGGGTACCAGTAGCTGGGATAAAAGCCAGGAAATGGAGGAGGCTGACTGACTGAGCTACTACCGTAGCATGGAGTGATAATGCAGGAGCAGTTCAGCCGGAAAAGTGATGGAGACTAGGGTTCTACTCCTGGTCTCCACAATTTTATGTTTTCCCCCATAATCCAACTCTGACTTGGAGTTGATTATTTTATTTGTGGGGGGACTGGGGGCAGAGCCCCCTGCAAAAATAATGATTTTCAGTGGTAGTGATCATGAATCGCACTTGCGATCGCAACCACTGGCGCTGATGTTGTTGGTGGCATTGTCTCCTGCCACTTTTGTTGTGAGCGCTGTTTGGACGGTGCTGTTTTTTATGGCACTGTTCATACAGGCACTCTTATGACCTAGTGCTGAAATTAACCACAAACAGAGGGTTATGACTTCATCAAAGTATTAACTGCAAGAATAGACTGACTGTAGGGGACAACAATCCTATTTCTATGTAGAAGAACTTAGTAATGAAAAATAAAAAGAATACAAATAAAGAAAATCTATAAAACAAAAGCTGCATTTTTTTTAAATATAATGGCTGGATTCAGTGTCCACACTGCCAACAGTAACACAATAGTGTTAGCACACCACTCATCTGTAAGTTCCGCGAATACAGGTCTAGTTCAGCATTCTGCACCATGACTGTAACACTGATGGGATGCAGATCAGGATGCAGGGTGGCAGTGTGAGTGTCCCACAGTAGGGCAACCACCTGTCTTTTTAGCAAGCACTCTGTGCAGTTTCATGTGATGCAGGATCAGGCAGATAGCGAACATTTGAGTGGTAGAGAAGTCAAGTTTGAAGTTGCCTCCAGTCTCCACTGACATTCGAATAACAGCATTCCCTGCCTTGCTTGCCCTCAAAATGTCCATGGTGTGCAAGGACACAACAATGCCTGCGGCATTAGACACAGTACTGAAGGCATCAGATACATCTACCCAGTTAGTCCTACCTGTTCTGTCAGGGTCAGCCTTCTGGTCAGCAGCAGGGGGGGGTATCATGGTGGCCATTAAGCCAGGTGCCCAGCAACTACTGCACCAAGGTGGGGGGAACCAGGCAATACAACAGATAGGCTCTTGAATATTTATGAGCAGATCTCCCATCCAATATACAGCCCCACAACCACTGCCTGCTATCGCCAGGGTGCATATGCCTGCATACCATGGCAAGTGTGCAATACCCAAACTTATGATACAGGAAGTGGTAGGTCAGGTAGTCCTGAATCCAGTCCAATGTTTTTCAAAGTTACCTCAAAATTGACACACACTACCAGACTCAACCCCCTCCTAGTCTGGGGGCCCAGACCTGAAATTTGTGGCAACATAGCAACCATTGTACAGAAAGCAACAACTATGTTATTTTGATAGAAGTGTCCCTTATGCACTTTTCTAGGGTAGAAGCGATCTTGTAAAGTGGTATCAAGGTATGCCAATGCAAGATGTTTGTACTCATGTTAAAACAACATTTCGCGCAAGTGAAAAGGCCACAAAAATGTACTAAAGTTGTCAAGACAAGTTTGAAAGTAAAAATGACCAATAGAATGGGATTTAAACAATTTATTTTAAAAGACAAAACAAATGTTAGTCATACAAAAGGTTTCTTTGACACAAATTATTAATAAGGCTCATTACTTAAATAATGTTGGCCTTGTGGTTTGTATTGACATATGCACATAATACTGATTGACACAAAAGTTTTAAATACTGTATTCATTATAATAGAAGCTAGGTATACTATTGCACACCATGGTGCTAGCAAAACATTAATATCCAATGGTCTCCCTCTCAGCTTGCAGAAACCTGCTTTCTAAGCTTGCCCTTATTGCCATTGTCCTGTATACTTCCTCTCTCAAACTCTACTCCCCATCCCCCACCTCTACACCTTGCCCCTATTCCCCCCTTTTTCCTCACTTCCTCACCTCCTACCCTAACTTTCACTCCCTTCTCCCACCTGAATCCTTCCTGGACAAGGCCTCATAGGCTGATCTTACAGTTACTGTTTTGTGTCCCAACAGTCTGCAATTCTTATATTAACCTAAATCTCTGGCATACATTGTACAATGCCATCTTATGTTGTTTCTGTGTCTGTGTTCGGGAGGGAGTGGGAATGTGGCATGTGACTCATGGTAGGAGCATGCAAGGAGGTGGAAGTGCAGAGTGCCAGTGTGGACAGCTGCTGAATAGCGCTGGTAGTGGTGGGCACATTTAATTGGTTTGTCTGCAGCCAGAGTAATTTGTTTATGTATTTATTTGTCTTTTTTTGTTATTTTTCTTCTATTCTCCTCGATTGTCTGGCTATTGGGGGAACAGCGGGACACCGATTGCTGAGGAGGACCAAACAGGAGCACGGCAGAGGACAGCAGGAGAACCTTTGCAGGGAAGTGTACGGATTTGTGTTTAGTAATCTGATTTGCATTTGGATACTTCTTTTCCCAAGCTAGTACCTGTGTAAGCTTTCTTGTTCAAAGCCTGCAAAGGGCAGGGAATAGTCAGGTAAGAGGCGATGGCTATTTTGGGGAGGGAGTTGATTGTCTTGTGAGAGACCAGGGAGGAAGGGCAGCATATATAAAGTGGGCGTGAGGTGCCAGATTCAAACAAAGGTCCAAGGCCTGTTTAGGATGCCACTGGGCTAGAACTGTGCCACTGGGCATCTGTGTTCAGGAGGGAGTGGGAGTGCAGTGTGCGACTCATGGTAAGAGCATGTAAGAGGGTGGAAGTGCAGCATGCCAGTGGGGACAGCTGCTGAAGAGCGCTGGTAGTGATGGGCATATTTAATTGGTTTACCTGCAGCCAGAGTAATGAGTTCATTTATTTTTTTAATATGTCTTTTTTTTGTTATTTTTCTTCTACTCTCCTCGATTGTCTGGCTATTGGGGGAACAGCGAAATGCAGATTGCTGAGAAGGACAAAACAGGAGCACGGCAGAGGATGGAAGGAGAACCTTTGCAGGGAAGTGTACAGATTTGTGTTTATTAATCTGATTTGCTTTTGGATACTTCTTTTGCCAAGCTAGTACCTGTGTAAGCTTTTTTGTTAAAAGCCAGCAAAGGGCAGGGAATAGCCAAGTAAGGGACAATGGTTGTTTTGGGGAAGGGGTGATTGTCTCGTGAGAGACCAGGGAAGAGGCTCAAACCCACCCTCCCCAATCCCTCCCTCCCCAAGCTACAATCCTTTTATAATTATATTGCTGTCTCTTGGTTGGAGGGGGTGCACCCTGGTGAAGTGGGGGAGGACTGGATGTATACTGGATTGCAGATTACTCATAACAGCCAGTCCTACACTGAACTGACTTGATCTGACTAGCTACTTTTAAGCTCATTAATTATTTCATGGGGCAGAGACATTTTGAGTCAAAGGGCTACTTTTGGGATACATACTGCTCATAGTGCATAGACTGCGCTGAAGGAAGCTGCTCAAGTATTGAAAAAACACTGGGGGTATCTTGGGGGATGGAACATGGGGGGAACACACATGGAGTAGGTCAGGGAAGGACATACCAGAGGTGGGGTACTAGTGGGGGCAGTTGGGGTCAGTGAAGTGGGCAGTGATATGGGGGAAGCCGGGTGCAAGTGGGCACCTGCATGACTAGAATTGTGGGTTTCAATTGATGTGGGGTGGCAGTTTGGATGAACATATTGTCGAGGCTAGGAGGGTGTCCAATCTGTATTGGCTTGTGGAGGCTGGAGGAGGAAGCACTGTGGCTTGGTAGAGAACTGGAGAGGATGAGGGGGGAGGGGCCTTGAGGCAGGAGGGTCACATCCAGTAATTAACATGAGGACACTGCAGGGAGGAACAGTGGCTCAAGGGAAGTGATGGGGAGGGAGTGCAGGAGCAGAATAAACAAGAGGCCTAGCATTAGTTGGAAGGCTAGAGTTGGAGGGGGTGGGAGCAGAGGCACAGCCAGGCAGGATGGGCAGGGAATAGATTTGCAGTGCTGGTGACACCTAGGGAGGAGGAGGGGAGGAGTCATCTCAGGGGACAGCAGAGAGGAGGGAGGGAAACCCACAACTGATAGGAGTCAGTCATAGGAGGGTGGCGGGTGAAGGGAAGAGAAGCACTGCTGGTGGGGGATGACAGGGGTGGAGTAGAGGAAGAGGGGGCCAGGGCAGAGGGGAGGAATGTGGGGGATAGGGAGGGAGCAGTGAAGGGGGAAGGGGACAGGACGAGGAGAAGGGGGACAGCACTAGGGTGGAAGGGTGGAGTTAACGAGCTGGCATGCTCTAGGACTGGATACCCCAGGAAAGGGGTGGGGCAGGGGCACGGAACGAGGAGGGGGTGTACTATTGCTTTCTGATTCCATACTTAAAGGGATCAGATGGGGCGGCAGGGGGGAGAGGCATAGTAGAATATAGGCGGAGGCTATACCCGGGCTAATGGTGGACAGGGCAGACAGTTCTTAAGTGTTCATGGAGGGGCAGGAAGAAACCGCATGTAGTGGTGCATGTGGGCATGAATGACCTGTCAGGGGAGACGGTGGAAGTAGTGAGAAGGAAGTTTGAGGAACTAGGAGGGATATGTGAGGAAGTGGGGGAATCAGTGGCCTTTTCAGAGATGCTCCCAGTACCCTGCATGAGTACGGGAAGGAAAGGGAGAACTGGGGAGTTCAATAAATGGCTGGGGGAATGGTGTCAGTCTAAAGGGTATGGGGTAGTGGGGGACTGGGGCAGTACCTGGAACAATAAGGATCTATATGCAGATGATAGGGTGCACCTGAGCAGGGAAGGGAAAGGGATATTAAAGCAGAGGTTTGAGAGGTACATAGCATCAAGGATAGATTTAAACTAGGCCAGGGGGTGGCACAAGGGCAGCTAGTAGGCAGGGATTCCAGAAAGGAGAGCCAAGCATGCCTGCCTCCCAAGCTATCAGAGAGATTTTTGAGGTGGGGACACAGGGAGGGATTGGGGGGGAACCAGGGTGGGGGGGAAGACACAAGTTGGAGGGTGGTCTTAATGAATGTGAGAAGCTTAGGGAACAAATCAGCCAAACTATAGGCTGTCTTGGCTGTGGGGAGGGTGGACATTGCAGTCATCACTGAGACATGGGCCACCTAGAACCAGGTCTGGGATATGATGATCTCAGGGTACAAGATGTTCATGAAGGACAGGGTTAGGGGGAAAGGGGGGAGTGGGGCAAATCTATGTAAGGGAGGGGATAAGGGGTATGAGAGAGGAGGGGTAGGAGGACAGGACAGAGGCCCTATGAATGCAGTTTCAAGACTCTAAAAGCAAGACACTGTGGGTGGGGGTAGTGTACAGGCCATCATCTCAGGATGATGACTTGGATAGGGTGTTGGCCAAGCAGATTAGAAGGGTCTGTAGGAAGGGGGACGCCGTAGTGGTGGGGGCTTCAACCTCTCTGATGTGGACTGGAACTCCCCAACCAACACGTGTGCAAAGGAGCAGAGGCTGCCTGATGCATTTCAGGACTGTTTCCTGTGGCAATGAGTCTGTGAGCCAAGTAGGCTCAGTAGGGAGGGTAGGACTCTGTACCTGGTATTAACAAACGGGGAAGGTCTAAGGGATCTAGGAGTGAAGAAGCCCCTGTCAGGGAGTGACCATCATACGGTGTGGTTCACCCTCAATGTGGGAAGGGTAACAGAAGGAATAGGTACCAGGGTGATCGATTTTAAGGGAGTGGTCTTAAAAAGGATGGGAGATATTCTGGTTGAGCATCTGGTGGGAATTCAGACATGCATGAGTGCCAGCCAAAAATGGAATATCGTTAAGAAAGGACTAGCAGAGGCAACTGAGACCTGTACCAGGACACGGAGCAAAAGGGGGAGGGCAAAGAAGCTGAGCTGACTGACACCAGAGGTAATGGAAGGGGTGAGGACCAAGAGAAAAGTATTCCAGAGGCTTAGGAAATCGGGAGGGCAAGGGGACAAAGACGAGTACATGAAGAAGTCCAGGGAGGTTTTCAGCCTAATCAGAGTGGCCAAGGCTTCCAGAGAGCTGAGACTGGCACAGGGAATCAAGGTTGGGGAAAAGGACTTCTTCAGATACATTGCCGAGAGAAGAAACAAAGACCATGCTGTGAGGATTAAGAAAGATGGGGGTTGGGTGGAGAAGGGGGAGGATCAGGCAGAGGCACTGAATGAGTACATCTGCTCTGTGTTCACAAAGGAAAGGGGGGCAGATACCCGGTTGGAAGGGTGGAGTGGGCAGAGGAGGGGCAGAGGTGAATGATATCAGGATTACTCAGGACAGGGTGCTGGAAGAACTAAGGGTACTGAGGGTGGACAAGGTACCAGGGCCAGACGGCATTCACCCTAGGGTACTTAGGGAGCTTGCAGAGATACTGGCGGGACCACTGGCAGACCTGTTCAGTACATCACTGGACACAGGATGCGTGCCACAGGACTGGAGGATGGCCCATGTGGTGCCCATTCATTAAAGTCGCCTGAAGAATGATCCAGGCAACTACGGACCAGTCAGTCTAACTTAAATCATGAGGAAACTCATGGAGTTAATCCTTAAAGAGAGGCTGGTGACATTTTTGGAAGACAATGGGCTCCAAGATTGCCATCAACATGGTTTTGTATCAGGCAGATCCTGCCAGATGAACCTAGTCTAATAGTATGACTGGGTTACCAGGGAACTGGACTGGGGCCATGCAGTGGAATCCCTGTATTTGGACTTCGCAAGGCCTTTGACTCGGTGCCGTATGGGAGGCTGGGGTAAAAATTGGAATACATTGGAGTGGGAAAGAAACTGGTCAATTGGATCACCAACTGGCTGAGGGGTAGGCAGCAAAGGGTGGTGGTGGTGGGGAACTCTCATCACCAAGGGATGTTACAAGCGGGGTGCCTAGGGTTCAATACTGGGACCAGTGCTGTTCGGGATATTCATAGCAGATATCTCAAACAAGATCTAGAGTAGGATCAGTCTGTTCACAGACAATACTAAGATTGGTGCTGTGGTCGATGACATAGAGGGGTGGAGAGGGCTGCAGGAAGACCTGACCAAACTACAGGAATGGTCAGAGATATGGTAGTTGAGGTTCAACGCCAAGAAGTGCAAGGTACTGCTCTTTGGGGCAAGGAACCAGGGGAGGAAATATCAGTTGGGAGGGGTACAATTGGAAAGCACAGGGGAAGAAAAGGATCTACGAGTACTAATATCGGGGAGTATGAACCACTCAGCTCAGTGCAGGAAAAGGGCTGCAAAGGCAAACAAGATGCTGGGGTGCATAGTGAGGGGAATCTCCTCCAGGCACAGAGAAGTGATCCTACCCCTGTACAGGTCACTTGACAGGCCGCACTTGCAATACTGTGTACAGTACTGGCATCCATTTCTGAAGAAGGACATCAGATTGCTGGAGGGGGTGCAGCATAGGGCAATGAAGATGATCCAGGGACTGGAGGGGAAGATCCTAAGAGGAAAGACTGGGAGAGCTGCAGATGTGTTCCCTGGAAGAGAAGAGGGATGGGGGGATATGATCGAAACCTTTAAGTACTTAAAGGGAATTCACAGGATTAATACAGAAGGGGACACCTGCTTCAGCTCCAACCAAAGAAATTTAACACAATTAGAAGGAAGGCTTTCTTTACACAGAGAGTGGTGTCCCCTTGGAATGGTTTGCCCCTAGAGATTATTATATGTAATAGCAAGCAGCAGTTCAAGCAGTGACTAGATAGATACATTTTGTAGGGAAATATTGTGCAGTATTATGGGTAAGTGGACAGGAGCCTTTAAATGGGCAACCGCCTCCTTGGCTGCTAGATTACTTAGTAGAAGGGATCCTTCAGATCAGAAGGGGGAAGGAAATGAGAAGGCATCAGCTGAGATTGGTAGGGGGAGATTCAAAAGGGAAATCAGGAGCTACTTTTTCACAGAAAGGATGGTAGACAAGTGGAATACACTGCCCCAGGAAGTGGTATCGTGTACAATGGTGGGAGGATTTAAGAGTGGGTGGGATAGAGTGAGGGCAGGGTTGTTATGAGGAGGGAGGGAGGGTGGGGCAGCTGCAAGTTGAGGGCTAGCTGCACAATCAAGCAGACTCGATAGATTGTGAGGCCTGTTTCTACTGGCATTTCGTATGTTCGTATGTTCTCTTGTGATATTGTAATCTGTTCTTCACTGCAACTTGACTGCCATACTGATATGGAACCTATGTAAAAGAGCTGATAGCTCAAAGGTGTTTAATCTAAGGTCTAAATAAATAAATCAGCGATGGGCAACATGACAGTATATTCTGTATGTGTGTCTAGCTTTTTTTTTAATATATTTGTCATACTTTACATGTCTATGTCTGAATCATCTGTAGTATCAGACTCATCTGGATCCACACTGGCAGCTTTTTGAGGATTATAACAGTCCTCATCACCAGTACACAAGTACGCCTGTGTGCATGCCATGCTCTGCCTGGAACAACTACAGTTGCGCTTACACTTGGCTTTTCCATACCCAGGTGTAATGAGTTTCAGGAGTGCTTCAGGGGCAGATGTCTGTATCATTAGTGTTAAAGAAATGTGTCCATCCTTGTCATGATGCCAACCATTTCCAATTGGGGATGGGATGTCAGGCTGAGCCTCCCAGGGCATGGGTCTAGGTAAGGGTCTGGTAATTTGCGTGCTTGGTATGCTGCAGATGACTATCAGAAGTTAGAGGAAGGGTTTAGTTCTGGGCCTGTTTGCAACAGAAAAGCTTATATCACACACCATTTACATCTGCTGATTTAGCCATTGGGTCATAAAGAAGGCTTATCATAAGTTCTTCTGATTTCAACTGTGCAGGAGGTATAGCCACGGTATCCCGTGATAATAGCACAGACAAAATAGCGAGTCAAAAACAGCGACTCAATTATCGCTACTTTTTTAATAGCGAGCTTTTAAAAATGGCACCTTACTTAAACAGCAAATTCCTACAGTGATAAAATAGCCAAGAGGTTGCTACCGTGACTATCTTCTATGTGCCCTGACTCAAAAATCAGTTTTGATAGACATCAGACACATCACAGGTCAAAATCTTGAGACATTGGATCTGATGGCTTGTCTCAGTTTATATCACTATATAACACATCACTATGAAACAGTGTTCATAGAATGTCCAAAACTATAAAATGACTGAAGCTCTGAGTTGCAAGCAAAATAGACCGAATGACAGATGCCATGGTCAGTGTGATTATACTTCAGTCAGTGATTTTAAAACTAATAATACCATAAGAAGGAGTGCTGTTGAAAAGTCCAGTCAGAAAGTACAAGAATTGAGGAGACATCTTGTGGATTTCTTAAGCCATGACAACAGATTTCTTTTATAATGATCAAAACTTAAAATGTGGAACTTTTGCATCTCCAACCCAGTCAGCAGTTTGAAACTCCTCATAATTATACTAAACAAAAATAACAAACGTGTTATTTCTGTTGAACTGTTCGTTACAATGTATACTTCTGCAGTATAAGAAATGGGAAATTCTATGCTCAATTTATTTCAGTGCTGTGCTTAATCAGTCTCTCGTTTCAGCTTACATTACATTAAGCTAGTCTGATAAATTTTTTTGTGTGCTATTTTTGTTTGGTATAATTATGAGGAGTTTTAATGAACACTCATATGTACCAGTTGGGCTGCGAAGTTCAGCGTGCTGCAGCTGCAAAACTTTAAATTTTAGTGTGATGTAATGTTCATATTTAGCTATGCCGAAATGGTATAATAGAGGAGGGATGAAGGAAGGCAGAATCTGACTGGCCTGTGACTGTCATTGTCTGACTCCTCACCCATGCGGTCAGATAATAGTGCTATATTTACATGCTCGCTATTCTTAAAGAGGTGCTTTTTGTGCAGGTGCTATATTTGGATTCGCTAAAATGTACTCACCAATAATTTAGTCGGGATTACGTTTTCATGATTTTAACATGGAACCATATCCACCATAGTGCCAAATGTAATAAGGCTGCTAAATTTGCATGGATTCTTCCTGACAAGCTTCCATGGCTTTCGTTTGCCAGCCCTTGCAAGACTGCTAGTTGAATCGCACCCAGTCAGTGTGTGTACTGCTGGCAACATTCTGCATAGATGTTGGCCAAGTTCAGCTGCTATGGTGTGGGTTGGTATAAACTTGGTTTTATCCTTCACATGAGTATGAAACCAAAGCTCTTGAGTTGCTTCCAACTTGTGAACAAAATATACACAGAGAACTGCAACGTCAGTGTCTGGAGACCACATCGCTACACGAGGGTACTCCTGAGAAGCATGTGCAACATGAAGTAGAAGCCGGGTACCTGCTTCTTCATGTGATGAGATTAAATCTTCTTGATCTATAATGCCATCTGACATGACCATGTAAGCAACGAGGCCATCCTTGAATCCACCTGCAATAACCATTTTCTAATCTGGGCCAAGTAAAGTTTCTGCCATATCACACCATGATTCTGACAGGAATTTTACCAGATAGTCTTTATTCTTGGGATTTCCAAAGAACTTACGCCACTGCAATAGGATGGGTGTTTTGGGACCAATGGATTTTGACTTCACTGCTTTGTGAGGATTGCCTTTGTGCATGCTCAAGCTTTAATTGAATCTTTGACATCATATCGATCAAAGACGATAGCTTCTTTATTGCAGCTCTCATAACTCTGTAGAGTCTGGTGTACTATTCTGAAGACCCATTCAGCAAGTTCTCTAAAGCTAGTTGCACCTCCTTGCTCGACCATTTGTATAACAACCATGCCATCCATTATCCAAGCTGTGGGCATGTTGGATGCTGGCAGCTGATACATTGACTCTGCTTCTTTTTGTAATTCAAGCAATAGGTTACTCTTTGCACTCTTGTACAGGGTACCATCAGAGTGTGCTAGAGCATATGGAACTGCGTAAAGCTCACGTGTGAAAAATTCCTTCTCTCTTGTTTGTGCAGCTACTACAAGATGGCTAAACAACTCCCTGTCTGCATTGATAATCACTGTCTTATCATTACTAACTTTCAATTTGATCTTCTTGTTTAGAGATGCAAATGTCTTGATGTTAAGCTTGTGAAGTGGTTCATAGAATTCAGTGGTATTTTTAGTCTGTCTTCCACAAACTGTTTCATTGCTTTGATTCCTGTATTATTCGCAGTAACAAGCTTGGTGGCAACCTCTGTGGGTGCAACAATTCCAGATGTGATGTTGGTGAGTGCTATCAAGTCAGCATTCAAATCAAATGGGTTTGTCATGGAGTTGGTGATCATGTTAACAATCTTGTTTACATCTCCTTTGTCTCATTGCATGCAACATGGTGCAGCCTCCTTGTGTTTTCCTTGTGAAACGTCTGAGTCTACCATATCACACATTACCTTCATGGAAGCTGTGATAGCTAAGCGCTCATGAGCAGTGATGAACCATCTAGCCAAGGCTCCTGGTTTTAAAGTGAAATCTACTATACCCCCTTTTAATTTACTATCACAGTTTACTGTTTGTTCAAGTGCCATGGATGTCCAGACTTTGCTGAATTTATTTCTAGTCCGAGCTACAACATGCTTCCCTTGCACAGACTGCTTATGAACTTTGGGGGCACAATCTGGCTGAAGCTTCATATCACTGATGTACACAGATACCCAGCGGGCATAGTTGGTGTGGTCAAAGGCAAAAAATAGTGGTAGCATTTCTACAACCACCGTAAGATGCAGATCCCAGTTGCTTTCATGTTCTGCTCTAATGCAGCTCATTAGGATGTTAACCAATTCAATGTTATCATTCTGGAATGCAAATGTCTGGGAAGTTGCTTCTCCAAAATTGCGGAACCTGTACAATATACCCTGTATATTCTTCAGGGCATCATCAAGCTGGGAAAGTGTTTCTGTTAGGCTTGTTGCATCATTGTTTGATACTGCATTTTGACATTCCTGAGCTTGCCATTGATGATGTCTACATCACAATGAATCTCATTGTCTTGTACCCAGTTACAAAATGCCTGCCACCTCAGTCTGGACAGAGCCTCTATTACAAGCTTGTGGGTCCTCACTCCACAGTTATATGATTAGCCTTTAAGTAGATTGCCTGCTGTGTTGCTACCATACACCTGCAATTCTATGAGGACAAATTCCAGACCACTCTCTTCATACTGTTTTGCAATTACAGCCAGAAATGTCTCTGCTATGTGGAAACCACCCATTCTCAAGACTGTTTTCTGAAATTCCTCTGGATACCTCCACTGAATCTCTTTAGCCTTACAATATATAGCCTCATTAAATATCAAGACACTGTAATCTTGGCCAAGTGTCCTAGACATCTTGCAGACATTCTTCATTACAGTGAAAACTGTACTCCTTTCAGTAGTTGATGCTGGCAGTATTGGACAGTGCCCAATAGATGTTACTGTTGGTATAGTAGACAAAATCATCACATTAAAAGCTGTCCATCCTGGTACTTGCTGAGCATTCACCTTTTCAAACTCAACCTCAAATAGCTTGGTTGGGCATCATCTTAGAATTAGCCATTGTAGATCAAGGTTGGCGACTTGTCGACAAGCTTCAACATCAGTATACCAGTTACTTTTTACTTTTCTCACAAGATTTGGTTTGGGGCATCTGCCATGAGGATTGTACTCCAGAATGGCTTGGCACATTGCAGGAGTTTCAAGTAGAGGTGTGCAAAAAAAAAAAAATGTTCGCCGGTGGAATTTCCGCGAAAGTCAGAATTTCGCTTCCGCGAAAGTGTGGAAATTAAATTAGCAACTTTTGTGGAAATTCAGACTAAGAACAGCAGAATAAATGCATAAATTGCAGATTATTCTATTAAACTGTGGAGAAAAAAGTCCACAGAACTGATAACTGAATTGCAGAACAATTACATGTATTGCAGAATAATTCATTGAACTGCTGGAAAAAATTCCTCAGAACTGTTATTCTGCAGTTCATGTGTATTATTCCACAGGTCAGCCAAAAAATTTTGCAGAACGTGGCGAAAATCCACTAAACACATTTGGAAGATTCTGATTTTTGCCAATGGTGGAAGTTCAGAAAATTCTACGAAATTTCCAAATTTTCACAGAACTTCAGCAAAAGCAGAATTTGCAAGTTTCACCCACCTCTAATTTCAAGTGATCATGTTCATGGTGATATTTTCTTTGTTTGAGCCTCAGCTGCCACTGTGCCAAAGTTGCCTTCCAGAATTGTGGGAGTCTGATGCTGATATACTACCATAGTTGTGACATGGGTTGTGTGCTTTATATCTAATGTTTCCTCATTTATATCGTTGTTGTCAGCAACAAACAGAACAAATTCCCCATGCTGTATGTTTGATGGAATTATGATATTGTCCCTGGCAGCTTTTTCATGCTTATCCATTGCAATAGCTATGTCAATTCTCTCTAGAACATCATAACTGACTCAGTGTGCTAGCTTGTGCACCATTGTTAGCACCTGTTTAGAGCCTGTCATATGGCATATGGACATTGCAAGTCCAACATGTTTAGGTGTACACTTTACACCTCTGGATACTATATGAATGAAATCCTGACAAACTGATAATACCTGTCCATGAAGGGTCTTGTTAGTGGCTGTTACTAAAAGACTGCCATCTTCAATAGGTTCATTACCAGCATCCCCTTCGAATACCCATTACAGGAACCTATACACATCATCAGGAATCAGGTCTAATGCTTGTTCTAAACTGACAGTGAAATTATCTATTGGATTGAAATCCAGTCCCTCACACATTTTGAGTTCACTGCCGAGGATCTGTGCTGCATGAAAGCACGTAGATGAGGCTGAATATTTATCTTTATTTTCAGAAGAAGGGAGAGGATTTTCCTCTTCATGCTGTTGCTTTGAATGCAACCAGGAAGCTACAGTATGTTGATGACATTTTTCAAAGACACAAGCTCTGGTTTACTTGGGTCATGATGCATTTTTAAAATGATTTGGTCACCAAAATACTTTGTTAGTCCCTTCTTTAGCTTCTCACTTCCGGTAATTCTCCTTGCTAGGAACTTTGCCTTTCAGAATATCCCAGTATCTCAGTAACAGGTAAGACATGAACAAGGCTTTTCTGCTAACAAGGTCATTCTCAATTTCAGAAATCAGTTTACTGAAACATGCTTTCTACACAGACTCATCTTCCTATCACTGGATAGAGAACATTTTGTTTGTATGTTTCATTTGCTGGTGAAAGTACTATGGCAGTTGTTGTGGTACTAATGCAGTTATGTCTATGTCCAGTCCAGCTACTTGCTTTAAACTGTGTCATCTTCTCTGGCTTCAGCCACATCAAGCAGAGTTTCTTGCCTTCTGAAGGTTAGAATCTGTGATAGATTTTTGTATTTTTTGTGATACACCTTCTGGCATATTATACACAAATTCCACAAATTCCAGTTTAACAGGCTGACACGTTGATTGCCTACTCTGTAAGCCTGGACACTGACCAGTATCAGAAGAAGTGTCAGGACATGAGCTTCTTCCTCGACCTTCAAAATGCTTCAGGTTAGTTTTGTTGGTGTAGGACTGATGACATTGTGCATGATAATGCACTGCAGGCAAAGGTAATAATGCATCGATGTCCAATGGCTGTAATCACTGATAAACATGGTCTTTTTAACAAGGTATGCAATATAAAATGTCTTTAGTCCTCCAGGGGTTGCAGTCCTCAGGTGTTCCTGTGTTGTTATTTGGCAGATGATACACTTGGACCAGTCACTAGTCAGGCAGGTTTTTTCTTGAGGAGGGTCAAAGTCTCAGCAGGGTCTTCAGCCATTTTGTTGCACCTCAGTTGTTATTACCTGAAAAAAAAGAGTGTAATGCCCCAAAGTTGGGGCATTCCAGAAAAACAGAAATAAATAAAGCAATTAGGGGTTTACAGGTGCTCAGGGTGCCTGCTGTAGGTGTGGACAGCAGGGTGCAATGATAAAGGGGCCCCTAAGAGTAACGTTTCCCCTCCTGATAAAGGGAAACACTGTATAGTAGAAAAGTGCCTTGTGCACTAAAATCCTTGTCAAAAAGCAGAACTAATTGCAACACATGTCACAATGGCTTGGATGGAATGCTGTGCTGAGCTGCTCATGCACAGCATTCCAGTCCAAACACTCTAGAACCTTAGGGTTTGCTTTTAAAAAAAGTTTAACATTTTTTCTGGGAGAGTTCCTGCTGGCTGTGGAGCAGAGAGGACGCAGATTGTTAAGGGGAACCAGTAAAGAGCTTACCTGGTGGTTGAAGCTGTTCCCCGAGGGCCAGTCTGTGTGCCTGCTCTGGCTCCAGCCAGTGAAGATCCCCCAGGAGCTCTGTTTTGGTTTGCGGTGCCATCGGGGCACCACAAAGCAGTACATCGGCCGTTTGCCATGCGTTGGGCTGTGTAGCCCCGTCGTTTTCTTATTTTAGCCCGAGTATTGTTTTAAGTCTGTTTCGGTCCCCCGTCGGCAGCCCTGCCAGCCGCATCGCGCCGCTCATCCTGTCGGCCGTCTTAGGCCCCCCTTGCCATCCTCCCAGCTGCCTGCACATTCCCTCCTACTGCCAGCATACCTCCCGCCTCCCGACAGCACAGCAACCCTCCAGAGGATGGCGGAGCGATGAGTCGGCGGCAGCACTTGAAGCGTGCTGACCTCCCATTACAGGGGGATTGTTTTATTTTATTTCAGAAGCACACAGAAGGCGCTTAGAAGAGCAGCTGAGCACCACAAGGGAAAGCAGGTCACAAGGACCCATATTTTATTATTCAAAAGGGTGCATGACCAGGCGGAGCATAGCGACACCCAAAGGAGGGGCCAGCAAGTGAGGCCTGCATAGCGGCCTTTGAATATTCATAGAGGGCGGGATTAAAGATGGCAACCTGCCGAATGAGCGACAGCAGCTCTTGGGAAGCCTGAGAAATTAAAGGGGCCCTGCCACTCTTGGTCATATCAAGATTTAAAGGGGCAATCCAGGCCAAGTTTCAGAGAGGGCACAGGCACATTTCAGGGAGGGCTACCAGGCCTAGTTTCAGAGAGAGCACCAGGCCCATTTCAGGAAGGGCTACCAGGCCCAGTTTCAGAGAGGGCACCAGGCCCATTTCAGGGAGGGCCACCAGGCCCATTTCAGGGAGGGCTACCAGGCCCAGGTTCAGGGAGGGCTACCAGGCCCAGTTTCAGAGAAGGCACCAGGCCCATTTCAGGGAAGGTATCAGGCCCTGTATTTCGAAGGGCACTAAGCCCACTGTATTTAGGGCATCAGGCCCAGTCTTAAAAGGGCTAGTGGCCCACAGCCAAGTGTAGGGCATCAGGCCTGAGGTAAAGCAGGGTTCCAGGGAGCTCCTGGCCTAGTGTAATAAGGCAAGCCAGCCTAGTGGTACTGAGGGTGGCCCCGGCCTAGTGTAGTAGGGCAAGCCAGCCTAGTGGTAGTAAGGGTAGCTCCCAGCATAGTGTATTACGGCAAGCTAGCCTAGTGGTACTGAGGGTAGCCCCGACCTAGCGGATTAGGGCAAGCCAGCCTAGTGGTACCCTCAGTATAGTGGTTAGGGCAACCATAGCAAAACGTTCAGGGGTAGCCAGATCCTATTCGGGAAGGCCCTACAGTCAGGGAAAAGGGTCCATCCCAGGGTGCTCAGCTCACAAATACTGCAAAGTAACTGTAACACCTGTACTGTTCATGCAAATGGTTGTTGCTAAAGTACTCAAAAGACTGTGAACTTGTTAAGAAGAACCAAGAATGTATTGTATATGGATTGTGGTTATTTGCCCCTGGGTATCTGAACTATTGCCCTAAGCATCTTTCAGCTACATTGTTACCAGCATATGGAGACAGTCTCAATCTTCTACCACACTGCAGTCCCATAGTGTGGTCTGTAATACTACATACTCAGAATCAGTCTCTACCCAGAAGAGGATGTCTTCTCAGCATTCTTCACCCAAGTGGGATCATCCATCAGATCATCTCTTCAATCTGTGTCATCCACCAAAGTCGAGTCCGTCGCCAGTCGTACAAGTCGTACCCGCCATTTTCTTGTTTTCACCGCTCGAAGGTACGTCCACTGAAGTGCATCACGACAGCCGTGCCAGTGTTGTTTCGTATGGTTCCTGTTCCAGATGTCCTGCAGTTGGTCACCCTCCTCAGAAGAGTGTGCTCATCCTGGAGAACCTGGTCTGCACCCCTGGTCGTTCGCTGAAAGTAGAGTCCATCGAAGCCCAGTACAGGACGCGTACGCTGTTTCTTTGTTTTTGTTCTAGTTTCTGATGCTAAGATTGCAGACTCAACCATCATCTCTTCAGATTTTTCTGGTTCCTGGTCCTGTCAGAAATCCTTCTGAGTTTAGCTGGCCCTTGGAGTGCTGCAGCATCCTTCAGGTTTTGGTAGTCCTCCATTGGATTCGTTGCCATGAAGGTCCTGATTTCTCTTCGTCCTTGGCAACCCTGGAAGTGGGTCTTGGCTGAGGAACCCTTGTTTTCAGTAGGAATCCGACAGCCCATCAGTGGGTTATTTCAGGAACCAGTTGCTCTGGTTCTTCATTCCGGCAGCCTTGGAGAGAGTGGGCTTTTGCCGAAGAAACATATGGTCTGCTTACCAAACCTCTCAGCACCCCAGTGGCCATAACTAGGTCCTTGCTGGGAATTGTGATTAGGGTTCTACAGTTCTGTTTTACTTCCCTTGTAGCTACCAACGAAGAATGACGGTGTGCACGAAGATGACAGACATTTGGACTTTGTGAGAATTGGATGGTCATTGTAAAACCAAATATTGTATTGTGGGTAGTGAAGAACACCTGATTTCCATCTATGTACTAGTTGCACTTACAGGATACTGCTAAGGAATTTTAGGAGTATAGTGGCGTTAGGTCGTGGTGCACCCATAGAGAAGAATAACCTAGAGTTTAGACATTTTAGAGTTTAGTTGTTGCTGTTTAGATATCCATAATGCTGTCCATACTCCCTACTGTTTTTGTGGTTGGTATGTTTCTGTACGACCATGTCCTCTGTCCCCTCCTGTCTAATAAACATCTTTGCTTCATCCAATCTCTGTGTACGACTCCTGCCTCTCCTTGTTGGGTGATTTCACCAGCCCAACCCCATTCAGACCTCTAGCGGCCCCTCACCGTCCCACCTGCTGAGGGTGTCGCTGGTGCTGCTGGTAGTGAGACATCTCCCTTCACCACTCCGAGTGAAAAACCCCGAGGTCTACCAGTGCAGTGACCATCACAAAGAGAAATGCTATTAGAAATATTTTCATTAGTACATTATTCAACTTGTAAAATTCTAAAAAGAAAACACCTTTTGTCCATGCTTTATAGCTGTAAAACATGATGTTGAAATAAACTACTTTTTTTATAAATTATATAGTGTAATGTAACCCCTTGTTACCCAGGGTTACTAGAATCCCAGTAAGACCTAGTGGTAGGCAGGGAAGGCAGCTTTTGATACTCCAGTTAAATGGGTTTCACACTGTCTCACTCTGTTCTCAGTCTCAGCTGAGACTGAGAGATGACATCACCAATAGAACTGTCGCAGCTGCATAAGCCACATTGGAATCTGCAGCAGAAGGAGTTAGATAGAACGTTGGGAGTTTTCAAAGTCAGTCTCCTGCTTGCCTTTAAGCAGGAAGGGAGGCTCTTGTTTGTTTTGAAGCAAGAAGGTCAATGTCCAGTGTTCAAGTGGTGGAGACCGCTGTCCAGGTCTCAGTGCCCCCTCCCTCCGGGGGGGGGTAGAGGAAGTAAAGTATCCCCATGTAGATTCCAGGGCAATCCCTAATTTCTGCTGAAGAAAGAAAGCTGCCTATTACAGTTTCAGTTTGTGCTTGAAAAGTGGAAAGAGTTGTACTTCGCCTGTGGGGCACCTGCAACAAAAGGGTGAGTGATTGCTCTAATATGAGAGGGCAAAAATGTGTTTCTTCAGCCTGAGAAATGTGAAGAAATCTGGGATTTGAACTACTATTTGGGAGGCCTATAGTACTAGGACAAACAAATGGAGTAGTGTCAAGAGCTAAAGTGCTGTGTGAATTCAAGTAATATTGAAGAGGGGGTGCGACAGTTCATCCACCATTTAATCTACATTCCGAAGTTTCAGTTTGTCCAGAGAAATGGCCGGGTATGGGCTATGGGAGCTGGAGGTGGGAACACCCCCCATCTTTAGTAACCAGGTCCACCTCTACGGATTTCTGCTGTGTTTGCTACTTGCCTCATGCGCTTGGCCAGTGATGAGGGAAGTACCCAGACGTGGGTCGCAAATGGGAAAATCTCTCTAGGAGTCGCAGACTCTAAGTGGTGTGGGGAGCCACAACAAGGGTAAAGAATTCTCTTTGTGAGATGGGAGTCAGAAGAAATAAGAAGGAAATCTCTCTAGGGGTCACAGACTCTAAGTGGTGTGGGGAGCCACAACAAGTAAAATGGGTTTATTCTTCCAATGAACCGTCAGTCAAGTGGCCGGCAGGGGAGCCGGGCCAGTCAGACTGTGTACCCAAAGTGTGTGCAAGTCCGGGCTGTGTGCCTGGTGGGTCCAGAGCCTGAAAACAGTAGAAATGGTTCATTCTTCAAGTGGACCGCTTTGTAGTCTCTAATCTGCATTATCAGTAAACGTAGCCCCATGGGAGTCCATCTATGCTTTGTTGTGTTCAGCTAGTTGTGAATAAAAGCCACACTGTAAAATCCCATTCCTGGTTCTGGACATTACAGTTATTGCATCCTGTGTTCGGATTTACTTGGGTGACCCTGTGCAGAGTAGCCAAACCTAGGTCCCTCTTGTGCCAGGTAACCTCATCCTCCCCGAACCCAGGTCCCCACCAGGTATTGCTGCCAGCACCAACAGCATGCCACCTGTTGTTTTGGCAAAAAGGCAGGGGTGGGGGTTACAGTAAGTAGTTAATAAATTACACATATAGACAAAACAACAAGCAGAGAACATATTTAAAATAAATCTGCCATAATGAAATCAATATAGGATGAAAACACTGAAAATTATACACATGTTAAAAGAGAGTCATTATTTTGACTTTTTCAAGAAATTCATGAAGGCAATTTGATATGATTTAGAAAAACATCCATATTTCTCAAAGTTACCACTGCATGCTACCACATCCCCTCTAAAATCACTCTTAAATTTACCAATTTCAAATTTAGGTGGGGTTTTCCATTTGGGCCCCCAGACTATCTTCTAAAATCACTTCCTCCTGGATTGGGTGCTCTCCTCCCATCCCCACTGTATTGCCGGTGTACTCCATGATGTTTTTAGAAATCATCTCATGACCTACTGTGTATGTAAAATACGTATGACCTACTCCCCCAAAACAACTGCTGTCTTAGATCCTACAGATCACTTAACACAGATGCCCTTCTCCAGAACCTTCATTCCACAGACTGGTCACTAGTGTACTCAGCATCTGATATCAACTCTGCCATCTCCCTCTTCTCCCATTTCCTACATAAAGCATGAAACACCCATCCCCCCCCCCCAGGGAGGCGTAGAGTTAAATGTTCCCACCATCCATTGATTTTGGATGACATCATTCAACTCTACAATTCTCATGGCCTTGCCTGGGCCCATTTCAAATCCTCTCCCTCCTCTTCAGATTTCCAATCCAACAGGTCCCTAAAGAATGCCTGCACCAAAGCCGTTAGAGCTGAGAAAGCATTATATTTCAAATCCATGCTACAACAGTACCTAAACTCCGACTCCAATTTCTGGTGCACTCTTCACTCCTTTTTAGACCTTCCACCCAAACCCTCTCCTCTTACACTTATTTCTTCTTTACCACATGTGCCCTCCCCTCAAACCCTTTCCTCAACCCCTCTGCCTCCCCCACATCAAAGGGCCTTTCCTTCTCCTCTGTCTCTATCCATGAAGTATACTGTGCCCTTTTATTTGCTTAATCTCCAAAACCTGAGTCCTGATGGCCTTGACCTCTCTCTTTTCTGTATTTCTGCCCCTGCTATTGCTCAACCCCTTACCCATTTTCTGAACCTCTCCTTCCACCTTTGCTCTGTTCCCCAGGTGTGGAATGTTACTAAAATGATTCCCCTTCACAAAGGGGGTGACCCTTCCACTCCAGGTAACTATAGACCCATATCCTTCCTTCCCTCCCTCCCTGACTAAACTACAAGAATCCCTTGTTTTCTCCACCTTACAGACTTTCTAAACTCTTCAGATTTCCTCTCGCCCTTCTAATTTGGTTTCAGGATTAACCACTTGACCATCACCTCTCTCATATGAATTACCAGCTCTATCCTCACTAGCATGGATTGAGGTCACATAACTGCTGACATTTTCATTGACCTAGCTAAGACCTTCAAATCTGTATCTCACCGCCTTCTTCACAACAAACTCAGTTCCACAGGACTCTCATCCTCTTCTGTCAAATGGTTCAGCTCACACCTCTCCAGATGCACAAAATGTGTCCTTGCAGGAGATGTCTTATTCCCCACCACCCATCCAGACCAGTGTCCCCCAAGGTTCCATCTTAGGCCTCATCTTCTTTTCTATCTTCCTAAATGACCTCCCCTCAGTCTGCTCTTCCTCATGCATGCATATGTATGTATGCAGATGATACTGTTCTTTATGCCTCAGGACCCTCCTCCTCTGAAGTTGGGTCTCAGCTGCAGTCTGATTTTCAGTCTGTCCTTCGCTGGTTTCAGGTCAATCAGCTTAAAGTTAAGGCCAAGAAACCAGTGTCAATGACCTTCAGAACTCTTCAAAAAATTGGACAAACTCTCCTCCCCATCTCTTTCTCCACCCTGGATGGTACCATCCTTGATGAAGTCCCCTCTGTCAAATATCTTGGTGTCTGGCTGAATAGCCAGCTTTATTTTTTAGCACACATTGACCACCTACATTCAAAGCTCCCAAGCTTGGGGCTATGTATAGAAATAAAGACTCCCTCTCTCTCTGATGGTCATCCGGGAACTTGTCACTAATATGATCCTCCCCATATTTGACTAAGCAGACGTAGTTTATGGAACCACCCCTGCCTCTTCGATAGCCAGGCTGTATACTCTATTCAATGCCTTCTGCTGCTTCACATTAATTTCCCACCCTGCACTCACCATTGTTCCCTCTACTCTTCCCGCTTTCTTTCCTCTCTTCATCTATGCAGTCAGCATCATGTTACTCCTCCTCCTCATCTTCAAATTCTGGCTTGGATCTCTCCCCTTCTACCTCACCTCTCTCCTCTTGCCCTCCTCCCTAACCTCCGACCCCCCTTGTTTCAGGAATACCCACACCTTCTTTCTTCCCCATTCCTCATCCTGTTCAGGTCAGGCTGCCTTTTCCTACCATCTACCCTCTGTCTCAGGAACTCCCTCCCAAGCTCCCTTAGACAATCACCCTCACTGCTATCCCTAAAATGAGCAGTCTCCCAAACTGCCCCTCCCCCATGTTCCTGTCTTTCCACCTCCCTGTAACCTAGGGTATTGCCTCTGTCACCCCCCTCTTTCTAGGTGATACACCATCTGTGTATCCCAGCTCTCCTTCTTAGATTGAATCACTACAGTTGTACCCCCAGGTCACACCCTTGGAATCAAAAGCTCTTACATCAGTACCTGATGTCCCTCTACACAGTCTTAATTGTCACCCTGTATTATTTAAACTGTTATCCATCAGTTCATGCATATCTTTATTATTAACTAATAAGTCTATGTTTCTTAACTATCCCAACTGCATATTGCTCTTTTCCTGTCTGGCATACTAATCTGATTATTTTATTAATTGTAATTGTTTACATTTTTGCATCTTATGCCCTCTTTTGTAGATTGTTTCCTACCTGTAGGTCATATTTTATCATATTTTGTATTGTTGTTCTAAGAAATTCAAAGAACGTGTACTCCATCCTCCCCTCCCCGATCAGACCTGGAAAACAACCTCTGCTCAGTGTGCCTCTCCAGGTTACCCAATTTAAATAAATACAGTGATAGGGGCAGCACTGACTCATGAACAAACTCACAGATACTGAGTGCTCACATAGAGGTGCCACAGTATACAGCAAAAAGGTAAAATCCACAGAAGACAGTGCACTCTGCAAAGTATGAAGTTGCTGATGCTTTTGTTCAAACATACATGAAGACAAGTGGAGACACATGAAAAACCATGCCAACTCTGATATTTCAAGCCACTCTGCCTCTTTGTCGGGGGGAGTGGCTAACTGGTAACAAAACCCTCCTTTTTAACCTCCCCATCCACTGTTAATTGGTCAGTGTTAGGATCAGCCTCTCAGACTGATCACAAAAAAAGCACCTCTATTTTGATGCTGCAGATAGACAGATAAATCTAGCAATTTTAGTGACTAGTATGAGAAGGGGGAAGGAATGAATCAGAAAACAATTTCAGGGAAAAGGGGTGATGGAATATCTATTCTAATATTATGTGCAATTTAAAATCCATAAAAAATATGAGCAAAAGAAAAGTCGTAGGAGAAATTCAAACTATGTATTTCTCTAATTTTCACAAAATAAAGTTGTCAATCATATATTTGCAAAGTACCAGAGTGTGATCATCATAAAACTGTTCAGTCCACGTCTGCAAGAATATAACAAATATGTGCAGTGAATGCATTCTGGTCCAAAGGATGTAAGTAAATCCCCAAAAAAGGAAGAATCACAAGGTATGAGGCCAATACCATTGAAACATAGCACCAAACTATCCATTTTTAGGACTGTAGTGGGCGGAGTCCGGCAGATATATTGCTTTCAAAAAAGGACTCCACATTCCTTCCATTCTTTGTGACTGAACAACATGTTGGAGTTCCACCACAGTCACCTCCACATCTGTGGAGCACTCTGGTCACACTACACTATTTTTAATTTGCAAAACAAATCGGACCATTCTGATTGGGGCACTGGGAGATTGTGCACCCCCAATGTCACTGTTATATTTCTGTGTGTGTGTGTGTGGGGGGGTGGGTGCTGAGAGGGAGGGTCAGGTGTCATATTCTTAATTTTAAAGAAGAAAAAAAAACTCCCACTCAGAACCCACCACCCCCAAGCCCTTACTTACCCATCAGGGGTCCAATGCCGTAATCCTCTCTAGACTACAGACATGACTTCACTGTTTAACTCCGGACCACAAACTGAAGAAATTAGGTATGCATTCAATTTATTTCAATGAGGTTTTGAACTTAGTAGCATAACTTGGAAATGTTTCAGTATTTTTGCCCCGAATGTTCAGGCTATGTTGCATTTTGCAAAAGCAGGCTCATAACTATGATAATATACAATATTTTTACCACAAATTTTTCAACATAGCCATTTCTTTACAGTACCTCATGAATGAGACAGCTGTCATTTTTCAAATCCTACCAGGATTTCAGGCAGGAGTTGAACATTTGCTCTGCCACTGTTCATGAGGTGGGGTCATAAGCAGGCTATGCTGAAAGTTTGGTGTTAAAATAAAAAAAAATAAAAAAGTTATAAGCCTACATTGAATTTTGCAAACTCAGGCTCGTAACTTTTTAAACTTTTTTAACCCGCATTTACATTGCCATACCTTTACAGCACGTCATGAATGTGACAGCTGCCATTTTTCAGCTCCTGGGCAAAATGTGTTTTTGCATCCTAAAAGTTGATTTTGCAGTCCCTGCATGAAATCACCTTTTGGGAAGGAGTCCAACATTTCCTCTGCCCTTCTTCGTGAGGCTGTGTCATAACAAGGCTATGTTGAAAAGTTGGTGTAAAAATATTACAAAAGCAACACATTTATGAGCCCTTGTTACATTTTGCTAACACAGGCTTGTAATATTGATAATTGTCAATATGTTTACCCCAAATTCCTTACCTGCACCCCTATCAGCTCTGGTCAGAGTTTGTTTCTTACTGTTAGAAACCATTGTACTTACCTCTCACTCAAAGCAAACATATAGACCCAATAAAAAGATACAGGAAAACAGCAAGATCAAACTCTTCAGACCTGGGGTGAATATCCAGCATGACACTTTCTGAAATGCAATAACATTTGCAGTCTGTCCCCACTCCTGGGCCTACAGTATTTGGCACATGCTCTATGGTACAGAACTGGATGCCAGTGGGACTACAGTTATATAGTATATGCATTATCAAAATGGGCCTCCACTGCCAAGTCTTTTCTGCCTGCCCTTATGTCACAGATGTATTCCTGGACATGTTTTTTCCCAGGTCTGACTTTCCTGCCCATGTAAATCTGTGGGCGTGGACAAACAATCACATAAACAACAAAAATGATAGAGCAGGACATAATTATTTTATGCCCACTGCAATCTCCAACTGTGTTGTCATGAGATTTTTTCTTATTAATACCAAACCTGGAAACCTGCAAACTGAACACATGCCACATACATGAAAACCCCACATCATGGGAGAAAGCAGGTAGGTGTTAGCAGTTTGGGCTTTAGATGGTTATTTGCTACCAGATCTTTTAGATTTCTTCTCCAACTGTAACTCTGGGGATTTGATTGTTGGGGACCGTGCAGTGAACAATTGCTTCAGTACTTTAGACTTAACCCCCTACTTCACTTTGTCAAATGCTTTCTGAGCATAACATAATGGAAGAAAAGTTGATCTGGTTCCTTATATAGTATATGTCTAGTTAACTACATATAATAAAGATCCTTTATAAATTTCTATAGAACTGTCTTCCTTGATGAAATCAGTCTGGCCAGGAAAAATAATGTCTAGCAAGATACCCTCCATTCTCTTAATCAGAGCCTTAGCCAAGTTCTTTACATTGGTATTTCACAGGGAAATAGGTCAACAAAAGGAGCATTATGTATGTATTTTATTCTTTTTATGAAAGGCTTTTTTTTTACTTATCACCTGCACTGGATTATATTTTAAGTAAATCTCAGAGTACCAATTGCTGCACTAAATTCTGTGACTCTTCTGTGAGAGAAAGCTCATGATCATGTGGATTAAGAAATTGACGTGTTCCTTTTTTTATTTCAGAAGGCACCTGAGGCTCACTTGTACTCTACATTCCTGCTGTTCAGATCTCTGCTGGAGTTCTCTGTGAAACCTACAGTAATTATATAAATACCTGGATTTTTTCTAAGGCTGGAGCCCTGCAAAAGATCCAGTTTAAGTTCCAGTTGTGTTCTAATTAGTAAAGCCACAGGACTCACAAGCTACGAGAAGACAACCTGCGCTAATCATTTGTGTAGAAAATGACAGTTATTAAAGAGGAATAATTTTAATGGGAGCTCACAGAACTGTTGTTCTACATATGCATACACAGCAGAGCCAGCCTCAATGCAACGCAGTAGCTTGCAGTAAATTACATGTCACAAAATACTGCAGTAAACAAGGGCTTAATTGCTATTGAATTACACTGTTTCCTGCAGCATACGGCAGAATTTTGTGATATACTGAAACATTACTGGATTGCATTCTGACTAGCACCACTGTACATATGCATACATATACATATACATATACATATACATATACATATACATATACATATACCTATACCTATACCTATACCTATACCTATACCTATACCTATACCTATACATATACATATACATTTCATAGTAAACAGTAGCCTTGATGTAATAAAGGCACTTGTGTGCCTCAATTACTTGAGGAATTATATTGGTGATTATCTTGCTATTAGAAGGGTCACCACTGCTTGGCAGGTTCGAAGGTAGAGAAGTAGGACATGAATTTGGTTTTATATAGAACCTTTTATATTCACTGTATTCCAAAAGCAATAATCCATGGGCAATTGTAATAGCCAGTTGTTGCTCACAGGGAAAAATGTAGACTGATGGAAATGAAGGAAAGCACAGAGAAGTGATGCATAGAGGGGGAGAGAGAGAGGTTAGGTTTAATACAGGGATGTTAAGTGACTTTTTTAAAGAGCAAATGATGCCATTAAGACAGCGTTAACAAAACTTAATATTTAGACACTGTTCAGATTGCATTTCACATTAGTTCTGTAATTCTCCTCACTATTATTTATTACTGAGGCCATTTGCATAAAACGGGATCTTTGCTCCTGAAGAGTTTATCTATTACTGTTGCTTTCTTCCTACCTAAGGTCATAATGCACTATTTGTGACATCACAGTTACTCATGGTAACAGATTATGATGTCACAACAGAGGACTATGGCATGAAACAGGGAGTAAGCTAAAGAGGCAGATGCATTCTAAAGGATATAGAGCATGTTTCCATGCAAATGTCTCAGTAATGAGTAATGGGGAGGAGAAATATATCAAATACATATAGAATGCAAGATAATTGTACCTAAATATTATGTTTTCAAAGTGTTCTTTGAAGCATCAACAGTTCTTTAAGGTTACAGTGATTAAGTGGTGGCGGTGTTGTTAAACCTGGGTGCATGAGCTCACAGCAGTGTAGTCTAACCACTATGCTACACTGTTTCCCAGTGGACAGAGATATAGCAGTCCCTCTTAAGACAGACTGGCCATGTCTTAAGCATAAGCTAACCATAACTAACTCCATGAATACAGTATGATCTACTGTATCAATATAACTACCAGCTCAGTTATCAGTTTGAGGTTCATATGACCTGTGCAGGCAATGTGGAGCATATGGGTGGGGGAAGGTGTCCACAGATTGTGGCGGGCTGAGAGCAAGGGTTACTATGCTGGTTTGGCCACTGTGCAGAAAATATTTAAAAAAAAAAGACAAGACCAGAGTGAAAAGGGTAAATGTGGGAGAATTGGTACTGAAAACGTTGCAGGTTTTATCAAGGAGAGCTAAGGAGGTACAACACTATAGAATACAGAGTAAGAAAGATTCTTTCAGCTGGGGGAAAGATACAGTACATGGTTTATAGATGGGAGACATATTCAGAGCCAGCCGGATGCTTGCACAGAACAGTGCATCACACAAAAAAGATTGTGCCAGACAGCTCTGTTGCGAAATTCAAACAGAATGTGTGATTGGAACAGACCCCGCATTCTGTTTGAATGTTGGACCCTGGATGGGCGGCACATAGTAGGTGGCTGTCATGTATGGCGTGGTGCATCCAGAGTGTGGGGCTGAAGACAGCCTGCAGGGGAGTCCTCCATGGGTGATATTCAGCCCAAACATTCAAATTAGCTCTGCATGCATGGTGCAAAGGGGTCGCATACATGCTCATTATGGGCTTATTTGCATGGCTGCACCTGGCAGAATGCATCTAGCCAGCCCCCTCCCCAACTCCAATCCCTGTTGACATAAACATAAGTGCTCCAATCCCACAGTTTCCATAGTGCAGGGTCCCCCCTCCCTCCCTGATCACCGTATGAAAATGACACATAACCCTGTCCCATTTTCCATAGTGTAGGGACCCCTCCTCACACAATCACCATATGAAAATGACACATAACCCCATCCCTGTTTCCATACTGTAGGGGCCCCCTTCCCGCCCAATCACTGTATGAACATGACACATAACCCCATCCCCTTTTCCATAGTGTAGGGACCCTCCTCCTTGCCCAATCACCATATGAAAATGGCACACATAACCCCATCCCTTTTTCTATAGTGTCGGTACCCCCCTTCCTGCTCAATCACCATATGAAATGACACATAACCCATCCCATTTTCCATAGCATAGGACCCACCCCCACCCGATCACCGTATGAAAATGTCACATATCCCCATCCATCTTTATGACTGTGGGTGTAGTCCAGCAAGTGTTTTTCATTCAGAAAAGGTCAGATGTCATTTTTGCTACCAAACAACATGATTGAGTGTTAAAAATAAATTCCTCTGCTGAAGCCTCATTACTACGCTGCCTGTGTGTCTTTAGGAAGCCTTAGAGCACTATTTTTACTCTGGCTTGAGGAGTTAATTAAGCCCACAGAAAGTTAGCTCTTTATCTTCTGGCAGTCATTCTGTGTCTGATTACCAATGGATAGTACAGACATTGTGGAAAGCTACTGGAAGTAGAATGTGTTTAACACTTCTGAAGCTTTCTGCATGACAGATAAGTTCTGCTGTTCCCCTGAGCCCCTATGAACACCTCATTAAGCCATTTGACACCACTATCCTAAGAGCAGTCATTCTGCTTCTTTGCATGACAGTCAATAGCAAGAGACCCAGTGTTGCCTGTTTCCAAATAATATACCAACTTCATTTTCTCAGCAGGCAGTTCTTGGCTACTGTTGATATTCTACTGAATGTTCTTGACCTGCAGTTTGTGACTATAGGTGTTTACAACTGAATGATGGCAACCACATTTGCTTCATTTGCAAATAGGTAGGCATGTGTGTGTCTGATATTTGTTTGACTTGGGTTACAAATAGAATTTGATCAGTTCAGAACATGCTGTATTGTGATTAAATGAACTGATAAATGGGGGCTTTGGTTTATTTACAAATTCATTTTTCCTGACCATGGATGTACTAAAACAAAACTTTCTTAACAAAATGTTTAAAAATAAAGAGTTTAGCAGTAATTTAGTTGATGTGGTGTAAAGAGCTGCTCCTGGAAAATTATCTGGGTTTTATTTTGGGGGCTGCCACAAGCAGAATGAGACTTCATGGATGGGGGAGCTCATGGCAGAAGAACTGCATTAAAAGTGTAATGGTGTGGATGTAGAGGCACCAATATTTAAGCATGATTTTGGTAGAGGACTAAGTGTGACTTGGGGGTGGGGGAGTGAGTCTTGGTATTTTTAGCAGAATGGTTTTCTGAAACTTCATTTTTCAATGACTTAGAATCTGCATCCATCTGTACAGTATGTCACTACGCCACATGCAGTGAGGTATGGGTAAAAACCAGATTACCAGACCCAGACCAGAGCTGTAAAATCTGGACTGGGCAGAGCTTGTGCAAATATTGCTGATCCACTCACTCCAGATGATCTGGTCTGGCTTTTACATATCTGGTCTGGTCCTGATGGTTCCGTTTTCAATCTTGTCAAGGGAAGACTGAAAAACAGACTTCCAGGAGCTGACCAGATTCATAAAAGTCAGACTGAACAGTGCAACCAGAGTGACCAGACCAGCAGTATTTGTGTAAGTTGCACCCAGTAAGGCCAGTTTGGATTTTTACAGAACTGCTGTGGTTCAGGTCTGTCAGTCCAAATTTTCATCAATCAATCTTTATTTTATACTGAAAGGTATGTGAGCAAAAATGCTAATTTATACAAAAGTCCAGTTTAGCATAAACAGAGAACAGAACACCAGGTCAAACAATTACATAGTAAAACACAGTATAAACAGGTCTAACATAAACAGGTCAATACAGAGGTCTTGAGGGATATACAGAAGAAAGGGGAAGCAAATAAATAACAGTGACAAATTTACAGCATAGGATGTAGTTGGAGGTACAGTTCAGAAACATGAACTGTTGGGTGATCTATTGAAAAGAAGTGCAAGTAATGCGGCACCCAGATCCTGCATGCTGACTAGCATTCCTGCTGTATGATATGCCTCAGCCCCAAGAACCAGATCAGGAATTGTCCGCCCTGCCAGTCCTTCAACCAGGCTACACAGATTAGGCACCAGAAAAAGCTTGAAGCCCACTTACTGGAGAAGTGCCTAGCTTTGATGGAAAAGGAGCTGCAGAATCTACGGGAAAAATCTTCTCCAACGTCAAAACCCAAAAAGAAGAAAGGACAAGGAGAGGCACCGAGATAGGTCTCCATCTACTTGGCAGCAACTGTCAGGCACCACTGACACTGGAGGGGCCTCCACTTTTGTAAGTATCCCTATACCTGGTCTCCTACCACTCCAACAGATCAGACTATGGCCTCCCTGCCTGCTTTACTCTTGGTGCAGTTGGGGCTCTTCTTGGATGATGGAACCCCTATTGTACTCCTTAGGCCCATATCTTCTTCAGAGTTTATCACCAGCAGTCAGGACAATAAGTTGCTCCCCAGTCCCACCAAGGAGCAGATGGCCACAGTGGATAAACTGGACTCCAGCTATGCTGTTGTCTGTATGGCCTAGGCCAATACGTTAGATGTTGACCGTTCTGACGTCTGCACTGTCATGACTGATAAGTCACTACCCAGTTCCTCTGGGGACCGAACAGTTGAGGTTCTCCTGTTGGGGTTGCAGTATACCCCCACCATTGAGTTGAGCTAGCTGCTGGACATGCAACAGCCTTTTGAGGGTTCCTCACCCCCACTGACACAACCAGGCCCTCCGGGCTTGCCTGAAGATCAAGAGCCAGAGGTGTCACTAATCTGGAGGTTCACCCTCCTTTGCCAGGTCAGTCTCTTCCTGATTCATCCACTGGGCCTATTGTTAATCCCTCCAGGGATCTTCCATCAGGACCTCCTCAATCCAAGCCCCCTTGGACAACCAGGTTTCGCCATATTGGATTCTGGCTCCCCAGATAATGGTGGGTCTTCCGTTGGGTTCTACTCACAACCTGATGCCATGTGACCCTTCATCATGTGACTCTTTGCTGGGTCAAGTTATATCTGGCACTCCAGCAATTCCTGAAATGCAAAATTGCCTTCCATCAGGCTCCCAGGCATGGAATCTTCTGGTGCTGGACATTCCTGTGCCTAATCCAGTGCCAGCCCCTTTGAATGTCCCTACAGGGCTGATGCCTGCTCCTACTGGACTTCCAGCCAGGCTTTTGGCCCACCTCCTGCTGGGCCTTCAGCTCTGCCTCCAGCTGAACCTATGGGCAATGTTCTAGGCTATCCACCCCCACAATACCCAATGTACCCTTCGCCGGGTCATCAACTCCATTATGTACTGGGGTACCAGATGCCTGGCTATATCAAATCAAGGGTATGCTCCTTCTGGCTTTCCCTACTCCTATTAGGCTCATGGATACCCTAAATATCAGATACTGGGCTATCCATTATACCAGCCTCCTCCTCCACCACCTCCTCCTTAGCCTCAGCCTCTGTCTCCACAGCAGCCTCATGCTGATATCCAGGCAGTGTTTCAGACCCTGATTCAGAAGGAGAGGACTTAACTAGCCTCAGAGCTTGACCATTGGAAACCAGTTGTGGCCTCTACTCCCACCTACTTTCTGACCCCTAGAAAAGCCACTCCTGTGGATTTCCACCTTTCCAGAGAAGGCTCCTCTCGACACCAGGTCAGGGATACAACCCAGGACACTCCTCTAAAAAGGGTTCAGACCCCCAGAAGACAGTCTTTGGACTCTGACTCCGACTTGTCCTCCAGCTTTGGTACGCATACACCTATAGAGCCTCAGCCTAAGTAGTCCCCGAAGTCTCCTCTGAAGGACCTTTCCTTTGAAGAATTCCTCATAACTATACAAAATGCCTCTGGCCGGGCTATCCAGGAACAGAATCCAAAGTGGAAAAGGCTTGCAGAGCATCTAGATATGACTGACACAGCTCCTATGCCTATACTGCCTTGGACTGGACCCCATGAAGACCTGACTTCCACTATCTGGCAACAGTCTTCCTCCATTCTGGCTGTTTCAAAAAAAACAGATAGTGTATCATTACCCCAGATGGGGTCACACACCTTACTGTCCATCCTAATGCAGACTCAGTTGTCATCAAGGCTGCCCACAACCAGTCCTCTAAACCTAACATTTGAGCCTGTCTCCTCCTGATAAGGAGTCTAAGCAGCAGGACAATTTCAGTTGCAAGATCCATTCCTCCTCCACTTGTGCCCTCAGGGCCCTTAATTATGTGGCCTATATGGTTTCCTATCAGAAATCTTCCCTGACCTCACTCGAGTCAAAGATGGAAGCTATCCAGGACCAGGAGCTTAAGGCCAAGATTGTCAAGACAGTGAGAATGGCTAAAATCTTCTGTTGTCATGCCCTCTGGGCCACTTATAACACAATAGACTCAGTTGCTCACACCACAGTCAGTGCTATCTGCATTAGGCAACATTCATGACTCGGGATTGCTGGCCTGGCACAAGATGTCCAGACCTCCATCCTGGATGCCCCTTTCAGGGGATCCATAATATTCCAAGGTGAAGCTAAGGAAGGATATTATCACTGAATTGCAGGACCGAGGTAAATCCATCTGTGATGTCCACTTCATGTACCAAGGGGGTTGCAGTGGCAAACAGCCTTTTCTTTGGCAACAGAGATGCCAGGCCAAATGCTGGTATCCATCATCAGGAACCCCTACTCCCCTGTCATGTCACAGAAGCCCTCCCAGAGAAGCTTCCAGCTCCCTCCCCTCTGCCTCCTGACTTGTAGGGGACACTCCCATCTCCTCCAGATCCTCTAGGGCAATGGTAGGCAGCCCAAGAACAACATGCAGCCCTCCAGGGGTTAACCTGCAGCCCCCACATCGATCCCATAACATAACTTTTAATGCTCTTTATAACTTTAATGCTGTTTCCAGTCCTTTAAGTAAAGTTTATTGCATTATAACTTACAACTTGAATGCTGTTTATAACTTTTAATGATGTTTCCAGTCCTTTAAATAAAGTTTATTGCATTCTAATGTATACTTTTTGCTTGATATTGCGGTAAAGTGGGTTTTGTAGGGGTCTTGCGGCCCTGGGGGGTGTTTGAGGGCTGCATCTGTGGCCTTCTGGTTATCTTAGGTTGCCTAACACTGACTGCTCCAGGGGAACCAGTGGGGAGGGAGATTTGCTCTCCACCTTCTGGGGTCACAGGACATAACCATGGACTCTTGGGTCCTTCAGTTAATAGCAAGAGGTCACACCATAGAGTTCCTAGACAGGTCTCTGGACAACCCCCCAGGCCTCTACCATTATCCTCCAAGGCACCTGTATCTGATAGGAGATGAGATCCAGGCTCTTCTGCAAAAGTCAGCCATAGAGCCCATGGCTCCTGTGCAGATAGGAAGAGGATACTACTTCCATTTCTTCCTAGTGCCCAAAAAGACTAGTGACCTAAGACCCATCTTGGACCTCAGCATGCTCAACCTGTACATCAAGTACAAGAGGTGTACAAGAGGTTCTGCATGCTCACCATCCAGGGACTTCTACCCTTGCTCCACAAGAGCCATTGGCTTTATGCGCTGGACATGCAGGATGCTTGCATGCACATCCCTGTCTTCCAGGCCCACCGCCACTTTCTATGGTTTGCCTTCCACAGGGAACATTACCAGTTCAAGGCTCTCCCTTTTGGCCTATCCTCAGCACTTCAGCTTTTTACCAAGTATCTAACAGTGGCGGCTGTGGCCCTATGCCACAGAGGGATATAGTTTGCCTGTATCTGGATGATTGACTTCTATCAGCTCCATCACAGAGTAGTCTGAGGGAGTCACATTCCTTCACCCTGGACCTCTTCTCCAGTCTTGAAATAACAGTCAACTATCCCAAGTCCCACCTCTCCCCTCACAGCATCTATAATTCATTTGGGGCAGTGCTGGATACAGTCCAGGGCAGGGCCTTCCTCCCATCGGACACAGCAGAGACCCTACAGGAACAGGCCAGATTAGTGTCTAACTCATGCTGGACCACAGCCCAGTTAATTCTCTGTCTTCTCAGGCTGATGGCAGCTGCAGTCCCTTCATTTCCTCTAGCCAGACTGCATATGAGGGTGACACAATGGACTGTTCATGTCCAATGGTATCAGCGGCTGGACAACCTGGACCACAGGGTTCTACTGTCTGAGTACATGAAGAAGGATCTTCTTTGGTGGCAGGAGTTGTCCAATCTCTCCATGGGGGTTCCCTTTTCAACCCCCTGCTCCTACTATGACCCTTACAATGGATGCTTCATGTCAAGGCTGGGGAGCCCACCTAGGAGACCATCAGACCCAGTGAACATGGTCTCAGCTGGAAGTGTCTCTACACATCAATGTGTTAGAAATGAGGGCAGTACTGTATGCCCTACAGGCCTTCTATGTCCAGGGACACTCATGATTCAGACTGACAATATGTCTGTGGTCTGGTACCTGAACAACAGGGAGGCACTCGCTCTTACCCTCTATGTTGGGAGGTGATGCAAGTGTGGTACTTGGCAGACCAGCATGACCTCCACCTGACTGCTGTCCATGTGCCAGACATCAGCAACATCCTGGTTGACAATCTTAGCCACACCACTGTCAGGGCTCATGAGTGGGAGCTAAATCAAGAGGTGGTTGAAAACTTATTCGATCTGTAGGGTCTGCCAGAGATAGACCACTTTATCTACCCATCCAATGCAAAACTACTTAATTTTTGCTTGCTTGTTCCCAGGCGTGGTGTTTTCTGGTGTGATGTGCTGTCTCTTTGCTGGACAGTGAAGTTCTTGTATGCCTTCCTCCCTTCCCAGTGCTTCAGAGGATTCTCCTGAAGCTACAAGCATAAGAGGCTCACATGATTCTGATAGCCCCTCTTTGGCCTCATCAGATTTGGTTCCCTTTGCTTCAAAAGCTATTGATGGAACCCCCAGTACCTCTGCCTCTCTGCCATGATCTTCTGACTCAAAAGTAGGGCAGACTGGTGCATCTGGCCTCAAATCCCTCCATCTGCATGGGTGACACCTGTGTACATGAGGAATAACTCCCATTGTTTTAATTTTTTTACAAAAATTGTCAACTGTGCAGAAGATTTCTAAAAAAATGAATTATAATAGCGAGACATTTTGAAATGTTATTTGACTTACCATACTCTTGCTTGTCTACCCACTTACTCAGTATCCTACTTGTTTCTGTCCTTGTACTAACTAATTCCCATTTCTTCATATCAAGGGGTTGTTGATGTTCCTATTGTGTGTGCCTGGGATGGAGCAGCAATAAAAGATAATCTATGCAGTACCCTCAATAACACACCTACCCCAGTTTACTTTTACCAAACACCCATTTCTAGGCCTTGTACAGTAAGATCTTCCGTCAAGAGAACAACTTGTAATGAAATGTGTAAGATTTACATTGACATTTGTGTATATGGACCTTTATATTATACTAATTATATGTGAACTGTATAGCAATCTCTAAAAAAATAAATTAAACATATCAAATGTTTTCAAAAACATGTCTCAACATTGTGTTTATCTTCCACCTTGTCACACCATATGGTTGTCTCAGCAATGTTTGTAATTAAGGTACAGTACCTTCATGAATATAATGGCTTGGTTCTGCTGAGTTGATTGCTATAACAGTGAATAAAATAAAATGTGAAACATATAGGTAACTGTAATACAGACAGTGGCATCATTTTTATATCTGCCCTTTCTCAATATACCATACTTTGATTCAGTTAGTGTCTGCAACAGCAGTTCATGTTTATGTTTAAGCCCATGAAACACCCTTATCTAGTTAATGCATTTACAGTCATAGTGGCTCTGCCAGAGCTTGTTCCATAGTGTAGGGACCTCCCTCCCAGCCTGATCACCATGAGTAAATGACGCATAACCCTATCCCCTATTTCCATAGTGTAGGGACTTCCCTCCCCACCCAATTACTCTAAGTGAACAACCCAATTGCTGTTTCCATAGTATAGCATCCCCCCACCCCAGCAGGCAATATCCACCCCCGCCCACCCCAATCTCGTCCAGTGCCAGTGACTGGCACAGTCCTCCACACCTGCCATGGCCAGCCACTGACTGATTGGTACCTGAGCAACTATAGTTCATAATACATGCTCATTGGTTCACCAATGAGTACGTACTATGCACTGTAGGTGTTTGGGTACCAATCAGTCGATGGCTGGCCATGGCAGGGTGTGGAGGGCTGTGCCAGTCACTGGCACAGGATGGGATGGGGGTGGTATGGAGGGTGGATACTGCCTACCAGGGTGGGGGGAATGCTACACTATGGAAACAGCAATCAGGTTGTTCACATAGAGTGATCAGGTGGGGAGGGGAGTCCCTACACTATGGAACAAGCTCTGGCAGAGTCACTATGCCTGTAAATGCATTAACTAAATAAAGGTGTTTCATGGGCTTAAACATAAACATGAACTGCTGTTGCAGACACTAACTGAATCAAAGTAGGGTTCTGTGTCATTTACTCATGGTGATCGGGCTGAGAGGGGGTCTCTATACTATGGAAATAGGGGACAGGGTTCTGTGTCACTTTATCATGGTGATCGAGTGGGGAGGGGGGTTCCTACACTATGGGAATGGGGTTATGTGTCAACTTTGTATCGTAATTGGGTGGGGAGGGGAGTCACTACACTATGGCAAGGGGGGTAGGGTACATATATATATGCTCCCACTGTTCAGGGCTTGGGAGGGGGACCTTGTACATAGCCCTTCACTTTGTGTGGGGAACCACCCAATCCGTGAATAGTTCAAGTAGGGTCTGGAAAGCGTAACTATGCAACAGCACAGCTGACCATAGTTATTCACTGGGGTTGAATATTGCAATGAGGGGAATATGCATTACTGACCCCTCATTTTCATTCCAGCATTGAAATATTCTACACGCCAATGCAGTCAGATTTACAGGGTGCATTGGGGGCTTCTGAATATTGTCATGCCCCCGATGACCCTCACAAGTTGGAGATGCATGAGCGCATCTAGGGATGTGCTGCGCATCTCTTCTGAATATGTGGGTCACAAATACAACATATGATACAGCAGAGAATAACAAATCATGACCAGATGAGTGAGTAGATTAATTAAAATATGTTGTAGACAGTGACAGCAGAATTGAAATAATCAATCTGAGAAAGATACTGATGAGACTGTTGATGAAGTTGAGGGTTATCACTAATGACCAGTAAAATACTGTATACAGAGAATGTTATAAAGTATGTTTTATTTTTACTAGTATTCTTTCATGGCATGTCTCATAAGATAAAAAAAATCACAATTCAAAGGATTGAACAACACACAGAAAATATATACATTATGTTTTGAACTAAAGTTTCCATTTCCTTCCATTTCCTGTTTTTAGCCACTTTCTAAAGTGTTAGTTTTAACACCAGCCACAATCAATGGTAGAGTATGCACCAAGGCATGATGTTTACTTCTGCATGGGAAATTTCAGTGCAAAGCTGGACAGGATCCCAAGGCACAGGGACAAAGCTCTTGGAAAATACTGGCTTAGAAAGGAGAATGACTGTGATCAAAACTGCTTCAGTTGTGCAAAGGTAATAGAGCAAGAATATCAAAAGTGCCAGGTGCAGATACAGCTGTAGATTTTGTCTGCATCCACATCCAAATTTGTAACCAAAACAGTATCTAAATGTTTAAAAATCATATGAATTTGCATTCAGAATTGCACTAAATTTCAGATTCACAAAAGCATATACAGCAGGGGAAATAAACATTCATTGTGCTAGTAGAAGTGGAGATGAAAATACTGAGACCACCGAAGTAAATCAAACTCTGGTCAGAACCAATACGTCTGCAAAAAGATGGTATCAGTGCAGCCGAAAAAAGTGAGAGGCTGCTTCAGATCAGAGAAAAGCTGAAGATTTAATTGATGCATGAACAGGGACAGATGTGCAGAGCACTTTGGGCTGTGTGCTATGGGAAGAGTGTCTACCTACAGGGCATGGGCCTGCCTACAGAACTGCAGGGCCTGGCACATTTACTCTTTACACAGTCACTTGCTACACATTCAGTACATATTCAGTCTTCACACATTCACTCTTTACATATTCTTCACAGATTCACTCTTTACACATTTAGGCCCACATATTCAAAGGAGATGTGCAGCCCAAAATGGAGATGCATGGTGCATCTCAGAAAACACATGGAAGCACGATATTCAAAAAGGAGAGATACGTCTCACAATTTTGAATGTGCAATCACACAAAAATAATGTATGTGGCACAAAAAAGGGTGTGGGCATCTGAATATGTCACACAAGTGTATATTCAACCAAAATGTGCAATGCATGTGTCGTGCATCACAAAACTGTGCCACGCAAAGTTAAGGATGTAAGGGGATGGCCTAAATTATCCAGCCATCCACAGGCAGGCTGCAGAACTGCAGACAGGTGACCCTGAGACAGCCCTCAGAGGTGCACCAGGATGTGCTCCAGGCACCCACACAGCAGTCATGCCAGGACGATAGTGCCCAAAGCCTCAGCCACACTGTCCCAGCTTGCCGGGCACCTACTGAGTACCACTTGGTGACACCACTGGCATCACCCAGTCAGCCACCCCCCTCACCACACCCAGGTTGGGGATGCCCAGCTGCCACATGTTAGTCAGGTCCCTCCCAGCACACCAACAGAGCAGACAGTTACAATGCAGCACATGTACCAGGTGTCATGGCCTGCACCCATGTGTCCACCAGAGTGCCACCTGGTGGAGGCATGCACCCATGGTGGTGTCTGGGACAATGGTGAGCAGTATGCATAATGGTAATGGTGGCAGCATGGCATGGATCAGGGACAGCCAAGTGGCGCACACCCACAAGGGAACACCATAGGTGCACACAGCATGCCTTGCCAGACCCATACCATCAGAAATCACATACATGTCACTGATGTCATCCCCGCAGTGCGACAGTGCCACAGGAGCCCTGGGTATGAGCCACTGTGGTGTACAGGTGGTGGACAGTGCACAAATGTGAGCAGCATGGAACAGTTGTGGCACTACCCGTGGCCTGGAGGTGGCAGGGGCATGCCCCAAGGACACTGGACCCTTTCAGTATTGTGCATAGAAACATAGAATTTGACGGCAGATAAGGACCGCTTGGCCCACCCAGTCTTCCCGTTTTCCTACCTAATGGATAAGCTGCAGATCCTAGTTAACCAGCAGCCTACTTCTTTCTACCCCACCCTCTAGAATTGCCTTATGGCTGTCCCATGCATGCTTGAATTCAATCACTGTTTTTGACTCCACAACCTCCTCTGGAAGGCCGTTCCATGCATCCACAACCCTTTCTGTGAAAAAATACTTCCTTACATTACCTCTGAGCTGCCCCCATCTTCAAATTGTGCCCCCTTGTTCTTGCACACCTCTTTTTTTGAAAGATGCTACCCTCTTGGACTTTGTTGATTCCCTTGAGGTACTTGAATGTTTCTATCATGTTCCCCTCTCCTCCTTTCCTCGAGGGCTATACATATTAAGCTACTTTAGTCTCTTCATATGTCTTCCGGTGCAGACCCTGCACCATTTTAGTTACCTCCTCTGGACAGCTTCCATCTTGTCTATGTCCTTGCGGAGATTGGGTCTCCAGAACTGCACACAGTACTCGAGATGGGGTCTCACCTGCTGTCTGTACAGAGGGATAACAACTTCCTGTTTTCTACTGGTGATGCCTCTCCCTATGCATCCCAGTATCCCCCCAGCCCTCCTTACTGCCCTCTCACATTGCTTGCCCACCTTTAAGTCATCTGATATGACTACCCCCAGGTCCCTTTCCATTTTTGTTGTTGTTAGTATCTCACCCCCCATTGTGTACTCTTCCCCTGGGTTTTTGTTTCCCATGTACATTACCTTGCACTTCTTAGCATTAAATCTAAGCTGCCATACATTTGACCATTCCTCTAACCTTACCAAGTCCCTTCCCATCCTTTCCACCCCACCTTGTGCATCAACGCTGTTGCAGATCTTTGTGTCATCTGCAAAGAGACATACTTTTCCTTCCAGTCCCTCTGCAATGTCGCTTACAAAGACATTGAAGAGGATCGGTCCTAATACTGAACCCTTCGGCACCCCACTAGTAACCCCCCTTTCTTCAGAGTGGACTCCATTTACTATTACCCTCTGTGTCCTATTCTCCAGCCAATTCTTTGCCCAGGCTATCATCTTGAGACCCACTCCCAGGCTGGCTAACTTGTATATTAATCTTTTGTGTGGGACTGAGTCAAATGCCTTGCTAAAGTCTAGGTAGGCCATGTCCACAGCCCTCCCTGATCTACTACTTTGGTCATCCAGTCAAAAATCTATTAGATTCTGGCTGGCATGACCTTCCTGCTGTGAATCCATGCTGCCTTGGGTCCTGTGCCCCTCTGGCCCCTAGGTACTCAACAATTCTTTCCTTCAGAAGTGATTCCATCATTTTCCCTATCACTGAGGTTAAACTAACTGGTCTGTAGTTTTCCGCTTCTGCCCTGCTCCCACTTTTGTGAAGGGGAATCACATCTGCCCTTCTCCAGTCCTCAGGTACCACCCCATCCTCCCATGATTTGTTAAACAGGGTAGTCAGTGGTGTCACTAGTTCTACCCTTAGTTCTTTTAGAATTCTGGGATGAATCCCATCAGGCCCCATTGCTTTGTTCACCTTCAGTTTTAAGAGTTCTTTCAGAACCCTTTCTTCTGTAAATGGGCTGGTATCAACTTCTGCATCCAGAGTGTTTCTATTGTTTGTTTTAGGTACCTCCCCCTCTTCACTTGTAAATACTGAGCAAAAATATTTTGTTTAGTATCTCTGCATTTTCACAGTCACCCTCTGCCCATCCCCCCTTCCCTTTATTAAGCCTCACTATCCCTCCCTTAGTCTTCCTTCGGTCCCTGATGTACCTAAAAATGGTTTTATCCCCCTTCTTAACTAAGTTGGCTATCTTTTTCTCAGTTCGGGCCTTTGCTGTTCTGACTGCCTTCCCAGCTTCCTTTTGCTTTAACTGATACAATTCTCAGTCCTGCATCTTCTGTGATTCCTTGTACTTTCTGAATGCTTTCTTTTTTTCTTGAACCTTCACTGCCACCTCCTTTGAGAACCATAGTGGTTTCTTACATTGTTTTGTTTTGTTTATTTGCTTCACACAAAGGCTTGTTACCTCTGTGATTGCAGTTTTTATTATTCCCCATTGTTCTTCCACCCCTCCTTCCTGCCCATTTGCTAGTGCATTCCTTAGGCACTCACCCATGTGGCATGTGGCCACCTAGGGCATGGACATGGCCATGGGTAGTAGTACTACAAACCTCTCAACTGTCACACAGTACAGGGTACAGCACTCATGTTTTCACTCAGACACCCTCTGACCCACATATAGTGGGTGACATTACACACTAACCACTGGGACTGTTATACAGAATTGTATTTTGATATGAGATGCTAGGTATCTGCATACAGTAGCAACATTTGTGCACTTATTTTCACAATCTTTTGAGCTTTCACAGTCATGTTTGCTGCTGTGTCACACATTCTGACCAATTGTCACACACTTTGGCACACATTTGGGTGCTATGGGGTTGGTTGGTGTGTAGCACTGTACTCAGGCAAATGCAGTCCACCCTCACACAACCATGCATTTATTTATTTAACGGTATTGGAATTGCAAACCTTTGAATCAAGGGCTCATTTACAAAGACTCCTCGTCATGGTACAAAGACAGATAAACAAACAATCACAGGTTCAACATAGTCTCAGTGATAACATAAAAGGAGGTATAACTTTTCTATACAAGTATGTACACAATAAAGCTTTAGGTAATATCCTATACAATGTGGTAGCTAATCGCCAATGCATGTAACAACATAAGGCATGCATTTAGTTTACATAAGCAGTTACAGGTAGATTAGGGCTCTGGGACATTGGGGGGGGAACACGGTGAAGTGGGGTTGTATTAGCTATGCACAGTTACAACAGCGAATGACGACCAGGTAGTGCCTAAGGGCAGTTTTGAAAGGCCCAATCCTTTGAACTGAGGAGATATCAGAGGGGAGGGAGGGAGGTGATCCATGATGGGGCTCTGCAAAGAAATTACCTTTGGGCCAGTGACATCCTGACTCTGGGCACTTGAAGTGACTATTTGTAGGAGCTCCAGGTGGAGAGAGTGGAGACGGAGGGGCTGAGTATAGTAGATAGGCCAGGGGATGTTAATCCAGCTACTGATTTCTTGGTGAAGAGATAAGTTTGGTAGCGCAATCTCTCCTCAAAGTTGAGTATATCTGCCTGCGCATATAATGTACAGGTGTGGGTGAGTCTACTGGAACCAGTAAGTAGCTGTCAGGCCTTGTTGAGAGACATTTTGATTTTGTTGAGTGCAGTTTTGTCTGCTGCACCATATACTAGAAGGCCATAGTCTACAAGGCATAGGACTGAGGAGGTGATGACCAGCCTCAGGGCTTCAGTGGGGAGGCAGTTCTTGTGGCGGTAGAGCAGACCAACACGTGAGTTTATAGCAGATGCAAGGGTGTACATATGGTCATGAAAGGCAAAAGCAGTGTCAAAGGTTATGCCAAGGTATTTATAGGTGTTGACTTGTTCAAGGGGAAGGAGTGTACTAGACAGGACAGAAAGAGGGGTGTCCTTGTGCATGCTTTGATTGTGTGAGAAAAGCATGAGCTTAGTCTTTTTTAGATTAATTACAAGTCTTCGGTCCTGGAACCAGGACTCAGCCTGGTTAAAGGAGTTTTGGAGGGCACTTTGGAGGTGGGTTGGGACCTGATGGGATGTGAAGAGGACCGCATCATCTGCGTAAAGGAGTATTTTTTTGGAGCAGGATTTGGGGAGTTTGTTTAGGTACAGACTAAAAAGCAGGGATCAGGGATATAGGACCTTCTTTTATTATACATATGCCTGCGATCGGGCTGCTAGCAGTCCACTGGACCACCAGGGATATAGGACATTTAATTATTGTACTTATGCCCACAGTTGGGCATGGGGGGGGGCGCTACCCAATGGAGGGTGCCGTCGGAGCTTGGGCGGCCACCCACAGCTGGCAGCTGCCGTGTTGCACCCTGCAATACGGCAGCTCCCCTGTGGGTGGCCAGCTGCTGCTCCTTTTATTTTTTGCTCAACTGTGTGTGGCGCAGGTACAGGTTGCACCTGCATCTGCTCAGCACATTCCGGGCTGAATATCGGGATATGCGGAGTATGCATGGGCACACACACCCCCACTTGTGCTGCATACATTACTGATGTGCTCCAGCGCATTGGGATTTGTGACACACACATTCCCCTTTTGAATATCACGCCAGGGCACAACAGTGGGTTGCACTTGGTGCAACTGTGTTGTGCCATGCGCAACCCTTCTGAATATCCCACCCTCAGGTTTTAAACATTAACTGATCACACATTCACTCTTGAAACATTCACTAATTTTTTTTTAATTTTGACCACAAATTATAAACATGACATGCAATATTTATAGTATATTGGTCAAAATGTCAGTTCACATCACAGGTGTGAAAAGACATCTCATACAGGATTTGAGAAATCACTCCTGTCATCTTTATGAGGTGGTATGGAAAAATGGGTATGCTTGAAAGTTTGGAGTCAAAATATTGAATATCAGCAAACTTATGAGTGAATGTTGAAATACTGCCAAGTTCAGTCATAAGCTGTCCTGGATCTTGTCTCATTCAAGATGTTTATCAGTAACATTGGAAAGGGGGAATTGGGGCAAGTTGCATCTCTTTGCAGATGACACAAAGCTCTGTGGAAGGGAGTTTTCTGGTGGGACGAGGTGACTATCTTCCCCCCCATGCAGATGGATGCCAACTTAGACATCTACAGAAACAGCCAGGGCAAGGATTTAGGTGGGCTAGGATAGGCAGCCAATCAGAGCCTGGCTGCACCTCCTTCCCTGCAAGGCAACCATTCAGGAGCACTGCCTCATAGCAACCAGGAAAAGCGAGACTTGAAATAGCTCAGATGGGTTAACAAAGGCACCAGAGAGCTTTCTGGTGTGATGGGGTGGTGATCACTCCCCACAGTCAGATTGACACCACCACTGACATCTACAGAAACAGCCAGGGAAAGGGTTTACATAGGCTAGGGCAAGCAACGAATCAGATCCCAGCTGCATCTCCTTCTCTGCAAGGCAGACAATCAGGAGCACTGCCTCATGGCAACCAGGAAAAGCAAGGCTTGAAATAGCCCAGACAGGTTAACAAAGGCACCAGGGAGTTTTCTGGTGGGATAAGGTGACAATGGCCCCACCTCCACCAGATAAGGCCACCTTGGACATCTACAGAAACAGCCAGGGAAAGGATTTAGATGGGCTAGCACAGGCAGCCAATCAGAGCACTTGATTTTTACCAGGAGAGACACACTAAGCTGAAAGCTTGTTTACAGGTGTGACCTGGGAGTACAAGGAAATTAAGTGACTTGCTCAGAGTCACACAGTATGCAAGTGGGGGCTGTGGGATTCGAACCCAGATCTCCAGGTTTGCAGCTCAGAACCTTAAACCACTGCGCTATATTGCCTTGAGCATTGCCTCATGGCAGCCAGGAAGAGCGAGGCCTACATACGGATTAGGCCATCAAGTGGCTCCCTGCTCAAAGGACCCACACGATAAGGACAGTGGCATCTGCCCACCAGAGTCAGCCCAACAAGGCAGTCGGCTGCCAGACACTGTACACCCCAACAGTGAGTGAGTAGATCAGTGAAGGAGTGGAATAGGTGTCTGACTTCAGCAGACATCCAAGGAAGAGGCAGGGAAGCAGGAGATCTGCCTGACAATGGGTGTAAGATTCCTGTTCACTCCTGTTGTAGCACACACACTGCATGGAAGAGTGGAATGTCAGGGGTAGACTACAATTGGGAATAATTGAGTGCTCTATCTAGGGTAGGGGCACAAAAGGGTTAAAAAAAAAAAGGGCGAGGGGCAACATTAGCTAGACACCTATCCAGGTCAGGAAGCAAGGCTAAGGGAGGAACAAGTGCTGGTGCCTCAGTAGGTAAAGCAGAAGGGGATAAAGGAAGGGACACTAATACTACAGGGTACTACTAGTTGTGCAAGGTAAGAGGGTAAACCCTAGTAGGGGAAATGGGACTATTTCCACAGGAGACAGAGTAGAAATTATGCTGGGAGTGGTGTAGTGCTGTGGCTGTGGGGTAGCAGTTTTCAGAGAGATCTTCTAGAGACTGTGGTGCTGTCCCATCTGAATGCACCTCTCTGGGCTGAGGGAGGAAATTGCTAGACTCCAGGCTGAGCTGGCTAGGATTCAGGGGCCTTCTCCCCCACCCAGGGATCACCAAGTCTGTCACTGTTACCTCAGAAGATGCCAAGGAGAAGGAGTGGCTGGATTACAGTGAGCTCTGGGAGAGTAAATGAAGGTGGTGGGTCAGAGGCACATTCCTCATCCAGTTCCACTACACAATACCTACACCGCTGTGGTGGAGCGGGACTGTCCCATGAAGGCACCTGTGGTAGTGACCAGGAAGGATGTGGGGGGTCCTCTGTAGTGGAGACCCCAAGGAGACTGACAGAGGACCCCAGAGGAAGAGGAAGCAACTCCTGGTGGGGGACTCAAGTGTGAGAGAGATAGAACTGGGAATAGGAAGGGAGGGGGTGAGGAAGGTTAGGTGCCTAAGCAGCGCCACAGCTCAGAGGGATGAAAAGTGTATCCTGATGATCTCTAGGGCAGCAGGAAGGGAGGGACAGCTGGATGTCATTGTCCACCTGGGGACTAATGACCTGGCTAAAGACGATGCTGGGATAGTGCAGGAGGAGTTCAGGACACTGGGGAGGAGTTTTTGGCAGGTAGCACACTCAGTGGCATTTTCTGCAATGCTGCCTGTCTACAACAGGGAGAACGATAGGGTACTCTGTAACAGGAGCTTCAACTCTTGGTTGAAGGAGTGGTGCGGAGAGGAGGGGTTCAGCTACATGGGGGACTGGGGTTCCACCTGGAGGGATAAGGGCCTATACAGAGCAGATGGCCTGCATCCATCTGGGAGGGGAACCACAGTCCTCAGTGAATGGATTAAATGTTACTTTGGTAAACATTTAAACTAGCCAAGGGGGGTTGTGGAAGGAAGCAGAGAGGCATTAACTGCCCCCTTGCAGGTTGACGTAATCAGTAGGGCAAACCCTAAAGGGAAAAAATCCCCAAGAGTACTTATTAGTAAGAAAAACAAAATGGTAGTAATGAAGAGAGATGGGAATGAGGGTAGAGGGAGTAAGGAAAGAGGGAAAAGGGCAAAAGGTGGGTTGACAAGCAGAGTAGTAGCAAAATTTGGAAAGGCCTTGTGCGCAAATGCTCAAAGTCTTGGAAACAAAATTCCAGACCAAGAGGTCATTATGGTAATTGACTGACCTAGATATTGGTGCCATTACCAGGTTATCATGCACTGAGAACCATGACTGGGATATAGCCATACCAAGCTACTGTACACTCTGTTCAGGCAGGACAGGGTGGGAAAGAAAGGAGGAGGAGCGATGTTTTATGCAAGGGAAAGTATAAAAGCGAGAGATACAGGGAATACAGGGAGGGGTAGAGGTACTGTGGGACACCCTAGAGACAGGGAATGGAGCCACTATTCACACTGTTATTATCTATAGACCTCCAGAATGGGGGGGGGGAGCTGGATACGGTTCTGGCGGAAGCCATACAAAAGATGGTAAAAAAGAGGGAGGTGCTGCTGGTGGGGGACTTCAATCTGCTGGATGTAGATTGTAGCCTCCCAGCTGCAGCTTCAAGCTAGGAGCAGAGACATCCTGGACTTCCTGCAGGGGGCATTCCTCAAGTAAACTAGTGAGGGAGCCCACTCATGATGAGGCAGTGCTGGACCTTGTACTCACTAATGGGGACAGTGTTTCAGACATCACTGTGGGAGGACACCTGAGGACCAGTGATCACCATACAGTGTGGTTCAGTATAAGAACCATGGCAAAATCAAACCACACAAGGGCGAGGGTTCTGGACTTCAGAAGGGCTGATTTTAAAAAGATGGGTGAATGCCTCAGGGATGCCCTGGCAGGGGGGAGCACTTGGGTGGAGTGGAGAAAGCTAAAAGGGGGCATAATTAAAGCAACAGACTTCTGCATCAGGCAAGTGAGCAAAGACAAGGGGAAAAGAGACCACTATGGTTCTCAAAAGAGGTGGCTGTAATGGTAAGGACAACAAAGTTAGCATTCAGGAGGTATAAGAAGACACAGAGGGAGGAGAATAGGGAGGTGTATCAGGAGAAATAGAGGGAGGCAGGGGAAGCAGTAAGGTGTGCAAAGGCGCAAATGGATGAGATAATAGCCCAAGCAGTAACAAAAGGGGACAATATATTTTTCAGGTATGTAAATGAAAAATGAAGAGCAAGGGAGGGATTGTAAGGCTAAGAAGGGAAGGGGCACTGGGTGGAGGGGGACCAGAAAAAAACAGATATCCTGAACAAATACTTTTGTTCAGTGTTCACAGAGGATGGGGATGGCAAGGGGCCACAGAAAAGTAACAAACAGAAGCATCAAAGGAAGGGAGGTGAACACTAGTCCTTTTTCATAGGAGAGAGTCCTGAAGGAATTTGCAAATCTGAAAGTGGACAAGGCAATGGGGCCGGACGGGGTGCATCCAAGGATATTGAGGGAGCTCAGGTAGGTACTGACTGCAACTGTGATAGTCTTGCTGAACCACTCAATGGAGAGGAGTCATTCTGGAGGACTGAAGGAGGGCAGATGCAGTTCCATTTCACAAAAGTGGTAGCAGGGAGGAGGCTGGCAACTACAGGCCAGTGGCCTGGCTTCAGTGGTGGGGAAATTAATGGAACCACTGCTAAAAGAAAGGATTGAGGGATTTCTCGAATCCAGTGGCTTACAAGATCCAAGACAGCATGGATTCACAGGGGGGAGGTCATGTCAAATGATTCTGATAGATTTCTTTGGGTGACCAGGGAATTGGATCAGGGGAGCGGTGGATGTGTCCTACCTAGACTTCAGTAAGGCCTTCAACACCGTTCCACATGGGAGACTCGTAAACAAGCTGAGCAGGCTAGGAGTGGGTCCAAAGGTGGTAAACTGGGTAAGAAATTGGTTGGGGGATAGGCAACAGAGGGTGGTGGTAAATGGAGTTCCCTCAAGGAAAGGAGGGTGACCAGCAGAGTGCCACAATGATCAGTACTGGGATCATCCAGAGGGGCTGGATGGGAAGGTATGCCATTTTGCGGATGATACTAAACTCAGCAATAGGGTTGATACTCTAGGAGGAGTGAAAAAAAAATAGCAGTGATCTGAGAAAGTTAGAGGAGCAAGGGTATGGCTGCTAAGTTTCAATGAGAGAACATGCAAAATCGTGCACTTAGGGCACACAAACCCAGGAAATGAGTACAAAATGGAGGGAGTGGTATTGACGGCCACCAAACAGGAAAGAGACCTGGAGATAAACATATTTGATGATCTAAAGGTGGTCAAGCAGTGTGACAAGGCAGCTGGGAGAGCTAGTGGGATGCTGGAGTACATAGGAAGAGGTATCAGCAGCAGAAAGAGGGAAGTGGTGTTACCTCTGTAAATATCACTGGTGAGATCTCACTTAGAGTACTGTGTTCAGTTCTGGAGACCTCATCTTTGGAAGGACACAGACAGAGTGGAGGTGGTCTGCATAAAAAGTACTATGAGGAGAGACTAAAGGACCTCAATATGTACACCATGGAGGAAAGGAGGGAAAGGGGCGATATGACAGAGACTTTAAAACACTTCACGAGTATAAATAAGGTACAAGATGGAAGCATTTTTCACAAAAAAGATGCTCAAGAACAATGGGTCATGCTATGAAACTAGAGGGGTTGGACTCAGGGGAGATGTGAGGAAGTACTTTTTTACAGAATGAGTGGTAGATGCCTGGAACAGCCTCCCAGTGGAGGTGATAGGGGCATAAATGGTAGCGGGGTTCAAGAATGCATGGGATAGGAGGGTCTGTTGTAATACAGTAGGTAGGAAGAAATTGGCAGGTGTGCTAAGTGGTCCTTATCTGTCGTCAGATTCTATGTTATGTATGTTTAGATAGTGACAAAGGGATCAGGAAGATGTGGAGGGATCTATAAAGGCTAGAGAGATGGTCTAAGGTTTGGCAGTTGAAATTCAATGCCAAAAAACGCAAGGTTATGCACCTAGGAAAATAAAGGACAGAGTACTGGATGTGAGAGGATAAACTGATCACTATGGCATATGAAAGGGACCGGGGAGTCATCATTTGTGAATCCATCAAACAATAGGAAGGCTGTAAGCCTGAGGTTCGATTGGGCAGAGCAGCTACGTCACTCCCCCATCAGGCTTTATAATGTAACTCACGCTGAGCCTTCCCAGGATTCATTTCTCTTTGCTGTCAGAGGTGCCACCCTCCCTTGCTCATTTCACTTCTTGTAGGCTTGTTCGGTGGTCTCCTCCAGCCGCCTGCCTGCAATCAATATTTCTTTTAGGCCTGTTCCTCCCTTGGTTTGTTTTGCTCCCCTTCCCCAGTGTGCCCCTGACAGCCATCTGATGCAGCTCTGTGGGGCTGCTGGGTCTATCACTCTTCTACCTGCTGCTTGTGGCTCTCCTGCTGCGTCCCTCTCCTTCTGCTCCACGCTCCCTTCTTTCGTTCTTACAGCTCTTCTCCACTCGCTTACATGTGCCCTCAGCCTGCTCAGTGCACTGCTAACATGGACTTCTGCCTTTCCCCACCCGTTTCCTGGGGTCTGCCTGCTTGCCCTGCCTAATCAACTATCCCATACCTGCCCTCCAGGGCTGCTTCTGGCGCTCTCATCTCAGGGTCCCTTCCTACTTCGGCCTCGCATTTGGCGGTCCGCTGCACCCAGCTCTGCGACTTGCTCTGCCTGCTCCTTTTATCTCTTTTGCATCTCAATGCCCGTCACCCGCCCTCCTTACCTCTCTAGTTCAGCTTGGTTTTGTCCACCTTGGTTGTGTTGCTGCTCTCCGCTTTCCTGCCTCTCGCCATTCCGGCCCTCGAACTGGTAAGCTGAATGAATGATAATATCCACTACGAATATCATGGATATCCTTGGCATTGATTCAACTTGTTGGGAGGAACTGCTTACTTACAAGACAGAAAAGCAGCTTCTAACGTATGGAGTTACTGCAGTCAATGACCGGTGGGAGAGCCTCCCTGACAAGTTCATTCTGCATTACAATTTCTAGTACTGCCCTGTTCAGGTCCTATACAATATTTTCTCATGAACCATAAGGGCTATATCTGCTCTTCTCCATCCGGACCTCATGGGCCACTTGTCACCCACCTCATCCCCTCCCTCTGGAAGCCGATTTGCTTACTGTTTTATATGTATGCTCATGTCCGGCCCATGCCTCTTTGCTGCTGCTCTGGGATCTGATTTACCAGTGTCAGAGGGATTGTCCCTCCTGCTTCCGTGTCTCCTCGGGTTGCCTGCACTTTATGTGCATCACTACTTTCTGGGTCAGCCTTGTTTTGGGGTTCTCTTGAGTTGTTGTGGGCATAGTGGGGATTGTGCAGTCTGGTATGCTTCTCTGATGGTCTTCTCCTCCCATCAAGCTGGGGCCTTGAATGTTGTCACACTTTCTTATTTTGCACATTTTCTGTCTTCAGATAGTGGGCCCCTTCTGTTTGGGGATTGGGCTCCTCTCGTTCCCCCCTTCCATCCTCTCCTTCTCTGATCCATGCTTTCTGTAATTGGATAAATAATTTCATGCTGATACATGACTCCATCTCTTATGGGCAGTGTTTTGCTTTCTGGCCCTTTACTGTGCTTTTGTGGGATGTGCTCTCATTTCATTACCCTCCAGTTCCATCCTCCCTTCCTTGCTCTTTATCAGCTGCTATTGTCCGCTTGCTCTGCCATCCACTTCACTGGCTGTCTCTAGCTGACTCCGTCTGGCCCTGCAGTTCTCAACCCATACCAGCCATCGAGGATTCACTCTAATCAAGGCCACTCAGAATGCTTCGGCTGGCTCCCTCTGGCCTGCACTCAATATTTCCTTTGGGCACACCTATCATGAATGGCATACCTATCATGACTCATATGCCACCTCATCGACCCATGGCCCTCTTGCCGCATGTCTCAGGTTCATGACTCTGGTCATCATTCACCATGCCTTATCTCCAGGCATGCCTTATCTTATACCAGCCATCAAGGATTCACTACAATCGTGGCTTCACTCCATCATCATCCCATACCCTCTTCCTCATCGAACCACTGCTCTCCTGTGGTTATTATCACCATCTGTCTTCTCATGCCCATCTGGGTACCTACCATTTGGTTTCAAGCATGCCTTATTGGATTCAGAGTCTGCTTACTCACATTGTTCAAATTACTCACATCGATCAATCGAGCTCATCGACCCGCTTCACTCCTGCAGCGATCCTCATCCCTCTAGATCGCTCGACCTGAGCGTACCCTCTGGTTCCAGGTCTGCATTCTTGGCATTGGGGTCTACTTAATCACATCACTCTATCGAGCATACCTCTCACTGAGTCTTATGCTACCTCACTGAACTGCTGCACTCATGCAGTGATCATCATCATCAGTCTTCTTCATCCTCAGTCTTCTCATAAGCACATCTGGATGCCCTTGCTCCTCTGACTTCTACATGGATCTATTCCTTCCTGTTGACTGCTCGGGCATTGCCCTCTCAGGTCCATGCTGCCTCATTTTCCTTCTTCGATCTGTGCTGCTCTCCACTATCGTTCAAGTTCAGTTTCAGGTTCATTTCCTATCTCCTCTTCAACCTTTAATGCCTTCACTGCTTCTCTCCATCATTGTCCATGCTTTATTTTGGGGGTTTTTCTCCCTACCCCATTATCATCTTCCCATATCATATCCTTCTCTTTAGCAACATACATCCTTAAATCAAACATCGTCAGCTTGGAGGGAAGGCGACCTAGGCTTTGGACTCCAGAGAGTTCCTCCTGAAAGGGGGTTTCTCCTCTCCTCCGAGCCAATGGTCATAATATTAGATAGGGTTAGTGCTTTCTTAGGTTAATTAGTTAGGTTCTGCTGTTGGATGGAGGCGGATGGTGGCACCAGCTTTCCTCTCTCTCCTTAGGAAGTCTGCCCTTAATCATCTTCTCAGAATTCATCCATTCATCATCCTCACCTCTTTGCTGCTCGACACCCGATTTGGTATTCTTTTTGGGATCCTTCCTAAGCTACCTTTAGCTGACGTAGTCATTCCCTCAGCACCTATGGGGGGAACCCTCCTCAAGGGTTCTTTGCATAGTACCCCTAATAGGGTGGTATAGCTCACGGATAGAGAGGCCGAAATCCACAATGTAAATCAAGTCACACAAGCATCATCTTATTCAGTTGCATAAGCACAATTGAATCAAAAGAGTGTAACAAGATCTATAGTAAGGCTAATAGGATGCCCGGGTTTAGCAGAAGTGTTAGTGACAGCAGTGAAAAAAATAGGTACTATTGCCTCTATATAGGTCATCAGCGAGGCTGCTCCTGGAATACTGTGCTCAGTTTTGGATACTCACCTAAGGAAGAACAGGAATGGGCTGTAGAGGGTGCAACACAGGGTGACTAAGATGATTCAGGGACAAAAGAGCAAATCTTATGTAGATGATCTGAATGCACTGAACATGTACTCACTGGAGTCCATGTGAGGGGAGGGGTCGTGATAGAGACCTTCAAGTTCCTGAAGGGAGTAAATAGAGGTAGACTGTGGAGAAAAGTTTAGCAGGAGTACAGAGTCAAGAACCCAAGGTCATGAGAGGACACGGAAGGGGAGGAGGTTTAAAAGGGATGTAAGGAAGTTCTATTTTATGGAAAGAGTGATGGAGCCATGGAACAGTCTGACAGTGAAGATGATGGCTGCTAAGACTGTAAATGGTTTCAACCATGGCTGGTACAGACTGAAGGATTTGGTGGTTGTGCAGGTCAGTAGCAGCAGGGAAAAGAGCAGAAGAGTGGAATACAGAGCAGCATGGAGGGACTGCAGGACTAGAATTAGAAAGCCAACAATGGGACTGGAAGCCAAGATAGCCATAGTTGCTGCAGACAACACCAATGCCTTCTTTCAGTTCATAAATGGAAGGAGGATGATGACAGCATGGATTGGGTCCCTGAAAATGGGAACAGGAGGGTGACCAAGTAAGAGAGTCTGGAGTGGTCTCTGAAATACTGGATGAATACTTTGCTTTGGAGTTGACGAAACGGTGGGCTGTCCCATTAGCACAGCAGTAGGACTTGTGATGCTGGCAACCCATTTTTGGGAGTTAGCTTGGTTCATCACTGGGCCAGCAGCAGGCAACCATGGTGGTGTAAGGGTGGGGAGATGCTTGGTTCCAATATGCCACAAATGTCCACTGCATGCCTGCAGAATGCATGTTAACAGTCAATGTCTAAGGGGTGGGAGCAAAATGGGAAGATCCCAGTTTGGCAAAATAAAACACTAGCATATTCAGGCCTACATTGCCTTTCTGCCTGACATACGGGATCACTGCCAGTGACTTTGGAGGGTTCCAGAGAAGGCTGCCAGCCCCAAAGGCCCATCACAAAGAGAAACCTGCAAGGCAGGTTTTTGGGACCATGAGTTTCAGGATTGGGTGACTAGGCTGAATAGCTGCTTGGGTACTGATTGAGTCTGCAGCTGGCAGCAGGACTATAAAAGCTGAAATAAAAAAAAGGATTCACCAAAGGGTGCTGAGGAGAAAATATGCTCAAATGAAGTACTGATTACATTGGGGTAGCCATGATGCAGCCTGTGGATATCACACCTGCTAAGGTGCAATCTAGTGAAGATCATGCCATATAAGTTACACGGTTCAGATGGGATATACCGCAGGATCAAAGTGGAGCTAAAGGAACAATTAGCAGGACTTCTTGCAAAAATCTTTCAGAAATCTGTTCAGACAGGTTTGGTGTCTGGTAACTGTAAAGTGGCCAATGTGATTCCATCTTCAAGAAGGAGGCATTGTTGCACACAGCAACAACAGGGCGGTCAGCTTGACATCAGTGTAGTGCAAGGTCCTGGCAGCCTTTCTCAAGGCTAGATTAATGAAGCACTTGGTTTAGTCCAAGGTTTTCCTTGACCTTTCTCAGCATTGCTTTTTGAGGGGAATTTTTGCCAAAGCAAACTGATGAGGCATGCCTCAGGGACCAGTGCTGGGGCAACTACTATTCAAAATTTTCATAATGGATCCAGAATCTGAAGTCTCCAGCAGTATGTTCTTCTGATGATATTTAGCTGGCCAAGGTTACGGACTCTCTTAAGGATGAGGGCCAACTTCAAGAGGACCTGAACAAGCTGGGAGGTTGGCCAGATTATTGCAGTTTCACATTCAGTGTAAACAAATACAAGGTACTATACTTGGGTGAAAAAAAACAAAGGTAGGACCTACATACTTTGTGGAGCTCCTCTTGCAGTGTAGAAAGAAACAGGACCTGGGAGTCATAACTGATAAAGAGCTGGAGCATAACATGTGGTGAGTAGCTGTTGTCAAGCCAGCAGAATTCTGGGGTCCATCAAAAGGGGGGGGGGCAGCAAGTCAGGGGAAGCAATCCTATCAATTTAAAGGCCCTGGTCAGGTCCCACCTGGAGTACGTCATGAAGCTCTAAGCTTTGTATTGCTACAAAGACATGAAGGCAGTCAATAGGGTGCAATGCAGGGTCACCAAAGTGATTGGTGGTATGGGTACAAAAGCTATGAGGAGAAACCTGTGGTCTTTAATGTGTTCACTGCGGAGAAACAGAAGATAAGAGGGGACATGATCACAGTCTTTTACATACTCTACAGAGGCTGCAACATATGGCAGCAATTGTATTTTGTTTGGGACCATCCTCCCTTGGACCCAGAAAGGAGGTGGAAGGGGGGGCAAGAGCTGAAAGTGGTCCCGTGGGGGTCTAGGGAGAGTCCAGGGACTGGACAAGGGGACCACCAAGGCCTCCCACTTAGGGAAAGGAGGGTCATATACTGTGGGGGGAAGGGAGAAAGAGGAATTTCTTGGGCTGTAGCCAGCAGTCCTTCCTCTTTCTCCTATCGCCCTGCAAGGATCAAAACATATAACCAGCAGGACAGCGAGGTAAGGCCTAGTAGGCCCAGGAGCAATCCTGCAGGTACTGGGAGAGTTTTGCTAGTTCCTGGGTCAGGCACAATACATACAATTTAATAAATACATAAAGTATAATACAGAAATGGGTAATTGGGATGCTTTTTAAGAGGTGGTTTGCTGATCAGGCAGCTTGTTCTGGGCTGGGTAGCTCCGGAGTTAAGTGAAAGACCTCCCAACCCCTCAGCCTAAGCAGTTAAATAAAAAAAAGCAAACGCTCCATGCTCCACTTTTCCAGGGGTTTTCTCACACTAAGCAGCCTTATCTGTGTGGAATAGCATGGGGTCTGATGCACTCCTGGATTGGCTCGCCTCACAGAGTTGCTCTCAGCCAGTCCTAGGCAAGTAGCAGGCATGTAGCTGCGTGCTGTTCGTCCGAATGCCGGTCACCCAAAAAAAAGTCTTGATGGTCACCGGAGGTTGTCCAATGGTGTTGTGGGTCTGGTGTCTGGCACCCCACCCGAGGGGCTGCAGTGAGACAGGCACGCCAGTCCCCAATCGCTGGGGGAGCCAACTGGCTGAGCAGCTCGTGTGGGCAGGTCATGGCCCCTTCTCCTCTGGGGCATTCTGATGGCTAGGGGATGTTTTGTCCACTGGCCAGGGGTGACAAGACCAGCCAGGTTCAGTGCGGAGGCACAGTGGGGGCAAAAGCAGGGGAGGGGTCCTCCATTGGACCTGGTATTCAAGTTCACAGGTCTTCTGTGGCGGTCCTGTGAGACATGCTTGGCCATTGATTGGAGGTGTTGGTCTCGAGAGACTCGGCGGCCATTTTGGGTATAGCACACCCGGCTGTGGCGGGCGAGGGTCTCACTGGATTTCCGTCAGCCCTCTCGGTGGCAGTTTACCAGGGTGCCTTCCGCTTAATGGCTGCAGCTTGATGGTTTGGATTATGGCAGAAGTTCCTGCCCCCTGGCACAGCCTTCACATTTTACTCCCCCCCCCAAGGAACTATTCTTCAGTCCTAAAGAAACACAAACTTTGGCGAAGTTCCCCCAGGGTGAAAGGGGGATACAGTCAAAATCTCCTAACAAAAAAAAAGTGTAAGTTTACATGGCACCCTTGTGCAGTCTCAGGAAGTGGAATGTTTTTGGAGTCAAGGGGCCTTTCTGCCGCTGGAAGCCCCCCATGGCTTTCCAGGCTGGCAGTACCACTAGAGGTTAGAGTAATGAGTGGTAAACAAGCCAGGTACAGCCAGCAGGCCACATCTGGTTTCTTTTCACTACCTGCACCTGCATATTGTGTGACGCTGAGCAAGACACTTCACAGCCCAGCTCTCTGGTCGCCCATGAGGGCAGGCACTTGGGCAGAGAGGCCAGAGCCTAGTGAGCCTACCCATCATCAGAGTCTAAAAATACAAAAATAAAACAACAACAAACAAAAATAATGACTGGCGTGACCAGAGGGGCCAGAGAGCAGTGCAGTCAGAGCGTCATGGTTCCCCCCTTCCCTTTGCAGAGGGTGCATGGCCGTATGGGAGGAATTGGACATAGCCTTACTAACCAGTCTTTTGGGCTGGGTGGAGTTCTCAGGGTTTTACAGGTGTTATGGCTACCCAGCAGACCATTGGCTAAGGTCATGGAGAGCCTGGAAGGGCAGCTGCAGGAGATGTATAAGAGGAAGGGAGCCACGTGGCTGGAACCCTGCCTGAAGGGGTGGAAGGGTGGGAGGGCCCATCGATATTGATGGCCAGGCAGGCGGGAGGCACCACCAAAAAAGTGGCCAGCAAAGGGGAAGGTGGCTCCTCCTGCCAAGCTGCCTAGGACACCAGGGAGAGGTAAGCAGCATGCCGAGGTAAGGGCACTGAGCGATGGTGAGGTGCAGCAAGTGCTCGATGTGGCATTAGGAGGGGTAGCGCAGGAGTCAAACAGGCCAGAGAGCACAGAGGGTGAGGAAGTCACACCACCCCAGGGCAAATAGCTGCCACAAGGGAAGGGGCATGGGGACGACCCAGCTAGATCGACAGGGCAGATGGGGGCTGAGGCCAAGCTGGACAAGCTGTTGGACCTCATGTCAGTGATGGTAGTGGAAGTGGGGAAAAAGGATGTGGCCATGGGAGTGGCAGGCCCTGTAGCATCTGCGGCTCCCAAGGCACCTCCCTCTCCCCCCAGCTCGTACGTGGGACTAAATAAAAAGCTGGGGTCCCACCGGTCAGATAAGATCAGGCAGCAAATTAGGAATAAGGAGTACGTGGACGTGTTCTACCTACTGAACAGACCAACGGAGCGGGAGGACAAAAAAAAAAAAAAAACGAAAAAGGGAAGGAGGCCGATAGAAAGCTGCCGAATAACTAGATTGCGGCCTTCCCCATCTATGTGGGTACCATCCAGCAGGTGGATAAGGATCAGGGGCTGGGGCTGTACACATACCAGAACAGGATTACGTTCGTGCATCGGAGTAAGTGAGGGGTGGCATGGTTGGAGTATGATGAGGAGTTTTAGAGGAGGAGACAGGAGGATGGGACCCTGGGGTGGGGGACCATAGACATGACCCTATTGGTAGATGTCATGCATGGAGGGGGAGTGATGAACACTGACAGTGGCTTGCCACTTCAGTCAGTGCCATCACAGAAAGCAGAAGGGGATGCTGCAGGGTCACAAGCCTGCTATGCGTACAACCAGGCAAAGTGTGTCAGGGCGGTGTGCCGCTTTTGACACATATGCATGGCCTGTGGGTGGCAGCATCCCTTCATCCAGTATGCATCACCGCATTCCTTAAGAAGTGGATTCAGGGGGGCAGCAAAGAAGCCAGGGAAGCAGCAAGGTGACAAACTTGCCTACCCTGGTAAGGGTGGACTGGATTAGCCGGTGATTAGCCCAGTACCCGGACAGAGAGGCAGTGAACCTGCTATGGGGGGGTTTCAAGGTGGGTTTCAGGCTCCAGGATGAGGGCCCGGGGGGGCAGGAGGCAGGGAAACTGAAATCTGCATGGGACCACCCACAGGTAGTCCTGGAGAAGGAGCTGTGGCTGGGGAGGATTAGTGGGCCATTCAGAGCCCCTCCGAGCCCGTCACTGCGGGTATCACCCATCTGGATGGTGCTAAAGAAGACATCTGGGGAATACAGGATGAAAAATCATCTGTCCTACCCAGAGGGGGATTCTGTGAATGACCACATCAATCTGTGTCATACGGCAGTGCAATATGCATTGTTTGACAGGGCGGTTGAGTTGGTGCTTGAGGCGGGGCCTCGAGCACTTCTGATAAAGGTGAACATTGAGTCCGCATACAGGTCGTTTTCCATTCATCCAGATGACAGGGATCTACTGGGCATGAAGTTTAAGGGTCAGTACTACATTGATAACTGCATGCCCATGGGATGCTCCATGACATGTGCAGTATTTGAGATGCTCAGTTGTTTCTTGCACTGGGTGATGAAGAGGCAATTGGGGAATAAGAAGTGGTTCACTACCTCGATGACTTTCTGTTCATCGGGGCAGATAGAGAAAAAGACTGTGGGGAAATGCTGCCTACATTTATGGCCATCTGTCAAGACTTTGGGGTCCCCTTAGCCCCTGGGAAAGTGGAGGCCCCGACCAGGGCCCTGGTGTTTTGGGGGATTGAGATTGACATGGTCAACAGACTTTGCCGCTTGTCCTGGGAGAAAGTGGAGGTGCTTAGACACCTGGTGGACTCCATGGTGGGGGCCAGGAAGGTAACATTAAGGCAGTTACAGCAGCTGTTAGGGCACCTCAATTTTGCATGTCAGATCATCCGTATGGGGTGCACCTTTCTGTGGTGCATGGCCAAGTTGGGAAGAGGGTGCACTAGGCCACATCACAGGCTGCAGGGTCATGGAGGGATTCGGGGAGGACCTACAAGTGTGGAAGGTCTTCCTGAGTCATTTTAATGGAGTGGCACTGTGGCAGACCAGCAGTGAGGAGCACATGGTCCAGCTATTTACAGATGCAGTGGGAGCATTGGGGTTTGAGGCATACTTTCAGGGGGAGTGGTGTGTGGGCAGCTGGCTGCTGGAATGGGGGGCAGTGGGTCTACTCACCAACATCACTCTGTTGGAATTCTTCCCCATAGTGGTTGCCCTGTGCTTAGTGGGGTCACAGCTAAAGGATCACAAGGTCATGTTCAGGTCAGACAATATGGGATTTGTACAAATCATTAATGGACAGCTGGTGCCAAATGGCCCAATGGGAGACTTGATGCACATCTTTGTCCTAAAATGCTTACTCTTGAACGTCTCATTTAAGGTAGTTCACATACCCGGGGTTGACAATGGGATTACTGATGCTTTGTCTCATTCACAATGGCAACGGTTTCTAAAGCTGGCTCCAGCAGTGGAGCAGCAGCCACTGACAGCACCCCCTTCTTGTGGTGGGTAGTGACAACTCGACTTGGAAATCCATGGGTAATTCCATTGCACAGAGGATGATGGAGGCTTATCGTAAGGGAGTGGAACACTTTCTGGGGTGTGGGCACAGTTGGCCTGGCTGGAGGATTGGCCCATTCTGGTGCAGCAGCTGTGCCAGTATATCATGCTGTCAAAACAGAATGGGGGCATACCAGCGGTGGTGGCCAGGTGCCTCGCTGGCTTGTCCTGGGTCTCCAGGGCCATGGGGGTCACTGACACAAAGACATTCAATGTGATGAATGTGCTAGAGGAGTGGGGGAAGTCAATCGCTTTCCACCAGGACATGAGGCATCCCATCACTCCAGCGACCCTTAAGGGTATTTGGGGGGCGCTGCTGAAGGTTTGTTAGATGCCTTTCAAGGCATTGCTGCTGGATACAGTGTTTTTGGTGACCTTCTGTGGGGCTTTTCGGGTGACAGAAGTAACCAAGCCCACCTGGGAACCAAGACCATAAGGCTGAAAGCAGGGGATGAACTAGTTACAGAGCAAGTGTCCTGGGCGAGGCTTAGAAAGAGCAAAATTGACCAGGAGCAGAAAGGACACTGGTGCCTAGTGGAGACCCCACCTGGGATGGCTTGGAATATCCAGGACAGGGTGCGGGCACATATGGAGGCCAAACCTAGAATAGGTGGTGCCTTTTTTCAGCATGCTGGTGGGGGGGCCTGTTATGGCCTATCAGCTTAGAGCTATTCTGGCTAGAGCAGTCCAGGAGGGATACACTCCTTCAGAACTGGGGCCGCTACAAATGCTAGGAGTCTGGGGTGGGCATTTGGTCAGATTCAGGTGCTTGTGCGATGGAAGTGGCAAGTGTTCTTGAGGTACATATGCCCCCATTTGCAATAACATCTGTGTTTTTTACAGGGTCCCCCAGAGGTTGGTAGTTCAATCTGGATCGGTGGCCAGGCCTTCATGCTGCAAGGACACCCAGGGCATGGAGGCAGCCCCGATGGGGAAGGGTCTACTGAAGATTCCCATCAGATGGCTGGGAAGGCGGAAGACCATGGCCTTGCTGTTGAGCATGAAGGAGGGTTTGAACCATTTGGGGAATGGAGATCGCAGACTTTGCTCATCTGTCCTAGCTGATCTGGTAGTTAGCTGGCCGAAGGGGGAAGGGGTGGCTCCTCTCACACAAGGCCCATGGTAAGATCGCTGGGGGGATGAGTAGGGTCAGGCGAAAGCTAGGGGGGACCTTGGGGATGCATAGCCAGATTCAAGCTTTGGTCAAATTAGGTAGCCAAGATGTGCTGTTGAACCAAAAGGGGGGCTGAACTGTGTCCAGGAGAAACTAGAATGGGTCTTGGAAGAAGTGGGAGAGCAGCTGGCTTGGGGGGTCAGACTTTGTCCATCCTGTGGCTTCTCGGAAGGATCATGATGACATCGAATGGTGGTTGAGGCGGTGATGAGCCAGAATTCTTCTGAAGAGCTCATGACCGCCTCCTCTGGTTGGCGTGGAGGCGGAAACTGGGTACCCTGACCTGGGGGAAGGGTCGAGGTCTGCCTTCAGCAGGTACAGCTATTCTGCAAGGCTAACTGCGCCTGAGGGGGGCGGCCAAGCAGCCTTGGCCCTTACAACCTCGGACCGGTGATCCTCCCAGGTGGGCACGCTGCTCTCAATCTAGATTGTAATCAATAAATGCATGACTGCGGCCATTTCTTCCAAGACTTGTGTCTGTGTTTTCTTTCTGGGGGAAGGGTCTATGGATAGAGACCAGATAAAAGAGCAGTGCCAAGACCGAGCATACTGAGAGGTTAATATGGTTCTCCCAGCAGGATATGGGGTCATTCCCTGAAGTTCAGAGGTGGTACTGTAAATTCAGTGGTACTGTTAGAAGACCCTTGTTTTCCCAGAAAGTTGTGAATATATGGAACTGTCTGCTAGTGTAGACAGTTGATATTAAGACCATACAAGCCTGTAAATTACACCGGGACACATTTCTGATTACCAAGGGGATCACAAGAAACCCTGAATAGAGCAGTGGGTAAGGAATCCGTACATAGAAGTAAAGTGGAGCTAGCCAGGATGCAGTGTAATACTGCAGTATACTGTAGCAGAGTTACTGCCATAAACAATGCAATTTCAGTGGCACTTAATCCCTTCTGTCATGCAGTAATTCGTGACAGTGCATTGCATCCTGGTCAGCACCACTGTATACTGTATGTTTACACAGCATACAGTATTTATCACTGCCTATGAAACGGTATGAAGAGGATGGCCCTACAGTCCCTTCCAACCTTAAAATTATTATGTTACTATGTAACACTGGTAGAAAAGACTCAAGTCGGACACAAGAAAGCTACAAAACTAAGAAAAAAATATGCAACATGCAGAAACAGTGCAACAGTTAAAGATCAGACATGAGTAGGACAAAAATAATCAAATAAACAAGACATAAATTATGGAGCAGTGGAGTAAGCTTGGACAGAATCCACAGGAGAACATAAAGCAACACCAGAAAACTATGGCTGAGGAGATGGAAATGTAAACAAAAAGACAACTTGTTTGTCATGCTCAGAACAGATAGAATGTAACACAAAAGCTGATCTGTTCAGACTCAGCGCAGAGTACGGATAAGTAATGTCGGGTAAAAGTGAAGCTTGATATTACAGAGCAGTAGACTGAGATATTCAATAGTTTTCTGAGCAAGGAGGGACCATGTGAGAATAAGGGAACAATAATTACAGAAGATGCAGGAATATTAAATACGCATAGTGACAGATGCCACATCTGATAAAATCAAGAAGGAAGTCTGCCAAATGAGGAATTAACAAGTCACAGGAGTGGCTAATCTATTGGGATAAATCTACATGTATTAGGAGAAATGCATTACATTGTTATGGTGAGTTATACAGCTGGTGTTGACAGAGGATGCACCAGAGGACTGAAAATAGATGATCTCCAGACCCCATACTAGAAGTGCAGTAGATGTAAAAAGAACAATGTTAGAGGAACAAGCCAACTGTACTGGCTGCAGCACAGAGAGTGTTTATATGAGAACTGCTCTACTGAATGCCCAGTACACTGAATGACTTACGAGGTAAAACCAGTGTGTGTTAAGACACGGAAGTGGTACCATAGCAGTGATCATATTCTGACACTTATTTTGAAATGCTGTTCACATAGCTTACTGCTGAATGGCTGTGTATAAAATATTTATTGCTGCACAGACTGCCCTTACCGTGCAGACCGCCACTAGCATTAACATCTGTAGCAAGGATCTTGTTAATGTTTATCTGCATTAAAGTACACCTCCCTTGGCATGGTTGTCTGTAAACCCAGTTTGATTTGTTTGACTTCATTAACTGGTGGATAACTACAGATGAATGTGCACAAGACCTGTGCATCTGTTTTGTGCAAGCAAGAATAGGACTTATTATGGGGGCAAGGAGTGCAGAATTCTATGAGGAGTGGTGAGATTCTGAGTAAGAATGTACATATGATTAAGAGACATCAGTACAAAAGATATATGCATGCATGGGGAATTGACACAAGCGATCATCATGGTTTGATGTAAATCCCAGAGTAAGAAAAATGTTTGGATTTTGTCTCCATACTACAGCTGTGCAAAATTAAAACTGAGCTGTAGGAATTATTACAAAAGTTGGAATTTCACTTCCACAAAATGTTCAAAATGCACTTTGGCAAATTTCACAAAATTTCAGCTTGGAACCACTGAATAACTGTACATATTATGAACAGTGGTTTTTAAATTCCGCGGTATTGATTGCTCTATTTCCCTTATCTATAAGAAGAACACTCTGAGCTTGATTTTCAAAGAGTCACTAGATCACTGCAGTTTGAGTCAATCTGTCAATCTAGGGCTGTGGCAAACTCCAGGTGCATCAGGGACCCTGTACCCAATTCCATAAAAACAGGGGCCACTGCACCAAAATCGTGTGAGTTACCACACCTGCAGCCTAGCACCAAACAATTGGTGCACTTGCAGGACCTGCTGCAGGGATCCAGCCCCCTGCCCAGCACAACACTAGAGGGGCCAGGATGGTGGTGGGGGGAGAGTCAAACATGCTTGTCAGGATGGGTCTGGGGCAGAAGGGAAACTGCGGGGTGACATGGGGTGTTGGGGAAATCATGGCCATGCCAGGGAGAGATGAGGCACCTGGTGGGGGTGCCGGTAATATAGCTATAAAGCCGATGGGCTTGTACCATGGAGGGTTGTTCCAGGGCCTGGGCCTGCTACCAGGGCTGTGCCCACCTGGGGCCATGGCACTGTTTGTCCCTGGAACAACCCCTCCCCCCCGGTACCAGCCCATTGGATTTATAGTTATATTAATGACACCACTGCCAGGTGCCATATCACTCCCTGGAATGGCCACCTTCTCCCTAACACCCTTATGGCGCCCTATGCCCCTTCAGCCCCTGGACTCCACTTTCAGACCCCCCCCAATTTCCCACCTTCTGTGGTATTGGTGCAAGTGGCTTAGACCACCTACTGGCTGGTCTAACTAGAGCCGCTTGCTGAGTCCTAGGTGGGGCTTCCAGAATAATAAATAAGGAGTTGTTGCAGCCCTGTTGTAGAACAAGTCTCCTTGTAACCTGACATACCTGGTTGTGTGATGCAACCATGGCTCAAGGGGGCTTTTGAGCAGCTGCATCAGTATTTGATGCAGCTGCGTTAGACAATCCCAACTGATGCAAGTTGTGATGCAAATCATCTCAGTTGTCATAATCTTTTAATGCAAGTTCCTTGTGTCAGTCTATCTCTTTTGAAAATTGGGCCCAGAGTGTAAGTATTAGGTAAGTGTGTCTGTGGATTGATTATTGGGACTGAGAGTGGACACTGATGTAATTAGAGGACACACCCCTCCCTGCCCCTGTGGCCCAGCATCACCCCACCCAGTCAAACACTTTCTGGATCCAGCGGTCCATCTTGCTGCCTCACCTTCACCCTGGAGGAGTGAAGAACTCCCAACTTAAGTCACAGCATCCAATGCAACCCCCCCCCACACACTGTCCTATCCAGGAAGTAGTAAAGCATTCCCAGGTATGCACTAGTCCTCCTCCAATCACTGTCTTCATCCTGGCAGTTGAAGTGTTCCCTGGTCCCCCCAGTCTGTCCCCCCCTTACCCAGGGTGAAGCAATCCCAAGTATGCAGCGGTTCCCTCCTCCATGCTCTGTCCTAACTCAGGAGTTTGTAAAGTACTCCTAGTTAGTCAATGGTCCACCTATCTGCACCATTTTTGCCTAGAGGAGTCAAGCACTCCCTGGCATCCAGTAGCCTCCTTCCTGCAGTGCCCGGAACCTGGAGTTAGTAAAGCCTTCAGGTATGTAATGGTTCACCACACTGTCCTCCAACCGCTCCATGTCCCAGTGAAACACACACTAGCAACTCATAGTCCACCTTCCTTGCATCGCCCCGTCACTGCCCAGTCAATACTTTCCTAAAAATACTTTTTTTATGTGTATGTTAGTAAGTAGTAAGTAAGTAAAATTGTTTTATTCATTTGTAATGAACAGGGACACACACTCAGTTGAGCTGCAAGCTCATTTACAATGAGATCCCTAATTGTGTAAGTTGATCCTACCATGGAAGAGACCATTCCCATGGCTGCAAGAGGGTTCCCAGGTCATATCCTAAGGCATGAGAATCACAAATTGAAGGTGAGCAGCTCTGATACACAAAGACTGCAGTAGGAACCACTCTCACAACCACAAGAGTCATTTCTGTGACATAAATAATCTATATTTGAACAAGCAGACGAATAAAAGTTTGACCGCACTGATCACTGCCATCTTACTATCAGCAGCAGCACCAACACCACCCCAGTTGAAACTCCAGCAGAACCACAGGAACACTGAGTGCATGGCATGAGGAGAAGGAAATGTTTTGCAGTCACTATGAGTGATGTCCACTTACAAATAGTTATTCTTTGGTTCTTATAAGTATACTGTAGTTGTGTTGTTTTTCTGTTGACCTTTTCACATTCATGACTGCTGTTTTGTAGTAAACCTTCACTGTTACACTTTACAGTAATATTCAAGTGCTTTCTTGCTTTTGGGACAGCTGTGGGGGTTGCAGGGAGCTGGGTATCACTAGATACCTGGATGATATTTTATTCATTGATGTTGAGATACTGGGAGAGGGGGAGCAAGATAGTGGACTGTTAACAGCTTGAGTTACCTGAGCTGCAGACAAGATTTCAGAGTTGTGCTATTTCACAGAGAAGTTTGTGATCAGACCACATTGTACAGATGGCATCAGAACAAACAACCTCCAGGAGTCTGACAGAACAATTCATTTCTCTGAAGTCTTGACCATTAGATCAATGACATCATCCTTTCTTTTCCAGACTGGTGAGTGGCATTAGGATAGAGGGCCCAGAAGTGTTCATCACCATGTATCCTATGTCCTTTCCAGCCTGCTGAGTGGTATTAGGACAGAGGCCCCAGAGGTGTTCGCCACCCTGCAGGTTATGACATATCAAAACCCTAGAGCTAGATCCAACATGTCCAATTCAGTGGATGCTACTCAGTTCCAGCAGCCTCAAATTATGTCAGCTGAAGTTTCTTTTAGGCAGCCAGAAAAGACATGAATGAGGAGTACAACATGACAACATTGGTCAAGTCTCTGCACAAGGTATACCATGATGATAGCGACCGCATATGGGTGACTATCATAATGGTGACCCATATGATGGCACTATTATTGTGGGTGACTGTAGGGGGACAGCGAACATTGTGACCATGAGTTTAGGGTGGGTGACAGGAAGGGAGGGTGGGCGACAGGACTTGGAGGGATGGGGAACAGGGATGTGACCCTGTGGTGAGCCTGTTTCTGCTGAGCCAACCGTGTGGTGTGGTGGGCAGGGTGACTGGCTCTGATGGAGCAAGTCCTGGGTTTGGGACTGGGAGTGAGTTTTTCCTTTGTGCTTTCCACAGCTGCAGGACTTAGATTTTTTTTTAACTGGGATGTGTTCCTTCCCGATCACCCCTTAGGTTAAGAATCTTTATTTAGGGGGTGCAGGGCCTACACCCCATGGGGGATGCGGAGGGCACAGCCCATCCTACACAATTCCTGTAGCCTTTTTGCATATCACCAAAAATGTTTTTGACGATAATGCAGGTTACAATAATAGCGATTACCTTTGTGTAGTTGCTATTATCACATAGAACCTTGGATAAAGTGCTCAAAGGGACTGAGCACTTTGATAGGAGGTATGAAGTGTTTTCACAAAGAAATATTTCATTAATCAGGAACTAAAGATGGCTAAGGAAAAGAGGGTTGAAAAAAGTTAAGGTCAAAGACATCGAAACAAAGTTGGAAAAAAGTGATTCTAAAATTCAAGTTATAGAAGCCAATATGTATGGAATAATAAAAGAGAACTTTAACATTTTCCAGAAATTAGAAAATACAGACAGCCAGCTGAGATTTTGGAACAATCACATTTTTGGGCCACCAGACACTCTCAATAAGGAGTTTCACACTGTTATACATTTAGTTAAAGGTGTCTTCATTTCCGCTTTTGACCTTCCTCCTGACAATCCTCCAGTAATTGGTAGAGTGTCCTGAATATATAAAACAAGCATTTGTCAATGCCGAATGTTTGCTTGCTGGCATTAGCAGTGGAAGTGCAGGAGTTAGACAGATGCAGTATAGAAATGGCAGTGATGTACTGAACTGACGCCAACTCCACCCCCATCCTGCAGAGATGGACAGGCATTGGGGTGTGCCTTTGTGTCGTCACCCATAACAGTGATGACATTTCACCTCACCTTACCCTGTAAGCGCTGACAAGTGTTGAAGTGTACCTTGGGGTGTTCAGGCTTTACACTCACCTCATTCCATAAGGAAATATTCTGAAATTGGTGCAGTATAGGAGAATGGTGTGAACTCTGGGGCCAAAGAGTCCAAGGTGCACCTCGATGCCTGTCACTGGCTGCAGTGTGGGGGTGGAATGGCGTGAGCATTACTGTTGACAATCCCAAGTCAAGAAGCCTGCATGTCAGTCCCTACAGGATAGGGCATTATGGTCGGAAACTCTAATGCCCTAGACGTTTCTTGGTATTTCTACTCCAAGTTTTCAACAAGGGCTTTTTGTGACCCCACCGCATGAACAGTGACACTATCAGTTTGTTAATTGAAAGGTGATTTTGCACAGTGACTGTGAACACAATGTGAAAAATGACAGCAGTACTGTTCATGAGGAGGTGTAAAAAAATGGTAATGTTGAAAATCTGGAGTGAAAATATAAAAAAACTGGTGAAGTCGTGAGTGTGCATATAAACTGTGCAACGCACACCCATAATGCAATTATTGTGGAGATTTTTTACACCAGATTTTCAATATAGGCATTTTGGGACCTCTGCTCATGAACAGTGTTCCTGTGATTTTCTTAATCTGACTCATACGCTGATTTCCCACAGCGACCGTGCTATTCTGCGCTGGAAGTGCGAAAACATATTTTGGTCACAATGTGAAAAATGAAAGTTGTACTGTTCATAAGGATGTGTGGAAAAATGCCAATGTTGAACATCTGGGCCCAGATATTCAAACTGCGCCCAAAAAGTGCGCAACAGCAGGAGCAACCGCAAGTCCATTGAGCCCATGCGCAAGAGGCACGATATTCAAAAAGTGAGCCAGTCAAACTGCGCCTACAGCCAATGATAAGCTGAGCAGATCTGATGCACCATAGCACAACAAGGGATGTGCTGCTGAGCAGTCCAGAGACGCCATGGTACAACCAGGGATGCCCCCCCAGCAGCAGAGCAATGCAACTGCACAACCAGGGAGGTAGGGGCCCACCACCCATGACACAGATGGGCACAGGAACACACAGCAGAACAGACATCGTCCCTTCACACCCCATGCACTGCACAACTGGGGGAGGGCTGGAATAACCACCGGCCCATGGAGACAAGCAAACAACCCACAGCTGGGCCATGGTGCCCCATCACACCCCCCGGCAAGCTGTGACTGGCACACAAGGAGGGCTGACCACCCCGTGCCACACCATTCCCAAATTCAGAGCACACCCTGTACCGTGACCCCTAGACACCCTGCCCAGGAGCAGCGACCACCACTGCAGGAAACCCCATGCATGCCACCACCCCCACTGTGACACTGCAACCCTGTGCACCACAGAACCATGCGATGCAGCCCCACCATGAACACCCATCAGATGGTGGCAGCACACAGCGATGCAACAATGGCATATACAGTGCCACCATGCACAGTCCCCCCGAAGTACTGCTGAAAGACCAACCATGCGTCGGCACATGAGGTACCCCACATGGGACAGGGCTTGCCCTGGACACCACCACCAGTGGTACAGCACCCTGCACAGTATCCCGATGACACACCCCGACCCAGCACTGGCCACAACAGCCAGCACAGACACCCACAGTGGTACATGGAAGCATGCACCACACTGGATGCCACACAGTACATGGACAGACACTTACCCATACCCAAGGGCAAAACAACACAGGGACACAGTGGCAGGGCAACCAAGCCCCTAGCATGGGCCCATGTAAACTGTGTACACACAACCTGCAGTCCCCCATGGCACTGGAGTGCCAGCCACCCTGCGCAGGCACTGTGGACCTGTACGCCACCAGCATTTGCCTGGAGCACAAGTCACAGACAGTGGTGCACATCCCCTGCAAGGCACAGCATGGAGGTGGGACAGCAACTGTGGAGGCCACAGTGTCACCCAAGGCAGACATGCACCACACCAGTGACAGGAGGCAACCCAGCAGTGTGATGGGTACAGTGGCTGCCCTGCATGGACTGCCACCACTGACATGCCAGCGGACCGTGCAGGTCACAGACATGCATGTGTGCCAGCTGCACAGGCCATGGACAGGCTGATAGGGGTGCCATGGACACAGAGCACACGCACCATGGACCACTGCACACAGTCATCCAGTGCATAGGGCACAACACACACACACACCACAGACACTGACTGATAGCTACCCCTACACCATAGTCACCTCCACACGGACACACATACATACCCATGACCACACCACCCCTGACGCCATGCACACCACTGCAGCTGAGCACCTATAGCCCGCTGCAAATCAAAGACCACCACAGTATTCATATCAAAATAACTGTATTGAAACAACATATAAAAGTTATCTATTTACAAAATATATACAAGGTGGGGGGGAGAGCCACAAACAAGGTGGGGGTGGGTAAGAGGCAGGGGTGGACAAATGGGACAGGAAAGGAGGGGTGTGAGGGTGGGTTCAGGAGGGTAGGGGATATCAGGGGCAGAGGGACTTCCAGCAGGAGCACCACTCCCCGCTCTGGCTCCGTCGCTGTCTGTGCCTCCGCAGGACCCCAGTCTCATCGATTCTGCGGAGGATGTCGAGTGACGCCCCTCGCCACCTGCAGGATCTCCCGAAGTGCCTCCCTTATCTCTTGGAGCTGGCGTGTACCTAGGACAAGGGAGCACAGTCAATAGGTGTGAATGCACAGCCCCATACAGCTCACCCACTGTGCATGGCATATGGTCATAGGACATACCTCTGTGATGGTGTAACCACCCACAGTGATCACGTCCACATGACCTGCCCACCCAGGTGCATACAGTCATGCGGAACGCTGCACACACCCACCAGCTAAGTCACACACAGCACCACCGTGGCCGTTTAGTGACAAGGCTATGTGGTTCAAAGGCAGTGGCACAGCCATGTACCCGGTGCATGCATAGACCACCATCGATGCACTCCCAGACATGCATTGCCACTAGACAGTGTTGACTGTAACAAGTTGCATGCATGGCAGTGGTGTCAAAGGATGGTGGCCATGCCCTGCTACCCACCCTGTTACACAGCATGCAATAGTAATCAGCACTCACTATCATCGGGCCGGTCCCTTGGGCGGTGAGAATCCTCGCCCCTTCTGGCTTCCCTCTCTTCTTCATTTCACCGCAGCTCATGGGCCAGAAGCTGTTCCTCCGGGCCTGTGGTGAAAACATGGAGAGAGGAACATCAGTACAATCCTGTAGCAAAGCCCCCCTGCCCCCAGGTATGTGCCCTCCCACCCAGCCAGACCCACCCATCCCACACCCTGATAACACCACCAGAGCCAACCCCAGATGGTCCCTCCCCATGTGCTGGACATATACAACTGTGATACCCATATGGAAGATAAAAGTGTGTTGACGTAACACCTACCTGGCTGTGGCACCGTGCCCCTCCTGGCACATGCCCGCAGGTGGGCTAGCAACTCCGGATCCCTCCCCACAGGTCCCCATACCTGTGGTGGCACTGCTCTGTGCTTCTCCCCCATTCAGTGGCCTCCTTGAGTGCAGTGGCCACCTCCTCCCACACCTGGCTCCTGGACCTGTCCAGGGGTGCCTCCCTGAACAGTGGCCCATGGTGTGGCTCCACTATGGCCACTAGGTTGACCAGCTCTATCTGAGACCACCGAGCAGCCCTCCTGCATGCCATGCTGTCTGCTCCATCTGCAAATATGGCGCTCTGCAGCGCGGCTCCCCACGTGCAGATGCTGCATGGTACAGCACTGCCATTTCCTATTGCGCTGTCACTGAACAGCGTGATAGTGGTGCACCCATGCCTGACGCATGGCACCCAGGGGGCAAAGGTCAGGCACAGGGCCAAAGGTCTCTGGTGCACGGACACACACAGTGCCATTGGAACCCAATGCGTGTAGCATGATTGGCTGCCTGTGTGCTACTGCCAGTAGCGGCCTACCGCGCTGTTGCCCCAGTGCGCCTATGATGGCCCAGTGCCGCAGCGCCATGTAGGTGACCATCGCTATAGCTCCACTGGCACAGTGGTGGCCATCCCTGCATTGCTTCCCAAGCACAGCACATCAGCAGTGCGGCAGACGCCTGCATCAGCAACCTGGGCATGCGCAGTGAGGTGTGTACTATGCATGTCACAGAACTGTGCCATTGGCTCAGCATGTTCAACACAATTGTGCAAAGTGCAAAAGCGTGATATTCAGCTGTCATATGCAAATCATCTAATCAGCCATTCAATGGCGCAGCACTGCAATTTGCATCCACTTACAGTTGTGCCTCGCCTCATTTGCATGGGTTGCGCTATAAAAGTGCGACATTGGGCTGCACTGGCCATAGTCAGTTACTGCAGTCTGTTGGTGAGTTGCATGCTGTTTGAGAGTGTGGACTATGGATTTAGGGACATGCATGGGACTGCATAGTCGCAGGTAACAGCTGTCATTCTTACAGGCTAAATAATGACCCAGCAAGTTGTGGGAGAGGAGGAACACAGTCGTGGGAGGAAGAGGAGGCCTAATTTTACCAAGGCTGAGACCAAAGCCCTGTTTGACGCCTACCTGGATCAGGAGCCACTTCTCAGTGGACAGCAGGGAACACCTCAGTCCCGTGCTGCTGTATGGGAGGAGGTGGCACGTGCTGTGAACCTGCGTGGCAGCCACCAGTGCTCCATGTAGGAGTGCAAGAAAAAGTTGGACACTGACAGGAGTAAGATAAAGGAGAAGGTGGCTGCCATCAGGGCAGCACAAGCTGCAACAGGTGGGGGACAGCCAGAGGTGGTACACCTGACCCCACAGGAGGAGAGGATTGCTGGAAGCAAGCAGCATAGTGCCATTGAGGGTGTTCCCGGTGGTGGCTTCCAGATGGGTGATGACCTATCACTGCATGGTAAGTCATGGTCTGTCTATGGGGGGGCAGGGTAGGTCACATGCAGTAACGTGACTTTGATTTCCCTTACAGATCCTGAGCATCTGCATGGGTCAGCGGTGGTTGGCATGTCCACTGAGGACAGTCAGCTGGAGATGGAGGAGGGGCCCATCCACCTCCAAAGGTATACGTAGCTCAATGCGACAGTGGGGCCACCTGGCTGTCCATACTGATGTTGTTGTTACAGGTGTGGAGGAAGTCCTGTCTGTGTCCAAGCGTGCTGGTGTCCACGGATGCCAGCATGCTGTGACTGGGGCCGATGCTGAGTCTGTCATTGATGATGATGTCGCTAACGGCATGGGCAGTGACACTTGTGTGCCACAGGATGGCCACACAGCAGGACACATCGCAGCCATGGCTGTAGGTGGTGCTGCTATGGAGGCCTGCATGTCAGTACAGTCCCAGCCTGTGCCTGTCAGCACTAGTGGGGCAGCACTGGTGTTTGTTCAGGACAGTGGGACTGTTGCAGCCACTGCAGCAGCACCACTGAGCCCTGGGGATTGGCAGCCAGAGGTGCAGCATCAGCAGTCAGCCAATGGGCTTGGGGGTACAGGGTCCAGCGGCGGCATCTGTGCACCACCGGTGGACATGCCCAGACCTGGTCCTGGTGTGCAGCATCCACCCTCAAGGGGTGCTGAGCATCAGGGCCACGCACACCCTGAGGGACAGGATGCTGAGGAGTCAGATGACCTCTGGGTCAAGCACACCCACCTACTGCAAGCATCAGTCCAGCAGCAGATGTGGCTTGCGACATCGGTGGATGCACTGCATGCGGCTCTGGAGTGGGCAGAGGAGCATCGCAGCAGGGACACCGCTCTGATCCTGGCAGGGATGGACTGGTTGCGGGAGGATGTGACCACTGTCATTGACAGGCATGCACAGGCATTCACTACTGTCATGGCCACAATGGGCACACAGTCATGTGCCCATGCATCGCGGACACCATGCAGTGCACTGTCCACCCCCCATTCCCAGTGTCATGCGACACCCTCCCTGTCAACACTGAGTTCAGCTGTGGGCATCCCGAGCACACCTGGCGCAGGCATGTTCAGTGTGTTGCAGACCCCTGTGCGAGCACGGTCACATTCACTCAGTGGAACCCCTGGGGGACCCTCAGTGCCACCCCACGAGGCCAGTGGTCAGCCTGTCAGTGCTGGCAGGTCTCAGTGGGGCTGCCCACACATCCGTGGTGGCCGGGGCACTGTGTCGCATGACTGACCTGTCTCCCAACATGGCTACTGTCTGGTGCTGCCCTGTGTGCATTGTGTCTTTCAGTGGGCAGTGCACGGGTGGGTACCCGGCCCTGCACGCGGACACAAAGTCTATCTGCACACCTTCCTGGCTGCTGTCCACAGTTGCCTGTGCATGATGATGCCTGCATTGCGCTGTACCCCAATGTGCAATGGTGCTCAGCATCTGACACATGCACATGGACAGGTAGTGGGTGTGGTGGTCTGTGGACATGTGTGTGGCTAGGGGTGGTGTTCTGGGTCGGTGTGCCTCCTGCCCTTTGTGCAAGTTTGTTGTGTTGTGTGTGTGTGCGTGTGTGTGTGTGTGTCCGTCCGCGTGGCATGTTAGTCCTCACCCATCCCTGGTTGTGTGTGTGGTTCCATACCCTGCCACTTCCCTTGACGGCATGCACCCCTGGTGTGTGTCCATGCGGGTTTGTGGGTTGTGCCTTAGCCACTGTTGGCTGCACATGGCCCCATGACTTACCTGAGTTGGCTTAAGTGCTCCTCCGTGATGGTGTCCCAGTGCAGCTGTGCCAGCCGCAGCAGTCGGGGGTCCCATCGGCCAAGGGGGGGCTGCCCATCACCATCGTCACCGGCGTCCTCATCGTCCCCATTGCTGTCCCCCTCTTTGACCTGTATGGCTATCCCACATTCGTTGGCCATGTTGTGCAGGATGCAACAGGCTAGGAATAGCCCGCAGGCCTTTGAGGGGCTATACTGTAGGGCATCACCGGAGGTGTCCAGGCAATGGAAATGTGCCTTCAGCATCCCGAACACCCACTCGATGATATTACATGTGGTGGCGTGAGCCTCATTGTAGCATTGCTACAATGGGGTCACAAGCCACCGGTAGGGTGTGAGCAGCCAGGGACGGAGTGGGTATTCACTGTCACCTGTGTGTAGAGGGTGGAGGTTAGTTTGGTGATCAGCATCGCCCTGCCTGAGCCATGTAGGCCACTACCCATGTCACCTCTGGCCATGACCCCCCAGGCCCTATGATTGTCCATGTGGTTTGCATACTCACCCACTAGGTGGCCAGTGGGGATATCCCCACTCTCTAATCTGTGGCACAGTGCCGACTGGTGCCAGATGAAGGCCTTGTGTGCTCCCCCAGGGTGTGTGGCATAGACATTGATTATGCAGCCCCTGGCATCACACACCACCTGGCAGTTGATGCTGGCATAGCCCTTGCGATTGATATATGCGGCCCCCTCAGGGCCAGGTGGTGTGCGGATGGCCACATGGGTGCAGTCTATTGCCCCTAGCATGCCAGGCATACGTGCTACCCTATGGAACTCTTGTATGTTTGCTGTGCACTCCGCTGGTGTGCTGTGGAAATGGATGTACTCTGCAGCATGTGGCAGCAGTGCACTGAGAAATTGGGTGAGGTGGAGTGACGCCGACGACCGGACTATGCCTGTGGTGTCCCCAGTTGGTCTCTGGAAGGTACCCATGGTGAGCAAGCACATGCAAGCTGTCACTTTTGTCTCCACTGACAGGGCATGGCTCTGTCATGTAGGTGCCTGCATCACATCACTGCACAGCTCACAGAGCCACCTCAGAATTGCCTGATTCAAGCGGTACCAGACCACAATCTCAGTATCACTGTACAGCTCGAAGCTGGTGCAGGCTCGGTACTACCTGTTGGGGGCATACCGCTGATGGGCCCTTTCAGGTCCACACCCCCCCCGCTGCTGCCTTCTCACCACCCTCATAATAGCCTCCATCTGGAAGGTGGCACTGGCCATGCCTCTGGCTTGTGTTCACCCCCCGGCAGCTGTTACTGTATTCCCCCTGCTGTCCTCACTGCTACGTCCCCTGCACTGGGAACACCTGCCTGTGGTGGCCTCTGTGCTGTGTGGCACTTCCCCCTTCTGCACTGGCTGTTGCTTCCCACATCTTCCCTGTGCCTCTGTGTTCAGGGTGCCCTTTCCCTGGCCTGCCCTGTGTGTCCCTCCTGCCCTGTCTGTGTGGCTTGAGTTCAGTCTCATGTGCCTTCTCTGTAGCGTTCTTGTACCTCTCCCTTGTTCCTTTTTATTTTGGCTCATTTCCGCTATGGCGCAACTTCTGCTTGCTCCCCTATTGCACATGGCGCAAGTTGTTGAATATCACACTGCGCCATTTATGCATGGTTCCTCCCCCTTCACTTGCGCATGCCTTCATTATCATTGTGCTGTTGCTCAGCGTGATTTAGGGGACCCAACTACCTCCTGCTGAATATCACAGAATGGTGCAATTTTGGACTTGCGCAGGCACAACCCTATTGCTCATGGCTCAACTCTTTTGAATATCTGGGCCCTGGAGTGAAAATACTACAAATTCCTGAAGTTACAAGTGTGCATAGAAACTGTGCAATGCACACTCATAATACAGTCATTTTATGGACTTTTGTCACCAAATTTTCAACATACTGTAGACATTTTAGGACCTCTGCTCATGAACAGTGTCACTGTGATTTTCTTAGTCTGTCCTGAACACTGATTTCCCACAGCGACCGCACTATTCTGTGCCAGACGTGTGAAAACATATTTCAGCCAGAATGTGAAAAATGACAGCTATACTGTTCATAAGGAGGTGTGAAAAAATGCCAATGTTGGAAATCTGGACTGAAAATATTACAAATTCATGAACTTGCAAGTGTGCATGGACACTAGGCAACGCACGCTCATAAAACAGTCATTATGGGGAATTTTTTCATCAGATTTGCAACTTAGGCTTTTTGAGGCTCCACCTCATGAACAGTGACACTGTCATTTTGTTAATTGGTCCCAAAAGGTGATTCAGTGCAGTAACTGCAAAATCACCTTTCAGGACTGAATAACCAGATTACAGTGACTGAATTCATGAGATGGGGTCCCAAGAACCCCATGTTGAAAATGTGGTGCAAAAATTCGAAAAAAATGACCGATATATGAACCAAAGTTGAAAAAACCCTATTTATGTCATTATACAGCTTACCAGCATTTCTTCAGTTCGCGGCTGGCTTTGAAGAGTGCAGATGTGTTCCTGGTCCACCGAAGATCGTTGTGCCAGCCTCCGGAGGTAAGTATGGGGTGTGAGGTTTGTGGGGAGGTGGGGTGCTCAGAGGGTGGGCATGGTTTGGGGAGGGGGGCAAGAGAGTCAACAAGGGACTGTTTTCTTTTGTTACAGGTTTTTTTTTTTTAAATAGACAATGCAGGACATATGCCATGCTGGGGTGGGCTCCCAGCGTGGCACCTGGAAGTTTGTTTTCTGGGGGTGCACTGGAGCCAACAGGCATTGGGTGACTCATCGGACATACAGTGTGCTTGGGGAGTGTGCATGTGCTGAGGGGATTGGGCACCCCCTCAGCACACAACAAATCGGGGGGCTGCATCATGCTGATGGGAGGTGCAGTGTCTTACAATTGAAAGGCAACGACTGCTAAGGTGGTGATGTTCCATGGGTGAAGGGCGCACACCTGTCCGTGGCCCACCCCCTGTCCTACTCAGGGAGGCCTCTAGGCTTCCTTGGCTCTCTTCTTCCCATCATTCAGGTGCTTCCTGCACTCCTAGGGCATCCTGTTAAACTTCCCGACAACATTCACATGCCATGTCACAGCCTCCGAGCCCTCATCCTGCAGTTGTCAGCTGCTACCACTGCCAGACAAGATGTCCTTACACAGCAGGTATGCCTCATTTAGTGCCCTAATCTCATCATTAGTGAAATTGGGACGTCTGCATCCAGCAGCTGTGTCCTTTCCAGACATGTTGGTTTCTGTGGGTGAGAATACTCAGCCATTAGCATACGACAGGTGGCTCTGTATATGTGCAGGCACAGTGTCTGCTTGCTGCAGAGTCATAGCACCCTCTCTGCTGACCACACACCAGCCTGCCATACATTACTGGAACAGGATCTAGGACTGTCAGTGACAGCTGAGCATTGGATTGATCAGTTCTGTAGCAGTGGTACATGTAGCTGCAATGTCCTGCACATGTGACTGGCATTGCTTGATATGTACCACCAGATGTTGGTCAAGACAGCAACACATATGTCATCGTTCTGTGATCCTATTCTACACCACCCACCAGCAACCTTGACCCCCCAAGCCAGACCTAGTATGGACAGTGGAACGCTCTGGGGCACTCACCTGGATGTGCCTGTTGACCAGGAACAGCCGTGGACCATGGCTGTATGTCCTAGGCCTCACACTGGTATTTTTGCTACCACACTGCCTTTGGAAAAATGTAAACAAACTTATCTTCAAGGATGCGATTCCTGTCAGTTGCCTGACCTCTGTGGAGGCACAATCAGGAGCATTTATGGCTCAGAATGCAAATGAGGTTGGAAGCATCTGTAATGAGATGCCAAACAGGTGAGATGCCCCTGAATGTGGCAATGAACTGATTTAGGAGCAGTGTCTGTGAAGTGCACAATTGCTCCTAGCTCATCCTAATCAGTGGGGCGCATCTGCTGCGTTGAGCACATCGCCATACGGTGCATTTCCAGTACGTGCGCGTGGGGCATAGGGCATATCCTGAATATGGCACATCTGTCATGGTGCATTGCCATGCATGCATGATGCCGGGTTAGTGGCTTGACAGGCATAGTGCTAACAGTCCAGTTTTACTGACCGCGCAATCATATCTGGCTGTGCATACATGTCAACACGTGCGATGACCACAGTGCCGCCTGGTATATTGTGTGCATTCATCGCACAATGTGTGTCATTGCGCACCTGTGTATTACAGTGTAGCACCGGCAATGTATGTGATCACACTGCACTGTGCATGGTATTGCTTGCCAGTCACAAGATTGTGGCTGCCTGCGGAGTACGCATGCGTAACCCAGTCATGTCCCTTGAACTTGTGTTCACACCCATGCAGAACACTGCACATACATGATGATGTGCTATTGGTGACAATTCTGCATTACCACACTATGCACAGTGTGTAGCATGACAGCTATTCGCACAAGTGGCGCGACTATGCCATTGCACAACAGCACCATTGTCTGTGCACACCTGACCTGCTGACACTGATGGTGCTCATGCCACGTGCTCAGAGGACAGGCCCAAGGGCCATAAACTGGGGTAAGATGGAGCTCCTCAACCTTGTGGCACTGGTGCTGCAGGTTAAGAGACAGCTATTTGGGTCAGATGACCTCACGGAGTCAAGCTCCGTGGTGTAGACCAGGATTGCTGTGCAGCTGGTACATGAGACAGGGGTTGCCTGCAGTGGGGAGCAATGCAGGTACCATTATGGTGATCTGCAGTGCAGGGACCTGGACAGGCTATGGAGCCTACAGGACCGTGCATGCTAGGGTGTGATGCCACGCCCAGGTAAGTCACATTAATATGCATGCACTGGGGCAGCATGGGGTTTGGGGGAGACTGGACTCACTGAGCACTACACACACACACACACACACACACACACACACACACACACACACATATGTGTGCACTGTGGGACACACACAGTGTCAGCAGTGACATTGTGATCACAGGGAGTGGGCGTGTGCAGCATGGAGCTTGGGGGGGCAGGGCCACTGTGGTGTGTGTGGTATGCCACAGCCATTGGCATTGAATGCATCCATCTACACACATCGTGGGCATGGGTAGGGGTGGTGTGTGTGAATGCATGCAGCCAGGGGTGCCGTCACTGGGGTACTGTGGTGGTGGTGTTGTCTTCACTGTATGGTGGCACTGGTGTTGTTGCTGGGGGTGTGTTGGGCATGTCACACCTCCTGTCTCCTCATGGTGTTCTCTGCTATTGTTTCTCTTGCAGGGCTGGCAGGTAGGTGGCAGGCCGCAGCCATGGTGGAGGCCAGGCACAATAGGGCGGTGTTGTTGCCCATGGACAGGGACATGCTGGTGCAGGTGAGTGTTTATCTTGTGCATTCTCTGTGTGTTCAGGGAGGGTGTCCTTGGCTGGCTGCTGTAGGTACATTGTGCATGCCTGTGTGCTGCTGGTTGCACACACACATGGAGTGTGGGCATGGTGGCATGTGTTTTGGCCACAGTGCACCTTGCCCCTGTTTGTACATCCACCATGTGTGCATATCATGTGGGCACCCTGCAGTGCTCCAGTAGAGTCCGGACAGGGTCTGCATGCTTGTGCTGCCTGCTGACATGTGCACATGCTGTGTGGGGCATGGCAACATGCCTCTCTGTGCATACTCCTGCTTGCACTTATGGGCCATATGCTTCCTGAGTAACATTGCATGGTCACAGTGTGGTGCTGTGTGCCAGCCTGTTGCAGGTGTGTAGTGTGACTGGTAGGCTCTTGGCCATTTGTGTGGTGGATGCCTCCAGCACACTCACATGGTGGGTGGGGGGAAGCAGTGTGGAACATGGCACTTAATATCTGTTGTCTGTGCCCCTCACTGTAGGTCCAAGGGGTGTACAGCCATGAGTCCCCATTCATCAGAGGAGTCAGGGACTTCTGCAGCTTGCAGGACTCCAGATCCAGATGCCTGTACATAGGATGCTACAGCCACTCTACAGGCATCAGGGACAGCTGCTGCAGGCAGTGACCAGGCTGGTCAGGTTGCTGTGTACCAGGTGTCATAGGCATGGGTGCTGTGCTGCAGAACATCCCATACATTAGGGATATGTACATTTCTGTTTTGCCCTTTTTTGTTGTGCCTCCCATGCCTTTCCCATTCACATTGTTTGTTGCTGTACCCTGTTCTAACACACACACACACACACACACACACGCACCTTCACTATCCTACATACCTGTTTTTGTACTTGAACAGTCCCCCACCCTCACCTTTCCTGTTCCTACTGGTTGTTGTTCTTGTAAATAGTTTATTGTGTGCCATTGCTTTTTCTACTACATTTTCTGTTGCAACCGGTGTCTGTGATCATTCACTGTAGATTGTGCATGTATTCTGTATCTGTCTGCTGCTCTCAGCTGTTCCTTTGATGCCTTACACACATGTGCACCTGTGTTATTGTGCACACACACGCATCCTGCCCCTCTGACTTGGTGGCCTCCATGTTGCCTGTGGTATGTGGGTGGGCATTATGTCATTCTACTTTTCTCAGTACCCCTGTTATGTGTATGGTGCTTGTGGCGTGCATCTGTTGCACTGCTGCTGTGAAGTTGTGAAGCTCTGCATGTGGTTCACATTGGTTGTGGGCTTCCTATAGCTGTGCAGTGCATGGCACTTGGCCTGTCTGTCATTGTGCCTGTCCACTGGTGTGCCCATGTGTGGATCCCCTTTCTCCACACCACTGGGTTCCTGTGCAGGGACCATGTCCTGGGAACACCTCCATGCTGCATGGTGCACCCAGCAGCTGTGGCACACCTTGACAGGCACCCCTGGGCTTCTCATTTGTGTCAGTTAGGCTCCTTTGTGGGGTGTGTCAGGTGCTTCTGGGTGTTTCTCTGTGTGCTGTGTCTGTTCACCTCTTCTTCTGTGGCCACTGTCGGGCCCTCTGGCACTCTGGCCAGCCGCTGCAGGTGTGTTTCCCTGCATCCTTTGTGCCACTGCAGGTTCCTCCTGTTGCTTTTTCATCCCCTGCTGACTTGCTCTATATTCACTGTTATGCTGCCCTACGTGCTTTGGCACATCCCTGTTGCGCTGTGGCATCTCACATTGCGCCATTCCACATCTGTGTGATTCACAGTGGGGATGTGAACATGGCATCTTGCGGCGCATCCTTCTGTGAATTGCACTGTCTGGGGTCAGCACATCCAGGTTGCGCTGGTGCATCTCATTTGAGCCCAGCACCTCTGCTTTGTGAATCCTGCCCATAATGCTTTCAGTATCTTATTTTCTTTCTTTCTTATTAATGTCTGGTTCTAGCAGTGAAGGAGCAGTTTATTTATATGAATGGAATGATTATTGATTTATGCTGCCGCTAGTTCTACTATAACTATAAAATGTAAATTGTGATAAAATTTGAAGCCCTTCCAACAAGGAGTTGGATGAGTATTAATTGTTATGTTTTCTTTTTCCATATATAACATATCGCTACCTATATAATTTTTTTCATTTTTAATAAACTTTATTAAGAAAAATAGACACAGTAACACAGAGAGACAGTTGACAAATACCTCAAACATGTATAAATGAGGACAATAAAAGAATAAATAAAATAAGTAAATTCTGTTGTCTCTGATGATTGCATTAAACAACAAACAATAACACTAACAATTTTACCCAACTCCCTCCCTCCCCCTCAACTCTCCTCCCACCCGACCACCGGAGAAATTGACCAGAGCTTCTACAAAAATATCAGTCAGAAACCTTGACCCAATATGCACCAGTCTGCCAAGAAGAAAAAAAAAGAGGGGAGGATATAAGAAACCGCAAAATATCCATTTACACAGTTAACAACGCGTGTAGAGGTTCCCAAATGTGTTTACTTTTGGATAAATTGTCAGACAAACTTGCTATAAGGCGTTCAGCTTGTAATGCAAACAATATCTCCTTATACCATTCCAGGAAGTGAGGTGTATCTTGATCCAACCAGTGCCGAAGAATAACCTTCTTCGAACATGCTGAGATCAAAGCCATATGGGCATTCTGGTTGCCAATCAGGGAATCCGTATAGTCATCCAAAATACATATTTCAGGAAGAAAGGCATCAGAAAGCTCCAGCAATGGATCTAGATGAGAATGGATTGAATTCCAAAAGAGAACAACCTTCTGACAAGTCCATAGTATGTGCTATAGAGTGCCAGACTCTTCACCACATCTGGAGCCAAGATTATTGGGTAAGCAACCCATCCTATGCAACTTAACTGGAGTGTAATAAAGGTTATGGAAAATTTGGAATTGCATAAAGTGGTATCGATTCCACTTTATCAGTTTGTATAAATGCTTCCAGATGAGTGACCAGTTTCTAGAGGGTACTGTAGCTGGAAGAGTCTGGTACCATCCATAAACCCAGGGACCCTCAGTAGCAACCAGATATTTTTGCAGTGATCAATAATAGCAAGATATAAGATGAGCAGGGGGGCTGAGAGAAGAAGGGCAGAAAACAGAAGTACTGAGAGGACTAAGCCATGGCCCTGTACCAAAAAACAGTGTAAGCATGTGCGAAAGTTGAAAAAATCGAAAACAGGAGGTGGTAGGCTAATGATATAAAGCCCAAGCCTCATGGAATGATAACAATTTCTAATTCAGGGTGAGATCAATGACTTTATCTGCACCAATATCAGGCCAGAATCATTTAGATACCATCCGTCCAGCCATCTACAGATTAGGATTCCCAAAGAAGTGTTGGGAAATATCTTTGTATGGACATATCTTGCATAAGTAGCAGAGTTGCGAATGGATCTGGAGAGATACCCCAAGGAGTGTGTCCCATAGAGAATGGGGTAACTTTCCTTTAGAAAGGTAGAGAAGTGCCTGAATATCTACCCCGTGGTTGGAGCACAGAGAGTATTCTATGTCCACCCATTGTGGAGCATATGATGTGTTAGAGCTGCTCCCAGTTGGCCGTAACCAATAAGAAAGCTTATTGAGATGTAGGGCCAAATAGTCTAAGAGAAAATTAGAGGCTTGTAGACCTCCATCCTGCTTAGCTCTCATTAGTTTGGAGAAAGCCCGATGGGCTCCCTTACCTTGCCATAGAAATGAGGCAAGAAGCCTGTGCACCAGGATGAACCAGGATTGGGGAAGAACCAAATAATACATCTGAAGGGTATACAATAAAAGGGGCAGAACATTCATTTTGATAATATTAAATTGACCCCACAGGGAGAGGGGTAACATAGACCATAGATGGGGAGGAGGGGAGGGTGGCCCTAAAGGGGGACCTGGAGGCTCTGGAAAGATGGTCTAGAAAGTGGAAGCTGAGGTTCAATGCAGGGAAATGCAAGGTACTCCACCTGGGGGCCAGAAACCCGGGCCAAGTGTACACCCTGGGGGGGGGGGAATGCTACAAGTCTCAATGGCTGAGAGGGACCTGGGGGTGGTGGTGGATGTCAAGATGAACAACTCAGAGACTTGTAGGAGGGCAGCAGCCAAGGCCAACAGGATGCTGGGATGCATCGCTAGGGGGATCACCTCAAGAAGGAAGGAAGTGATACTCCCTCTGTATAACTGCTTGCTGAGGCCGCACCTTGAGTACTGCGTGCAGTTTTGGGGGCCACACTTAGAGGGACATTACCCTCCTGGAGAGGGTCCAGAGGAGGGCAACCAAAATGATTTGGGGCTTGGGGACAGGACCTATGAGGAGAGGCTCGAAGAGCTAAATATGTACACATTGGAAGAGAAGGGACGGGGACATGATAGAGGTCTTCAGGTACATAGAAGAGAGTAAATAGGGGAGGAACAGACAGGGTGCTTGAAAAGAGGAGGAGGGCCACTAGAGGGCATGGGTGGAAGCTGGAGGGGGGAAGATTCAGCGGAGAAAGGAGGAGGTGCTACTTCACTGAGAGGGTGGTGGAGCCATGGAATGTGCTGCCTAGGGGGCTGGTGGAGGCAGAGACAGTGGAGGGGTTCAAGAGGGGGTGGGACAGGTACAGGGGAAGGGTTCTGGAAGCAAAATCCAATGCAGCAAGAATATCTGGAACTGGGAAAGGAGAAGCCAGAGAAGTCGAGGGGGGCAGCAAGGTCAGCACCCAGGGTGGGGGCTGACCAAACGAGCAGACACGAAAGACTGTTAGGCCTATTCTGCTGGCATTTTAGTATGTTAATATGTTAGACTAATGGTTGAGATCGACCTTAAGATGGGACACAGTAGTGTCCAAATTGAATTGTTTCAACTTAGTAGGAGAAGTGCTAAGAAAAATACCCAGATATTTCAATTTGTCCTTCCTCCAGGCAAGGCCCTGGTGTTCAACATCTGCCCTGAAAGTTACATTGTTAAGGGGCATGATCTCAGTTTTAGAGGGGTTAAGTTTGTAATTAGAGATGACGCCAAACTGAGAAATAGTCTGTAGGGCCACATGCAGGGAAATGGCAGGAGAAGAGACATGAAGCAGAATATCATCAGCATAGATGGATAATTTATAGTCAACATTACCAACAGAAATACCTGTGACCTGAGATGAAGAATGAAGCTTATGAATCAAGGGTTCTAAAAAGAGATTAAATAAAAAAGGGAAAGGGGACAGCCCTGCCTGGTGCACTGGTAGAGAGGAAATGGTGAGGATAGCAGGCCATTACATAATACCTGGGCAGTTAGGAAAGAATAGAGCACCTTGATCCATTGTATAAATTCTCAAATATATGATATTTAGGTACTAGAGCAAACAAGTAATCCCACAAGACTCTATCAAAGGCTTTTTTGGCATCCAAGGATACCAGAGCTGCAGGAGTGGGGGAATCCCTGGACACTGAGAAAAGGTACAACAATTTTATGAGGCTATCTGCTGACAGTCTACCCTTCACAAAGTCTACCTGTTCCCTGCTGATCAGCGAATCCCACACTAGCCCCAATCTTCCGGCCAATATCTTGGAAAAGTATTTTAAAATCCACATTAATAAATGATATTGGCCTGTACTTAGAGACCAACAATGGGCCCCGACCTGGTTTAGGAAGAACCACAATAGTAGTTGCAGTTAATGAGACATCAGACAGGCCCTTTTCAAATATGTAATTATAGGTGTCTAAAAGAGTGGGTGCCACCTGATCGTTTAAGGTCTTATAAAAATTAGTGGTAAACCCATCTGGACTAGGAACCTTACTGTGGCAAGAGAATCAATAGCCTGAGACACTTCAGTTAGGTTCAAGGGAGCTCGTAGGATGGCCACATGACAGTCCACTAAGTTGGGGAGTGTTATATCCTGAAGGAAGGATTCAAATTGAGACAAACTAAAAGTAAGGGAGGGCAAGGCATATAACTGTCGATAAAATAGTTTAAAAGCATCAACAATATCCCGGGGAGAAGTAAGGAGTTGGCCAGAGTCAGAACAGATCAAGGAGAAAATCCTGTCCATTACTTGTGAGTGAAGACGACGGGCCAACAACTTCCCGGCCTTCTCCCATTGGTCGAAATATTTTACCCTAGTGCGTAATATAATATGCTCCGCCCTTTCCCCCAACAAAGTATTATATTGGAACCTGAGTTGCTCCAACAGTTTGCATTCCAATTGAGGGAAAGCCAATGAGATGCACTCCTTGAGTGACCTAATATGGGCTAACAAAGAAGTAAGAGCAGCTGAGGTCTGTTTTTTACATTTAGCTGATAAACGGATCAGATCTCCTTGAAGGGCACACTTCAAGGCTCCCCACAGAATGTCTAGTTTGATCATGGAGGGACAGTTGAATTTCATAAAGTCTGAGATAAAAGATTGAAGGTGTTGTATTAATTCTTTCAATTTAAGTAACTGATTGTTCAGATTCCAAACTTTAACCCTGGACAATGAGGGAGTAAAATTAAGCTGGAGGAAAGCAGGATGGTGGTCAGAAATGACCTTAGTGGAGTAATGACACAGGATTACCCTGGGAAGGTAATCCACCCCCAACAGAAAATAATTAATCCTGGAAAGGGAATTATGTGGGAGGGAGTGGAAGGAATATTCTCTACCAATCATATTGAGAGCCCTCCATGGGTCCACCAGGCCAGTACACCGACAGCGCAGTGACGCAAATACCATGAAGACCATCACAGCGACATTTTTGGCAGTTCACTGTGATGGTTTCCAGGTATTCAGACACTGCTGCCACCAGGGTGTTTGCCCCCCTTCCTGAACTAACTCAGACTGGAGTTAGAAATCTTTAGTGTGGGGGTTGCAGGGGGTGTGGGGGGCAAAGGCCCCCACAGAAAACACTTGTTTCCCCAGCAATGGCACACACCAATTGGCAGTATTGTTCTGTCACTGTGCCGATGGTCAACAAATTTCCTGTCGCTGTGGCATAGTGGAACCCATCAGGCCCATCAGCTGTATAAAATCCTGGAGAGCTAATTGCCTGGGTGAAGGGGCTTGTTGAGATTGACCAGTCCTGTCCAACCCATTACATTGAACCAGATTCCAGTCACCTCCCAGAATTATTGGAAGGGAATTCCAAGGGGCCAATGTGGTCATAATGGTGGCAAAAAAACAGGATCATCAATATTAGGGCCATATACCACCCCCAGTACCACCATTAGGTGACCTAGCAAAGCCCGGATAAAGGTGTAATGACCCTGTGGATCAACCTCCTCTTGGAGGAAATCGAAGGGAATTCTTCTGGCTATAAGATTGACTACACCCCACTTGCAGGAGTCAAGACCTGTTCCAAAGGCCTGTCCTACCCAAGAACCAGGAAGGAAGGTAGGTGGATCTCCGGAAGAAAAGCAATATCAACTTGTAATTTATTTAAATAGATCAGAATTTTAGATAGTTTAATATGAGACTGTGTGCCTTTACCATTCCATGTGCAAAAATTATAAGCTGTCATACTGTGAAAACAAAAACAAAAAGAGGCCAGAGGACAGACTAAGGTGTGGACAACCAATCCGGAGAGAGAGAGAAAGAGCAACCATAACAGTATAATCCAAATTGTGACCACTCGTTCTACTTGCTACCCTTATCCTTTAGGGCATTTATACCCGGTATGATGACTACTGCCTTCCATACTTGAACCATGCTGTTATCTACCTTCTGCTTGTAATGTAAACACCTGATATACTTGTATTGACCCTGTTTTTGCCTGATGTTCTTGAATGTACCTTGTAATCTCCTGGGTCACACCTTAAAATAGGCACTTGGTTGTCTAGTGTGCTTACCTGGTAACCAAAAGCAAATAAATAAATAACCCTTCTTCTGGTGGTGCCCACCGGCAACCCCAACCCTTAATCTCCAGGCCTACATACTACCACCTCCAAACAAATAACCCTGAAACTCCCCAAATCCGACATCAAAAATATTAAAGGCAATATCCCAAATGAAACAGACTTTCTTGTCCACTTTTCCTCCCAACCACAGACCACCCCCCACCCTCCAACTAATTGGCGTATGAGGCTCATACCTAACATAACACTATATCCATCAGCTCCCCCACCTGCCCAGTTGCTAAAACAGATATTGCAACTATATTAGAACATACTAAACACAGACATTCTTTAACAGGATAAATCTTCACTAAACCCCCTGCCACTGCCTTAGGGAGGAGGAGAAGAAAAAAAACACAGAAAACATGCCCTAAAAATGTTTAGCAATCACTGAAACAAGTAAAGGCCTTAATGAAAATAGCCAGTATTATTATTACAGTCCTTAAAAAAAAAAAAAAAACATAATTACGCTTAGTTTGCCATCTCATTAACTACAGAATTCTGAACTGGTTGATCCTAGACCCAGGGATCCCTCTTGGTTCAACACTAGAGAAACAGAGCGAACCACTTCATCATAAAAAATAAAAAAAATACAAAATAATAAGCTGAATTAAACCCATGCCTTCCCCCTGCTGGCCCATGCATAAACCAGAAATTTGTTGGTAGGAAGGTGGGAGTCAACTTTAGTAGCTGTGTATCCCTGGGCTGAGGGTGCAGGCATAGTCCTCCATCTGGATAGGAAACAGAGATGAGGGGAGAACACACCCACACAAAGGCCCAAGTAACATATGCGCACCCCACTATAGTCCACTGAAATGTCAGTATATATACTCAGACTTCGACATAGGAAACCATACTGGTTAGGCTTGGGTTGTCAGCCATCAGTTGGAAAAGAAGGAGTTTAACTGAACAAAGCAGGAGATGAATCCCAAGTGTGGGGGCAGTCTGGGAACATTCCATAGAGAAGTCTGCCAAATTACTGGGAAGGAGTGGTCCATCTGATTATCAAAAGAATGAAATAGTTCCAAGCATGCCGCGTTTATCTAGAACTGGAGCCATCACCTTTCAGGGGCAATCTCTCACTGAAAAAAGAGCCATAGGGCTTTGACCAGATATATGATGTTGGTACTGCCAAACATCTCTCTAGTTCGAAATATAACACACAGTTGAAAACCACAAGTAGTCGCCAAGGGAGGTAAAAGAGAACAGATCATGGCAGTGTTATTTAGGGGAATGACGATCTAAACTTTTGAGCTTTGAAAATGAATAAATTCAACTTTGTGTTAAAGCATGGTTAGCCCATTCCACAGCAGCAAAGACCAAAGTCCACATATATCAGGTCTGCAGACTAAACCTTAGTTTCATACATACAACACTCGATCACAGTCCACAGGTGGAACTGTTCGTCTGTTCTTGAAAATGTCAGGAAGCAATCCTTTAAGCCCATGGGTGGCATTGTCCACCATCTCATAGGAGTGCCATTTACTATTTATATGAACTTGAAGGTGAGTGGGATACAGCATTCTAAACTTAATTCTGGCAGCGATAAGTTTAGTTACCACTGGGTGGAAAGCAGCTCGCTTCTGTCTGGTCCCCACCGGAAGATCTTGTGTGAGGCATAGTTTGGTTCCCTCCCGTAGGAGTTCCTTAAGGTTTCTAGTTTTCTGGAGGCTAAATTGTTTCTACAGAAAGTTTAACAATTTCAGCATAAAGGGATGAGAAGGAGCTCCAGATGAAAGTTTGGGGTAAAGTGAACGATGCACCCACTCGACAATGTTTACAGGGCCATTTGGGGGAGAGTCCAGCCACCCTTTCCAAGAACTTCTGGGCAAACTGGATTGGAGTAGCTCCTTCTTCCTCCTCCGGTAGCCCAAAGATGATCAAGTTATTTTGGTGGCTGTGCCCTTCTAAGTCCTCGAGCATGGCCTCCAGTTTAGTTAGCCGCTGCTGTATGTTGGTAGCATTGGAATCAGCTCAGTCCTTCCAGGTTACCAGAGAAAGAGTGCAGGCTTCCACATCCCCCATGCATCTGCCCAGGTCTCCCAGATCTAATTTGATGGTTTTAATCTGTTCGGTAAGTTCTTGGATGGCATTTGTTAAAAGCTCAAGGGCCTGAAGAAAGTGCTCTTTGGTCAACGGGGGGGGGGGACTGGCGTTGCAGTGGAAGATTGGCTGGAACCCGAGTTCTGGGCCTTTGGGTGCTTTGCTTGTTTGTCATCTGAGGTGGGGTATGCCATTGAGCAGCTTGCTGCATCTCCGATTTTGGACATGATGCCAACTATCAAGCTGCAAGAGCACAGGTAAGCTTCTAGTGTCCTTTAGTAGTGAGACTAGTAGGCAAATAAGATAGGAACTTCAATAATGTGCAATTTTAATGAAAATAGAGCAGCGGGAGATGGGAGAGCCAGAGGAGAGCCGCTATCAGGACTAGAGCATCATGCGACTCTCCATCACTGCCTACATAATTAATACAGAATATCCTCTGGTATTTTTGATTCATGCAGTAAGGGTGGACATAAACGGAGTGTGATAAATCTGTTATCTGAGTAACTGTGTGGAAAAATGTTATTTATCCACACAGTCGTTTATCCACACAATTACTCTTTAATCCACAGTTACTCTATTATCCACACTAAACATATTCAAATATGAATAACTTTAAAACAGAAAAAGGTAGCATGGTACTGTGAGCATAAAAATTGTTCAACACAAAATTATCTATAAAATGAGTGGTGTTTCATTTATAGATACCTTATAGATTTTTTTATCATTACCAAAAAACAGAAGAAAATTAAATTTTTTGTTCACTTTTTTGACAAATGCAAAACACTTTAAAATGACAAATGATAGCATGATACTATGAGCATGGAAGATATTTAGCACAAATAAATCTACAAAATGAGTGGTGTTTCATTTATAGGTACCTTTTAGTTTTTTTATAATTAGCAAAAGACAGCAGCAAATTCAATTTCCTTTTCACTTTTTTGACAAACATGCAAATAACTTTAAAACGAAAAAGGTAACATGGTACTGTGAACATGACATTTGTTCAGCAAAAAATGTTCTACAAAATAAGTGGCGTTTCATTCAATAACAACCACTATGCTAGTTGAACATACAGTAGAAAAGTTAACTAAAAGTCCCAGAAATGATCATAAAAAAAAAAGAAACAGTCAAAAGCAAATGTTCCTGCACTGACAAAAAGAATCCCTATTGCATAAATGAAATACACAATGGTGAGCTGTCAGATAAATTATTTATCTACACTTGTGCTGTTTCACCTCAGACACCTCACTCGTGACTTAAGCCACTCATGAGGTTACCTGAGGTCAAACAGAACTTGTGTAGATTAATCATTTATCTGACAGCTCACCATTGCATATCCCTTATATATTATGAAATTTACTCTGAAATGACGTTGTAAACGTAACTTGTTCTTAAAAAACAAAAATCCCCAAACAAATATTACTAAAAAAAAGATGTTGATGTACTGGGAGCTGGGGGGGGGGCAGAGTTGCCTTGTAAAAATGGGAAGAGTAGCATGTGACAGAGGGGAGATAACTCATGCTGTGGTTGTCTTTTTGCTCATATTGGCACTATGTATGCCTGTTCATGTAACCTTGGTCTTCCTGCTGTTAGTGGAAAATGAGGTGAGCATGGCCTAAGGAACCACTTGTATCTAGGGGTATAACAGGCTGGAGTTAACCTGCAACCTTTGTTGTTTCATTATGCCATACCTAGGCGATGTGATCAAGGTCCCAGTGCCTGCTGAAAGGTCACCTGCTGATACTTTCCTGCACTAGAGAAAGTAGAGCTATGCTTGCATAATGCCATTCATAGCTATGCATGTCCAGAGCATCCCAACTGTCAGTCCTCTATGGACCCTCTCTCCCCATGGAGTGGTACAGTGGTGGTCACACTGAGGAGCCCCTCAACCCAGGGTCACCTTATTCCCACAGGAGATGAATCTTCCACCTTGTCTTGCAATTTTTCCTTTCAAAGGAATCTCACCTACCATCTTTGGGGGATTTCTCTTTGCATAGGCACAGTACCGGAATTGCCCTCCACCAGGGACTACCTCAATAGTTTTTGGGAACCCAACAGAAGTTATCCAGCTATCAGATAATCTCTCTTGAAGGGAACCCCTCCCTCTGGTTCTCACACTGTCATTGTGGTCCTTTTCATACTTAAGTGACTAACAATGCTCATCTCATAAAAATATCCCCAGACTCTATCACTGGATCTGTCTAGTAATCCTCAAGACCTGTCCCAGCAGGCAGATGATATGGGATTAGTACTGAGCTAGAAGAAATCTGCGTGGTTTTGGGTGAGGAATCAGGGTCTCATGGGAAAAGAGACATGAGGTTACCATAACACCCTTGTTTTCTATGCTTAGCTGCTCCTACTGAGGCTATCACTCTAAAATAACACCAGACTGTCTTCTCTGAACATGGCCACCACTGGTGAAAAACCTCCACTACTACTGGCAGGAGGAAGGGTTTGTTACATGTGCACCACTGTGTGCACTGTTAAAGCAAAGCTTTGAAAGCATTAAATAATGCTGTGCAAACAGCTTTTTATTGCTTACAAAACCATTCAAATAATCAGTACCAGTGTACATTGCACAGCTTATGAATGCAAGAAAAGCCCTCCCTGAAATGTGTGCTTAGATATAGTTAATGAGTCATTCACAGTCAGCATGGCACTAAACCTGTTAGCATGGTGCTGTGTGATTATGCTAGCATTTATGTGGAAAGCATTTCAATAGGCCAAAAAGATACAAACTAATATAGAAAAAGTAGAAAATCATTACAAATAACAGCACACAACTGCAACCAGATGCTTCTATAAAATAACTTTTAATTAAAAGTACATCAAGGTCTCTCATTTAAAAAAAAACCCCGAAGTGTCTGTTTCTGCTCACAAAGTTGTGAATCTGATTGCAGATGGAGCCTGTAGGCCTCCATGCATCAAAGCTAGACTGGCAACGACTGTACACAGCAGGAGCATGTGCAGTAAGAGAGCAGGTTGCTATGGTGACAAAACCTATGACATTCCATTTTTGCTCCTAGAAATCTGCAATGTGCTGTGGCAGTGACATAGTTTGCAGAATATTTCAGTTTCTGGGGAATTAAATGGACAAACCATTAAATTTAAGCATGAATGGCAGAAATATAAGATTACTCCAAAACCCCTTGCCTATTGTTGTTAGGTAGGTGCACTAATGTCACTATAATGGAGATGGGTTCTATTGTGAATATTGTTTTGAACCTTCCATTATCACCTACAGGAAGACCCCAACACCCCAAAATTTCTCAGAAAATAACATTTTTTGAAACTGACACAAAACTGTGTAATAACTGCAGTGAATTCCAAAATGACAGTACTGTGTACTTTCATTCAAGTTTATGTATTTTATTTTCCAATACAGTCTGAACCCTTGCAGAAAAATGATGCAAAAATATGTAGCACACTTATGAAAGATTTGGAATCCTCCAAAGTTGGAGTTTTGGAAAATGTTGCAAAATACGTGAAATTTCACATTTTCATAAAATTGGAATTTGCAGTTTCCGCCCAGCACTACTTAGTAGGATGCATGACTTACATTCCCTAATGTGGACCAAGGAGTTAGGAAGAATTGCAAGGAATTATTTAGCATGAGTAACAGTTCACATATATGAGGGTATGAGTGGAAAGTGAGAGAAGGGAGGTTCAAGAGGGATATGAGAAAGTTTTATTTTACAGAAAGGGTGATGGAACTGTGAAACAGTCTACCAGCTGAGGTGGTGGGCACCAAAACCATAAATGGCTTCAAACACGGCAGTGACAGAATGAAGGGTGTAGTGGTTACTGAGGGTGATAGTAGTAGGGTAGGGATTAGTTGGGTGATAGTGAGGGTTAGTACCCTATATGGACAAGTGGTCCCGGGTTTGATAGTGAATGATGGGCAGACTGGATGGCCCATTGGTCTTTTTCTGCCATCATTGTCTATGTTTCCATGTATAGTAAGAAAAAGGTATTAGAGTACATGATACAGTAATATGAAGTTTGCAATAGATAGCCTTTACTGTATTAGTTTCTCTTCTGCAATGATCTGTTAATCAAATTAGCAATTTTGGACTCCAGGTGACTGGTTAAAGGAAAGTGGATAAGGATCGCAGGAATCAGGGATCAACCACAACCACTGAAATACTGAAGTTCCGTGACAAACGGTAGAAAAGTCAGGAGTATTGTATACTTTGGCTGTGAACTAACAGAGGAGAGGGTAGCCAGAAGGATTTAAAATTCTGGATACTGTTGAGAGAAGTGGATGAGTGAATAGAAAGGGTGAGAGATATGATTGTTAAAATAATCCATCATAGGGTTGGTGCTTTATTTTGATTAAACAAATTTTTTTTAGTTCCAGCTAACAGAAGCATACTAGCACAAATGTTCCTTCTTTCAGTACTTGATTATGGTCTTTCATTTTACAACTCAACAGGGGAGGGTGCACTCTTCACGGTGAGGACCCTCAACAATCAAATTGCCAAATTTGCTTTCCAACTACTGTTATGCTTTCCAACTACTGTTATGCTCTCATCATTGCAAATTATACAGTTCCCTTTTATAACTTCCATGTGAGCAAAGATATTTGTTTCACATTGACACCTTGGCAAAAAAGGTGACTCTGGGTGAGGTTACAACTTTTTTCCATAAGGTCTTCCAGTCCCAGAGTCAATCAGTTCCATCCTGAGTAGTAACACAGAATGTCTTATCAATTCTGACAATGTGTATTACTAAAGGGCAGTGAACTCTGTTTTAAAGGTTATCCAAATATATCAATTCTTTACCCCTTTTCATCACAGGTATTACAACAATTGCTAATCTGAAATGGGATCTTAAAACATTCTTAGTTGCCAGTTCAGATTGCAACTGTACTTGAAATGTTTTGTAATGTTATAAGTTTTGTGTTTTAGTTGTTCTGGTCGGACATGTAAATAGGCTATTCAGCCTATGGACTTATCAGATTTTAAATAAACCAATCAAAACCAAAGAATTCTTTAAATTTAATTTCTTTTCATTTGTGTCTCCATGTTTCTTAATGCATTATTTTTTTGCAGAGATATATTTATATAACTTCAAAATATACGGGGCCAAGGAGGCTATAGTAAGGCCCTGTCCACACTACACTGAAAACTCCCCTCTGTAACATTACAGAGAGTCCAAACCATTACCGCAATGGTTTGCGTTTACACCTGTAACGTTACAGGAGGCGTTTCCGTGACAATTGTTGAAACCACTTATGAATTGGTTTCAACAATGGTTACGAAAACAGTTCTGTCTCTGTAATGTTACCAGCTATAGTGTGGATGCATGAGCTTGTAACCCCAGCATTGCCCTCAGTGCAGCACAGACAGCATTGAGGGATAGGGTGCTAACTATAACGATCACCTGTCACCCAGAATGTGGACTGGCTGTAACAGTTCCGAACCATTATCATAATGGTTCACTGGCAGTGTGGACACACCATAACGTTTACTGTCTCTAATGGTTTGAAACCGTTACAGGGTTTTAGTGGTGTAGTGTGGATGGGGCCTAAATAGCATGGAGGTAAAGCAGAGACTGCAGGGGGTATAAGCCTTGAGCTCATCAATGAATATGGGATGTGACAGTCTCAGTGGGTTGGAAACTCTGTCACTACACCACAAACACAGCAATCCACAGCAGTGGCATGCCAACTCCAGAACAAACAGATCCGCACTCCAAAGTCCAAAGTGGAAGTGTGCAGTATGTCAAAGACACTTTTAACTTTTTAATCAGAAATTTCCACAACCAATTGTGAATACAGAAAGAGCACACTTCACAGTACAAACCCAACCTGAGACCATTACTCAGGCATCCTGGCACTTTACTCTGTTGGAGCTTTATCAGCGTGTTTCTTTGTTCCAGTTAGCATTCGGTGTTAACAGGCCCTGCCCAGCACACTGCCCTGCACTGGTGAGCGCTATACTTCCTGGTCTCTTCAACATGCCAACACCACCTACCATAAGAAAGCTATAATAATAAATATGCATTGCCGACATCATGGCATTTATTATGCTCTAGTTATAAAATTGCAAGAAAAAAAGTCTGGAAATTTCATTGGCCTAGAGACATCACCTGATTATTCATTAAATCAGTATGAACACAGAGTCATGTGCTGAATCTTATTTGTTTCCCACAAATACCTATTAAGGCCCACATTTTCAAAGGAGATGTGCAGCCCAAAATGGAGATGTGCTGTGCATCTTGGAAAATGCACAGAACTGTGATATTCAAAAGGGACAGATGCATTGCACATCTCTAGATGTGCCATTGTGCAGAAATAGTGTATGCAGTGCAAATAAAGGGGGCGTTCACAAGAATATGCTAAGAATCCCTATATTCAGCCAGAATGTGCAGCTCTTCTTTGGCACATCTCAGAAATGTGCCGCCCATAGTTAGGCATACAAAAAGATGGCCTAAATCGGCCAGCCACCCAGAGGTAGGCCACAGAACTGCAGACAAACCATCCAGAGGCAGCTCTCGGAGGTGCACTGGAACATGCTTCAAGCACCCACACACAGCTGTCATGCCAGGATGGACGTAACCAGAGCCACAGGTGCCATGTCACCACCAGCACCATCCAGGGCGTAACACCCCACACCACACCCTGGATGTAGACACCCAGCAGCCACAAGCCAGTGTTACATAGATACATAGATACATAGACAGTGTTGGCAGATAAGGGCCTATGGCCCACCTAGTCTGCCCATTTGAGCTTGTAAGTTCAGTTTGTTTTCCTAGAAGTCTATTTCCCCTTACCCCTGACCTCTAGAATTCCTTTATGTCTATCCCATGCATTCTTAAATCCTGTGATTGTTTCAGCCCCCACCACTTCCTCTGGCAGGGTGTTCCACTTGTCCACCACCCGTTCTGTGAAGAAATTCTTTCTCATGTTTCCTCTGAATCGTCCTCCCTCCAACTTCATCCCATACCCTCTAGTCCTGAAACATCTTTGTCGTTGTGTTGTCAGGTGCCCCCTGGACACACCAGTTGAGCAGATAGCCACAATGCAACAAATGTACCAGGGGCCATGGCTTGTACCCATGCAGCCTGCAAGGTGCCAACTGGTGGTGGCAAGCACCCAGGGTGCTGTCTGGGGCAATTTTGCCCAGGTAGACCAGTGGAAGGGTGGCAGCCTGACACAGGCCGGAGACTGGTCTGTGGCACACCCACAGTGGTACACCATAGGTGCGCACAAGTGGGACCCACTCACTCGGATACCAGGTCACCATCTGCACACTGCCATTCCCTGCAGTCATCACCATGTTCCTCTCATATGGGGGGGGGCACTGCAGAGGGCTGTACACTGCATGGTACAGCTGGTGTATCACATGCATGTGGTATACTGATTAGACTGTGTAACCCTGTGCCCTCCCCATTGCATGTCCAGGTGGGCCCCAGTGGCAACTGTCCAGGTGGGCCCCCTGTACCCCATCCAACCCTGTACATAGCTATGGGTAATGGCACTGTACCCAGGCCAATGCAGTCCACCTACCCACACACACAAACAGTCCATCGTACCTGCCTGATAGGCTGCAGTACCTTCTGCTCACCTTTGTGGAGTAGTGGGGCAACCCTGCAAAGCTGGAACTGAGCATGCCTGGAGTATGCAAATGACCTGAATACATTCCAGTAATGGGCTGTGCATGTTAGAGATGGGCCTGGAATGTGCAGTGAAGTCACTTGCATATCCTAGCTGAATATTCCAACTTTGTGCACCGCGCAAGTGACTTTGCATCACGCATTTCCCCATGCTCTGTATAGGGCTCAGATCACCTGCTGCAGCATGCATCCCCCACTGCACAATCGCACATCAGCAGGATATTCAGCTGGACATGCACGCGTGCATCTCACGGTGCATCTTCTAAATATCTCATTATTTTGGGATGGCTCATCTCAGATGCGTGGCAGAGGCACTTGCACGAGTTTGCAGGGGACTTTTGAATATGGGAGCCTAAGAGAGTTTTTATAACCGCAACGAGCCCCACCACCCCCAACCGGGTGTGCATCATAGAATTGTAATGCACTTCCCAGGGGCACAAGGACAGTTTGCCTTTAACCTCATGCCATACTACACCCCTGGGACATGCATTAAAATCCTATAATGCATGCCCTATCATGGCGTTTTATTTACTTATAGTTTACTTTAGTCCATGCCACTGATTGCTTTAGGAGTCAAAGTGGTTCTGCCAAATTCTCAATGCTGAATCAAGTTCATGGAGTCCAAGTTAAAGCTAAACTGAATTTGTTGATTGCACACTCCTCTCACTCTTATGGTGGTCATGGTGATTAGCATGTCAGCATTTTTATGCTTCAGCTGTTGCTGGGCTCACCATCCCCCAGACGGGCTGGTGGTCATGGCTGCCACAATGTGAGCACTCTCTTTCTATAGTCAGACTCAACAAGAACCTCAGACCCTGAGTTTCAGGGACCTGCAAGCAGACACTAGGCCTCCTCTTTGCAGAACTGCTGGAACCTTCTCAGTTTCTGCACATTTAACCCACTCCCCCATTGCCATTGCTGAAGCCTCTTGTCTGCTATTATGGGGGCACCTCTAATAACTAAGCTCTTAATCCTTTGTGTGCCGGACTCCTCAAGTAACCCCCAATTCCATGTAGGTCTTACACATATTGAGTCTTTATGAATTTAATGTGAATGGTATATACCGACAAAGGCCCCTGTATCCCATAATATTTTACTGTATGCTTTATCTGGTTTAACACCTGTGCACAATCACAATGTATTGCAGGTCTCTCAAATCTCAAAATACCAGATTTGCAGGCTGTTGGGGCATTTTGGGTGGGGCTGCATGCATGTCTCACATTCATTCTAGTGTATTTAAATCATCGTTTGTGAGGCAATGTAGTCTAAGATATGATTTAATGCAATGTTTAATTCATGGCATATGCTGTGCAAAATATAATTAGCACAGGGCTCTTGTGTCTTTCCCAAGTCTTACAAAATCCTTCCCAATCAGTCAAAATGTCCCAAATGATGCACTGGAGGCAAGTAAACATGACATTACCTAGCTAGCTGGCTCTTTAAATTTAAACATTTGGCTATATGGATAAATAAAGGGGCAAAGAAATTGACTTATGTTATCATTATTAGATTAATGTTGTTATTATAAAAAGATGGTTAATGTAGTAGAACTGGAATGTCATCCCACCTCTGCTGTTTTGCATTGTTTCAGCTCATTTCCATGTACTATACTGCTGCTCTAAGTAAAAGGTGCTCATAAAGGATATTTCTAATCGACAAAACAATCTGTAAGATTCCCTTATTGGCCCCTATGCACTGTGGTGCTGAGTAGCTACGCACTATGTATCTGTGGCACATAGTCACTCTGCACCCATTGTGCCCCCTTGTGGCTGGCCATGGTATTCATCCATGGGGTGCACAGCCTCCTCCACCATACTGCACAGAAGGCAATGTGGTTAGGGCAGGCAGGGGGCGTGCCCGCACTCTGTGACATTCACAGAGTTGCAGAGTGCTGGCGCTGGGGGCACACAGTATGCAGGAGGAACCCCGTTGTAAGGTCTGCATGTTCCCCAGGATGCAACTCCCTGGTCGCTGAATCTTAGGCAGGGCATGCCTTACTCCACACCATGCCACCACAGACCCCAGACAATGACTGGTGGTCTGGGGACAGCCAACTGGGCACCAGCCTGCTTCTTAGTTGCCACACACAGTGCGGTGATAGCCATTTCACAGCACCCACAGGCGCAAGGGATCCACCGACAGACCGGATCGGGCATCCCATTGGATGCCCACCCAGTCCGTGTATCTATTTTCTGCACTCCCGTGTGCCAGGGGGGTGGGGCCACGGACAGTTGTGCACCAGTAGTGCATACCCCCAGGTGCACACCTGTCCGAAGGTGTGGCCCTTCGTGGGTGAGATACGTGCCTCCAGTGCATACTTCCCACCCCTATGTGCATAGGGCCTAATATGTGTTATGCTTCTGTATGCATCTTTAGAATATCTCTTGCCTGGGTACTAGTAGAGGCAGAATGGGCACCATGTTCCCTGATTAAGTAAAAAAAAAAAACTGATACAAAATAAAGTTTGTTATGACAAAATATTTTATAAACTACTGCAGTATAAAAAGGTATGATCCTCTGTTGCACCATTTCATACAGTAGGCAAGGTAAGGCAAGGCAAATTTTATTTATAAGGTGCCCTATCCCAGAGGCTCAGGGCACTGTATGACCAATACAATGGCAACAAAAAATAAATTCTGGAAAATAAATGTATAAATTAAACAATCATGCAAATAATCTTAGATTTAAAAATTATCTGGGAATGCTAATTCAAAGAAATATGTTTTTAAAGAGGCTTTAAAGGCTTCCACAGTGAGGGCTGAGCAGACACTTCCAGGTAATGAATGCCACCATAGTGAAGCTGCCACACCAAATGCTCTGTCTCCAGACTGTTTCAAGTGAGAGTTTGGGCATCAGGCAAGCCTGCATCAGAGGGGTGAAGGAAGTGAGTTTGGCAGTAAACAACCAGGAGATCTTTCAAATTGCCAGGACTCAAACTGTGTAAGGCCCTGAGTGTCATCAAGTGTATCTTAAAGGTGATGTGCCACCACACAGGCAGGCAGCCAGTGCAGCTCATGCAGGACTGGCATGATATGGTCCTACTGAGAACATCTCGCAGTCAGCTGGGCTGCAGCATTCTGATCTAGGTGCAGGCATAGTATCAAACCTCCAGATAACCCTAAGTACAGAACATTGCAATAGTGTAGCTTAGCGGTGACAAAGACATGGACTATCACCACCAGATTGGCCAATGCCGAATACAGTTTAATCCTAGTAATTTTACATGGAAGGTAAAATTCAGGTCAGACTACCACTAACGTCTGTTGTTGCAGTGTCAGCTTGCAGTCCAAAATGACACCCAGATTTTTTTACTGCATCCACAGCTCTGAGTGGTTGGCTGCCCAATGAAGTAAGTGTCACCAATCAATCCATCATCACCTGCCCCTGCTAACCCAGTTCGACAGCCCTAACCTCTGTCTTCCCTGGGATGAGGCACAACCAATAGGAGGCCATCCAATCATTGATCTCGGCAAGACATCACCCCAACACAAAGGCAGCTTGAACCTCATCAAGAGTGCAAAACAGATAGAGTATAGCTGAGTATCATCAGCATAGCAGTGAAAATCAAGGGTTCCACTCTCGCATGGCGCTAGCGTTAGGGCGCTGAGTCACTACAGCACCAAATGTCTTTGTCGCTGACCTCTCTTTTTCTGGGGGGGCTGTGCCCCCTGTGCCACCCTTGTGGGGGACTATGTCTGACACCTCCCCAACTAAATATACCAACTCCAGAGGGGGACCTCAGGGAGCGGGCAGCGAACTTGAATTTTGGTGCTGTAGTGACTTGGCACCCTAATGCCAGCGCCTTGATGCAGTGAAGTGAAACGTAACATCATAGCAGCCAATAATCTCACCCAATGGCAGCATATACATGGAAAACAACATGGGGGCAAGGACCGAGACTCCCAGAACTCCACAGCAGAGCACAGATGCTCCTGATATGTAATATCCTAGAACCACCTGCTGCATTCTCCTGGTTATGTAGGACTTAAACCAGCAAAAACCTTACAGAGAGACCCACATAATTCCTCAGATGACCCAATAGCACCCCATGGTTAGCTGTGTCAGACACTGATGAGAGATCCAAGAGCACCAAGATTGAAAATAGTTCTTGATCTCTCACCATGAGGAGATCATGTGTCACCCAGATGAGCGCAGTCTCCATGGTCTGACAGGGCCAAAATCTTTTCTGGAGATTCTAATGGCTGTCATATTGTTCCAGGTGAACCACAAGCTCTGCCACCACCACCTTCTTGCTAATCTTCCTAAAAAGGGAAGGTTCGAGATCCATCTGTAATTCACTAGAGTATCAGGTTCCAAGGATGATTATTTTCAGGAGGAGTCTAACGACTGCCCTTTTCAGAGTGGATGGAAAAACACCCTCCCTCCCTCAAGGAACACCTGATAATCTCAGCAATGACTGTGTGTTAAAGAGATATTGCTTCCATGGGCCAGCTGAACCCTCCTATTTTTAAACCAAGGCAGAAATTTGCTGTAGAAAAGCTAAGAATATTGCAAAAATTCTTTCTCTAATAGGAAGCACACCTGTCAGATGCATGAACAAACTGCATTCCATTTTACGTCACATTGAAATTTCATTCATCATTTTGGCAAAACTTTTTTTTTATTCAGAGTTCAGACCCTTAACATGTAAGTATTTAAAATACACGATTTAAAGTTTCAAAACACTGGTACCACCCCACTTAATGTTCTGCCCCAAATTGGAAGTTAGGATTCAATTATGTCAAGAAAATAGGCAACCGGAATCCTGCATCATGGTATGCTGGAACCCATGTGGTTACCACATGGTAACCATGTGGGTCATGTGTGCACCCTGCCATTTCTTGACAGACAGTAGAATGTGCAAATGCAGAGATGTGGGAATTTTTTTATAACACTTTAAAAACTCTAAATGCCCTACCACATTTAATAACGGTAGTAAATCTAATTATTAACATTAATGCTGCAAGGGGGTATGATGATCTCACTGCGTATGTAATTGCCTTAAACCATCAGAAAAGTAATACAGTATGGGAAGCCTCATCAAGTCATGTAGACATTAGACTCGGATGTTCTCGGCACATTTAGAAGTGCATGCGTTGCATGTGTGACAGTGGAGACATTACCAGTTTTGGGTGGCTGAGAGGTAATTTTCAGCCATCTACAACTTTGGTTTGATTACATGCACACATACTTTTGCTGCGTCACACACTCACACACACTCACACACTGAACAAAATCGATCATGGAATTGTTGCTTGCATAAGATCTCAAATTAAGGCCGGCCGCAATCCATCTTTATAACAAAAGATCCTTTCACAAATTCAGTGCAGTAAACTTCCTATCTGACCTGAGCACGATCAGATGGCAAGATCTTTACCTAGCCAAAGATGTCAACAAGGCAGCTTGCATCCTTAATGACAAACTCACTACAATAATAAATAAGCATGCCCTTTCATCAAAGTAAGAGTGGAACAATTCCAACCCCTGGTTCACCTCGGATCTCAAGGCAGCCCTTATAGCTCGAGATAAGCTCTGGGCTAAAGCTAGACATTCCAAAGAATCTTCGGATTGGCAGACCTTTAGAACAGCCAGGAATAACTGTGTGAAAAACTTTGCTCTGCTAAAGCTAACTATTATTTCTACTCGAACAAGCTAAAGGTAACCCTCATAAAATATGGAAGACTATCAAAGCTATAGAAGGACGGCCCATGGCCCCCTCTGTCCCAACAAAGATAGTTGCAAGTGGTAAGATTGTGGAAAACAAGTCTCTAATCCTGGAGGAGCTTAACTCCCACTTTGCCACAGCTGGATTAGCTTTTGACTCGTCACCTTATGCTGGTGCTGCGGTGAGCCAGCATACCCCTCCCACATCTAGTCCTGCACCCAGCCCCTTCCAACTGCGCAAGATAACTTATAAAGAAGTAGAAGATTCTCTTCTTAACTTAGACACCAAAAAAAGCGCAGGGGACGATGGCTTGGAACCCTTTTTCCTAAGGTCAGGCTACGCCCATCTCACTGCCCCAATTCTCCACATCTTCAATCTTTCCATTACATCTGCTACTGTGCCGTCCTGCTGGAAATCAGCACATATCCTCCCTCTATTTAAATCTGGTGACCCATGCGATGTAAACAACTATAGGCCTATCTCCATATTGCCTATCCTTTCTAAAGTTCTCGAAAAACTGATCCATATTCAGTTAAAATCTCACTTGGAAACCTTTCTCATTAACCCAGCTCAATCTGGCTTCCGGGCTAATCATAGCACAATCACTGCACTAGCAAAAGTAACCAATGATTGGATCTCTGCTATAGATGCTAAGAAGGTAACTGGTGCAGTCTTTTGGACCTCAGCAAAGCTTTTGATACTGTTGATCACAAACTATTAGTCAATTGCCTTGCAAAGTTGGGTGCCACATACCATACCACCCAGTGGTTCTCTAGCTACCTAACTGGAAGATTCCAAAAGTAAAGGCAGAAGGCTTTTTTCTGCTGCCTTGCCAGTTGCAAGAGGAGTCCCCAAGGCTCCATCTTAGGCCCTATCTTGTTTTCTCTGTACATTAATGACTTAGATGCTAACATATCTCACGTCAATTTGCACTTTTTGCAGATGATACTGTGTTGTATACTTCTGGCTCATCGTTATCTGAAGTCAAGGGAGTGCTTCAAGCGGACTTCGCACAACTTGAGCATAATCTAATAAAGGCAAAGCTTCTGCTCAATGCTAAGAAGACTAAAGCGATGATATTCTCCCACAGTGCTGTCACAGGCCCCCCCAATACCCTTGCCCAAGACTTCATTGTCACCACGCTAAACGAGCCTCTGGAAGCTGTAACCAAATTTAAATATCTAGGTATCTGGATTGACAATAAATTATCTTTCAGTGACCACGTCGAAGATGTCTCTAGAAGGTTAAAAGCAAGGTTAGGTTTCTTCTACAGAAATAGGCCCCTTTTCCACCTTGAAACTCGAAACAAGCTTGTACAGGCCACTTTTTCCCCTACTCGACTAAGGCGATGTAATCTATTCCTCCACCACTCTTGCAAATCTAAGTAAACTGGACATCCTTTATCATCGATGCGTTATGGTTCATTACCAACTCCCTTACCGTTCACACCACTGTGACTTATATGCAGCTGTTGGTTGGACATCCTTACTACTAGGCGCCTGCTCCATGCTGGGCTATGGACTCTTAAAGTGCTCCTGCAGAAATTGCCAAGCTATCTCTCTTCCCTTATTAGTATCTCACATAGTGCATACTCATTAAGAAAATCTGACTTTATTAAACTTGACATACCCAGGGACGAGGACTTCCTTTGGTAAGCGTGCTTGCATATGCCCTTCCCTCCATTTGGAACCAATTACAAACCGTACTGAAACTAACTAGCACAGTTTCAATAAACTTCTACAAATCGCTAAGTTCAGCCAAATAAAAGACACCTGTAACTGTCATTAAGTCTCTTCCTTCCCATGTGTGCCATATTTATCCACTGGTAAGGTATAATTGATTTGTCATATTAACTGCTTTCCTTCCTTCTACTCCTGGCTTTATCTTTGCTTATGCTCCTGCTACTCTATCAAATCACTCCCCCATATCAGTTGTAGACTGTTGTTTTGTTCTAGCTGCCAAAATACTGCATATGTATTGCACACCAGTCATCATGTTTCATTTATCAGTATGCAACCTGTAAGTCGCTTCCCTGTCTCATATCAATGTTTACCACCTGCGGTCGCCCTATGTGGTACCCTTGTATGTATATCCAGCCTGTATCATGTAACGTGCATTTCATGTATATACTGTTATTACCTATCTGTGTTTGTACTTTAAGTGTTTATGTCACAGGACCTCCTTGTGGATGAGCTTGCTCAATGGAGTTTTCCTGCGATAAACTTGAAACTTGAAAAACACACATAGGTAACAGTTGCAAAAAAAGTTGCATTTGGGTAATTTTTCCTATTGGTTTCTGTATTTGTCCATGTTTACTTCTTGGAAAACAGCATTGCTGTCAGTCTTTCACTCTCTCTTATCTAGTCACCCGGAGCTGTTCTCCTTTTCAACAACCAAGGAAAAAAAAGAATGAGGCTTTTCTATTTAGAAGTGCACAATACCTTTTCTGACAGCAAATTGCTGCTGAAAACTGCAAACTGCTATTTGTGTACCTGCCTCTCTGCAAGTCATAGTTTTTAATCTCAAGTAGAAGTGAGAATAAACATTCAAGGTATGATGCTTAACAGTACATTTTTGGGGGCAGAGTAAACTGAAACATTTTTCTTTTCTAGGTGGTGATAATAAAGAAAAGAGGGTTATGAGATCAAGTCCCAGTGCAGCTGAAGCCAGCAGGGCAGGTTAAAATTGGATTTTTTTTAACTTGCTATTATGTACTATAGATCACAGGGCAGCAGATGAGAACTTGCAGTACCATATTACGTGCAATAGGATTTTCCCCCTTGAAATTAGAGAACACAACAGGGAGGATGAATTAAAACAGAATTTGGTTTTCTATTGTAACTTTCATAAGTAAGCAATAAGGCACGTTGGTTGTAGTAGGTTTACCCCATGGCCAGAGACATAGTAAGGCATGAGGCGAAGCCAAGTACCTTCATCCCCTGGCCATGGGGTAAACCTAGTACAGCCAACACCACCAGAGGGCCTTGTTTTGCTTATATGAAACAAGTTTACTTTAAAAAGAAAATTACAGTCATACAGTATAAGATATAGAAAACTATGTTTAAATATTAAAAACCAAGGTTAAATAGTTCCTCCAAAATCAGCTATTTTGATAACTGTCCTACCACTGTATTAATATAAGTGCTTGTGGTTCGCCAATGTATACAGTTTTAGAAGCATTATTTTAATGGGTGACAGCATTTAATTTACATTTGTAGGGAATTTTGTAGTTAATTGAATCATCCCGTAGAAATGAATGAGTGGATGCTGGCCATGTCAGCAGTAATGAGAAAGTAGGCAGCTTGATGAGTCCAGTGGTACTTTCTTCACTACTGAAGCCACTGATGGAAATGTGCTGCTGGTGTGAGTGAGTTGAGCAAGCATGCAGGAGCCTAGTGGGGGAATGAGGGAGTGATTGGGTGGGCAGTAGCTGAGCAGACAGCCAAGAGAAGGGAGACAGTGAGCACCCCCCAACTACTGACTAACATACTGCAGAAGACAAGACATTGTACCATGACTGAGCAGTCGAGGCAGTGAGTGAGGCAGCTGTTGCAGAGATAATGCTAATATTATAACTGTTTTCAAAAAGAGTTGTACGCTTTCATTTATCTTCACTTCTTGGGAATGGAAAGGATTGGAGGGGTAGGTGCCAGCAGGACAACAACAGATCAAGCAGGTGGGCAGGGGTAGTTTGGACAGCTTGCTAACTGAGCTGAATGGAGAGATGAATGGAGAGTGAGGGCATGAGTGGGAGAGTAGTGGGCTGAACAGGGGCATTAGAAAGTTAGCAACTACACACACGCACGCAAAAAAAAAAAAACCCTGATACTGTACAGCACATGTGACAGTCTGTGGGAGTAAACATGATATAACAGCTGTGAAGGGGATGTGGAACCAGATAATTCAGATATGTGCTCCATTTAGGTTTTCTGGAGCTGCTCTTTGGGGATAAACAAATGGTTGCAGTGGTGAAAAATAGTTACCATAAAAAAAAATCTAAATAGAAGCATAGAAACAGAAGTTGATGGCAGATAAGGACCTCAAGGCCCATCCAGTCAGTCCATTTTTTCTGCCTTATGAATGTGCCATAGGCCTTTACTCTGTCAATGGCCTATCTATTCATACTAAACATAGAAACATAGAAACATAGAATTTGACGGCAGATAAGGACCATTTGGCCCACCTAGTCTGCCCATTTCCCTACCTGATGGATAAGCTGCATTTTCTAGTTAACCAACAGCTTACTTCCTCCTACCCCCCCCACTAGAATTACTTTATGTCTGTCCCATGCATTCTTGAATTCTCCCACTGTTCTTGACTCCACAACCTCCTCAGGAAGGCTGTTCCATGCATCCACAACCCTCTCCATGAAAAAATACTTTCTAACATTACCTCTGAGCCATCCCCTCCATCTTCAAATTGTGCCCCCTTGTTCTTGCATCTCTCTTTTTCTGAAAGATGCTACCCTCTTGGACTTTGTTAATTCCTTGAGGTACTTGAACATTTCTATCATGTCCCCCTCCCTCCCTTCCTCGAGGTATACTCATCTGTATGCTTATCCCATGCCTGTTTGAAGCCCTGCACTGTTTTCATACCCACCACTTCCTGAGGTAGGCCATTCCATGCATCCACCTCCCTTTCTGTGAAAAAGAACTTCTTCGCATTACCCCTTAATTGGCCTCCCTCTAATCTCATGCTGCATCCTCTAGTCCTGCCATTTTTCTTATATTGAAACATGTTAGACTCTTTCACCTTGTTAATGCCCTTAAGATGTTTGAATGTTTTGATCATAATACCTCTCTCCCTCCTTTGCTCTAGGGTATACATATTGAACTCAGTTAATCTGTCCTCATATGTTTTCTGATGCAGTCCCTGCACCATTTTGGTTGCCCTTCTCTGGACTGCCTCCATTTTGTTAATGTTCTTGTGCAGGTGCGGCCTCCAGTACTGGATGCAGTACTCCAGATGGGGCCTAACCACTGTCTTGTAAAGAGGGATTATTATCTCCCTCGTCCGACTTGTGATACACCTACTAATATGCCTCAACATCCCTCTAGCCTTACCTACTGCTTTAGTGGTTTGTTTGGATGATTTCAGGTCATCTGTGATGATAAAGCTCAAGTCTCTTTCTTCCCTTGTGATTGCCAGCAACTCCCCTCCCAACTTATAGGTGACTTCAGGGTTTCTCTTCCCTATGCACGTGATCTTGCACTTCTTTGCATTAAACCTCACTTGCCACTCTTCTGACCATTTTGCCAGTTTATCCAGATCTCTTCTCATTCTGCCCACCCCATCTGGATCATCTACTCTGTTACAGATCTGGTGTCATCTGAAAACAGACAAACCTTACCCTCCAGTCCATCTGCAATGTCACTGATGAAGATATTGAAGTGGTCTGGTGCCAGGACTGATCCCTGAGGTACCCTACTTGTGACTTGCATCTCTTCTGACTGTATACCGTTTACCACCATTCTCTGTTTTCTGCCCACCAACCAGTTTGCTACCCAGTTGACCAACCTCTGACCCACCCCAAGCCTACCCAGCTTATTAATCAATCTTCTATGTGAAACAGTATTGAAAGCTTTGCTGAAATCAAGGTAGGAGACATCAACTGCACCCCCTTGGTCAACCACTCTGGTTACCCAGTCAAAGAAATCTATGAAATTAGTTTGACAGGACCTTCCTGTTGTAAACCCATGTTGTCCTGGATCCTGTGCTGCTACGGAATCCAAGTGTTGCACTATCCTTTCCTTAAGGAGTTCCTCCATAAGCTTGCCCACTACTGACACAAGACTGACTGGTCTGTAGTTCTCTGCCTCCTCCCTGCTGCCACTCTTGTGGAACAGGATCACAGGAGCCCTCCTCTAGTCTTCTGGGATCTCTCCTGTGCTCAGAGACTCACTAAACAGTTCTGCTAATAGCTCTGCTAGTTCCACCCTTAGCACCTTTAGTAGGCTAGGATGTATGCCATCAGGTCCTATTGCCTTGTCCACCCTGAGCTTAGCAAGCTCTTATAGGACCCTTTCTTTTGTGAAGGGACTTGTGCACACCTCCCTCTCCCCTGTGTCCATGGGGCTGAGCTGTGGGCCCTGCCCTATCTTCTCATCAGTAAATACTGAGTAGAAGTATCTAGTTAGGATAGATGCTTTTCCTTGGTTCTCTTCCACATACTCCCCCTTATCCCCTTTGATCTGAGCAATACCCCCTCTGGACTCTCTCCTTTCACTAATGTATCTATAGAAAGTCTTGTCCCCTTCTTTTACTTTTTGTGCTAATGTTTCCTCAGTTTGGGCCTTTGCCTGCCTTACTGCCATCCCTACTTCCCTTAGGGAAGTTTGGTATACCTCCCTATCTTCGTCCTGCTGTGTTCCTTTATATTTCCTGAAGGCCAACCTTTTGGCTCTGATCTTTTCTGCTACTGTGTTTGAGACTCAAAGTGGTTTCCTCCTTCTTTTACTCTTGCTTTTCTCCCTAACACAATGGGATGCTGCTTCAAATATTGCATCCTTAATGCTTGCCCACTTTGCCTGTACCCCCTCACCTGTAATTCTTCTCGCCAGTGCTAGCTCAACTTTGTTGGCCATTTTATCAAGGTCAGCTTTTCTGAAGTCCCATATGTTTGCCTTGGAATGGGATGATTTAGTTCTAGTGGCCAAATTGAACCACATCATGTGATGGTCACTGGTCCCCAGGTGACCTTCTACCTGGAGATCTGAGATCCTTTCCCCATTAGTCAGTACTAGATCCAGAATAGCCCTGTCTCGTGTGGGTTGTTGTGTCAGTTGTTTGAGGCCCTCCCCCTGCAGGGAATCCACTATGTGTCTAGTACTGGTGGATGTTCCTGCTGGTATTGATCAATCTGTATCTGGCATGTTGAAGTCTCCCATTATCAGAACCTCCCCTTTAGCTGTCATGTTTTGTATATCTTCTAACATTAATGTGTTTATGTCCTTCCCCTGGTCTGGAGGCCTGTAGACAACCCCAGTTCATATGGCTATCCCATTTCCTGTTTCCAGGGTGACCCACAGTTCTTCTGGCTCCTTATGTGCATTCTGAATTTCTGTAGCTTTGATATTTTCATTGACATAAAGGGCCACTCCCCTCCCCTTTTTAAATCTTTAGCCTATTCTGAACAATACATAGCCGGGTACTGAAGTCTCCCAAGTGTGATTACTGGTGAATCATATCTCGCTAATGGCTACTATGTCCAGCTTAGCATCTGTCATTGTTGCCTGCAGGTCTGGGATCTTGTTTCCCAGACTGCAACTTAATATACATGATTTTCCATTGGCCAGATTTCAGTGCATTAGTTGTTGTTAAGTAATGGCGCTTCATATCGCATCATGGGGAGCTGGACCTCTTTCCTTAAATTCCATAGTAGGGTGCTTGTCTCTTTTTACTTGGATTCCACAGCAGAACAAAGATATGGAATGCACTGTGCCCTGCTTGGCAGAGACTTGTTTTTAGGTATGGTAGTGTTGCCTTAAGGCAATGGCTAGAACCAAGCATTACTCCATCAGGATCCTGGGTTTTCCTTACCCATTTTATATATCTGAATTTGTACTACCTGAAAGTAGTTTACAAAGTGATAAGGTAGATGCTTGTAGTACAGTGACAGTGTCTATTCACAGGAACACAGAGCATCCATTATGTGCTAAAAAGTCCATAAAGCAGCAATATTTGATGGACAAAGAACCTTAGTGCACAAACACTGAGGCAAGGGTTACCCCAAAGGACATTGGTCGGGAAGCCAAGTTTCAAAGAAATACAAAATTACACATACCCTCACAATGCAAAGCATCAGGGGCTATATATGCAAATCACCACAAAATATTATGCTGGTTCAACTTAAAGCAGAACTGCATTGTGTACCATGCATTTCTACTTAAAGTTTAACCAGCATAATATTTTGTGGTGATTTGCATATACAGCCCATGATGCTTTGTATTATGGTGGTATGTATGATTTTGTATTTCAAGCAATATTTGATAGTTACCATGTAGCTTTTTCAGCAATAACGTATATTAGGCAAAGTCATCCATATACCTTTTTTCTTTTCATTTTCTTCATGGCTGAACCTTATAGGAGGCAGGGTTTTGAAGTTTTTAAAAGTTCCTGCTCCCGTGCCATGCACACCATGAAAAAATTAAATATCTTGGTATGGTTCTATGTGGTTTACTATCAGAAACATGTGCTTGGACCATCCATCCACAGTATGAATCTAGGGCTGGATTCACAAAAGGTTGTGGGACTAAGTCCCACACCGCATATGTAGTTGCGGACCAAAATCTCCACAGCTGCAGAGATTGCTATTCACATCTGCAGCAGTTGTGGAAGATGTTATGGCTGGTCCCAACAGCCTTAACAGCTTTCCGCAGCTGCAGGGATTTCTACAACAACACCACCTGCAAGCCAACATAAACCATGAAGTTGGTCATAAAACAGCTCCATTTCTGTGAATACTGTAGCTGTGAGAGAAGCTGCGGTTCCGCAAGTGGCAACCCACTAGTGCCAAGTTTTTCCTGCAGCTGCAGGATTTTAAAGAGTTTTGTGAATTTAGCAACTAGCATGTATAGTCAAAAGGTCAGCTTAATGGAGATATTTTTTTTTTAAATTGTGCGTGTCAGCCATTTTTAATTACTTGAGTGACTGATTAAAAATAGTTGTAAAAGCTTTTTTTAATATCTGATTGAATTAAAAAAATACTATTTATGATTCTAAGGATGTCAGAAGCACATTTTTGCGAATTATCTCTACTATGAAAATGTTCACATACAAATACTGCTGCTTTAAGACAAATATACCTGTATAACTGAACTTTAAATCACTTACATGATTTCAGCCAATTGGTGGACACAGCCACTGTACCTCTTATTCTGTGTATAGTGAGCTGTCATGCACAAGTCTTAGGAATGAGCACTGCATTTCATTATCAGGAAGAAGGACATCACAAAAAGACTCTAAACTTATATCTTTCCAGCTAAACTCAAGTTGTTTGTAATAAGATAATACAGCCATCGAGGGATGTTGCCCATGGTTTAAGAGACTCCTCTTGTGAGATTTGAAAAGACAGAACCACTCAACTTTGTTTCACAGTCCTCTCCTACCATAAAGGCATCCCTCAGGGGCCCTATTAACCTATAGTATAACATGTTTTATTGAGAGAGACAGAGGGAAAGAAAATATTTGCCAAGTGCAGCAGATTAATCCCCCCACTCTTTGCCAAAAATGTAATGGAATCCTTAGAGTATGTAAGTAAGTAAGCTTTTTTTTTTATACCACGCCCAATCCCAGAGGCTCTGGGCACCTTACAAGGTAGTGCAAGGACATACAACAACAATACAAATGATGAGTACATAACAGGGTCAATAATAATTAGCAGTTAAAATCAATAAATAAATAACAATAAAATCAGCATAATAGCTAATTAAAAAATGCATAATTACTGGCTTCTTTTACCCATAGGGAAACCATGGCATCATTTGCCATAATAAAGGAGTGTTTATTATGGCAAACATGAGCATGGTTTTCCTCGCTCTGCGCATGCGCACACTCCAACTGTCTGCTCCTGACTGCTCGCCGGTGGCCACCTTCTCATTCTCCCAGACAAAACCACCACTCAGAAATGGCAGTAAGTAACTTAAAATGCACGGATGTCCTAATTTAAAAAAACAAAACAACAACTGGGCTACTAACTGTGGGGGAAAAAAGGCAGCAAGCCAGACTCGTGCTGAAACCTGACTGCGTCTGGCGACCGCACCAGAACATCTTTATTTTTATTTTATATAATTGCTGAGGTGAAAAAGGGCAACCCAGCAATTATATAAAATAAAATATGGGTTGGAGCATGTAAACTTGAAGTTTATACACACAACCTCATGGTTAGATGCTATGCATAAACCCCTTGAGCTTCGCTCTTGGGGTTTATGTAGCATATAACTCCTCGGGTGTGTGTAAACTTCTTGTTACACACCCTGACCCATACTTTATCCTATATTTTATTACCAGAGAGAGGCAAGCCACCGGTGGAGCTTCCATGGGTTCTCATGATAATTCTCAACAGCATGGGAACTTGGGACACAGTGCTGAATTTAACAAAAAGGTTCAGGTCACTTAGTGTGGAAGGTGAGACAATGCATATGTTTCTGGATCTTTCATTTGCAATCCATCTCAGACAAAAGAAATTTGATGGGGTTGGTGCTGTACTGAGAAACTGTAATATACCCTACACCATTCAGTTTCCCACAAAGCTGCAGATTGTCTATGATAGTAAAGTTTATATATTTATGGATCAGGTGGATGCAGGCAAATGGGCTGCAAAGTTGGCTGCACAAGCAAGGACATAAACTACCATGAAGTAGAGGAAACGGAGAATATAACATGAAGGACTGGTTGTTTACATTACTTTTTGTAATGGAATAGCCCTCTAATATGTGGTGTCTCTCTTCTTGGTGGGCATTTTGATCTCAGGTTTTGGTCTTTAAACATGTTGTTCTATGGTTTTGCAAAGTTTAATAATTGCTAATACAGGCACTGGGGGGTGAATACTCCTTATAATCATTCAATCTATAGAATTCTCATTGATTGCTTACTTATCCAGTTATAGCAGGGAATGATGTACTTTTCACTGTTTAAACATGGGTGTAACTCAGGTATAATTGTGCCTGTCCACATTTAAGTAAGGTTGTTCTCTCTCATGAAGTTACAGTACATCTGTTGAGACTGCTGTTCAACATTAAGAATATTTTTACATGTGGTTCTATACATGGCACCAAATGCCTGTTTAGGCACTGGACTATAGTACTAACATTCTTGGATTAACCTTTTTTTTTGCATATTTGCCATGTGTTCTTGGGCTACAGTTCCACGGCAACATTTTCTAATTTTAACATGATGGAAAGCTGAAATTTTAGGTTGCCTCTTCAATTGTATTAAACGTAAGGGATACTGTGAATCTGTATCTGTATAGAACTTTGTTCTAATCACATAATGTTCATCTACTGATGTTCCTTACATGGTATGTCTGTATTTTGTACAATGTTTACAAGAAATAGGTATAAAATACAAATAAAAAAAAATGATTTATTAAAAAGGTCTGCCTTAAGACCCCTTTTAAAAGTCTCCACTGATGAGGCCTCACTTGGGGATCAGGGAAGTGAGTTCTAGAGGACCAGGCTGCCACCTCAAATGCTTGATCTCCCAAGGTTTTCAGTCTGACCCTCAGAACCACTAGGAGACCCTTGGTGGAGGAGCAGAGCTAGTGCATCTTGATGGCATGGGGCAAGAGATCACTCAGGTAGCCAGGGCCTGATCTGCATAGGGCCTTATAGGTGAGCAAGCCCACCTTGAAGATGATCCTCAATTTGACAGGCAGCCAGTGCAGGTCACGTAGGACTGAGGTCACATGGCTAGATCTAGAAATACCTATCAGTAATCTGGCCACTGCATTCTGCACCAGCTGCAGCTAATGGAGGTTCCCTCCACTGACCCCAAAGTAAAGAGCATTGCAGTAGTCCAGCCTTAATGTGACAAAGGCATGCACTAGCATGGGCAGGTCACCAGGCAGAACTAGGGGTTTAAACTGGGTGATGTTCCATAATTGGTAAAAGCCATTCTGGATGACGGACAATACCTGAAACTCAAGCATCAGACCCTCATCAAAGATAATGCCCATATTTCTCACTCTAGAAGCAGCCGCCAATGGGGTAGGACCAAGGAACAACCCTGTACCCAAACCTATGGTAGCCACATCATGCCGGTGACCAGACTCGACCATCAGTACCTCTGTCTTGTTGGGGTTCAGTTATAGCCAGTTAGAGGACATCCAGTCTTGGATCTTGGCCAGTCATTTATTTAGCACATTCATGGCATTATTTGTCTCCGGGGCCAAAGACATATACAGCTGCGTATCATCTGCATAGCAGTGAAAACTCAGACTATAACATCTAATGATCTCACCCTGGGGTGGCATATACACATTGAACAACAGTGGCAACAAGATCAAACCTTGAGGAATTCCACAGGTCAGGGATTTCAAGTAGGAGGAGAAATTCTCCATCAATACTCATTGCATCCTGCCCATTAGATAGGACTCAAACTAGTTGATGACAGTACCGGTGAGTCCACAATACTCTTTAAGGCAATCAAGAAGGACAATGTGGTTCACTGTGTCAAATGCCGAGGAGAGATCTGGGAGAATGAGAATTGACAAGTCTCCTCTATCTCTCACCCTGAGGATGTTATTGTGCACCCTGACCAATGCCATTTCGATGCAATGCCTTGCCCTAAATCCAGACTGGAATGACTCGTAGATGTCAAAGGCTGTGAGGTGAGTTGAGAGCTGCAGAGCCACCACTTTCTCAACAACCTTCCCCAAGAATGGAAGGTTGGTGATTGGTCGATAACTCACCAAGACGTCAGGGTCAAGAGAGAGTTTCTTTAGAAGTGGCTTCACCAACACCTCCTTAAAGGTGTCAGGCAAGAACCCATCTGAGAGCGAACACCAGACTATCTCGGTGAAAAATGAACCAATGGACTCGGCACATCCCACTAGAAGATGGGCAAGGCCTGGTTCCAGTTCACAAAAGATGGGCTGCAGCTTCGCGATTGCCTCCATGATCTCCACCACCCCCACCATCCGAAACTCCTCCCAGACAATAGTAGTGCCTCTGTGCACAGGAGGCTGACAACCACGGGGCTGATCTTGCCCCACTGGGGAGATCCTGAATTGAATAAAGGACACCCTGTCAGAGAAAACCTGAGCAATCTCCTTGCACAAAGCAACTGAAAATTCTCTTTTTGGCTACTGACAGGCAGGATGAAGCAACCTATCCCCAGTCCAAAAGAGCTGGGCTGGTCAGTTCTTCCCTACAGCAATCTCCCTGGACAAAAACTCTGCCTTCTTATGGTTGATTGCCCATTGATATTCACCATAGTTAGCTCTCAAAGTCAGTTCATCCTCCTCGGGCTGGTTCCTCTGCCAGCAATGCTCCAACTTCCAACCTGTGATCTTCATCAGCTTGAAAGCCCATCAAACCACGGGGGTGGCAAGTGAGAAGACCTGGGTCATATATGGATTGGAACAATGGCATCGAGTGCATTGGAAACAGCACTATTATAGACTGTTATCACCTTGCTTGTGCCAGCTGCATGTGTATTACTCACATCAGAAAAGTCCACTACCACCAATAGTCCCACTGGGGTTAACCCCTTAAATGGACAGCAGCGGATCATCTCAATAGGGGAGAGAATATCGGGGGGGGGGGCCCCAAACAAGAACTCCACTATGCAGTGATCTGACCACATAACCGGATAGAGGGTATGGTCCTCATTCTCGATCTCTAGGGACTGTTGTTTAATTTAAAAAAAAAAAACAGAAAAAAGTTGCACTAGGGAGGTGGTGCTCACTGTAATTAACAATTTTAAAGTAAGAGAAAATTAGGCACTCACCACCTACTAATGAAAAGACCCACTTCAAATTTGAATTTTCTGAGTACAATGTACATCCTTTATATCTGTGCTGTGAAGATTTAAGACACTGCTAGAGCACTGCCTAAATCATTTTGAATTATACAAAATAACAAAGGATTTTGTATACTGAGCTTAACCCAGGCCCCTGCACCCACTCTCCCCTCCGAAATTCTTGTGGCCTTAAGTTTTCCCATCTGAATATTAGAAGCCTTTTACCCAAAATCTCCTTGTTGCAACCCCTCACCATTGCCCTCTCTCCTGATATTCTGATCATCTCCAAATGTTGACTCAATTCCAAAGTTTCTGACAGCAGTGTCTCCTTACCAGATTTATGTGATAAAGGCGAGTCTGAAAGACCACCCGTCACATAAAGCGACCATAAAAGAGCCCGTGGTCAAAAGAGTGCAAATAGTGACCATCGCTACAATACTTTCATTCCACAGACACAAAATCTTTATTTATGCTGGGAGCTATGCCCCCCGCACCCCTCAAACTAAAATAATCAACTCCAAGGGGGTGCGGACTGAGGGGCAAGTTATTAAGTTAACACAAAAAAAAAAATTCTGCCTGAAACCAGACCCGAACCAGGGTCTGCTGGCATTGTAAGTGGTGGTGTATACCACTATGCTATGTGAGCAGCTCAGCTGGAATTGGCCACACAGGATCCTGTTACTCCCTTGCCCGCCAAGACCGGCCCAGTAGAGGTGGTGGAGTGGCCATGTATGTCTCCTTTTGGCTGCAATTCACAATGGTCCTATCCTCCTTCTTACCAGATGCTTATAAACTTCTCCTTGTGAAACTCATGCTCCCTTTTACCCGCCCCTTCTTTGTAGCTGGGGTCTACTGTCATTCTGGTGTCCCCCCCCCATCCATCACCACCCTCTTGTCCACCCTATTGTCCCATACCTCCGCTGGTGAATTTTATGTTATGGTCAACTTTAACTTGAATTGGCTATCCTCCTTGCACTTCAAAACCTGTAACGATGTTTCTTCCCTAAATTTGACCCAGCTTAGAAATGAACCAACCCGAGTAAGCACTAACTCACTACATTACACACTCATCGATTGGGCTCTTACATCTCACCCTCACAGAGTTGTTGCAGCCAGCATCCTCCCGGATGCCCTAAGTGATCACTGCCTAATCTTTCTGGTGCATAAAGTCCTTCGGTCTAAATCCCCCCCCCCAAGGATTATAGTGTCATGCTCCTACAGATCCCTGGACCTTGCCACTCTTCTTAAGGATATATCTACTACCGTCTGGTCCCCCATCTCTGCTGCCACCTCCATTGACCATGCAAGGGACTATTTTAAAACTAAAATCCTTTCTACTTGGAGCCAATGCGCCCCATTAAGGTGCACCAGGGTGTGTGGTAATCATCACCCTGGATCACCTCTGAACTACTAGCATGCCTTCACACTCGTGACCTAGCCTGGAAGGCTTATAAATCCTCCAGCTCTCCTGTTGACTATCAATACTACCATGCACTCCATAATAAGTGCACTTTGGCAGTAAGGCATGCCAAGGCTGAATACTTTCAGTCTACCTTCCAGACCAATTTAAATCATCATTCTAAATTCTGGAAGGCAGTCCAAGCCCTTTTTTTCCCCACCTGCTCAGTCCCTTGTCACTGTGCTTTGTGTTGATGGCTCCAATCTATCAGACCCCTTGATGGTAGCCAACGAATTCAACTCTTACTTTACCACCTGTGCCTCATCTAGCTTCTCAACCCCCCTTCCCCCTCCCCATACACCTCTCCATCTGCTGCTTCACCCTGGCCTTATTCCTTCTCTTCTGTATCCCCCTCTAACACTCTAGAGGCTCTCCTTGCCCTAAACCCTTCCACTGGCACCTTCCCTGATGGCCTTGATTCTAAAATCCTTTATCTAACTGCCCAAGCCATTGAATCTCCCCTTACTTCTCTGTTGAACCTCTCCTTCTCTCTTACCTCTGTTCCAGCAGCATGGAAGCATGCCACTGTCCTTCTGCTTTCCAAAGGTGGTGACTTCTCTGCTTCAGGTAATTACCAGCCTATTTCTCTTCTCCCTATCCTAGCAAAACTCCAGGAACAAGTGGCACTCTCCCATCTCTCCTCCTACCTTGACTCCTCTGGCTTCTTTACCCCTTTCCAGTCTGGATTCTAGAAGCAACACTCCACTACTACCTCTCTCCTCAGGCTCACTGATTCCGTCCTTACTGGGATGGATAGTGGCCTCATCACCTCTACCATCTTTGTTAACCTAGTCAAGGCTTTTGACACTGTCCCCCCCCCCTTCTTGCCATGCTCTCTGCGACTGGAGTCTCAAACTCTGCCACAAACTGGTTCCATGCCTATCTGGTAGGCAGGGCACAATCCATTTGGATTGCTGACTCTCTGCCCCCCCCCAATCAGGACAGGTGTCCCTCAAGGATCTGTACTTGGTCCCCTTCTCTTCTCTAGCTTCCTAAATGACCTTCCTGCTGCCAGCTCCTCCACCTGTATCCACATGTACACAGATGATACAGTCCTGTATACCTCTGGACTCTCCTCTGATGTGGCTATCAGACTTCAGCAGGACTTTGAAAATGTTCAGCAGTGGCTACATTCACACCAACTTTTCCTGAATGCCAAGAAGACTGTCTCCATGATCTTCAGCACTAGGCAGAGACTCTCTCGGGTCTCTTCCCTCCCCACTTTCCACACTGTCGATGAGATAAAACTGGAGGATACCTCCTTGGTGTCTGGTTAGACCAGCACCTTGACTTTTCTGGACACATAGATGCCATCACCCAAAAACTACACTCCAAATTAGGTGCCTTGTATCAAAACTAAGATTGTATCCCACTTTCCGCACACCAGGCCCTGGTTCAGAAAATTATTCTTCCAGTTTTTGACTATGGAGATGTAGTTTACAGTGCCACTCCCAAAACTTCCCTTGTCAGACTGGACATCCTCTATCACTTTGTCTGCTGCTTTGCCTTCGACAGTTCTCCTTGTACTCACCACTGTTATCTCTACCAATTTCTCTCTTTCCTCTCCCTTGAAGACAGGCATCACTCACATTGCATTTCCTTCAGTTCTAAATTCTGGCTTGGCTCTCTCCCTTCCTACCTTTCTTACTCCCTATCACCCCCCACTCTCTCCAGAGCTTTGATTCTTGCACCGTGACTGTCCTTACTAGATCCTTCACTGCTGGCCAGTCTGTGTTTTCTCTAAAGTATGGAATGCCCTCCCACTTGCAATACTCCATGCCAGCTCCCATTCTTTCCTCTCCTCTCCTCCCTTCTACACAACTTTCCCTCTGCTATATGTAGATGCCTTTAACTTCCTCCTTCCTCTCACTATTTTTGGCAGTCCCTACATGTTGCACTTTCATTGAGTTTTAGCCTGCTGTGTGTTCAATTTTGTACATATTGTAATATTTTTCAGTTAATGGTTGCTCTGTTTTAATGTCATACTACGTCATTCTGCTCAAAGCTAAACTGATTCTTAAGGGGAGTTCTCTCCGTTCCTGTTCTCTTTGGTATTTCCTAATTCCATTGAATTTTTGTTGTATTCTATGCTATCCCATTCCCCCTCCAGCAGGAAGCACCTAGAAATGAGTAATCTTGCTCAGTGTGCCTTTTGCAGTGAAACTTTTAAATAAATACATAATTGGAAATGCATCAGGCAGTGCTTTAGCAATGTCTTAAGTCTTCACAACACAGAAATAAGGAATGTGCATTGCACTTTGAAAATTCAGATTTGGAGTGGTATCTTTTCATTAGGAGGTGGTGAGTCCCCGAGTTTCTACTGCTGTTTAATACTAACACAGTTACAGCCATGTGGAGAAGGGCTTGAGGTCATGATGCTAATGGCACACAGGGCAATACTTAAATCATGGTGACTTACACAAGGCCTGCTGCTGACTTTTTTTTTTTTTTTGCCGGTGCCCCAAGCTACTGTACAAGCTCCACCGGCTCTGCCACCTGCCCCCTCATGCTCAGGCTTACCCCCCTGAGTGGGGCCACCAAAACGATCGCTGGTGGCCTAGAGGGAGTGGCAGTGGAGCCAACATCATTGAAGGGGCCAGCATTTTCTTGTTGTTGTGACCCCAGGGGGAAGGGCCATGCAATGATGACCAGCATCCACCCCACCTCCTGTACGTTATGGCTCCAGTCACAGCAGATCCCCTGGCCTCTGTCAGGGGTCTATAGCATGCTGGACACTCCACCCCTCCCCCTGGAGAAATAGAGTGGGCCACCAGATACTCAATCTTTACTCCTTCCAGCCAGCCCTCCAACTTCCAGAGTCTGTTCCTGAACCCAGGTCATCAGCATCACAGATGGACGTAATGCCTCTGTACCAGGGGACTGAGTTTTAATGGCAAGCAGCTGGGATGTCACAACTCTTCAGCAGAGTAGAGAGAAGTTGGTGAGGGACAGAGATCACAGTGGAACCAGAGTTTCAATCAAACATTTCAGGGGAAGTGGATCAAGAGGGAATGCACTGGACATTAGGGGGTGTTGTCAGTCTGGGATGTGAGTGGAGCATTGGGCACTAGACATGCAATAGGTGCTGAGGGACATAAGGGTAACAAAGGAGTATGGCCCAGAAGCAGACATGAAGGTACCAAGCAGGTAGGTGGGTGGGTGGGAAGTATGGCACCACAGGCAATGCATAGCACCAGGTGCTATGCCAGGCCCAGACCTCCATGTATTTCACTAAGTAATATATTAGCAGGAACCAAAACCATTTGTGCTCTCTAACATCTAGCAGGATTATCTGCAGTATAGCTTAGCCGGTACAGGGTCAATATCTCACATGTAAGACAGCATGGCATTAACTGCACTGTATATATAGCTCTTTGATTTACAGCTACAGGGGTAGAATAGTGATAGGGATATACTACTGCCCTGTTGCTGCATAATGATGTTGAGAAAGGAGAAGTTACTGTGTGCTGGGTGCCTGGTCATGCTGCTCCCATGGTGGAGTAACTAGGGCATCTGCACACGGTGCAATTGGAAGATCTGGCACCATGGTTCAGTTCATCCTCAGGTCTTCACAGCTACAACTTTTGCCAGCATTTTTTTTAAAATCAGACTTCCCCCTCCCAATTTTCTCCCTCTCCCCGAAGTCCGCCCCCCCCATGGAGTTAGATATCTAAGTTCCGGGGTGTGTGAGGGGCAAAGCCCCCTGGACAAAAAACATAAACACCCATTGTTTTCAATGGGTGCACTGTCACAAACAGATCAGCATTTTTCCTGACTTTCTTTGTGTTTTGTGCTGTTTGGCTGCTGCATTTTTAACCATGCTGTTTTGCCATACAGCAATATGACCCCGTGCTGGCTTAGTCATGGAGGATATTCATTTCCTCTGTGAATAAGAATTCCTTTTGTGCAGAGTTCAGAAGTCTAATGGTACATCTGTGTGGCTGTTTTCACTCAGTTTTATACCACCACACACTTTACAGCTGTGTATTAGGCAGCAGATATTCAATAATTTCATACACATACTGTACAGTACTCCATTTAGCTATTACAAATAGTAGAATGATAGGCTGTAATTTCATAAAGTGGTTCTACTGACATCAGAAATAAACAAGAGCAAAGCTCCAGTGGTTTATAAATGTCACCAGAACTGCGACATGGAATTACAAAGCTCGTAATTTATAATTAGACTGTTTTTTTATGTTGTATAATATGAGGTCAAACACTGTTAATTGGGTTTAAAACTGTTAAATTCAGTCTGAATGAAGCTATTTACTTGTCAGTAGAGTGTTAATCAAGCGGTTATGGTTTACCTCAGAATGTAGTTCTACAATAAGTGAAACATCTCAGACAGTTTGTGTGACATATGGCACAAGCATTTTGAAAGAGCCATAATTCCCAATTCTGACATCATAAAGGTAAATTACAGGATTTGTGATGTCACAATTATAAAAAAAAAGTGTATGGGCTATACATGAATTACAAGGACTGACCATGTATTATGTTAGCAACAAGATACTGTATGACAGGGCATCAATTGTAGTAGGTTTGCTGCCTGCCCAGGGGGCATAGTTAGGTACAATGCTGAAGACCCCAAACTGAAGTTTGCTTAAATGAATCTATTTTGATGCATTTCTAAATCATTGGCTCCAGTAGTTCTTTATCTGACTTGAGTGCACTATAACCCTGTATTTGGTGTTTGTATGTACTGCTGTTTGCATATTTTTTTTTACGTTAGAAGAAAAAAGAGCTGGGGAGGGGAGTATAGAATTGAACTTATAGAGGATTAAGCAAAAATGTCGTTAGAGACTGAAAACAAAACATAGTTTTAAGTAAAACTGTTTTTCTGGGTGCCTACTTTGTGTTTGTAAGTATTTCTGTCTGTATATTTGTAGGCACCAGCAGGTGTAAGCTTGTAAGCTCCTATTACAATCATGCATGTTCTTTTCTGCATTTAGTCAAGTTTAAAGTTATATTTATTCTGAGTGATTTGGCTACATTATGTGATAGATAGTGTCAGTGATAGGGTATTTCAATCTTGGCATAGGGTTTCAGTACCACACTAGCCTGGGTTTGATCCCCAGGGCAGAACATTCTATCTTTCTCTATAGAATTTATGTAGTATAAGATAAATTGGCAGATATCATTGCTGCTATCAGTGATGGAGTTTCAGAAAAGTTTGATGCAGACTTTCAGAACATTAGTTACTTTATTGCAGCCAACTTATCTAGTTCTGGCTGATACTTTGAGGCTTGTCTAGGTTTGACTGCAACTTAGTGGGAAGCATTACTTCTAGTTGACAAAATGTTCATCACTGAATACCACTAAAGCTATGTAGGGGGATCTGTAGTCAATGCAGGATGTGATTTCTCATTGCATGGGTCTCTGGTTAAGAAACATTCTGTTTAACTATGTGGAACAATAGCACAGTGGAAGAGAATCAAGACAGTAGTGGTAGGTGACCTGGGCTTGATTCCCAGTGAAGAACATTTTTTCTTTTGCACTATAATTTATGTAGTATGAGAGACATTATTAAATGCCATTGATGAAGTCAGTGATAGAATTTAAGCAAGGTTTGAAGCAGACATTTGGAACATAAAACTGTTACTTTATTGCAGTCAGTTTAATTAGTTCTGGCTAATACTTTGTGGCTCATGCAGGTTTGAATGCAACTTGGTGAAAGCTTTACTTCAAGTTGGCAAAAAAGTTCATTATTAAACTCCACTGTAGCTGTGCTGTACTCAGTGCAGGATGTACTTTCTCATAGCATGGTTCTGTTGTCAAGGAACCTTCTGCTTTATCATGTGAAATGATAGCTCAGTGGCAGAGTGCTAAGACAGTAGTTGGGAGTGGGCCTGGGTTCAGTTCCCTGTCTGGAACAGTTTTTTCTTTTTCCCTACAATTTATGTTGTTGTATGCATTACTCTATAGCAACCTTCTGCCTCACCATGTGGAATGATATCACAGTGGAAGACCAGCAGGACAATAGTGTGGAGGGGGCCTGGGTTTATACCCAATCATGAACATTGTTCTTTCTCACTATAGTTCATTTTGTTAGCACGCATCTCTCTCTCTATGATCCTTCTATCTCACCAGTGAAATGATAACACAGTAGCAGAGAACCAAGACAGTAGTTGGCAGAGGGCCTGGGTAAAATTCCCAGTCTAGAACATTTTTTTCTTTCTCACTGCAGTTTATGTTGTTAGCATGCATCTCTCTCTAGAATCCTGCTGTCTCAGCAAATAGAATGATAACAAAGTGGCAGGGAACAAGGACAACAGTTCAGAGGGAACCTAGGTTTGATTTCCAGTTATGAGCATTTTTTTCTTCCCACTGCATTTTACTGTATGTAGTTAGTATACATCTACTGTATGAGAGAACATGTTAGATGTCACTGCTGATATCAGTGATATGGTTTTCAGGGCTTGGCATAGGTTTTCAGATCATGGAACTGTTAGGGACCCCAGGAATAAAGAACATGGAAAAAGTAACTGTCCCACTCCATCAAAGTTAATCAATCACAAGAGAGTAGTAGAGCCTACCTGATCACAGTTTATGAGACCTTTTTCTAACAAAAGATCATGCTGACTCCAGAGGCCCAAGTACAAGAACTGATCAAAGTAAAAGTTCAGAGTTTGTATATTATGTGGGGTATGCTTGTTTATTTTGTGATGTGTGTGCTTGTGAGCCAGTATGTGTCTGCATTATGCAGCATCTGTGTGAACATTGTTTAGCAAGTGTATAAGTCTTCCACAATACAAAAATGAGACATCCGTAGACTGGCGCCACTCGGTACCATTTGTTCTTTGATTTTACTATGGCAGGGAAAACAATAGGGACCACTTTGTAAAATTGTACAATGTACAAAAAACAAAACCTACTATACAGTGATGATGGGGTAAATGGCACTGCATATAAGGATGTACAAACACTGAATGCAGCTCTAGAATCTGAATTTGGAAAACTGGCACTATTTATTTGGAATTTTGTAACTGGGAAAGGCACACTGAGCCATAGCTCATTTTCATGTGCAACACAAGGCAGAAGGAGAGGGAACAAAGGGTAAACAGCAGCAATAAAAGTAGCAAAATACAACACTGGAGTACATAATATCCACAAATTATATATAAAAAAGTTCAGTCAATTAACTTGCACAATATACAATATGAGTTGAAAATGAACTACTGACCTAGGTTAAAAATCATTTAAATAAAGGGGGAGTAGGGATATGACAAAACAAACAACAACAACAACAAAAAACTAAAATAAGATGTACGAAGAGAATTTAAAAAAATTACCAAATAAATCCAGACTGTGAACATTTTTTAAATACATTTTAATGTGCATGGTTCAGTTAACAATTACATCACACATTTGATCAAAATATCATATATTAATAAGAGCATACACACATGGTTTAAAACTTCATAGTTGGAACAAATGAATATAGTATGCAGATAGTAGGCAAATGTGACTAGTGAATGTATGCTAAGTCAAGTATGCTAACATGTACCAGAACTGGAGATATAATTACAGGCTAATGGAAATTTGTATAAATACATCCTGTATTGCTGTTAGAGTGGCAAGATTCCCAACAGAGTGGCTGCTAGGAAAGGGTCTCATATCTTATTTAAATATTTCTGATCAGAGCCACTATGGCTGCTAATACATTAACTCGATAAGGGTGTTTCATGGCCTTAAACATAAAGGTGAATTACTGTAGTCAGCTCTGTGTATAAATTTAATTTTTGGTAAAGGTACATCATTTTTCTGGTTGATCCTGTGTTTCCCATGTGTTTAAATGTATGTGGCAAGTATTGTACTATATGTGGAAGGAGAGGGAGCTCTACACCAAGGCCTTCAAATAATGGTGGAAGGAATGGTGCGGTGAGGAGAGGTATGTCTAGACTGGGGACTGTAGGCCAGGCTAGAAGGATAAGAACCAATACTGAGGTGATGACCTGCTCTCATCCTGGAGGCAATCACAGTTCTCAGTGGACAACTCAAATGTTACTTTGATAGACATTTAAAGTAGCTGGCGGGATGGAAGAAATGGGGAGGCAGAAAGTGGGCCACTATAAGCTGAGATATAGAGTAGGGAGATCCCAAGGAAAAGAGTCCCACCACGGTGCAAGTTATTCAAGGAAGCAAGGGGTTTGCAAAGGAAGAAGGGGGAAGAGCAGTTAAAGGAGAAAGGTGTGGCAGGGGGGACAATTGGAAGAAGGAGAAAGTGGTAAGAAGACAGGTGAGGGCTGTCAAAACAGTGCAAGGTCTGCATCAGAAGCCCTATGAAGAGTGACTGAAAGAGTTCAATATATACACCCTGGAGGAGAGGATGGAGAATGGGGATGTCATGGAGACCTTTAAATACCTCTTAGAGGTTAATAAAGTACAAGAGGGAGATATGTTTCAGAGAAAAAAGGTGCTGTAGAACTAGAGATCATGATATGAAGCTGGAAGGAGGTAGATTCAGGAGTAGTTCTTCACAGAAAGGTTGGTGGATTCCTAGAACAGCCTTCCATGGGAGGCAGTGGGGGTGAAACCAGTGGTGGGTTTCAAAAATGACTGGGACTGGCACAACAGAATCCTAGGTGGAAGGAAGGGGTGGAATGTGACAGAGACAGTGCTGTAGGGCAAGTTGGGTCTGCAGCAAATGTGATCATAACTAAAAATGGGAAGACTAAATAGGCCCAGCAGTCATTATCTGAGTTCAGTTTCTATGCTTATGTAACCTTCCCCTTTGGGAGATTACCAGTCTATTCACCCCTCCCTGGGTCTGTGGCCTAATTCGGTCCAGTAGGGAAAAGAGTTAATTCTTCTCAGCACTCAAGTGGAGCCTCCTATGGGTCGGGAGGTCACCACGGTTGTGTAGTGGGATAAAGCCCAGCAGTTTAGGTGGAAAGGGGAGTTCCAGTTGGAGGAGTGAGTGACAAGTGAGTGATAGAGATTTGGGGCCAGACAGGGGTGTTTGCTCACTCAAGCCCCCGGCTGGTGGCACTTGGGGGGGAGACACAGAGGAAGAAGTGGGAGCCAGTAGGCACAAGCTGCACAGTATCTTGGAGGGCAGCTAAAGTTGAGATGGGAGCCAGCAGCTGCAAGTTGCAGAGTGCCCTGGCAGCCTGCACTGATCTGTGTAGGAATCCAGTGGGCGAGAATGCGGCAAGGAGTGTAGTGCCCAGACAACGAGTTGCCTTGGAGGTCCACGGGACGTGTCCCCCTTCTCAATTTGGGGACAGTTGTTGCCACTTCTGGGAAAGGATGCAGGGGTCATGAGGGAACCCACAAATCCACAAGCCACAAGGATTGCATGTTCCAAGGGAGACACGCTGAGCCAGTGTGGAGAGAGAGGGAGAGATGGGTATTATTGAGAGTTTCAGTGCCTGTGAAAATATTGGGCTGTTAGGCACTGTGAACTGTTTTGGGACTCATGCTGCCTTCAAACTTTTGTGACCTTAGCGATCCTAAGTTAATACTGCCCTAAAGACTGTGTGAACTCCTCAGTCCAGGTAATAGCTGCTGTTATGGCCATACTAGCCATGTGAAAGCTGAATGTGTTACCTACAAATTAACTGATGCTATCTGGAGCTATGTGCAAATATGTTTAATTAATTTGGGACCCCTGTTGTTTCTTCAAGTTCCATGTGGACATTCCATTAAATTAACCTGTTTTTATTTATCCAGCACCAGTGAGGAAAAGGGACCCACGTGTGTGACATCTAGACCTGGGTAACATGGCCACTGGAAGTGTTTCTGCAGCTGTGGGTGCCCCCTTCCCATGGACATATGCCATCCATACCCCTAGACACGGTGAGAGAGGGCTACATTTCTTTGTATGACAAGTTATGTGATTCAAATGGATAAGGCACACAGCTGTTACAGTTTTGCACTCATGCAGTTGGTTTACAGAGCAAGTTTAGATACAAATGTGTGTGGCAGTTGTTGGGGGGAGGGGTAAGGAGATATGGGCTTGAGAATTAAACAAAACTAAAAACAAAACAAATTAAATACCTGTGTTGTATAGTATTATGCATGCCATCAAGCCCAGCAGTGATGAACATTACATACATGTTCTGTAGATTACAGTCAGTGATTTTAGAAATACATCATTTTTTATCCAAGCCATCAGTCTCCATTTAGTGCACATAGTAAGCTTTATTTGTAAAAGGCTGGGAAATCATTTAAAAGTTTAAGTTGACAAAAAAGTCAAGTCAGTTATCATGTTTGGTCAGCTTCACCTTTCAAAATTTCATTGTGTAAGTCTGGTTCCTATAGAGAGATGTGGGGGGGGGGGAGTAATGGTGGAGCTCTGTTTATCATTGAGTCTTAGATTGGTCTTGAAAGGGTTAACAAACCCTACAGATAGCAGTAAATCATTGTACACTGCCAGGCACACACACAGTTGGGGGAGAGAGAGAGAGAGAAGTGGAATCTGAATCTCTGCTGGAGCAATGCAGTCTCATTACAAACTCAGTTTTGACCAACAGGCAGTGGTGTAGTGCTAAATTTCAAAGTGTCAAGTCAACATGTACTATGATGTTCCCAACTCCCCCCATAGGCCATAGGTCTGGGAGCTGCCTAGTCCCCCATAAGCTATCAGATTTTAGATGAATTCTGGTGCATTTTGAGGGTCATTTTGAGACTATTTTGCTGCAATTAAAGTCTTCTTTGACTTATTACAACCAATATCACTATCAAAATAACTACTTTTTTAATTTTTTAACAATGTCAAAACTAAAGCATAAAATCCCACTTCAGTCACCCTTCAAACATCTGACTATATACCACTTCTCTTGAGCACAGTCAGCGATCACTGCAGCAGGTATTGCACTTGTTACCTTGCAACCCGAACAGAAGACTGTGCCCCCGCAACAGTGCACCACACAGTCAGACATATAAGAAGGGCACACAAAACACCAGCCTGGAAGTACATGTGTCTGTCAGACAGCAGACATGTACACTGACCATCCATGCCAGAGAATGGAACTGATACACAGGACTCACTGGAGGGTCCCTCAAGGCCCAAAATTGACACAGGATGTATACCTGGTCATGAACGCTTTATCTGCATATACCCTGAACTTGAGATGACTGAAGCAGGGAGGGTAAGGCTTAGCAGGGACAGCCGCATGAAATACAGAGCATACGCAGTGACAACACAACCCACAGACTTGACATGCAGCAAGGGTTCCGCAACCTATGTGAGACCTCAGACAATGGCATGACCATAACTGTCGCAGCTCTAAAGAAGGATGATGTTTCTCATTCATATCCAGTACATGGCAGCCAACCCCCAAATCCCCATATGTCATACACCGGAACCAGAACACCATTAAGCACTCCAGCATAACTCACATGACAGTCAACCTGCAGGGGTGCAAAATCAACTGTAACAGATGATGACCTAATGCCAAGCACATCCCATGGCATGTACACAGCCCTGTCACATGGTAAAGGCAGAGGCAATGCCAGTGATAGGCCCACCCCACCCTAAACACCCACTTAGAAGCATCCCCGACACCAAAGCCAAAAAACACACAACCTAATGCCTCATCCAAATGCAGCACAGGCTGTAATGCTGAAGAATTGCTATCCACCATCAGATGTATGTGGACTTCACTTCATGGATTCCAGGCTCACTCACAGTGGGAGGATGGGAGGCTGACAGCAAGGGGCAAGCTTGGGGGAAAGATAGATGATTTGAGTCACTGGACACAGCCCAGCCCCTCACCATCAGATAAGGCCGTTCAATACAAACAAAATTATTAATACAAAACAGCACACTTACCTCACTGCTCCTTTTATGATAAAGCCAGGCTGTTTATTAATTCATATTGTTTTGCTGGCACCAAGCATCTAACTCACTCGGTCCTGGCCAAGTCCTGATTCCCGACTTGTGAGAATTAATCCCTTACAGGCTCATATGGTGTGACTAGTTGGCTGCTGCCCACTCAAACTCCGCATAGTACCAACCGCACCTCCAGTCACACAGGTACAGCTATCCGCTCACTGGGTTAGAGGATTTCTTCAGGACATTCCCCAGATTGCAGTGCTATCTTTCACATGAACAAAAAGTACCAACCTCAAGATGAGAACAGTTATCACTGCTAGGTTATTAAGTTACTAATCCTACATGGAGAAGACATTTAAACATGCACTAATGTTTTGCTACATTAAATAAGTTAATTAAATAAGTAAGTCCATTATACTGCTCTATACTAGAAAAATGCATAATAAAAGCTAGACCCCACTGAAAATTAGAAATTGCCTCTCACTTCAGCTGTCCTGGGAAAATGCATTATAAAAATGAATAAAAGAAGGATCACAATTAAAAAAAAAAAATTTGTATCTCCGCTGTACTATCCTGGATAAGTACAGTGTAAAACTAGTTCAAACAGAAACCCACTGCAAACAAGTTATCACAACTCATCTGGGGTATCCTGAGTAAATATATTGCAAAACTGTAAAAGCAGGACCCTGCAGCAGAACCACACTGAAAAGCAGATATTGCATGTAAGCTGATCTGTCCTGGAAAAATACATTGTAAAAGCATTCAGATCACCCATTTTGTAGCTGTCTGGTGTATTCCTGGTGGTCTAGTAGTCCTCCCAATAAGAGCATCTGACCCCCTCCTGACTCACCCTCTCAGGCACCCCCAGCCCTGGTCACATAATGCAGACTGCAGCAGTAGTGATGACTGGCACAGCCCTCTGCTCACCACCTCAATTGGTTTCAATCTGATGGTCTCAGAGCAATCTGAAGTATTGTACAAACACCTTTGTCTACTGTATTCATGATCACTCACTGGCAATCGGATGGTGGCCATCCAAGGTGGTGAGCAGAGGGCTGTGTAGGTTGCTGTCATTACTGGTGTACTTCGGCTTAGGTGACCTGAGTGGGGGGGGAGGTTGTGGGGAGGAGGGTCCTGAACAGGAGGGTTGGCAGAGGATCAGATGCCCTTATGGGGGTGGGGGAGACCACTAGACTATCAGGAATATTCAAGACAATTACAGGATGGTTGATTGAGGGTGCAGGAACCACTACACCATGAGAAATATTCGAGACAATGCAGGAGAGGTGATCAGGAGGTGGGAGACCACTAGACCACCAGGAGTATTCAAGATGGCTACAGGATAGTTAATCAGGGGGTACAGGAACCACTACACCACCAGGAATATTTTGAGACAGCCACAGGACAGGTGAATATGGGGGTTGGGGACCACTAGATCACAAGGAATATGTAAGACAGCTACAGAATGGGGGGTGCACTCTTGTTAAAGGGACCTTAATTGGCATGCAAATGGGCCATAGTGTCTTCCATGCCCAAATGGGTCATTAGCATGTTAGGGTGAAATATGACCCACAGGAGCCCAGCTGTGATCCCATTTGATCCTCATTACCTCCATTGTGCTCCTGTCAGCCATATTCAGTCTGGGCCTGTGTCAGCATAGTGCAAAGTCACTATGCACTCTGCTGACACGGCCCCATATTTAGACAGTTTGCACGCTCCAGTTGCAGTGAGCTAATTGTCTGAGTATTGTCCTCCCCAGGCAGGCTGAGCACAAACTGCCACAGACTGCACATGGTCAGCTCTGAATATGGGGGCCTATATACTCCTTAGCCTAGTGGAACCCAAGTTCATGAAACTATGGCTCATGGGGATAAAAAAGGCCTGCCTTTAGCCTCAAGATACTGTTGTTTTAATTTGGAGCAGCATAAAAGCAAACATGTCTGGCACTGACTTATGCTCGTTTGTTTGGACAGCAAAACATACATAGCATTACCACGCCAGCCAAATGCTTCATTTAATACAAACAGTAAAATACCACACAAGTAGATACACAGGAGACAATATGACAAGTCAAAGCAGAGTACTGCATTCAACTCCAGGGTCCATGCTATCACAAGTGCATAACTAGGCACCACCATAGGGCAGATATCAGCTAAGTGTAATCCACGTTTAATGTCATAGTTACTCTAGCTGACTGTTTACATGTTTGATTATAGTACTAAACAGAGGATACTCTTGCTTACAGTACCTTGCAAGTCTCAGAAGGAAGATAGCCATTAGACATAGGCACCAATAAAACTCACTTTATTATCAATCAAGCACTATTTCCAAAAAAAAAAACTCCTTACACATGCAAATAAAGTGTAACCACCCAGATTCTTCCACAGGATTGTCAATAGAAAACCTGGACAAAGGGTTACAGGAGCTTTACTTACCTTAGCAGGGAAAGTAACTTCAACTTCACTAACACACAGATTTACTAAAATATGAGACTGTTTTACTCAATTGTAGGCTCATTACAATGACTGTCTGCCTGTCCCAGCCCAGTGACCCCACTGCCACAAGTCGAAACCTGATCTCAAATCACCTTGTGCTCCTCTGTGAAGGAATTCAGCACAAAGAGATAAAGCAAAGTTCCCTTACAGCTGTGCTTCAAGACTGTTCAGTTGCTGACTTAAGACTGCTGCCTGGAGAACTACATAAAAAAAATGTATTGAAGACTTTAAGTAGTATGGGAGCACTACACCTCTGCCAAAAAGGCATTGTTTAGATAAAATGGGCAAAAAAGAGGATTTAGGTATTCTTTCAGACTAAAACAAGCTGCCTATTTGGTTTACACTCCACTGATTGTAGTTTGAGCTGGCAGGAGAATGCTACATGTAGGAAAGGAACTCTTTCTCCCCCCAGCATATAAAACAAAGTTCCCTTACAGCTGCACTTCAAGACTGTTCAGTTGCTGATTTACAATGACTGCCTGGAGAACTACATAAAAAGAATCATTGAAGACTTTAAGAAGTTTGGGACCAATACACCCCTGGCAACAAGGCACTGTTTAGATAAAAATAAGTAAAAAGAGGGCTTAGATGTTCTTTCAAACTAAAACAAGCTGCATGTGATGTTTACGCTCCATTGATTATAGTTTGAGCTGGCAGGAGAATGCTACATGTAGGAAAGAACCCCCCCACCCACAGCATAGTGATTTCAGGTAGTGGAAGGATCATAATTCAACTCCGAAATTGTGCTTTGGAAGGAGTCTGAAGTGCTCTTTTTTCCCCCAAGTGACAGAAAAATGTCTGAAGGGTGCCATACAAACTGGTGTTCACCATTGGCCACAAGCTGAATCCATTCCATTCTAAGACAGTTGCCAACACTACTTACCCACTGGGAGATGGTTGGGCGAGCTTCTGAAATCCACTGATGTGCTGTTGTCTTTTGATCATTAATGAGTGTGATGGACCATTAGAAGCATGCAGGAAATAGGGGACTGAGTGTTGTCCATGCTCAACAACAGTCCCTTGGGGGACTAGGGAGTCTCAACCTAATACTCCTTCCATGATGTTATGGACTCCATACCAGAACCCACTAACGTGGGGGCAGGTGAGAGCCATATGCAGGAAGGTGCCTCTTTCAGCATGGCATTTTGAGCACAATGAAGACTGCTATGAGTTCCTGATGTGGGCTCTGTCTGAGGTATAATAGGTGTGGCATAGGAAGTTCATCTGTACCTGTCTAAGCTTGTTCCTCCTGGAGTGATTCACAATGACAGTGGTTTCTCAGGCCCAAAGGCCATCCATGATTGGGAGGTCTAGATCCTCCTTCCATCTGTCCCATATTCTATCATTATGAGAGGCCAATCCACTCTGCAGTATCTTATGAAAGGCAGACAGGGGCTTCATCAGTGGTTGTGGTGAGTATACCTCCTCCTCAAGTGGGGACTTGGAGGATAGGGACCACGGGATGGTTCCATCACCCCCCCATCAGTCCAGAACACAAGATTTGTCTGACTCTTAAATAGGCAAACAGCCCCCCCCCAGGTGGGATCATCCATTCTCACTGCAGAGTTGAGAAGTCTTTGAGGGTGCTGACCCTATACAGCTGAGAGAGAGAGAGAGAGAGAGAGAGAGAGAGAGAGAGAGAGATATGAAAAAGGCCTGCCCTTTATCATCTGAGCAATATTTGGTGAAGGAAGACATTGTAGTGGGGCTTCCTGTTCAGAACAATTCTAATGGTCGACTGCCCTAAGATGGTGGAAGACTAATTCAGCAGTTTGTGGGCTACTGTTCAGATTCTGGTTAGGGAAATAGTGAAGGGATTGTTTGTCCAAGGGTGCACCTGAGCCCCAGGGAGTTGACAGCAGTCCCCTCCTTAGATCACAGCCCAGTTGTTCTTCCTCCATTGCCACCCATGATGGTATCCATGCCTCAACTCTGACTGGGATATAGCTGAGCTGGTAGGCCCAACAGTAATGTTTAAAGTGGGGTAGGGTGCATCCCCCTCATGTGTGGGCAGCTGGAGTACAGACCTCTTTACCCTTGCAGCCTTCCTCCGCCACAGAAATCTAAGTATGATGCTATTTAACCTAGAGAAAAAGCCATTAGGCATGTGTATAGAAATGGATTGGAAAAGGTAGACATTTTGGTAGGTGCACATCTTCACAACATTAACTCTTCCAATTATAAAAAGAGGCATAGGCTACCATCACTCACATTCATACCTAATCACTGCCAGCAGTTGGGGGATGTTGCTCTTGTGTAGGTGAGAAAGGTGTACAGAGATTTTTACCCCTAGATCTTTGACAGCATGAGCCACCTGCAGCCCCAAGAGATTATACACAGCCATCTCCCTAAGTACTTTGCCTATGGGCATTATTTTACTTTTGGTCCAGTTGGTTCTGTGACTAGATAGAGCTCCATATTCTGTTAGCAGGGAGTGCACTGTGAAGAGGCCCACAGCAGGGTCCTGCAGGTACAGCAACTGATCCCCCACAAATAATGCAGCCTTGTGGATGCTCCCCCCATGCTACATCCCTCTATCCTTGGATGGGCTCTAATGGCAGCTGCTAGAGGCTCCAGGGAGAGCACATATAGTAATGGAGACGGGGCAATCCTGCCAAGTGCCCTTAGAGAGAGTAAAGGAGCTTATCAGCTCTTCATTTATCTGGATCTGCACAGAGGGGTTATTATGTAGAGTACAGATCCATTGCTAATTTGGGCTCTCACCCCTAACCTGCTCAAGGTTTCAAACATGTACTATACACCCACTCCACCTGGTCAAATGCCTTCTCCGCATCCAAGACCAGGACTGTAGCACAATGTTTTCCTGGATTCTTGGACCACTTATGGATGACATTAAGTGTTTGCCTGATATTGTGTAGACCTTGTCACCCTTTGACAAACCCTGCCAGATTTAGATGTATACAGTGCGGTATTGCTCCCTCAAGCTGAGCAGAAATAATTCTAGTGGCTATCTTATAGTCAGCTGTCAGTGAGGCGACTGAGTGGTATGAGACACACTGTGCTGGATCTTTGCCTAGTTTTGTAAGGACAGAGGTCATTGCAGACCAGGAGGAGGAGGAGGAGGAGGAGGAGGAGGGGGGTAGAATGCCAGTAGCTAAGCTCTCCCCTACCTTTATATTATTATTTGTGCATGTGTGTGTGTGTGTGGGGGGTGTGTGTGTGTGTGTCTATATGTGTGTGTGTGTGTGTGTCTGTTTAGCGTGTGTGTTTTCTGTTTTTCAGTTATTTCAACTGGAGTTTCTGTACCATCCAGTTGCTCTTCTGTGCTGTGAACAGTTGGCTAAATCCCTCCTGTCTGCAGTCTGGGACAGCTTCTTCTGCTGAAAAGTGTGAAGAGTTTGGATGCTTCTTTGCTGACAAGGTGTCCTCTATCAGGGTGAGTATTCTGTCATCTGGTTCAACTTTTGCTGGAGGGGATCAGTCTGTTGGTGGTGGTCCTCAGTCGAGCTGGTGTGAGTTTCAGCCAGTTTTGGCAGTTGAGGTCCTCTGTGTGACCAACAGATTGCATCCCACCAACAGTGCTCTGGACCAAGGTCGCATATGGTTTGTAATCAGCTACATGGATTTCCTGGGTCCAGTGTATGTTGAGATTGTCAATGGGTCCTTAGGAGAGGGTACTTTTCCACAGCCTTGAAAGAGACTGTGGTGAGATCCCTCCTAAAAAAGCTATCTTTAGATCCTGATGTTCTCTCAAACCACAGGCCTATCTCTAACCTTCCCTTTTGGGGAAGGTTATTGAGAAGATGGTGGTTGACCTACTGGTTGAATGCTTGGAGAGTTTGTCTATCATTGAACTTTTCCAGTTGTGCTTTTGGCCCCAGCACAGCACTGAGACAGCATTGGTCTGGGTGGCACATGATCTCTTCATGGTGAGGGACTGAGAGCAACATACCATCTTGGTGCTCTTGGACTTTTCTTCAGCTTTTGACATGGTAGATCACGGGGTGCTGCTGGACTGCCTGTGGACTTATGTGGGCACTACTGATGCAGTTTTGCATTGGTTTAGCTCATATTTAGCTGGGAGATTGCAGTGCATAGTCCTTGGGAATTTTTCCTTGGGACTTTTTGCACTGCCTTGTGGTGTTCTGCAGGGTTCTATTTTGGCCCTCTTGTTGTTCTCCATGTACATGCTGCTGCTGGAGGAGATCATTAGGTGGTACAATCTGGGGTTTCACTACTATGCAGATGATACCCAATTGTACCTGTTCTGTGCCTCAGATCACCTTTCCATCTTAGCTATGCTGAGCCAGTGTTTGGCTGAGATAAATGACTAGATGTCTGCCAACTGGCTATGTCTCAACTTTGGCAAGACAGAGGTTATGATGATTGAGCCTGGCCGTGGGGGTGTTTCCACAGATGGGAGGTTGCTTGCCCCAGTTGTTGGCAGACAGCCCCAGTTAGTGGTGAGTGCAGTTAGAAATCTTGGCGTTCTTCTGGACGACTGACTGAAGCTTGAACAACACTTGGCCTCGGTTGTTTGATCTGTTTTTTTCCATCTCCAGAATATTGCCAGGATCCAGCCATTCTTGATGCCTGGTGACCTGGCTATGATCCTCCATGCTTTTGTTACCAACAGACTTGATTACTGCAATGCTTTATACCTAGGGTCATCTGGTGGTCTGATGCGTTGGCTGCAGCTTGTGCAGAATGCTGTGACTAGGATGCTGACAAGTGCCTCTTCTACATGCTCTGTACTGGCTGCCTGTGAGTTCACGCATAACAGGCTAGGATACAGCTGAGGTAGTGAGGAATAGATGAAAACCAGAATTTAGAAAGAAAGGAAACACAATGAATAAATGAAGGGAGTCCAATTAAAGCAAGAAGAGGGACTGGTAGAGGAGACAGTGATAAGTTACAATGATTCAGGGGTGGTAGAGTACTATTAAATAAAAAGAAAATAAAAGCAATGTTGCTTTGCACAGTTCAGAATCATAATGTCTACAGTAAGGATTTTAAGATTAATGTTGACAAGAATGAGTGTTTGGAAACAGTGGAAAATTTTAAATACTTGGGGGTTGTTCTAGAGACCACATTGTCTTTTGAGTCACATATTATGCATATAACCATGCAGATATACAAAAGACTAAGGGCATTTTATGCAGTTAGGGCTCTCTTAACTAATGAGATACATAAAGCCATAGCTCAGAACAGTCTTCTCCCCATACTTGACTATGGTAGGCTGCCATGGGGAACAGACTCCTCTACTTGTGCAATGTTTCTTTGAGTGTGGTTTTTTTTTTTACCCTCAGTAAAGGTGCTGGGAAAAATTTCTCAAGGCCAAAGGAAACTGGTAGCTAAAAGAGTCACACCAGAAGCAGAGCACTAGAGAAGGGAGAAGAAAGGGAGGTTGTCATGAAAAAACACTAGGTAGGGGAGGTGTGTGACTGTGTGGCTTATGCAGGTGGAGGTGGAATCTGGCAGTCACCCACTGAACCGCAGGTGAAACCTTTCAATTCAATGTGTGGCTGTCCGTTGAGTAAGTGCTTGTGCAATGTTACTCTGAGTGTTACTGTACTTTGGCTTGTCTCTTTCCGTTGGATTTACACCCTCAGTAGAGGTGCCTGAAGAAGTTTCTGGAGGCTACAGGAAATTGATAGCTAAAAGAGTCAAAAGACCAAAACGTGATGCAACAGAACCCATCTCCTTCAACTCACAGAATATACCCAATAAGATGGAAGAGAGGAAGAAAAAATCCTGTAGGGGGAACTAAGGTTACTGGCTTAGCCTTCCCTCCAGGCTTCTAAAAATTATGAGGCTAGCTGTTGACAAGCTTAATGGAGTTTAATTTTGGATGCCTAGGTTTCAAGCAGGATGATGTGAATGGACCATGAGCTTGTTGATGTAAGCTGGTATTTGCTTTTAAAGAAGAGATGGTGCCGGCCCAGTGGTGCCGAGGGCTGAGGCACTGGACACCTTACCTCATGCCACGCCAGCAACCCGTGTTCAGGAATGAGTGTGGGTTGCCAGGGGTCAGCCAGGGAGGAGAAGGATCGAGTGTCCGAGGGACTGCTCTGCTTCTCTGGGGATGGGGGCTGCCAGTGTTCGGCATAGACTGGCCCCTGGCAGTGGCAGGGGGGTGGTGCACCAAAACTGACAGCAGGTGTGTGGAGAGGGGGCAGATGCCTGGGGAAGCACATGCTGATGCATGCGCGCTCCCTCTGCCAGCGTCCTGCATGCCCCCTCTTGGCAAAAGGGGAGAAAAGCAGGAAAAAGGCCCTGGTTGCGCAGCTTGATGGCCATTCATTCAATCGTGCACCTCCAATGGGCATTGCTGCACAAACTGGATCCAGTCCTGGTGGGGAAGATGATGGGCTCCCTGCCACATCGCCATGGGGGTAAAAATGGAAATGGCCTATAATGTGGAGGTGTAGGGGATGGACAGTGGCCAGAGGACAAAGGTTGCTGGATAGATTTGGCCAACCAGGGGCCAAGGAGAGAAACATCAGCAACTGAAAAAAAAGCAGAGATGGCAGTTGCACTCATGAATAAATGGCTGGAAAATAGATGAGGACTCATGACCTAGACAAGACAGCAACACTCTGACATGAAGGATGAACCAGGAAGTAGTCATGATGAAATCATTTTCAGCACATAAGAGGATGAGTACAATCAGGATGTCTGTCCATTGCTTGCAATTTGTAGAGGACTTGAATGGAGCACCAAGCTGAGTTTGTTGTAAAATATGATATGTGGACCCCTTATTACGTATGACAGTTTGTGATCTTGGTAAAGTAAGGGTAACGTGATTTGCCGATGCTTTCTTGAGGCTGTCCATTGTTAGGTTAATTACAGGATTTTAGACAGAAGAAGAGGTGAATTCACCAGGTCATAGGAATCCATGTAATGCTAATGTCATGGCTGCTTGTAGAGTAAAACTCCTAACCTATATATTCAATCTTGCACTGTCATCATCCACAGTGCCTGACTCCTGGAAGCATGCACATGTGGCACCAATTTTTAAAGCTGGTGACCCTCTTGCCCCTGAGAACTACAGACCCATCTCCCTCCTCCCACACTTAAGTAAATTACTGGAAATAATTGTGCATTACTAGCTATCTGAACATCTTGAAAAGTACAGCCTCCTGTGTCCCCTTCAGCATGGTTTCTGCAAACACCATAGTACTTCCTCTGCTTTAGCCCTCTTCTCTGACCACATCCTTAGAAATATGGACATGGGTAAGGCCACAAGTGCATTGTTTGTGGATTTATCGAAGGCATTCGACCTAGTAGACCACCACCTTCTCCACTCAACCCTACTGCACATTGGCTGCTCCCCTGAAACAGTGACCTGATTCCATAGTTATCTCTCCAGTAGGTCCCAGTCAGTGCTAATTGGTAAAGATTCCTCTGCTACCCTATCCATTCACACTGGAGTTCCCAAGGGCTCCATTCTTGGCCCACTACTTTGTTTCCATGTTCATTAATGCACTCCCAGCCGACAGTTTAAATTTCAAAGCTCTCCTCTATGCAGATGTCCTAGTCCTCTACCATAGTGATAAATCCCTAGAATCCATCTCTTCCACCCTCACACTAAATTATGGTGCCACATATAATTGGTTCCTCTCCAGTAAACTCCTCATAAATGAAAAAAAGACCAAAGCCATGCTCTTTGGCTCAAAGCCTTTCCTTGCCAAGGCTGCAAAATCAAACTCCTCCCTTATTGTACTCACACCTTCAGCCCCCCCAAAACTGTTCCCTACTTTAAATATCTAGGTGTGACCCTTAATCCCTCCCTTACTTTCAATGAACATATTAATCTCACCGTGAGGAGAATTCATCAAAAGCTAGGTGCTATCTACCGCCTTAATTAACTCCTGTCCCCTGAGGCTCACCTAGCTGTTTGTGCAAGATAATCTATTGCCTCTATTTGACTACTGCTCCCCTGTCTACTCTTCTGTTTCCTCTTCATTATGCTTCCACCTAAGCACTACATATAATCCCATCTGTTGCTTTGTTCTTCAAGCCCCCTACTCTACCGACCACTGCACACTCTATCAGTCCCTATGGTGGCTCCCACTACAGGGTATTTTTGACTATGCTATGGGATGCTTATTTGATAACTCTCTCAGGAACAACCAACTGTCCCCCTGTGCCTTTTTTCTTACTGATAGGGTGGTTTCTAGGAGCCTTAGGGTCTCCTCCATCACTCCTCTAGAAGTCCCTTGCATCTCTATGGTGATGGGCAGTAAAGCTTTCTCTGTATATGCCTCTCCCTTTGGAACTGTCTCACATTGTCCATCCACCTATCCCCCTCCCATCTGTCTTTCAAGACAAACCTGAGGGCCTGGCTCCTGTCTGAGTCTACTTGTAACAGTTCCCTAGACAACACTAGGGTCCAAAAACTACCCTAGTTCCTAGGATGTACTGTGTGCTGCCTTTCTATCTCCCAGCTATGCCATATCCTCTGACCATCCCATCTTATTTACTTCCAGCATTACCCTCCTTCACTCTCTAGGATGGATGGTGTGTTGCCTGCCCTATCTCCCAACCCTGCCCTCTCCTCCGACCTTCCCATCTCCTTTACCTTCTAGCACCTCGGTGCACACTCTCACCTATCATGTTTCTGATCTCCTAGCATCCATGAAGTTTGTCTGTCAAAAATGGGATTGTTTCACTCCTTTGTAGTTACCCTATGTTAGCTTAGGTTACAGCATGCCATAGGATGCAGCCACTGATAACTGTACCATTTGCCCTTCTGTGATACAGGATTATGAATGTTTTCTTTTGTAATTTGCTTGATTTTGTGTGCCTCTCTTTACATATATTATGCTCAAACTGTTTTAAGACTGCATATCCTCAATCCCTGTATCTGTTTTTACTGTATGTACTGACTGAACTACTTAAAATGTATTTTGACCTCATGCTAAAGTGTGCATCCCCCCGTAACCATGTATTATTTTTTCCTGTTGTTACCTGCATCCATGTATTACTACTGTTGTTGTTTGTTGACTGCCACTTGATGGCCCGGGTTGTTACTGAAAATGGTCCTTTGGATCAGCTTACTCACCCGATTACCAAAGACATAAATAAATAAATAAATATTTATTTATTTAGCTTTTGTTGACCGGGTAAGTGCACTAGACAAATCCTGCCTATTTTCAGGCATGACCCGGGGGAGGGGGATACAGATGAATGCCAACTGACCTTGAACCAGATTAAGCTGTTGGTGGTATTTTTTAGTGAATGAGGGAAATTTGGCTGAGACAGGGAAATTCCCTACTCTTTTCAATAAGTGCCATGGGATCTTTAACATCCACCTGAACTACCACCAATCCCAGGCAGATGGGACCTCGGTTTAATGTCTCATCCGAAAGACGGCACCTCAGAAGTGCAGCACCCCTCTCATGCTGTACTACAGTGTCAGTACTGGGATATTAACCCAAGTGCCAGATGTGGGAACTGAACCCACAGCCCTCTGATCTCCCAGCCTCAGAGGCGAGTGTGCTACCTACTGAGCCACTGACACTGACACAAATATCCAGGGAAGAGCTAAAACTCCATCTTTTAAGAGGCCCATCAGTAAAGGACATAGGATGTAATCCATAGGCTTCCTTGTAGGATACCATTAAGAAACTGTTTTCAAAATCATTGTTAAGATAAGTAAGAGCATGTGATATTGGGATGGATGGACAGTGAGGTAAATGGTATGCTTGAGATATACAGTACTGTTTGACCAATTTGGCTGTCTAGCTAAATGTTTGAGAGAAGGATGCAAATGCCAGAATGTGATGAACTGAATATTGCAGAAGGTCTATGTTTTGAAGGGTGCAGAAGGTAATGTATTCCTTTCATGCTAATCTGTATGTAGACATGCTGATGCAGCTAGAGAATTCCAGATGGTAGCAGAAGCATGGTTGAGATATATTTTTAGGTTATTTGCAGCTCTTGGAATGGTGGAGAAGGAGTACATTCTTTGTTGGTGTGAGGGTAAGCAGCTCTGAATTGAATGGACAAGTAGATAGTGGGACTGAAAGCAGCTGAGAAGGAGACAGCACATGCCCTAGGTCTTAGGAATCCAAAAAAGGCTAATGTCATAACCTTTTTTAAGAGTTGAGTGATTAGTGAACTAAAGACTTAGAGTAATCCTGTAAGATATTTATTAGCTTGCAATAAGAGCACAGATTTCATGCCTTTTTGAGGGTGGTCCTTGAATAGTAAATTTCTTGAGTCTTAAAGGAATACTTTAACTGCTGGACTAGATAAGTAAGAGCTAAGCTAGATGGATATTAAGGTAAACTGAATGTCCAGTATACAGTATATCATCTCATAGTATTGACTAATAGGCCTACTGCTTGAGAGCAGAAGATGTAGCTGAGAAGCCAAGTGCATGGAGTAGTATGATGTGACTGAAAGGCTGATTGCTGAGAAGAAATATGATGAGGACAACAGGCCGATTGCTTGGAGCAGTATGTTGTGGCCCATAGGCTAAACAGTTATAAGCAGTATTATATGGATGGCAGGTCAATTGCATATGAGCAGTATGATATAGCCCAAGGGCTGTTTGCTTGTGTGCAGCATGATGTGGCTGACAGGTGGAAGTTCTGAATTGCATAAAGAAGTTTCAGGACATTCATTATGGAGGGGGAAGATTGGCATGTATTACTTATGGCTAAGACTGTTTGGTTATCAGACTAGAATACAACAGGTTGATTGTTCCAAAAGGTGACCCCAGGTTAGAGCAGCTGTTGCAAAGGGATATGGTTCAAACAAGGAAGACATGGATTGAAAATGAGGAATGTCTTGGATTTTTGATGGCCTTGGATAAGCAAATCAAAATGGGCCACAAATTGCCTCAAAACCATAGGATAGGGTTGCAATGCGGAAATTCTGATTTTTAATTTTAGAGCTAGATCTTTTTAAGCATGGATATGCCATTCTAGTCTAAGAGCAAATGTAGCCGCATGATAAGGTCTGAACAGGCAGAAGCAGTGATGCTAGCTTGGCAGAAGACACCAAGAGAAAGGACTGCTGTGTGACTGAACTTCTCTGCTGGGACTAAAGTAGAAGAACTTTTGTATTTGGACCTTTAATTTAGGGTAAAAAACTAACATACAAAACAAAAACAAAAAAAGTGTGTGTTTGGGTTAACTGAACTGAATGGGTAACTGAAAAGTCATCTAGGTGTAAATCTCAGGTGACTGAAAGGACTTAACTGCTGTGAGGTTTAAATTACTTATAGAAAGATCTGGTAAGTAGGGGGAGTGGCTTAGCTAGAAGGAAGCTACATTTAAAGACTGCCTTAGAAAGATTCTGCTAATAGCTTGGCAGAAGACACCAAGAGAAAGGACTGCTGTGTGACTGAACTTCTCTGCTGGGACTAAAGTAGAACTTTTGTATTTGGACCTTTAATTTAGGGTAAAAAAACTAACATACAAAACAAAAAAAAAAAGTGTGTGTTTGGGTTAACTGAACTGAATGGGTAACTGAAAAGTCATCTAGGTGTAAATCTCAGGTGACTGAAAGGACTTAACTGCTGTGAGGTTTAAATTACTTGTAGAAAGATCTGGTAAGTAGGGGGAGTGGCTTAGCTAGAAGGAAGCTACATTTACAGACTGCCTTAGAAAGATTCTGCTAATAGCTTGGCAGAAGACACCAAGAGAAAGGACTGCTGTGTGACTGAACTTCTCTGCTGGGACTAAAGTAGAAGAACTTTTGTATTTGGACCTTTAATTTAGGGTAAAAAAACTAACATACAAAACAAAAACAAAAAAAGTGTGTGTTTGGGTTAACTGAACTGAATGGGTAACTGAAAAGTCATCTAGGTGTAAATCTCAGGTGACTGAAAGGACTTAACTGCTGTGAGGTTTAAATTATTTGTAGAAAGATCTGGTAAGTAGGGGGAGTGGCTTAGCTAGAAGGAAGCTACATTTAAAGACTGCCTTAGAAAGATTCTGCTAATAGCTTGGCAGAAGACACCAAGAGCAAGGACTGCTGTGTGACTGAACTTCTCTGCTGGGACTAAAGTAGAAGAACTTTTGTATTTGGACCTTTAATTTAGGGTAAAAAACTAACATACAAAACAAAAACCAAAAAAAGTGTGTGTTTGAGTTAACTGAACTGAATGGGTAACTGAAAAGTCATCTAGGTGTAAATCTCAGGTGACTGAAAGGACTTAACTGCTGTGAGGTTTAAATTACTTGTAGAAAGATCTGGTAAGTAGGGGGAGTGGCTTAGCTAGAAGGAAGCTACATTTACAGTCTGCCTTAGAAAGATTCTGCTAATAGCTTGGCAGAAGACACCAAGAGAAAGGACTGCTGTGTGACTGAACTTCTCTGCTGGGACTAAAGTAGAAGAACTTTTGTATTTGGACCTTTAATTTAGGGTAAAAAACTAACATACAAAACAAAACAAAAAAAGTGTGTGTTTGGGTTAACTGAACTGAATGGGTAACTGAAAAGTCATCTAGGTGTAAATCTCAGGTGACTGAAAGGACTTAACTGCTGTGGTTTAAATTATTTGTAAAAGATCTGGTAGAAGTGGGAGTGAAAACAGCTAGAAGGAAGCTACATTTAAAGACTGCCTTAGAAAGATTCTGCTAATAGCTTGGCAGAAGACACCAAGAGCAAGGACTGCTGTGTGACTGAACTTCTCTGCTGGGACTATATTGCCCTCCTTCCCTCCCCGCCACCCCCACCCAAAGCTAGTTCTATTTTTATAGGCACAGGATTTGACTGACAACAGGAACTTCCTGTTTAGGGGCAGGAAGTGAGTGATCACAGACCCACCAAGGACCCACCATCCTAGAAGGGCAAGAGTAGCTCTCCGGCCCCTCTAGCTGCTGGAGGTCTGCCTCTGAACAAGCAAGTGGTCTACTGAGAAATATAGGATATTCTTGTCTCAGAACAGGACAATCAGGAGCTTAAAGGGCACACAGGCAGAAAGTAAGGAGAGAGAGAGAGAGAGAAAAAAACAGACGAAAGAGTAAGGATTGCAAACAGTTAAGGGGTCAGAAATAAGACATGATTGGAGTGGTGCAGTGCAGTGGCTGTGGAGCAGCAGTCTTCTGGGAGATATTCTGGAGGATGCGGTGTTGTCCCATCTGCAGGCACCTCTCTGGGCTGAGGGAGGAGGTTGCTCATCTCCAGGCTGAGTTGGCCAGGATTTGTGGGACCTCCTCTTCCATCCAGGGACCACCAGTGCCACTGCCGTTGCCTTAGAGGTTGCCAAGAAGAGGAGCGGTTGGACCACAGTGGGCTCAGGGAGGGTGAAAGTGGTGGAGGCGGAGGCACATCCCACAGTTGTACCTCTCCACATTCCTATGCCATTCTGGCAAAGTGTGGTTCCTCTATGGGAGGCACTACAGTGGAGACCAAGGAGGATGCTGGGAACCTCCACAAAGAAGACCCACAGGAGGGTGGCAGGGGACCCTGGGGAAGAAAACAACTCCTGGTGGGGACTCCATTGTTAGGAAGGTAGAACTGGGCAAGGAAGGGAGAGGTAAGGTGCCTGCCTGGCGCCATGGCTTGGAGGACAGGAGCTGAATCTCAGGATTGCGAGCAGCTGCACAGGGAGGGAGCTGGATGTCATTGTCCACCTAGGGACAAATGACCTGGCTAAGAAAGGGATAGAGAAGTGCAGGAAAGGTTTGTGAAATTGGGAGGGCCTTAGTCAGTAATACACATACGGTAGCCTTCTAGGAGGTGCTACCATCTATGGCATAGGAGAGGCTAGGGTGTTCCGTCCATGGGATTCAATCAGTGGTTGAAAAACTGGTGTGGAGCTCAGGGTTTGGCTTCATTGGGGACTGGGGGTCCACCTGGAGTGATGCAAGCCTATACTGGCATGATGGGCTGCATCTGTCGGGAGGGAACCAGGATCCTAGGTGATAGGTTTAAATGCTTCATTGGCAAGCTTTTAAACTAGCCAAGGGAGGCACTGGAAAGGAGCAGGAAAATCCTAGCCCCCCCCAAACAATCACGGTAGTAAGTGTGTCAAACACCAACATGGAGGTGTCGATAGGGAGAAGGGCAGGGGTAAATGGAGAAAGTGACAAAGGCAAGAAGGACGAGGATGGGGCAAAGGGGTAAGGCCATCAAGAAATGGAGGTAATGAGTACCAATGCCAGTAGTCTGGGCAACAAGCTCCCTGAGCTGGTGGCCTTAATGGAAGAGGGATGCCTGGATATCGTAGCAGTCACAGAAACATGGTACACAGAGAACCATGACTGGGATGTTAACATACCAGGGTACATAACCTACAGGAGAGACAGGCAGGGGAGAAGAGGGGGAGGAGTAGCTCTCTATGTAAAGGAAGGAATAAAAGCAACTGAACAAAAGAGTAAACAGGGAGGAGAGGAGGCACTGTGGGTCACCTTGGAGACTGGAAAGGGCACCACAATCCGCACAGGGGTTATGTACAGACCCCCATGTCAGGGGGAAGGAATGGACAAGGATATGATGGAAGGCATTCTTAGAATGGCAGAGAAAGGGGAGATACTGTTGATGGGAGACCTGAATATGCCAGATGTTAACTGGAGCACATTTGCTGCAGCCACATCCAAGAGCAGGAGGCCATTCTTGGCGCCCTACAGGTGGCAGGCATTGAACAACTAGTTTGGAACCCACTCACGGGAGCAATCTTAGACCTCGTACTCTCAAACGGGGCAGTGAGAGGATCTCAGATCAGAAGTAGGTTGCCATCTGAGGACAAGTGACCATCAAACAGTGTGGTTCACGTTAAACTCAGCTACAAGTCAAGCCATACAAAAGTGAGGTACTGGACTTTAGGAGGGCTGACTTTGGCAAGATGGGAGAGTGCCTCAGAAAAGCACTAGCAAACAGGCTAGAAGGAGGTGTGGAGCAACAATGGGGAATTATCAAAACTGCCATCACAGACGCAACAAGCCTTTGTGTGAAGCAAATAAACAAATCAAAATGAAAGAAAAAGCCACTATGGTTTTCAAGAGAGGTGGCTGTGAAAGTCAGGAAGAAAAAGATAGCATTCCGGAAGTATAAGGAAACACAGAAGGAGCAGGACAGAGAGCTGTACCAGTTAAGGCAGAAAGAAGCAGGGAGGGAAGTCAGAATAGCAAAGGCCCAAACTGAGGAAAAGATAGCCAACTCAGTTAAGAAGGGGGATAAAACCTTTTATAGGTACATCAGCGAGCGTAGAAAGACAAAGGGAGGGATAGTGAGGGCTGAATAGAATGAGCGGTGGGTGGGCAGAGGGACAGCGAAAAGCAAGAATACTGAGCGAATATTTCTGCTCAGTATTCACAAAAGAGGAGGGGGAAGTGCCTAATCCAATTAACAGAAGCACTCTTGATAGGGGGGTCGATCCCAGTCCTTTCACAGAAGAAAGGGTTCTGCAAGAACTCCTAAAACTGAAGGTGGACAAAGCAATGGGTCCTGATGGAATTCACCCCAGAATTCTAAAAGAATTAAGGAAGGAACTAGTGAAACCACTGGCTACTCTTTTTAATAAATCATGGGAGGATGGTGTGGTACCGAGGACTGGAGGAAGGCGGATGATTCCCTTCACAAAAGTGGGACCAAGACAGAGGCAGGAAACTACAGACCTGTCAGTCTGACCTCTGTGGTAGGGAAAGTGATGGAGTCACTTCTGAAGGAAAGAATAGTTGAGTACCTAGAGGTCAGTGGAGCACAGGATCCAAGGCAGCATGGGTTCCAGCGGGAAGGTCATGTCAGGACAGATCTAATAGATTTCTTTGACTGGGTGACCAAAGTAGTAGACCAGGGAGGGGCTGTGGACATGGCCTACCTAGACTTTAGCAAGGCATTTGACACAGTCCCACACAAAGATTGATAGTCAAATTAACCAGCCTGGGAGTGGGTCCCAGGGTGGTAGCCTGGGTAAAACATTGGCTGGACAACAGGACACAGAAGGCAATTGTAAATGGAGTCCACTCTGAAGAGGCGTTACTAGTGGGGTACCGCAGGGTTCAGTATTAGGTCCAGTCCTTTTAATGTCTTCATCAGTGACATTGCAGAGGGACTAGAAGGAAAAGTATGCCTTTTGCAGATGACACAAAGATCTGCAACAGGGTTGATACACAAGGAGCGTGGAAAGGATGAAAAGGGACTTGGCAAGGTTGGAGGAATGGTCAGACATATGGCAGCTAGGATTCAATACAAAAAGTGCAAAATAATGCACCTGGGAAACAAGAACCCAGGGGAAGAATACACAATGGGTGGGGAGGTAGTAACAACAACAAAACAGGAAAGGGACCTGGGGGTAATCATATCAGATGACCTTAAGGTTAGCAAGCAATGTGAGAAGGCAGTAGGGAGGGCCGGGGTATACTGGGATGTATAGGAGAGGCATCAGCAGCAGAAAACAGGAAGTTGTTATCCTCTGTACAGACAGTTGGTGAGACCCCATCTGGAATACTGTGTCTAGTTCTGGAGACCCCATCTCTGCAAGGACATAGACAGAATAGAGGCAGTCAGAGGAGGGCAACTAAAATGGTGCAGGGTCTGCAAGAGAAGCCGTATGAGGAGAGACTAAGGAGCTTAATATGTATACCCTTGAGGAAAGAAGGAGAGGGGGACATGATAAAACGTTCAAGTACCTCAAGGGAATCAACAAAGTCCAAGAGGTAGCATCTTTCAGAAAAGAGACTTGCAAGAACAAGGGGACACAATTTAAAGATAGAAGGAGGGTGGTTCAGGGGCAATGTGAGGAAGTATTATTTCACAGAGAGGGTAGTGGATGCATGGAACAGCCTCGAGGAAGTTGTGGGGTCTAAAACTGTGGGAGAATTCAAGAATGCATGGTACAGACATAAGGCAATTCTTGTGGGGGGGGCAGGAAGATAAAGGCTGTTGGTTAACTAGGATCTGTGGCCTATCCTGTAGGTAGGGAAATGGGCAGACCAGATGGGCCTAGCGGTCCTTATCTGCCGTCAAAGTCTATGTTTCTATGTTTCTAAGGTAGTAATCTAGCAGTGTCAGTGACCAAATGTGCCACGTTAAGAAGGGATATGGAACTTTCTCCTTAGGGAATACTACTCATTGCAAACTTGAGGTATCCTAGTAAGAATAACAGTTTTTCCTTTGTGCAAAATCATTTGGATGAAATGGAAGAGATCAGATCAAAATGTTGAGCAGTTTGTCTTGAGATTCTGGATCTATAGAAACAAACAAATAACTGAGGTGGGTGGCATGGAATAAAATCCAGTATAGAAGCCTTTGTCGAGGCCTGAGAGAAGAAAACTGAATCAGATACAAGTGGAAAGGTGGAGAACAGCTGCTGGAAATGAGGAATTTTAAGTGGAGTCAAAAACCAGCTTAGATTAGGTTTCTCTGCAGTAGCCACAGCATGCAGCAGAGCATATGGTAGCACAAAGCAAATAGATTGGTCGAAGGTGATAGAATTCCATGATCTGAAGGAAATAGTTTGGTGTCCTTTCCATCCAAAAGATTAATTAATGCATGAAATATGTGCTCAGACGTTGAAGTATAAGATGAATGGGAACTGAATATGGGCAGGAGATTGACCAACAAAGACAACAAAGATCTACTGAACAAATGAAAGATCACAGAATACCCATGAAAAGAGAGGCTAGAAGGCTGCAAAATGACAAATTGACCTGCATATGGAACAGGTAGTACACATAGCCCAGTGCAGTGCTTGCAGTATGTCATTATTCAGAGCCACACAGGACACTCATGATTTAACTCTTGATATATAAGCAGCAGTTTTGGCAGAAATTCACCAGTGCTAAACATAGAAGCACTACCGTATCTGAAAGCAAGAGCAAATTGAGAATGCGTAGATAATTCACCTTACAGGGGTGCTATTGGTTGCTGAATCAGTTCAGGATATTGTGCCAGAAGCACTGATGACTGTTGGCATGATACCAGAGAATGGGCAGTGAAGGAAGAGTCAGTATTGGAACAGGAATATTACTGGGAAGTCTTGGAAGTCTATTTGAAGGACCTAGATTTGACTGTTGCCTAGAAGGCCTGGATTTCAGGATGCCACTCTGGAATTAAACCAAGCTGTGGCTGTACCCCCTTGACCCATGAGAACCCATTACTCATTAAACTGAAATAATGCAGGAGTAGTAGTTAGAGAAGGCACTGGTGGTGAAGGTGAAGCTGAATTTGCTGTGACTGCTTAAAGGTACAAATCAAACAGTTCTTGACTTCTGGCAGAGGAAGAAACAATGGGTTTTCAATACTTGGTATGCAGACATCACCTTGGGAAAAGTCCATTCCTCAATGCAAAACTAAGATTTTGAGGAGACTTCCTTTGAAGAATGTTGTGGATGGCAGACTGCCTGGAATTCTGGACCTCTGGATTTGAATTGATGGAATAACTGACCACGTGGTTTGATGCTGATAACTGGAAGGTATTACAAGGAGGATTATGAATTGAATGGAACTAGGATTGTTAAGCCTGTCCCAAAGGATTAACTACTATGGGCATCTGGAGTTACAGGTGGAACCCTCTTCCAAGTATAGGTTAGGCCAGGCACATGGTTGTATGGCTGTGCTTCTACATACTATTGCACTACTGCTATGTCGCTTATCCCAGGAGTGTTAGGAGCTAGTGAACTATGAAGTTTAACAAAGTCAACAAAAAACTACTGAACAAATGAGAGGTTTCCAAATCTGAAATCTACAAGATCATTTTGTAAGAGGTCCAGAGGTAAAGAGCTGCCATTGGAATACCTGAGCATGATAAAGAGAAGACAGGCACCAACCAGGAGCAGCAGTGAATACAACTAAAGACTGCGAGACAGACATGCAAAATCAGCAACTAAGGGCAAGAAGGCTGTGGCTGAGTCTCCCAGGGAAAGGAGACAGTTGGCAAGGAAAGGAAAGCATATTTATTGAGGGTACATTAAACACACGCTGCTTCTATGAATTAAGGGAATGTAGTTTATTTTAGATCCATTATACAGCCAGAACAGAATGCAGAGTTTTAATGACAGAGAACTGAGAGCTGTGATACAGAAAATGTTATTTCTCACAGATTCATTCATACCACTACAATTCAGTACTGAACCCAAAGTGATCAACTTTTTATGAGAACTGAAAGATAGATTTTAAACATATCGATCTAAACACAAGCCAGATGGGTTAGTAACAAACTCTGAGTGAAAACAATTAGCTCTACAGACTGCTCTAACTAGGAACTACAACAGCTTATTTAGTCAATTAGGGACTTAACTGCAGAAACAGATATAGGGCCAGATATTCAAAACTTAGCCCCGGGGCAGAATTAGCACTGCAGGGCATGCAAAAATAACCTGGAATCATTTGCACACTATATTCAAAGGAATAGACCTGGGGCTAAATCAATTGAATATAGTGTGCAAATGATGGTGTGCAAACAGAGCCTTGAGTGCAATGCAACCATAGCCTGGCCATTAAGACAGCTCTGAATATAGCAACTGGGCAGTGCAAATTACAACACCAGCCAAGTGCACGCATACATGGAGTAAGGCAAAGGTGAACTACGTGGCCAATGTGTGTGTTAGCAAAGAAGTGGATTCACAAAAACTGCAAACAACAGAGCAGACCAAATACTGCAGAACTGTGCTATGGTTCTGACAGTTTTGTACTGGGCAAACTCATTTGCAAACTCATTTGCACGGTGCTCACACATTTGCCTGGTGCAAAATGTTACTATATTCAAAAGTGCTATGCAAATGAGCTTACTTAGGCAATCTAATGACAAACAGCCACATTAGCATGTCATTATTAGCAAACTTGGTAGGTGCACTCACCCCTTTCAAAACAAACTACACAAACTGCTGCTGGTTAGTGCAGCAAAAGATTTATTGCAGTGCCAGCCCCACGCTGTGTGCTGCTCCCAGGATTCTCATCTACCAAGTTTGCTACTAACTGTTCCTTTTGAGTTGCATCACCACCATGGTGCCAGTCCCGACTAGTAGTTCCATGTGGATGGCCCAACACTACTGCAGGGTGCACACAGCTCCACCTGTAGGTCGCAGTAGAACTACAGGTTGATAGCTGCAGCCGGGGTCTCCCCACAGCACCACCTGTATGTCAGATTGGAGAAACATGTCAGTAGCTGCAGGCTATGTCTGTACACAGCAGCAGAGTCTAGTGTGCCCCAGGGGACTAGCACCACAGCCACGGGTGTTAGTACTGCATGCCACGAACATATTGTAGTCCCTGCTACAGAGCACAGCAGATGCTACAGTACCATAGTAGCCGGTTTAGTGAGAGACACAGCAATGCCTATGGTGTGTCAGACATTAATGACTGCTGCTCTCCACAGAGTGACAGGACCAGCTGGCAGGTGTGTTCTGATGGTGGACACCACTGTCATGCTGTCCAGTGTCCCACATACACTGAGCCACTGACATGGGATACTCACAGTAACATACACATGGCCGGCAGTGTGTACCTTGGTGTCTGTATAGATGTGAGGTATGTGCCAGGTCGGGGTGACACATACCAGCAGACATGCACACAGGTGTCGGGGTATACATGATACTGGAACATATGCACCGTGGGGATGGCCCCAGCCTCATGGCAAAACACACCATATGGTGCAGCCTGGCCACCTGTGCACCCTCCCCTCAACGACCTCCAGTTCTCCAGTGCTGCATGTGTGTGCTGGAGTATGCTGGTATACCCCAATGGGGGGACTGGAGGTGTGTGCTGCATGCCAACACTGCCAGTTATTTAATACTTCTGTATGTATTTGTTGTTGTGTTGACCAGGTAGGCACAGTGGGCCATGGCCCATATTCAGGAATGAGCCAGAGCCACTACATGTGATGATGCAGTGTACAATAAATACATACAATGTACAATAACATACAATTCATATATAGCAGTGCAGTTAGTTTGCTGCTACAAGTGGAGTTTTAGCTCTGCCATATAATGTGCATGATTGTTAGCTTCCAAGCAATGTTGAGGCATTGCATTCCACAGTGTGGGTGCCTGTGCATATGGAGTGGCCCAGGGTGGCCGTCTGCCCTTGCTGCCTCCTCATTGACTGCATATAGCCTTGTTCACTGTTGCTGCTGTGTCCTTGCCCCCCCATCCTTGGTTTGCCCAGAGTTAAGACTACATTTTTATAGGTGGTAATTTGTACCATGCTACATGTTGCACTAACACACGTTGCACAGGGCTATAGTTTTGAATATACTGTTGCACCTGTATGCATGACCCCACCCCTCACTTTGCACCGTGCATACATTATCTTTTAGAGATGGCACTAACATGTTGCACCGGTGCTGTTTGGCCTTTTGAGTATAGCAATCCGGTGCAAATGTGGTGCAATCAGTTTGCACCTGATGCAAAGTTTTGAATATCTGACGCATACTTTTTTATGTAGTTGACATATATCTAAAATATTTTTTTAAATTTATGCATTATATAAATATCTTAAACTACCCAGACAATAGATTAATCATGATGTAACATATCTTTAACTGTACGGTATTTGGAATTCCTCTTATTCGTAACCATTTAGATATCTATAGTAGTATTATCATTTATGATGCACCACTAGCACAGACTTACAGATTGTGCATATATAGTTACATAAGGACTTACCTCTTGATCTCAGAATTCATAAAGGCTCAAATTGGTATTTATACCACCCCTGTTTGGTTCAATTTTATGTCGGGGTGAGTTCCTAAAAGTACTTTTTTTTACTCTTTACCTTTCCCTCTGGTCTTTAAGCTAATGCTGTCAAGTCAAAACTATTTTAACAAGCTGTGGCCACAGCCAATAGAGCTGTGAAGAGCTGCCAAGTGACCAAAGTTACATGTGTGTGTAGAAATTACTAAATGCCAGGGTGTAACTTGACCATTTTGTGGAGGTGCTGCACCAAGTTTTCAACATGGCCTTTTTGGTACCCCTCCTCATGATGACTGCATCATTTTGTTCACTTGTCACAAAAGGTGATTTAACGTAGTGACTGTGCCATTCTGTGCTACAGGTGCGAATACACATTTTGAGCAGGATGTGAAAAATGACAGCTGTACTGTTAAAAAGGAGGTGTGCAAAAATGGCAATGTTCAAAATCTGGAGGGAGAATATTAAAAATTTGCAAAGTTAGGAGTGTGCGTAGAAACTGTGCAATGCATGCTCTTAACACAGTCATTTTATGGAGTTTTTTTCACCAGATTTGCAACATGGGCTTTTTGGGGCCCCTCCTAATGAACAGTGGCATTGTTGTTTCATTAATCAGTCCCAAAATGTGATTCTGCACAGCAACCGTGAAATCACCTTTTGGGACCAAGTAACGAAATGACAGTGACACTATTCATGAGGTGGGGTCCCAAGTACCCCATGTTGAAAATTTGGAGCCAAATTTCAAAAAAATTGGCAGATTTATCAACTTAAGTTGAAAACCCATTTAATGCCATTATAGCATGCTTACCTTTGATTTTTCAGTTCGCGGTTCAGCTTTGAAGAGCGTAGACATGTCCCAGTCCAGAGAGGATAACAGCACTGACCTCCGGAGGAATGTATGGGGTGCGGGAGGGTGCGGGGAGGTGCATGCTCAGTGGGAGACTGGGGATGGGGATGGGAAAGGGGGGACTGGTGTGATGACGAAGGACCATTTTCTTTTTTACAGTTTAAAAAGAAAAACACATTGGGGAAGGTTTTCTTTATTTACAGGGAAAAAAGAAATGAAAAGAAAAAATGTCAGGGAAGGCTTTCTTTATTTACAGGGAAAAAATAAATGTAAACATTTGGGCACACTGAGGTGGACTTCCAATGTGCCACATGAGTTGGGGGGAAGGTACATGATGCAACATGAGGACTGAGCACCCCGATATTGGTGGGGAGGGGGGGACAACAAAACAAACATTTAGGCACACTGGGGTGAGCTCCCAGTGTGCCACATCAGAAAGGGGGGCACAGAGCACTGACACAGAGATTGGGCACCCCAATATTGGCGCTGGGCAAATAAGTACATCTGGGCACACTGCGGTGGGCTCCCAGTGTGCTATATAAGTTGGGGTGGGGCTACATAATGCCGACACAGGGGTTGGGGCCCCCGACGTCAGCAGTTGCTGGAGCACAGCAGCAGTGGTAAGGGTTTTTCTGCTGGTTGCGACTCAACTGTGCATGCATGAGACTTGCACATGCATAGTTGTGGGGAATGGCATTTTGCCATTCACAACATGACAGCACCAACTGAACTGTGAGTCGCACATGCTCAGTTCATGCCCCACAATGTGGAAGTAACAGCCAAAATAGCGTGGCTGTTATTCTGAAGTGGCCGATCATGGCAGAGGCTTTCAAGCTCCGTTGGGCATTTGGAAGGATACTTCAAAATGTCCAATGGAAGATTCCACCATCTGCCATTTTTAGAGCTACCATCCAATCCCAATAGGGCTGTAGGGTCTCTCCATAGCCCTAAAAATAGAAATTACCATGATTTGGGTTGATAAACTGAACTTACTTTTGAAATATGCAAATTAATTATGCAAATATGTACACAGTACCACAGCAGGCATTTGCAAAAAGATATTTGACATACCGTATGTACAAATATATATTCTGCATATATTCTACACATACTATATCTTGCAAGCAAACATGATACATATTTTACTCACAGCAGAAGTTAAGCACACACACAAACAGACTGAACCAGGAGCCCCAGAAGGCACTTCTTGGATTTTCCATCACAAAATGTTTTGTACAGCAAAGAAAACATTGTAAATCTAAAGTCAAAAGTAGCAATAGTAAAAAAACAGACCTCTCAACAGGATTGACATTTCACACTGTTCTTGAAAAAGTGTGAGAGCAGCACCAAATGTCAATCTTGTGGGGAAGTCTGATTTTTACTATTGCCTCTTTTGGCTTTGGTTTTACAACATTTTATTTTCTGTAAAAATAAACTTTGTGGTATAAAATCTTAGAATTGTCATCTAGAATTCCTAATCCAGTGTATATGTGTGTGTGTGTGTGTGTGCTGAACTTTTACTGTGAGTGTTGTTTACATTTACATTCTGAGCACCACTATGTTTGGGAGCTGCCTTCTTTGCTTGTATGCATAATTTCCTATAAGAAGATACACAGAAATAGTGCATTCAATATATGTTTACAGAATGTAGTCTATATATATTATAACGGTATAAGTAATACATATTCCAGTCATATTTATAAACTATAAAACATATTTATTTGCTATGTAAAACATATATTTAAAATGTATTATCATATATATATATATATATATATTATATATATATATATATATATATATATATATATATATATATTATAGAAACACGTCACAACCCTATAGTTAGGGTTGAGTAGGCACTTCAATGTGAAACTCAGACTTTTGCACTTTGATAACTTTACAACTGTTGAACAGATTTGCACTAAATTAGGTACACAACTTCCTGGGGTCTACACCTCTTGATCTAGCAAGTTTCATTCCAGTCAGATGTATGGTCTCCGAGTTACAGGGAGGTGGCAAAAACATGTTTTTACCCTTTGACTTTGCTGGGGATTTTTCTTTGAACTTGCCTATAGCCCAGAGGGTTTGTTTGTTTGGTATGAAATTTTCAGGACAGAAAGGGACTACCCCACAGATGTGCCTTTTGCTAGTCTGGTGAAAAAACAATAAACTGTTTTTAAGTTATAGCAATTAAAAAAATAGAAAAAATTGCTGCATGATATGAAAGACGAATCCTGCATTGTATGAGAAAATTCCTCTTTTGTATGGCCATTATCTTGTTTCCAGTTTGCCTGAAAGTCAAATTTTGAAACCTTCCAAAATGATATTCTGGGGGGGAATCAACACATGTAGCTTGCTTATTGTGACCCCTCTAGGTGCATTCTGCACTTTACTGTTCAAAAAATGCTCTTAAAATGTGTGTTATTTAACATTTAAATTCTTTGTTCATATCGTGTCATACGACTTAGGAACTTAGCCCGTATGATGATACGAATTAGGATCCTACTTCATATGACTCTGATACAAAGAAAGAATTTAAATGTGGATATGTCAGCCATGTTTTGGTATTTTCTCACCACATTTTCAACATAGGCATTTTGGGACCCCACCTCATGAACAATGTCACTGTCATCTCATTACTTATCCCAGAAAGGTGATTTGGTGGTCACACACAGAATCACCTTTCAGGATGAATAACAACCTTTTGGGACTGATTAACAAAATGACTGTCTGGGTATTTACATTATGAGGGGAGGTCTCACAAAGCTCATGTTGAACATTTGGTGCAAAAAATTCAAAAAATGACCATGTTACGTGTGTGCATTGTGCAGTTTCTATGCACGCTCGTAACTTTTCCAATTTTTAATATTTTCACTCCAGATTTTCAACATTGCCATTATTTCACACCTCCTCATGAACAGTACAGCTATCATTACTCCCAAGTTCCAAGTTCAGATCCTGTGCTCTTGAAGTACAGGCAGTTCACATTAAACAGGTATCTAGCCCTATATTTGTAAAGTTCCAAAAGTAAATGCACTCCAAAATTAACCACAACACCACAAAATTTGACAACAAATTAGTTGCATTTAATATTCCACCAGTGTGAGCCCTTAGCACCTTGGCTACAAGCTTTCAAGGGGGCATGTACCATACATGATTCAAAGTACAATTTATACAAGAAAAACAATGACATCATAGTGACACATTAATTGATTAAATACCAATTTAAACTATTTAAAGAAAAAATTTATAAAAACTAATTCAAAGTAAACATGTCATGTCTTTAAATACTTATTTAAGTTACATATAGAAAACAATGTAAAAGAAACCTGTTGTAACAGTTGGAACGGGGAGGGGAGAGATTTTATGGGGGGCAAGAAAGGAAAGAAGAAAGGTGGTGCATAACTATAGTTACTTGAACATACTTTAGTACACTTCAATGATTGCATTTTAACAATTGTCATTACAGGGATCTCCTTAAAGGGATACACCATGTAGTCATTTAGATTAGTATACATGCTGTTCTTTAAGAAAACTTATTGGTAAGTACATTTAGTTTACATTGGAGAATTATTTATTCCTAAAATTAAATCAAACATTTACATTAAGATAAAAAGAGAATAGAGTAGAGGTCTAAATACTAATCCTGCCTGAAATGTGTTTTCACACCTCTGCTGCAGAATGGTGTGTCGCTGTGCGAAATCAACTTATGGGATGGATTAAGAAAATTACAGTGCCAGTGTTCATGTGCATGATGAAAATTTGGTTAAAAAATTCACAAAAATTGCCTCGTTATGAGCGTGCATTGTACAGTTTCTACGTGCGCTCATACCTTAATCAATTTTCCATATTCTCCCTCCTGATTTTCAACATTACCTTTTCCCTCACCTCCTCAAGAACAGTATACAGCTGTCATTTTTCACATCCTGCCCAAAATGTGATTTTGAACCTGTGGCACAGAACGGTGCATTCGCAGTGAGAACTTAACTTTTGGGACAGATTAACAAAATGACAATGACATTGTTCATGAGGTGGGGTCCCCAAAATGCCATGTTGAAAACTGGGTGGAAAAAATACTAAAAATGCCCTAGTCACATGCATCCATTGAATTGTGATGCCCATGGTGCCTTTCGGCACCTGTATCTCAAAAATGACTCTGGATACAGATTTAAGCACCCATGGAGGTTTCAAAGTCATGATTACAACTGCAGTGGATTTTTTTCCATAGTTGCTACAGTTACTGAGCTATTGCCAAATTAATGTTACAAGGGTTACTTTTCAAGACTATAGGGCTGCGGTATGTCTGTACTTACGTGTAAGTACAAACTTAAACTTAGGATAAATTACATCCTAGAGTGCTGAAGGAACTTGCAGATGTCCTGGCGAAACCCCTGGCAGAGCTTTTCACCATCTCTCTGAGGACAGGGTGGGTGCCCCAAGACTGGAAGGTGGCGCATGTAGTGCCTATCCACAAGGGGGGATCAAGGGAGGTGGCAGGGAACTACAGGCCTGTCAGCCTGACATCAGTGGTGGGCAAGGTGATGGAGGGCATTGTCAAGGAGAGGCTAGGGGGGGACCTGGATAAGCCAGGGTGCCTGGACGATAGACAGCATGGATTCATCCAGGGAAATCATGTCAGACAAACCTGGTGGAGTTCTATGACTGGGTGACAAGTGCCTTGGACCTGGGTAGACCAGTGGATGTCCTCTTTCTAGACTTCAGCAAGGCATTTGACTCTGTTCCTCAAGTGGGCCTGTTGGATAAACTAGAGAATGGGGTGGGAAACCAGATGATCCGATGGATAGGCAATTGGCTCCAGGACCCGGACCCAGAGGGTCGTAGTTGGTGGGATAGTCTCTTCCCAAGGAGGGTCATTAGTGGGGTCCCACAGGGATCAGTCCTTGGGCCCCTTCTGTTCAACGCCTAACGATCTGACATAAGGACAGGAATCAGGAGTGAGATGAGTCTCTTTGCAGATGACTCGAAACTGGGGGCGGTGGTGGATGGGGAGGAGGGGAGGGTGGCCCTGCAGGGGGACCTGGAGGCTCTGGAAAGATGGTCTAGAAAGTGGAAGCTGAGGTTCAATGCAGGGAAATGCAAGGTACTCCACCTGGGGGCCAGAAACCCAGGCCAAGTGTACACCCTGGGGGGGAATACTACAAGTCTCAATGGCTGAGAGGGACCTGGGGGTGGTGGTGGATGTCAAGATGAACAACTCTGAGACTTGTAGGAGGGCAGCAGCCAAGGCAAACAGGATGCTGGGATGCATTGCTAGGGGGATCACCTCCAGAAGGAGGGAAGTGATACTCCCTCTGTATAACTGCTTGGTGAGGCAGCACCTGGAGTACTGCGTGCAGTTTTGGAGCCACTTAAGAGGGACATTAACCTCCTGGAGAGGGTCCAGAGGAGGGCAAACAAAATGATTTGGGGCTTGGGGACAGGACCTATGAGGAGAGGCTCGAAGAGCTAAATATGTACACTTTGGAAGAGAGAAGGGACCGGGGGACATGATAGAGGTCTTCAGGTACATGAAGAGGGTAAATAGGGAGGAACAGTGAGGGTGCTTGAAGGAAGAAGGAGGGGCCACTAGAGGGCATGGGTGGAAGCTAGAGGGAAGATTCAGGGAGAAAGGAGGAGGTGCTACTTCACTGAGAGGGTGGTAGAGCCATGGAATGCACTACCTAGGGGGCTGGTGGAGGCAGAGACAGTGGAGGGGTTCAAGAGGGGGTGGGACAGGTACAGGGGAAGGGTTCAGGAAGCAAAATCCAATGCAGCAAGAATATCCAGAACTGGGAAGGGAGAAGCCAGAGAAGGCGAGGGGGACAGCAAGGTCAGCACCCAGGGTGGGGGCTGACCAAACGAGCAGACACGAAAGACCATTAGGCCTATTCTGCTGGCATTTTAGTATGTTAGTATGTAAGTGGGAGCGCAGGGCCCAGAGGGCCCACACTCCCACTTATGCTTATCATTATGCAACAATGGGTAGCGTGAGGGGAGCACAGGGCCTGGAGGGCCTGTGCTCCCAAACCACATACCAGTTACATTACACTTTCTCCAAAAGAAGGGAAATTCATTGCAAAAAACTACATTGATGCATCAGTTAGGGTTTTTATGAAAGTGCAAAAAGCTGGGAAATTTGATGTTAGGGTTACCAACCCTACCACCTCACCGCCCACCCTCCACCTACCAACAGGCATCAGGGTGTGCCTTGGAGCCATTGGGACTAACTCTCACCCCATTCTCCTACTGTATAATGAACCATCTCATTTTGTTTACACATGGAATGGGGAAAGAGTTAGGGCTGATGACTCCAAGGCACACCCTGACGCCTGTTGGTATTTGGAGGGTGGGGTGGTAGGGTTGGTAACCCTAACATCCAATTTCCCAGCTTTTTTACACTTTAATAAAAACCCTAACTGATGCAATAATGTAGTTTTTGTAATGATATATATATATATACACACACACACACACATTGCAAAAAAAAACCTTCATTAATGCATCAGTTAGAAGTTAAAGACAAAGTGAAATGACTACATTAGGGTTAAGCCCCAATCTTCCCCACCACCACTCTATCCTCCACAGACCGACAGATGTCGGGTGTGCCAATGGTCATGAGGCCCAAGTCTCACTCCATTCCATGAGTAAACAGGTTGACATGCTACAGTAAAGAAGAATGGTGTGAGAGTTAGGGCTCATGACCCATGGCACACCCCAGTGTCTGTCGGTCTGTGGAGGATGGGATGGGTGGTGGGGGAGGTTAGGGCTCAACCCTAACATCTCATTTCCCACTTTTGTCACTTTAACCCTAACTGATGAATTAACAAAGTTTTTGCAATATATATATATATCTATATATATATATAGATATATATATACCATATTTCACCATTTTGAAGCCACTGCTTCAATTGAAATCTTTAATTTGGACACGAGACCTTAATTTGAGGGCGGATACTATTCAAGGGTGCTTATATTGTTAAGTTTAAGATAATATTTACTTAGTGGGCTTCTATTACTGTCTTTTTGTACCACATCTGTCAGAAACAATAATGAAAGTAAGTTGTGCCATTAGGTCCATTGCAGTTGTCAGGAGCAGATGCTGTTAGTGCTGTAAAATGGCAAAACGTAAGTGTTACGACTTGGATTTCAAGCTCTCTGTTGTTAACAGGGATGAGCGGAAGGGTAATCGCCTTGTAGCAGAGGCACTGAAACTGGATGAAAAACAGATCTGCAAGTGGCAGAAAAATAAGGAAAGGCTGTAGGGTATGATCTCTGAGGTTGGCAGTTCAGAATCGAACTGCAAATGCTGACGGCTTCTCAGTGCTGGCCGCAAGCCTTCTTTTCCAACTGAAGAAGCAAATCTTGCTACTTGGATCTCACTGCAGAGAAAGCAGTACCTACAAGTAACTCGCAAAGCTATTGCTTAAAAAACCTCTGCATTAATCCACAACCCTGAGTTTAAGGTGCGAAGGGGATGGGTTGACCGTTTCCTAGTATGTTGGGGTTTCACTATAACACAGCGCACTACAGTGGATCAGAGACTCCCAAAGGACTACCTGCCTAAGGTAACTGAAATTGTTTACTTTTGCGCAAAGCAAATATTGAACTGCAACTTCCAATTGCAGTTGATCGGTGATATGGATGAGACCGCAGTGTGGACTGACATGCCCTGTGAGAAAACTGTGGATGCAATTGGCACTAAATCAGTGCCGTTAATGACAACCAGTCACAAAAACAGTGCATTACTGTGTGTTTGGCAGCAATGGCAGATGGCAGAAAGTCCCCTCCTTTTGTTGTATTAAAAGGCAAATGTATGCCAAAGGAGGTGATTGGTGTTCAGGGAGTCATTGTTACACTTTCTGACAATGACAGGATGAACGAGGCACTGGCTTTGAAATGGGTTGATAGCGTTTGGGGGGGGCATTGCTTTTAGCTAGCGCATGCTAGTCTGGGACACGTTTAGGTGCCACATTTCACCTGATGTAAAACAACTGCTTAAAAAGAAGAACTCCATAATGGCAGCAATCCCCGGTGGGTGTACTAAACTTCTACAACCTGCAGACATGTCGTGGAACTCTCCCTTTAAAGTTCGGTACCATGAGTGCTACGATTAGTGGCTCGCGACCGAGAAGAGGGAAATGACAGTAAGAGGTAACCTCAGAGCCCAATCCAGGGCTAAAATGCTGGAGTGGGCCAAAGAAGCTTGAGGTACTGTGACAAAGGACAATGTTATTAAGTCCTTTGAGGTTTATGGAATCACATCTACTGATCTAGATATGATCCACTGCACCAGGCAAGATGGTATGGCATTTGATGCTCGAGAAGATATTGCCAGAAGTTGTCAACACTGCACAGTAAGGGTTAAACCTATGTAATGTACTACGCCCAAAACATAGATGGCACTAACCAGATGTTTTTTTATTTTTAGGTCCTGGTTGTAGCATGGCCTCCTGAGAATCAGATTTCTGCGATGAAGACATTGCAAGCTGCTCAGAGATAGAAGCTGACGCTGAGGCAGACACTGATTCTGACAGTGATGACAAACTGGATTGAAGCCCGCAGTACTGCCTTAACCCACCAATTTTACTTGCAAAATAAAATAAAAAAAAATTGTGTCTTGAGAGAGCTGTCTAATTCTGTTTTCTTGCTTGTTTTTGCATTTATAGCAGGGCACAGTTGTACAGACGCGTTGCTACCACGTGGTTACAGCGCATCTAAGGATGCTGAGACCACATGGTAGCAACCCAATTCAGTATCACTACTATGGGGAATGGACAAGGAGGGATTAAGTGATTATCATGTCATTGTACATATAGTGAATTTACACTTTTGGAAGGATACAACCTTAGGCTACTAATCGGGAGCGGCTTGTATTACTACAATTAAAAATCGCATGCAGCTACTATTTGAGGGTGGATACTATACGGGGGCGGCTTCAAAGTATTAAAGATACTTTCCAGGGCCCCCATATTGAGAGCAATTGTGTGGCGCAGGACTGAGATGCACGGCGCTAACACTGAAATGTGCGAAAGAGACATATTCAGCCAACAGCAGTGTGCCTCACAAACGGGACTGTGTTGCAGTGCAGAAAGAGGCTGAACCGTGCAGTGAATGGGGGCACGTACATGAATACATCGCTCAGCCACATATTATACCAGATTGTGCTAGCATGCTAATGCGGAAGATGGGGGCACAGTCGCGCAAAGACAGGACTACAAAAGGCAGACCTAAAACAGCAATCCACCCAGTGCCACACAGGAATTGCACTGTGAGAGAGGGAGACAGGGAAACACAAGCAGAGAAAGCAACACAGTGTGACAGACAAACACAGCAAACAAAGCCGCAGGCAGTAGAGTAATGGCTGTCCTAGTATTTGGCATGGCTGCGGTAATGGCTGATGTGAGGAGACTGCGGGAACAACAAGATGGCCACCAGAGGGCCCATAGGCTGTATGCCCAGCATAGATGGTACTGGCCATGCATAACATTCGAACAGCTGTTGGACACAGAGATCCTGGGCCAGTACAGACTAGGCAGGGCACTGCTAAGACAGCCCTGTGAGCTGGTCGATGAACTGCAGGCACCCACACACAGAAGCATGCCATGGCGGTGTAGACAAAGATCACAGCAGCCATGTGACTGTTCACCACAGGCACCTTCCAGACACCAGTGGGGGATGCCATCGGCATAACAGTCAGCCACATTAAGGCTCCTCATGCAGTTCCTCAATCCTCTGCTACACCACACTGGTGAGTACATAAGATTCCCCCAGTATGGCAGCAGAGCAGAAAGAAGCAAAGCAGGACTTCTACAGGGTTGCACACCTACCCGGTGTACTTGGCGCAATAGACTGCACCCATGTGGCCCTATGAACACCACCTGGCATTGACAGAGAGCAATACCAAAACCGCCAAGGCTGCCATTTAATCAGCAGCCAAGTGACATGCAATGCCACAGGGCACATCACGTATGTGTATGCCAACTACCCTGGGTGTGTACATGACACCTACATCTGGCACCGGTCAGACCTGTGCCACCGCTCTGAGACAAGGGAGTTGACCGGTGGCCATCTTGTGAGTAAGTGCAGCACAACAACGACAACACTATGCACCATGGAACACAGGTTGCGCAGGCATGGAGACTGTACAGAGTGCAGAGAAGGTAGCTGGGGCAGCAGGGCATGCACATAATCCAACTGAGGTGTGGTGAATGGATACTAGTGCATCAGACAGTGGGGAGGCATCACACATGCAGCCAACAATGTAGCAACAGGTGAAGGGGTACAGTGAGCATGGTGGCACACCATACAGCCATGCGGCACGCAATGGAGGGTGGTATGGGTGATGCAAAAGTTGGTGCAGCACACATGGACTGCACATTGTGGAACTAATGGTGGGGGGGCAGTACATGTGCAAACAATGGGAATGTGCAGATAATGGGACTAGGGAGCCAAAGCTGGCAGTGGTTACTGGCTGTGTCCCCAAAAGGTGCAGACAAGTGCAGAACAGGTAGACAGGTGTCATGGGAGGGCTGGACTGTGCACGATAGGTCAACATGGCACTGAGTAACAACACATCTCCCATCCATCCACAGGTGACAGTGCATACCCCCTGAGACCATGGCTGATAACACCCATCCTGTGACCCACGATCAATGCTGAGGAACATTACAATGGTGCACATAACAGGACAAGGAACATCATAGAGTGAGTGTTCAGCATCCTAAAGATGTGATTCAGATGCCTGAGCCTTCCTGGTGGTGCCCTACAGTACAGCTCACAGAAGATCTGTGGCATATTCCTGGCCTGTTGCATGCTCCACAACATGGCCCTTGACTGTGGAATAGTGCTACAGGACCAGGACGGTGACATAGAGGAGGAAGTGGAGCCTGCAGGTGTGGAAGTGTAGGAACGGCAGGACTGTGGCAGTGTCTGGATGACTATAGAGGGGCAGTGGTACAAGGACACCATCATCAGGAAACACTTCAGTTCCAGGTGGTGAGTATGACTGTCGGATGTGTGACATTAGCCAGGTAAGCATGTGGCATGAATGCTGCATACAGTCAACAGACATGCATACATGACAGATTGGCCCATTTGTTCCTACTGTGGCACACAAAGCATTGGAAGAATGGCTAGCACACTGGACATGACAGGCATATGCGACACACTGATTGGCATGAGTAGGGCACTCTTGGTTGCATGAGTCAGTACAGCTGGAATGGCATACACATTCGGCAGTGTGCCCAAATGCACCCACCATCCCCAAGACAGGCCAACAGCACCATGCACCGCAGTAAGCAGCCACATGGCTGTCATATCTGGTGACACAGTAGCAAGTTGGGGGCAGTAGTGACTGGCACAGGCGGTGGGGGTGCAGGTGCACTCCAGCCGTGGACAGGCCATGGCATGGATGCACTGTCGTGTGGACTGGTACCTCATGTCCACTTAGTGTGCCAGCCATGCACATGTACAGAGCCACCCTGAGACTGGACAAGTCCTAGGGCTGTGCCACATGCTGTGGACACAGGGGACATCTGCAACCATGGTGATGCATGTGCACCCATGCCACCACATGGGCAGCCCAGCCCATGTGCTATGACCTGTGCCCTTGTGGCAGAATCACCGCAGGAGTGCTGGTGGTCACAGGTAGTCACCAGAAACTTAATACCACCATCAGGTGTTGTACTGTGGAATGGCAGGGTAAGTGGGGAGGGTGTGGTATTAGCAAAACCCGGTGGTGGGCACACGGGGGTGCAGAATGTACCATCGAAGGCATACGCAGGAGTGTGTTGCTCACTATGCACAGGCCCTGCCACTGCATGCTGCCATATTGCCATAGCAATATTCCACAAAGTCTCTGTATTAATAGCGATTGCACCCATGTGCTCTGCGTGCCTCACAGAGCAATGCTCCTTGTGGTGGTGCAAGGTTGTCTGCAGTGCCACCAGTTCCTAATGCAGGTACACCTGTGCATCCACAGCTGACCTAAGCAAGATGTTATGGGCAGCAAGCACCGGGTCCTGGGGGAGTTGTCCCTGGATCTGCTCCACTGGGCAAACATGGGGCGAGCTAGGTGTCTTGTGCCTGGTGGGCAGTGAAACTGGGGCAGGGCTGACTGGCTGCATGTCGGGCTGCCCAGAAGTGGTGTTGGAATCATACAAGGGCTGCGACTGCTGCTGAACATGCTGCTCAGCAGTTGCAGTCAGTTGGATGTCAGCAGGGCACTACTGCATGGCCATTGCTGGGCACACTGGCATGTCCTGCACCTGCATAATTGTCCACCACACATGGTGCACAGTGTCCTGCATAGGGATGTGTGTGTGCTGTGTGGCATGGGACATAGAAGTACCCATGGTGCCAAGAGACACATGTGGCACTGTATCCTGGATAACAGAGCCAATAAAGAAGTCCACATCCATGATATCACTGGCAAGCACCTCACCAGGGTCATTGTCATCCAGGACCTCCCATTCCAGCATCAGCATGCCCGTCAGCGATGGGGTGGCATCATCATCTTCAAAGGCAGAAGCGCCATCCACACCATCATCATCAGCACATCCATCAGAGTCGTGATCTTCATCATCATCATCATAAGCATCCTCAGAGTCAGCAGCATCAGCAACTGCATTACCGGCACCTCCACCACCAGTCGCACTTCCCACTGGCAGAGTTGCAGTGGCAGAGGTGTGTGCAGCATTGGAGGTCTCTGTCTGCACCTGTGATACAGTGGTACATGACAGGGTGTGTGTCGCATTGCTGTGGACTGTTGAGGGCGCATATGTAACGTCGTGGTGACTTGATGAAATGCCACTTGTCCCTGGCCTCTTCACAGTGGTGGAAAGAGAAATAATAGCAGTGTGAGAAAATCCACACCTTGGTCATTGGCATGCAGACAGACAATGCTGGACATGTGATGTCACTGTCTGTGCAGGACTGGAGGCCCCTCTGTGTCTTTTGTGCACCGTATGGTGTTAGAGGTATGTTGTGGCCATGGGTGTGCATAATACACATGCAGAGGCTGTGTGTATGTGTGTTTGTGGGGTGTGCAGGGACACTAGACATGTGGATTGGCAACAGACTTCTAGGAAAACATAAACTGAACTTACAAGCTCAAATGGGCAGACTGGGTGGGCCATAGGCCCTTATCTGCTGACACTGTCTATGTATCTATGTATCTATGTATCCCCACAATATAGGTGGTGTAACATGGATGTGATGGTCCCACAGTACAACATACTCACGTCTCCATGCTGGTGCAAGTCCAACCTCCCATCTGACACCTTAAACACCATGCAGGGACTCTGGTTGGAAGGTGGTGGCCATTAGTGCCTCATGCACCATTAGCTCAGGTGCACTCAATGCCCCCCCCGGTGGCCAGCCTGTCCCTACGTGCCTGTGCCAGACGCTCTTTGCTCCTGAGGCGGAGTTCACAGGTATGCTTCCTACATTCCTGGGGCATGTGGTTGTATGGACCCTAAGCATTCACTGCCCTTGCAACCTCCACTCAGGCCTGATCATAGTCCTGGTTTGTTCCCTCCTTCCTACAAAGCTAGGCCTCAGTCAGGGCCTTCAGCTCTTCGACTGTGAAATTTGGTCTGTGACAACAACCTGATGGCATTAGTGGTGCTGTAGCAATATAAAACACTGCATAAGTCATGACAGTGGTGCCCCTTGTGTAGAACAAATGCCTCTAGGAATACAGGCTGCTATAGTACACACATACATATGGAGGAAAAGGGCTACCTTACAGGGTGCAGTTCCTTGTGCACACCACTCTGCAGGGTGGTGCATGGCCCATCTTATGCTAATTCACAGGGGAATGGGTGGATCTGTCATCTGTAATGAGATTCTAATTCCATGTTCATGCAGGGGCACAGTAATCAGCCCATTTGCACATGCATGCTGAATATAGTGTTCTATCGCACGGCGCATACGGTTCATGATCGCGTGCATGCAGTTGTGCTGTGGCTCCCATTCTGCTGGTACACCAAGCACAGGCAATATCATGTCAGTCAATTGTGCAATGCTGTACAGGCGTTGCTGTGACATGTACGATGCTGTTCATGCACACTGCGCTACTACAGCAGCCCTACACAATATGGCCATCTGCGCATGCGCGTTTGCGTAGGTCATGACCCTGCACTGCCATCTGTGCATACATCACTGTGCATGCACACAGCCTGCCCCTGTATGCCCTACCATGCTACCACATGGCGCTAACCCATGTAGCCTGCACTAAACATGTAGTGGTGGACCGCGCAAAAGGCACAGAAGACAACCTACCCCGGGCCTAAACGTGCTGCAACACAGGTGGTTTCACAGAGAGCATGGCAAGGGCAGGGAGAGCAGTGGTGAGTGCCAGGAGGTACTAGAGGTGATCTGAAGTTCAGGTTGTAAACCTGGTGTACCTAGTAGTGCCACTGGAGGACCAGCTGCTTGGCACAGATGAATAAATTACTCACCCTAGTAATGTTGTTTCTTTTAATGGAGTCTTGCTATATTATAGACATTAGCAGTTTGTTCCAGCTCTAGAACTGCCCCGGAGTAAAATGGTTAAAACCATTCCAAAATAGAATTTTGGCACGAGAGCAGCTCTATCTGTGTCATTTCAAACTTGTACTGTCAGATCTTTACGAGCCAAACTCACTAAGGTCTGTGTGGAAGCTGTAACCTACACTAGCCAAATGGCTACCTAAATAATAACAACCATTGATGGTCCCAACACCCAAGACTCAAGTCAGGGGACCAGAAATACTAACACCATTCTAATAATATGAAAATGGAACATAAGAATAATAAAACACACACACGCATACACATACACACCCCCAAAGTCCCAAAGGGGACAAAATGCTAACAGGACACAAGTAGTGCCCACACTAAGTTGCCCGCACCCCACCAAGTAGAGGTTCTGAAAGGGGCAGGTTGGGGGGGAGGTCTATAATATAGCAAGACTCCATTAGAAGAAACAACATTACTAAGGTGAGTAATTTTTCTTCAAACAACACAAAGTCTTGCTATATTATAGACATTAGCAGAATACACAGCAGTACCTCCATGGAGGAGGGCAGAACCTACTTAGGAATAGGCTCTGAAGAACAGCTGTGCCAAACCGAGCATCTCTCTGGCCTGGACATCCAGGAAGTAATGCTTGAAAAGTGTGTACCGTTTTCCAAGTAGCAGCCTGGCAAATCTCTAATAAAGGGATATCTCTGGCAGCAGCTAGAGACGCAGCTGTACCCCTGGTAGAATGAGCCCTCAAACCGGGGGGCTCTGCCCACTTTCTGATAACAAAATTGGATATAAGAGACAATCCACCTGGCTATTGATCTCTTAGTGGCAGGTTTGCCTTTCCCAACTTCACCATAGGTAAGGAAAAGTTGGAGGGATTCGAACCTGTGACCTTTGGTACACTCTATATAATAACTAAGAGCTCTCTTAACATCCAGGCTGTGCAACCTCCTCTCACCTGAAGAGGAGTGATCAGTGAAAAATACTGGAAGGAGATAGATTGATTAAGATGGAAATCTGAAACCACCTTAGGCAAAAACTTCCTATTAGTCCTAAGGACTACCTTATCCCTGTGGAAAGAAATAAAGTCAGTCTCCACTGACAAGGCTTACAATTCACTTATCGTCTGGCAAGTGATAGCCACTAGAAAAACAGTTTTACAAGTTAGGTACTTAAGCTCTGCAGAAGACAGAGGTTCAAAAGGGGTTGCATTAACTGGGCAATGCAAACATTAAGGTCCCAAGCAGGGGCGGTTCCCGAAAGGAGGATTAGTATGGAGTAATCCCTTAAAAACTTGGAAAACACAGGATGAGAGGAAAGAGGGATGACTTTCCTGCTGACACAAAAGCAGACACAGCTGCCAAATGAACTCTCAGGGTAGCTGGTCTGAGACCCAAGGAATTAAGATGTACCATGTAATCTAACAAATGGTCAATTCAGCAGATTCTGGGAAATATTTTTCCCAGCACATCAAATGGAAAACCTTTTCCATTTAGAACTATAAGTAGCCCTAGTGGAAGGCTTTCTGGAAGCCTTTAGGATCTCAAGAACACCCAGAGAGGTGTAAATCAGCAAACTCTAACTCCTCAAGAGCCAGGCCTTGAGGTTGAGGGATTTGAGGTCCGGATACCAAACCCTTCCCTGGGCACAAGTCAACAGATTGTGATTCCTGGGGAGGCACAGGGGAAGATGGACTGTCAGAGACAGAAGGAGTGGGTACCAGGGCTGCCTGGCCCAATCCGGGGCAATCAGAATCACTCTGCAAGGCTGAGATCTGATTTTGACTAGTACTTTGAATAGGAGAGGAAAGGGGAAGCATAGAGGAACTTCCCCTCCCAATCCAGAAGAAGGGCATCCAGGGGAACTGAGCCCAGCACTGGAGGCCTGCAACAGAACAGAGGAAGTTTATGATTGTCTGGGGCTGCAAAAAGATCTATCTGAGGGATGCCCTACCTGGCAAAAACTATCCCCAGCACTTGAGGATCCAGGGACCATTCGTGATGGCCCTGGGAAATCCTGATGAGGGCATCCGCTAGGACATTGTCCTTCCCTGGAAGATGAACTGCTATGAGGGAAGTGTTCAGGGGAATAGGCCAGAGACCACAACTTCATTGCCTCGGTGCACAAGGCCGAAGACCGAGTGCCCCCCTGTTTGTTGATGTACCACATTGTTGTGGTGTTGTCTGTTCTGACTTGTATCACCTTGTCGTGGACAGATGCAGAAAAAGCTTGAAAAGCTAAAAAGACAGCTCTGAGTTTCAGCAAATTGATGTGGAGCAGAGATTCCTGGGGGGCCAAACTCCCTGAGTGGAAAGGTCGCCCATGTGGGCTCCCCAACCCAGAAGGGAAGCATCTGTAGTGACAGTCAAGTCATGAGAAGGGGAAATGAAGGGGACCCCCGCTCTTAAATTGCTCTTATCCTGCCACCACTGGAGAGCTAGGATCAAGGTTCGAGTCACTGGGACCAACTTGGAAAGGGGGGTCTCTTCTCTGAGACCAAAAGGTTCTCAAGTGAAACTGAATGTCTCTCATCTGAAATCTGGCTCCCTGCACAACAGCTGTGGATGCAGCCATGTGCCCCAGGAGCTGCAGAAAGTGTCTTGCTGGTCAAGAGACCTGCAGAGTGAAGGAAGAGGCCAGAGCCACTAAATTCCTTACCCTTTCTGGGGAAGAAAGGCTCTGGCTAGCTTTGTGTCAATTCTGCCCCTATAAAGGTGAGTACCTGGACTGGTTCCAGAACCAACTTTGGTAGGTTTAGCAGAAAACCCAGGGAGGTGAGAAGCTGCTGGGTGACCTGCAGGTGAGATTTTACCTGTTCTGGGACTGGCCTACAATGAGCCAGTTGTCTAGATAGGGAAAAACAGCAATCCTCTGCCTCCTTAAGTGGGCCACTGCCACTGCTAGACACTTTGTGAATACCCTTGGAGCAGAGGTAAGGCAAGAGCATTGCTCTGAACTGGTAATGACCTGAGGGCAGTTGAATCTGAAGTACTTTTGATGGGATCTTCTGATTAGGACATGGAAATAGGCATCCTTGAGGTCCAGGGAGGCTATCCAGTCCCCTGGCCTTAGGGAAGGTAAAATCATTGCCAGAGCTACCATTTTGAACTTTGGTTTCAAAAGATGCTTGTTCAGATATCTGAGATCTAAAATGGGCCGCCATTCTCCTGTCTTTTTTGGGGTAAGGAAGTATCTGGAATACAGACCCCTGCCCTGATGCAGGGGAGGAACCCTTTCTACTGCTCTGAGAGCTAACAGGGATGAGACCTCTGTTTCCAGAGCGAGGGTCTCTGAAGCACTTGCAGGTAGAAAAAGTCTGCTTCTCAACTTGGAAACTTTTGAAGCTGAGAACCAGACCCTGGCTTACTACTTCAGAACCCACTTGTCTGAGGTTAAAGAAGCCCAATTCTGACTGAAGTAAGCCAGCCTGCCCCACTGGTACAGGAGGGAATCGGCCCTGGGCACCCCATCAGGGTGCCTGTTTTGCAGGAGCTTTAGGCTGGTGGGTGGGAGCAGGTCTGCCCACCCTCGTCTGCCCTGCCTCTGAAGACCCCCTCTGAGCATAGGCAGAGGAGGCCTGAGTCTGGTAGAAAGGCCTGTGAAAGGCCTACCCCTACCCGAGGGGCATGCCTTTGAGGAGTGGCTTGCCGCTCCTTAGCCTGGGCACTCTTGTAAGTAGTCCTATATTCATCCATCTTCTTCATATAATTCTCTGTCTGCTCTCCAAACAGAGAATTTCCCACCCAGGAAAATCCATAGCCTTAGTCTGGGTATCCTGTGACAAACTAATACACCTGAGCCAGGCCAACCTACGAAAAGCTCAGATGTGGCCATGCCCTAGAGGAAACATCATTAATATCACAGCAGCATGAAACTGAACCTTAGAGGCTTCAATGCCATCAGCAGCCACCTGTTCTAGTTCACTAGCCAGCTGGCCATAGGCCTGTTTCTGGCCAATTGCATAACAGTATCCCATCTAGATTTCTGATACCTAGCTACATAAGCCATATAATTTGCTTGCCTGAGTCCCAGAGAGGCTGCCATATACTGTTTTTGCCATGGCATCAATTTTCTTGGAATCCTTGTCAGGAGGATGTGAAGCCAAGGGAGTATTAGCTATATCACAGGCAGCAGCCTGAACTACCCCAACATGACTGCATTGCTGAGAAAGGAATTCTGTATCAGGGCCTGGCAATGTATACCTTCTGTCCATATTTTATCTACAGGAGGCACAGAATTAGAGCTTTTAAAATTTTAATTGTTTGTTTCCTAAAAGACTTATGTAAAGGAATAGACAATCTCCTAGACTCTGGAATATCCATCATTTCTACAAAATCAGGCTCCTCTTGCTCATCCACAGCCTCTTCTAAAGGAAGCTGGAGCGTTTCAGCAACTTTTATAAAACATAAAAATGAGATGGGGACTCAGACAGCATAGGGAAGATTCTAAAGGTCTGTCTGGGAGATGTCCGGTTCAATGGGCACACCAGACCTTCCAGCCACATTCATACTGTTCATAATCCTCCTCCCCTCCTCTGGTTCATAAAATTCCTCAATATCATAATCCTGAACCACTGGGACCGGACGAACCGACCTTTTACTAGATAGTGGTGGTTCGGATGGACCCTGAGACAGTGACTGGACAATTTGTATGGCTTTTGCTATCTCTGCAGCAGTTGGAGAAGAATTTTGGACTCCAGACCTGCTGATTTTCTTGTTTTCTTTACTGGAATTGGTGCCTCAAAACCAGCTTTTCTTTTGCCGAAGTCTGGCCCTGGTCAGAGGAGCACTCCCTCTGATTGGTTGGCAGCGAGGCCGGGCCGCCATCCAGGGTCAGCGGACTTTGGCCTCTCGCTACCTGAGCCTGCCCAATCTTTTTCCAGGGTGGCTGCAGGAAATTCTTACATACCTGGCAGTCTGACTGGAGGTGGTCGAACCCCAGACAATAAACACATGTGGTGTGTGGGTCAGCCTTGGCAAAGACTTCCCCACAAACATCACAGTGTTGAAACCAAGTGGGCCCGGTTTTTCTTTTGGGTTTCTCAGACATAATGCCAGCCTAACCAAAAACTTGCCCTTTTAACGGCAGTGCCAGGCAAAACCCTTATCGGTCCTAACCGTGTCAGACAGGTATTGGAAAAAACGTAATAAATCGTTTTTAGAACTGATAAGAACCGGGAACCCACTCTAAAATAGTAACTTTTAGTTTTAAATGAGTTTAAACCCACTGATCGGTTCAAAACCGAACCGATAACCTAAGTTCCACACAGACAAAACCTTCATTTACTTACGAGTTACCACAGATAGAGCTTGAACCGAGCGGTTTTGCGGTTAAAATAAAACTATTCTCAGTTAAATCCAACCGAGAAAACACTTTTTAAACTGAGAAATGAACCGAGCAGAAGGAGAAATCTCCGGAGCGACTGTTCACTGAGGCGGAGTAAAGAATCTGACAGTTCAAGTTTGAAATGACACAGATAGAGCTGCTCTCGTGCCAAAATTCTATTTTGGAATGGTTTTAACCATTTCACTCTGGGGCAGTTCTAGAGCTGGAACAAACTGCTAATGTCTATAATATAGCAAGACTTCATGTTGTTTGAAGGCCTGGGCACTTCAAGGTTTGAGGTGTGGACCCAGGTGGCACATGGCCTATTTGTCAGACAGGAATTGACTGCAGTAGGGATCAGTGTCACCACAGGTTTGGTGATCTACACAGATGGGACCCTGAGCACCTGGCATGGTACCAGGGCATGGTCTGTTATGGCGCAGTGCCATGCCCAGGTATGTAATGATGCCTGCAATGCGTAACAGCATGAATAGGCATAGTGATATGTGTAGGGACAACATGCATACATGTCGCCTGTGTACTGTGGTGAGGGCATACATGCCCACGCTGGTGGGGGGATTGCATGGACAGTGGTGAGTGCAACAGACACATACATGCAGCCTTCCACAGGCACAACATGCAGGTGGCCTGGCATGGGCACACCCACAGGCATGACCATATGTGCATTGACTGTCATGGATGTACAGTACCGCATCATACAGGCTTTGCGGACATGTGCTGCAGCTTGTGTCCCAGTGACACTGTGATCCGGTAACTGTGCAGACAGATGTTCACTGTTGGGTGTGTGTCCCAGGTGCCGATGCAATACGCACTGCCACAGATGGATGCAGGAGTGCACACTGTGATGGGGTTACATATCTGTGTAGCACCCATTGCTTCTGCACAGTGGGCACGCATGCAGTGGCCGTTGTGGATCCCTTTGAATGATGGATCATGGCACCATACAATGCCTGACAACAGTATACAATTCCCAGCCAGGCCTACTGTACAGAGTGTGGTGCACAGGTCAGCACACTGGCTGGGCCACAACACATACATTCCTGGGGGGGGGTTGTGTGTGGCACATGTTACTAACCATACCCTTATGCTTTTTTCTCCCCTGCAGATGGGGCCACCAGTGGCCACAGAACCAGGTGGCAGGGGGTATGGCCCTGTGATGATCAAAGTGGTGTGGGAGGTGCCATCACCAGTGGGACACCTAAGTGTGCATGCATGTATTGTAATGCTGCACCTGACAGGATGCACACACACACACCAAGCCACCATTTACAGGGTACCACTACAGTGTGAGCATACACACATACACAGGGCTGGCATACCCATGGGTATATATGCCGTCTGCGAACACAGCATGGGGCCACTTGGCACTAACTTACACAAGCTGGCTGGACCTAGTGCCATGCCCTGTATAGTGTACATGTGGGCCAACACTGTGGCGTGCCATGCCCACACCTCACATGTGGGTGCTGCATGCTGCACATGGTGCCATGCCATCCATGACACACAGTGCAGGGAACGTGTGTGCACAGACCCTGTCACAGTGGTGTGTTCATGCTGCACTCCCACAGCACCACACCACCACTGCTGTGGTATACACACACACGGAGGTACCCTAACGTACCATCACAGATATGTCAGACATGACACCTGTGTCGCACAGTAAACATGCCATTGCGCCCGGTCATGTAGTGTGCATCCATAATGTGGACATAAGCCCATTAGGGGCATGTCAGTATTGCATGCAACATACCCATCACACACATGGGCTACACACACGGTACGACACACACACACCCCTACTGGGCACATCCCTCCCCCCCAGATGGTATCCCATTGCATCCACAGTGTCCTACTGGGGTACGCATGCTATGTGACCCAGTGGCTGCCTGTTGGGGTGTCCCCTGGACAATGGTCATCCCATCACATACACCCCCACACTGCACTGGCTGTATGCGTGCGTGATGTGGACACAGTGCCATACAGGTGTTTCTGGACCACTGTGATGGCCATGGTGGTGCTGCATGAGGATGCCATGGGTAGTCCCACTACACACCATTGTGACACGAGGGGCTGTCATTGTGTGCCTCTTCAGGCCACTTTGCCTGTGGATCACATACACTGTGCTGTCAGACACACTGGTGTAATGCATGTTCCAGTCCCCCTTCTGTGGAGGCCACTGCGGTCAAATGCACATGTGTTGTTCCTGGCTGTCCCCATGTGGTACACACTGCCAGCATGCCTGCTTGCAACAAGGATGTGGGTTCCACATACATGCAGCATGTGTTCATTCTACATTGCTGGTCCTTTCATTCTGTGGTTACGCATTGCATGACCACTGCTGGGTGTCCCTCACACATGGCTTCCCTCCATCTGCCATGCCTTCCACATGTACACGCACACTGTCTGGTCATCTGTGTCATGTCCCCATCCACCCAGGTTTCTACATGGCCTCATGATGGGTCAGGTACCATGCCTATCCCTAGGAGGCCACTGTTGCATGTTCTGTTCCACCACAGTGGGCCTTTGCCCGTGCCCCTTCATGCTGCATGTTCCCACCATGTGCTGTTTACTACCACTGTGCCCAGCTTGCACTGCCCATTGCATTGCTGACCTGCATGTTGTTTGCCATTTGTTTGGGCTGGGGCAGGCCTGTATGACATCACTGGGCATTGTACTGTACACGGTGTTCGATGACATCCATGTGTCGGCCTGTGTTGGCCATGGGTGGGGGCGGGGCTTGCAGTATGGGCCTAAGCAGCATGACATGTTGTGTTGCATGGGCAGTCAGACATGGGTTGCCGTGTCATGCACAGTGGCTAGGGTGTGGACACCATGGCTTGGTGGCTGTTATCCTCAGGTGTGTCATTGCTTTGCATGTTTCCTGTTGCTGCATCTGCATGTTGCACTGCATTGCTCTCACCATGGCCTGTGTGGCAGGCCCATGTATTCACATTGCATTGTTATCATCTGTGGGCAGTATTTGGGGTGCATGGGTTCCTCACACCCACGTGTGGCAGTATTCCATAGATGGTGTGCATGCACTGGTCATGTTGGTGTGCATGGCCATGCCCACTGTCCTGTGTACTGCACAGGCTATTGGGTTGTGTGCCATTGTGTTCATGTTGCATCATACTCACCTATCCTGTCTTGGCCTGCATGCCACACACATGACATGCAGGACAGGGCACATTTGGTACCAGTAGATTGCTGTGCCTGTACGTGTGCCACACAATCCCATGCAACGGTGTTCAGTGGGTGTCTGTGTCACTGTTATTATGTGTTGTGGCATGGTGGGGCCCATTGTGGCACTGCTGTGCTGTGTTGGGCAGCTGCTATGGGTGTGTGCCATGTACATGCTGTGCACCCCACAACCTTGCCGGTGCTTGGCGGTGCCATTCCTGGTGTCATGCTGTAGATGCCCTTTTGTGCCCCTTCAGTTACTTGGGGGGGGTGTTGTACCTTGGTGTTGTGCATCTCCTGTGCTGCTCTCCTGACTGTGTGTTTTGCTTTGCAGGCTTACAGCGGGCTTCACCAGCACCTTTGGGGAGGACTTCAGGCAGGCAGGCACTGTGGGGTGCCAGCAGGATGGCATATTGCACCACTGCTGTGGACTATTGCCATGTAGCTTGCGGCCTTCCTGAGAGTGGTGAGGGCTAATACTAGGGCAGTGCAGGCAGGTGCTGCAAACATTGTGCAAGCTGTAGATGTTCGGCAGGCAGAGGCATGCAACATGAGGGCATGGCAGGCAGACCAGTAGGCCTGCACTCAGTCATGCCATAGAAACATAGAAGGTGATGGTAGATAAGGACCGCAAGGCCCACCCAGTCTGCCCATAGGCATTGTGGCATACCGATGCCTTTTGGACTTACATAATTTATTTACTTTATTCACTGCCCATCTGACCCACCCCCCTTTGGCCCCTTCTTTCCTGTGTTCCCCAGCTGAACTGTTCTTTGTTCCCTGGTTCTTGATTTGTGGTGCTCTGGTTCCTGTTCTTTTAATATGTTCCTCTATTTTGCTGTTGCTGATGTTACAGTTTGTTTGTTGTACTTCTCCATATGTTGCACCATTTTTCATGTGTTCATTTCTAGTTTTACATAAAGACATTTGATACTACATTTACTGCTTGATGCCTGTTCATTCATTGCTGTGCTGTGCATGTACTGTGTCAGTATCACCTACACATTTCTGTACATGAGTGTTGGACCGAACATCATCCAGTCCCTGTGTGTACATTGTTCTTGTGTTGACACCAGCACCTCTGGCTGTCTGGGCTGCTGTGCATGCCCAGTCTGTGTCATCCCTTGGCCCCCACCCACATGAGTCATTTGGCTGTGGCTGTGCAAGCAGTGTTGCTGTCACACATTCCTGCATGGGATGCTCTGCCAATGCTTTGTGTGAGTGTCCTTTGTGCACACATCTGTGCCTGGCTCACCATATTCAGTCCTGGCCTGTTGCTCCATGCTGTTCTGTTTGCGTGATGGTATTACACTGCCATATTCAACTGCTTTTGCACAATTGTATTTCCATGTGCTTCTGCTGAATATTACATTGTTTTTCTATCGTGGATCTCATTGCGTGGAACACCCTTTTGCGCGGCGCATTTTTCAGGCTCTGAATATGTCCCCCCAGATGTATATCAAACCAAACTCATTTTAACATATAAAAAATATATTTCAGAAAATACAGTTCTAATATATTGAAAATATATGTTTGCTAACATACACTTATTGTAGAAATTACAGAGTAAAACTATGCTTGTATAATACTAATATTTTTCATTAGAGAGTCCATAAAAACATTAAAAAGTAAAACAAAATATTTTCTTTGATAGTATAACAAAACATATACATTTAGCATATCAATGTCAAGTATAAGACATACCTCATTGAATTCTGCAAATATCTAAAATACTACTGGAAAAATGCACATATATCCAAAATGTGATATATTCAGGCATATTCAGATATAGTCTACATATTAACAAAATACAGTATAGTTCTTTTCCACATGGGTATAATTTAAACTATGTTATGAATACATTTTTGTGTTTTCTGTATATTTAGCATCTTACAATGGAAACCAAAAATGAAAAGGTATAAGTAACTCAGAATACATATGTTGAAAAGCTTTAAAATATATGTTTACCTAAAATGCAAAATATGTAGAAACTGCAATAATGTATATGCACAAATAAGTAGTTTTTTTATTTTATTCAAAGACATAACATTGAAATAACAAAAACTTAAATTTTGAAATAGTATAGCAAAAAATATATTTCAAATATATACATATAAATGATGTTTTCCACATACATCTTGGGTCAATCATTCTGTGAATATCTAGAATATATATCGAAATATGTCTGAAAAGTGTGAATGTATCTGACATATATTTGAAACATATTTGGGGATACAAGGATATATTTCAGATATTAAAAAATATAGATCTTTTCCATATAGGTACAGTTGTAGCTGTGGACTGTTAATTTTTTTTATGCACTTTATGTTGCTTAAAAAAAATAAACAAAATTTTTCAATAAAAAAAGAAAGTTGAGCACTTTAATTCTGTTCAAAAAGAGTTTTAGATAGTACTTGCACAGTATTACTGGATGTATGTGTTTTTAAAGGGACACTGTCAAACAAGGATGTAAAGTAAGAGGAAGAAGAGACCACTATGGTTCTCAACGGAGGTGACTGAAAAGATAAAGGCTAAAGGGTAGCATTCAGAGTGTATAAGAAGATGCAGAGATAGGAATAAGGAGGTGTATCAGGGGAAACAGAAGGAAGCAGGAAAAGCAGTAAGGCATGCAATGACACAAAGTGAAGAGAGAATAACCCAACAGGTAATGAAAGGGGACAAGACATTTTTAGGTATGTAAATGAAAAGAGGATCAGGAGTGGGATTTTAAGGTTAAAAATGGAAGGGAGGGCCTGTGCAGAGGAGGACCAGGAAAAAGCAGGCATCCTGAACAAATACATTTGTTCAGTGTTCGCAAAGGAAGGAGAAGGGGAGGGGCCACAAAAAAGTAACAGAAGGTTTGGAGGAAGGGGGATGGACACTAGTCCTTTTTTGGAAGCAAAAATCCTGATGACACTTGCTAATCTTAAGGTGTACAAAGCAATGGGGCCAGATGAAATGCATCCAAGGGTATTGAAGGAGCTCAGAGAAATACTGACTACATGTCTGGCAATTCTGTTTAACAGCTCACTGGAAACAGGAGTGGTTCCAGTGAACTGGAGGAGGGCAGATGTAGTCCCACTACACAAACATGGTAGCATGGAGGACACTGGCAACTATAGGCCAGCTAGCCTGGTATTGGTGGTGGGAATGTTAATGAAATCACTGCAGAAGGAAAGGATTGTGGAATATCTTGAATCCAGTGGGTTACAAGTCCCGAGGCAGCATGGTTTCATAGGAGGGCGGTGATGTCAAGTGAATCTGATAGACTTATTTGACTGGGTGACAAAGGATTTAGATCAGGGTGGAGCAGTGGATGTTACCTACCTAGATTTCAGTAAGGCTTTCAACACCGTTCCACATAGGAGACCAGTAAGCAAGCTGGGTAGTTTAGCAGTGGATCCAAAGGTGGTAAATGAGATAATAATTGATTAGGGGATAGGCGACAGAGGGTGGTGGTAGATGGAGTTCACTCTGAGTAAGGGAAGATGATCAGTGGGATGCCTCAGGGATCAGTGCTGGGACTGGTCCTCTTTAATGTCTTCATAAGTGCCATTGCAAAGGAGCTGGAAGGTAAGGAGTGCCACTTTGTAGATGGCACCAAAGTCTGCAATGGAGTGGACACTCTGGGGGTGTGTGTGAAAAGGATGAGTAGGGACCTGCAAAAACTAGAGGAGTAGTCAGGAGTATGGCAGCTGGGTTTCAGTGCAAGAAAGTACAAAATGCACTTAGGACACAGAAACCCAGGGGTGGAGTGCAAAATGGGTGGAGTGGTATTGATGACCACCAAGCAGAAAAGAGACCTTGGGTAATCATACTGGATGACCTAAAGTTGGCCAGGCAGTGTGACAAGGCAGGGCACTAGGTCATGTCAGCGCCTGTATGGACAGCACTGTCAAAAACAGCACCATCCATACAGCGCTGACAATAAAAGTGGCAGGACACAATACCCCCAACAAAATCACTGCCAGTGGTAGTGACTGCAAGTGCGGTTCATGATCACTACTACTAGAAAATGTTATTTTTGTGGGGGGCTCCACCCCACACCCTCCCCCCATAATCAACTCCAAGTTGGAGTTGGATTATGGGGGAGGGGGAATAAAAGATCTAGGAAGCAAGGTTCAGCATCCATGACTAGAAGGAGGAACATTGGGTCAAGTTCTGCATGGCAAGGCTAGCAAATGAAGGCCGTGGTGATGAAGCACAAGAACTGGCGTATGCTGCATGATCAGGAGGATGAAGCAGTAGGAACCTCCAATCCAGAGAGGAAGCAAGTATGTGAAATAGGTAGAGATTGTGGTGAATCGGTAGACATAGGTCAGACATATTTCCAGCTTTCAAGGAGCGCAGACTGTAATGGTGAGTTAGTCATGAAGACCTCTAGGCCCTGTGAGGCAGTTATGAGCAAGTAATGTAAATAAGTGTACCTGTAAGTAGGTCAGCTGTAGTAGTAAGTAAAGCTGCATGATGCAGATGCAGTAGCTGGGAAGTAGTAGAGCAAGAATGTGTACCGTAAGCTAGGAGTACAAATGATACTAACAAGGGAACTGGAGAGCTTCGTGTGGATCCAGATGGTTGTGTAACGATGCTGACATCTACGTTTCAAAGCTAGAATGATACTATAACTAGAATTGACGTATGAAGAATATTCTGACGAGTCTTGAATAGTCAAGCTGAAGAGTCCTGGATGGTGGTAACTGAAGAGGCTGAGTCTAATGAAATAGCGATGTCACAGGGTCTGAGAAGCCTTAGAGCATGAATTAGGATAGTGAAGGTCTTCAGGATAAGCTCAACAAGTGTCCTGGTAAGAGTGAGCAATAGTAATGTCATGTGATTGAAACGGCAGGGCAAAGCATCCAAAGAGTAGACGAATGTCTAAATATCCAAATGCGAGTCCATAGTAAAGGAGCTGTTGGAGCTAGGCTGACACGGCAGCAGGTAGGCATATAGAACTATATGCGAATCTCCAGGCACTGAGCTAGAGGGCAGGTTTGGGTAGAAGTAGTCAAATCCTGGCCTGAAGGGTGAAAGCAGATTGTAGTATGTTTTCTAGACCCCAAAATAACGATATTATATGATTATTCAGCATCTTCACGAATGGCAGAAGGATTGAGATGAAGACTGATGAACAGATGAATCATAGTTAAGTCACATACGGCACCGAAATGTAATGCTTAAGCCAAGAGGAGGAAGGCATACTGTAGTAGAGTTAGGTTGGGAATCCAGGCAGAAATTGGAGGCAGTAGATTGGGATCAATGGCACATCTTGGTAGGAAGCATCCAAGGAACTATATGGAGGTGGGTCCGAATGAGGTGAGGAGGTGCGGCTGAACCATGTAGGCTAGCCGATGAGGTAGGAAGTAGTACAAGTGCGGTTGACCGCATGGAGGTCAGTAGGTAAATGAATATAAATACTGTAGTAGCTAAGCCCACGAAGGCTAGCATGCAGCTGAACTCCACGTAGGTCAGCTAGTAAGAGAAGTAAGGTAGCAACTAGACCCATGTAAGCTAGCATGCACAGCTGAACCCCATGTAAGTCAGCTGGTAGACAGTAGAGAGTGGTGGCTAGCCCTGCGTAAGCTAGCATGCACAGCTGTACACCTCATAGGTCAGCTGGAAAGGTAAGCAGAGTAGCAGCTAGCCCCATGTAAGCTAGCATGCGCAGCGGACCCCTCGAAGGTCAGCTGGCAAGGTAAGTAGAGCATCAGCTAGCCCCATGAAGGCTAGTGGGTGCAGCTGGACCCCATGAAGATCAGCTGGTAGGTAGATAAAGAGTGGCAACCCAACGAATAAGGTTAGCACATGCAGCTAGATCCCACGTAGATCAGCTGGTAAGAGAAGTGAAGAGGTAGTGAGACTCCGAAGGTGGGCTAGTAAGACCGAACCAGACATAGGTCAGTTGGGAAGTAACGCAATAAGTACAACTTGAAGTGAAGCAATGGGTCAAGCATCCAGGCAGTAGAGTAAAATCTTTATAATAAGCACAGTTGGACTTGGAAAGATGGAGGAACAGAAACAGAAGGAGAGTAGCATCCAAATCCATAGGCAGCCAGATCCTGGAGTGTAGTCGTCTGTGCCATAAGGAATCACCTGAGTAGCTGAGTAACAGGACTCATAAGGGGCAGAAGGCATAAGCCCATGCATAAGCCAGGAGAGATGAACATGCTGCAAATGAACAAAAGCAGGTATAACACGTGGATGCATATATCCAGGTACTGGTGGGACAGAAATGAGGGACCTTCACGATTAGATTCTTCCAGAACCGAGTGAATGTGACTGCCCATTGTCTGAATTGGGTTGTGGGATACAACTGCAGGAACTAGAGGCTGTACTGAACTATGGTGCCATCAAGCGATCTGGTGCAGAAAGTGCAGGGATAGATCAGACTGCAATTATGTAGGGAGAAACGCCGGAAAGATAAGCAAAAGTGCCTATCCGACTAACTGGGACCAGTTGGAGTCCTGTACAAATGGTAGTGCACAGAATACATATTTAGTAGCAGACTTACATGGTAAGGGGCAGCCCCAGGAAGTGCTGAAGTGCGACTGGAGAAGCGCTGGCAGCAGGATTGGATGAGGTTAGAAGGCAGGTGGCAGTTTGATGCTATGGGTCAGAAATGAAGGTAGGGCAGGGTACATAGGATGAATCCACGTAGAGCTGGCCAGACAGGTGTGTGTAGCAAAGGGAGGTCTATCGTTGAAGTGGCATGCAGGCATTTGAACAATGGTGTTAGGCTCCATATCCACCTGATATGGTAGAAGCAGCAGAACACGATGGACAGGTAGACGGGATATTGAGCTGACCTGTGAGGTTTCATGGTGAAAGCAGCATGTCGACTGGAAACGAAGAATTTGTTTGCATCCAATGGAAGGAGGCTGCCCAGGTAGCAAGGTTGGTAGCCAGAGGAGAAGGTATCCTGGAGAATGAAGACTGAAGTGGCTGCAGGGCAGCGGTTGCAAGGAAAGGAGGGAAAGCCAGGTAGCAAGAGTAGAAACAAACAGCAGCACCCAAACGGCAGCTGGAAAGTGTACAATAAGAGCAAAGCAACAGCCAGGCACAGGACCCTCCAAAAGAAAAAGAAATGGATAAACAAACAGGGCAACGAGCACAAAGGAGAGGGAGAATGGAGCAAATGAAAAACAAGCTAAAACAGGAGACGGAGGGGGGGCGGCGGCAAGGAGAGGAGGAAATGGAGAAGCAACCATGGCAGAGCAGCACGCAGCCAGCGCAACTCGCCTTATGAGTGCGACTCACTCTAAGCAAACCGGATGTAGCCTGTTAGCTTATATAGGATGCGGGGGAGGAGCTCTTCCCCCACATAACTTCAGGCGATAGCCTATCATTTATCGGATGAGCCCCCATTTTTTTATAACCCCCCCATCCACCCCCCCTTGTTTAATTAGCAGGACTGCTCCTCTCACCACAAACATCTAGGGACAAATAAGAGGGGTGTGAGTTTACATAAGTGAATACAGATTTGGAAAAACAGAGAAATGGCCACCATTAGGCTAGATGACCAGACTGTTACACTAGAACAGTCAGACCTAAGTGTGGCTTCATGGCACACATCTGGGGGGGCCAATTTCCATGGCCAGCAACCCAGGTCCCTGTCAGAAAATGTTTGCTCACAATTATGTTAGGTTTGCACTTCTGGACAGGGGCACCCAAGCAAATCCAGACAAGGGGAAGCAATAACAATATTGTCCAAATCAGGTTGGGATTCTAGAGTGTGGCTTTTATTCACGTAACAAAATAGGAATAATCGCAAAGTGAAGATGGATCCCCATAGGGCTACACATACTGGCATTGCAGAATTTCCAGAGTTCAGAAGTTCCTGAAATTCCATTAGCATAGGTAGATGAAACACAAAACAGTGAACACTCTGGTTCTGAAATGGAGATTGGCACACATGGCCAGAACTGGTACATTTCCCATCAACTAGGCACACACTAAGACACTTTCCCATATTTCATGAGGAATTTAGGTGGTACACACGACCACTAAGGAGCACATCCAGGCTCAAAATCTTCCAACACCAACTATACTAAGGTGAACTGAGAACAGAGAATCCAAAAACCCATGTCTGGGTAACTATTTCCATCAGGCACTGGCTAAATGCACTGACTGAAAATTTACTGGTGCCCAAATTGAACCCGGAGAGGCAAACTGGTTACTCCAGATGGGGGGTCTCCCACCTTTTGCTTGCAAGTTTATACTAGGTCATTCATCTGGTTAAAAACACCACACAGAAAACTTGTAGATGCTATCTTGAAATATTTTTTCACACTTAACATATTACATGACACACCTCAAAGGTGTCAGAAAATTAAAAGTTCTGTACTTCGACGGTCACATACTGAACTCCAACACAGGCAGACACTTTTAAACATAGGGGGTCAAATATTCAAACTGTGCCCAAAATGTGCGCAATAGCAGGAGCAAGCACCATGCCATTACGCGTTAAACAGATGCGACATTCAAACATGGAGCAAGTCAAATTGCGCAACCAGCCAACGTCTGAATATCACACAACCTGCGCCATAGCACAACCAGGAAGGGGAAGCCGAGCAGATATGATGCACCATAGCACAACAAGGCCAGCCCAGCTGAGCAGTCCAGAGGCGCCCTAGCGCTAGCAGAGAGCCTCCCAGCAGTAGAGCAATGGAACTGCACAACCAGGGAAGTAGGCAGGGGCCCACCACCCATGTTACAGATGGGCACAGGAACACACTGCAGAACAAACAATACACCCCCACACCCTAAGCACAGCATCACTGGTGGAGGGACGGAATATCCACCGGCCCATGGGGACAAGCCAACAAAGCAGAGCTGGGCCATGGTGCCCCAGCACACCCACTGGCAAGCTGAGACTGCCACACAAAGGGGGTGGACAACCCAAGTGCACAACAGCACCCCCCTCTGCACAGCACACCCTGCACTGGTACCCAAGACACCACCCATGAGCAGTGACTGTCACCGTCACTGCAGGAATCTATGCCCCGCTGCAATACAACCTTGTGTACCACAGAACCATACAAGCCAGACCCACCAGGAGCACCCAGCGGTGTGTGGCAGCACACGGCCAGACCGGCTGAAAGCCACTACCGCACCAGGGACACCTCCCCATGCACACACACACACATTCCCAGGACAATACCACCCCAGATGCCATGCACACCACTGTAACTGAGCACCCATAGCCAGCTGCAAATCAGAGACCACCACAGTATTCATGTCAAAATAGATTTATAGAAAATATATGAACAGGAACACACAACTATATACAGCTATATACAAGAAAGGGGTGGGGGTATGGGTACAAGGTAGGGGTGGGTAAGGGGCAGGGGTGAAGAACTGGGTGAAGGAAGGCAGGGTGTGAGGGATGGGTAAAGGGGGTAGGTGTGGGGCAGCTACTGCCTGCCAGGCTGCACATCAGCAGGCTGCCTCTGGTCCTGGGTCCTCCTCCAACGCCTCACTCCCCTCCGGTGCATCTCTCTCAGATGCCCAGGGACTCCAAGGACACTTCCAGCAGGCAGTGGACAGCCTGCTCGATCCTCTTCAGGACCCAGACACCTAGGACAAGGGAATAGAATCAATGGCTGTGACTGTCCACAACCCTGAAGCCCACCCAACATGCATGGCATACAGCCAAGTGCCCCGCCCCTGTGATGGACTGCACCCACCCACAGTGACCGTGCACAAGACAAGCCCAACCAGGCAGCAACAGCCATGTGTGCCACTGCACACACACCCCACCCATGACCAGCACAGCACAACCAAGGCTGAACAGTGATGTGGCTACGCGGTGGGAAGTTAGTGCCACAGCCATGTGCCCAGTGCATGCATGGACCACAAGTGACACACTCCAAGACATGCAATGCCACTGGACAGTGCTGGCTATCACACGTCGCGTGCATGACAGTGTTGTTCATGGATGTGGCCATGCCCTGCCCCCCCACAGCATGCAATAGCATCCATGATGTAATGACACTCACCCTCATCAAGCCGCTGCTGCTGCGCCTGCTGCTGCTGCTGTGGCCCAACCCCGCCACCACCTCGACCAGCCACCTCTGCAACCCCTCTCCGTGCCTCATCCTGGGCCCGCCTCTGCTCCTCCATGCCTGTGGGAAACAAAAGTTGAGAAACACATCAGTGAAATCCCAAAGCAGACAGCCCCCTGCCCCAATGAGTGTGCCTGCCCACACAGCCAGAACCATACATCACACACCTGCAAACACCGCCACAGCCAACCATAGACCAACCCTCCCCCATGTGCTGGTCACAATACACAGTGTTACCCATGCAGACAATACAGGTGCATAGACGGCTCACTCACCTGGCCTAGGCACCATGCCCCTCCTGGCACATGACCGTAGGCACGCCAGCAGTGCCCGCTCCCTCCTGCGCAGGTCACTGTACCGGTGCCTGCACTGATCCACTGTTCTCCACTGCCCAGTGGCCTGGTCAAGATCAGTGGCCACCTGCTGCCACACATGGGTGTGGACCAAATTCAGGGGTTCCTCCTCAAACAGTGGCCCATGGTGAGGCTCCACCACAGCCACCAGGTTGGCCACCTCCAAAGCACTCCACTGTGGAGCTGTCCTGCGTGGCATCCCTGCAGGTATATAGTAGGCAATATGGCACTCCGCAGCGTGGCAACCCCACGTGGAAATGTTGCGCAATCCAACGCCGTCAGTCCCTATCGCGCTGTTCATATAGCGCCGTTGGTCCCTATCACGCTGTTACCGAACAGCGCGATAGAGCCGCAGACATGCCATACATACAGCGCCAAGGGGGCAAAGGTCGGGCACAAGATCATGGGTCACTGGCACAAGGCCACGCACAGCGCCATCGGATGTCTACACGTCCAGCACGATCGGTCACCTACGTGCCATTGCCACAGTGGACTATTGCGCAGTTGTGCCACAGCACCATGTGGTGACCGGCACTGTAGCGCCACTGGCACAATGGTGGCCGAGTCCTGAATTGCCGATCGTGCACAGCACATCATCAGCGTGGCAGATGCCTGCGTAAGCTACCTGGGCATGCGCAGTGCGGTGTACTACGCAGTCACAGAACTGCGCCATTGGCTCAGCCGGCTCAACCGTATTGCGCAAAGCGCAACAGCGCGATATTCAGCCGTCATATGCAAATCATCCGATCAGCCATTCAAAGGCGCAGCGGCATGATTTGCATCTCATTAAAGTTGCTCCACTCCTAATTTGCATGCATTGCGCTATAAATGTGCGACATTGCTCTGCAGTGCCCATATTCGGTTACTGCAGCTGATAGGTGAGTTGCATGCTGTGTGATGTTCTGGACTATGGTCTTAGGGAATTGCTGTATACTGCACAGTCACAGGTGTCCACTTTCATCCCATACAGACTGTGACATGGCCGAGCGAGGAATGGGTGAGGAGGATATTGGTGGGCAGAAGAGGAGGCCCAACTTCACGAATGCAGAGACAGAGGCACTCTTCGAGGCCTACCTGGAGGAAGAGCCACTACTCAGTGGACAGCGGGGCACCCCTCAGACCCGTGCTGCTGCATGGGAGGGGGTGGCTCACGCCGTAAACCTGCACGGAAGCCACCAGCGCTCCGTGCAGGAATGTAAAAAGAAGATGGGGACCGAAAGGAGGAGGGTGAAGGAGAAGGTGGCAGCCCTCAGGGTGGCATGCGCTGCTACAGGTGGGGGCCAGCTGGAGGTGGTGCAGCTGACCCCGGCAGAGGACCGTCTTGCTGCATCCATGCAGCACAGTGCCATCGAGGGCGTTCCTAGAGGTGGCTTCCAGACAGGTGGTAGCCCATCACTGCATTGTATGACATGGTCGGGGGGGGAAGGCAGATCACATGCACTAACATGTTCTCACTTTCTGTTACAGATCCTGTGCATCTGCAGGGGACAGTGGTGGAGGGCCTGTCCACTGTGGACATCCAGCCGGAGTAGGAGGAAGGTCCATCCACCTCCGCTGGTAGCTGGCGTGCTTTGCACCAGTGTGCACGCCTGGCTGCCATCTCTTATGTCAGTGAGACAGGTGTGGTGGGTGCCCTTCCTGTGTCTCAGCAGTCTGGCATGCAAGCATGCCAGCATGCTGTGGCTGTGGCATGTACCTGCACCATTGATGATGCAATGACCACTATGGGCATTGACACGTGCTTGTCACATAATGGACACACAGTAGGACAGCTCGTGCCCATGGACCTAGCTGGTTCCAACATGTGTGCCAACACGTCATCAGAGTCCCAGGCTGTGCCTGGCAGCACCGGTGGGGCAGCACCGGTGGCTGTACAGGTCACTGGCACTGTTGCGGCCACAGCAGTGGAACGACTGGTCCCTTGGGCACAGCAGGTGGAGGGGCAGCAGCAGCAGTCATCCACCAGGTCTGGGGGTACAGGGTTCAGTGCTGGTGTATGTACACCACCTGTTGACTTGCCCATACCTGGTCCCGGTAAGCAGTGCCCACCCTCAAGGGGTAATGAACATCAGGCCCTTCCATACCCTGAGGGACAGGTTGCCGATGTGGCAGACGACCCGTTTGACGAGCACACCCGCCTGCTGAGGGCATCAGTACAGCAGCAGATGTGGGTTACAACGTCTGTGGAGGCACTATGTGTGGTTGTGGAGCTGCACAGCAGGGACAACAAGAGGATCCTTGCAGGGATTGACCATTTGCGGATGGATGTGACTGCCGCCATTGACAGACAGACTCAGGCATTGGTCATTGTCGTGGCCGCATTGGGCACACAGTCAGGTGCCCCTGTGCCATGCATGCTGCACAGTACGCTATCCACTCCCCATTCCCAGTGTTGTGTGACTCCCAGCCTGTCGACGCCATGTTCAGCTGTGGGCATCCCGAGCACCCCTGGTGCAGGTATGTTCGGTATGCTGCAGAACGCTGTGCAGACAAGGTTGCGCTCATGCAGTGGGACCCCTAGTGGTCCATCGGTGCCACCCCAAGTGGCCCATGCTCAGCCTGCCAGTGCTGCTGGGTCTCGGCCGGGCCACCCATGCATCCGAGGTGGCCATGACACAGTGCCACATGACTGACCTGTCTCCCAGTGCGGGCCCTGTCTGGTGCTGCCCTGTGTGCAATGTGTGTTATGGTGGGCAGTGCACCAGTGGGTGCCCTGGCCAACACGCCGACACACGAACCACCTGCACACCCTCCCAACTGCTGTCCACAGGTGCGTGTGCATGATGATGCCTGCATTGCACTGTACACCAAGGTGCAAGGGTGCCCAGCATCTGACACACGTTCATGGACAGTACAGGTGGTGGAGGTGGCCTGTGGATGTGTGTGTTTCACATGTCTGTTCCTGCTCTGCTGTGGACCTGCCCCTGTGCACTTTGTGCCTCATGTGTGTGTGTGTTTCTGTCCATGTGGCGTGTGACTGTTCACCCCTCTCTGGTTGTGTGTTTGTGCTCCGGTACCCTTCCACTCCCCTCGCCATCATGCACCCCTGGTGTATTATCCTGTGTGTATGTGGATTGCGCCCTGGACAGTGTTGGTTGCACATGGCCCCATGACTTACCTGTGTTGTGCAAAGTGCTCCTCTGTGATGGTGTCCTGGTGCAGCTGGGCCAGCCGGATCAGTCGGGGTAACGCTGTCCAAGGGGGGGGCTGCTCATCCCCATCATCACCGGCGTCACCAGCATCCCCTTCGCTGTCCCCCTCCTTGACCTGTACGGCTATCCCACAGTCTTTGGCCATGTTGTGCAGGATACAACAGGCCAGGAATATCCCACAGGCCTTTGAGGGGCTGTACTGTAGGGCACCGCCGGAGGTGTCTAGGCATCAGAAGCGTGCCTTCAGCTTCCCAAACACCAGTTCAATGATGTTGTGTGTGGCGGCATGTGCCTCATTGAAGCGTTGCTGCGATGGGGTCATGGGGCGCTGGTAGGGTGTGAGCAGCCAGGGAAGGAGTGGGTATCCACTGTCACCTGTGTGGTGATAGTGGAGGTTAGTGTCATGTTCAGGCCCATATTGCCCCTAGCACTGTGTGCCACTACCATGGCACCAGTGGCTTAGCCACCCTTGCCCCCACTTTGCCAATCCTACATGCATACTCGCCCACTAGATGTCCTGTGGGGATGTCCCCACTCTTGAATCGATGGCACAGTGCAGACTGGTACCATATGAATGAATCATGTGCTCTGCCAGGGTGCGTGGCACAGACATTGATGATGCGCCCACTGGCATCACACACCACCTGGCAGTTGACACTGGAGAACCCCTTCCGATTGCGATATGAGGCCCCATCGGGGCCAGGTGGTGTGCGAATGGCCACATGGGTGCAGTCTATCGCTGCTAACATGCCAGGCATACATGCTACCCTGTGGAACTCCTGTATGTTTGCTGTACGCTCTGCCACGGTGCTGGGGAAATGGATGTACTCCGCAGCATGTGGCAGCAGTGTGCTGAGGAATTGGGTGAGGATGCATGAAGTGGCCAACTGTGTTATGCCTGTGGTGTCCCCTGTTGGTCTCTGGAAGGTACCCATGGCGAGCAAGCACATGCAGGCTGTTACCTTTGTCTTCACTGACAAAGCGTGACTCCGTCGTGAGGGTGCCTGCATCACATCACTGCACAGCTCACAGAGCCACCTCAGTATTGCCCTGTTCAGGTGGTACCGGCCCACAATCTCTACATCTGAATACAGCTCAAAGCTGATGTGGGCAAGGTACTGCCTGTTTTGGGGTGTACCGCCGACGGGCCCTTCCATGGCCACATCCCCCTGCAGCATGCCTTCTCACCCCCCTCATTACAGCTTCTATGTGGAAGCTGACACTGTCCATCTCCCTGGCTTGTGTCCCCCGGCTGTTGTTGATCTGTTCCCCCGCTGTCCTGACTGCTACCTCCACTGCACCGGGTACACCTACTGGCCTCTGCACTCTGTGGCCCCACACACCTTCAGCTGCCCCTATTCTGTCCTCACCACTCCCTGGCCAGCACTGGCTACTGCTGTGGCCTGCTCTGTCTGGCTGCCTCATGTGCATTCCCTGTCGCGTTCTTGCACCTCTTCCTTGAGCCTTTTTATTTTGGCTCATTTCCGTTGAGGCGCAACTTCCGCCTGATCCACTGTTGCGCATTGTGCAAGCCTTTGAATATCGCATTGCGCACTTTATGTATGGTTCCACCCCCTTCAGTTGTGCATACCTTCATTTGCATTGCGCTATTGCTCAGCATGTTTTCTGTGGCGCAACTGCATCCTGCTGAATATCGCACTATAGCGCAATTTCGGACTTGCGCTGGCGCAACCCTACTGCGCATGGCGCAACCCTTTTGAATATCTGGCCCAGAAAGTCTAGGTGACTGAGTCCCTTTTGACAGATAAATTCACCCCTACAAAGGCAGCTTCACCAGCTAGACTGGGTCGAGGGGATTGCCCCTGAACCCTGAAGATTGCCCCCATCCCTCCTGGGATGGGGCAAAGAAGAACCCACTTGGCAAGGTTTCCACCACTTCAAACACTGTCTTCTGTGTTCTTCTTCTAGGGTGAGAACAAACTGCCCAAAACAAAAGAGGGAGCTCTATAACAGCTGACTGAGGAGCTGCACATCAAGGTGCAGCGTCCTCCTGGAACTCACACTCACAGACTACTGAACATTCTACTGTAGCTGACAACTGCTTGCCAGAGTGTGGCTTATGCAGCTGTGAGTGTTCTAAGATTACATCATCATTCCAACTCAGCTGAGGCTGAAAACAGAGCATGACAAAGTGAAACCCATTTACCTGGCATTTCACTAGCTACCTCCCCTGCCTGCCACTGATTCTAACTGGGATTCTAGTAACCCCTTGGAACAAGGGGGTTACAAAGGAAAAACCCTGGAGTCCTAGTAGGTGATGATGGGTCAAGGGGCAGACCACCACGTCCACCGCTGGATCCTGCAGCCTGTCTCTGGATGCTTCCCCATGCAAGAGTCCTGGCCACCCATTTGATTCCAGAAAGGTTGCCAGTAAGGAGTGGCAGTCCCACCCTGGGGGGCTTAGAACCAGGGGGTTAGTGGTCTGGGATGAGCATGGGGGAGTGCTTGTCTATCTGGTAGGGAGGCTGGGGATTTCAGGTGGGCAGGAACAGGTCTGTCGGGAGTGCCAGCGGGGAGAGAGAGAGAGAGTGAGAGAGAGAGAGACAGTTGGAAAACAAAAAGGATTTCAAGTGCAATGTCCTATAAAATGTATACAGATCAGTATGAACTTGGAAAGGATTCATTGATGCAGTGGAACAAATGATAGGCCTTTCTGTAGAATTTTTATCTAGTCTTCTGTTAATTCTACTTCAGTTAAATTTATGATTGCCACCTGTTTTGGCGGGTTGACCGCCTCACCTGTGGTTGCATCTGTTGCCAATAACCTCTCCCTCTTTTTCTTCTGTCTCTTCTTCCTCTTCCTCCTCCTCATCCTCTTTCTATTATGGGCTGCTGGTATAGGGAGGGCTGCTAAAAATTGGAATTATTGTGATTCATTGTCTGTGTAATATTACCACCTCTCACTAAAAAAAATGATCTCTTGGGTGATTGGCTTCTCCTTCACTTTAAGGGGATGATTCAAAATTGGTCATTCTGAATCTCTGACTATCAGTATTTCTATATGGTTCTCACCTGGAGGTGGATTGCCAGTTATACACCCTCCCTTGTGTGTAGTCTCTTGCATCTCTGTGATGTTTATTAAGCTTGTACTGCTTTATTTCATCCTGAAATTTATTCACATTTGTAACAACTTTAGGCATTAATTGATCATACTCTGGGATTGGTGCATTTTCCTTGATTTCTCACTCCATATGCTCAATTTCCATTTCTACGTGAAACCCCCACCCCCTCCTCACCACGTCTAGGGGTATAAAGGTGGTAATTGTCCAGGAGATGGGGCACTGTACAGCCAGAAAACACAGTCCAGAAATAATACAGGAAAACAGTACCTGGATTCCCTCAGGTGGTGCAGGTGATGGATTAGCTCCATCAGGGGTGCCCTTGGACCTTTTGGGTGACAGACTGAAACACTGGAGGAATGATGCTGACCTTCATCTGCCTGGCCTTGCCAACAATGCTTGCAGAACTTTGTAGGCCATCTTCACCAGGCAGGCCTCTCAACGTCTTCCTCAATCATGTGCTGGTTCTCTGGGATCACACCCTAGAACATACCCTGGGAACTAGCTATGGAGGCAAACTTCTTTTAGCAGCAAAACAGTCCATCCGAAAAACAGAAGGTGAACACCAGACTGCAGAAAACAGGGGATCCTATTTAATGAACAGTTGATAAAAATAGGAACAATCACTCCGTGGAACAGTAAAACACAATTAGGTTGCTTAGGACTTAGCAGGTCACATTGAAGCTAGTGGTGCTCTGCACCGTGGAGGTCACAAATGTGAGCAAGTTAGTTCAAGGAGCTACCCATAGCCTACGCAGCTATAGTCCAAATGCAGGCAGCAAAACATGTGGCTGAATAGGCCCTCTCAAAGCAGGCAGCAACACAACATTCCTTTCCTCTAGTTTCTTTCTCAGCTCCCAGCAAGGAGCATGGACCTCCAGGGGATAGCCCACCCGGCAAAGGCCACCGTCTTTGCCTGTTCATCCCTCCATGTCCACTAAGTCCAAACCTCCAAGGAGCGGCTCTCCAGCCCTATAGTCACCCTCCAAGCAAGCTCCTTATTTGCCCAGAGCCCAGGAATAAGCAGTTCCAACAAGAGGGGCTGACTAGGTCCAGGGGATGTCCTGGGCCTCTGGACCCCTACTAAACCCCCCTCATCTCATATCTCCATCTCATCCACATGTGCTCCCTTGCCGGCAGCAAAACTTTCCCTCTGTCCCTTCCTAGGGACCAGATGAACTGGCTATCCCAAACAAGGATCTCTGGACCACAGCCACCAGCATATCCTTTTCCCCAATTCACTGAATGACTCACATAAAAAAAACAAACACACGGCTGCATGGCCGAGTGGATGAGCACCCCACTCTGACCTCCTCCTTGTCTCTCTCCCTCTCGAATCTCCCCTCAATCTCATGTCTCTCTCTTATATCTCCTCAACCCCAAGGCATGAAAACCCCCCATGGTCCAATCACAGACCAGCTAAAGGGTGTCAACACAACCATTCCCCTACAGACTTCTGTAACCAGTACTCCCAATTGAACTATTTACATATGTTTCTCCAAATGGCACCAGCCAACACTGAAACTACTCTCCCTTAGTTGGAGCAGCTGCTCCTTTAAATTTTCTTCCTCAGGTGGCTGCGCATGCTCAGTGAGCGTGCATCCACCATTTTTATTTACAGTCATTACAGTCAATAGTGGTCCTGAGCCTGGCCAGCCCGGAAAAGAGCCCAGGATCACCACCACCATGGCTCATGGAAGTGGAGACATCCTGGTGCTCGGCCCAGCCACCACAGCAAGCCGAGACACCAGGGAAAATATCCAAAACCACAAACAGTACTACCAGAGCCACACGGTGTGACTCCCACCTGAAGCCACAGGGTACAGCACCAAGGGGAGCACCAGAGCCATGGGACTCCACAGGTAGACCATTTGGGGGGCTTACACACTTCCCCACCAAACGCTTGCTGCCCCAGTGAGCCAAGACTCACCCTATACTAGTTACACTATATCTACTCTAAATCTAAACTGCTACTACTTGTTGCAACAGTAACCTGGTGCTCTCTAAACCACCTGAGAATTACTGTTCCAACTGAGACACCACCAACCAGAACTACAAAAGGCCCCAAAACTCAGCCCGAATGATGGTGTCCCCAGTCCCTTAACTTATCTCTACCTGGCCACCTGCTGACCAAGCCTACGAAGAACAGCAGAAGCTTGGACTGGCCGACACTGTTCCAGGTTCTCCTTCCCAGTGGTGACCCACCCACTGAACCTACAGTTCGATGTGCTTAGGCAACTGAATGAGATAATATGAGATGATGCTTGTGTAACTTGATTTGCTTTGTGGCTTTCCACCTCTCTATCCGTGGGATATACCACCCCGTAGGGGTACAATGCAAGGAACCCTAGAGGAGGGTTCCTCCCCATAGGTGCCAGGAAAGAATGCATCGGCTAAAGGTAGGTTAGAAGGAAGCCCACGGGGAAGAGAGACAAGTCACTGGAGGAGGAGGGGTGGATTGTGGGCAACGAAAAAGAATCCTGTCAATGCCCAGGATGTTGTGACCTTTTAAACTCGATGGGGGAGTGACGTTGTTGCTCTGCCCATTGAACCTCGGGCTTAAAGCCCTCCCATTCGATGTGCTTATGCAACTGAATGAGATAATATGAGATGATGCTTGTGTAACTTGATTTGCTTTGTGGCTTTCCAACCTCTCTATCCGTGGGATATATCACCCTGTCGGGGTACGATGCAAGGAACCCTAGAGGAGGGTGCCCCCCTTACAGGTGCTGGGAATGAATGTGTCAGCTAAAGGTAGGTTAGGAAGAAGCCCAAAAAGAATACCCAAAAATGTCAAGCTTCGAAGAGGCGTGGATGATGAATGAATTCTTTGAAGAGAAGGGCTGACTTCCTAAGGAGACAGGGGAAAGCTGGGCCACCATCCGCCTCCATCCAACAGCAGAACCTAACTAACTAACAAGAAGAAAGCACTAACTCTAACTAATATTATGACCACTGGCATGGAGGAGAGGAAACCCCCCCGTGAGGAGGAAACTCTGGGGATCCAAGGCCTAGGTCACCTTCCCTCCAGGCTGATGACGTTTGATTTGAGGACATATGTTGGTAAAGAGAATGGTTCATAGATGAAGGATATAAGTAGGGAGGATGATGATGGGATAGGGAAAAACTCCAAAGAAGCACAAATTAAATAAGGAATGTGAGGTAGCAGGGACCCAAGGAGGGTATGCTCGAGTAGTCGATGAGATATAGTAGATTAGAGGAGCAAGAATGGGAGGGAGTAAATCTATGTATGAGTCAGAGGAGCAAGGGGTATCCAGATGTGCTCATGAGGAGATTCCAGATGTGCTCATGAGGAGACAGATGATAATGTAGACTGGCTTGATTGAGCGATGCACTTGATTGAGCGATGCAATTGAGTAGACACTGAGGTTAAAGAGGCATGCTTGATTATGTGACGTAAACGATTAGACTCTGAATGATTAGACCCTGAGGTTGTATTTGATGAGGTAGTAAGGAATTCAATGATAGGAATGTTCGAGTAAGTGATGTAAATAGATAAACCTTGAGGTAATGCTGAGCGAATGATGACTGGATTTAAGAACTTGATATGACTGGAGTTATGAACGTAATACATTCGGCAGGTTGATAGGTGGCATAGGAGTTATGATAGGTACGCCCCAAAAGAATATCGACAGCAGGCCATGAGTGGAGTGAATCCTGGATGGCCAGTACAGAATTGGAAAAGGAGGTGACAGGGGATGAACTTGAAAATGAACTTGTACAAAGGAAGTAAAAGGAAGTAGGCTCCTTGAAAGAAAGTAGATTCCGAGGCCAAGAAGGGAGATCTGGAACCACAGGCAACTCAGGTTGAGCGATCGAGGATCAAAACTGGACTCGGTATGATGAGGAGTGAGCAAAACTGGACGATATATGATGAGGAGTGAAGCTAAGAGCAGATTGAAGCCATAATGGCTGGTACTAGAAAAGGCGCTAGGACAAGGAAAGTGAAATTAGGAAACAGATGAGGTACAATGAGGGATTGAAGCCATGGAGGCTGGTACAGGAAAGCGAGGTATGAAAGGAAAAAGGATGGAAGGAGGGCAATGGGGTAGCATAGGACCCAGTCGATACAAGATGAGAATGGCAGTAGGTGAGCTGGATGAGGTAGCACGCAGGCCAGGTTCGATGGAAGGCCAGATGGAGTCAGCCATAGATGGCCCAACGATGTGAATAGCAGAGCAAGCTAATAGAAAAAACTGTGCCATGATGAGATATAGAAACCATGACTGGAGTGAATCCTTGACGGCTGATGATGGATTGAATCAGGAACCTAATACATGCAGCGTGAGGGCTGTGGATTGATGAGGTGGGCATATGAGTAATGATAGTTATGCCCAAAAAGAAATATCGAATGCAAACCAGACTAAACCAGCTGAGGCTGACAGCACGATATGGATAAGACCCAAAAGTCGAGAGCAGCCAAAGAGGAATGATGGCAAGAAGGACTGCAGAAGGCCATATCAGAGGCATGACAATGAATGAGGTAGGGCCTGGTGTAGCAGGGCAATGAGGGAAGACGAGTGCCCTGATGTCCCAGGAATGCAGACAAAGAAGAGCAAAGCAAGGCCCTGGAGGGGACGAGTGGCCATGGAGAAGAGAAGCTGCTCGGCTGAGGAGAAGAGCAGGCCACACTGCGAAACAAATAGCATCCCCAACCTCGCAGCATTCAAATCAAAGTACAAGCCCACAAAACAGAGCAAGGGGCTAGAATATGCAGCACAGCCTGAGAGGTTCCAGTGCACACCACCTGTCAATGTCAACTATAGCAGTAGAAAAAGTATGAGAGAGAGGTAGAGCAGGAGTCCCATACATACAGAGAACATGGAATGCAGTAAACATTAGGAGAAAAGGAACTGGAAGGGGAAAATCATCCCAGAGTGACAGCAAATGCCCTGAAGCAGTCAGGAATGCAGTCAAATCAACACACAAGGTGCACTACCCAAGCCAACGCTGCAGTACATGGAGCAGCAGGGAAAAACAAATAGTGCCAGACAGAAGAGAGGAGCAAAAAGACCTTTGAAAGCATAACGAGGAGGATGAACTGCTATGGATTGGTCAAACACACAGTAATCCATGGGGGTAGCTGACGAATACAGGTTTGAATTTTTTAATTTTTTTTATATTGTTAGTGTTGAGGTAATCCGAATGATCAGGAGAGAGCAATGAGGAAGGAAACAAAACCCTGAGGCTGCTCACTGTGTCCTGGGGTTCGACAGGTGAGCCCTAGGTCAGGGAGCTGCAAGGTACGAGAGAAAAGAGGTAGGCAGGAGCAGGGAAGAGAGCGTAACTTGAGGAGCCAGGAGAATTGCATCAGTGAGGTAAGAAACAGAGCAGTGGATGTGTTGCAATAAGAAGAGGAGACCGGGGAAGCAAAGACAGTGAGACACTGCGCGTAGCTGGTACTATCAACTGAGGAAATGCAGCATAGGAGGTATGGGGAAAGGTGGGGGTCAGAGGCAGCCAATGGAAAGGGAAGAGCCAGCTGCCAAAGGCTGCAGATGTGAGGGCATACAGGAGAGGGGCGGAAACGAGTGACAAGACCGGGTGGCCGTGAGCGGCAGGAGGATGAATTGAGATGTGGGGGAGGGGACCAAAAGGAACAACAGGAATGCAGCAGCAGACCAAGTGAGATGGGTGTCCAAGCAGCCATGAAGCGAGTGAGGGAAAAACACAGCTCCAGAGGGGGAGGAGAATGGTGAGCACAACCACGGAACCCAGGGAAGTGGAGGATCCAGATCCACAAGACAGGAGCGGGGGGGGGGGGCAGAGCAATGTTTAAGGAGAGGGGATGGCCGTGAAGCAAGCGGCATGAACAGAAAAGGAGCCGGGCGACAATTCAGAAGAGGAGAGACAGATACAGGTCAGCAGTAGGCACCAGGATGAAACAATAGATGAGGGAGCAAAACAGAGTGAGAGAGAGAGAGAGAGAGAACAGCTGACGGAGCCTCCGGCTGCAACAAAAAAGAAGCCTGGCAAAGCCCAGGCTGTTGTGACCTTTTAAGCTCAATGAGGGAGTGACTTGTTGCTTCGCCCATCGACCCTCAGGCTTAACGCCCTCCCAATGTATTGCTTTTAACTTACACAGCAGTGTCCCAGGGTTCCCATACTCTATAACACTTTTAGCCCTTACCCCATGATTGCTGCAAGCTGCCTTCATTGGACTGCCTGGAAAAAAAAATTTTGACCAGAAACACACTTGCTGCAAAAGCAGAAATTTTAGCAAGTTATCCAATTACATTAAAGTAGCATTTCTATAACATTTGATCACTCTGAGACATCCTATTAAATTACTAAAACTGGTAAAAACATTTTAGCAGATTAACACCACTTTCAGAGAAACCTTTACTGAAAATTCCCCTGAATAAAATACCCCCCCAGATTTCAGAAAATACTTTTACGTAGTATGCAACTTATACCAACACATTTAGCTGATCTCCTAACACCTGCCTCCTTGATCCATTCCCTCTGTTCCTTGACTCGGGGCCTCCTTGATGTTCCCAGGGTCAGGCTAAAAACAGCTGGTGAAAGTGCCTTTAGTGCCACCGGGATGACCCTGTGGAACACTCTGCCAACTGTGATCAGGGAGGCCCCAACAGTAGAGTTGTTTAAAAAGGGGCTAAAGGCTCACCTACTTTGTATGGCCTTCCCAGAAGAAGGCGACTGACCTACACTAATTTTAAGATGTTATTTATTCATGCTGAGATTTATTTATTGTTCTTATACTTTTTAATGTGTGTTGTATTTGTACTGACTCTACCTTTTAATGCAAGGTGCCCAGAGCACCGGGGATGGGGCACTGGATAAATAAAATTTGCCTTGCCTTCTAGCATGTCTTTGATAGGGTCTTTTGCCTCCAGTTCCTCCTTCCCTAGTTTCAATGCCCGATGCACACATCAAATTTTTGGCCCAGTGCTCTTACTCCTTCCCTCATTAGGTGCAGTCCATTGTACTGAAAGAACCTCCTCTTCCAGAAGTCTCACCATGTACCAATGAAGTGGTAGCCTCTTTCTTGACACCAGTTCCGTAACCATTCATTGAACTCTTCGATTTCTTTACTCCTGTTCTTCACTGTGCTGCTGTCTTTGTTCAGCACAAGGACCTTGGAGAAGGCCAGGGAGGTTGTTTGAGTGGACAATCAGTCTTCTAGTTTAACGAGGTTTCATTTGTCTTCCTCTACCGATTGCCCTGCCAAGTTGTTTTTCCCTAGGTTTACCAGGATATTCAGATCCTCCTCTTCTTTCTCCAGTATCCTTTCAATGTAATCAGTTTCACATTTTGCTGAGGCCTCTGGGAGGCATCTGACCATCACCCTTGTACGCCCATAGTCGCTCAGTTGGGTCTCTACCCCCCCCCCAATCATGCAGTCCCACATGATGATTACTTTCCTACTTCTTTCCTTCTTGTCCTTTATGTTGCCTCCACTATTCTCTTTATCTGGTTGCAGTCTTTGCCCTTTGACTGGTTTGTTGTCCTCTTCCATTAGGCCAAGATCCTTTTCCTCTGTCAGTGGTGAAAACTGTTTGCAGCTGGGATGGTCGTGGCATGGAGAAAGTGTAGCTGATCCATCCTGCTAAGTTTACACCCTCCCTTCTCTATCACCTTCCACTCCCCTGGACCGGGTCTTCTCTGCTGCTCCATGCATACCAGTGCCCTTGTTACTAGGGCTCCCCCAGCCCTTTCCCTGCACTTGTGCCCTAACCTGTGGGCTAGCACAATGATGTACTTGGGACCCCTTTTTGTACAGCACATAAGGGTGCAAGGTACATATGTGCCAAAAAGTTGTCCTTGTGACCATTCTGCAGCACAAAATGGTGACTGTGCATGGGGCTCACTGTTTTACAGAAAATGTCTTCAGTAATAAAAATTAAAGGTCCTGAAATTCAGAGTCTGTGGAAATTCTGTGTTACTGCATTCTACTGATGCCAACTGTAACATTTTTGATGGAAGCAAAAAAAAGAAAAGCAAAAAATAATTAGTGTTCACCCACTCCCATGGCTGATTCCTCACCTAGTCATAATACCCTTCTTGTTATATCAGTTATTTCCATGGTAACAGATTGTGATGTCACAATAGTGGATTATGACCTTAAGCAGGGAATAAGCTGTTAGGCAGAGAAACTATAAGGAGTTAAGATCTTATTTTTGTATACATTTCCTTAGTGGAAAATAATGGGATGGAGACATTTATAAAAGATATATGAAATACAAGCTAATTTGTGTTTAAATAATATGTTTTTTTAAAAGTGGGTAAAGTATACACTGACATTTGAGTTTGTGAACACAAACAGAGCTAAAGGGCATGAACTCAGACTGAGAGGGAAAAGAATTAGAGGAAACATTAGAAAGCATTACTTCACATTAAAAGGAGGTCAACATATGAAATTTAAACTGGAGTGGGTCCTGTATCATTCTTATGATCTGGAAGAAGATGAAGAAGAATTAGCATTTATTTTTATAGCACTTTTCATACACACTGTATCCCAAACTGCTTTACAAGCAATGGGTGCTATGCACGAGGGTGCAGAGTGGCTACACACTGCGTATCTGGGGCATATAGCCACCCTGTACCCATTGCACCCCCTACGTAGGATACACAAATTGCGGGCATGTGGACCAAACACACCTGATCCCCCACATCTGCGGACTACACCATGCCGGAGGCATTCCGGGGAGCGTGCCAGCACCATGCAGTATTCACTAAACCATGTAGTGTTGGCCATATGGGTGCAGAGGCTGGCACAGGGTATACCAGGATAGACCCTGCCGTAACCCTCTGTGTGCCCCCATGAATGCCTCCCACCATTTGTAAGGGGATCCGAAAATGTCCTGCAGTGCCACCCCACCCCACGAAGCAGATCGGGAGGGCTGGGGCAGTTAAGCTGTGGCACTGGCAATATGTCCAGAGGTGTTGGTGCCACTGGGGTGGAGGTCCGCCGATAGACTCCTGGGTCATGGCTGCACCATGCCGGGGGGTGGGGGAATTGGTGTCCTGAGTCAGGCTGTCCCTGGAGTGTGGTCACATATGTCCAGGTGCTCACAGGGGCTATGCATGATCTGGACCCATGCCTACAGGTGCAAGGGATCAACTCCTGGACCCAAGATGGACATCCGATTGGATGCCCACCCAGGTTCACGACTCCACCCCTGGCCATCTTGAGGAGTCCTGTGCATTGGGGTTGGGGAGTAGCCACAGACAGGTGGCTGGTGTTGGTGAATGCCGGTATGGCTACACCTGTCTGTGGGGCACAGGGCTGTGGGCAGGGTGCGCATCTTTTCCACGTACCCCCACCCACTTCGTGCACAGCGCCCTGTGAGAGACTGGTAATGATGTGTCTGTAAACATGTAATGGCAGTCATTTTGCACATCAACACCCACACACAGCTTTGGACAATTGCATGGACTGTTTTTTTTGTGAAGTGGAATGTTGGCCAGAACACTGGGGAAAATTGTTTACTCTTGCGAAAAGTGCCTTGGGTTTTTTACTTCCACTTGGACACCCACCACAACAACACCAGAGATGGGCAGAAGGGATGTTGGTTTAACATATCAGGCAAAGGACAGCACACTCCAAGAGTACAATGTCCCACTCAAAGCAATGAAATGCCTAGTAGTGCACTTGAGTTCCAGTGTTTATAGTATGTGCACAATCCTTGTGTGGGACTAGAACCTGCAACTATCTTGCTCAGAGGTGGATGTGCTGCCACCTCTGCCACACTGACACCTTTACAAGACATACATGAACTACTTTACAGGAAATACATTTTTATGACATTTGGGATCCTCTCATTCAGGCCTTTGAAAAAATATATGTTTGCTTCAAAACAAACCACTCAAACAGCACAATATGACCTGACGTGAGACATTTCACTTGCAGTTCTGTTCTATGTTATCAAGCTTGTTGGCTACAGGTTCTGCCCCCTCTAGGGAGATTACAGACTATTTATTTAATAAGATACAGTTATGTAGATAAACAATATGTTGTGATGCTGATGTACACCCTTTAGATCTGTATGTATCTTTTTGCAGAGGGTATTGAGGAATGCACTGCAGCACCTCTGCAGCTGTATGTGCTTTCAATTCATAATAGCTGTATATTGTTTTTTTATTAAAGTTTAAAAAAGCAGGACTGGACAGATGCCTGAGGAAGAATGGCATTTGGGGTTACACGGCATGACTAGTGTAGTGCAGTGTGAGTGCCCATATCGAAAGTGGGTTTGGTTACTGCAGCACAGCAGGAGGGATGGAAAAGATGGACCCTAACTCCTTTCCATCACCACAATACTATGTTACTATATAGGAATTAAGTTCCTGTTCTGTGCACATTTCCTCAGTAATAAATATGTGGAGGAGGAAGCTTTAAAAGGGAAGTTGAATTATACCTAAATATGATTTTTTTCATAGTTTTCCCAATAGCATCAGGTGCTAATTCTGCTGACATTCTGCCTGCCATCAGCAGGGCATGCTGTTAGACTGCTCAGTGTAGTGCCAAAGCCATGCTGCAAATAATGAAGTATACTGACAAGAGGGAACCATAGGGCACAATGGAAAATTAGGATGTATCACCTACCTTCAGTTCTCTTGAATTTCTGGCTCAAACGCAGCTGAGTATGACCAAAGGGATTTATCTAATACTTACCATAGATGTGTGCTTATCATCAGTATGAGAAACAAACAAAAAAAAAAAGCATGAGTGTTTCGGAGAAAGGAGTGATAGCTGGTTGTAGATCTAGGAAGGAAAGGGATTTAGCATTCTGGTACAACAAACTCCCATAGTACTGTTAATCTTGCTTGCAAACAAAATCATTTTATTTAGAACACCAATGTGCAAATTGCAAACAGGCACGTAATTCCGACTGCAGAAGACAAGAGGACCCACTCCGAGCTGAGCCTAGTGGTACACCCAGTGAGCGATACTTTGTCATTTGAATGTGTGGCTGTGCATGAGGGTCCGGGTGCAGGTTGAAGAATCCTTCTAGTATACTGGCCTGTGGGGTGCGAGGGGGAATTTCTGAAGGAAATAGCAGATTTCATCAGCAAGAGTGTTGGTGTCACTTAGATAGCTTAATGTGGGTGACTTCAATGCTTGAGTTGATGATGAACACTCAGTTTTGTCAAGATTTCCTCTGGTGTATGTAATCCCTGGGCCTCACACAATTACTTCCATGACCCACTAACATGGCCTTGCCTTGGACTTGGTATTATATCTGGGGCTTGAGACTGGAAACCTCAAGATTGATATGGTCAGTTGGTCAGATCATTGTGCCATCAGGTGCACTTTCAGGGCTCCCCCTTGTAGTCTACCTCCTCACCAGTTCTGCCCTTTGTGAGAACTTTGGCCTGAGGGACTCTTGGCAGTGCTGGACACCTCAAATGTATTGGCAGCATGAGTTAGAGGATAGGAAGAAGCAGTGGTGGCCTACAACAGGGCTTTCATGGTATCTTTTGATCTTGTGGCACTGGTTCATGTGCACCCACTGGCTTCACACCTTAGTTCACTGTAGTTTGACAGTGAGCTGAGGGAGATGAAAGCAAAGGAGTAGATGTTGGAGCACCACGGAAGGAGACCTAGAGCCCAGGAGAACAGACTGGCTTTGATGGCTAACTACGGTGCGTATCAAATGGCAATCACCAGTAAAAAGACAATATTCCTGTCTAGGGAGATTGTTGCTAGGAGGAATCAACTGGCTCAGCTCTTTTGGACTGTGGACAGACTTCTTCATCCAGCCTGCCTGGAGCCCAAAAGAGATTTTTCATCCATGAAATGCTAGGAGTTCCCTCGTTTCTTCTTGGATAGGGTGTCCTCTATTAGGGATGGAATTTCTCCAAGTGGGCCATCACAGCCCAGCAGTACCAAGGCAGCAAGTCTAAGATGCATTCAGTGATCTTGGGGAAAGTATGGCGGCCAATGATGATGGATGAGGTGAATGAAGTAATCTCTCACAGCTGTGGACAACATTTTGTAATCTAGATACAGGCCTGATAAGTCTATTTGTGCACTGTGTAGGGAAGCTGGGCCCTGTGTTCCCTGAGATTGTCTAGTGCTCCCTTTTGGAGGGAGTGTTCCCAGTGTCACTGAGAAGTGCACTGGTGAAGCTGCTTCTGAAAAAGCCATCTTTGGACCTGGATGTCATGGCAAATTACTGACCTGTCTCTAACCTGCCCTTTTTGGGCAAGGCTATTGAGGAGGTAGTTGCACTATATCTTGAGGCACGCCTCGCTGCCTTTGACATCTATGAGCCTCATCTGTCTTGATTCATGTCTAGGTATAGCACAGAAGCCACTCTACTTAGGGTCAGTTCTCATTCTCTTTTTCTCTCTTCAGCATTTGACACTGTGAACCACAGGCTGTTACTGGACCGGTTTAGGGAGTATGTAAGACTGACTGGCAAAGTCCCTGCTGGTTTGAGGTCTGCCTCAGTGGCAAGACACAGAGGGTAGTGTTGGGAAGGTTCTCCTCACTCCCAAGGGCTCTGTCCTGTGACATAGCACAGGGCTTGGTCCTTTTGCCCATGTTGTTTGCAGTATATATGCTACCCATGGGTGAGATCATAAGGCAATATGGACTTGCATTTCACTACTATGCAGATGATACCCAGCTCTATATGGCTTTTGCGTTTGGGACACTTGGTGTGGTTGAAGTGCTTAATAGGTGCCTGGCAGAAATCCAAGACTAAATGCTATCAGGCTGACTTGAGATCTAACCCAGAGAAAACTGAAGTACTGGTGGTGGAGCCAGCTAATAGAAGGAGAGTGGCAGCTACCAAGACAGATGCAAGGTTTTGGCACTGCTCCTCTGGGCCTTCGGCTGCCATGGAGGTGAAAATCTGGGAGTCATTCTGGATGAGGGGCTGAAATTTGAAGCTCAGGTGTCAGCAGTAGTCTGGAATGGATATCTGTGGAACATTTATTTGTTTTATTTATTTATTTGAAAGTTTGTGACTGGGAGAGGCACACTGAGCTGTGGCAGCTCAACCCGGGGGCAAGGGAAGGGGAATATGTGTATAGATGTAAACTGACTTACAGAAATAGATTAAGCAGTTGGTGGTATTTTTAGTGAACGGGGGAATTTTGCCAGGACACTGGGGAAATTCCCTTACTGTTCAGTAGGGGTACTACTGTCCTTTGGATGGCTGATCTCGAGACTGCAGGCCATTTCATGTTGCAGCAAGCTGGGGAGTGGTCCTGCCCCCCTGGCTGGTGTTGCTATGGAGGACAAGCCGACGAACAGCATTTCTACTGTGGAGACCACTAATTTTGTTTCTGAAGAAAGAATGGATCTCGAGGAGACCAGCCAAATTGTGGAAAAAGAAAGAGAAATAGACAACGCTATTTTGGATCAGAAATTAGCTGACAAAAAGGCTAAATCATTACAAATGCTTGCGAATGATGAAGTGATGTACAAAAAAGGGAAGAAGAGTTAAAAAAAGAAGAACTGCACTTACTTTACCTAAGAGAAATATTTCCATGGAACCCTCTTTGTCGAGTGAGGAGTCAGCAGATGAAAAGGGCCCAAATCCCTTAGAGGAACATCCTCAACAGCTGCCAGCTGCGGCAGCTGTAAAAGCTGCTTTTTCAGTATTGGATGCTGCTTCAGCTGATTCTCAATGGTCACCAGAGAAAGCCTTACAGGAGTCTGGATGGAAAAAGACATCGAAAGGGAAGCAGATTCCCAATCCCTAATGGGACAACTGTACCTTTTCACAAGCTACACTGGAATCGCGCCCATCGGATTCAAAGCAGGTACTGTACCTGCATCTATTCCGTTGATAAATACTGGAACAGAAGATGTAACTAACACTGTGCATGAAAAAGATTGTGAATTCATGGATTTATGTAATAAGGGTTCCCTAGCAACCCATTCTAAAGAGCAGCGATCAAGCGACCCTGGGTAACTATCGATCTATCTCCATCCTCCCCCCACTCTCTAAGGCCCTTGAAAAAGTAGTTGCCAACCAGCTTGCTGAATACCTGGCCATGCACAATCTCCTAAGCCCTGAACAGCATGACTTTCATGCTGGTCACAGACCACAACCACGCTACTTGAATTCTCCAACTTCCTGCACTCTGCCCTTGATGCCAGAAGTCCTGCCGGTGCCGTGTTCATTGACCTCTCCAAGGCCTTTGACACGGTTTGCCATCCTGTCCTGCTTGACTCCCTCAGATGTCTTGATTTCTCCACTGGCCCCCTTGCATGGTTCACCAGCTACCTCTCTGCCAGAACTCAGTGTGTAAAAATCAATAGCACCCCTATCTGACACATGACCTGTCTGCTCTGGGGTTCCACAGGGCTCCATTTTAGGCCCTCTCCTCTTCAGTCTCTACCTCACCTCCCTCCCCTTGGCCTGCCCAAGTAAGATCCTTCTCTACGCAGATGATGCTGTGCTCTTTGCCACTGACCCCAACCCCAACACACTCCAGGCCACCCACCAACAAGCTTTTGATAGAGCTGAGCATTGGTTCACATCACAAAGGCTAGTCTTGAATCTAAAAAAGACCAAAACTATGCTCTTCTCGCATCGCCAAAGCAAAGCCAGTGGTGCCCCTCTCGTGATACTGCCTAGCACACTAAATCCTATTGACCAGGTTTCCTCCTACAAGTATCTGGGCATTACCTTTGATTCGGCACTCTCCTTCCATTCCCATATCAATGTCCTTTCTGATGCCACCAATGTCAGGACTGGACTGTTATACCACCATAGGGACTGCCTACCACAAGAGGCCCTTAGATTGGCAATCACCTCCTCTGTCCTGTCGCTAATCGACTATGGACTGCCCATCTATGCTGCAGCTGACAACACTGTGCTTGCAAGAATCCAGCTCTCTATAAACAAATCCTGCAGGCTAATGCTGGCAGCCCCTAGGCACACCCATACATGCCTGCTGTACTCCACTACCAACTTGCTCAACCTTGAAGAAAGACTCCGCTTTCAAACCCATCTTCTTGTAAAAAAGACCCTGCTAGGGTTCCCCCGGGTCATCATCTCCCTGCAGCGTGCCTCCCCCTCAGTGTCCACCCACAGCACTGTCACAACCTTTCTTATTGTCCCCAGGGTAAGGATCTCTATGGCTCCCTCCTGGTTCAGTTCCCTCCCAGCCAACATAGCTGACTTCACTAAGCTTGGTCCTTTCAAGGTCTCCCTCAGAAGCCATCTGATAAGCACTCACTGCTGCAACTGCACATAATACCCCACCTGCCCCTTACCCTAACCCCTGGGCTGGGTCTGCCCTGTCTACTATTGCTGTAGATACCTGGGGTCTCAGGCAACATCTGCTGACTAATGTAATAAAATATCTCTGGTTGTTACCTGACGTGGTACTTGTGTACCTATATTATGACTACTGTGATCTACCTATTGCCAAGCATGTACCACCAGTGAATGCCTGTAACAGTGGTTGCTTTTTTAATCTAAGCGTTATGTACTGTACTGTTTTGTTTGCTGTGATGTATTGCTCTCTTGACAAGGTGCCTTTGTAAATGAGAGTATGACTCAAAGGTCTGTAAACCAATGATCTAATAAATAAATAAAAATGGTGACTGCTCAGCAAACTGAGCACACAAATTCTGTGCCTCCTTTACAAAATAATCCTGCACCTCATTCTATGTCCACTACTGCAATAGGAACACATGGACCCTTACCTCCTGACTTGGAGCAAAGGGGTCCAGAGCAGCTATCAGCTCCACCACTGTAAGAATAAATTCCTCCCCCACCCACCCACAGTGACCACTGCTATCTGAACTTTTTCACAAAAAGAAAGCGCCCCAGAAGGAATGCAGTCCTTATCAGGTATAAAGGGGGTGTCAAAAATCAGATGGATAGACATTATGTGGGCAAGAAACATTTCAAGGAATCACTTCACTTTACTTCTGCTGATGTGTTTGCATTCATTAATGTGTCTGGATTAGATATGCTGCGAATTTAAATTCCGCCGGCGAAGTGAACGAGAAGTGGGCACTTCGCATTGCCACTCCGCTACGTGTAGTGGGCAATGCAAAGTGCTCACTCCGCCTTGTCATTACCACTTCGTGTTAAGGCGGAATGGCAATGCGAAGTAAGGTGAAGTCATTGTTTTTAATGGACTTCATGTTCCTCATTATGATTCTAAGTGATCCACTTGGTGTTTCAGATTCGGCAGCCCCCCCCCCACACATCACATGGCTTACAGTACTGAAAGTCACATGATCTTTAGCTAGGCAGGAAAAAAGTGAGTCATACAAGCAGACACTTTTACTTTCTTCTGTGCAGACGGAGAGAGTAGTGTGTTTTGTGACTGCTGATACTTTGAGATCAGAGCGAGGAGGAGATTTAAACTTTGATTTAGACCCAACAGCTTTTTTAAAAGCTACATTTCTTTGTCTTTTCTGTACTCTGTTTTACTTAATTTGTTCTTTCTGTAAATTTTATTTTTCTTACCTTTATAAGTAGTTAGTTGTTTGTCTGTGTCTGTGTGACTGTGTGTGTGTGTGTTGTGTGACAGTGTGAGAAGTGATTGCTTGCACTGAGGGAGTTCAGTAGGAGAGATGGACCAGGGTGAGGGAATGTCTGGGGTGAGGGCAGCTCTGGGAGAGCACGGTAGTGGTAAGGGTTGTATCATGCGCATGTGTGGAGGGCATGGATGCCCATTCCTGTTGGACCACTCAAAACTTGCGAGTGCCCCCCCCCAGAAGCAGGACTTGAACCACCACCACCACCACCCTAAGTCCAGCACCAGGTCCTCTGGAGCAAGATGTGCCTGTTCCCCCAGGCCCAGGTGTGGATCCCATCCCTGTTCAGCACCATGACCAGCTGGCTGCCAGTTCATCAGGCCATTCCCTGCCTGTGCCTGGTCCTCCCCGCACCTCCATTGTTTGGCAGATTTTTGACTGTGTCGGGGGGGACAGCAGTGTGGTCAAGTGCCACCTATGTGAGGTGGAGGTGCGTCGTGGCCCCTAGGGGACTCACCTGGGGACTGGGGGCCAGTACACCCATATGCTCAATCACCAGCAGTTGGAGTGGCAGACTGCCACAGAACAGACCATGCCTGCACCTGCTGGCCATTCTGTGGCAGAGGGTGCAGCTGTGCATTGCGGCATCCCTAAGAAGAGGAGGGCCACAGCAGCACCTGCTGCTCCACCAGCACCCCCACCACCACGACCACCACCACCAGCAGGCCAGCCTGTAGAATGTGTGGACCCCAGAGAACTGCATGTAACACAGGCTGACTTGACAGTTCTCTGGAGTGCTGTCAAGGAAAACAATGAGAGGGTGAGTGCTGTGGAGCACCAGCTGGATCACATAGAGGGACATCACTTGCAAATTATGTCCATGCTGGAACTGCTGCTGGATCACAATGGGATCCCACATTAGTTTTTTTTTCCTCACACCATGTGCCCCCCCACACCTTCCTTGCTGTGTTATTAAATGTATTCCTCTACCATCCCTGACCCTTGTATGCAATTATGCCCTTGTTTTGTTGTCTTCTGTATGCGTGACACTTTGTATTCTAAGCAGTGCAAGTATACTGTGCTAAACTGCATGTGTGCAGTCAGTCTTCTTTCCAGTCTGTGTATGTACTGCAGACACTGTCCAGCTCCCTGACTTAAAAACAAACATTAATGAGTACAATGTTCATGCAGAATTAAGCACCACATCTGTCCAGTACTCTGACGGGAAGCCAAAGAAACAACTGTGACTTAAGTTACAGATAGAGATTGGGCCCTAAAGAGATGAAAATGCACAGACAGATTAAGATTGCGCTGTGCACTGAAGAGATGCAGACACAAAGGCACAACACCTAACTAGTGCTCACCATCAGAAATCCAAATCTGGAAAAGAATACCTTTGCCGGTTGGGGCGGGCCGTGGGGGGGGGGAGTGTACTGCACTGCTGCAGTAACAGTCACTAGTACTAGTACCAGTAAAGATACCACAGATAAGTACAAAAATCACACAGCTGCAGTGGATAGCAGCTTCACATTGCTGAAATTATTATGTGGCACAATGAAAGGTGTCTGATTTGATGACACACGTCACACACATACTTACACACACACTAAGTAATGCATAGCAAATTGATAACTTCAGCAATATAACCACATATTTTAAACAAACTAAAATTATGCACTGCTGCACCACAACAATCAGCAAAAAAATGGCAAGAAATATTGAAACTATTACTGTGTGTACATTAACACAGTTATACAAGAAAAATATCACCAAAACAGAAAGCACTGTCTTTTTCTCCAAGTTAATCTACCTACACCACAGATATGCCCCTTCCCCAAAGCACACTTCCACTGTCTCTGAGTACACAGACTGAATGTTGTACATTAACATTCAAAATCCATACACAAACAATAAATGCTCAATGATATGAGCACAGGAGGGTTTTCTATAATCGATGAACTAAAGTTTCAGCAAAAAAAATGACTCAAAAAGACTTTAACAGCTTTTTAAAGGTTTGAATCGCAGATTGTCTCCTACAGCTTCCTACACACCCTACCCCAAACTGAGGCTGTGCAGAACAATCTAGAGCCCATGTGACCTGAAATCCCATGAATCACTGCAAAATTTGCCTTTGGAGCTTAAAACAAGGCGAAGTGGAAGGTGGAGTAACACAAAGTCATTGTTTTCAATGGACTTCGCGTTACCCATTATAATGCGTAGTACTCCACTTCGCCTCGAAGAGCACTCTGCGAATTTGCCTTCACTCCGCGAATCACTTCACGGAGCATATTGGTGCCACTTTGCCCATCACTAGTCTGGAGTAGACAGTTTTGATGTCAGTTTAAGGACACCTCAAGCACTAGAAAAATGTTGGTTGAGAGATAACCAATTGAAGTTCTCTCCCCTTTGGACACCTTCCCCTGTGATTCCTTCTTTGACAAAACCACTGTTCAAATTTGTCACCATCATGTTTCGGAATGAGGGAGTACATGTTGAAGATATTGTATACTGGCTACAACAAAAATGTGAAGTCCTCAGTGCCCCAGAGACCATACTGGATGCTGAATTATTTTGGACAGGGGGCTGGAAATTTAAAGTCAAATTAAAGCAAAATGAGGAAGAGAATTGTCATATTCCTAACTCCTTCCTGCTTGGCTAAGACAGAGGCATGTGTTTCTATGCAGGTCAGCCTCGGGCCTGCTACAAGTGTGCGGCCAGAACACACTTATCTAGTCAATCAATCAATCAATCAATCAATCAATCAATCAATCTTTATTTTACCAGGCAAAACATCATTGAGAGAAACTCGTTTACAAGATGGACCTGGGTCGTGACAAAATAGTAAACATATAATACATAAATCATTAGTGGCAGATCCTACAAAAGAGAATAACAAGGTAGCAATAATGTATATGTAACCAGCATTATTACTGGAGAGATCACCTACACTTAGGTACAATATATACATGGTATGTACAAGGATGTACTGGAAAGGTCATGGCAAAGAGTGAGAAAGAGCAGCAGAGTAAAAGGTCAGCAAGGGAAGTAAGGAGGAGGCCAGTATGAAGAGAAGTGGTCAATGCCGTGAACAACTGCACAGCTCTTTAATCGAATGAGCTAGCAGAGTTTTAAAAGTGGTAAGATTGACAAGGCTAGCTAGTTTCAATGTTTTTTGGATGTTGTTCCAGAGAACTGGTAGTGCATAATTTAAAGCAGCTAGTGTGTGTGACAAGCCTAGATGTGACAACTGTGGGTAAATGGGCCATATAACTATGCAATGTGCCAATCATACAACGTGTGACTTATGCAAAGAATTTGACCGCATTTCTTCAGAATGTCCTTGGGCTGCAAAAAATAAATCTACTGTTATTAACCCTGATTTATTAATCCAAAAAGCTCAGGCTGCAGCAACAACACCTGAACAGAGCCCAAATCTTCCTCAAACACTAAATGCTCTCACTACCTCTTAAATGTGACCCTGATCCACCTGAGGTGGAAACTGAAACGACACGCCTCTGCCCACCGGTGGCAAAGGCCTTCAAATCGCCTTTATTAATATATGCAGTCTCCCTAAGAAAACTGCAGCCCTCCAATGTTGGGTCACCCACCACTCCCCCGACATTCTCATGCTTGCTGAAACCTGGCTCTCCTCCCTCACGCCTGACTCAGCCGTCTCCCTTCCTGGTTTTTCCCTTTTCAGGGCCGATAGGATGGGCAGGCGTGGAGGAGGGTGTGCTATCTACTTGCGCGACTCGGTCCTCGGGCATGCCCTCCCCAACCCTGAGCTTAACCATGGGGTGCAAGCCATTACTTAAAAATCACACCTACCCTGGGCCGGCCTCTCTACCTAACATGGCTTATCTACCCCTGGGTCTAATAACGGTTCTGTGGTCACCTCTCCTTGACTACCTATCTACCTTACCCCAGAAAGCTGAACAATTAATTATGGGTGACTTAAATACCAACTGGCTCAGCCCGTCAGCTGATAATTTGAAGAATGAGCTTGCTGCCCTTGACCTGGACCCAAATGGTCACTCAGCCCACTAGACTTAACAAAGTAACAGGAACTAGCTCCCTCCTGGATGTAATCCTCTCTAACCAACCTCATAAAGTAGTCTCCTAGAGAAGTCCTTGTGGACTCACTCAGTGACCACTCCCCGTCATCTGCTTCTGGTCCTCCCCACCCTCAGCCCTGTGTACAGCAGGACCCTCGCCGCCGTTTCTCCCAGAGGTCTGCCAACCTCAACGCCACCTCGCCCTAATTGACTGGTCCCCATTGGCCAGCGCTCCTGACATTAACTCTGCCTAACCTACCTCACCACGGCCTTCAACCACGCCTGTGATCTGTATGCACACCTTCAACACTCCAAGGATAAAAACGGACTGCTGCATGGATAACTCCTGCACTGATCCAACAACTAAAAAGAGATAACCTTTGGCACTTAGCTAATGACCGGTAGGGTAGCTGACAGGCAAGCCTCACAGGGCAGCCCGCAATCAATGCACCTGGACCATCAAGCAGGCTAAAGCTAAATTCTACCAGGCTGCATTGACATCCTCCTGGGGCTCGTCCAGAGCTTTCTGGGACAACATTAAAGATTTAAATGGTAAAACCCGCTCCCCCCCTCCATCCCAGATTGTCATAAATGGGGCTGTCTCGATTGACCTCACCTGTATTGCTGACTGCCTTAATAAAACCTTCACAGATTTAAGTGCCGTCCTCCCTGCCCACTTTTCTGACCCGGTTGCCAAACCCACCCATGCTCCCATTTCCAGGCCACAATTCCACTTCCGAATGATCTCACCCCACGATGCCAAACCTTTCTTAATAAAGTCCCTTGCCTCTCAGAACCCAATCAATGACCCTCTTGACTCCAAGATACTCCGCCTCCCGCTGGATGTCATGCTTACCCCGCTAACGCTTATCATTAACAAATCCCTATGCCTCGGCCAATTCCCTAAGGCCTGGAAGCATGCTGAAATAACCCCCATCCACAAGTCTGGGGACCGTACTCTGCCTAACAACTACAGGCCCATCTCCATCCTCCCCCCCATCCAAAGCCTTAGAAAAAATAGTAAACACACAGCTCACGGAATATCTTACTAAATACAACCTTCTATGTCCGAACAACACAGGTTCACCCTGGCCATAGCACATCCACTGCCCTTCTGAATTCTCCCACCACATTCCTCAGCCTTGACAAGGTCATCTTGCAGGGGCGCTTTCTTAAGACCTATCCAAGGCCTTTGACACGGTGTGCCACCCCTGCTATTAAACTCCCTTAGCAATCTGGGTTTCTCATCCGACCCCTTGAAGTGGTTCGCAAGCTACCTACACAACAGGTCCCAAAGAGTCAAGCTAAATGGGACCCTCTCCTCCTACCTTCCGGTACTCTCTGGTGTCCCCCAAGGCTCCATCCTTGGCCCGACCCATTTCAGCCTATTCCTGAATACCCTCCCCAGCTCCTGTTCCAGTAAAATATTACTCTATGCTGATGACGCTGTTATCCTAGCATCACACCCTGACCCACTCACACTCCAAGTCATGCTACAAAGCGCCTTCCTCCAAACCGAAAAGTGGTTCAATAATCACCGTTTAGTCCTGAACCTAAAGAAAACAAAGTCCATGCTATTTTCTCATCTGCAAAACAGCGCCAGGGACTTTCCCCTCTACATCACCACCAGCATGCCCCTCCCTCTTGAACAGGTAACATCCTATAAGTACCTGGGCATCACCTTTGACTCCGGCCTTACTTTCTACGCCCACCTTAAAGCTTTGTCATCTGCAATGAACTCCAGGATCGGTCTTCTCTGCGCCACAAAGACTGTCTCCCGAACCATGTAAAACTAGCCATCACCTCATTGGTATTATCACTGGCCGACCTACGGACTCCCAATTTACGCTGCTGCTGACGCTCCGCCTTATCTAAAGTCCAGACCTCTATTAACAAAGCCTGTAGGCTCCTTACCGGTGCCCACAGCAGAACCCACACCTGTCTGCTATACTCCGCCACAAAAATACTCACTCTTGAGGAAAGACTGAAATATCAAACCTGCCTACTGGCCAAAAAATCCATGTCAGGTCTCTGCCCTCCTGGGGTCTCTGGACCCTTGCAGTGGGCTGCCAGGTCCCTGCCCACCCGGAACTCCACCGCAGCCACCTTCAACATTCCCAGAGCAAGGACCTCTCGCTGCCAAAGATCTTTCCATCACCTAGCCCCATCCTGGTTCAACTCCCTTCCTGAAACTATCTCCAAGATCCCAGGTATTGGCCGCTTCAAAATCGCCCTCCGCCAACATATTATTGACAACCGATGTTGTAAATGCTTGTAGCTGCCCTGTACCGGTCCCGCCTAACCCATCAGGCCCCTTGCCTACCAGTTTTTGTCACTACATAATAGTTTGTGACATGATGTTTAAGTTGAATAATGTATCTCTTGCTGTATAACAATGTTAGTACCTTACGCAAGTTTGTACCAGTATAGTTTTTGCTGTCTGTACTCTCCAAGTGTGTATTTTATGTATCTCACCTGTACGTCATCCCTGTCCTAACCTCACTCTACTGTTGTCTCCCCCCCCTTTTGACGAGGTACCTTTGTAAACGAGTCCATGACTCAAAGGTTGTAAAACTGATCTCTCCAATAAATAAATAAAACTACCCCTGAGGTTCAACAGGGAATTATTTCAGGCATCACTGTCCAGAATCTGGACAGTAAACGTAGGCCTGAGGATAATACACCTATACTATAGCACAATCTGCTACACTCTTACAACCTGTTTGCTATGTGGACCCCTAGGCAGAAGACCCTTTGGAGAGCCCATCTGCCATGCCACTACCAAACCAATGGTCCATACCTTTAACTAGGAGATGGCCCACCAGGAATCTTAAATGTGACCCTGATCCACCTGAGGTGGAAACTGAAAATAGTTTTTCCATAGTGGCCACCTCTAACTGGGGTGATTCAGATATGGAAGAAGGGGAGTCTGACAATGCCTCCCAAACTTCCAAAAATTAAAAATCAGGAGACAGCAAGTATTGTATAAAGGGAAAAAATGAAAAGGAAGAAAAAAAGTTAAGACACTTTGACACTGATATATCATCAATATGCACTATCTTGCCTCAGCAAATATCTGTAGTTTATTAAATTACAAAAAGAGGCAAGCAGTCTTTAAATATCTGTATGACCAAAAGTTTCATTGTTGTTTTTTTACAAGAGACATAGATGTTAGCATCAGCTCAAATCAGACTCTTTAAAGCAGAATGGTGCTGGGGCCCCTCCTATTGGTTCTTTGGTTTGGATAGGGCTGATGGGGTGGGTATATTATTCCAGGGCAATTATTTCCACTTATCTAAACTGATAGATCTTATTCCTTGGAGATTATTAATTATGGATGGAATTTGAAAGTCTAATCCATGTAGATTGATCATGGTGTATAGTCCTCAATCAAAAACTGACAAGAGTGACCCTTCTTGCTTCCTTACAGCCCTTCTTAGTTACAACAAGAACAGTCTGTTTAGGAGGAGATTTCAACTGCAGCATTCACTGTAAGGAAGAAGCAAACAGCAAGGAAAAAAGACATATTGTGACTCCTTTGCCCTAGAAAAGTGTATTAAAACAGCAACTTTAATGAACTGTGCTGAACATCAGGTGTCAGGACCTGCCTACACTTATAGGAAAGGGATGTTCACCACTATCATAGACTATGTTTCTATCTAAAGACATTAAGTCTTTTAATTCAGAAACATTCCCATCCAAATTCACAGACCATATGATACTTAAGGTGACAATTCATACAAACATGGATAAGACCCCTAAACAAAATAGGGGAAATTAAATAGTTCTACATTATTGGACCCTACTGTTTAAATTGGTATTTCCAGGCTCTTATTGGCCAGGGTGTCGGTTTCTGATTTATATGATGATATCGGCACATGGTGGACAGATACCATAAAAGATATAAAAGACTGGTTCCAGAGGTATGGTAGGAATAAAGAAAGAAAGAAATTGTTCACATATTTAAAACTCAGATCTCAATTGCAATATCTACTCTCCCTGGTACCCTTATCTAGACATGACCTCTCATTTCAGATGAATAATCTAAAACTTGAGATGAAAAAATGGCAATATGATAGAGCAAGCTCTAAAAGAGCAAAATTGTTATATGGGACTCAAAAATCCCCTTTGGGGGATCCAAACAAAGCATGTAAAAACCAAAAGGAAGCATCTTCCTTCTCCTGCCTAAAAAATGAAAAAGGACATTTAGTATACTCTGTGGGTGAGTTACACAGCATTGCCGAGAATAATTTTAAATAATTCAAAACAGAACAGTCACCTTCAGACTCAGATATTAATACATATCTCTTTACAGTTCAACAGTCGAACACCCCATGCAGAGTGCAAGATCTGTTCAAACCCATCTTGGCATCAGAAATTGAATATGTTATAGGGGCACTAAAATTAGGAGCATCACAGGGGTGGATGGTGTACCTTATGAATCTTATAACTCCTTTGCAAAAGAAATAGCTGTCTGCTTGGAAAGGGTTTTCCCATATTTCTTTGAGACACACCTGGTCCCCAAATATTTTACCACTGGACTTATATTCTTATTTAAATCTGGAGACAGGTACAATATTCATAACTGGAGACCCATAAGCCTCTTAAATGCTGATTTTATAATACTGTTACAGGTATTACATATCTGTTTAAGACCTGCAGCTAAAATCCTGGTCCATTCCACCCAGTCTTGTGGCCTCCCTAATAGAAAAATACAACATTCATTCATGATAATACAGGAAATAATAGAATTGTATACTTCCCATCAAACATTCTGGGTTCTGATATCATTAGACCAAAGTAAAGCTTTTGATCGAGTCAACCATGTGTTTCTATTACTCACTTTAAAAGCTTATGGAATCCCGGTGGGGTTTATTTACTGGTTACAGCTATTATATACATCTGCTATGGTATGCCCCATTATTGACTGACAAATCACGTCAGAGATCAAAATTTCAGAAGGAGTCAGACAAGGGTGTCCTTTAAGTCCTGTCCTATGCATCTTTCTCTAGATCCATTTATCAGGAAATTGATACAAAATCAGCATCTACATGGTCTATCTGCGGGTAATATTGGAGACAAAGTAAAGATTTTAGCATATGCTGATGATATGTGTTTATTTTTAGAAAACCCCAATAGTATACATACTCTACTTCAAGAAATTCGGTCATATGCAACTGTCTCAAATGCCAGACTAAACATTAATAAATGTAAAGGCATACACATTGGGATATCATTACCTATTCAATATCATATTAGGAGCTCACATTTCAACTGAACTGATTAAAGTACTAGGCATCATCTTTGGTTCCCAAAATATGGCATTTTTTAATTGGGAATCTGCTATAGCACCATGTGAAACTAAAGTATAAAGGTGGAAGGGATGGAAAATGGCCAAACTGAAGATCGTACAGGTTATAAAGAAATTTTTAATCCCATGTTTATTGTATATTGGAATCATTTATCTGCTACCAGTTGCCTTAGAGACGTGGCTGTACAGCAGTTTTTTTCAAATGCTGTGGGGCAACAGGTTAAACCCCATAAAGAGGGCTTATACATACTTACCCAAGGACAAGGGGGGTGGGATGGTGGCTCCAATAATCTTTTTTCACACACTTTTCTTAAACTCTTAAGTTAGGCTTAACCCATAAAGATAATTTTCCTCATAAATGGATAAGGAATAATCTTGCACAGTATTTCCAAAAATGGGAGGGTCCCTCCCCTGAAAGAATCAAAACAACTTTGGATTCCTGAGTATTTGAAGTCATCTGCCCAGAAACTGTTTGAATTGTGTATTTCAAAGACTCAAATTACACAATATTCAGGGCCGCAGTTATATAAACTTACCAAGCTACAAATCCGCCCATCTGAACCTGAGTTACAGATGATAGAGTTATAACACAGTTGAACAATAAAAGGATTCCTCAACGCTTGTGGGAGATACTGTGATTACGTTCGTATGGATGGCTAAATGTTCATGGTAATAGTAAACACAAGACCCAGGAGGAACATTACTGCCCTTACATTTTGTTTCGCTCAGGAGGAAACTATGGAGCATTTTCTTTTAAGGTGCTCCAATGTTACACCATTATGGAAATTTCTCGCACAAAAATGGAACCTCTCATGGTTGATAGGGCTGTCCTATTACAGTACATGTTGGTGTTAGGAGACTGTTCCCCTGCCTTGAATAAATATCACAGAGATACCTTGGGTGTCTTTTTCTGCTGTTTGAAATTTTATTTATGGCAATCTAAATGCCAGTGGGTATTACAGCAGCAAGATATATCACATAAAACATTTAGCAAATTTTGTGAAGCAGCTCTACAAACTATATATGATTATGATATTTCCCTTCAACCCCTGTCAAAAGTTAAAATGTGGTGGAAAGGTCTATCTTTATTAAATATAAATAATGCTATACAACTGTATAACAACAAATTAGAGCAGCTAAGGTCAGCATAGATTAGGTATAAGTATATAGTTATATGCTTACTATATGGGATAGATAATTACCCTTTAGGATTTGAAAAAAATGGAGTTTGTTTCCTTAAAGTGTTTGTTTGGGGTGGATTTGAAGGTCCACTGTAATTTGAGTCTGGTATGTGAAGTAACAAGAGACTCTGAGAAAAAGGGGATACATTTATTTGATTTCATGAGTCTCTTTCTTTTCATGTATAAATATGTGACTATGAATATATTATGTTTGTATGATTTGAACTTGATGTATTTTTTCAATAAAATTCCTCTACTCTTATCGAGAAGTGCCATGGGATCGTTAATGTCACCTGAACAAGCACCAGAACAGGCAGATGGGACCTTGGTTTAATGTCTCATCCAAGAGACAGCACCTCGGGAGTGCAGCACACCCCGCTTGATGCACTACAGTGTTAGTGTTGGGATTTATCCCATGTTCCAGTGTGGGCTAGAACTCACCACCTTCTGATCTTCTGGCCTCAGACGTGAGTGTGCTACCTGCTGAACCACTGACACTGATGGATTAAATCCTTTATCCTCCCTCCCAGGTGACCTGGTCATACTGGCACATGTGTTTGTGACATTAGGGCTTGATTACTGCAATGCTTTTTATCTTGGGGTCACTGGCAGTATGCTGTGACACCTGCAGCTGGTACAGAATGCAGCTGATAAGTTGCTGACCAGTCTTCCGAGGATGTGTCATGTTGGCTGGATAGGGTCAGAGGCCACAAACAAGTGTAGGGCTTACGGGCAGACTGGATGGGCCTAGTGGTTCTTATCTGCTGACAATTTCTATGTTGCTATGTTTCCTCAATGCTGTGTGATCTTCGGTGGATGCTGGTTAGGTGGTATATCTCCTTTAAAGTTGGCCTGCTAACTTACAAAGCCCTGCACACCCTGGGTCCGGGTTACCTGACTGATCTCCTACACCCTGACGTATCCTCACACCCTCTTCACTCCTCTGAGGAGCACCTCCTTGTAGTTGCCAAGGCAAGTCTAAAAACCTCATGGGACTGGGCCTTTGTAGTGGTGGAGGGGCCTGGTCCTATGGAACTGTCTCCTAAGAGTCATGAAAGAGGTTCCCTTGATGGAGGCCTTTTAGCAGGGTCAGAAAACCTATCTGTTTGCACAGGTGTTTGGGGAATTATTCAGCCTAATGTTGCCATCATCCAAGTCTGAATTTAATTAGTTAATTAATTAATTAATTTATCAGGTGTGTTTTATGATTTTTACCATACTCTGTACATGAAGTTTTCTAAATTATTGTTTTATTAATTGTTGTGTTGGTTCTGCTGTGTTCTGCTTGTAGTGGGGCCCTGAACCACCAGGGAAGGTACCAGTTACAAATAAAGACTACTACTACTGGAGCCCTTAACATTTTGTGCCTGCCACTCCTGGTGCTTTATCAAGGTCTGTGGCCTGCTACTGCCATTCCTTTTTATAGCAGGCATTTAAAAGCACGCTACACTAAATATCAAAGTACTCATGTGACCACCACAATAAAGTGCAAACTGAAAAATAGATAAAAGCAGCACTGAAAAGTAAATCCAATTGTTAATCCAAAGAAGATGTATTGTGATATAAATGTATCATCCAGTATAAATATGCATATAAACTGTAGAGTCATTTTGAACTTGTACAATTCAAACATTAATAATCCAGCTCAGGTGCACTTGTAGAATATAAACAGAGATAGTTAATTATAAACCCTTACTTTTACCAAAAAGGTTTATAGCAGGGGTGCAAGTTCCACTTGGTCATTAAAATCCACCCATGTTAGTCATAAGTTGGTAAAACCAACATGCTCCTTTCAAACCTAATTTCTTTCCTACTGTATATCCCTTCCGCTGGGCCCAGACTGACCTTTTCAATGCCAATGAACACTGGTATATGTGCATGCTCACCTCATGCCGCCCAGGCCATAACTTAACATTCCCAAGGGCCAACTAATGTGGATAAAAAGAAACTGCAGCCAGGAGGAATACTATATGGAAGAAGCCAGTCCAATTGAGAACCATTTTGTGGACAGGGGTTATGAAAGGAAAGTAATAAGAAGAGCCAGAATGGAAGTTGATACACCTCTCAGTGAATCCCTTTTGGAACCCTAGGAAATGAATTCTGTAACAACATACTCTCAGATGGTAAAGTAATGGAGAGTATTGTTCTTAAAATCTGGGCAGAACAAAGGTTAAAGGAGTGCATTGGTAATCCCCAAGAACTGTGAACAAATAGCAAAAGATTTAAGGGACAACCTCATACACAGTGTGCAACCTGGAACAACAAAAGTGCTTTGTTACCCTCATCACCTCGGGTATTAGAAAATGTGGCAGATATAAATATTGCACAGTAAATGCCACAACCACTGCTTTTCTCACTCTGAAGTGAGGGAGAATGGACTTCATTATTTTATTAATTGTGACTACTCCACCAACATAGCGTAAATTGCTACTTGACCATGTGGGGTATATGATGTTGGACGCACAAAGAAAAAGTTAAGAAGCAGGTGGGGGAAAACATGAAGGCCATCACATTGAAAAACAATAAATCTGCTTTGGCTATACATGTGAGCAGGATGGGAGTGGAGAATGAGCTTGAACATGTGCCAATGTTCCTTAGCATTGAAATGAGCTGTCTAGGGCCAAGGAGCAGGGAGTATAGAAAAAAAAAATTGCTTTGAGAGAAGAATATTGGATTTACCAATTTGGGGTGCTAACGTGCCCTGGTCTTAACAATCAAGTGGAACTTCCTCCTGTGTATTAAAAATATGTGGTAAAAATAAGGTTTATATCTAACTATCTCTGCTTATATTTTACAGATGTACCCAAGGTGCAGTATGAATTTTTGAAATCTAGCAGTTTAAAATGACTGTACAATATATATGCATATTTATACTGGATGATATATAGGATAAAGTATGGGGTGCAGTGTGTTACGAGAATTTAACACACACTCGAGTTGTTGGATGGCACATAAACCCCGAGGGCGAAGCCCGAGGGGTTTATGAATGCCATCCAACAATGAGGGTGTGTGTTAAATTTGAGTTAAACACACTGCACCTCATATTTTATTTTATATTTGAAGGGCTCCGTTTTTTCTATGGTGAGACTTGAGTTTGCAAAAGACATGGAGGCTTACCTTGCAGATGAACATTTTATTTCTGTGAGGAAAACAGAACTGTGCTCGACGTTAACTTTTAATTATTTAAAATGTTAAATAAAGAGAATAAATAGAAGTCCATGACTGTGGAGATTCTTTGGCATAGTTTCCTGTTGCATCGGCTGTTTTGCGGTGATGTACTCGTTTGACCTGAAGAGGAAAGGTTAGGGTTGAAAGGAGAGCAGTTAGGGATCGTGGCAAAAGTGTGAACTGTATAAGTTAGGCTCGATAAAATAAAACGCTATATGTGTAGGTTTGAGATGGAAGTAACGCCGACAAGTAAGTGTACTTTTCTCATCAGTGATGTTTGAGGTAAAAGGGACAGTTGGAAGCTCACGCTCTGTTTGTTTACTTGTCTAGAGCGCTTTGCTATGGAAAGGGAGCGTGTGAATGAACGGTATTTAACACACGGTTTTCTCTATGAGAAAAAATTGAGACCATTAATTATAAATTTATATCACAGTCACTTTTCTTTGGATTATCAGTCGGATTTACTTTCCAGAGCTCTTTTTATCTGTTTTTCCATTTGCATTTTATTGGGGTGGTCACATGAGCACTTTGATATTTAATGTAGTGTGCTTTTAAATGCCTGCTTTAAAAAGACATGACAGTAGGGGGGCCACAGACATGGACAAAGTGCAACGAGCGTTAAGTGTGAAACACGGGGGCTCCAGTGGGTCCTCTTGTCTTCTTCATTCTGAATTATGTTCCTGTTTGCAATTTGCACATCGGTGCTCTAAATAAATGGAATACTTTTGTACACACAGTTAGCAGTACTGTGTGAGGTTTTGTACCAGAGTGCAGAATCCCTTACCTTCCCATTTGTGTTCAGGGATTTTATAGCACTTCACTGAGCAAGTGGTCCTCAGAGCCTTTGTTTGCAGATCTGCCTAATTACCAGCATAATATTTTTTTGTTTTGGTAACCAGATAAGGCCCACTAGGCACAAGTGCCTATATTCAGGGACAACCTGGGGGCACTAGGGAGGTTAAATGACTTGTTCAGAATCATACAGTATGCAAGTGGTGGTTGGGGAATCAAACTCAGGTTTGCTGGCTGTATCACACTCATTCACAACTCATTATTCTAACCTCTAGGCTATACTTCCAGCCCAACCATGATCATGCCCCATAGCCACAAAGTGGAAAGTAGACTGATTATAATCTGTGCACGATACAAATGTCCATCTCCAGAGTTGCACCACAAAGCAAGATTACATGACCTCTGTCCTCAGGAACATACAATCATATCTTGTGTCTTTCAAAATTTAAATTTAAAACACAGTGCTGTATGTCCCCCACTTTGATCCTTTATAAACTTGCTCCTGCTGGCCTCTCTGACTTTTGACTCCAACATTCTCTCAGCATTTCTAATTCAGCTCTTTCAATGTGTGTCATAAGGGTGAACCAATGCTGAATTTGCATTCACTGAACATGCCAAAATCCTGCCTTTTGGCCTCTAGTGAAGCAGGTCCAACGGAATTTGTTTTCCTTTCAGTAGTTCAGCACCTTGACATCATCATGTCACAGCACAAATTACATGGACCACACACACAGCATGTCCAAAGTGATTGGCAAGTCACATACCCTATAGGAACCAATTAGCAGTGCTGGAGACTGAGACCTCCTAATGCTATACACCTCAGTGCAATTTCCAGCTCCATGACCAGGGGAAGGATGTGGCTACTGAAAAAAATCTTCTTTAGGTACAAAAGAGCAACTTCTGCCAGAAAAGATTAGAAATTATTAGAGAATCATGCAGTATCATTCCAGTTAGCTAATTCAGGCAGGCTAGTAAAATTGTGCTGCAGAGGAGAGAAGTGAGTGCAAAGTGTAAGCCTGCACTGAGAGTTGCAGGCCCTACAGCAAGAACAGAAAGAGTGAATTTAGTAGATGGCGAAATAGTTAGGGGGAATTTGTGACAGCACAGGGTTATGTCAGCAAAAACAAAAACAGCGTGGCAATAGTTGTTTCAGGCAAAATGGCATGCGCTGAAATAAGGTTGGGTAAAACATTGACTTACACAAACAGCACACACTCATCTGAATAATGGTCTTTCTTGTGTTTTCATCCCCCACACCCCCCTGGAACTTATATAACAAACTCTGGGGGATGTGGACTTACGAGATGGGAAGAAACTCAGGAGGCGAAACTTAGTTTTTGTTTAAAAGGAAGGCAAAATGCAGTAGCACGGGAAGACCTTGGGGGAATCAAACCACAGCCCCAGGCCTCCCAATTTCACCATATGCTGGTGCCTTAACCACTCCACCATGGGAGTGGGTTGACCTGGCACCCAGCACACAGTAACTTAATGCCTCCCATGAAAAGTGTACAGTGACAGGGGTAGTAGTAATTTTCTACCAACCGTTAAACTCCTGTCGTTGTAATCACAAGCATGCTCTACACAGCACAGTTAATACCGTACTGTATTCCATGCAGGGTATTCACCCAGTACCCCTTTGGCACATATTTTATTATTGAGTGTGGGTGGTGTAGATGGCTCATAAATCTATATAGTTTTTGTTTATTTTATTTTTTTAACCCCTACAGCAGGCGTAGAGTAGAGTAAATTTAGTTATCTGGGAGAGGTGCACAAGGGAGTTTGAAGAATTTATTTATTAAATTTTATTTAGTAAAGATTTCCCCTACTGCTAATTTATTACATTTAGTGTTTACATCTTGTGTATATTTTGCTGTAATTTTTGTTTATTTTATATGGGCATTTTGTAAAGTGCTTAGAGCCACAATGAGATAGAGTACTCTAACAAATAAATAAACTAAAACTAAATAAATTGGCTGCTGCTGGTGTGGGGCACCAAAGTCCATATTTATTTTTAATTTTTTTTTGCCTGTGTGTGAAAACTAAGTGAAGTACAAGTCAACTAGTGCCATGGCTACTGTAAGCATTAGGTTTCCCAGCCAGTCCCAGTAATCAAGAGTGTCTGGTGATAAAAGCACTATGATCAAACCAGAAACCCACAGGTGTACCACTGTTCATCCTTCAAGTATTTTGAGGTCCCCTACCCTTGGGGATATAAGAAATCCATCTCAAAATGTTAAAGGAAGCCCTGCTTCCTGTCTGTCTTGTATGAACAACACAACACCAACTGCTAGTGCCAGTGGAACCAGCAGACATCCACCTCTGTGCTGTAGGCATGGATGAATGCCTGTCTGCCTTGAGGCACTATATGATGCCCCCCTCTGACTCAGCCCCTAAATCTGGCATCAGTGGCAGTAGCATCACCAAACTCAGTTCTGCTGCTCGGTCATTGTGTGAAGAAGCGACTGTGATTCTGAATCTTGCAATGATATTTTTACTTTTTTGTCACCTGAGGAAAAAATTGAATTGTTTGGGGCAGAGCAAGGTATACCAACCCCATAGGTTTATAACAGCAAGTCAGCAGCACTACCAACTAAGCAGTTTATAGTGGAGGACAGTACTAGTGTGGAGGATATGGAACTGGAACTGTCTAAGAGTGTGTGTGTGTGTCTGTGTGTGTGTGTGTGTGTGTGTGTGTGCGCGTGCGCAGGGGAGCATGAAATTGAAGTGGAAGAGATTGAAGTGGTCACACGTGGGAAGAAAATGTCAAAACAGCAGGGGAATGCTGAAGAATAATGGGAAACCAAGATAGAGGGCATAAGGAAGGGGAAGAAGAAGAAGTCAAAGTAGAGAATAGGCAGGGACAAGAAGCAGGAGAGGAGAGGAGAAAACACATGCAGGACACATGGAAGATGAAGCAGAAACAGTGCTGTCAGTTACATCAACAAGTTCTGAAGATGACTGTGATACAGAAGAGCACAGGCCACCACAGGAGGAAATGACCAAACCAAAAAATAAAATGCAAAAGTAAAAAGCAAAAAAGCAAGTTGGTCAGGCAAGGAACTAAAAAGATCAGGCCTGCCCCTAGCCCCCAGGTGCTCATTCTCGTTGCAACCCTTCTTCTGCTTCTGCCAGTGCTACCCTTTCAGGGCATCCTTTCCAGCCACATCATTCTACCATGGCAGACAAAATGAAATCATTTCAAAGTTACAGCCTCATTGCTCTCAAAGAACAGAGCAGTCATGTAGCTAAAAAACAGAAAGATGTTCTGCAGTGTGGGGGTATTTTACTAGGGACCCTACAAATTCACTGAGCATGTTGTACCTCTATGAAAAAAAGAACAGCTGGGATCAATCTACTCGGACACTGCGAACCAGTGTTCTAGTTGGTTTTCTAAAGCATGAACATGGTATCATCCTGCCAGACTGATTATCTTTTACAAGAGAAAGATAAATTTAGCCTGGGACAGTTAGGGCTGGATATTTAAACTGCTGCCATTCTGAGGCGCAAGCTCTTGCGCTGCGCAAAATAGTTGTGCAGGGGTGTAGCCGGGGTGATATTCAAAGGAGTTGCGCAATTGAGCAACTCCTTTGAATATCACCCCCCAGCCACAGCCACTGTGCATGGCGCAGTGGAACTTGCACTACCGCAAGTTTTCAGAGTGGAGCATTCAACTTGCGGTGGCGCAAGTACCATTGCGCCATGCGCAAAATCACGATATTCAAAAGCTGACATGCAAATGGGGCCATAATTCATGCAAGGCACGGGGGGCCATTTGCATCTGATTATGGCCCCATTTGCATGCCATTAGCATGTAGGTGCGCCGATCCCTGAGGACTTGCACCTGATGCCCTGCCAGGCAGCAGCCGTCGGGGACCGACGCCCTCTGCAGCCCGATTGCAGGCAGCAATGTGGCTCCCCCCTCCTCTCATACATATCCCTGGTGGTCCAGTGGACCAAAATGCCCGATCGCAGGTGGTATGTGTAATAAAAACCACCCCCCTGAACATAGCCCTGGTGGCTAGTGTCCCCCACCCCAACCACCCACCCACGAAGCCCCACCACCCCGCTCCCCCCCCGGCGGCGGGCGGCAGCATCCCATCCACCTGCTGCCCTGCCGCCCGCTGACCTGACTGCCCGGTAGGGCTCACGCCCATTGGTGCAGAGCAAGAGCCAATGGGTGTGCACCTGCCCGTACATGACAGTCAGATTTGTGAATGAACATCATTCACAAATCTGGACTATCATCTTCTTGATGAGACTGCATGCCGTGGCTCTTGCTCTGCCAATGAGACATCGCTACCGGGCAGTCGGCTCGGCGGGCGGCGGGCGCTGGCGGTATTATGCCTGCCCGCCTGCCCGGACTGACCTCGCAGCATGGTGTAGATGAGACTACTAGCCAGGTATTCGAGTGATTTCAATACATACCACCTGTGATCAGACATTCAGTCACTAGACCACCGAGGACTATGCCGAGGCAGGTGGGGTAGCCCACACAGCCATACCACCTATCGGGCATTTCAGTCCACTGGACCACAACGGATATGTCGGGGAGGGAAGCCACATTGATGCCCGTGATCGGGCTGGTGGGGGAGTACACTATGCCTGCGATTGGGCTGGGGGGCAGAGGGACTGGGTTGGGGCCAGCCACAGGTGGCAGCTGCTGTGTTGCACCCTGCAATGGAGCAGCTCACCTGTGGTGGCCCTCAACTAAGCCTTTTTTTTTGGCTCAAAGTCCTGCAGGCACAGGTTGGGGGTTGTGCCTGCACAACTCTGCACAGCCCGGCTGAATATCGGGCTGTGCAGTTTATGCATGGTTCCTCCCCCTCCAGTTCAGCATGCATTCATTTGCATTGTGCTGTTGCTCAGCATGTTTTCTGTGGCGCAACTGCCTCCTGCTGAATATCGCAGAATGGAGCAAGTTTGGACTTGGGCAGGCGCAACCCTATTGTGCATGGCGCAACCCTTTTGAATATCTGGCCCTTAATGTTTAAAACTACAAAAAGGCAGCCAGCCCGGTGGCACTGAGGGTCTCATCACGCCATGCTGGTGACCTGGGTTTGGGAGTAAACCCCGGCTACCGGGAGTTGGCGGGGAGGATAGGAGTGAGCATCTGGAGGACTGCTCTCCTGTTCTGGGAGGGAGGGAGGGAGGGAGGGGGGTTCCGATCCCGGACTCTAGTGGCTCCTGCTGGCAGCTGGGAGCACAGCAAGTTTGCTATCAAGCAATGCGGGGATTGGTTGCGGCAGCAACCTTGCAGGTCAGCATGGGAGCATGTGCACTCATGCTGGATGCAATTCACATCTGAGCCATGGGGGGGAGGCAAGCAGGAAAAGGCCCCTTCTTCGGGGATAGGTGAAAGCACCATGGCCCTGGACTACACTCCAAGCACTGGGCGCTGTCCTCTCCGGGCCTCTTGCTCCTACCTGGCACTCAATACTACAGATAGGATGCCCTGGGCAGATAGGGTGACCTCTCCCTGGGGGGTTCAGATCTGGGGGTCATGCTGGGATGGAGCGAGGAGAGTTAGTAGCATTTCAGGAGGGAGGTAGAAACCAGAGGTCAGGGATGCTGGAGAGAGTTCCCCGAGGGGGGAGTAGAAAGAGAATAAAAAAAAACTATAAAAAGGAGAAAAATAGTCCACTTAAAGAATTGGTGCTGATACAGAAAAATGACCATGTGCAAAAATCAGATGAAACCTTGCCATTGGTTCTTCCCTAGTACAAACTGAAAACTGGACAGAAAGCATTTCCTTACCAAGGAAAATAGATAAGCAAGACAGCAAGTTGTGGAATCACCTACTTATAGTGGTAATTGTGCAAAAGTTGACTGGTACTGCCCAGTGGGTGTAATTGCACAGTCCCACTATACAAGTCTTTCAATGAATACTGCGCTTGCACATTGCTTGGTATATTGTGCTACCAGTCAACTTTTGCGCGACTACCACTGTATGTGTGGAATCAACTACCTTTAAACTTAGGGTACTCTAGCACAATTACTGTAGCAGTTTTAAGGAACATCTTAAATGTTACTTGTTTGAATCAATGGATTGTGCATGCTTCAAAACAATTTTTAGGTTGTATTTTTTTATATATTTTCTGCATACAATTATCTTATGGCCCCATTTGTATATATTGTGTTGTATGTTCCTTGGTCATGCCTGTAAACAGGTCCTGTTGCTCAGTATACCCACCCAGTGATCAAATAGAACTGAACTGATTCTAACTGTAATCTAAACACTCTTGGTGTGAAGGGTAAATATTATTATACAATGGCAAGAAAAATTCTGAGAACCTGATTGGCTAGCGACCCCTAGACACAGTGATGTTGATGAACCAATAACATGCGGTATCTAGTCTGAGTACAAAGATCTGTGAGTACAGTAAAAGATTCCTCCTGCTTAACTGCTCTGAAGACTCTACCTCACAATCCCCGCTAGCTACAGACACCGTGCACCGCTGTCATCTACCTGCAGTCCCATTGAACCCTTGTCATTCTAACAAAAAAGGAACTCAAAACCTTTCTTCTATTCTTCTGTTAGTAAAACAAAATATAAAGTAAACTGTGACAGTGTTTTTCAGCACCCCGAGCTTTAGTACGACCGTTGCAGCGGTGCATATAAGGCGCTGTGCTGCGCATCACACGCTGAGGTGTCACATCCTGTATTCATCGCATCCAAAGTTGAAAAAACCACAAGTTTTTAAATAGACCAAAATAACTTTCAATCACAAGAAAGCCATACCTGTAAGTGGCTTTCACAGAATACCACAAAGTAGCTACACTCGTTCATCGGCTCCTGGCTCTGCTCCCAGATCGGCTCAGTCAACATGATCGCTGCCTCACATAAAACAGCTGCACTAAAGCCAACATTCACATACACACAAGATGAAACTTCAAATGTAGTTAGTTCCAAAGCGAGGCCGTCTTGAGAGACGGATGTCAAACACAACTGAAAGATTTTCATGAGGAGCGGCATAGTCAGCACCACTAACATAATGGCTCCACCTACTGGTAGAAAATGTAATGTACTTTTTTTTCAAAGCGTGTGCCTCCACACACCCAAAAATGGAGAAAAAGCCAACAACTTATTTTTCTTCTTTTTTTTTATTAAAATTAGCCATTGTATAATAGCAATAAAGGCACTCCAGGGTGTGTGTTATCGTGTAATAACGTCACTCCTGGGGTGGTGGAAGCACCGACTAGCCTCGTGCTTCAACCCACCCAGATGACAGTCCTCTGATAACACACCCTGTCATCTGCTGTGCTTAAATAACTCCAGATTCTTGTGTCTCAAAGTCTGCCAAGAAACACTCTTAAACAAGCAAAGGGTAGTAATAAAGTTTATTATACTACTTACACCAAGCATGTGACAAACAAAATCACAAGGGAGATGGGTTTCTCACCATTCTCCTGAAGAATGTACATAATCTCCAGGATTGTAGATATTAGGTTGTCTAAGGTCTTGTCTCTCTCCCCCTGCTTTTCTAGCTCTCTGCCAGAGAGTACTAACCTTCTAGAGATGAACTAGTAGTGTTTCAAGCCCCTGCAGTGGGTTGGAGACAACTATATACTACAGATAACAGCATAGCAACAGAGATTACCTCATAGTTACAGATATGAGGAACATATGCATTGGTCCTAAGTCATTCTAGATTGGATAATGACTTAGGAGACAGAATTACTAATGAGTAGCATATGAGACCGAATATGCTTCCATTAGCATTATAGCTTAGACAAAAGAAATGCTGACTGGTTCAAACTGCATACGGCATTTCTTGCTTACATACAGTATAAAACATAGACATAACAAAGGCTTTCTCTCTGTGTCAGCTTGCTTAGACAAAGAGAACTGATGAAAGGACCCTATTACATATAGCATATCTGCCTGAGTGTAATACACACACTACATATAATTATATGATAATATAAGTATACAATAATCACTGATGATCACTCAGAGTCATCATATCGCTAATTAGGTAGATAATATATGGAATATCTATGAAAGACAAACTAATCTAGATAAATGTATTAAAGTGAGGTATAATAGAAACATAGAAACATAGAATTTGATGGCAGATAAGGACCGCTTGGCCCACCCAGTCTGCCCATTTTCCTACCTGATGGATAAGTTGCAGATCCTAGTTAACCAGCAGCCTACTTCTTCTTACCCCCAACCCCTAGAATTGCCTTATGACTGTCCTATGCATGCTTGAATTCCACCACTGTTTTTGACTCCACAACCTCCTCTGGAAGGCCGTTCCATACATCCACAACCCTCTCTGTGAAAAAATACTTCCTTAAATTACCTCTGAGCCACCCCCTTCTATCTTCAAATTGTGCCCCTTGTTCTTGCACACCTCTTTTTTTGAAAGATGCTACCCTCTTGGACTTTGTTGATTCCCTTGAGGTACTTGAAAGTTTCTATCATGTCCCCCTCTCCCTCCTTTCCTCAAGGCTATACATATTAAGCTTCTAAGTCTCTCTTCATATGTCTTCTGGTGCAGACCCTGCACCATTTTAGTTCCCTCCTCTGGACAGCTTCCATCCTGTCTATGTCTTTGGAGAGTGGGTCTCCAGAACTGCGCAGTACTCAGATGTGGTCTCACTAGCTGTCTGTACAGAGGGATAATAACTTCTTGTTTTCTACTGGTGATGCCTCTCCCTATGCATCCCAGTATTCCCCCAGCCCTCCTTGCTGCCCTCTCACATTGCTTGCCCACCTTTAGGTCATCTGATATGACTACCCCCAGGTCCTTTTCCATTTTTGTTGTTGTTAGTATCTCACCCCCCATTGTGTACTCTTCCCCTGGGTTTTTGTTTCCCAGGTGCATTACCTTGCACTTCTTAGCATTGAATCTAAGCTGCCATGCAATTGACCATTTCTCTAACCTTACCAAGTCCCTTCTCATCCTTTCCACCCCACCTTGTGCATCAACTCTGTTGCAGATCTTTGTGTCATCTGCAAAGAGACATACTTTTCCTTCAGTCCCTCTGCAATGTAAACATAAAGACATTGAAGAGGACTGGTCCTAATACTGAACCCTGCGGTACCCCACTAGTAACCCCCTTTCTTCTGAGTGGACTCCATTTACTATTACTCTCTGTGTCCTATTCTCCAGCCAATTCTTTACCCAGGCTGTCATCTTGGGACCCACTCCCAGGCTGGCTAACTTGTATATTAATCTTTTGTGTGGGACTGTGTCAAATGCCTTGCTAAAGTCTAGGTAGGCCATGTCCACAGCCCCTCCCTGATCAACTACTTTGGTCACCCAGTCAAAGAAATCTATCAGATTTGTCTGGCATGACCTTCGTGCTGTGAATCCATGCTGCCTTGGGTCCTGTGCCCCTCTGGCCTCTAGATACTCAACAATTTTTTCCTTCAGAAGTGATTCCATCATTTTCCCTACCACTGAGGTTAAACTAACAGGTCTGTAGTTTCCTGCTTCTGCCTTGCTCCCACTTTTGTGAAGGGGAATCACATCTGCCCTCCTCCTGTCCTCAGGTACCACCCCATCCTCCCATAATTTGTTAAAGAGGTAGTCAGTGGTGTCACTAGTTCTACCTTTAGTTCTTTTAGAATTCTGGGATGAATCCCATCAGGCCCCATTGCTTTGTCCACCTTCAGTTTTAAGAGCTCTTTCAGAACCCTTTCTTCTGTAAATGGGCTGGTATCAACTTCTGTATCCAGAGTGTTTCTACTGTTTGTTTTGGTACCTCCCCTCTTTCTTTGTAAATACTGAGCAAAAATATTTGTTTAGTATCTCTGCCTTTTCCTGATCACCCTCTGCCCACCCTCCCTCCCCTTTATTAGCCTCACTATCTCTCCCTTGGTCTTCCTTTGCTCTCTGATGTACCTATAAAAGGTTTATCCCCTTCTTAACTGATTTGACTATCTTTTCCTCAGTTTGGACCTTTGCTGTTCTGACTGCCTTTCCAGCTTCCTTTGCTTTAACTGATACAGTTCTCTGTCCTGTTCCTTCTTGATTCCTTGTACTTCCTGAATGCTTTCTTTTCTCTTGAACCTTCACTGCCACTTCCTTTGAGAACATAGTGGTTTCTTACATTGTTTCATTTATTTGCTTTACACAAGGCTTGTTACCTCTGTGATGGCAGTTTGTATTATTCCCCATTGTTCTTCCACCCCTCCTTCCTGCCCATTTACTAGTGCATTCCTTAGGCACTCACCCATTTTGGCAAAGTCAGCCCTCCTAAAATCCAGTACCTTTTTCTTTGTATGGCTTGACTCTATTACTGTGTTTGTTGTGAACCATACTGTTCAATGTTTGCTAGTTCCCAGATGGCTACCCACTTCTACATCTGTGGTCCTCTCTTCATCTCCATTTGAGAGAACCAGATCTAAGATTGCTCATGCATGACAATATTAGCATATCTTAGCAGCAAAGCACATTCCTAGCACTCATGCGTATACGATGGGCGCCCATATCTTCTATGTTAGTGCAAAACAGCACTATCACAGTACAATAGACCAGGAATACAGTGTGAGGTGTGTGGGACGATAGGGGGCATAACCCAGGTGTTACATAAGCAATAACATCACTGGTTGGAACATCTATAATGGTGCAGTGGTAGGGCTAGGTACAGAGCTGGTTTTAAAATGAGAGAGGCAGAAAACAGAAAAAAAGAGAGACATAGACAATGAGAGCAGGTGTCAAGTAAATATGAATTATGAATGTTGCAATGCTTCTGTTCCCATTAAAGCCCATTATAGTGTATAGTGGAGTGTTGTTCTGTATATAATTCCATCCCTTTCAAAATGCTGTTCTACCACAGTTCCAAGATCATGGAATGTGATTCTATTCTACTGTGGTAGAACAGTATTCTAGAACCTCTAGAGACTGCATGAGTCAATTTCATTTTGAAAGCAAAATAACTCACAGATATTTCACACAGTACTATACACTATAAAAATACAGGATGAGCAACTCTATACAGAACCAGTGTGTTTTGCTACCTTGGGGTTCTGATTCCCATGGACCTCTCGAGGTCAGAGGGAATCAGAACCCTCTCTGTGGCAGAACACACTGGTTCTGCATAGTTGCCCATCCAGTATTCTCTATATTCCATTGTCAGTATTTTCATCTCATCTCCATTAAAACTAACAGTTCTAAATATTATATTTGCAATTCAAGCGTTTTAACCCCTCTCTTCAAATGCCTACCTTTCTTCCCATGCTGTACTACTGTGCCTAACCTTTCCACCAATTTAGCTGAATTTCTTATTCTTGTTATTTCTTCCATATCATCCTTTTCCCAACCTCAGGCCTGTTCCTCCTTCCATGTGGGCTATCTCAGTGCCCTTGTTCTTGTCTTCAGAGCCTGGGGATCTCCACATTCCCATCTGCCAGTCCCTCAGCCTCACCTCATTTGCTTGTTTTCCCCATGATGAGGCCCTAGATCCTGTGCCTGGGTCATACTTGAGTTACAGACAAGGATCATGGGTGAGGGGAGACTGTCTTGGGGATCCTATAGTTTAACTTGATATGGAGGAAGAACAGTGTGACTTAAACAGAAACAGAACACTGTTTATAAAACAGTGACTTTATAGAAACATAAAGTGCCATATAGTGCCATGAAGCAGGAGCGTGGCATCTATATTAATGTAAGATAAGTTTATTGTTCAGTCAAAGACCATTACATAAATAATTACAAATCATTCTTTTAAAATACATTTGTAAGCATAATAAAAGAAAATAACAACTTCAGTCAATTTAGCAGTACAGTCAGAGGTACACAATACAAAACATATCAGTGCATCATCTTCCCTTAAATGCATAATAAAGTGCTATTTAAACTTTCTTCTGATACCAGCAACCACTCTGAGATACCCGGCTACCTTATTAATAACGTTGTCATCTTCTGACATAAACATAATATTTAACAATACATTTTTATCTGTAGTGTCAATGCCATCCCAAATTGGAGATAGCCACCTCATCCTGGGGTTATTGTATCAGGAGCATTCAAAGACAACATAACCCAGGTCCTCACGCTCTTTAATCTTACAATTACATAAGGTATCCTTAGGGTCAACCAATTTTTCATGTCTTGCTGTTAACACATTGCTCGGAAATTGTTCCATTCTATATCTTGTAAACAGTTTTCTAAGTTCTGGGTCTGTCAAAAAGTCCAGATAATATCTGAATCTAGACTGGTTATCATTATGAATCAGCCATGGTGAAATTTTTAGGTGAGAGATGGTAACACAATCATCCAACTTGAAATGGTTGAGAATTTTTTTTTTGCAATACAGCTTATATTTTATGTTGATACTGGTACCCTTATCCACATATTTTTGTAAATAGGTAAGATCATACTTTAGAAAAATTGCTTCAAGATTTTTCAGCCAGTTAGATTTTTTTACATCCTAGACCATCCTATTTTCTTTTCTCTAAGGCATTCCTATGGAAGTCTGTTTGAATTAATTTGGGTAACATTTATCCAGTATCCAACCAGTTTAGCTATACACTGAGCATCAAGGCTTGGTAGGCCTAGTTCAGCCCATAGAATAGAAACAGGGAACAACTTTCTCACAGCAAGCAGTGTGTGTGCAAAAGTTTGTTTAAAGGGGTCTCTAGGGTCCCAACTTTTTTGTGGACCCAAATTTCAGCTAAGTACAAAGCCTGAGTCACATATTTGGCTTGTATTACTTTTAGCAAAGGCCTTACTCTATTACCCTCAAATTTATTATTGAATCTAGCTAATGCTCCAGCAGTCTGCTTTAATTTGATCAGAGATGTTTTTATGTGTTGAGTCCATAGAACTTTGTTTGCTAATGTAACACTGAGGTAAGTGTAAGTTTTAACAGTTTTTAACACCTGTTTCCCCATCAGCCAAGTACCCTGTGTTTTATTGGATCCAAAAACAACAATCTGGCTCTTGTTTTCATTTATTTGTAAGCTATATAAAGAGGCAAAATCATTTGAGATATCCATTTTTTTCTGGAGACCTGATCTAGTTAAAGCTATCAAAACAAGGTCATCAGCATATGCAAGAGCTGAACAGCACCTTGAACCAACAGTGGGGGAATCAGATATTGATTTAAGCAACTCTTCACCTGTGCCTGCTAGGCCTCCCCCCCCCCGAGCCTCATGTCCAGTGCCGAGTCTGAGGTGCCGGTTGCTCCCCTAGTGCCGGCAGGCCTCCTTGGCTGAAATTAAGCTTCCTGCCCCTGCTGTTCGAACCACCACCTGGAACAGACGCTGCACTCTACCTGACCATGGGAGTGTGGAAACAGTGGCTGCAGGTACCCAGACCTGTGAGAGGTGAAACTGCAACCAAAAAACTTTTACTTTCCTGCCGATGGACCAAACCACTACCTGCTTGTTTGAACTTTGGTGCCTAGCGCACCTGAACTTATTGGCTCCCTGCAGTAGTGACACTGCTGCTCTCCACTCTTAAAGGGAGAGAGGGCCCAGTTTGTAAGCCCACTTACTTGTCTGACTTGTTTGGAGGAGGGGAGGCGAGGGAGACCTATGTCTCTAGGTCCCCCCCTGAGCCTCGTGTCCAGCACCAAGTCTTAGGTGCCAGTTGCTCCCCTAGTGCCGGCGGGCCTCCTCAGCTGAAATTAAGCTTCCTGCCCCTGCTATTGCAGGAGGCTGCTCTCCTAAGTGTCTTTTTCTTAGCTCTCCCACCCACCCCATTCCCTCCTCCCATTAAATGCCCTCATACTCCTCCTCCTGGGCCCGACTCATCCTATTAGGGTGTGGGGGAGGTCCTGCTTAATTGCAATAGGTACTTTCGCTTTTTTATTTAGTGGGAGTCTACTTATGCCATTGCCCTGGGGGACGTCCTGCTGTGATGTTAGAGGTTTACTCTGCCATTTAAATACTTGGTGAGAGCTTGATCTTAGCTATTGTCCCGAGCTGCTCACTGATGCTCACTGCTGAATATGTTCCATGCAATTCACTGTCCTAATTAATCTGTTTCTTACTCCCTATTCGACCAATACTGTTTAATAGTACAGTAGTGTATTGTTCTTCTTCCCTACTTGCCATTTATTTTGGAATTTGTGACTTGTTACTTCTTTTGTTTCAGCTCCTATCCCCTGCTAGGTACACTCTGTTTCCTGCTGACTGGGCTTGAACTACTAGCGCTGCCTAGTCCTCAGCTCTGGATTGGCACAGGAATCTGCTGCCCCCCACCATGGGAAGAGAGTCCCCCATGGTGCCCCCCACCATGGGAAAGGAGTCCCCCATGGTGCTGAAGGGTGGAGGACCACCTCCTCATCATAGTACTACTATCCTTGCTGGTCTCCTACTGGTGCTAGCTCTCTCCAAGTGGTCACTAGCCCCTTGTTGACTATACGGGGCTGCTGCGAGAAGTCACCCTCTGACGAGGTGCCTGACTACTCCTTCTCTAATCTCCTAGCATACACCATGACATCGTGCTGTGTTACTTGCTGCCTTGACTTTAGGTGTCTACTGTAATCCACCCTGGTTAAGAGACGCCTTGCATGCAAGCCTCTGACTGGATTATCTACCATCAGGAGGCACCTCCTCTGGCTCTTCCTTCTGATATTAGCCCTGGCTGGTGACATAGAACCTAATCCAGGCCCTAACTACTTGGCCTCCTCTATTCCCCCTGAATGGAGGCTAGGCAAGGGTCTAAAAGTCACTCATCTCAACATTCGAAGTCTGCTGCCTAACCTTGATGAGTTAGTCACATGGGTCTCACTCTACAAGCCTGATATCCTTGGAGTGACTGAGACCTGGCTGAAATCCTCGATCCCTGACTCAGTCTGTGTGCTCCCTGGTTACAAGTTCATATGACTGGATAGATCTGGGAATAAGCGGGGAGGTGGCATCCTGATTTATTACAGGAGCCATCTTAAGGTATTCCAGGTGGCTCACCAGCCATCCTCCCTGTCCCCTTGTGAGCTTCTTCATGTCTTGCTCCTACTTGGGAACACCAAGAAACTACATGTGGTATGCACCTATAATCCCCAAAAGGGTGGGCTCCCAGGCCTGATTCACCTCTTGGACACCGTAGGTCCCTCCATCAGTGACAAAGAACTTGTAATCATGGGTGATATTAACCTTAACTGGGCCAGTGGCAATGAGAAACAGTTTGAGTCCCTACTTGCTAATCTCACCCTGACTCAACTTGTTCAGGAGCCAACCAGATGGTCGGCCAATGGATCCTCCAGCTCCCTTCTGGATTGGATCCTGTCAAACCATCCTGAAAGGATCTCCTCTGTAGGTATCCTATCAGACTCCATCTCCGACCATTCCCTGGTCTTCTGTGTGTGGAAAATCCCATCCCCAAAAATTCCCCATAAAATCATCCACATCAGGAACTACGCTAGGTTCGACCCTGAAGTGTTTAGGGAGGACCTAAGGCTTACTGACTGGTCCAAGGTGCTGGGAGCATCTGATCTCTCAGCAGCTGCTAGCCACTTTCTCACTACCTTCGGGGCCCTGCAAGACAAGTATGCCCCAATGGTCACCTGGAGGGTAAGGGGGAACACCACTCTATGGTTGCACGGGAGTCTCCTAGCCCTCATACGGGTCAGAGACAAGTGTTGGGCCCACTTTAAAAGCTCTCCTGATCAGGCAATTTTCCAACAATACAGAAATCTTAGAAATAAGTGCAAAAAGGCCATAAAGGCTGCTAAAAGTGACTTTTGCAAGTCTGCCCTACTCAGCTCAGCCAATGATCCAAGACGGTTTTGGAGAAACATAAAAACTCTTGTTAGTGGGCCCTCCAGTGCAGGGGTATCTGATATGGTTATTGCAGGGGTCCATGAGCTGCTGTCCCCAACCCAGCATGGCTTTTGTAAGGGGCATAGCATGACCACAACCTTGGTCTCTGTCTCTTCCAGCATCAGAGGAGCCATGGACCAGGGCAAACTCTCTGGAGCAATATTTATTGACCTGTCCAAAGCCTTCGACCTTGTTGATTATATGTTACTCTGTACTCAAATGCGGTCCCTGGGCCTGTCCCCCCCCCCGCTATGAACTGGTTAACTGGCTATCTACATGGTAGGAAGCAGGGGACCAGATTCAACAAAGTTCTCTCTGATCCCTTACTGGTGACCTCTGGCATCCTCCAGGGTTCGGTCCTGGGACCCCTCCTCTTCTCCCTCTTTGTTAACCATCTCCCAGCTGCAGTAACTAACTGCAGTGCCACTCTTTATGTGGATGACCTGGTTATCTTGGCCCACTCCCGGAACATAGAGACCCTCAATCAGCACCTATCCAAGGACTTTAACAATATCCTGGCCTGGGTAACCAAACACAAACTGGTTCTTAACCTGAAAAAAATGCAGGCTATGCTATTTGGTTCAGTAGCCAAAATCAAAGCCTCGCCAGCATCACTGGGTATCACCAGTCTAGACGGAATGTCTCTCCCAACTGTGAACTCCATCAGATACCTTAGAGTGATGCTTGACCCTCAGCTTGACATGGGGAGTCATATACTAAATGTCTGTAGAATAGTGAACTGCAAACTGGGCCTGGTCTATAGGGCCAAATACAACCTCACACCTGCAGCTCGTCTGGCTCTCGTGAGAGGTGTACTACTTCCCTCCCTTAGTTATGGCCTGCACCAATTTGTTTGTGCTGTCAAATCTCATCTTACAAGGTGGCATACGACGTACAACAACATCTGCCATTTTGCTCTGGCTGCCCCCCATCTCACCCACCACTGTAAGCTTTATGAAACTCTCAGCTGGCTCTCTCCATCCAGATACCTGGACTTTGGATTGGGATGCCTTGTGGGTAAAGTGATAAGAACTGGCACCCCACCAGGGCTGGCTCAGCTTCTATCACCTGCCGACCACTCCTCCTACTCACTCAGATCCCAGGTCCCCCGGTTGCTAAGAGTTCCCCCTACTCAAACCCTAATGAGGGACAGGGACTTTGCTGTAAGTGCTCCTAGACTCTGGAACTCCTTTCCAGTGCAGGTTCACTCAGCCCCCTCCCATCAGTGTTTTTGTAAATCTCTGTGGGGGTTCCTGAAGTTGGCCTCTGCAAGTGATTGTCCCAAACCCCCTCTAGTGCAACGTCCTCATCCAACTTGACCTTTGCACTTTATAAAAGTCCTGTCAGTGACACTTTGCTTGTCCCTATGACTCAATCTCTTATTATGGCACTTGACTGAGTTATAATTGTCTAATTAGCCTAATAACTGGTGATCTAATGTACTTTACCACCGTTGGAAATGGGTGTTACTACGTGCCTTACTATTGTGTCACCTTGGTTTTTGTTATTCGTTGTACTTCTTTATGTTGACATTCTGCCATGTTGTTTCAGTATTATCCTGTACTACCCTATAATCATTCTGTTGTACTCTCTCGGGTCGTTCCTGAAAATAGGCATAATACTTGTCTAGTGTACTTACCAGGTAAACAAAAGCTAAATAAATAAATGCTAAACAAGACTGGCGCTAAAACACATCCTTGCCTAACACCTTTATTTGTAGGAAACCCAGAAGATAAGTGTCCGTTAGTACCAACCCTAATCTGAGCCCAAGTATTTGAATAGATGTTTCTTATTGCCTGGATTAGTTTTGGGTGAAAGTCTTTCTTGGCCATAACTTGCCACAGTTTAAATCTTAAAATATTATCAAAAGCAGAAGTGAAATCAAAAAAGGCCACAAATAGTTTCTGTTTCCTGAGTGTAATGTACTTCTCAATTAAATGTAACAGGACAAAGCAGTTGTCTGATGCACTATAACATGCTCTAAAGCCTGCTTGAAGTTCTGAAATATTGACTAAAAATCTTCTAGTTCTGTTATAATCCTTGTTCATAATTTGACCAACTCTGTTGTAATCTGCTCTTGTATGCCAATTGTGAAGGCTCTCTGTAACCATTGTATTGTGTGTTGTCCTACTTGTCCACCCTAATGTGGAACCTTTGTAAAAGAGCTCACGCTCAAAGGTATCTCCAAAAGAATAAATAAATAAAAATAAAAAAATTAAAAATAACTGTTCTAATTGCAAAATTAATTTATCTAGAATAATTTTAGCAAATAGTTTCCCATGATGTCCAGCAAAGAGATAGGTCTGTACATCTTGGGGTCATCTTTATTGTCTTTTTTAAAAAATAGGAATGATAATAGCTCTGTTCCAAGAGGGCAGTACTCTATTATTACTATACATAGGTTAAACAAAATAGTAAGTAATTTAGACCAAAGAGAAGGAGCCAGCAAATAAATTTCTGGCGGCATTTGATCTGGCCCTGGACCTTTTATTTTCTTTTTAGGTTGGTTATTGCAAAGTAGTTCTCTTTAATAGTAATTATCAATGGTTAGATTTTATTGATTAATTGATTTACACTGATAGTTTACCATGTCAACTAGCTCGGAGTAATAAAATAGCTTTTCAAAATGCAAGGCCCATTTTTCCATATGTATGTGAGAATCATCATAATTTTTGCTATTATCTGTGCTTTTGGCCACTAAAAGCCAAAATGCTTGACGATCATTATGTTGTATTGCTGTAAGCATCTGGTCCCATTTTTTCTGTTGCTAAATTCTCTGCTTATGAATCAGAAAACTCTTTATAAGCTGATCTTTTATTATTTAATTCTCAGTATGCACCCTTAGTGTTAAGAGATCTAGTAATCATAGTTAATTTTGTTAATTGGTGCTTACATTTTAAGCAACTTATATCAAACCATGTATCAGTTGTGGGATGATCAGCCCATTTCTTGTGCTTTCTTTCTGAAGAGATAGGGTAGGTAAGACATTTTCTAAGGTTGTCAAAACATCCATTCACCAGAGTAGGCAAGAACTCAAAAGTCTACTCATTTTAGGGGTATTATCAAGTATGGCTACAGACTCTTCCATTAATGGCATTAGCATATCTAATTTACCTAGATCCCATCTAATTTTTGATTGACCTCTAATCTCAAAAATATTCACAGGATGTGATAATTTAGGGGGCATTGCTCCCCAAGTTAGGATGACCAGTGAGTGATCACTCTCACTTCTAGTGGGAATTGATAAAGAGGTCCAAATTTCCATACTGCCATTCCAACAAAGTAAGTCTAAGATGGAAGACCCCAGGTAATTACTATAATTCCCCTGGAGGTCCCCTGAGATTCTGCCATTTAAGGGGGCTAAATTAAAAGTTTGTAAAAGGACTGTCAATCTTTTACCTGAGGCATTTAGTCTTAGGTCCATTGCATGCCTCTTAAAGGCAGATGCATTGCTGTGTACCCAGTTATGGACCTCACAGTCCATATAACCATCAAAAGTGCCTATACAACTGTTAAAGTCAACACTAATCAAAATATTATCACATCCAGTACTAGTCCAACTGATATGTAGTAGATGTTCTAACTCATACCAAAGTTTATCAGAATAATATCTGGATTTTCGAGATGGAATATAAGCATTTATTAGACAAAATGATAAGTCCTTAGTATTAACCAGAAGAGCTTGTGCAATGGCATTACTTGCTATATGTGAGACCTTAAGGTTGTTCTCTATTTTTACCCAGATTACTAACCCGCCTGAAGCCCTGACAGATTTTGCAATTTTTTTTCCCAGGGACCTAAAAATAACTGCACCCATTTGAAGAGACAACAATGGAATCCAAGTGCCATGTTTCTTGCAAACGAATAATATGGCACAAGTTTATAAAAAAATAATTTTGGCACTAATCCTGAGATATTCCAAAAAAATAAGGGCCCATTTATTCTTGTATAGGCTATTGGCCGAATGTGTGATGGAATCAATAAGTCAGGATTCAGACAATGACAGATTTGCAAATCTGTTTTTGGTAGATACATTAAACACAATTTGAGATTCAGCATTAATTGAACTGTTACACTCCTGATTTACACTGACCACTTCATTTATGTTAAATTCCCCATTGTTTTTCCGTATTGTACCCACATTGTCCCATTCCATAATATGGATACCCAGACTATCCAAAGTTGACAAGTACCCTAATAGTCTAGAAAAGGCCTCTTGTGATATAACAGTTATAAATATTTGATCACTATCAGTATCTAAGCTAGAACAGCCTATCAAGCTGAAATCAGACAGCTTTGGAATAGCAAGAACATGCTCGAAGAGATCCCGAAGAGCAAGCTTAAGCTTCTGATTATTTTCACTCCTGGCCATTTGAATACCAAAAATGGCCAAGGTCCTACTTTTCCATTTTTTTGTTTGGAAGGCAGACTCACCACCACTGGGACTATTTCCCATCAAAACACTAGATTCCACTATGTGTATCCCAGTTTTATCCAGGAGTATAGCCTTCTGCAGGATCTTCTCTGCCATGTCCTTTGTCTACAAAAGAACATCTATCTGAGAGACATCAACATTATGATATCTTCTAGTTACGCTGAGGATTTTAAGATCCTCAGCTCTAATTTGTAGAAAATGTCTGAACAAGTTCAATACAGCATTTCTCACCTTGCGATCATTTTCCAAAGGCAATATCTTGAAACCAAATATAGAAATCTGGGTATGGGTCTCCATGTTCTTAGTCACCTGTGGGTTCAGAGAATCCCTATTAATATAGTTAATATAATAGCCGCTATCTGTTAGGGCATAATCACTTAACCACAAGTGGTTTGCTAAACAGGCTGAAGTACAAAACAAGAAGATGCACTCAGCGCCTTGTGCATCACTATCATTCCACACGTGAGCAAAATCTTCCTCAGCAATGTGTAATCCAGAGACTGTGTGTATGAGGTGCACAATCTTGACCTTATTATTGGCATATGATAGGTTCTTGTCCCATTTTAACCCTTAAAGACCCAACATTACACAGCTGTCTAAATCTATTCTTGCTTGTTCCATTCCTAACTGGGGTTAGGGAATTACCTTATTATTGTAATAAGATGAGTTCCATTTTTCCATTTCTTGTCTTAAGGCTTTTATGTCACTCTCAAGCTTATTACAAGTTTTAGTAACCATTGCTAATTCAGCATTACAAAACTGTAAGCTAGATTGTTTGTCTGTTTGGTCCTTTGATTCAGCTACCAAGACCGGTTGCCCAAACTTTTCAATATTGTTTTGGGCTCGTCTTTTAATCTCCAGTAAAGAGTTTAGCTCCTGCATGTCTACAATTTTTCTGGTTTGATCACCCTTATTATGCACTTTTATAGTGCTGGTCCTTTTGCCCTTCCCCTTCCTGTTACCTTTATATTTTGAGGATTTAACCACCTGTATATCTTTACATGCTTTTCCCTTGTTCTTTACTTCCTCTGTCTTAGAACTATTTTTTACCAGAGTAATAGGGATCTCCAATAGTGATAAATCTGGTCGCACTTGCTCTGAGGTATCCTAAATAATTAAGGGTGAATGGAGGGTATTCAGAGCCAATTTCTTAAGGACAGATAGAATCTCATCAAGTTTAAAACTATTAATTGTAACACTTTGTTTTACTGTTTCTATTTCATTTTGTATACAAATCATTTGGTCTAAGAACATTAGATGTGCTATATAAGGATTTTTAACAAAACCTTTTAGGTCATCACTTAGTGCAAAGGGATAAGAGGACACTGGCTCTGTCATGTCTTTATGCTTATCACTTCTAGCCTCTGAATCCAGTCTTTTCAGACCTTGAATGGTAGCATGCATCCCTTCCCTTACTTTGCTCAAGCTATCATGAGTGTGATTTGACCTGTCTGCATTTCTAGTCATAATGGGGGTATAATTCTCTGGAGAGAACACTAGGGGGCAGGACTCATTAGTCATATCATTATAGCTTTTAGATACTACTGGATACTGGAGAGGTACATTGAGGTGTTCATCTAGAGACTGGTCAATCTGATTCTGGGTCCCCTCCTGACCACTCTGAAGAGCAATGATAGTATTAAGAACAGAATGTTGTTGGTCTTGGAGGGGGTTTCCATTTAGCATTATTTTGGGTGCAAATGATAGTCTAGATAGGCCGGAAACCTCTAATTAATCATAAGGTTGTGTAACAGTAACCGTATTCATACTAGATTCTAAAAGAGACGTTTTAACAGAGAAGTGATAATTTATTTTAGTTTGCCTAGAGTTAATTGTGGAGGCTTGTTCTACTTCCCTGTTTGCCTCCCTGTTTGGAGACAGGTTAGAGGTCTTTAAACCTTTTACATCTTTTTAATTCTGTTTCTTTCCTTTTATCTGACTCTTCTTTGTTCTTCCCTTCCTCCCCCCTTCAGAGAATTTTCCCCAAGCTGGTTCCTACATTTGTTTGATTTCATGCTCATGGTACTGCTTTTCTGACCCTAAGCATTCAGCTCTAATATGTCTGATATACCAGCTTCAAGAATTGCTGCTCTGTTCAAAACCATTTCTTCCTCTATGACTGCAAGTTCCATTTCTAAAAAAGTGTGTTTCCTAGTATAAACCATGCTGATTACTAATTGCTGATTGTAAAGTGCAATGACAATAACAAGTCAATGCTTACATGCTAAGACACTAAAAACTCTGTATTAGTACAAAAAGAAAAAAGTTTAAAATGAAATAAAAGTACACAAGTATTTACTCGTTGTAACAGACCAGAGTCCAGAGTCCGTTTAGAGTCAGACACTTTAGGAAGAAGTTTTTAGAAGTTTGTTACTAATTAACAATTTAATAGTGTAATTGCCTTCACTTTAATACTTGCCATTGACTGCTAGTGCCTTCAACAATGCCCTCAGGTTTTCTGGGTGTTATGGGCCATATCTTCAATGGCTCAATTACAAGCCCCTCTTGAAATTCAAAAAGTGAACCTTCCAATTTTTGATTGTGGTGTTGTGGTAATAAAGCAATAACCAGATCTTTAAATTCTTTAAGTTCTTTAAATTCTTTAAGTTCATACAGAACCTTAAAGCCTTTAAGTTATTTATCCACTATAGAAAAAAAAGGAAAAAGAATAAAAAATACAATGTAAGTCCTTAGAAAGAAACACTTAGTTTGGCTAAAACACAGCTACTTGAAACTGTAAGTGTGGCTACTAAATATTACTACTACTACTACTAAATCATTTAAAAGCATTTAGGTTGTTCTCAGTTGTTACACACAAAAAAGGGGGAACACTGCTAATAATTTTTCTGAAAAAGTAAAATTCTGTTAAAACATACTGATGCAAAAGTGATCCTTTAGTAAAATCAAACACTGCTGATAGAAGAAGGGGTACATTTCCAAGTCCCCAAATACCAAACTGCAGCCTACTGTTTTGTATTGTTTTAAAATTCAGTTTATATCAAACACACATTTGAGATAATCCTCTCCCTGCTGTGCCACAGTTACTTCTCATGGGTACACTACTAAAATATAGCAAAGACCCCTGGGGGAACACAGCAAGTGATCGCAGGTACCTCAGAAAGTGCAGGGTAAAATGTGCAAAAACCAGGAGCAAAACTCCAGTAAATACTCTGTCAAACCTGAAAAGGAAGCAGCTCCAAACTGAACAAAGTCTCGTAGCTATCTGGCTACTACGGATTGCACATGAACTTTTAAGACTAAAGCAGGTGTACAAAATTTGCATAAGGTGCGAAAACAAAACAAAGGGGTTTAGAAAAAACTGAAAACCTAAACTTCAACAAAACTTTTACAAAGTATGAATACCTGAAACAAACAATAAAAAAAAGGAAAAAGAACACAACTCAAAAACTACAGATAGTAATGATATACTTAAAATAATAGCTATATCCTCCACAGGATCTAAATAGATCTAAATAACGCTGTTATGTTTTTAACAATTTAAAATAACTAAGTGCTATAAGTGCTAAAATGCTAAAACATCATCCACAAGGAAAAAAAATCCTTTTTCAGAGAAGAATACTTCCTGAATTCCCAAATGAACCGGAAAGCAGTGAGAGACTAAACCCTCCTGGAATTCTACAGGGGGGACACTTCTTCTTCTGACAGGTGCAACCTCCTCCACTCAAAAACCTGCAGTCCAGTGCTGCTTCTATATAAGTGGCATCTGGGGACAACCACAGGACTTCTGTAGGGAGAATCATAGACCACAGGCCACACTGCTCAGTGGCGGGCAGGCAAGGAAAGGGGGGGAGGAAAACGGGAACAAAACTGAGGGAACGATGGGAGCTGAGGAAGGATGATAGGACAGAACTCTCTAGCAGAGGTAGGTCTTCATAGAAGAACACAGATAGAAGATCCAGAGTAAGCCCTAGGTGCAGAAGAATAGAACAGTTGTAGTACAACCCCATCTAGGATAAGCAGAATCTTCTATATGAAGTAAACATACAAGGAGTACTGAGGGATTACAGCTAGTCCCTATCTAGAATCATCTTATAAGTGAGTTAGCAGGCAAGGAACTTTGAGGGAATGCAGCTAGTTCCTATCTAGGGTAAGCTAACAGAGTAACAAAGGGGTTGTAGTTTTGCAGCCAGCCCCATTTAGGTTTAGCTATAGTTAATTAATTCTAGGGTCCACTGATAGGGTAAATTAGAGGTTGCAGCTTTGCAGTCAACCCCACCTAGATTCAGCTTCAGTTAGTTCCAGTCTAGGGTCTGCTGATAGGATAAACTAGGGGCTACAGCTTTGCAGCTAACCCCAACAAGGATCAAGGGAGTTAAAACTCACATAGCATGGGAGGGTGGGTTGCAGCTTTGTAGTCAGTCCCACCTAGGATCAGCTCATAAGGGAGCAGAGGGGTGAATTTAAACCCTATTTGAGGAGGCAGTATAGGTGTGGTGGAAGGGGATCATTAGAGGTTCAGATTTTGGTAGACAAATCTGTTAAAGAAGTTAATGGGCATGGATTCAGGTAGCATGTCAGGGAGTAGAAGCACACACAGACAGCAAGCAAACAGGAGTCTGGTGATATGTTGCTGGGGCTGTAGAGTGTCAGTATTCCTGGAAGTGCTATGGGAGGTTAATGGTTACCCTGTGTGTAGAAACCTTAATCACCTGTTGGCAGAGATGAGACAACTTTGCCGGAACTTAGGAAAACTAGTGAGGAACAGAGGGGAAGGGATGGGGCTGCAGAGTGAGAGAAAGGTAGGTGGTGGCAGTCCAGATAACTGAGAAATGCAGACAAGGGTGGGTTGAAGAGGGGGAGACCCAGTTGCCATGAATGCCCCTACCTCAGAGTGTGAGGGAGAGGAGGCCTAGAGAGCAGGGATGGAAAGTAGTGGTTGGTAGAGGTGGAGTCATATTAGGTGGGACCAGAGTGGGAGCACCTAGAGAGATGCCAGTATGAAATAAATCCCTCCCACTGACCAAGGTTAAGATCAACCTTAAAGCCAACCTACTACCACTACCTACCAACCTCCTAGACAAAGCCACTTCTTGTGGCTGCCCACTCTCTCCCCCCAGTCTCCCCTTCCCCTCACCTTGACTCCTTCTTGGACTCTCACACTAGGTGTCACACCTCGTTATCTCCTTCGCTACATATAAACACTGTCCTTTACCCTAGTTGAATGCTCTTGATGCTGTACTATCACCATTGGTACTATGAATGACATTGTAACCTTATTGTATACTAGCTACCTACTATTCGAGTATTGTATGTAAACTGTTTGTTATTGCTGTCATTGTCACTGTTTGACATGGAACCTTTGTAAAAGAGCTCTGAGCTCAAAGGTATGATCCGAATCACTAAATAAATAAATAAAATAAATAAATAAAATAATGGTTGGAAAGACTGTGAAGGAAGGACAGGTCAGATGCAGGTATTGGGGCCGGGGGGGGGGTTAGGCATGAGAAGGGGGATAGAAGGATACATAGTAGAAGTGGGGGAAGTGGAAGAGTGCCCAAGGAAAGTGGAGTAGGTATGGGAAGGAGGGAGCAGGAGTGGTGGTGAGAGGAAAGAATTAGGAAGTTTAGGTGGTGAAACAGGGTAGATCAGAGCAGAGGAAGGGAAGGTAAGAGGGGACAGAGGGGTGGCCAATCAGACAGGGGGTGAGGAGCTGGTGGAGGAGAGGAGAGGTGTCCATGGCAGGAGGGAATCAAGTAGGCAAGGGAGGAGCTCAAGGGAAAGTTGGGGGCCAGAAATGGAGGAGACAGGAAGGGTCATAATCCTGGGGACTCAATAGTTAAGGGTATTCACTGGAGAAAGAAGGGTGGCCCACATTCAGGTAGGAAAGTGATATTCATGCCACTGATGACAGCAGAAAGGGTGTGCAGAAGGATTAATTCACTGGTGCAGGGGTTTGGGGGAACCTAATGCGATCATACATCTAGGTATGAAAGACCTAGCTGAGGAGGAGGTGAGGGTGGTACAGGAAAGATTCAGGGAAACTGAGATGATCTGTAAGAGGGTGCCAGTACAGAGAGCCAGCACAGTCAGGAAGAAAAGGATAGAGGAGTTTTATGACTGGTTGTGGGAATGGTACAAGGAGGAAGGTTATGGTTGCATTGGAGGCTGGGGGAAGACCTCGTCCAATAAATCTCTCTATGCACCAGACAAGCTGCACCTCAGCAGAGAGGGTTCAAGAGTCTTCAGGGATAAATTGGGGGGGGGTACATAGCCAGGGACCTTAATTTAAACTGTTGGGTGGGGCAGAGTGGACCTACGTGCCCCGAGTCTCCAGAAGGAGGAGGAGGAGTTCAGCAGGCCTCTTCCTCATACCGTGCATGAAGATTTGGAGGTTGAATGGGGAGTGAGAGTAATAGGGAGGTTGAAGGTAGGGGAGAAATGGACAAAGGGGAGCATGAGGGACGACAGATGTTTGGGGTGGAGGGGAGTGAGGCTCAGATTCTGGGTGGAAGGTGATTTCCCTGAAAACAAGAAGTCTCGGAAACAAGATAGATGATGTGCAGGCATTGTTGATAGAGAGGTGCGTGGACATTGCAGCCAACGCTGAGACATGGGCTACCCCAAACCATGATTTGGACCTTTCAATCCCTAGATTCAAGCTATACAGGAGACAGCAAGAGGTAGGAAAAGGAGGGGGATTGTGGTTTACATAAAGGAGGTATACCTTGTACAAGGGAAGAGTCATAAGAGGGGAAGGCAGAGGCAATGTGGGTGCAATTACTGTCCAATAGAGGGAGGAAGGTGAGACTGGGGGTGGTTTACAGATCACCCAGCTAGGAGGAGGAGGAGGAGGAAAGGGTCAGGGAATTGGGCTTGGTGATACAAGCAGCTGCAGGAAAGGGAGAGGTGGTAATTGTGGGGACTTTAACCTGCTTAAGGTAGATTGGAAGATCCCCACCACAACCTGTGCCAGGAATTAGGCGATCCTGGTTGCAGTGCAGAGTCAATTTCTGACCCAGGGTGCCATGGTACCCACCAGGGAGAGGGCAATCCTCAGTCTGGTATTGACAAACAGGGACCACATCCAGAATATCCAAGCTGAGGAGCCCTTGCATGGTATTGACCACTGTACAGTGTGGTTTCAGTTGGACATGGGCAGAGTAAAGCTCCCATAGAGACCAAAGTCATGAACTTCAGAAAGATGGGGGAGTTACAAAGGGGTCACCAAGAGGGCATTAATGTAGAGATAAGAGTGGATCAGAAGTAGTCTATCATGAAGGAGGGAATAGCAGAAAGTAGCTACACGAGAGTGTGTTAGGCTCAAAGGGAAAATCTTGAAGGCCAAAGCACCCAACTGGTTTAGTCAACAGGTCACCCAGGCAGTAAAGGATAAGAAGACTACCTACAGAATATTCAGGAGGACCTAGATGGTGGAGGACAGAGAGAACTATCTGAAGAATGCTAGTGAGGCAGGAATGGTAGTCCAAAAGACAAAAGTTCAGAAAGAATTGCAGCAAGCAGAGGGAATTCAAAAAAAAGAAAAAGCCTTTTTTACGTATATTACTGAGAAAATGGATAAAAAGTATGGAACAGTATGGCTGAGAAAGGGGTATGGGTGGGTGGAAGGGAATGGAAACAAGGCAGAAGTACTGAATAAGAAGTCACGTTTGGTCTTCAATAAGGAGAAAAACAGCTTAGTAGCACAATGGGGAAGGATAAAAGGAGCATGGATGGAGTGATTGAGGTGGAAAGGGTAAGGAAAGGGTTGTTGGCCCTGATGGTGGACAAATCCCAGGGCCCTGATAGCATCCATCCAAGGATGCTGAGGGAGCTGGCAGTGGAACTTGCAGGCCCACTGGCTGACCTGTTCAATAGGTCATTGGATTCGGAGGTGGTACCGCAGGACTGGAGAATGGCACATGTAGTGCAGCTCTATAAGATAAGCCCCAAAAATGACCCAGGCAACTACAGACAGGTCGGCCTGTCCTCAGTCATGTGCAAGCTTGTATAGACCAAACTGAAGAAAAGGCTAATAGGATACTTGGAAGAGAATGGCCTCCAGGATGAGCATCAACACAGATTTATGGCCAGGAGATCATGCCAAACACACTTGATTGATTTCTTTGACTGGGTCACTAAAACAGTGGACAAAGATCAAGGGGTGGACATCAAGTACTTGGACTTCAGCAAGGCCACTGATGCTGTGCCCCACAAGAGATTGATCATGAAGCTGGTAGATCTGGGGAGTAGAAGAGAAACTGACTGGGTGCGTAGCATGCTGGTTGAAGGGCAGGATCCAGGGTTTGGTGGTGGGGGAGAGCTCTCAGGTGCTAGGGATGTCACTAGTGGGGTCCCACAGTGCTCTGTGCTTGGTCTGGTGCTTTTTAATGTCTTCATAAATTATATTGGAGTGGGCATAAAGGGCAAAATTTGCTTATTCACAGATAACACCAAGCTCTGTGGGAAGGTGAACACAGCAGAGGGGATACTGGACCTGAAGGAAAATCTGGCAAGCCTGGAGAGGTGGTCAAAAATTTGGCATCTTGGCTTCCATGCAAAGAAATGCAAGGTTATGCACACTGGTGCTGAGAACCCAAAGATGGAGTACAGGCTGGGAGGAGTCCTGGTAACTAAATCTGAAGAGGAAAAGGATGCAGCGGTGTTGATCACTAGCTACCTGAAGCGTTCCATGCAATGCAGGAAGGCAGCATAAAGGCAAATAGAATATTGGGCTACATATCTGGAGGGGATCAGCAGTAGGTGGGAGGAGGTAGTACTGGCATTGTACAGGTCACTTGTGCTGCCACGCCTGTTGTACAGTACTGGTGTCCTTGCCTGAAGAAAGACATAGATCTGCTGGAGGCAGTCAAAATGAGGTTACAAAGATGATTATGGGCCGATGCCAGCACCTGAGGTTCAGGAACAGACCCAGGGGTTGGAGGGCCGGAGAGGGGAAGATGGGGTGTCCCAGGAACTGCTTTCTTCCTCTGGGGGTGTGGGTTGGGAGTGTGTCTGGTGCATAGTCATCCCCTAGTGGAGGCCGGGAAAACAAATGGCTGCCGACACCATTGAGTGGGGGGGCGGCTGACATCACGTTATGGTGCCTACGTCCTCACATGTCATGCCCACTGGGGACATAGCAGCAACATCGTTGCCTGCCTCTCCATGACGCCTTGACTTGCCTGCTCCAAGCCACCCACAGTGAGTCTTGATTGGCGACTTAGCCACTGCAGTCCATTGGTTTGGCCAGCTCTGTGGCCCCACCTTGGGGGCAAGCTGGGGGCTGTCTGGTGGTTCAATGCCAACAGGACCCTGAACGTGTTCCATGGAGCTGCCCAACCCATTGATCCCATCCAGAGGGGGTAAGCCTGGATAGATCACTGCTTCGGTAAGTCTGGGAGGTGCATGCATTGGGTAATGAAAGAGAGGTTGATTCCCAGCCTTATGTTATGTTCTGTGCACTGGGGAACTAAAAGAGAAGACAGGCTAGTCGGTGTACTAGCACTGGGGTCAATGAAGTCTATGCAGTGGAATACTGGAGTCTCGCCTCTAGTGGTAGCCACCACAGCTCTGTAAATACTCTGCAGCAATTGTCATGTTTGTGGGTGCTGAGGACAAAATACCATTTCTTGTTGTATAACACTCTAATCCAAGATCCTGCTTAAGTAAGGATTCTAGGATGACCATCCCATAATCAAGGTCAATCAAGTACAGGAAGTAGTGTACTATGGGCTATTGCATCAGGAATCCTTAGATATTGTCTGGTTCTATACAGTAAACCAAACATTTTGTTTAAGGATTTGGTGACATTATAAGGTGAACATCAATAGTCAGATATGGATTCAGATTTTTACCAAGATGTTTAAACCTGTTAGAAACTTCCAGTCCCTTTATATGGGTCATTCTGTTATCCAGTGACTCCTTATTTTTGCTTACCTTTACTTTATAACCTTATGCACTACCACAATACATTACATGCTACTATGCCATGGCACTACACAATGCACAATACACAGTACATAATACACAATACAGTACACACACATGTTCAGATGTAGAAATGTATGTTTTATGTTGTAGTAGCATAGTACACAAAATCACAAAAAATTCCCAATGCCCCCCTACTACATGAAGTACTTTTGCACAACACTGGGTCGACATGCCAGTCCAGCTCTGTACCCAGTTGCCTATTACTGAACTCTTCCGGGTGCAGAAAGACTGACAGGATCCCTTGGTAGCACATCATCTTTAGTAATAGCTACATCACCAGGTAATGATATCCTTTTGCTTACTGACCAATTGTGCAGCATGCAGCTCATGACAAAGTCCCTGCACACCATTTAGTAGTCAGTAGGAGTATGCTGTCTTATCCAGACTCCTGCAGTGCATTTTCAGCATCTCAAACATGTGTTTAGCGATACCCCTGGTCTGTTTATTGGCCTCACTGTTCTGTCCCTTTTCCTCAGTTTGCGGCTGCAGATATTGTGCCAGAAGAAATGCCCACAGTGGATATCTGCTGTCACCCGCAAAACAAGGTGCCTAAGTGTATTTGATGTGCTACATTACAGACACATAGGTACTAGGTCATGTACTGTACTGGGTGATTTACATGTGTACTTACTGATCAACCACCACTGCTTCAGGGTCAGTACCTACAACCATGCCTATAACTTTGAATGCTTTAGTGTATACAGTACAATTCACATTAAAATGTAATGCCAATGAGTTACTTTAGCATAGATGCATAGATACTGTCTGTAGATAATGGCATATGGCTCACCCGGTCTGCCCATTTGAGCTCATAAGATCACTTTAAGTTTTTCTAGAAGCCAGTTGCCCCTTACCCCTGACCTTTAAGATTCCCTTATTTCTGTCCAATGCATTCTGAAATCCCATGATTGTTTCTGCCCCCACCACTTCCTCAGGCAGGGTGTTCCACTTGTCCACCACCCTTTCTGTGAAGAAATCAATTCTCACATTTCCTCTGAATTGCCCTCCCTCCAACTTCATCCCATGCCCTCTAGTCCTGGAACATCTTTTTCACTGGAAAATAGTGTTTTCCTGCACCCTGTTCCTCCCTGTAAGTTACTTGTATGTCTCTATCATAGCCCCTCTTTCCCTTCTCTCCTACAGGGAGTACATATTCAAGTCATTCAGCTTGTCCTCATAGGACTTGTGATGCAATCCCTGTACCATCTTTGTTGCCCTCCTCTAAACCTTCTCTACCCTGTCTTTGTCCTTACATAGGTAACGTCTCCAGAACTAGACACTGTACTCCAGGTGGGGCCTCACCAATGTCTTGTATAGTATAATTATGACCTCCCATTTCCTGCTGGTGATGCCCCTGCCTATGAATCCTATTTGCTTTACCTGCCACCTTGTCGCACTGTTCCCCTACCTCGAGGTCATCAGAGATGATAACCTCAAAGTCCCTTTCCTGCTTGATACATGCTATATCCTCACCCCCCAGCTAATGTGTTGTTCCAGGGTTTTTGACCCCCATATGCATTATTTTGCACTTTTTTATATTAGATTTTTTATTGGTATCATAAATACATAGGCATACAGAATGTGAGCATATTCAAACAAGTCCCATCATTCCCTAAAAGTACATTTACACATTAAATGCATATCCTATAAAGATCCTCTTGTGACAGGTCATCAGCAACAACTTAAACATGGACTTTTGTAGCCATCGTCTGGTATTTTAATTCTTTTGTTAGAATACACAAGCTCATGAGTTGGCAATGTGCTTAATTGTTAAAGTTAACTGACTACTACCCTCATGTTTGTTATAATCAGAAATATTAATGTTTAGATCTAGATGTAAAATTTAGGAGGAAGAGAGAGGTCGCTTTTGGGTCTCAATTATGGAAATTCCCCCTGCCTCAGAAGGGTCCATTAGGTGCCCAAAACCCATAATATAAATTCTGCCTAATCCCCCTCCATGAGGCCTCCACCAACCACTGTCACCTCCCGGTCTTCAAGGAACAAAATTAGGGTAATGTGCCAGCCGTTACACAGCCATCTGTGCCATCGGAGATCGAAGTCCTCAGTCCTTCAATCTTGCCAACAAGCGCTCTAATGCATAGATTTTCCTAGTCAGATTATACCAGGACTCTTTAGTAAGAATGAGTGTTGTGTGCCAGAGCCTGGTAATAGCCTTTTTAGCTACAAGAACTAATAAGGTAACATATTCATAATTATTCCTATCCACTCTAATTCCCCTCTGGAGTAGTGTTGGTCAAAATGTATGTGGGGGTAAGAAGCTCTGAGCAGCCATAGTTGTGTATAATCTCTTGCATGGCTTCCTTGCAATAATGGGTCAGGAACCAGCACTCCCATAGTATATGAGCCTGGTCAGCATGACCACAGTTACACTCCCTCCAGCATCCCCCCAGGAAGGCAGCAGAGAATTTGGCAACTATGGCTGGGGTTCAAAAGAATAAAGTTTGAAGCACCCATGCATACTCTTTCCAGTACAGGGAACTGGAAACCTTGAGTGCTGGCAGTGATGAAGCTTTCCAGTTCAATGACGGAATGTCTACCAACAGTTCCTTAGACCATGTAGTCCTTATCGAATCATTTGAATCAAGTTCAAGTTTAGTTTATTGAAAAATATGTATAAAACATTTGTTTGTTACATGCAACCATTAAAATAAATATCCTTCACACTCGTTTATACATGAATACTAAAATATTAATTTCCATCCCATTACTGTAGATTACTACAACTCGTATTCTATACCTTAGACGCAGTTTCTCTTAGTTTATTAAACACTCTTTGTGCAAAACTTGCAAAAGCAAAAGTTTCCACTATTGAAGCCGGACTTCACAATCTTTCAGTTTTTTCATCACTGCTAAGAGATTTTATCTTATTAAAAATTGGATGTAGTAAATAATCTCTCTCCTCCCTGAACATTGGGCACTCTAGCAAAACATGTTTTGATATAAGTTTAATCATTTCCCCACAGCTACATTACTGATGAAATATTCCTGAATTTATCATCTTTCCACTTGAAAAGATTCCCATTCTTAATCTTGTCATTGCCCTTCTGTTCAGCATTTTTGCAAACCAATATCTTTCCATCTTAAAGATACACTTTATTTTCTTATATGTTGTATAATTTCATGCTTCCCTTATATTGCCAATATCTCACTGCATGGCTGTGTCTAATAATCTCTCACATGCCATTTTCCCAAATCTATCTGGATCTATTTGGTCTTTATACATGTAATCATACGGGAGACCTATTTTATTTGTCATTATTTAGCTTTTTAAACCAATTACTCTTATTCCCTACCCTTCCTTGCTTTGCATCTAACCAACATTGAAATAAGATGCCATCTTCTGGGGCAGACATTATTTTTTTGCAAAAATTAATACACCTTCGTTTGACTTTAATAGTGAAAGAGTTTTGATTTCTGCTCGTACTATGGCATTTAAAGTAGATTTTGGGACACCCAACACTTTTTTTAACTATTGATTTTCCATAATTTCTAATTCCTTTATATTGCTACCTAGACCCCATACTTCAGACCCATATAAGATTTGAGACTTTACTTTTGCTTCATAGCATCTTTTCTGGGCCACATAAGAATTATTCACAACTATATTTGCGAATCTTGTAATACCAGCCATTGTTTTTATAGCATTTATTTTAATTTTATTTATGTGGGCCTTTCATCCTAAGTTCCTACTTACTACAACTCCCAGATACTGAAATGATGGGGCCTCTTCAATATAGGCTTTGTACAGTTTCCACTTTTCAGGAGTTCTCTTCCCACCCCCAAACACTATAATTTTGGTTTTCTTGGTGTTTAATTGTAAATCCAGTCTTACCAGACTTTTCTTTACTGTTGATAAATTGAATCCTGGGGCCTCTCATTAAGAGCTTTGTATATAAAACTTATCGGGTGCTCTGTGGACGTCCCATTAATATGGGATTGAATTAATGACACTATAATGGAAGGCTTCTCTGCTATAGTGGATAGAGCTTCCTCTGGTGCCTGCAAGTATGATTTAAGCTATAAATATTTATGAAAAAACATCTGCAGGAGCTGGAAGATAGATTGTATGTGCACAAATAGATGAAGACCCATGGGACCCACCAGCTGAAATACATATTTTAATCCATTGTTCCAGAGATCTGTCAATTTTGTTAAGGGGAAGAAGGTATCCACTGGAAACGCTCTGAGAAATAATACTTCTGATGGGATAGGGTATTTGTGGATTAATGTTAGCCAACAACTGAAAGGTTTGGCAGTATTTTGGGGGAATTTGGAGAGTGGCAAGCAGCAGGGTGGAAGCCCGAGGAGATACCCTGAAAGCTTAAACAGGTCACTCCGATGGAGTTCAAATTGTTTCCAAGGAGCATCTTATCTGGGATTTAACCAACAGAAAATGGTATGTAACTGGGATGCCAGGGCATAGCTCTGCAAATTAGGGAGTATCGACTCTAGGGGATCGATCCTTCCAAATAAAATAAGAGATCAACTGGTCCCAAGCTTGAAAGTAAGTTCTACTGGGCATCACAGGTAAGGCTTGCAGAAAGAGTAATATGCCTGGAAATATATTTTGTTGAACTGCTTCCACCCTTGCCAAAAAACTTAATGGAATCTGTGACCACTTAGCAATATCTTCCACAAGGTGTTGGGTTAGAGGTTAAACATTAGCCAAATCAGCATAGATCGGGTTCTTCATTAATTTAATTCCTAAGTAGTGCATAGTCAACTTATGCCATTTGAAAGGGAACACTGAAAAGAAAGTGGTGGTGGGGGGGGGGTATAACTATATAGTAGAACCTCCATCTTTTGCTCATTCACCCCGTACCCCACCAACACCCCAAAAAGATTAAGCTGGTCCCAGACTTTTGGGATAGATTTTTCTGGGGAGGTCAGGGTTAGCAGAATATAATCTGTGAAAACAGAAATTTTATAAGATCTACCCACATGGGTATTTTGCACATTTTTTGCATTAGATTTCAATGGTCAAACCCTTGACCATTCTTCAAACTTCTGCAGGTCATTCCTCATTCTGTCTAAACCCTCTGGCATGTCCACTCTGTTACAGAGCTTCATGTTGTCAGAGAACAGGGAAAATCTGCCTTCTAGGTCCTGAACAATGTCACAGATGAAGATGTTGACTAGAATCTGTTCCAGCACTGATCCCTACGGCACCCCACTGGTCACTTTTCCCTCTGTGGAGTGACAGCCGTCTACCATCACCCTCTGTGTCCTGCCACCCAGTCAATTACCCACCCATTGCACTATTGTCCTGCCCACTCCCATATTCCCCAGTTTGTTTAACAGCCTTCTATGTGGCACAGTGTCAAAGGCCCTGCTGAAGTCCAGACAGGCCATGTCCACTACCTTCCCCTGATCCACCTCCCATACCACCCAGTTGAAAAATTCAATGAGGTTTGTCTGGCATGACCTCCACTCGGTGAAACCATGCTGCTTTGGGTCCTGTAGTCCATTGGCAACCAGATGCTCCACCAATCTCTCCTTCAGTAGTGCTTACATAGAAACATAGAATTTGATGGCAGATAAGGACCGCTTGGCCCACCTAGTCTGCCCATTTCCCTACCTAATGGATAAGCTGCATATTCTAGTTAACCAACAGCTTACTTCCTCCTACCCCACACTAGAATTACTTTATGTCTGTCCCATGCATTCTTGAATTCTCCCACTGTTCTTGACTCCAAAACCTCCTCAGGAAGGCTGTTCCATGCATTCACAACCCTCTCCATGAAAAAATACTTTCTAACATTACTTCTGAGCCATCCCCCCTCTATCTTCAAATTGTGCCCCCTTGTTCTTGCACATCTCTTTTTCTGAAAGATGCTACCCTCTTGGACTTTGTTAATTCCCTTGAGGTACTTGAAAGTTTCTATCATGTCCCCCACTCCCTCCCTTCCTCGAGGGTATACTCATCTGTATTGCTCCCTTATGCCTATCCCATGCCTGTTTGAAGCCCTGCACTGTTTTCATATCCACCACTTCCTGAGGTAGGCCATTCCATGCATCCACCTCCCTTTCTGTGAAAAAGAACTTCTTCACATTACCCCTTAATCAGCCTACCTCTACTCTCATGCTGCGTCTTCTAGTCCTGCTATTTTTCTTATATTGAAACAAGTTAGACTCTTTCACCTTGTTAAAGCCCTTAAGATGTTTGAATGCTTCGATCATATCACCTCTCTCCCTCCTTTGCTCTAGGGTATACATATTGAGCTCAGTTAATCTGTCCTCATATATGTTTTGTGATGCAGTCCCTGCACCATTTTGGTTGCCCTTCTCTGGACTGCCTCCATTTTGTTAATGTCCTTGTGCAGGTGCGGCCTCCAGTACTGGATGCAGTAGTTCAGATGGGGACTAACTAGTGTATTGTAAAGAGGGATTATTACCTCCCTCTTCCGACTTGTGATACACCTACTAATACACCCCAACATCCCTCTAGCCTTACCTACTGCTTTAGTGGTTTGTTTGGATGATTTCAGGTCATCTGTGATGATGATGCTCAAGTCTCTTTCTTCCCCTGTGATTGCCAGCAACTCCCCTCCCAACCTATAGGTGACTTCAGGGTTTCTCTTCCCTATGCGCATGATCTTGCACTTCTTTGCATTAAACCTCAGCTGCCACTCTTCTGACCATTTTGTCAGTTTATCCAGATCTCTTCTCATTCTGCCCGCCCCATCTGGATCATCTACTCAGTTACAGATCCTGGTGTCATCTGAAAACAGACAAACCTTACCCTCCAGTCCATCTGCAATGTCACTGATGAAGATATTTTTTTTTTTTGCAAATAAATTTATTTTATTTTATATATTAACCACACATCAACATACACAACTCATGAATAAACCATAACATAAGTAAATAAATAATACAGCGGTGGTCCCTTAACCACATTACATAATAAGAAGTCTATAATATACAACCTAATTGAGGAAGGGTACCTCCGCCCTAATCCCCTACCCTCCCCCCACTCCCTCTCCCTTAGGCAGTAACTTGTTGACAAAATATGCATATGGGCATAAAGTTTAAGATTAGCTTCCCTCGATCAGAACCTCCACCATAAGGTACATTCAACCACCCAGGCTAAACAATCCTTAACCTTTAGCTCCCTGGATATACTACTACAAAGTGTAAGACTATTAGAATAAGCTAATAATAGTTAGGACTGGTAGTAGTTACATCTAAATAGAAACGAGGAGCTCCAGCCAGTTTGTACTACACCCTGGGCAACTATATTACCTATAAACAACGGATACCAAGAATTGTAGGGAAGGGTCCCAACATATCAGTAGCCATATTTCTCTTTCAAAAGGTTCAAGAAGTTGCCCCAGATTTGATTAAATTTCTCTACCGTCCTATAAAAAATTGCAGTGAACCTTTCTGCATTCAAAGCAGTAAGGAATTCACTCCACCATTCTTTGTAGGTAAGAAGGTGGTCGCTATTCCAGTAGCGAAGCAGAAGCAGCTTCGTCACTAGAGCAGCTAATACTAATTGATATCTAAGAGGTTTCCTTAAGTTTTGTTGAAACAAGCCAAAAAAACAGGTTTGGACATTAAAGTGTGCACCCAACTTAATAAATGGAGTCAGCCACTTTGCTACTAGATCCCAACATCTCACTGATTTGGGGCATTCCCAAAGTATATGGTATGTTGTGCATACAAAGCAGCAGCATGATTTACATCTTGGTGAATTAGACTTATGTATTCATGCGCTTGCTGGGGATAGGTAAAGATTATGGAGGAGAAAAACTGCAAGCTCCTTAATCTGTCTTGCTTAACATATAAATAAATATTGGACCAAATCTCCCCCCAAGCCTCCTCAGACCATCCAAGTGACAGACTAATCTCCCAGTAAAATGAAATAGAGGAGATATTTGAGTCCCTTTTGGCTCGAATTAATTTGTATAGTTTTGAAATTGGCTTCCTTGAGAGAGTGAGATCCCTCAACTCTTTCAGAAAGTGTCCGGCTTCCACTGTCCCCTTGTCTTTATTAAGAAAGGAGCTTATACACCCCTGGATCTAGTACAGCCTTAGTCTATCCCTGTTGAACTTTAAACTCTCTCTGAGTCTGGCGGGTGACTGCAAAGAACCTTGGTGAAGAAAGTCTATGAGTCTATATTTGATGGGGTCATACCCCATACTCTTTTTTATCATTTGCTTCCCTACCGTCAAATTGGGGTTCCTTAATAGGGGTTGTGCCACATCTTTGATATAAGGCATTTTCAGCAGTGCATATAATTGGTGTAAGGCCATTATATTCCACCCCATAGGAGTGTCCCTCAGCTTGCCGGGAACTTTACCCCAAGGAATGAACAGACAAGACTCCACATCCAGCCCTACCATCTTCGCCATTGTTGAATCTAGGACCTGGCTAGTAAGTGCCTTGTTAACATCTAATAGCCATGGAGCCACCCTAGACGCATGGCAAGCTAAGTAGTATATATAGAAGTCTGGAAGTTGGAGGCCACCTACCTTCCCGGAGTAAGTCAACTTTTGGTAGGCTCGACGAGGGGGTTTCTCCATCCATAAAAAAACTGAACAATATTTAGTAATCGTTTTAAAGAAGGGCCTAGGGAGGTATACATTAAGGTTACTAAGAAGATAAAAACTTTTAGGGAGAATCATCATTTTGATTGAGTTGACTTTACCATAGAAGGAAAGCGAAAGCTTTGACCAGTTCTCTAAACTTTCTTTAATAGATTTCAACAGGGGCTTATAATTTAGGTCAACCAGTTCCCTCAAGTTCTTGGAAATCCAAATACCTAAATAAAACAGAGCATCGGATTGCCATTTTAGATCTAATGAGGTACACCAACTATGCTGCAATTGAGGGGATAATGGAAGGACCTTAGTTTTCTTTATTTAAGTGGTATCCCGAGAATTGGCTAAATTCCGATATAATTTGAAATACCCGGGGAAGAGAGTCCCGACTATGTCGAACATGCAATAAAAGGTCATCCGCAAAGGCAGATATCTTAAATTCAACATCCCCAATACAAATCCTAGATCACGGTTGTCAGTAATGATAGCTCTAATTAATGGTTCGAGATATAAATTAAAAAGGTACGAAAGGGGACAACCTTGACGAGTACCTCGGGTTAAGGAGAAGGCCGCTGAAGTCAAATTATTACATTGAATTTTTGCAGATGGACAGGTATACAAAACTTCAATAAATTTTATAAACTCAACAGGGAAACCAAATTTGGTTAGGGTTTGAAATAAAAACCTCCATTCCACTCTATTGAAAGCTTTCTCTGCGTCTAGAGAGACCAGAGATGCTTCCAACTCTGGACGCTCTGACTCAGAGATTAAATAAAATATTTTCCTGAAATGGTCTCCTGATGAGTGGCCAGCTACGAAGCCCGCCTGCTCCGGGCTCACCAATTCTAGCCATGTATTTTTTAATCGAGTGGCCAGTATCTTAGCATAAATTTTGATATCTATGTTAGTAATGAAATCGCCTATAGTTACCAACTATGTTCATGCCTTTCAGGCTTGGGCAAAAGTATAATTTGGCTTCAAAAGGAGGAGTCTTGGATCCCATACTCTTGCCAAAAACTATAAAGTTGATGTAACAGTGGTACTAGGAGGTCTTTAAATATTTTAAAAAACTTAGCTGTAAATCCGTCAGGTCCCGGTGCTTTACCAAGCTTGAGGTCATCAATGGCCTCACTAATTTCCTTCTGAGAAAGGGGGGCTCGTAGTTCCTGACAACTTTTTCCTGAGAGTGTGGGAAGAGGAAGATTTGCCAAAAATTTCTCCATACTGCCATCATTTTCAGCTAGTGGCAGTGTACTAGAATATAGGTTTTTATAATAATCAAGGAATATATCCAAAATCCCTTCTGGATCCACTACTAAGTTATTTGAGCGCGGGTGCTTCAAACCTGCCACATTTTTAGCTGCCGATCTCTGTTTTAACTGCCAGGCCAGAATCCTCCCAGCTTTATTGCCATATCCTAAATGAGTAGCTTTCAATCTGGAGGCCCGATTTTCTACCCCTTCTCTTATTGTCCTCGAATACCAGGACCTTAATGCTGCTAATTCGTGCTCATGCGAAGAAGGTCTCGAACCGTCGCATATAGTCTCTAAGACTTTAATTCTCTGTAAACAATTGGATATGAGCTTACCAACTTTTCTCTTACGGGTTGCAGCATGTCTTATCAACTCACCCCTCCATGTCGCCTTTAGGGCAGACCATACCATGTCTACTGCTCGTATTGAGCCCCAATTAGATTCTATTGTGTGTATCATAAAGGAACGGAGATGCACTAATTGGGGTCCCTCAACAGATCATTGTTTAGTGACCAGGAAGAGGTTCTGGGTAGTGCCGACATAGGCCGGCAACACAGTAGAATGGGCTAATGATCTGAGATCACTCTACTCATAGTGGTGGCATCATTAATAAAGGGAAAGGCTTGATGATTAACCAAAAAATAATCTATACGAGAATAACTTCTATGAGCATTGGAAAAAAAAGTGTATTCCTTAGAAGTAGGGTTAAGCATTCTCCAAGGGTCTACCAAACTCAGAGAGGATGCAAACTCCAGCAGGGCCCTTTGCGCCAGAGACCTGCGCTCCCCTTTGGACCAAGACCTGTCCAAGTAGTTTGACTGCACTAGGTTCCAGTCCCCACCTAAGATCATTGGTCTGTTTGCTAAGGGGCTTATGAGTGTAGCCAGTTCCGTGAAAAAGGAGGCTGATTCTTGATTGGGCCCATAAATGGATCCAAGAACCACCTCTATTCCTCCCAGCCTACCCAGAACTATTATATACCTGCTGTTAGGGTCGACTAACATTTGAGTGCAAAAAAAGAGGGTACCTTTAGCTATCAAAATGGCCACACCCCTCTTATTCGAGGAGGACCCTGCACCGTAAACTTGTTCGACCCACTTTTTCTTGAGATGGTGTAGCTGACTACTAGGAACGTGGTTTCTTGCAGAAAGACTATTGATGGGTTATAGTGAGCCAAATGGTTTAATACAACATACTTTTGGTATTGTCCTTACCTCCCTTTATGTTCCAGGAAATAAAATTGAGGTTACTAACCATTAAAAGACAAAGGAAGAGCCCATATTTGAAAAAGTTGCTGCCTAATCCTCCCCAAAACCCCAAAAATCCTACACAAACAAACTACTACGAAACTACTAACAACTTGTACTTAACGGCCATCCCTGGCCCAGCCAACTCCCAAATTTTAGGTCCATTATGCTCTGAGAACTGTCCCTCCCCCCAGCTAACAAATAACACGCCCCTTATATATTAATATTACTAATTATGTACCTATGTCTATAACGCCCGAACGTAGCCCTTAATCTTAGTAACTAGACGAACAAATTGCTCACAATGTAAACAACATCCTAAGTTATTGCGAGATTTGGCTTTAGATATGAAACTATGCCTCCTTCCTTGTTAGCCTGAATATGTCGCTTAGTAAATGACATGCAGTATTAAGGGTGCTGAGAAATCTTGGCAGCCCTATACTTAGAAAGTAACTGCGTTTTGCCAACCTTTGACTAATAACCAAAGTTTCCCCATGCAGGAGAGTACAAGGCTTACCCGAGCACAGCATCACCCAAAAAACAAAGAAGCTGAACCAGTTACACCTGTATATGTATGGGGATTGGCGGTCCCCTTTCTTCATATTAGGTAAAATATAAATTTTCTCTGAAAGGAACTTCCATCTCTAGGGCTTGGTACCCAGTCTGCTACTGCAAGCCAAAAAGAGAAAGGATGTACCTGCCTCTCCTTTAATTACCTGCCGATAAGTAAAGAAAAAAACTTTAAGCTGCCCTTATCCAGCGAGGCAAAAGTAAGGAGTAGGGGCATACTACAACTGAATCTACAGTAGCATAAAAATTCTTTTGCTAGCTAGTCTGTAAAACTCTTGGCCCCAATATCAATAAGTTCCCAAGAAAAGGAAAAAAGAAAAGGGTTTATAGTTTGAGGTACAGTAGACATCTCAAATATATCACAAGAGTAATAATAATTATAAGATCATAAGTAAATCTATACTAAGGCTAACGGTTAGCAGTGGATAGAGGTTAGCCCTTTTCAATGTCTCTCACTGTCCTTTAATACTGAAATCAGCTAGCAGTCTCTCAGAGACTCTTATAGTTGCCAGTAACAGTCAGCTTTTAGAGAATAGTTCTGGGTATGTTATTTTAAGTATCTTCATAGCCTCTTCTGCTGACTCAAAGCGCTTTGTCCCATCCTTCAAAACAATCTCCAGTTTTGCAGGGTACAGAAGACGATGTTTAATTCCTGCTGCCCATAATTTTGATGTTATAGGACGAAAACTAGCCCTGATCTGGCGCGATTTCAGAGTTAAATCTGGGACAATCCAAAGTTTTTTCCCTTCCCATAAAATGGCTGATAATTTTTTAGCTTCCTTTATGATGAACTCCCGGTCCAGATAGTTCAGCAATTTAAATATTATAGGTCTAGGGGGATCTGTAGGCTGCGGCCTTGCTCTGAGGGCTCGGTGAGCTCTTTCGATAATATATTCTGGGCCATTGGGTGAGCTCCCGACTGACGACTTCAAAAACTTCTGCAAAACTAAAATGGTGTTGGGGCCTTCTTCCCTTCTGGAAGGCCAAGCAGAACAAGTTGTTCTGTCTGCTTCTGCTTTCAGGTCGTCAGTCTATCCTCAACTTTACAATTGACTTCCTTGCTTCAGTCAGCCCTAGGCGCTCTTCTCCATGCCCCTTCGATCGAAGAAATTCTTGCCTCAGTGTCAGTTACGGCGTGCCAGCTGCGTTAGAGCTGGCTTAAAGTCCGCCACCTCTTCTATTAATTTAAAAGCGCCTCTTTGATTGTGGTCAGATCGCTTTTAATTTGCTGCGTGAGAATTTGTCCTGCTGGGGTGACGATGATTGACTTCTCCTTGATCGTTCGCCTCTAATTCTTTCTCGGCATTCTCCATCATGCTGCCGCTGGAAGGTAAAATGTTTGCTCCAGAAGGGGCTATATTACACTCCGAGATAGATTTAAGCCAATTTAGAGCCAAAAAGCGTTATAAATTAGCGTATTTTGTAGCGGGGAGGAGAGAGTCGCAATTCAGCTGTTACGTCCTCAGATGCATCACGTGACTCCTCACTGATGAAGATATTGAAGTGGACTGGTGCCAGGACTAATCCCTGAGGTACCCCACTTGTGACTTGCATCTCTTCTGACTGTACACCCTTTACCACCACTCTTTTTTGCCCACCAACCAGTTTGCAAGCCAGTTGACCAACCTCTGACCCACCCCAAGCCTACCCAGCTTATTAATCAATCTTCTATGTGAAACAGTATTGAAAGCTTTGCTGAAGTCAAGGTAGGTGACATCAACTGCACCCCCTTGGTCAACCACTCTGGTTACCCAGTCAAAGAAATCTATGAGATTAGTTTGACCGTACCTTCCTGTTGTAAACCCATGTTGTCTTGGATCCTGTGCTCCTACGGAATCCAGGTGTTGCACTATCCTTTCCTTAAGGAGTACCTCCATAATCTTGCCCACTACTGGCGTAAGACTGACTGGTCTGTAGTTCCCTACCTCCTCCCTGCTGCCACTCTTGTGGAACCGGATCACAGGAGCCCTCCTCTAGTCTTCTGGGATCTCTCCTGTGCTCAGAGACTCACTAAACAGTTCTGCTAATGGCTCTGCTAGTTCCACCCTTAGCACCTTTAGTACACTAGGATGTATGCATCAGGTCCTATTGCCTTGTCCACCCTGAGCTTAGCAAGTTCTTATAGGACCCTTTCTTTTGTGAAGGGACTTGTGCACACCTCCCTCTCCCCTGTGTCCATGGGGCTGAGCTGTGGGCCCTGCCCTACCTTCTCATCAGAAAATACTGAGCAGAAGTATCTTTTTAGGGTAGATGCTTTTCCTTGGTCCTCTTCCACACAATCTACCTTTATCCCCTTTGATCTGAGCAATACTCCCTCTGGACTATCTCCTTTCACTAATGTATCTATAGAAAGTCTTGTCCCCTTCTCTTACTTTTTGTGCTAATGTTTCCTCAGCTTGGGCCTTTGCCTGCCTTACTGCCTTCCCTACTTCCCTTAGGGAAGTTTGGTATGCCTCCCTATCTTCGTTCCGCTGTGTTCCTTTATATTTCCTGAAGGCCAACCTTTTGGCTCTGATCTTTTCTGCTACTGTTTTTGAGAATCAGAGTGGCTTCCTCCTTCTTTTGCTCTTGCTTTTCTCCCTAACACAATTGGATGTTGCTTCAAATATTGCATCCTTAATGCTTGCCCACTATGCCTGTACCCCCTCACCTGTAATTCTTCTTGCCAGGGCTAGCTTAACTCTGTTGGCCATCTTATCAAAGTCAGCTCCTCTGAAGTCCCATATGTCTGCCTTGGAATGGGATGATTTAGTTCTAGTGGCCAAATTGAACCACACCATGTGATGGTCACTGGTCCGCAGGTGATCTTCTACCTGGAGATCTGAGATCCTTTCCCCATTAGTCAGTACTAGATCCAGGATAGTCCTGTCTCTTGTGGGTTGTTGTGTCAGTTGTTTGAGGCCCTCCACCTGCAGGGAATCCACTATGTGTCTAGTACTGGTGGATGTTCCTACTGGTATTGACCAATCTGTTTCTGGCATGTTAAAGTCTCCCATTATAAGAACCTCCCTTTTAGCTGTCATGTTTTGTATATCTTCTAACATTAATGTGTCTATGTCTTTCCCCTGGTCTGGAGGCCTGTAGACAACCCCAGTTCATATGGCTGTCCCATTTCCTGTTTCCAGGGTGACCCACAGTTCCTCTGGCTCCTTATGTGCATTCTGAATTTCTGTAGCTTTGATATTTTCATTGACATAAAGGGCCACTCCCCTCCCCTTTTTAAATCTTCAGTCTATTCTGAACAATACATAGCCGGGTACTGAAGTCTCCCAAGTGTGATTACTGGTGAATCATATCTCGTTAATGGCTACTATGTCTAGCTTAGCCTCTGTCATTGTTGCCTGCAGGTCTGGGATCTTGTTTCCCAGACTGCAGACATTTGTGTACATGATTTTCCACTGGCCAGATTTCAGTGCGTTAGTTGTTGGGCAAGGTCCAGCGTTTCCCCATCACATCATATGGGGAGCTGGACCTCTTTCCTTAAATTTCATAGTAGGGTACTTGTCTCACTTTACTTGGATTCCACAGCAGAACAAAGCTATGGAATGCACTGTGCCCTGCTTGGCAGAGACTTGTTTTTAGGAATGGTAGTGTTGCCTTAAGGCAATGGCTAGAACCAAGCATTACTTCATCAGGATCCTGGGTTTTCCTTACCCAGATTATATATCTGAATTTGTACTACCTGAAAGTAGTTTACAAAGTGATAAGGTAGATGCTTGTAGTACAGTGACAGTGACTATTCACAGGAACACAGAGCATCCATTATGTTCCTCCTTCTGTATAAGGGGACTACATCTGCTGTCCTCCAGTCTTTGGGTACCTCCTCTGTTTCCAGTGATTGGCTAAACAGGATTGCTAGAGGTTCAGCCACCACCTCTCTTAATTTCTTTAGGACCCTTGGGTGCATCCCATCCAGCCCCATTGCTTTATCGATTCTTATTCCTTCCAAGTCCTTTAGGACTCTTTCCCATGTAAAGGGACTTATGTCCATTTCCATGCCCTTCCCACCCCTTGTACTCCCTTTAGGCCCACTACCCTCCCCTTCCTCAGTAAAGACTGAGCAGAAGTATTTGTTCAGTATGTCAGCTTTACTGTTGTCATCCTCTATGCTGCCCCATCCTCCCCCTTCAGTCTCACTTTCCCTCCCTTTTCCCTTCTTTTTTCACCTATGTACCTGTAAAAGGTTTTGTCCCCTCTAACCACTGATTTTGTGATGCAATCTTCTGACTGAGCTTTGGCTTCCCTTACTGACCTCCTTGCCTCTTTGCTTCTCCTGATACTTCTCCCTATCCCCTTCTGCCTGTGTCTTTTTGTATTGCCTGAATGCAATATTTTTTGCTTTCACTTTCTCCGCTAACTCCTTGGAAAACCATAATGGCTTTCTCTTCCTTTTCCCCTTGCTAACCTGCATAACACATAATTGTGCTGCTCTTGTACTCCCTGTTTTAAATATTGCTCACTGTTCCTCCACTCCTGATTCCCTCCCCATTCCTATTAGTGCCTCTTTCAAGCATGTCCCAATTTTCCCCAAATCTGCCCTCCTAAAATCCAGGATATGTGTTTTTGTGCGATTTGGTTCTGCCCCTTCTGTGATTTCAAACCACAGTGACTGGTGATCACTGTTCCCCAGATGCTCCCCCACTGTTACCCCATCACACTGTCCCCGTTTGTGAGCATGAGGTCCAGTATTACCTTCTGCCGAGTTAGTTCCATGACCAGTTCCTTAAGGAAAGCACCCTGATGGAAGTCCAGGATAAATCTGCTTCTACTTGATGCTGCTGCTGGGATGCTCCAGTCCATGTCTGGAATATTGAAGTCTCCAACCAGTACTACCTCACCCTTGTCCACCATCCTTTGGATGGTGAGCATTAACTCCCTATCTGTCTCTTCCTCCTGGGCTTGTGGTCTGTAGACCACCCCTGTGTGGATGGCTGACTCCGTTTTCCTTTCCAGTTGAACTCACAGTATCCCTCCCCCATTTTGTTCCTCCTGGATCTCTGTGACCTTTATGCCATCCTTCACATAAGGTGCCACTCCTCCTCCCTTCCTGCCTGCCCTGTCTTTTCTGAATATGCTGTAGTTGGGTATGGCCATCTCCCAGTTGTGGTTATCATTACACCAAGTCTCTGTGATGGTCACAATGTCCAGGTCTGACTGCACCATGGCAGCCTCCAGATCCTCCATCTTGTTGCTAAGGCTCCTGGCATTAGCACATATGGCTTTCCATGATGTGACCTCCCTGGTCTGTGTTGCTGTTCTACTCCAGTCCCCTCCCTGGTTGTCCTTTATCCCTGGTTCTCCCTGCTGTCTGCCCTTCTTTTGTATTTTGTCCTTTTTCTGCCTATCTACCCCTTGGGTGCCTATCTCCAGCTTTTGCACACTGCTTTGTAGTCTGATCCAGAAGCACTTATGCAATTTGCATTTTTCAAGCAAGTTGCATAAGTGCTGCTGGATCAGACACAAAGTCTTGCAAAAATTGTTGCTTAATCATGGCAACTCATTTTTGCATCTAATTGTGAAAGAACCCCATAAGCATTGTAGCTGACTTGCCAAAACACTTTATAAAAGTTCCTCTTGAGTTGGTCAAGTGTTGAAAAATGCCACCATGTAAGTTGTCAGTGCATTCACAACTCTAAACATTGCAAAATCAACTCTTTAGTGTAACAAATGTGAATTGCTCTATATGCATTATGGGTGGACTCACTGAACTTGGCAACACCTGGGTAATGCATCCTGTGGCATCATATATCACCTGCATATTCTTGCTATGGTATGCCTTCCTGTTGCAGTATATCTCCTCTTACTTTGAGAGTACTATGATGGGCACTTAGATAAGGTCTATTGTATCATCATGGCTCAGTTGATAGCACATCTGCCTAGGCCAGATGGTTATGGGTTCTAGATGCACACTGGGATTGGGCTCATATCATAAAAAAATCTGGCACCCGAGTGCAGTACTAGCGGGATGCTGTACTATTGGGGTATGCTGTCCTTTGGATGAAATGTTAAAACTGAAGTCCCTTCTGCCCATCTTTGGTGCTGTTCAGGTGGGTGTCCAGTTGGCAGTAAAAAAACCTGAGGCACATTTCATAAGACTATGGGAATTTTATTAAAAGAAAAAAAATCACACAGAACAGAAAAAGAAATCACCATAAGTAACAGCATTACTGCATGTAAGTCTCCCCCTTTCTAGTTACAGCCTCAGACAAAATAACCACATGACTAAACAAGCAATTGTCAATGCCAAATGTTCACTGATGGTATTGCTGTTGTACTGGGTCTTGGTTGTACACATTTTTACTATATATTTACCCAGGATAGAGCAAATCAGATGCAATCTCTCAGTGTCAGTGGTGCCCTGCTTTGACACATTGTTAGATTATAATTACCCAGGATAAGGCAGCTAAGAGGAAATATCTACTCTTACGTGGGCTTCCACATTTTGACCCCAAATGTCCAACAGTCTTTTTATGACCTGATGTTACGATCAAGACAGGTGGAATTTTTTAAATCCCATCCGAAAGGTGATTTCACTATGTGTCTATGGAAACAAGTTTTGGAAGGGATTTATAAATGACACCTGCCGTGTTCAGGAGATGGGGTAACACAAGGGATATGTTGAACATTAGGGGCCAAAATCAGCAAAAATTAAGTTACAGTATGAGTAAATGTTGGAACAATTCCTTTCCTCATAACTTTGTTGGTTTTTCACATTTTTACCCCAAATTTTCAACATAATCTTTTTATGATCACCCCTTCTGAGTAAGTCAGGTGTCATTTATAAAACAATTGCTGAAACATTTTATTTTGCACCACATGTGTTAAAAAACATTTTGGGTAGGGTTTGAGAAATGACAGCTGTCACATTAAAGAGGTGGTTTGAAAAAATAAATGGCTATGTTGAAAAGCTGGTGGTCAAAATATTGAAAATTACCACAGTTTTGAGCATGCATTGAAAAACTGCAATGTAGACTCATAACTTTGTTGTTTTTTTCATATTTTACCCCACATTTTCAACATCACCTTCTTATTACCCCCACATAGCCTGCTTATGAGCCCACCTTATGAACAAAGGTGGAGAACATTTTTCAAATTCTGCCCAAAAGGTTATTTCATACCACAAGTGTGAAAACACATTTTGACCAAAACTTGAAAAATGACAGCTGTCACATTCATGAGGTGCTATGAAGAAATGGCTACACTGAAAATTTAGGGTCACAGTATTGAAATTTACCAAAGTTAGAAGACTTCATTAATAAATTTTAATGTAGGCTCATAACTTCATTGTTTTTTTAAATATTTTCACCCCAAATTTTAAGCATAGCCTTCTTAAGACCCCACCTTATGAACAAGGGTGGAGAAAATTTACAACTCCTGCCCAAAACGTGTTTTTGAACAGTGACCATGAAATCAACTTTTGGGACATATTTGCCTAATTTCACTGCCATTGTTCTTGAGGTGGGGTTCCAAAATGACATGTTGAAAATATGAGGCAAAAATCTTTAAAAATGACCAAGTTATGATGACATCTTCAAACTCTACCGAAATACATTGATCCACATCCCTGATTTCCTCAGTTTGCTGTCCAGTGTTAAAGCAGTCCAGAGAGGATTACAGTGTTGAACCCCTGTTAGGTAAGTAAGGGCTTGGAGGTGTGTGGGGTGCTGGGTGCTGAGTGGGAGGGTCAGGTGGAGAGACAGTAATGATGGCAGCAGCAAGGAACATCAATGGACGTTTTTCCTTTTGACAGGGTATATTAACAAAATAACTACCAGGAATGGTTTTCTTTATTTCAGGTGGCAACACTGGGAATTGGGTATCCCCAGTGTCAATGCTATGTTTGTGGCAGGGGGTAGAGTGATAGGTGTTTATTGGGAGGGTCGGGTTGCGGGGACAGTAATGGTGGCAGTAACAAGAGACATTGATGGATGGTTTTCCTTTTTACAGGGTATATTAAAATAGAAAAAAAATTGAGGTATGGTTTTCTTTATTTCAAGTGGTGACACTGGAGATTGGGTACCCCCAGTATTGGAATTATGTTTGGCAGCACCATTAGTGGGTTCCCAGGTGTTGTAGAAGCAAAATGGGCAGGGTTGGGGTAGCAGCCAGTACAGGGAATTGGGCACCCCAGTGCCAGAATATTAATGTGTGGGTTGGGCTGGGGGAGGAGTGGGGTTGTGGGTGCTGAATGGGAGGGTCAGGCGGAGAGGACAGTAATGGTGGTGGCATCAGACTTTAATGGACAATTCTTTTTTTTGTAGGGTGTAATTCAACCTATGAGGGATGATTTTCAGCAGGCTGATCATGACAAATCAGTTGTGCTTGCTGGGTGGCATTATGTAGATCAAAGGATAGCACTGACCTATGACTGGGTTTTCTCCCTCCTTTCAACTACACAAAGTTTCCACCCAGCAAACCAGAACAGTGTCTTGATCAGCCTGGTTGATGATTGGTGTGATACTGACAAGCCCCTTGCAGACCACTCTGTATTGGACAGACAATGTCACACTTCTCCAAACCCACTCTCATAGCAAAATGTTTGCTGCATATGAATGCACAGCAAACATAAAAATAAAACAGATATGAGAGGAAAGGAGATCATGCAGCAATTTGTTACTTGTGCCATAGCAGTAACAAAACTAGAATAAAAAACTAATATTACACTCAGTTCACAGCTTTCTATAAGTTACACATTACTGACATTGGAAAACTAATTTTCTCAGACCCGTATGATTTTTTTTAGGTATCTGATGAAAGCAGAGCAACAAAAATAGCATGAGTATATAATGTACGTTCATAATAGTGTGGTATATTACTGTGGCTACTACATTATACCACCTTACTGGTTTGTCATGCAGCAGTACTGTCTCTCCCATATCACCAAAGCATTTTTTTTTTGCAGTTAGTAACATCCACTTTGGACCTGATAGAGTCATATATAGAGTTATAAAATGAAGTTCCAGTGCACAGAACAATAGCAGGTGGTGTTTATATTAGACCTAGTTTCACTTCTGCATTGCAGTGTTTCTTTCAGACCTTGTCCTGTGAATGGGTGTAAGTTAATCAGTTTGCTCGGTAAATAGATTGCTGAACCCAAGTGATATTTATACTCATGAGTGTTTGTTACATGCCGTGAATTTTACACACTGAACTACTGGCGCTATCATTAGCTGTGCAATTATGGTAATACAGTATTGACAGTAAACCATTTTTTTAACACCCTGGTTATCATTCTAGTTACAGCTTCTGGAGTACAGTACTTTTGCAGCAAATATAGTGAACATCTAGCCTGCCAGATATAAAACCCTCAACGTTCAAAACAGAGTTGCAATGTGGATTTATGAAACTTAGCCCATGAGTCGTGGTTTAGGCCCACAACTACCTGATAATCCATTGCTACCAATAACAGTTCTGCATGAGCTTTGCTTAGCTATAACCAAACAAACCTCGCATATGGATGGTCCAGTAGAAAATGAGACTGAGTCTCTGGAATATTAAGGCAGATATCCCTAGAGTAGTTCCTTTCCTCAGGTCTCTTACATTTTTTATTTTATTTATGTATTTTATTTAGTGATTCAGAAAAGACTTCTGAGTGCAAACTATTTTACAAAGTTTCCAAGTCATAGATTGCAAAACAAAGTACAATAGGAGAAAGCAAAGGTACATCACAATGAATGATACAGCTTGGATTATGAACTTACAGAATAACTCAAAACATAGGTACAAGTTAAAATACCAAGAAAAACACTTTATGAGGGTGAGGGGGGATAACCAGCCACAAAGTGCCTTGTCAGTAGTTCAGGGGGATGGGGATAGCTGGCAGTGGGGTGAAGAAAGGAGGTACAAGAGAGAAGTAGGTACTGTGGTGGAGGTGAAGGGTGGGGGAAGAAAAGCGATAAGATATAGGGAGGAATAGGTGGTGAGGGGAGGCTGAGCGGAGAAGATGTGCTAGAGTAAATTGTGGGGTGCAAGGGGGTATGGTCAGGCAGCTTGCATTAGTAGTGACTGTTAGGGAAACTCATGGGACTGGAAGTTGGGGGAGGGGGAGGCGGGGTGGCAAGTGCCAAAGGAGCATGACACGAACTGATTGATGAGTCTCAGACTGCCATTTGTCCATGAACACCTAACCAAGTGATATCCCACATTTTCTGAGGATCCAATGATTCTGTAACTGTTCAAATGCTATAATTTCCTGCCTAACAGAACAATACGTAATTTTCAATGGTCAGGAAAAAGCAACAAGACAAAATATGGGAGAGTAACTGTTTCCTATTCAGGGAAACATGATTGTCTGGAGTTAATTTCCATAATGTCATCTTCATCAAAGCATAATAAATACACTGTGGGATAATGTGTTCATAGTTTAGTTATCTGCTTACCCAGGTACCAGACTGCAACTCTGAATAAGTGCCAAGAAACTAACCAGTCAACCAATAAGGAGACCCAGGGGTTTTCCTGATCCTTTAAATCAGGCATGAAATTAAACATGCACGAGAAGGTGCTCTGCAGAGCTTATTGGAGGCAATTTGTAAAAGCTTATTTTTATACTTTCCAGTGATGATTTTTTTCAAAGAAAGGCTGTTGCTTAATTAACAAGGACTTACTTAGGTAAGCGACTGCATTTCTTTAACAAAAACATCACTGGAAAGTATAACAAGCATTTGTCAATGCCGAATGTTTGCTTGCTGTCATAGGAGTTAGAGAGATGCATAATAGGAATGCAGTGAAGTACTGAACTGACGCCAACCCCATCCCCACCGTGCAGAGACTAACAGACATTGGGAGTGTGCCTTTGGGTCATCGTCCATAACACTCATGCCATTTCACCTCACTCTACCCTGCAGACACCAATAGGTGTCGTAGTGTGCCTTGGGGTCTTCGGGCCTTATGCTCACCCCATTCCATAAGGAAATATGCTGAGATGGGTGCAGCATGGGAGAATGGGGTGAACGCTGGGGACAAAGACCCCAAGGCACTCCTTGATGCCTGTCACTTGCTGCAGGGTGGGAGTGGAATGACATGAGCATTATGGCTGATGATTCCAAGTCACACACCAGATGCCTGTCTGTCTCTACAGGGTATGGCGTTAAGATTTGAAACCCTAACACCCCGGGTGTTTGTTGGTATTTTTGCTCCAAATTTTCAACATGGGCTTTTTGTGACCCCCACCTCATGAACAGTGGCACTATCATTTCGTTACTCAATCCTGAAAGGTGATTTTGCACAGTGACTGCACTATTTGGTGCCACAGGCATAAAAACACATTTGGGGCAGGATGTGAAAAATGACAGCTATACTGTTCATGAGGTGGTGTGAAAAAATGGTGCTGTTGAAAATCTGGAGTGAAAATATAAACAATTGGAAAAGTTACGAGCATGTGTAGAAACTGTGCAACAAACACCTGTAATGCAATCATTTTTTGGAATTTTTTCACCAGATTTTCAACATGGCCATTTTTGGACCTCTCCTCATGAACATTGGCACTGTGATTTTGTTAATCTGTCCCCGAAAGTTGATTTCCAACAGCGACCGTGTCATTCTGTGCCAGAGGTATGAAAACATCTTTTGGGCTGGATGTGAAAAATGACAGCTGTACTGTTCATAAGGAGGTGTGAAAAAATGGCAATGTTGGAAATCTGAAGTGAAAATATTAAAAATTGGCAAAGTTATAAGCGTGCATAGAAACTGAGCAATGCACACTCGTAATGCAGTCATTTTGGGGAATTTTTTTCACCAGATTTGCATCATGGGCTTTTTGGGACCTCTCCTCATGAACAGTGGCACTGTCATTTTGTTAATCTGTCTCGAAAGATTATTCCATGCAGCACCCGCAAAATCACCTTTCGGGACTGAGAAATGAAGTGACAGGCCAGTGTTTACAAGGTGAGGTCCCAGGAACACCATATTGAAAATTTATGGCCAAAAGTCCTAAAAATGGCTGAGAGAGCAACCTAAGTTGAACCCCTCCCCCCCACTGACTCCCATTATACAATGCTTACTGATTCCTCAGTTCGCAGTTCAGCTTTGAAGAGTGCAGATGCGTCCCAGTCCACAGAAGATCGCTGCTCCCAACCTCTGGAGGCAAGTATGGGGGTGAGGGTGGTGCAGGGAGGTGGGTGTGAAGAGGGAGGGTCAGGATGGGGGAAGGGGACAGATAAAATGAAGAAGGACCTTTTTTTTTTGCAGGTTAAAAAAAAGACTCTGGGGGACCATTTTCTTTATTTACAGGTTAAAAGAAATGCTTTTGGCACACAGGGGTCATCACCCAGTGTGCCACATGAGTTTTGGGGGACATGATGCCGATGGGGATTGGGCACCCCTGTTGGCAAAGGAAGTGAGCTGGGGAAGGGGCAACAGGATGCTGATGGGGATTTAGCACCCCCATCAGCAAATTACTTGACCTTAGAGGGTGGTAGGCATCCAACACGGGGAGTTGGCATCCCGTTGTTTGGGAAAATACATTACAAAAATTGTCTGGGCACACTGGGGTGGGCTCCCAGTGTGCCATAATATGGGGGGGATACATTCCAACATGGAGGGATTGGGCACCCCGATGTTGGCTTTTATGGGGAGTATGTGGCCAGCGTATTTCTTTCTTTAAATGTTTCACAAGGAAGGAGTGCATCCCTGCGTTGTTTGTTTCCACACATACGCAGAAGCAGTGGCTCTACTTTGCATGTGCAGAATCAGCTGCATTCCACAAATATTTGTTCCTTGACCAAACAGCATTCAGCTGCTTTGTGGATGGTTCTTTTGAAGTTTTTTCACACACTGCTCATAGCAATAAGTTTGCAGCGCGCAGGCGTGGCAAACTTAAAAAATGACAATGGGATTTACCATCCGTATTCCACCCTCCTTTTGGTCCCTATAAGTAATTTCTTTCTCGATGGGGTTAAGATGGTTTCCCCAAACCCCTTGGAAAAATACATTATATAGTTTGGTTTCAAGGGGTACGAGGGCAGAAAAAACATTAATATTCAGAAAACAAGGAAGCATCAATGTCCTAAATAAAAAATAAAACTCTTCCATTTTGATATGGACTTGTTCCTCCATGCAGCCAATTTCCTCTTTGCTTTCAGTATACAGTCATTCCAGTTCTCAAATAAACAGATCTCCAGGCCCAAATTTAATACCCCCAAAGTTTCAGAGGTTCATCTGAAATCTGAATCCCTGCAGTCTCCTCCCCAATCCTATCATCACTAAGATGTCCAATTACTATACCTAAACTCTTGTTGTAGATAACCTTAGCTCCAGCAAGAGCACAGTACTTTTCTATAGTGTCTTGAAGTGATTTCCCAAAGCGTAACCCTGGAGAAGAGCTCCCCACAGTCCCTGAAACTGACTTGCTCTCACTAAACTTAATTCCTATACTGATCATTATGATAACCTTTTTATTTTATTTTTTTTTTAGATTCAGCCATGGGCCATTGCAATTTCAGACAACATAGAGGACAAACATATAAACATTTTCAGTAGGAGCTCCAAGTTCAAGATACTTTTAAAAAAATCCATTGTATCAATATATTATAATATAAACCAGTAACAATATTTAAAGACCTAAAATGGTTTGGACCAAAAGCAGTCCTAACCTTTCATTAGTTACATGGTCCAAATGATAGTTAATCTTACAATGTCAAGTCAGATGAAACTTTTAATTATCTTCCTATAATACAAGTACTTTTAAAATGCTTACTCAGAGCATTCTTAACTCTGGTTAACTATCCAGACTCAGTTGCTCATTATAACAGCCTAGAGAACAATATAAATAAGCTCTTGAAGGCTGTATAATATAAAGAATATTATGCTTTGTCTTAACAGACCTAACTATAGCTATTCAAGGGTTGTCATCAATCACATTTATAATATAACAAGCTGCTAACTAATAATTCCATAACATATTCAAAATGAAACTCTAGTAAGTCAAATTGTGGCTTCTTTATACTCGGGAGTCCATTCATTTTAGTCCTGGATTCAGGGCTCCATTTAAATTGGGAGTCCATGGACTAATGTACATAAAACAGGCAGGCTCCTTTCATGCTCAGGAGTTCATCAGATAGCAGTTGAAAAGATCAGTGCAGATGGCCTTACTCTATCACTAGGCCAACATCTACATATTTGTCAACAACATCTGAGGCTCTATAACTTTATTTATGAACCTGAGAAATCAGTTCATCCAGGACGATATATTCTTTATCAGGGTTAAATGTCTAGTGCACTTTGTTGCAAGGCACAGATAGCCAAGACATCAAAAACAGCCAAAAACTCGATCAGAATCATTGCTCCCATCTATGTTAACAATGTTATTATTATCCAAAGTGACCAAGGCTTCAAAGATATATCGGTAGGAGGTCTGTTAGGCACAAAAAGCACTTATTTGGTCTGTTAACCAGTAGTCAGTCACCATATGCCCAATAAAAAAATAGTAACAACTCTTTCTGATGAGACAAATAGATTCTCCAGTTCAATAGTTAAATGCTTAGGAGTCATAGCATAATAAGCCTATATTTCAAATGAATCTTTCAATGGTTAAAATGATAAAGGCATCAGGTCATCAGAATAGCAACCAGTCTAGTACTGATGTTCAGAACACTCGTGTTTGCTCCTGGTGTCAAAGTAAATAGGTCTGAGAAAACAGACCACACATTTTCCCCCTATGCATATTTAAAAGTTGTTACCTTGAAGCTGGGGAAATACCTTGGTGAACACCAGAAAACTGCCAGACTTAGCTCCGTTTATCAATTTTAAGAGTCCATAATATCTGTTAGAGCTTCTGGAGAACTGCAGCATACGAATGTAACTGGCTCCCAACAGCTTATTTATTTATTTATTGAGTAATCAGAATTACGGCCTTTGAGCTAAGATCTCTTTTACAAAGGATCCTTGTCAGATAAGGGAGGGGGGATACATGAGTAAGAGAGTCAGTTGCAGCTGGCAAGGCATTGTCAAAGACTTCAAACAGTTGAGTTAATCAGTATTAAGGATAACAAAGCATAAGCATCACATAGAAAAATCATCCAGTGACATATTAGGAGCTTCACAATCACCTAGGTTTGGCTACATTAAAAGTAAAATATTCGCCAATGTATGGGTACAGAGAACGCTCCACTGAGCGTAGTAAATCAAACACACTAGGTATGTTACAGTACCCACAAGTAATGTTATAATACCTTTTTTAAAAGAAAATGAGCCTTTCTGCATCTATAGTGCACCTCTTGAGGTCCTCTTCTATAGGTCCAGCTACTTAGTTCACCACCAAACAGCTACCGTATTCTCCCTTCAGCCGCCTTCTCAGAGACCCTAAACCCAGCCAAATGCCAGTAATGAGAACCATTCAGTACATCCCAAAAATGACTGCACAGGCACTTCAGATACAGATCGGCAGAAATGCCACCAGGACACCATCAAAATGGCAGACATCAACGGCCTCCAACGGACGATCAAACTAGCATGACTGCACTTAAATACTTGTTAAAATATTACTTTACTCCTCCCAGAGGCATGATTCTGCAGGTGAAACACTAAAAAAATGTAAGTTTCATTCACAAAAACCAGGTAAGAGCCATTTAAAAATCATTTGCTACTCAGTAGGCAATAGAGCGGGAGCCGTGCAGCAGGGAGCAGAGCAGCACTGCCTCCATCTTGCTGCCCCCCCCCACACACATCTCAGTGGACTCTCTTATTGATAACCTTTAGATTTCTGAAACTAACAAGTTTTCTCCTACCTTTCTAGTACCCTTGTGATAACCCAGCCTGGCCTACCTTTTGTATAGTCACCCAGATAGGGAAACAATGGTTATAAGAATATTTGACACACTTACTGACAGCACAGGCTAGCTTAATTGGAGTCACCTAGATAGGGTGAACACTTGTTAAAAGTACAATCACTACCAGCACAGGTTACAATGATACTGTGAGGCTATGGTACAGCACAAGCAAACTTAACAAGCACACTCACAATACAGATTAGCTTTATAGGGGTCACCTAGATAGGGTATGGCTGTGCTACAACACAAGCAAACCTAACAAGCACACTTAACAACAAAGGCTAGCTATAAAGGGGTCCCTAGATAGGACAAGGCTATGGTACAGTACAAATGACCTTAACAAGCACACCTAACCACACAGGTTAGCTGTATAGGGGTCACCCAGATTGGGTAAGGCTATGGTATAATACAAGCAAATTCAACACAATTACACTAAATTAGCAGTCTGGGTCAGCTATGAATAAATGTCACCCTCTCTTCCCACACAGGCTATCTATGTATTTGACCCATAGGAGCAGTTGAAATACTGAATGCATAGTGGACTTACCCTTGCTAGACAGGTTATCTGAACAGAAAGAACACCCTGGTCTGATATCTCCCCCAGAGAGTTTTCTGCAGACTGTGGCTTATCCATGGATGCCTGCAGATTCCTTATGACAGCTGTCCCACCATGACAGATGCTCCATTCCTGCTCTGCCCCACTCATGTGATGGGACACGAGCATGATGGAACACACTAGGTGAGTGCTCAAATTTATCCCTGACTCAGAGCTTTCTGGTTAACCCTACAAGCCATCAAACCAAAACCAGCCTCCGTTCAGAAATGTGACTCTGTTCCACTTCCAATTGTCAAGTAGCTGAGGTCCCAGGCCAGACTATATCACCCATCCCCCAAACTACAGGCATGACACAATTCTTTAATACATTTGATTTGGCTCTTAAATGTGGGCTACTGTGTCTGGTCTCACATTAAAAATGTAGCCTTCAGTCAGTCATAAACACATACATTCAAACAAGCTTCACCACAAGTTACCCCCACCTATGTTGTCTAAAAATATCCTTTTCCACTCTTGTGTCAAAAACAGGCAGACTCTGCTTAAATCTGCACCTGCAGGTATGAGTCTTATATAATTAGCCAAAACCAGCCTGCAGTCAGAAATGTGACTCAGTCCCATCTCTAAATATCAACTAGCTAATGCCCCAGGCCAGACAGTTATCATCACCCTCCCAAACCAAATGGCAAGACACAGTGTATTGATATCTTTGATATGGCCCTCAAATGTGTGCTACTATGGCAGAGCTCAGTTTTACCCTTCAGTCAATAATAAAGACACCAGTTCAAACAGGTTTCACAACAACTTGTCCCTAATAATGTCTCAAAACACAAAACAAAAGCCTTTTCCACTCCTGTGACAAAAGCAGGCAGACTCTGCTTAAGACAGCACCTACAGTAGTGATGCTTATATAACAAACTAAAACCGACCCTCAATCAGAAGTGACTGTGGTGAGAATAGTTTTTAACCTGCAATCCTGTTGTTTTTAGTTTAATGCTTTAACCACTAGGTTAAACTGCATCCATTGAAACATGGTTGCTTAGAGAATGAAATGTATATTCACTCATCTTTTACCTTCTGCCTTTTTATTCATCATTCCTTCTGGAGCCATCAGAAAGCTCTTTACTTCTCCAACAATCTCAATCCAGGCTGTCCCTAATGTTATTAGTTTACTGATGCCAATGTCACTGTTTTAGCCATTGTATAAACACTGCTATGTAACACTGTATATTTTAACAGTAAACTGAATACTTTAAGTAAAATTGTGTAATCAGTGCAAAGCAGGGTTTTCTAGGAGCAGTTCTAACCTAAGTTGTATTACTCAATATAAAATAAACAAGGAAAATTCCTGTGTCCTGATTGGCTGATATTTGGTTCTAGCTATTGTCTTAAGAGAGCACTACCAATGGCTAAAAATAAGTCCCTGCCAACTGGGGCAACTCACAGAATTCATAAGCCAATTGTTTCCTAATCTCCATCACAAACATGGCTGCAACCTTTACTCATAAAAAGAAACTTTCAACTTATCCCTAAAAATGAAAGTCCATTAAAGACACTAAAGTAAGTAATTAATGTTATTTTCCCTCAAGAGCCCCTCTTTACACACATACACAAATTTAGACAATCAAGTACTAGTCAGAGCTTCCATTGCTGGTGCTTCTTTGATGACCATGAAACATCCCCCTCCTATCCCCGCCAGTTTACCAGAGCACTCCCTGCTCCTTACCTGGCAACAGATAAAAAAAATTGAGGTTCTGGCTCCACTTGAGACCTGTGTGTGTATGCCAGTTGAACTCTAAAGAGTTTTGAATTTATGTATTCTCTGTTACCATTCTGTGTGTGTGTGGAGGGGGGAGCATTCTACTACTGGAATAATGCAGAGCTTTTAATTCTTAAATTCCATGGTAAACAATCATACAGAGTACTGAATATGAAGAAAGACAGATGACTGACAGGTGACAAGCATCTGTGGAGAGACTCTTTTACATAATTTAGCAACATTTTATGACACTTTTTGTGGGTTTGAAAACTTTTACAGTATTTGTTTTTTAAAAGTTGCCTCTGACTGGACCCATTTTATATAAGCAATAAGGCACTTCAGGTACATTGGTTGTACTAGTTTACTCCACGGTCAGGGGATGAAGGCACTTGGTTTTGCCTCATGCCTTACAGCATCCCTGACCATGGGGTAAACCTAGTACAACCAACACCCTGTTGTGTCTTATTGAGTAAGCATTGCATACTACAGCGCACAGACCTCCTTTCCTGCCTTTCTTTAGTTAGTCTTTTCTTAGATCTGACTTACTCAGGTATTATAAAGTTGAACAAGAAATTCATGAAAGATGATTGGTCTAGAGGCAGTTCCAGCTATGATGGTATTCCAGTACAATATCACTGTCTGAAGCAAATTGAAAGAAAAATCTACATAAAAATACTTTTTTTTTTATTTTACATTTTGCCAGTTAAAGTCACTTCTTGGGTGGTTGAAGGCACCCAGCTGCATCTCATGCCTTGCAGCACACCCAAGGTGGAGCATTATACACTAATAGCCCATGCCCTGTTATGACTTATTACTGCATACTGTATATATAAATTCACACAGGAAGGTAAATGAAAAATGGTTGTTGAATGATACCATTAACATATAATTTACAGATGCTACTGGAGAAAATCTGGCAACAATATACAGTACTGTGGCTAAGTTCTTCATTGTAGCTGAATGTTCCAGTATTTATACTGCAGTTTGGAAAGTGGCAGGTATAAAACAAAAGAAAAATCTGCAACAATTGTTCACAACATGTCTCTTTTCAGCTTGCTTTGTGCACCGGCCCTTGAATTTTTCATGTAATATTCCAGAATCCATTCTCAAGTGCCTGTCAGCTCTACTGTGGTGTTGAAACATTGACTCTTTTTTGTAATTTCACAGAATGGGGCATTTTCCCCATTAAAAATTCAAGATCTGAAAAGGACTGAGAAAGTATTCATATAATTAAAAACACACTCAGGAGATGTGTTTAAAAATAATAATGTGTTTTCTTTCTAGTACTACTTACTTTTCCCAGAAGGTCAAAGACGGGAACTGTGTTTTATTGCTATTTGAATATTTACTGTTTCTTTTTCCTTTTCTGGAGGGAAGGAAACTTCTAGAACTAAGCAACCCGATGGCTTCATAAGATAAAGAAATCATGAATGCATTGCTGGTCTGTGGAAACACAGTTAGGTAAACGTATTTTAATTTACAATTTTTGGCCAAGAAAGACACACTGATCTGAGGCTTGTTTCCAGGTGTGCCCTGGGAGCACAGGGAAGTTAAGTGACTTGCTCATGGACTGGTCACACAGCACTCAAGTGGCTGCTGTGGGATTCAAACACAGTTCTCCAGGTCTGCAGCTCACTGATCTTAATCACTATGCTATACTACCTCTCCTGGTAGTACTGTACAAGTAGTAATATTTTATTTGTTTGAATTATGAATCTGTGGCTAGCAAAGTTAAGCCAATGAAACAGGCAACTAAACATTTCTGTTTATCTACATACTACTTGTAGACAGGTAACAGTATCCAGAAGATCCCAAAGTACCGAAGCATGCTGTGATTAAGTAACTGATATACAACTGTAATTTTGTACACGTGTGGGTACACTGGGCATAATTTAGCATTCAGGGAACTGATGCTTAGCATACCCCTGGGCACCACTGCTTATATTGTAGTACTGTACTGTGTATGGATGCACTGCAGGCTTCCCACACTACCGTGCAAATTTTATTTATTTCAAAAGTGTCACCAGGAAAGACATACTGAGCTGAATAACATCTTGTTTCCAGATGCATCCTGGGGGGAAGAGGCAAGGAAGAAAATAAATGGAGCATTTACAGTATTTACAATATTAACAAAATAGTTACAGTATTTACAAACAGAAATAGAACTGACCATATCAGCAAACTATTTAGTAAGAGGCGTTCAACAATAAGGCAACTTATCAGCATTAAGACTGAAAAGTGCAGAGGAATAGCATTTCAGGACCTATCTTGGAGGGGTGGCGGTGGAGGATTTACATGGTAGGGCATTAGGTAGCAGAGGGACTAGGGCAGAGTTATAGGGGAAAGGAGAAGGCAGGGGGGAAAAAATGAAAGAGGGAATAGGAAGAGTGGAGGAGAGGGGTGGAGACTCAAGTGCAATTGCATGAGGGAGAGGTGAAGTTATGGAAGGGAGAGGAGAAGGAATGAAGGGAAGTGGCAGAGTGGATGAATAAGGGGAGGGGGGAATTCCAGACTTGTTCAGTCTCCCCCCTGCTCCGATATGTCCCCTGGCTGCGCCACGTGGCCTCTCGGCCTCAGCCACCCAGCCCCCCCTTGAGGGCCCCAGTATCTGCCACTCTTCTGGCTTGTTTTCCTTCTGAGGCCACTCAATGGTCCAGTGTCCTGCTTCCCACCATGCTGCCCTTTCAACAGTACACCCCCCCACATCCCCTTTTCGCAATTGCATCCAACTCCCTTCCAGCCGCATGGTGTACTGCGGCATCTGTCGTCACATCACGTGGCGGTTTCACATGAGCCTTGTGCTCTCTTGCTCCACTAGGCCTCACAAAAACCAGCCCCTCTGCAACCCATACCATTGTTTTTAATCTCTTCCTTCTCCCCAGTTACCCAAAGCTGCCAAACAGCAGTACTTTCCCCAGCTTAAGACAGCTACAACCTCTTGCCATATTTCACCCACAGTGTCTGACATCACGACACGTGGTCGACATGCGTGAGTACTCTCCATGCCTGCCCCTCTGTTTCCTCATCCCCATGCTCGAATCAATTCATGCTATCCACTCCAATGCCCAAAAACAGAGAAAAACCACCACAGAGAGGTAGCCTTTGCCCCAGGTAACCAGCATTTCCTCTTGTCCCACTTCCTCGCTCCTTCCCATGGTCCTCGCTCTTCTGCCAGACTCCTGTCCTTCTGCTTCCCCAATATTTCCACACTCTGATTGCTAGGCTACTCTTGGGTTGCTTGTTCTTTCACAGCGACCTTCCATACAAAAGCACCAAATAGCTAATGCCAGGGAAAACATGCTTCTTGCCTCACCAACTCTACAGCTCATAAACTAGCGCAGCCACCCTGCAATACCAGGCCACAACTCTCCCCTCACACTGCCTGCTAGGCCCCACTGGACACAGTACCACATGCTGCTTCACAGTCCTTTCTTTTATCAAATCTAGGCATGTCTCACTGCTTAATACTTAAATCTTTATGTCTTATATTTCGTTTGTTATAAAAAATTTTCTTTTTAGATGGTCTATAAACTTAAACTTGAAACAAACCAAACATATACCCTCTTGTGCTTCTGTGCATTTCACTATCCTGTTTCGCTATCGCTGCTAGTATTTTCTTTCACAAGGCTCTGTCTACAGCAGCATTTCTCATACACTGAATTATCCACAGTTTATTAACCATGATCTGCAAGCAAAAGTCCCTTTTTAAAAAAAAAAAATCTCTGACTCAAATATCTGTTCTTTTCCTTACCTTCTCTTTCCTAGTGTACAAACCTCTGTTCCAATTAAGATGCCAATCTGATGTGCTGTAGTTTCAGTGTAAATCAAAACTTCAGCAGAAGTGGCTGAACCACTCCTGTGCTGCCCATTATGTGCCTCCTTTAGTCCCTCCCCCTTCCTGTTGCCTGCCTATTGTTCTGTCTCCCTGTCCCTCTCCTTTCCTTCCCCCTTCCCCCTTCCCCCTCTGAGCACACCATTTTCAGGTATAGGGAAGGGGTGCACCAGGACAACTTGGTCTGCCCCTTAAAGGGCAAACTCCATTATCAGTGTTAAGGCTGGAAAGTGCAGAGGAATAGCATTTCTGGATCTATCCAGGAGGGGGTGGCGGTGGAGGATTTACAAGGGTAGGGCATTAGGTAGCAGAGGGGCTAGGGCAGAGTTATAGAGGAAAGAAGAAGGCAGGGGGGGAAGAATGAAAGAGGGAATAGGAAGAGTGAAGGAGAAGGGTGGAGACTAAGGTGCAATTGCATGAGGGAGAGGTGAAGTCATGGAGGAGAGAGGAGAAGGAATGAAGGGAAGTGGCAGAGTGGATGGATAAGGGGAGGGGGGAATTCCAGAGTTTAGGTAGGCAGAAGGAGAAAGCAGCCTGACCAGCTGAAGATGACCTAGGTGGGAGTGCTAGGGAGCAATGGCTAGATCCAGGAAGTGAGTAAGGGGAAGGGTGAGAGGAGAGGTAAGAGGGGAGAGAGTTGAGTCAGAGTCTGGCAATGAAGAAGGAGCAATGTGCATGATGTCTGGCTTCAAGGGAGGGGAGAGAGAGGGAGGTGTAGAGGGAGCAGTGGTGAGTGAGGGGTGGGGAGTCAATAGCAAACCTGCAGAAGGAGTGACAGACAGGATCCAGTCTGGCTAGTGTAGACTTTGGAGCAGTACTATAACAGTGTCTCCAAAGTTGAAAATAGGAAGTATAATTCTCCATAGCATGGCTGTACGAGATGGCAAGGGGATGTATCCACGGTTTTGGTGCAAAGCACTTTGCTTTGGGTGCAGCTTTTTGTGGATGGCATCCAAGTGCCCAGAGAAGTCAAGGTGCTGGTCAAGCCACACCCCAAGGTACCTAGGAGGGACATTTTCGGGGACCTGTCCAGAGTGTGAAAGGAGGGGAGGGCTATAAGTCTGGAGAGCTTTTTCCTGGTTCTGAAGGTCATAGTGACCATTTTCTTTGCATTGAGTGACAGCTGATCAGAGCGGAACCAGAGCTAGACATTGACAAAGTCCTTCTGGAGGCTGGTCATCAGATCAGTGGGGGAGGAGCCAGAGGCAAATGAAACAGTATCATCTGCATACATATGGATGGGTGCAAATATGCTTCAGTGCTTTCCTGGAGGAATCTTCCTTCTGTCCCTGGGTGTGATTTGCTATCTATTTGCTATCTATTTCTAACATTTCCTGTATTTTATATCTAGAGTAGTCACTATGTTTTCTGCTATGCTTATTGTGCTTTGCTTTTTGTTGTAATTGTCAGTACTATCAACTCTGACCATGTTACCCTATTGTTTTGTAACAAGTTGTCACAGTTTTTATTGTATTGTACTCTTTCAGGTCGTGCCTGAAAATAGTAGTCTTTAGGTCTAATTAACTTAACTGGTGAACAAAACAAATACATTTACAATGGCTTTTTTTGACAGTGGTATCCCAGAGGGTTCTCGAAATTCACTCATTACATGAACTATAGGAGGTTCTAGGCCATTAGAGAGGAACTGGAGGCAGTAAGAACTAAAATATGCCACTTCAGTGCTGCAGACACTAGGCTCTTTAGGACACTATTGACTCAGACACTACAAAGTCCCATCCAGCTAAAGCTGGTGAGTAGGTGGACAGAAGTAGGGGGTGGAAGTGGAAGAAGAGAGGGAGAAAGAAGAAGCCTACAAAAACGGGTATGCATGGGCAACAGGTACTTGCTGCTATTGTCAGAGGAGTCCCAGAAAGCCCACACACTGGGGGAAGGGACTAGAATGCCTACTAAGCAGGCATTGTCTCAGGGCGACATGCCAAAGAGGGCCCTAAAGTGGGTAAGAGAAAGGTATTGGTGCTGGGGATTCAGTACTGAGGGGTGCAGGGAGGGAAGTGGGTCTCACACCATATGGGGAAGATGTAGATCACTGTTACTCAGAGGCTACAGAGAAGACTCAGGTGCAGAGTAGTGAAACTCATCAGAGAGGAGGAAGGGAAACCAGACCTGATTGTGCATGTATGCACAAATGATCTGAGTAAGAATAGTACTGAGGAGGTAAAGGCAAGCGTTCATGCTGTGGGACAGGTAGTTATGGAAAGGGCATGGGCTTTAACCTTCTCAGAGGTACTGCTGTGAACACACATTAATGAGAGGGAACAATTTCACTTGTTCCAGTCTAATGTGTGGCTAAATTAGTGGTGTACAGAAGAGGGATTTTATTTCCTTGGGGACTGTGGCCAAACCTGGAAAGGTGGGAGGCTGTTCAAAGGAGATAGCCTGCATACTAGCAAAGAGTACAAGTAGGTTCTAGGTAGGAGAGCTGCATGACACATGAAGGAATGTTTGAACTTGACAGTGGGCATCTCAGAAGAGACCAGGAGCTAGGGATGTGCGAACACCGTATCCCGAATATTCAGTCTAAATATGCTATTTGGGGCCCCAAATATTTGGGTATTTGGTATTCGTTTTGTTATTCAGCAACACTACAAAAAAAAAAAAAAACACCTTCTGTTACAATCCACTCCCCCAGCATCCACAATTGTGAAAAAGACAGGGACTGGCAGACTGGGTGTACTCGGTTTTTTGTTCTACCTAGGTCTTGCACAACTGAGAGGAATATAAGCAGAATGAATGGACAGTGACTCATTCAGCATACTGGTGTGCTTGGCCATCTAGCTGGTTTTTTTTTTTAGGTGTTTAACCAGGAGTAGCACACTAAGCTGAAAACTTTTTTACAGGAGCGACCTGGGAGCACAGGGAAGTTAAGTGACTTGCTCAGAGTCACACAGTATGCAAGTGGAAGCTGTGGGATTCAAACCCAGGTCTGGTCTGTTGGATGTCACCAGATTTGCAGCTCAGAGCCTTAAACCACTGCACTATACTGCCTTCCAAGTTAAGAGTGCACTACTGAGTCCCTCACAACATTCAACTCATGCCACTTCCACCCCATCCCCATCCCCATCACAGGTGCAACAGTGAAAAAATAAATGTCTCTTCTAAACATGTTAGCTCAATAATCTTTCACTGCCACTACAGAAGTACTAGTATGCATGCCCACTGTGCTGTGCAGGGTATTCACTTGTCAAGGACTGCCCTGCCTGACAGTACCTAGCACTAGTAGTTTCCTTCCACAGCAGACAAAGACATCACTACAAGTTTCACATCAACACTCACCTAGCCACAGTCTTACTCTTTTCACTTCACCACTTCAAGGATGTGAGTTTCCATTCAGTTCCTCCACCATTGCCTGGTGCAGGAAATTGCAATATTATCCTGTTTTGTGTCCAGCTATCCATACTTATTTCCCCCCTAAGCATAGAGAATTGTCTGTTAGTCCAGCATCCCATCAATGGAGGTTGCTGGCCTTTCACCACATCTCATGGCCCTGCCAGAGCCCATTTTTTGCTGGTCCCTGCCAGCTGGTGCATGTCATCTTCCCAGTCCCCTACTGATGGAAATCTGGCAATTTCCCTCACCTTAGCAACAACCATTTTGCTTCAGAAGAGACTCTGAGTGGAGGACACTATCACTCTCAGCACTTGTCAGCAACAGCAGTGCTTTTAGACAGGCAGGGCAACAGTAAAAAATGGGCTAAGTTGCTTCACTTGCAACTGGGGGGGCTGGAGAGATGGAAGATGATGGGATGGGACTCTGGGAGGGATAAGAATTGGAATGGGAAGGTCCAACTGCTTGTTTGTAGTTCCCAAGTATGAATAGACACAAATAGTGCCACTATTTGTTATTCAGATCTGAATAGCAAATAGTACATTATTTGTAGTATTCAGGAAATACTATTTGTTACATGCACACCCCTAATCATGGGCACTAACACATCTAAATGAGGCCCTATTGGCCTTCCCCACCAAATGTAGCAAGTGAAATGGTAAATAAATGAGATATCTCCATATTTCATCTTCTCTCTGACTCCGCCTTCGATTCTTAGGAACAAGTACTGTGTGTATGTCACGAATTACCTAAAAATCCTTGTTGCTGTTAACCCACTGTGCACTTGTACCTCATTCATTCAAGAATATTTGGTGTAGAAATGCTGTACAATGTTATTACTTTTGATTATTTTATTTTTTTCACATTGCTATCACCTGAATGCTCTGTAATTACCCCTGTTTTACACTCTTTATTTTGTAGCTTCAACATCTGTAATGTGTTGCATGTTCTTGGTAAGAATAGAAAGTAAGTGTTCTTTGGGTTGCCCCTGAAAAATGGATTTATTTGCCTAAGTTGGGCCCACCCAGTCATCAAAATTCCAATAAATAATAAATAAATAAGTGGGGCAAAAGGTGAAGGGGTAGTGTGGACAAATTATAGAAGTACGGAGAAAACCTCCTGGAGCTGTAGGAGCTGGTAACAGATGCACAGCTGGATATAGCACTGTCACAGAAACATGGGCTACTTTGAGTCACGACTGGAGCATGATCTTACCAAGAAATGCATTATTCATGAAGGACAGGGAAAAGGGAAGGGATGGGTGAATGGCACTTTATGTAAAGGAGGGTGTAGAGGCCATGGGCATGAATAACCTTAGGAAAACCAAGTGGTTAGAAACCCTTCGAGTGCAGGCTGCCATTAAGTAAAGAAAAAACGATCATTGCTAGAGTGATGTATAGACCACCATACCAAGGCCATGAGGCAGACAGGGGATTAGGGAAGGTTATCAAGAGGGCAGCAGAATTTGGGGAGGCACTGATGTTAGGGGAATTTAATTTCAGGTGTGGACTGGAGTGTCCCAGTGGTGACAAGTGCAAGGAACTAGATCCTGGTGGAGTCATGCCAAGAAGCATTCCTTGTACAATTAGTTCAGGCCTCTACAAGGATGGAAGCCACACTGAACCTAGTTCTCACCAACAAAGAGTCCATAGTGTTACAGTCAGAGAGCTGCTTGGTTGAAGAGATCATGAATAGTGTGGAGGGAGATCCAGTAGAAACCAGCAGGCAGCACAGCCTGACAAAGATTTGGGACTTCAGAAGAGTGGAGTTCAGGAGGATGCAGTAACTACTGATGGAAATTATGGGGACAATAGAAGGGATTAAGAGTGTGAACAGGAAATGAATAGTAATTAAGCTAAGGGAACAGATGTACTGTAGCTAGATGCAGCATTGGGGAAGTGAAAGAAAGCAAAACGTCTAAAAGAAATGTCTCTCACTACAGAGGTGAGAAATGGGGAAAGAGGGAAAAGAAAGGCATTTAGGAAATATAAGGAGAGCCAAAGTGATGAGGACAGGGAAACATACCTGGGGTTATCTAAATAAACTAGTGTGATGCTCTGCTGCTGTGATGGGGTTGAGCACCAGGGTTCGAATAAGTAAGGATAGATGAAATTTACCCAACAAGGAGAGGCAGGAGTCGTCCAGTGAGTTTGATGCCCGGTGGGCTTTATTCAATAACAGGGTAGGATGACACGGTCACAGGAGGGGGGTAAATATAAAACTAATGAACAGACAATTTTCATAAAACACTTCTAACCAGTTACTGGATCTCTTTGAACTCAGGTTTCAGAACCAGGTAACTGAATCATATGCTAAAGAAACAGAATTGTTCCGAGGTACACCTCGGCTTAGTGCAACTATACTCTGTTGCTCTTGGAATCACTTATGGTGTAGTAGTACAATACTCTATGTCACTTTTAGTATTGGATAACATATCACATTACAATAACCACCCCTTGGAAGACCTTACAACCACTGACTTAGGTCAGTTACAGAAATGTACATACAAAGACACCACAGAGTCCAGTCATAGCTGAAGTCTTCATGTGCACCATCGAGTAGAGTTGGTAGCTACAGAAATGAGGATAAGAAATTTCCTATGACATTCAGATATTGGTCCCTGCACAGACCTAGTTAAGGCCACTGGGGTGGTGAGAGGTTTTCTAGACAGACCATACGTTTCTCGGCATAAAACCCACTCTTTCTCCAAGGCTGCTGTCTTAAAAGAATAAGTGGAACAGGTTAATGAAATGAGTCCACTGAAGGGCCATCAGAATCAATGTAGATGAAGAAAGTTCCTAGGCCAAAACCCACTTTGGTGCTGCCAAGGATGGAAAAGAACAAGGAAGATGCTTGGTGATGAACCCACTGGAGGATTACCAAGGACTGGACAATGCTGCAGAAATTCTGATGCAACCAGGAACCAGGAGAATCTGAGGTGAAGATGGATGTCTGATGCAACCAGGAACCAGAAGAATTCATGGTGAAGATGGATGATTCTGAAGTGTCAACACAGGAGACTGGAACAAAACAATAAAACAGAGGACATGTCCTGCACTGGGCTTCAACAGGCTTGACTTGCAGCGAACGACCAGAGGACGCAGACAAGGTTATTCTGGGACAAGCACACTCTTCGGAGGGCAGCCAACTTTGGGGCATCCAGATCAGGAACCAAGATACGATAATGGAATGGCAGAAGCAATGCACCTGGACTTCAGTGTACTCTACTTTGAACTGAGGAAAACAAGAAACAGCGGGTGCAACTTACACAGGCTTCAGCGTACTTGACTTTGAACTGAGGAAAACAAGAAATGGCTATTACGACTTGCATTGGCTTCTGCATACTTGACTTCGGTGGATGACAGGAACATGGTTGAGGATTTTCTGGGCTGATATCTTCTGGAGAAGAGAGATGTTGAAGGTTGTCTTCCTCTGGGTAGAGACTGATTCCATAGGAGCAGAATGGTAGGCAACACCATAGAGCAGTATCATGGCAGAAGACTGATTCTATACACATACGTTGACAACACTAAAGCTGGAAGTTACACTTTCACACTGCACAAAGAGAACTGTTAGTTGCTGAGGCAGTTTGCCGAGAACAGAGGCAAATTACCAGAATCTGGGGCAATTGTTCATTGTAGGGGCAATTTGCCAGGAAGAGGAGTAAATTACCAGAATCCTAGGCAACTGTTCCTTGCAGGGGCAATTTGCCAGGAACAGGGGCAAATTACCAGAATCGGGGGCAATTGTTCGTCGCAGGGGCAAATAACCAAAGTTCCAGGGAAATTGTTTGTTGCAGTGGCAAATAACCACAGTCCCAGTAACAGCATAGTCTTGGTACTTTGCAATCAACACAACAGTACCAATACTAGTAAATACACATTTCATTAATTGACAGTCACTAGGTGGCAGTTGTGTGCTAAGCACCTTTCTTTTTGCTAACCCTTCACAAAAGTACTGTCCTTGTGGGTCTTTTTGTACCAGGACCTGGCTACCCCTGGCAAACCTTGGGATAAACTCCCTCTTTCCAATGGACCTCCCTTGCCCTCTTAACTGCTGGGCACCTCTTGACTACTATGGGCCTATTGGTGACCTAAAGTGTTGGCCCTTTTTACCCTCTCCTCAACATGGGGCCTTTGCTGCCCCTTCTAAAACACAGTGGCCCTTGCTGCTCTTTTTATTACTTGGGCCCTTTGCTGCCCCTTTCCATTCTGGACCTAAGGTTGCCCCTTTAACTCTTTGGGCCTGGATTCCCTTTTAAAATGATGGGCCTATCATGTTGCCCTTTTAACTCTTTGGGCCTAATGTTGCCCTTGCGGTACTTGAGGGAGAATTGATAATTTGCTAGTCTGGAGGCCCATCTCTGCTCAAGCGCTTCTAGTCTTGCTGTATTTAAGTGTGCTAAAGGATTGCTGTCGGTGAAAACTGTAATGCTAAAGGATTGCTGTCGGTGAAAACTATAATAGGGATGGCAACCAAGTAGTGACAGAACTTTCTGGTGATGGCCCATACAAATGCCAAGAATTCAAGCTTAAAACAACTGTAGTGGGCATCATTCTGCTCTGAGCCTCTCAGTCCATGGCTTGCATAGGCTATGACCTATTCAACACCATCTTGCTCTTGCACCAGTACCGCACCCAATCCCTTATTGCTGGCATCTGTATACAGAAGGGGGGGAATTGTTTAACCAGGAGAGGCACACTAAGCCAAAGCTTGATTCCAGGTGTGACCTGGGAGCACAAGGAAGTTAAGTGACTTGCTCAAGGACACACAGTATGCAAGTGGGGGTTGTGGGATTCAAACCCAGGTCTCCAGGTTTGCAGCTCAGAGACTTAGACCACTGAACCATACTGCCTTCTTAAGAAGGAAGGGTTTTGTGTAGTTGGGATAGGCCAGGATGGGAGCTTCAATCAGTCACTTTCTCAGTTTGTCAAAGGCCTCTTGTTGCTCAGTCACCCATCTGACAGGACAGTTCTTAGTTACCCTACCTTCCGTTGATCCTCTCAACAGTTCATTTAAAGGCAGAGTGATCTTAGAAAAGTCCTTGATGAATTGCCTGTAGTACCCCACAAAGCCCAGAAACTTTTTGACGTCTCTGACAGTGACAGGAACAGGTCAATCCCATATGACTTTTATCTTCTCTGGATCTGGTGACACTCCATCTGAGAAAACTATACGTCCCAAGTAATTTACTTCTGACTGTAACAGATAACATTTGGACAGCCTTACTTTGAGACTATATTGGATCAGCTGTTTGAATACCTCACCCAAGTGCAGCAAATGTTTCTTGTGTGTTTTAGAGTATACGATGATATCATCCAGCTATAGCAAGAGGATATCAAAATTTCAGCTCCCTAGGCAATGCTCGACCAGTTTTTGGAGGTTCCAGGAGCATTACAGAGTCCAAAAGGCATTCTAGTAAATTCAAAAAGACCCATGGGAGTAATGAAAGCTGTCTTCTCCTGATCCTCAGGCACCATAGGGACTTCCAATATCCACTGGTTAGGTCTAGAGTAGAAAACACAGTGGCAGATTGAAGAGCTGTGAGTGAATCCTCAATTCTGGGCAAGAGATAAGTGTCTTTGTGGGTGATGATATTTTGTTTCCTATAATCAACACAAAATCAAATTTTGTCATCCTTCTTCGTTACTAGCACAATAGGAGCTGCCCAAGGACTGTGACTCTCTCTGATCACTTTGGCCACCTTCATTTCTTTGATCATTTCTTTAACAGGCTGATACATTGCTGGTGAAATTGGCATGAAGCACTTTCTTATGGGAGGATGTTGATTCATGCAAATGCGATGTTGTACATTGTGAGCCAGTCGGAAGTCCAGCAGATGTTTGCTGAAAGCTTCTTCATGTTCTATGACTACCTGGAGTACATCTGCCTTTTGCTCTTCAGTGATTTCAGAGTTACCCAGGTTGATCTCTTTGGCCCACTCCAGCCTAGCAGGGCTGCCAGCAACTCTTGCCTCTATTCTTTGTACAGCCTCTGGTTCTTCAGACATTCCAGTCTCTTCTTCTGCCTCAGTGATATCCTGGAGGCATACCATATGCAGCTGAGGAACCAACTGGTTGCGGTAGAGTTGCACCTCATGGTTTCTGTAATTTAACACTGACAGGAATTTATCCCTTGATCCAGTAGCCACACTCTGAGCCACTATTATGGGTTCTTCTTTCCCACTAGGATACGGCTCCACCAAGGCATTGTAATCTTGACCCTTTGGGCCCACCTTCGCCTTGTACCACAAGGTGGCCTCTGTTCATGGCTTCAACATCACTGGCTTGGCATCTGTCACACTGACCTTACCAATCTCACCATCAGCATTGGCAAACTGTTGGTGGCATTGTAAAAGGTTAATGGTCAGTTGCAGGGCGTGCTTGTCAACCGGAGGTGATTGCTTTGCCTTCTGTTGGAGAATCTGGTCCAGATCTTCAAAACAGTTCTGCAGGAAATTCATGCCCATAATCAGTGGTGGCAGGTTGTCACTTGTCATATCGCTGATGATAATACCCTGTCAGTCTTGGGTATTCTTCCACAACTGGATCTTTACTTCAAGGTAGCTCAGGTAAGATACTTCAGCTCCGTTACTTGCTATCAGTTTGATCCATGACCTCGGAGGTGGTTTCAGATCTTCGGGCATCCAATACTTTCAGAAATACCACCCCAGCATGGTGGTGACTTTTGACCCCGTATCTAATAATGCCATCAGTTCCACTCTGTCAACTTTCGTGGGCACCATTGGGCTCCTGCTGATGAAGCAAGATTGGTCTATTGAGGTGGTTGATGTTGAAGGACATCTTCCTCTGGATAGAGACTGATTCCATAGGAGTAGAATGGCAGGCAATACCATAGAGCAGTATCGTGGCAGAAGACTGAGTCTATGCACATACATTGCAACACTGAAGCTGAAAAATATACTTTCACACTGCACCAAGAGATCCGTTCGTTGCTGGGGCAATTTTACAAGAACAGGAGCAAATTACCAGAATCCAGGGCAATTGTTCATTGTAGGGGTGATTTGCCAGGAATAGGGGCAAATTACCAGAATCCAAGGCAATTGTTTGCTGCAGGGGCAATTTGCCAAGAACAGGGGCAAATTACCAGAATCCAGGGCAATTTTTCATTGCAAGGGCAATTTGCCAGGCACAGGGGCAAATTACCAGAATCTGGGGCAATTGTTTGCTGCAGGGGAAAATAACCAAAGTTTCAGGGCAATTGTTCATTGCAGGGGCAAATAACCAAAGTTCCAGGGAAAACTGGAGTACAGTGTACAGTTCTGGAGACCTTACCTACGTAAGGACGTAGACAGGGTAGAGAAGGTTCAGAGGAGAGTAACAAAGATGGTTCATGGATTTCACCACAAGTCCTATGGGGACAGGTTGAAGGACTTAAATATGTACTCCCTTGAGGAGAGGAGGGAGCGAGGGGATATGATAGAGACATTCAAGTATCTTACAGGGAGGAACAGGGTGAAGGAATACACTATTTTTAAGCGAAAAAAATGTTCCAGGACTAGAGGTCATGGGATGAAGTTGGAGGGAAGATGATTCAGAGGAAACGTAAGGAAGAATTTCCTCACAGAACAGGTGGTGGACAAGTGGAACACCCTGCCAAAGGAAGTGGTGGGGGCTGAAACAATCATGGGATTTAAGAATGCATGGTATGGACATAATGGAATTCTGGAGGTCAGGGGTGAGGGGCAACAGACTTCTAGGAAAACATAAAGTGAACTTACAAGCTCAAATGGGCAGACTGGGTGGGCTGTAGGCCCCTTAACTGCCAACACTGTCTATGTAGTTATCTAATTGTTCATTGCAGGGGCAACTAACCAAAGTTCCAGGGCAATTGTTCATTGCAGGGGCAAATAACCACAATCCCAGTAACAACACAGTCTTGGTACCCTGCAATCAACACAACAGTTCTGATACTAGTAAATACACATTTCATTAATTGACAACAACCAATATTGCAGGAGGAACTGAAACAGAGAGAAGAACAAGTAGCTAAATTTAAAGAAGATCCTCAGTTTTGAGAGTTGGAAAGAAAGTTAAACGAAAAGCTAGATAAGCAAGTTGAAAAACTTAAGGAACAAAAGAAGGAAAAATATGAGAGAGATAGAAATGTCTATGCTCAAGGAAATGTATTTACATGGCCAAAACCGCGTTATAATGATAGAAGGAATTATAATAAAAATAAAAATAACAAAAATAAGAAGCAATCTAAACAGCCAAAATCAATTTTTAAATCTCACAGTCCTTTTCCCAGTACCTCAAACTACACATCAACCAGTGCTAGTGGCTCTGACAGTGAAGTACCGGAGGATTTTTTTTAGAAGAAATGACCCCAATAGATCCAGATCCAGGACCCCATATGAATCTGAGAACACAGAGAACTGTAAGCTTTCAGAGTGCCAGACAAGCAGCAAGAATACAGGGACAAGAAAGAACCCACCATGGAGGAAAGAAAAGAGCAACCATGCAGAGGTCTTGCAATGGGGAAGGGCAGCAAGTCAATGAAGGAGAAATAAATGTGATTACTCTATCTAGCAGAACATTAACTGCATTTGAAGTAAGAACACTACAAAAAGGATAGACATCCATTCCAGCTTGTGAAACTGTGCCATTTGAACTGTTTATGGACTTTAAATGGTTTACTAGAAATTTAAATTTGAAAGCATTCTGGAGTAGAAGTGAGCTTGTAGAAACAGCTAATAGCTCTTCTAGTGCAGACTATCAATCAGAATTATCTAGTATGGGGAGTGATTTAAATGAAAATGTATGTATATATAGTTTTGAAGGAGGTGGTTTAACATCAGAAGCAGGAACAAATTCTAAGATTCTAACCCAGGATGTGGACTTAAAAAAGTTTAAAGCACGCTCCAATTTTTGTCCACCCTACACCATTAGTGTTTCAGTGTTTGAGAGAGTGTGTGAGGCAGATTTTAGAAAAATGTTTAAAGAGAAACAGGAGAATAAGCAGTATGGGAACATTACTAAAAAGGAAAGGGAAATAAACAGTTGGAAGTAGAGAAAACTATAACAATCAAAAGGGCGGACAAAGGTGGCACGGTGGTTATGCAAGATACAGACAGATACATCCAAGAGTGTCTTAGACAACTTAACAACAGACAGCATTATGTATTAATGAAAGGAGACCCTACACTATCTTTTAAACATACAGTAGATAATTTACTTGATGAAGCACTAGATAAAGGAATTATATCCCAAACCACACATGAAGTTTTGAGAGTAACACATCCAGTGACAGCTTGTTTTTACACACTCCCTAAAGTTCATAAAAGTTTGGCTGAACCACCTGGATGGCTAATTGTATCAGGGACAGGAGCCTGTTGGCACCGATATCCCAGTTTGTGGAGGCACACATAAAGGACCTGTTGACTTGGTTACCTACTTATCTGAAAGATACAACTCAGGTTTTAAAAATTGTAGATGAAATACAATTGGAGCAAGAATGGTATTTGGTGACATTTGACATAGAATCACTATATACAAATATTCAGCATGAGGACAGAATCCAGGCTCTCAGATTCTGGTTAGAATATGGTACAGAATTCGATCCTGGCCTGATAGACTTCTTATGTGAGAGTGCCCATCTGGTGCTGAAATTGAATGTATTCCTATTTCAAGGCCTCTGTTACCTGCAAATTAATGGGGTGGCTATGGGGGCTACCTTTGCCCCCAATTATGCCAACCTATATCTAGGATATTGGGAAAGAAAAAATGTCTATTGCCCTGAGACTAATCTTTTTCATCATAAGATAGATCTCTGAAGGTGCTTTATAGATGACATTTTTATGGTGTGGAAAGGAGGCAGAGAAGAACTGGATGAGTTTAGGGAGTGGGTGGAATATACCAACCCTTACTTAAAATTTACAGTTCACGCAAGTAAGACAGAAGTGTATTCCCTAGATCTGTCAATATCTAAAAAAATAGATAGCACAATTAAGACAAAGATGTACCAAAAAGAGACAGATAGGAACACCATTCTATATGCGACAAGCTGCCATCCACAACACATGAAAAATAGTATCCTTAAATCCCAATTACTAAGAGTGAAAAGGAATTGCAGTGAGGAGGAAGATTTTAAAACAGAATGTAGGAACATGAGACAAAGATTCCAGCACAGGGGATACTATCAGGAAGTATTAGGCCAAGCAGAAATAGAAGTCACAACAAGAAATAGAGAAGAATTGATTAAACAAGCAAAACAACCAAAAGTGGGAGAGTCTGAGAACCTGAAGTTTGTGCCAGCCTATGGAAGTAATTCTAAAGAAGTGAGAAGTATAATTATGAAACATTGGAACACCATAGGCTCAGATTCTATACTAGGTAAGATCTGTCAGTCAGCACCTAGATTCAGTTATAAAAGAGGAAGGAATATGGCAGATATGTTGACACATAGTCTTCAGCCAATATAAAATAAAGACAAACATTCGTGGCTGCCAGAATTACCTGCCGGCGGCTATAAATGTAGTAGATGCAAATACTACTCAGTGATGGAGAAAACTGTACACTTTACCAGTCATAATGCTACCAAGGTATTTAACATCAGAACTTTTATCAGTTGTGATAGTACACATGTGGTATATATGGCAACATGCACTTGTAACAAGTTCTACGAGGGTAAAACCACCAGGCAGTTGAAAGTGCAGGTGGGATAACATACGAGGGCAATAGAAAATACTGATCTTAGGAATGCACTTACAGCCCATTTCTTCGAGAGTAATGATAAAAATGCCTATAAATTTAGTTTTAAGGGCATTGAGAAAGCATATGCAGGGGGAAGATGGGGAAATCTAGAAGATTTGTTACTATACAGAGAGGCATTGTGGATCTTTCAGCTGGGAGCACAATATGATCCAGGTTTAAATGAGAAACTGGACATAATGCCAATTCTAAATGGGAATAAATATAGACGCTGATTTAATAAGGAAGGATAGGCCCTTAGAAAATTAGTGTGTAGGTTATACCACAAAACAGAAGGCAGAATATGTAGGGTTACCAGGTGGTTATGTGTTGCTGTTAGTACTGAATCTAAGTTAGATTTTTACAAACATAAATTGTCCATAAAATGTTTAATTTATTATTTGGATCCTGTAGATTTATAGACTTAGTAGCATGTTTTTCCTACCCTTTTATTGTGGTCCTCCTTTTTTTTTCTTTTTTTCTTCAAACTTTATACTTAACCTTACTTCTTTCTTTTTCTTTCCCTTCCCCCCTTTCTTTCCCTTCTCCCCTTTGTCCCTTTCTCCTTCCCTGGTTTCCCTCTCTTTTCCCTTTTCTCCTCCTCCTCCTCTTTCTACTCTTTCTTTTCCTACCTTTTTGTTTCTCCTTTCTTCTTTTCCTTTCCCTTTTTTCTTATAAACTCTTTCCCTCCCTTTCTCTCCCCCCTTCCCCTCCTATGTTCCTTTTGGAGGTGTCAACCAGATTACTGCATTTTTTTTCACGGAAGCTAATCATGAAAGGTAGGCATACTGTAGAAGAAATATAAATACACAATAGCAACAAAAATGGATTTTGAAAAATCTGAATAATAAGTGATTTTCCTGTGTTGCTGTAAAAAATGTGTTAGTTCATAACAGTATATGCTACTTCATGTTTTACAATACTTTTTAACATTTGGTATGTGGCTAATTAGTTACCACAAGTGTGTAGTAGGGCATCTTAGTAAATATTCACAAGATCACATTTTTCTGCACTTGTCACTTTAAATTAAATCAAAGGTGAGCCTGTAATTATACAGCCTCCTGATAGGTGGATGGTGATTCTAAAAGTGTTGTTTGAACTCCTCACTGGTGTTCCTTTGAAAAAGCCAAGTACGGCAAAAGCGGCAGGAGTGTTGTTTGCTGCTACCAAGTTATTTTGCACAAATAAACACATTTTATGTTGATTTAGTGAGTGCTGGTGCCAGTTTATTTGTTGAAAAAAATTCATTAATTGACAGTCACTTGATGGTGGTTGTGTGCTAAGCACCTTTCTGTTTGCTGACCCTTCACAAAAGTACTGTCCTCGTGGGTCCTTTTTGTACCAGGACCTGGCTACCCTGGCAAACCTTGGGATAAATGCTCTTTTTCCAATGGACTTCCCTTGCCCTCTTAACTGCTGGGCTCCTCTTAACTATTCTGGGCCTACTGGTGACCTAAAGTGTTGCCCTTTTTACCCTCTCCTCAACATGGGGCTTTTGCTGTCCCTTCTAAAACACAGTGGACCTTGCTGCCCTTTTTATTACTTGGGCTCTTTGCCCCCTTTTCCATTCTGGACCTAAGGTTGCCTCTTTAATTCTTTGGGACTGGATGCCCTTTGAAAATGATGGACATATCTTGTCGCCCTTTTAACTCTTTGGGCCTAACATTGCTCTTTTTAGTCAATAGGCCTTCCTAGGTCTTTCTGTTAGTCACTTGGAGCTGCTCTGCCTTTGTTCTGCCCGCCTATAAATATTCATTAATTTCCTTTATGGGCCTTTAGGTCTGGTCCCTCCCTGTGGGCATCACCATGCCCAGATTATTTAAATTTATAGCTGGCCCTCCCACCTGGTCCTCTGATGGTGCTTTTAGCACTAAACAATATCAATTTTTATTTATTTAATTTAGGAGGTCAGCACTCTTCACTGTTTTGCCGCCTGACTCACTGCCCCGGCCTGGGGTGAAGCTAATGCAGGAAGAGGGAGGTCTCAGGCAGTGGGAGGGAACTGTGGGAGGAGAACAGGCAGTGCAGTAGATGGTTCTGGTTCTAGAATCCCGAGCCCATGCCCCAAACCAATGGGCAGGATTCAAACTGAGCACCATGTGCCAGCCAGGGACAGTGGTACTAGTGCGTGGGTGCCCACTTTCATGCTTCCTGCTCGGAGTGGGGGGGGGTGGAATTGAGTAAGCAGGCAGCAGAAAGAGAAGAGAGAAAATTTTTTTTAATGTGCCCTGTCTGCTGATTCTCTTGGGGGGGAGAACAGTAAACCTGGGGACCTAGAGCACCCCCGATGCCCCACAATACCACAGGGACCCCTGGGGCAGTCTGACTCCTCTATTTTTCTGTGGTGCTGCTATTCTTTTACCCCCTTACTTTGGAGCACTACACTAGTGAGACAGTAAAAAAATGAAAGGCCATGGTTGAACTGAACACTGCAGAGGGCAAAGCAGGGGTGGTAAGGTGGTCTTTGGAAATATATGGGAGAAGCGCAAAATTATGGAGGGAATAGTGAGGCTGACAAAGTGGAAGGGACAGGAGGAATGGAAAAAAGTGTAAGGTTGAAATACTGAATCAATATTTTTGTTCAGCATTCACTAAGGAGGAGGATGGTCCACTGCCAGACTGTCCAGTAAGTCCAGAGACCAGAGCTGGGGAGAGGGGAAGACCATTGTCACTCACATCACAGAAGAAAGGGCAGTGGAAGGGCTAAGAGCCCTAAAGGCAGACAAGTCAATTGGTTAAGGCAGCACTCAGCCAAGAATACTAAGGGAAATGGCAAAGGTACTCGCACCTTTGCTAGCAGACATTGGCAACTGCTTGTTGAATAATGGGGTGATAACCAGGGATTGTCAGACAGCTGAATTTGTGCCTCTGCATAAAAGTTGGTGTAACAATGATCCTGATAACCATAGATCAGTCAGCCTGACATATACAGTGGGAAATTATTGTCATCTATACTAAGAGAAAGATTGGTAGATTTTTTGCAAGCTAAAGAGTCTACAGGACTGTAGACAGCAGGGGTTCTCACTGAGGAGGTCATGCCAGAAGATCTGGACTCACTTCTTCAACTGGGTAACTAGGACAGCCAACAAAAAACAGGCAGTGGACAAACTGTACCTGGACTTTGAATCTGTCTGCCACAGGAGACAAGTCAAGGAACTGAGAGATCCAGGAGTAGAGGAAAGGATAGCAACTTGGGTAGAAAACTGGCTAAAGGTGAGGACAGACAGTGCTGGTGAATGGGTTGCATTCTGAGGTAAAGGAGATAATGAGTGGGATGCCAGATTGCTCTGTCCTAGGGCCTGTTCTCTTTTATATATTCATTTGTGACATAGGGGTAGGAGTTCATGGAAAGGTCTACCTAATGGCTGATGTCACTAAGATCTGTGGGTGTGTGGACAATGAAGGTGGGATCAGAGTAATGAGGGAGGACTTGGACACACTAGAAAAGTGGTCTAGCATTTAGCTGCTGAGATTTTATAAAAAGGTAATGCACATCGGGAACAAAAGCTGCAAAACATAATACTTGATGGGGGACTGCTGTTAGAGATCACAATGGAGGACAAGCATCAGGGTGTGATAACATTGGTAAGCTTGAAATTCACGGTGCTGTGCAACAGAACAGTGGAGAAATACAGCAGGATTCTGCAGGTGCATAAGGGAGTGGCTCAGTGATAGAAGCAGGGACGTGATCCTTCTTCTATAGAGATCTCTGGTTTGCCTTCCCCTGGAGTACTGGGTGAGGTTCTGTAGCCCACATCTGTAGAAGGACTGTAATAAGGTTCAGGCTGTACAGAACAATGTGACCCAGATGATCCAATGGCTGCAGGAGAAGGTATACGAGGAAAGATTGAGGGACCTTAATGTGTATACCCTGGAGACAAGGGGTGGGAGGGTGTACATGATTGAAATGTACACATATCTCCATGGGATTAATGGGGTGAAATGCAAATAATTATTCACATTTAGCACAAACACACACACACAAGGGAAAAGCCATTAAAGCTGGCTGGGGGAAGGTTCAGGAGGGATTTCTTCAAGTACTGTTTCACAGAAAGAGTGGTGGTCTAGTGGAACAGACTGCCAGAAGAGGTGGTCTGTGCCAAAAAAGTGAGTGGGCTCAAAAATAGGTAAGACAGGCACAAGGGTCTAAAAAGGGCAGGAGTACAGTACGTGTATAGGGAGAGGAGAAAAGGGAGGAGGATGGTTATTAGTGCCATCACAAGAGTAATGGGTTGGGTTTTGGCAGACTGCATGGGTCAGTGGGCCTTTTTCTGCTGTCATATTCTATGTTTCTATGATCCTGGACAGACTTTGAGTAAATATGGTGAAGCATGCCAAAATGTTCATTAAATGTTAGTTTTCTGAAGCAAACTTCTGTCCATTGGGAACTGAATTAAGATGACCAAACCCATTTAGTTATGGTCTTAGCCTAGAGGTGAACCCTAGTTTCCTGTAAAAGTCTACTGCATTATCTTAAATCACCAGCCATTATAATTCACTAATAGCCAGCTGAAGTACTGTACTCAGGGTAATAAATTACATCTGTACGTTAATAGATATCAAAGCTGATGGCTAAAATGTCAGTTCTGTATGCTGGCAGAAAGCATTTATTCCAAGCATACTCTAGGTTAAATAAGACATGACTATTACAAATGCAGGGAAGTAATTTAATTTTTGTTACTGTTTTCAGCCCATAGGAGAGACAAATGATGGTTAAGCTGTGTAGCAAAATCTGAGAAAACATAGACAGGCTCTTATTGTATAAATGTACTGTAGCATTGTGAAGCAGGACCAAAGGTAACAAAATGTTTCTCCTTCAGCCAGTTCGGGTAAAATGTTCCCAATATGTAAAGATGCAGCGACAGCCTGTCAGTTTTGGTTTTTATGTTTCTCTAAATAGTTATTGTGCCTCTCATGGATATAATTGTATTTATTTGTTTGTTTTGATAACTGAGTAATAACACTAGACCCAAGGCACATTTTCAGGAGCAACTTGAACCAAACTGGCACATGAACATGATACAATACCTCAGAGGGAGGTACATGCACATAGTCTTAAACAGGCTTAAGCAACAGTTTCATAATAAAATGACAAGTGAAGGCAGAGCAAACCAAATAGCATGTCATAATTAAATCATCATGTCAGAGGGCAGATACAGTTAATATGCGTTCATCAAGTGGTGGCACTGACAAACACCCTGAGTTGAGATTTAGGGATTTGTATAAATGGGAAATGGCCGAAGGAGAGGTGTAGGGAGCTGTGGGGGTTATTCCAAAGTTTAAAAGGAGTACCTTCTTGTGAATTTTATAGGTGATCAAATTGTAAAGTAAAGCAGAGTGATGGCATACAATGGACTTGTAATACCGTAACAGATGATAAATATCAATAGAAACATAACTAATATAATTTTTTCATTCAGCTTCATCATGTTATTGAACAGATTAGAGCCACAAGATAAGTCTGGAATGGCAATACTAGGTTACTGATGGGCCATTTTACTTGCTTAACTAACATGTATTCTTTCTTTTGCACGTTTGAAGTGTCCTTTCCCCTTGTCAATAGCATTGCAAAGCAATGGTGCATTCCAACTATCATCCATCTGAAGCTGCACACCCCACTGGCTGAACCAAGGAGTAGCACACTCCGGCAGCTGCATCAAGGAGCTGTGCAACATGTGCAGTCATCAACAAAACAAGGGAGCACTGCATCACGCATGGAGGACAATGAAGTAATGTGTCCCCCAAGCCTGCTTGCTTAAGCAAAATTTGTATTCCTTCTTTTGTAGGCTTTGAGAGTCAGTTCTCTTTATCAGATAAGAAACAGCAACATTGAGAAGTAGCACACACCACTGACAACACCTAGAACATTATATCCCCACTGGCAGCACCAAGAAGCAGAGGACCCCACTGGCAGCACCCACCAAGGAGCACAGCAACCCACCTGCAGCACCAAGGGGTGCAACAGCCTTCTGGCAGTTAAAGGAGCCTTTATCTTACATATTTTGTATGACCCACCCAGCCCTCCTATGGCATGCAAGCATTACTGATGGGATGGCTCGGACATAATGCTTCTGGCCTTTGCAGCTTGGAAAACATGTTAATAATTATGTGGAGTACAGAGGTGCAGCAAAATTTTATTTTGGCAGCAAAATTCAGGCGAGACTGGGAATTTCATGAAATTCGCACATTTCACCAGTATTTCACTGGTGCGAAATACAGAATAAAACAAAATGTTTAAAAAGTGTTTTTCCTCCTCCCATCCACCAGCCAAGATCCCACATCCCTGATATCTAGTAGTCCCACTGCAGAACCCCACTTAGAATAAAAAAAAAAAACACTCCAAATGGCCTCTGGGGGAAATACAAGGGCAAACAAAAATGAAAAGAAAGAGACAGAAAGGAAAACCAATTGGAAATAGGGGAGCTAGAAACAGCTTGAAAAAAAAAAAAGAAAAATAGTAGACAAATATACTGAGAGGTTAAACTAAACTTAACTAGTATTCAATACCGTAGCGCTTCCACAACAAAGAAAACGATAGAGGGGGAAGGAGAAGAAGGGGGAGGGGGGACCTAAACCAGAAGCAAAAACATTGCTTTATACAAATAAATAAGAGCCCTAAGTAAGTTCTAAGGGCAATAAGGATCTCTGATGAAAACCACCTCCAAATAAATATAAAAGCAAAATACCCTAATGTCTCACATAAAATGTAAAACGCAAAAGCAGTATTCATAAAGCTATAACCCCAATACATGAAGCTCCCCATACTGTATGCACCAACAGGACAGTAGGGAAGAAAAAGAAATCCCCATAGACAAAAGAACCTCCACTTACTAAGCTCCCCTATGTACTCCATTGCCCCACAAACCACACAATTTTCCCTCAAACTAATGGCTTTGAACAGGTCCACTACCACCACCCACAGAAGTTTTTCCCTAAAGATAGCCAATACACCCTATGGAAGTATCTATATTACAAACATTGCCAACACCCCAACACATCATCACCCCATCAACAACAACAGCAACTAAGTTATTAAGAACCACACAAAAACAGCTCCTCTGGGCTAGAGGCTGCTTGATCAAATCCAACCTGCTACAGAAAAATTAAAAGCGGTCTGTCTCAAAAGTGACAAATTTTCCCTGAAATTGTGTATTTGCAAAAGAATCCAAAGCTGTGCCCATCCTTGGCAGTTGCTGTTCCATGCTGTGGCTCCTCACACAGGACCAGTGACACTTCTCTCTAGCAGCTGTGCAGTGACTTGCTCTCTCTGCATGGAGTATCGGGGAGGGGGACAAGAATGAAACCTTTCTCTGTCTCTCTGTCCCGTGCTCTCTCTTGGTCTCTCCATCTCTATCCAATGAGCATGAAGTTGCTGCCTGTCCACCACATTAGGGGGATTTGTGTTTGTGTGTGTGTGGGGGGAGGTGGAAGGGGAATCACCACTCTGAGTAGTGGCTGCACTACTGCCTATCTCTGTGATTCTGTCTTTCTTTCTAGGCATACGGGTTGAAACCAGTTCCCCTGAAGCACAGTCGGGGAAAATACACAGTGCCATTGTATGGAAATAATACAGCCACTCAGTGTGATTGTCCCCTTAGGGCACACTTTTGTTTCTGATGGCAGTACACCTCTGGAGACAACTGGTTCAGGGTGACTCTTTCCTCAGCCTGTCTCAGCTCTGATGGGGCCAGGGGTGGGGTGGGTGGAAGAGAATGGCACTGGGACCTCCGTACCACACAGGTTTGGCAGACAATGGGATGGGGATCAAACATGGGCAGCTTTCTCGACCCAGAAGGAGCACAGGTACAGATGGCACTGTAACTCCCGAGAGAGATGTCAGACAGCTGCGGGTTACATCCTGCCACACATGAACTGCCATTTTTCTGTCTCTCCTTGCATGTGGTAGTATGGGAGCTACTCCCTTTTCCTTGCTTTCTGTTGCTCAGCTTTCTTGCTGACATGTGGGATAGAAATATAAATAGATTATCGAGGAGAAACATGAGGGAGCTCTTTGATCTGTTTTCTGTGCATATTAATTTCCATATTAATGTAGGGCTAATTTTAGTCAGGCAATGTTTTGCTGGGATATAGACCTTGATGGGAACACAGAGTTGGGCAGATATTTGGTGGTCATATTCATGTCAGGAAAACATATGGATCATGTAATGAGAAAGCAAAAAGGTGCAGGGAGAAAATAACTAATACATCAAAGGGGGCATGGCTTACAGCACTGGGGCAGAGGAGCACAAACTATTACACCACGATCGAACATGAGTGAACCCCCATCCTAGGATAGAATCTGAGTGGAGTTTCAGAGCCTAAACTCCTAGAAAGATAATAAAAGAAAAAGAAAATTTATGCCGGGTGCTAGACTAAAAACCCATCGGCTCAGAACATGACTGTGAGAAAATGAATAGCCATCTCCTAAGCCAAAAGAACTAAGTGGGGGAGAAAGCTCAGGTCTGACATTAAACCTTCCATAAATCATCTGCTCAACCTAAGAAAAGATATTTTACCCTGCCACTAACAGCAAGTAGCTTGTATACCAATAAAGTGTGAGAGGCTCACATATTTTAAAGGCATAATGTATAGGAGGAAAAAAAAAAAGAGGGAAGAAAGTGAACTAAGAGGGAACTTTAAAAAAAAAATATTATCATCCCCCCTGGCTCATCTCAAATGTGGAATTTCACCTGTGGTTGGCGAAATTAGCATTTTGCAGGCAAACTTCCGCATTTCAGTGGGGGGTGGGGGTTTCGCATCTCACACCTGCAAAATATTTTGCGAAATGAGAGGATTATGTGAAATATTTCACTGGGCAAAATGTTCTAATTTCACACAACTCTAGTGAAGTGTGAACATGCTCAAGTCCACCCCTAGCCTGACTGCTCACTTAGTGGCATGGATCAAGTAGGGACAGATCTCTACATAGGGCAGCATGCGGGCTAAGGTTGGGTGAGATCACCAAATGGGATGAGCAGGGCCTCTGTACACACATAACCTCCCTACCCACCACTACATGGCTGCAGAGGGCCTCCTGAGTCTAATCTAGATCAGGCCCTTAGAACTATACCAGATGATTAAAACTTTCCTGTCTATAAATCCTTTCTACTTGCACAGTAAAACTGCTCTTTTCTTGCCACTTTTTGTATTTAAAAAAAAATGGACCATAAAAATCCTGTAACTTCATTTATCAAAACTTGTCATATTATGGTTGATTATTCTCTTACAACAGCACACCTTACCAAAACTTCACACACATACATATACAGTATATATAACAGATCTAACATATTATTAAACTAACAGATTATTAATGTGTAACTGTGTCTTGTCATTGGGCCAGAGTCTCAAAAGTTGTTTGCCATAGGCACATCTTGAGAAGAACCATTTTGAGAACAGGGCCCTCTTAATGTGTTAACAACAAAAAAAAAGAACACCGTCCCAGTTGCAATGGAAATTGCTGATGTAGCACTTTCTTTTGAATAATTTAAAACTGAACATAAAAAAATGGTGGTATGCTAGCAGAGTCCCAGGTGTTTTCCACAGAGACTATTCCCCAGAATCCATGAGCATATCCACTTCTCCAGCACTCTGAAGGGTATGGTTAAGCACAGGCAGCATGGCCGCAAGAGCCCAGATCATGGCCACAAAGCTGATACAGATCAGGACAAAAGATAAAGGATGTGTTGGTGTCTCAAAGGTAAATGTAATTAAAGATAATTCTGTTTGCTTTACTTCAGCATTGATGAAGTGTACCTGTGTACATGTGTTGCAGGTAAACACGGTAAAATCCTGATGGAGTTTGCCTTGGTTAATAAGTTTGTTCATTAAAGGGAAAATGTCACCATTATTTTAAAAGGGGACTTGAATTCCCAGGGAGCAAGTTATTTATACTCTTTTTCTTTATCCATCTCTGTCTCTATCTGTCTTTCTCTCTCTCTCTCTCTCTCTCTCTCTCTCTCATCCTCACAGTACTGTATATGCAGGAAGAGTGAAAATGCATAGTTAGGGTTGGTGAACCCAATTTTAGGCAGCAAACAGAATTTGCTGCCTATTATTTCTAAACTATTTTTCAAGAATGTGTTCAGTGTATGCAACAACCATTTGTGTGTGCATTTGAGTAGTGATGCAGCCATCTTCAGTTGTATGAGAAGAACATTGTTTCATCAAACTCCCAACAGTGAGACCCCTGAGGAGTACATCTGCTGCTTTGTGTGGATCAAGGAAGGTGGATCCCCAGTAGTGGGATTACAGAGGAGTGCATACAGTGCTCTGAGTAGCAGAGGAAGGGTGAATCCCCAGCAGCATGACCATGGAGTAGCACCTCTAACACACAGAAAAGGTCAGGGAGGGGGATCCACAGCAGTTGGACCCTGAGGAACACTTCTCTTGCCCAGTGCAGGTCACAGAAAGGAGATCCCCAGCAGTGAGATCCTGAGGAATGCTTTCAACACCCATTGCAGCTCAGAGAGGGGAAATTTCTAGCGGCATCTCCCCCACCCCCCAAGAAATGTTCCCATGTAGCTGAGGGAGGGAGAATCCTCAGAACTGGGATCCCCACAGAGAACATCCACTTTCCAGTGTGGCTCAGGGAGGGAGAATCCCCAGAAATGGGACCCCCAAAGAGTACATCCGCCACCTGATGTGGCTTAAGGAAGGGGAATCCCCAGAAGCAGGACTCCCTATGATTGTACTTAAGGAAGCTGGCACTGTGGAAAAAACCATTGGGTAAGCATGAAGGAACCCTGGAGGAGCAGAGAGCGAACATGAGATGAAATTCCAGATCTTGTAATGGGAATAAACAAGAAATAGGGTAAAAGTTGCAAAATTTAATGGACTAAAAACCAGAAACTGCAAGAACAGCTGAGGACTGAGCCAGGAAGAATGCCCCCAGCCAAGCTTCGGCCAGTGGGCAGTCAGCCTCCCTTTGCCGCCGCTCAGATTCAGCAGCCCGGACACTCGGCGCAGACAGCTGAGGACCAAGCCAGGAATAGCCCCCTCAGCCAAGCACCGGGGCAAGCTTCACCAGTGGGTGGTCGGCCTCCCTTTGCCACTGCTTGGATCCAGCAGCCCGGACACTCGGCAGCGCCGGGGCAAGCTTCGGCCAGCGGGTGGTCGGCCTCCCTTTGCCGCTGCTCGGATCTAGCAGCCCGGACACTCGGCAAGCACTGGGGCAAGCTTTGGCCAGCGGGCGGTCGGCCTCCCTTTGCTGCCACTTGGATCAAGTAGCCTGGACACTCGGTGCAGACAGCCAAGGACCGAGCCAAGAAAAGCGCCCCCAGCCAAGCGGCAGGGGCAAGCTTCGGCCAGCGGGCGGTCGGCCTCCCTTTGCCACCACTTGGATCCAGCAGCCCGGACACTCGGCGCAGACAGGTACAGGAAAGCCGCAACCAATCAGAAGGCGAGCGCCTTCTACGGCTTCGAATCCGATTGGTCCCTGCTATCTGAACCTTGTAGAACTCTGAAATTTACTGACTTTTAGTGGGAATTCTGTACAAATGTTTAAAAAAAGCTGTAATACTGAATTGTGTGGGATTGGGGTTTTAATGCTGTTGTGCAGGGTGTTAAGTCAAAGTGATTGCAGCCCCCTAGGCAATTTGTGTTTCAAAAGCCACCCAGATGCTTCGGCACCATAGCCCATGCCACTAGCTTTTGTTTGGCTAATTTTGAACCCCTGCTGCTTTGGCAGACACCTCTGCCTCGGTGCAGTATTTAACCTGTGCACCTCTCTCTCTTCCCCAGCTGAGGACCAAGCCAGGAAGAGCGCCCCCAGCCAAGCGCCGGGGCAGGCTTCGGCCAGTGGGTGGTTGGCCTCCCTTTGCCGCCACTCTGATGCAGCAGCCTGGACACTCAGCGCAGACAGGTATGGCAAAGCCGCATTTTTACGCCCGCTCACCCCTCCCCCTCCTCCTTTCCTTATTATATAGACCCTCTCCCCACCTCTTTCCTTAGTCACACCCCTTGTAAAATTTACCATCCTATAGCAGTCCCTCCCCTTCTCCCACCAGAAATTTTAACCCTTCAGATACTGGCGTTTTCTCATACTATCTGTTGACTATCGCATCCATACTGGGAGCATTTATGCTATATAGTACAAATACCAACAATCTTATTGCTGCATACCTGACTGATTAGGTCGAAGAACCATAAATTTGAGCATCCTCCTCCCTGTAGCACCTATAATGGGTGGAAGGCTGTGGATTCTCCTTCTCCTCCTCATTTTTCAAAATATATGCGGACAATGGCATCAGTCGAATTATAACCCGAGGGGAGACTGGTGGCTGCCCTTGCACCATGATAAGATAAACTCAGATACAGATTAGTTTATGTATTCTCATATCTTTCCCCAGTATCAGTGGTGTCCTTGGCTATACCATTATGGCGAGACGTGCTCAGACTCCATACAACCAGATATGCACCCCCCCTTCCTCATTATTAAAACCATCATGCTACTCTCAGTCAGAGTCCTAGTCTCTGCTATCATAGGAGGACTAAGCATACTTCCTAGATGAGGTAAAAAAACAACTGATAGCCCAAGAAAGCAGGGAAAAGCAAGAACCCACAAATTATCCTTTGCTGCACTCACAAAGCTCCTTCTCCTGATACTACTATGCTCTGGCAACATGGAACTTAACCCAGGGCCCACAGAGGCTATTGCAGCACCATCAGACATTCCCAAACTCAAAGGATTAAGTTTCCTCCACATCAATGTATGTGGCCTACTTAAAAAGATCACTATGATCCAAGCATGGATAATTCACACAGTACCAGACATTTTGGTGGTCTCAGAGACATGGCTTAGGCCAGCCACTGATGATAGGGATGTCAACTTACCTAACTACCAACTTTTCAGAGCTGATCACCAAACTAGAGGGGGCGGTGTAGCTATTTATGTGAAGAACAACCTTGTAGCAACCTGCCTCACCCCAATATCTATGGCACATGAGTTTGAATGCATATCCCTTAAAGTGGTAATATCTCCTTCTACATCACTACAGGTAATAGGCTGCTATCGACCTCCTAATGCCGGGCTTAAGTTGCTGTCCCACTTATGTGACTTAACTATAAAAGGACCTCCAGAAATGGTCATTTTAGGAGACCTTAACCTAAATTGGCTTTCCAAAGCCGCTACTCCACTCGTATCCTGCAACACCCATGGCTTAACACAACTAATCAGTGAGCTGACCAGAATCAATAAAAAAATTCCAAGTAATAGTATACTCCTGGACATTATCCTGGTGAGCAAGCCTCACTTATTCTCCTATGCTGGCATTTTCTTCAATGATCTTAGTGACCACTGCCTTATTGCCGGCATAAGGACATCTAATAAACCCATCTCCCTCTCTAAATTCTCAGTACGCAGATCAAAACAGAATTTTTACATACAAGCATACTCGGAAGATATGAGGCACTCTACTCATTGGCAAGAGTTCTGCCTGGCAAAAATGGTGGATGCAGCCTATGATGTCCTGAATGATATCATCACAGGAGCCCTTAACAAATATGAACCCCTATCTAAAGTGAGAACAAAAAATAAATCTTGCCGCTGGATCACTCCAGCCCTAAAAACTGCACTCCTAGAGAGAGAGAGAGAGAGAGGGGGAGAGATAAACTATGGAAAAAAGCACGGAAAACAAAGTCTCAGTCAGGCTGGGACCAGTTCAGGAGAGCTAGGAATACATGTACTAGAAAGATAAGAGATGTAAAATCAATTTTCTATTGTAATGAGTTAGACTCTTCTTCCCCAAACCCTGCTAAATTCTGGAATACCATTAAGGACCTATCTGGACACACACCAAGTAACTCACTCCCAGCTAAGATCCTGTCCGGGACTACCATATCAACAACAGCTTGGAAATACTAAACTCATTTAACAATCATTTGACTACTGCAGGCTTGGCATTCAACAACTCTCCAGCTAATTTGCTGCTTTCCTAGTTAGTCGTACAACCCCCCCAAAACAATGGTGACAGACACCAGTTTCTCTTTACAACCTGCTACACTGAAACAAGTAGAAGATTTGATTTGTCAGCTAGACATTAGGAAAAGTGCAGGTGCAGATGCCCTTGATCCCTACTTTCTGAAGGTTGCCATCCATGTGCTAGCGGTACTGACTGCGCACTGACTGTGAGATCACCCTTTGGGCCCGAATAATGTCATGACAGTGACATCATTCATGAGAAGGGGGCTCAAAAACCCCATGTTGAAAATTAGGTGCAAAAATTCCAAAAAATGCCTGAGATATGCAATAAAGTTGAAAACCCCCTATCTAGCCTATTATACAGCTTACCGGCATTTCCCCAGTTCGCAGTCGACTTTGAAAGTGCAGGCGTGTTCCAGTCCACGAAGATCAGTCACGCAAGCTCGGAAGTAAGTATGGGGTGAGGTGTGTGTGGGAGGCAGGGTGTGCAGTGGGTGGGTGCGGGTTGTGGGAGGGCAGGCGAGGAGACTCGTGAGGCGGTTTTAATTTACAGTTTTTACAATTGTTGGCATGGTGTGCGAGGCACGGCAGTGACCTGGATTGCTGTATGACAGCGGTGGCTGGAAGTGAAGACCACCGCTGTTACAGCTCCCGCACCCATTGGTGCAGGATCGCCACGCCTGCTCAACTGAGCAGTGGATTGCAAGGGAGAGGCACACCTCCAAAGTGTGCTACTCTCCCAAAACGTTCCTTGCGTATGCACGCTAGCGAAAGTAAAATTGAATTAGATGATTTATGTAAATGTGGCTATGGACAAGATGATTTGAAACATCTACTTATATTATGTCCCCTGTACAAAGTTTATAGGGAGAAATTATTGGGAAATATTATAAGGGGACTAGATTATGGTCCTATACATTTAACATCTTATCTGTTAAAAACAAATGTCACAGCAACTTTAAAATCTGTTGCTTCTTTTATGAAAATAATTAACAGTAAACAACTACATATGCACTAAATATGATTTAATTATGGGAAGCTGAAATAGTAAGAAGATCAAATTGTTCAGGGTCCTGATGCATTCAAGATCATCTAAAAAACTATATTTGGTAGTGGTTCTAAGTAAATTGTATAAAGACTTAAAACCTAATAAGATTGCTTATTTAATGATTATCTGTTCTATGTAATGTGTACACATTATATGTACTGTGTCATTTTTAACCATTGTAAATTGCAATGACTTAATATAAGTCGATCAATAAAATTGAGTTGAATTGAATTGACATAACTTGTTTACAACACTGTTAAAGGTCAGAGCCAAAGTCAGAACATTCTGTCTTCTCTTAAACTCTCCTGCAGGGTCAAAATACCTCATGTTGTCTGCTGCAAAATATACCTTAGAAGAGGGCTGCTAACATTTAGAAAAAACAGACACAAACTGTTGTTATTCTTATATTAAACTGCCCTCTCATTTTGTAACTGTACTCTTAGTTTTGTTTTAGGTTAATAAAATAATAATAATTTTTTTATATTTATACAGCGCCTTTCCATTTCCAAGGCACCTTACAGCAGTAAAACAATTTAAAAGAAACATTAAAATCCAAAATATTTAAATATGAATAAAGAAACATAGTCAAAATACAGCTCAATTTTCCACACAGGCCTTTTGCCAAAGAAAAGTTTTCAATCCTCTCTTAAATTCCTCCACGGAGGTGTACTCCCATAACCGACGGGGTAGAGAATTCCAAAGGGTGGGCACAGCATAAGAAAAAGCTCTAGCATCAGATGAATTTAGGTGCACCCTTGGAATCTCTAGCAACCCCTCGTAGGTCGAGCAGAGTGATTGACCAGGGCAGTAGGGAACCAGAAGTTCTTTCAGATAGGCCAGACCCTGGCCATGAAGGGCTTTGAAATTCAGTAAACTGACTTTAAAGGTGATCTGCCACCATATAGGCTGCCAGTGCAGTTCTTGCAGCACCAGAGAAATATGACAGGATCTCCTAAAGCCCATCAAAATCCAGGCTGCTGCATTCGGCACCAGCTGCAGGTGGTGAATTTCAACCCCTGAAAGCCCAAAGTAAAGGGAGTTGCAGTAGTCCAAGCGTGAAGGCACAAAAGCGTGGACTAACGTTGGAAGGTCGTTGGATGGAACGAGATGCCTAACCCTGGTGATGTTTCTAAGATGGTAAAAGGAGGTCTTGATGACAGCTGAGACCTGCGCCTGTAGTGTTAGTTTATCATCAAAGACCACCCCCAGGTTACGCACCCGTTCAGAGGTTGGGAGAGAAATGCCGCCAAGAAAAATTACTCAGGTCTCACCAACATCCGACCCCTCTATCCATCAACCTGGGTCCACAACCAATACCTTTGTTTTTTCTGAGTTCAACTTCAGCCAGCTAGAATCCATCCACTTCTGGATTTATTTCAGACAGTTGTTAAAGACTGAGAGAGCTCCTTCCTGGTCGGGTGCAAAAGACAGGTATAGCTGGGTATCATCTGCATAACAGTGAAATCTCAGCCCATACCTTCTTACAATGTCTCCGAGGGGTAGCATATACACTGCCAATAACATGTGTGACAGTACTGAACCCTGAGGCACCCCACACAACAAAGCCATTGGGCCTGAGGAAAAAACACTGGACACAACTCTTTGTGATCTCCCCATGAGGAATGAGGTGAACCATCCAAGGACAGTTCCCGATATTCCACATATATGCCTCAGGTGTCCTATCAACACCATGTGATCCACAGTGTCAAAAGCTGAAGAGAGATCTAAGAGAACCAAGATGGAATGTCTCTTCTGATCTCTCACCTTCAGGAGATCATTGAGCACCCGAACCAGCACTGTCTTGGTACCATGTCTTTTACGAAAACCGGACTGGAGGGATTCATAGATGTCATGGATGGTTAAATGGTCCTCCAGCTGAGCTGCGACTACTTTCTCAATCACCTTCCCAACAAAGGGGAGGTTAGAGATAGGTCTGTAGTTTGTGAAACAGTCTGGGTCCAGGGTAGCTTTCTTCAAGAGTGGTGTCACCACTGCCTCTTTCAGGAAGCTGGGAAGCTCACTCAACTCCAAGGAGCACCAGACTATTCTCACAAGGACTGGACCAATGATATCACTAAAATCCAAAATTAGGGAAGTCGGTCCAGGGTCCAAACTACAGCATGTAGGGTGCACACTCTGGATAATCCTCATGACATCCATGAAGTCCGGTCAACTGAAGGAATTCCATGAAAATTGAGGTACAGTGAGCTTGCACTGTCCAACAACAGCCTCCCTAGAGGGTGCTGGTTGCAAATCCGCCCTGATGTTGCCCACCTTATTTGCAAAAAATCAAGCAAGCTCCTCACACTCTAATTGCAAAAAAGCTTTCCGAACTTGCAGACAGGCTGGGTTGCACAGTCTGTCTACAGTTCGAAATAGCTGAGCTGGTCGATTCTGAGTGACCGCAATCTCTCTGGACAGGAATTCTGCCTTCTTACTGGTGATTGCAGATTGATAGACCAAATAATGGTCCATCAATCTAAGGTGGCCAGCATCAAGGGTGGACTTATGCCAACAATGCTCTAACCTTCGGCCCTGTATGCACAGAAAGCTTTATAAACACTTCAGCACTTAATTTATAACCAGCCAATCATCATGTTGGACATTACACAAAACATAAACTTCTTGGGAAAGGGGTTTCAATTTATCCCAGGGGTGTCCACTATGACAAGGGTCACCCTGTCACAATTACTAGACCACCAGGAATATTCTAGACAGCTACAAGATGGGCAATCATTGTATATGGGGAGCACTAGACCACTAGAAATATTTAAGACAGCTAAAAGATGGTCAATTAGGGGTTGAGGGGACCACTTGACCATCAAGAATGTGCATGACAGCTACCTGATGGGCAATTGGGGGGGCAACCGTGCATGAGGATAAGGGCAGATTTGCAGCAGCACTAAACAGTGTTGTGATGGAGGTTGTTTAGTGTTGTAAAAAGCTGCTGAGTATACTGTTGCACCCAGAATGAATGGGGGATCCCCTTGGGAGTATTTTAAAATGACAAAACTCAGAATACCAACACCCATAATCCCAAGCCCAACATTCCAACATGCCGTTTGTCCAATGGAGCACCATCCCGATGAATGAAAGCCCGACTCCTGAACTTGCAACAATGCAGAGTTGGGGGTGCGGGGTGTGGAGCCCTCCCCCACCCACCTACACACATGGCATAAGTGCAGTGTCAGGCTTTCATCCATCAGGGTGGTAGTCCATCAGGAAATTCACAAGTTGGTTTCAGGACTGTAAGCGTTGTGATGTCAACTGTCAGGATTTCATCATATATCCAATCCCTCATTTGTGTGGGAGCAGCATTATATTCTGCAAGGTCATGCAGTGCACCAGAAGCCTTTGAATATGGCCCCATCCTGTTGACTATCATTATTCATGGTTAGTGATGCACTAACCTGGGTAGTGCCATGATAACTGTTTGAATGTGGGGGCCCCCCTACAGCTGAAAAAATGGTAATAAAATAAAAGAATAAAGAACATCCTTATAAGTGCACCACTCTTCATAACTTCTTTTTACATTTTGATCCTATATTTTTAACATAGTCTGTTTATGCACCACATTATGATCACGACATACAGATTTTTTTTTAAAACTCATCTTTATTGAAATAATATCTAGTTATACAGGTTTACTATACCATCTCACCAACAAAGCAACAGAGACACTCTGGCCCAGATATTCAAAAGGGATGCGCATGGTGCAACAGTGTTGCACCATGTGAAACCCACTGATGTGCCCCATGGATATTCAAAGGAAAGCACATTAAATCCCGATGCGCCAGAGCCGCATCAGTAATGTATGTAGGTGCAGATGGGGCGCCCATGCATACCCTCCACAGCCCGATATTCAGCCCGGGATGTGCAGAGCCATGCATGCACAACCCCTACCTGTGCCAGCACAAAGCTGATCCAAAAAAAAAGGAACAACTGATGGCTACCCACAGGTGAGCTGCTGCATTGCAGGGCACAACACGGCAGCTGCCACCTGTTGGTGGCCACCTGAGCCCGATCGTGGGCATTTGTGGAAAAAAAATAATAAAACTGTCCTATATCCCTGGTGGTCCAGTGGACTGCTATCTGCCCGATCGCAGGCATCTGTAAAAAAATAGAAATAAGTCCTATATTCCTGGTGGTCCAGTGGACCACTATCTGCCCGATCGTGAGCATCTGTAAACAAAGAGAAATAAGTCCTATATCCCTGGTGGTCCAGTGGACCACTATCTGCCCGATCGTGGGCATCTGTAAAAAAAGAGAAATGTCCTTCCAATATCCCTCGTGGTCCAGTGGATCACTATCTGCCCGATCACAGGCATCTGTAAAAAAATAGAAATAAGTCCTATATCCCTGGTGGTCTAGGGTACCCCCCTCCCCACCGCCCACTGAGCCCCACCGACCCGCTCCCCGGTTGGCTGGCGGGTGGCAGCACCACTCGCCTGCCACCCGCCGCCGTGACGCACTGTCAGTGAGGGCTGTCAATCCACTGGTCCACAGCGTGACCCAATGGGCATGCAGTCCATACCAGTACTACACATTCCAGATATGTGAATGAATCATTCACATATCTGGAATATGTATGGGCTGCATGCACATTGGCTCACTGGCAGGACCAATGGGTGTACAGCCCCTACCGATGGTGTAAGTTGGCAGGCGGCAGGCGGGTGAGGTGCTGCCTCCCGCTGGCTGACTGGGGGAGTGGAGCAGTGGGGCTCCAGTGGGTGGGTGGGGAGGGGATACCCTAGACCACCAGGATATAGGACTTATTTCTATTTTTTACAGATGCCCATGATCAGGCTGTGGAGCACATTGCCGGCAGCAGGGGGCATAGGTCCCCAACGGCTGCTGCCTGGCAGGGCGCCAGGTGCAAATCGTTGGGGATTAGTGCACCTGCATGCAAATGGGGCCATAATGACATGCAAATGGCCCCATGTGCGCCTTGCATACATTATGGCTCTATTTGCATGTTAACTTTTGAATATCACGGTTGCTGTACGTGGCGCAATGGAACTTGCGCTAGTGCATCCCCATGCTCCACTCTGGCCACTTGCGCTGGCACAGTGCCACTGCACCATGCACACTGCGGGTGGCCAGAGTGTGATATTCAATGCTGCTGAGCCATGGCGCAGCTCCGTTGAATATCGCCCAGTCCACACCCCTGCGCAGCCAAGTTGAGCTGCGCCCAAGCTTGCGCCACAGCCTGGTGCAGTTTGAATATCTGGGCCTCTGTGTATTAATAATAAGGATTTGGATCTCACAGCTTATTGAACACCTCTTCAGAGCTCTCTGAACTTCTAGTGTTTAAAATAATCCCATCAAAAACATGATCTTGTGAAGCGACTGCAAAAATATGTTTTGGATGGAATTTGAAAACTGACACCTGTTATTCTCATAAGGTGGTGTAGCACAATGGCTATATTGAAAATTTGGGCAAAATGTGCAAAAATAAAGTTAAGAGTAACAATTGGCAGAAGTCAATGTTTATTCATAAATTAGTAATTTTTTGACTTCTTTAACCCAAATTTGCAACATAGTAATTTTACGACCCCACCTTATGATCAAGATAGGTGACATTTTTTAAAATCCCACCTGGAAGGAGATGTCATTGAGTAACTGCAAATACAAGTTTCAGAGTGGATTTTAAAAATTCCACCTGCCTTGTTCATAAGGTGGGGCAAGAAAGCTACAGTATGCTGAAAATTTGGGGCCAAAAACTGCAAAATCACAAAGTTATGAGTAAACATTGAAACAATTCAATGTTTCTTTATAACTTTGTTGTATTTTGACATTTTATCCCCAAATGTTCAACATAGTCATCTTATGACCCCACCTTATGATCAAGACAGGTGGAATGTTTAAAATCCCATCCAAAAGGTGATGACAGTGAGTGATAGTGAAAACATGTTTTGTAGGGGATATGAAACATAGAAACATAGAAAGGTGCCGGCAGAAGGAGACCAATGGTCTATCTAGTCTGCCCGTTATGGTTTCTGGGACACTAAATTACAGCTCCCTTGTTCATGATGTGGGGTAATAAAAAGGCTAAGTTAAAAATTTGAGGCAAAAGTGTTAAAAAAATGACAAAGTTATGAGTAAAAGTTAAAAACACATTAGCCAAACTTAACTTCTTTTCAGACCATTTGCAGTTGGACTCTAGAGCAGTAGGACATGTGGAAGTTGAGAGAGGATCTCAGCGCCGGACTGGATAGTTAAGTGAGAGGTGCTGGGGTGGATGGGTTCTGGTGTGGGAGTCAGGGTGGGGGGATGAGGCGATTGGAGTGTGGGGGGAAGAACATGTCAAGGGACTGTTTTCTTTCTCACAGGGTTTATAAAAAAATGACAATGTATGTTTTTTATATTGCAAAATAATGACAATGGATTTTTTTGTATTGCAGGTACCAACATTTGAGACTGAGCACTGCAGTATTGGTTTTTTGTTTGGCAGCACTAGGGTTGGGCACCCCAGTGTGGCATGCTGTTGGGGGATGACCATTGTCCAGTGGTGGGGCTGGGCAATGAACTGTCAGAGTTACTTTGAGTGGGGAGCTGTTGTTTTTTTCTGGTGGTGGGGTCTGGCAACCAATCAGTATGGTTATTCTGGAGTAAGGGGCTGTGGGTTGTTTGTTCTGGTGGCAGGATTGGGAACCTGACCTCCAGAGGGAGTTGGGTTGGTTCTTGTCTTGTACAATGGTGGGGGGGGCACCTGACCACCAGAGATTTAGGAAAGTCAGATATGGTAGGAGGAGGACACCAGTGGTAGGATTGAGCACCTACCACAGGTGTCTTTTACAAGCTCAGGCAGGTGGGGTAATACTGCTTTACTGCCTGACAGCAACAATATGAAAGGATGCAGTCAGACTGTGATAGGTGTGGCTGCATCCTTTCATATATAAGAAGTTTTCATCCATCAACCAGCAATGCAATGTTTGCAGCAGCCTTGTCAGGACAGCGTGTTGATTCACACATCTCCTATAGGCTCAGATGAATTGGTTGCTTGCAGTATACACCTCCTCAGCCCTTACACTGCAAGAGTAGCACAGATGTGTTTTGCTTGTGCATGCATGCAAGCAAACATAAAAATATCAGCTTTTGTCTTTTTCTATTATTATGGAAGCTAATCAGAAAATAATTTTTAAACACAGAAATAGATGGTTATGCAGCACGGCAGGCAGTGATAGATGGAGCATTAGACTTACCAAACAAGATCACAAAGAGAAGCTGTTTCTTCTTTTTCTGTTCCAAGGGAGCATATTATTATCTCAGGGTATCATTCTAAAACTTACACATTTTCAAACTCTCTTGGTTGCCTGGTAGTACTTTTGGTACTTTGATTTAAATCTGAATGGTTTACTATACACAGATCTAAAACTTAGCAGGCATGGACTTCCTGAAAATATGGTGGAAACTAATAAATTCTTTTTGGTTTTGTAGTTACTTGAAATTGGTCTGATTTTGGTCAGTGAATGTATATATGAAAATATAATCAAAATGTGTGCCAGTTTCTTGTGAGAGAATTACAGAAATAATATTTTAAACTATATAGGAGGCAGTATAGCTCTGTGGTTTAGGGCACTGAGCTGCAAACCAGGAGACCTGGGTTTGAATCCCACAGCCCCCACTTACATATTGTGTGACCCTGATCAAGTCACTTAACTTCCTTGAAACAAGCTTTGGCTTAGTGTGCCTTTCCTGGTTAAACAATTTCCCCTTTCCCTACATAGAAACATAAACTTTGATGGCAGATAAGGACCGCTTGGCCCACCTAGTCTGCCGATTTCCCTACCTACAGGATAAGCTGCAGATCCTAGTCAACCAACAGCCTATTTCTTCCTACCCCCCACTAGAATTGGCTTATGTCTGTCCCATGTATTCTTGAATTCTCCCACAGTTTTAGACCCCACAACCTCCTCAGGAAGGCTGTTCCATGCATCCACTACCCTCTCTGTGAAAAATACTTTCTAACATTACCTCTGAGCCATCCCCCTTTAAATTGTGTCCCCTTGTTCTTGCATGTCTCTTTTTCTGAAAGATGCTACCCTCTTGGACTTTGTTGATTCCACTAAGGTACTTAAATGTTTCTATCATGTCCCTCCTCTCCCTTCTTTCCTCAAGGGTATACATATTAAGCTCTTTTAGTCTCTCCTCAAATGGCTTCTCTTGCAGACCCTGCACCATTCTAGTTGCCCTCCTCTGGACTGCCTCTATCCTGTCTATATCCTTGCAGAGATGGGGTCTCCAGAACTGGACACAGTACTCCAGATGGGGTCTCACCAACTGTCTGCAGAGAGGGATAACAACTTCCTTTTTTCTGCTGGTGATGCCTTTCCCTATGCATCCCAGTATACCCCGAGCTCTCCCTATTGCCTTCTCACATTGTTTGCAAAACTTAAGTAATCTGATATGATTACCCCCAGGTCCTTTCCTTTTTTGTTTTTGTTACTACCTCCCCCCCCCCCGCTGTGTAATCTTCCCCTGGGTTTTTGTTTCCCAGGTGCATTATTTTGCACTTCTTTGCTTTGAATCCTAGCTGTCATACTTCTGACCATTCCTCCAACCTTGGCAAGTCCCTTCTCATCCTTTCCATGCCTTCTTGTGTATCAACCCTATTGCAGATCTTTGTGTCATCTGCAAAGAGGCATGCTTTTCCTTCCAGTCCCTCTGTAATGTCACTTATAAAGACATTAAAAAGGACTGGACCCAGTACTGAACCCTGCGGTACCCCACTAGTAACTCCTCTTTCTTCAGCGTGGACTCCATTTACAATTACCTTCTGTGTCCTGTTGTTCAGCCAATGTTTTACCAGGCAACCACCCTGGGACCCACTCCCAGGCTGGTTAATTTGACTATTAATCTTTTGTATGGGACTGTGTCAAATGCCTTGCTAAAGTCTAGGTAGGCCATGTCCACGGCCCCTCCCTGGTCTACTACTTTGGTCACCCAGTCAAAGAAATCAGTTAGATTCATCTGACATGACCTTCCTGCTGTGAACCCATGCTGCCTTGACCTTCCTGCTGTGAACCCATGCTGCCTTGGGTCCTGTGCCCCACAAGCCTCTAGGTACTCAAAAATTCTTTCCTTCAGAAGTGATTCCATCACTTTCCCTACCACAGAGGTCAAACTGACTGGTCTGTAGTTTCCTTTTGTGAAGAGGAATCACATCTGCCTTCCTTTATTCCTCAGGTACTACATCATCCTCCCATGATTTGTTAAAAAGGGTAGTCAGTGGTTTCACTAGTTCTGCCACTTAATTCTTTTAGAATTCTGGGGTGAATTCCATCAGGCCCCATTGGTTTGTCCACCTTCAGTTTTAGGAGTTCTTTCAGAACCCTTTCTTCTGTGAAAGGACTGGGATCAACTCCCCTATCCAGAGTGCTTCTGTTAATTGGATTAGGCACCTCCCCCCCACTTCCTCTTTTGTGAATACTGAGCAGAAATATTCATTCAGTATCCCTGCTTTTTCACTATCCCCCTCTGCCCACCCACCGTTCATTCTATTCAGCCTCACTATCCCTCCTTTTGTCTTTCTATGCTCCCTGATGTACCTATAAAAGGTTTTATCCCCCTTCTTAACTGAGTTGGCTATCCTTTCCTAAGTTTGGGCCTTTGCTATTCTGACTTCCCTCCCTGCTTCCTTCTGCCTTAACTGGTACAGCCCTCTGTCCTGCTCCTTCTGTGGTTCCTTATACTTCCTGAATGCTATCTTTTTCTCCCTGACTTTCCCCGCCACCTCTTTTGAGAACCATAGTGGCTTTTTCTTTCACTTTGATTTATTTGCTTCACACAAAGGCTTGTTGCCCTCTGTGATGGCAGTTTTGATGATTTCCCATTGTTGCTCCATGCTTCCTTCTAGCCTGTTTGCTAGTGCTTTTCTGAGGCACTCTCCAATCTTGCCAAAGTCAGCCCTTCTGAAGTCCAGTACCCTCACTTTTGTATGGCTTGACTCTGTAGCTGAGTTTAACTTGAACCACACTGCTTGATGGCCACTTGTTCCCAGATGGCATCCCACTTCTAGGTCGGAGATCCTCTCACTGTCCCCATTTGAAAGTACGAGGTCTAACATTTCTCCCTCACGAGTGGCTTCCAAAAGTAGCTGTCTGAGGCATGCCACCTGTAGGGCATCAAGAATGGCCCTGCTTTTGGATGTGGCTGCAGCAAGTGTGCTCCAGTTAACATCTGGCATATTCAGGTCTCCCATCAACAGTATCTCCCCTTTCTCTGCCCTCCTAAGAATGCTTTCTATCATATTCTTGTCCATTCCCTTCCCCTGACCTGGGAGTCTGTATACAACCACTGTGCGGATTGTGGTGCCACTTCCAGTCTCCAAGGTGACCCACAGTGCCTCCTCTCCTCCCTGTTTACTCTTTTGTTCAGTTGTTTTTATCCATTTCTTTACATAGAGAGCTACTCCTTCCCCTCTTCTCCCCTTCCTGTCTCTCCTGTAGGTTACATACCCTGGTATGTTAACATCCCAGGCATGGTTCTCTGTGTACCATGTTTCTGTGACTGCTACGATATCCAGGCATCCCTCTTCCATCAAGGCCACCAGTTCAGGGAGCTTGTTGCCCAGGCTATGGACATTGGTACTCATTATCCTCCATTTCCTGATGGCCTTACTCCGTTTTGCCCCATCCCTGTCCTTCTTGCCTTTGTCACTTTCTCCATTTACCCCTGCCCTTCTTGCTATCGACATCTCTATGTTGGTGTTTACTGCACTTACTATCATGACTTTTCTGGGAGGACTAGGATTTTCCTGCTCCTTTCCAGTGCCTCCCCCCTTGGCTAGTGTAAATGTAGGGAGGGAGTATAGCACAGTGGTTTAAGGCTCTGAGCTGCAAATCTGGTGACATCCAGCAGACCAGACCTGGGTTTGAATCCCACACCTTCCACTTGCATACTGTGTGACCTTGAGCAAGTCACTTAACTTCCCTGTGCTCCCAGGTCGCTCCTGTAAAAAAGCTTTCAGCTTAGTGTGCTATTCCTGGTTAAACAACTAAAAAAAAAAAAAAAATACTTGCCAATGAAACATTTAAACCTATCACCTAGGATCCTGGTTCCCTTCCTGGAGAGATGCAGCCCATCATGCCAGTATAGGCTTGCATCACTCCAGGTGGACCCACAGTCCCCAAAGAAGCCAAATCCCTGAGCTCTGCACCAGTTTTTCAACCACTGATTGAATCCCATGGTGTGGAGCACCCTAGCCTCTCGTACACCATAGACAGGCAGCATCTCTGAGAAGGTTACTGTGTGCTACTTGTCTAAGGCCCATCCCTAATTCCACAAACTCTTACTGCACTGCTCTGATCCCTTTCTTTGCCAGGTCATTTGTCCCTAGGTGGACAATGACAACCAGCTCCCTCCCCTGTGCAGCTGATCTGGCAATCCTGAGGAATCGCTCCCTGTCCCTCCAAGCCATGGTTCCAGGCAGGCACCTTACCTCCCTCTCCCCTTCCTTTCCCAGTTCTACCTTCCTAACAATGGAGTCCCCCACCAGGAGTTGTTTCCTTCTCCTGTGGGGTTCCATGCCACTCTTCTGTGGGTCTCCTTTGTGGAGGTTCCCAGCATCCTCCTTGGTCTGCACTGTGGGTGCCTCCATAGAGGAACCACACTTTGCCAGAATGGCATAGGAATTCTGGAACGGTACAACTGGAGGGATGTGCTTCTGTTCCACCACCCTCACCCTCCCTGAGCCCACTGTAGCACAACTGATCCTCTTTCTTGGCAACCTCTGAGGCAACATCAGTGGCCCTGGTGGTCCCTGGATGGAAGAGGAGGTCCCACAAATCCTGGCCAACTCAGCCTGGAGATGAGCAACCTCCCCCCCTCAGCCCAGAGTGGTGCCTGCAGATGGGACAACACCGCATCCTCCAGAATGTCTTCCAGAAGACTGCTGCTCCACAGCCACTGCACTGCACCACTCACATCATGTCTTATTTCTGGCCCCTTCACTATTGTTGGGAATCCTTGCTCTTTTCTCTGTTTTTTTTCCTTCTCTCTCTCTACTTACTTACTGCCTCTGTGCCCATTAAGCTCCTGATTGTCCTGTTCTGAGACAAGAAGATCTTATATTTCTCAGTAGACACCTTACTTGCTTAGAGGCAGACCTCCAGCAGCTAGAGGGGGCCAAAGAGCTACTCTTACCCTTCTAGGATGGTGCGCCTTTGGTGGCTCTGTGATCACTCACTTCCTGCTCCCAAACAGGAAGTTCCTGTTGTCAGTCAAATCCTGTGCCTGTAAAAGTAGAACTAGCTTTGGGTGTGAGGGTGGATGGGAGGGAAGGTGGGCAATATAGTTTTTTAGAAAAGTGTAGAGAGTAGAAGAGTTCTACTTATTTAGTCCCAGTAGAGAAGTCCAGTCACACAACACTCCTTCCTTCTGGTGTCTTCTGCCAAGCCTCTGACAGAATCTTTCTAAGGCAGTGTTTAAATCTAGTTTCCTTCTAGCTAAGCCATTCCCCCTACTTACTAGATCTTTCTACAAGTAATTTAAACTGCACAGCAATCAAGCCCCTTCAGCCAGCTGAGATTTACACCTATATAACTGTTCAGATAACCACTTTAGCTAACTGAGATAAACACACTAATTTTTTTTTTACCCTAAATTAAAGGTCCCAGTAGAAGAGTTCTACTTCTTTAGTCCCGGTAGAGAAGTCCAACCCAATCATTTTTTTTTAAAAGTGGCTTTCTTTTTTATTCTTTTGGTAACCAGTTAAAGGCCACAAGGCACAAGTGCCTGTTTTCAGGGGTGACCCTGGACACGGGAGCACTGGGAGGCTTGCTGTGAGTCACACAATATGCAAGTGGTGGTTGTAGAAATCAAATCCAGGTCTGCTGGATTTACCACACTTATTGACAGCTCATTATTCAAACCTTACATACAGTAGGTGCAGTAAACACCTTGTAAGTTGTTTTATTGTGTGGAGGATGAGCATTTAAAGGTGGCATATGAAATGTGTGGATACGTTGGTTGTATAGAAGATGAGCGTTTAAAGGTTGCATATGAAATGTGCGCATACTTTGGTGATGATGCATGGTTTCTGATGTGTTTGCATTAAAAATATGTCAAAATAGCAGGACTGCTGATGGGGGGGGGGCATAATGTTTTTTTCTGTTTTCCCTGGTAGTCCATTGGTGTATGAGTGGTAGGGAAGTGTTTCAAAGCAGGCAGCATTAATTAAAAGAAAAAAAAATAGTTGTGCAGTAGCCCACTACAGTTAGGGATGAGCAGGTACTTTAATGTTAAACCTCAAATTTTGCACTTTAATAACTTTGCAACCATTCACTCGATTTGCACCAAATGAGGTATGAACTGTCCCGTTGGGTAGATCTCTTAATGTGCTAGGTTTCATTATGGTTAGAAGTGCAGATTCTGTGATTAGGATAGTGCAAAAACCTTACAATTCGCCACTTTTTGCAGTTTTTTTCTCATCGCCCTGCACACAGACAGTGTTGAATTTTGTATGAAATTTATATGGTAGAAAGAGCTGCCCTGCATGTATTTGGTGAAAAAATATTAATCCATTCCAAAATTATTGCATTTTTAAGATCTCATTATTTTCAATGGAACTTTTGCTTTCCAGGATAGATTCCTGGAACAAGAAAGGATTTTGTTTTGATGAACAAGGATCCTTTTTCTTCAGGGGCCAATACTTGTTCACCAGAAAAAAATCCTTTTTCGTGAGCCACCATCTTGGGGTTTTCCTTGCAGGAACAAAACCGTTATAACTGTGCCCAGGGATGTCTGTTGCAGATACCAGACTGTGTATCTTACTCATTGGGAGCTGAGCTGTCCTTTGTGGTTTCCAACTTTTGTATGCCATTAGAAACTTTTTTTTTACTGTTTTATTCCTTTTTCGCCACTTGCTAACTTTCTTTTTCATCAGTCCTCTTTCATATGGCAAAAGGAAATTGGCTGGTGAGAAGGATTTCCCCTTTCAAGAACAGGTGGCCTATGATGTAATCCTTTTACCAGCCAATTTCTTTTTGCCATGTTAAGAAAGGATGTTGAAAAGGAATTGCTGTAGTGAAAAGGATTACCAAGTATGGTCATCTGGTCATGAAAAGGGGAAATCCTTTTTCGCCATCTGATTTCCTTTTTGCCATGACGAGAAAGGATGGCAAAAAAGGAAGCCAGTTAGCAAAAAAGCATTCTCAGCATGGCCATCTCGTCATGAAAACATTTTGGAGATCATCTGGTTCCAAAAATAGAGCCATCTGGTTGTCATCCCCTTTGTACTGCTCTGTAAACTTTCGTGGTGTCTAGTGGCACCCCCCACCCTAAATCCCCATATGTTTCTGTTTTTTAAAATGTATATTTTTTCTTGGTTTTAGTTTTTAATTTTTTTATTTATTTTTTAAAAATGTTTTTACAAATTGTGGCATTCTGCCACTATGGTCCTTTATCCCTGGTGTCTAGTGGTACCCCCATCCAAATTTTTCCTATTTTGTCTGTGGTTAGTGGTATCCCTTCACCCTCCCAGGTCTGTTTTAAGCTATAAATAAAAAAATCAGCCCTTGTTGTCTTTTTTTTTAACCTGTAAAAAAAAAAAGGTCCATCGACAATCACTCATGCAGCCCCCTCCTGACCACCCACTGTGTACCCACCTCCCCACATCCCCTTGACACCAGCACAGACCTTCACTCACCTGAAGAGGTTGCAGATTTGAGATCCGCTCTCCCAATTTAAGAACGTCTTGCTGCTAGAACTGGTGACTGAAATATGAGAAACGAAAGTACATGTGCTTCAATGTACTGTATTTCAATGTGGGTTTTTACTTTGGTAGATATCTAAGCTGTTTTTGGAGATTTTGACCCCACATTTTCAACATGGCCTTTTTGGGGACTCCGCCTCATGAACAATATGACTGTTGTTACACAACTCCCATCAGAAAGGTGATTTTGTGGTCAGTTTGCAAAATCACCTTTCCAGTGGGATTTGTGTAATAACAGTCATCTTGTTCATGAGGTGGGGTCATAAGAAGGCTATGTTGGAAATTTAGGGTCAAAATTTCAAAAAAATGGCTCCATTATGACCATTTGTTGCAATTTCACTATGCATGCTTGTGACTTTGGACATTTTCAATATTTTCACCCCATATTTTCAACATAGCCTTTTTACTACCCCACCTCATGTACAGTATGTCACAGCTGTCATTTTTCCAATCCTGACCAAAATGTGTTTTTGCACCTGTGGCACAGAATGGCTTTGCAGTTGCACAGAATTATGTTTTTGCAGGGATTTGAATATTTTCTGTACTGGGTACATGCAGTGAGGTCATAAGAAGGCTATGGAATCCAATATGGTGACCCTTGTGGGTTTGCCAGAAGCAGCAGCATTGTATAAGATTTTATTTTTTTATTGTTTCTAGTTAATTCAGTAATTTCTTTTAGTTATTTTAGCCAGAGTACTTTTAGTGAGAAAGATTAGTAAGGTATCTGCATTTTTGGGGTTTTTTTAAGGTGTAGAAGAAGTGTAAAATTGTGTCCTGCCAGAGTGCATGTTGGATTTTTACCGGAGTAATATTTGAACACCACATTGCTAGTGTTTTAGTATTGCTAGTGTTTTTCTTCACTATTTGCTTGTTTTTGTGGAGTCGTGTGATTATTTAACCTACTGTAACCATTGCATCCTGTTTCTTCATTTGACTGTTTCTCTGCATGAAACTACGACTGCCTGAATTTGGAAGTGCCTGAGGAGTTCCTTTGAGTGGCAGATGAGGATCGAGGGCTGAGGACCATAGTGAATACCAGTGACCTGGTGAACTGTGAGGTCATGAGTCCACCTGTCTTTCAGTGATCCTGGACCATTGCCTGTGTTGAACGGACAGCATTTGAAATTGGCTGGTGACTTTTTCTGGAGCCCTGCTGTTCAACTGGGGAGTGGTGGTCTGGCCTGGGTTTTCCTAAGGGGAGGCAGTGGGGATGCTCACCAGAAGGTGCCAGGCTTTTGTCTGCCTTGGGGAGCTATCCAGGGTGCATGTGTTGGAGGATGACTGCTTCCCTGGGGTCCTGGTCCTCAGGTACCTGGGTTGGAGTTTCCTCTTCCTGGAATGTTACTTGGGGCTCTGTTTTTTTGGTCAAAGTCCTTTTGAGAACACTGTTAGAATCATGGGACCATTTGCTATCTTGGACTCAGGCTGCAGTTGCTGACTGGGAGCAGCTTTTCAGGGCTGATGGCCCTATGGAGAGGCATCGGGGAGCACCTGCCAGAGGGAAGTGGGACCTCAATTGCCTGGGGGTATCCCTGAGGTGGGTGCTGGTGGGCTTGTGCTTTTGGGGCCCTTAATTCTGGGGTGCTGTTTGGTTCAGGCAGCCATCCTCTGGAGGCATCTTATCTGTGGCTTTGGACAGAGTGAAACTGTGTAATCTGGGTTTCCACTGCTATTGGAGGACGCTGTGTGTATCCTTGTGAGGTGTTGTGGTTTTATTCAGATTTAAAGTCTAAAAAGCTTGGAATGGTGAGGCTGTGAGAGAGCCTCTGCAACTTTCATTCACTTGGACAAAACAAGGATTATCTGCTGTAGTGGGAGTACAGCAGTTTGGATTTTAATTCTATTGGCTGATGGTGGGGGTGAGAGCTCCAACTCTGCCAAAGTTCAGTTTTGAAGCTCTGGCATGCTTCAGCCTTATTCCTGTTTGCTGACTGTTGATCACTAATGAACCTGGACCTTACATTATTTTAATAGATTGGTTTTCTTTGGGGGAGGAATGTGGGTATTATTTTCTTTTTTCTTGTAATTGTTTTATGTTGAGCTGTTTTATTCTGTCTTTGTATTTATTTATTTAGGTTGGTTGTATGACTGCTGTTGTGAGCCTCTGCAGTTATGTGTTGGCAGAGACCTCTCTCAGTCAAGCGCTACTCTCCCTCTGAGCTCCAGGGCCTCCATCCCTTTAACTGTTCCCCATTGCCTGCTGAGGTGTACAGGTGGTGCCATGCTTTGGGGATAGAAGAGAAGAGGCATAGGGGTGGAGGTCCTGGACCTGGGGGAGAGTGGAGCTGGGTGTGAGGATTGGGATTGTGGGGACTAGAAGATGCCCTGACATGAAAGGGTTCTGGAGAGGGGTTCTCCCTGTCTAGTTTCCATACCCAAGGGTTTCACATTAAGTGGGCAGTTAACACAGCCGACCTCGCTGTCCCATCCTACTCAGGTGGTGTTATGCAATACAAGATCTATCAAAAACAGGACAGCAGTGATTGCTGATCTTGTTGGGTCATCTGACCTGGCCTGCATCACCGAGACCTGGCTGGTTGACAATGCTGGCCCAGATCTGGAATCAGCAATTCTGGATGGGTTCTCAGTGATACACTGCCAGAGGATGGATCGTAGGGGTGGGAGTGTAGCCATATGCTTTAATTCGGAACTGGGCATTGTAGATGTGCCAGTGGGGGAGACCAAATCCTTCAAGTGTATTATGGGCGCAGGTGTGCGTTGCAGGATTCTTCTCATCTGCCATCCACCCAGGGGTGAGAAGCAATTCCTGCAGGAAGTCATGGATTTCGTCATCATTATGGTGTTGGAGTCCCCCAGATGGATGGTTCTGGGGGTCTTCAATGTCTGGGTCATCAACAAACTCTCACAATTTGGTCAGGACTTCCTCCAACTTATGAACTTGTTGAGCATCACACAGGCTATTACCTCTGTGACCCACAGTCATGGTTGTTGGACTTGGTTTTCCTACTGGGTATGGAGTAGAGCTGAGTGGAATGGGAAAATTCCGAATCTGCAGAATATTGTTGAAATGTTGCGGAATTTGTTACATTTAGTAATTGTGTTATAACTCAACAACCATTCAAGCTAGGGCTCTGACATTTGGAATATATACTCTGTTTGTGCGTTGCCATAAGTATGCAAATATCATGTAATTTGGTTGGATAGTGTCAAAGTTATGGGTGCTCAAATGTTGTCATTTTATTGTTTGTGTGAAATTTCATGAACATTGTTTATCTGCATATACCTTGACCATCTATTGGGTCAGGGATCTTAAATTTGGCATGATTTCTTCCTGATAGGTGTTCTAACAATGTGCCAGATTTCATTACAATATGATGCATCGTCTCAAAATTATATGTGCTCAAAATCTGTTATTTTATTTTTTTCAGGAAATATGAAATAAATTCATCTTCATATAACTCAGGCACCTTTGGAGCTAGACATGTGTATATTAGTACAGATAACCTTTTTGTAATGCTTATAGAATGGTCAAAATATGGAGAGAATTAGATAAGAGACTTTTATGTTACAGGGGTTCAAAACTTTATGTAAATATTTGCAAAACTTTGTGAAAACTACCAAAAATGTAGATATGTGTAACTTCTCTGCTCTTGAATGCATAGAGTTAACATTTGACATGCATATCCATAGTCCGTGTATCCTGGTGTTTAACACAACTGGATAAATTGGTCAAGCAGTTTGAAATTTTCAGAAGGAAAAAAATGATTAGTAGCATTTTCTGATATTTATGATAACATATTCTGTAGATGAAGCATTCAGAATTTTTTTTGTGGAATTTAACATTAACAATGCACATGTCACTACTTCATTTGATAAGCTGGGCTGAGCTTTTTGCAGTCCTGCTGTTCCTCACTGGGTGACTACCCCCCCCATCTCTTTTGGCATAGCCAGATTGACTCAGTAGAACTAATGATCCCACTGATACCTTCTTTGTTCTTTACAGTGACAAACTCCCTTAAAATGTGAATCACCTACTCCTTTTCCTATAGATCTATCCTTTTGGAATAGCCAGGATTCTTTCTTCCTGCTGCCCAATAAATTGTCTTTCCCCTCTACATCTTTTTGAGTACATCTTTGTTCTAGACTTGCATATACACCAGGCTCCCTGGATCATAAATTTACTGGATGTGATCCTTAAATATCCTGCATTCAGGTTAGAATTGTTGACACTCTGTGCTTTCTTGCTCCAACCTGGGGGTCTACAATGGTCGTGCTACCCAGCTCAGCTGTCCATTTCTTGGTGAAACTGAGCATCTAACTCCAGAACCTGGTAACCCCCTGTGCTACCTGCCTCTTATACCCCTATCCTTTAATTAGAACCCCCAGATAAGGCTGAGTGAAATTAGAAAATTCCAGTTTTTTTGGAATTTTTCATGAAATTCTACAATTTTCACAAAGACTCATGGGATTTGACTTTAAAAATACAGATGTTATTTTTCAATTTCTCACAGTAAGCAATTAATAAAATAAGCACACACAGTTTCCTTGTAAGGTCCAAGAACATGTCAAAATGTAATGGTATTGCAATCTCTAGTTTTAAAGTTTCACGGGTTTATAAATTTGTAGTTTACATTGTTGCAAAATTACATTTTTAAATGTTGTGAAAGTCTGACTACTTTTAAATCAATCCCATTTAAAGCTAAAAATATGAACTTTTTCAGAAATGGCCATCTGGTATAACAATTTTAATGTTTCAACGCTGGTTAAATTTGAATATGTAGTTTTAAAATTAGAACTAACTGAAATTTGAATTTTAACAACATGTTTGGCAGGCTATAATGCAGTCCCATCAAAAGCTAGAAATCTGAAACTATGGGTATATACAAATGTAGTGATAACCTGTATAGCTGGCAATTTTTGTGATAGTTCAATGAATACTATCAAAGTTATACTGAAGTTACAGAAATCCAAATTTTGGCAAAGTATTTGGCTACTTATAACTTAGTTTCCATTAAAGCTTGAGACTTAAAACATGGTGCAAATATGCATTCTATGTGTTTCTCTACATCCTGATATTGGGGAGAAATTTGGACAAAAATGTTAAAATTATCTCAAAATAACGAAACATTAAATTTTGATTACATGTTTGGCCACCCATAACTCTGCCCCCTTTCAATGTACAACTCTGAAGTTTAGTACAGTTTTGTAAGCCATGGGGTACTGGTTACATTCCAAATATGGTGCTATTTGAACATGTACTTTTAAAATTATTGTGAAATAACTGAAATTTAAAATGTTGTAAAATTCCGGAGAATTTTCATGAAGATTCCATGGAATTAGAATGGTCATTCTGCTTGCAGAATTATACATTCCACACAGCTCTAGTATGCAGGTCTCTGATTTGGTGGTGGAGCCAATCAGATGGTCTGACCACCACACTATAAGGTTCAATTTCCAGGCTCCCCCTTACAGGCCTGCCCCTACGGAGATGGTCCGGTGCCACCCTTTAAGGGGTTTGGCTCCAGATGGCCTGGTGCTGGACCTATTGGGTTTCCCGAGTACAAGCTTGGATCCAGGCAATCTGTTATTAGCCTATAACAAGGCTGTGACCATGACTCTGGATTCCATAGCTCCTGTCTGCATATGCCCAATCACCCTTCGCCTTCAGTCCCCTTGGTTTGATGGGACCTTGAGGGAGCTAAGGTGAGTGGGATGAAGAATGGAACAGTGCTGGTGGAAACTGGGTCTTGATGCTGACAGACTTAGATTGATGACTCATTATATGGACTATCTATCATCCATCTCCCTTAAGAAGGCAGAGTTCCTGCCCAGGGAGATCACTGTTGCACAGAATCAACCAGCTCACCTCTTCTGAACTGTCAACAGACTGTGCAGTCCATCCTGTCTGCAGTCTCAGAGAGCACTGTCACAGGATAAGTGTGACGAGTTTGCTCGATTCTTTGCAGATAAGATTGTTGACATCAGGTCTGAGATCTGCTCAGCTTATTCCAATGGGTGTGGAGGTGGTCAGTGGGAGATTGCAGACCCTCGGTTTGTCTGGTACAACTTTGGCAGGTTGACAATTGTGGATATTGTGACAATCATCCAGAGTATGTGGCTGATCTGCTGTAGTTTGGACCCAGGCCCAACTCACTTCCTTGTGGAGTGCATTGATGTTATTGGCCTGATCCTAGCTGAGATAGTCAGGTGTTCATTAGAGACAGGTGTGTTTCCTGACACCCTGAAGGAGGCGGGTGGTAACACCCCTCCTTAAGAAATCTTCTCTTGACCCGAACTGCCTCACTAACTACAGACCTGTCTCTAACCTTCCCTCTGTGGGTAAGGTTATTGAGAAGGTGCTTGTGCTGCAGCTGGAGGATCATCTTACCATCCATGATGTCTACAATCCTATCCAGTTGGAATTTCAGAAAAGGCATAGTACAGAGGTACTCAATGATCTCCTGATACAGAAAGATTGGAAGAGCCATTCCATCTTGGTTCTCCTTGATCTCTCTGCAGCGTTTGACACCGTGGATTATGGTGTGTTATTGGATCACCTGTGACTGATCTGTGGACTGTCTGGTACAGTTCTCAGATGGTTTCATTCTTTCATCACTGGCAAGTTGCAGAGAGTGGTGTTGAGGATTTATTCCTCGGATCTGGTCTCCCTGTCTTGTGGGGTGCTGCAAGGCTCTGTCCTATCACCCATGCTGTTTGCACTGTATATGCTGCTGTTGGGAGACATTGTAAGATGATATGGGCTGAGTTTTCACTGCTATGCAGATGATACTCAGCTATACATGTCTTTTGTGCCCTATCAGAATGGATCTGTCTTGATTTTTAACAACTGTCTCGCTGAGATCCAGGACTGGATGAGTGCCAACTGGCTGAGGTTGAACCCTGACAAGACTGAGGTGTTGGTTGTGGACACAGGTCATCGGGTAGAGGGTCCTTCAGCTGGGCAGCCATCCAGACTTTGGTTCGGTAGCAGCCAGCTGGTAACCTTTGATTGGGTGTGAAATTTTGCATTATTTTTGACGAGGGGCTGATACTGAAATCTCATGTGTTGTCTATCATCAAAACCTTATTTTACCATCTGAGGAATATCACCCAGATTAAGCACCTTGTTCTGCCTGATGATCTTCCAACACTGGTCCATGCCTTTGTGACCTCCCGCTTTGACTACTGCAATGCCCTGTACCTAGGGCTAATGAGGGTGGATATCAGCCACCTGCAGCTGGTGCAGAATGCAACTGCCAGGCTGTTGACTGGTTTATCTCAATCATGCCAGGTCATGCCTGTGCTCTACATCCTGCACTGTCTGGCTAGTCAGTGGTAGATCATCTTCAAGGTCAGCTTGCTGACCTTTAAGGTCCTACACAGACAGGGACTGTGTTATCTGCAAGATCTTCTTTACCCTTAATGCCCACTCTGCTCCACTGACAAGGGACTGCTAGAGGTTCCCAGGGTTCATTTGAAGACCTTAGGTGCCCAGCATTTTTGTTTGTGGCCGCTACCCTGTGGAACTCTTTGCCTCATTGAATAAGAGAATGCCTGACTGTGGAGAGTTTTAAATCTGCATTGAAGACGCATCATTTTCATCTTGTCTTTCCTGAGTACTGATTAATCATTAGATGATGTAGACATGCATTTTAATATTTATTGGCATTTTAATTCAGATCTTATAATCAATGTACAAGTGCTTTGATCTTTTTGTGAATTGTGCTTTTTTGATTGATAGATTGATGCTGAAAATCTGGGGTCAAAAATGATTAAAAGTGGCACAGTCATGACTATTTGTTGCAATTTTGCTACTCATACTCTTAACTTTTGGAATTTTAAATATTTTGAACCCAAAATTTCAGCATAACATTCTTGTTACACCACCTTATGTAAGTCACAGCTGTCATTTTTCAAATCCTGTCCAAAATGTGTTTTTGCACCTATGCTGTGGACTGGTATTGCTCTTGCCAAGAGTTAGGTTTTGGTAGGAATTGAACATTTTTCTGCACCGGGTACATAAGTTGGGATAATAACATGGCTATGGTGACTATCTAGTGACTGTTATCCTATAACTGGAAGCACAGGGGCTGTCTTGGGGCCATCAACTTTAACACTCACCACACTCTCCTATGCTGTAGCCATGTCACAATATTTTGTAATAGAATGGGGTGATCATTAGGGTTGGCAGCCCCAAGACAGTCCTCCACATGTGGGTTTGTGCAGGGGGGAATGGGGCCTTAGGGTTGGAAACCCTAATGTCACATTTTCCTACTTTTGCTGGTTTAACCCTAACTGATGCATTAACAAAGTTTTTTTCAATTTATATATATAAATATATTCATTGCAAAAAAATTATGTTAATACATCAGTTAGGGTTAAAATAAAGTGACAAATATCAGGAAATATGACATTAGTGTTTCCAATCCTAAAACACCTGCTCCAACCTTGAAGCAGATGAGGGGTGTAGTCTTCCTTGTGGTTGTTAACCATAGCACACACCCCACTGCAGTAACAGAAAAGCTAAGATGTGATGGAGACAGGTGTGCATGTTTCATGAGCACATACAATGGAGTGAGCATTACAGTTGACAACCCCAAAGAAGACTCCACCCCTCATTTGTTTCAGGGGTGTGGCAGGTGTTTCAGGGTTGGAAACCCTAACATCATATTTCCCTATGTTTGTCACTTTATCTTCAATCCTAACTGATGCATTAACATAGTTTTTTTCAATGAATTTCCTTACTTTTTGAGATAGTGCAGTTGTAGACTTATTTGCCTGTGGGAGTGCAGGGCCCTCTGGGCTTTGTGCTCCCACTCATGTATAGTTTTTGAGATAGAGTAATCATATCCTTATTTACCTGAAGGAGCGCAGGGCACCCATCCCTCCATAAATGCATATATGTATGTAGCTGTGGAAGGGCCCTGTGCTTCCTTTTTCAGGACTACAGTGACCAAATTGTCTGCATAAACATCTTATTACCCAGCTCATGTACCTGGTATTGAAAATATTTGAATCCCCACCAAAATGTAATTCCATGCAACTGTAACACCATTCCACACCACAGGTACAAAAAGACATTTTGACCAGGATTTGAAAAATTACAGCAATGGCATACATGAGGTAGGGGTAATAAGAAGTCTATGTGGAAAATTTGGGGCCAAAATATTTAACATTTCTGAAGTTATGAGCTTGCATAGCAAAATTGCAACAAATGGTCATAACTCTGCCATTTTAACAAATTTTGACCCCAGATTTTCAGCATAGCCTTCTTAAGATCCCATCTCATGAACAAGGTTGGGAAAAATTGTCAAATCCCACCCAAAAGGTGAAATCATCAACCAACCATGAAATCACCTTTTGGCTGGGAGTTGCATAATGACAATCATATTGGTCATGAGGTGGGGTCCCCAAAAGGCCATGTTGAAAATTTTGGATCAAAATGTCCAAAATAGCTGAGATATGCATTAAAGTTGAAACGCTTATTGAAATACATTGAACTGCATTTACCTTAGTTTCTCATATTGAAGTCACCGGTTCCAGCAGCAAAGGCATGTCTTCGATTGGGAGAGTGGATCTCAAACCTGGGACCTGTTCAAGTGATTGAGGGTGTGTGGGGGTGTGGAGTGGTGGGTGCTGAGTGGGAAGTAGAGTGTGGGGACTGATAGGTGAGGGACCATTTGTTTAAGCCCCCCCAAAAAAAAAACATCAAGGGATTTTCTTTTTTGCAGGAACAGACTGGGGAGGAGGTGCCACTAGACACCAGGGATATAAAAGGCTGCATTGCCCAGTTTGTGTCAGTATTCAGACCTGCAGAAGAGTCCAGTTCTTTCAAGTTAAGTATCTATTTCATATCTATCTGGTCTAGTTTCTTGATTTAATTGACTCCCTATCCGGGGTAATGAGTACCTGTAATTCCCAGAACCTAATGGATGCTCCAGTATATACAGCACTTCAATGTTCAAACATAATAAATTCATAATAAACTCAAACATAATAAAATATGGGGACAGTGATCAGAGAATGGGGTAGAGGGGAAGGAGCCACTTGACTACTAAGGGTTTGTGAGTTAAAACTTCCTAGTATATCCAAAGACAGAATAAATACAATCACTGTACAAAATGATAAAAACATTCTTTGTATCAGATATATGGGTCTATCAATAGATATTTCTTTCTAATTGATTTATAAGAATTTCAGCTTATATATAAACCGATAGCAGTGGAACATTGTTGATGGTGTGGTGAGAGTCGCAGCTATTGGCATGCAAGAGATTGTTTCCGTCAGTGGATTTATGATGCAAATCCATGACCACAGTTCCATCATCAGCCTTCACAATCTCCAAATCTAAAAACTGTATATGGTCATAACTAAATTGTATGGTAAACTTCAAATCTGGATTTGATGGTCTCTTGCATGCCAGCAGCTGCCACCCTCATCACATCATCAAAAGTGGGATTGTCAAAAACTGTCTTGACTGGTGCTGGCACATTTTGGCAATGGAGTCAGTGCTGGCTAATGTTGTCGCTTGCCCCCCTATGATTACATATACAGTAGTAGAAGATTAAATCTTACCATGTGATATTAATCAGGGTGAAATGGAGCATATGCCTCTGCCCCATCCAGGAAAAACAGTACTTGGATGCCCAACAGAGGAGATATTGGGTGGTTACATTGTTGTGATCAGGTGGCTGGGTAGTGCATCAGTTTGATATTACTGTGTTAGAAGGGTTGGTATGATTTTCGGTGAATTAGCCCACCAGCTTCATTGATTATATAATGCATGTATGTTGTGGCTGGTACTGTAAACTAATTAAGCTGCTGTCATTTTCGTGTATGCTTATGATGGAATCCAGCTAGAATCTGCTTTGCTCATGTTGGACTGTGAACTTTTTAAAATGCAAAAAAGCCAAAAGTGTAGAGAAAACAAAATTCAACTTATGTAACATATATATATATATATATATCTATACCTATCTATCTATCTATATATATATATATATATATATATATATATATATAGTGGCATGGTAGTGCCACTATAGTTAGGGCTGAGTAAGCACTTTAATGTTAAACCTCAAATTTTGCACTTTAATAACTATGCCACCATACAACAGATTTGCCTGAAATTGTAAATGTATGGTCTGGTACCATAAATCTCTGGATGTGGAAAGTTGCGTTACGGTTGGATGTACAGTTGTGGAACTACAGAACACCAAAAAATGCAAAAAAACAGACTTTTTGCTCATTTCTTTGCTCGCGCCTACAGTCTGCACAGTTTGATGTTTACTCCAAAATCTTCAGGGAAGATGCAGTCTTGGCCATTGATGTGCCTTTTGAAAATTTTGTGAAAAAATATTAAACCATTCAAAAGTTATTCAAAAAACAAATTTCCCATTATAGTCAATGGGAAAAGTTAACAAAAATCACGAAGCTTTCTCAAATGCCTATTTTTGCTTTTGCAAATGGCCCTTTCACTTTTGTGATTCAGCCATCTTGTTTTCAGTTAGTGACAAAGAAAAATGCCTGTTTTTTAAAATTGGGGCCCTCTAGGTAAACTCTGATTGTTATGTTTACCTAGTGGGGTCCTGATGATGCTACCTCTATCTTTTTTGGGAGGTTAATCCACCCAGAAGTACCTTTTCCAACTTTGAGGAAAAAGTACTTTTTTCAAAATACTTTCACAAATGTGAAAATTTCATGATTTTTTTTTTGCCAAATGTTTGTGATTTGCGAAAGTAATTTGCGAAAGTAACTGCAAAATAACTGCAAATCTTTGCCATCCTTCTGCAACAAAATGGTTGGGTCTTTTGGGTTAAAATTTGCAGGGTGGCAAGCCCTGATTCCACAGATGTGCTTTTTGGTGGTTTGGTTTCAAAACATTACAGGGGCCCAAAGGTACAGCATTCCAAAGTTCAGAAATGTTCCCATAGGATAACACTGTGGCGCCCATGCAGCATGTCGGGGCCCATATCTCAAAAACGGTTAGAGATATGGATTTTTCATAGCAAACAGTCTTAGTCCCCAGGGAACTAAGGGAAGAAGTAGGCTGCAAAATCATAAATAACATGACATTTGAATTTTTTTCTACCTTGTATAGTTACTGAGATATTTGAGAATTAGTGTTCCAATTGTTCATTTTCATGTCTGAGGCCCACTATTACACCCACAGAGTTAACATTCACAGTGCTTTTTACTGCCTGTATCTCAGACACAATGTGAGATACAGATTCGGTTGACTATGTTGCGAGAACTACTTACTCTCATGATTACAACCACTCTTGAATTTTTTTTCTACCTGCTATGGTTCACAAGATATTGGAAAATTTGTGTTACAAGGCTTCCTTGACATATAGGGCTGCCGTATGGCTCTGTGTTTATGTATAAGTGGGAGTGCAGGGCCCAGAGGACCCATGCTCCCACAGACATATATCATTATGCAGAAATGGGCAGCTTGGTTCGGGCCCCACGCTCCCAACAACACATACCATTTACTATTTCTATTATACTTTCTCAAAAAGAAGGGAAATTCATTGCAAAATACCTCCATTAATGCATCAGTTAGGGTTGTTTCCATAGCGACAAAAGTGTGGAAATTCGACGTTAGGATTACCACCCCACCACCCGATCCCCATCCTCAAACCTCTAACTCTGCATTCCCCCCCCACCACACACACACACACACACACACACACACACAAATGCAAGACACATGCAAGATTGTAAGACACTATACCAGTCAGTCACATCTGTATGTACAATAATCACTACACTGTACTCCTTTCACATAACACTATGTAATGAAAAAACAAATACAGTTTGATCGACTGTATACTGCCAGCACAGTATGATGACACATTATAGCTGGCATATCTTTTCACACAATGAAACTTAGTCTGCACAAACTTTCTAAATATTGATTTTTATGTGTCATAATTCTATGATTGGCTTGCTGCAGGTATCACTGCTACCACATAGGCATGTGGTGGCACTACAGACACCACTGATACATACATAGTACTTTTCAGACACTGCTCAGGTATGAAACTAGCACCATCACATGTAGTAATACTGCTGCGTTATCTGGAAATATTCATTAGCAGCATGTTATGGTTAGCTTAGGATGTTACAACTGTTGCTGTCTCATGTTGCTTGTAAACTATACTACAAAACATTTTTTATTATTGCTACCATTTGTTATTATGACTGACTCACTCTATCAGAAAAAAAATATGCAAACATCCAATGACTAATGCTAGAGTTATCTAAACTCTTATTTCCAATACAGCTATCTATAGATAACATACTGTGTGTTTTATAATATCTTAACAATTGAAATACAGGCATCTGCTATTTATCTTTGTAATAGCAAAATGCTTACTGTGGGCCATCTTCCATGGTTGCCAAGAATGGGTGTGTACCCACAAGGTACTCTGATGGCAGCAGAACTTACACAGTTGCTGGACCATGATGATGGATGTGTCTTGTACTGCTTGTATATGTGTGTGTGTGTGTGTGTGTGAGTGAGTGGGGGGAATGCAGAGTTCAGGATTTGAGGATGGGGCATGGGGTGGGTGATAACCTAAAGTCAAATTTCCACACTTTGTCACCTGGAAACAACCCCTAACTGATTCACTAACAGAATTTTTGTTATATATATATATATATATCTATATATATATAGATATATATATATATATATATATATATATATATATATATATTAGGGCAAAACTCCATTTAATGCATCAGTTAGGTTGTTCCACAGTGACAAAAGTGAGGAAATTCGGTCTTAGGGTTGAAAACCCCTTGGACCCTCAGCCCACCCCCAACCGTCATTGAGGTGCGCATTGGGGTCATCAGCCCAACTCTCACTCCATCACGTATGTAAAGCAGCAGAAGTATAGGAGAATGGGGTGAGAGTTGGGACCAAACACCACCCAATGCCCGGTTGGGGGAGTGGGGTGGGGGTCCAAGGGGTTTCAATCCTAACACCAAATTTCTCACTTTTGTCACTGTGGAACAACCCTAACTGATGCATTAAACAGAGTTTTTTGCCTCTAATTTCCCTTCTTTTTGAGAATGATAACGAGAAATAGTGGATGTAATGCAGCGGCTTGGGCCCCGCACTCCCGCCACGTGATGTCTTGTGACATAGTAACAGGAACAGCAATGCAAACAGAAGCGCTAACAGTGGCACACATGGTAACGCAAGGACAAATGAGAATAGAAAGGGTAACGCACACGGTGGCGTAGACGGGAACGGTCCGCCACGTTATGTCTTGTCACACAGTAACATGGTGCTCACAAACGGAAATGTCAATGGGCATGGTGACGCAAAGCAAAATAGAAAGAGAAACAGTACTGTAAACACAAATGGCAAAAAATAACGGAAACGCAAACGCAAATGAAACGCAAAGGATACGCACATGGTGGCGTGAGCGTGAGCAGTAAGTAAACGGGTATGGAACCACAGGCGGAAAGAACATATTAACAGTAATGTAAGCACGGGCTGGTTTTCCTCAAAAGCTGCATAGAGAAAGACAGTGAGTACAAAGAATGTATGCATAATAATGGGTCTTGGAGCAGAAAATGAGGAGTTGGAATACTAAATAGCTTATATCTCAGGAACCGTACGACGTAGAAAAACAATTTAAAATTCATATGATTTATGACTTTCCTGGCTAGATTTGTACTTAGCCCACAGTGGGGGGCTAAGTGTTTTTTCAACGAAAAGTCCGTATCTCGCACCGTTTCCGAGATACGGGCCCTGAAAGGCGCTGCGAACGCCATAATGTTATCCTATGGGAAAAAAGAGACGTTCGGAGTGCCATAACTTTGGCTCCCTATAATATTTTTTCACCAAACCACTAAAAGGCACATCTATGGGATGTTGGCTGTCATCCTTCCAAATTTCAGGCCAAAAGATGAAGCTGTTATTTTGCAGCAGGGCGCCAAAGGATTACTGCAATGCGTCGGATGCCGTAATGTTATTCTATGGGAAAAAGCATCAACTTTGGAGTGCTGTAACTTTGCCGCCATGTAATATTTTTTCAAGACAACACTGAAAGGCACATCTGTGAGATGTCGGCTGCGTTCCCTCCAAATTTCAGGCCAAAGCACCAAACCATTCTTTTGCAGCAGGGTGCCAAAGAATTGCTGTCATTTTCCCACAGACTACAAAAGTACTGTCGCAATTTGCGAAAGCTTTCGTAAATGCATTCGACAGTGTCACAAGTGCAACAGTACTTTGTGAAAGTACTTTTTCCAGAAATTTGAAAAACATATTTCTGGGATGTTTTACCTCCAAATAAAGACATGGCTAGCATCCTCAGGGCCCGACTAGGTGAATACAAAAAGAATTAGGTTGCTAGAGGGTCCCAATTTTAAATGCCAAGCATTTTTCTGATCACTAACTGAAAACAAAATGGTGGATTTGGGACAGTAAAAGGTCCATTTGCGACAGTAAAAAATGCATTTGCGACACTGTCAAACTTTTTGTTAACTTTTCCCATTGACTTATAATGGGAAATTGTTTTTTGAATAACTTTTGAACCGTTTAATATTTTTTCACAAAATCTTCAAAAGGCACATCTGGGACCCCAGCCACACGTTACCTGAAGATTTTGGACCAGTCGCGCAAACTGTGCGACCTGTAGGCGCGACCGTAGAATTCCAGAAAAAGCATAACGCATGCAGCAAGAGATCACGCTTAATAACTCTGCACTGTGTATCTGACCAGTATGAAACTTGGCAGATCCCAAGGCGTATGGGTCTTAATCATGTATTCCAAATTTCAGGCAAATCTGTCAGCGGTTGCAAAGTTATTAAGGTGCAAAATTTGGGGTTTAACATGTAAATGGCTCCTCAGCCCTAACTACGGTAGCACTACCGTGCTACCATAATTATATATATATATATATATATATATAAATATAGACTTTGGCAGCAGATAAGGACCACTTGGCCCACCTAGTCTGCCCATTTCCCTACCTACAGGATACTCTACAGATCCTAGTTGACCAACAGCCTATTTCTTCCTACCCCCCACAAGAATTGCCTTATGTCTGTCCCATGCATTCTTGAATTCTCCCACAGTTTTAGACCCCACAACCTCCTCAGGAAGGCTGTTACATACATCCGCCACCCTGTGAACATTGCCCCTGAGCTGTCCCCCCTCTGTCTTCAAATTGTGTCCCCTTGTTCTTGCACATCTCTTTTTCTGAAAGATGCTACCCTCTTGGACTCTGTTGATTCCACTGAGGTACTTAAAAATTTCTATCATGTCCCCTCTCTCCCTCCTTTCCTCAAGGGTATAAATATTAAGCTCCTTTAGTCTCTTTGTATGGCTTCTCTTGCAGACCCTGCACCATTTTAGTTGCCCTCCTCTGGATTGCCTCCATCCTGTCTATGTCCTTGTGGAGATGGGGTCTCCAGAACTGGACACAGTACTGCAGATGGGATCTCACCAACTGTCTGTACAGAGGGATACAACTTCCTGTTTTCTGCTGGTGATGCCTCTCCCTATACATCCCAGTATACCCCCAGCCCTCCCTACTGCCTTCTCACATTGCTTGCTAACCTTAAGGTCATCTGATATGATTACCCCCAGGTCCCTTTCCATTTTTGTTGTTGTTATTACCTCCCCCCATTGTGTAATCTTCCCCTGGGTTTTTGTTTCCCAGGTGCATTATTTTGCACTTCTTTGCATTGAATACGAGCTGCCATACTTCCGACCATTCCTCCAAACTTGACAAGTCCCTTCTCATCCATTCCATGCCTCCTTGTGTATCAACCCTGTTGCAGATCTTTGTGTCATCTGCAAAGAGGCATACATTTCCTTCCTGTCCCTCTGCAATGTCACTTATAAAGACATTAAAAAGGACTGGACCCAGTAGTGAACCCTACGATACCCCGCTAGTAACCCCTCTTTCTTCAGAGTGGACACCATTTACAATTACCTTCTGTGTCCTGTTGTTCAGCCAATGTTTTACCCAGGCTACCACTCTGGGACCCACTCCCAGGCTGGCTAATTTGATTATTAATCTTTTGTGTGGGACTGTGTCAAATGCCTTGCTAAAGTCTAGGTAGGCCATGTCAACAGCCCCTCCCTGGTCTACTACTTTGGTCACCCAGTCAAAGAAATCAATTAGATTCGTCTGACATGACCTTCCCGCTGTGAATCCATGCTGCCTTGGGTCCTGTGCCCCACTGGCCTCTAGGTACTCGACAATTCTTTCCTTCAGAAGTGATTATCATTTTCCCTACCACAGAGGTCAAACTGACAGGTCTGTAGTTTCCTGCCTCTGTCTTGCTCCCACTTTTGTGAAGGGGAATCACATCTGCCTTCCTACAGTCCTCAGGTATCACACCATCCTCCCACGATTTGTTAAAAAGGGTAGTCAGTGGTGTCACTAGTTCTCCCCTTAATTCTTTTAGAATTCTGGGGTGAATTCCATCAGGCCCCATTGCTTTGTCCACCTTCAGTTTTAGGAGTTCTTTCAGAACCCTTTATTCTGTGAAAGGACCTGGATCAACCCCCCCTGTCCAGAGTGCTTCTATTAATTGGATTAGGCATCTTCCCCTCCTTCTGTCTTGTGAATACTGAGCAAAAGTATTTGTTTAGTATCCCTGCATTTTCACTGTCCTTCTCTGCCTAACCACTGTCCATTCTATTAAGCCTCACTATCTCCCCCTTTGTCTTTCTATGCTCCCTGATGTACCTATAAAAGGTTTCATCCCCCTTCTTAACCAAGTTGGCTATCTTTTACTGTTTGGGCCTTTGGTATTCTGACTTCCCTCCCTGCTTCCTTCTGCCTTAACTGGTACAGTTATCTGTCCTGCTCCTTCTGTGTTTCCTTATACTTCCTAAATGCTATCTTTTTCTCCCTAACCTTTCCTGCCACCTCTTTTGAGACCCATAGTGGCTTTTCCTTTCACTTTGATTTGTTTATTTGCTTCACAAAAAGGCTTGTTGCCTCTGTGATGTCAGTTTTGATGTTTCCCCATTGTTGCTCCACCCCTTCTTCTAGCATGTTTGCTAGTGTTTTTCTAAGGCACTCTCCCATCTTACCAAAGTCAGCCCTCCTGAAGTCCACTACCCTCACTTTTGAATGGCTTGACTCTGTAGCTGAGTTTATTGTAAACCACACTGTTTGGTGGTCACTTGTTCCCAGATGGATACCCACTTCTAGATCTGAGATCCTCTCACTGTCCCCATTTGGGAGTATGAGGTCTAAGATTGCTTCCTCACTAGTGGATTCCATAACTAGCTGTCTGAGGCATGCCAGCTGTAGGGCATCGAGAATGGCCCTGCTCTTGGATGTGGCTGCAGCAAAGGTGTGGCATATTCAGGTCCCCCATCAACAGTATCTCCCCTTTCTCTGCCATCCTAAGGATGCCTTCTATCATATTCTTGTCCACTCCTTCCCCCTGACCTGGGGGTCTGTATACAATCCCTGTGTGGATTGTGGTGCCATTTTGAGTCTCTAAGGTGACCCATGGTGCCTACTCTCCTCCCTGTTTACTATTTTGTTCCATTGCTTTTATCCCTTCCCATACATAGAGAGCTACCCTTCCCTTTCTTCTTCCCTCCCTGTCTCTCCTGTAGGTTGTGTACCCTGATATGTTAACATCCCAGTCATGGTTCTCTGTGTACCATGTTTCTGTGACTGCTATGATATCCAGGCATCCCTCTTCTATAAAGGCCACCAGTTCAGGGATCTTGTTGCCCAGACTATGGGCATTGGTACTCATTACCCTCTATTTCTTGATGGTATTACTCCTTTTTGCCCCATCTCTGTCCTTATTGTCTTTTGTTATTTTCTCCATTGACCCATGCTCTTCTCACTATAGACATCTCTATCTTGGTGTTTACCTCACGTACCCTAATTTTTTTTTGGGGGGGGGCTATGATATCCAAGCTCCTTTCCAGTGCTTTCCCCCTTGGCTAGTTTAAATGCTTGCCAATGATGCATTTAAACCTATCACCTGAGCCAGCCAGTCGGCGCACGGATTGGATTTCTGCTTGCGATGCCGGCGACCCGGGTTCAGGAGTGGACTCGGGTCACTGGAGGGCCAGCTGGGGGAGAAGGTTTGAGCATCCCAGGGACTGCCCGCCTTCTCCGGGGTGGGAGGAGGGACAAGATCTGTGGTTTGTATGACCCTGGGTGGAGGCCCAAGGTACAGCAAGCTGGTAGGACAGACCAATGGGGAGCTGTGTGGTGGATGTCGGTGTGTAACGCCTTGACATCAGGGCACCCACCATACAGGAAGAAAGCTGGAAAAAGCACCACCGGAGCACGGGTAGATGGAGCTCCAGTGCCAGCCCTAATTGTGATGGCCTGCCTGACCACTGGAGGACCCAACAAAACTCGAAGATGTCGGGGTGCTGGGCCCTCCCCCGTACTCACCTGAAGGGTACAACCAAGGCTCTATGGGGGAACCTCCAGGAATTCAGGTAGGCCAATCTTGGGGGGAGGCGCACTTGGGAGTCTCCCGAAGAAGTGCAGCTCTGGGGTGAGGGAAGGAGGAGAAATAGAAAGTTAAAAAAAAAAAAAAAAACTATCACCTAGGTTTTTTCCTACAGTACCTTGCCAGCATAAAGTAACTAGTCAGAAAATGCCTGACTTGGTCACAGTCTAGCATAAGAAATAATCACTGACACTAGGTCACCAGTGGGAGGTGATTAGAGGACCCTTCACTGTGGGTTTATAGTAAAAAGTCAGTCAGCCACGCACCAACACTGAAGCTTGTATCTCATACACTGAAGTTAAATTCCAGCTTTTCTGATTCTGATGCAAAGGAATTAAAATAAAGTTCAAAGCCAGCACCTGTAACCTATATAAATAAGAAATATCTGGCACAGACAACTCATTTCAGCAATAATAGTGATTGTTCTGGCTCCCTTCCTTCAGCTGTGAAATAGTGTCAAGCAGATTGGTTTACCCAGGGAGTCACGTGATGCTAGCTCTGTGAATGCAGCCTGACCTGCCGGCTCCAGCCTCCTACCTCTCTAAAAATTAATTTCGTTCAGATTCTGGAAAGCCAGCGACTTTAGTTTATTTCAGCAGGTGCTTGTAACGCTCTTGGAAGTTTTCAGCATAAAATTGGGCGTTAATGGAGGTGGAAATGCGGAGAAGTGCGGCCAAACACACCCCGACCGTATCTCCAGTAAAGATTTTGGCCAAGAAACCGAGGGTGTCGATGGCGGCTGCAGGTCTGATAAAGGAGTGTAATGATCCAAGAGAATGATCCTTTGACACTCGCACAATTTCTTGCAGAGTTTAAGCCTTTCCACACAGAGCTTTGTGCTGTGACCGAAGAACTTAAAGCTGTGACTATAGCTCTGGAGGACTTATCACGTCGCATGGGGGATATGGAGGTGAGGGTCACATCTTTGGAAAAAAAGATCGATAAACAGGAGCCAGAAATTGTAAATCTGAGACAGAAGTTAAGCAGAATGGAAACAAAGATTGAAGACCTAGAGGGACGGAGTAGAAGGAACAACATTGTCATTATTGGCCTGCCTGAGCGAGAGGAGGGAACTGATTCAATCCAGTTTGTGCAGCAGTTTCTTAGAGAGATCGTAGGCCCCACGCCCTTCGGTGATAAATTTATAGTAGAACAGGCGCATCGGCATTTAGGGCGTCCCTCCATCTGGCTCCCCCGCGCATTACGGATAGTGCGCGCCTCCTCAACTATCAGGAGCGGCAGTTCGCTTAAACAAGGTGAAGGAGCTGAAGGAGGTCAAGTGGAAGGGGGCTCTGGTGAGAATTACACAAGACTTGCCCTTGACAATCCGCCAGAGAAGAGCGGAGTATCACACAATGGTGTCAAAGCTAATACCTGCGGGTATCCGATTCAGAATGCTATACCCGGCCAGATTGCAAGTATTCCTCTCCGGGCAGTGGTCCACTTTTGAAGATGTCACAGCAGCGTGGAAAGAACTGTCTGCAGCCCTCCCGGAACTCTTCAGATAATAAATGGGGTTTCAATTGAAGATGGAGTAGTCCGTGAAGCGATATGAGGCACTGGATTGGAAGGGCGTCTATTATTAAAGACCTGGGTCCTTTAATTAACTAATTATATTTGATAGCTATAATTTCACCTGCTCTCTTTCGGCTGACAGTAGCAGGAGGAGCAAGATTTAAGCTTGAAATGGTTGGCAGCATTATCGAGGAGTCTTATGGACTTTGGGCCCTTTGGGGACGTTCGTAAGGCAGAAAAATAATGGAGTCCCTGAGATGGAGAGATTAAGCGGATACATGATACGAGGGAGGATACGATCACTCAAGAAATAGTGGGTTCTTGAAGGAATCCTATTTATTTTTGGCATAATTGTGACTATTGCCATGGACAGAGCTTTTGAGTCACCAAGTCCTTAAATGGCAGATGGTTCTTTAATTTTGTGGTTTCCTGCCTTTTCATGGCCCCTCAGTGATAGCTGGTATACAGTGTGTTACCTAGCAGTTGGATGGATATTTTTTTACAGCTCAGGGCTCAGGTCTGAATGTGATTGCTCAAAGGATCCTCAATTTTTTTGTATTTCCTGCAGCTTCTGGTTAAATGACTTGAGCTCAGAGTGATAATTTTTTTTTTTTTAGGGAATCCCTATGTATATTTTCCTTTTATTATTAATATTACAGGGTGTTGAATGCATTAAAGCTCAATTGTTAGGGATCCTTTTTAATTCATTGCTTGAGGGAGAACATGGCAGCTTTTGCACTCCGAGAAGGTCGCTGGGGTGCTGCTAGTAGTTGGTTAACTTGGGGAGTGACAGGTTCTAGCACCGGATTGTGCCTTATGTATTAGTTTATTTTATCTGTTTTTTTTTTCTCTTAGAGGAAGATTGTATAGATATTTAAAGGGCTTTTAAGAGAACTGGTTGAAGTGGGCTAGGATGTTTTGATGGTATTATAGGTGGGAGGCTGGAGGGTGGGTTCGGAGCTTGTGGAGCTATGAATGTCATGGACCAAGTGGTGTAGGGAGGGGAGGAGGATGGGAGGTGAGGGAGGGGTTGGGGTGGGTGGCCTGGGGTTTTTCTATATTGATGTTTGGTGTTGGAAATGGAAGGGAGGTTTCTGTTATGATTGGGAAGGATTGGAGGGGGGGAGTGTTAGTAGGGGGGAGATGGTGTCTAGGGGGTTGGGGGGAGGGTTTGGAAGATCTGCTCACCCAGAGGGGTTGGAAGGAATTGGGTATGGAGTGATTGAGAGAATGGTTCGATGGTTCTATGATGACTATGTAGTGGATGGGGAGTCTTTTTGACTTCATTACGTGGAATGTTAAGGGGGTTAGGCAAAAAATAAAGAGATATAAAATATTAAAGCATCTACAATTACAAAGAGGGCAGATAATATGTTTACAAGAAACACACTTACTTATGAAGGAATTAAATATGCTTAGGTGTCTGTTTGTTGGGCAGGTATATGGAGCTGGAAGCAGCACAACTGGAAGGGGGGTGTCGCTTTTAATTCACAGGAGTCTGCCTTTTATATGTGAAAATAAAATAGTGGACCCGGAAGGCCGGTACATTTTTGTGGTTGGGCTTTTGAATCAAACAAGATTAGTAATTGGTAGTATTTATGGACCCAATGCGGATACTCCTGGGTTTTTCACAGATTTATTAAATGTTTTGAATCCGTTCCACCACCTTCCAATAGTGTTGGGGGGTGATTGGAATCTTCCATTCACTCCGGATTTAGATAAGGATAGTAAACGAAATCAGGGTCTTTCTCCTGCACAGAGGGCTATTAGGGACCTGTCCGATAGTTTGGGTTTAAGTGATCCATGGAGGGTCTTATACCCCTCATGTAAGGAATATACATTTGTGTCGGAGGTTCATAAGTCCAGATCTCGGATCGATTATTTTTTGGTGAGCCGTGAATTGCTTTCCGGCCTGGAGCATAGTAGTATTCTCCCAGGGATTTTTTCAGACCATGCCATGCTTCGCTGCTCCCTCACATTGGTCCCTAATACTCCCAGGCAGGCTATTTGGAAGTTAAACAATCAGTTGCTTCACTCTGTGGATATAAGGGATTACATTGGTCGTCAATTAAACAGTATGAGGAGGAAAATTCCTGTTCGGTTACCAGGGGAGATATATTATGGTCCGCTCTTAAGTGTGTGTTAAGGGGAGAGTTTATACAACTGGCAGTGGCAAGGAAGAAGAGGAGGGAAGAAAGGGCTAGGCATTTGTTGGTACAAATTAGAAACATAGAGAAGGTTCTCTCAGGGGACACCTCTGATGAAACTAGGGAGTCATTGATTAAACTGCATCATGAATATGAAGGCATAATAGGCCAGAAGGCAGAATATGCACTCAACAAGACTAAGGCGTTGTATTTGGGACAAGGTGAGAAGTCGGGGAGGTTATTGGCAATGCGATTGAGGGCTTTGGAGGCATCCAGGATAGTTCAGAGTATTACGTCTCGGGTAGACGGATCTGTTAAAACATCACCAACTGAAATTGTAGGGGAATTTGAGAGTTATTACAAGACCCTATATAGTCCCATGGTCCCTAGACCTAGCAAGAAGGAGGTGGAGGACTACTTATCTGCCTGTAACTTGCCCCAAGTAACCGAGGTTCAGAAGAGGGAGCTTTCACTTCCCATCTCTGAAATGGAAATTTTGGATGCAATTAAGACGTTGGCAAACGATAAGGCACCGGGTCCAGACGGATTTTCCTCAAATTTTTATAAATGCTTTGCCAATCTATTATGTCCTGGCTTACACCATTATTTCTGAATATTTTTACTTGATACCGTAGATGGCCACCTATTTAAAGCCCTGATTGTACTTATCCCGAAGAGGGAAGGAGTTAGATAAAGTTAGAGTTACCGCCAATCTCCTGATTAATTGTGACATTAAGATCTTGGCGAAGATTTTAGCAAACCGGTTATCCAAGGTCATGCCCAATTTAATCCATCACGATCAAGTTGGATTTATGAAGGGTAGACTGGCCTCGGATCACCTGCGTAAGTTGTCTCATATCTTCTCTGTATCCAAAGACTGTAAAATTCCATGTGGATTGATGTCAGTGGATGCAGAGAAGGCGTTTGACAGAGTGGATTGGGGGTTCCTGTTTACTGCCATGGAGAAATTTGGTTTCCCGTCTCAATTTATTAAATATGTGTTCGCTTTATATAGGGATCCCAGAGCCACAGTATATTGTAACGGGGTTTTCTCAGCCTGTTTTTCCCTCTATTCTGGGACTAGACAAGGTTGTCCCCTATCGCCCCTTTTATTTAATTTGTATCTTGAGCCACTTCTTACTAAAATTAGATTAGATCCCAGGGTTACGGGTATCAGAATTGGGTCACAGGACCTAAAACTTTCAGCATATGCTGATGATATTTTGTTACATGTGACCCAACCTTGTTATTCGTTTCCGGCCGTGATGGATATCATTGAGGAGTATGGAAAACTATCTAATTATAAGATTAATGTGGGGAAAACTCAAATTTTCCTGCTTAGCTTGCAAATGCACAAATCAGACGTGTCGGAAATGGGTATGCAATGGTCCCCGCACACTTTGAAATATCTGGGTATTCACTTGGCTAGATCCGACTAAAATTAGTGAAGCTCAACTTGGAGGCCACTAGGAATACCATTAAGCAAGATTTAATTAGGTGGGCTAGGCTGCGCTCTCTCGGGGTAGGATTAGCATAGTTAAAATGAACATCCTCCCAGGATTTTTATCCACTTAACATGCTCAATGTACTGTTGCCTTTAATATGGTTTAAAGAATTGCATTTGTCTATTTCAGACTTTATTTGAATGGAAAACGCCTGTAGGGCTTATTGTAAGCTGGCTGCCCCTAGGAGAGAGAGCGGGCTGAGACTTCCACATTTTGGCTTATATTATTGGGCTAGTAATTTAAGTGACTTTAAGATGGTTAACACCCATAACTAAGTTTGAATCCTTACCCTATGTTCCTTCATGGGTTAGGGATGGAAATAGAGGTAATTAGGAGAGTGAAATAGATCCGTGGCACTGCTTTACTCTGCTCCCAAGACATTGCCTTCTAAGTTGCTTGTCACCCCAATAGTAAAATTTCTGCGTATTCACTGGCAATTATGTGCAAAATGGGCTTTGTCCCGACAGAGATAAGCATCAACCGATTTGTAATAACCCTAACTTGAAGATTGGAGGAAAATCATAAATGTAGACTGGCTCCCACAACTCAGGGGATTACGGATAGAAGATTTCATCAAGGAGGACCGGGTCCTGCCAATAGAAGAGATTTTAGATAGGCATAATATAGACCGTAAGCAAGTGTTTAAATTATTTCAGATAACCCACTTGTTGGCACAGGTGAGAACTAAACTTAGAGTTGAGGATATAAATGGCAGCTGGTTCGTGTTGTTAGATCAGGTGGTATGGGAACCACATGCGGTCTCCAAAATATATCAGTTATTACTTGACCAAACTCTTGTTGATATGGAGCATATACCTAGATATTGGACTGATTGCATGGGGGATCAAGAGAGAGAGAGTGGGCTCGTATCTGGAGTCATATGTACAGGTATGTTAAGCAAGATAGGTTGAGAGTGATGCAATTTCACTTCCTGAATAATATGTTTTGACCCTCCAGGTTATATAAAGTAGATCGTAGGCCTGACCAAAGCTGTTTCCGGTGTCATAAGGTGGTTGGTGATTTATATCATATTTTTTGGGACTGCCCATTGATAAAGCAGTTGTGGATGCTAATCAAACAGAGAGTGGATCCATTGTTGGGTATTGACCAGTTTTTTAACCCGGAGATCTGCTTGATAGGAGACTATTCTGAAATTAAAGTTAAAGACCGTAGATATTATATGGCCTTAATTTCATGTTCACTTAAAAAGATAGTTTTGAGACATTGGATGACAGACACCTCGATCACTTATCTGGAGTGGTTACAAGAAATGTTGTTTAATTTGAATATGGAGAAATTTGAGGCGGGAAGGGCAAACCGGCTTCATCTACATGAGAAGATATGGAGCCGTGTTTACACATTATACCTTCCCCAGATAGCTGCTAATCGATAAGATAGTTTAGGTAAAGACTGTGGGTGAGCAGATCTTCCTTCAGGGATTGGGAGGGGGACTGGGAGGAGGAGTTTGGGTGTTTTTTTTTTTTTTTTTTTGGGAGGGGGGTTAGGATGATAGGAGGGAAAGGGGGAGGGTGGGAAATAGTATACCTGTTTCAATTATTAATTCAAGTGTTATGAATGTGTAAAATGTTTCTTGTCATGTACTTAACTTTGGATGGTTGGTATTTCATAATAAAAAATTCGAATTTCAAAAAAAAAAAAGATTGGTTTACCCAATCATATCATACTGCTCAAATACTGTTGTAAATAGGGACAGTCCAGCAAACATTTCATTCATATATAAATGTTATCAGTAAGAAGTAGGTAATTATCATTTGCAAATAATCTCCTCTGAGCTTTTCGAACATTGGGAGGGGGGGCGGTTGCTGCTTGTTCACATGTCAAGGTTGCATTTGTATGATTATAATCTCCAAGCCCAGTGGTATCTTTAAAGATGTAAAGAACCTGAATCCTAGAGTGTTTATGACAATGCCTTACTATCTTTTTTATGTTGCAACTCCAACTATTATATCGTAATTGAACTTTGCAATTCATATGATTCAGGATAACTGCTATTTTTGCAAGACAGGTCAGGCAACACTTCTCGTATTTATTTTTTTTATTAGAAGAGTTGCACTAGGAAGGGCATACTGAACTGCAAGAGCTCCTTTCCAGATGTGTCCAGGGGGAAGGAATACAGTAAGCATAAAACACTGAATAATTTGATTCATGTTGTTCTTATTTTGTCATGGCTGACACACAAGGGGCTCTTACTTGGTATACCCCCTGTAAACTGACACCAATACAGTGACCTCATTGCTGTCAATGAAATTGACAACTCACCAACAGATTGCTGTGCTGGTGTGCCTGAGACAGGAGTACACTCTCTCCTGGTCCTGTGCCCCCTTCCCAAATCAACTCTGACTGGAGTTGATAATGTAAAGTATGGGGGTGTGGGGTACAGTGCCCCCTGCATAGAGATTTGGAGGGCAAATCCCCCCATTAGAAAAACAGGGACAGGAGACACTTGGGAATTATGTCAACTACAACTTGCAGTTGACATAATTCCCGACACTGTGATGCCAGTCGACAAAAGAGTTGTCGAATCAGCATTGTAGAGCCCTCTTACTTCATGTAAAGAGAGCAAATGTGTTATTTATTTATTTTTTTGGTAAAGAATATGTGTTTGATAGCATGCCGGGCTTTTTTCCATAGTAGCACAGCACACAAGCATTACAGAGGAAAAAGCAATATCATTAGGCAAGCAAAAAGCTGAGAATTGTGTATCAAAGAAAGGAACCAACACAACATGGGTCAATGACAAGCAAGGGACAGGAGAGATTAAAATTAAAATGTATTCCAGGGACTAATGGGGTACAGCATTAAAGTTTCATGCCACCTGCTTCAAATATTTAGTTCGCAAGGACTACTTGAAGTAACCACTGCACTGGATGTCATAAGGGTTGCAAAGAAGAAAAAGAAGAAGAAAAAAGATGTGTGTGTTAACTTTGATCTGTGGCTAACAATGTATAACAGACCAGCTATTGTGTTATAGGCAACATAAAATAATTTAGGCAGAAGTATTGTATTTAATGATAGCTATCCTGACTGTACTAGCTGTCACACATATGCCCCAAACTAGAATAAATTGAATAAATGACAGATTTTGATTGAAAATGTATTTCTGTCGCCGGCCCGGTGGCACTGAGGGTTGAGGCGCTGGACGCCACACGTCATGCCACGCGGCCACCTGGGTTTGGAAGTGAGCTCAGGTTGTTGGGGGTCAGCAGGGGTGTGAGAGGACTGAGCATCCATAGGACAGCTCTCCTCTCCTCTTCTTTCCTCTCCTCTCCTCTCCCAGGTTGGTATGGGGCACAGAGACCAGTGCAGCCTGACACCTAGCAGAGGCTAGGTGTTAGCACACCTGGTCCTGATAGATTGGGGTTGGTAGGTGAAGCAGCTGGTGGGCATGCTGCATGCAGATGCGTGCATAGCATGCTCCCTGCTGGCATTGCATGCTCTGCCTCCAAAAGGCAGAACAAGGAAAAAGGGGCTCCCCAGTAGTAGCAGTTTGATGGCTGTCTGAGTGTATCCATGCCAGCTCCAGGAGGGGATGACCAGTGAGGATCTGGACTTGGTGGGGGAGTTGGTCACCCCCTGCCACCCTGCCACAGGTGGTAAGCCATGGAGTAATGGGTGATCTCCCTCAGTGGGAGACCTGTGCGGGTCAGATGGCAGCCGAATGATAAGGATGTGAGGACACCAGGGCCAACTGGGGCCCCAGAAAAGGAAAAAGTCTAGAAAAAAATGTATTTCTGTAGTCCATGATGGAAGCCTCTCAAAAAGAAAACAAAGCCCAGCTCCTGTCCGCTTTATACAGAGAGTGCCACTTAGGGAAGGGGATCTGTGTAGCATGTTGTACATTTCGTCTGTAGATGGGCACTGCTACACCTGGCTCCTGTGAAGGTGAAATTGGATGCATTGCAGTATATGTGCATGTTCAAGGGGTTAATCAGATTTATTATGTGTATTTTAAGAGTGATGGATGTATGAACAAGTGGAGGCAGCAGATGAAATGTATGTGATGCACTGCTGCTTTAACTCTATGCTGCTAACTCAGGCTCTCATCCCTTTAGGAATTTATTGTTTGAGCAGTAAAGTTTGAAATATTAATAAGTGCAAAAAGTTATTTACTGATCGAACAGTAAAGTTTGAACAGTAAATAACAAACCAAATGGCAATTACTTAGCTAGTGATGGGGGACATGATTTTCAGTGGAAAACCACACATTTGCCATGTAGATATACACATTTTAAGACAAACATGGCATTAAGCATACCAATGAGACCTACAAACAGGGGTTGTGCTGCCCTTAGCATGCAGTAGTTGTGTACAACAACATTTTGTAAATTGTTAGAAAAACAAAGATGGCTGACAGCACAAAAAGTATTTTCTCAAAGCATGACCAGTAAATTTACAGTTCGAATAGTAAATTTACTATTTGAACTGTTTTCATTTACCTGCCTGTCTTGAGTCTATTACAAAAATCATTATAATGGGTCTGGCAGTGGCAGGCCTCTGCCTGAGATGCCCTGTGACTGGCGTGCCCTGTTCACCTTCTTCTTCTTCTTTACCTGTGATCAGAGGTCCCGCCACTTGTACTTGATCATGGCAAGTGTGCAGGCCTCCAGTCCTGCAGTGTTGATCACCACCTACAGGTCAAACCATATCCAGGCCTTTGTCTCCACAGGGGTTGACAGGGCCATCTCCTATACAGCATGTCATATTGCTACTGTATGTTTGTGACCAATATTGCCACCTGTGCACCAATGAAATTAGAAGACCATTGCCATCTACTGCTGCTGTAGGCCAGTGCATCACTCCCTGTGGTGGGTGTGGGCTGCGGTGGTGCAGGGGCAGCCCGCTGCTCCAGATCGCAGTTCATTGGTGTGCCTGCCACAGACATTCCAGTTCCACACTGTGCGTAGTGTGGGTGCATTGAGGTTCCATCTTGCCATATATGGTGGGGTACACATGGGCATTGCTGTATGCCTCTTTTAGCACCACCCATGTCTTTCAGGGGTGTTGCATGCTTCTTCATGTATGATGCATCTGCACAATGCTCTGTGCGGTGGACAGCTGCGCACCCTCACTTACAACACACACCCACGTATTGCGCTACCCTTCATGAATACGCCCCATTGTGCTGTACAATTAATGTAGCAGTTTCACTAGGGAAAAATTTCATAACTTGGTGTACATACTATGTTCAGCATTGTTTCTCCTTCTCTCAGACACCCTGTTATCAATGCAATATGCCAACTCCAGTGCTTAAGAAATGCCTTGTGTGTATGTCATTTTATTTAGTGGATTTATTTCATGCCTCAGTAGCAAAGCATGGTGAATTAGAGAGAGTTGCTGTCAGCTGAGACTGCTCACTATCAGTTTTTTCATGTGTTAATGCCTTTGTAAACTGTACTCAGTAATGCCTCCCTGTATACCTCATAGCATTTTTCATGTTTTTTTCGCTCATGCCCCCTTATCTCCGCAGTTCACTTCAGGGACTACCATGGTGGAGAGGCACGAATTCCAGACCTGGTCCTTGGCCCCCATCCTGCCTCAGTTTTCCCCCTGGGTGGGAAAGCAGGGAGAGGGGACTGCCCCCCACACACTTGTACCATGTGTCAGGCCTCCGAATGACCCCAGTCCACACCACACCCCTATCAGCCCTGTAACCAGGCAAACTGCAGGGCCATTTTCCATTTTTCTCCCTGTACCCCTGAGGGTGTTGGAGGCTAAAGGGTCCATGGAGACATATGCACCCTGAGACATGATGCCACTTTAGACCCCAGCCAATGTCCTCCCCTCTCACATGGTGCCCCCCACTGCATCTCCACCCGTGTACACCCAGGTGGTGGCTTTGCAGTGGAAGCGGCATTCCTCCCTCCCTCCCCAGAGGAGTAGAGTGCCCCTAGGGTGCTATATCCTCCTCCCCCCAGCTGACCCACCAGCTTCCTGGGCTCACTTCCAAACCCAGGTTGCCAGCGTCGCAAGCGGTAGCACTACCACTGTGCTGGTGGGCTGGCCTTACCTCACAGCATTTTTGTCACTGAAATGTTGGCTACAGACACTCAAAATGTAGGAAAATGAGGGGCACTGGTCTTAATAATGTAGGACAAATTGTCAAACAGAAGCCCATTCAGAAAACTGGAAGCTAGTTAGAACTTTACCTTTAATCACACCTCAGGACAATAGCTGAAAGTCCTAACAGTGGAGTGATAATGATCACTCACATTGATGCGTTGTCATTTTCCCCTTCCCTTGAACTGCCAGATAGCTGCAGCTCTTAATGAGCTGTCAACCACACCAGGTCATCTGGAATATTGAGAAAGAGTAGCATAAGGACTAGACCATGCTAAAATAGGGATATTTTTAACTTATTAACAGCCATGGAAAACTTACACCATTCAAGATGGACAAGCAGAGAGTTAGCTGCACTAGCCCTGGTCAATTTGCACTAGGTCTTGGGCTACTAAAATAATGTAAAATCAACCCCTACCTCTCCTGATAGCAGTGAACACACTACCAAATAACAACAATAGTCCCTAACTAAAGCTTTCACAATTATCAGTAGGGGTTTTAAAAAATTCTTACAAACCCTTTGACTAATTTGGCACTACTACTGTTGTATGTACACCAAGTTATGAAACATTTCCCTAGTTCATTCATCCTCCGTACAGTGACATCAGTGGGAGACAACAGCCCAGCAGCTGAACAGCAAAGGCAAGTGCGGCAGGGCTAACAAACAATTCAAAATATGGAAAAAAAAGAGTAAACCTTTGACAAAACTAACACATGCACACAACATTTGAGTTACATTACTACATAAAATGACTGCAAGAATTGACTTTTTGGATCACCAGGGAAGGTCCTCTTTAAATGTTTTCTCATTTGTACAGCACAATGATATTTTTGTATATTTTTTCTCTTTCTTGACTCTTATTATTTTAAATTGACATTCATTTTTTAAATGTAATAAGGCACTTCATGTGGTGGTTGTCATGTGTTAATACACTTCCAGGTGCTGAAGGCACTTGGCACAAGTGCCTCATGTCTCACTATGCACATAAACATGCACTAATCCATGACAGCCACCACCCCATCATCTCTGATTGCTTATACATAAAATGGGCAGGATTATTCAAGAAATATGATTGGTCCATAGCCACAATAAATCTTTGCTATGAACTTACAACAAAAGGACCATTCAGCCACTTGTGCCTGTTAAAAGCCATCCACCTACTTCTCGGAGCCTTCATATTTCAACCACTGCCATTTTTGTTCACTTTACCAAGTGCCAGCTCAACCCTCAGGTTAAGAAACCCATCCTCCATAACCTGCCTAGTGTCAGTATATTTATGGAATAAATTGTTATCTCCCCAACCAGCAAATAAAGCTGTTGATTTATTTTTTTCAAGTGTTTTACCAGGAAAAACATTCTGTGCTGGTAACAGCTCATTTCCAAATGTGTCCTTTGGGGAGGGGGAAGTGAGGAACAGAGGTATACTGAGAACAATACAGTAAATTCAAATACAACATACAGATAGGTAAGAAAGCAATTAAATAACAATTCTGCAAATACACCAATTCTATATTAGTAACATACACTAGAATACAATAAAGTGCTGGAGGATAACAACAATTGCAATGTGCGGAAGGTAATACTGAGTGTAGGGAGGGAGCAATGGTTGCATGAATTGGAGGGAGGACAAGGGGACTGCACTAATATATAACACCTGCAGGGTGAAGGGGGAGCAGTGGTAGGAGGGTGGTGGGCAGCAGCCCAGGGTCCTGTATCAGGGGCTACTACAGGAGTGAGTAGTGAAGACATGGAGAAGAAAGGTGAGTGAAAGGTGGGAATGGGTGGAGTGGATGGTGGGGGGAGGGAACCCCAAAGTTTGGGGAATCAGAAGGAGAAGGCAGCTTGATCAGCCATGGATTTCCTTGAATAAAGTGCAAGAGAGTAAGGGCCAGAATTGTTAAGAGGTCAGGAAGTAGTGGCATGAGAGATGAGGAGGGAAGCAAGGTAGGAGGGGAAGGAGCTAAGCCAGTATTTAGAGGTAAAGAAAGCATGATGGGTGAGGTGTCTGGACTCAAGGGAGGAGAAGGAAAGGGAAGAGTACAAGAAGCAGTGGTGGGTGCATAGCAGACATACCAGGGCAAAGCTGCAAAAGGATTGCAAGAGGGGATCCAGACTGGCCAGGGTGGACTTGGGAGCAGCACTGTCTACTATGTCAATGTAGTCAAAGATGGTGAGTATCATCTTCAGGATGATTTTGCTATGGGCGGGAAGTGGGATACTTCCTTTATTCCTCTAAAGTGCACTAGGTTTGGTGTGAAGCTTCTGGTGGATGGCATCCACGTGTACAGAGAAATTAAGGTGCCTGTCCAACCATCTCCTGAGATACTTTAATGAGGAGACCTCCTCAATCCCTGCACCATTAAGGATATGGAAGAAGGGGAGGGAGTTAGCCTAGTGTGCCTCTGCCAAGTGCCAAAGGTCATGGAAGCCATTTTCTTGGAATTGAGGGATAGCTGATTTGCCTGGAACCAGTGCTGAATGTTAGTAAAACCCAGTTGGAGCCTGGCAGTAAGGTCAGGGGAAGAGGAGCTTGAGGCAAACAGTGCCATTTAATCAGCATACATATGTATGGATGTACAGTACAAGTCACATTAAACTGTTCCCTCAACTCACTGGTGTAGCATTATTCAATGAGTTTCCTAATCTGTGCAGGGTTTAATTCAATGAATTATTAAAAGTTTAGTATTGGTTTGCATCTAGCTGTTATGTGCTATAAGCTTTATTTTCAACTGAGTGCTTATGAGTTTCATTTCAGAAGACAGACTAAACAACTCTTAAGGAATGCTGTGATATTTATAAACAATGCTCATAAGGAATGCTGTGATATTTATAAACAATGCTCTAAAGGAATGCTGTGATATTTATAAACAATGCCATGAAAATGCAGCTACTGCCATTTCACTAAACAGTTACATGTGAGCTGAATTGGCAGTGAAGATGGTTGGAAAAGAGCTGAAAGCTTCAGCAGTTTGAGTTGCCAATCCAGTAGCATCAAAAAAAACAATTCTACACCAGTGAGTTGATGGAACAGTTTAATGTGACTTGTACTGTACAGGAGCAGGCAAAGGGGAGGTCAAACAGGAAGATGGAGTATAGAGCCAAAGAGGGACCCTTGGGACATGCCTGAACTGATAGGAGTGGCAGGAGATAGATTTTCCAATCCAGACAGCTTGAGACCTGCCATTCAGGTATGAGAAGAACCACCCAACTGAGGAGTCAGACAGCCCTGCTGTCTTAAGCTTGTACAGGAGAAGGCAGTGGGCAACAGTGTTGAAGACTTTGGCCAAGTTGACAAAGATGGTGAGGGTGACTAGGCCCTGGTCCTTGACAGATAAAAAGGAGTCAGCAAGCCAGAGAAGGGAAGTGGAGGTGTAGTGGGACTTCCAGAAGCCATACTGGAAAGGAGTGAAGCAAGAGGAAAATTCAAGGAAGGGGACAGCTGGGACAGCACAAGGTGTTCCTGGAGCTTGGTCACTGTGAGGAGGATGGAGCTACCTAGCTAGGGGCAGTAGTTGCTAGCAGAGGTTAAATTGCCACCTTTGAGAAAAGGGGTAACTGTAGCTTGTTTTTATGAATCAGGGACAGAGGTTAATGAGAAGGAGAGGTTGAGAAGGGAGGTAATAGGTAGTGGAATAGCAGGGGTGGAGAGGTGCAGGAGTTTGGGATCAAGACCATGATGGCTCACACCCTTGTGGGGGTTTAGAGTTAGAAGGGCTTTAAGGGATACAGTGGGAGTGGTAGGAGAGAAGGAGAAGGTATGGAGTGGGGTAGTGGGAGGGGAGGAGGGGGAGGAGAGAGGAAAGGAGAGAATGAGCACACGAGGTGAAGAAGGTCTTGAAATCTGAGGCAACTGAAGAGGCATCAGAGATAGGCAAGTCATAGAAACATAGAAACATAGACTTTGATGGCAGATAAGGACCACTTGGCCCACCCAGTCTGCCCATTTCCCTACCTATTGGATAAGCTGCAGATTCTAGTTAACCAACAGCCTACTTCCTGCAACCCCCCCCCACTATAATTGCCTTATTGTCACCTACCTTGAGGACAGGGAAAGGGGACTGGATTGGCAGGGAGAAGAGGGCATGGATGACCTTCTAGAACTTGGAGGGCTGATTAAGGTTGTTCTGGAGTGTAGATGCAAAGTATTCAGATTTAGAAAATCTGGTAGCTCTGGTACAGGCATTATGAAGGGCCTAGTACTTGATTAGGTTGGCAGGAGAGCCAGAGGACTTGTGAGTCTGCCAGTCAAGGTCTTGCATGCAGAGACAGGCCAACAACTCTGTGGTGATCTGTAGGAGGTGGGAACTTCAGGCCCTATTTTTTGGGTATCTAGATCCCAGGCAGACATGAATCTGTAGTTGAAATATTGGAGGGTAGAATTTATGTTGCTGGCTGTAGATATGGACTTGGTCAGTTGGTAGCCACCAAGTCAGCATGAAGGGAAGATATAGTCCAATGACTTAAAGGACCAGAGCTGGATGAATTTAGAGGGGCTTTGGGATGATGAATCTTGCACACACGGTAGACTAGATGGTGGTTACTGAGGGTGTTGGGGAGGGTACCAGCATCCACAATATGATGGGAACAGAAGGTGAGATCTTAGTCCATCAGGGAGTGACTGAAGGAACTGTGAGTGTGCTAGGTGGAGTCAGTGATAAGCTGGGAAGACTGAGGGACTTTATGTTTTGACACAGTTTATTTAGAGAGCGGAAGAGCCAATTAATGATTAAAGTTGCTGAGAAGCTTACCAAAGGAGGCATTGTAGCAGATAGTGGTTAATGGCTTGGAGACTGAAGGTGGGGAAAAGACAGAGCAGCAGTAAGCACCAGCTATGAACATAGGAACAGAGAAGAGGTGGGAGAGCATGAGTAGAAGCAAATTATAGGCAGAAGGGGAAGAGATGGACAGCACAGTCTCAAACTGGATTTATTTATTTATTTATTTTAAATTTGGTAACCGAGAAAGGCACACTGAGCAAAGACTCATTTCCAGGTGTGACCATGGGGCTGGGGGACTAGGAGTACAGACAAAAGGCAGTATAGACATCCATAGTGCAACAATACAATGTACAATGTACTCAGTACATGGGCAGTCCACATTAGGAGAGTTAGATAAGAGGCCCCACATGCAACTGGGGGTGATGCGAGGAAGGGGATGGAGCAACTCACATTTTAAAAGAGAGCCGATACTAGTGGCTCTCTGCAGAGTGGCTTTTCACATGAGTGGCTCTCACAGAAGATGGTGAGAGTTCACAGGCATGAGGTATTGGGGGAGGTTATTTAAAAAAATGTTTTATGTTAAGAAATAGAGTGCTAGTGTAACTAGATTTATAGTGTACTGGCCAGTTAAAGGATGGAACTAATTTTGAGGTTCACCAGTATTAAAAGTTTTAATTTTTAATCTTTAGGGTATAAATGAGGAAAGGGGATACATCTTAGGTACAAATAACTGGATATGGGTAGCTTGTTTAATAGTCATATTTATACCCTATTTCAAAAGTTTGTTAGTTACTAAAACTGAATTTTGGAATAAGTTAAACGAAGGAGGAAGCCACAGTTTGTTTTTTTGTATTATGTTTTTACCTCTCCTCCTCACCCCTGGTAGACCACTCCTTCAGGTTCCTCATGGTCTTCTCTGCCTGCTCACTAATCCTCACGCTGGCCACTAGGCTCACATTGTGGTCCCCTGGGTAACCCGGCATATCCATTCGCCAGGTGGGTCCCCCTCCTCCGAGAGGGAAGGCACCAGTGAGGCAGCCAGCACACTATTTTCCATTTGGCCCGGGTGCCTCTGAGGGAGGGCCAGCTATTGAGGCCTGACAGCAGTGGGGGAATGGAGGAACCATCATCCGGTCAATGAGGGCAGTTTCCTGGGTTTTCTCCCAGGGAGTGGCGTGCCACATGACATCAAGGCATATGCAGATGTCTGCCACTCCCCCAGTTCTTTCAGCTCAAGCTACCATGCTGTGCTCCTGGCCTTCTGCCAGGAGTCAGCAGGTTCTGAGATGCAGCCCTACCCTACCCTCTGAGAAGGTCAGCTGTCCTGGAATGCTCCTTTCCTTCTCCCCTGGTTGACCCTGAAGTGACCCGAGTCTATTACCGAACCCGGGTCACCAGCGTCACAAGCAGAAATCCAACTACTGCACCGATGGGCCAAGTTTTACTGTGTTAAAGGGTTACTTTTATGACCAAAGAAGGGATGTCCATAAAGTTGGAAAAAGAAACAAGTTGTTTATGTCAAATTCCTGTTTTGGGTAGCTGTTGCAAAACTAGAAAAAAACAAGAAAAACAGATACATTGGGAAAATCTGGGTACTGTGCAGTGTGCAGAGCAAGTAGGTGGGGTTTCAAAAACACAGCATAACATTCCTATTAGATACAGATAGGGGAAAGAAGGATAGAGGGTATAAGGATAAAATGAGAAAAAGTAATGTGTCTAATTTAGTTAAAATAGAAATTGAAAAAGCATGTGTTCCCAATGTTATAAATACAAATGTAAGCACTTTGGTTACCAAAACTGATGAGTTAAGTGAATTGTTGAAATTAAATGATGTACAAACAGCTGTTATCACTGAGATGTGGTGTGCCCTCTATGTACTTGACAATGTAATTGCAGTAAACGGATATCAGGTGGAAAGAAAGGATAGGGTGGAGAAGAAAGGTGGGGGATAGCATGATATGTTCAAGACAGATTACACTATCAAAGGATAGTAGAATTAGAGCAAGTGGGTTTTGAAACCTTATTGATGGAAATTAAGATACCAAGGTTGCTCAGAAATTGTAAGTCATTTTTTTGTGGGAGGTTATTATCACCCCCCCCCTCCAAATAATAACTGGAGTATGATTAAACATTTAAATTGTGTATTGATAGAATTTGGGAAAAGCACCCAGGTTGTGGTATAGTACTTATGGGAGGTGTAAATCATTTCCCCATGTCAAAAATAATACAAGGAAGAAATTTAACAAGTTGGTTAGGGAAGGAACCAGGGGAAAAAAACATCCTAGATGTAGTAGAGACAAATTTTGGTATAAACAGCCAAGTGTTTTACCTCCAACAGGGTTATCTGATCATAATGTTGTACTAATGACTTCAAGTCATGAGGGGTGTAAAAAGCAAAGAGAAAAGAGACAGGTAATTCTCAGTAGAAAATGGCCCAGGGAAAAGAAAGAAAGAATGTTAGATGCAATTGCTGGGGAATTAGGTACCGAATGATTTAATTTGGATTCGGCTGATTCTAGTTGGGTAAAGTTCATAAATGTTTTGCAAGAAATAATTGGCAGGATTTCTCTGGTAAGGGAACTAGTGTTAAAAGGGGGAGATAAGCCATGTTTGAATGAGGAATTTAAAATATTGATAAGTAAATGACAAAGAACGTTAAAGATGGAGGATAGAGTTCAGTAAATTCAGTTGAGAAATGAAGTAAATAGAATGGGTAAGAAATGAAGACAATGTATTATGTATTATGTACAAAGAGTAAATGGGTTACAAAAGTCAGATCCTCAGAAATGGTGGATTAAGACAAAATAATTTTTGTAAAGTAGTAGACCTGAGGACTAGGTGAGTAGATGGGCTGAGAAATGTAGGTTTGAAGGTGATGGTGAAAATGTTAAATTTATACAGGATTTGAATAAAACATTGTGTGAGGTGAGTAAAAGTCTTGAACCATTAGAGAAAATTGAACAAGAACCATGGGAGGTATCAGAGAAATATCTAGTCACTGTGGACGAAATAGCAAAAGCTCTACAGAGGTTGAAGATAAACAAGGCAGTTGGGCCTGATGCAATACCAAATTGGATTTGGAGGGAGGGAGCTGATTTCATTGCCCCGTGGGTATGTAATATATTTAACAAATCCATCTTGTCAGGAAAGTTACCGAAACAATGGAAAAAGGCATGTGTCCTACCATTATCTAAAGCAGCTGTACCACAGGATATTAGAAAATATGTTAGACCCATTTCACTAAATTGCATGGTGTCTAAGATGTGTGAAAAATGTATTACAAGGTGGGTGATATAATTCATCTTGAATAAAATTGATAAAATTCTATTTGGATCTGAGAAGGGTAGTTCAACAACTTTGGAAATTTTAACTTTTTTGGAACTATGTATGAAATCATAGGATAGATGGGAGATGGTGAGGTCAGAATTAGTTGATTACAGAAAAGCCTTCAACCTGATAGATCATAAAACCCTACTGAATAAGTTGCAAATGTTAGGCATTCCAGGTGTATCATGAGATGGAGTTATGATTTTTTTAGAGGGGAGCTCCCAATGGATTAAAATGGAGGGAGTTAGCTCAGGGGTGGAGTATTTGTGTGGAGGAGTACCACAAAGAACAAAATTAAGACCGTTGTTGTTTCTGATAGAGATAAATGATTTTCAAACTGAGGGACCGTGTATCAAGAATGTGGATGATACCACTGCAATCGATAGTTTTGGGGAAATAAATCAGAGTACTATGCAAAATTATCTGAAAAAAACTGAGGAGTGGCCTAAAGTAAATTTGATGCAGATAAATCCAGATAAACTCAAGAAATTAGATTTGGAAAAACAAATAAATTGGTGCAGCTCCCCTTACTGTTTGGAGGGGTTGAAATAAAAAGGGTGGGAAGTGTAAAACTCTTGGGAATAACTATTCAGTATGATTTGGGATGAAAAGAACAAGTATGGGGATGTTAAAAGAAGGAAATTCAAGTGTATACTTCCTGACTATGTTAAAAGGGCGGGTATTAGTTAAGGGGACTTTTATTGGACTGTAATTAGGCCAATACTGGAATGCATTTCCTCAGTGTGGAATGTTGGACTTACAAAATTGGAAAGCAAAGAGCTAGAAAGAATCCAAAAAAAGATAAAAGATCATTACAAATAATTTTGGGATCTGGGGTCTCTTATGAGGATGCTTTAAAAAGGTGTAATCTAGTAAGGTTAGATGAAAGGAGAAAAGATAAGACAAATAAATTGTTTATTGAAATTTGTGACCCACAACACAAATTGCATTCTTTGTTACAATCAAAAGATGTGGCTGTGCACAGCTTAAGGAAGCAGGTTAGATGGAGAAAACAAATTTTCAGAACACAGAAGTATAGAGCATCCTTTTTTATGTGTTTTTAGATGAATAACCCTTTTCCAAGTCCCCTGTTTGTGTGAGATTGATGAAGTATGTTTGATGCAAAAAGGATATTTAATGGGATAATGTTTTTAAATATTGTATTGGCCTTCTTGTATGTAGTGATTTGTTAAAGTTATTTATTTTTTTGTAATTTTTTACAAAGTTTATTGTTTTTCTTTATTCTCAATATGTATGTAACTTCAACCATTACCCTTTTGTGGTATTTGGTTACAATGTGTGGTTGAATAAACTAAACTAAACTAAATTAAAAGAAAACAGCAGTATGAAATTATACCATGAAATTTATACCCTGAATGCAATGAACTGTGCTAAGATTCAGTACAAGGATACACTGACCAAATCATGCTAGAGAGCAGCCTAGGGGTCAGGAGTATTCTAACTCAGTTTAAGGAGACATAGACATGTGGGGGAACTGGAGAAACTGGAAGACAGAGGATGACAGGCTCAACAGGAAAAGTGACAAATATGGGGGGAGAAGGAACATGCCTTAGCAGATATATAAAGGTATGGAGAGGGGGGAGAAATGAAGGGAAGAGGGCAGTGGGTTCCAGAGGGAGGTGAGACAGTAGGAGAAGGCAGCTTGCCCAGCACAAGAGTGAGGATGGAGAATGGAGAAGGTGTGGGGGTCCCTGGAGCATACAGAATAGGAAGAGGAGAGGGCAGGGTAAAAGAGTGAAGAGAAGTAGGAGGGGAGGGAGCCAAACCAATATTTAGCAATAAAAGTGGAGCAATGAGACTGGCAATGGATGCTAGAGGAGAGGGAGGTAGCTAGTAACACTAGCACTCATTTTAGCACAATCCTACCAGATGATTGTGTAAGTTATGTGCCTTAGTAGAAAATAAATTACAAAGCTTCCCTCCCCCAGCAGAGGAAGCCTTCATAAATCCACCAGAACAATCCAATATTACCTATAAACTGTCTCCCACCCAACCAGCCAGCTGCCAAAAAACATGCTCTTTTTTCCTGTAATACACTGCATCCCTAAAGTCAATTTACTGCTATAGCATTGTCAAGCACTCAAATATTTCACCATTATTGATGATCAAAGGACACAAGGAATTCTGGTATAACTCCCTCACATCTTCCAATATTCAATAGCGGTGAGGCAGCCTGGTGGTACTGAGGGTTTGGGCACTGGATGCCACACATCGCGCTATGCTGGTGACCCATGTTTAGGGTGGCACGGATCACCATGGATTGGCTGGGAGGAGGAAGATTGAGCATTCCAAGGACAGCTCTCTCCTCAGAGGATGGTGGTTGCGAGGATCAGGAGGTGCTAAGCCCTGGCGGTGGGAAGTGGGGTTTTCAGCTCAGGGTCAACAGAAAGAGATGGCATTGGTGTCATCTGACATGTGACATAGGGAAGCACGCATTGCAGCGTCACTGATGCCATTGCATTCTAGTGCCGGGGAGGCTACTTATACCTAAGAAAAAATCCTTTGACAGCATGATGGCTACCCTGACGGCACCGCCATGGACACCCCCAAGTCAGCTCCCTCTTGGGCCCTTCCTTCAGGTCTTCACAGTAGTGGGGTAAGTACCCACTGTGAAGAGGCCTGGGAAGGGCTGCAGCAGGGAGGTGTCCATGACTGGGGCAGTGGCCAAGAAGGCTGGCTGGAAGGTGGAACCAAAGGCACAATCCCCCCAGCTGAGGACATAAAGAAATATATATATGCGTATATAAATATATATATATATCTATATATATATATATATATATACACACATATATATATATATATATATACAGTATATATATGCAATAGCGGTGAAAAAATGATTTGCCAGACAGCACTAAGCTAAATGAAATTGAACTGAATGTACGGCAAGACAGGAATAGGGAGGGTTATTTTGGCAGCTGGGAAGTGATCAGATGTTAGACACTTTATAGCTAATATTGGAGCATGCTGATGGTTTGTGGGGCTTTTTCTGCTGTGAGAAGAGAATTTGTGATTTCAGCTAAGGGATATAGCTGTGTTTGTTAAGAGGAGGTTCTTTAATACTGTAGGCAGTGACACCAAGAAGGTTAGGAAGGGTGGGGTAAATTATCTACTTTAGCTAAGCTGAAGGTAGTTGGGGGGGTGGGGCCTGTGCATAATATAAGATGTGAAAGTGAAACTTCTTTGGGATGGTAGGATATTAGTACGAGAAAAAAATTCCTTTAAAAATATTCCCTTTAAAACTTTCCATGCCACCCATTTTATAATACGGTATTGGTTATTGTGGGAGTTAATCACTTCTCATGTGGTTTAAGGCAGTTGTCTGTGTTTCTCGTCACACTATCCAAGACTTTACTAAACCCACAATGACCCATGCCCTGTTGTGCCTTCTTGTTGAATTGTGGACTTAATTTTTTTTTAACTTTATGTTTATTAAATTTACTGTATTCCAAACACAGTGCATATAACCTATAGTTAGGTATGAAGAAATAACGTACATTACACAAGAATGAATAAATCAGTGTTACAGTTAGGATTTTAAAATGCCCCTATCTATTGGTACAACACAGCGGAGATTGCTATAAATCTATCCAACAGATCCAACAGTACTTTAACCAAGTGTCATAATTGCCATGCGCAGGAATTATCAAAATTAGAAAAATAAAAATCATGCACCCTCTGATATGGGTATAACATTCCTCAGACTAGTATTATTAGCCCACTTCATGCATTATAATGCAATACTCTGCATTCCTAAAATAACTCCAACTGTTTTTAAAGAACAAAGTTGTCCCCGACACATCAATCTCCAGACTAGATGAATAACTTTATGCTAAGTAATGAACACTAGACACTACAGCAAGCAAAATTTAGGGTAGAAAAGACCATGAACCTTAGTAAATAATAAGTTCAGTTAGTTAGGCATGGCCAGTTGCCAAGCTAGCAGCAGCAACTTTACAGAGCTCCATCAGTTGACCCCTTGAACATCAATCCATTAATTAAATATTTATTTTTGTGAATTTGAAAATAGCCTACAGGAAAGCTGAATACTAAAGCAAGTAAAAGATCTGTCTTTGGGAGATATATCATCAGCCAAATTGAAGCTATAGATCAAGGACATAAGCCGGGAGAAGGAGGAGATGGAGCCTGACTCAGAAACCCAAAATCAAGCATGAGTAAAGAGCCGGATCAGGGAAAGGGAGATGATGCACATCTTCAACCCTCAAATGCTGCCCTATTTAAGGCAATGCAAAGGATCAATCACAAAATGGAGGACTTTGCAACACAGTTTAAGATCATGGATACAAATACTGGACTGCTAGAGGGGGAAACAAAGTCTGCATCCAAACTGGTGGAGATGGCACTACTGATGTCAGCTGGCTTAACTAAAGAAAATGCAATTGGCAGATGCCAACTTGAAAACCTGGAAAATGCCTCCTGAGCAGCTAATGTATGTATCCTGGGTCTCCCTGAGGGCATCAAGGGAGAGAATCCTAAACTATTCATTACCAATTTCTTTCAAGATGCTCTACGAATGGAGGACCCAGTTACGATTTTAAAAATGTACAGGATCAGCCCCAGAGGGGTTAAACGTTGCACAGCCACCAACGAGTTACCCCCATGAACTCTTCTTGTGGTGCTTGGTTCTTTTCTGCAGTGGGACACTATTCTTCATAATGCTAAGCAACATGGACCCCTAGAATGGGAGGGCAACAAAGTGCACATCTTTCCAGATTTGAGCTACGCAACCCAACAGCATCAGAAAAGTTTTGATAGTGTGCGTACTTGGCTGAGACAGTTGGGGTTGCACCATTTTCTCCTGATGCCTGCCAGCCTGAAGATCGTTTATGGAGAAAAAGTATTTCAATATTCAGATGCTGGAGAAGCTGCAAAGCTGATCGACTGCATTACGGAAGAGTTTTGGACCAGGGAACATGGTTCTGATGCGGACTCTGGGGACAGTGAGTAAGGCATAACTGGACAAGAGCAATACTGTCTACTATCTTTGCCTATATGTTCCCATGCCATGGTATTTGTTACAGTTTTATTTCAATAAATGTTGGGTTATGATGTTCTGAACTTTGGTTCTGGGAAATGTGGAGATCTGGATAAAATGGCATTCTGGCTGGTGATTTCCATTTTTTTCTGGGACATGGCATGTTATTTCTACATTTCGAGGGTGGACTTTGGCACCATTAAGTTCTTGGGCATGCACACAGTATGAATCGGATCTTTACCAAACTGCCTGATTGTGGACTTACTTGGTGAATCTTTCACACACAGTAGTTCACTGATTCTTTATACATTTGTTACTGTATACCCTTTATGTTGCAAAAAACATGTTTAGATATCAGTTCAGCATGAAGTATAAAGTCACAACAGTAGAGGAAATCAAAGTCAGGGTAAAATGCTCTCTGAACCTTCATGATTGTGAGGTGTGTAGTGTTCCACAGTGTCTGAATTACTTCTTGACATAGCATTAGCATTACCTCAACTTCATCTGTCTATCAAGGCATGGACATTTACTTGCATACCAATCCTTTGAGAGAGTGTGCCAAAGTTATTGTTTTTTAATATCAATGCTTTCTCAGGCAATTTTCAAACACCATGGATTGCCACTACACAATCCCAAAGATTATGAGGACTTTTCACCCTACTAACATATTTCTAAATTTTGTGGCTTTGTGCTTCGGCCCTAATTGATGCCTAAACATAGTTGTTAGCTATTATTTATATCATTTTTAAAGGATATTTAGAATCAGATGCTCACTGCTTTGTATTGACAATTATTTTGTGTCAATCAGTCCCTGTCATCAAGTGCACCCTCCTTCCTCATCCTGTCTCCATATAAAGTATTCTGTGGTATCCACCTACACAGTGTTGCATGCCAAGTAGCTTCCTGTGTTCAGTGCTAACACCCCCCTCCTTCATCCTCTCCTGAATCATGCAGTTCCTGCTGTCCAGTGGCTCTCCCACCCTCACAGTAAACCAAGCCAAGATTCCCAGGTGCCCAGTGTTAGCCCCTTCCTCTCTGTTCTCCATCCTATGCAGTCCTGGCCCCAGCCAGCAGCTGGCACTCACCTCTTTGGCTGCTAACTACTGAATCATATAATTACAACCATGATTTATGAATACAAACACATTGCATCTATTTCACTTTATTTACTGCGTTTCTCAAGAAATTAGAGACTGAGGAGGCACTGTCAGTCAGTGTGCCAACCGAATATCGAAATTGTCACTGTGAGGGACCTGGTGGCGAAATTTTACCCTTTCACCATGTGTGCCCTCCTGTTCAAATCAACTCCAACTTGGAGTTGATAATCTTTAGAAGGGGGGCGCAGGGTCACCTGTTAACATTGGGGATCTCGTTATGCTGAACTTCGACAACGGTGTTGTCGATTCAGCATAGGTAAACCCTCTCAGTCAAGACTCATTTCCAGTTGCAACCCAGGGGGTACAGGGAAGAAAATACATAATGCATAAGCAGGCAAACAAAACAGTTCAGTGCAGGCAGTTTGGTGCATGCAAATGGCAAAGTACAATAACTTGCATTAATTAAAATAAACAATAACAATAATGATGCAAACATATAACTGTATGTGCATTATTGTGGGATAATCGCACACCTCAGGAAGTAAGACATTGGGCAATGTCATGTTCCTTATGTACCCAAGAAGTGTCATTATCCTACAAGTATGCACACCCTGATGTATTACTGCAATTATAAAATGGTTCCTCTGATCTTTATTTAAAAAGAAAAAACTGAGTCATGAAGTTCAGAAAGTTCAGTATTTTTTACCTATGCTGTTGTGCTGGAATAATGCACAGTCATGTGATCACAACTGACAAGTCACAGATCTTGGTTTCTCTTATTCATTTTATAATGTGTAACAACTAGCACAGAACATTTCAAGGAATGACCAAAAAGCTATGAGAAAAATGGGATGCATGACTACAAAATGTAAAATGTGTAACCAGCAACTGTAGACCAAGTTGGGAGGTATAGACCAGTAATATGGGGAGGAGGATGAGAGTGGAGTGAGACTAGGGCTGGAACACACTTAGGTGCAGGAACAGAAGGGTGCAAAGTGAGCCTTTAGGAGTTGTTTGAGAGACAGAGGTAAGAGGGAGAGAAGTATTCCAGATAGAGGGGAGATGGATAGAGAAATGTTTTTGTTTTTTTTTTGTTATTAAACATCTTTATTAATTTCCACAAAAAACACCTCAATACAGATACATAGTTGAGAGTGGGAAAAGGAGGAATATAAAACAACCAGACACTAACTCACCCATTCATCGGAAAAATAAAATCCCTCCCTCCCCCCACCCCTCCCAAGGCTACACACATAAGTACACCCTAACTTGCCAGCCCTGAGGTGTTCTGAGGCCAGGCCTCCACGCCATAAGGAGCGTTTCAAAAGAACTCCAAGCGTCTGCAGTACATCAATCTATTCTGCATACAAGCGATATGTTTTTCAATTGTACTGCCAAGGTACATTCTCGGTACCACTCCAACAAGGAGGGAGGTTTATCACTGGTCCAATGCCTTAAGATTACCAATTTAGCCACAGCGGATAAAAGCGACATTTGGGCCTTTTTAGCCTTGGAAGTGCCAACTGGAAAAAGGCTCATCAGACAAACCTCAGGGGTAAATAAGTTTGTTAAGCCAAGGATAGGGTCTAAGAGATTGTTGATAGCCCGCCAAAGGACCTGGATTGAAGGGCATGACCATACCATGTGATATAAAGTACCATCATCCTTCCTACACCTCGCACAAAGAGATGTATCCTTTGCCCCATATTTGCACAATCGGGATGGGGATAAGTATAAGTGGTGCATTAAGTTAAAATGTACCATCCTCAACCAGTCTTGTTTTACATATTTATACATTGTAAGCCACAACTTCTTCCAGAGATCAGGTGCCTCAGATATTCCTAGCTCCCCTTGTCCAATAGAAGCATACCCCTAGAGGAAGTCTGTGGTCCCATTCCTGAAGTGTTTTGTATACCTTAGAGACTGAATTTGGTTGAGAGGCTATGGTGAAAAGTATATCGGCGTCTCGGTCCCCATAATCAACTAGAGCCCTCTGAGAAAAAATAGATGTTAGGGCCTTACTAATTTGTAGCCACTTAAAGAGGTCCTGATCCACAGCCCCGAAAACATTCACCAACTGATCAAAAAGACCGAGGACCCCCATTCACCCAAAAATCCGAGATTCTAAGGTGGCTTACCTGGGGCCAAAATGTGGCGGACAGGGTCTTACCCCCAACCCTGATGTGAAGATTCTCAAAAATGGGTTGGTTGATGGATAGATACCATTTAACTGCGAGGTAATTTTGTAACTGCTGAAAGGCCTTTAACGACCATCCCATAGGGTTATTTTTCAATGGTTTGGGTATAGCCGACGGAGAGGCATATAACAGGGCCCATAGAGAGCAGCTCACCCTCTTCGCCAACCCTCACTCTATGTCAACCCATAAGGGCAAGTAAGCCGATTGGGCACCCCTTGCACTCCAATAGACCAACTTGCCTACATGCTGCACGACATAATATAGAAAGAGAGAGGGTGCAGCTAGTCCTCCCTTTAATTTCGGGGCTGTTAATTTAATATAGGACCTGCGTGCCCTTTTCCCCTTCCAAATAAATAGATTAAATGCCCTCTGTAAGTTGGTAAACCACGTCTTCGGGAGGTATACGTCGAGCATACCCAAGTGGTATAATAATCTGGGCAGAATGTTCATTTTTATATCATTCAGCCTACCCCAAAGTGACAAAGAGAGCAGTCTCCACCTATCCATATCCCCAGAAATGGTTTTAACTAGACTACTCAGGTTATTTTTGATCATGTGATTCAGTCCAGTGCTAATGTTTATCCCGAGATACGTAAGCGACTTTACCTCCCAACATAAGCCAAACGATGATAAATCATCCTTCCTCACATTGGTATTTAAGGGGAGAATCTTCGTTTTCATGCGATTTAACTTGTAGTAAGATATTTTGGAAAAGGAATCTATTTACTCCAAGATAGCTGGAACCGAGGTCTCCGGATCTTCAACATGTAATAGTATATCATCTGCGTATACTGAATACATGTATCTGGCATCCCCCACCTGTATACCCTTAATCAAACAGTTTCTAGCCAATCTATGTAATAAAGGCTCTAGGTATAGGTTAAATAGTAACGGGGATAAGGGACAACCTTGCCTCGTGCCTCGCTCCAGCTTTACTACCGGCGACATAAGCCCATTACATTTTACTCTAGCAGAAGGGGAAGAATATAGGATTTGGACCCATCTCAGGAACACATCGGGTAAACCAAAGGCAGACAGGGCAGCAAACAAATAATCCCAGCATACCCTATCAAATGCCTTTTCGGCATCTAATGAAATAAGTATTGCTGGGATCTTGTCATCCTTAACAACAGTAATCAGGTGCAATAACTTCCTCATATGATCTTGGGACGATCTCCCCCTCATAAAACCCACTTGTTCCCTACTAACCAACTTGTCCATAACATTGGACAACCTGTTAGCTAAGATTTTTGCTAGAATTTTGATGTCTGTATTTAGAAGGGAGATAGGCCGATAACTATCCATACTGAGAGGGTCCTTCCCCTGTTTTAAAATTAAAGAGATCGTCGCCTCCAGGAAACTAGGCTCTGATAACCCATTATCAAACCAGTACTGAAAGACCTCCTTTAGAATTGGGGATATTAGGGAATGGTAAGCTTTGTAAAAATTACTAGGGAACCCATCCGGGCCAGGGGACCTGTCTAAAGGCATTTGTTGGATGGCCTGCTGGATATCTAAAACCATTATAGGAGCACTCAGAAAAGCTGCATCGCCCTCCGTTATTTTAGGCAACTCCACTGATCTGAAATAGCAGCCTAATGTCATCCGCCGAGTTTACACTCTGGGTCAACCGCATATAACTCCTAATACAAGCCAGAGGCATTCGCCATTTCCTGGTCCGCAAACCTGCTCCCATGTCCTCACGTATTCCCCGCTTATGAAGTGGGAAGAATCTAATTGACGGATGCACATAGCGAGCCATTTCTCCGCACTCTCCCCTACATCTAGATATTGAAGCCTAGTCCTCAAAAGGGCTAGCTCCTCTTTCTGAGACATTAGACTCGCATATTGGGCCTGCAACTGATGAAGCCTAGCCCAATCTGCGGCAGTCGAGACACGGGATAAGTTACTTTCTTCCATCCTAATCGAATCTAGCAGGGAATCCAATTGCGCCTGCTGCCTACGTTTCTTATTAGAGGCCATTTTAATCAGTTATCCCCTCAGGGAACACTTTAAAGCAGCCCAAATTAGGTCCTTACAAACCACTGAGCCTTGATTACTTTCCAGGAAGTCCTTGATGAAGTCCAGAATGTGCATCAGCGAGGATTCCTCCTTCAACATCTGGCAATTTAACCTCCATTGTGGAGAGCGCCTAGGCCCCATGGCTAACCGGTATTCCAGACTGACTGGTGCATGATCAGATATTACTCTGGTAGTTATCTCAGCCCGTGTTACCCCAGGTATTGCAAGCGAGCCAACTAAAATATAGTCTATTCGAGAGTATGTCTTGTGTGCGGCGGAGAAAAAGGTGTATTGACGTGACATAGGATTAATTATCCGCCAAACGTCAACCAGGGTGGCCTTACTGATGAGATCCTTCAACGCCCTTTGTGCAGCGTTAAACCTGCTCTCTCTTTATATGATCTATCCAGATCATTCTGAAGAACTAGATTCCAATCCCCTCCTAAGACCGTAAGCTTCTCGGGGTTGGATACTACCATATTTAGTAATCTCATGAAAAAGGCTGGGGAGTCACAATTGGGGCCGTATACTGAGCCCAATAATATCAGGTGAGACTCTAGCAAACCATGCGTAATAATATATCTACCCTCCGGGTCCCAAAACTCTTCCACCAATTTGAAAGGAATATTCCTAGCTATAAGGATAACAACCCCTCCCCTATTCGTGGATACCCCAGCCCCAAAAACTTGTCTTACCCATGCCCTCCTGAAGTAATGAATATCACTCCTCTTCAGGTGTGTCTCTTGCAGAAAGGCAATTTGTGCTCCTAATTGACGAAGGTGCCCTAATATAATTTGTCTTTTGACCCTATCCTTGGCTCCTTTAACATTCCAACTAATGAATTTATACAAATTGCTCATTATGCCCGACCATCAAGCTCAATAGTTGGTGCAAAGAGAAAGTTACAATCAATTGTGTTACAGCACTATTTAGGCACATACAAACCCCCTGGCTTAGGAAGACCATAATAAATCCGGACAATGTGTAACCTTGGAACCCCACCCTCTCTCCCTGGAAACTTAACGACTCATAGTGACCTACGACCCAAATACCCCCAAATACCCACACTAATATCCCCCAACTAAAGCCCCCCCGGCCCACAAACACACACATACCCCAGTCCTAAAAGAAACTGTCCTCCTAAATATTCAGCCCACGTGATTCACTACTAAGCAGCCCAACTACCCAACCCCACCCCGGAGCCCGCCACCCACCCATGATCATTGCAAAACTACTCTCTAACAACAAACAAATTTTGTCAATAGAACATGATCCTGATTATATAAATGTAAATGTAAATACCCGCCCCCAATATACTTGAGCTAACCCTAATCGCAAGAACAACTTAAGTCATTAACTATACACATCTCGGCAGTATTGATAATTCGAGGCCCAAATTAATAACCCCACAAGTAAATCATCGGTTCCTGGAAGAGAGAAAGAAAGAAAAAAAGGGGGAGAGGGAAGGGAGGGGAGGAAAAGAGGGAAGGAAAGTCCTGCAGGTTTAGGCCCTGCCGATAAGTCTAATGCATATTAGGTAACTCAGTGTTCAAACGCCACCATATGAAAGTAACGTAGAGCCCATCAGGCCTCCATACAGTCACCACAGTGTCGATTAAGCCACCCTATAAGGCCACTATTCTTTCCATTGTCAATATCCAAACATCCAAAGTGCGACCTCCCCCAGGAGACACTGGAACTGATATATGTTGCATCATGCAAAATAAATCCATCTACCAAAGATGAGAAGGTTCGAAAAGCAGAACGAGTCCAAACAAGTCCCTCGACGTCGATTCCAGTAACCCAAAACAAGGGGGTTAACATACGTCGGAGCAGCAGAGATCGATCAGGTCAGTGTCCAAACGAAAAGTGGATAACCCGGGTCAACTCCGTCCATTTCTAGGATTTCCATCCTAAGCAACTCCGTATTATTTTGCACAGACTAAGACGACCACCAATAATCAGTAGCCACCTGGCTAGTAATCGCCACTGAATTTCTAAGATAGCATTCCCAAGTTGATCCTCACAAATGGCACAGCCCATGTGTCCAAAATTGCCCTCTGGACCCTCGAGACAAACAACTATATCTGCACTCACAGCCCCTCAGCCGAGAAATCCTCCAGCACAGAATCATTTGTATAGGTCTGGGAAGATAACCTTCAGCTCCTGTGTAGCCTGCGCCGGAGAGTCGAATGACAACCATTTGTCCTCATACTTTACCGTCAATATGGCAGGGTACTTAACCCTGAATGGCTTGGAAGCCGCCACCAATTTAGAAATGACCGGTGCAGCTCTTGTCTACAACTCTCACCGAGTATGGCAGGTCCTCAGTGAATGCGAATCTTCTTACCTTCCCATGACAACTCCTTTGCTCTCCTCGCCTTTAGCGAAAACATGCTGCCTGTCCAGAAAATTCAAAAATTTCAAAATTATTGGTCTTGGTGGCTGACCCTGTTTGGGTGATGAGTGCTCGTGGGCTCTCTCGATGATATACCCCCCAGGAGGAGCACCTGCTATTTTGCAGCAGAGTTTCTGTAAGAAAGTGATTATAACATTTCCTTCTACCTTTTCTGGCAATCCGATAATAACCAGGTTATTCCTTCTACTGCGGCCTTCCAAGTCCTCCAGCTTCTCTTCTAACTTTTTCATTCTGTGCCTCATGTTAATAAACTCAGACTCACTCCTTTCCTGTTTCTTCTCTATTGAAATAATCTTAACTTCCGAGTCCCCAACTCTCCTGGATAGTACCTCCACAGCGCCTTTAATATCATGCAGATCCTCTGAGATTGACTCGATGGCCGTCTGGAGGGGTTGCATTATCTCCAAAAACCTGGCTTCTGATAGGGCAGCCTCTGGTGTGGGCATCTTCGTAACGCTAGCTGCCTGCTGCTTGGCCCGCTTTGCGGCCTTCTCTTTCTCAGGCGTCCGGGGAAGGGAGTGCCTCGGGGGTGTTTTTTTCATAAAAGCATCCATCCAATCGGTGGTCGCTAAAACCGGGGGAGAATTGCCACGCACTTCACACAGCTGGGATGGGTTTAAAATCTTAAATGCCGCAATTACCAACCAAAATCGGGAGAATGAACGCGGAGCTTCGGGAGGCGAATGTCTCTGTCTAGGCTGCCATCACGTGACCCCCTAGAGAAATGTTTTTGATAACCTAATATCATCTATGGGTGGCCCTTGGTGGTACCAGGAATGAGGTCCTATGCTGCAACAAGTTATGAGTGAGATGTGTGTGTGTATATGTGTGTAGGTTACAGGGCATGAAACTTGCTTTCTTGTTAGTTTAATTTACTGACATTAAGTATGGGATCCCAGTGTTGGAATCAGTGGTGGTGGGGAGAGACTTCTGTGACATCACAGATGAGCTTCCAATGTCACAGTTAGGGGTGTGTGTGTGTGTGTGGGTGTGTGTGTTGTGTGTATGTGTGTGTGTGTGTGTGTGGGGGTGCAGTACTGGTCCGGGGATGAGCTTTGGTGTCACATCTTTGTGAGGAGGGTAGGAGTTATGCAACACTAGGGAAGGGCTCCAGGTGCTGTAAATATTATTATGAAAAATTTACCTGCAGCGTGGATGGGCTCCTGCTGCTGATTTACATAAATTAAAAGGTGTAAACAATTAAGAAGCACCGGAGATAGGCTCCCAAGTCCCAATTCCATATTAAAAAGCAGGGGAAATGGCAGAATATTTGTTCTGCTGCTAGCAGAATGGCTCTCCCATGCCAGTAATTATTGAATGTGACTGCAGACGCATTAAAAAAACTTACAAAAACACCAGTAAAGTACTGAACATAAATATTTAAAAGTTTTCATCCCTCAAACCCCAAAAGGTACTTTACTCATTGTGACAAGATCTAATGAGCCTGCAAGATTCAAGTTCTGATTTTTTTACAAATCTTCCATTTTTCATGAGTAAAGAAAGTGTCTTATCATGCATTGCAGGCTATTGAATCTCCCACTGCTGTCTGCTGCTCTCATGTCTGCTGCAGGGATTTCTGGGATTTGTAGTAACAGAAAATGTCAGCCTAGATCTAAGCAAATCAGTCTGAAAGAATCTATTATTCTACAGTATAGAGTAAGCAGACTGAAATGCTTTTGCACACAAAGTACAGATTGAGACAGGCCCCACACGTGAGCGTGGGGGCCCTTAGTGATGACTGTTCCTATTTAAAGGAGAACTGCATTTAGTATGTAAGCCTGTATTTTCTGTAGAAGCTGACTTTCTATCACTGGTTAAAATTCTGTTATGGTTCCATCTTTACTGGCCTTTTAGTAAACACAGTGGGTGGTTCAGATTTACACACTGTTGGTTAGGATCATTGAAGAACTGCATGGCATAGTTTATGTTTTGGTCAGCTCTTCCATTATTGCTACAATACATCCATGTTCTACTACAGAACTCTGTGGTTGAAAGGGACATAAACTACCCCATACAGTTCTAAAATGGTGTTTACCACCAGAGCACAGTTTTGAAATACCCACTGTGTTTAACAAAAGGCCAGTAAAGATGGAACAGTAACAGAATATGAACCAGTATTTAAAATACAGTGTATATTGGAGAAAAACAACTTATACAGTAGGTTCATCACAGTTTTTCTTTAAAGGGCAAATGTCATGAAGGCAGCCCCACAGTTCAGTATGAGGGTTGTCCCGATCATTGGATTTGCAGTGATTTTGCAAAGTATCTGGTTAATTCTACCACCCCAGCCCCTAAACTGTTCCAGTACTTAGCCGCAGGCATCCAACAGGTGCAGCAACAAATGAAGCGGAACATTACTCAGCTCTCTTATACACTTGGAGCAATTGAATCAGCTACAGCTGCAGCTTGTGGCTGATAGCAGAGGAGGATTCAGGGCCCAGATTCAAAGGTGTGCATGGATCAGCAGTATGACTAAGATTATGGGCAAGGGAACAGTAGTATCAACTAGGTACTTTACAAAATTGCACAGGTCAAAACTAAGGAAAATGTTTTTAGTGTCAGTTTGCTAATTGGAGCCAACCTCACTCTTAACAGTGGGGCAGCCTTCTTGACTGTTTCCCTTTAAGGCAGTTATTTTGTTTGCATTTTTGATACTCTGTAACGATGAATTTACTTAGATAATTCTTATCAGATTTGGCAGGTTTGTTGATCCTGCCACAAAGGGTGTGAAAAATCCTAGGTCAATAGAGGGCTGAGGTATAAACAGATACAATTGAAATATAACATAGAAGTATCTAATATGGTAAAAGTGGCAGAAGCATGGCTATAAAGTGGTTGCAACATGGCTGGGATGGGTTTAAAAGGCTGATAATTCCAAGAGGAAAAAGTAGAGAAGTGGTGGTCGGGGCAAGGTTAGGGGCAGAGAGGGATGGTTTGGGGGTAGAAAACCTCTTCCAATCATTATTAGGTCAGAGGAATAGGTAGGAAGACTAGAGAGACCCTTGATCTTTATCTGATGACAAATCAAATGTTTCTATGTCTATGGAACCCTAACTTATGATAATAAAATAACTTTAATGTCTTCATCTTCATCTGGGTCATCATTAAGCCTGAAATTATGTATGAAGGTTGTTAACTTGTGTGAAAAAGGAGTCTGACTGAAACAGGGAGAGGTACTGTAGGTCTCAGTTGCTGGTGTTGCACTGTAGTACCGAGCTTGACCTTACAATTCAGTTTAAACAAATGGTACTAAATGCTCTTAAAATTGCTGTTTTGTTAATTCTGTTTACATTATCCCACTTTTGGTCTCCCCTGTCCCCCACCCTTATACTGGAGGCCACTGCGACTGCACCCTTCCTCCATCTAATAGGCTTGGTAAACAGCGACCTTTACATCCAATGCCAGTGCCGGTCTTTGTTCAGCTAGCAGTGGGTTGGTGGATGCTAGACACTCCCCTACCCACCCTCACTGAGAACCTAGTATCTGACCTCCAAGATTCCCTAGCCCTCAGCAAGCTACAGTACTGGACGTGCAAGGAACATTTAGTCTCCCAAGTGGCAAGGTCACAAACTGCTGCTACACCTCTGGGTTAGTCCTCCTGATATGATTTTCATCTAATGTGATCATTATCTGATCTGATGCTTGAGGTCCCATGGTTAAATGCTATTAGATGTGGACAGTCTTTTACTGACTGTGGCCCTTTGACCTGGAATCATACCCCAGCAGATTTGGGAACAATAAATTGCCCATTCACCTCTTCTTATCAGATACAAAATAGCTTGTCTCTAAGGACTCAGGTTGTAGGCATTGTAGCTTAATAACAAATTTGATAAACAGTACCATTTTAATGCCATGATTGTATGTATAACTGTCATACTGAAAATTTTGATGTGATACATTTGCATTTGTATTGCAAGGGATGTCACTGGAAATGAGCCTTGGCTCAAAAAACTTGATATCTCCCATCAAAAATCATAAATATGAACTTTTAGAATTGATATTGCAAATAAGCACGACACATAATTTTTTCATCTTTATACTTACTGCATTGTGAGTGTACTAGTCCTCTGTTGATTTATGTCATGCAGTGCTCTATCCATTTGGTTTTCTAATGCATTTTCCCAACTGGAGAAAATAGAACATTTAAAAAGACAAATCAAAATTACACTCACTCTATCCTAGCACCCCTCCTCCTTCCAATGTAAAATACACACACTCTACCTACAGAATGACTGACTGCATTAAGACAATTGAAGAAACTCAACAATCATAAGGGAATATCATGGCCCTTGACGTAGCATTTCTTTTAACACAATTCTCTGAGCAGTGGAGTTTTTAGGTGAATGTAAACAAAAATGGGACATACACCCTGGATTAAATATTCAATGTTTTATTGAATTTTGGTAACCACGTAGGCCCACTGAGACCAGAAGTCCCTTTTGCAGGGGTGACCTGGGATTAATTATGGGTAAATCTACAGACAGTACAAGTACAAAGAATACAGTCAGTTACAAGGGACTGGATTAATTACAGGCAGGTACACAGTAAGTAAACATGCAAGGGGTACATATTTTACAAGAGGTTGGGAGAACATAATACATATGATACATAGTGCATCACAGATAACTTACCACTGAGTAGGAAAGGGGTCACCTAGGCCTTCTAAGCTGTTATTTGATTGCTATTAGGTGATAAAGGAGTTATTATGGTCTATGCAGAAGTAATCACTTAAGATTATTTTACTACGTTTTCAGCTTGGCATGTCTGTGATCTTCTTGCCTCCCAGTTTCCACTATGTCTTTAAATACCTGTTCCGTATTAGAATTTTACAGAAGTTAGGTTGTGCCAACAGTTCATTGAATGGGATAATGGAAATCAGGTCAACATGTTGTTTTTTACAAAGATAATGGGAGTCTTATAAAATATTCAGGCTAAAGCCCCAGTTATCCACTACTAACAATGTTGTTGTTAATGGGAGTCTGTTAAAATATTCAGGTTAAAGCCCCAGTTATCCACTTCTAGCAATGCTGTTGTTAATGGGAGTCTGTTAAAATATCCAGGTTAAAGCCCCAGTTATCCACACCTAACAATGTTGTTGTTCATGGAAGTCTGTTAAAATATTCAGGTTAAAGCCCCAGTTATCCACTTCCAGCAATGCTGTTGCTAGTGGGAGTCTGTTAAAATATGCAGGTTAAAGCCCTAGTTATTCACTACTAACAAATCCAGACACGCAGCACTCCAGTAAAATAATCAAAAGTGACTAAATAATATCAGCAAAAAAAAGTAACATTTATTGAGACATGGGCTGTCACCCAAACCCCAGCGCTTCGGCGGATGGCCTTCTTTGGGGATGTGGCACCACAGGATGTAAACCACAAATGTGGTATTACAAATGATGAACTGTTTGACTTCAAAAACTTTTTCTGGATTAGCAGGATGTTTAAAACTGTTTCCTGTGTTGCAATATGCACATATAATGCATTTAAGGCACTTAAAGCAGCCCATGGGTTTGTGTGGTAGCCATGTAGCCCCTTGTTTTTTTGTTTCTGGTTTCAGCCCAAAAGTACAACAAATCCAGATGCGCAGCACTCCAGTAAAATAACCAAAAGTGACTAAATAGTATCAGAAAAGTAACATTTATTGAGACTTGGGCTCTCACCCAAATCCCAGCGCTTCGGAGGATAGCCTTCATCAGGGGGTGTGGCTACTAACGTTCCAACAGTTCATTAGATAGCCATTCTCGTAATGAAGCACACGTAAAACAAATCACATGTTGGAACATCAATAAACACAAATAGCAATAACACAGCTTATTCATGAAATATAAAACAGCAATATGTATTGTCATAACAAATAATATATCACAAAATGAGTGTCGACTGCCCCTCCCACCCTGGCTCGGCATTTCCTTTATAGTCACTGTCTAATGATGTCATTTCCTGTTTCCCAAATTTACTAAGTCCCCATTTCCCCATTAGCAGGTTATACCGGATAGCCACTAGAGGGACCTGCTGTCTCTATCACCTTAGCCTCCCCTCTCCTACACCTATCTTACCTGCCTAGGTACATCTGTCCCCTTTTCCACCTCTGCCCACTCCTTCCCTTGTCCTGTGTCCAGCTGCCCACCCCCTGACCTAGCCTAGCCAGCCACTACCAACAGTGTCCACTAGGAGTCGCTATTCTCCCTTCTGTCAAGCCCTAATTCCTAGCTCTGGAAGCCCCTTGGTATCTGGCTTCCCCTCTCTCTACCAGGCCCTCTCCCAACTGCCCAGCTTGAGATTTGAACCTTTTACCCTGTCCACCAGAGTCGGTGACAGTACCACTACTCCAAAGCAGTATCTACGCTCTCTAAGGACAACCAAACCACTTGCCCTTCACCACCCCACTTACCCAGTCACTATGCTCAGACACCTTCTCCCCAAAACTGGTATATCAGACCCTTCTACAACACTTGTACTACTGCTCTCCTCCATCTTACTGTCCCTTCCCTCATCACCTCCCCCCTTAAGTGGCTACCCAGCTCCCTTCCCTTCACCTACTATTCTGACCCATCCGACAAAAGTCCCCTATAAGTCCTCTGCCTCCCTTCCAGCCATCCCATGGTCCCACTTCCCCACCCCCCTCTTCCTCTGTCTACTCCTTTGGCTGCCTTCTCGCCTCCCTCTCCTACCCCACCTCCCCTCCCCTCTGCTCTCCCTGCTCCAGCTCCTCCACCAACATGCGCAGGGCAAAACCCCAGTCCCTCCACACTCTACGCTGCCACCTAACTATTGCCCTACTTCTGCTGGCAGCAGGGGATATTCACCCTAACCCTGGCCCTACCCTGTCCTCAAGCCCCAACCACCACACCCCAAACCCCTCAGCCAGGACATCCTCCAACTCTCGCTCTGATAATCTTCCCCGTGGCCTCCGCTTTCTCCATTTAAATATTCGTAGCCTAGCCCCAAAACTTGAACAGTTCCAGGTCCTAGCAGCCCACCATGTCCCTGACATAATCATCCTCTCCAAGACCTGGCTAAACCCCAGCCTCCCAGACAATTCCATCACTATTCCAGGGTACGCCATCACACGGCAAGACCGGCCCTCCAGAGGTGGAGGCATGGCTATGTATATCAAATCAACCCTACACTTCACTGTCTTCCTCACTCAAGCCGAACCCAAAGCCTTCGAGCTACTAATGGTAAAACTGTCCCCGCTCCTCTTTACCTATCTATGTGGCTGGACTCTACTGCTGCCCAGGCACTCCAACCTCTACGGTCACCAACGTACTAGGTCAGCTCTCATCTCTCACACAGTCAGGTGAACTATACGTCCTGGGTGATTTCAACCACAACTGGCTAGCACCCACTTTCAACAAAATCCAAACTGAAATAACCACCCTAAACCTCAGTCAAATGATCGTGGAACCCACTCGCTCTAATTATAAGTCCGGTAACCACTCCCTCCTTGACTGGGCACTCACTTCCCACCCCCACCGTGTGGTCAGTTCTGGCCTCCTCCCTGATTCCATCAGCGACCACCATCTAATCTACTTGGTCCGTAAGATCCACAGAACTAAAACCCCACCCAAATTCATATCCCAATGGTCTTACAAAGCCCTTAACCTCCCCCTCCTCCTGGCTGACTTGGCCCACTCAGATTGGGTCCCAAGCCCTACCTGCTCTAACATGGATATGGCCCTCTCTCACTTTCGAACTACCTTCCTTGCCATCTGGGACAAACACGCCCCCCTGCGCCAAATTAGAGTCCGGGGGTCTCACCTACCCTGGATCTCCCCTGAGCTGTTAGCTTGCCAACAAGCCCCTGATAAGGCCTGGCGTATCTACAAATCCTCATCCCTCCCAGATAACTACACTAGCTACCGCACACTCCCCAACTTATGCACTAAGACCACCCGTTTAGCTAAGGCGGATTACTTCAACAATACCCTAAATGAAAACCTTGAGTGCCCCACTAAATTCTGGAAGGTCATCAACTTCCTCTTCACCCCCCAAAACAACAAGCACCCCTCCTCTCCTCCTCTCCTATGGTACTCTTCTCTTCGACCCTCTGCTGGTCGCTCCCGAGTTTAATACCTATTTTACCACCTGTGCCCAGGCCCTCCTTCAATCCCTCCCCCCAGCAACCTCTCCCACTCCACAGTCACCTACCCACCTTCCAACTAGTAGGAACACCTTTTCCTTCAGACCTATCTCCCCTGCTGAAACCCTTGCTGCCCTCCACTCCCTGAACCCCTCCAAAGGCAAATCCCCTGATGGCCTGGATAATAAACTCCTCTTCCTTTCTGCTCCCGCCATTGCTACTCCCCTCACAGCCCTACTAAACCTCTCTTTCTCCACTGAGGAACTCCCCTCTGAATGGAAGCACGCCACTGTCATTCCCCTCCCAAAAGGCGGTGATCCTACCTCCACCACTAACTACCGCCCCATCTCCCTCCTCCCTACCCTCGCCAAACTCCAGGAACACCTAGTGCTTTCCCAACTCTCTGCCTTTCTCTCTGAAACCAACTTTTTCACCCCTTTTCAGTCTGGTTTCCGAAAACACCACTTGACCACCTCCTCCCTGCTACAACTTACGGATTCCATCCTCTCTGGGATGGATAAAGGACTAATCACTGCCGCTATCTTCATTGACCTAGCAAAAGCTTTCGACATGGTATCCCACCCTCTCCTCCTATCAACAATACCTGTCTGGTGCTGGGTTAACTGAATCTGCCACTAACTGGTTCAGGGCCTACCTTATCAATAGAACCCAATCCACTAAAATTGCCGACCACAGCCCCCTCCCCATCACCACCGGTGTCCCCCAAGGTTCAGTCCTTGGCCCCATCCTCTTCTCCATCCTTCTAAATGACCTACCTAACTCCTGCTCCTCTACCGCAATCCATATGTATGCGGACGACACGGTCCTCTATACCTCCGGCCAGACCCACGAAGAAGTCTCCTCCAATCTCCAAACTGACTTTGACAAAATCCAACATTGGTTCAATTCCAACCAGCTATCCCTAAATGCAAAAAAAACTGTCTCTATGACTTTCGGCACTAAACAGCGGCTATCTAAATTCACCCTCCCCCTCAGCTTCCATACACTAAGTAACTCCATCCTCGAGGATGTGCCCTCCTTCAGATATCTAGGGGTTTGGCTGGATCGACACCTCACCTTCTCCTCACATGTGGATGCCTTTTATTTCTAAACTACGTCCAAGACTAGGTGCCCTCTATCGCAACCGCTCCTGTCTCCTTCTACCGGTCAGAAGGGAACTAGTCCAGAAAATGATCTTACCCTCCTTTGACTACTGTGATGTCATTTATAACTCCGCCCCCAAGACCACCCTAACCAAACTTGACCCCCTTTTTAATGCCTTCTGCCATTTCGCCCTCGATGCTCCCCCCCGCTCTCACCACTGCGAGCTCTATCAATCGCTGGGCCTGCCTTCCCTGAGCAACTGGCACTTAATTCACTGTGCCAAATTTACCTTCAATTTTTGGCTCGGTTCCCTCCCTCCCTACCTCGCATCCTCCCTATCCTCCCCCCACCCCCATCCACTCCCTCGGATCTGCTGATTCAAGACTGTTGGCCATCCCTCACCGCAGGACCGCCACCGGCCAGTCTGCCTTCTCTTACCGCTTCCCTAAACTCTGGAATCACCTGCCAGCTCAGATCCGCCTCTCATCATCCAAACACTCCCTATCCTCGGCTCTCACTAATTTCCTTGCACCTAATTGCTTCTGCCCCTGACCCTTTCCCCTCCTGCTTCCTCCGACCATCCCTCCCTTATGTCTGACCAGCGGCTTGGCCTTCACCATATTGCCTGGCTTATACACTGCCCTTCCACTTATCTCTCCCCCTCATTGTTACCCTCCTTACCTCCCCACCCTCCTCTCTCCCACCCTCCCTCCCATTATCCATGCTCTCACCCTCACGCACTCCTACTGCTCACCCTCCCAGCCATGTACCCCTCTCCTCTCCTACTTACTTGTCAAATTGCTGCACCTCACTTTAGCTACGGTTCTGCTACCGCCACTCATGCTTTGCTACTGGCACTTGAACTGCTACCACCACTCATGCTTTGTTACTGGCACTTAAACATGGTTTAATCCAGAATGTTCCATGTTATGTATACCGTATCCTTCATGTATGATCTCTGTACTGTTCTCCTTTTGTTGAATGCATTATAGTTCTACTGTATTGTTTCAGCTTATCCCCCCCCCCCCAGTTATGTACATCACCTACATTGTAATCTATTTCTCTTGTCTGTTATATGATCTGTTATATGAATTGCCTCCACTGTAACCCTTCCCCCAAGGTCACACCGGGAGACGAGCAGCTTGTTGCTCAGTGTGCCTTTCCTGGTAAAACAATTTCAATAAATAAACAATAAATAAATCTTGGTGAATTTTGGTAAAAAACAAGCCTACTTAATTGAAAGAATGGATACAAATAGGTCACTGTGATGGACCAATGGTAATGCATTGTGACTGTGTACAGATGACTCTGATTCAGGTCTGAACCCATGTCGTCATGTCAAGAGGCAGGCCAGACTGTGGTAGCTGACATGTGGCAGTGTGCCTAGGCTGGGGAGGGTTGCCAATGAGTGCTCTGGCATTGCAGCGGCCATAGCACTTGGGTCAGGGAGCTTGTTCCAGCTCTAGGGGACATGCTGCATGTGTGTGAGGTCAGCACAGGCCGTGCTCACTTAGGAGAGGTGGGAAGGATAAAAAACTAGGAAAAAAACATATCCATCTAAATGACTGTCTGGACCTGGCATTCCCCTGGGTCTTAGTGCCTGCTGGCACTGATTCCTAGTCTACATAGTGGACTGCTTTGGGGATGGGAGGCAGGTTGTCAGGCCAGGAGTAATCAAGGACACAGGCCTAAATAGGGTACATGCCTAGGATTAGGGCATATCCCTGAATGATGGGCATAGCAGGTGAAGAAAAACCTCTGTTTAAAAAAAGAACAGATGCAAATGTCTTAGCACTTCTTTCATATGCATTTCCTTACTGCTGAAGAGCCCAGAGCCCCTGCCATGGAGGGGAAATCATTAGGGTACAGGCAGATTGGCAGGCCAGGTGAGACCAAGGACACTGGCCTAAATAAGGTACATGCCTAGGATCAGGGCACATCCCTGAATGATGGGCATGGCAAGGGAAGAAAAACTTCTATTTAAAAAAAAAGAATGGATGCAACTACCTTAGCACTTGTTTCATAGGCATTTCCTTACTGTTGAAGACATGTCTCCTCTCTGTTGTCTAACCACCCTCCGTACAATATCACCTTACCCAAACTATCCTATCATAAAATATTTTGAAACAATGTAACTTTATGGATGCATTCGGCTTCTTCTGTTCAGAATTCTACTGTGCCTGGTAAAGGGACCTGCATGCCCCTGAAAGCTTGTGTACAAGACACACTGTATGTAGGTCTAATAAAAGGTATCAAACTATCCAGTGGCTCCAAAAATCTGAAAGAAACACAAATGAAAATATCCATGATAGATGCTGAATTATCAGTGTATACCTGTTCAGTGATAGTACTTCAGTGGAACAGAGAGCAGTTCAAAAACAATATAAGATACAAACATTTGAGAATAGTTGTACCACTTAATACCTTGGATGGTAATTATTTAAACATTTGGGATATTATGTAAGTTTTGTTTTTAATGCTTTGTGTTTACCTGAAGAGTGCTTGCCATTCTTTTTTTTCCCTTCCTCATTCCAATGAGTGCCCCAGCCCCATCATTGATTTGTCTGCCGGGACTAACCTGCCAGCAGTCTTCCCCCAGGTCTTACCCCCAGTGAGGTCAGTGAGGTTTCCCAAGCCCCTCCACAGTACAGATCCAAATCAGGTTGGCATGCCCAGCTGGTTGGGTGTGGGGCCTGTGGGCGCTCAGTGTCATCCTGCTGCTGGACTTGTTTGTCTCAGGTTTTTGTCCTGGAGAGAAATGGCATGCAATGAGATCATGGTGCACACCACACACTCCTGCATGACATGCACCAATGTCTGACATGCTTCCCGACCTTCTTGGCCTAGGCTGCTTTTCTCCCAGCTTCCACCAGGGTCCAGGCAAGCAACTGTCTCTGTTCACCCTCCCCACCAGAAGGGGACAGCAGTCCCAAGGATGCTCAATTCTCCTTCCCCCAGCCAGCCCTCCAACAGCCAAAATTCATTTCCAAATCTGGGTCGACATCACAAGTGATAGCACTACTGCTGTGCTGGTGAGCTGGCTAGTGCACGCCATTATAAACCAAAGCATTCAGGATGCTAACTAAGTAACCAGGATCTGAAGAATTTATAAATAACTCTGACAAGCTTCTGCTTAATTCTAAAGGCAAAATGAAAAATAGCACAAGAGAAGAAAACAAAAGATCAACAGCAGCAAGGTACACATTCTACAGTTATAAAGTCATTAGCTTTCGACATGGACAGAGGCATTGGGCTCTATGTATGATTGATTTTTGGCCCTATGCACTGCATTACTCTGTGTACAGCTCAGATACATACATCCTGGGTGTCCTATGTATTCAGGAATCAGGCAGAAGCAGGATACTACTGGAGTATCATGGAAAAGTATATTGTACTCGGGGACTGGGTGGCAGGAGGTACAAAAAAAATGATCAGGGAAAAGGATATTGTACTCAGGAAACAGGTAGGAGGGGGCTGCTACTAGACCATCATGGAAAAGGATAATTTACTAGAAGATTGAGAGGGTGGGGAGGTACCACTGGACTACCAGGGAAAATTATCTTTTACTGAGTGATCCAGTAGAAGGGGTTCTCTGGACTACCTGGGAGTTTTTAATATACTTACAGGTGATCAGTGTAGGAGAGGGAGGGTGTCACTGACACCAGTGCTGGCAGAAGAGGGGAAGTATGCACCACTATATGCATTTTTAAGGGTAGAGTTTTGGAAGCAATAAATAATGCTGCCAAAGCAGCCTTTTACCACTTCACAAATCCTCTCAATATACCACTGCATCCTATATGCATAAGGGTTCCCTCATTTGCATGGGCGCAGTGGTGCATCCCCAGAGTGCTACGCAGTGGACATCAATAAATATGGCTCCCACTCAGTTTAGATGTACTGCACCCAGTTAGAATTACACTATTCATGCTAGCACCATGCTAACCTTCTGAATACTGGGGCCCCGGTCTTCATCACTTTTTGGACTTTACTTGAATTCACAGCATTATTATTATTTTCTTCTTTTTTCTCTTTGTTTTTGAACATAGTAATAATATCATGAAATAGTATAACCGATGTACATGTCTGTGAACTTAACAAAAATTGAAAAATAATAAAGTAAAAAACAACAAGGGTTAGCTAATAGGTAAGCAGCTTGTCATAGTACAAACCGCATAATCAACATGAATATACTGTTTCAGTACAATGAGCAAAAGAAAAATAATATTGTCAAATCCCTGGTCTATTATAAATACATTGGGAAGAAAATGTTTTGTGCAGTGCTCATGGATTCAATCTTCACCTATCCATTTTATTTATAAAAGGCTTTTACAGTCCCAAAGGAATTGGCTGTACCCCTATATTGATTATTATTCTTCTTCACAAAATATGGCCCAAAGCCCAATTAATCCCTCTCCTCCGCTGAGAAAAATTAGGATATATCCACATTCCTCAGGGGCTGCCAGGTTTAGTACCTAATTTATCTTCTTGCAATGAAAAGTGGTAGGTGGAAAATTATTTTTAATTGTCTTGTGGTATTAAAAACATGCTTTACTTAAAAGAAGTTACTTGAAGAATAATTATTTTCTCTTATCTCACCATAGATTGTCATGCTAAATCTGTTCCCTCATCTGTCTTACGCTGGTTCCTCATTCTTTCAACGCTATTGCTTTTTGTTTAAGGTTTTTGTGCCACTGCACTCTCTTTTAAAAATCCGTAGAGTTTACTTAATGAAGGCCTGGCCCTGTAGTAAGAACTGTTATGTTTCCCGAGGCATGTTTAAATTGCTGGTGAACTCTGTCCATGGTTGTATTTTTAATGGCCCCTAAATAATTACAAGGAAATCTGAGAATGCTGGTAGTTTGGCTGAGCAATAGATTTAAAATGAAATTGACTACTAACTTAAAAGAATTTAAAGAGGAGCCAGGAATGCCTTATAACAAATACTTCCTTGAAAACAAAAATACTGAAATATAATTGCATGTCAAAATAAAATGCAGTCTTTAGATGTGGTATTACTACTTTGGACTTGTCTCTGTTGTTACAGATTTTCACCTGATCCAACTATTAGGAGACTGAGCACCCACACACTGTTAAAATAAGGAAACTATAAAATGTACTGGCATAATAGTGCTACATACTGGGAAATCATATAAACAAACTTCCTCAGTAAATATTCTTTTTACATCATTTTTCCACTTTCTAACATGAGATCTGACTGCCAGAGACCACTATCCAGATCCACTCAATTTTAACATTTTATATTAGATAGTCAGTGCCTGGGTTAGAGGGTAGTTGTTCCCTGAACCCCTCCCAGGAATGATGGATGCTAAACTTACTTCACTTTTTGGTTGCTCATTGGCAATATTTATTTTTGGCACAAAGAATATTTACATCCACATTGTTATTAATTCCAATTCCACACATAATAATTAATTCAAAGTTTTCTTGGTTCCGGCCTCTTCCTTTCTCTGGTTGCTCATCCTTCTTGATTTTTCAGGGCTCAGACACTGTGAATCCGGCCCCCTCCTCCACACCAGAACCAGGCCGATTTCACCTACCCAGGCTTTCACCCTTCAGGCCTGGACACTTCTGAATCTGGTGCCTGGACCTATCCCCCTCCCCAATTTAACACCACGTCTGGGTTCCTGTCCCCAGCCTGCATATCCTCCCCATCCCCTTTCCTTCCTCCCCGCTCCCCCTTTTCTTCTTCTGCCTCATCTCCCACTTGCCATTCTTGGGCCTCGCTGCCCCCCCCCAAGGAAATATGACCCAGCCTCTGGGCCTGGGGCTGCCTCCCCACAGCTGAACATACCAGTCCTTTGCCCATGGCCCCCAGAACACTCACTCTGCCCTCCCCCTATCTTTGTGCCAACCATGCCCCCCCCGAGCTTTCCTTAACAAGGGTGGGTGGGAAAATTCTCAGAAAAAGAGGTCGTCCTGCTTGTGTCCTGACCTGATATACCCCTGCAGGACCCCCAGATCAGGACCCCCTGAGGCTCCACCCCAGCCAATCCCTGGGGCTCCAGCATCGCCTTGTCATCTTACCCTCCTACCTGGCCTGGTGATGTCATCAGCCCCTTCCCTTCTACCGATCTTTCCTTCCACCACCCCCACCCCTCCCCCTTTTGTGCTTCTTCCTGGCAGGGGTCATCAGACAACCTGGCCTACCTTTTAGTGTCAAGCCCAATTGCTTCCTGAACCCCTCCCAGGAATGATGGATGCTACACTTATTTCACTTTTTTGTTGCTCGTTGGCAATATTTATTTTTGGCACAAAGTATATTTATATCCACATTGTTATTAATTCCAATTCCACACATAATAATTAATTCAAAGTTTTCTTGGTTCCAGCCTCTTCCTTCCTTCCTCTGGTTGTTCTTCCATCTTGATTTTTCAAGACCTGGACACTGTGAAGCTGGCCCCCTCCTCCACACCAGAACAAGGCCAGTTCCACCTACCCAGGCTTTCACCCTTCAGGCCTGGACACTTCTGAATCTGGTGCCTGGACCTATCCCCCTCCCCACTTTAACACCACGTCTGGGTTCTTGTCCCCAGCCTGTGTATCCTCCCTTCCCCTGCTCCCCTTTTTCTTCTTCTGCCTCATCTCCCACTTGCCATTCTTGGGCCTCACTGCCCCCCCAGGAAAATATAACCCAGCCCCCTGGGCCTGGAGCTGCCTCCCAGCAGCTGAACATACTGGCCCTTTGCCCAGGGCCCCCAAGGCACTCACTCTGCCCTCTGCCTATCTTTGTGCCAACCATGCCCCCCAGAGCTTTCCTTAACAAGAGTGGGTGGGCGGTGGAAAATTCAGCAAAGAGGTCATTCTGCCTGTGTTCTGACCTGATACACCCCTGCAGGACACCCAGATCAGGAACCCCTGAGACTCCACCCCCAGTCAATCCCTGGGGCTCCGGCATCACCTTGTCATCTTACCCTCCTACCTGGTCTGGTGATGTCATCATCCCCTTCCCTTCTATCTGATCCTTCCTTCCACCACCACCCACCCCTCCCCCTTTTGTGCTTCTTCCTGGCAGGGTTCATCAGACAACCTGGCCTGCCTTTTAGTGGCAAGCCCAATTGTCCCCTGAACCCCTCCCAGGAATGATGGATGCTACACTTATTTCACTTTTTGGTTGCTCGTTGGCAATATTTATTTTTGGCACAAAGAATATTTACTTCCACATTGTTATTAATTCCAATTCCACTCATAATAATTCATTCAAAGTTTTCTTGGTTCCAGCCTCTTCCTTCCTCTGGTTGTTCTTCCATCTTGATTTTTCAGAGCCCAGACACTGTGAATCTGGTCCCCTCCTCCACACCAGAACCAGGCCAGTTCTACCTACCCAGGCTTTCACCCTCCAGGCCGGGACATGTCTGAATCCGACACCTGGACCTATCCCCTTCCCTGCTTTAACACCACATCTGGGTTCCTGTTCCCAGCCCATGTATCCTATGCCCCTTTCCTTCCTCCCACTCCCCCTTTTCTTCTTCTTCCACCACCCCTCTGTGGTTGAAGAAGAAACCCCTCCGTGGTGGAAGAACATCACCCCGAGGTGATGTTGGACCAGCCAATCATCACCCTCGGTTGCCACCCTTTAATCTTTTCCAAATCCCCTAGGATGTTCTTCCCAATTCCCCCCATAGCAGGCTCCCCAAATCATTGCCCCCCAAGTGTATGATAATGCAATCTGGTCTGCCCCATTGCAACCTCAATTCCTCCATTAGTGGCAGGAACTGCGCCCACCTCATACCCCTAATGCCTTTCCATAGCACCCTGGTGTGCTCAGTATTGTATTGCAGTTCTGCTCCTCTGGAGGTCATGACCACAAACCTTTCTGCCCAATAGATGAAGGAGTGCCCCACTATCCAAAATTTCCTCGTGGAACCTGCTATGGAAACAAGAATAAACAATGTGAGTCAACATTATCAACATGTGACATACCTCTTATAGCAGCTGGACTTCCAGCACCCAACCATCTTTACCTCCTTCACGTCAGTCCCTTTTTCTGCTGCCTCTGTGGCTGCCCCAATCCAAAAAGAATGTGGGGCAAATTCATCTGGATCCTCCCCAATGAATGCCAGAGCCCTCCTGAGTACCGCACCCACCTAAAAACTGGTGACCGGGACCCATCCCCATGCCAGAACAAGGCCCCCCAGCCCTCCCTTGGGTGCTCCCAAACTCCTCCAGTGCACTCACTGTGCAGTTGGTGGACTGTGGTTGCCTCTCCAATGACACCTTGGTCCCCCTTCCCCTTTGGTCTGTTTTGGACCAGGCCAGGATAATGACCATCCCATCCTGTGCCCAGACGACATCCTTGTGCTGCAGAGCTTGCTCTGCAGCTGTTTTCCATGGGGCCACCATTTCCCCCACCAGGAATGCCCCCACTGCCATGACCGCAAACATGGCCCAGAATAGGACCACCCCTTGGGCCGAGGAGCACACCTGCTGCATGGTCCCTAATACCTTTTCAAGCAACCACCCTCTTATGGGGTGCCTCCCATCTGTCCTGGCCCCCTGCCCCTTTGCCATCCTGCAACCATCCTTTTTATTGTCCTGCTGACTGCCACATTGGGCCAGCCCCTGTCCTGGCATACCTAACTAATGCCTGCCAGGTGGACCACCACCATGGTGTGGGCCAGCCCCTCCTCCCACTTCTCCACTACAAACCTTCTTACCTTCTCATCCTTGGCAGTTTCGTGCCTGTCCCACCCGTGCTTCCTTCTAAATTCCTGAAATCTCACCCACCCTGCTTTGCAGGCCCTCAAAATGTTTTCTGATCAGGAGCCCCGGTACACTACCTTGGCCATGTCCCTCTAGCCTCCCATAACTGGTCCAGAATCCTGGTCCTGTGTATCACAGGCTGTGGCCTCAGTTCCCGAAACCTTCCAAGCTGTAAACAGGAAAGACTGTCAGCTACATCATTCTTCAACCCTTCAATAAGCTGTGCTTTAAAAGACAGATTATGTTTCAGCCCCAACAAAACCATGCATCTGAGCAGCCCGCTTACTGTCTCTGTCCTCTCCCCTTGTTTATTAATGACCTCCACCTCCCCTTTGTTGTCACACCAGAACAAGATGCACTTCCCTTTCATCCTACTGCCCCACACTTCTAGAGCCATCCATATAGGGAAGATCTCCAGGAATGTGATGTCCTTCAATAATCCCCACTCTTTCCACTGTGCCAGCCAGGGCTCCAACATCCATTCCCCTTGGAAATATGCCCCCCCAGGGTGCCCGAGGCATCCGAGAAGAATTCCAGATCTGTATTCTGCTCCACTCATCTTGCTGCCAGAATGTCACCCCATTATAGCAGTCAAGAAACTCCTCCCATACCTGAAAGTCCTCTCGTACCCCTTTTGACACATAGACCCAATGATGTGGCAGCCTAGCCTTCCCCATGGCCCTTCCCAGCCTTCTTGTAAATGCCCTGCCTGGGCTGATGGCCTTGGAGGTGAAATTAAGGTGCCCCAGCAGTTGTTGCATTTGTGCCAGTGGCACCCTCCTCTTCCCCATTACCTGGGCCAGCAGGCCCTTCAGCGCACCACTTTCTCCCTGGAAAGCCTGAAACAGCCCTCTTCTGTGTCCACCTCTATGCCCAGAAACTCTAATCTCCGGGCGGGGCCCTCGGTCTTGCCCTGTGCCAGTGGTATCCCTATATGCAGGCACATTTCTTTAAAATCCTTCAGCATACCCTGTGCCTCTCTTCTCAATTCCCCGATGATGAGGAAATCATCCAGGTAATGAACTACCCTCTTTTGCCCATACCTGGCCCTGAATGCCCACTGAACCCAGGTGCTGAATGCCTCGAAGGTGGAACAAGCCACTGAGCACCCCATTGGCATGGCTTTGTTGAAATAGATGATCCCTTGGAACTGGAAGCTCAACAGGTCCCAATCCACAGGCCTGACAGGCAAGAGCCGAAATGTTGACTAGATGTCCATCTTCACCAACCATGCCCCTTCAACTGCCCTAGTCAGTGTTATGGCCTGCTCCACCGAGGCATATGACACCACCCTCAGGTGATCTGGTATGCCCTCATTCACCGATGAGCCCTCGGGGTAGGATAAGTGATGGATCAGGCGGAATTCCCCTTCTGCCTTCTTGGGTACAATACCCAATGGGAAAACCTAAGAATGTGTGCATGGGGGCCCCCAATGGGCCCTCCACATGACCTGCCTTGATTTCCTTTTCTATCTTGGCCTCTACTATCCCTTCCTTCCCCCTCACTGATCCTTGATTCTTGGCCCACAACTCTGCCTGCCCCCTTGAAAACCCAGTGGGAAGCCTGTCTGGAAGTCTTCCCTGAGCAGCTCTGCTGACCTCTTGTTTGGGTAATCCACAGTTCATTCCTCCACCACCACCACTAAGGAAATGGGAGTACATGTCAGTGCGAAGCCCCATCATCCCCCTTTTCTGCCTTGTTAATGCCAGCTACCCACGGTGTAGTGTTGTCCTCTGTGGTTGCCCCCTCTGCCCCTGCCCCCCAGGCCCCCTGAAAGGACTACTCATGGAACTGCCCCCCACTCAGTCCTCCTTTTTCAATGCTTTGTCGGCAGCTGGAGACTGGGTGCGAACCTCTGCACGTGGAAGAGACATGCCGGAACTTACAGCTGCTCAGTGTGCAGGTGGCCTTGTTATAGCCCCAACACATCTTGGACTCAGAGGCAGGAGTGGTCCTCCTTGCCAGCTCACCCCCATTCCTGCCTCTCTCCCTTGAGAAGGTCCTCACCCACAACTCTGAGTGGGTGCAGTCCCATCTCAGATCTCCTTTAGCTGCCATCCTCTTCCAAAATGCCTCATCATATTTGAGCCACCTGTACCCCACCTTTGCCTTGTATGCATCTCTGATGATGGACATGTGCATCAGCAAGGGGATGGCTAAGTCCGGCTGCTTCTCCAGCACCAATGCACTATAGATGATGAAACCCCCTTGCCAATTATCGACGGCTTTCCCTTGTATTTCACCTCCTCTGTCTTGTGTCCTACCACCGCCAGGGCCAAGGCCATCTCAGACTTCCCCACTGACTCCTTCTGTTCATACTTCATGGCCGTGTCCTCGTCTACCAACCCAAATATGTCCACATACTCCCCTTTCCAGATCTTTTCCTTGATTGATGCCAGGATGTGATCTCCAACCGAGCACCCCAGGTGCCCCTTGTACAGTTTCTTGCCTATCGATTTGGACCCCCTTTTTCCACCCTGGCCCCACTAACATTTAAGGCCTGTGTGGCCCGCTCCATCTTCTCAATCTCTGAGTCCCCCGTGCTGCCCAGTAACCCTTTCAAATAATCCTTCAAATTGTTTTCATCCATGAGGACCACGTCATTCTTTCCCCATCCGGGCTCCCATTGTCCAGTTCTAGTGCAGGCAGGGGTGCCGGGATGGGTGCAGGTTGTGGCACTTCCTGTCTGGGTCTCTTATCCCCCTTTCCCCTGCCCAGGTGCTCCTCTCGCTCCTTATGCTTCCTCTGCACCTCTTCCTCTGCCTTCCTCTGCTTCATCACTGCCACCAGCTCCAACATCTCCCCCATCAATTTTGCTGCTTCTTGCATCATTCTTTCACTGGACATCAGGGTTCGTCTTGGGTGCCATTGTTGTTCCTCCATCACTGCATGCAGATGGGTGAGAAACAAAGCTCAGACTTGTGTACCACACTCCCCCATAACCTCAGGAGCCTGTCTGTCAACTCCCCCCCCTTTTTTTGCATGGGCCCCAATGGCCAAGTCGGCCTTGTGGCCCCACCTGCAAATTTATTGCTGTAATTCTTTACAGAGACCCTCCACTGCCGTTGCCCTTCCCCAGGCCTCCCCTATGAGGGGGCTTCTGCCCCTGCCCTGACATGCATCCTGTACCAGGCAACTTCATCATCCTCTCCCTTCTCTGTTTTAGATTTTTTTTTACCTGCTCTGAGTCACCCCGCATGCAGTAGAGGTTGTTCAAAAAAATCCAACCAGGCCTGGACTGCTGGGGTACCAAGCTCATGCCCAGCTCCTTCCTGTACCTCTAGGCTGTACAGCCAGACCTCGTGCCCCTTGGACCGGGCCTACCCTCTCAGCAGACCGATCGCTACTGCTGTTGTGCTATACTGGCATCCCCGCTTCCCCCCACCCATGTACATGAGCAACAGCTTTCATCGACCACCACCTCCCTTTAGGTACCTGCTGGAGCTCCATAAAAACTTCAGCCAGGATTAGGGCTGTCTCGCTCCCTGCCATCCAGCCACCCCTCTTTCCTTGCTCCGTGCCCTTCCTCCCTCAAGCGCTAGGCCCTCTGAGAATCTGGGCCTGCCCAGATCTCTCTGCATGCTCTCCTCTGTACCCCATATACTCTGAAAACCACAACACCCGCCGAACCACAACCCCTGCCCCCTGAGGTAGATGGAAGCATCTTTCCATATCCACTTGCCCCCGTTTGCTTTCCTGTTCTTTTTTTGACATATTTCTTTTTTATTTCTGGCAAAAAAACACTGCCCCTGATACCAAATTGTAGCCTTTCTGTGCCCATGTGGCCCCCATGGCTGTAATCTCACTCCGCTGGTCCTGCCCAGCAGGCCCAAACCTTCAAACTGACAGGCAGGCCTAGGAGTGCTCCCTGAAGCTGCCCCTTCATCTGCCTCCTGTGAAACCATGGATAAATGGGGAAAATCTGTACCCTTCATTGTCTGTCTCCCATGATACTGCTTTTCTTCCAGCTACATGCTGACCAAGGACAAAAACCATCCTGCCGTAGGCCATGCCGTCCCACTTGACCTCCCGGGCCTACTCGCTCCCCACATGCACCACTATTGCGCCTTCCAGTCGGCAAGCATTTGTTTCTGCTGCTAAGCTTGCTTCCATAATGAACACATGGTGATACAAGCACACAAAAAAACCCCACCCCCATTAGCCTCAGTGATTCACACCACAACCGGGCATCCATTTTAACCTGCCTGCTACCCCCGCGTGCTCTCCAATTTAAAAACACAGTTAGAATGCACAAAACAGGCATCCATTTCCACCTGCCTGCAACCCATGCTTCTCCTGATTCAAAACACAGCTAACAAATTAACTGAACATCCATACTAAAATGCGAGTTGCCCACGCTGTCCCCTGATTTGAAAATGCCTTTAATATGAGCAATGGAGCCTCCACTCCTTCCAGGTTTGCTGCCCAAGTTTTCCCCTGGTCCAAAAACACCCTGAGGACAAGACTTTTCCCCCCACCATGACCTCTGCCATTCCGCCAGTATTCCTCACGAAAAATGAGCATGTACTGGAGCCTGCGTTCTGCCCAATCCGTCTCTCAGCTACATAACAGCAAAGCGAGAGCAAAAAAACAAACCCCCACCCTAAGCTCTGCAACTCAGAAAGCTTCCACTTAGATTCAACAAAACACTGTTGCAAAACCACTGTGAGGAGCTCTTCCTGTCCTCCACATTTAAATGAACGCCTAGTGGAGCATGCCTGGTGAAACAGCTTGCTGTCTAGCCAGGCTTGCACTCAAATTTAACAACGTCGCACCTTTCAAGACAACCCCACAAAATCTGTATTCCTCAAACACCACTTTTACCCAGGAAATGAATGAGGGTTCCCAGTGACCCATGTTACGTCTGCCCAGGTGTTTTTCCTAACTCACACACAATGAGAGAACACACCATATCATCTTGCCATGCTTTTACTCAACTTAAAACGCTATGCTCATTATATAACATTTAAAAAGCAGGAAAGGGATGATCAGACCAAGTGAACCATGTTATTCAGCCCAGGGTTTCTCTGAATTACACACATTAAGAGAACCACAATCAAAATTAAGCCAGCCACCTGGGCCAGCATGGCCTACAAGGCCTAACTGCCCTATGCGCCATACCTACAGCTTGCCAACGATGTGCTGAGTTCTTCAATCTGAAAATTCTCAGCAAAAGAGGTTGTCCTACATGTGTTCTGGCCTGATATACCCCTGCAGGACAACCAGATCAGGATCCCATAAGGATCCACCCCCCCAGCCAATCCCTGGGACTCCGGCATCACCTTGTCATCTTACCCTCTTACCTGGCCTGGTGATGTCACCAGCCCCTCCCCTTCTACCTGATCCTTCCTTCCTTCCCCTCCCCACCCATCCCCCTTGTGCTTCTTCCTAGCAGGGGTTATCAGACAACCTGACCTGCCTTTTAGTGGCAAGCCCAATTATCCAGTTCAAATAAATTCATTATGCCAGCTTCACTTTATGCAATGTTCTTTTGCCAACGGAAAAAAAATACTGTCCTGTCAAATTTTCTGCTCCATTTTGAGGTAAATAGAACTACCTGGAAATGTCAGCATGGCTCAGTTGGCACTGTAGTACTTTTACCTCTGAACCAGAAGGTCATGGTTTGTAGTCCCACACTGGGATTTGGGATTAGTACTGTTGTGTGAGAGATACCTTTATTTAAGCTCAATGCTAGATGCTGATACAAAACAACAGTCTCTTACAGAATAAACAACATTTTGTCACACTGTATTTTATGGATCTTCTGTTATTTATTCTGTTATTATGCTTACTATTTTATTATGACTGTTCTTGTCTTTTTGAAAAGCGCCTTATTGGCCTGAAAGACACTTTAGCAAAAAAAATGTATTATTATTATTATTATTAACTAAGTATAACTCAACACCAAAGAAGCTAAACTTGATATGAAAAGGGGTTAAATCACTACAGATGAAGCAGCTGCATGCTGACTAGTTGTGGAGTAACTGGTGTAGCAGGGGTGTTGACACACTTGCCTTTCAGTTTTAACAGGTATACCACCGTTGCCTGAATAACTAGAAGTTTTTGACTCTGCTCGCTAAAAGAGAAAGAGGGACTATCTGGAATAGCTCTAACATCAGTGTCCTTTCCAGGCCATCTTGTGCTGCTGAATTTACTGCTGTGACTACTTATTGTTCAGAGGTTGTACTCCTGATGTGGGAGTCCGAGTTGGTGGCAGAGCCTGCACAGGAGGCAGAAAACTATGGGGGGCCCCTGTGGAGGGCCGGTCACTCTGAGAATTAGGCAGTTTTCCACACTTTTTTAGCCATTAAGTGCTGGTGTCTTTATTTCTTATATATTTCCTTCTTTTCCTTATGTATGTTTGTGAGTTTGTGCATTTGTGAGGTTGTACATTTGTCGTAAATGTTTCTATGTTTATATGGTACATAATAGGTGCACCTTGCTTTGGTTTGGCTAATATCTGAGTCACCTCTTCACACTAAGATTGTTAAGATTGTTAAGACTGTTATTTTAGATATGATCAACACGATAGTACATTTTACTTGCATTTTTGTTTATATGCCGATCGTGCATTCTATATTTATTTAAGAATAATTTACTGGGTTAATTCATTTAAAAAAATCTTTCTTGATATTTTAGTAGTTTGATATGATAAGCCACTTCTACTAGACTACATTTGTGCTATTCCTTCAATATTCCTTTAATAAGGAGAAATATAGACTGACTGATTGATTGGCCACCAGTTCAATCTTTAACATTCATTAGTGGTACAGCTGCTTTAGTTGAAGTTGCATTGGATCTAAATTCTGGATCCCCACCTGATCCCCCACTTGATCTCTACCTGAGATACCTGTCTTATATCATACTAAAGGTGCATGCGTGGTGTTCTAAATTCAGAAACTGCCATCTTTTCTTAGACAGCAACAGCACGGGGTCCAGCATGGACTTCTGTAGCATGTTAGCAAGTTAGCTAGCAATATTGTGCTCAGTTTAGAGGATATTGCTGTGCTCAAAAATATTTGACTTCAGCAAGAAAGTGCTCCATTGCCTGCCTTTTATTTTTACATCTACATCTGTTTTCTTTTCCCTAGGTATAGGCCTAGGAGCATAAATCATTATTATTTTATATTATTTTAGCTTTATTTCTTCTGTAGTGGCTGATTTTTGCTCAGTGGAATCTGACTGCTGCAATTATTCCAATCGACTCCACCAGAATAAATAGAAGTGTACGAGCTCTGAAGCTTACTCGGTGGTTTCTAACAACGTATTTTACTGCATTACTAATTTGAACTGCATTATTGATTTGAACTCAACCCCACCATCTCAGTTATTTTTTGCTGTGTGGCATATCTATCTTTTCCATTTTGGATTTAGACAACTCCTGCAAGAGGACAGTGCAGTTTGTTCCATTTGGGTAAGAAGAACAAGCAAATCTTTTTAAAAAATAGATCATTACTTGGTAATTAAAGAACTGTTTATGTAACTTATACCCATCTATAACCAAGGCCACTTAAGTTATAAACTATTTATTTCAAGAATATTGACTTTTAACCTGCCTAATTGCTTAGCCGTTTTACCAAGGAATTTCCTGAGGAATTGAGTAGACACTACTGGATCATTTTTATATTTTCCTGTTATTGTTGGGGATTTTATTTAAGTTTTATAAAATGGTGTGTAATATTAAAATACTTGAAGTCTCTAGATATATGTATTACGTTTAGACATCTATATTACCTAAATCTCTCTGGTTCACCCTATTTGTGGAAGAACATTAAGAACAAACCCTTATAAGAAAAATAGAAATTTAGAAAGTATTGTGGTGTCATAAACACATTTTTCATTTTGCAATGCCAGTAGAAACAAGAAGTGGGGAAAGGCATTATGCCTCGAAACAAAGAAACTAAACAGGGTAAGGTTTTTACTCCTAAGCCTTTAAGGCAGTGGTGCACAACTTTTTTTTGTGGAGGGCCAGACTGAAGACTTGAGTCAAGGCTGAGGGCCAAGGGCCACTGTAAAATGGCCTGATGTGACAAATGTCCAGCAAGACATTACTAAATGTACACATAAAACAAATCAAAACATATATTTATCTATTTATTTATTTATCAACATATTACTGACACTAAAAACAAAAACAAAAAATAAACAAAGACTGCAAGTGAAAGCTGCTAGGTTCTCAGGACCACAGACAGCTGCTATGGGGGCCATCTTTGGCCCCCGGGCCACATGTTGTGCACCCCTACTTTGCACTTTAAGTAAAATACAAAGATCACAAGGCCTTTTAAGAAAAATTAAAAAAGGGGAAAAGAAGGGAAAATTGAAAAGACCTCCACACCTACTGGGAAAATAAAGATAACAAACATGGCACAGGCCAAGGATGATTCTGACAATAATCAGAAGTGGGGAAAATAAAGTCAATAAGGAGAATACAGAGAATACTAATACTATTACAGAACTTAAAGTGGAGCTTAGTATGAATTTCTCAGAGGCTTGTGAAAATCTGAAATCTGTTAATACAAAAATAGGTGAGATGTGAAACATGATCCAGGAATCTATAAAAGTAAATAAAGAATTAGCCACTGAATTGGAACAACATATAGGAAATATAAAAATGTTTTAATAGAACAATCCAACACTTCTGATGTGGAACCCCTATCACAGGAATTATCTAACTGAGAATTGACCCAGTTAAGGAGTCCCGAGGAGACATTTATATCTGTACTAGAAAACATAACTAAGGACATGGCCATTGCATTGAAAGAACCATTTGTGACTAGTGTTATGCTTTACAAGCAATTAATCAATATTTAATAGGAAATGTCTTACATCAAAGGGATTTATATACAAAATAAAAACAGATTGATTTATTGAGATCAGACAGTACATGTGAATATGGGGAAAAATTACAAAATCAAGAAACACAGAGGATTCCAGAAAAAAGGTTAGAAAAGAGGATAGATGCTAAAATATCTTTCCACAGCTTCTCTCAGGAAGAGATACATGTGGAGGAAAATGGGGTGGGTCAGATCACGAGGGACACTAACAAACTAGAGATAAAATCAAATTCTGTGTTAGCTGAGGATTCTGAACTCGAACTGATGATGTTTCCAGATAAAAATATCTGAAAAGACAGTATAATAGTGGAACTAAAGAAATTAAATGTTACATTATGGGAAAAAGGTGAAAAACAACTAAAAGAAAATAAAAATTCAAAAAACAGAGGGAGTAATAAGATTACATACTGAAAAACCAGAACAAATAATCATCAAAGACACCGATGATGAGGAATATAAGGAACAATCAAGCAAAAAAGAAAATAAGAACAGTAAAAAGAGTCTGATGGAAAAGGTGAAGGATGACTATAAATCAGTTAGTCTAAATGAAAACACTTAGATAATCACAGAAAGCAGAAATATGTGAAACAAAAATGAAGGGAAACCTAGCAAAAAGAGAAAAGTGGGCAAAGCAAAAAAACAAAACAAAAACAAACAAAAAAATGCACACACACACGCGCACACACACACACAAAGCAAAACTGCATAAATCTAAGCCCACGAAGAAAATCTCAGTAGATCAAGGTAAACCATCAATAAAGGTTTCAACAGATATAGAAGAAAGAAGAGGGATACAGTTAGAGACAGTTGACATAGTAGAAGAAGGGAATAAAGATAAAAGAGGAGATTTTCCAACAAAGGCACCTTCATCAACAAAGTCAAATGTCACAGATAAATCAGATGAAAAATTTCAGAGAATTCTAGGAAAGACAGTGGATAAGGATTATATCCTACCCCTGTTCAGAGTAGGAATAATCCCAAATGAAACAGAAGAAACACTGAATAGTATACTTCAAAATTTTGGCAACAATCTTAGACAGAAATAAAAATAAAGGCAAGACAAGGGAAATTTTATTTAAGAGATGCCCATCCTACAGGCTCCGGGCGCCGAACATATTAAAACTTCATACAACAATCATAATAAATACAAAACAACATACTATTAAACATAAATATACAATATTCCAACAATTAAAACAAAATTTAGTATACATACTACCCTCAACAGCAGCAATGAAACTCAAAATAGCCTAAGACTAACTTAAGCATGAAATTCTAAAAACAGGTAGGGACTATAAAACACAGTCTGGGAAGGCCTGATTATACAAGAAGGCCTTGAGGCGGGCTTTAAATACCTCCACAAAAGGGGCCTCCCTGAAGGCTGAAGAAAGCGAATTCCACAGGATGTGGGCGGTGACACTAAATGCTCTGTCACCAGTAGTTATTAACCTCATCCTGGGAATTGCAAGGAGACCCCTAAAGGAGGAGTGGAGGGAGTAGGCCAAGACAGCAGGTGTAAGAAGGTCCTTCAGGCAGCCAGGGCCCAGGCCATGTAGGGCCTTAAAGGTGAGCAAACCCACCTTAAAGAGGACCCTCCACCTAACTGGCAGCCAGTGCAGTTGACGCAGCACCAGAGTGATGTGATAATACTTAGGCTGTCCTGTCAGCAGCATCACTGCCATGTTCTGCACCAGCTGCAGTTGGTGCAGGGTACCCCCACAGACTCCGAGATAGAGTGCATTCCAGTAGTCAAGCCTGGATGTCACAAAGGCATGCACCAAAGTGGGGAAGTCCAGAGGCAGAACTAGGGGCTTTATCCTGGCGATATTCCTCAGATGATAAAAACTGTTATGGACAATGGATGGCACCTGAAACTCAAGTGTCAATCCACTGTCAAGAATAATGACCAGATCACTCACCCTAGAGGAGGCCTTCAATGGTACAGAGCCAAGACAGAGCCCTGTCTCTGCACCAGAGGCCAACCTATCATGTCCTCTGTTTGACTCTACCACCAGTACCTCTGTTTTATCAGGGTTCAGTGGCAACCAGCTGGAGGCCATCCAGTCATTGATCTCAGCAAGACAGCTGTTAAGCACTTCCACTGCACAAGATGTTCCAGGGGCAAAGGAAAGATACCGCTGGGTATCATCAGCATAGCAGTGAAAGATCAAAGCCTGGGGAACTCCACATGACAGGCAGCCAGGGTATGAGGAGAAATTCCCCATCACTACCCTCTGCCTCCTGTTAGATAGAAAAGACTCAAACCAGCAGATGACAGTGCCAGTGATTCCACAGAATTCCCTTAGGTGGTCTAGTAATACTCGATGGTCCACTGTGTCAAATGCTGAAAAGAGATCAAGGAGAATGAGAATTGTCCCCTCCCATCTATCTCTAGCCCTAAGGAGATCATTATGCACCCAAACTAGTGCAGTTTCTGTGCTATGCCTTGCACAAAACCCATACTGGAGCAGCTCATACAGATCATGGGCCATGAGATGCTCCTCAAGCTGGAGCGCCACCACCTTCTCCAAAATCTTACCCAGAAATGGAAGATAGGAGATAGGACGGTAATTTGCCTTGACGTCAGGGTCCAACAATGTTTTTTTCAGAAGGGGTCTCACCAATGCCTCCTTCAAAACATCGGGGAAGACCCCCTCCAACAAGGAACACTGGACAATCAAGGCAAACACCGGGCCAATGGAGCCAGCACATCTCATTAAGAAATGAGTTGGCACTGGGTCCAGTTCACAAAAGGTGTGCCGAAACTTGGACACAATCTCAATGACCACAGCCACCTCCACCAGTCTAAACTCACCCTAACCAAGCAGAGTGCTTTCCACTGTCGTCCAGACTCTGGCCAACTGGCGGAACCCCCTGCCTGATGGCAGACACCCTGTCCAAGAAGAACTGAGCAAACTCCTCGCACAATGCATTTGAAAAGGCTACCTTCGGCTGTAGACACGAAGGATGGAGAAGCCTGTCCACAGTCCAAAAGAGCACCATTGGTTGGTTCCTCCTAGCAGCAATCTCCCGGGACAGGAATTCTGCCTTCTTATGGTTGATTGCCCCCGCTATGCACTGTAGTGCACATGTAGGGCCAGTTTGTCTACCTCCAGGCCAGACTTCCACCAGCAGCACTCTAATCTCCAACCAAAGATCTTCATTGCCTTGAGCTTCCCATCATACAAAGGGCGATAGCTGACCATCTCTGCAGGGGGAGGGCTATCAAGGGGGGCCCCAAACAAGAACGTCACTGTGCAATGATCAGACCAAATGACACAATCAATCCTGAGACTATTTATCTCAAGCCCCAGTGAGAACACCAGATCTAACATGTGGCCACCCTGATGGGTCATGGAGGAAACTCCTTGTGCAAAGCCCAGAGATGACATAATCTGGAGGAAGTTGTAACCAAGCTGAGAAGATTCATCCTCGGCCCAAACATTGAAGTCCCCCAGCACTAAACATCTGGGGGCCTCCAATGTTTCCCCGACAATGACATTGGCCACCTCCTGCGAGAAATCTCCCACCACTCCAGAAGGGCGATACATCAGGAGAATCAAGCAACCTGTGCCTGGACCCCTAAGGATGAATATAATCATTCACATTAATGTAATTAGGCCCCTAGATGACACAGAACTAGTATTGGTGGTCTACAATCAATTTTTCATCCTAAAGCAATAGAAAACCAAAGAATTAAAGTGAGGCAAATGGGTACAGAGATGGGCAAAGTGATTAACATGAATACATTATTTCCTGAGTACTATAACAAGAGGAAGATAATAATACAAGAAGATTTGACTAGGACTTTGTCCATTTTTGGTATTAACCATTTTACTAATGAGTCCAGACAAAACTTAAGACCAAAGCTAGCAGAATATCTGCAAAACTTATTCAGAAATCCAAATCTAAACTAAAAAATTAAAGAGCAAAAAGATGGGATGATAATGGACAAATCACAATCTGGTTACATGATGAAAAAGACCTTCAAAAAATAATCACAAGAGCTCCTGTATTTGATACAGTGGGAATTTATATTTATAATGAAGTACAAAAGGGGACTAATACAGAAATAGTGCCCAACTCAGTACATTAGATGAATCTGATTGAAAATATCAATAGATTTACAATATTACAGTTATAATGAAGATTGACAGTTCAAGGAGAGCAGTGGAACTTATTTTAGAGCTAGTGTTAACAGAGAAGGCACATATAATATAAATAACTTATATAATATTATATCTTGGAATATCTTAGGGATTAAAGAAAAGATGGTTGATCATACAATAATAGACTACTTGAGATTCTTTGATTGCATTTGTCTCCAGGAAACTTGGATCAATGAAGAGCTGAACTTGAATAGCTACAAGCTATCAAAAATGCAAAAAGATTGAAGAAGTATGGAAGAATGTCTGGTTGCTTAATTATTTGGTGGAAAATTAAGAGGGATACTGAGGTCACTGAAATTATGTCTGTAAGTGAATATACAGGGGCAGATATTCAGAGGTGTTGTGCAATGCGCAACCACAGAAATGCACCCCGGAGCCATATTAAACCAATGCGAATGCTCTGTGCAAAATGCATTGCACAGCTGTGCAACAGTAATGTATACAGTGTAGGTACAAGGTTGCGTTACCATGAATAAGCTGCGTAATGGCATATTCAGCCGAATGGCATGGTGCAAGTCAGAAGCAACTCACAGAATTTGCCACACAGAATTGAGCCTATAAAAGGAGGCACAAACACACATACAGTAGACGCACTAGGCACAGAATCTGACTGAGATGGATGCTGGGCCATTCCTGATGGAGGCAGTAATGAGGGATGTGAAGAGGAGGGAAGAACAGCAATGTGGCCAAGGAAGGGCCCATCTGAGGTATGCCAATCACAGATGGTATTGTGCCAGCCTCACCTTTGAGGACTATGGGGATGCAGAGATCATGGGATGGTACCGGCTAAACAGGGCAATTCTGAAGGAGCTCTGTGAGCTGTGCCATGATGAGTTGCAGGCACCTACCAGGAGGAACTGCACAATGGCAGTGGAGATCAAGGTGACAGCAGCAATGTGCCTGCTCACCATGGGCACATTCCAGAAACCAACAGGGGCAATCACTAGAATAACCCAGTTGGCCACATACCACCTCCTCACACAGTTCCTCAACACCCTGCTGCCACACTCTTTGGAGTTCATTCGATTCCCAAGCACACAGGCAGAGCATAGAGCAAACAGGACTTCCACAGGGTGGCATGCATGCCAGGCATGATTGGGGTGATAGACTGCACTCACATGGCCATACGCACACCACCTGGTCCAGAGGGTGCCACCTACATGAATAGAAAGGGGTACCCATCAGTCAACTGCCAGGTGGTGTGCAATACCACGGGGTGCATCATCAGTGTCTTTACCACCCACCCTGGGAGTGCACAGGACACTTTTATCTGGCACAGCTCCATCCTGTGCCAGAGTTTTGAGTATTGGGAGATCCCCACAGGTCATCTGGTAGGTGAGTATGGCACGAGATGGGGTCTGGGGTGGCCATGCAGGGGGCAGAGGCCCACGCCACACATGACAGGAGCCAACAGGGTGGTCGTAGGGGGTATGGGGAAGGGAACAAGCAATGCCACAAGCTAACATACATGTCTTACCCACACAGGTGACAGCACCTACCCCCTGCACCCCTGGCTGTTCACTCCCATCCGGCATCCATCCAATGCTGCAGAGGACAGGTACAATGAGGCACACATCGTGACACGCAACATCATTGAGTGAGTCTTTGGCATGCTCAAGATGCATTTCTGTTGCCTAGACAGGTCTGCTAGTGCCCTACAGTACAGCCCTGCAAAAACCTGTGACCTATTCCTGGCCTGCTGCATGCTGCACAGCATGGCCAGTGACCGTGGAATAGCTGTCCAGGTAGATGAGGGTGACAGCAGTGATGAGGATAGGGAGGACAGGCCAGATGGGGGTGTGCAGCCACCCATGCAGATGAGGGACCCCAGGATGGCTGCATGGGCCAGGATGCACAGGGCAACAATTGTATAGGAGCACTTTGGGAACCACAGGTGAGTACCAGACATGACAGCTGTGCATGCACGGAATAGACACACACACACACACACACACACTGAGGTGGATGGCCACACAGGGAGGAATGCAGGGACACTGGCACACACACAACTGGCACAGTGACAGCACATACACACAGCCACACACCTACAGCATAGTGCACAGGCGTGTGCGCATGCACACATACACGGGCCTGGGCTGGACACAGGGCTGCCTGTGACATGACGTGCACATGAAGCACCAACAACATCACAAGGCACATAGCTGGGCACAGTGGGGCATGTGGCTGGCACAGTCAGTATCTGTGGCCACAGTGGTAGGATGCACACACACACACACACACACACACACACACACACACATGCAGCTGCATGTGGCATGGATCAGATTGATTGCACCAGCACACAGGCAAGACCAGCACGGTGCTGACCACATCACACCCAGGACACAAGGCCATCCAGCACAGCATGTACACATAGAGGCCGCGCCACACACCACACATATGTACCATCTGATGCACACATGCACGCACAGACAAGTGTGCACAAGGCAACAGCAGCAGGCAGCAGGATGGGACAGCACAACCAGCAGGCCTATCATGTGGATGCACTGCCACCATGGCAATGTGGGCGGCCATGCCCAGGCTGTGTGACAGCCACAGGCTGCTCAACAACCACTGGAGGTGTACTGAACACCTCACAGGGATAGAGGTATGTGAATGTGACTGGGTCCTTGCTGGCGTGAACAGGCTGACAAAGAGATTACTGCCATGTGTATCTGGGATGGCCATGTCAGAGCCCGGCATCAGCCATGCTGGGGTCACCAGATGCCAGGTCCATGGTGTCGACGCCACACTACAGGGAGTTCTATACACCCTACCATGTCCACTGGATGCCAGTGATGCAAATCTGACTGTGATGGCACCAGCAATGCAGTCCAAAGATGCGGTTGTGGCCTCCTGAAGCTGCCGGATCTCACCAATCAGCTGTGTGTGTCCAATGTCTGCATGCTTAGACTGGTGGTGCAACTACACCAGCAGTGTGTGGAACTGGGCCCTGAGCATTGCCTGGTTGTCCACAGTGGACCGCAGCAGCCTGGTGTGCTTGTCCAGCCTGTTGGCTCCATGCGCATCTTGGGGCTGATGCTGACCTGCTGCAGGTGTGGTGGCATGCTGAGCAGCATCCCCTGTCAGGGGACCACACAGGGGGTGGGGAATGTGCGGGTGCCCTGTCAGTGGCCCCTGTGGTGTGCTGCATTGTGCCCACTGCTGCCCAGCCACCTGCTGGAGCATCACTGTGGCACCAGTATCTGCAGAACTGACCCCCCACAGCTGGCGATGGTAGTGGCATCACAAACCATTGCATGGCCATGGACAGGGGACAGCTGCATGGACACTGTACCACCATTGGTGGCAACTGCTGCCAGTGTACAGGCCTGTACCCTGGGTGGCATGTCCATTCCTGTGCCACCCATGTTCAGTGTCAGGTCATCATCTGTGTCCGATGTCCCACTCACCTGTGTACCCGGTATGAGTATGGGTAGGGCCTCGGCAAGCAGTAGGTCCATCAGGGGTCATTGTCACCAAGCCCCAGAAATTCCAGCAGCCCCACACTGCCCAGTCACTGATGGTCCATTACCCTGATGCTGGTGGACGTAGATGGCTCTGCCTCTTTGGGTCCAGCATCATCAGCTGCGTCCTGCATCCCACCCCTGAGGTGTGATGGCACTGGAAGACATAACAGTGGTATAAGTGATAAGGATGGCAATGTGCACACCGAGCTGTGACCATTGTGTGGGGGGCATGCACACCAAAACAGTGCCAGCATACAACAGGGTATGTCTGTGATGCATTATACAGTATGGTGGCCATGCCTTGGATGGTGCACATGCCAGCCAGCCATGTGCGGTAAATGCAGAACATGATGCCACAGCAACAGATGGCTGGCATGCCTGATCTGAACACCTCCAAGGACTATGCCACCAGTGGTGTACCATGTGGCTGCCTGCACCCCTGTGGACCATGCCGTGCCACAGATACACTGGGTGGGTGGCTCTGTGGGGCTGGCCAGCAGTGCTGCATACCCTAGGGCCGGGGCCTCGGTTGAGATACAGTGCCCTTGCTGCTGCAGCACCGCACACAGGTGATCAATGCCATGCACAGTGGGCACATGTGTGCCCTGCACTGCTGTAAACCACACATGCAATGGGCCCATGGTAAAGCTGCTGCCATGCCTGCATGCTGCTGGGTGGCACAACCCCCCTCCACACACACATGGCTCCCACTTACTCACAGTGCTGTGAGGGGCTGCCACCCATTTGGAATCCTTCACCTGGGACACCCTTAATGGCAGTGCAGTTGATGGTCGCTGCCACCAACTCCTCCCCCACCGTAAGTACAGGGGTGGTTCCTGGTTCTCCACCCATTCTGCTGTGGGATGCCCTGATGGTGGCCACCTTCTCTTTTTTTCACTGATGGTCCATACGTATCTTCTTCTTGCTCTCCTCTGATGTCTGCCATGGGTGTTGACATAATGGTGCCACCTCATCCCACCTGGTGGCACATTCTTGCAGGGTGACCTTGGCCCCACTGAGCAGTTCCTCCCTGTTGAGTAGGCCTCGAACAAGGCCTGCTGCTCATCTTTAGTGAAACTGGGCCTGCATGGAGCTCCTCAGCTCCCTCCATCTCCAACATGATGCTACCTGTGGAGAGTAATACAATGGCCTGATTAGTGGACTGGCAGGCCAGCCTGGAACACTGCTGCACTAATATCATACCCAGATACATCACAACATGTGTTGCTCCTTGCCTCAATGGCTGCAATACCTGTCAGTGCCCAGTGCAGTATTGTGGCGCTTTTGTGGCTCGACTCATGCAAATAAACAGAAGCACAATTGAAATGAGATGCTAATGTGCCCAACTGCGCCTGGCATTGGCTCATGAGCCTATTTGCATATGCTGGCTGAATACTGCAGGATTGTGCTTTTACACAATTGTAATGCACCAGAGATGTTCACTGGTGCATTTCCTGCACATGCGTGGTGCATGGCAGTGCACCTGCCTTGTGCACCATGGGCAGCACTACATCATGGGTGGCCTATCGTGCACTTGTGCATGGTGTGCAATGTGCCCCTATTGTGCATGTGGACAAGTGCGCATGCCGCATATGCAGTCATGCTGCGATGTCTGTTCTCATTGCGCAACTCTGCCAGATGCGTCATACCAACTACCTCGCATTGCCTGCCAATGCACACCTGGCACATGCATGCCATTGTGTGGGGTCATGCAATGCATGTATGGTGGGTCATGGTCCAGACCCCATACTTTCGCCTAATGGCGCTGCTCTGTACATGTGCCGTGCTGCATGATAGACGTCAGCTGCTCATGTCAATTGCACAACTCCATGCTGCATGGTCGTTTTACATGAACCCCAGTTGCACATCAGGCACTGCTCAGTTCCTTGTGCAAGCTTCTCAGGTACATGCAGTGTGGCAGATGGCAGTGATGGCGGGGTCAGGTCAGGTGTGTGCATGCCAGGCAGGCAACTGGACCAATGTGGAGGTGGCAAATCTGTTAGCCCTGGTCCTGCCTGTGGTGGACCGGTTGTATGTTTGGCTGAGCTCCAGGAGCCTAGGTCCCAGGTGTGGGAGAGGGTGGCTGCTGGTCTGGAATGGCAGACTGGGGTGCCACGCACTAATGAGCAGTGCAGACACTGATATGGGGACCTCTGCAAGAGGGATCCAGACAGGCTCCGAAGGCTGCAGGAGAGGGCACGCCGGGGGTTTGTGCCGAAGCCGGGTAAGTGTCCCATGGCACTGTGCATGCTACCATTGTCCACATCCTGTGCTGTGCTTTGTGCTGCCTGTGCAGCTGCATGGGGGTAGCGCTGGTGGCTGGTGCTTGTACCCCATTGTTGCACTGCATGCCTGTGCTGTGCATGTTGACGTTGGGCCATACACCATGTCTCACACTTGGGCTTGTGCACCTTCCCATGCTGTGCCAGCACTGGGCACTGTGACTGTGCTGGGTGGGTCTGTGCATGGCATGCCACTCATGTTCATTGTTGCTATCCCTGTTCCATCCACAGGATTGGAGGACCACAGGAGGGCCAGGGAGGCTGTAGACAGGGAGAGGTGACACAGTGATGGGGGTGCTGTGGTGGCACCAGTGCCTGGACAGGCAGGTGAGTGTGTGTGGCATGGTGTGCAGGTCATTGCTTGCACTGGGTTTTTCTGTGTGGTATGGCAAGGGGCAGTGCCACCATTTGTGTGGTCACTGCATTGGGCAGTTCCCTGCCCCTCTGCCTCTGCCATGTTGCACGGGGGTTGGGCCTTGCACATGGCTTCTGTCTGGTGGTGGTGTCCCATCACTGCAACTGGTAGGGTGTGTGTGTGTGTGTGTGTGTGTGTGTGTGTGTGCAATTCCGTGGTGTGTGCCTGCTGCAGGGGGACTACTGTACTGCCTGGGGAGCCCTTGCACTAGTACTGTGTGGTCCACTGCATGGGTGTGGGTGCATGTCTGTCACAGGCAACCTCGCAGTCTGCCCATGGGGTGTGGCTGTGTCAGCTGCTGCTTTCCACTGTGCATGTAACAGTTCTGGTTCTGTCCACCTGTGGGAGTGACAGCTGTTCCATGCACACACATGGGGGGGCTTGGGCTCCTTATGGCCCATCACTCATTGCCTCTCTTGTTCCTCCTCTTGTAGGACAGGCCAGGTCTCGGGCCAGAAGACGCCGGCACGCCTTATGTTGTGGGATACATCATCAACATCGACTGGTGCGGCTGCATATCTCAAGGACGAACATCCTGATTTATGTATGCAGATGCCATCTTGGCACTACACTGGTGCTCATTCAGGAGGTACGCATGCTGAGGGACTCACAGCAGCATCTGCGTCACTGACCCTGTCCTCTCACCACTGTGCCCTGGATGTCCCCTTCCCTCCTGATTTTGTTTCTGTTCTGTATGTTCCTGTGTCTTTGCTCCCGATCACATTCCCCTTGTTGGCTACTTTGCACCACCATACCATTCCCTTTATACTGTTGCTGTTGTATGTCCTGTTGGCACACCACTGCTCTTGGTTTGATTGTTTAGTAAAGGTTTCTGTTCAGACACCTCTGTGTCTGTGTCTCCTTTGCCTGCGCAGTGCTGCACTGTGCTTATGTTGTTCTGTGCTGCTCTTGGTGTGACTGTTCTGTACCACAGCTGTGCCCTTTGTGTTGTGCTTCCATTTGCAGTGGCTGCTGTGCGACATGTACCTCTGTGGCATGGGCCCTTGGGCTGTGGCTGTACACCTGGCCTGTGTGTGGCCCACTGCCTCATGTCCCTGTTCACCTGTGCTGGCATGACCTCCATCTGCAGTGTTGCCCATGCCAGTATTGGTGTGCGGTGCAGTGCTGGGCCCTGTGTCCCTGCTTGTTGGCAAGGCTTGTGGCCCTGTTCCTCAGTGCATGTGTGTCTCTTGTACCTCTGAGCACTTCTCCCAGCATGCCTGTGGCTTTGTTCCATGCAGTGTTGCCTGATCGGGGTTGTGGTGGTGCAGTGCCATGGGCCTGCCAGGTTTCCCTTTCATCTGGGTGGGAGGCAGGGTGTGTTTGGTGTCCTGTGTGTTTCTGTTGTGTGGCCTACAGTCATTGTGGCCCCATGACTGTGTTCCTGTGCTGTGCACCATGGTCACAATCCCCTTGTGTTTTGGGTCTGCCAGGGCTGGCGTGGCACTCTGTTCTTGTGCTGCCCTGCCTGTGTACCCCTTTGACTGCGGTGCTTGCTCAGCATGCTTGTTGCTGCTTACTGTCATGCTCCTGTGCAATCCTGGTTGCTCTGGCACATGTCTGGTTGCACAATGTCACATCTTTGCTATATTCAGTGTGGTTTGCGCTTGAGCATGTCTATGGTGCATATTTTGAAAATGGTGTTAGTTTTCTATGGCACAACGGCATTGCCCTGTGCATTCCATTGCACATGTTCTGGGCACACTTTTGAATATCTGGGCCACAGTATACTAGGAATCAAAGTATTGGAAACAGATAGGGTAACCATTCTATTAAATGTATTACACCTTCTCATAATTCTAAGTACAATGATCCACATTATCTTTGTATACTGGAAGAATTGATCAACGAAATTATTAACAACAGCCCTGAATGTGGAATCATGATTCTGGGGGACTTTAATGCCAGGGTGAAGCAGCATCTGGAGCCCACCTCAGAGTTGACAGATTTACCTTGTAATGAGGAAATCTCCCATATTAGACCAAGATGCAGCTCTTAAGATCAGAAGGAATCAAACAGAGGGGAAATATTATGCAAAATGTGTGAAGATAGAAATTTTTTACTATTAAATGGAAGACTGCCTAATGATGAAGATGGCAATTTTACATATATTGGAAGTAAAGGAGCAACCATAATTGAACTGATGTGGATCTTATTCATACTAATTCCCTACTGTAAGAATATAAGAATTGGAAACAGAGTAGAGAATGAACATAGTCCAGTTGAAATACATATGGACCTATGGACTATAAAAAGAGTAAATAAAAGGGACATATACAAAATAATAAGAATAAGAAAAGGTATCAGATGGGAGCTGATAAACAGAAACATAGAAACATAGAACATAGAAACATAGACTTTGATGGCAGGTAAGGACCACTTGGCCCGCCCAGTCTGCCCATTTCCCTACCTACTGGATAAGCTGCAGATCCTAGTTTTACTGATAGCCTACTTCCTCTTACCTCCCACTAGAATTGCCTTTTGTTTGTCCCATGCATTCTTAATTTCCCCCACTGTTTTTGACCCCATGACCTCCTCAGGAAGGCTGTTCCATGCATCCACCACCCTCTCCTTGAAAAAATACTTCCTCATGTTGCCCCTTAGTCATCCCCCTCTGTCTTTAAATTGTGCCCCTTTGTTCTTGTGCATCTCTTTTTCTGAAAGATGCTACCCGCTTGGACTTTGTTGACTCCCTTGAGGTACTTGAAAGTTTCTATCATGTCCTCTCCTCTCCCTCTTTTCCTCAAGGGTATATATATATTAAGCTCTTTTAGTTTCTCTTCATATGGCTTCTGGTGCAGACCCTGCACCATTTTAGTTGCCCTCCTCTGGATTGCCATTGCCTCCATCCTGTCTATGTCCTTACAGAGATGGGGTATGCAGAACTTCACACAGTACTCCAGATGGGGTCTCACCAACTGTCTAGACAGAGAGATAACATCTTCCTCTTTTCTACTGGTGATGCCTCTCCCTATGCATTCCAGTATCCTCCAGCCCTCTTTAATACCTTCTCACATTGCTTGCTAACCTTTAGGTTGTCTGATATGACTACCTCTAGGTCCCTTTCCATTTTTGTTGTCGTTAATACCCCCCCACCCATTGTGTACTCTTTCCTTGGGTTTTTGTTTCCCAGGTGCATTACTTTGCACATTTTTGCGCTGAATCTAAGCTGGCATATGTTTGCCCATTCCTCCAACCTTGCCAAGTCCCTTCTCATCCCCCCCACCCCATGTATCAACCCTGTTGCAGATCTAATCAGAAGTTTAATAACTGATTCAGGTATAAGGGGAAAAAATCATAAGAACTGCAAACTTAACTGACAATGTTAATTGCTTGCAGGAACTAGAAACAATCTTGAAGCAAATTGTGTCAACGATTCTAAAAGTGTCATGTATAAAAGAGAAAAAATGATCTGAATGGTATGACAAAGAATGCAGATTAGCCAAAAAGAAAGTAAATAATAGTATAAGGCTGGTGAGACAAAGTTCCACCTCACCCAACAACTAACACACCAAAATCTGGCCAATGGAAAATCATGTACACAAATGCTCACAGTCTGGGAAATCAGATCCCAGACCTGCAGGCAATAATGACAGAGGCTAAACTGGACATAGCAGCAATTAGCGAGACGTGGTTTGCCAGTAACCGCACTTGGGAGACTTCAGTACCTGGCTATGTACTGTTCAAAAGAGACCGAGATGCAAAAAGTGTGGGGGTGTGTGGAGTGGCCCTGTATGTCAATGAAAATATCAAAGTTACAGAAATTCAGAATACACTTAAGGAGCCAGAAGAACTGTGGGTCACCCTGGAAACAGGAAATGGGACAGCCATAAGAACTGAGGTTGTCTACAGGCCCCCAGACCAGGGGGAGGACATGATACATTACTGTTAGAAGATATACAAAACATAACAGCTAAAGGGGAGGTTCTGATAATGGGAGACTTCAACATGCCAGATACAGATTGGTCAATACTAGCAGGAACATCTGCCAGAACTAGAAACATGGTGGATTCCCTGCAGGGGAAGGGTCTCAAACAACTGGTACAACAACCCACAAGAGACAGGGCTATCCTAGATCTAGTACTGACTAACAGGGGAAGGATTACAGATCTCCATGTAGAAGGTCACCTGAGGGCCAGTGACCATCACATGGTATGGTTCAATTTGGCCACTACAACTAAATTTTCCAATTTCAAGGCAAAAATATGGGACTTCAGTGGAGCTGACTTTAATAAGATGGCCAACAGAGTTAAGCTAGCCCTGGCAAAAAGAAATACAGGTGACGGGGTGCAGGCAAAGTGGGCAAGCATTAAGGATGCAATACTTGAAGCGACATCCCATTGTGTTAGAGAGAAAAAGAAGTGCAAAAGAAGAAGGAAACCACTTTGGTTCTTAAAAACAGTAGCAGAAAAGGTCAGATCCAAAAGGCTGGCCTTCAGGAAATATAAGGGAACACAGCAGGATGAAGATAGGGAGGCATACCAAACTTCCCTATGGGAAGCAGGGAAGGCAGTAAGACAGGTAAAGGCCCAAACTGAGGAAACACTAGCGCAAACAGTAAAAGAAGGGAACAAGACTTTCTATAGATACATTAGTGAAAGGAGAAAGTCCAGAGGGGGTATTGCTAAGATCAAAGGAGATAAGGGCCGTGTGAGGAGGAGGATGCTGTAAAAGCATCTATCCTAAACAGATACTTCTGCTCAGTATTTACTGAAGAGAAGGTAGGGCAGGGCCCACAGCTCAGCACCATGGACACAGGGGGGAGGAAGGTGAGCACTAGTCCCTTCACAAAAGAAAGGGTCCTACAAGAGCTCAATAAACTCCGGGTGAACAAGGCAATGGGACCTGATGGCATACATCCCAGGGTACTAAAGGAGCTAAGGGTGGAACTAGCAAAGCCATTATCAGAACTGTTTAGTGAGTCTCTTAGCACAGGAGAAGTCCCAGAAGACTGGAGAAGGGCTCATGTGATCCTGCTCCACAAGAGTGGTAGCAGGGAGGAGGCAGGGAACTATAGACCAGTCAGTCTTACCTCAGCAGTGGGCAAGATTATGGAGGCACTCCTTAAAGAAAGGATAGTACAACACCTGTAATCCATAGGAGCACAGGATCCAAGACAGCATGGGTTTACAAAAGGCAGGTCATGTCAAACTAATCTCATAGATTTCTTTGACTGGGTAACCAGAGTGGTGGACCAAGAGGGAGCAGTTGATGTCGCCTACCTTGACTTCAGCAAAGCTTTTGATACTGTTCTACATAGAAGATTGTTTAATGAGCTGGGTAAGCATGGGGTGGGTCAGAAGTTGGTGAACTGGGTGGCAAACTGGTTGACGGGCAGAAAACAGAGAGTGGTGGTAAACGGTATACAATCAGAAGAGATGCAAGTCACAAGTTGGGTACTTCAGGGATCAGTCCTAGGGCCAGTCCTCTTCAATATCTTCATCAGTGACATTGCAGAGGGACTGGAGGGTAAGATTTGTCTGTTTGCAGATGACACCAAGATCTGCAACAGAGTAGATGTTCCAGATGGGGTGGGCAGAATGAGAAGAGATCTGGATAAACTAGCAAAATGGTCAGAAGAGTGGCAACGGGGGTTAATGCAAAGAAGTGCAAGATCATGCACGTAAGGAAGAGAAACCCTGAAGCCACCTATAGGCTGGGAGGGGAGTTGCTGGCAGTCACAAGGGAAGAAAGAGACTTGGGCGTCATCATCACCGATGACCTGAAATCATCCGAACAGACCACTAAAGCAGTAGGTAAGGCTAGGGGGATGTTAGGGTGTATTAGTAGGAGTATCACAAGTCAGAAGAGGGAGGTAATAATCCCTCTTTACAAGACACTGGTTAGGCTCCATCTGGAGTACTGCATACAGTACTGGAGGCCACACCTTCACAAGGACATTAACCAAATTGAGGCAGTCCAGAGAAGGGCAACCAAAATGATGCAGGGACTGCATCAGAAAATATATGAGGATAGGTTAACGGAGCTCAATATGTATACCCTAGAGCAAAGGAGGGAAAGAGGTGATATGATCAAAACATTCAAACACCTTAAGGGCATTAACAAGGTGAAAGAGTCTAACATGTTTCAACATAAGAAAAATAGCAGGACAAGAGGACAATGCATGAGATTAGAGGGAGGCTGATTAAGGAGTAATGTGAGGAAGTTATTTTTCACAGAAAAGGTGGTGGATGCATGGAACGGCCTACCTCAGGAAGTGGTGGATATGAATACAGTGCAGGGCTTCAAACGGGCATGGGATAGGCATAAGGGAGCAATACGGATGAGTATGAATAGATAGGCCATTGACAGAGCAAAGGCCGATGGCACATTTATAAGGTAGAAAAAGAAATGAGCAGACTGGATGGGCCTTGCAGTCCTTATCTACCATCAACGTCTATGTTCTATGGCTCAGATATTTAAAAGGGTTGCGCATGGCGCAACAGTGTTGCGCCATGCGCAACCCACTGATGCGCCCTGGTGCAATATTCAAAAGGAAAAAGTGCATGGCACAAATCCCAATGCACTGGAGAGCATCAGTAATGTATGCAGGCACAGGTGGGGGGGGGCGTGCCCTTGCATGACCTGCACAGCCCGATATTCAGCCCGGGCTGTGCAGAGCCATGCATGCACAACCCCTACCTGTGCCAGCACAAAGTTAAGCCAAAAAAAAAGGAACAACTGATGGCCACCCACAGATGAGCTGCCACATTGCAGGGCACAACACAGCAGCTGCCACCTGTGGGTGGCCACCTAAGTTCTGGCTGCACCTGGTGGTGCCCCGCCCATGCCTGATCGTGGGCATTTGTTTAAAATCTCGTTCATCTTGGTGGTCCAGGACCGCCTGATCGTCGATTGCGGGCATGTGTAGTTAGTGAACAGGTTCACTGGTGTCCAGTGACCGCCGCCCGATCAGCATGCAAAAGAAACCTCTGTCTCGAGGTTCAGTGGCATTACCAGCCTACTGACCATCACCGCCTCCCCCGTCAGCAGAAGTGGCAGCAGCACCTCACCCGCCAGTTACCACGTTATTGTCGATACCTGGTTGCATGCCCATTGGTTCACAGTTGAGTTAATGGGCATGCAGTTCTTTATATTACATATTCCAGATATGTGAATGAATCGTTCACATATCTGAATGTGTAGATGGTAGGGGTTGCATGCTCATTGGCTCACACTGTGAACCAATGGGCGGCAGCCCTCACCGAGGTGTCAGTTGGTGGCAACGGGCGCAGGTGGGTTGGGTGCTGCCGCCCGTCAGCTGACGGGGGAGTGGGTGGGGGCTCAGTGGGTGGGTGGGTACCACCAGACCACCAGGGATATTGAGGTTTCTTTTACATGTGCCCGCTATCAGGCAGTCAGCAGTCCACTGGACCACCAGGGATATTGGACCTGTTCCTTTCTTTATTACACATGCCCGTGATGGGGCAGCCAGGGGTTCACTGGACCACCAGGGATATAGGACTGTTTTTTCATTTGTTACAGATGCTGGACCACCAGGGATATAGGACGGGGACATTTTATTTAACAGTTGCTCACGATCGGGCAGAAAGTGGTTCACTGGACCACCAGGGATATTGGAGTTTTTTTTTATGTTTACAGATGCCCGCGATTGGGCTGCAGGGCATCGGTCCCCGATGGCTGCTGCCTGGCAGGGCGCCAGGTGCAAGTCATCGGGGATCGGCGTACCTGCATGCAAATGGAGTTATACGACATGCAACATTCTATGTGCACCTTTGCATAAATTATGGCCCATTTGCATGTCCTCTTTTGAATATCGCAGGTGCTGTGAATGGCGCAATGGCACTTGCGCTATCGCATCTCCATGCTCCACTCTGGCCACTTGCGCTGGCACAGTGCCACTGTGCCATGCACACTGGGGTTGGCCAGAGTGTGATATTCAAAGCTGCTGAGCCATGGTGCAGCTCCATTGAATATCGCCAAGGCCACACCCCTGCGCAGCCAAGTTGAGCTGCACCCAAGCTTGCGCCACAGCCTGGCACAGTTTGAATATCCGGCCCATAGTCTCTATGTTTCTAAAGTGAAAAAACAAAAATTGTTCTGTATATTTGCTGATCTGAGGGCTGCCTTTGACAGACCCTGAAAGGTTATAATATGGACAAAAAGTTTTGGGAGACCCTAAAAGGTTATAATATGGATGATGCTACCCTAAATATTATAGTCACCCTTTACATGAATAACAAAACTAGTATAAGGTTCAATAATGAGGGAGATAAAACAGTCAAATTTGAAACAGACTGTAGTGTTAGAGTTGCATCCTGTCACCTATTTTATTTAATTTATTTTTTAATAAGGCACTGATGAAATTGTATGATGGAGTATTCCATATGCTCAGGGTGGGCTCCAGATGCTGACCCTATATGGCATATGCAGATGATGTGATATTATTGTCTACAGGCTTTTTAGAAATACATAGATGTTTGGCAAAGTTTCAAAAGGTGTGTACAGACCTTTGTTTAGAAATAAATTGTGATAAAACCAAATTTATGGTATGTGAAAACAACAGAAGGAACAGACTTGGTAAATACAAATTGAAATATAATAACCAAACAATAGAAACATAAATAATTTGTGTTATTTGGGGATTATATTCACCTGTAACTTAAATTGGAGTAAACATAAAAAAATAATTGAACAAAAAAACAAAAGGTTTTTACCAGCAGTGGAGATATTCTCATACAAATACAGGAGGAATTCAGTAAAAGGCTGTTTGAAAGTATTAAACAAAAAAGCCAGTTATTATATGGCACCGAAATTTGGGGGTTAGATAATAATAAGAAAATTAATTTATTAATGAACCTGAATTATAATAGATTACTTGGCCTTCCCAAAGGAGCTCCCTCTTCATTAATTAGGTTGGAACTGGGACAATCATCAATACAATGTAATATAGAAGAAAGATTAGCAAAATATTGGCTAAAAGCATACAGTATGAGTGAAAATAGACTCCCCTGTAGCTGTATTGAAGAAATCATTACATATATGAGCCATCAGATATTCTTCCCAAGTGTAGTGGTTGTTGAAAGAATTATAAAACCTTATGGATTATCACAATGTTTGTCAGAGATATTTCTGAGGCCCTAGCCAGAAGTGGAAGGATTAATAAAAGAAAGAATAAGAGTTATCCACACTCAAAATGAACTGGAACTGCACAGATGGTACAAGATTAGCAGATGGCTAGTAGACAATATGAGGCAATTTGGCTTTGAACCTTATTTGAGCTTAATTAAAGATCATAGAAGAAGAAAAATATTAACCAAGTTTAGATTAAAATATTATGACATTCAATGAATCAGAGCCTTTTATGGAAAGAAAATGGCAAAAAGAGGTAAGTGTAATCTTGGGGAGGATATTACTCATCTGCTGATTTTGTGCCCTGTGCCGAGCAAAGGAATCATTACCTGGGGGAAATATTAGCGTCATTGGATATGGAACCAAATTACCAAGTTGCTTGTTTATTAAAATCAAGGGTTTCTCATGTCTTAAAGAAAGTAATTTCCTTCTGTAAAGTTATTTACAGTATAAAACTTCATGTAGATAAGCAAGACTAATGCCATGGGCATAAGTAGGGCATCCTGGTGCCCAGATAAGACAAATGCAATAGAAAAGGTTCTATGATAACTGTATATTTTTATATATGCCATTTCTAAAGTGTTAATTATAGAAATGTGCAGTAATCGATGTTATATATTTAAGACAACATTTTGATATGTGTATGTATTGTCTGATGTATATGTAATGTGTTTGATGATTATTCTGTTTTTATTATGTATATGTAATGACACATTGTCAATCAATAAAACTAATTGAACAGAACCACAGATGATGTCACTATGTCAGCTGTATTTAAGAAAGTATGTTTCTCCATAAGCTCCACCCACTGATGGAGCTCAGTTGAGCAAAGCATTGGGGCATTCTGGGAGGTGTTCGCAGATTGTGTGGTGTTGGATCTCCAGTTAGTTATACAGAGTTGTGCCATTGTGTCAACATTTTGCTGATTTCTTTGAGGGACTTGCTTTGTATCAACATCCAGCATAGAGTTTAAATAAAAGTGTCTGTCACAGAGCAGCACATATGGATGCCCTGACTCCTCTTTCTACAAAGACAGGTTACTTTGTCTTGTCTGCTATTGCACAAACCTAATAAAGGATATAGAATGATTGTTATTTGCTTATTGTATTATTGTGAAGTACAGCAGTAATCCCTCACTTATATCACAGTAATAGAGCAAAAGAATGAAACCTTACACATGAAACTCATGCTAAAGCATCTTTTGTACACACACACACACACACACACACACACACACACACACACACTCTCTCAGATATGAACACATGTGCACACAGGGGTGTAGCCAGGATATGGTGTGGGGGAGTTCTAAATATTTCTAAGGGGGTCTGGGGCATGCTGTCCTGGAAAATTATGAACATTTTAGTAGTGAAATGATGCACTGTAATGCATTTTTAGGCAATAACTGTTGACTTAAAAAATGCATCAAAATGCAAGTTGTCAGTCTAATCCCAGGTCTGGGAGTTCAACCCAGGATTCTTTTCTCCCTTTTTTATATTTCCATCTTTCTCTTATCTAGATCTCTTCCCATTCTGCTACAATCACTACAACACCTTTGCTGTTTTTCCAGGTCTTCCTTTTAAGTTTTTTTTTTATTTTCACTTCTTCAATTTTGATTTCTATTTTCATCTATTGCCTTGCCTTTTATGTTCCACCTCTCCCTTTGCATGTATTTCTCCTTTAATTGCCAACTTAATGGGAGGGAATAGACCAGGGTTAACTTGTCTTGGGAACATACAGACGTGATGTAGTGAGCTACCTGTTACTTTATCCATGGTCCATAATAAATTCACTGTCCACAAGCACACTGACAGTCTAGCAGACATTTTAGTTTATTTGCCTGCCCACTCAACATGCCAGCAGTCTTATTTACTCTGCACAGAGAGGCAGTACAGCTTCTGCACTTCATTTTGTTTAATTTGGTAGAGCCCCACAAGCACCCACTTTGGGGTACTCATATGACTGACTGCAACCCGTTTTTTTTTTCATTCATGTGTTTATACTCCATCACCAGCCTACACCAATCCAGTCTGCCACCCCCAGTCCTGTCAATCACTTTCACCAGTTATTTACCCTGTCCTCTGCCCATGGCTTCCCATCAGTAGTGGGGGCCTTTGGGTTCCTCTAAGCCTCCAGTGATTCCTCAGGAGTGCCAGATCCAGTGAAGAGGTCTGTTTTGGCCAATGGTGCTGGACCTGAGATGGGCAGACCTTCATCTTGTGGCAGATAGAGATTTATTACCATATTTCTGTCCCTAACCCCATCAACATACACAACATGTGTGGGGGTACAACTCAGACACACAAAGAGCATGCTCCTATTGGGGACAGTAAGCTCCCCAGCCTACTGGCAAGTGCTGCTGTAGTACTGGAATGTGCCCCCTCCCTTCATCATGTATAGAGTACAGGTATATGAAGGTGGTACTCACTTTGAGGGTGTCATTAGTAATAAATTGGGTGTGGTTATATGCCTATAAGGTCAGTTTTCCATATAGAGAATGGTGCACACTAAAACTGTGCATCAGAGACAGCGCGGGTGGGAATAGTGACAGGGTGCAAAACTGCTAAAGGATCTATGTGTGGTTGTGCACCCTGTCTCTTTCCCTCGCAGAGGATAAGTCCTCTGGTTGAAGGAGGGTCCACCGAGCAGCTGCCATGGCTTGATGGGATGAGCCATGGGCAGCAACGGAGGTGATGCATCTGTTGACCGGGTATCGAATCCTAGTCCCAGATGCACGTAATTTTTCTTTCATTTGTGCTTTGTGCGATTGAGGTGTCAACCCCCCCCCCTGAGTTGATTATTTTAATTGGGGGGGGGTTCAGGGGGTGTGGGCAGCAGAACCTCCGCAAAACACAGACTTATATCACTGGCAATATATCACACTATATTGCAGTGCAGTATATTGCTTCAGCATAATGTCTTGTGGAATTATGACCCCATGCTGGTTATATGTAATGTTTTGGCAAACTTTAAAGATAACTGCCACTGTAGCTCTATAAGTAACTGAGGAAGCATGTTTTCCATTCTACTCTATTGCTACCTTTGCTACTTCCATAATCTCCTACTACTTTTCTGGTTGGCCCATCAGCATGGAAATATTACTTTGTCAAATAAGATAATATTTCTCTGCTCATGGGCCAATCAGAAAATTTGCCGTTCCTTCTCTAAAATTGCCGTTTCTATTGTTTGGAAATATTTCTTGATTTCCCCCCTTGGTCTCTTCCTCTGTGTCATTCTGAATATGTTGATTCACACTTCTTTGACTTAAATATTCTTTTTTCTCTGACCTGCCAGGCATTTCTATATTGTGGAACTTCTAATATTCTTTAAAATTTCCATATTGCTTGAAACTCTGTTGAGTTTTCCTTTTTAGTCCTCTAACTCAGCAGCAGTTCTAACGACACCATGATGTTTTTTCCTTAATCTCCCATCTCCATTTTCACACTCGATGTAGCTTAAATCTATTTTGTTTTTGTGTTTGTTTATTCTGCCAGGAAGATAACAGCAGACACTGAAGTAAAGTCATTGGACAGACTGGTGGCTTTACAGGGCAAGACACAATAAGGATACGTATTTTGCCACTTGCTGCTGCTGTAGCCACTCTAAGGCTGCTGTGCACTGAGCTGAACTGGACCTGGGGAGCGTGACTCAATACCACCTCATGCTCTCTGAACTTCTCCATATCTGACCACCCACCAAGACTGAGATGAAGGACTGGGTCTGATTTTCTTTTTATTTAGTATGTCATCACCTGTTAGATGCTGTAGTATAAGCAAGAGTGCTCAGAGACACACTACTTCACTGACTCAGGTGGGAAAGTGACCGTGTCCATGACTTGTCTAGCTCTGCTTCTCTGAACACCCATGTGAGTCTGCTCCTCCAGGTCATGTGACCAGTCCAGCGATGTTCCCAGGCTCTGAGCTGTCAGACTGTCCCTGGTGGGAGGCAGGGCTTGCTCTGCATATTCATAAGCTGACACCTGCCTGCTTCATCTTGCTAGCCCTTTGATTTCCCCAGCCCCACAGCTGCTACAGTGAGTCAGTGCTGACAAATGATGAAAAGTCAGGGGGATGGTTCATGCACTCAGGAAATCCCTTCAGCTATGCCAATGGTGCACACACACACACACACACACACACACACACACACACACACACACACACACACACAATTTAAGCTGCCTCTAGCTAAAAAGCTGTTTGCTATGCCCTTGCCTATTTAGCTGCAAAAATATTATCATAAACAGGCAAAAAAAGCTAATTTTTAATGCAGTTCAAAGGGTAATCAAGTACCAATGGTACTGGGTGATGCCAAGATAGGAATGACAGTGCCTCCATAAACACAATCACACCCTTACAAAAATGTACTGTCCATTACAATTTGTAGTGGCAGTGTTTTGTCCTGGAGACTTTATCAAACTTGCAATATGCCATGGTGTCTCCTGCTCCTAGAGGGCTTTCTTGATATTGCCATGACAATGATGGCCCCTGCTGGCGAAGGCCTTTATAATTTTTGCAACCAGCTGTGGTCAGCACACTGAAAAGGGGGTAGAGACACTCACAAGCTTGCACACACTAAAACGAGAACAAAAAAAAAGAAGAAAAGCATCTGTAACAGGAAGGGACACAGACATGTGGGGAGTGGTGCAATGCACTGGCTGTGGAGCAGCAGTCTTCCGGGAGACATTCTGGAGACTGTGTTGCTGCCCTATTTGCAGGCACCTCTCTGGTCTGAGAGAGGAGGTTGTTCGTCTCCGTGCTGACCTGGCAAGGATTTGGGAAACATGCTTCCCCACCCAGGGACCACCCAGGCCACCGCCACTACCTCAGAGGTTGCCAAGAAAGAAGAGTGGTTGGACCACGGTGGACTCATGGAGGGTGAGGGTGGTAGAAGAGAGGCTCATCCCTCCAGTTGTGCCTCTCCACAATTCATTACCCACTCTGGCGGAGCATGGTTCCTCTATGGAGGCACCCACAGTGGAGACCATGGAGGATGCTGGGAACCTCCACAATGGAGACCCACAGGAGGGTGGCACAGGACCCCACAGAGGAAGGAAACAATTCCTGGTGAGGGACTCACTTGTTAGGGGGGTAGAACTGGGGGAGGGAGGGGAAAGGGAGGTAAGGTGCCTGCCCAGCTCCATGGCTTGGAGGGACAGGAAACGAATCCTCAGGATCATGGGAGCAGCTGCAAAGGGGGAGTGAGCTGAATGCCATTATCCACCTAGGGGACAAATGACCTGGCTGAGAATGGGATCAGAACTGTGCAACAGGAGTTTGTGGAGTTGAGGAGATGCCTTAGACAAGTAGCACACATGGTAACATTCTTGGAAGTGCTACCCGTCTATGGCATGGGTAAGGCTAGGGTACTCCACACCATCGGATTCAATGACTGGTTGAAAAACTGGTACAGAGCTCGGGATTTGGCTTCACTGGGGACTGGGGCTCCACCTGGAGGGATGCAGGCCTATACAGGCGTGATTGTCTGCATCTGTCCAGGAGGGGAACCAGGATCCTAGGTGATAGGTTTAAATGCATCATTGGCAAGCATTTAAACTAGCCAAGGGAGGAGGCACTGAAAAGGAGAAAGGAAATCCTAGCCCTCCCAAAAAAATTGGGGTAGTTAGTGAGGTAAACACCAAGATAGAGCAGTCAATTGGGAGAAGGGCAGGGGCAAATGGAGAAAAAGACAAATGCAGTAAGGACAGGGTGGGACAAAAAGAAATAAAGCCATAAAAAAAATGGATGATAATGAGTACCAATGCCTGTAGTCTAGGTTAAAAGCTCCCCGAAATGAGGACCTTTATTTATTTATTTATTTATTTCAAATTCGGATTAATACCTTTGAGCCGGGGGCTCGTTTACAAAGGCTTCAAGTCAACAAGGAATACAAAACATTTACAGGTAATGAAACATTGCAGAACAGAAAGACATCAACTAACAAGTGGTATTAGTGTGCAGTTACAACATGAAGCAGGGTACAAGAAGTAAGGAGAAACAGGACCACACTTCCAGAGAAACATATTAATGCAGCACTAATTAAGTGCAGTACAGTATTTAACAATCATGTTACAGTTCAGATGGGGTGCTCCCAGTCTGCAGAAATGCATGTTTTAGCAGACAAGGTGAGGCTTTGTCAAGGGGAGGTAGTAGGTGGTGGGAGGTGGGAGGTGGGAGGGGGAAGTGGGCAGTTGTGGAACAGGAGGGTGGGAGTGAGAGAGGGTAGCATTTGACAGGTGTGAGAACCGCCTTCAGAGGCCATGGGTTAACAGAAACACTGGCAGTCAGATTTGCTGGCAAGAAGAGATCGAAGCCCCATTTTTAAAGTAGCCAAGTCTGGGGAGTTGGCAAGGTCTGCAGGCAGATCATTGAATCATTTAGGCCCACAGTAGGAGAGGGATCTTTGGCCAAGGGTGGTTCGTTTGAAGGGAACAGTTAGAACAGTCCTGGAAGCACTCCTTGTGCATTTAGATGGTTGTGCAGGCTCAAAGAGGGCTGAAGTAGCCGTAGGCATGGACCCCATCAGGGACTTTTTTGCAAGGAAGCAGGCCTGGTATTGGAGTCTGTGGTGGAGAGGGAGCCAGCCAGTTTCCTTGTATAGGTCACAAAAGTGAGTCATTTTCTGTGCTCCCAGGACCAGGTGGCAGGCCTTGTTGGAGATGGTTTTGAACCTTTTAAGTGCTGTGTCTGTGCCTGCCCCATATATGACAAGACCATAATCCACAGATGAGAGAACTGAACTGCACGTAACAAGTTTCAGGGCAGCAGGTGTCATTGAGGTGCGATGTCTGTACAGGATGCCAAACTTCATGTTGGTGGACTTTACCAGTTGCTCAGCATGGGCAGTGAAGGTGAGGGTGTCATCAAGGTGAATCCCTAAGTACTTGAATGTATTGACTTGGTCTAGTACTTCTCCTTCACTGCTAAGTATATGCAGTGAGGATCTTCGAATCTTGCTCTGTGGGGTGTTGAAGAGCATGCTCTTTGTCTTTTTGTAATTGAGTAGCAGTTTATTTCAGGTGAACCAGGATTCCAATGCACGAAAATTGTGCTGAAGTTCAGAGCTAACTGATCCCAGGTCTTTCCCTGGGACAGAGATAACAGCATTGTCTACATAGAGTACGGAGTGTGCAGGACAGATAGAAGGCATGTCATTTATGAAGAGGCTGAATAAGAGAGGACCAAGGATAGAACCTTGGGGGACCCCTAGGTTTACTTCCCAGGGCTCAGAGATTATATTGCCAATCCTGACCCATTGAGATTTATTGGGTAGGTAGCTATGGAACCAGGCCACTGATTCCATTGACAATCCTGTAGAGAGGAGACATTTCAGTAGCAGTTGGTGACTGACTTTGTCAAAGGCCTTGGTGAGGTCTATGAAGATAGACCCCACCGCCATCCCTTTATCCAGGGCCCCATAAAGCTGAGTGGTGTACTCTACTAGCATGGTGACAGCGGAGTGGTTTTGTCGGAATCCATGTTGTTGCAAGCAGAGAAGGCTATGCTTTTCTAGGTACTCAGTTAGTTGTTCTGAGACCACTCTTTCAAGTGCTTTGGAGGGGGGGGGTAAAATCGAGATGGGCTGGAAGTTTGCTAAATTAGCTCTGTCTCCTGATTTAAAAACAGGTGTGACTAGAGCCTCTTTCCACCTGTCAGAGAAGATGCCAGATCTTAGAGAGGCATTGAATACCTTGGTGAGTGGTGCCACAAGTTCGTTTAATGTGAGTGCTAACATCTTCATATCGATCGTGTCACTTTCCATCCTGGTTTTACCAAGGACCCGTTTGATATATTTGACGGTCTCACCTGTGGAGATTTGCCTGAAGTAGAATGGTGGGGTAACATTATCCTGTGGTGATTGAGTGTTGAGGTTGTGCTGCTGGCCTGCGAGGGTGTGATTCAAGTATTCGGGGGCAACACACTGCTGAGGTCCGTGAATGCAACATTAAAAGCATCAGCGATTTCCTTTGGGTCTTGCAATGTACCAGAGGTGGTAACTATAAGGTCTGGTGGGGCCCTTGAGGCTGTACCCATGAGAGATTTTACAGAGTCCCAGAACTCCCTCCCTGTACCACAGGTCTTTCCTAGGAGGTCATTGTAGTAAGCTGCTTTCGCCAGACATATGAGTTTTGTGCAGGTATTTCTAGCTGCCTTATACACTTGGGAGTCAGCTAGATTCCCAGTGGCTTTGGCCCTATGCCACAGGTGATCTCTGAGTCACATGCATTCAATTAGAGGGCTGGACAGCCAGGGGTTGGTGATTCCTCTGGCTTTCTTTGTTTTGTAAGGAGCAAAGTTGCCACAGGTTTTAGTAAAAATACTGCAGAAGTAATCCAGTGCTTGGTTTCTGTCCTTGACTCTATCCAGTGGGGACCAGTCAATCCCTTTTAGGTAGTGCCTGAAGGAGTCTAGTTGACCAGGCTTTAGTGATCTGTTCCTGGTGGTCTTAGGCTTACTCTTGGTGAACTTGTTTGTCCAGGTAAGTAGTATAGGGGAGTGGTCACTGATGGTGTCAGGTAGGACTGTTACCTCTGCGATATGTTCAGGACAGGAGGAGAGTAGCCAGTTGATGAGGTTGCTGGTTCCTGTACGGTAGTTTTGTTGGGTGGGTTGTGTGACCAGTTGGGTCAGGTACAGTCCAGCTATTTGGTCTCTAGCTGTCGCTGCATCCTGTGCTTGCCAATTAATGTTGAAGTCCCCTAGGATTATACGTTCCCAGTTTAGTTTGTTCTGTTCGAGGTGGCTTATGAGCTGTGGGAAGCCAGAGAGTAGAGTCCCAGGAGGCAGGTATACGGTGGTTAATAGTAGCACTTTGTTTTGTTGGCCAATATTAAGTTTTAGTGTTAGAACCTGTGCTTCCTTGGTGTGGAAGCTAATTGGTGGTATTTGCCCTTGATGTCACTCAGGAAACCAGACACCCCCCTTTAAGGTACGGTCCTGCGGAACAGGTTATATCCAGGAAGGGCAATTGCTGTGTCTGGGATCTTTGGTGATAGCCATGTTTCTGTTAGGGAGATGACGTCAGGATCAATCTGAGCCACCCAGGCCTGAAATTGTGGCAGTTTGGAGAGAAGGCTGCAGATATTCAGAGATACAATTTTTAGATGTCCTGGGCTATTGGTACAATTCATGATACAGGTCACCCAGGGTCACAGCTAGGCAAGGATTTGACAAGAGGCTTTGGCTTTGCAAGAGTTTGCAGGTATGCACTCCCCTGCCTCATTACATTGATAGCCAGGGGCACACTTACTCAAGTACAAAAGCAGGATGTGAAATCCTTTTGTCCTTATGCTTCCTTTTGTTATTTAAATAGGTTGTTTAAAAGCCCACATATAGATCCCTCAGGAGAAGGTCAGACGGGAATGTGGATTCAAGCAGAACCCAGAGTCACTGAATTTGTCAGACTTAGTTGCTTGACTTCTGCTTTGCTTTGGATAGCTTCCAAAAAGTTGATTTTAAACTGAAAATGCAAAATCCTGGTGGTGATGTTTTGCAGAAATCCAGTCCAGGGGACCTTCACAGATGTAGTGAGCAAGAATGGTGTAATTACTCCAGGTAGAAAATCTTGTAAATCCCCAAAAACTAAGCTACAGACACAAACACAAACAGCCACCCGCACAGACCCAGGAGGACCCTTGTCCCTTGATGGAAAAGGGATGCCTGGATAGTGTGGCAGTCACAGAAACATGGTACACAGAGAACCATGACTGGGATGTCAACATACCAGGGTAAACAATTTACAGGAGGGACAGGGAGGGAAGAAGAGGAGGAGGAGTAGCTCTCTATGTAAGGGAAGGAATCAAAGCAACAGAACTAAAGGGTAAACAGGGAGGAGAGGAGGCATAGTGGGTCACCCTGGAGACTGGAAATGGCACCACAATCTGCACAGGGATTGTATACAGACCCTCATCTCAGGGGGAGGAAATGGACAAGGAAATGATAGAAGGCATCCTTAGGATGGCAGAGAAAGGGGAGATATTGCTGATGGGGGACCTGAATATGCCGGATGTTAACTGGAGCACCTTTGCTGCAGCCACATCCAAGAGCAGGGCCATTCTCGATGCTCTACAGGTGGCATGCCTCTGACTGATAATTTTGGAACACACTCAGGAGGGAGCAATCTTAGACCTGGTACTCTCAAATGGGAAGGGAGAGAGGATCTCTAATCTTGAAGTGGATAGCCATCTGGGAACAAGTAACCACCAAACAGTGTGGTTCACGATAAACTTAGCTGTAGAGTCAAGCCATACAGAAGTGAAGGTACTGGACTACCGGAGGGCTGATTTGGTCAAAATTGGAGAGTGCCTCAGAAAAGCACTAGCAAACAGGCAAGAAGGTGGGGTGGAGCAACAATGGGAAAACATCAAAACTGCCATCACAGAGGCAACAAGCCTTTGTGTGAAGCAAATAAACAAATCAAAATAAAGAAAAAGACACTATGGTTCTCAAAGGAAGTGGCGGGGAAGGTAAGGGAGAAAACTATAACATTCAGGAAGTATAAGGAAACACAGAAGGAGCAGGACAGAGAACTGTACCAGTTAAAGCAGAAGGAAGCGGGGAAGGCAGTCAGGATAGCAAAGGCAGGGCCAAACCAAGGAAAAGGTAGCCAACTTGGTTAAGAAGGGGGATAAAACCTTTTATAGGTACATTAGGGGAGCAAAGAAAAACTAAATCAGGGATACTGAGGCTGAATAATGAAGAATGTGGTTGGGCAGAGAGTGGCAGTGAAAAATGTATTTATTTTTATTTCGTTTTTGTTGACCGGGTAAGTGCATTAGACAAATCCTGCCTATTTTCAGGCACGACCCAGAGGAGGAGGATACAGATGAATGCCAACTGACCTTGAACCAGATTAAGCTGGGATACTGAACAGATACTTCTGCTCAGTATTCACAATGGAAAAGCAGGGGGAGATACCTAATCCAGTCAATAGGAGCACTCCGGATAGGGGGTTGATATTAGTCCTTTCATAGAAGAAAGGGTTCTGAAGGAACTCTTAAAACTGAAGGTGGATAAAGCAATGGGGCCTTGTGGGATTCACACCCGACTTCTAAAAGAACTAAGGGAAGAACGAGTAACACCACTGGCTACCCTTTTTAATAAATCATGGGTGGATGGTGTGATACCTGAGGACTGGAGGAGGGCGGATGTGATTCCCCTTCACAAAAGTGGGAGCAAGACAGAAGCAGGAAACTACAGACCTGTCAGTTTGACCTCAGTGGCAGGGAAAATGATGGAATCACTTCTGAAGGACAGAATTGTTGAGTACCTAGGGGCCAGTGGGGCACAGGACCCAAGGCAGCATGGATTCACAGCAGGAAGGTCATGTTAGACAAATCTAATTGATTTCTTTGACTGGGTGACCAAAGTAGTAGACCAGGGAGGGGCTGTGGACATGGCCTACCTAGACTTTAGCAAGGCATTTGACGATCACGCACAAAAGATTAATAAACAAATTAGCCAGCCTGGGAGTGGGTCCCAGGGTGGTAGCAAAGTAAAACACTGGCTGGACAACAGGACACAGCGGGTAATAGTAAATGGAGTCCACCGTGAAGAAAAGGGGGTTACGAGTTGGGTACTGCAGGGTTCAGTACTGAGGCCAGTCCTTTTTAATGTCTCTATAAGTGACATTGCAGAGGGTCTGGAAGGGAAAGTATGTCTCTTTGCAGATGACACAAAGATCTGCAACAGGGCTGATACACAAGGTGGGGTGGAAAGGATGAAAAGGGACTTGGCAAGGTTGGAGGAATGGTCAATTGTATGGCAGCTTAGAGTCAATGCAAAGAAATGTAAAGTAATGCACCTGGGAAAGAAAAACCCAGGGGAAGAGCACACATGGGGGTGAGATACTGACAACAACAAAAATGGAAAGGGACCTGGGGGTAGTCATATCAGATGACCTAAAGGTGGGCCAGCAATGTGAGAAGGCAGTAAGGAGGGCTGGGAGGGGATACTAGGATGCATAGGGAGAGGCATCACCAGTAGAAAACAGGAAGTTGTTATCCCTCTGTACAGACAGCTGGTGAGACCACATCTGGAGTACTGTGTACAGTTCTGGAGACCCCATCTCCACAAAGACATAGACAGGGTGGAGGCTGTCCAGAGGCGGGCAGCCAAAATGGTGCAGGGTCTGCACCAGAAGACATATGAAGAAAGGCTAAAGGAGCTTAAGATGCATAGCCTCAAGGAAAGGAGGGAGAGGGGGGACATGATAGAAACTTTCAAATACCTCAAGGGAATCAACAAAGTCCAAGAGGGTAGCATCTTTCAGAAAAAGAGATGTGCAAGAACAAGGGGGCACAATTTGAAGATAGAGGGAAGATGGCTCAGAGGTAATGTGAGGAAGTATTTCTTCACAAAGAGAATGGCCTTCCTGAGGAGTTCGTAGAGTCAAAAACAGAGGGGGAATTCAAGAATGCATGGGACAGACGTAAGGCAATTCTAGTGGAGGGTAGGAGGAAGTAGGCTGTTGGTTAACTAGGATCTACAGCTTATCTGTTGGGTAGAGAAATGGGCAGACTAGGTGGGCCAAGCAGTCCTTATCTGCCATCAAATTCTATGTTTCTATGTGGTGATTCCCCTATTTGGCAGTTACCCAAACTGCCCCACCCCCCTGAAAATATGTGGCCTGGTCCCCACTGTCAATACATTTTCCTGGTGGGTAAAAAAACACCCCCAGAAAGTTACACTGGCAACAGGAACAGTGGAGAAATAGAATGTGAGCAGCATGGTAAGCAGCTGAAAGTGAGATGAAGATGTGCACGTCAGACACTTCTATGAGTATGTTGGACATACATGCTACTCCCTGCTGTGAAACTGTATAGGAAAAAGTTACAAACAGTCCCAAAGCCCACAGATTACACAGACCACACAACTGATGCATGTGCAATTTACACAAAAGTTAACATTAATCTTGACAAAATGAATATACAGCACCACAGGTACTGACAGGCTCCAAAAAAAGTGATTTGTGTTATTTAAATAAAATATTTTGGACTTGCTTTATAGTATTAATAAATGAGCACAAGACATGCCTCTTGGCTAAACAAGAGTGTCTCCTCATCACTTGGATTTGAGAACTGAAAAGCAAAGCTGAGTGGTTCTGGAATCCTAAACAGTTACAGTGGGATGCTCGTAATTACCCAAGAGACATCTCCAGAGCCCATTTACATTTTAATTTTTTCCAATTTAAATTCAGTTCCAAAAGGGAACATGATCACTTTGGAGAAAAAAGTGAAAAAAAGATTGCACAGTTAGATAACTGATACACCTGAAGAGTAGAACCATGTTTACTGGTCACATCAATGCCTGTGTTTCATTTTGCTTCATTTTTCTTTAGGTTTTGTTTTTCCAAAACACAGCATTTTAAATTTACAACCAAGCTGGAGACCACATGATCCTCTGTTCCACTCCAGCCACCAGACTTTGATAAAGTAAATTTTCGGCAAAAATAAAGAGCGCTTGTACCGGCAATTAATTTCATACAGCTAAGAAACTCATTCAGCTACCATCCAGTGAGTTCAGCGGCTTCAGGGAGGTAGAAATGCGAAAGCCTCCTCCTTGACACACTCCTCCAGTTACACTGGAGAAGTCCCCTTAAAAATCCTGGGCCTCCAGTGCAACAGAAGCACCGGCTGTGACAAACCATCCTCCCAAACAGAATCCACTTACCCTGAGTAGAGTCTTGCAGGAGTTTAAGCCATTCAACGATGAACTAAGAAAGATTACCTAGGAGCTGAAGTCCATGTATCAAGCCATAAAGGACATCTCACGAAGAACATCAGATAGTGAAGCCTGTATTTGTTCTTTAGAGAAATGGGTAGACAAGATAGATCCTCTGGAGCTCATCGCAGCTCATCAGAGAATGGCCAGATTAGAACTTAAAGTGGAGGACTTAAAGGGCCACAGTCATAGAAACAATGCAGTCGTCATAGGCCTCCCCGAGAAAGAGGAAGGCCTGGATCCAGTGTTATTCACGTAGAAACTGGTGGAGAAAATTGTGGGTCCTTCCCCATTTGGGCCCAAGTACATAATTGAAAGGGCACACTGTGCCCTCCGCCCGATGCCCCCAGCAGGAGTCCCACCATGACACTGATATTCTGTTTCCTTAAATTTTTGGAATGTCAGCATTTTCTATCTAAAGTAAGGGAGCTACAAAAAGTGAGATGGGAAGGCCCTAAAATCAGCGTCGCCCAAGATTTACCCGTAATGGTAAGGCAAAGAAGAGCGGCTTTCCATCCTCTCATATAGAAACTTATTGCGGCGGGTATAAAATTCAAAATGAACTACCCAGCATGGCTTCAAGTATTAGTAGCTGGCAACTGGACCACCTATGAAGAGCATGAAACAGCACTAGCAGGGCTCAAACTTATACTCCTGGATCTTTTCCGAGATCCTTGAATTAGGAAAACTGACTGCTGCATTGTATTTTCTGAGGTCGGACTGTAGGTCTAACCTAGTGGGGCAGAATGTTATCTCAAGGCATAAATGATTGATCTTTCCAACAGCAAGTTGATCAATGGCAAGTTCCTGCTGATGGCCTTCCTTTAGTAAGGCCTTTTGGTGTTGGGCTATAGCGATCAGAGGATCCCGATGATCGAGACATCTGAACTGTTTTCAGAGTGACAGTAATGCTGAACCCCTAGGACATTTTATCTGGAAAGGAAGATCTTTTTCACACGAGCCCAGGGATTTAATTCTCTGCATCTCTCCTTCACGAAGGTACGCATATTCGCACAGATGCAGTGGTGGATTTCACATCGGATGCAAAGCGGGATCCTCAGCACCAGAGGGGGTGCTTTCTTACTTTCTGCAATTTTCAAGGGTCAGATAGTTATGACCCAACTCTGTTAATTTGGCAATCTCACCTCGAGGATTATGCTCCGTATTTGGACATTTAGGAGGGATAGTTTTCATTTATTCAGGGTCTGACGTTTATGGGCCACATCATAAGTATTCCAAATTGCAACCAAGCATTGTTATTGCTGTTTAGTAATATTAGGAGAAATGCTGAATTACTCTTCATTGCAGTTGGATCCTTTACGGTATAATGATTCTATGTCTGCCAGGACTGGGAATTTTTGCAAAGAGGCATGTTCTAGATTTATTTATTGCTCTGGACCCATGGCAGCTATTTTTTGCCCTGCGATACAAGTGTTTTATCTGGGCATTATTTTTCCCTTGGGTTTCAGAGGAGCAGTTTTCCCCAGTATTTTTTGTCACATTATATAACTAGTAATTAATACTTGTTTCTAGCAATGCTACAGATTTTATTAGCTTGTTATTTTCTATGCAAAGCGCCTAAGAATCTTTTTTTTTTTTATCGTTGTGGGTACCTAACTATCATGGTTACTTTGGGGATTTTCTTACCTACTATATAGTTAATAGGAATTACATTAGGGTGGCTAGATGGGGAGAGCAGTAGTGTGGTGTGCTGCAGGCGCAGTTCAAGTCAGTGGGGGGTGGGAGGGAGGGTTGTGGGATTGTGGGGTTCCTTCTGTATTTACTGCATGTTCTGGGAGGTGGAGGGGTTGATTGCAGATAGGGGGTTTTGTGGGGGGGGGCAGCATGGATGAAAGCAAGGTTAGCACATTTTGGATAAAAACAGCAGCTAGGGTATCAGAGGGGTTACAGTTTAGAATCATCAAGGTAAATGGCTAAATATTTAATATTTACCACGTGGAATGCCAAGGGGGCAAGGCATAAGATGAAACAATATAAACTATTGAAGCATCTCAATTTATTGAAGGTGCATGTTATATTTATCCAAGAATCTCATTTGCTCAACTCAGAGGCGATGAGGTTATGGAGGCAACAGATAGGGCAGTTTTTTTTCTGTGGGAGGCATTACCCAGAGCTGTGAGGTGACGTTATTGATAGCCAGATCCATCCCACTTTCCCCTGTTCAAACTATCTGTGACCCTCAAGGCAGATTCCTGTTGGTTAAGGGTAAATTGCACACCTCAGAAGTCCTGTTGGGAAGTGTATATGGTCCAACTACTGATTCTCCAGAGTTTTTTAATCAGATGCTCAATAATCTGGTTCCCTTCTTATCACTCCCAATAATTTTAGGAGGAGACCTTAAATTAACATTTGATCCTAGTATTGACTGCACGGGCCATTCTCACAGAGGTCTCCCCCCAGCTCAGAGGGCTTTTAGAGATTTGTTAGATCAGGTAAGCCTATATGATATTTGGTGAGTCCTTCACCCTACGGATAGAGAATACACTTTCAACTCCCCAGTACACAGATCCTCCTCCCGAATTGAGTATAAGCTCATTTCTCAAACTCTTCTCCCTGGGGTGGTGGACTTGTCCATTCATCCAGGTCCCTCTTCTGATCACTCTCTAGTTACCTGCCAGCTCTCACTTTCATTTCTCCCCAGAAGTGGAGGGTGTTGGACAATCAGCTCTTAAAAGAACCGGGAGTAATCCAATATATTTCAGACCATATTACCCAATTTGTATCCACCAATCAAGGTTCTACAGGTAAGCCAGATTAGAATGGTGTGCGTTGAAGGCTTATTTATGGGGTTTGTTGATTGGGCTTGCATCCAACTGGAAGAAAAAGAGAAATAGCCAATTACTGTCCACCATCTCCAAATTCAGGACATAGAAGCCAAATTATCCCCTCACTCCCCAGATCACCTCAGGCATGATCTTATTGAACTGAAAAATACTTACCTTGAGCTTTTGAGGGAAAAGGTAGAATTTGCTATTCTGAATGCTAAGTCCAGTAACACTAACCAGGAGAAGAAAGCTGGTCGCTTACTTGCTTTATGAATTAAACAACAAGGATCTCCTAGGCTTATAGCTGCCATCTGCTCTTCAGCAGACAGCGCCTTAAAGACTTCCCCAGCTGATATTGTCATGGAATTCAGTACTTATTACAAGCAACTATATGGCCCTATGCCAACCCCCGGTACAACATCTCAATGATTATTTAAAAGGTTCTGGTCTGTTCTCCCTCAGGGAAGCCCAAACAGCCTCATTGGTATCTCCTATTTCCCATACTGAACCATCAAAGGTAATTAAGGCTCTTTCTATGGAAAAAACTCCTGGGCCTGATGGCTTTGCTCCCAATTTCTATAAGGCTTTTGCCAAACAATTAATTCCTTTACGTTTACCTCTATACCAATATATTCTCTCAGGCTCTAGTACTGAGAAATCCCTATTTGAGTCCCTGATTGTCTTACTATCCAAGTCTGGTAAACGTCCCGATTTAGTAACAAGTTACAGACCAATATCCCTTCTCAATCAAGCTATTAAAATTCTGACCAAATTGTTAGCTGACCGTATCAGCACAGTTCTCCCTGATCGCATAGGTACAAAGCAGGTGGGTTTCATGAAGGGCAGGTCCTCTGTGGACTACTTAAGTACCTTGGTCCAAGTCTTCTCAGCATCCAGGGATGCAGAATTCCCGGCAGCTCTGGTTTCCCTGGATGCTGATAAGGTTTTTGATAGAGTCAATTGGAACTTTCTGTTCCATGCACTACATGCTTTTGGTTTCCCACTAGTTTTCAGAAATAGATACAAGCTCTCTACACATTCCCGATTGTCAGAGTATCCAGCAATGGTGTAATATCTGAACTGTTTCCTTTGCAGTCCAGTACAAGACAGGGTTGGCCCCCTATCTCCACTGCTTTTTAATTTATATCTGGAGCCCTTCATACGTAGATTAGCAGAGAATCATAAGATCCAAGGTCTTACTATACAGGGCCAGGAAATTAAGGTCTCAGCCTATGCTGATGATCTGCTCCTCCAATTATCCCATCCAGTCTCTTCTATCCCTCCTATGCTGAAAATTATTAATGAGTTTAGCAGTTTATCTAATTACAAGCTAAATGTTGACAAGACAGTTGTCTTTCCCCTTAACCATAGAGTGTTTAAAAATACAATCACTGCCCTGGGACTCTCATGGGAATCTGAATCCTGAGATATCTTGGTATTGAACTTAAAAGAAGTCAGGCATGTCTACAAAAAGCAAACCTAGATTCACTTCTCCAAATAATTAGTTAGGACCTGAATAGATGGTCCCTTTTCTCTATTTCTCTTTGGGGCAAAATTAACCTAATTAAAATTAATGTCTTTCCCCGCCTTTTTTATCCACTTAATCTTCTTAACATATGGCTTCCCCTTTCCTGGTTCAAAACGTTCCACAGCATTATCTCAAATTTTATCTGGGCTGGTAAAAGGCCCAAATTGCATTTCATAAATTAGCTGCTCCAAAGGCCAAAGGAGAGATACACTTACCACATATTGGCCTTTATTACTGGGCCAGTCACGCTAATAAATATCTTAGGTGGTTATCTATCAATCATGCTCATAACCCCCTTCCCTGTATGCCTGTCTGTCTTAAAGTAGAAACAAATCGGATTAAATTTCACGTTCTCTCCCCTGTAGCACTATTGCATACCAAACTTAAGGAACTCCCCTCCCCACTACGGATTTCCCCATTAGCTATCTCCATTAAAGTACATTCACAACTCTGTGCCTTTCTCAAATATAATCCTCTTCAGGATGTGTCCCAGCCACTGTGAGGCAATCCTAATATTAGGGTGGACAGTTAAGTACTTTCTTCTCTTTGGCTTCCTCAATTGGGTGACTGTTCACTCAATTACTTTGTGAAGGAAAATGGAACATGGCTCTCTTTCCCTGAAATTATGAGTAAATCTGGTATTTTGAGTTCTAATATTTTCAAGGTTTTTCAGTTGCGACACCTTTTGGTGAAAACATTAGGGGCTGTTCCCCCACAACTCTCTAGTCTGCCTTTTCAGTCAGCGTTCAGTCCACTTGCAAGTTTCCCACAAGCTGTATCCAAGATGTATGGACTTTTGTATAACTGGATCTATCCAGAATACCGACAGCTTACTAGTCATCGCTTTTTCTGGACATAAATATACAGTAGATTGGCCAGTTGTATGGCACAATTGTCATAAGTTTGTTACTCAAGATAGGCTTTGCCTAATGCAATTTCATATGCTTCACAATCTGTATTACTCACCACAATGGTTGACCAAATTTGGTGTGGCTGCCTCCTCTACCTGCATTTGCTGTGGGCAAGAGGAAGGCACCTTGCTTCACATCTTTTGGACCTGCCCTAAGGTGGCCCCCCTCTGGGCTCTTATACAGCAAAAGGTGGATCCCCTCTTGAGTCTCAAAGATTTATTTTCTTCCAAGACCTGTTTATTGGGTGACTTCACTGGATTTCAGTTCTAGCCCATAAACTTCACATGGCCTTAATCTTGATGTTGGTTAAAATGCTGGTGCTGAAACATTAGAAGGACTCTGAAGTAATTACCTATGCTGAGTGGTTACAAGAGTTACTGTACAATCTTTGAAAAGAGATGGCAGTTGCTAGCTTACATAACAAACTGGCAAGATTCACTAAAATTTGGTGCCCTCTACAAGCTCTTTATTGCTTGCAACCCACCTGAATTTACCTTTAGTTCATAGCCACCCTGCCATTTCCTCCATGCTGGGATTTCTGGGAGGGGTGGGAGTAAGGAATAAGGGAGCAGGGAGGAGGGAGTGGGGTTTGGATCCTCCAGGGGTTAGGCATATTTCCTGTACTTCATGTATGGTGTGGAGCTATGGTTTGTATTGTAAACTTTTAATAAACTTGAAATTGCGAAATATTTACAACCAAGCTAGGTGAATACCTAACATTGTAAAAAACACATACCAGAAGTTGAAGCACACTTATTCAGAAATGAACAATGGAGCCGCATAAATAGTGTGAAGTCATCTAAGAGACAAATTTATAAAGCAGCAAGTATGACTACTGGGCTGTGATAGTACAATGAAAAGTTCCTAAGAACAGTCCATCACAGCCCCAGCCCCCATTGCAACAGGTACCCAGGAGGAAAGGGAGAATGCCCATCCCAGTAGAAGTAGTAACTTTGCTCCTGGGTGCCATATATAGGCTTAGAAAATGGGCTTTTTATTTCATGGGCTCTGATTGGTTGCTACCCTTTCCAGGAAATTAAAAGTTCCAGCCTCCCATGTCCTAATGTTCAAACTGGTATCCCTGTACCAGTTTGAAATTCAAACATCAATAGCCACCATTTTCCCCCCGCTTGCCTAATGAGAGAGCGAGAGCCCACCCCCACGCCTTAGACCAGATACCACACCCAGTTATGTAAAAATATCACAATTCACAGCAGTAATCAGACAACACAAACACAAACAATCTCTTTTTTACCCCACTCACTTATCGAGCGAATGAACAGCGTGCCAGTTCCCTGATACAGTCCTTCATGACTGTACTGTGCCCCTGTTCTCCCCAACTGTTAAAAGAAAAAAAAAACATTGCCACAGCATGCAGATCCCCTTCCTGACATATCCACAGCATGCAGAATCCCTTCCTGATATACCCCAAGACAACAGTACCTAAGGGTTCTTGTCCGCTTGCTGATCTGTTTAGTTTTGCGGTTCCCCCAGTTCGGTACCTGGGCACAGGCTCACTTGCTGGACAAAATAGCTCTCCTCTTCACATTCCTGGTCCTCATAGAAGGCAGCAAGGACCAGGAATCCATAAAAAAACACAACAAAAAAAGAGAAAACAGAAATAACTCAGTCCTAGTCTTCATGGCAGGCAGTGAGGACCAGGAAACTGAAAAAAAGACATTGCTTCAAATCCCCAGGGCAGGCAGCAGGGATCAGAAGATCCCACAGTATTCACATGATTCCAGGGCCCAGAGCAAGCAGTGGGGACCGGAAAAAGCAGGAAACAGTGTGATTCATTCCTGGTCCTCAGAACAGGCAGAGAGGACTGGGAAACTGTAAACAACAAAAAAGAAAGAACAAAAAGAAGAAGCAGGGCTGGCAACTCATAATTTTAATGAGATATACTGTAACACCTCACCCTAGTGACCACAAGTGGAGCAAGTATTCCAGCAGTATTGGGACTACTTTAACAAAAAAGGACTAAAAATACAACTGTAGTCATTTTTTATAAGATTACTTTAATTGTTTTTGTAATCCTATAAAAAATGACACTTGTAGCCCATTTTCTAAGCACAATAATACCCTGCATGGTGGGTGGTATGAGCAATACTGGACCTTCCAAGGGCTACAAGATCCTCTGACCCTGGTGTTGGGCCTTATTATGCCCCTGGGTGGTCTGATATTGCCCAATACCACCCACCCTGTTGGGTATTATTTCTTGCTTGCAAGCTAATGACCTCATAAAGCATTCAAAAAGCTAAGGGGCCATTTGCATACTATTATGTGGCCATTAGTAGCACTGCACAATTCCATGCGTATGTATGTAAGGAGGCACTGTGCAGAGTTTCATCTGTTTTCCTCACCCTCACCTGATCCCTGTACACTAATGTATACATTCCTTGCAGTCTAGCAGTACCCCCAACTGCTCCAGTCCCTGTTATTAAATGAAATTAACCTGTTAATCCAGTGGCATACCTTTTACACCCCAATCCCTGATGTGAACAGAAATTACCGTGGTAGTCTAGTTTTACCCACCTCTCACCCTGACCATCACTGTGAAAAGAAAGTACCTTTTTAGTCCAGTGGTACCCTCTTTTGTTATGATCCTTGTAAAAAGATTGACATGCACCCTGCCTGGCCTAGTCCACCAACTCAGCACCCACCACCCTCCACCCACTGTCCAGTATCTGACTCATCCTACAAAGCTTGTGGATATGACAGTAGGGATGCAGTGAAATAAAATTTTGCTGGCAAAATTACAGCAAAATTGGAAATTTCACCATGTGAAATGTTTTGCGAGGAGTGCGTGAGAATTCCATAAATTAAGCAGACCACCAGTCACACACCCACATCTAGGCGAAATTTTTAACCATGGGTGGTGAAATTCTGCTTGTGGGTAGTGAAATTTCACTGGCTTGTGGGCAAATTTTCACTAGCAACTGTGGGTGAAATTTCACATTTTGCCCAGCAACACGTTTTGTGAAATGTTTGAATTATGTAAATTATTTCACTGGGCAAAATATTCCAATTTTGCACAACTCTACATGACAGGTAAAATGGTGGATAATGACTGCACCAACCCTCCTCTCACCACCATGGCCAGCCACTGTCTGAATGAAAGGGATTGAGTGTGCATATACTCTGCTGCTACTGAAGAATCAGTTTGGATTCGAAGTGCTGAGATCATCTCTGATGTAGTCTCCCTTGTTTTACTTGCCACAGTAAATGCTTGTTATTTGCTGTTCAGTTTGGTTGGTATTTGTATGCACCTCACAGTTTTGCGTGTTTGCAGCCCATCCTACACTGCTTCTGCAAGTTCACTTTTATAGATTTTTTTTTTATTTGCTAATTTTGGATTTCAAAAAAGAAGAAGACCTCCTTGCTGATATTACTTCTGCAAGAATTATATTACTTCTATAAACAAGATCTTCTTTTAAGCCAACTACAGTTATACTTCACAAACATTTATAATATTTTAGGTACTACCTGTACACAATTTATTTTTTAAACAACTCAAAGCCAGGTGTGCTAAAAATGCAATTTTATGGACATTAAATCTGACACAGAACTCTTAATACCTGAAGATGATTTGCATGTGCTACAATATTCTTGTTTTATTTTCCCTTGTGTCTTTCATTTACATGTACTGTACTTGCATTTTTATGCTATGTTATCATGTTTAAAGCAGCAGTGCAAATTCTGACCTACACTTTTAATTTCATTTCAGTCTGTTCCCTATCTCCCATCTTTATGATATCCTTCTTTCTCTAGTTTTTGTCTCTTTCAGTACTTTTTTCACATTTAAGATAATAAAAGGAATGCTCATTTTAATACGGCTTGCACCAGATTTTCATCAGTATTCACAATTGTATATGTACACCTAGTAGTCATCCCATTGGGTTCGGTAGCACTGTCTGCCACATGCTAGTTCATTGCAGTGAGAAAAACATGCTGTTAAAGAATGGGCATTCAAAATCAACAGATAACAATGATAAAAACCTGGACTGAGCCATATTAAATGGAACATTCCTTTTATTATTTCAAATGCAAAAAAAAGTGCTTAAGCAGACACAGAATGGGGGAATTGGTATCATACAAGACTGGAGATAAGGGGCAATCTAAGCTAGCAATAATACCAAACAGAGTGGGCAGTATTGGGCAATACTGGACCACCCGGGGGGGGGGTGAATGAGGCCCAATACTGCAGGTGGAGGGTCTTGTTGCTCCTGGAAGGTCTGGTGTAGCCCATACTGTCCACCCGGGGAGGGAGGGAGGTATTATTGTGCTTAAAAAAAGGATTAGGGCTACATTTTAGTAAAGAAAAAAAATACTGTAAATAGTTAACTTAAACTAATAGAAACATTTTCAGTAAAGTAATCTCTCTACTGTTGGTATTGGCAGTGGAACATGCTATTGTGTTTTGTGCTGTTTTTATGTTGCTTGCATGCATGTGCAAGAAACATAGTGCCATCATCAGACATTTCGGAGGTGTGTCACCTCCTCCTCCAATTCAGTCAGTGTACTGGCAGGTGCGGCCCCTGTAAGCCAATGCATTTTGGAGCTGTCTATGACACGCTCCAAAATGCAGTGGCATACCGTTGAAAGGGGGAGCTACGTTTCAGTGAGCACCGATAAGATATCGGCTGCTCATACGCAGCTCTCCCCCCCACAGACACACGCAGGTGTGCGCACCCCTGCACACACTGTATAACCAACAGGGTGCCCAATCCCCATCGGCTGAGCTGCGTCCCCCCCCTCCAGTAGTAGGTGCCATGCTGGGAGCCCACCCCAGCGTGGCAAGCAGTCCTTTGGCCAACGGGGGTGCCCAATCCCCCGTCAGCTGAACGCCACCCCCAACGTCCTTGTGCCACGCTGGGAGCTCACCCCAGCGTGGCAAACGTCCCACAATGTCTTTTTTTAACCTGTAAACAAAACGGTCCAGCGGCCTCCCAACCCCTCCCACAACCCGCACTCACCCACTGCGCACCCAGCCTCCCACACCCCTCACCCCATACTTACCTCCGGACTCTGGCACGATGATCTTCGGTGGACCAGGAACACGTCTGCACTCTTCAAAGCCGACCGCGAACTGAGGAAATGCCAGCAAGCTGTATAGTGGGCTAGATAGGGGGGTTTCAACTTTGTTGCATATCTCAGGCATTTTTGGGAATTTTTGCACCACATTTTCAACATGGAGTTTTTGGGACCCCTTCTCATGAGTGATGTCACTGTCATGGCGTTATTCAGGCCCAAAAGGTGATTTCGTGCAGTGACTGCGCAGTGACTGCAAAATCATCCTTTGGGCCTGAATACCACCATGACAGTGACATCATTCATGAGAAGGGGTCCCAAAAACCCCATGTTGAAAATTTGGTGCCAAAATTCCAAGAATGACTGTTTTACGAGCGTTTGCAGTTCCTATGCAGGCTCGCAAGTTCGCGAAATTTCAATATTTTCACTCCAGATTTTCAACATTGCCATTTTACCACACCTTCTTATGAGTAGTACAGCTGTCATTTTTCACATCTCACCCAAAATGTGTTTCCGCCCATGTAGCGCAGAATGGCCCAGTCGGTGTGCGAAATCAATGTACGGGACAAATTAAGAAAATCACAGTGACACTGTTCATGAGCAGAGGTCTTAAAATGGCTATGTTGAAAATTTGGTGAAAAAATTCCTAAAAATGACTGTTTTACGAGCGTGCGTTGCGCAGTTCCTACGCACCTCGTAAGTTCATGAATTTTCAATATTTTCACTCCAGATTTTCAACATTGCCATTTTACCACACCTTCTTATGAGTAGTACAGCTGTCATTTTTCACATCTCACCCAAAATGTGTTTCCGCCCCTGTAGCGCACAATGGCGCAGTCGGTGTGCGAAATCAATGTACGGGACAAATTAAGAAAATCACAGTGACACTGTTCATGAGCAGAGGTCTTAAAATGGCTATGTTGAAAATTTGGTGAAAAAATTCCCTTCATATGTTCTGCAATATTACTAATGAAGACATTGAACAGAACTGGCCCCAGGACTGATCCCTGCAGCATCCCACTGGTCCCCCCCTCTCCCTAGACTGCATACCATTTACCACCACTCTCTGCCTCCTGTCTGTTAGCCAGTTTCTAACCCAGTTTACCACCCTTTCCCCCATGTCCAGCCTACCCAGCTAGTTTATCAGCCTCCTATATGGGATGGTGTCAAAGGCTTTGCTGAAATCAAGGTAAGCGTTGTCCGCTGCCCCACCCTGATTCACTTCCTTTGTCACCCAGTCAAATAAATCAACCAGATTTATCTGACATGATGTCCCCACTGTGAATCCATGTTGTCTATGGTCCTGGGTTCCGATGGCATCTAGATGCCCCACTATCCTTTCTTTAAGCAATGTCTCCATGATCTTCCCCACTACTGAGGTGAGGCTGAATGGCCTATTGTTCCCTGCCTCCTCCCTGCTGCCAGACTTGTGTAGAGGGACCACATGTGCCCTCCTCCAATTCACTCATGTTGAATGACTCAGTGAACATGGCTTCCAGAGGTACTGCTATCTCCCTTCGCAGTTCTGTTAATATCCTTGGGTGTATGCCACCTGGTTCCATCGCTTTGTCTACCTTCAATTTAGTGAGCTCCTGCAGGACTCTTTTGTCCACCTCTTCACCCCCTTGGCAACTGCTGTACTGCTGTGGCCCTTGCCCCTTCCACTCTTCTGTGAATACTGAACGGAAAGACACAGTGGATGTCTTGGGAGGAAGGCATGAAACTGTCACTTCCAAATACCTAAACAGCACATACAAGCAAGCAACATTCGGCATTGACAAATGCTTGTTAATGTCCTGTCATCTTTCACACCCCTTGCAGTTTGTTCCTGTTCCTGTAGCCTCATGTTGGTGGTCATGTCAGAATTACAAAGTGAGTGAAAAACATGTGTATCAGATTATATTTTTGTGACTGTGGCTCACACATGCAGAGACACACTGCTGAACTGAGGCAGTACAAAAGGGGGTGGGCAGCTGTAGGATCGAGGTCAGGATGGGAATAACCAAAAAGCACGATCAGGAGGTGGAGAATGAGGAAGGAGGAAATTAGAATATGCTTCAAGTAAAATTAATGTTAAACCTGTAAAAACAGGAACAAATGGTTTCAGTCTTGGAAGCTAACAATCTCCAACTTCCTGCACTCTGCTCTCGATGCCGGAAGTCCTGCCAGTGCCGTGTTCACTGACCTCTCCAGACCTTTGACATGATTTTCCATCTCCTCCTGCTTGACTCCCTCAGATGCCTTGGTTTCTCCCCTGGCCCCCTTGCATGGTTCACCAGCTACCTGTCTGCCAGAACTCAGTGTGTAAAAATCAATAGCACCCTATCTGACACATGACCTGTCCACGCCGTGGTTCCCCAGGGCTCCATTTTAGGCCCTCTCCTCTTCAGTCTCTATCTAAACTCCCTCCCCTCGGTCTGCCCAAGTAAGATTCTCCTCTACGCAGATGACGCTGTGCTCTTCGCCTCTAACCCCAACCCCTACACACTCCAGGCCACCCTCCAACAAGCTTTTGATAGAGCTGAGCATTGGTTCACATTACAAAGGCTAGCCTGAACCTAAAAAAGACCAAAGCTATGCTCTTCTCACATCGCCAAAGCAAAGTCAGTGGTGTCCCTCTTGTGATACTGCCTAGCACACTTGACCCCATTGAGCAGGTTTCCTCCTACAACTATCTTGGCATTACCTTTGATTCGGCACTCTCCTTCCATTCTCATATCAATGCCCTTTCTGCTGCCACCAATGTCAGGATTGGACTGTTATACCGCTATAGGGACTGCCTACCAAAAGAGGCCCTTAGATTGGCAATCACCTCCTTTGTCCTGTCGCTAATCGACTATGGGCTGCCCATCTATGCTGCAGCTAACAACACTGCATTTGCAAGAATCCAGCTCTCTATAAACAACACTTGCAGGCTAATGCTGGGAGCCTCTAGGTGCACCCATACGTGCCTGCTGTACTCCAGCACCAACTTGCTCAGCCTTGAAGAAAGATTTCGATTACAAGCCTGCCTTCTTGTAAAAAAGAACCTACTAGAGTTCTCCCCCCCCGAAGTCACCACCTCCCTGCAGCGTACTTCCCCATCAGTCTCCACCCGCAGCACTGTCAAAACCTCCTTTATTGTCCCCAGGGTAAGGACTTCAATGGCCCAGAGATCCTTTTGCTATCAGGCTCTCTCCTGGTTTAATTCCCTCCCAGCCAACATAGCTGACTCCACTAAGCTTGGTCGTTTCAAGGTCTCCCTCAGAAGCCATCTGACAAGCACTCGCTGTTGCAACTGCACATAATCCCCCACCTGCCCCTTACCCTCACCCCTAGGCTGGGTCTGCCTTGTATACTTTTGCTGTATATGCCTGGGGTCTCAGGCAACATCTGCTGACTAATGTAATAAAATATCTCCAGTTTCTACCTGACATGCTACTTTTGTACCAATATTATGACTACTGTGATCTACCTATTACCAAGCTTGTACCACCAGTGAATGCCTGAAACACTGGTTGCTTTTTTAATCTAAGCGTTATGTACTGTACTGTTTTGTTTGCTGTGATGTATTGCTCTCTTGATGAAGTCCCTTTGTAAATGAGTCTTTGACTGAAAGGTCTGTAAACCGATGATCTAATAAATACATAAATAAAATGCACATTATACAACAGAGCTACAACCCCACTTGCAGCAGCAAACTAACTGCGTTGCTATATGTGAAGTGTGTGTTGTTGTACATTGTATGCATTTATTGCACACTGCATCATCACATGTAGTGGTTCTGGGTCATTCCTGAATATGGGCCATGGCACACTGTGCCTACCTGGTCAACATAACAACAAATACATATAGAAGTATTAAATAACTGGCAGTGTGGCCATGCAGCACACACCTCCAGTCCCCCCATTGTGGTATACCAGCATACTCCAGCACACACATGCAGTACTGGGGAACTGGAGGGTGTTGAGGGGAGAGTGCACAGGTGGCCAGGTTGCACCATATAGTGGGTTTTGCCACAAGGCTGGGGCCCACAGTGCACATGTTCCAGTGTCAGGAATACCCCAACACTGGTGTTTATATCTGATGCTATGTGTCACCCCCCCCAGACACATACCTCACATCTGTAGACACCACGGCACACACGGCCAACCATGTGTATGTTACTGTGAGTATCCCATGCCAGTGGTGCAGTGTATGTGGGACACGGACAGCATGATAGTGGTGTCCACTATCAGAACACACCTGCCAGCTGGTGCTGTCACTGTGTGGAGAGCAGCAGTCATGGATGGCTGACACACCATAGGCATGGCTGTGTCCCTCACTAAACCAGCCACTGTGGTACTGTAGCGTCTGCTATGCACTGTAGCAGGGACTACAATATGTCTATGGCATGCAGCACCAACACCTGTAGCTGTGGTGCTAGTCCACAGGGACACGCTAGACTCTGCTTCTGTGTACAGCTGCAGCCTGCAGCTACTGAAATGTTTCTCCAGTCTGTTATACAGGTGGTACTGTGTGGAAATCCAACCTGCAGCTATAAACCTGTAGTTACAGTCCAACCTACAGGTGGAGCTGTGTGCACTCAGCAACAGCGCCAGGCAATCCACATGGAACTATATGCAAATCAGGCAATAATGACATGCTAATGTGGCTGTTTGCACATGGATTGTCTAAGTAGGCTCATCTGCATAGCACTTCTGAATATAGCAAATTTCTGCACTGGTCAAATGTGTTAGCGCTGGGCAAACATGTGAGTGCCACACAAATGAGTTTGTTCTGCACAAAACTGTCAGAACCATAGCACAGTTCTGCAGTTTTTGGTCGGCACCATTGTTTGCAGTGTTTGTAAATCCAGTTCTTTGCTAGCACACATAGTTCACCTTTGCCTTACTCCATGTCTGTGTGCACTGGGCTGCTGTTGTATTTTTCACTGCCCAGTTACTATATTCAGAGCTGTCTTCTTTGCAGGGTTATGTTTGCACTGAACTCAAGGCCCTGTTTACACACCACCGTGTGTACGCTATATACAGCTAATTTAGCCCTGGGGCTATTCCTTTGAATATAGCATGCATATGGTTCTCGACTATTTAATCTATTAACCAATATCTGGCCTTTAGTGCTTGTTGATTTAGCAAAAGTTTGATTTTTTGGAGCCAATAAACTATTACCTCTGTTTTTCTTTAGGATTAATGTAATAAAAAATGTAAAGAATTGTGGTATGCCACTGCTTTCCTTTTTTAAGTTTAAATTTATTTTAACAGCACTATGTCTCTTTGTGTCACATTCATTATTCAGGACATAGGATTAGTCCATTTTAACTGTATCATGATTATTTGCCCAACCTGAGTATAAGAACTGAGGGGACAGATCCTGGACCCTCTCTGATGAAGCAAGCATGTGCAAAACATTAGATTCCACATCTTGAGTGGAGTGTTTACTTGCTCAGTGTTGAATGCTTACTGCCCTTTTCTTCATCTTTTTGGCATATTTTTGCACCATGAGTTAAATAAATTGTGCTTTTTTGGTAAAGCCTGTGTCTCCATGGGTGCTTTCTGGTGACTGGGAGAGTAATAGCATTGTAAGTGCTTTCTATTTCCTATAAACTGAACTAATTGCTGTGATTTGTGCTACACCTCATGGATCATCCCTCTTTGTATATTTTTAAAAATGTTTAATATCTGTAGTGCCAGCGTGATATATTTACCTTGTCTATTTACTCTTGCCTTGTTCAGTTTCCATATTATGCACACGTAATCTTTAGCTTTTCTTCTTTCTTACCTTGGCTTCATGTGTAATTTAGACCCTTCAGCATTTATTTAATTGTTTCTGTCTCTCCCTCCATCTTCTGAATTACAGCACATTCTGGGATACAGTGCTTATGTATTACTCTGTGTTAGTCTTCCCCTTCTGCTGTCATTCTCGTGTTTCTAATGACCCACTTCAAGAGCTACTGACACCTCAAAAAAATTTTGAAAAATATATTTAGGTACAATTCTGCTTGCATTTCATATATATTATATAGACTTCTCCTCCACATTATTTTTACTGAGGCAATTTATATGAATACATGATCTTTATACCTCAGAGTTAATTTGCCTTTGTAGCTTACTCCCTACATCAAGTCATAATCCTCTGTTGTGACATCACAACCTGTTGTCATGGGTGTAACTGTGATGTCACAAGCAGTGCTTTATGACTTCAAGTATGGAGAAAGTAACAGGAATAGATGAACTCTTCACGAGCAAAGATTCTGTTTTCATGCAGATTACCTCAGTAATAAATAATGGGGAGGAGAAATACAGAACTAAATGTGAAATACAAGTCAAACTGTGTCTGAATATTATGTTTTGTTAAAGTTCTACTTTTGGTGTCAGCTGCTCTTTAAAGATGTCTCATTGTGTTTTGAACTCAAATATAGTAATACAGTGTCAACACTGACCACATCACTGGTCAGACTATTCTACATGTTCACCACCCACTCTGTGAAAAAAATACTTGGATGGTGACTTGCTTCATCATACAATCATGCCATTCTTTCTCTCCTCCCAGAAATCTAGCCTCTTTCTACTATTAATCATCACTAGCAATCAACTGTCAATGTAATTACTCCACTCAATCTGTGGTTGCAGCTCCTACTTTGCAGTTCTTTTGAGCGCTTTCCTAATGTACCTTTAGGCTAAAAGAATTATGTTACTGTGGCCTTTCTAGGGGTAACCTTCATCAAGAGGATTTGCTTGCCTTCGTGGTATTTCAGCAGGATGGTAGTCCCACTGGGGCAGAGAGTGGGAATGGCAAAAACATCCACATGTAACAGTCAAACAGTTCAATCATACAACTAGCCTTCTGACTACCAACAATGTTGAACAAGCATTATTGTACACTGGTTGCACAAGCCCATTAAAAAATGTTACTCTAGCTCTAGTGTTCGACTAACCTAGTAGCATAGTAAATAGTGGCAGATAAGGACTGCTAGGCCTATCTAGTCTGCTTATATTCCCTGCCTGTCACTACCAGCCTATTAAAACAAAATTTAATGGTTTGCACCTTATATCTGCCAGAAGCAAATTGATGGAAAGTGCTTTGACATGTGTGTACCACTGTCTCTTATTGCTGCCACTATGCAGTACAGTGTGTTTTGATATGTAAATGGTTATGACATGACACTCACGTTCAGTAACTAGTGGCTCAAGCCCAACCATTTTAATGCCAATGCCAGCAGCAATAGCCTTGTGGCCACAGTACAGAGGCTGTGTCTAATTCATGCAGCAAGCACTGTTCATGCAGCTTGTGGAAGGATTGTTTATGGTGTTTGGGGTTTGCTATTCCTCAGCTTGGACTTGCCTTGCTTGAATGTCCTTTATTTTTCTACTTACTCAAATGTTGTGAATGGCAGCACATCTGTGCAAGATCCTGGGCTCCCATTTCCACCTCCCCCCCAACTACTTCTATCCTCCCTAATTCTCTTTTTCCCTGCTGGCAGCCACAGAACTGGAAATAAGGTCCCTTTTGTAGTTCTGTGCCGGTTGCACTGATGTTACCAGGCAGCTTAGCACCAATGTTACCAGGCAGCTTACTAAACAGAAAGGCAAAATCAGTATCTTTTTCTACTGGAGCATAGAAACATAGAATCTGATGGCAGATAAGAACCGCTTGGCCCACCTAATCTACCCATTTCCCTACCTAACGGATAAGCTGCAGATCCTAGTTAACCAACAGCCTACTTCCTCCTACCCCCACTAGAATTGCCTTATGTCTGTCCCATGCATTCCTGAATTCCCCCACTGTGTTTGACTCCACAATCTCCTCAGTAAGGCTGTTCCATGCATCTACAACCCTCTATGTGAACAAATTCTTCCTCACATTACCTCTGGGCCGTTCCCCCCTCTGTCTTCAAATTGTGCCCCCTTGCTCTTGCACATCTCTTTTTCTGAAAGATGCTACCCTCTTGGACTTTGTTGATTCCCTTGAGGTATTTGAAAGTTTCTATCATTGCCCCCCCTTTCCTCGAGGCTATACATCTTAAACTCCTTTAGTCTTTCTTTATATGTCTTCTGGTGCAGACCCTGCACCATTTTGGTTGCCTCTTCTGGACAGCCTCCACCCTGTCTATGTCTTGGTGGAGATGGGCTCTCCAGAACTATACACAGTACTCCAGATGTGATCTTACCAACTGTCTGTACAGAGGACCAACAACTTCCTGTTTTCTACTGGTGATGCCTCTCCCTATGCATCACAGTATCCCCCAGCCCTCCTTACTGCCTGCTCACATTGCTGGCCCACCTTTAGGTCATCTGATATGACTACCCCCAGGCCCCTTTCCATTTTTGTTGTTGTCAGTATCTCACCCCCATTGTGTACTCTTCACCTGGGTTTTTATTTCCCAGTTGCATTACTTTGCTCTTCTTTGCATTGAATCTAAGCTGCCATACATTTGACCATTCCTCCAACCTTGACAAGTCCCTTTTCATCCTTTCCACTCCACTTTGCGTATCAACCCTGTTGCAGATCTTTGTGTTATCTGCAAAGAGACATACTTTCTCTTCCAGTACCTGTGCAATGTCACTTATAAAGACATTAATAAGTGACATTGCAGAGGGACTGGAAGGCCACGTTTCTACACAATAATGGGTGCACTGACTGTGGTGGCACAGCTGCTTTTCTCTAATGCCTTGGGTGTAGTGGCATCAGTTGCAGCAAGGCAATTTCTGTCTAATAGTATTAGCTGTTAGTTATGGGCAACAACAAATAGTACAAGGCATGAGATGACAGGTCTAAGATGGACAATAGACCCAATTATATAAAAACAAACAAACAGTGTAGAGCATGGGGTGGCAGGTCCAAAACAGACAATGGACCAGCCAACATAACAAACACAAGAATTTCTCCAAGTCAGTCCCAGGTACACCAGGATCTGTAGTAGCACAAACATGTTTTGAAAATGTTTCCCAGGTGCACATAGGTCTGTAGTGGTACAGCCACTTGCCTCCAGTATACTGGGTGCAAAAGAACATGTAGCATTACAGGCTCTTTTCTCCAATTCCCTGGGTGCACCAGGATTTGTAGTGGCATGGGCAATTTTCTCCAATATCCAGGGTGTGACAGGGTTAAGTATCTTCATGGCCATTTTTCTCCATTATCCTGGGTGCATTGGGAACTGTAACATATTAGCGGTATGGCCACTTTTCTCCACTATCTTGGTGCACCGGAATTTGTAGCAACATGGTTGTTTCCCATCAATATCCCGGGTACACTAGGCTGTGTAGTAGCACAGACACTTTTCTCAACTATCTCAGGTACACAGACTTCAGTAGCTTCCTGGCCACTTTTCTCCAGTATCCTGGTTGCACATGGATCTGTAGTGGCATGGCTGCTTAACTCCAATATCTCAGGTGCACTGGGATCTGTAGCAGTTTTTCTAAACTGTTCTTAGTGCATTGGGATCTTTAGTGGCAGGGCCACTTTTCTACACAATAATGGGTGCACTGGTATCTATGGGTGTTCTGGAATCTGTGGTAGCACAGCTACTTTTCTCTAATACCTTGGGTGTAATGGCATCAGTTGCAGCAAGGAAACTTCTGTCTAATATCCCAGATGCACTGGTATTTGTAGTGGTATGGCCACTTTTCTCCACTCCACTTTTTGTTCCAGGATCTGTAACAATATGGCTGCTCTTCTGTAGTACCACAAGTGCATAGCAATCTGTAGCAGCATGGTCACTTTTCTGCCCTATCTCAGCTGCACCAGAACCTGTAGCATTATAGCCATTTTTCTCCACTGTTCTGGGTGTAAAGGGATCTGTCGTAGCATGGTTGCTTTTCTCCACAACTCTGAGTGCACCAGGATCTGTAGAAGCATGACCCCATTCCTCTGCAAGTCTGGTAGCATCAGGATCTATAGCAGTACAGCATTTTTTTCTCTAATGCCTTGGGTACACCAGGATCTGTAGAAGCATGACCACATTTTCCCACTGGCCTGGGTGTACTGGGATTGGTAATGACAAGGCTGCTTTTCTTCACTATCCTGGGTGTACAAGGATCTGTAGTGACACAACCACTTTTCAGAAAACATATCCCAAGTGCATTGGGGTTTGTCTTTTTATGGCTGCATGGGTGGCACCATGTTGATGTGTTGCTATGATGTAGGAGAAAGACAGGACTGTGGAAGCATGTGACCTAGAGTGTCTTCTTCCACATAGTGCTTCAACTAGGCATGACTCACATTTTTCCACATTTTCTCTATTTATGACAGTGGTGTGTTTGTGCCTGGACTCTGGCACCCTCCCATCCCATCCCTGCCTGTGCTACATGGCACTATTTCATTGCTCACTCATCTCTCTTTCTCCCTCTGTCTCACACACACTCACTCTCTCACTGTCTTACACACCACACACCCACACACATGCACACACACTTCTCTTCTGTTCAACAAAAGTTTATTTAAACTAATGCCTTTTCCCAGCTGACTGCATTTTTTCCAGGAGTTTAGTCTGCATTATTCCAGCTGTGTACTCTGAGCTGTTTCTCTCTGTCTCTCTCTCTCTCTCTCTTCCAAAGTGCGTGTGTGTGTGTGTGTGTGTGTGTGGGTGTGTGTGTGTGCACGTGTGGAGGATGGTGGGGGTTGCTGTGCTGGGGAATTTTATGTTAACCCTTTCAGGACCAATCTAATTGCAATGCTGAAAACTGAAGGGCAAACAAATGTGATAAATAAGATACAGAGCTGAGCTGCCATATCAGGGCTATACAAAAGTAGCTGCTAAGATGCTAAGATGTTGTCTATCTCTCTCTCTCTCTCTCACACACACACACACAGACATATGCACACATGCACACACACACTCACTCTCTCTCTCTCTGTTCTCTCATATACACACACAATTGCACGCGTGAGTGCTCACACACATACACTTACCTCTTCTGTTCAACAAAACACTCTGGAAAGGTATCACAAAGCAGATGCGCTGGGCAGAAATAAGATGCATCATTCCCAAACAGCGGAATTCACAGAAGGATGCTCTGTAAGTTGCACTGTGTGCATCCCCACTGTGAATTGCACTGAAGTGCCATGGTGCAACCCAAGATGCCCCAGTGCAACAGGAATGCAAAGAAGCACCCTGGATAGCACAACACTGAATATGGAGCAAATAGGCACAGGATACAGGAGCAACAGGGGGAGACCGCAGTGGCACAAAGGATGCAGGGGAACACACTGGCAGGGACTAGCCAGAGCACCAAAGGGCTGGAGAATGGCCACAGCAGAAGAGGTGCAGGCATAGCACACATGGAAACACCTGGAAGCACCAGACATACACCCCACACAGGGGCCCAACAGGAACAGATGCCATGCACAGGGGTGCCTGGTAAGGTGGGCCACAGCAGCAGAAGTACACTGTGCAGCATGGCAGAGGGTGCTGTACACAGCCTGGTACAGAGGAACCCAGTGGTGTGGGCAAGGGAGATGCCACACAGGTGCACACAGGTGGACAGGCACAGTGGCAGACAGGCCGAAGGCCATGCCCTGCACTGGTGGGACATGCCCACATGCAATGTAGACCACAATAAGAGCAGCACAACAACATGGGACCAGCACAACAGATGCAGCCATCATGCACCACACACACAGAATAGGGGCACTGTGAAAGGCAGCATGTCACAAGATCCAACAACATGCCATAGGCAACAATGAGGGTGCACACTGAGGCGGACATGAAAGGGGGACAGGATACATGTGTGCACAACACCACAGGGGCACAAGTGTGTATGGGAACAAAGGTGCAGTGGAAACCAGCAGGCATAACAGAGTACATGCACAAGGTACAGTGAATAACCACAGACACCAGTAGCAGTAGAAAATAGTTTAGTAACAAATGAATGAAACGCAAAAACTATGTACAAAAATAACCAACACTAGGAACAGAAAAGATCCTGTATAGGAATCTATACAGGAATAATACAGGCGAGCCACTAGAAGTCACCCCAAAATTTAAATACCTTGGATTTTGGTTAGACAGCACGCTCGCCTTCACTGATCACCTTGATAACCTATCTAGAAGACTAAAAATAAGACTAGGCTTCCTCTTCCGCAACAGGTCACTCTTCCCAACTGAGATCAGAACTAGGCTTGTCCAAGCCACATTCCTCCCATTACTAGACTATGGAGAACATGATCTATAACTCTTCTACAACCTTAAAACTTAATAAACTGGGCATTCTCTATCACTGTGCTCTGAGATTCATTACAAACTCCCTATACTGGACACACCACTGTGACCTGTACTCAGCTGTAGGTTGGACGTCCCTTACAACTAGATGTATTCTCCATGCTGGTACCTGGACTCTAAAGCTTCTCCTTAACAAGCTTCTGAGCTATCTAACTTCCCTCATCTACACCTGCCACAGTACTTAGTCACTCAGGAAATCAGATTTAATCTTCCTGGATGTCCCCAAGACTCACACCTCCTTCGGCAAGCTCGCCATCTCCATTGCCCTCCCTGTTATCTGGAATAGTCTATAATCATCACTGAAACTACCTAAACTAGTCTCTGTTAGTCTCTTTAAAAAGTTAACTACTGAAAAAATAAAAAATGTCTATAGTTGTTGCTATAATTTCTGTTTTCTATGATTGTTTAAGCCTACTGTTAGTCTTAAGGTCCATATGGACAGAATTTGCACTTTATGTAAGAGTGTGATGACCTACTTTATGAGATATAGAGTATTGCCTGTACACTTGTCACATATATACCTTATCAGCACTTGTAATCCTGTTGTGCGCATTTACTGTATGTTTCTGTTAGTCTTGTCTGTATATATATTCCAGGACCTCCTTGTGAATGAGCTTGCTCAACGGAGTTTTTTTCCTGAAATAAACTTGAACTTGAGAACTAATAATAACAGAACACAGAAGGGTGATGGTATGGAGGTGGGGGGAACAGGAGAGAGCTACAGACAATTGGGATGGGTAAGGAGTGCTCAACAAAGAACAACAAAGGTGCTATATACAGATGTTCATGGCCCTAACGTGCCAGATGGGCTGAAGCATGGCAGCCACCCCTCCGTCCCCTGGTAATCATCTCCCAGACCAACATAGTGAGTGCCTGCAGGACTTGTTCCTGCTGCCTGTACAACAGTCGTATGGCCATCTGGAGCTGCATCCCTGAAAGCCGCACAACACCCTGTCACCACTGATGCCCCGGGACACCTGGCAGTCCTCTTCATGGACCTACAGTGGGGGACAAAGACATCAGGTACTACTGTAAGTGTCATGTTCCACACTGGCCCCCTGCCTATAATGTGAGTATGCAGGAGGCATCCACCACATCAATGGCCGACATCCCACCAGGCACAGCACATGCCAGCAGCAGGCTGGCACACAGTACCACACCATGACCATGCAGTGGTACTCAGACAGCACAAGACACACATGCGCATATAGAGGTTGGCACAGAGGGCACTCAGCCATGTCCCACACAGCATGTGCAGATGCCAGCAGTCTGCACAGGCATGCAGGCCCCATCCAAAAACCACTGGAGCAACACAATGTGCTCATGGTCCACAGTAGATGCGCACAAGGTGGATGGATACACAGGAGCCATGTGCACTGTGGCCCAAGCACATGCTATCATGGCCAGAAACCATACGTGTGCGCAACATGCATCACACAGACATGCACAAGGGACTGGCAATGGCTTGCAGAGGGCACTGCACCCCCTAAACACACAGAGGATGCACAAAACAGATACTCACCTGCACTTGCACGACCTTGTCCCTGGTCTTTAACACTGGCCCTAGTACGCCTGGCCTCCACCACCACAGTGACTCTCCTCCTGTCTGCTGGCCCTGCGAGGGGAACACAAGCACAGAGCTCCATGAGGTGATGGCAGGTGTGTCATTCCCCCCAGCCCACAGCAACAACACTAGTGCCAGCATGCAGCGATGGAACCACCCCCACAGTGCCCCAATGAAGGAATCCCAGTCAGCATGCAGTAACACACAGCATCCCATCCCATGCCAGCCATGTGTGTGTGCCACTGGACATGTGCCAAGCCAATAGCTGTACCACACTGCATCTTCCACAGTGGCCCCACACCCCCCTAACATGTACCATGATGCACACGGCTACTCACTGTGGTCATGGCTGCACCCCACATGCTAAAGGTGCACTGCATGCCACATGGGTGTGTGTGGGTGTGTGTGTGGTGGTGGGCAGTGTGGCAGCCCCCTGGACACAAATCCCAGCCTGCTTGTGTATCTGTAGGGTGATGTGACTTACCTGGGCATGGTACTGCACCCCTGTGTGCGTGATCTCAGAGGCTCTTGAGCCAGTCTGGGTCTAGACACTGCAGATCCCCATACCGGTGCCTGCACTCCACCCCAGTCCTGCATACAAGGCACTCAGCAACCCTCACTCACACTGCTGAGTATGGCTCTGTGAGGTCATCAGAGCCAAACAGCTGCCCTTCCTCCTGCAGCATTAGTGCCAATAGGTTAACTAGCTCAACCTTCCTCCAGATCATGGCCCTGGGCCCTGCTGCCTGAGCATGTGGCATGTGTCCTCTCTGTGTCTTCTGGGCAGGTGTGCACAGGTCAGGCTGCTGGTGTGCAATGGCCTAATTGTGCAACATGTGTTGTTGGCCGTCATGCACCGCACCACACAACATGGTAATGCAGCATGGCAATGCACGATTGCCACCTATTGTGCATAACCATGCATGTGCACTGTGCATCACATGGGTGGGAGACCAGTGTCAGGGGTCATGACTGGATCGCACATGCATACTCCATGCATATCCGCTATATTATGTGTGGAATACAGTGCCACCCACAGTGCACTGTTGCCACGCACACTGCCAGTGTTACGCTGTGCACTGCAGGTGTGCATTAATGCCATGTCATGTTGATACACAATACATGCACACAAGACATGCAGCACAGTACCGATTGCGCATGGGGATCTGGATGCGCTGTCGTACTCAATCATGCAGTCAGAAACATTGAACTGGTTGTGGTATGCCTGTCATGCTACTGATCCTGCATGGAGCATGCACGGAGATGCACAGTGACACTTGTGCTGCATTCAGGAAATGCTCTGGGTCTAGTGCGAATGTGCAGGGGATGCGCCATAGGGGTGTGTGCTCAATCATCATTTGCGCATTGCTGATTGAGATGAGCTGCGGGCAGTTATGCAATCCACAGACAATGCACCCAAATCAGCTCATTGCCAAATTCAGGGGCATCTCACCTGTTTAGCATCTCATTATACTTGCTCCCACTCTCATTTTCATGCCCTGAGTTATAAATGCTCCTGAATGTGCCTCCACAGAGCTCAGGTGACTGACAGGAATTGCATCCTTGAAGGTAGGTTTGTTTACGTTCTACCATATTCAGTGTGTCAGCACAATATGACAGTGGGGAGTTTAGGGCCTACAGGAATACCTCTCAACTGTTCCTGTTCTTCAAGAATGTCCCTGGGTGTGCCTCACAGTGTTCCACTGTTCGAGCTACAGTAGGGGGCGTCTGTTGCCGATTAGTAGGGAGGCATAGTACAACAGCCTGCCAGACATGTGTGTTACAGTCCGGCTCCCCTTCGGATAGTACCTGGAAAACAAAGCCAGACACATTTGCAGGACATCTTAACTACTATTACCATTGTTAATATTGTGTCTGTGACATTGGTCACCTGTCCTTGACTTTCCTATGTCTTGTACCTGATATTAAATGCAGGCAGTTGAGAGGCATGCATACAGGGTGCTGTGACCCCACAGCAGCCAGACACTGCGCATGCACACATGGATAGGTGCCAGTAGTGTGCTAATGTATCCATAATGTCACCCACAGAAACCACTATGTCTGGACAGGACACAGCAGTGGGATGAAGACATCCAAATTTCACTGCAGATGAGGACAGGGTGCTGACTGAGGCCTACCTCATCCGGAAGAACATCCTGGCTGGCAAGAGTGGCAGCCACCAGCAGAGGGATGAGGACTGGGAGGCAGTGGCAAGGCATGTCAGTGTCCATGGGAAGTGTAACTGAACACCTCAGGAGTGCTGGATGCACTTTAACGATGAGAAGAGGAGAGTGATGGAGAGGGTGGCACACATTGAGGCCTCCCTGGGTGGGACAGGGGGTGGGCTGCAGACAGGTGTGCATCTCACACCCATGGAGGAGCTGCTGGTGGCCAGCATGGGCCAGACATCTGTGCAGAGAGTTCCAGGACGGGGTTTCCAGACAGGCTGCAGTCCACCACAGCACTGTGAGTATATATGTCCCAGGAACTGTGCCTGTCCCTGTGTGTGTTCCATGGGTGCCCTGACCAGCCCCACTGTGGGACACTATGTGACCATGTTCTTCTATGCACTGACCATGCAGTGGTATGCCCCATCCATCTACTGTGCACAGCAGATGTACGACAAGCCTCCCATATATAACCTGGTGGGGGGGACCAGGGGAGCCCAACCATGGTACTGGAGCTCATCTGTGATGTCATCCCTGTGGGTGGTGTCCAGGGTGTTGGGTCAGTCACACCCATGTCCAAAGGTGCCTGTGCAGGCACCGATGCATGCCTGCATTTGCTTGGCCACAGCAGTGACCCATCCCTTGTTCTACTGTCACCTGCATGGCATGTCAGATGCACCTATGGCACATGTACATGACCCTGTGTACATGCCTGTCTGATCACAACAGTCACGCATGTCAGTAACCACGTATCTCTTCTTTCTTTTACAGCTCCATCACACCTCATGGGTGCTGCCATGGAGGGCAGTTTGCAGGAAGGCCTTGCGGGGGATGTTGCCAGGCCATCACACCGGGCTGCAGCCGGGGCTGTGGAAGATGCCATGCTGGGCCCTTCTAATGCCACAGCTGCAGTGCTGGTTGTAGCTGGGCAATCAGACCCCTCTGCAACTGGTGCAATGACTGGAGGCCAGGACCAATCATGGTTAGTCAGCATTCTGGGTAAGGCTGATGACGACCCAGTGGACAGGGTGGACATCATGTATGCCCTGCTGGTGCTGGCATCCAGTACACAGGGGACGTATGATGATGATGATGATGAGACAGATGCCACACAAATCTGGGTGGGGGGGCATGGCTGACAGTGGACCAGCTGAGGGACAGGTGCATGCACGGGTGGCACCATGTGGTGTTGGAGTCCTGCAGCCCCCGATGCACCTGCAGGGCCTGCACACCCACCCACCCATGATGTTGGATGATGAGTGCTCTATGCCTGGTGTTGCAGTGAGGACAGGGTCCACTAGCACAGTTCAGCAGGGTGCTGTGGTGCAGCAGTGGATGGCAGGGGACCGTGATGTGGCCGTCCCTAGAAGTGCAGTGGTTGCCCAAGCCCAGTGCCAGCCCATTCAGCAGCTGCTGTGGTGCGTCCACCTGTGGTGGACGCAGCACAGCAGGCCGGCACTCCACCTGCCCATTTGTGCTGACCCCATGATGCATCCCCTGCTGACGAGGTTGAGGGCTATGCATGCCTCCTGCAGGAAACTGTGGAGGGGCAGGCATCCCTATGGGTGGAACTCAGAGACATTCGGACACAGCCGACCATGGAAGATGAGTTGTCAGCTGTGTGGTATGCCCAGATGTTGGCAGAGGCTCGCCTACATTGGGTGGTCATGACTGCAGCTCTGGAGCATGTTAACATTGCACCATGTGGCCACCAGGCTGCCAGCAGCACCCCCATGAGTGCGTCATGCACCCCAAGGTCACAGTGTCAGGTGAACCCATTGCTGCTAATGCCATCACCATGCATGGCCATTCCTAGCAACCCTGGATCCCACATGGATCTTAGGAATGACACACCAGTGAGCACCCATTCATGGTCTCATTGCAGTACCCCTCCAGGGGTGGTGGTCACCCCTCCAGTGGCCAATGGTGCTGACACAGCATCCACCAGGCATGGGCGTGGCTGCTCACATGTCTGTGGCAGCCTTGGTGCCTCCCACTGATGCCCAGTTGACAGCTCACAAGGCCCCTGTCACCTGTACCCATTGCAGCCCACACACCAGGCTGACAGTGCATGGGGTGGCATGGGTGGCATGCACCTGCCCCAGTATGACACCTGTGTGGGTCACCTTTGCACTGCACTGTGCATGGCCGGGGGCACCATTTTTGTGCTTTGTGGCATGGGCTTGATGAGTATGGACCTGTGTCTGCTGCGCATGTGTGCCAGCAGCTGTGCACTGATCCATGCCATTCCCTGCACATACACTGTGCCCCCCCCGGCCATGTGTGTCCTGTTGTGCATGTGAGTGTGCAGCGGTGTAACCTCTCATGGGTGCACTATGCGGCTGCTGAGTTGCCATCATCTGCCCTGTGGTGTGGTTGTGGGTGTATGGGTGTGTGTGGGTGTGTGGGTTGGGGGGGCTGTCATGTTTGACCCCACCTGTGTTACTCACCTGCGGTCCCCGAAGTGCTCTTCCATGATGGTGTCCCTGTGCTGCCAGGACCTGGGGCCCACGCGTGGGTCCCTGCATGCCAGTGGCGGTCAGCCACAAGGCACCTGCTCCGCTGCATCCTCCTCCACCCCGGAATTGTTGCCCTCCTCAACCTGGACAGCTATTCCTCTGTCAATGGCTATGTTGTGCAGCATACAACAGGTCAGGAATATGAATATACCACAGGCCTTCTCTGGTCTATATTGTAGGGCACCACCTGACCTATCTAGGCACATAAAGTGCATCTTCAGCATGCCGAAGACATGCTCGATGATGGGGTGCATAGCGAAGTGTGCCTTGTTGTAGCACTCTTCCATGTCTGTGCCAGGTTGGCGGAAGGGTGTGAGGAGCCAGGGTCAGAGGGGGCAAGAGCAGTCTGTTGCAACCTCTCATACATGTGCATTGTGTCCCACAGCCCCCCTTCCACCATGATGCACTGCTGTGGCTGTTGACTGTCTACTCCTGTTCCTGTGGTGCCCCTCTTGGTATGTCTCTGTGCTGCACACACCAGCGGCCGCATGCCCTGGCTGCACTCAGCTGCCCTGTACCTGCCCATGCATGCTTCCACGGCTGTCCACACCTGTACCATCTGGCATTGCCTGCCCTCCATTACCCAGTGGTTGTCCATGCATGGCCGCATGTGGTGCATTGCGGCCTACCATTTGTGCCTGCTGTTACACATCACCTCACCTCCCTTGCTGTGCTGTTCTACTGCATTGTCCCCCATGTCGCTTGTGCAGTTCCCTCGGCATGCCCACCTCCAATGTCTCACCTGTGCAAAGCCACCTGTGCAGGCCCTGCTGTGGCCCACGCACACCTACTCACCCTCCCATCATTTGTTGCACCATGGTGTCCTGTTCATTGGCATGTATACATGCCCTACTCACCAACTAGGTGTCTTCTGGGTATGTCCCAGGTCTCAAACTGGTGGCACAGGGTGGACTGGTGCTATATGAAGCCATTGTGTGTACTCCCAGGGTGTGTGGCTCAGACATTGCTGATGCACCCTGTGACATTGTATACCACCTGGCAATTGACGGAGTGGTACCCCTTGCGATTCATGTACGGCATGGTCTCTTCACCAGGTGGGGTATGGATTGCCACGTGGATGCAGTTAATGGCCTCTGTAAAGCCTGGCAATGCATGCCACCCTGTGGAACTGCTGCATGGCTTCTGCCAACTCTACCTGTGTACTTGGGAAGTAGATGACTTCCAAAGTGTGTGGAAGCAGTGCGGTGAGGAATTGTGTGAGGTGATGGGATGTAAACAGCTGGGATATGCCAGTAGTGTCTCCAGCTGACCTCTGGAAGGTTCCTGCGGTGAGCAGGTACATGGCTGTTGTCACCTTGGTCTCCAGTGATATAGCATGACCCCTTCCAGTGGGTGCCTGCATTTCATCATGGTACAGCTCAAAGAGCTGCCTCAGAATAGCCCAGTTCAGGCAATATCAGCTGACTGTTTCCATGTCCGTCAGTTGTTCAAATGTTAGTCTCGCATGATACTGCCACGGGGCAGGCCATCTACAGTGCCTTCTGCTGCCACGTCGCTGGTTTACCCATCTCCTCATCCCCATTATCATTCCCACCATCAGGAATGGTGCACCATCCATGTCTGTGGCCTGTGTTCTGCTGATGCTGTTCTGCCAGTTGTTGCTGCTGCTACTATACTACAGTCTTCCTGCTGGGGGCTTGCATTTAAGTCTACTTCTTTTATACTTATCTCTTTATGTCACATTTGGTACTTGCACTGTAAATGAGCTGTGTTTGTATATTATTTTTGCTCTGTGAATGGTTCTGTGCTGTGTATGCAGACACATGCCCCCTCAAGATGCACCGCATATCATTATTTTCACTCTCCAGCACACCCAGCGTGGTGCATGCAGGATGTGCTGGGGCATCTCTACCCTTTCTGAATGGTGCCATGGTGCATTTCCATGTTGCGCCAGTGCATCTCACTTGTGCCTAGCACATCTGCTTTGTGAATCCTGTCCTCTGGGTTTGTTAACACAACTGTAATGCTTTTGTCCAGACGACTGCATTCTTCCAGGAGTTTAGACTGCATTCTTCCAGTTGTGTAACTCAAGCTGTTTCTCTATCTTCTGATAGTGTGTGTGTGGGTGGGGGGTGTTGCTGTGCTGAGGATTTTTATATTAACCCTTTTAGGACCAATCTAATTGAAATGCTGAAAATTGAAGGGGAACAAACATGGTAAATAAGATACAGAGCTGAGCTGTCATATCATGGCTTTGCAAAGGCAACTGCTAATACATTATTTGTGAAGTAGGCAGCACTGCATGCACTGAATCCAACTGCTCTTATTTTTGTAGAACCTTTTTTTGTTTTGGTAAAGTTACTATCATGCAGTGAATGAAGTAGAAGTCTTGGGGTGGGGGTGGAGTAAAAGCAAGCAGTGTATTACATGATGTGTATTTAATATTAGATAAAGAGAGCTGTATGCAGATATATGGTGTGTGTTTGCGATTTCATAAAGAGATCTGTATGCAGATGCAGTTATTCTTCCAGAACAGGAATAATGGTATACCACTTCCCAGCTGCTAGTGCTGTTGATACTGCAGTAATATGAAATGTGAAAAACTTGGCTGTTGTGTCATGCATTATGTATATTTATTTATTAATACAATTTTTGCCAACAAAGTTACAGACTCAGAAGTCTCAGAGGTAACAAAACAGAAATCATAGGGGTGTAAACCACAGCACCTAGCTGTGCCTGAATGACACCCCAGCTCATATCATTTGGTGGGTCCACACGGAGGCAAACATATTTTTTAAATTGAATAAACGTTATTATAATTTCATATAAAAAGACATACAATACAACTATAACAAATTAACAACCTTAACACCTAACATGAACCAAATCACAAAACAGAGGAAAGCAACAAATAATAATTAAATAAAGAACAAACAACCCCCTCCAGTCCAGAGCGAGCCATACATGTAATGTCCACAGGGGGTCATATTAAGGAAGGTATACCACAACACAAGAGAAAAATAGCATACTATATATATATATATATATATATATATATATATATATATACTAATAAAACCCATACAAATCAAGGAGGGAGGGATTCCACATGAGGACACCAAAAAATACATACAAAACCATGCCCTAAAAAAATTATACACCATGCGTTAACAACAAGGTAAATAGTGGTTCCAATATCTCCTTGAACACCAGCAATCAATCAGCCATACTAGCAAGCATCTTCTCTGCGTGTAACACAAACCAAATCTTCTTATATCTCCTTATATCACTCCAAATAAGTAAGGGTGGACCTGGTCACACCATCGACGTAAAAAATGATCTTCTTGGAACAGGACAAAATCAGTGCCATATGGTGGCACTGTCGTCCCAACAAAGTATCTTTAAACATTCCAAACAAGCAAATTTCCAGAGAAAATGTGTGTTCAAGGCCCAATAAAGGATCAAGATGTCCACTTATGGAATCCTAAAATGGAGTTGCTGTCTCACATTCCCACATAACATGCAATAAAGTACCAGATTCTTTATGACAACTTGTACAAAGGTCAGATGGTGCATTACATATTTTAAGTAGTTTAACAGGTGTATAGTACAAATTGTGTAGTGTCTGAAGTTGCATATTACAGTACCTGTCCCATTTAAGAAGCTGATACATGTCCTTCCAAATACAATACCAATCATGGAGGTCAGCAGAGTAAAAAAAGCATTCCATCCCAATAATCCACTGATACGGTTTCATTGAGAGAAAGTAGCCCATAGAACTGCAAGTAAAAAAAGGAAATAGCATGAGGAGATGATGCTCTACGGGCTAAACTAAGTAGTTTCTGACCATAAATGTGTGCCTATGGCCCCGATCCAAAATGATTATATCACACATTGGAGAGCTGTAAATATTTGAAACAAGTTGTAGAGGGTACTTAGTACATATGCTGGAAATCTAAAAATTTAAGAAGAATCCCACTGTGAGTAAGTTGTTCAACCAATTTAACCTCAGAATAAGGCCAAAAAGCTGTGGTAATTGGCTGGCCAGCTATCTTAAAGTTTGCATTACTGAGTATTGGCTGTGACATATCCTTAATGGGATCTAAATGAAGTAATGAGCATAATTGTTTATGAACCTGCACTGAGGTAGCAAGAGGTGTAGCATGTAGCGCATGAGGGAGTTTATTGGGTGACACATGCCAAAGAGCAACAATATTAAGTTTTAGTTGGGTACACTGAAATCTTTCAGTTTACAACCAGAGGGGTATATATACAGAAGAAGAGTCTTCTGTAAAGTCCCAATACCACTGAAAATACAGAGTACTGTGAATTGTCAAATAATATAAATAAAAATTACGGAAGCGAAGGCTACCCTCTTCCTTGGGAGCCATAAGTTTGGTGAAAGCCTGTCGAGGTGATTTCCCCTGCCAAATAAAACATGTCAAAAGTCTCTGCAACCCAAGAAACCAAGAATGAGGCATAACTTGGTTTAGCATAGTGAGGGGATAAAGAACCCAGGGAAGCACATTCATCTTAATGATATTAACCTTCCCCCAGACAGATAGTGGAAGGTGGGTTCAACGATCTAGGTCATATTTAAGATGTTCATGCAGTGAATCTATGTTATACTGTTTCATCTTCCTTGGAGAGGTACTTAAATAAATATGTAGATATTTAAGTTTATCAGGTATCCACTTCAGCCCAAGATGTGCTACATCAGCCCACGTTGCCAACACATTTAAGGGCATAACCTCGCTTTTGTCCAAATTCAGTTTGTAATTTGAAAGTCTGCCAAACTGCTTAATGACTTAGAGGGTTGCAGTTATAGATGTAGAGGGGCTGCGTGAGATGTAAAAGAATGTCATGTGCATATATGAAAAATGTATACTGGTTTGGCCCTACAGAAATGCCCTGAATTGGGAGAGTAATATTAATTTTATGAGTAAAGGGCTCTAAAAAAAAGGTTAAAAAGTAGGGGAGATAAGGGGCATCCCTGTCTTGTGCCCCGTCTAAGGTGACTCATGTTGGATTTGACCCTATTGCACTGGACATGGGCAGTTGGGTTAGTATATAGGATCTGAACCAAATCAATAAATTCCAACAGAACATTAAACTTGGACAAAACTGTAAATAAGTAGTCCCAGAAGTCCCAATCAGACTTTCTCTGTATCCTGGGAGGCCAAAGCTGCTGGGACAGAGGAATCCCTAGACACAGAGAAAAGATGAGACAACTTCCGAAAGTGATTGGAAAATAGTTGACCGGGCAACAAAGCCAACTTGTTCACGACTGATTAGAGAAGCCCACACCTTATTTAAATGAGAGGCCAACATTTTAGATAACATTTTATAATCAAGATTAATTAGGGAAATAGGCCTATAATTACTAACTTTGGAAGGGTCCTTACCTGATTTTAAAAGAACAACTATTAGGGCTTCAGTTAAGGAGGAGTCTGAGGTACCATGTAAACAGATGTAATTAAACGTATCCAAGAGGATTCAAGCCAACAAGTTCCCGAATTTCTTATAAAGGTTTGGGGTGTACCCATCAGGGTCTGGAGCTTTAACCAATGGTAAGGAGTCAATGGCCTCCAGGACTTCTTGAAGAGATAGCATATTGGGACTCTAACAATTGCGGGTAACTGAATGCCCTGCAAAAAGGCATCAATCTGCAAGCTTTTTTGGGTCTCCAGTTCTGGAGTATATGAAGACTGATAGTAGACCTGGAATTGAGCTGCAATGTCTTGAGGAGCAGTAATCAGTTGACCAGATTCCAAGCAAAAATAATGGATAATTCTATCAGCTATCTGGGAACATAAGCGCATGGCAAGCAACTTACCCACCCTCTCCCCCTGATCAAAGTATTTAACTCTAGTTCTCTGAAGGAGGTTTTCTGCCTGTTCTCACAAAAGTTCATTATATTTAGCATTAAAGCCTCCAATTGTTCTCAAATATGATCAGGGGAAGAAGGTGAAAGCTGATGTTTCAGCTCCCGGGTCTTTTCTAAAAGACTAGATGCCTCAGATGCCCTTTCCTTTTTTTGCTTGGTTGCTACACAAATAAATTCTCCCCATAGGCTATACTTAGGAGCACCCCACAAAATATCCAAATGTGATGTAGAAAGAGAAGGAGAATTAATCTCCCAAAAAGACACAACTAAGTTAGTAACATGTTCTACAATTTCCTGAGATTTCAAAAGTTTATTATTTAGATGCCAAGATTTGCCAATATCATGACTCAGTGAAAAACCTAAGTGTAAAATAACAGGGTGATGATCTGACAACACCTTGGCAAAATAGTGACATACTCTAACCCCTGGAGAGCTGCTCAAGCCCCAGCAAAAGAGAAAATCTATTTGGGAAAATGAATTATGGGGCAGCAAGTGAAAGGAGTACTCCCACTGTAAGGGTTTAAATACCCTCCATGGATCTACAAGACTCAAGGAGTACATTATATTTCTTAATGCCTATTGCCCTGGGGTCAAACCCTGCCACCTTGCCCCAGACCTGTCCATTTCATTACAGACCACCATATTCCAAACTCCCGCTAGGAGAATAGGGAGGGTCACACAAGGGGAAAGAATGTCCATCACAATAACAAAAAAACCTGGGATCATCAACCGTGGGTCCATATATACATCCCAGAACAACCTCCCTATGGCCTAGCAGGACCTTAATTATAATTTGCCTACCCTGGGGGTCTGAAACATCTTGTAAAAGATGAAGGTGGACCCATCTAGGTACCAAAATAGTCACACCTTGCTTATGAGTATCAAACCCTGTCCCAAAAACCTGTCCAATCCATGACGTACAGAAGGAAAGAAGTTGAGCAGAGGTTAAACGAGTCTCCTACAACACTGCAACATCAGCTTGCAATTTGCCAAGATGCAGCAACATTTTAGCACATTTAATTGGGGACTGAGCACCTTTGATATTCCAAGAACAGAACTGATAAACTTGAGATATTTTAAACTAGCCATACAATAATAAAACCTCAGCAGCCAACCCAGGAAAACAAGGTAGAAAAAACAGAAAGAAAGATCTCATTCTGCAGTGATATCCTCCCCCTTCCCCAAACCACCACCAAACTATGAATAGGACAAACCCCACGAACATCCCAACAAATAAGAAAATACCCCCCCAAAGCCCTTTCTCTCTCCCCTGCAGAAAAGCCTACAATATTGCTCACATGTAAGCAGGTACGCAATGCACAACACCAGTGCCCACCACCACCTCCTTGGCTCCTCACCCACCAGGATCCATCATAAGAAACCCTCATATTAGTTTGAGGACCACTGCCTGCATTGTAGTCAGAGCCGCTCGTAAATCAGATAGAGAATGAGCCGAGTCATCCCTAGAAGTATGGATATGAGGTTCTTCAGGTTTAAGCCAGTTAGCTTCCCTGGGCTTCTCTGGCGTTGTGTGCAAAGTGGAAACTTCCAGAATAGCAGCCACCTCTGTCTCATCCATGCTGAGGTAAGGAGACACCGAGAACAGGTCTTTTCCAAAATAGTAGTGATAGTAGTAGTAAAATCTTTATTTTAAGTCAGGATCAGTTGACAAATAATACACTGTTAGGACAAAGTCATATTTACAAGGCACTCCTGAATTTAAATTTTGTAGTCTAAAGTTTCATTTACAAATCCACAGAACAAAACAAGCTTATTTATCACAAACACATATCATTTAAACAAAATACATCTATCCCTAAGATTAAGCTAAAATCTTATGAAGTTGTGGGATTTAAGACTAGTCAAAATATGCACATCGCACAATCAGTTCTTGTCTTAATGCTATATTAAATTTTCTATGACTTTCAAAGATGTTTTTAGTTTGCATTTTTTGTTCATTCCATATTTTTGTAATAGAAAATAAAAAAGTCATCTCTCCAAATTGGGTCTAGAAATCCTAATCTGGTAATCCCTAAGTAGTTTACTTCTCCTTAGATTATGTGACTGGTTTACCTTTTTCATTTTTTCTAATAAATATTTAGGTTTTTCCATCAGTATGGTATTCCTAACTTGTTTTTTCAAAAACTTTTTTTTATTTCTTATTGTAAGCCAGTTCAGCTCAATATACAAATTACAATGGTGAGTCAATTTGTTTGATTGCAGCACAAACCTAGCTACTTGATTTTAGATTACTTCAACTTTTTTAAATCTGCAACACTAGCAAAGCCATATGTATGAATTACATAATCCATAATAGGAACCAAAATCTGATTAATGAGATGATTAATGAGTAACTGTTTCATCTGTTTATTCAAACAATGTTTAGTCCATCTTAAGGTCCCTAGTTTGCAACCAATTCTTTTTGCCATTTCATTTATCTGATAATTGAACTTTAAACTGCTATTCACTCAAAAGCCCAGATAGTTATATTATGTAATCTGTTCCAATAATTCACAGGTAATGGTTTTAATTTCCAGTGCTGGGGGAAGTGATTTAATTCTTAAGCTATTAATGAACAGCATAGATATTGATTTTTTGCTATTCAAAATCAAGTTTGACTTTGCAAAGCAATTTTTATGGCCACAAAGTCACTTTGCAAGTCTGTTCTTAATTGGTTTATGTCCGTTCCTGTGGTCGGTAAAACCATGTCGTCCACATACAGTCTAATTACAGACTTTTCTACAACTTTATCTACCTGATTTGTATAAACTAAAAATAAAAGGGGCCCAAATATGGACACCTGTGGGACACCATGTTGAACCCCTGTTTGCATTGAAGAATCATTCCCCACCATTGTTAGTTGTTTTCTCTCTATTAAGTAGGACTTGAACCATCTACATGATTCAACCAAAACTCCTATTAGTTCAAGTCTATGCAGCAGGATCAGATGACTGACAGTGTCAAAAGCTTTTGACAAATCCATGAACACTCTGCCCATCAACTCTCTCCTGTCTAAAAATGTTGCTAGCAGATCAATGAGGTCGGTGAGCACAGTGCCCATGGCATGATTTTTCCTGAATCCTGACTGGTGCATGAACAAGTATTACATCTCCAAATACTCATAAAGCTGTCCATGAGCCAGTTTTTCCTGGATTTTTGACACTACAGGCAACAGAGCAGTAGGTCTATAGTTAGATCGACGGATTTGTAGTTTTTTTCCCCTTTTAATGACCAAAATAACTTTTGCCTCTTTTCAGATATTTGGAACTGTTCCTTCTTTCAAGCTCCATTTAAACAGAATAGTTGTAACAAGGGAATTATGTTTAAATCATCGTTTAGGAATTGTATTTCTATTTTATCATTACCCAGAGCTTTGTTTGATTTAATTTCCTAATAATTTCTTTAACATCTTTACAAGTCACATATATAAATCTAAATTTTGGGATGGAATTGTCCTCTTTAAGTTCCTGTGGATCTATTTTTATGTGTTCTTTTCACTTTCTTTTAGCCCCATAATGTCTGGAAGACTGGTAAAATAGTCATTTAAGATGTTAGCTGATTTTTTACTGTTTTGAAGAACCCCATTTCCTCTATTTGGATTATAGGAGATTTCAGTAGCGACCAATATTTACCCATGCCTACAGTATCCTTACTTTTGTTTTTGTAATATTGGACCTTAGATTGTTTTATTTTTATCTTTAACCCATTTCTCATTTGTTTATACTTATCCCAGTCCTCTGACAGCAGTGATTTATTAACCAGTGTCCAGACCCTGTTTTTCACCCCAATATATTTTTTTAGCTTTGCCGTCATCCATGGTACATGTTTTGTTTTTCTGCTGGATTTTGACAAAAGGGGTAGATTCATTACAGGCATGCAGGAATAGGTGATTAATTCCTGAATGCAATTTCTAGAGTTGGGAGTAAAAATAGTCTAGTCCATTTTATTTTCCCCAACTTACTTTGTAGTAGCTATGCGCTATAAGTTTTGAAGCATCTTCTCCAAATGTGTTTATCTCATAGAACTGTTTGGGGTCTAGTTGTTAGGTTTAAACCACAGCTAATAGTATTATGATTCCCCAGCACTGGCTGTTCAACCAAATTCATAATTTACTTCAATATTTTGTGAAACAAAAATTAGATCTAAAATATTCCCTTGGCTTTTTTGGGGAGCTTTTCCTAGTTGGATTGTTCATAACTTGTTTAACATCTAAATGACTAAAACTATGTTCTAAAGCACGTCTCCTATGATGCCCCCATGCTGAATTAAAATCTCCTATCAACACAAGTTTTAGTCCTATTCTATGATTTATTATATTTTGTGCTAGCTTTTCAAAATCTTTTATCTTTACTTTGGGAGGAGAGTATATTACTCCAAGGACAAGGTTTAAATTGGAAAATTTAATTATTAAACAATCTAATTCCTCAATTTATCCTGAATAGATGGTGTCTTTTTGACCCAGACCCCATCTAGTATAGAGTAATACGCACCTCCCCTCTTTTTTTTTCCCTATACAACCGGTGACTTTAAAAAAAAAAACTCTGTTTCTATTTCTTTATTTGATATTGTTCCATTTAACTAGATTTCAGTTGGAGCTACACAATCTGGATTTTGTAAATTTACCCAAACTTTAAATAAGTTGATTTCATTTTTTTAAACTTCTGGAATTGTCATAAATAATTTTAAAATTAGTTTCTTGCTGTGGCCCTGGGTTAAGTTCTACATCCCCACTTAATATTAAAGCAATTAGCAAAGAATTATTTTTTATTTGCCAAGGTAAGATTATATCTGTTCTATATGGCTTAGTCAACTCAATTCTAATTTTCTGAAAAGAGTTTCTTCTTTTTTTTTAAGTTCATTTGGAGTTGATTGGACCTGTTCTATGTTTAAATGGAGTTTTGTTTGGCTGACTACAGAGATTTTCCCTGCTTGAGTACCTGGCTCTTGCTTTTTATTGGGGGCCATAACTTGAGCAAGACATACTGTTATTAAAGATCCCACCACAACCCATGTTGTCATCAGTTTTATTAATAACATCTTTGTTTGTAAAATGTTATTCATATTCATAGTAAAATGAATAAGAATATAGGATAAACTTCATTGAGTTTAAAAACTCATTTCCAAGGAGGTCCAAGCCAAGCATTCAATTACAAACTTCAGAGCATATAATCACAATATTCAATCACAATCACAATTTCTACAATAAAAAATGTACTAGAGTCTATATAAGCAAGAACATAAACAAACACATAAATCACATAACAAGCCATATCCAAACAGCTGTGTCAATATAATAATACAAAAATACAAGAATTAAACTACTGTACAGCAGGAAATATTAGCTTTCAGTTTATTTTCATTATATTAGCTTAACTGACAAAAGCGCTAAAATAAGCTGATTGCTAATATGACAAGGAGCATAGTGTTGTAATTGGACATGAAGCTGATGCGCTAATTCAACAGGGCGCTAAATAGTACTGCACCCTGCTATGTGCTAAATAAAGAGGGTGCTAATATAAGCTGCTGTACAGTATGTTCCATCGAATACAGTGCCCAATATCAGAATTTTAAAATGCTGCAGCAGGATTTGTTTGATATTATTTTTATATACCGTACCTTAACTTTGGGTCAATAATAATGCTTATTATAGTTTATATAGAGAGAAGGCACCCCCTTAGCTTGTTCATTGGCAGCACTGTTTTAGACTATGTATAGATTTCATAAACCAGTTTTTTAACATTCTAGAACTAATAAACACATTACCTTCTCTCATTTCTGATGGCAGAGTATTCCAAATTTTGAAGCCCCTACATAAGACAGAAGTTCTACCCAACCCTAAATTACATTTTGGAATAACATATTGTATATCCCTTGAAGATTGCAATCCCTCTCTTTGTCCTCTAACAACAAACATATTGAAAATATAGTTGGGCAATTTTATCCCACCTATTTTACCCATAAAAGCTGCAAAATGGAAAATTCTCCTTTCTTCCAAACACCACCAGTTTAACACCCTGTACAGATCACAATGATGGGTATTCTTGGGGGTGTCGAGGATGAAGTGGATGAGCCTGTTGTACATCACATCCAGCCTGGTCAGCTCCACCCCCGATGACCCCTCATACACCAAATTCCCATAATCAAGTACTGGCAAGATCATTTTGCTAGTTAATTAGTATAAGTATCTAACTTCCCAATTATACTTCAGATTATAAAAGATAGGCAAATAGGCAGTATCAAGGTCAGAAGATAATCAGCAGTCTCCTCAGTAAATTGAAAATAAACTTTACTCCCCAAATGTGGTCAGAGTGGTTGGAAAGTGCATCTAGTCAATAAACTGCATCACATGACCTCACTGGAGGCAAACATATTGACTGTAGGGAGGGTACTTTCTGATGAAAATCATTTAGGAAGGCTGGCCCAGTTGCACTGGAAGTTGAGGCACTGGTCACTACACCTCACACCATGCTGGTGATATGGGTTTGGTAATGAGCCTGGGCAAATGGGGGTCAGCAGGGGGAAGAGAGAATCAAACATCCAGAGGACTGCTCTTCTTTTTCAGGGGGAGGGAGACTTGTCATCCTGCTTGCTGACTGCTCTCTGGCAGTGACCAGAGGGCAGTACATGTTGGGAAAGCACACACTTATGTGCCAATTGTAGAGGTGAGAGGGGAATGGGAGAAAAAATGGAGGAAAAGGGAGCCTGACAGTGCTCAGTGATGGCTGCCACTCCTGAGGGCTGGCACCAGCTTCTGGATTGGGCCTCCAGTGGGAGGTGTAGTGTGCCGCCTTCTTCCTGGCCATGCCATGGGGGGGCAATCCATGAGGGAACTGCTGGTGTCAGTGAATGAGGGGGTGGATGGGTCCAGAGAGAAAGAGTGTTCCTCCAGCAGGAGGGCTGAAGTCACATACCAGGGCTCTTGGAGCATACAGTGTATAAGAAAAAAGAAAGAAAATTGTTCAGGAATGGGGGTACAAATATTTTATTTTATTTCTAAATTTACATAATAAAAGTGGAATTTTGATTTTTTTTCTAAGGTAACTGCATTTTTTGTGAATTGACTCAGACCTTGCAACATGAAGTGAATGCCTTTCTTTATATTTTAAAAAGGACACCTTAAATTATCCTTTAGCACTGAATAGAATCTGTTTTCTGGTTCTCAGAATGACTATCTCAGGTACTCTGAGTACACTCATGGGTAAGGATTTCCAGCAGGGGACCTCCACCTTGGAGGACACATCACCCTGAACCTCCTCTCAGTAACTAATAGAAATACTGTCAACATTAAGGCCTGAATCCACTTGTGGCCTAAGGTCTTCCTGTCACTTGAAAATGCAAGTCAAATTGTTCTTGTAAGTCTGCTGTCTATACATTTCTTTATTATTTGCCACATTGCAAGTGATTTCCCAAAAATGAATAAAGTGGTAAAAAAACAATCAAGGTCAAAAACTGTAAGGAGCATCCTTGCCTATGTGTCATTTGTATGTAGACAATGTCTGGCTTATAAAAAGAAAAAATAAACAAACCCCCATAATCCCATAATGTAGCTAACTCAACATTGGTATACAGCTGGGTACCATCATAATACAGTAACTTCATACAATATATACCTATCATGGTGTCTCCACTCTATGAGTGCAATATTACTTTGCACATGTTCCCCTTGATTTTTCTCCCTTTCTCATTGCATATATTATTGCCCATTGAATTATCATGTATGTGTAACATAGTACGACATAAATTATGTGTGCCACACAGTTTACAGTATGGACATTTTGCATACAAATAATTTTACACTGTATCCATTTGAACCACATAACCTGGCATACATAAAAACATCAAAACTGGTGGCACACAATGACCACTAGGCCCATCTAGTATGTCCATTTTTAATTATGACCATGATTTTTGCAGACCCTACTTGATTTATGGCACTATCTTTTCCACCCCCTTCCTTCCTCCTATGATTCTCTTGTGCCTATCCAAGACATTTTTAAAACCCATCACCTGTTTTTTCCCCCACTGCCTCTGATGGAAGGTTATTCCAGGAATCAAACATCATTTGTGCTAAGAAGTATTTCCTCATATCACTCCTGTATCTACTTCCTTCCAGCTTCATATCATGACCCCGTGTTTCTCACAACCCTTTTCTCTGAAAAATATCTCCCTCCTGTACCTTATTAACCCTCATTAGGCCTTATCCCTACAGGTTGGCTCACAGTCCTCAATGTAGCCATATCTCTCCTCTCTGCATGATCCCTTCTATTATTACTTGAAGGCTTTGATGTGCAGCTCCCTCTCCTTCTCCATATACTACAAGACACACTTGACACTCACATTTTAAACACATGGAAAATAAAGGATCAATCAGATAAATGATCTAACTTTATAAAAAACAAAACTTATACATGGAGCTGACTCCAGCAATTCATTTTTATGTTTAAACCCATGAAATGCCCTTATCAAGTTAATGCATTAACAGCTGTAGTGGCTCTGACCAGAGATAATTTGTTATGAGATTGAAATCTTTTACATGATTAACACATTTCTGCTGTTTTAAATTCTTCACTTTTCTATGTGTTTTCTATATATGTATGTAAATGAGCACTTGCATGTTTATGAATTGCACTATTTAGCATGTATGTAGAACCTACATCTTCACCCTCTTAGAATCTCCATATGTAGAGCAATACATAGTAGACACTGCTCTGTTTTGCCCTGGGTAAGGTACCAGGTAAAAACATCGCGGACAATATATTGTGGCAAATAAAAATTCAGGCAACACATCACTGTCTACAATGTTGGAAGGTAAAGACATAGCTGACCCATACCCCATGGGCAGTGCTCTGGATGAATACACATGGTGACCACCGAGTCCCCCATCCCACCGACTGATGGCCTCTGGAACTGTAACAACAGGCAGCCACAATGCGATGGCCATCCCCCCATACCCCGACAACAGGCAGGCAGCCAGCACAGCCCTCCACTCATCACCACGGCTGGCCACTCAACGGAACACACTGAATGAGCGCTTACATGTATACGCTCATTCAGTTTGTTCTGTTGAGCTGCCAGCCATGGCGGTGAGTGGAGGGCTATGTTGACCACCTGCCTGTTGTCAGAGTATGTGGGATGGCCATCGCATCGACTGTACCAGCTGTTACAGTTCCAGGGCCATCGTCGATCGGTGGATGGGGAACTGGTGGTCACCATCGTATTCGTCCAGAGCACTGTCCCGGGGTATGGGTTGGGGATGTCTTTACCTTCCAACATTGTAGACAGTGATGTGTTGCCCGCATTGCTTTTTGCCATGATATATTGTCTGCGATGTTTTCAGCTGGTACCCTATCTAACATCCATAAACAGTTTAACAAATTCTGCTGAGTGCAACCTTTTTTTCAGCTATTGAGAGGCAAGAGGGATTGGTGGCAGTGAGTGGGAATATTTTGAATGTCAAGTTAGACTATATTTCCCATGATGCTTTGCATGTTTGAGGTATGTATAATTTTGTATTGCTCTAGAATATCTTTATTGAATGTCCTGCGGGATTTAATGTTAAAACCATAATAAAAGCACCAATTAAATATAACATATGTACATAAATAATGGGCATCAGTACATATTCCATTGCAGTTATAATTCATTGCAATGTTTACACATTTACTAGGTGCCTTTTTATGTGGGGGAGGGGTTATGTTGCAAATCTTCAGAGCATTTTAAATAATATTAAATATTAAAGGGAACATTGAAACACAGAAACATAGGCGATGATGGCAGAATAGGACAGATGGTCGCTCTATCAACATAGAAACATAGATGATGATGACAGAGATAGACAGATGGTCTATCCAGTCTAACCATGTTATTCTATCATTCCCCAGGATCTATTGTCTCTGTGGGGTCTATGCTTGCACTGTTCCCCTTTTGTTATCCATGTTTCCATCCCCCCTTCCCACTAAGTAGCTAATATCCCATTGATTATCCAAGTCATGTTTGAACTTGAAGCCATTTAGGAATTTGGCACTCACCACCTCTGCTGGCAGACCATCCCATGGCTCAACCGCTCTTTCTGTAAAATAATACTTCCTCACATCCTTTTTAAGCCTTCCCCCTTCAGCCTCCACACTCGTGACCCCTTAGTCTATCTTCCTTGTTCCTGGTAATTAGCTCCTCACAGTCCATCTTATCGATTCCTTTCAGAAACCTGAAGATCTCTGTCATATCCACCTTTTCTCTTCTGGTTTTGAGTGAATACATGTTCGGTGCCTTTTCAAAATCCTTATAAGATCTGCAGTCCTGGCTCTGAATTATCTTGGACATTCTATGCTGTACCTGCTCTATCCTGTCCCTGTCCTTTTCTAGGTGGGAACTCTTGAACTGAGCAGAGTACTCCAGGTGAGGTTTCACCAGCAACCTATAAAGTGGTTACAGTCCTGCCTTCTACTGTCAAACCCCTCTCCCAATGCACACCAGCATCGTGTTAGCCTTGCTGAAGATCATGTTACATTGGTTGGTTTGTTTAAGGGACTTACTAATGATGACTGCTTGGTCCCTTTCCTCTGGTGTCATGTCCAGCTTACCCCCTCCTTCCAATACTCTGTTCTGGGGTTTTTGTTTTTCTAAGTGCACAACTTTGCACTTTTTGGCTTTGAATGTTAGCTCCCAGAGTTTTGACCACTTTTCCAGCCTTTGCAGGTCTCTCTACTGCTCTTTTATCTCCTCCACATTGTCAACTCTACCAGGGAGTTTAGTGTCATCTGGGAATAGACATGACCTGCCCCAGATTCAGTCTTCCATGTCGCTGATAAACATATTGAAAAAGACTGGGCCGAAAACAGATCCCTGTGGTACTCCACTGGTGTCCTGCCTTTTCTCTGTTCTGACCCTATTCACCACAACTCTCTGCTGCCTCCCCTCCAACCAACTCCCTACCAACCTAATTGCTTTGCTGTTCCCAGGTCCCCCATATCCGTCAGCAGTCTTTGATGTGGTATTGAGTTAAATATCTTGCTAAAGTCAAAGTAGAGTAATCTACAACATGGCTTTTTAACTACTTTGGTCACCCAGTCAAAGAATACTATTAGGTTGGTCTGACAAGATCTCCCTGTCATGAATTTCTTCTAGCTGTTAGCAGCCTCTGGGATTCAAATTACAACTAACCTTTGCAATTGGGGGACAATAGCACTGTAGCAGCCTCTGGGATTCAAATTACAAACTAACCTTTGCAATCGGGGACAATAGCACTGTAGCTGGGCCAATAATCAAGCCCCACATACCTCTGTCAGTGCTCTTAAATCCACTCCTTCTCCTTCTCTTCACAGACAGGCCAAGGGAGCAGGGCTGCGAGGGCACAGGATCTCAGCTGCCCTTCCCACAGAGTCGCTGACGATGGACCCCCCCAAGGCACAGGTACGAAGTACATGCGGAAGGAACGCTGCGCGGATGCCACAAGCGCCATTTCTGAACTACTTGTGGTGCCTGTAGAAGGAAGCTCTGCTTCCACTGTCTGCTTGCTTCTGCCCCACCGGCGCTGTGTGCCGGCTCCCAGCACCCCCACCACCGCCCTTGGTGAGCTTCTCCCTTTATAGGGAGTGTCACATGGTCGCCCAAAACCTATCAGCCCACTTTTCCACTTGCAGCTTATCAGCTGCCACCACCAGAGGGCTCCCATCCAAAATCTTTGTCTACCCAACTAAATTTCTAGCTAGGATGCTGCTTCTGCCAACTTTAATTATGCTCCTCCAACTGGGAAACAATTCCCCACCACCAACTACCTTCTCATGCATAATGTAGCCATCACCAATGCTCCCAGTTCTAGCTCCATACCCCCACTACTATGCCTTCGGACACACGCTTGTTCTAGTACCGGCAAATGTTCATTACAGTCGCATCAGTGCAACTTTCCTACCTCCTCAGTTTCACATGGGCCTTATGGTTCTAAGCTCTTCCTCCTATCGACCCCCCCACCAGCCCTTATCTCTCGAACCACAACAAATGTCTCTAAACCTCCCTGAGTCAAGCTTAAAAACCTAATCACCCTTCTCCTACTCTTGTCAGGGGATATAGAGGCAAACCCTGGTCCCAACCCACCTGTATCTGCCACCAACCCCCCTTTCTCTTTTCCAAAAGGCCTCCGTATCCTTCATCTAAACACCTGCAGCCTCCTATCTAAATTCTCGCTAATGCAATCACTGGCCTTAACCCTGCTCCCCGACATCCTAGTCATCTCAGAAACCTGGCTAAAACCACATAATAATGATGCAGAGGCATCCCTACCAGGGTATGCCATAATCAGGTCTGACCACCAAGGAAAAAAGAGAGGTGGAGACACAGCTATGTATATCTCAAATAGCCATCAGTTCTCTGTAGTGGACCTCCCTGTATCCCCTGGGAACATTGACGCACTACTCATAAAAATCTCCCTTCCCAGCTCAAACCCCATCTATGTGGCTGGCTCCTACTGCCCCCCCTGCACTCCGCCCGAGGACATTCTCTCCCATCTGGGCAATCTACAATCTCATGCTGTGGGGGGAGAACTTCATATCACCGGCGATTTCAACATAAACTGGATCGGACCTGATAAAGCACATCTAAAGACTAAAATCAAGGCCCTATTTCTATCTCAGCTCATAACAGAACCCGCCAGGCTAAACCACAAATCCCTAAATCACACCTTACTGGACTGGGCACTCACCTCCCACCCGCATAGAATAGTAAGTGCTGGCTTCCTACCTGATTCCATAAGTGACAATCATATGATCTATTTGATCAGGAAGGTTCACTGTCCCTCTGCCCCAGCCCCAAAAACATTAGTCATCAGGTCTTATAACTCCCTCAACCTAGCCACCCTCCTGTCTGACCTAAGACAGATAAACTGGTCCTTCATCCCTATGGCACCCACCATTGACATAGCTTTTGAGGTTTTCAAAACAAACTTCCTTAAAGTCTGGGATAAACATGCCCCTCTGCTGAACGAAAAGAGTCCACGGTGCGCATCTCCCCTGGATCTCGGCAGACATTCTCAAATTATGCCACACCAGGGACCACGCCTGGAAAATTTATAAAAAGAGGGGCACTCAGGCCTCCCTCATTACCTATAAATCCCTTCAAAACAAGTGTACAAATAGCATAAGACAAGTGAAAAAAAACTACTTCCAATCGCTTTTAAGAAAATTTAAATCACCCGATGGATTTCTGGAAATCTCTTAAAACCCTGCTCTCCCCCACCCAACCGGCCACACCAACACTACTAGACCAAGGTTCCTGATCTCCGACTCTATCCAAGTAGCTGAAGTTTTTAACACTCACTTCACCAGCTGCGCCAATAAGCTCCTATCCTCCCTACCCCACACCCACCACACGGCGCCTCCCCACAACACATGTGCCCCTTCTCCACCATACCATTCTCCTTCTGCACAGTTACCCCAACCGATGTCTATCGCTCCCTTCGGTCGCTAAATCAAAACAAAGGGAAATGCCCCACTTTCATGGACACAAAAATGCTCTACCTCTCTGCCCCAGCTATTGCCGTCCCCTTTAGCCGACCTCTTCAATCTATCCTTCTCCCTGGGCAAATTACCAACAGTCTGGAAGCTGGCCACCTTTATACCTCTGCCAAAAGCAGGTGACACCTCCTCCCCAGGAAATTACCGACCCATCTCCCTAGTTCCTATACTGACCAAACTCCAGGAACGTTTGGTCCTGTCCCAACTCACCCCTTACCTAGATGCCTCCTCCTTTTTCACACCATTCCAATCGGGTTTCCATAAATCCCACTCAACCACCACCTCCCTACTTCAGGTCACAGGTGACATCCTCACAAGTATGGACAAAGGTCACATCACCTCTGCCATTTTCTTAGACCTAGCCAAGGCTTTTGACACAGTCTCCCACTCCCTACTTCTCTCCAAACTCTCCACCGCAGGGCTCTCAACCTCAGCCACAAACTGGTTCCACGACTACTTAGTAGGCAGGAGTCAAGTAGTTAAAATAGCATCTCACACCTCCCACCCTTTGCTTGTCCCAACTGGCGTCCCGCAAGGCTCAGTCCTGGGTCCCCTTCTCTTCTCCATCTTTCTGGATGACCTCCCAGCTGCATGCTCACACTCCTCTATACAGATGTATGCAGATGACACTGTGCTTTACTCCTCTGGTCCCTCAATCCTCAGCGTAGCATCCCAACTGCAGGAAGACTTCAATGCTATCCAGAACTGGTTTAGGACTAACCAGCTATTTCTTAACTCAAAAAAAACTGTATTGCTAACTTTTGGCACCCCTCAAAGACTCTCCCGCCAAGACCCCTCCCCCCTTTCAAAACCCTGGATGGAATTCCCCTGGAAAACTGTACAAGCTTCAGATACCTGGGTGTATGGCTAGACCAGCACCTAGATTTCTTTGCTCACATCACCTCTCTTCATAAGCGGTTACTCCCTAAACTTGGAGCACTGTACCACAACAAAAGCTGCCTCCATGCACAAACAAGGCATGCCATTGTACAAAAAATGATCTTCCCCGTAATCGACTACAGCGACATAATTTACTCCACCGCCCCCGTGTCCGCCTTGGCCAGCCTAGACACCCTGTTCCACTCATTCTGCCGCTTCATCCTCGGTTGCCACCAATCAACCCACCACTGCAATCTCTATAGCTCGCTAACTCTACCATCCCTACATGACTGCAGACAAACCAACCGTGCCAGATTCGCAGTCAAATTCTGGTCCAACTCCCTCCCTCCCACCTGACCTCTGCTCTCTCTCAACAACCGGCACCTGCTTACTCCCTTAGATGGGTTGACCATAAACTGCTCCATGTCCCATTTATGTGCACATCCGAAGGCCAGGCCGCTTTTAATTACCGCATACCTCAGTTCTGGAACACCCTACCAGCCCCCATCTGCCACGCACCAAATTTCTCCCTACAAAACAAGTTACTCCGAACACATTTCACCTCCAGTTGTTCATGTATCAGCTAAGAACTCTTACTCAAATGTCTCGCTGCTTTATTCGTATATGCATTTGAACTGTATTCTTCCCTCTGTTTCTCTATACTGATTGTAAGTATCCTACCCCTGACTGTAACTATCCCCCAGCTATGTACTTTTCCCACACAATTGTACTGTAACAATCCTTGTACAACTCTGTACTGTCTAAGCATTACTAATATGTAAGTGGGTCCCGGACCCCAGGTCACATCTGGAATCGAGCATGTTGCTCAGTATGCTTTCCTGGTAAAACTCGTAAATAAATAAATAAATAATCTGTGGTGCATTTCATTTTGAAGCCTATTTTCTCTAGATATTCCACTAGATCTTCTTTATCTAGTGTCTACATCAGTTTTCCTACCATGGAGATAAGGCTGACAGGTCTATAGTTTCCCTCCAGCTCCTTATCCCCAACCTTGTGCAGCAGAACCTCATATGGTATCCTCCAGTCCCTGGGAATCACCCATTGCTGCATAAAGCTATTGCATAGCTCCACCAGGGATTTGGCTAACATCAATGCTGGTTCCTTTAGTACCCTTGGATGCATCCAATTTAGCCCCATGGCCTTGTTTACCTTTAGTAGGGCTGTGCAAAGCTGTAAAAGTTCTACCTCGCAAACTTTCTGAGTGTGACCTAAAAAAGTTCTACCTGGGTCTACTAGATAGAACCAGGTAGAACTGGGTTCTACCAGGTAGAAAAAAGATTCTACCAGCTATAACAAAATTCTACCAAATTTAACCAGGTTCTACCAAGTAAAACCACATTTTCTACAGGGCATAATCAGGTTCTACAATATATAAGTAAGTTCTACCTGGTTCTACTTAGCAAATCCACAGAAGTTTATATTATTTTGCATTTTTGGGATGTAGTACTAAGAGTTGTATGTTATGCAAAGTTTTGGTGCATAGGATTCTGTTTCAGTGCACCAAAGCATTGCACAACTTACCATTCTTTAAATCTTAGTAGTACATATACTTTCCCAAGCATTCAAAATACGTGGATTTTTCACTCAAGCAGAACCAGGTAGAACTTGATGATTTATTACATTGTAGAACCTTGTTACATCCAGTAGATGTTATAAATTAGTGTTGAAACAGATTTAGAAAGCGATAATGGTCAAGGAAGATATATGACTTGTATATCATCCCTGACATCCTTCTCTTTCTAAATCTGGTAACAGCACAAAGAAGTACCCCCTGTACTACTCCCTGTTACAATAATTTAAATTCTTCCTCCATTGTTGGACCAAGGTACAGATATAGCCCCCAATGGCTGTGGCCGTGGGCCATAAAGAAATGAGTGGATGGATGGTATCCACTATCAGTTTAGGGTTTTCTGTTATTTTGAGTAAATATCATATTTACCTCACTGCTGTCTCCTGTTCTTCTACTAAACTCCCCTGTCCTGCTCACCATATGCTCCTTATGATAATGTGTCAGTATTGCCCCATTTGTTCTACCCTCTCTAACACCCCTTCCCCACTTCTCCCTGCAAAAGTACTTCTCAGCTTATATCATATATTGTAGTAGTACCAATCAGCAACTGTGGCCCGGGGGTCTGGACTTGGAGTTCAGGGGTTACAGTAAGAATAGGGATGTGTTATTGTTATTCTCATGATGGTCAATCTCAATCAGTATGTGGGAACACAATGTTTTTTTTTATTCTACTACTTTATTTTCATTTTCCAGGTTAGGATGAAAAGTTTGTATCTGGAGGATGGCTCATTTTGGATCAAAGTCTTGGATGTGTCCTCCTTAGGTGCAGCACTAAAATAAAGAAGGGAAAGTGGATGGGCATTGCAGCAAAAATAATAAATAAATCCCCATATGGACCTGGGCCTCAGTAATACAGAAGCAGTAGCAGTAAACATTTGTTTGAGAAATGAATGGAACTTAAGGAAGAGGAGGAGGAGACAGGATGACCCCCTGGAGGAAAGACAGCTGGAAAGGCTAGTGGCAACAGAATCCCTTATCATCATTGTCATCTTCTGTGTGACTTGCCATCTGGGTGCTGTCATCCTACATACATTTTGGACAGTATATGCTCTTGAATTGTGGCAGTATCATTTTTATAAGACTGAGCCTCTCTACATTTTTTGTGGAAAGACATGTTCTTTTGTCAGTCACTATTGCTCCAGCAGCACTGAAAATTCTCACTGAATATGCGCTGGTAGGTGGGTAACTGAGGAATTCAATCGCAATCTCAGTTAAAGAAGGTTACATTGATTTCTTCTGTTGCCAATAGAGTAATGGTTCATCCCCGGTGGTGATATGCACAGTCTCCTCCACATAATCATTCACCATTTTTGCAGCCGGGACTTCTGGTACCACAATAGCCAAATGAACTTTTCCAGCTGTCTTTATCAGAAAAAGTCTGACAGCATGTCCTACAGTGGTTTCTCATTTTGTGGTGTAGCAGCAGTTATCCCAGTAGTAGCAGCAGTTCTGGTTGGTGTATGATGGCCAAAAGCATCAGTAGTGGTGGCACCAGCAGCAGCAGCAGCAGCAATGGCAAATTGTGCTCCCTCCCTCTCAACCAGATTTTGTGCAAAATTTAAAGGTGGCTAAAAGGGCTCTAATGATGTACTACTTTTCTTAACTATACGTGCTGACACTTTCTCAATTAATAGTTCATGATAATGTTCCAGGTCCTTAAAGTCATGTGGTGTGAAGAATGATTTAACTGTGTCCTTATACCAAGGATCTAAAAGTGTGGCCAAAATGTAATGCTCAGCTTTGCACATATTGATAATGCACTAGTCAGCCAGGAAGATGTTTAGTTTTTTTGTAGCAAGTGATGCAGCATCAGTGTTATCTTTTTTGAGAAACTCTGACTCTAGATGCTCCAGTGTCAGCCTGAGAAGTGAAATTAAGGATAGTATCTGGCTTAGACCAGCATCCTTGGCATTTACTACCAGGGTAACCTTCTCAAAGGGTTTAAGGACACAAAAAAGATTCTCCATTAGACGCTGCTAATTTTGACTGATATTCATGTCTCCTTTCCCAATGCCATATTGGACTGCATACTGATGGATGATTTTTATGTTGTCCAAGCATTCTCTGCAGCATGTAGTAAGTGGAATTCCACCATGTTGGAACTTCATGTATCATCTGTTGGAGAGAGAAAGAGAGAGAGAGAGGCTATTTTTATTCTGAATCTGCCACAACAGCTTTCAGGCTTTAACAGAATGGCTAAAGTGGATGCACACAGTGCGGGCAACTGCAGTCAAGTTCTGAACATTTCTGTTTTCATTAATTAAGTTTTTTACCACCAGGTTTATTGTGTGTGCAAAGCATAGAACATGTGTAAAGTTACCAAGCTTTACAGCTTTCAGGATATTTGAAGCATTGTTAGATGCTATTACCCAAGTTGCTAGGACTTTGGAGTCAGCCACTCAGCAGACATTTCCTGAAGGCCCTCCAGAAGGTGTTCCACATTGTGGTCTTATTCAAAACCACAACTACATAATGCTGCCTGCCTTTGAACAGTGAAAGTCCTTTGCATCTTGCTACTGCTACTGCTGTTTCTGATAGTGCCACTAAATGATGATAATGATGATGATGAGGAGGAGGAGGAGGAGGGGAGGAGGAGGGAGGAAAGCTTACTCAATGGGCAGACACAGCAATATAGTCAGTCATCTTGCCACTGGTCCACATATCTGTGGTGACATGAACCTTTTTGCCCACTGAACCTTTCAGAGCATCAGACACACTTTTCTGAATGGTGTCACACAAGTCTGGGATGGCAACACTGGAGAAATAGGTCCGGCAGGGGACCTGGTACTTTGACACTGCTATTTCCATTAGTGCCTTAAAACCTGGGTTAGCCACAAAGGAAAATGGGAGCAAGTCAGTGGCTATCATCTCCCCAATTGCTTTTGTTATTCGCCTAGCCTCAGGCCTGTTGGGCTTATATTTCTGTGATTGCTCAAAAGAGTCTTACAAAGAAATGTTATGGCTACTACACCTGATATGACCTGATTCTTTCTGGCTGCTTCCCTGTGCCTTTACCACCAGATGTTGTGGTTATGGTAATGGATGGTATATGACTCCAAATAGGCTGTGGTGGTGGAGTTAAAGGGGTAAAGAAATGAGAAATTGAAGATGTTGTGGTTTGACTGGAAGACAGACTTTCATCCTCCCCCTCCTCATCAATTACTTTCTCACCTTGGTTAACATCCATAGCCTCATCATCCTCAGCTGGGTGCAGCACTGCAACAACTTGTGTGTGCTCTTTTTGTGCTTTTTGATAGTGATAGATGCAAGACTTGGTCATATGTCTTACCATTGTTGATGTTCCCATCTGAGTACCCACTTTACCATGACTTAATTTTGTTTTGCATAATTTGCAAACCACATGGATGCCAGATGATTTATCTTGTGTGAAAAAGTCCCACACTACAGGTTTTACAGATGTTGTTGCACTGCTGCTTATGAGAAGGTGTTCACCACCACCAGTGCCACCACCACAGCCACTAGTACTGCCAGTGCCAGTATCTCTTTGAGGTCTGTCAATGTCCATCTGCAAATTTTGATACACAGCATCTTTGACTGGCTTGGCTGCTTCCGTTTCTATTCCTCTGCAAGCCTGTTCATCGTCTATCCTCTGTTTTTCCTCTGTCTGCATGGGTGTCTCCTTAAACCCCACTAGATTCATTTTTTTTACCGCCATCCTTCCTAGAAGTCTTTTTTGTTCTTTTCCTGGCCCTGTATTCCTCCTCTTCATCCCGCTCCCTAGAACTACTGCTACCTGACAGATTAACTTCTGCTTTATCTACTACAAACTCAGGATCTGTTCCACTAATTTCCCCCTCAGTCTCATCTGCGTTCTCCTCCTCATCATCATCCATCACTCTGTTTACTAAGACTAGCTGCTATACTATGATGGCCCTTGTGCTCATCCTCAGAGCACCACAATGGGTTACTCCTGCACTGTCCTGAATTTTCCATACCATTGTCCTGTTCCCTGGATTGTCTGATAAGTGCTGCTACTGGTTTCTTTATCACCCATGGTTGTGCACAAAGGTCTGACACATGTTTCCGGTCTTTCCATAATGGATGTTCTAAATGTTCCTTTTTAAAAAATGTGTGATACCAAATAATGGTTGCATCTCCTATTCCCAAACAGGTCAATAAATACAGCACTGCTGGCAGTGTCAAGTCAAATTATTAACGTAGAGAAAACACATGGAGATTTATTCCCAAAGAGGTCAGTATATACCCGCTGGCTGTGTCGAGTCAAGCAGTTTAAGTAATGAAAACACAGAGAGATTTATCCCAAACAGGTCAGCACAACACTGCCAGCTACATCCAGTAGGGGTGCCAGTCAATATGTCAACTGAATTATAGCATGGGAATAATAGTGACGGAAAAATCTCACTTGAGAAAACATCATATGGGTAATTTGGTTGTGTACAAAAATAGTTAAACACAGATTGTCATGTGTCCAGTGCTGTCTGGCATGGGTCTTGTTATATTTGTTACGGGGTGTGTGAGGCAGAGCCCCCCGCATTACCTCTGCACTGGTGTGTGGTATTGTGCTGCTTTTTCCCCCTTTTTTGCGCTATTTTGTTTTGCAACAAATTTCCATGTGCTATTTTTGTCTTTCACAGAATTCCGTCATGGTGATTTACTTAGACACAGAAACACAGAAACATAGAATTTGACAACAGATAAGGACTGCTTGACCCATTCAGTCTTCCTATTTCCCTACCTAATGGATAAGCTGCAGATCCTAGCTAACCAACAGTCTACTTCTTCCTACCTCCACCTCCTAGAATTGCCTTATACTTGTCCCATGCATTCTCGAATTTCACCACTGTTTTTGACTCCACAACCTCCTCAGGAAAGCTGTTCCGTGCATCCACAACCCTCTCCATGAAAAAAAAAAATACTTCCTCACATTACCTCTGAGCTGTCCCCCATCTAGCTTCAAATTGTGTCCCCTTGTTCTTGCATACCTCTTTTTCTGAAAGATGCTACCCTCTTGGACTTTGTTGATTCCCTTGAGGTACTTGAGAGTTTCTGTCATGTCTCCCGTCTCCCTCCTCTCCTCGAGGCTGTACATATTAAGCTCCTTAAGTCTCTCTTGATATGTCTTCTGGTGCAGACCCTGCACCATTTTAGTTGCCTTCCTCTGTACTGCCTCCATCCCATCTATGTCTTTGTGGAGACTGGGTCACCAGAACTGTATGCGGTACTCTAGATGGGGTCTCACCAGCTGTCTGTACAGAGGGATAACAACTTCCTGTTTTCTACTGGTGATGCCTCTCCCTATGCATCCCAGTATCCCTCCAGCCCTCCTTACTACCCTCTCACATTGCTTGCTCACCTTTAGGTCATCTGATATGACTACCCCCAGGTCCCTTTCCATTTTTGTTGTTGTTAGTATCTCACTCCCCCATTGTGTACTCTTCCCCTGGGTTTTTGTTTCCCAGGTGCATTACTCTGCACTTCTTAGCATTGAATCTAAGTTGCCATACATTTGACCATTCCTCCAACCTTGCCAAGTCCCTTCTCATCCTTTCTACTCCAACTTGTGTATCAAGTCTGTTACAGATCTTCATGTCATATGCAAAGAGTCATACTTTTCCTTCCAGCACCTCTGCAATGTCACTTATAAAGACATTAAAGAGCACCGGTCCTAGTACTGAACCCTGCAGTACCCCACTAGTAACCCCCCCTTTCTTCAGAGTGGACTCCATTTACTATTGCCCTCTGTGCCCTGTTCTCTAGCCAATTCTTTACCCAGGCTACCATCTTGGGACCCACTCCCAGGCTGGCCAACTTGTCTATTAATCTTTTGTGTGGGACTGTGTCAAATGCCTTGCTAAAGTCTAGGTAGGCCATGTCCACAGTCCCTCCCTGATCTACTACTTTGGTCACCCAGTCAAAGAAGTCTATTAGATTCAGCTGGCATGACCTTCCCACTGTGAATCCATGCTGCCTTGGGTCCTGCGCTCCTCTGACCTCTAGGTACTCAACAGTTCTTTCCTTCAGAAGTGATTCCATCATTTTCCCGATCACTGAGGTAAAACTAACAGGTCTATAGTTTCCTGCTTCTGCCCTGCTCCCACTTTTGTGAAGTGGAATAACATCTTCCCTCCTCCTGTCCTCAGGTACCACCTCATCCTCCCATGATTTATTAAAGAGGGTAGTCAGTGGTGTCACTAGTTTTACCCTTAGTTATTTTAGAATTCTGGGATGAATCCCATCAGGCCCCACTGCTTTGTCCACTTTCAGTTTTAAGAGTTCTTTCAGAACCCTTTCTTCTGTGAAAGGGCTGGTATCAACCCCCATATCCAGCGTGTTTCTACTGTTTGGTTTATGTACCTCCGCTTCTTCTTTTGTGAATACTGAGCAAAAATATTTGTTTAGTATCTCTGCCTTTTCACAGTCACACTCAGTCCATCCCCCCACACTTTACTAAGCATCACTATTTTTATCCCCCTTCTTAACTGAGTTGGCTAGTTTTTCCTCAGTTTGTGCCTTTGCTGTTCTGACTGCCTTTCCTGCTTCCTCTTGCTTTAACTGATGCAATTCTCTGTCCTGCTCCTTCTGTGATTCCTTTTACTTCCTGAATGCTCACTTTTTCTCCCTAACCTTCCCTGCCACCTCCTCCGAGAACCATAGTGGTTTCTTACATCATTTTGTTTTGTTTATTTGCTTCACACAAAGGCTTGTTGCCTCTGTGATGGCAGTTTTGATTATTTCCCATTGTTCTTCCACCCCTACTTCCTGCCCATTTGCTCGTGCAATCCTTAGGCACTCACCCATTCTGGCAAAGTCAGCCCTCCTGAAGTCCAGTACCTTTGCCTTTGTGTGGTTTGACTCTACTGTTGTGTTTATCATGAACCATACTGTTTGATGGTCATTAGTTCCCAGATGGCTACCCACTTCTAAATCTGTGATCCTCTTGCCATCTCCATTTGAGAGTACCAGGTCAAAGATTTCTTTCCCTGGAGTGGGTTCCGATACTAGTTGTCTAAGACATGCCCCCTGTGGGGCATCTAGAATCACCCCACTCTTAGAAGTGACTGCTGCAAATGCACTCCATTTAACATGTAGCATATTCAGATCCCCCATTAGCAATATCTCTCCTTTTTCTGCTATTCTAAGGATACTTTCTATCATTCCCTTGTCCATTTCCTCCTCCTGAGATGGGGGTCTGTATACAACCCCTGTGTGGATAGTGGTGCCATTGCCTGTCTCCTAATTGACCAACAGTGCTTCCTCTCCTCCCTGTTTACCCTTTTGTTCTGTTGCTTTGATTCCTTCCCTTATGTAGAGAGCTACTCTTCCTCCTATTTTACCCTCCATGTCCCTCCTGTAGATAGTGTATCCTGGTATGTTTACATCCCAGTCATGGTTCTGTGTGCACCATTTTTCTGTGACTGCCACAATATCCAAATGTTCCTTCTCCATCAAGGCCACTAATTCAGGAAGCTTGTTACCAACCTATGGGCATTGGTACTCATTGCTCTCCATTTATTGATGGCTTTATCTCTTGTAGCACCATCTCTGTCCTCACTGACTTTGCTTTCTCCATTTACTCCTGTCCTGCTCCCTACTGACCTTTCTACCTTGGTCTTCACCTTATTTAGTAGCATGTTTTGTAGGGGGAGGCTGTGAATTCCCTGTTGCTTATCAGTGCCTCCCCCCCCCTCGACTAGCTTAAAAGCTTGCCAATGAAGCATTTAAACTGATCACCCAGAAGACTTGTTCCCTTCCTGGACAGATGCAGACCATCCTGCCAGCATAGGCTGGTACCCCTCTAGGTTGAACCCCAGTCCCCAATGAAGCCAAACCCCTGTGCTCTGCACCAATTTTTCAACCATTCATTGAATTGTATGGTGTAAAGTACCCTCGCCTCACCCTTTCCATAGACAGGCAGCACCTCTAAGAAGGATACCGTGTGTGCTGCTTACCTTAGGCCCCTTCCCAACTCCACAAACTCCTCCTGCACTGCTCTAATCTCATGTTGAGCCAAGTCATTCATCCCTAGGTGGACAATGACATCCAGCTCAGTCTCCCGTGCAGCTGTTCTCAAGATCCTGAGGATGTACTTCCTGTCCCTCCAAGCCATGGTGCCAGGCAGGCAACTTACTTCAGTTTTCCCTGATTCCCCCAGTTCTATCCCACTAATAATTGAGCCCCCCACCATTTTTCATTTTGATATGACATGTTGCCATCAAGTAGCTGTGCCAAAATAAACCGGGAGATTTATTCCCAAACAGGTCAGTAAACAACTGCTGGCTGCATTAAGTAGTTTAAATAGTGAAAATATAGGTAAATAATTTATTCCATACAGGTCAGTAAATAACTGCTGCCTGCATCAAGTCAAGTAGTTTAACTAGTGAAAACATAGGAAGATTTATCTCCAAACAGGTCAGCACAGCACTGCTGGCTGCATCAAGTAGCTGCACCAAAAACAGGGAGATTTATTTCCAAACAGGCAACTGCTGGTTGTGTCGAGTCAGGTAGTTGAAGTATTAAAAACACAGGGATATGAATTAAGTCAAGTAGTTTAGTGAAAAAAATACAGGGAAATGTATTCCCTAATAGGTCAGTACCCTGCTTGCTGCGTCCAGTAGCTGCACCAAAAACAGGGGGATTTATTCCCAAACAGGTCAGTGAACTACTACTAGCTATGTCACATCAGGTAGTTTAAGTAATGAAAACACAGGGATATTGATTCACAAACAGGTCAGTACAGCACTGCTGGCTGTAACAAGTAGCTGCCTCAAAATAAATATGGAGATTTATTCCCAAACAGGTCAGCAAACAATTTTTGGCTGCATCGAGTTAAGTAGTTTAAGTAGTGAAAATAAAGGTGAATTATTTATTCCCTAACAGGTCAGTACAACACTGCTGGCTGCATCAAGCTATGAAATTTCAGTAGTGATAATACAAGTGATATTTATTCCCTAAACGGTCAGTACAGTATTGCTGGCTGCATTGAATCAAGTAGTTTAAGTAGTGAAAAAACTACAGGGAAATGTATTCCCTAACAGGTCAGTACAGCACTGCTGTCTGCATCAAGTTAAGTAGTTTAAGCAATGAAAACACAGGGACATTTACTCCTAAATGGGTCAGAACAGCACTGCTGACTGCATCAAGTAGCTGTGCCAAAAGAAACAGTGAGATTCATTCCCAGACAGGTCAGCACAGCACTGCTGGCTGCCTCAAGTCAAGTAGTTTAAGTAGTTAAAGAAAACACAAGGATATTTATTCACACACAGTTCAGTACTGCACTTTTGGCTAGTTAAGTAGTTTAAGTAGTGAAAACACAAGGAGATTTGGCTAACAGTTCAGTAGTACAGTAACTGCTGGCTAAGTCAAGTGCCTGCACCACGAACAGGGACATGTTATTCCCTACCAGATTATTATAGCACTGCTGTGTCGAGTTAAATAAAAACAGGGAGATGTATCCCAATCCCAAACAGGTAGGTTATTATTACACAGTCAAAAAAAAAACTGCCTTGCCTAACCCTTTGTTGGTAAGGTGTTTTTTATTTTTTTTATTTTTGCCTGAGCCTCTCTCTCTCCCACACAGAAAAGAAGAGTAGATGTTGCAGAATTAAATGGGAATGAATCAGATTGAGTCTGTGATTTCCATTTTCCTTTCCAAAGGATCAGTTCAGTTTACTCAAGTAGTATTATCCCCCACACACACTGCTATACTGCCTCTCTGAATAATAGTAAATTATTCTTTATTTTCACCCGACACAATAGGACTACTGAAGTCAGAGCCATCACTGCCAGTGACCAACCTGACCACACACACACACACACACACACACACACACACACACACACTCCCTGGTGCTCCTTATCCCTTCCCACCTCCTGAGTCCGATGCCCAGCTTCAACTGGCCTGTCCCCTGGCCTCAGTGAATATTTCTCCTTCTCATCGAGGATTTAGTTTCTCCTTTTTTTCCTGGCCCAGAACCGCTCAATGAGTTCAGACTCCTGAGTGTGTGAAGTTTCAATCTGTATTAAGTAAGTTTGTTTTCTAAACTGTTAGAGATGCAAATAACCCTGGACAACAACCCACATGCAAGTGCTCATCTCTCCTCTCCACTCTCCAACTGTACTGTAAGTCTGTGACTGCTGCTAGGTCAATAAGCCAACCCCACATGACTCACTTCCTGCCAGCAGCCAATAAGGTTTGGGCTTCCAAATTATGGACAGTTATAGCAGCCAATCACCCCCATTTATTTCTGGTGGGACTTAAAGCTGACGAAGGCTGGCTACTTGACAGCTGCTGGCAGGCACAGAGAAAACACCCCTGGATGCAAGAACATTTGCATGAGACATCTGTGAACTTTGGTTCACCTGCTTCTCCTCTACTCACTACATCATGTCATGTGATGAAGTGAGTAGGGTGAACCGTGCAAACCAAAGTTCACAGATTTCACACAAATGTTTATGCATCCACAGACTGGTGTGAACACCAGAGGTTTGACAATTTAAGAAGAATGGTTGACCTGAACTTGCAGCCCTAATCTTTAGGTCTGTTATCCCCTTGTCCACCACTCTGACAATACATTTCTGCAGTTTCATCTTCAGGACCCTTTTCTCAAATGTCTTTATGATGGTCTCCAGCAAGCGCCTGCTATTCTCCCTACTGAATACTGAGCAGAGGTAGGAGGGCATTATCCTGACAATTCCCCCTCCTGTCTTTCTTTTTTTTCTTATATATCTAAAGAACTGTTTTTCCTGTCCCTTGATCCACTCTGTACTATGCAGTTCTGTGTCTGGCTTTGTGAGCTGAGCTGCCCTCTTGGCCTCTCTAGTTTTCTCTTGGTACTCGTCCCATTCTTCATTCCCCTGCTTTTCTTCGTACCTTATATAGACCCTCTTTTTAGCCTTTACTGCCTGCCTGACTTTTCCAGAGAACCAGATTGGTCTCTTATACTTGTTTCTCTTGATAACTGTTCTCATGCATAATTTTGTGGCCTCAAAAGTCACCCCTTTTACTGTATAGCCTATCTATCTTTCTTTCCTCCACTCCCCTGAAGCTGTGTATCCCAGCTAACCGATAGGTCCAGCACATCAGCCTTATATGGGGGCTTAGAGGTGCCAGGGCCAACTCTAACCATATAGTATTGTGATCACTGGACCTCATACATACTCTGACCTGTACTTCACCTACTTTTTCTGAGTTGAGGAGTATCACATCTAGAATGGCTAACTGTCTGGTAGGGTCCCTGACCTGTTGTACCAGCATGCAGTCCTGTAAGACATGAAGAAAGACCAGGCTTCTACCTCTCCTGTCCACTGAGATGTCCCAGTTGATGTCTGGCAGGCTGAGATTTCCTGCTGTTACAACCCCCTTCTTTGTCACCCCTTCCTACATAAGCCCCTAGTGCCTTATCTTTCTCTTTCCCCTGCCCCAGTGGTCTGTAAACCATCCCAATGTGAGTGTTCCTACCTGGCAACTTTGAGAACTGACCCCACAGTAATTCTACCTCCATTTGTTCCCCAGTGGTAGCATTCTCTACTGTTTTGATCCCTTCTCCGATGCAAATGGCCCCCTCCACCTATACTGTACCTGTCTTGCTATCCCACTCATATAAAGCAAACCTTGGATTGCTCTGTCCCAGTCATTGTTCACACTGGTTGAACTTTTTATAATGGCCACTAGAAACATAGACATTTTTGACAGATAATGACTGCCAGGCCCATTTAGTCTGCACCTAAGCCTCTCCTTGTTTGTGGCCTTTGACCCTACTTTGTCAGCAGCTATCTTCTTCCCTTTCCACCCTGATGGTCCCTTTATGTCTGTCCCAAGCATGCTTGAAACCCCTCCACTGTAGTTGCACCCACCACTTACTGTGGCCGATTGTTCCATTTCTCCATCACCTTTTCTGTGAAGAAAAACTTCCTCACATTCCCCATAACCTTCCCCCCTAAATTCTCAAATCATGTATCCTCGTTCTCATACTATTGTGATATTGAAAGATGCCACCCCTCTGCACCTTGTTTGTGCCCTTAAGGTACTTGAAGGTTTTTATCATGTCCCCCCCACTCCCTCCTCTCTTCCAGTGAGCACATTTATTTTTATTTATTTAACAGTATTGAAATTGCAATCCTTTGAGTCAGAGACTCCTTTATAAAGACTCCAAGTCAGAGGAGTATAGAAGTTTACAGAATACATTAGGTAGCAGACATGCAATGAGTAAGGAACATTCTTTACATACAGGGTGTTGTACAAGAAAACTGAGCAATGATACCAGATGAAAACAAAGGTAGGTGTTACGTAAATTCAACAAAGTGGTTTATCTGAGAACAGGGGAATAGGCAGGACAGGAGTTCCTTGTCGATTGATAGTAGGGACTGGCCATTAGTAAACAAGGTGGGCAGGTCGACATGGGGGATGAAATGGGAGCTAGTCAAGAAGATGAGTATCACATCTAGAATGGCAAACTGTCTGATGGGATCCCTGACCTGTCTTTCAACCTCTCCTCATATGTTGTCTGGTGCAAGTCATGTATAATCTTTGTTGCTCTGCTCTGGACTGCCCCCACCCTGTCTATGTCCTTACAAAGATGCGGCCTTCAGAATTGTACACAGTACTCCAGGTGAGGTCTCACTAATGTTTTATACAGCAGAATCATCACCTCCCTTCTTCTGCTAGTGATATCTCTGCCTATGCACCCTAGCATGCCACTGGCCTTCACTGCCACCTTTGTACTCTGTTTCAACACCTTCAGGTCATCAGAAATGATAACCCTGACATCCTTTTCCTCCCTGGTGACTGTCAATAAATCCCCCCATCCTGTAGCTCTGCCCTGGGTTCCTGTGTCCCAGGTACATTATCTTGTGCTTCTTAGAATTGAACCTCAGTTGCCAGACCTCAGACCATTTTTCCAGTTTCTTTACGTCACTCATTTTCTCCACCCCCTCTGGAATATCTGCCCTTTTACAGATTTTGGTGCCATCTGCAAACAGGCAGACCTTACCCTCTACCCTTCCACTGTGTCACTAATGTAGACATTAAACAGTACTGGCCCAAGAACTGATCCCTGAGGCACCACACTTGTTACCCCCCTCCCAGGATTGGATCTCATTAACCACCACCCTCTGGCTCCTGTCCGCTAACCAGTTTCTAACCCAATTGACCACCTTGTGGTCTATGCCCAGACTACCTCTCTTGTTGACCAACCTTTTATGTGAGATGGTGTCAAAGGCCTTGCTGAAATCTAAGTAGGTCATATTAACTGTTCCCCCCAATTCACCTCCTTTGTTACCCAGTCAAAAAAATCTATCAGATTTGTTTGACACGACCTCCCTGATGTGAATCCATGATACTTTGGGTCTTGGGCACTGTTTGATTCCAAGTGCCCCACTATTCTTTCTTTAAGCAGAGCCTCCATGATTTTACCCACCACTGAGGTAGGCTGACTGGCCTGTAGTTTCCTGCCTCCCCTCTACTACTGCTATTGTGAAGAGGGACTACATGTGCCCCCCTCCAGTCCTGTGGCACTACTTCTGTGCGGAGTGACTCTGTGAACAGGTTTGCCAGAGGCTCTGCCAGTTCCTTTCACAGTTCCTTTAATATTCTTTTGTGTATGTCATCAGGCCCTATCGCTTTGTCCACCTTCCATTTTGCAAGCTCTTCCAGGATTCTCCCCACTATGAATGGAGTAGTGTTGACCTCCTCCTCCCTTTATATTTGTTGCCCAGTTGTGGTCCCTGATCCTCCCCTTCTGCAGTGAATACTGAGCAGAAGTATTTGTTCAATTTGTCTGCCTTTTCTAGGTCTCCCTCTTTACATGCCCCCTCATCCCCTCTGAGCCTTATAATCCTTCTCCTAGCTTTCCATCTCTCGCTGATGCACATGTAGAATGTCTTATCCCTATTCTTTACAGTCTGTGCCAATCTTTCCTCAGTCTGCACCTTTGCTATTCTAACCGCCTTCCCTGCTTCTCTTAGACACTTTAGGTATACCTCCCTGTCTTCTTCCTTTTGAGTCCCCTTGTACTTCCTGAATACCACCCTTTTGGCCCTTTTTTTCTCTGCCTCATCTTTAGAGAACCAGAGTGGTTTCCTCCTTCTCTTGCCCTTGGATAGCACCCTAGTGCATTGTTTTCTTACCTCCACTGTGGCTTCCTTTATGTGTTCCAACTATGCCTCAACCCACCCATCCCTCCTCCTCTCCAGCACTTCCCTGATGCACTTCTCCATCTTTTCAAAGTCTGCCCTCCTGAAATCTAAGGCCCTGGCCTTTGTGTGACTTAACTGTGTCCTTGTTCCCAAGGTAAATCACACTATGTGGTGGTTGCTGGACCCCAAATGGCCTTCTACCCAGAAATCTGTGATTCTGTCACTGTTTGCCATTAATAAGTCCAGAATTGCCCTGACTCTGGTGGGATCAAGTGCTAACTGCCTGAGACTTGCCTCCAGAAGGGAATCCAAGATGCCTCTGCTCCTGGTTGAAGCTGCTGCTGGGATGGTCCAATTCACATCTGGCATATTGAAATCTCGCAGCAGCAGTACTTCCCCTTTTGCTGCCATCTCATGTAATTCTTCCATTAGCTGCCTATCCTCCTCTTGCCCCTGCCCTGGATGCCCATAGATCACCCCTGTTTGGATTATTGTGCCCTTGCCTGACTCAAGGGTGACCCACAGTGTCTCAGCCTCCCCTTGCTTACCTTGTATTTCTGTTGCCTTTATACCCTCTCTGACGTATATGGCCAACCTCTCCCCTTTTTTACTCCCCCATCCCTCCTGAACAGAGCATACATTGGTACATTTATGTCCCAGTCATGGTTTGCTGTGTACCAGGTCTCTGTTATTGTTGCAATGTCCAGGTCTGCTTCAATCAGCAATGCCTCCACGTCTGGAATTTTATTACCCAGGCTGTGAGGATTTGTGACCATGGCCATCCATCTTTCTCTGCCTATCTTCCCTCTATTCATGTCTTTGTTTCCCTGCTTTCTCCCCCTTTTCTGTTGCTTTCTTTCCACTGCTTTGTCCTTTATGTCTGCTTCAAGTGTTAATGCCTGCTTCTTGTCTTCCTGTTCATCCTTTCTGTCGACTCTGACTTGGCGGGGTAGGCAGCTAGACTCTCCCTGCTCTTGTCCCCCCCCTCCAGCTAGTTTAAATGCTCAGCAAGGAAACCCTTAAACCATTCATTCAGGACTGGTTTCCCTTTCTTGGACAAATGCAGCCCATCTCCAGCATACAGGGCTGCATCTTTCCAGGCTGGTCCCCTGTCCCCAATAAAGCCATATCCTTTCTCGCTGCACCAGCCCTTAAACCACTCATTGAAGCTTCTGATACAGTGATTTCTTGCCTTCTCTCTGCCATGGACTGGTAGCACCTCAGAGAAAGTTACAGATCCAGCACTAGAGTGTGCCATCAAAGCCTGGAGTGCCCTAATCTTATTAGCCAGACTCCTGGCATTGAAACGTACCTCCGTCCAACATGCACCCGCACCACTATTTGTTCTCACTTGCACTTCCCATCACCTTTCTCTAATAACCTTAATGTCTAGTGTGTCCCCTTCCGTTCCTGTCTATTGTTCCTATCTTGCCTTTCCCCTGGTCTCATTTCTCCCATCTATTATTCCCTGAACACATTATCCCTATCTCCCAGGGAGTCATGTCTAGGTTTCCCACTGCTACTTCCTCCATGAGGTAATCCCTAGCCCCAGCTTCCGCTTAAGCTAGTTTAACCATCTGCCAATGTAGACATCATACTGCTTCTCAAACAACTAGTCCTCACTCTTGTCAGGTGAACATCATCACTTTTAATGAACCTTTTGTCCCCACAGTCCCACCAGTCCTCTATGACAGTACTTGATGCACAATATAGCACCCAGGGCCACAACTGGCCCCCACAGCAGTTGTCTGTACCCCCCCAAGGTCCTAGCAGCTTTCCCTTGCAACTTTTTTAAATTTGATTTTTAGTTTTAGTAACATGTCGATAGATAGATAGATAGATAGATAGATAGATAGATAGATAGATAGATAGACAGACAGACAGATAGACAGATAGACAGATAGAAATACATTTTGATTTATTTAATGTGAATATTTAATAATGTCTTGTTGGACATTTGTCACCTTGGGCCATTTTATAGTGGCCCTTGGCCCTCAGCCTTGACTCAAGTTTTTAGTCTGTCCAGTCACAAAAAAAAAGTTGTGCACCACTGCTCTATAAAGTGATGTCCCTGTTCCTGACATCGTCCGTTCAACCACCCATAGAGTTTCTCGATCCCTACCTCTTTTACTCTATTCTTCTCCTTCTCCCCACCCCAGATGGAAAGGACCTTAGAAAAGCCTAAGGAAGCTTAGAGTTTCTTCAGTCTATCTCCCACCATCTGGAAGTCCCTCTTTATCATGTCCACAGGCCAGTTTGTCAGATCACTGGTACAAAAGTGTACCAGCACTCCCTGTTCAACCCCTTTTCTGCTATCCTCCTTATCCTATCCCAATCTCAGATTGCTGATGCTCCAGGCAGGCATCTGACCACCCCTCCCCTTACCCCCTTATCTACCACTCTCTCCAAACCTCTAACAATACAGTCTCCTATCACTAGAATCCTCCTTGAGAACATCTGCCCCCCCTTGCCCCTGGGTGTCATCACATCTCCCTTCCCATCAGTACCAACTTACCCATAACCACCCCTGCATGAGTCAGGCACTTGTGCTTCTTCCAGGGGTGCAAAGCAGTTTTTTATTGGTACCACATGGGAAGAGCTGACTGTTGTGTGACTGTCCCTGCCATCTGATCTCCTCTTCCTTCCCCTCCGCACCAACCTCTACCCCCCTGGACCAGTGAGCTTCTGAGAATGTGGGGGTGGGCACAAGCTTTGTATGAGTCATAGCTTGAATATTTCCTTCCTAGCTGCTGCCAAATGAGCATCAAGCTTCCTGAAGGTCCTGCAAATAGGGCAGTGACCCCTTCTCCAAAGCATGGGTGTAGGCAGGCATACTCCAAGCACTCCATGGTGTGCAATTTTATTTAATGGGGGTAGCAAATAGGCTCTGAACTGCTTCCTTTTTCCATGAAAACAAAGAAAATACTGAACCTTTCTGTAATTTTATTCATAGGAGTCGAAACTAGAAGGACTGGTCACTAATACTCTCTTTGCATTCCAAAGACAATACAACTTTACAGGTTCTGGGCTGGTATGTGGGTGTCATAGGGAGCAATGCATGCCATTTGTATTTACCCATGCATGGCAACAACCACTGTCATGAGATACAAAAGTTGTATTTATTGTGCCAAATGAGGCAACAAACAAGGTCTCTGCTGTACATTTGTATATTGTCTGGCTACACCGGGGTAGCTCACCCTAATGGGGGGTAGCAGTGAGTCCACTTGGTGTGCACATCTGAAATCCCTGGCTACACCCCTACTCCAAAGCATAATGTTGGAGGCGAGTTTCCTGCAGTACATACTGACTACCTCTCCACTCACCCAGTGCTCCATTTCTGTCAGTTAAATGCCTTTGCTATGTGCCTTAGTTGTCAAAGGAATGGAATCTTGACTGAGCAAGTATTCACAGAAGGTGGTGACAGTCAGATGCCTTCCCAGACCTCAGTGAAGAGAGACTGTGAGTACACTGGAAGAATTACAGAGAGTGAGTGAGAGAGAGAGAGAGAGAGATAAGTGGGGGATCTGGGAGTACTAGTACACATAGGGACCAATGACCTGGATGACCAGAAGGTTGAGGATGTGAAAAGAAATGTAGAGAAGTTGGGATAAAGGCTTTCAGCAGCATTAACTTCCCAGCGTTCTCAGAAGTCCTGCCCATGTGGGGTAAGGATGGCAGCATGGATAGGATCAGACCAGCAGTAATAGAGGATATCAACAGATGGCTGAAGGACTGGTTCCAGACAATAGGATTCCATTTTAGCAGATCATTGGGGAACTTTTAAGATAGGTTGCTCTGCAAACAGGATGGACTGTACCTCACAGGAGAAGGAGCAAGAGCAGTAACTCTGAAGTTGGAAGTTTGCTTGTATCATTTAAACTAAGCAGAGGAGGGCTGAGGCACAGAAACAGGTGTTCTATACAACCAAACCACCCCAAAAGAAAATATGGGAATAGTTAAAATTGTTCCACTCACATGAAGACATGGACAGAGGTAGGACTAGCATCAGTAAAACAACACAGGAGGGCAACTGAGGGAATGGGAGACCTGCTCTCAAACAGCTGAGGGCATAATGCAAGCTCAATGTGGGAAGTCTGCCTCAGTGCTAGGAGTCAAGAAAACAAGGTCAGTGACATCCAGGCTATGGCAGTGGACACAAATGTTGACCTTGGAGCTATAACTGAAACCTGGGCCACTGAAAACAATGAATGGGACCTTGCACTACCAGGCTACATGCTGCTCAGGAGGGATAGACAGGAAGGGAGGATCAGGGAGGTTGCCCTCTGTGTGAGGAAGAGCATCAAAGCAGCAGAGGATGTAAGTACCAAGACATGTGGAAGTGGCACATTGAACTCACCTAACCACCACAGCGGGTACAAAACTGTGCATGGGGTGATATACAGAACTCCAGAACAGGAGGAGGAGGAGGAGAAGGATGAGCATTTAGCAGAGGAGATACACAATATGTCCAGCAAAGGGGATATGGTGATGGTCAGGGATCTGAACCAGCCAGATGTGGACTGGGGGTTCCAGTAGCCAAGCACTCAAGAAGTCAGGCTGTGCTGGATACTTTCCAAGACTGCCTGCTGTCCCAAATGGTGAAAGATCCAACCAGGGGGACACCATCCTGGATGTGATCTTCACAAATTTAGAAGCGATTAAATTAATCAGGGTAGAGAACCCTTGAGAAATAGCAACCACAGTTCTGTCTGGTTTGAAATCTCCATAGGAGATGCATGAAACTCCACCAAGACAGAGGCGCCATGCTTTAAGATAGCAGATATCACGTGAAACCTTCAGTTCAAATGTGTAAAATTTTTTTGCTGGCCCATCTGGCCTTGGAGAGGCTGACTTATGCCATGAAAGACAGGGTGGAGAGATTTGAGAGGGAGTGGGAGCCTTTTCTGGCCTCCTTGACTCCAGTGGAGACCATTACCCTATGCGAAGGTTCTGTACAAGGGGGAGAGTTGCAGAATGATTTTTGCTTCTGGAAACACCATCTCTGAATAAATAACCAATTAGGATATCAATCAATTAAATAACAATTATACTGTACCTCATGCTGAAGAATATTGGGTTAGAACGATGATGAATATTTATTAACTGCAGAATGTGCATAGCATTATTTTTTCTTCTTTTTTCTTTTTTTAGGTATTTTTCTAATTAATTATTTTTTCTGTATAATTGTGCTTTCTTCTTTTAGGCATGACAGGATTGATGTAGTAGAATAAGTTATTATACCAGCCACTTAGATAATTTATGTTTTATGATTGAGATGTCATAAGTGACTTATTGAATGTAATGTACTGAGAAGGCACAAGTTGTTGATGTTCTATAAAATGTCAAGAAAAATATTATACAGTACAAAAAATAAAGATGGCAGATATCGGCAGATCATGACAACTAGTGAATGAAAGGTTAACAAATATTGAGGACTTGTCAGAGGTGGAAGAATATGGGAAGATATTAGGGAAGCAGTCCTCAAGGCAACTAGGCTCTGCATCAGGACTGTAGCAAAGAAAAATAGGTATAAAAGACCAATGTGGTTCTCCATTTCAGTAAGGCAGGCAATCAGGGCCAACAGGAATGCATACAAATGCATACAAATTGTTCAGATGCCAAAAGGGAGACAAGGAATGGAAGTACTACATTCAGAAAAGCAGAGAGGATAAGAAAATAATAAGGGAGGCTAAGGCAGATAAAAAACCCTGCAGATTGCACATGAGGTTAAAACGGGAAAATAATTTCTTCCATTACATCAGTAAGAAAAGGAAGAACTTTAAGGGTAGTTAGATTAAGGGTTAAGGATAAGGTAATTGAGGATAATGGACAGAAGGTAGAGTCCCTCAACGAATACTTTTGTTCAGTATTCGCTAAGGAATAACCAGGCCCACTGCCTGACAGTGGTAACAGTGCTGCAGCCAAGGGGATTCAGAGAATGTACGTCCAGGAGTTCACTGCTGGTACAGTCAGGAAGGGCCTTTAGGACAAGACAAGGCACCAGGTCCTTAAAATTTTACACCCCGGGATGCTAAGGGAGCTGGCAGAAGAGCTAGCAGCTCTGCTCATCCACCTATTCAATAGGTCACTTAAGTCCGGGAGTGTGCCAAGTGACTGGGGGTGGCTGACGTGGTGCCACTCTATAAGAGTGGCAATAGGGAGGATACAGATAACTATAGGCAAGTCAGATTCACATCAATAGTTGGTAAACTGATGGAGTCACTTATTAAACAGGATATGGTAGAATACCTCAATGTTAATAACCTCCAAAATGATAAACAGCATGGGTTTGTGGCAGGCAGGTCACATCAAAGCAACCTTATTATGTTCTTTGGCCACATGACCGAAGAGCTGGATAGGGGCCATGTGGTAGACTGCCTTTACTTTGACTTCAGTAAGACATTTGACACAGTCCCACACAGGTGTCTCTTAAGCAAATTGGAGGACCTTGGAGCAGCAGAGAAAATTGTCAGGTGGATATGAAACTGGCTTAATGATAGAAAACAAAGATTACTAGTAAATGGGGTTAGATTTGCTGAAGGACATGTTACTAGTGGGGTACCTCAGGGGTCAGTCCTGGGCCCAATCCTTTTCAACATATTTATCAGTGACATAGGTAAGAATATAAGGGGCAACATCGCCCTGTTTGCAGACAATATGAAACTCAACGACAGAGTGGCCAGTATGGAGGGAGTCCGAGAACTACAGGAAGATCTCAAAAGGTTAGAACAATGGATACACATATGGCAGCTGAAATTCAATGTGAAGAAGTGCAAGGTAATGCACCTGGATAGAGCAAACCCTAAGACAGAATACTGGCATAAGGGGGTCAAACTTAGCTCCTCAGCAGAGGGAAGAGATGTGAGAGTCATCATTAGAGAGTACCTCAAGCAGCAGAGCCACTGTAACAAAGCTTACAGCAAGACTAACAGAGTGCTTGGATGTATTGGAAGGGGTATAGACAGTAGGGACAGGAAGGTGATAGTGCCCCTCTAGCAGTCCTTAGTGAGGCCTCTCCGCGGAGTACTGTGTCCAGTTCTTGAGGCCTTACCTCTAAAAGGATATTGATGGGTTGGAAGTGGTCCAGAGAAGGGAAATAAAGATTATACATGGCCTTTAGGGGTCATTTATGAGGAGAGGCTGAAGGCTTGAAACCTGTACTTATTGGAAACTAGGAAGGTGGGGGTATGATTGAGACATTCAAGTTTTTCAGAGGCATAAACAAAGTACTGCATACAGTGCTTTTCACCAGAAACACCAATTCTACAACAAAGGGGCATGAGTGGAAATTAAAAGGTGGAAAGTTCAGGAGGGACATCAGAAAGTATTACTTCTCAGAAAGGGTGGTGGAAGAGAATCACATGATGCAGGGTACCAGGTAGAAGCTCCAATGCATAGCTCCAGCCTCCTAACTGCAAAATATTGTTATTTTTGTCACTATTTCGCCCTAAAAACCAGTACGATTTCTTACTACCGCCTTCTTAATATCCTGGGCACCTGCTAGCTTCTTCTCAGTGACTATGGAGGTCTACATGAAGAAGCCTTCACAGAAGCACACACAACTGGTTACTCCTGAGAAGGCCCCAAAAAAATCAAGGGCCTCGAGTACAGTGGATAAGCCAGAGCTTCAAAACCTGATCACAGAGCAAGAACCCCTAACTTTGAGCAGATTTTTGGGAAGAAGTTAAAGAAATATCAGCTGAATTTAAATCCCTTTCTAAAAAACTTGAAGAGGTCTTGATGAAAACTTCAGATAATGCAGCTAGAATCTCCTCTCTTGAGAAGCAAGTGGAAAAAATCGATCCCAGTCTCGTGGTTCTGCAGCAAAGGATTTCTAGTTTGAAAGCCAAGCTGGAAGATTTAGAGGGCCGCAGCCGAAGAAATAATATAGTTATCTTGGGCCTTCCAGAAGGAGAGGAAGGCCGAATATGCTTGCATTTGTGCAGAAGCTAATGGAAAAGGTCGCTGGTCCCTCTCACCTCGCGGCCAAGTACATCATTGAAAGGGTGCATAGGTCCCTGTGACCCAAGCCATCTCCAGGAGCAACTCCACGTCCCATTATCGGTCACTTTTTAAATTACCTGGAGCAACAACATTTTCTGACAAAAGTGAGAGAGCTGCAAGAAGTGAAATGGGAAAATGCCAGGCTCAGAATTGCCCAAGATTTGCACTGGTTGATCAGAGTGAAGCGCACTGCTTTTCACCCTACAGTATCGAAAGTCATAGCAGCAGGCCTAAGCTTTAAAATGGGTTACCCAGCCAGATTACAGGTACTAGTGGCTGGCACCTGGTCAGCATACGAGAATCCTGAAACTGCTCTTGTGGGACTTAAGGCTGCTTTGCCTGATCTGTTTCAGAATGCTTGATCTGTTTGGTTGGTCTCATCCTATCCTGTGCTGGAAGGAGGAAGTTTTTTCTCGTACTACTGTACAAAATGAGGAATGAATAACTGTCTGGTCTCGAAGGTTCCTGAATGCCACAGCGGAGGGGACTACTCTTATTGGAATCCTGCTCTCTTACACTTTTCATCTTAGCGCTCAGTGTTTTGGAGCAACTCCATATCCCAGGAGTTTGTTTCTAGGGGGTTGTGTCGTTTCTGGGAGGAAGATCCCTTTTCTCACATGGATCACATCTTCCTGGTTTTCTTTTACAAGGACAAATAATTATTTCTCATGATTTAGTTATTATAACAAAAGCCATCTGATTTGGTGTTTTTGATTGCCCGGGCACTAGCTGGGAGATCGACCTTCTGGTGTCATCTTTAGCTGGGCATGCGTTTTTGTGATAATATCACCAGAGGTTGGTCTTGCAGTACATTTGGTGGATCATCCCCATTACTTGTCTCGGGAATTTATTTTCCCCGGTTGAACTTAACAGTGAGGGCTTGGGAACAGGTGAAGATCCGCTACTTGGGAGCATTTAGTTCTTTTGCTAACTAATGTAATTGGGAAAACTTTCAATCTTGCTAGTGACAGCAGCTACGATAGCGTATTTTGCAATCACACTTTATATTGCTCCTTTCTTTCTCAGGTATTCGGGTTCCCTGGTCTGCTCCCAAGTGGGGGATGCTCTCTCTTCCCTCTCTCATTCTCACTCTCTGCTTTTCTGGATATCATGAGCCCAGTAGTTGTCTATTATCATTTATATTATCTCTACCTTTGTTTAGATATGGCTGATCATTGTTTGTATAAGAAGGTTTGCATATTAGTGCAGGGTTTTTGGGCACATGTTAGGGAGGTTGGAGGGGGAGGAAGGAAAACGGTTTTGTACTGAATGTTGCTTGTGACAGCTGGGATGGGGGAGGGGGATGATATTGTGTTAATGGTTCTCATTTTATTTGTTCGTTGGGTGGATTTAGAATATTTTGGGGGTTGGGGTGGTGGGTGGGAGGGAAGTTGATGCTGGGTTGGGAAAGGAATACAGCAGCAAACATGGGTTCTGGTCACTTAATTCCAACTGTTGTAATCCCTAGATGTTACATAAGAGACTCTTTTTTTCTTTTACTAAGATGGCCAGTAGCATAAATCTTGCTACATGGAATGTGAAGGGGATAAGGAAAAGAGTTAAACAGTACCAAGTGCTAAAACATTTAAGCTTCTTATCTTCTCAGATCACCTTCTTGCAAGAATCTCATTTACTGGAAAGTGAATCTCTGCAACTTAGGAGGCAACAAGTTGGGCAGGTATTTACTGCCTTGTGGTCCACTAACAGCTGTGGGGTTATGATTCTGGTCAATAGAGGCATTCCCTTTATCTCTAAACAAGTTCTCAGGGACCAGGATGGTAGCTATGTCCTGGTCCAAGGGAATCTCTAGTCTATGCCAATTTTACTTGGTAGCATATATGGGCCAAACACAGATGATCCAGGCTTCTTAATGAAGCTTACCTCCTTACTCCTTCCCATGCTTCCCATTGGTATAATTATGGGTGGGGACTTCAGTCTGGTTCTTGATCCTGAAGTAGATAGGTCTGGTAGTGGGCCGAGGAGTCTGTTGTCCGGGCAGAGGGCCCTCAGGGAATTTTTGGATCAGTGCAGACTGTGTGATGGGTGGCGTGTACTACATCCTAAAGACAGGGAGTATACTTTCAACTTGCCGGTGCACAGAACCCAGTCTTTCATTGACTATCTTTTTCTCTCTCAGGTCCTCTTGCCCGGGGTCTTAACTGCCTCAATTCAGCCAGGTCCAGTGTCAGATCACTCTTTGGTGACTTTCAATCTGGCTTTCCTTAACATTCCCCATAAAGAAACCCGATGGAAATTAAATGGGCAACTGCTGAAGGATACCGAATACTGTAACCTAATAAAAGAGCAGATTGATTTCTTTTTCTCTACTAATTCCTCTGAAGACATGATGCCTGATATTTTTGTGCGGTGCTTTCAAGGTTTACATGAGAGGGATTATTATTAGCTTAGCCACAAAGAGGAAAAGGATCCGTGAGGCGAAATTATTAGCTTCATTATCTCTAATTAGTTCTCTGGAAATCAAGTTATCCTCTGATGCCTCGGAAGAGGATATGAGGAGGCTCTCAATAGCTAAAGATAAATATTTAGATCTGTTGATGGAGAAGGCAGAGTTACCTATTATTTGCACCAAAGCAAGCTATACCGATCAGGAAGAAAAAGCAGGTCACTTGCTAACCTTAAGGTTAAAACAGCAGGAATCTGCTAGATTCATACCTCCAATTAGGGCTCGGGCAGACAGATCCCTGAAGGTTTCCCCTTCTGAGGTTGTGCAGGAGTTTGCCTCATACTATGAGCATTTATATAGGGATCTGGATAACCCCCACTTCCTTAGAAGTGCTTGAGGCATATCTGAGGAATTCTTCTCTTCCCTCTTTATCTGAACCACAGAAGAAATTCCTATCCTCCCCAATATCTCTGGAGGAAATATCAAGGGTCAATGGGGCTTTGCCCTCAGACAAGGTCCCAGGACCAGATGGTTTTTCCACTTTATTCTATAAAACTTTTCGATCACAATTATTACCAGTTCTTCACCGGTTGTACCATCACATTCTTTCTGGTGCAAAAATAGATACACATCTGTTTGAAGCCCTGATTGTTCTCCTTCCTAAGCCCGATAAAGATCCAGAACTAGTGCAAAGCTATAGGCCAATTTCTTTATTGAATCAAGATGTTAAAGTTCTCTCGAAGATATTGGCCAACAGAATAACACGGGTTCTTCCTGATCTGATTAGTATGTCTCAGGTGGGGTTTATGAAGGGACGTTCATCGGCTGACCATTTACGCACCCTGTCACATGTTGTCTCGAAGTCCAGGGATGCTGCCTTTCCTGCGGGATTGGTCTCCTTGGACGCTGAGAAGGCATTTTATCACGTCAACTGGAATTTTCTGTTTCAGGTCCTTAAAGTATTTGGTTTTCCGGTTAAGTTTAAAGACTGGATTCGGGCCTTATATCAAATCCCTCTGCCAGAGTCTCTGGCAATGGAGAATTCTCCAAACCCTTTCTCCTGTTTTCCAGTACCAGGCAGGGATGCCCTCTCTCCCCTCTCTTATTTAATTTATACTTAGAGCCTCTTATCCGAAATATTCTCAATAATCCGGAGATACGTGGCATCCCGATAGTTAATCAAGTGGTGAAGATCACAGCTTATGCTGATGATCTCCTCCTCCACTTATCTTATCCAAGAATATCCATTCCCATCATGTTAGGAGAAATCGCCAAGTTCAGTACTTTCTTAAATTATAAACTGAATATAAATAAATCCTCCATTTTCCCTCTTAACCATAAGGTTTTCAAAAATGATGTATCCCCTTTTGGTCTCAGCTGGTCTCCTTGTGTTCTCAGATACCTTGGTATTAATTTGATGCATAACCCCTCTTCCTGGTTCAAAGGAAACTTGGAGCCTCTTTCCAAAGTGATAGTTCAGGATCTCAATAGATGGTCTAAATGTCCTATCTTTCTCCGGGGTCACATTAATATAATTCAAATGAATATTTTTCTTTGCTTATTTTATCCCCTATCACTCCTTAACTCTTTCACACCATTATCTTGGTTTCAGAAAATGCACAGAATTTTTACAAATTTTATCTGGTCTAATAAACAAGCCAGGTTAGCATATTATAAGCTGGCCACTCAGAAAACAGATGGAGGACTGCAGATCCCCCATCTGACAATTTATTACTGGGCTAGTCATATTGCAAAGTACATGTGCTGGGTGAATCCTGGTCCAGAACACTTAAGACAGGTCTGGCTCAATATTGAGTTAGATTTCATTCAGTCCAAGAATATAGACCCCCAGACTATGCTCTATCTTAAAATGGTGTCCCTTCCTGACACTTGTAGTTGTCCCACTATTCAAACATCCCTCAGAGTTCACCTGCAGCTTTGTTCATTTTTGTGGTACTCCCCACATTTGGACTTGTCTCAGTCTATCCCCATCTTTCACAATAAACAAAAGGATGATCTCTCGTAAATGGTTACCCCAAATTGGGGATAGGATAATCTCTACTTTTCTGGATGATGCAGGAGAATGGCTGTTAGTTTCCAATATAATTTGTAAATTTGACATCCGTTCAGTTTTTCACTTCAGGGTGGTCCAATTAAACCACCTGCTCTCTGCAGTATTTGGTATCATTCCTCCTTGCCCACCTGCTTTTCTATTTGTATCTGATCTCTCCTCCTCGTTGGGGTCACCAGGCACTATTTCCAAAATATAACATGTTTTATTTTATTAGAAATGTGGGAGACTCAAAGGGCCAACTAGGCTCTGGGCTTCTTTCTTTCCTCAATATACTCCCAACTGGTCAGCTTTATGGAAGTTCTGCATTAATTTGTTTCTCAGGATAGACTTCACCTAATGCAATACCACATAATGCACAGCATGTATTACACCCCTGTGAAGCTGAGGAAATGGGGTCTTATAAGTTTGAAAGCTTGTACCAGACGATGCCAAGAGGATGTCACACTTCTTCACGTCTTTTGGTCATGCCCCAAGATAAGGTCTTTGTGGGTAGCCATACAGACTAACCTAGATCCTATATTAGGCTTGCAAGATTGCTTCACCCAGACATATGTTTGTTGGGAGACTATCCTCTAGCAAGGTGAGAATTAGGAGATTTCATATCTCCATGATTGCATTATCTGTTAAAAAAAATTGTACTTCGGCATTGGAGGGATGCAGTAAGCCCATCATTTCAGGAATGGGTTAATGAAATTCTAGCTAACCTACGTACAGAGAAAGTGATAGCAAGCCTCCATAATAAGCTGCAGTGGTACAAGAACACTTGGGATCCCCTTCACATGCTAATCTTGGCCAGATCAGGTATAAGAGTTACTGTAATCAGTGATCCTTGATTTGTGATACTATATAGTATTCCTATCTTATTACTGTATGGATTCTGCTGCTGTATGGGGTGGGGAAGGGGGATGGGGACAGCTCATGTAACACTTTGAATGTATGCAGAGTATGTTGTAACTCTGTGTCCCCTGTAATGTGAAAATTCATTAATAAAATTCGAATTATAAAAAAAAGAAAGGGTGGTGGAAGTAGGCCACATCATGCAGCACACTGAGTAACAGCTCTTCAGATCGACTCCCATCACCCAGCATTTAAAAGAGCCCTAATTACATATTTAATAGAGTATTCATTCTTTTTTCCAGGCTAAATGCTTGCTGTTAATAAGAAGAAGGGACCAGAATCTAATAATGGAAGAAGAGATGCGTCTAGCGCTACCAAAGCCCACTCTGCCGGTCTCCCCAGAGAAATCGATCAAGTGCTCTAAGGCCCAGCAGGGCCTCAGCGGCAGACTTGTTACTACCAACACTGCCACTATCAAAGTTCCATAAATGACTCCCTTTACACTCGAGTGATTCCTCTTGGAATTTTCTCCATTCCGAGAGATATGAAATATCTCACGGCAGAAGTAAAGCAAATGACTTCAGCACTGGAGGATCTGACTACGAGGATCTCTGACAATAAAATTCATACTATATCTTTGGAGAAGTGAGCAGACCGTATAAACGATGCAGCGGTGGAAGTTAGGCAAAGAATTAAAAAAATGGAAGCAAAAATAGAGTATTTGGAGGGAGGGGAAGAGCCACAGAAACAACGCAGTCATTATTGGCATCCCGGAGAAAGAAGAAGGGCTCAACACTATCCTGTTTGTTCAAAATCTTGTAGAAAAATGAGCTGGCCCTTCACCCTTTGGAGCAGCTTACATAGTAGAACAGGCCCATAGAGACCTTAGATCAATGCCGCTACCCGGGTCCACACCTCAACCTATTATCTTCAAGTTTTTGAACTTCCGGGAAAAACAATTCTTCCTGGGAAAGCTAAAATAGCTGCAAGAAATTCAGTGGGAAGATGCCAAAATAAGAGTAACACAAGACCTGCCAGCCACAGTGAGGCAACATCGTACTCAATTTCACCCCACAGTGTCGAAATTAATCGCGTCAGGTATAAAGTTTAAAATGGGTTAACTGGCCTCCCTACAGCTGCTGATAGCAGGATCCTGGTCTACATTTGAGGATGTGGAATCAGCCAGTACTGCTCTCCAGAAGACCCTACCAGATCTGTTCCATAACTGCTGAAATGATGAGGACAACAAACCCGGTCAGTAGAGTGTAAAAGCATCAGAGACAAAGAGGTATTTCAATGACAATCTAAAAAGAGATCCCCTGGGGTTAGCTTGCTCTTTATTTGAGTCAAGTATCATCAGGATCCTAATATAAACATGCAGAATAAAAATGTGCAGAGTTACATTTAAAGAAGAGTTCTTTATATACTTGTCAGCTCCGAGTCAGACAGCAGGAGTAACATCAAGTACCCTCAAGTGTTTTTCATTTTGGTACCTAAGGGTAAGGTGAGTACAGATAGTAAAGCCCTTAAAAACTTTTTCTTTTTTTTCTTTTTCTTTCTTCATTTGGATTCCCACTGCTAATTTTATCACCGGTGCAAAATGACTCAATTGCGATTTTCTACCACAAGAGGACCCGTAAGGATAAGGAAACATGTAACTTTGTGTTCTGTTTTCAGACTGTAGTCATGGGCTGAAGCACCAAATTTTTACTTTGCACCACAAAATGGCTCATTTTCAAGAAGGGCTCAATCATTATGCATGTTTCAATTCGTAGCCTTGTTAGACACGGAGACTTTCAGAAGGCCTGCTTAGATAGATGTTAGCTCCCAGTTCTCAGTGTGGTTATATACATTTCTACAGTCGAAAGTTAGCGTTACTAGCTTGCATCAATACTCCTCCCCCCTTGCAATACAGAGGATAAAAAGAGAAGCAGGTTTATTTTACTATGTAAGGGACAACCTTACTTTAAGATTTTTCAGATCTTTTATTGTACCAACTTGGGCTTTTCAACATTCATTCTATCATTATTAAAGGGGTGCTGGGTGAGGGCTAGGCTGATAGGGACACAAGTTGAAAAGTGGTACTGCATAATGATGGACATACAGAACGGAGGGAGAGGGCTCAATTTTTGTCAGGTTTGAAAGTAGTTATATGGATTACTTTGCTATATGCATAGATGAGAATACCAAAGGTGGGTCTGGACCAGGGTTTAGGGGTGGGATTAGGGATTAGCACAGTACATCTGGAAATTAAAACAGGAATACTCTATGCGATTTTGAATTTCCTTTGTCCTTACTGGGGTATGCACGGGAAGGTAAATGGTTAATCCAGCTAATGTATTATTGTGGAATGTAAAAGGGGTTAGACAAAAGTCTAAACAATACCAAATTTTGAAACATCTTAGCCTACTATCTGCAGAGATTATGTTCTTGCAAGAATCCCACCTATAGATGCTGAGGCAATAAAGCTACACAGGCAACAAATCAGTCAGGTTTTCTAGGCCGAGGGCTCTACTAATAGCTGTGGTTTGGTGATTCTAGTACACAGAAGGCTCCCCTTTATACCCATCAAAATAATTAAAGATCCCAATGGCAGATTTATTTTTGTTATAGGCAAGATTTTTGCTAGAATAATACTTTTAAGGAGCATTTATGGACCAAATCAGGATTCACCAAGATTCTTTACATAACTCATCCAAACTTTAAGTCCTTACATTTCGATCCCGATGCTACTGGGAGGGGGAACTCAACCTGGTTTATTACACTCTATTAGGTAAAATGGGGTGATGCATGAAGGGCCTTTCACCAGCTCAGTGGGTTCTCAGGGACTTGATGGACCAGGTTGGATTGTGTGACATTTGGAGGACATTACACCCATCAGACAGAGAATATTCATATATATCCCTGGTTCACAAATCCTCATCTAGAGTAGATTATGTACTTCTTTCTCATTCTTTTATTCCGGGTGTCATTGAGTCCTCGATCCAGCCTGGTCCTCCATTGGATCATGCCCTTGTACTTTGTCGGTTAACTGTAGTACTTTTACCCAAAGGAGGAGCAAGATGGAGACTAAATGTCCAACTTCTTATAGATCCTGAATTGGTCCAGGCAATTCAAGACCACTTAGAACAATACATAGAGCTTAATCAGAGCACAACTAAGAGACCAGATATTGAATGGTGTGTTAAGGCTTATCTCAGAGGGATAGTTATTAGTTTAGCTTCCAAAAGGAAGAAGGCAAGAGTGCAACGAATGTCCCAACTGCTTTACCAAATTAGATCCTTAGAAAAAGATTTATCCCCAACCACTCCCAAGCCCATTCAACAAGAGTTAATTAAATTGAGTGCTACTTACTTAGAGATGCTGAGAAAAAAAGCAGAACATGCAGTATTAAAAACACAAGCATCTTATACAGGCCAGGGGGGAAAGGCAGGATGACTCCTGGCACTTAGAATCAAACAGTTAGAATCCTCCAGGTATATAACATCTATACACTCTCAATTAGATGGCTCACTCAAGACTGCCCTGAATGAAATCATATGGCAGACTGGATGGGCCTTGCAGTCCTTACCTGCCATCAACTTCTATGTTTCTAAAGCTGAATTTACCAAATATTATACAAGCTTATATGGCCCCATGTCAAACCCCCCTACCCGGACTCAATTGGATAGTTATTTAAGTGAAGCTAACCTATCCAGTCTTGCAGAGGACCAGCAAAAAGCATTAATCTCACCCATCTCTTATAAGGAGATATCTGAGGTAATCAGTGCTTTACCTTTAAATAAGTCCCCAGGGATAGATGGGTACTTTGCCTACTTCTACCAAAAATTCAAGGCATTAATTACCCCCTTGCTGCTTATCCTCTACCAGTATATACTTTCTGGAGCTCAGACTGACACATCTCTCTTTGAAGCAGAATTGTTCTCATTCCTAAGCTGGGCAAGGCACCTGAGTTGGTCACAAACTGCCAGCCTATTTCCCTACTGAACCAAGACATCAAAATATTATCTAAATTAAAAGCATGCCATCATAACTTAATACTTCCCTCTATTATTGGTCTGGAACAGATTGGTTTCATGAAGGGTAGATGTTCATCAGACTACCTTCGTACCCTGTCCCATGTTATTCCAGTGTCCAGAGATGCCCCGTATCCTGCTGCTTTGATCTTTCTGGATGCCGAGAAGGCATTCGACAGGGTTAACTGGCAATACTTGTTTCAGACCTTAAATGCCTTTAATTTCCCCAGCACTTTCCAGAAATGGATCAGATACCTGTATCAATCCCTAACTGTGAGAGTGTCAAGCAATGGAGTCACCTCAAAACCCTTTACCCTTTATTCAGACATGAAACAAGGTTGCCCCCTTTCCCCTTTACTTTTTAATATATATTTAGAGCCACTGATCCATAAATTGCAAACCTGACCAGAAGTATGAGGCATCCCAATACATCCATGCAAGATTAAAGTCTCTGCCTAAGCAGATGATCTTCTCCTCCAAGTAGCAAACCCCATTTCTTCTGTCCCCCCAATGATAGATATTATAAACTATTTTAGTCAAGTTTCCAATTACAAATTGAATGTAAGCAAAACAACTGTCTTACCCCTTAATCATAAACTGTTTAAAGTGGATATTTTGAAATTAGGGCTTGCCTAGCAACAGGCTTCACTAAGATACTTAGTTATTGAGATCTCCAGACATCCTGGGTGTACCCTTAAATTAGATTTAGATTCCCTGTTCCATTTGATAACTCAAGACCTCAATAGATGGGCCTCACTTCCACTTTCTATTTGGGGTAGAGTCAACTTACTCAAAATGAACATTTTCCCAAGGCTTTTCTACCCTCTCTCATTGCTTAACATCTAGCTTCCCTTATCCTGGTTCAAGAAGGTACACAGCCTTTTTGTTAAATTTATCTGGTCCAACAAGACCTCCAGAATTGTGTTTCATAAATTAGTGGCACCTAAATTGAGAGGAGGTTTGAGTCTGCCTCATATTGGGCTTTACTTCTGGGCTAGCCACATTAATAAATATTTGAGATGGTTTTCACCTGATACCACTCACTACCCCTCGCCTTTGCTCAAAATAGAACTAACCAGAATTCATTCCTGTGGATTAGAGCCTGAAGCTCTTATCCATATCAAGGTAAACCTCCTTCCCAGCAGGTTAAAGAACACTATCATAGCTTTGTCAGTCAGGGTCCACTCCCAACTTTGTTGTTTTCTTAAATACAACAATAAAAAGGACTTAAATCAGCCCATATTTGGAAACCTATTTTCAAGATAGATGACAAAACTGTCTCTCCAAGCTGGTTACCACATTTAAAGGAGATACCAATTTACAATCTCATAGGAGATGGTGGGACATGGTTATCAGGTCAAACTATTATGCAAAAGTTCAAGATTCCAAATAAATATTTCTTCAGAATTATTCAACAGCGACACCTGTTAATAAAATGTTTTGGGCTTAAACCTGAGTTGACACCAGGCCCTTCTCTACCAAAAGAAATGTCACAAATGGTGGGTCAATCCAAAGCAGTCTCCAAAATTTAAGGAACACTGCTTGATTGGTTATACCCAGATTGTTTTGGACCAACCAATTATTGGTCTGCCTTTTTCCCTGATCATAGCATAAACTGGGCAGATCTCTGGTTTAACTGTCATAAATTTGTTACCTAAGACAGATTAAGACTTATGCAGATGTATATTCTACATAATTTATACTTTTCCATACATAGAATGAAAAGCTGGGTTTGACACCCTCACCTCTATGTTTAAGGTGCTCCAAATATGAAGGTACATTATATCATATTTTCTGGTCTTGTCCCAAAATAACTCCTCTTTGGACAACTATCCAGCACAAAACTGATCCCATGCTGGGCTTGGAAGGCTTGTTTAAACCCAAAATATGCATCTTGGGTGACTTTTCAGGCATCAGGATCCTTAACAGGAAATATTATATGGCTCTGATATCCATGTCAGTTAAGAAAATAGTGCTCAGACATTGGGTGGACCAAACTGAAGTCAGTTATGGAGAATGGTTAGCTGAACTTCTTGCGAATCTCAGAACAGAAAGGGCTATAGCAAGCATAAATAATAGAATAGGGAGTTTTAAAAAGATATGGGACCCCATGTATACCTTATACTCTATATAACATTTCCTTGCTGCTGTTTTCACTATACCCAACATATGTTACCCTTATTAATTTGTCTGTGCTATAAGGATAAGAGAGAATGGGGTTAGAGTGATGATGTATTAGAAGGGTGGGTTTTAGGAAGGGGGAGGGGAGGACAGATTCAGACTGATGTTTATTCTAATGTATAAGGAACTTTGTATGTCTGTCATTTATGTTGAAACTACTTTAATAAATTTTAAATTGAACAAAGAAAGAATGAAACCATGGACTAGGATGCCACCTAAAGTTGTGGCTGCTAAGTCAGTACTGAGTTTTAAACACATGTGGGACAACACTTGGGCATAATTACACAGCTCTGGAGAATGCTGGGCTGGACATCCAGAGCAGCAGGACCTGGTGTGAAAGTAGGTCCCTGGAAACCATGTTGGGCATACTCAATGGACCACTGGTTCCTTTGTGCCATAATTTTCTATGTTTCTAAGTTACTTAGTGGTATGTGATACTAGGCTAAGAGGTCTTCACATGCTGCAGACTCTTACTTTGATTCCCATGACAAAGAAAAATAAAGAAATGCTTTATAATTACACAAATGCAATCTCACATAATATATATATAGTATATATATACACACAAATATATATATATATATATATATATATATATATATATATATATATATATATATATATATATATATATATATATGTGTGTGTATGTATATATATATATATATATATATATATATATATATATTTATACCATGGGTGAGGCGAATTCCAATTAAATAAACCATGTTATTTTCACTGGAGTGAAATAAATCCTGACGACATCAGCAGAGTTAAAATAAATACCATTTATACCTACTCTGCTGACATCACTCACCTGCATCTGAAAACACTAAGAAACACCCCTGTAATTTGTTGAGTTCTAAAACAGGCCCTACACTGAAATCAACACAATTAAGATAGATAATGACTGTCAGCTGCAGCACACCTTCTAAATATAACAATTTCCATATCTCTTGTGCTGTATTTCAAAATCCAAGTTTAGTACATTACTGAATCAAACAGATGATGCCTGAAATGTTTAAATAAATCTTAAACAGACAAACATGAAGACACAAACCTGCCAAAAGAAATCATTACCATCTTCCTCATTGTCACAGAACGGAACCTCCCTCAGGCAACCAATTACCAAAACACAGCACACCTAATCCAGACCCACACACACACACCAATCAACAACAGCTCACTACAACAACCCATTCATAAAAGTTCACACACACTCACACACACACACACACACACACACACACACACACTACCACAGCACCTGCATCATTTAAAGTGACATGATCCACATGATCCTATTAACAACACACATACCTCTCTCATTGAAATTGGTCTCATCTCCATGGTATAAATAGCACACATGATGGGCAGATCATGGAATATAGAAAATATTCTCACTCCTGCATCATGAGCACTGTATATTTCACTCTGCATGAGTGAGAATATTTTCAATATTCTGCTCCTGCCCATCATGTATCCCATACACACACACACACATATATATATATATATATATATATATACACACACACACACATACAGTATATGTGTTTATACAGTGAGGTGAGTGATAAATGAGTGAGATAAAATGTGTTATTCTCACCGGAGTGAGAATAAATGCTGATAACTTCAGCACACTGAGAATGAATCCATTTATTACACCCGCCCAAACCCATGCTAAACTCATGCTAACCCATGCAAGCTGTGCAAAGCTGTGTAGATGGTAACTTTTGCAACAATAGGGTACCCATTATATAAAGTGAACACATGATGGGCAGATAATGGGATATGGAAAATATTCTCACTCCAGCAGGTTGAGCTGTGCATTCTCACTCATGCCTTTGGCACTCATGTGACTACAGGGTTCACTCTGCAGGAGTGAGAATAATTTCCATATCCCACACCTGGACATCATGTATCTCTTATTTATGTATATATACATATATTGCAAAAAAATCAATTAATGCATCAGTTATGGTTGATTACACACCAACAAAAGCCTGGAAATTTGATGTTAGGGTTGCCAACCTACCTCCCAACCCCCACCCTCCACACCCCAACAGATGTCGGGGTGTGCCTTGGGGTCATCGACCCTAACTCTCACCCCATTCTTTGTGTAAAGAAGCTGAGATGGTACAGTACAGGAGAATGGGGTGGGAGTTAGACCCAATAATCCCAAGGCACACTCTGATGCCTGTTGGTCTGTGGAGGGTGGGGTGGAGTGGTAGGGTTAGTAACCTTAACTTTGAATTTCCAGACTTTTGTTGGTGTGGAATCAACCCTAACTGATGCACTAACAGAGTTTTTTGCAATTAATTTCCCTTCTTTTTGAGAAAGTGAAATGTTACTCATATGGTATCCATAGGTGGAGTGTGGGCCCTCCAGGACCTGTGCTCCCACCCACCCATAAGTGCACAGGCATAAGCGCAGGAGGGTCCTGTGCTCCCAGTTTTGCTTAATGGGATCCATACTTAGGAGTGCAGTCCCTCTGGGCCTTACATTTCAACCCACCCATCCATGTAGACATATCACAGGAGGACTCTGTGCTCCCAGCATTGCAAGATGATATCCATGGATAGGAGCATGGGCATTCTGGTCCCTGAGCTCCCACCCACCTATAAGTATACAGACACAGTGCAGGAGGGCCCTGTGCTTTCAGTTTTGCATAATCGGATCCATAGGAAGGAGCATGGGCCATGTGGGCCCTGTGCTCCCACCCACCCATGACTGTAGAGGTGTAGTGTAAGAGGGCCTTGTGCTCCAAGTTTAGCATAAATGGTATGCATTGGAGGGAGCATGGGACCTCTGGGTCCCATGCTCCCACCTATCCATAAGTACAGACACATAGCACTAGCCTAGAGGCATTCCAAGTAACCCTTGTACTGCAAATGTTGCAATATCTCAGTAACCATAGCAACTTTGGAAACAATTCCTTAGCAGTTGTATTCATGATCTGGACATCTCTATGCTTGCTTTGCTGTGCTTAGCAAAAAATTCATATCTCGAACCATTTTCAAGACAGAGCCACCAAAAGGTACTTTTTTTTTTTTAGTCAGTTTACTTTACTGACACAGTTTCTTTACATTGAAGTGTGGCCTGACCAGGCCGGTACATACATATTATCAATAATTGTTATAAACATCGGCCTGGTTAACAGTAACAATAAAATAACAAGATCAGCAAAGTCATTTTAAACATTAAAACAACCTGACCCAATTAACCCACCCACCCCCCACAATTCTCGTAACCCCGCCTCCCCGTCAGCATCTACTTATTCAAAGAGCCACTGGGATTTCCTAAGGCAAGGGCTCAGGAAATGCTATGAGTTCTGGAGATAAAACCTCACCGGTCTAAGGAGACTGGAGTTTCCAGGTAACTAAAACCGCATCTACAGGCCCCCATTTAGTACTATAAGATTGTACCTTATTATTCATTTTTGCTATGTGTAATTCTAGCTGCAATGCCATCATAATCTCTTTATACCATTCAATCACAGATGGTGTATTGACATCTTTCCAATGCCTAAGAATGACCACTTTTGCAGCAGCTGATATAATAGCCATAAATGCCTTCCTCTGTTTACCCATATCTCTGGGAAGTTATTTAGTAAACAGACTTCTGGTGAGAAAAAAGGCTCTAGTCCTATTACTGATTGTAGTGAAGTACGAACTGAATACCAGAAAAGGTGAATCTTGGGAACCAAAAGGCACTATGACCACCACAATGTTATCCTATGGGAACATTTGCAATTTTGCAATGCTGTAACTATGGAACCGGTGTAACTTTCTTGACCAAGTCAGCACAAGACACATCTGTGAGGCAAGGGCTTGCCTCCCTGCAAATTTCAGCTCAAATGTCCCAACCAATTTTTTGTTATGAAGTGGCAAAGAAACTAGTGTTTTGGGGTTGTTTACCTGTGGAACTTTTGTGAAATTCTGCCGACTTTCAGGAAAGTACTATTGGTTTAGCTGGCGGAGCTTTCATAAAAGTACTGTGGAACTTTTGCCAATGTCCCACCAATTTAGAAGCGGGACTTTCACAAAAGTACCTGTGGAACTTTTACAAAGGCTCCACACCCAAGATAGTGGAAAAAACTTGAAAAACATATTTATGGGCATCATAGAGAAAAACTGATGCCATGGTCATGTTGCTGGGGCCCCGATTGAGTAAACCCAACTGTTGGTGTTTATCAAGGGACAGTATTTTTTAAACAACATTGTTTTTCCACATCGCTAACTTAAAACAAGATGGTGGCAGCAAAAAAAGTACTAAACCCATTTGCAGTAGTAAAAAAAGTGTTTTTGTGAAAGCAAAAGATGCTTTTAGGGTGACATATATTTTTCCCATAGGCTATAATGGAAAACTTTAAACTTTAATAACTTTTAAATGGATTAATAGTTTTTCACCAAACCTTCAAAAGGCACTTCACTGACCCAGTCCCCATATGCCCTGAAAATTTCAGACTGCACAGACAAACTATTCAGGTATAGAGATAAGCAAAGAATTTGCTAGAAACTGCACTCTTTTCAAACTTTTTTAAACTCCGCAGCTCCACAACCATGCATCTGACCAGAACAAAACTTTTCAGATCCAGAGATCTATTGTACCAAACCCACATGCAAAATGTCAGACAAATCGGTCAAATGATTGCAAAGTTATTAAAGTGCAAATATCGAATTTAACATTAAAGTACCTACTCAACCCTAACTATACTTGCACTACCGTGCAAGTATAATTTATTTATTTATTTAAATCTCAGATTACAAATACCTTTGAGCTAGGGGCAGCTCATTTACAAAGGTTCCACATCAAAGGAAAGGGTTACAATAAGGTTGGGAGGTAGAGACAACATACATGGTACCAACGGTAGTACAGACAACATTCATGATATCATCAGAGCACAGCAAGTCAACTGGTAACTTAGTGGGATTTGTGCTACACACTCAAGATTACAAGCAAGCATAGAAAACCATAAGGTACATTTGAAGCAACATTCCTAATGAGAGGTGGGGGGAAGGGAAGAATAAGGAAGAGGCAAGGGAGATGAGAGGGCAGAGTACAGATAGAGAAGGAAAAGAAAATATGGCAGCCAGAGGCCTTGTTGTAAGGTGAGAGGGAGGAAAGGCTAAGGTGGGAGAAGGGGTAAAAGAGGGGAAAAGGATGGTGGATGAAGGGGAAGAAGATAAGGGAGAGTGGGGATCAGAGGACTTGGACAGGTCCAGGAAGAGGGGGGGTCAGTGGGATAAGAGCAAGGAGGGGGTGAGGTAAGGGAGGAGATGGCAGGGGGAAGGGGAAATTGTTCTGTCAGAAGAGGTGAAACAAAACAGGAAGCCAAGTAAGAGCCTCAGAGAGTGAAAAAAAGTGGTATAAGGGTGTCTGCAGAAGTGGGAAACTAGGTGTAATAATCACAAGTGCTTTCAGTTAGGAGATGCTGACAAAGCATAAGTTTATATTCATTGCAAAAAAAACTTTGCTAATGCATCAGTTAGGGTTGATAGAACAGCAACAAAAGTTTAGAAATTCGATGTTAGGGTTCCCATTCCCTACTACCCCCACCACCCACACCCTCCACACACCAACAGACATCAGGGTGTGCTATGGGGTCATCATGCCTACTCTCACCCAATTCCATGTGTCAACAAGCTGACATGCTACAGTATAGGAGAATGGGGTGAGAGTTAGGTCTGATGACCCCATGGCAAACCCCATCTATTAGTGTGTGGCTGGTGGGGGGTGGGGGTGGGGGTGGTAGGGGTTGGAACCCTAACATCCAATTTCCAAACTTTTTGTCACTGTGCTATCAACCCTAATTGATGCATTAACAATGTTTTTTGCAATTAATTTCCCTTCTGTTTGAGAAAGTGTAATATAACTAGTAAGTGGTCTGTTGTTGTGGGAGCCTGGGCCCACCAGGCCCTGCACTCCCTTCACACTACCCATGTTTGCCTAATGGTATGTGTATGTGGGAGCACAGGCCCTTTTGGCCATGCACTTCCACTCACACATAAGTTCGGAGGTATACAGCAGCCCCATAGTACTGAAAAGGAACCCTTGTAACACTAATTTGACAATATCTCAGTAACTGTAGCAACTATGAAAAAAATTCCATTGCAGTTGTAATCATGACTTTGAAACCTTCATACAGGTGTAGTCCACCTAGCAGTGGACTAAGCTGCATGGAGCGAAAAATCTGTATCTCTAATCGTTTTTGAGATACAGACACTGAAAGTCACTGTGGGCACAGCAAATGTTATCATAAGGGAAATTTCTCAACCTCAGAATGCTATAACTATGGGGCCTTTGTAGATTTTGCCACCAATCTACCAAAAGGCACATCTGTGGGCCGACGGCTTGTCGCCCTGCAAATTTCAGCCCAAAAGCCCCAACCATTTAGGTGCAGTGGGGTGGAAAAGAATTGCTGTTTTTGGCTGCAGTAGTGTTGCAAATCACAAAAATTTTGCAAAAATTTGAGAAAGAACACGCATGACACTTTCGCAATTTGTGAATGTATCACATCCCTTGTGTCACAGTTTGTGACACTAAGGGGGGCCTGATTGCAGGAAAGGCTTTTCTGTTTTGTTCCCCACAAAATAACAGCTGTAGTGTGTTCCTCAGGCTCCGATTAGGCAAACACAACTGTCAGTGTTTACCTAGGGGCACTCAAATTTAAACTACAGCCATTTTTGTGCATCGCTAACTGAAAACAAAATGGCCACCACACAACAGAAAAAAGGGCATTTGCAGCAGTAAAATGTAATGGTGGCAGCTTTTGAGAGGCACATGTATTTTTTTCCCATTGACTATAATGAGAAAATTTTTATTTGAATAACTTTTAAACGGATTAATATTTTTTCACCAAATGTTCAAAAGACACATCCATGACCCAGACTGCATCTTCATACTGTTGCAAAGTTATTCAAGTGCAGAATGTTGGGTTTAACATAGAAGTGGCCAGGTAACTCTAACTATAGCTGCACTACAGTGTGTGTGTTATATATATATCTATATATCACAGTATTGTTTACATTTTTTATTATAATGGGCATATGTGAAGTAGGTATCCCATGAAGATGGGATTGCAAACACAGTGAGGCTGAAAAGGGCAAAGCAAAACAGCACAGCCACATAGGGTGAGTGGCAAAACACAGCAATCACTGAAATGGTGACCTACAGCTCCCCCCCCCGAGTTGTGTCCCCCCAGGGTTGGTTATATTTAGTAAGGAGGGTGCGGGGGGGCAAAGCCCCCATCGAAAGTTACTAATGCACTGTTGTCACCATTTTTGGAAATTGCTGTGTTGTTCTACTCACCCTATGTGGCCATGCTGTTTTCCCTTTGTCCTTTTTGGCCTTGACGTTTTATGCTCACTCTTATCACATGGAACCATGAAGTATGTTTAATCACCCCAGTGTTTTGAGTGTTTATTTTGAAACAGTTTTATTTCTTCCATACATAGAACACTACATTAATGGGACACTGTCAGCTTTTTGATGATGTTTTTAGTGTCCTGCTAAAACTATACCTGCAGCCACATCAGTTACCAGCCTCTCCATTCTAAGTGGCAGCAGTATATAAAAAAATAATAATTTTCCTTTGGTGTACCTTATTTTATGAGTTTTCTGACATGCCATAGAATATTTTAGCAATAGCAGGAGTTTTATATATATATATATATATATATATATATATATATATATATATATATATTATACTGTATATATATATATATATATATACATATATATTAAAGTTGATAACTCAATATTGCTTATTAAATCATATATGAAGTTTGCCCGATCTCATCTCAACTAGACAAATCACACAAGAGACTTGAGGATTAACTAGGACTTTATTTTAATGAATACAGATTATGGGAATGACTTGCTTCATATGGGGCCAATAACACTTAACATATTGTTTTGAACCTTTACGTTGAAGCTATAGTAAGGTAACTTGAGATCCAATATTTTATGATTATACTGTATATTACTGTTATCTTGGTGCTAATGCATATCTGTTTTTATGATGACTGCAATAAGAAATATACAAAAAAAATCATTTATTTTAATTATTAAGCAGTTTTGGAACCCAGTAACATCATTTGAGCAGGAGACTACAATGAAATGGAACACAGAGACATTGGCTAAGCTGGTGTCACTTTGTTCTGTTTTATTGTAGTCTTCAGCCTTCTAATGTTTTTGGGTTGCAGAACTGCTAAGTAATTAAAATACTATAGACTAAGAAATTACTGCATGTAGTAAATTGTGTGCTCTTAGAACATTGAATGTGATTGTACAAACTTATTTTCACGGTTCCAGAACTACAAAGGGTACAGTAAAGTTACAATTGCTGTTCAGTGGTAGAACTCATCTGAAATGAAGTTATGTGGTAATCAGTAGTAATGTTGCAGACGTAATTTTAGAGCTGCTGTGATTGCAATCAGCGTACCTGTATTGCATGATGACAGGTTTGCTTGCACCCACAGGTCTGTAATAAGACCCTCCAACTACCAAGCTAATAGTAATTTGTTTTGTTTTACTAAAACAATAAATTGTTGTAACAATATTCCTGTTGAGAGTGTCACTATGTCATGCACACTATTAAACCACACCAAGCTCAACTACTTGTTCACTGCATATCGTCAACAACACCAGAAGCTGATTAACAATGCCAAACAGTAAATTAAGATAAAACTAAACAGAAGTTCTCACAACTTGATTTCTGCTCACAATAATGCTGATTCCTGCTCATAACTTCTGTTACTTCTGTCACCACCAGCCTCCTATCACTGACCTCCAGTTGCCAGTAACCACAGTTTTAGCACCTACCTATGATATTTATCAGTAAATGAATGATGGGTAAGAAAAAGGCTACATTAATAATAGGACCCGAAATAAGGAAAAAGCTAGGACTATTTTAAGATAAACACTTTCATGCATAGGATTACAGAACTAATACATTTAAAAAGGAATGTGACACTTCAAAATTGAAAATGAGTCATAATTAAAATAAAATTATGATCTTTGGGGCTAATACAAGAAATGTATCACTCTTCATGGATGAAGAAAAAGTGGACATTGTTAAAGAATGCACATACTGTATACTGGAATCAAGTTTATGTCTAATGGAAAATGGGGTCACCACATTAAAGAACACATTTCAAAAGCCAAACATGTGGCAAAGGCATTGCTAAGATTTAATTATATATGTGGAGGAAATGCAGTACTCTCAATACAGCATTAGCAGCAGGAGAGATGAAAAATCAATCCCATATTGCTGTATGGACTGCAAGCCTGCGGTACAAACTTCTTAAATAATAAAGACTCTCCATTATTGCACTTTTGTAAGTCCTTATTACTTTAGAATTCCACAATAATAGTTAGGGTAGAATTAAGTAAAATAGCACATCAGGCACATATGGAACTGAGACAGACCACATACTGGTTAAAATAATAAATAACATGAATAATAAACAATCAATAGAATGCTTAGCTGAAAAGAAAAAAAAATCACATGGTTAAATTTAAATAGGAAATCTCAATATCTAACTGCCTTAACTTCCTCCCTAATCCAAATTAACCTTTATCATCTTTGGGCAGATCATCAGAAGAAAATTGAAATAGTCCTCTCCTACAGACCTATTATTAAAAGAAACTATATGAAAATGTGCGAAAAATGGACATAGACAAAAATAAGAGGACAGAGATGTGCCCTATGGTATGTTATAAATAAAATCTTGCATAGTATGAAGGATTATCTTACACTATTTATTCACCATGATCAAAGGAGAGTCATTACAGTGACATGATTTGAAGCTTTCACCTCAAAATATCATGTGCTAAAAAACAAATCACAAATTAATACATCACAAGTGCAAGTGCAGAATGGCCATGTAAAATGGGGTTTGAAGAAACACTCCACCAGATAGTGCAATACATTCTCTACAGAGGCAAGAGATAAACATAACACTTTATTAAATGCATTCTCCAATTGTTTATATGATATTCTGTTTATTATACTCCATCTGATGGCAAAAAAAAAAGAAAAAGAAAAATAGAAACACTGAAATCACTGCAACGTTTTTCTCATCTGTATACTAAAAATGAGGAAAATAAACAGAGAATTAAAATAGAAGGATGACATTGCGTCCAACCACTTTTTTTTTTTTGCTTATATAAAGCATCTTCCAGTATAGGATTTACCTGCTGGGTGGAGGTTGCTGTTAAGGGCTCCCAAGACTGCCAGTTCCCATCAGTAGGTTTAAATGTCCAAATAAGAGGGGCGTTAGCTAATGCTTTGCACTTGTATAATACATTTCAACATACCGTGAAATTCTAGACCAGATATTCAAAAGGGTTGCGCCATGCGCAATAGGGTTGCTCCAGCGCAAGTTCGAAAATGCGCCATTCTGTGATATTCAGCGGGAGGCAGATGCGCCCTCCAAATCATGCTGAGCAAGAGCACAATGATAATGAATGCATGCACAACTGAAGGGGGAGGAACCATGCATAAATGGCACAGTGCAATATTCAGCAACATGCGCCATGCGCAATAGGGGAGCAAGCAGAAGTTGCGTAATAGCGGAAATGAGCCAAAATAAAAAGGAACAAGGGAGAGGTGCAAGAATGCTACAGGGAAGGCAAATGTGGCTGAACTCTAGCCAGACACACAGGGCAGGACAGGGGAAGGGCACCCTGAACCCACAGGCACTGGGAAGGTGTGGGGCACCACAGCCAAGCAGAGTGCAGAAGGGGGAAGTGCCACACAGCACTGAGGCCACCAGAGGAAGGTGTTCCTGGTTCAGGGGAAGTAGCAGCCAGGACAGCGGGGAAACACAGAAACAGCTTCTGGGGGGGACACAAGCCAGGGACATGGCCAGTGCTACCATCCAGATGGAGGCAGTAATGAGGGGGGTGAGAAGGCAGGCAGCAGGGGGGCGCGGCCGTGGAAGGGTCCATCGGCGGTATGCCCCCAACAGGCAGTACCGAGCCAGCACCAACTTCGAGCTGTACAGCGATACCTAGATCGTGAGCCAGTACTACCTGAATCGGGCAATTCTGAGGCTGCTGTGTGAGCTGTGCAGTGATGTGAGGCAGGCACCCACATGACGGAGCCGTGTTCTGTCAGTGTAGACAAAAGTGACAGCTTGCATGTGCCTGCTCGCCATGGGTACCTTCCAGAGTCCAACAGGTGACACCACAGGCATAGCCCAGTCGACTGCATCATGCCACCTCACCCAATTCCTCAGTGCACTGCTGCCACATGCTGCGGAGTACATCCATTTCCCCAGCACACAGGCGGAGTGCACAGCAAACATACAGGAATTCCACAGGGTAGCACGTATGCCTGGCATGCTAGGGGCAATAGACTGCACCCATGTGGCCATCTGCACACCACCTGGCCCCAAGGGGGCCACATATATCAATCAGAAGGGCTATGTAAGCATCAACTGCCAGGTGGTGTGTGATGCCAGAGGGCGCATAATCAATGTCTGTGCCACGCACCCAGGCAGAGCACATGATGCCTTTACCTGGCACCAGTCAGCACTGTACCACAGATTCGAGAGTGGAGACATCCACACTGGCCACTTAGTGGGTGAGTATGCAAACCACGCGGAAACACATAGAGCTTGGGATGGGCATGGTCAGAGGTGACATGGGTATTGGCCTAGATGGCCCAAGGCAGGGTGACGCTGATCACCAAACTAACCTCCACCCTCTACACACAGGTGACAGTGGATACCCACTCCGTCCATGGCTGCTCACACCATACCAGTGGCCTGCGACCCCATCGCAGCCATGCTACAATGAGGCACATGCCACCACACGCAGTGTCATCAAGCGGGTGTTCGGGATGCTGAAGGCACATTTCCGTTGCCTGGACACATCTGGCGGTGCCCTACAGTACAGTCCCTCAAAGGCCTGCAGGCTATTCCTGGCCTGTTACATCTTGTACAACATGGCCAACGACTGTGGGATAGCCATACAGGTCGAAGAGGGGGACAACGATGGGGATGATGAGTACACTGGTGAAGATGGTGATGGGCAGCCCCCCGTTGGGCGACAGGACCCCCGACTGATCCGGCTGGCACAGCTGCACTGGGACACCATCACAGAGGAGCACTTCAGCCAACCCAGGTAAGTCATGGGGCCATGTGCAACAACCAGAGGCAAAAGCACAACCCACAAACACACATGGATGCACACCAGCGGTGCATGCTGTCAAAGGAAGTGGCCGAGCATGGAACCGCACACCGCCAGGGATGGCGAGGTCTAACTATGGCGTGGTCATACACACACACACACACACACACACACACACACACACACACACACACACACACACACACACACACACACACTGCACCACAGGGTAGGAGGCACACTGACCCAGACTGCCAACCCTATCCACACACACGTCCATAGACCACCATGCCCACTGCCTGTCATTGTGCATGTGTCAGACAATGGACACATTGCACAGTGGCATGCAGCACAACACAGGCATCATCATGCACATGCCACAGTGGACAGCAGCTGGGAGGGGGTGCAGATGGAATGTGTGTGTGAGTGCAGGGCCGGGTACCCCACCTGTGCATTGCCTGCTGAACGACACAATGCACACAGGGCAGCATCAGACAGTAGCCATACTGGGAGACAGGTCAGTCATGCGCCACAGTGCCACGGCCACCACGGATGTATGAGCAGCCCCTCTGAGACCCACCAGCAGTGACAGGCTGACCACTGGCCTCATGGGGTGGCACCAATGGTTCCCCAGGGGTTCCACTGTGTGAACGCAACCATGCACATGTAGGGGTCTGCAGCATACTGAACATGCCTGCCCCAGACATGCTTGGGATGCCCACAGCTGAACCAGGTGTCAACAAGGATGGTGTCACATGACACTGGGAAAGGGGGGTGGACATTGCACTGCACGGTGTCTGCGATGCATGGGCAAATAACTGTGTGCCCATTGTGGCCATGACAGCTGTGAATGCCTGTGTCTGCCTGTCAATGGCAGTGGTCACATCCTCCTGCAACTGGTTCATCTCTGCCAGGAGCAGAGTGGTGTCTCTGCTGTGCCACTCCTCTGCCTGGTGCAGAGTCGCACTCAGTGCATCCACCACCGTCACAAGCCATATCTGCTAATTGACTGGGGCTTGCAGTATGCTGGTGTGCTCATCTAAGAGGTCATCTGCCTGATCAGCATGCTGTCCCTCATGGTGTTCACGGCTCTGATGATCATCACCCCTTGAGGGTGGGTGCTGCACACCAGGGCCAGGCCTGGGCATGTCCACAGGTGATGCATTGATGCCACCCCTGGCACTGTTCCCCCATGGCCATTGGCTGACTGCTGATACTGCCCCTCTGGCTGCCACTCTCCAGGGCTCAATGGTGCCGCCACAGTGGCTGCAACAGCTCCACTGTCCTGGACACACACCAGTGCTGCCCCACTGGTGCAGATAGGCACAGGCTGGGACTGTGATGTCACGCAGGCCTCCACGGCAGCACCACCCACAGCCATGGCCACGATGTCACGTGTTGTGTGGCCATCCTGTGGCCCACACAACTCACTGCCCATGACGTTAGCGCCATCATCATTGGTGATGGATCCAGCACCAGCCCGAGTCTCAGCATGCTAGCATCCATGGACACTGGCACACTGGGACACAGGCAGGGCCCCCTCCGCACCTGCTCCACCAACATCAGTCCGGATGTCCAGGTGGGCCCACTGTTGTCCTGACCCCTGTATGCCTGTGGAGGTGGATGGGCCCTCCTCCATCTCCATGCTACTGCCCTTAGTGGAGAAGCCCACCACCACTGATCCATGTAGATGCTCAGGAGCTGTAAGGGAAAAACAGTAGCATTACTTCATGTGACCTACCCTGTCCCCCCCCAATTGACAGACCATGACCTACCATGCAGTGACAGGCTACAACCCGTCTGGAATACACCACCTGGAACAACTTCAATGGCACAACTCTGCATGCTGTCAGCAACCCGCTCTTCCTGTGGGGTCAGGCATTGCACCTCTGGCTGTCCCCCACCAGTCGCAGACCGTGCTGCCCTGATGGCAGCCACTTTCTCTTTAATTCTCCACCTGTCTGTGCCCATCTTCTTTTTGCACTACTGCATGGAGCGCTGGTGGCTGCCATGCAGGTTGACAGCATGAGCCACCTCCTCCCATGCAGCAGCACGGGCCTGTGGTGTTCCCTGGTGTCTGCTGAGCAGCAGCTCCTGGTCGAGGTAGGCCTCAAACAGGGCATCTGTCTTGGCCTTTGTGAAGTTTGGCCTCCTCCTCTTCCTCCCACGTCTCTGTTCCTCTTCCTCCACCTCACAATCATTCATGATTCATCCTGTGAGAATGACAGGCATTATCTGTGACTGTGCAGTCCCATGTATGTCCCAAACACCACAGTCCACACTCCCAAACAGCATGCAACTCACCACAATAGACTGCAGTAACTAACTATGGCCACTGCAGCCCAATGTTGCATTTTTATAGCGCAACCCATGCAAATGAGGTGAGGCACATCTTTAAGTGGATGCAAATGCAGTGACTGCGCCATTGAATGGCTGATTAGATGATTTGCATATGCTGGCTGAATATCGTGCTGTTGCACTTTGTACAATTGTGTTGAACGTGCTGAGCCAAGGGCGAAGTTCTGTGACATGTGCGGTACACACCTAACTGCGCATGCCTGGGTTGATGATGTAGGCACCTGCCACACTGCTGACGTGCTGTGCAAGGGATGCAATGCAGGGCACAGCCACCATTGTGCCAGTGGCGCTACAGCACTGTTCACATATATGGCGTGTGGCACTGGGGCATCGTAGGTGCACTAGGGCAATAGCACTGTAGGCCACTACAGGAGGTGGCACTCAGGCACCCAATCGTGCTGCACGCATTGGGTTCAAATCACGCTGTGGCTGTCTGTGCACCAGAGATGTTTGACCCTGTGCCCTACCTTTGCTCCCTAGGTGCCATGCATCAGGCATGGGTGCACCACTATCGCGCTGTTTGGTGGCAGCACAATAGAGAATGGCAGCACTATACCATACAGCACCTGCACATGGCAGGACCGTGCTGCCGAGTGCCATTTTGAATCCACCACACTGAAGAGATGGCACAGAGGTGAGTGGTCATGTGCAGCCAGGTTGAGCTAGACAACCTTGTGGCAATAGTTGAGCCCCATGCTGGGGCTTTGTATGGAGATGTACCTCTGGACAGGGCCAGGAGTGCCATGTGGCAGGAGGTGGCCAATGTCCTGGAGGAGCCCACTGGTATGGTGCACACAGCGGAGCAGTGTCACCATCGTTATGGGGACCTCAGGTGCAGGGACCCGGACCAGCTTGCCCACCTGTGGGCATGTGCCAGGAGGGGCACAGTGCCACGGCCAGGTAGGTGTCACATCCATACACTATTATCGTCCATATGGGTATCACAGTTGCATGTGTCTGGCACATGGGGGGGCATCCGGTGTTGGCTGTGGTGGTGGTATCGGGGTGTTGGGTTGTTGGGTATGGCTGTGTGAGACTGTACACACATGGGGATGGGGGGACTTTGCTACCGGATTGTACTGATGTTCCTCTCTCCATGTTTGCACCTTAGGACCCGAAGAACGCCGGCAGGCCAAAGAACAGAGGTGCTGCCTGGAGGAGCAGCAGAGCAGTAGGGATAATGGTGGTCAGCAGCGCATGGACCAGCCTGATGATGGTGAGTGCTTTACATCCATGATTACTATTGCATGCTGTATAACTGGGCGGGCAGCGGAGCATGGCAACCATACATTGACACCACTGCCATGCACACAACTTGTTACTGTACAGTCAGCACTGGCCAGTGGCACTGCATGTCTGGGAGTGCATCAATAGTTGTCCATGCGTGCATCGGGCACATGGCTGTGGCACTGCCTTCACACCACATAGCCAAGTCACTGTAGGTCCGTGGTGGTGCTGTGCAGGACATGGGCAGTGCGTGTGTGCAGTGGTCCACATGACTGTGGCTGCCTGGGTAGGCAGGTCTTGTGGACATGGTCACTGTGGGTGATCGCATACCTTCACAGGGGCATGGCACATGGCTGTATGCCATGCACAATGGGTGGGCTGCAGGGGCTGGACAGTCACACTTATTGACTCTGCTCCCTTGTCCTAGGTGGATGGTGACTCCAGGCACTGGAGAGGAGTGTTCGGGAGCTGCTCCAGGTGGCAAGGGCGACACTGGAGCTTTTACAGAGGATCCACCGCCATGGGGTGAGGAGGCGGAGGAGCAGCAGATGTAGGTGCCATATAGAGGAGGACCGGGGCACACATTAATGTCTCCATGCCCCTACTATCACCTTCCCCCCATGACCCACCCTCACATCCTTTCTTTCCTCTCCCATATGTTTACCCCTTACCCTTACCCGCCCCACCTGCTACGTGGCCCTTCCCCACCTCTTGTAAATAATTGTATATAGGCTTTGTTACTTCTTTTAAATATAAGCATTTTGTTAAGACAGCTGTGGTGGTCTCTGATTTGTAACAGGCTACAGGTGCTCAGCTGCAGTGGTGTGCATGGCATCAGGGGTGGTGCACGCATGGGCATGTGTATGTGCAGAGATGAACCGCCTATGGTGTGGGCAGGGGGATCAGTCACTGTCTGTGGTTTGTGTGTTGTACTCTGTGCACTGGATGCCTGTGTGCAGTGGTCCATGGGGCCTGCACTGTGTGCATGGTACCCCTGTCAGACAGTCCATGGCCTGCACAGCTGACACCCTTGTATGTCTGTGATATGCATGGTCTGCTGGTGTGTCATTGGTGGCTGTCCATGCTGGATAACAACTGTACCCAGCATAATGCCAGGTTGCCTTCCATCACCAGTAGGGTGCACTTCTGCCTTCGGTGGCACTGTGGCCTCCACTGTTGTTGTCGTCCCCCCCCATGCTGTTGCTTGTGTCTGTTGCAGGGGATGTATTCCAGTGTCTGTCACCTGTGCTCCGGCGGCATGCTGGTGGCATACAGCTTCATGGTGCCTGTGCAGGGTGGCTGGCACACCTATGCAATGTAGGGGTGCTGGCTATGTGTACACATCAGCAGTGGCTTGGTTGACCTGCTACTGTGTCCCTGTGTTGGTGTGCCCTTGGGTATGGGTGGGTATTTGTCCATGCACTGTGTTGCATCCTGTGCAGTGCATGGTTCCGTGCTACACTTGCATGTCTGTGCTGGCTGTTGTAGCCAGTGCTGGGACAGGATGTGTCCTTGGGAGGGTGTGCTGGGTGCTGTACCTCTGGAGGTGGGGTCCGGGGCATGCCCTGTCGCATGTGGGGTACCTCGTGTGGCAACGCATTGTCGGTCTCTCAGCTGTACCTCGGGGGGACGTGCAGGGTGGCACTGTGTATGCTGTTGTTGCACTGCTGTCTGCTGCTGCCCACAGCAGAGTGCACATGGTGGGGCTGCCTTGCATGGCTCCACGGTGCACAGGGTTGCATTGTCACAGTGGGGGTGGTGGCATGCATAGGGTGTCCTGCACTGTTGGGTGCTACTCCTGGGAAGGGTATATGGTGATTGTGGTGCAGGGTGTGCTCTACATTGGTAGGATGGGGTACCATGGGGTGGTTGGCCCTCCTTGTGTGCTGGTCACAGCTTGCCAGGCGGTTTGCTGGGGCACCATGACCCGGCTGTGGGTTGGTTGCTGGTATCCATGGGCCGGTGGTTATTACAGCTCTCACCTGGTTGTGCAGTGCATGGGGTGTGGAGGATGATGTCTGTTCTGCTTTGCGCTCCTCTGCCCATCTGTGGCATGGGTGGTGGGCCTCTGCATCCCTGGTTGTGCAGTTGCATTGCTGCCCTGCTACAGGGGGCATCCCTGGTTGTGCTATGGTGCATCTGGACTGCTCCACTGAGCATCCCTTGTTGCGCTATGATGCATCAGATATGCTGAGCTTCACATCCCATCACATCGTCTGCCATAGGCGCATCTTGGCCTGTGCAGTTTTTGAATATAACACTTCTTGCGCATGGGTGCAGTGGACTTGCGCTTGCTCCTGCTTTTGAGCACTTTTTGGGTGCAGTTTGAATATCTGGGCCATTGGGTTTTTCTCTTAAACAGATACTTTTCAGTAGCCATGAAAATAAAACGTGCTTGTGTATAGAAAGGTGACATGATATATATTTCTTATTCATTGTATTTTTTGCACTTTTTATAATACTTTGTAATGGCTGTAATGATTGTATATTTTATGGTTGAACAAATAAACCTATTTACTGACACTTATATTTACTTTCCCCATACTTAAACATCGACACATTTAACATAGAAATGATCACATGCAGAAAAAGACCAAAGGTTCATCTACTGTAGTCTGCTCTGGTCCTACCTTCTTCGACTTCAGGCTGTCACTGGGCAGTCTTAGCCTGAGCCCCCTGTTAAGAGCTGATCATGTTAAGCAGCTTGCCCTCCATCTCTCTTGCATTCACAGCTATCAACTCCTTATACCTGTCTTACCCTGCCTTGAGTACCTACACCATGTCATCTCTGCCTGAACCATTTCCCATACCAAGCTATTCTACTTGCCCACCACACTCTTCAAGAAAAAATACTTCCTCACATCTGTCTTAAATTTACCCCAAGCCATTTGTACCTCTGCCCCCTAGTGAAGGTCCCTTCACTGTGTTAAACAACTGTTGACAATCTACCCTGTTGATCTTCTTGAGGTACATAAAGAAGGAGTACAGCCAACATTTCTAATATTAATCTACTCAGAATTAGGATCAGTATATCCCCAATCAATCTCATACTAAATACAAGCTCTATGTTGCTTCCTTTAAAAGTTACGAGATGTTCTGTAACCCTGATTTCACTGCCTATTCAAAAAAGCTGGTTTCAGTAAATAGATACATAGATACATAGACAGTGTTGGCAGATAAGGGCCTATGGCCCACCTAGTCTGCCCATTTGAGCTTGTAAGTTCAGTTTATGTTTTCCTAGAAGTTTGCTGCCCCTTACCCCTGATCTCCAGAATCCCTTTATGTCTATCCCATGCATTCTTAAATCCCGTGATTGTTTCAGCCCACACCACTTCCTCTGGCAGGGTGTTCCACTTGTCCACCACCCATTCTGTGAAGAAATTCTTCCTCATGTTTACTCTGAATCTTCCTCCCTTCAACTTCATCTCATGCCCTCTAGTACTGGAACATCTTTTTCGCTTAAAAATAGTGTATTCCTGCACCCTGTTCCTCCCTGTAAGATACTTGTATGTCTCTATCATATCTCCTCTCTCCTCTCTCCTGTCCTCCAGGGAGTACATGTTCAGTTCCTTCAACCTGTCTTCATAGGACTTGTGATGCAATCCATGCACCATCTTTGTTGCCCTCCTCTGAACCTTCTCTACCCTATGTCCTTGCGTAGGTATGGTCTCCAGAACTGTACACTGTACTCCAGGTGGGGCCTCATTAGTGTCATGTATAGCGGAATTATGACCTCCCTTTTCCTGCTGGTGATGCCCCTGCCTATACATCCCAGCATCCTATTTGCTTTTACCTGCTGCATGGTCACACTGTTTCCTACCTTGAGGTCATCAGAGATGATAACCCCAAGATCCCTTTCCTGCTTGGTGCATGCTATATCCTCACCCCCCAACTGATATATTGTGCCAGGGTTTTTGTGCCCCATATGCATTATCTTGCACTTCCTTGCACTGACTCTCAACTGCCAACCCCTGACCATTCTTCAAGTTTCTGCAGGTCCCTTCTCATTCTGTCTACACCCTCTGGTGTGTCTACTCTGTTACAGAGCTTTGTGTCATCAGCGAACAGTGAAATTCTGCCTTCTAGGTCCTGCGCAATGTCACTGATGAAGATGTTGAATAGGACCGGTCCCAGCACTGATCCCTGTGGTACTCCACTGGTCACTCTTCCCTCTGTGGAGTGACAGCCATTTACCACCACCCTCTGTGTCCTGCCACCCAGCCAGTTACCTACCCACCACACTACTGTCCTGCCCACACCCATATTCCTCAGTTTGTGTAATAGTCTTCTATGTGGCACAGTGTCATAGGCCTTGCTGAAGTCCAGATAGGCCATGTCCACTGCCCTCCCCTGATCCATCTCCCTAGTCACCCAGTCAAAAGATTCAACCAGGTTGGTCTGACATGACCTCCCCCTGGTGAAACCATGCTGCCTTGGGTCCTGTAGTCTATTGACAACCAGATGTTCCACCAATCTCTCCTTCAGTAGTGCTTCCATGATCTTCCCCACTACCGAGGTGAGGCTGACTGGTCTGTAGTTCCCTGCTTCCTCTTCCTCTTAAAGAGCTACTGATGATGTTAGCTCCAGAGTTCCCAGCCTAATCCTCTCTGCCAGTAACCTTATAAGATTTATTACTCCCAAGGTATCTAAACCTGCAGTTGTAGAACACATTTGAGAAAGAAAAGATGACATTGGGTAGGTACAGGGCAAACATTTTTTAGAATGCACAGATGCAAGGTGTAGTATTTAAGAATGTGGTAGGTGATGTGGTTTTGGAAAGCAGTGGCAAACATGGCTTTGGAATGCCAAGGTTGTGCACAATTTTAGAATACTGCAGGGATGAGATTTCAGAATGCCACTTGGTTACAGTTTTAGAATGCATCAAGGACACAGTCTCAGAAAGTAGCTGGAACACACAATTTTGGAATGTGGTAGGGATGCTGAAATTTGGAATGTGATGGTGTCACAAATTTTTAGAATAGGGCAGAGATACACCATTTCAGAATGTGGGAAACACATAGTTGAGGAATCTGACATGGGTGTGCAATTTTGTAATGTGTCAGGGATGCATAATGTTGGCATAAGGTGTTGATGCACACTTTCAGAATGTATTATTGATGACTTGATTTCCAGTTATGGTGGCACCATGCAGTTTCACAATGTGGTACAGACATGGGATTTCAGAATGTGGCAGGGACATGCAGTTTCAGAAAATGGGCTTCACTGGGGACAGGGGGCCAACCTGGAAGGATATGGGTCTGTACAGAGGTGATGACCTGCATCCTTCTGGGAAGGGGAATACAGTCCTCAATGGAAAGTTTAAATATTGCTTTCATGAACATTTAAACTATCTTAGGGGGAAGGCAGTATTACCAGGGAAGGCATAAACTGCCCCCCCCAAAGACTGAAGCAACAGAAAGAAAAGGCCCATGGGGAAGAACTTCCCTAGGGTGCAAGTTGAAGGAGGCATAGGCATAGTAGGGGACAAGTGGGAAAGAACAGATGTGAAACGAAGGGTGTTGAGGATATGTCAATGCATGGTGGAGACAGTAGTGGGAGAAGGGGAGTGAGCAAAGCTTCAGGTGGCAGCAAAGGCAGGAAGGGGGGAAGTGTTGCAGGCAGAGGTGGAAGCAAAGTACAGACAGTCATGTGTGCCAATGCAAGGAGTCTTTCTTTTTATTTATTTGTGTCTAGGATTACAAAGTACCTTTGAGCCAAGGCTCTTTTACAAAGGTTCCACGTCATGCTGGTTATAGGGTAACAGACACTAAAACATAAAACAGTTACAGGTACGTGATTTTAGACAGTAACTTTACTTGACAAAATCAGACTGAGCGATGAGTAACTCAAGAAACACTAGGAGGAAGAGGGCAAAAAGGGGAGAGGGCTGAGGGGAGGGGAAGGCATAGGTGTAGAGGGTCAGGGTGAGGCAGCCGAGGGACCTTGTCAGGATAGACATAGGGCAAGTGCATTAAAAGTTGCATTGGACAGGAAAGTGCAAGAAGAGAGGGTAGAAACTGACATCTACAAGGTCAGAAGCAGCATAGGGAATGAAGATGTTATGGGGTGCAAGCACAGGTGGAGGTGCCAGTTATGGAGTGGCGGAGCTTTTTTTTGAATGCTCCAAGCATTGCTGTGCATGAGGTGTCACTAGAGAGCTTATTCAGCCAACTTGGAGCCCTGTATGCAAATGACCTTTGGCCTTGGGATGTGTGGCAGTGGGGGATTGGAAGGATTTGGGGCTTAGAGCTCCTGGTGTTGCGGTTCATGATTTTGGGTTTGAGGAGGGTGCTGACTCCTGGTGGTGCCTTTCCCATCATGATTTTCTTAGCAGTGATGCAGGTTTGGTATTTGATTTGGTTGTTCAGTTGCAGCCAGCCTGTTTTGGAGTAGAGGTCGCAGGTGTGGGTGAGAAGGTGGGAACCAGTAATGAGTCAGGAGGCTTAATTTAGGGAAATTGAAACATGCCTGAGAGATAAGGTTGTGGCAGATCCATAGATAATGAGACCATAGTCAATGATGCTTATGATGGAGCTCTGGACAGAGCTTCTGGTGTCAGATGTTTCCTATGTCGGAATAATAGGCCCATCCTGGTGTTGGCTACTTTTGCCATGTTATTGATGTGTGTGAGACATAGGAGAGATTACTGTCGAGGGTGAGGCCGAGGTATTTGAAGGTATGAACTTGTTCAAGGGTGATTCCTTGCTTGGTTTTAATGGAGAGCTGATATTGTTTGTGTTTGTTTTGGGAGCTGCAGAAGATCATGGTCTTTGTTTTTTTCTGGTTAAATATAAGTCTGTGTTTTGTGAACCAGTTTTCGACTGCAGAGAAGGCCTGTTGGAGGTTACCTTGTAGATGGACTGGATCATGGTGGGATGCCAGGATGACAGCACCATCCATGTAGAGTAGGATCTGTACGAGGCAGGATTCTGGCAGTGAGTTCAGAAAAAGGCTGAAAAGGAGGGGGCCCCAGATTGAGCCCTGTGGGACACCAGACTGGACTGGTCTTTAGTCTGAGAGTGTGCCAGCAATTCTTACTGTTTGAGAGAAGTTGTCTAAGTAGCTTTTGAACCAGTTCACCAAGTTGGATGAGAGACCTGCTAGTCAAAGCTGGGCAAGTAGGAGATTGTGGTTGATGGTATCAAAGGCTTTAGTTAAGTCGATAAAAGTGGACCCAGTAAGATGACTGTTATCGAGTGATGGATTGCACCAATGAATTCAAGTAGTGCCGTGGAGGTGCTATGACCTTTTCTAAAGCCATGTTGCTCCTTGCACAGGATGTTATGATTGACTAGGAAGTCGGTGAGCTGGTCTGACACAATCCATTCTAGGGCCTTGGAGTGTGGATATAGGATGGAAATTAGACAGTAATTCTCAGTAGCTGTTTTGCCACCACTTTTATGAATTGGAGTTACTGTGGCAGATTTCCATAAGTCAGGGAACTGGCTGAGGCTGAGGGAGAGGTTGAAAATCCTGGTCAGTGGTTGGAGTACTTCTTCAAATGTGAGTGATAGCAATTTGAGGTCGAGGGAGTCACTGCTGGCTCTGGAATTGCAAATGGCTTTGGTAACGTACCTGCAGACTTGATGCATTTTTAGTGCTTTAAAGTAGAAGGGAGGGTGGCTGGAGGTGGTTTGGGGGGCAAGGGGAACCATCTCATCGAAAAAACCCTGTGGGAGTACAGCACTGAGGTCCATGAAGGTGTCATTGAATGTATCAGCAATGAGTTTCTGGTCAAGTGTAGTTTCACCATTTATGCTGAGTACTGAAGGTGGTGATTTAGATTGCTTCCCGGTGACTTCTTTAATGTTATTCCAGAAGTCCCTACCGTTGCACCATGAGTTAGTGAGAGCATTGTGGAAATAGGTGGTTTTCGGATCCCGGATATATTTGGTGTAGTCATTTTGTGCACGTCTATAGTTAATAATATCAACTTGTCTCCCGGTGTTTCTGGCAATATCCCAAAGGTGGTCTCAAGCTTTTTGTCATCTAAGTAGGTCTCTGGTAAGCCAGGGGTTACATAGGGCTTTGACCTTGCACTTCTTGAAGGGTGCAAATATGTTGCATGCTTGGTTGAAGATTCTGATGAAGTGTTCCAGTGCGGTGTTCACATTGGTTGCAGTGAGAACTGGGGACCAATTCTGTTGACGAAGGAAGGTTTTGAGATGAGGTAGCTTGCCTCTAGGTAGAACCCAGCTAGTAATGGTTTTGGGGTGGGCTTGATGAATTTATTGCACCAGTAGCAGATGACAGGGGAGCGGTCACTAAGTGAGTCAGGGAGAACAGTGGTGTTTGTGATCCTGGTGGGATGGTTTGTTATGATCCAATCCAGAAGGGTGCTGGTACCTGTTTTATAGTTTGTCCTGGTTGGGGAGATAACCATCTGAGAAAGGTTTGCTGCCACTATCAAGTCCCTGTATGCCCCTGCCTCTGCAGCAGGACAGTTAATATTAAAGTCACCGAGGAGGAAGGTTTCTGAATCAGGTAAGAGAGAGAGTTGGTAAACTCCAGGACTGCGTTAAGTCCATTACCTTGCTCTCTTGGTGGAATGTAGACTGTGACAACTGTGATGGCTTTATTGTGTGCACCAAGAAGGATCTTGACAGGAAGAATCTGTGCAGTGTTGGTTTGGGGGTTAAGTTGATGAGGTGTCCCTGGATCGTGTTCTTAAGGTACAGGGTGCAGCCACCACCTCTTTTTGATGTTCGATCAAGCCGGTAGACATTATATCCAAGGAAGGTGATAGCATGGTCAGGAACCGAAGGTAAGAGCCATGTCTTGGTGATAAAATTCCAGATTTGGAGGCCTTCATAGTGGAATCCAAAACACATAATCCCATCTTGAACTGCCAGTGTGCCCAGTACAGCAACTTGAGGAAAAACAACAAACACCAGCACTAACAAGCCAGAGAAAGCCACACTGAGTAAAGTGCTCATGCTTAATTAATAAAAGTCAACACAAAAACAAGGAAATAAGCACCCAGCTAGAGCAGATTTAAAGTAAAAAATATTTGCTTTATTAATTATAACAGTGTGTAAAACACTAGGCTAAACACCATGACGGTGAGGGTAAAAAAATATACCATCTTACGCTTTGCCAAGCAGAATGCCTGGCTTCATCAGAGATAGTACAACAATGCAACAAACACTTATATATAAAGTGAATCACCATGTGCAAAAAGCAATTAAAGGTAAAGCAGAATCAATTACATACTTAAAGATGTCAATAAAATCGGCACACACTTCATGGAAAAACCACAGATATTTTAAATCATGTCTTTATCAATTGATCTAGAAGTACTGAAGACACTCTTATTTGAGTTAATAGCATCAATTTCACTTGATTCAATGTCACTCATAAAGTGAAAGCTAAGAGTAGAGAAAAAGGGATTTCAAGAAGAAAGATTTTTTAGAGACATCTGTAGTTTTTTACAAGTATTTTAAAAACACCAGCACTACTTGACTGTGTGTGTGAAAAGGCTTTATTCAGTGAAAATAACAAACCACCCGCAGCTTGGGGATACAACCTCAACCGGTCAAGGTTGTATCCCCGAACTGCAGGCAGTTTGCTATTTGAACTAAATAAAGCCATTTTGCACACAGTTGAGTAGTGCTGGTGTTTGTTGTTTTTCATTGTGATGGAAGCAGACCCTCACTCTTGTGGCCACAACTGAGTTGTTGTGCAAAGGGAACCATAACTAGAACATGGCCATATGAGGCTATTTTCATTTGAGAAAGGAGAGTGAGGAGTGGAAGGGTAGAGGGGGTTGTGCTGTATGTGAGGGATGATATCAAAGCAACAAAAGTGCAAGGAAACCTTGGGGTAAATGATGGGCTGTAGGTGGGGCACCCTGGAGAAAGAACCTGGAGCCATCAGTCCCACTGGGGTGAAATGTGAACCTTCAACTCAGTTGGCAGAATGGGATAAGGCACTAGGGGAAGACATTAGTTCAATGGCAAGAAAGGAGGAGGTGTTGCTGTTTGTGGACTTCAGTATGCCAGATATAGAATGAAGCCACACAGCTTCAGCCTTGGCTAGAAACAGGGCCATCCTACACTCTCTGCAGGGGGCATTTCTTAGGCAACTAGTCAAACAGCCCACTTGAGATGGGGCAATACTGGTGCTGGTGCTCTCAAACAGGGACAGTATTGCCGACATAAGGGTGGGATGTCACCAGACAATGTGTTTAACATAGACATCACAGCAGAGGCAAACCACAAAAGGAAAAGGGTCCTGGACTTCAGGTGGGCAGATTGAAGAAAATGGGCAAATGCCTCAAGGACAAGAACAGTGGAGCAAGTTAAGGGATGGCATAGTGAAGTCAATAAATCTCTGTGGGAAGAAAGTGGGCAAAAACAGGAGGGAAAAGAAACCACTATGATTCTGGAGAGAAGTGGCTGCAGAAGTAAAGGTTAAAATGGTGGCATTCTGGAGGTACAAAGAGGTACATAGTAAAGATGACAGGGAGGTGTACCCAGTTAAGCAGAGGAAAGCAGGAGAGGTGGTGAGGGGTGCAAAGGCATAAACAGAGGAAAGAACAGCTAAAGGAGTAGCTAAGGGGGACAAAACCTTCTTCAGATAGATTACATAAGTGAAAAGAGGAAGACAGGAAGAGGGATTGTAAGGACAAGAATGGCTGAGGAAATTGTACAGAGGAAGATCAGAAAAAAGCAAATGTTATGAACAGATACTTCTGCTGAGTCTTCTCAATGTATGGAGAGTGGGATGAACCACACAGAAGAAGCAGGAACACTGGGTGGAGGGAGGTGGATGCTATTCCATTCACAGAGAAAAGAGTCGTAAGAAGATATGCAAATCTGGATGTGGATAAGGCTATAGGGCTGTATGGGTGGGGGTACATTCAAGGATGCTGAAGGAGTTCAGGGAAGTCTGGCTGCACCTTTGACAGCCCTATTTTACAACTCACTGGAAACAGCAGTGGTTCCAGAGGACTGGAGGGCATATGTAGTCTTGCTTCATAAAAGCTGCAGCAGGAAGCAGGCTATCAAATATAGGTCAATCAGTCTGACATCAGTGGTGGGGAAGTTAATGGAAACATTATTAAAAGGAAGGCTAGTGGAGTCCTGAATCCAGCAGGTTATAAGGTTACAAGACCCGAAGCAGCATGGATTCACCGGGGGGTGGTTATGTCAGACAATCCTGATTGACTTCTTCTAGTGTGTGACCAGGGAACTAGATCAGGGTGGGGCAGTGGACATGGCCTAGTTAGACTTCAGCAAGGCCTTTGACAACATACCTCATAGGAGGCTTATAAGGAAACTGGGCAATTTAGAGGTGGGACCCAAGGTGGAAAACTGTGTAAGGAACTGGCTGATGGACAGGCGACAGAGTGTGGTGGTAAATGGCACTCACTCTAATCAGGGGAAAGCAACCAGTGGGGAACCTCAGGGCTCAGTGCTGGGACCAGTGCTCTTCAATGTCTTCATAAGTGACACTACAGAAGTGCTGGAAGGAAGAGTATGCCGATTTGTAGATGACATCAAAATCTGCAATTGAGTAGATGCTCTGGAGAAGGTGGAGAGAATGAGTAAACCCAAGGAGTGGTTGAGGGGATGGTAGCTGGGTTTCAATATAAAAAAGTGCAAAATCATGCACCTATGGCACAGCAGCCCAGAGATAGTGAATACAATGGTGGTGGGGGGGTATTAATGGTTGCAGAGCAGGAAAAAGACCTTGGGGTTATCTTAGCTGATGACCTCAAGGTGTCGGAGCAGTGCACAAGACAGTAAGTAGGGCCAGCAGGATGCTAGGTTACATTGGGAGGGGATTCACCAGCAAAAGGAATAAGGTGGTGCTGCCACTGTATTGATCAGTGATGAGACCCTACCTGTAGCACTGTGTCCAGTTCTGGGGATCACATCTTAGGAAGGATACAGACAGGGTAGAGGCTATCAGAAGAGGGCAACTAAAATGGTGTGTGGATTACAACAAATGCCCTATGAGGAGGGACTGAGAGATCTCAATATGTACACCCTGGAAGAGAAAAGGGAGAGGGGGGACATGGTAGAGACCTGTAAGCATCTCATTGGGGTGAAAAAGATACAGAAGGACAAGAGGACATGCAATGAAACTGGAGAGGGAGAAGTTTAGGATGGATGTAAAGAAATACGTAAGTACAAAACTAAAAGATTGGTGGACACCTGGAACAGTCCACTAGCAGAGATGGTGGAAACAAAAACAGAAGTGTGCTTCAAAATGTATGGGATAGGTATAAAGGAATAATACATGTAGTAGGAAAGTTGGGGTAGGGGTAGCTGAAGATCAGGTAAGTTCTGTGGTAATAGTACAGATAGGGCAAACTTCTGACTAGGTGGGCCTGCAGTCCTTATGTACTGGCAAATGCTATGTCTCTATGGGAGTAACATGCAATATGAGAATGTTGCAGAGATGCAGGTTTTTGGAATGTGGTGGGATGAGTAATTTAATAATGGAGTGTGGCAAGAAAACATTTCTGGACTATTTTAGGGATACACAATTTTGGAATGTAGCAGGGTGAACAATTTCAGAATGTGGTAGGAACACACAAACTTTGAATGTGGCTGTAACATATGGTTTTGTATTGAGGCTGCATCACTGATTTCAAGAATGTGGTAGGGATGCACAGTTTTGGAATATGGCAGGGAAACACACATTTTCAGAGTATGAGAGGGATGGGAAATTTTGGAATGTAGTAGTGATGCACAATTCTGGAATTTAGCAGGTAGGCAGTGTTACAAATTGTCCCTTGGACCATACTAGCTTACAGGGCAGTTTAGGGGGTCTGATTCACTTCTTCAGCCACCACATGATTATATCAGGAAAATACCTCTGTTCTGTTCAGGGATTAGGAAGGTCAAACACAGAAAATATGGTAGAGTGCATTTCGGATGGCGAATTATAAAAAGAGAATTTTCACCTTACCAGAAGAAATAATACTTTTACCTTTCCAGTAAGGAGGCACAACCACTAGTTCAATAAAATACATTCATTACTACTAGACACTACAGATATTTACAAACATGATATATTTATAAGATCCAAAAAGATGTACTTTAAACATTACAGGAATGGAAAAATAATGCAGTTACACAGACAGATGACTGTTAGAAAAATCTCAAAATCTAGTCTTACACTAGGATCTATATTTACCTGCCAGCTAACTTGAAAGAACACTCCCTTAGACTATTTTTTCATCACACAGATAAGCTAGCTATAGGGCAGGGCTCTCACTCACCAAGAATCAGACTCCAGTCCTCTTAAAGGTTACTGGAAGTCAGAGAAGGAGGGTCGGGGTCCAACTCCTCAGTTTATGTGCTCAGGACTGTAGGGTGGGACCTACAACTCCTCAATTTATGTGCATAGGACAGGAGTGTGGGACCTTTTCTTAGAGTGACAGTCCCTTCAGTATTCCCCACCCATGTGATTGTGTGCACGTGTGTGCACATGTATGTGTGTCTGTGTGTGTGTGTGATTACTTCACCAGGCCAAATTATCTTGTTCTAACCTAGTACTTCCTCACTTTGGGTTTATTATTTTATTGCATCCTGCATGTACAGGATGCCATCTTGGGAAACTTTGCACTCTCCCAGCTGGTAGTTGTTTAGCACTGAGGACTACTGGGACTTTGTGGGAAACTTTGCTCTTCCAGCTGGCAGTTGTTTGCCCCTGAATGTTGTTAGGACATGTTCCCTGTAATCCGTCTTGTAACTCCAAACAGCAAGAACCTATATAAAAATAAATATAAATAAAAAATAATTACACTAACAATAAAAAAAATAATGTTAATCTGGTCACATTCCTGTCACATCTTCCCATCCCCCAAAAATGAAGGCTTGCTTCTTTTTGGGTGACTCCCCCTCCCAAGAGACAAGAGACACTGCTATTCATGTAGGGACTTGGAAGTAGCTAAAGTATCATGCCATGCACTTAGCCTTGCCTGGACAACCCATCCACATCAGCATTTTGTTGACCACTTTGATGCAGGATGGTCATGTTATATGAGAGCAGTACTCAACTCCAGTGCAATAATTTTGTCTTTTGCCCACTAATCCTATGGCACCATGTCATAGGATTGTGATATGTGACCACAGTGAACTCTCCCTGTACAAAAATGGCTGTAGCTACTGAATTGTCCATGCTATCCCAAGACTCTCTCTCTCAATTGTGGCATATGCGTCCTACCAGGGCAGAAGCTACTGGCCAAGATACACTATGGGAAGTGCCTCCCTCATTGGTGGCACCTGGCTCAGGACAGAGCCCAGCCCATGAAACATAGAAACATAGAATTTGACGGCAGATAAGGACCGCTTGGCCCACCCAGTCTGCCCATTTCCCTACCTGATGGATAAGTTGCAAATCCTAGTTAACCAGCAGCCTACTTCTTCCTACCCCCACACCCTAGAATTGCCTCATGACTGTCCCATGCATGCTTGAATTCCACCACTGTTTTTGACTCCACAACCTCCTCTGGAAGGCCATTCCATACATCCACAACCCTCTCTGTGAAAAAATACTTCTTTAAATTACCTCTGAGCCGCCCCTTCTATCTTCAAATTGTGCCCCCTTGTTCTTGCACACCTCTTTTTTTTTTTGAAAGATGCTACCCTCTTGGACTTTGTTGATTCCCTTGAGGTACTTGAAAGTTTCTATCATGTCCCCCTCTCCCTCCTTTCCTCGAGGCTATACATATTAAGCTCCTTAAATCTCTTCATATGCCTCCTGCAGACCCTGCACCATTTTAGTTGCCCTCCCTCTGGACAGCTTCCATCCTGTCTATGTCTTTGCAGAGATTGGGTCTCCAGAACTGCATGCAGTACTCAGATGTGGTCTCACCAGCTGTCTGTACAGAGGATAATAACTTCTTGTTTTCTACTGGCGATGCCTCTCCCTATGCAGCCCAGTATTCCCCCAGCCCTCCTTGCTGCCCTCTCACATTGCTTTCCCACCTTTAGGTCATCTGATATGACTACCCCCAGGTCCCTTTCCATTTTTGTTGTTGTTAGTATCTCATCCCCCATTGTGTACTCTTCCCCTGGGTCTGAGGAATACACATGCACAAAGAACCAGAGGTCAAAACTGGAGCTAGTGAGCACAGGCAACCCACATAATGCTTCCTTCAGCTTCTGGAAAGTGGATTCACTGTCCTCCATCTAGAGGACTTTCTCTGACAGTTTTCCTTCTGTCAAGTCTGTCAGGTGCTTTGTCACAGCACTATAGTGAGGAACAAACCTCCTGTAGTACCCACCTGATCCCAGTAATGCCATTACCTCTTTCTTTGTGGTAGAGGTGGGCCATGCTTGGATGGCATCCAGCTTCACAGCCTCTGGATGGGTGCATCTACTGCCCATCTAGTGCCTAAGGTAGGACACTTCTGCCATGCCTATCTGTCTTTCTTTCACCTTAACTGTCAGCCCTGCAGCCTTCAGTCATTGGAACACCTCCCTCATGTACCTGATGTGATCCTCACATGTCTCGCTGTAAATGGCTATATCATCCATGTATGCCAGAACATATTCACTTACCCAAGACAAAATGCAATCCCCAAGACACAGGAAGGTTCTAAGCACATTCTTCATCCCAAATGGCATTACACAGAATTTGATTAAGCCAAATGGGGTGATGATGGATGACCTCTCCCTGGCTGTAGGGATTAGAGGTACCTACCAGAAGCCATTCATCAGTTCTACAGTGGTCAGTAAATGCCCCCCCCCACTGTTCAAAGGTCTCATCCATTCTGGGTATGGGGTAGGCATCTGACTCTGTGCAGCTGTTGAGCCTCTGATAGGCAATGAAGAACCTTGTGGTACCATCCTTCATGGGGATCAGAACCACAGGTAAGGTCCAGGAGCTACTGGACTCCTGAATAACCAGAGATCCAGTATCTCTCTAAGCTCCTCCTGCATGTTCTTCTTAACCCCTGCTGGTATCATCTAGTAAGACAGCCGCAAAAGCACTTGAGTCCCAGTGTCCACATGGTGTTCATCCATTGTGGTGCACCCATTTCATCATGAACATTTCCCAAAATGCTTGGAGCACCCCCCTCATCTCTTCTGTCTGGACTGATGTCAACTGCTCTGAGAGGGAGAGATTATCCACTGAGGATCCCTCCCATACCTCCCAGAGGAAGTCCACCAATGTATCAGCCTCATTTTCCTCTACTGGTAAACTACAGACGGTGAGGATAATTTCTTCTATATCATAGTAGAGCTTCATCATGTTAACATGATACACTGTATCCTCTGCCTGCACCTCCTGTCAGGCAGCTCTACTATATAACTGACCTCACTCACCTCTCTAACTATGGAGAATGGGTCCTCCCATGCTGCCTACAATTTATTTTGTTGGATTGGGATGAGTACAATCACTGACTGACTGACTTTGTATGCCTGGGCTCTGGCCCTACAGTTGTACCAGGATTTCTCCTGCTGTTGTGCAGTGGCTAAGTGCTCCTGGGTGAGCCTCATGAGCTCATTAAGCTGGGTCCAGTTCAGGATGCACTCCACAACAGATTCCACTTGGAATGAAAGGTCACCCTCCCATTCATCCCTAACTAGGGTTCCCCTCACCCTGTGACCAAACAGGGGTTCAAAGGGTGAGAAACCTGTGGACTCCTGGGGGACTTCCCAATAAGCAAACAGGAGATAGGGCAAGCACTGGTCTCACTCCTTGTATGCTGGTCAGCAAACATTTTTAGTATTGTTTTCAGGGACCCACTGAACCACTAGACCAGGCCATTAGTTTCAGAATGATAGGGTGAGGAATGGAACTGTTTCACCCTGCACTTCTCCCATAGACTAGTTATTAGTGAAAACATGAAATTTGTCCCTGGTCTAACAAAATCTCCTGGGGAAATCCCACTCTGCTAAAGATTTCAAGGAGCTCATCAGCCATTTTCTCCACCTCAATGGAGGACATAGCCACCACCTCAGTGTACCTGGTTGTGTAGTCCACAATGCCCAGTATGTACCTTTTTGCCTGTGCAACTCAGGGTGCTCAGTGACCCCACCATGTCCATTGCTACCTTCTTAAAGGACTTCTCAATAATAGGCAAGCATGCAAAAGCTTTCTTAGCCTTGTCCCCTACTTTTCCCACCCTCTGGCACTGTGGACAAATCTCACAATAATTTGCCACATCTGTGTACATATTAAGCCAAAAGAAATTATTGCAAGCTGCCTTTTTCTGTGGCCAATACTCAGGTGGCCAGAAAATGGGATGTTATGGGCCAATGCCAAAAGCTGCTTACAGTGAGCCCCAGGGATTACTAGCTGCCAGAATACTTCTCCCTCTAGTTCTCTCTGTGGTGTACACTCCCTGTACAACAGCCCATTCCCAAAGTAGAACAGCAGATGTATTCCCCTTATACAAAAGTGGAACAAAGAGGAAGCAGGGAACTACAGACCAGTCAACCTGACCTTGGTAGTAGGGAAGATCATGGAAGCACATCTGGTTACTAATGGACTACAGGATCCAAGGCAGCATGGTTTCACTGGGGGGAGGTCATGCCACATCAACCTGATTTAATTTTTTGACTGGATGACAAGGGAGGTGGATTGGGGAAGGCAGTGGATGTGGCCTATTTGGACTTCAGCAAGGTCTTTGACACTGTGCTGCATAGAAGGCTGTTAAACAAACTGGGAAATATGGGAGGGCAGAACTGTAGTGTGGTGGGTGGGTGGGTAATTGACTGGGTGGCAGGACACAGAGGATGGTGCTAAATGGCTGTCACTCCACAGAGGGAAGAGTGACCATTGGGGAGCCACATGGATCAGTGCTGGGACTGGTATTATTCAACATCTTTATTAGTGGCATTGCACAAGACCTAGAAGGCAGAATTTCCCTGTTCACAGATTAAACAAAGCTCTGTAACAGAGTGGGCATGCCAGAGGGTGCAGACAAAATGAGGAGGGCCCTGCAGAAACTTGAAGAATGTTCAAGGGTTTGGCAGTTGAAATTTAATGCAATAAAAGTACAAAATAATGCATATGGGACACAAAAACCCTGCAACAACATATCAGTTGGAGTGTCAGGATACAGCATGCACCAAGCAGGAAAGAGACATTGGGGTTATCGTCTCTGATGATCTCAAGGTAGGGACACAGTGCGACAAGACAGCAGGTAAAGCAAATAGGATTCTGGGATGCATAGGCTGGGGCATCACCAGCAGGAAAAGGGAGGTCATAATTCCACTAAACAAGACACTAGTGAGGCCCCACCAGGCGTACAGTGTCCAGTTCTGGAGACCTTACCAACATAAGGTTATAGACAGAAAAGAGAAGGTTTGGAGGAAGGCAATAAAGATGATACAGGGATTGCATCACAAGTCCAATGAGGACAGGCTGAAGGACTTGACAATGTATTCCCTGGAGGAGAAAAGGGAGAGAGGGGATATGATAGAGACATACAAGTACTTTACAGGGAGGAAATGGGTGCAGAAAAACACTATTTTCCAGCAAAAAAGATGCTCCAGGACTAGAGGGCATGGCAGGAAGTTGGAGGGAGGGCAATTCAGAGCAAATGTGAGGAAGAATTTCTTCACAGAACAGGTGGTGGACAAGTGGAACACCCTGCCTGAGGAAGTGGTGGGCACTGAAACAATCACAGGATTGAAGAATTCATGGGATAGACATAAGGGAATCTTGGAGATCGGGGTAAGGGGCAACAGACTTCTAGAAAAACTTAAAGTGATCTTACCAGCTGATTCCAAGATGGCTGCATGAGGATGTAGACAACTAGGGAGGAGCTCCAGACCTTACTGAATGAAACGGTTGCATTTAAACATTAAACAAGGAACCTTAATATTGCTATGCATACCAGAATGCAGAGGCTTCTTCGCAATGTTGAAATCAGTAAGAAGGGCTAAGGATCTGATAGCCATGATACCAAAAAAGCAAGGACCACAAAAAGAAAACAAAGTGTAAACCATGGAGCACTGCAGGGCTCCAACATCGATACATCTGGTACAGCATCTGGCTCTGCTTTTCTATCTGCTACACAAATGTGGCTCCAACAAAAAACAATACATTTTCTTCTAGTTACAGAAAAAAATGTTTCTAAAGTACTGAGCTTGATATCTCCACTTGCCACATCCCCAACACCGCAACCACAGAGTACAATGGCTACCAAAGCCAACCTTACAGAAGCTCATTCCAAAGCCAGTCTGTTTTTGGATACAGTGGAATTGATCCAGCAATGGGAAACGCCTGTAACACAGGTCTCAACAATGAAGACAGCCAACAAGAATATGGCATCTAAACTGAAAGGGGCCAGGCCCAAAGAGGTGAGTCCAAATGTTTCAGATAATTTGCCAATCACAAATTCAGCCTCTGTTACACCTGTTACACCTGCGAAGGTTCCCAGTGGTCTAAAGATTCCTGAAACTGTACCAATATCCACAAGTTTACTCAATGCTGTACCAAATGCTATACCAAACACTGCACTGGGGAAAACTGTTATTCCACAGATAGCTCTAAATCAAATAAATATGAACTCAGCAGTAAACACAGTATTAACGCAAATGAAAATGTCTGACTCAGACTATGACATGGATGCACTCACAAAATTTAAAAATGAAATCAAAGTTGACATTAAACAGGGGTTTGAACAAATGACAAAAGCACTATCAGGCCTTACAATATACATTAATGATTTGAACTCCAAATTGGATTCCTTAACAACAAGAATGTCAGAAGCAGAACAACACATTAGTACACTGGAGGATTTAGTTAACCTGCTACAACACAGCTTAATGAATGTAAATTTCAACTTCAAATGTTACAACAGAAAATTACAATTCAAGAAGATTGATCCAGATGAAATAACTTAAGATTGACAAACATACCTGAGAGGATCGAAGGTAAAGGGGATCCTACCCAATATTTTGAAAAAAAATTATATTGGCAATGGGAAAAAAATTTCCTGAAGAAAAAATAATTCTTAACAGGGTTCACACAGCTGGCCCTAACACACCCCGGATGAACAATACCAATAGTCAAAGACACTTTTCTAGACTGATCTATATCCAGCCACACTACTATCAGGACAGAGAGAACATTTAAAAAAAAGCTAGAATTGAGAAAGGTCTTTTGGCAGACGGGATTAAATTCTCAGCCTTTCCAGACTTCAGCTCTGAAACTGTATAGTCCTGTACCACATTTGACAAAGCAGAAGCTATGTTAAGGGATATGGGAATTCATTTCACTATAGTACCTCCAGCAAATCTGAGATTTTTCTGATATAGCAAAATGCACTTCTTCACAAATAAAAAAAAAGCCGAGAACTACCTTAAATTACAGTTTGATAACAACCCTTTGTTTCAGACACAACCACAGTCTGAATGTGCAACAACTAGCAATGAATCCTCAAATGCAGAAACTTGATGAAAAATGAGGTTACAAGTTTGTAAAGGATGATTAAATGTGTACATATAATAAAATGATGAAAATAAAAATGTGTCAAGGAGAAGGAATATTAGAGAAAATGAAGGTAGAGAAGAATAGTAGTATAGGCAAAATCAAATACATATTAAAAAGGGAGAACAAAATGGAAGGAAGAGAGGGAAGGAAGGAGAAAATTTATATTTGAGAAACAAGAAAGGTAAAGAAGAATGAGACTGTATATAGGCATTTTGAGGGCAATTAAATATAACAAAAAGTAACTTCAAATGATGTAATTGTGGGATCAGAAAACATGTAAAAACTGAAGTATCACTACCCTTTTTTTGATGGGGATGAGTATTTCCCTTTCTTGTTTAAACCATCTCTTTATTTGTTTCATGCACATTTCCTGTTGATATCTCCTGATGTTTCCTCGGCCATATATAATTTTCAGAAGGGAGGAAGGAGCACCAGTTGTTCTCTGGGTTCTGTTCTACACTACCTCTACCATGGCCATCAAGATTGGTATGGGGGCACCAAGGTCCTTAAAATCAAAATAAGTATAAGAAGAAGATAGCAAGAAGTATTATACTGGGCCATTGGTAAAACAGGGGTTAGAAGGGACGGGTGGGTGGGCACAGTAGGTTAGGTGATAAGATAAATAACAAAAATAGGAACTTATTGGAGGTCATAGCTACTTATAGAAACAAGATACTGGAATTTAAAGATAAAAAAAGTAAAAAATATAATGAAACTATAATAGGAAACAAATAAAGGAAAAACATGTGTACTCATCTTCTAGATAAAGCAAAAGGGGTGCACTCAGAAGTACAGTATATATAAATTATCACTGTGTGTATATCAAGTGAAAAGTTATTATTTTTTTACATTTTGTATAATGGTTGACCAATTGAAAATATTAACCTGGAATGTGAAAGGGATGAGAGAAAGAGTAAAACAGAAAACATTTTTTAACTATGCTGATAAACAAGCAGCTACTATTATAATGATTCAAGAATCACATTTACTATAGTGTGATTTTCAATTTTATGCTTAGAAATGGGAACAAGATATTAATGTGCCCTATTGCTCAAATGCCAGAGGGGTGGCTATATTTTTTTAAAGAATTCTAGCATCATTATTAATAAACATATTACCGTTATTAATGGCTGCTTCATATTATTTGAAATATTAGCTAATGGTATACAGTACCCTTTATGTTACTAAATATTTACAGACCTATTGAAAATTTGCCAAAATTCTTTACAGATCTGTTCCTGACAGCTGCATCATTCAAAGCACTTTTGTTTTCCAAAATGAGTGCGTACTGGGATGTGGTGCTCAAGAACCAACAAGAAGTGTAAGCAAATAAGGTTCTTAGCCTTTCAAAAAGGATTGGAAGTTAATCCGAAACATGTCAGGCAAGATGTTTAGTTTTTCTTGGTGTAATACATTTTAGCTTTATTATTCTTCCATGCATTCCTCTTATGAGTCGGTGTGTGCCAGAACTTTATTTGCTTACACATCATTCAAAGTACCTCTAATAATAGGAGGAGATTTCAGTGTAGTTTAGAACTAAAAATTGGATAAATCCAATCTACTTGCCTCTCAAATTCAATCAGCAGCAGGAAATATCAATGATTTCATGTCAGATTATAATTTAATACATCCTTGGCAGATATATCCACCCCTCAGACAAACAGTATTAATTTTTTTCACCTGTACATAAGTCTTATTCAAGAATTGACATCTTGTTGATCCCTGAGTCATTACTTTGTAATGTAGCAGCAGTAGATTAAAAAGCAATGCACATCTCAGATCATGCCCCAGTCATAACACCTTTACAAATCAGGAAATCAAATACTAACTATAACTTCAGATTTAATTATTTATTACTTAAAGATCATAATTTTAATACCAAAATAAGCCAAGATATAGAAGCTTTTTTTAACATTAATAAATATAATGAAATGCCTGCTACAATAATATGGGTTACATATAAAGCATACATAATGGGCATAACAATCTCATTCAATGCAAAAAAGAGGGAGAAAAAACCAAAAAATAATATCTCTTGAAAACACAATATTACAAAATGAAAATCTGTATAATATAAATAAAGACACCACAATACTACAGGAATTCTTGGAATTAAAGTCAATACAATAAACTCATGACATCAGAAGCTAAAAAACAACATCTGTGAACAAGATCTAAATACTATGTAGTCGGAGACAAGCCAGATAGGATTTTATCCTGGCAAATATAAAAAAGGAACAGAAGGAAATACAATAACTGAAAAAACAAACAAGGAATAACAAAATCTGAACCTACTGAAATTAACAAACCTTTTCAAATATATCATAAAAATCTTTATAAATCAGAATGTAACATATATTTAAAAGAGGTGGAAAAATGTTTACAACTATTAACCTCCCCTTGATAAAAGATAGTCATAAAACAACTTTGGATCAGGAAATAACATACACAGAAATCTGATCAGCTTTAAAATAACTAACAATAGGAAAGCCACCAGGCCCAGATAACATAACAATAGACCTCTATAAAAAGATTCACAAATATAGTAACCCCTCATTTAACATTTTTATTTGATTATATACCATGCCATAAAATCATGAATCCATCCACATTAGAAGCAACAGTATTGTTATTTAAAAGAAATACAAAGATCACACATTAACCTCTATATACGGACCAACTTCTCTAATTAACACAGTAAAATACTAACTAAAATATTAGCTAATAGGCTATAATATTCTCCCCAAAATAATCCACACTGATCAGAATGGCTTTATACAAAACATATAATTAAAAACCAATATAAGGAGAACAATAAATCTAATCAACAAATTTAAAAATTATATTTTTTTAATTCTCTCACTAGATGCAGAAAAAGCATTTGTTCATTTGGAATGAGGGTACATTAAGATTTTATTTAAACTATTGAACTTTGGTCCAAAATGTAGAACTTGGACAGTTATAATATACAATAACATCACTGCCAGAATTAAAATGAATGGAGAAATATCAGATCCAATTAAACTAGAAAGAGGAGTCAGACAAGGTTGCCCCTTGTCCCCACTAATATTTGCTTTAGCTATTGGGCCATTAGCTCTATTAATTAAAAATGAAAATATACAAGGGTTAAAAGTAGAACAAGTGGAACATAAGATAAGCCTTTACACTGATGATGCATTAATATACACAGATAATTTAAACAGTATATGCACTGAAGTTAATAATATCATAACAGCATTTGGAAGCATCTCAGTGTATAAAATTAACTGGGGAAAAACCAAATTACTTGAATCAAAAAAGCATACAAATCCATTTAATTCAACAGTTAATCCTAACATTAATAAAAGTTACAAAATTAAAATACTTAGGTGTAATTTTAGATAATAATATAGATCAAATAAATCAAAATAACCTTTAACCCCTTATCGGTAATACACATACAGAACATAATAAATGGAAATCACTACCACTGACACTGATAGGCAAAGTCGATGTAATCAAAATTAACACCCTACCCACATTTTTATACCTTTTCCAAACACTTCCAATATATACTAAAAATATTTTTTTTTTAAATTGAAAAAATTATAAAGACATTTTTATGGAAAGGTAAGAAACTAAAGTATTTTGGGGTATTTGTATTACGACTGCTATTATGACCCCTGACGACCACTTCCAGGTTGCATTAGGATACAAATCTCACCCTTGCAGTGAGCGGGTGTCAGTATATACAAAACCTTGAGATATTAGCACCTCTGTGCTGTGTGGCAGTATTTGGGGGCCTCAGTTTTAGCATTTGCACATTTTTCTTTTGTGTCTGTGCTGTTTTTATGCAAGGAGCCCTGCTTCACTAACAGGAAGCAGGAAGAGAGTCAGGTAGTTCAGGTACAGCAGATCCTGAATTACAAAATGGCTAATCTCTCACGTTTTTACAATTTGGAGGTTTATACCTTGTGCCTGAGCCACGTATGAGTGGCGCATGCACAGAGGGCAAAGAAATTAACTATTTTGGGTATTTGTATTATGAGTGCTCTCATGACTCCTGATGACCACTTCTGAGTCACATTAGGATACAAATCTCGTGCCTGCAGCGAGCGGGCATTAGTATATACAAAACCTTGAGATATTAGCACCTCTGTGCTGTGTGGCAGTATTTGGGGGCTTCAGTTTTAGCATTTGAAAATTTTTATTTTGTGTCTGTGCTGTGTTTATGCAAGGAGCCCTGCTTCACTAACAGGAAGCAGGAAGAGAGTCAAGTAGTTCAGGTACAGCAGATCCTAAACTACAAAACAGCTAATCTCTCATGTTTCTACAGTTTGGAGGCTTATACCTTGTGCCTGAGCCATGTATGAGTGGTGCAAGCATAGAGGGCAAAGAAATAGAGTATTTTGGAGTATTTTTATTATGAGTGCTCTTGTGACTCCTGATGACCACTTCTGAGTCACATTAGGATACAAATCTCAACCCTGCAGTGAGCAGGGCGCACAATGAAGTGCATGGAGACATGTGCAGAGAACACACCTGTGCGTGTCTGCTGTGTCCGCTGTGACAGATGAGACTGCTGGGATTTAGGGCCTATCAAGCTCTCTAAACACAAGGTAATTATCATACCAGGATGAGGCTGTGCATTAGATGTAATATGCTAGCTGAAGGGAAAGTCCGGGAAGAGTTTGTATGTGATACATGTAATTGATTAGATATCTTACAAGCCGAAATTCAGGCCCTAAAGCAAAGGGTTCAGTTTCAGATTGATATTAGCAATCTGGAGCACTATAGTGATACCGTAACTGAGGTAACTATAAATTCATGTGAGCAGGTTTGAAACCCAGGAGAATAATCATGAATGATGTCTGGTAGTCAATAATACTAATAAAGACAAAAAAAGAGCAGAAGAAATATAAGGGGTTCTTCAAATGTTTTAACTCCAAATAGATTCTCAGCTCTAAACCAAGACACTGTGTGTAACATCACCCCACAAGATCAAGCTTCTCCCCTCCCACTTTCTAGTAAACTTACTACAGCTGTAAAACAGGGTATCCCCTTCCCAATTGAAAAAACATATTGTACATTCTCTCCTCCCCTCCCCTCCCCCCATCTACTAAGGAGCAGATTAAAAAAGCAAAACAGGAAACAATCTCCAAAACTGTTGGAAAACAGACCATACCTTTAGGGGAGGTAAATCAAATTACCAGTAATATAATCAATTTGGAAGTAGATGAGGTGGGTAAAATTAGAAATGTTTTGGTTGTGGGTGAATCTATGTTGAGATATACAGATCATATTATCTTTAAGTACCGTAACTCAACAACCACAGTTAGTGCACTTCCAGGAGCTGACATAAAAGATATTAAAAATCTCCTCCCTGGTTTAAGAGAAAATACCTTTAAACCATTTGTTTTAATACATGTAGTAGTAAATGATGTGGGAAAAAGAAGGCTCCTAGATATACAGTACAAAGGGATTATGAGGAGGTTGAGAAGACCCTTACAGAAGCTGGCTGTGACCTTATCATTTCTGGTATATTAGCAGTTCTCAGGGCCTCTCAAAAGGATAATTTTGTAATATCATACCTAAATGGATGGTTGAAAAGATGATGCTTCAGGGAGGGCTACATCAATCAATCAAACTTTATTTAACCAGGCATAAACACAGTTGAGCAAGCTCATTTTCAAGGTGGTCCTGGACATTAATACAGAAAACATACAAAGGAAGAGTTGACAAGCCAGAGGCAGATTACATGTGCAGGATTGTACAGGTCTATACATCGGTACCTATATACACTAACATGGGTAACATAGTTGCAGAGTCATTACTAGTAGGTCTAAACATACATGGGTGATACAGTTACAATGTCATAACTAGGAGACTTGAGAATTAAAATTAGAACTTAATTATATATCAATGTGGACATCTTTCTGGAACAGGATGTAAAGTTCAGGAACCCCATGCTATACTCACAGGATGGCCTCCACCTAAATAGAAGGGGCAAACAAATCTTTGCTTACCAACTTAGACAGGCAATTGAGGAAGGTTTAAATTTAATAGGAAGGGGGGAGGCAGGCCTACCAGTCATTTCTTAAATGGACATAAAAAAGATTGTACTGCACAGAACTTTCTTTTATTAATTGCTAGAAGTTTGAATAACAAGTTTGGGGAGTTAAAATAAACTATTGAACATTTGAATATCAGTATATGTGCTATTACAGAGACCTGGTGGAGTCCAAATGACCCATGGGAAAAGCAAATCTATGGATACAACTTGTTCCATAAAGATAGGAAAGTAAAACGAGGAGGGGGCGTGGCCTTGTATATCTCTAACAAAATTAATTCTGAGATAATAGACACATCCAAATGGGATAAAATTGAGTCATTATGGGTAAAGATATCTCCTCACCATCTGGATCCTATTAACATTGTTGTGATACATAGACCACCGTCTGCCACACCGGATCAGGAAGAACAAATACGGGACTTTTTAAATACTATTGGTACCACTAAAAGTAATGTGGTACTTGGTGATTTAAATCTACCTGGCATAAACTGGGAAACACTACAGTCAAATACTGTTTTGGAATTGCACTATCTGGAAACATGTTTGCCAGCCAGGATGAAACAGATGGCCAATTCCAGCACTAGAGGAAACCATATCTTAGATCTTGTTCTAAGCAATATAATTGACAATATAATTTTTTGTAAGGTTCTCCCCCTTGGATCGAGTGACCATTTGATGGTCTGTTTCTCCCTTGGCATATTAGCAGATACTACTAAAAGCACAACTATTAAATATAATTATAATAAGGCAGATTTTGATGGCATGAAATCATATCTAAGCACATGGAACTGGGTAGAAGAGTTCCAAAATAAAACCCTTGACTCCATGTGGGACCTCCTGGTTGATAAGATATCCTCATTAACTAAAAACGTTATGCCCCCAATAAAGAAATTGGATGGCAATGCTAAGATCTTACCTAAATGGATGTCAAAATCAGTATGACAATAGATAAAATAATAGGGCTTTTTCTAGGGCTAAAAGATCTGGCAGCAGCATATGCTGGGATATTTATAAGGATCTTTTAAAAAAGTCAAAAGATGTATTAAGGACACCAAAATAAAATATGAGCTGAGTCTTTCAACTAGGAACCAAGACAATTACAAGTCTTTTTATGCTTATATTAGTGACAAAAGGGGAGTTTGTCATGCTATAGGCCGACTTCATGCAACAGATGGGAGCATGGTCACTGACCAGTTCCATTTAGCTCAAATGTACAATGGCTTCTTTACATCAGTCATTAATAATAAATCTTCCCCCAAACTAGCTCATTTAGAAACTGCAGTAAATACTGGATTGCTGATTAATAGAGAAGAGATACTTACAAGGCTACAAAAAAATAGATCAAAATAAATCCCAGGGCTCAGATGGAATAAATCCAAGAATAATTAAGGAAATAGCAGATTTCTTGGCTGGACCCCTGTCATTGATCTTTCAAAAATCACTAAATGAGGGGTATCTCCTGGAGGCATGGAGGCAAGCTATGGTGGTCCCAATTTACAAGAAGGGGAGCAGACTATGATGTGTCAAATAATAGACCGATTAGTCTGACATCGGTCTTGGAGAAAATCTTTGAGGGTATCTTAAAGGACTATATCATGGAGTATCTTCAAAAAAAGGACATGATGGATCCAGTACAGCATGGTTTTACTGCTGGAAGATCTTGTCAGACTAATCTACTTGAGTTTTATGGAAGGGTTAGTAGAGCCATGGGGGAAGGGCAGTCTATGGCTGTGGTGTACCTGGATTTTTCAAAGGCATTTGATAAGGTACCACACAGGGAACTTATTGATGCATTAATTGCACATGGTTTGGATGGGAAAATAACAAAATGGATAGAAGCATGGCTCAATTCTAGAACACAATCTGTTAGTGTTAATGGAACCAATTCTGCTTGTGCCGAGGTGACTAGTGGGGTGCCCCAGGGCTCTGTGTTGGGGCCATGCTTGTTCAATATATATATATATTGTTTCAATGTGTGTTAAAAATGGAGTTTGGGTATCTAGGTTTGCCAACGACACCAGGGTAGGGCATCTTGTGAACAACCAGGATGATGCCACATGACTCCAGGAAGCTTTAAATGCATTGGAAACTTGGGCACTGGATAAAAAACTGATATTCAATGTAGATAAATGTTGTGTTATGCATTTTGGGAGACTAAACAAACACTGTTCATATACACTTGGAGGACAAATACTGAGTATTGTGGAGCAACAAAGTGACCTGGGCATTATGGTTACTAATGATTTATCATCCAAAACACATTGTAACTTGGTTATTAAGAAATCAAGTAGTATACTGCACTGTAGTAATAAACATATTACATGCAGGAGCAAGGAAGTCTTGTTACCCCTTTATTCATGTTTGGTGAGGCTACACTTAGACTACTGTGCACAGTTTTGGTCACCAAGTGGAAGGACTGAGATAGCTGCTTTAGAAAGAGTCCAGCCGAGAGCAACCCACAACATACAGGAGGCAAAAGGACATGATTATCAAATGAGGTTGAATATTTTGGGCCTTTACCCCTTGGAGTTTAGACGGTTAAGAGGGGACATGTGTTTGATTTACAAATCACTCACTGATTCAGGTTTATGGGAGCTCCTGGGATTGAGATTCAAGGAATCCCAGTGCATTACTAGGGCATACCCTCTACAGTTGTTAGTGGATTGTCCTAAAACAAAAAAAAGAAAATCCTGGCTCAGCTTAACAGTAACTAACATTTGAAACAAACTACCATTAGAGGTTGTAGCTAGTGATAATATGAATACTTTTAAGAATAGGTTGGATAGTTTCCTTATCAAGCATAAGATTCTGGGGTACTCATGAATTGGCGAGCAAAAGGACTATTGTCTACATAGCTCTATATTTACCTATGATACCTATGAAAATAGAAAAATCATATTTACCAAAAAATATAGGGGGAAGTTCTCTGCCAGATTTACAATGGTACTATCAAGTAACTAATATCTCTATAACATGTGAATGGTTTCACCAAGAACAATTTCAAGTGGCTTGTCAAATAGAAGCCGGCTCAACCCCATATTAATATATAAAACACATTTTATATGCAGGTCCTCATCAAACAAAAATAACTACAATGTGCCTGACAACTACAACAACCTGCAAAATATGGGATACAATTATGGAAAAAAAGCACTCCTTAAATGACGTATCCCCTATAACACACATATATTCAAACAGTAGTTTTTTTTACCATCTGTTACAGATGTTGGTTTTAAAATATGGCATATAAAAAGTCTAAAGGAGATTCAACAACTGTATGATCATAATGGTCATATAAATTTCGATACTATTAAACAAAAATATAACATCCCTAATACTCATTTCTTCAGATATCTTCAAATAAAGAATTATTTAGAAAAAGAGAATTCTTATATATGAAACCAATCTTATATGAAATAGAAACACAGTTAACTCTTAGCAATAATACAAAACTTATTTCAAAAGTTTACACACTATTTCAAAACCAGCTAAGTCAACCATTGGTAGCATTAAAACTAAAATGGGAAACAGAACGGAGTTTGCCAATTACATAAACAAAATGGGCACAGATTATCAACCTTAACAACATACTGCATGATTTTACTGCTAGAAGGTCTTGTCAGACTAATCTACTTGAGTTTTATGGAAGGGTGAGTAGAGCCATGGGGGAGGGGCAGTCTGTGGATGCGGTGTACCTGGATTTTCCAAAGGCATTCGATAAGGTAGGATAAATTATTTTATGGTCATTTTATTGTTTTTGTTATTATTTATTATTGTTGATGTTTTATTTCTTGTTATGTATTAACACTTTGATTTATTGAAAAGTGCTTTATAAATAAAATTTTGATTTTTTGATTGGCATATGCATATTATCTACAAGACTATTACAAATCTACTTTTATATAATACATAGAACATATTACACACCTCACAGATTAAACTTAATGAACCCCAATTATCCAAATCTCTGCCCCAAATGTAAATCAGAAAATGGAATACTGAAACATATGTTAATCAATTGTAAAAATATAAATACATTCTGGAGAACAATTCATAACATGATATAAAATCTCATCTATTAAACTGAAAATAAAACAGTAAAAACGTATTCCTGACAATGGCATATATTTCAGATGAGTGTAACAAAAATCAGAAAAGATTAATTTTGTTAGCTATTATAAATGCACATAAATGTTTACCGATAAAATGGAAAGATGACACTTCTGGTTATAAAATGTGGTTTGAAACTCATGATCGATGTTTATAAATTGGAAAAAGTACACTATGTCCTACAAGATCAATTTACTAAGGGCCATATATTCAAAAATTTGTGCTGAGCGCAAACCATTTGCGCAGGTTTAGTGTGGGATTGCTATAATCAAAAGGCCAAATAGTGCACACAAACTGCATTAGTGCTGGGCAAAATCATAATGTATGCAAGGGGCAAACTGAGGGTGTGTGTACATGAATACAGGCACGATGCTATATTCAGTGACTAGCGCTGTGCAAAGTGGTTTTGCGTAACTTAGCACGACACTTAGCGTGGTGCACATTACTGCCTAGGAAAAGGTAGTCTTAACCCTGGGCAATCAGCTTTGAGTGACATTTCGGCTTTACGCTGCATTTGCACAGCTTTTGCATGGCTTTGTGCGACCCTAACAAATAAATATGACACTTACACAAATCCAAACACAGAGGACACATGCTGCTCACTGATGGCATCATGATTATGCCATCATCTGCCAGCAGTCCCAGCCATGCCAGGCAGTTAGTGGTGACCCTGCCACCAGTGGACAGCATGGCAGTGTGGCCATACAGCACACACCTGTGGACCACTCTTCTGTGGACACCAACAGATGCCAGCACACACACACACATGCAGCACTGTGGACATGGAGGATGTTGAGGGGAGAGTGTAGGGGTAGCCAGGCTATGCCACAGATCAGGTGTGGCCACAAGGCTGGGACATATCACACAGTGTTCATGGGCCAGTATTGGGAATACCCCAACACCAGTGTGCCTTTCTGATAATACATGCCCTCCCCGGCCACATACCACACAGCTGTACAACTGCCACAGCACACAAAGCTGGACATGTATATGTCACTGTGAGCATCCCATGCCAGAGGTGTAGCATCCATGGGTCACACAGCAGCGTAACAGTAATGCCCACTGTTAGTAAATACCTGTATGTTGGGCCTATCATGGTGTATAATGCAGTCATCAGCAGTACCCTACACACCATAGGACGTGCTGTATCCACACACTACTGGCCCCCTTGCTACTGTAGTGTCTGCTGTATACTGTGGCATGACCTACAGTGTGACAGTTGCATGTAGCACCATTACCATCTGTGCCTATGCTGTGTTGTCCCCTCAGGTACAATGTTCTATGCTATGCTGTACTGTTTACATGTAACCTACAGCTATCATCATGCACTGTCAGACTTGACCTACAGATGGAGCTGTGGGACCCTGCAGTAATGCTGGCAAACTGCATGCAAATCAGGGCATAATGAGATGCTAATCTGGATGTTTGCCCAAAGACTACCTAAGTAGGCTCATTTGCATGTCACTTTTGAATATGGCAAAGTTTAGCACTGGGGAAATGTGTTTGCACTGGGCTAACAGTTTAACCCTAGGCTAAACCTACACAAATGTGTTAGCACTGCGCAAACAGTTTGGGGAATATTATACAGTTTTGAACACTGTGCTTTCACATGTGCTGCTGCCTGCAGCTGTACTGGGTCCACACATTTGCTGGCACACATTAGCCACATAGTTCACCTCAACCTACCTTCACGTCACTGTGCACTGTGTTCCTGTTTTGGTTTGCACTTCCTGGTTACTATATTCAGAGCTGTCTTATTCCAGGGCTAAGTTTGACCTGCACTCCCAGCCCAGTTTGCCCAGCCTCATTCCCATGCTATATTCAGAAGCTATTTGCCTGGGCTATTCTTTTTGAATATAGCATGCTTTGTGCTCTGGGCTAAGTTTGCCTGCTGAACACTGTTAATGAAGCCCTAGGGCAAAGTTCTGAATATCTAGCCCTAGGTTTGAAAATATTTGGGAAGGCTTTGAAAATCATTTGACTTCTTCAGATACACTGAATAACTTAAGAATGCCCAGATCAAAGCGTTACATATTAAGTTTGAATTGATATTTAGAACAATGTATCTTAATTATTCCTGTTGGTTGTGTTTCCTGTACCTATAGAAACATACAAACATAGACTTTGACAGCAGATAAGGACCGCTTGGCCATCTAGTCTGCCCATTTCCCTACCTGCAGGATAGGCCGAAGATCCTAGTTAACCAACAGCCTATTTCTTCCTACCCCCCACAAGAATTGCCTTATGTCTATCACAAGCATTCTTGAATTCTCCCACAGTTTTAGACCCCACAACCTCCTCAGGAAGGCTGTTCCATGAATCCACTACCCTCTCTGTGAAATAATACTTCTTCACATTGCCCCTGAATTGCCCTCCTTCTATCTTTAAATCGTGTCCCCTTGTTCTTGCAAGTCTCTTTTCTGAAAGATGCTACCTTTTGACTTTGTTGATTCCACTGAGGTACTTAAAGTTTCTATCATGTCCCCCTCTCCTTCTTTCCTCAGGGTATACATATTAAGCTCCTTTAGTCTCTCCTCATATGGCTTCTCTTGCAGACCCTGCACCATTTTAGTTGCCCTCCTCTGGACTACCTCTATCCTGTCTATGTCCTTGCGGAGATGGGGTCTCCAGAACTGGACACAGTACTCCAGATGGAGTCTCACCAATTGTCTGTACAGAGGGATAACAACTTCCTGTTTTCTGCTGCTGATGCCTCCTATACATCCCAGTATACCCCAGCCCTCCCTACTGCCTTCTCACATTGCTTGCTAACCTTAAGGTCATCTGATATGATTACCCACAGGTCCTTTCCTTTTTGTTGTTGTTACTACCTCCCCACCCATTGTGTATTCTTCCCTGGGTTCTTGTTTCCCAGGTGCATTATTGCACTTCTTTGCATTGAATCCTAGCTGCCATACTTCTGACCATTCCTCCAACCTTGCCAAGTCCTTTTCATCCTTTCCATGCCTCCTTGTGTATCAACCCTGTTGCAGATCTTGTGTCATCTGCAAAAAGGCATACTTTTCCTTCCAGTACCTCTGCAATGTCAATGATGAAGACATTAAAAAGGACTGGACCCAATACTGAACCCTGTGGTACCCCACTAGTAACCCCTCTTTTTTCAGAGTGGACTCCATTTACAATTACCTTTGGTGTCCTGTTGTGCAGCCAATGTTTTACCCAGGCTACCACCCTGGGACCCACTCCCAGGCTGGTTAATTTGACTATTTATCTTTTGTGTGGGACTGTGTCAAATGCCTTGCTAAAGTCTAGGTAGGCCATGTCCACAGTCCCTCCCTGGTCTACTACTTTGGTCACCCAGTCAAAGAAATCTATTAGATTCGTCTGACATGACCTTCCCGCTGTGAACCCATGCTGCCTTGGGTCCTGTGCTCCACTGGCCTCTAGGTACTCAACTATTCTTTCCTTCAGAAGTGACTCATCACTTTCCCTACCACAGAGGTCAGACTGACAGGTCTGTAGTTTCCTGCCTCTGTCTTGGTCCCACTTTTGTGAAGGGAATCACATCGCCTTCCTCCAGTCCTCGGGTACCACACCATCCTCCCATGATTTATTAAAAGAGTAGCCAGTGGTTTCACTAGTTCCTCCTTAATTCTTTTAGAATTCTGGGTGAATTCCATCAGGACCCATTGCTTTGTCCACTTTCAGTTTTAGGAGTTCTTGCAGAACCCTTTCTTCTGTGAAAGGACTGGGATCGACCCTCTATCAAGAGTGCTTCTGTTAATTGGATTAGGCACTTCCTCCTCTCTTTGTGAATACTGAGCAGAAATATTCTGCCAGTATCCCTGCTTTTTCACTGTCCCTTCTGCCCACCCACTGTTCATTCTATTCAGCCTCACTATCCCTCCCTTTGTCTTTCTACGCCGCTGATGTACCTATAAAAGGTTTTATCCTCTTCTTAACTGAGTTGGCTATCTTTTCCTCAGTTTGGGCCTTTGCTATTCTGACTTCCCTCCCTGCTTCCTTCTGCCTTAACTGGTACAGCTCTCTGTCCTGCTCCTTCTGTGTTTCCTTATACTCCGAATGTTATCTTTCTTCCTGACTTTCACAGCCACCTCTTTTGAGAACCATAGTGGCTTTTTCTTTGATTTTGATTTGTTTATTTGCTTCACACAAAGGCTTGTTGCCTCTGTGATGGCAGTTTTGATGATTCCCCATTGTTGCTCCACACCTCCTTCTAGCCTGTTTGCTAGTGCTTTTCTGAGGCACTCTCCCATCTTGCCAAAGTCAGCCCTCCTAAAATCCAGTACCCTCACTTTTGTATGGCTTGACTCTGTAGCTGAGTTTAACATGAACCACACTGTTTGATGGTCACTTGTCCCTAGATGGCAGCCCACTTCTAGATCTGAGATCCTCTCACTGCCCCCGTTTGAGAGTATGAGGTCTAAGATTGCTCCCTCATGAGTGGATTCTGAAACTGGCTGTCTAATGCCTGCCACCTGTAGGGCATCAAGAATGGCCCTGCTCTGGATGTGGCTGCAGCAAATGTGCTCCAGTTAACATCTGGCATATTCAGGTCTCCCATCAACAATATATCCTTCTTTCTGCCATTCTAAGAATGCCTTCTATCATATCCTTATCCATTCCTCCCCAACATGGGGGTCTGTACACAACCCCGTGCGGATTGTGGTGCCTTTCCAGTCTCCAAGGTGACTCACAGTGCCTCCTCTCCTCCTTGTTTACTCTTTTGTTCAGTTGCTTTATCCTTCCTTTACATAGAAACTACTCCTCCCTCTTCTCCCTGCCTGTCTCTCTTATAGGTTATGTACCCTGGTATGTTAACATCCCAGTCATGGTTCTCTGAGTACCATGTTTCTGTGACTGCTATGATATCCAGGCATCCCTCTTCCATCAAGGCTACCAGCTCAGGGAGCTTGTTGCCCAGACTATGGGCATTGGTACTCATTACCCTCCATTTCCTGATGGCCTTTCTCCCTTTTGCCCCATCCCTGTCCTTCTTGCCTTTGTCACTTTGTCCATTTACCTGTCACTTTGTCCATTTACCCCTGCCCTTATCCCTATCGACACCTCTATGCTGGTGTTTGCCACACTTACTACCATGATTATTTGGGGGGGACTAGGATTTCCCTGCTCCTTTTCAGTGCCTCCCCCCTTGGCTAGTTTAAAAGCTTGCCAATGAAGCATTTAAACCTATCACCTAGGATCCTGGTTCCCCTCCCGGACAGATGCAGCCCATCATGCCAGTATAGGCTTGCATCACTCCAGGTGGACCCCCAGTCCCCAATGAAGCCAAATCCCTGAGCTCCACACCAGTTTTTCAACCGCTGATTGAATCCCATGGTGCGAAACACCCTAGCCTCTCCTATTCCATAGATGGGCAGCACCTCCAAGAAGGTTACCGTGCATGCTGCTTGACTCAGGCCCCTCCCCAATTCCACAAACTCTTCCTGCACTCCTCTAATCCCTTTCTTAGCCAGGTTATTTGTCCCTAGGTGGACAATGACATCCTTCTCCCTCCCCTGTGCAGCTGCTCTGGCAACCCTGAGGATTCGCTCCCTGTTCCTCCAAGCCATGGCACCAGGCAGGCACCTTACCTCCTTCTCCCCTTCTTCCCCCAGTTCTACCTTCCTAACAATGGAGTCCCCCACCAGGAGTTGTTTCCTTCCCCTGCAGGGTCCCCTGCCACCCTCCTGTAGGTCTCCTTTGTGGAGGTTCCCAGCATCCTCCTTGGCCTCCACTGCGGGTGCCTCCATAGAGGAACCACACTTTGCCAGAATGGCATAGGAATTGTGGAGAGGTACAACTGAAGGGATGCACCTCTGTTCCACTACCCTCACCCTCCCTGAGTCCACTGTGGTCCAACTGCTCCTCTTTCTTGGCAATCTCTGAGGCAACGGCACCTGTATTCTCTTTATCTTTGAAAAACAAAGTGATAATATGAGCTCAAATGGGCAGACTGGGTGGGCCATAGGCACTTATCTGCTGACAGTATCTATGTATCTATGTAAATTAACTTTTCCCATATAGGTGTTTGTGCTCCTCAGTGGGTCGCAGCTGCCGTCCAGCACCCTACTGGACTCTGTGGTTGTATGGGATCTTATAATGCTATGCGTCTCCCAGCAGACCCCTGTAGCCAGCCCGGAGGCATCATCCTGCCATGGCCCCCAACCATTTTTCCCTGGTTTTCTCATGTGCAGGCACATATGAGCCCTCTTGCTCCAGTAATGGCCCTTCCTCCCACCCCATTGTCCTAATGCCCCTTGGTCCCTCGGATGCACTGCCCCTTGGTCTCCACTGCAAGGTAGCCAAGAGCCGAGGAACACTCAGATCCCTTCCTCAGAGAGGAGATCTGCCTGTCAGCAGTTCATCCTGCACCACAACCATCCGCCCGCATGCTGACCTCCAACAGCCTGCGCTTACTCCCAAACATGGGTCACCAGCGTGATGAGAGGTAAGGTGTCCAGTGCCTCAGTCCTCTGCACCTCCAGGCCAGCATTTGTAAATTAACTTTTAACTCCCCTGGGAGTCCTCAGCACTATCTGCTATCTCTTTCATGTCTGTAGGGTAGCATCAGCCAGCTGAGCTCTGTGTAGCTCCTCTTGTCTGACCCTCCCCAACTCCCCATCTGAAGGAAATCTGCCCACAGCTTAGATCTCCTTAGTTTTAAGCTTGGGCTCAGGACTGCTACTCCTAGCTAGCCCTTCATCCGCACTAGCTGCTTCCTTAGCTGCTGAGGCAGGGATTAGCACAGGCTCCGTTGTCCCCTTCTCATCCTCAGAAGCTTGCCCTTTTGCTCATTGTGGGTAGTAATATATACCAGAGTTTCCCTGTGATCTGAATCATTCCCAATTATCACATCCACAGGGACAGCAGCTATGACTCCCACTTCCTGTACCCCATGGCCACTTTCCCAACTCAGAAAGACCTGAACCATTGGTACTTGGACTCCTGAACCTGTGACTTCCTGAATCTTGGAGAACTCTCCAGGCAGAATCTGGTCTGCCTGGATTAGAGCCTGCCTCACTATGGAGATGGAGGTACCAATGCCCCTCAGTCCCTGTGTTACTGTCCCATTAACTAGGATAGGATGCATATGCATGGAGGAGTTTGGTGGTACTACAGTATTTGAGCAGGCCACTATCTGCTGGGCACTGTCTTGATCTTGATCATCCCTCCCCATGATTTTTGCCCTTTGTTCATATCTTTAGGGCACTCATATGACATGCCCCACTTTCTGGCAAATATAGCATTTCTTTACAACTGGCTCCTTGTTCCCCTTTGGACTGTTTGGTTGTGTTTTGGGCTCAGGTACAGATCGATTTATGTTTGCTTTCCTCCCTGGGTCCCACTGAAATCTTGTGTTCACCCCCATTGCTCCTATGCAGCATGTGTGGACTGCTGGCCACATACAGGCCAGCACTTTCTGCTGCCTCCTTCATCAAGCTGCAAGCCTAGTCCAGTGATCACACATACAGGTCCTCAGGTACAATTCTAAGAAATTGTTCCCAAGCAAACAAGTCTTTTATTTGCTCTACAGAATATCTTTAGCTTCATTCACCCAGCTGTATAGATAGGTGCATATCTGAACATGCAATTCTCCTTGTCCCTTTCTTAATTTCATGAATTTTTGCCTATATGCCTTAGGAGTTAGCTCAAAATATTTCAATTACACCCTTTTAACTTTACCATAGTCCATACAGTCCTGATAATCCATTCTAATAAATGCATGCAAAGCACAGCCAGTAAGCAGTGGTGTAAGGTGAGTCATCCACTATACCCTGACCAATTTAAACCAGGCACATACAATCTCAAATGATTATAAAAACAAATCAAGATCATCTCCCTTCCAGTATTGAGGAAACATTTTAGGATTAATTGTGATTTCATAGGTTTGACCCCCCCCACACACACACACCATTACTTACAGTTTGCTGCAGTGCTTTCTGGCACAGTTTCACCATCTCTTACTCACGTTGTTCTTTTTGGCTCTCATGCTGTTGTTCCATCTCTCTGTCCACTTGTTCCTTCTCTCTTTCATCAGCCCTCAGCCTCAGTCTCTCAATTTCAAGCCTTACCCACTGCAGCTCTGCCTCTTCCATCACAGGCTCCATTTTCATGAGCTCAAGCTGATTTCGAGACTCTGCTGCTCCAGTTCTTGACTCAGACTTGGGCTTCACTGCTGCACCAGCTCTTAGTTCAAAGTTCCCTTCTGGCTCAACTTCTATGACCTCAGTTTTATTACTTTGTTCACCTTCCTCAGTGACCTCCTACTCCACAGGCATTTGGTCATACTCCTCAGTGACCAGCTACCTCCCCTCCAATCAGTCCTGCTCCTCCAGGTCTTCCATGAGTCAATTTTTTGTCAGGCCCTCATACACAATCCCCCTGTCTTTGCACAGCTCATGGAGCTGAGAAACATTAAATCTGTCATATGTTTAAGGGCTCATATTTGCTAACTACACTGCAGTAAGCTGTGTTTCTAGAAATAATTAAAAAAAACAGTAGTAAAGATGTAATATTTTTGTATATCTTGTTTCAAGACTGTTAAGGTAACTTTTCTACTGGCATTCTCTGTTTCTCTGTGTGCCAGATAAGGCGTTTACCTCTCTCTCTTAGAGTTCCTAGTTCTACCAGGAAAGCACACTGCACACAGATCCTGGCTTTAAATTTGTGTTGATCCCAACACTCTGCCACCAGTTTGTGAGAAACTGCCCCTTGGGCCATATTAGCTTACAGAGCAGTTTGGGGTGTATGATTCACTTCTTCAGCCACCATATGATTATATCAAGAAAATATCTTTGTCCTGTCCAGGGACTAGGAAGGTCAAACACAGAAAATATGGTAGAGTGTACTTTGGACGGCATACTATAAATAGAGAATTTTCACCTTGCCAGCAGAAATAGTACTTCTACCTTTTCAATAAGGAGGCACAACCATTAGTTCAATAACAAAACATTATTTACTACTAGACACTACAGATATCTACAAAGATGATATATTTACAACAGCCAAAAAGATGTACGCATTTACAGGAGAGGGAAAAATAGTGAAGTTACACATACAGATAACTGTTAGAATATCTCAACATCTAGTTTCACACTAGAATTTATATTTACCTGCTAGCTAACCTGAAAGAATGCTCCCCTAGCCTGTCCTTCCCTTACACAGATAAACTTGCTATAGGGCAGGGTTCTCCCTCATGAAGAGTCAGACTCTGGTCCTCTTCAAAGGTTACTGAAAGTCAGAGAGAGAGAGAGAGAGATATAGACAGTGAGAGAAAGAGAGAGAGAGAGAGAGAGAGAGAGAGAGAGTGTTGGCATCCAACTCCTGATTTTATGTGCTCTAGGCAGTAGGGTGGGACGTCTCCCTGAAATGACAGTTGCTACAGTATTCCCTACCTATGTGACTTTGTGTGTGTGTGTGTGTGTGGTTACTTCTCCAGGCCAAATTACTTTGTTCTCCCTTAGTACTTCCTCACTTTGGGTTTATTGTTTTATTGTGTCCTGCCTGTGCAGTATGCCTCGGTGGAAAAATTCACATTCTCCCAGCTGGCAGTTCTTTATCCCTGAGAGCTGCTGGGACTTTATGAGAAACTGCACTCTTACAACTGGCAGTTGTTTGCCCCGAGACCAGCTGGGACATGTTACCTGGAATCTATTTTGTGATTCCGAACAGCAAGAACTTATGTGAAAATAAATATGAACAAAAAATAATTCCACTAACAAAAAAACCCCAAAACTAAACTGGTCACATTTCCATCACAGGCAGAATTTATGAATATGGCTGGGACACAGTTTCAGAATGTGGTGGAGATGCCCAGTTCTGTAATGTGGCTGGTTAGCAAAATTTAAGAACCTGATGGGGGTGTAACATTTTGGAATGTGGGTGGGACATACATTTTAGAATGTGATGCAGAAATACAATTTTGGAATGTAGTAGGGACATGCTTTTATGGAATCTGTTGGGGATGCACACTTTTGGAAAGTGAAGGTGACACAGTCTGGGAATGTGGAGAGGCTACACAGTTTTGTGCCCTGGATACACAATTTCAGAATATGGTGGATATGTGCAATTCCGGAATGTGGTAGGAATACACAATGTCAGAATCTGGATGGGACTTACAGTTCAGCTTTAGGATATGGCAGGGATGCCCAGTGTCAGATTATGGCTAGATTGTGCAATGTTGGACTGTAGTGAGGATGATCAATGATGGAATCTGATAGTGATGCAAAATTTCATAATGTGTCAGGGATGCACAATTTTGGAATGTGGCCCTGGCATACAATTTCATAATGTGGCAGTAACATACAATTTCCTAATCTGGCATTGAATTTCAGAAATTTGTGGGAATCCATAATTTCAGAATGTGCCTGGATGTGCAGTTTTGGAATGAGGTGGGGATGAGTAATTTCAGAGTGAGGCAGTGACATACAATTTTGGAATGTGGCATCATCTCCCAGTTTCAGAATATGACAGGGACATGCACAGTAATTTTAGAATGTATTGAGGCATGCAGTTTCAGAATGTATCAGGATGTGCAATTTTAGAATGTGGTAGGGGCATGATATGTCAGAATGTGGCAGGTATGTACTGTGTTGGAATGTGGCAGGATATGCAGTTTTGAAATATGGAGGGTGCATACCAATTTGGAATTTGGCAGGGACAAGCAGTTTCAGAATAAAATTGTGTGTTTTGCTTTATTCTGACAGTGTGCATCCCCCTATATTTCAAGATCAGACATCCCTGTCACATTCAGAGATTGTGCATTCCTGCAACATTCCAAGATTGCATGCTCCCCCACATTCTGACATTGTGTGTTCCAGCCACATTCTGAGATAGTGCATCCCTAACACATTTCAAGATTGCATGTCTCTCCTTCCAAAATGATGTGTATCTACCATATTCTGAGACTGCACATCCTTGCCACATTTTAGGTGCATGGCCTTCCTTCCAAAATGATGTGTCTCCTCCATTCTGAAATTGCATGTTCCTACCATATTATGAGATTGCATTTCCGGAACACAGTCTGAGATTGCACTTCCCTACCACATTGCACTTCCCTGCATCATTCAAAGATGACATGTACCTGACACATTCTGAGACTGCACATTGCCACTGTACTCCAAGATAGAACATTCCTCCCCCGTCACACTCCATGACTGCACGTCCTCACCAAAATTCTAAGATTGTGTTTCCCCAACATATTCCAAGACTGTGTGTCCCTTGCACATGTCTGAGATTGCATGTAATTACCACATTCTGAAGCTACATACCCTTCATTCAGAAATGTGCCTGCTCACATTCTGAAATTGTTCCTGTCACGTTGCAAAACTGAATGTCCATACTGCATTCTTAAAAGAGAACAATTGTCCCCCCAGTAGCTCAACCTCAAACAAAATCCCCAATTAGGTTTTTCAGCCCCCAAATAATGTTCTTATCATATGCCTGCTGTAATATTTAATCTGTTCTGGGGACTGCAATGTAAACCCTCCTGCAGCTGTGCAGTGCCATTTCACATTCTCAGCGTGGTGCTGCTCACTGTATAAAGTGATACAGTGAGTGTGGTGCGGTGCCATGTGCAAATGTAAAATGCCACTGCACAGCTCTTGGGCAATGTTTACATCATGACCCACAGAAGGGATTAAATATTACAGCAGGCAGGTGATAAAAATTATTTGTGAGGCTAAAAAGCCTAATTAGTGGGTTTTGGTTTGAGGGTGGGTACTGGGGGGGGGGGGGACAGGTGTTCTCCTTTAAATTGAGTGCCTGTTGCACTGCAAAATGTTTGCCTGCCAAATGTTAAAACTTCATTAATGCAGCATTTTGCAACTGAGCGCAACCTTAACATTGCAAATCCCTGTCCACTGCTGCATTCCAAACCCATGTTTTGTAACATTCTGAAGCACACTACCATGCATCTGAATGTTCTGGAAACTCATGCACTGTACCCAACCCAGAGTCAGTTTTTTTAAGTGTTGGAGAAATACGTCCTATAAGGATGATGGCAGGGAGGAATAGGCTGGGAGTTATGGAGCTGGCATAATCAGTAGCTCTTCACTGATATTAGTTTTTTTGAACAGGCAGTGATTTTTAAGGTTACAAAATGGCTTAATAACATTTAAAGGAAATAACTTAGATCTAATTTTTTTAAGTCTGTTTGAGGATATGATGATTCTAATTCTGCAATTTAGTACTTTTGTCCTGGCGCCCTATTTAAATGTCTCCACCATATCCCCCTTTCCCTCAGGTGATATGTATTGTAAAGTGAGTTTTTAGATTTGATCACATTCTTAAACACCTTTTTATAACCAGTTATATTTAGATGTACTAGGGCATATCTCTAGTAACACTTTATGACACATGCAAATGATCTGAAATTTGATGTGCCTTGTTTCTGTGACAAGATTAAGTAGATTGCTTCATAAATATTGCAAGAAACTATCACTGTGCATAATATGGTGCAGAAGAGTAACAAGGTAACATGTTCCTTGCTTGTAGAATTTTAATTAGGATTTACAGGGTACAGGTTTCAAACGCTGCAGTACAGACTGCAGAAAGGCTGGATATACTACAAAGGCTTCCTTTTGGAAACATGAACATAGCACTAATACTGTACCAACAAAGCAGATCAACACCAGAGATGGAGGAACTCATTACCTAATTTTGGATTATGTCACTGTATTTGGTTGAGAGTATGGATAAGCCATATCATGAATAAGGTTTGAATGAATTTTATGTTATCAACTCAAAGACTTTTCTATCCTAACTTATGTAAATAATAACATAGATGAATGTATGTATTTATTTATTTAAAATTTGGTGATTGGGATAGACACACTGAGATGGATCTTTGTTTTTTTGTATCATCTATTTTAGCTCCAACTGGTGAGGAACTGTCTCAGGCATCCTCCATTGCTCCCAGTTCAGCCTCCATGCCTGAGAGGCCTCCAACTTCTAGCATTGCTTCATAAATATTGCAAGAAACTATCACTGTGCATAATATGGTGCAGAAGAGTAACAAGGTAACATGTTCCTTGCTTGTAGAATTTTAATTAGGATTTACAGGGTACAGGTTTCAAACGCTGCAGTACAGACTGCAGAAAGGCTGGATATACTACAAAGGCTTCCTTTTGGAAACATGAACATAACACTAATACTGTACCAACAAAGCAGATCAACACCAGAGATGGAGGAACTCATTGCCTAATTTTGGATTATGTCACTGTATTTGGTTGAGAGTATGGATAAGCCATATCATGAATAAGGTTTGAATGAATTTTATGTTATCAACTCAAAGACTTTTCTATCCTAACTTATGTAAATAATAACATAGATGAATGTATGTATTTATTTATTTAAAATTTGGTGATTGGGATAGACACACTGAGATGGATCTTTGTTTTTTTGTATCATCTATTTTAGCTCCAACTGGTGAGGAACTGTCTCAGGCATCCTCCATTGCTCCCAGTTCAGCCTCCATGCCTGAGAGGCCTCCAACTTCTAGCACCAACCTGGTGATCCTCCCCCAGCTCTGAGCCCCCCGAGGTAGGGCCACCTTATCCACCCAGGATGTTCTATCAAGAATTAGGCAGGCCAGTCTCGGCCCAGGAGAGGTGGGCGACCGGTAGTGGAGTGTGGTTGAGTGGGTGGAGGTGCCATCACCTATCCCTGTGGTCAGGGATTTTTCTAATTGTATGTTCCCCCCAGGAGTGTGACATGCAATGACGTCCGCTCATGGCTGCCCTGCTGATGTCTGCTGCACTCCTGCCCCAATGTTCTGGCTGGTGATCCTGCAGTATCCCAATCTCCATTGGGGGTCATGAGGACACAGAGCAGCCCCAGGATCCCTCCTCAGGGAAAGGAGAGTAGTCCTCTGAAGGCTCAATCCTCTCCCTCTCCTGCCAAGACCTGGTTCCCCGAGCCCATCTCTGAACCTAGATTGCCAGTGTGACATGAGGTGTGGCATCCAGCGCCTCAACCCTCAGCGTCACCGGGCTGGCTACTGAGCTAGATCTTGAGTCCAGGTGTGACCCAGGGGAGGGGATACAGAAGAGAGTGAAACAAATATAGTGATAACAATGGGTGCATATACAAGAACAATAACAGCAAGGTACAAGTCATAAATTCCAGAAAAAGAATGAATAATGTAGAAACTGTGCAAAGTACATCAGTTATGGAGGTAGTGAAGATGAGAACTGGAAAGATAGAATTTGTCAACAGAAAAGGACTGCTTGGCTCACCTAGTCTGCCCAGATGGTCCCTGCCTAGCCTGTCACTGTAGACCCTAACTGGTCTGCGGCAATCCTCCTCCTCCTCCTCCTCCCCCCGTCTATTTACCAGTATTCCCCATGTTGATCCCACTCCTGCTTGAAGTTCCCTGTTGTTTTGCCTCCACCACTTCTGCTGGCATTGTTTCAGGTATTTACAACTCTTACTCCCCCCCAGCTTCATCACATGCCCTGTTGTCCTGGTGCTCTTTCTTATTTGAAAGAGATTCCCCACCGACACCCTACTTCCTGTGAGGTATTTATAGGTGTCGATCATGTCCCTCTCACTCTCCTATCTTCCAGGGAGTACATGTGGAGATCCCTCAGCCTCTCCTAGTAGGACTTTTGGTGCAGCACTTCCACAATTTTAGTTGCCCTCCTCTGGACTACCTCAACCCCGTCTATGTCTTTTTTTGGGTGTGGCCTCCAGAACTGGTCTCAGTAATCCAGGTGGGGTCTCACCAGTGAGTGATATACTGGTAACATCACCTCCATCCTATTGCTGGAGATACCACTTGTTATGCCTTCCAGCATCCCACTGGTCATACCCACTGCTTTGTCACACAGTTCTAACACTTTGAGGTAATCAGATATGATAACCCCAAGATCCCTTTCCTGCTTAGTGGCTTTCAGCACCTCCCCTACCCTATACTCAGCTCCTGTGTTCCTATGCCCTAGGTTCAGAATTTTGTATCTTTTGGTATCGAGCCCCAACTTCCATGCTCTTGACCACTCCTCAAGTTTCAAAAGATCCCTATGCATTTTTCTCCATGCCCTCCTGCATGTCCACCCCATTACAGATTTTGTTGGCATTTGTAAAAAGGCATACCTTCCCTTCCAGTTCTTCTGCAGTACCACTTAAGGAGACATTAAAGAGGACTGGTCTCAGTACTGAGCACGAGGAACCAGGCTGGTTACTCTGCCATCATTAAAGTGAGTGCCGATCACCATCTTCTATCTGTTAACCAGTTTCTAACCCAATAAACCACTTTGGATTACACCCCTAGGATGTTAAATTTCGTTATCAGTCTCCTGTGTGGCAGTGTCAAAGGCTTTGCTAAAGTCCAGACAGGCTATGTACACTGCCTCCCTGATCTATTTCTTTGGTCAGCCAGTTGAAAAAATTTATCAGTTTCATCTGGCATAACCTCATCCCTGTGAATCCATGAAACCTGTGGTCTTGGAGCCCACTGGATTCAATATACTCTACCAGCCTTTCCCTTAACAGGGTGTCCATTAATTTCCCACCACTGAAATAGGAATAACAGGCCTATAGTTGCTAGCCTCCTCTCCGCTGCCACTCTTTTATATATCTGCTCTCCTCCAGTCCTCCAGAACTACACCTGTTTCCAGAGAGATGTTGAATAAAGCCATGAGTAAGGCAACTAGTGCCTCTAGCACCTCCCTGAGTTCCTTTAGTACCCTTGGGTGTATCTTGTTTGATACCATAGCCTTGTCCACTTTTACAGCTGCAAGTTACAAGTTACTTCAGAACTCTTTTATCTGAAAATGAAATTGTGTCCACCTCCCCCGTTGTTCTTGCTGCTCACTGGTGGTCCATCCCCCCTCCCTCCACTGTGAAGAATGAGCTGAAGTACCTCTTCAGGATGTCTGCTTTTCTTGGTCCTCTTCTGCACAGCACCAAATAACTAGTTCCTTCTACGCTACCCACACCATGGACATCTTTCCTAGACTGTATGTTCTGTTTCTCCTGTGCTGTATCACTTTACCTCCTCCCCCAAACTTCCTGGCCCATCCCTTCCTTTGCCATCCTCCTCACTTATGTATCTGAAGAAAGTCTTATCCCTTTAACTACTCCCTTGGTTATTATCTTTTAACTGATTCATATTGTTTATCTGGGTTGTGTAGGCCTTCATCTGGGGTTGGTTTGTATTTGTGTTTTCCTTATGAGTGATTTAATGATTGTTAGAGCTAAATTTTATAGCATGTATAATAAAGATGACTCTTGAGGAGGTTCCACCTAGCTACATCAACAGGAATTCTGTTGATGGGCATTACAGTGACAGCACAATGCCAACAGCCAGCACTGTGCCATCAGAAGAACCAAGTGTCTCCCCCGCACTATTGATTACCAGCTCTGAGTCAGAGTTGTTTAAGGGGCAGGGGCGAACACCCTGGAGACAGGAGTGTTGGAACAACAGCGGACCATTACAGTGAATAGCTGATTCTGTCACTGTAATAGTCTTCACTGTTCCATCACTGCAGCAACGTATACGCTCTGGAGGATATCACAGGAAACATCCAGCCAAATAACTGGGAATCTCTAAATGAAAAACTGGAAGATTTAGTTTTGTCTTGGGCTATATAAACAAAAAAAATCTGTTTGGCTTGGTGAAATTATGCTCTTTACTTCTTAATTTTTTCCTGCCCTTTCTTGGTAAACACTGAAGTGGGACACATAACTAGTCCCTTCTACACTACCCACACTCTGGGCCATCTTTCCTAGACTGTATTTTCTGTTTTTCCTATGCTGCATCACTTTACCTCCTCCCCCAAACTTCCTGGCTACAGTGTGTACTCCCAATATAGGGTCCCCCTAATTTTCACTCTTGGAGCTACTCAGTCAGTTCCCAAATATCCAGACTCTACCTTCTTCTCATCTGCCTATCTCCCCTTTCCCTCTGCTCACTTTTCTTACCCTCCTCCCCTTACAATTCCTCCTCATCCCTCTGATACCTTGACTTCTCATACTCCTTTCCTTATTTCCTTTCCCCTCTTGTCTGTCCACTCTTTTTTGCCCTCTCCACCCTCACCTCCCTCTCTATCACTCTCCTATTCTCACTCTCCACCTCCTATCTGCAGTGGACCATGGCCCATAAAGGTGTGGCTCTGGCTGCAATATGTGTAATTAGTTTAATCTGCCTAGATTACTTCATTAGTTTTATACTAATCCCACATCTAACTCCCAATAAAAGGTATCACACTTTCCAACATCTAACTCCCCTAAAGGAACATCTCCAGCCTCCAAGAGAATCAATTAACAAAGTAAATGGCAAGGTTCCATATATACTAATTTTGTATGACATAAGCCAAAATAGCAACTGCTACAAATTCTTCTGGGGCCTGCATCAGTACTACCTGTTAAAATGGCCTGCCCCCTAATCTTAATCTCCTGATTGCACCTTCTAACCATCTTATTACTTGCAGGAGACATAAAAACTAATCCAGGTCCCACTCTCACCAATATCAGAGGGTTCTCACCCAGGAACCCCCACTGCTGTAACACTAAGGGCCTCAAAATACTACATCTAAATGCATGTAGTCTACATCCCAAAACATGTAAGTTGGAGGCCTGGTTCAACCTTTATAACCCAGACATACCAGGCATCATGGAAACCTGGCTCAAATCTACTATCAATAATCATTAAATTGAGTTTCCAGGTTGCACAGCTTTCAGGAAGAGCAGGCAAGGGGAGGAAGGGAGGTGGAGTTCTTCTTGGTATCAAGTGATCCACTGTTGCCTGCAAAATTGTCACTCCTGCCCTTGATACATCTCTATGTGAAGCCAGTTTTGTGTCAATACTTATGGAATGGGGTAAAACACTGCACTCAGGTTGCATATACAACTCATCAAATGCAGCCAAAACTGCCTTCTCCCCCTTATCCCTAGCTGACCAGCAGTGGGGTGAAGTAATACTGCTTGGGAACTTCAATATTAAATGACTACACAAAAAAACAAACATCAGGAAGTAAGTCATACTATCTGATCTGCAACTCACTCAGCTTATTAAAGAGCCCACTAGGCTTTTTTTTTGGGGGGGGGGTGGGGTGATATTGCACAGGCTTAACAATAGAATGGGCAATTACTCATTCCTTGTTTGGATTCTGGTAAACAGACCAGAAAGGATCCTAGCAGAAGGAACCTTCCCTTACTCAATTTGTGACCACTCCCCAGTATTCTTTATTTAGAAAAACAATGTCCCCAGCCCACCCCCAAAAACAATTTAGGCCAGAGACCTCCTAAAATTTAGCCTGGCCTCCTTTCTACTGTATCTATCCTTAACAAAGTCAATTGGGGGACTATAACTGACCTCCCAGGTATAGACAGTACCTTAAACTTCTTTATCCACAGCTTCACTAAAGTTGTCAATCAGCATGCTCCTATTAAACAAACTAGAGTCAATGATCTTTGTTCAAAATTGATAAGTGGTGATCTCTGTACTGCCATGAGGCAGAGGGATAAAGCTCAGAGAAAATAGAAGAATTCTGGATCGATGCCTGATTGGCAGTACTACTGGAGGCTACGAAATACCTGTAAGACCAATCTTAAACAAGCCAAAAGGACATACTTACTAAATTTCCAGACTAAAAACCTATCTGACCCTAAAAGCCTTTGGGCCCAGATAAACTCTCTTTTAAAAGGAAGGCCCACCTCTCTCGCACATGATATTACATTTGATGGCCAAACATTATCTGACCCTCCCACAGCAGCCTCCTCTTTCAACAAATTCTTCACAGACCTATAAAGCTTTAAAAATCCTCAAGCTACAACCCTCAGAGCTTTCTTACCACCTCCCCCAACTTATGCCACAACTCCACCATCTTGAATTCCATTTCAGACTGATCAATAGGAAGGAAGTCTGCACTCAACTATGTCAAATCAAATCTGAAGGCTCCCCAGGGTATGACACACCTGAACTGCATTTTCTAAGACTAGCTGCTCCTGCTATTGCCTATCCTTTCACTCTCCTTATCAGTAAATCTCTACTCCAGGGAGTCATCTCTGAAAAATGGAAAATGCTGTAGTGGTTCCCATACAGAAAGGTGGTCCAAGAAAATCCATTGAGAACTACAGACTCATATCCCTCTTGAGTGACCTGGCAAAGGTAAAAGACAGGCTTGTGTATAATCAATTACTAGAAAACCTAGAGACTCACCAAATCTGAGCACGCTCCTAGCATGGGTTTAGAAAATGCCATGGCACTAATACAGCCCTGGTCAAGCTAAGAACCAATATTCTGGAAGCATCTGAGACTGGCAGGACCACAGGTGCAATCTTTGTAGATCTCACCATAGCCTTTGACCTTGTGAATCATGCCTGACTATTGAAAAAACTTAGAGCGATTGGACTAGATGATCTCTCCCACTGTTGATTCAGACATTACCTGACCAACAGCAAGCAAGTGGTCAGGTGGCAGGGATGCAACTCAGAGCATAGAGATATATCTGATGGTGTACCTCAAGGCTCAATTCTAGGTTTCCTATTGTTTTTCCTGTTTGTAAATGATATGTCTGAGTAGGGTGGGAGTACCTCTGTCCAACACTATGCAGATGATGCTGTAATATACAAGTCCTCTACCAACATCAATCAGGTTAATACAGAGCTAGGAAATAATTTCAAGCAGTTTGAGGCTTGGATCAGGCTAAATAAATTGGCTTTAAATACTAAGAAAACAAATGCTATGGTTTTTGGCACCAAAAGGTTTTGTCTGTTTATTTGTTTTTATTTTGTTAACCAGGTAAGATACACTGGTGCCATATGGCACCTTTTACTGGTACGACCCGGTGTACAAAAGAACAATTAAATATTCATAATATATGTAATGAACAATGCAGAATATTTCAATATAAAATAAAAATATTAATAAGAATACAATTTAAGCAGAATGGACACAATTCTTCATTGCTGAATAATGTGTCTGAATGTTGTTTCACAGAGAAGGAGCCTGAAAACTGAATGATTTTTGAAGGGACAGACACATATAAATTTTGGACAAATCTCAAGTTAAAATTTGGTGTAACTGAATGAAGCAAACATGCTAAACTAGCAGGCTGTTTCCTACTCAACAATTTGAAGCTAAAGTTGGCTATAATTAATTTTGATTTAATATCTTATGGAAGCCAACCCAAACCCTCGAAGACTGAACAATGGTGCACTCTCTTATTACAGTGGCATGCAAACTTTGCATGTTATGATATAACACTTTTTTACATCAACATTAACTTTAGATGCCAGATCTACAACCAGGGAGCCATAATATAATGAAGGAAACTGATGTTGTTTTGCTCTACTATGTCTGGCATCATTCATGAGAAATTTGTTTCTCAATAGGTTGGGAGCAGAGAGAAAAAATTTCCTCAAGTTAGCAACAATGGGGGATACTCAACTAGAGGCAGTGAGCTTCCTGAACTACCTGGGGGTAACACTTGAGAAGAACCTGTGCATTAAAGGCCATGTGGAGGCAGTATCCAAAACAATAAACCAGAAGTTTGGCCTTCTGTATAGACCTTTCCCCAACCTCACTAAGATAGTCAGCCTTGCAATTGCCAATTACACTCTGCTGCCTATCCTGCAGTGTGGTGCTCCTATCCTGCAGTTGCTATGGGTTGTAGATTATAATAAGCTAAACAGCCTGTAAAACAGGATAAGCCACTTTGCTGCTGGGGCTCCCCCCAGGATGCATCACTGTGATGTCCTCACTTCCCTGGGATGACCCTCTTTCGCAGCACTTATGGAGATTCACGTATTATGTCTAGCCTTCATGCTAATAAAAGTATACACTCCCAATGCCTTGAAGGTGTCCTCCATCTCAAGAGGCAGTCTAGACACCTATGTTCCTCCTCCAACCTCCAACATGAGATTCCTAGATCTACATCTGCTTCTGGCAGGCAAGCATTTTCCTTTGCCGACCCCAAACTAAGGAACTCTCTCCCAAAAGATATCCAACTCTGTAACACACTTGCAATGTTCAAAAACTAGCTTAAAGCCTACTTAGCAATGACAATACACTGAGGCCCAGATATTCAAAAGAGTTGCGCATGGTGCAACAGTGTTGCACCATACGCAACACACTGATGTGTCCTGGCACGATATTCAAAAGGGAAAAGTGCATTAGCACAAACCTGATATGCCGGAGCACATCAGTGATATATGCAGGCACAGGTGGGGGGGGTGTGCTCATGCATACTCTGCACAGCCTGATATTCAGCCCAGGATGTGTGGAGTCATGCATGTGCAACCCCTACCTGCACCAGCACAAAGTTGATCCAAAAAAAAAAGGAACAATGGATGTCCACCCACAGGTGAGCTGTCGCACTGCAGGGCACAACATGGCAGCTGCCACCTGTGGGTGGCCACATGAGCTCTGCCTGCACCTGGTGGTGCCCCCCCATGCCCGATCACAGGCATTTGTAAAATAAAAGAACCCCTATATCCTTGGTGGTCCAGTGGACCACTGTCTGCCTGATCGTGGGCATTTGTATTAAACAGAAGATTCATGTCCAATATCCCTGGTGGTCCAGTGGACCGCTGTCTGCCCAATCACTGGCATTTGTAATGAACAGAAGATTCATGTCCAATATCCCTGGTGGTCCAGTGGACCGCTGTCTGCCCAATCACGGGCATTTATAATAAACAAAAAAATTATGCCCAATATCCCTGGTGGTCTAGCGGTGCCCCTCCCCACCCACCCACTGTGCCCCACCGTCCCACTCCCCAGTCAGCAGCGGCAGCACCCACCCGCCTGCCACCCACCGCCTGCCGACTGACACCGTAGGTAGGGTTGTATGCCCATTGGTCCACAGTGTGAGCCAATGGGCATGCAGCCCATACCGTACTACACATTCCAGATATGTGAATGGTCCTAGGTGTTGAGCCCAGTGATGTCCATGGACGGCTTCTCAGGGAAATCCTGCCAGTTTCTACTGCCAAGCTACTGATGGTACAGCAGCTGGCGCTGTCACAGCACAGACGGCATTGCCAATGCCACCGTTGGCCTGCAGTGGGGTGTGGATGGCCATAAGGCACGTTTTCTGGAGCGACATCCCCTTCCGTGAGCAACCTCCCTTGCCCTCCCTTGTTCCTTGTTTTACCCTTGACCCTGCCGCCGCCCCCTTCCCTGACCTTCCTGTCTGTGGGTGGTCCCTCCTTTCCCTGTATCATGTATATTTGTATATAGATTTGTTCTGCCTGTTGCAATACATTATTTTTGGTAACCCATCTATGTCCATGTCTGCTTTGCAGCTGGCATGTGGAGCCATGCTGCAGTGGTGTGTATGGCTGCTGTGTGGTACATCTGAGGTGGACAGGGGTTGTCATTTCAGGTTATGTGGTGTATGCCTTGTGTGCTGTTTGCCTGTGTGTTGCTGGCTGTTGTCTGGGTGGCATATCCTCAACCTCCCTGTAGGCATTGCCAGAGCCTGTGCATCAGGGACCCTTGATGCCACCCTGCCACTGTGCCCCACTGAGGTGCATGTGGACAGGGGCCTACTGGCTCCTCATGCTCACTGGGCAGTGTGGCCACGTGTACCTACTGTGCCTTTCCCCTGGTGCACTCTGCACCTTGGTGGTGGGTACGCCTACCCCGTGGCATGCCACCCGCTGTGCCTGTTGACATTCCATGTGTGTGTCCAGGTGCATGCTCCACTGCACCTTGCAGATCAGTGACCACTGCTATTGTGCTGCTTGGCTTGCTCCCTTGCACATCCCTGGGTGTGCTATTGCACTTCATGACATGCTCCTTGGTGCAGCCCTAGTTGCACTATGGTGCATCCATGTGAAATTCAGCTGCATTGCACAGGTGCATCCTGTTGTGCACAACATTTGAATATCATGCCTGATGCACCATGGCGCACTGTATTTGTGCTGCACCCATCTTGTGCCTGCCTCTGGAGCATTTCTGAATTTCCCACCCAATTTCTTCATTCAATCTATTTGCACTCTGACATTTCAAACTAAAGATCCACTTTGCTTCTTGTTGCAATAGTATTTGAGTACCAGCAACCACTCTCTCTGTTAGAGCTTAAAGTGAACAATGTTCATGTGCAGTGTCCTCATGGATTTGATCCATGTTCAAGTTTCAGAGTGGACTGCTACTGGTGAATCTGTTTTCTTGTTTTGAATATCACAGAACTGTTCTTGCAATCTTTTTCTCATGGGTCTGACGGTCCTTACTACATACTCTTTAGAACATTGACAGACTAAGATATAGACTACAAATGATGTGGGGAACTGAATAAATTCCCTGATATCTACCTTAAATCCCATAGTGGAATGAACACATTCTTTGCCCTTTTCACATAGTTGCAAATATCCCATCTCCCACATTTGTAAAAACCCTTTGGTTGGGGAGGTAGCCAATTCAGGAGATGTTCTGAAGTTCTCACAAAGTGACTTCTGATAATCTGGTCCCTAATACTCTTGCTTTTACAGACAGTAATCAATGCTGGCTCCTTCAGATTCCCTGCAAGTACTCAATCACTCGGCAATATAGGCCAGTTCTTCCTAACAACAGTTCTCACTTGCCTTGCTAAGGCATTGAAGTCAGTACTAAAAACAGTTCTTGAATTTAGATTTTTGTTTCTTTTATTTTTTGGAATGAGCAGTTCATCCATGTTTAGGCTTCTTGCTCTTTCTGTATGCCTGATTAAGATTGTCTTCCTTATGGCTCCTTTCTCTACAACATTTATTTAATCTGCCTCTTTCTTACATGTCTCTAAATCAGAACAGTTACAGTTATGCCAAGTCCTGAGCAACTGGCTATACAGAATTAATTCTGTAAGAATTTTTGGGTGTGAAGAGTCTGCATGCAGTGCAGAACTGGTTGCTGTACATTTGCAAAAAACACTTGTGTTCACTGTAATGTAGTGTTGGCTGTCCAGGGTGATGCCCCTGAAGTTTATGTCCTTTCTGTTAATCTCTGCAGTGAATTTCACATTAAGATTATTTCCATTTAATCATGAGATAAACTCTCTCGCTTCATGTTTACTGCCTTTCCACATATATATATATATATATATATATATATATATATATATATATATATCATCAATAAAACAGTACCATTGAATGATTTTGGTACCATAGGGGTTCACCATTTCATTGAAGACAGTCTTCCTCCCATTTACAAAGGAACAAGTTGACATGCTGTTGCCTATGGCAGTACCACATATCTGTAGGTAGAAATGATTGCCAAACAAAAAGTAATTGTGTGAGCACAAACTGTAATGCTGTTAACACAAAGTATATTGGTAAATTTCCATAGCATCTCTTAGGAATGACTTCAACTGTATGATTTTATTTTGTAAAAGTAGTCAATGAACTGTGATATTTTCTCTGTTAGTGAACTCATGTCTGAGACTATAGGCCTTACTGGTAGATTAGCTATTTCTATTTGCATTTGGCAGGCCATAAAAAGTGGGAATCACCAGATTTTCTACTGCCATGAATTTCAATTCATTTTCTGATATGTGACCTTCAAAAAAAGCAGTGTCAAGTATGTGGAACAATTTTTTTCTTTTAAACAATTGTGTGGGATCTTCTGGTAAGCATCTATCAAGCTGTTGTTTTCATGTAGTAAATTTATTATCATTTTTTCACATCCATCCTTATTCATTCTAACAATGTTCCCACATTTATCAGCTTGCTTGATTTCAAGCAATTTATTATTCTGCAATTCCTCAAGAGTTTTTTGTACTCTTGCTGTTATATTGTGGACTATTTGTCTTTTTTAGACAGAAAGATAGTTACATCAACATACTTTCATTCATTTGTTTGAGTAACATGTTTGTGATAAATTGGTAACATTAAAGATCATAAGCATTTTAATACACATATACATTTTTTTTCCTTTTCAGTTGGGTTTTTACTTAACTTATACACAAATCTCTTACTCAGTACATATTTTAATCTTATTTTGCATAGAGGGTTCCTGGGCCTGGGGTATAGTCAGCATATTATCTTTTTGTTATTGCTTCTTTAAATGGAGTCCATATTTTATCAAAGTTTTACTCTTTTTGTCTAAAAAAATAGTGTATGTTTTTCTATTTTGTACAAATCTAACATAAAATTTAGCCTTTTGGTCTTTGTAGGTGGGTCTTCATCTTTCCATTGTATTAATACACATTTTTTTGCTATCAAGAATCCTAAAGCTATTAGCTTGTTCTGTTCATTTATTGATTGCATTTCAGTTTGATTACCACCTAATAATATTGTAAATACATTTGCTCTTATCCTGCTTTTAGTAGCCTGCTCTAGAATGTTTATTAATCCATTCCAAAATATTGTACATGTTTTGCATGTCAAAAACATGTGAATCAATGATCCTTGGATTGTCCCTGCATCTCAGACAGTTCTCATCTAATTATGAATTTATTTGATGCAATCTTGTTGGGGTAAAATATGTCATATGTAATATATTTAATTGTATTTGTTGCATTTTTGATGACTAAAATTGTATAGATGGGTACTTAGGTATCTCCTTCTACGTGGTCTGATATTTCAAATCCTAAATGTTGTTCCCATTTTGGTTTTAGATGTATTAGAGTTGTTGATTTGGAATTTTGTAGACAAGCTTATATGGCAGATATTGTTTTTGTTTTTGAGTTATTAATTATTTTCTTTATGGGTGATTTGTCACAGTTAAGGCCTTTATGTGTAATTATATGTCTTATTTGTTGATATCTAAAAAATTGGTTTTTTGGTAAAAAAATATTTCTTTTGTATTTGCTGGAATTACATTAATATGTTATTTTTGTGAATATCTCTTAATGTATAGATTCCAGATTTTTCCCCAACTCTGAAAGCCCTTATCCAAGTTAAGATTGTAAAATTGTCATTTCCATAGACTGGTGTATCGAGGGAGTTTTTTTCTTACTATTTTATTATTTTATTTGTTTTTCTAAGCTGTGCAAGTTGATTGGGAGGATATTAATATTTTCTTCCTTTTTGGCATAATTTTCTTTTTGGTGTAATTCCTGGATGAAAGTAGACTTCTTATCATTTTTGAAATGATGAAGTTCTTGTTCTAGCATTTTATTTATTGTACAGTTAATATTAACCCAGTCTTGTATTTGTGATAACTGTGCTGCCAAATAATACCAATAGAAGTTTGATAATACCAGTCCCCCTTGATCTTTTGGCAGCCATAGCTTTGTTTGGGCTATTCTGTTTTTTTTTATCTTTCCATATAAACTTGGTAATTATATTTTCCATTTCTTAAAAGTGCTTTTTAGTTATAATTATGGGTAATGTTTGGTAAAGGTACAGTAACCAAGGGAGTGTGCTTATTTTGATTACATTACATCTCCCTGTGAGTGTTAGTGGTAGTCCTTTCCACTTCCCTAAATCTTGCTTAATTTTGATTGTTACATTTTTACAGTTTTTTTTTTCATAAAGGTCTCTGATATCCTTTGTTATCATATCCCCTAAGTACTTAAATTGTTGGACCACCTCTGTTGGCAGTGCGGTTGGTAACATATTTTTCTTGCAATTATCTAAGAGCATAATTTCTGTTTCATCTGTATTAATTTTACATCCAGATGCTTGTTCAAATTTATTAATAATATGTAAGCATTGGGGTATAGAGTTTAGTGGGTCAGTCAAATATAGTAGGGTGTCATCAGCATATAAGCTTATACGGTGTTCTGTACTTCCTATTTTTATACCTGGGCCCAGATATTCAAAGGAGCTGAGCCATGCGCAATATTGCTTTGCCTTTGCAAGTCCAAAATGCGCCATTCTGCGATATTCAGCAAGAGGCAGATGCGCCCCCCCAAATCATGCTGAGCAACAGCGCAATGCTAATGAAGGCATGCGCAACCGAAGGGGGAGGAACCATGCATAAACTGCACAGCCTGATATTCAGTCGGGCCGTGCAGAGTTATGCAGGCACAACCCCCTACCTGCACCTGCACAACATTAGGCAAAAAAAAAGGATCAAGTTGAGGGCCACCCACAGGTGTGCTGCTGCATTGCAGGGTGCAGCACAGCAGCTGCCACCTGTGGGTGGCCCTCCACTTGTTCCCGGTGCCCCCCCGGTAGCCCAATCATGGGCATAATAGTAACCCCGAAATGTAGCCCGATCACGGGCAGCAGAGTAGTCCCCCCCGCAGCAGCCTGATTGCGGGCATACAGTAATTCATCCCCCCACCCCCTGACTAGCCCAATCGTGGGCATACAGCAACTCCCCACTCTGACTAGCCGCGATCACGGCATAACGCCAACCCCAAAGACCAATATCCCCGTGGTCCAGTGGACTCATGGCCTGATCATGGGCATAAGGTCAAACCCACCCTCCCAAAGTCCAATATCCCTGGTGATCTAGTGGCCCCCACCCCACCCACCCAGGAGCCCACCACCCAACTCCCCTATCAGCGGCGAGGCAGCAGCACCCACCCGCCTGCTGCCCCACTGCCTGCTGACTGACAGCTCAGTAGGGCTGTACACCCATTGGTTCAGAGCAAGAGCCAATGAGTGTGCAGCCCATACCATACAAGGCAGTCCAGATATGTGAATGAATTCTTCATTACTGTGCATCGACAGCTATTATTAATGAATTAATTGATCCACTTGTGTCTATTATATTTATTACTCTACAAATGTTAGTACCTATTTTTCTGCCTCCCATAAAACCATCAGATTTGATAATTTAGGTTAATATTTTTTCCAGTCATTTAGCTAAACTTTTTGTGCCTATTTTCATATCTGTATTTAATAGTGACATTGGCTAAAAGGCAGTAACTTGGGAAGGTTCTTTATCTTTTTTTAAGAATACCAATATTTTTGTATTGTAAAATGAGGAGGGTAGCCTGTTATTCCAGTCTTGATTATATATCTTTACTAAATGATTTTTTAATTGTTCCAGAAATGTTTTGCAAACTTCTACTGATATGTTATTGGGTCCTGGAGCTTTTACTGATGGCATTTCTCTTATTGTTTCTGTAATTTCTTCAGTTGTGATTACCCTTTCTAACTGGTCTACTTCCTCTTGATTAACTGTAGGTAAAGTTATGTTACTAAAAAAAGTGTTTTATTGCTTCCTGATAATTTTGTCTTTCTGTAGTATATAGAGTTTGGTAGTAACTTCTGAATGTTTCATTAATTTCTCTGGGAATAAGAGTAGTTTGAACGTTATTGTTAATATTTTTATTAATTTGGAAACGTGCTCATTCCTGTTTTTCCTTTTGAAGTTGAAATGCCATCATTTTATCTGGTTTGTCTCTCAGTGTGTAATATGTGACTTTTGTCTTTAATATAGTGTTTTCAGCAGCTTGAGAGATGAGTTTATTATATTCTACTTTAGTTTCTATTATTTTTCTAGGTGTACTGGGATTATGAGTTACCATGTGTTGTATTTCTAGCATTTCAATTTCTTTCTCTAGCTTAGATTGTTTTTCTTTCCATTTTTTGTTTTGTCCAGATGAATATCCAATAATAATCCCTCTTAGTACTGCTTTGAAGGTATATCAGTTATTATCCATCTTTCGGATGAGACGTTAAACCGAGGTCCCATCTGCCTGGGTTGGTGGTAGTTCAGGTGGATGTTAAAGATCCCATGGCACTTATCAAAAAGAGTAGGGGAATTTCCCTGGTGTCCTGGCCAAATTTCCCTCATTCACTAAAAATACCACCAACAGCTTAATCTGGTTCAAGGTCAGTTGGCATTCATCTGTATCCCCTTCCCCCGGGTCGTGCCTGAAAATAGGCAGAATTTGTCTAGTGCACTTACCCGGTCAACAAAAGCTAAATAAAAAAATAAATAAAATAAATTATTATATGAAATTTGAGTAAGATCATTGTGTTTGAATAATTCTTTAATATGTACTTCTAGTGTTTGTAAAAATATCTTGTCCTGAAGTAAAAATGTCTGTAGTGACCATTGTCTATCCTCTTCTATTTGATTTATATTTAGTTCTATTTCCATAGGAGCATGGTCAGAAATTATTATACTATGATATTTAACTGTTTTAACACAAAACTGTAATTGTGAAATTAAGAAATAGTCTATTCTGGTATAACATTGGTGAGGTATAGAAAAAAATGAATGTTGCTGAGTGTGTGGGTTAAATTCTCTCCATATATCTATAAGGTTGAGGTCTTCCATATAGTTCCTTAATTGTTTTCAACCATCTGTCATATTGTCCTGAAATGAGGAAGATTTGTCAATTCTCCAATTTATAGCCAAGTTAAAGTCATGCCCTTTCATGAAGGAGTCCTGCAAAAGTTGCTAATTGCAGAAAAAAGTTAGGGAAGAAAGTTGGACCGTATAAATTGAGTCCATATATATTTATTATAGTGAACATTCCATCCAAGGTTCTAATTTCTGCTATTATATATCTGCTTTGTTGGTCTGTAAAAGATTTTCCACATTTAATGGATTTGTTGTTTGTTATAAGCTTTGCTGTGTCTCTTATCGTGTTTTTAAAATAGGCAAATCTTCCCTCACCCCATTTGTTGGCATGAAATGTAGCTTCCTTTATACAAAAATGAGTTACTTGCATTAAAAGTATATCTACTTTTTTTGTCTGCAAAGTTAAATATTTTCTTTGCCTTCTGTCTCTCCCTCAGACCCTTCACGTTCCATGTCATAATTCTAACCAGATTGATATTGATTTAAATTTCTGGTTTGCATATCATTTAGCCACATAAATCCATTTTGATCAACCACTATTTTATGCATGTATTCTGACTTTTTGCAACTGTCTTCTTTTTTATTTTGCTGTTCTGTCCTAACATGTGCCTGATCAAGTACAAAGTTATACTGTATATTTATACCTCCACCCTCTGCCCCTCCTATCCATTAGTGACTTGGTCTCCTTGACCCCTGCTATGCCAGCAAAGATTGCTTCCTGTTTTCCATCCTTTTCCTCAGTGTGTAGGGAGAGTATTGGGAGCTTGTATATCTAGTGTGCTAGCCATTATACATTATACTTTTCTTTGCCTTCTGTCTCTCCCTCAGACCCTTCACATTCCATGTCATAATTCTAACCAGATTGATATTGATTTAAATCTCTGGCTTGCATATCATTTACCCACATACATCCATTTTGATCAACCACTATTTTATGCATGTATTCTGACTTTTTGCAACTGTCTTCTTTTTTTATTTTGCTGTTCTGTCCTAACATGTGCCTTATTAAGTACAAAGTTATACTGTATATTTATACCTCCACCCTCTCCCCCTCCCTATCCATTAGTGACTTGGTCTCCTTGACCCCTGCTATATCAGCAAGGATTGCTTCCTGTTTTCCATCCTTTTCCTCAGTGTGTAGGGAGAGTATTGGGAGCTTGCATATCTAGTGTGTTAGCCATTATACTTTATAATTTCTAGTATTCTATTATCTATTATCTATCTACAGAAATTAAAATTGCAACCCAGAAACTACCAATAGTAAAGCCTTTTGCCCATATCCCCCCACCCTTATCTGTCAAACAAGGCCTGTGTCATGGTTTCCCACAGAGCACTTGTCCCATATCACTTTCTCCTTGATAGTTCGTTATGGCATCTGGAGATTTTCTAAAACCAAAAAAAAACAATATCCATCAAGCGCAATATATATATATATATATATATATATATATATATATATATATACATACACACATATGATCCCCTTTAAAACTATTATTATATGTTGTCCCCCGTTAGAGCTAATGGTTCACTTTCTACATCCCTTGTATATATTTTTTATACTTCTGAATTAAATATTCAGATTCCTTTCATATCATTCTTTCTCTGTTTCCCTTTGCAAAGATGTCCATTCTCTCCCTTTTTTAATATACCCCTGAATTATTTAACGTAAATCAATATTGCTATTATGCCCCTGGTCTGATCCAACAGGTGCTTTGTTCTGTTTCATTCTTATTATAGTTTGTTGTTCTTCCAGTGCTGAGGACTATTTTTTTCTTTTTTTCATTTTCAAACAAGCCATTAATTTCTTTTGATACTAATTCAGAGAATAATGTAACTTTAGGCTCCAGAATAGGAGGGCAAAAGTTACAGTAGGTTTACATCTGAAAATTTCTGATCTAGTACCCTCAGATTGGCAACTTGTTGCACACTGGATCCTTTTACTTTTGACTCACTTAGCTCAGTTAGGGAATTTGCTTCTGCTTTAATAACACTATTCTCAGTGCTGCCTTTCATAACATTAATAAGCTGAGATAGGTCAGAAACATGTGCATCAAGATTTACACTTTTATTTGTAATATCAATGCCCCCATTGTCTTTGTGTCTTCTTCTTGCCTAGGTCTGGAAACAAAATATATTGCATTTAATTTCATAATTAATTTAGAAATGTCCACCTCTTCCTTAAATCTGTCTGAACACTTTGCAGAAACAAAACTGAATCCCTTCTTTAGTGCAAGTTCCTGTCTTTTGTTAAGGTGCAGTCTGAAAGGTTGAATATTTGTACTGCTTTCTCCTCGTGAGTCTGGTGAGACACTCTTCTTTTTCATCCTCCAGTTCAGATTCACTAGCCCTTAAACTATCTATATGCTAATAGCAACTCTTAACATGTTTCCTACAAAACCAAGCAGGATTAGTATTTTAACAGTAACCTTTATTTTGTTTGTGGGGATCTGGGTTTCATTCTGTGCCACTTTGTAACGCAGTCCAGACTAAAACCACTACTAGCCTAAATCCCATTTTAGCAAAAATTGAAGAGTTTTTTTTTCAAACACTTTCATTTATTTATTTATTGAATTTTGATAACCGGATAAAACCCACTGAGGCATCATGTCTGTTTTTCAGGGGCAACCCGGACTTAGGACATTTAGTTGCTATATTTTACATAGCTAATGTATCATTTACACACCGAGTCAACTGAGAACATCAAATAGGGACCATTGGGACAATAATAACAAATTCAAAGAATACACTTGATATCTGATATCAGTTACATAAGACAACTTTACAATAGGAAAGGTTGAGATGTTGCATAAGAGTAACAGAAATATCAACATTAACAAATAAAAAATTGCACATGAGATCAGTCAGAGAGGCATGAAGGTGTGATGAGAGAAGCTGGCTTTGCCTGATGCAGGCTATTTTAGATGCTAAAGAGACAATTAAGTAGTTAATTAAGACTGGTTAGGGTAAAATAATACTAGTGGTACCAGAAGCCAAACAGTTATGTTGTTCTTTGGTTACAGCTACAGGCCCAGATATTCAAAGAGCGCCAGACTATGGTACAAGCTTGGGCGCAGCACAACTTGGCTGTGCAGGAGAGTTAATTGGGCAATATTCAACGGAGCTGTGCCATGGCACAGCATCGTTGAATATCACACCCTGGCCACCCACAGTGTGCGGTGCAGTGGCACTGCACCAGCATAAGAATGGCCAAATTAGACAGGAAATCGCATGCTAAGTTCCGATGAGCTATATGCACGGCTACGCAATATTCAAAGTGCACATGCAAATGGGGCCATAATATGCAAGGTGCAAATGGGGACATTTGCATGTCATTATGGCCCCATTTGCTTGCAGATGCACCGATCCTTGGCAACTTGCGCCTGGCCCCCTGCCAGGCAGCAGCCATCAGGGACCGATGCCCCCTGCACAGTGTGGAAATGTGACCCACAGCCCGATCGCGGGCTTCAGTATAAATAAAAAAAAACAATATCCCTGGTGGTCCAGTGGACCGCTGTCTGCCCGATCACGGGCATTTGTAATAAACAGAAGATTCATGTCCAATATCCCTGGTGGTCCAGTGGACAAAGGAGTGAACACCATACGAGTGCATGTCTGGACCACTGCAGCCCACCCACTGTGCACAGCAGGCATCGGTGAAATGCACTCCATGGCTGGCAATCTGCCACCTGCAGTGAGTGCGCCCACACATGCCACCTACCTGGAGACCCATAGCCATGCATAACACTGCACACCAACACCGCTCATGTGTAGCACATCACCACCATGGCAGGCAGGTGACATGGCCATGCAGGTGGTTGGCAGTGGCACAGCCAGGACAAGGGTGCACCTACAGTCCACCTGCAGCAGCCACCTGCATGTGTGATAGCCAGATTGTGGTGCAATGGACACTGCAGTCAGTATACAGCTGGAGGGGGCCATGCGCACAGTGGGCCGTGTCCCACCCCCACCCTTGCTGCCCATCCTGCACAACATAGAAGCAAGGAAATGTACCTAACTGCATGCTGAGTTGTACCTTGTGGTTGTCCAGCCACCATGCCCATGCAGCCTGTAACTGGTGCACTGCCCCCTGTGGTGGCCCAACCCGGCCCTGCCATGGCACCAGTGAGGTGAGCCTGCCTCTGATCTTCAGGGCCTAGAAGGAAGGGATGGAGAAGGACACATCAGTAATGGGCAACACCACAAGCCTCCCCCAGCACAGCATGACACCCTGCACAGCATGTCAGTGGAGCAGTGGCACAGGGCAGCCACAGTGGACCACCACTCCTAACAGGGCACGCAGTCCCAGCCCCCTCCAGCATGGCATGCCAATGGCACTGTCCCATGGACAGGAATGGGCACAGGTGCTGTGCACTTACCATGCCGTGGCATGGCACCCCTCCGGACTCGTGCCTGTAGTATTTGTAGCCACTCCAGGTCTCTCTGCTGCAGGTCCCTGTAGTGGTGCCTGCACTGCTCCCCAGTGCACAGTGCACCTGTTGCCTCCTCCAGACAGTCAGCCACCTCCTGCCACACCTCTGTCCAAGGCCTGTTGAGGGGCACCTGCCCATACAGGGTGCCAGCATGTGGCTCCACTGACCAACTCAACCTGTGTCCAGTTAGGGGCATGGGGTGCTGCTCTGTGTGGCATGTCTGCAGCTCACTCGGCAAGGCAAAATGGCACCCAGCAACACATGTGCAACACATGCTGGGGATGAGCAACATGCACTGCCACTGCTTGTCACACAGTCATGGAGATGCGCGTCACAATCAACGAAGCATCTACATGTGCCGCAAGGAGTCTACAGGGTCGAGGGTCACCCGTGAGGTCATGGGTCATCAGGCACACCCCGTGCCACTGCAACATTGGGCAAGACTGGCTTGCTGTGTGGTACAGCCATGAGGGAGCCACAGTACACGGCCCCACCCCTGTGGCCGACGCTCAGTCTGCATCTGCTGTGCATTCTCAGCCAGGCCATCCATGTGTCCCCAGTGGCCATGCTACCGTGCAGCATTCCTGAGTCCCCTATCCATGTGTGTGCTGTACACTGCTGCCCTGTGTGCATGTTGGTGCGATGTGTGCGTCCCATGGCCGTGGCATCCATGGTCAATGACACACATGGCCCATGTGCCCACCCACTTGGCTGCTGGCCACTGTGGCATGTGCATGATGATGCCAGTACAGCGCTACCTGACACTGTGCAGCACTGCTCAGTGTCTGACACATGCCCACTCTAGGCGGGGGCATGATGGGTCCTGTGTGCATATGTGTATGTGCATGTGCGTGGTTGTGTATGTGCATGGTGTGCGGGCCTGTGCTGCATGCTGCAACAGTGTCAGTTCCCCATGCCTGTCCATGCCCCCCTCCTGCTGTCCCTGACATGGTGCACACCCATGCCTGCCTGTCCACCGTGTTCTGTGCCCTAGCCCTTGCATGTGGCCATGTTCACCTACCTGCATGCTCCATAATGTTCCTCAGTGAGTGTGTCCCTGTGCTGCTGGGCCAGTCTGGTCAGCCAGGGTTCCCTTTGCCTGGGGGGGCTGCCCACCACCAGGTCCGGTGGCCATGTTGTCCCCACTGCTGTCCCCCTCTTCGACCTCGACAGCTATCCCACAGTCAGTGGCCATGTTATGTAGTATACAACAGGCCTGGAGTAGGCTGCAGGCCTTTGAGCGGCTGTACTGTAGGGCACCGCCAGACCTGAGCTGGCAATGGAACCAAGCTTTCTTCAGCCCAAACACCCACTCAATGATGTTCCATGTGCTGGCATGTGCCTCATTGTATTGCTTCTGTGTTGGGGTCAACGGGCGCCGGTATGGGGTGAACAGCCATGGCCAGAGTGGGTAGCCACTGTCATCTTTGTGTAGAGATGTCTAGTTAACATAGTGGACTGTGTCATTGCACCCCCCCACCATCCTGGCCACCCCTCCGGCACCCATGCCCTGGCATCCCCCATTCCCTGCCCTGCATTTCCCATCATACCACATCCATAGCATACTCACCAACTAGGTGGCCAGTGTGGATGTCCCCACTCTCAAACCTCTGGCACAGTGCTAACTAGTGCCAGAAGAAGGCAGCATGTGCTCCTCCAGGTTGTGTGGCACAGACATTGATTATGCACCCCCTGGCATTGCACACCACCTGGTAGTTGACACTGGGGTAGCCCTTTCTGTTTATGTAGGCTACCCCCTCTGGGTCAGGTGGTGTGCAGATGCCAACATGGGTGCAGTCGATGGCTCCTGGCATGCCAGGCAACTGTGTCACCCTGTGGAACTCCTGCATGTTTGCTGTACACTCTGCCTGTGTGCTGGGGGAAATGGATGCACTCTGCAGCATGTGGCAGCAGTGCACTGAGGAAGTGTGTGAGGAGCCATAATGCAGCTGACTGGGTTATGCCTGTGGTGTCCCCTGTTGGTCTCTGGAAGGTACCCGTTGCGAGCAGGCACATGATGGCTGTGATCTTCATCTCCACCGACAGAGTGTGGCTCTGTCTAGTGACTGCCTGCATCTCCTCACTGCACAGCTCACAGAGCCACCTCAGAATTGCCCAATTCAGGCAGTACCTGCCCACAATCTCTGTATTACTATACTGCTCGAAGTTGATGCAGGCATGGTGCCATCTGTACCAGGCGTACCACCGATGGGCCCTTCCAAGGCTGCGCTGGTCTGCAAGCTGCCTCCTCACACCCCTCATTACAGCCTCCATCTGGAATGTGGCACTGGCCATGTCTTGGGTTGTCCATTCACCCCCCTAGGTGGCTCCCTCCCCTGGCCCCCATGGGCTGCTGTCTGTGCCCCTGCACTTGGGTGCACCCCTGTTTGTGGCTGCCTGCCCTGCAGTCTGTGGCCTCTGCCTCCCACCTCTCTGTGCCCCTGTGCAGCCCCTCCTGTGCTGTGTGTCACTGGCACCTGCTGCATGCTGCCTTGCACCCTGTCTCACAACCACACACACACATGTACTCAAATATGCACGCTTACACCCCCTGACTCTGGCTGATACAGGCTCTCTGGTCCACACTCTGTGCCTCTCCCAGCCTACCTTTCACTCTGTGGCTCCCCTTCAGCTGTTCTGCCTGCTCCCTCACTCTCCCTCTTTTGGGCTCCCATGTGGCACAAGCCTCCTTCTCTAGCTTGCTCCTTCTTTTTATGTGCGCAAGTCTGCTCCGGGCAAGTCCCATTTGCTCCACGCTTGAGCCGTTCACCTGCCATTGAATATTGCACTGCACTGCTTATTCATGGCTATGCCCCCTGCACTTGCGCATGCATTCATTACCATTGTGCATTGGCACATTGGAACTTGCACTGCACATTTGCTGCCTCTGAATATCACTCTCTGGTGCATTGGCGCACTTGCGCTGGAGAAACCCTGTTGTGCATTGCATAACTGCTCTGAATATCCCAGCCTTGGACTTTAGACCAATTTTGTAATTTAAGGATTATGTTTTTTCCAATACAAATACCTCTCCCACACACAAAATTGCCAACCCTCTACCCCCATCAACAAAGACATAGATAGCTATGAGAAGTTTGTAATCATGGACCATGTAAAAATATTATATTTCTGGTGAATGTACTGAACTAAAGTTAACTACATCATATAGGATCCAGAATAACTTTTTTTTTATTTATTTAGTTGATTAACCAGGAGTAGCACACTAAGCTGAACACTTTTTTACAGGAGCAACCTAGGAGCACAGGGAAGTTAAGTGACTTTCTCAGGGTCACACAGTATGTAAGTGGAAGCTGTGGGATTCAAACCCATGTCTGGTTTGCTGGATGTCACCAGATTTGCAGCTCAGAGCCCTAAACCACTACACTATACTGCCTCCCTTTTTAGGAACATAGAAGTTGTTGGCAGAAAAGGACCACCAGGTCCATCCAGTCTGCCCGTTTTCCTTACCTGTTACTTAGAGTAATATCATTATGACTATTGTACTGAGAGTCAATTATTATGTTACTAATTGTTTCTTGTCTTTTTGGTTTTATACAGATATTTGGCAGTCGGACACTAATAGGTTCCTCTCTTTTTGATCATCGGTACCTGAAGAGTGACAAGAAGTACTGGCAAGATAATGCTGATCTACTATAAATATGTAAATACTTACATTTAAAGTGCTTGGGTGATCACAGTACCTGTAGACTTAGAAGAGCTAATGTCTGTTGCAATTTCTATATTTCGCTGACTAGTCCCATCAGTCCTAGCTACATAAAGTACACATTTTAACATTAAATATATGCTCTTTTGATAAAACTTGTACTATAATAAGGGAGTATTTTTGCATTGCAAATCACTATGAAGTGGAGCTTTTTTACGACTTTTAACTTGCAATTATGTGTTTATTTATGGCCAATATAAGTACATAACTGAGATTTTGCTTAAATGTGCACTATGCCTTTAAATCTGTAACAATACTTAAACATCCTTCAGTGAGCCTACCCTGGAGTAAGACTCGGATTGAGTCGAAGTGCTGGGGCATACTGGAGTGAGAGGCAGTCTAGGGTAAACCCTTAAACACTTGCTGTTTTAAATAGTAGTCTGTTACTACTACCAATGCTTATGATGTATGTCTTTTTTGGTGTAATGGATTGCACATAGTAAATCTGGATGTGGAGCAACATTACTCTGATGTAGCAGTGACTAATTTCTAAACTAAAAACTATTTGTGTGCATCAATTGTTGTGTTTGGAACTGTGGTTAATGCTAGAATCTTGGTTAAAACCCGGAATACTGGATTGTGAAACAAACATGAAAAATTGCAATAAAGTTAGGACAGAACTGGTATGAAAATGGGGTGGTGTATTGTTTTTTTAAGAGATCATGTAGAATATAGTAAGATTTATGAACTGGGCTTTTCAAAAAGGGTTGTGAGTGGTTAAATGTAAAAATTATTTTGGAAACTCAAGAAAATTAGGAAGTTGTGTTGCATACATCCCCCCATCCCCCGCGATAGTGAAGGGAAATGTTTGGATCATTTACTATAAAATTTGATGGACTGGAAAGTTAAGGAAGTTTTAACTCTAGGGGACTTAAATTTTAATTGGACTGGAGAAAATGTTTAGAAACTGAGATCTAAATTACCTTCATTAAACTTAACACAGTTGATAAATGCACCAACAGGATTAATGCATAGAACAGTCATTATATACGCTAAAGGCATGTATTACAAAACTAAACAGATGAAGAGTTTGGGAAATTACAAAACTTTTTGGTAATCTGTAAACAACTTGATAAAGGCTGAGAATCAATAACAACCCAACTGCCTGTTAATCCAGGGAACTGAGGTTAGGGAACAGTCCGAACGGGTACCCCATTTGAATAAAAGTTTCTCAGACTACAAAATATGATTCCATTAACAAAGAAAAAAAAAACAGTTCAGATAGAGATACAAATGAAAATCCCCAATGTTCAAGAGCAGTTTAAAATGGTGTTATCTTATGATTGGTTAGAATTAAAGAAGTATATGATTTCTTGTAAAAGGGAAACTATAAATGGTGTGGATTGTAAAACAGTCCTTATGACTGCTGCCCCTGCAATTATAAATCCATTTACTGCAATTCAAAATCTGTCTATACAATTAGGTTGGGATTCCACAGGCTGGAAAAATTCTATTACTCCAGTTTATAAATGTGGCGACTCTTTCTGCCGTTTCGCTCTGGAAAGTTCCCCCCCCTCCACTCACCACTGTGTCCTCTACCAATCTCTCGCTCTTCCCTCACTCCATGACCGATGATTGTCCCACTGTGTAATGCTCACTGCCAAGTATTGGTCTCAGACATTGCCTCCCTATCTCTCCTCTGTGTTAGCTGTCCCTGCCCCTCCTGTGCACTCCCTCAGGAACACAGACTCACAAACCTTGGCTGTCCCTCGGGTGTCTTCCTCAAACGGTCAAGCATCTTTTCGATACCGGATGCCCAAACTATGGAACTCCCTCCCTACTACCATCAGGCATATGTCCCAGACAATGCATTTCAGCCCCCTCATCAACTCACATTTCTTGTCGTTATGTGCCTGTGGGTAATTTTCGATGGGTAAAATATTAAAGTAAATCTGGTGTCCGACTACTGAGTAGTTGTACTGTCCGAATTATTGCTCACTACCCCTACTATCATACACTTCTCTTCATTCTTCTGGAGGCACCGTGTTTAATTTGGCACTGTATAAAATGCTTCTGTGTAATTTGTATAGTTCTGCTTAATTTCTGATATTATTTGACCAAGTGCTTTTACACGTATGTCTTGTTCTATTGCCTGATGTGTATGTACTGTTTTCTATGCCCCTTTCCCCCACGACGCACCTGGAAATGAGCACTAGTGCTTAATGTGTCTTCCTGGTAAAACTTTTAAATAAATAAGAAGCAAAGTGATAACTATGAATGAATTTCAATTTTTCATGTTCTTGCCTAACTACTGGAGAAATTTGTTTGTGCATAACTTGTGGGGCTATGAGGAAAAATGCCTGTTAGCACCAAATCTGCATGGTTTTTGATGAAGTCATGGGACAGCAATGGCTTTGGTAAGGTTCACCAATTATATGTGTACATCTGTGATGGGTACAGTGTGGGAGCTGTCTTTATGGACCTGACCAAGGCATTCAATCTTGTTGATCCTATTCAGGCAGTTGATGCTGTTCCTCACATGGTTAGATGGTTTTCTAGTTACTGGACAGAAAGATCACAATGGCATAGAGTTTGTCAAACCCTGACAAATAATTTGGATGTTAAAAGCAGGGTCTCTCAAGGTTCCATTTTGGTGACAGTTTTATTTTCAATCTTTCCTAATGACTTACCTATTTAACTTTATAAAACATAATATTTAGAGGCAAACCAGCTTATATTTCTTTTTTTTATACATGTATATAGCTGATTGGTCCCTGTCGCCTCCTCCTGCCAACTGGCGACAGGGAAACAGGCATTTTTACAGGTTTTCTCCCCAGACACCCCGAGGTCCTGGCACACAGCCGTGTGAGCAAGTGGAGGCATGCTTTGCACTCTGTGGCACCAGCTCAGTCCCTTCCATGTCCCTGTTTTTTTTTTTTGCCATCCCTGTCTGCCTACACCACCCACCAGCCCTCCACCTGGTGGGAGTGGAACTACGGGAGGGCGCCAAACCACCCACACCACCCTTGGGACAGGAGAGTTTCCCATCAGTATGATAAATCCTGCTCCACCCTTCCCCTCACGATAGCACCCTGATGACCCAAGGTCATTCCTAAACCAGGGTCACCAGCGTAGTGAGGTGTGGCATCCAGCGCCTCAACCCTCAGCACCACCGGGATGGTTACCAGCTTATATCTCTCACAAGCTCTGCATTTCTTCTTTCCATTATTTATTACTAAGGCCATATACATGAAGACAGAATCTTTGTTCATTGAGTATTCATCAGCTCCTCCTTGCTTATTCCAAACCAGATGACATAATAGTCTGCTTGTGACATCCTGGTTACTCCCATGGGAACTGGCAGTGATGTAACAACAAAGCATTATGATTTCGGGGAGGAAATATATTCATGAGGCAGATGATCTACAAGTGATAAAGATCCTGTTTTTGTTGCAACTTCCTCAGTAATAAACAAGAGGGAGGAGAAATCTATAGAAAGTAAATAAAATACAAGCTGAATTGTGTTGGAATATTACGCTTTTCAAAGTTTTCCAAGAGGCTCAAAAGCTCTTTAAATTCAGTAAATACATTGTTATACCAAGATGATGCTCTTATTTTTACAGGAGCAAAAACAACAGTGGAAGTAAATGAGAACATTAACTCAGCTTTTCTAAGTTTTCAATCCTGACTGGGAAGCAATAAATTAATGTTAAATAAAAAAAAAACTAAGACCATGTTGTTCAGAACTTAAAGGAGTATTATGATGAAGCAATTCAATCTTGACTCCACAGTGTCCCATCTCAAGGTGGACTTGGACTGCTGGTCTAGGTTCTATGTGATAAGGGTGAATTTGGCATTCCGAACACCCTTATCGCAACCCCACATCACTGAAATTCACTTTCAATGATGTGGAATCCTGGCACAAGGAAGTGCAATGCAAAATTTTTTTTTATTATTTGATGCAGGGGCTGCACCACCCGCACCCCCCTAAATTAGGATTCTCAACTGCAGGGGGGTGCATGTCAGGGAGGGTGCATCTCATTACAAAACAAAAAACACTGTCTCAGGCTGGGCAACAACAAAAACTACCAGTGCCCGGTCCTGAACCCTGCATCCCCACCACCCCAAGCCAGCACCTAGCCCACCACGCCATGACACCAGCTTGCTGGAAACCTGTGGCACCACCCCTCACATACCCTCCCACCCCACATTTGGCAGGCTTGCTCCCACCTCCCACATGCACATATATGTGTGCAACATCCTGTTACCTTTTCATGACCCACCCCATCCAGTCACCACCCCCACATCCCCGCTGTTGGGGCACTAGCCGAAAGTGGGTCGCCATTTCAGCAGGAACCCACTTGCTAGTGCCCCATATCATGGTATACTCTGTTCTATTTTACTTCTTTCCTTGTGGGGCAGATTGAACATCATTAAAATGAATGTTTTACCCCAATTACTGTACCCCCTCCAGATGTATAATTTGGTTCTCCCCCAATCGTGGTTTGCTCAAGGATTCTTGCTCCATTTTTATGGCAAGATATGACAGCCTGTCACGCTTTCTCCAAACTAATGTACACTAAACAGGATGGAGGCCTACAAGACCTCAATTTTTTTGTACTGCCTGGCCTTACATCTTACTAGGCTCTTCTACTGGTTGTAGCCAACTGGGTGTAACCTTTCTACACCATATGTTTCACATCGGGTGAATATAGAGCATTCCCTGTGTTCTATTAACGGTTTGGTTATCCTGTCACTTCCTTATCTCTCCCGGAGAAAACTTCCCTGACCCCTGTGGGACACAACCTTAGGGACATCCCTCCACGTTCACTTACAGCTCTGCTCTCTACTCAAGATTTGCCCATACAGGGACATTTCCCAGCCCTTATTTGGGAATCCTAATCTTCTGATAACTGGATGGATGCTCTCCAGAAGGTTTTGGCCTAATATAGGAGTGGATACAGTTGGAGATCTCACTCTCAATCAGAAACTGCTATCCTTCCAGGAGGCATGTGCCTTATATCACTGGCCTACTACCTCTTGCTTCCAATTTTTTCAATTATCGCACATGCTATTACAATTTTTTGGTAGTGGGCCATGGCTATGTCCCTTTGGTATTTCTGTCCTCCTTTTTACTTTTCATTCAGCCCCTTCCACCCATCTCATTTCCTACTATTATCAATATCTACAAAATGATCAGGTTGCCAATGAGAGTACAAGGTTTTATTGGTGGGATCAGACTCTTCCAGTCTCTAACTCCCCTAGAAACTGGTCTATCATCTGGAAGCATTTATATACATTGATAAGGGGGAACTGATAACATTTTATGCAATTTCAGATTATCCATAACCTCTATTACACCCTGGTCAAATTGCATAGAATGGGCCGATTATCCAATGATTCTTGCTCCTGATGTGACAAAGAACCCGGTACTTTGCTTCATATCTTGTGGTCATGTGAGACAGTAGTCCCCTTTTGGAATTCAATTTGATCTTGCATTGACCACTTATTGGGACTGTCTGATGCTTTCCTTCTTTAAATATGTATTTTGGGTGACTACATTGATAACCTGATTGGCAACCCGAAGTCACACATGGTTTTGATTTTGGCATGTGCAAAAAAAGTCATTCTTTGGCACTGGTTCGATCAGTGCACTCCCCACTACCTAGAATGGTATAAGGAGATCCCCTTTGCTTTATAAGCCAAGCACCTCATAGCACGTATGTCAAATAAGCTGTCTAAATATAAGCATATTTTGGAATTACTATGTGTATTATTAACTGTTTGATTGTGCATTTTATTGTTCCCTGTAGTTTTTCAGTGGCATACTGGTGCATCTCGGGTCAGGTGCCATGATCTGTACCTCTGTGTGGCTTTATTTGTTTCCCTCCGGTGGCAGGGTGTTGTGTGGGTGTTGTGTGGGGGTGGGGGGGTGTAGTTGTTCTAAGTAAAATGTAAAATGAATGTTTTGCTCTTTTTTCTGATCTGTTCATGACCTCTTCTTTATTTTATTGTGCTTTCTGGTTTTTATATGTATCTTTATGAGATCTTTGCCATTTGACTTGGCATAATAAAGTTTATTTAATCTGAAAAATAAATAAAAGGAGCAGTAAGGTTATTCAAGGTAATTTTTTGGTGAGAAATAAATATGAGTTACAACATAATGAAGTTGCGTTCTTTAGGTACCTAGGTACTTGGCGAGATGCAAATCTGATATTTGAAAACCATACTAATGTTCTTTTGAATCTTTTAATACCAAACTGGGTAAGTTATGCCAAATGAAAGACTGTATAGGAATTTCAGGAAAAGAATTGCCCAGGGGTTGTTATTGCCTGTTTACAACTATGGAGGCTTCTTTATTGGATGAGTTGCTCAAGTTACAGCGAGAAAGGAAGAAACTACTGCTAACTACAGTCCCGATATTTATTTTGTTGACACGTATTTCCAATCACCATTGTCACCTGCTTATATTGCTTTCATTTGGGATTTCTTTTGAATTTGATTTATGTACCCTAATCTACAAAATCCTTGGCATGGGGTTATCTAGTCCACTGCATGACATGTTACATTAATTGCAGATGTCAAGATCTGACACTTGTGCTCAACTGAGCTCAATCTTTTGTTTTTATTAAAAATGAAAACTAGTGCTAGCCAACTGGCATTGAGTTTGTATGGTCCTAAATGTTGGAACACACTCACTCTAGGTTTAAAGAAGGTCAGCAACTCTACAGCGTTTAAATCTCTTTTACACAGACTCTTAGCCAATAAATTCACACCTAACTTTTTTGATAACACCTGATCCTGATCTGTCTTGATTGACTTACATGTATTTATTTTAATGTATTCATATTTCATATGCTATGGGAAAATACAGTACATTTTTAATGCATTTTGGTTTTGTATACTGTTTATCATGAATGTACTGTACATGTTTTATATACACTTCTTATTGAAGCCCAGTTCATGCGATCATTGTATTCCATTGAATTTACCTTGGGTAACAACAAACTAACTAGCTAACTAACAAACGAACTGTCTAACTAAACAGACTTACTAAGTAACTCTATATATCTAGCTAGCTAGCTAGCTATACAGTGCTTTAATTATATGCTAGAGTTGAGTTAGTGTTTGTATCAAAAGCAGAGTTTTTGACATTTTATGTTATGGCAAGCTCAGCCCCTGGGACTGCAAAACATGGCGGGTACTTTCCTTGGTGGGTACTTTCTCAATCCTAGGGGTTAATCAGTTTTGTGGTAGAAACTTGTTAATTAGGAATTTTTTGAGTAACAAAGACAGCTCCAGGGGCCTGCAAGTGGCTGCTAACATACCAATAATGTGTTTAAAACAAAAACCAGTACACTCCCAACCTCAGAATATAGATATGTACACCCCCAAACTAGAGTTACTTGTCCATGGTAAGTTCCAAAATACGTCATTATAAATAGGAAAGATTCACAGTGCAGCAAAACTATTTTGTTCCATACTGAGTTTCATCAGCAGTTATCTTAGTGACTACTAAACTGTACTTTTATAGCCAGTGCAGTCCATACCTCAAAAAGTGCTCATGCTAAACATTTATACAATTAATTTAATATGTAGATTATCAAAATGATAGAAAAACTTAGTGTAAATATTTACAACATTGAAATTCATATAGACCTGATGTCTAGTTAAAAATCAGAGTTTGATTCATAGTGCCCTTCACAGAGTCATTAATTTTAGGTCATCATTTGAGGCATCATACTTCATTTAATGGTAGCAAAGACATCCATAATTTCATCAGATAGAGGATACAAAACACATGGGGCCCGATTCTAAGATGTATGGTGCAACTCGCTGGTGAATGCGAGTTGCGACATACGCCACTATGCCAGGGGCCCTGCACCGGATTCCAGAACAGACAGGGTCCCCAGTGACTATGACCTGTTACTTGTGACACCTCCAGCATTGCGCCAGAGGAAAGGCACACCTGACCTGTGTGCCGCAAGCCTCCGACATGCCCAATGATAGGGTGAAGCCATCCCCCAGCTCCAAGCCCCAAAACATGCCCGCAAGCCCCAGTGGGCCATGGGGGGTGTCTGCAGCAGCACACTGGCATCAGGGGGTTGGCATTATCACAGTGCGGTACTGGGAGTGAATGGGTGGAATCCCGGTATTGCTGGGGCTGTGGGGGGGCTACAATGCAGTGGGTCGGTGTGTCACGGCAGTGTGTGGGTTGGGTACATGCAGGGAGGGCATCTGGCTGTTGGGCATGGCAGAATCCTGTTACACCAGCACATAGCTGGTCTAACCCCAGAGTGTGGGAGGGCCTCCTGGAATGGCATTGTGGGGTTATGGCAGCTGCCCTTTCAAAATAGGGTCCAGATGCTGCCTTAACCCCCCCTTCCACCATACTGTAGGGACCTTGGGTGGTGTAGGTGCCCTGGGTGAAGGCAGCCTGTTCCATGGCTCATGCCACTTCTTGGAATCCCGGCTGTCGGAACCCATAGAGCAATGTGTGACTTGTGCTATAAATGTTGGCACAAGTTGCACTGTGCCACTGCACATGTGTTTTAGAATTGAGCCCCTAGTGTTAACATAGAGTAAGAAAAAACAGACAAAAACACCATCAGCAGTGTTAACTTTAAGTAGGTTCATGGGTAATTATAGATTTAAACAAAGTAAGGGCACAGCCACCTCAGTGTAAAATAAAAATAAGAAAAACTTTTTTTAAGGGAGGAGCCAATACCAATCATAAAACATATAATGATAAAGATACAGATTGGTAAATGAAGGCCCACTCACCCCGTGTATTAAACCTTGATTTTTATTTTTTCCAAAATTCACATGATATAGTACCAAATACTAAAACAAAGTACTGTGTAAACGTTCCGGATTCAACCTTCATCAGTACAGTACCATATCTGCAAAATACAACATATCTCTCATATTAAATCTAGTTCTGAATTTTTATATTAATTATCTATTGTAATATTGAATCCATTAGAGACATGCTCACCAATTAATCCCCTGGCTGTTATAAACTGAAAATATAGCTTCTCATATATTTTATGCTCCTATAAATATATAAAAAATACAGCCATTATCATATATGTCCATAACTAAAATATTTAATGATTTTAATATACCACATTCGTAAGTCTTTTAGTTTTCCATATATTTATGCTTACCCTAGAACGCTAGTACTTCTTTTTTAATTTTTAATGAATCATCTATGCCACTTTTCATGTATCCTATTGCTGCATTATGCCATTTATCTGTAAAGCAACATAAAGTTTTTTAAACATAAACATTTTTTTCTTAAGTATTCTAAGTCCAAACCACTCTCATCAAGCAATTGGAGTCATATAAATGCATACATCAAATCGGAAATTAATTCACAATTTGGAAACATTGAAATATGCTAACCTCTTTCTCTCTCTTTAACTTTTAAATGTGATGCACCAATTTAATGCAGCATTTACATCCTTTGAGAATCGGGCATTGAGTTTTGCAGGTTATCGTGCTAATCCACTGACTCAAGTGGCACCCGCATTCGCCCTGTGTGCTCGGCCTGCTTGAAATAGCAGCTCTATATATTTTTATGGAGTCCCGTAACATTAAAATATATAATAGCGCTCAGTGTGGTCGAGAGGGCCTGTGTGTCCTGCCCTCCCCCAAGACAGAGCAACAAATTCCACCATAGAAGCGCTCAGGTACGCCACTTGCCACGCTGCAGCCCAACTCCCCAGGGATTTCAAAGCAGTCTGCGTTTTAGGACAAAATGAACTTTTAAACTTGTCGCCTTTAAAAGCTCACCTCAGCCAGTCAGCACAGTAGTACAGACAGTTTTTTATAGTGTTTAAATGCACTTTGCTCTGGTGCTTTAATTTATTTAATCCAGGTTCAATGCTATCTAGTGTTCCTTAACTGCTGAGTTGACTGAATCACTTAAAGCCTCAGAGTTATAATTACAAGCCACCATTTTAATTTGAATTACAGCTCTGTTATATGTGTAAAGCTGCTGGAATTTCAGAGTTAGAATTTCAAGCCTCCATTTTTAGTTCTAATTACTGCTCTGCCAGTTGTGTAAAAGCTGCTGATTTAGTTAGAATTAGAAGCCACCATTTTTTTAGATCGAATTACAGCTCAGTTAATTGTGCAAAGCTGATACGCCCGCTTACCTGGCACTATAAAGGCTGTTCTTTTCTCCTCAGTGTGGTTGAGAGAGCCCACGTGTCCTGCCCTCCCCCAAGACACAGCAACAAATTCCACCCTAGGAGCACTCAGGTACGCCACTTGCCACGCTGCAGCCCAACTCCCCAGGGATTTTGAAGCAGTCGGTGTTTTAGTCCCCGCTGGTGCTCTGCGCCGGCTGCCCCACCACCCCCGCCACCACCCTAGGTGAACTCAGAGCTTTATAGTGCGGGTCGTGTGGTGTTTTTTAGCCAATCATTCAATTTTCCCATTTGCAACTTATCAGAATTAACCACTAGAGGCCCTTACTTGCAATCTCCTACAAAACACTGAAAGCCAAAACTGAGCAACTAGAGGCTTCCCAATTTCAAGATAAGCCTCAGCAGACAACCCAGCTACCCAAATCATGCTGCCAATGTCCCTCTTCTTATTATGCCTCCTCGCACTCTATGTCACCCTCTCACCCTCCTTATACCCAGTGCCTCAGCATGCCCATTTCACTATAGCCATCAAAGCAGCTGCCCACCCCATTCAACCTCCTACATCAAGAAACCGACTTCTAACCTTCCGATTAGCTGGGTCACGGGGGCGTCCATCCTACCACCCTCCTTCTATGTAGGGTTGATAGCATTAAAAACAACCTCCACTTGTTCTGACCAGCAACCTTCGCAGCAACGCTATGCCCAGCGCAAATCCAAATGGTTCATGTTACAAACAAAACAGCTGCTAACTCTGCTGCTCCTCCTATCAGGGGATATTGAGTTAAACCCTGGACCCCAAAACCCAAACCCCTCCCCATCCCTCAAACTACCAAAGGGTTTAAAGATAATCCACCTGAACATATGTAGCATACTCAACAAGCTCCCTGAACTACAGGCAACTGCCCTAAAGCTACGTCCTGACATTCTGATAATCACTGAAACATGGCTCAAACCCCATAATCTAGACCCAGAAATTGCAATCCCAGGATACACCATCATTTGGCATGACTGTTAGGGTAAAAAGAGAGGGGGCAGCATTGCCGTGTTCATCTCATCTTAACACCAGTTCACTCCTATCCAGCTCCCCCTGCCCACGCCATCCACTGACTCCCTTCTAATCAATATCGCACTACCGCACACGAATCCAGTATACATAGCAGGGTCCTATTGTGCCCCAGATACCCCTATGCCTGCCATCCTGGATCACCTGGTCACACTAAAATCTCTCACAGCAGGGGGGTGAACTACACATTCTAGGGGACTTCAACTTCAGCTGGCTCTCCACTGCTAATTCTAGGCTACATGGCTAAGTAAATGCCCTAAACATGACACAACAATTATCTGCACCTACAAGATTAAATCATAAATCCCAGAACCACTCCCTGTTAGACTGAGCCCTCACCTCCCACCCCCACAGAATACTTGTAGCAGGACTCCTCCCAGATTCTTTAAGTGACCACCACATGATCTACATGGTAAGAAAACTATTCCAGCCCAAAGCATCCCCCCCTCGAACGCTGCTTACCAGATCATACAAATCCCTTGACCTTCCTGCCTTCTTAATTGACCTTTCCTTTGTTGACTGGTTCTGCATCCACTGGGCTCCAAATATCAATGCCACCCTAGACCTGTTTAAAACCAGATTTCTAGCCATCTGGGACCACCACGCCCCACTTAGAAGGTCAAGAGTTAGGGGTGCCCACCTGCCCTGGGTCACGGAAAATATCATTGACCAGCTTCATGCTAGGGATCAGGCCTGGAAATCATATAAGACTACCGGCACCTTGGCGGCTCACCAACGTTACAGAGCACGCTGTAATTCCTGCACTACACTACTGCATCAGGCCAAAGCAAACTACTTCAAGGCCTCTTTCCACACCAATATAAACCACCCAGCTAAATTCTGGAAAACAATAAACTCACTGTTCTCCCCTCCTACCCAACCCCCAACCCCAACTCTTAATGTCGAAGGCTCCATCATCACCGATCCCGGTGCAGTGGCCACAGTTTTCAACACCTTTTTCACCAGCTGTGCATCCTCTCTCCTAACCACCAACCCTCCCATCCCTCTAGCTCACCCCCTACCTTCCCGCATACTGCCTCGGCCCACTGCTTCACCTTTCATCCAGTTACTCCCACAGAAGTTCTTAAAGCCCTGCAGGCCCTAAACCCCTCCAAAGGTAAATGCCCCTCAGGGCTGAATTCAAAAATGCTTCACCTGTCGGTCCCTGCCATCGCAGCACCACTGGCAGACCTACTCAGTCTCTCCTTCTCACTTGCTGAAATCCCATCTTAATGGAAGCGAGCCACTGTCATCCCACTCCCTAAAGAGGGGGACCCCTCCTCACCGGGTAACTATCGCCCTATATCCCTACTCCCCATCCTAGCTAAACTACAGGAGAAACTCATACTCTTCCCAACTTGCCCCCTTTCTTGACTCCTCCTCATTCTTCACACCATACCAGTCTGGATTTAGGAAGTTGCACACCACCATCACCTCACTTCTAAGGCTCACAGATGCTATCCTCACTGGTATGGAAAAAGGGCACACCACCTCAGCCATTTTCATCAACCCTGCCAAAGCTTTTGACACCGTCTCCCACTGTCAAAACTTGCTCGAGCTGGTCTGACAGGTACAGCCTCCAGCTGGTTCCAATCCTACTTGACAGGCAGGTCTCAAGCAGTAAAAATTTGCTCCTGCACCTCCATTCCTCTTCTTGTCACCTCCGGCATCCCTCAAGGCTCGGTCCTTGGCCCATTACTGTTCTCCATTTTTCTAAATGACCTGCCCTCAGCCAGCATGCACTCACTCATCCACAGGTACACCATTGACATGGTAATGTTTGCATCGGGCCCATCCACCTCTGTTACTGCGGAAAGACTCCAGGAGGATTTCAATACTGTTCAGCCTTAGTTTCATTCAAACCAGCTTTTCTTCAACCCAAAGAAAACTGTCTCGCTAACTTTTGGAATGTGGCAAAGACTCTCCCGCCTCTCCTCAACCCCTACTTCCACACCATTGACAGTTCCCCCTTGGAGGACTGCACCGCTTTCAGATACCTCGGGGTATGGCTTGACCAACACCTAGATTTTTCTGTGCATATTGACTCAATGCACAAAAAACTACATCCCAAACTGGGCACTGTATATCACAACAGGGCCTGCCTACCTTTACCGGCTCGCAAAGCAATCATTCAGAAAATGATCCTCCCGATATTTGACTACAGGGATGTCATCTACAGCACAGCCACAAAATCCACCCTAACCAGGTTAAATCCCCTCTCCCATTCTTGCTGTCTCTTTGCCCTGGACTGTCCACCCTTGACACATCACTGCATCCTCTATAAGCCACTTGACCTGGCATCCCTACAGGGTCATAGCAGGCCCATTGTGCCAGGGTCACTGCAAAGTTCTGGGAGCATTCTCTCCCCTCCTACCTTCAGGTGGCCCTCTCTGTCCAGCCCCCCAGGGTGTACACACTCAGGAACTCAGATTCCAGGCTCTTTCAAGTCCCACGCATGTCCACAAACAAAGGACAAGCTGCTTTCAGCTCTCGCATCCTACCAGCCATAATTTGGCACACAGACAGCAGCCAGCACCTGAATCAACTCCTCAAGGTGCACTTCTCCCCCTCCTGCACTTGTACCTAGCTCATTCCCTCCACATTGCACCTGTCCACTCATCCTCCTGGGACTTCTAGGGCCTTCACAATACCTGTCTATTTTGCATAAATATGCTAGGCTCCTTTTTGGTCTCTAGTAAAGCATTGCCGAGTCTCACCCACCTGCTAATTACAGTTGTATCCCATCATCTGTGTAACCTCTTGGGATACTGGCTCTGTATCATAAATGTAATTGAAGCTGCCTTGTGTATCTGTTTACTGTACTGCTCTTCCTATATATGTACTGTGCTTGTAATGTATCCCAACGTTCCCATCCCCCCAGGACACATCTGGAATCGAGCGGCCTCCACTCAGCAAGCCTTCCTGGTTAAACTCTTAAATAAATAAATAAAAAAGGTAAACCTTGCCACCTCTTTAAATCTTGTTGCATCTGTGTAATAACTGGATCAATGTTTAATGCTTTCAATGTATTAGTATCCAAGGTAATTTCAGTTCCTAAAAATGTAATTAATTTAGACATCCATTTCAGGCCTAGCTCCTCCACCTCTCTCCTAGTGCAAGCTGAGTTCAAAGGAAGAACCGTTGTTTTGTTATGGCTCAGTTTACAGCCCGACAGTACACTAAAATTCACTATTATATTCAGCACCTCTTTAAAGAAGCTTACCAACAACAGAGATGTAGGAGAATGTCGTCCACAAACATGGACATTTTATAGTTCTCATTCCCTATCATTATACCTCTTATCTCTTTTGCACCATTAATTTTTCTAGCCAGGGGTTCAATATATATATTAAATAGCATGGAAGACAAGGGGCATCCCTGTCTAGTACCTCTTTTTAGTCTGAAATTACTAGAAATGGCCCCATTGCAGGAAATTCTTGCCGAAGGGGATGTATATAGAATTTTAATCCACTGTATAAATTCTAAAGGTAATCTATATCTGGGTAATATATCAAATATGTATCCCCAGCTAACCCTGTCAAATGCTTTCTCCGCGTCAAGGGATACCAAGATCTTGTCATTGTTGGTATGCCCTGAATCGGAAAGCAGATGACAGATCTTTCTAAAATGATCACTTGAATGTCTTCCTGAGACAAACCTTACTTGATCTGGTCCTATAAGGTTAGTCCAGACCTTCTTAAGGTGGTGAGCTAATATACTTGCTATTAACTTTATATCCACATTCAGTAGTGATATCGGTTTATAATTTTCTGGCCTAGTTAAATCTTTTCCTGGTTTGGGTAGCACCACGATTCTAGCATCAAGTAGTGTTAGCTCCCTGATAGGAAAAGAATACAGATAATTAAACAGGGTTTTCAAATAAGGGACAAGCTCTACCTTGAAAGTTTTATAAAATAATGAAGAAAAACCATCAGGCCCAGGTGCTTTGCCTAATGGTAATCTTTCTATAGCTTCCTTAATTTCTTGTATGGTGACTTCCCCTTTAAGCTCTAATTGCTGTGATGTTGTAAGTTTGGGGAGTTCCACATCATATAGAAAGCATTCTAGATGCTTATGATAATCAGGGTCTGAAGGTGGGGCTGTGTATAGTTCTGTATAGTATTTTCTAAAATCGTTTACTGTACTCTCTGGGTCCGAAATTAATTTCCCTCTGATACTATCTTGCAGACTGGATACCCAGGTAGCCTCCTTTTGTTTTTTTAATCTTTGTGCAAGTAGTTTCCCTGATTTTTCTCCTTGCCTTATGTATGTAGCTTTCCATTTTGCTGCTGATTTCAATGTAAGATTTAGGGAATAAGCTGCGTATTTGGCTCTTAGAGAATGAAGTTCTTTCCACATAAGCTCGTCCGTTGTTTGGTTTAAATGAGTTTCTACAAATCTCATTTTAGTTAACCATTCCTCTACCTGCCTAGATTGCTTATGCTTTCTTATAGTAGCTAGTCTAATAAGTTCACCTCTCCACACAGTTTTCATAGCCCCCTACAAGATGTCTTTTGCCTCTACCGATTCCTGGTTACATTTCCATGAGTCAGTAATGAATGCTCTCTTATGTTCCACTATTTCCTCCTCAGTTAAAAGTTGGTTATTAATGGACCATGACTTCAAGATTTTTTGGTAATTTTGAAATCTCAATTTGAGCCAAATTGGAGAATGGTCTGACAAGACTCTGGGGTGTATATCCACTTCCTCTGCTCCCTGCAAAGCGACCATACTAAGGAGAAAATAGTCTATGTGAGAATACACCTTGTGAGGTGGGGAATAGTAAGTATAATCTATCACATGAGGATAGTGAGCTCTCCATGGATCAATTAATCTGGAGTCCTTCAACAATCCCCTCAATGTTCTCTGAGCAGGCGATAGTGTGGCTCTCTTACTATAGGATCTATCTACATCATTTAAATATACTAAATTCCTGTCCCTCCCAACAAACATGGAATGTTAGGGGCAGAGGCAATAATGGTGGCTAAGGGCAGGAAAAAGGAGGGAGAGTCCACGTTTGGCCCGTATATCGATCCCAACAGTATTTCCACCCCTGCAAGTTTCCCTTGGATTAGAATATATTTCCCATCTGGGTCACACCAGGATTTTGTTTCTTGAAATGGTATATTTTTCCTAATAAGAATACCCCCCCCCCCGTCTAGGACTTATGCCAGTTCTAAATACCTGGCTCACCCAGAGTTCTGTAGATTTGACAACTGATTAGTAGTAATATGGGTCTCTTGCAACATAACTATATGTGGGTTATATCTTTTAAGATGTCTCAGGACAGTATATTTTTTTGAATTGTCCTTGCCTCCATTAATATTCCACGACATTATGTTCCAACTTCACATAGAGCTTCTATGTCTTTATTTCTCATTACTAGTGTCCTACCTATCCAAGTTCATCCTTTAAGCTTACTTTTAATTAGAAAGATCTGACTAAACTTCCCCCTCCCCATCTGTCTATGCCTGTAGTACAATCCCTCCCACTTCCCCTTGTCTTACTCCCCCTCTCCCCAGGTCAAATGCCTACTCCTAAATGTTTTGGCCATCATACCCTCGTGATGCAGCATCCACAGAATTATGCACTCTATCCAATGAAAAAAAAAACACATAGGTTTCAACCTTTTAGTATATTATGTTACCCGGTTTCACCCCCCAATATTGCACTATTAAATGGGAGGAGCCTCCAAACAGCTTGCAACACATCATTACTTTAACTTTAACTAAAAGCTCATAATACCCCCCTCTATCATATAGTATTTGAACATTCGAGTTCCCCTTGTTTAAATTTTTTAATTATTTATCTGACAAACTTGACCTTCCACTTCCATCTCCAATAGATCACCTCCCATAGATCTACTTCTGAGACATCTATGTTACCTTTAAACAGTTTCAAGAGACTTACAAACTTGCTCTTGCAAATGGTGAAGTAAGGGAAAATGACCTAAAACAGTAGAAATCAAAAAGCACCAGATCAATTGAAGGAGCATCTCTGTAATTTTCCCTAGTAATATGAAGAAACAAAATTAAATGTCACAATGTTTATAAAGATTGTCTTGCATCAAAACTTAATAAAAATGTGATGCTAGATGTCGCTCTTACTCCTTCTCATAATGCTGTATTGAACAGTTCCTCTCAAAGTCCCCTCTGCAAAAATAAAGCACATTTTTCAGATCCAAAACAAAAGCTTTATGGTAACACCCTGTCTCCAATCTCAACCTAGCCACATCTGACCTTTAAACTCAAAGTAAGATCATATCAGTGAGCCTAGCAAGGCATAATAACGAAATCCCCCAAGTCCTACAAGCACTCTGCAAGTTCAGATCAATTCCAGACTCCTGTTGGATCCTTGAGAAAACGTCATCCCTCTTTGCCAAATAATTCTGGTAGTCTTGATTTAAGATCTGCAACAGCCTGTGAGGCAGATTCATACCTTTGGTTGCCATTAGGAAGTGAGGCCTCTAGCCATGCTGGAAATAGCATTCTATGTTTTATTTTTGCCTCCCACAGCTTAGATTGAATTGTTCTATATGCAGCTCTCTCTTGTCGAACCTTGTATGTAAGGTCAGGCACTAGACGTAGATGTTTACCTTCCCAAATTATCTTATCAGCACTTCTGGCCACTTTCAAAATATGATCCCTATCCAAGTAGTTGAAGACCTTGAATATGATCGTGTGAGGAGCTTGATTCGCTGCAGGTTTTGTCCTAATGGACCTGTGGGCGCTTTCCACCACGTATGTAGGGCCATTGGGCGATGGGCCTGCAATGTGAGTGCACAATTTCTGAATAAAGCTGACTGTATTCATCCCTTCTTCTCCTTCCAGAAACCCTAGCAACATGAGGTTGTGTCTGGATCGTCGACCTTGTCTTCCATTTTTTTTAACAAGTTTCTTTAGATTTGTATTCTCTTTCTCTGCGTTCCCCAGCCTGTCCTCTATGGAGGATATATGGGCTTCAGCATCAGAGACCCTGATGATCAGTCCAAATAAGGAAGCCTTCCACTCTCTGAAGTCTGCAATGAGTGAGAATAGTGCAGATTTAATCATAGAAATATCCTCTTGCAGTTGTTCTGATGCAGGTGAATCTACATTCTCTGCTGGTGAGGAACTCCTATGAGGCCTTTTCGCTTCTAGACTCCCCACATCCTTTTTACTATCATTGTCAGTGCTACTGCGAATTGGTTCCTTCGGCGATTCTATAGCACTTGACCTCCTTGCTCCGCAGGGTAAGATTTTGCTTTGAAGCGAATTGAAAGTGACTTTTTTTGGTGGAAAATGTAGAATTCATTGCATAAATTCACGGAGCTGCTACAGCGTGCTGTTTACTCCCTCAAGGGCATCACGTGACTCTCTCAACTCAGTGACTTTTGAACCACTGGTGCTCACCCTATCATTGAGCCAAAGCCATGCTGCCAATTTTCACTATCAGGAGAGGTACTTAGACAGTATCTAATACCAGAGGCTCAATTGCATGGTTAGAATTTAAAATGACTAATAATTGGATCAAACTGTGTCACAAAGCAATTACAGCAATTAGAAACATAATTTTGCCATATGCTCCTAAATGAAAGAGATCCCTAAACAATTATATAAGCATAATACCAAGAAACAATTATGATGCAAGCTTGTATATTATTTTGTGCTGAGATAAAGATTTTTGCTCCACTCTAACACTGTTTTTGCCTCAGTATGTGTCTTAATAGAGATAGATGCCACAAAAAATGTCACCACTCACAGTAAACACTACAGGAAAGGTACATGCTCCATTTTATCATTAAGACCTTGACCATACCTTGCACCAAAGAAGTATATCCAAAATTCTCAAAGGTTCACAAAGATTGATAGGAGCATAGTGGCTGCATGCCAATAATTGCTCCTTATTTATTTATTTATTTTGAAGTTGGTAACCGGGAAAGGCACACTGAGCCAAAGCTGCTTTCCAGGTGTAATCTGAGGGTACACACAGGGTAAAAATACAACAACAAAGGAAACTAAATGCAGTATCAGATCAGTGCAACAAAAAGATATGAGAACAACAATAAGTACAGAAGGGTAGCAGGACAATCTGAATTACCATTTGAGAGCAAGTAAGTGCATAGAAGACCAGACTATGGAGGCAATATAAATAAGGATAGAGTCAGGAGATTTAGCTTGGGGGGCAGGAGGCTAGGGGGAGTAGGAGGGGGAAAGAGGAGGAGGTGTGGCATAAGCATCTGAAGCCAGGGAGGAGACATAGAAGGGATTTGAAGGAATTGAGCAAAGGGGTATGATAAATGTCCCATGGAAACTTATTCCAGTGAAAAAAGACGCAATAGGAAAAAACTGAATGACCTGCCCCAGTATGAGAGTGGGGGAGGAAGAAAGTGCAAGAGTCCCTGAAATGAAGGGAGTAGGCAGAAGGGTTTGCAGGTGATAGGTGGGAGAAAATGTACTGTAGGAAGAGAGTGTCCTGAACCAGTATTTGGCTATTAGGGAGAGGCAATGGGCCTTATGCCTGTGGGAGAGTGGTGTAATGGAGAGAAAGGAGTTGAGGAGGTATGTTAGTAGGGTATGCTGGTGAAACAGCAACATTTTGACAGCAAAACCCATCACAGCGACAATCTCAACAGGTTTTGGGATTGTCGTTGTGATGGACCGCTGGTGAAATTTCACCATTTCACCAGTGATGCCCCCAATTTGAACAAACTCCAACTCGGAGTTTGCTATTTAGAAATGGGGGGAGCGGGAGGCACATCCCCCTACAAAAAAAAAACACAATGTCTGACAGGTGAAATTTCACCTATTGACATTGGGGATGTCACCAAGCCACATGTTGACAACTTCAGTGTTGATGCAGCTTGGTGGAACCTGTTAGTAGTATGCCAATGTGCCACCCTCTCTTTGGTTCAGAGTCCTCTGCCATTCATCTTCTCTTGGATGTTTAAATAATTTTTCAAGCCCAAAGAAAACATTACCATGCTGTCTTTTATCTGAATGAGAGTTAATATGCCTAACAAAGGCATATGACCTGTCATTATTGCAGATAACTCTCGCATGTTCCACAGTCCTCTGTCTCCAGTTCCTTGTTTGTTCTTTCTATATAAAATACCTGACAGTCACAAATTATCATGTATATCACCCCAATTGTGTTACACATTAAAAACTCTTAATAGTACATAGTCTTACTGTTCTTGACATATTTAGAATGGCTACATCAGCCACACTTATAACAGCTGGTCAGCATCTGCCCCATCCATGTAATAGGAGGGTCTTTTTTGTAAAATCTGTGAACTACAGAATCTGCAATACATTTCCCTCTTCTGTAGGTGAATTTAAATTTATCTTTGGTTATATATGCAGTATGGAGTCTAGCTTAAATTTTTCCCAATGTTCTTCTAATGTCTTAGTTGTCTAATTGATGTCTAAGCTGTCTTTCCTCAAAATATTAATTATACATGGCATTGTAATTAAATGAAACAAATTTTCATGATTCACTAGAAAAATCCTTCAGATGGACTTTAATGAACCAACTGTGAGCTCATAGCAGATAGTCTGCATGCTTGGTACCACATGACCAAAATCTCAAAAGACAGTTGTAAATGTTTTCTAAATCAACAAGCATTTGTCAATGCCGAATGTTTGCTTGCTGGCATTAGCATTGGTAGTGTAGGAGTTAGAGAGATGCATAATAGAAATGGCAGTGAAGTATTGAACTAAAGCCAACCCCACCACCACCCTGCAGAGACTGCCAGGCATTGGGGTGTACCTTTGGGTCATCAGGCATAATGCTCATGCCATTTCACCACACCCTACCCTGCAGACACCAACAAGTGTCACAGTGTGCCTTGGGGTCTTTGGACCTTATGTTCACCCCATTCCATAAGGAAATACAGTGAGATGGATGCAGTATAGGAGAATGGGGTGAACTTTGGGGCCAAAGAGTCCAATGCATACCGCAATGCCTGTCACTGGCTGCAGGGTGTGGGTGGGAGTAGAATGGCATGAACATTACAGGCAACAATCCCAAGTCACACCCCTGATGCCTGTCAGTCTCTACAGAGTGGGGCGTTATGGTTGGAAACCCTAACGCCCCAGGCATTCATTGGTATTTTCACTACAAATTTGCAACATGGGTTTTTTGTGACCCCCATCTCATGAACAGTGGCAATATCAGTTCGTTAGCTGAAAGCTGATTTTGCACAATGACTATGCCACAGGTACAAAAACACATTTCAAACAGGATGTGAAAAATGACAGCTGTGCTGTTCATGGGGAGGTGTAAAAAATGGCAATGTTGAAAATCTGGAGTGAAAATATGAAAAAAATATTGAAGTCACGAGTGTGCGAAGAAACTGTGCAACACACACCCGTAATGTAATTAGTTTGAGGTTTTTTTTAAAGCAGATTGTCAACACAGGCATTTTGGGACCTCCATTCATGAACGGTGTCACGGAGATTTTCTTAATCTGTCCCGAACACTGATTTCCCACAGTGACCATACATTTCTGTGCCGGAAGTGTGAAAACACATTTCAGCCGGGTTTTAAAAAATGATAGCTGTACTGCAGACTCGATAGACCATAAGGCCTAATCTGCTGGCAAATAGTATGTTAGTATGTACTGTTCATAAGGAGGTGTGGAAAAATGCCAGTGCTGAAAATCTGGACTGAAAATATTACAAATTCATGAACTTACGAGGGTGCATGGAAACTCCGCAATGCACGCTCGTAATACAGTCATTTTATGGACTTTTGTCACCAAATTTTCAACATAGCCATTTTAACACCTCTGCTCATGAACAGTGTCACTGTGATTTTCTTAATCTGTCCCAAACATTGATTTTGCACACTGACTGTGCCATTGTGCGTTACATGAGCAAAAACACATTTTGGGCAAGATGTTAAAAATGACAGCTGTGCTGGTCATAAGGAGGTGCAGTAAAATGGCCATGTTGTAAGTCTGGAGTGAAAATAGTAAAAATTGTTGAAGTTATGAGCATGCATAGGAACTGCACAATGCACGCTCGTAAAACAGTCATTTTTGGGAATATTTTCACCTAATTTTCAACATAGGGTTTTGGCGGCCTACCTCATGAACTGTGGCACTGTCATTTCATTACATGGTCTCAAAAGGTCGTTCCACACAGTGACCGTGAAAGCACCTTTCAGGACTGAATAACAAAATGACAGTAGCTGAGTTCATGAGGTGGGGTCCCAAGAACCCCAAGTTGAAAATTTGGTGAAAAAATTCCCCAAAATGGCTGAGATATGCACCAAAGTTGAAAAAAATACATTTATGTCATTATACAGCTTACCGGCATTTCTTCAGTTCGTGGTCGGCTTTGAAGAGTGCATACATGTTCCTGATCCACCAATAATCATCATGCTGGCCTCCAGAGGTAAGTATGGGGTGAGGGGTGTGGGAGGGTGGGGTACATTGAGGTGGGCACGGGTTGGGGAGGGACAAGAGAGTCAACCAGGGACCATTTTCTTTTGTAGGTTTTTTGGGGGTTTAAGATGATGTGGGACTTTTGCCATGCTGGGTGGACTCCCAGCGAGGCACCTGCAAGTTTGTTGGGGGGGCAGTGGAGCCGATGGGGGATTGGGCACCCTTGTGGCCACAGACTTCGGCCACGCTGGGGTGGGCTTCCAGCATGGCACCAGGAAGTTTGCTTTTGGGGGGGCAGTGGATTCGAAGGGGGATTGGGCACCACATCAATCACACAGTGTGCGGTGGTGGAGGGGAGCACATGAGCACACTGGGGTGGACTCCCAGCGTGTACAGGACATGGGACTTTTGCCATGCTGGGTGGGCTCCCAGTGTGGCACTAGGAAGTTTGCTTTGGGGAGACAGTGGAGCCGATGGGGGATTGGGCAACCCATCAGTCATACAGTGTGCAGGGGTGGAGGGGAGCACATGAGCATGCTAGGATGGGCTCCCAGCATGCTACCTAGGCATTCATGGGAGGGGGGATGAACTGTCTATGACAGTTCAGATGCAGTGCTGACGTATAGGCAATCTGCACACTGCCGACAGCAGTATGCAAATTGCCTACACATTACCACCACTGATTACAGCAGTGGTTTTCTCAGAACTGTATGCCACTGCATCTGAACAGCTGTCATAGACAGCTCGGACATGCATTGGTGCAGTGCAGCCATGCCTTCCAAAAGGAGCAGGGCATTGGAAGTGGGGGAGGCACACCTACGAAAACTCCTATGGTGGCACTATGTTTCTTGCACATGCGTGCAAGCAAACATAAAAATGAAAAAAAAAAGAATCAGTTTGTCTATTCGTTATAAGCAACCATGTTAATGCAGATATTAGAGTTCAATATACAAATTGGACAAGGTAAGTAAATAAAAAATCTAAAGACTGGAGTCTCAGGAGTTTTGGCAAACAGTGGTGTGATGTTTCTTGGGGTTTTCAACCCTAATGCTATTCCCTCTCCTCAAATCTCTAGCCTTGTGACCCAAGGACTAGCTACAGGTCCAGGGCATGCATTGACTGTGTGAAGAAGGTGATGAATAGTCTCCTGTGCAAAGAACATTAAGAATGAGCTTGATTTCTTGCTTTACAGAAGCTCTGTGAGCCCTGCACCAAGTAGGAGACCTTTTATAACTTTCTTCATGGGAAGCAGGAGATTATTTATGACTTTCTTTGCAGGAACCAGGAGATCATGCATATCTTTGTTCACATGAAGAAGAAGACCATTCATAACCATTTCTGTGCAAAGCAGGAGATCATGAATAAATTTGTTCAAGCAGGGCCAATGGCTGCATAGTATCACTGTGATGCTACTACTAAAGCTCACCTCCCTCATGATCACACACTCACTCCTCACTCATTCATAACCAGCAGCAATGCTGATCCAGGCAAATGTCTCTCTATACCATATTGAACTAAAGAACAGGAAACTGTGAATGGGACATGGTGGGAGGGGGGTTTACTGACTAGTCTGGATACATCCCTTGTCAAGCTAAGGTATTAAGGGAAGCTGAAATAAATAAAAAGTAGCATAGAAAACAAGGAAGAGTCAGGGTAGGATGGAGAATGAACATAAAAAGACATGGTCGGTTCCTGGCATAGCGCCTGGAGATGACAATTGAAATAGTCAACTCTGGCACTCTCTCTCTGGGGGCACCAGAAGGGGGAGGTGGGTGGGGGACAACATTCTAAACTTTTTGTAGCACATGGGCCAAATACCAACTACCACAAATTTCTATAATATTTAACAAATCTATAAACACAGGGGAGGTTCCATCAGACTGGAGAACTTCTGTAGTGGTAACTATATTCCAGAAGGGAGGAAGAGAAATAGTAACCAACTACAGATCCATTAGCCTAATGTCAGTTTTCAGTAAAATCATGGAACAGTTAGTAAAGGGGTGGAATAGAACAGGAACTGGCCACACTTGGATTCTCCAATATCCATCAACATGGGTTTACCCCTGGACACTCATGTACAATAAACGTAATTACATTCTGTAACAATGTGGGAGTTAGCTTAGACAATAAAATCCTTTTCAGCATAATCCCCCTTGATTTCAGAAAGGCCTTCAGTGAAGTTCCCCATTCAGAACTGATAGAGAAACTGTTATGTACAGGCTGAAGTCATCCACTGGTCAGATGGATCAAAAACTGGCTGATAAGGTGAACTCAGAGGTAAGAGATGGAGATCATTACTCCACTGTGTGGATGGTCAGTAGTGGTATCCCTCAGGGATCATTCCTTGGACCCACCTTTTTAACATTTTTATTAGTGTTATTAATAGTAACATTAGGAACCTCATTACAAAATTTGCAGATGACACAAAAATAGGAGGGGAAGTACAGTAGATACAATTGCCAAGCATGTAACCCTAGTTAAAGATCTTGAGATAATTGAAGAGTGGACTAAGGGTAATAACATTTTCCTAAATTTGGATGAATGTGTAGTGATACACCTTGGAAAAAAAATCCCAATTTCAACTAGGCAAAACAGTGATCCCATTAGAGCAACTGTACTTCGCTGAAAAGCAAAATGGTGCTATACGGTAGTGGGAGACACCACATCTGGCAACTTAAAATGCATTTATGCAGAGGGGGGTTCACTCCCCACACTCCCCCTGAATTTAAATTACTAACTCCAGGGGGCTGCATGTCAGGGAGGGGGAGACAGTCCCAGAAAAACAAAAATTACGGCTGCCAAATAAAAAAATGTTCCTGGTCCCCAGCCCCGAACCCAGTGCTTGCTCCACCAAAGCTAGCCACCCTCACCATCACACCACATGGCTAGCTCAGCAGCAGCAGGCAACACTACCCCACACAAACCCTCTTCCCTATCCCTCCCCTTCCTGTCACTGTCGTAACCCTCCCTCATAAATCTCTACCTTCACTGTCCCATTCCATCGATACCCTTACAAGGTAGCTCATATGCGCAGTGCTGCAAATGAGTCACTCATTTGCAGTTGCTATTGTCACGGGATACCTTTCAGCTATATCCTTAACAACATACCACTGACATCAGAGGTTAAAGAACATGACCATGGGGTAATCATAAATAATAGATTATCATCATCAGGGCACTGTAAAAAGAATACCCAAACAGCCAACATGATCCTAAACAGTATTTAGTGCTCTTTTGTCAATAAAAGTGAAAATTGCATTATTCCATTATACAGAACTTATATTTTAATCTTTGAAGAAAGGGCCATCTGGGAACTTTGTCCATGTATAATCACCACAAACATAAACACAATTTTAATTCTCTTTTTATGCTCCCTTCTATTGTACTGCCTCAACTTTTCCCTCAGGGTCCCCAAGGTGCCTGGCTCTGCTGAACCACAAATCCCTCCAGCTTCCTACCTCTAGACTGTAGTCCACCACAGACCAGGGTGATGGGACTTGGGTGTTCAGTCCCTGATGAAAGGACCATTCAAGGAGAAACATAGAAACTGTTGGCAAATAAAGACTGCCAGGCCCATCTAGTCTGCCTGTGAATTTTACACTTGATTGCAGCCTCTGACCCTACCTGGTCAATGGCTTTTCAGCACTCCTTCCCATCTCTAAGGTTCCCTTATACCTGTCCCAGGCATGTTTAAATCCCTCCACTGTTATTGCTCCCGCAACCTCCTGTGGCAGACTGTTCCATGTGTCCACCACCCATTTCATGAAGAAAAACATCCTCACATTTCCCCTTAACCTGCCACCTTCCAATTTCATGTCATGCCCCCTCATTCATGTATTCCACCTATATTGGAAGATGTTGCCCCCCTGTACCTTGTGTATGCCCTGAAGGTACTTGAATGTTTCTATCATGTCACCTCAATCCCTATTCTCCTCCAGTTAGTACATATTGAGGTCCTTTAATCTCTCCTCTTGCTTTTTCTTGTGCAAGCATTGTACCATCTTCGGTGCCCTTCACTGGACTGCTTCCACCCTGTTAATGTCATTTCAAAGGTGTAGCCTTCAGATCTGCACACAGTATTCTAGGTGAGGCCTCACTAGTGTTTTATACAATGACATCACCACCTCCCACCTTCTGCTAGTGATACCTCTGCCTATGCACCCCAGCATGCCACTGGCCCTCCCTGCAGCCTTTGTACTCTGCTTAGACATATTTTGGTTGTCTGAAATGATAACCCCCAGATCCCGTTCTTCCTTGGTGATCATCAGTAACTCTACCCCATCCTATAACTCTCACCAGGGTTCCCTTGTCCAAGGTGAATTACTTTGCACTTTATTGAACTGACCCTCAGTTGCCGCACCTCAGGCCATTTTTCAAGCTTCTCCAGGTCCATCCTCATTTTCTACACCCTGTCTGGAGCATCCACCCTGTTGCAGATCTTAGTGTCATCTGCAAACAGGCAGACCTTTTGCTCCAGCCCTTCTATAATGTCACTAATGAAGACATTAAACAGGACTGGCCCAATGACTGATCCCTGAGGTACCCCGCTGGTCACCCTCCTCTCCCCAGACTGGATCCCATTTACAATTATACAAATCACAAGGAGGAGAACTAACTAATTACAAAAAACAAACAAACAACAAAACAAAAAAACAAACAAAAAAAAGGCTGCACTGAACTGTGACAGCTCACTTCCAGGTATGTCCAGGGAGGGGGTTACATAGACATGTTTTATTGAGAAGGGGATGTTGGCCAGACACTGAAAATCTCCCTAGTCTTGAGAAAAGTGCATGGAATCTTTAACTTTCTACTGGAAAACCACCAGAGATTGGCAGAAGGGACCTTTGTTTGCCATGTCCTCTGCACCTGAACAGTGTAGCACCCCTCTGTTGCATTACAACATCAGTATTGGGTTTTAGCCTAAGTTCCAGGTGTGTAACTAGAACCTATGACCTTCTGATCTTCTAGACTTAGAAGCAAACATGCAGCATACCGTGCCACTGACAAATGAAACACATAAGTTTGAGGGCCATGTATTTTTGGTGTGTGTATGGGAATTATCTTCTTAATTTACAACTGGCTAGGGGTGGATGTAAGCAATCCCCATGCATTCAGTGTGACTCTTGACTTTGATATACTGATGTACTATACCTATTGTTCTCTTCTCAGCTAGCATTCCTGCGTGGCTATTACTGTGTACAGTACCCACCCCTTTTGTGTGCCATACACTAAAATTACTGATATCTGCCTGTTTTCCAGTCCTGATGACTTGCCATGTGTGTGATCTGTACAGTGCGTAATACCATCATGAATCCTAATACTAGCTTTCTGATACTGATGAGCTGATAGTTTTAAAAAAAATTTATTTACTTTATTTTGAAGCTCTCAGAGCAACAGAATAACATAGTACTAAGCATGATCTTCTGCCTCCTCCTTCTTGTCAATTATTTTACAACTCCACTGCTCATCTTTCTAGGCTGCTTAGGGTTTCTTTCAATACTCTGTCAAGACAACCTACTTGTGTGACTACATGTACTGTGTAAGTACTTTACTACCAAGTCTCCACAACTCACTTTAGCTTAATTGTGACCCACATGGCTGACAAGCAAACAAAAACAGAATAATAGATAACTGGCCCCATTTTCAATGCTGCCCATGTATGCTGCACAATCAATAGTGGTACATGTGAGATAACACATGTCCAGCCAGGGTACCATATTCATACAGGCAGCATGCTCAGTCTGGTGTGTGCTGTTTGTATGAATATGGAGCCATCTTACCACCATGCAAAGAGACTTTGTGTGTTGGTAACACAGCTCCCTGCTGGAAATTTTCTCTCAGAAGCAAAGGAAGAGAAACCTCATCCCAAGCAGTGCCATTGCTCCTTTGATCTCTATTCAGTTGTCAGCCTACTAATGACCACATGTGGCATGCACAGTGCTAAGGGGTCATTTACATGTCATTATATGGCCCTTAGTGGCTTTGCACAATGCCATAATGCCCTGGTGCATGGAGGCATTGTGCAAACCCTCAATCATCCCCTCCTCCTGGTTCCATAGTATCCTAAAGACAGCAAGAGCTGTCAGTTTCAGGCAGCTCAATGCCATATCTTTCACTGTGATACCCATCTCATGCTGTAATTAACAGAACTACATATCTCTGGTTGTCTCATGACTGATATTGAATTAAGTAGAATTAAAGGTCCCTGGTAGAGATGTTGCAAAGTTTTGATTTGCCAGCAAAGTTCCAGTGAAGTTGCCAAATTCGCCTCCGCAAATCATTTTGCAAAGCTTTTCTATTTAATAGGACATTTTCCATTGGTAACTTTGTCTTGCAACTTCACTTCACCTGTAACTTCTCCTTGGAGTACACAAAGGCAAAGTTGGGTCAAAATGACTTTCACCAACTACCTCTTTTGGATTTTTAGGAATAACTCAGTCTAATTTTGTTGAATTTGTCTGAAACTTATTATGATTATAGTCCAAGAGGAGGTGCTTATTTTGTGCATTTTTGATTATTATCAGACTTAAATTGTGGATTTTGCACCACTGTCAATTTGGGTGATGATTTTGGGGTGCTGTACACAACATGAATATTTCCAGGAGTATTGTGTGTTACTATTGTAGTAGACACTGAGACCCTTGTTTGGATGTGTAGAATATCCCATAACTCCAAATACTGGTAGTGTTAAGGCTTGATAAATTTGCAGTGTTATCCAATGGGACATTAGGGAACTGGTGGCCTTGATGGAAGAAGGAAGCCTGGATATCGTGCCAGTCACATAAACGGTACACAGAGAACCATGACTGGGATGTCAACATACCAGGGTACACAATCTACAGGAGGGACAGGGAGGGTAGAAGAGGAGGAGGAGGAGTAGCTCTCTATGTAAGGGAAGGGATCAAAGCAACAGAACTAAAGCTTAAACAGGGAGGAGAGGAGGCACTGTGGGTCAGCCTGGAGACTGGAAATGGCACCACAATCCGCACAGGGGTTGTATACAGACTTCCATCTCAGAGGAAGGAAATGGACAAGGAACTGATAGAAAGCATCCTTAGGATGGCAGAGAAAGGGGAGATATTGCTGATGGGGGACCTGAATATGCCAGATTTTAACTGAAGCACCATTGCTGCAGTCACATGCAAGAGCAGGGCCATTCTTGATGCCCTACAGGGGGCATGCCTCATACAGCTACTGGTGGAACCCACTCGGCGGGGGAGCAATCTTAGACCTGGTACTCTGAAATGGGGATGGAGAGAAGTGGGTAGCCACCTGGGAACAAGTGACCACCAAACAGTGTGGTTCACATTAAACTCAGCTGTAGAGTCAAGCCATACAAAAGTGAAGGTACTGGACTTCAGGAGGGCTGATTTTGTCAAAATGGGAGAAGGGCTCAGAAAAGCACTAGCAAATAGGAAAGAAGGAGGGGTGGCGCACCAATTGGGAAACATGAAAACTGCCATCACAGAGGCAACAAACATTTGTGTGAAGCAAATAAATCAAAATGAAATAAAAACCCACTATGGTTCTCAGAAGAGGTGGTGGGGAAGGTTAGGGAGAAAAAGTTAGCATTCAGGAAGTATAAGGAAACATAGAAGGAGCAGGACAGAGAACTGTACCAGTTAAAGCAGAAGGAAGCAGGGAAGGCAGTCAGAATAGCAAAGGCCCAAATCGAGGAAAAGATAGCCAACTCAGTTAAGAAGGGGGATAAAACCTTTTATAGGTACATTAGGGAGTGAATAAAGACAAAAGGAGGGATACTGAGGCTGAGTAAAGAGGAGGGTGGGTGGGCAGAGAGGGACATTGAAAAAGTAGGGATACTGAATGAATACTTCTGCTCAGTATTCAAAAAGGAAGGGGGGTACCTAATCCAATCAATAGGAGCACTCTGTATAGAGGGGTCGATATCAGGTGGACAAAGCAATAGAGCCTGATGGGATTCACCCCTGCATTCTAAAAGAACTAAGGGGGAGAACTAGTAACATCACTGACTACCCTTTTTAACAAATCATGGGAGGATGGTGTGGTACCTGAGGATTGGAGGAGGGTGGATGTGATTCTCCTTCACAAAAATGGGAGCAAGACAGAGGCAGAAAACTACAGACCTGTCAGTTTGACCTAAGTGGTAGGGAAAATGATGGAATCACTTCTGAAGGAAAGAATTGTTGAGTACCTAGAGGCCAGTGGGGCACAGGATCCAGGGTGGCATGGATTCATAGTGGGAAGGTCATGTCAGATGAATCCAATCAATTTCTTTGACTGGGTGACCAAAGTAGTAGACTAAGGAGGGGGTGTGGACATGGCCTACTTAGACTTTAGCAAGGCATTTTATACAGTCCCACACAAAAGATTAATAAACAAAGTAGCCAGCCTGGGAGTGAGTCCCATGGTGGTAACCTGGGTAAAACATTGGCTGGACAACAGGATGCAGAGGGTAATAGTAAACAGTGAAGAAAGGGGGGTTACTAGTGAGGTACCGCAGGGTTCAGTACTGGGATCGGTCTTTTTTAATGTCTTTATAAGTGACATTACAGAAGGGCTGGAAGGAAAAGTATGTCTCTTTGCAGATGACACAAAGATCTACAACAGGGTTGATACACAAGGTGGGGTGGAAAGGATGAGAAGGGACTTGGCAAGGTTGGAGGAATGGTCAGAAGTATGGCAGCTAGGATTCAATGCAAAGAAGTGCAAAGTAATGCACCTGGAAAACAAAAACCCAGGGAAGAGTACACAAGGGGGGTGAGATACTGACAACAACAAAAATGTAAAGGGATCTGGGGTAGTTATATCAGATGACCTAAAGGTGGACAAGCAATGTGAGAAGGCAATAAGGGGGCTGGGGGGATACTGGGATGCATAGGGAGAGTCATCACCAGTAGAAAAAAGGAAGTTATCCTTCTGTACAGACAGTTGGTGAGAGTACTGCATGCAGTTCTGGAAACCCCATCTCTGCAAAGACATGGTCAGGGTGGAGGCTGTTCAGAGGAGGGTAACCAAAATGGTCTGCACCAGAAGGCATATGAGGAGAGACTAAAGGAGCTTAATATGTATACCCTCAAGGAAAGGAGGGAGAGGGGGGACATGATAGAAACTTTCAAGCACCTCAAAGGAATCAACAAAGTCCAAGAGGGTAGCATCTTTCAGAAAAAGAGATGTGCAAGAACAAGGAGGCACAATTTGAAGATAGAGGGGGCACAGCTCAGAGGTAATGTGAGGAAGTATTTTTTCATGAAGAAGGTTGTGGATGCATGGAACAGCCTTTCTGAGGAGGTCATGGAGTCAAGAACAGTGGGGGAATTCAAAAATACATTGGACAGACATAAGGCAATTCTAGTGGGGGGTAGGAGGAAGTAGGCTGTTGGTTAACTAGGATCTGCAGCTTATCCATTAGGTAGGAAAATGGGCAGACTAAATGGGCTGAACGGTCCTTATCTGCCGTCAAATTTTATGTTTCTATAGGTTAGGGTTAGGGCTAGTGTGGTCACTTGTAGCCTATGCAATAAACATGTCCCCCAGGTTGTTTACTGCTGCTTCTCTTGTTACCTCCTACATCTGCCACAAGCATGGCTGCCACAGAAGTGGTAGAGAAAAAATTGGTTACATTAATGCCACCACCGACATCCACTCCTTCGCTATTACCAGCCCCAGAGTCCACAGAACACGTTGCCTCAGACATAGTCTTTTTAACTGCAGCACTATTTTGCCACACAGATTTTGAACACTTCTTTGCTGCCTCACTGGCGCCTGTCCCTTTAGTAGAGAGTGTCTTCCCAGTCATTCTTATAACCTAATTGTAACTTGATTTGAGATGAAAAATTAGAAAATGTAACAAAAAAGCCTGCAATACAAAAATTACCAGAAGCAGACAACACCTCCCCCTAGGGAATCAGGGGCCAGCAGTACGATTTGAAAAAATAAAACTCTGCAGGGATTGACACAACACACACAACAGGAGCAAAAGGGTAAAGGTAAACACCAGCAACATTCGTCTATCCTGGAGAATCAGATATTAGCAGTGTGGTCTGAAAAACTACTACTAAAAACAATAAAAAAGTTATTTATTTATTTTGTTTTTAAAGAACAGGGATTAAAATGACACAGGTAGTTTTTTTTTTTTTAGTTGTTTAACCAGGACTAGCACACTGAGCTGAAAGCTTTTTTACAGGAGCGACCTGGGAGCACAGGGAAGTTAAATGACTTGTTCAGGGTCACACAGTATGCAAATGGAAGCTGTGGGATTCAAACCCAGGTTTGGTTTGCTGGATGTCACCAGATTTTCAGCTCAGAGCCTTAAACCACTGAGCTATACTGCCTCCAAGTTAATATTAAGTATAACAAAATGTGACAGAACACCATCGCTTTATGAAAAACATAACTAAAGACTAAAAAAATGCTACAGAAAGACACTAACAAAATACTTAAACACACCAAAGTAAACCACAGAAATAAAAATGAGAAATTACTCACTACAGATCAAAAATGATGAACAAGAAAGAGTGAGAAAACCAAAATATATCACAAATCTCCTGCTTAGACAAAAAGGCTCGGGATCTTTCTGGCCTGTGTTGCTTTACAATACACCTACTCTCCCACACTGCACTGCATCACAGATTGACAAAACAGAAACCACTATTTTAAAGTAAATAATCACCAAAAAAGAAACAAAAAAACACAAATCTAGCCGCTCAAGGCTCTCGAGAACAATTTGTGAGTAATTTGCATTCAAAAAGCTCAGTTTTGAGATGTGTTTTACAAGTTTTTTTCCTCAGACAAGCATACATAGTCCTCTCCTACTCTGTCTGCAGAACACTGCATAGAAGACAGTGGTTCCATATGATAAGAAGCTAATGCAACACAGCGGGGGACAAAATGGAGATGGAACAATGGCAAACACAGAAACGGACACCAGACAGAACAGCGCGCAGCATGAAAGTGAAAATATACACCAACAGTGACCCCAGTGATGGAAGATTACTGACAGGGCATGCCTCCCAAACACACAGTAGACAGTACCACATCGCACAGGCACAAACAGAGAATGTCAAAACAGTGACTCTGCCCATTGGCAAAAAAAAAAAAAAACTGCAATGGGAACAGCTGCCAGGGCACACAGCCCACAGACATGGCAGCAGGGTACCAGACACAGTGCCCCATCCCCGAAAAACAGTATGAAAAATGGAGAAACAGTAGCAGGACAAACAGCCCAGAAAACAGACAGCAGGGCATGCCAGGCAGCAGGGGATATAAATACAGCACCCCCGCACCCCAAAGCTAAATGGAGAGAAAAAACAAATGTTCACCAGGGTAAACAGCCCAAAAAAATGGCAGGAAGGCAGTGCAAATAGTAGGGGACATAGACACAGCGCCCCCACCCCCCCAAAGCTGAACGGAGAAAAAACAAATGTTCAGCAGGCAAATAGCCCCAAATAATGGCAGCAGGACACTGCAAATAGTAGGGGACAAAAATACAGTGCCCCACTCCCTACAGCAAGATGGGAAAAAAAACATGTTCAGCAGGGCAAACCGCCCAAATGAATGGCAGGAGGGCACTGCAAATAGCAGGGGACAGAAACACAGTGCCCCCCAGAGAAAAACAGAGAAAAAAAACAACTGTTTGGCAGGGCAAACAGACCAAGGTAATAGCAGGTGGGCACTGCAAATAGCAGGGGACAAAACACAGTGCCTCCACACCCCACAGCAAGACGGGGAAAAAACAAATGTTCGGCAGGGCAAAGAGCCCAAATGAATGGGACATAAACGCAGTGCCACTACCACCCAAAGCAAAATAGAGAAAAAACAAATATTCAACAGGGCAAACAGCCCACAAAAATGGTAGATGGTGCAGCAAATAGCAGGGGACATAAACACAGTGCCCCCAGCCTCCCAAAGAAAAACAGGAAAAACAACTGTTCAGCAGGGCAAACAGACCAAAGTAATGGCAGGAGGGCACTGCAAATACAGTAGCAGACACAGACACTGTCAGCTATTTCCTGAAATTTCTGTGATATTTCCAGAAATATCTCCTGCTTTCTGCATTTCCACAGTAGGGGCATCAGAGAGAAACTCTTCAGAAATTTTGTGAAATATCTGGAAATAGCTGGCAATGTCTGTGGCTACTACTGTAGCAGGGGACAAAAACGCAGCATGCAGCCCCCCACAGCAAGACAGGGAAAAAACAAATGTTCAGCAGGGCATAGAGCCCAAATGAATGGCAGGAGGGCACTGTGAATAGCAGGGAACATAAACACAGTGCCCCCACCCCCCCACAGCAAAATGGAGCAAAAACATTTGTATGACAGGACAAACAGCCCACAAAAATGGCCAATAGTGGGGGACTAAAACAAAGTGCCCCACCCCCAAAATTAAACCAGGCCAAAGGAAAATGTGGATGGGAAACACATCCCATCAACAGCAGGGACCATGCAGGGAGTGCAGACTACAGACATACCAGCCATGATACACAGGGTACACACTGATCACGGCTGCAGCTGTAAGTTATATACAATACCACAAGGAAGTAATAGTGGGACTGAATGGGGTACTCTGTGACCACCACTACTAGCTGCTTGTTGAGGTTCTTGCACTTCTTCACCTTGGGAGTACCCGCACCCAACACCTGCTGCTCCATATATATATCCACAAGGCGCTGCTTCTGCAGCAGGCAGTTGAGGAAATGCCAAATCAAGGGGTGTGATGCACCAACCCTGGTGTTGAAGGCCCAGTGCCACCCCTCCACAGGGTTGTTGATTCACGCCATACACTGGACAGTGGCATCATGGCAATTCTGGTCTGAGATGGCCAGAGCATCCCAGAGGATGGATGATCCACGTGTCCTCATAATAGTCCATTGGGGCTGCAATACCTCCTCATTCTCTATGAAAAACTCCCACCCCACAGCTCCCAAAAGACAGCAAGCACATTCCCCACTGGAACAAAATCAAGTGCCAACAGCCGGCGGACATGGAGGACGAAATCTTTATCTGACCCATACCACTCCAACAGGGTGAGGCATGCCTGGATCTTCCTCTAGATGGCCTGTGTAAAGTGGTAAATGCACCCTCTGACCAGCACTCTGGGGAAGACAGTCAGCAAGCCCTTCCATGCTGCTCGCTCATAGTCCATGAGTGCATTCCGTGTAAACATCCCAGGGCTTACCTTCTTCAGTGCAGTGAAGATGCACACATAGGTCTGGACCTTACTGGAGCACATTAGCACATGCAGCACTGGTAGTATGAGGCCAACTCTCAGCTCATGCACCGTGTAGAACTGGGAGAACAACAGTGGTGAACAGTGAAAGGTGCAATCCAGGAACCAGTCCTCTGCCTCCATCAGACACCGTATATTGCACTGTTTGGCAAACAGCAGTACTCAATCCCTCTCAGGCCCACTGTCATGAAGCAGGAACCATTCTGCTGACACCATCATGGTGCACTGATCTGGTATGATGAGGTCCAGCATGGTATGGGGTGCCATGGGACATTGCCTCCCAACCTGCCTGATCTGCTGCACCATCCACCGCATGAGTTACATGCCTGGTAGCTGCCTGACCACAGGGGCTGGCACTCTGTACATACATGCCACCACCAAGGAGGATGTGTTCTCCACACTACTGTGGGACCATTCCCTCCCCTCACAGAGTATACAGCATGCTGCAATGGTACCAGCATCGGGCATGTGATTGTGTGTCTTCAGGCAGCAGGCAACATGGTCGGCCATTGTATGTACTCATACCAGGCACAGGTACTTGTGGTACTCCACACACCACCAATATACCTTCTGTGAGACCTCCTTATCGTGGCTGTGGAGATAGTCCTCATATGCCAGTAGGGGCTTGCCCTACTGCTCTGCAGAAAATGCACTGTCATTGTTGCCATATGGACTGCACACAACATAGCACTGCTGTTGGCCACACCAGCACAGCCTCAGAACTCAACAGCACAGCAACTACAGTTGCCGGCACAGCTCGGTCACTCCACAGCACAATGTAGTATATCCACAGCACAGCACCTGCGGTGCAATATCCAGTTAGTCCACACCACAGCACAGCTGGATTTATGCACAGCAAATAGCCAGCAGTCCTCTGACCAGCAAATTTACTCCACAGCACAACAGAGTTCATTCACAGCACAGTTCTGCAGTGCAATGTGCAGCTGGTCCACAGCACAGGGGGAATCAGACACAGGGAAGATCCTGTGGTTCTCGGAACAGCCAGTGCACTCCACAGCATAGCGGGAATCAGACTCTGCAAAAAGCCTGCAGTTCTTGGACCAGCAGGTCTATCACACAGCATTATAGAGGCAATACACAGAACCTGCAATACTCTGACCAGCAAGTGTACTACACAACATTATAGAGGCAATACACAGAGCCTGCAATTCTCCAACCAGTAAGTCCAATTCACAGCATTAGGGTAGCAAAACACAGAGCCAGCAACTGATGGACAAGCAAGTCCACTCCACAGCATGATGGTAGAAAATCACAGAGCCAGCAGTACACAGACCAGTAAGTCCACTCCACAGCATTATTGTTGCAAAACACAGAGGTGGCAGTACACGGACCAGCAGGTCCCTTCTACAGCATCATGGTAGCAAAACAAGTCCACTCCACAGCTGTTATGACTGCAAAACACAAAGCATGGAGTTCCTGGTCAGTCAAGTGCACTACACAGCAGATCATGTCTCCCCTCAGAAGATACAGTTCCTGGAGGAGCATGTTTATCTCTCAGCACTGTGCCTGAAGATCCCAGCACAGTGACTCTCTTCTTCAGCTCAGCTAATGCCCTACATAGTAAATACAATGGATGTATCAGCAGGGTGATTGCACTCTCTAGGTAAGTGACTGGACACCCTGACACAGTCACAGGATGCCACTGCCTACCTCGGCCCTCCACAGTATTGCACATCTAGCAGCATGGACCCCCCCATGCTTATCCTGCCCCCAACCTCCGCAATCCAACAGTGGCAAACAAGTCGCACCTGGCAGGTGCAACAATTCCAAAAAGGAGGTGCATGGCTGTGTCCCACTCCAAAAAAGTATACAGGCACAGAGGCAAAAGGCATGACAGGTACAGCTACAGTGGAGACTGCAAATCAGAGATGGCAGTAGCACATTCTGGCAGTCGTAGTCGAACTATATCCTGCCAGCCCCACCACCTGCCATGCTGTCTGACTACCTGCCTATCAATCACACTGCCTAACTCTGTGCACCATGGCATTGCCACTGCTGCAGCACACAGTCCTGCACCCTTTGACACTTCCAGCTATGTCACCTTATTGCCCACCCAGCATCACACACCCTGCCTCCCAGAGGTGCCTGGCAGCTTTATATGGTACATGGCTGCATATGTTTACTGTGCCTATACTGCCACAGACTAGCAGCTACAGGCTTTTTGGAACCAAGCTCACCCCCATAGCTGTTGCTGTTATTTCTTTGTCACTGTTTAGTCTAGTCGCTATTATGCCTCATCACAGTTAATGCCATTCGCTGTTGTTGCTTTGCTGTCACTGTTCTTCAGTGTCACTATTATGTCTAATCACCCCTTAAAAACAACTTATGCCTTCAGGACAACTTTAACAAACCAGAATATTTGGACACAGTTCAACTTGTGCTTCACATCAGTTCTGAATTCCTCCTCCCCATTATTTATTACTGAGCTCATTTGCATTAAAATAAAATCTTTGTTCCTGAAGAGTTCATCTATTTCTGTTGTTTTCTCCCTACCTAAGGTCATAATGCACTGCTTGTGACAGGTTTTGTGTGATAAGAATGAGTCCATAAGACCGCTGATCACATGAAGCGAGACAACAACCATCCGGCATCAAAGGGGCGAACCACACAACACCAACCATCGCAAATAGTGATGGTCACGTATTGCAAGAAAAATAAAACAAGAAAAAATATTTTTTTATGTGGGGGCAAGCCCCCTACACCTCCAACATGGGGGCAAACTACCCGCACCCCCCAAAATAAAGATTCTAAACTCCAGGTGGAGTGGACTTAGGAAAAAATAGAAACTCCCCCTGGAAGCAAAATATTTACCTGCACCGTTATCTGAACCTGGCACCACAGGCTCTATGGGTAGTGGCTAAGGCCACTACTCTACAAGGCCAGCCTAGCAGGGCTTGGTCAAATAAATCTTTTTATCTCCTTTCTCATGAGTGTAGCACGTATCCCTCAGTGCTACACTAGCTTTACCCATTCAGTGCTCTTTTTCACCACTCGCTGTACATGGGAGCGGTATTATTGAGTGGCTCATATTGAGCCACTCAATAATACTTGCCCATATAGGCTGTTACCCTTGTGACATCACAGTTGATCTCATGGCAACACATTGTGATGTCACAACAGAGGATTATGACTTGAAGTAGGGAGTAAGCTACAAAGGCACATACACTCTGAGGAAACTCTAAGGGATGCAGATCATGTAGTCATGCAATTTACTCAGTAATAAATAATGGTGAAGAGAAATATATAGAATATATATGGAATGCAAGCTGAATTGTACCTAATTATTATGTTTTTCAAAGTTTTCTTTGGGGTGTCAGTAGCTTTTTAATGTCATTTGCTGTCATTGCTATGCTGTCGTTGTTAATTCAGTGTCACTATTATTCCTATTTGCTGTACTTTCCATTTGCTGTTGTTGCTATTCACCCCATCCACATTCGCTCAGTTTGTACTGTCACCCATTGAACCATAGCACTTCTAGCTACTTCATCTTTCCACATTCGATCAAATATGGGTCGCTCATATTGAGTCACCCATACTGAGTCGCTGTCATCATGGGTTACCCAAGATCCTCCTCATGGTATACATAGCTTGTTTCAGCAACATGTGACCTCCAGTAAGAGCTATACAGAATATAAAATTCCACTCTCAAAATGCCTCTGGAATGACCATTCCAATTCCATGAAAATTCCACAGAATTTTGCAAATATTTTAATTTATTTCACTATAATTTTATAAATTCACGCCCCCATAACACTAAATTTGGAAAGTAAACAGTAGCTTGCATCTTACAAAAGTGTACCAAATGTCAGAGCTGTAGATTGAGAGGGAGTGGAGTTATAGGTGGCCAAACATGTAATCGAAATTAAATTTTCAGTTATTTTGAGATAATTTTTAAATTTCTTATCCAAATTTCTCCACAATATCAGGGTTTAGAGAAGCACCTAGAAGGTGTATATGCACCATGTTTGAAGTCTCAAGCTTTAATGGGAGATGAGTTATAGGTAGCCACATATGTTGCCAACATTTGGATTTCTGTAGTTTTAGTATAATTTTGATAGTATTTAATTGAAATGTTATAATAATCAACAGGTATGCAGGTTATCACTAGATTTGTTTATGCACATAGTTTCAGATTTCTAGACTTAAATGGGACTGAGTTATAGCCTGCCAAACATGTTGCCAAAATTTAAATTTCAGTTCCCTCTTATTTTAAAGCTACATATCTAAATTTAACCAGAGTAGACACATTTAAACTACTATATCTCATGGTCATTTCTGAAAAAGTTCATAGCTTCAGCTTTAAATGGAATTGAAATAAAAATAGTCAAACTTTCACAGCATTTAACAATTTTATTTTGCAAAAATGTACAGGAAAATAAAAAAATTAGAAATCCCTGAAATGTTAAAACTATAGAATGCAATACCATTACATTTGGCAGGTTCTTAGACCTTACAAGGAGACTGTGTGTGCCAATTTTATTAATTACTTGCTGTGAGAAATTGCAAAATAACATGTATTTAAAGTCAAATCCCATGAGTCTTAGTGAAAATTGTAGAATTTCATGAAAATTCCATAAAACTGGAATTTTTTAATTTCACTCAACCTTATCTGAGGGATTCTAAATAGAAGATGGGGTATAAAAGGCAAGTAGCACAGGGGGTCACCAGGTTCTGGAGTTACATACACAGTTTCACCAAGAAATGGACAGTTGAGCTGGGTAGCACAACAGAGGTAGACCCCCAGGTTGGAGCAAGAACGCACAGACCTGAATGCAGGATATTTAAGGATCACATCTAGTAAATTTATGATCCATGGAGCCTGGTGTATATGCAAGTCTAGGACTTAGAGGTACTCAAAAAGATGTTGTGGGGAAAGACAATGTCTTGAGCGGCAGGAAGAAAGAATTCCTGCTATTCCAACAAGGTAGGTAGCTAGGAAAAGGTGTAGGTGACTCACATTTTAAGGGAGTTTGTCACTGTAAAGAACAAAGAGGATATCAGTGGGATCAGTAGTTCTACTGAGTCAATCTGGCTATGCCAAAAGAGAAGGGGGGGATAGTCACCCAGAGAGAAGCAGCAGGATTAGAAAAAAGCTCAGCCCAGCTTATCAAATGAAGTAGTGATATGTGCATTGTTAATATTAAATTCCACAAACAAAATTTCTGGATGCTTCATCTACAGTATATGCTATCATAAATATGTGAGAACATGTTACTAATCATTTTTTTCTTCTGCAAAATTAACCCTTAGGCTGCCAAATGATTTAGAACATATAGGTTTTTAGGACGTGTATACACACCGGCAGCACAGCAAGGGTTAAAACCGATTAATCAAGTTATTCAGTTGTGTTAGACACCAGGATACACTGAATATGGATATGCTTGTCAAATGTTTACTCTATGCATGCAAGAGCAAAGAAGTTACAACCATCAACATTTTTGACAGTTTTCACAAAGTTTTGCAAATATTTACATAGTAAAGTTTTGAACCCCTGTAACTTGAAAATCTCTTATCGAATTCTGCTCATATTTAGAGCATTCTATAAGCATTGCAAAAAGGTTACCCATACTAATTTACACATGCCTAGCTCCAAAGATGCCTGAGTTATATGGAGATTAAATTTGTTCATGACATTTCCTGATAAAATGAAATGACAGATTTTGAGCACATATAATTTTGACATGATGCATCATATTGTCATGAAATTGGACACATTTTTAGAACATCTATCATCAAGAAATCATGCCAAATTTAATATCCCTGACCCAATAGATGGTTAAGGTATATACAGATAAAAATGTTCATGACATTTCACACAAACAATAAAATGACAACATTTGATAACCTATAATTTTGAAACTATCCATCCAAATATTTGGCAGATTAGTGGCCACTGACCCAAAGAGTACACATTCCAAATTTCAGAGCACTAGCTTGAATGTCAGCTGAGTTATAACCAAATTACTAAATTTAAAAAAGTCTGTGAAATTCCAACAATATTCCATGACATTTCGCAGAATGTTGTGAAATTTCATTTAAATTCCACAGATTTGGAATTTTACCATTCTGCACAGCTCTACCTCCAATTCCATACTACATTGCAAACTTCACCTCTGTGTCAGACTTTGCTGGTGAAGTTACCAACTTTGCATGTTGCAAACTTTGCCACTGTGCCAGATTCTGCTAGCAGAGTTGCCAACTTCGCATTTCATGAAATTATAAGTTTTCCACAAAGTTGGACTTTACATGGAGGATTAGCTTTGTGAAATTAGGTAAATTGGTGAATTAATCTGCTGAACAAAGTTTTTCAACTTTGCACATCACTCCCCCTCTCAAACCAGTGTCCATCTGATGCTGACATAAATAGAAGTAAACATACTTAGTTGTCTAGTGGACCTCCTCCCCTGCTAAAGTCCATCCAGTATTTATATGAATAGAATTAAATGTCCATGACAGTCTAGTGCCCCCCCCGATGCCCATTTGATGGTGTAATAAATAAAATTATACATCCCTGGTAGTCCAGTGGCCCACCTCACATCCTGGCCTTTGATAAATTCCCCCTCCCTAACCCACTCTTTCTGTAGCCACCACCCATACCTCATATCTGCACCTGACTCATCCTCCATAAGAGTAAATAGTCACCATCCCTGCTGTAGCAATGGTGACTGGCATAAACCCTCCACTTATCACCATGGCTGCCATCATCTTCATGGCAGGGAGCAAGTTTATGAGTACAGTAGCCATTTATATTGTAAGCACATGCTCATATAGTAATCTGTCATGCTGATAGTGCATGGCCAAAGTGGTGAACTAAGGGTCTGAGCCAATAGCCATACCTGCAGTGGTGAGGGTGGCTACTTAGTCTTAGGGAGTGTCAGTGAAGTGTGGACAAGGGATGTGGATGGTAGCTGCTGAGTGTTTGGGACAGGGGGAGGTACTGAGGATATATCAGTGTCTGGGTGGGTAGGGGGGACCACTGAACTACCAGAGATGTGTCATTCTGTTTATCACACCATCATACAAGGATCCAGAATGGAGGTGGGCCTCTAGACAACCAAGGATATTTCATTCTATTTATGTCAACAATGGATGGGTATTGAAGAGGGAAGGGGTCTCAAGACAACCAGGGATGTTTAATTCTATTTATGTTAACATTGGATGGGCATTTTGGAGGAAGGAGGGTCACTAGGCAACCAATGATGTTTAATTCTATTCTTGTCAACATCAGATGGACAGCAGGGAGGGAGGAGGACCTCTAACAAACCAAAAATGTTTGATTCTATTTTTTGCAACATTGAAGGGGTATCACAGTTGGGGCAGGGCCATTGGACTACCAGGAACTGTTCATGACATGCTATTCAGTATGGGATGGGTACCAGAGATGGTGAGAAGGGGGCATTGGATTGTCAGGGAATGACAGCACTTACTGCTATTCCTCTGCTCGGTGCCTGGCCAGAAAACCACTGTGTATGCTGTTAAGGGCAGGGTTTTGGAATTTAATAGAGCTGCCATAGTAGGCAGCCTTTTAGAGCTTCCAAAATTTACTGAATATACCTATTTACAAGAGAGTTACCTCATTTGCATGGTTTCAGATTCAGATTATTTTATCTGTTCAATCATTGGTCTTTACAAGTTAAAAGCAACCATAATAAAAAGAAAAGGAAATGATCACAATAAATATACCTATTAAAAAGTAACACATAATAGACATACATAGTCATGCATAAAGCACTTTGTTAACATCATTTGCATGGGAACAGTAGTGTATTCTGTGGAATCATGCTATCCTCTAAACGCCGCACACTGGGGCACTATGAATATGGCCCCAGCCCAATCCAAATGCATTCAGCCCAATTAGAGTGGTGCAGTTCATGTTAACACCATACTAGCCTTCTGAATATCAAGGCCTATGAATCCCAGATAAAAAAAAAAATATCCAGAAAATCTGACTTGCAGAGGATGTACGCAGCTAACAAAGGAATCCACTGAGCATTCACTGTGTAGTTAGGGCACTAGTAATAATGAAAAAGGAAAAGTATTAGACTAAGATTAGACAGGAATACTAAATATTTAATTTTACACTGTTACTAAAAAAAAATTATTCTAAAATCTAGTTAAAATCGGACCAATATCTTTACTTTTTTCATGAAACTGTTTATGTTAATCTGTCCTTTAGAACCAACATCATCCGTGCCTAAATCTTAAATTAAGTCTCTGTGTACACATCTGTCTTTTGCACTGGATTGGCAGCATGGTGTTTCAGTTCTGAGTTATTCAGTGGAGCAAAGGACTACATATTAATATGCACTGTCTGCAATTATATTTGATTACTATAATTAGGACTGTGCTGAATAGTACATATTGTGATATGAAGCAATTACAGACAAATAATAGGCTCAATGCATCAATGCAAACAGTGAATTTGTAAGCAAGGGTGATTTTACAACCATTTAATAACACACATACAGTATGTTTTGAATTCAGTGACTTTTCTAGTTAGTGTTGATGCATGATCAATTTTATTCTCCAATATGTCTAATAGTGTGTTTTAATTTGCTACTTGTTATTCCACCCTGATTTAGAAAGGCTCAATATATTGTATTATTTCATGCATTTGCTATTTTATTTAACATTTTTGCACTCTACTCTATTTGATTTTGCATTTGTTAGTGGCCGACTGTACTCACAATTGCTTTTTGCTCTGTTTTGCATCGCATGTTTAATGTATGCCCTCCTCTTGTAACCCCGCCCCCCCAGACACACATTGACATAAGCATTAGCTCTTTGTGCTTTTCACAGACATAACTTCAAATCAACATATAAATAAATAAACTTATTAAGAGGAAATATTTTTAGCATGTTCACATTTTGGCCAAATGGGATCAAGTACACTGCCAGGGATGTGGGATCTTCACAAGGTGGCACAGCAGTACAATACTGCAGGTGAACTGCAGTGTTGGTTGTGATAGTTTTTAGACACAGTGAGATGTTAAAGGGTACCTAAACAAGCAGTTTTTTAAAACTGCAAACTCCAGAGTCTGGCTTCATATGGAGGTAACATAAAGGCTGCTGTTTACACGTATGCTAAAATTGCATTTATGTAAATAACATAAATGCAGTTTCTTAGCTTTTGAAAAATGTAAACATCAGCCTTTCCCATTCAAAAAACAGCCTTGGCTTCTCCCTAAGATGTCTGCCAAGTGTGTTAAGTGATGAGTCATGATGACATCATTTGAGCCAGAGACAGAGATCAATATATATTTCTATAGTGCTTACTAGTTCTTCTTTCCCTCTTTATTTAGAATTGTTGTACCAAAATGATCAATACCATGTATTACCTTATGGATTATTTTGACCAGTATACATGTTAGGCTGTGATTTTATTCATTTTGCTTACTTTAACTTGCAGAAAATGTCTTGCAATCCAGCAGATTTTTTCTTTGGCAGACTGCATTACAGTACAATACTTCAAATACCTGATGATCTAGTGGTTATAAGATGCTCTGAATTTTGTTTTCTGTGAACCAGGAGATGCACTAGGCTGACAGACTGTTTACAGGTGTGGCCTAGGAGCATAAGGAAGTTTAGTGACTTGCTCAGGGTCACACAGCAAAGTACCGGTCTTGTTCAGTTCCAAAGCTCATGCTGTCTTGTTAAATAACAAATAAGACTTTCTTTTTCCATGTGAACTGTCTGCACCTAGCTTGCCTTCTGTTGAACACCCCACCATCCATACCCTGTCCTTAGTATTGCCTGGGGATGCATATGAGCTTGCGGTCTCATGAAGAGAATTATCACACCTCAGATTGTAATCTTGTACCTCAGAGGGTTGTGCACACCTATACTGATATGCATCATAAGCTGACACTGTTAAAAAATGTCTCCCAAATCACTCTCCAGTTCACATTCTCAACGTCTGACTTCTGCTCCCACAGTAAATATTAAGTGGATCACCAGCCTTCTGCACAGTGATGGTAGTCTGTACAGTTCCCTGTTGTGTATTTTTCTCACTTTCCCAACAATTCTTCTCCAGTACGTTTCTGTGCTCTACTCCACAATGCGAGTTGGCTGGCTACCACCCTTCCAAATCTTGAATGAGCCATACACAACTCCCTCAATACTGTCCTAACACATGTCAACATCCCCCTCCCCCCATAATTTCCCTACACTGAATTCAAGTAACAGTTTAGGTGCAGCCCTGCCACTCTGAGTATTTGTCATTGTTGGCTACTCTCTTCCACAGTCTGGTAGTGAGCACAATGCTGGCAGCCCCATATTTCAGATCTCACAGTGACCTACTCAGTGTCCTCCTTTATGTCTTCAGCTAACCTGAATATAGCTATACCCTGCTGGAATGCGTTCTTCAGTTCCTCTCTGGCATTCATTCTTCTCACCTGCTCCCCACACCAAAAACTGGTGAGTTCACTACCCTTCCGCATCATGAATGTGGTTAGTACAGTCACCCGTGTTATAGTTACATATTAATAATAAACATGATCTTCTAGCAAGCCAGGCTGATAGCAGCATGGCACAAGTGGAAAAATAGGCTTTCCTACTTATATAAGATCAAAGCCACCTATGATTAGGCACTATTTAATGACGTGCATAATGATGTACACACCTGTCATTTAATAGTGCCTAATCAAAGGTAGTCTAGATCTTTTAAGGATAGGAAAGCCCATCATTCTCCTTGTTCCCTGCTGATATGAGCCTGACTTAGTGGAAAGATATTTTTATATTTGATATGTCAAAATAAAACAGGAACTGTACTACTTGCATTCATTATGCAGAAGGGTGATGCGCTCACCAGTTTTTGGAGGGAGGAGGAATAGTGAAGACTGAATACCGGGGCTGAGAAGGCCACTCTTGCAAAGTACTGCTATATTCAGGGAAGGGGAAGACAGAAGGAGAGAAATTTGAGCAGATTACTGTGAGAAATAAGATGTGAGGCTGCCAGCACCTTGATCACTACCTGACCCCATTGTTCTGGCCAACATTCCCCTTCCTATAAAACCAGTGCATGCAATTATCCAAGGCTGTGTGTGGATATTAATGTACAGAACATCTGCCACTACACATTCACTTACTTCACTATCAGTCTATTATTGCTTGTAAAGCACTTTGGGCTACAGTGTGTATGAAAAACCACGTTATAAATGCTGATTCTTATTCTTATTATTTCCCATGGAAAAAGGGGACAAGACAAGCGTATATTTGAGTTTTGAGAAGGTATGAACTCTAACATTGGACTACACAAGAACGTTGCTACAAAAAAGTGGTGGCTGTAGGGGGTGGTGATGGGTGTGGCTGCAACCCCCTCACATAGTAACGTACTTGCTTGCAGCTGCTGCTGCATTTCACTTTGTTGAATAAGTCTGATTTATTGATTGTACAAATGTTTACATTCAAACTATGGATTACATTTGTAGGTTCTGTCAAAAACGTTCTAGAAGAGAATAATAGCAAAAAATATAAAGGTTTAATAAAAATGTCAAAAAGTGCATATTAAGCATGCACACCATCCCAGCACACCCCACTGTAGCATCCTGGATCCACTATAACCAATAGACCACCAGGTTATTCAAGATTTGTACCGCACTGTGGTTTGCCACAGAGAAAGTCGGTTGGATTAAAACACATTTTCAGCATGTTAAAGTAAACAAAATGAACAGAACCATAGCCTAACATGTGCATTATACAAAATAATGCACATGGTTTTGACCATTTGGGTGAACACTTCTATACAAAGGGAAAAAAGAGTTAGTTAGTACTACAGAGAGCCATATGTCTCTCTGACTTTGGCTCAGATGACATCGCATTTGGCGGCCATTTTAGGAAGCAGGTAAGACAGTTTTTTCTAAATTGGAAGGCTGATTTTACAATTTTCAAATGCTCTGGTACCACATTTAGGTAAATTATGTAAGTGTAGTTTTAGCATTAATGAATATAGCAGCCTTTCCTTTAGTCACCCATGGAGTCAGATTTTTGAATAGTTTGTTGTCAAAATGTTGTTTAGGTATCCTTTAAAGAGCTCCTGACACCATTAAAAAAACTTGAAAAAAATATGAGATTTAGACAATTCAGTTTATATTTCATGCATTTTCTATAATTATTTACTTTTTTTCTTTATTACCGAGGACAGCTGTACAAAAGAGGCTTACTGTCCCTTAGACTTTCTCTGCTCTTTCTGCTATCCTACATATGACATCATGATCCGAGTTGCACCTGGAAACGAGCTTCTGGTCATGGTGCTTTTCCCGGTTACCAACTTTTAAATAAATAAGTAAAATAATTCCCTGTTTATGGCTTCGTAATTATTGCCACGGCAACAAACTGTGATGTCATAAACAGAACTGTGATGTCATATGTAGGCAAGCAGCCAGAACAGATAGGACAGTGATCCTGTTTACATGCAAATGTCCTTAGTAATAAAAAAGAATGAGAACTACAGAAACAGTATTGAAATATAAGCTCGCTTGTGCTAAATATCACATTTTCTCACATTTGTCACAACAGTGTCAGGGGCTCTTTAAACCATGGTACTGGATAGTCTGGATATCTCTGGTGGCTGTCCAGGTGGAAGCTAAGGATCTAATTGCACTTTTCAAAAAGAGTAGGGGACAATTCAGGCAGTGTCCTGGCCACCAGTCTCTCTCTCTCTCTCTCTCTCTCTCTCTCACTCACTCACTGGTTCTAATGCAGCACTCTAGGACTATGTGTAAATGCTGTGTGTACCATGGTGGCTGCAGTGCTTGTATGCAGTCTGTATGCAGACAGTTTGTGCAGTGGCAGTATCTCATCAATTAGTGTGAAAAGCAGTTTGAGATAGAATGTCTGTGAAAGGTGCTAAATAACACACAAATTCTGTTCTGCTGTATTGGAGGCAGTGTAGACTAGCAGTTAGAGCATGAACTGTGAATCCCACCAGAGACCTAGGAAAGAGCAGAACCATCCTTATAAGCCCTGCGTGAGTGCTGATAAAGTAAATGGTTGGCTCATAAGTATTAACAAGAGTTTGCTACAGGCAACAAAGGCTGCTTCGGCTTGGCATTAGCTTAATGTATTGCACGTGTGGTTTGCTGTACTATAATGCAGCCTTACACATTACGTTAATGTACTAGTTGCTGTTGTCATCTGAAGCAGGTTCCAGCAGTGTCAGTAGTCTTGTGATGTATGAACTCCCCCCAAAACACTCACACACACACACACACACACACACACACACACACACACACAGCCTTTGGATATTAGTCAAAAGAAAGGGACAGTGACTGACACAGACCCTTCTCCCACCGTCTCGGCTGGCCACCATTTGAATAAATGGGAGGCAGCAAGCACTCATAGTAATCAACTAATTATTATGAGCATGCACTCCCATTCATTCAGACAGCTGTCAGTCAAGGGGGTTAAAGGAGGTATGAGATGCCACTGTCCCTTTCTTCTTGTTGATATCTTTTTCTTGAGATGGGATGGGACAGGATGGATGGTGGCCAGATGCTAGAGTGGGTGGATGTTTAAGGTGTCTAACATTTTGCTATGGTAGCGGAAGTGGAGAAGGTTGTAATTAGGTGTTGCAACTGGGTGGGAGAAGAGAAGGGTTCTTTCTTGCCTGGACTTGGGGGGGGTAGGGGCTAACTGCCAGAGTTAGTATGGGGAAGAGGGGTTGTAATATATACAAAGGATATGTCACCCTGAAAAAATATTGTGGGTTTTATTTATTCATTTATTTATTTTGCTCTGTTTCTGCCCCTTACTGGACAGCACCCATCTGCCTGGACACTCCAACCCTATCACCCCAATGTCCAGCAGGACTTACCTGGCAGCCGGTCTTCCCCCAGGGCTTGCCCCCACCAGTGGGGTCAGCAGGGTCCCCCCCAATCCCCATAAGGAACAGGATCCATTTCCTGGTCTGGTGAGCTCAGCTGGTTGGGTGCCTAGCTTCTGGGTGCCCTGGCACCATCCTGTCACTGGTAATGTTTTCCTCCATTTTCCAGTTCCCCCAAGTGGCGTGGCATGCAATGACACCATGATGTGTCATGCGCTTTCCCATGCACTGCACATTGGCATCTGCCACACCCCCCTTGCCTTCTAAGCAGTCCTGCCTGAATTTCCCCTACCTTCCACTAGGAGCTAGGCAATCACCAGGCTCTGCAAGCCCTTCCCTGGAGAAAGAAAGCAGTCTTCTTGACACTCAATTCTCCTCCCTCTGGCCAGTCCTCCAATGCTCCGAGTTGGCTTCTGAACTCAGGTCATTGGCACTGCTAGCAGTAGTTCTGCCACTGCACCTTCAGGCTAGCTTGCAAGGATTTAAAAGGTGCCACTTATGTAGTCTTGAGGGAAGATGGTAACTTACATATTAGTGAAAATTGGGTGAAAAGATATTTTAAAATGCTGAAGTTATGAGCAAAAGAACATTTAGGTAGAAAAAACAAGGTCCATGAACAGTGCCCATGTTTCAGTCTTAGCTTTTTCCACATCTTTTCCTGACTCACATTAGATGGTGATCAGATGAGGTGGAGGGCTGGCAAGGCTGGTCGCTTACAATCAGCACCTAAGTACCTGTATCCTTTTGAGTGGTGAGTGGAGGTGGGAATAGAGTGGAAGGTGCCGGGTGGTGGTGGGTGTGGTGTCAAGTTATTATCTGTTGACACTTTTGCTGGCAAATCGTGTCAAAGCAAGGAAGAATAGATGCTGCTAGATGAGAGACTGAAATGTTTGCAATGCGATTAAGGCCATAAGATGAATGAAAATGGAGTTGTAATTTACCCAGTTCCTAATAAAATAATGTATAGTATTACCAAAATTCAGAAAAAGTAAAAAAAAAACATGTTTTATCATTTTTTTTAAACAGTCATGTATTTTATAGTATTAACAGATGAAAATACTATCAATAGAGATAATTTTTTAACAGCTGGATTCCAAGCTTTCAGGTAAAAAAAAGTTTCTGGCTCCAACGGTTCCAAAATAAGACCTTTCAAAAGATAGTTTAAAATGGAATAACTATGAAACCATTAGGGCTAGAAGACAATTTTTTTTAAAGGGGAATTTCACATGGTCAGCATATTATTTTAAACCAATGGGGATTTTTTTCTGTTTTTCTCTGCATTATCTAGCTGTTATAAGTATTGTATTTTCTAAACAACTGCCATGAGCTTCTGAAGAAGGACTGGTTGGTCCGAAAGCTAGAGCACTTTGTTCTTGTTGTTACATCTATGTTGGTCCATTAAAAGGTATCAGATCATTTGCTTCTGGATCACATGGTCAGCAGAAATGCTGCAGGACCCTTAGGTCACGATTAGGAGAAATGCAGTTACAGCAAAAATGTCCAGACACTAACTAGGTTGTAAATATATTTTTTATCTGGTTGGTCCTGTGATCCTCCACCCACCATAATTAAATACTACATCTCCCAGTGTCCCCTGCAGCCAGCCCTCGGATGATATGACTAACGGATGGTACCATCTCAATACTGTGCATGAAAGATAGAGCAGTATTAACTGTGTTGTATAGCGAGTGCATGGATTTACAGTGACAGGGGTTGAACAGCGCAAGGGAAATACTGCTACCATTGTCACTGCGTGCTCTTTCTGGGAGTGATCAAGTTTCTGTGTCCTGGGTGCCTGGTCAAGCTGCTCCTGTGGTGGAGTGGCTAAGGCATCAGCACATGGCAGAATGGGAGACCTGGGACCATGGTTCAGTGCCCCCCAGGTCTCCCCATACTGCAACTTTTTGCTGAACTTTAAAAAAACAATAAACACAAAGTTTTACCCCCAGCGAAGTTTCTCCCCATCCCCAAAGTCCACAACCCCAAGAGCTTGTTATCTAAATTCTGGGATGTGTGGGGTGAGGCCCCCCATGTCAGGGGTGCAGGGGGCAAAGCCTCCACAAAAACATAAGAAAGACCATGCTTTCTAAGGGCACGAGCTGTTCTGTGGTCTTCAGTGTTTTGCCTGACGTTATTTTAGTGCACTCCCTTATGCTTGCGCCATTAATTGCTGCATGTTTTTGTGTATGGTGAGATGACCCAATGCCCCGATGGACTGAGCTGTGTGGGACCTCTATGTTCCACAAGTTAGTTAAAAGTGTTTTATTATGAAGGAGTGCAACATCACGCTTATTCTACTGGTACCAACTGTGCTAATATGAGCATGATCGATACTGGTAGAATAAGTGCAATCATGCTCTCCTTCACCATAAAACCCTTTTAATTGACCTACCAGCACATAGAGGTCCCCCAAGGCTCAGTCCATCAGTCACATCATCAGAGGGCTGGCCACGGGGGACACTGGGAGATGTAGTAATTAATCATGGTGGGGCAGAGGATCGAAGGACCAACCAGATAAAATATTAATTTACAAACTAGTAAGTGTCTGGATATTTTTGCTGTAACTGCACTTCTCTTAATTGGGGAAAAAAAAAGATCCCATAGCATTTCTGCTGCCCATGTGAGAATTCCCCTTTAAATGAATGCTTGAAGTCAGCTTAGTAGGTATCACTACAGGGTGTAGCTTATATATAAAAACATAACATGGTTCACTACATTTTTAAAGTCTTGTTATTTTTAGCAACCATTACTGATGAGCCCATTTGTTGACTGACACCACTTTCTAATGTTGTAATAACTGAGTTCCATTCCATAATAACTGGCCAGCTATTGTGGTATAGGTGTCAGGCACTCAATGAAAGTCAAAGCGTAATAAAAGATAAAATTAATTCTAAGTTAGAAGTTCTGGTCTTAGACCATCATGGTTTTACAAAGGGGAAGAGTTGCACAACCGATCTCATTTGTTTTTATAAGAAGATAAGTATACTCCGAATCCTAATATTCGGTGTGATATTATATGCCTTGACTTCAGCAAGGCTTTTAATTTGGTGTTACACTGGGCCATAATCACTAAACTAAACAAAGCAAAACTAAATGTGAAACTTATTAGCTGGACCTTGGAGTGGTTAAATAAAAGAATGCAACAGGTATTAATTAATGGTCCTCTAGCTAACCTAGGTGATGTCTTCAGTGGGGTTCCATGGGGACTGGTACTGGGCCCTATTATATTTCAGATCTTTATAACTGATTTGGCAAACCAGTTAAACAGTTGGTCAACAAAATATGCCAATGACTGAAAGATTGGTGAACTCTGTGAAAGAGCTACACAAGTGAACTACATAAAAATGACCAGGATAGTGTTTGGAAATGGTCAGAAAAGGATAAATGCAAAGTTATACACCTGGGGAAGAAAAACAAAAACATGTTAATATATATATATATATATACACATTAGAGGCAAAAAACTCAGTTTAATTCATCAGTTAGGGTTGTTCCAAGCAAAAAAAAAAAGCTAGGAAATTCAGGGTTAGGGTTGAAAGCCCCCCTTGGACCCCATTACCCCCAGCTGGGCGTCGAGGTGTGCGTTCGGGTCGGTACTCACTCTCACCCATCGTGTAAAGAAGCTGAGGTATAGGGACTGGGTGAGAGTTAGACTGATGACCTAACGCGACACCCCAATGCCAGTTGAGGGTGGGCTGGGGGGTCCAAGGGGGGGCTTTCAACCCTAACCTCGAATTTCCTAGCTTTTTTTTGCTGTGGAACAACCCTAACTGATGCATTAAACAAAGTTTTTTGCCTCTAATTTCCCTTCTTCTTGAGAATAAGGATAATAAATAATGAAAGGAATGCAGTGGCGGCAGCACGGGGCCAAAAAGCAAATGCAAGCAGCAACAGTAATGCACATGGCAAAGCAAACATAAATGGGAAAGCAAACGTTAATAGAAATACAAGCATAAAGTGATGCCAAACCAAACAGTTGTGTAAATGGAGACATCAAACAGAAGTGCATACAGAACGCAACTGCCAACACACACATTCATGGTACCACAATTGTAAATGCAAATGGTAACAGTAACACCAGCAATAACACCCAAGTAAACAGAAATGCAAGCACGTATGAAAATGCAAACCGTAATGCACGCACTCATGGAACCACAGTTGAAAATGCAAATGGTTATGGTAACAGCAACAATAAAGCCAATAAAAACAGAAACGCAAGCGCATACGAAAACACAAACTGTTACACATAAGGTCATGGTACCGCAATAGTAAACATAAATGGTAACAGTAACAGCAACAGTAAAGACAACAGAAACAGAAATGCAAGCACATATGAAAACGCAAATCATTACGCACACGGTGGCACAGACAGGAACGGTGATTCGAATGGTAACAGAAGCGCAACTGGAAACGCTAGCTGTCACAGTAACAAAAGGGCACACCCTTCTTTTCCCCAAAAACTGCATTGAAAAAACTAATTGAAAACAAAGAATGTATGCATTATAATTGACTTCGGAGCAGAAAAGTACGACTTGGAATACTAAATTGCTTATATCTCAGGAACCGTATGGTATGACGCAGGAAAAAATTAAAAATTTGATATGAATTATTACTTTCCTGGCTAGTTTTTTGCTTAGCCCCTCAATTGGGGGGGGGCTAAACATTTGTTTGACAAAAAGTCTGTATCTTGCACCGTTTCTGAGATACGGGCCCTGAAAGACGCGATGGACGCCATGATGTTATCCTATGAGACAAATCATCAACTTTGGAGTGCTGCCACTTTGCCACCCTGCAATATTTTTTCTCCAAACCACCAAAAGGCACATTTTTAGGATGTTGGCTTTCTTCCCTTCAAATTTCAGCCCAAAAGACCAAGCCATTATTTTCCAGCAGAGCGGCAAATAATTCCTGTAATATGGTGGATGCCGTAATGTTATCCTATGGGAAAAAGTGCCAACTTTGTAGTGGCATAACTTTGCTGCCCTGTAATATATTTTGACCAATCCACTAAAAGGCACATCTGTCAGATGTTGCCTTTCCTCTCTCCAAATTGCAAGTAAACAGGCCAAACCATTTCTGAGAAATTCAATGTCAAAGATTGGCAAAATTTCCCTATCTATTCCATTGTAAGAAATCTGGCCATCTTGTCCCTATTTTGCGATCAAAGATCATGATCAAAGAATCTCACGATCAAAGAATTTGCAGACTCACGATCCAAGAATTTGCAGGCTCACAAACAAAGAATAACAAATTTAATAATTAAAAAAATAGAAGCAATTGCAGTAAACCACCACCATGGTTCAACAGAACGAAGCCCCTGAATAAAACCCATACTCATTTGACTTCCTAGGACACCCCTGGGCTAAGAAAATTGAATTTTAAATTGGGCCATCTTGTCCCTTGCTCGCGATGCAAGATCGTGGTCTAAGAATCTCATGATCAAAGAATTTGCAGCCTCACAACCAAATAATTTGCAAGCTCATGAACAAAGAATGGAAGATGTAATAAATCAAAAAATTGGAGGAATTGCAGTAAACCACCACCATGGTTTGACAGAACGAAGCCCCCTGAGTAAAACCCACCCTCATTTGACTTCCCAGGGCACCCATGGGCTGAGAAAAAATATTTTAAATTCGGCCATCTAGTCCCTTGCTCATGATGCAAGATCGCGATCAAAGAATCTCACAATCAAAAAATTTGAAGCCTCACGTTCAAAGAATTTGCAGACTCACAATCAAAGAATAAAAAAAGGGTGAAACACAATTTATTCACTGATTTGAACCAAACCAATGTCATGGTTCGACAGAACGGACCCTCCTGAGCAAAACAAGCCCTCATTTGTGTCCCTAGCCCACCCCTGAGCTGAGATATTAGTGTTTTAGGTCACAATGCAAGATCACGATCAAAGAATTTGCAGGCTCGCGATCAAAGATCATTAGCAAGCCACAAATTAAGATTTTAAAAGCTTATAACTCTATTTTTTGACCGATTTGGATGGAACCAAAGCCATGGCTTGATAGATCAGGGTCCCCTGAGTAGAACCCATCGAAGTTTTACTTCAGAAGTGACGTCTGAGCCGAGATATTTGTGTGTGTGTGATTGGAAAACTGAAAACAAGATGGCGGACCTCGCAGTCAAAGAATTTTGAAAATTCCTTGGGAACAAAGATTCTTGAACCATGAGGCTGCAAATTCTTTGATCACCAGGCGAGACCAGATGGCCAGAACCCCCATTATTTGATTGCAAGATATACATATAAATTTTCCCATTGACTTATAATGGGAATTAAAAAGTGCTATAACTTTTGAATGCCTTTTTAATTTTTCACCAAACAGAAAGCAGCATGTTCAGCCATCTAAGCTCTTTCAAACAAGCCATCTTGCAGAGCAGCACACCACACCACACAACAGCTGTGTAGGACCACATTAAGAATACCAAAAGATGCCTTCAAAAATTGATAATTTTGCATTTTTCAGTGCTTTTGTACATGAAGACCAGCACTCTGACACAAACACAATTTGGCAGATCAAGAGATCTAGTGCGCCCCAATGCATGTACCAAATTTCAGGCAAATCCATTGAACGGGTCCAAAGTTATTAATGTCCAAACTTTTGACTTTAGTATTTAAGTGGCCACTCAACTCCAACTACAGTGGCGCGACTGCACCACTATAATATATATATATATATCCTGTGTGGACATACACTGACAACTACAGTGAATAAAAAGACCTTGGAGTCCATATTGCAAATGATTTAGGTTGTATTACACAGATCAATAAGGCTATAGCTAAGGCAATTAAGATAATTTGGGCTATTATGAGAAATACTAGATCGTGGGATATGAATGTTCTATTGCCCCTCTGTAGTGCATATGCCAGCCCCCATTTGGATTACGCTTCTCAGATGTGATGCCTACATAAAACAAGCATTTGTCAATGTTGAACATTGGTTGCTTGTTAAACATTTTTATATTGTTCTGAAAAAGCCCAACGGTGAGTCTAGTCTGCATATTCACAAGACCTCCCACATTGCAACACCAGCCCAGGTGTGGCCTCACCATTGATCTCTGTTTTGGGTAACACTACTTCCCTTTTTCTGCTGGTGATACCCCTCTCTGTGCAGCCCAACATCCTACTACCCTTTTCTACTGCCTTATCACACTGCTTTTCTACTTTCTTGATATGCTGAGCAGGGTACATGAATGCTGGGACTAATAAAAAGGAAAAGTACTAGTACCATAGGTGGCTGACTTAAATTGTTAGGGACGGTCATTTGTAATAGTTGTCAGAGCGCAGTAAACAATGTGTAAGGTGAGGTGGCAGACGAAGGTCAGCACTGTTGTAAGAGAAGAGAAGAGGTGCTGGAGACGGCATGCTGATGCATTAACAAAGTTTTTTGCAATGAATTTCCTTACTTTTTTTGATAGTGTAATAGTATTGGATCCCGTGCTTGAATTCTTGTGTAAATGTGCATATGTATGTAGGTGTGGAAGCACATACAGACATAGAAACATAGAAATTGTCAGCAGATAAGGACAACTAGGCCTATCCAGTGTGCCCATAAGCCCTGTACTTGAGTACGGCTTCTCACCCCCCTTCTACTTTATCTCTATGATTCCCCTATACCTGTCCCATGCATGTTTAAATCTGCCCACAGTAGTCGCTCCCACTACATCATGTGGCAGATCATTCCATGCATCTACTACCCTCTACATGAAGAAAAACTTCCTCACATTCCTTCTTAATGTGCCTCCTTCCAATTTCATGTCATGCCCTCTAGGTCTTGTACTCCTCCTGTATTGGAAGATGTTTTGCCCCTGCATCTTGTTTATCCTTTGAGGTATCTGAATATTTCTATCATGTCCCCTCTCTCCTTCCACTCCTCCAGTGAGTACATATTGAGGTCCCTTAATCTATCCTTGCAAATTTTGTGGTGCAAGCCGTGTATCATGTTAGTTGCCCTTCTCTGGACTGTGTCCAGACTGTTTATGTCCTTTCAATGGTGCGACCTCTAGAACTGCACATAGTACTCCATGTGCGACCTCCAGAACTGCACACAGTACTCTGTGTGAGGCCTGACCAGGATTTTCTATAACGGCATCACCACCTCCCTCTTTGTGCTGGTGATATCCCTGTCTATGCACCCCAGTATGCCAGTGGCCCTTCCCGCTGCCTTTGAATTCTGCTTTGGCATTCTTAGGTGATCTGAAATGATAACCCTCAGGTCCCTTTGTTCCTTGGTGACTGCCAGCAACTCCCCTCCCATCCTGTAACTCTCCCCAGGGTTTCTATGGCCCAGGTGCATAATTCTTCAGTTCTTTGAATTAAACCTCAGTTGCCACTCCTCAGACTATTTCGAAGCCTGGTTAGTTCCTCTCTCACGTTCTCTACCCCTTCCAGAGTATCCACCCTGTTATAGATCTTGGTATCATCTGCAAACAGGCAGACCTGTTGTTCCAGCCCCTCTACAATGTCATTAATGAAGACATTGAACAGGACTGGCCCAAAGACTGATTGCTGCAGTACCCCACTGGTCACCCTCCTGTCCCCAGATTGTACCCCATTTACCACCACCCTCTGTCCCCTGTCAGTTAGCCAGTTCCTAACCCAGTTCACCACCTTGTGTCCTATGCCCAGACTACCCATCTTGTTAATAAGCATCTTATGTGGGACAGTGTCGAAGGCCTTGCTGAAATCGAGGTAGGTGACATCCATCGCCCCCCCCCCATTTACTTCCTTCATCAGCCAGTCAAAGAAATCTATCAGATTCATGTGACACAACCTATGCACTGTGAATCCATGCTACCTGGGGTCCTGGGCACCGATGGCTTGTAAATGTTCCACTACCCTTTCTTTTAGCAGTGTGTGCATGATCTTCACCACTAGTAATGGGAGGCTGACTAGCCTATATTTCCCTGCCTCCTTCCTACTGCCAGATTTGTGTAGAAGGATCACATGTGCCCTCCTCCAATCCTCTGGCACCACTCCTGTGTTGAGTGACTCTGTGAACATGGTTGCCAGAGGTTGAAACATAGAAATTGTTGGCAGATAAGGACCACTGGGCCCATCCAGTCTGACTGTAAGCCATGTACTTGACTACAGCTTCTGACCCTCCTTCAACTGTACCTCTATGGTTCTTTCATGTCTGTCCCATGCATGTTTAACTCCCGCCACAGTACTCACTCCTACCACCTCCTGTGGAAGACCATGCCATGTGTCCACCACCCTCTCTGTAAAGAAAAGCATCCTCATATTCCCTTTTAGCCTGCCACCTTCCAATTTCATGTCCTGCCCACTCATTCTTGTACTCCTCCTGCATTGGAAGATATCGCCCACCTGCACCTTGCTTATATCCTTTAGGTACTTGAATGCTTTTATCATGTGTCCTGTCTACCTCCACTCCTCCAGTGAGTACATACTGCAGTTCCTTAATCTCTGCTTGTTTATTCTGTGGTGCAAGCCCTGTACCATCTTAGTGACCCTTATCTGGACTGTCTCCAGACTGTTTATGCCCTTTTAAAGGTGCGGCCTCCAGAACTGCACACAATACTTCATGTGAGGCCTGACCAGGGTTTTATGTAATGTTATGACTACTTCCCTCCTTCTGCTGGTGATACTCCTGCTTATGCACCCCAGCATGCCACTGGCCCTCCCTGCTGTCTTTGTAGTCTGCTTTGACATTTTCAAGTCATGTGAAATTATTTATTTATTTATTGAAATGTTTCACCAGGAAGGGCACACTGGGCAAAAAGTTGCTCATCTCACGGTGAGTCCTGGGGGAAACGGTAAGGGGAACTACAAAGGACATGAACAGCACTTACTAATACAGTAGAACTACTGTTGGATTTAGCTCTAAAACATCACAGAATCCCAGGATTTCTTGTCTCAACCTTTGCAGTGGAGACAAGCAGCTCCTCACACAAGACCCAGGCAACTCCATTTACATCCAAATCCTGATGAAACTTGGAGGGTGCAACAGAGGCAACCCCTGTCCATGCCTTCAACCACACAGGCAAACAGAAAAAAGGCTGAATGGGCCCTGCCTTAAAAGAAACTTTCTTTGTGATGGTTATGCTGCCTAATTTAAGTATAAGATGCCCTCAATAGTGACAGATATTATAACCCCCTGGTTCCTTTGTTCCTCGGTAACTGTCAGCAACAGCACCCCCCCATCCTGTAGTACTCCCCAGGGTTTCTATGGCCCAGGTGCATCATTTTGGGCTTCTTTGAGTTAAACCTCAATTGCCACTCCTCAGACTATTTCTCAAGCCTGCCTAGGCCTTTTCTCATTTTCTCCACTCCTTCGAGAGTATCCATCCTATTGCAAATCTTGGTGTCATCTGCAAACAGGCAGGCCTTTCCTTCCAGCTCCTCTGCAATGTCACTAATGAAGACACTGAACAGGACTGTCCCAAGGACTGATTCCTGCGGTACCCCACTGGTCACCCTTCTCCCCAGATTGCTCCCTATTTACCACCATTCTCTGTCTCCTGTCTATTAGCCAATTCCTAACCCTGTTAACCACCTTGTCTACCATGCCAAGACTACCAATCTTGTTAATAAGCCTCTTACATGAAACGGTGTCGAAGACCTTGCTGAAATTGAGGTAGGTGACATCCATCGCCCCACCTTAATTAATTTCCTTCATCACCCAGTCAAAGAAATCTGTCAGATTCATCTGACATGATCTACCTGCTGTTATACTTGACCAGGTTTTTATATAACGGCATCACAACCTCCCTCATTCTGCTGGTGACACCACTACCTAAGCACCCCTTGCAATTTTTTTCCACATTTTGACCCCAAGTTGTCAACATAGTCTTCTTATCACCATACCTCATAAACCCCATAGGTGGAAATTTCTTAATCCATGGCAAAATGCCATTCTGTGCCACAGGTGTGGAAACTCATTTGGGGCAGGATGTGTGAAATGACAGCTGTACTGTTCATGATGTTGTGTGAAGAAATGGCTAGGTTGAAAATTTGGAGTCAAAATATAAAAAATTGGAAAGTTACGCACGTGCGTAGGAAGATTTCAATGAGCGCACATAACTCTGTCTTTTGTTGGTATTTTTGCTCCAAATTCTCAACCTGGGCTTTTTTAGACCCTGCCTCATGAACAGTGGTGCTATAATTTTGTTACTCAATCTTAAAAGGTGATTTGCACAGCGACTGCGCCTTTCCACACCACAGGTGTGAGAACACATTTTGGGCATGATGTGAGAAATGACAGCTATACTGCTTATGAGGTAGTCTGGAAAAATGTCTATGTTGAAAATTTGGAGTGATAATATTTAAAATTGACCAGGTTATGCTCGTGCATAGGAAAATTTAAATGAGCGCACATAGCTCAGGTGTTTGTTGGTATTTTGCTCCAAATTTTTAACATGGGCTTTTTGGGACCCCACCTCATGAACAGTGGCACTATCATTTCAGTACTTTATCCTGAAAGGTGATTTCATGCAGTGACTGCACCATTCTTCGCCACAGTTGCGACAATATATTTCAGGCAGGATGTGAAAAATGAAAGCTTTACTGTACATGAGGTGGTATGAAACAATGGCTATGTTGAAAGTTTGGAGTCAAAAATATTAAAAATAACCAAAGTTACATGGGTGCATGTACAGTAAAAATTTCAATGAGCACATGTAACTTGGTTATTTTTTGGAATTTGTACACCAAATTTTCAACATGGGCTTTTTGAGACCCCTCCTCATGAACAGTGGCACTGTCATTTCATTAATCAGTCCCAAAAGGTGATCCCAAGCAGCGACTGTGAAATCATCTTACAGGACTGAGTAATGAAATGACGGTGACAGTGTTCATAAGGTGTGGTTCCAAGAACCCCATGTTGAAAATCTGGTGCAAAAAAATCTCAAAAAATGGCTGAGATGTCAACATAAGTTGAAACTACCATTGAAAGCCATTATACAGTGCTTACCTTGATTTTTCAGTTCATAGTGCGGCTTTGGAGAGTGCAGATGTGTCCCGGTCCAGAGAAGATGACAGTGCTTGACCTTCGGTGGCAAGTGTGGGGTAAGGGGAAGTTGGGATGGGGGAGGAGGATGAGGGACACAACAGGGACCCTTTTCTTTTTTACAGGGTTAAAAAAAATAATAATGACATCAGTTATATCAGGAGCTTCGGAGCAACAGCATCAGTCTCAGATTATGCAACAAGAGCTCCGGTAGTCAGGTACACAAAAAAAGCCTTTTTTTTTCAGCTCCCCTTACTACAAATAGAGATTTCACTGTAATACTCTTACAACTAGATTCCTCTTTGGCTACCTTGTTTTCACCTCAGGTAAAGAAAATATAAATGGAGATAAAATACCCCTGACATCATAGAATAGCTTCTTTCCACTGCCGTCTTCTACAGTTTTATTCCCCAAACAGTTACATTACTGCAGGTTCTGATACTCTTGATTTATATGTTTGTAAATTTGAAATTAATAAAACAACTGTACTGGTAAGTAAGAGCAGGGGTGCAGACCCTGATGCTGATGGAGCCATGGGGGCAGTTTGGAGGATTACTGTCCCGGTTGCTCTGTGGGGCCCATCCTACTTTCCCTCATCGTCACTTCTGGCAACTTGAAACTTCTGTCATAGTGAACAATTATGGCCAATTGCACAAGCAAACATGAAATTTGTACAGTAACAGGCTTGCGGCTTAAGTGATGCCACTTAGTCATGACTCTTCTGGTCCATGCCTGAGTCATAGACAGCAAAGAATAATAATTAATTACAAGCAGTAATAATAGTGCGGCAATGTAGAAGTTGGAAACATTAAATAATAGTGCATAGGACCTGGGGGTTGGGGAGGAGCACCCCTACAGAAGAAAGAAACAGTGGTAATAATCACATAAATAATTGCAAACAATAATAACAGTGCAGCAACGTAGGAATTGGAAACAATAAATAATAGTGCATAGGACCCAAGGGGTTGTGGGGGGCAGAATGTCCCCACAGAAGAAAGAAACAGTGGTAATAATAACAAATGTAAAGGTACAACTTGGATACAATAAATAATAGTGTGGCAACGTAGTACATAGGACCCAGAGGGGTGTGGGGGCAGATTGCCCCCACAGAAGAAAGAAACAGTGGTAATAATCACATAAATAATTACAAACAATAATAATAGTGCAGCAATGTAGGAATTGGAAACAATAAATAATAGTGCATAGAACCCTGAGGCTGTGGGGGGTGGAGTGCCCCCACAGAAGAAAGAAACAGTAGTAGTAATAATAACAAATATAAAGTAAAGGTAGAACTTAGATACAATAAATAATAGTGTGACAACATAGTACATAGGACCCGGGGGTGTGGGAGCGGAGCACCCCCACAGAGAAAGACACTGTGATAATAGTACCAATTTAAATAAAGGTAGAAAATGCAAAAATACGTGACTTAAGCTGCATTTATTTATGGTGTAGTTTGCCTTGCTGCCAGTGTGTATTGTGTGTATAGCATCTTGGCTGTTTTGTCACTCACTCACGCAGCTCTACGAGACACGTTGTCGAACAGTCTCTGAAAGCAGGGCAGTGAAGCGATCTGACCATAATCATTCACTATCGCCGAAACTTGCTTGTTACACAAGACGCCACAACTGCTAGATTCAGAAGTTACACCATAAGGCCTGAAAAATATTTGATAAGTTTGGTCAGAGACAGAGTATGTCTGTATTTACAAAGTAAAGCCACCTATGAGCCCTGTTGTTATTGACATGCAAATCTCCATGCCACTCATTGCATCAGACCCCACGTCATGCCTGCATAAGTATAAGGCAATACAAATGCCGCAGACCTAGTTTACCCCAATTACTGATGAATCATCATTTTTTAAGTTGGAAATAATCTTGACTAATCTTTTTTTGCTAGAAACATTTTCATCAGTTTTTCCTAAAAATAGCAATAGAACAGTCAAATACAGGCTAAAAGTAACAAACACATAATGACTTGCAATCTCCAGTCAACAAACAACATACATGACCCACATGGAGTCCATAATCAATATCCAGAAATTAAATGACAAGAACTGATAAGGAAGCAAGACATATTTAAGTAAATTTGTAACATGGCTCTAGACACAGCAGTGAAATCCAGCCTACCGATTGGTGCAAATGGGTCAGCTGAGTGAGTCCTATTGGTGATTAAGCCATGAGTTATACCCGCTAGGCTAGTACCCACAGTGTCCACAGAAAGCAGCACTCATTACAGCCCGCTGGGTTAGTACCCAGAGTCACCACAGTCTGCTGCACCAAGAGAGACACACCAAGTCACTGAGGCACTGAAGACGCTCACTATTGGGAGCGCGCACATAAAGAATAGAACTGAAACATTCAGTCTCTGATGTTATCTGTCTTTGCCTATCTGAGCGTGCCTCACTGTAGATAGCACGGATAAACCAATGTAATGGGCAGAAGAGAGAACTGAGAGCACGGCAGGGGGGAGTCACACACAGAAACAGTAGCTGGGTCTCTCAGCGGTCACATCGCCATGGTAATGAAACACCTACCTCATCACCAGGACCATCAGGCCAAGGCACTGACAGATTGGGTCGATGGGTGACACACCACAGCAGCCATGCAAGGCACCCAGCAACCCAGATACAAAGCTAGCGGGCACCTGCCGTACCAGACAAGTGACGTAACCCACATCTACTCCCATCAGTCTCGCAAGATGATCCACCATCAGAACATACGTGTCCCACAGTGCACTCCTCTCTTCCGTGATCGGCAGCCAGCATTGAACCGGACAGGATACAAACGGCCAGTAGGAATGGAGAAATTAGTGTACTAATCTATGTGTCTCGCAGTAATCTTCCCCTCGTCTCGAGTGACTAATACCCAACAATATGTAAAAGAATGTCTACTGTGCGCCGTGGCTGCACACGTCCTCACAGTAGCAGACTCAGCTGAAAACAGTCAAATATCCCATACTTAACCAGCGAACATTGTCACTGTCAGGAACCGCTCCGTATTACCATCTGAACGAGTAGTCCGACAATACTTGCGTCGCGCTTGCCATGTTACAAGCACATTAATCACCTCCAGCGTCGGGCTCCACCAGGCATTAATGCCCGCTGTGTCGTTGGAAGCCCTCTGCTTTGCCCTCGTGCACCAACCCCCCCCCCCAGCAGGGCATTAATCCACTGGTAGAGCCCTCCTCTGTCTGTGATTAATGCTCACATATAACAGTAGGAAGGGGAGCTAAACTTACACAATGTCATTGAAGAAAAATCAAATTTCAGAGTAAGTCCAATGTAGACATAAATCTTTAATACAAGCAGTGAAATGGGTCCTAAGTGAGCTATCTATAAGAGGGAGAAAAACATAAACATTCAAGTCAGGTATTTTAATAGAATAAGCATTGATACAGGGCATCAGACAAGTGCTGATGGTTCAGGGGAGGGTGAGTGGTAGTCCACTCTCACAGAGGGGGGAACTTCACTAATCCATAAAGATTTCACCTTCATTCATTTCTCTGATGCTGCATGTTGCAGACTGCATTCTGCTTACTGGATTCACTGTCATCTATGCTATTTACAGTTGCAAAAAAAAAAAAATAAAAAAATAGCATTAACCTGACCTCCTTATTGCTGGTGATGCTTTCGATGTGGGGTTAGTGTTGTTGAGCATTGAAGCAACTGAAATTTCCAGTTTTGTGACGTCTTCTCATAATAGTCAGATCAGGTATATAAGTCATCAAGCACAAAAAAACATTGAAATGGTAAATAAATAACATCTTTGTAGTTTTATCCCGTGCTGAGCAGGTATCGCTGCCTAGTTATTGCATGGGGGGGGGCGGGATTTCTCTAGCACCGCAAATCAGCGGCTTTTTATCCCTGTTGGTGGAAAAGCACAGATCCGAACATCCGACTGCAAATGAGTGATGATCTTGTAGGCTCAAGCTCAGCCAAGCTGTGCTGGTTGCAGTCGGTACCGGTGTTTTGGGGGATCCAACTCTGGGCACAGCTGCACTGGGGTTAGGTGCCACGGGTACAAGAAGTTATTTGTTATGCCTTATACTTATGCAGGCATGACGGGGTGTCTGATGCAATGAGTGGCATGGAGATTTGCAAGTCAATAACGATAGGGCTCATAGGTGGCGTTACTCTTTAAATTCAGAAATCCCCTCACAAGACTGGACTAAGAATTTTCAAAGCTTTATGGTGTAACGTCTAACAGTTGCGGTCACGGCTTTTTTGATAACATGAATTTTCCAGTTGCAAAACTTAGCAAAATTGACAGGGAATGCAGGAAGATCGACCCGCCCCCCGAGTCACAGGGCCTGGGACAGTTGTCAGGCCACACCTCCCTCCCAGGTTGGCGCCCATGCAATGTATCCTACCTGCTAGTTGCAATAACCACCACCGTTAGGCAACTCAGTAGAGTAATAGTAAATCAAATATAAATACGGCTCAGAAACAAGAAAAATTGGCTAATACAATACTATTAGATTATTACAAGCAAGCACCAGCCACAGATCAACATGTAAGGTTCAACAATCTAAATCACAAATGTTTTAATATAGAAACCAACAACTTCTTATACTGCCTGTAGCTAACCAAAACAGCAACTTGTCAAGCAGCAGAAGTGATTGACAGTCTCAAACGAGCTAGTTCAATGTGCATGCGATAGAGGACAGTTGAACTCAGAAAATAAAGTGGCATGTAAACAATGACTATCAAAGGAAAACTTAAGAAACCTCATATAAATGGGTAAGGCTCCGGCAAAAGATGATATTTAATTAATTAGATATCTTTGAGATAACTGAAAACTGTTGTCATGTGAACATGCTGACTGTTGAAAGCCAATCTGCTGGGTGGCCTGAAGGGTCATGCAAATCAAAGGCCAAAGCTCTCTCGGATTAGAGCGGTTTCGATTCTTTGAAGTGCATGATTGTTCTGCCTATCCTGCAAAGAGTTGCATCAGGACCACACTTAGTGGTCATTGAGGTAGCCTGATGATCCCCTGGTTCTGTGAACTGCAATGGGCTCGGCACTGACACACACTCCGAAATCCCATATTGGCACAATAAGTTGGTTTGCGTAAGCTCAACCAATGTAACAAAGGGGACATAACCCAAATACAAATTCTGAGAAAATTCGCCAAACATATTATTGAGTTTAAGGGTAAGACTTAGAAGGAGGAACACTTACACAATCAAACTTAATGACACTTGATAGTAAGAGTCTTAGGGGGACTTACTTCTCAAGTTTGATACCGTTAATGACCTGTATTTATTATCAGAACTAGAAATCGATTTCAGATGTGTCACAGTATCCACCAGAGGACATTCTCTACAGATTGTTGGAAAAACATTCAGGACATTAAAAAGGAAATTTTTCTTCATCTGATATATTGCTAACCCATGGATTGCCTCACTGCTCAAGCTAAAAATGTGTAAAACCTAGTCAGAATTGACATATGAACTTGACAGGTTTATTCTGAATGGAGGAATATTTAAGTATTGTAACATGGCTAAAACAACAGAACAAAAATCAAGGAACAGGATTGGCAGAAGAGCGTTAGGTGGTACAAGAGCAACACAGCATTATGGAACGATAATGCCGTGTTGCTGTAGAACACTGAGAGCAATAATGCCATGTTGAGCTCGGAAATGCACTTAGAAAGGGATTGTGTAATGTGCTGAGTGGGAGCAGGTCGACCAATAGGTGGCACGATTAAGAGAGAGCAGAAAAGTGAACTAACAGACCCATCACAGATAGTGCATGGAGCACTGTGTTGCGTGGTGGTGCAAGTGTTAAGCAGGACACACATCACCAAAACAAGGGGTAATTGTCGTGCTTCTCACCAATACACTCAGTAGGTAGCGTAGAAGTGGCAGTAGGAAAGAAAAGAGCATCAGAAAGGACAAGTTGGTCACAGCGCGGCACAGAGTAGAGTAGAAGGCGAAACAGATATGAAATGGGGTGCTCTGCAGTGTGTGGACTGCTAAAGCGCTCCACGATTGAGCGCAAGAGTGGCTATGACCTGAAGGCTTAATCAATATTTGGATGTATAGGTGCAGGATTCAGTCAGATAAGTATAGATAAGGTGGAAAGACAGGACAAGTAATGTCAGTGTGTAAAAGTGCCACCTATAGGTCACAATAATGATTGAGACTTCAGCAAAAAGGCACTGTTCCTCTTAGTGCTGTAATGGCGAAGGACTCCAGAAACGACAGAGCAGAAGACATGTATGTGAGGTGAAAGAATGGTTTGCACTGCATGGGGAGGCAGCTGATGCAGAGTGATACTGAGGATGGAATTGTGGTGGAAAAGCACGTCGCAAGCAAACACAGGAGTGCAAAAAAGTTCAAAACTGCCGAGGTGTTCACAAAGCGCCACCTGTAGGTCAGAAAATGCAGTGCTGCAGATTAGACAAATGATAGAACAGTGGTGTCAGTGTAGTAGAATAGCAAAATATGCAGTGAAGAGATTGTGCCCACAACCCAGCACGGGATGAGTCTGAGATGTAAACGGATGAAGAGCAACATAGTAGGCAAGTAGAAGTGGGAAATTTTTCAGGTGCAGCATTAATGTATCGGTAGATTGATAGTGACAGCAAATGTGAAATGTGTCAGAAATTAGTAGACACAACATTACTGGATGTGTGCTGTCTAACATGCACGTGCACGTGCATGTGCACACTTACAGTTAGATACAGACTTCAAAAATAAGAAAGCTGAACCATAATTTTGGAAATGAAATAAGTAGCTGTGCTAATTTGTGTTGAATATCAAGTAAAAAAGGATGTAACTGATACTAGCCTTGCACTTGCCATGTTACAAGTGCATTAATCCACTCCGAAGGTGGCATCAATGGGAGTTAATGCATGGTTGGTCCTTTGTGGGCACTTTCGGCTATGACTCAGGCCTGGTCTCAACCAGCATTAACTCCCCATTAGATGCCACCTTCATCGTGGATTAATGCTTACATAATCCACGAGGTTATTAGGATTTACCATGGCTGGAGTGGTTACCCATGAGGCGCAACCGAGTGGGTAAATCCCCGCCAGCCATGGTAAATCCCCCGATAACCCACATTCTCTGAGTGGCTTATTGTGATTATACCAAGGTTCATTTTTTTACAATAGTAAAATACAACTTTTAAAGAGGTTGCTGTGTTTTTATTTTTATTCTATTTATTCCTGGGCTGCAGATGATTAGGATGTAGATGACCATTTGTATTTGCTCAACAGCCAGTGGTTATCAGAGGATTTACACCGGGGGTAAACTGCCAGTCTGACCATTTCATTGGCTATTCATTTATGTCCATGGCATAATAAAATATTACAACCAATAGCTTCGTAAGGCAGCAAATATGGGCATCTTTGACTTTTAGCTTCCCATTGTTCCTTATTATGAACCTTAGTATGAAAGTACTGAAGCAGGCTGATGGCAACCAGACATGAAAAGTGAAAGCCTTCAGCCCCTCTCTTGCACTCCCACATGCCACAGTCTTCTCTCTCCAAATGGTGTTTTTTTCTTCTTCTACACCAGCAACTGCATAAAATAAAGTATAGGGTGTTAACATTTTTTTCTTTTTTACGCACCTTCAGTGTGTAATACCATCACAAACCACCGGTGCTTCACAATGATGGTTTATGTGGTATTACACACCTTGAGTGTTTAAATAAAAAAGCTGATAATGTGTAACACCCCATACATTATTCTTTATGTAGTGAAACAGGAGAACTGTAATGTTAGGTTCTATTCATGTTGATCAGACTCCAAGCTTAAATTAAAAAAAAAGCTTTTATGTCTAACAGTTCAAATGTTATAGCTTTCAAAATATGTCAAGCATTACACAAATATAACAAAAGATTAAATTTGAAAATGGTCAACAGATACAAGGGTTTGTTCTGTCAAAGAATAAACACATTCTTTTCTAGTTTAGTTATTTGACATATTAATACTCAGTTGGGTGAGTGGGGGATTTTATTACCATTGGGGTCAGCAAGGAATGGTAAATTAACTTTACGAAGGTTACTAGTGTAAATGTAACTTCACTGGGATGGGTGGATTGGGTGCCAGAGGTTGGAGATATACATGGGCAGATAGGCAGTGGTGGAGGCACACTCAAATGTAGTGCATCATTCCTGGGTAATTTTCTGGTTTCCTTTCAGTACACCTACTCTTGAGTGTCTGCATGAAGTCTGCTGGCTTACTCAAGTATAAGCAGTCTTAAAGGAAAAAACAATCTAAATACACTCATGGTCTGACAGCAGAAGTAGACTCCTTTTAATTAAAGAAGCAAGGTAGGCAGGTAGGTAGCTAGGTAGGTAATTTTATTTATTAGCACCTCTCTCAAAGGCTCATGGGACAACATAGTGACTTAAGTTTCCTGACTATCCCAAAGTGATCAACAAGTTTGGGTGAACAAGCTTTTTCCTTTTTTGCCCCAAAATTCTAGAACTCCTGTCCAGTTAACCTTAGGCTCTCTCAATACCATATTCACTTTAAAAATGAGTTACGTAGGTTCCTCAGATCCTCCGATAGCTGCACCTGTAACTGAGGTATTAATGTGTTTCTTGATTGTCAAATCGCAGTTACTTGCATAAAGAATGTGCTTTCCTTTCTGTAACTTACTGTCTGGGCTCAATTTTAAAATAGCCCTTAGAGCAACGTAAGTTGCATCATTCTAGGGCTGAAGCAAACTCCAAGTGTATCAGAGACCCTCTGCCCAACTTTATAAAAGGGGGGGGGGATCCCTGCACCAAAGACCCAGGAGTTGTCACAGATACAGACTTGTGCAAAACATTTAGCCCATCTGCAGCAATTGCTGCAGGGATCCAGACCCCTTCCCCACCAGTGCAAATCTCAAGAGGCAGTGAGGGTTAGGGTTGAATCTGCATGCCAAGAGCTGTGCCAGGGCAGAAGGGACATGAGGGGTGCCCTGGGGCATTGGAGAGACAGAAGCACTGCCAGGGTGTGAGGTGGCACCCAGCTGAGGTGCCATGTGGAAAGCAACACTGCTTATAGGATGGGACCATTTTCTGGGGGGTTGGCAGGGATGAACAATGACATGGCCCCAAGTACCTGGCACCTGCCCCATAGATGCAACACACATAACTCTGTAGGCAGGAGGCAAAATGTCACAACGCAGGAGGGTGGGTACAAGGGGACTGTTGCTGTGCCGAGAATATTCCCCTCCACCACTGGCAGCCCTCAACTTGTAGCTACACCTTCCCAACTACAGGGTAGTGCAAGTTGCACCTATGGGGCAGGTGCTAGAGCTCTGCCAAGCCTGGGGCCATGTCAGTCTCTACCCCTGTCAACCCTCCAGGAAGTGGTCCCATGCTATTGGCAGTGTGACTTTCCACATGGCACCCCCACTGGGAGACACCACACAACCCTGGCAGAGCCACAGTCTCCCTGATGCCTCCAGGGCACCCCATACTCCTTCTGCCCACTGCTGCCCTCTTAGCAGGTCCCTCCCTAATCCCCACAGTGTGTTCCAGTGGTGCAAGTCCCTTATTTCACCTCCTGGCTGGTCTAAGTGGAGCCCCTGCTGCACCAATGGTGGGGCTTTGACATTTGCAGATAAGGGGATGGTGCAGCCCTGCCATGGCACAAGCTCCCTTGTGACCTGGTGCACAGGCATGTCTGTTGCAAGTTGGCACAGAGCAGCTTGGGCACAAGGCATCCCGATTTTGATGCAGTCTGTGTTCAAAAATTGGCACTGCCACTGAGATTGATGCAAGGTGCTACTTGCATCATACCCATTTGGTGCCAGTACCTTGTATCAAACTTACCCTTTTGAAAATTGGGTCCCCTGCCTTCATCTTGTAATATGTTTCTAAAATCTATCTCTGTAACATCATATTGTGTTTGAAACCTCTACCATTTTGGTAAAACTGTTATGATGCTGTGTATCACTGTCACACTATGTTTTTGTAACCTCTGCCATTTGGTAAGACTGTTTTTGACTCTTTATTGTATTCTCCTGGGTCATGCCTGAAAACTGGCAGTGTATTGTCTAATGCTCTTACCAGATAAACAAAAGCTAAACAAATAAATATTAGAATGATTTGCAAATCACAGACTGAGTTTGTGACTCACAGTCTAGCTTTGGGAGTGTTGAGTCATCAGTTTGCATGGCAAGAGCAATGTTAGAAGCAGCAGTTTGGAAGGCGAAAACTAATTTGCACATACTCACAAATGCAGGCTATTAGCACATGCTAATAAGAGGCAAAGTCATGAATATGAGTCCCAATGGCACATGAAAAGTCCTGGGGAAGTCATCTAATTCCATTTGCACTCCCAAAATTAAGGATTAGTGGAAGCATATTTTAACCCCACGCAAATGCCAGCAGACCCTAGCAAGTACTATGAATTCCCTATAAAAAGACAATTGAGTATAGTATCACTACAGGATAGAGCAGTGAAAGCAAGCAGTTTGTAATGGAGAAAGTACATGTTTAAAAACAGAAATATTTAAACAGTGTTTACGTTATTTTTTGTTTTTAAAAAATATATACCCAGGATAGCTGCTGTTGATATGCAGCACTGCATTTTCATTGGGGTCTATTTCTAGCTATTTCTGCGCTGACTTGACTGGAACATTGGAAGGTTAAGTGATGGGTGTAAGGTCACACTGAGTATGTTGGCTCTGATGGCGATTAAGCCTATAATTTCACTCTTCCTAAGAAGGCACTTCATCTACCAGACCATACTGCCTCACAAATTTGCATTAACAGCAGGAACATGCAGGAATCAGTATGATTTGCAGTATTACTGTTTAAAATATTTATGCATTTTTATCCCTATGTGAAAGTTAATTTTGAATACAGTGTAATATGATATGCTAAAAATACCCTGTGGATACTGCAGAATTTCTAAAGAAATACGAATAGCTACTCTGGCACATAATATGAAAAACAAAGCTACAACCAAACAGTCCTGTGAGACTGAGTACAACATTTGTGTAGTATCATCGCACAAGACAAAACACTTTTCCTATCCCCATACCTGCAGTACTTGTGCATCAAGTCTATAGATTGCCCTGTCTGTTTTGCTAAGCAGCACATAGCCATTATTCTCTGTGAAGGAAACTGTATCTTTATAATTTGATGCAAATTAGGATTGGTTGGAAGCCAGTTCCTGGCATTGGATATAATCAGATTTGTTTTTTTTCTTTTCAGAGTTAGGATTTTTGGATTTCAAGACCGAAAATTCTAATCTACCCCCCCATTATACCCTGTAAGTCCTCCCCCTTTACCCAATCCTTGTTTTGTAGGTTCATTTTACCTTATGATGGTACTCCTGCTGCTGCTACCAGGGGTGTCATCTGCTGCTGCTGCTTAGCGGTCATCTGTCTGTGGGGGGTTCTTGTCTCTGTTCAGCTGAGCTATGAGCCATGCCAGGTCTTGCCATTCCTGATGGCATGCCACCTGTCACATAGACTCACATTTTAATTCCACTTCCCCCAAATGCAACACACAGCCATCAAGTCCCTTCCCCCTGCTGGACCTGGACTCAGTCCCTTTGGATTTGTCTTTGATCCATAGCCTGATCAGTAATTGTTATCATCATCATGGCTTTTAAAAGAAAACTAAAGTAAAAAGATTCTTCAAGACTATCCCTTCACCCACTTGCCAGATGATGATCATCCCTGTCCCTTAGTGCCCTGGGTAAATGGTGGCTGACCTGGACAACACCCCAGGATTCCCAACAGCTGCCTTACTGAGTAAGTGTCTGGCATAGTGGATGAAACAAAGGCTGTTGTCCAGGTTGGCCACCTTTCACCCAGGCCACTCAGGGTCAGGGAGAATTGTGGGATGGCTGCAAGTCTCAATTCTGTACATGGCTGGCTAGTGGCTGGCTTGTAGGGGAACAGACAGACTTAGAGAATCTTCTTACTTTAGTTTTCTTTTATACATTATGAGATTATCATATATATTGTATAATTGGGCTGGGGGACCAGTGACTAGTTGGAGCCTAGTCCAGGTGTAGTGGGTGGGCGATTTGGTGGTGGATGGCTGTGGGCTGTGTTTGAAGAGGTGGTATTTTAGAATTAAAAAGTGTGCATGTGCAACAGTGGGTGGCATCATGGCATCAGGAATAGTAGCAATGGCATGGCACAGCCAAACAGAGGGAGAACCCCTAGCAGCAGCAAACCCCTCCAGCACCAGCAGCAGCAGCAGGTAAGGTAAAGGGAGCCTGGGAAAGCACAGGAGTGCTTTGTTCTTTAAGCCTCTTTTAGTCATTTTACCATGTGGGGGAGGTTTAAGCTGCAGTCAAATGTGGAATCAGAAATTTCAGTTCCAGCTCCAAATTCCAATGCCTTAATCAGCATCAGGACTGAATTGGAATTTCTGATAATCTGAAGGATGCAGATGGATCAGATTTCAAAGAATCCAGGCCATCCTAATGGAAATTGCTGTTAATCAGCTGGTAAATCAGAATTAGGGCCTTGGATAAAGAGTATGTTAATTTGCATTTTATTTTCCAATATGTACTTCTTAATGTTCAAGCACAAATGAGTTACTGAGTCCCAAACAGAAGTGATCCCAGCTTGCTCACAGTAGAGACCATGTCAGCATGTTTGTGAGTGTGGTTACATGGTGTGTTTAGTAGAGATGTGCTGATGTTTAATTTCACCGTCAAAGTTCCATCGAAGTTTGCAGTTTCACCGTGCAAAATATTTCACGAATTTTGAGCGATCTGCAAAATATTTCACAGGTGTGAATTTGCTAAATTTCACCCATGAAATGTGGCATTTTGACAGTGAAGTGCATAATTTCACCTGTGAGTGACAGAATTTCACTCACAAATGGTGGAATTTTGCCAATGAGTGCTGAAATTCAATTGTTTGCAGGCAAAATTCTGCCCTTTGCTGGCGAAATTCCGCACTTTGCATACATTAAATATTTTGCAGAATGCATGAAATTCACTAAATATTTCACGGAGTGGAGTTTGCCAACTTCGACCATCATTAATGTTTAGTAACCTGAGTTTGTGCTTGCTTTGCACTGCTGTCACAGGGGTTGTATTTGAACTTGCTACTTGCAAAAGTTGCATTGTTCCTATTAAAATATACCTACTGTCATTTGCACTCACTAATTTGTGAAGACTAAACTGCGCATACTTTTATGGAAGCTGCTCAAGGTACCTTAAAGTAATAACAAAGGACAAAAACAATACAACATTATACAGTACATAACATAATAAATACATATAAAAACTACATAAAATTTACTGTACCAGACAAACTGAAAATATATTAGTATACTGAAAATCTGGATAGCTGCAAGCTTGAATTTATGGAGCTGAGAGACTAAAAAATCTACACTGGCTGATAAGGGAATACTTGAAGGAAGAGGTACCACCTGGCCTTGGTTTTAAATACAGACATTGATCTAGTCAAGCACGTGGGAGACAGTGAGCAGATTCCAGAGTAATGGAGCTGCACTAGAGAATGCATAATCACCAGTTGATTTCACACACGAAGTAGTGACACACAGCAGCTCTACTGTAGATCAGTGGAGTGTAATGCCTTAACAATGTGGTAGATGGTCTGGAGCTCATAGAAGTAGGAGGCGCCCTGTATAGTAAGGGCCTTAAAAAGTCAGTATAAGGACCTCAGTCCTCGGTCTTACAGGAATGCAGCTCCCATTACACAGCACAGGGGTAATGATTGTGTTTTGAGCTCAGAAGCCTTGCTGCGGTATTTTGGGCAAGCTGCAGTCATCAGATCTGACCAAAAGGTAAGCTTATATAGAGTTCATTGCAGTACTTAAGTCAAGAGGAAACAAATGCCTGCATTAGAGTTTTAGACCAGTGCAGCACCATAGAAGTTTCTCCAAGCTGAGAAAATCTCTCCTCCAGAGCACATGTCTAGCTGATGCTTCTTTAGAGAGAGAGAAGTGCTATCTAGAGGAGTCTGCCTGCAGAGATTGCTTAGTCACTGTGGGGTCATGAGTAAGCCACTTTACTTTGTTGTCCTTATCCTGCTCTGTTACTCTTTCATTATTTTTACTTAGCATCCTAAATTTTCCTTAATGTTATTTAGCCTCAGTATATGCCGGTGGGTAGGGTAGGATAGGATAGGCTAGGCTAGGGTAGGATAGGATAGGATAGGATAGGATACTATCGTAAGACTGCAACTTGTGTTTAAGCCATTAAACATTAAAACTGAAGAACAGCCTCTGTAAAAAATAGAAGGAGTAGAGGAATCAGCACCAGAGGTGTTAAATGATGCAATGACATCTACTGTAAAATGGGTAATGTTGAATGATACTAATTTAGCATTGGTAATATAGATTTTTGTCTCACTGCCTGATCTGAATTTACAAGTAGGTCAGTTGTCATCAAAATCTATAAGTCATATCACGTATAAGCATCTTCTCTCTGAGGCAATAAATATGTTGCCTGATCCTTCTCAAAAGAAAGAATTCTTGGCCTGAAGCTCCAAACACTCTCAATTGTAGAGGTCTGCAGATTCAGCAACATCTACTGTATGTATCATGGGAGAGATGATAGCTGCAGCATGCCAGCAAGGCTTTTAGACATTGATGTCAGTGATGAATGTGTAATATGGGATCTAGATCAATCAGGTGCTGCCCTGGTAGCTAGCTATCAGACAGAAGCAACAAAGGGACCAACAAAATATGCAATAAAGCTGTGAAAAAAAGAAACAGTCATGACCTAGACTTGAAACAAGTAACAGGAACCTAGCCTGTCCACCCACTATGAATTACTGACACTTTACAAATCTGTACTGCTTCAGGCTGTCATTGCTGAACAAAGAACAAACACTTACAATGTTGAAATACTGGTATCTTTGAAAGTAAAGCTTCCAGATAACAAGTGGTTACAGAGAACAGGAGAACACTGACGTGCCTAATAGTTATGACATGATAGCATTTTTCCTTTTAGAACCTCTCTTTTGTGTGTACACAAAATAGTGTTGTTTCTCTTTCTTTTTCATTCTAACATTATGTTAATTGATTGAGAAATAGAACCATTCCAACCATTGGATTCAAAGTTTGACTGGCATGACTTAAACCAGAAAGTGTACACCTATTCTTTTTTTAGAACAGCTGAGAAGACAAACTGGCTACTAGGCAGGTTTGCAATGATTCACTGTAGACCATCTGTCTGCCAGGCAGCTTTACTGGGAAAGCTTTTTCTACATCAAAAAAGCTTTTTAGATTAAATATTAATTAAGCCTCTTTTTCACCCAGTTTATTCACCAATATGCTGGAAGAGCCATACAATATCTGCCCAGGTTAAATATTGTATTAGGGATAGATAGATAGACAGACAAAGATAGTACTGTACTTACATACATATATGTGTACATTTATACAATTAGAGTGGAATAATCAGTGTAAAGAAATCATGTTCTCTAGGCCTGTCATCACATACATGAAAAATAACTTATTTTTATGTACGTATGTCAGCACTGATACACTTACATAAAAACACATTTTCGTTTCTTATGCATAGAGTATATGTAATAATGACATTCTTAATCAATGGAATAACTACTTTGGCAATGCCTAATGACCTAACAAAGGCATTTGCTGCTTTCAAAGCTTTCAACAGCTGAACTCGGGCAGAAACAGTTAAACCTTCAATAAATAATATATTTAAAAACAATACATTTTAAAATGTTATTGTATAGTGCATGTAGTGGCCTCCACTGGATAACAGTTATACCCACTAATAAGGATAAGACCTCTGTACATATCTTCCACTTGCTTTCAAATTTGGGTTCCCTACTCTCAGACTAGGTGGTAAGCATTCCGGAGAGCCCCTCAGCCACAGGAGGGCAGACCTTCTTCTCCCTCCATTCAGTCATAGGACTGGCACCTCATGTAAATCCTCTCTGAGTTCCAGGCAGAGCCCAGGATTTGGGCCATGGCCCAAGGGGTACCCCCTGAGTCAAGGGGTATGCTACTGGTGATGGATCACCGGAGGCCTCCCCTGCAAACTCACTCCAGTTTATTCAACTATGTACACTCCATCCTTGTCTTCACTAATTACATTGTAATGATTTTATCTGGCTCTGTCCCTTAGATGCAGAAGTAAATACTCTGAAGGCTGTCAGATTTGTTGTCATGTTTACTAACATACTTACAGTTACACTGAGGAAACATAGTCCCGTAAAGATTCTTCTTGTCAGCACTTCTAAGGCAGGCTAGATTCTGATAAGTCAGAACCTCTGAGTTCCTTTTGCAAAAGGTTGTAACCTTTTTGCACACTTCTCACAGTATCTCACATCAAAGCCAGTCTACTTTGCAGTCTGAATTTGCCAGCTTTCCCACCTTGCTAATCACGTTGAGATCCACACATTTCAAACATACAGTAACTCCTTGGCTTCAGTTCAGCTTGTGTGTAGTAGATAGCACTGCTGTAGGGACGTTCACTCAGGACTTACTGGCTAACAACCATTCCATCTCTGGGTGCCTCACTCTTAGGAGACTCTTACTCTCACCAAATTATGTGCTGGGTAACCACGCAGTAGTGCTCTCCTCAGCCTAAACTCTGCAATCAGTAGGTGACAATTTCCACAGGCCCTCTGCCAGAGACAGTATCTCTAGTTCACTTCCCAGTTTGGGATTCCTAGACATTAAAGTAGACATATCTCCTACCTGCATCAGCAGTTCAACATCTGGCACCAGGCCCAGTGGCACTGAGAGTTGAAGCACTGGATACCACACCTTGTGCCATGCCGGCAACTTGGGTTCAGGACTGGGCTTGGGCTGTCGGGGCTCAGGGGGGAAGGGAAGATTGAGCATCTGAAGGACTGCTCTCCTCTCCTGGGATAGGATCCAGGAGGTTCCCTGCCTTGCAGCAGCTCCCAGTGGAGACTGGGAGCACTGCATTATGTGGGTATATAAGAAGGGGTAGGCAACAGTGGATGTCTGTGGAAGGGGGAGGCTGTTCCCTCACCACACCAACATCACTGCATGTTCATCAACTCAGAGCAACCATCATGCTGAAAACCTCTGGACTCCAGGAGGAAGACGGTGGTCCCCAGGGAGTGTTGCACATGCCCACCACCGGTCCCTGCCCAGACAACTCTCCCGGATCCTCCCCTCACTTCAAGGGCCTTGTAGGGGAGGACTCTGTCCCCAAATCCTCACCAGGTAGCAGATTCAGGCAGGGCGGCAGCAGTGGCTCAAGTGGATCTCAATCAATGGGGACCTGGAAGACCAGTGATAAAAGAATTAATAAAAAAACATCTAGCACCAGAGTGCTCATGATCCACAGCATTACTGGCAGCACCTTTTCTCTCTTCACAGAGCAGGAGGATCAAAATCATCCCCAAAGAGTAACACCCACTTCAGGAAGATCCATGTGTGCCACAAGGCTGCCATGAACTTTCCTTGTGGGGTAGACCACTAGGAAACTCCCTTCCTTCCTCCCGCTGATCCCTTACACTCCTGCAGAATCAATGGTGATTTATACTAAATGGTTTCAGACTCCAAAATGCCAAGTTTTCACAACTGTCCTGGTGTCTAGCACAGGAGGCTACCAGGTGATCAAACAAGAGTTCTGTTCTCACAAACACTTGATCCACAGAGAGCTGCTACTAGTCAGGGCCCAAGATCCTTGCCTTCTCAGGTGGCCTGGCAAGTGGCCTAATGTAGGGATGCCCCTGAGGCATACCTGTACCCTCCTATCACTCTGTCATCCTGACATACATCTGCCAGAACCCACCAACTGGCACGCTACCTCTACCACTGACATTCAGAGACTCCACCAATCATCAGGCTCATTGGTCTGGCTTTTTAATAAAAAAGCCCTTTCCCTCTAATGGCAGGAGACAGTTGTTACACCTCTTGGAGCACTATTGATCTTTTTAGGTATATTGTAAGTGCAATAATTTACTCCTGGTGTGTCAACATTGCAATAACCTCACCTCTTGGGTTGTTGATAGCTCTCAGCTGTGCCTTGTGCCTGACAACTCACCCAAGACATTCAGTAATTGCAGTATTGTTGCAAACCTAACCATGGGTTATAGCTAACAACACACTCATAGCTTTGCCACTTATTAGTTATGGGTCTTATCCTTACATATGCAGATACATATAATTATACAACATGTGAGGGTCTCTTTTCATGAAGATAAAAAAGATTTATAAAATGGCAGGGTGAAATCCAGTAATTTAATTGGCTCTTATTTATATGTAAAATATGGTTTACACATGGTTAAAAAAAGGATTGCTCAACAGTAAAGAGTCTGGAACCCAGATCAATGAGCATTTGGAACACAGGCATTTCAGATAGCCCCCTACAGCCAGAACTGATCTTCCACCACAAACATGGCTGCTACCTTTACACTGTAAAAAAACTTCAACTGGCCCTAAAAATAAAACTACCTTATATAAAAGTTAAACAAATTAATCAAATTTTGTTTCCCTGATTAGCACACTCTCCTTACATACATAAACACATTGGAAACAATAAGTATTGTTTATAGTTTTCACTACAACTGTTTCTTTGCTGAGTGTGAAAAATCTCCCTTCTATATTTACTTGCTCATCAGAGAATTCTCTTCTTGCCCTGACAGTGAGATAATTGAGTCTCTGGCTGTAACAACGGCCTTTGTTGTCTGTGTGTACAGAGTGTTAGGTGAGAAACATTCTGCCAGTGGAACTGAGCAGAATTTTGAATCCATGTACTCGGTGGTAAACATTCCATGCTAAACATTTCATATCTTGAATGCAGAGAAAAAAACAGGAAGAAGAAAGTAGGCAATAATGCAATAACGTCATCAATGACATCACTTGCAGTGGGTGGAAGGACTATTTTATCACAAATGCACACAAGTAAATCTATTGTTTCTATAAATAAACATGCTTTTTCCAATAGTTGAAAGTAAAAAAAAAATTAGCCAATTTTATAAGCACAATAAGACATTCAGGGATGTGTGTAAAACATATTTTACAGCATGGCCAGTGGTTGAAGTCACTCAACCTTCAGACTCGTGCCTTACTACGCCCCTGGCCATGCTGTAAAATATGTGTTACACACACCCCTTCATGCCTTATTGCTTACATCTCACTGATCACATGTGAGATATCATTTATATCTTCACAGTTGAGTATGTCACAATGGATATCTTGGCCAGTTGGGTATGTCACAAAAGGTTTGGAACTCATTTAGAATGCTCGGCCTCAGTAACAGTACTAGCCGTATTCAAATGCAAATAATTTTAAAACGAAAAATGATAATATTATACTGTGAGCACAAAAGTTGTTCAGCACAAAAAGATCTACAAAATGAGTGGTGTTTCATTTATAGGTACCTTTTTTTATAAATAACAAAACAAAAACAGCATAAAATGTATTTTCTTTTCACTTTTTCGAAAAAACACATGTAAATAACTTTAAAACAAAAAACGATTGCATGGTACTGTGAGCACAAAGGTTGTTCAGCATAAAAAGATCTAGAAAATGAGTGGTGTTTCATCTACAAATACCGTTTAGTTTTCTTATAATTGGTAAAAAACAGCACAGAATCCAATTTGTTTCACTTTTTGCAACAAACAAATGTAAACAACTTTAAAACTGAAAAAAGAGAGACCCACAATTGTCGTATAAATTGAATATGACATATGTGGCAGTGAGACTGTAGAAATATATCCACTCACTGTCACTGAACTCTATGTATCCCACTCGTGGCTTCTCCACCCATGGGATATCAAGACTTCAGTGGCAGTCCATGGAGATATTTCTACTGTCTCACTCTAACCCATGTTATCACCCATTTGTAACTCAGGTATGCCTTATACATACATACATATAATGTATGGTAGAATGCTGTTAACATTAGGAAATCATAATTTCCTAAGGTTGTTGTACCATAGTTGTGAGGTAGAAATGTTGTTAACCTATCAGTGCTATGTTACATCGATAGGTTAACAATGGGGATCGGTTTGCACATATGCGCACCTGTTTTTTCACTCGGAAACCGACGGATGCTCGCAGCGGTAAGGGAAAGACTGAATGGCCGTGTCGGTGGCTAAATTTTCAAAAGTAAGGAGCCGTTCTCATTTTTTCTTGGGACCATACACTATAAAAAATAAAGTATGGTCCTTCTATCGGCAACTGGTTACTGTTAACTGTCTCGAGGTTGCCATGGCAACGTAAACCTCTCGAGCTTTGCTCGAGAGGTTTACGCGGTTGCCCTGGTGACCTCTTGATGGTTAACAGACTGGTTACTGATAGAGGACCATACATTATCCTCTATATAAAACTCATGGAATGGTTAGTGTAGAGAAAAGTATAATGCATCATTAGCCATTGTCCTGTATAAAAATCAGCTTGCTCAAAATCCCTGTGAATATTGCAAATGGTTGTGCACATTCTAAAGTGTTGTACACATTCCAAACAGTTGGTCTGAACAGTTCAAAGGTCAAACAATTATTATTATTATTATTCCTTGTTTACCCCCACACCCAGCTGTTTACTAACCACCTTGTGCACAGCATTATGCCCTTTTTCATTTTGGTAATCCTTTTATCACCTCAGACCAGATGGCACCCATCCTCTGACCAAATCAGCCCCATCCCCCTGACTTGTTCTGGGACTTAGCAGACACGTCTTCTCCCCCAGGGGTTACCCTTTCCTGGTGGGGTTTGCAGTGGTCCCCAACCCACTACCATTGAACGGGACCTGGTTCTGCACTGACAGGCTCAGGTCATCAAGTGCTGGGCCTGCAGCTGACTAGAGTCATCCTGCCTGAGAAACGGACATGGAATGACATCATGTCACACGTCACATGCTCCCGCACAACATGCCTCAATGTGTGCTGCTCTTGCTACTGTGCTGGCAACCTGAACTGCCCTACCCTCTAGCCTCCACTAGGGGTCAGGCATGTACCAAGTTCCATGACCCTCCATTCCCAAGGAGAAGAGGAATCTTATGAAAGTTCAATTCTCCTTCCTCTGGCTAACCCTCCAACACCCCAAGTTCAGTCTCATAGCCAGATCCTTAGCGCCACAAGTGGTAGTGCTACTGCTGCACTGGCAGTCTGACTCAAAGTTGTACTTCTTAACTTGTTAAAGTTTTTCATTTCATTTCATTATTTTGTTAACTAGGTGAGTACATTGGGACCAGGCATGACCTGGAACACAGATACAACTACACTCATAAATCAACTTAAATATTAATAACAGTTACAATTTACTTCAGACAATAAACATTGTTTGCAGGACAGTTCACACCAGGTAACAGTCTTGTCATATGAAATGCTTTCATTTCACTCAGCATTATTGAAATGGAAGTGCTTAATATCATAGTACTTACTTGTCACCTGGCACTGAACTTTCCTATAATAGAAATAACATTTATCAACTTTTACAGCTTAACAGATACAACTCTGGGCACTTGGTGGGTAGTAATCAGAAGGTTGTGAGGTGATTTTTTTTCATTCAAAAATGGCATGTGTTTTACTGGAAGGGGGATGGTTCAGTAGCTCCTGTGTAAAAAATATATATATATATATATATATATATAGTATATAAAATAAAATACATGCAACCGTACACAACTTAGCATCCATTTTCATCTCAAGTTTGAGATGATAGCAAGTACCTTTCGAGCTTTGCTCTCTAGGTTCATATGGTGCAAATTCAGCCTCTTCATGGAAGCACAACTTTGCTGTGTATGGTTGTCCATACATTATTCTCCATATGCCAACAGGTCCTCATCTCACTATGCAGGGCCTCTAGTGCAAACAGAATCCTGCTTCCATGGAAACACACTTTCACTGCCTCTACATATGTGACCGGTCACCATATCAGTGTTCACACCCCTTCCTGGGGACTGTACAGGGCCCATCTGGTTCAGGGGACTGGGTTTGTTCTTTCTCCTGTGACAGGGATGTTTGTCCCCAGAATAAATAAGAAATAGCGAGATGCCTTCACCCAGAGAGAATAAGTGGGCCAGATGTTGTGTGCAGTTTTGTCACCAGGGATTCAGTACCTAACCACCTTCCTACACTGGACTGGACCATCCCCTGGGGGCCTATAAGACAGTTGTTACCTTCACCAATAAACACTTCAATCAGTTACACAAAGTGAGTGCACACACTGAAGTGAAATTCAACAAATTAACAAGTGCTTTTATTTAAGAACACAGGCCTAGAAGCTGGAGAAAAAGAGGGAATAAGACAATTGCAGTCCACCTTGAAAACTCCCACCATCTTTGTTCCCATATGGTCTATGAAGCACCTGCCAAATCAAGGGGTACAAAAGGTTGAAATACTCCACACAGGGTGTGGTAAATCCTTTACAGCTGGCACTAGTACTGAAACTATTATTTCAAGTATGACGCAAGACCAGAGGCGTTGGGTACCCAGGAATAAATTTTTTATTTTATTTATAACTTTGATAACCGGGTAGGTGCACTGATCCCAGGGACCATTTTCAGCCACAACCCAGGCCTCATACAGTGGCACAGGAGTAAGTTTTAAGCAAGGTACATAGCACAGTTGAGAAATTTAACAAAGATGCCAAAGGAAAATTCAACAGGAATCAAAATACAGGGTAGTAAAATTCATTACAGTAGATGAACAGCAGGACAAGGTGTCAGTATCCAGTAGCAGATAAAACAAGCAGTTTTCAATAACAGTAATTGGACTAACAAGATAAGTGCAGGAGGGGGAAATCCCTAGACTGGGGAGGTATACCAATAAGTGCAGAGGAGTACAGGGGAGGGAGGCAGTCAGCGTAGGAGAGGGAGGGACTGGGGGATTAACACAAGGGGAAAGTAGATGCTAGGATAAATGCAAGGAGGTTAGAAAGGTCGAGGGGGGGCTACCCAGTAAAGCAACAGCAGCAGGATTCAGCCAGAAGCCAGTCTTTGAGGTGGGTTTTGAAAAGGTGATGAGTCTCCAGGGAGTGGAGGTCAGCAGCCAATTCCATATAGAGGGCGGGCTGCCACTAAAAGAGTTTTCATGACCATATTGGTTGATACCCTTGGAACTTGTAGATGGGGGATGTTATTGGAATGGAGAGAATGGTGTACTGTTCAGACTTTGAAGAGGGCTGCAAGTGATGATTCCTGACCAGTTTGGATGGCATTATCAACCATTCAGCAAATGGAGAGGTCAAAGCAGCCTTGCAGTGAGAGCCATCCTAGTGACTGGTAGAGGACACAGTGGTGGGTGGAAAAAGAGGCCAGTAAGGCAAAGTGACAGACACTGTTGTAGGCAGTAGAGAGTTTGGCAAAAAGGGTTGCAGATGACCTAGCATAGATGGTGGAGCAGTAGTCAGTAGAGCAGGTCCCTTTTTCATGGGCGACCCAAGGTAAGTTACATATAATCATTTAACAGTGTGTACAACAGACAGAAATCTTTACAAAGATACAATAACAGGTAATCAAATTAAGCAGGACACAGTGCTTACAGTAAGACACTAATTAAGGTGTAATTGAGTACAGGACAGATAAATACATAACAATGACAGATACACATTTTGGAGCGCTAGAGTGGGGCAGCTCTCCACTATAGATAGGCAGAGTAGTTAGATTAAGCTATTACATGATCCTTGTACATCCTATCCTCTTGTATGGTGCAGGTGCACTTATTGCTATTTAACAGATATTCACAGTGCCCAGTATGAAAGGAGACCAAGGAGCTGGCTGATTGCAATTGCAGCAGGGAGCTCATTCCACAGAAGGGGTACAGCATGGGTGAAGGATCTGCTACCAGCAGTTGTCCTTGTCCTGGGTACCTCCAATAAATTTTTTACTGTAGGTCCTGAGCACCATGTCAGACACCTTTGGTTTAAGCAGACAGGTGAGACCCTCCGATGGAGGGTCATGCAGTAGTTTGTAAGCATTGCAAAGGAGTTGGTATTGGAGCCTATGGCCAAGTGAAGGCCAATTTAGAGAGGCTTGCACATCACGATGATGCCTCCTGGGGTGGGATTTGGCAGGAAAGTGAGTGATCTTGTTATAAAGTGCCTGCATCCTGTTGAATTCTTGTTTTGGGAGTCAGTACAAGATAGAAGTAGCATAGGTTTGGTTGGGGAGTAGGATACCACTGGCTATGGTTAACCTTGTTTCTGGTATTATTTATGGACTAAAGCCTAAACAGAAGCCCCAGTTTCTGGTGAGTTGATTTAGTGAGCATATTTATGTGGGGTTTCATGGTGAAACTTTGGTCTAGTACCAGGTTGAGGTATTTAAATTGGCTCACTGTTTCAATTCCTGAGCCCAGTGAGGAGGTAAGGGCCAGGAGAGAGCTTCTATCAGGGCTGAGTGATCTGGAGTCAAATAACGTGGATTTTGTTTTTGCTGAGTTAAGGAGCAGCAGATTAGCTTGGAGCCATCTCTCCACTGTTAGAAAGTCATCCTGGAGATGTCCAGCAAGGTCAGCCAGGCTGGCTTCAGATCTATAGATCACCACAACATCCACATACTGGACTATCGAACTGTCCCTGCAGTTTCTGCTAAGGTCATTCATGAATAGATAGAATAGGAGAGAGCTCAAGATCGAGCCTTGGGGTACCCCTTCCTTGATGGAACACTTTTATGACAAAGACCACCTTCACCTGACCTGCTGTGTGTGGTCAGTAAGGCAATTGGTAAACCAGTCAAAGGAGTGCTGATTCATACCAAGGCACTTAAGCTTAGACTGAAGCAGAGCAGGGTCCACCAAAGCCTTGGTCAGATCTATAAATACCACCCCAGTGGGTATGCTGTTGTTGAGGGTCTGGAGAATATCTGTAGTGAATTTGATGAGGGCTGTGTTTGTTCCTGCTTTTGCCTAAACCCATGTTGGGTAATAGCAAGCAGTTGGTTGGCCTCCAGGTAGTCATGGAGCTGATCATAGATTAATCTATCTTGGATCTTTACCAGCGAGCACAGAAGAGAGATCGGCCTGTGATTTTCGACCGGTTTCTTGGGACATCCCTTGTGGATGGGAACCCCATAGGCTTGCTTCCATTTGGTGGGAACCACTCCTTCAAGGAAGGATCTATTTATAAGCCATGTAGTAGCATGCAGAAGATGAGATTCAAGGCCATCAGACCCCACAGAGCCTTTAGTCTTGATGGTCTTCAGTAAGGATAGTGCCTCCCTGGGGTGTATTAACTTTAGGTGGAATTCAGGGTGCTAGAGTGTCACTTTGTCTGGTCCCCCTGGGCAAGGGGAGAGGGGGTGGAGGGTGGCTTTGTATTTTTCCATGTCCGTAAAGAACCTGTTAAAGACATTAATGGCTTCTTGAGCATCACTGAAAGGCTGTCCTTCATGAATTATAGGACCCTGGGAAGGTTTGCTAATTCTAAGTGGAAATAACATGTTCTAAGTTAAGTAAATTGTGTTCTACAGTATGTGATATAAATGGTGTTCTAAGTGAAAATAAGTATTTATCCCCAAATGACAGAATTTATTTACTCAATTTATTCACTACTGGTGTGAGTGTGTGTGTATATATATATATATATATCTATGCACAATTAATAACCAGCTGCATTATAAATATGGCATAAAGTCAGTTTGTTCATTGATCCCTTGTGGGAATAGGCATTTAAGGCAAAAAATCCACCACATTTCCTTTTTCAATAACTTACTAAGTCTGTCACCTTCCCTTTTCATTTTGGGCACATACTCTAACCCCACAAATTTCAAACATTTAGGATCTTTTTCGTGACACTGTTTGCAGTCTGCTCCCTGAGAAGCTTTTTCCATTGCCATTTTTAAATGCTCAAATGAACTCTAACATTCTCACTTTCAGCTGCCTGCTGGTCCTGCCAACATAAATCTTCTGGCAGGAGCACTAGGTAATATAAATCACAAAGTCATTAAAACAACTTGCAAACTGTTTCATTTCCACTGGCTTTTCAATAGCACCTACATTTAAGAATTTACCATGGACTGCAACTTTGCATGCAGTGCACCTCTTGCAAGGGAAGAAGCCTACTGATCTTTTTTAAGACAACTTTCAATGGGATACTCAGTGTAGTGACTAGTGGCTACACTGTCACACACATTTTGATCTCAGGAGTACATGACCCTTGGTTTTGCTCCCTCGGCATCCATAATCATAGGGTCTGACAAGAGTGTATGTCATCTTTTTGTGATTATGTCCCTCACCTTTGGTGCTAGTGGCATATGCCATGTTATAAAAGTAACTTTTGACTTCTCAGTGGTGTGCCTATCTTTTGGGTACATTGAAGACTCCCAATGGGTGTTTTTTCCTGCTTTCTTAAATGCTCTATTAATGACTTTTTGAGAGTACCCTGATCCTGCAATATTTTCTTTTGTTCCAGTGACTCCTCAAATTTCTCCACCATGGAGCAGTTTCATCTAATATGGAGGGACTGCCCTCCAGGGATGCTACTACTCAATCTAGGAGGGTATGCACTTTCAGAATGCAAAAGTGTGTTCCCTGCTGTTTCCTTCCCAAGTGTGTCACTAAAAATCCTTTCTGTTTCACCTATTGAAAACAACAGCTCCAAGAACTCAGTTCTTTCAAGGCTCATGTGTTATGTAAATTTCAAATTAAACCTGTTATCCCTGAGCCAAAAGATAAAATATTGTACCGCTTCCTGCGTACCAGAGCAGATACAAATGATGTCATCAATATAACAGTGCTACCTGGCAATCTGCTCCCTCCATCCCACCAAGGTGCAGATTATTCTCTGCGTTAATATGAGTTTCTTCTCCCACTAGGCCAGGTACAGATTAACACAGGAGGGGGTCATTGTGGCCCTCATCACTGTATCATGGACCTGGTAGTAAAAGACTTCATCAAACATGAAATAATTGTGATTTAGAATGTAATCTACAGCTTGGAGGAGAAAGTCAGATGGCATCAGAGAAGACTGAACCTGCCTTCTCAAGAGAAAATGTTTGATTGCTTCCTAACTAAAATTGTGGGTAATGCTTCTATAGAGTGATGGTACATCATTTGCGTTAAACACGTTTCTCGACAAATAATATCCTGAATTTTGTTAAAAATATCCATTGAGTCTCAGAGATAGGACAGTGTCCTAAATACCATCTCCTTTAAGAAGAAACCAACATATTTTAACAGATTTTTGACACCAAGCCAATCCCCAGGATTATTCGATGGCTTGGTGTATTGATGAGAGACACATAGTACGTGTTTTTGGGAGAACATAAAAGGCTGGTCATGTTGAATATTTCATCTTAATAAAAGTAGCTTCAACAAAGCAGATTTGTCCACATCAGAATGCTTCTTTATCTAGCATATCCACTTTCTCTTTAAACCAATCAGTGGGTCCCCTGGCAGGTCCCAGTAACAATTACAGTCACCCAGTTGCCTAGGCACTTCTGTCTTATATTTGTTCCTCAACATTACCACAACTTTCCACTCTTGTTTGCCTGTTGGATGATAATGTCATTAATTCTTTTCAATTCTTCCAAGGCTATCCTTTCTGGGGTGAAAATGTTGTGATAATACTCCTGGGATTCTGTTTCAGCGAACAGTTTCTGAACCTCTGTGTTAACTTTGGAACACAGAGACTGCTGGTATCTGACCTGTTTGGGAAGTAAATATTGATCTTGGTTTCAACCACAATTTTGATAAACCACCACATTTTCATTCAAGTAATTCTCACCCATATCAGTATCAGAAACTGAGCCTTTACTTTCAATAATTTTTTAGCACAGTCCAAGTTCAAGCCCAATTCATCCAAATCTAAAACTGAGGACCCATGTGCAAATAAGTCCTCCGATACTTTATTATCTGACAGTAAAAAAGTGTAGTGTCCTGGTCTCCCTCAGCCTCTACAGTCTCCATCCAAAGTATCCGTTGTTGGTTTTGAAATGTATTTTTAGATTTATTTTTCTGTAAAGCTTGAATAGTTTAGTTCTTACTAGGAAGCGGTCCATTTATAGAGTGGTGTTGAAATGTAACCTTTTGAAAGGACTTGAATTTTCATGTCTGTCAAAGTTACATGTAACAAATTATTACTTCTTTCGATTCGTTACCCCACTTGATTTCTTCACTGGTTGCTGGATATAGGAACATACAGTAGGAAGTTTCAGACAAGAAGAGGCCTATGCCTATCTTATCTGTCTGCCATTGAATTGATGGAAATAGCCATATAGTTCCCCCTCAAAGTAAATGTTTATCCAGTCTGTGTTTACAAATATTTAAGGTGTCGCTTTCCAGTACCATGACACTTATGCTGTTCCGTACAAATACCACCCTTCGGGAAAACTAGTTTCTTATTCTTTCTGATTTAAAATAACTGTCTTTCAGTTGGTGGCTATGTTCTCTTGTTATTTTTCCTGTATTCTTAAAATCTAGGTGCAAACATAATCTGAAATGTTCTTCTGTAATAGCTTTATAAACTGCTATTAAATCTTCTCTTAATCTCATTTCCAATTTATAGAGCCCTAATTCATCCAGCCATTCCTCCTAACTTAAACCGGCCTTTTTATCTTTTCTCCTACCTTGTTTTTTTCTTATTTATTTGTAAATTCAGAGCTACACCTTTGAGCAGAAGTGGTCATTAGCAAAGGTTCCATGTCATGGGCTTAAATGTATTCCAGAGCAGACATACAATTATTATAGACTCCTATGCAGAACATGCAACAAGCAAGGGAAGTCTTATGCAGCACATAAAGGAACATTGTCAAGATAATATTGTATTACAGTAGTACCATATAAAAACACAATGTTAGAGAGTAGTAAGGCATGTGGAGTGGGAAGGGATCAGTTGTGGCAGTCACAGATGGGGCTAGTGTGAGTGCCATTCTTAGCCTACTTTTCAAGGGAGGTAATTTGGGAAGACTCAACAAGGAATCAGGCAACTCATTTAGCCAATGCAGGACCCTGGCAGTGAAGGCACACTTGGCTAGGCTTGTTCTGCTGTATGGGACAGACAGAGCATTTCTGGTTATGCTCATAGTAGTGTATTGATTATCAACAGGATTGAACAGGTTCTTGATTGACGAAGGGGTAAGGCCCAGTAGTGTCTTTTCCCTGATAGACGTGTTTGAGATTTCTTTCTTCTTTTTTTTTGCTTTTTCCTTTGGCAAGGGTTTAGACCAGTGATTAGTGAAGCTGCTCCTTCCATCTCCACTGCTAAAAGAAAAGAGACCACTCTCTCAGCTAGAACTTGGTGACGATGCCACATCACTATCAGAACTCAAATTGCATCTAGACATTATTTTCTTCTTTTTATTGTTAATTTGCCAAAACATGCCTATGGCTTCTTCAGCGTCCCCTGCTATGGCTTCTGGCAGTCTTACAGCTATACACTTGGTATACTCGTATTCCTTAAAGAGACACTAAACATTGCAGGGATTGCTCAAACTGTAAAAGCCCATAAAAGTTATTTTGAATGAGGTATTTGGCTTCCTTGTTGGTGTCAAACATCCTGAGATATAATTATTTAAATAATCTATAAATCAAAACAAGGCAGCAGCCATTTCATGCAATCATAATACAGAAAGTGATGTCTCTGAGGGGGCAAACTGTAAATAACATCATACAGCTTGCTTCTCAGGGACTTCACTTCCTGTTTTTAAGACTGCATAAAATGAATGTTGCTGTGGTATGATTTACACATTACTTAGCTACTCATATCTTAAGACTTCTGTCTCCTACAGGTAAACCTTATATCTCATTTGAAAGATCTTTTCATGGGCTTTCCCAATTTGAGTGACCCCCACAACGTTTACTGTCCCTTTAAGATCACTTATAAATGTATTTCTCTCTTTTTCATGAAAAATCTATTGTTCAAATGTCTCCACCTGTTCACTTAGTTTACCACCTATGCCAGAAGAATCTACTTTATTCTTATATTTGCTAAGTTCTTAGTTTAGCTCTAAAATTTCCTTCTGTATCTCCACCAAATTCATGTCATCCTCCTTTACTAAAAATGAGGATGGAACTATAGTCACTCAAAGCTCTTTCCTAGTCATCTTTCTGTCTAAATTTTGTGTGGTCTAGTGAGGAAATTTTTAACAGCCTCATACCCCTTGGTATCTTCCTAATTTCAATATATTTTTGCAGAGCTGACCTGTTATACCTGCTCACCTCTGAGTCTCTCTTTAACTGCCACAAGCTCCGATATAGCCCAGAAACATCTTCCCTTCAGCTCATTGTCCTATTGGTCAGGAAGGACTGTCCATCAGTCCTCCTGCCCTGTCCCTTCTCAGTGGCTCCTTGAACCCACCAATATAGGCAGTGAGGGAACAGTTGCATCATTCTCACTGTACAGGGCTTTCTAGTCCATTGATTGGCCTAGCTGCAGAGTCATGGGTTAGCAGGATAGCTGTGCCCATGGTTGCAGAGGAGCTTTATGCTCCAAAGTCTTTTAAATGTTTTATGCTTCCTTATGTGTGGTGGCCGACAACGTTTGTTACAGCCCCCCCACCAGGATGTTGTCTGGTAGGGTTAATGTGGCTAGTCTATGAGTTAGGCAGCAGCTGTGGTTGAAATTGAGGAATGCTGTTCAGGAGCCCCATTGCATGTGCTCCCACTCGAGAAATGGCAACTGTTTGTGTGGTTGTGCACGAGACACTGAAATGAAGAGGTGTCCGAAGTAGTCAGTCCCTCCTGCCTAAATCTGAGGACTGGAGTAGAAGAAACGCATCCACAGCCACAGAAGGAAAAGCACAGATGGTACTGGCAATATCACTGCAGCACGGCCCCTCTCTTACTGTGCTGTACTAGCGGTCAAATGAAGGCTGCTGCCATTTCATAGAAAGCATTCAGGAGGGTGGCAAATTGCAGGCAATCCAGGTAAGCATCCTCCCAAATAACTTAAAGTGAATTACATGTCACAAAATACTGCAGTAAAAAAGGTCTTACTTGCAATTGAATTACACTGTTCACTGCAGCATACAGCAGCATTTTGTGATATACAGTATATTGAAGCATTACTTCATTGCAAGTCCACAGAATAGCTCTGCACTCATGGTAGTGCAAATGAAAAGGCACCCAAACACTGTAATTCCAAATCTTTCAGCTTTATTTGAGAAATCTCAGGGTGCACCTGCACAGGTACAAGCTGAAGACCACTAGCCAAACTTACTTCATTGTATCTTAGCTGTCACCACTGCAGAAGTCTACTGCAATGGAAACAGACATATTTAAAATCAAAAGCAGATATTAATGTGAACAGAAAATATTTTTACGTTGGTAGGTTTATAATAGCAATAAAGATCTTGTTTTTGGTCCTTAACTGGGAAACAATGACTTGTTGAAATGCTAAGTGTGATTGGCTGCACCTTGGTTCCATCAACAAATCAGCAGGTTAGTATTTCACATATGAGGAACTCAGTCTCATTCCTTATTGTTTAAATACATACATACATATAGATTTAGGGGTGAAAGCATATACATACATACATATAGATTCAGGGAGAAACACTACCATCAGTCTACCAACTTCCTCCTTTCCATCTGCTTAGTGAGAATACCCCTGTCAATGCTTTCTCTTCAAAGTACTTGTCTAGTCTGTGCTTGAAGGTCATTACAGTATCAGTTAATAACAAGTGCTCTGGGAATCTTTTCCAAGTGCTTACTGCTTGCTCTGTGAAGTAGATTTCTTTAAGCATCCCCAGATTCTTACATCCTTCAATGACATTGTTTGTCCCCTGTCCTTTCATATATGTGCATCCTGAAGATTTGCACTTGGTGTGATGTTGTTATCTCTAGTGGTGTAGCTGATTGAGGCAGCTGCAATAACTACCTTGGTTAAAATTGCATTTTTTTGCCTGATTTGTGTACACAGGAAAGGTGTAGGTTGTTGGATGACTTATAGACTTTTTACAGAGAAAGTATGGCAAATTGCATGTTAGGGACCAGATGATGTGCTAGGTGAGACAGCTAAGACCAGTTATGGTGATAGGTGGGTCTTGGGTTCCACTGTGTCAACTAGCAAAGTTAACATTGAGTTATTACTGAAGCATCCATTGATCAAAGCAGGAAAGAGTTACCTGGCCTTGCCAACAATTTACCCAGCTGCACTGTTCTGCCTCCATGCTGATTTCACAGAGTGTCAAGGGGTACTGTAGATAGCATCTAGGTCAGACTTGATCATTGTAATGAGTCTCACACCCTGGAAGCAGTATTGGAGACAGCAAAGGCCATTAGTAATTGCAGCAGCTGAGTACAGAGTACAGTTTTTATCTTGGGTTCTGGCCACCTGAGACAGTGTGTGTGCAGCTTCAATTGATCTCAGACTCAACACTCAGGAAAGGTACAGGTAAGCATTAAGCCATGATGAAGTTGGCTTCTAATGGGGAATTAATGCATGATTGGGACCGTTACAGCACGAGGCCAAAGGTCGAGTGCCTACAATGCCCCAGCCATGCATTAATTCCCCATTAGATTACACCTTCAGAGTGGCTTAATGTGCTTGTAACATGGTGTTGCAATACTTATGAGTGTTAGAAATATATATCTAGTTTTGTAATAAACATTATACAGACACATTTTTGTTTGTTCATATTTCTTTAGTGCACTTCTGCAAAGTTGAGGAGATTCTTTTTTACATACTGATGTAACAGAAACATGATTTTCTATAGAAAAACATAATGGTTACTTTAAACTACAGGTGACTTTTTTTTCCAATCGAAAGGGCTATTATTGTGATACCGTTGTTAGGAGGACTCCGGTACAGTGCTTTCTGTTTAGGCATCTACCTTTCTTACTACTTTGCAAATTTTCTGACCTTATGCTGATTTCCTGTGTGTTCTCCTTACTCAGCTTCAGATTACACTTTGTGCACTGCATATTTTTTCATCACAGCTCTCTGTATGGCTGTATCTCGCTATTTCCATGGTTCGGGCGCTCTTATGAGTGAATAGTATTTGAACTTCACGGTTCCATGAACCATGACTGACTGGAACTTATAGAGATTTCCCCTGTCATTCTGGTGCACATCAAGGTGCTGCTTCTGTTCTGGAAGGGGTTCTGTTTCTGCAGTGATACTCTTCATAGGCCTCTTGCACACTGTTACTATGGTGTGAGTGTTGCAAGAATTTGGCTGAGTGGGTGGGTGGGACAGACACAATGTTTTCTGCTGTATGACTTTCCAGTTTTCAAACACTGCTGTTTTTTGCTCCAAGGCTCAGTTAGGTACTTCACAGGCAACATGGCATTATTGCTGGAATAATGCTGTGTTGAGATAGTCACAAGTGACTGCTTTGAGACAATCTGTGTCCTGCTTTCTGTGCTTCTTATTTTAGCCAAGTTACAAAAAGGATTAGAAGTGCAGTGACTGTTCTCCTGCATTTTGAACTGCATGATTGCAGAAGTTGGATCCATCCGATTTAGTACTGAAACTGTGGCAGAAAGAATCGGAGAGTTTGAAAACACTGCTTGTATATTTGGACCTCCTTTGAAGCATTCGGTCCTGCCAGTGTGAGAGAGAGACTGATCTTGGATTCGAAAGGTTTGCTCAGTAGTCGACTGCAATAGCAACTGGACTGTATCCAGTCTGTGAAAAGTTAATGCTTCTTGAGTTGGATGTGCTGAATCTTCCTTGTGGGCCGAGGCCTGCTTGTTCATGACCCGATTTGCTACACCAGCTGGAGGATTCACCAGCGAACCAAATGAACTTTGCTAACATGCTCATTATGCCTGGGCCTTTGCTACTCTGGCCCAGAACAACTGCCTTGCACCAGAGACTGTCCTCGGCAAGAGACTGGCTTTGGGGATCCAGCCCCTGCACAGAACCAACTTACAGGTTGTGACCACCTGAAGGGAAAGGCCATGAAGTGGAGGTGTGTTGTGATGACCCTGCTTCCACATGCTCATTGGTGAACATCACAAGGTCTCCATATTTCCGGCAACATCACAGCCAACTGGTAGAGTGAATACAATCAGGGTGGCTCCCTGCAACAAGTCACTCAATTATCTGTGGCACCATCTGATTTCTTCTTTAGCTTTCTGGGTTTCACGAGACTGAGCCAACATGCCAGGATTACAAATAATCATCTTGTTGTTGTGCATGTTGACTGCTTTTTCTTTCCATCAAGGGCCCCAACATCAGCTGCAATGCTGGCCACCCAGGGCAATGCCTCTTCTAGCCAGCTTTCCATCTTGGGTACCCAGTGTTGTAGAACTGTTCAAGTGGGAAGAGGGTGGTGGTAAATGGCTGTCACTCCACAGAGCGAAGAGTGACCAGTGGGGTACCACAGGCATCAGTGCTGGGACCGGTCCTATTCAACATCTTCATCAGTGACATTGCGCAGGACCTAGAAGACAGAATTTCACTGTTCGCTGATGACACAAAGCTCTGTAGCAGAGTAGACACACCAGAGGGTGTAGACAGAATGAGAAGCGACCTGCAGAGACTTGAAGAATGGTCAGGGGTTTGGCAGTTGAAATTCAATGCAAAGAAGTGCAAGATAATGCATATGGGGCACAACAACCCTTGCACAATATATCAGTTGGGGGTGAGGATATAGCATGCACCAAGCAGGAAAGGGATCTCGGGGTTGTCATCTCTGATGACCTCAAGAGGAAACAGTGTGACAAGGCAGCAGGTAAGACAAACAGGATGCTGGGATGTATAGGCAGGGGCATCACCAGCAGGAAAAGGAGGTCATAATTCCGCTATACAAGACACTAATGAGGCCCCACCTGGAGTACAGTGTACAGTTCTGGAGACCATACCTCACGTAAGGACATAGACAGGGTAGAGAAGGTTCAGAGGAGGGCAACAAAGATGGTGCATGGATTGCATCACAAGTCCTATGAAGACAGGTTGAAGGAACTGAACATGTACTCCCTGGAGGAGAGGAGGGAGAGAGGGGTTATGATAGAGACATACAAGTATCTTACAGGGAGGAACAGAGTGCAGGAAAACACTATTTTTAAGCGAAAAAGATGTTCCAGGACTAGAGGGCATGGGATGAAGTTGGAGGGAGGACAATTCAGAGGAAACATGATAAAGAATTTCTTCACAGAAAGGGTGGTGGACAAGTGGAACACCCTGCCAGAGGAAGTGGTGGGGGCTGAAACAATCATGGGATTTAAGAATGCATGGGATAGACATAAAGGAATTCTGAAGGTCAGGGGTAAGGGGCAACAGACTTCTAGGAAAACAAACTGAACTTACAAGCTCAAATGGGCAGACTGGGTGGGCCATAGGCCCTTATCTGCCAACACTGTCTATGTATCTATGTATCTATGACTTAGAAGTGAATGCCAAAAACCTGATTCAAATCAGAGTGCCAATCATTTAACTAAATTCACACCCATTCCTTGTTGACGACCCCTGAATAAGTCTGATTGTCTTTTTTTCACATTTAATGTGGCTTATGTGCATATTGTTAGTTGGGTTACAGTACTGAAAGTGTGCAGTTGTTTTGCTAGCCTTGTTTTATAGGGGGTCTCTAGGGATTTTGCTGAAGGTCCAACCCTGGTGGTAGGTGTGAAGGGTGTGTGTATATTATTATTGCTATTTACTGACTGCATGTTAACTATAGCTGTTACAGGTAGAGAACCACTAGGAAGGTTGTGGGTGGTTATAGCTTCCCAGAGGGCTATAAAAGGTTAGACAGACACCCCAATACAGTTACTCTGGGTGGAGTAACATTAATAGAGAATCCAGGCCCCCCAACCTGCGTTCAGACATACAGGCAGGTGTAGTAACCTTAGGGATAGCTGCTGCTAGGGGTTACACAAGGACTGCTTCAGAAATGTTTGAGACAAGCACTGTAGTAGAAAAACTTCTCCAGCAATGAAATGCTGCCATGAGGATACACGAATGGTGTTAGAGAGACCTGCTACCTATATCCCTGATTGAGACTGCCTGCTGTAGGTGAAAGTATGACTAGCATATGGACGGAGGACAGTATTGGATCTCGGACATTGTCAACCCCCCAAAAGTGAAGAGTGACTCTGTTTCAAGATAAATGTAAGGAAATGGATTGCGTGACTTACGGTGTTTGCGTACCGAGGCACTCACAAATAATCCGCACCTGGATGCTGAAATGAAACTCTGTCAATGAGGAGCAGAATGACTAGACAGGAAGGGGAAACAAGGAGTGATCAACAGAGCATGAAGGGGAGCTCCAAGCAGAAGAAGCACAGCATGACCTGGAAGTGCTGGTGGAGACAGGAGCAGAGCCTGAAACAGAGAAAAGGAGCCCATGGGAGCCAGAAGTGCATGACCGAAGCAGCAAACAAGGTACAGACAGGCCTAGATTAATGGATGTGGGGGCCCTACTCACAAGTAATATTTTGTGGCTCAGGGGCCCCTAAATGCAAACATCACACTTTTCCTCAGTGCCGTGCCAGCAAGGATACAACAACCAGAGTACTCAAGCAGGATGTCATTTATACTAATGCTACGTGTTATGCCACATGACTTGACAGGTCACATGGCATTTTAAACAATACAATTTAAAGCGCTGACAATCTAACTCACATGTGACAATACCCTTCTTTATTTTTGAAAGATATCACTTGTGGTAATGCAAACACACCAAATGATGTATTACATCTTGGAAATACAAAAAAATACCAACATTTGTTTTACACGAATGCTTGGACTGAAGCGTTATATTTTACTTCTGTATATATGCACTCACTATTTTTACTTTTTATGCAGTGTGCACCATTTAATATTTTTTGTTTAAAAAAAGAATATGAAATTCTGCAGCTAGATATAAGCAGTACATACAAGTGCCAGTAATACAATTAGCTTTAGTTCAAGCAGCTGGTATGTATAACAGCTTAGTATAAAAAGGGTCTGAGAAATACAGCTTTCTGATTGGTTGTAAACATTCTATCAACCGCCCTATGTTAATCTTTGATTAACATGCATGAAAAGCCCAATCATATGCTGAACAAGGTTTAACACTATTAAAAAAAAACATTTCATTTATTATAATAGCAAAAAAGGCACTTCCAGGGGTTATGGTAATGGTCAGGGGCCATGTAGCACTCACCTACACCTTGTGCCAGATTACTCCCCTATAGGGTGATTAACAGTCCATTAACATAACCCCTGGTAGAGCCATATTGCTTAATTGGAGATGCCTAGTTTAATATGCTCATCAAACAAAGGAAACTTTCTTTACATGCTTGAAGTAATAGAAGCATGTAGTAGAAAAATAATGAAGTATCCATTCTGTGGGAAGACAGAACACCAACTGATGATGTATATTATGCATGTTCCAAATAATGCAAGTTCCAAATAACTGTATAATATTATTCACAGGCAGACCAGTGGAGAATGATTGACACAGGGACCCTCAAAGGGCATACATCATACAAAGCAGACCAGTGGGATAGAAATATGTATGGGTACACACTCCCAAGTGCAATCACAGACCACTGGGTCAATGGACATGATGGAATTCCTACACAGCAGGGCATGCACCACCAGAAAAGTGCAGTTGGGTTGAAATGGACAGGGACGGACACTTAAAGACATGTTCATGCACGCACAGCTCAGGGCAGCAGACCACTCCAGTAGGGATGAGACAGGAATTGGACAAGAGTCCCAGCCATAGCTAGAAGGCATACACCACCCAGTGCCAGGGGGGCAGATCAGTGGTGAGATACACAGGATGGAAGCCATAGAGGCTGTATACCATCCAGGGTTAGGGCAAAGCAGTGTGTATGTGTGGGAGTGGGTGGACAGACAGTCACAGGAATCCCTAGAGTAGAGAGAGCATTAAATATGATTTCACATAGCATATTAGCTTCAAAGTTCCAGGCAGACATGTGGATGACATGTAATTAAATATCAATTCTTGTTGACTGTAGAAGAAAAATACCAAATGGTATACATATGCATCTTAGAAATAACTGTATTTCCCAGGATGTAGAAGAATATGAAACAGTGCACACTAAAGTGAACTGCAATACTACTAGACCTTCACAGTCTGAGGTAGACATGTGGACGACATGTAATCAAATATCAATTCTTGTTGACTGTAGAAGAAAAATAGCAAATGGTGTACATATGCATCTTAGAAATAACTCCATTCCCCACGATGTAGAGGAATATGGAACAGTTCACACAGAAGTGAAATGCAATACTACTAGACCTTCACAGTCTGAGGCAGACATGTGGTAGAAGATATATCTCTCAAATATCATTTCTTTGTGACGGTAGAACAGAACACCAAATGGTGCAAATATGCATCTTAGAAATAACTCTATTCCTCAGGATATAGAGGATTTTAAAACTATGCACACAGAAGTGAAATGTAGTACTACTACTATAGCTTCACTGTCTGAGGCAGACATGTGGAAGATATCTGTAGTCAAATATCATTTCTTTGTGACTGTAGAACAGAACGCCACATGATGATGTATATCATGCATGTTCCAAATAATGCAAGTTCCAAATAACTGTATAGTATTATTCACAGGCAGACCAGTGGAGAATGATTGACACAGGGACCCCCAAAGGGCATACATCACACAAAGCAGACCAGTGGGATAGAAACCTGTACAGGTACACACCCCCAAGGGCAGTCTCAGACCACTGGGTCAATGGACAGGATGGAATTCCTACACAGCAGGGCATGCACCACCAGAAAAGTGCAGTTGGGTTGAAATGGACAGGGATGGACATGTAAAGACATGTTCATGTATGCACAGCTCAGGGCAGCAGATCACTCCAGTAGGGATGAGACAGGGACTGGACAAGAGTCCCAGCTATAGCTAGAAGGCATACACCACCCAGTGCCGGGGAGCAGATCAGTGGTGAGATACACAGGATGGAAGTCCTAGAGGCTATATACCATTCACATATTGGGACTGTGCAGCCCTACCAAGCTGTCAGTTGGCGGGCAATGGAGTGGCAGGTGGGTGGGGTGCTGCCACCCCCCGGCTGACCAGGGGGGAGCGAGGTGGTGCGCTCAGTGGGCGGGTGGGGGGGGTACCCTAGACCACCAGGGTAATAGGACTTTTATATTTTACAGATGCCCATGATTGGGCAGAGTGTGGTCCACTGGACCACCAGGGATATAGGATGGGGGTTTATTTAACCAGATGCCACAGTCGGGCAGCACTCGGTCCACTGGACCACCAGGATATTGCACTGGGGGGTTTATTATACCGATGCCCGTGATCGGGCACATAGCAGTCCACTGGACCACCAGGGATATTAGATGAGGATTTCTTTTTTTTGACAGATGCCCACTATCAGGCTGCAGGGGGCGTCAGTCCCCAACGGCTGCTGCCTGGCAGGGCACCAGGCGCAAGTCATCGGGGATCGGCACACCTGCATGCTAATGGGATGCAAATGGGGCCATAATGACATGTAAATGGCCACATGTGCGCCTTGCATAAATTATGGCCCCATTTACACGTCCCCTTTTGAATATCGCAGGTGCTGTGAATGGCGCAATGGCACTTGCGCTAGCGCATCTCCATGCTCCACTCTGGCCACTTGCGCTGGTGCAGTGCCACTGTGCCATGCACAGTGGGGGTGGCCTGGGTGCGATATTCAAAGCTGCTGAGCCAGCACAGCCCGCTTGAATATCGCCCAGGCCACACCCCCTGCACAACCAAGCTGAGCTGCACCCAGGCTTAGCCCACAGCCTGGCGCAGTTTGAATATCCAGGCCTTTTATATATAACTGTAATGGCAGGAGTGGGCAACTGCATTAGCCGCCTGCCTCCCTCGAAGCATGGTGATCAACAAGCTTGGCAAGGATGGGTGAGACACAATATGAAAAGAATAATTAACGCATAAATAAGGGGCAAATTCAGGGACACTAACATTAGGGTGGATTAAAGCACTGCCATAACTAAGACAGCAATGTGTGGACATTGTTTTATCATTTTTTATGGCCTTGGCATGGATATTAATCTTTAAAATTATGATTACATCACCTTTTGATCAAAGTTGCTGTAAGCATAATTTTAAAAATTCAGATCATTGCCGAAGCCATTAAAATTATTGTCTGCCTAATGCCTACTGCTGTCCTAGTTACAGTTGTGGTGGCATCATTGTGATTATTTAGGCATTTTACCCACAATGCACATTGCTGCTTAATTGGGATCTGATCCTCTGGGGATCTTCGCTTCTACAGTTTTTGAAACTCTGCAGAAATAAATTACAAGAAGAGGAAACAGAGTTTTTAATTATGTTGCCACAAATTTTGGAGACCTGGCCAGGTAAGTGTATTTTTTTAGGGGTTGCCTGCCCTGCTAACATTAATCCTTGCCAGTCACCTTTACAAGAGTTGCCTTTGGAGAAAAAAATACAAATAATACATTTGACCAGTAAAAGGTACACTGAGCTGAACAGCTGGTTCACAGGTGTGTCCTGGGCAAGGAGGGACAAGAGACAAAATAGAAAATATCAGTAACAATCAGCAGTAAATAAACAGAAATAAAAGTAAATAGATATGCAGAATATACAGTGCAGATAACAAATAAAAAGGGTGTAGCAGCATGAGGCGTTGCTAAGGGCATCTGGAAGGTGGATGGGATTACAGGGAACAGTATGCTGCAAGCAAAGATTTAGTATATAAGACAGCAAAGTAAAAAAAAAAACATTGTGCAACATATGTCCAAGAATAAGCATGCAATAAAAAAGTAGATGTTCTGGCTGAGAAGCCAAACTGTTAGATGCAAACGAGTGTGATGTAGTAACCAGGTACAGAATCCTCAGCTTCACACATGTGTGCCACCTTGCAAAGTAGTCAAACGTGGTTGAAAAAATAGCAAAGGCACCGCAGGTATAGTCAAAATTTCATTTAATCCAGTCAGTGCAAAAAGTTGCACAGCCACCCAACAGTATAGGGAACAAAACCTCTACTAGTTTCGCATGCCGTGTGTCATCAGGACGCATGTGATGTAGTAACACATTAATTTATAGTCAGAATGGATTCTAGATCCATCGTGTCATTAACCCCCCCCAATCTTCACACACAGGGATGATCCCCTGTTATCACAGCCCCAATTCTGTCCTTTACTCCTTCTGTCAGGTGTCTGCAACCTGAACCTTCCAGCAGTACCACAGCTCCAACAATGTCCCCTCTACCAGCCATCCCTGACTCTAGTATCATGAACCCAGTCCCCCCTTCCAGTTGTTAAAATCAGACCTGACCCAACTTTCTTATACTGCAGTTACACCTTGGTGGATGGACACACACTCCAACACACACTCCCTCCCACACTTAGTCTATAACAGACAACAACTGGGTGTGTGATGGAACACTAGGGCAGAGGGCTATATAGTACTGTATACCTATACTAGCCATTCCTGGCTGGCTGACAGAATTATTTGTGCCAGCTCAGCCCAGCAGATGTCCGCCCCAGACAGTCTAGTTATTTTAAATTACATGTTTTTTTACATACCTTGTCATCAACCGCTCCTCCTCCTCTGGCTCTGTCTCTTCTTCTGTCACAGCAGGCTAGACTGATGAGACTTGACTCGGGCTGTCTGTCTCTCACCCGCAGCAGCAGGCCCAATAGAGAGAGGCCTAGCTCGATGACTCCACACCACACTGTGAGAAGAAAAAAGACACGTAGGGCGGGTCCCCTCTCTCCGAGAGAGTGACTGTCTTTTAAGGACTGGAGAGGAGGAAAAGGACTGTTGAGGTCAGATGACGACGGTGACCAACCATCCAGACCAAAAGCAAAAAACAACAGTGCAACTAGAGCTAGCCTAGCCCTGCAGCTCTGCCTCTCACCGGTGCGACAACGATCTCAGACAGTCACGGATCCACCAACCTTGCAACATCCTCAGTCAGGTCGGTCACACTCACTGGATAGATGAAAAGAGGGTCCACTGTCCGTTCCTGTCCTGGGCCTGGCTCCTGAGATGAGTCCTCATCTCGACTGTATAGGCGCACTGCACCGCACACAGCCACAGATGACAGATCGGATGATCAGTGGTCAGATGGCCAGTGACCACACACACTGCAGCCCTTGCTGTCACCGCCCAGAAAAGAACTTCCCACTCTCCCTCACAGCCTCACTGACCAATCGACAACTCCAAAACCAGGCACTCAATTCCCGCTCGGGCTCCTCAGACTTAGCCACACCTCCCTGCTCCACAAGTCAGAAGGTGATTGGTGGAATTTGTGTCCATTTTTCCCAAACCGTCACTCAGTCTAGACTGAGCAGGGGAGGAGGGAGCCGAACGAGAGAGGCCTGCATCCAGTCAGTCGCTTGCTTGCTGAGCATCCTTGGGAAGCACGGGGGGCGACGGGGGGACTGCTTCAAACGTTGTTGCTTGCTTGTTGCTTGCTTCATCAATTTTACAGAAAGTATACTCTCGTGAGGTGGTGGGAAGGAAAAACATATTCGGGACTTGAGTGGGACATAAAAAAAACACTGCCTGACACTGCAGACTGGTTGGGCCCTCCCTGAACCTCGGGGCCCTATGCCATGGCATCATGTGCATACTTATTAATCCAGTCCTGGGTACAGAGAAGGGAGGTAGGAACTGCAGACAAAAGGGGAAACACAGGATGGGACATGGGAAGGGGAAGATGGGGAATGGGGCAAAATGACGGAAGCAAAGATGAGAGAAGGGGGGAACAATGGAGAGTGAGAAGGGGAAGGGGAAGGAGAGGTTTGAGAAGGAGTAGGCAGGAATGAAATGAGGCTCAGCCACACAAGCTATGCAGAAGCTCAGCGCTTGTGAGGGGGGGTCACAGTTCACTGAGTGGGGAATTGCTGAGGGAGGTTAGCCTTTTCTGGGGATGTGGAAGGAGATCTTCCCCCACATTGGACCTCAGGCCTTAGCCCTCCACAAATATGCTGCATCTGATTTTGAAATTTACTAGAGAATACATTTTTTTTTATTTTTAGTTTCTCTTTCCAGGGTTTCTAACATATATTGGTAAGCTATCCAAAAATTTAATATAAAAAGCATTTAAATGACTCAGACTAACTTCATAGTAATCCATATTCATGAACATTACATCTAGAGTTAACACCACTTTACTTTGCCATTATTAACTTGATTTAGGATCCTCCCATGTTGTTCTTCAGCATATTGCTGAATCAGGTTAGTAAATGCAAAGTAACGTGAAGTTAACACTGGCGGTAATGTCTGTGAATATTGGCCTGTGTCTTTATGCCATTACACTGCTTACCATTACAACATACTGAAATGTCATCCATAGGAACTGCAACATCAGTTGGAGACAGGCATATGCATTTAGAAAGACACAATGAAATGAGTACTGCATATTATGAACTATTTAATAGATCAATGACACCAGAAAAGTGAAAAAAAGGAAAACTCTAGAGTAATTAACTGTTGACATTTTAAATGTTTGAAACCTTATTATTAGCTGCCTGCTATTTAAATTGACCTACCATACTGTGCTCATAGGAATTGTTTGTGTGTTTTTCTGTAATGTTTTAAAAATGCAATAATCTTGAAATGAAAAAGGCAAGAGCTTGTCTTGGGTTGCAAACTTTAGAGGGTGATACCCATTCACAGTCTCAAATGACTAAATTAGTGTCACAATGACTTTCTTCCCAATAGAAACACAGAATTTGACAGCAGACAAGGACGACTTGGCTCACCCAGTCTGCTCATTTGTCCCTGCATATAATCATGGGCATCTAGACTGGTTCACAGCAATATGTAAACAAGCATTTGTCAATGCCTGATGCTTGCCATGGTGTGTGTCTGTGTGTCTGTGTGTGCTTGGAGGGTGGTCCTGGCTGTCCGTTCCTGTACTGTAAATTGTGTGACTTCATGTGGATGTTCATGGACAGGGTCGAAACCGGCACCTGTCCAGTAGCCAAATACTGTTAGGTTTTCTTTTGGGATAGTCAAAAATCTTTTCAAGTAGCCAGGAGGGCTTGCACTAGAAAACGTATTATTTCAATAAGTAGATCAGTTGGGCCAGTAGAAAAGTCTGTGGGGCTAATGGATTTTGCAAGTCACTACCCTGTTGGCTAGTAGCTACAAAACTTAATGTGACTCCTGTATGGATCAGCCTGAGATGGGATTTTTTATTCTATTTATTCTCCCCTAGCTGGCCATTAGTAAGGACCCAGTCTAATAGGGAATGATTGTCAGATTTAATATTAAACCTAGTGGGTTCAGTTATTAATTGAGATAGGTGGGCTTCAGATACAGAGGTGTGAGTGGTACCAGCTCCTGATCCCAACCAACTGATATTGAAATCCCCATATAACTCCAAGTTGGGGGGAGGCTAGACCAAAAGGAAATAAGGGAGTGGGGAAGAGAGATCGATGGGGGATTAGGCAAGCAATAATGCCCATCAGGGTGGGCAGTATTGGGTTATACTGGACCGCCCGAGGCGTAACATAACCCTGGAAGGTCTGGTATTATTATAATAATAATAAAATGTATTTGTTATAGTGCCTTTCATATATCAAAGCACTGTACAGTCAAGAGAAGAACAAAATACAATAAATACAATAAAATCAAGAAAATCCAGAGTGGGTTTTCCCCCACAAAAAAATCTTAAGAGCCTGCTTGAAACACCCCACTGTCCTGCACTCCTGAAGCTGACGTGGCAGAGAATTGCAGAGGGTAGGTGCCACAAAACCAAAAGCACACACACTGGATGACTTTAAACTTACCCTCGGAATCTCCAGCAACCCCTCTTCAGCCAAGCGGAGCTGTCACAGCAGGGTGTAAGGGACCAGGAGCTCTTTCAAGTAATCAGGACCCTGTCCGTGTAGGGCTTTGTAAGTCAGTAGACCTACCTTAAAGTTGATTTGCCACTGAATAGGCAGCCAGTGCAGACCGTGCAGCACAGGGTTAATGTGAGTTCTTCTAGATGCCCCAGTCAACAAATGTGCTGCTGCATTCTGCCGCCCACCCTGAAGGTCATTATTGTGCTTAGAAAATGAGCCACTATGTTGTGCACAGTATGTTTGAAAAAAATTATTATGTTTACATGTAAAAACTCTTATTTTGTAATAAAATAGTTACTTTGCCTGAATTACAGTGGTGTTGTTTTTTTGAGCTAGGGACTTTGAATCTGTTTGTCATGGTTACCCCCCCCCACACACACACACACAGATTTCATAACTTTATTTATTCATTGAATGCTTTTATTTTAGTGTGTATAATTTTATTCATTCATTCATGGAAACTTGTTCTATCAAGAGATGCTGTGTGGACTTCAATGAGCGAGGAAGCAAGAGGGTGCGAGTAAACGTAATACTGTTTCTGGAGCTGTAAATGTGATGGCTTTGTTTGTGTCCTCCCCCGACCCTGCAGTTTTGCTTTATTTCATTTTGGAATTATCTTCCTCTTGCTCTCCCCACTTCCGGTGTCAGTATAAGTTTGCTACTTGTGTTTGTTTTTTTTGAACAGGACTAGCAGATGTTGCCATAGTGATGGCAAGAGGAGGAATGAGATGGTATGAGTGCGGTTGGCTGACAGAATACAGTAATTTTGAATGGTAGAGCTGTGAGGGAATGCTCTTCAGTTGCCACAAGGATGGGAAGAGGCAAATGAAAGAGTTTGAGTGTAGATACCAGGCAGCATAATCCTGACAGGTTTGATGACCGTGTAGAGCTGCAAGAGAATGCACGCAGGGGGCAATGATGGGAGCAGAAGCTGGAGAGTGGGTGCTATCAGAGAGCCTGTGAGGAGGAAGGGGTGTATCGCTTGGCCCTGGACATCCAAGACAGTTGAAATAATACAATATTTTAAATGTGTGCGCACACTGTTTCCCTTGCTACTTCGTGACTACCGTAATTGTGTTTTTGTGCGAGAGTGAGGACAGGGAAGGAGGGGGCTGTGCGAAAGCTCTTGCTCACTGTCTGAGTGTCACACTATCAGTTATCAAGAGAGCTTCAGGCATGGGAACAAGAGGGTACTAATGAAGAAAAAAACTGTGCCAAGAAATCATCGGGGGTTGATGTGCATTTTGTTAGGGCAGCTAGATATTACTGAAGCTGGGAGAACTGGGTGGCAAACGAGAGAAAGAAAATGGTGATAATTTGAATTTCTATATGGTGCTTTCAGCCAATGAGGAAGCAGGGTGGGCACAAGAATACCTGGGTGGGTGAAGAGGCACTTGGGCTGGCACTTTTTATTTCCTGGGCATCTATTGTAAGTTAATGTACCCACTTGGCAAGGGTACCAGCCAATCAGATGCCAGGAAATAAAAAGCCCATTTTCTAAGGGGGAGTTAGACACAGCCCAAGGTACGTTTCTTTCCTTGGCCCAGGGTGATTTGTAAGTAAACAAACATGAGCAGAGGCTAAGGTAACTTAGCATGTACACCCTGGAGGACAGAAGGGAGACGGGTGTATATAATCAAACCCTTCAAGTACCATAAGGGTATAAACAGGGTTGGTTCAGAGGGCATCTTTAAAAAAAAGTAATAAACACACATCATTGTGCATGTCTGATGCACCCTATTGACAACAGGTAACAACAAAACATCAACTTGGTATACTGATTCCTGCATCACGACATGTGGTCACCAAGATGATGGTACAGAAATAGACAGCACAACCAACATGACAGGGATTTGTAGTACACTGTTCTCTGTATACATATGTATTCTCTCTCTACGACCTGTCATGATCCTCATAAGGGGGCCCACTGTACATGTTAAAGCTGTCTCCCATCAAGTGGTATGGAGGGCTGATATATTTAGGGACCAGGTGACAAAGGACTGCCAGCTAGGGGTGAATAAATAGAATAAAAAATTAGAAATCCCATCTCAGGATACTCCATGCAAGGGTTGAAATTAAAGAGCTAGTGTACTGCCTAAAACTTATATTAGATTTTAAAAGCAACTAGCCATTACCTTTATATCTAATGTACTTTTCTTTTTCCTTTGTTTAATTAGAAGATTGTTAACCTGATGTTAGTAGGTGTGATATGTGGAACAGCTCTTAGCCTGGCAGCTGACATATCTAGCTCTACTGCCCCCCCACTATGATATCAGCATTGTTACCTTACTGACTGTGACATCACTGTTGCTTAGGAACAGTCATTCAGTGACTACCAGGTCATTCACTTATGATGTCGCATTCAGTGAGATTACCATGCTGATGACATAGTGGTGGTGGTGGTGGGGGGGGGGTGATTCAGATAGATAAGTTGCTGACAGGCTAAGAGTTCTTCCATGCATCCAGCACAATATTATCACATAGAAGACTTTCTACTGAGCAAAAAAAAAGAAAAATGCTTCTGAAATGAAAAGTTACAACTGACTACTTCTTAAAATTTGTATCATTTTCCTGGCTGTCTGCTTTGGCTCTACTAGCTCTTTATGTTTTGCAGCCATTAGCCAACAGGGCTAGTGACTTGGAAAATCCATTAGCCCCACAGACATTTCTGCTGGCCAGCTGATGTACTTATTGAAATACTACCTTTTCTGGTACAAGTCCTCAGGGTTACTTAAAAAGATTTTTGAATATCCCAAAAGCAAAGCTAACAGCATGAAATGTTTCAAGATGAAAAAGAACAATGAGCAGTCCACCATAAACTTCCACTGTAAAAAAAAAAAAAAAAATACAAACTTACTCCAGCACCAGTCAGAGCTGGGACAAAGAGATATGAGCTCATTGCAAACACAAGGCTGCTACTAGCTACAACTCAAAGTGTATAAATGCTGTTACAAATATAAATATATAGCATGGATGTTACTGAGACATGTGAAAACATAAAGGTTGCAGGAATAATCAGTGAGTAAATACTGTTTGCCAGCAGTGAGAGAAAGAGAAAGAGAGAAAGAAAAACACACATACACACATTACTTTTAACAGCTGATGTCTGTGGATGTTTGGAATACCTAAGCCAGTCTGATAAGGAAAGGGCAGCATGCTGAGCAGCTACATCAAAGGAGACAACAAACCCATGATTGAGTCGGCTTTTTGTTTTGAAGTAGAAGCAGTTTCCACCCACCAAGCCAAAACTCTATCATATTTAGACTGGCTGATAATTGGTATGCTACAGACTTGCCCATTAAACACTGCTTTGCATTGGGGGGACAGTATCATGCCCCTCAAAAGTCACTGTCATAGGAAGATGTTTGCTTGCTGCACGCAAGCGCACATGGTAAACATAAAAAGAGCTGTTATAGTAGGGCTCTTTGACAAGTTCTGTTACAACTGATGCTATCCTGATTATATACTGTTGACTGGGTTAGCACTTCTCAATAACTGAGCTAGTGCCAATATTTAAACAGGTGTGTGATGGGGAAGTTGCGCTTTTTACAGTTTTGAAAATGATAATTTATTATTTTCAAACAAGTGATGCAGCCATTAGATACCATGCTTATGATGTTAGGTGGGAACCAAGCTAGGCTGGAAGAGGGAGAGAATCGAGGAGTTTTCTTTCTGAGCAGCACTCTAATATTCTTCCACTTTTATTGCAGTGCTCATAGTAACACATCTGTTAAAGACCCTTTGAGCTGAAGAAAAATTGCTCAGAGTAGTTTTAATGATTTTCTTGCCAGATGTTTAAGTGGAATGAGTGGGATAGCCATGGTGTGTGGATAAGATCATCAGCTGGGTAGGATGTGTCCAAAGCTGTTTGTTGCAGTGTCAATCGCAAGGTAAGGTATAGATTTGTAACATGAAACATATTAACATAGTAATTTAAGATCAGAAGGAGTACACCAGGTCCAATATGTCCAAGTGGATATGAAAACAAAAAGGGCTATCATGTACTAATACATAGGGATACCTTACTCACTCTACTATGCCAGGTACTGTACCAGTTGACTCCCTGGTAAGCAGAAATTATTTAAGGTTTACCTTGGAAGGCTGCACTGTCTTTATATTCTCTGTTTTCAATTATGGTCTGTTCCACAGATTCCCTTCCCTTTGGGAAAAAAGTGTATGCATATATCTCCCTGTCCCGCTGAATTAAATATCTCTGTATGTTCATTCTTGTCAATACTCTTGAGTATGCAGAAGATGGAGACCATGTCCCCTCTCAGCCTCTTCTTCCCCATTGTGAACATGTTCAGGGTCTCCATTCTCTCCTCATAGCACTTATCCACCATAACCCTAATCTTTTTTCTGGCCTTGTGCTGCACCCTCTTGACTGTTTCAGTGTCCATATTATACTGATGAGCCTGGAACTGTAAACCATGCTCCATGTAGGGCATGACTAGGGCCTTGTAAAGTGGCAAGATTACTTTCCCTGCTCTGCTGGTCACCCCCATTCTATGCATCCCAGCATTCCACCGGCCATCTGATCAGCAGTCATATATGGCTTGTCATGCTTTCTGCCCTAATCTGTTATAACTTACAGATCCCTTTCCTCCTACCGCAGGGCTTGATCTTGTCCCCCATGTTATTCATGGTGTGCATGCTTCCACTAGGGGACATTATAAGATGATATGGGCTGAGTTTTCACGGTTATGCAAATGATACTCTGCTATACCTGTTTTTTGCGCCTGAACAGCAGGAGCCAGTTTCGATGTTTTACAGCAGCCTTGCTGGGATTCAAGACTGGATAAGAGCCAACTGGTTGAAGTTGAATCTATACAAGACCAAAGTACTGGTGCTGGAACCTGGTCACCATGAGGTGAGGGGGCAATCTGGTCAGGTCTCCAGGCTATGGCTCGGAGACTCCCAATTGCTCACCTCAGATCAAGTAAAAAATCTTGGCATTGTTTTGGATGGTGGGCTGATGCTTAAATGGCAGGTGTCGGCCATGGTCCAAATCTAATTTTACCATCAGAGAAACATTACCAGGATCAAACATCAGATCCCCTTTTGGTCTTCCAGCACTGGTTCATGCTTTCATGACCTCTCGCCTTGATTACTGCAATGCCCTATACCTAGGGTTGTCAGGGGTAGATGTCCGCTGCCTGCAGTTAGTGAAGAATACTGCAGCCAGGTTGTTGGCTGGCCTATCTAGGTCTTGTCACATTACACTTGTGCACCAGTATCTGCACTGGCTGCTGGTTAGGTGGTGGATCTCCTTCAAGGTTCGATTTGCTGACCTACAAAGCCCTACACAGGCAGAGGCCTGGCTACCTGAAAGACCTCCTGCATCCCTACTGCCCCTCATGTCTGTCCCTCTCCACCTACAAGGGATTACTGGAGGTTCCAAGTTTCCGTTTACAAATATCTGGTGTGTGCTCTTTTGCTTATGCAGCCCCAACACTCTGGAACTATCAACCTTGTTATATCAGAGAAAGTTTGACTGTGGACCAGTTTAAATGGGAGTTTAAAATCCATTTATTCAGACAAGCCTTCCCAGATTATGTTTAGTATATATTATGTTAAAAAGGATTTTATATTAGTTCATTTATGTACTGTATTTTAAATGTTCTTAGTATGAGGTAAAGCACAATAAGTCGCAATGAGAATTGCGCTATAGAAATAAAGTTGAACTGAGTTGAATTCACTGCAGCAAGAGGAATCCAATGCCATGTACAGTACCTGCCTCTGTGTTTGCTTCTCAAATGTGGTTCCTTACATTTGGTTACAATGAATCAGAAGCTGTAGGAGACAGATCACTCACCAGCTTTTTCATATTCTCCTGAAGTGTGTCCCCATCTTCACAGGGTCTGTCTCCCAGGCCACCTTTGTGCCATCATCAAATTTAAGCAACCAGCTAGAGACCCCAGTTCCCAGCTTGTTAATGAAAGTGTTAAATAGCAGTGATACTAGCATCAATCCCTACAAAGGTTCCAGCTGTTCATAAAAATGCCTAGGTTACTTTTGACTAGATTATAATTTATTGTTTTAGAGTGGGAATGAAATAGTGGTGGTTGTTTTTTGCCATGGTGATCAGTAATACCAGCCCAGTGAGTTCTGTAGTGATTTTCTATGACATTCTTAGAGACTTGCATGATGCACAGCTTTAACCCAGTCCACCCGGAATACTGTTCTGATTGTACTAACCAGCTGCGCCACTGAGACAACTTGAACCTGGGCTGTCCCCGAGCACATTATTCTGTTTCAAATGCACAACTCAATGGCAACACATTTTCCTGAGTTGTCTGTAGATCTTCTAGCTGCGATCATCATGTGCAAATTTAAAAATAACTCAGACCCTGACTCACTGCTGGAAACTTTCAAGAAAATTGAGAAACATCCATTTTTGCTGTTGCCCTCTTACTCTGATGAGATTTATGAGGAGTAACATATTTCTGACTGGCTTGACTTCAACAGAGTCAAGTCAAGCAGAGTCAGTTCCAAGGATGTAATTCAGGCATTCCAGTTGCATTGGCTGAGTTCATGCTGCAGTCTTGTGAGGTTGTGTTTGCTGTACAGTTTGACTCTGTTGTATGGTGGTGGAAGCTTTGCAGATTTACCCTTTCAAATTCAGAGGGGAGGGGTGCTGTGGTCATTTAAGAGGTGGAGTACGTGCTTGAGTTGAAATTTCTATCTAGTCTGAGGCAAGAAGTTGTAAACTTCTATGGAAGGCAAGAGGAAGTGTAAATGCTGCTAAAGGGCTGAAAAATTTGTGGTCATACTCCCCTTTCCAAACAGGTGAAGTTTGAGTTCAGCACTGTCCTTTTTACAGCCTGTGGCATCACTACCTTTACACCTAATGCACAAATACTGACCATATGGGATTGACCTGAGTAGAGATTTGGGGTCTACACTGTCAGCTCATAAGATGGTATTAGTGTCTGTAGGTTTTCTGTACCCACAAGACTTCTCTTTTTTGCAGTCATTTCTGGACAGTGTAACATCCAGAAAATACAATTTTGCTGCATCAATTGTACCATTAAACTTTAAATTTAGGTTGTTCTTATTTAGCCATGCCAAAAATTAAGTGGCTTGTTCCCCAGTACCATCCCACATGCATACCACATCATCAATAAAGCAATGCTATTTGACAATGTGGTACATGTGCACATGGGCAGGCAACAGAGAGAAAGAAGAATGACTAGTTCCTAAGGAAAATAGAGAATGGAAAAGTGAACCAGTAATCACCTGGCAAAATAATTGGTGAAAAAAAAACATTGGTCCTGGACTACATCCCCATAGAGGGGCATATTGGGGCAGCAGTGAGAAAGTAGTGGCTACTGTTAAAAGGGGATGCTACTTTAAGAGATGAAACAGGAGACCGTATTAGAATTATATTCAGAAAGGGTAGGAATCTTAAAAGACATCCTGGTGCACAGTGATTATATAGGGAAAAGAAAAGAAAAGAGTGACTGAAACCAACTGGTGGAACTGGAATACTAAATCAAAAAGCATGCTCAAGTGCTACAGATGCAGTGTTTGTAAACACTGCCAAACAGGCACCAATTTAAAAATAGATGGTATTTTGAGAGAAATTGAAGTGAGACAATTCATTACTTGCACCACTACATTCATACTATACATACGTTGGTGCAGCTGTAAACAGGCATATGTAGGACAAACAATACATCCACTCAAAGTAAGAATTTAGGAGCATTTACATAGCATAACCAGTGCAGATGCAAGTGTTGGTGTTGGTGTTAATTTCAGGGATCACCATAACTCCAACCCAGATGAACTGAAATTCATGAGGTAGATAAAGAGAGAGAGAGAGAGAGAGAGACAGAGACAGAGACAGAGACAGATAGGCAGGTAATAGAGTTGATCCCTAACCAGAAAAGAGGAAGAGACAGACAAAAGAGGCAGTGGCTGCTCCAAAACGAGAGTAGGTGGATCTTTATGTTAAATACACTGAAATCACATGGCTTAAATGATGAATGGGACCTCAAGCCATTCCTATAACTGTTCATAAGGTCCACCTCAATATCTCCTACCCCAGCTCTCTGACATTGCCTTTGGTTCCCTCTGACTCCTTAGAGACCCCATCTACCCCATCCCCTCTACCCTGAGGTTGGTAAGTAGTACCTGTGTATCTTTGCAATAATTGTTTACTACTATAAACAACTCCCCCATCACTTCTTACCAAGAGAATCATAACTGGTCGAGGTTAGAACATTTCTGATAGTTTGTTTTGATTTGAGTGCACCAAAGAATGTATTGTAAGTTTTGGACTTCCTTGTATTGCCTCTGTTATAGCTAGCAAAGGTAAAATAAATGTATTAATATGATTTTCTTAGCTATTTTCTTCACAGAAAACACATGTACAAAATGTGGCACACAGGTAAAGACATCTGTCGACCAATTCTGCATATCAGTAATGGAGCCAATGGCACAATAGGCAGAGCCAGTCCTTGCATTCTAACAAGACTGCTGGATGCAGTCACTTCATATACATAATTCTGTGATAAAAACTGATAGAAAATCAATGAAATTTTGACTTTGTTGTTTTTAGTTTATGTTTTTCACCTGATTGAACATTACTGTAATGACAATTCATCTTTTCAATGTGAGATGTCTTTGTGCTACATGGTAATTTTACTGTTAGTTTAATATTGCATAATTAATCCTCACAGTTAATCTGCAGTATAAATGGACAAACTGTTCTTGCATGCTGACATGCATACCTCTCTTTAGGTCATTTGTTGGATTAAGTGTGGTTTTAATCATGAGGGTGTATATATCTGGTCTGCTTTTAGTTCTCTGGGGTTCAGTATATCACATTGCATTACATTGAGGTAGTCCTGGACAAATGTATAATATATAATATACCAGTATAATCTTAAATCACTAAATATTGTGCTCCAAGGGTTCCAAATTGTATTCTTTAAGAATGTCATTATATTGCTAGCAACCTCTAAGTAAGTGTTTTGGTTGCAAACCTAGTTCGAATTAAGCTCCGCTAACCAAGGTTTCCCTGTGGTTCGTATATCACTACATTATGACCTACATGTACTTTAGCACATAGATTGTTTTGATTTAAACATAAACACTGCATTATCATGACACTAATGTAGAAAGGAGAAGGCGTAGGCCCATGTGTGCTCCTATGTAGGGCAATAATAATTTATTGCTCCACCTCCCAACATCCAAATTATCAAGACCCCTTTTAAAGGATTCTTTCTTATTACATAATACCAAGTTTGCTGGTAATCTGTGCCATACGTTCACCACTCTCTCGGTAAAAAAACACTTCTGTTTATTTGTTCTAAAATGACCATCCTGAACTTGTAATGGTTGCCTCCTTATGTTATAGTTTGACTCCTTCATAGCAATATCCAGTTCCCTATTTAATATCGGATTCTTTATAAAGTCGTAATACAACAGTAGGTTACCCCTCTTCCATCTTTCTTCCCAGGAATATAGACCTAATTTATCAATTCAGTCACGATATAGTAAATGTTTTACTTCAGTAATAATCTTTGTCATTCTTTTTTGCATCTTTTCAATCATTATATCCCTTTCTTTTATATGGATTCCATAGCTGGCTACAATAGTCTAACTGGGGTACAATGTAAGATATATGCAGTGGTAATATAATCTCTTCTGTCCTACTCTTAATATTTCTTTGTATTAATCCTGCAATATGATTTGCTTTGGAAATGACATTGGAGCCTTGCAACCTGAAGTCTAAGTTGATATCTATTAACACACCCAAGTCCTTGTCACTATTTGCCTGGTTTAGTATTAAATTCCTAAGAGTATATGTATTTTGTTTGTTGTTTTTCCCTTAATGTAGAACACAACACTTAGCAGTGTTAAAACTCATTCCCCACCCATAGGCCTGGTCAGTTATTCCATCCAGGTTAGCTTGTATTGACTTTACATATTGACATGTTTCACAGGGACCACCAGACTTGGTATCATCAGCATACTTTATTAGTTTGTTTGTTACATTTTCCCCCAAATCTGATATAAGTAGCTGGAAGAGTACAGGGCCCAGCATGGAACCCTGAGGAATGCCACAGGACACGTTCCCGTTTCCTAACAGAAAACCATTCACAGCTACTCTCTGCATTCGGTCTACCAACCAGTTACTTATCCATTGTATTATATAAGGATTTACCTTTATTTGAGTTCATCTATGGGTAATAGCCCAGTGTGGTATCGTATCAAATGCTCTAGAAAAATCTAATAATACAATGTCTGCAGAAATGTTTTTATTCAAGAGTTTACTGAATGTTTCATAAAAGGACACCAAGTTAGTCAGATATCAACACCCAGTGATAAACCCATGCTGTGATGTGTCAATGTTTTTAGTATATTCCATATGCAAGTTCAACTTGTCTTTAATAATTGATCCGAATAGTTTACCTGGGACTCATGTTAAACTAATAGGTCTGTAATTCATAATACTGTTTTGGGGCCCTGTTTTATGGATAGGGATGATTTTAGCAGTTCTCCAATCAGATGGAACTTCTCCAGTTCTCAAAAGTTTGTTGAAAAGTATTTCTAATGGCAACAAATACTGTCTTGTAATATTATAAGAATCTGCGGGTTATATTATCAAGGCCTGGGGTACCAAGTACTTTTAGATATCTAATGTTGGTCTTTATCTCCTCCTTCATATGGAATGGAACTCCACTGTTGTACATATCAGTTACTTTCTTCACACTAGGTTCAGAATAGATGGAGCAGAAGTGTACATTAAAAATGTTAGCCATTTCTCTTGGATCCAAAATGGATTGGTTATCCTTTATAATGGAAGTCAGCCCTGTGTCTGATTTCTGTAAAGAGTTAATGTAACCAAAGAATTGCTTACAATTGCTCTTTTATTTTTTTCAATTCTATTTATGCACCCTGCATCCTGGACCTCTCTCGGGCTGCTTCTGCTCACTGGTCACTCTACAGCCAACCTGATCCCTTGCCTCCTTAGAGGGTATGCTACCCCTCCACCAACCTCTGACCAGGAACCCCCAGCTCTGAGCCCCCTGGAGCAGGGCTGCCACTCCATCTGGTTCTCTATCTACAATGTAATGTCAGCTGAAGAAGAGGAGGGGAGAGAGGTGGAGGCAAGGCCCAGTATTGGCATGTGGCGGTGGCACAGAGAGGAGCTGTCACCTATCCAGGCACAGGGGGATTTTTTCCTGTGTGTTGTTACACCCAGTAGCCTGATGTCCAGTGACACCTGCACGGAGAAGCCATAAGCATCCACCATGCTCCTCCCCTTACGTTCCAGGCACAGGTAATACACCCGGTCTCCACCAGGTGTCATTATTGCACCGAGGAGCCCCAGAACCCACCCCAGGGAGAGGAGAGCTGTCCTCTGGATGCTCAATCCTCTCCCTCCCCTGCTGACCCTCGACAGTTCGGGCTCATTCCTGAACCTGGGTCACCAGCATGGCACGAAGTGTGGCATCCAGTGCCTCAACCCTCAGCACCAATGGGCTGGCCTACAATTGCTCTTTGTTGCCTATTTTGCCAACCTCAACTCCAACCTTCTTTTAGATTTATTAATTGTATTTTTGCATGTTTTTAATTTTTGTTTAAATAAATTCAAGTTCTGTTCAGTGTTGCTATCTTTATAAATTGCATATGCTTTATTGTTCTGCTTTATTTGTTTAATTATCTTTCTGTTTAACTGGGTTTCATGCCTCTGTTGTTATACTTTTTCCTACATTTTATGTATTTGTTACATATGTCCAACATAGTATCCTTTATGATCTGCCAACATTGTTCTCCTGTTTTGTCCTTTGGTAGTTGGGCCCAGTTGATACTATTAACTTCATGATTCATCGTGGTTTTGTTTGCTGTCCTATATAGAAATATTTCTGTGCATCCATCAATAAGCTGAGGTGCACACTGAATCTCAAAGTTAATACTCAAGTGGTCATTGTTTCCAAGGGGGGGTAACAGTATGCAGTTTTCAATGTTTAAATTCTCTGAGTTCAGTACTAGGTCCAGAATGTTAGTTTTTCTAGTTGTTTGTTTTATATGTTGTATTATGTTCTTTACACACTTGAATAAATGCCTTACTGGCTTTGCTTGAGACCTTTCCCACAGCCCAGTCAATATCTAATCATATGAGTATAGCACAAAGGTTAAAAAAAAACTCTCAAACACACTGTAGTTTCAGAATTAATTTGAAATTCCTGTTTCCCCTGCTGTTAGCGAAGGATTCAAAATCAAGTTTACATAGTTGCCATACAATTTCTAAAAGGTAGTCACAAAGACAATTTGTCAACTTTTTTTTACTGTCAACATAGGCCACCATGTCTGAGTCCCACCAGAAATGAATAATAATAATTTTAACATCACAGTTTAAACAGGTATTTGCTTCATGGTTTGTTTTAGCATTTGCATTTTAAACTACATTGGTTGTTCAGAAAAAAAAGTAACTACCGGGACTTGCAATTAACATTTGTAACAAACTTTTCAATTTTTGGTCTCAATATTACACAGAGCTAGTACTGACAATATGAATTTAAAATTAAATCCACAAACTGTGTCCAGAGTATTTAAATTGTTAATGATATACAAGCACTAGTGGACACAAATCTGAGTGCTGACAATTATCAAACTGGAACTTTGAATCCCCCTTAATAAACAATCACAAAGGGAGGACCTAAGGGACAGGATTGCTTTTGCTTTTATTTAAATAACATAGTAAATGGAAGTTAGCACTCTTTCCTATGAATGTTACTGTAATATGTAGCACTAGTATTTATAATGTGGCACTTTCTCTTATTACTGAGTTATAAATCAGAGTTTTGATCAAGGGCTAATGAAATATTCATATATTCATGTGCAATTGACTGTTTCAGACCAGAACACTATATAAATGAGAAGGTCTCAGCAGAACCCCACCCCCTGTTGAAGCTCGAAGGAGTGAAGCACCAGGGTATTCTAGCTGAGGCTCTACTCAAGCCACTTGCAATTAGTGTATTGACCAGAACACTTGTTTGAAAATAAAATAAGCTGGAAAGCATGTTATACTGAGTCATGTGGACATCTTTGGTAAGAGCACTGCATGTGAGTGCTGAGCATTGTTGAGTGCAGTGTGTGGTTTGGGGTTTGCAACCCCCTGCTTAACACCCAGACAGGCTTTCTGTGGAGCACCACTTACATTCAGATTCTCATATTGCAGAGGCCAACATGCTAATTAGACACTGAGCCATGCTTAGTCACTTGTCAGCCCCTGCACACATGGTCATCAGCAGTAGTGTCCCCTGCCCTGTAGAGCTGTTACAAGGAGTTCTACAGGGAGTGGAGAGCATAGGCTTGCAAACCACACCACAAGTTCAACAGAGGAAGGAGGTTGTTGTAATCAAAAGATTAATATATACAGGTTAGCCAGCCTGGGAGTGGGTCCCAAGATGACAGCCTGGGTAAAGAATTGGCTGGAGAATAGGACACAGAGAGCAATAGTAAATGGAGTCCACTCAGAAGAAAGGAGGGTTACTAGTAGGGTACTGCAGGGTTCAGTATTAGGACCGGTCCTCTTCAATGTCTTTATAAGCGACACTGCAGAAGGACTGGAAGGAAAAGTATGTCTCTTTGCAGATGACACAAAGATCTGCAACATAGTTGATGCACAGGGTGGGGTGGAAAGGATGAGAAGGGACTTGGCAAGGTTAGAGGAATGGTCAAATGTATGGCAGCTTAGATTCAATGCTAAGAAGTGCAAGGTAGTGCACCTGGGAAACAAAAACCCAGGAGAAGAGTACACAATGGGGGGTGAGATACTAACAACAACAAAAATGGAAAGGGACCTGGGGGTAGTCATATCAGATGACCTAAAGGTGGGCAAGCAATGTGAGAGGGCAGCAAGAAGGGCTGGGGGGATACTGGGATGCATAGGGAGAGGCAACAATAGTAGAAAACAGGAAGCTATTATCCCTCTGTACAGACAGCTGGTGAGACCCCATCTGGAGTACTTTGTGCAGTTCTGGAGACCCAATCTCTGCAAAGACATAGACAGGATGGAAGTTGCCAGAGGAGGGCAGCTAAAATGGTGCAGGGTCTGCACCGGAAGACATATGAAGAGGGACAAAGGAGCTTATATGTATAGCCTCGAGGAAAGGAGGGAGAGGGGGGACATGATAGAAACGTTCAAGTACCTCAAGGGAATCAACAAAGTCCAAGAGGGTAGAATCTTTCAAAAAAAGAGGTGTGCAAGAACAAGAGGCACAATTTGAAGATGGGGAGTGGCTCAGAGGTAATTTAAGGAAGTATTTTTTCACAGTAAGGGTTGTGGATGCATGGAACAGCCTTCTGGAGGAGGTTGTGGAGTCAAAATCAGTGGTGGAATTCAAGTATGCATGGGACAGTCATAAGGCAATTCTAGGGGGTGGGGGTAGGAAGAAGTAGGCTGCTGGTTAACTAGGATCTGCAGCTTATCCAGTAGGTAGGGAAATGGGCAGACTGGGTGGGCCAAGCGGTCCTTATCTGCCATCAAATTCTATGTTTCTATGTTTCTATGAGGGACTACACCAAGAAAAGCAGGGAGAAAAGGGAATGGGGCAAAGAGGGGGATTTACCAGACTAGCAGAGATAGATAATGGGCCTGGGAGAGGGAGTCAATTTTTGTAGAAACTACAAGGTATAGTGCTAATTTTAGAGCATAGATAATGGGAGCGAGTTTGACAATCTGAATGCTCAGCTTATCATAAATTGCTGCATTTTAATGTTTCTTAATGTTTTTTTTAACTTTACATGAAATTAAATAACAATCTCTTTTATTAAATTTGCTCAATTTGAGTTGAAGCACTAGGGTTTTTAAGTATCTGGCTAATGTGAATGAACAATGATAATTTACATATCATTCAGATTAATCAGGTCAAGTGTATATTAAAGTATATTCATAATATCCTTCTGTTTAATTCTGTAAACGCCTATTTCACGTCATTTGAATTTTATCTGCATTCTTGCAACTATTAATTCTGTCCCTTTTCTATCCAACACTTCTTTCAGCTCAGCATGACCTGACTCCCACTTCAACCAGCCTCACCTCAAACAAACAAGGGATAACTAGGACCTTGGCCTTCAGCAACACTTACATTTCCCCTTACCTTTCAGAGCAGCTTACTGCTCCTTGCTCTGTACTGGATAGAATTTTCAACTCAAGCTCATACTTTGACTCTTAAGTGACCACAGCTCCCATTCCCTCTGAATTTGGAAGGGTAAATCTGCAAAGCTTCCACCATCATACATCAGAGTCAAACTGTACAGGAAACACAACATAACAAGACTACAGGGGTATCACCAGCAAAAAGTGGGAAGTGGTGCTACCCCGATATAGATCACTGGTAAGACACCCGATCTTGAGTACTATGTCAGTTCTAGAGACAACATCTCAGGAAAGATATAGACAAAGTGGAGGTGGTCCAAAAGAGGGCTACTAAAATGGTTGAGGGTTTGCATCAAAAGCCCTATGAGGAGTGGCTAAAGGAGCTCAGTATGTGCACCCTGGAGGAGAGGAGGGGGGATATGATAAAGACTGTGAAATATATCACAGAGGTTGATAAGGTACAGGTGGGGGGTATTTTTCAGAGAAAAGGTGTAACATAGAAACATAGAAACTGATGGCAGATAGGGGCAGCTTGGCTGATCCAGTCTGTCCTTTTTCATTGTGATTGCTTTTGCTGCAGACCTTGTTAGATCTAAAGCAATTTCTCTTCCACCCATTTCCTTTCCTATCCCTTACGATTCCCCTGTGTCTATCCTGGGCTTTCATGAATCCTACTACTGTTTTCATCCCCCTACTGCCACCACTGGAAGATTGTTTCAAGCATCCAGCACCCTTTCTCTGAAGAAGTATTTCCTCACATCTCTCCTGAACCTACCCCTTCCAGATTTATATCATGACCCCTTGCTCTAGAGCACACTTTCCTCCAAAAATACCTCCCACCTGTTCCTTATTCACCCCATGAATTATTTAAAGGTCTCGTTCATATTTTCCCTCTTCCTTCTCTCCTACAGGGTGTATGTGTTCAGTTCCTTTAGCCTCTCCTTGTATGGCTTTTGATTTATACCCTGTACCATCTTGGTAGCCCTCTTCTGAACTGCCTACACTCTGTCTGTGTCTTTCCAGAGATGTGGTATCCCAAACTGGACACAGTGCTTCAGGTGGGGTCTTACCAATGACCTATATAGAGGCAACACAACTTCCCTCTTCTTGCTGTTAATACCCCTACATATACACCCCAGCACCCCACTAGCTCTCCTGATTGCTTTGTTGTATTGTTTGGCCACCTTCAGGTCATCCAGTATGATTTTCCCCAGATCCCTTTCCTGCTTGGTTGTTGCAACTATCTCTCCCACCATTTTGCACTTCACCCGTGGGCTTCTGTGAGCCAAGTGCATTATTTTGCAATTTTTTGCATTAAACCTTAGCTGCCAAACTTTACAAGGCCCTGGTCAGGCCATACATGGGGTACTGTTTACAGTTCTGGGCTCATCAGTATAAAATGGACACTGAAGCAGTCAAGAGGGTGTAGCATGAGGCCACAAAGATGATTAAGTATATGGTAGATAAGAGCTATGAGGAGAGAATGGAGGCCCTCAATATGTTCATAATGGAGAAGAAGAGGCTGAAAGGGGTCATGATCTCAGTCTTTTGCATACTCAAGAGTATTGACAGAATAAACATAAAAAGATATTGAATTCAGCAGGACAAGGACATGTAAGGATACACTTTTTCCCAAAGGGAAGGGAATTTCCAGAACAGATCATCACTGAAGACAGAGGATATAAAGACGGTACAGGCTTCCAAGGTAAATCTTTAATAATTTTTATTTACTAAGCTAACTAACAGGTACCCGACATAATAGTGTAAATAAGGTATTGCTATGAATTAGTACGTTTGCAATTTTTGTTTCCATATCCACTTATACAGAAAGTCAATGAACATGTTGAACCTACTGCAACCCTTCTGAGCTTAAATTATCATGTTACTGTGTTATATGTTACAAATCTATATCTTACCTTACCATCTACAGTGCAACAACAAACCCTGGGCACATACTACCCAGCCAGTGATCTTATCTACTCACTATGGCTATCCTACTCAATCCACTTTGAAAACATCTGGCAAGAAAAAATCATTAAAACTACTCTGAAAAATTTTGCTCAAGCTCTCAGAGCCTTTAACAGATATGGTACTATGGACACAGTAATAAAATAGGAAGAATATTTGTGTGGCTGCTTAGAAAGAAAGCTTCTCCTTTCTCTCCCTATTCAGGTCTGGCTTGGCTCCTTTCTATCTTCATAAGCAGGGTATCCAATGGGTGCATCACCTGTTTGAAAACAATAACTTAGCAATCTTAGAACTTTGCAAAAAGTGTAACCTCCCCCAGCACACATTTGTTTAAATACTGGCACTAGCCCAGTTTTTGGGATTAGATAACCCAGCCAATAGTATAGAATCAGGATAGCTTCAGTTTTAACAGACCCTGTCAAACAGCACCACTATAACAACTCTTTTTTATGGCTGTAGGCAGAGCCCACAGCTATCTTGTTTTAGCAAGAAAAAAGCAGTTTCCGTGGAACACATTTTTAGTAGTTTTCAGTAAATCCATCCATGACTGAAAATCCCTATGGCAGTTAAAAAATACTCCCTTCTTCTTTTTAGAATGATGGTCACAGAACTCCAAGCTGCTTTTCTCTGAGAGCAAAAGTGCACACATTCCAAACAAATCTAAATATCTTTAAAACTATTCAAGATGCACAAAAATAACCAGTGGGAAAGTTCTTCAGGACAAAAAGACCTTTCACATGAGGGTAGTCACTAATCTGAATTCTTTATATTTTGTAAAATCTCATCTTCCAAACAACCTCATTTTTTCTCTCTCTCTCTAAGTGAACACAGGAGTCATGCCAAACGAATATAAATATCTTGGAAAGTATACAAGTTACCAATATACAACCAACATGACAGTTGTTCAGGACAAAATTACTTTTCAAATGAGGGTACTCACTAACCTGAATTCATTAGATTTGTTTAAATATATCCATCTAAAAGGTGAAAAGTGTGAAGAAAAATGAAAATTCAGGTAATCAGGTGGCCATAGTTTAAACAATATAATTAGTGCAGCTTAATGAATAGGCTCTTTGGAAAAGTATTTGTGTCCTGAACAACATTCATACGGATGGTTGATGTGTAATGTGTATACATTTAGAGATCTTTACATTTGTGTGGCATAACTCCTATGAAAAATGAAAATTGAGGTAATCAGATTGCCATAGTTTAAAATATATAATAAGTGCAGTTTAACGAATAGCCTCATTTGAAAGGTCAGTTTGTCCTGAACAACTTTTATATTTTTTTTCTGTAACTTGTATACTTCTAGAGATATTTACATTTGTTTGGCATAACTCCTATTGCACTTCTAAACAGCCTCAGTTTTGCAAATTACCATGTCACTTAAGTGAAATTCTAAACCAGACCACCTTGTTCATCTCTTGTCATGCCTAATTTAAAATTGACAGGAATTCATTACTTACAGTATGTCCAGCTGTTTGAAATGCCTCTATTTTCATAAATTTTATTTATACTTCTAAAGGATCTCTGTTTAACTATGCCTGAATAAAAGCTGAAGCTGTCAGTTGTGTTTTGTATTGTATTCTTTGTATGGACAACATTCTGTGCAGTTCCTTTCATGGAACCAAGAATTTAAAGTTTTAACTATGTCACTTCATGGTTTCAGGACCGTGGGCACTGTACTGATAAGTTCATGCTAACATTTCTGAAACTGTGAAGTCATAGGAAAACTTGTTGCCATATTTGTCCTTGTAACACAAGATCCACAGATGATTTGATAGCTTTTATTGGACCAACAGAGTTGTTACAAAAGAACACAGGTGCTTTTAGTTTTCAGATTACACAGAATCCTTTGTCAGAAAAAAAATGGCAGTTGTTTTAGAATAACATACTTTCTCAAAACCCAGATCATACACACAAAAAAAACACATGAAAAGTTGTTAAGGACCCCATTGGTTAAAACTGCATTCAAGAAAAAACAACATACAAATATAAAGACAGCAAAAGTTCCATCAAAAGAAAGCTATCCCAAGATTAAATGTCACTGACTTGAAAGTTCACTCCCTGAGAAAAGCTATAAACCAATTGAAGCTTCATTTTAAAACCATCTATTTGACTGTGCTAGAATTAGTAAATGACAATGATTAAAAACCACAAGGAAACATAAGCTTAAAGAGCAGCTGACACCTTCAGGAAAACTTTAACAAAACATAATGTTTAGATAAAGTTCAGCCTGTATTTCACATTAGTTCTTTATTTCTCCTCCCCATTATTTATTGCTGAGGTAATTTACATGACAACAGGATTTTTGCTCCCAAACAGTTCATCTATTTCTGTTGCTGTCTCCCTGCCTGAGGTCATAATGCACTGCTTCTGACATTACAGTTACTCTCATGGCAACAGATTGTGATATCACAACAGAGCATTATGACCTGATGTAGGGAGAAAATTATAGAGGCAGATTAACTTTAAAGTAACTGTAAGGGATAAAAATCATGCATTCATGCACATTTCATCAGTAGTAAATAATGGAGATGAGAAATCTAGACTATATATGGAATACAAGCAGAAGTTTACCTAATTATTACGTTTTTCAAAGTTTTCTATGAGGCTTCAGTAGCTCTTTATGCAATACATAGTAAATAATGTTAAATGTCTGAAACATATGAAAGTATCTAAGTGTTAAGTAAAAAATAGGTTAAAGACAACCTGCTGTAGTGTAAACTAAGCATTCAATGGCAGTTTCACACAGTGGTGTCAATCAAATTTGACACAGTGTACTGTTCAGATACATTTTTCTTAAACTCTGTATAATAAGTCCATATTACTCATGAATAGTCAAACTTACATTGTCTTCAAATTCATATATCTGCAATTCTGTAATACGTGACTATGTGCACATTCAAAACCCAAACCTAACACAGACCCCCTTGTAATTGAGATACTGTTATCCTACTATGTCCATGTATCAACATTTGTTTCTATAAGTACCTACTCAGTTGTTGTATTAAATAATAGTTCTATAAATCTAAAACCAAAACAAAACACAACTGATAGCTTCAGCTTTTATTTAGGCACAGTTAAACTGTGATCCTTTAGAGGTATGAATATAATTTATGAAAATAGAGACATTTCAAAAAGCTGCACATAAGTAAACAATTACTGTCCCCTTTAACTCATTCAGACCCACTGTGTGTTTAAAACATTGGAGACAGAACTCCAAACTGCTTTTCTTTGAGAATCTTCCTAAGGCACTGTGCAGAATTGTTAGCAAATGTGCACACATTCCAAACAGATCTAAATATCTTAAAACTATTCCAGGTGCACAAAAAAAAAAAAAAAAAACTAGTCTGAAAGTTGTTCAGGACACAAAGACCTTTCAAATGAGGGTAGTCACTAATCTGAATTCCTTATATTTTGTAAAATATGGTTATCTTATTACCTGTATTTTCATTTTTTTTTTTTACAAAATTCACATTTCTGATGGCTATTAAAAAAAAGTATAAGGAATTAAAATTAGTAACTACCCTCATTTGAAAGGTCTTTTTGTCCTAAACACAAAAATGTAAAATAATGCACTTGGGGCACAGAAATCTAGGGGCAGATTACAAAATGGGTGGAGTGGTATAGACAGCATTAAGAAAGCATACATTTAACAAAACAAAAAAGTTTACATACAGTTGATTACTGTTTAGCAATAGTATGCATCTATGGCTGCCACTGTACATCTGATGCAAACCCATAATCATGTTCCTCACTTGAAGTGAAGGGGGGGGGTTGAGGCCATAACTGACTCCTTGTTTTTGTGCTAAAGGGGGTCAAGTTTTTTTTACAGCAGAAACAAGGAAAGGGGTCATTTCTAAAATGTGCAGACAAGCATGGAGACCACTTTGTTTCAGAGCATACCACCACCAGCAGCTACCACTTCATGACTGCTACAACCCCCACCTAATGCAATTAGGGGAAAACCAGAAGTAGTTTACCAGCATTGAGATTAATATGGTTAAGGCACATTTACCAGAAATTACTGCTTTGAAAAGAATGAGAAAGTGACTGTGATGATGAACAAATCACAGATCAGATCTGTAGTTTGTTAATAGTCTCCTTCTGAGTCTGATTTTTATAGCTGTGTGGGCCAAGCTCCACAGATGTTATGCCATCATGAGATTTGTATAAGACCACTGTGGAAGCATGTAACTGGACCACTGTCTGATGTGTTTGCCACAGTGCTCCAGCATAGTTTCCAGTGTTTCTGTTTCTGTTTATGTAGCCCTTCCCCTCTGGGGGCCACATAAACATGCCCACTTCCTGGCATGCTACTTTTCCTTTCCACAAATGCAGAAGTCACAGCCACCATGTGCAACATGGTGGCAGTAACTTAAACTGTGCATGCACGATTATTGTGCATACGTATATTACCCCCACATCACCTTTGGCTAGCTGGCACCACTCTTAAAAAGAACTACTGCCAACTACATGGCATATAATTTTCTTTTGGCAGAACTACACTCATGGTACCACCCCTAGCGTTGGAGTGTATACCAGACTTATTATCTGGAGGATGGGGGTGGGGATACATACTAAAATAAACCTTTTTATTTATAACCAGGTCCAGGGAAGAGAGGATGCTAGGCATATGCTAGACCTATCTGCTGAGGGGCCTCAATAATGTTCACACTTGAAGCAACAAACAGAATGTCCAAAGCAGTAACTGGGATTTTGTAGTATGGCTTTGTTTTCAGATGTTACTTAAAGTAAGGTTGGTACCCCAAAGGTTTGTCATTGCAATACAGGCGCACTCCTCTTCTGCAGGACACTTTGCTAGGCAGTACCGTTTTCCACAAAACATCTCTATCTCTCTTCCAAGATTTACAATCTGCGGGATGTGCCACACACTTTAAACATATTCCACACATTTCCATTTCCAAGGTGTACATCTGTGGGGAGGTGCCACATGCTTTAAAATTCTCCTGGTCTATGGTCTTTTCCCAGGGAACAGTAGTGCCCATCCATGAACCACTTAGCCCTGCCTGAAACTCCAGATGGTGTTCCTCCCACCCTTTGTCCCAAACAGCCTCTGCAATTCCTTCAGGGTTACACCAAATGAGTCTCCAATCCCCAATGAATTGTTAAAGACTCACAACTTTAACTTTAAAATCAGCACAGATGTGATGAAAGGGGTCCTGTCCAATGTGATCTAGCCTTATCTAGGGCACACACACCTCAAACAACTCCCTCAGAGAAAAATGTCAAATTCTGTACTCAGAGACTAGTTGTTCCTTCCTTCCTTCCTCCCTGTCATGAAAAGAACAAAAGGCACCTTTCTTTCTCTGGTAGCTATCCGATTCTACTGATTGTTCTTCTTTAAGGCAGCTGTGAACTTCAGGAACTTCAGGGGATTGCCCCTTGAATCCACAAGAATTGCATTCCCTCTCACTCCCCCTGGAGTGAAAATAAAGAGTCCTGCAGGTAAACCAAAGATTTGACCAAACTAGGGTGAGAAATACCAGGGCTCCCATTGACAGAGCCCCAATGGCAGACCTTCTGCCACTCTGACTGCCACACTTGAACTTACTGATGAACATTCTAAGCTCCCTGAGAGCAGCTGACTCTAAAATGGTTATACTGCTGTGAGAGTTCTAAATTATATAATCATCCTTCTCTCAGGCTAGCTGAGTAAACAATGATGTCATTATGTAGAAAGCCCTTAATGAGCTCCTCACCAACTGCATTTTCCTGCCTGCCTAAGACTAGTACTAATGGGACTGTAGTAACCCAAGGGGGCTGGGTTGTTACACATAGTCATGTCAGCACTGTCATGTTGCTCAAGGCTGACTCCGGGGCCAACTGCACATGTGCAAGTATCTTACATGCACAATACTATAATCGCTACAGTATTCCATCTGACTCTGGTGCAGCAAGAGCACTGCATATTCATTTCACCACTCTTGCCACTCCTAAAAGCTCTCCACGTCCATATTGGCTCTGCTCAGAGTTTGTTTACATATTGCTGTGAACCAGTGTATATGCCCATGATTATATGCAGGTGAAATGGGAAGCCTGGGTGAGCCAGATGGTCCTTGCCTGCTGTCAAATTCTATGCTTCTATTAGGAAGAAAGCCATTGTGACAGTAATGATTTTAATTTTTCTAAATGACCACCCTTGGTCTGTCACTTAGCTAATGTACAAATCAACTATAAGCGGACAGCATGATTCTGTATTTGTCATTGGAACCTCCATTCCTCTGATAGAACAGTCATTATAGTAGGACATCAACAATCTCTAGTGCTAGTTCTGTGGTAGCCATGCCTCCATTATTGTCAAAAAAAAATGCCTCCATGCTGTTTGGTACCCACTAACTTTTCAGTAGGCTTAACCTGGTTCCTGCCTTTAAAGCCCTCAATGGCACCTTCTTATGAATCAGTACCTTGTTTTCAGTATCTCAGTATGTTGCTAAACAGTCATTATGACTTCTTAGTCCACATTGATTCCATCATCATAAAATTATGCCACAAATTTGGTGCCCTGCACAGGAATGAATACTGCCTTTAAAATTATCCTCCCTTTCTTTGACTAAGATGATGTGGAATATGGAGGTGCCCCCAAATCCACATTATCTATACAGGATTCTATCTTCTGCTTCTGCTGCCTGTTTGTTACTGGTCCTCCCCTCCTCTTACTCATCACTGCTCCTTGTACCATCTCCTCTCCCTCCCTCCCTTTCTTATCCTTGTGGCACCTATCATATTGTATTTCCTTTCTCTCCAAATGTTGGTTTACATCTCTCCCTTCCTACCTCTCTGACCTGGTCTCTTCATCTGTTCCCTGTATGTACTCCCTGTGATCCTTTAACACTCACTCCTTCATTATTCCCCATTTCAATACACCCACAGGTCAGGCCCCTTACTGCCCTCAATAAGGAACTCTCGCCCTTCTTACCTTAGATTCAACCCCTCTTACCTTTCCTTTAAGGTGCTTCTGTGGGCCAACTTCTCTCCTGCTTGATCCTGTCCTCGCTTACCTGGCACATGAGCTAGCCTGATTTCCTCATCTAGTGCTTGCCATCATATTTGCAATCTTATTGCATATATTAGTTATTGCTCTTCCATGTTGCCATTTGGTAGCTTTTCTCTGCCAAGTTATGACTGTACATATCATCATTGATTTGTAGTTTCAACTGCTTGTAAATGTTGCCTCCCATTTCCCCCTTAACGGTCACACCTAGAAATCAGCTCCAGCTCAGTGTACCTTTCCCAGTTACCAATTTTCAAATAAATTAGAAACATAGAAACATAGAAACATAGACTTTGATGGCACATAAGGACCGCTAGGCCCATCTAGTCTTCCCATTTCCCTACCTACAGGATAATAAATACTGTACCTCACATTCCTTTTACAGTCACAAATATGGGTCAACAAAAATTACAAATACAAACAAAAACCACAACGATGTTTGTATTGTACTAGTATTAGTCATTTCCTCCCACCTTGCATTCAGAAGGTCCAAAACTTGTGCCCCTTCAAAAGAGAGATGGATGTTTAGCTTCAGGCAAATAAGCAGTTGTGGGGGACTATACCAGGAAGTGATGGTGCCAGAATATGAAGGATCCATATGGTCTGCAGCAAGGAGTTCAGCAACCGTCTTTAGCGTTATCTAACAATGAAAGTTCGTGAAGCAGAAGAAAGGTTCACATCCATGTAAATATTTATTCTGTACAAAATGAGCAATCAAAACAGCAGCAAACAGTAGGGCAGAATGGCCCCCCACCACCAGACCCCCTGAAGTATTTTTCTTATTCTGTGTAAGCTTTCTCAGAGCAACTGTGGACATTTCTTAAAGGAAAAGTAGGCATTCCTCATTCAAACCAAGTGGAGCCATGCTGTTGAATGTAACAATCCAAAACTCTTCCATCTATAATAGTCTTTTAGCCAGGTCTCCTCCTCTTGGTCCCAGGTTGATTCTTTCAGTTTCAGTACATTTTAAAGTGGCTACAGAAGCATGCCCAGCTGGCTTAAAATAGCAAGCCATAGAGTTTTCTGTATTTCCTTAATGAATAGCTGTCTTATGCTCTCCTGTTAGCATTTTGAGGGAGCATTTTGTCTAGCCAATGTACACCAGATCACAAGGACAAGTGACAGTGTAAATTACTCCCTCACTGTTACAGTTACTAAACTGTTGACTCTCATAACACTTCCCTGATCTTGGATGGCTGAAAGCTTTTGTGTTCACAGTATTTGAAAGACAGTGTCCACACTTATAATTTCTTGCTGGCTGTTTTGGTAGCCAAGTATTTGGTCTTTCAGGTAGTAATGTGGCACATACTACTGAATATCTCATGTTTCTGCTACGTATATATGCAATTCTGTGGAGTTTATTCAACAGCTTTTCCAGCTTTGGATCCAGCTCCAACAATTTCCTGTGCTTGTTAATTATCTGGCCTATTTTGTGTGCTGTGGAATTATATTCTGTAATAAATGTAGGCAGTGGGTCCTCAGATTCTCTCGTTTCCATCCAGTTGCTCAGTGTGATCCTTTAACTCAGCAATATTATATGTTTCTCAGATTGTCCTTTCACTGGATCCCTTTTCTTTGAACCTGTTAGTCATTTTGTAGCTTCTCTTCTTGAAGTACAATTCATCTGAGCAGGTTCTTGTAACTCTCAAAAATTGTTCTTTAGGGATATTTTTCATTAAATGAGGTGGCTGGCAACTACTGATGAAAGCAGTTCAGTGAAGAGCATTTAAAATGGAGCAGGGGTTGCATGAGAAGTCCTGTGAGGAGAGAATGAGGGAATCAATATGTGCACACTGGATAAGAGGAGAGTGACAGTTGACATGATAGATACCTACAAGTACCTCACAGGGGTAAACAGGGTGCAGAAGGGGTGTGTCTCTGTCAAATGAGAAAGAACACCAGACTGCAGGCATGCAATGAAGCTGGGGGCAATTTCGGAAAGATGTAAGGAAATACTTCTTCACTGAAAGGATGGTAGATGCTTGGAACAGACTGCCAGTGAAAGTGGTAGAGGTGAAAACAGTTGGGGGCTTCAAGCATGCATGGGACAGACATTGCATATATTATTAAACAGGCAGAGAGGAGGATGGGTGTTCAGAGATCAGTTATCTTTCGCAGAGACAGTTTAGGCAAGGAACATCCAAGCAGACTGAGTGGACCAAGTGGTTCTTTTCTGCTGACAGAGTCTATGTTTCTATATTTCAATGCTGTATTCTCTGCAGTCAGTTTCCTATAGAGCTAAGTACGGATCTATTGCCCTTCTTTAAGCACACATACATTCATAAAGTTTATTTCAGTATGACTATACTTATCTGTAAAACACAGACTAGTATTCATCAAACTGATGTATTCTGTAAAGGTGTCCAATTTAATCTCATAGTCAGACCAGGTGGGTAGGTAACTGGCTGGGTGGCAGGACACAGAGGGTGGTGGTAAATGGCTGTCACTCCACAGAGGGAAGAGTGACCAGTGGGGTACCACAGGGATCAGTGCTGGGACCGGTCCTATTCAACATCTTCATCAGTGACATTGCGCAGGACCTAGAAGGCAGAATTTCACTGTTCGCTGATGACACAAAGCTCTGTAACAGAGTAGACACATCAGAGGGTGTAGACAGAATGAGAAGCAACCTGCAGAAACTTGAAGAATGGTCAGGGTTTGGCAGTTGAAATTCAATGCAAAGAAGTGCAAGATAATGCATATGGGGCACAAAAACCCTGGCACAATATATCAGTTGGGGGTGAGGATATAGCATGCACCAAGCAGGAAAGGATCTTGGGGTTATTATCTCTGATGACCTCAAGGTAGGGAAACAGTGTGACAAGGCAGCAGGTAAAGCAAATAGGATGCTGGGATGTATAGGCAGGGGCATCACCAGCAGGAAAAGGGAGGTCATAATTCCGCTATACAAGACACTAGTGAGGCCCCACCTGGAGTACAGTGTACAGTTCTGGAGACCATACCTAAGTAAGGACATAGGGTAGAGAAGGTTCAGAGGAGGGCAAAAAGATGGTGCATGGATTGCATCACAAGTCCTATGAAGACAGGTTGAAGGAACTGAACATGTACTCCCTGGAGGAGAGGAGGGAGAGAGGGGTTATGATAGAGACATACAAGTATCTTACAGGGAGGAACAGGGTGCAGGAAAACACTATTTTTAAGCGAAAAGATGTTCCAGGACTAGAGGCATGGGATGAAGTTGGAGGGAGGACGATTCAGAGGAAACATGAGAAAGATTTCTTCACAGAACAGGTGGTGGACAAGTGGAACACCCTGCCAGAGGAAGTGGTGGGGCTGAAACAATCAGGGATTTAAGAATGCATGGGATAGACATAAAGGAATTCTGGAGGTCAGGGGTAAGGGGCAACAGACTTCTAGGAAAACAAACTGAACTTACAAGCTCAAATGGGCAGACTGGGTGGGCCATAGGCCCTTACCTGCCGACACTGTCTATGTATCTATGTATCTATGTACCATGTAATAAGACACTGACACATCATCTATAAAATGATTACAGAATTTGATGAACTTAAAGAACCTGTTGCACTCCGCATTGAAACATATGTTTCTTCTCATTCTTCCATGTAAATGTTTTCAAAATTTGGGGCAAACATAGTCCCCACTGAAGTTCCTGTATATTGTGTGTTGCATGTCCCATCAAAAAGAAATTAGTTCACGTCTAAAGAATTATTGTACTCAGTATTAAAAACATACTTTTCTTCCCATTCTTCCATATAAATGTTTACCACATTTGGGGAAAACATAGTCGCCATTGAAGTTCCCTTATATTGTGGGTAAAACATCCCATTAAAAAGAAAATTGTTTGTTTGTAATGCAAATTGTGCCAGTTCTGCAATGATCTCTATTGGTGGCCTTACATTATTTGGACAGTCTGTCAGTGCCTTTCGTACTGAGTATAGCTCCCTCACGAGGAATGTTTGAACACAGGATCTCAAAAATTCAGGCCAGAAGAATGTCAGTGTCATCCACAAGTACTGTTTGTAATGTCCTTATCACAGTATTTGTATCTTGGGTAAATGCCTTCTGTTTAGGTACTGGCTTTTTGATATAGCTGTCCATAAACTTGAAAGTAACTGATCCAGTTGGTGACATTATAGATCTTCTGGGTACTGGAACCTGATTTTTATGTAACTTGGGCAGCAAGTAAAACATTGGTTTCTGGGACATTTCATGGTAAAAAATGCAGCATCTTTTTTTTTTAATCTAGCCAGACAACTCCACTGTCCTAATACGTCTTTGTACTTAAGTCTGAATTGCTTTAGCTGGATCTCCATTAAGCTTTGTATAAAAAAATTGCATCATCCAATTGCCTGGTGGCCTTAGCAATGTAATCCTCCTTTTCCCAGGTCACTGCTGCCCAGTTTTTGTCAGTGGGTTTTATTACCACTCTTTACATGTTACATAGTTGTTTTGTCATCTCTCTTTCTTGTTTTGTAATGTTAGAGTTATTATTTGGTCCAGGTGAATTCAAATACTTATGATGTCTCTCCTGACAAGACCACTTAGTATGAGAATTTAATTTTGGGCTAGTGGGCAGAAGGTGGAGAATTACATTAAATTAGATGCTTCCATTTACACAATTACTGTTTGTCCTTGTTGGACCATGTGGATATTTAGAGTCAGCAGGTTTTTTTGTTTCTTTCATAGAAGCCAAATAAACGTTACTTCTTAAAAAAAACTGAACAAGTCAACTTCCACTTTAAATTTAGTTAGTTCATTGAAACAAAACGTGGTCCCTTACTTATTACTTTTAGTTGGATATCAGTTAGGATTTCATTTAATAAGTTTATGAATACCAGTTGATATTCCTGTTTCATGGTGCTCTCCTTATCAGATTCCCAAGCTCTCCTCCCCCATGATCTTGACTACACTCTTTTTCTTTCATCACCTCTCTTGCCTCTTATTCCTAAGCCCCTCCGTGTCTTTGTTCAATTCTTCCTCTTTTTCAAATCTATATCCATATCCTTTAGTGGGCCATCTAAAAACCATTGGTTACCACTCACTTCAACTCCTTATCTGTCTGAGCTTGTTTCCTAGTAAGAGTCACTTGACTCACTCTCTGGTCTAGATGAAATGTCCTGACTGTCAATTCTAAAATCATTTCTAGTATCATTCCTTGTTAACACAATGCATACATTACTATTTTCCTTCTTTTTGGTTCATGCCAGGGGTAAATATTTCCCTCTTTATTGTCATCATCATTACAGTCATGTTTTTTTCTATTTATACTTAGCAGTTCATTCTTGTGTTTTGCTATTTGATGCTCCACTTTTTCTTTCATTTGTTGAAGATCATGTGCAGAAAACATATTTGCCAGTTTAGATTCAAGCACTGCTGTCTCTTAAGCAGCTTTTTCACATTACTGCTTTGATTTTTTGATGATTAGTACATCAAGTCATAAATCCATCATTATCTATCCTGGATGAAGAGGTCCCTTGGGATTTGTTAATCATGCCAATTTTGACATAGTGAAGTTGCATGTAAATTAAACCAGACTTCTTTTTTCTAGTTCTCTAACACTCTGGCATCAACAGCTTTTTATACAGTATATTACTCTGATGTGAAAATAGTGATGTTATTTGTTCCATACTTTGTGCTATCATTTCTCCCATTGTATCTGATAAAGAGAGACACTAGGCATTAGGCATACTGCTGACCATTTTAGGAGTTGTGATGCTTAGCATTTAGGCTGGGAGCAAACTACTCAAAGGTACATAAAAGACACACAGTTAGTTGCACAGTGTATTTGTAGGTAACTGTCAGCTCTGAGAGAGGAGGTTGCCCACCTCCAGGCTGAACTAGCAAGGACTAAGGAGGCCTCCCCCTCCCAAAGAACACCACTGCCACAACCACTGAGTCAGAGGTTTCGGAGTATGAAGAGCAGTAGGACCACAGCGGGTTCTGGGAGGGTGCGGGTGGTGGACCAGAGGTGAAGCCCCCCAGTTGTACCTCTACACAAATCAGATGCCATTCTGGCAGAGCAAGGTTCCTCTAGGATGGCACCCTCAGTGGAGACCCAGAAGAATGCTGAGGACATCCACAAGGGAGACCCACAAAAGGGTGGCAAGGGACACCACAGGGGAAGGAAACAGCTACTGATAGGGGACTCAATTGTTAGGGGTTAGAGCTGGGGAAGGGAGAGAAGGAAGTAAGCTGCCTGCCTGGTGCCATGGCTTGGAGGGACAAGAAGCGAATCCTCACAATTGTAGAAGCAGCATCACAGGAGAGAGAACTAGATATCATTGTCCACCTTGGGACAAATGACCTAGCTAAGCATGGGATCAGTGCAGTGCAGAATGAATTTGTGGAGTTGGGGAGGGGCCTCAGATGGGTAGCAAGCACAGTAACCTTCTCAGAGGTGCTACCAGTCCATGGCAGGAATGAGGCTAGGGTACTGCACACCATGCAGTTTAATGAATGGTTGCAAAACTGGTGCAGAGCACAAGGCTTTGGCTTCATTGGGGACTGGGGGTCCACCTGGAGAGGTAAAGGTCTATACTGGTATGATGGTCTGCATTTGTCCACAAAGGGGACCAAGCTCCTAGGTGACAGGTTTAAATGCTTCCTTGGCAAGCTTTTAAACTAGATAATGGGGGAGGTACTGATAAAAGGCAGGAAAAGTCAAGCCTCCCCCCACAAAACAGGGCAGGTAGTAGGGTAAACATTGAGGTACAGAGCTCAACACAGGGCAGGATGGGGGTAAATGGTAAAATAGATAAGAGCAATAAGAGCAGGGATGGGGGAAAAAAGGATCAAGCCAATATTAAATGGAGGGCAATGACTACTAATGCCCGTAGTCTGGGAAACAAGCTTTCTGAGCTAGTAGCTTTGATGGAAGATGAACAATTGGATATTGTGGCAGTCACAGAAACATGGTACACCAAGAACCATGAATGGGATGTCAACATACCAGGGTACACAATCTACAGAAGGGACAGGGAAGGCAAAAGAGGAGGTGGAGTAGCTCTATACATAAGGGAAGGGATCAAAGCTACAGAACTAAAAAGTAAAGGGGGAGGACAAGAGGCACTCTGGGTTACCTTGGAGATGGGGAATGGCATCGCAATCCGCAGAGGGGTTGTATACAGACCCCCGTCTCAAGGGGAGGAAATGGACAAGAAAATGATAGAGGACATTCTCAAAATGGCTGAAAAAGGGAGATATTGTTGATGGGGGACCTGAATATGCCAGATGTTAATTGGAGGACATGTACTGCAGCCACATCCAAGAGCAGGGTCATTCTCGATGCCCTGCAGGGGGCAGACCTTAGACAGCTAGTGCTGGAACCCACTCGGGAGGGAGCAATACTAGACCTGGTACTCTCAAATGGAGAGAGGATCACAAATTTAGAAGTCAGTAGACATCTGGGAACAAGCGACCACTGCACAGTATGCTTCACAATGAGCACAACCATGGAGATAAGCCATACAAAAACAAGGATACTGGACTTTAGAAGGGCTGACTTTGGCAAAATGGGTGAACACCTGAAGAATGCACTAGCAAATGGCCAAATAGGAGGGGTGGAAGAACAATGGAGAAAAATCAAAACTGCCATCATAGAGGCAACAAGTCTTTGTGTAAAACAAATAAAGAAAACAAAGCGGAGTAAAAAACCACTATGGTTCTCAAAAGAGGTGGCAGGGAAGGTTAAGGAGAAAAAGGCTGCATTCAAAAAGTATAAGGAATCACAGAGGGAGCATGACAGGGAACTGTATCAATTAAAGCAGAAAAAAGTAGGAAAGGCAGTCAGAATAGCAAAGGCACAAACCGAGGAAAAAATAGCCAACTCGGTCAAAAGGGGATAAAACCTTTTATAGGTACATTAGGGAGCATAGAAGGTTAAGGGAGGGATAGTGAAGATTAATAAAGGAGAGGGAGGTGGGCAGAGGAGACAGTGAAAAGGCAGAGATACTGAATGAATACTTTTGCTCAGTATTCACAAAAGAAGATGAGGGCAGTTACCTAAACCAGACAATAGAAGCACTCTGGGTAGAGGTTGATACCAGTCCATTCACAGAAGAAAGAGTCCTGAAAGAACTCCTAAAACTCAAGGAGGACAAAGCAATGGGGCCTGATGGGATTCACCCCAGAATCCTAAAAGAACTAAGGGGACCTAGTGACACCACTGACCACACTTTTAACAAATCATGGGATGGGGTGGTACCTGAGGACTGGAGGAGGCAGATGTGATTCCCTTTACTAAAGTGGGAGAAAGGCAGAAGCAGGAAACTACAGACCTGTAAGTTTGACCTCAGTGGTAGGGAAAATGATGGAATCACTTCTGAAAGAAAGAATTGTTGAGCACCTAGAGGCCAGCGGGCACAGGACCCAAAGCAACATGGATTTACAGCAGGAAGGTCATGTCAGACTAATCTAATTGATTTCTTTGACTGGGTGACCAAAGTAATAGACCAGGGAGGGCTGTGGATATGGCCTACCTAGACTTTAGCAAGGCATTTGACACAGTCCTGCACAAAGATTAATAATCAAGTTAGCCAGCCTGGGAGTGGGTCCCAGGGTGGTAGCCTAGTAGCAAACTGGCTGCACAACAGGACACAGAGGTAATAGTGAATAGAACACATTCTGAAGAAAGGGGGGTTACTAGTGGAGTACCTCAGGGCTCAGTACTGGGTCCAGTCCTCTTTAACATCTTTATAAGTGACATTGCAGAGGGTCTGGAGGGAAAGGTATGCCTCTTTGCAGATGACACAAAGATCTGTGACAGAGTTGATACACAAGAGGGGGTAGAAAAGATGAGAAGGGACTTGGCAAGGTTGGAGGAACGGTCAGACATATGGCAACTTAGATTCAATGCAAAGAAGTGCAAAGTAATGCACCTGGGAAACAAAAACCCAGGAGAAGAGTACACAATAGCAGGGGAGGTACTAACAACAACAAAAATGGAAAGGGACCTGGGAGCAGTCATATCAGATGACCTAAAGGTGGGTAAGCAATGTGAGAAGTCAGTAAGGAGAGCCAGGGGGATACTGGGATGCATAGGAAGGGGCATCACAAGTAGAAAAAGGGAAGTGATTATCCCTCTATACAGACAGTTGGTGAGACCCCATCTGGAGTACTGTGTATAGTTTTGGAGAGCTCATCTATGCAAGGACATAGACAGGATGGAAGCAGTCCAGAGGAGGGCAACTAAAATGGTGCAGGGTCTACATCAGAAACCATATGAAGAGAGACTGAGAGAGCTTAATATGTATACCCTTGATGAAAGGAGGGACAGGGGGACATGATAGAACGTTCAAGTACCTCCAAGGGAATCAACAAAGTCAGGAGGTAGCATCTTTCAGAAAAGAGATGTGTAAGAACAAGGGCACAGTTTAAAGATAGAGGGGGACAGCTGAGGGTAATGTGAGGAATTCTTTTCACCAGAGAAGTGGTGGATACATGGAACAGCCTTCCTGAGGAGGTCGTTGGGTCTAAAACAGTGGGGAATTCAAACATGCTTGGGACAGACACAAAGCAATTATAGTGCGGGGTTGCAGGAAGCAGGCTGTTGGTTAACTAGAATCTGCAGCTTATCCAGTAGGTAGGGAAATGGGCAGACTGGGTGGGCCAAGTGGTCCTTTTCTGCCGTCAAAGTCTATGTTTCTATGTTTCTATGTTACTAAACACTCACTGTAAGCACAGTGCACATTACCAGGAGTTCAGTTCTTAATACCATTACACAAACTCTGCATGGTGGCAGAAGCAATCAGCACTCCAGGTAGTATAGAAAAATGTTCTTGCCATTATCACAGTTCAATTTCATGTATGAAACTGAACTGTAATTCAATTAGGACTACATTTTTGCTATACTAACTGGAGTGCTGATGAATTCTGATATATTCCTTGTAGTCTAGTGGACCCTAATCTCTGATCACTCATTCTGTTGCATTACTATATACAGTATTGCTTGGTAGCCTAGTAGACCCCAACCCCTTCAAATGATTGCCTCCCCCCTCCTGATCCACCTGCACTGAACCCTCAACCTTGCACCCGCTCTCACCCCAGACACAATTAAGAACTGGACAAGCAAGACAGTGACCAGCACAGCCCTCTGCTCACTACCTCAGTCAGCCACCATTTGATGTTCACCAAGCAATCACTAATATTATATAAACAGCTGGCCTAATAAACATAGAAACATAGAATCTGACGGCAGATAAGGACCGCTTGGCCCACCCAGTCTGCCCATTTCCCTGCCTACTGGATAAGCTGCAGATCCTAGTTAACCAGCAGCCTACTTCTTCCTACCCCCATCCCCTAGAATTGCCTTATGACTGTCCCATGCATGCTTGAATTCCACCACTGTTTTTGACTCCACGACCTCCTCCGGAAGGCCGTTCCATGCATCCACAATCCTCTTGAAAAAATACTCTTAAATTACCTCTGAGCCACCCCCTCTACCTTCAAATTGTGCCCTTGTTCTTGCACACCTTTTTGAAAGATGCTACCCTCTGGACTTTGTTGATTCCCTTGAGGTACTTGAAAGTTTCTATCATGTCTCCCCTCTCCCTCCTTTCAAGCTCAGAATGAAAATTACAGCATTTGGTGATGACATACTGTATGATGCCTTAATGGTACCAAATGCCAGTTCTAGTCCATAAATGTGCCACACTCCAAGACTGTAAATGAGGGCTGGGGAATGTTTTCATCACAAACCTGCCACCTCCACCCTCCGATCCATGCTCCCTCACCAGTTAAGGTCCCAAACACAGAAGGACAACACTGAAGATGCTAGCATGCCTTTGCCAATGATCAGCAATGTGGGTTCAGTAAGATTTGAGTGCTAATTTTGAAACCAAAGCTCCAGACTGCTTGGCACAGCTTTCTTCTACTTTGTGCCATACTCCAGGACTGTAAATAGGGACTGCAGAAAAAGGGCATCTGAAGAATCTTCCTGGAGTCAGCCTGAGGTTGGCCATCAGTCAACCATTCTGCTCAACTGATTCCCTATCCTTACACTCTCTGCACTCATAAGCTATTGGTTGGACTTGTTCTATACCCTACTATCCTCCACCTAAGTTGACTGTAACTCTTCTGTTTGCCTATTTTACTGCACCCTCAGCCTTACTCTGGCAAGGTTTATCCTACACCCAGGTTCTGTGCTTTCCATATTGCAACTCTTGTTTTAATCATAATTTGCTTACTGCTTGCATTGTGTTCGGTCTGCTTCATTGTTGTCTAATGTTCTGCAATTTAACCTGCCTGGTTGCAGTGTTTGCTCATTATCAGCAGCTGCTTAATCAAGCTCATGTAGTTTACTGCCTCCAAACCTGACTACCTAGTAGGGTATATCCTATGCCCATACTCTATCCTCTCTATATTGTGACTGCTATTTTAATCACAGTTTGCTTAATGCTTGCATTGTTGTCAGTCTGCTTTGTTGTCTAATCGTCTACAATTCAACCTGCTTAGCTTCAGTGTTTTTGCTGACTCTTAGAAAATGTCTAGCTGAGTACATCCACATTATACAGTTTGTTCTCTAAATTTATCAATTCCGAAGTAATTCACTGTAATGTAAATTGTGTTGAACTTACCTGCTAGATATCTCCCAACCTACCTGCTCATATTTAGCTAGTCAGTACTCCATGGGTACATCCATACTGCAGCCCTCACCTGCTTGTTGGTTTCCTACTTGTAAATATGCCCAGGTCTGTTACCATGTGTTACCTATTTCAGCTGATCATTTGCCTAACTCAACCAATTTAATATTTTGTCTAGTTATATATACACTATTTTGTGTACTGCATTCACTGAGGTTACTGTTTGCCATTTTGCACTTGCCTCCCTATTACTGTCTGCAATGTTCCTTGCACTCCTCTGCCTGCTGCACTTCTTCCTCTTCCTCCTCCTCCTCCTCCCTACACTCCTCTCCCATCCAACTCTTCTTCTTCCCTTTCCAGATCCACACACCCACATGTCTCCCTGACCTTCTCCCCTTCCTCCCTCTATACCCACCATGGTCACATCCATCTCCTTCCATCAACCTGGAGTTTTGCCACCACACCTTCTTCTCCTTTTACCTCCCCCCTTCTCTCTGTTCTTCAACCAAATCCAAGAGCTGGAAGCCCAGCTCCATCCTTCTTCTCATTCTCCTGCTGCTCCTCCTGTCTGGTGACATGGAGCTTAAACCATGTCCCCTCACCTTCCACCCTCCCTCCCTCCACTACTGCCAAGGGTCTTAGTATTTTCCATTTGAACACCAGGAGTCTTTTACCTAAACTTGACCTCCTCTCTGTCTGGCATTTAACTACATTCTCCCGATGTCCTCTGTTTTTCTGAGTCCTGGCTGTCCTCCAGAACTCCTAATTCTAGCCTGTCCCTTCCTCATTACCATCTTTTTAGGCAGGACAGGGGAAAACATGGAGGTAGGATTGCCATCTCAACCAATCAATCAATCTTTATTTTACCAGGTGAAGCATCATAGAAGAGAACTCATTTAGAAGGTGGACCTGGGCAAAGGAGGACATAAGTTAGCAATGAATCACAGCATGGAGTAGAAGCATCCAATAAATACAGAACACAATGTAATAAAGATACATAATAGAGCTAGGCAAAAACTATAAAATCTTAATATGTTTAGAGGCAGACATAGGTCAGCACAGGCATACAGGGGTTAGATAGATGAGGTAGAATGTAGGATAGAGGAGAATGCACAGCAGCAGGTCCTACTGGATGAGCAATAAGGAATAATGCAAACAAACAAGGCTCAGGCATGAAGGTGTTTAAGGAAAGCAGTTCAAAGTATCTCCAATAGAACAGGTGAGCAAACATGGCCATTTGACAAGGTTTGATAGTTTCAAGGTTTTTTGGAGATTATTCCAAAGGACAGGAAGGACATGACTTATAGAAGATTTGCCAAAGCACATTCTGATTCTAGGAGTAATAAGAGAGATATAAGAGAGGCTTCTCAGGGAGTTACTTCCAGGGGTACTAGTTAGCAGGCAATTGGAAATGTATTGGGGGAGCGTGTTGGTAAATGCTGTATAGATCCAAGTGGCTGCATTTTTTAGTCTCCTGGATTTAAGTGACTTCCAACCTAGCTAGGAATAGTGGAAGCAATGATGGGTAAAGTAAGGTGCTCCAGTAAAGAATCTTAGTGCTCTATGATACAAGGTGCCGAGCTTGGTTAATGCAGTGCTGGGTCCATGACAATAAAGAAAGTCTGCATAGTCCAGGAGAGGAGGAAAGTAATTTGCACCATTCTTGTTTTGGCATCCCGTGTTAGTGTTTAATTTGTAAAAAAGAGACCTAGTCTTCATTTTATAATTTGTTTTGCCAGTTCCTGAATATCGTCTAAGAAGCAAAGTCAAGTCAAGTCAAATTTTATTTATAAAGTGCAATTCCAATAATGATCAAAGAGCTGTAAATAAAATACACAGAAACATAGAATTTGATGGCAGATAAGGACTGCAAGGCCCATCCAGTCTGCCTATTTCTTTTTCTACCTTATAAATGTGCCATCGCTGTTTGCTCAGTCAATGGCCTATCTATTCATATTCATCTGTATTGCTCCTTTCTGCCTATCCCATGCCTGTTTAAAGCCCTGCACTGTATTCATATCCATCACTTCCTAAGGTATGCCATTCCATACATCCACCACACTTTCTGTGAAAAAGAACGTCCTCACATTACCACTTAATCAGCCTCCCTCTAATCTCATGCTGTGTCCTCTTGTCCTGCTATTTGTCTTATATTGAAACATGTTAGACTCTTTCACCTTGTTAATACCCTTAAGGCGTTTGAATGTTTTGATCATATCACCTCTCTCCCTCATTTGCTCTAGGGTATACATATTGAGCTCTGTTAATCTGTCCTCAAATGTTTTCTGATGCAGTCCTTGCATCATTTTGGTTGCCCATCTCTGGACTGCCTCAATTTGGTTAATGTCCTTGTGAAGGTGTGGCCTCCAGTACTGCATGCAGTACTCCAGATGGGGCCTAACCAGTGTCTTGTAAAGAGGGATTATTACCTCCCCCTTCCAATTTGTGATACCCCTACTAATACACCCTAACATCCCCCTAACCTTACTTACTGCTTTAGTGGTCTGCTTGGATGAATTCAGGTCATTGGTGATGATGATGCCCAAGTCTCTTTCTCCCCTTGTGACTGCCAGCAACTCTGCTCACAACCTATGGGTGGCTTCAGCGTTTCTCTTCCCTAAGTGCATGATCTTGCACTTCTTTGCATTAAACCCCAGTTGCCACTCTTCCGACCATTTTGCTAGTTTATCCAGATCTCTTCTGATTCTGCCCACCCAATCTGGATCATCTACTCTGTTGCAGATCTTGGTGTCATCTGCAAACAGACAAACCTTGCCCTCCAATCCATCTGCAATGTCACTGATGAAGATATGGAAGAGGACTGGCCCCAGGATTGATCCCTGAGGCACCCCACTTGTCACTTGCATCTCTTCTGACTGTATACCATTTACCACCACTCTCTGTTTTCTGCCCGTCAACCAGTTTGCCACCCAGTTGACCGACTTCTGACCCACCCTGAGCCTACCCAGCGTATTAATCAATCTTCTATGTGGAACAGTATCAAAAGCTCTGCTGAAGTCAAGGTAGGCGACATCAACTGCTGCCCCTTGGTCCACCACTCTGGTTACCCAGTCAAAGAAATCTATGAGATTGGATTAGTTTGACAGGACCTTCCTCTTGTAAACTCATGCTATCTTGGATCCTGTTCTCCTATGGATTCCAGGTGTTGCACTATCCTTTCCTTAAGCAGTGCCTCCATAATCTTTCCCACTACTGAGGTAAGACTGACTGGTCTTTAGTTCCCTGCCTCCTCCCTGCTACCACTCTTGTGAAGCGGGATCACATGAGCCCTTCTCCAGTCTTCTGGGACCTCTCCTGTGCTCAGAGACTCACTAAACAGTTCTGATAATGGTTTTGCTAGTTCCACCCTTAGCTCCTTTACTACCCTAGGATGTATGTCATCAGGTCCCATTGCCTTGTCCACCCTGAGCTTATCGAGCTCTTGTAGGGCCATTTCTTTTGTGAAGGGACTAGTGCTCACCTCCCTCCCCCTTGTGTCCATGGTGCTGAGCTGTGGGCCCCGCCCTGCCTTCTCTTCAGTAAATACTGAACAGAAGTATCTATTTAGGATAGATGCTTTTAAGTGGTCCTCCACCTCGCATGCCCCTTTATATCCTTTGATCTTAGCAGTACCCCCTCTGGACTTTCTCCTTTCACTAATGCATCTATAGAAAGTCGTGTACGTTTCTTGTACTGTTTGTGCTAGTGTTTCCTCAGTTTGGGCCTCTGCCTGTCTTACTGCCTTGCCTGCGTCCCTTAGGAAAGTTTGGTATGCCTCCCTATATTCATCCTGCTGTGTTCCTTTGTATTTACTGAAGGCCAGCCTCTTGGCTCTGACCTTTTCTGCTACTGTTTTTGAGAAGCAAAGTGGTTTCCTTCTTCTTTTGTACTTCCTTTTCTCTCTAACACAGTGGGATGTTGCTTCAAGTATTGCATCCTTAATGCTTGCCCACTTTGCCTGTACCCCCTCACCTGTATTTCTATTTGCCAGGGTAGCTTAACTCTGTTGTGTATCTTATCAAAGTCAGCTCCTCTGAAGTCGCATATTTTTGCTTTGGAATGGGATGATTTAGTTGTAGTGGCCAAATTGAACCATACCATGAGATGATCACTGGCCCAGAGGTGACCTTCTACCTGGAGATCTGTAATCCTTTCCCTGTTAGTCGGTACTAGATCTAGGATAGCCCTGTCTCTTGTAGGTTGTTGTACCAGTTGTTTGAGGCCCTCCCCCCTGCAGGGAATCCACTATGTTTCTAGTTCTGGCAGATGTTCCTGCTGGTATTGACCAATCTGTATCTGGCATGCTGAAGTCTCCAATTATCAGAACCTCGTCTTTAGCTGTTATGTTTTGTATATCTTATAACAGTAATGTGTCTATGTACTCCCCCTGGTCTGGGGCCTGTAGACATCCCCAGTTCATATGGCTGTCCCATTTCCTGTTTCCAGGGTGACCCACAGTTCTTCTGGCTTTTTATGTGTATTCTGAATATAAAAAAAATATAAAAACATAGAATAAAAAATACATAACACACCTAAAAACAAGCATCTAAATGTAGTTTAAGTATAGGGAAAGTCATATTAAAAAGATATGATTTTAAAGCAGATTTAAAGCTTTCCATGGTCAGGCACTCTCTAACCTGGTGAGGCATAGAATTCCACAGGGATGGGGCCACATACATGAAAGAGGAAGGAGGTGCTATTAGAACTATACTATGCTACTGGACTAAAGAACTAGAACTCTTTTACTGGGAACTTCAGTTTAGGGTAAAAACAAACAAAAAAGAGAGTGTTTTTTCTATTTATTTTTATTTATTTAGTTTTTGTTGACCGGGTAAGTGCACTATACAAATCCTGCCTATTTTCAGGCAGTGACCCGGGGGGAGAGGGATACAGATGAATGCCAACTGACTTTGAACCAGATTAAGCTGTTGGTGGTATTTTTAGTGAATGAGAGAAATTTGGCCAGGACATCAGTGAAATTCCCCTACTCTTTTCAATAAGTGTCATGGGATCTTTAACATCCACCTGAACTACCACTAATCCAGGCAGATGGGACCTTGGTGTAACGTCTTATCCAAAAGACGGCACCTCAGAAGTGCAGCACCCCTCTCATGCTGCACTACAGTGTCAGTACTGGGATATTAACCCAAGTGCCAGATGTGGGAATTGAACCCACAGACCTCTGATCTCCTGGCCTCAGGGGTGAGTGTGATACCTGCTGAGCCACTGACACAGCTGACACTGTTTGAGTTGGATTAAGGAATTGTTATCTGTGCATTTAGCTAGGTGAAGAAAAAAGCTGTGATTTAGGGTGAAGGACTTGTTATATGTGCAGTTAGCTAGGTGAAGAAGAAAACTGTTAATTAGGGGGAATGGCTTAAAGAGAAGGAAGCCAGGTGTTTGCATTTAAAAAAACTGAACTAGTTAGCTAGCAGCAGAGAACAGCAAGAGGAAGGAGGTGATGTTAGAACTATACTACTCTACTGGGACTGTATTGCCCTCCAACCCTCCCCTCTACCCCACCACCCTTAGCTGCCGGTTCTACTTTTATAGGCACAGGATTTGACTAACAGCAGGAACTTCCTGTTTGGGAGCAGGAAGGGAGTGATCACAAAGTCACAAAAGAATCAGCATCCTAGAAGGAAAAGAGTAGCTCTCCATCACCTCCTAACTGCTGGAGGTCTGAATCTGAGCAAGTAAGGTGACTATTGAGGAATATAGGCACTTACTGTCCCAGAACAGGAAGATCAGGAGCTTTAAGGGCATGGAGGCAGTAGGGAAGTAGGGGAACAAAAAAAAAAAAGAAAAATATGTATATATATATATATATATATATATATATATATATATATATATATATATATATACACACACACACACAGACACATATATATATATATATATATACACACACACACACACACATATATAATACACAAAGAGAGGAAAGAGTAAGTATACAAAACAACAGTTAAGGGACCACAAATAAAGACATGATGGGAGTGGTGCAGTGGCTGTGGAGCAGCAGTCTTCTGAGAGACATTCTGGAGGATGTGGTATTGTCTTATCTGTTGGCATCTCTCTGGGCTTAGGGAGGAGGTTGCTCATCTCCAGGTTGAGTTCACCAGGATTTGGGGGACCTCCTTTCCCACCCAGGGACCAACAGAGCCACTGCCACTGCCTCAGAGGTTGCCAAGAAAGAGGAGCGGTTGGACAACAGTGGACTCAGGTAGGGTGAAGGTGGTAGAACAGAGGTGCATCCCTCAAGTTGTACCTCTCCACAATTCATAAACCATTCTATGGAGGCACCCACAGTGGAAACCAAGGAGGATGCTGGGAACCTCCACAAAGAAGATCCACAGGAGGGTGGCATGGGACCCCTCAGGGGAAGGAAACAACTCATGGTGGGGGACTCCATTATTAGGAAGGTAGAACTGGGAGAGGGAGGTAAGGTGCCTGACTGGCGCCATGGCTTGGAGAGACAGGGAGAAAATCCTCAGGATCACAGGGAGCAGCCGCATGGGAAAGGAGCTGGATGTCATTGTCCACCTAGGGACAAATGACCTGGCTAAGAAAGGGATCAGAGAAGTGCAGGAGAAGTTTGTGGAGTTGGGGAGGGGCCTTAGACAAGTAGCACACACAGTAATCTTCTCAGAGGTGCTGCCTGTCTATGGTATGGGTGAGGCTAGGGTACTCCACACCATAGGATTCAATCAGTAGTTGAAAAACTGGTGCAGAGCTCAGGGTTTTGGCTTCATTGGGGACTTGGGCTGTACCTGGAGGGATACAGGCCTATACTGGTGAGATGGTATGCATCTATCCAGGTGGGGAACCAGAATCCTAGGTGATAGGTTTAAATGCTTCATTGACAAGCATTTAAACCAGCCAAGGGGAGAGGCACTGAAAAGGAGAAGGGAAATACTAGCCCTCCAAAAAATCAGGGTAGTTAGTGAGGTAAACACCAAGATAGAGCAGTTGATAAGGAGAAGGGCAGGAGTAAATGAAGAAAAAGGAAAAGGCAGTAAGGACAGGGATGGGGCAAAAAGGGAAAAGGCCATCAAAAAATGGAGGGTAATGAGTGCCAATGCCAGTAGTCTAGGTAACAAGCTCCCTGACCTGGTGGTCTTGATGGAAGAGGGATGCCTGGATATCGTGGCAGTCACAGAAACATGGTAACACAGAGAACCATGACTAGGATGTCAACATACCAGGGTACACAATCTACAGGAGGGACTGGGAGGGTAGAAGAGGAGGGGAAGGAGTAGCTCTCTATGTAAGGGAAGGGATAAAAGCAACAGAACTAAAGGGTATACAGGGAAGAGAGGTGGTACTGTTGGTCACCCGGGAGACTGGAAATGACACCACAATCCATACAAGGGTTGCATACAGACCCCCATCTCAGGGAGAGGAAATGGACAAGGAAATTATAGAAGTCATCCTTAGGATGGCAGAGAAGGGGGAGATATTGCTGATGGGGGACCTGAATATGCCATATGTTAACTGGAGCACCTTTGCTGCAGCCACATCCAAGAACAGGGCCATTCTCGATGCCCTACAGGGGGCATGCCTCAGACAGTTAGTGCTGGAACCCACTCAGAAGGGAGCAATCTTAGCCTTGGTACTCTCAAATGTGGACTGAAAGAGGATCTCAGATCTAGAAGTGAGTAGCCATCTGGGAACAAGTGACTACCAAGCAGTGTGGTTCATGATAAACTGAGCTGTAATGTCAAGCCACACAAAAGTGAAGGTACTAGACTTCAGGAGGGCTGATTTTGTCAAAATGGGAAAGTGCACTAGCAAACAAGCAAGAAGGTGGGGTGGAGCAACAATGGGGAAACACTAAAACTGCCATCACAGAGGCAACAAGCCTTTGTGTGAAACAAATAAACAAATTAAAACAAAAGAAAAAAACACTATGATACTCAAAGAAAGTGGCAGGGAAGGTTAAGGAGAAAAGATAACATTCAAGAAGAAGTATCCCATAGTTTCACACCCATATTTTCCCAACTCATGTGTAACTGTTGTGTGTCTCCTCCAGTTGCCTGCAGTCCTATTGCTGTCCAAATCTAGATTATAAATAAAAATATACAGCCCCCAGAAGTTATCAATGTGTTTGTCAGCCATGTTACCATCAGTGCTGCTGGAGGATGATGTCATCAGAGCAACATATAATGGAGCTGCACTAAATGCTGTTCCACCAGTAAAAAGAACCCACAATGTTTGGTTCCCCACTTGGGTAATGGAGGAACCCTTTAAATGTGCGCATCCTGAAGTGCAGGTCTAATAGAGACTAGGACCATATGAATGTGATGCAGCACTGATTTGACATGTATATCCAGTATGCCTATAAGGAAGTGCCTGTATGTGTTGTGTTAATGTTTCTGTTAGCAAAAACAGTTTACCCAATAAGTGACTCTGGGTACAACAAGAGTCTTAAGTGGTATTATATAACTGTTGTATTATGTTCTGTGTGTGTTAGCATTCTCTGTTTTGATTGACACCAGCAGTGAGACTCAGTCTTACAAAAATGCCCCTTTCCCTTTGTAACTAGGTAGTCAATGATTGGATGGCTGATGTAAGGCAATAAAGAGTTCAGCTATAACAAGGAATGGGTTACCAGGACAGCATCAGCTGCAGCATATGGAAGAAGTGTAATTTAGTGGTTAATGCTCAGGCACAAGAACTGCAAAACTCTGGTTTAAATCCTACTAAAGTCCCTTACTCTTTAACCCTTAACAAGTTCCCCTAACCTCCTTGGGAACTGTGATTGCCCCTCAGGTCCATGACTTTAAAAGTGCCACCATTCCCAGTATAAATCATTAGCAGTGGTGTGAGAGCTGCAGCACTTCACTTTGAAGGTACTGAAAACAAGCTGCAGCAGCCCCCCTTTGTAATGCCAGAATTTGAAGTAGGATGTCCCTCACAAATCAGATGCTACACTTCAGTTGCTGTAGGTAAAGAAACTAATCAGTCTCAGTGTTTGTAGTGTTCTGTATTTGCTTAGCTCATTCATCCCATGTCGTATGCATTCTGCCTTGGTATTTCCAGTTAGAAACCCAGATATAAGGAGCATTTGAAATGTAAAACAATACACTTTATAAAGTAAGTGATCTAGCTTTCCACCTTCAGGCTGCTGAAAAGGGGGTGTATAATTTGTGCAAAGGAGGAATTCAGTCTTGTGTGATCCTTTGGGAAACTGCTCAGGCCTACCTTGTAAATGAATCTTCTCAAGGGTGTTAACCTGGTGCAATGCTGATTGGCTCATTGACTGCTTGATTGACTCATTCTTTCTACTGCACTCTACAACACATTGCAACTGTCTCACACAGAGAGAAATGAGCAGTTCATAGAACCAATTCTGTTTCCTATAAATGAAATACTATTAGATGTATTATTTGCTATACACATCTAGTATTAAGGCTACTAGTACTACTCCCTGTGTGAGATGCATGACAGAACTGTCTTAAACCATTGCAAACTTAAACTAAAATCAGGATAGACAGCACTGATACCCTTATATGTTCTTCTGCACTGTTGCTGTAGTGAAATTAGGGAATGGGCTGTATTACTAGTTACCCATTTGCATGTAAATGGAGACTATCTTGAAATTTTATTACCTTGTGTCAGAGCCTCAAACTCTAGATATGTGTTGCAACAGCAGAAATGATTGATCTCTTATTGACATATATATACAGTAACTGATGAAATGTATAATAAATACGTCAGACATATCCAAATCAAAAATATACAGTAGTTTTCTCCTTTAAGGAAGTATAAGGAAACACAGAAGAAGCAGGACAGAAAACTGTACTGGTTAAAGCAGAAGGAAGCAGGGAAGACAGTCAGAATAGCAAAGGCCCAAATGGAAGAAAAGATAGCCAACTCGGTTAAGAAGGGGGATAAAACCTTTTGTAGGTACATTAGGGAGTGAAGAAATACTAAGGCAGGGATACTGAGGCTGAATAAAGAGGAGGGTGGTTGGGCAGAGAGGGACAGTGAAAAAGCAGTGATACTGAACGAATACTTCTGCTTAGTATTCACAAAGGAAGAAGAGGGGGAGGTACATAATCCAGTCAACAGAAGCACTCTGGATAGGGGGGTTGATATCAGTCCTTTCACAGAAGAAAGGGTTCTAAAAGAACTTCTAAAACGGAAGATGGATAAAGCAATGGGGCCTGATGAGATTCACCCCAGAATTCTAAAAGAACTAAGGAGAGAGCTAGTAACACCAGTGACTACCCTTTTTAACAAATCATGGGAGGATGGTATGGTACCTGAGGACTGGAGGAGGGCAGATGTGATGCCCCTTCACAAAAGTGGGAAAAAGACAGAGGCAGGAAACTACAGACCTGTCAGTTTGACATCAGTAGTAGAGAAAATGATGGAATCACTTCTGAAGGAAAGAATTGTTGAATACATAGAGTCCACTGGGGTACAGGACCCAAGGCAGAATGGATTCATAGCAGGAAGGTCATGTCAGATGAATCAAATTGATTTCTTTGAGTGGGTGACCAAAGTAGTAGACCAGGGAGGGGCCATGGACATGGCCTACCTAGACTTTAACAAAGCATTTAACGCAGTTCCACAAAAGATTAATAAATAAATTGGCCAGCCTGGGAGTAGGTCCCAGGGTGGTAGCCTGGGTAAAACATTGGCTGCACAACAGGACACAGAGGGTAATGGTAAACAGAGTCAACAGTGAAGAAAGGGGGGGTTACTAGTGGGGTACCGCAGGGTTGAGTACTGGGTCCAGTCCTTTTTAATGTCTTTATAATTGACATTGCAGAGGGACTGGAAGAAAAAGTACGTCTTGTTGCAGACGACACAAAGATCTGCAACAGGGTTGATCCACAAGGTGGGGTGGAAAGGATGGGAAGGGACTTGGCAAGGTTAGAGGAATGGTCAAACGTATGGCAGTTTAGGTTCAATGCAAAGATGTGCAAAGTAATGCACCTGGGAAAGAAAAACCCAGAGGACGAGTGCACAATGGAAGGTGAGATACTAACAACAACAAAAATGGAAAGGGACCTGGGGATAGTTATAACAGATGACCTAAAGGTGGGCAAGCAATGTGAGAAGGTGGTACAGAGGGCTGGGGGATACTGAGATGCATAAGGAGAGGCACCACCAGTAGAAAACAGGAAGTTGTTATCCCTCTGTAAAGACAGTTGGGGAGACCACATCGGGAGTACTGCTTGCAGTTCTGGAAACCCCATCTCTGCAAAGACATAGACTGGGTGGAAGATTTCCAGAACAGGGCAACCAAAATGGTGCAGGGTCTGTACAAGAAGACATATGAAGAAAGACTAAAGGATCTTAATATGTATAGCCTCGAGGAAAGGAGGGAGAGGGGGGACCTGATAGAAACGTTCAAGTACCTCAAGGGAATCAACAAAGTCCAAGCAAGTAGCATCTTTCAGAAAAAGAGATGAGCAAGAACAAGGGGTCACAATTGGAAGATAGAGGGGGGATGACTCAGAGCTAATGTGAGGAAGTATTTTTTCATGGAGAGGGTTGTAAATGCATGGAACTGCCTTCCTAAGGAGGTCATGGAGTCAAAAACAGTGGGGGAATTCAAGAATGCATGGAACAGACATAAGGTATTTCTAGTAGGGGGGTAGGAGGAAGTAGGCTGTTGGTTAACTAGGATCTGCAGCTTATCCATTAGGCAGGAAAATGGGCAGACTAGGTCGGCCAAGTGGTCCTTATCTGCTATTAAATCTATGTTTTAAATTCTATGTAAGAGCAGGCACCCAATGTCTTGAGTAAAACTCCGGGAATCTCTATCAATCCCTCATTGGCAGAGCAGAGAGGGTGTTAGAGGGGTAGGGACACAGGAGATCTTGCTGGTAGCATGGTCCCTGACCATGTATGGCTTTATAGATCAGTAACCCAACTCTGAAGGTGATCCACCAGTAAATTGGCAGCCAGTGCAGATTATGGGGCACAGGCTCGATATGGCAAGATTGAGGTAAGCCAGTCAACAACTTGGCTGCTGCATTGTGCACTAGCTACTGATGGTGGATATCAACCCCCAGTAGCTTTAGGTAAAGGACATTGCAGTAGTCAAGACGGGAGGTCACAAAGGCATGGACCAGAGTAGGAAGGTTGTTGGGGGGGCCAGGTGCTTAATACAGGTGATGTTCCTCAGATGGTAAATAGAGAAGTTATGACAGCAGACATCTGAGATTTTAAAGTCAGGCGACTGTTGAAAGCAATAACCAGGTTCCAGACTTGGTCTGAAGCAGGTAACTGGTTGCCACCGAGCCAGAGCCCAGACGTTCAACCAGTCACCAAGTCTAAATCCCAGTGGCCTGGGTCCACCACCAGTACCTCAGTCTTATCAGGATTTAACCTCAACTGGCCAGCTCTCAACCAGTCCTGGATCTCAAGAGAGACAGCTATTAAAGACTGAGACAGCCTCCACTTGATCAGGTACAAAGGACATGCAGAGCTGAGTATCATCTGCATAGCAGTGAAAACTCTGCCGATATCACCTAATAATGTCTCCCATTAGCAGCCTATATACTATGAACAACATGGGTGAAAGTATGGAGCCCTGCAGAACCCTACAGGGCAGGGGGAGAGGGGCTGATGAATAAATCCTTGACTCCACTCTCTGAGTTCTGCCTGTGCAGAAAGATCTAAACCAGTTTGTGGTCAGTCCAGAAACACAGATATTTAAATCTGTCCACTACTGTAGCTCCAGTGGTTCCCCAAGGAGGGTTGTGATTTGTGGTGTGGCATCTAAGGGACAATGGTTTATTAATCTGACATGAGGAGAAAGGAGCATTGCTTTTTTTTTTTAGCATTTGAGAGAAGTTTAAGGTTTAGGAGGTTTTGCTGCTACAGGTTAAATTCATGTTGCCGATCCTTAGAGGTAAATTCAAGGGCAGGCCTGGCTACGTATAAGATGATTTCATCAGCAAAAAGGTGGATCTATGTCTGCTAGAGCCTCTAAAATACTGGCCTTATCCTCCTCCCACAAATTTAGGTTCTATGTCATAACAGTGAACATGGAATGGCAAGCGCTATTATGGTGAGTGTGTATCGCTGCAAAGCAAATCAGCGATATACACTTACTGGCAAGTTGACACCTGGCAACCTTAAGTGTTTTTGCAGGTGGTGCCCCCTGCACCTCCCTGAATTAGGATTCTTAACTCCAAGGGGGTGCATGTTGGAGAGGGGGCACAAATTCAGCTGAAAAAAAAAATTAAGTCCAGGAGCCAAATGCAGTGACAAAATTCAGACCTTCCCATCCCCAGCCAAGCACCTGCTGTGCTGGAGCTAGCCTCCCTCACCACCACACCACATAGATGGCTTGGTGGCAGCAGGCAGCTGTTCCTCCTGATAACCCTCTTCTCTATCCTTTGCTGGTTTAGGAGCTACCTCTCAGGGTGTGTTCAGCAGATAAAAATAAGCAATGTACTCTCTGACCCCCTTCAAGTGTCCCTTGGTGTCCCCCCAAGGCTCCATCTCCTCTCCTCTTTAGTCTCTTTCTAAATAACCTACCTCTCGCCTGCTGACAAAAAATCCTGCTCTACGCTGATGATGCGGTGATCTACTCCAGTCACTCTGACCCTACCGTTCTGGAACAGCATCTCCAACAGGACTTGAACAACATTGAAGCCTGGTTTAACAAAGCAAAACTCCTAGTCAACCACAAAAAGACGAAGACCATGCTCTTTGCCTTAATGCACAGCCACCACAAGGCTGCGACCCTCAACATACAGAATCTGCATAATATTACCATTGGAACTGTCACCAGATTCAAATACCTGGGCCTCACCCTTGACAGCTCCCTCTCATATGCCACACACATTGACCAGGTGGCCACTGCCACTAACAGGAAGCTTGGTCTGCTATATAAGCACTGTAGCTGCCTGACTCCCAAAGCCCTCCAGCTCTCCATAACCAGCTTGGTCTTCTCAACCATTGATTATGGCCTTGCCATCTACTGTGCAGCCTCAGACAGCACACTTAGGCGACTTGCCACCACGCTCAATAAAGCCTGCAGATTCGCACTGGGTGCCCCTCACCTGACTCATACCTGCCACCTCTACTACGAAACTGGTTGGTTAAATCTGTTTGATAGGGCTCATTATCAAACCTGCGTCCTTGCCAAAAAACCAACCTTGGGCCTACTACCCTCAGGGCCCAGCTCCCTTATACACCAGGTTGCTCCAACTAGGACCACAAGGACATCCAGTAAGATCTCAATCAAGATCCCCTATCGTCATACTACCCAAAGTCAGTGTTCCTTCGAATACTGGGTTCTGCTATGGCTCTCCTCTCTACCAACTGAACTAGCCACAATTAGCAAAATTGACCCGTTCAAATCTGCACTTAGGTCCCACCTATCCACACAAGGGAAATGCACCTGTCCTATCTGACCAACCCTCCTGGTTATAATCCTGACTACCCCACCTATTTGCACTTCATGAGTACCTAACCTGCTACCTCCCCCTCCTCCTCCTCCCTACCCCTAGCCCACTGACCTCTGCCCATCACGGATCTTACCTCCTGTCCCCGGGTTCCATTCCACTCCATGCTTGAAACCCCCATCCTCCCCCCATCTCAACCTCCTCTCAGACTTGGTGACCCCTAACCTGGGGCTACTGCAAGACAACTTTCCCCCTTTTCCACCCCCTCCTTAAAACCTCCCACCCTCCCCTCCATTCTCCTGGAAACTACTCCTGCTGCTCTATCTTTGACTGTCCACTAAGGCTTTACCACTAACCAAGATCCTTATTGTCTTTTCTTGATGTTAAATGTATAATTGTTTGCATCTCTGTCATCACTATTGTATGATATCCTTATCTTTTCTGACGTGGAAACTTCGTAAATGATCATGTAGTTCAAAGGTTGTAATCCGAGAATTCAATAAATAAAAATAGAAATAAATATCCCTCCCTTTCCTGTCACCATACCCTCTTTCTGTTAGCCTTTCCCTACCTTGGTGGTATCAGTAGTCACTACCCTTGCAGGTCACCTATCCCAGTAGTGCCGAATATGAAATAGCTGTTTTGACGGTTCCCCATATTCAGTCGCTATTATCACTGGATACCCTCTCATTCCCCTCATCTGTACCTAAATTCATTGGGGTTGTTTATGCTTTTCCCAAGATCTCTTATTCATCCCTGATTGGCTCTCTTTCCTCCATTGGCTCTCTTTTCTCCATCACTTGTCATTCCTCCTTAGGTGAACTCATCCTCCTCAGGGATTTCAATATTAATTGGCTCTACCTGTCTTCCAAATTTACCATCCACAGGACTGAGTCCCTTAATCTGTCCTACATTATTTCACAACACACTCAGCTCAATCCCCACCCTACCAATCATACCCTTTTGGACTGGATTCTAAGGTGTTTTGCCAGTTTCAGTCAGTAACCACTGCATGACATTCTGTGTCAAGAACATCTGGTGTCCCCTATCCTTGCCAAAATACGTCTGGTACAAATCTCTCTGGTCATTGGACATTAATGTTCTACTGCGTGATCTTGATTCAACTGACTGGTCAGCCATTCTCTCTGCTTTAAATACAGGTGTGGCCCTCACACTGTTACATTCAAATTTCTTGTCTGTATGGGACACACATGCTCCCCTCATGGAATCCAGAGTAAGAAGTTCCCACAACCCCTGGATTACCAGCAAAATCATTCATCTGTGCAAGTCCCAAGACCTTGCATGCACCCACTACACACTATGGCATTCACCTGCCAACCTCATCTCTTACAAGGCTGTAAAGAGTAATTGCATGAAGTTTGCCCGGGCCATGAAATCACATTATTTCAAGACAAACCTTCATAATAACATAAACTCCCCAATTAAATTCTGGAATGCTATCCACTCCCTTTTCGACCCCCTTAACCATTCTATATCCTCATGCATCTTGGTAAATGATTCACCTGTGTCTAACCCTACCTCTGTTACAGTTCACTTCAACGAGTTCTTTACGAGCTACAGCTTCCCTTCTGCACCCATTCGGGCTCCTCTCCTTCCCTTCCTGTTCCCCTCCCTGTAACACACCAGGTTTCTGCTTCCCCCATAAACATCCATGAAACCCTACTTAGCCTTTCCTCCCTCAACCCATCAAAATCCAGCCCTGACAGTCTGGAGCCTAAGCTCCTTCAGTTGCAGCTCCTCATTCATCTTAATCTTTCTCCCTCAGTGCTGTTCTTCAGTCCTGGAGGTTGGCAAAAGTATTTCCACTTCACAAAGGGGGTGACCCCTCTTCTCCTGGCAACTTTTGTCCTATCTCCCTCCACCCATCCACTCAACGCTGCAAGAGATCTGGTCCATTCTAGACACCTCGACTTCCTTGATCCTCCAACTTCCTCTCACCTTTACAGTCTGGTTTCTGAAAGCATCATTCCACAGTCTCACACCTAGAAATGAGCCTTGGCTCAGTGTGCCTCTTCCAGTTACCAATTTTCAAATAAATCAGAAAGTAAGAATATACAGTACATGTGATACATAATTCAAAGTTACCAACTGGTGCTATTTATATTAGAATGCACTAACAGTGATTCAGAGTAATGATACCCAGGGCAAGAGGACCCGAATCTGTTCTCACACTGCATGATTTTCATTTCACTGTCATGGCATATCTAAAGGGCTGATTTAAATATTTGTGGGTAATGTGTACAACCAATAGAAGGTACAGAGTCTACTGATTAAAGTTTGTATGTCATATTATTCCTTCTTATCATGTGTAGATGATCCAGAGTGCAATGTTCAAACGTGCTCAAGCAGATTGGCACTTTCAATGGAAAGTATTTTTAAAACAGTTTTCAAACTTTGGTATTACTTCAGACAATTTTTGAAATACAGCAGTATCCTGAGACATGTCCTAGTAAATCGTAAAATATATTCTTGTAACTCCCCATGCCACTTATAGAAAGTAGGACCCCCCCCCCATAAAAGCTGGCACTAGTACCCACATATTGCATACCATTTACTTTTAGCAGAAACTTCAAAGATTGGTACCACCCTTGGCATTAGGATGTATACCAGGCTAATTTCTAGAGGGAGAGGGGTTGGGGTACAAGAACAAACACATCAGCCTTTGTAAATTACAACCAGGTCCAGGGTAGAGGCTTCTAGGTGTATGCTAGATCTGAACTGCTGAGGGGGCCCCAGTAATTCCACATCAGAAGCAAGAATCAGAATCTCCAGAACAGGAACTGGGAGTGTTCAGTTGCAGTATGGCTTTATTTAACAGCTGGCAACTCAAAGCAAGTAGTGGAGCCCCATGGGTTAGTCAAGGCAAAACAGGTACATCTTTCACAAACTTTCCATGCATGCAGTACAATTTGAGAAACAAATGCATCTTCCCAATTCCCAATGGTACACATACATGGATCTAGCCACACACCCGAACACTTCTTCTTCTTTCCTTGGGTGTACATACATGGATTTAGCCACACACTCTGAACCAATTCACTCTCTTGGGTGACTATTAAACATTTCCTTCATGTACTGCAGTGAAGTACTGAATCTCCGTCACACACTTGGGTGAACTAGGGGTTTCTTTCCCTCACTTGGGTGAACATTGAACTCTTCCTTCACACACTTGGGTGAATATTAAACATTTCCTTCACACACTGGGGTGAAGCACTGAATCTCTTTCACACACTTGGATGAACTAGGGGTTTCTTTCACTCACTTGGGTGAACATTGAACTCTTCATTCACACACTAGGGTGAACATTAAACATTTCCTTCACACACTGGGGTGAAGCACTGAATCTCTTTCACACACTTGGGTGAAATAGGGGGTTCTTTCACTTACTTGGGTGAACATCGAATGCTTCAGTCATACACTTGGGTGAACATTAAACATTTCCTTCACGCACTTGATTGAACATTAAAACTTTTCCTTTATGCAGTGGGGTGAAGCACCCAATATCTTTCACACACTTCGGTGAACTAGGGGTTTCTTTCACTCACTTGGGTGAACATCAAACACTTCCTTCACACACTTGGGTGAACATTAAGCCTTTCCTTAACATTCTGGGATGAAGCACTGAATCCCTGTCACTCACTTGGGTGAACTAGGCATTTCTTTCACTCACTTGGGTGAACTAAAGGGAACTGACCAGTGTAATCTAGCCTTCTCTAAGGGCACACACACCCCAGAAACAAATCCCCTAATGCTGGGGAACTTGTCTCCTAAAATGGTACTTACTGACCAGTTGCTGTTTCCATTGGGCAGGGAACAACTAAATTGCACATTTCCCAGGGTAACATGTCAAAAATATTCTCTCACAAGTCGTTTTCAAAGGCAGCTGAAAACAAACAAAGATCTTCGGGGGATTGCCCCTTGGACCCACTGAGAAAAGCAGTTCCTTCCACTTCACTTGGAGTAGAAATCAGGCAATCTTGCTGATGAAAAGCTTCCACCACTTTCCTGGAAGCTGGAAATTCTAATCCACACAAGGTAAGAAATCCTGGACCCTCAAATCAGAGCCCACTGTCAGACATCCTGCCACTTTCCCCCTCCACACTTAGCGACAACTGACAACTAACTGAACATTCTAAGGCTCCCCAGAGCAGCTGTACACACAAAGGGGTTATGTTGCTGCAAGAGTTCCAAATGACATAATCATTCTTCTCTCAGGCTAGCTGAGTAAACAATGATGTAATTGTCTAAGAAGCCCTTAATAAGCTCCCAACCAGCTGTCTGCTACCTGTTTAACACTAGCTTTGCTAGGATTCTAGTAACCACAGGGGACTGGGTGGTTACACTCACTGTAACCAATCCACTGGCTTCTCAGATCCAGAACACGGCCCAGTACCAGACCATCCTTCCTCTGTGCTCCCTATGAGGAGGTTTGCCAAGTCCTCCCCTACCATGTGCTAGGCACATGCAGGTAACACTAAAGGCTAGAGGCCCACTGATGAAACTTCAGATTCTTCCCTTCTGCTGCACTATCTATGGATTATCAGTGGCTCCAAGAAACTGCCTGAAGCAAGTCCTAACAGACAGCATTGGTGACCCTCATCTGGACTCAGGACCACCAACCTGTCTTCCCTCCCTAGCCCTCTAGGGAAAACTGTCTGACTTTAGCTACCCTACCAGGTGCCAAAATCCAAAAAACATTTTACACCAAAACTGTAGCCCACTTTAGAAACATGCAGAACCCTGATACTTTGTCCTGCATCCAGCAGTTTATTTCTGCTTTCCTGGACTTTAATAGGGGCTCAAGTGATCATATGAATACCTTGAGGGCAGCCTTTAAGTGTGCACTCCAGGGGAAGTTTATTCAGCTCTCCACCATTCAGGCTCAAAAGAGCAGGGCTCACCTCGAGTTGCTCCTTCAGGATATTAGTTGTCTGAAGGTCTCCCTTTCTCATTCCTCACCTGTGGTGGATTGGGCCAAACTCCACTCCCTTCAAGCCCAATACATGGAAATGCTGGCCCAGAAAGCTGAACAAATGCTTCATTGCACCAAGAGGCAATACCTAGACTCTGGGGAGACAGCCTGGAGGCTCCATGTCCTTCGGTTGCATCAAACTGAAATGGCAAAGTTCATCCCAGGAATCCAGCCCCATCCCGATGCCCAGATCATTACCAATCTTAAAGAAAGAGAAAGTTAACATTGTTTAACCAGGAGTAACACAGTAAGCTGAAGCTTGTTTCCAGATGCTGCCTGGGAGCACAAGGAAGTTAAGTGACTTGCTCAGGATCACACTGTATGCACCTAGGCAGCTGTGAGATTCAAACCTAGGTCTCCAGATCTGCAGCTTAGAGCCTTAACCCACTGTGCTGTACTGCCTCTAAAGACATGACAACCATATTTTGTACTTACTTTGAACAGCTGTATGCAGTCGACCCTGTCATAGCTGCAGCCCCAGCATCCATAGCAACCTTCCTGGACTCTTTTCCACTTCCAACCTTGCCACCCTGATCTGTGGCCTTGCTTGTGGCCCCTATCTCTATGGCAGAGGTGGAGGAAACTATCCGTCAACTGCCACAAGATAAGGCACCTGGGCCTGATGGGCTAACCAACACCTTCTACACCGCCTGTGGTTCTATGGTGACACCTCTGCTCACTAACATTTTTAGTTTCTGATTTGAGAAATGTATGGGGGATCGCGCCTTCTTAGAAGCCCTGATTATGTTTACAGCAAAGCCTGGTAAACTCCCACTACTGATGGACAGTTATTGCCCTATTTCTCTTTTAAACACGGATGTTAAGATTCTCTTGAAAATCTTGTCCATCTGGCTGGCTCCTCTACTGGACTCCATCATTGGACAGGAATAGGTAGGCTTCATAGCTGGTCAATTTTCTGGGTGCCATCTCCAGAAGCTGAGGCATTTCCTTTCCGTGTCCAGAGAGAGCAGTTCTCCACATGGCCTGGTCTCTCTGAATGTGAAAAATACTTTTGACCAAGTTTCATGGACTTATCTGTACACCACGCTCCATAAATTTGGTATCCCCTCCAATTTCATTAAATGGGTGCAACACCTATATGCTGCCCCATCGGCTCTCATATGGTGCAATAGCCACCTATCAGCCCTGTTCCCTCTACAGTGAGGCACGCGATAGGGTTGTCTCCTGTTTCCACTCTTGTTTAACTTTTATCTAGAGCCACTTATTTGGCATCTTTGTGCCTCAGTTGTTATTAAAGGATCCCTGTGGCAGAAAAGCATTATGTCCTATCAGCCGATGCTGATGATTTGCTTTTACACCTGGAGGACCCCAAGGTTTCCATTCCGGCTCTGCTCCAGGAGATTTCCATGTTCTCTAAGGTCTTTTTTTGAAAGCTGAATCTCTCCAAGACAAAGGTATTTGCCTGGAACAGTCTGGTGAGTAAAAGAGCCATCTGAGCTTGGGCCTCTCCTGGGAACCCCGAGTGCTAACCTACTTGGTGGTTAAGATCACCCATTTGGTTTCAACCATGGTCAAGAAGAATCTATCCAAACTCCTTGATGTCCTCAAGTCTGACCTAGATTGTTGGTCCACCCTCCTGTTGTCCTTGTGGGGGAGAGTTAAGATCCTCAAGATGAATGTCCTACCCCACTTGCTGTATCCAATGGGGATGCTGGGTTTTTACCTTCCCAAACTCTGTTTTTTCTGATTGCAGCTATTATTCAATGCCTTTCTCTGGAAGTCTTTGGCTTTTCACAGGGCATACCCTAAATTGACTACCCCCAAACATCAGGGAGGGTTATCACTTTCCTCGATTTTGTTGTATTACAGTGCCCAACATGCCAGCAGAATTTTATGCTGGAGGACAGGAAGTGCCCAGACTAACCGCCCTGCATATACTCCACTTTGGTTGGACATTGAGAGGGCAGTGAAGGTGGGTTGTACCCTCAATAGTCTACTTTATCTCAGGCCTCCCCAGCTCCCCCACCTACTGCGAGCCACTCCAACAGACTTGTCACTTAAAGCCTGGGTGCAATTACACTCTTATTTAGCGCAGTCCTGGACCAAGGCTGTCTTCCAGCTTGTGTTTCATAACCTTCATTTCAAAATAGATAGCCACCATATACTAACATCCTCCTCCCCCCCGAGTGCCTGTACGTTGGTTGACATTCTCCAGGGTGAGGAGGTACTCCCCTTTCGAGTCATGCAAACTCGGCTTCAGTTAAGGGGCCAAGATCTGTTTAAGTATTTGAAAGTCAGAAGCTTTGTGCTTGCCTTTCTAAGCCCCAAACCCCAGAGTCTGACACAGCTAAATGATTTGTACTCCCTCTTGTCCTGGGCTGGACAACTGCATTCAGTTTCCAAGCTCTACAGGCACTTTCAGTCCTTAGATCTGCACCTCCCTACTGGGGTCTGCTATTACTGGGTCCAGGTACTCCAGCTACCAGAAGAATCAGAGTTCTGGAGGGTTTCCTTGGTAAATTTGTACAAATATCAAACAGGATCAGCTACACCAAGTGCAGTTCAATATTATGCATGATTTATATGTTACCCTGTTAAAACTGCATGGGATGGGCAAGTTGCCATTTTCTTTGTGTACCTAATGCCAGGAGACTACTGGCTCACTTCATCATATATTATCAGAATGTCCCAAGATTCAGCCCTTCTGGTACATGATTCAATGGGCCCTGGACCCCTTGTTGGGCCTGTATGGGCAATTTAACCCCCGGAGTTGTATCTTATCAATATTCCTCCTCTGCACCCCTGCTATTAGGAAAGTCCACTTGTCTCTTGTGACTGCCATAGCCAAACTTGTCATGTTGCATCATTGGAAGGACCCTGACCCTCCTTCCTACTTGGAGTGGCACTGTGAGATCCTGGTAGCTCTTCAACTGGAGAAGCATATAGTGGCAATAAGAAAGAGACCTCAACATTTTTGCCAGATCTGGGATCCTCTTTATGTCTTATTGTCCCTTTAGCCCTTTACAAAGCCCCATTTGCTCACCTTAATGACATCCAGTTTCTAAGACCTTATGATTGCGGTTCATGCCTACCTTGCTTGAGATTTTGTAGCATTATTGGGTTGCAGACAGGCAGTGAGGGTGACTGGGGGTGCATGGGGATGGGGAGGGGTTTGTGCTTTTCTCATTTGTCTTTATCCTGGCATAGCTCCTATTCAGACCTGGAGTTTATTACCCATTTGAGTTTTGTACTGAGATACTTTTCTGGTGTTTTATTATTTTTATTAATTGTTTGTTGAATAAAGTGCAATAAAGTGTATTAAATAAAAAAAAAGAAACATGCAGAACATTACATTTCCTATTGGGGTGGGTGAAAGTGCTGATTTCCACTGTCACAGAAGTTCTGCGAAAATTAAAAAATTTCAAGGAATTTTCTCTTTTGCCTTCTGCCTGCAGAATGCAGCTGCCAGGTTGTTGACTGGACAGTTGAACTACTGTCACGTCACACCAGTGCTGTGGGAATTACACTGGCTGCAGTTTGATGGAGGGTGCTTTTTAAGGTGGGCTTGCTCAGCTATAAGGCCCTACATAGACTGGGCCCTTGCTGCCTGGCAGACCTTCTTACACCTGCTGCCTTGGTTCGCCCCCTGCGATCCTCCTTGAGGGGCCTCTTGACAATTCCCAGGATGAGGTTGAGAACAGCCAGCGACAGAACTTTTAGTATTGCCGGCTCCATCCTGTGGAATTCGCTTCTGCATTGGTGAGAGAGGCCCTGTCAGTGGAGGTATTTAAAGCCCACCTTAAGAATTATCTGTTTAGCCAGGCTTTCTCATGTACTGTATGAGAACATACAGTAGGTTGTCAGTCCCTTTTAAAGTAAAGAGGGAGATTATTTATATGTAGGGTAGTTTTTTATATGTGATTATTTATTTTATGGTGTGTTATATATATATATATATATATATATATATTATTTTTTTTTTAATTAAATTTCTGTGTATTCATATGGTGCCCAGAGCCTCCAGGATTGGGCACCAGAAAAATAAAATTTGCCTTGCCATATGGAAAAATTCCAAACTTTCGCCAAATAACTGTGGATTTCCACCTAGTGCTACGGCATTTAATTACGCACTGCGGACTTTTTACATGACATGCGGAAATAAAGTCTCTTGCTTAGTATTTCGCCATATATCATGTAATTATCCACAGTTTGCATTACTTCTTCAGGGTTTTTTTCCCCGCAGTTTAATACATTAACTTGCATTTCTTACATTTATTCTATGGTTTTTTGGAAGAATTTCCACGAAAGTTGGTGAAATGATTTCCAGACTTTCTTGAAAGCGAAAATCCTACCTTTGGCGAAATTCTGCCTGAGGAATTTTTTTCACACACCCCTAATTTCCTAAAATCTACAAACTACAGATCACTTTACTCCTGCAAAGCTAAAAAAATGGTTAGACATTGTACCACAGTTACACAAAGCCTAACAACACTACACAACAGAGGACTCCGATAAGTCCCAAAAATCCTCTTCTGGTCTTCTTGTCTCCCTTCAGGAACACCTGCAAAAGGAAAATTGCAAAAACACATTCTGCACACAACAAAACCTGTAAAACCAAAACAGTGATCAAAGCCCTCCCACAGAATACTGTACAAGCCCAAAATGCATTTAATTTTTTTTTCTATAAAAGTACAAAAATATAAAACATAGAAATATTTATAAACATGTTTTTTTTTTTGGGGGGGGGGCATCCCTACAAGTCCTAAAACTAGGGAGGAGTCCAGAGTGCCAAGGAACTACAAATAGAATCTCTCCTAGGCCTGAGCCTGCTAAAGCACAGTTCTTGGACAGGCACAAGGCCTGCTAGCACTGCAATCCAGTTCAAGAAAGTCTAAAAAGGTGAATGAAGTTCCAAGGACATACTCAATTGCAGTAACAGTCAAATTAAAATCAAAGAAGTATCTTACCGGTTTCTAGGTGACAAATGGATGTCAACATCACCTCTCTGTACCTGTGGCCTGATGATCTTCGGCTGCCAGACAAACAAAATCTTTGGATTAGATGCTTCCAGGACCTCCTACTGGACCCTGACTGGAAATCTCTGACTTCTGGGTTGATGGACCTGGATGTTGCTACAGACAAACTTGGATGCTGTTGGTGCTGAACTTGAATGCTGCTGCAGATGAACCTAGATCACTAGAAGAAAAAAAGCCTCTATTCTAGGTCACTACCTCTTCAATGGCAGTTTGCTGGGCTGGCATCACTGCATTTGTGTGGCAAGTGGGCACAATTACTGATGAGTGGCACAATTCAAGGGTAGTACCACTCAGGATGTGGGGCATAGACTGTTTCCCCATCTGGATGCACCATAGGAACATTGTAGAATGTCTCTTGGCCAGGTTTGTCCACAACTCTCACTGCATCAATCAACAAAGTTCTGCCATACTTTCAGAATTGCCATCTTTCATTACACACTTTAATTTGGACCCACTTGTTTACTCTAGGGTGCAGGTTGGCAAAAGCTTCCTCTCACAACCAGGCATGCCTGTTTCCTCAATGTCTTCACAGATTTGGCAAGAGAAGAAAGGGTAAGAAAGTCTATACTCAGCCACAGCTCGTCTGCAAACAATTCTCTTATCTTTGCTGCTTTTGACCAACTCCAAACCAGAGGCACGGCTTAGGGGTGGCCATTCCTGGTTGAGCCAGCTATGAGAACACAGTGCAGAGTAAAAGCAGTCCACCCTGCACTTGTTGCCACATCTTTAGAACCTTCCTTCATCCTGGTCACGGGATGCTCCACTGAAGCCAATGCTAATGGCAACTCATTGGGTCCAACCGTAGCCATTGCAGCTGCTTCTTCCACACATTCAGATCAGGAGCTGATAATTGCACCAGCTCCTGAAATTGTCCATTCTTTACTGTCCTCAGAGACATTGGCCTCCCAATACAGTGCTTCTTCCACCTCAGACTCTCCCATGAGGCTTGAACTTGGGCCTTCCACCCAAGGATGTGCTGAATCTGCAGCTGCAGCATCCAAATCCAGGCTCTGTGGCGTGGAAAATTCTACTTCTTCCCGGCCTTAAAAAGAATCTGCACAGACATTTTCCAAGAACTCCTTGGGGTCTCTCTGACTGTACCCAGCCTGCTGTTGATCTGATCTGACAGGGTCCCCTGCCAATGACCAAGTGGGATTTAAATGGATGTGTTTTGTGTTAGCTACCATCGTGCCACTGGCTTACTCATTCCAAAATACTTTCGTCAGTCTGTGAAATGTAGAATTGGCACAACATTTCTCCCTGGCTTCAGGCACACGACATACACATTAACTGGAAAGTTCAGCAAAGCCACCTCAAACAATGCTGACTCACAGTTATACAGATGCTCAAAATTAGCTAATACTTGTTCTTACTGGTAAATCCACACCCTGGCATGGAGTGGGTAATGTGGATGCTGATGTGCCATTTTCTACAAACAAATACACCAGTCCCAAATTACTACTGTTGCAATCATATTACGATTTTGCTTTAACACACTGGTACAGTTCACTACTAGGCTGCCAGGCTGTTGCATTTGTATTCCACAACAATTAGCAAAACCACTTGAAACTTTGTTTGGATCTGAAACTCTGTCCAAAATGGTGCTGCGTTGTTTACATTGCTGAATACACCCCAAAATGGTGACTACAACTTTTTCAATTACACTCAGTTTAAAATTGCTAGAAATCTTGTTGGATCTTTTGCATTTTAACTGGTTTTCTCAAAGCACTACTTTTACTGGTACTTTTTTTTTGTACATTGTTTTTCTGCTCTGGCTCAGGGAACTCTCTCTCCAGCAGCCCCACTCATCAATGGCTCTATCTCCCATCTGAAGATCTCCTCCTACCAGGAGTCCACTCCAGCCCAGCAGATCCCCCAGCTCTGACCCCCGAGGTCTGGCTGCCATTGCCCTGGTACTCTATTTATAATCTGATGTACTTCATTAGAGTTGGAAGGGGACCCCTGGTGGAGAGAGAGCACGACTGTGGGAGTGTGGCCATGGCACAGGAGGTACCGTCTTCCATCCCTCAGTCTGGGGATTTTTTTTACTGTGCATGGTTTCCCCTTGGAGTGCAGCATGCAATGATGCCTGCACATGGCTGCTCTGCTGGCATCTGCCGCACTCTGCCCTTTACATCAGCCAGTGTACCTTCAGTGTCCCCGATCTCCATCGGCGTCCACCAGGACACCGGGCATCACTGAATCCCACCTCAGGGAGATGACAGCTGTCCTCCAGATGTTCCATTCTCTCCCTCCCCTGCCAATCTCCAGCTACCCTAGTCCGTCACCAAACCCGGGTCACTGGCATGATGCGAGGTGTGGCATCCAGCACTTCAACCCTCAGCACCACTGGGCTGGCTCTTTTACTCGTACTTTTACCATTGCAATAATTGTCTTGGACCAGAAGTATCATTTTATCTTAAAGTTCTCTCTCTTTGAAACAGTACTTTCACACACACACTCAGTCCAAGATTTAAAAGTTCACGAAACTCTCTCTCTCTCTTTCAATTACTTTTGCTGCATTGCTCTTACAGTTCTTACAGAGTTTTCTGACCTCTTGATACCACAGTGCATTTACTTTTGCACAGGGTACTTACTAGGCAGTAGCTGGTTCCCACTGTTGACCTAATACAACCTGCTGCTGACTCAAGGATGGCCTCTGGGGTGAAACAGGCTAGCGGCCCTGATGATCATAGCCTTGATCACCTCTATCACTCTCCAGTCAGTTGGAATATGGGTTGAGCATGGTTTTACTGTGAAAAGTTAGAAAAACAGCTGGTTTCAAAACGCTTTCTGCTGTTAGCGCTTCCTTCTGCTGCTGCATGAACTACCACACTGCTTCGCACACTGCTGGCTGCTACTCCTTGAATGCTCCACAGCTCTGAGACTCAGGCAGTGGACAGGACTTAGGTTCACTGGAACAATTACATGACACCATGCAAATGAGCTTTTGCTCTCTCTCTGTCTCTCTCTCTCTCTCTCTCTCGCTCAGCCATGCTCCTGCACGGCGATTGTCGAGAAGGCAAATTTAAAATGCAAACTGTCGCTTTTTTCTCAGCTGGCAATTTCAGCGGGGCAAGCATTTTTAAGGCATTTTCACTTAGTTTTTGGTGCACTTTCCTTAGTGACTCCTCAATTTTTACTGTATACACATGAAACTTTCTGGACACTTAGAAAAAACTGTATTTAAAGTCTATAAATACTTTTCTCTGGAAATTTGCAAACTTTGACAGTTTTCAAGCACTTTAAATGACAAGGCAATGGCAATCATTGCTCAGCATCACAGTCCATATTTCCAAGTTAATACATAAGCTGCACATTTTTTGTATTTTCTTTTCACAGACCCACAGGTAGCAAAAATCCTCAGTTGTCATTTTTCTTGGCACAATTTTGCTTTTCTGGCAATGATCTTCTCTTTGGGTGCACCACCACCAGACAGGAAGATCCTAGACATAACCACAGCATTTACCTCTCACACAAAACATATCCTGGATAAGCCCCCATTTTTGTAACCCCCATGCCACTTATAGCAAGTAGGACACCCCCCATAAAATCTGGCACTAGTACCCACATATGGCATACCATTTACATTTAGCAGAAACTTCAAAGGTTGGTACCACCCTTGGCATTACAATGTCTACCAGGCTCATTTACAGAGTGAGAGGGGTGGGGTAAAAAACAAAACACACCAACCTTTTTAAACTACAACCAGGTTCAGGGCAGAGGCTTCTAGGTGTATGCTAGATCTAAACTACTGAGAGGGCCCCAGTAATTCCACATCAGAAGCAAGAATCAGAATGTCCAGAACAGGAACTGGAATTGTGCGGTATGGCTTTATTTAACAGATGGCAACTCAAAGCAAGTAGTGGAGCCCCATGCATTGGTCAAGGCAAAACAGGTATATCTTTCACAAACTCTCTTTGCATGCAGTACAGTTCAAGAGAAAAAAATATCTTCCCCATTCCCAATGGTGCACATAGGTGGATCTAGCCACACACCCGAACACTTCCTCTTTCCATGAAGTGCGCATACGTGGATCTTGCCACACACTCCAAAACATTTCACTTTCTTGGTGAACATCGAACATTTCCTTCACACACTGGGGTGAAGCACTGAATCCCTTTCACACACTTGGATGAACTAGATTTTTTTTTCACTCAATTGGATGAACATCGAACACTTCATTCACAAACTTGGGTGGACATTAAGCCTTTCCTTCACACACTGGGGTGAAGCACTGAATCCCTTTCACACACTTAGGTGAACTAGCCATTTCTTTCACACACTTGGGTGAACTAAGGGACACTGATGGATGTGATGTAGCCTTCTTCTAAGGACACACACAGCCCAGAAATGAATCCCTTAATGTTGGAGAACTTGCCTCCTAAAACAATACTTACTGATTGCTCCTTCCACTGGCCAGGGAGCAACTAAAGGACTCATTTTCCAGGGTAGCATGTCAAAAACAGTCTCCCACATATCCTTTCCAAAGGCAGCTGAAAACAAACAAGGATCTTTGGGGTCTGCCCCTTGGACCCACTAGGAAAAGCAGTTCCTTCCACTTTACTTGGAGTAGAAATCAGGAAATCCTGCTGATGAAAGGTCTCCACCATTTCACTGGAAGCTGGAAATTGTAATCCACACTAGGGTGAGAAATCCTGCACCCTCAACTCAGGGCCCACTGTCAGACCTTCTGCCACTCACACCTCCACACTGAGAAACAACTGACAACTAAATGAACATTCTAAGCCTCTCCAGAGCACTGTACACACAAAGGGGCTATGTTGCTGTGAGAGTTTTAAGTGACATAATCATTCTTTTTTGTCAGGCTAGCTGAGTAAATAATGACATCATTGTGTAAGAAGCCCTTAACGAGGTCCCTACCAGCTGCCTACTACCTGCTTAACACTAACTTTGTTAGGATTCTAGTAACCCCCTAGGAACTGGGGTGGTTACATTCAGATATACAGTGGCAAATGATAGCCTATTTAGATATGTGGGTTTCCTGTGGAATATGTCAATATATTTAGATATACTGAGACATATAGAAACATAGGCAATGTAGACAGAAAAAGACCATTGGTCAATACAGTCTGCCCATGATCTGTTGTCTAGATTGGATTTCAGCCCTTGCCACCCTTCCACTTCCTGCCTTACTACTACCACCCTGAGTAACTATTTCACCCCATTATCTATTAGCTATTAACTATTACTCCATCCTTGCCATGCTTTTTTTTCCAACTCTATTTCTGTGGTCTCCAGCCCCTGGGAACTCCCTCAAATGTAGGCCTTGCCAGCTTTCTCCTGCCCAGCCTGAGATTCTCCTGGCCCTAGCCCCCCCAGAACTCTGACCTACCACTCCTGCCTACATATGACCCCTCTGGCTTATACTCCATGAGACAGGGCTGCCAAGCACTTACTTTACACTTCTTGAATCCAATCAGTCAGACAAAGTGAAGGCCAGAGGATATTGAGGACCTTGGTTGGCAGGATCCAGTAGTGGGCATGGGTGCTGTTGTGGGCTTGTTGTTGTCCTCCCAGGTGCTGGGGTGTTTCCTTTTTCTGTAAGCATGACCCCCAGAGGTGCAGTCATACAATGATGTTCAGTGCAAGATGAGTGTGCTTCTGTTCTCAGCCCGCTGATGCCTGCTATCACCTCCACCCCTTACCAATGTGTCCCCCAACTTTAGCACCCTCAGCTTCTGCTGGGAGTCACTGATGCTGGGGAGCCACAACCCACCCTTCCCAGGAGAGGTGAGCAGTCCTGAGGACACTTAATCCTCTCCTCCATGGCCAACCCTCAGTAACCCAAGCTCACTCCCAAGCCCAGTGTCATCAAGGCACAGGTCAGGAAGCACAGGAAGATCAGGAGCAGGTATAAAATTCAGAAGTAGCATTTTATTCTTTTCAATAATAGTAAAATAAAAAATAAAATTGTTCAGTATAACTATTTACAAAAGCAGTACAGACACAGGAAACAATGTCCTTTATCTGAGGATATCTCTAATTTCAAGTTTCAGTCTTACTGTCTTGCTCTAGCAAAAGCACTGCTGTTCTTTTTTATAAGTCTTTGTCTGGGAACTTTTTAAGAAGACAGCCTGTTTTTCAGAAAATGTTCTTGTCTGTTTCCTTCCTTGCAGGTGCAACAAAACAGTACATGGTGTCGCAGAACTCACTTCTTGTTGACTGCTCTGCAAAAGTTTTCAAACCAGCATCTCAGATTAATCCCCTAAGCTCCAAATAGCTTTTTGCAATCATTTCACTAATACAGCTATATACATTTTCAAACCAAGGGATCACAGTTTCACAAAATGATTCACACATATTTTATAACTTCAGATATGCAAGGGGGAAGAAAAGATAAAAACAACAAGTAAAGGCAGAGCGATAGTGTGGGGGGGGTAACGAGACCATCACAGTGGCCAGTTCCTAGGTCTCACAAGAAAATTTGATGGCACAGTTAGACAAGAGACAGAAAAGAAGAGGCTAGAACAGATCCTTGTGTTTAACTCTTTCTACATACCAAATATTTTTACATAACATATGGGACAGGGTCTCATTCAAACCTGTCACACCCAGGTCAGTTGCGTGGTGCATGGTGTGGTGTCCAGCACCTATCACTAAGCTCCACCGGGCTGGCCCTGTCTCTGCTATGCTTGAACCCATAAATGGTTTTTGAGGTCACCAGTCCTTCTGGTAGACTGTTCCATAGCTCATCACTCTCTCTGTGAAGTAAAACTTTCTTGCATCCCTCCTGAATCCCCTGCCAGTTTCCATTCATATGCCCTTGTTTCAGGCCCACCATTCCAGCTAAATAATTCCTTGCAGTTTGCCTTGTTGATTCCTTTCAGGAACTTGAAAGTCTTGATCATGCTAACCCTCTCCCTTCTGGGCTTCAGTGTGTACACATTTCAGTGTCTGGAGACGATCCTCATAGGATCTGACTTGTTGGCTCTGAATCATTTTAGTTACTCTACACTACACCATCTCCAGCCTGTCTCTGTCTTTGCTCAGGAGAGAAGACTCCAGAGCTGGGCATAGTATTCCAGATGGGGTCTCACCAGTGATCTATAGAAAGGTAGTATTACTGCACCTCTTTTCTACTGCTATTGAAACCTCTTCCAAAATATGCCAGCATTCTGCCTATCTGTCTGTAGACCTAGTTACACCGGCTAGTTTGTTTTATGGAGTCACTTATGATGAACCCAGGTCCATTTCCGGTGAAGCAATGGTCAGCTTAAATCTTCCTTCCAGCATTCTGTTGTGGGGGTCTTTTTCCCTATGTGCATCATCTTGCATGTTTTGGTGTTAATTTCAGCTGCCAAACCTTGGACCACCTCTCTAGCCTTTGCAGATCCCCTCTGCAACTCCCTTATCCTTGCCTCACTGTTGTCTACCCTGCCAAAGAGCTTAATGTTACCTGCAAAGAGACACACCTTGCCCTGAATTCCTTCTGTATTGCTGATGAACATATTGAAAAGGCCTGGTCCCAGGACTGACACTGCAGTACCCTACTCATGACCTAATTTTCCCAGATTTGATCCTGTTTACCACCATCCTCTGCTGCATTCCCTCCAACCAACTCCCACCCATCTGACTAGGTCATTTGCTTCTTCCAGATGCTTTAATGTCTTTAGCAACATTCTGTGTGGCACCTAGTTGAATGCCTTGCTAAAGTAAAAGCAGAGTATATCTACTACATGTCTCTTATCCTCTGCCCTTGTTAGCCAGTAAAAGAATAATATCAGGCTGGTCTGAAAGTACATTGCTGTCACAAAACTATGCTGCTTACTATTCTGAAGTCTATTTTTCTAAAGGTGGTACATTATGTCCTCTTTGATATGTGTCTCCATCACCTTCCCTACAATGGAGGTAAGACTCAAGAGCCTGTAATTTCCAGGGTCCACATAGTTCCCTTCCTTATGGAACCCTGGAGGGTATGATATTTGGAGGAAATGTGTTATATGGTGGATACACTGGGTCTGGCAGTCATTTCAGCAAATGGAAAAAAATCTACTTAACTAAAATTCTTAGAGTGGGTTCCCTGGTCTCTAAGTAATTTTAGCCTTTATCAAAGTGACTTACTGAACATTCTGTGTAGCCCTCTTTAATAACTTTTGAGTTACAGATCAGAGTGGTGTATTAGACATGATATTTTATGGTGATACACCCCTGCATGTCACCATTATGGCTCATAACAGTAGTTCTGGGCCCTGTCCATCTCCTTTTTGGTCCATCTTATCTTCTAGACAATGAATGATGGGCCCATAGCAACCCCAATATATATTTAATACTTAGTCATTGTTCATTCTAATGAGGTATGACAACTGAGGAAAAAATTGTATTTAGCAAATTAAAGGAGCTCTGGAAGTCATTTAATTTTTAAATATTCTGATCTGACTGAAACTGTAAAATTTAGGTTTTTCTGGCTACTAGGTAACATAGTACCATAGGCTGGAAGGGACTTAAGGTCCATCAAGCCCTTTCACCCTACTTCATACGCATGGGTGCTGTGCAAACATGTACTAATTTGAAAGGATTCCCCACATAACCTATAACCCAGGGTACTTTCTGGCCAGGCTTGTCTTGAAAGCCTGTACTGTCTTCATGTGCACTGTCTTATCTGGTAGGCAGCAGAGTTGTGCAGAATATGGAATTCTGCCAGCAAAATTCATGAAGAATGGGAATTCTGCTTACAAAATGCTTTTCAAAATTTCTTTTTGAATCCCATAGGATTTTGAAAAGTATTTCTATGTGAATTGTGGAATCACTTTCCATGGATTATGTAAACTGCTGAATATTTTTCCAGAGAGTCCCAAGTGATAACTAAGGACTTGTCCCCTCAACTGCTAACCCTCCCTTTCTACCCACTCCTCTTTTGGCCCTGACCTTACCTTTTACACTGTCACACCCCCTTTTGAAGCTCTCCACTTCCTCAGTGAGACCATCTCCATAGGGAGCTTGTTTCACCTAGCAACCGTCCTCTCCATGAAGAACTGCCTCCTAAACTCTCTCCTGAACCTCCCCCCAGCTATAGGCAGTGCCCACTCATAGTTTTATTACCACTAAGGCTGAGGAGGCTCTCTTTGCTTAAACTGTTGATGCCCTTCATGTACTTAAAGGTCTCAACTTTGCCCCCCCAGTGAGTACATGTTCAGGTCCTCCAGCCTCTCTATGTATGTCCTGCATGCTAACTTTTAACCATCTTACTCACCCTGCTCAGGACCACCTGTAGCAGGTTACTGTCATTCTACAGGTAGTGACATCAGTACTGCACACTGTATTTCAGGTGTGGCTGTACCAGCAATCTGTATCATGGTAGCATCACTTCCTTCCATCTGCTACTGATCACTCTGGTAATGCATTAGAGCATTCTGTTGGCTTTTGCAACTGCCTTCCTGCAGTGTGAGCATTGCTTTAAGTCACTAGTGATTGTCACTCCCAGGTCTTTCTCCTTCTGGGATTTGGTTACCAAGACCTCTCCTAGGTTATACTCCATTCACAGGTTCTTGGCTCCAATGTGCAATGACCCTGCACTTCTTTATACTGAGCCTGAATTGCCATATTCTAGATCAGCTTTCAAGCTTGGCCAGATCTTCCTTTAGGTACTGTATCCTTTTTGCTGTTTCCACCCTCCCACAGAGCTTGGTGTCATCCATGAGCAGGCAAATCTTACCCTCTAAGCCTTTGCCAATGTTGTTAATGAAAACGTTAAACGACACTGGGGCAAGCATCAAGTCTTGTGGGACCCCACTGGTGTCTTCCTAGAACCTGAGAGTTCCCTCCACCACCACCCTCTGTGTCATGTCTTTCAGCCAGATGGCTACCATTTCAGAGAGTCTTGTGCCTAACCCCTGATTCTCCAGTTTTCTGATTAATCTCCTATTGGGCACAGAGTCAAAGGCCTTGCAGAAGTCCAAGTACAGGATAGAACCTGCTTTGCCTTTGTCTACTATTTTTGTGACCCAGTGAAAGAAATAGATTAGGTTTATTTGGCAGGATCACAAAAGTCATGAACCTGTGCTGTCACATGTCTTGGTGACTGTTTTTCTCCAGGTAACCTACCAGCCTTTCCTTAAAGAGCTAGTGAAGCCAAAACAGGCAGAATGTAAAATAATAGAGATAGGCAGGTAGTAAAATACCCTATCATGAACACTACCTTCAGGTACCTCCAAACTACCCTAAAAGTACCCTAATGCAAAACAAGTAGTTGGAGAGGCTAGGGTAGTTACTACCCTGATCTTTCCACTTCCCTGTTACCTACCCTGACTATAACAAAGTGTGAAAAACTTTGTTTTTAACTGCCCTAACCAGAAAAAACTACTCAAAAGGATCTGTCTTGAGTAAGGTATAAGAGGCATAGCTGCTCTGAGTGACCTTTTTGCTATTTCCAAAAAGTTATATCCATGACAGGCATTGCTGAGGCAGGTACAAGAGGTGTAGCTGCTGTGAGTGAGCCTGCTGCTGTTTCCAAAAATTATACATATGGCATGCATTGCTGAGGTAGGTACGAGAGGTGCAGCTGCTCTGATTGAGCCTGCTGCTGTTTCCAAATGTTATACACATAGGCCCGGGTATTCAAAGGGGTTGCGTCTGGTGCAACAGAGTTGCGCTGGCACAACCCCACATTGCGCTCCAGCAGGATATTGGGAAGGCTTCCTGGCACAGTGCAAATCCTGATGTGCAGGGGTGCAATGACAATGTATGAGACATAAATGCAGGAGGCATGCCCATGCATATGCGGCACATCCCAATATTCAGCCCAGGGTGTGCGACGCATATGCCAGCACACCCCTGCACTGTGCCGCATAGGTGGCTCAAAGTTGAGCCCCTGCAGAGTAGGAGTAACTCTCGGCCACCCACAGGTTGGCTGCTGTATTGCAGGGTGCAACACAGCAGCCCAGCTGTGGGTGGCCACCTGCTCTCCCAGAACACCGTTCTTAAGCACTCACATCCCTGGTGGTCTAGTGGAACCCCCCGCACATAGCCATGATCATGTGGAATATGTTGCTAAAGATATCCCTGGTTGTCTAGTGAGCCCCCCAGTCCCTGATGCCCTGATGTGTATGCAACATGACCATCTCTGGTGGTTTGGTGGTCCCCCTCCTACCGAAGTCCCCAATTCCCCGATAAATGACAATATGACCTCCCTGGTGGTCTAGTGGAAGCCCCACGCCCGTTGCTGCGATTGCGGTAACATCCCATATTGCCTACGCCCTGGTGATTCAGTGGCACCCCCACCCTACCCACCCACACAGAACCCCTTGCCCACCCTCCCCCCATCACCGGCGGGTAGCTGCATCTACCCGCACACCACCTGGCCACCCACCAAATGACAGGTACAGCAGGCTGTAAGCCCATTGGTCCCCAGTGTGGACCAATGGGCTTGCAGGGTATACTGCACTAGATGGTCCCAAATATGTGACTGGAGTCATTCACAGACCTGGAACTGTCTAGTACAGTATTCCCAGCAAGCCCGTTTGTCCACACTGGGTGACAATGGGCTTACATCCCATACTGTACCTGTCATTCAGCGGGCAGCTGGGCAGTGTGAAGGCAGGATGCGGCTGCCCGCTGATGTCAGGGGGGAGTGGAGTGGGCAAGGAGTTCTGTGTGGGTGGGGGTTGGGGTGCCACTGGATCCCCAGAGCGTAGCAATACGGGATGTTACCATGATCACAGCAATGGGTGGGGGGCTTCCGCTAGACCACCAGGGAGATCATATTGTCATATATCAGGGAATCGGGGACTCGGGTGGGAGGGGGACCACTAGACCACCAGGGATGGTCATGTTGCATACACATTGGGGAATTGAGGACTGGGGGAGGCCACTAGACTACCAGAGCTATCTTTAGATACATTTACCGTGTGATAACAGCTACATGGCAGGGGATGCCCTGGGATCCCCACAGCACACATCATGCTGTGCAAGGTGCCAGGTGCAAGTTACTGTCCTGCCATGCACAAGGCATGCAAATGGAGCCACAATGACTTGCAAATGGCCCCATTTGCACCTTGCATATATTATGGCCTCATTTGCATGACCCCTGCTGAATATCGTGGGTGATGCTCCTAGCACAACTGCACTTGTGCTGGTGCATCCCCATGCTCCCTATTAGTGACTCATGCCAGCACAGTGCCACTGCACTATGTGCAGTTTGTGTGCTGCCCATGCCATATTCTATGGTGCTGCACCATGGTGCAGCATCATTGAATATCACCTGTCCCCAGCCCCGGTGCATCACAGTTGTGCTGTGCCCAGGCTTGTGCTACTGCCTGGCACAGTCTGAATATCCTGGCCATGGTGAGCATTGATGAGATAGATGAAAGAGGAACAGCTGCTCTGAATGAGCCTTCTGCTGTTTCCAAAAATGATACCCATGGCGGGCACTGATGAGGTTGGTATGAAAAGCAATGTCAAGTTACCACATCTGGCAGTACATCACTCCACACAGGATTTTCTATTCTTTTCATATACAATCTAGTCCTCATATTCAGTATCATTGTTTGCAGGCTGTTTTTCATGTTCATGGTCAGAAGCACATAACACAGTGTTTGGGGCAACTGGGAAATTGTAGGCATTCATTCTGAGACATGTAAGCCATTCTAAATTTATAGGACTTAGCAATGTTTTGTGGTCAGTGACTATTCCACTGCACTAAATACAGTATGCGTTCTGAATATATGCTTGAAGGTGGAGAACTGGGGTACATTATTGCAAGATTTGCTGAATCTGGTCATATTGTTCTCTTTCATTTCTAATAGAGTAATGGATCTTTCTCCATACCAGTCACAGTATGGTCTGCAAAATACTCGTGGATCATTGTTCTGTGTGAGATGGTTACCAGTCTGGCAGATGAACCAGCTGCACTTTCTTTAAAGGATAATAGCCCATGTTGCTGCAGATGACTCAAAATTGATTTGTCTTTCTGACCATGAACATGGGATGACTAAGAAGTAGCTGTAGATGTTCTCTCCCTCACTGATGACACTGGTGATTATGAAGAATTTACAGATGTGCCATTGTTTGTTCTAGAGGCACACTCTGATGATTCGGCAGAGTTTGACTGCTGTACATCACTTAATAGTGTTAGCGGGGCAATGTCACATTTGGTTAGCAGAAGATCGCTCCAATAGTCTATGTCTTCAATGTTCCCCTTAAAGCAGGTATCTAGCAACATAGCCAACACATAGGTGTCATTCTTAAACATGGTATTTATTCTCTGATCATTTGACAGTCTGAGACTCAAGTCATCTGTCAGCATAACAGCGGTGGTGTCTTCTTTATTTTTTTTTTATAATGTAACACTTTTTGCTCCTCCATTGTAGAGTGGGCCACAATGACCGCTGGCACCCAAGCCCCCAGACCAGATCTGGCCTGCACTGAATGCAGTTGACTCACACAGACTTGATGAAATGAATGGGACACCCCCCTCCAGGAGCCCATGACCAGGAGCCAGGTGGCCATGCCTCTTGTGTCTGGGGGCTCAGGGCTCGGCCATGAGCCACGGCAGTTGCCCTGCAATTTCCTGCCATTTCTGCCCCAGGTAGCCAGATGTGCAATGACATCTGATGTACCTACATGTAAATGTCCACTGCGCTCCCTCCCCCTTAGAATGCATGTCACTGACAGTACACCCAGCCTCTGCTAGGCACCACTGCAGTGCACCACATACCCCTTACCCACCTCAGAGGAAGGAAAGCAGTCATGGGAAGCTCAACCCTTCCTCTCCCCTGCCAGCCCCTGGTGCCCCCGAGTCCATTCCTGCACCCAGGTCACCGGCATGGTGCGAGGTGTGGCATCCAGCACCTCAACCCTCAGTGCCACTGGGCCAGCTTGGCGGTGTATTCTTTTGACTGAATGTCTTTCTTTGTGTCATCAAGCAACGTGAAGAAATCTTATTTGAAGAAGAATTTGACTCTGAGTTGCACAGTCCGCACTGACAGTACATGTAGCAGCCTCAAATGGCTCCAATAAGGTGACCAAAGTTTCAGGTAGACTCCAACTGCTGGAACTGAGCATGATGTCTACTTTACCTGTTGATTCTGCATGGTGTAGTCATGTACAGCTTTTTTCTGTCCAAGGAGCCTTTTCAACATGTAAAATGTATGCATTTCAGTGGGTTGGAACTTTCTGGTTTAATGTACAGTATGCAGTAGTAAGTTGTTTGACCTCTGCAGCCCTTCAAGATTTTTTGTGCTTTCACAGAGTGGCTGAAATGTCCACAAATTTTCCTAAAAAGGCCTACCAGATTTTTAGCATTTCTGTTTCCATTTAAGAAATTATGGATGACAAGATTTAAACAATGTGCAAAACAAGGTATGTGTTGGTAGTTGCCATCTCTAACAGCTTTGGCTATGCTGGCACCATTATCTGACACTATAAATCCTGGAGATAAGGAATAGAGAGTAAGCCATTTCTGGAATTGTTTTTCCATCTTCTGTAAAATAATCACAGTGGTGTGGTTTTCCTCAAAAGTGGTGACAAATGTGCAGGCCCACCGGTGCAGTGGTTGGATTCCCGCTTGCGACGCCAGTGACCTAGGTTCAGCAACGGGCCTGGGTCACTGGAGGGCCGGCCGGGGGAGAGAAGCATCAAGAGTCCCGCGACTGCTCTCCTTCTCTGGGGGGAGGGCAGGAGATAGGTCCGGTGCCTGCTGGCACCTAGTGGAGGCTGGGAGCATCGCAGGCTGTATGGCCTGAGTTACCTGGGGGAGGAGCGTATACCGGCGTATGCCTAGACGTCACCACGCTGCCCCCCTTCAGAAAACCAGAAAAACTGCTCACTGGCCACCTAGATGATGGCCCCCCATTCCTGAGCACCTCCAGGGCCTATCCAGGGTATCTTGCTCCTCAGCAGCATCCCCGGGCCCTAATGTAGTGTGTGCCGGGGTCTTCCCTTCTGCCCCGGTGCCCTTCCCCCCTTGGAGGAGGGGGACCCGCCCAGTGAAAGGGATATGCCAGGATATCCCAGGGATCAGCTGTGATATGAGGACCTGAGGAGGGCTGGATAAAGGTCAGTGGGGTTGGGTGGGAGCTTGTGGAGCCTGAAGGAGTGGGGGCCAGTGTAGCATGGGGTAGGCGGTATAAACATATGCAAAAAAACAACAAAAAAAGTGGCGACAAATAATACAGCCCGCTTTCTACTACTTACAGTAGGCTAGAGCAAGGATTATTACTTGCTGGCTGAAAACTTGCCCCATTGAGCTGTTACAGTCATGTAGTCAATTGTTTGGTTGCTGGTCCATATATCTGTAGTTATGTGAACCTGCTTCAACTCAGAGAGTTTCAACTGCTTAATAACTTCAGTACACACCAAATCATACAACTGAGGAACAGCCTTTTTAGAGAAACATTGACAGGGAATAGTACACCATAGTTCAATCAGGTTCATGAAGTTCAGGAAAGCTTCCTGGGAAACAGAAGCAAAAGGGAATTGACAGTGGGCCAACAGCTGTGCAATGGCTCTATTTAACACCTGGCATATATGATGCTTGTGTGTAAATTTTGATATCCTCACATTTTCTTGTAATGTTAGTTGATGAGAGCGAGATATTTAGAATTTTTGTGGAAAAGTATTTTTTACACCTTTTTCACATGGAGTACTACTTTGGGAGTTTGCAGTTCTTGATGGTGTCAGAAAACAACCTATGTTTTGGAAAAACTGCAAGGACACATCAAGTAATTCACTGTCACTTTCTGCTACCAGTTCCTTGTCACCATGGTCACCACCACCACCACCTCCACTACCACCCACACTAGCCCTTGACCAGCCCCACTCAGTTAGGTGTTTTGTTTTTGCATGTCACATCATTACTGATGTTCCAAAATTTACTGGATGGCAACACGACTGTTGCTGTTTTTGCAGAGACTGCATATAGCTTGAGAGTTGTTTGCAGAGTCAATATAAAATAAATTCCACACTAAAGATTTACCTTGTTTCGTCTGTGCCACAGTGCCTGACACTATGCCTTGTACAGTCAAGGGACCTAGATGAATCCCTTCACATCCATTTCCATGTTGAGATGAATTGTTCCCATTCATACTCATTTTCTGAGTCTTACGTTTAGCAGCATATGATTTTTTTTCTGTACTTGCCTCTCATGTCTTACAGTGACATCCTCTCCTACCTCCTCATCAACACTACTGACCTCATCACCACAAAATTCAGAAGAACTGGAAGTGCCATCATCATTAGGTGGGACACAGTCTGAGCTATTCCATTCCCAATTCCCACTATCACCACCATCTTTACCAGTATTAGCTACCTCAGAATCTAAGCTATATTTGAGGAGGATGCCTCCCCCTCCTTGCATTCTGCTTCAGCATCAGGAGGTATCCTGGCACATGTGGCAACATGTTCAGTACCACTATGAGTAACTCCAGTCAGTTCATTCAGAAACTCTACTAGCATTTCATTGCTAACATGCTTTTTTGGTTCAGGACATTTAGTGCCAGTCCTGGTGATGTTATATTTGTCACCATGCTCTTCATTAGTGCTATGATTCATGTTGTCCATATCATTAGCAGTTGCATGTGCAGCAGCACTGTGCTTCCATTTAGTAGACTTAGACTGGGATGTATGGGACACAGTAGACACAGCCGTGAAAGAATATTGTTTCACTATGCTGCAGAGACAGACAGTGTATGTAGTTGACTATGTTGCAGTAATATGACAGGACTATTGCCTCAGGGGCACCTCAAAAATAGTGTAATACAGCTGTACAAAGCTTTCACTATTCTGCAGAGACAGTGTATATAGCTGACTATGTCACAGTAATATGACAGGGCTTGTGCCTCAGGGACACCTCACAAGCAGTGTAATACAGCCATGCAACGCTTTCACTATGCTGCATAGACACTGGAGCTAATGCCACAGTAATAAATGGGGGGGGGCTCAAGCTGGGGTACCTAACAAACAGTGTAATACACAGCTGTAAAAAAGCTTTCAGTGTGCTGCTGGGATGGACAGTGTATGATGACTATGTCACAGTAAATGACTGGGCATAGGGGCACCTAACAATGTAAGAGAAATGAGCTGTCCACAGTGTCTTTTGTTTCTATGTCTTTTTTCCCACATCTTCTATCTCTTTTCTCTCCCCAGACCCCAGCACAACCTCCATGACTGAGGCTGGGCTGCCCACCCCCCAACTGAGATAATTTGTCAGTCCCCCACACTACCTGTTCCTTTGCTTCTAGTAGTATAGGTTCTGTTAGTAATATTTTTTGTCATATCTTTTTCATCTTTTTCGATCAAACAAGTCTTTGTTCCATCAACTCTATAGCCACAATTTGTGTTACAGTCAGAGTGAGCACCCATGCACAGCTGCTTCCATACACCACAACTCACACAAACAGACTACTGCTGGCTTGATTCCATGCAGCAGATGGAGCACAGACACCACTGACTAATCAGTTGTCAGCCTGGTGTCATGTGCTCCATTTTCTTCTGTAAGTCCATGAAGGACCCCAAAGGCTGCCCTTTAATACCTGTTAACAGCTACACATAAGCGGTCTCACATTACCTGGCCCAAGAATTACACTGATATGTTGGGCAATGTAGTACATTAGCTGAACTACCCTACCCAGCCAAAAACCGGCATTGCCCATAATGTCTGACCCAGCTACCCAGTGGGTAGCCAATTCCTAGAAAATAATACAATTTTAAGAAGTAGTTAACTAACTTTTTTTCTGAAGTGTTTTTCTTTTTCCTTTTGCTCATTAGAAAGTCTTCTTTGTGGTACTACCATGTGGAATATGTGGAACAGCTCTTAACCTGGCAGCTAGCATATAGGTATCTATCTCCCCCCCCCCCACATCATCAGTATTGTAATTTCACTGATAATAACATCACAGGCGATTGACTTGGCAAACATTGAGTGGCTGTTCCTAAGCAGCAGTGGTGTCAGTCACTGATGTCACAATACTGATGTTGTAATGGGGGGCAGTAGATCTAGCTATATCAGCTGCCAGGCAGAGTGCTGTCTCACACATCACACCTACTAACATCAGGTAAACAATCTACTGATTAAACAAATGGAAAAGAAAAAGTACCTCAGATATAAAATGTAATGGCTGGCTGCTTTTAAAAACTAGTATCAGTTTTAGGCAGTACATACACATTTTAAGTATGGCATCCATGACCTTACACACAATTGAGGTCAGGCTGACTGGCATGCAGTTGCCTGGGTTACTCCTGGGACCACTTTTATGGAGTGGCGCCACATGCACAGTTCTTCAGTCCAGTGATGCAACCCCTGATTCTAACAAACTATTGAACAGGTTCACCAGGGGGCCTACTAGTTTCTCTGCGAGTTCCTGCAGCACTCTGGGATGAATGTCATTCAGGCCTGGGACTTACGTAGCCTGAGGGAAAACAAATGTTTCTTCACCTTGTCCTTCCTGATTATTTCATCTGTGCCCCCATGGTACTGGGTCATCTCTCTCTCTTTTGTAAAGATGGAATAGAAGTTTTCATTCAATACATCTACCTTGTACCCACAGTTTCTATCTACCGCTCCCTTTTCTTTTGCCATACTATGCTATCTTTCATATCCCTTTTTCACTAACATACTTTAAAAAATATATTTCCCAATTTTAATCCCTTCAGCTAGCCACAGTTCCTTCTTGGCTTTGGCCAAATGAACTGCTTGCCCTGCCCCTTTGGCTTTACTCTAGTACTCTTCCCGGTGCCCATCCCCCCTGGGTCCTCTGGAACTTCCTCTAGGCAGTCCTCTTGTCCCCGACTCCCTGGGCTACCTTATAACTAAACCAGCTGGGTGCTTTGGCCCTTGAGTTTCCCCCCTTTGTCCTGACACTCTCATTTGTGGTTGCTGCTATTCTTTCCTTGATAGTGGGCCACTTCTGATCCACTCCCACCCCTTCACGGAGGCCAACTGAGTAACCCCTTAGCAGCTTCCCCATCTTTCTGAAGTCCACTGTTTTGAAACCCATGTCCAACCTGAACAGGCTTCTCAACCTGAGTGTCCTGGACATGGTTACCATTTGTCAGTACCATATCAAGGATTGCTCCTTCACTATTGGGTACCATCACACCTTGGGTCAAGAATCCACTTTGCTTCTGCATCAAGAATTACCTGACTTCTGGCCCAAATTGTGGCGGGGATCTTCCAATCCACTTTGGGCAGGTAAAAGTCCCCCACAATTACCACCTCACCTTTTCCCGCAGTCATCTTGATTAAGGATCCCAATTCTCTGTTTTTTTCTTTGTCCTGGTTAGAAAGTCTGTAATCTACCCCCAGTCTGATCTTCTTTCCTCTAGTAGATTGCAACTGCACCCACAGCAACACTGCCTTCCCCTCTTCTACTTCCTCCCTCATACAAGTCATTTCTTCCCTTACGTATATCACTACCCCCCCTTTCCGTACTCCCCTGTCCCTCCTGTACAACTTACACCCAGGGATCAAGAGGTCCCACTCATGGTTTGGTGTAGCCCAAGTTTCTGTGACTGCTACAATGTCCACCCTCCTCTCTGCCAACACTGCCTGCAGGTCATCCAGCTTGTTACCAAAGCTTCATGCATTTAAGGACATCACCCTCCACCAAGACTCTGTGCATACACCCCGCAGCATGACTGTTCTCCTTCTTGGTCTCTATTGGTCACTCCCTCCCCCTGCCATATGTACCCCTTTTTTCTTCCTTAGTTTTCTGGTATCTTTTCCTCTGTGTGTATAACCAACCTCCATTTCCCTGTAGACCCTGCCCCTCTATAAAGTTACTGCCCCCTCTCTGTACCAAATGTTATTTCCAAGTAAGTGTCCAGTAGTTTTGTTATATAAAGATCTCCAGTTGTCCAACAACAAATCTATGCACACATGGTCTGTGCCGAGGCTCCAGTTGCTAATGGTGAAAAATGTAATTTTTCTGTATAAAACGCTAACTCTCCTATTAAGATGATGAGTTACAGATCTCATACTCTGTCTTAACTGAACAAATGGTGACAAAAAATGTGTCCTTTACCTGAAGGGAGTTAAAGTTCAATGTTACATGAAGACTACCAAAAGATTGCTTAGGCTGTCACTATGTCAAACATGTGTCCTTTCCCACTGGAGTTATTTTGCAATGGGAAATGCAGTCTGCTGCTATATTTGCAATGTGTGTATCTTGCAATAAGATTAATGGGGTTCCAATTATACATCTATTAAAACAGAGTTCATGTTCTTGCTTTAGACTGTTTTATTTAGTTTGTTAACCACTTAGGTTACAAGACATTATGGTGTACTTAAGTAATAGACATCCCTAGTAGACAACTTATCCCATCAGACTGCAAATAATAACCCTGTTTATTGGGATCTTGTAAATTGTATGAAATTATTAATTTCATGATAAAACACTATTTTCATAAAGGTTGTTTTTTTTTTCCTTTTTGCAGTTCATGGAATAATTTGCTTTACAGGATGACATTAAAGCATAAATTATGCCTTCCAAAAGAGATCATGCATTTTTAATTATGTTGGTATGTGTTTGATCTGAAATTGTGATTTCCTCTCACTTTCTGTATGTGTTTGGCCATTTGCTTTCATCTTTTTAAGGGCATTTGTTGTTAGCTCAAGAAATGATAAATGCATTAACCATCTGTTCTCTCCTCATTTTATTCTTTATGTTCAGCTTCTCTTTGACACTTTAGAGACTTTTTGCAAATGTAAATTAATTTGGTGGTTGGAAAAAAATCTGGTGGTATTAGGCACTATGAGCATTCCTTCTGTTTCTTAGATTTAGCCCTGAATGGTAAAGTGCTGGCATTCACACTGCTGAATTCAGTATGCAACTCAAAACTAGCTAAGGGGAATCATCCTCTGCCTGGTCTTGGGGAGATGATCATACTTCATTGCCCATTGAATCTAGGGATCTTTCAAGTAACTGTTTTAAGTGCTTGTACCAAACTGTGTTGCACAGTGTTTTCACAATAGTACAGCATTATGGACTACCATTCACTGGAGAGTGAACTGAGACTGGCAAACTCGTTTCCTTTCTGGTCTGATTCAAATCCATGCAATGCTGTGTAGGAGTGCACAAATTGTTATGTTATGAAAAAAGAAATCTGTCACTCTTGAACAGAAATCCTTTAAAAAATGCGTTTTTCCTTAATAATTTTATACCCAATGGTACACTCATTTGTCAGTGTCAGTGGCTCAGCAGATAGCACACTCACCTCTGAGGCTGGGAGATCAAAAGGCTGTGGGTTCCATCCCCACACCAGGCACTTGGGTTAATATCCCAACACTGACACTGCAGTGCAGCATGAAGGGAGTGCTGCACTCCTGAGGTGCCATCTTTCAGATAAGACATTAAACCGAGGTCCCACCTGTCTGTTCTGGTGGCAGTTCAGGTGGATGTTAAAGATCCCATGGCACTTCTTGAAAAGAGTAGGGAAATTTTTATTAAAAACATAAAAGGAATACACACATAACAGTGTTACTCCATACTAAATCATAATACAAAGGAAAAGGAAACAAGTATTCTATCATACAATGATACAGTAAGGCAACAAAAAAAATGTATGAAACCCCAAAATCTAGAATCTGAAACTCAGGGATTGCCTTACCCCACTGCCACTAAAAGAGTAGGGGAACATTTAGGAAAATCAGAAAAAGAAATCTTACATAATTCAGTAATGTATCAGACAAAGACCATAATGAAAAAAATTCAAAAAGGAGTATTTCATCTAACAGTAATCTCAAAGATAAGGAAAACAGACAACCACTAGATCCCCTACCCAAGCCCCAAGAAAGCAGACAGGGAGGCTGCATGAAAAAAAAAAACACAGAACAGTGAGACACCTCACTAAAACATGATACCAAGGAAAGGGGAACAAACAAACAGTCCAGTAGACTCTGGTCCAGGGAACAATCAGTCAAATAGATCACCCTCAACCCAATAACGTCACCAAGAAACCAGGAACAAATAATAGAAAATCATGAAATGTGTTTCCAGTAGTGTTCCCAAATCCCCTTTTTCAATGTCCTAAATTCATGATCTCTCAAACAAATAATCATATCCTTAATGAGAAAAAATAGTTGTAATGGGGAATCCTGCTTTTGTTGGAAAAGAAACCCACATCTAAACTGCCATACCCAAAAAAGAATAAACACAGAAATAATATTCAATGTACTCGGACTATATGCATCCCAGGAAGTGAAAAAAAAAAATACGATTGTTTAACAGACCAAACCTTCCAAAGACATGCATTGCAGAAATCTGCCCAAATACACCATAATTCCTGTACAAAGCGACAATCAAAATACAAATGGTCCATCGATTCCACTTGGTTCAAACAAGAAGGACGAAGGCAAATACGAACCATAAGCTGTTTATGCTTATGATTTCCCCAAGTATTAATATGGCCATGGACACCCAGCCACATTATATCCCACATAGAAACAGGAATTCTAGGGTTTAACTGCTGATCTGTAAGACATGTCTGTTCAAAAGAAGTAAAAGCCAGAAATGGAGCCAATGAAAATTTTTTGTCCACTATAGCATGATATAAAGCCTTCCTAGACATACCTCTAAAATCAGAAAAAGAAACTGACCTGCCATGAAGTAAGTCAAAAATAACCTCCTAGTCCAGTAGCAATTCATACCATCTCTTGTTTTTGGGAAGAAACAACCCCTGTTCCCATTCCAGCCATACTTCACGAATACTAGCACTCATCCAAACAACCAACAGTTTATCATTCCATCCCATGAGTGATTTAAAATTTATAGTAATGAAAATCGTGAAAAAAACACACAAGTGGATTTATCATATGGATACCACCATCTGAAAAATGCAAATATAGAACATTCCATGGAATTGGATTGAGCCTGTTTCCCCTAAAACAAGAAAAAAAGACACTGAACACAGACGTCACCAATGATTTAGGTAAGGGAAAAATATGACTGATGTGCTGTATAAAAACAAGGGCAACAAAAAAGATTTAATTAAATATACCCATTTCTTTTTACCAATCTTCCAGGTTGTCCATCTACCAACCCTTTCCTTCCCTTTAGCAATACACAATTCTCAATTATATAATGCAGGAGGCTCAGACCCAAAATAAATCCCTAAAATTTTCTGCTGAGAAGTAGAAACCACAATACCTCCAATGTCCGGTTAAGGTAGTAGACACCCATTCAAATTGAAACACAGATGCTTACCAAAATTAATCCAGGAAGCCAAACAAGAAAATAAAAAGGGCAACACAGCACAAAGTAAAACTCCACTAGCAACATCAGGAACCATAACACAAAAATCATCAGCATATGCCACAGTTTTCAACAACCCCGAGGTAGGAGAGGAAAGTCCATGAGTAAGCGGAGAACGATGAAGAATATGGATTATCGGGTACAAAGCCAATACAAACAAGAGCATACTTAGGGGGCAACCTTGATGAACCCCTCTCTGGATATAACAACGGTTACCCACTCACCCATTAACACATGGCCACACAAAGGACAAAAAATAGCACATTTGAAGCCAATTCACAAATTCACAGGGAAAATCAAATTCCTGAAAAGTAAGCCATACAAATTCCTGTGCCAAATTGTCAAAAGCTTTAGCCAAATCAACACTAAACAAGTAGCCAGACAAAGCTTTATGATGGCCCTGAGCAAACAATTCCCAGAGCAACAATAAAGCATCCTGAATAGAGTGACCAGGGATTGAACAAAAATGTGTAGAATGCAACAAACCATCCTACACTCTACACAGTCGATTACCTAATAATTTTGGAAAAAGCTTGAAATCAGTATTAAGAAATGTGATAGGTCGCCAGTTATTTAAATCAGTTCTATCCCCTTTTTTAAACAAATATATCATAATCCCCTCATACATTGACTCCAAGATCATATCCTCTTTCAAAAAAGCTTTAAATATGGAAAGCAAACTATTGGACATAAAAAGACAAAGGGACTTGTAAAGTTCAGAGGGCAGACCTTCAGGACCTGGTGCAGTCCCATCCTTCAAGATAGTTATCACTGACTCCAATTCCTGAGGAGTGAAATCTGCACAAAGGACAACTTTATCCTGACCAGCAAGTTTGGGGAGAGCTGCCACTTGAAGAAGAGGCAGCATACTATCCTGAATCCCAAAAGCACTACCAATCTGGGAATTAACAAATTCTTCAAGCACCTTAAGGATGTCAGAAGATCCTGTAATCAGTGTACCAGAAGAGTCCAGAAGCTCCCCCATCTGTTTCATCTTTAACTGCTGCTGACAATCTGCAAAATGATTAATCAAAGTACTCCTGCCCTGCATACCAAACTTCTGCTCAGATTCTAAGGATCACAAATTATTATATTGAATCTGCATCATCTGATGTTTAAGAGAAGCCACAGCCTCCGCACTAGTGACAGAAGTAGTAGAGAAAAGTAAAGCATGCAAGTTCTTTCTCAACACCATATAGTCACCATGGTTAGAATCCACCAGAAACCTTGAGAAACATTTACAGTAATCTATAAGACACAGTTTTGTGTCAGCCCACCACTTGATAGGGGGGTCATAAAGAAAAAACACAGATACTCTATCCTCACCACTTCTTTAAGGCGCTGAATAAAAAGCTGATTGCACAACAGGCTAGCATTAAACTTCCTCATACATTTCCCATTAAGTGATGAAAGGGACAGAGAGACATGGATAGCAATCAGAGCATAATTGGATGTTTCAATTGGAAACGGAGTAACGGCCGAAACATGCAAATGTTTGGAAACCAACCAATGATCAATTCTAGTGTGTAAAGCTCCTTTGAAAAAAGTAAAAACAGATTGTGACCCAAATACATCTTTCAGTCCAGAAGAGGAGAACACACATCTCAATTCATTTGAATTACAATAGGTCTTACCCTTTGATTTGGCATCCAAAGATGTATTGAAATCCCACCCCCCCCAAAAAAAAACAACATAACTAGTAAATAGAAAAGGCATAATCTTGCAAAACGACTCCACCCAACTAGCTCTCTGTTGGGGGGCATAAATGTTAATAATCCTATAATAGACATTACACAGGATAAGATCTATAAACATAGCTCTACCCACCTCAATTTCCACTACTTTTTTTAAGGTGAATTCAGAAGTAGTTAAACAAAATCCCTACCCCAAACAAGTATCTAAACCCAAGGACCAAATAGACTCTCCCAGATACCAGTCAGAAGATGTCAGGGCCATATCCTGAGGAGAATAAAGCCTAGTGTCCTGTAAAAGAAAAATACAATAGGGAAGCAAATGTAAAATTGCATAAGTGGATTTTCTCTTAAAGTCAGATCATATGCTGTTTATATTCAGGCTTGCAATGCTGAGCATAGAAAAACCCATAAGAAAAAAAGAAAAAAAACAATCAAGACTTCTTTCTTTTGAGATCATGTCACTTGTTTCACCACAACTGTGTCAGCAATTGGGTCACTCTGAGGGGGATCTGCCACACTGTTAGGAAGGGTAGAATGAGAAGACTCATCAGAATCCACTGCTTCTATCAAGTCACCCCAACTTTGCAACAGATCATACTGGTTAGAAACCGGAACCATCAGTGAAGGCAAAGTTGAAGAACCACCTATCATGGCCACCTTTTTTCTTTGGACTAACTGAAATACTGCATGATCCACAATCAAAGGTGGAACAGAGTCCAAGGTAGTACAAGGTCGGGCAGGGGGGAGGCAGACCCATGGAGACAGGTGGCTGCATGGTAGTAGGGGAGGTCTGAGGAGAAACAGACCATTGTTCCATAGCAGTTGGCCGCAGCTTCAGGATGGAAGATCTGAGCCCAGAGGCAACTGCAACATTCTCAGACTGGGATGGACCCTCGAGGTGTACCAGAACTCGGTGGTGTCCCTTTAAGGAGTCATTCAAATAAAAATCATGTTCCACAAAATCAGCCAAGTTGTGAGTCGCCCAAGGGCAGGAAGAAAAAACATGATCTACCGAAACACATAAATTACAAGAGGGGGGAACTGTACAGGTGGTTGCAGAGTGACCAAGAATCCCACAGACTGAGCACTTCAGCTGGTCACAGTCAGAATTTAGCTGAGATGTGGAACCACAATGGTAGCATGCCCAGGGTTGTCCCTGGTAAAACAGGATACCACGATCTCAGCCAATATAGAAACAATTGGGCAAATGCTGAATCCCATTATCTATCACGTTGAGCTGAACATTACATTTCCAGCCCCCAGTCCAAAAACCATTGTCATCAATGATAGCTCGGGGAACCCCATTCACAGTACATCTTTTCTCCAACCAATAAATGATGTCAAGCACATTCACCCCCTCATTTCTGAACAGAACAGTAACCAATTTAGCCATTGGCCTCATAATGGGAATAGCAACAAATGGTGACCATTCTGAAGTGGATTTGACCTCACGATAGGTAGCCCAAAATTGATCAAGTAACCCTGCAGTCCTGAAGCCAACATCAAAATTATGATCGCCAGCTGCACGTATCAAAGTGTACACCACTGAAGGAGTAAACTGTAAAGAGTCAATAAGTAACACTTTACCAACATAATGTCTATCAGGAGGAAAGTCCAAGCCCTCTTTGTAGTAAATACGAGCCACAAAACGATGTCTAGCAGCCTCTTCTGGTTTATGAAATAGGCTAGCATAACTTGCCCTCTGAGGCCAAGGCACAGACTGACCCCTTTCCCCAGTGTTCATAGCAAATGTAGAAGACATGCCTCCAGGAGGTTCATGCAAGGCAGTATGAGCAGGAGGGTCAGTTGAACACCCAGACCGGGCAGAAGACAGATCTTGCGACTGAGCAGCAAACAAAGATGATTCATCCAGGTCGGCATCTGACTTCTGTTTACCACAGCTAGGGACCACACCATGATGGTGTGTCCTGGAAACCCTGCAAGGTGGTGGGATCGTCCGAATCATGTGGATGAGGAGAGAAGGGCCGGTCTCCAGGCACCGAAGACCCACACAAAGGAATAGCAGGATCCAGAATCCAAATGTTGTTATGTAAAACCCAACCAGTTTTTTCTAGTGCCACTGCCAGTCTCCAAGGATCAGGTGCAGCAGAAAGGGGAAAGGGGAGAGAATCAGGCTGTCGGGAAACACTGGGCAAATCAAGACACTGTTCAACATTGACGAGCATGTTCTTTTGGAACAAACCACAGTAGGACTCAGATCTAGTCTTTTCCTTTTTTTCTCATCTTCGGAAATACACAAAACTGGATCCAGAGGAGCAACCTTCAGCAAATCCAACTCTTGCAACAGGACAGCAACCTCCATAGGTGACTCCACAACTTTGGCAACAGATGTGTGCATCTCAACCTCCTCCCAAACAGCAACCATATCAGTTGAAGTCTCCATAACAGATAAGTCAGTCAATCTCCAGGTATTGCTTAGAACACCACCACTTCCTACTCCATGCACCTCCTTGCAACCAACTGGTAGAATCCATGATCTGACTGACAAAGGGGGACCCCTACTGGAGAGTAGGGGAATTTCCCCGGTGCCCTGGCCAAATTTGCCCCAGTCACTAAAATACCACCAACAGCTTAATCTGATTCAAAGTCAGCTGGCATTCACCTGTATCCCCCTTCCCCAGGTCATGCCTGAAAATAGGCAGAATTTGTCTAGTGCACTTACCCAGTCAACAAAAACTAACTAAATAAATAAATATACTTAGTGGTGGCTACTGGTTCTAACAGCATCCCAAGCAAAACTAGTCACAGACCAGAGTTTAAATGTATTTATTTATAATTTTTGACCAGGAAAGGCACGCCAAGATATTATAGCTGGTTTTCAGGTGCATCCAGCAATGGATTGCAAGAATCTGCTTTATTGTCGGGGGAATGTTGGCCATGACATCACTAAAACTCCCCTGAACTCCTATGGGGGAACCCATGGCCATTTTGGCAGCCAGCCAAGATGGCTGAACTGGATGGTGGAGAAGTAGGAGCTGAAGGTGTGGGGGAGCCGACCCCCTTCCCATCACCTATTTACCAGAGATTCTACTTGCCAGTTTTGTCAGAGTATCAGTAATGACAGTGGAGGACATAGCAGACCAAATGTTTGAGTGTTTTGAGGAAAAGGAACAGCTGCACAAACTTCATTTGTGGGAGGAGAGGAGGAATCACTAAAAAAAGCAATGGAGGACAGAAAGCAACATCTACGCTCGGAAACACACTATAGTAGCAGAGGAGGAGGTGGTGAAATTCCTGGTAGAGAAACAGAGACTCACCTTTTCAGTGGTGTGCCTAAAAGAAGAAGTAACCACAGTTGAGAAGCAATCTGCCAGCACTAGCCAGCTGGCATCAACATCCCCAGCTGAAGTTGATACATCAAAGGAGTCACCTGTCATTGCAGCTATCAGAGTAGAACAACTTGACACTTCTGTACAGAGTGATGCAGTGCCTGTCAACACAACCTGCTGTGAAAATGGTGGTGGAGAAAAAGGACTTGATTTAGCCCCAAAACCAGTACTTGACTCAAGTGTATATTGGAGGGCCCAGCTGTTGCGGACTGGGACAAAAGTGATAGTGCCAACCTGCAGAGAAGAGCATGGTGTGACAGAGGGTGTCATGAATTGCCCCAGAGACTTCACTGTGGCTGCGGGGTTCTGATTATGCATGGGGAGAGACTGTCTACATTGATCGTCAGGGCATTCTGAACATCAGGGAAATGCAAATTAAGCAGGAGGCTTTCCCTACAGTGCAGGTACACTGCTCAAAAGTCTGCCTCACTATTACAGAAAGATCCAACCCTGGAGAGGTCAGTGGAAGTAGCACCAGAGGATGCTGGCTGGATCTGGGCTCCAGATGGGGTCTTTCGACTGCAGGGAGAGACATGTCATATCTTCCTGAGGGGGAAGGTGTCTTGAGAAATGTCTGATCAAGCCTCTGCTGTGAGTGCATCAGAGGACATGATTGGGAAGGGGTCTGCCAGACACTTGAATATTGCAAACCCTCCAGTATTTGTAGCTATGGACTGAGAGCCTAGGGAGGTGCACTGTGTTCCTCCTCATGCCAATAATGACTCTGACCAGTGCTCTGTGGGGACTGAGCAGATGCTTGTAGAGGACAGGCAGGGGGAGCATGAGTTCCAGTAAAGTGATGTCCCTCTGCAGTCACCTTACTCCTCAGACCTGTAAAGGACAAGGAGAAAATATACGTGGAGGGATCAGAAGGGGGTGATACTGACCCATCAGATAGGGAGCAAAACCTCCAGGAGAATCATCCCCAACTGCAGGCTCAGAGACCGTTTTGAATGACTGATTTATTTGCAGTGTAGTGGGAGTCTGCACAGCAGCAGAATGCCATGAGACTGAAGTAGAGGGTTGGACTGGAAATTCTCCCTGATTGGGTCTTTTTAACTAGAAACCTGTTAAAAGACTAAATGGGCTCCTTTGCAGCTGAACTGTATGCAGTCATAATGTATGTGTGTCTGGAGAAACAACTTATGACATTAGTTTTAAGGCCCTGAAGTCTTTAGAGAGGGTCTGGCTGGGGTATGATAATCTGAAACATACTGCATTTTGGGCCCCTTTTATGGCCATCAGCCCATCTAAACCTGTCATTAAGACTAGTGATTTTGTTTAGAAATGATGGAGTTCATGTGTCTGATATCCTGTACTGGCTTGTTACAAAGTGTTAGGACAACCCATACCTATAATTGACAAGGAACAGGTTTGGACAGTGGAGTGGAAGATTAAAGTAAAGCTGTGTCAGACCAACACTGGGACATGCCAACTTCCAGGCAGTCTTTGTTAAGCAAATATAGATGCAGTTGCTTCTACTTAAGGCAGCCTTGTACATGCCATAAACGTGGAGACAGAAGCCACTTAAGTGTGGCCTGTGATGCAGAACAATGTAATCTTTGTTTCGAATACGGGCACATTAGCCTGTGGTGTCCCAACCCATTTAAGTGTAACCTGTGTAAGAAAGAGGGAACTCATGTACAGGCAGTGCCCCTGGGCTTCACACAATAGATTGGGAGGTTTGGACCAGAAAACCTTGATAAAGGGCCAGGCTCAGGGGTCTGCTAGAGCATCTGCTTAAAGGTTTGCAGAGATGGTGCATGTGGCCTCTTTGAGCAGTGGGTGGAGGATGCCCCCCAGCCACCCAGGTGGGATGGGATAATCAGATTATTGCTACCCCCCAGTGCAGGAGCCTCCAAATCAGCTGGCAGCACCCAATGAAACAGCACGGGAATCTGAGGTAAAGCTTGGTAGTGTGGTTATGGGTAAGAGAGATGTGGAGAGATGTACACCTGTTGATAAGCCACAACAGACTGAGACACAATTGGAAATGCACCCCTTCCCCTTCACAAGAGGTGAATATGGAAGTGGTAACATCTAGAAAGAGGGGAAATAAATGAAAGAGTAAGATTAAATTGTTCATATCTACAATTACCCCTGTGAAGAAAAGGTCTTCTCTGCCATCTTCCGCCAAGCAGAGAGGGAATATGGAAGAGGAGGGTGATTTGAAGGCATCCTCGATCTCCTTCTCTGTTAGAGATCAGTCCCCAGATTGGGAAGACTCTCTCCTGGTGACATCTTTGGCAAAGAAAAACTGACAAAAGATGAGGTGTCAGACCAGGGTTCCAATGGTGGACCCCCCCTAAACAGACATGTATTGGCAATATGATTTCTCCCATAACTCTAAACATCAGTGGTATAAAACCATATAAAAAAGGTAACAACAATTTTTGTCTTAGATTCACTGCCTGGGAATATAATCTTTCTCTGGGATACCTAGCTGAAAATCTTGTTTGAGGTATCTGCCACAAAAAAAAATTGTGGAAAAGAGGCCCTTCCTTTTGATCTAAAGGTATGGATAGATGCAATGGGGTGGGTATCCTATTTTAAAGATGTTCCCACAAAGGTATCAAAACTGGTTCAACTAGATCCAGAGAAGGCCCTTTTGCTGATTAATGTACAGTTTATGCTTCACAGACTAAGTCTGCTGTGGTGGCTCTATTTAATTATATCAGATGATATCTCTACACAAGAAAGCTGGTTGTACTTGTTGGGGATTTGAATTGTGGCCTGTCCTTGAAAGACAGGGTGCAGAACTCAAAAACTGCACTATGACTCAGTTGCCTTGAAAGATATGGGGCCAGGTATTCAGAAGTGTGCCTGGCAATGGTGCAATTGGTTGCACATCACAACTGAGTTGCACTGGAGCAACAAAGGGATATATTCAAAAGAGATGTGCCATGGCACATCCCTTCTGAAAATATCAAAGAATGATTGTGACACAAATACAGTGCACCAACGCATCCCTCAGACAGGCCTACAGACCTGGAATGGGAATGCGCTAGCACAACTGGAGCTGCACCAGACACAATTTCCAGATATTCAGACCTGGATATGCAAATGTGTCATTGTGCATGCAAGGTGCAAATGTTGCCATTTGCACATCATTATGGCCTCATTTGCATGTGTTGTGCAGGGCTGACCAGTGAAATGCACCTGATGCCATGCACAGCATGAGAACCCTGTACCAAGGACCACAGTAGTACCCCCTCCCCATCCCATACCACTGATCACTGAATCACTACATTCTTCAGGTCCCTGGTGGTCTAGTGGTTCCCCCCTTCCCATCCCATAACACTGATTGAGGAATCAATACATTCTTAGGTTTCCTGGTGGTCCAGTGGTCCCCCCTCCCATCCCATACAACCGATCACCATTGTATTGTTTTAATACTAGCCCTGGTAGTCTAGTAGTACCCCCCTCCCCACCTGTAACCCTAGTCACCCAAAATAACATTCTTGCAACCTCCCTGGTAGTCTAGTGGAAACCCCCTCCCTGCCTATGACCCTGATCACCTGAAATAATAACAGCTTTGTAACCTCCCTGGTAGTCTAGTACGCCTCCTGCCCATAACCTCGGGTTGCTGAAGTGTTCAGATCAATCCCTGGTAGTCTAGTGGTCCTCCACCACAGAACCCCCAGCCTCGCACCCCCAGGTCATCAGTGGGCAGCAGTCTCTACATACCTCCTGCCACCCGCAAACAATGACTTTCAGTATCAGCTGCAAGATTATTGGTCCACAATGTGAACCAATGGGCTTGCAGTGCATACTAATAGTCAATCACAACTTTGTGAATGATCATTCATTCTGGAAATTGTGAATGACTAATACAGTATGCACTGCAATCCATTGGTCCACAATCAGGACCAATGAGCTTACGAACAATACTATAGCTTTGTCATTCAGTGAGTGACCACGGCGTATTCAGGTGGGATTGCTGACCGTCGATGATGGGGGAGCTGGCTGAGCTGGGGATCCCAAACGGGTGGAGGGTTGGGGCACTACTAGACTACTAGAGATTGATCTGGACAATCCCTCAGTGATCAGGGTTATTGGCAGGGAGGGAAGGTACCACTAAACTACCAGGGAGGTTACATAAATGTTATTTTAGGCAATCAGGGTGACAGGTGGGGAGGGGGATACCACTAGACTATCAGGGACTTGAAAGTCATTAATATTGGGTGATTGGGATTACAGGATTGGGAGGGGGGACCCATTGGACCACCAGGGATTTTCATGGGTGTTTGTGTACAGTGTTCTGGGGGGGAAGGCCACCCATGGCTGGCAGCTGCTGTGATGCACCTTGCATTATGCCAGCTCGCCTGTGGGTGGCTACCAGTTGAGCCATTTTTTACTGGATCATTTTTATGCCCAGGTATGTGGCTCATCTCTGGGATGTGTCTGCAGATGCGCTGCACATCCTAGGCTGAATATTGGTATATGCCATATATGCATGGGCATGCCCCCTGGAGATGTGCTGCATTCATTATCTTTGCGCCCCGGCACATCGGGAATTGCGCTACACAATTCCTCCTTTTGAATATTGCCCCAGGCACATTTCTGGGGTTGTACTAATACAACTCAGTTGTGCCAGGTGCAATACCTTTGAATATCTTGGCCCTGTGTCTACAGTAGGTTTGCTAGGTGACTGTGCAGATATTTTAGGCCTAACAGTGCCTGCTTTTACTATAGAAACATAGAATCTGTCGGCAGATAAGGAGCATATAGCCCACTAAGTCTGCCCGGTTCCCTACTCACTGCTGCAGCCCCAGATGCTATTTGATCTACGGCTCTCCTGCTCTGCACATCTCCAGGGTACCCTTATGTCTATCCCCACCCACTCTTGAACCCCCATATTGTTTTTGCCCCCACCACTTCTGCTGGAAGGCTGTTCCACAGCTCCACCATAGAGCTGTGCAGAATATAAAATTTCACCCTTGAAATGACCTTTCTGATTCATCAGAACCCCATTGAATTTTCCTGAAAATACCATACAAATTTAGCCAAAATTTAATATTTCATTTATTTTGCTATAATTGCAAAAGTAATCATTCAAATATCACTTAAACAGAACCCCATTGCAGACAAGAGTGTACCAAATCTCAGAGCTGTAGATTGAAAGGGGGCAGACTTATGGGTGGCCAAACACTAAATCAAAGTTTAATTTTCAGTTATTTTGAGATAGTTTTAAAATTTATGATTCAAACTTCTCCACAATATGTGAATTTAGAGAAACACCTAGAATGCATATATGCACTATGTTTTAAGTTTCAAGTCTCAATGGGAGCTGAGTTATAGGCAGCCAAATATTTTGACAACATTTGGATTTCTGTAATTTTAGTATAATTTTGATAGTATTCATTGAAATGTTACACAAATGAACAGATATACAGGTTATCAATACATTTGTATATGCACATAGTTTCCGATTTCTAGCCTTAAATGGCCTGAGTCATAGCCTGCCAAACATGTTGCAGACATTTAAATTTCAGTTCCCCCTAATTTTAAAACTACAGATCCAAATTTAACAAGAGCTGAAACATTTAAACTACTATACCACATGGTCATTTCTGAAAAAGTTTATATTTTCAGCTTGAAATTGGATTGAATTAAAAGTAGTCAAACTTTCACAACATTTAAAATTTAATTTTGCAAGAATGCAAACTACAAATTTATAAACCCCTGAAACTTTAAAACTAGAGAATGCAATGTCTAAATTTGTCTGGTTCTTAGACCTTACCAGGAGACTGTGTGTGCCAATTTTATTAATTGCTTGCTGTGAGAAATTACAAAACAACATGTACTTAAAGTCAAATCCAATGAGTCATTCTGAAAATTGTAGAATTTCATGAAAAATTCCATAAAACTAGAATTATATAATTTCACTCATCCTTTTCTGAGGGATTGTAATTAGAGGATAGGGGTATAAGAGGCAAGTAGTGCAGGGGATCACCAGGTTCTGGAGTTAGGTGCACAGTTTTATCAAGAAATAGATAGCTGTGTAACGTAGCACAGCAGTGGTAGACAGCCAGGTTGGAGCAAGAAAGCACAGAGTGTCGACAATTCTAACCTGAATGCAGGATATTTAAAGAGATCTAGTAAGTTAAAAACATAGATTTGCACCACATTCAGTGGTGCCTTACCCCTGTGTGAATCATTTGGTGCAGATGGTGCAAAAAAGAACTCTGGTGCTCAATCAAGGGCACCGATTGACTAACAAGGGCCTGTTAGTCAATTGGTGCCCTTGATTGATCACCCGTTGATCATTACAATATATTAAATCAATTGGAAAGTAGCCCGCCATAGGCTATAATGGAGCACATCCCCATGCTCTCCTTGGCTTTATATCATAACTTGGCTGTGCGCCGGGGTGGGACGTGGGCGGCGCTATATACCAGGAAGTCAGCAAGACCCAGTGTCTGCAATTTTATGAGCGTTTTTTAAGAATATTACAGAGTTCTTTTTCACACCATCTGCACCAAATGATTCATGCAGGGGTAAGACACCACTGTGTGTGGTGCAAGCCATCAGCTTGGTGAATCTCTTTAAGGATCACATCCAGTAAATGTATGATCCAGGGAGCCTGGTGTAATGCAAGTCTGGGACTTAGAGGTACTCAAAAATATGTAGTGGTGGAAGACAATGTCCTGGGCAGCAGGAAGAAAGAATTCTGGCTATTCCAACAAGGTAGGTTGATATGAAAAGGAGTAGGTGACTAATGTTTTAAGGGAGTTTGTCACTTTAAAGAACAAAGAGGATGTCAGTGGAAGCAGTAGTTCTACTAAGTCACTCTAGCTATGCCAAAAGAGAAAGGGGGGGATAGTCACCCAGAGATGATCTGCAGGACTGCTAAAAGCTCTGCCCTGCTTATCAAGTGAAGTAGTGATATGTGCATTGTTAATGTTAAATTCCACAGAAAAAAATTCTGGATGTTTCATCTAAAGTATATGCTCTATGTATATGAGAAAATGGTACTAATCACTTTTTTCTTCTGCAAAATTGAAACTGCTTAACCAATTTTTCCAGCTGTGTTAGACACCAGGATACACTGACTGTGGATATGCGTATCAAATGTTTACTCTATGCATACAACAGCACAGAAGTTACAAACATCCACATTTATGATAGTTTTCACAAAGTTTTGTAAATATTTAAATAGTAAAGTTTTGAACCCTGTAACTTAAAAATCTCTTTATCTAATTCTGTCCATATTTAGATTATTCTATAAGCATTACAAAAAGGTTATCCATACTAATTTACACATGCCTAGCTCCAAAGGTGCCTGAGTTATATGCAGATGAAACTTATTTCATAATGTCCTGAAAAAAATAAAATAACAGATTTTGAGCACATTTAATTTTGAGATGATGCATCAAGGGGGGGAGGCACTGATAAGCAGCAGGAAAATCCCAGCCTCTCCCTACAAAACAGGTTACTAAATGAGAAAAAGACCGAGGTAGAAAGGTCAGTGGGGGATGCTGCAACAGAAGGTAAAGCCATCAAAAAATGGAAAGCAATGTGTACCAATGCCCGTAGTCTGAGTAACAAGCTTCCTGAATTAGTGGCCTTGATGGAGGAGGAACATCTGGATAGCGTGGCAGTCACACAAAACCATGACTGGGACGTAAACATACCAGGATACACTATCTACAGGAGGGACAGAGAGGGTAAAAGAGGAGGAGGAGTAGCTCTTTACATAAGGGAAGGAATCAAAGCAACAGAACAAAATGGAAAACAGGGAGGAGGAGAAGCACTGTGGGTAAATTTGGAGACCGGCAATGGCACCACAATCCGCACAGGGGTTGTATATAGATCCCCTTCTCAGGGGGAGGAAATGGACAAGGAAATGATAGAAAGTATGCTTAGTATGGCAGAAAAAGGGGAGATATTGCTGATGGGTGATCTGAATATGCCAGATGTTAACTGGAGTGCAGTTGCAGCAGCCACTTCAACGAGTGTGGTTATTCTAGATGCCCTACAGGGCATGCCTTAGACAACTAGTATTGGAGCCCACTCGAGAGGGAGCAATCTTAGACCTGGTTCTCTCAAATGGAGATGAAGAGAGGATCACAGATGTAGAAGTAGGTAGCCATCTGGGAACTAGCGACCATCGAACAGTATGGTCACAATAAACACAGCAATAGAGTCAAGCCATACAAAGGCAAAGGTACTGGACTTTAGGAGGGCTGACTTTGCAAAAATGGGTGAGTGCCTAAGGAATGCACTAGCAAATGGGCAGGAAGGAGGGTGGAAAACAATGGGGAATAATAAAACTGCCATCACAGAGGTAACAAGCCTTTGTGTGAAGCAAATAAACAAAACTAAACAATGTAAGAAACCACTATGGTTCTCAAAGGAAGTGGCAGTGAAGGTTCAAGAGAAAAAGAAGTTTTCAGGAAGTACAAGGAATCACAGAAGGAGCAGGACAGAGAACTGTATCAGTTAAAGCAAAAGGAAGTTGGGAAGGCAGTCAGAGCAGCAAAGGCCCAAACCAAGGAAAAGATAGCCAACTCTGTTAAGAAGGGGGATAGAACCTTTTATAGGTACATCAGGGAACGAAGGAAGACCAAGGGAGGGATAGTGAGGCTTAATGGGGGAGGTGGCAGAGGGTGAATGTGAAAAGGCAGAGATACTAAACAAATATTTTTACTCAGTATTTACAAAGGAAGAGGGAAGGTACCTAAAACAAACAGTAGAAACACTCAGGATACAGAAGTTGATACCAGCCCATTTACAGAAGAAAGGGTTCTGAAAGAACTCTTAAAACTGAAGGTGGACAAAGCAATGGGCCTGATGGGATTCATCCCAGAATTCTAAAGAACTAAGGGTAGAATTAGTGACACCACTGACTACCCTGTTTAACAAATCATGGGAGGATGGGGTGGTACCGAGGACTGGAGGAGAGCAGATGTGATTCCCTTCAAAAAGTGGGAGCAAGGCAGAAGCAGGAAACTACAGACCTGTTAGTTTAACCTCTGTGGTAGGGAAAATGATGGAATCACTTCTAAAGGAAAGAATTGTCGAGTATCTAGAGGCCAGAAGGGCACAGGACCCAAGGCAGCATGGATTCACAGCAGGAAGGTCATGCCAGACAAATCTGATAGATTTCTTTGAATGGGTGACCAAAGTAGTAGATCAGGGAGGGGCTGTGGGCATGGCCTACCTAGACTTTAGCAAGGCATTTGACACAGTCCCACACAAAAGATTAATATACAAGTTAGCAAGCCTGGGAGTGGGTCCCAAGATGACAGCTTGGGTAAATAATTGGCTGGAGAATAGGGCACAGAGAGTAATAGTAAATGGAGTCCACTCTGAAGAAAGGGGGGTTACTAGTGGGGTACTGCAGGGTTCAGTATTAGGACTGGTCCTCTTCAATGTCTTTATAAGCGACATTGCAGAGGGACTGGAAGGAAAAGTATGTCTCTTTGCAGATGACACAAAGATCTGCAACAGAGTTGATGCACAAGGTGGGGTGGAAAGGATGAAAAGGGACTTGGCAAGGTTAGAGGAATTGTCAAATATGGCAGCTTAGATTCAATGCTGAGAAGTGCAAGGTAATGCACCTGGGAAACAAAAACCCAGGGAAGAGTACACAATGGGGTGAGATACTAACAACAACAAAAATGGAAAGGGACCTGGGGGTAGTCATATCAGATGACCTAAAGGTGGGCAAGCAATGTGAGAGGGCAGCAAGGAGGGCTGGGGGGGGGTGCTGAGATGCATAGGGAGAGGCATCACTAGTAGAAAACAGGAAGTTATTATCCCTCTGTACAGACAGCTGGTCAGACCCCATCTGGAATACTGGGTACAGTTCTGGAGACCCAGTCTTCGCAAAGACATAGACAGGATGGAAGCTGTCCAGAGGAGGGCAACTAAAATGGTGCAGGGTCTGCACCGGAAGACATATGAAGAGAGACTTAAGGAGCTTGATATGTATAGCCTTGAGGAAAGGAGGGAGAGGGGGGACATGATAGAAACTTTCAAGTACCTCAAGGGAATCAACAAAGTCCAAGAGGGTAGCATCTTTCAAAAAAAGAGGTGTGCAAGAACAAAGGGGCACAATTTGAAGATGAGGGGGTGGCTCAGAGGTAATTTAAGGAAGTATTTTTTCACAGAGAGGGTTGCGGATGCATGGAACGGCCTTCCTCCGGAGGTCATGGAGTCAAAAACAGTGGTGGAATTCAAGCATGCATGGGACAGTCATAAGGCAATTCTAGGGGGTGGGGGTAGGAAGAAGTAGGCTGCTGGTTAACTAGGATCTGCAACTTATCTGGTAGGCAGGGAAATGGGCAGACTGGGTGGGCCAAGCGGTCCTTATCTGCCGTCAAATTCTATGTTTCTATATTGCCATGAAATCTAGCACATTGTTAGAACACCTATCATCAAGAAATCATGCTAAGTTTAAAATCCCTGACCCAATAGACGGTTAAGGTATACGCAGATAAAAATGTTCATGACATTTCACACAAACAATAAAATGACAACATAGGAGCACCTATAATATCCAAATTTCATATTTCGTACGTTAGTGGCCACTGACCCAATGTGTATACATTACAAATTTCAGAGCACTAGCTTGAACGGCAGCAGAGTTATAACCAAATTACTATATTTTAAAAATTCTTCGAAATTTCATAGACTTTTGTGAAATGTCATCAAAATTCTGCTGATTCTGAATTTTCCTATTCCACACAGCTCTACTCCACCACCATTTCAGTGAAAAAGTACTTCCTAACATTACTCTGAGCCTTGCACCCTTTAACCTCATATCATGCCCTCTTGTTAGTGTGCAGTGTTTTCTCTGAAATATGCTTTTCACCTGTACCATGTTTATTCCCCTAAGGTACTTGAAAGTTTCTATCATATCTCCCCTATCCCTTCTTTCCTCCAGTGAATAGATTTATTTATTGAGATCTAGGAGAACACCTTTGAGCTGGAAGCTCATTTACGAAGGCTCCATGTTAGTAGAAAATAACAAATTACAGACAGTTCAAACAGAAACATATGACAGCAATTGAATTTTGAAAAATGGGACCATACAAAAATATAAGTGCAGTGAAAATCTTAAACAGTTAAAAACACAGGTGAGTATAGGATTGCATACAATGTGAGACTACAGCTGCAGTACTTAAACTACTAAACAGAAAAACATTTAATTGTCAAAGTGTAGGGAGGGACAGGGAGGGATGAGAGATGTATGGATAGAGGTTAAGTGTATCAAGGAGTAACAAGCATTTGTCAGTGCATAAAGTTCATTGCTGTTACTGTAGTTGTATGTGCCTCCCATAGTGGTGCCTCCAAGAATGCACTTGCCTTTGCCTTTGGCCTTCATATATTTATATATATATATATATATATATATATATATATATATATATATATACATATATATATATATATATATATACACATACATATGCGTACACACACATGCACACGGTATGGGGCAGAGTCCCCAACATAATCAAATTAAGGCTCTAAGCTGCAAATCTGGAGACCTGAGTTTGAATCCTACAGTCCCCACTTGCATACTGTGTGACCCTGAGCAAGCCACTTAACTTCCCTGTGCTCCCAGGTTGCACCTGTAAACAAGCTTTCAGCTTAGTGTGTCTCATCTGGTTAAACAACTGGAAAAAAAAAATTAGAAAACTAAGTTTGAAAGTTCCAGTTATGCACCACAAGTAGTTCACCCATGCTACTCTAACTTGAGCACTGTTCCTTCCTACTAACCTACGTGGAGGATCCTTAGTCCTCTATGTATGCCTATTCATTTTTTCAATTTGCTTGATATTGTAACTTTTTTACCCTGTTTCTGTGATGTTCCCCCCCGCACCTTCTTAGAAGCAAGGCTATGCTGGAGTGGGTAAAATAAGACATTCTGAATGTTACGAGAAAAAAACAACTATGAAAATGATGAAAAGGGGACATTTTATGAGATAGGAGAACATGGGCGGTATAAATTGTGATTAAGTATAGGTGCAACAGCCAGCCTGGTGGTGTGGAGGGCTAAGGTGGTGATCCATGTTCAGGAATGAGCATGGGTTGCCGGGGTCAAGGGGGTGGTAGAGGATTAAGCATCTGAGGGGCTGTTCTCCTCTCCCATGGAGAGGTGGCCAGACACCTTGGTTTCTGACTGCCACTGAGGCCCAGTGAGAGCACAAGTAGCGAGCAGCTCAATAAGTGTGGCCACAGATCTGTAGGACATGTTAACCACCACCATACACATGTACTGACATGACGCTGTGGCAGGGGCTTGGGAAGAAATAATAGTAAAAAAAAGCCAGAACCCAAGGGCTATATGAAGCCCTGCACATCTCTCCCAACACGCACCACCACCTTGACACCTCAGAGCTTCTGAATTATGTTCTGCCATGGAGGGGAAAGCCATAGCAGACTCACTTTATATAGGTCCAGGGGAGGTGGGTGCTAGCTGTGAAGTGGTGTGGACAGGAACTTACAAGCCACCTAAGGGGTAAAAAGCTGTGTGTAAAATACAGGCGCAATATTTTCTCTGTAGTATGAAGTGTACATTTAAGGAGCTTTACAATAACATGCAGCCTCACCACAAACAAACAAAAAAATCCTGGTAAAGTTACACAGAGAGGTAGCTTGCATTAAATGCTTTAATTCTACTTCTTGACACTTATAATGTACATTTTAACAGGCAAGCAACATCACATATCAGTCATAATAAAGTATTTTTATCCCCCCCAAAGAAAAACTTATGTACTGTACTACAAGTTCTTGTAACATCTTTGTACAATATATAAATTATATATTAGTCACTGGCTAGTTGAATAGATTGCTGGCCTTCCTGAATCACAAGAAATATCCTTAAGTCAGTCGGTAGTTAATCAATTGGGGGGAAGGTTCTGAAATATTATGTCACATTACTATCTAATATTGTAACAGCATTTTTTTTTTCAGGGTAGAAAAAATGCCACCCGCAGTGGATCTTCAAAAACTAAAAATGCCACCTGCAACAGATCTTCAAAAACAAAGACTGTCACCCAAAATTCATGCCACAATAAAGCATGTCAGAATTCCCTTTAGATACCCCATATCTTTCTATTCACATACTGATGTTGCAGTTTGTTCCCTCTGCAGCCTTTCAGGATCTGAAGCTGTAATGGCAATCTTAAAAAGAACTCTTTACGTTACATGGGGGAAGGACACTCTATGTCGTAACATAAGCTTTATCAGTCTGTCATCAACTTCTGCTGACAGCAATCCATTCGCATTTGCTAAGGGCACCTTCCCAAATGCAGCCAGACCCAACCAAAGCTTCAATCTCCTTCACTCCCTGCCATAGCTCTCAGGGGCATAGTGGCTTGCTGTCCGCAGTAAAGTACGATCGTGAGGAGAACAAGTTGGAGTGCAATGTGACACACTGGAACTTTGGAAACTGGAAAAGGTGTTGGGGTACACTGAATGGACATTTCTTGGACTGGAGTGCACTGTCTGTTTCTCCCAAAGCCAAGCCTGATTACTGATGACTTGTTTTCCCTTGATTTTATGTAACAATTGTAGTCGGCTGTAACTTCAGTATTCTTTATGTTATCCTTGTGTTGCATAAATTTCGGTGGCTGCTTATGCTGATGTATTTGTTCAACAGTTATCTTGGTTGTGTACCTGATTGTTTGTACTGCTGTATTTTCAAATTGTACTCTCCCGAGTCGTGCCTGAAAATAGGCAGGTTGTTTGCCTCGTGCACTTACCCAGTTACCAAAAGCTAATAAATAAAGTAGAGGTTCAAGACTACAAGTAAAATACAGATTTATACACAAAAAGGCCTGGATATTCAAACTGCGCTGAAAACTGGCGCAACAGTAGGAGCAAGCGCAAACCAGTTGCGCAAATGCGCAACAGGTACGATATTCAAACATGGAGCAGAGCAAATTGCGCAAGCAACCAACGTCTCAATATCGCACATACTGCGCCATCGCGCAACCAGGAAGGAGAAGCTGAGCCAAAATGCTGCGCTATGGCGCAACCATGGAAGCTCAGCTGAGCATTGCAGAGCTGCCATAAGCGCCAAGCACAGCCCCCAGAGCAATGGAACTGCACACAGGGAGGCAGGCTGGGGCCACCACCAGCCATGTACACACATGGGCACAGGAACTCACTGCAGAACCCACACCACACCGGCACACCCCAAGCACAGCATCACTGGGGGTGGGACGGATGATCCACGTGCCCATGGGGACAAGCCAACTAAAGCATAGCAGAGCCATGACACCCCAGCACAACCACTGGCAGGCAGAGAGTGCACACACAGGGGTTGACAACCACAGTGCACATCAGTCCCCGACGCAGCAGCACACCATGCACCGTGCCCCCAAGACACTGCTCGCGTGCAGTGACAGGCACTGCAGGAAACACCATGCACCCCGTGCCACACGTCAACCCCATGCTGCAGAGAAGCATACCAGCCAGACCAACCTGTGCACCCAGCAGTGGGTGGCAGCAGATGGCAAGACCAACCGAAAGGCAATGCCATGCTGGTGATACCCACTAGCGGCTCCAACCACAAATGGTTACCAGGGCAGCTGGGGCACAACAGATGGCAGCCAGGGCACTGATGTATTGTTACTATGGGGAAGCTCTGCACCATATGGGGCACCAACTGGGGCACAGCATTTTTTTACCAGGGCACGTGCCCTGGCGGGCCCTGGTGTAGAGCCGCCACTGGTGATACCTCCCCATGGACACACACACACACACACACACATATATACCCAGGACCATAGCAGCCCAGATGGCATGTACACTCCTGCAATGGAGCACCCATAGCCAGTTGCAAAGCAGACACCAACACAGCAGTTGTATCAAAATAGAAATGTATATTTAAAAAACAACATATAAACAATAACAGGTGAAACTATGTCACAAGTTGGGGGACGGGTAAAAGGCAGGGGTGTTCAAGGGGAGGAATAAAACTTGGAGAGGGAAGGCAGGGTGAAAGGGATGGGAGAAGTGGAAGGGAATGTGGGCTACGGCCCAGCTGGCTCCTGGTCCTCCCCTGCTGGCGTCCCCTCCTGTGCCCCGCCGCTGTTCACCCTGGCGCTGTATGGCCTGCAGGAGCTCCCGGTTTGTAGTCCAACCTGGATGAGCGCTGAGATCTTGGGACATCGTCTCAGCACCGAGGCCTAGGAAAATGGGAACACAGTCAATGGCTGAGACTGACCACAACCCTGAACACCACCCAACCTGCAACCCATATAACCCAATGTCCTGCACCTGTGATGGCTTGCACCACCCACAGTGAACATGCACATGGCCATCACAAACAGGCGGCACCAGCTATGCACACCACCACCCACACACACTGCCCACGTCAATCACAGTACAAACTAGGCTGTCAAGTAATGTGGCAACGTGGTGCGATGCCAGTTACACAGCTATGTGCCCAGTGCATGCCTGGACCACCTGTGATGCATACACAGACGTGTCGTGATGCTGCACTGTGATGCAGGTCACCTGTGTCATGCCTACATACATGGATACATAGACAGTGTCGGCAGATAAGGGCCTATGGGACACCCAGTCTGGCCATTTGGCCTTGTACGTTCACTCTGTTGTCCTATAAGTCCCTTCCCCCTCACCCCTGACCTCCAGAATTCCTACATGGCTAACCCATGCATTCATAAATCCCGTAACCAAGTCAGCCCCCACCACATCCTCTGGCAGGGTGTTCCACTTGTCCACCACCCATTCTGTGAAGCAATACTTTCTCATGTTTCCTCTTAAACGAGCCCCCTCCAACTGCATCCCATGCCCTCTAGTCCTGGAACATCCTTTACGCCATAAATATTGTTTTCCTGCACTCTGTTCCCTGTAAAATACTTGTATGTCCCCATCATATCCCCACACCTCCTCCCTCCAGGAGTACATGTTCAGTTCCGTCAACCTGTCTGCATAGGACTTGTGATGCAATCCATGCACCATCCATGTCGCCCTCCTGTGAACCCTCTCCACCCAGTCCATGTCCATACGCAGGTATGGTCTCCGGAACTGTACACTGAACTCCAGTGTGGGGACTCACTAGTGTTTCGTATAGTGGAACTATGACCTCCCCTTTGGTTGTGTCCAGCATGGTTGGTGGTCTTGCCCCCCCAGCATGCAAGAGCATCCATGACGTAATGATACTCACACTCCTCCAGCAGCTCGGTCTGACGCTGCTGATGCCGCTGCTGCTGCTGCTGCTGCTGGCACAACATCCCGTGGCACCGGGGCCCTGGCATGGCCCACATCACCGTGGTCCGGTGTCCTCACAATCCGGCCTGTGGGAGACATATGGTGAGACAAACATCAGTGTGACTCAAAAGCAGAGTGCCCCCTGCCCCAGTGAGAGTGCCTGCCCACACAGCCATAACCATCCATCGCACAGCTGCACACACTGACACACCTATGCACAGCCACCCAAGCACACACACACACCCCTACAGAGAATATAGGTGCATAGATGGTACACTCACGTGGCCTAGGCACCAGGCCCCGCCTGGCACGTGAACGCAGCCACGTCAACAGGTCCGGCTCCCTCCGGCGGAGGTCACTGTACCGGTGCCGGCACTGCTCAGCAGACCGGCCCCGGCCAGTGACCCCCACCAGGTCAGTGGCCACTTGCTGCCACACATGGGTCCTAGGCATGGTGAGGGGGGCCTCACCATACAGTGCCTCACAGTGGGGCTCCACCAGGGCCACCAGGTTGGCCACTTCAAGCGGGCTCCAGGACACCGCCCTCCTCCTAGCCATGGCGCCAACTTTACAGCAGGCAATATGGCGCCCCGCTGCGCTGTAACCCCACGTGGAGTTGTTGCGCAATAGACCAGCACAGGCTCCAATCGCACTGTTCGAACAGCGCCGTCACTTTACATGGCGCTGTCACCAGACAGCGCAATAGGGACGTACACATGGCATGCCAACAGCGCCAGGGGTCAGAGGGCATACACAAGGTCACGGCAATGACGCAAGGCTACGCACAGTGCCATAGGATGTATAGGCATCCTGCGCAACTGCTAAGCACAGCACCAGTGCCACAGTGGACTATCGCGCAGAAGTGCCACAGCGCCATATAGTGCCCAGTGCTGTAGCGCCACTGGCACAATGGTGGCCATGGCCTGAATCGCCTATCGCGCTCAGCAGGTCTGCAGCATGATTGACGCATGCGTAACCTGTCTGGGCATGCGCAATGCAGTGTAGCACACAGCTACAAACATGCGCCATCGGCTCAGCCAGACCTTCCGTAGTGCGCTAAGCGCAAATCGCGATATTCAACCGACATATGCAAATCATTCGATCAGCCATTCAAAGGCGCGATGGCGCGATTAGCATGTCATTAAGTTGAGCCACACCTCATTTGCATGTATTGCACTATAAAAATGCGCCACTGGGTTGTGGCGGCCAGATTTGTTGTTGCAGGTGAGAGGTGAGTTACATGCAGTGTGATGCTCAGGACAATGCTCATGGGCAGGGGTGCTGGAGGATGATATAGGTTGAGGGGCTGAGCATGATGAGGCACTTAGAAAGGGACAGAGGCACCCTTTCCATCAGTATCTGCCATGCGGAGAGGAAAGGGGGGCTGCCCCCCGGCCGGCAGCTACGCTCATGGGGAAATGCTGTGACTGCACAGTGACAGGTGTCCACTCCACCCATAGAGATCACCATGACTGACGAGAACCAGGCTGAGGCTGTGCGGCGGGCGAGGAGGAGGCCGAACTTCACCACGGCAGAGACTGAGGCCCTCTTCCAGGCCTACCTGGAGGATGAGCCACTTTTGAGTGGACGGAGGGGCACCCCTCAGGAGCGTGCAGCTGCATGGGAGGGGGTAGCTCGGGCCGTCAACCTGCACGGAAGCCACCAGCGCTCCATGCAGGAATGCCGGAAGAAGATGGGGACTGACCGCAGGAGGCTGAAGGAGAAGGTGGCAGCCTTCAGGGTGGCACGTGCTGCCACTGGTGGGGGACCACCAGTGGTGTTGCAGCTGACCCCGACTGAGGAGACACTGGTCGCGGCCATGCAGCCGAGTGCCATTGCGGGCGTTCCAGGCGGAGGATTCCAGACAGGTGGAAGCCCATCACTGCACGGTATGACATGGTGATGTTGTTGGGGGGCTGTTGTTCACATGCACTCACATGTACTCTCTTTCTGTTACAGATCCTGTTCGTCTGCAGGAGACGGTGGTGGTGGTGGGTGCAGACAGTGAGGCAGACCTGCTGGACCTGGAGGAGGGACCATCCACCTCCGCCACCAGCCTGCAGGCACTGCAACAGCATGCAGGCTGGCCCAACAACTCCGGCGGCAGTGATACGGGTGCAGGGGGTGCACAGCCTGTGTCACAGCAGTCTGGCATGCAGGTATGCCAGCCTGCTGTGCCTATGGCAGTGGCACGCACCGGCACCATTGATGATAGCAGGCCTGCAATGGCCAGTGATAGGTGTGTGTCCCACGACGACACATGGCAGGCCAGCACATGCCCTGGGCCGTCTGGTTCACACCTGTGTACCAGCATGCTGGCACAGTCACAGGCTGTGCCTGTCAGCACCAGTGGGGCAGCATCAGTGGCTGTGCAGGTGTCTGGCACTGTTGACAGCACAGAGGTGGAACAGGTGGACCTGGGGGCTCAGCAGTTGGAGGGGCGGCAGCAGCAGTTGCACACCAGGCCTGGGGGAACAGCGTCAAGCAGTGGCACTTGTCCACCGCCCTTAGATCCGCCCATACCTGGTCCTGGTGAACAGCGGCCACCCTCAAGGGGTGCTGTGCACCAGGACCATCCACACCCTGGGGGTCACGATGCCATTGGGGCACAGTACCCATTGGACGCGCACACCCGCCTGCTGCAGGAGTCGGTACAACTGCAGGGCGGGTTGCAAGGTCCGTGGGAGCACTGTCTGTGTCCGTGGAGCAGCATAGCAGGGAGTGTGCTCGGGACCGAGCTGAGATGGTCCTTATGTGGACGGATGTGACCGCTGCCATTGACAGGCTGACCCAGGCAGTGGTCTCTGTGGCCAACGCATTGACCACACTGTCAGGTGCCCCTGTACCATGCACCCCACACAGTGCGCACTCCACTCCCCGTTCCCGGCGTCGTGCGACACCAGGCCTGTTGACGCCAGGTTCTGCTGTGGGCATCCCGAGCACCCCTGGTGCAAGTTTGTTTGGCGGGATGCAGACCCCTGTGCGGGCAAGGTCACAGTCGTGCACTGGGACCCCTGGTGGTGCACTAGCGCCACCCGATGTGGCCCCTGCTCAGCCTGCCAGTGCTGCTAGGCCACGGTGGGGCCGCCCATGCATCCGTGGTGGCCGTGGGACAGTGATCCCTGACTGAGCTGTCTCCCAATGCAGGCCCTGTCTGGTGCTGCCCTGTGTGCAATGTGTGTCATGGTGGGCAGTGCACTGCTGGGTGCTCTGCTCTTAAGCTGACACACGGACCACCTGCACACTCTCCCAACTGCTGTCCACAGGTGCGTGTGCATGATGATGCCTGCATTGCACTGTACACCAAGGTGCAAGGTTGCCCAGGTCCTGACACTCGACGTGGACAGTCCAGGTGGTGGGGTGGTTGGTGGTGCTGTGTGCTGTCGATGTCATTTCCGCGAGTGCTGTGCTGCTGCCCCTGTATGCTGCCCGGTGTGTGTGTGTGTCCATATGAGTGCTCACCCCTCTCTGATGGTGTGTTGGTATGCCTGGACCCTTCAACTCCCCTGACCTTCATGCACGGTGTGTTCCCCTGTGTGCCTGTGGTTTGCGCATGGACAGTGTTGCCTGCACATGTCCCCTTGACTTACCTGTGTTGTGCATAGTGCTCTTCTGCAATGGTGTCCCGGTGCAGCTGGGCCTGCCCGTGTCAGTCGGGGTCCCTCCGTCTGAGGGGCTGCTCATCACCCACATCACCGCGCCACTGGCGTCCCATCGCTGTCCCCCTCTTGGACCTGTACGGCTATCCCATGGTCTTTGGCCATGTTGTGCAGAGATGCAACAGGCCAGGAATATCCCACAGGCCTTTTGGGGCTGTACTGTGAGCTCCGCGGGGTGTCCAGGCATCGGGCGTGCCTTGAGTATCCCAAACACCCGCTCTATGATGTTCCGTGTTGCGGCATGTGCCTCATTGAAACCGAGCTGCGCTGGGGTGGTAGGCGCCGATATGGTGTGAGCAGCCAGGGACGCAGTGGGTATCCACAGTCACCTGTGTGGAGATAGTGGAGATCAGTGTCATGTCAGGTCCATATTGCCCATATCCTTGTATGTGCCACTACCATGGCACCTGTGTCATTCCCACCCTTGCACAGAGTTTGCATTCCATACATGTGTACTCACCCACTAGATGACCCATGGGATGTTCCCACTCTCAAATCGATGGCACAGTGCAGATTGGTGCCATATGAAGGCATCATGTGCTCCGCCAGGGTGTGGCACAGACATTGATGATGCGCCAGTGGCATCACACACCACCTGGCAGTTGACACTGGAAAAGCCCTTTCGGTTCGATAAGCATGGCCATCGGGCCAGGTGGCGTATGAATGGCCACATGGGTGCAGTCTATGGATCCCTAGCACGCCAGGCATATGTGCTACCCTGTGGAACTCCTGCATGTTTGCTATGCGCTCTGCGGCGGTGCTGGGGAAATGGATGTACTCCGCAGCATGAGGCAGCAGTGCGTGAGATGGGTGAGGATGCGTGGCGTGGCCCGACTGTGTAATGCCTGTGGTGTCCCTGTCGGCCTCTGGAAGGTGCCCGTGGTGAGCTGGCACATGCAGGCTGTCACCTTGGTCTCCACGGACAGAGCATGACTCCGTCGTGAGGGTGCCTGCATCACATCACTGCACAGCTCGCTGAGCCGTCTCAGTATTGCCCTGTTCAGGTGGTACCGGGCCACAGTCTTGACATCTGTGTACAGCTCGTAGCTGATGCGGGCACGATACCGCCTGTTGGGGGCATACCACCGACGGGCCCCTCCGCGGCCACGTCCCCCTGCAGCATGCTGTCTCACCCCCCTCATTACAGCTTCCATGTGGAAGCTGACACTGTCCATCTCCCTGGCTTCTGCCCCCAGCTGCTGTTCCTGTGTTACCCCACTGCCCCACTGCTGCTTCCACTGCACCGGGCACCCCCCACTGGCCTCTCTGTCCTCCAGGACCCACTGTCCCTCTCTGCCCTTCCTGCTTCTGTCTCTCTCTCTCTCTCTCTCTGTCTCTCTGTCTCTCTCCCCCAGTTTGCGGCCTGCTAGGGTTCTTGCGCCGCTCCCTTGAGCCTTTTTATTTTGGCTCACATCCCGTACTGCGCATCCTCCAGCTGAGCCACTCTTGAGCATTGCGCAGTGTTCGAATATCGCGTGCGCACTTTTATGCATGGACCCGCCCCTTGGGTTTGCGCATCCCTTCATTTCCATTGCGCTGTTGCTCAGCATGTTTTCGGTGGCGCAACTGGCCCATTCTGAATATCGCAGAATGGCGCATTTTTGGAGTTGCGCACGCGCAACCCTTTTGAATATCCAGGCCAATGTGTAATCCATCAACTCCCTAGCCATTAGACATAAACCGGGGACATAAGGGAAATGAATGAGAGAGAGAGAGAGAGAGAGAGAAAGAGAGAGATAGTTGTTGTTGATAGGATGTCACACTAGTAAGTAACGTGAAATTGATGCCGGCATTTGTGTGCTGCACTGTTCATATACTGTAGATGCAGCTATGGTTTGATCTGATGTCAGGCCCTTTAATACAGTAATCAGACAGGCTGCTCAGAACAGCTGTTTGCTGGGCGGTGACCTGCAGATGAAAGGAAAAAGATGCCACATGATTGGTGTGGCTTTTTCTTTTCAAGTCCAGACCACTTCAGGCAAAACAGCATCATGATCAGCCTGGCTGATGATTGGTGTGATACTGTCTAGCCCCTTGCAGAGCACTCTGCATTGGACAGACAGTGTCACACCCCTCAAAAGTCACTCATCGAAAGAAGTTTGCCACATGTGCGCAAACTTAAAAGGGGATAAGATAGGGCTCACCAGGGAGGGATGGGGAGGTAGAAGGGGAGAGAGAGAAGAGGATGGGAGATGGTAAAGAAAAAGGAAACAGGGTAAGCAGTCGCAGCTGCTTTTTAAAAAAAATTATTTTAGATATTAAGGTCCTTAAGTCCTTCCTCATGAGGCTTCTGGTACAGTCCATGTACCATCTTCATTGCCCTTGTGTGGATGGCCTCTATTTTGTCAATGTCCTCCTGGAGATGTGGTCTCCAGAACTGGATACAGTACTCCATCTGAGGCCTCACCAGTGATCTGTTCAGTGGCATCACGACCACTTTCCTCCTGCTGGTTATGCCCATCCCTATGCACCCCAACATTCTGTTTGCTTTCCTCACCGCCTTTTTGCACTGTTTGGTCACCTTCAGGTCGTCAGATATGATAACCACCAGGCCTTTCTCTTGACTTGTGGTGACCAGAAATTTCCCTACTCATTTTGTACTCCTCCCTTGGGTTCCTGTAACTCAGTTGCATGATCTTGCACTTTCGAGCATTGAAGCTCAACTGCCAAACACCCGACTTGAATAGGACTGGCCCCAGCATAGACCCCTGTGGCACCCTGCTGGTCACCTCCCTATCCTCAGATTTCATGCAATTTACCACCACCCTCTGAGTCCTGTCCCTTAGCCAGTTCCCAAACCACTTTTCCAATGTAGGACCCACTCCCAGGCTCCCCAATTTATGTAGCAATCTCCTGTGTGGGGCGGTGTCGAAGGCCTTGCTAAAATCCAGGTAGACCACATCCACCTCCCTTCCCTGATCTACAACCCTCATTACCCAGTCAAAGAAATCTATAAGTTTGTCTAACAGGACCTTCCCAGAAGAATTCATGCTGCCTTGGATCCTGTGCCCTGCAATCCTCCAGAAACTTCACAGTCCTCTCCATAAGTAAGAATTCCATTAATTTCTTCACTACTGAGGTCAGGCTTATGGGCCTATAATTGCCTGCCTCCTCTCTGCTTCCACTCTTGTGGAGAGGGACCACATCTGCCCTCCTCCAGTCCTCAGGTACCTCCCCTGACTTTAGTGATGCATTGAAAAGGGCAGCCAGTGATTCCATCAGCACTTCCCTGAGTTCCTATAGCACTCTGGTGTGGATCCCATCTGGCTTCATTGCCTTATCTGCTTTTATTTTCCCCGAGTTCTTCTAGGACTCTTTCCACCATAAATGGGTTGGTGTCTACCCCCCTTCCCTGAATACACCTCTTAATGAGTCTCGGTCCCTCACCCTCCCCTTCCCTGGTGAATACTGAGCAAAAGTACTTGCTCAGTATCTCAGCCTTTTCTAGGTAATCCTCCACCCTTTCTCCTCCTTTCTCCTTCCTTCTTTATCCTAATAATCCAATTTCTGGTCTTTTTCCTCTCACTAATGTATCTGAAGAAGGTCTTGTTACCTTTTTTAATAGCCTGGGCTATACATTCCTCTGTCTGTGCTTTAGCCCTTCTAATTATTTTCAAACATTCCCTCTGCTTCTCTAGATGTTGTTCTCTGTTCTCATTTTTCTGTGTTTCCTTGTATTTTCTGAAGGCTCTTTTCCTTTCCCTTACTTTCTCAGCCACTATCTTTGAGAACCATAATGGCCTTTTCTTTCTTTCACTCTTGCTATCCATTTTGACACAGTAACCCTTTTACTTCTGTTATGACTCTTTTGAGTCTATACCACTGTTTTTCCACATCTCCCCTTGTACCTTCTACTGCTAGGGCTCTTTTGAGATTTCTACCCATCTCCTTAAAGTTAGCCTTCCTGAAATTGAAGACCTTTATCCTAGTATGGCTTGCCTCCTCCACTGTGGTTACCTTAAAACATTCTGTCCTGTGGTCACTGGTACCAAGGGTACTGCCCACCTCCACATCTGTGATCCTGTCCCTGTTGGTCAGGACCAAATCCAATATAGCTTCCTCATGGATTGGTTCTGCTACAAGCTGTCATATGTTTGCCCGGTAGCCCATGATATGGGTGACACATGAATTGAAACAACCAGCTAAGGGCAATTCAATTGTGGAACCGTCACAGGGCTACCAGTTGGGACAGTGACCAAATGGGGTGGTGGGTGACCATAGCGGAAAGTCGCTACAGGTATGGGCCTGGTGGGTGGGAGCAAGCATGCACTGTGAGGGGTGGGAAGGGATTTAAGGGGTGGCACTGTGGTAGGCTGCAGAGCCGGCCCCATGGTTTAGTGGGTCGGCTCACGACCTTGATAGCTAGGGTGCTGGGCTTGGGTCTGAGCCCAGATTCATTTTTGCTGCTCCTTGCCCAAATTTAATTTTTTTTTACATTCCCCCCCCCCGACATGCACCCCCTTGGAGTTGAGAATTATTTAATAGGAAGGCTGCACAGCCCCCACATAAATGTAAAACACACAAGTCCCTGAGCCGTTTTGTTGTGCGCCGGGGAGTCAGAGTTCCAAAATTGATTTTCGGTGCTCTGACTTCACCATAACGGCGATCTTCCTTTGGCAGTTGCTGTTATGACATAGAACTTTTTGCTTCATTCAGGGAAGTCTTGAAGTCCCTACCCCTTGTTGTAATCGCAGTCTCAGTCTTCCTATCTACTTCAGGCAGGGTGAAGTCACCCATTAGTAGCAGTTCCACTTTCGCTGCCATTTTGAAGATGGTTTCCCCAAGAGCTTCATCTGATTCCTTCCCCTGTGCTGGAAGCCTGTTAATCACATCGGTGTGAATGGCTGTCCTTTTTCCCCACCTCCGGGTTGACCCACAGTGCCTCTGCAACTTCTTGTAACCCTTGAGCCTCTGTTTCTTTAATCCTCTCCTTCACTGACATAGCTACCCCTCCTCCTCCTCTTCTCTCTTCCCTATCCTTCCTAAGAAGTGTGTATCCTGGTATGGCTATATCCCAGTCATGGTTCCCTGTGTACCATGTTCCTGTAATAACTACTATGTCCAGGTTCGCATCTTCCGTTAATGACATTAGGTCTGGGATTTTGGTCCCCAGACTGTGGGCATTTGTGCACATTGCTTTCTAGCATGTGTGCCCATCATCGTTTTTCCTTTTTTCAACCCTGTGAAGTTTTTGGGTTCCATCGTCTGTCCTCCCCACAACTGCATCTAATTATTTATTGGGTTTGATAGTGCCCTTGCACTAATTGGTTTCTCCCTTATTTCAGATATGTTATGTGGGGGGGGCTACCTTTACCCCCCTGACTGCTTTTGCCCCCCCCTTGGCTAGTTTAAATGCTTGTGGAGGAAGCACTTGAACTTTTAAGTGAGGATACCTTTGACATCCCTGGATAGATGTAGGCCAGTTGTTGAATAGAGTCCTTCATCCCTCCAGGTGAGATCCCAGCCCCCAATGAAGCCATACCCTTCTTCTCTGCACTATTTTTTCAGTCATGTGTTGAATTCCATGGTGCGGATGTCTCAACCCTCTCCCTTGCCATGGACAGGTTGGACCTCTGAGAAGGTAACAGAGTGCTCTACTTGCCCAAGACACCACCCCAGTTCCCTAAATTCTACCTGCACTTTTACTACATCTGTCCCATCACCTACAGTACCAGGTCATTTGTCCCCATGTGGATAATGACATCCAGCTCCCCCACTCTTGCCACCACCCTAGCGATCCCTAGGATCTGCCTGCCCTCCCTCTGAACTGTGCCACCAGGCAGGCACATCATCTCCCTCCCCCCATTGCTCCCACTCCCAGCTCTATCCCTCTACTATAGGGTTTCTGTCATCAAGTATCAATTTCCTGTTCATCTCTGCTGCTCTTAAAGTGGACTTGGCAAGGACTATTGTGGTGGAAACCTTGGACCACTTAGTGGTTGTGTGCCACTGCCACACCGGGCCCACCAAGCCAGCAGATCCAAAATAATGGAAACTAAACACTTCTATTTTAAGGACAGTGGATGTACAGAAAAAAATGGAGGTAATTATGTGCAACTAGGTGTTGTATAATGGAGACCTATTAGAACATTGTACAGCAGTGGGAGGACTCAAAATCTGATTTAAATTTTATTTTTCTGATGCAAGGAAAATACGACAGCTCAACAAAATATGAGAAATATTTAGGTTTACAGTCCCATCTTCATAAATTAGTTTCCCCATACACGAGAATGGCATTGCTATCTCAGAATAAATGAAGCTCCTAAAAGAGGAAATAAATTACTTTCAATACGAGACAGCCTCCTCATTAGAAATGGAAACAAAATGTGGTATGCAGGGCAGTTTTTTTTGGATGAAGAGAAAGAGTGAAACACAAACATATGAGTAGCCTATGTAGTCTGGAGGGTAATTTGGTTGTGACTTCAGTACATGAAATGTTGGAGGGCTTTTCAGGTCATGTTAGAAACAGTTTAGGAGCCCCTGTTGACACAGAATGGGATGACATAGTTATGTCTCATGTATAGAAGAGCATACCAGGGCACAGTTGTTGACAACTATTACTGTGGAGGAGGTGGAACAGGTAATTTAGCAATTGGGAAATAAAACTGCATCAGGGAGTGATGGGCTCCCAGAGGAGTTTTATAAAATGTTTATGTCAACTCTGAGTCCTGCTTTACAAAGTGCTCTGAATTACATTTCAGAATCTTGCAAATGCCCACCATTATGTATATTGCCCTGTTAATCTATATTTTTAAATCAGAAGCAGGGAGGATATTTGAAATTGGTGGCCTCTAAATCTTCTGAATACTCACGAGAAGATCCTGGCCTAGATCCTAGCTAATAAGTTGGCTCAAATTGCCCCAGTATACTGGATAAATTGATCATCCTAAGAGAATTCGGTCAGGTCGACCCTTGGCCGTCAGGGCTCAGACCTCAAGCTATGCCACAAAGGAAAACAAATTATCGGCCCAAAGATTCAAGTTGCAGTCCTGCCTTGCCAGTAGCAGACTGCGCACCTTCTTCCCTGCCGCTACCACTGCCCATGGATTCTCAGAACCTCGATTCATGGAAGGAGTTGCAGAGTTTCTGGAACCCCTGACTTGACCTGAAGGATACTGTTGCCCCGGTAGCTCGATTGGAGCTGCAGGGTGAAAAAGCCACCTGCTCGCTCAGGTCAACCATTGCCCACTGGGGCTCGGCCTTCAAGCTGCACCACAAAGGAAAATGAATTACCGGCCCAGGGATTTGAGCCACGGTCCTGTCTTGACAGTAGCAGGCCACATGCTTTCTTCCCTGCTGCATCCACTGCCCATGGATACTCAGAACCTCAGTTCTTGAAGGAGTCGCCGAGTTTCTGTTACCTCTGACCCAACCTGAAGGACACTGTTGCCACGGTAGTTCGATTGGAGCTGCGGGGTGAAAAAGTCGACTGCTTGCTCAGGTCAGCCATTGCCAGACCTCAAGTTGCACCTCAAAGGAAAATGAATTACGGGCCCAGGGATTTGAGCCATGGTCCTGCCTTGCCAGTAGTGGACCGTACGCTTTCTTCCCTGCCACTACTACTGCCCATGGATCCTCTGAAACTTGGTTCATGGAAGGAACTGCTGAGTTTCTGGAACACCTGACCCAACCTGATGGACACTGTTGCCCTGGTAGCTCAATTGGAGCTGCAGGGTGAAAAAGCTGACTGCTTGCTCAGGTTCGTTTGAGTGCTTGGTGCCTTGGAGTTTTCAAACCATGGCACCTTCACTCTGATTGGTGGACAACTGCTCAGTGACTCTCTCTGATTGGTCCACTGCCCCAGGACATTTTTTCCAGTACCTGCCATGGAGCGAAGCCTCTGACCTAGTGTTTAGTATATTAGTAAAGGGCTCCTTTTTGTAACTGCCCTGTTCTTTAGGAGTTTCTAACTGGTTTTCAGGCTTAGATGTTTAGTGTTTGCTCTAAAAGTTCCTTGAAAGTGATTACAGCTGTTTTAGCTGTATTTTGCAGAGTGAAGCCACAGCGTACTAGACCAGTTAGATTTCTGATTTTGTTTACTGCTTAAAGTGCTACGCTGATATCTATTAAGTCTGCTCCTTTGAACACTTAGTCCTGCCTTTTTTGCTCAGCTCCACTCTTCACTTGCCTTCACCAAGCCCGCCTTGTTTCTAGCCCCCTCCCTCTGAGAAAATGAGCACCCTGTTCTTTTGTTTGCTGAGAAAGCCCCACCAGTGCCTACTTATCCCTTCTCCCTTCCTCTCCTCCTCAGGTCAACTGTTGCCCATCGGGGTTCAGATCGCATGCTGCACCACAAAGGAAAATTAATTACCAGACCAAGGATTTGAGACATGGTCCTGCCTTGCCAGTAGCAGACCGCACGCCTTCTCCCCTGCCACTACCGCTGCCTGTGGATCCTCTGAACCTCAATTCATGGAAGGAGCCTCTGAGTTTCTGGAACCTCTGACCTGACCTGAAGGACATTGTTGCCCTGGTAGCTTGATTGGAGCTGCAGGTGAAAAAGTTGACTGCTCACTCTGGTTATTCCTGCCGGCGATTTGTGCTGGCTCCCTACCCTTCCCCCACCTCACCCACCCTGGGTGGACCTTTAGTTATATAGAGTTTTTCTTGTCAGATGACTAAGTGTCCATACTTCCATTGGCTCATTATATTATACAGCCACTAGGGGAGTGTTAAGGTGAACTCTGCTATCCTCTGCTATAAAACCTAATTGCTAGCCACCTCCATCATCTATTACACTGAGCATGGCTGACTGCTGCCTGGGGGTGTTGCTTGTCTCTCTTCTTCTGCTAATTTGTCTAAATGGGCTTTCGCTATACATGCTCAGCACCTGCAAGTCCACTGACACTATGTCTGCTAGTAGTGATTTCTGCGTTTCCAACATGATAGCCATACACCGGCCTGTGCCTATGTTGAACCTACTCTTCCTCTGAAAGGGCTGTACGTACTATACTTTCTCTGCTTATAGGAAGTGGTTGCCTAAATATGTAATTTCCCTTACCTTCCTTAGTAGTAGGCTCTGGTTCCTAGCCATCCTTGCAATTATTCTGTCTAGTGATGTGGAATTGAATCCGGGTACTCCTGCTCACTTCTCGCCAGCTGACATGCTGATCTCCAACAAAGGGCTATTCATTGCTCATATGAATATTAGAAGTCAAACCCATCACTTTGCTGAACTTGAGGCATGGGTTAAAGTCTGCTATCCTGACATTCTATGCCATACAGAAACTTGGCTGAAACTGTGAGGATACCAGACTCTCTTTGCTCCGTAGTGAATTACTCTCTGATCTGTAGGGACAGGCCAGCCATGAAGCAAGGTGGGGGAGTTGCTCTGTTCTTTTTTTTGAACTTCTTTATTGGAGTTTTATACTTTCGACAGTAAGACATACATACATACATCCCAGGGTGGGATCCTGGGCCCACATCCCTAAACTGGATGTGGAAACTATATACATCCCCCAACTTATTTACAATCACAGTTATATGGAGTCCCTAGAAAGAAGAAAATGAAAACTTGAGTCCCCTTAAATCAAAGTAACACACATTTCTGTTTCTTCACTGCTGGCGGTAGTCTAACCCAATTCTTGTCCCTCCAGGAATTTATATCATACCGTCACCTTTGTCATACCAGTGTCTGTACGGGGACCATCTTAGATAACTGTGTCCCTGAGAGAGAGGAGTTGCTCTGTTCTATAAAAAACACCTCAACATTGTGGCTGTCCCTTCCTCTGCCTCCTTTTCCGTCTGTGAATACCTACATACAACTCTTGTATTGGGTACAAAAAAACTTCATATGAACTGTACTTACAACTCCCCTACTGGAGGCATAACTGGATTGCAGGATCTGCATGATCAGACTTCCTGAGTTGTCAACCAAAATGAGATAGTAATTTTGGGGGGCCTTAACCTCAACTGGCTGGGGACAACTAACAGTTCACTTTTGTCTCTGACGCACAGCTATAACCCTCACCAGCTGTTAACTGAGCCGACAAGAACAATGCTATCACTTCTATCATCTACCCTCATTGATTGGGTACTGTTTACCGAATGGAGCACATATCTACTACAGGAATACTGGCTGATGCTTTAACAGATCACTCTCCAACTTTTTGCATCTGGTCCATGGGTGCACCAACATGTCCTCCACTGCGATTCATCACTTTTACCAATTTTGCCAATCTGGACGTAGATGCATTCCTATATGATGTTTCTTTGATTGACTGGTCTGGTATCTATCACTCCTGTTATGCTGAAGATGCTCTACAGATTTTTCTTAATGAATTCATTGCTGTTCAGTGAACCCAAAGGTCACTAGGAGGGTCAAAGGCAAACAGACAAGGTGACTCCACAAAGACCTACTTGCAAATCTGCACCTCAGGGATAAATCATGGAAGCATTACAAACTTACTGGCCTGCTAGAGGATTTCAATATCTATAGAGCTCTCAGGAACTCATGTAAGAAAGTCAGAGCAGCTAAAAGCAAATACTGCAAAGCAGGGGTGCCAGAAGGCATACGCGCTGTATTCAGCAGAGTACAGTAAAAAAAAATTAGGCAGGGGCAACAAAAAGAGGAAAGCAAGGACATTGTGAGTCCCATTATGTCTGTGTCATGCTGAGACCCTTTGTCTTTGTTATTCGCTATGGGACACTGATGCCACCAGCCAAATACACAAACAAGAACAACTTACCAGGCAGGCAGAAAACAAAGGAAGGAGGATTACAGGAAGAAACCGATTACTTGAACTCATACATTGCAAATGGGGGGGGCAGGCTTATTGTTGGTGTGGCGTGGCAGCACATATTTTGGTTTATGTTTACATAACGGGGGGGGCAACAGTGCATCAGTTCTGAGTACAAGTTTAAAATTCCTGGCTACACCCCTGCTGCAAAGACCTATTGTCTAGCTCAGCTGGTGACCCCAGAAAATTCTGGGCTCATGTAAAGACTTTTCTTGGTGCTTCTCAATCTGTTACACCTGGGGATATGATATTAAATGGCATTCATTGTAATGACTCTGTCACCATAGCAAACTCCTTCAACCAGGTGTTCTCCGCTCTGTCCCAGTATACCTCCTCCTTTCCACAAACTGCAGCACACTCTCAGTTCTCATTTACAAACCATCTGGTCTCCCTTACCACTGTATCTCATGGGCTACCTTATGCCCCACCTTTCCACTTTAGAGCCATAACTAGGTTGGAGGTCAGTAAACTCATGGTATCCATCTTGGACAATACCAACTCTGGCTCTGATTCCCTTGATCCTCGACTTCTAAAAATTGATGCTTGCCTCATTGCCTCTCCACTGGCTAAAATCTGTACACTGTCTCTCTATTGCAGTGTTGTTCCTGACCTCTGGAAAATTGCTCGCATAACACCTGTCTTCAAAAAAGGTGACCCTAGGAAATCAAAAACTTTCTGCCCATAGCCATCTTTTCAGTTTTGAGTAAAATTCTGGAGAAACGTGTGGCTACACAAACTATTGACTATGTAACAAAATTCAGTCTTCTCTCTGAAACATAGCATGGTGTTAGAAAAGGTCATACAGCAGTACATCAAAGGCTCTTCTCAAACTTATGTCAGATACACTGTTCAATATGGATGCTGGATGACTTGCGGGGCAGTTTTTATTAACCTAATATGTCAGATACACTGTTCAATATGGACACTGGATGACTTACAGGGGCTGTTTTTATTAACCTAATGAAGGCCTTTGATCTGGTTGATCACCCCCTTACTTCTCTCCACTCTACGAAATCTTAGTTTCTCACCTCCAGTTGTGGACTGGTTTATTAACTATCTGTCAAACAGGACCCAAACTGTGAAATTTAACTCCTCCCTATATGACAATTCCATTATTAACACTGGTGTGCGCAGGGCTCTATCCTGGGTCCCTTCTTTTCTCATTGTAAATAAACAATGTTGCAGATGTTTTTAAATCCTGGTCATTTATTCCATATGCTGATGATCTTGTCATCTATACCAGCTCCACTAACGTAGTTAGCATTAATGCACCCCTCTCCTCCAAGTTCATAAATGTTCAAAACTGGCTGTATGTTCATAAGTTGATACTAAATGCAAAGAAAAAGAAAGCCATTTTTCTAGGCTCCGAACCAAAGCTAAAGGCTTCTCCTTCATCACTGATGGTTTGTGACTGGGTACTCGAATTAAGTGGTCACATCTTTTAATTACCTGGGAGTCCTGCTTCACCAGTCCCTTGATTTCAATCTTCATATACAGTCTACTTGCAAAACAAAAAATGCTAAGCTGGGTGTAGCTTACAAAACCAGCTACATGCTAACACCCTCCACCAAGCTGGCTATTGCCAGAGGTATCCTACTCTCAGCCCTCACTTATGGCGCCCCCATCTTTGCTGCTGCTCATAAAACCTCCTCCATAAATGGGACGTTACCCACAATAGTATCTGACAGTACTCCTCCCCGTCTCCTCGACTAAAGCACCACTGTCAACTCTACAGTGACCTGAGATGGCTCTCTCCCTCTGCTTGCAGGCAATACCCCTTTGGCTCACTTATTGATTCTATCTTAAGACAGCGAACCCCATTCTCACTTGCAGCACTGCTGCTTCCACAAACCTCCTCCCATGGTCTGCGATCAGCAGACAAATCCTTACTCAGTGTATCTAGGTTTGAAACATCTAAAGGGACTGGTGCTTTCCAACATGCTGCCCTCTAGCTGTGGAACTCACTCCCCCTAGTCCTAAGGTAGTCAAAATCCCATCTCTGCTTTAAAAGGGAGCTGCGATGTTACAGTATCTATCTCTTGCTAACTTGTGCATATGCTTTGACCCCACTTGAAATCATTTGGCCCTCTTCCTTCCCAAATTCTACTACTCACCCCCGTAATCTCCTACTACCTTATACCATACTCCCCTTAATCCCTTTATCTGTAACTCCCAGGCTTATCCTCTCCCTCCCTCAAGCCAGGCCTACTGTACTTTGCTCCTCACTTTCTTATTTTCTCCTCTTGTTGTTTCTGTGTAACCTCTTGCCCTTGCTTCCTCCTATGCTGACTCCCCTTTCATAATTGAATGCTATCACTATACGATTTGTTGTTGTTCTACTTTATATGATACAGTTTTCTGAATCCTTACCTTATATAGTATTGTCTAACTGCTTGTCTTTTTGAGTCATTGCACTGTTATTGCCTTCCCTGTGTATAATTGTTGTGAACTTGTGAAGTGTTACTTGTCTGCCATACCTTCTTGTAATCTCCCGGGTTGTGCCTGAAAATAGTCATTTTATGGCTAGTGCACTCACCTGGTTAACAAAAACTAAATAAATAAATAAATAAAATGGTGGAAAGGAGGGATAAAGGTCTGGTTAGTGGAATTTTACTTACAGTAGAGCAAAAAAAAAGGCCTCTGGGTGTGTGCCCCATGCTTTCTTAATGAAGGTACTGAGCCTGTATGGTATTTCCCAAAAATGTATAGAGTATATTCTTATACTGTATAGTGGCAGTTGTTTTATTTATTTTTTTTATTTATTCTTTGATAACTGGGTAAGAGCAGTGATCCTGGGGACCATTTTAAGGGCATGACCCAGGCCAGCCAGTGGTAGTTAAAATGCATAGGCATTACAGGTAATAATTACAGTACAAGTTCAGTACAGGCAATAAGTACATACAGTAGCATTCACAGGTAGCAGTCACAGAAATACAGTACAGTACAGGTAAAAGTAACTACAGGTCACTATAATGGTACAGACAGATAGCAAATTGCAGTGTGCATTAAAGTATACAAGCTGATTTAATTTGCATATAGACAAACAGTGCATAAGTGAGTAAAGGTTGCAGAGGAAATATATGCTGAAATAAAAAAAAGATGAAAAAAAGATGGCTCCATAGTAGGGGGAGACAAGGGGAGGTAGAAAGAGTGAGGAATGCCAGAGGTGCATTGCAGGCAGGGTGTGTGCTAGCAAGAGGGGCAGTGACAGTTGTATTTGTCCAGGAGCCAGAATTTGAGATTGTGTTTGAAACCTTGGTGAGAGTCTGATACTCTAAGAGGGGTGGGCAGTCCATTCCACAGGGAGGGGGCCACACTAGATAGAATTCTCCCACCCATACTGGTGAGGGTTTTGGGTACCTGAAATGTAGGCACTGTAGAGGAGCATAGGTTCCTGGTGGATGATCCGAAATTGAAGAGGGTGGTGAATGGAGAGACACTGCCAGTTCGGGTGGCAGCATCCACTAGGCAACCAAGGGTATAGTCAAATCACCCCTGTAAAGGGATCCACCCTAGTGAGTGATAAAGGTCGTAGTGGTGAGCAGTGTAAGGAGCTGACAAGACAAATCCTGAAGGGTGGTGGAGGTTCTAGAGTTATTGGAGAGCAATAGTCAAAGATAGAGAGTAGGTTGCCAGTGACTATGGCAAGGCAAGCCTTGTTGGTCAGGTAAGGCTTTAGGTGGTAGGCAGCACCCAGTCTCTGGTTTACCCTCCTGACTATGCCGTTTATGTGGTTGCTGTATGTGAGTGAGGGGTTGAGCAACACACCTAGGTGCTTGAAAGTAGAGACATTCTCAAGGGCAGGGCCCTCAGTGGGGTAAATGAGGAAGTATTGTGGGGTAGAGTTTTGGATAGATACGGTTTTGAGCCAGACAACATGGTCTTTATTTTTTTTGCATTGACTAGTAGGAGGTTAGATGAGAACCAGCGTGAGACTGCACAGTAATTTTCAGACAAGACAGAGGATATGCGGGAGAGGGATTGAGCACTGTGGAAGATGACAAGATCATCGGCGTAGAGCAGAGAGCTAGAGGAGAGGCTGTCCGTGGGAAGGGAGTTAACAAAAATAGAGAAGAGTAAGGGGCCCGGGCCCAGGATGGAGCCCTGTGGGACACCCATGAAGACAGATAGAAGAGGGGAGGTGGTAGCACCAGTGCACACAGATTGGAACACTCTGAAAGGTGCTTCAGAATTAGTCTGTGGTTTTGGCAGAGCAGCCAAGGGCTGATAGTTCAGAGAAGAGGAGGGAGTGATTGACCATGTCAAAGGCTTTCAATAAGTCTACAAAGATGGTACCAGTGGCATGCTAATGGTCCATATTAGTGAGGATGAGGTCTATGAAGAGGGAAAGGGCAGTCGCAGTGCATTGATGCTTGTGCAAACCATGTTGTGGGCTGCATAAGAGAGTGTGTTTGGAGAGGTAGTCTATTAATTTTCAAGGAGTTTGCTTAGGTGGGGAAGAATAGTTTTCCTGATGGTTAATTCAGCTTGAGGTCAACCAATAGTGGTATGTAGGGGAGTCAGACAGGGTTATCCCCAAGCCCTTTGCTGTATATTTTTTTTCATTAGCTCCTTTAATTAGAATGATACAGCAAAACCCAAGCATACTCTGAAAAAAGGGGGGTTAGTAGTGGGGTACCGCAGGGTTCAGTATTAGGACCGGTCCTCTTCAATGTCTTTATAAGTGACATTGTAGAGGGACTGGAAGGAAAAGTATGTCTCTTTGCAGATGACACAAAGATCTGCAACAGAGTTGATGCACAAGGTGGAGTGGAAAGGATGAGAAGAGACTTGGCAAGGTTAGAGGAATGGTCAAATGTATGGCAGCTTAGAGTCAATGCTAAGAAGTGCAAGGTAATGCACCTGGGAAACAAAAACCCAGTGGAAGAGTACACAATGGGGGTGAGATACTAACAACAACAAAATGGAATGGGACCTGGGGTAGTCATATCAGATGACCTAAAGGTGGGCAAGCAATGTGAGAGGGCAGCAAGGAGGGCTTGGGGATACTGGGATGCATAGGGAGAGACATCACCAGTAGAAAACAGGAAGTTATTATCCCTCTGTACAGACAGCTGGTCAGACCCCATCTGAGTACTGCCTGCAGTTCTGGAGACCCAATCTCCGCAAAGACATAGACAGGATGGAAGCTGTCCAGAGGAGGGCAACTAAAATGGTGCAGGGTCTGCACCGGAAGACATATGAAGAGAGACTTAAGGAGCTTAATATGACTAGCCTCGAGGAAAGGAGGGAGAGGGGAGACTTGATAGAAATTTTCAAGTACCTCTAGGGAATCAACAAAGTCCGAGAGGGTAGCATCTTTCAAAAAAAGAGGTGTGCAAGAACAAGGGGGCACAATTTGAAGATAGAAGAGGGCGGCTCAGAGAGGTAATTTAAGGAGTATTTTTTCACAGAGAGGGTTGTGGATGTATGGAACGGCCTTCCAGAGGAGGTTGTGGAGTCAAAACAGTGGTGGAATTCAAGCATGCATGGGACAGTCATAAGGCAATTCTAGGGGGTGGGGCTAGGAAGAAGTAGGCTGCTGGTTAACTAGGATCTGCAGCTTATCCATCAGGTAGGAAAATGGACAGACTGGGTGAGCCAAGCGGTCCTTATCTGCCGTCAAATTCTATGTTTCTATGTTTCTATACAGGGTGTTGGTGTAACGCCAGATGTCTCTGACACTAAATAATTGGCTTATGCTATGATCCCCACAGGCAAGGCAGCTAGGTACTGAGCCATTGGCACTGCTACAAGCAAGATACAAAAACCTTCAGTATACACAGATTATGATGCTCCAGTTACAGGCTGCCTGGAACGATGGTCTTGTAGGTGCAGCACAGAACCGTAAAACAGGAGCCAATGGATCTAAATCCCACCACAGCAACTGGCTCACTGTGTGACCTCAAGCAAGTCATATAATCCCTTATGGTTCAGTCTTCAGCATTAAAAAGTAAGTAGACTCTTGGACCCCACTGAAAACAAAATATTGTTTCTATTTAATATTATGGTTAAGGAAATTGCAAACTAAAAAAAAAATCACGTCTTCAGGCACACAAAGAGTGCAGCACAGATGCTCAGGATGGGCTGATATCAGAATATCATGCCCCCTCCATCTGAGGTTGACAGTGAGTGGTCAGCTGGGACATAGTCCGGAGTGGTTAGAGATTCAGTGGCATTTCATTTGTGCCTGAGACAACACTGATGCTAGAACATTGCTTCTGGCTTACAAGGGCAACATACTGCATTGCATAACCAACAGAGAGCATGCAGTATGTAAAACCCTCCCTTTTCCAGGTGCACTGTCCCTTTTGTAAAGCCTAAGGGCTAGGCAGCTCTCAGAAGTGCCTGCTGAAACAGCTGTACAGCACACTTCCTGTAGAGAATCTCTAAGATACAGATGAGTATATGTACTTTGGAGATGCTCATCAGTCAGACAGGGAGAGATCTAGAGAGAGAGAGAGAGCCAGAGAGACTATTACTGCAAGTAGAAATCATTTGGATTTCTATCTATCTGCTTCATCTATTTTCTGTTAGATAGTGTACAATCTGTTTTATTTCTGTTTTTACATTTTGGAGTCAGATAGCCATTATCAGTGTCTGGTAACTAAATCCCATTACCTGCTATCTTATTTTGGCTTAGCTATTCATTATCCAGATCTTTTAACAACATCAGTCAAGTTGCACTATCTGCAATGCAAAGAAGCTGGGCAACCAAAACAAGATAACGTACCCTGAACTTGCATTGAAAGCTCAAGTGTTGGACCAGGTGGGGTGCATGCCCCATTAGAAATCTACTGTGCCCATGCTGCAATGTATATCTGCCAATGCAGTCCAAAATGAAATGCCTCTGACTTGCTCAGTTACATGGCCTGTATACCCTGTCTATGCCCTAACCAATCATAATTCCTGGAGCTGTTATAGTGGAATCCCCAAAGACTCTTCTGAAATCAAGCTAGTTCAGCTAAGTATGTCTTTCTTGGTAAAACTTAAAAAAAAAAGCTTTTCCTATTGAAAAATAGCATCATTCTTGGTATCCAGTGTTCTTGATGGGTTATGCAAGCAACAAAAGATGAAGTGATTCCCGTTTTGGAACATTAGCTTTGTTATGATGTCCTGTGTTGTGGAATGAACACACTTTCTAACAAATCTACTGCCCAAGCACTCACTCACATTCTCTTTCTGTCTCTCATTTTCTCTATATTGGAATTTGAAGACTCTGGGCTAGGTTTCTAAAGGCCTATAAAAGTTGCACAATCAGTCAATCACACAAGTTGAAATTTATACACTAGAACGGCATAAATACAGTGTTGTCCACCAGGATCGAGTGCTCTATGTGAGATTTCACAGTTTACTGCATGACACACCTGCTCCACAACTGTAGTACTGTGCTAGGTTCGGGAGCCCTTAGTTATGGAAGGACTGCAAGAGAGTGGATTTTGTACAGAAAATGGCAACCAAATGATTCAATGTATGGTGTAGAAAATATATTAGGAGAGACTGTGGCATATCAACATGTACACCCTGAAAAGTAGAAGGAAGAGGGGGAAGTGATAGGTAAGCAATAATACCTGACAGGGTGGGCATTATTGGGAAATACCGGACCACCCGGGGAGTAATGCGGCCCGACACCACCGATGGAGGGCTTTATAACCCCTGGAAGGTCCAGTATTTCCCAATAATGCCCACCGTGGAGGGTATTATTGCACTTAGAAAATGGCACACCGGAGAATGTTACTCTGTGAAGAATCCCTTGGACTGGCTCTTATTATTAGCTGGGCATCTATTGAAAAATAAATGCCCAGTTTGGAGCCTGTCTCAGCCAATCACGTTTAAGAATTGATTGTTGTCATTTTCTAAAGATAAATAAATACCTGCATGAGATAAACAGGGTATCATGCAAGGGACTGCTCGTCTTAAGCATGAACACAAGCACACAAAGGAATTCACTTAATCTGCCCAGGGAAAAATTCAAGAAGGATGTCTGCAAGTATGTTTCACAGAATGTGTGGTGGACAAGTGGAACAAACTGCTGGGGTAGTGTTATCAGCCAAAACAGTGGGGGGATTCAAAAGAGGGTGGCGAGACACAAGGCAATAGTACAGAAATAAGGGGTAAAGGGTAAGGAAGAAGAATTGCCACTAAGGACAAATGAGGAGAAAGCAGTACGGTGGGCAAACTGGGTGTGCTGCTGGGCCTTTTTCTGCTGTCATATTCTGTGAAGTAATTACTAGTTGGTTGCATTAAGTTTCTGCAGTGTCCTGAAAGATATCACAGCAAAAACTGTTATAAGAGTGCTTGATATTGGCAGACAGTACTGAATATATACCATACACATACCATGACATTAAAAGATTGCTAAAGGAGTGTAATACAACCAGGTAATAACACTGATATAAAAAACAGGAGCCTTCGGACCCCATTTTCAATGTTGGCCAGCTGTGCAGTGGAAACAGGTGCACTGCATGAAAAAATAGGACCTCCTGCTCTGGCACCAAATTCAAACAGATAGTGTGATCTGAACTGACCACATCATCTGTTTGAATATTGGACCATGGTAGCATGGACCACAGCAAGCAGTTGCCATGTTTCACACAGAGCTACCAGAGGGCTGAACTGAAGACACACTGGTGAGTGCTGTAGCCTCTATGGGTGATATTCAGCCCAAACATACAAATGAGCCCATTGGGCATGCATGGTGCTAAGGGGTCAATTGCATGCCCATTATGGGCTCATCTGCATGTCAACACCCAGCCCCAGTGCACAGGGCCAGGTCCTCCCCACCTAGCCCCGGTCTCTGTCCCCAGATAAATATAAACCCACATTGGTGGTTCAGTAGTCCCTCCCTATCCCCTCCCTGGTAATTATGTTATAATCCCTGGTGGTCCAGTGGTCCCTTCCTAGCACTGATCCCCTCACCAGAATTTCATTTATAAGCCCTGGTGGTTCAGAGGTCCCCCCCAATTGCCAATCACCATCTCAACCCATAGAAATACATTCCCTGGTAGTCTACTGGCTCCCCATCCCCCATCGCCCAACCCAGCAGGTAGTAACCCACCACCCTGCTCCCACCCCCAACCCAACACATGCCAGCAATTGGTACAGTTCTCCTCATACCTCCATGGCCAGCCACTGACTGAACTGGCAATGAGCATGTACAGTACATAGTATGCACTCATTGGTTGACTGGTCACCCAAAGAGTGCATACTATGTACAGTACATGCTCCTTGACAATTCAGTCGGTGCCAGCCATGGTGGTGTGAGGAGGGCCCTGCCAGTCACTGACACAGGTCTGGTTGGGGGGAGAGGAGTTGCTGGGATGGTTGGGTACTAGACTACCAGAGAATATATTTCTTGAGTCAGGAAAGTGATCAGAGAATGGGGGGAGGAACCGCTGGACCACCAGGGCTTATAAATGAAATAACGGGGAAAGTATCAGGGTTAGGGAGGGACCACTAGACCAAGAGAAATCTTGACATAATTACCAGGGAAGGGATTGAGGCTAGGGAGGGATCACTAGACCACCAGGGATTTTAACATAATTACCACGGGAGGAATCAGGGTTCGGGAGGCACCGCTGAACTGCCAGGATACCCACCATTGAGACATCAAAATCATTACAACGAAATTCATTACAGCGACAACTTCCAACAGATTCAAGATTATCACTGTAATGGATTTCATGTACTCCAGCACCCTTTTTACTGGTGTTTTGCTCCCTCTTTGAGTCAACTCTGACTCAGAGTTGATTATAGGAAAAACAGGGTGTGCGGAGTGGAGTCCCCCGCAAAAAGGATGCGATGGGGGGTACACCCCCTCACAAAATAAACCGGAGTCACCGACGGGCAAAATTTTGCCTGTCAGTGTCCGGGATTCTGCTGTGCCACACTTTGACAACTTTGTTGTCAATGTGGCTTGGTGGAGCCCCCAGCCCTTGACAGTTGGCAGATGGGTCTGTGTGCTGTTAAGGGCTGTGTTTCAGATGCATTAAATTGCATCATTCCTGGAGGCTGTTTAGCAAGTCTGAATACTTTTAATATTGTGCTGCACTGCATATGCATGGAGGAGCCCTCATTAGCATAGGTGCAGTACAATACTGTGCATGCCAGTGCTGTGCCCTTTGGAAATGGGCATAGCCCTGGCAGATGGCACTATTCCAGATTAGCGTGGCATAAATCCAGTTTGTGCTGCACTAATCTTTTGAAAATGGCGCCCTTCATGTTCAAACCAATGCTTATGCACCTAAATTTGTAATACTTTGGGTGTCATACTTTTTTCTGCATCATCTGACTTGTTTTATCAGAATAATTGCACTTGGGATGGTTCTGGGCACTTTCTGAGTGTTCCAAAAATTACTGAAATTTAAGAGGTACTAATTGTAGATGTAAAAAAGTTCACCATCCTAAAAGTGACATGATTCAATTAAAATACCTGTTCTGCAGCTAAATGCCAAATTCAGGACAGCATTATGAGAAAAATGGATCACAAACCTGGCTCATCAACAGTTAAGATGCATTTTCTGTCAAGGCTGTGAATTTGAAAAGTTGTTCAGTTTGTTGAAATTAATTTAGTATAAGAGACTTTTAGCAGCTTTGCTGATCTTTTTTAAAACTACACTTACAATATAAAGACATGATTAATAGGATAAGTGATTCATAAAGTATAATGAAACTATAACATTCAGTTAGAAGCCTGCATTCATAGCTAGGCACACATTGATATTTGTAACTGTCAAGAACTTATACAAAATGTGTGTAGGTCTCAATATGTAGTCAAAAATACGACAGCCAATTACAAGCCAGAATTGGTGTATAATGTCATTAATTCAACATGGCTAATGCTGTGATACAACGAAGGGCTCACAATTCCAAATGTATATGGCATGTTTCATGATAAACAGATACAGTACATGGTTCTAAATATATAACCAAAAAGCTAATGGATTCAGATATAGGGCTGTTCGGATTGTGAAATTCTGCCATTGGAATTGCAGCCAAATGACAATTTCACTTCCAAAATGCTTTGTGGAATTTATTTTTAAGTTCTGTGGAATTTCAAAAAGCATTTCTGTGTAAACTGCAATATAATTTTCCATGAATCATGTAAACTGCGGAATAATTTTCCACGGATTGCAGAAAAATAATCCGTGGTTTAGGCAAACTGAGAATTATTAATCCACAAAAAAAAAAACATTTACATGCAGAATGTTGAAATTCTGCAACTGATGGAAATCAGTGGAATTTTCTAAGAATTCCATTGTGTTCTGTTCCATCAGAATTTCAACATTCTGCACAGCCCTATTCATATCATAATACCAAATGTAAATTTCATGTTTTATGAAAAAGAGTAAGTGGGGAGATGCATGCACAGTGTGGGAACAGGAACGACTGAGTAAATGAGAGCTCTGAGCCCCAGAGACCAAAATTTGTTCTTAAACCTGTTAAAACAGCACTGAATCTGGCAATCTTGGTATTAGCTGTTAGATTAAAATATTCTATAATGAACGTGCACATTTCAAAATGAAACTCCCTACCTTTGGACAGGAATTTAACTCTGAAGGCGGCGGCTGACAGAAGTGGTGGTTATGGCAGAAGCAGCTCTGGCTCTGGGAACCTCGAGCAATGTGGCAGAGATCAAAAGCATACTGCAAATGGTCTTCTGTGATAGGATCCCTGTCCCTAATTTGACCCCCCCTCCAATAAGGAAACAGGATAGCCTAAGAAATAAATAAAAAGCACTAAAGGAAAAATATAGGTATTCAATGTTATCCTTCTGCTGGTCCTGAACATCTCTTTCTGTTTTTCTTCTACTCCTGCTGTGTTTCTGGTTTCCAGGCAGGCCACCTGGGTACAATTCCCTGTTTACTTGGGAATTTCTCTCTCTCCTTCTTTTCATTTTGTTTCTAAAAGCCATGTTGGCTTTTCTATTGTATTTCCTACTAAAGGACTGGCAGGAAGCAGGATCACCTTTTTGTTTAAATAAAGGAATGTGTTTATTGTGTATTTCTACTGTAGTGCTGCCACAGGTTAGAATAGAAATAAACAATGAAATGTTTCTGCTTATGCACTGGTGTGCTGGCTGTGTGTCAGCCAGTAAATACAAATTCTTGTCAGAGCCAATATGGCTGCATACAGCCACTCATGGAGTTCTGGGAGCCAAGCAAGAGCTCTGTGAAGGCAGAGTTCATGGCACAAAATAGCACAGTGCTCAGGATGACTGTTGTACATTTGTGCATGTGCAGTAAAGTATGGTGGCCATCTTGGCTACAGCAGCTGTTGTTGCACTGTACTCTGTGCGGGGGCAGCTGACTGCTCCATGGAGGGAAGCTCTGTCCATGGAGGGGAGGGGAGGGGAGAGGAGGGGAGAAGAGGACGAGCCACCACACGTCACCAATGATGTGAGCTGTGTGGACAATGCAGCGCAGCACTGCAGGAAAAGACGACCATTTGCAATCACAGTCCCCTCTCTCACTTTCTCTTACAGTGATCCCAAAATGCCTGCAGGGCTCTGCCCATGCAGCCATAACTAGGAACCTGAGAAACATACAGTAGAACCCCCCCCCCCACAAATGAAGGAGCGTGACAGAAACAGTGGTGAGAGTACACAATAAAAACAAATTACTGTGTTTTCTAATCTGAAGGTACTGAAGCACTGACTACAAGGTTTTTTGATTTTGTTTCTTACTGTGACTGCAGCTCCACGCAGGATAACAGAACAGAGAGTACCTGGGCCAGATAACTTTTGTATATATCTTACTATAGAAACATGAATGCTGTAACACACTAAATGACTTTATGTGCTGAAAAAAATGTTTAGGAAATGATTCCCTTAACTTCTCGAGTTACAAATAGTGCTCTGTTTACACAATGTAAGATTTTTTTGCAAAACTTTCTCCAAAATGGCTTCCTGCAAGCTGTTACAGTATAGTGTCCTAGGGGAGTGGCTGACTTCTCTCTGGCATTTTTACAAAATATAGGTTGAAGGGAAGAGTTGGAGAAGGGGAAAATCATATGACAGAGGTAGAATACAAAAAGGCTCTAGTGGGGAAGCAGATGAGTTCAGTTCTTGTTTAACCTTGAGATAGGGAGAGGAGGTGAACATTTAGTTTCTGTGTTACCTTTGCTGAACAGCCTCAACAGAACACCCCCCTGGTGTTTGTAATTGTAATAGCAACACTTACATTAGCTTAAACCAGTGTTGGTTGTCTGCTCCTGTAGCTGAAGAACTTAAAAGACTAAATGTCATGTGATTCTAGCCACCTAATAATGAAAAGCCATTCTGAAGACTTTCTTGACAACTTTGCTAGGCTGAACTTTATTTTTTTTATTTTACATGAATAAATCGATGCTCGCTTACACCTTGTACCATATAATTTGGTTGCTGTGTTTTCCTTTTGCACCAACTCCTTCCCACATCTTCAAAGAAATCTCAGTCATCAGACATGCAGCCGCCATGTTTTTTTCTCTTAAAATTCCTCCCAAATGCTACTGACAACCAATAGCAGCCCATGCTATAGATATAGGGACGTTTGGTCCCTAACAACCACACTTTGGACCTTAGCAACCAGTCTTAATCCCAGACTAACAAACAGCAATAAGAATTTATTTTCTATTAAGAAACAAATCAAACTGTATTTTTATATCATTATTTATTTATTTATTTATTTATGACTTTGATAACCGGGTGAGTGCACTGATCCCAGAGACCATTTTCAGGCACTACCCGGGCCATAACACATGGCGCAGGGTGACAGTTGAGTACAAGGTAACAGTAATACACATGAAACAGATTTGATACAAGCAACAGCAGTAGATACAATATACAGGTTTGATGCATAGGTCCATTTGAGAACAGTGAATACAAGGTTTCAATATCAGACATGAGAAGACGTGGTACAAACAAACAAATCATCAGCACAGTGTACAATGTGAGATTGGGGGGGACTATACACTATAAAAATTAGTGGATGGACAACTCTATGCCCAACCAGCATGTTGTGCCTCCTCAGGGATCTGATTCCCATGGACCTCTCAAGTTCGCTCTTGAGATCACAGGGAATCAGAACCCCTCTGTGACATAACTAGAGATGTGCAAAATTGAAACATTTCACCTAGCAAAATGTTTTGCATAATTTCCGCTTTACGCAAAATTTTTCGCCTAGGCAAAACGTAATTTCACCTCCGATTCCGCTTTTGTGTAATGTGAAATTTTGCCAGTTTTGCATTTGCATAAGGTGAATTTTTGTCTTTATAGTGAATTTCACCAATGTTTTTCAATTTTGCCAACTAAATTGCAATGCACTGTGGGCAGATAGCTGAAATATCATGTGCAGGCTGTTTCCTGCACAGTATATTGTCTGTTGAGTGGGAGAACTGTTCAGTGTGGTGCATCACAGCCAATAAACCTTTCAAAAACCTCTTTTATTTGTGATTTTTGAGAGTTGATTGCTCCCCAAATCTCAGTTTAGTTCCTAGTGCTGCTAGAGAACATTTTCTTGTTTTGTATCTTTGGATAATACTCAGTTAAACTTAGGTGGTGTTTTCAGTTTACTCTGTGTCAGTGTCTATGAGGGAGTTCAGTGGGGGAGGGTCGACCATGGTGTGTGTGTGTGTGTGTGTGTGTGTGTGTGTGTGTGTGTGTGTGTGTATGTGAAAGTAGAGCAGGCTAGTTCCTAATATTTGACATATTTCCCACAAGTTGTGAGTTTTTTTCATTTCTTTTGTCTTAATATTTTTTCTTTGTGTGCTACTTATTTATTATATTTTTCTTACATATTGACCTTTTTTGGGTAGCTTTATCTGAACAGTTACTACATTCTGACTGAGTAGTTCTGTTCCTGTTTCCCTTTGCTTAATCATGTTTGTGATTTATTTTTTTTATTAAAATTATTTGTGTACATTGACCACTTGACTTGTCCATATCCAGGTACACTGCATTGTTGAATTGCTCACAGAAATTAATAATGTGATCTAGCCTCCGCAGTGCAGCGTTCCTGTTTTTCTATTTAATTTGCTTACCATATTAACCCTTTCTTCCCTGTTGCACCACTGTTATTTACTAACTGACCTACTATATAAAAAAACGACATAGTTTTTAACTAGATAGTGATGGTCTCTGCACAAATTTTGGAGGTGACTTTGTTCATTTAAAATCTTGATGTCCCTTCCGTCTGATATATCTGTAAGCCAAAACTGTGTTTAGTAAGTACTAACATACTGTAGTACTCACCTTATCCAAACAACACTTATCTGGACCATAGTTCATATTTTGACCGAGGAGTGTTCTGTGCGGTTGGTTTAGTTTAGTTTTTGTGAACCTACCAGCACCTACCCAGTTATTATCAAATTGTGTAATAATCATTCCATTTAAAAACTGACATTTGATTAAGAACTACTTAAGTATTCTTTTCAGATTTATTGGACAACCTTGTTGTGGTGGTGTTCTCTGTCGGTTTTGTATTGAAAGTCTCTTACTTCTGTCCTCCTGTTACCCCATGTTACTTAACTTGTGTTTTTGTAATTGAAAAAAATAAAATAGTGTTTTCACACTTGAATAGGCTACAGTAGAAGTTGTAGGTAGTTATATACGCTACAGTGCAGCTACCAGTTTTGATTTTTGTTTTCCCTTTGTAGATAGCACTGCAGATGTTAAATCACACTTATTTAATAGAAATACATAATAATATAGTTCCAGAGGAAGCCAAATGAAACAAATATATAAATATGCCTGCCAAGAGATGTTCAACTTCTGGTAAAGGTGCCGGGGTGAGAGGTGGCTCAAAGAAGTCTGTTGGAAAAAGCAAACCTATTTCTGAATCAGTGCCCTCTGTGGCCTCCGCTGCTGCTGTGGCAGCCAGTAGCAGCAAAATCAAAGTTAGAAGTGACTTCGAGCATGTGACTCATTTTTTTTTACTGCCCAATCAGTAGCTAGTATGCTTTGGGAATGATACTGGGAATAAGGGAGACACTCACACCAGTGGAGGCACAGAGGTCCAGAAGGAGGTCAAAAAAGTTGTCAGTGTGACTGTTGTTCCTGTTCAAGGAGGAGCTGATGGTGATAAGGGTGATAGTGTCCAGTTTCAGTCTGTTTCTCCTGGAGAAGGAGATAAGGAAAGTCAGCCCCCCAACCCCACACACTGAGGAGATGCCAGAGAAGGGAAAAGTTTGTCTTGCAGTAGACAGTGATAGGGATGAGAAAAAGGATATAATATGTTTCAGTACAGATGATAATGAGGTGCTGGATCCCCTGTAGGAGTCAGAAGTGAAAAAGATTTTTTGGATCCGCTGTCTAAGTCTCAGTCCCATGTCAAATCTAAAGGTGCAAAGTCCCTAGTTTGGGATTTTTTCATGTTTGATGCAGCTGATGGCACCATGGCAATATGTCAGCTGTGTCAGGCTTGTGTAAATCATGGAAAAAAGGGCAGCCACAGAGGCACCAGTGGCCAGCATGCCCACTTGGAAAACAAACACCCATTGCACTGGCACCAACACCAGAAAGATATCGGAGCTGTTGGCGGGACTTGCCTTGTCAAGCTAAATGTTAGTGACAGCAGTGCAATAGAGCCAGAAGAGGGAGGGCTGAGTGGGTCAGTGGAGGAGGAGTGTGAGGAATGATTTTCTCTCTTGAGCAATGGGCATAGTAGCAGTGGAGATGCAACTCCCTCAGATTATAAAAGTACATCACCAGGTACCAAATCCACCAAAATAACCAGTTTCATACATGCTGCACATCCCAGGCCCCAAGAGTCACCTGGTACCCCAGCAAGAACAACATTGGTGGCACAAGTAAAGCATTTTTGTCAACCCACTCCCAAGATGCAGCCCACATTGAAGAGTGTGTTTGAGTGGTAGTCAAAGTACCCCACCAATCATGCTGCTGCACATACACTGAATGCAGCCACAGCTGAAATGCTCACCATTGATTTGTTGTCCTTCTCCTTTGTGGAGAATCCAGGATTCTGCTGTTTGATGGCCCATGACTGTCCCAAATGGCAGGTGCCATCACAAATGTATTTCTCCAAACATGCCATACCCGAACTCTACAGCAGAGTTTCACAGTCCATTCTACATGCCATGAAGCATTCTGCCATAAAATATATCCATCTTAGCATGGTATGTGGCCAAGTGGACAACCAGCGGGCAGCTCATATCTGTGCATAACAGCACACTGGGCACAGGTACCTGGGGTGACTGTTGATTTGGGGCCTGGCAAAAGCTGTGTAAAGCAAAATTGTGGTGGTAGCAATACATCTGATATTCATCAGAATGCAACCATAACTATGTAAAGTGTTCAGGGTCTCACACTAGTGAGAAAATGCTGAATGTGCTGCTAAATCAGATTGATGAATAGCTCAATGCACACTCACTCACAGCGGGGTTTATTGCCAGTGACAATGGCTCCAATGTGGATAGGTGCATTTCTGATGGTGTTTTTTTTCAGAGTTCCATGCCTGGCACACTGCTTTAATCTAGTTGTACAGCAATTTCTGAACCACGATGAAATAAAGGAAACTGTGTCTGTCACCAGATGCATCTGTGTGCATTTTGGCCATTCTGCAAAGGCCTGTGACCATCTGAGTGAGCCTCAGCGCACTAACCATCTGCCTCAGCACCGTATGAAGCTCAATGTTGTTACCATGTGAACTCCACACTGTACATGCTGGACCAGCTTTATGAGCAGTATAAGCGGTTTCAGATTACCTACTGCTGCACACCACCTGGAATAGTGCTGGAGTGTCTATCGCCCTAACAATGGCGCAGTAGCAACAAATGGATGGCATCATATGCATTCTGCATCCATTTCAGCATGCAACACAGGCTGTGAGTGGGGACACTGCCTGTATATGTCAGTCAAACCCCCTTATACGTGTACTGAGGCAGACACTGGTAAATGTCCATCACCAGATGGAGGTAAATGATGATCACAGTTCTGTTCATGTAGTGGGCTATATGCTCCGTATACTGGACAGCAATACATACGTCTATGGCATTATGCAGTCTAATGAGTTTGCTATTGCTACCATGTTGGATTCACCGTACAAACAGGGCTTGCCTGCTATAATTGAAGGGGGGTCATGTGCGAATTGACAAATTGACCAATTACCTTGTTAGATGGGTACATGGCGCACAGATACAAAATGCAGAGACACAAAGGGCACATATAGATATACCAGGTGTTGCTACCACCACCACCAGTAAATCATCAGAGGCCACGAAATCAGAGAAAATGTCAAAGTCACAGTACAGCATGACAGGTAATCCTATTTGGGATGCTCTGTACCAGGCGGGCATTGAAGAAACTGAAGACAAGGAGGAGGAGGAGCATGATGAAGCAGCAGGACTCAGGGCAGCACAACGTATGGTGCATGCCTACATGAGAGACACCAAGCATCTTGTCATCACTGATGAGCCATTGGTGTACTGGAGCAGCAAAGTGAGTGACTGGCCTGCACTGGCATCTGTTGCTTTTAAATATCTCAGCTGCTCACCATCCAGTGTCAGTGTGGAACGGGTGTTCAGTTCTGCTGGGGCCATTGTGCATGACTGTAGGACAAATCTGTCACTGAAGAATGTTTCCATCCTAACATTTATAAAAATGAATGAGGCTCACATTCCACATAACATAATTATTTCAATGGTGTTGCCCAAAAACTGTGTCTTGGCAACAATGATGACAATGAAGATGTCCACAGTGGTAAAGCCTCTACTAGCAGGACAGTAGATGAAGCAGCAATGATGTCTGAATTTCTACCTTGAGATGACTCCAGTCTTGAAGACTGTGAGGGCTGCTTTATGGATGATGTTTCACTGGAAGAAGGCTAAAGCTGTTCTGCCAGTATACGTGCAACCGTGATTGAGTGACCCCCAAAAAGGTGACTCAATTGTGGCACATGGCACAGTGGCTACCAAGCAGCTACAGTGACCGGATGGGGTGGTTTGGTGACCATAGCAACAGGAAGTCACTACAGGTAGACACGTGGGGAGGTGGGAGCGAGCATGCTATAGGTATGCATGGGGGAGAGCGAGCATGCTTGGTGAGGGTGGGAGGAGATTTGAGGGGTAGCACTGTGGTAAGCTGCTTAGCTGGCCCCCTGGTGTACCGGGTCAACTTGCAGCTTTGGTGGCTAGGGTGCTGGGTTCAGGTCAAGGTGCAGTTTTGTTTTTGTTGCTCCCAGCCTGAATTTTATTTTTTTTTACATCCCCCCAACATGCAACCCCATGGAGTTGAGAATTCTTAAGTAGGTGTGTGTGGGGGGTGCAACACCCCTGCATAAACATAAAAAATGCAAGTCCCAGATACCGTTTTGTTGTGCACTGGGGAGTCAGAGCACCAAAACTGATTTTCAGCAATCTGACTTTGCCGTAATGGTGATCGCCCTTTGGCATCACTGTTATCATATATAACCTGTTCTGCTTCACCCCCCAGTCACCACCGGCATCCCCGGCCCCATTTCCACTGAATATGCTGTTTTATGTTATTGTTATACATTTTAAATGTTATTTTGCTGGTTGTTCTGTGTTACACATCCAGTTAAACTATTTAATATGATTACCCAACCTAGTCACGTTTACTTCATTTCATCACCCCTGCTATGCTAACTTGAAAGAATGTGTCATCATATCAGCAATACACAATAGCCCCATCGTGCAACAAATACTGAACGTCTTCCCCATTTCCATGTATACTTCCTCCATGACACCACGAATGAGTGTCTAGTGAGTGTGCCACCACTGTATATACAACAATGACAACTTAGTCAGTGCACAGCCAGTACTATGTTACTCAGAAACGTATGCATAGTCCATCCTCATGTATTCAATTAACCATCATGTAATCCACCTCCTTATATCCATCCTAATTGGATAACAAAACTTCAACAGTGTGGGCCATCACTGTCATACTGCCAAGAAATACAGACGACTGCTGAAAATCTATGAAACTGACAGATGCGTGCTCCAGCATAAACAGCAATCTCAGACCATTGCATTAATGTTGCCTTTGAGTCTAGATAAATCACTCCTCCTCCTTCAGTAGTCTTTCACCAAGAAGAACCACAGCATTGCCAATGCCATCACATCTGGGGCCAGTACATCAACCTGGACAATGCATCACTTTCATCCCAGCAAGCACACTTGGTGTCATTTTCCCTCCTGCCAACCACCTATGATGACAGCATTGCCAGCACATTTTGGGCCAGTATATCAACCAGCACAATGCAGTACTTTCATCCCAAGAAGCACAATTGGTGTCATTTTCCCTCCAGCTAAACAAACAGCCACTCAGAAAGCAACACATGTCATCATGAAGCAAGAAATATATATGTTCTTCCTCTATGGCCTGTCTTCTGTTCAACTGATTCATGGTAATTGGATTTCAGTTGTTGTGATGTTATTGCTTATACCTAAATTGTGCTGTTGTGCTTGCCTTTGTTGCGATAGAATGTCAAGTATGCATGCAAGGCAGCACACCTCAATGTATAAGTTATCTTATGTATTTCCATTTCACTCTGTGCAGGGTTTGCCATGATCACGCCATGTGAGGCCAGGAACAAGGATGATACATCTACACAGCACATTCAGAGCCTAGTCATTTCACATTGCAGCCATCATTATGTACAGGTCAGTATTGGAATTGTTTTTCACTTGCAGTTTTTGTGTATTCCATTTCAGGTACTATACGTCCTGGTGTGTTTCACCATAGGCTCATAACTGAAACCATTTCAGCGGTAAGACATTTTTGGTCACATTGCCAACATCAATGGTAAGTATCAGCACAGGTAAGAATCAATGCAAATTTTTATTTTTTTTTACTTTGATATTTTTTTTCCACCTTTTTAAAGATGACATTGGTTCAAACAACATCTGTCTTGAATCGTGTGACTGGCAAGGCAAATGAAATTTTCTGTTGAAAAGCAATTAATTTTTAAATATTGGTAACAGTGTTAGTTCAGGTGGTATCATAGTGCAGGTGATAAATGGTTATGTTGACATTTGCAGTGTCAGTTGCACATTCCTAGATAACAGTAATATATCATTCATCATCTTACAGTGGTTCAATTGAGGGACTTATTTAAGCTGCACATGGGTTATTCCACAGTGTCAATGTCAATGGCAAAGCACATTAGGATTAGGATAGAATATAATCCAAGGTCATAATTTTCAAGTTAGCACAGTGGTATATATAATATATTTCTTTTCCGTCACAGGGGTCCGTTGATGATGATGACATATGTTTTTACTTGTCAGCAGTAGCCCACACCTTGCAGGTACAGCACCTCGATCCAGCATCCACACACCAGGATGGAAGACTTGTTGTATTTAGTCACCAATGTTGTACAGAGATGGGATGCATCAGCAAATGTTCACCAGAAAACTAAGCAACCATTCCAATTGAAGTACTTTGTACCTGGCAATAAGAAAAAAGAAGACATTTTGAGCGTTGTTACAACTACGTGCCCCCCAACTCACCACCAACACCATCATCATGAAGCAATACTTACATCGGGGAATGGCTGTTAAACTGGAACCCTTGACATGAATATACTGTGTCTGCTGAGCACAGCCATCAGCCAGATTGGGAGGTAGCAGACACACCCCAGCAGCAGAATTCCTGAATATTTACAGACCCATATAGAAGATAGTTATTGTCAAAGTCTGACATCTCTGTACCGCAGGATCCACAAACTTAATACTTAACCATATCCATCAACCCCACAACAACCCAGCCTCAACAACCTCCTCCACCACCCGCACACTAAAGACCATCACACATTAAGAAATACTAACCATACGTTAATGAATTGCACTCATGTTGAGCAGTAGCAGCAGCAGCAGGAGTGCACCTCAAGTTAACTGCACCTGAATTCATGCATGTTAAGAATTTCAAAAATTATACAATTACAATCCGACTCAGATATCCGAGCTGCAGTCACCTATCCCTCCCAGTAATGAAAAATTCAATATTTACCTTGTCTTTGTGCAGTGTGAAATGTGATGCATTACAACATCCCGTATGCAAATCCTGGCATGCATGTCATGAATGATGATGTACTCCTCAGCACACTAGATAATATACAACCAGTACAAACATATAAGAACTCAAGACATCCCAACAGCAACCCACACCATGCCCCCTTCTCTTGCACCCAAAAAATAAATACAGACAGATACTTACATATGCAGCAGCGTGTGTGAAGAGGATCCCCATGACTGAAGCAGACAAAGTATTACTTCTCATAGCAATGAGTCAGAGCAGCAGGCAGCAGCAACAGGCAACAGCAGCACACACAAAATGTCATTCAATCCACACTGACTTAAAACTACAGAGTGAGCCAGGGCAGCATCATTGCCAAATAATAATTCCACAGTTCACAATCAATCAAGAAACTAGCAGCAAGAGGAAGCAAGTACAACTTTACGTAGCAGGACCAATTTACAGGAAGATTTATTTTTCTCAGCATGGCACACTGGCTTACGTTGCATGTCAGGCAGTGACAGCACCATGGTTAAGCCTAAAAAACATATTAAATGGTGCAGAAAACACCAGATTTGGGTCCTCATGGTGGATGTAAACCATGTAACTGTATGTCTGACACCTGATTTCTGTCTGAAAGTAATGCACCATTTTTCATGCAACATTTCTGGACATTCACTGCCTGTGCTGCACTCGCAGAAACAAGGTGTGGCCTAAAAGCAATTGTAAACAGTGGCCAAAACAGCATTTTAGTGTGTGGGTGCTGGGGGGGAAGGGGACCAACAGAACTGACACCACATTTCAGTCTCAATTTGATGTAACATTTTTGGGTAAACATTTCTGGACTTGTAGGCCCTGATTTGCACCTGCAGCAGTGAGTTTTAGATATAAATATTTGTCAAACAGGCTCTAAAACAGCTATTTAATGTCTGAATGGTGGTGGTGGTGGTGGGGGGGGGACGACACCATAATACATCATGTCTGAGACCAGATGTTTGTCTGAATTTAATGTACCATTTTTTTGTAAACATTTCTGGCCTTCTGAGCCATGTTAGGTAGTGGCAGCACCACGGTTAGGCCCAAAAAGCATTTAAACGGTGCAGGAAACAGCACATTTAGGTCCTCATGGTGGATGTGTACCATGTAATTGCATGTCTGACACCTTATTTCTGTTTGAATGTACTGTGTAATTTTTTGGGAAACATTTCTGGCCTTCTGGGCCATGTTAGGCATTGGCAGCACCAGGGTTAGGCCCAAAAAGCATATAAATGGTGCAGGAAACAGCACATTTAGGTCCTCATGGTGGATGTGAATGATATAACTGCATGTCTGACACCTTATTTCTGTCTGAATGTACTTTTCCAATTTTTGGGAAACATTTCTAGCCTTCTGGGCCATGTTAGGCAGTGGCAGCACCACGGTTAGGCCCAAAAAGCATTTAAACAGTGCAAGAAAGAGCACATTTAGGTCCTCATGGTGGATGTGAACCATGTAACTGCATGTCTAACATCTGATTTCTGTCTGAATGTACTGTGCAATTTTTTGGGAAACATTTCTGGACATGCATTGTCTGTGCTGCACTCGCAGAAGCAAGATATGGCCTAAAACCAATTATAACCAGTGGCCAAAACAGCATGTTAATGTCCGAGTGCTAGGGGGGCACCATAAAACATCAGGACTGATACCAGAATTCAGTCTTAATTTGATGTAACATTTTTTTAGGAAACATTTGTGGACATGTACTGCCTGTTCTGCACTCTCAGAAACAAGTTGTGGCACGAAATCAACTGTAAACAGTGGACCAAAGTCTATCACTTGGTCCAGGTGGGGGTTTGGGCGCCATGGGACATCATGGCTAAGACCAGATTTCAGTCTAAATTTAATGTACCATTTTTTATGAAACATTTCTGGACAAGTAATGCCTGTTCTGAACTCGCAGAAACAAGATGCGGCCTAAAATCAATTGTAAACAGTGGACCAGAGACCGTCGTTTGGTCTAGGTGGGGGTTTGGGCACCATAAAACATCATGACTGAGACCTGATTTCAGTCTGAAGTTACTGTAACAATTTTTGGGAAACATTTCTGGACTTCTGAACCATGTTACTCAGTGGCTATACTAAGATCAGGCATGAAACCATTCATAAACAGTGGGCAAAACAACATGTTTTGGTTTGTGTGGAAGGCATACAACATTTAACAGCATGACTGACACCTGATTTCAGTCTGAGTTCAATGTGCTGTTTCTGTACTTATATTAACAGTGCTCTGCACAGCACAGTGTGGACTGGAGGTGAGGGAACCAACCTAACATTTGTGGTGAGTGCAGGGCACATGTTAAGCATGGAAACCATATTTATGTTCAACATTGTAATAAAATTACTTATGTTTCTGTGATTGTTGTGTACATCTTTCAAGTGTTGCTGCACACACCCACGACTGCTGCAACATCGCATATTTTTGGGAAAACATTTTTGTTCATAGGAACAATACTTGACATTTGTGGACAGGAGTAGAGAATATATGAACGAGTCAAACAAAATAAAAACAAAGGTAAGGAGTTTATGGGCAGAACACTACTGACTATGACACATGAGCATGAAAGGGGAAGGGGGACAGGCCGGGTCATGGGTAGTGTAATATAAGAGGGCGATACAGAAATTAGGGAACAGGGAAAAGGATTTAATACTATGGGGAGTATAACATTACACATAAGTAAAGCACCACACAGAACCACTGGACAAAGACATACAGTACATTTATAGCAATAAACAAACAAACAAGAGGATATAGAGGAAGATTAGAGGAAAAAAAGATTTTTTGTAAGTTTCTAATCTTTTTAAATTTTTTTTCTTTCTTTCATATTTTTGGAGAGTGGAGATAGAACGTAGAGAAGAGAAGACCATCAAAACACAGTGACAGGACACAGGAGGATCGATTCAATCAGAAATAAGAAAAAACAATTAACTTGCTGCTGACTGAAAATTAGTAATTTAAACAGGCCCAGAAGTGCCACCACCACCACCGCCATGCAAGTCTGCCAGGAGGTTGAAAATTTGTTGCAGGTCCTCCATCATATTGTTGATATCCCCCCCCCAGCCTCACTGAACTCCTGTCTCAGCTGTTGATAGTCATGCCATAGTGCTGGCACTTCAGCCTGCACAGCTGCTGGTGACCACCTGACCACCAGCTGCAGCCAGTGCAGGCTCAGCATCCTGATACTTGCGGCACCACTGACTGTGGGGTAATTCTGCCAGTGGTGCTGCTGCTGCTTCCTGCTGTTGCTGTGTCTTACTACTGCTCCCCCTATGTGGATGCTGACTCACTGGATACTGAGAAGGGCTGCCTTGTCCTCCTGGCCCCCTTCCCCTTCTCTGTGTCCTGCCACACCTACATCCAGCTCACCCACTTCAGTGCTCGCTCGCTACAGCTGCACTTGATGGCCACCATCTCCCACAAAATTTGAGGTCCCATTGGAGTGGGTGGTAGTGCTCCATGTGGCTATGCTGGCAGATTGTCTTGAAGTGGGTTCCACCCTTTTCCCAAAGCACATCCTGCCTGCCTGGGTCACCTACCGATATTTCATAGAAAAAATCCCACACAGGAGAACTTCGGGGTTGACGGCACCATTGGGGTGGGGCCACAGATAATACCCCAGGCACTAACTCCACTGACTGCTTGGGAGGGGGCACTGTCTCCTGCTGCCTGGGTGGAGGAACAGCATCCTACTGGTGCTGGGGAGGAGGCACTGTCTCCAACTGCTGCTGCTGCTGTGGAAGGGCCACGGTCACCTCCTGCTTCTGGGGAAGGGGCAAAGTTGACTGCTGGGTGCTAGTGCTGAAGCCAAAAGCCTTCTGCTGTGGTGTTTCAGTTGTAATAGTTACCTGAAATGCACATACAGGTGCCCCACTGTCTTCACCCTTCCCCATTATGTCCACAAAAACAACCAATCAAACAAACAAACAAAAAAGAAATAGAAATAGAGACCCTGAGAGAGCTGGGGCCTGGGGAGGGGGGCTATCACTCACACACACACACACACAAAATCACAATCGCCAGGTACTAAAATATGAACTAGAACAAAGACAAACAAGAAAAAGTTAGAAAAAATAGCACAAATGAAGCAATTATTCTGTGAAGGTACACTCTGCAGTCACAGGGAGTATAAATGCTGCCTGATTCCTTGAGATATATAGCACAATAAATGAACCACTCACGTACTGTCTGTTTAGACTCAACCATGTGACAACCAGCATAGTGAAAATACCAATTTCGTCTAATTTCACCTCCGAAGTGGAGGCAAAATTAAAGGGGATATTTCACAGTGAAATTTCACCGAAAGGACAGAATTACGCAAAAATTTTCACTAGGCGAAATTGGCAATTTCACCATAATTTCACTGGCAAAATAAAATTTTGCTGCATCTCTAGGCATAACACACTGGTTGTGCATAGCTGTCCATCCACCAATCTGTATATTGTGCATTCTTACTATAGTGCTGCCACAGGTTAAAACAGAAATATACAAGGAAATGTTGCTGCTTATGCACTGGAGTGCTGGCTGTGTGTCAGCTAGTAAAAACAAACTCTGACCAGAGCCAATAGGGCTGCTGCTGAGGAATTTGTGGTAAAAATATTGAAAATTACCAGCGTTATAAGCCTGCATTAGCAAAATGTAGTATAGGTTCATAAATTTGTTGTTTTGTAATATTTGTACACCAAATTTTCAACATAGCTTTGTTATGACCCTGCCTCAAGAAAAAGAGCAGAGCAAATGCTCAACTTCTGTCCGAAAGGTGATTTCATGCAGGGACTGTGAAGTCAACTTTCGGGATGCAAAAACACATTTTGGGCAGGCACTGAAAAATGACAGCTGTCACATGCATGAGGTTCTGTAAAGAAATGGCTATGTTGAAAATCTGGGGTAAAAATATTGAATACTATCAAACTTACAAGCCTGGTTTGCAAAATTTAAAACAACCTCATAATCTTTTTTATATTTTAAATATTTTTACACCAGATTTAGAAAATATCCTTCTTATGACCACACCTCATGGACAACGGCAGAGAACATTTTCAACTTCTGCCCAAAAGATGATTTTTCACTGGGACCGCAAACATCACCTTTTGGGATATATAAAAAAAAAATATTCACTAGAATTTGACAAATGACAGTTGTCACATTTATGAGGTGCTGTAAAGATATGGTTGTGTTGTAAATTTGGGGCAAAAATATTGAAAATTACCAAAGTCATGAGCCTGCATTTGCAAAATTCAGTGCAGGCTCTTATCTCTGTTGTTTTTTTAATATTTTACACCAGATTTAGAACACAGCCTTTGCATGACCCCACCTCAGGAACAACAGCAGAGAACATTTTCAACTCCTGCCCAAAAGGCGATTTTAAGCAGGGACAGTGAAATCACATTTCGTGATGTAAAAAAAACATTTTGACCAGGATTTAAAAAATGACAGCTGTCACATTCATGAGGTGCTATAAAGATATGGCTATGTTTAAAATTTGGGGTAAAAATATTGAAAATTACCAAAAGTACGAGGTAGCATTCGTAAAATGTAGTGTGGGCTCATAACTTAGTTGTTTTTTAATGTTTTTACACCAATTTTTCAGTATAGCCATCTTTATGACCCCAACTCATGAACAATGGTGGAGAACATTTTCAGCACCTACCTGAAAGGTGATTTCACATCACGACTGTGAAATCACCTTTCAGGACAGATTTATCAAAATGTCTCTTGCATTGTTCGTGAGATGGTGTCCCTTAAAAGGCATGTTGAAAATTTGGGCCAAAATAATGCATAAATGCACACGTTATGCCACTAAGTTCAAAACAGCATTAAAATACATTGAACTCCATACCTGTTTCTTCAATCGCAGTCTGGCTTTGAAGAGTAAATATGTTTCTGCAGTCCAGAAAGGATTGCGGCACTGGACCTCGATCAGTAAGTAAGGACTTGTGGGGTGCTGAATGGGAGGGTCGGGTGGGGAGTGAAATGGCTGCAAAAAACATCGACAGACTTCTTATTTTTTTACAGACAATGAAGAGCTAAGTGACTCGTTTAGTGTCACACACTGCGAGTGCTCAGCTGTGGTGGGATTCAAGCCTGTGTCTTCATGATTCTCAAGCTTGACCTCAAGTAACATTGCTCACAAAATTACACATCAAAGAATGCAGCAAGAAAAAAATCCTGTAATCCTGCTAAAATACTATTAAATTACTGTACAAATGCCATGGCTTGGATAGAAACCCAGCATTCTCTAGCAGAATTAATAGGGCAAGTGCTGCTGTGACCAAAATACTACCACTGAGGTGCTGCTGCTTGGTTGTCATTTCTAAATTACAGTCTGTCTATAGGAGCCTTTTCTCAGGTATACCATAATCACTGCCCTAGGGTTACTTGACTGTTGAGCAAAAGCCAAGATGGCTGCCATTTCTAGCTCCGAGGGCCACATCCTGAATGGAATTCTAGCTGTGAATAGTACAGCAGCTGCAACCATGCCCATGTCACATTGCTGCCCCAGTGCTGAGCCCCTTCCTCAGAGAGCTGACTTGCAGTGTAGCACCTACATCAAATAACTTGTCGTGATTAGGCAAAAATACTGCAGTGCCAGTTGAGACAAGGAGAGGAGTGCTCCAGGGATGCCATGGAATTGGAGATGACTGTTCTCCCTGTCCAACATGTTGTTCGGTTGCAAGGAATGCAAGGAAAGTGGGAGTCCTTTTCTTATAGCAAGGGGTCTGCAGGGCTATGCCCACTACAGCCCTAACCAGGAACCTGAGAAACATATACCCCCCCAAATGAAGTAGAGTGACAGAAACCGGAGTGAGAGTACAAAATAAAAATACATTGCTGTGTTTCAAATCTGAAGATATTGAAGCACTGACTACAGGACTCCTTGATTCTGTTTCTTGCTGGTGACTGCAGCTCCATGCAGGATAACAAAACAGAGTGAGTACCTGGACCAGATAATATTTGTAGTTACAGTATGTTTCTTTAGAAACATGAATAACACACTAAATGATTTTATGTACAGAGAAAATGTTTAGGAAATGATTCCCTTAACTTCTGTGTTACAAATAGTGTTCTGCACAGAAAACGTAATATTTTCTTAATCCAGGTTGTTTGTAAAATCACATTGAAAATGGCTTCTTGCTAGCTTTTACAGCATAGTTTCCTAGAGGACTGGCCGGCTTCTCTCTGATGTTTTTACAAAATGGAGGGTGAAGAGAGGAGTTGGAGGAGAGGCAACATCACATGACGGAGGAAGAATATAAAAAGGCCCTAGTGGGGAAACAGATGAGTTCAGTTCTTGTTCAACCTTGAGAGAGAGAGGTGAACACTCAGTTTCTGTGTTCCCTTTGCTGAAGAGCCTTGACAGAACTCCCCCTGGCATTTGTGAGTGTAATTGCAGGACTTACATTAGCTGAAACCAATGCTGATTGTCTGCTCTCGAACTATATTTGAAGAACTTAAAAGACTAAATATCCTGTGTTTCTAGCCACCTAATGAAGAAAAGCCATTCTGAAGATCATCTTGACAACTGTGCTAGACTGAACATTATTTTTTTTATTTTATGTGAATAAAACTATGCACGCTTGGGCCTTGTACTACATAATTTGGTTGCTGTGTTTTCCTTCTCCACCCACTCCTTCCCGCATCCTCACAGAAATCTCAGTCTTCAAATCCCCGGTCTCCAACCAATAAGAGAAAATCCAAGATTTACAACACAGAGCCAGAGATACTGAAAACTTTTTCTCTTACATTGACGATAAGGATACATGCCCTGAGACTCGTATTCAGGAACTAGAATGAATGGTGGCAAGGCCATGGGAGAGGGTAGAGGACTCCGAGAAAAGAAGCCGCAGGAGCAATCTATGGTTTGGTGACTTCCCAGAAAGGGCAGAACAAAAGGATATATGTGTTTTTCTTCAAAGGGAACTACCACAGCTCCTAAGAAACAATTGGAGACAGCCCTTGGAAATAGACCAGGCACACTGCACACTGGGACCCCCTCCCAAGGCTGGTGACAGACTTTGACCCATAGTGGTGAGGTTCCTGCACTACATTGACTGAGTTCAGATTTCAGCTTTGGTGAGAGACAGGAGCCTGCTTTACTGGAATGGTCATAGGATCCACATCTTTGAAGACAACTTGGTGGGGCTGGCACAACTCTGGAAAGCGTACATGGGGGAAGAAAGAGGGTTTTCCTGGAGCTGAATAGAAACATAAATTTTGATGGCAGATAAGGACTGCTTGGCCCACCCAGTCTGCCTATTTCTCTACCTATTGGATAAGCTGCAGATCCTAGTTAACCAACTGCCTACTTCCTCCTACCCCACACGAAAATTGCCTTATGTCTTTCCCATGTATTCTTGAATTCAACTTTTTTTTGACCCAATGACCTCTTCAGGAAGGCTGTTCCATGCATCCGCCACCCTTTCTATGAAAAAATATTTCCTCACATTGCCCCGAGCTGTCCCCCCCATCTTCAAATTGTGCCCCCTGTTCTTTCACATCTCTTTTTCTGAAAGATGCTACCCTCTTGGACTTTATTTATTCTCTTGATGTACCAGAAAGTTTATATCATGTCCCTCCTCTCCCTTCTTTCCTCAAGGGTATTCATATTAAGCTCTTTTAGTCTGTCTTTGTATGGCTCCTGGTGCAGACCCTGCACTATTTTAATTGCACTCTCCTGGACTGCCTTCATCCTGTCTATGTCCTTGAGGAGATGGGGTCTCCAGAACTGCATGCAGTACTCCAGATGGGGTCTCTCCAATTGTCTGTACAGAGGGACAACAGCTTCCTATTTTGTACTGGTGATGCCTCTCCCTATGCATCCCAGTATCCCTCCAGATTATGCAGTATTGTCTACTGAACCCAGCCAAACTAAACATTGTAAGGAACAGAGTATCGCACCTCTTTAATTCTCTGAACAAAGAGGAGAACTATATCCTCAGAAACTGACCAGACAAAGCACAGTTACTCTCAGGCAAGGAGGGGGCATCACATTCCACACAGATGTCAGCCAGTATAGGAACCATGGGACCGAACTAGGCAGCCATCAGGGGCCATCAACACAGTACCTGCACGAATGTGTACACGTTCATAAGGGCCTGGAATTCTTCAGGCGCTGGAAGTTTGTTTTTTTTTGCTCCTTCCCTGTTCCCTGGCCAGCCACTCCTTTGGGTCATAATGGACACTGCTGGCACTTCATCCCCATTGCCAACCACCACCCCACATCACAGGCCTCCCTGGGCAACCCAGTGTAACCCTTCACCAGATGGGTCCCCCATCTGAGGGATAAGGCACCAGTGGGGTAGGCCAGTGCATTATTTTACCTTGGCCCAGGGTGCTTCTGAGGTGATCAGGGCTATCCAGGGCTTCGCAGCAGTGGGGGCCAGCAACTGTCATCCAGTCAGCCAGAGAGAGCATTTCCTCCTTTTCTCCCCCAAGAGCGTGGCATGCCACTGACGTCAAGGCATACATCGATGTCCGTCATGCTCCCCCTGGCAGCAGGGTCTGATGCATTACTGTTCCCTGGCTTCCACCAGGAATCAACAAGCATTGGGCCACAGACCCTCCCTCCCCGCAGGAGAAGATGAGCAGTCACTGGATGCTTAAGCCTTCTTCCACTAGCCGACCCTCTGGTGCAAGAGTCCATTCCTGAACCCAGGTTGCCAGCACTGCAGCAGTAAATCTTTCTGCTGCACTGGCAGGCCGACTCCTGACAGACTTTAATCAGCCAGATTAGTCATTGGTAAGCCTTCCACGGGTTTCTCAACAGTGATGAGTTGTTTTTGAAGCCTACCTTACTTCCAGTTGTTAGGTTAAGAATGGTATTATCGTAAGGTCCAGCACAGCAGTGAACAGGCCAGTGAGGGCATATGTCAGGGGTAATCACACTATAGCCTGCTTGAACATGCGCATGTTTGCGCAGGCATGGAACCTTACAGGTTTTGCCTGTCTTTAGAGAGACTGATTTGTGATTGGAGGTTTACCATAGGTTCTCAATCAATCATAACAACAAGTATAAACCTTACTCTACCCACACCTCTGAGACAATAGTATCTCCACCATTCAAATCAGCACAGCAATGAAAGGAGCCTGCAAGGGCACCCAGCAGGGAAACTCAGTGCCGTAGCCTGCTAGAATGTGCACACGTTCGTGCAGACAGGCTCTTCCCCATGTACTGATTGAATCTGGTAAGGCCATCTTGCAGTTTTAATGGTTCTTATGGGTTTCTCAGCTGGATAGATAACCGCCAATGAAAGCTTACCAGTAACTTCACCTTGTGAGTCAATGTAGCCTTTCTTACTGGTCTAGGTAGACTCTGTGGTATACAGTAAAGATAATCAACCGATGGTTCTTTTCTGTGTTGTTGATGATCGAAAGATGTCAGAATGTAAGCCTACCTATAGCGATCCTCACCAACCCTTACTGTAACATCAAAACTGCCAGGCCATGTCGTGTCATGATGCCACTGATCTGGTATGAATTTAAGGGATTATGGTCTAGACACAGCAGAACAGCAATACATAAATTACCTCCTTCCCCATGGCCAACCTCAGGGGATGGTTAACAGTGCATTTGACTGAAGGCACTCGCACATTGAATTGGACCTAGGTCCTTCGGCACTGACTGACAATATACAACAGAAGGAATGCCACCCTCCCCAGCCCACCATTATCTCCTACCCTCTCTGTCCACTAGTGTAAGAGATGGAATGGTGTGAATCGAAGGCTAACACTTCCAAGCATCACTCCCACCACACATATTGACAATCTGGAAATTCAGCTGCCACCCATACATTTGGTATATAGCCGGCCTTGACTGGATGACTGGTGATATCAACTAGGGAGGATGTGGTACAGATAGCACTGTGTGGAATACCAAATTCTGCCATTAGAGCTAGTGCAGAATCACCATTCCACTGGCAGAGTTTCCACTGGAATTTTGCTGGTTAATCTACGGAATTCTACCTGCCGTGATCCATGACTTCTGTGGAAAATCATTCCGCATTTCCATGGAAAATATTTGTTGCAGAAAAGTCATTCCACATTTTTCAAACATGGAATTCTGTCATTCCATTTCTGGTGAAATCTGATGGAATTTCAGCAGAATTTCAAAAATTCCGTTACACCAGAATTTGAAAATGATGTTCAGCACTAGGTACAGAGGCTCACATAAACCCCTCTAAGGGGCGGGATTAACTCAAGAAGGGTTCATTCCATTATATAGGAGAGTGTATCTAATGCCTATCCCTATCAACCCACATCCTAGGTCCACTCAATTTACTTATTATCCTTATCAGCACACTGCTGTGCCAGCTGTAAGGGGATGAGCAATGGCATTATGCACAGTTGTAATCATCTGTATGGCCTTACTGGTACACCCCGTCCACTTAGTCCTGTAGACTTATACAACCTGCCCAAGGTACAAATTCTTTCTCATTTGGACGGCTGCCAAGACTAACCCTCACCGCTCACCAAGTCCCTCTCTCACTCCCCCTCATTTACAAATTTGGAACTTGCCTGCCTCTGCCTATGGAATGGTAGAATGCATTGACCTAGGTGCTGTTTGGTCTTACTGTCTCTGGGCACACACTCACATATGGTACTGCCCCACATCAGTGGCAGGGCAGGGGGCTTCTGCTTCAGGGGTCTCTGCCCTATGGAGGTTAAGCACCCCTGCCCAATGGTGCTTCACAACCATCTTACCACCATTAAGGTACATAAAAAGTTTTGGTTAAGGTTAAGTTACTGTTTGTTACTTTTCTTGATATTGTGCGTGTTTGAAATCATTAACAGATATGTTCAATTAGGTAAGCTGTGCATTCATTGTTACCTGCATTCCCTTATGTACAGTGGGAGAAAAACTTCCTCCCAAGACTACTACATAAGGAAGGTGATGGGAATTTGAACACACCGCACTTCTGAATGAGTAATTTACACAGCAATAATTGTACCTTTTTGCTCTCCTCACATACTACACAGTGGCATATCTCCCACTTACAGTAAATGTATGTCTTGAAATATTAAATGTATAATCTCCCCCATTAAGTGCAGAAAGATCCTAGACCACCTTAAAAAAGGAGGGAGTGGGCATAGCTTACCTACAAGAGACCCACCTCTCTGAAGCTGAGACTGAGAAACTCAAGGCTGGCAGAGTCACCCAAGTCTATAGTAGCTCATATAACTTAAGGAGCAGGGGAGTAGCTATCCTAGTCCACACATCAATCCCCTTTCAAGCAAAAGAGACCTTCACAGACAAAGAGGGCAGGTACAATATTATCACAGGTTTACTGAATGGACAGGAGGTAACTCTGTGCAAAATAAGATCCCAACTCCACTGAGGCTGTCTTCCTTTACTGGCAACACACACAAAAGGGCTACTCCTCCTAGGAGGTGACATGAACATAGTCATGGATGATTTTCTGGACAAAAATAAAGCTCCAACTGGACCCAGATCAGCTGTGTCTGAGACCCTGTCACACTTGGTGGTTAAACTGGGTCTCGTACACATATGGCGACTAGCATAACCCAGCGGATGGGATTACTCCTTCTACTCTACCCCACATGACTCCTTCTCTTGGGTAGACCTGTGGCTGATCCTGAAAATGCTGGCACACAGTGTAATGGATGCCTTCATTGGAGTAATCCTTATTTCAGATCATGCTCCAATTTCCTTCTGATCAGTCCTTCTGAACACACAAGCAGAAACCCAGAAACAATGGCACTTTAGCTTCTCCATGCTCAAGGATGAATCCTTCTGTAAAACACTCATCGAAGAAATACAGACACTCCTTGACACAAACCACCTTGGGGATACATCTGTGGCAGTCAGATGGGATGCACTGAAAGCTTACATACATGAACACTGCATCAGTTATGCCTCCCATATCAAATGTGCCAAGTGCAAAGACCTGCAGGAGATGACTGCCACACTGAAGCAGCTTGAAGGCAGATAGGGCTAACCCTGTAAAGAAGAAAGGCCTTCTTCCTGACATAACAGGCACTAGATATAAGCTTAACATATATCTGCACCAAAAGGCAGAGTTTGCCCTTTTCCACACTGGAATAACACTTCTGAGAGGCCGGGGAAAACCAGGTCACCTCTTAGCATACCAGCTCAAGAAAAGGCAAGAACAGTTGAGAATAGCTGGTATCAAGGCAAGCCATGGTGAGATCAAAACAGAGCCAGAAGTGATTAATGATTTCTGGGATTTCTACCTGATCCTGTACAAGCAAGAAGTCCAGCCCAGCAAGCAAGACCTTACCCAGTTTCTTGAGTCCCTTTATTTAACAAAACTGAGTCAGGGGATGAGGAACTACATGGAGGCCCCCATCACGGATGATGATATAGAACAAGCCTTATGATGAATGCTAGGGGGTAAAAGCCCTTGGGCAGATGGCCTCCCTGTAGAATTCCTTTTTCACTTTTAAAGACTACTACTAAAGCCTCTCACAGAGGCCCTATTAGAAGCCACATGGGAGGGTCAACTGCCTCCGTCAATGCAGACAGCAGTCATTACTCTGATACAGTATACTGGTGAAATATTGACATTTCAATGGCGAAATCCAACACAGTGACAATCTCGGCAGGTTTCGAGATTGTTTCTGTGATGGACCACCAGTGAAATTTTGCCACTCCACTAGTGATTTCCCTTCATTTTGAACAAACACTGACTCAGAGTTTGTTATATTGGAATGGGGGGGGGGTGCAGTGGGTGCAGCTCCCTGACAAAAAAAAAAAACACAGTGTCTGACAGGCGAAATGTTGCCTGTCAACACTGGGGATGTTGCCAAGCCACATGTCAACAACTTCGGTGTTGATGCAGCTTGATGGAACCCTCTGATAACCATGGAAGGCAAGGACTCATTGGGCTGCAGTAGTTACAGACCTATATCCCTCATTATAGCAGACTGTAAGGCCTATGCAAAGGCCTTGGCTATCTGGCTTCAAGAGGCCATAGCCACACTAACTGAGCTGAACCTGGTCAGCTTTGTTCCACAGAGTAAAGCTACAGACAGCACCTGATGACTCCTGAACCTTACCTGGAAAGTAACATCCTCTCATCAAGGGGCAGTGCTCCTGTCATCTGCAAACAGACAAATCTTACCCTCCAGTCCATCTGCAGTGTCACTGATGAAGATATTGAAGTGGACTGGCCACAGGACTGATCCCTAAGGTACCCCACTTGTGACTTGCATCTCATCTGACCCTCTACTGTTTACCACCACTCTCAGTTTTCTGCCCATCAACCAGTTTGCCACCCAGTTAACCAACTTCTGACCCACCCCAAGCCTACCCAGCTTATTAATCAATCTTCTATGTGGAAAAGTATTAAAAGCTTTGCTGAAGTAAAGGTAGGCGACATCAACTGCTCCCTCCTGGTCCACCACTCTGGTTACCCAGTCAAAGATATCTATGAGATTAGTTTGACAGGACCTTTCTGTTGTAAACCCATGCTGTCTTGGATTCTGTGCTCCTATGCATTCCAGGTGGTGCACTATCCTTTCCTTAAGGAGTGCCTCCATAATCTTGCCCACTACTGAGGTAAGACTGACTGGTCTATAGCTCCCTGCATCCTTCCTGCTACCACTCTTGTGAAGCAGGATCACATAAGCCCTTCTCCAGTCTTCTGGGACCTCTTCTGTGCTCAGAGACTCACCAAACCGCTTTGAAAATGGCGCTGCTAGTTCCACCTTTAGCTCTTTTAGTACACTGGGATGTATGCCATCAGGTCCAATTGCCTTGTCCACCCTGAGCTTATCGAGCTCTTACAGGATCCTTTCTTTTGTGAAGGGACTAGTGCACACCTCCCTCCCTCCCTCCCTGTGTCCATGGTGCTGTCCTGTGGGCCCTGCCCTACCTTCTCCTCAGTAAATACTGAGCAGAAGTATCTATTTAGGATAGATACTTTTATATTGTACTCCTCCTCAGATGCCCCCTTATCCCCTTTGATCTTAATAATACCCCCTTTGGACTTTCTCCCTTCACTAACGTGTCTATAGAAAGTCTTGTCACCTTATTTTACTGTTCGTGCTAGTCTTTCCTTGGTTTGGGCCTTTGCCTGCTTTACTGCCTTCCCTGCTTCCCTTAGGGAAGTTTGGTATGCCTCCCTATCTTCATCCCACTGCATTCCCTTGTATTTCCTGAAGGCCAGCCTTTTGACTCTGACCTTATCTGCTACTGTTTTTGAGTACTAAAGTGGTTTTCTTCTTCTTCTGCACTTCCTTTTCTCTCTAACACAATGGGATTTTTCTTAAAGTATTGCATCCTTAATACTTGCTGACTTTGCCTGTACCCCTCACCAGTATTTCTTTTTGCCAGGGCTAGCTTAACTTTGTTGGCCATCTTATCAAAGTCAGCTCCTCTGAAGTCCCATATTTTTGCCTTGGAATGGGATGAGTCAGTTCTAGTGGCCAAATTGAACCATACCATGTGATGGTAACTGTCCCGAAGGTGACCTTCTACCTGGAGATCTGTGATCCTTTCCCTGTTAGTCAGTACTAGATCTAGGATAGCCCTGTCTCTTGTGGTTTGTTGTACCAGTTGTTTGAGGCCCTTTCCCTACAGGAATCCACTATGGGTCTAGTTCTGGTAGAAGTTCCTGCAGGTATTGACCAATCTGTATCTGGCATGTTAAAGTCTCCCATTATCAGAACCTCCCCTTTAGCTGTCGTGTTTTGTATATTTTCCAACAGTAATGTGTCTATGGCCTCCTCCTGGTCTGGGGGCCTGTAGACAACCCCATTTCGTATGGCTGTCCCATTTCCTGTTTCAAGGGTGACCCACAGTTCTGGCTCCTTACATGTATTCTGAATTTCTGTAGCTTTGATATTTTCATTGACTTAAAGGACCACTCCACCCTCCCATTTTGCACCTCGGTCTCTTCTGAACAGTACATAGCCAAGTATTGAAGTCTCTCAAGTGTTATTACTAGTGAACCATGTCTCACTAATGGCTACTATGTCCAGTTTAGCCTCTGTCATTATTGCCTGCAGGTCTGGGATCTTGTTTCCCAGACTGCAAGCATTTGTGTACGTGATTTTCCATTGGCCAGATTTAGCTAGTTTGTTAGTTGTTGGGTGAGGTCTGGCATTTCCTCTGTGCTTCGTATGGGGAGCCAGACTTTTTCCTTACCTGGTGATGCAAATGAACTACAAACATGCTGAACTCCTGTTTGATCACTAGCTGAGGGGGATGGTGTTCTTCCCATTCGATGTGTGAGGTGCTGCACCCCTCTCCCCATTTGCTAGTTTAAATATTCTGCAAAGACTTCAAACTTCTGCCCCAATGCACTGATGCCATCTTTAGTCAGCTACAGTCCATCGAATTTAATGAACTTTCACTCCCAAAACTGTTGCCAGTTACCTACAAATTTGTGTCCTTTTTCCTGGCACCAGCCCTTGACCACATGTTTAGCTCCCCTATCTCCCCTTCTCTGACCTTCTGTCCATCTGCCCCCCTCTCCCAGACTGGCAGGATCTCAGAGAAGGAGATGCCAGACAAAATGGATGATAGTTTGTCACCTAGCCTGGTCAGGTGTTCCTTCGTCTCCACAACTGACAGGCTGGTGAGATCATTAGTCCCTTTGTGTACCAGTACATCAATGTTTTCTCCTGCTTCCTGTACAATTTTAACAATGTGGTCAGAGTTGCTCCACACTGATATACCTGGGAGCCATCTGAGCAGTACCCCTGGCTGGAGATAGGTATCTTCCCGAATCATGGAGTCTCCTATGATCAGAAGTTTTTTTGATTTCCGTTTTGCTTTTTTTGTTTTGGTTCCTGTTTTGGGTGAGTTTTGGTGTGCTAGCTCCTGTGCTGCAGTGTCCTGCTGTTCAGTGTCCTCTGTCCTTTAGTTTGATTTTGGAGATAGAGGCAGATACCTGTTTGTAGTTTTTATATGGTTTGTGGAGGTGATATGTTGGAGAGCACTGAGTGATGGGGCACCTGATTTGCCCCTTCTAAAAAAACCTGCCAATCTCCCAGACCAAATACCCTCTGTGGTCGAGGTGCTTCTGTTGGATGTTGGGGAAATGGCAGGCAGTTCTTATCATTTATTTCCTCCTGAATATGCGATTTGAGGTGCACAATCTCTGTTCATGCTGCTTAGAGCTGAGCTCTTGGATCTCCAATGGCCCAGCATATAGGACAGTGTCCGAAATCATGTATAACTGCCCTTTTGAAATGTGTCCTGCAGTACCTGCAGTTAATAATATCCATTCCAGATAAGTTGCTGGGTCTATAACCTGGTCAGAGTAATCAGAAGGAGGAAAATGAAAGCAAAAGTTTGATTTTGTGTTTTGTTTGTTTTTGTATTACTTGTTATAACAAGTTAAATTACTTGTGCCCCTGTAAATGAGGTCACTGTGTGGATACCCCTCTGATCCACCCCTTCCTGCTTTGCTACAGGAAATGTCATGACTGTGCTACCCTACAAAAGGAGTGTAGCATGGGGTGGTTGGGGATGGGGGTGGGTGGCCAGGCCCTTCTCCTGACGAAAAAGAAAAAAAACAGATGAAAGAAATGAGGTACAGGCAGAAACAATCAGCCAGCAACAAATACAGTAGCCCTGAAAGCTTATTCTAATGATAGATAAAACTGTAAAACCTGTAAATCACCACCTGTAATAATTTCACAGACGATATACCCTATAAGAAACACTTTGCTACAGAGAAAAATAAAGCAGTAACAGAAGATATTCCTTGCAAAATACAAGTTGAATCAGAAAATTACGGCAGTAATCTGTAAGCACACACCTGTAGGCACACCCTGTAATAATGTAGCGGAAGGTATACCCAGCAACAATAATTTGAATCAGAGAAAAATAAAACAATAAAATGTTAGCAACAAACAGTAACAATCCATGTGAGTACAAAAGAAAATAATAACACAGTAAATCTGCCTAGTCAAAAGAAGCCTTAATCCTTTTCCTTGCTCTGGTAAGGTTTTTTGCTCTGTCCTTAGAAGCAACCTAGGAGAAAAAAGCAACATTATGGACTGGAGTGACTTTTTTTTTAGACTTTTACAGTGGTACAGGATGGAGAGGGACAGAGGACATAGTATTACATTATCTGTGAAGATGCCTTTGGAGAAGAGTGTGCCAGACCTGATCCAAAGTTGTACTATGCTTCAGAATCCCAGAAATAAAGCTGCTTCCTAGAGACTGCTAAAAGGCTGCCCTGTATAGATCTGTGTCTGGACAGACCCCCCCCCCCGATGCAAACCTTGGCATCTGGTGCACCGGCAGGACTGAAAAAATTAACCATCACTGCTGGACGCTGGGTGAGATCAACCCCTTTTATTGTTATTCATTGTATAAAATGTTTACAGATTTAAGGGGTTGACTCCCCAGACAGTTTAAATGTGTGCTGTTTAGTTGAAAAAAAATGTGTTCTGGTTGCTAACATTTAGAAGGAGGAGGCTGGACTGGAAAATGCCCATCTGGGACTTATAGGCAAAATATGTGACAAACCTGTAAGGCCAGTGTGAGTGAGCGTGGGTGAGATGTAGTGTAATTTCTGGCTGTGCAAGCGTATGGGCTTGGTGTGAAAGTGGTGATCTGATATTAGAAATATTAAACAGTTAAAGTATTTTATGCATTTAAAGTTGCAGTGTTTAATGGTCCTGTTCCAATAACGTGTTGCTTATCTGTTTAATTAAATTCTGTACCTATGCAATAATAATAGGGGAGGGTATGTTTTAAGCCCTACCTGGCAGCATTAAGCTTAAAGTTTAGGCAGTTTTGGGAGCTTGATAGAGGGGGGTGGGACATCACTGCAGCAGTACCTGGCAATCCATCCAAGGAAATTAGTGGGCGGGTCATCATGGGACCTCATAGGTTGGCCAGTGATAGATTTGTAGGTTTGGATAGAAAAGGGTCCATATTTGGGGATGGCTTGGGTTCCACCATTGCTGAAGTGTTCTAGTAGTGCTCTCCTGGCTTTTGGGGGAGGGGTGCAAATATCTATCCTCTGGGGGGGGGTCAGGGGTGGAACCTGGTAGGTGTTCACTAAGAGGTAAACATTTTGTGTGGGGGGGAAGTGTAAGCCCCTTTTGGTAACTTGCTAGTTAATTTATTTTGCAGCTACAGTGTCTGGCAGCTGGAGTCTTGCCTGCTACAGGTGGGCCTTGGCTCAAGTGTACAAGTAGGGATGTTTTGGCTGGAGTAGAAAGAGTCCCTGGGAGGGAGAGCGAGAGAGAGAGAGAGAGAGAGAAGAAATAAAGTGGCCCATGTGTGTTTCACCTGTGTAGAGTCAAGGTTTGGGGCCTGGGTGGAACGCTTGCCACCACAGCTCACCACCCCTAAAGACCAGTGGAAGAATGCAGTGGTTCGGGTCTGGGAGGAGTCTGGAGCTATATGGGGACCTCCTGTGCAGAGGGGTGCCAGAGCCTGGGATGAATGTAAGTGACCCACCTTGTGATTCTTTGTCACCTTGGTGAGATGACACAGGGGTCTCTCCCAGTTCCTCTCCTGTGGGGGAGCACAAAGTAAAGTTCTGTGCCAGGTCATTGGGGCAGCACAAAGGTGGCAATCCATACTGCAGGGAGCACAGTGTGGCAGCCTGTCTCCATATCCGGTGGTACTTAGGCTTGCAAGGAGGTGCTGGGGAGTCTATTCAGCATAAGAGTTTAGTTGGCATGGGTCTCTGGGGTTGCCAGAAACAATAAAGAAATGCTCTGGGATGCTCAGAGCTGAATGAGGATTAGGATACAGGGAACCTGGCATTTCTGAGAGATTTTCTTTGCTGTGAGAAGAAGAGAACCTAAATGGGGCTCCAGATTCAACCCTCCAGTGCAAGGAGGACCACTTGCGGTGTTCAGCTACTCTGCATCTAGTAGCTAGGAGTGCGCAAAATGGCCTGTAAGTCAGTCCCAGAAAAAGTGGAGCAGAGAGTCAGTATGTGTAGGAGGAAGTTTTGGTCCACTCTTGTTTGCTGCTGCCAGGATGGTGGATCCTGTTTGGCCCTGATGGAGCACTGCAGTAAAAAGCTTCTGAAATCCAAAAGTTTGCTACAGACTGTATTGGGCACATTGTCCTAATGGTTACCCACCATTTGATTTGCACCCCATGCTCCATGGAGTGACATAATCAAATTTATTCAATTAAATCATCTTATTCTTCTTTTAAACTGGAGTAGACAGTGGAGTTAATTCATAGTATTGTGATTACACTAATCACATTTGCCCCCACAGCTGCTGCACATCCTCTCACTGCTAAGTAAGGCTGGCAACCCCCTGGGACATCACCTCGGAATCCAAGTAACAAGTTTTAATGTTTTGGGACTGTGTTTTCTGGCTGTACAGTGCCCTCTTCCATAAAAGTACCATGCAGAATATCCCTAGATGCCGGGGGGGGGGATCACATTTTAATTATAAAAGAAAAAGAGTAAATGGTTCTTAAGATATAAAGCTAATTATGGAATGGGTTGGAAGAATGCTGGATCCTGACTGGCCAAGTGCTACTTTTAATCTGACCTTTATTCCAGCACAACAGCCTGGTTGAAACTAACTCCCAGCAAACAGCATCCAGCACCCATTCTGATAACCTTCCTCACTGACTGCACATCTCATAGTGTAAAGTGCCACAGCCACCCTGCTCCATGTGAAACAGAGCTGCACTTTGACAGGGATTTCTCCATTACCTTTGGCACAGAAATCAGCTAGCATTAAGGGTTCCTGCTAACAAAAATGAGGTCACATTAACCCACTCTCCCCACTAAATTGACAGGTACCTGCTGGGTATTTCAACTGCCTCTCGCTCTCACTCTCTCAGCTCGGAGTCCATGTATCATCTTTTTCTCTGAACTTGACACAGATTGCAGACCCTGTAAAACAGAGTCTGTAAAAACAACCAGCAGGATCAACAAAAACTTTTGTACTCATTCCTGAAATGGACATTATTGAGAGACATCTGAGCAGGACCGGGACCTGGAGGTATTGAAGAGGGAAGTCATGGACACCTAGCAAGAAGTCTAGAATGGGCAGGCACTACATTTTGTCTTTTAACTTAATTCTCTATATTTCTTGCATTGCAGAAATATGTTCACAGTAGAAGATAGAGCACCAGGAAAAGAGCTTGCAACGGTGCTAAAGTATGTGCAAATGCAAAAGTTAAGAAATAGATAGCACCCATGGCTAACAGACACACACTGGACTATGAAGTAAAATAAATAGTCCTTTAATAGTAATAGTAGTGTAAAATCGTACTGCATAAAAGCAGGAGTTTACATAAAGGAGGTAGAACTGAAAAAACTACTAACGTTTCGCACTGCCATGCATCCTCAGAGTAATCTATTCACCACGACTACAGAGCAGTTTATATACATGCAAGTCATGTGACTATGTTAATCAGGTATCCAATCACCATTATTTTAACCATATATGGTATTTCATTCAAATGTAAATAACAAAGACACCTATGAGACTATGCATGACATATTAAAACATCCCAATTCACCATTATTTTAAAAACACATATATACTCCAGCAATCATGAGATTTTGAATGGGCACCAGAAGTATTGCTGATATGCACAAATATATTCTAATCAGACCCTCCGTTATCCAGGTATGGTATGAACATTATTACTTTTTTAGTGAAAATGCACTAGGACTTATCCTGTGCCTCATCCAGGTACTAACTTGTTTTACAATCCACAGTGTGCATCAAATAACTGAACTTGGTATTTTATTGTTAGGAAAACATTTCAATAGCTGTTTCTTATACAAATAGAAAACAATAACCAAGTCCAAATTCTGTGTTCAGGATTAATATACTGAGTTCTAGCACCTGTATTTTTTTAAAAAGGCTGCTAGGTCAATGTTATCATTGGGGCTCTGTCATTATCTGGCCTCTAATTCATATGTCCAAAAACTCTTTCTTCTCCCCACCATCTTTTCTATGTCTTCTCCTCCTCTAGGTTCTAGGGTCACCCGTTCAATGCCACTGAATGATATTTCATGTGAGCATTCTGGGTGAGCAGATACATGCTGAACTATTGCATAAGTCATATCCTTGTGTTGTAATGCCCTAACATTTCCCCCTATCCTGACTTTAAACCATCTAGTAGTTCTACCTAGATAGAATGCTCCACAACTACAAGACAGTTTATACACCGCCCCCTTGCTGCTGATATTAATAAATTGTTTAATGGCAATCTCTTTGTTGGTTCTGGGGTGTGTAAAGGTTTTACAAAGGCTAACAAATTTACAATAGATACAATGACCACACCTGAATATTCCTGTAGGCAGGGGGGCAAGGATGGAACTAACTGTTTCAGGACCTGGTAATATGCTGCTGACCACCATATCCTTGATGGTCCTGCAACATTTGTATACCACATCTGGTCTGTTTCTGACCACTTAGCTTAATCTTGGCTCCAGCTCAAGTATGGACCAATTGCAAGTGATAACCTACTTAATCTGTTCTGCCCCACTGGAATATGTAGAAGCATATGAACAGATCACTTTTCATTTTCCTGACCTCACTTTGTATGTTAAAGTATATTTTCTATCTAATGCTTCAACCATATTTATCGTAGAATCAATACAGTGGTTACTGAAACCTCTTTCCTTAAATCTCTTGTGCTTCAACCCACCCAAGGTGGGCTGTCATCCCACTATAATGTTGCCCCTGTCATGCCTTATTGTTTAAATATAGCAGCCAATCACAAGCCAGAACCAATGCACAAATGAGTCAACATGGTGAACAGTGCAACATCTTGTGTGATACACATGTGTCACAAAAGCATGTCTGTGTCAAAACTCATGCATCAATAAACCAGCACAGGATATTTTTTAATAGCATCAATAACCAACAATATAACATCTTTATCAAGTAATTGTTCATATCATACAATTATTGGCTTTCAAGATATAGCTAACGTGTAAATTTGAGAAGCATATGCATATGTTTCACAAAAAAACAACACAAGGCTAAACTCAAGTATAATTACACTAGATCACTGTGGCTAGTATTCTGACACCTTGAAGAATGCACAGCAATTAATGTTAAGTATATAGCCAACCATTAAGTGTGACATAAGTATATTTGCATGGTTGCCATCATAATATCTAGCCTGATGAGAAATAAGCACTGGGGTTTTATTTTCTGATGCTGTAATGTTAGTACTAATGCAGTGAATGTAATTACAGAAGTTGCAACTGGTTCCTTGATCTATTATCTGTCATCTTGCCAGTAGTCAGGACCCCCTTATAAGCAAATTCTGGTCAGAGCCAACATGGCTGCTATGACATTTTAGGAGTGCTCATGGGGCTCCAAGAACAAAATGCAGTTTTGTTTCACTTGGAAAAGAACCTAAAGTGGCCAAGATGGCTGCCGTGAGCTTTGTGCGCATGTGCAACTTCATCGCTACTGAAGAACAAAAATTGTGCATGTGCAACAGTGGAAGTGAAGTCATGCATGTGCACTGAGCTCATGACAGCCATCTTGGGCATGGCAGGCTCTTTTCTTTTCAGCTAAATTGAAGCCACAGGCAGCAATCAAACAGTGCACCCAAGGGGGGCTACTGTGGCCACAAAGGGGAGGGGCAGTGGAGAAACAACAGTAAAGCACTGACCACAGCACTGCAGAAGAACAGAGGAAAGGAATCTGATCATGTGCTTCTACTGTCCCATTAGAGATGCTGAGCTAGTGGAATATCCACTTACTTGGCTACCTGCCCTATGATGCTACAACCTGGATCCACCCCATTTAAAAAAGTTTAGTCCTGGTAGCTAATATACAGTTCTGCTAACTATGCAGTCTAATTCAAATTTCATTACATAGAAACATAGAACATAGAAACATTGGTTTGCTGGCCAAGGCACCTAGCTTCACCTGAGCTCTTTCCTTCCAAGACTGCTTGAAAGGCAGAGTAGAGAACCTTACAAGAGCAAGGGAAAAGGATTAAGACTTCTTTTGGCTAATCAGATTTACTGTGTGGTGTTGTTTTAATTTTTTACTCACAGGGATTGCTACTGTTTGTTGCTAACATTTCATTGCTTTATTTTTCTCTGTAGAAAAGTGTTTCTTACAGCGTATATCTTCTCTGAAATTAATACAGGTGGTGCTTTACAGGTTTTACAGTTTTATCTAATATTAGGATAAGCTTTCAGGGTTACTGCATTTGTTGTTGACTGATTGTTTCTGCTCTTACCTCCTTGTTCTTTCGTCCGTGGTTCTTCTTTTTCAGCAGGGGAAGAGCCCAGCCACCCACCCCCATCCCCAACCACCCCACACTACACTCCTTTTATAGGGTACCACAGTTGTGACATTTTCTGTGGCAGAGCAGGAAGGGGCGGATCAGTGGGGCATCCACAAGGTGAGCTCATTTACAGGGGCACTAGTAATTGACCAGGCTGGGTGACAAACTATCACCCATTTCGTCCGGCATCTCCTTCTCTGAGATCCTGCCAGTCTGGGAGAAGGTGGCAGATGGACGGAAGGTCAGAGAAGGGGAGATAGGGGAGCTAAACACATGGCTCAAGGGCTGGTGCCAGGAAAAAGGACACAGATTTATAGGGAACTGGCAACAGTTCTGGGAGCGAAAGTTCTTTAAATTTGATGGACTGCATCTAACTAAGGAGGGAGTCAGTGCATTGGGGCAGAAGTTTGACATCTTTGCAGAATATTTAAACTAGCAAATGGGGAGAGGGGTGCAGCACCCCATACGTCGAATGGGAAGAACACCCCCCCTCAGCTAGTGGTCAAACAGGGATTCAGCATGTTTGCAGTTCATTTGCATCACCAGGTAAGAAAAAAGGTTTGTCTCCCCATACGACGCACAGGGGTAATGCCAAACCTCACCCAACAACTAACACACCGAAATCTGGCCAATGGAAAATCATGTACACAAATGCTCACAGCCTGGGAAATAAGATCCCAGACCTGCAGGCAATAATGTCAGAGGCTAAACAGGACATAGTAGCAATTAGTGAGACATGGTTTACCAGTAATCACACTTGGGAGACTTTACTACCTGGCTATGTATTGTTCAGAAGAGACCGAGGTGCAAAAAGGGGGGGATGAGTGGCCCTGTATGTCAATGAAAATATAAAAGCTACAGAAATTCAGAATACACATAAGGAGCCAGAAGAACTGTGGGTCACCCTGGAAACAGGAAATGGGACAGCCATAAGAACTGGGGTTGTCTACAGGCCCCCAGACGAGGGGGAGGACATAGACACATTACTGTTAGAAGATATACAAAACATGACAGCTAAAGGGGAGGTTCTGAACATGGGTGCTTCCAGCAAACCCACTCTGATTGGCCAGGAGTTTTCCCCTGCTATAGACACTTGGCACTTTGTTAGATTTTCGATAGAACTAAGCACATTTCAACTGTGTTATTGGGAGTTTTTCAACTGTATTAGCTGGATTGTAATTTCTACTACTGTTTTAAAGTGCTTACACCTCTTCTGTCTGACTGCTCTTCCTGCAGTGCCACCCCATCCAAGCACTCTGCCTCGGTGCCGATAACTCTAACTACCTTTTGTCTTACTAAACTGCTCAAATCTACCCCTTTACCTTTATGCCATTTAAGACCTGCTCTGTCTTCTTCTCTCTAGCTGCTTGCCCCTGACAGGGCTGCTTCTGCTCACCCACGGTCGTCCGGCACCCAGCCAGCCACCGACCAAGACCAGGACACCCACCTGCAGCTCCTTGGAAGGTATGGGACAGCGCAGCCAATTGGAACATGGGTGCTTCCAGCAAACCCACTCTGATTGGCCAGGAGTTTTCCCCTGCTATAGACACTTGGCACTTTGTTAGATTTTCGATAGAACTAAGCACATTTCAACTGTGTTATTAGGAGTTTTTCAACTGTATTAGCTGGATTGTAATTTCTACTACTGTTTTAAAGTGCTTACACCTCTTCTGTCTGACTGCTCTTCCTGCAGCGCCCCCCATCCAAGCACTCTGCCTTGGTGCCGATAAGTCTAACTACCTTTTTTTGGCTAGTTTTCCGTTAGCAGGTTATACAGACCTGCCACTAGAGGAATTCTTGGTCTTCTACATAAACCACTGTATTCATTCGTGGGCAATATGGCCTGCATTATCATTCTACTTCTTTCCCGGTGCTGCTACAAGGGGACTTGAGTCTGAAGGGTGGATGGCCACTAACTATGCTGCTCCTGCTCTCCTTGTTCCCCTTTCGGCTGTATTTTCTCATCTAGGTTTTAAGTGAGTACCTAGGTGGGCAAATTTCTTGCCTAGAAAATATTGCACTAATACAAACCACGAGACCACTCAATCTGGGACCATGGCTCTCCTTATTGTGTTTTATTGTCCTAAGGTGCAGAGTTTTCAGCAATACAGTGCAATTGAAGTACCTCAATGCAATTCAGTTCTCCAATGTACCTTATCAATACCTAATGTTATAACAGTCTACCGTGCAGACACTATGTCATTCTCCTCTCCCCTTTTAGCCTATTTCCCCTGGTTAGCCTACACCCCCTTGCTACTGTCCTCACCTATGTCTACCCAAGCACTTACATTGATCACGATCAACTGTCATTTCAGTGGTGCCGCCTCTTGCGCAGCATGATATGGGTTGCCGCGAAGAAATAAAAAAGCAGTCTCCATTCTTATAAGCTCCTTAAAGAAAGTTATACTTCTGCTTCTTCTCTGCTTAGGAAATGTGGAGCTCAACCCTGGCCCCCCTCACAACTTACCTCGCCTATCAATTTTGCTGAGGCCACAGGTCTCAAAATGATGATAGTCAACATTTTAAACCTGCCTAAAAAACTTGTACAGCTGCAAGCCTGGGCTGCACACGTTAACCCAGACCTTATCATAATTACTGAGTCGTGGTTAAAAAAGACGAACACTGATCAACAAATATCACTGAAGGGCTACAATTTATTTAGATCAGATAGAGAGTCTAGAGGCGGGGGTGTGGTTATCTACACCAAATCTAAGTACTTGGTCACCAATATTAGTTGCAAATCTCTAGCCAAGGAATCTGAGTTAGTTTCACTGAGCCTTCATCTCCCCTCCTCAGAATGTATCACTATCCTAGGTGGCTATAGACCCACGTCTGGTGGTGATGAAGTCCTTAATCTTTGAAATCCATGTTCAGAGATGCAAAACTGAAACAATATTTCTAGGAGATCTAAATATGGACTGGCTGTCACCTAAATCACACGGCCTCAAATCCCTTTGTGACGAGCTAGGTCTTGGGCAATTAGTCAGTGAACCTACTAGGAACAACACTCTAAATACTGCCAACAGTTCCATTCTAGATGTGGTACTAACCACCCATCCACACAAAATATCTCATTTGGCAGTGTTTCACAACGACATGAGCGATCATGGAATTGTTGCTTGCATAAGATCTCAAATTAAGGCCCGGCCGCAACCCATCTTTATAACAAAAAGATCCTTTTGCAAATTCAGTGCAGTAAACTTCCTATCTGACTTGAGCATGATCAGATGGCAAGCTCTTTACCTAGCCAAAGATGCCAACAAGGCAGCTTGCATCCTTAATGACAAACTCACTACAATAATAAATAAGCATGCCCCTTTCATCAAAGTAAGGGTACGGAACAATTCCGACCCCTGGTTCACCTTGGATCTCAAGGCAGCACTTATAGCTCGAGATAAGCTCTGGGCTAAAGCTAGACATTCCAAAGAATCTTCGGATTGGCAGGCCTTTAGAACAGCCAGGAATAACTGTGTGAAAAACTTCTGCTAAAGCTAACTATTATATTTCTATCTCGAACAAGCTAAAGGTAACCTCATAAAATATGGAAGACTATCAAAGCTATAGAAGGACAGCCCATGGCTCCCTCTGTCCCAACAAAGATAGTTGCAAGTGGCAAGATTGTGGAAAACAAGTCCCTAATCCTGGAGGAACTTAACTCCCACTTTGCCACAGCTGGATTAGCATTTGACTCGTCACCTTATGCTGGTGCTGCGGTGAGCCAGCATACCCCTCCCGCCACATCTAGTCCTGCACCCAGCCCCTTCTAACTGCGTGAGATAACTTATAAAGAAGTAGAAGATTCTCTTCTTAACTTAGACACCAAAAAAAGCACAGAGGACGATGGCTTGGAACCCTTTTTCCTAAGGTCAGGCTACGCCCATCTCACTGCCCCAATCCTCCACATCTTCAATCTTTCCATTACATCTGCTACTGTGCCGTCCTGCTGGAAATCAGCACTTATCCTCCCTCTATTTAAATCTGGTGACCCATGCGATGTAAACAACTATAGGCCTATCTCCATATTGCCTATCCTTTCTAAAGTTCTCTAAAAACTGATCCATATTCAGTTAAAATCTCACTTGGAAACCTTCTCTCATTAACCCAGCTCAATCTGGCTTCTCGGCTAATCATAGCACAATCACTGCACTAGCAAAAGTAACCAATGATTGGATTCTCTATAGATGCTAAGAAGGTAACTGGTGCAGTCTTTTGACCTCAGCAAAGCTTTTGATACTGTTGATCACAAACTATTAGTCAATTGCCTTGCAAAGTTGGGTGCCACATACCATACCACCCAGTGGTTCTCTAGCTACCTAACTGGAAGATTCCAAAAAGTAAAGGCGGAAGGCTTTTTTCTGCTGCCTTGCCAGTTGCAAGAGGAGTCCCCCAAGGATCCATCTTAGGCCCTATCTTGTTTTCTCTGTACATTAATGACTTAGATGCTAACATATCTACGTCCAATCTGCACTTTTTTGCAGATGATACTGTGTTGTATACTTCTGATTCATCGTTATCTGAAGTCAAGGGAGTGCTTCAAGCGGACTTCACACAACTTGAGCATAATTTAATAAAGGCAAAGCTTCTGCTCAATGCTAAGAAGACTAAAGCGATGATATTCTCCCACAGTGCTGTCTCAGGCCCCCCCAATACCCTTGCCCAAGACTTCATTGTCACCACGCTAAACGAGCCTCTGGAGTTGTAACCAAATTTAAATATCTAGGTATCTGGATCGACAATAAATTATCTTTCAGTGACCACGTCGAAGATGTCTCTAGAAGGTTAAAAGCAAGGTGAGGTTTCTTCTACAGAAATAGGCCCCTTTTCCCTCTTGAAACTCAGAAACAAGCTTGTACAGGCCACTTTTCTCCCCCTACTGGACTATGGCAATGTAATCTATTCCTCCACCACTCTTGCAAATCTAAGTAAACTGGACATCCTTTATCACCGTGCATGCACGGTTCATTACCAACTCCTTACGCTTCGCACCACTGTGACTTATATGCAGCTGTTCGTTGGACATCCCTTACTACTAGATGCCTGCTCCATGCTGGGCTATGGACTCTTAAACTGCTCCTGCAGAAATTGCCAAGCTATCTCTCTTCCCTTATTAGTATCTCACATAGTGCATACTTGTTAAGAAAATCTGACTTTATTATGCTTGACATACCAAGGACGCAGACTTCCTTTGGTAAACGTGATATTGCATATGCCCTTCCCTCCATTTGGAACCAATTACAAACTGTACTGAAACTAACTAGCACAGTTTCAATAAACTTCTACAAATCGCTAAGTTCAGCCAAAATAAAAGACACCTGTAACTGTCATTAAGTCTCTTCCTTCCCCATGTGTGCCATATTTATCCACTGGTAAGGTATAATTGATTTGTCATATTAACTGCTTTCCCTTTCCCTTCTACTCCTGGCTTTATCTTTGCTTACACTCCACTGCTACTCTATCAAATCACTCCTCCCCCATATCAGTTGTAGACTGTTGTTTGTTCTAGCTGCCAAAATACTGTATATGTATTGCACACACCAGTCATCATGTTTCATTTATCAGTATGCAACCTGTAAGTTGCTTCCCTGTCTCATATCAATGTTTACCACCCGGGTCACCCATGTGGTACCCTTGTATGTATATCCAGCCTGTATCATGTAACGTGCATTTCATGTATATACTGTTATTACCTATCTGTGTTTGTACTTTAAGTGTTTATGTCACAGGACCTCCTTGTGAATGAGCTTGCTCAATGGAGTTTTCCTGCAATAAACTTGAACTTGAACTTGATCATGGGAGACTTCAACATGCTGGATACAGATTGGTCAATACCAGCAGGAACATCTGCCAGAACTAGACACATAGTGGATTCCCTGCAGGGGGAGGGCCTCAAAAAACTGGTACAACAACCCACAAGAGACAGGGCTATCCTAGATCTAGTACTGACTAACAGGGAAGGGATCACAGATCTCCAGGTAAAAGGTCACCTGGGGGCCAGTGACCATCACATGGTATGGTTCAATTTGGCTACTACATCTAACTAATCCCATTCCAAGGCCAAAATATGGGACTTCAGAGGAGCTGACTTTGATAAGATGGCCAACAGAGTTAAGCTAGCCCTGGCAAAAAGAAACACAGGTGAGGGGGTACAGGCAAAGTGGGCAAGCATTAAGGATGCAATACTTGAAGCAACATCCCATTGTGTTAGACAGAAAAGGAAGTGCAAAAGAAGAAGGAAACCAATTTGGTTCTCAAATACAGTAGCAGAAAAGGTCAGACCAAAAGGCTGGCCTTCAGGAAATATAAGAGAACACAGCGGGATGAAGACAGGGAGGCATACCAAACTGCCCTAAGGGAAGCAGGGAAGGCAGTAAGGCAGGCAAAGTCCCAAACTGAGGAAATACTAGCACGAACAATAAAAGAAGGTGACAAGACTTTCTATAGATACATTAGTGAAAGGAGAAAGTCCAGAGGGGGTATTGCTAAGCTTAATGGAGAAAAGGGAGCATGTGAGGAGGTGGACCATGTAAAAGCATCTATCCTAAATAGATACTTTTGCTCAGTATTTACTGAAGAGAAGGTAGGGCAGGGCCCACAGCTCAGCACCATGGACACGGGGAGGGAGGTGAGCACTACTCCATTCACAAAAGAAAGGGTCCTATAAGAGCTTGCTAAGCTCAGGGTGGATAAGGCAATGGGACCTGATGGCATACATCCCAGGGTACTTAAGGAGCTAAAGGTGGAACTAGCAGAGCCATTAGCAGAACTGTTTAGTGAGTCTCTGAGCACAGGAGAGGTCCCAGAAGACTGGAGAAGGGCTCATGTGATCCCGCTCCACAAGAGTGGTAGCAGGGAGGAGGAGGCAGGGAACTACAGATCAGTCAGTCTTACCACAGTAGTGGACAAGACTATGGAGGCACTCCTTAAGGAAAGGATAGTGCAACACCTTGAATCCATAGGGGCACACGATCCAAGACAGCATGGGTTTACAAAAGGAAGGTCCTGTCAAACTAATCTCATAGATTTCTTTGACTGGGTAACCAGAGTGGTGGACCAAGGGGGGAGCAGTTGATGTCACCTACCTTGACTTCAGCAAAGCTTTTGACACTGTTCCACATAGAAGATTGATAAATAAGCTGGGTAGGCTCGGGGTGGGTCAGAAGTTGGTCAACTGGGTGGCAAACTGGTTGATGGGCAGAAAACAGAGAGTGGTGGTAAATGGTATACAGTCAGAAGAGATGCAAGTCACAAGTGGGGTACCTAGGATCAGTCCTGGGGCCAGTCCTCTTCAACATCTTCATTAGTGACCTTGCAGATGGACTAGAGGGTAAGGCTTGTTTGTTTGCAGATGACACCAAGATCTGCAACAGAGTAGATGATCCAGATGGGGTGGGCAGAATGAGAAGAGATCTGGATAAACTAGCAAAATGATCAGAAGAGTGGCAACTGGGATTTAATGCAAAGAAGTGTAAGATCATGCACATAAGGAAGAGAAACCCTGAAGCCACCTATAGGCTGGGAAGGGAGGTTGCTAGCAGTCATAAAGGAAGAAAGAGACTTGGGCATCATCATCACTGATGACCTGAAATCATCCAAGCAGACCTCTAAAGCAGTAGGTAAGGCTAGGGGGGTGTTAGGGTGTATTAGTAGGGGTATCACAAGTCGTAAGAGGGAGGTAATAATCCCTCTTTACAAGACACTGGTTAGGCCCCATCTGGAGTACTGCATGCAGTATTGGAGGCCACACCTTCACAAGGACATTAACCATATTGAGGCAGTCCAGAGAAGGGCAACCAAAATGGTGCAGGGACTGCATCAGAAGACATATGAGGACAGATTAACAGAGCTCAATATGTATATCCTTGAGCAAAGGAGGGAGAGAGAGAAAGAGAGAGAGGTGATATGATTGAAACATTCAAACATCTTAAGGGCATTAACAAGGTGAAAGACTCTAACATGTTTCAATGTAAGAAAAATAATAGGACAAGAGGACACAGCATGAGATCAGAGGGAGGCCGATTAAGGGGGGAAGTTCTTTTTCACAGATAGTATGGTGGATCCATGGAATGGTCTACCTCAGGAAGTGGTGGATACGAATTCAGTGCAGGGCTTCAAACAGGCATGGGATAGGCATAAGGGAGCAATACAGATGAGTATGAATAAATAGGCCATTGACAGAGTAAAGGCCGATGGCACATTCATAAGGTAGAAAAAATGGGCAGACTGGATGGGCCTTGCAGTCCTTATCTGCCATCAACTTCTATGTTTCTAACACATTCTGGACTGTTGCTGGTGCTCCTGCATATGCTACCAACCCCTGCTGGTGATGGTGGTCTTTTGCAATCAGTGTCACTACGTGTATCAGTTTGCTGCTCTGATTACTGCTGCTACCATCATGGTTTCTCAATTTGTACAAAGTACCTTATCCCACCACACATGCTTGACTGCTCCTGCTGCCTCGGTCACTGCTGCTGATCTGTGTGACCTGTGTGAGACTGGGAAAGGATATGAGTGTTAGCAAGATGCCATGTTCACATTTTAGAAGATCAGCCAGAATACTTGTTCTCAATATCTGAGTTGAGTGACCCCAGCTATTCTTTCCATCACACGTATTGAAGCATTCTTTCAGTTGATGTGTGAGGCCATTGGTAAAACACTTCCACACTGCAGAAGATCTCTTTGTATATTTAGCTACATGACTGGAGTAGAAATATTGACAGAGAGTGCCCAAGGACTGAACACAATGAGCAATGGAGCAGTAACTCTGGATGGTACACAGGTCTGGTATAAGTGGACCCTGGGGTAAAACAGACAGTGGCATAAGGAAAAGCATAAAGCTAATTTGCAACAGTTTAAAAACTTTGTGAACAGTTTCTGTTCTCTTTCTCGCACCGGTAACTTCAGGTGCAGGGATCATCACTGGAAAATTGAAGTTGCTTAACCAAAACAATTTATTTACAGACATATGCACAATCTTCAGTTGAGCAGCAAATGTAACAGATGGCATTTTAAGTTGCATAACTCTCCCAGTCAGGTTCTTGATTATTATTTAGCACAAACATACCCAGAGGCACTAGATATTTAGCAAAACCACATGTCCAGAAACACTAAGCATTCAAAGATACTATGTTCCCAGAGACACAACACATTTAGCCATAATACATGTCAAGTTAAGGATTGCTAGCTTTATCAATATAATTTTCCTTTCAGCCCTGAGTGGGAATAAAGGAACCTGGGTATACCCATCTCTGTCAGGCCAAACTTTTACTCAGTGCCTCAGCAGAGACTAACAACAGAGGGGTACACCTTACCAGGGTGAATCCAGTGTCCAGTGTAGACATTAGCAAATTTAGGTAGTATACATATATGAACATACAAACATAGAAAATTGCCAGCAGATAAAGGCCTTGTGGTTAATCTAGTCTGCCTGAGTGTGCAGCACATCAGTCGCTTAGATCGCAGCTGCCCCCCAACCCCATTTGCCATCCTCTCCAATCCATTTCCCCTCCCAGGTTGTACCCTCCATTTGAATCTGTCCCATCCCCTCTTAAAGCTCTCCACTGCCTGCAATGATACAAGCTCCTCTAGCAGAGCATTTAACCCTACCACCACCCTTTCTGTGAAATAGTGTCCACTTTTCCCTCCTGAATCTGTCCCCCTCCAATTTCAGACAGTGCTTTCTGGTTTCCCTACTGCTCTTTAGAGTGAACACACCTCTGTTGTCCACTTTGTTCATCCCCTTCAGGTGCTTGAAGGTCTCAATTATATGCCCTCTCTCCCTTTGATCCTCTAGGGTATACATATTGAGCTCTCTTAGTCTTTTCTCATAAGGTCTGTCCCCCAACCCCAGGATCATCTTTGTTGCTCTGCACTGTGCTACCTCCAGCAGCTTGATGTCCCTTATTAAGTATGGACGTCAGAACTGCACGCAGTACTCTAAGTTCAGTCTCACCAGTGACCTGTACATGGGCAGTATGACCTCACTACTTCTGGAAGTAATCCCCCTTGCTATGCACCCCAGCATCCTGTTTGCCTTGGCCACTGCCTTCCTGCACTGTGCCAAGTGATTCATTTCCCTGATCACCAGCACCCCCAGATCCTTCTCCTCCTTAGATGTGGATAATTGGACACCCCCCAACCAGTAACTGTATCCTGGGTTCCTTGCTCCCAAGTGCATCACTTTACACTTCTTGGTATTGAATCCGAGCTGCCAGTTGTATGACCATTCCTCCAGTTTTGCCAAATCTTCCTAATATACTTTGTCTCCCTTGCCTCCATCCACCTCAGCATAGATCTTGATGTCATCTGCAAAGAGGCTGATCTTATTTTTGATCCCTACTGCTATGTCTGCAATGAAAATGTTAAACAGGACTGGTCCCAGTACCGAGCCCTGTGGACTCCATTTGTCTCTGCCCTGGGCTCTGATGTCTCCCCCCACCACCACTGCCCTCTATTGTCTAGCCTACAGCTAGTTTTCAACCCATCTGCCCATTTTTCTCCCCACCCCCAGTCTCTCCAGCTTACAGATCAGCCTACCATGTGATACTGACTCGAAGGCCTTGCTGAAATCCAGGTAGAGTACATCCACCGCATGGCCCCTGTTCATTACCCTTGTGACCCAGTTGTAAAAGTCAATTAAGTTTGTCTGGCAGGATTTACCAGAGACAGACCCATGCTGCCTGTCATCCTGCAGGCAATTGTCCCCCAGAAATTGCACCAGCCTTTCTTTGAGGATTGCTTCCATCATTTTTCCAATGACTGAGGTAAGACTCACTGGTCTGTAGTTCCCCTGCTCATCCTTGGGTCCACTCTTATGGAGAGGTACCACATGTGCCTCCCTCCAATCCCTCAGCAACAAAAGCCTACAAGGCTTACTGCAACATTCCCTTTGTCTTCAGGTTTAGCTCATCGGTGCTGTCACTTGTGATGACTCTTTCATGATACACAGCTTCCTTCACTGTTCTTTCAAGCCAAAGACCTCTGCCTGAACAGCTCTTCAGTATGTTTCTTTAATGGAACATGAGATGGTGTTGGGAAAGCCATCAGGTAGCCCCTTATCAGGGTGAGCCACAAACAGGGCCCCGCTGTCCCCAATCTCAGACCCCAGATGGTGCCAAAGCTTCTGAAAACTCACACAGGAGGGAGCCAGCACCACTCTGACCAAGAACCCTGCCACCATTACTAAGCTAGTAAGCCCTCTCCAGCTGGCCGCTGCCATAGAAAGTGCACCTGAAATTGTCGCTTCACTCTGTTATTCCAGTAACAGAGAAAGAACCTTCATATTTCCCTAGTTCTCCTATGACTTTCCTAGAAGCCATCTGATTCAGGCTGCTAATACCCATGCCATCAGGAGATCCATGAAGCTCCAACCAAGGGTGATGACCCTAGGTAAAGCAGAGCCCATGGGATAGTTCTCTAGCATGTGGTGCTGAAGTCACAGATGCCTCTGCTAGGATACCCAACATTATAATGTTGTTATCAGAACCCCCCTTAGCCAAAACCCATGGGAACTTCCAAGGCAAGACACAGAACATCCCTTCTCCATTGGAATGTAGTAGCTGGTAGCTGGAAAGTACCTGCACCACCCCAGACCTAGGATCATACCACCATCCTGTGCCTAGTAGGCCCCTTATAGTCACTCTGATCAGCATGGAGTCTAAAGTGTTTGCTGGCTCCTCTAAACACAGAACAAAAATTGCCCTGCCTTGGGAGTTATTTATTTATTTAATTTATTTATAATTTGATGACCGGGAAAGTCACACAGAGCTGAAGCTTGTTTCCAGGTATGACCAGGGAACAGTGGAAACAAATACAACAAAGGGAGAGCAACATAACATGCAGTGTAATACAGAATAGACATAAACTAAATATATACAATGTAATACCAGAATGAGTTGTACATAACAGTATTATACAATGAGCAGGTAAATTCACATTTTAGGAATGCAATGCAGTGTGTTGTGCAAGAGATTCAATAGGAATGGAGAGCCAGCAAGTGCTGATAACAAAAAAAAAATGTGATAGTTACTGATTCAGGAAGAAGAGATGAGGGAGGAGGACATCCGTATGCTGAGAAGTAGGGCCGTGGGCAGTTCCAGGATATAACAGTGGAAGGCCTGAAGAGTCACTTGAGAGTAGGAAAGGAGGGGATGAGATGAGTTTGAGGGGAGAGATTGTTCCAGAGGGAAGGGAGTTTATAGGAGAAAGCTAGTTTCCCTGCCGAAATGCAAGCTTGTGGGAGGGCGAAGGAATGAAGGCAATTTGTACATGAATTGTAGGGGGAGTCAGTAGCAGGTTTTAGGAGAGAGGAAAGTAGGAAAGAAGAGTTCCAAATCAGAATTTGGAGATGAAGGTGGAGCAGTGAGATGTGTATCTCTGCATTAGGGATTGGAGGGATAAGAAGGAGTATAGGTCACAGTGATGTGTTATGGGAGGATTTAGAGGCAGACTGACAGATGGTGTTGAAAAGGACATCTAGTTTGGAGAGAAAGGTAACTGGAGCAGTGCTGAAGAACACATCAGAGTAGTCAAAGGCAAAGAGTATCCTTTTGACCAGCAGGTCACGCCGGACAGGGATGAGAAGACTACTCTTATGGTGGTAAAGTAAACCAGTTTAGGACACAGTTTGGAATACAGGGCCTTAAAGTGGGAGGAAAAGTCTAGTGAGGGATCCAGCCAAACTCCTAGGTATTTGTAGGCTAGGACATCATCAAGAGGAATATTAGGTGGGGTAGAGAAGGCACGGAGCATGGGGAGCCTGGCAAGCTTTTGTCTGGAATCAAAAGTCATGGCCACCGTCCTTTTGGTGTTCATTTTTAGTCAGTTAACCATGAACCAATTAGATACTGTGGTAAAGTCATGTTGGAGTGGGGTTTGGATGGCCTGGGCAGAGGGAACAGAAAGGAAAATGACGGTATCATCTATGTACATATTGATCTTGGAGTGGGAGCTAGCAGAAGGGAAGTCATTGATAAACAGGGAGAAGAGAACAGGTTGGAGGATCTAGCCCTGGGGCTTGCCTGCAAGGATGGTGGGGGGAGATAAGATGTTACTGATTTTTACTGACTGGGACTGGCCAGTTAAGTAGGAGCAGAACCAGGAGAGAGATGCTGGTGACAGGCCAATGGCGCTTACTTTATTTAGAAGAAGATGGTGAAAGGCAGGGTCTAAGGCCATAGCAAGGTCAATGAAAATAGCCAAAGTGATCTGCCCTTGATCCATTGCAGAGTGGATGGCATCTGTAAAGTGAAGAAGGGAGGAGGTGGTGGAGTGGAGTTTCCTGAAGCCTGACTGGACCAGGGAGAGAGTATTGGAATTGGAGAGGAAGTCATTTAGCCTTACAAGGACCAGTGATTCTTAAACCTTGGCAAGTGAGGGGAGAAGAGATATGGGGTGGCAGTTATCAGGGATGATGGGATCATCCCTTTTGAGGAGGGGTATGACAGTAGCTGGTTCTATCAAGCTGCATTGACAATGAAATTGTCAAAATGTGGCACAGTGACAGCCACAATGTCAACAGGTGAAATTTTGCCTGACAGACATTGGCTGTTTTTTTTGGGGGGGGCTATGTACCCCGTACTCCTCATTCTCTAAAGGTCTGAGTCGGCCTTGACTCAGAAGGGGGGTGCATCACAGGGAACTGGTGAAATTTCGCCAGTGGGACCATTACAGTGATAATTGAAAATGTCAAAATTGTTGCTGTAATGACTTTGGCTGTCAAAATGTCACTGTTTTGACGTGATACAACAGTAGCTGAGTTCCAGGCTGAAGGGACAGTGGAGGAGGAGAGAGATAGACTGAGGAGGTGAGTTAGAAGGGTCAGGATAGAGGGTGCAGAGATTCTAAGTAGTCTGGGATGTAAGACGTCAGGGCTGGATTTTGTAGAGTTTGGGGACAGTATAGTTCTAAGGACTTCTGTAGGGGTTACAAGGGACAGTAGAAAGCCAGAGGGCTGTGAGGATGAAGGGGGAGGGGCTTGGAGCAGGAGGAGGGGGGTCATGTGGGAGGGTGCAGGTAGTAAAGAAATTGTTTGGGGCATCTGTGACAGAGGTAGGGTCTAATATTAGGGAACCTGCCATGTGAAGGATGGGGGAGGGGCAGAGGAGGGGTGCAGAAGCGATTGGAGATCATTCCAAAAGGAGGATGGGGAATTGTTGGAGGTGTGCATCTGAGTTTTGAAGTAGTCAACTTTTGCCTGTTGAATACCCTTGCTGAAGCTATTACAGAGGGTTCTGTAGTTCTGCAGGTCAACAGGGGTCACATGTGGCTTTGAAGCAACACCAAGTGAGGTTGCAGGTTTTATGGGCGGAAAGGATTTCTGGAGAGATCCAAGAATTGATTTGGTGCTTTACCCTGACAGATCTCAGAGGGGCATGAATATCACAGGTTTTAAGAAAGATATCTGTAAAATGGGTGAGAGCAGCATCAACAGAGGGAGTGGCAAGGACTGGAGACCAGTTTTAGCTATGGCCAGGTCAAGGAGTAGTTTATTTGAGTCAAGTGTTATATTACTACACTGTTTAGAAAAGTCACTCCAGACAGCAAAGAGCCTTGCAGCATGAACAAGGACAGGATGTGCTGTACCCAGGACATTTACACATTTTATAACAGTGAGCTCTGTAGAACAGTAAACACCAAGTATCTGAAACATTTATTTATTTCTGTCATTCTTCACTGAAAATGTTAACCCCATATATTCAGGAGCAGGGATTAAGGAACTCTAGTAATCCCTATTTTAATAAGGGGTTACATCTAGTATTCCTTATGTTCCTAAGTATAGTAGCTTTAATGAATAAAAAATATATATTAATTATTAATCTCAAGGCTTCAAAGAAACCTGATGGTTTGGTTCCCAGTCTGAAACAGTTGCTTAAAATAACACTAGATCAAATTAGATGCATTTAATTCAGATAATCAACTAACTACTCAGTCAAATACAAAATTTTATATACCCCATAGGGCTCAGCACCATGGGAGAAATATGTTAATATCATGAATATTAAGGCTGGTGCTGCTTTGAGTAGGAATGCAGGGTGCCAAAGGACCTCTCCCACAATCTACGAAGTGTAAGACCAGAAGACACAGACACATGTTTCATCCTACACAGAACTCATCAGTGTGTCTCACTTATATCACACCCTAGGGAAAATATACCAACCTTAATGATGGGTTTGAGTTGTGGTGGACCCGAAATAAGAACACAAGCTAAAAATAAGGAACCTAAGCATAAAAACAATGAGGCGAGAGTTACACAAAAAGAGCATTGGCAAGAGTCAGGTTTCAAAGAAATACAATATCACACATACCCTATAATGCAAAGTATCATGGAAAAGATATGCAAATCACTATGAAAATTAAGGCTGATTCTGCTTTATGCAGGAATGCATGGTGCCAAATGGCCTCTTGCAATCTGCAAAAGGTGAGAACAGAAGATACAGATATGTGTTTCATCCTACACAGGACTCATTAGTGTGCCTTGTCTGTATTTCACTCCAGGGGGAAATTAACCAGCCCTAATGTGGTTTTATGGATTTGGGTCATAATAGGCCCAAAATAAGAAAGCAAGCTAAAAAGACAAAGAACCTCGGTATGCAGTATGCAGCAGTAGAAACCGCAGAAAAAACATTAAATGATGGCTATAACACTGTCTTTAAAGAACCCACCAAGTCAGTCCCAAATTCAAATTACCAGCTAAGGCAGGCCCTAGTCCTAGGTGGCTCAATAATGAAATACACATATAAATTAATCTGCAATCCAGATAAGCATAGTAGAACCTGTAGTAGTTTCAGAGATGCACAAATCAACAATATTAAACATGTTGGGGAGTCACCACTTATAATTGTCCATGTTGGTACTAACAGTATAAACATCCAGTATTGATGATATAAAAAAAAGACTACATTGATTTATGTGAGACCCATAAATATTATTAGGGGACCTCAGCTTAGACTGGTTACCCTGTGCATCCTCTCTCCTAAAAATCCTCTGCGACTCTCTCCTGCTGACACAACTCATCTGTGAACCTACATGCCCTAACAAATCAAACCCTTCAAATAGCACCTTGCTGGATATAATCCTTGTTAGCAAACCCTACTTATTCACCCATGCTGGTGTCTTTTTCTCAGATATTAGTGACCATTGCTTCATCGCCTGCGTGAGGTCTAATCACACTTCCCCAGGTGCATCTAAATTCTCCCTCAAAAGGTGCTTCTGATATCTTGATCCCTGTGCATACATATTAGAGCTATCTCACTCTGTGCACTGGACTGACTTTTACTTAGCAAATTCAGTGTCCACTGCCTACGATATTTTCCAATGCATAGTTTTAGGTGCCATTAATAGGCACGCAGCCCTGGTGAAAACTCGTGTTAGGAATAAGTTTTTCTGGTGGTTCACCACTGAGTTGAAGGAGGCTATGCACAACAGAGATATGCTGTGGAAAAAAGCTCATAAATCTAAACTTTGAATGATTGGAACCTCAATAGGAAGGCTAGGAACCTCTGCACCACAATGGCCAGAGAAGCAAAGGTGAAGTTTTACTGCACCCAATTTGATCAATCAGGTAAATGCTCCTCAAAATTCTGGAAATTAATTAAAAACATTGAAGATCATCTCTCTGGTGCCACCTTGCCTTCAAAAATTTCAACTGGTGCCAATATACTCACCGACAAAATGTTAATTCTTGATGAGTTCAACAATCACTTTGCACTGCAGGGCTCGCCTTCGACACTTCCCTAGCAAGTTCACTCCATTCACAGCTGGGAGTCAGTAATCAAGATATTCCCTTCCCAAATGCATCCTTCTCACTCCAACCCACAACCCTGAAGGAAGTCGAGGACCTTCTGCTCCAGCTGGATGTTAGGAAAAGCACTGGAGCGGACCTTATCAAGCCTTATCTCCTAAAGTTGGGCTTCCATGTCCTTGCAGTGCCCATCACACACTTGTTCAACTTATCCCTCTCACTGGGTGACCTTCTTACCATCTGAAAAACAGCACATGTTATTCCTCTGTTTAAATCAGAAGATCCCAGTGACTTGAACAATTATAGGCCAATCTCCATCCTATTAACTCTGTCCAAACTACTTGAAAAAAATCATGAACACCCAGCTCAGAAACTATCCGGAATCAACAAACTTGCTTAATCCACTACAGTCAGGCTTTAGAGCACAACATAGTACAATCTCGACCCTGGCTAAGATTACAAATGACTGGCAGTGTGAATTAGACAGGAAGAATTTCATATGTGCAGTGTTCTTGGATCTACCAACTTACCAACTAAGGCAGGCCCTAGTACTAGGTGGCTAAAGAATGACATACACATATAAATTAATCTGCAATCCAGATAAGCATAATAGAACCTGTAGTAGTTTCAGAGATGCACAAATCAAAGCTATTAACACACAAATCTAAGGTTATATTGAAACATGCTGGGGAGTCACCACTTGTAATTGTGCATGTTTGTGCTAACAATATAAACATCCAGTACTGATAATATGAAAAAGATTACAATGATCTATGTGAGGCTCTGACTAGCAGTGGTTGTGACATGTATCTTTCTGAAATTTTGCCAGTTTCCAGGGCAAACCACTACAAGAAAAATAAGATAAAGACAATGAATGAGTGGTTATTAAAGTGTACACTTCCTAAGGATTACCACTGTATAACACACTGGGAACAGTATGAGTACAACCAGGGCTAATTCAGCTGGGACTGCCTTCATCTGAGCAGTAGAGGCAGGCATGTACTAGGTTGGAAATTTGAAAAGATAATTACTAAATTTTAAAACTTATAGGTCTGGAGGACATGGAGGAAACACTACCTGGTAGTGTCATATACTCTTGTACAAATAATATATTGTGCACTTGTTTAATGGCCAATGCTAGGAGCTTAAATTTTGCAAAGAGTGTGAACTTGAACCCATTATGTCTGAGCTGAAGATGGATATTGTATTCATAAATGAAACTTGGTAGGATGAAAGTAGTACATGGATGTGTAATATGGAAGGATATCAATTATTTTTTAAGACTAGATTAAACTGGAAGGGAGGTGGAGTTTGTTGTTATGTAAAAAAATAACATTAAATGCACACAAATAACACTCCTTCAATATCTAGACAGAATCTATTTGACTACAGCATCAGTTTTGTGACAGGCAGGTTGTACTTGGTAACTGTTACTGACCCCCTTCTTGTAGCAAGGACTATAATAATACCTTGATACATACAGAATGATATACAGGGTGGTGTGTGTGTGTGCAAAATTTGAGTTTTACACCACCCCATATTTTATTTTATATAATTGCTGGAGTTGCATTTTTTTGCCTGAGCAATTATATAAAATATGCAGAGAGGCAGTGACAAGAAGGGGAGGAGTAGTAGTATCTGTAGCAGTGTTGGTGGTTCCCCGTGAGTAGTAATCCAGCAGTGACTGTAAGAGCTCTCTATAGCCCTGTTTCTTTTTTTTTCTTTCCTCAGTGACAGTCAGGAGGCAAGCAGGAGACTCAACAGCTGGACCACGGTGGTGAATGAAGGTGGACAGAGGAGATCATTAGGTGGAACAGGAAAGCCCGGAAATGACCATGGCTGCCCTTCACAACTAACATCAAAATAGTAAATACCTTCAGCCTCCCTTGCGCCAATGACTCAGTGTATTAAAATGAAAAAAAAAGAAAATACATTTTGTTACAGCACTGGACAGTGTGAAAAAAAAGATCCCAAAAGGCAGAGCCGTTCTGGCTTATGGTTTTCTCATAGTGAAAGTGACATGTGTTTGCCATTATAACCAGCTGGTTATAATGGCAAATTACAACCAGCATTTACTAAGGGAAAAAACATGAACCAGTAATTATATGAAATTAGTGTAGCTTCGGGTATTGATGACTATATGATATTCTGTGACTTTAAAGCACTGGGAATTTGTTGGAACACCTGGATGGGGTCTTCAGAGTTTGAAAGAGACCTTTTGGATATCTTAAATGCAAATTTAATAGATCAATTAGTAAAAGCACTCACAATGGGCAAAAACATTTTGAATCTTGTTTTCACAAATATCCAAAATGGGATATCTGATCCCATGATTATGGGCCCACTAGGTTCAAGCAACCACCAAGTGGTAACCTGCAATATTTCTTCATGTAAATTTATCCTGAAGAATTCTAGCACCTTTTCTGACTATAACCATGCTAATATAAGTGCTCTAAAAAGTTCTTTAAATTCTATAAATTGAGATTCCATGTTATTAAATTTGGGTACTGAAAATGGTATAAAATCAAAAACGTCATTTTGGAATTAGAAGCTAGCCATATCCCCATAAAATTAAAGTATAATAAGAAAGTCAAAATCCCATTATCACTTACTTACCAAATAAGGAGACAAATAAAGCATAAAGAAAATGCCTACTCTAGATATAAAAAAGCCCTCTGAAGATACCTTAAATAAATATAACTCTGAACAAAAGTTATTAAAGAGCATGATAAGAAAGGAGAAATACACCTTGGAATTTAGACTATCACATACAATTGAAAATAGTAAATTATTTTATTCCTATATAAATAACAACAAGAATAATCAAAGAATGGTAGGGCCAATAGTATTTGATGGTGAAATCATTATTGATGACAAAGAAATGACAAACCATTTTAATACATATTTTTGTTCTTTATTTAATGCATCTAAATCTAGAGTGATAAATGTTCATAGGGATAATACTGAGCATTTTTCTGAGTTAGAAGTCTTGGCAATATTGAAAAACATCAAGGATAATACATCATCAGGACCAGATAAAATCCACCCAAGATTCTTGAAAGTCATAGCTGATGAATTGGCCTACCCTTTTATGTTATTGTTTAATAAAACTTTGGAGAGTGGTGTGGTCCCACTGGATTGGAGGAAGGCAGTGGTGATACCTCTCTACAAGAAGGGTACAAAAAACATTATTTCAAATTATAGACCTATTAGTCTCACCTCTTTTTGTAGTAAGGCTATAGAGAGGTTAATAAAAACTATTATAGATGTGGAAATTGAGGCTTTAGGTATACAGGATAATACACAACATAGTTTTAAGAGAGGCTTATTGTGTACTACAAATTTAATTGCCATTTACAATCAAGTCAGTGTAAGTCTGGACTCTGGGATACCAGTAGACGTGATCCTGTTGGATTTGGGAAAAGCATTTGACTCAGTACCTCATGATCTTTTAATCATTAAGTTATGTCAGCTGGGATTCAGTAAAGACATTGTTAGGTGGATTTCTGAGTGACTGTCAAGTCGCACTTAAATAGTAAAAGTAAACAAAGATATCTCCAAGATTGGCCTAGCGGAAAGTGGGGTTCCTCAGGGTTCAGTTTTGGGTCCTTCCTTGTTTGGGTTATTCATGAGCAACATAAACAAAAACATGTCTAATGTGTTGCTCAAATTTGCTGATGATACCAAACTGGGTGGTGAAGTTGATTCAGTAACAAAATGTAATTCTTTGACCAACGACTTAAAATCTATAGAAGACTGGGCTATATTAAACAAAATTAAATCTAACCCAGAAAAATGAGGTGTCCTGCAGTTTGGTAGGAACAATCCAAACTATTCTTATTTCATGAACAATATACAACTCCATTCTGAAAAAAAAGGAGAGGGGCCTGGGTATAATTGTAAATAACAAATTGTCCTCATCCAATCATTGTATTCCAGTATCTAGAAAAACATATTTTCTTTTAAGATCTATCACACTCATGTGTTTCCAAAAACAAACAGTGTTTATTACCTATCTACAGGGCCTACGGTATTTTGTCTCACATCTTGACTTTGGTTCACGATTTTGGAGTCCTCACTTAAGAAAGGATATAGGTCTACTGGAAAAAACTCAGAGGAGAGCAATAAAAATGTTAAGAGGCATGGAACATAATAATTACCACAATAGATTGGACTTCTTGGGTTTATTTAGTTTGGAAACAAGAAGAAAAAGAGTGGACGTGTTGCTCTCATATAATACCTTGGAAAATTCTAATTTAATGAGTCAGTATGGCTTACAATTTAAAAATCAGACTATTAATCTAAGATCGCATGATAAACAACTAATAGTCCCAAGGGTTAATACCAATTTGAGACAAAATACTTTCTGTGTACATGCTGCCCCCTTATGGAACAAGCTTCCTATTGAGTTAATAAATAAACCATCATTTCTTGTTTTTAAACAGGGATTGGATGACTATTTAATAGCAAACAACGGGCTATCCTAATCCACCCACAAAGTGTGGAAGGCAATCCAAATGGGCCACGTGGCCTTCTTTTGCCTTCTGAAACCAAGTAAACCAAGTGCAAAAGCACTGAAGCAAGGATTTCCCAAAAGGGCATTAGCAACAAATCCATGTTTCAAAGAAATACAAATTAACACATACCCTCATAATGCAAAGCATTATGAGATTAATATGTAAATAACCATAAAAATTAAGGCTGGTTCTACTCATTCCTTCCAATGATGCCATATGGTGTCATAAAAAAAATACCTCTTTTTCCTGATGACGCCATATGGCATCCTAAATCACGTGCTGTAGTGCCTGATGACACCGATTGGCATCCATGTCTTTCTCTTGGTGCAGCTCAAGCATTTGTTTACATTTGATGAATTGAGTTGTACCAGCTAATAGGGGACATTGTACCTTTACTGATTTTACCTAATATAATATGCATTCCCACTGGCTATTTTTGAGAAGACAAGCCTTAATACATAAATAAATAAATACATTTACTATTTTTTGCATGTGCTGTGAAAAATGAATTATGTTCATGCTGCCATTAGTTTGTCTTGTAACAACAAATTATTTTGTTTTAGTGTAACATGTCAAGCTGATCAGGTTGACACTATAATTAATTTCGTAACTTACATTTTTTTTTTATTCGAGCAATCCGATTGGCCGTCACCACTTTTGGTGTATTTTTTATGTCTTTTGGGTTATTTTTCTACAATAACATGTTGTCACTGATATCATGATTGTTATAACTATTAGTCCATTTATACCACTATGTCTGCTGAATATTTCTATATTTAAAAATCGAGCTCTGTGATTGGTCAGATTTTCTGACATCATCAGTTCTGAATTTAATTGGTATAAAGGGATTGTCTTAGATGCAGGCACCATCCCCCTGATGTAGCCTTAGTTGTCAAAGCACCAGGGAACCTGCACGCAGATCTTTTTGTTGTGCCTTCCACTATTCTATTCATAGTGTGTGTCTGAAATGTTAGACTAAATCCTTATTTAGCATTCAAGCAAGGACTCGTATTTTTTTACAACTATCACTGGAGGGAAAGTGGCTCTCTGGGATCTGGAGTGAACAGTGATTTTTTTTTTTATGTTTCAGTTAGGGGTTGCAGCCTTCACCTGCACCCACCCTAACTCTGTAGTGCGTCACCATTTGGTCATATTGATCCTCACTGTTGCCATGCTTGCTCTATGCTTATTGTACATGTCATTATTTCCATTAATCAGTCAGAGCACATACTGGTGCAGGAAGAGCATGGTGACTGGAAACTTAGTTTCAAGATGGAGGTGCTGCTCTTATCCTAAAATGCTCACTTCATTTTGGTGCCAAAACCTCAATTTGTAATCTGTATTTACTTTATTTTTTATTTTTATTTATGATAAAAATGTTTATAGTTGTCACTTTGTTCATTTTATGATAATTTCTGGTCATCCTGTGTGATCACATCTTATGGATCCAGCTGGCATTCCTGATGGGAGAGTGTTTCTTGTGCATGTACTAGATGAGGTCACATAAATTCAGTACCTTTTGGTACTTTTTAAAGAGTTTATGTTCAGATTATGGCTATGTTAAAATCTATGTGGCATGTTGCTCCCTGTGTTATGGATGATAAGTGGATTAGGGTCAGTAGCATGTTTGTCTCATGCTCTGCACTTGAGTTTTCTCCTTAATACTCAGTTGCTGATTGTTTAAAATGAAAAAAAATAATGGTGTTGTCTTCAACTCATCTGGCATCAGTCCAGCCCCAATCTCTGATGTACTGTAAAGGTCAAATCAGTTTTGAATCTGTCCACAGTCACTGGTGTTATCCATCGACTTGTATGACATCAGTCCAGATTCAACCTCTGATGCACTGTAAAGTCTTCTTCAGGTTAAAATCCCTCCACAGCCACTTGTAAGATCTAGCTTCTTACCATGCATCAGTTGAGCCCCAAACTATAGTGAACAGTGAAGTGCATTTCAGATTGAGATCCCTCTTCAACTGATAGTGTTGTCCATCGACTTACCATGCATCAGTCCAGACCAATCTCATTATGCACTGTGAAGTGCATTTGATGTTCAAAACCCTCCACATCCACTGGTGTAGCCCATCAATTCATATGACATCAGTTCAACACCAATCTCTGATGTACTGTAAAGTATTCTTCAGGCTCAACTCCCTCCACAGACACTTGTAAAATCTGTCTCATTATCATGCATCAGTCAAGCCCCAAACTGTAGTGAACAGTGAAGTGCATTTCAGGTTCGGATCCCTCAACAGCCAAAGGTGTTGTCCATTGACTGATCAGGTGTCAGTCCAGCCCCAGCCTGTACTGCACTGTAAGGTGCTATTCATGTTCAAATCCTACCAGAGTCACTGATTTAGTCCATCTGTCCGTCAGTCTTCAGTCCAACCTCTATCTCTGACACTCTGTGATGTGCATTACTGATATGGATCCCTCCTCAGTCACCATGGTGTAGTCCATTGTGCACATCAAGATTTATTCCAATACTACCCTCAGATGCACTGTAATGTTCTATTCAAGTTTGAATCACTCCACAACCACTTGTTTAGTCCATTGTGCTCATAATGCTTCAGACCAGCCCTTACCTCTGATGCACTGTGATGTGATCAGTGCCAGTGTATGACTTATACAGTCCATTCAAATTAAACATAGCACATAGTACACATGTGTGCCAATGAGCATCACTTCATGGTGCAGACATACCCACACTCCTTCCCACCCACACAATGCACCATACTGAATGCTGCAACATATCACGTGTGTATGCAGGCAAACCATGTGACACAGCACATAGTACACAACCTTTACAGGTGCCCATGTCATCACCCAGTATGTGTACCCACAATGTCTCTGGATGGCATATGAACACCATTACCAGGTGCAGGCAGCCCCACCTGCTTATCCACAACTAAGTATACCCCAAGAACAGGTGCCAATTCATGACACAAAATAACTGCAGTGCCTATGAGCATCATTCCTTGGTACAGGCACACCCACCCCTTCCCTATGACAGAGTATACCCTAAATTATCAGTGCCTTTTCAGTATTTTCATCATCCTATAGGTATACCCATAATGTATCCACAGTGTCTGTTAGTACCATATTACATGCATACAGCCCATCTCATTTCCCCAGAACATATGAAGTGCATCTGAGCATGTATTATGAATGCAGGACCCCCCCCCGCCACTAACACACAGTGCTTCATCATACAGTAATTCCACTTTAAACCATCCCATAATACAACCCCCCATAATTAAACTATGCCAGGAAATTAAATAATACACAGATTTATGTAACATGATGTTTACTGAAAGACTGTGAACCTTTACGTGAACAACATCATGCTTCATTTACAGTGTGACAAAGCAAACAGAACAAATAAAATACATTTTCGTATACTTATTATGGGATTTTATTGCAAAAATAAAATAAAATAGTTTATTTCAATGAAAGTACACATTTTATCTACAGCAAATATGCAATTAATCATAGAGACACCTCCAGCACTAAAAAATGTATCCATTTCCTGTGTCTGCTCATTGACCTACAATACACTGGAAGTGTTCTTCCTATTTACATCACTTGACCTCACAAAGCACTTCCTTTCTGCATCACTTCCTGATATGTCCTTCTAAGGTAATGTGTGAATATGCTCTTACTAAACTAGGGGAAAAACAAAAAATTATAATCAAATTCATAAACTAAAATCAGTGGGTAAGAAGAATTAAACACAGCAAAAATTCCAACCAGTGGAGTGGAACAAAAAACTCAAACTGTAATAGCAAGAGATTCAGATATTGATTTCTGACTAACAAAATGGTAAATAACTTGCAAAATTTATATTTAGTCAATGACAGATGTTTATTGTATATTTTTAACAATTTTAACCAACAATTTGACTGAAATTTAATACTTTTGCATGACTAAGTAAACAGAGCATAATTATATTTAGATAACATCATCAGAATTTATAAAAATATGAAAGCAACCTTACATAACATTCAATCCAGTTAAATAGACATTACCAAACCTCACTCATTTTCAGAATTTGTTACAGTTTTAAAATTGGATGTATGGTTTTTAAGATATGTAGGTTTAAGCACAGTGTGTTTGCATGCTGCAGATCTAAAATCCCTTCACGAACACAGGTGTTCTAGCAGCAGGCAGAGGATGCCTGAACATTCTAAGTGACAATAGGATAGAAGAAAAAATTACTCACCTTAGTAATTGCTTTTCTTCTCATGGAGTCTTGCTATATTAGGACTTATTGCAGTTAGCCACTGCACTTGAACTGCCCCGGAGAGGAAAGAGTTAACTCCAGAGAATCTGGAGTTCTAAAGCATGAGGGCGCTATACCAAAGCTCTATCTGGGCAGTTTCAAATGAAACTGTCAGATCTTTATGAAGCTAACACTAAGCAACAAGTCTGTGTGGAAAGCTCTACACTAGCCAAATGGCTACCTACTAGTAGTAATAACAACAATATAAACAACAATAACAATAATAAGAATGAATAATGGTATTATTAGTTTTCCCCCCTGACAAGCACTATTAGGACCCCCCCTTCCCCCAAAGACTCAAGTCCAGGAAGGGGGCCAACAAATCACTCAACACAGAAAACCCTAGTTCCCTAACCCTAAATAAAAGAGGGTGAAGGGAAGAAGTACAATGGCATGACACAGTGCTTGCACTAATTTGCCACCCCCACCCCAGTAGAAGTTCTGAGAGGGGCAGGTTGGGTGGTCCTAATATAGCAAGACTCCATGAGAAGAAAAGCAATTACTAAGGTGAGTAATTTTTTCTTCAAACACCATGAAGTCTTGCTATATTAGGACTTATTGCAGATTACACAGCAGTACCTCCATGGAGGAGGGTCAGAACCTACTTAGGAAATAGGCTCTGAAGCACAGCTGTGCCAAAAACGAGCATCTCTCCTGGACAGAAATCCAGGGAATAATACTTGGTAAAAGTGTGAACTGTCTTCCAAGTAACAGCTCGACAGATTTCCAGAATGGGAATATCTCTAGCAGCCGCTAGATATGCAGCTGTACACCTGGTGGAGTGAGCCCTCAGTCCTGAGGGGGGCCCTCCTACCTAGTCTTTGATAACAAAAATGGATACAAGAGACAATCCACCTTGCAATTGTCCTCTTAGTGGCAGGTTCCTTGCCAACCTCGCCCTAGGTAAGGAAGAGTTGGAGGATTTGAACCTGTGACCCTTGGTGCGCTAAATAGTAGCATAAGGCTCTTTTGACGTCCAAGCTGTGCAGTCTCCTCTCACCTGAGGAAGAATGCTCAGTGAAAAATCCTGGGAGAGCGATGGGTTGGTTCAGGTGGAAACCTGAAACCACTTAGGACAAACCCTGTGTTAGTCCTAGGGACTGTCTTATCCCTGTGGGGAGAGAAAAATCTTCTTCCACTGCCAGGGCCTGTAGTTCACTTTTTAGCCTGGCAGAAGTGAAACCACCAGAAAAAACATTTTCCAAGTGAGAAGCTTGAGCTCTGCTGGGGACAGAGGTCTCAAAGGGGTTTGCATTAACTGAGCAATGCAAACATTCAGGCTCCATGCAGGAGCTGGTTCCCAAAAAGGAGGGTTGGTGAAGCAACCCCTTAAAAACTTGGAAAACACAGGTTGAGAAGAAAAGGAAGCAGGCTTCCTGCTTGCAGAAAAAACAGAGACAGCTGCCAGAGGAACCCTTAAGGTAGCTGGCCCAAGACCTAGGGAATTTAAAATGGACCAAAAAGTCCAGAAAATGGGCAGATAAGCAGACTGTGGTATAATCTGCTTCTCAGCGCACCAGACTGAAAACCTGTTCCACTTAGAATTGTAAGTGGCCCCAGTGAAAAAGCTTCCTTGAAGCCTTTAAAATATCCGCGACACCTTGAAAAAGGTGTAAATCAGAAAATTCTAACTCCTCAAGAGCTGCCTTGAGAAGGAGGAATTTGAGGTTCGATACCACACTCTCCCTTGTGCAAAGGCCAGTAAGTCGTGGACTCTGGGCAAGCTCAGGGTAGGGGTGGACTGTCAAGGACAGAGACAATGGGTACCAGGGCTGTCTGGCCTAGTTTGGAACAATCAGAATCGCTTGCAGGGCTGAGATCTGATTTTACTAGTACCCTGAAAGAAAGGGAAAAGGAGGAAAGGTGTACAGAAACTTCCCTTTCCAATCCAAGTGAAAAGCGTCCAGGGGGGCTGATCCCAGCACTGGAGGCCTCAACAAAACAGAGAAAGTTAGTGGTTATCTGGGGCTGCGAAAAGATCTATCTGAAAATGAGTCCCATCTGGCAAGGACTGAACCCAGCACCTGAGGATTCAGAGCCCAATCGTGATGGCCCTGAGAATCCTGCTGAGGGCATCTGCCAGGGCATTGTCCTTCCCTGGGAGGTGAACTGCTATCAGGGAGGTGTTGGGAGTAAGCCAGAGACCACCACTTCATTGCTTCTGTGCACAAGGCTGATGACCGAGTGCCCCTGCCTGTTGATGTACCACATTATTGTGGTGTTGTCTGTCCTGACTTGAACTACCTTGTTCTGGACAGAAGCTGAAAACTCCTAAGAGCTAGAAGACAGCTCTGAGTTCCAAAAATTGATGTGGAGCAGAGATTCCTAGGGAGACCACACTCCCTCGTGGACAGGTCGATAAGCGAGCTCCTCACCCTAACACAGGAGCATCCGTGGTGAGGGAATGAGGAGGACCCTAGTTTTAGATTGCTTTGATTCTGCCACCAGTGTAAGGCCAGGATCAGGGATTGGGTCACTAGAACCAATTTGAAAGGGAATCCTCCTTGGGACCAATAGGCCCTCAGATGGAACTAAATGTCCCTCATCTGAATCTTGCTCCCTGCACTACAGCTGTGGAAGCAGCCATGTGCCCTAGTAGTTGTAGCAAATGCTATGCTGGTCAAGAGACTCACAGAGTAATGGAAGATGCCAGGGCAAAGAGACTGCCTACCCTTTCAGAGGGGAGAAATGCCTGGCTAACTTTGTGTTCAACTCTGCCCCATGAAAGTTAGTACCTGAACTGGTTCGAGAACTGACTTTGGTAAATTCAGCAGGAATCCCAGAAAGGTGAGAAGCTGCTGGGTGACTTGCAAGTGGATTTTACTTGATCTGGAGACTGACCCACTAAGAGCCAGTCATCCAGGAAAGGAAACAAAGCAATCCCTTGCCTTCTCTAAAAGAGCCACTACCACAGCTAGAATTTCAATACCCTTGGCGAGAGGTAAGGCCGAAGGGCATTGCCCTGAACTGGTAGTGGCCTGAGGGTAACCTGAAGTACTTTCGTGAGAAGGCCTGATCAAAACATGAAAAATAGGCATCCTTGAGGTCCAGGAAAGCTAGCCAGTCCCCTGGCCTCAGCCAGAGTTAACATTTTAACTTTGTTTTCAAAAGATGCTTGTTCAGGTACCTTAAATCTGAGATGGGCCTCCAATCTCCTGCCTTCTATAGGGTAAGAAAGTATCATGAGTACAGCCCTTGCCCCGGTGGCAAGGAGGGATCCTTCTACTGCTTTGCAGTTCAGAGGAGAAGAAACCTCTGCTCCCAAAGCAAGGGATTCCGAAGGATTTGTAGGGACCTGTCTGGCTCTCATCTTGGAAACTGTTTGAAGCTGAGAACCAGACCTATTACTTCCAGAACCCACTTGTCCGAGTTAGGGACACCCAATTCTGGCTGAAATAAAACCAACCTGCCCACTGGTATAGGAGAATGGGCCTGGGCACCCCATCAGGGTGCCTGCTTGGCAATAGTCTTAGGCTAAGGGAGGGGACGGTTTACTTGTGCCCGCCTATCTCTGCCTCTGAAGAGACCCTCTGGCAAAAGCAGAGAGGCCTGAGCCTCTACCTGGGCACTTTTGTAGGTAATCATCCCTGTTTTTCATATAGTTTTCTGTTTGTTCCTCAAACAGAGAATTACCCACAACAAGAAACAAATCCATAGACTTTGACAGAGTATCTTAGGACAGATTAGTGCATCTGAGCCATGCCAACCTATGGAAAGCTACAGAAGTGGTCATGACCCTAGAGAAAAACAAGATTAACACCAACAGCAATATGAACTTGAACTTAGAAGCTTCAGTGCCATTAGCAGCCACCTGTTCCAACCCGCTAGCCAGCTGGCCATGGGCCTGCTTGGCTAACTGCAATACGTCCCCACCTAGATTTCTGAAATCTAGCCACATAAGCCATACAACTTGCCTGTCTGAGTCCCACAGAAGCTGCCATATACTGTTTTCTTGTCATGGCATCAATCCTCCTGGAATCCTATTCAGGAGGATGTGAGGCCAGGGGAACTAGCCTTGACACAGGCTGCAGCTTGTACCACACCTACATGACTACACTGCTCAGTGAGGAAGTCTGTAACAGAGCCTGACGAAATACACCTTCTGTCCATTTTTTTATCTTACAGGAGGGACAGAAAGAGGAATCTTATAAAATCTTTGTTGTTTACTTCCTAAATGACTTATGCAAAGGAAAGACAACCTCCCAGCCCATCATTCCTACATAATCAGGCTCCCCTTTACTCATCCATAGCCTCCTCTAAAGGAAGCTGGGGGATTCTGCAAGCTTTTGTAAAACATAAACTGAGAAAAGGACTCAGACAGAAAAGGAGGAGATTCTAAAAGTCTGTCTGGAGAAAATGTCCGCTTAGTGGGCACGCCCAGACCCTACCAGCCACACATGTATTGATCAAATTTCCTCCTCCCACTGCTGTGGTTCATAACAATCCTCAACATCATAAACCTGAACCACTGGAACTGAACGAGCCACCTTACCAACTGTAGATGGTCTGACAGGACCTAGAAACAGTGACTGGACAATCTGTATGGCTTAACTACTTCTGCAGCAGTTGAGAGACAATCTTGACTCCAAACCTACTGATTTCTCTGTCATATTCTTTTTTTTTTTTTTAACTGGTTCCTCTGAACCATCCTTTTGCCCGAGGAAGTCTAGCCCTGGTCAGAGGGCACTCCCTCTGGTCCAGTGGGTACTGGACCGGGCTGGCCATCCAGGTCAGCGGACTTTTGGCCAATAGTTCCCTGAGCCGGCCCTATCTCTTTTCAGGGTGGCTGCAGAGAAATTTTAAACACCTGGCAGTCTGACAGGAGGTGGTCAGCCCCCCAGACAATAAACACAAGTGGTGTGTGGGTCAGCCTTGGCAAAGGCTTCCCCACAGCATCACAGTGTTGAAACCCAGTGGGCCCGGTTTTTCTTTTTGGGTTTCTCAGACATAATGCCAGCCTAACCAAAAACTTGCCCTTTTTATGGCCGTGCCAGGCAAGACACCCTTATCAGTTCCTAACCGTTTCACGGGTATTTGAAAAAACCCTATTTAAAATCAAGGTTTTTTTAGAACCAATAAGAACCGGTACCGCACTCTAAAAGCCCAAAACTTTAAAACGTTAAAATAAGCAAACCGATCGGTTCAAAACCAAACCGATAACTAAATTTCCACACAGACTTTACATTTTGTACTTACGGTTTACCAGATAGAGCTTTAACCGAAATGCGGTAAAATAATTACTTTTTGCCGGTTCAAATGAACCGAAAATACTCGCTTGAACCGAGAAATGAACCGAGCTGAAGGAGCTGATCTCCGGAGCGACTGTTCAGTGAAGCAGAGTAAAGAATCTGACAGTTTCATTTGAAACTGCCCAGATAGAGCTTTGGTATAGCGCCCTCGCGCTTTAGAACTCCAGATTCTCTGGAGTTAACTCTTTACTCTCCAGGGCAGTTCAAGTGCAGTGGCTAACTGCAATAAGTCCTAATATAGCAAGACTTCATGGTCTTTGAATGAGTTAAGCAGGAAGGTTGAGTGCTGAAGGTCTTCTCACACCATCTGCAAAGGGTGAAAACAGAAACCACAAACACGTTGCATCCTACACAGGTCTCATTAAGAATACCTCATTTCTATCTCACCCCAAGGCAAAAATGAAACAGTCCTAAAGTGGTCTTATGGGTTTAGGTCATGGTGGGCTCCAAATAAGAAAGCAAGCTAAAAAGACAAAGAGCTTCAACAGAAAAGTATTGAGACAAGGGTTACCCAAAAAAGGGCATCGACAACAAAGCCAGTTTTCCAAGAAATACAAAATCACACGTACATTAATAATGCAAAACATTATGAGATACATATTCAAATCACCATGAATATTAATGCTAGTTCTGCTTAAAGCAGGGATGGATGGTACCAAAGGGCCTCTTAACACAATCTGCAAAGTGTGAGAACAAAAGACACAGACAAGGGTTTTGTCCTGTACAGAATTCATCAGTGCGTTGCATCTGAATCTCATCTCTGTGGAAAACAAACCAGCCCCAATATAGTTTTATGGGTTTAGTTCATAGTGGGCCCAAAATAAGAAAGGAAGCTGAAAAGCAAAGGCTTTTAACTACATATTGTTGTACACCTGTGCAGCTGTTAGCATCCTGGATCAATTAATTTAAAAAGAAATCATTCAAATTTCAGTGAGATTCTTCTAGCAAGTTTAAAAAGCAGGCCACACAACAACAAGGGCTGCACAACTACCATATAAGAAGAAACAATCAGTTACTTTTAAATAGAAGAGCAGTGATTGAGAGAAACAATAATATGATGCAGTTTTAATGAGACCTGCTAATTTTTCACATTGTCTGGAGAACAGCATGCACTGCATATTCATAATGAGTACTGTATGTTCACAGTGAGCAAAATTCATGGATTTTCTTACAGAAAAAGGTTGAATATAATAAGTGAAAACTGGTATTTTGGAGAATTTTAGAATTTATATTTTTCTTAGAAATGTAGGGCAGCATATTGGAACTGTTTGCAAGATACAATGTTTAAGACTAGCAAACTGGGTTTTTGAGGGCTGATGCTGCAAGACCCTGGTGCACCGAACGTTCAGCGCAGGGGGCTTGCAGCATTCCTTTGGCACTGATCACGATTCTCAGTCGGATGTGCCAGATGCCGCAAGTTAGGTCACCTTCCCTCTGGTCTAACTTGTGCCATTTGGGGGACACTTTTTATGGGGCTTGCACCAAATATTTGGTGCAAGCTGCCATAAATTGTGACAACTGTCACAACTGCACCCGATGTACTAAAATTGGGTGCAGTTGCATCAAAAGAGTTTGGTGCAGTGCCAAACATCAGGGTTGATGCAAGGCTTGACACAACCCCTGCATCAACCTTTGAAAACCGGGGCCATGGATATGGACTATGGGGGGCAGCTCAAGCACCCCCATGTTCCCCAAGTCTTTTTGGTAATCTGATAATGAGTGCCTCAGACCCTCTGACCTATAATTTAGCCCCACCTGCCAAAATAAAAGACAGCACCCCTGGCTGAGTTGTCAGATTGTGAGGCATCATCTGTATTTGAAGCCTGCCAGTTGCATGTTCATAACTGTCTGTGCCTAGTCACTAATGCAGGGCAAGAGTGAATGCAAACAAGAGGGGGCATCATCAACAGAAGATACAAAGCCATATTGGAAGTGAAAGTGTATTTTGCAGAGTACCTGTCTGTGCTAAAGACAAGGAAGCTGAATTGTATTAGTGATGAGTCATACTTAAAGGCATCTGCCTGTATTAAACCCAATCCAGAAGCAAATGATTTGATACCTTTTAATGGACCAACATAGATGTAACAACAAGAACAAAGTGCTCTAGCTTTCGGATGAACCAGTCCTTTGTCAGAAGCCTCATGGCAGTTGTTTAGAAAAAACAATACTTTTAACAGCTAGATCATGCAGAAAAAAACAGAAAAATCCCCATTGGTTTAAAATACTCATTTAAAAAATACAGAAAATGATGTCAGAGTAATTTAACAGCACCATACTACCTTCAGCCAGGAGTGTCCCAGGGTCAAAGGTGCTTGGTGGAACACACATACAAAGAATCCTACTGCATATAAATTTAATTGACATAAGATAACACTGCTGGATCAGATGACTACTAAATCAAGCTATGAGTGTTACAGCATGTATAAGGATGTGATTACTGAAATGCAACCCCCACCCAGATTAAAGACATACTGAGATAGTCTTAGTACTCAAAGAAGTTTCAATACATGCAGTATAGACAAGAAATTACCAGTAAAGTTGTCTTAAAAACATCAGTGCACATTCTATGATAAGTAAAACTTAGCTGGACCTGTCACCCTCCTGTACTCTCCAGCTACATATCATGACCCATAAATTTCAACAAACCTTTAGTGTAGTGACAGGACTTTACAAATGATAATTTAAATATAAATTGACATTATTAGTGTCAAACAAAAAACTCTAGTCACGGACCACTAAGGAATTAAGTCCATGTAACCTGATATGTACTGATGTCAATATACACTGAGAATGTAACAACTTGATGTACCGGAAGTGTCTAAGGAATCTGAAAAAGAGATAAAAATGCAATTTCTCTCCTCCTCCTCCTCCTCTTCACACAAACAAAACACCCTACCCCACCCCACATCCCCATAATGTGTGTGTGTGGGGGATAACTAGCTTTAAAGAGATGCTCTATCACACACACACACACACACACACACATATTTCTGAGGATTTTGGATACAACTACAATGAAATAAACCTGCCACCCTCCCCAGAATAAGATAACTAGAAGTAAATATAAAGCATGTGTGTAAGACCAGAGGTCTAACATACCAACATTTCCTCACATCACTACAATATCAGCCTAATGTAAAAAGATCTGCCCAGGACCCCCATGCAAATGAGATATTGCACCCTAATATGTACAGAGTTAAAAAAATATATATGTGACAGTCTATGATAACACTCCTGTATGTACAGTAATAGGCTAGGTAATCTAAATATGGTGTAACAGAATCAACCCCACTCCTGGGCAAGAATAAAAAGTAAGGAGGAATTAATATTCAATATGTTTGTGAAGTAAGAGTAGCAACACACTGTAACTCCATGTATCTAAATAGAGGCCTACCTCAATGTGACAGCAAGCCTCACACATGTTATATCACGTATCTCACAACACATACATACACACACGCACCCACATACCTCACAAGATGACGTTCTATAATATGCTAGTCTAGATAAAAATATAATTTCTCTCCTCCTCCTCCTCTTCACACAAACAATACACCCTACCCCCACCTCACATCCCCATAATGTGTTGGGGGGATAACTAGCTTTAAAGAGATGCTCTCTCACACACACACACACACACACACACACACACACACACACACAAACTGTCACATATTTCCAAGGATTCTGAATATAACCACAATGAAATAAACCTGCCATCCTCCCCAGGATAAGGTAACTAGAAGTAAATATAAAGTATGTGTGTAAGACCACAGGCCTTACATACCTACATTTCCACAAATCACTATAATATTAGCCTAATTTAAAAATATCTGTCCAGGACCCCCATGCAAATGAGATCTTGCACCCTCAATGTATACAGAGTTAAAAAATATATATATATGTGACAGTCTATGATAACACTCCTGTATGTACAGTAACAGGCTAGGTAGTCTGAATCTGGTGTAACGGAATCAACCCCACTCCTGGGCAAAGATAAAAAAAAGGAGGAATTACTATTCATTATGTGTGTGAAGTAAGAGTAGTAACACACTGTAAATCTATGAATCTAAATAGAGGCCTACCTCAATGTGCAAGCAAGCCTCACACCTGTTATATCATGTACCTCACAACACATACCCACACACATACATAAACACACGCACCCACATCCCACATAAGCTGAAGTCTTATAATATGCCAGCCTGAAGAAGAAGAGGTCTCTGAATGTTAGTTTTGGTAATGTCCCATGAAATCTAGATCAGCGTTCATCCCATCTGCTACCATGTTGAGATGTAAAATAAATTTCATCTCTAAAGCTCATCACTGTTGTGAATTTTTTAGATTTCCTTTTACGACCATTACTGATATATCTGAAACTGAGTAGTCAGGCTGGGAGAAGTCATGCCCCACTGGTTTTTCAGTCTTCTTTCCTCTAATAGTATGTCTGTGCAAGTTCATCCTAATGTGGAGCTGTCGGCTTGTCTCTCCAACATAACCTGTTTGTGGACATCTTTTGCACTGAATGAAATAAACAACATGTCGTGATGTGCACGTATAACTCCCATGCACCTTGAATTCTCTGTTTTGTGATGCAACCACACAGTCTGAGGTGGAAATTAGCTCACAAGTCTTACAGGTGTGTTGATTGCAGGTCCTTGTGCCATTGTGTGACATGGTATTCTGTTCTGGTGAAAGTTCGCTCCTAATAATTAGGCTGGCTAAATTTGGTGCTTGTTTAAAAGACAGTAGTGGGATTTCCTTAAAAATACAATTAAGGGTTTCATCCTCACTAAATATTGGGTGGAGGTCTTTATTAATCTTATGCAGAAGTTCAAGGTCTGGATGATATGTGACTACTAAGGGTATTCTGTCTGTAGCTGTCTTTTCTTTATATTGAAGTAGTTGTTGTCTTGGTACTTGCGTTGCACATTCTGTTATCCTTTCAATTTCTCTGGAAGAGTGTCCCTGCTCAATAAAGGCGTTTTTCAACATAGCCAAATGTGTATCTCTGTCATCCTCATTTGAACAAATACGGTGACATCGGAGTGCTTGACTGTACATGACAGATTTTTTTGGTATGGTTTGGGTGATTATTTTCTTGTGCAGGTATCTCTGTCTGTCTGTTGGCTTCCTGTAAATACAAGTATGTAAGATTCCATCCTTAATGGTGACTGTGGTGCACAGAAAATTAACATTGGTGGTAGAATGCTCCAGGGTAAGCTTTGTGGTAAGGTGGAGATTATTAAGTTTGTGATGAAACTCTTTAATTGCATCTGTGCTTTCCGTCCAGATGAGAAACAAATCAACAATGTAACGGAAATAAACAAGTGGTTTATGGGGACACTGCCTTATAAAATCCTCCTCCAAGTCTGCCATAAAGAGGTTAGCATACTGTGGAGCCATCTTGGTATCCATTGCTGTTCCCATAGTTTGAACATAATGTTTACCATTGAAGTTGAAGTTGTTATGTGTCAAAATGAATTCCATAAGTTTCCCCACCACTTCAGGGTTGATGTTTTGTTCCGGTACTTTCTCCTTTATGTATTAAACCCAGTCACTGAGCTAGATATTATGTGGTATACAGATATTTAGTGGGACATGCTTAAAAGAGGAATAATTAATGTGATGACTATTGGGTGATGCACAATATAACAAGTTAACTAACCAACCTGCATTTATTTATGTTTCTTTCCAGGTGAAGTTTGTATAATAAGTCTATTAGTGCCGTTAGTGCACCCAGACTTTGGAACTCCCTCCCTGGTGACATCCGCTCAGCCCCCTCCTATCAGAGTTTTCACAACTCCCTGTGGGGCCACCTGAAACTAGCCTGTGTGTGTGACTGCCCCAAGCCTCCCTAGGGGAATCTTAAACTATTTGTCATAATTGCCCCAAGCTGCCTTCGCTGAAGCTGCTTGATACTTCTCACAGACCCCAATGATCCCATTAATCTCTTTTCAGTTCCCCGGATTTTTCTGACTGTTGGATATACCTCTTTTGACCACATCATTGCACCATGATCATAAGCTTGTCTATGAACCTCCGTGCCCTGGGGTGCTAAACTATATAGTTATAAGTTTAAGTTATAAGTTATACTATGACCTACCATTCCTGTGGATAGTGCTCTACTCCTGTATGTTACTCTTATTAGTCAATGATGTACCTTATTTCCCTTATGTCTTGTTATATTTGTCATGATGTACCCGCAACCTTTATGTGCAGCTATCTGTATTCCTTTGTTGTATTCTCCTGGGTCGTTCCTGAAAATAGGCAAAATATTTTTCTAGTGTACTTACCCGGTAAACAAAAGCTAAATAAATAAATATAATGCATGGTAGAATGCTGTTAACCTTAGGAAATCATCATTTCCTAAGATTGTTATGCCATCGATGTGATGTAATAATGTTGTTAAGCTAGCGATGCTATGTCACATCGATAGGTTAACAATGGGGATCGGTCTGTGCATGTGCGCATCTTTTTTTTACACTCGGGAACTGATGTATGCACGCAGCAGTAAGGAAAGGACTGAATGGCTGCAGCGTTGATTCTGTTTTGAAAAGTAAGGAGCCGTTTTCCCTTTTTCTGGGGACCATACACTATAAAAAACAATGAATGGTCCTTCAATTGGCAACCAGTTACTGTTTACCGTCTCGAGGTTGCCATGGCGAAGTAAACTTCTCGAGCTTCGCTTTCGAGGTTTACAAAGTTGCCCTGGCAACCTCTCGACAGTTAACAGACTGGTTACCAATAGAGGACCATACATTATCCTCTATATTTCTTAGTGTACACCTCTAGCTTTCTCTGTAATTAATATCCTTTAATAGCTGATCCCTTTATAATTCCTAGCTGCACTGACATTAGTGAAGTGGGGTGAGTACTTGGGAGCAGTACTAGTTAAAATAACATTAAAAATCTGTTTTCTTTCTTTTTCCCCCCCCAAACAATGCTCTAGTGCAAATGAACTCATAGAGTGATTTGGCTGTTGTGTAATGTTTGATGGTTTTGATAAGTTGGGATCTTGATAACTGTTAACCAGTCTGGAGAGCACATTTTGGCTTTTTAATATACTACCAGCTACTGTATTGTAAAGGTGTAATTAATCATACCAATTGCCCTAATTATAAAATTAACACACAGTTATGTATTTATTAATTATTCATAGTCTGACCTTTGTAAGGAGGCATGGTATAAGCAATCTCCACCCAATAATGAAGAGTAATTCAGGAGCCAAAGTACTGGGATGTTTGCTAAGTGAGTTCTGTGGACTTCAGCAGTGTTTTGCACTAATTGTGGATAACCTAAGATATTCTTTTACCTTTTGAATGGCACGTTATTCCTGATGGTGAATGAATTGATGTGATTTTAATAAATATTTTTGACTTTCTGCAATATAATTAAGCATTGTACATTCATTATTGTTTGCACAAACTGGAGTGTCATTCCATTTTTCGGTTGTGTTTCTTCTGGAGCTGGTCACCAAGACAGCAGAACCCCCTCCATGCACAGGCTGTACTCTCTTTCTCTGTGAATTTGTTGGAGGGAGAAGGCAGAAACCTTACTGTCACACAGGTGAAATAGATGCTGCATTTAAACAATATTTTTTCATGTGGTTTTTCCTGATTATATTTGTGATGTAAATTAAGATATTTTGAACTTCATGGCTTCTTACAAACATATGAAGAAGCCAGCAGAAGAAGGCCATTTGGTCTGTCAAGTCTGCTTATATTGCAGGGTCCACAGCTTGAGCGACTGTCCTTGGCCTCCCTCCTCACTTCTCCCATCCTCCCCACCCATGATCCTTACCTTATCCCATGTCTATCCCAGCCCTCCAGCTTAAGACTTTGCCCCTCATGTTATGGTTGTCACGCAGCTTAAAGAGAATCTCCTTATCAACCTTATTTATCCCTTTCAAGTACCTGAAGGTTTCAATCATGTCCCCGCTCTCTCTCTCCTGTCTTCCAGGTGGTACATGTTCAGTATCCTCAACCTCTCCTCATAGGCCTTACCCTTTTGATCTGCTATCATCTTTGTAGCCCTCCTCTGGACCTTCTCCAGTAGGTTAATGTCCTTTTTGAGCTGTGTGCACCAGTATTGAACTCCATACTCTAGATGCGGCCTTACTAGTGACCTGAACAAGGGCAGTATAACCTCTTCTCTCCTACCACTGTTCCCCCTAGATATGTATCCTAGAATCTTGTTTGCCTTTGCTGCTGCTTTCTTACACTGTATGCAGTGCTTCAGGTCACTAGTGATTAGCACTTCCAGGTCCTTCTCCTCCTCTGATGCAAATATTTAGACTCTACCCAGGTGGTACTCTGTCCTGGGATTCTTGGCTCCAATATGCATAACTTTGCATTTCTTGGCATTGAAGCCAAACTGCTATATCCTGGACCACCTCCCCAGTTTTGCCAGCTCTTCCTGTAGGTCCTGTATCCCTTCAGTTGTGTCCACTCTCCCACAGAGCTTGGTCTCATCCATGAATAGGCGCATTTTGCTCTTAATGCCATTCCCAATGTTATTAATGAAGACATTGAACAACACCAGCCCCAGCATCGAGCCCTGTGGGATCCCACTGTTAACCTTTTTGGTGCCAGATAACTCTTCACTCACAATCACCTTCTGGGTTTTGTCCCTCAGCAAGTTATCCACCCATCTGACCATCTTTTCCCCAACCCTGAGATTGACCAACTTCCTGATCAACCTTTTGTGGGGCACAGAGTCAAAAACCTTGCTGAAATCAAAATAGAGGATGTCTACCGCATGGCCCCGTCTACTGTCTTAGTGACACAGTCAAAGAAGTCAATCAGATTTGTTTGACACGACCTTCCCCCCATGAACCCATGCTGCCTTTCACCCTGGAGACCATGATCCTCTAGATATTCCACCAACCTTTGCTTTAGTATGGTCTCTATGAGCTTGCCCAAAATGGAGGTCAGACTGACTGGTCTGTTATTCTCTGGGTCATCCTTGAGACCACTTTTGTGGAGAAGCATTACATGTACTGTTTTCCAGTCCTGTGGTACTACACCTAACTCTAGTGAACTACTGAATAGGTCTGCCAGTGGCCCTACCAGCTCCTCAGCCAGTTCCTTTAGTACCCTTGGATACACTCTGTCTGGGCCTGGTGATTTGTCCACCTTCAATGCCAGCAGCCCTTCCCTGTGCCCCCCCACTCCTCTCTTCCCTCCTGAAGGTACTGGTCTGTCCTTCTCCCTGGTGAAGATGGAACAGAAGTATTCATTTAGTATCTCTGCTTTCCCTCATTATCCTCCTCCACCACTTCACCCCTTTCTTAAGCCTAACAATCCCTTTCTTCTTGTCCCTTTCTCACTTATGTAGCAAAAGAAAGCCTTCTGCCCCTTCTTAATTCATTCAGCTATCTGCAGCTCCTTCTGTACCATTGCTCACTGGACTTCCTTACTTGCCTCACTAGCTAGTCTTAGGAGGCAGTATAGCGCAGTGCGTTAAGGCTCTGAGCTGCAGATCTGGAGACCTGGGTTTGAATCCCACAGCCACCTAGATGCATACTGTGTGATCCTGAGCAAGTCACTCAACTTTCTTGTGCTCCCAGGTCACATCTGGAAACAAGCTTGAGCTTAGTGTGCTATTTCTGGTTAAACAATGTTCCCTTTTCCTTCCCTCTCCCTTAGGTCATTTTCCCTATCCACCTCTTTCTTGGTCTTCCTGAATTTTCTATAGGCCAACCTCTTTTCCCTTACTGCCTGGGTGACCCCCAAACTGAGCCAGCTGGGTATTTTGACCCTTGTGTTCTTCCCCTGAGCCTAACCCACTCATCTGTGGCAGCCAGTAATCCTTCCTTAATGATGGACCACCTTTGGTCCAACCCCATATCTGCATATTCTTGAATTAGTTAGGTCATGATCAGCCCAGCAGAATGCTCACAGACACTCCTAACACTCTGTAGCATGTTCTGCCCTGATGAGTAGGGATTGCTCGGGTATCATATCCTACATGAATTCTTAATTTTGAGATACCCACTGTCACTGTTGTAATGTACAAGCACAGAGCTGACCTGCTCTTATAGAATCTGAGTTTCTAGCCCATTTTATTGGCTGAGAGCCTACAGACTGCTACAGTAAGTCACCAGTGTACTGGGAAATGCTGCTTTCTACTTAATTTCAATGCAAATGTTAACATTCCATGTGGATCAGGTTCCGTGTTCTCCCTTTTCTGTTATAAAAGGGATGGTGACCCTAGAATAAGTTACCTTCATAATGCACTTTGCCATCTGTCAAAGTATCCTCATAAATCCTGATCTCACAGGACTAAGCTACACAAACTACTGCTGCAATGCCATGAGCTGGGGCCTGGGTATGTACTTGAATAGATTTAGTTTCCATTCCAGTTTAATGTTTCCTTTTTCTGATCCATGTTGCTTCTACTGGCACCAAGAGTGTCATGGCTGTTTTACTGGTTTCATAGGGTGTGTGATTAGGCTAGGCTGAGCAAGAGATTTCCCTTACGCTGCAGCAAAACTGCCAGGCAGCAGTTTCTGTGAGAAGTGAAAAAGTAAGCATCATCTCTCCCCAATGGGGAACTATTTAATCAAATAAATCACTGGGGGCACAGTGTAGAGACTGGGCCATAGGCAGGAAAGGCAGCAAATCCTTATTTCCTTCTGGTACCCCCAGCTCTTTCAATACTTTTGCATGCTAGGCCAGCAAAAGTATCAGAAGATAATAAACACAGGGAAAGCAGTTGTCTTCTAATATATTTTTTGTTTCCATTTTATTTAATTCCTGAACTCAGAAATGCACTTTAGAACTTTTTAAAAGTTCCTGCTGTCCTGCCTCATCCACCCTCAATGAAACTAAACATTTTGGTGTGGTGCTGTGCTGTTTACCAATAGGAATGTATACAAGCACCATCTTGATGCATTCAAAGTATAAATCTAATATGTACAGTCGAAAGATAACCTCAAAGATGAGATTGTAAAAAAACTGCTGGTGGTGGATTGACATGAGTCACTAAGTATAAAACTAGTAATAAAACAGTTTTAATGAATGTCTGTTTGATGAAAAAGATGTGCTGATAATAGATCTAATGATATCAGGAATACATTACTGCTAGAAAAGTATGCGATGACATTTTTTCTGGAGTGAGAAATACTGTGGCTTAAACCAGAATGAGAGTTGCCTTTAACCAGACCACAGAATGCCAAATAACAGGCATGTTTTATGCTGTTGATACTCCTTAGTCTCACCCAGGCACTATTTCTGCCAAGAACCAGGTCAGTGCTAGAGTAACTTAGGCATGTGGTACACTACAGTAGTATATCTGAGAAGCAGTTTGGGAGAACAGGTTCATACAGGATCTGAAACAAATGCATAAAGAAAAATAAATATCTATATTGTTTGGTTTCTGCATAGGTCTCCAAAACCAACTGTTATTTTTTGTGCAATGAAGCCTGTAGGGAGATACACTAAAATACCTGTAGTTAAAAATTCCCATGAAGAGTCCACCAATACACTTGCCATCATGATCCTCCCATGGTGGAAGGTACACAACATACAGAACACAAGCTCTAGCTAGAGCTGATAAGACTGTGGTGAACTTGAAAAGCTCTAGAGAATTAATGCCGCCAAGAGCCATCTCCAAGATGGTGGAGGTGATGCAACTGCTCATGTGTGGCATTCGCGCATGTTTAGTTGCAATGAATGGCGTTCTGCCATTCCCAAGCTGGCAGTGCCAGCAGAGCTGCGCATGCGCGCAAGGCGTGCAAGCACAGATTTTGTCCCAGAATGTGGAAGTAATAGTCAAAATAGTGCAGCTGTTACTCCTTAGTGACTGACCATGGTGGAGTGTTCCAAGCTCTGTTGGACTTTTGGAAGGATACTTGCAAAACTCCAATAGAAGCGTGCCATGGTTGTCTATTTTCAGAAGCATGAAGCAAAATGGCTGTAGGCTGTACCACAGCCGTAACAAAGTAAAGCATCTGACCAATTTCTGTTGTATTAGAAAGCTTTAGCAGAGCCAGCCCATTAGCATGATGACAGTGTTATGACTCACGATGCTGGCAACCCAGGTTTAGAACAAGTCCAGGATTTTGGTGGTTAACCAGTGAAAGGAGAACTGAACAGCCCAATGGCAGTCTTCTCTGGAGAGAGAAGGCCTCAGACTTCACTGCCATACCACCACCACCTTTGACCACAGCTGGCAGTGCCATTGGAATGGCCCATGGGAGGGGTGACATTATGCCCCAGCACATATATTTGTACATGTGTGCCATGGAACCCTTGTCACTAAAGCTGTGTAGAATATGGAATTCCACCAGCAAAATCTATGCAGAATGGCAATTCCACTTCTAAAATGCTCTTCAGAATTAATTTTTTAATTACATGGAATTTTGAAAATTATTAAATAAATTGTTCTGTGCATTAAGTAATCCACGGAATATTATTCCACGTTTGTGTAAAATAAATTCATAGGTTACATACACTGCAGAATATGATTCCATAGTTAACATTTAACATTTTGCTTTTGAAAGTTTGGTATTATGCTTCAGGCAGAATTAGGTGGAATTTCTGAAATTCCACAGAATTTTGGCAGAAGCTGAGACAGAAACTTCTTCAAAGCTCTACTAACCACTTAAGTGGCATCATGCCTGCACTCTATAATAGGGTCCAGTTCAATCAACTGCCCATCATTTCCACCAGTATTAGACTGTCCTGCATGGGAATGCTGCCAACCCCCAAGGTTCCTCCATGGAGGGGGGTATCTTGTCAGGATCAGGGAATTGGTAAATGGCTTAGAAAAGAAGAACTGAGATCAGAAGTGCAGCCTTCACCATTGAAGTGCCATGAGACTGGGAACACTTAAGCAAGAAAAATCATGTTGCAAGCAGAAAGATGCCTGTACTCTACAATAGGGCCCCATTCAACTGACTGTACACCATCCCCACCAGCATTAGAATGACTTGGTGTGGAACACTGCCCCATGAAGGTCCCACCATTGGAGGGAGTATCTTGTAGGGATCTGGGAATTGGTAAGTGGTGGAGAAATAAAGTCTAGACTGAGAGTTGTCTGGCAGAAGATGGCAGTGCTGGTGACCATGGGGATAAACAAAATATATAAGCAAGCATAAGCAGACACTCCTTTATTTTGAGAACCAATTTACCCTTGAGATCTATGCACTCAGAAATCCTCATTAAATTGACTTGAGTCACATGACAGTACCAATTTGGTATGTTTTCAGTAGATCTAGCATTCTTTGTTGTCAGTCTTATAAAAATGAAAATGTCTGAGATATGAAATGTGATAGCTGACTATATTTAAAAATGAGTTTTGTTTTTAGCTGGTGTACTAACTCTTGAAGTATTAACTCTGTGGTCATGGGGTGGGCGGGCGGGAGGAAGGCTTAAGTACCAGCTTCTTGTTTGCACTGTCAGTGGCTATTATTGTGTACCTTTGGCTAGAAGCAATGTCAGACAGAAAAACAGGAGAACTATTGGGGAGTGGGGAGGAAAGTTTGATTCGCCACCTATTGGCTTTTTTTTCTCTGATGCATAATTGTTTCATGTTAGTTGAAATTGAAAATCCAGGAAAACCTTCTGACATTCAGTTCTTGCAGACAAACTAATCAGAGAGAAAAAAAGGCAGAAAAAGCATCAGGTTGCAAGGAACACATTTTCATTCAATTTGCAAAAAAAATTCTTTTCACATTGGACATTTCTGATTACTCCACCAGCATTTTTTCTTCTTCAGTTTTATCAGTGACAAAAAAGCCTGGGAAGATAGATGACAAAAGCAATAAAACAAGTGATTCAATCTCATTTCAAAGGCAGTATTAACCGAGCAAGCCTCCTGTCTTCAATCACAATGCAGGTCAAAGCTTCAATTCAACTGTGCACAGAGAACCAGCCCTTCCTTAAAAACCTGACATCAATTTAATAAGTCATGTCTGAATGGAGAGGATTCCAGAGGGCAGCTTAAATATTCATAACCTTGTCTGCAACTTCAAGATGTCTTGTTTCACCCCTCCACCCCTCCAGTTTGCCCATATTTTAACAAAACCCACACAAAATACTGTAACTCTGAGCAATTTCCAAAGACTTGAATGCTAGTTCTGTGTGAATAAAGGTCATTATTGGCTCTCTGGTTTATACTATGAAGATATAAGTATTGCTAAGTTGGCAGTTAATGCAGATGCTGCTCTGAGGCAAGTTGTTTCCTTTCTATTGATACTAAAGAGGCACTAGCCTTTTCGGCAGAGATAATAAAGTTCTTATGTTAGCACTGTACATTTCTAAATAGTATTTTCACTTGAGAAGGCTAATATTGTTTTTAAGTAAGGATGCCTCAGTTCAGAATTTGTCTCTCGAGGATACTTTTGAGACTATAACTGTGATTGTATAAGAGTACATAGGGGACACAAATTTTGCATAAGCACATACCTAAACATAAAAGTACAATAGGACAATGATTTGGAAGCTACTTTGGTCCCCAATGGGGTCTTGGGTGGTATGCTAGAAGAAAGTCACTGGAGTATCAGAAAATAGTTACTTATCCCTCCCCCAAGAAGTGATGGGAATTTAAAGTCATCTGAGGTGCAAACCTATTACTATGTATTTTGATTAGTATGTAATATTAATCGTATTTGTATTTTTAATTACTGTGCAATTGTGTAGATTGTATACATGTTAATCATCCAGGGTATCAGAAGGCTCAGGTAGTGCACTGTCTAAATAGAGTATGTCACATCAGTTTAGCCTGGATAATTTTATATAATTATTTAAGTTAGTTATATGTTATATAAAGGACTTGGATACTGCTCTAAAGATACAAGAAAATTACAGAACAGTAAGCATTCAAGTTCTGTCTAACTGGGTACATAATAAATGCCTTTTGTACTGTCAAACTCCAATCTAAACAAGATGAATCATGTATTTTCTTTCAATTTTCCTGACAGCACTGCCTTCAAGGATGCTATTAAATGTAAGCATTCTGTTTTAAAATCAGACAGAACCTGCAGTCAATAAGTGATCAAGTAGGGCCGATGTAGATCTTATTTATTTATTTATTCATTCATTCATGTATGTATGTATGTATTTATTTCAGTTTAGGATTAATACCTTTAAGTCCAGGACTTGTTTTCAAAGGTTCCAGGTCATTGTTGTACAAACATTGCAAATATAACAGTGTTTACAGAAGCAGAAAACAGTTACACAGGCATTCAAATACTGAGAAATTATATGCATCCAACAATAGGTTGAAGAGGATAGGGTCAAATAGGGTTCAGCCTTGTAGTTCACTAGTCTGTAGGTAAGTCTAGGTGGAAAAGGGGGGATAGGGGGTCAGCCAGGGATGGCATCATCATCAAAGGAGTGGTTTGTTAGACAAGTGGGCCTTGCTTGGGGGTTGGGGAGATAAAAGGGGGGGAGGGTAGCAGAAATCCTGACACAATTAGTGCAGGCAAGCACAGCTGTTCTTTGTGTCAAGAAGGGATCTGAGCCCAGAGTTGAAGGTACATATCTTGGGTGATTCTGTGAGGCTAGCAGGTAGCTCATTGTACCATTTCGGTCCTTGGTACAGGATGGAGTTCTGGGTGAGTTTCATCCTTTTGAAAGGAATAACCAAACTATCTGTAGCAATGCTTCTAGCTGATTTGGTGGTAATTGCTGGTGTAAAGAGGCAACTCTGTGGGGGAGTTAAGACCAAAAAGCACTTTTTTCAGAAGTAGGCAGGTTTGGTATTTTGCTTTAAGATGGAGTGGGAGCCATCCAGTTTCAGTGTAGAGCGTTCAGGTGTGGATGCCCTAAGCAGCCCCTATTGACAGTTGGCAGGCCTTATTTAGTAGCATGCTGACCTTGTTTAGGGCGGTTTTAGTGCCCGCCCCATAGATAGGCAGCCCATAGTCAATGGAGGACAGTACTGAGCTACTGATGGCAAGTTTCAGAGCATTAGGTGTCATAGAGTGTCTATGACAGTAGAGGACCCCAAATTTTGTATTTGCTGACTTGACAACAGAGTCTATATGGCCAGAGAAGACTAGTGTATCATCAAAGGTGATCCCCAGGTATTTGAACTTTGTTACTTGTTCCAGTATTTCACCCTTGTTGTTCTGAATGAGCAAAGGCTGGTATTTTTTTTTTGTTTTGGGAGGTAGAGAAGAGTAGACTCTTAGTTTTTTTATGGTTTACTAATAGTTTGTTTTGTGTGAACCAGAATTCAAGCTTGAGGAAGCTATCTTGGAGTTGTGATCTTTGTCAGCAACAGATATCACTACATTGTCAGCATAGAGAATGGTGTGTGCTGTACATGCAGATGGTGCAGAGTTGATGAGGAGGCTGAAGAGCAGTGGGCCAAGAATAGAGCCTTGTGGGACCCCGAGGGACACATGGTTAGCTGATGATAGGGTGTCTCCAATTTTGACTCGTTGTGACCTGTTTGTGAGGTAGCTTCCTAACCACAATACTGTGTCCGGGGATAGGCCTGTTGAGTGGAGGCAGTTTAGGAGTAGTTTGTGGTTAACAGAGTCAAAGGCCTTTGTAAGGTCGATGAAGACTGATCCTATTGCCTCCCCATTATCTAAGGCATCACAGAGCTGGGAAGAGTAATCTACAAGGGCGGTGTGTGTGGAATGCTTTTTTTGGAACCCATGCTGCTGTGGCAAAGTAGGTTATATTTATCAAGATACTCTGTAAGCTGCTCCGAGACCATTCTTTCAAGTGCTTTAGAGAGACAGTCCTACAGAACTTGGGAAGGGTAGGCACTGTAAGTATAATCACAATCACAAACATTAGAGTAATGGGGTCGGGGGGGTCATGAACCACCTCACATTTTAGATGGGGGCAGCCAATGCAGTCTGATCCCCCACATTCCTTTCAGTGGAACAGCATTCATTTTAAAGATATGAGGCCAGTTTAAATTCTGAAGACAGCAGACAATTTTACACGTTTTATACTCAATATGCAGAAACAACCCAGGTGACTGAAAGTATAATTCTGAAAACAGTTGCCTTATGTTGTGTTTTACTATGGCGTGTGTTTCACTGAATAGGTTTATTGTCTTCCCTTCCAGTTCTCAAATTTTTCTAAAAGTTGCGCATCCTGAGCACAGTTTTTCTGATACTTATGAATAAACCGCTGTGAATAAACCATGGTTTATTCTTGTATATGTGTCGATGTTTCAGGATTATAAAAAGACAGGTAGTTTGGGTATATTCATGAAGGCAACACTTTTCCCAATAATATGGACTGAGGTGTTGTATAGATTTGACTCCCAGCTTAGGCAATTCTAGACCTCTGCTTTGTGGTGCGCGCTGCCACAATTGATCACCATTACTGCTACCTTTTACCCACTAATTTAATTTTTGACCTTAAAGTTTTGGGCAGTTTTAATCTGTTTGTCTAACACTAGAGAGAATAATGCATGGTCAAGCATGCACAACCAGGCTGTGTTTGCACTGAGGGGTTCTGATAACATCATAGGGACCTAGAGAGTGAAGCTCATGAGGCCCCAGATGTCCTCAGAACTCCAATATGGACACACAGCTGAGTTGTGCATGGTTGCCCATGTGTTATTTTATATAATATATAGTTTGAAACATTAAATACTTTTTTTTAATTCCCAATAAATTATGGGTTTAATGTTTTATTATTAAAGAAGAACCCTCACCAAGCTGCTCAGAACCCACACTTGAGAGGTGTAGGTTTCTGTTTCATAAAACTGTGAAACAAGAGAACAGTATGTGTTAGAAGAATGTTTGGATGCTTTGTGTTGGAGGGATAGAAACATAGAAATATAGAATTTGATGGCAGATAAGGACTGCTTGGCCCACCTAGTCTGCCCATTTTCCTACCTAACAGATAAGCTGCAGATCCTAGTTAACCAACAGCTTACTTCCTCCTAACCCCCACTAGGACTGCCTTATGTCTGTCCCATGCATTCTAGAATTCCCCCACTGTTCTTGACTGCACGATCTCCTCAGGGAGGCTGTTACATGCATCCGCAACCCTCTCTGTGAAAAAATACTTTCTCACATTACCTCTGAGCCGTCCCCCCTCTATCTTCAAATTGTGGCCCCTTGTTCTTGCACATCCCTTTTTCTGAAAGATGCTACCCTCTTGGACTTTGTTGATTCCCTTGAGGTACTTGAAAGTTTCTATCATGTCCCCTCTCGCTCTTCTTTCCTCAAGGGTATACATATTAAGCTCCTTTAGTCTTTCTTCGGATGTCTTTTGGTGCAGATCCTGCACCATTTTGGTTGCCCTCCTCTGGACAGCCTCCACTCTGTCTATGTCTTCATGGAGATGGGGTCTCAGAACTGCACACAGTACTCCAGATGGGGTCTCACCAACTGTCTGTACAGATGGATAACAACTTCCTGTTTGCTACTATTGATGCCTCTTCCTATGCATCCCAGTATCCCCCCAGCCTTCCTTACTGCCTTCTCACATTGCTTGCCCACCTTTAGGTCATCTGATACAATTACCCCCAGGTCCCTTTCCATTTTTACTGTTGTCAGGATTTCACCCCCCACTGTGTATGCTTCCCCTGGGTTTTTGTTTCCCATGTGCATTACCTTGCACTTCTTTGCATTGAATCTGAGCTGCCATACATTTGACCATTCCTCCAACCTTGCCAAGTCCCTTCTCATCCTTTCCACTCCATCTTGTGTATCAACCCTGTTGCAGATCTTTGAGTCGTCTGCAAAGAGACGTACTTTTCCTTCCAGTTCCTCTGCAATGTCACTTATAAAGACATTAAAAAGGACTGGTCCCAGTACTGAACCCTGCGGTACCCTGCTAGTAACCCTCCTTTCTTCACTGTGTACTCCATTTACTACTACCCTTTCCGTCCTGTTGTCTAGCCAATTTTTTATCCAGGCTACCACCTAGGGATGATGAAATAAAACAGTAGGTAGCAAGAGTTTCTATTCTAATTAAAATGTTGTTGTACAACAGAAGTCTGTGACTTTTGAACTGTGGTACAACAGCTTTTTAGTTAGGATGGAAATCCATGAATGACATGGGGTAACCATGTACTATGAATCTATTCCCATTACTGCATATTTTAGTGAAACAATTTAGAATTGCACTTAATTACTTAACATTTTGTTCTTTCGGATATCCTATAGAAACATCTTCCTATCCCTGGGGCTTAGTAATTCTCTTTGGTGACATTACAGTGTTTTGTTGCATTCATTCGGTTCTGTCTCATTATACCATTTGTGCTGAATATTTAAAATGGGAGGTGGAAAATAATTTTAGAAAAATAAAAGCAAATCCAGTCTTCTTGGTATTGTTGTTGTATAACAGAGCTAGACATTTTGATTAAAAGTTTTGGCTATTTCAGGCAACAAAGAATCACGGTGATCCCTTTCCAATCCCTTACTTCCATCCAGTTGTACAACTTCCTCCCCAGTCAACTATCACCACAATGTATCCCAAACATCTGTTTTTTCCTCCATCTAATAAAAACAACCATATTATCTTAAGAATGAAATAGAAACATAGAAATATAAAATCTGATGGCAGATAAGATAAGGGCTGCTTGACCCTTCCAGACTGTCCTCTTTTTATTGCACTGCTTATGCTGTATACCCTTCCAGGTCTAAGGCGCTCTCTTCCACACCTTACCTATGCCTTACAATTCCCTTATCTCAAGTTTTTTTGAATCCCACTACTTTTTTGCCCCCACTAACTCCAGTGGAAGACTGTTCCAGACATCCACCATCCTTTCTATGAGGAAGTATTTCCTCACATCTCTACTGAACCCCTCCAGTTTAATATCATTACCCCTCATTCAAGAGCACCCTTTCCTCCAAAAATACCCCCCACTTGTACCTTATTCACCCCTATGAGGTATTTAAAGGTCTCAGTCATATCCCCTTTCTCCTCCAGGGTGTACATGTTTAGTTCCTTTAGCCTCTCCTCATAAGAATTTTGATGTAGACCCTGTATCATCTTGGTAGCCCTTCTTTGGACTGCCTCCACCCTGTCTATGTCCTTCCTAAGATGTGGTCTCCAAAACTGAAAACAGTACTCCAGATGGGGTCTTACCAAATACCTATATAGTGGCAACACCACTTCCCTGTTCCTGCTGATAATACCCCTACCTTACACCACAACATCCCACTAGCTCTCCTCATCATTTTGTCTCATTGTCTGGTCACCTTCAGGTCACCCGATGTTATTACCCCTGGGTCCTTTTTCAACTTGGTCATTGCTAGTTTCTCTCCCATTTTGTGCTGCACCCCCAGGTTTCTGTGACCTGAGTGCATGATTTTGCACTTTTTTGCATTAATCTTTAGCTGCCAAACTTGACTACTCCTCCAGTCACTTTAAATCTCTTTCCATCCTTTGTACACATACACACACCCTGGGTATCCACTCTGTTGCAAATATTTGTGTCATCTGCAAAGTGGCAGACCTCCCCTTCCAGTTCCTCTGCTATGTCATTAACGAATATATTAAAGAGGGCTGACCCCAGTACTGATCCCTGTGGTTCCCCGCTGATCACTCTCCCCTCCTCTGAGTGAACTCCATTTGCCACCACCCTCTGCCTCCTATTCCCTAACTAGTTTACTACCCAGGTTACCACCTTATTGCCCACTCCCATGATATCCAACTTGTTTAACAGCCTTCTATATGGAACGGTGTCAAAGGCTTTGCTGAAATCCAGGTAGGCCACATCTACAATCCCTCCCTGATTCAACACTTTGGTTTCCCAGTCAAAAAAAATCTTTCAGATTTGTTTGGCATGACTGCCCGTCTGAAAATCCATGCTGTGCTGACTCAGGTTCTGCAGTCTGTTGGATTCCAGGTGTTTCATGATTCATTCCTTTAATAATGGTTCCATCAATTTTCCTACTACAGATGTCAGGCTGACAGGCCTGTGATTTCCTGTCTCCTCCTTGCTACCACTTTTGTGAAGTGGGACTATGTCCGCTCTTCTCCAATCCTCCAGGACTATGACAGTCTCCAGTAAACTGTTAAACAAGTCTGTCAAGTTTGAAGCTAGCACCTCACTGGGTTCCTTTAACATTCTTGGATAGACCCCAAGTGGCTTAATGGATTTATCCACCCTTAGATTAGTGAATGTTTTCCCGACCCTTTCCTCAGAAAAGGGACTGGTGTCCACTTCCCTCCATTCCAAGCTCTTGGTGCTTATTTGTGGTCCCACCCCTTCCCCCTCTACTATTAACACTGAGCAGAAATATTTGTTTAAGATGTTTGCTTTTTCTTGGCCCTCCTCTGTGCTACCCTCTCCCTCCTTTTCTAGCCATGCAAACCCTTCCTTGCCAAACCCTGGGAGGGCGGGCAGTGCCATCATTGCCAACAGGCCCAGAGACCAAAGCTGTGTCTGGGTCGGTGCCAGCACCTCCCGCATCCCTGCAAGCAGAATCTGAGGGAGGCATGGCCCCAGCCCGAACCAGAGATCCAGAGCCGGGACCAGCCACAGTGCCATCCGATCCCATGGTGCTGCGAGCAGCACCGAGGATGGAGATGGCACCGATGACGGCTCCAGCAGCACCATCGGCAATGCCGATGGTGGCGAGGGCAGGGGCGGCCCCGAGGACAGCGCTGAGGTGAGACATGGAAAAGGATGGCTCTGTAGTAGCTCTCACCGTGTCGCTAGCAGTGTCAGTACTGCGAACGGATCCAACAGAGATCACGGTACCACGTGACTAGTCGGCCTATGGCGCTGTGAATGGCGCCGAGGCCTCCAACGGCGTCAAAGATGGCACCGATCCAGGCCTTGTGACCCGTGGGAGCTACACCGGGAGAGCCTTCACCCCATGAAAGGGCGATTGCTATGGCGGCGCCTCCCGCCTGCCCCTGGGAAGGAGCGGGATGGGCCTCCTGCACGTCACGGAAGAAGCCTTGGCAACGACTAGGCTACAAGTAGCCGAGGCTCCCTCCTCCTCAGTCCGTATAGAACCAGGAGGGGACCCAGAGGAAAGGCCAAGAGAGCATGGCTTGGCCCGACGAGTGTGCACCCGACCCCCGAAAGTCCACTTTCCACGCGCGTTGTTCGATGACCCAGCGGTCCATGGAGAAGCAGGCATCACACGAATCCATGTTGTGAAGTGGGCCAAGACACGAAAGACACCAGTCGTGCTGGTCGGTGATGGAGAACTTTCGGCCGAAATGGGCACCGTCGCATGGGGGGCCGACCCATCTTGAAACATTTCTTGCCCTCCGACCGAGACATGACCTACGGGGGAAAAAACACCAAAAACAGACTCGACGTCGCAAAAAAGAATAATAATGGAAAGATCTTACCGGGCGACGTCGAGTAAAGCAGCACAGAACTGGCAGGTATAACCGACGGACTTCAGCAAGATATACTGCGTAGGAGGAGAAACTGTGAAGCAGGCCTCAAATTCTTTCAGCTTCCACACAAGGCGACCTCTACAGTGGGAGATGAAGAACTGGCAGAGAGGCGGAGTCAACACAGCCTAACGTCCAACCCGTGAGCACCATGCAGTTTGTCGGCCCCGAGGGCGGCACTGATGGTGTGTCGGCTCCGCCTGCCCTTAAAAAAAAAAAAAAGCTCCCGTGGGGTCCTGACCTCCAGCAGATACCCATCTGTGATGAATGGTGAAGATTGACACAGATAAGATCTACTGTTTGCCACCACTCTTTGCCTCCTATCCCTTAACCAGTTTGATACCCAGCTTGTCACTTTTTCCCTTACCCCCAAGCTTTCTAGTTTCTTAACTAGTCTCCCCTATGGCACAATGTTGAAAACCTTAATGAAATCCAGGCAGGCCATGTCCACTGCTCTCCCTTGATCCACTTTCCTGGTAACCAGTCAAAGAAATCTATGACATTAGTCTGACATGACCTCCCCCTGTGAAAACATGCTGCCAGTAGTCCTGCAGCCTTTTTACCTCCAGGTGCTCCATGACCCTCTCTTTCAGTAGTGTCTCCATTAACTTCCCCACCACTAATATGAGGCTGACTGGCTTGTAGTTGCTAGTATCCCCCCCCACTGCCACTTTTGTGCAGAGGAACCACATCGTCCCTCCTCCAGTTCTCTGAAATTTCCTCCATAGAAACATAGAAACATAGAAGTTGATGACAGATAAGGACCGCAAGGCCCATCCAGTCTGCCCATTTCTTTTTCTACCTTATGAATGTGCCATAGGCCTTTGCTCTGTCAATGGCCTATCTATTCATACTCATCTGTATTGCTTCCTTATGCCTGTCCCATGCCTGTTTGAAGCCCTGCACTGTATTCATATCCACCACTTCCTGAGGTAGGCCATTCCATGCATCCACCCCCCTTTCTGTGAAAAAGAACTTCCTCACATTACCCTTTAATCGGCCTCCCTCTAATCTCATGTTGAGTCCTCTTGTCCTGCTATTTTTCTTATATTGAAACATGTTAGGCTCTTTCACCTTGTTAATGCCCTTAAAGCGTTTGAATGTTTCAATCATATCACCTCTCTCCTTCCTTTGCTCTAGGGTATACATATTGAGCTCCATTAATCTGTCCTCACATGTTTTCTGATAAGGTGCTAGAATGCACTACCAGAGGGACAGCCAGCACCTTGTTCAGTCCCTTTAGCACCCATGGATAAATCCCATCCAGTACCATCACCTTATTCTCCTGTAAGGATTCCAATCCCTTCCTGATCCTGTCCACTGAGAATGGACGTGAGTCCACTCCTCTCCCCCGGTACATAATGCAGCACGTTGGGTCACCCCCCGCCCTTTACCATGAAGACCAAGTAGCAGTAATCATTTAGTATTTCCGCTTTTTCTTGATCTTCCTTGCACAGTCCCCCCAGCCCTTCTGATTCTCACTATCCTTCCCTTGTCTTCCTGCTCTCCCCACTTACCTGAAAAACATCTCGTCCCCTTTCTGACCTCCTTAGCTTTCCTCTCCTCTCCTCTCCTCTCCTCTCCTCTCCTCTCTTAGTGCTTTAGCTTTCCTCACCCTCCCTCCTACCTTCCTTTTTTTTTGTGTGGGATGCCGACAAGGAGTTCCTCTCTCTCCCTCAGAGGGACTCATCCTCCGAGCTGATAGTTGGGTCATCATGGACTCTGTTGTCTCCCAATTTTACTGTGTTGCCCCTGGACCCACAGCCATGCAATGGGAAGAGCAGCTGGCTCCACATTCGTGGATGCAGCCCAATGCCCTGGAGGTGGGTCCTCCCTGTTCTTGGTGGTGCTCCTGTGCTGAAACCCAGCCACCACTGCATGTCAGTCCACAGTGTGCCACATGATCCCCCACCCAGAGGAAGGAGAGCTGTCTACAGACACAATCCCTTTTTTTTGTAATAATCACACAGGAATGCGGTGTGCATATTTATGGAACACATACAGATGGAGGTGAGAATGAAGTAAGTGCCTCAGCTGGGACAATTAATCCTTCCTCACCCCACAGACCCCAGAGCAACCCAAGTCTGTTCCCACACTCGAGTCACCATCATGATGCGAGGTGTGCCATCCGGCTCCTAAACCCTCGGTGCCACCAGACCAGCTATCCTTTCTGCCTTCCTTTGTTTTGCCAGATATATCTCCCTGTCTTCATCCTTTTGGATCTTCTTGTATTTTTTAAATGTTGCTTTCTTCTCCTTCACTGTCTTTGCCAGCTCCTTAGAGAACTAAAGCATCATCTTCCTCCTTTTCCCTTGCTCACTTCCTTCAAACAGCTTATCATTGTCTGGGCAATGCCCTCCTTAATTTTTCTCCATTGACCCTTACTTCCCCTCTGTCCCCTCCACTTTGAGGAATTCTCTGAGGCAGTTTCCCATTTCTTTCAAATCTGCCCTCCTGAAGTCCAGGACCCTTATCTGAGTGTTTTTGGTTTTTTTCTGTCCTATCCACATGCTATACACTTCACACTCCTTGCCCACAGGAACATTTGGTTGGCATCAGAAAGTTTTACTTATGTGATTCTGGCCTCACCCAGTCTTCATTTGAGCATTCTCCAGCTGAACTGCCACCTACACCTAAGTGATGGTAATTTAGCAGTAGTCACTGTCCTTCTGTCCCCAAGAAGAGCATCTTTGGGGATGTTTGATTTATTGCTAGCTTACATCAATGCTTTAGGCTTGGAATGAGAACCCAGATTGCAAGTAGTACTGCCTGCTACTGTTGCTGCTACCATTTTATTATTAGGCTGGAAGTATGTCCTTTTTCATATTTTACTTCTCTTTGCAGGCAGCCAAATTCTCTGAGAGAAGTGAATGCCAAAGAAAGGTTATCCCCTTACCTCAGTAGGGGTTCAGCCTTTTACATTTCAGTGGGAAGGGGGATTTTACCTCCTTCCCCAGCACCAGACGGCATTGCCGATCACTGGGAGACCGGAGAAGGAGCAGAGCTTGGAAGCTCTGTGAGGCTCCTGTAAGGAGCCAATCATAGCACAAGCCACACCTCCCCCCCCGATCGAAAGTGAATTCTTGGCACTGCCTGGGATGCCAGGAAGTGGGCAAGGGCAGTAGATAGCTCCAACACAACAAGAACAGCTACCAGAGGCATTTCAGTGGTAAGGGGGCTTGAACCCCCTTCCCCAGCACCAGACCACATCGCCAATCACCAGGGGACCAGAGAAAGAGTGGAGCTTGTAAACTCAGTGATGCTTCTGTAAGGAGCCAATTACAGCACAAGCTGCACCTCCCTTCCCAATTATCAGCAAATCCCAGGTGCTGCCTGGGATTCCAGGAAGTGGCAGGAGCCTTCTTAAGGAATAGGCCATCAAATGACACCCATGCTGTAGCCCCCAGCGCAAAGGACAAACACACAAAGGACATTGGAGTTTGCCCACCGGAGTCAGCCCAATGAGGCAGCCAGCCACTCTGCTTCCCTGCTGACCCAAGTGGACCTCTACGCCTGTTAGGGGCTGCATTATAGGGTTGCTGTATTTGCTAGGCTAGCAAGGCATCTGGGGGTAAGTGTGTCAGTGGGCTTAGGGGCTTGATGTTTGTTTTCAATTTTTTCTTTTGTGTTGTTTATTCTAAACTGCTACAAGGTATTAGTGTGTCTTTGGATTGCAGGGATTGCAGGTAAACTGTTGCCAGGTATTAGTGTGTTTCAGGGATCAGGGGGCTTCCTGATAAATAGTTGCTAGGTATATTATGCATATTATACTGCCTAAGTGTGCCCCAAAAATACATTAAAATTCTCCCTCTAAATTCATTTGACCCAGACTCTCTCCTCTCTGACTTGTAGTACACTAACTGGGATCCAGTCTACTCTGCTCCAGATGTTGATACAGCCTTGTCCCAGTTCCTACATGTCTTTATGCGTGTCTGGGACTCTCACTCTCCACTAGTAAATTCCAGAGTTAGAAAATGCCACCACTCCAAGGTTTCTGCCCTGGTAATTGCCCTCTGCAAAGCCCGTGACAAGGCCTGGTCCTTCTTCAAATCCTCCCAGACTCCACAATCTAGACATACTTAAAAACACCATCAGGAATGCTTGAACAAAGGGTGCAAGGTGCTCCTAAGCCGACCACTTCAGGTCCCATATTCTCACCGAGCACCCCTCCTCCTTCTGGAAATTAGTCCACTCCATCATTGATCCCCTTCTCAAACCAACACCCCCACTTTCAAGCATAATGGCCTTACAAAATATGACCCTGTTCAAATTGCCTGAAACCCTAAATAAATTCTTCACCACCTGCACTCACCCTGACCAACCCTCCACCCCAGGTGCAAAAGCCCCCCCCCACCCACAAAACTCACCTCATAATATATTCCTGTTCACCTGCACTACTACTGAAGAAGAACGGAAGGCTCTCCTGTCCCTAAACCCCTTGAAATCAAGCTCTGACAGCATACACTTAACTCATCTGTGCATATCAGCCCTGGCCATTGCCCTTCCAATCACCTTCCTATTAAACCTATCCTTCTTCTCCAGTACGGTCCCTATAGCCTGGAAAATGGCCTGCGTCATCCCGCTACACAAGGGTGGCAATCCCTCTGTGCTCAGCAACTACTGGCCTATTTCCCTCCTCCCAGCATTATCCAAACTGCAGGAAAGCCTAGTACAATCCAGGCTGACTAATTTCCTCTCTACCTTCAACTTCCTCTTCCCATACCAATCTAGCGTCAGAAAGCACCATTCCACTATATCCTCCCTTCTCTGTGTCACAGGACCACTCAGATGCAGATCAAGGCCATCTCACTGCTGCAGTCTTTGTTGACCTGACAAAAGCCTTCAACTCAGTCTCTCACTCCCTGCTTCTAAATAAACTTGAGGTGGCAGGGGGCCCCCCACCATTCAGTGGTTTAAATCATATCTCGCAAACAAGTCTCAATCTGTCAGGATTGCAAACTCAACATTCCCTTCCCCCATACTTGCTGGCATCCCCCAAGGCTCAGTCCTTGTCCCCAGTTTATTTTCCTTATTTATAAACAACCTCCCCTCTGTCTGCCCAAGATACCTCATCCACATGTACGTGGATGATACCATCCTTTTTACATCTGGCCCAGTTCTAATTGACGTTTAATCCATCCTGCAATAGGATTTCCTCTCTATGCAATCCTGGTTCCAGGCAAACCTACTTAAAAACAAAACATGAAAGACTGTTTCTATGTCTTTCAGTACCTCTCAAAGGCTTGCCAGAACCCCCCCCCAACCAATCAACTTTCTGGACGGTACCTCTCTTAGCACTGTCACATCCTATAAATACTTAGGTGTGTGGCTGGACCATCAGCACAATTTCTCTTATCATATCAATACCATCTCCTCAAAACTTCACCCTAAGCTAGAAATGTTATACTGTAACAGAGAATCACTCCCACTTCCTGTGAGATGTGAATTGCTAGCAAAAATGATAACCCCCATGTTTGATTATGCGGACCTAGTATACTGCACTGCGCCCACCTCCTCACTTGCTAGGCTTGACTCCCTCTTTTAAGCTTTTTGCCACTTTGCTTCCAACTCTCCCCTCTCCACCATTGCACTCTTCTCTCCACCCTCGATATCTCACTGCTGTCCCACCGACGTCTCATATACTCCATCTCCCTTATTTCCAAATACTGGTTTAACTTTCTCTCCATTTACTGTACCTCTCTGAGACAGCAACACCTGCATTCTCCTTACCCTACACCTTACACTTTAGGGATTCCTGCTGTTTCTCACTCCCTAAACCATCCTTGACAACTGACAAATCTGCTTTCACCTATAGGCCCCCTTTTCTATGGAACACTCATTCACCTCTTCTATGAAACTCACTCTCACACAACTCTATCGAATTCCAACTATGCTGCCTGCCTCCACCACCTGCTCCTACCCCATGCCAACAAGTAGCACATCTCTCACCTCCCCACCTCTCTTAGCATTTACCTACTACTCAGTTACTGCAAACAGTCTTATATTCTTCATGCCCTTTACCACCGCATTTCGCATAACTAGTATTGTCTACTAAATCAAGTGTTCACCAATGTACCTATCTGTTGTATCCTGTATATACCTCTGTGCTCGTATGCCAATGTTTTTATAAAATTCCAGTGTATGCTTACCTATATACCTATATGTACTATGGCCTGTAATTACCAGTTGCTTACTATGTATTTCCTGTTTATATTTTTTGTCTTATGTATTATTATTGTATATTATTACTGCATTCTGTGTATCATTCCCATTTTTCCCTGCCCCCGGGTCACATCTGGAAATGAGCCTCGGCTCAGTGTGCTTTTCCCGGTTACCAAATGTTTAAATAAAAAATAAATAAATTAAGTAAGGTGTAGGGACTGCCTGTAAAAAGCTTGCTAGGTATTTGAAAGCTTCAGAGTTTAAGGGCTTGAGGTTACTGGGTGGTAGTAGGATAGCCCCACTGTGTCTGGGACAGAATGACAAGAAGGACAAGAAGAAAAGGAAAAAGAAAATGTGAGGAGTGGTGCAATGCAATGGTTCTGGGGCTGCAGACTACAGGGAGATCTTCTTGAGGCTGCTGTGCTGTCCCATATGCCTCTCTGGGTTTAGGGAGTAGGTCTCAATGCCCCAGGCAGTACTGGCAGAGAGTCAGGAGAATGTCACTAGACTCAAAGTCACATTGGCGAGGAGTCAGGAGACCATCTCTCCTGCCCAGAGACCACCTAGCCAGATACTGCTATCTCAAAGGTTGCCAGAGCCAGGTCTGTGATGCTAAGTGATAAGGGATTGCTTGGCACCCTGGTGACCCGGGTTCATGCCAATGCCTGGGACAGCAGGAGTGGAGTCTATCAGGGAGTGCTAGGAGTATCCATCAGATGCTCATCTCCAAGGTGGGAGGGAGCGAGCCTGCACCACTTTGAGAGTGGCTCCTGGTGGCCTGTTGTGGTGGCACATTGGTGGCACTGCTGAACACACACCATGGTTTGGCACAGGGCCTCAGACTCTACCTCCTCGGAGATGGAGTCGAGCTCTGAGTCAGACGAGCAGTCTGACCCTTTGGGGTTGGCTGTTGAGGTGGGTAGCATGGTAGTCTCTTCGACGAGTAGGAGTCAGACCCCTTCTGAGGTGAGGTTGCTGGCTACTGAGACTAGGGTCGGGGTGCTGACCAGCAGGCAGTGGTGCAGGCCACCATAGCTCTGCAGCCTGGTCTTGGCGGTTTCACTGAGCCCTCAGTTGTGGTACCCCCTCCAGTGGTGTGCCTTGATCGCCCAACTTTGGGGCCGATTGGAGCACCTGTGGGGGGGAAGGTACTGCACCCTGGATAACCCCTTCGGGGACTGCCCAGAGATGCCAGCTACCTAGGCTGGCCCTCTCAAGGAGGAGGGCTCTTTCAGACTCCGTGGGGTTGAGGGGTGTGGGGTCGGCATGTCGGCCTTTTTCTGGGGTCCACCTGGACCCTGGGAGAAGCCGTAGTGCGGATCTCCACTCTTCCTCCTCGGTCTCTTTGAGAGAGTCCCATTCTTTTGAGGTAGGGGACCGTTCTTCTGGACCTATACGGCCAGGTCATCTCACAAGGGGGAATTCTTCTGGGTGCAGCCAAGACAGTACTGATTTGGTTGTTCAACTGTCGGCTATGGAGTCTTCCAGGGCACCTTCTTTCATGGCTGCCCATGGTCCGCTCCTTAGCCCAGGCGGAGGTCAGCCGACATCTCTTCTCGGCTCTGTTCCCATCCCTCTGCCACACTCTCCTGCACTCCTAGGCATCCTCGGTCCTAGCGGGTTTCTCACCTGGGAGCAGTTCAGAGTGGTGGCTGCTTGGTTCCCTGCTTACGTTAGGGCAATGGACAGCCAGGTTTTTCAACCTCCCCCTGTGCAGCCACCCACTGAACAGACGGTGACCTCCAGCTCCTCATCCCCCTCTTCAGGGGGAGAGGAACTCTCTGTCCACATCTTTCCGGCTGCTGATCTCTCTGAGTATCAGCGATTCCTCTTGAGGATGTTGGAGGATTTGCACCTTACTCCTTCCACTATCAGCAATCCTGAACACTCGGCCACGCCTTTCTAGGCAATTTTGGTGAGGCCACCCCTGTGGTGCCACCCTGGCTGGCTCCCTTTTGGGAGGCGCCATTGCGTTCCTGGCAGAAGCCCTTCTCTGGAGTTCCTGCCCCAAGGGATCTCAGCCAGAGGTATTGTGGACCCCCAGAGTCTCCAGGTTCCATGCCTCATCTACAGTCTGGATTGACGCAGTTGGATACTCCTGATGGGCTTCACGCCCTTCACCGTGACCAGCCCCCAGATCAAGACACCTTGGATTTTGATTCCTGGGGTAGGAGGACTTTCTACTTGGCATGGTTACTTCTTTCTATCTCTGCACATAAGGCCCACTATGCAGCCTATGACAGGTTCTTGTGGTCCAGGCTAGGTCAGCTCCTAGCCTCATTGCCTGACATGGAGCAAACCAAACAAGCCATTGCACTCTCTGCGTGTGGCCTGGAGCTAGCAAGGAACCAAGTGAGGGCATCCTATGATGCCAATGAGGTAGCTACCAGGGTCGAAGGGACAGCGATCTGCACTAGGTGGATGGCATGGCTGCATCTTTCCTGGTTGTCACCCTTGTCCCGGCATAGGGTGATTAACTCCCGCCGACCAGGGAACCTACTTCTTCTTCCGCAGAGTGAGACGGCGCTTGTCAGGGCAACTTCCTTCCCCCTCCAGGGGGACTCCATCTCTCTCTCTCCCTCCCCACTCTCGGGCCCCTCCAGGCCCTTAAAGTTCCCCCCCTTAGTGTGTCACCCACTGAGGGCTAAGAGACTTGTCCCTCTGGGTGTAAAGGAAACGGGGGGCTCAGTACTCACCCTTCTGTGATGAATGGTGAAGACTGACACAGATAAGATATGAAAATTATGTACCTACCATAATTATGATCTTTCTGTGTATCTTCATCATTCATCACAACCCAGCCCTCCATCCCCCTGGGCCTCAGTCTCTGGGTCCCCCTCCCTCTCTGTGCCTCCCCCTCTCCTCCTTAGGAGTGGGGTAAAATAGGGACACACAGGGGAGTATTTTTCCAGGAAGACTGGACAGCTCAAGCGGCACTCCTTCTCCAGTACCTTGGCTCCACCCCTGTGGGGTAGGAGTTGGTAGTTGCCCTCCTTCTCTCCTCCTCCCTGTTTCCATCCAACCTATATCTCCCCCCCAAAAAAACCCTTTTTCACCAAAAATCTTTCCTTGAGAGGGTGCTGATTCCCTGTATCCTGTCCTTCTTCCAGAATAGCTGACTCTGCTTATCTGGAGTGTTTGCCAGCTATTCCATGCCTTGAATTCTGGCAGAAAGCTTTGCTACTCCTTGCAGTTCCTATACAATCTGGAGATGGACCAGGGTCTGGGATGTCTTATCCTTCTCCCCTCTCTTCCTAAATTCAACCCACCCTACCCCCCCTTCCTCTTCCAGAGAATGGGGCCCCTCCCAATCACCTTTAGTTTCTAACCTCTCTCTTCTGTTCTCTCAGTTGTTATTTCTCCTTTTAGTTCATACATCTTTTCCTTTTTCTGTCCCTTGGACTTCCTTGTCCCACCCTCCACTCCTTCCTCTTACTCTCTGGCGACTCAGAACTGCAGGCAGGTGGGTCAACACAGCCCAACGGCCAACCCACCAGCACCCAGGCGGCCAGCCCTGAGGCAGCCACCGATGTGTCGGCCTGCCGACCCTTAAAAAAAAAAAGAGCTCCCGCTGGGTCCTGTCTTCCAGCAGATACCCATCTTTGACGAATGGTGAAGATACACAGAAAGATCATAATTACAGTAGGTACATAATTTTCATTTATTCAGGCAACAGGAGAGAGACTAGTGGGGTACCATAGGGTTTTGTGCTGACACTGGTCCTCTTCAATGTCTTCATAAGTGACATTGTGGTGGAGCTTGAGGGTAAGGTGTTCCTCTTTGTAGTTTATACAAAAATATGCAGCAGGGTTGACACTCAGGAAGGGGAGGAGAGAATGCAAGTAAATCTGAGGAAACTAGAGGAATGTTCTAGGTGATGGCAATTGGGTTTCCATGCCAAAAAGTGCAAGGTTATGCACTTAGGGCTATAGAACCCAGGGGCTGTGTATAATATGGGGGGGATGGGTGGAGCTTATAGTCACCAAGCAAGAAAGAGACTTGAGTTCATTGGCTAAACCCCCTCTCCTGGCTGCCAGGATACAAGAATGCAACATAAGTAACACAAAAGGGAATCTTTGGCACAAACCCTCCAATGGGCTGCTGGGATGAGATAGATGCTGATGGAAGAATCCAGCCTGAGCCCTCCACTGGACTGCTGGGATGAACCAGGTGCAGAGGAAAGAATCAGGCCTGAGCCCTCCACTGGGCTGCCTGGATGAACTAGATGCAAAAGAAGGAATCTGGTCTGAGCCCTCCATAAGGCAGCCAGGATGAGACAGATGCTGATGCTTCAGAACAAGCCCCCGATGAGCTCCTGGAATTAAACTAATGAAAGAAATGTGATGACCCAAGACAGGTGAGCAACTGAGATTAAGCAGGTCTTAAGAAGTTGACTGAGAATGATGACATCTGGACACCAACACCAGGCAGTACCTGAGAAGGAAAGGAAAATAACAACCGGAGTATTATGGTGTTGTGTCTTTGCAGGGACTGGAAAGGACCTGTACAGGAAAGAAAAATAACAAATGGGATGCTGGATGCTTGAGTGGAGAGAACAGTCCCTGACTATTGAGCCTTTGTGTCACCTAGATTCACTGGATGTCATAACAGAGTAGGGAGGAAGATGAAGCAAGCAGCAGTGGGGCCTCTCCTAACTACCAGCTACTAGCTAGGGGTCCAAAGAGATGTGAAGCTTTGATACAAAGTTCTCACAGGAAGGATGCACTCAAAGAAAAGATCAGCAACTTAGCAGCACATTTATTTGTGGATCTAGAAAATAAAGATGCTGGATGGCTCTCTAGGCTGGCTGAAGACTGATTCAGTCTGGCTGGAGACTGATTCAGGATGAAACTTAGTTCAGAGCCACATGCACACAGTTAGAGGCAGTTCTCAATATCAGAATGCAAAAGTCTCAATTCAGGGACAAATGCCAGATGCAAGGCATGGAACACACATTTCAGAGACACTCACCAGTTGTAGGGTACAGAATGCACAGTACAGAGGCATTTGCCAGTTGTGAGGCATAGAACAGCAGTTTGGGAGCAATTGCAGGCTGCAGAGTGCAAAACACCAGTTCACGAGCAATTGCCAGTTGCTAGGTACAAAATATGCAGTTTGGGGTCAATTGCAGGGTGCAGGACAGAGAACATCAGTTCGGGGGCAATTGCAAGTTGCAGGGTACAAAACACCAGTTAGGGAGCAATTGCTGGTTGCAAGGTACAAAACACACAATTCAGAGGCAATTGCCAATTGTAGGGCACAGAACACCAGTTTGGGGGCAATTGCAGGTTAGAAACATAGAAACATAGAATTTGATGGCAGCTAAGGACTGCTTGGCCTACCTAGTCTGCCCATTTCCCTACCTGATGTATAACCTGCAGATTCTAGTTAATCAACAGCTTACTTCCTCCTACCCCCCCACTAGAATTGCCTTATGTCTGTCCCATGCATTCTTGAATTCTCCCACTGTTCCTGACTCCACAACCTCCTCGGGAAGGCTGTTCCATGTATCCATAACCCTTTCTGGGAAAAATACTTTCTAACATTACCTCTGAGTCATCCCTCCCATCTTCAAATTGTGCCCCCTTGTTGTACATCTCTTTTTCTGAAAGATGCTACCCTCTTGTACTTTGTTAATTCCCTTGAGATGCTTGAAAGTTTCTATCATGACCCCCCCTTTCCTCAAGGGTATGCATATTAAGCTGCTTTATACAAAATCACACAATGCAAAGCATCATGGGCTGCATATGCAAATCACCACAGAATGTTATGCTGGTCCAACTTGAAGCAGAATTGCATGGTGCCAAAAGGCCTCTCACACAGTTTGCAAAGGGTGCTAACTAGAAGACATAGACACGTGTTTGTCCCACCAGGACTCATCAGTATGCCTCGTCTGTTTGACACCCCAGTGGAATGGACCAGCTACCATAAGACAGTGTGTCTTGGATATGTTGTGGTGAACCCATTAAAATAAAAAACTATTTAAAAGACAAAGAACCTCTGTGCGCAAACACTGAGGCAAGGGTTACCCCAAAGGGCATTTGGCTGGGAAGCCAAGTTTCAAGAAAATGCAAAATCACACATGCCCACACAATGCAAAGCATCATGGGCTGCATATGCAAATCACCACAGCTGCTTTAGTCTCTCCTCGTATGTCTTTTGGTGCAGACCCTGCAGCATTTTGGTTACCCTCCTCTGAACAGCCTCCACTCTGTCTATGTCTTTGTGGACATGTGGTCTCCAGAATTGCATGCAGTACTCCAGATGGGGTCTCACCAACTGTCTGTACAGAGAGATAACAACTTCCTGTTTTCTGCTGTTGATGCCTCTCCCTATGCATCCCAGTATCCCCCCCAGCCCTCCTTACTGCCTTCTCACATTGCTTGCCCAACTTTAGGTCATCTGATATAATTACTCCTAGGTCTCTTTCAGTTTTTGTTGTTGTTATTATCTCACCCCCAATTGTGTACTCTTCTCCTGGGTTTTTGTTTCCCAGGTGCATTACCTTGCACTTCTTTGCATTAAATCTGAGCTGCCATATATTTGACCATTCCTTCAACCTTGCCAAGTCCCAAGGTTGCAAGGTGAAAAACACCTGTTTGGGCGCAAATGCTAATTGCAAGGCTCCAAACACACAGTTTGGGGCAATTGCCAGCTGCAGGGTACAAAACACACAGTTCAGGGGCAATTGCCAGTTGCAGGGCACAGAACACCACTTTGAGGGCAATTGCAGGTTGCAGGGGCAAATCACACAGTGGCACAGTCGTACACTGTAACATTATTTTGCCCTTTACTAGTTGTTCCAATACCACCCTTGAGAGCCCTGCTGCACCCGTTTGTTTTCACCAGCCCACTTGCTGGGGAAGGCAACCCCAGTAACACTCCACTGACACCCAGTGCAGACCAGGAAAGGGGAACTTATGGACTCCCTTTTCCCCAATACTATCCAAGTACTGGCACAATGCTCGGAGTTTAATTTATTTAAATAAACTGTGCCAACGATAAATATAGCTAACCCTTAGCACTGTCCCACTGTCCCACCTAATGGGGCTTAAGCTTAGTGGAGAACCTAGAGGTCTGCAGTCACCGGACCTGTTGCCTTTAACTCCCGTCAGGAGTTCCTTTATAATATTAATTTATGTGCAGAAAGGTCAACAGGGGAAAAGTGCCCTGGACTTCCCCAGATGTCAGCCTTTGGGAGCTTTCTGATAAATATTGATATATTTATCACAGGGTTTCCTTGCCCTAACTCCTCCCCTAGGCTGCACGATGCCTAATAAATATTAATTTATTTAAATTCTGGTCCCTTGGTCCGCCTCTTCGGCTCTCGGCCAATCCTCAATGTGCCCTCAGCATTATTCAGAAAAAGAAAAAAATGTTGGATTCGCTTTGGGCGGTCAGCAACTAATCATCAGTGCTGCCACCAACTCACCGCCCTGACCCGGGGTGAAGACAGGGAGATTAGAAGGCTGGTGGGTTCTGGCAGAGAGCGGACTTCTGATGCAGGCAGGGAAGTGGATGGCAAGAGGCTTCACAATGCCCAATGCTCCTGCACTTGGTCTCTCTTTCCGATGCAGCTCTTCCATATGCCGCCACCATGGAACAGGAGAAACTTTACTTTTTACTTTAAATAAAATAAGAAAAGGGGCAATACAGAGCCCACACTGCATTCTGGGATGCTGCTTCTTCTGGTGACCCACTGCCACTCAGGTTTTCGGTGAACCACCGGACCACTGGTCAAACTGGAAGGCTGCTGACAACAGGGACTACTGAGGCACACAGACAAGCTGCAGGATGGCTTCAGCCAGCAGGTGAGCCCAAAACTTGTCCCCAAGCACTTTCTGTGTTCTCTGTCCTCTTGGTCCCAGCTCCACCTTCTAACTGCTAATAAAACAAACCTTTTTTAACAGATATTCTTGGGGTCCAGGAACCCCTAGCACATGTCATGCTGGTTCTCTGATTTTTAAAACTAAACACCACACACTGAGTAGGGACAGAAGTCCCAGCACGTGGTTGGCCCTAGGTAGTGCTGCCTGCTCAGGGGGGGAGTCTGTACAGGAGCAGGCAACCAGGAAACAACCGTAAAACAATCTTATTTTAAAATAAAACAAGCCACTCTTCCCTTTTGTTTTGTGATGGGGAGGAAAGAGACACACATTAATGAGGTCCCAATGCACTGCTCTATTGCTGCCCCACGTTGCCCTCAGACTCCAAGGCGCACCCATTTTATTTATTTATTTATTTCTGTCAGGCCCCATACTTTGGGGCACTACATGACTAGACATGGGTGAAGTGCATAAAATTTGCTACGTGTAGTATTTCGCGTAGAACCTGAATTTCATGTAATATTCTGCAAAGCGAAGTGAATAACTTTGCATCTTGAAATAATGTGAAGTCCCCATTGTTTTCTATGGACTTTGCGTTACTTTGCCTTTTTCTTTTTTGGCTCTTTAAGGTGAATTTTGTGGTGATTCATGGGATGCAAGGTCACATGGGCTCTATATTGTCTTGCACAGCCTCAGTTCAGTATAGTGTGTGTAGCTGAATGCAGGAGACGGTTTGCTCTCCGAGCTCTGAGAATCAAATCATCGAAAAACCTTTAAAAATGCATTTTTGCCACAAAATCTTGTGTCAAAATTTAGTACATCAATTGTAGTAAATCCTTGCTTGTTTGTATCATCGAGCATTTATTGATTTTGTGTGAATATTGAAGGTTAATTTAGTACATTCAGTCTCTGTACTTACAGACACTGTAGAAGTGTGCTTTGGGGGAGGGATGGATCTGTGGTGTAGAAGGGAAATTAGTGAGAAAGGCAGTTTTTCCAACTGTTGGCTAGTTTTTTATTATTTATGTGTTCAGGTACACACAGTACAGCTTCACTTAATTTTTTATAAGTTTTTTTCTGTTTGTTGGGCATTTTTCAGGCATTTTAATAGACTGTGTTGTAGTTTGCTGAACAGTTAAAGTTTCTGTGCCTGACCTTTAATCTGTGTACGTGGTGTCAATCGATATGCATTTTATTGTGGCACGACAATATCAGTACTCTGAATTTCTCAGCCAGTCTGCAATATTTTTCCCTGCTTCTGTGTAGCTACTAGCTACTGCTGTACCCCCTGCCTCCCGCAAAACAAGGCATTGTTTTTGGACTTTAGGATTTTTTAAGACTGGTTAAGGTCTTGTGTTGTGCCTGTGCAGCTACATCTCTTTTAATTTTTGCTTCTCATCCCCTAACAACTGCAGAAATATAAAGTTGCTGTTAATTTTCTGTGTAATGTTAAAAAGTGCCTGCAAAGAGATGGTCTGGCAAAGCTGTTTCTGGCTGTGCCAAGAAGACTATCATTAGTGGAAGTTGTTGAGATGATGAGGCAGGTCCATCAGGGGCTAGCAAGTCTACCAGTGTTAAGAGTGGTAATGGCCATGGTAGTACGCAGCAGAAGAGAAAGGTAGTAGTTGCTGCAAGTAAAGCGATTTTTCCGACTGTTTTTCGCAGCAAAATCAGTTGCTTCAGTGCTGGTTGGAGATGCTGTTGTTCCTGCTGATAGTAAAGTCAGTGACAGCATGTTTGATAAGAGCGTGAGTATTGCTACAAGTTCAACCCGGGCAAAGTTATCAGATGGAAAAAATGTTGGTGAATCCACAGACTTGAGAGTAATTGATGTCCCACTCCCCACAGTAGTTCAACATGATTTTGTTTATGCTAATGACTCACAGTCTCAAGTTTCCACTGATCCTGAGGATAAGCCATCTAAACATTCAGATGTTGACAAAAAAAGTGTGGATGATAATATTGAGGCTGTGGTTGGAATATCTCCACAGGAGGACAGCATCCAAATTGAATTTGTGGATGATGATTATGATGATGATGCTAGTGACCCCATTTGAGAACCAGACAAAAATAACGTTTATTTTATTTATTTATTATTTTATTTATTGTTCAAATCGGAATTACAATCCTTTGAGTCATGGACTCATTTCCAAAGGCTCCTCATTAGACAAGTACAGTTTACAATAAACAGAACATCACATAGTAAGAGGGGAAAATAATAATAAGCTTCATACAGTAATGTAGGTACATGAGTAGGTATAACAGAGGTATAACAAAGAATAACTTCATATAACAGAGATATAACATGGAATAACTTCATATGGATATGAGGGTACATGAGTGGGCATTGCCTTGGGGGGAAGACAATTGCCCTAAATAGTGACTGAGGGACAGTCTAAGGGGGGAGGGGGAAGGAGCAGGGGAAAAGTGGGGATTTTCAGGGAGGAGGAAATATAGAGTGGTAGTACTGATAAGGACACTCTTCATGGTGTATTAGCTGTGCAAGGAACATTGTCAGGGGGGCTGTGGGTGGCTGAAGAGTCGAGCCAGGGGGCCATGGGTCTATCAGCAGTTGCAGCAGTGTGAGGCAAACAGGTGGTTTCTGAGTGCAACTTTGAAGGGGCCTATTCTAGGGAGGTTGGTAATAGCAGCAGGGAGGGAGTTGTACTATAGAGGGGCCCTATATGGGAAGGACCATTGTGAGAGCGAGGTCTTGATGCTGAGTACCGTGAGGGTGGGTTTGCAAGTACTGTAGGTCAATACTACTGAGGGAGGCAAGACTGAGGGAGGAGGTCACCCCTGGAGGAGAGAGACCCAGGAGTATTTTCTTTGTCAACAGACAGGATTGGTAAAGGAGCCTGTCTTCAAAATTGAGAATGCTGGTGAGTAAGTAGAGAGGGCAGGTGTGCGTGAGCCTTTCAGCACCTGACAGGGGCCTGCAGGCCTTACTAATGGACAGTTATACTCCAGAAGGGTCTTACTTTTATACCTACCCCAGTTATTAATGATTTTGGAATTGTTGTTGATTTAGAGAAGTTTTTTAGGAAACTGAAATTGAGTCTGTATTTTCATTGGAACGAGGAGGAGCTAAATACAAATATGGATGTGAATGGAACTGTTCCTATGGAGGACACTGATTACCTATTAAACATTGAAAGTGAAAAGTGAAATTAATGTGGGTGATTTTTATGATGAACCTAGGCATAGTAATAATGCTACTGACATGTTTATAAATATGACTGATAGTTCTGATACTGGGACATTAGATATGGACAATTCTCAATGAGAATTTACTCTCTAATATTACAGTTCCACCTCGACAACATGTTTTTCCTGGTTTATTAGGAGCTAATGTTAGTATGAGTACTTTAAGGAAAGATACTTTCAAAGCTAGATCTGACTTTTGCCCCATTTTAGTGAATAATACACTAACCATGTATGAGAAAGCGGTAAAACAACAAATAACTGACTTGTTAAATGTAAACATGAGACCCAAAACAAACCTGAGTAGAACTGAATGGGAAGCACTTCAAAGTGTATCTAACAATAGTGAGATCATTATCAAACAAGCTGACAAGGGGGGTAACGTTATTCTGAATAAAAAACACTGTAGGGAGATTGTATTAAAACTATTAATGGATAGTCATAATTATGAAGCATTATCTTTTGATCTTACATTAAAGTTTAAAAAAGATTTATTTATGTTACTTGAAAAGGCTCTGAAAAGGGGTGAAATAACAGAAAAGGAATTTCAATGCATTTGGTCAGATCACTCTGTTACTCCGAGTTTTTATGCACTTCATAAGGTGCATACAAACAGTTTAGATCCACTTGGTCACCCCATTATTATGGGACCCAACTCCCTTACACAAAATCTAGGGAAATTTGTTGATTTCTTTTTGCAACATCATGTGCTTTCCTTGGAATCTTTTATTAAGGACAGTGGTGATTTATTAAGAAAATTGCAACATCTTAAATGGAAAGATACTTATTGTTGGTTATCAATTGATGCTGAATCACTTTATACATCTATTGTTCACCACCAGGATTTAGCAGCAGTTTATAATTATTTTTTAGAAAATTCCACTATTAGAGAACAAATGCCAAAGGGATTGTTGATGCAGGCCTTAGAATTTATTTTGACATGGAATTATTTTGAATTTGAGGGAGATTTTTTCCTCCAGAAATGAGGAAGAGCTATGGGAGCTTCATTGATCCCAAGCTATGCGAATCATTTCCTTGGTCATTGGGAAAGCACCACTGTCCTTAATAAGCTGAATAATCCATTCTTTAGCCATATTGCTTATTGGTTCCATTTTGTGGATGACATCCTATTAGTGATGGGCGAAGTGACCCCAATTCACTCTGTGAAGTAATTTGCAGAGTGTAGGAGGCAGAGTGGGGGAAGGATAGCAGAGTGGAAGGGAGACTAGAGATTCAGCAGGCGAAAAGAGTGGCTTGACTATGAAGGAAGTAATGTTAGGGAGGGCTCCCTCTGGAGGGGAGTTAGTATAAGCTGCAAATGGGAAAGTAGGGAGAATTTCGCAGCACAGAAGGTCACATGATCAGGATGGTCCTTAAATCAAGGGCCACCCTTGGGTGGGAGGGTGGCTGGGGTGGGCAGGGCAGTCGACATGCAGCAACGATGGGCTAACACCCCTAGCTGAGATCCAGCAGTGGGGAAGGCTCCAGGCCTTACCTATTAGCGCCTCTGTGGTCCTGCATTGCTTCTGATGCTGTTCTTGGGGAGCCCTACTGTGTATTGTGAGGGAGAGGGTCCTAAGAGGCCTATTAGCAGTTCCGCTATTTGTGAATAGTCTGTTAGTCAATCCCCCCTTCCTCAAAGTTCTGATGTAGCTGTGCCCGTTGATGACCCTGACATAATAAAGTCATAGATTGTGATGTTCAGTCAAAGTCCAAGTGTGCACAACACCAGAAATCATGCAGTACACCCCCATTTCATTGCCACCAAAACTGCTGTTCCATATGCAGCACCAGAAGTGACATGTGAAGAATAGGGCATCAAAATCCATAGTTTGGGATTTTTTTCACATAAGATGGTAGCAGTGAAGTAGTGGCAATCTGCCAGCTTTGCCAAGTGTGTGTGAAACATGGTAAAAAGGGTATCTATCTGGGCATGGGGGACAGCTACTCATCTCAAGAGCAGGTACATTGCACAGTGGACCCGGCACCAGAGGGGAGCTAATGCCACCGTGGTGCATTCATCCTCATCCACCTTAATGAGCATGGTATCCCCTTCCTTCAGTGTAAGTAGCCATGTTGGTAAAAGTGGTGAAATAACACTGGAAGATTACTACAGGCATGAGGAGGAGGAATATTTTGAATTGATCAAGTAGTGGTCAGAGTAGCGGTGGTAGTCCATGTAGTAATTCTACTACATCAACCCCTATGCTTTAAATAGGGGGAAAAACACATCTATTGGCTTGTCACCTGTGCACCCACCATCACATATCAAAGGTACCCCATCCATGTCAGTTCACAGAGGAGAACCATTTGGCACGCCATGTGCAAAACACCAAACAATGCAGCTCACTTTGCACAGCCTTTTTGTGCTGAACAGTAAATACCCACCAAATCATGTGGTTGCACGTGAATGCTGCCATAGCACAAATGCTTTCAATTGACCTTTTATCATTCTCCTTTGTGGAGAATGTGGGATTCCAGCACTTTGTGGCACGCGTACAGTATGTTCTAAATGGAAGATCCCGTCCAGGAGATACTTTTCCACCTGTGTTGTCTCTGAGTTATATTGGATGATGACAGAGTCTGTAAGATATGCCCTTCAACATTCTTCATCACCTTACATTCACTTAAGCATGGATATGTGGACAAGTGGCAAATGGCAGATAGTTCCTATCTGTATATTACTGCACATTGGACACAGCCAGCTAGGGTTGTCTGTGATGGTGGGATGGGAAAGCAGTGTAATAAGGCAGACTGTGGTGGTAGCAACCTTAATGGCATTAGACAGCATGCCATGCTTGCAATGCATAGTGTAGCAGGGTCGCATACAGGGGAAACATGCTGGACTTGCTACTTAAAGAAATTGATAAGTGGCTGCACCCCGTCCCTAAAAGCTGGTTTCATAGCTAGTGGTAATGGATCAAACATTTTTAAATGTATCAGCAATGGTGGCTTTGTGAGGATTCCCTGCATAGCCTACTGTTTAAATTTTGTGATACAGGAGTTTCTGCAGTACCCTGAAATCAAGCAAATGCTGACTGTTGCACGTCGCATCTGTGCCCACTTTGCATGCTCTGGGAGTGTCCGTGACCATCTTAGGCAGCTGCAAATTCAAAACAGCCTCCCTCAGCACTACCTCAGATTTAAAGTTGTCATGAGATGGAACTCGACACTACATGGCAGAGAAGTTGTATCAGCAGTACAAAGCCATTTCTGAGTACCTAGTTATGCACACTAGCTGTGACAGTTCAGGGGCCTCAATGTCTATGACAATTGAACAATGGTGACTCATGGACTCAGTAATATTAATTTTGAGGCCATTTGAACATGCCACACAGGCAGTGAGTGGTGACACTGCATCCGTTAGTCAAGCCATTCCACTGCTTCAGGTGCTGAGGAAGACTTTGTTGAATCTGCAGCTTAGCCTTGATGTGGCCGGAGATAGTTCAAGCTGTGCATTACTGAAACACATGATTACAATATTAGACAACAATCAACACAACACCACTATTCAGCAATCTTCAGAATTTGGAATAGCCATAATGAAGAACCCATGGTACAAGTGTGGCATTTCATCCATACTGGGGGGAGGGCATGATCAGGTTCAAAATCTGACAGGACAGCTGGTCCAATTGGTTCATGGGGCACAGAAGTTACATGCAAAGTTCTACAAACCACAGCATAACAAGGCTGAAGATCACAGTGGACTGAGTACATCCAGTAAGGTGGCTGAAGGGCAGGGGTGGTGTCAGCTGCACAGTTGTCCATTAATCCACTTTGGGGTGCCTTGTCCCAAGTAGGAATTTGTAACCTAGATGAGTCTTATGAACAGGTGGACAATTCATTAGGAATGCATGCATCACAGACCATGGTTGAGGCCTATTTGGCAAAAAACAGTGATCTGAAAATATTGGACGATCCTTTGGTGTACTGGAGTGGCAAGGTGAATGAATGGCCAGCACTGACATCAGTAGCACTGAAGTTCCCAACCTGCCCACTCTCCAGTGTAAGTGTGAAGAGGGTATTTAGTTCTTTGGGGGCTGTAGTACATGACCGTTCTACTAACCTATCACCTACATATATTAGCAAGCTGACATTTAACAAAATGAATGAAAGTCACATACCAAGTAGGACAACCACACTGATGTTTGTACCCAGATCGTTGTGATGGTTGAGCTGATGATGCAGGCAAAGCAGACCATCCTGGTGGCAGCATCAAATGGTGTACCATTGAGGTTGATGATGCAGCCATGAAAAAAAAAAGCTTCCAAGCGGGTACAACTCCGGCATTGAGGATTGTGAGGGCTGCTTCCTCCTTCATGATGATGATGAGGATGTTGGTGGGAGGGCGTAACGGCAAAATTACCATTAGTGAAGGCTGCAGCAGTTCTGAAATGTTACCATTGTTTCACATCAAAAAATGAAAAACAGTGACCTTGACTATCATATGACAATTGACAAATAATGACATGTTGTTATATTTCGACTTCCCCTTTCTTGATTTTGAGGGTGCTGTTCGCAGAATGTGTGCAGTCATTATTACCTGCAGTCCTCTAAACACAAATGTCAGCTTGTAGCCACTTAAATCCTGTTGATTAAATGACAGCTAACCTCCTGATATTGAAAAACAGTAACGCACCTCAGCCAGCCACCCTGCTTCTTGCGACACACAGAGACATTGTACCTGTGCCCATGCTATAAACCCACAGGCAGCCACAGTCACCCTGCTTCTTATCATTAATTTACAGTAAGTTTGTACTAATGTCATGCACTATGGTCTTGACTTGAACTATGGTAGGAATCCTTCCTTTACCATTTTAAAGATGCCAATGTCACCAAATACAGACAATTGATTTTCATTTTGTTTTCACAGGCAACAGACTGTGTAAACCTACAGGACTGCAGTACTCCTACCACCTAAAGGATAACAAATATAGGTAAGTATCACTCTTATTTCCTCTTTCAGTTTTTGTTTTAATTTTTTTCCGCCAGTGTAAAGCATTCAACTGTGGTGACATACAGGCCAGATAATATATTTTTTCTTCACATATGGGACAGGCAGACTTCAGTACTCCAGGGTTTTACAACGTGTTAGCCTGGTCCTGAAATCACATGAAGTAATGTAACTATGACAGTGGGCCAGTGTGTGTCACTCACTAAATGTATTAATTTTTTAAAGAGCTTTACAAATAGCTTGGTATTTTAAGCTGGATAAGGACTTTACTAATAGCTTGGTATTTTAAGCTGGATATAAATGAAGACAGGAACAGCTGTGCTGGGAACTGAATGTGGTCGTGAAATGAACTCCTAATAATTTCTTCTTCATCAGTTTTCAGGTAAAATTGAGGTACTGTGGACTGCCATCTGTGGTATCATCCAATCTGAAGATGGACAACAGTTAGGTTACAGTGAAGACCTGGAAAGAAGACAGAAACATTAATAAAACTTGTTTTCAAATGATGCCTCCACTCCCCTCCATAAAAAAATACATACCTTACATGGCTTGGCAGTTTCCGTACAGCCTAAGTCATCAACCATCCAAAACGTGCAGAACATAAGTGTGCCTACGACCTGAGAAAAAAAAGTAATCAGAAATGATTCTGTTTCAGTCAACCACAGCAGTAACCCCCTACCCCTGAATAAAAATTAAATGTTACAGTACCACATTAGGTGTTGGACTCATAACATATATCTGGCATGTGGATGTGATCATCATGCCCACCACGGTAAAGAGGAAACATTACATATGTATTATGAGAATTCCCTGAAAAGGAAAAACATGACGGACTGCTTACAACACAGAACAAGCGGGTTGGCAGTATAGCCTAGAGGATAGAGTAACGAGCTGTGAACGAGCTTGGTACATCCAGCAGACGAGACCTGGGTCTGATTCTCACAACCTCCACTTGCATGCTGTGTGACTCTGAGCAAGTCACTTAACTGCCCAGTGCTCCCAGGTCACCCCTGAAAAGAGGCACTTGTGCCTAGTGGGCCTTACTATGTTACCAAAGGCTAAAGAAAAAAAATTAAAATTAGATGGCTGTGTCTATGCCCAAAAAAATTACAGTGTTGTGAACAATAATTCTCCATTGTGGTATGAAGGCACACACAATGGGCAACATGTATCCGTGTGCAGCAGGCTTCAACACAGGCAATGCTCTCATTTGGGACACTGTGACACATTTCTGGCCTTATTCTTCATCTGGATTTTTCATAACATTAAAGCAGCAGGACAACAGCAGCAACTGCCACCACTAGGCATGGCTCTCACTTGGGATACTGTGATGCATTTATGGCCTAATTCTTCATCTGGACATTTCACAAAATTAAAGCAGCGGGATATTAGCAGAAGCAGCAGCAACTGGCGTCACCAGGCAATGCTCTCACTTGGGACACTGTGACACATTTCTGGCCTTATTCTTCATCTGGACTTTTCATGAAATTAAACCAGAGGGACATTCGCAAGATAGGACATTTGGGGGGGCATGGTAGGTGATTTAATGGTATTGTGATTATTGCACTACTGCTTTAACCAAATAAAAGGAAAAAAAGTCATAATTCTAATCTAAGTCACACCTCTCACAAATGTATCACACCACCATTTTGCTTTCTGCAATAGAAATGCAGTTTCTAAGAGTTCTTACTTTCATTTATTTTTTAAATGTCATAGGGTCTGCAAAATTGCAGATGCTGCAAGCTTTCACTACAGGTGACACTAAGGCGATGCACCATCAGCTTCAATAAAAGTGTGTTGCAGCGTGTGTTTCAGCACTGCATATTTAAAGGAAATGAAAGCAAGCAGTGTCCGAAAAGTTGGTGACCATGGGAATTTAAAAAAATAAAGTAATAAGAAAAAAATTTTTCTATTGTGGAAACCATAAAGGGGTGGAACATAAGGGGGAGCTGGTGATTTTTAATTATGAGTATCAAGAAATCCTTGTTAATTTTATGAACATTTTTCAGGGGATTATTATTCACATTGGGACACTAATACTGCATGCTAAATGATGTATACTATAAGCCGTCAAAATTCAGAAGATAGTAAATTATGAGGGAGGGGAGATTGCCATGGTAGGTGACTTTGGGTGTAGTTGTTGTGGGTACGTATACTACAAAACCTTAACACAGTAAACAATATCCAAAAGGTAATACAGCCTGACAATAAAAGCATCAGTGCAAGAAAGCGGTTACAATTTTGACTGATAATTTTTGTATTTTATTTTACATTGCCACCTAATCTAATAATTTGTGTATAAGAATGACACCCTTCTTTCAACAATTTAAGTATGCAGCACTACATTTTTTTTCAGAATCGGAAGTAATAAACGGAGTGCTCATTTTAATCGGCATTGCACCTGGTTGGTATCAGTGTTCTCACATGCTTTTGGACAGCAACTATTTAAATTCAGTTCTGTTGTGACTACAATGAAGTCGCATGCAGCAGACAGTGCTACATACATAATGGAACAGTATCTGTTCAAAAACAGCTGGAAATATGGATAAAAACCAGGTCACAGTAACATCACAATGAGCACTACTTTTATTATTTCTCATTTAAAAAAATAGAGCAATACAGAAAAACATACATTGTGGAAAGAAGGGTAGCATACATATACACAAGTTACTAGATAAGGGGCAATGTAAAACAATTAAAAATCATTGGTCAAAATTGTAACCGCACTCTTGCACTGATGCTTTAATTGTCATGCTGCCTTACTTTTTGGTTGCTGTTTAATGTGTTAAATACATTTTCATAGTATACACACCCACAACAACTACAATCAAAATACCATAAAGTCACCTACCATGACAATCAACCACCCACCATAATTTACTATATTATGAATGTGGCCAGATTATACTGATATCTTGCTACGTCATTCAGCATGCGGTACTAGTGTCCACATATGAAGAATAATCCCCTGTAAAAATGTTCAGAAAAGTAACAAGTATTTTAGGTGATGTTACTTTATTTTATTTTTTAACATGACCGAGGGTCGGCAAAATGGCGGATGCTGCATGCTTTCATTATAGATGAAACTTTGGTGCCGCAAAGCACACTGCAATAAAAGTGTCCTTAAGAGAGCGTTTTGGCACCACAATTTCAAATGAAATGAAAGCACTCAGTGTCTGCAATGTTGGCAACCACATGACTTATTACATAAAATAAAGTAAGGAGTAAGAACAAAAAAAATGATATTGTGGAAAGCTGAATGGGGTGTGGGTAGCATTTGGGGGAGGTGGGGAACTGGATTTAGCATTGTGAGCATCAAGAAACACAGGATTAACAAAATGAACATAAGGAAGAAAACATTAATTAAACATAAATTGCATACTTAGTCTGTAATAAAAAAAATATTGCTTAAGAAAAAAGGAAAAGAAGAGGACCGTTTTTTGTGGGGGAGAGTTTGTGAAATAATAATTGTTTACTGGGCTGGTGGGGGCTGGGGCTGACCACCACTAATTGTTCTTAAGCTGATGATCTCAACATTCTGACCCATGATCCTGTTCAGCTCCTGCACTGTACCCTCCACTACATTTGTGATGTCTTCGAACTCAGACCACAACACAACACAACCAGGTCAGCCTGTGTGGCAGGCTATTCAGAGGGGTGGCGCTCCCGAGCAGCTGCATGAGCTGACACTTCTGCTGCCCTGGCCATTTGTCTGTGATGCAGCACTGGAGATGCTCTTCCTCTTCAGCAGCTTTGAATGCAGGAATGGCTGGTACTTCCTGCAGCTTTACTTCCCACTAGGCATGGTGGTGCCCTAAAAGGTGCACTCACTGACCACTAATGCCCAAGTGGCAGCCCTTGTACCCCGATGTACAAGTACGTGACACAACTTGCACTTCACTACCATCGGGTTGCCAGGGAGGCAGATGAAAAATTACCATTCTGGAGAGCTGTGGGGAGGACCAGGTGCAGGTGGTTGTGGGGCACCAGATAATGCCACCTGCTGTGCTGCAGTTGATGGAGGGTCAACAAGCTGCTGCTGCTGTGGTTGCTGCTGCTGCTGATGATCTTCAGGCCGCTGCTGTTCCAGTGCTGCAGGGCTGGTAGTGGCTGACACAGTTATCACCAACAAAGCAGCAACAACTACTGCTTCTGTTTTTGGCTCCACACAGCCACTTTCAACATTGTGCTGTGCCTGTGAAGGACCACTCAATGTCGAAACTGGACCGTGGTTCAGGTAAAATGGTCACTTCAGGCCGATGCATTTTCAGGGCCCACACTGCCCACCACTTTGGCCACTTCTCTCCATGTTAACTAAAGGTAAGTGTAAATCAAAAATAAAACAAAAAAATACTAGTAGAACTACATGTACTAAAACAACACTAGCTAAAACTAAGTAATAAAAATAAACAACTTTTTTAACTAAACTAAGCTTTCAAATAAACTCAAACTGGCTGCAAAACTTAAACACACAATAAAAAAACTTTAAAACACAAAAAAAGCTCAGTATCTATATTTGCTGCAAAAAAGCACACTGTCCACACACACTGCTGACTAAACAGCTCCTTCTACAAGAGAAAGTGAAACTAGTTCACTGAATTCCAGCCTGATTAACTGCCTGCCTGCATCATGTGATCTGCAGTCAGACACATGGTCTGTGAGCTGATTCTTATAACTTCAGCTTCTCAAACTGTAACTCGAAATGAACTCGAAGTGAACAACGCGAAGTCCATTAAAGGTGAATTTTGACATTTTAATGGAAATTTCATGTAGTGCTATGTGAATTTGAAGATGCCCACTTTAGGTTAACTTCACAGGCGAATTTAAACTTTTCTGCATCCCTAGCTGCTATATGGTGCTACACTGTGTGCAAGTCCCACCACTACAGGTGTAGTGCATCTTAAAGAGAAATTGTGTGAAAAGCACAGTATACATAAATTCTGTGCTTGCAGAAGTTTTCTCAACTACCAGAAAATATGTGGGGATGCTGCATGCTGCTACCTGGTGCTACACTGTGTGTCAGTCCCATTGCCACAGTTGTTGTAATGCACTTTAGGGAAATGGTGTTAAAACTACAAAATATATAAATTCTGTGCTTCCAGAGTTTTTCTTACTGACCCGAAAAAATAGATCATGCTGCTATGTACTGCTACATGGTGCGATGCTGTTTGTCAGTGCCACCTCCACAGGTTTTGTCCTAATGATCTTTAGTGCCCAACAATTTTACATGAGGAAATACAATGAGAAGGGCTCTCTGAATTAATATAGTGCTTTGGTGCTGTGTGAGGCACCCACCACAGTACCTGTCCTGCCCTTTTTAAAGTGCAGGACAGGTACTGTGGGGGGCAGGAAGATATAGGCTGTTGGTTAACTAGGATCTGCGGCCTATCCTGTAGGTAGGGAAATGGGCATACTAGATGGGCCTAGCGGTCCTTATCTGCCATCAAAGTCTATGTTTCTATGTTTCTATGAACTGTAGTGCCTATTCTGGAAATTTTCTCATGAAATAATAAGGCCTGTTTGGGGTGCGGATCAAGAAGAGTGATGATCTTCAAGTATCACTGTGTGTCCTAGCCGAAAAGGTATTTATTTTTTAATTTTTACTTTTGTCTGTAGATGGAGAGAGTGCGTGAGTGTGTGTGTGTGTGTGTGTGTGTAAACAGTGTCTTTCTAACAATCGATTTGTTATTGTTTCTTGTTTTTCAGGTATTTATCACTATGGTAATTAAATTGTGTGTCTGCATGGGTCCAGTGTGGATTTGGTTATTTAATTGAGCAGTGTGCCCTGCCAGGGAAGGTAAGTATTTAATTGTTTCCTTTTTTTTTATTCGTAAATGTCATTCATATGTCACTGTCTGTTTTCTGATCCTATTTCCTTTGTTTCTGGTATTTTTCACCTTTGTGGCAATGGAGAATCAGGCAGCAGCATTAAATTAATGACTGGTAGTCATGCTGGATACAGAGGATGGGTTGACTTTAAAAAGACTACACACAGTGGTGAAGCTGAAGGAGGAGCATACTGTTTGAACCTGAGGCTGCATTGTTAACCACATTAGCAATCTGGTAGAGATGATGGTGATTGCCTCCTTGCTGGAGGAGGAGGAGGCATTCATGACAGAATGTAAAGAGACCTGTGAATGCAAGATAGAAATTATTTAGACTCTACTATACTCCTTGTTGTGTTGCACCTGTGAAAGGAATAAAAAAAGAAAAACAAAAAGAAAAAAATAACTGTTGGAAAAAATACTTAGTGTCACAATGGTGATGGCCATGCCTTGAAATGGTGTGAAGGTGCTCCAGACAGGGGAGGTGAAACAGGAGAAGTATTGCTTGCTGGAGAAGTAGGCAGCAGGACAGGAAACCTGTGAAAACAAGAGAACATTATTTAGACTTTACTCAGTTAGCCTCTGAAGGTGATCACATGGACAGTAAATCCATTGTCCACTTCAAGTACAAGTCTTTCTACACCTGCCACCTGTGGAAAAAAAAGAAAAATCTTTCAGTTTCACTTGGCCATAGGGCCACATTCACATTACCATGGGTCCTATGCACTGCAGTAACCAAGAACCCTTACTGCGTGGTCCTGTCATCAAACATTGTGCAGTGGCATGCTCAAACTATTCCACTCAAATATTCATACTTAAATTTAAATAACCCATGTTACTTTTTACTGTACTACAGTTGCCACTTTCAATATATTAAATATAGCATGATGGTAATAACCCACCAATTTAAGAGTATAAAAGAATGTAGGACACTGTCCCTTATAATGTGGGATACTCACTATCATCATCAAATATAGAGTTACAAGTTCAGAATCCCAAACCTCCAGAAAACACAAGAAGCAGCAAGCAGGAGTTTTTGTTGACTATTCAAGACGTAAAAAATCTTTATCCAGCTGCACTCATTGTAGTCAGGTCTTCCCAGTAACAAAAATAAACTCATAATCCTTACCACCTCTCTTCATCATATAACTTATACACATTATAGTATGTTAAACCTAGGGAAAAATCTAGTTTGACTTTAGTTTAAAATTCTGCCAAGGATTTTATGTGATAAGGGTGAGTACTGTTTCTCACCGACCACAAAGACCAACACAAACACCACTTGATGTCAAAAGGGTGACTAACATTATAGCGGCCATTGCAAATAGCTGCAGTAACTGACTCCATTACAAAAAACAGCCACAATATATATTTTTATGTGGGGGGGCAAGCCCCCTGTTCCTCCCAAATAAATATAATCAACTCCATGGGGGCATGGACTTAGGGGAGAGGAACAAAAAAAACCTCACAATTTTGATTCCTTGCTCCTCACTCGAACCTGGGTCTGCTGGCTTCAGGAGTGGTAGCTCATGCCACTACGCTAAATGAACAGCTCAGCAGGGCTTAGCCAAACAACATCCCATATCCTGCTGTAGCAAGTGTAGCTTCCTGCTACACTCGATCTACAGGATGTAGTGATCTCTTTCACCAGTCACTGTAACTACGAGTGGTATTATTGAGTCACTCATATTGAGCCAATCAATAATACTCGCTCATATCACTGTACACCTCTGCCAAGTAGTGTGAGTGGCAAAAAGGGAATCATATAACAAGCAGTTTTTATGAACAACTTTGAACTCATTTTGTGTATTCAATTGATCAGTATTTTCTTCCTTTATAAAAGCATTCATTTATAAGCAATTTATTCATGAGACCTTACAACAACTGATTTATGGTGTGTATTTTTTCAGAGATGAAGGTTGTGTAGTGGATTATAAAATTCTGCCCACAAAATGCCCGCAGAATTACCATTCTGATTCCATGGAATTTGCGCAAACATTCTGTAGAATTTTGCCAAATTTTAAATTTTGGTTATTTTGCTCTAATTTTAAAAGTACACATCCAACCGGCATCAGATTTGGAAAGTATACAGTTAGTAATGGCTTACATAAGTGTACCAATGGTTAGAGTTGTAGGTTGAAAGAGGCAGAGTTTTTTGTGGCTAAACATTTAATCAAAATTTATTTTCAGTTATTTCAATCTTGTTTTAACATTCTTATCCAAATTTCTCCACAGTTTCAGAAGTTAGAGGAACATACAACATAGGTATGTTCACCACATTTTAAGTCACAATCTTCAAAGGGGGCTGAGTTATAGGTAGCCAAACATTTTGCCAACATTTAGATTTCTGCTATTTTAGTATATTTTTTATAGTATTCCTTGAAATGTTATAAAATTTTACAGGTACACAGGCTATCACTGCATTTATACTGTATATGTACACAGTTTCATATTTCTAGCTTCAAATGGGACTGAGTTAAAACCTACCAAACATGCTGCCAAAATTCCCTCTAATTTTAAAACAACATATCCAAATGTAACCAGATTTGAAACATTTAAACTACTGTACCACATGGTCATTTCTGACAAGGTTCATATTTACAGCTTTAAATGGGACTGAATTAAAAGTAGTCAGACTTTCATAACATTTTAAAATTTAATTTTGCAAGAATGCAAATTGCAATTTTATAAATCCCTGAAAGTTTTAAACTAGAGAATACAATGACATTACATTTGGCAGGTTAGACCTTGCAATGAGATTGTGTGTGTTAATTTTATTAATTGCTTGCCACTAGAAATTGCAAAATACCATCTGCACTTAAAGTCAAATTCCATGAGTTTTTGTGAAAATTTAGGAATTTCATAGAACTTCCATAAAATTGGAATTTGCTAATTTCACTCAGCCTTATCTGAGGGATTCAAATTAAAGGATAGGGGTATGAGAGGCAGGTAGTGCAGGGGGCCACCATGTTCAGTAGTTAGATGCATAGTTTCACCAAGAAATGGGCAGCTGAACTGGGTAGTACACCAGTGGTAGACCCCCCAGTTGGAGCAAGGAAGCACAGAGTGTTAATTCTAACCTGATTGCAGGATACATAAGGATCACACCCAACAAACTGATAATCCAGGGAGCCTGATGTACATGCAAGTCTGGGACTTAGAGGTACCTAAAGGTACTCAAAAAGATGTAGTAGGAGAAGACAATGTCTGGGGCACTAGGAAGGAAGGAAGAATTCTAGCTATTCCAACAGGCTAGGTTGATACAAAAAGGAGTAGGTGACTCTCATTTACAGGATTTTGTCATTGTAAAGAACAAAGAGGATATCAGTCTGATCAGTGGTATCAGTAGTTCTACTGTCAATCCAGTATGCTAAGAGATGGAGAGGGTAAAATAGCCACCCAGAGAGGATCAGCAGGATGGCAAAAAGCTCAGCTCACCTTATCAAATGAAGTAGTGATACATGCATTGTGAATGTTAAATTCCACAAAAAATAATTCTGGATACTTCATCTATATGCTACCATCAATGTTTGACAAAATGTTACCCATATTTTATCCACTGTAAATTTAAAACTGCTAAACCAATTTATTCCGTTGTGTTAGACACCATGATACACTGACACTGTATATGCATGTCAAAAGTTAAGTCTATGCCTGCAAGAGCGCAATCAAGTTACAAAATTCACAGTTTTGAGAGTTTTCAAAAAAGTTTGCAAATATTTACACAGTAACTTTTTTAACCCACTATAACTTAAAAATATGTAATCCAATTCTCTTCATATTTAGAAGATTTTATAACCTTTGCAAAAAGGTTATTCATGCTAACTTACACATGTCTAGCTCGAAAGGTACCTGAGTTAAATGCAGATAAAAAATGTCCCACGAAAAATAAAATAAATAACCGACCTTGAGCACATATAATTTTGAGACAATCCATTCTAATGTCATGAAATTTGGTACATTGTTAGAATACCTCTCATCAAATAATCATGGCAAGCCAAAGATCTCTAGATTAATAGATGGCTGAGGTATATGCAGATAAACATTTCCATGAAATTTCCCACAAAAAAGTAAAATTATAGAATTTGAGCACCTATAATTTTGATACAATCCATGCTAATTTCATGATGTTTGACATGTCGGGAATTGGCGGACATACTGGCTGCACCCCTGGCGGAGCTTTTCAACAGGTCACTTGAGACAGGGAGGGTACCTAGGGATTGGCGAGAGGCACATGTGGTACCAATCCATAAAGGGGGGTCAAAGGAAGTACCAGGAAACTATAGACCCATCAGTTTAACCTCGGTGGTGGGAAAATTAATGGAGAGTATACTAAAGGAACGATTGGGGGTTTACTTGGAGGAGGGAGGTCTGGATAGTCGGCAGCATGGGTTTGTGCCAGGTAGATCATGTCAAACCAACCTTGTAGAGTTCTATGAATGGGTAACATCAGAACTGGATAGGGGTAAGCCTGTGGATGTATTATTCTTGGACTTCAGCAAGGCGTTTGACTCTGTCCCCACAATGGTCTGGTGGAGAAACTGATGGGGTTAGGAGTAGGCCTTTGATGTGGTCAGATGGATTGAAAACTGGATAGCTGGACGCACTAAGAGTAGTGGTCTGTGGGAGCTCTCGAACCTACAGAGGTTGGTAGTGGGGTACCACAGGGCTCGAGTCCTGGGTCCAATCCTGTTTAATGCATACATATCAGACATCAGGGATGGTATAGGGTGTGAAATGAGTCTCTTCGTGGATGACTCCAAGATGGGAGCAGTAGTTGAGGAGAAGAGGGAGGTTGGCCCTGCAAGGGACCTGGACACCCTGAAAGCTGGGCTCACACATGGAAATTAAATTTCAATATCACCAAGTGCAAGGTGTTGCATCTTGGTCGAGGAAACCTAAACACAGGTACACCCTGGGAGGAGATGCTGGAAGCCTCAACAGGGAAAAAGACCTAGGGGTCATGGTGGATACATGTATGAATAACACTGAGCAGTGCAGGAGAGCAGCTAGCAAGGCAAACAGGATGTTGGGATGCATCGTAGAGGATCACCTCTAGGAGCAAGAAGTGATTCTGCCACTGTACAATGGACTGGTTAGACCACACCTTGAGTACTGTGTACAGTACTGGAGACCACACTTGAAGAGGGACATACAGCTCCTGGAGAGGGTACAGAGGAGGGCAACAAAGATGATCGAGGGCTAGGGGATTTGACTTATGAGGACAGACTTGAGGAGCTCTGCCTGTTTTCATTGGAGGAGAGGAGAGACAGGGGACATGATTGAGGTCTTCAAGTACCTCAAGGGAATAAATAGAGGTAAACATGGAGGGATCTTTAGACTAAAGCAGGAGGCATCACCAGAGGGCATGGTTTGAAGTTGGAAGGTGGAAGGGTGAGGGAAAAGAGGAGGTTTTTCACTGAGAGGGTGGTGGACCCTTGGAATGCTCTGCCTGGTGAGCTGGTTCAGAGATCCACAGTGGAGAGCTTTAAGAGAGGGTGGGACAGACACAGAAAGTGGATGTATCAGATGATGGCCTGTCCCTGGGGGTGGGGATGGATGATAGGGGTTTCTGGAGCACAAGGGATGGGAGGGTCTCGGCACCCAACTAAGGATCTAGGTTCGAGCAGACTTGATAGACCATAAGGCCTAATCTGCTGGCAAATAGTATGTTAGTATGTTAGTATGTCATTAGAACTCTTCCCAGAAAATAAGCATGCCAAATTTCAGAGCTCTAGCCAAATAGACTGCCAAATTATGACCAAATTCATAAATTTCAAAAATCCCATGAAAGTCTGACGAAATTCTGTGAAATTTCATCAATATTCCACAAATTCAGATTTTTTTCATTCCATTCTGCACAGCTCTAAATGAAGTATGTTAGTTATGAAAAACATATTTATTGTAATGCAGTCTGGCTGCTGGTTTATTTATTTTGGGTTTATGGTTGTAATTTAAAGTTGTTATTGTTTTTTTTTATAATTAGATAACTAGTTTTTAATGTTTGTGCTAATTCCTCCTTTGCACTGGTGTTCTGAACCTCTGGGGAAGAGCACCATAAATAAATAAAGCTACTACTACTAATTTGTGGTGCTTAACTGATCTATTTCTAGTGTTTAAATGTAAATTCAAAAAGGTCAAATTTTCTCAAGCTCTTTAAATGTTTGCACAAACTCAGTTAGATTGTCCTGAATGTTTCAGTTCTATTTTGTAAATAAAGCTCAGTGAATTATGTGAGTAAATGATGATTTGAGTGTGCTCTGTTGTGCAGGAAGCATTTCTCCCTATTTTCAGATATTTTAGCACCCCTATTTCTGTATTTTCAATGGGAATCATGTGCAAATTGTAGAACTATTTTTTTAAAGCTGGCTCTGCACTTTGGCTGGAGAGAGACATATAACTAAAACACTTGCTTAACAGTATAAAGCTCTGGACATTCACTTGCATGAACATAAAAAAAGAATACTTCATTGCCAGGCAAAGCACTGTAGTGAATTTTAAAATCCTTCTTTGCAAAGCACAGGGTTTTCTATCCATTCAAGGCCCAGAACTTTCCTCCTGCTCCAGTCCTCTGTGTTACTCCCAGCGTTATTTAAACTTTAACGTATTAAAAACTGAAATGTTTGCACATTTATCTTTTGCTTATAACACATCCACAGTAGGGCTATGTAGAATGTTGAATTTATGATGGAACAGAATTCTACAGAAGTTTAGAGAATTCTGCTGATTTCCTTCATTTGTGGAATTTACGGAATAATAATTCACAGTTCACATAAACTGTGGATTTTTTTCCGCAATCCACAGAAAATTATTCCATGATTTACATGATCTGTGGAAAATTATTCTCCAGGTTGCACAGAAATGCTTTTTGAAATTATGTGGAATTTAAAAATAAATTCCAAAAAGCATTTCAGAAGCAGAATTGTCAGTTCACAACAATTTCAATGGGGGGAATTTTGCATTCTTCACATTCCTAATCCACAGTGAACTCTCATTTTATTTTAAAAATAATCTTGCTTACACAGACATAATGAGCCCGATTTTTAAAGGCCCTGCATCAACCCCAAAGTTTGATGCACCTGTGACAAACTCCTTTGATGCAACTGCACCCAATTTTAGTACATTGGGCAAAGTTGCAGCAGTTGTCACAATTTATGGCAACTTGCACCAAATATTTGGCACAAGCACCACCTGACTGACACTCATGATTTGCATTGAAGGAATGCCGCAAGCCCCCTGCACCATATGTTTGGTGCACCAGGCACTTGCAGCATCTGCAAGTCTTTCAAAAATTGGGCCCAATATATAAAGTTTCTTTTTAGGTTCCATGCCATGTGGGCAGACTCTGGGGCAGACTAACTAAATGTTCCAGTTCAGTCAAAAAAGACTGCTCAGATCAATTCTGATTTTATTTCTCTAGTTCATTTTACTTTCAGATTGTAAAGATATATCTATATATATATTTAAATAAAATGTATGGGTAACTGTGTGATGCAAGCTTTTTTACACACCCAAGGTGTATTTTGACACATAAAGCACAAGAGAACACCTCAAGTGGTTTGTTAAAGTGAAACACACTAACAGTGTGTAAAGCAAAATGAACAAAATATTTAACCCATGTTTTAGTTTTCATAACTGTTTTTTGGTAGAGACAAAAGTCATTCAACCTTTCAGTAAACCATTGTTTTACCGTTCTGTCACCTGGGACCAGTATCAAAACTCAGATCAGTACTGACCCAGATGCCTATGCCAGCGTTCTAAGGACACACAAGTGCCATCCATTTCTATATGGACAAAGGCCAAATCTGACACGTTCTGCAGTAGTTCCAGCAGTCTTTATTAGGTCTGTCATTAACACCACAAATATATATATATATATATATATAGCAAAGAATATCTTATATTTTTCCCAGAAAGGGTAAGAAACAAAAGTGACTTTCTCATATTCATAAAAACAATAAGTAACAATGATCATCTCATGTACACATTGTAATCTAGTATTTCTATCATTAAGCAGTTATCTTGGCCAAGCCTAAGTAAAACAAATATTCCTCCAAAAAGCAGTCTTTCTTGGCCTGTAGCCTGTGACCACTAGTCTTTGCATGAGAGGACTGAAAAATACTAGAAGCTTTCAGCTGGCCATTTTCTGACCAATTCCTCTGTCTGTGGGTCTGTATGTCTGTGTATCTGTGTCCCATCAGCAATGTCCAGCTGAAACCTGCTGGGACTAACTCACATGGCAGCCATCTTCCTAGAGCTTGCCCTCGGAGTGTCCTACCTGTTTGAGGGAAATTGCAATACTTATAGTGTTCTCTCTGATTGGGACTTACCCAGACAACAAAAATGGAATTTCTAGCAAATGGGTGTTCTGAGAAATGGTCTTGTATATTCTGGTATTAGAAATAGCCTGGGTTTTTCCATCAGACTAAAATAAACTGGTACAGTAATTGTACAGTTAGAGTAAAAAAATAAGTTATGCCAGAAAATATTTTTGCATTTCTGGTAAACAGCAGTTTGTGGATTAGGGTGTGATATGTGCAAGTTTGATCACTGCCATTACTTATTAAATACTGTATATGTACTGTTGTAAAGGATTCTTTTGTTGAACTGTATTCAGTGAAAAGTCTGTAACTTCTGGGAAAGGCTAAAAACAAAAATTTGCTGTCTTCTATAGAGAGCAGCATCTTGAATGGGCTTCATGCTACTGTTTCACTTTTACAGCACAATGGCTTGTCCCATGCTTGAAAGGACAGTTGAACTGTACAGAAACATGATTACTGTAGCTCCATATTACTAGGGTATTATATCATACCTGTTATCATACCTGTATAACATGGAGAACATTAGTGCCAAATTCTGGTTGATATTCATTTAAACCAGGTATGAGACCCCTATAATTACCGGCCAGCATTTTTTCTCCTAGGGAACCCCGGTTAAAATTTGCTGTTATAACCAGCTGTTTATAACAGCAAAAATGCGCCGGGTTGCTCTCGGATCATGTATGCCACAGTCACCACTCTTTCCATCTTCAACAATGCTCTTGGACACTTAACCCCCACTCACAGTTGGCGGTAAGTAAAATTAAAAAAAAAACTCCCTTTCATCACCAAAGTTTTAATCTTTGAAGCTCACTGACTGAGAAAACTTTCAAATAAAAATAAAATGGAAAGATTTTAGCAGCCGCCCAGCCATGAACCATGCTTTATTCTGACCAGACCATGGCTGAACAGTGCTGTATGTATTTTATATAATTGCTGTGGTTAAAAAAGGCTGGCCTTCAATAATATAAAATAAAGGCTGGGTAGGTTGTAAAACTTGAATTTTAAACACACCCTCAGTGTGTGATGCCTTTATAAACCCCTCAAGCTTTGCTCTTGGGGTTTATGTGGCATTTCACTCCTCGGGTGTGTGTAAACTCTCTTTATAACCACCTACCCAGCCATTATTCTATATATGATATGTCATATGACCCATACCTGAACATATGATAGTCATCATCAAATAAATTAAATGAAACCAGAACAAGTCAAATATCCATTGAGCCTAGAATGGTTTTCAATAGTGCCAACTAACATGTGACGTACCTGTTGTATCCCATAACCATTAGCCTATCTTTTCTGCTTTCTGTTTATTTTTAAGACTTTTTTAAGTAAAAAAAAACTGGAGCTGCTTTATCTTTCAAATAAAGTGTTTCAAATAGGCATGTGGCAAAGAGCTAGCCAATGTTTTCTAAGTAGTCCACTGATTAGGGTGAAGCAGTTTTAAAAATGTAAGTTCTGTTCATATAAAAATAACTGATGCAAATACATATTTAGTCATTTTGTTAGAGTGTTCACTGACATATCTCATTCCTTATTGAAATGGTCTCTACCCAGTTCCCAATGAACAAGTTTCTGCATCCAGAAAACTACCACCATAATTAGCCCTAGTTGCCACCCTAACTATTGATCTCACATGACGAGACAAAGCTTGAGTGGATTTGCAGATGACAAACAGAGGGTATCCTTCCTTGACAGGTACATTGGTATGGCAGTAAGGGGAAGCTTACATTTTGGCCCCCTTTTTGGTACCTGTCATGTGGATTGATAGACACCTTTGCTTGCCAGTGCTGTTACTCTGTCATCCTTCACAAGTACTAGAAGATGCTATAAAGATACACTGGTATCAGAAATCTGAGCAGTCAGATCACCACCAACCCAGCTGAAGCTTCTCTAAAATGATTCATTTACAGTATACTTTGTTCCCACATCAGCACTAAATTGTTGCACAAAGTTGCTCAATTAAAAGCCAGTTTCATGTAACTCTTATTACTGGTCACAAAAACTTCTTAAACTTAACTGTGAGAAATAAAAGAAATCAGGCTTGTCCATGTGGAAGCTACACATTTCAGCTTCTGCCTCTGATTTGGACTGCTGTAGTGCTAATTTGATTTTCCTCCAGGGTTTTCCTGCACCATTCTTGGAGGCATTGCTCACACTGCCTAAGTGCTTAAATTCATCAACATTTGCTAATCCAATTAGGTCACTTTATTTACTATGGCATTTATAGTATCAATAAGCCTATCAATCCAACAGTTAAAAAAGAACAGTAGGGACTAATTGTACTGGGCACTACTGTAGTTCTCAGATGGAATTAGTCATCACTAATGAACGTATGCAGAGTTTTATTATTGTACACTCAATTTATTTCTAGTGCCATTAACAAACCTTGAAAATAACTGGTTGAGCATGGAAATTTGCTATCCCAAATTAATTTTCTGCTTATGATATCCATGAGTAATACAAATACATCTATTTTTTCATAATTCCACCCACTCCCTATTCCCCCTTCATTTCACCTCTGAATAACCCTTCCACCCGTAGTTGTATTACCATTGTTATGTTTTTATGTGCCTTTCAATACACAAGGCTTTTGCTGAAAATAAGGCTTGTCCTTAATGACATGATCCTGTATAAAAATAAAAGTATCTGTATGTATGTCAGTCTGTCTGTCTGTCTGTCTGTCTGTCTATCTATCTATCTATCTATCTATCTATCTATCTATCTATCTATCTATCTATCTATCTATCTATCTATCTATCTTCCAAAGTTTGGCCAGACCTCCTGAGTGGAGAACCAGGACTATAATACCATGTACAGCTTCCTCACTCACAATGATGCCATGTAAGTGCTGGCTAGGATCCAATTACCTGCATACACCATCTTGACAATCCTTCTGCAAACCTCTCCTCCTGAAAGGAGCTACTGTTGTCAGGTAACACGCGGAGCCCCAGAAAGTCACTACAGCATGGTGAATTTTTAATCTGACCTGGCATGTAGATATACATGTCCTATATAATTTGATTGCTGGTGTTATTATAGGTGCATTCAACAGACTAGACAGAAAACATTTACTTTTATAATTCACAAAAATTACTGAAATGATGGACTTAAACAGATACTGTAGGCAGATAAGACAGAAAGAAAGTTAGAGAGACAATCAGAGAGAGGGAGACAGAGACAGACAGGCAGACAGAATATAGATATTTATTGACCCATACTCTTAATTTCATACTTTTTGTTTTTACCCCATCAACCCAGCTGGCCCCCATCCGCAGTTGACGCCCTAGTCCCATCACCCACCATCTCTGGGACTTGACTCCTTACCTAAATTCTTCCACACTTGCCACCTGTGGTGGAGCCATCAGGGTCCTCAAAGCCCCCGCAAACATTGTGCTTGACTGGAAGTAGGTGTCCAGTAGGTGGTGTGGGGCCTGCAGGGGGTCACTGCATCATCCTGTTCAGTGTGGGTGGTAATTTCTCTTTTCTGGCTCTTCTGAATTCCCAGGATGCTTCAAAGGCATGGATGGCAGTGTGACAAGCATGCTTTCACCACCATCAAGAGGTGCCTACCCACCCCATGTGGCTATGGATTGCACAACCACCACCTGTGGTCACCCAGGTGGCAGTAGTGAGGTAGAACTTGCTACCATCCCTTCCCAGAGGAGGCAAGCATCCTGAGGATTGCTCAGTTCTCTTCCCCCCAGCCCACCTCCAACAATTTAGGCTAGCTCTCAAACACAGGTCCTCGACATCATCAGAGGTAACCCTACTGCTGTGTCAAAGGCCAGCCCATCCCGTGCTTATTTGGAAACCATTTATAAAAAGGGTAATACAGCTTACATTTTCTTTCAAATACTTGGCCTCTGCTACCATCAAATGTGTCAGTGAATACAAAGTGGGATGGTGATCTTGTGACTTGGATACCTTTGCTCACTGAGACCACCACAATTTGTTTCAAAGAGACTGCTACAGTAGGTGCCAGCAGATCAAAACAGCATTCAGATTACTACTATACTAGTCAGTTACAACTTACATTTAAATTAGTGACTGAGGGCTCAGTCCACAAAAGCTGCATGGCTGCTTCACAACCGTGGAGGGTGGTGGACAGCCATGGAGTACCCCCTGAGTGCAGGATGCAAATGTTTGGGGCACCCACTTCATCCACAGCTGTGGCTGCATGACTACACTGTGCCCAATACCTGGTGACACAACTGTCTCTGCCCCAGGCTTGGTCAGGGGTGAGTAAGGGGCAGAGAAGGCACATGCTCTGAGATCCTAGGAGGAACCGAGTGTTTAGTGATAGCTACCAGCTCCCCACAGCAAGCAAAACAGGAAACACCGGGCACTCAAGAAGAGGTCAGTTGCAAGCCACCAAATGAAAATCCACATGAGTCAAAGATGCTGTTCAAAGAATTTAATAAGGTCAACAAACAACTGACAACACATGTACAGTATGAAGCTCCTACAATCACAACATGCCCCATAGCGCTTCAACAGTAGTCTTCATCAGGGAGCTCTCTACATGTGTTGTCAGTTGCTGTTAACCACAATATATTTTTGAGCAGCACATTTGACTGCTCTGGATTTTCATTTGGTGGCTTTCACCTGACCTGCTCCTGAATGCCCAGTGTTTCTTGTTTTACACAACCCTTGGGACTGCTGTGGTGGCTATGTACCCCCCTCTCTGCCTGGCAGTCCCATCACAATCAAGGTGCAGACAGACCACTTTCCACTGGCCTCCAGCTCCAGAAACAGAGCTACAGGGCTGGGCAGTCACTGACACTGGTTAGGCATGATTTCAATATGTAAGCTTTTGGTGAAGAGGATATTGCAGCCTATGAAGAACTGGTATGGGCTGCCATATCTCGTGGACCCCTGCACTGCATCAGTAGTCACCAAAACACTCCTTTCTTGAGTTCTGATAATCTCTTTAGATGGAGTCTCAGTTATATCATCTGTCTAACAAGAGAAGCAGTTGCTGCATCCTGGCTGCTGCCAGCACTGCAATTTCAAATAAGTAGAAACACGGAAACTTAGAAGATGTCATCAGTTAAGGACCTCATGGCCCATCTGTCCTGCACTAGTTTCCCTACATACAGCTATACCACAGACCCTACTCAGTCTTCAGTCTTCTGAAGTGTCCCATCTACAAATGCCAGCCCTGTTTTGTAGCACAGTTGTCCCCCCCCCAAAAAATGCACTGTAACCTCAGTTCCCTCTGTCTGCCCAGTAGTGAAGTTTCATAGCACTGTAAAAGGACACAGATGTCACAGGGGCGGTTGTTAAAGCATCCAAAATAGGATGCCACTGCTATGTAGTCTTAAGGATCTGAAATTACTGCTGTTATGGTGAGAATCAGAGAAATATTGGCAGGACCAACAAGAGAAACATCATAAGTAGCAACAATATCCAACAATAACTGATTCATCTAAAGGAGATCAGCCAGAGACAATAATGAATGCCAGGAAAAAAACATAGACAGGTTACCCTCTCTCAGGAGTTGTCCTGATAGGTTATTTCCACAGAAAGTGGCAGCGGAACAGAAAATGGCACAAAAAAACACAACAACAGGCCAACAGGTAAAGGTCTAAAAACACCCCAGCAGACAGAGCTAAAGCAGCAGATTATGTGGCAGACCAAATGTATTGTACTGACTCATTTATTCCATTTTAGATTGGCCTGTTTTCTCTGGACTTGTTAGATGCCCCTTTTGAACTATTTTCAAGACCTACACCACAAAAGGATTGTGACCCCTTCTTCATGTGTAAAAGGTCAACAAAAGCCACATAGTTCCCCCTCTGTACATGTGAAGCACCCAGAGGCACCCACAGTGATGGTAACACTGTCCGTCCACAACCAATCCGTCTCCATCCACATGTCTATGTTGGTGTCTGTGTGGGCAGCATATCTGCGCTGCATATGGACCACAACATTTTTTGTGCTCTGTGGTGGTTATGTGGAGACCATATTTGCTCAATGATGGGGGACCCTGTGTCATGGGGTTGAGGGTGCAGAAGGAAAGTGAGAACACATATTATATGGTGCAACACACCTCAGTGTGGTTTTATTCAAGGAGAGCTCATACTGTAATCAGGCAGTAAATCAAACTCAAAATAATTCAAAATAAAAGATCGATAACATAAAAGTCCATCACACTTTTAGTTGTAGGTTAGAAGTCCAGTGACAAGTGAACATAAGAGGAATAGTCTCCTCTTGTTCTAGGTGTGACCCTTGGTTAGGCCTTCGCACCGGGATCTTCAATACTCCACCCTCCTGGAAGCAGTAGGAGAAGGACTGAGATCTTGTTTCTGCCAAGGCTAGGCAGTTACTGAGCAGATCAAATCTCTATATCTTCCTCTACAGTTTTTATACCCACCCTTTTGATCACTAGATCCACCCGTTCGTCCAATTAGTAGTGGTGGTCAAAAGTTGCCATTTCCTCCTTAGCAGAACTTTCATGAAATTTGGCAACTTTTACGGAAGCTTCTGAGCTTTCGCCTGTGGCAGATTAGAAAACTTCTGAATGCTAGGTGTGAAATTTCACCCTGTTCCGCCTGGCCCCACATGTTAAATAACCTCCGCCCTATGGCTAGTGGTCTCTTCCCCCAACCTATCATTCGCCTGATGTCAATACCTCCCCCTGCCAGTGACTGTGGTCCGTCCTCCCACACAATCACCCACCCGATGTATATTTAAACCACCCATCCCTATCCCCTGTATTGTAAAATATTTTCTCTCGTGGTGAAGTGAGCCCCCCTCCTTCCCTATCCCCGGTGCTGCCCATTGTGTACTTTTTTTTATTTATTCACTTGTGGTGTATTGCCATCCCTCTGGCTGCCGGTTGCCGATCGCCTGAAATAAAAAAAAAATATCCTGGTGGCTAGCAGTCCCTCCCCCAACGTGATCACCCCCAACGTGCATTTATACTCCCCATCCCTATCCCTCATATTGTAAAATATTTTCTCTGGTGGTCTAGTGAGCCCCCCTCCTTTCCTACCCCTGTGCCACCCAGTATGTATTCTTTTTTATTCCCTGGTGGTCGGTGGCCCCTCTCTCAGCCCCACTTCTGGCAGGCAGTGTCCACCCTGCTCCCCATCCCAAAATGAAGTGGGCCACTGGCACACCCTCCGCTCTCCTCCATGGCCAGCAGCCCACTGAGATTTCTTCATTGAGATCTCAGTGGGCTCCTCAGCATGGAGAAACAGAGCTGTGCCAGTAACCCATTCCATTTTGGGATGAAGCAGGGTGAGACACTACCTGCCAGAAGAGGGGCAAAGAGGGCCACTTAACCACCAGGGAATAAAAAGAATACATACTAGGCTACCAGGGCTAGGGAGGGAGGGGGGTTCACTAGACCACCAGAGAAAATGTTCTTTGTTTTCACTTTATGTTCCCTTTTCAGCTCATCAGGAATTCTCAGATGCTATTACTCAGGGATTAATACAAGTGGGAATGATAATAGTAATTGGAAAAGGGGTGCTATGAATGTTTGTCTTCACCCTGTAATGGATAAGTCATCCAAATCATGCATTAATGCTAAAAATATCTTGAAATGACACAGTAACGTCCTACATAATAACCGACTAATGAATGTGTGGTATCGAACTCATCCCAAAATGAGACAATATGTATTTTTCTCCTGCCCTGCAGTAAATTCCATTTAAGCTTAGACTATACATTAAGCTCAAATTTTATGTGTAAATACTTTCTTGCCACAGATATAAAAACTATTTACATTTTGGACCATGCAATGGTACAGTCATCTTTCGTGTATTTTTTTTAAATTTATTCCTGCTGGTCCAGAGCCCCCCACCCCACCCAGCAGGTACTGTCCCACCCGCTCCCCATCCAGAAACAGAGTGGGCCACAGCACAGCACTCCGCTTTCCTCTGACTGGCGCTTGCGTGACAGCATGTGCTCATTCACTGAGATCTCAGTAGACTGCTGACCATAAAAAAAGCAGAAGGCTGTGCGGTGGCTCACTCTGTTTCAGTATGGAGGAGTGGGTACCACTCTACATGCTGGGTGGGAGGGGGCAGGGGCCACTAGACCACCAGGGTATATAAAAAAGAAATACATACTGGGCAGCACTGGGAATAGGGAGGAGTGTTCACTAGACCACCAGAGAAAATATTTTACAATACAGGGGATAGGAATGGGGGGGTTTAAATACACATCAGGTGGGTGATCATGTGGTGTGAGGGACCACTAGCCACCAGTGATTTTTTTTCAATTTTGGGCAATCAGTGATTGGCTGTCGGGGGGAGGGGGACACTACACTACCAAGGAATAAATACAAAAAAATTCACACTGGGCGGCACTGGGCATAGGAAGGGGGGGGTTCACTAGACCACCAGAGAAAATATTTTACACTACGGGGTATGGGATGGGGGAGATTTAAATACATGTCGGGCAGGTGATCATGTGGGAGGGGGGACTGCTAGCTAACAGGGGTTTATTTTATTAATTTCAGACAATCAGCAACTGGTGGGTGGGGGTGCACTACACTGTTCTTTCTGTTTACATGTCAGAGAGTAGGCTACAGGGCAGGTGGAATTTCCGTGATAGTTCGGAAATGGGTTTCCGATCTTTGTCTTTTGTTTAAATTCCACCTGCAAAAGGTTTTTTCACACACCTCTACCAGTTAGGCTTTGAAACAGAGGTACAAATGGTGAAACAAAGTCAAAACAGACACATACGCAGTAGTTAGGTTACGGACCTCTTTAAGGCACTATCGGCACTTTAAAGCATTAGTGTAATAGGTATTACAGCTTAATAGCTATATATGTAAATGTCCTTTAAGTCTTGCCCTGATCACTGCCCAGTGGCCTGGGACGGCCTTCTATAGGAACTATTAATAATCTGGAAAGAAGCCTGACCCCACCCTAAGCAGCCATATGTCATGCAGATACCAGCAAGCAGCAGGTAAGAGAGACTTTCCTCATTCTATAGAACATTGCTAAAAAAAAAAAAAAAAAAAAAAGAAGAAAGTGATTGAAGCAGCTGTAATCTGGCAGGATCCTTTTACAGAAACTGTTAGTTTAACACTGTTCTTTGGCCCCTGGTATAAACTGTGGGGGACACAAATGTTTGTAATTGCATGTTTGTTTGTTCAGGTCAGAAAACATCTTAACTTCACAAGGATTCAACACATTGCTCAGTATATGTTTTAGCACTGACACACTGTTGACTGCAGCAGGATACACAACCAAGAACATCCCAAAAACCTGCACTACAAAATGCTCAAGTAATGCTCCACTCAAAGGGCCGGATTCACAAAGGGTTGCCACAAGCTGTGACAATGATATTGTGGCAATGGCCCCTGTGTCCTGGACCCTGAGCCCAATGCAGAAACAAACAGGGTCCAGGAGTCTACATCCTGCAGGTTGCTGCATCTGTGCAAGGTAGGGCACAGCCCTCATGTATGCCACAAGCCACGGAATGGGACAGGTGGCAGATGCACCCACTGAACAGAGCTGTGCTGCCCCCATGCCCGCCCCCGATCCCCATCAGGTGTGGACCCCAGCCCCAATTCCCTTAATATGAATAGTCCCCCCTCCATCCCTCCCATTACTCCCTGGTAAACTAGTGGCCCCTCCACCCACCCGACAATGTGAGCCACCCCACTCCCCCCAATACCCAGCTAGCTGGCCCCACTCACCACTATGGCCAGCCACTGACTGAGCTGTACTGGGAGTGCATTCGTCATTTATGCACTCAGTGAATGAAAACAGCTGTTATTCACGGCGTGTATATGTACAATATGCCTTCCAGTACAGCTCAGTCAATGTGTCATCATAGGTGAATGGAAGGCTGTGCCAGTGCTGGTGGGGTATTGGGGGTGGGGCTCACACTGTCGGGTGGGGGGCCACTGGATCACTAGGGTTGTACGGGGCATATAGGTGCCCAGTGTGTATGGTACCTATGGGGCTGGGATGTGGGTGTGGGGTGTGGGAAGTGGGCATTGGGGCTGGGGAGGAGGTGTTCAGGCAGCCCAGAGGGTTGCACACCTGGCATTATCGGGATGAAGGGTGGGTGATAGCCCACACTGGGCATTGTGCTGGCTATTGTGGTGACTGTGGGCATGAGGACAGTGCTGTACACTAGGGGTACAGAGGGCTGGGGGAGGAACCATGGTGGCCCCACAGTAGTGCAGCACTGGCTGCACATTGGCAACCTTCAGTGGACAGCAAAAACTACTTACACCACCTCATAGTGGGCGTAAGTGTTCTATGATGGATGTCCACCAGGGGTTCTTTCTGAATCCCAATTTGGGGACTTGGACGCCACCCTTCCTGAATAGGGTGCAATTGCTGCCATAAACCACCTTATACCATGTTGCAAGGTGGTTTCTGGAGCATTGGTGCAGCTGGGCACAGGCAGCCTGCAGCATGTTGCAGGTTTCCTTTGTGAATCCCAACATGATGCAACTCAGGACGCAAGTGCTACTTGAACCATATTTTTGGATGCAAGATTTCTTGCATCCTGAGTTGCCTTTTGTGAATCCGACCAAAAATGTCATTTAAAGTGCTTTAATAGCAAATTTTGGTGAGTGTGTATACAGACCACACCACTGCCTGGCACTTTGGGTCAGAAATCCATCATCGGGGTGAGGCTTGTGAGAGACACATGACATTTCATATCAACACCTCATGAATAAGCATGAATGGATCATGAATTATACAAAACAATTACTTGATGTTAAAACAAAATTAACACAATAAAAAATATTTTCTTTGTGTTGAATAAATCAGTAACTACTATGTTACAATCTATCTTAAATCCATAAATTCATTAGCAAAATGCTCAAAACAGGAACACTATAAATCTTAGTAGACCTTCAAACAGAAAGAGCAAGGGGTTCTCAGACAGCTGTGCTCATACAAGGAGCTCTGCGGTCAAGTTTCCAATTGCCTCCATGATAAAAAAAGATAGATAAGCAGCATCTGGGGCAGAATATAGAATAGTTTAAAGACATAATTAGCAAGTAACAAACCCCTAAATCCATAATCTAAAATTAAAAATAAAAGGGACTGCCAGTAAACATTAATTCTCCACAGGGGTTCTGTTGCAAAGTATTGATACTTTTTTGAAATACTGTTAACAAAAATTGTTTCTCCACATATTCAAAGTAGGTTAGGCACTTGTTCCAGACACAGAAGTGAATTTTTAGAGAAATGAATCAAATGTAGGTAATTAAGACCTATTTTCATTTAATCTAGTAGGTACTGTTTAAGGTCCCATTGTTTATTCAAACCAACAGGTTTCACACTTTTCAGTGTAAAAATCCAAAAGTTTTCCTTCTTAAGCAGTACATTTGTCCTGTTACCCCTTTCCTCAGGATTGGAACAAGTTCTATGCTCATGAATGTAAGACCATCAGCATTGGAACTATGGCATAAAGAAAAATGTGCCCCTGCTGGTGAATCCTTTCTTGCATTCTCTATTGACCTAACACGTTCTCGTATTCTTTGCTTCAGAGGTCTAGTGGTGCGTCCAACATAGATACTCTTGCAAAAATACCATAAAACATACACCACAAAAAGTATATTGCAAGTAATACACTGTAATATCTTTACTGTGGTGTTAGTATTTGCAGGGTGTGTAAAGCATTTGTCTGGGGTGCTAAGTCTGCAAATATTGCAATGCTGGAATTTGTAGAAGCCTTCAGGACATCTGGGCAGCCCGATGCCCCTTCTTGTGTCACAAACCCAATCACCTTTGTTACAGAATTTAACAATTTGGCAGGGAGGGTGGGCAACACAATTCATAAAAAATGTCTCATTCTTATGAGCAGTAGAACTGTCCATAGATCTATCACAGAAGAACCCAGAGCGTCTTTTAAAATGGCAGCCAACATTAGAGACAAAGTTTTACATAGCAGATTAAAAACAAATATCGACACAAGAAGGGGCACCTGGCTGCATTATTTGCAGATTGGCCACCCCAGACAAATCCTTTGAACACACTGCTAACATTAACACTACAGTAAAGATATTATAGCATATTACTTGCAGTGCACCTTTTGTAGTGTACGTTTGTTCTTAGATTCATGGACATAGAGGAAAGGGGTATCAGGACGAATGTACATTGGTTAAGAAAGAAAGCTTTTGGATTTTCACACTGAAAAGTGTGAAACCTGTTGCTTTGAATGAACAAGTATTTCAAAAAAAGTATTAATACCTTGTAGCACAACCCCTGTGGAGAATTAATGTTTACTGACAGTCCACCTTATTTTTAATTTTGGGTTATGGACTTAGGGGTTTGTTACTTGCTAATCATGTCTTTAGGTCTACTAAGATTTACAGTCTTCCTGTTTTGAGAATTTTGCTAATGAATTTATGGATTTAAGATAGACTGTAATATAGTAGCTACTGATTTATTCAACACAAAGAAAATGTTTTTTGATGTTGTCAATTTTATTTTTATATGACATCAGGTAACTGTTTTGTTTTACTTTATGTATAATTCATGATCCATTCATGTTTATTCATGAGGAATTGATATAAAATGTCATGTATCTCTCACAAACCACACCACCTGACGAAGGGTTTCTGACCTGAAGCGCCGGGGCATTGTAGCAGTGGTGTGGTCTGCATACACATTCACCATGATTTATTATTAAAGCACATTAAAAGACATTTTGAGTGGATCATAATTTGAGCTTTTTGGAGTGCCATTACCTGCACCCCTCCCAACCTGGGCTTTTCACAGTTTGGTCTCTTGGAACTGTAGGATGTACAATCCCCTGGCTGTATTTCAGCTACCATAAGATCATTTGATTTAGAGTTTCTTTTTATGGAGGAGGAGTCATGTTTTCAAACCACTGACATGCAAACTAAAGAAAATATCTTCAATGGAAAGAAAAAGAACAGTGAAAAATCTAGAGGTCTAGAGGGAAGAGGTGACTGTGAGTGGCCACCCCACAGCCAGATAGGGATAGACAAAGCCGGGGTGGCTTTGGATTTGCTTTTGGATTTGCCAAATCCAGGATTTGGATTTGCAAAGGATCTGGATTTGTGAGATCTGGCCAAAATGTACATCATTTATAACTGGCTGATGGATAGAAGCCAGAGGGTGGTGGTAAATGGAGTGCACTCAGGTGAGGTGAGGTGAGGTGAGGGTGACAAGCGGAGTCCTCCAGGGATTGATGTTGGGGCCCATCCTGTTCAATATCTAGGTCAGTGCTTTGCGGGGGAACTACAGGGGAAGGTCTGCCTTTTTACAAGTAATACAAAGATCTGCAATAGGGTGGATACTCCAGAGCGAGTAGAGGCTATGAGGGAGGATCTCAGGATGCTGGAGGGGTGGTCAGAAACATGGCAGCTAAAATTCAATGCCAGAAAATGCACAGTGATGCACATAGGGAGAAATAATAAGAAAGAAAAATGCACACTGGGAGGTGAGGTAATGGCACGGGGTCATAATGTCACAAGACTGGCCAGCCCAGTGTTGCTGAGGGTTGAGGCACTGAATGCTATACCTTGCACCATACCAGTGACCCATGTTTGGGAATGGGCACAGTTGTCAGGGGTCAGCAGGGGTGGAGAAGGATCAAGCGTCCAGAGGACTGCTCTCCTTCTCCAGGGAGGGGGGGTTCTGGAGTGTCTGCGTCAGTTGCCCTCTGCCAGAGGCTGGGGGACACGATGCCACACCACAACATGGGGTGGAGCTAGGACATATTCTCTAACCCTAGCATCATTGCATGTCCTAGCTCCAAGGGAAGCATTCTCTAAATAGCCAGCCCCCATGTATGAGCCAGGCCCAGTACCTGACCCTCCAGCCATGACAGTTCCACTTCTGCGGACCCACTTTGGGGGGGCTTCCTGGGATGAGGGTTGGGTCACCAGGGCCAGGGTGAGCCCATTAGCAGGAGTGGAGTCTGGCGGCCAAAAAGAGAAGAATAAAAATAATGTTGCAAGACATTATGCCACAGCAATATACTGTGCTGGCAATAGAGTGCAATATATTGTTTGAGCCCCCCGCACCCCCATTATGGGGGCTGCAAGACCCACACCCTCCCAACTAAAACAACTAATTCCAGGGGGGTGGGTTAAAAGTAAATATTGCACAAAGTGCAGAAAAAAAATGAAAAATGCCATGCATCTGAGACCTGAAATCGAACGTGGTCACAAATGCACTGCCTGTCTCCCTTGCTGCAAGTGGCTCATCCTGTCAAGCCACGGCAGCTGCTCAGTGGATCCCCATCACAGCAGATGTCTTATCTTCTGCCTGGGACAGTGAAAGAGTGCAGTACCACGCACAGACCCATTTGCGGTATTGCACCCTCTCGCTGTCCTATACCGTGTTGTTTCTGTTTCTGTGTTTTGTCATATGCTATTAAGTGTACGACATATTGACCCGGTAGGGGAGGTAATAAAGCCAACTGAGCAGAAAACAGACCTATATATCATAATCACAGATAATCTTAAGGTAGGGACCCAATGCAGCAAGGTGGTAGGCAAAGCTAACAGAATGCTGGTGTGCATAGAGAGGGGAATAACCAGTAGAAGACGGGAGGTGCTGATACCACTATGCAGTTCCATGGAGAGGCCCTGCCTGGGGTATGGGGTTCAGGTCTGGAGACATGGCCTATGCCAAGACATAGATGCCATAGCAAGTGTACAGAACAGGGCCACAAAGTTGGTGCATGGGATAAGAGAGAAGCCATACGAAGAGAGGTTGAGGATGTTGGATCTGTACCTGCTGGAAACCAGTAGGGAGAGGGGAGTGACAATAAAGTGTGTGGGGGGGGAGCTTATTCACAGGGAAGGTAGGTACAAAAACTAGAGGGCATGGACTGAGGTGCAGGGGGGTAGGTTTAAGGGGAATGTGAAGGGACATTACTTTGCTAAGAGGGTGGTGGCACCCTGGAACAGTCTGCTGGTGGAGGTGATAGAGACAGGAATGCTGGAGGGATTCAAGAAGTCTTGGGACAACTACAAGGGACTGTCTAGGGAATGAAGGGGGGACTCTAAGGGGGAAGGGGGCATGTAAAGAAAGGGAAAGGCCAGACTCCATGGGCCAAGAAAATCCTTTACTGCCTGCACATGTCTATGAATCTATGAATCTATAAGAGAATTGTCAAGAGCTCTGTTCAGCTGAACAACTTGGCACCAGCTAGAAAACATTCAGTCTGGACATTCAGGTCATGCACACGATTTTGCTTTGATCCCTTTCTAACTACCCTTGCTGCATCAAACATTTATAACAAACCCAGATAAACAAATTTAATTAAAAGAGCAGTTCTTACAGAAACTAAATGCTTGGTCTAAAATCCATTTATTTACACTATCCAGGAACCCAGGATGAAACCCCCCAGGAGAAATCCAGATAGAAACATAAAATTTGTTAGCAGAAAACCTGGATCCCACTGTCTCTGTACTTTTTCAGGCCCCCAGGCATGCTCCCTATTGCAGACCTGGTCACAGGCCTGACCGAGTAGCGTTCTGTGGGTGGCTGTATATCCCGGGGTCTGACTGGTGCATAGTTTTCCCCCCAGCACTGCCAGTTCCTGGGTCTGGTTTCCAGACCAATTCTGGACTTCTATCCATCCATCCCCTCCTCATATCCCACCACACTATACAGTGTACTTTCCAGGTCCGGATAACGGGTGCACATATCTTCAGGACATACCCCCAAAACACGCCCCAGACATACCTAAATTAGATGCCCATTTGATGCTTCTGTTCTGGGTTTAATCCTCCCCTATGATCCTAGCCAGTGATTCGCCCAGTCCCAGCTCTGGCTGTAGGTCCCATAGTTATGTCAGCTCCCCCATCGACTCCAAGCACATGCTCTGGAGGGTTTGGTGCCACTGTACTATTATATAGCAGAGGTGGGGGAGGTGGAGGAAGATTTGATTGACACCTGACTGGCAAGTGTTGATGCTGCTGATAGGTGCAGTGCAATGTTCGGGAGCTTGGAGTGGTTAACCATTTTTCCTGGCTACAGGTTCTAATCCTTAATCACTTCCCTGCCGGGCTTCCCCTGCAAGCTTGTTATTAGACGTTGAAGCTCAAGTTGCGTGAAATGCTAGGAGAGCAAAGGGGTTGCAGTGGCAGCATGCAATGTTGGGAACAAGCAAACCGAAAAAGGCAAAAAAACAATGATCTCCTCATTCAAGGGCCACCACCATCCCCTGGTCACCCCTTACCCTCACAAATGAGGATCCACATTGTAAAAAAAAAATCCTAACACAAAGACATAGGCAAGCATCCACAACACCCTTTTTCCTTGATTTGGCAGATGCGGATGTATGCCTCAGTGGCCTCAGAGTGCCACCACCGGCCAGGCATGCAAGCAGAGAGGCTGGGGAGGAACATTAGTGGGGCTCAACTTCTTGTAGCATGGAGGGAGGGGGGCATATCTTCACTATTTGTTTTATTTTTAAAATCTGTTGTCCCATATGGGGATATACCGTACTGTAGCAGTCTTTGGTCCCACAGTCCACTCAATCCCTGACAAGGGCATCCCGTTGGATTCCTAGTGTCGGGTCTCACTTTGCAACTGGAATGTCCCAGTTCCTGCAGACTCCTCTCTATAGGCATTGGGGGGAGGTTACGGGCTATGGATTCTGCCACATGCAACCGAACCCTGGGGCATGCAAGCTATGACCACGTATGCCCGGTTAGCACATATCCTGCACCATCTTTGGGGAATGGGAACCTTAGTCTGTAAGTATTTATTTAAACAATTGATGGAAACACTCCATAGGGGTCATGTATAGTCTCCCAGAGCAGACTGCATTGACTTCAAGGCCTTCCTCTACCAGCAGTTTACTAGGTTTCTTTGTTTCTGTATGTCTATCTGCAAGTTTTCATCAATATTCTCAGCTGTTTCTGAACATCTAGGACCAGATTTTCTCAAGGGAAGGATGCAGGTGCAGCTGTACACTCTGCATGCATCTGCAACAGAATTTACATCAAAATATGCACCCAAAATTGCACCGACATTTCAATGGACGCATCCATTGGCAACAAAATGTCACAATTTGTGGCAAATGGCATAAGAATTACACACAAATTCAATTTACATCTGATTGTTGATGCAAATTCAGCCATATGCATATAATATTAGAATATCTAAATAAGCGGTTTAGCATTTTCAGGCAAATACAAGTTTTCAGTTGAAAATATTTATTGATTTATTTTTATTTGAAAATTGGTAACCAGGAGAGGCACTCTGAACCAATGCTTATTTCAAGGTGTGACCTAGGGGAAGGGGACATAGGAAAGAACAGCAGCACAATACATATAATCAGAAGTTTAGAACAGCACACAGTGCAAAACTGGTACAAACATAGAGTAAGTATTATACAGTTATATGTGAAGGGAGTGTAGTGTGGTGCAACCCAATAAGAAACACATAGCAAGTGCATATTCAGAAGTGGCAACAATACTTGGTGAGCAGAGCAATACTGAACAGCAGACAATTGACCTGAGGGGTGAATTAAATGCCTGGCCTCATACTGTAGGGAGAGAGCTTTAGTGGTGTGAAAGTTTAATTAAGGCAGGAGCAGTAACCCAGCTGGATGCTTTCTCTGATGCTTACATCTCAGCCATGGTTGTATCAGGAAGAATGGTACTGTGACAGGAACAGTGGGGAGTGGTTGGAGTTTCAAGTGGTGCCTGAGGGAGCCAGGGGATGGAGACTGGAGAATATGGGCAAACTGATCCTGGACAGATTCCTTGAAAATCTGACCCTTATTATTTATCATGAAATGCATTTATGAATACAGGGTTCTGATTGGTCAAGAGCTACTTTCACCCAGGCCATTATCCCAGCACAACAGCCCAGGTGAAAGTAGCTCCTGGTAATCAGGAAATACCCCTACACTCTTTTCTTAGCGTGAATTCCCACAAAAGACATGTCTGCTCATCTCACACAACAACGTACCTTAGGTCTTTATTAGAGACCCTGTGCTGGTCTTCCCAGACTTGCACATCCTCCTACTCTAGCTCGCCAAACAGCTCTGTGGTATTTGTTTTAAATTCAAATTTCAGTGACCGTAACTGCTACGTGGCTCTGTCTTGATCTACTCTGTCTTGCAGACCACAATCAAGAGGGACTGTAAAATTCAAACTTTTTTTTTAATTAGGGAAAAAATGGACATGCTGGCTCCTGACTGCAGCAAGTACCTACTGCTGCCCCAATCTGACCAGCAGCCTCTAAAAACTAATCAGTGGTTAAGGTGGACTAGTCTGGTCCAATGTCCAATACTAACTTAGTGAACAGATGTACAGCCTGCTCACTCTCAATGCTACACTACTGTCTGAAACCACTGCCTGCCCCCACTTTGCTGTTACTAAACTGCAGCTAATATGCAGCATTATTGCCACCTATTGACAAGCTAATTTAAACATACTGTTGAAACTGGATTATTTTTTAATATAAAGCCTCAATTCAAATACAAAAAAAGCTTCTTTTTTTTATCATACAGCATTGTATTGATGGTTTTAGATTTTATGACATACATCAGTACAACTGCCAGCAGGCCAAAAAGTAGAAATAAGTACCAGTCCAGTCATTAGATAACTTTTTGCTCAAAAACTTTTAACTGTTCTAGTTGTGTACTCACTAGGTCATAGCATAGGTTAACTTAATATATCCCTGATCTGGGAGAAAATATAAGTTGTTATAGGCTAGGAGAGCTCCTTCTGGGAATAAAAGATCCCTTGACAGCAAACCATCATAACAAGAAAAGAAACAGCATATCAACATTCATCCTGCCTGAAGATTACATAGCAAGATAAATTAAGCCTAACTTCAGACGTTGTCCCAGCGAAATTTAGTACAGTCAAGGAAAACATACATATTAACACTGATGCAAGGACATGTCTAACAGAAATAGAAATGCAAGAGAAAGGCAGTGGTGAAGAGAGGAGTATAGCCAAAAGGATAGTAGATGTAGACTCCTTCACTCACTGGGCGCTAAATTCACATGGAGTCGAAAGGACTCAAAAGGTAAGGGGATTGCTCGGCAGAGGCAGGGGGACTTTACAGATATGGGAGTGCAGATATGGGTCCCACTTTTTGTGATAATTCTTCAATTTACCCATTGCAGAGGCAGTGATTCTTTCAAACACAGCTAGTCTTACCAGAGCCGATCTCCAGACAGCAAGTGAGGGAGGGGCTGACTGAAGCCATTTCATAAGAATGGATCTTTTGGCTTCCATCAGCACAGCTAGGGTCCAAGATTGCAAGGAGAAGAAAGTGGGACTAAAGGAATTGGGACTAATGGAAAGTGGGACTAATGGAATTCTAATATGGACAATCTTACGTAAACTAGTCACTTCCCTATACACTGCTTCCAATGTACACTGACGTAAATAATGTACATTTTGTGCATAATGTGTGAATACATGCACACTGTATATAATATGTGAGTCTGTTTGTGAACCAGATTACTGCCCCTGTATAAATATTGCAAATGTAATACTGTGTAACAAATGTAACTAATGTAACTACTGTATGCTGTATATAACTGTTTTCAATATGTCCTTTTCTGTAACTAACTCCGGGTTGCTCCTGAAAAAGGGACCACTGGTCTCAGTGGGCTTACCCGGTAAACAAAATCTAAATAAATAAATAAATAAAGTGGATGTGTCTCCTAGAAGGAGTGTTTCTTGGTAGGGGATGATCCGTTGCCCCACGACCAGAGAGCAGTTATCCAGATTTGAGGCCCAAAATACTTGAATCTTCGGGCAGGTCCATAGCATATGGAGCAGGTGAGCAGGGGAATTCTGACATCTCCAGCACTTAATCATGAGGGAGCACCTTAAGTGCATATAGCTTTGCTGGTGTCCTATACCAGCGGAGGAGAATTTTCATCTGTATTAATTGGCTTCTGGCATCCACATAGAAACTATGAGTGGCTCTGAGCCAAGTTTCCCAAAGTTGCTCCAAGACAGGATGCTGGAGTTCCACTTCCCAAGCCAATCTACAACCCTGCATAGTGTCTGGTTGGGAGTCTCTTGGTATTTTATAAATTTTGCCAACCAGTCGCTGTCTTTTTTTGGGGCAATGGATGAGGGAAAGACATACCCTCATGGGGACCCTCGAATCCCTAGCAAGTAAGGATTGCAAGACACCCCATGTTTATTTATTTAGCTTTTGTTAACCGGGTAAGTACACTAGACAAGTAGTATGCCTATTTTCAGGAATGACCCGGGAGAGTACAAACAGGTAATACAGGTAATACAGAGTACAACAATACAGCAAAAGTTAAGTGAACGGCTACGTCTCACACTGGTTGAAATGATTACATATACACTTGGAGGTTAGGTACAGTAAGTCGATAAGCTGCAGGCTATATACAGAGTAAGACAGTGAGGATAGAATACATAGTGAGTTGACATTGAACAACATTGATTATCTGTAGCATAAAGTGGAACAGAGGAGGAGCTGGTCAGGGAAACCAGCATCCAATTTGGTTTAAATAAATATAGCTCCTGGAGCAGAGTGCCAGAGGGACTACAGTGTCCAGTGTCCAGGGCTTATAGCTAGGGAGGCTTTAGGCATTCACAGCATGAGGCCAGCTTAAGATGCTCCCACAAGGAGGTCCAAAGGCTTTTGTGGGAAGGGGCGGTGTGTACCTGCTCAGGGAAGGAGTTCCAGAGCTTAGGGGCATGTGCGGCATAGTCCCTCTCATCCATAAGATTGTGGGTTGAGGGTACTTTTAGTATCTCAGGACCCTGGGACCTTAGGGGGTAGCATGAGGGGTCAGCTGGGGAGAGGAGCTGAGCCATCCCCGGGGGTGAGCCAGTGCTGATCACTTTGCTCACGTGGCACCCTATACCAAAGTTTAGGTGATTGGTCGGGGATAGCCAGCCTAACTTCTCATAAAGATTGCAGTGATGAGTGAGGCGGGGGGCAGCCAGAGCAAAACGGCAAATGTTGTTGTACGTCGTATTCCATCTAGTAAGGATATCTGCAAGTATCTCCAGAATTCATGGGTAGGGAGGGCATAGCGCCTTTGGAGTTGTTCTTAGGCCATTAGGGTCCCATTGTCCAGGAAGAGATGGTCCCCAACTGTATGTGTACCTTTATGATGCCAGTGTAGCCAGTTTACCAGCTTGTGGTCAAAAAGAATGAGCCTATTGTTCCACAGAGGGGCATACCTGACTGGAGGGAAGTGTACAGTGTGGGAGCCGTTGGCAATACGGAAAGCCTGACGCCAGGCTGTACACATGGCAGTCATGATTGGCGTGAGTTGTAAATTCCTGTGGGGCCTCCCAGATAGCAAACAGAACAGGGGGCCATCCGGTACAAGGGTTTTCTCCAGGAGCACCTATTGTGGAAGAGAAGGAAGGTTTGGATTCAACCAAGTAGTGGCTTGAGACACTTGAAAGGCCAGCTGGTATCCCAGCCACCAGGGGAGTCCAAGGCCTCCTTTAGACCAGTGGGCTCTCAACTTCAGTCGACCCCACCTAGGTGTCTTGCCCTCCCATATGAAGGAGGCAACCAGCTTGTCTAAGGAAGCAAATGTCTTGCGAGAGAGGGGAATTGGAAGGTTAGCTAACAGGAAGGAAATTCTAGGAAGGATAAATATATGTATCACCTCCACTTTCCCTTTAAGGGACAGCTCAAACATTTTCCAATGTTGCATTTCTGCTGTCATTGCAGTCAGCATTGGGGAGAAGTTAGCCTTCTCAAGCTCCCCCCAGGCAAAGGGGGTGTAAATACCCAGATAGAGAAACTCCTGTGGTGCCCAGGAGATGTTGGTCCCAGCTATGCAGGACCTAGAGCATTTAGAGTGTAACGGTGCGAAGGTCATTTTCTTCTGGTTAATCTTGAGTCCAGAAATGTTAGCAAATTCTTCTAGTATGGGTAGGACTAGGAGAAGGGAAAGGCCAGGGTTAGACAGGGTAAGTAGCATATCATCGGTATATGCATTTACCAGGAAGGTCTCCTTCTTTACTGGTATTCCGACGATGCCTGGGGTCTGCAGGAGTGTCCGAATTAGGGAGTCAATTGCGATAATAAAGAGGAGAGGGGACAGGGGACAGCCTTGCCTAGTTCCCCTTTGAAGGAGAATTGAGGGAGAGATATCCTTATTGGTGACCACCTTGGCAGTAGGGCAGTGGTACAGAGTGGACACCCATGAGCGGAAAATGCTTCCAAACCCATATGTTTGTAATACCACTTGTAGATATTTCCATTCGAGGGAGTCAAATGCTTTTGAAAAATCGATTGCCTGGGCAGCCATGGGGGTGGGAGTCTGCAGAGCAAGCCATTTTAAATTTAAAACCAGCCACAGGTTGTCCACTCCAGATTTGCCCTTTAGAAATCTGGATTGCGATGGGTGAATCAGTTGGGCAAGCACTTTTGTGAGCCTAATGGCTGGCACTTTGGTGAGGAGTTTCATATCAACAGATAAAAGGGAAATGGGTCTAAAACTGGCACAGTCCAGTGGGTCGGAGGATCTTTTGGGAATCAAGGTTATCAAAGCATCCTGCATTGTGAGTGGGAGTGATGTTGCCCCATGCGCTTCCTCCAAGACCTTAAGCAAGGGGGGAATTATGTGGTCACCTAGCAATTGATAGAGTTCAACAGTCATCCCGTCTGGGCCCGGGGATTTCCCCTTCGCCATCTGGGAAAGAGCGGCTTGAAACTCAGCAGTGGTGATGGGGGCATCTGAAGTGTCAGCATCCTCTTGGGACAATCGGGGTAGCAAAGCCCCTTTGATGAACTCCGAAAAACATACAGCTAGATCCAAGGTCTGGATCTTGGATTTGGTTTCATATAGGGTCTAATAGAACTCCCTCATGGTCTCATTGATCTCTTTTGGTACAGTGACAACCTTCCCTGCCTTGTTTCTAAGTGCTAAGATCTTGGAGGAGGACAGCTGTTTCCGAAGGTGAAAGGCGAGGAGTTTCCCCCCCTTATCCCCCCCTCCCACATTCTGCGCTTTGACTGCAGGAGCTGCCACTGGGCCTTATTACTCACTAAATTGTTTATCTGGTATTTTAGTCCCATGATTCACAGTAGCGGAGGGTGGGGAGTTTAGGGGTTGAGAGGCAGAGATTTTGAACTGCTTTTCTAGGAGGGTCAGTTCCCCTGCAGGTTCTTAATCTTCCCCTCACGGTGCTTCTTCTGAGCTGCTGAGTATGCAGTGATCCTTCCCCTTATCACAGCTTTAAAGGCCTCTGATTGAGTGGCTTCGGTCACCTCAGCTGTGTTTTTTAAGAGAGAAATACATACGTGTCTCCTCTATAATGCATTTTTGAAATTTTTTGTCATTTAACAAAAGGGGGTTGCATCTCCACCTGGTGGACGAGGGACCCAGGTCGTGAGGGGAGAATGTTACAGATACAGGGGCATGATCGGAAATAATAATATTTCCTATGGTAGCCTCAGAGATCCCAGGAGAAGCTAGGTGATTGGCTTGCCAGAAGTCTATTCTGCTGTAAATGTGGTGGGCAGTAGAGTAAAAGGGGTAATCTCTGCCCATCGGATGGGCGCCCCTCCAAGGATCATAAAGACTCCATTCTGAAATGAGTTCCCTCAGAGTGGCTGCATCCTTTGGATGAGATTGTGGTGTGGGGATTGATTTATCAAGAAAGATGTCGGTAACCATATTATGATCCCCACCCACCAGAATTGGCATATCCGAGAATTCCAATGTGAGGTCAGCAAAGGCCTGAGAGAGGGCTAGGTATATTGCAACCGAATCACAGCTGTGGCCATATATGTTGGCCAGTAGCACTCTGCTGCCTGGATAAGCGAGCCTAATCACCATCCACCTACCTTGTGAGTCTGAGATTTTATCCTCTATCATAAGGGAGGAGGCCTTCCGAATTAATTTTGCTACCCCCCAGACTTGCCAGAAGCACAACTAGCAGTGACCTCCCCCACCCAAAGCTTTTTGAGCCATGCCACTATTTTGCTTGTTAAGTGTGTTTCTTGTAACAGAGCAATGTCTGTACCCATGGAGTTTAAAAATTGGAGCACTTTTGTGCATTTAGCAGGGTGGTTAAGGCCTGTCACATTCCATGATGTACACTTCCAGCTAGTGGACTTTAAAGAATCACCTGACATTATATGTTCCAGTGAGAGAAGGTCAGAAAAAGGAGTGCTCGCCCAGGGGATGTGGTCAAGAATACCTTAATAGAAGAGAGGGTGGTCAGAAGGGGTTCTCCAGAAAGGAAGGCCTTCAGCTCTATGTCCACAATAAAGGAGTTAACCAAAGTAGAACCAGTAACACAGGGAAGAGGGTATAGTAGTTGCTGCAAAGAGAAAGTGTAGAGGAACACCTGCAAGAAAGGGAGACAGGACAAGTAAGATACAAAACAGTAAACAACTGATATCAACTTTAACAATTTTAACACTTGCTATAAATGTTTCAAACTAGTCTAGGGTAAAACTCATCACTAACTTAAATAAAACAGTCAATAGACTCTACAGTAACACAGAATTTGGTTCCGTTCAATTTGTTTAATACTAGGATGTATAGAAATAACAATTTGTTACACATAATTTAATGGCACTGAGTTAATCGTGTGAGAGGGACTCACTGGTCCTTACAGCCACACTAAATCAGACACCAAAAAAGAGTTGGGGATTGGAAACTGCCAGCATGGGTCTACCCCAGCCAGGTCCACTGTAAACAAATAGCCGTCCGGAGCTATAAAGATCTGCATTCCCCTCCAACCTAGTAGGGTGAGGGGTAAAGAAAGCATCCAAGTTGGAAAAAGGTCAGGGAGTTCAGAAAAGAGAAGGGGTAGAAAAATTAAAAAGGTCAACAGAAAGTACGGGGGAGGGAGGGAGGGTAAGGATCCTCTTCATAATACACCCTCCAGCGGATGTCTTGTCACTCAAGCAACACGCCTCCAAGAGCGTCAGCCGACATGCCTAAGTCAGGCATGATATGCGGTAGAGAGAACAAAACAGAAAAAAAATTAGACTATTTTTCAAGTAGGCAAGATCTTGGCCAGCCTAAGGTGCGTCCATATCCTCAGCCACTTGGTCCAGGAAGCTCAAGATCAGTCTTGTCAACACTGTTAGGGGTTGTCAAGGCCTCCGCATATGATTTATTCCCAGGTTTTAAAAAGGGCTCCTCCAGATTCTGCCCCTCTTCCTCTTCCTCTTCTTCCATCGCTGTGGCCTAGTCTATGGATTCCATCTCAGCCAAAAGGTCCTCTGATCCCGAGGGGACTGGGTCGTGTTGTAGGAGACTGATCACAGGAGATGCTTCAGCAAGCGGGAGCTTGGCAGGGGGAGAATTAGCAGTCTTCTTGGAGTAAGGGCTTTTTGGGCTCCTCGAGCACTGTCATTGCCGGCCATAGGCATACTGTTTTGTCAGCGTTTGGGAGCTGGGTGGTACTGCCTCTCGGTTTAAATCCACTGCACAAGACTGATGACTTGGGTCTGTATGATCCTCTCATAATTTGCCCTGCAATGGAGATCTGGGGGGGGTTGCAGGACCTGCCCAAAGCTGTTTATCATCCCCTGAGGGTCCAGGTATCTGATTTTCAGTTCTTCCACCTTTTTTTCCCCAGGGACCCAGAGGTGTCTGGGAGTTGGAGTCTTAGGGAGGAGGTCTGGCCAGTGGCTATGAATCCAGATCTCCACCTCTCTAGGATGCTCAGCAATGAACGACTTGCCATCTTTGGAGATCTGCAGCACTGCGAGATTCTTAAAGTGATACTGGAATGTCTTGGATTGAAGTAGTGTTTTTAAGGGACCAAACACCCTCCTCCTGACTGCCACCTCTTGGGAAAAGTCTATATATATAGAAATGCTCAAGCCCCTCCAGGTAAGCTACCCTTTCTCTCTTGCCACTCTCAGTATCTTCTCCTTTACCAAGTACCTTAAGATATAGGCAACAATGGTTCTGGGTACTTTCGAACTTTCTTTCCGAGCTCCGACCCCGTACGCCCGCTCTACTCCAATTGGGTCCCTCCATCTCTCACTGAGTAGTTGGGGAAGCCAGTCATTAATAAAGCGCTCCATATTGGGACCCTTCATGCCCTCAGGGACCCCCAGGATTCTGATATTGTTTCTACGACTCCTGTTCTCCTGATCTTCTGCTCTTTTCCATAGCTTTGCAAGTTTGGCTTCCTGGTCCCTTAGTTGCTGAAGCATCATGAGGTGATGCTGTTCAAAATCCTCAGTGTGCTGATTAAGCACATTCTGTTTGTCCTCCAACCTTCTAATGTCAGCTACATTCCCAGCCAGAGAGGAATCTATACTGTCTACTCGTACCAGCAATGCCTCCAGCATCTGAGTGATGTGGAAGAGCACTCCCCCTAAGTGGGCTTGCTCAGGGGAAATTCAGTGATGAGTAGTCCCGACTCAACCTGAGGTGCAGCAGGGGTTTTGGTAGGGCCTGCCATTCCGAAGCTCTGATTCGGCAAATGTGGGCTGTTTCAGGCTTCCCCCATACCCACTCGATAGATGTTTTTGTAGGGCGGTGCTCCCTATTCCATACATGCTGTCCCAATTCTGATGTCATAACAGAGTGATGTGAGGTACCCTGTAGCGATAGGGGAAGGGGCCTATGTGGTCTAACGCGCACTTGCCTGCAGAAATATCAGTTGACCGAATCGCCACCGAGGGTGCACATTCAAGGCTCAAAACATCATCAGGATACCGACGAGTTAGGTAAGGGGGGAAAACCCGACTGCTTCAGTGCATTTTAGTCTGGCAAGGGGCAACTTTACTGCGGTTGGAAACTAGACTGGGGCAGAACAGAGAGTGCAGGCATCCATTACCATTGGGTCCAAGCCACTCCCCCCAAAATCTGTTTTTTTTAAATAATAATATCAATAATATTTTTTTTAAATAGATTAAAATTACTAACAAAGATACATTTCATAACTGTATTAAGGCACTCCAGGGGGCACATTATGGTGCACTTAAAGTCCTTCTCAGGTGTTGGAAGCACTTGGCTTCACCTCCAGCTGTAACCTACCCGAGGCAAACTGCTATCACACCATAATGCACCCTGTCATGCCTTATTGCTTAAATATCCCTCTTCCTAGGGCTCAGATATATTAGAGTGCAATAGGCACTGTTCCCTGACCTTGGGGGCATCAGGCCTAACTCCAGGCCAAAAACCTACATCTCAACTTAAATCATTTCAGTTCTAAACAAAATGTTGAAAATAAACTCAAGACATGACCAAAAAGCCATCTTACTGTACAAGATGGGAAGAAAAACGGCAACTGGAAATTGAGTAAAAATGGTTTATGTAAAACTGGGTGCTGTAATATAATGTAGCTCAACCCAAACACAGCTTAAACAGGATGCTGTTTTTTTTCTTTTAACCAGGAGAGACACACTAAGCTGAAAGCTTGTTCACAAGTGTGACCTGGGAGCACAAGGAAGTCAAGTGACTTTATTTTATTTAGTTTTTGTTTACCGGGTAGGTGCTCAGAGTCATACAGTATGCAAGTGGGGGATGTGAGATTCAAACCCAGGTTTTCAGGCTTGCAGCTGCCTTAAACCACTGCACTATACTGCTTCTTCAATGTCTAGTAATCTACGCCTGACAAAGAGGTTTTAAACATAAGCAGGGTGCAGAGTAGAATGCAAGGTAGAACTGAACATTCATCTAGAGAGCTGCATCCCTATGGCTTTAGTTGCAGTTGGGAGGCAGTTGGCAGCATGGTTAGCATGCAGCCCTGTGGATCTAAAGACCCAGGTTTGAATCTGACAACTGCTACTCAGACACAGCATGACCAAAAGTGAATCACTTGACCTCCCTGGAATCTCTCTCCCTAATCTGTCCCAGTGCTATTTGAATTCTCTTATGTACAGTATCTAACTGGTGGCAACATTCACTCCCCTCCCTCACTTGGACTGTGATGCAGTTTCTATGAAAGGTGCTATATAAAACCAGATTGCTGTCCTTCATGCAATAGGATGACACAGATACAGCAGACTTTTGAAAAGTCATAAAAATTACTTCAACAATGAACACCTACTCTAGAAGACTGACTATACTTCTGAAAGGAAGAAACAAGACCTTAATGGTACAGTTCTTACATTTTTAAATAGTTTTCTATAATCTTTAAGTGTGAAAAACTGACATTTACAAAAGAAAAGCAACTTCTCAAGCACACAATTGAATTAGTATGTGCATGCAACACTTCATGCACACATTCTAACTTGTGATAACATCAATAGGAAGAAAACGTTTCTATCCTGCATGAACTGAAGATGAGCAGCGAACTCCTTGCAGGCTGCTATTGAACTTTAAAACACAGGCTGCAGGCTGCTATTTAACTTTAAAACACAGGCTGCTTGCAATTTCATTCTCTGCCTGTAAGCTGCAGCCAAGCAGTGATTTCATTTACTCCTGTGTTGTTAGCCTGGCTGCAGCGTTTGTGGAAAGTCTCCTAGCAGGGGCTTGAACTTTTGGCCTCAAGAGTTTGATTTTGATTTTGATTTTGGGATTGCAAGCATAAGTTAAAATTTTCCCCTGCTCCTGTACTTAAATCGTATTGTGCTTTACCTAGTCTGACTTGCTTTTTCTACCAACCCCCCTTCCTCTGTTCCTTCTTTTGTCCCTGTTGCTCACCTCTGTATTCTCCACGCCCATTCAGAAAAATACTTAAAAGCTCCTCTTTTCTTTCTCTTCTCCCCAGGGTCATGAGGGCATTCGCTGAGAGGAGCCCTCCCCACTTTCGGCTCCACTTCAAGAAGGACAGTGCGCGAACTGGACCGCACTTCAGAATTTAAAGTTGGTGCCTTTGTCAGCTTCTCCTCCCTGGCGCTGGACTACTCAGGCTCTGGAAACAGAGCCCTTGGCTAGAACCCAGGCTGCTATTGAACTTTAAAACACAGGCTGCAGGCTGCTATTTAACTTTAAAACACAGGCTGCTTGCGATTTCATTCTCTGCCTGTAAGCTGCAGCCAAGCAGTGACTTCATTTACTCCTGTGTTGTTCTGCCCTGCCCGCCCCCACCACCACCCTTGCTCGGCTCTCGACTTTATAGCCAGGGTTGGTCAGGTGACATCGTGAAATATTCTATCAGCTCACTTTTCCAGCTGCAGGTTATACAAAACTAACACTAGTGGCCGCTGCTACACTTCTCTCTCTATCCACCTATACAATGTTGTCCTCACTAGTTGCAGCCCTCCTGATTTCCAAGCTCTTACAACTTACTCTACTGCCCCCCCGAGGCTCCCAACTCACACTGCGTCAAACCCCACACTTACCATTGTTGTACCTATGATTACTACAGATCCAGTCCCTCTAACATCTCCTTCACAGGCCAAAAGGTTTCTGCTGACCTTTATTCACACACCCTCAACTTAACCCTCTCACCCCCACAAGATAAGCATTGTACCTCAGCACTCCCCCCTATCAGACCACAAGCATACCCCCACATTGGTAAGCCCCAAACTCATGCCTTTCAATATCCCAACCCTACTAGCTGGCATCTTTCCCAGTCTCCCAATACCCACCACCAGTACTAAAAACCCTAGTCCCTACCAGTCCCAACGTCACTCATCCAAGCTCTGCAGACTGGCCCTCCTGTGAAACACCCTTCTACTTCTCTTATTATTTGGCAATGTCCACCCTAACCCTGGACCACCCAGTACAATGGCCACACCTAACAACACAAGGGGGAGCCTACTGATAGCCACCCTTAATATTTGCAGTCTGCCTAAAAAACACACCCTCCTCCAAGGCTGGGTTGCCCAGCATGCACCGGATATCCTAGCCCTCTCAGAAACCTGGCTCTCTGAAAAAATTCCCAACAATGTGGTCTCCCTCAGTAACTATTCCATCTTCCAGGCCGATAGGATCAGCAGGAGAGGGGGTGGCTGTGCAATATATGTTAAATCCTCACACCAAGCCACTGTAGTTCAAACCCCCACACCACTCCATGGCCCAGGCACTTACAGTCAAACTCAGTCTGGGTTCAAAGCGCTTCCACATTACCTCGGCCTATATCCCCTTAGAAGCCAAAAACCCGCATTTGATTCCCTCCTCCACAGTGTCTCACTCCTACCTAACACGAGTGAGTCCATCATATTGGGTGACTTCAATGTCAACTGGCTATCCCCAGCCTCATCCAGCTTTAAAGACACTGCCATGGCATATGATCTTGCCCAGCTCGTCACCTCCCCTACCAGACAGAACATTAGATCTGGGACATCCACCCTGTTAGACCTTATCTTCACCAACAGGCCAAGGAACCTCTCCCATTTCACGGTGCTCCCTGACACCATCAGCGACCATTCCCCGTGATCTGCTGGTGGTCTGGTAAAATGCCTACTGCCCCACCACAAATCTCTTTACAGAGACGGCTAAAAAGAGGTGGTATTGCGAAACTCAAAGCCCATCTCACCAACAGCAACTGACTCCCCATCTACACCTCGCAGTCAGTAGACCTTGCGTTCTCACACTTTATAACCATGTTCAATAAGGCCTGTGACATTTATGCTCCCCACGTGAAGCAAGTAGTGAAAACCAGAACCACACCCTGGATCACACCCTCACTTCTACACCTGCTTCAGCAGAGGGACAACCTATGGCATAAGGCCCTTGACTCCCAACGATATGCAGGATGAGCAGCTATGCAGGCTCACAAATGTGCCGGGCGCCTGACGGCGAAAGTGGCGTGCACCAACAAACCCTTACATCCTCCTGGGAGACAGTAAAAATTCTGGAAAATATAAAAGAACTTAGTGGGAAATCCTGCTCCCCTCCCCTACCCAACTCTCTGTTAATGGGGCTCTCACCCAGGATCCTTCGCTATTGCAGAAGCCCTTAACTCAACTTCTGGATCTCTCCCATATCCTCCCTCCTAATTTCTTCCACCCCCTCCACCCTCCCCTGACATCTCGTGTAATGTCAATTCTATACCTTTCAGGCTAAGAGTCATCTCCTGTCACGAGGCAAAACATTACATTGCTAATGCTATTGCCAATACCCGTTACAGCAATGACTCCCTTGGTCTTGAACTAATCTGGCTGACCCTAGATGTCACATTACCACACCTTACTAAAATTCTCAACCTCTCACTTTGCCTAGGTCAGTTCCCCTCATTCTGGAAGAGAGCCACAATCACCCCCATTTTGAAAAGCGGCGACCCTGCAAGCGCCATCAACTATAGACCAATTTCAATACTTCCTCCTCTCTCCAAAGCACTCGAAAAAATAGTATCAGACCAGATAACTGAACACCTTACTAAACAGAACCTTCTCTGCCAGGAACAACATGGTTTCTGGACTGGCCATAGCACTGTCACTGCACTAACGGAACTCACCTCGTTTATACACAAGGCCCTTGACCAAGGCTCAATCGCTGGTGCAATCTATGTGGACCTGTCCAAGGCTTTTGACACTGTCAATCATGAACTCCTGCTTAGTGTCCTTCCAAAGCTAAATGTGGCCACTGAGGCTATGGCCTGGTTTAAGGATTACCTCTCAGGCCGGTCTCAACAAGTCAGAATAAATGCCACCATCTCCTCCCGCAAACAGTCTGCTTGGGGGTTCCACAGGGATCTATACTTGGACCACTTCTTTTCACCATCTTTTTAAACTCTCTCCCCAAGGCATGCAGTGGTCGTCTTCTACTCTATGCTGATGATGCGGTCCTGTTCTGGAAACACCCACATCCTAGTACCCTCCAACTTGCCCTACAGGGCTTCTTCTGGGAACTTGAAACATGGTTCACTGAACACCGCCTGATCATCAACTATAGCAAAACTAAGGCTATGATCTTTGCACACCGCCAAAGCCCTCACAGTCAGGTTGCGCTCCTAATCAAAAACACACAAGGCGCCTCTCTTGAACAAGTTAATAGTTTTAAATATCTGGCATCACATTAGACACCTCCTCTCCTACCATAGTCACGTTCAACTCCTCACGTCCACTATCAATGCCAGGGTAGGTATCCTCTACAGACTGAAACACTGCTTACCCGCAAAGGCCATGCAGCTTGCAGTCTCCTCCTCAATCCACTCCCTAATTGACTACAGGATTGTGATCTATGGCTCAGCAGAACCCACCACACTACGTTACATTAACATTGCCATGAATAAAGCCTGCTGTCTAGTCACTGGCTGCGACAGACTTACCCATACCTGTGAGCTCTATGCTCTAGCTGGTTGGCTTAACTTCCAACAAGGCTAAAGTACCACACCTGCATCCTCGCAAAAAAGATACATCTCCAGCAAGCCCCCACCGGCCTTCTCCCCATTGTCAGCGCTGCCCCCATCAGACGCAATACAAGGCTCACTGCCAACCCCTCATTTCTTATCCCCCGCTGTAGAACATCCCTTGGCCAAAGATTCTTCTACTACCGTGCCCCACTTTGGCTCGATACATTACCTCCGCCGCTCTCTCTGACCCATAGCATCTACCATTTCAAAGCAGGTTTCAAAGCTCAACTTCTTGAATCTGCCATATGTGACTGTGGCTAACCCTGCCCAATGCTTGTTTTCCCTGTACCCTCCTTCCTCCGACACAGGGTCTCTCTAGATCCCACGAATAAGCATTGCCTTCATGTCTTTTCTATTGCCTTCGTGTCTTTTCTATTCAAGTGACCTACAGACTGCTGCCTACATCTGTCACCAGTTTTTATCTAAGTTAATGCCTGGACTGTGTCTCCAGTACTGTATTGTCAATAATGATTGTCTGTATGTTTATTCCTGTACTTGTTTACCCTCCACCCCCTGTATCTGATGTGGAGCCTTTGCAAAAGAGTCTGGGACTCAAAGGATTGTAATTCTGATTCTATTCAATAAATAAATAAATAAATAAATAAAATAAATAACATATTTTGAATTTGCAGTATATGCCTGGTATGAAGAATGCTCAACTCCAGGAATGCTTGCAAATTTATTTACAATAGCAATGCCATCTTCCGTGGGTGACATTTCATAACCACATGCAGCATTCACATTCCTCTGGTGGCTTTAAACCTACTTCTGCATCAGGTTAACACTTGGATGCTTCCATGTATCCTACATTCTTGATATTCTCCTGTCAGAATCATGTAAAGTAGTAAGAAGTTTTCCCAATCTACTCAATTCCTGATTATAATGCAGTTTCTAGGTGACTCAGCATTACTGTAGGTGCCTCAAAGGCACTGCAGTTGATGAGCCTAGGAATAAATAGTGAGATGGTAAACAGTAAATGTGAATGCAAGCAGTACATTAAAATTAGATAGCCCTGCAGTGCACGCCATTTTAACTTAACAGGCCACAGATACTGAAGCGTGACGGTCAGATAACAATGTGAAAAATATACAAGAAAAAGAAGAAGCAACTACAAGGGAACAGTATGACATGAAGAAACACGGCATGGATTATTGATGTTGGATTATAAGTAAGTTTAAATTATGTAGTATTATGGGTACTATAGTTTACAATATGATAAGAACTGTATTGGTAACACATACAGATACAGCAGGAATATGCAAGAACACAAAATGTGATATATAAAAATATGTATTGGAGAACATGAATTTAATATGAGAATTACCAACAATATGGGATATACTAAAGCACTTGAGTATTTATTTATTTATTTATTTGCTTTTGTTAACCGGGTAAGCACACTAGACAGCCAAGTGCCTATTTTCAGCTGCGACCTGGGAGATTACAAGGTACATTACAAGGTACATACATGAACATCAGACAAATACAAGTAGAGGATTACATTACATAGAATTAGCACAACAGGGACTTTATAAGCATCAGATTTCATCAGGCAAATAGTAGTGAAGAGTTAATATAAAGTGACCAGAACACAGGGACATTGTAAGACAACAATACCAAAAACAGGTATTACAATACAGTATTAAACATTGCAGTCAGTAGGAAGAAGTGCAGTGTGAATTCATCGCTCCAGGCAGCAAGTTGTAAGACTAGCAGTTAGAATAAGGAGGAGTCACAGTTGGGATAGAGTGGGACCAGTGCAAGAGAAAAGAGTGCACAGTTATAGTGCTCACCCTGTTTTGCCGGTGGGCCTAAATGGTCCATTTTTATATATGTTGTGAGAACAGGAGGAGTATGAGCACCGTTATGCTCTGCCCACGTCATAATGTTTAGGTAGCATCTCAGTTAGTTGGGGCATCTCAGGCTGAGAGGGTTTGTCTAGTGCAGAGACAGCTGGCAGCTGTTTTGAGAAAACCCCAGAGGGAGGCTTTAAAGCTCTGGTGCGAGGGAGAGGAGCGAGTGCTAGTTGGAAGAGAGTTCCAAACCCTCGGCGCATACACAGCGAAGGCTCTTGAACCTGGTGCAGAAGTATGTTAACAGTTACCAGAGGTATGTGGATGCTGCACAATTGTTGTGTAAATAGATATTGATTGTGATTTGTGCTTGCATATGAATATCCTTATAAAGCCTGGATGGAGCAGCAGCTAGGCCACAAACATTGCCCAAGGGAGGAGGCCATGCTGTTAGAAATAAATATAAAGATTTGCAAGTGTTGCAGGAGTTAATTGTCTTTCATGCATTGTTTACTTAAACCACAGGAACAACTCCTCCACACTACCTTTTTAAATGATGCCCTTCAGGAATCCAGGGCATCCTGAAATCATTCTGTTTCTGAATTGATATCCTGTTTCATAATGTCTTGTAACGTATATATATATATATATATATATATATATATATATATATTAGAGAAAAACCTCCGTTTAATGCATCAGTTAGGGTTGTTCCACAGCGACAAAAAAGAGGAAATTCGATGTTAGGGTTGAAACCCCCTTTGCATTCCTCCAGCCCACCCCCCTAACTGCAATCGGGGTGCACATTGGAGTCATCAGTCCTAACTCTCACCCCATCACATGTGGAAAGAAGCTGAGGAATAGGAGAATGGGGTGAGAGTTAGGACCGATAACCCCAACACGCACCCCAATTGCAGTTGGGGGTGGGCTGGAGAGGTGCAAAGGGGGTTTCAACCCTAATATCGAATTTCCTCACTTTTGTCGCTGTGGAACAACCGTAACTGATGCATTAAACAGAGTTTTTTGCCTCTAATTTCCCATCTTTTTGAGAATGATAACGAGAAATAGTGAATGTAATGCGGCAGCGGGATCGCGGGGCCTGCAACAGCCATGTCATGCCTTGTCACATAGTAACATTCTGCCCACAAACGCAAATCGTAATGCGCATGGTGATGCAAAGCGAAACAGAAAGAGAAACAGTACTGTAGACAGAAATGTTAAAAACAACGTAAACACAACTGCAAATGAAAACACAAAGGGTAACACACATGGTGGCGTAAACGTGAACTGCAAGCGGAAACGGTAATGGTAACAGTAATGTAAGCACACAGGCTAATTTTCCCCCAAAGCTGTATAGAGAAACACAGTGAGTACAAAGAATGTATGCAAAATAATGACTCTCGGAACAGAAAAATGAGGACTTGGAATAGTAAATTGCTTATATCTCAGGAACCGTATGACATAGAAAACATTTTTAAAATTCATATGAATTACCACTTTCCTGGCTAGTTTTATACTTAGCCCCCATCAGGAGGCTAAGTATTTTTTGACGAAAAGTCCGTATCTCGCACCGTTTCCGAGATACGGGCCCTGAAAGGCTGCGGCGAACGACGTAATGTTTTCCTATGGGAAAAAAACAGAAGTTCAGAGTGCCATAACTTTGGCTCCCTGTAATATTTTTTCACCAAACCACTGAAAGGCACATCTGTGGGATGTTGGCTGTGTTCCTGTAAATTTCAACCAAAAAGACCAAACCGTTATTTTGCAGCAGGGCGCTAAACGATTGCTGCAATGCGTCGTACACCGTAATGTTATCCTATGGGAAAAACTGTCAACTTTGGAGTATCGTAACTTTGCCGCTGTGTAATATTTTTTCAACAAAATACTGAAAAGCACATCTGTGAGATGTTGGCTGCATTCCCTCCAAATTCCGGCCTAAAACTCAAAACATTTCTTTTGTAGCCGGGTGCCAAAGAATTACTGTCATTTTCCCACAGCCTAGAAAAGTACTGTCGCAATTTGCAAAAGCTTACAAAATTTGTGACACTTCTAAGTGACTGACACTACTTTGTGAAAGTACTTTTCCAGAAATCTGAAAACATATTTCTGGGGTGTTTTACCCAAAATAAAGACATGGCTAGCATCCTCAGGGTTCGACTAGGTGAATACAAAAAGAATTAGGTTGCTAGAGGGTCCCACATTTAAATGCCAAGCATTTTCTGATCACCAACTGAAAACAAAATGGTGGATTTGCAACAGTAAAAGGGCCATTTGCAAAAGTAAAAACTGCATTTGCAACACTGTCAAACTTTTTGTTAACTTTTCCCATTGACTTATAATGGGAACTTATTTTTTGAATAACTTTTGAACCATTTAATATTTTTTCACAAAATCTTTGAAAGGCACATCGGGGACCCCGGCCGCACATTCCCTGAAGATTTCAGACCAGTCGCACAAACCATGCGATCTGTAGGTGCGACCATAGAACTCCAAAAAAAGTGTAAACGCATGCGCAGATCACGCTTAATAACTCTGCAGCCTTATATCCAACCGGTACGAAACTTGGCAGATCCCAAGGCCTATGGGTCTTGATTCTGTATTCCAAATTGCAGGCAAAATCTGTTGAACGGTTGCAAAGTTATTAAGGTGCAAAGTTTTGGGTTTAACATGTTAATGGCTCCTCAGCCCTAACTATGGTAGCACTACCGTGCTACCATAATATACATATATATATATATATCCCTATATAAAACGGTATCCTATAGAAGGCAGGGGCCTTGCTTCAGCCTCATTCTGACCCTCTCCATGCTGACAGCCTCCCTGCTATGAACCAGTTAGAGCCACAAAACCATAATGTTTACTGTATCACCTTGCATTGCTCCAGCTGGGAGCTGGTGTGGGCGAGGAGACACAATTTCCTCCCATTCTTCAGTTAGTCTCTTACAAGAATACCCAGTCAGTGTGGATCCAGCATGAGTGTCCAAGTAGGAGTGACAATTTTGCAACTGTGAGTCCTCTGCAGAAGGCCACTGAGCTTTAGGCCACTCTGCCCAAGTGACTTACACCCAAAGTGAGTAATCACATCTGAAGTATCACTGCTATTCGATATGAATGTGCAACCAGGCAGGATAAGTGGGAAATATTGCTCTCCGTGAAAATCACTCTAGTACACTTCAGAATTGCACATTCCATGCTAGCACATCAGCACAGCAGTAGTGCCACCACTCATGATGCCAATGATCTGGGTTCGGGAACAAGCCCAAGTCATCAGGGGGCCAGCCAAGAGATGAGGATTGAGCATCCCCACAGATGCTGTCCTCCTCAGTGGAGGAAGGGTTGCTGCCCACACTGCAATACTGCCTCCTAGTGAACATAGGTGGCAGTGCAGCTGAGGACACCGAGGAGGGGAGATGCAGTTGGAGATGGGATCATCACACACGCTCAGTGTGCACATCCCCTTGGCCTTCCTTGTGCGCAAGTGTCTTGGGTGGAAGAAAAACTAAGAAAAATACCCTAACCTGGCTGGATGACTCCTGTCCTCAGCTCACAGGCTCCATACCATCAACTGCAGTACGACTCCACCAATGCTGACTTGAATTGCCTCAAGGGGACTGAAACTCCCCCTAAAGACCCTGATGAAAGAACCCCACCATGGGGGAGGGGGAAGGTGGTAAGCCAAAGGGGGGAGAAGTGGAAAAGTATAAATGTTAGATAAGATGGGTGATGAGGTTGGGATCAGAGGAGGGACGAAGGAGGCAGGTTAAAAGATGGGGGCTTGATAAACAGAGAATATAAATAAAAGCATATTCCATTAGGCACAAATACCTTAAGTGCATTTTATTCAGTATATTTTATTACTTTATGGTCAGTCAACTTGATTGTGCAACATAGTAACAATCCCACTCCTTACCCTCCAATCCTACTACCAGCCACAAATCAATTAAGGCCAGTTGTTTTCACAGTTTTCATCATTTGTGAAAATTGTCTGAAAAGTTGGCCTTAGAAATGACACTGGGCTCCATTTTCACAACATTTATAATAATTTTTGTCTAAACTTTGTCCAAATGATATGTGATTTTAGTATTCAAATAAATTGATACGATTTATTGCCACTCACTATGTGCATCTTTAAGGTGTCTGTATATGATGTTGTATGGTCACATGATGATGATGTTGGGGCACTTAAATGCAGTTTAAACCATCAAACTACACAGCCTACTGAAACTCCATGAGTGAAGCACTGGTGTTTGTGGCTGGTCATAGGACTGGAGGGTAAGGTATTGTGGGATCGTTACTACTGTATATTGCACTTTACAATTTTTAGCTGCACTTTGTAAAGTCATTGCCTTTATGTATGTGAATTCTACCACTACCATTTGCACTGTCTGTTTGCACACCTTTGTATTTCAAGTTGACTTTGAGGATAGAACAATAAAATAAAACTGAACAAAATGCATTAGAGATATTTGTGCCTGATGTAATGTAACTTTAAAGTGTAGTCAAGTGATTTTCATTGATTGCAATATTTCCCACTAATCCAGCCCTGTTGTTCACTCATATCACACAGCCGGTGATACTTTGGCTCTAATTCATTGAATGAGGTCATAGCCAGACCTCAAGTGAGCATGCCCCCTTATTTTCCACAGCGTGCAGGTTAAGCTCATTTGTTTGGATGCCCACAGTGAGTAACCCTCATAATGACCATAATTTATTAACTATTCAGGAAAGCACCAGTTTCTACAGTACACTGGGTATTTATTTTTATTTAATTGATTTACCAGGAAAGAGGACTGGATCAAAGACCCATTTTCAGTCACGCCTGGGGAAGGAGGATTATAATAGGAATACCAACAACTTTCTAACACATACAATCAAAACATGTTAAAAATCATACTAAATTATACAGTATACAAATATGGTCTCTAGGCATTTACTGTATATACAACATATACTGTACATAGTTTAAGTATGATCTATATTACAAACTTCAAGTATTATCATAACAGCAGCGAACCGACAGTGCATTCAAATAGTTTTTTACCCCAGTTTTAAATATGTTTTTCTTTGTATTAACTTCTAGCCCCAGTTGTAATTAAATTATTTAGAAGTTTAGGCCCCTAATTAGTCATTGAACGCTTAGCAATCTTTGTGTTAGTTCTATTTTCTTGGCAATGTTTCAATGAAATTGCTTGTAAAGTCTTTGTTTTATTGGCTCTCCTAAATCTATCATATACAGTATCACCTTTGTAGTTTCAGATCTCAATGTTTTATGCATGAACATCAATACTGAATACGGTATCCTCTGTCCAGGTGGCAAAGTTCCAAAGTTTTTATACATACTACAGTGGTACTCTTGTTTTCTACAACCAGTTAAAAATGGTAAAATATTATTAAATGTAACTGTATATCTCTGTAATTAGGTGTCTGGCATATTTATCAATAATACTGAATTATACTCTAAGGCTGGTAGCAATACTTTATGTACTATTGTTCTTTTTGCTTTTTCAGATAGACTATTTTTATTTCTATACAAATGACCTAGTTTACTATTAACTTTGATTGTTACCTTGGCAATATGTTCATTTCGCTTGAAGATGGCGGCTGAGCTGAGCCAGCCAGACCACTAGCTCCGTTTTGCTCCGTGTGCTTCGCTTGTTCTATTTTATTTGTTTATTTTATTTTTCGTTTATTTTTAAACTCTATGTTTATAGATTAGATTAGGGTCGAAGAAGTGAGTTAGACTAGGGTCCCGAGCATTGAATACCGACTTTTGATTTGCCGAGTCCCGGGTGCCGAGCTGTGGTTTGCTGAGTTCCGGGTGTTGGCTTTTCTTGGCTTTTTCAGGTGCGCTCTGCATGCCGCGGTTCCATTGCGGTGTGCTGAGCTGTGGAGTCGGGGAGCTGCGGAGGGTGTTTTCGTTTATTTCGCATGGCTGTGTTGCTTGCACCGTCTTTGGGCTGTGGGGTCTCTGTCTGTTGGTGCTGCCCCCCAACAGCCTTGGTGTTCGTCTGACCGCTTACCACGCCGCAGTGTGGCAGACTGAGTCGAAGAGTAGCGGAGAGGATTCTGCACCATTTCTCTGGATGGTTTTGCTGCTTTTTACTGAACGGACTGAATTAGAACTGGAGTGCTCAACTGTGTTCAGGGATTCGTGAACAATTGGAGGATTAAGCTTCAGTTAAGGACCCTTCAGTCATAATTTAATTTTATTGTGGTACAGGGTTCTCTTGACTTGTGCTGCGGTTGTTTATAATCTGCAATAACAGGAGATTTGTTTTAATTTGTGGGGAGTGTTGTCCCTTACTGGTCTCCAGCCGGGCAGGAGTCGCCCTGGGTGCTTCCCAGGAGCTGGGGACTAGGGCCTCTTCTAGGCTGCCTCGGGGTCAGCTGTTTGGGCTGACCTCATGAGACAGCTTTAGCAGCAGGTTGCTGACTGAGTGAGGTAATACTCCTGCAGAAACATATTTCTGCCTCCTGAAGTACTCTGTTGCCTTGGATAATTAACTATTAAAATTGTTGGCATTTGAGGAGCAGCCGCTGGAAGATTTTTCGGACATTATTTAAGTTTCCTTGTTTGCTTGTTTAAATATCCTTGACTTTCTGCTGAGAACTCTTTGACCTGTCTGGATTTTATTTTTGGATCACCAGAGAACTGTCTCTTAATCTTTATTAATTCCTGGACTAAAGGTGGTGAGTGATGGATATTTATTTATTTTAATTTTATTACAAATCTGAATTATTTATTTGACTCCTGCCATGTGAGAGGTGGTATTGGAGATCATATAACATCCTCAACAGTGCTGCTGTGAGAGGTGCCGCCTGTTTTAAAATCTAAATCTGCTTTAAAATTCAAATCTGTTTAATATTTAATAAGCTATTTTATTGTATTTTAGATTATTGGATTTCTATTATAATTTTATTGCTTGGTTATTTTGAGTTGATTTTTGGTTTATGTTAGTTTATTTGTTTTACTCGCCCTCCCTTTGTGAGAGAGTGAGGAGAGTGTGTTAGTGAGTGTGGTACTTGTAGGTTTGATTTTTAGGTTTATTTTTGTGATTTATTTAATTAATGACGGTTGGGCATTATTCCCCCACTAGGCTCAGGGAACTTCGTCCATTTGAGTGCCCACCATTGTCATCCGACACCTATTTTAGGTGTCAAGCATTGGGCATTCTGAAGAGGCGAGGATGAAGGTGGAAAGCTGGGCCTTGGGGGGACAGGAGAGGGGAGGGTGGATCGGGGTTTTAGGGTCCAGAAGACGTCCTGGGGTGAAATGGGGTCAGGATAGAGGTTGCTCTTATCTTGTCCCCATACCAAGAGTCCGAAGATATCGGACAGGTGCCGAGGTCTTCCCGACATCTCATCCTGCCTTGGCGTGTTGTGCAATGCCAGATCTATAAAAACAAGACAGCTATTATAGCTGATCTTGCTGGGTCATCTGATCTGACTTGCATCACGAGACCTGGCTGGATGAAATCCTGGCCCTATATTGGCCTTGGCAACCCAGCTGGGTTCTCGTGATACACCATCCAAGGCTGGATCGTAGGGGCGGAGGTGTGGCCATTATGTTTAAATCAGAACTGGGCCTTGTGGATGTTCCATTGGGGAACACCAGATCTTTTGACTATATCCCGGGCGAGGGTGCAGGTTGTGGTATTCTCCTCATCTACCGTCCACCAGGTGACGGTGGCGAATTCCTACAGGAGATTGCAGACTTCATTGTCGACCTTGTGTTGAGGTTTCCCAGATTAATACTTCTGGGCGACTTCAACGCCTGGGTTGACGATGAACTCTCATTTTGGTCAAAGTCTCCTCCAGTTGATGAATACACTGGGCCTGACACAGGTTATTACCGCTCTACCCATATAGGGGTCATTCATTAGATCTGGTCTTTCTTTGGTATGGAGATCACTGACCGGGGGTGGAACCAGTCAGCTGGTCGGACCATTACACCATAAGGTTCAGCTTCAGGGCCCTCTAATAGGTCTGCCCTTATGGAAATGGTCCAATACCGCCTTTAAGGGTATTGGCTCCAATGACCTAATGGCGTGTTGGATCTATCGAGTTTGTCGGTGAATGCATGAGTCCAGATGGCCTTGTAATTGCATTATGCACAAGGCTGTGGGAGATGCTCTGACAAAATTGCTCCTGTTCGTGTTCGGCCTCTCACCATCCGTCCAAGGAGTCCATGGTTTGATGGCCCCTTGATGGAATTAAGGTGAGTAGGCCAAAGGCTGGAGACAGCCTGGCGGAAATCGGGCCTTGATGCTGACAGGCTTAGATTGCTAGCCCATTATGATGGCTACCAATCAGAAATCACTCGTAAGAAGGCAGAATTCCTGTCCAGAGAGATTTCTGCTGCAAAGAATCGACCGGCTCAGCTTTTCCGGACTGTGGACAGACTGTGCAATCCAGTCTGTCTTCAGCCTAGAGAAGCCTTTTCTCAGCTTAGATGCAAGGAGTTAGCTCGCTTCTTTGCAGATAAGGTTGCCAGCATCAGGTCCGGCATTGGTCCGACCTCTCCTTCGGGGGATTATGGTGGACGATTGGTGGTACCTAGTCCTCGGCCTGTCTGGTTGGATTTTCACGCCCGAATTCGTTGACATTGTGAAATCATCCAAACAATGCGTCCAACCAGTTGTAGTTTGGATCCGGTCCTACACCGCTGTTAGTAGGTTGTGTGACGTTATCTACCCAATCCTTGCTAACATTGTCTGAAATCCTTGAGAGGGTTTTTTCCTAACCCCTTAAGGAGGCAGAAGTTCACCACCCTAAAAAATCCTCCTTGGACCCAGACTGGTTTAGCTAATCACTGCCTATCTCTAACCTGCCATTTGTTGGTAAGGTTATTGAAAAGGCAGTTGCACTGCAATTGGATGATCATCTTACCTCCCATAATGTCTATGATACTCTCCAATCTGGCTTCAGGAAATGGCATAGTACTGAGACTGCCCTTGTTCGGGTAGTGAGCGACCTCCTAATGGCCAGAGATCAAAAGGCCTGTACCATTCTGGTCCTTCTTGATCTTTCTGCTGCATTTGACACTGTAGACCATGGGGTGCTACTGGAGCGACTGCGGTTGTTTTGTGGGCTGTCTGGTACAGTCCACGAATGGTTTTGTTCTTACCTCACCGGTAGGTCTCAGAGAGTTGTCACCGGAATTTATTCCTCTGACGCCTTCTCCCTACCATGTGGGGTACCACAGGGCTCCATTTTAGCTCCCATGTTGTTTGCAGTGTATATGCTGCCATTGGGAGAAATCATCAGGAGATACAGCTTGAGTTTTCACTGCTATGCAGATGATACTCAGCTGTACCTATCCTTTCTCCCCGATCAGATGCACTCTCCATACTTAACAACTGCCTGGATGAGATCAGAATTTGGATGAGTTCGGGCTGGTTAAAACTTAATCCGGATAAGACTGAGGTATTGGTTGTGGATCCAGGTCATCCTGGGAGGGGTTTGGGTGTTGGACAGCCATCGGGTTTATTACTTGGTGGTGTACCGCTCTCTAGCTCTCGACAGGTGCGAAATCTGGGCGTTATTTTTGATGATGGTCTGACCCTGAAATCACAAGTGTCAGCTGTTGTCAAATCCTCTTTTTACCATCTGAGGAATATCGCCGGGTGAAACATCTGATTCCCAGGAGGACCTTTAAGCTTTGGTCCACGCCTTTGTTACCACCGTCTGGACTACTGTAATTCCCTCTACCTAGGGCTACCAGGGGTTGACATCCGCCGCCTTCAGCTGGTGCAGAACGCTGCAGCCAGGCTTTTGACTGGGACTCTTAGAACCAGTCATATTACGCCTGTGCTTCGCGAACTGCACTGGCTGCCTGTTCGGTGGTGGATCACCTTTAAGGTTGGTTTACTAACCTTTAAAGCCCTACACGATCAGGGACCCAGTTACCTGAAAGATCTTCTGGTTCCCTATTTCCCCCTCCTCCCCCTCCGCTCTGCCAATGAGGGATTGCTAGAGATTCCCAGGGTTCGTTTGAAGTTGTCAGGATCTTGTGCTTTTGCCTTTTCAGCTCCTAACCTGTGGAATTCTCTACCTCATTGGTTAAGAGAATGCCCGACCGTTGACAGTTTTAAAATTGCTTTAAAAACATATCTCTTTACTTTGGCTTTTCCTTTATAGTTGTGATTGTTTAATGTTGGATTTTCCTGTTTTATTTAATTTGTACAGCGCCTTGATTTTGAAAGGCGCTTTAAAAATAAACATGAATTGAATTGAATTGAATTTAGGGATCATGTATTATCCAATGTCACACCCAAATAATTAAAAGTTAAAACTCCTTCTAAACTTACTCTGTTTTTCCCTACTATTTTCCTAGTGGTATTTTGTAATCTTTTCTTTGTTCCAAAAACCATAGTCTTAGGTTTTCTTCTCATTCAGCAACATTTTGTTATATACAAACCATTCCTGTAAGGCCCTACATGCTGGTTGTATTTTCAGTTCTCTTTTTCCCTGTGCAATGCAGCACTGTATCATCCACATACATTATTGTTGGCAACTCATTGCAGACATTTAGCAAATCATTTATAAATACTGAAAACAGGAGCAGACCAAGAACTGAACTTTGTGGTACTCCAGTGTTGACTACTCTCATATTGGATCTCAGAGGTCGAATTCTAACCAATTGTTTCCTATTTGTAAGGTACTGTTGAAACCATTCTAATGAGTAACTACACAGTCCCATCAATTGCAATTTATGGATCAGTATGGGGTGGTCCAACAGGTTGAAGGACTTGGTCAGGTTGACAAAGACTTTTCCAGTTAACAGCCCTGTACCCATACCAACATGAATGTCACTTGTCAATCTGACCAAGGCCTTTGATGTGCTGTTCCCCACCAAATCCATATTGATCCTGTTTTAGAAGTTTTTTTTTCTAAATATGCTAATAATTGACCAAAAACTATTTTTCTCAGCAGTTTAGCCAGCACAGGCAACACTGATATTGGTCTATAATTAACAACCAATTGGTTATCCCCTGATTTAAATATTGATGTTATGACTGCTGTCTTCCATTGGTCTGTGACACTATTTTTAAACACAATGACAAATAAAAAGTAAATGTTTTTGCCTTGTCAGTTTATCTGAAACTAATTTCAACAACCTAGGGGACAATGCATCTACTTCTGGACCTTTATTTTCATTTAGCTTCTTCAGGAGAGAAAGAACCTCCTTTTCCTTCACCATAAAGAAACTAAATCTATGAAAACCAATTTTGTTTGGGATGGAACGAGAAGGCCCAGTGGTTGGATGCAGACTGGCTGTAGTAAGTTGGATCAGAGATATGTAATGTCAGGGTGGGGGCTTGAATTTTGTGTGGAAACTTTTTTTTTTTGTAGAGGAGGCAGGAACATCTGATATTAAAGTCAGAGAATCAGAATCATCCCAGTGGAGGCATGAGTGCACAGTGAGGACAGAAAGTATGCAGTGGAGCCAGGCATAGCACCAGGGTGGCAGTAGACATCATTCATAAATCCCTGGAGAGAGAAAGGGAAGGAGAGCTTTCCCTGTATTAGCTTATGTAAGGAGGGGATGGAGGATCTCGGTGCTATACATATCTCAGGTTGAGACCGAAGTACATAACTACATGAGATCCTGTTGATATTCCTCAATGAATGACCTACCCAAGGCCTGTATATCTGCATGTATTCACATGTATGTAGATGGCGCTACTTTTTCACTGACTACAGAGTTGGAAGTGACACTCCGATGGGACTTTGACAATGGCCAACACTGGCGCTGTGCTTACCAACTTACTCTTAATGCTAAGAAAATGGCCATTGGTTAGCAAAGACTTGCCAGACTCCACACTACCCCCTGTTCAATTGTTTGGATGGCTCTCACCTGAAAGAAGTCCCCTCCTTCAAATACTTAGGAGTCTCACAAGACTGTCACCTTCATTTCTCTAGCCACTTTGACACCATTCATAAGAAACTCCTCCCTTTGCTAATGCTAAGCACACTACATTGCAATGATTCATATTGACTCCTTTCTGCCTGGCAGACCCTCCCAGTGCCTGACAATGTGAATGTGATGCACATTGCTGTCTCCTTCAAAGTTCCATTGCAGGACAAAGCACTGGGGTGACTACATCCTACCTTTTTAGGTGGCCAGTACATTGCTATTTGACATTTGTTATTGTATGCATTTTTTTCTTTTGAATTTCTCTGGTTCTGCACATACACTAAGCATCATATTCTTCACCATTTGATTGAATTGTGTGGGGTAAACAATAAAGTTCCCACTAAGCAAGCTGCCACATGTTTGCCTCAGTGATTTCAGGTGTTATATAGAGTGCCCCTCATTCGTACAACATTTGTTCTGGATGGCATCCTGGAGGTGGCACCAGTTCCAGTCTCAGGCACAGCTCTGTTCATGTGTTTTATTTTCTGTCTTTGGAATAACCTACTCCTTGCCATCTGACTGTCTTGTAATCTCTACTCCCTTAAAGCCAAACGTTGTGAGTTTACTTCTCACTTCTGTTTCTGCATGAATTCATCATCCTTTCCTTACTCTTCTCTCCTCCTTTTAATCTGAATCCTTCTCTCAGTGGCACAAGCCATTCTGCCTGTATATGAGTCCCCTAGAGGTGTTGCTACTTGAAACTGTATTTTATAAGCATCATAATAATAATTCAGAAATGTGCGAGTATTAAATATTAAGCAATTATCAATGCCATGCATGTTTGGCAGCTAATGAGTAGCTTGAGGAGTTACAATAAGGATTTCAGTTGAAACTGATGTCCCCTTAGCCCAGCCTGTCATTAATCTGCATAGAAATGCCCTCAGTAGAGGGGATTATTGCAATTATAACCTTGAAATGAAAATACCTCTTTTGCAATTGCACTGCCCATTCCATCCCCCAACCCCATGTTTTGTTAACTTGTATGGCCATTTTCTGACAGTTGATAACTGCGACAGTAAATTATTAGATTGTGCTATATGTGATCTGGTATTCACATTGTTTACAGTGTTCATTAGAAAATGTAGCTGCAGCTACAATGACTCCAGCTGCTAAAAGAAATTGCTTCAGTTATGCAGTGAGAAATTGTAATTAAGAAACTGTGCCTTCAGTGTATTATTCATTAACCTAAAGTCAGGGGATTTAGACTGATAGTATATGCATTTTCCTTATATTTAATATATTTACAGTACATACCACATTCTTCATGTACTAGTTTAGTTAGTTAGTTATAGAATGGGTTGGTAAATCCTGTAGTGTGTGTGACTGGTGGAATCTAACTACACGATAGAGGTATATCACATACTAGAAAGTGGGTTATAAATATTTCATATTCTAAATGGACAAGAGACATTGTGTAACTGTGCGTGATTTTCTTATGAACACATACTGTATGTGGCCTACACTATGGTACATATGTGAAGTCCTCATCAACAGCAAAGAATCCTTTTTCAAGTATTGTAGAATCAGTGTCAGGACTGGTCCTATTTAATGTCTACATAAGTGACATAGCAGAGGAACTTGAAAGGGAGGTCTGCCTCTTTGTGGATGACACCAACATCTGCAACAGCATGGACACTCGGTGAGTGGAAAGGATGGGCAGGGATCTGAAAAGACTGGAAGAGTGGTCAGCAAAGTGTAAAATAATGCACCTGGACCATACAAACCTGGGAGTAGAGTACAAAATATGTGGAGTGATACTGATAAGGTTCACCCATGCTGGTGTGACAATCATGTTGTTGATGCTGATTACAATGCAGGCAACATGCTGCCTGGCATTACACTGTCTCCTTGGAGTTACAGTGCCAGAGCACCCTTCCAGGAAACAGTCAGCTTTTGCAGGGAGCTTTGTCCCCTGCACCATGCAAAACTAAATATAACCTCCTCCTGGTTGGGCACACTCTGGAAGGGTCAGAAATTGTGTGGGCACAAAAGATGGCATAAGTGAAGGGCAATCTAAAATCAAGATGACTCCTGTCACCATTGTTGCCTTTGTTGTGGTGCCCTAATTGCAGTGCCAAAATTCAGTCACTGCTTTAGTGGGATACGTACTGATAAAGACCAAGCATGAAAGAGACCTAGGGGTAATTATATTGGATAACCTAAAGGTGGCCAGACAGCATGACAAGAGAGTTGGAAGGGTTAGTGAGATGCTGTGGTGCATAGGAAGGGCTATCATCAGCAGAAAGAGGGAGGTGGTGCTGCTCCTATATAGATAATTGGTAAGACTCCACCATGAGTACTGTGTCCTGTTCTGGAGACCACATCTCAGGAAGGACATAGACAGAGTGGAAGAAGTCCAGAAGAAGGCTATCAAAATGATACAAGGTCTGCATCAAAAGCCCTATGAGTAAAGGCTAAAGGAGGTGACCATGTATGCCCTGAAGGAGAGAAGGGGGAGGGGAGATATAACAAAAACTTTTAAATACCTCATGGGGATTAATAAGATACAGGAGGTGGGTGTCTTTCAGAGGAAAATGTGCTCTAGAATAAGGGGGCATGCTATAAAGTGGGAGGTGGTAAATTCTGGCAGGATGTAAGGAAGTATTTCTTTACAGGAAGGGTAATAGATACCTGGAACAATCTTCCAGTAGAGGTAGTGGGGGATGAAAACAGTGGTGGGGTTCAAAAAAATCTGGGACAGGCACAAGGGGCTCATAGAGGCAGAGAGGGTGGGGTGAAGAGATTGCGCTGTAGATCAAGTGGGGTTTGCAGCAAAAAAATGAAGGTTAAAACAAAATGAGCAGACTGAGTGGGACCAGTGGCCCTTATCTGCCATCACATTCTATGTTTCTGCATGTTTCTGTATTTATGCAGAGGCTTAATTTCTGGACTGGTAGCCATTTGTTATCTCACCACCCAGTTCAGTACTCTTTACAATAATTGAAAATATTTCTTCCCTCACCTAGGTCAGCAGAGAGCCAATATTAAGTTGTCAAATGTAACACAACCACGCCCCTCCACAATCAACCAGCTGCCAGAACCCTTGTGAAAGTTCACCTAACAACTTGGGGAAAAAATGTGCAAGTTCCCTGTCAGGGTTTGAACCTTTGTCTCTTAAACATGACTAGGGCAGATCAGAAGGACTTATAGTCCCTATGGGGAGTACCAAAGGGGAGAGACTGAAGAAGTGGTGATGGGGGGGCAACTGAATATGGCACTAGGTCAGGGGATGAGGTAGTACAACACAGGCAGACTCAATGGACCATAGGTCTCTATCTGCCAACAATTGCTATGCTTCTATGTTGTTGCTGAGAATGTAAAAACATAATGTTCTTACCTGAATCTGAACACCTGTATCTTTCCTTGCTAACTCAACAACCTACTCAGCCAGTGTACCATCGAGCTGCACTAAAGGAGTGGCAACTCCTGTGGTGTAACATGTCAGTCCTGACTTCTGAAGCTAGCAACTAGGGTTGTAATCCCACTAAAGGATTTTACCTTACCAGCTATATAAAAGCTGCATTTTGTGGTACCCTTCTTAGAAGACCAAGATGGGGGGGAAGGGCTGGCAGAGTCACTTTTCATCACAAAATCAAGGACCACTTTTAGGAGGAATGGTTTTCTATTAAAAAATAACATTTAAAGAGTTAAAATGTATTCCTTTGAAAACAAAAAGTGTACTTATTTTATAAGTGGGATAATTCACTTTAGGAAATGCAGTCATGGCAACATATGCTCTTCTTGGATGATCAAAGGCACTTAGATTTCTGGGTTAAAAAATTACAAATAAGTACAGTACATGATCTGTAATCCACCATAATATCTAACAACAATCAAGGCACATGTGTTCTCTGTTATATATACTTCACCCATGGTTCAGAACTCTTTTCTGTTGCCTTATTTACTTCTACATTTTTTCTCAACACAAATCTGTTTTATCATCATTTTAACACACACAAAGGATATGTGTGTGTGTACTCTGCTATTCACATATCTCAGGTGGGTTTTATAGTGATCAGCTATACCTCTTGCCAATGGTCTGTGTATAGCAGAGTACATTTATTTATTTATTGAGATCTCAGATTACAACACCTTTGAGCCAAAATCTCTTTTACAAAGGTTCCACATCTGAACAAAACAGGTAACATACAATAATGACAAGTTGGGACAAAAAATTGCAGGATACATAGAGAGCTAAAAGTAGTACAGTCAGTTTGAGAGTGACACTTCAATTGTAGAATTTAGTACATGTAACTAAGCTATGAGCATCTAGGGGTTTTTGTTGAGGGTTAGGGAGAGTGCGGGGGTGAGAGAAGCAAGGGCACATGGAGGGGGGAGGAGGAGGAGGGAGGAGGGAACGTGAGGTGAATAGGGGACAGGGTGTGGATGAGGGTGGTGGGGAGGGGGGCAAAGCCAAGGGCAAGCAGAGCATAAGTGCTGATAGTTACTAGTTATTAGCAGGAGGTTGTACCATGGAGTGTAGTCACAGTCACTAAGAGCTGTGAAGTGTTGGTGAAGCTTAATTTAAATGGACCAATATTTGGTTCTACAATGATGTCCCAGGGGAGACCATTAAGCCAGTTGGGGGCACGGTAGGAGAAAGTCCTTTGTCCCTGGGATGTACGGCAGAATGGGACCTGGTATGACTGCCTGGATGTGCCCCGAGTCCTGTGGGGGATTGGATGTTGGGGTGAGGAGGTGCTGTAGGGCTGAGGAGGTTAGACCTAGACAGGTATTTTTGGCTAGTAGACACCCACTTTATCATGCATTTTCAGTTATTTACTGTATGCTTCCTTGAAAGAGAGGCCATAAAATTATTTAGGATATATCACAGGCTCTGGACAGTTCCAGAGGCTCTTTTTTTTTATTTTTTTTTATTTATTGAGTACTAGGATTACAAAATACCTTCGAACCGTAGGTCCATTTACAAAGGTTCTGCATCATCATAACATAAATAACAATACAAAAAAATAAACAGTTGATAGTATAATACAAAGACAAATTGGCATATGAATACAGTAACATAAAAAGGGAGATGTACAGATAGTATGGGGCAGGTGAACAAAGGCTAGTATAAAGTAGATATAAAAAGGAGGGTGAGATAATGAGAGACACTGAGAGTGAGAGGAGAGGAGTGGGTGGGCCGTCAGGAGAAGATGTTGTCAGAAGTGCTATGATCACAAAGTGCCAAGGGGGCTGGAGGGAGGAGAAGAGGGGTGGTCCTGATGAGAGTGAGTGACCAGGTGAGGGTTCTTGGGGGGGAGGGTGGCAGGGATAGTGGAGAACCAAGGGAGGAGCCTAATGGGTGGGAGTAAGGTAAGAAAAGGAGAGTGGAGAGGGGGAACTAAAGAGGAAGGAGGGTGGGGGAAGGGGAAAGGGAGGAGGCATAGAGAGTGGAAGCAGGGAAACCTCGGGGTTGGGAGTGGGGTGGTGAGTGTGGAGGGAGGAGTGATGTGGGAGGGTGGAGCGGGAAGAAAATATGGGGGGAAGTGGAGGGACACAGGAGAGGGGGTGAGAGTAGAACAGGGAGGGTGGTGGGGATAATAATAATTATAGTAAAAATGAAGGAGAGCAGGAACCATGGAAGAGAGAGGGCAGTGGAGAGCCACCAACCTAAACAGAGCAGTCACATTTGCTTAGACCAGAGAGGTGCATGCAGAGATTAGTTTGTATGGGCCCAGTTTGTTCTCTTCTGTGATTTCAGCAGGAAGGCTCTTTATATGCAAAGGGGCCTTGGCATGGAAGGCACGTTGGGCCTGGGAGGTATGACAGAAAAGTACGATATATAATGGTCTGAGGGAATTGCGCATGAAGCATGAGCTAGCTGAAGATGCCATTAGTGCATGTGTTGCAGGGGGTGTGAGGCTAAGGCAAATTTTCTTTGCTAGGAGACAGGACTGATATGCTAGTCTACTATGAAGGTTGAGACAATTAGAGCTCTTGTAGAGGTCACAGGAGTGTGTACGCTCACCTGCCCCTGTGACAAGTCTACAGTACTTGTTAAGCACAGTCCTGATTCATTTTAGGGTGGTATCAGTAGCAGCACCATAGAAGACTAGCCCATAGTTAACAATGGACAGTATGGAACTAGATACAGCAGTGTGCATGGCATCATCAGTCAGGCATTGACGGTGGTGATAGAGGACCCCTATTCTTGAGTTTATGGCTTTTGCTATGTGTTGAACATGTGAGTTTTAGGACAGTGTGCAATCAAGGGAGATACCAAGGTATTTAAACTACTGCACTTGATCAAGTGGTTGCTGTATTTTATTTTTGGAAATTAAGGTTGACTGATTTCAATTTGCTGTGAGAGCTGTGAAACATCATGGTCTTGGGTTTTTTGTAATTAAGTAGCAATTAATGTTGTTCAAACCAGGACTCAGCCAGGCTGAAGTTAGTCTGAAGGTCCTGGGAGAGAGGGATGAGGTTGGTATGGGTAAAGAGGACTGCGTCATCAGCGTACAGTAACATATTATTATTATATGCTGCAGGAAGATTGTTTATGGAAGTGGCTGCACAATAGTGGACCAAGGATGGAGCCTTGAGGAACACTGATTCAAATGGGGAGGCTACATGAGAGACAGCCAGTGATCTTGACATTTTGATTCCTATCCATAAGGTAACTTTTAAACCATTTGGTGGTGTCCTCTGACAGGCTGAGGGCAGCGAGGGAGTTCAGAAGGAGCTGGTGATTGACAGTGTCAAAGGCCTTGGTAAGGTCAATGAACACCGCACCTAGTAGGTGGCCAGTGTTAATGGCCTTGTGTTTGTGGTTAGTAAAACCTAGCAGGGCAGTGGTAGTGCTATGGGCCTTGCAAAATCCATGTTGTTGTGGACACTGCAGGTTATATTTGTTGAGGTGGTCAGACAGTTGATCGGCAACAATACATTCAAGTGCTTTGGATAGAGGAGGCAGGATAGATATGGGGCAGTAATTGGATTGAATGGACCTGTCTCCACTTTTAAGCACAGGGGTGACCATCGCCGATTTCCAGAGCTGGGGGGATTGTCTAAGGGAGAGCGAGAGATTCAAGACTTTAGTGAGAGGGAGTAAAGTGACATCTAGGGAGAGAGAAAGAAGTTTGATGTCTAGGGTGTTGCTGCTGAAGCTAGATTTGCATAGAGCCTTTTGAAGGTATTTCATAGTTTCCACAGTGGATACTTTCCTAAAGTAGAGAGGGAGGGTATTCCTGGGGAGGTCAGCTCTAGTAATGGGGCAAGGCAAGGTGGAGCCGTCAATTAAGTTTGGGGAGAGGACACTGCTAAGGTTAGTGAATGCAAGATTAAAAGTGTCACCAATTGCTTTGTGGTCCTAGATTATAGTGCTGTTTACCTTGAGCATAGTGGTGGAGGATTTGTTGAGTTTCCCAGTTAGTCTCTTGATGTTCTCCCAGAAGGCTTTACTGTTACCCCAGGAGTTTGTAAGTTCCTTCTTGTAGTAGGCTTGTTTGGCACTGCATGTTGCCTGGGTGCAGTGTTTTCTGGCCGCTTTGTAGTGCTGCATGTCCATTTTTTGCCCAGAGTCAATGGCACGGTGCCAAAGATTATCTCTGCTCTTCACCAAGGTGATTAGCTCTGGGGTGACCCAGGGATTTGTTGTGGATCTTAACTTTCTTTTTTTAAGGGGGGCAAAGTTGTTGCAGACTTCATCAAAGTGGGTGATGAAGCAATCAAGGGCATGGTCAGTGCTATGCATGGAGTCAAGGGGTGCCCAGTCGATTACTGCCAGGTTGGTAAGGAATTGGGGAAACATCCCTTTTTTCAGAGTTCTTTTGTAGCAGAATGCTGGCTTTGATCTAGGTGCCTTGTTTAACTATTGGCAAATAATGGGGGAGTGATCACTAAGGGCGTTAGGCAGAACTTCCATGTTAGTGATTCTACTCGGATGGGTGGTGAGGATCAGGTCAAGCAGGGAGCTATTATCAGACTTATAATTGATTCCAGTGGGGTAGTGACCATTTGGGTGATATTTTTTACCAATTATTTTTACCAATTATTTCACCAGGTGAGACACACTAAGCTGAAAGCTTGTTTGCAGGTGCAACCTGGGAGCACAATGAAGTTAAGTGACTTGCTCAGGGTCACACAGTATGCACCTAGGGGGCTGTGGGATTCAAACCCAGGTCTCCAGATTTGCAGCTTAGAGCCTTACCCACTGCGACATGCTGCCTTCTATATCTATGGCAGTAATGGCATCCTTAAATGGGTCAGCTTCAGGTGCCAGCCAGTTTACATTAAGGTCCCCATAACAATTGTTTCGACACAGTGGAGATTGTTGTCAAGGAAGACAGTGACCATTTGGAAGCCTGCTGATTGATCACATGGAGGGATATACACAGATCCAACTATGAGGGATTTACCTTGCCATCCAAGAATTATTTTTACTGCCAGCAGTTGAGAGTTGTTACTAGGGGGTGATAGCAGTAGGACTTGACCTTTAAGTGTTTCTCTCAAATACATGGCACAGGCCCCACCATGCTTACCTATTCAGTCAAGTCTGAAGAGGATATAGCTTGGAATGGATACAGCACTGTCGGGGACCTTTGGAGAGAGCCAGGTTTCATTCAAGGCTAGAATATCAGGTTTATTTTGAATCACCCAGATTTGGAAGATATCAAGCTTAGAAAGCAGGCTACAAATGTTGATGGAGGCCAGTTTGAGGGAGCCTTGGTTGCTTCTCTGGGGGGTGGGTATTGTGGGGGGTCTGGGATTAGGGTGAATGTTCCCTGCAAGAAGCAGTAGGAGGAGAGCAATTCTTGCAAAGTAGTGGGCAAGGAGCTTGGCAGCCTTTGCTGCCTCTTTCTGGAGGGCTTTTTTAAGGAAGTTTTACTGCAAGGTGTGAGAACCTGAAGGAGTTGGACATACTCTAGACTGAGATGCTCGTTTAACTGGTTCTTGATCAGGGTGACATGCATGAGTAAGTAGGGGTCCATTTTAATGTGAGGTCGGGTACTCCATGGGGTATATCCAAACATGAGGTGATTATAGTGGCCCCAAAGAACAGTAGCAGTGCCAGGGCAGTTGAGGGGGATGAGTATGAGAAGAAGTAGGAGCTGTGTAACAATATATAGTGACATATTGTTGGAGGACAGATGACAATTGCAGAGTGATTGAACAGTGAGCAGACCTGGAAAGGATGTTGAGGCAGTGCACAGGTTGGTGGGAGTCAGAAGAGAGATCTCACAGCACTAGGTATGCTGGTAAATCTATCAAATGAAGCCGGGGTTAATCAGCAGGAGTTTAACAAATGTGAATGCCGAGACAGAAAAAAGGGGAGTGGCAAAAACATATTTAAAGGAGGCCTAGGAGAGGGTGGAGGGGGTGGACAAAAAAATCAGACCAAGTAAAGCAGAGGAAATGCAGTCCATGGAGCCCAGGAGACAGCTGCAAGGCGATCCAATGAGAATTGGCTGGGCAGTCAAACAGACCAGTCATCATCCACTAACTGGACCAAAGCACCAATTGGAGGGCAAGAGAGAAAGGCGCCTGGTGCTTCAGGCAGTAGCAGTCATACCTTTATTGTAGGCCCGAGCCATAGCTTCTGAAGGGCAGTTAGGGGAGGCAGAGGGTAGCAGGCAGTGTTCGAAGGAATGGCCTACCTGCTCTGCCACAAGGCCATTGTGGTTGCTCTGAGTGGTGTTTCCAGCAGAAGTGAGGAGAGCAAGAGAAACAAATTAGGACACAGGCATGGAGGGAGGGGTGGGGGACTGGCGGCAGACTGTCACCGGGGGAGTGGGGGTGAGTTTCAGACAAAAGGGTTAAGAGGGATAGTTAAGCAAAAGGGCAGGAGTGACTGTGAGACAAAAGATGGAGGGTTGTATCTACATTTCTCATGCACCACTGGAGCAAGTTAGCATGAGGGATGCTCACCTTCCCAAACCCATTATTAATCTAAGTGAGATGCTCCATCAAAGGGATGATGCTTGGGCCCAGCATAAAGCTTCCTCAAAGATAGCTAACAGGTCAAACTAAAATGGGCTTCTTAACATTTGCACCTCCACCTTTTGAAAATCAAAGACGACCCACCTCTCAAATGTATTCCACAACACCCCTGCATGACTGCACATCCCAAGAATTTCTGGAAGGTGACTCACAGTCTCCTAAATCTCACACCCAATTCATTTAATCTGGTATCCAAACTCAAAATAAGATTCTTTTCAATCATGGACAGTGAATTTATTTAGACCACAGGTTCTGGCTCCTAATGTAGCCCCCCCATTACACACACACATGGACAGTCTTCTTTCTGTCTTGACCCATACCCAAATGTCTTTGAACTTGACTTCCATAATGGAACCTGGAGTCTTGAAGGAACATATGTCCCTCAACCCTAGAATGGGTTGCAGACCAGATACAGGTAGGTTATCCACATATTTCTCAGAAAGAATGCCCCAGCCATTAACATGCAGATAACCCACACTTTCAAACTGTCCCTTGCTTGTGGTGTGGTACCATCTTCCCCTAATCAGGGGGAGGTCATACCCCTACACAAAAGTGATGACAGCGTGTCGATGTGTAACTGTCACCCCAAATCCTTTTGCTCTGTGCTGTCTAAAGTCTTAGAGTGGCTGATGCAGCTGCTAAATTACCAGCTACTATTCCAATGCCAGCTTTCTCATCCCTTTTCAGTCTGTCTTTCATGTTGAGTAGTACATCACCTCTTTGCTATGCCTTACTAATCACATTTCAGGCCACCAACCAAACAACCAATGATCCAACCAACCAACCAACCAACCAACCACCAGCCAGCCACTTTTAAGTCTTTGTCATCAGTGTTTCCAGTTATATCTACCTGACCAATGCCAGATGGGTAAAACTGGCAGCTTGATTTCCAAGAACCCTCCTCTTACAGTGGGAATACCCAGGGCTCTGTTCTGCCCCCCATCATACATCAGCACAGGTGCTGCAATATTCACATGAATGCTGATGATACAGTCCTTCTCCCCTCTGGTCCTCAGAACATGTGCTTTTCAATAATATTTTGATGATATGGGCCTTCCCCCCCGGCTGTCAGCATATGTGCTATGCATTTGTATGTTGATGATGCGGTCATTTCCTCCACTGGCCCCCCAGCACATTTGCTATTCAAAGTGATGCTTCTGATAATATTCATTTATTCTGGTCCTTAGTCCACATGCTTTTTACATGAAAGCTGATGATACCATCCTTTACTCCTCTGGCCCTGATGCAGCAACCATGACTGATAAGCTCCAGCACAGTGACTGCAACATACAGTGGCAGTGCCAAGCAAGTAAATTACTGTAAGCCAGTACATGACACTGATGATGACACTTGGCAATGTGCATGGCTTCATATAAAACCCCACTCCCCAACATCCACACACAAGAAGGAAACATACTTACCGGTGTCTTTCATTACAAATACCTATGACTGACAAGCACCCTCTACCTGTATTTCTCTGTCCACATTGATCGGTTGATTGAATCCTTGTATACCAAGCTAGGCTCACCCCATTGAATTAACTCATTGCCTCCACAGGAGCTCTCTGAAGTTGCACCACTTTTCTCCTGTATACTGTTAACAGTAAATCCTGGGCCTTTCTAAGCAAAATCAAACTCTAGTCAGCATGCCACAAACAAATCCTAATAGCTCAAGAACCATAAGTGCTAGACATAAAGTATGAGTGGTAAAGTTATTCAGCACAAAATTACCTTTCTCTTTCCAATGGTGGTATGCAAATAATAATATGTAATTTTGTTTTTTTCTATGCTGGTTGAAACAACAAAAAAATATTTTTTCACCAAAACAGGCAACATAAGCCATACACACCATATCATAAACAAATGTGAATAACTCCTAAAGTATACGTGATATACACAAAATATCTGTGGCAAAGTTGTTCAGCACAAAATTACCTTTCCAATGGTGGTATGCAAATAATAATATGTCATTTTTTTATGCTGGTTGAAACAGCAAACAAAACATATTTTTTTTTCACTAAAACAGGCAACATAAGCCATACACACCATACCATAAACAAATGCAAATAACTCCTAAAGTATACATGATATACACAGAATATCAGTGACAAAGTTGTTCAGCATAGAATTATCTTTCCAATGGTGCTATGCAGTCAAATATATATATTATATTCTGTTACACTATATATTAAAATGTATAAGTGACCTCTCCAGACGTTGCAAGGGCACAATGGGAGTCAGTAGCTGACTTCTGCAGACGTCGTCAGGACACACCAGTGTATTTTACTGACGACTACAGGCATCTGCTAGGAGACAATGAGTTAAATGTTGTCTCCCACTGGGGGAAAAGAGATGGATCATTGAGCAGATGGTCCTATTTTCCCTTGAAATAGAAACATTGTATTCATGGACAATAACACACAGCAGAGTGTGTTTATTGGAAGATCCAGGTACCCTCTAGTGTGTGCTGAGGCCAGAGGTCACATGCCAAGTGTTCCACAGGATGTACCAGAGGAGTGCCTGTATCTCCCAATGAACACAGCATCCTGAATTGTGTTATTGCACTTTTCAAATGGTTGGTATTAAAAGTTTTGGCTTATAAAATACAACCCCATAAGTACATGAAGACATATAGGCAATTAGTAATTAGTGAGGTAAACACCTAGGTAGAGAAGTCATTAGGGAGAAGGACAGAGGTAAATGTAAGAAAAGACAAAGGCAGTAAGGACAGGAATTGGGCTAAAAGGGGTAAGGCCATCAAAAAGTGGAGGGTGACGAGTACCAATGCCCGTAGTCTGTGTAATAAGCTACCTGAACTAGTAGCCTTGATGGAAGAGGGTTGCCTGGATATTGTGGCAGTCACAGAAACATGGTACACAGAGAACCATGACTTGGATGTCAACATACCAGGATACATAATCTACAGGAGAGACAGGGAGGGTAAAAGAGGAGGAGGAGGAGTAGCTCTCTATGTAAAGGAAGGGATCAAAGCAACAGAAGTAAAGAGTAAACAGGGAGCAGATGAGGCACTCTGGGTCACCCTGGAGACAGGAAATGGCACCACAATCCGCATGGGGGTTGCATACAGACCCCCATCTCAGGGGGAGGGAGTGGACAAGAAAATGATAGAAGGCTTCCTTAGAATGGCAGAAAACAGGGAGATATTGTTGATGGGGGACCTGAATATGCCAGATGTTAACTGGAGCACCTTTGCTGCAGACACATCCAAGAGCATGGTCATTCTTGATGCCCTACAGGGGGCATGCCTCAGACAGGTAGTATTGGAACCCACTCAGGAGGGAGCAATCTTAGACCTGGTACTCTCAAATGGGGATGGAGAAAGAATCTCAGATTTAGAAGTGGGTAGCCATCTGGGAACAAGCGACCACCAAACAGTGTGGTTCATGATAAACACAGCCATACAATCAAGCCATACAAAAGCAAGCGTATTGGACTTTAGGAGGGCTGACTTTGGGAAAATGAGAGAGTGCCTCAGAAAAGCACTAGCAAAGAGGCAAGAAAGAGAAATGGAGGAACAATGGGGAGTAATCAAAACAGCCATCACAGAGGCAACACGCCTTCGTGTAAAGCAAATCAATAAAACACAATGAAGGGAAAAAAAACGCTATGGTTCTCAAAAGAGGAAGCAGGGAAGGTTAAGGAGTAAAGGATAGCATTCAGGAAATGTAAGGAAACACAGAAGGAGCAGGACAGAGAACTTTATCAGTTAAAGCAGAAAGAGGCTGGGAAGGCAGTCAGAATAGCAAAGGCCCAAACCGAGGAAAGGATAGCCAACTCTATTAAGAAGGGGGATAAGACCTTTTATAGGTACATTAGGGAGTGAAGAAAGACCAAAGGAGGGATACTGAGGCTTAATAAAGGGGAGAGAATGTGGGTAGAGGGTGACAGTGAAAAAGCAGGGATACTAAATGAATATTTCTGCTCAGTATTCACAAAGGCAGAGGAGGGGGAGGTACCTAAACCAAACAAGAGAAACACTCTGAAGATGGGGGTCTATACTAGTCCATTTACAGAAGAAAGGGTTCTGAAAGAACTAATAAAATTGAAGGTGGACAAAACAATGGGGCCTGATGGGATTCACCCAAGAATTCTAAAGGAACTAAGGGTAGAACTAGTGACACTGCTGACTATTCTCTTTAACAAATCATGGGAGGATGGGGTGGTACCTGAGGACTGGAGGAGGGCGGATGTGATTCCTCTTCACAAAAGTGGGAGCAGGACAGAGGCAGGAAACTACAGACCAGTTATTTTGACCTCAGTGGTAGGGAAAATGATGGAGTCACTTCTGAAGGAAAGAATTGTTGAGTACCTAGAGGCCAGTGGGGCACAGGGCTCAAGGCAGCATGGATTCACGATGGGAAGGTCATGTCAGACGAATCTAATAGATTTCTTTGACTGGGTGACCAAAGTAGTAGACCAGGGAGGGGCTGTGGACATGGCCTACCTAGATTTTAGCAAGGCATTTGATACAGTCCCACACAAAGATTAATACACAAGTTAGCCAGCCTTGGAGTGGGTCCCAAGGTGGTAGCCTGGATAAAATTGGCTAAACAACAGGATGCAAGGGTAGTAGTAAATGGAGTCCACAGTGAAGAAGGGTTACTAGTGGGGTACATGAGGTTCAGTCCTTTTAATGTCTTTATAAGTGACATTGCAGAGGAACTGGAAGGAAAAGTATGTCTCTTTGCAGACAACACAAATCTTGCAACAGGGTTGATACACAAGATGGAGTGGAAAGGATGAGAAGGGACTTGGCAAGGTTGGAGGAATGGTCAGATGTATGGCAGCTCAGATTCAATGCAAAGAAGTGCAAGGTAATGCACCTGAGAAACAAAACCAGGGAAGAGTACACAATGTGGGTGAGATACTGACAACAGTAAAAATGGAAAGGGACCTGGGGTAATTATATCAGATGACCTAAAGGTAGGCAAGTAATGTGAGAAGGCAGTAAGGAAGGCTGGGGGATACTGGGATGCATAGGAGAGGCATCAATAGTAGAAAACAAGAAGTTGTTATCCTTTGTACAGACAGTTGGTGAGACCCCATCTGAGTACTGTGTGCAGTTCTGGAGACCCCATCTCCGCAAAGACATAGACAGAGTGGAGGCTGTCCAGAGGAGGGCAACCAAAATGGTGCAGCGTCTGCACCAGAAGACATACGAAGAAAGACTAAAGGAGCTTAATATGTATACCCTTGAGGAAAGAAGGGAGAGAGGGGACATGATAGAAACTTTCAAGTACCTCAAGGGAATCAACAAAGTCCAAGAGGGTAGCATCTTTCAGAAAAAGAGATGTGCAAGAACAATGGGGCACAATTTGAAAACAGAGGGGGAACAGCTCAGAGGTAATGTGAGGAAGTATTTTTTCACAGAGAGGGTTGTGGATGCATGGAACAGCCTCCTTGAGGAGGTTGTGGAGTCAAGAACAGTAGGGGAATTCAAGAATGCATGGGACAGACATAAGGCAGTCCTAGTGGGAGGTAGGAGGAAGTAAGCTGTTGGTTTACTAGGATCTGCAGCTTATCTGTTAGGTAGGAAAATGGGCAGACTAGGTGGGCCAAGTGGTCCTTATCTGCCGTCACATTCTATGTTTCTATGTTTCTAACATATGATCTGGTTCATTCAATCAGAAAGCAATTTTTGTGGCAGGCATCTTGACCCATTTTATAAGGAGCGGCACCTAAGTTTTATTTTCACAAGCTGGATTTTTTGATCAATGCCCAATTCCACTTTGTACTTAACACCCCGCACCCCACCACACCCTTGCACTCACCATTGTTCCATGTACATAAACTAGCCTGGCCTTCCCTTGAAAACATAGAGAATACCGGATGGGTAACCATGCAGAACCAGTGTGTTCTGCCACAGAGGGGTCTGATTCCCTGTGACCTCAGAAAGCAAAGGTTGAGAGGTCTGTAGAATCAGACCAGAGCTCTCCTAGGCCACTGAATACCATCCTGTATTTTATAGTGTTATGGTACCCTCAAATTATTTTACTGGTATTTTTCCACTTTCAAAATGTATTTTACATAGGATGAGAAATTGTTACCTCCCATTTGTTCACGTGGCAAGTTGTGTGGTTGCTAGGAATTGGGCATCCCTACGTTAGCAGTGCACACTGCCATTGGTTGCTGCTCTACTGTGGGAGGGATTTATAAAAAAAAATGGCAGTGGCATGTCTCGCTTAGCGAGAATAGAATTGTAAAAAAGTGAAGAAAACTGTAAGTATTGACAGCATATCTGTTTGATCCTGCATCTTCCTTATTATCAGTGAACTCCAGAGTCTGAAAACCGCAGCATCAGTTTTCAGTTTAATTTTAAACACTATTGTCGCTCAATGGTTTTCAGTTCAGGATTTCAAAGCATGGCTCTATGTTTGAAGTCTAAATGAATGCAACACTGTTCTGCACAAATGGTCAGAACAGTGTTCCACTCATTTTAGTATTTGTGGTTGAACAGCATTTCGGTGTGGTGGAATCTCGAGACAGAACAACGTTCCACCATACACTATAACTGTATCCTGCCCACAGTCCTCCTTGATACCAAATATTGGCTTGGCAATCTCCTCCAGTATTTAAGCAGCCTACTAGCCTCATATGCTAAATTTGCTTATCTGCTAAGGTCCAGGCTGATCCAAGGGCTGCAGACCCCTGCTACCGAAACAAGCCTTGCCAAAAAGCTTACTGCCATAGGTTGACACACATTTGTAGCAGTCTCCCAGACTGGCCTAGATAGTGGCCATGCTGGGCTAGCTGTTAGAAGCAAACAGTGATTCAGCATTTCTTCTTATTAAGTTTTATTTTGAGCTCCTTTTAGCTTTTAGTTTTCCAGTTTTATTATTTCGGTTATATTGTTTTGTTTAGTCTTTTAGTGTAGTTAGTTAGGGTCTTTTGAGTGAGGTATTAAGTTTTTAGCATTCTCGGGATGCTAAGCAGGGAGCTCTTTTTGTATCCAGTAACCGGAGTAAACAGAACTACCTCCACCCATAATTAAATGGTTTCAGTAGTTTTTTACTCATCTAGTCTCACCTACAAATAACCTCATCTGCCGGTGGCAGCCTTCGGTTTGGACCGAGAAGGGATGGTGGTGTCCTGTGGATCTGTTGCGAAGAGAGACATCCTGAGAAGCTCTGAAAGAACTTTGAGTGACTGCTGGAGCTGAGGATTTGGTTGGATTAGGAGAGAGGAGTTCTCTGGTGGTCGGACATCCTTTCTGGAATGTCAGCCTACCATTTCTGGGGATTAGTTGCTGTCAAATGCCTGAACTGTAGTTTGGCCTGGGGACTGGAGGAGGTGATTGTGAAGTTTTGAGTTGACACCACCTGGGGTGATTGCTTTTGCTGGGTTGGGTCCATGGCGGGTAATGCCGGTCTCAGGTCTGCTGGAGAGCGGACATTTGTTGCTGGTGTCTCCTAGGCTTTCTGGGAGGATCTGCTGGTGAGCAGGTGCTGGGCATGGGGCCATAGTCGCAGATCTGACTAGGTGAAGTGATTACTTCCAGGGGTGGTTGTTTCCCCTTCACTTCGCTGGTGTGCTATGTTGGCAGTGTTCCCCGGAAGAGGAGATGTTGCTGGACATTAATATCAGCAGCAATCTCACAGCAGGAGAGTCTGAGGACACTGCCTAGAATCTGTTACTGGTTTGAATTTTTCTTCATACTGTATGCTCACTTCTCAGACTCTTAGTGAGAGTTGAGTCTTGGTTTGATCATTTTCGGTGTCACTTGTTCAAGGAGGTGAGAGCTCTTTTGGACCCTTTATTAAAACATTTAAGCCACCTGCTCTGATTTACCATTGAGGAATGCTGGACTAGCTGTATTGAGATGGAAGCCATGGTTCTTATTATTGTGGAGGCGTGAGAGGACTTCCCAGTATTTAAATGACTATGAACTGAAGCTAATTCTTTTTACCAAATTTAAGTATTTAGATTGTTTATTATAAATATTTATGTTCTTCTTTATTTGTTAATTAATTTATTTTGGGGTTTTAGGGGTTGTCCATATTATTTGTGCATGGATTGGTATTCTTGTGGGGTGTATGAATTAGATTGTGATTGGAGTGAGTCAAGTGGTTGTCTGAATCTCTAAAAGGGGTTGTGTGAGAGGCATCCCTTTGAATGTGTCTGTGTGTGTGGGGGGGTGGTATTGTAGAGTGAATTTGTGTTAGTTGTAGATTTTGGGGGGTTATTTGCTTTGTTGTTAAGTTTGAAATGTGTTGGGAGGGTCTAAAGACAGTCTGGCAGTATTCTCCCACCAGGCTCAGGGATCTATGCCCCTTTGGCTGTCCCCCATTACCATTACAGACATATAAGAGATGCCAAGCTTTGGGGATAGTCAGAAGTCGATTGAAAAAGGGAAGAGATTGGCCTGGTGGGAGAAAGGAGAAGGGTGGATGGATAGAGGTTGTGGGGACCAGGAGACACCCTGGGGTGAAATGGGGTCAGGAAAGAGGTGTCTCTTACCTGGTTCCCATATCCAAGGGCTCCACAATTAGTAGGCTTGCCCCAGGATCTTCCTCGATAACCCATCCAACCCGGGCAGTGTTGTGCAATGCCAGATCGATTAGGAACAAGATGGCTATCATAGCTGATCTTGTTGGGACATCAGATTGGCATGCATATCTGAGACCTGGCTAGATGAGAATGCAGGCCCTATTTTGGCATCTGCTGTTCCAGCTGGTTTCTTGGTGATACACCACCTGAGATTGGATCGTGGGAGCGGATGTCTAGCCATTATGTTTAAGATGGAACTGGACCTTGTGGATGTGCCAGTGGGGTGCACCAGATCCTTTCAGTGTATCCTGGGAACGGGTTCAGGGTTCAGGATACTCCTCATCTACCATCCACCCAGTGATGGTGAAGAATTTGTGAAGGAGTTTGCGGACCTCATTGTCGACGTGGCATTGGAGTCACCCAGATGGTTAATGCTGAGCAACATCAATGCCTGGGTCAACGATGAACTCTCACAATTTGGAAATAATCTCCTCCAGCTTATGACTCTGCTGGGCCTTACACAGGTGGTTATCTCTGCTACCCATATAGGGGGTCACTCCTTGAATCTCGTGTTCCTCCTGGGGATGGAGATCATGGATCTGGGGGTGGAACCAGTTGGTTGGTCAGATCATCACACCATAAGGTTCAGTTTCGGGGCACCCCCAAATAGGTCTGCCCCTTCAGAGATGGTCCAATACCACCCTTTAAGGGGAGTTACCCCAGAGGGTCTATCGGTGTTGTTGGACCTATTGAGTTTATCGAGTGAATGCATGAGTACAGGGGGTCTTGTACTCACCTATAATAAGGCGGTGGGGGAATGCCCTGGATTGAATTGCTCCTGTTCGTGTTCACCCACTCACTCTGCACCCAAGAACCCTTTGGTTTGATGAGTCCTTGAAGGAGCTGAGAAGAGTGGGTCAAAGGCTAGAGAGAGTTTGACGGAAATCCAGTCTGGAGGCTGACGGGCTTAGATTGATGGAACATTATAAGGGCTATCAATCAACAATCACCCGTAAGAAGGCAGAATTCCTGTCCAGGGAGATTGCTGCTGCACAGAATCGACCGGCTGAGCTCTTCCAGACTGTGGACACATTGTGCAATCCAGTCTGTCTTTAATCTGGAAGAGGTTTTTCATAGTTGAAGTGCGATGAACTTGCTCGATTCTTCGCAGATAAGGCTGCCCACATCAGGTTGGGTATTGGCCCAACTCTCCCTATGAGGGATTGTGGAGATCGGCGGGGGGTGATGAGCACCTGTTCTGCCTGGTCTGACTTTAGCCAGTTGGAATTCATGGACATTGTAAGGATTGTTCAGACTTTGCTATCAACCAGCTGCAGTTCAGATCTGGGCCCTACACCACTATTGGTAGGTTGCATAGTCATCATCTGCCCGATCCTTGCTGAAATTAGAGTTCCTTGGAGAAGGGCGTCTTTCCTGATCCCCTCAAGGAGGCAGTCATATGACCACTCCTTAAAAAACGCTCCTTGGATCCAGACTGTCTAGCTAACGATAGGTCTATTCTCTAATCTACCCCTTTGTGGGTAAGGTATTTGAGAAGGTGGTTGTTTTGCAGCTGGATGATCATCTTACAACCCACAATGTCTATGATGCTCTGCAGTCTGGGTTTAGAAAGAGGTATAGCACAGACTGCCCTTATCTGGGTTTTAAATTATCTCCTAACTGTGAGAGAATGAAAGGCTTGTACTATCTTAGTCCTTCTTGATCTCTAGGCAGCATTTGACACTGTGGGCCATGGTGTGCTTTTGGAGTGCCTGCAGCTTCTCTGTGGACTATCTGCAACAGTCTTAAGATGGTTTCAATCATTTCATATGGGCAGGTTGCAGAGGGTTGTCACTGAAATTTATTCCTCTGATGCTCTCCCCCTATCCGGCGGGGTGCCGCCAGGGCTCCATATTGGCACTCATGTTGTTTGCAGTGTGTATGCTGCCATTAGGCGATATTATTAGGTGATACAGTGTGGGTTTTCACTGCTATGCAGATGATACCCAGCTATATATGTCCTTTATGCCCAGACAGGATGACGCAGTCTCCGTGCTTAACAACTGTCTAGGCAAGATCAAGAACTGGATGAGCACCAGCAGGCTGAGGTTGAATCCGGATAAGACTTAGGTGTTGGTTGTGGACCCGGGTCATCTGGAGGTGGGTCTTGGGGCTGGGAAGCCTTCAGGCTTATGGCTTGATGGTGTCCAGCTCACGACTTCAGACCAGGTGCATAACCTGGGTGTTATTTTTGACAGTGGCTTGACCCTGAAATCTCAGGTGTCTGCTGTTGTCAAATCCTTTTTTATCATCTGAGGAATATCGCCAGGGTGAAACACCTAGTTCCTCTGGCTGACCTCTCTACACTGATCCATGCCGTCATGATCCCCTGCCTTGATTACTGCAATGCCCTCTACCTAGGGCTTCTAGGGGTTGATATCCATCGCTTGCACCTAGTGCAGAATGCGGCAGCCAGGCTTTTGACTAGTACATCTAGGACTAGTCATATTATGCCTGTTCTGCTCAAACTGCACTGGCTGGCTGTACAGTGGTGGATCACCTTTAAAAACGGATTACTGACCTACAAATCCCTACATGAACAGGGACCCTGGTATCTGTAAGCTCTCCTGATTCCCTACTGCCCCTTCCGCCCACTCTGATCCACTGACGAGGGATTGCTAGAGATTCCCAGGGTTTGGTTAAAAACATCGGCTCATGTGCTTTTTCTTATGCTGCCCCTACCATGTGGAATTCTCTACCTTGTCGGTTAAGGGAATGCCTGACTGTCTCAAGTTTTAAATCGGAGCTCAAAACGTATTTGTTTCACCGGGCTTTTCCTGAGGGTTTTTAAAACTTATGCTGTCTATGAATGTTATATTTTGTTTTAAATAGTTTTGTTTCTATTTTACTGATTGTTCAGTGCCTTGATTTTGGAAAGGTGCTTTATAAATACAGTTTTACTTTACTTACTTACATTATGGGTAACTTATCATCCAGGTTTCTAACAGAAACTGAGGCTCCACACTACTCCACTGTGTGCATGGAGTGAGATTCCCCCACAATTTCGGTCGATCGAACTTTCACCTAGGGTCTTTCACACTGCTGTGCAACATGAATCATGCTGCCAATGTGAATGTTACAAGTGAACTATATTTTAAGGCCCACATATTCAAAGGAGAAGCGCGGCCCAACATGGAGTTGTGTGGCGCATCCCAGAAAATGCACAGAAGCGCGATATTCGAAAGGGAGAGATCCATCATGCATTTCCAAATGCACGATCATGCAGAAATAATGTATACAGGACAAAAAAAAGGGTCTGGAACCGGAATATGCCACGCAAGTGTATATTCAGCCAAAATGTGCTGCGCATGTGTTACACATCACAAAACTGTGCCATGCAAGGTTAGGTATGTAAAAGGATGGCCTAAATTGGCCAGCCACCCACAGGCAGGCTGCAGAATTGCAGACAGATGACCCTAAGACAGCCTTCAGAGGTGCACCAGGATGTGCTCCAGGCACCCACACACAGCAGTTATGCCAGGATGGTAGTATCCAAAGCCACAACCATGCTATGCCAGCTTGCTGGGTACCTGCTAGGTGCCACTGGGTGACACCACTGGCACTGCCCAGTCAACCACTCCCTCGGCACTCCCTGGTCAAGGATGCCCAGCTGCCACATGCTAGTCAGGTGCCCCCCAGCACATCAGCAGAGCAGACAGCTACATTGCAGTATATGTGCCAGGTTATATGGCCTGCACCCATGTGGCTGTCAGAGTGCTACTGGTGGAGGCATGTGCCCATGGTGGTGTCTGGACAATGGTGCACAGGATGCATAGTGGTAATGGTGGCAGCATGGAATGGGTCAGGGACAGCCCAGTGGAACACCATATGTGCACAGAGCACACCCGTGCCAGACCCACACCACCAAGAACCCCACACATGTCACCGATGCCATCCCTGCAGCATGCCAATGCCACAGGGGCCCTGGGTTCAGATCATTGTGGTGAACTGGTGTTGGACAGTGCACAACTGTGAGCAGCACAGGGCAGGGGTGGAACCACCTGTGGCCGGGAGGTGGCAGGAGTATGCCCCAGGACACTGGACCCTTCCAGTGTTTTGCATGTGGCCACCTAGGGCACGGACATTGCCATGGGTAGTAGCACTGCAAACCTCTCAGCTGTCACACAGCACAGGGTACGGCACTCATGCTATCATTAAGACACTCTCTGACCCACATAGGGTGGGTGACATTACACACTGACCACTGGGACTGTTATGCAGAATTGTATGAAAATTATGAGATGCTAGGCATCAGCAAACAGTAGCAAGATTGGTGCACTTATTTCCACAGTCTTCTGAGCTTGCACTGTGTTGTTTGCTGCTGTGTCACACATTCTGACCAGTTGTCACACACCGTGACACACATTTGGGTGCTGAGGGGTTGGGGGCTATGTAGCACTGTAATCAGGCCAATGCAGTCCACCCTCACACAACCATACATCCTCACCTGCCTGCTAGGCTGCAGTACCTCCTGATCACCTTTGTGGAGTGGTAGTGCTGCCCTGTAATGCGTTAACTGCACATGTCAATGGTATGCAAAGGGCCTGGATACGTTCCAGTAATGAGATGCAAATGTGCTGTTTGGGTGCTGACTGTGCAATAAGCTCATTTGCATATCCTGGCTGAAAATTGCAAATCTGCATGCCACAGAAGAGACTTTGCATTATGCACTTCTGTATGCTCTGTACTGGGCTGTGGCATACATGTGATATCTCCCTCTTTATGCAGGAGACTCCTGTTTTTTTTGACTGAACTCCCTCCGTCGCTCCTGGGAAACAAAATCTCCTGCTTAAGTAAAATTCTGTCCAAAATATCCATGTTTTTTGGGCAGATAAAGACACAAAAATTAAATCAGTGATGAACAATGTATCTGATAACTTTATATAGCTAGTTGTTTATTCTTTATAGTGCTTATTCTTGACAAAATGAAATACATTACATTTTTGTAATTACTTTTTTCTTATTTTTTTGATGCCATTTAAGGGCAAACTCACAACGTTATGGCATCTCCCTACTAGCAGACCAATCTCCCTCCTAATTTTACCCAAATTTCCCTTTTAAGCAAGTTGGCAGGCCAATTTCCTTCCTAATTTGACCCAAATCTCCCTCTTAAGCAAGATGGACATATCAGATGTGTGCTGTGGGTACCTGCTGCACCACACATCTCCCACTGCAGAATCGTGCATGTTCGGGATATTCAGCCACACATGCACGATTGCATATTACAGCATACCTTCTGAATATACTATTATTTTGTGCCAGTGCAGCTGAGTTACACAGCACAAGAACTTGCGTGATGCAGCTTGCCACTTTTGAATATAGTGCCCCAAGACATGATTCTATGTATTTTGAAAGTTATCTGTGTTGTTATATACTTGGTATTTTGTCTTATAAATTCATACATCAGTTCTGTTGTGCAACTTTGAAAGCTTAATATAAGATCTGAACAGGAACACCTTGTAAATAAGGCATCAATGCCCCAATGTTGTGTAATCTGTGAAGCTGAATATAACAATAAAGATTACTTCTACCACTGTTCCATCTTTGTCATGGGCAATTGACTCTCTCTTAGTTTAAGGGACAAGTGTGCTCCTTATGTACTGTAGGAATGTTTATGCAACATGAAGAAATGATTGGTAGGTTTGGAGGATTGGAATTATGATGACAGGCATGTAGGATGCTTGTGCCACAGACAGCATATTGTAATTTTGGTGTATGCTTTCTTTGTCACTGCTACAGGGACTACTACACTTTTGTGATGTCATGAAGACACAGAAAGCCTCTTGAAGAGGATTGTACCCCTTGAGGTGCTGCATGGATAAGGTCTCTTCACACCAAATGTACCTTAGGGAAGAGGCCCAGTCCTACAAAAAAGAGAGGTCTCTTACAGAAATATAGGTGTGCTGTGTACATGCAGATTGCATGCCACATGCTTAATTGTGCAATATTTGCATGTAGTTTGCATACACTAAGTGAACATATGCGAACCAGGTCTAAAAGGCAAATCAGGTTCGCATGCTGCAAGCTTGATGTGTGAGCAGTAGGTAAGCTGGTGTGACCAGTTTCTAAAAATTACATCAGGTTTGCGTGTTGCATGCTTGACATGAGTGCAGCAGTTAAGCTAGTGTGAATATTATTTAAACATCACATCAGGTTCACATGCCATATGCCTGCTATGTGTGCAGCAGCTAAACTGGTGTAAATCTCATCTAAAAAACACATCAGTTTCTATTTCTTATACTACTGCTAGCAATTAGTCATTAAATACATTTTTTTTGAATTCCAATAAAAATTAGTTAAACTCATTAATTCTGATCCTTTTGCGTGTTGTTTAATGGCATTTGATTTTTGTCATTAAATCACCATTAATTTGTGAAGCATTATTTGCTTGTTGCATTAAATGCCTAGGATATAGCCAATCAGCATCCCCCACTCCAGATGTACAAAAAGGGGCCTCTGTGTTGTGAAGCCTATCCTTTTTGTTTTGGACCATGCAAATCCCTTACGAATATTTTGTGCTATAAATGTGTTTCCCCATGACTGTTTCATCTCACTTACTTTCCCTTTGTCATTCTGTACTGAGCATATACACTATGGCCATGCTCAGAATTCTTTGTGCTGAGTAGAGTCTTGGAAGCATGCACCATACCTCACATTTTGTCACTGAAATGAGGGGCGTGGACACTCAAAATGAGGAACAATGAGGGACACTAACCAACATGATGATCAGGACACATCATGAAACATGGAGACATGGCACCTCAGAACACAATGGAAACCATTGTATTAGCACCTGAGAATGAATTTCTGCTATTAAGCAGGAATGCCATTTTGGTAGGGCAGAGGGGTGCAGTTGCCCCCATATTTGTGCATAGATTGTTCTTATAGTGTGGCAGTAATGGCTTTAAAAATGGATTTCATCTTTTGCACAAGAAGTGTCCACCTGGCCTGTGTGTGCTCATGCTGCAGATACTCTCCAGACTTGACTATGTCTGTACTGTGTTGTCTAGTCTCTCCACCTATTAGCAGCGGTACAATCACATGTGATGAGGATGAGCTTCAGCCAAGAAGGAGCACATGAGCCTTGCAAGTGTGACGGTGTCTTTCCAACCACAGAGTAGACAGACTGAACACTACAGCTTGGAGGAATCAGTGAACACTGAATTCTCAACAACAATTTTGTGGCAGCATATTTTTGTTGTTCTACTCTCAGTGAGTCTCCATCTCCCCTGGTGGCAGAAGGGGCAGAGGGTGAGCTAGAAGCTAACTTAAGACTAGGCTATTTACTCTACTAGGCTCGCCTGTCAAAGAAAAACAGCACAGACCCTCCCACAGCAGCAAGCTTAGCTTAGCAGCAATGGCGACAGTGGTATGGTTGGCCTTCATAGGCCTTGATCAGTGTAGTGTGGCAGTAGCCACAGCAGCAACTAAGCAAGAAGGAAAAAATCGGGGTTGGGTGGATTGTATGGTGAGGTGACTTGGTCATGGACCATACTGGGGACCTGTGATTGTCAGTTCTAGCATCCAGCTTCTGGTGAAGGAGAGAGGGGGAGCAGACTAAAAACTGGGCTGGTGGCACACTATGCCAGGCTGCAGATTCTGGCCATATGGCTGGGTAGGTAAAAGTAAACAATTTTTTTACAGAAGGATTGGGGAAGGAGGAACAACTGAAATATTGATGTGTTTTTTACATTTCTTCACCTTTGGGTGGCTTCATGACCCATAGGGGATGGGTATTGAATGGAATGGAGTCTGGGAGAAAAAATCAGGACAAAGTTCTTTTTTTTTGGGGGGGGGGCTGAACTTCAGCCAGGAAATAAATTGGTTAGCAACTGGGTGGGTTTAAGCCCAAATCAGATGCACTGCTCTGGGGTATATACAAATGCATCTTATACATTTTTAATTTTTCCTGATTTGCATATCACATTTCAGTCAAACCAAATAAGTTGTACCTTTTAGAGATGTTACAAAAATTCTAGAGCTGTCCCTTGCATTCATGGACAGTTGAGTGGTATGATATGCATAGACTATTGGAGGCCCACTATAGTCAGACTTATGCCCCCTCCATGAAGCTGACCTCCACATCCCCATGCTCAGGCACATTATGACAAGGGCAAAGGAGACTGCAGGGGTGAGTACCATTCATTGAAATTAATGGGGGTATTTTTTAATTGCTATTTTATATATTATTGATGGATAGTTGGAGATTAATGAAGGCCATCGCTCGATTAACAAGATCTTCTTTAGTAGAACAGTGGTCTTCATTATTCTCCAACTCACTGTCATAAGATATAAAATATTAATAGAAAATAACTCCATTCATTTCAAGGGGGTATGCCCCAGCACTCTGACCTTTAGACATCATTTCATAAAGACTCCTGCCTCTGGCTCCCTAGTACTCAAGTAAGAGACCTTTTACTAATATCTATACTTGGGGGGGGTTGTCTGTAGCAGCATGGCCATATCCACTACAGTGTGTGTGTGCATGGGGGCTGGCCATGTGGGTGGGTGGTGTGTGTCAAGTTATTGCTACGTTTGTGTTTGCACCTTAAAGTCTGTTTGCATGTAAGCATTCAGAACTATGGAGAAAAAATAATAGGAGTACAGGCCAGACAGAAGTAATTAAGTGGTTTTGTGGGTATGTTTGTGTGTTGGGGGTGGGAAAAACATGTGTTTTCATTGCTATGTGTGCTACAGTTCAACTGTGAAAATGAGATGAGGGAGAGAAGAAAACTGAAAAGCATACACGAGCTACAAGCATGCCTCATGCATGCAGATGTATTCAGATATAGTATGTATTAAAGTACAAGCAAACCATATGAGTGCAGACAGCATAGCTTAGTGGTTAAAGGCACTGAACTACAAGCAGGAGACTTGGATTCATGAAGATCTGAGTTTGAATCTCATCAACTCCCACTTGTGTATGTTGTGATCCTGAGCAAATCACTTAACTTTTATGTGTGCAGTTATCAGTGACCACTTGCTTTTTTGCACGCATGCAGTCTTTCCCAGTGTAACATAAACATCATGGTTTCCACACTACCTTGCTGAATGCATGCCATATGCATGCAATTGGTTCCAATTTAACATTTGAATCTTACTTGCAGCATGCATATCACTTAGGTAGTTTTATGTGTGCAGCATGAAAACAGTTTGTACAATTATTTCTGTAAGGGGTGCCACTTAAGCAGAGGAGGATGATGGTGGAAGCAAAGAAATGAGCATCCAGAGGATGCTTGGGCATGTGCAGTTATGTACGTCTTAGTAGGAGGCAGGATGGGTATTGTCCACTGTCCCACTAAACCAAGGGCTGAAGATCATTAAACCAATGGACCATCAAGTGTCTTATATCAGAATGCTTATACAACACTGGAAAATAATTGGTGGGTTTGGAGGATTGGAATGATAATGACAGGTAGGGAGAAGGACTGTGCTGATACCTTTCCCTGAATATTCAGCCAAATATATGGCGTTCATCAGCCCAATATTCTGGTAGTTGGTATTCAAGTGTTCGATACTGATTTTAATTTTCTTTAAAAAGTAAAAAAAAAACTTTCCTCCACCCTTGCTTCTAACCCATTGTCTACCTCCTCCCCAGCCTAAATCCTATAAGTAATACCACACCCTGCCCCCACACCCTCTATCAGTACCCATATTCCCCCCCCCCAGCACCAACATTTTTTGTATTTTCATCTGACTGTGGGTGACTGGCATAACCAACCCACGTTCATGGAAGGCCACCATTTTGATAAAAAAAAACACATTTTTGAGTTAATAAAATAACCCTTAATATGGCTGGTTGCTGTCAGCTATGTTTTGCAAAACAACCAGGAAACAATGTTTTGGGCAGGATTTGAAAAAGGTAGCTGTATGGTTTATGAGTCATGATGAAAAAAGTCCATGTTGAAAAGTTGGTGTCAATCAAAGTTGAAAGGTATTTCACTGTTAGCACTAGCTAACTATTGGTTTTGGGGTTTTAGTTTTGTTTTCATGGTGTTTTTTTAATGTTTGCTGAAAACATTGCCATGTTTAGAGATTTGAATCCCAGATTTTCAGTGTGGTCTTTTCATCCCATCTCATAACCTGACATTAAGGATGTGCAGGGGCCTAGTATTATTTCATGAATACCACAGAAAGTAGGGCTCCCTCATCTACTGATGAATGAAAGCACTCATACAGTTGATCGCTTTGTGCTTTGCCAGGGTTGAGATAAGACAGACATGGAGGGGCTTTTCAAATTAAGAGGAGGGGCACTAGAGGGCATAATCTGAGATTGGAAGGGGGAAGGTTTGGGAGGGAAATGAGGATGCACTATTTTACAGAGAGGGTGGTGTCTGGATAGAACACATTGCCAGAAGAAGTGGTATCCTGTAGAACAGTGGGCTGCTTCAAAAAGGGGTGGGACAGGGTAAGGGGAGGGTCATGGGAGGGGGAGGGAAGAGGGGCAGCTGCAGTATAAGGGCTGATAGCTGCACAATCAGAGCAGACTTGATAGACTGTAAGACCTCTATCTGCTGGCAATATCATATGTTCGTATGATTAAGATATTATTTATTTTAGCACAAACAAGTGCTTTTCAGATGTGTAAAGATGGTGGCTGGTCGTGGAGATGGGATGGGGTTTTGCAGGTCACTCATCGTGGGAGTTATTTAACATTTAATTATTTTATAAATCCTGGTGTGGGTGCTGGGGTGGAGAAGAAGGGTGGGTGGGTGGGTTTGGACTGCTGAAAGAGGGTGGGGAGAGGGGGTTATATGCAATTATATTTGTGCCATGAAGGAGGGTGGGAACTGTTTTTTTTTTCTTTTTTACTTTTTACCAGTAATGAATACCAGATTACCGAATACCTGAATATTTGGCTTCCAAATACCAAATATTTGGGAAATGGTATTCACACATCCCTACCTTACAACTGTCATTTTTTTAAATCCCCCTTGAAATGCTATTTCACAGAGCAGCCATGGAACAACATTTCAGTCAGGAGTTGAAAAAGACAGCTGTCTGGTTCATGAGACAGGATGAAAAAGAGCCATGTTGAAAATGTGTGATCAAAATGTTAAAAAAAAAATGAAATTATGAATAAAAGTATAAACATCATAAAAAATCAAAGTTCAAATGGTACTAAAGAGCACAAAGAAGGTCTGCATGAAATAATTATTTTGCCAGAAAGAAGGCTGATAGGCATCTGCTGGCAATGAAAATGAAAATGGCTTGAGTTATGGGGGTCTGAGACATAACCTCTATGAATTATAGTGAGAAAGAAAAATATGAAATATGTTCCACTCTGGAGATCAAACCCAAACCACTTACACTCTACTGCTTGGTAGCTGGTAGATCAAATGCTAGGTATGCCCCCTGACAGCAACACCAACACAGCGACCTACGTCACTGTTGATAAAATTGACAGTTTGCCAATGGGTCGCTGTGTTAGTGTGCCTTAGAAAGGGGCACACTATCTCCCAGTTCTGCACCCCCTCCCTGAATCAACTCTGACTTGGGTTGATAATCGTTAGTATGGGGTGTGGGTGTAGATCCCTGCATGGGGGTTTGGGGCAAAGCTCCCGATAAAAAAAAAAGAACTAGAGACAATCAGGATTTATGTTGACATAAATCCCGTTGCTGTGATGCCAGCCAACTAAAGCATTGTCAGACTGGCATTGTAGATTCCAAATGTTGCACTAAGCTTCCTAGATAGGAGCTGTATCCTGTGGCAAAGGATATTCAGCAGTGAGTGCAGACACCCCTTCCCCCACACAGTTGCAGTAAATTTTCATAAGAACAGTCTGTCTATTTGCAATAATATTCCCAAGTTGCCGTTAAACCACAAAGTCTGAACTGGAAACTTTCAAGTTATCAGCAATACAGAATTTTAAACTTTGCTGATAGTCTATCACTAACATTGGTAATGACATAACACCAGTATCTCTCATACTACATACATTTTAACAAGAAAAAAAAGTTCTACTCTAGAGAACAATCCCAGGTCCCCTTCCCTCTACTGCTTGGTAGCCTATAGCTCTTCGCAGTATTGAATATCCTATACAGGAGATGCATGTAGTGGTAAAGAACATCCAGCATGGAATTCAGACACCCCACTACACAGCTACAGTGTATTTTCATAATTAACAGTCTGTCTAATTGAAGCAGTATCAAAGACTGAGCTGGAACATTCAGTGCTGAGTGCAGACCCCTCCTCTTGCAGTTGCAGTGAATTTTCATAATGCAGAGTCATTCTATTTGAAGTAATGTTTCCCAAGTTGCATTTAAACCTCAAAGTCTGAGCTGGAATGTTTCAAAGTTTTCAGCAATATAGAATGTCAAACATTGCTGAAAGTCTATCACTAACATCAGTAAAGACATCAAACAATATCTCTCATACTACATAAATAGCAGTGAAAAAGAAAACAATGTTCCATTCTGGGGATCAAACTCTGGTCTCCTGCTCGGTAGTCTAAAGCTTTGCTGCTGTACTAAACATCCTATACAGGAAATGTATACTGCGGCAAAGGACATCTAATGGTGAGTGCAGACACACCACTACACAGCTGTATTGGATTTTCATAATTAACGGTCTGTCTCTTTGAAGTAGTGTCAAAGTCTGAGCTGGAACATCCAGCACTGAGTGCAGACCTCCCCTTTCCCTCACAGTTGCAATGAATTTTCATAATGCACAGTTTGTCTATTTGAAGTAATGTTTTCCAAGTTAAATTTTTTTAAAAACTCTATTTTATACTCTGTCTACTCGGGGAACTCTCTCAGGCATCCCCCACTTCACAGCTCTACCTCCCAATCTGAAACTCCTCCATTGTTCTAACACCAGCCCGGCTATCCTCCTGACTCTGAGCCCCCCGAGGTAGGGCCACCCTATCCACATAGGGCACTCTATCTATAATTTGTGCCAGGCTGGGCTTGGCACAGGAGAGGAAGGAGCCCGGGTGTTGGAGTGTGGCTGATGGTGGTGGTGCCATCACCCATCCCCAAGGATGATGATTTCTACTTTTAGGTCCCTTCCCATTGGCTTGGATGTACAATGCATCCTCAAGCGGGCATGCATGCTCCCATGCATGCCTACAGGGTTGCTGCCACAGCCAATCCCCTTGTACTTCCTGGTCTCAGACTGCTGCACTCCCAGCTGATGAGAGAAGGCCCCAGAGCTCCGATACGTGATCCTCCTCCCTTCCCGACAGGACAGCTGTCCTCCAGATGCTTGATCCTGTCCCTCCCCTGCCAGCCCATGATGACCTGAACATATTCCTAAACCCAGGTCGCCGATGTGGCGTAAGGTGTGGCATCCAGTGCTTCAACCCTCAGTGCCACTGGGCCAGTCTTTCCAAGTTACATTTAAACCTCAAAGTCTGAGCTGGAACCTTTCAAGTTATCAGCAATATAGAATGTGAAACCCTGCTGAAGGTCTACATAGAAACATAGACTTTGACGGCAGATAAGGACCGCTTGGCCCACATAGTCTGCCCATTTCCCTACCCACAGGATAAGCTGCAGATCCTAGTCAACCAACAGACTATTTCTTCCTACCCCCCCACTAGAATTGCCTTATGTCTGTCCCATGTATTCTTGAATTCTCCCACAGTTTTAGACCCCACAACCTTCTCAGGAAGGCTGTTCCATGCATCCACTACCCTCTCTGTGAAAAAATACTTCCTCACATTGCCCCTGAACCACCTCCTGTCTTTAAATTGTGTCCCCTTGTTCTTGCACATCTCTTTTTCTGAAAGATGCTACCCTCTAGGACTTTGTTGATTCCACTGAGGTACTTAAACATTTCCATCATGTCCCCCCCTCTCCCTCCTTTCCTCAAGGGTATACATATTAAACTCTTTTAGTCTCTCCTGATATGGCTTCTCTTGCAAACCCTGCACCATTCTAGTTGTCCTGCTCTGGACTGCCTCTATCCTGTCTATGTCCTTGCGGAGATGGGGTCTCCAGAACTGGACACAGTACTCCAGATGGAGTTTCACTAACTGTCTGTACAGAGGGATAACAACTTCTTGTTTTCTGCTGGTGATGCCTCTCCCTATGCATCCCAGTATACCCCCAGCTCTCCCTACTGCCATCTCAAATTGCTTGCTAACCTTAAGGTCATCTGATATGATTACTCCCAGGTCCCTTTCCTTTTTTGTTTTTGTTACTACCTCTCCCCCCATTGTGTAATCTTCCCCATGGTTTTTGTTTTCCAGGTGCATTATTTTGCACTTCTTTGCATTGAATCCTAGCTGCCATACTTCTGACCATTCCTCTAACCTTGCCAAGTCCCTTCTCATCCTTTCCATGCCGCCTTGTGTATCAACCCTGTTGCAGATCTTTGTATCATCTGCAAAGAGGCATACTTTTCCTTCCAGTCCCTCTGCAATGTCACTTATAAAGACATTAAAAAGGACTGGACCTAGTACTGAACCCTACGGTACCCCACTAGTAACCCCTCCATTTACAATTACCTTCTGTGTCCTGTTGTCCAGCCAATATTTTACCCAGGCTAGCACCCTGGGACCCACTCCCAGGCTGGTTAATTTGACTATTAATCTTTTGTGTGGGACTGTGTCAAATGCCTTGCTAAAGTCTAAGTAGGCCATGTCCACAGCCCCTCCCTGTCTATAACTGACATCAGCAAGGACATCTAACAATATCTCTCAAACTACATAAATAGCAGTAAAAAATAAAACAGTGTTCCACTCTGGAGATCAAACTCAGGTCGCTTGCCCTCTACTGCTTGGTAGCCTGTGGATCTGCTGCTGTACTAAGCATCCTATACAGGAGACACATGTGGTGGCAATGGTCATCCAGCAGTGAGTGCAGACATCCCGCTATGCAGCTGCAGTGGATTTTCATAATTAATAGTCTGTCTATTTGAAGTAGTGTTAATCTCTAAGCTGGAACATAGTTAATAACAAAACAGAACTTAAAGTCTAGCTGAAAGAATATTACTATCATCAATAACATCTAAAACTTTCTCTCACGCTACATACATTGTGCTGAGAAACATAAAATTGTTCTGCACTGGGGATAGAATCCTGGCTTGTGTAGATCTGCCACCCTACATCAAGACCTAAAAGCCCTACCACTGACATCATGCAGCTCAATCACTCTCAGCGAATGTACTTCTGAATTTTACTAAATGCAAAAAAGATGTATGACACCATAGGCGCTTACAGAAAAAAACCCTCCTAGAACAGAAAATTAATAATGAGGGTTGAGGGGGTTGGGGGTAGCCTATCTCAGAGTGTAATGTAACTGGAGCAGCAGCTGGTTCACAAGATCACCTACACAAGAATGGGAGTTACAGACACCACCTACATTGTACTTTTCAAAAGTTTGTACAGATTTTATCAACAGAAAAACAGAAAAGAGTAGAGATTTAGGAGCCCATTCTCAGTAACTATTTCGTGCTGTAGAATTCTACCTTGCACCCCTTTGTACTGCACAAAAAGTGATCCGAAGCACTGTACTTCCCTGTGCTTGCACACAGGTCAGTGTGTTAACACATGGAAAAGGTTGGAGGAGCCTACACTAATAAGGGAACTGGTATGAATGGAGGTGCTGTGCCATGCACAGCATCTCCCCAGTGCCCTCACCACTCCATGAGCAAAAAAAAACTGCTGAAAGTTGTTCTTCAAGGGGTTGCTATTTCGTGAACTGGAATATTTGTTCCAGCAGGGGGAAGGATGACACTTCCAAAACATTCAGGGATGGTGCTAGGGAAGGAAAATTCACCAGATGCCTGAGAGTGAGTCTGAACAGTGGGAGTGGGTTGGAAGGCAATGTACCACCAGAGAAGACCAGCATTGGATCAACTAAATATTTGCTCCACAAGCACACCTTGAGGCACATGTAAGAAAATGTGGAGAATGATGATGGCATGCAGCAGCACCTAACACCCGGAGCAGCCACAGTTCCAGCATAGTAGAGGTCGTACAGCGAAGGTGCAATCACTAACATCTGGAACTTCAGTCTGTATATATAGAATAGTGGATGATCGCCCATCCATAACAAGGCTGTATTTCCCTCGAGGGAGTTGATGACATCATAGAGACCTCGAGAGCAAAGCTCGAGAGGTCTCACTGATGTCATCAACTCCCTCGAAGGAAACAACCTTGTTGTGGATGGGCGATCATCCACTGTTTTATATAGTATATGGACAGCCTTTATTGTCCATGGAAACCAGTGGCCTTTTGAATGTTTACCTTTTTTTTTTTTTTACTGGTGCCGTTCCCTGTCCCACTCACTCTGGCTTCTCCTGCTTCCGCTTGCTCCGTCTTCTCACAGTCAAACCATATCGGTCTGAGCAAACTCCTCCTTTTGGTTTTCTTCTTCTGTGGCTGAGCAGTTTAATTTTAAAATATAAAAAAGTAATTTTCTTTTCTGAAAAACAGCCGTCAGCGGTTCTATGGGTGTCACTTAATGGACCATCTACCGTTCGGCGCTCGGTAAATCATGCTGCCGTGTTTTCTTTTTTTGTTCTGGTAGATCCTCAATGAATGAGCCAATCAGGTGAGAGAATGAGGCTAAAAAGCTGTTGTAGTATCGATGTGACATCAGAACGATAGTACAACAGTTTTTTTGACCTTTGAACTGCCCTACAATAACGTTTAGAAAGCCACTGGTTTCCATGGACAATAAAGGCTATCCATATACTATAATGTTATGCAGCACAGCTGTCACAGTGGACATTCTATCCCCTGCAGACAGTGGATATCTTTTGTGTATGCCAACTTTGGTTGGTGGTGGTATGGTGGGCACACTGCACCCCAAATACCACCATCACCCACCACTGTGACTGAAAATTGGTCACCTAGTCTCATGCAGAGAGGAATCGGTGTGTGCATATGTCCACTGGTCATTGACAACCCCACCCAACCACTTGGTTGCCTCATATATAAACATAAATAAAATCTCTTGCGCTTTCAAATTATACGGGACTTAAAAATAATTGTTTTCATAATAAATAAAAAATATGGACTTACAACAAGAAGCAGGATCAGCATGGAAGGATCAGGCTTTCCGGATGCAGAGAGATGAAGGAGTGCCAGCAGCCAGCAACAGGACAAAGGAATTGTCTTTACCAAAGTCCCAAAGGAAGTGACACAGATAGAGGCATGGAAGTCAAGACTATGAGGACTGTTGCTTTGTCCTCAAAATCACAATTCTTTTTTTTTTCCTTCAGTCCAACTGGACCAGTCCTGGGCAGATGGTGGTAGCCAATGGATTCAATCATGGCATGCAGATGGGCAGCCAGGGTGCATGCAACAGGAACACTGGCAGGCAGTTGGGGGTTGTGGGATTGGCAAAGGCAGTAGTGCATGGTGTCTTGGTCAACATTTAGGCACTTCTCTGGATGGTAGATCAGCTGAGCTAAGACTGGGAACTGGAGGGGCAGGCTACAGTGAGTCAGAGACTAGTCTGGCTGGCAGCAGGAATGGAGGAGAATCACTGATGGTGGGCAGTGCAGCAGACTGGACTGGGTAGGGAATGGCACTAGACTTTTGAACTGAATTGCTCGGCACTGGAGACAGGGTAAGACAGGCAAATGTTATCAGGAGGTAAGTAGGTGAAGCAGACTACAGAAGAGGGCAGCAGACTGAACCCAAGTCAACAGATGGACAAAGCTGAATTGTGGCAGGTAGTCAGTAAGCTAAGCAAGCAAAAAAAAGACCCACAGCAGTTGAGACAGGGTAGGAACTTCAGCTGAGAGACAGTGATCAGTGCTCATGCAGGTACCAGTGATGAAGAATGAGAGGGACAGAGAGAGAGAGAGAGAGAGAGAGAGGAGCAAATGCAGATTACATTGTGAATGATGGAAGCAGCAACACAAAGAAGCTCAGCAAACAGACTGTAGAACTAGGTAAAAGAGAAAGGAGGGTAGCTGCAGGTTATTTGTTTTATTCTAAGCTAAGTTTATTACTTTCATAAACATTAGAACATATGTGCATACACTGCCCCCTTACCCTCATTTTTTCTTCCCTCACTAAAGTCACCTTTGAGACTGCCACCACAGAAACAGACTCAAGTCTCACACAAGGGGAGGCACAACTTTTGTATTAGGGAAGGTAGGTCCAGAGAAGGCATTGTCACTGTGGGAGCTGAAGTTTGTTTTGGGAGCAGTTTCAGATGAGGGGCCTGCGCACTGCTGAACTGGTTGCCCGGAGCTTGGGGTGAATGGGGCTCTCAGGTTTGCCTTTGCTAAATGGATGATTTAACTTTGGTTCTGTGTGCTACATAGCTCATGCAGGGCCCCAGGACAGGAGTTTTGCATCTTTTTTTTTCTTTCTCGAGGCATTCCATCAATTGGCAGCTTGATGGTTTATTGGGGAAAAGGCTGTTTACTGAGTTTCTGAGGAATATGCCAAGTTTGTCTGGAGTTGACAGGTGCTTGGTACAAGCTTTTTCACCCTCCCCTTGGTGGAGGTTGCACTGCTGACTCTTGCATCCTTCATAGCTCAGCATTGTTAAGTAACTTTAAACTTGACTAAAATGCAAAGCAGAGTACACATGACCACAGTATGTGCTTACAAGCTATGCTTGTTGGTGCCTAAAAACACCAAAGTGTCAAGAACTCATTGGTTGACACTCATCTCATGAGTGCTGTGACATCAGTGAGACATTTGGTATTTGCTCTCATGCCCAATGATATCGCAGCATCTATTATGTGTATGAATCAGCTTGTTCTTCAGATTTGGGTGGTAATTATTCTCTATATTGTGACCTTTTCATATATAGAATCTGGGGCATGAGAGGGCTGGGTGAATTTTAAAAGACAGTGCCAGGAAGAAGAAGGCATGCAGGAAGCAAGATAAGACTAACATATGGAAGGGTCAGGGTGGGATGGGAGCAGACATAGAACTAGCCTTGACCCCCAGGGTGGGCTGCAAACCAATGCAGCCAAATAAGTTATTGAATATCTGAAGGTCCAAATACAGATACAAGATTTGCCTGAAAGTATACCTACAACTCTAGACAGCATTTTGTCTCTGGCATGGGAAGTTCAGGCTTTCTCTCCTAAGAAACATAGAAACATAAACAGAAACACAGAAACAGACAACAGATAAGAGCCGCTTTGCCCAATCCAGTCTGCCCATTTTCATTGTGATTGCTACAGCACTGTTGGTGTATGGCACTGTGTCTTCCACCCCCTTTTTTTCCTTTATGATTCACCTGTGCCTATACCAGGCTTTTTAAAATCCCACCAGTTTTTGGCCCCACTGCCTTCATTGGAAGGCTGTTCCAGGGAACTACCACCTTTTCTGTGAAGAAGTATTTCCTCACATCTGTCCTGAACCTACCCTCCTCCAGTTTCACACTGCAACAATGGCTGCTGGCCAGAGAACAGACCTACCATTCTCTCAGAAGCTAAAAGTAATCGAGGCTCTGAAGGAGCCTAATGTTTCTATGTCCTCCATTGTCAATACCTCACGCGTTCTGGGAATCATTGACAGCAGGTCCAATGCTTTGGCATCTGAAACTGCAAGAACAGTCAATCTTTTGGATGCCATCTTCATGATGCATAAAGCATAGACCACTGTTATGGAGCTTACAAATGCAAATTGTTTTAAGAAAACTGGATTTGTAATCAACCCACCCACCTACAGGAGAGCCTCCAGGAGAGCGGGTGATCAGTGATGTTTTGGCAGATGTGGAAAGACCAACAAACATGACCATGGAGGAGTTCAAGGCATTTGTGGGCTGTGACAGATCCATGGAAACAGAGGGGGAACTGTCAGTGGAAGATATCTGTGCCTTGATAAAAAATGTAGACTGTGACACTGACGTGCAAGTTTGAATGGATGATGACGACAAAACTCCAATCCCAGTAACCAACTCAGAGGCACACTTATATACCCCTGCTCTGTGTGACTGGTGCCTGCGCAATGAAAGAATCCTTAAGTGGGAACACTTATTTAACATTGAGGATCTGATCTTTTTTAAAATGGCAGCTGACGCTAAGCAGAAACAAATTACAGACTTCTTCATGCCATGGTGACATTGAAGAAGCACTGAAGAAGCAACTAAGTTTTTAACATTGCCTTTTAAAATTACACCAAATAAAGTATTTTAATGCAGCCAACAACAAAAAACAATCTCATGAAAGAGCTGTAATCACTATCACTATTGTACTGGTAACAGTACAAGCATTAACTAATGTTTGCCTTTCAAAATGATGTTTCCAGTAACCGTGACTAAGGTAAGGCATTTTGTTGATCAAGCTACATATCCTGTTTATTGGGACTGCCACTTAAATGGTATGAAAGGCCTGCCACGGGGGCATCCCATTTAAGTGGATTTTACTGTATCAAAACCCATTGTTCTAGAACACCCTTTTCTCTAAATGATACCTCCCACCTGTACCTTAATCACCCCTGTGAGGTATGTAAAGGTCTTGATCATATTCCCCCTCTCCCTCCTTTCCTCCAGGGTGTACATATTGAGCTCCTGTAGCCTCTCCTCATAGGACTTTTGATGCAGACCCTGAACCATCTTGGTAGCCCTCCTCTGGGCCATCTCTACTCTGTCTATGTCCTTCTTGAAATGTGGTTCTTAAATCTGGACACAGTACTCCAGGTGGATCTTACCAATGATCTATATTGAGGCAACACCACTTCCCTCTTCCTGCTGGTGATATCCTTACCTATACACCCCAGCATCCTACTAGCTCTCCAGATTGCCTAGTCACATTGTCTGGCCACCTTTAGGTAATCTGATATGATTACCCACAGGACTTTTTCCTGCTTGATCATTGCAAGTATCTTTACCCCCATGTTGTACTCCACCCTGGGTTTCTGTGGACCAAGTGCATTATTTTGCACTTTTTTGCATGAAATCTTAGATGCCAAACTTTTGACCCTGCCCCAGCCATTTAAAATCTCTTACCATCCCTTGCACCCCATGGAAACTCTAAGTTAATTCAGTTCAGAACAACTTGAACACGTGTTATTTCTTGCCAGCTCCAAGACACTCTGCTCTCTACACTACTTTTTTGCTGCTCATTACAACATCGGTGCCTCCTCTTCACCCATTCTGTTTTTTTTTAAATCTCCTGACGTGCGTCTCTTGGTCTCTGAAGCACTAACGGACAACTTGTGCTGTGACTTGCTATGGTAGATCTCTCACGTTCCAATCTGGGAGAGGCAGTGTATCTCAGGATTCATCATTACCCAGTATCAATGCACTGTACCAGCATCAGATTCTAGGAGGCATTGTTATTTGTGTCAGGGTTTCGGTGGGTGATAGATGGCTGATAAAGCTAATATTAAGTTTATTTTATGGAAAAGAAAGAAAAGCAGTCCTATTTTGACTGGCCACTAATTACAGCATACATTGTTTATAATGCTTCTGTTGTACTGTTGTGGCCACTAAAAGTGACTGTCCATACAATCAATAAAACCCATAAAATCAGCTCAGGGTTTAAGAGACCTGCTGCAGTGGTAACAACAAATAGGCTTGAGAGACCAGCTATAAGAGATCACAGCACAAGTTGCCCAAGCAGTGATGGACATGGGAGTCAGCTTTATGGCTTTTACTGAGAGAAGGGAGGAGGGGTTCATTCCAAGCACCTGTCAGCTTGAGTGGACTTGGCACAGCTTTCAGGGTCTCAAATGTTTTTGGTGGGGGGAACAGACTTGCATAGGTTCAGAGGTACATGCTGGTGGGAAAGGGGTGGCTTGTCTGACCGGGGTAGAATTGAGAGCCTTGTCGACTCCAGAGGCTGGGTTGTCAGTTCAGTGGTGGGTTATACATTTGCCTGGGACAGTTCCTGGGGCAGGCTTCATTACTCATGGTAGTAGCATTTTCTCTGGACTAATTTTTTTCCAATGCAAAGGTTGCAGAAAAGCTGTCCATATCAATGAGTGTGACTGATATGCAATGCGTTAGGGTAAACAGAACTTTCTCTCTGCCCTGCTGCATGGCATATCACTCACACATGGCAAATTACTCCAACAAAATGGTATTCATAAACTTGACTGAAATGCAGAAAAGAGTACGCATAACCACAATAGATGCTGACAAGTTATGCTCGTTGGTGCCTAAAAACTAAGTCTGAAAACTTATGTTCAGTTCATTTGAGTCTAGGATGCTGTAGTGTGAACATCTTTGGTTGCTTAGAGGATTACAGTGGTGTTCTGTGTGCAGGTAAGTGGGTAATAAGGGGTGAGGGCAGGCAGGGTGCGGGGGGGTCAAGGTGGGATGGGAGCAGGTTGGGGAGGTGCAACAGCAGACCATTTTCTTTTTTCTTTTACGGTTTATATAAGTTTCTTAATGACTATGTGAGATGGTTTTCCTTCATTACAGGACCAGGCATGTGTGTGTGTGTGGGGGGGGGGGGGCATGAGTGCTAAGAGGGTAGGAAAGGGTTGGGGGGTTACATTATGAAAATGGCCACTGGGATTGGGCACCATGGTGGTCTTATGTACTAGGGATAGTTACTGGTGTTGGGCAACCCAGTGGCTAAAGAAATAGTAAGAATGAACACCATGATTGGGCACCCTGTTGGATACATGTATAATGTAATGGCCACCAAGTGTGGGGACCCCAGTGGCCAAATAAAGAAGGGGAGTGACACAATAACAATTTGCAAGTGATTGAGCACCCCAATGGCCATGCATACAGGGGATGCATTTAGAATGTAATATCCACCAGGCTTGGGCACCCCAGTGGCCAAATCAAGAAGAGGGTACAATAACACTTTGCCACTGGATTGTGCACCCTGATGGCCATACATATGACGAATGCATAAGGTTCTGCAGGCCTAGGTAACCGGTGGCCAAACATAAGACAGGGGTTGTGCTTTGGGGATTCATTTTCATGCTACGGTCCTTTGTCTTTTAGATTGCTTTTCTATTTTGAATGACATTGACTCAAACCCATAAGACCATCTTAGGACTGGTTTCTTCTTTCCCTGTGTTGAGACATAGATGAGGCACACTGACAAGCCTTGAGTAGATAAAAAACTTGTGTCTGTGTCTTCTATTTTTAGCCTTTCCAGATTGTGTGAGAGGCCATTTGATACCGTACATTCTGGATTAGAGCAGAACCAGTCAAAATTAATTCATGCTGATTTGCATATACTTCCTATAATGCTTTGCTTTTTTTGTGGGGGCATGTGTGATTTTGAACTTCTTCAGCACTATTTATTATTTAATAAGTTAAATGACCAGGAAAGGCTCAATGTGTCATGATAGCCTATGTTAACAGGTATCCTAGGGCTGGTTTATATGGTCCTTTTTTTTAATGGGAGAACGTGGGCTAGTATACTGGGGAAAATCCTTTGCTTATATGATGAGTGCCATAAGATTTTGAACTTCCATCTTGACAGCCACTAGAGATGAGCAGAATGGAACTTGGTTTAATGTCTTATCTGAAGATGGCTCCCTAACAGTGCAGCACCTGTCTAGTGCTGCACTACAGTGTGCATAATTGGTATAAGTATCAGTGGCTCAGCTCTGAGACTGGAAGATCAAAAGGTTGTGGGTTCTAGCCCCACACCAGTCACTTGGGGTAAACACCAATACCGACACTGTGGTGCAGCATAAGGGGAATGCTGCACTCCTGAGGTGCTGACTTTTGGATGAGACATTAAATCGAGGTCCCATCTGCCTGTCCTGGTGGTTGTTCAGGTGGACATTAAAGATCCCATCTCACTTCTCGAAAAGGGTAGGGGAATTTTTATTATCTTTGAATTCAAATAAGTACAAAACATGTTCCATATATATCAAAATGTAATACAAATCAAAAAATAAAATATGTATTTCAGTCATACTCACCATATTGTAATTCAAATGAAATGTATCTCTTTAGTAAAGAAATTTCAACACATTTTCATAACCCTTCCGTCTCCCCCTACTATAAGAGTAGGGGAAATATTAATTAAATCTATTTATTCAATAGTCAGAAACCATGATAATTTCAAATCAAACCAAAACTTGAAATCAATAAAACTTGAAAAAAAAGAACATAAATAATGTATGATTCTACCTAATGACCAAACATATTACTTTAACCAATAAAAAGATTCCCAGCATTCTTGCCAATATTTGAAGGCCATACCTCCTTTTTCTGCATCTTTGATAGATAATAATTATTTGTGAATTATATAAAATAATTATAGACGGGGAAGTATTTGTTTCTGCAAAAGTAATTTACACCAGATTTGCCAAATCCAAAATAACAGAGTAGCCATCAACACTCTGGCATTACTTTCTTTATGATCTTTCCAAGATGGAAGAATAAGACCTCTATATAACTGTGAAGGAGTTAATGACTGTACCAATCCAGTTTCCATTGATCTGACAATACTACCCAAAACTCAATTATAAATGGACACTCAAAATGTACATAATCCATTGTTTCAGTTTTATCAACACATTTTCCTCTGGGGCAGTGTCTTTCTGCCAGTTCTTTATGCTTTTGATTCCCCTTAACATTTATTTTCCCATGCACCCCTAACTATAACACGTCTTTCATTTTAGGTGGGATCCTTGGTACAGTCAGCAGGGAACTCAGACCATCTCTTTCAATATCAGACAAATGATCAAAAGGCAGACCTAAAAAATGTCTATGTAAAACTGAGCTACACAAATATTGCCATGGTAGAGTTAATACTTGTACTACTGTCACACCCCATGTTTTAATATAATCAAAACATTAAGTCCATATTGAGTTTAGTTTTTGTACCCTTTTATTCTTATGTCCAAATACATTTAAGTTCCACTGCTCTAATAGCTCTGCTAATGATAGGGATGTCCACCTTACCAATAATTTGTTTTCTCTTTTCAGATTAGGAATTCAATTTGCATACAGAAAAATACTCCAGAAAAACACAATGGGTTGTAACATCCCCATCCCTATTTCCTTGATTGTTAAATAAGTAATGTTCCTCTTAATGGGGTTCAAACAACTGCCCCAAAAACAAGAGGAAAAACAATATAAAGCTGTCTCCCATTGTTTTGGTACTGGATAAACATAACTTAAGAATAAAAAAAATCAGAACAAAAGCGTTTTAATTAAATAAGTTATTTTTTGTTTGTTCATGTGTCATTTATTCTAACTGGCTACCCTCTGTTTGCCTATAGAAATTTGATTTTCCCAATTATAGTATGCTAAATCCCCAGGGCCAAAATGAACCCCTAACATTTTGCAAGGCTCCGCTTCCACTTTAAGATTTGCAACTATAAGATTTACAGGTATATTCTCTGTGATAGACATACAGCAACTTTTCTCCAAATTAACCTTTGCACCCATACTCTTAGATAAAGAATCCATTAAATTACATGCAATTTCCCCTGAAACCTGATCTGGAACCACTAATATCACATCATCAGTGTAAGCTAATACTTTTAATGGGCCTATTTGTCCACAAATAGTACCTCGAACCTTAGGGGAGAACTACAAGATTCTCAACAGTGAGTCTAATGTTACAATGTAAAGGAGAGGGCTAGAGGGACACCCTTACCTAACACCCACCCTAATCCTACATTTCTTCATCAGCCATTTAATATCTTAGGGCTTACTATGTGCCTAGTTATAACAGAGTTGAAGCCACTGGATAAAGACAGGGGGAAATCCATAACCTTTGAGGCTTTCCCATAACAGGGCATGGCTTACTTTGTCAAAAGCCTGCGCCTGATCTAAGCATATCAAATACCCTTTTAGTTCACTGTTTTTCCCTTTATCCATAATTTCCTGCAAAAGAAATAACAGATCCAAAATCTTCCTGCCAGGGACAGAACAAGCCTGCACAGCATGAATAACTGAGTTCAAAATATTTGATAACCTTTTCCTTAGAATTTTTGTTAAAATCCATATTTAGCAGAGTGATCGTCTCCAATTTCCCAAATTCTGTTTATCCCTTTTTTATGTAAAAAGGTTAACAAACCCTCATACATTTGAAAACTTAAATGGCATTCATGTAATGTGACTTGGTACACTGCTATAAATTATTTTGGCATGCTATCCCAAAGTATCTTATAGACCTCCCAAGGCAAACCATCTGAACCTGGGGCCACTCCATTCCTAAACTGGGATATAATATCTTTCAATTCCCAGTCTTCTAAAGGAACTGACAACTGCTCTCTCTGCCTCTCATCCAGCTGTGGAAGATTAGCAGCCTGTATCAGTTGGAAAACCTGAGTAGGGATTGTTTCTGAGATATTTATTGCATTTCAATATAATCTTCTATTGTGTGCATAATGCCTTTATCTTTTTTAACATGCCAAATTTTATTGTTATTCCACATCTAGAAAGTTTGACATTCAGAAGACACATAGGTTGCCATACTGAACATGACCATGAACAATGCACCTCCAAATGCAATAAAAATGATGCAAGGAGTAGGTAGTAACATTATAAGTCCATATATACCTATACATATCTAGAAGAAAGCATGCAAAAGGTACCAAATCCTACCAAAAGATAGGATAATGGATCAATACAAAGAACTAGTACATACAACCATATTATCTGCAGCTAGGATTTAAACCAGTATGGTGCTACAGATACCTTCATGATGACAAGGGTACATATGTCGGGCTTATTGGGCAGGAAACCCTATACTGGTGGGTTAGCAGGAGGGGAAGGAGACACCATACACAAGTGTGATTGCAGATAGGCACCCCACTTTTTCTGGTATCTAGCAAGTTGCCTGAGATGGGAGTATGAAAGTCTCTCCAGGATAACCGCCTGCACTAGGGACGACCTCCATACTGAAAGAGAAGGGGGGCTAACCTGTTTCCAGTGCATCAAAACCACCCGCTTAGCTTCAATCACAGTCACCAGAACTCATCTCTGAAGAGAAGGGGGGGTAGCTTGTCCAAGGAAGCAACATGGTTTTAGAGTGCCGAATAGGTCAGCCAACTATCTTTAAGCAGTCCTCAAGCACCTTCTCCCGAAAAGGGAAAAGCTTCGGGCATGTACACAGAATATGTAATAGATGAGCGGAAGGTTGGTCACATCTCCAGCAACTGGAGTGGCCAAGGAGACCCATACTTTGCAAAGCAGCAGCAATTTTCCTCTGTATATTCTGACTCTTTGCATCCCTGTAGGCCATATGTGCTAGCCTTAGACATCAACTCCATGTGTCAGCCGGGAGGGTAATTCCAAGATCTTCCTCCCACTGTGTTCTACAGGCTTTGGTGGGGCTAGGTTGGGCCTCTCTCATGGTTCTGTAAAAAAACCCTTCAATGCCCCTTTAGGATGGGGACTTATGCAATGAGTCTAGCCACAGCCATCTGGGATCAGTGGGCACTTTCACTCAAAGCTCAGTTGTTGCACTACGTATTTGTAGAAATTTCCAAAAGTCCCTAGCCAGGAGGGAGTAGCATGCCTTTAACTGCTCAAAGGACATAAGGTCCTGAGTGCCTGGAATGTAGAGATCCTGAAGAAGTTTAATGCCCTGGTCGGCCCAGGTTGTCCAGTAAATAGGCTGGCCACCTATGAGCAGCTGCCTGTTGTTCCAAAGGGGTGTATATCACACTGGTGGAAACCAGGCCTTCTGTGGCATGTGGGAAAGAGTCATACATCTCCTCCAGGCCTTCACCATTTCCATCATCACTGGTGTAGCTTTGCCCGCCACATGAGAGGTGGACAGAAGAAGAGACCAAAGTGGAGTACTAGGCAATAAGCTCGGCTCCAGACCAATCCATGTGGGAGGGGAGAGCAAGGGAACAAACCATTTAATTGCTTGGGAGGAAAGATAGGCTATCCAGTATTTTTGGAAATAAGGGAGACCCAGACCCCCAGAGTCCAGTGCGCCCGAAGCTTCACCTTGCTCCACCTGGGGACTTTCCCCTTCCAGAGCAGCAGGGATATCAGCTTATCAATAGTGTGGAATAGATGTTGGGATAGGGGAATAGGAAGGTTGTTAAAGAGGTAAGCCACCCTCGGAAGGATAAACATATGTACAGCCTCTACTTTGCTATGAAGAGACAAGTGAAGCTCACGTCACCTGTCCACTTCAGTGGTTAAGGAGGCAAGCAGTGGGGAAAAGTTAGTGCTTTCCAGGTCCGGCCATATTTTGGGGATAACCACACCTAGATAAGTAAAATTGTCCACTGCCCAGGCAATGTCAGTGCCTTCCAGGCAATCTCTAAAATATGTTTTGTTCAGAGGGTCTAGAGTGCTTTTTTAGTTAACTGTGAGGCTGGAGAGCTGCACAAAGTCTCTTAGAATGCCAAGGGCTTTCGGCAGTGAGGAGCTAGGTTGGGAGATGGTAAGTAGCAGATCATCAGCATATGCACACACAAGGTAAGTTTGACCCCAGACAGCAATTCCCTCAAGACCCTTGGTTTGGATAAGCTTCCAGATCAGGGGTCCAAAGCTACCAAAAAGAGTAAAGGGGAGAGGGGGCAGCCCTGCCGGGTTCCTCTATGCAACTGAAATGGGAAAGAGATATTCTTATTTGTCATGATTCTGGCAAGCGGGGCATTATATAGGGTCGGGACCCAGCCCCAGAAATAGGGGCCAAATCCAGAGACCTGAAGAACCTCATGTAAATACCCCCATTCCAGGGAGTCAAATGCCTTAGAGAAGTCAATTGCCAAAGCTGCAGCTGGCTTGGGAGCCTGCATGGCCAGCTACTTGAGGTTCAGCACTAGCCAAGATTATCTGCCCTGGCCCTTCCTTTGGTGAACCCTGCCTGGCAAGGATTTTAGCTGCAATTTTAGTATCTACCAACAGGAGTGAAATAGGGTGGAAGTTGGTGCACTCGAGGGTGTCACTGGATTTTCTTCAGCAACAATGTGACAAGAGCTTCTCTCATAGAAGTGGGAAGGACCCCTTTGCTGTGAGACTCCTGCAGGGTGGAAAGTAGAAGAGGGGGAGATTTCATCCAACATCAAGTGGTACAGCTCAACTGACATCCCATCTGGGCCTGGAGCTTTTCCTTAGCCATCTGTAGGAGAGCTGAGCATAACTTCTGAAAGGTAAAGGGCTAATTTAAAAGCTCCATGGAGTCAGAGGGAAGTTTGGAGATATCTAGCGAGGCACAGAACTCACTAAGCCACCGAGACAGACTACTGTCAACCTCTGTTGCCCGAGACTGGTATAATTCCTGGTAAAGTGAGTTAAAACCCTATTTATACCTTGAGGGTCAGAGACGGTGGTACCAGAGGAGTCTCTCACAGCATGTATGTGGGAGGCAGCTTGTTGTTTCCGAAGCTGGTATGCCAGTAGCTTACCACCCTTCTCACTCCTCTCCCAATAGAATGGAGCAGTTGCCATTTGGCTTTCCCCTGTAAAAGAGTGTTAATCTTATACTTAAGCCCTGTGATACAGACAACCAGGGCTTGTCATCATGGGCAGGGGTGTTAAACTTGGTTTCCAAGACAGAGAGCTCCATTTGTAACTTCCTCTCTTTATTTTTGAAGGTTGCATATGAGATAATTCTCCCCCTCAAGTACGCCCTAAAGGCCTCCCACACAGTGCTCACCCTAACCTCATCTCCAGAGTTGAAGTGGAAATAGCCCCTAGCCTCTGACCTAACCATCTTTTGAAACTTCTTATCCTGGAGGAGCAGGGGGTTACAAAGCCACCTAGTGCTTTCCAGCCCCTGCCCGATAGGGAGGTAATGAAGAAGGAAGGGGGCATGGTTGGATATAAGAATATTTCCAATTTTAATATCACTGATTCCCTGGGAGGCCTCCCCATTGGCCAGCCAAAAGTCAATTCGGCTGTGGGAGGAGTGGACAGGTGAGAAATAGGTATAATCCCTACCACGAGGGAAATCCCTTCTCCATGGGTCAAGAAGCCCCCACTCATCCATAATCTCTTGTAGGGCCGCTCTCGCCTTGGGATGGGCTTGGGTGGTGGGCTTAGATTTGTCTAGAAAGATGTCCAACACTAGATTAAAATCCCCCCAATAATAATAGGCAGGTTAGCGTGGTCTTTGGTGATAGATGTGAGGGCCTGACCTACACCTAACAGGGGATCCACAGAGTCAGTGTTCAAGCCATATATATTAACCAGCACTGCCCCACCACCCACATAGGAGAAGCACGCAGCAACCTACCGCCCATGCACATCAGACTTGACATCCTCAGGCATCCAGGCATAGGTTTTATACAGCAATATAGCAATGCCCATGATTTTATTGGGTGCCGAGCTGGCTATTACCCTACCAACCCACATCTTCTTAAGCCAGTCTACAATCTTTGCCATGAGGTGAGTCTCTTGGATGAGAGCAACATCGGCATGCAGGGACCAAAGATGCTGCAGCACCTTTGTACACTTCACTGGATGGTTCAGGCCCTTGACATTCCAGGAAACCAACCTCATGCCTGCAACAGTAGACCCAGCCATGTCACGACCCAGAAAAATAAAAGGCAGACCCCTATGGGCAGAAAATGACTCACTAAAAGCCTATCCAAAAAAAGGGAACCCCAACCTTCTTGCAGCCCATGAAGTTAGCCCTCTGCACCTGTGGCCAGGGATATACTGGAGGGAGCTGTAGTAGAACAAACAGTGACATTAGCTGCACTTCACTGTTTCTGTGGTGGAATAACTATTTTATATAAAAAAAAAAAGACAAAAACCAGGTCAGATACAACAGACAAAAAAACACCAGCCAGATAAACAGTAACAACAACAGAAGTAACACTAGCTTGAAGTAATAGGTAGAAAACCTGTGTATCCACTTAGGGTAAGGAGATAACCATGTTTGGGGTTGCACCGCAGAAAACTGGTACACCCAAGCAATGTTAGCTCACAGCACCCAAAGGGGTAGGGAAAAGGACACACAAGAGGTGGCCCGTCCCTGCCCAGGTCCATACTCTCAAGTGTATGATCCAAGGGTAGGGGATGGGGGATAGGGGAGGTATGGGGGCAGAGGGAGGGCTAGTGGGGAAGGGGAGAGGGAAGCAACTGACAGCCCATGGGATATGGCCAAGCAGTAACAAGAATCAAGAGCCCTCTCCAGCTCCTAGACAATATTAAGGGGCCAGATTATAGAAGCTGGAGAATTAGTATATGGATGTAGGCTCCCTCACCACATGAGGGAGCAATAAGTGAGGGGGTGAAACAGAGTCCCTGATAGCTAGGAGGGGGATTAAAGGGGAAAGCTGCAGATTTCATTGCATAGAGACCCTCCCTGCAGACTCTAACCAAGATCCTTTGTCCCATGTGAATGGGAAAGAAATACCCACCCTAATTTGGTGAGGGGGGGGCCCAGAGAGGCACAGGAAACCCAGTGGAGGCAGGGTGACACAGCATCAGAAATTAGACATATGCAAGTAACATCAGAGATCATAGGTACTACACCAAAGTTCCAGGGAGAAATTCCAGTCCACATCTCCACGTCACCCCTCAGGTCCAGCAAGGTCCCCACTAGAAGGTACAGTAGCCAAGGAAGGTCATTGAGGTAGGCCTTGCGATACAGCAGACGCAAAGGATATGAGGCCCGGTTTGACTAGCAGGAGTGCATCCACAACATCAGCCTCAGCCACCCAGTCCAAAGGGGCACTGGTGGCCATCTCTTCCGCATTCATCTTCTGGCCCAGTGGGCCATCATCCTCTGAACTGGAGACCTCTTTCAGGAGTTTTGCTGGGGGGCAGGCCTCCACTGTATTTGCAATTTGTCTTCCCGTGCTATGAGACCTTGGTCTAGATCTATGTGACCGCGTCTTCGACACCATTTCGAGGCAGGCACGGAAGGATCTAGCAAGTTCTGGGGAGGCTTATCCCCTTTGTGCCGAGTCTCCAAGAAATTCAGACGGCTCCTCGTACTGACACTGGGGGGCTTATCAACTTGCTGCACAGCCCTTTCACGTATTTCATCCCCCTTGAGCTGTAACACATCTTATTGGTTCCTCTTAGGTTGCCCACACCCTCCTGGAACCCAGAGGCATCTGGGAGAAGCAGTATGTTTCATCACCTCAGGCCAAAACCTCACTAACGAGTCTTCTACCTCTTTGGGATGCTGTGCCAACAACTCCTTCCCATCCTTGGCAACATACAGAGAGGTAAGCCACCTCATCTGATATTTAAACCCATGTGTCAGAAGCATCTATTTAATAGGAACAAATGCTTTCCTTTTCATTACCACTTTGTGGGAATAATCCTGAAAAAAGGATATGCGGAATCCCCTTCAGGAAATGTCCCGCAAGTCCCTTACTGCTCTCAGCAGCTTCTCTTAGGTAGAGTAGTGCAGTAAGTATGCAATAATGGGCCAAGGGGGAAAGGTGCAGGGGTCAGTTTTGACATGCAGCCTGTGGGCCCACTCCACATCAACTGGGCCACTCCAGCTATCTCCCAGCAACTTAGGTAGGAACTCGTTAAGACATTTTTCCATGTTGGACCCCTCTGCACCCTCAGGGATGCCGAGAATCTAGATATTGTTCCAGCGCCCCCAGTTCTCCTGATCTTCAGCCCTCTTCCACAACCTTGCCAGCTTAAGTTCATGCTCTTACAGGCTTCTCCAGACCTGCCCTTGGTGATCCTCCAGTTCCTCTGCATGTTGTTCCAAAACGTTCACCCTGTCCTCCAGTTGATGGACATCTGCAATGTTGCCAGTAAGGGCAGCATTAATGCCATCCACTCTGCACAACAAAATCTCTAGCATCTTTGTGATGTATGTGAGAGGATCTCCCCCATGTAGCTGCTTAAAGGAGGGATCCAAACTGTGCCCCGGAGCAGTGAGAGGCTTCCCAGCTGCAGATTCAGCCATTTCTTGTCCCCAAAGGGTTCAGCCAAAATTGAACTCGAGTAGGCAGGAGGACCCTAGGCTTGTTCACCACAAACTTCAAGCTGACTGAGGGACTAGGGGCCCGATGCTACCACACCCACAAGGGATATGCTTGTAACTCACGTCAGGGCCTGTGCGGCCCACAGAACCCACTACTTGCTGGGCCAGATACCGGAGGGAGCAAAACAGTCACAGAATTATACCGCAGAGGCAAATACCAACATAAGGACAGTTGGGGGATAGTAAATTAGTAACAGCCCATCTTCAGGCCAAGCTGGAGTTATGGATCACATCTGTAGCCCACCGATAGCTCCTGGTAAGGGATGGAGCTGAAAGTTAAGCTGCCGCCATAAAATGGGCGTCAGGCCACGCCCCGCGTGCATAGTGCCTTTATTATCAAAACCACATTATCCATGTTATCATGTGAAGCAGAAATGTTCTTTTATGTAGTCAGGACTGACAATCCTCAAAGGGATTCGTTTGATTCTTTGTCCCTTGGGTACCGAACCATTGTTCTGTCTCTAATGACAGTCGCCTACTATATTGAAACTAAAACATCTCTTGTTTTTTTTTCCTCTATCTGGGCTGAATAAGCTGCACCCCATGAAGACTGCAAGGAAATCCATTTATACCAGGAAGTAGAGTAAGTTACATACCCTGTTTTCACTTCCGTCTGACCTTCGAGAGGTGTGATGGCGCATAGCCTACACCAACATAATTATTTTCCCTTCTTGCCATAGATAGTGGAAAATAATGTATAATTTACATTTCTGTGGTCTCTAGTAAGCTGACTACCTCATATCCCCTCTTTTTTGTTTATGCAGTATTGTGGTTCTCTTGGTTAAACATCTACTCCTGAGTTGTTTGGTTCTCCTTGGGGAGGAAGGGGGTTCTGGGTAGTGGGGGGGGGAGAGACTGCATTTGTTAGGTGATTGTATTCTTGTTTGTTAGTAATGGTTTACGTGTTATGTCTTGTAATGGTTGTTTGTTGATGTTATATTATAAATTTTAATAAAGTGTTTTACATTTAAAAAAAAGACTGCAAGGAAATGAAGTCATATAGCTGCTCCCTAAGTTGTAGGTATCTGCCATATTTTTGATGTTCTTTATGTTGGGCTTTAGTCTTAAAAAAGGTCAAAAAGCATACTTTACTGTCCTCCCACCACTCTATGAGAGAATCATAAAGAAAAAAAACAGACTATCTAAAATAATACAAGTAATGTCCTGTATAACTATAGGATCCTGGAGCAAACTCACATTCATTCGCCAAACTTCTTTCCCAGGGGCTCAGCGGGGGGGGGAGAAGAAGAAACATATATTCCAATCAATATGTGGTCAGACATCTCAATTGGTATTGTTTCAAAAGAGGAAACTGGAAGTAAATTAAACACAAACCAGTAGACTATCCGAGTTGATAACTTACCCTTATAAAAAGTATGTGCTGGTTTCTGAGTCAGAGAACCATGTGCATCCTTTAAATTTGATTGTTAACTAAAGATTTCCAAAAATTTGCATCACAGTGTGTTTTTTTCTTGGATTTTTGTTTTGTCAGTTTTCAATAAACTGATATTGAAATCCTCCCAAATAAAACTTGTTTCCCAGTATACAGACATGCTTGAACTAACTTTAACAGGTCTATATGGAGTACTTTTGACTGGGGGGCATACAAATTAATAAGACGATAATCCGTGCCTGCGTATCCTATATCTAGGAATAATGCATGTCCAGGGAAAATATCTGTCAATTTGTGCAAAATTATCTCAGGGTTTGAAAAGCATATTCCTAGGCCATAACACTGGTCTTTCCCTATGGACCAATAAGAGTTCTCTTGTACCCACTCTTTCTGAGCCAACTCTATATCCTGAGTAGTACGCAACCTTGTATTCTGTAAAGTAAAGATATCCTACTTTATCTGATTCAAAACAGAGAATGTGGTTGTATGTTTTGATATAGATTTTACACTATTCACATTTAGGCTAGCTAGCTTTAAGGTAGGTAAGTAATTATGTTTTAAGTAGAAGTTTGTTTCTTCACACTAGAACGGGTAATGTTCTTCCATTTGGATGCACATGGGACAGGACAGTTTGTGACAGGTAAATCTGTAGAGGAATCACCTTCTGATGAGTGTGCAGAAACATCAGAGTCCCCCTCATCCATTCTGTTGCTCCAACTTTGGAGGACTTCCTACCTATTTTCCAGAGGTACTTTCACAGTAGTGGGCCCTCCCTCTCTTGATGATGCCTTAGATCTACACCCTTTTGGAACAGTTTGAAACAGTTCTGATGTGGTAGATACTTGAACAACCAGTGGGGGTGTGGGTGGGGGAGAAGGCATGTCTGTCCCTGAAACCACCATAACAGGAGGAGTACTGGGCTGTGAAAATATCACATGGCTGCAAAGTGGAGTTGTGGAGATAATAGAGGACTTTGGTCATATAATAATGGGATCCATTGGTGGAAGTGGTACAGAAGGTACCCAAGTCCTTGAAGTAGATTGTGGTCCTTCCATTTGGAAAGATTGTTTTGCTCATAACAAGTAAAAGTCTTGCTCAGTCAAATCCAAAGAATTATGAGCTGCCCATGGGCAGGACATAAAGGAATGTTCATCATCCCCACATAAATTACAAGTGGGGGGCACAGTACAGCCATTGCCAGAGTGACCCAGTGGCCCACATTGAAAACATTTAAGCTGGTCACAGTCTGTGTTTAAATGTGTTAAGGAACCACAGCGATACCACGATTTTGGCTGGCCAGGTTAGAACAAAATCACATGGTCTCTCCCTAAATAAAAACAGTTAGGTAAATGCTGTATGGCATAATCTGTGTGTTTGAGGCATACCCAAAATGTTCAACCACCTGTCCAGAATCCATTATCATTCATGATTGGGTCTGGGAACCCTTGTAAATCACTCCTCTTCTCCAGACCCAAAATAATGTCATTTACACAAACACCCTCATTCCTAAAAAGAAAAGTTATGGTTTTTGTAGTGGGTTTGGTAATAGGGATTACCATTAAAGGTCTCCACAATGGGGTATCTTTCACTAAGTAATATAAATTCCAGAATGTGTCTAGTAATGCAGCTGAGCAGAAACTTACATCGAAGTTGAAATCCCCCAGGGCATGGATAAAAGTGTACACCCCAGCAGGTGTAAAATGCAGAGGATCTTTTATTAGCAATTTACCCACATATTTTCAGTCAGGGACTTGATCTACCCCTCCTCACTGTTGCCACAACCTCACCACATATTGTCTTTTTGCTGCCTCATCTGGTTGCCAAAATAAACTGGCATACATGGTCGCTCCGTTCTGGGCTGTGTTAGGCTCAGAATCTGCAGGCAAGGTGGCATTTACTGTATCCCTTTCTGAGACCCCAACAACAGAAGCTAAAGTACCTGGATCAACACCTGTGTCAAGCTGCATAGCTTCTTCCACCTCACTCTCATCTGAATTAGAGTCCAAATGTTCTGAATCTGAGACCGAAACATTTTTCACCTCTGGTATTCTACCCACAGTACTGGCCTGTGCCCTGGTTTCTGACACAGCAACTTTTGATGTAGCAGTGGCTTGGAGCCTCCAACTGTGACTGCTGATTTTCCTATATCTTTTTGTGTTGCTTGCCGTGTAGCATCTTGTTCAGTGGTATTAATACCTGGTGTGACTTGAATGTGTTCTGGTGATCCCAGAATCTTAATGTTTGGGTCTGGAATTCATCTATTATCAATAAGAATCTATCCAGCACCTTTCAAAGCAGTCTCAGGAGACCATTCAGCTGAAGAAGGGATTTCTTGTGAATCAAGAGGATTCCCTGTAACACTCTGGTCATCAAAACATCTGGACCATTAACTCCAGTTGAACTTCTTCTTCTGCAAGCAGAAATCTTCCCCACTGCTCCATCTGGACTGATAACATTCTGTTTTCTTTTTTCTCTTCATCCAAACATTTATTTTTGTTGAGCATATTTAGTTTCTGTCTCATTCATCATTTCAAGTAAGTGATGTTTTTCTTTCAGCCAAATCTTTGCTTAATCCAAGTTCTTCTTCTGAAACATCATCAGTTTGCTTGCCTGGTGCCACCGTTTGTACCTCAGAGGGGCTGGTCATCTGTAGCCTGATTTGTTGAACTTCCATTTGTTCCTGAACTTGTAAAGGCTCAATTTTCTCTGGACCATACTAAACTCCATCTGCGAACTCCATTGCTCATGCAGTAGCGTCTCCTTCCCCAACGATGGTTCCATCCAGACTGGGCTCCTTCATCCTCCCACAGAGAGACAGCGCCCCCTGCAGAAAGAGTAGGGGAGTTTATTGAAGGAAAAGAAATCAAACAATATATACATCACACACATAGCTTTACATTTTCTGTAAACAAGTACATTCTTTTCACCCATGAAAGGAAAACCCCCAGCAAAACCCTAGTGATGTAACTTAACAAATCATAATGGAATCATAACAATTGCAAGAAATAATAAGGTTACCAACATCATCTAAGCCTATATAGAATAAAACCAATTATCATTCTTTGGAGAGTGAAATACATAGATTTACAATATAACAATTCATTCCACACTGTCCTCAATATTTATGTTACAGGAACATCAGAGTTGGTTATCCATGGCATATTTCTCCAGTTAGCCCAAGGGTTTCTTTGTGTCAGTTGCTGGGCTTCCAAATTGTATATAATTTATAATTCATTATTAATTTTTGCAATAAGTTCAATGTGGCTAATATGCTTTTGTTGTAAAGTATATAGGCTTCTAATATTCCAAATGTACTTTTTAACTCAGTGTTGGGTAACCTAAGATAACCTGAGGGCCACATATGTGGCCCTCAAACCCCCCTCGAGGGCTGCATGACAAAGCATGATCCATTTCACCACAAAATTAATCAAAAGTGACAGATTTAAATGCAAAACAAACTTTATTTAATGGACTGGTAACATCATTAAAAGTTTAAAAACAATATAAATAGTATTAAATACAGTTAAAACTCAGTTTATTTCTCTTTTGTGCAGTGTAGTGCATTCCTGTTGTTGTGGCAGAAATGTTCTTGGGGACTGCAGCTTAACCTGTCGAGGACCGCATGGGTCCCATGGTCCACAGGTTGCCCACCACCGATTTAACTACTGTTAGAGCTACAGGTACATATAGGGTACTCTTGTTCCATTTGTTTGTGCATCCTGTGTAGTGGCCATATATTAAGGCAAGGCAAGGCAATTTTTTTTAAGGCGCCCAATCCCAGAGACTCTGGGTGCCAAACATGAATAAAAGATAAAACAATAAATTAAACCACATAATAAAACCTCATTAAAATCATAATAAAATTTATATTATGCTACAATAAAGAGGTTCCCAGAAGTCATACTTCAAGGGACTGGCCAGAACTAAGGATGACAACTGTCAAAAGCCAGGCTGAAGAGGTGGACCTTTAGCCTCCCCTTAAACACCTCTATTGATGGGGCCTCCCAGACTGCAGGTGGAAGTGAGTTCCACATGGTCAGCCCAGAGACATTAAACACATGATATCCCGAGGTCTTGAGATGGACCCTGGGAACATCCAGGAGGCCCCTCGAAGAGGAGCAGAGAGAGTGAGCAGAGGACACTGGTAACCAGGACCCAACCCATATAGGGCCTTGAAGGTGAGAAGACCCACCTTGAAAAGGACCCTTTACCTGACCGGCAGCCACTGCAGAGCATGCAGGCCCAGATTCACATGACTGGACTGCAAAAGGCCCATCAGCTACCTGGCTTCTGCGTTCTGCACTAGCTGAGTTTGCAGAGGGTCCCTCCCATGACCCTGAAGTACAGAGCATTGCAGTAGTCAAGCCTGGAAGTCACAAAGGCATGCACTAGTGCTGGCAGGTCCTCAGGTGAAATGAGGGGCTTAATATGGGCAATGTTCCACAAGTGGTAAAAATCATTGATGACTATAGGTAACACCTGATCTTCAAAGGTCAATTTACAGTCAAGGATCACACCCAGATTTCACACCCTCACAGAAACCACCAGCGGCACAGACTTTAGAACAATTACAGAGTTCCCCGGGTGGCAATCCATCACACCCACAACCAGGCTCGATCACCAGTACCTCAGTCTTGGCCGGGTTGAGTCTCAGCCACCTAGAAGCCATCCAGTCATTGATTTTAGCCAGACAGCTGTTAAGCACATCGACAGCTCCCGATGTTCTGGGTGCAAAGGACAAATACAGTTGGGTGTCATCTGCATAGCAGTGAAACTCCACACTGTATTGTCAAATGATCTTGCCAGGGCAGCATACACACTGTGAACAACATCGGTGGCAAGATCGAACCCTGAGGCACTCCACAGGACAGAGGCATTGGGGAAGAGGAGACATTCCTCATCACCACCCGCTGCACTCTGTCTGAGAGATAGGACTCAAACCATTTGATGACGGTATTGACAAGTCCACAAAATTCACAGAGCCAATCAAGAAGCACGACATGATCTACAGTGTCAAAAGCTGAGGAGAGGTTGAGGAGCACAAGAACTGACATGTCTCCTCTATCTCTAGCACTGAGCAGATCATTATGCACTCTCACTAGAGCAGTTTCAGTGTTATGTCTGGCTGAAAACCTGACTGGAAAGGCTCATAAATATCCGAGGACACCAGGCAATCCTCGAGTTGTTGTACTACCAATTTCTCAACAACCTTGCTCAAAAAAGGCAGGTTGGAGGAAGGATGGTAATTTTCCAGGACATCTGGGTCGAGGAAAGATTTCTTTAGGAGGGACTTCACCAGTGCTTCTTTCAAAGCAACTGGGAAGATCCCCTCCGCCATCGAGCACCTGGGTAGGGCTAATTACAAGAATCATCATGTGTTTCATTGTCCACCTGGGAACAGAAGTAGGAGGTTGTTCAGGAAAGAACTGTTGTTGTTGTAAGGAAGCTGTTGCTGAGTACGTATGCATAGAAGAAGGGAACTCCTTCAGCCACAAGACCCTGTAATTCAGAATCAGAGAAGACAGATTTTGTCTGGGTTGAAACTTGCAGAGTCTGCCGAAACAATGAACGGCGTCCTGACACCATCTGGTGTCTGCTTCTTCCCAGATCCAGATGGCATTAATGTGAGGTTGGATTTTAGCTACGCATTCCACTGCCTGAGGAGAAGTAAACAGAAACAGGACTGCATTGCTCGTTTTATTTTAGAAAAGGTATGCCACCTACTGCCTAGTGTTTGCAGTCTTTTCAGAAAAACTTACTGCTTATCCAGCTGGTTCTGGTGGTTACCTGTTGTCTTTTTGTCCCACGCAGGAGGAAAGCGGTGAGGAGGTGCTTGTTTCTGCTGGAGCTGAGTGGGACGAAGTAACCGGTCGAGCAGTGATGACCAGGGAGCAGATTGAATGAAAATAACTGCCAATGTGAAATTTTCATTGGAAAGGTTCTGCCAAACTGCTGAATCTACAAAACTGAGTGCTGTTAATGCCTGAGTGCAAGAACTCTGGGTTGAGGGGTGCTAAAGTGGTGCAACTTAAGCGAAATTTATACATTTTACACTTTTTTTTATTATATACGTTTGTTTATACTGCTCGTACTCGATCACTCTTACTGGAAGGGAATTTTGTGTGTATCTGTGGATATCTGCAGATTTATAGTGTTTACTGTGTTTACTGGTTCTGTAATTCTTGATAGTTCTTTCTCCTTTTCACGCCTTAGCGAGATCCCCATCATGTGGTACACACTCATAAACACTTTGCACACTACATCAGTGCACTGAAGCTTCATTCTGTTGCAGACTGATCAGCTGCATAGCGTTATAGATATTGTTACTCTGCACTTGGGTATTTCTCTGGTGTTATTTTGCTCAGATTTAAATTGTGCTTTTATTTTGCTATGTGCTTCAATGTTCTTCCTACTGCTTTATATGTTTTCTGACTGGCTGCCTAAAAAGAAAACAAGTTAAATAGACCTGGAAAGCCTGGAAAGCCTGTGTAACCACAGTACAGCAGATCACACCAGTTGTAGAGGCACACTATGTAAGAGTAAGAGTAACACCAAGTAACACCAAGCCCTGAAACATAGAAACATAGATTTTGACGGAAGATAAGGACCGCTTGGCCCACCCAGTCTGCCCATTTCCCTACCTAATGGATAAGCTGCAGATCCTAGTTAACCAGCAGCCTACTTCTTCCTACCCCCAACCCCTAGAATTGCCTTATGACTGTCTCATGCATGCTTGAATTCCACCACTGTTTTTGACTCCACAACCTCCTCCAGAAGGCCATTCCATGCATCCACAATCCTCTCTGTGAAAAAATACTTCCTTAAATTACCTCTGAGCTGCCCCTTCTATCTTCAAATTGTGCACCCTTGTTCTTGCACACCTCTTTTTTTGAAAGATGCTACCCTCTTGGACTTTGTTGATTCCCTTGAGGTACTTGAAAGTTTCTATCATGTCCCCCCTCTCCCTCCTTTCCTCGAGGCTATACATATTCAGCTCCTTAAGTCTCTCTTCATATGTCTTCCGGTGCAGACCCTGCACCATTTTAGTTGCCCTCCTCTGTACAGCCTCCATCCTGTCTATGTCTTTGCGGAGATTGGGTCTCCAGAACTGCACGCAGTACTCCAGATGGGGTCTCACCAACTGTCTGTACAGAGGGATAATAACTTCCTGCTTTCTAATGGTGATGCCTCTCCCTATGCATCCCAGTATCCCCCCAACTCTCCTTGCAGCCCTCTCACATTGCTTGCCCACCTTTAGGTCATCTGATATGACTACCCGCAGGTCCCTTTCCATTTTTGTTGTTGTTAGTATCTCACCCCCCATTGTGTAATCTTCCCCTGGGTTTTTGTTTCCCAGGTGCATTACCTTGCACTTCTTAGCATTGAATCTAAGCTGCCATACATCTGACCATTCCTCTAACCTTGCCAAGTCCCTTTTCATCCTTTCCACCCACCTTGTGCATCAACTCTGCTGCAGATCTTTGTGTCATCTGCAAAGAGACATACTTTTCCTTCCAGTCCCTCTGCAATGTCACTTATAAAGACATTGAAGAGGACCGATCTAATACTGAACCCTGCGGTAGCCCACTAGTAACCCCCCTTTCTTCAGAGTGGACACCGTTTACTATTACATAGATACATAGATACATAGACAGTGTCGGCATATAAGGGCCTATGGCCCACCCAGTCTGCCCATTTGAGCTTGTAAGTTCAGTTTGTTTTCCTAGAAGTCTGTTGCCCCTTACTCCTGACCTCTAGAATTCCTTTATGTCTATCCCATGCATTCTTAAATCCCATGATTGTTTCAGCCCCCACCACTTCCTCTGGCAGGGTGTTCCACTTGTCCACCACCCGTTCTGTGAAGAAATTCTTTCTCATGTTTCCTCTGAATCGTCCTCCCTCCAACTTCATCCCATGCCCTCTAGTCCTGGAACATCTTTTTCGCTTAAAAATAGTGTTTTCCTGCACCCTGTTCCTCCCTGTAAGATACTTTTATGTCTCTATCATATCCCCTCTCTCCCTCCTCTCCTCCAGGGAGTACATGTTCAGTTCCTTCAACCTTACTCTCTGTGTCCTATTCTCCAGCCAATTCTTTACCCAGGCTGTCATCTTGGGACCCACTCCCAGGCTGGCTAACTTGTATATTAATCTTTTGTGTGGGACTGTGTCAAATGCCTTGCTAAAGTCTAGGTAGGCCATGTCCACAGCCCCTTCCTGATCTACTACTTTGGTCACCCAGTCAAAGAAATCTATCAGATTTGTCTGGCATGACCTTCCCACTGTGAATCCATGCTGCCTTGGGTCCTGAGCCCTCTGGCCTCTAGATACTCAACAATTCTTTCCTTCAGAAGTGATTCCATCATTTTCCCTACCACTGAGGTTAAACTAACAGGTCTGTAGTTTTCTGCTTCTGCCTTGCTCCCACTTTTGTGAGGGAATCACATCTGCCCTTCTCCAGTCCTCTGGTACCACCCCATCCTCCCATGATTTGTTAAAGAGGGTAGTCAGTGGTGTCACTAGTTCTACCCTTAGTTCTTTTAGAATTCTGGGATGAATCCCATCAGAGCCCCATTGCTTTGTCCACCTTCAGTTTTAAGAGTTCTTTCAGAACCCTTTCTTCTGTAAATGGGCTGGTATCAACTTCTGTATCCAGAGTGTTTCTACTGTTTGTTTAGGCACCTCCCCACTTCCTTTGTGAATACTGAGCAAAAGTATTTGTTCAGTATCTCTGCCTTTTCACAGTCACCCTCTGCCCACCTCCCCTCCTCTTTATTAAGCCTCACTAACCCTCCATTGGTCTTCCTTCACTCCCTGATGTACCTATAAAAGGTTTTATCTCCCTTCTTAACTGAGTTGGCTTTTCCTCGGTTTGGGCCTTTGCTGTTCTGACTGCCTTCCCAACTTCCTTTTGCTTTAACTGATACAGTTCTCTGTCCTGCTCCTTCTGTGATTCCTTGTACTTCCTGATTGCTTTCTTTTTCTCTTGAACCTTCACTGCCACTTCCTTAGAGAACCATAGTGGTTTCTTACATCGTTTTGTTTTGTTTATTTGCTTCAAAGCCTTGTTACCTCTGTGATGGCAGTTTTTATTATTCCCCATTGTTCTTCCACCCCTTCTTCCTGCCAATTTGCTAGTGCATTCCTTAGGCACTCACCCATTTTGGCAAAGTCAGCCCTCCTAAAGTCCAGTACTTTTGCCTTTGTATGGCTTGACTCTATTGCTGTGTTTATTGTGAACCATACTGTTCGATGGTCGCTAGTTCCCAGATGGCTACCCACTTCTACATCTGTGATCCTCTCTTCATCTCCATTTGAGAGAACCAGGTCTAAGATTGCTCCCTCTCGAGTGGGCTCCAATACTAGTTGTCTAAGGCATGCCCCCTGTAGGGCATCTAGAATAACCTCACTCTTTGAAGTGGCTGCTGCAACTGCACTCCAGTTAATATCTGACATATTCAGATCACCCATCAGCAATATCTCCCCTTTTTCTGCCATTCTAAGTATTCTTTCTATCATTTCCTTGTCCATTTTCTCCCCCTGAGAAGGGGGTCTGTATATAACCCCTGTGCGGATTGTGGTGCCATTGCCGGTCTCCAAATTTACCCACAGTGCTTCTTCTCCTCCCTGTTTTCCCTTTTATTCTGTTGCTTTGATTCCTTCCCTTATGTAAGAGCTACTCCTCCTCCTCTTTTACCCTCCCTGTCCTCCTGTAGATAGTGTATCCTGGTATGTTTATGTCCCAGTCATGGTTTTGTGTGTACCATGTTTCTGTGACTGCCACGATATCCAGATGTTCCTCCTCCATCAAGGCCACTAATTCAGGAAGCTTGTTACTCAGACTATGGGCATTGGTACTCATTGCTCTCCATTTTTGATGGCTTTACCTTCTTTTGCAGCATCCCCCACTGACCTGTCTACCTCTGTCTTTTTCTCATTTAGTACCCTGTTTTGTAGGGAGAGGCTGGGATTTTCCTGCTGCTTATCAGTGCCTCCCCCCTTGACTAGGTTAAAAGCTTGCCAATGAAGCGTTTAAACCGATTGCTCAGAAGACTTGTTCCCTTCCCAAACAGATGCAGACCATCCTGCCAGTATAGGCTGGTGTCCCTCCAGGTGGAACCCCAGTCCCCAATGAAGCCAAACCCCTGTGCTCCACACCATTTTTTCAACCATTCATTAAACTGCATGGTGCAAAGTACCCTCACCTTACACATGCCATTGACAGGCAGCACCTCAGAGAAGGATATTGTGTGTGCTACTTGTCTTAGGCCCCTCCCCAGTTCTACAAAGTCCTTCTGCACTGCACTAATCTCATGATTAACCAAGTCATCTGTCCCTAGGTGGACAATGATGTCCAGCTCAGACTCCCGTGCAGCTGTTCTCGTGATCCTGAGGATGCGCTTCCTGTCTCTCCAAGCCATGGCACCAGGCAGGCACCTTTCTTCAGTTTTCCCTGCTCCCCCCAGTTTTATCCCCCTAATAATTGAGTCCCCCACCAGGAGCTGCTTCTTTTCCTTGTGCTATCCTCTGCCTCCTTCCCGTGGGCCTCCCTTGTGACAGTTGTCCTCAGCCTCCTTAGTCTCCTCTGCGGGTGCATCCATAGGGGAACTATGCTCCCCCAGAATGGTGAATGGATTGTGGTGTGGAACAACTGACTGGGTGTGCCTCTGTTCCACCATCCTCACCCTCCCTGAGCCCACTGTGGTCCAACTGTTGTGCTTTCTTCGCAGCCTCTGAGGTAGTGGTGGTGGCTCTGGTGCTCCGTGGATGGGGGAGGTTCCCTTCCTACAGTCCAGTGTGGCCTGGGGGAAGGTCCCCTTACTACTATCCAGTAGAATTGCTGGTGATAACTGGTAAACATCAGAGCGTGTTATCTTCTGGTTTGCCAACTTGATAATCCAAAGCGAATGATGACGGCTGAATTATGTCACTACAAACAGAATTCTGTGAGTATTTAAATAGTCTATTTTAAGTAAGACCTCGTAAGATCTTTGTTGTTTGTACTGTGAATTCATACCTCACCACATGTGTTTATATACTATGCACACAAAACCTTTTGATTCTGATGTGGCATTTTTTGTGACTGTATATATGGGACACATTTTATATTTAGCTGATGCACATATCTGCTTTACTTTTAATTACATTTTTTTAGAGCCTTTATTTAAAGAATTTTATAAGAAATGGGTTTCTTTGGGGAGTTTTAGTCAAATAATACTATGCTTGTGGGACCTAAATCATGTCCTGAATTAGCTAAATCTCTCTTCAGGATCTAGCTATGTTTATATTTTAAGGTTTGCATAGATTGCACAGAGTAGTTAACTTGACATCTGACCTATTGTGGATTGACTTATAGTGATTTTAATTAGTTTCTTGTCTTCATTCATTGAGTTTTCCTGAATCTATTCCTGCAAGTTTTATCTTGCGTCCGCTATACTGCCTGTACTGCCTGCTAAAAGCTTTTACACATTCTGCACTTATTGAGAGAAACAAAAACAAAAACAATAACAGGCATTGGGGAAGAAGGGCCACAACAAGAGAGTGGAATTGTTATATCTAAAAAAAATACAACCGAACTGCTGAATTTATTCTCTGCCGATCATCTGCTATTTAGATACTATTGCATGTTTTTGTGACACTATGCGCCATTAAATTGAAGATCTATAACAAGGCATTTTTGGAATTACCAATTGATGGGTGATGAACCTTATGGACTTGATGGACTATTAGTTAATGAGTCATTGCTGGTTATTCATTTGTTATCTACTTGTTCATTTTTTGTTCTTTGTCACTGGCTGTACCTCTTTATTGCGACTGTCAATGATTTTGTTATAATGAATATTAAGTGAATGTTCAGACAACACTCAGACAACTGATTTATCTTCTGAAACTTTACTGAGCTTTAAATCCTGGGCTTAGAGTCTGTTACTTGTGTGCTGTGGTGCAGCCTGGTGCTGCTTAATATTTTAAAATGGTTAACACTCATTTACAATGACTACAGAATTCAGACTTATCACCCTTAAAATCTGATTCTTTAGGCAGAAAATCAATTGGACCTAAAAAATAGACAAACATAACAGATCACATGTCACTTATGTTTAATAGAAGTAGAACCTCTACACCTACATCTATATCTACATCTACTTTAAACAGTTTTCTGTATAATAAAAAGAAAAAAGAGGACTTATTACTTGAGACCATAGTAAGTGACAATGCTTATCTGGATAGGGAAGGCAGCGCTCAAAAGGGAGTTTTGGATGATCTGGACTCTACCGCAGTATTATGGGTGGAGGACTCCATTCTATCTATGGAGTCTTATGCTAAGGTTAATACCTTGGGCATTATCATGGATGACCTACAAGCCACAATTGAAGGCTTAAAGCAATGTGAGAGTCATGGGTATGGGTACAGGAATTTACCTGAAGCCTGAGCTATAATAAGTCGGCAATGGTCTGTCCCCTTAGAGACAAGGACTAGCCTAGTTTTTTCCCCCATTTACCTTACTGAGGATACTATTGAATTACTAAGAGATCCACACCAAGTGGACCAGATGATTTTAGATCAGTTGTTGTTAAACAAAGATATTATGGAACGACTAAGAGTAGACGTAGCTGTCAATAGAGCCAAAATTGATCAATTATTATCTCTGGTAACCTAACAGCAGGACACTTCTGAGAGAATTGAGATAAACTTAGAGGAAGGTGAAGGTAGATTAATTAGACTAGAATTTGATTCTATCAATTTCCAGAAAGTCCAGTGAACAAAGGGACCAAAAGAAAGTTAAGGAAGGTGGATTGAAATAGGAGGGGAAAAAAAAACAATAAAAAAAAAGAGGAAATCTCATACTGCGGACTGTGACATACAAAAATTAGGTAAATTGACTAACAAGGAAGTTTCTATGAATAAGACCGTGGTAGTTCCTCTTTCTATTGATTCAGAGGAAAGAATAAATGGAAATAACTTAGCACCAGATGTTAGTAAGTTTCATCATCCCAACATGGATGTGCAGTTAAAAACACTGGAACAGGAGATAAAATTGTTAAACCAAGAAATGAATAACCATGGCATAAAGACTGTTTCATTAGTTTGGGACAGCCCAATTATAGATAATTGCCTAGAGTTTAATAGGGGCAGTAATCAGGAGATCACTGATTGTGCAAACATAAATGACAGCACTATTAAGGAGTGCAGGGTTGGAGCCCGGCAGATTGACAGCAGTAAACCCTTTATTAGGTTCTTAGGGCCCCCTAATTGGGGCTATATTGACCCATCCTCTAGGGATGGTGTAATCAAATTCCTGAAAACTGAGCTTGAGGTTGACATACAACTGGAGGATGTGGGTGAAATAATTAAGATTCCATCACGTGAAACTTTGTTGATTGAAATTGAATTCCACTTCCCTAGATTGGCCAACTATATGGGCAAATAGTAAGGTCCTGCAAAAGAGGCATATTGGTTACCTTTCCCAATAGAGGTCAATTTAATCAGATAACTTCCACTTCAGCAAAATGTCCAGCAGATCAAGATGAGTTTTCAATTCCAACATGCTTATGCGTGTTTGGCCTAGATATTATGGTGCAAGAGATCCATTCCATACTGACGAACATGGTTAAAAATGTACTTTTGAATGTTTTAAAGATTCCTTTTTGTCTCGAGGATGACATTGAAGTGTTTAGGGTGAATGGTAGTACCCAAATAGACATCTATCCATCTTCGAGAAACATGGCGGATGATATTTTGAGGAACTGTAATATTCTCGAAGGTCTAGGTATTTATATATGCGATAGTAGCAGTGTATTTTTTGAAGTATCTACCCCTTCTATAAACTTGGAGTCTCAAAACTTGAATCCTTCTCTTAATAATAGATTCATGGCAATAGCAGGGTATCAAGATATCTGACTGACTAATTGTGAATTACAGGATGCTTCTTGGGAATACCAATCTGCAAATATGTCTCTGATATCATGAAATATTGCAGGTTGGAACTCGAGAATTATGGATGAGGAGTGGAGAAACTTTATTACTAAATTTGATATCATAAGTTTACAAGAAACATGGCACAATGAGACAGACCCGATTAACCTGAATGGCTACAAATGCTTTCAGGATGGTGGGAAGAGAAAATATAATGTTGGAAGACAATCTGGAAGACTAATGATTTTTATTAAAGATGGAATTTTTTAATCTGTTCACTGCTGGAAAATACAAAACAATTTCTTATCACTTAAAGTAGGATTTAAAAATAAGTTATTTTGTCTTATTAATAGATATGTACCTCCAGACAACTCTAATTTCTACTCACCCTCAATTTGGGAAGATTTGGAGGATTTAATGAATGAAGTACAGTTTAGATTTTCAGATCCTGATATATTGCTTATGAGGAATGCCACCACTCATATAGGGCTCTGGGATGATCTGACTGACAAATCAGTTTTTTCAATATACTGTTGACCCCTTGTCTCTAATTCCAAGATGTTCCAGAGATGCCAAAATAAATGCCTCAGGGAATAAAATGATAGATATTTTGAGTAATGCTGATTTGTATCCACTTAACGACAGAATCCAAGGGGATAACATTGGGGAATTTATATATACCTCTACGAGAGGCTTGTCTGTTATTGCTCTAGCTCTATGGTCTGGTTCTATTGAAACATGGAGTGGTCTTCTTGTGGTAGATCACTCCAAAAGTGATCACTTTCCCCTAATTTTAGAATATTCCAGTCAGAAAACAGCTGCCATACCATCTGATATTCCTGTAGATTTTCAGATATCAGATCATCTAAAATTATAAGGTGGTATAATGAGGCAGAGACTGCTATTATCCTAATTTTGGACTCCTTTAATCTTTCTGAAAATATACTAAGGCTGCAGGATTTATCCTTTATGCAACTGTCTTATTTGGTGGATAATTTATATTCAGCTATACGACATCAGCTACAGCGCAGTGTGAATCACAGAAATAAGCTAACACAGACAGGATGGTTTGATTCTGAATGCCAGAAATTCAAGGTTGAACTAAGGAAAATGTATAAAAACCACAGGGAAATATCCAACTAAGGCATTATTGAAAGAATTAAACATCAAACATATTAATTATAAGATGGGTGTGAGACAAAAAAAAAACAACTCTATTACAAGAAAAAATGGGATTTAATGCTGGAAGCCATTAGATCTAATAAATTAAAGTCATTTTGTCCTCTTGTGGCCAAAGAGACAAATGCCCTTAAAGACTGTATTGACACTTATATAGAGAAAAAGTATGGATCAAATATTTCTCGGATACCTTCTTTGATCCATTAGAAAATAATGAAATACTACTTATTGTGAAATGTGAACAACATAAAATACATATAACTAATATTGAAGTTTATCTGGCAATTGCATCCCTCAAGAAACATAAAGCTGCAGGTCTGGATGGTATTTCAGCAGTGGTTTATATAAGCCACCCAAAATTTTGGTGTAGACTTTTAACTAGGTTTTTTAACTTATGTATTGAAAATAAAAATTTTCCTGCAACATGGAAAGGAGCAAATATTATCCCAGTGCACAAAAAGGGTAGTGTGTCTGATCCTTTCATGTATCGCCCAATCGGTCTTTTGGACAGAAGCCTAAAACTTTTCTCAAAAATGATTCTTGACAAATTAAAGGTTCAGGTAGAAAACACTGGGGAAATTGCTAAATGCCAAGCAGGATTTAGATCAAATTATTCCACCATGGATAATGTATTTATTCTTCACCATCTTCTTGAAAAATGCATAACATTACAAAAACAGAACATTTATGCAGTATTTATAGACTATTCATCTGCATTTGACTCCCTATCATTGGGTCTATTGTGGTCCCCGCTGATTGACAGAGGAATTGATATAACTCTAGTCCATGTGATAGCCTCTCTTTAGCAGGAGACCTAGGCAAGTATGAGATTGGGAAACAAGGGTTGTCTCTCTGCCACCTTTAAATTAAATAAAGGAGTAAGACAGGGCTGTGTCATGGTTCCAGTTCTATTCTCTCTCTGTATATTGACAAAATGCTAAGAGGATTTGAGAAAATTATCTCTGATTCTCCTAGAATTGGAATAGATTTCTGCCCTGTACTAGAGCATGCAGATGATCTCGTGTTATTATTGCTTTCCAAACAAGGTCTACAAAGAAAGATTGATTATCTTTCCTCTCAATCTGCAGATTTAAAATTAAAGATTAACTTGAACAAAACAAAAATTACAAAGTTTGGGGATAATAATACATCTGGATATTGGACCCTTCAAAATCAGAAGGTAGAAGTGGTGAAGCATTACACATATCTTGGTGTGGTCTTCAATGTAAATAATAATTGGAATAATCACCTTTCATCACTTCTAGAGAAGCTAAGGAAATCTGCTGGTGGATTAGCCAGGTTTAATTATAAATATGGAGGATGCTTACTGAGGCCTTTAGTTAAAGTTGTACATGCAAAAATAGAGGCTCAATTACTGTATGGTGCAGAAGTATGGACAGTGAAGGATGATAAAATTTCCCATTTGTTATCCCCACTCCACAAATTACTACAATCCACATTAAATTTAGGTCATTCCTGTCCAGCAGCCTACTTACGTGCAGAATTGGGAATACCTGATATATAGGCCAAATTTGGAATAAGGAAAGTAAATTACTGGTTAAAAATAACACGACTTCCAAAACTGACACTGACCAAACAATGCCTCACTGAAAAAGAAAAATGGATTGCCTTGGGTTATAAAAGTGGATACTTGTTTACAATACTAATTAACTTATTAAAACAACATTTTCTCCTAAATTTGAAGAGATGTGTTGATAAAGGAATTATATTGAGCCTTCAGTATAAAAAATATATTGGGAAAAAAATTAACTATTGGTCCACACAAGATTTATCTGTAATCTCAGAGTCAAGATACTCACAGTGGTTTAGTCACAATAATTTTTATTTTGGCTTTAAACCCTATTTAGACATACTCTCAGACAAACATTTAACAGTAGCTTTCATAAGGTATAAATTTGAACAATTCGATAGTAACGTTCTAAGGAAAAGGTTTAACAGGAATACCAACTGTTCTGAAAATTGTGACTGTACTGAAGCTGGAAGGGAGGATCTTGATCATGTCCTTTGGAAGTGTACTTACTACATTAAGGAGAGATTATACTGGCTTAATATGTTTGTTCAGACTCAATATCAAATCGATATAGGCCTTCTTACTAACATACTTATTCACACAGCAGATGTCTCTACAGTCCAGTAGCTTGCTGGATATTTTAATGCGATTTCTAAAGTTAAGAAAAAAATGGCAACAACAATTTGAGCTTGATATAGATCTACAAATTCATGTATATACTCACTGATTGATCAATATCGATTGAGAATTTGATTCCCGTAGTGCAATAGGTACTGAATATGGTATTTTTATGCTGCGTAATAGGCATGCCCATGTATGTTTTTATTTCTATACAATTTTATGTATTAATGATGCACTTATGATGTATTTTTGATTTTTTTGTTATAATATTGTAACAGCTATTGCTAAACAATAAAATGATGATGATGATGATGACCATTGAGCACCTGGCAATCCTGGAAAACACCAGGCCAATGGCATTGACACATCCCATTAAGAAAAAGAGTTAGTGTCGGGTCCCGTTCACAAAAGGTGTACTTCAGCTCTAAGATCACCTTAGTCACTTCAGACACCTCCATTGTCCTAAACTCCTTCCAGACAGACTGAGTGCAACCGAAACTCCCAACTCGATCACTGTGAGGCAAAAGCCTCCTTGGCAGAATCTCCGGCCAGATGGTCCACACTCTGTTGGAGAAAAACAGAGCAAATTCTTCACATAAAGTGGTTGATAAAGCTTTTTATGGCCGAAGACAGGCAGGATGTAAAAGCCTATTTATGGTCCAAAACTGCTGAGATGGTTTGTTTCTCCCTGCATCAATTTCCCTTGACAGAAATTCTGCCTTCTTATGAGAAATTGCCCCATGGTACTCAATAATGAGCATGTACGGCCAACCTATCAGCCTCCAGCTTGGTCCTTCACCAGCAATGCTCCAAATTAAAACCTCATGGGTCATAGACTTAAACCAAGGGTCTTTCCAGACTACTGATGAAAGGTCCCACTATCCTATAATACCTGTATACGAACAGGTAAAATAAATAGTCTCTATTTCTTGGATGCAATTATGTCTACTGCAGAACTTTTCCTCTAGCTGCTTATGTTTGTGGTTGGATCTGACGTTAATTGTTTCATGAAAACTGAGCCAATGTAAATCCCACATCTTTTCTGGTATTCTCTTTTCTTTGGACAAATGTTGTTAGTATGGGAAGTATTGTTCTGGACAGTTACAAAAAGTTACTACTGCTTCAAAATGCATTATCTGAATCCAGACATATATTTTCTCTGTTTTGTTGCTATCATCAAGCTAGTAATCCTCCATTGTCTAAGTTTTAAAAAAGCGTCTCTAATGAATTCTGGTGTTAGTATTACTTTTCTTAAAATTCTGAGGGTTCCTTGTTCCCATTGATGGAGCCATTGTGCACAGAATTATAATAAAATGGTAGTACATCCTTGCCCTGTATAAACTAGCAGAGGCTTTAAATCTGTTTGCAAGAAAATGCTATAAAAGAAAGAGATGGAGTTAATCATCCCCAGTCCCCCTTGTGCTACTGGTAAGTATGTACTGTTTCTTTTAATTGGATTAAGTCTGCTCCCCCACATACAGTAGCTTGGAAAAATATGCTTAAAATGGTTGTCTCTAAGGATTTTGGAGGGGGAAACATGACTAATGTAAAGAAATATCAGTATTAAATATGTTTTAATTAGGTAGATCCTTTTTTTCTTGCTGTGTTTCCATTTATTCCATCCCATTCCTAGTTGTTGTCCCTGCTTGTTCCCAAGTCACTTTATGCTTGTGTTCTGTTCCATAAATTATACCTAATATTTGCATTGGGCCTGTTGTAATTTGTATCCTTGATATTTCAGTTAGTCCTGGATAGTTGTTCCCAAGCAGTGTTCCTGAGCATTTGTTAATGTTAAGAGAGATTCCTGAAAAGGAATCATAATGGGTGCAGGTTTGCAAAGTTATGTCTGCTGAGTCTGGATCTTGTACTAAAATACACAAGTCATCTGCATATGCAATGGCTGTAAAAGGCAATGTTACCTCATTTGTTTTAATACTGTTTAGGTTTGGGTAGGACTTTAAAAGCCTTAAAAGTGGATCTATGCAAACTGTGTAGAGCAGGGGACTTAGGGGACATCCCTGTCTGACTCCTTTACCTAGTAAGGTCATGGGGCCTTTCCAGCCCTGAATAATAGGGGTTACTGTAGTATATTTATATAAGCATTTAATCCAATCTATAAACATTATAGGAATACCATATTGCAATAGGATAGCCAATAAGAAAATGTGATTTACAGAGTCAAAGGCCTTTCTTTGATCTAAGGCTAAAACTATTCCTGTTAAAGCACCCCTATTCAAATGTTCAAAGAGCTCCCTTAGCAGGATTAAATGGTCTGCAATGTTTTTATTAGGGACTGAACAAGTTTGTGCAGGAGATATGAGATACTGAGCTGTTTTTAACTGTCTGATATTTAAAATTGTGTCTAAGATCTTAAAATCAATGTTCAGGAGGCAGATGGCCTCCAACTTTGGATATCCTCTTTGTTGCCTTTCTTATAGAGGTATATTAGTTGCCCATTAGTCATCCTTAGGGATGGTGTTTGATTCATCAAGACGTACATGAAAACCTCAGCTAATTCAATTTTCAGTTCTTTACCCATAAGTTTGTACAATTCATTTGTCAGGCCATCAGACCCTGATGTTTTATTATTAGCTAGAGAGGCTATGGCTAGTTCTATTTTTTCTGGTTGAACTGTTTTTGTTAATAATTCCACATGCTTTTAAGAGCATCTGGAATTGTCTAGTGTTTGTAGAAACTCTTCTAAGTTTGATGGCTGTACTGGGTTGGATTTATACTGCTATTGTGTATATTGTGTAACAATTTGTACAATATCCTGTACAGTAGTAGCACCAAATTAGCCAAAGGATTTTTAAGGAATTTTAAAAATCCCTATTAAGAATTGTGAAACCATTAGTTAGGGATTTTGTTTTGTTTGTTAGTGTGTTCACTGCTACTCAGAGAGGGTTGTCTCATCTGATAGTATAGCTGAAAATCTAACAGATGGCACTTAAGTACTGTAATAGGAACTAGCCTCTTTCTGTAGGTATAACAAAAAAAAATTTTAGAGGATTTTTTCCCCTAAATTTTGTGAAGGATAAATAGGGAATCTCACAAAATTGCTTGACAAATTTGGCACTATGTTTGTGTGTAAAGAACCTTTATCGTCCTTCAACCCTGCCATATTTTTTTGTTTGTTATTTTTATTGCAGGATTCATATGGACAGGTATATTCTTTATTTTCTTATATTTCAAAACACTGTTGATTTTGTAAATTTTCTGCCTGATTCTGATGAAATTTAGAAATGTGCTACTTGATATTATGTATCTGTGTGTTGAAGTCTTGACCAGTAATATAGGATAATGATAACAGTTTTTGAAGTTGCTGTCTATATTGTAGATATTGGGCATATGTTTAATTCCTAATGGTTTTACTATAAGATTTTAGTAGAGCAGTAACTTCTATAATTGTATCCTCTCACCATAGTGTAGGGTCATCGTACATAACGTATACTGATTTTCTCGCTGCAAAAAAATTGTTTAGGACTTGTTAAATTTCCATGTTCCTGGTCCTTGAGGGAGAATATTAAGTCTGCTAGCTCTTTATTGTAAAAGCTTATGGTCTGAAAATTCAAACATTAACACCTTGACTTCCTGAATATGCAAGGAGGGCAAGATGAAAAAATAGTAAATTCTAGTGGCCAATGGCCCTCTACGAAAAGTTGGTTCTGGTTTCCATGTTACAGATGCATATGTGTCTACTAGATTGGTAGACTGTATCATATGTTTTAAACATGCCATGTCACAATATATTTTTTTTTTGTTTAGGCATTCTTCTTTCTGTCCGAAAGGGACATACCACAAGTGAAGTCACCCCCTAAAATTATGTTTTGTGCAGAATGCAGGTAGGGCTGTATGGCTTGGAATAACTCAGTTCTCTCTGCCTTTGTTTGTGCCACATATACATTAATAAATCTATATAACACATTCTGAATTTTGGTTTCTACTGTAAGTGCCCTACCTGGTATCAGATCTATTAGTTTAATGAGCTGAAATGGAATATTCAGGCACAAACTTGCTACTCCTGAGCATTGGTCAGGACCCATGAATCAATAGGATGGACCAGCATACCACTGTGTAATTGTTGTTTTTAGGTCAGTTAAAGGATGAAGTCTAGACTCTTATAAGAAGAAAACCCCTTCCTGGAAAGATTTTAAATAAGAAAATACCGCCATCTTTTTCTTGTGATTTTTGGTACTATTCACATTGAAGGAATATAAGGGGATGTGTGGTTCCATTCATTAAGTGAGTGTTTTAGAGCTCACTTTAAGGGGGCTGCATTCTTGAATTTCTAGTCAGTCTGGCATGTTTGTGTTTAGCCTTAGCCTTGGACTGGAGATGTCCTTCGGGGTGTTTTTGGTCTTCAGGGGGTTTTGGGTTTCAGAAGGGAAGGGCTTTTCTCTATCTGAACGTACGTCTGGTAGAGAAGACCAGAATGAAGAGTCATCTGATTCATTCCCAGAAGCATTTGGGTTTTCAGAAAGGACCTCAGAACTGTTGATAAGAGGAATTCCTGTGGATTTGAGTACTTTGGGGTTTGGTTGGGATCATGTTTTCCTTCTTCTGGTGGCAGGTTTGACTTTCTCTACCTCCTTGGTCACCTGGGGGGAGGCATGTCTATCTGCATTGAAGAATCTGACTCAGAGAATGTGACCGGAAGATCTGTCACTTCTGTTTCATGGAGAGGGTCTGTCATGGCAACCTGCTAAGTTGCAGATGAGCTAGGCTGAGGAGTTTCCTCGATGGCTCTTGCTTCTTGCATCCTGACACTATGGGCCTCTGTTGGGGGGTGCAGAAGGGAAGGTTCTGCCTTTGGTTCTTTGGGCAATAGCTATGAGCAATCTATGCTCCTCACTATCTGTTTGATTTGGCTGATTGTGAGCCACCCAAGGGCATGAATGTTAGGAGTGGCCTTTAGTATCACATAAATTGCAGATCTGGGTGTTCCTGCAATGGTCACTAGTGTGTCCTAATTCAACACATAATGTACATTTCAATTTTTTACATAGATTACTAATGTGACCCATTTCCCCACATCTGTAACATGCTTTAGGCTGCTCTGCGTAGAATAGGACACCTCTATCACATCCTAAAAAAACAGGGAGATGTTGAAGTCCGGTTTCTGTAGTATGCAAAATAATTAATATTTTCCATCCTCCAGTCCAAGTTTTTTCTTCATCAAAGATAGTTTTGGGGTTTCCTAGAACAGTGCAACTTTGTTTGAGCCAGTATAGTAGGTCAGTCACACTTCCCCCTTCATTTTTAAAGAGGACTGTTATTGTTCCATTGGCTGGCTTGGTGAAAGGTATAGCCTCAAAAGGGGCCAACAATGTTGTTGTTTTCAGCATTTGAAACAATTCCCAGAATTTCTGTAAATCACTGTTGAATTTAAAGCTTATATTGAATGTTTGTTCTCCTGATACATGTATGAGGGCATATATCCCAGCTGCTGAGTACTTCATTGATCTTTTGAGCATAGTCTTTGCTACAAACAGTCAGTCTGGAAAGACATCCATGCCTCCTTTATAGATTAAGCACACTGCATTGTACCATTTGACTGGAAACACTGTAAAGAAAGCAGCATAAGACCTATTATCCCTTCTATTTTGTGACCCCTCAGAATTATTAGTGGGTGTTTGGTTGGGGTTAGGGGGCCTTGGAGGCCTAGTATCAGTATTATCTGAAGGAGGTTGTGACCTGCTTTTCTGTTCATCCAGTGAATAACCAGTTGTTGCTGCTTGATTGTTTAAGAATTGTATTTGTGGGTTTTGTGTAAGCTACAGAGCAGCAGGCAAATGTAATGGGGAGACTTGTGAAATAACATCAGTCCCATCTATTTGTTCCATCTCAGAGGGCTCTGTACTTTGTCTGTTTTTGTGGGACCCCACAGTGTTTTTTAGTTCCTCTCCACCAGGCATAGTAAGCAGAGAGAAGCCAGAAACCCACTGACCATCATTATTTTTTTCCCACCCCGCTCCTAGTAATGCAGTTTTAACAGACCTGTCACCTGGATAATTAGTCATTACTAGGCTTGGCAGTATTAGATTTAAATCGGTAAATGTAGATCAATGTCGATTTCACTACACACACAAATAAATTAAAAAATATTTCTATCAATAATAATCTAAATTTACAGATAGAAAAAGTAAGTTCTGTTGCTATTTTGACATGTGAAGATAATTTGTGCTTTTATTAGTTTGTAAATCCTCAGCATTTGCTGTCATTAACTACAACAGTGAAAATTAAATTGATACAAATCGAAATAAATGCTTAAAAACCCATAATTTTGTGCAACTGGTAAAGTTTAAATCGATAAAACTTGGGAAAAAGGTTTAAAAATAAAAATCGATATTTTCCATCGAAATTATAAAAAAATAAAAATCAAAAACTGCCTACCCTAGTTATTACACAAGGGTCATGTCTTAGGCCAGATACTACTGTATCTGTTTTGGCCATTCCCAGTATGACCCCTGCTGCAGTTCTACTTTTGTTGCCATTGAAAACAAAAAGAGGCATAGCCGATGTGCTTGCCATGAAGGAGAAATCCTTAGGCTGTGGTTCCACTACAGTCTATGCTGCATTCTACAGTTGTTGCTGTGGTTGTGTTGATAGGGCAGCCCCAGCTGCATCAGAGGTTTGCAGCTGGGCCTGAGTCATACTGTTCTGTGACTGTGGCAAGGCTTCAGTAGTATCATGTTGTAATTTCTTCAGCATGATAGTGCTTTTCAGTTCTGCTTGGCTTTGTCGAAAATTTTCTTCCTCTGTGCTTAGGAGCGCTTCCAAGTCTGCTGAGGACTCCACATTATTGCCCATGGAAACTGCTGGCTTCAGTGATAAGGTAGGCCTGTTGCCCATAGTAGCATTATCCATGGTACTTTCCATGCTTTCTGGGGTCCAAATGTCAGTTGCATTAAGAGGAACTTGGTGAATATCCATATCAAGAGATGCTGGTGCATTGAAAATGTAGTCGGTCTCTACATTTGCCAAGGCAGAAGAGGAGACCATATCCTCTACCTTCTGCACATCCAGCTCCATTGGTAGCTGCAAGGAAGTGGCAATCCAACTGGAAAGAGGTTCCTCCTACAGGAGGGTAGGGGAATTTTTTATTTATGAAATCATACAAACCAGAACAAAGAAAAATAAGCAATATATACAAATTCCAAACCATAGAATCTTAGACCTCATACTCTCAAATGAGGACAGTAAGAGGATCTCAGATCTAGAAGTGGGTTGCCATCTGGGAACAAGTGACCATCAAACACTGTGGTTCACAATAAACTCAGCTACAGAGTCAAGCCATATAAAAGTGAGGGTACTGGACTTCAGGAGGGCTGACTTTGGCAAGATGGGAGAGTGCATTCAAAAAGCACTAGCAAACAGGCTAGAAGAAGGGGTGGAGAAACAATGAGGAAACATCAAAACTGCCATCACATAGGCAACAAGCCTTTGTGTGAAGCAAATAAAAAAATCAAAATGAAATAAAAAGTCACTAGGGTTCTCAAAAGGGGTGGCAGGGAAAGTCAGGGAAAAAAGATAGCATTCAGGAAGTATAAGGAAACACAGAAGGAACAGGACAGACAGCTGTACCAGTTAAGGAAGAAGGAAGCACAGAGGGAAGTCAGAATAGCAAAGGCCCAAACTGAGGAAAAGATAGCCAACTCAGTTAAGAAGGGGGATAAAACCTTTTATAGGTACATCAGGGAGCATAAAATGACAAAGGGAAGGATTGTGAGGCTGAATAGAATGGATGGTGGGTGGGCAGAAGGGGGATAGTGAAAAAGCAGGGATACTGAACAAATATTTCTACTCAGTATTCACAAAAGAGGAGGAGGGGGAGGTGCCTAATCCAATTAACAGAAGCACTCTTGATGGGGGGGTCGATCCCAGTCCTTTCACAGAAGAAAGGGTTCTGAAAGAACTCCTAAAACTGAAGGTGGATAAAGCAATGCGGCCTGATGGAATTCACCCCAGAATTCTAAAAAAATTAAGGGGAGAACTAGTGAAACCACTGACTACCCTTTTTAAAAAATAATGGGAGTATGGTGTGGTACCTGAGGACTGGAGGAAGGTGGATGTGATTCCTAATTAACAAAAGTGGGACCAAGACAGAGGCAGGAAACTACAGACCTGTCAGTTTGACCTCTGTGGTAGGGAAAGTGATGGAATCACTTCTGAAGGAAAGAATTGTTGAGTACCTAGAGGCCAGTGGGTCACAGGACCCAAGGCAGCATGGGTTCACAGTGGGAAGGTCATGTCAGATGACTCTAATTGATTTCTCTGACTGGGTGACCAAAGTAGTAGACTAGGGAGGGGCTGTGGACATAGCCTACCTAGACTTTAGCAAGGCATTTGACACAGTCCCACACAAAAGATTAATTGTCAAATTAACTAGCCTGGGAGTGGGTCCCAGGGTGGTAGCCTGGGTAAAACATTGGCTGGACAACAGGACTCATATGGTAATTGTAAATGGAGTCCACTCTGAAGAAAGAGGGGTTACTCGTGGGGTACCACAGATTTCAGTACTGAGTCCAGTCCTTTTTAATGTCTTTATAATTGACATTGCAGAGGGACTGGAAGGAAAAGTATGCCTCTTTGCAGATGACACAAAGATCTGCAACAGGGTTGATACACAAGGAGGCATGGAAGGGATGAGAAGGGACTTGGCAAGGTTGGATGAATGGTCAGAAGTGTGGCAGCTTGGATTCAATACAAAGAAGTGAAAAATAATGCACCTGGGAAACAAAAACCCAGGGGAAGATTACACAATGGGGGGGAGGTAGTAACAGCAACAAAAATGGAAAGGGGCCTGGGGGTAATCATATCAGATGACCTTAAGATTGGCAATCAATGTGAGAAGGCACTAGGGAGGGCTGGGGGTATACTGGTGTGCATAGGGAGAGGTATCACCAGCAGAAAACAGGAAGTTGTTATCCCTCTGTACAGACAGTTGGTGAGACCTCATCTGGATTACTGCATTCAGTTCTGGAGACCCCATCTCCTAAGTGATATAGACAGGATAGAGGCAGTCCAGAGGAGGGCAATTAAAATGGTGCAGGGTCTGCAAGAGAAGCCATATAAGACGAGACTAAAGGAGCTTACTATGTATATCCTTGAGGAAAGGGGGTGCATGATAGAAACTTTTAAGCATCTCAGTGGAATCAACAAAGTCCAAGAGGGTAGCATCTTTCAGAAAAAGAGATGTACAAGAACAAAGGGACACAATTTAAAGATGGGGGGCAGTTCAGAGGCAATGTGAGGAAGTATTTTTTCACATAGAGGGTGGTGGATGCATGGAACTGCCTTCCTGAGGAGGTTGTGGGGTCTAAAACTGTGGGAGAATTCAAGAATACATGGGACAGACATAAGGTAATTCTTGTGGGGGGGGGTAAGAAGAAATAGGCTGTTGGTTAACTAGGATCTGCAGCTTATCCTGTAGGTAGGGACATGGGCAGACTAGGTGGACCAAGCGGTCCTTATCTGCCATCAAAGTCTATGTTTCTTTGTTTCTATACCTTACTATACACTTGAAACAAAAAAAAATAACCCTGCCTCCCCACACACACCCTCGCCCCATACTTACCTCTGGAGTCCGGCATTATGACCTTCGGTTGACCGGGAACACGTCTGCACTCTTCAAAGCCGACCACGAACTGAGGAAATGCTGGTAAGCTGTATAATGGAATACATAGGATTTTTTCAACCTTGATGCATATCTCAGTCATTTTTTGGAATTTTGGCACCACATTTTCAACATGGGGTTTTGGACCCCTCCTCATGAATTCTGCCACTGTCATGGCGTTAATCGGCCCTGAAAGGTGATTTCTCAGTCACTGCACGGAATCACCTTTCAGGACTGATTAATGAAATGACAGTGCCACTGTTCATGAGGTGGGCTCTCAAAAAGCCTATGTGGCAAATATGGTGGAAAAAATCCAAAAAATTTCAGTTTTACAAGCATGCATTGTGCAGTTGCTATGCACGCTCCTAACTTCATGACTTTGCAATATTCTCATGCCACATTTCCAACATTGGCATTTTTCTATACCTCCTTATGAACAGTACAGCTGTCATTTTTCACATCCTGTCCAAAATGTGTTTTTGCACATCCGGCACAAAATAGTGCAGTCACTCTGGGAAATCAGTGTTTGGGACAGATTATGAAAATGACAGTGACACTGTTCCTGAACAGAGGTCCTAAAATGCTTCTGTTGAAAATCTGGTGCCGATATTCCATAAAATGAATGCGTTACGAGCATGTGTTGTGCAGTTTGCATGCAAGCTCGTAAGTTTGCAAATTTACAATATTTTCACTCCAGATTTTCAACATTGCCATTGCTCTGTACCTCCTTATGAACAGTACAGCTGTCATTTTTCAGATTCTGGCCAAAATGTGATTTCACACTTCCGGCGCAGAATAGCATGGTCGCTGAGGGAAATCCATGTTTGAGACACATTGTGAAAATGACAGTGACACTGTTCATTAGCAGAGGTCCTAAAATGCTGATGTTGAAAATTTGGTGATGAAAGTCCATAAAATGAGTGTGCTATGAGCGTGCGTTGCGCAGTTTCCACACATGCTCGTACCTTCTCAACTTTGTAATATTTTCACTCCAGATTTTCAACATTGCCATTTTCCATACCTCCTCATGAACAATGCAGCTGTCATTTTCCTTATCCTGGCTGAAATGTGTTTTCGTTCTTCTGATGCAGAATAGCACGGCCACTGTGGGAAATCAGTGTTTGGGAAACATTAGAAAAATCACACTGACACTGTTCATGAGCAGAGGTCCTAGAATGCCAATGTTGAAAATTTTGTGATGAAACTCCATAACATGACTGTGTTATGAGCGTACGTTGTGCAGTTTCCACGCATACTTGTAACTTCACAAATTAGTAATATTTTCACACCACATTTTCAGCACTGGCATTTTTCCACACCTCCTTATGAACAGTACAGCTGTCATTTTTCACATCCTGGCTGAAATGTGTTTTCACACTTCTGGCACAGAATACCACAGTCGCTGTCGGAAATCAGTGTTTGGGACAGATTAGAATCGAGCGAGTGGGGGAGGGGAGTGACCAAGCTAAACTGAGCTGTGTTGGGACTGCTGCAGATTTCTTTGTGGGCAGGAAAAGGTGCCAATGCAGGCAGGAGCCCGGTACAAAAGGGTAGCCTGCAGCGCCGGGAGACACAGAATGAGCAAGTGAGGGAGGTGGAGTGAGTGAGCTCAATGGAGCTCTGTTGGGACTGCTGCTTTCTTTGTAGGCAGAAAAAGGCAGCAATGCACACAGGGGCCCAGTACAAATGGGCATCCTGCAGTGGCAGAAGAAACAGAATGAGTGACTGAGAAAGGGGGAGGGAGTGAGCAAGCTCAATGGAGCTCTATTGCGACTGGCTGAGGATTTCTGTGTGGGCAGAAAAGGGCGGCAATGCATGTAGGAGCCCCGTATAAAAGGGCAACCTGCAGCGCAGGCAGAAATGGAATGAGCGAGTGATAGAGGGGGAGTGAGTGAGTGAGGTCAATGGAGCTCTGTTGGGACTGCTGCAGATTTCTTTGTGGGCAGAAAAAGGTGCCAACAGAGGCAGGAGCCCAGTACAAAAGGGCAGCCTGCAGCACCAGGTGAAACAGAATGAATACGTGAGACAGGGGGAGTGAGCGACCTCAACAGAGCTCTCTCAGGACAGCGGAGGATTTATTTGTGGGCAGAAAAAGGTGCCAACACAGGCAGGAGCCCAGTACAAAAGGGCAGGCTGCAGCACTGGGAGAAACACAATGATTGAGTGAGAGGGGGGAGTGAGCGAGCTTAATGGAGCTCTATCGTGACTGCTTTAGATTTCTTCATGGGCAGAAAAAGTCAGCAACTCAGGCAGGAGCCCAGTACAAATGGGCAGCTTGCAGCAGTGGCAGAAATGGGACAAGCGAGTGAGAGCAGGGAATGAGCGAGCTCAATGGAGCTCTGTCGGGACTGTTGCAGATTTGTTTGTGGGCAGAAAAAGACACCAACAGAGGCAGGAGCCCAGTACAAAAGGGCAGCCTACAGCACCAGGAGAAACAGAATGAGCGAGTGAGAGAGGGGGAGTGAGTGAACTCAACAGAGGTCTATCATGACTGCTGCAGATTTCTTTGTGAGCAGAAAAACGTGGCAACCCAGGCAGGAGCCCAGTACAGAAAGCCAGCCTGCAGCGCCGACAGAAACGGAATGAGCGAGTGACAGAGGGGGAGTGAGCTACCTCAACCGAGCTGTGTCAGGACTGCTGCAGATCTCTTTGTGGGCAGAAAAAGCCACCAACACAGGCAAGAACCTAGTACAAAAGGGCAGCCTGCAGCAGTGGGAGACACAGAATAAGTGAGTGAGGGAGGGGGAGTGAGTGAGCTCACCAGAGCTCTGTTGGGACTGCTGCAGATTTCTTGGTGGGCAGAAAAAGGCAGCAATGCATGCAGGGGCCCAGTACAAATGGGCAGCCTGCAGTGGCGGGAGAAACAGAACGAACGAGTGAGAGAGGGGGAGTGAGTGGGCGAACTCAATGGAGCTCTATCGTGACTGCTGCAGATTTCTTTGTGGGAAGAAGAAAGTGGCAACGCAGGCAGGAGCCCAGTACAAAAGGTCAGCATGCAGCACAGGCAGAAACAGAACTGAGTGACAGAGGGGGAGTGAGCAAGCTCAATGGACCTGTGTCGGGACTACTGCAGATTTCTTTGTGGGCAGAAAAAGCCACCAACAGAGGCAGGAGCCCAGTACAAAAGGCCATCCTGCAGCACCAGGAGAAACAGAATGAGTGAGTCAGAGAGGGGCAGTGACCTGTCTCAATGGAGCTCCATTGGGACAGCTGTAGATTTCTTTGTGGACAGAAAAGGGTGCCAATGCAGGCAGGAGTCCAGTACAAAACAGCAGTCTGCAGCACTGGGAGAAACACAACGAGCGATTGGCAGAGGGCCACTGAGAGAGCTCAACGGACCAACGCAATCAACATTTGACATTGACAAATGCCTGTTTATATAAGAAGATAAGTATCCCAGTGGCTATCTCTAATGGTATGCTACAAGTTTTTAAGATAAAATTGTAGACTGTAGTCAATTCAACTAGAATTTCTTGGCCTAGAATTTTATATAATTCTGATGCCAAACCATCTTGACCGGAAGCCTTACTCTTTGTAAGTGATTTTATAGCTTCTGTCACTTCTATAGTAGAAAAGACTCTAGTTAAAGCATCCAATATGTCTTGTGGAGCAGTTGGAACTGTTATTTGAGAAAAGAAAGGTGCAAAATCAATACTACTAGTCTACTGTTTTTGAAATAAAGAGGTTGCATATCGTGATGCAATATCAACAATCTACAGTTTTGTAGAGTGTACATTCCCTTGTGCATCACACAAAGCAGTAATTACTCTTTTCTTGATTTGTTCTTGATTTTTAAGTAAGGGACATGTACTTTCAAATGGACCCTGAGTGCAGTATTGTTGTTGCAGCCTGAGACCTTCTGTCTGTTTTACATGGTAATTCAACATTTTTTTTTATATTTGTTATTTGTACAGCAAAAATGATGTTAAGTGGATTGGGAGAGTGTATACAAATGTTGCAATAGTTACCTATCATTTAAGTATATAAGATAATTGTCTCTCTTAGACTGTTTGGTTTGAAGGATAAGTAGAGTCCTAAGCTCAACTTTTGTCTCCATCCATCAACTAACGGGGTCATCATAAAGGTCGAATAGAGTTTTTTACTAATGAAAAAATATGTCACATGTTGTGAGAGAGTAGCTTGTTCCAAAAGGCTGGAATTTAATTGTCAGTATCTTGGTCCAATGGGGGCTTCTAGCCTACCTAACATAAGGGTTAATGCTTTGTGATCAGAATATTCTACTGGAATTGCCATAGCTTTTTGGATAATAAGTGCCTTAGAAATAAAAGAAATTGATTATGGTAGACAAAAGTCCTTTTAAAAAAAATCTTATCCTGTTTACCAGTGTAGTCAAGCAGGCCATCCTTTAAATTTGCCATCCAAATAGCAGAATTTAAGGCCATCATATTGCCAAGTATTTTTTTCCGTGGTTGTTTGAGTCCCTCTATCGAGTTTGCTCAGCCCACAATTAAAATCCCTACCCCAAAGCACATTTTGAGCAGTGTGTAAGTATGGACTGATTTGCTGGAAGACAGCTGTTCTGTCTGCTTTCAATTGGGGGGCATATATATTAATAACCTGAAAAGAAACATTTTGAAACCTAAAATCAAGTAGGAGCATCCTACCTGGTACTATATCCAAAATTTTAACTACCACCAGCTGGATATTGTGAAAGAGTATCGCCACCTCCGAACACTGAGCTAACCCAAGAGACCAATATGACACTCCATAAAGCCATTTTCTAGTTGCTTTAGTAATTTCTAAAACAGTATGCAACCTAGTATCCTGTATAAGAAACACCACAGGTGGAAAGGATTGTAGTAGATGAAACATAGCTCCCCTTTTAATTTCATTCTTCATACTATTAACATTGGATGATAAAAATAACAAAGGGGTTGTCATAGGTAGCAGTTATCCCAGGGTTAAGCTTCATTTCTTCTTTTTCTTTGTTTTCTTCTTCTTGTGTTTATTTCCTGGGGCAATCACCTCAGTGTTTTCTACTGCAGACAGTGCCTCCTATGGATTTGAATCCGAGGAAGAACCCATAGATTCATTGTCAGATTCCTCAATGTCTAAAAATGCTTGGTACCTATTGGAAATATTGGTCAGCATAGTTTGGGGAACATTAGGGATTGGTTGTGACCAGGCCTGTCTCCTTCTGGTGTTCATCCTCTTTTCCCTAACCTCTTCTGTCCTGGGGGCAGGCATAGGGTTAGATGGGATTTGTTTTTGTCCTTCTGGTTCTACATGTTCTGTCATTGTGGAAATCTTAATAGTATTTCCTACCACAGGCATGGGAACAATGCCCTCCATGTCAGCCTCTAAATTTAAGCCCAAATCCATTGGTGATGTAGTTCTTTCACTATCTATTACAGCTTCTCCTTGTGAAAGGGGGACCACTGGGGGCTGTCCTGTAGGTTTTTTTTTAATATTCTCTCTGAGCCACTGTGAATAAAAACTGTTCTTCCTCACTATCATCATGGTTTTGTTTCCTGTGTGCAGCTTCTGGGCAAACTACATATGTATGACCTGCATCTCCACATAAGTTGCACTTGACACTGCTTCTACAATGAACGCTTGTATGCCCTGTCTCCTGGCATAGAATGCATTTCTGTTGGTCACATGTACTGCTGATGTGACCCACTTGTCCACACTTATAACAAGTCTTGGGTTGACCAGAATAGAAAAGGACTCCTCTATCCTTCCCAAGAAAAATACAATTCGGCAAATGTTGCAGCCCTTCGCCATCAGACTGCAAAATAGCCCTAACCTTCCAACCACCTGTCCAGATCCCTTCTGAATCAAAGAGGGCCTCTTGATGTCCTGTGACAGTGCACCTTTGCCTCAGTCAAAAGAGTAGGTCAGTGACACGTGCCCCCTCATTCCTAAAAAGGACTGTAACAGTTTTGTGAGCAGGTCTGGTAAGGGGAATTACTTCAAAGGGGGCACATAAAGGCAATTTTTTTTGCCTGATGATACCTCACCCAAAATTTATACAGGCCACTCTCTAACTTAAAACTTATATCAAATATGCTTTCAACTAAAACATGAATTATGGCATACAATTCTGTAACATTAAATTGCACATTTTCATTAAACAAGGTCTTGCCAACATACACCCTATCTGGAAATGTAGACAAACCGCCTTTGTAAATGAGCCTTATAGCTTTATGTCACTTAGCAGAGTATACAGTTTGTTTAAAAAAAGAGGCATAAGGTCTAGGGTTCTGTTCATTAGAAGACTGCTGTGGGGCCTTCTCTGCTACAACAGCCCTATTCCTAATGTTCACTGGAATATTTTTAGGAATGTCCGAGGCCTCAGAAAAGTCACTCAACTTGTCATCCATATTGTCCTGATCACAGTCACTTACCTCACCACAGTGCACTGTTTCCAGTACTGGGTGCTGCATTAATTCCAGTTCAGGGGGTAATTGTAAAGGGGAGTGCACGTCCCCACCATCAGCAACTTCACTAACTACTGGTAATATCCCTGAAGGCAAGTCAATTTTAGAAACATCCCCTGCAACCCATGGGCTGCTTTCAGTACTCACCGTGCTGGTCAGGTTGGCGGATAACATTGAGACTCCTGGAATCTTAATGAGATTGAAGCTGGAGATCCATTTTTGCATTTCAGGTGAACGAACCCAGCCAGAAGCCTTTAGGGATTCTTCAGCCGACGACGGCCCGGTGTCCAGCATTGTTGTATCTGCCCAGCCTAAATTTACTGGGGATGCCTTTTTTGATCACTCGCTCTGTTCATTGTTACTCCGTATACGCTTTGAAGGAAAAAGCCAAAGCAGCACTTTGATCTGTTCCAGCAGTATAGAATTTAATCCACTGCTCACCAGGTGCCTCTGTTTGTGCTGTTGCCATAGAAACACTAGGATCTTTTTCCCCTCTGACAGCCACAGTATCTATTGAAGGCATTGTACTTTTCAGATGAATTCTATCAATAATTTCTTGTTTCCATTGCAAATATTTTGTTTCTTCCAGAAATAACTACTGTTCCAGAGATTTCTTACTCTCTGTATTACCTTGCATTTTTCATTGTTCCTCCACTACAGCTTCAATTTGCAGGTTACTTTCTGCTTGGGAATCCTTTTTTGGCAATACATCTACCTCATCCATAGTTTCAATGGTAGTAGCGTCAAAAAAAACATCTGTCTCAAACAAATCCTGTACCAAGGAGAAGAAAGGCTCCTCGGCCTGCTGCACATCCATTCCAGTGCTTGCCACGATATCTTCTCTCACAGCTTTGTTACTCTCTTCCAGCATGTCCATCTCCTCCACATTCTCCAGCACTCCATCTTCCATACTGGTCCCACAGAGAAAGGGGTCTCCTCTGCTCACAGGAAGCAAGGTCCCCTGCAGGAAGAGTAGGGGAAAATTTTATTGATGAAAACTGAACATGACACAACACAAAACATGACAACAGTAAACAAATGTACAAGAACAGAATAAACAATATATATAGAGCAATAGTTTCATAAAAACAACAATTCATCCTATTTTGTTCTTCATAAAAGGGACTACTATCCATCTAATTTTTCATGCACTCGCAGACATATATTGTTGTTCAAACTGACGTTGTTTACTAATTTCAGTTTCAATGATTCGAATAACCATCCCTGGATCCTGAAATATCTGTTGTAATATGAATTTACATCTTACTAGCCATAAAATAAACTTTATATAGGAAAGTACTAATTGAACCATATTATTCGGTAAACCTAAATCTATTGTACTAAAACCTCCTACCACTTCAGCATAAGTAAGCCTACCCTAATGGGGGTGGTTCCATTCCTATGCCAACAAACCCCACATTTCCTTCATGAATGGACAAAGGATTAGAAAATGAATCATCGATTCTTCCCGTTCCACACAACTCATTCTTGGACACATTCTTTCCTCCCATTTTTTATGTTTCGCATTCCCCTTAACACATAAATGGCCATGTGCACTGAGCCAAGTGACATCCCAAAGTCTAGTAGGAATGCATGGATCCTTCAAGGTCTCCAATAGTTTAGGAACATGTTGTAAGTCCACTCCCTTAAACTGGACCTGTGGTATATCAATTACATGTTGTATCTTATTATACAATACTTTATTTGTGGTGGAGGCCAAGACACTTAATTCCACTCTCCACTGTTTCAACTTTCCGAGAGCCAGTCTAAAAAACACACATTTTGTCTTAACTTGGGCAGTCAACACTCTCTGTTTTTCCCATGTTTGGTAAAGTGGTCTTATCCAATGTTCAGCTAATGGGATCCATAGTGCTGTATGAGGTTTGGACAAATCCGGTAAATTACTATGAAAAAATATGGTAAAAAAGAACCCAATTGGATTTATCAGATTCAATCCACCTTTCTCTATTGAAAGATGCAAAAGATCCCTCCTGATGGGATTCAGCCAGCTACCCCATATGATCTGATATACCAGCCCCAAGAAGCATGTTTCTAGCATCCTAGGCAGGGGGTAAACTGCACTAATAAATACAAATATTGGAATAAAAAATATCTTGACCACAGCCACTTTCTTCTTTTTTGTTTGATTCCATGATTTCCAAATAGCTACCTTGATAGAAGTAAATTATAACTTTTTGTTCCAGTTTAATACACTATTATCCCCTTTCCCAAACCAAACCCCTAAATATTGAAACGGATCATTAGAAACTGGAATATCATGCCAAGTCTCATTCTTGGTGTCCAAACCACCAAACGAATAAATTATATTTTTCTTTTATTTAAACATGCCCCTGTCGGTTGTGAAAAGGTTTCAATCAAATTCAAAACTTTAGCTCTCGACTGTTCATCAGCTATAATAACACATATATCATCTGCATAAGCAGTGACATGTACCTCCACCCCCTCTTGTGGCGTAATGCCCCTGATTCCTGTATAATGGTGTATTAAACATAACAATGGATCCAAGCAAAATACATAAAGCAGAGGGCTTAGTGGACACCCTTGGCACACTCCCCTAAAGACAGTGATGTAAGCTCCTAGATGTCCATTCACCATGGTAATTACCTGTGCATGTTTATACAATAAAGTTATCCACTGTACAAAACATCCTGGAATGCCGTAAGATGTAAGGACCCATGTAATAAAAAATTGTGGAACTCTATCAAAGGCCTTTTCCTGCTTCAATTACATAATATACCCTTTGATCCATTCCTCTTTACCCTGTTCCACTAATTCTTGAAACAGCAATACATTATGCTGTATGGAACGATTAGGTACTGTACATGTTTGTGCTGACATAATTAAATAAAATGTCAAGGTTAGTAATCTAGAATGAAATATTTTCATAAGCATTTTGTAGTCTGAATTCAACAGACTAATTGATCTCCAATTGTCTAGATTGGACCTATCACTGTGTTTGTACACCATAATTTGTACTGCAATACAAAAATGAAAATCCATCTGTAAGGTTGACAATACCCAATTAAAAACATCTACCAAAATTTGTGTCATCAAACCCTTAAAGGTCTGATAAAAAATGTGCCAGGAGTCCATCAATACCAGGGGCAGTATTTCTCTTGAGACTACCAATTGCCTGCTCAATTTTTTAAAGGAAAGGGGTGCGGTAAGTACCAATAACAATTCTGGTGGCACATCTGGTTTATCAAAAAGAGATAAAAATTCATTCAGTACCCCCACATCAATTGGAGAGGCTGTGTACATATCTGCCAAATACACCAACACTGTTTCCAAAATACTAGGTCCATCCTGAACTATAGAACCAGTACTTGTTTTAAGTGAAGTCATAAAGGAGGCTGATACCCTCTGATAACAGCTTTTAAAAGCATCTCCAAATCCTGTTTTCCCTGGAGAACATATCTTATGTTCATGTGACAGTGCTGTGGCTCTAGTATACTGTAGAGTAAACATAGCTTTTTTAACATTCAAGGCCTGCGCTGTCAAACTGAGGTGATACAGATTGATGCTTGAATAAATTTTGTTTAACTGTAATCACAACTTAAGATATTGTTTATATTGATCTTGTTGTCCTCTTGTCGAAAACTTTTGAAATATTTTTCTTAAGCATGTTTTGGTGTTTTCCCACCACATGCTCATAATAGCAGTCAAACCAGCTACCGTCATTCGTGCTCTAAGAAATTCAGTAATCTTTACCTGTAACTGTTTCTCTATTAGCACTGCTGTATTCATTTTCCAATAGCCCCTTCCATATGTAGGACCATTAACGGCATCCAGGAAAACATGTAGAATAACATGGTCTGAAATCTCTAAAGGAATCAGCATTGCTTTTTTCACCCAAATATTAGATTTTGTAAACACAAAATCAATCCTGGTTGACTGAGCTCCTCAGAAATAAGTATGCCCTCCCTTCTGATGTACAGATTTGTATGAATCTTGTAATTGACTTTGGGCCAATACAGTAATGAGACAATTGGAGTCACAATACATTTTTGTTGTTTTTGCACTCCTATCACCAACATCCACCACACAATTAAAGTCCTTCCCCCAAATTACCGACTTTGTTGTCATTAGGAAAGGTTTAATTGAGCTAAACAAAACCATCCTTTCCTTCTTATTGAGAGGGGCATAAACATTTATCAATCTCCACCCAACTCCCTCATATGTGAAATCTACCAACAAGGCCCTCCCCAGTGAAAGTTCAACCAACCTAGAAATTCTAAATGTATCCCCCTTAAGCAAGATACCAACCCCCTCAAAGACATCTATGCCAAAGGAGAAAAAGGACGGGCCCCAACACCACAATTGTTGGAATGATCTAACCAAAGAAATGGTATTCAGCCTAGTGTCCTGCAAAAGGCAAATATCAATCCCTAAATCTTTTAATACTGAGAGTGCTATTAATCTACTTTTTGCATTTTTTATACTATTAACATTAATAGTGGCTACCCTCAACTGAGGAATAAAGGTAGTTTGTGATGAAATTATTTATGGCAAGGTTAGAGGAATGGTCAAATGTATGGCAGCTTAGATTCAATGCTAAGAAGTGCAAGGTAATGCACCTGGGAAACAAAAACCCAGGGGAAGAGTACACAATGGGGGGTGAGATACTAACAACAACAAAAATGGAAAGGGACCTGGGGGTAGTTATATCAGATGACTTAAAGGTGGGCAAGCAACATGAGAGGGCAGCAAGGAGGGTTGGGGGGATACTGGGATGCATAGGGAGAGGCATCACCAGTAGAAAACAGGAAGTTATTATCCCTCTGTACAGACAGTTGGTGAGACCCCATCTGGAGTACTGCGTGCAGTTCTAGAGACCCAGTCTCCGCAAAGACATAGACAGGATGGAGGCTGTACAGAGGAGGGCAACTAAAATGGTGCAGGGTCTGCACCAGAAGACATATGAAGAGAGACCTAAGGAGCTGAATATGTATAGCCTCGAGGAAAGGAGGGAGAGGGGGGACATGATAGAAACTTTCAAGTACCTCAAGGGAATCAACAAAGTCCAAGAGGGTAGCATCTTTCCAAAAAAAGAGGTGTGCAAGAACAAGGGGGCACAATTTGAAGATAGAAGGGGGCAGCTCAGACGTAATTTAAGGAAGTATTTTTTCACAGAGAGGTTGTGGATGTATGGAACGGCCTTCCGGAGGAGGTTGTGGAGTCAAAAACAGTGGTGGAATTCAAGCATGCATGGGACAGTCATAAGGCAATTCTAGGGGGTGGGGGTAGGAAGAAGTAGGCTGCTGGTAAACTAGGATCTGCAGCTTATCCATTTGGTAGGGAAATGGGCAGACTGGGTGGGCTAAGCGGTTCTTATCTGCCGTCAAAATCTATGTTTCTATGTTTAAGGCAATTAAGGTGGCTTTCTCACTCTAGTATATCTACGTATCTAGTTCTAACTCTAGTTTCACTAACAGCTACATATCCTTTTTCATGAGATTTTCCATCAATATCAGAAGAAGGAGGGGCTAAGGATGAGTCCTCAGAATCACTACCAGGTTCTGATTCCTAGGAATGGTGCAGCAAAACCTCATATTTATTTTTGAACACTATATTCTCATCCTCCATGAAATTTGCCTTAGCAACCTTGGATCTAGGTTTGGTCTGCTTCAGAGTTTGTTTTTTTGCTACACATTTAGCAATTCGGGGGGCATCTCAGTTATTTTGTGTCCCTTAGCAACAGGGGGCTGTTCCACAGGTAGCTGATAAGCCTGAGCTTCAATTACTTTGGGCTCTTCAGATGTTATGGTGGTTGTTTCCTCAAGTCTTTCAACTATCACAGGAGAGGGTGCGGGGGCTGGTGATTCAGTCCTGGGTTCGGGAGGACATTTTTGGGACTGAGCTTTCATTTTGGACATCTCTCATTTCTGTGCTTCCTGAATAATCACATCCTGACTTTTCCTATCAGAGTGGTTACGGGTAGCTCATGGGCAAAATCTATAAGTATGCCCTGTCTCAAAACACATGTTGCATTTTAAATCTGCCCAACACTCTGAACTTTGATGACCAAATTTTAAGCAGAGGTCACACCTCAACCTATCACATGCTGAGCCCAAATGTGCATGGGCCCCACATTTAAAACAAGCCTTTGGTTGACCTGGGTAAAAGCAATGCCACCTCTCATTACCTAAAAATATACTGTTAGGCAAATGAACTGGGCCCAAACTATTATTCTGTAACCGTACTTTAAATATTCACCCTCCATTCCATAAACACTCTTCGTCAAAAATGGGGGAGGGAAAACCAAGCACTTCGCACTTTTTTGTAACCAGTATATTACATAATGGACGGAGGCTGATTAATTATGGAACAATGCAGTCACATTTTTAACTGATGGTTTTCTCAAAGGTACCACTTTAAAGGGCAGCCATAATTCAATGTATTTAAGAGAGTTCAGTTTTGTCCAGAAATAGTCTAGACCCTGTGGAGAAATAAAACTGACATATCACTGATCCTGATATGTGAATCAAAGCATGGATTTCATTTGAAAAAAAAAACATAGAACCTTTTAATAGTGACCTCCCCACATACACACAGTCTGATGCTATGTCCAGGCCTTCCAGATACTCCAAACATACAGCATTCCATCTTTGTAGAGGGGGAAGGATCCTGAAAAAGGATCTTTGTGGTGAAAAGACTCCCATGCTGTTTTTGCCTGTTTGGTGAAGTCAGATAATGTATCTGCCTGCTGCAATTCCATTTCTACAATGTCTGCCCACTATGTGAGTTTAATAACAGACCCCTCTGTCTCAGAGGAGGAGGATTCCAAGAAGTGCATTATGTTTGTTATGTTTTTACATTGTTCTACAGGCTGCAGTTCTTCTGGTTGTCCCTGTTGATATCCAGAGACTCCTTGGTCAGTCTGCTCATCTGCAGAAGCAGTAGTTTGTCCTGGAATCAGACTGTGAGCCATGTCAGGGACCTACACCCCCGACTCCTCACGCCATCATCCTGCGCTCATCAGAGAACACTCTAATGAGGACAGCAAGCAATTACTAGTAGAAAAAGAAGGATTTTCCTCAGTGCTACATCTACAGGTTCTATAACTGGAGGCAAAGAAGTACTCACTGACGTTGGAAGTTGCTCTGAGGAAGGAACTGCATGCTCTGCTACACCAGGCCCTGACTCAGGTGTCAGTTTCAGCATTTCAGGGTTTGAATCTCTCAGACTGCTTTCCTTTGATGCTCGTGCATCATTGGGCTCACTCATACAGCGCTTCATTTGAAATCCATTAGCCTCCGCTTTCTCCAGGTCAGCCTGAATCATCTGTGCAGCTTCTTGTACAAGGTCACTATCTACTATTTCACTACGAACTTCACTAATGTTGGAAACCGCCTCACCAGGCAATGCAGTTCCAGTAAATAATTCCACATTTGGTTGACAAAACTCTTTATTTTGCTGCAAAATAGAATCCAACCAAACTGCATCTGATCCAAACAGCCCTTTCGGCGTACTTATTGAAGTTGAGTCTGTAGTTGACACACTGTCTTCTTTTTCCATACCATTGTTTGAAATGAAGTTGGTCTCCTGTGCTGGACCTGAGGGCTGGGCGACCTGCTTCCCCCCATCATACCTGCAGAATGAACATCGATCACATCAGCCTCCATGGCAGCAGCGCCCCTACTGAAAGAGTAGGGGAATTTTTTATTCAAAAAAATGATAACACAATATACAAAATACATTACATCATACATAAGCAGGAAAAAATCAAAAAAGGAAACAAGCAAATATATCAACAGACATACAATTTTAAACATAACTGACATAAAATGAATTTCTGAACATGATATTGAAAATAAGGCAAGCAAAAACAAACTGCAATACAACATTTGGAAAGAAAATAAACTCACATGCAAAGTCCAAAAAAGGTTTCATTCAAAGGAAATAACTCAGACATATATTCTTCTCTAAAATAACACATAGAACCAGAAAGAAATAAAACAAAAATGAAATGCAAACCCCAAAAGGTTATGTCAAATGCAGATTTGTCGAATACAGATATAACCCAACACCCAACACTCTAATAAAAAATTCATCCAGTATCCAACCAATGTAAGAGCTTCCAGTGAGCATTATATAGCAGAATTGGTAACTGAAGTTTCTCCTGTTGTTTGAATTGCTGAATGGCAAAAAAATATTTTTAAACAGTTGTTCAGGTGGAACAAAACATTGTTGCAAGGACCATTTACATCTAGTCTGCTGAATTAAATATTTTATGCGGCCTAATACACTGTGAACAGTAGAAGTATCATAACATTGCCATCTGGGTGGTAATATATCAAGCAACAATATATTACAAGTAACATTAATAAACTTGACTGTGACCAGTGTAATTCCCACATGGTCCAAAACTGTTGAATATACAGACATGAAAAAAAATAAATGTTCCATTGATTCAACTATGTTCAAACAAGTCTGAAATCGAGGTCAAACACATTTCTCAATCATTTTATGTGACAAATTGCCTTTCACATTAAGTCTACCATGAACTCCCAACCAAGTAACGTCCCACATAGCAGCAAGTATTCGGGAAGTAGTCAACATCAACGGAATGAAAACCAAGTCCGAAGGAGATTTCTCAACATAGCGAGGGAAATGATGAAAAAAAAAAACTTGATTGAATTATGTGATAAAATTCTTTACGATTATGATTGGTGATCATAATTGTAGTAATTTTCCATAGCTTAAGTTTACTAGAACAATCCCAAAAATATAGGGGAAGGTTCTGAATATGTGTCTGTTTGGCAATGGGAGCATCAGACTTCCAGTTATGTAACCATGGAGAAATATTATCCAATACATAGGGATCCCAGGGATTGGGAAGATGACAAAGTAAAGACTTTAGATTAACATATACAAATACAGAAAAAGAAAGGAAATCAGATTTATCATTAGCAACCCACCTTGTTTTTTTTGAAGGTACAAAATTCCATTCTTAATATGGTTTAAGTGACTTCCCCATACTGCACTGAAAAAAGTGCTAAAATAGAAGTTTCCAAACATTTTGGAATAGGGCAAATGGAAGCCACATACAAAAAATGCCCAAGCAAAAAAGTCTTAATCTTAAACACACGTTTCCCAGGTATTCCACCGAGCAACTCCATGCTTTCCATCCTGAAGTAATTTAGTCCAATTAAACATTGTACCTTCAAGAATTCCAAAATAAATACCTAAAATAAGCACAGCCTCTTTGGTAACTGGAACACCCATAACAGTAGAATAAGGGCAATCCCCCAGACCAAAGAAAATGCACTTACTTTTAGTCTTGTTTATCCTTGCACCTGAATTTATAATGAAATTTAGCATCAGTGCATCATTGGCTGCACTGGGTCATTTATTTGCTAAGAAGACACATAAATCATCAGCATAGGTGATCATTTTTAATTCTACCATGTCACTATGAAGTGAAAGACCTAGAGGGCTAAGTGGACAGCCTTGTTTCACTCCTTGGGAATGTTTCCAAAATTTCCCCACCAAACCATTAACAAACAGGGCTACAGTTGTAGTTTCATAATAACACTGCAACCATGAAATAAACATTGACAGGAATCCTAATACAGCCAAACACCTCCAAAGGTATTGATGAGACACCGTGTCAAAAGCTTTCAGCTGATCAAAACTAAAGAGAAAACCCATAATTTATCCCAAATAACTATTTTCCATAACTTCTCTGAGCAAAATCAATGCATCAGTAATTTTCCTCCCTGGAACAAAGCAGAATTGATATGGACCAATAACAAACGGTAAAACAGCTGCCAACCTATTACACATAATTTTAGACAGAATCTTACTGTCAGAATTTAACAAGGTAATAGGCCTCCAATTCCTGAGATCTTCTATTGGTCCAGCTTTGTGTAAGAAAATAACCAATCCTTGATTAAAATGAATAGGGACAGAACCAGAATTCAAAACAGTATTAAAGAGATACAAAAGTTCTCTTCTTAGGATTTTATACATTACAGGATATAATTACATAGATACATACATAGATACATAGACAGTGTCAGCAGATAAGGGCCTATGGCCCACCCAGTCTACCCATTTGAGCTTGTAAGTTCAGTTTGTTTTCCTAGAAGTCTGTTGCCCCTTACCCCTGACCTCCAGAATTCCTTTATGTCTATCCCATGCATTCTTAAATCCCGTGACTGTTTCAGCCCCCACCACTTCCTCTGGCAGGGTGTTCCACCTGTCCACCACCCGTTCTGTGAAGAAATTCTTTCTCATGATTCCTCTGAATCGTCCTCCTCCAACTTCATCCCATGCCCTCTAGTCCTGGAACATCTTTTTCGCTTAAAATAGTGTTTTCCTGCACCCTGTTCCTCCCTGTAAGATACTTGTATGTCTCTATCATATCCCTCTCCCTCCTCTCCTCCAGGAGTACATGTTCAGTTCCTTCAACCTGTCTTCACAGGACTTGTGATGCAATCCATGCACCATCTTTGTTGCCCTCCTCTGAACCTTCTCTACCCTGTCTATGTCCTTACGTAGGTATGGTCTCCAGAACTGTACACTGTACTCCAGGTGGGGCCTCACTAGTGTCTTGTATGCGGAATTATGACCTCCCTTTTCCTGCTGGTGATGCCCTGCCTATACAACCCAGCATCCTATTTGCTTTACCTGCTGCCTTGTCCACTGTTTCCCTACCTTGAGGTCATCAGAGATGATAACCCCAAGATCCCTTTCCTGCTTGGTGCATGCTATATCCTCACCCCCCAACTGATATATTGTGCCAGGGTTTTTGTGCCCCATATGCATTATCTTGCACTTCTTTGCATTGAATTTCAACTGCCAAACCCTGACCATTCTTCAAGTTTCTGCAGGTCGCTTCTCAATCTGTCTACACCCTCTGGTGTGTCTACTCTGTTACAGAGCTTTGTGTCATCAGCGAACAGTGAAATTCTGCCTTCTAGGTCCTGCGCAATGTCACTGATGAAGATGTTGAATAGGACCGGTCCCAGCACTGATCCCTGTGGTACCCCACTGGTCACTCTTCCCTCTGTGGAGTGACAGCCATTTATCACCACCCTCTGTGTCCTGCCACCCAGCCAGTTACCTACCCACCACACTACTGTCCTGCCCACACCCATATTCCCCAGTTTGTGTAATAGTCTTCTATGTGACACAGTGTCAAAGGCCTTGCTGAAGTCCAGATAGGCCATGTCCACTGCCCTCCCCTGATCCACCTCTCTAGTCACCCAGTCAAAAAATTCAACGAGGTTGGTCTGACATGACCTCCCCCTGGTTAAACCATGCTGCCTTGGGTCCTGAAGTCCATTGACAACCAGATGTTCCACCAATCTCTCCTTCAGTAGTGCTTCCATGATCTTCCCCACTACCGAGGTGAGGCTGACTGGTCTGTAGTTCCCTGTTTCCTCTTTGTTCCTACTTTTGTATAAGGGGACTACATCTGCTGTCCTCCAGTCTTTGGGTACCTCCCCTGTTTCCAGTGATCGGCTAAACAGGATAGCCAGAGGTTCAGCCACCACCTCTCTTAGTTCTTTAAGGACCCTGGGTGCACCCATCTGGCCCCATTGCTTTATCAACTCTTATTACTTCAGTTCCTTCAGGACCCTTTCTCTGTAAAGGGACTTGTGTCCATTTCTGCACCATTCTCACCCTTGTACTCCTTCAGACCCATTACCCTCCTATTCCTCAGTAAAGACTGAGCAGAAATACCAGTTTAATATGTCAGCTTTACTGTTGTCATCCTCACATGCCCCATCCTCCCCTTCAGTCTCACTATCCCTCCTTTGTCTTTCTTTTTCACTTATGTACCTGTAAAAGGTTTTGTCCCTCTACCCACTGATTTTGCAATGTGTTCTTCTGTCTGAGCTTTGGCTTCCTTACTGACCTCCCTGCCTCCCTTTGCTTCTCCTGGTACTTCTCCCTATCCCCTTATGCCTGTGTCTTTTTGTATTGCCTGAATGCAATCTTTTTGGCTTTCACTTTCTTTGCTACCTCTTTGGAAAACCATAATGGTTTCCTCTTCCTTTTCTTCTTGCTAACCTGCTTAATGCATAATTCTGTTGTTCTTGTAATTCCCATTTTAAATACTGCCCACTGTTCCTCAACCCCTGATTCCTGTCCCATTCCCCTTAATGCCTCTTTCAAGTATCTCCCCATTTTCCCAAAGTCTGCCCCCCTAAAATCCAGGATACGTGTTTTTGTGTGGTTTGGTTCTGCTCTTTCTGTGATTTCAAACCACAATGACTGGTGGTCACTGTTTCCCAGGTGCTTCCCACTGTTACCCCCATCACACTGTCCCTGTTTGTGAGCACAAGGTCCAGTATGCCTTCTGCCGAGTTGGTTCCATGACCAGTTGCTTGAGGAAGGCACCCTGAAGGAGTCCAGGATAAATCTGCTCCTAGTTGATGCTGCTGCTGGGATGCTCCAGTCCACGTCTGGAATATTGAAGTCTCCAACCAGTACTACCTCACCCTTGTCTGCCATCCTTTGGATGGCTAGCATCAACTCCTATCTGTTTCTTCCTCCTGGGCTGGTGGTCTATAGACCACACCTGTGCGGATGGCTGTCCCATTTTCCTTTCCAGCTTAACCCACAGTATCTCCCCATTTTGTTCCTCCTGGATCTCTGTGGCCCTTATGTCATTTTTCACATACAGTGCCACTCCTCCTCCCTTCCTGCCTGCTCTGTCTCTTCTGAATATGTTGTAGCCAGGTATGGCCATCTCCCAGTCATGGTTATCATCACACCAGGTTTCAGTGATGGCCACAATGTCCAGGTCTGACTGCACCATGACAGCCTCCAGATCTTCCATCTTGTTGCTAAGGCTCCTGGCATTTGCACACATAGGTTCCATGATTTGACCTCCTAGACTGTTTCACTGTTCTCCAGCCCCTTCCTTGGTTGTCATTTATCCCTGGTTCTCCTTGCTGTCTGCCCTTCTGCTGCATTTGCCCTTTCTGCTTATCCACCTCTTGGGCACTAATCTCCATCTTTTGCACACTGCTTTGCAGAGATAGCCACTCCTCTGGTTCACTGGTTCCACTGCTAGCTGTGGGGATGAGCAAGTAGGTACCCTCCTTACTGGTCTGCCACCCCCCTTTGCTAGTTTAAATGCTTGTCAATGTAGCATTTAAACTTATCATTGAGTGCTTGGATTCCCCTCCAGGATGGATGCAGGCCATCAGGCTTGAACAAACCTCCATCCCTCCAGGTGGGTCCCCAGTCACCAATGAATCCAAACCCTTCCTCACAGCACCAGTTCTTCAACCATGAGTTAAAGTTCCTGGTGCATGCACTCCTATTCTCCTTGCCTCTCACAGGTAGTACTTCTGAGAAAGTGACAGAAGTAGCTACTTGCTTGAGACCCCTCCCAGTTTCCTAAACTCTTCCTGAACTTCCTTTGGCTCCACATTTGCTAGGTCATTAGTACCTAGGTGGATAATGACATCAGCTCACCCTCCGTCTTGCCTTCCCAGTGATCCCCAGGATCTTCCTTCCATCCCTCCATGCCGTGGCACCTGGTAGGTACCTCACCTCCCTGTCCTCCCCCTCCTGTGTTCCTAGCTGGATCCCTCTTATGATGGAGTCCCCCACCAGGATTTGCTTCCTTCTCCTCTGGGGTCCACTGCTTTCCCCGCTGAGGTCACCTCCTTGGCTAACCTCCACATCCTGTCCTTCCACTTCTCTTGGTACCTCTATTTGGTTGTCTTCATTTGCCAGTGTGGCATATGAGTTCTTGAGTGGAATAGGATTTGGGATGTGCCTCTGCCTGACCGCTCTAACCCTCCCTGAGCCCACTGTCATCCAAGTGCTCCTCATTCTCAGCATCCTTTGAGGCAGTTGCATTGGACTGGGTGGTCCCTGGATGGGGTGATGGTACTCCTGACCCAGTTTACTTCTGCTCTGAGTCTGGCTACCTCCTCCCGCAGTCCAGAGAGATGCATACAGATAGGGCAGCACCTCAGTGTCCAGAAGGTCTGCCTGAATATGGCTGCTCCACAGCCACTGCATTGCACCACTCCCCACATTATACTGCAATTCCACTACTTGTCTGCTACTGAAGCTCTCCTAGTTCCCTTTTTATTTATTTTCTGTCCTAAAAATCCTGCCACTGATCCTCAGATAATTTTTTTTTTAAAGAAAAAGAAACCAATAAATAAATAAATGAATCAAAACACTTGTCATGCTGAGGGTGGGCTTCTTCCCCCTTATGCCCCTCCTACTTCACACCCCTTACTATACCCTGTGTTTAGCTCCTGTCAATCAGATTTAGCAGGGCATATAATTAAGAGATTGGGGAAGGGGAGGGAGCGAAAATTTGCAGCAATTAAAGACAGCACAGAATTACACCATCACTATGTTTTAAATTTTCAACAGCCCAAAAACAATTATAAATAAAGATAACAAAGAAAGTATAGTGTCACTAAAAGCCCACAATCTAAGTTTAAAAGAAAAATAGCAATTACCAGTTACTCTAAAGCACTGAATTGAATATGTTTCCTTCCTTCCCCTTCTGGCTTCTTCTGAGAATAAACTCTACTTGCTACTTCAACTCTGACTAAGCCCCACCTCCAGTTATCACGTAGCTGAGGTCAGAGGCCAGACAATTAACACCCTTCACCCAACTACAGGGCAGTCAGACAAGCCAAGATAAAATTTGCAGCAATTAAAGACAGCACAGAATTACACCACCACTATGTTTTAAATTTTCAACAGCCCAAAAACAATTATAAGTAAAGACAATAAAGAAAGTATAGTGTCACTAAAAGCCCACAATCTAAGTTTAAAAGGAAAATAGCAATTACCAGTTCTTCTAAAGCACTGAATTGAATATGTTTCCTTCCTTCCCCTTCTGGCTTCTTCTGAGAAAAAAAAAATTAATTTGTAATACCATCATAGCCAGGGGATTTTCTTGTTCCGTAATTGGACCACACAATGGAGTGCTAAGGAAATCAGGAAGATATGGAAGTGTACATGATCCCAACCACTCCTCAATTTTATCAATAGATACAGCAGGATCTGCACTAAAGAGCTGTTGCAAAAATTGATCTAATTCTGATAGGATGTCTTTTTGTGCATCTACAAATCTGCCAGAACTTGTTTCTAGTCTTCTCATTTCCTTATTTTTCTTGTTAAATGCATAGGTTTCAAAGGGATTGCAAGCACCTTGTGAACCAGAAATACCAAATCTCAGTTCTACCTCAAGGGACTTACGCCTATCAAACTGTGTTTGTAACATTTTCTCTTTCAAAGTACCAACAACCTCCTTAGACACCTTAGTACTAATTACATTAATTAAGAATAAATATAATTCAATTGTTGCCTTAATTCATAATACGAAGTATGATTAAAATTACCTAAACGTTTCCCAATAGATTTAAAGTAGGGAACAACATCCAACTTCGTATCAGATCACCACAAAAGTGGAGAATCATAAAGAAAATATACTGAGTTACGTGCTAACAACAAAGCCTCAAAGCCTTCCCTAACTTCAGGAATATCTAATAAGGAAAAATTTAATTTCCAATAACCTGGGCCTTTAGAAAAAGCTGGAAATTCAGACAGTGTGACCCGGAGCAACATATGATCCAAAGTGGCCATAGGGATCAAATTATGTGCACAACAGTGTAGGTAAGAAGATAAAAAACAATTATCTATCCTAGACTTCCTGGAACCTAAGAAATAAGTGTATGCTGGAACATGTCCCATATCTTCCCATGCATCCTGGAGACCTGAGAGATGCAACAATTTGTTCAAATAGTGTGCGTCACGATATAATTTTGAACCATGTGAACCTCGATCTTTAAAGGGCCTGTTCATATTAAAATCTCCCCCAAAATAACAGATTACGTCTAGCAAATAAAAATGGCTGAATTTTTGTCAGAAGAGCTATAATTCAGATTTTACACGTGGGCCATAAATATTAATGGATTGAAAATCAGCAGCCTGAATTGTCACATCTAATGCAAGGGCCTTATCCGGCTCAAGGTCTACCACACTGGTCACCAAAATATCCGGACAGAGAAAACAGATACCCACCCCCGAGCAAGCAACCAATCCCCCATCTCCCGACCAATAACAAGCACCCCCTTAACCAAGCCTGGGAAGTGGTATCAAAATCTACTAGAACATAAGGCAGAGTATCTTAAAAGAAAACCAAATCGAAATCAGAATTTGTAAAGAAATCAAATGTATCTAATTGTTTCTTTTCAGAGCTAATGCTAGTAACATTAAAGGGACACCATCAACCTGTTTTTTATCATATTATTTCTAATTGAAACTCCACCTTTTATGATTGCTTACCCTCTTTTAAATTCACTGATGTTGCTGTTTGTTTTGTCTGCCTCCTTGCTTAGTAGAACTGAAATGCATGGCAATGTATGCATGCATGTAGGCATGCAAATGTATATTTATAAAGAACCTTGTTTTTCTTTGCAGTCTTGGTTCTGTTCTAACTGCATACTTCCTGAGCATTAGAAACACACCCAAACAGTGCAGTCACTCATAAGGCAGCAGTTCCTAAACTCCCACTGCATCATGAGGGACTAGACTGTTCTGTGGGTGTTCGCAAGTCCAGGAAAGATGCATTTGAAGTTGATCAAGTAATGTAGATAACCCTGCTTGGCTGTGATAACACCAGTATATTGGGCAGTCTGTTTTTTTACTTTTTTAAAGAAAATAACAGTCAGAATCAAACTACCAGCTACATCAACAATCTTTACAGAATGCTGGCAATCGTACAATGTATTTTTTAAAATAGGGACACGTTGAGGCCTAAGGGAGTTGACAGTGTCCCTTTAAAGGATGCTATATTGAGTTAACTTCCCATAAGTCACACAAAGAAAGGGGGGAAGGTGGGAAATTTCATTTATTTTTTCCGAGTACTCTTTCAAGTACCCAGCCTGCTACCCAAAGATTTCTTTTTTGCTTTAGCAGTGCTCAAAGGCTTCGAGTTTTGATCTGTATCAGAAACAAGATCAACCTGTGAAGATGTTCTGCAAGCTTCATCAGAGTCCAAATCTTCCAAAACATCTTCTACAGGTAGTCCATCAAATATATTAGAAAGAGGGAGGACGAAAACTAGGTCCTTTGACATTCAAGTATCTCCAGAAGGAGTTGCCTGCCCTTGGAATCCAGAGGTGGAATAGTCAGATATGGGGGGCATGACACCTACTGTAATCAAATCTCCAACAAGGGGAGAAACAGGTGGATCCATTCATATATCTGGACTGTGTAGTATGGTACGGGCTGCACGCCCATTGGCTCATGCTGTGGACCAATGGGCATGCAGCCCTTCCATACGGTGTCAGTTGATGGATGACAGGGCGGCTTTTGGGTGAGGAGCTGCCGCCCACCACTGACCGGAGGGGAGTGGGGTGGTGGGGCTCAGTGGGCAGGTGGGGAGGGGAGCACCTCTCAGCCACCAGGGTTATGGGGATTTGATTTATTTTACACATGCCCGCGATCAGGCAGGATTCGGTCCATTGGACATGTATCATTTGGCGGGCCCGAATCTATAGTGCCCCAGAGTTGGGGGGCACCACAGAAAAATAAAAATAGAAAAGTGCCTGCTATGGGTGCCTCAGTATGGTAATAAGGTGCCCAAGAAATGCCCAGGCACCCAGTTTAAAATGTCAATAAATCTCTGTACAAAGCCTGTCAAGAATAATGTAAACAGCTTAGGAATAGTACACAAAATAAGCTTTTCTGCCATGCTGCAGCTAATGGAATGCTGAGCTGAGCTAATGGAATGCTCACTGTGTGGCACCTGCTATGCCTTCCAGAACCAGAATACAGAGTGCTGCAGTTTAAAAAAATAATTTACTGTTGGGGAGAATTATGGTGACTGTGGAGGAGTGAGGACACAGAAAAAGAGGAGGGATGAGAAGGGCTTACCGGGGGGGGGGCTGAAGTTTTCCCTGAGGGCTTTGCTGTGTGCCTCCTGCCTCCAGTCACTGAAGAAAAGATACCTGAGAGAAATGTCCAGTCTGCGGTGCCATCCCGAGCTACCTGTGAAAATTCAAAAATGTCCCGTTGTGTCCCCGGCAGGGTTTGGTGCCCCGGTTTGTTGTTTTTATATTTTAAATCCAGTTTCGGTCCCTCAGTGGCAGCGGTAGCATTGCCGCATTGTTTTGCAGTGTTTCAGTACCTTTTGTAGGTCCCCAGCTGTCCTGCACCTGTCTGAAAGCTCCCTCCATCTCCAGACTGCACCTCCCACCTCCCATCTTCAGCTCCTGCTTCCCGATGGTTGGGTGAGTCGGCGGCAGCACACTGCAACATGCTAACTGCCCTGAAAGAGGAAGAAAAGTGTATTTATTTATTTTAAAAAGTCAACGCTAGGCACAAAGGAAAATTGGCTGAGCGCTGTGAAGGGGCGGGTCAGAGGATCCTCATTTAAATAATCTCAGCCTTCAGGACATAGCGACGTCCACAGGGGAAGGGACAGCATAAAGGATGCCTCATGAAGAGCTTGAATATTTATTAAGGAGGAGTGGTTGGGCAGTGTGGAGTAACAGTCGAGCCCAAGCCAGCACAGTTCTTAAAAGGGGCTTGTTCAGGAAAAGCCCAAAGTGTTTAAAGGGGCACAGCACAGGAAGGCCCCGGGATACAAGGTGACCAGTACATAAAAGGGCTTAGTGCAGAAAAACTCAGAGTGTATTTGCAGGGGCAGAGCCAAAGGGTAGCCCAATATTTAAAAGGGAGTCCAGTGGTTTTGGAGAGGCCCAGACAAGCAACCCAGCATCTTAAAAGGGCACAGCTGCACAGAAAAGCCCACTTCTTAAAGGGGCAAGGGCAGTCCATGACCCACGTGGCAAATCAGGCCCACCAGTTCTTAAAGGGGAAAGTTAGGCCCACCGCTGTGTAAAGGGCAAGTCAGGCCCACCAGTTCTTAAAGGGAAAAATCAGGCCCACCAGTTCTTAAAAGGGAAAGTTAGGTCCACCACTGTGTAAAGGTGCAAGTCAGGCCCACCAGTTCTTAAAGGGGCAAGTTAGGCCCACCACTGTGTAAAGGGGCAAGTCATGCCCACCATTTCTTAAAGGGAAAAATCAGGCCCACCAGTGCTTAAAAGGGAAAGATAGGCCCACCACTGTGTAAAGGGGCAAGTCAGACCAACCAGTTCTTAAAGGGGCAAGGGTAGCACACCAGTTCTTAAAGGGACAAGTCAGGCCCACCAGTTCTTAATAGGGGCAAGTTAGTCCCACCGCCATGTGCTCTGCTATTTAAAGGGGCAAGTTAGGCCCGCTGCTAGCCATTTAGATTCCCCAGGTGCTATAGGGGCCCAGCAGCATTAGTGACCCCAGATGTTTAAGGAGTCTAGCTAGCCATTCAGAGTCAGAGTCACAGGAAGAACCTGATTTAGTCAGAGGGACCCCTGTTAGTTAGGTCCACCAGTGCTAGGGTTCTAACAGAAAAGTGAATTGCCTGTATATTTACTGTAATTTGAACATTAAGGCTGAATAAGAGACTACTGCAACAAGAACTGAGACTTTATTTTGCATGCAACGATTGCTACAAGCAGTAAATGTGCCAACAAGGTTTACTTTGTTGCCAGCTTTCCATGTTGCAAAGTGTTTGAATCAGTCTTCTGAAGCTTTCCAGAATCTGTTCACCATTTTATCCAGATCAATCTTCTTCAAAGTACTCCAGAAGTTGTCTCCAGTGCATCCTCGAAGCAGCCAGCAGCAGATCTTCAAGGAACCGTGCTGCAGTCATTTCCAGCATCCTGTTTATTGTTTTCCGCTATTCAAAATTTCCCCAAAGTACGGCCTGGCCTGGTACAAAGATACTGTCAGTTTTCTTGTTTTGTCATCCATATCGAAGTGCTATCCAGATATTCTGCTGCAGAGTTTTGCATCATCGCCCTGTTTCTTATTTTATGTAGTTCATGACTCATCCAGCCTTGGTGCCCAGAACCCTGTTGGTGCTTCCAATTCACAGATTTCCTTTCTTCAGAATCTTCATCATGTCTCAGCAGTCCAGAAGAGGAGTTTGGGCTGGTTGGTCAGCACTTTCTTCTTCTTCCTCCTGTCTTGGTAGTCCAGAAGAGGACTTTGGGCTAGTTGGTCAGCATCTTCTTCTTCTTCTTCATCTTACCCTGGCAGTCCAGAAGAAGGTTGTGGATGGGTTTGGTGTGTCTCAATTCCAACAACCCTCAGTGGGTTCTGAGCTAAGAGAATCATTGCTTTGTTCTTAACAAGTCTGTCAACCCTAGAGAGGTGGGGTGTGGCTGAGAGACTCATGTCCTGTACAAAATCCTCTCTGCAGTCCCTTAGTTGTTAGCCCAGTCAGCCAAGTGTTTCCCTTGTGTTTTATCCTACAACCCAGTTTTCGCTCGATGACTGAGAAAGCTTATCCATGCATGAAGACAACAGACACCTGCATCTAATATACTCTGAGCGTGTGATACTGTTGGATGGTTGTACATTGAATGCTTGTTATATGGTATACAAAACTCCCTACAAAACAGGGTACCAAATGAGAAAAAGACCGAGGTAGAAAGGTCAGTGGGGGATGCTGCAACAGAAGGTAAAGCCATCAAAAAATGGAAAGCAATGAGTACCAATGCCCATAGTCTGAGAAACAAGCTTCCTGAATTAGTGGTCTTGATGGAGGAGGAACATCTGGATAGCGTGGCAGTCACAGAAACATGGTTCACACAAAACCATGACTAGGACGTAAACATACCAGGATACACTATCTACAGGAGGGACAGAGAGGGTAAAAGAGGAGGAGGAGGAGGAGGAGCTCTTTACATAAGGGAAGGAATCAAAGCAACAGAACAAAAGGGAAAACAGGGAGGAGAAGAAGCACTGTGGGTAAATTTGGAGACCGGCAATGGCACCACAATCCGCACAGGGGTTGTATAAGACCCCCTTCTCAGGGGAGAAATGGACAAGAAAATGATAGAAAGTATACTTAGTATGGCAGAAAAAGGGGAGATATTGCTGATGGGTGATCTGAATATGCCAGATGTTAACTGGAGTGCAGTTGCAGCAGCCACTTCGAAGAGTGGGGTTATTCTAGATGCCCTACCGGGGGCATGCCTTAGACAACTAGTATTGGAGCCCACTCGAGAGGGAGCAATCTTAGACCTGGTTCTCTCAAATGGAGATGAAGAGAGGATCACAGATGTAGAAGTGGGTAGCCATCTGGGAACTAGCGACCATCGAACAGTATGGTTCACAATAAACACAGCAATAGAATCAAGCCATACAAAGGCAAAGGTACTGGACTTTAGGAGGGCTGACTTTGCCAAAATGGGTGAGTGCCTAAGGAATGCACTAGCAAATGGGCAGGAAGGAGGGGTGGAAGAACAATGGGGAATAATAAAAACTGCCATCACAGAGGTAACAAGCCTTTGTGTGAAGCAAATAAACAAAACTAAACGATGTACGAAACCACTATGATTCTTAAAGGAAGTGGCAGTGAAGGTTCAAGAGAAAAAGAAAGCTTTCAGGAAGTACAAGGAATCACAGAAGGAGCAGGACAGAGAACTGTATCAGTTAAAGCAAAAGGAAGCTGGGAAGGCAGTCAGAACAGCAAATGCCCAAACCGAGGAAAAGATAGCCAACTCAGTTAAGAAGGGGGATAAAACCTTTTATAGGTACATCAGGGAGCGAAGGAAGACCAAGGGAGGAATAGTGATGCTTAATAAAGGGGGGAGAGGGTGGGCAGAGGTTGACTGTGAAAAGGCAGAGATACTAAACAAATATTTTTGCTCACTATTTACAAAGGAAGAGGGGGAGGTACCTAAAACAAACAGTAGAAACACTCTGGATACAGAAGTTGATACCAGCCCATTTACAGATGAAAGGGTTCTGAAAGAATTCTTAAAACTGAAGGTGGACAACGCAATGGGGCCTGATGGGATTCATCCCAGAATTCTAAAAGAACTAAGGGTAGAATTAGTGACACCACTGACTACCCAGTTTAACAAATCATGGGAGGATGGGGTGGTACCCGAGGACTGGAGGAGGGCAGATGTGATTCCCCTTCACAAAAGTGGGAGCAAGGCAGAAGCAGGAAACTACAGACCTGTTAGTTTAACCTCAGTGATAGGGAAAATGATAGAATCACTTCTGAAGGAAAGAATTGTCGAGTATCTAGAGGCCAGAGGGACACAGGACCCAAGGCAGCATGGATTCACAGCAGGAAGGTCATGCCAGACAAATCTGATAGATTTCTTTGAATGGGTGACCAAAGTAGTAGATCAGGGAGGGGCTGTGGACATGGCCTACCTAGACTTTAGCAAGGCATTTGACACAGTCCCACACAAAAGATTAATATACAAGTTAGCTAGCCTAGGAGTGGGTCCCAAGATGACAGCCTGGGTAAAAATTGGCTGGAGAATAGGACACAGAGAGTAATAGTAAATGGAGTCCACTCTGAAGAAAGGGGGGTTACTAGTGAGGTACCGCAGGGTTCAGTATTAGGATCGGTCCTCTTCAATGTCTTTATAAGCGACATTGCAGAGGGACTGAAAGGAAAAGTATGTCTCTTTGCAGATGACACAAAGATCTGCAACAGAGTTGATGCACAAGGTGGGGTGGAAAGGATGAAAAGGGACTTGGCAAGGTTAGAGGAATGGTCAAATGTATGGCAGCTTAGATTCAATGCTAAGAAGTGCAAGATAATGCACCTGGGAAGCAAAAACCCAGGGGAAGAGTACACAATGGGGGGTGAGATACTAACAACAACAAAAATGGAAAGGGACCTGGGGGTGGTCATATCAGATGACCTAAAGGTGGGCAAGCAACGTGAGAGGGCAGCAAGGAGGGCTGGGGGGATACTGGGATGCATAGGGAGAGGCATCACCAGTAGAAAACAGGAAGTTGTTATCCCTCTGTACAGACAGCTGGTGGGACCCCATCTGGAGTACTGCATGCAGTTCTAGAGACCCAGTCTTCTCAAAGACATAGACAGGATGGAAGCTGTCCAGAGGAGGGCAACTAAAATGGTGCAGGGTCTGCACCAGAAGACATATGAAGAGAGACTTAAGGAGCTTAATATGTATAGCCTCGAGGAAGGGAGGGAGAGGGGGGACATGATAGAAACTTTCAAGTACCTCAAGGGAATCAACAAAGTCCAAGAGGGTAGCATCTTTCAAAAAAAGAGGTGTGCAAGAACAAGGGGGCACAATTTGAAGATGGGGGAGCGGCTCAGAGGTAATTTAAGGAAGTATTTTTTCACAGAGAGGGTTGTGGATGCATGGAACGGCCTTCCGGAGGAGGTCGTGGAGTCAAAAACAGTGGTGGAATTCAAGCATGCATGGGACAGTCATAAGGCAATTTTAGGGGGTGGGGTAGAAAGAAGTAGGCTGCTGGTTAACTAGGATCTGCAGCTTATCCAGTAGGCAGGGAAATGGGCAGACTGGGTGGGTCAAACGGTCCTTATCTGCCGTCAAATTCTATGTTTCTATATAGTAGTAAGTTATACTCTTGATACGTAGGCCTCTTAGTAGGCTATCTTAGAGTAATCAGACTATTATAGAGTGGCCTTATGCCAAAGTACTCATAGTGTGATAAAGTGGTATACGCTCATATTTGTTTGTAGGCATTATAGAGAAGAATAACATAGAATTTAGACACCCTCATTGGACCTGGATATCTTAGCAAATTACAAGCCTATGTTGAACCTTCCCTTTTTGAGGAAGGTGACTGACAGGGTCATGACATTGCAGCTGGAGAGGAACCTAGAGGCTTTTAATATTTCTGAGCCATTTCAGTCTGGATTCCAGAGGAATCATAGCAGGGAGACTGCACTTGTCAGAATGCAAAATAATCTTCTGCTGGCTAGAGACAGAGGAGAATGTTTCATCCTGGTTCTCTTCTGCTTCTTGCTAGCGTTTGACACTGTAGATCATGGGATTTTAACAGCTCATTTGAGGGTTGTGGTGGGGTTTGGAGGTACCATATTGAGGTGGTTTGAGTCCTTCCACTCTAGTAGGGAGCAGTAGGTTGTGTGTTGGAATTTTCTCTCTCACACAGCTGTCCTGACCTGTGGAGTCCCACAGGGTTTGATCTTGTCAACCATGTGATTTGTGGTGTACATGCTGCCACTGAGAGTTCCATAGGTACAGTTTGCAGTTTCACTATTATGCTGTAAAGCACAAAGAGATGCACTCCGTGTTCTTCTAAGGTGTTGCTGGCACAGACTGTACCATGGAGAAAAAAAAAGGCGCACACAGAGGTGTGTGTGTATTAAAGTAGCCTGCTACATTTTTTAAATAAGTGTAGGATAACTGTCCAGGACCACAGGTAAGAATGTCCCTACATATAGAGTCCTACAAGAACTAGTTGCAACCTTCCATTTACACTATTGGTTTACCACATTTTTAATATGTATAATCAATCACTCATAAATAATTGGGGCTAAGTATTTAAACCTCTTGTGCAATCATGAACGCCTTCCCCTGATGAAGCCTTTCTGGTGATATGTAAGGGAATTCTTAAATGTGGCCCTGGATAATTATCCTACACTTATTTAATAAATGTAGCAATTTGCATTAAAACACATGCCTGCGTACACCGTTGTTTTGTTATTTTTTGCAGTTTCTCTGTTATGTAGGTGATACGGCATACTAAATGATTGCCTATCAGTGATCAAACATTAGATGGCTTCCAATTGGCTTAGGATAAATCCATTAAGACTGTAACACTACTTGGTAAACTCATGTAACCATAAGGCGGCAGGACTGGATGGGGTGTTGTCTGGATTACATCTTGTCCCCACTCAGCTCATAGCTAGAGATAGGCTAAAGAATCTGGGTGTCATCATTGTCAATAAGCTGACACTCAAACATCAGGTGTCAGCTGTTATCAATGGAGGTTTGTTTCATCTCAGGAACATTGCCTGGATCATGCCCTTTCTTAGCCCTCAACACCTCAAGACAGTGTCGCATGTCTTCATGACATCCTGACTGGACTACTGTAATGCTGTTTTTCTGGGGGTATCTGGAGGTCTTATGCACCACTTGCAGCTGGTGCAGAACATATGAATGTATGAGCACATGAAAATGCCAGCAGATACAGGCCTCATGGTCTATCATGTCTGCTTGGTTGTACATCTCACAGTTCAGACAACTGCTGCTGCTCCCCCTTCCCATTCTATCCATATTGTTTCCCCAAACTTAGTTCCCCACTCTGGTCAACTCCCCCCGTCAAGTCATATTCTGCCTTTGACCACGTCCTACTCTTTTTAAAACTCCCCACTGATTTCAGAGAGATCACCTCTTATCAGGCAGTGCATTCCATGCCTTCTCCACCCTCTCCATGAAGTAGTATCTCCTCATTTCCCTCCTGAACCTACCCTCTTCCAGTTTCAGACTATGTTCTCTTGTGATCCTCTCCCTCTGCAATCGAAACATACCCCCACTACTAACTCTATTCATGCCCTTCAAGTACTTAAAGGTCTCAATCATATCACTTCTGTCCCTTCTATCCTCCAGTGAGTATATGTTGAGCTCCATCAATCTGTCCTCATAGATTTTCTCCCCTGTCCCCCTAATCATCTTGGTCACCCACCTCTGGACCCCCTCCAAAAGCTTGACATCCTTCTTTAAATAGGGGCACAAGAACTGCACACAGTACTCCAAGTGCGGCCTCACCAATGATCTGTGTAGCAATAGGATTGCTTCCTTCCTTCCTGCTAGAGGTGATCCCCCTAGCAATGCACCCCAGCATTTTGTTGGCCTTGGCTGGTGCTTTTCTACACTGTGCTGAGTGAGTCATAGTCCATGTGGCCACCACCACCATATCCTTTTCCTCTATAGAGATGGATAACCACTTCCTACCCAAATGGTAACTGTACTCTGGGTTTCTGGCTCCAAAGTGCATGACCTTGCATTTTCCAGCATTGAAACCCAGCTACCAGTGTTTGACCAATGCTCAAATCTTTCTGGAGTACCTCCCTCCTTCCACGCTGTCCACCACCACACCTATTTTGGTATCATTGGTGAACAGGTTCATTTTGCTCTTAACTCCTTCTGCTATATCAGTTATGAAGATGTTAAATAGCATTGACCCCAAAACCGAGCATTGTGAGACCCAACTTATAACTGCTCTGGGAGTCGAGAGTCCCCCTACCACCACCCTCAGCTGTTTATTTCTCAGTCAGTTCCTTGTCCACCTGACTAGCTTCTCCGCTGCCCCCAGGTTCTTCAGCTTACCAGTCAATCTCCCACGTGGCACTGAGTCAAAGGCCTTGCTGAAGTCCAGATACAGGACATCAACTGCTTGACCTCCAGCCAGTGCTTTAGTCTCCCAGTCAACAAATTCAACCAGGTTTGTTTGACAGGACCTCCCCAGGGTGAACCCATGCTGCCGGTCATCCTGAAAACCATTCTCTTCCAAGAATGCCACCATCCTCAATTTTAGGATAGTCCCCATAAGTTTCTCAACTATGCATGTGAGGCTGACTGGCCTTTAATTTCCCAGCTCATCCCCGGGGTCTACTCTTATGGAGGGGCACCACACGTGCCATCCTCCAGTTTAGATGCAAACATCCTGTATGTATGGAGGTATAGAACAAGTCTCAGAGGTGCTGCCAGGACTTCTGACTAACAGGGAAGGGATCACAGATCTCCAGGTGGAAGGTCACCTGGGGGCCAGTGACCATCACATGGTATGGTTCAATTTGGCTACTACATCTAAATCATCCCATTCCAAGGCAAAAATATGGGACTTCAGAGGAGCTGACTTTGATAAGATGGCCAACAGAGTTAAGCTAGCCCTGGCAAAAAGAAACACAGGTGAGGGGGGTACAGGCAAAGTGGGCAAGCATTAAGGATGCAATACTTGAAACAACATCCCATTGTGTTAGACAGAAAAGGAAGTGCAAAAGAAGAAGGAAACCACTTTGGTTCTCAAATACAGTAGCAGAAAAGGTCAGAGCCAAAAGGCTGGCCTTCAGGAAATATAAGGAACACAGCGGATGAAGATAGGAGGCATACCAAACTGCCTAAGGGAAGCAGGGAAGGCAGTAAGGCAGGCAAAGTCCCAAACTGAGGAAACACTAGCACGAACAGTAAAAGAAGGTGACAAGACTTTCTATAGATACATTAGTGAAAGGAGAAAGTCCAGAGGGAGTGTGCTAAGCTTAATGGAGAAAAGGGAGCATGTGAGGAGGAGGACCATATAAAAGCATCTATCCTAAATAGATACTTTTGCTCAGTATTTACTGAAGAGAAGGTAGGGCAGGGCCCACAGCTCAGCACCATGGACACAGGGGGGAGGGAGGGAGGTGAGCACTACTCCCTTCACAAAAGAAAGGGTCCTACAAGAGCTTGCTAAGCTCAGGGTGGATAAGGCAATCGGACCTGATGGCATACATCCCAGGGTACTTAAGGAGCTAAAGGTGGAACTAGCAGAGCCATTAGCAGAACTGTTTAGTGAGTCTCTGAGCACAGATGAGGTCCCAGAAGACTGGAGAAGGGCTCATGTGATCCCGCTCCACAAGAGTGGTAGCAGGGAGGAGGCAGGGAACTACAGACCAGTCAGTCTTACCTCAGTAGTGGGCAAGATTATGGAGGGACTCCTTAAGGAAAGGATAGTGCAACACCTGGAATCCATAGGGGCACAGGATCCAAGACAGCATGGGTTTACAAAAGGAAGATCCTGTCAAACAAATCTCATAGATTTCTTTGACTGGGTAACCAGAGTGGTGGACCAAGGGGGAGCAGCTGATGTCGCCTACCTTGACTTCAGCAAAGCTTTTGACACTGTTCCACATAGAAGATTGATAAATAAGCTGGGTAGGCTCAGGGTGGGTCAGAAGTTGGTCAACTGGGTGGCAAACTGGTTAACAGGCAGAAAACAGAGAGTGGTGGTAAATGGTATACTGTCAGAAGAGATGCAAGTCACAAGTGGGGTACCTCAGGGATCAGTCCTGGGGCCAGTCCTCTTCAACATCTTCATTAGTGACCTTGCAGATGGACTATAGGGTAAGGCTTGTCTGTTTGCAGATGACACCAAGATCTGCAACAGAGTAGATGATCCAGACGGGGTGGGCAGAATGAGAAGAGATCTGGATAAACTAGCAAAATGGTCAGAAAAGTGGCAACTGGGATTTAATGAAAAGAAGTGCAAGATCATGCACATAGGGAAGAGACACCCTGAAGCCACCTATAGGCTGGGAGGGAGTTGCTAGCAGTCACAAAGGAAGAAAGAGACTTGGGCATCATCATCACTGATGACCTGAAATCATCAAGCAGACCTCCTAAGCAGTAGGTAAGGCTGGGGGTGTTAGGGTGTATTAGTAGGGGTATCACAAGTCGTAAGAGGAAGGTAATAATCCCTCTTTACAAGACACTGATTAGGCCCCATCTGGAGTACCGCATGCAGTAATGGAGGCCACACCTTCACAAGGACATTAACCAAATTGAGGCAGTCCAGAGAAGGGCAACCAAAATGGTGCAGGGACTGCATCAGAAGACATATGAGGACAGATTAACAGAGCTCAATATGTATACCCTAGAGCAAAGGAGGGAGAGAGGTGATATGATTGAGGCATTCAAACACCTTAAGGGCATTAACAAGGTGAAAGAGTCTAACATGTTTAAATATAAAAAAAATAGCAGGACAAGAGGACACAGCATGAGATTAGAGGGGGGCTGATTAAGGGGGAATGTGAGGAAATTCTTTTTCACAGAAAGGGTGGTGGATGCATGGAATGGCCTACCTCAAGAAGTGGTGGATATGAATACAGTGCAGGGCTTCAAACAGGCATGGGATAGGCATAAGGGAGCAATACAAATGACTATGAATAGATAGGCCACTGACAGAGCAAAGGCCGATGGCACATTTATAAGGTAGAAAAAGAAATGGGCATACTGGATGGGCCATGCGGTCCTTATCTGCCATCAACTTCTATGTTTCTATGTTTCTGCCAGTTCCTTCAGGACTCTTGGATGTATCCCCTCCGGTCCTGGTGCCTTGTCTGTTCTTAAGGACTTGAGGCCCTCCAACACTCTTTGCACAGGGATCTCTCTATCTGTTATCCCCTCTCCTCTGCCACCTCCTATCCTGTAGTTTTCCTTTGGGATGGGTCCTTCTCGTTCCCTAGTAAATACTGAACAGAACTACTTATTTAGTACCTCCGTCTGTTCAGCCCCCTTTTCTGCCCACAATCCATCCTTCTTGATCCTGATAATCTGCTCCCTACATCTTCTCCTCCCCCGACATACATTTTTTGGTCTCCCCATTCTGTGCTGCCTACTTGCCTACCTGAATTGTCTTCCTGTTTCTACTGTTTCCCCTTTTTTTCAACTCTACCCTGATTTTCCTGCTCCTTACTTTCCTCCTCCTTTACTCCTCCTGTCTGACTCCCATTTCCTCTCTTTACCTTACTTTGCCTCCTGATGCCTCCCTTACTGTTCTGCTCCCTTTCACTCGATTTTCTCTCCTCCCCACTCACTCAGTTCCTACTGGGACCTACTCCTGAGTCTAGTTTATCATCTTCCTCCTCTTGATCCCCCCTGTTTTTGCAACTTAGCCAACGGTGAAAACCTATTTGATATCCTAACACTGCCTCCTGTGGTAGTCACTCTCCTCCTCTCTTCCTTTCAGCAGTTTCACTCCCTACAACCTGGTCTGTCACCTCTCCTTCCAGCCAACCCCTTCATTCCTCTGCACCTTCTGTCCCTTTTACAGTCCACAGTGTTACCTGTGCAGTTTCTTCTATCTTCCTCTCCCACCCAGCTCCATCTCTCAATCCTCTACTCCACCTCCCTTCTCTGCCAATTGATTTCAGCTATAAGCTGTCCCAATTTCTAAAATATTGAGCACCCCCAATTCTCCAGAGCATGTCCATAAAAACTGCCATCCCACATCTATTGCAACCAGCTATTCTCCCCTTTTCACTAGTCCTCCTTTAGCCTCCTGCCCCTAGTGTCCGCCCCCCCACCCCTGTCTCCTCCAGTTTCTAGGATACTCCATTCTAGTACATGCTGATCCTCCCTTTGTTTGCCTACCAATGCTGAGTCCCTGCTTCCTTTTACCCCCACTTCACCTGCACTGTATCCAGCTAAGAGTTGCCCCATTCCCGGGGATCCCCTCTGCAATGTGTACAATCAACACCTTATAGCCCTAGGCCTTTTGTTTACTGTACATAAATCTTTTACTTAGATTTATTGCCATTTACTTTTTAATCATGCTCCTATAGCAAATGTTTCATATTTTGTCCCTTTCACCCCCACCCTGTCCCTTCCCTGGTTAGCTTAGCCTTAGTGACTAATCTTTAGTTGAGTCCACCAGTTGCAGATAAAGCAGTAACCATTTACAGTGCCCTAGAATTATGCAACCCTCAGAGTGTTTCTTCTTATTAGGTCCCTTTGTCATCAGTACAATGACCAATACCAGCCACAAACAGTACGAATATCTGCCCCTCAATTTAAGTAGTGGTAATATGCAATAGTGACACTTTTGTAACAGTTCTTTAGATAAGTCCTACTACATAAAATATTGCTCCAGAACCATATGGCAATATGCAACAGTGACTCTTTAATAACAGTTCTTTAGATATGTCCCAACAATTAAAAACATTTTCCCTGAACCCCAACAGTTCAATCATTTCCCCCTGTTCCCCACAACAGTACTATTTCTTCCCCATATCTAAATAATGGCAACAGCAAGTTTTGTATAACTAGCTTAGTGTTACCATTTAAAACATTTCCTCAGATCCCATACCTTTCCCCCAGATCCCTAATATATAAAACATTCCACAGATCCTGTACTACAATTGGTTCCCTTCTGCTTGTTTCAGCAGCCAGTTTGTATGGCTGATTTGTTTGGCTATCCTGAGATCAACCCACCCCTGGGCCATGCCTTTGCTCACCCCTTGAGCATTTAATAATGTGTGGAGGCAGTGGTGGGTGGGAGAAAATTTCCGCAGCAGGCAATCTTTGTGAAGTGGCTCGGATCCTTGCCGCCCATGGTTCCTTGCCAATTTTCAATGTCTCTCAGGTGCAGGGAAGAGGGGATCCCACTAATCAGGACACCACCAATTCAACCCCTGATGGCTCGGGCCATGGGAATTACATTTCAGTTACCCTGAGCCACCTTTATGAAGGGACTCCATACAAGGCTCTTCGTTCAGATATTTGAAAAAAGGCTCCAAGATTTTCTTCAATCCCAGTTGTCTGCTTGATCATTTCAATACAAATGCAGCTCCACAATTCCTTATTTCTGTTCCAAATTAAATTTCAGCACAAGACAATCTTTGTGAAGCAGCTCTGATCCTTGTCACCCACGGCTCCTTGATGATTTTCAACGTCTTTCTGGTGCAGGGGAGAGGGGGTGCCCACTAATCAGAACACAGCCACCTCAGCCCCCCCATGACTCCTGCCATTGGAATTACCTTTCAGTTGCTCTGAGACCCTTTATGAAGGGATTCCACAAAGGGCTCTTAGTTCAGATGTTTGAAAAAGGCACTGAGTCTTTCCTCAGTCTCGGTTAGCTGGTTGATAATTTCAATATAAATGCAGCTCTAAGATTCCTTCATTCTGCTTCTTCTTTCTGAACACCGCAGCTCAATTGATTGCTGGAGGTTCCCACTCTGAGCATATCTTTCCTGCTTTGTGGATGTTGCACTGGATGTCTGTGAGGTGGTGCATCTCCTTACAGATAGCTTTCCAGGGTTTTATTTAACTCGAAAAATTGATTAGTGTTTTGCTTATAAAAGTGCTAGAACATTGTGAAAATGCATAGCACTTGCCTCACTGTGTTTAACAACCATAACACTTCTAGAAAACCTATATAAATACTTTCTGTACAGTTAATATAGTCCCAAGGAAAAAAAAAACTGCTAATCAAGTATTTAAAACGCTGGTTTGTTAACATACAAAGTTCTATATGATTTGGGTCAAGGCTACCTAAAGATCTTCTTTGCCCATATACTCCTGACTGGTGCAGCCATCCTTTGAAGGTGTTTCTCTTGAAGGTTCCTAGATCATGTTTGAAGCTGTATGGGGACTGTGCTTTTGCAATGGCAGCTCCAGTTTTCTGGAAACAGCTGCCTCAAGAGCTTCACAAGGCTCCCTCAGTTAATAGTTTTAAGCATGTGATGAAACATATTTTCTTAAAGGCTTTTCCAACTGACACTTCATGTACCTATGGTATAATTTTACTGAAAGTTAATTTATTGTGCTGCTGTATTTCGATGTGTTTTGTAAGGCACCCAGAGCCTGTGGGATTAGGATCCTGAAAAATAAATACACTACTACTGCCACCACCCAATGCTGTATAGCAACTTACATTTATGATCATTATATTAGTGCTTCAAGCCCACTCAGTATGTTCACATCATCTTATTTTCACTGGTGGAACACTAGTGCTGCTATTGTATAGTGACTCACCGAATATTCACTGTCTTTTTATTTTTTATGGTACTATGACACTGTTGAAAACAGTAAAAATCAAAGAGCAGTGAATATTTACTGTCCTATATTAATACGGAGGAGAAAAAAAACAGTGAAGGAAGCCTCATGGAACCAGGGTTACTGGGCTATCCTTCCTTCTAGGATTCTAAGAATTTATGAGGTTAACTGTTAATAAGTTTGGCAGAGTTTAGAATTTGGAACACTAATGTAGTAGTAGTAAAACTTTTATTCATACGATATACGAATAAATAGGATATCTCATCTGAGCCAAAGGCTCATTTCCAGTGAGGTCCATCAGTAAAATTCCAGCTACATTTACATTAATACTTTATAAAATGTTTCAAAGTATGAAGAAATCTAACAACCCATGATTTTTATAATGCAAGCAGAAATGTTCTTTCTGAATGTTGAGGCGGTTTCTCCAGTCCAGAAGAAATAAGCCAGAGAATTTGGCTGAGTCAAGGTTCAGGCATAATAGCAAGAACTTAATCTGATAGACCCACCAGGCTGTAGTTATAATGGTATCATGTTCAGTAGTCAGAAGATGATGTATGATATCAGAATGCCCATACATGGTCTGGAACGGGTTAAGGATTTTCAGAGGACACCATGATGAGTTTGTAGCATAAGATGATAATACAGTTTGTGAGAAAAAAACATGGTTAGAGATTTCCTGAAATGTTGTGATAACTTGAGAACAATTCCTCACTTGCCTGCAGTACCACAGTAGGGTCACCAGAGAGAGAATCTCTTTAGAAGTATCACAAAATATCTGGAAATATATGACCATGTCTTTTGCTGCAACTGTATGGACTTCTATATTACTCTAATGTGTTTCTGATCTTGATAGGGAAAGAAGAAAACTGATCTAGAGATAATTTCTTAAGACAAATGGATAGTCAGATGAAATTCAGCAGAGGAAGATGTAAATTCCCAAGGTCATAGGAATCCAAAAAAGGCCAAGGTCACAGCTGCTTGTAAGTGCTGATCGGTTTGTGAACTAAAGACTCCATTTGGTAAGAGATCATTGGACTACAATATAGAACATGGTCAATTGACTTCCTTGAGGACAGTCCTTATGGAATACATTTTCTTAGGCCTTGAAGGAATGCTTTAACTCCTGGGCAGAATAAGTATGACCTAGTGTAACTAGGATAAATGGACATTAACATAAATCAAATATCTGAAGTGCATTGTTTGATAGTAGTGGCCAATAGTAACTGTATAAGTCAGATGATTTATGTTTTGGAAGACACAAGAGGTAGAATTTTTCTTTCACACAGTTCTATAAACAGTCTTTGTAGGTTCTGCAGGTGAAGTTCAGGTCATTGAGGCAACATGGCTGAAGTAAAATGTTAAGTCATTTGCAGCTCCTGGAATAATGAGGAGGAGTCATAACTTTATCAGCTTGAGGTTGGGAAGTTCTGAATTTCTGGAACTGAAAACAGGAGACAATAAGCAAGAAATTTGACAGGACCAGGTATGTACATACAATTGATTCTGAAAATGGTACGATAAAGAAGTCCATGTTAGTCTTCTCAGAAAGTTTGCATTTATTTATTTAAAACATATTTTACCAGGTAAGCAAACAGAGCCCAGAGGCAGGTTTACAGTTGCAACCTGGGTAGGAAAGGGAACATGGGAGTGTATAGGGAATACATATAATCACTTACAATAAGTCACTATACAAGGAGATGCATATTATACAGAGAGGTGCCAGAAATATTTACAGCAAATCCTCCTGTATGGCTGAAGGGAAAGTAACATGCAGGAGAACCTTGCAGGTAAACTTTACTGTAATCACAAATGAGCAGATCAGAATACAATATATCAAAAGAATCAAAGAACAGAGGTTGCTTTCCATACCAGTCATGCAGAACTAGGGCACCAGGGACTGTAGTAGTGTAAGCATGCTCCAGGCACTAGACTTGTAGTCTCATGGGAGGGGAGTCCAAGGAGTGGCTGGGGCACTTGTGCCAGGACAGCAGGGAGTTGTAGTGTGCTTTGATCTGGATCTTGGCCATTTGGAAATTAAGTGAGGTAGTGATCTTGTCAGGGAGGCTGTTCTAGATGATGGGGAGCCTATAGATGATGGAGAGCTGTTCTAGATTGTGTCTGCAGCATGAATAAGTAGATGGCTGCTTTGCTCTGACCTCAGCAAATAGTTTGAGTTAAAGGAGGGGAGATGAGGTTTGAGAGGTAGCAGTCTGTCAGCCCACTATTTAACGCCTACCAAGGCAGTGTGCAGCACGTGTCCCACTGGAGAAGGGGCCCAACTTATTTTTATACGTGGATAAGTGATGGGCACAGCAAGGGCGGACCAAAACAAATTTGCACAGGGCATTAAACGTATGGTGAGTTTAGCTAGGTTGGACAGGTTGGTTCTAAAGCAAACAGACATTCCCATATTCTAGCAGGGGAGAACTATGCATTCAGCCTCCTTTTTCCTGGTAATTCGTGGCAGGCAACTCTTTACCCTGTAGAGGGCTCCAAGTTTTGCAAAACTATTGGCAAATAACTAATTCCAAAATCATTACTGGGCCTTCAGTTTTTTCATCTGCTAGGGGAATAGACAAGGAAGAGAACAAACTTATGAGGCAAGATGTAAAGGAAACAGCAGGAGATCCCTGAGGGTCCACGAAGAAGAAATCAAGGAGATGTAAGATAAAGAGGCATCTATAGATATTCAACAGGATCCAGCAGAGGGAGCTTGAAAATACATTGAACAGTTTTGGCTGCCATAAATCCAAACATGAGGCTGATGACCTCAAAATAGTACTGGCCTTTCCAAGATATCCAATAGACATATCATAAAGACAGATATAAAAACAAAAACAAGTCGCTGTATCAGCATGTGGTCTGAAAGCAAAATAAAATGGTTATATTAAAAGCATGCTGAAAATAGAAAATAGAATTAAAAATCTACGTTTCGACCTTAGGTCTTCTTCAGGAAATATCTAAAAGAGGAAAAAAAAACAAAGTTAGTGTAGTCCAGAAGACCTCATGCATTATATAGACAGATGGATAGGCTATAGTTTGAAGGCATCCGTGATATCAGCTTTTGTTAATCAGGCTCCGGGCCTACTAGTTTAAGGAATTTGATTGCATCATCAGTGCTTGCATAGGCTAATGAATAGTCTTCTGAAATTACTAATGTTGATATCTGTAGCTGAGTAAGGAACTGACAAGTCTATATGCAGCTGTTTTTTCCAGAACATTTTCAGGTTGCAGTCCCTATAGGGCTGATTTTGAATGTGGGAAAATAAGCTGCAGAAAAAGGACCCGTGAGGATCCTGGTTAGTTATTTGCAAGCAGTGAGGCTACAGCATCTGGGTCTATAGTAGCAGACTGAGAATTGGAACAAATAACTGAGGTGGATGGAATGGAACGAAGCCCAGTATGGAAGCCTTTAGTGAGGTCTGAAAAACAAAACTGAATCATATTTAGCTGGATGGGTAGATACCAAATGATGAATATAAGAAATATTAACTGGAGTCAAAAGGAAAGCACAATCTCAGTTGTGGCTTTGGTTAGAAAAAAAAAGCAGATTTACAGTGGCAGAATCAGCCAATCAGGTTTCATTATAGAAAAGGACATCGGGCCTGATTCTCAAACCCTTTATATTGATGCAAGGTGCTTGCATCAAACATAAATGATGCAAGTGGCACTTTGCGTCAAAAAATGCACCCTGAGCTATTCTCAAAAGTAGCCTGCTTCAAACGCAGGCTGCATGCTCCAAAGGGGGCTTGCACCATCCTTACACCACAAAATGGGCTGCAGCATAGTGCTAGGAGGATTATGGCAGATGCAGGCTGCAATATCCCCTCAGTTAGTATTCTCAAGATCCCACAGAAGACAATGGTCTAAGTACTATTACACTAGCCAAGGGCTGGTCTAACAATAATTAGAAATCCTTTGGGAAGGTGCGCCAATGTGCTGCCCCACCAAGCCCCGATCCTTCATTATAATATTTATTATTTTTATAATATAATATTTATATTCCCTGCTAGTCAAGTGCCCCCAACCCCAATCTCCCATTATAATAACTAATAATATACCTCTGGTAGTCTAGCAGTTCCCCCCAGACCCTAGTCTCCTGTTATACTATTTAGTAAGATGGGAGGGAGGGCTGCTAGACTACCAGGGAATATAAATATTATATTATAAAAATATTAAATATTGTAATAGGAAAGCAGGGCTGAGGGGGGCCCTAGACTACAATGGACTGCTTGGGGACATTGTCGCATGGTTGCCCATGGCTCGTAACAACCTGTCAAAGTGAGCCCTCTGTTTTTTGCAGCACTATGGTTTCTGCAAGCCATGGAACTTTGACACTGGGACCCTGCCCAATAGAGAATAAGGTACAGGGTCCATGGTGCATCGGCGATCGGCACAAGTCACCTTTGGCATGGCTTGCATCTAGCTTTGAGAACTGAGCCCATCATTTATTCAGTCATGTGATATTTAACAACCAGGCAGGACATCTGTGCAGCACAGGTACATAACTTATTTTTTGGGTGTGCTGGGGAGGAGATGGTGGAGGGTTCTAGAGGGGGCTGGGAGGAGGAATTAACTGAACTATCTGGGTCAGGTGGGGGGAAGGGGGAGTGGAGTTTTGCATGTGGGTGGGGCCAGGGTTTTACTATTACTGGGATGGTCAGGGCCAGCCTTAGTTAGGTGCATGCTGTGCCCCCGCATCTTGGGGGCCCATACTTTCTTCTTGAGGGAAAAAAATATTTGAAACATTTAAAAATGACAAAATTCTGTTAGAGATTAAAATGTTTGCCAGCAAATTTAAGTGGAAGACATCTGGCTCTGTTACTGTTACAAAAGGTGGGGGCAGCTTTGCTGCTAGTGCCACTTTAAGATGCAGTGGAAAATATTAGGTTAAGTAAGTGTTGATGGTGTTGGGACCCTGAAAACCTGATCACTAGGTAGAAAACCTGACAGGCGGCAACCTTACTGGTGCCCCATGACAATCTTCTCTGTTCTCTCTCACTCACACATCCAGAAAAGTTAAGTTGTTTAACTTGTTTGCAAATTGGATTATCGGAGGTGTGTGTTCAATGATGATGTCCCTGTCCTTACAGAAATTAATTTGGTAGTAGTATCATACTTACTTAAGTTCTGGCTCCAGGCTCAGTCAGATTCATTTCCATGGTGAAGTCAAATAATTCAATGCAATCAATGGCACTAATTAAAAGGAGGTGGTTAACTAGTAGACTAGGTACTGCTTTATTAATACAGGACAGGATGGTTAGTCAGGTGTAAATGCTGGACATGGGAGGAGCCACAGGAAATGGAGTGGTGGGGCACAACAGGGAGCTGTACAGAGACCCAGAATGGCTAAGGCCAGCCCTGGGGATGATGGTGGTGGTGACAAACATCATTGGGAGGGTGAGAAGGGTCTTTTACAGCAGTGGTGTGGGAAGAGGTGGGTACAACACAGCTGAGTGAGTGGGAAGTGGGATTTAAACAAACAAAAAAAACCTTCCTGGCAAGCACTTCTGCTTAGTTTTCATGAGTGAAGTGATCATTTCCCCATTGCTGAAAACGACATAAAGTAGCACTTTGCATAGTTTTGCTAGACCTGTTGCAACAATGCAGAATGTCACTTTGCTTTTTGCAAAGTCTGGGAAATTTGCAAAGTGGCTTTGTGAAGTCAAGTTCCCTGACTTTTCATGTCTCTAACCACAGGCTAGCATTTTAATTAGACAGGTCAAAGATCAGCCCTTACTCTTATTCCACACTGAGTTGCTACTCTGAGCAAGCTCAGTAATGATGACTCTTCATGCTGTTTCTGCTGTTGCTGCTGCACTAAGCTTTATCTGAGCTGATTTTCCTGTCAGCTGCAATCTATTCTTACTCATTGCACCTTATGTTTGTTAAGCTAATCTCTCACCTTAAACCACCAATGTCAATAAACAAAAAATGAGAAAATGTCAGAAGTAATTGTTATTCTTAACAAGCATTTGTCAATGCTTGTCAATGTTCATCGTTGGGATTGCTGTTGGTATGCACCAACTGGCAGGACTACAGTTCCCAACAGAAAGAAATAGTTATGCCACCAAGTTCACATTCCTGTTGAAATACAGTGAAGTACATACCTGTTTCCTCAATTTGTGATCAGGTTTGAAGAGTGACGATGTGTCTGCGGTTCAGAGAACATGAGAACACTGGAGCCCCACCATGGTTTAGGGGGGACATTATGGTTAGAAACCCTAACACCCCCCAGGCATTAGCTGGTATTTGCACTACAAATTTTCAACATTGCCTTTTGTGACCCCCATCTCATGAAAGCATTTGGGACCTCTGCTCATGAACGGTGGCACTGTGATTTTGTTAATCTGTCCAGAATGTTGATTTCTCACAGCGACCACACCATTCCGCACCACATGTGCGAAAACACAGTTCAGGCAGAATGTGAAAAATTACAACTGTACCATTCATAAGGAGGTGTGAAGAGATGACAGTGTTGAACATCTGGAGTGAAAATATTAAAAATGTTCGAAGGTACGAGCGTACGTGGAAAATGCAAAACGCATGCTAGTAACAGTCATTTAGTGGAATAATTTCACCAAAATTTCTACATAGGCATTTTGTGACCTCTGCTCATGAACACTGTCACTATCATTTCCTTAATCTGTCCCGAACATTGATTTCCCACAGCGACCACTCCATTGTGAGCCAGATGTACAAAAACACATTTCGGCCAGGATGTGAAAAATGACAGCTGTACTGTTCATAAGGAGGTGTGCAAAACTGACAATGTTGAAAATCTTGAGTGAAAATATTATAAATTCTTGACGTTATAAGTGTAAGTGGAAACTGCACAATGCACGCTTGTAACACAGTCATTATATGGAGTTTTGACACCAAATTTTCAACATAGGCATTTTGGGACCTCCACTCATGAACAGTATCACTGTGATTTTCTTAATCTGTCCCAAACACCGATTTTCCACAGAGACCCCGCTATTTTGCACCAGAAGTGCGAAAACACATTTTGGCCAGGATGTAAAAAATGACAGCTGTATCATTCATAAGGAGGTGTAAAAAATGCCAGTGTTGAAAATCTGGAGTGAAAATATTGCAAATACATGAAGTTACATGTGTGCGTTGAAACTGTGCAATGCACGCTCATAACACAGTCATTATATGGAGATTTGTCACCAAATTTCCAACGTAGGTATTTTGAGACCTCTGCTCATGAACAGTGTCACATTGATTTTTGTAATCTGTCTCAAGCACTGATTTCCCACAGTGACCACACTATTCTGTGCCAGAAGTGTGAAAACACATTTCAGCCAGGATGTGAAAAGTGACAGCTGTACTGTTCATGAGGCGGTGTAAAAAAATACCAATGTTGAAAATCTGGAGTGAAAATATTACATATTCGCGACGTTACAAGTATGTGTTGAAACTGCGAAATGCAAGCTCATAACACAGTAATGTTTTTGAATTTTTTCACCAAATTTTCAATATAGGCTTTTTGGGAGCCCATCTCATGAACAGTGACACTGTCATTCTGTTAATTGGTCCCGAAAGGTGATTCCACACAGTGACCGCAAAATCACCTTTCAGGACAGAATAACCCGATGACAGTGAATGAATTCATGAGGTGGGGTTCCAAGAACCCAGTGTTGAAAATTTGGTGCCAAAATTCACAAAAATGGGCAAGATATGCACCAGAGTTAAAAAAAAAAATTATGCCATTATACAGCTTACCGGCATTTCTTCAGTTCGCGGTCGGCTTTGAAGAGTGCAGACGTGTTCCCGGTTCACCGAAGATCGTCGTGCTGGGCTCCGGAAGTAAGTATGGGGTGAGGGGTGTGTGGGAAGGTGGAATGCACAGTGGGTGGGTGTGGGTTGGGGAGGGAAAGAGATTCAAAGAGGGACTGTTTTCTAGTTTACAGGTTTTAAAAAATATTTAAACCTGTCGCGGGAAGGTTTTTTTACAGGGTCTTTGGCATGCTTGGGGTGGGCTTCCAGCGTGCCACCTGAATGTTTGGGTGGGGGGCTGTAGTCGAAAGGGATTGGGCATCCCAGTTGGCACATACCGAGTGTGGGGGGGCAAACAGCAAATTGGGGGGGGACATTATACCGACAGGGAGTGGGCTCCCCTGTTAGCAAATGAACTGGGAGGGGACATGCCGACAGGGGGATTGGGCGCTCCTGTCGGTTTGTGTGTGTTTAAAGGCTGGCATGCAACAAATTGCCGGGGAAGGAGTCATTATGCTGATGGGTAGTGGGCTCCCCCATCAGTAAAATGAACTGGGAGGGGGTATGCCAACAGGGGGATTGGGCACCCCCGTTGTTTTTTTTTGTTTGTTTTTTTAACTATGAAGGGGCATGCGGAAGCCCTGGGCTCAGCGTGTTCACATTGCTGTAAGTTAAAGCAGTGTGAATGTGCAACCAGGAATACAATGCAGGAATGCAACTTCAAAGGACCAAGCCACTCCACTATTGGTGCGGCTCCATCCTTTGAAAAGTTGTCCAGTTCAGCCCGAACAGCTGAAAGTGAGTCATCGCCAGCCTGCCGACTGATTTGCCTGCCACTAGAAACAGAGCTATGCATTGTCACACCTCTGTAGAGCACCTTATAGCAATGAGTTCATCTGCGCCTGCACGCCACGACAAACTCACAAAGTGCACTCATCAAAACAAGCATGCAAATACATGAATACCTCATACAGATGCCAAAGGCTCTGCGACTTGGACTGTACCAGTGATTGAGTTTATGAACGGGGTAAGGCGGTAACTAAGTAAAAATGTATTTTTTTACAATTCTATCTTTTATTTCCCAATTTTTATGTATGTCAGTTGATTTATAATATGTACTGTACATGGAGCTAGTATGTAGTGTTTCTGATTGAACAAGTAATTTGTCAATGCTGAATGTTGATGGCTTGTATGTGCTGTTTAGGTATTTGGAAGTGATAGTACCACGCCTAAGAACTGTCATGTGCCCCACCCAAGACATCCACTGTGTCTTTCTGCTCAGTATTCACAGAACAGGGGGAGGGGCAAGGGCCACAGCAGTACAGCAGTTGCTAAGGGAGTGAAGAGGTGGACAAGCGGCCATTCACAGGCAAAAGAGTCCTGCAGAAGCTCACTAAATTGAATGTGGATGAAGCGATGGGACCAGTAAGCCTAGCTAGCATATTAATTAATCCTGCCTTGCCCCATGTTGTTTCTTCTCCTACTGTTGACTCCTACTATTTCTGAGCTGAGCCTGCCATCTTCCTTCTGGCTGGTCTCTAAATCCGCTTTTTTTCCACGCTGTCTGGTGCCAACTATTTCTCTACATTTTTCCCACCACTAACTCCTGCACTAAGCCTACTTTTTGTAGGCTGCCCATCTCCCCTGCCCATCTAAAACTTCAGCCTCTCTAAATCTCTACCTCCTTGAATTGCTAATTTCTTGTCCTTTGTCCTGAATTTGCACCTCCACCCCCTCTTCGAGCTCCCACCTGTCTCATGTCTTCTTTTGTTCCCAACAAATATCTACCTATTTAATCATTCTGTTTTCCCTGTTTCCCTCTCAGATTCCTCTCGGGACCCAAGCGGTGACCCCGGATCCTGGCGGTATCAGCGCTGCCGCCGACGAGCACACCAACTTTTTCCTCCCACCCTCCTGGTCCTGCCTCCTGGACTAACTGCCAGGTAACTACTGCCAAACTACCACAGCCGCCCAGCTTCCAGTGCCTCCCTGTTTGGTGCACCTACCGATTTGGCAGCCCCTGATTGGACCGGCGAGCAGCCCTCAGCATCCGATTGGGGCGCCTTCCTGCCTGAGCCAGACAAGCTGCTACTCGCTGCTTGGAGTCCTCCAGCCGGATTGCCAGGAGCGGCTGATAGCCATGGACAAACTCTCACAGCATAGCTTATTTTGTCCCACCCCCACCACCCCTAGTCCACCTACTAAATACGCTACTCTCCCCGCCCCTTTCTACCTGCTCCAGTCCCTTTACCAACAAGTATCACCCCTACCCTCTTCTCCCCCAGCTATCTTCCTAGTGGTCCTCGTGACCACACCTCTTCTCCCTTACTCTTCACTGCCTATCTGTGCCTCCTGTACACTTGTCAATTATGGCACAACTAGTAAGGAACTTATTTCTGATCTCCTCCTTCCTATTTTTCCTACCCCCTTTAACACCTCCTATAAGTTGCTACCCTGCTGCCCCACCCTCCATGGAAGTAACCCATCCTACAAATGCCCCTCAAATGACCACAGCATCTCTCGCAGCTACTACCTGGTCCTGCTTCCCTATGAGCCCCACCACCTCACTCTATTCCTATGGCTGCCTCCTGGTTTCCCTCCACCAAAGTAGCTCCCATTCTCCCCACACTGCCTGCCCTAATGCCACCCCTAAGCAGCGCTTGTCCAAATCTTGGTGCCTTTACATACTTAGCCACCACTTAACCCTTGCCCTACTACTTCTGGCAGCAGGAGATATACACCCAAACCCCAGTCCAACACAAACCCCCAGTCACAGCTACCCCATGATTAACCCCTCAGCCAAGGCCACGACTGACACTAGGTCTGGCTCCCTCTCCCGGGGATTACGTTTAATCCACCTAAACATTCAAAGCCTAGCCCCCAAGCTCGATCTGCTCCAGGTCCTAGCCTCTCACCATGCCCCTGACATAATCATTGTATCTGAGACCTGGCTAAACCCAAACCTCCCGGACCCAGCCATCGCTATTTCAGGGTTTACTATCACACAGTAAGACCGAACCACCAGAGGAAGAGGAGTGGCTATCTATACCAGCTCAGTCTTACATTTTTCTATCACTCTTACAAAAGTTGAACCCAAAGCCTATGAGCTGCTTATGCTGAAATTGTCCCCTCCTTCCTCACTCCCTATCTTTGTGGCTGGCATTTATTGCTGCCCTGGCACCCCAGCCGCAACAGACAGTGACCTCCTAAGCCAACTAAAGTCTCTTGCCCATTTGGGTGAACTTTATGTTATGGGTGACTTTAACCACAACTGGCCAGCTCCCACTTTTAACAAAACCTGTACTGAGATATCTGCTCTCAACCTTACCCAAACCATCTTGAAACCTATGCACTCAAACCATAAGACCGGCAACCACTCCCTACTTGACTGGGTGCTTACCTGTCATACCCACCGCTTCGTCAGCTCCGGCCTCCTCCCTGACTCCATTAACGACCATCCTTTAACCTACTTGGTCCACAAAATCCACCGGGTTAAATCCCCTCCCAAATTTATATTCCAACAGTCATATAAAATTCTAAATCTCTCCCCTCTCCTGGAAGAACTAGCTCACTCTAAGTGGGACCTCATCCTTAGATGCACTAACATTGATGTTGCCCTTATGCACTTCTCAAACACCTTCCTTAGCGCCTGGGATAAACATGACCCCCTGCGCTGTATTAGGGTCTGAGGGACTCACCTTCCCTGGATTTCCTCTGAGCTAATAGCATGCCAACAAGCCCGTGACAAGGCATGGTGAAATTACAAATCTACGCTCCTCCCAGGTGACAACATCACCTACTGCATGCTCTGAAACTGGTTGACGGGCAGAAAACAGAGAGTGATGGTAAATGGTATACAGTCAGAAGAGATGCAAGTCACAAGTGGGGTACCTCAGGGATCAGTCCTGGGGCCAGTCCTCTTCAACATCTTCATTAGTGACCTTGCAGATGGACTAGAGGGTAAGGCTTGTCTGTTTGCAGATGACACCAAGATCTGCAACAGAGTAGATGATCCAGATGGGGTGGGCAGAATGAGAAGAGATTTGGATAAACTAGCAAAATGGTCAGAAGAGTGGCAACTAGGATTTAATGCAAAGAAGTGCAAAATCATGCACATAGGGAAAAGAAACCCTGAAGCCACCTATAGGCTGGGAGGGGAGTTGCTAGCAGTCACAAAGGAAGAAAGAGACTTGGGCATCATCATCACTGATGACCGGAAATCATCCAAGCAGACCTCTAAAGCAGTAGGTAAAGCTAGGGGGGTGTTAGGGTGTATTAGTAGGGGTATCACAAGTCTTAAGAGGGAGGTAATAATCCCTCTTTACAAGACACTGGTTAGGCCCTATCTGGAGTACTGAGTGCAGTATTGGAGGCCACACCTTCACAAGGACATTAACCAAATTGAGGCAGTCCAGAGAAGGGCAACCAAAATGGTGCAGGGACTGCATCAGAAGACATATGAGGACAGATTAACAGAGCTCAATATGTATACCCTAGAGCAAAGGAGGGAGAGAAGTGATATGATTGAGGCATTCAAACACCTTAAGGGCATTAACAAGGTGAAAGAGTCTAACATGTTTAAATATAAGAAAAATAGCAGGACAAGAAGACACAGCATGAGATTAGAGGGGGGCCGATTAAGGGGGAATGTGAGGAAATTCTTTTTCACAGAAAGGGTGGTGGATGCATAGAATGGCTTACCACAAGAAGTGTTGGCTATGAATACAGTGCAGGGCTTCAGACAGGCATGGGATAGGCATAAGGGAGCAATACAAATGACTATGAATAGATAGGCCACTGACAGAGCAAAGGCCGATGGCACATTTATAAGGTAGAAAAAGAAATGGGCAGACTGGATGGGCCTTGAGGTCCTTATCTACCGTCAACTTCTATGTTTCTATGAAACAAGTGCACAAAGGCCATCCGCTTAGCAAAGGCTGAATATTTTAACAACACCCTAAACGCCAATCGTGGGAGGCCATCTAAATTCTGGAAAGTCATCAACTCCCTTTTCTCCCCCCTGACAACAAATCCTCCCTTCTCTCCCAAGGGACTCTCCACTCTGACCCCATGACGGTTGCCTCCGAGTTCAATTTCTACTTCACTACATGTGCAACCACCCTCTTGGACTCCCTTCCATCAGTAACCCCACCCAGTCTTGGGACAGTTACCCCCCCACCACCTGGCCAGAACCCTTTCTCCTTTAGACACATTTCCCCCATCGAAATCTTAGATGTTCTTTGCTCCCTGAACCCTGCCAAAGGAAAATCTCCCGCTGGTCTAGACAACAAACTCCTCTTCCTATCTGCCCCTGCCATAGCTACTTCCCTCGCTGCCCTGCTACATCTCTCATTCACCACTGAATAACTCCCCACGGAGTGGAAACATGCCACTGTCCTCCCACTACCTAAAGGAGGTGACCCCACCTCCTCTGCAAACTACCGCCCCATCTCCCTCCTCCCCACCCTCGCTAAACTCCAGGAACACCTCATGCTATCTCAACTCTCCCACTTTCTCTCTGAAACTAACTTCTTCACTCCATTCCAGTCCGGTTTTAGAAAAAGTCACTCCACCACCACCTCCCTACTAAGACTCACGAATTCCATCCTCGCAGAGATGGACAAAGGACAAATTACATCCGCAATATTCATCGACTTAGCCAAAGCTTTCGATACGGTATCCCACTCCCTCCTATTATCCTGTCTATGAGGTGCTGAGTTATCTGAGATGGCCACAAATTGGTTCAGAGCCTATCTACAAAATAGAACCCAATCTGTAAAAATAGCTGACTCCACCTCTCCCTTGCTCCCTATTACCACTGGTGTTCTCCAGGGCTCAGTCCTTGGCCCCATTCTCTTCTTCATCCTACTAAATGATCTGCCAAAGACTTGCTCTACCACCTCAATTCATATGTACGCTGATGACATGGTCCTCTTTACATCCAGCTGGACCCATGAAGAAGTCGCCTCTAATCTCCAGACCGACTTCAACAAGGTACAACACCGGTTTAACTCCAACCAACTCTCCCTAAATGCCAAGAAAACAGTCTCTATGACTTTTGGCACTAGACAGAGACTATCCAGACTTACCTCCCCACTGATCTTCTGTACCCTGGATAACACTGTCCTAGAAGACGTGCCCTCCTTTAGGTACCTGGGGATTTGGCTTGACCGCCACCTCGCATTTTCCACACACGTAGACACCATCCTGTCAAAACTGCGCCCTAAGCCTGGTGCCCTCTATAGAAACCGTACTAGTCTCCCGCTTCCTGTGAGATGTGAAATAGTCCTGAAAATGATTCTGCCTTCCTTCGATGACTGCGATATTGTCTACAGTTCTGCCCCCAAGTCCACCCTATCCAGACTGGACCCCCTTTTTAATGCTTTCTGCCGTTTCGCTCTTAATGCCCCCCCATACCCATCCCTGTAAGCTCTTCCATTCGCTGGCCTTCCATCTTTGAGTAACCGGTGCTTACTTCACAGTGCTAAATTTGTTTCTAATTCCTGCTCAGTTCCCTTCCGCCCTATCTCGTCACCTCCTTATCTTCCCCACCAACCTCTGCTCACGCCTTCAGGTCTGCTGACTCCAGACTATTAGTAATTCCTCTCCCAAGGACCTCTGCAGGCCAATCAGCTATCTCTTACCTTCTCTGTAAGCTCTGGAAAGACCTACCAGCCCAAATCTGCCATTATTCCTCTAAACACTCTCTATCCTCTGTCCTCACTAACTTCTATGCGCCTAACTGTACATGCCCCTGACCTCCTCCCCCCCCTTGCTTGAGTCTCTCCCCTCCTCATCGCTCTCCCTCCTCACCTCACCTTATGCGGCCTGACCAGTGGCTTGGCCTTCACCCAAAATGTCTGGCTTACAAATTACCCTACCAACCCATGCACTTTCCCTCTCATGGCACTTCTGCTATCCCCTTGCTTATCTCCCTGACAATGTCTTCCCTAAGTCAACCCAATCATCTTTCCTTGAGTATCCCACTCAGACCTGTCACCGCTCCCTGGCTCCAAGCCCAGGGTTTTAGTTCTATCGGCCAATTCTGTGTAAAATACTCCAAACTAAACACTAGATAGTAGGCACTTATGCAAGTATGAATGTTTCTAGATGTGTAATCAAGTATGTAATGTCACCCATCTTGTGGCTCATGTATGTAGTGTCTCTCTCTCTTCATGTAGCAAGTATGTAAAGCCACCCTTAACTATGTAACAATTGCTCAAATTGCTTGACTCCAATGTGCAACCTATTGCTTGTTCATGTATACCCTCCTCCCTTGTATCCCCCAGGTCGCACCGTGAAACGAGCATCTTGTTGCTCAGTGTGCCTCTCTTGGTGAAACATTTTCAATAAATAAATAAAAACATTAAGAGAACTATGAAGGAAGATAGCAGTACTTCTGGCAGCCATGTTCACTGAGTCATTCAAAACAGGGGTGGTATCAGAGAATTGGAGGAGGGCACATGTAGTCCCGCTACACAAATCCGGCAGCAGGGAGGAGGCGGGGAACTATAGGCCGATCAGCCTCACCTCAGTAGTGGGGAAGATCATGGAGACATTACTTAAAGAAAGGATAGTGGGGAATCTAGAAGCCCAGGACCATAGGCAGCATGGATTCACAGTGGGGAGGTCACGTCAGTCAAATCTGGTTGATTTCTTTGACTGGGTGACAAAGGAAGTAAATCAGGGTGGGGCAGTGGAAAACACTTACCTTGATTTCAGCAAAGCCTTTGACATTGTCCCACATAGGAAGATGATAAACTTGCTGTGTAGGCTGGGCATGGGGGGAAAGGGTGGTAAACTAGGTTAGAAACTGGCTTGCGGACAGGAGGCAGAGAGTGGTGGTAAATGGGGTGCAGTCTGAGGAGAGGGGGTGACCAATGGGGTGCCACAGGGAGTGGTCCTGGGGCCAGCTCTGTTCAAGGTCTTCATTAGTGACATTGCAGAAGGGTTGAAGGGAAAGGTCTGTCTGTTTGCAGATGACACTAAGATCTTTAAGACAGTGGATACCCCAGAGGGGGTGGAGAAAATTAGGAGGGACCTGGGGAAGCTTTAAAAATGGTCTGAGGACTGGCAACTGAAGTTTAATTCAGAAAAAGTACAAAATTATGCACCTGGGACACAAAAACCCTGGGGAAAGCTACAGGATGGGGGGGGGGGGAGTTGCTGACAGTCACAAAGAAGGAAAGGGACCTGGGGGTTCTTATTTCAGATGACCTGAAAATGTCAAAGTAAAGTGCTAAGGCAGCTTGGAGGGCCAGTGATATGCTCGGGTGCATAGGCAGGGGTATCACCAGCTTAAGGAGGGAGGTAGTGATGCAATTATATAACACCATGGTCAGGCCTCGCATGGAGTACTGTGTGCAGTTCTGGAGGTTGCACCTTCATAAGGATATTAACAAGCTGGAGATTTATTTATTTATTTATCACATTTTGGTGACCGAGTAGGCCCACTGAGCCCCGAAGGTCCCTTTTGAAGGGGCAACCCAGGATAACAATAAAAGTTATAAGAATGAACAAGGAAATAAAAAACATTTGAGGCATTGTCAGTTACATCATGAGGTGGTTACAGTAAAAATAGTGGATACAGGCATGGCTACAGGCATGGTAAAAGAAAAACAGTGGATGCAGGCATGGCTACAGGAATGGTTATCATCATGACTTGTATAAAATTGGTAGTACTTTGCATATAGTTTATTCAGGAGGTTTGCATATAGTTTATTCAGGAGGTCCAGAGAAAGGCGAATAAGAGACTTATTAGGAGAGATTAAGGGACCTCAGTAAGTACTCACTGGACGAGAGGAGGGAAAGAGGGGATATGATAGAAACATTCAAGTACCTCAAGGGTGTAAACAAGGTGTGGGGGGCATTTTCCAATACAGGAGGAGCACAAGAACGAGGGGGCATGCATGACATGAAATTGGAAGGTGGGAGGTTAAGAGGGAATGTGAGGAAGTTCTTCTCAGAGAGGGTGGTGGACGTGTGGAATGGTCTGCCTCAGGAGGTGGTGGGAGTGAGCACTGTGGATGGATTCAAGCATGCTTGGGACAGGCATAGGGGAACCATAGAGATATAGCAGCGAGTGGGTCAGAAGCAGTAATCCTGTACAAGGGCTTACGGGCAGACTAGATGGGCCAGGCAGTTCTTATCTGCTGACAATTTCTATGTTTCTATGTCTGTGTCTCTTTCACTTATGAATTACAGACAGACAGACAGAGAGAGACACACAAGCATATGCCACTTGCATGTGTTGTTCTCCACTATATCCTCCCTAACACACTACTATCCACAGACACACAGAGAGGGGACACAACACACATTGTCTCTTCAATGCTGCTCCCCCAGTGTCTCTCTCTCTCTCTCTTTCTCTCTCACTGTTACTCTCCCTGTCTCACTTTCTCTATGTCATTCTCTCTCTAAGCACTGAGCTCCGTTCTTGAATGTCGGGGAAAAAACTCAGTTATGCTCTGTCACTCTCTCTCACTGGGATGGGGAGGTTGGCAGAATGGGACACAAACAACTTGTTGTATGGGAGGTGGGAAAGCAGCACAGAGGTTCCCAAAGAAAAAGACACTGAGAGAGAGAGAGAGAGAGAGAGAGAGAGAGAGAGAGAGAGAGGGGGAGGAGGAGAGAGAGAGAGAGAGAGACTACAGCACTGTTCTGTACCGGGGAGCAAAGGAGACCACAGACAACGACATCCCAATGTTTTCTCTCTTGCTGTCTCACAGGATATTTCAGCCATGGTTCAGGTGCGGAACAGTGATGATGTTGTATCTCACTCTCTCTATCGTCTGTGCACTGAGGGTGGGGAACAGGCAATGGGGCAGCCACAGTTGGGGGGATGCCAGGAAAGGAAACTCTGGGTGGCCACTGTCATGCTCACTCTTTCCTCTGCTCTCCTGTATTACAGCCTGTTAAAGGGCTCTATACTGCTGATCATTGCTTCCACTGTTTCTGCGGACAGAGACATAGACAGACAGACAGAGAGTTGCAGCACATTGCCGTAACTTTGGTACCTACTGTCTCCCACTGTCTGTGTGTCTCTCTCTGTCTTACATGCCAGACCGCATGGCCACTGTCATGCTCAACTACCTCCTTGCCCACTCGGACTGCTGATTATCTGCAAACTGGACAGGGTAGTGGCAGGTGGAAGACACACAGATGCTCTGTCTCCGAGCTTACAGGCTACAGAGCTGCAATGTGTGTCTCGCTGTATTGCACTGTGTGGTGTTTCTGTGTCCCCTAGCCACAACTTGTCACACAGATGTGAGATTACCATACCATTGCCTGACATTGTCTCTGTCCTGGTGGCTGTCTCTCTCTCTGCGTCAGACTGCACAGTAGGATCACTTCACCTGGCTTGTCCCCATTGCACTTCATCAACTTGGAGATATAATCTGTCTGTGCCACTGGACTGCAGTCTGAAAATGCAATCTGACTGCTCACAGCATGGACTGGGGCCTCAGAAGTTACAAGTTGTGCAGGACGGTACTGATTTCACAGTGGGGTTGGTTCCCAGTGGTCCACAGGGTGGCTGAGTGTGTACACAGAAGCTGTAAACTGTGCTCTGGTTGCACAGAGGTCTGCATTATTGCAGTGTCAGGTGCTGCCACACAGTCAATCAAATCCATTCAAAAGAAGAAATGTATGGATTTGCTTTAAGAAACAAAGTGTATTCTTAGAGCCGCTGGAATATTTGGAGTGCTACCGGAGTATTCTGCTATTCACAAAATGCATGCACAGTCTGAGTCGGCAATCCACTCTGGCTCTCTGAGCATATCAGGTTTCAGCTCTTACAATAACGCTTGTCCAATGGAGCACTAGGCAGCTTTGTGGTGCATTGTTTAAGCTAAAGCTTCTCTGGGTCCTCCCATAATTTGTGAGGCTGATAGCAGCACAGCTTAGCCAGTCACGTTAGCGCAGTCACTGGAGCCTGGCCTGAAGAAATGCAAAACATGAGGAGACAGGAGGGTCAGAGAGACAACAAGGGAGAAATGAGGAACAGGGAACACATGAGACAAAAGGTGTGTGCAGGGGGAGGATGGAGAGACAGCAAGGAAAACAGAGTGATGAAGGGGAGGGGGGCGGCTTTATGCATATGAAATGGAAGAAGTGTTCTGTCATTGGAGCACTTCATTTGTTTCAAGTACACAAAGTTTCCGCCCATAAACTGTAAACCATTGTCATACTTAGCTTGCATGATAACTGGTCTGTCAAGGATGTGCCCAGTGCAGCTTGACCTGCATTGGGCTAGTTAGTGACACACATCTGCAGTGCCGTTCTCTGTAGCAAAACATTTCTTGTGCAAGTGCAAGCAACGTAAAAAGGAAGAGAAAGGCACACAGTGGATGTAATTAGGGAGTAGATTCAGTATTCTGAAGCTTTGATAGGTGGAGGATGGGAAGGCCCCCCCCCCCCCCCCACTCCCAAAGCCACCTCACAGTTCAGACCTATACCAGTATGTTTGCTTGCCTTGCAAATAAACAAAAGCATTTGTCAATGCCAAATGGTTGCTTGCTGGCATTAGCAGTGGAAGTGCAGGAGTTAGACAGATGCAGTATAGAAATGGCAGTGAAGTATTGAACTGATGCCAGCTCCACCCCCATCCTGCAGAGATGGACAGGCATTGGGGTGTGGCTTTGGGTCATCGCCCGTAACGGTCACAACATTTCACCTCACCCTACCCTGCAGACACTTACAAGTGTTGAGGTGTGCCTTGGGGTGTTTGGGTTTTACACTCACCTCATTCCATAAGGAAATACGCTGAAATGGGTGCAGTATAGGAGAATGGGGCAAACTCTGGGGCCAAAGAGTCCAAGGCTCACCTCGATGCCTGTCACTGGCTGCAGGGTGGGGGTGGGGGTAGAATGGTGTCAGCATTACTGTTGACAATCCCAAGTCACACCCCTGACGCCTGTCAGTCCCTACAGGGTAGGGCGTTATGGTTGGAAACCCAAATGCCCTGGGAGTTTCTTGGTAATTTTACTCCAAGTTTTCAACATGGGCATTTTGTGATCCCACCACATGAACAGTGACATTATCAGTTTGTAAGCTGAAAGGTGATTTTGCACAGTGACTGCGCCATTTGGCGCCACAGGTGCGAACACACATTTTGAACAGGATGTGAAAAATTACAGCTGTACTGTTCATGAGGAGGTGTAAAAAATGGTAACATTGAAAATCTGGAGTAAAACTGATGAAGTCACAAGCATGCATAGAAACTGTGTAACGCACACCCATAATTATTTTGGGAATTTTTTACACCAGATTTTCAACATAGGCATTTTGGGACCTCCGCTCATGAACAGTGTCACTGTGATTTTCTTACTCTGTCCCGAACACTGATTTCCCATAGCGACCGTGCTATTCTGTGCTAGAAGTGCGAAAACACATTTCGGGCAGGATGTGAAAAGTGACAGCTGTACTGTTCATAAGGAGGTGTGGAAAAATGCCAATGTTGAAAATCTGCAGTGAAAATATTACAAATTCATGGAGTTACGATGGTACGTGGAAACTGCACAATGCATGCTCATAGCACAGTCATTTTATGGACTTTTGTCACCAAATTTTGAACATAGGCTTTTTAAGACCTCTGCTCATGAACAGTGTCACTTTGATTTTCTTAATCTGTCCCAAACATTAATTTCCAAACCGACCGCGCCATTGTGCGCTAACATGTGCGACAACACATTTTGGGTGAGATGTGAAAAATGACGGCTGTACTGTTTATAAGGAGGTGTGGTAAAATGGAGTGAACATATTAAAAATTCTCGAAGTAACGAGCGTGCATAGGAACTGCGCAATGCACGCTCATAAAACAGTCACCTTTGGGAATTTTTCCACCAAATTTTCAACATAGGGCTTTTGGGGGCCTACCTCATGAATTGTGACACTGTTGTTTCATTACTCGGTCCCAAAAGGTGGTTCCATGTAGTGACCATGTAATCATCTTTCTGGACCGAATAACAAAATGACAGTTACTGAGTTCATGAGTTGGGGTCCCAAGAACCCCATGTTGAAAATTTGGTGAAAAAATTTCTAAAAATGGCCAAGATATCCACTTAAGTGGAAAACCCCCTTTTTATGCCATTATACAGCTTACCGGCATGTCTTCACTTCGCGGTCGGCTTTGAAGAGTGCAGATGTGTTCCTGGTCCATCGAAGATCATCTCGCTGGACGCCAGAGGTAAGTATGGGGTGAGGGGGGTGTGGGGAGGTGGGTGCACAGAGGGTGGACGTGGGTTGGGTGAGGGGGCACCACAGACATCGAGGAACTGTTTTCTTTATTTTTGCAGGATAGAAAATAAACACAGAAAAAGGACACCATGGGACTATTGACATGCTGGGGATGGGCCCCCAGCATGCCACCTGCATGTTTGTTAGGGAAGGGGGAATGGAGCTGATGGGGATTGGGCACCCAGTCAGTCATACAGTGTGCTGGGGGGAACGCATGAGCCAAGGGGGGCTGGTCACCCCCTCACACACCATAAATGGAGAGGTGCATCGTGCTGATGGGGATTGGGCTACCCCATAGGCAAATGAACTGGTGAGGTGCCATGCTGACAGGGAGGATTGGGCACCCCCCCATCAACTTTTAGACCTGGGAGAGGTGGGCGGTGACTTTCCGTCGGCTTCATGGGGACTATGAGAGGCCGATGGAGAAGCCGTAACCATGGGGACACCACACAATGCAGTTTGTAATTGGCTGCTGCAATCAGGGATGCCCTGCAGCAAAAACAGCTGATTGCGTAGTGACAGGGTGCTCCCTGATTGCAGCAGCCAGAGTTTCTTTGATTATAGTGGCATGCTCATTAATGGCCATCATAGACAGCATGCTCCTATATTTGCCGAGGCAGAGACCAGCCCCAGAATGGACTACTGCCATTCGGCACATCACTACCGCGCCTCCACAACCCACTTGTGAAGGAAGCTGATGCAATGTGTTTCTTGCACATGTGTGCAAGCAACACAATAAAACATAGAAACATAGAAACATAGACTTTGACGGCAGATAAGGACTGCCTGGCCCATCCAGTCTGCCCACTTCCCTACCTACAGGATAGGCCGCAGATCCTAGTTAACCAACAGCCTATTTCTTCTTACCCTACACAAGCATTGCCTTATGTCTGTCCCATGCATTTTTGAATTCTCCCACAGTTTTAGACCCCACAACCACCTCAGGAAGGCTGTTCCATGCATCCATTACCCTCTCTGTGAAATAATACTTCCTCACATTGCTCCTGAGCTGCCCCCCATCTTTAAATTGTGTCTCCTTGTTCTTGCACATCTCTTTTTCTGAAAGATGCTACCCTCTTGGACTTTGTTGATTCCACTGAGGTACTTAAAAGTTTCTATCATGTCCCCCCTCTCCCTTCTTTCCTCAAGGGTATACATATTAAGCTCCTTTAGTCTCTCCTCATACGGCTTCTCTTGCAGACCCTGCACCATTTTAGTTGCCCTCCTCTGGACTGCCTCTATCCTGTCAATGTCCTTGCGGAGATGGGGTCTCCAGAACTGGACACAGTACTCCAGATGGGGTCTCACCAACTGTCTGTACAGAGGGATAACAACTTCCTGTTTTCTGCTGCTGATGCCTCTCCCTATGCACACCAGTATACCCCCAGCCCTCCCTACTGCCTTCTCACATTGCTTGCTAACCTTAAGATCATCTAATATGTTCACCCCCAGGTCCCTTTCCTTTTTTGTTGTTGTTACTACCTATCCCATTGTGTATTTTTCCGCTGGGTTCTTGTTTCCCAGGTGCATTATTTTGCACTTCTTTACATTGAATCCTAGCTGCCATACTTCTGACCATTCCTCCAACCTTGCCAAGTCCCTTCTCATCCTTTCCATGCCTCCTTGTGTATCAACCCTGTTGCAGATCTTTGTGTCATCTGCAAAGAGGCATACTTTTCCTTCCAGTCCCTCTGCAATGTCACTTATGAAGACATTAAAAAGGACTGGACCCAATGCAGAACCCTGAGGTATCCCACTAGTAACCCCTATTTCTTCAGAGTGGACTCCATTTACAATTACCTTCTGTGTCCTGTTGTCCAGCCAATGTTTTACCCAGGCTACCACCCTGGGACCCACTCCCAGGCTGGTTAATTTGACTATTAATCTTTTGTGTGGGACTGTGTCAAATGCCTTGCTAAAGTCTAGGTAGGCCATGTCCACAGCCCCTCTCTGGTCTACTACTTTGGTCACCCAGTCAAAGAAATCTATTAGATTTGTCTGACATGACCTTCCCGCTGTGAACCCACGCTGCCTTGGGTCCTGTGCCTCACTGTCCTCTAGGTACTTTATTCTTTCCTTCAGAAGTGACTCCATCACTTTCCCTACCACAGAGGTCAAACTGATAGGTCTGTAGTATCCTGCCTCTGTCTTGGTCCTACTTTTGTGAAGGGGAATCACATCCGCCTTCCTCCAATCCTCGGGTACCACACCATCCTCCCATGATTTATTAAAAAGAGTAGCCAGTGGTTTCACTAGTTCCCCCCTTAATTCTTTTAGTTTTCTGGGGCAAATTTCATCAGGTCCCATTGCTTTGTCCACCTTGAGTTTTAAGAGTTCTTGCAGAACCCTTTCTTCTGTGAAAGGACTGGGATTGACCCCCCTATCAAGAGTGCTTCTGTTAATTGGATTAGGTACTTCCCCCTCCTCTTTTGTGAATACTGAGTAGAAATATTGGTTCAGTATCCTTGCTTTTTCACTGTCCCCCTCTGCCCACCCACTGTTCATTCTATTCAGCCTCACTATCCCTCCCTTTGTCTTTTTATGCTTGCTGATGTACCTATAAAAGGTTTTATTCCCCTTCTTAACCAAGTTGGCTATCTTTTCCTCAGTTTGGGCCTTTGCTATTCTGACTTCCCTCCCTGCTTCCTTCTGCCTTAACTGGTACAGCTCTCTGTCCTGCTCCTTCTGTGTTTCCTTATACTTCCGGAATGCTATCTTTTTCTTCCTGACTTTCACAGCCACCTCTTTTGAGAACCGTAGTGGCTTTTTCTTTCATTTTGATTTATTTGCTTCCCACAAAGTCTTGTTGCCTCTGTGATGGCAGTTTTGATGATTCCCCATTGTTGCTCCACACCTCCTTCTAGCCTGTTTGCTAGTGCTTTTCTGAGGCACTCTTCCCATCTTGCCAAAGTCAGCCCTCCTGAAGTCCAATACCCTCACTTTTGTACGGCTTGACTCTGTAGCTGAGTTTCACATGAATCACACTGTTACACTGTTTGATGGTCACTTGTTCCCAGATGGCAACCCACTTCTAGAACTGTCCCCCATCCACAAAGAAATCCCACCAATACTGACCAGTCTCTCCCCATCCTCCAAAAAACTGTATCTTTGTTTGGAATGACAGAACCACTCAGCTTTGATTTGCAGTCCTCCAGCCCAAACAGCACGAGATGCTGTTCTTTTACAGTAGAAACCCCCTACCTACAGTATTAGCACTATATACACACAGTATTTGAAGGGCTTGCACCTGAATGAATGAGGCTTTGTACATGCCAATGCCATGTAAGATAGCTTTAACAAGTCCTGTACAATATCACAGTTGCACTGCCAGTTACATCGGTATGTGAATGGGGGTCTCACTGCTGATGGAGGGGCATATTATGTATGCCTTACATGCATATACTGGTATGTCCCAGCCTCACCACTCTTTCAAGCCCTTTGTGAGCCAATGGTTATTAAGAGAGTAAAGGTCATGACTTATGCCTTCTGTACTCACCAGTAAACACCACGGTAAGGAAGCAAGAAACCAGTGATTAATGGATGCCCCTACTGGAGGATGGGGAGAGACTGGTCAGTATTGGTGGGATTTCTTTGTGGACGGGGGACTATTTAAACTAGTGGGACTGAGGATGGGGGTGTTTCAGCTGGCAAAAAAAGGGTATCAGCTGGGCCATTATTGCATGAGAGAACACCAGGGGAGTGTGACTGTGCCACTGTGATGAGGAAAGTTTGGGAACAGCACAGTGTTCTTTGTCCACTTGCTGAGGGGTTATTGTCCATTGTGGTCCAGGGGACTGTGAAGGGGGATTGGGTTCAGTGGTGGAAATAGACAGAACTCAGTTCTGGAAATGAACTGACTCAGTTCCAGGAGCAAAGTGAAGAAGAACTACTCCTGTGTAAAATGATCCCCCATAAAGGCATGACATCAATTAAATGAAGTGTAAAATTGCAACATAAGATGTGGAAACTTATCCCCAGACCCTTTCTTGTATGTTTGATCCTACGTCAAAGGTGATGTGTTCCCCCAATGATTTTTTTTTCCATTTCCAGCACTGACTGAGTCCATGTTCCATTTGTTGGGCAGTAATCATCCCTTGTGACCACTGAGTCTTTGCACTTTGTGGGTGCTTTTTCCTCAAATTATCACCCTAACAGCTGGATTGGCTACATTTTCATGGGGACCACTAGTGTCTAAGTCACAGGTTGCAACTCTGGGCATCCTATATGATCCTTTGGGATTCAGGTAAAAAATGCAAGACTCCAACTGACCCACTTTGCATATGATATCAACACTCCTGCCTGGGCTGGCTACTGAAAGGAAGCCTGTCATTATAGTTAAAAATCTTTTTGTCTGGTATCATCATAATCTTCTCCACACCTTAATTAGCTGCTTAAAAATGTTCATGAAAAGTCATTTCTCTTACTTTTTTCCATTACATACTTCATCGCCACAGCTCCCTGGTCTCATTCCATTAACTTCTCTTCCACCTGTCAAAGTATGGCTTTCTAATCTTAAGCAATCATAGCCTTACAGAGACAATACTGAGGCTGCTTGACAGGTGAGGTACTGGTATAAGACTGGAATCTGGTTACTTTTTGTGGCAGTGACCAAAAGGAGTTAATGTACTACACATTCCACTACTTCTATTTAATCTCTTTTTTCACAATAGCTATACTTCTTACAAAAATCCTGAGTGTGTATTCCAGCTCCTGTACTTCACTGAATTAAGTGTGCATTTTCCATTCTTACAAGGACACCTCACCCACAGTGCAGCCTCACTGATGTCACTTTCAGCCATACCAGGCTCATGCAAGAGCTGCAAATCAGGCTTTGACAACATGAGACAAGCTAAAATGAATGAGCCCAGGGAGCTGTGTTGACAGGGGGAAAATGGAACAAAGTAAGAAAAATAGCTTTTTGCAAACATTTTGAGCAGGCAGTTTAAGCACTGAGAGGGTGATGATCCCAAAAAGGGGTATTTTATGTTACAGGCAGCCTTCTTTCAAACATACTTTCACAACAAGAACCAAGGCTCAGTGAGAGGTTTGACAAGGGCAGTCTCAGAATGTTACATCGTATTATCAATCACAAAATCTTGTTTAGCCAGTCAGAAACTCATCCCTAAATATTCAAGGGCATTGCATTTTGCTAAACATGTCTCTCATGATAACACCTGCTGTATTTTAGGCTGGCTTAAGCAGGTTATTTTTAGTCAAACCATTAAAAGGATATATACAGTTGTCATTTCAGTATATTTGAACAGAACTGTGGTTAGCTGAGCAGAAGAATCTTGGATACAGAGTTAACTCTCAACTGTTGGTGCTGAGATTAACCATTTGATTTTATCTTAATCCATGGACCTAAGACTTCCAAAATGGATTTGAGATTTATATTCTTTTGCGGGTAAGTATTATGGAACACTCCTGCGTTTGGATCTAACTCATATTTGTATTCAGTAAAAATAAACAATGCTAGATAAACTGCTTTACCGAATTTTAAGGTGTGGTTATGTTGCAAATTCAGTTAAGCTGTATAGCCATTGTAGCTTAATTGTTACAGTGCAGAGCTCTGAACCTAGAAGCTCAGGTTTGAATTCTATCACAACCACTTTCTGTGAGACCTTGAGTAAATCACTTGCCCTGCCTGTGGATAACCATTCATCCCCCCATTTTTGCTTTCTAACTACCTTCAACTTCGCTTAACTTCTGTGTGCTCAACTGATGGCTGCTGTCAACTTTTCTTGCATTACTAAGCACTTTGAGACACAGTATGCACAAATTGTGCTATACTGTATATAGCCATTTCCTTTCCTTCCCTTTGGAAAACCTGGAGAAGGCCAAATCACTGGTGTTGTGGTGTAAGGCATGTGTTGCGATACTGGCATCCTGAGTCTGTGCCACAAGCCTGATCTGTTGTCACAGGCTATAAGGAGAAAGAGGCTCAAGTCTTCCAGAGGATGTTGTGTTTCTCTTCTGGGGAGGGTAGGTAGTGATTTGCATTGTGATACTGCCATTTGGGTGACCACAGGTGGCAGTGCAGCATGGTGTTCAGGTGGTGGGGAGGAAGCATGGTGCTTTGGCTAGCTGGGGGAGAAAGAAGAAAGTGACTCCAGATTTTAGCTGAAGATTCCATCTTTCTCAGTTGTCTTGCCCATTTGTGACAATCTCTGACAACTGGTTCTACCTCTTCCCAACTTCATCCAGACTCTGTTACTGAAGGACACAGCTGTAGAGATGGCTTGGCTGTCCTGGACAGAGACCCTTACAGCTTAGGACATGGGCTCTTCCAGGAAGGGGATATTACAAGGGCATCTGTTTAAATGAGCAGAGATCTGGAGAAATATGCTGTACCCCTCCAGAGGTGGTTTCAAGACTGGAGGCTGTGAACAGCTAACGGAGAGTCTGAGGGGCTTGGGGGTACATGTGGAGTAGTATGAATAAGAATGGGTGGGCAAAAGATCCACAGAGGTAGTTTCCAAAAACAAGAACATTTTTCTTCTCATTGTCTAGGTTTACTTCTATACCAGGAAAAGCAATTAGAATTGTTAATAGTTATATCAGACCTGCTTCTAGCATAGCTTGGTGTGTAACCCCACCAACACTGTGGTTTACAACAACATCCTGCTCATCAAAAAGAACACTAGTAGCTAACACTTAACAATGATTTATTAAGAATACAGCATTTTCATCAACTTTTGGAGTACCTGACAAATAGTACGTCATTCTTTATCAGCAAACCCTGACTTTCACTTTCACCCTATCCCACCCTCTCTTGACTCCCCCACCCATCACTGTGTTTAGAGTGATGACCTGAGATAGGAGTTGTTTCCATCTTAACAGTACCCTCTCTGTAAAGGCATGAATCCTGTCCTCCTGCTAGAATCTTTTTCCCCCACCAAATTATGAGAGTGCCCCCTAGTGATCCTGCTTTCACTAAGACAAAAAAGATCCTTGATATTCACCTTGTTAATACCTCCCAGGTACTTGAAGGTTTCACTTATGTCCCCTCTCTCCCTCCTTACCTCTAGTGAGCACATATTGAGTTCTCTCAGCCTGCCCTAATTTGCCCTGCCCTGCTGTCCCTGATTCATCTTTGTTGCGCTCCTCTGGACTGCCTTAAGCTGGTTGATACATTTTCTCAGGAGAGTGCTCCAGTGGGGGCGTGGCTTGATCCTGTTCAAGATGGTTGCATAGTCCATTCATTCCGCTCCCTGAGTGATTAAATCTGGCTAAATCTATGCACTAACAGTGTTCTATATTTCTCCTGGTATACCTGACAGGACATCAGTTACTCCCGGTACACGTCAGTGAGCTTGCTTTGTCCACATCCACTCATCAGTCCCTGTTTGTAAGTGCCATTTTTCCACTTGCCTCCTTGACAAGGCACCCATCGGGAAACAAACCTGGGATGCCTCCACCATTGAAGAACTGTTCAATCGGCTGCCCACCCAGATGTCAGAAGTCACAGCCAACTCTCAGCGAACCACCACGGCCATCCAAAAGGTGGAAACCTGCTTATTTCAAACAGAATGCAAAGTGAATTCTCATGAGGCTGCTATCCAAGACCTCATGGAAACCATTAGGGAGCACCACTGCCTCATCCTTGCCTTACTAGAGAAGGTCAATGATCTCAAAAATTGAAGTCGCCAAAACAACCTGCACTTCATGGGCTCCAGGACACTGGGGTTTCTCCAGCATGTTCTCCCCACCATACTTCAGTTGAAAGGGGACTGCCCTCTCGATATTGAGCATGCCCATCGATCTCTGGTGCCACTGCCGAAGAAAAGGGTGTGCCCATGGTCCATTCTGGCCAAATTCCTCAGCTTTGCCACCAAGGAGAAGATCCTTCAAAGAACCAGTGAGTTAAGCCAGTTACATTGACAAGATCACCTGATCCATATCTTTCAGGACTTTTCCAAAGAGCTCTTCCTCAAGTGCTGTGCTTACACTGAGGCACAACAAATCATGCATTGCATTGGCTTCCAGTTCTCCCTCCAGTACCCTGCAGCTATGCAGTTAATCTACAATGGAGTTCCTTCGATATTTACAACACTTGAGACCCTCATGGGTTTCCTTCAGAAATACTGGCCTGACGAACTAAGGAAACCCAGAAATAATTATTCCAGTGCTGTTGGATTGCCACCTGAAGACATGGAACTAGGTCCCTCCACCTTACAAACAACCAGCCAGACCACCCCCCCGTGGACACCAGTTCCTGGACTTTGCCACCAAGAAGCCGAAAGCACCAGCAATACTTGCTGCAATCCAAGAAGGACTCCAAGTTTCAACCTGTGTGGTCCCCAAGCCACAGCAGAGATGCTGAAACTGAACTGTCTTCCGATGAATTAGGGGCACTGATTTTGGCTAACAGATTTGCCCCTCATCGACCTTCTTCACCTGAGCCCCTCCAGCTTAATGTATCTGCCACTGCAACTCCAACTACAGAAGCCTCTGCTACCACTGAGCTACTGGGTATGTCCTGAGCACCTATTATTGCTGCCTTCTCCCAGCCATCACTTTCCCTAGTTTCAGTGCACCTGCACCTGCCTCTGTGGATGACTTGGGATGATCTGTGGGTACCTTCTTTTTCTCTCCTTGATGCGTCATCCTTGGGAGTAAGTCTGACCACTATGAAAGGACACCATTTTTATTTTTTCTGCTTAACCTTTCGAAGGCTCAGAATGCCCTGCAATTTATTATTTTAATTTAAACACTTAGCAGCTGTCTTACTTTCTAGCTGACTGTCTTTCCTCTTTCTCTCCGCCACCCTCAGTTCCTATTGAGCAGCCAGTAAAGTCCCAGGCATAGTTTGCTGTTGCATCCTCCCAGCTGCCATGGCCTTGGCTCCCAGTGCAGTAATCTACCACAAAACTGCCGCCGCCCCTAAGCATCGACCTCTGACCTCCCACCACACAGCTGCACTAGGATGGAATGCAGGTATCACTTTCTTTTTTTGCCAACTCCTAGCTGCCCATATCTTGGGACAAGGTCTGTTTAATGGGGCAGCACAAAGGCTTTCTCTTATTTTTTGGAACTCCAGTACACCCTATTGATTCCATAGTGTTGAAATACCTTACCTGAAGGCCATTTCCTCTCCTTTTGGTTTACTGGATGCCCCCTTCTATTCCATGCTTGTCCTTCTGGATTTTCATACCCCACACACTCTCCTAGATAACACCATGTCCTTCTTATCTGCATTCTAGCTGGAGGATTACAGAAGGGTCATTTTTCATGCACTGGTCCTACTCTTTAAACAATTTTGATGAGACTTAATGGTTTCTGTGATGTTTTTCCCGAATATACTGGACTATCCCCCAGTCTGACTGTTTTTTATACACCCCCCCCATTTACCCCTGTGTGTGGGGGCTCATTTACTTGTTTACTTGAGAATGTTACCTTCCCGTGAATCACTGTTAATGCTGTATAATGGTTAATAGTGTTTTGCATGTATTTTCACTGTGGGAGTTTTTGTGTATTAATTTGCACATGCTTCTTTCAGTATTTTTTGAGGGATCCCCAACTGAAGTCTCCCACTTCCTATGGGCTTTCCCCTTCAAGGCAGCAGATGACCATTCTGTCTCACTGGCCTCGTTGATCCTGACACCTATCAGGGAGAGTGGTAGCTTAGTCCACCACTCATCAGTTTCTTCCTTAGTACCTTCCCTTCTATGACTTTAGCACTTCTTATATGCCTGAGGTATTGGAAGGGGTCACTTGCACTAGTTTGATGCCCTGCTGACCAGGTCCCACTCTCCCACCTGAGATCTTCTTTACCATGGCCAGTTTGAGGTACTGTGCATTTTTCCTAGTAAGCCTATGGCCACCTTTCCCTCTCAGAGGAATAATTCCTTCCTCTATCTCCCCCCCCCCCCATATGTACGATATGTTGGCCTGCTTGGGTTACCCATCATATGGGTCTCATTTTCACCATTTACCCTACTGAACTCAGGGATGGATAATGTGGTTAGGCACCATGTTTCTAAGCCCAGGAGTTTCACTTATTATAAAAGCATTTATTTTATTTGTTTTTGCTTAGGTCATGCTTTTGGCTGAAGGAGGGCGGGTATTGGTAAACTCCCTGCCACCTGCCCAGATCCCCCTTCACCCAAGAATATATTACTATAGTATCTTTGTATATAGTTTATATTGTTATTCTAGGTTTTGTATGGTTAAGCAGCAGAGAAAACTGTTCCTGGGCACAGGGAAAATTTTCCATGCTCTAATCATCTATGTGGGACATCCCCCTTTTATTGTTTGGCAGCACAACTGGATGACTGATGCCAGCTTGAGGTACAGATGCTCAGATGTTCCAGTTGCCCTGGTCTGTATCTCCACCATCCCTTATATCCCTCCTTCCCCCTGCATTGATTATGGATGACATAGTTATGTCATACCTGGAATGCCAAAGGCCTTAACGCTCTGATAAAAAGAAAGAAAATCCTGTTCTACCTTAAGAAACTGCATTCTCAAATTACCTTTTTCCAAGAAACTAAGCTTGCAGCCACCAGTCATGCCTGGCTGGTGAAGGACTGAGTTGGTCAAGATATTCATGCAGCAGTTCCATCACGTAAGCTAGGGGTGGTAATACTACTCCATAAATCCCTCAGGTGGAGACCATTCCATACAGCAAGTGGCCCCTTGGGCTGCTGGATTTTTGCCCTTATAGATACTCCAACTGGCACCATTTTTTAGGCAGCTTATATGAACCAAATCAGGATGATCCCACATTTTTTCACCAATAAGCACAGAAGCCCGCTGAGCTTGCTCCAGCTGACATGCCAGTCCTTCGTGGGGAGGGGATTTTAATATTGTTTTTGCACCCTGTGTGGACAAAATTCCCAATGCCACTCAGACCCGCCCGCGTGGTGTGTAGGCCGTCACACAGATAATGCAAGACCAAAGTTTGATGGACATTTGGTGTACATTTCACTCAGGGGATAGAGACTACATATATCACTCCACGGTTCATGGGTTTCTGAGTCACATTGATTACTGGCTTACCTTCATCAGGCTCACCCAAAAGGTAATGGACTCTACTCATTCTTCTACTAGTCCTATCGGATCACACTCCAGTATACCTACATTTTTGCTGGGGTGACCTACCCTCCACTCAGCTCTCCTTCCTGGAGGTTAGATCCTCTATCACTCAAAGATCCAGACTTTATCCCCTGGGTTAAAAATGACACAGCACAGTTTTTTGTGAATACAAGACACCTCTGCTAGTACCACCTGGGAGGCTTGTACAGCCACATTATGGGGAAAATTATTGGCTATGCTGTGGCCAGATGCAGGAAGCAAAAGCAGTATCTTCTGGACCTGGAGAATGCTCTTTGAACAGCTGAAGACCAGCTTAAAGCCACTCCCTGTCTGGATCCTCACTCCCAACTTCACCGACATATATCTCAATTAAAGATGGAGACAGACACTGTCCTCTCCCAGAGGGCAAAGATTTTCATCTTAAGACTCAGACATAAGAACTGAGAAGGAGGTGAACATGGAGGAAAACTGCTAGCTTATCAACTCAGGAAGTAGAAGACACAGCATTTCATTGCTGGATTGAAGGATCCATCATGTTCAGTGAGCACCACCCTGCAAGAAGTCAACTCCATCATGCACTCCTTTTATGTCACTCTTTAATCCTCACCCCACAGACAGGATGCAAATGTTATTCAAACTTTTCTAACCTCTCTGGAGTTACCCAAACTCACTTCACAACAGGTTGCCCAGTTAGACTGTACAAAAGATATCCTAGGCTCTCCTTTTGCTTAACTCGAGGAAAGCTCCTGGTGGGGATGGATACCCAGTGGAATTTTGACGAACACTAGACCCCCCGGTTTCCCCAATTCTCCAACAAGTCTTCCTGGTAGCCAAATCATCAAGCACCCTCCCTCTCACACTTCGAGAAGTGACCATCACACTGCTTCCCAAGAAAGGGAAGGACCCTACCCTGGCAACAAGTTACTGTCCAATCTCTTTGATCACTGTGGACAGTAAAGTATATGTAAAAGCCCAGTGAACCATTTATATCCCTTATTACCTCACATTTTTCACCCATCCCAAGTGTGCTTTGTTAAAAGCCACTACAGCTCTGGTCATATTCGTTCCCTTCTCAACTTTATGTATGTAGTGAAAGGTCTTCCTATGCCTGCATCTGCTGTAGCCATAGATTTCGAAAAGTCCTTTGATTCCCTCGAATAGGATTATTTAGATCTGGTCTTAACCCACCTGGAACTGGGTGACCACTTTCAAATGGTATCACATCATAAGAGTGACCCAAAATGAGTGACCAGAAATATAGTGACTCATTTTGGGCGGTTTTATGGAGGGCTACCCTGCAGAATAGAGAGTGTATGGGAAAGCAACCAGAGGGCAGGGTGAATGGAAGGGAGGAATAGCAAGGGGAAGGGGAGGGACAGGGAAGGGGTTTTGAGGCACTGCTGTACCTGATGCCACCAAGCTAGCTGTGTGGCATGGTGGTTGTGTGGGAGGATAGTTCTGGCAGAGTGGGTACTGGGTTTGAGACCGGGAGTGGGTTACATTTTGCTGCAGCTGCAAGCTGCAGCACTTACATTTTGCCAATATCCAGATTTTTGCCCCCTTCTTGATATGCATCCCCCTGGAGTTGAGAATCCTAAGTAAGGTGGTGCAAGGGGCATGGGGGGCTACAGTCCCCCCGTAAAACACTTTTTTAAATTCCAGATGTCAGGTTGCCCTGAAGTGTATATTGCCAATTTGCTTTTCGGCACTATAGGCTTGCCATAAAAGAACATAGAAACATAGAAGTTGACGGCAGATAAAGACCGCAAGGCCCATCCAGTCTGCCCATTTCTTTTTCTACCTTATAAATGTGCCATCGGCCTTTGCTCTGTCAGTGGCCTATCTATTCATACAATTGCTGTTTTGCGTTTGCTACTATGACATAGAACCCTTTCAAACCTGGGTCCTCTCTGTTTACTCACATCCTACCGCTAGGGTCTTCACGAATTCCCTGCTTTCTGAAGTCTTTCTACTAACCCGGGGCACATGTCAAGGCTGCCCCCTGTCTCTGTCCCTTTTGTACTGGCAGTGAAACCTCTGGCAGCTGCAATCGGCCAACACAAAAAGATCATGGGAATCCGGGTGGGCCATACCCATTATTCCACACTCATGTACACAGATGATCTTCTCATTTCACTGGTGGATACCAACACTTCCCTTGCTTCCCTTCTCTCCCTCCTCGATTGGTTCACCCAACTTTCTGGTTTATAAATTAACCATTTGCAAACAGAGGTCCTCCACTTGAACCAACTCTGCTCCCCCCATCTTGTAACCCCTCATGGCCTAACCTGGTGGCAGATGGTATCACCTACTTAGATATCAGAATTACTTCTGATCTGAGCAAAGATCCCTTAAGGCCCTTAAGACTGAATGTGACTTCTGAAAGTTACTTCAACTGACGGATATACTATGATATCTCTAAACTTGGTATGCTGATGCTCAGCATACTGAGTAATATTATATTAATATTAGTAATATAATATAGAGCAGGGCTGGAAGACTTGTTGGACTTTTGGGCACAGGGCTTTCAAAGATGCCAGGAGCCGACAAATACAGAATAACATTTTACATTCTTGTTACTATACCCCTCAGGTCCTTCACAAACTGAAACTTCTACCGTCAGACTCCTGTTGGTGCTTTGGTTCCCCCGGGGGTGATCTCCATCACATCCTTTGGACGTGCCCTTCCATCAAGCCTCTGTGACAAGTCTGTCACTTTGTATCTATGGTCCTTCGCAAACCTTTTCCTCAGTGGGCCCTGCTGCTGCTACTGGGGATTACCTCTGAGTACCCACATCTCACCACCCTGGAACATAGATGGATCACATTGCTGAGCATGCAAGTCAAGAGACTCCTCCTTAGTAAGTGGTGGTCCACAAATCTCCACTCCTTTCAGGAACTCCTCGCTACCCTGACCAAACTCGCCACATTAGAGTGACTCTTCCATCTAGCCACCAATTCTCTGGAAGCCTACTATCAATGCTGGCAGCTCTATGATTCTGGTTCGACAACTGTGTTGTCGACCGACATCACAGCGATGCAATTATGTTGACCACAAGTTGCGGTTGACATAATTCCGACAGAAGATCATGGTTACTTTTCCATCAGGGGGCCTTGCCCCCTGCACTCCCTGATCTAATAGATTCCTACTCCAAGTCACAGTTTATCTGAGGAGGGGGTGCAGGACTGGGAGACAGAAGGCCGGGGTCTAGAGTGGACCATTACAGTGAACTGTCGATGTTGTCGGTATTGACGTGTTTGCTGTAATGGTGTCGCGTTACGGTTGACATACCAATGCGGGCAACCCTACCTTCATTTCATCTCACCTAGAACATGGGTGGGTTAAGATATCTCAGGATGGCCCCATTTTTGCCATCCTTATAGGCTATTTCCTGACTTTCCATGTCAGTTTTTTCTTATTAACCACATAGATGAGTTTTACGCATTTCTTCAGAACTCTCCCAGTTTCCCAGTGCTGCTTATTTGTTCTGAGATGTTCCTGTTATTTTCCCATTTTACAGGACTAGCAGTACCCTTTTTGTATCCTAGTTTGATTATTATTTACATTTATCATTATGCATGTATGAACTTGCCTTATGAAGTTTTGTTTCATTCTGCTTCAGTGGTAATGTACCATTTTTATACATGAAGTTTATGTATATTCCACATGTCCTGCTTGCTGTTTCTTGTATTCTTTTCTTTGGTTTTATTTGAGAAACATATCAATAAAAAGTTTGACTGCAAGGAAAAGTGCTACAGAACTACACTCCATATTCCAGGTGCAGTCATACTAAGGATCTGTACAGCAACATTATAATCTCCTCACTTCATCTGTGAACCTTTCATTGTGATTGGTTGACCATCCATGGCACTCCATACATTACATCATGAGATTCAGCCCACCTGATAGGCTAGTGATGCACATGACTCTAGGATCAGATTTCTTGTATATTCAGGTCCCAGAAACCTCTGTTCTCCAGTTCAAATCGTGGATCTGATCAGGCTACTAGCACACCAGGATCCCTGTTGTTCTACTTTAGGAAGGTAGGCCTACTCTTTAAGATTGTAAGGAAGTTATTTAAGTTTTCTGTCCTGCAGTAAATTTGGAGTCATTGCATGGGCCATCACTGTTTGCAAAGTTTTTTCTTTTTGATTATTCTCAAACAACTGTTTGATAAGGCTAACTTGTTTACAGGAAGTAAATACCTGTTTGTATGCTACTTATTCACAAATACTGCAGCACTTTCGAATTTTTTTTTTATTGTGCTACAAATGGGTCAATGGCAGTGTTTATAGGGTTTAGCATTGCGCTGTTGCTTCACTCTAGCAGTCTGCCTCAGTGGCCTAATGGCTAAAGTACTTGCTTCCTAACCTAATGATTGTGGGTTTGAGCCTCATCTGAAATTAAATATTTTACCTAGCTATTGTTTTATGCTTAGCCTTGCACTGTGTTTACTTCAATGCGATTGAGTGATTCTGCAAAATTTCGCCTTGTTTGCTTTCCTAAGTGGATCTGGTGAAAGACCGATCTGTCTTCTCATTTGCGCACAACCAAACCGGGTGGTCACGCAGTTTGCAGCCAGGTTGCTCCTCAAATCCTTCTCTCGCTCCAGAAGCCTTGCAAGTAACTCAAAGAATGTTTAAATGTAAAGGATTCTTCCCCTGTGAGTACAGCAATGCGTTCCCTTCCAGAAACTCAGGGGAGCATGCTTAGTTCAACTGAGATAGCTCCTATTCAGTCTAGCACTGAGCACCGCGTGGTGCACCCTCCCCCTCCCCCATCGCTCATGGTAGTCAGTGACTCAGCTTCTGCCTCCTGCCATTACCAGCCTTCTGGAGAATGAAGAAAAGAGGAGTACCAGCGATTATAGCAGGAATCCATATAACGGGAGATTTCCTCTTTTTTAAACGATCTCTTCACTGGCTCCTTGCGCACTTCTCAGCCGCATGGTTGGCCCGCAGCCTACATCCCAAAATCCTGATGCTGGTGCTGGAGCCTAGCATGGGGGGGAATGCCCTCTCTGCTTCAGAAGGGAAAGGAGGACATCAAAATGTGGGGGGGGGATCGAGGTATTCCTCTCCTATCATAAGCTGCACAGCAGGGGAGGGCTTTAATTATAATAAAAATAAAGAAAGCCCCCCTTTTTTTCCTCAGGTACCTGGTTCAGCAGATACTGAGCGCTTTAAGTTCCGCTACTCTCCCTTCCCAAGGGAGATAAGTGGCGCACTTATGAGGCAATCAAAAAGATTTATCCATATTTCAGATATATCACTAGCTTCTGTCACTCAGGCTTTTTTTACACAGCAGGCCTACGGCACCTTCTGGCCTACCCCTCGCCTATCTCTCACCCCCCCCCACTCGACATGGGGTCCTTCTCCATAGCGACCTTCTCAGCATCCTTCACCTTATTGGGTCCCTCACTATAGCAACCCTATAACCAATTTCATCACGTTGGTGGTCCCTCCCCATAGCGACCTTCACAGTTGCCTTCTTCATGCTGGGTCCCTCACTATAGCAACCTCCCATACTATCTGCTATGGGTCCCTCCTTACAGCGACCCATCTGACCCCCATCTGTGATGTTATCCCTCTGAATTCCGGCCATGTAGACAGTACGGCCTGGGTTTAATTCTCATTAAACCACAATTGTATACGGTGTCGTCCCGATTTAAAGGGGCTATGCTACCTTCTCAGAGGGTCAACATTACCAGCAGCACCCTATCATGCTTAATTCTCCTAGGGTGATCTGTGCTAACTAAGAGTGTATTAAGCAACAGCTATGGGGTGCCCACTGTTTTGGAAGCCCATTGTTATCCTGTCCTAACAATACACCTCCCTTTGCTCTCTCCACCAGATGGTCAAGGCCAAGAAATGCACTTCTTGCAGAGCTACCCTGATGCCCCATGCTCCGGACCCCCTATGCCCTGCCTGCCTCCATGACGATGATGACATGTCACTGGAGCAAACTTCAGTCATGGGCTCCAGTAATCCAGGGCCCAGCAGCTCTACTTGGATGGATCCAGGGGCTATCCTACTTCAGAATCAACTGGCCACAGTAGCCATGATGGAGAGCCAACAGAATTTTATGCTGAAGATAATGGAGAAGTTAGAATCCCTTACCCAGCAGAGGGTGGCAACTGCACCAGTTCCAGAGCCAGATAATGTGGGGGGGAGCCACTGGAGACCATCCAGACCCGGTCGAGCCAGCACCAGACAGTCATAAGTCAGACTCCGGAGAAGACAAAGAGATGTCAGACGAGGAGGACGGGGCTGCATCCAATGAGGAAGAAATGGAACCACAACCCACGCCACCCCTCACATCAAAGCTATGCTCTTTTGACATGATTCCAGGCCTGATGAGGATAGTCAAGGTCAGTATGGGGTTCGACGTCGAAGAGGACAAAACAGAGTCAAAACTAGACCCAATGATTCAGCAAAAAGCGACCATCAAGGATACATTCCCAGTATGCTCAGCGATTGACAACATTTTCAACAAGGAGTGGCAATCCACAGAACTGGGCAGAATGTCAAACAAGAGAAACTTGGATTGCATGTAGCCGGTTTAAGAGTACAAGGCCAGCAACTGGTGCACAGCCCTGACTATTGATCCTCAGGTGGTGGCACTCAGCAAGAAAACCATCGTGCCATGCGGAACCATCTCATTAAAGGATCCTACAGACAAGAGAGTGGAGGATGTGTTGAAAAAGGTCTTTGAAATCAAGGGAATGGCTGCCAAAGCCTCAACTACTGCCATTTACACTACACATGCCCAAATCTGCTGACTTGAGGAGCTCCTTGAGCAGGCAAACCCCAAAACTAGAGAGGCAGAACTTTTAGAGTGCATGCTGGACACTGATAAGCATCTGGCGGACATGGCGGTGGACACCCTAAGACTAAATGCCAGGGCCACAGCCATCACTAACCATGCCAGAACAGCTTTGTGTCTAAAATTATGGGAGGCCGACAACGAATCCAAGACACTGCTGCAAAACTTGCCAATGAAGGGAAAACATGTATTTGGGAGGGCTTATAGGAATTCCTAAAACAGAAAGAAGAGGGTAAAGACCTACTCAAAAACAAAAACAGGCACACTTATCTCCCCCTCCGCTAGACAGAGGTTTTGGGGGGGGAAACAAGTCCCATCAAACCTGCAGAGACAATCATTACCAGAACAATTCCTTTCGAGGCAGACAAACACAAAGCAGATACCGCAGTTCCTTCACCCATACCTACCATCCTCCCTCCTTCAGACCCTGTGGGTCCAAGTTCAGAGGAAGAGGAAGAGGGAATAGGGGAAAACAACAATGACTACGTGGCCAGAACCCCACGCAGGTGGGAGCTGTGCACCCCGGTGGGACAAACATTGACTCTTTTCAGACACCATTGGTACAGCACAACCTCGGACAGGTGGGTCCAAGAGGTGGTGCTGAAAGGTTACTCCATAGAGCTATCCCAATCCCCCATCACACACAGGTTTATAAGTTCTCCCCATTGCCAGAAAGAAGGTGACAGCTCATCAGGTCCAGCAAATCCTGTTGGATCTGATGCAGAACAGAGCAATACAGGCCGTTCCCCCTCGCAAACAGAAACAAGGAGTGTACTCCATTTTCTTTCTCATGCCCAAGAAAACAGGGGAACTATGCCCCATTCTGGACCTGAAGCATCTAAATCAGCACGTAGTTTCTCAAAATTTCAAAATAGAGACCCTAAAATCAACCCTATGCAGCATCCGGGCAGGTGACTACCTCACGTTCATAGGTTTGAAGGATGCATACCTTCACATACCTATCAGACCAAAACACAGACAATACCTCCACTTCCACATCCTAGGCCAGCATTTCCAATATCAGGCCTTACCGTTCAGTCTTACCTCAGCTCTAAGAGTGTTTACCAAGGTGTCAGTAGTACTGGTGGCCAGACTCCGAGAACAAGGTCTGGCTATCATCCTCTACTTGGACGACTGGCTGATCTGGGCTTGCTCCGAGGAGCGCTCTCATCAAGATACCATGCTCACACTCAGGACACTAGAGTAGCATGGCTGGGTAGTGAACAAGGCCAAGATCCACCTGGTGCCCACTCAACAAGTAGAACATCTAGGGGTGGAAATCAACACGTCACTAGGATGGGCAAAACCATCCCAGAAAAGGGTGGACAACCTAATAAACCTGTCTCGTCACCTGAGAGTTTGCCATCGGCCAACCATGGGCCAAATAGCCCAGTTACTAGGTTGCATGGCATCTTGCATTGACCTGATCCCTTGGGCCAGGTGGCACATGCGACCCCTACAGACTTATGTTCTAACACAGGGATCACTGAATGAACACAACCTGCAGGTCACAATCCTGCTACCACTCTCAGCGAGACAGTCACTAGCCTGGTGGACAGTAAGCTCAAACCTCACATGAGGAGTCCCATTAGAGGCAACTTACAATGCCATTTGCAGGGAACAGATGCCCTATCACAACCTTGGTCTCGGGACTGGGCATACGTCTTCCCTCCAATTCCCTTGCTACCCCAAGTACTAGCCAAGATCTGGACATCGTGATGAACCATCATCATAGTGGCACCCTATAGGCTATGGAGAGCCTGGTTTGCCATGGTACTGGCCATGGCCATGAACAGATGCAGGTTACCCTACCAGTCAGACATGCTGACACAGGGACCCATGGTCCACCCTGCACCACAGACACTGAAGCTCACAGCCTGGCTCTTGAGAGGAAGAGACTGATGAGAGCAGGTTATCACGAATCAGTCATTTCCTCGATGCTGCAGTCTAGACATTCCTCCACCACCTCTACCTATGGTAGACAATGGTCGGTGTTTGTGAAGTGGTGCCGAGAACAGGGTAAGGACCTCAAGCTAGCAGATATGTCTACCATTCTCTTATTCCTTCAACAAGGAGTAGTCAAGGGATTGGCCAACTCCCCTCTTAGAGTACAGCTCTCAGCCATTGGGGCAGCCATTGGTCCCACTGGTGGGCACAGTCCAGGGGGCACACCCAGATGCCATATGTTTCCTCAAAGCGGTGGAAGTACTGCAACCCAGAGTCAGACCCTCCATCGCCCCCTGGGATCTGTCTTTATTATTAGATTCCCTCAGCACAGCCCCCTTCGAACCACTACATGAGGTACTGTAGATCTGTTCTGGGTAGGTCTTAAGACCTGCTTGCTCGTAGCCATCTGCTCAGCTCGGAGGATCAGAGATCTGGGGATGCTGTCATGCAAAGAACCCTACACCGTGTTCACACCCCATGGGATACTCCTGCACATGGTACCAGCCTTCCAACTGAAGGTCATTTCCACATTCCATCGGGAGCAACCCATTGAATCACTGACCTTTACAGGGGACACTCACCCCAGCGATAAGCCTATCCCACACCACTTAAATGAAGGGGTCACCCTGTCCACTTTCATCTCTAGAACCCAGCCTTTATGCAAGACAGAGAAGCTATTCATTGTCACAAGGGGACAGCGACAGGGCAGAGCAGCCTCAAAGACTACCATTGCTGGCTGGCTCAAGTGAACCATTCAGTAGGCTTACAAGGCTAAGCGACTGATGACCCCAGAGGGTATTAAGGCTCATTCGATGAGAGCAGTAGCCACCTCCTGGGCAGAAAGGGCTAACGTGTCTTCAGAAGACATCTGCAAAGTGGCAACCTGGACTTCCATCCATACCTTTGCCAGACACTATAGGCTGGAGCACTTATACAAGCTATAGCCCACATTCGCCACTCAGCTCCTCTTAGCCGCCAGCTCATCCTCTCACTCCTAGACTGCTCTGTCTCCCTCCCTAGGGTACAGTACTGCTAGTTATCTACCCATGATGTAATGTCTGGAGTGCCACGGATGGTCAACCAATCACAATGGGTGTTTACTCACCTGGTAAAGGTGATAGCGTTGGTTAACATCCATGGCACTCCATGGCCTTCCCGACAGAGTGCTCAGAGTGACCAGGAATAGGTTAAGCAGATAAAGTAAATTGAAGGGGATTATTCTAGACCTCACTAAAGACATCCAAGATGTTGACCATCAACCAGTTATATGGTCGAATTTAGATTGTATTAATAAGTAACTAAAATAAGGGCCGCTTGCCCACACATACATATTGTCTCAGACTGCATTATTGAATAAGTTTATTAGTGTTTTTTTGTGGTTTTACTAACCTTGATTTCAGCTATGGAAGATTCAGACTGGAGAACAGGGGTTTCTGGGACCTGGATATACAAGAAATCTGATCCTAGAGTCATGTGCATCACTAGCCTATCAGGTGGGCTGAAACCCATGATGTAATGTCTGGAGTGCCATGGATGTCAACCAACACAATCACTTTTACCAGGTGAGCAAACACTCAGTAATGCATCTTAGCAGTCTGTTTGCCTTGGCTGCTGCCTTTCTACACTGCTTGGACTCTTTAAGGTCATTGGTGATAGCTATCCCCAAGTCCTTCTCCTCCTCTGTTTTAGTGACCCTGCCCCTTCCCAGACTGTACTCTGCACTCAGACTCTTCCTTCCTATGTGCATAACCTAGCACTCTTTCACATTGAACTCCAGCTGCCAGATACCTGACCATGTCTTCAGCTTAGCCACATCCTCCTTTAGGTCCAGCAATCCTTCGTCTAAGCCCATCCTCCCTCAGAACTTGGTATCATCTACTAAGAGGCAATTTTACCTTTAACTTCATCTGCAGTGTAATTTATGAAACACTGGTCTGAGCACTGACCCTGGCAGGACACCACTTAAAACATCCCTAGTACCTGAGAGTCCTGCCCCCCCTACCACTACCTTCTTGATCCTATAACTGAGCCAATTTGTCATGCACCTGGTTAATTTGTTTCCTGATGTTAGGCCCCACAGCTTCCTGAACAACCTCCTGTGTGGCAGTGAGTAAAAGGCCTTGCTGAAATCCAAACAGAGAATGTCAACTGCCTGACCCTTCTCCATTGCTCTCGTTACCCAGTCGAAGAAGTTAATTAGGTTGGTTTGACAAGACCTCCCTACCCTGAACCCATGCCATCTCTTATCCTGTAGTCTGTTAACTTCAAGGAATTCCACTGATCCTTTGGAATGATCTCCATGAGTTTACATACAATAGATGTCAGACTGACTGACCTGTACTTCCCAAGGATCATCTCTGGACCCTGTCTTGTGGAGAAGTACCACATGCACATTTCTCCATTCCTGCAGTGCCACCCCCACAACCAAGGAGCTGTTGAACAGGTCTGCCACTGGGCCTGCCAGCTCCACAGTCAGTTCCCTGGACACCCTTGGGTGCATGCCATCAGGGCTGGTGGACTTGCTCACCATCAGGGACATGAGCCCCTTTCTAACCCTGTCCTCAGACATGTTTCCCCCTCCTCAGGCCATCTTCCTTCACAACATTGGTCCATCCTTTTCTTCAGTAAAGACACTTAAGGAGCTTCTATGGGAAATCAGACTCAGATTTATATGCCTGTCAAAAAAGCAAAGATGACTTAGTTTGTCTGCTTTTGTTCTGCCCCCTATATAATAAAGAGAGAATACAAATACTTGGGGATGTGCTTGCCACCCTGGATATGGAACCTCTATATCAAATTAACTATTTGCTGAATTCAGAAGAAGAAGTTGTAGTAGAGGGAAGGATACACTATGTTCAGGAAGGGCAGGGAGGAGGGAAGGGGAGGAGGGGTAGCAATGATAGTCAAAACTGCATTGGCATAGGGGGAGTAGAGGAGGCGGAGGGAACCGTGGAGGCAATTTGGGTCACCTTGATAACAAGGGGGGGCAAGAGAGTGAAAATAGGAGTGGTGTATAGACCCCCTGCCCTGGCAGAGGAGCTGGAGGACAGTCTGGTGGCAGATGTTAGAAGACACTGCAGACTGGGCAGAGGAACGATGGTGGTGTTGGGGGACTTAAACATGCCAGGAACAGACTGGGAGACTATGACATCCTCTGTGACCAGGGAACAGAGGTTGTTGGATGTCTTTCAAGACGCGTTCCTAACTCAGCAGGTGAGGGAACCGACCAGGGAGGCACGGGTACTGGATGTGGTCCTGGCAGACAGTGACCAGATTGGGGGCCTGGAGGTAAGGGACCCATTGGCAGGGAGTGACCATGCCACGGTCTGGTTCTGCCTGGACCCAGGAGGGTAGAAGGCTGCACAAAGATGGAAGTAATGACTTCAGGGGCGGATTTTAAGGAAATGGGAAGGATCCTTAAGGAGCATTTGATGGGATTGGGTCAGACATGGACGCTGATAGTAGGTGGGAAATCATCAGGAGAGGGTGCAGGATGCTACCAGCACCTGAGCAAGAGTAAGACAAAATGAGTAGGGCCCAAAACCTGTTGGTGGACCAGGGAGGTCCAGGAGGTGGTGCAGGGAAAGAAAGCAGCCTATAAGCAATTCAAGTGCTCAAGGAGTGAAAGGGATCGAGGGGAGTACGAGCTGATGGCTAGAAGGGCCACTAGAGTGGTGAGGGTGGCTAAGGCAAGGAAGGAGCAGAACCTGGCCAGGGAAATTAGGAGAGGGAACAAGGGGTTCTTTAGATACATTGGGGAAAAACGAAGGGTGAAGGGGCAGATTAGCAGGATGAAATCAGGCATGGCACAAGACCCAGGGGAGCAGGCTGAGGTACTAAATGAGTACTTCACCTCAGTTTTCACCAGGGAAAATGGGGGTGCTGCATCATACATGGGAGGAGACAGAGATACTGAGCAGGGGGACCCTACCGATCGGCAGGTCTGGGTAGAGGGAGGCATCACTGGCAGGTGGGGAGGGCTAGCAGGAGAAGGGTACTGAAGTGGAAATCACAGCAGAGAGAGTGAGGGAGCCCCAGCCCTTTAAGACGGAGAAAGCACTGGGCCAGATAAATTACATCCCAGAGTGCTGAAGGAACTTGCAGATGTCCTGGCAAAACCGCTGGCAGAGCTTTTCACCATCTCTCTGAGGAAAGGGTGGTGCCCCAAGACTGGAAGGTGGCACATATAGTGCCCATCCACAGGGGGATCAAGGGAGGTGGCAGGGAACTACAGGCCTGTCAGCCTGACCTCGGTGGTGGGCAAGGTGATGGAGGGCATTGTCAAGGAGAGGCTGGGGGACCTGGATAAGTCAGGTGCCTGGATGATAGACAGCATGGATTCATCCTGGGAAATCATGTCAGACAAACCTGGTGGAGTTCTATGACTGGGTGACAAGTGCCTTGGACCTGGGTAGACCAGTGGATGTCCTCTTTCTAGACTTGCAAGGCATTTGACTCTGTTCCTCACGTGGGCCTGTTGGATAAGCTGGGAGAAATGGGGTGGGGAACCAGATGATCAGATGGATAGGCAATTGGCTCCAGGACCGGACCCAGAGGGTCGAGTTGGTGGCATAGTCTCATCCCCAAGGAGGGTCATTAGTGGGATCCCACAGGGATCAGTCCTTGGGCCCCTTCTGTTCAACGCCTACGTGTCTGACATAAGGACAGGAATCAGGAGTGAGATGAGTCTCTTTGCAGATGACTCGAAACTGGGGGCAGTGGTGGATGGGGAGGAGGGGAGGGTGGCCCTACAGGGGGACCTGGAGGCTCTGGAAAGATGGTCTAGAAAGTGGAAGCTGAGATTCAATGCAGGGAAATGCAAGGTACTCCACCTGGGGGCCAGAAACCCAGGCCAAGTGCACTCCGGGGAAGCATGTGTCCTCGATGGCTGAGAGGGACCTGGGGGTGGTGGTGGATGTCAAGATGAACAACTCTGAGACTTGTAGGAGGGCAGCAGCCAAGGCCAACAGGATGCTGGGATGCATCGCTAGGGGGATCACCTCCAGAAGGAGGGAAGTGATACTCCTTCTGTATAACTGCTTGGTGAGGCCGCACCTTGAGTACTGCATGCAGTTTTGGAGGCCACACTTAAAGCGGGACATTAACCTCCTGGAGAGGGTCTAGAGGAGGGCAACCAAAATGATTTGGGGCTTGGGGGACAGGACCTATGAGGAGAGGCTCAAGAGCTAAATATGTACACATTGGAAGAGAGAAGGGACCGGGGGACATGATAGAGGCCTTTAGGTACATGAAGAGGGTAAATAGGGAGGAACAGTCAGGTGCTTGAAGGAAGGAGGAAGGGCCACTAGAGGGCATGGGTGGAAGCTGGAGGGGAAGATTCAGGGAGAAAGGAGGAGGTGCTACTTCACTGAGAGGGTGGTGGAGCCATGGAATGCACTGCCTAGGGGCTGGTGGAGGCAGAGACAGTGGAGGGGTTCAAGAGGGGTGGGACAGGTACAGGAAGGGTTCTGGAAGCAAAATCCAATGCAGCAAGAATATCCAGAACTGGGAAGGGAGAAGCCAGAGAAGGCGAGGGGGACAGCAAGGTCAGCACCCAGGTTGGGGACTGACCAAACGAGCAGACACGAAAGACCGTTAGGCCTATTCTGCTGGCATTTTAGTATGTTACTATGTTAGTATGTTAGAGAAAGTAGCAAGGTTTGGCAGATTCTTGGAAAGTAAAAAAATACATATCTGGAAGGGAAAATAGGGTATACCATTGTGCAATACAACTTGATATGTATTTTTTGTATATTGTCCATTTGTACCATATTTATAACTGTATTCCATTTGTTTTTACAAAATGAATCAAATTGTGTATGTTTTTTTAATTGTGATGACAATTGCATTTGTCAACAATACACTTGATGATGATAATAGAAAAGAAAGAGAAGTATTCATTCAATACCTCTGCTTTCTCTTTACTGTCTTCCACTCATCACCCCTTCATTAGCTTAACTATACCTGCCTTTGTGTCCATTTTCTCAATGATATACCAAAAGAAGACTTTCTCCCACTCCTTAATCCCCCTTGCAATCTGCAGCTCCTTCCTAGTCTTGGCCTGCCTGATTCTCCTACCTGCCTCCCTGGTTTTCTTCAGGTAGACCTCTTTTGGTGACTTCCAGTATCTCCTATATATAGACCTCTTGCCCCTAATTACCTTACTCACCTCCCTACTGAAGCAACTAGGTTTCCTGGCCTTGGAATTCTTTCCCTTCTATTTTAGGCATCTGTTGGCAGCTGCCACTATCCTCTCCCCGATCAGCATCCACCTTTTGTTCCACATTCATAGCTTCCTCCAGGCTAGCTAAGTATCCCTTCAGAATCTCTCCAATCCTTCCATAGTCAGCCTTCCTGAATCTAGCACTTTCATCTTTGTGTTTGTTGTTTCTTTACCCATGTTGACTCAGAACCAAGATGTCCTGTTGTCACTTTTCCCCAAGGACTCATCCACTGTGGCATGATTCCTGTTTATAAGTATCAGGTCCAGAATAGCTTCCTCCTGGATCAGTTCATTCACCCCCTGATCTAGGAACCCATCCTGTACTGCATCCAGTAAGAGTTAGCTCCTGGGATAGGTGGTAGACAGCACACTCCAATCCACTTTGGGCAAACTGAAGTCCCCCATGACCACCACTTCTCTCCTTTCAGCTGCCATCCTGATCATAGCACCCAACTCCCTGTTCCTTTCCTCAGTCAGATTTGGTGGCCTTTAAACTACACCCAACCTTAATTTCCTTCTAGCTGCTGTTTAGATTTGAACTCACAGTGCCTCTATTTTCCCATCCCCAATTTCCTCCCTAGTGGCACTAATGGCCTCTGTGATACATAGTGCCATCCCTCCCCCCTTCCCTTCCTCCCTGTCCCTTCTATAGACAACATTCCCAAGAATGGAAATATGCCGGTCATGATTTGGGTAGCCCAGGTTTTGGTGACTGCTGCCAGAGCCACCATTCCCTCCACCCTCATGTCCTGCAAGTTGTCCATCGTGTTCCTCATATTTCTAGTATTAAAGGACACTACTCTCCACCATTCCTGCTTCTCCCTCTCTTTCTTTCTTAACCAAATGACACCCACCCCCTCTTCTTGATGGCCTGCCCCTTCCCTCTGCTCCATCTTGCATTCGGTCACCCCAGACCCCTTCCATTAACACCACTCCACCCCTTCATTGCTATACCTATGTTGTTTACATGAGGTGGGAATTGATTGCTCCCACCTCCAGAAACCCCTCCCTAATTCTCCTCCAATCTGATGGCTGGGGGTACTCTACCTGGAGGGAATCTGTCTGCCCCCTCCTCTGGGAAATCCTATGTGGTGTGACACTTGCTGCCCCACCCCATCCTCAATTTAGTTTAAATTTAGGCTCCTGTCTATGTATTCCCAAACTGTTCCCCTAACAGCCTGGTTCCCTTCCTGTTTAGGTGCAATTTATCAGGTGCATAGAAAGTTTTGTGATCTTAGGTCCCCCTCCCCAAATCCAGCCATTGAACTCATTCTGTTGTTTCCTGTTAGTGCTGGGTCTAGGTGCTGGAAGAACTTCCTAGACAGCTACAGACCATGCCACTCCTCTCCAGACCTGATCCACCAATCTGAACCTCTCTTGAACCTTCCCTATCTCCCATCTAGCTAGGTGTACTTAGGTGAATGACCATAAGTGGCTTTCCCCATCCCTGTGTGTGTAGGCCTCTTTGGTCTTATGCACTTTGTTGTCATTCTCAGGAGACACCCCACTCTCTTATCTTGCTACCTTCTCCTGCCTAATCCATACATTTTCCTTCTCTATTGAATCCCCTATCAATATGGCTCTGCCCTTCCCCTGCTACTGAATCTACCTTTACCTCTCCTATCTGAGTTACCTTCCCTGCTCCTAATCACTTATCATCTCCCTCCTTCCCCACAACTGCTGTATGCCCAACATCCCCTTCCCTTCTAATCCTCCATCCTCCCCAGCTCTATTTGAACCCCGTACCCATCCTCCACCCACTACTTTCTACTCCTCAAGAGTGCCCTTTCTCCTCCTGTTATCTTTTTCTCACCCTCGTTTCCATCTTTCCCCACTGCAGCATCCCTTAACCCCTTACTACAGACTAGCTGCCCCTCCAGCATCTGTGTCTCACCTAGGTCCCCCCTTTTCCCTGCTGTACTCAGTAGCAGGAAGTGATTTCTTACTGGTATCACTGCAGGTGCTCCTGCCACTCATTCCCCCTGCTGAACCCATCCTCTCCTCTTCATGGTCCTTCACCCCCCCTTGGTTTTCTCACCCTCTGAGGTAGTGGGTTCTAGTGCAACTGAACTGCTGATCCCCCTGCACTCACTTTACTGCTTATCCCTGCCATGACTTGGTTCAGCTCTCTTACACTCTGCTAACATTCCCAAACCCTTCCTTAGCAACTTCACCACAGCCATCAAGAAGCCTAGCTTCTTACACACAGGGCAACCCCCTGCTTTCCACATTGTCCCAGGAAAAATGCATCCCAACACAAGCTACAGCACACCACCCTCCCTTTCCCATCTCCTGCATTAGCATTTTATCTCAAACACTCCCCCATCTGCCTCTGCAGTTCTATCTTATAACTGAGTAGTTCCAATCCTTGACCCCACCTGCCTTCACAGGCCTACCTCAGATAGTGAGTAGTATCAGACAGTAATGCCAGCTGTCTTTACATGCCTACCCCAGATAGGAAGTAGTAGTAACCAGTAGCCCCACCTGCATTCATAGGCCTACCCCTGATAGGCAGTAGTACTAACCAGTGACCCCACCTGCCTTTGCAGGCCTACCCCACATTGGGAGTAGTACTAACTAGTATTCCCACCTGCTTTTGCAGGGCTACCCCAGATAGGGAGTAGTACTAACTAATAACCCCAACTGCCTTTGTAGGGCTACCCCAGATAGGGAGTAGTACTAACTAGTAACCCCACCTGTCTTCGCAGGGCTACCCCAGATAGGGAGTACTACTATCTAATAACCCCCACCTGTCTTTGCATGCCTATCAAAGTTAAGAGGTAGCTCCAGAAACAATACCAAGCCCACCTCCTCAGGCCTATTTTGCCTATCTGTCTTTCTGGTAGTGTTACTAGAGGTGATGAAACATGATAGGTTTTACCTGACAGCCACTACTGTTGAAGCAGCAGTGTATGTTAAAAAATATCATATGCTTCATGATACAGTCCTTTTCAATCCCTAATGTTACCCTTGCTGCTTATTTTGCTTCCTAATCCATTTCTATGTTGCTGCATTTGATATTAGGTTCACCATAGTAAGAGTGTAGGCTTTTCTGTCCTATAGAAAAGTCTCAATCCACAAAGTTACCACAGATAATTATGAAACACATACACCTGTGGTGCCTTGACCTGCAACAGTGTGTCCACCAGCATCCACTATCCCTGGCACCCTTCACCTGGTGCTACACACTTAGTGCCTTGCAGAGGTGCTGAGGGAGTGTCTGGAGATGGTGATTTGTCAAACCCCAGTCATCCAATCAGATGCCCGGTCTAGCATGCTACTTGGTCCCTTGCCCTGCATGGAGGGAGGCACACAGGATATGGTAGTTTTCCATTGACTTAATTATCCCTGTCAGAAATGATGTTTTTTTCTATTGCATCTGGCTGGTACTGGTATGGCCTCCAACTGGCCATGGAGCTCTTTGGGATGGGGGCTGCTGGGGGGGTTGGGCCTTGAGTACCATGCTATAGCAATGGGATGGGGGATGTATATCTACTACTGCTGCACTTTAGGTAGTATAGCTTCTGCCACCTCCAGTGGCCCTCTGGAATATGTAATTCTGATTGAAAATCTGGCCATGTCATCCCTGCCCCTATGCTTGCCCCAACCCAGCCGTGCATGCAGAAGCAGTGGCAGCATGTGATCAGGTATGGAAGGAGCATTCAAAAGGGACCATGGATGTGCAAAGGTCTCCATTTGAGTGGAGTGGGACCTCTGCACATCACATGGCCATACAAACACACACACACCCCTCTGTGCAAGTAGTTTGATTTGTGAATCTGGTCCTTAATTTTGATGTGCCTGTTACGTCATAAGGTTGAGGAACAGTTTCAGTTGCATGGCCATTCATCTTAATCACAAGAAAAGTGATGTTAAATAGTGTTTGTTCAAACCACCTGAGAATACTGATGACTACTTTATAGTTGTAATCTTTAAGTAGGACAATAATGGAGGCAGTATAGCACAGTGATTTAAGGCTCTGAGCTGCAAACCTGGAGACCTGGGTTTGAATCCCACAGCCCTCACTTGCATACTGTGTGACCCTAAGCAAGTCACTTAACTTCCTTGTTCTCCCAGGTCACACCTGTAAACAAGCTTCAGCTTAGTGTGTCTCTCCTGGTGAAAAAAAAAATAATAAATAATGTGTACCATTAATTATTTCAAATCTAAAAAAATGATAAAACAATCTTAAAATGGGGAATGGGCATTCTATGAGACAGGAGAACAAGGAGGGCAATCTAAAATGGAATACACACATTTAAGTAAAAAAAAAACTGGTACTGTAACATGAACAGCTGCTTTATGTACGAGATTAGTCCAAGGGCTTACTCCATCTCATGCCACCTACTGTGTGTTAAACACCTAGCACTAAAGGTGAAGGTCCTTTGGATTGGCTGTTACCTACCAGGAATATGAGGTTAAAATAGTCACCCCTTCATGAATTTAACTGGATTCCAAAACCACTTTTATCTGCTCTGCAGACTGATATCAAAGAAGAGTTGCATCTCTTGTAAAATGGCTAGTTGCAGGCAGATTTTACTGGAAAAAATGTGTGGAGAGCCCAGTGGTAGTAGTGCATGTGGGAACATATTATATTGGGGAAAATGTTGTAAGTGTATGGGCCAAACTCTGAAGGTCAGGGACTGTAAAATCATAATATCTGAGCTTCTTCCAGTACCAAGGGAGTTGGTAGGAAAGGAAAGTAGGATTAGAGCCATGAATTACTAGCATAGAAAGTGATCTTCCAAAAAAATTGGCTTTTTTAGAAATGGGGACTCCTTTCAGGGAAGAAATTATGTATTTGCCAGAGACGGGCTGCATCTACATAGAAGGGGATCCAGGCTGCTACTAGAAAAACTAAGTTTTGGGATTACAAAAGCTGAGAGGTATAGAAGAACCTCTTGGGACAAGTGGTAACAGGAATACAGAGCTGGCATACATGGATAATACCACAGAATATACACCCCAAGAAAAAAAATCGTCACACAAATATACAAATTGATTATATAGTAAAAGGCAAAGTACAAAAAGGTGTCTCTTTCTGTAAATAAATGCTAGAAACATGAACATTAACAAAGGGGATGAAATGGATGTTATGACTAGTGATGCTGCAAAGTTTTAATTCACTGGCAAAGTTCTGGTGAAGTCACCAAATTTGTGTCTGTGGAGCACTTTGTGAATTTGTGCTATTAGCTTAAAAATTCGCCTAACCGCAAATTGTGGCATTTTACCAGTGATCTGCAGAATTTCACCTGTGAATGGCAGAATTTACCCAAAAATGGTGGAATTTTGCACATGAATGGCAAAAATCCACAATTCATGGGCAAAATTCCACCCTTTGTGGTGAAATTTGGCACTCCTCAGATCGATCCGCAGTTCACGAATTGTGCTAAATCTGCAAATTAATTCATGGAGTAAATTTTCCTGACTTCGCTCATCTCTAGTTATGGCAAAGAACACCCTGAGTCAATAGGCATAATGGAAACAAGATGGGTCAAGGGAGATGACTGGTGAGTGTGTGAATGAAGATAAATGGTTTTAGACTGCTTTTAAGGGACAGAACAGAGAAGAGGGGCAGAGGAGTGGCTCTGTCTTAAAAAGAAAACCTTACTAGCTATGATCTTTCAAGAATCAGAGTTTCCAGTATGGGTGAAAGAGCACTACTAATGCAAAATCGCTGATGATAGGGGGTTTCTAGGATTACTGACAGAAACTAAATTGCCCCTCTATGTATCTCACTCAAAAAGTGGAATCAGTTTACTAGATTTTGTTATAGGCATTATCGATTGAGAATGCACTCCCAACCAATAGGAGTACTCCTTTCCTCTGCATGTGAGATACTCTTATTATGTCAGGAGTGTTTCACATACAGCTACCTTGAAAAAGGCATGTTCAGGTAAGGTTATTAAAATATCATTGCTCGAGCTTGATCAAAAATTATAAGGGTGACAATACCTATCTTACAGTTTTGGAACTGGTCACACTTACATTTTTAAGGTATCAGAACTGCTCACCTTCTGTTCACTGTTCTCCAACCCTAAGGATACTGTACATGTGAGACACTACTACAAAAGAAAGTGTGGTCTTATTGCCTGTATTAACATACAATATTGAAGAGGCACTAGACAGACTTGTGGTGAGGGAGCCATCATGAAATAATGACCATTAGCGCTGTAAGGAATTTTCAAATTCTGCTTCTCTGATGGAATTCTGTAGAATTTTAAAAGTTTCACAAAATTCCATGGCATTCTGGCAGCAGTGGAATTCCTAAAATCTGAAAGTGTTTACAGCTTTTTAATTGAATCATGGATTAATAATTTACAGTTTTTTGTGAGTGTTTCTTTTATATTTAATATGCTTTTTTCCCCATACCTTGCCGTCATTGTTCTGCCCTGGTCATGAAGCCCCCATGGCTTCCACCACCTTTTAAGCCCCTCGCTTAGCCAGTCACCCCTCACATACTCCCCAGGGGGTGGGGTCTCTGCACTGTAGAGGGAACTGGTGCTGGGATACTGTATCTGGTTGGGAGAGCCTTAGCCAGAAGGCTAATCAATGTCCGGGGACAGGGTGTCATAGAGACAGCTGGCATGGGGTGGATTTTTATCCCTGTAGGCTGGGGCAAAGACATGCAATGATGCCAGCATCTGTCCTGTGCCAGAGAACCTTGACCATGCATTGGAGCAGGGCGATGAGCCCAGCCTCCGCTAGGTGTCACTCCTGCACTGAGCACAGAACCCTCCCTCCCCTTGGAGAAGGAGAGTGGTCATGAGAATGCTTCCCCCTGGCCGGTCCTCTGATGATCTGGGCTCATTCCTGAACCTGGTTCACTGGTGCTGCAAACTGAAATCCAACTGCTGCGCCGGTTGGCCGGCTAATCATTTACAGTTTTAATAAGCCATGTATTAGTGTTCATGGTAAACCAAGGACAAGTTTTTTTGCAAACTGTGGACAATAAATCCACAGTTTATTCAAATTATGGAAACCTAATGCATGGTTTAAATTGAAATGCATAAAGAATTCTGCAGAATTTATCACAATATTCTGAAAATCATTTCAGAAGCAGAATTGCCATTCTGCCTGAATTCAACCAGCAGAATTCCATATTCCACAAAGCTTTAGTGACTATGCTATGGTTCAGTTTGAAATTAAAGGGGGTGTGTGAATAAATGAAGCATTACCCAGAGATATAAATACTGTACAAGAGCTACAACTAGATAAAAGAGGAACTGTTTATGTGGAACTGGATGAAGGAATTCTCTCAGAACTAAACATGTTTCTTTTTTTTCCACAAAGATTTTTATCCTCTTTGGCAGACCTGGACAGCTATCATCCCTGTTATCATGCTATCATTCCTATTTCATGAGATGACAAAATCCTTTGTCATCATGATAACAGAGGACTAGCAGCAGGATCATCTGGTTGGAGAACTCTAATCCTCTTTCGTCATGATCATAAGAATTGTCTGACAAAAAAGGATTAGGATGTCTCATGAAAGAGGATTTAGAAAAATAATCATTTTTCGTGAGATGTCCTAATCCTTTTTCATGAGACGATTCCTATTTCGTGAGATGACAAAATCCTTTGTCATCTCCAGGAAAGAGGATTAGGGTTCTCCAACCAAATGGTCCTACCACAGATCTTCTTTCATTATGATGGCAAAGGATTATGTCATCTCTTGAAATAGGAATCATCCCATGAAAAAGGATTAGGACATCTCATGAGAAAAGATTATTTTTCTAAATCCTCTTTCGTGAGATGTCTTAATCCTTTTTCACGAGATGATTCCTATTTTGTGAGACTACAAAATCCTTTGTCATCATGACAAAAGAAGATTAGGGTTCTCTGACCAGATGGCCCTGCCACTAATTCTCTTTCATCAGACAAATTCCTTTTTCGTGAGATGTCCAAATCCTTTTTCATCATGACAAAAAAGAAATAGAAGTGAGCCACGAAAAAGGATTTTAAAAAATAAGCATTCTGAGGCCACCAAAAATTAAAGTAAAGGCACACAACAATAAAGGACATCCTGATGAACAAGATATATACTTGGATGTCTGCAAAAGACATCCTTTGACAGAGTTATAACAATTTATTTGGGCTAAAAAAAAAGATGGCAGCTGATGAAAAAGGAATTTTTTCTAATGAAAAAGGATTCTAAGGATCCTCTTTTGTGGGGTAGTCAAATCCTTTTTCATCAGAGCACAATCCTTTTTTGTCCCATGCAGCTATCCAAAAGACTAAACTGAGCATGCTCAGAACCCACAATTTCAAAATTTAATAACTTTGCAATGGATTAATAATTTTTCACCAAACCAAATGCTGGCATATTCATTCAAGCAAGCCCTTTCTGCCTTGAAAATATCAGACCAAAATTTCATACAGTGTGGCCACAGCATGATGAGGAAAAAAACAGGCATAACAGGTGAATTTTAGCATTTTTTCACAATGCACAGTGCAAAATCTGCCAGTCTGACCCAAAAAAAATAAATAAAAAACTGTTCATCAAGAGATTAACCCCATAGGACAGCACATACCAAATTTTGTGTAAATCCATTAAACGGTTGCAAAGTTGTTAAAGTGCACAATTTCAGGTTTAATATTAAAGGAAAACTACACCCTCATAGCAAGTAAATTTTGTTTGTTTGCTTGTTAATAGACAACTCTTTCCAGTAGCTGATGGGGATATATGTGTTTGCTTTAGTTTGTTTCCAGTGTTCATACTAGTTGTCTGTAACTATCGTGGGGGTTTCCATTTTATGGTTGTTGAAATCTCATTGTCAATGAGAGCTGCATTAGCATATGAGAACATTATGTCAAATCAACCACTTATATCATGTATCTCTATGCTGAAAGTATAAGTATCCTGAAATAAAAACTCTGTAAATGCACAAATTGATAGCAGTCTAATGGAGGAAACCCTGTATTACAACTCATATAGGTTGCAAAGCTAACTGAAGGTAAACATAGTATTTCACATCATGCTGTGACTAGTTTTGTTGAAATCTAATTAAACAGACCGGCATACTGTAAAGTCTAAACTTGCGAGCTTCATTAGCATATGAATACATTATTCATTTAGACTCTACATACATTTAGACTCTAAACGGTGATTTCACATCATGTATTCATGTGCTAAAGAAGTTCTCAGGGACAGTGAGATTTCAATAGCCATAAAATGGAGACCCCTAGGATAGTTACAGGGACTAGTATGAACAGTGAAAATAAACTAAAGCAATCACATACTGTATGTCCCTAACAGCTACAGGAAAAGAGCTGTCTGTTCATATGGAAACAAAATTTACAAGACAGGGTGTAGTTTTCCTTTAAAGTGCCTACTCAGCCTTAACTATTAAATATATATACACACACACACACACACACACACACACACACATATACATATAACTCATTGCAAAAACTACGTTAATGCAGACATTAGGGTTGTAGAATGCAAAATGCACAAAGAAGGAAAAGAAAAAAATTAGGGATTTGGGTCTACAGAGTATTGACGAATCAGTGGTGGGAGTCATCCTTGGGGTTGTCAACCCTAATGCCCACCCCCTCCCCCAGCCTGTAGCCTCCAGTTAGAAGCACAAGGTACAGCTCCAAGCTAGTGTGTCATAGTGAAACAGTATGGCCAACATAATCAGTCATAGGTTTCTTCACTCACTCAATCAATCAATCCTTTTCAAGGTGGACCTGGGTGAACACAAATACAAGATACAGGATAATATACAGGAATATAATACATAGGCATGAATAAACAAGCATAGGCAATACAGTGGGTGGAATGCAGGATAAGTGCAACAAAATGTATTTAACAGATACAAAACTGAGTTAACAAAAGTAATACAGATTGAGTCAGGAATAACTGGAAGCATGGGGAAAGGGAGAGTAACCCCTCACCACCGTGAAGTGCTAAAGCAAAAGCAAAAGGGCCCTGGAGCACCTGTAAGGGAATATAAAAGGTGCAGTGAGGCAGGAAAGGGGTGAAGGGCAAGTTAAAAAGAGACAAAAAGGGAGGGAAATATGAACTTGGAGAGCAGGGCGAGTGAGGTACCTGACGAAGAAGATAGATGGAGGGTGCAGAGAGGGGGGGGGCACTGCAGGGAAAGATCAGCAGATAGATGACGGTAAGAAAGGAAAGGGAAGAAAGGGATGAAGGAGAGAAAGGGATGTAATGGAGTGGAATAATGGACGGGAGAGGGCCATGCAGAGTCTGGGATCAGGGGAGGAACGGGGATGGGGGAGCAACAGGAAGGGCTAAGGGGGGGAGAGAGCCATAAACCAGCTGGGATCAAAATCTCTGGTGAGGCAAGACAAAAAGATAAGGGAAGTAGTTTAGTCGGGGTAGCAAGCACAGGATTCTTTGATGTGCTGAGGGTAGAATGCTTTGAAGGCTGCAAAACTGACTTTGTACTTTAATTTCAGAGTTTTTTGCAGATTATTCCATAGCCTGGGAAGCGCATAGCTAATGGATGCCCAGCCAAAGCGAGATCTGACTTTTCTTAGCTTTAAGGTAATATAGGAGATGCTTCTCAATGTGTATCTGCTCAGGATGCAAGAAGGAAGGCAGACCGAGGTATAGCCAGGCAGTTTATTAATAATAGCTTTGTATGTCCAAAAGGCGGCATTTCTTTGTCATCTGAAGGCAAGAGAAGACCAACCTACAGTGGTATACAACAAACAGTGGTGAGTGGACTCAGCCCTGCATGAATACATCACATCTGAGCTCATCTGATAAGGGAAGGGGGTTGGCATTAGAATTAACAACCCATGAAATACCCCACCTCTGATTTATTAGTACTCCATAGACCCAAATCCCTAATGTTTTTTTTCACTTCCCTTCCTTGTGTGCTTTGTGTTCTACAACCCTATTGTCTGCATTAGCATAGTTTTTTTTTTCAATGAATTTGCTTTCTTTTTGTGATAGTGGAATTGTATCCTCATTTGCACAGGTCAATTTGGGACCTGCACAAAATGAGATAAATACAATATTGAAGACAGTGCTGATCCAGTGCATGGGCCCAGCAGGCCCCAGCACACATATCAATACCTTGTTGGTGAGGTTCCCTGACCCACCACAGGGTATGGTGTCTGCGCCCAAACATTGCTCTATCTCTACCCAGGCTGTAGCTGATGCTGCAGCACCTTTCCCATCAGCTTTGTCCCAGTAAACTGGTTCACTGAGTTCGCACCTGAACTCAGCTCACTGGCACAGTAAGGTAGCATGTTCCCCAATGGTACAATGAACATCACTGCAAATAAAGTTACTTATTAAAATCTGTTTTTTTTTGGTTTTTAATATTTTGATCCCAAACTTTCAACTTAGTCTTCTTATGACCTCACCTCATAAACCACATAGGTGAAAATGTTTAAATCTGTGTCAAAATGCCATTCTGCACCACAGGTGCAAAAACAAATTTTTGACAGGATGTGAAAAATTAGAGCTGTACTGTTCATGAGGCAGAGTGAAAATATGGCTATGTTAAAAATTTGGGGTCAAAATATTGAAAATGATCAAAGTTATGCGTGTGCATGGAAACATTTCAATGAATGCCCATAACTTACCAATTTTTAGGAATTGTTTTGCCAGAGTTTCAACATGGCTTTTTTGGGAACCCACTTCATGAACACTGGTGCTGAAATTTTTGTTATTTGGTCACAAAAGGTGATTTCAAGCAGCGACCATGAAATCACCTTCTGGGTCTGATTAACAAATTGACAGTTGCAGTGTTCATGAGGTGGGGTCTCACAAAAGCCTTGTTGACAATTGGTGAAAAAATTAAGAACAAGATGGCAAAGTTGTGAACATAAGTTCAAAACGCCATTGAAATACATTATACGGCACATACCTTTATTCCTCAGTTCATGGTTTGGCTTTGAAGAGTGCAGACGTGTCTCAGTCCACAGAAGATGACAGCATTCAACCTCCAGAGATAAGTACAGGGTAAGGGAGTGGGGTGGTGGGTGCTTAGTGGGAGGGGGATGGCAGCAATGAAGCGGGATGGTTTTCCTTTTTCAGATTAAAAAAAGACATTGAGGAACTTTTTTTTTCTGGTAATGTACTTGAGCTATTTCGGAACACTGGGGGGTGAGCTCCCCAGTGTCTCACACTGCTGGGCTGGGGGGAGACTTATAAATGCCAACACAGGGATCTGGTTCCCCAATCTCAGCAAGTACATTAAAATAATGGGGTGCATGGGTAGGGGGGCATCCAACACTGGGGGTGGGCATCCTGATGTCAGATTATACAAAAAATATAATAAATTATTTCTGGACACTGGTCGTGGCCTCCCTAGTGTCTCACACTGCTGGTGGTGGGGGGGACTTGTAAATCCTGACACGTAGATTGCCCCCTGATGTTGGCAAGTTCATTAAAAGAATGGGCTGCTGGAGATGGCATCTAACACTGGGGGTGAGCCTCCCGGTGTTAGAATATACAAAAATAAATAAATAAATAAACAAACAAACAAATAAATACACTGCCACCAGGTATTGGGGCCCCCAGTATGCAGATAATAGTTTAAGGCACAACACAGTCTGGATGGCCCTATAATGACAGTAGCCCCATCCCTGACATACCAGTCACGGCAACAGCCAGTTGCACTACATGACACAGCTGTCATTTAATAAATGTCAGCTGTGTTGTATAGTACTTGCACTATATGACACAGCAGTCATTTAGTAAACAACAGCTGTGTGGTATAGTGCAATCAGATGTTGCTGCAAAAAACAGCTATCCATAGAACATTGATTTTTTAAACTGCACATGCTCACAAACAGAACTTTTTTCTTAAAAAAATTAAAAAGTACTGATGTGTAAGACATACTGTACAAACCACAAAAGCACTTAGCTTGGGACAAACTATATCAGACCTGAACGTTTCAGGTTCAAAATCTTTATAGTTTCTCAGTTATTGGAGCACAAAAAAAGTCCTAAAAATTGAGACTTTTAGGTTTTTTTGACCTCTGTTACTTTGGCCCCACTGAACCAATCTACATGAAATTTGCTGGATCAAGAGGTCCTGGCACAATCGTTGTGCTTTCCAAATTTCATGTAAATTGGCTTTACTGGGGCAAAGTTATTATGGTGCACAAATTGAGGTTTAACATTAACATGCCTCCTCAACCCTAATTTACAGGCGCGACCATGCTTTTATAATATATATATATATATATATATATACACACACACACACACACACACATAGATACAGATATATTCTTATACAGGTGCAGTCACACCTGTGTATTAGGGTTGAGTAAGCACTTTAATGTTAAACTCCAGTTTTTGCACTTTAATAACTTTGCCCCCATTCAACTGATTGACATGAAATTTGGAAAGCTCAGCCTTTGAGCTACAATCTCTTGTTCCTGAACATGTCATGTACATTGGTTCAGTGGGGGCAAAGTTACAGAGGTGGGAATAATGTAAAAATCACATTTTTTAAGACTTTTTTGGCCCCAATAACTGAAAAAATATGACGATTTGAAATCTGAAACTTTCAGGTTTGATGGAGTTTGGCCCAGGTTACAAGCTTTTGTTGTTTTAACCCCTCTCAGCTAAGTAGTTTTTAAATTATTTAAGAAAAAAGTTCCATTTGTGAACATGTACAGTTTAAAAAATCAGCGTTCTAAGGTTAGCTGAATTTTTACAAAAGCGTGATGCTCTGTTGTCTTATTTCGTTATGAGTGTCATATCATATACTGTTGTGTATCATATAGCAGAACACCATGGTATATGATATGACACATGTAACAGAAAAAGCAACCCCAAGATGAAAGAAACTTTTCCCTGGTAGCTAGCGATCCCTCCCCACCTGATCACCCTCCTGTTATGTCCTGTTGTATTTCTTTTATATGTGTTGTATCATATACTGTGGTGTTTCATATAGCAGAACACCATAATATATGATATGAGACACATAACCAAAATGCTAGCCCAATATGTAATAATGCTTTCCCTGGTGGCTAGTGGTCCCTCCTCCACCCACCCGATCACTCACCTGATATGTAATTAAACTTTCCCTGGTGGTTAGCGGTCCCTTCCTCCCTCCTCCCTCCACCCCTGTTAATGTAAAATGTCAGCCAGTACTATTCGCCACCCCCCCATCCCATGTATTAATGTCAACCAGGACTGTACAATCCCATCCCAGCCTGCTGTTTTATTTATAGCTGCCAACATCGGGGAGTCCAATCCCCATGTCAGCAAATGTCAAGCAGCATTGTTGGGCTCCCCCAGCCCCATGTTTTATTTATAGTTGCCAACTTCGGGGGCCCCAATCCCGGTGTCAGTTTTACAAGCCCCCCCACCTCCAGTGCCCAAAATAGTTTTTCCTGAAAAAAAAAGTCTAGCTATGTCTTTTTTTAACCTGAAATAAAGAAAATAGTCCCCCATTGTCACCACCATCCCAATCCCTTATCCCGACCCTTCCACTGAGCAACCACCACCCCACGTTCCCACTTACCCTATAATTACCAGCCAAGGCTGAATGCTGTTATATTCTGTGGACAGAGACACATCTGCACTCTTCAATGCCGAACCATGAAGTGAGGAATACAAGTAAGTGCCATATAATGTATTTCAATGATGTTTTGATCTTATGTACATAATTTGGTCATTTTTTGGAATTTTTCTCTATATTTTAAATATGGCATTTTTGGGACCCCATCTCCTGAACACTGTCAGTGAACGATTATTAATCAGTCCCAAAAAGTGATTTTGTGGTCACTATGTGAAATCACCTTTTGAGCCTGACTGTTGAAATTCCACCACCAGTGTTCTTGAGGTGGGGGTCCCAAAAAGGTCATGTTGAAAATTTACCAAAATCAATTCTTAAAAATGAACAAATTACAAGCATACTTTGAAATTGTTATACGCACGTGCATAACTTTGGCAATTTTCAATATTTTGACTCCACTTTTTCACACTGCCTCATGAACATTATAGTTGTCATTTTTCACATCCTGGTCAAAATGTGTTTTTGCACCTGTGGCATGGAATGGCATTTTGGCAGGGATTTGAACATTTTCACCTACCAGGTTCATGAGGTGGGGTTATAAGAAGACTATGCTGAAAGCAAGGGGTCAAAATAGTCAAAAACAAAGAATTTAATAGGTAACAGCATTTGCAGGGGTGTCATTTGTGCCACTTGGGGCCAGGTTGCCTTACTGTGCCAGTGAGCTAAGTTCTGGTGTGAACTCAGTAAGCTAGTTTATTGGGACAAGGCTGATGGGGAAGGTGCTACAGCATGCAACACAATCCCTGGTCTGGGTAGGGATGGAGCAGTGTTTTGGCACAGATGCCATATCCAGTGGTGGGTCAGTGAGCCTTACCCACAAGGTATTGGCATGTGTGCCGGGGCCTGCTGAGCCCATGCACTGGGTCAGGACTGTCTCCAAAATTGTATTTACCTAATTTTGCACAGTTCCCTTTTGGACTTGCACAAATGAGTATACAATTCCTCTCCTTTAAATAGGATCTGGAAAAAACCTAATTTCAAAATCAATGGGAAATATTTAAAAAAAACAAAGAATGGGAAGCAAAAGGTATAAAAAAGATGGGTTGACCTATACAAGAACAATACTAAACTTAATTGGCCATAGTTTAAAAAAAATACTCTCTAAGGAACACATCTTATTTATTCTTTCTTCAGTTATTAAGCAGATTTGAAAAAGATTATAGCAGATGGGAATGAACACCAAATAACAGGAGCACAGAAAAAGAACTGCTATTGAATATTAAAGGAAAACTGAGCAATGCAATAGCACTAATACTGCACTCAGCTGGTGGATAGCCATGGAGGTGAGAGGTGGGCTGTGCCAGTCGCCGGCTGGGAATGGGTGGGGGAGTGCTGGGTGGGCTTGCATGGCTGGGTGAGGGGCCACTAGACTACCAAGGAAATGGGGATTCTTTCATTATGTATGTACAGTTTGGGGTGGGGGCCACTAGCCTACCAGGAAATGGATATTTGTTGTTTTGTTTATGTACAGTTGGGGCAGCTAGACCACCAGGGCAACAGGGATTCTATTTTATTTATGTACAGTTCGGGGGCACTAGACTACCAGGGCAATGGGGATTCATATTTATTAATATACAGTTGGGGGGCATTAGACTACCAGGGATACAGGACTGTACAGTTTTATTAAACAATTTGGGGGCTGCTAGACTACCAGGGCTACCTATCCACTGCATTTTCGGCTGGCGACTAAGGGGTTGGGGCATGGGTGGGGAGGGTTGACCATGCTGCCCTGCTGTTCTTGACTTGCCACTGCTCCGGAGCACGCCCACAGTTCAGCGTACCTGGCAGCATGTCACAAGTTGCAGGACTTAGCTGCAATAACCCTGCCACTACTAGAATAGGGCACAGGGTCAATGTTGCAGATATGGGTGGTACAAGATGCGTTCAGCAGCAACTTGCGCCACCCTTCTACAATTGGGCCCTTTGAGGTCATTGAAAAAAATTACAAATTCACTGTAATGGCTTCCTGGACCACTTTTAATGAGCAAATAACATATTTTTGCTAACTGCCATACATTGTTAGAAAGGGCTACTAATTATCTTTAAATAAATGTAAGGGTTGCTTGACCCATCATTTTAGTGTCATGGGTGATAAAGGGCCTCAAGGACTAGTAGACAAGGGCACATAAACTGAATGATAGTAGGAGTTGGAGACTTATGGTATATGACCATACTGATGCCAAGCACCATATCTGACCCACTAATGTGGTACAAGCTTAAAAAGGTGTCAGTTAGGACTACTTCAAATAAGAGTCACCTAGACAAAGAATAAAATGTCATGGTAGCAAGGGTGACCCAAACATCAAATGATGAGTTTGTGGAAAAAAACTAGAAATTCACCATAATGGTTCTGGGACACCCTTGCATGGGCAAATGACATGTTTTCAACAAAAACAATACATTGTTAGAAAGGGCTACTAATTAGCTTATCTAAATGCATGGGTTGCTGCATCCATCATTTAGTGTCAGGGGTGATGAGGGGCCACAAAGATACATAGGCAAGGGCTATAATAGGTGCAATGGTGATGTACATTATATGGCCATATTGATGCCAAATGCCATATCTGATCCACTAATGGGATACAAGAATATCAATGTATCAAGTGGGACTACTTTAAATAAAAGTCACTTAGACAAAGAATAAAAGGCCTTGGTGGCAAGGTTGACCTAAACTTAAAATTTTGAGTTCATGGAAAAACATTTGAAATTGACTATAATGGCTTCACAGACCCTTTTTCTTTTCTATAATTCATATTTTATTAATAATTTTCTTATACAAATTCAGGGGACAGAAAATTATCACATACAATGCTAGTAGATAGACTAATACATGAGCTGTCCCCATTCCCCCCTTCCTCCCTCCCTCCCCCATACAGCAGCAAGGCACTTACGCAAGTCAGAGATAGAATATGATATCACCAATAAAAGACACTGGATACACAGATTCATTTAGCAGCTCTAACCCTAATTAACGTGTGAAGGGGATCCCAAATGTTCTTGTACCACTGCAATTTATTGTGGAGGCTCGCTATAGCTTTCTCAGTATGTAAGTTAGCCAAAATTTCATTAACCCATTCTTGGTATGAAGGGCCTACTGTGTCCCTCCAGTGCTGAAGCATAATTTTCTTAACTGATAGTGCAATCATGGAAACATGAAACCTTCTAATCCTAACCTTAACAGAGGATAAATCCCCCAATAAGCAGATATCAGGAGTAAAGTATTCCTGTAAACCCAGTATGGGGTCTCGGTTATTTTGGATGGCCATCCATAATAGCTTTATCTTAGGACATGACCAAAAGACGTGAACGAGCGTGCCTTCTTCTTGACATCCTCTGGTACAGGCCTCTGAACTTATAAGACCCCATTTCCCTAATTTCACGGGAGTGTAATACATGTTATGCAATATATGAAATTGCATGAAGCAGAGTCTATCCGGAGAAACATATGTATGACGAAACTTCCTTAAAGCTGGCCAATTAGGAGTATATTGAGGAAAAGGGAAACCCAGAGCTTGGTAGGGCCTTCTGGCCGCCCGTATTTCCACTGATATAGGACAAGATATATTTTGGAAATGGTACCTGATGCCCCCAAGAAAGGACAGAGGTCCGATACAAACCTGAAAGCGGGGGGATGGGGAGGTACCAAACACTGTAGAAAGTGAATGTTTTAATTGGGCCACCCTATAGTGAAAAGTTAAGGGAATATTAAACTTATGGACGATGTTAGAGACTGAGAGCCACTCCTCTGTGTCATCCAGAAAAGTAGAGATTATCCCATCTCCTATCTGGCGTAACCATTTACGAGATAACTTATTTTTATTTATAGAGAAAGATGGGGAATTCCAAATAGGCAGAGACAGATCCATTTCTGGGGAATACCGCAAAAATGAACAAAGCTGCACGTGAACTCTGAGGGACGTTCGGATGATAGGGCAACTAATGATGTCCGGAAGGGAAGGGAAGCTAATTTTAGATGGAACAATGTACGAGGATCAACGTTCATAGACTGAATAAAATCGAGCTCACTTTTGAGCCAGGCTGGTCTTGAATATTCCGGGCCCAGATTGATCCATTGCAAATATTTTGCAGTATGACTAGCCCAGTAATAAATTGCTAGATGGGGAATCTGCGGCCCTCCATCTACTGTATTTATTGAACAGCTAATTTGTAATATGCTAACCTTGCTTGTTTATTAGACCAGATAAAATCTGTGAAAGTTCCATGCATTCTATGGAACCATGATAACGGTGTAAAGACGTTAAGAAGCAAGAGGGGATAAAATAAGCGAGAAAAAATGTTCATTTTAAAGATATTAATGCGGCCCCAAAGAGAAAGAGAAGTTTGGACCATCTATTGATGTCCTGAACTATTGCTTGGGAGAGAGGCTCCAGGTTTTCCTTAAACCAGGAAGAAGGATTACGCATCAAATTAATACCAAGATATTTAAGGGCACGTGGGGACCAACCAAGACCAAGAGATGACAACTCATTTTTAAAAACCTTGTGATTAAGAGGGAAAATGGTAGATTTAGCTAAATTCAACTTGTAATTCGAGAGAGCGCTGAACTTGGTGATCTCCTGCAACATGACGGGAATTGAGGTTTTAGGATGGGATAAATGGAACAGGAGATCATCAGCATAAGCCATGATCTTCACCACCTGATTGCCGATCGGGATACCACTTATCTCCGGATTATTGAGAATGTTTTGAATAAGGGGTTCTAAGTATAAATTAAATAAGAGGGGAGAGAGGGGGCAGCCCTGCCGAGTACCAGAAAACTGAGGAAAGGGTTTGGAGAATGCTCCATTACCAGAAACTCTGGCAGATGGGGTTTGATATAGGGCCCTAATCCATTCAATAAATTTAGCCGGAAAGCCATATACTTTGAGAGCCTGAAACAGGAAATTCCAATTAACACGATCAAATGCTTTCTCGGCGTCCAAGGAGACTACTCCCGCAGGAAAGGCAGCATCCCTGGACACCGAGACTATGTGTGAGAGAGTACGTAAATGGTCAGCTGATGAACGTCCCTTCATAAATCCCACCTTGGACATACCAATCAAGTCCAGAAGAACTCGTGTTATCCTATCAGCCAATATCTTAGAGAAAATTTTACATCTTGGTTCAATAAGGATATTGGTCCGTAGCTTTGTACTAATTCTGGATCATTATCTGGCTGAGGGAGAAGTACAATCAGGGCCTCAAACAAATGCGTATCTATTTTGGCTCCAGAAAGAATGTGACAGCACAACCGGTGGAGGGCCAGCAATAGTTGTGGTCGAAAAGTTTTATAAAATAAGGCGGAGAACCCATCTGGACCTGGGACCTTGTCTGATGGCAAAGCTCCTATAACCTCTGAAATTTCCTCTAGGGATATTGGTGAGAATAAAAAATTCCCCTGCGATTCTGACAGAACCGGTAAAGAAGAATCCTTTAGATAGGCATCAAGCTCTTCTAAGAAAGGAGGGTTATCCATATCCCTGTATAGATTCTCGTAATAGGAAGCAAACTCCTGCACCACCTCAGAAGGGGATACCTTCAAGGATCCATCTACCTGGGCCCTAATTGGAGGTATAAATCTGGCTGATTCTTGCTGCTTCAACCTTAAAGCTAGTAGGTGACCCGCCTTTTCTCCCTGATCGGTATAGCTTGCTTTAGTACAAATAATAGCCAATTCAGCTTTTTCCCTTAACAGGTCTAAATATTTGTCTTTAGCTACTAACAGCCTTCTCGTATCTTCTTCTGAGACATTAGAGGACAACCTAGTTTCCAAAGACCTAATTAGAGATAATGAAGCTACTAACTCAGCCTCTCTGTTTTTTTTTTTCCTTTTGGTGGCTAAACTAATAATAATCCTTCGCATATATGATTTGAAAGCACCCCACAAATATCAGGAGCCGTGTTCTCAGGGGATTTAGTAGAGAAAAAAAAGTCAATCTGCTTCTTTATTAGGTCATAATATTTAGTATCTTTGAGTAATTGACCATTTAGTTTCCATCGGGTTTCTTTATGCAGAAGGTTAAGGAAGGCCAACTTAGAGGTTACCAAGGAATGATCAGATACTGGACCTGACTGGATTGAAGCAGTCAAGATCCCAGGCAACAGGGCCTGAGAGAGGAAAAGATAATCAATGCGAGACTGGGTTTTGTGCATCGGTGAACTAAAATTATAAACCCTGTCCTTTGGATGTAGCACACGCCACACATCACACAGTCTGCACTGATCCAATAAGTCCCTGAAGGCCCTCTGTCCAGTTGTTAAGCCCCTCAGTCTGGTACCAGATCTGTCTAATTCGGGATCAAGGGACAGATTGAAATCCCCACCTATTATTATACCCATGGGAAGCATAGGAAGGAGTATGGAGATAAGTTTCATATAAAAACTCGGATCATCTACATTAGGCCCATAAATACTACCAAGTAAAATAGGCATAGACCAGAGACTCCCTTGAACTAGGACATATCTGCCATCCGGGTCCCTGAAAACTTGTTGGGAAATAAAGGGAATACCTCTGTTAATTAGAATCATAACCCCACAGCTATTAGTGGACCCTGAGGCATTAAAAACCTGCCCAATCTGTTGCCTCCTTAGTTGCAGAGATTCACTTTCCAGTAAATGAGTTTCTTGCAGGAATATAATCTGAGAAGATAATAAACTTAGGTGTTTCAACACTTGGTATTGTTTGAGTCTTTTCCTTATCCCCTTCACATTCCAAGTAGCAATGCTTATGCTACTGGGAATTTATCCAGAAAATAGAGAAAGTTAACCAGGACCCCTGCTTGCTGCTGTATGCCCTCCCCCCCAAATATCCACTTCCCCCCCACCGCCCCCTCAAAATACTCCATCCCCTTCCTACTAACAGATAATATAACAACCCTGAACGTGGTGTCACCCATCCTCCCTCCCCCATCTGTCCTGAGCAACGTTCAGCATCATACCACTTTCCTTCCTCCCCCTCCAACCGCCCACATATATACCCAAAAATCCCACCAAGACTAGTAAGCCTTCATATAATATCAATTGGCATTAATATCACTTCAAAAGCAAAAAAATGTGAGTGAAAGTAAGAGAACACTGGTTTCTCGAAGTCCAGTACCAAATGACAAAAAAGAGACAAAAGGAGGAGAGCAATCTCTACTAGAGAGCAATTCAAAAACCCTGAAGTCCTGACAGAAAACAGAGACTCTCCAATATAGGGCACATTCGCCAAATATGTCGTTATATCTGCTGCCATTGAAAAAATTGAAAACTTTCCCCAAGCTGTTTAAGTATAAACCAGCTAAATGATCCCATTTAGTAGACCTGTGCTTGTGACTTAGCCCCCACAACAATCTATATCCATTGAGAATAAGTTTCAGTAAGAGATAGGTGAAGGGGGGGTTAAACCATGAAAATTAGGACGAGAGCACTCTCTAGTGGTAATATCCCCAAAAAAAAAAATTGAAATCAGCGGGGCACTGTCTCGAGCTGTGCCCAATAATCATAACTATCATACTTAAAGGCTTTCTCAATAGAAACCACATTCTGTGAAACAATCGAATGTCCCCAGATACTAGAACCCAAGAAACGTGCTCCATATAAGTAAAGAGAGAACGCTTACAGACCACAACAAAGCCTCTCACCAGAGAAAAAGTCCTGAAATATGAGGATGCTCCAAAACTTGAACACCGAGAAGGAGAACTCAAAGGGTCGAGACTCTGCTAAAGGTAGTCCTCTCCATAACAAAGCTCAAGAGTCCGAAAAACCAGATCGACATTCAGTCATCTCGTGGCACACAACGTGAAGAAATTCCTCTCTCCTTCGAAGCAGGATAGGGCAAAACTGAGCGACAGATCAGGTATCTCGAAACAGATCAGGCAGAGCGGCTTTCAATCCTGAGAGGGCAACTTCGGGATTCTCATATGTTAACCAGGTACCATCCACCAGTACTTGCAATCTAGCCGGGTACCCCATTCTGAAGCGAAGGCCTGCAGCTATGATCTTTGACACAACCGGATGGAAAGCAGTGTGTTTTTCCCTGACCGACCCCGGTAGATCTTGGGCAATTCTAAGCCTGGTATGTTCCCATTTCACTTCTTGTAAATCTCTCACTTTTCCCAGGAAATGCTGTCTCTCAAGGTAGTTTAAGAAACGGCAAATAATGGGGAACGGCGTAGCTCCTGGGGATGGTTTAGGTCTCAAAGACCTATGCGCTCTTTCAATAATGTAATTAGCCCCAAAGGGAGAGGGGCCAGCAATCTTCTCAATCAGCTTCTGCACAAATCCCAGCATATTCAGGCCTTCTTCTCCTTCTGGGAGGCCCAGAATGACAACATTATTTCTTCGGCTGTGGCCCTCCAAATCTTCCAACTTAGTTTCCAGGGTAGAGATTTTTTGCTGCAAAGCCACTATGCCAGGGTCAGTTTTTTCCACTTGCTTCTCAAGAGATGAGATTCGGGCTGTATTATCCGAAACTTTCATCATAACCTCCTCGAGTTTCTTAGACAAGGATTTGATTTCCACCGGGATTTCTTTAATTTCTTCCCGGAAGGGTTTGAATTCCTCCAAAAATCTGTTTAGAGTTAACGGCTCTTGCTCGGAGAACAGGTTCTGGAGCTCAGGCTTTTCTGCAGTACTCAAGGCCCTTGATTTTTTGGGGGCCTTCTCGGGAGTGACCGGAGGTGTGTGTTTCTGTGGAGGCTTTTTAATATACACCTCCATTATCTCTGACAGCAAACAAACAGGAGCCCAAGATGTTAAGAAGGCGATGATCTTTGAAGTTTCTGGTTTTTAAGGGAAAATAAGTACCGAAATAGTGATAATTCATGATTAGGAGGTTGGAGCTATGCAGAGGAGCTTCTACTTGGTATCCTGCATCACGTGACCCCCCCTTCAGAGACCCTTTTTCACAGGCAACTAACATATTTTCACCAAATTCCATGCATTCACAGAAAGGGATAATAATTAACTTTAAATAAATGCAAGGGTTGATGGGTCCATCATTTTGTGTCATGGGTGATGGGGCCCAAAGATAGGTAGGCAAGGGATTGTAATCAAAATGATAGAATCCAATGGCAATGTATATGACCGTATTGATGCCAAACCCCATGTCTGAAGCACCAGTGTGATAAAAGCTTGAAGAGGCATCAAGAGGCATTATTTCATGTAGAAACCACTTTGAATAAGACTTTTATCACTTATGGTCCAGGGGGCATGATTCATGCAATTAAAATAAGGTCATAAAACCGGTCCAGTGGTGCTGAGGGTTGAGATTCTGGATGTCAGACTTCACATCACATGGCAACTCAGTTTGGATGTGGACTCAGGTCACTGAGGGTTGGCCATGGAGGGGGAGGACTGAGCATCTGGAGGACTGCTCTCCTCTTTTTTTGAAGGGGGGAGGGTTTCAGTGCCCAGCATCCTTAGCATTGACTGGGGGTAAGGTGGGCTGGGGCAGTCAGCATAGGGGGAGGGAGTGGCAGCTGCCAATGCTTGATGCATGGAAGCAGGCATGGGGACATCTGGGTGGCAGGCATGCCACTCCTTGAGGAAAAAAGATGGAAAATGGATAGATATCCAAGTGGCCACTGACCACGGCCACCCAGTAACTCTGCACCCTGTGGAGCACCCAGGTCATGCTGCACTAACTTGAAGGTAAGTACCAGAGGAAAGCTGGGGAGAGAGGCTGGGGTGGTCAGTGTGTGGAGGGTGGCTTGGGGTACAGAAAAAATATCACTAACTGCAAAAAAAAAACACATTCTTAAACCTTCACTGGACCTGGACTGCCTGGTTAACTACAGACCTGTCTCTAACCTCCCCTTTGTGGGTAAGGTTATTGAGAAGGTGTTGGTCATTCAACTGGAGAATGATCTAACAGCTCATGACATCTACTACCCTCTCCAGTCGGGTTTCAGGAAAAGGCACAGTACCGAGACTGCCCTGTTTCAGGTGCTAAATGATCTCCTGGCAGCAAGGGACTGAGGAAGATGTTCCATCCCTATTCTCCTCAATCTCTCTGTGGCATTTGAAACTATGGACCATGTGGTGCTGATGGAGTGCTTGCGTGTTTGTTGTGGACTGGCTGGTACAGTCCTAAACTGGTTTAAATCTTTTCCCACTGGCAGGTTGCAGTGAGTGGTGTCTGGGATTTTTTCCTTGCACCTTTGCACCTGCCATGTGGGGTCTGGCAGGGTTCCATTTTGTCCCCCATGTTATTTATGGTGTATATGCTACTGCTAGGTGACATTATAAGACAGTATGGGCTGAGTTTTCACAGCTATGCAGATGATACTCAGCTATATACGTCTTTTTTGCCTTAATCGTTGCCTTACTGAGATCCAAGACTGGATGAGGGCTAACTGGTTGAGGTTGAATCCAGATAAGACTGAAGTACTGGTGCTTGAATCTGGTCACCAGGTGATGAGGGTGCAATCTGGTTGAGTTTTAGGGCTGAGGCTTGGGGACTCCCAATTGCTCACCTATGATTGGGTGAAGAATCTTGGCTTTGTTTTGGACTATGGCCTGATGCTTAAATTACAGGTGTTGGCCATGGTCCAGACCTCATTTTATCATCTGAAAAACATCACCAGGATCAAACATCTGATACGCTTGGGTGATCTGCCAGTGCTAGTCCATGCCTTTGTGACTTTGTGCCTTGATTACTGCAATGAACTGTAACTGGGGCTGTCAGGGGTGGATCTTCACCCCCTGCAGCTAGTGCAGAATGTGGCAGCCAGGTTGTTGACTGGTCTACCTAGGTTATGTCATATTATACCTGTGCTGCACTCTCTGCACTAGCTGCTGGTTAGGAGGCAGATCTCCTTCAATGTTGGTTTGCTGACCTATAAAGCCCTGAGTGGTCAGGGGCCCAGCTAGCATCAAAACCTTCTATGGTTCTATTGCCCCTCCCACACCCTTAACTCTGCAGACCAGGGACTTTTAGAGGTTCTTAGGGATTTTCTTAAAACATCTGGTGCCCATGCTTTTTTCCTTGCGTCCCCAACCCTATGGAACTATCTCTCTTCACATGCGAGACATACCCACATTGGATGCATTTAAATGGGAGCTAAAAAAGTTTTATTTAAGCAGGCTTGCTCTCTGAATTAGTTTAGTTGTTTTAACTGATACAAGTGTGAATGATTTGTTATCCTGTTACGTATTTTAAATGTTTTTAGAAATGTTTGTGTAAAGCGCTTTGAGACGAAATGAGAAAATCCGCTATACTAAATAAAATATGAATGAATGAATGAATGAAAAATTGAAATGTACACTGCAATAGCTTTGATGACCCCTGTTGGTTATATGCCCAACAAAACACTTTATTTCACCGAATTGTTATATATGCAAACAAAGGTCAGCTATTAGGCTTTAAAGAGCTGGTGTACTGATACTAGTGCCATGTGGAATGTGGAATTCCGTCAATGGAATTAGTGCAGAATGGCCATTCTGTGGGTGATATTTCTGCCGGAATTTCACTGGTTCTTCAGCAGAAGTCTGCCTACTGTGATCCATGGATAAATATTCCATGGAAAAGCAATTTTTCCATGAAAAATTATTCTGCAACAATTTCTGCAGAAAATATTGAGATCCATGGAATAATATACCATGGAACAGCATTATTTTCCATGGAAAATTATTCCACAGAAATTTTGTAGCGTGGAATTTTATCATTCCATTTGTGGTAAAGTTCAGTGGAATTTTGGAAGAATTTTAAAAAATTCCACGGAATTTCATTCTGCCAGAATTTGCAACTTCAGCACAGCACTAACTGATACCTTACAGCCCAAGTATTGTAACCAGAGTACTGTGTTTGTGAAATTTTACCTGAAATGTTGCTATCAAAGTCTTTAGTAAGCTATTAATTTTGCATCTAAATATTATATGCCACGAGCAGTCTTTTGTCAGATGCAGTTTTGATATGGGCAGTTTGTGTATACCTCCATGCTGAAAGGAAGTGATGCCGCAGAGGAAAAATTGTGCAACCCTATGTCAGCTGTGTAGTCATAACAGTGCCAAGAATTTGCCAATGAATGTTAAATTCCTCTTGTTGAGGTTTCTTTCAAAACATTATGAACTGCTTTTGCTTATATGTCCTTAATTTTGTTACCCGGAGATGCAGTTCAAATTTGTTTTTAATACCAAAATTAAGGACATATAAGCAAAAGCAGTTCATAATGTTTTGAAAGAAACCTCAACAAGAGGAATTTAACATTCATTGGCAAATTCTTGGCACTGTTATGACTACACAGCTGACATAGGGTTGCACAATTTTTCCTCTGCGGCATCACTTCCTTTCAGCATGGAGGTATACAATTTGTTTTTGGTCAGTGGGAAACAGCCCTGTCTGGCCCAAGTCCTATGCACTGCCACCCCATCACCTTCAACTAATCTCCAAGTCCTCACAACTGCATGCAGGCTATCTCTCCCCTTGCCACTAACCACCATAGGTGCCCTCACCCTTCTGTGGTGATCAGCACAGTCCCTCTGCTCACCTCTCCAGTCAGCCACCATTTGAATGACTGAAAACAAACACAATCGGAATGTCCTAATGAGCTGCTAATTACTAAGTCTCCACAAAAACCAATTAAGTTGAGCAATGGCTGTGGGTGCACCTGGAAATCGTTTTTTTTAACCTTCTGCAATCCTGGTTTGTTTATTTGTTCAGTTCCTGCTCTCAGTTCCATGATCCACAATGCCAGCTCCATGAGCTGCTCCCCTTCAGCTGCTCCTGTATTAGCCACTCAACCATACCAGTCCAATCTCAGTTCAGAAACAAGATCACAACAAGGCTGATAGGGGAGGTTGGGATGATTTATTGCAGCAGCCAGCCAGTCAGCCGGCTCCATGACCTGCTCACCCATCAGACTGCTTCCATGTCAGTCAATAGTGAAATGCAGGTATAGCACTGTATAAAAATAGTCTTTTTACCATAACAGTATTAAAAAACATAGAAGGTGATGGCAGAAGGAGACCGTTAGGTCTGTATAGTCTGCCCTTGATTTATTTCTACCCTCCTACTGGCCCTTGCATGTGAGGGCTCCCTTTTGTCTGTCCCACGCTGTCTTGAATTATCCTGTTGTCTTTGCCCCCACCACCCCTGGGGGCAGGCTATTCCATGTATCTATCACTCTCTCTGTGTAGAAGAACTTACTTGTATTGGTGTTGAACCTCACTGCCTTGAGCCTAAGATCATACCCCCTAATTCTACTGTTCTCCTTGAAGTGGAAGAAGTCCTGTGTTTGCACTTTATTTATGTCCTTCATGTATTTGAAGGTTTCTATCATGTCTCCCCTCTCCCTTCTCTGCTCCAGGGAGTACATGTTTAATTCCCTTAATATTTCCTTGTAAGACAACTGCTGCAACCCCTGAACCATTTATGTTGCCTTTCATTGAACTGTTTCTAAATGGTCAATGTCCTTTTTGAGATGTGGCCTCCAAAACTGAACACAGTATTCCAGGTGCAGCCTGACCAGGGCTGTATACAGCAGAAAGACCACCTCTCTCCTCCTACTTGTGATTACCCTTCCTTTACATCCCAGCATGCTGGAGGCCTTTAGTGTCTCCTTTTCACATTGTTTCCCCTGCTTTAAGTCTTCTGAAATCATGACTCCCAGATCATGCCCTTGATTTGAGGTAGTTAACATTACCCCTCCCAAGTAATACGCCCCTTTGGATTTCTTATTCCTACATGCATGACTTTGCACTTTTTGGCATTAAATCTCAGTTGCCATGCTCCAGACCACTCCTCAGGTCTGATTCCATCTTTCATACTTCATCTATGGAGTCCACCCTGTTACAGATCTTTGTGCCATCAGCAAATAGACACACCTTTCCCTCACGCTCATCTGAGATGTCAGCTATGAAGATATTGAAGAATAGAGGCCCCAGTACCAAACCCTAGGCACACCGCTGGTTATATTACCCTCTGATGATACTGTGTCATTTATCTGGATCCTCTGTGTTCTATCTTGCAGCTAGTTTTGTACCCATTTTACCACCTCCTATCCAACCCCTGTGTAGTCTAACTTCTTTACCAGCCTTTTGTGTGGAACTGAGTCAAAAGTTTTGCTAAGGTCCAGGTAGACCACATCCACTGCCCTGCTGTTATCCACAACCCTGGTAACCCAGTCAAAAAATTCAACCAGACTTCTTTGACACTACCTTCCCGATGTGAAACCATGCTGTTTTGGGTCCAGCTGCCCGCTTGCTTCGAGAAACACTATTATTCTTTCTTTGAGCAGTGACTCCATTATTTTTCCCTCTATAGACGTGAGACTAACTGGTCAGTAGTTTTCTAATACCTACTTGCTGCCCAGTTTAAGGAGTGGGACTACTGTTGCCCTTTTCCAGTCTTTGGGTACCACTCTGCTCTCTAAGGATCTAGTGAATAGTTTTTTTCAGTGGAGCTGCCAGTTCATTCCTCAGTTCTTTTAGGATTCTGGGATGTATCTTATCTGATCCCATGGCCTTGTCCACCTTCAACTTATTCAGCGCCTCCACTACTTGCTCTTCTGTGAATGGGCTGGTATCAACTCCTGGTCTGGGGGTGCTGCTTTTCTTGAGCACTAGGCCATTTCGTGGATCCTCCTTGGTAAACACTAAGCAGAAGTGCCTATTTAGGGTTTCAGCCTTCTTATGGTTTCCTTCTGCTAATTTCCCATCCCCTGTAGCAATCCTAACTATACCCCTTTGTTTTTCTTCTTTCCCTGATGTACCTAAAGAAGAATTTGTCCCCTCTCTTGGCCTCCTCTGCAATCTTTTCCCTGTCTGGGCTTTGGCTTTTCTTATCTGTTTATTTGCTTCTCTCAATTTTTCTTGGTATGACTCCCGGTCTCTGTCATTCTTGGTTTCCTGGTATATCACATATACCTTCTTTTTTTCTTTTACCATGGTAGCCACCTCCCTAGAGAACCAGAGAGGATTTCTTCTTCTTTTCACCTTGCTGATCCTCCTGGCATATTGTTCTACAGTTGTCTTGATTGCTTTCTTTATTCTTTCCCACATGACTTCTACTTCTCCTTCTATCTCGTCAGTTAAGTAGTCTTTTAGGCTGGCTCTCATTTTTTGGAAGTCTGCCTTCTTGAAATCTAGGACCTTAATCTTTGAGTGAGAGGAGTCTTCAACTATGTTTACTTGGAAACTTATTATACAGTGATCGTGGTTTCCCATACTGCACCCTAGACTGATTTCTTTAACACTCTCATTGTTTGTTAGAATCAGATCAAGAATGGCATCTCCCCCTGTTGGGACTTTGACAAGCTGCCCCAATCCAACACTCTGTAGGGCCAACAAGAAGTTCCAGCCTTTTGTTGCTGCTGTTTGTGTGCTCAAGTTTGTATTTGGGAAGTTAAAATCCCCCACCAGTATTACATAGCCTCTGTCTGTCCTTTTGTGTATTTCATCTATTAAATCTCTGTCTTCCTTTTCCCCCTTGATTTGGGGGTCTGTACACTATGTCAGTTTTGAAGGATATTACCTTCCTTGCATCTGTTGTTAGCTATAGTGACTCGATACTCCCTGAGGATGTCTGCAATTCTGTGGCTTTTATTTCTTCACGTACATAAATAACTACATCCCCCCCAACCTTTTTCCAATTTCTGTCCTTTCTGAACAGGTTAAACCCTGGTATAGCCAAGTTCCAGTCATGGTTTTCTGTGAACCAGGTTTCTGTCACAGCTACCCAGTCCAACATTTCCACTTCCATGATGGCTATGAGATCTGGAAGTTTATTTGCCAGGCTCCTAGCATTTGTAACCAGCACCCTTCAGGAGTGTGCTCCATGTTTTGTGTGAGGGTGAACCCTCTTCCTGGACTGACCTGATCTGCTGTTTTCATCCGAAATATTTTGTGAGGCATTGGATTCTTGGGGTGTGATGACTGGCATACCAGTGATCTGGGTGTGTGTTGTTCCCTTTCTCTTTCATGTGGTTGTATGTGTGTCTGTGTTCTTTTGGGGAGTGGTGACTAACACACTGGCAGTTTGGGTGTGTGTAGTCCCCAACTCTGCCTTACTAAGTTTAAAGATCCTGCATATATATATCAAATTTTTGTCCTAGTGCCTGCACGCCTTCCCTATTTAGGTGCAAGCCATAATACTTAAAAATCCCCTCTCCCAGAAGATCTGTCAGTTTTCCTATGAGGTGGAACCCCTTTTCAATGCACCAGTCATGCAGCCATGAGTTGAACTCACCAGTGTCATCCTCCCTGACTTGCTTGGTGCATTTCCCTTTGTCCCATACTGGCAGAACCTCTGAGAAGGCTATTTTGGAAGAAATTCAAGTCAGGATGGTGGCAAGAGCCTCAAAATGTGTTTTGGCCTCCTCCACTGTGTGGTTTTCCAAGTCATTTGTCCCAAGGTTTATTGTTATGTACATTATATCCCCTGCTTTTTAGACTATCTCCTTCATGCGGTCTGTGTCTCTTTCTGCAGAGGCCCCTTGGAGACACGTAACCACAATGTCCCTAGTGTTTTAGTTTAGTTGGGTTTCCACTCCTCAGATCATGGAATCCACCACTATGAGAAATTTCTTTTTATTCTTGTTCATATTTGTATTGGTTATATTGTGATTTTCTGCAGTTGCAGATTATTTATTTTGCACCGAGGCTCCTGGACGACACTTAACCGCAGTTTCTTTGTCGTCCCTGTGGTCTAGGTGGGCTTCTCCATGGATGATGGAATCCCCTCCTATGCCAAAATCATTATAAATGTAACAAACTGAATCAGGGTGTAATTTGGAGTTGTTTCCATATATTGATTGCATAGATTGAAGAGCAGCAAAGTTAGTACTACTACTTTATTGTTCCTGTCAATGCAGTACTCCTGCAGAGAAGGATAATGCGTCTTTGTGAGTTTTGTTGTTAATGGTTCTCCAATGAAAACTAATTACGAATGAGACCACTTTTTTCTGTTATAAAGGCAGCCAACATGTTACCGTAGTTGTATAATATGAGGGCAGCAACCAGAAGCAGCTGCAGTACACTGACTGTACTTACTTGCACTGAACTGGGGCTGCACTCAAAGACACTCAGTGACACATCAGTGAGGAAAAAAAAGACAAATGTGATTTACCTTTTAAAATGCAGATTCAGCCTGTAACACTTTTGCATATGGCCACAAGATGTTTTACAGTACAGTACAGCACAAAGTCTCTCAAGTAGTGTTAGAGAAATAGACCAACTCCATGTAAGCAGAGCCATGGCTTCCTCCCAATGTATCACTTCATGAAAGTACCTCTGAGAATGGTGATGTAAGCCCCGTAAGAACCGGAAAAAGATAAATCTGCAAAAAAAAAACAAAAAAAAAAAACATAATCCGTGCTCTTGTTCACAACTGTACAGAAAACCACCAACCTAAAACCTATTTATAACAACAAATAAATACAAAAATCATTTAGTCCAATCCAATAGCTATTTAATTAAATATAGGGGTTGGGGTCTTTCATTAAGTTACTTTGAGATAAGGGGTATCAATATCGGGAGAAAGTGGTAAAATCATAAATTTTGCTGTATTGAATGAGAAGAAGTACATAAATGGCACAAAACTATAAGTCAAACATGAAAATGTGATATGTGCTGTACAAGCTACCCCATTAGGCTACTACCAGTGGAGGTTAACAGGAGAGCTGAAAAAACATAACACAGGTGTCAGGTGGATCAGAACAGGGCTGTTCTACTTCATCCACCATGACTGCACAATATGTATTTCATTATCATGGCCTACAAATGTGACAAATTGGTATAATTTTGGGTGATATGTGCCACTGTCATGAAGTACATATTCCACCAATTAAAACGATGTATGACATATATGTTACTTATGAAAACATGGCATTGTGTGTGCTGGAATGCATAGTGTGCAGATTTCTCAGTGCCATTATGAAAAATGTTTAGTCCAATAGGCACTTTTAATGGGAAAATGGCTAAGCTCCATAGGGTTAAAAGAAAAACATGATGTTGTAAGAACTAACTGATGTGAAAGCAAAAGGCTCTCATGACACAGAATATTTTGTGTTGTATCCAAGGGTTATCCAGAAACCCTACCAAACATGCTCAGAAATACATTTTAAATCCTTAAAACTCTGGAAATGTTTAATATCTTTTCACACAACCTTCAAAATGCAGTACTTTGACACAATCCACTTCTACCATGAAAGTTTCAGGAAAAAAAGTGTATAACGTATAGAAAAAAACTGATATTAATGTAAAAATGAAATAAGGTATGTGGATCTCAGAAGCCATATGCGCTGCTGTCAGAAAACTTTTCACATATTGAAATACTGGGCCGGATTTTCAAAGGTGCCTTAGAGAAGCGTTAAGTGCATCGAAGGGTCACCTTGCGTCAAACGTGGTATGCCAAATCCCTGCATCATATTTTATAAAAAATGCTGATGCAGCAGCAAAGTGCCAGAGAATGATGCAAGGCCATGCATGCACCATAAATATGATGCATGACCCAGAAATGACACTGTGTGCCCCAGAAGGCATGCATCAAGCAGAATGGTGCAAGCAAGCAGGCAGAGAGGGGAGCCAAGCCATACCTGCAAACATAACTTTACAGACAGAGAGACAAATGTCCTCATCGCCGAGGTGCACACACAGTATGACCTACTGTTATCCTGGGGTGGGGACAAGGAAAAATGTGACAAGAGGCAACAGGCATGGGTGCAGGTGGCAAAAAACATGAAAGCAGTGGCACCTGTGAGACAGATGATCAGGGAACTGTGCTCTCTGTGCTACAATGCTACCTCATGTATATCACTATGCCAAGTAGTACTAAGGCAAAACTGTGTCATAATGATAACCATATCTGTAACCACTGTCTGTAACCACCTTATGCTGGAGCAACCTATGTAATCAAATGTTTTTCTCCACTGCATTTTATCTAGTATTGTTATCCCGGGTTGTCCCTGAAAAAGGGACCTTCGGGGCTCAGTGGTCCTACCCGGTCACCAAAATTTAATAAATAAATAAATAAATAAAACTGCAAAAAGGTATAATGACCTCAAGAGGAGGTCCAAGGTGAAAATGGTACACAATACACGCTGTGCCACAGCCACAGGTGGTGGTTCATCACAAGTAAAGAAACTCACCCCACAGGAAGAGAGTGTTGCTGCTCACCTGAGATGCTGCACGATTGCAGGGGACAGTGATCTTGACCTCTTTAGGCAGCAGACCACAGTGCAAGGTATGTACCAAAAGATGCTAATGACACACACATCACACAGTTGCAGGACAGCACAAGGGTGTAGGCAGTACATACACCATGAGAGCCATGGTGTACACAGTTATATCTGAGGGGCAACAACATGCCTGACCCCAACGGCACCATGTGTCCCACCATCGGAACACATAGGAATGTCGGTGCTCTGCCTGACCAAACAATGTGCAAATGCAGACAGCTGGCTGCTGCCCCATGTCTCACCCATGCAAAACAAGGCATTGGGGTATGCAACTGTGTAGCAACACCGGTAACATCTATGAGTGACATGATCTGTTCACATCGGCCAGCAAGCAGGGTGGGGGATAAAGGTGGGATAACAGGGTCACAACAGAGGGTAGCAGTAGAAGTTCCATGTACTGTGGATGACACACAGATTGACATGGTCTCCATAATGATGTACAAACCTATGTACCTAGCCACACCCCTGACAGCAGGCAGGATGGCAGTATAGCACACAACAGAATGGTGATATCACTATCCACTGCAATGTCAGCCTGCACAACACCGGACCCCCAACCAGGCAAACGGCCATCAGCAAACAATGACAGAGAGCAATTGAAATGCACATCATTGGTATTGCTGCATGTCCTCCTGAACATGGCCACACCCCAGCCCCCACAAGTCATGGAACAATGGTACACAGGTGCAGTAAGCAGCACAGAGTCACTGCCAGACACGCAGTGAGACACATACACACACACACACATAGGATGCCTGTGCATCCAGGAACAAACAAAGGACCCATAGCCACAAAACAGTCAAGCAGTAAGTAGGCAGACAGTCAGGGTAGTGGGGCATACACCATGGCCATCCAGTGCAATGCATGACATGTACAACCTACAGGGACAGGATAGTCATGGGACATGTAGGACTGCAAGGGAGGGTATGCATGTGAACTGCAACAGACATGTTACAGGCATGCCATGATGCACTGACCTGGCCATACCAGGGTGTACGTAGTGCAGTGCATATGTGGGAAGTGCAGTGTCCATGTGTGCAACAAACTGTTGGTAGACAGTGGCACATGCGGTCTGTGGGAAGGCATACAGTAGTAAGCAGGTCCCGGCCACTGGACAATAGAGGTTCAGAACAAACACAATGTCCACAACCAGGGGCAGCCAATGAGGAGACACCTGGCAACATGTCACTGTTAGAGAGGTGGTGATGCACAACACACATGTGTGCAGGAGATGTAATGTGACAGCCAGGGTATGCATGGGTGGACATCAATGTGAATGATGCACATGTCCCCACAAAACACCACATGGACTACACAGTGCACAACAGCCTCACACACTGACAACCTGAGTAGCTGTAGGTCCACACAAAAGGTGCAAGGACACCCAGTCCATGTACTGTGGATGGCACACATACTGTATCATCATGTACATACACACTTGTACCCCTGTGGCAGAGTGGACCACCCATCTGAATGATGTGTACCAGCCATATGTACAGCACACGGACATGCACTGTGCATGGCACCTCTGTGCAACATGTCCACCAGACATCGTGGGACGCACACAACAAGGCAGAACATGCACACCCCTAGACACAGGCCACAATGTCAACCACACACATCAGAGCAAGGGAGTACCAATATACATCAGATGTGGTGACATGCCAACATAAAGAGGCATGCAAATAACACAGTGTGCAAGCACACACAGCATGGGACATTGACAGATGTGCTGCATCACACAGCTGACCATATGTACAACCCAGAAAGGCCATGTGCAGCTGTATGATGTTGTGTATGTGTATTGCCAGATGACAACCTTGAGCCACATAAGCACAGCAAGTATGCCGTGTGACAGATAGGATCCAGGCAATGTCTGCAACACTGGCCTGTGCTATGGAATGGGAGAGAGCATGGACAGGCTGCACCCAATGGCACCATGCTGCCAACAAGAATTGCAGCCTGTACACAGGCCAGTGCAAACACAACATGGACAGAACGGTCACCACACAGTACAACGTGGATACACCAATGGGGAAAACATGAGGCAGACACAGGCTAACAATGTATGTGCTCTATACCTACAGATGACACCAGTGAGGACAGCAGTTCCACAACAAGCAGTGACACCAGCACCACAGCAACATCAACAGCCTGCCCAGACACACCAATAGACATGGAGGCATAGGAGGAAGAGGAGGAGGAGGAGGAAGAGGATGTGCATCAGGACCACAGTGACATGAATGACCGGACCAGTGAGAGTGAGGAACAATGGTATACAGGCGACCTGCCTGACACAACTAGCCCTGCAACATCCAACAGAACAACAGGTGGTGTAAAAAACAGAGCTGCAGACCATGTAACAGCTGTGGATGATGACAGTGATACCACACACAGAACACAAGGCCGAGCTGGTGAGGCAGACAGTGACAGACCAATAGAATCAGATGAGCACGTGGGGACTCCACAACAGCAGGAGGATGGTGATAGAAGCCCAACACCCAATGATGAGGCCTTCGGACATTATTTCCAGGAGGTGGTGCATACCAAGGAGTCCATGGTGGGTGGAATAACCGGACTACGTGCAGCAGTAGAGGCACACACCAGTGTGACCACTGAAAATCTTACCTGCATTGAGGGGACCATGGCTACAGTACATGACACAATGCAGACCATTGTTAGCAATACACAGGTGACACATACACACACATGGAAGCCATACTGCAGGGCATGCAGACATTCATCAAACAGCAAGCAAACAGCCAGGAGAGAGTAACAGCATTACTGCAGCAACAGATCCCATTACAGCAGGAGCAAACAGGCTGCACAAAACATGGCCGTAGCACTGCAGGTGATAACGTAGGTCATGGACAGCAGCCAGGTACATGGCCATCCCATGCATGATGGTTGCATCCAAGGCCACAATGCCCCACATGACACAAGAGCACAGGACACACACCACAACATCCGCCAGCCAGGTATTGCATAGCATGCACTCGACATCCCCCCCTACACGGCACCTGTCACCAATTTATAATCAACTCCAGCAATTCAGGGACATGCCTATGGTTATGGCCCAGACATCAGCAACATCCAAAGAGATGTTTACCATGCTGCACAAGCCCAACGTACTGACATGTATCCTGTAGCCATACAGACTGGCCAACAGATGACACAGCACATGGCACCATATCTGGATACCACCACAGGTGAACATGGGTACAGACAAACCCCTGTGTATGGAAGCAGACAAAACACAACACATGGAACAAACATGTACAGTGGTCATGGACACATCAGTGGATATGACAGTCAACATGCAGGACCCTTGGGAATGCAAGAACTCATGGCACCTGGCATCACAGACCACCCAACCACCATTCAGAACTATGTGTACCCTGTATCTGGAGTACCCAGTCATCAGGAGCAACATGCAACTGGTGTAGCGGCAACAAATTCTGACATGGTTGTCACTACAAAGGTTGACATGACACTATCCCATAATGTAGCAAATGACCGCACCACAAGTGTAACATGCAGCACCACACAGGAGAACATGGGACACACACACAGACAGACCCATGTCACCATAGCTGCCCGCATCCCCTCGAACATGGAACAAAAATTATACATTGCAGCAGCACCACAGTCAACATGTGGCCAGGGTGCACAGGCTACCATTGCATGTGAAAACACAACCAGCATGGAGGAACACAGTCAAGCCACCACTGCACAGTCCACTGGGCCAGAGCACAGTCAGGTAACACATGTCCACTCACATCGACAAGGACTACACAGGCAACTGTCAGCAGCATGGATGACAACCCATGTCCACCCACAATAAAGGCCACCATTGCCACAGGTGATTGTGCACAGTCCAACACTGCACGCAGAGTGGAACACAGCGAGGCTGCTCAGGTGCAAACAAAACATCCTGCACACACCAGAGGCAGGCCATGCAAACAATGTTTTCTGCCCGGGGGGACAACAGAGGTACAGACAACTGGAGCATATCAGGCCACCACTGCAAAACAATATGCACCCACAGCTGTCACCAGGGCCAGGGCAAGCACAGCAATGGTGACTGCTGAGGAGACACATGTGTCTCCTGTCAGTGCAGCCACTGGGACCAGGGACACTGCCAAGAGAGTAACAACAGCCAAGCAGCAGGGTGGTACCGGTGTGTTGGGCATTCACTGCTCACAAAGGGTGGCTTCAGCAGTGCAAACACAACAGTATGCAACAAAGCGGAGGAAGATACAGAAGACCGACATGCAATGAGATGTGCTACTGCACCGCAGGTACACAGAGTGGCAGGACGTCCAGCACAACAACACATGTAATGATACAACTGTGCTGATGAACAACATCAAACACTGCAATGAACATTAGCTGTAACAGTTAACATGTCACATACCACTCTGGAACCACATACATGCACACACAGCAATAGGGTAAACGGACTGCCATGCCCACCCATGACTCCCACCCTGTGCACATGATGCAGTTCACTGTGACACACACAAATGTATGCACAATCAGGATGCACTGTCCCCTTGTACCACCATTAGCATCCCATGCTGCGCTTACATCCACCATGACATGATTACAATGCACCACTGTAGGGATAATGCATCTGACAACAATAACATGTAGCCGAGGCCAGGAACTGCACAATGTACGGTAAACAAATGAAGACATGATATGGTAGTGTATGCAATACAAACCTGCCTGGGCCTCTGTACACTGCAATATCTGCTGATGTCCCCCCACCAACAATCACATGTGTGCAAGTCACATGCATAGCAACCACACCAGGGCATGCTACACAGGACAGCACAGTGCACAAAGGTTGTCACTGACACATGTATACTAGTAGTGTCACACGACATACATGGACTGTGCAGTATGCATCTGCAATGCATACCCATGAGTGGCACACAATGCACATGCACATGCACAGTATCCCCAGTCATGGAACACATTGCATACGTATCTGACAGCTGAAACAGCCCTCGTGGTCCATCAAGTATGCCTGTATGTGCAGCTAGCATCCTCACAATGCAGCTGCCTCACCATCTTCTCACACCTTCTCCCTTACCACACTTCACACCCTGTCACATGCCCTGGTAAAGCTGCCCACCATCCCATAGGATACCACATATTTGGGTACAGTGTTCAATTTGCCCACCACCCTCACCAGGCAGAAAATCCCACCCTCCCTATCCCTCTCCGATATCTCCCAACCACCAACATGGGACAATGCCCTCTCGTTCCACATCCCCTTTTCTGCACCAATATCCCTTCACTGCCCGTTTTGTCAGTCCCCTTCTTGTATTCTAAGGTTTCAATCAAATGCCCCCGGATGCTCCACTCCTCCAGTGTGTACAGTCACCTCAATCAGCTTGTCCTCGTAGGTTGTGCCCCACCCCCCCGGCACCTGGATCATCTAGTGTCCCTGCGCACCACCTCCAGCAATCTGACATCCTGCCACAGAAAGTAATGCCAGTACTGCATGCAGGACTCCAAAAGTGACCTGACTAGTGACCTGTACAGTGGCAGGATCACATCCTGATTCCTGGATGAGAGTCTTCTCGCAATACAACCCAGCATCATGTTAGCCTAAGTTGCCACCCTCCTGCACCAGGCAAAGTTGTTCACGTGACCAGTTATGAGCACCCCTAGGCCATTCTCCACCTTGGTGACCCCTATCTGACCCACTCCCAACTGTTAGTCCCTCCCCTGGTTCCAAGTTCTGAAGTTCACAGAAGTGCACTGCTTTCCATTGAAGCTCAATTACCACTTCTCAGACCACGCCTCCAGTGTACTGAGGTTGTCCTGTAGCCCCTGGCACATCACTATGTCAGCCACCAACGCCCCAACATGGTATCATCTGTGAACATGTCTACCCTGCTCCTAATGCCATGTGTGATAGCCAATATGAATAACCCAATGAACACAGGAAGAAGCACGCAGCCCTGTGGCACCCTACTAGTCACCACCCTTCAGGATGAGTGTTCCCCCACCATCAGCACCCATTGCTGCCTCCACTTCAGCTGGTGCACATGCCAGTGTACCATCATTGTCCCTGCCCCCAGATATTGCAATCCACCCATGAGGCACTTAATCAAAGACCTTGGTGAAGTCAAACTACAGTACAACTACTGCATGGCCTTTACCCATTACCTTCGTTAAGCAGTCACACTGCCTAATGAGGCTGATCTGGCATGATCTTCCTGTGAGGAACCCATGCTGCTGATCTTTCTGGAGTTCATGTCCCTCAAACAAGGATGCAAGCCTCTAGTTCAGGAGTGCTTCCATATGTTGTTCTACTGTGGTTGTGAGCAAGGGTGTAGGCAGGTATACCCACTGTACAAATGTGTGTAAATATTATTGATTACCTGTCCCAACCATATACTTTCTTTTTTTTTTTGACTCCTCCAGCACCTGGCCAGTCTCTCTTTCAGGTCCCCACATGAACTGCCCAACTGCGGCTTCTCCCAACCCCTACCGACCCACATTGCAGCCAGCCCCATGTAACCCGGTGTATCCCTTCACCGGGTGGGTCTCTTAACCCCGTAGGAGAATGGCACTGGTGGCCAACTAACGATCCTGGGGTGCTGCTGGGCTGGCGTATCGAGGTCCGGGAGCCCGGTGATGCAGGTTCTGGAGGGCCGTCACCCGATCGGCCCGGCACCATTTTTCCATTTTGCTCCCCACAGTGACGTGCCACTGACATCAAGGCATACGCTGACGTCCATCACTTCCTTGTGTATTGGGACCGACGTCCTGCTGTGTTTCCAGCCTCTGCCAGGAGTCAGCAGGGGCCGAGCCATGTATCCACCCTCCCCCCAAGAAGGCAAGCCACCATCTGACGCTCATTTCCTTCTCCCCTGGCCATCCCTCCAGCAGCCCGAGTCCGTTCCTGAACCCAGGTCGCTGGCGTCACAGACAGAAATCCAACCTCTGCACCAGCCGGCCTAACCATATACTTTCTATTTGTTACTACTATCAGTGTGAGCAGGTGTATTTGAGTTAGTGTGGACTACTACATGTCTGTATCAATCTGAACATCTGATTAGGACATGTACATTTGTACAGCCTGTTTAGAAATAAGATAAGTAAACCAATGACCAGATGGGCATTAAAATGGGGGACAGGATGTATACTGTTTTTCATAGGGGGCAGCAGCTGCAGAGTATGCATACAATAACAGAAATATCTGGCTACAACCCTGGTTGTGAGGCCTATAGGTCTGTAATTGACTGGTCCATCTTTTGGGCCACTCATGTGATGGGCCACTACGTGAGCTATCCTACTATCCTCTGTACAGCATCCTGTGTCCAGGGAGGTTTTTGACAGGTCTGAGAGTGGACCTGCAAATAACTCAGCCAGCTCTGCCATCACCATTGGGTGATTGCCATAAAGACATGATTCCTCATTCAACCACATTGCATACAAACCCCCCAGCACCCTGCCTCTCCATAGATGCCACATCCATCACACCATCACGACCTTGCCCAGCTTCCCTATCACCTGGGTTAGCTGTTCGCCCTTCTCGTACATGGCCATGGAACATTGATCGTAGCAGCCACCTGTGCAGACCCAAAAAACCCAGATGTATAACACTGTCCTGTGTGTGTATATGCACTGTCCTCAGGCTGTTCCATGCCATGCATGACATGGCCCTTGCGTGACCTACATGTACATTGCAATATGCTCCACAATACAAAGCAGTGTGTGCTGTTCTTCTAATGCAACACGTTACCCCACAGTGGAAAAACGACACAGATAACATTGTGCATGGCACAACAGTGCATATATTGTGTAATGACATGAACATGTACATCCAACAACAGTTGAAACTGGATGAAGTATGTAAAATGCATATTGTAAACAACAAACAATGGTATTGATGTATAATAACAGTACAATGACATGAGGCCACCATGTGCCACAGCCCAGCCATAAACCTCCCATCAGGGCTCATTACATACAAACTATACCAAAAGTCCAGACATCGGAGACAGTTCCAACAGTGCATTTCAGCACATGCAACTGAAAGTAACAAGATAAAGTGTAGTACAACAATAGAACAGAACACTCCCCCCCCCAGCAGTGTGGCACAGACCGTACAAATTTCCTCCAGTGTGTATTGTGCCACACTACAGATGCAATATTTCCCAGCATGGTGACAAAACCACGCATATGTAACAGCAGTGGCCTAACACTTAAGCTCCCCATGTGTGACAACCACAGCCTGCATGGCTGCAAGTAAGCTACCCAACTGCTTTGCCACATCCTATAGCTGACATCTGGCAGTGGCAACCACATGCTGCACATAGTCATCATGGCTAAACATGCCTACAGCACCCCCATCAACATCCTGGCTATACCCATCACCTGCAGGTGCATCAGGCAATGTGGGCTGGCCCACATGGGTCTGCCTGTCCCCAATGTCCTGTTGTGTGTTATCAGCATTGTCAGTGGTATCTACCACTGTGTCAGAGGCAACAGCCACCTGTTGTGTGCATTGTAGGGGCACACTTTCTGCTACAGATGCCTGTGTGTCCTGATATCCACTGGAACCATCCTGAATCCCTGATGACTGCTCACCACCATGTCCTCTACCACTTGTTGGATGCACTTGGGCCTGCAGCTTACGTGTGCGCTCAGCATAACAATGGGCCTCCTGTTGCATCAGGATCCTCATTGCCCTCGTGAGTGCTCTCAGGTGCCATGATGGCCACTACTCTTCATCCTCATCATCGTCATCCTCAACATCATCATCATCACTGTCCCCTGCAACAACAAGTGAGGAGTGACATATGTTGCATTCTGTAACACATACACACACACAGGAACACACATGCTCTACGTGGCCACGGTCCACTTGTCAAATATGTTGTCCATGCCTGGCACGCCTGTGTAGGGCATGTACTTGGTGCTGTGTGTTACATGCCACAAGGAACATGCATGTGTATCATAGATATGTCGCACAAAATGGGACACACACCTGTGCTTATACAGTCAGTGGGTGTGCATGTTTGTCATCAACACAAATGTGTACAGTTGTCCCACTGTGTGTGCTGGATATGTGTGCTCACAACATGTACAGACAACACCAATGCCAGTTATGTGCCACAGTCCCACCAACTCACCCTGAACCCTACAACAGCCAATACCCTCCTTGCTGTCCATCAACATGTGACTGTGTCCCTCTATCTATGTACATGCAGGACACTGGACACAGTCAAGGGTGCCGCTTGCACAGGCAACAGTGCTGGCAACAATGGGGTTGCACAGCCCAGCATATTCAAACATTGGTATGACCTTCACAAAGCCTCCCTGTTGCAGTACCATGACATCTGTGTGCCGTAAGTGGTGGATGCTTGATGATACCTGTCCATTGAACCCATACAGCTGTACTATTGTGGATGAGTTGTCAGCTGTTTCTGGGTGCTATCACCATGTCCATTGTCGCACTGCATGGCACTGCCCATGAGTGGGACCATGTGGGCACACTAGTACTGTCATAAGTGGTCTGACATATATGTGCAGGATGACCTGTCCTGCATGCCACTGGCATGGCGATGATGCATCTGTGCACTGTCAGATGTGTTACATACCTGTCTTGCATTATACACTGTCATATGTGTTACATGCCTGTCCTGCATTATACAAACATCACCGCATGTCCCCTGGCACTGGAACACAGTGCCTGCATGTGCTGTGCATATGTTCCCAAGTATCCTGTGTCCCCTCACACACACAGAGTATGCAGTGTGGCATTGCAGCCTTGTTTATGATGCACAAATGATAGTCATGCACATCCATTGACGTCGCCCCTGTCATTCATCATTGCATCTGTCATATGGATCATGCACAGGACACACACAGTGGATGTGTCACTTACCCTCCTGGCTAGTACTAGAGCCATCTTCATGTTGACCGGACGTCTCTACATCTGGGTGTGTGGGTCCATGGGCCTATGCAGTCACACCCACCTGTGGATCTGTGGAGACAGTGACATCACATGGGTTAGGCATCTGGATGTACATGACGTAGAGGGCACTGTTTGTGTACCACTCTATACATGTGGCATGACACTCACCTGACTGTTGTCGATGGCCACCATGTATCTGTATGTCTGCCTCTCTGACCTGATCTGTGAGGCTCTTCAGGATCCCTGACTTCCTGCGGGACATATCATTGATTTTGTGCTTCAGTTGTTGGACTGTGCGTTTGACACCTGACAGCATCTGCAGTTTGGTGGCAATGCAGCACCACACCCTGTCCCTGTCATTCACGGGGTGCCTAGCAGAGACTGGTGGCATCAGGATCCTTGACCACTTGATCACACAGCTGACCAAAATGACGGTCTCCTCATCATTGAACTGTGGGTTCCTGGACCGTGGGCCTGCCATCTTGTGCAGATCTGGGTCAGTCACTCCTACTGCAACTGCTGGGGACAAGATTGAGGTTAGACACCACTCCTGTGGACGTGTGCTGTCACTGCACAGTACAGTGACTGTGGACCTGCCTGTACATGCTTCCCACTGTGTGAGGGCCCTGCAGTGCCTACCCAATGGATTGTGCCACACTGTGCTGGGGAGGTAGTATAGCACCTGTGAGGGCACAGTATGGGCATTGCCATGGTCCACAACTCACACAGTGATGCAGCATAGAGTTGACCTGTGATCCACACAATGCATCACACATATGCAAGCTTCTGATGCTGTGTGACGCCAATGGTGGTTTTCTACGCAGCACGATGCACATGCAGACCTTGGATGCAACCTGATACAAACCTGGTGAGTGTGACGCATCAATGAATGACACCAACATTCCAGCCCAGGGTTTGATGCTGTCAATGCCAGGCCAGATTTAATGACTCGTTGTGAAGCAGGGACTTGGATAACGATGCTGATACTGGGGCATCAGATAACATGACGTACTGTGACACATGGGACAATTATAACGCTGTCACTGCCGGGTCAGATGAAATGATACAACTTGACGCAGGGAATAGGATCATGATGCTGATACTGGGGCATCAGATAACATGATGCAACATGATGCATGGCCATTTCTGACACTGACAATGCCGTGCCAGATAACATGATGCAACATGACACATGGACTCGGATCATGTGCCTGACAATGCAGCATCAGATACTTCACTGTTGCATCTGTTGGCATAAGCACCCCACATGTGTTGTGTACATGCTCATTCATGTCATTAACATTTGGATGACAGATATGACAGTATATTGCCTGCTTTAACCACACACAGTACATACCAGTGATGTTCACAGGATCAGGTCCACGTGTTTGCATCCTGTAGCATCAGCATCTGACATGGTACTGCAATATCACAGGTCGCGGTATCACGCTGCGTGGTTAGTGTTGTTTGGTGTCACCCTGCATCAGACTGTGACAAGTGCGTCATGCTGCGTAGTGCCTCACTTTGCAGAGGTGGCAATCATTCAGCAGTGGGTCAGTGGCTGGCTGTGGAGGGGTGTGGCGGGCTATGCCAGTCAGCGACACCCAAAAGGGATGGTGGGGTGATGTATATAGGCAGTGTGGTGCATGGGGTGCCATTGCTGTTGGCCATGCCTTTCTGGGGGCTCATTACTGGCAACTCTGCTACACACACATGGGGGTATGCATGTGCTATATTACATGGGTAGGGGATTGTGGTCTGTCATGGTGTCCACTGTGGTGGTGATGTGCCATGCCACTGTTGGTGCAGTACTATTAGGCTGGTACACTTCACCTCTTCCCTGTCTGTACCCTGTGCCCCTATGTCCCTGTATTCTATGTTATTCTATTGTCATACTGTTCCTTAGGACCCCATCCCCATAAGTGTGCCAGCTGGGGGTGCTGCCAGTCATCAGTGCATGTGCCACCACCAGGGTTGTGCTACACAGCTGTTCTGAACACACTTGATGGTGGCTAACATCCATGTGGGACATGATGGTCAGGTATTTCCAATGGTGCTAATGGTCCAAGGACTAGGCCCACTACCTGTGAGGTCAGATGCTATGTGACATATTCAGTGTCCCGACTATCCAACAGTACCAATGACCTTGGACAGCAGGGCACATAGGCCATGGGGTGGTGTGCCAGAGTACTGGTGCAGCCATCTGCACACCACTGCGGACCTGTACCATTACATGTCACCTGACTGGATCCAGTTCACTGTCACACTACCACACACGTACATGTGCACACACTCCCCAACACCCACAGAGTGTTCCTGTCTGGCTGTATTTGGTCATGCATGTTGTCTGGGTGTCATTCATATGCACACAGGACTGTCAGTACATTGGCCATTAAATGGTCACACGGGCATGTTATTGGCATAGGTATCCAGGCATATGTTCCACTATGCCACCATTCTCTCCATGTAGTGCCACACTGCCTGGTACTATGATGGTATGTGCATACCTCTGATAATAGGGTCCTACTCTGGATGTCGCTGTGCACTGCTGCCATGGGCTATCAGTCATTCAGCAGACAGTGTTTGTGTATCAGCACTGGTCTCTGTGTGATGTGGTACCCCATGGAACAGCGTGCATGTCCACGGATGTTGTTCAGGCATCTGTGTACCATGGGTGCTAGACCAGGTGTGTACAGCATGTCTGCATATACCCATGATTAAGGCTGTAAGAAATTCACGCCATGCACGGATTTCACGATCTCCGCGATTTATAAGCAGTACCGTGAAATTGACTAATTTCTTCATTTTGCTGTGAATTTGTGTCATATGTTCAAAAAAGCTAAAAAAAAGCTCACAATTACTTAGAAAAACATACATTTTGCTCATTCTGCCTTCTGACCTGAAAAGCTGACATGCAGGGGCAGAAAACTAACTAAGTGGCATCTCTCACTGACCGAATCCCAGTAACCGCTAGCTTTAAGTGACTAGTCTGTACGAGGGGGACAGTGGCTCCGACTCCTTCCATTCTTCTGACCGAACACCCGGGAACTGCCAGCTCCAGCTGCAGCTGCCTAAAAAATAAAGAACTACCCGAACTGCGAGGGATGGCTGTGCACTCCTACCACTATCTCACTACTTAAATGCTCAAGCAGCATCTCTCTGACCTTTGACCGAGCCTGCCAGATTGCCAGATCTACGATCCTTCACAGACAGGCCACCGACGATGTTGTCTCCATTACGAACATCTCCTACGTTGAGGTTACATCACTGCATACTTTTTAATAAAAGAGACAACAAACACTAGCAAGGGAACAGAAATGCACAAAAAAGCAATAGAGAAGACAACGGAATAAAACAGGGCTACACTATGTTGTGCCATGCATGAGCCGTGAAAATAGCATTTTTTTACCGTGCAGGCACCGTGAAAAACACAAGTTTTTACCGTGAAAATATTTCAGCCCTACCCATGATGTAGTGCAGCCCAGTTGGCATGTGCACTCTGTGTGGCATGTGTTACTGTGGTAGGCATCTGATGGTTTTTATTGCTCATGGTAGTGGTTCATGTGGCATGGTGTTACACAAAGTGATTCTTTATGAGTTGTGCCCTGGTCCTGTGTCTAGCTGCCACTATGCCTGCTGATTGTCGGTCATGTGCATTGCCAGGTGCTGCATTGGCATCTTCACTGTCACCCCCATCATTGCCACTGTCATCCATTTCCTCCATGTCAGGCATGTTTATTCTGTTTTCTATGGCAATGTTGTGGAGGATACAGCAGGCTACGAAGATCTTGCGTGTCATGCAGGGTGTATACTGCAGTGCACCTCCAGAGCAGTCCAGGCACTGGAACCTCATTCTCAGGAGTCCAAATATACACTTGATCATGGACCTTGTAGCTGTGTGTGCTTCATTATAGCGTGTTTCTTCTGCGGTCTGTGGTCTTCTGATTGGCGTCACTAGCCATGGCAGTAGGGGGTATCCACTGTCACCTGTGAACATGAGGGCATTGGTTAGTGGTTGTGCAGGCATTGTCACTATTGTATGCTTCTATGCTGCTGTCCCACATATGTCCTTCATCCACCATGCATGCCGTGTGTCACAGATGACCCGGTGGCTCTTGCACCCATCTCACACTGTCCGCTCCATCTTTCATGTCCACATGTGTAACGTGTGTGTTCCCTGAGCCTGCTGTGTTGATGACACCTGTGTTTGTGTGTGGAACCAGTATGCCTACCATTATCTGACATCCTGTTTGCACTGCACAACTGGGTTGCTGTGCAATGCCCTGCCAGTGTTGCCATTTGGGGGCAGGTGGGTGACTCATATGTGTCACACATGTCTGTGTGCTTGCAGTTGGGATCTGGGATGCATATTCATGGGCAGTGCCATCCTGCTAATAGTCATGGTTGCATGTCTTGTGTTGCTGCACACTGCACAGTGGCATCTATGGGCACCCCCAGTGCCATATCTGTGTTGCCTGTCAGTTGGTTGTGTGTCCAAGTGTGTTTCTGTCATGACGGGGTGTCTAGTGCACGACTAGGCTGCAGATGTGCACACACATTGTCATGTTCAATTGTTCTGTGTGTTCCTGTGTTGTTGCTGTTTTTGTTGATCACATTGGCCTACATACTAGTGATGAGGTCAGTGTCAGCTATCTGCAGCATTACATGTATGTACAATTGCATTTTGTTGCACATGCACCTACCAATTAGCCATCCATCCTGTATTTGTGCATGCTCAAAGCCTTCACACAGGTCACTGTGCCTAAAGATATCAGTGTTGTGGCATGAACCTGGGTACCATGCCACTACGTCCAGGATCCGACAGCGACTGTCACATACAACCTGAATATAGTGCAACCCCTATTATCCGAATTGTGGGGGTGACATCAATTTTCTTCGGTTAATACAACATTCGGATAATCGGGAGAGGCATGTGTAACAGATGCAAAATCAATGCAGTGTAGAGGCATTACTGATACAGACCCAAAAAAGTCTAATGTCGCATACTGTGGCATTACCGATTTGAAATCTAGCAGCAACATCAACAGTGTGATCCCCATTTTCAAGAAACTCATGCACTTGCAGCTTCTGGTGGATATTGAGCACACACCATTTTCATTTGGTAGCCATCACAACGCCACTGTCTGTTCATCTGCATGCCGATTAGCAAACCTGCTTTAACTTTATAGCTTAACAAGTTGCCAACAAGGATATAATTTAGAGACTCAGTTAAACTGAATGAATGAAGTAGTTTTTGCAAGTTGAGATAACTGATAATTGAGACACAGACTTGACTGTGATACAAAGTGAGTTCTAGTGAGTTCATGCAATCATGCTAATCGTGCAATTCATACAAATCAAGGGGGACGTGCAGTTTTTTTGGATAATGCGGAGATTTGGTTAATCGAGTTCAGATAATCGTGAGTGCACTGTATTCATTGAATGATATCCCTTCCGGTTCACATATGCATCCCTATCCTGTGATGGTGCTTTTATGGCTATGTGGGTACAGTCTATTGCACCCAGTACCCGTGGTAGTTGGGCAACACTGTAAAAGCCCTGCTGGATGACCTGCTGCTCATGGGTGTCCCATGGAAAACTGATATACTGTCCTTTCCTGTGCAATAGTGCCTCAAAGAACTGCTTTAGGCATGTGGAGACAGCTGATTGGGAGATTCCCAGTGTGTCACCTGTGGGTGTTTGGAAGGTGCCCATTGCAAGGAGACAGAGTTCAGCACTGACCTTTAGCTCCACCAGTAGGGGTGACCTCTTCCTGTCCTGCTTTGTAGGTCTTGCCTTAGCTCATTGCAGAGCTGTGTGATGGCTTCCTTGTTCAGCCAGTACCATGCCAGGTTTGGTTCATTGGTCATGTCTGTGTACAGTGTTCTTCTGTGGTACACCCTTGGCTTGTATGGTCTGCGTGGTATGTTTTGTGGCTGTGGTCTGGCCTGTGCTTATACCCTGGCAGCCTCCAGATGCCACTGCCTGGCATGACGCTGCCTCTGTACTGCCCTTGCTACCATGAGAAATATTGCTGCTGCTCCTGGCATTGTGCCATTTTGTCATCCACCTCTGTCTCTCAAAGGGCTTCAACCATGTCCAGCTTTCAGCATTGACTGCTGTGTTGTAAGCCTTTTTGTATTCTCTAGGCTGCTTAGACCAGCTGTGGCTGGTCTACCAGCTGAAGGCACTTTAACATGATTGGTGTCAGTGCTGCAGCTTTGAAATTGCCACAGATGCGGTTCTTGCACCATATCTGCGGCAAAAGCAGGCTTGCATCATGGTGTTGCCATTTGTATGGCACAATGGTGGTGCAGCCACCTTTGATGCATGGCAGTCTGCCTTTGATGCAGTGCTCCTTTGAAAAGCAGATCTGGCACAATGTTTGACACAAGATGCTCTTGCACCATTGTTGTTTGGCGCACGTCCCTTGTGTCATTCCAGAGGCTTTGAAAATCTGGCCCATTGTCTCCTAGACAACGCATGACAAATTTGGGGCAATTTTGCTGAATGCCACCAAAGCTATTAAGGTGCAAAGTTAAGGGTTTAACATAGAAACTCTCGATCACTCCTAACCATACTGGTGCTACTGTGCCAATATAACATAGATAGATAGATAGATAGATAGCTAGATAGATAGATAGATAGATAGATAGATAGATAGATAGATAGATAGATGTGTTTTGTGTGTAAATGAATGCAGATACAAGATAATTTTATTTTAGCACCCTTTCCTGGAGGCTAAGGGCACTGTACATATCACAAAACATACATTCCCTCCATATTTATAGTGACAGTGTAAGTGAGTAGGTGGAGGAAATATATTTGTAGTCAGTGCCTGAGGCACTTTGAGACTTTTCTTTAAATTTGTAACATGTAGGATGGGGAACCTAACCCATGAAATTAATCTTGGGGTGAGTAGATTTAGAAAGCCTTTTGTATCAGCTGTTTAATTGAGGGTGGGTGGAGCTGCAAGAGACTTAGTGAGAACAGGCATTTATGGGACTCCAGGAAGCAGGACGAGGAGATAAAAGGAGTAACACTTAGCATGTCCCATTATGCTTATGTCCGAGTGCATGACTGGTACAAAGCAGAAGTGGAGTATTTGTCTTAGGATCATCTGCAGGGCATTCACAGGGTGATGACAAGCTGCAAGAGACTGTAGGTGGGACACTGGGAAAAGGTAGGAGGTACCGCATAACTACTCTTATATAACTGCTTTCATATACTATGAAAACCAGGTAGGGAGCAGATAGCTTCAACTTGTAGACATACTACAAGTGTATAAAGGGTAGTTGACATCCAAGGAAAAAGGCGAGGACAGGTACAGGAGGATTAAAAAAGGGAAAGCTTGAGACACCCTTTCTAGGGTAGGGTAACAAACTAGTTTCAGTGAAGGGTAACGAAACAGTTGCTGGGAAGTAAAAAGGGAGAGGTAGGAGTGCAAAGGCAGTAGGATGGACATAGAAGGGTACAGCAGAGCTTGAATAGACACTAGGCAAAGGAAGGATAAATCATAGGAGTGGTGCAATGCAAAGGTTGTGGAGCTGCAGTCTTTCAGGACACCTTCTAGAAACAGAGGTGCTCTTCCATTTTTACTTACATCTCTAGGTTGTGAGCAGAGGTTTCTGAACTCTGGGCCAAACTGGCAAGGATTCAGAGGACCTTATACCTTGCCAAAGGGCCACCAGTTCTGCCACTGCTACCCCAGATGTACCTAGAGACAGGCAGAGCAGATTGATCTTGCTTGGTCTTGGGGGGTAGGCAGTTAGGGTGCACATTCCTCAATCTATACCTCTGCAGAACTCCTTAGCCATACTGGTAGGATGACACAGGCAAGAGGATGCATCCATCACAGTGGGAAGGGAGGAGGTGGATGTCCTCAGAGATGGAAGCTCCAAGGAGTGAAGGCAATGTCCCCAGCCTAGAAGGAAGCAACTGCTGTTGGGTACTCTGTTGTCAGGGATAGATTTGGGAGTGGGGGAGGGAGGGACAGGGAGGTGATGTGCCTGAGCGGTGCTTTGGGTTGGAGGGATGGAGATCATATCTGGAGTACTGCAAGGGCAGCAGGAGCTGGAAGTGAGCTAGACATAATTTTCCATCTGGGGACAAGTACAGGATAACTTCAGGGAGTTGGCAGGGGGTCTTAAGCAGGTGGCATACACAGTGGATTTTTCCAATGTGTTACCTGTGTACAGCCAGGGAGATGCAAGGGTTCTACTCAATAAGGCATTTAATGACTGGTTGAAAGTATGGTGCATGGATGAGGCTTTGGCTACATTAGGGACTGGGAGCTGGCTTGGAAGAATATAGGCCTCTATTTCCAGGAAGGGGAACACAGTCCTTGGTGGGAGGTTTAAATGCTACTTGAATGAGTATTTAAACTATAAAACGGGGAGGCACTACAATGAAGGGCAGCAACAGTTTCCCCTTGGATGATGGATCAGAAGAAAGGAGGGCCTGAGGGGAAAAACTCCCCTTTGCCGGGGTGCAAAAAGGCAGAGATGAGGTCAAGACCAGAAGAAGAAGAAGAAAAAAGAGGGTAAAACCCAGGTAAGCAAAGATAGAAGACTGAAGGATCATGGAGAAGGTAAAAAGAGAACAGGAGAGTCACTGGATGCTTCAGGTAAAAAGACAGACAGGAATGGGAGGGAGTAGCAGAGCAGGAAGGTGTGAAGAGCCTTGTGAGCCAATGCAAGGAGTCTTGGAAACAAAATTCTGGTTCAGGAAGCCACAATGGAGGAAGCTACCTGGATTTAGTGGCCATAATGGAATCATCATCATCCATTTATTGATCACCTAATATAAGTTATGGACATTACAATGTGTACAGATATATTAAAAATAGAAACATATTAAAATCATTTTTGGTAAAAATACAACATACAAAGTAATGTAAAAGTGCTCTAAGTGTGACAATAGCTCTAATTCATAGTGCTTACAATGTTTAGAAGTCAGATTGTACTCCTCCAATTAAATGTTCTTTCTCATTTGTTTTGTTCTCAATTACAGATCCTACAAAGTGTGCAATCATTTCAGCATATGTTACTGTTATAAGATGTAATAAAATGAACACTGCATCATAGTTTGTATTGGCACACTTTGCTACAAAATTCTGTAAAATGTAATTTCTGCATATACTGTACAAAGGGCACTGATAAATGAGGTGGTAAATTGTACCTTGGAACCCTCAATTACATGGACAGATCCTTTCTTTGTCTAAGCTCTTGTTAAGAAACATGTACAGTACCAGGAAGTAATTAGATCAAAATGTGTCCAGGTTATCCATCTCCTGTGTAAAGGGTTAAAGGTAAGAATAAATAATCTTCAATCACATAAGTTATTAAATCAGGGAGCCCTACTGAGGCAGCTGGTTAGAGAATCCACCAGGGAAGGAGCCTTGCTGGACTTAGTCCGGACAAATGGTGACATGGTGGGTGAAGTTGAGGTGGGAGAACACATTGGTTCAAGTGACCACAGTGTTCTCTGGTTCACTGTGCATACAGCTACGGTGGGTACTAGAACCAAGGCAAAAGTGCTCAACTTTAGAAGGGTAGACTTTACCAGCATGGGAGACTATGTACAGGAGGCATTAAGGGAGGAGATCTGTGGGAGGGCATTAAAGAGGTCATAATTGGGGCAACAAATCTCTATGTCAGGAGGGTTCATAAGAATGTGAGGAAGAGGAAACCTCATTGGTTTAGTAGGGGGTGTCAGGCAGGGTTAGGGAGAAGGGGAGGGCATTCAAGAAATTCAAGACAACACAAGGGGGGGGGGGGAGACTGGGAAATATACCAGAGGAGGCAAAAGGAGGAAGGCAGAGAGGTGCAGAGAAAGAAGGCCAAAACAGAAGAGGAAACTGCCAGGTCAGTCAAGACTGGTAACAAAGCTTTTTTTAGGTGTGTCAGTGAGAAGAGGAAACCTGGTTTGGGGATAAACAGACTTAGAAACAAGGAACAGGTCTCAATGAAGAATGACGGGGATAAGGCGCAGTTATTAAATTAATTATTTTGCTCAGTATTTGGGGTAGATGGGGAGGGAGACTTGGCAGACATTAGTACAGGAGTTAAGGCAGAGATAGGGGGTTGATATGAGCCCATTCGAGGAGGAGGCAGTCTTGAGATAGTTGGAGCAGCTGTGAGTGGACAAGGCCATGGGGCCAGATGGGGTGCATCCTAGGATGCTGAGGGAATGTAGGGATATTCTGGTGGCTCCTTTTGCAGCTCTTTTTAGCAGGTCCCTGGAGATGGAGGAGGTCCCAGAAGACTGGAGGATAGCAAACATTGTCCCTCTTCACAAGGGGGGGGGGTGATAGAGAAGAGGTTGGTAACTATAGGCCTGTGAGTTTAATATCCCTAGTAGGCAAAATTATGGAAAACTTACTGAAGGGCAGGATTCAGTAGTATTTGGAGGACAATGAACATACCGATAGGTGTCAGAATGGATTTACTAAGGGGAGGTCCTGTCAAACTAACTTAAAAGAATTCTTTGACGGGGTCAATAGGGAAGTGGACCAATGGGGATCAGTGGATATTGCATATCTTGATTTTAGGAAGGTGTTTGATTCCGTTCCACATGGGAGACCGATCTATAAATTGGATGGACTGGGGATGAGGGTGAGGGTAGTTAGATGGGTTCAAAACTGGCTAACAGATAGGAGTCAGAAGGTAATAGTAAATAGTGTCACCTCAGGGAAGGGAAAGGTCACAAGCAGGGTTCCCTAGGGGTCCATGTTGGGTCCACTGCTGTTTAACATATTCGAGGCAGATATAACTAAGGGTCTAAGGGGTAGGGTGTGTGTCTTCGCAGATGATGTGAAGATCTGTAATGGGGTGGAAAACCAGGAGGAGAGCAAATATGCACAGAGACCTAGGACTATTGGAGGCTTGGTCCGAAAGATGGAAATTGGCCTTTAAAGTAAAAAAATGCAAAATCATGCACTTGGGGAAGAAAAACCAGAATGAGACTTACTACCTGGGAGTCTGGCACTGGAAGAGACTGAGGAGGAGAGGGACATGGGAATTATTGTTTCCAGGGACCTAAGGGTAGCTAAATAATGCTGGCAGGCAGTAGCCAAGGCTAGCAGGATGTTGGGCTGTATCAGAAGGGGATTTACTAGCAGGAAGAAAGAGGTTATTATCCCCTTATATCAACAGTTGGTCAGACCACATTTGGAATATACTAACATACTACCACATTAGTCGTCAGCAGCTTAGGCCTTACAGTCTGTCGAGTCTGCTCGAGCCTCAGACCCCAGGTTGGGTACAGAGCCATCACCCCTGTTATACCCCTTTGTCTCCTGGCCTCCCTGTCTGCCCCCCCAGTACAAGCCAACCTCTGCTTCATCCCCTTTCTGTACTTGTCCCACCCTCTCTTGAACCCTCTACCACAGAAGCCTGAACCTGCTGTCCAGGCAGTGCATTCCACAATTCCACCACCTTCTCAGTGATAAACCTCCTCCTCCTTTCCCCCCTCATCCTTCCTCCCTCAAGCTTCCAACTATGTCCTCTGGTGATTCCACTCTCCTTCAGCCTAAAAATCCCCTTCTGATTTACCCTATTCATTCCCTTAAGGTATTTGAAAACCTCAATCATATCATCCCGATCCCACCTCTCCTCTAGTGAGAATATGGGGTGCAATTCTAGAGACCATTCCTGAAAAGAGACAAGGAAAGGCTGGAGAGAGTGCAGAGAAGAGCAACTAAGATGGTGGCTGGGCTTAGTCACCTGACATACGAAGATAGATTGAGTGAACTGGGAATGTACTCCCTGGAGCACAGAAGGGATAGGAGGGATATGATTGAGACCTTTAAATATATGAAGGGGATAAACAGAGAACCAGAAGAGGGACTTTTTAAACTAAAGGGGCAAAAGAGGAGCAGGGGGCATATGCTACAGACAGAGGGTGGCAGGTTTAGGGGAAACATCAGTAAGAACATTTTTGCTGAAAGGGTGGTGGAAAAATGGAATGAGCTCCCCGAGGAGGTGCTAGGGGAGGTCACTGTAAGGGGCTTAAAGAGAGCATGGGAAGGCCACATGAATCTGGTATTGGGAGTGGAGGGGGGTAGAGGATGCCACAGGGAGAAGTACAGTAGGTTGTTGAAAGAAGTCCTAGATCTCTGCTAGGTGCCTTGGGCAGACTTGGTGGGCCAGGCGGTCCTTTTTTTGCCATCATGCTTCTATGTTTCTATGTCCCTATACCAAAGGGCCTGTTTCTGAGATTTAACTGTAGCCATGTTCAATTTCTGCACCAACTGGTATATCTTCCTTTTCATAGTCATCTTATATTGTACTGAGATAACAATGTTTCTAAGACAATCCTTCCGTAAATGAGTAAGGTTAATCTTTTTTAGGATTGTCAGCAGAGTTTTTAACCAGAGAGAGACAATACACATATTATGCTAGTTTATCTTTTCCTGTAAAATCTGTGGGAGCGTGTTAGAAGGGGTATTAATAATCTTTAGTCAGTACAACATTAGTCTAAGTTCAGCCAGAAAAGCAATCTAAATTATGCACGTACTATGGCAGAAGATGTTGATGTAGAAACTTGTAGCATAGATTTATACTAATAAAGCAGGGGCACCTCTAGGTTAACAGAGAATTTTGATCCCCAGATTTCCACCCCATACAAAATGATGGGGTTTAACTTTATTTCTCCAGCTATAAGGGCTGACGCTTCAGAATTTCTGCCATATTTGAAATTAAAATGGAGTAATGCTTTTGTTGTGTGTTTTGTTTTATTGCATTGTTCTCTAAGATGTTTAGTCAATTTGAAATTAGAGGTCAGTTGGATACCCAGATATGTACATACTGATACAATTTCAATAGGGTCCTTATCTAAATAGATTCTAGGTAAAGAAGAATTGTTTCCAAAAATCGTAATTTTAGTTTTCTTAAGGTTTATTTTTAAGTTAAGAGCATTGCACTTATTTTTTGAAATGTAAATTTTTTGCTGTAAACCTTACTTTGACAAGAAGAACAAGACTAGGTGCTGCATAAGCTGAACTGTGGCAGGGGACCGTGTTTATTTTTGGTGGGTCTAGAGGAAGGTCCTCTTGAAATAAAAGGAGGTGGTCTGTGTAGAGACTAAATAGAAGTGGGGCCAATAGACAGACCTTTTTAACTCCACTATTTGTGTTGAAAAATTTTGAAAGATTACCCTGATTGTCAAATCTAATATAGTAGCTATGCTTGTGTTAGTATGGAGTAAGTACAGTATATTGGGAGAAAAAGTTCTAAGGGGACACCTCTGTTAAAGAGCATATCCCACAGTATCTCTCTATTTACTGAGTTGAAAGCAACAGACAAATCTATGAAACGGCAACTAGCTTTGATTTCCTTATGTTAATGTATTTGTCTAGTAAATAAGTGATGATAACATATAAGTTGTCAATTGTAGAATGGTTTGCTCTGAAACCTGCTTGGTACATGGATAAAGGGCTTATATGGTCTACCCAACATTGCAGTTTTGTCAATAATATCTTGGCAAATATTTTAGAGCTTATATCCAAAAAGCTGATTTGTCTAAAGTTGTTGGGGTCATAAAGGGATCCTTTTTTGTGAATGGGGACAATAATATTTCTTGTCCATGAGATAGGTATAAACTTTTGAGCTAAGCAAATATTTAAAAAGCAGGAAAGTAAGGGGGACCAAAAGTCTTTAAAGTCTTTGTAAATGTCTGAAGGAATAGCATCAGGACCCAGTGCCTTGTTCCTTGTCAATTTTGTTATGGCACCATCCACTTCTTCTTTTGTAATTATCATGGGAGAATAAGGTTTTTGATTTAACCAGATTGGTATCTTGTCAGGAATCCCCATTAGGTGTTCCTTACAACAAATGTTCTTAAAATGATCAACCAAAGTATCCTTTAGTATATGAACAGTGAGAGATTGGTGGAATTTATTTGTCCCGGTGGCCACTACCTTCAAAAAGGTTTTACTATCATTTTGTGAATAACCTGGAGCATGTACTCCCATTGTTTTTTGGAGTATTCTGTTTTTTATTTATAGTTTGCTTTGGGAACTTTTTATATTGTTTTCTGACTTGGTTTAGGTATCTTAGGTTAGTTCTGGTTGGATTTTGTCCTGGTTTCTTTAATGACTTTCCCCAGATTCCCTCTAGCTTTTTGACATGTGTTATCAAATCAGGTTTTTATCTTTTATTTTTTCCTGAGGTATAGATTTTTTGTCTGCTGTTTTTATTTAAAACTTCTATATGTTCACATAATTCTTAAGCTGACATCTGAGTGAGACAATTCACATCACAAGAAAGTTGAGAGTTATCCAATATTTCCATTAACATGTTCCAAGTTATTTTAGTGATTAGGATTCTGTTCTTCCTCTCCTAGTCAGTAAGGCCAAGGAATTCTGTGATACTACAATGGGCTCGGATTTGGGAGCAAATGTGTAGACATAGTGGAGCATGATCACTTTCTGGTCTCATATTAATGCTATTTTTTTTAAATATCTCATAACATTCTGAAGTGCACAAATTATAGTCAATAATACCCTGACCCCTTGCTGAAAAAAGGTGGGGTTCCCTGAGGAGTCCCCCTCTATCCTATCATTCGGTACAAGATATTTTTTTATGCTTGTCCATACTATTTCTCTTATAAAGATTGCCCAGATAAATGTGTTTCTGCAGGTTCTCCAGGTTGTCATAGTTGGCAATTATGGCATTAAAGTTCCCTGTAATCAGGGTGATACTAGAGGGGAATTTTATAGTAAACTGTTCCAGGTCCAAATATGAATTATCCAGTATGTTAGAGGAATTATTGTTGACTAATGAACCTGGTGGTACATACACTATTGCCAGGACAAATAAAGTATTGTCCCATTTAACTACTGAAATTATAGAATCTGTTTTGGATACCCCACGACCAATAATTTTCATACTTGGGTCTGCTTTAATATACATGGGAAGGCCACCTCCGGCTCTACCAAATTTCTTAGACCTGACTGCTAGGGAAAGAATCATCTCATAACCATTGATATTAATCATATTCAGAGACAAGGCTTCTTGAAAACATATAACTTCAAATTTATCTATAAATAGACACCATCCAGAGTCAGGCAAATTTCCCTGTAATCCAGCAATATTCCACACCAACAGATTATCTTTGTTAGGTTGAGTATAAAAGGAAAGTTGTATGGCTGAACCCTCATTACCAGAGGAGTCCAGTCATAGATCTCTTTCTAGGTTAGCAGGATTATAATCACCATTAGTCAAATCATACATATCTACTATCAGAATGTTCCCTTTGTCCAATTTATATGCATTATCCAAAATATGCTGATATATTCCAGGAGATTTTATGTACATGTTTATTTGGGATTCTTCATCATGTAAATAAGCCATTTCTATGTGTGGTATGTCATGTACTGATACGTCTAAATTCAAGTTACACATTAAAATCATTAACACTAAAGAGAAAAGTGTATGTTCTTTTTTATCAAGCAGATGAGGGAGTCTAAAAAGGGACAGAAGTTTACAGGGTCTTGATGCAATAAGAGGGAACCCATCTTATCAAAGTTCCATTTCAAGTCCTTTAAGATGGTTAATATTTATCCACACTGCAGTATATCCTTAAATTGTGTGGAGGGGTTGGACACTGTCCATATTGTGCTCCAAGATACTGAGAGAGGGATTTCTAGAGCCAACAATGCTAATCATTGTTGTTTAAACCATACCTTTTCAGTAAATTTCATATCAAAGACCATGGCATGAACAGGTAGCAGGGGGTCAAGTGTATTCCTGCCTATAAATATAACATTTTCTCTAACATTTGGGATCCAGTTCAGCCCTAAATAGATGAATAATCAAGTCAGTCAGGGTTTCCACAGTCTCTTGTGGTTTTAGAAACATTCCCAGTATTCTTAGAACCACTTCATTGCTCATAAATTTTATTACATTTTGATTTTCCCTTGTGTTTCTTATGGAAGTAGGTGGCTCCATTGTTCCCTGAGATGTTTAGCTTTCACTCATCAATTCTGGTAGTCCTGCTGCAGCCATTTTATAACTAATCATTCAGCTTGGAAAGAGTCCCCCTGTTTGCTTTAACTGCTTATTTTCTTTTAGCTTGTACTCATGAATTACATTTTCCTTAGAAAGTTTTTTGTTCTGCTTTTGTATTAAAATTATAGGAGACCCTGGGGATAAACACGTTTTAGGATATGTTAATTTGCTAGTGTGTTTTACTATACCCTTACTTTGGGTTTGCTATTCTTTCTTGATTTGTTATTATTTTTTTTAGTGGTATATTTTTTCCCTTGGTTATTTTGCTCTTTTCTATTTTTGCACTATGGTGAATCAGAAATATTAATGTGGAGAGGGATCACTTCCTTGCCTCTCTTTGGTGCTCCAGATATGTTTGTTTGTTAGCTTTTCAACAATAGCTGCTTGATCTTGAACTAGTTTCGTAAGCCCTTCAATTCTATTTTTTAATTTGTTGAAGGCTTCCAATAAGACAATATTTTCCATAATAGGGTGAGCCAATGCCTTAATGGTGTATTTTGGTAACATATATGGACATTGTTCTAAGAAATTAGAATCTATATCATTTTTTTTTCAACTTTTTCATCCAGTTTCTTGAAAACAGCATTAGGTGATCCAGTTAAAATGGAGCAGTCTGAGTCTAAATCCAGTTTAGGAGAATTCATAATATCGGATGTAATATTTGAGGAACTAAAGAACTCCAACTTAATGAAATGAATGTCCTGTTCTGCTCTAGTGAGTGTTTCATTTAGAGTGGGCTCTTTAGCATTTTCACTGAGCCCTATGATTGCATCCTTGTCCTTGGTTACCTCTATATTTTCAATGGGAGCTCGGTGCGTTACTGGGAGAAAATAATCTGTAATTGTTTCTTTCTTGTTGGGATCTAAGTCCTCACTCTTTTTGCTTTTATTGTTAGATTTTTTCTTCTTTTATTCCCCCTATATTTGTTAGAATTAGAATCATGGTCTCTTAGTTCTAAATCAAGAGGAACCTCCTTTGAATCTACCTTTGCCCTAGATCTAGAGTGATCAGAAGAGGAAGATATATGGAAGGCAGTGTTCTTTTTAAGCCTTTGTTTGGATTCAACTGGGCAGGATGAGTCACCCATATTTACAGTATTTTGTGTTATTAATTTACCCTTATCAGTACTATCCAGTTTCACAGCATCTGCATAAGTGGTGGATAGAACCAAGTCCTCTGTAAAAATGATACAGTTTTTCTTTGGACCCTTGTTGACAACAACTTTTCCACTTCTAGTTTATGTGTTAAAAATCTAGACGTAAAAAAGAGTAAAACAAAATTGAACAGCAAGGATGAATTGAGCTGTTGCAAACAATTCTTTTTGGGAGTGCTCAGATCCTGTTTAGACAGTCTCTTCCTAGGTAGATAAAAATAGAAGTTAAATAGAGGTTAAACAACAGATGGAATCCAAGGTAATCAGGGAAAATCCAGACTAAAATCCATGAAAATCCACAGGAACAGATAGAATCAAAGTCAAAGTTCACAGTGTGTATTCCCTGTTATTTTTCAAGTCTCAGTTCTTAGTTTTCAGGTTAATTACAGTTCACACTTCAGCAAAACGTCCTTGAGTGAAAGTCTAAGACAATAGAGTGCAGGAAGCTGTATTACACTACCCAATCCTGCAAGGATGTTTAGTTCCTTTTGGAGTGAAGGTGGATCGGCCAAAAAACAACAACAACAAAAAAATGCTCAGAGCAATTCTTGGGGCTGTCTGGTAATCTTTGGTATTGCAGGCCTAAGAAAACACTCATTGGAGCCAAGATCTCTGAACTCCACTTCACCCAATTCAACCCTTAGCGGGGGCAAAATTGTGTGCTTACCAGGTTCTTGTTGAAAAGCGAAAGAAAACAAGAATAAAATTAAGTAGTATAAGCGGTCAACATCTTTTAATGCAAATTGAATTGTATGTCTGTTAGTTCAGTATGTTCCAATTAAACAATGAAAAGTAAATAATATAGGTAATGTACAGTAGGTAATAGGCACTACTAATAAAAAAAAACATGTTAGAGTTAAGTTATATTTGTCTTCTATAAATTCCTATTGTAAACGCCAAAAGTTACAGTCTGTTTACTGGAATACAACTGAAGCTGACTGTGTTAGCAACTAAAACTGGTCACTAACTATAATCAGGGCAGGAATTCTGTCTAATATCCCAAGAGTAATAATACAAGGTTCTTCTTTACACAAAGAATTATAAAAAGGGTCTGAGAGATGGAGCTTTCTGATTGGCTGCAAACATTCTAACAGCCTTATGTTAATCTTTTATTAACATACATGTACAGCTTAGCCATATGCTGAACAAGGTTTAACACTGTTTAAAAACATGTTTTATTATAATAGCAATAAGGCACTCCCAGGGATTATGTTAATGGTCAGTTAATCACCCTCTAGAGGCATGTGGCACTCGGCTACACCTCGTGCCACAGTACACCCCTAGAAGGTGATTAACAGACCATTAACATAACCCTTGGTCATGCCTTATTGCTTAATTATTCCACTGTGGAATTCACTCCCAAATTATTTAATCAACTCAAATAATATTGAGACTTTAATTAAAAAAAAACTTGGATACCCACTTATTGAAACTATGGTAACCTGTTCCAGCATGCTGGAAGATGTACTCATATGAGTAACACACCTTCTGTACATCTAATGGATCCTAGTATAACTCCTAGTATAAAAGATTCAGAACACGTTAGGTACAGATTTTCTACCATACAAAAATGTTTGAAAACTAGCAGTATGCAGTACGCAGTGTACATAGATTATGAAAAATTATATGAGTTATAGGGCTCAGACAGCTTTAAACAAAAAGCTCTGGGGATGAGCAAATAGTTCATACAATTAAAATAATAGTCATATGAAGAAGGAACATATTCAGTGAGAATTCTTGAGTTTAGGCATCTATTCACTTTCTTGGTTAGACCCTCAAAGTGTTTAGCAGCAGTAGGAGCAAATGCTATAACTGCAGTCAAGTCTTCCGAAATCTTCCTGGGTTCTTACACAAGCACAATCCACTATGCTGTGCTTAGTGACTCTAATGTTCAGCTCTTTCTGGCAAAAATAACAGAAGGCCTATGCCCACCACATAAATAATGGACAATCAAGGAAAATCCTACTTTGCCAGGTAATGTTGCCCAAGCAAGATGGCGATCTGAGAATAGTACGCCAAGCGTGCGCAAAAAAGAGAGGTCACATGTGAACTATGATGTGAGGATTTGAATTTTAAATGGCTACTTCAAGTTAGATTAAATTAAATAATATATACAATTAAATATGTGCTTAAGTCTCTGATAATGTTTTTTCTAGGATTCCAAATATGCACCCAGTGCTCACATTAAAATCCTGCTTTAATCTATTACTATGCGTGCCATGAACTGAGTGCATCAGGCATACTGTGTCATATGATAGGGAACCCAACTTGAACTACCCCAAAAAAGTCCAATCCTATAGGCTACACTCCATGAAATGCCTTGGCTATTTAATGTTAAGGTGGTAGAGGGAGTAAAAACAATATGACTAATGTCAGCTAAGGAGTGGACTTCATAAAATGGACCAGATGAAATAAAATCAGTTAAACACAGTAACATAAAATGTCAAACAGCACTTTGCACAAATGTACAAGACTACAAGGAGTTTAAGAGATTAAGAGAGATTAGGAGAGATTTTTTTTTAAATAAAAAGGGTAAAAACATTTGCAATAAAAGCTTGAGGTAACTACGGGTTAGGAACCAGGTGCTCTCCTTAAGACGCTTTATAAGCCTCTTTCAGTCCACTGGAGGATGTAAGAGAACAAATGGACACTTCCGAGCTCCTTTGTCCTTTATCCAGTTCTCCTCTGTATCTTCATTTAGCTATCTTCGGATGCCCTGGTGTAGTTTTCTTCCTGCAGATGACCTCCTACAGGGTTCCGCTTTCCTCTGACAGGGCAGGCTACTCTACCACCATAGAACTCCAGGCACCTGGGGAAAAAAAGCAGCAGCAGGAAAAAAGGAACACCAACTCTAGTCACACAAGATGGTCTGGAAAGGTCATTAGTCTCCCACAAGAAACAGGCTAAAATAGCTAAAATATCAATGCCTGTATTTAGGCAATGGTGGCATACCTTTAGTAAGTGGGGAAAAGCATTCTAGCAACCCTGATCCTCTGGCTACTCCTCAACAGGTGAGCGTACAGCAACTCAGCAGAATCCAGGGTGGTAACTGAGCACCATGACTTGGGCATGGCAATTCTGGGCCACTGTATGTTCAGGAAAGGCAGGGCATGGAGGAGTGGTGGAGGGGTTGTTTTATATGTGAGGGAGGGAATCAAGGCCATGGATGTTTTATTTATTTCATTGTTCGGAAAAAGCATTTGAGCATGATGTACTTTTCCAAAGGCTCTATGTCAAGAAAAACAAAACAAAAAAAAACAAACAAAAACAAAATACAGAATTGAAAAAAGACAGTACATGTTAAACAGTTGGTACAAGGATAATAACAGGAACACAGGACTGCATTACAGGAAATACCCTACAATATATACCCAAATAAGAAAATACAAATGCAAGGTGTTTATACATAGATGCATAGACAATGTCTGCAGATAAGGGCCTATGGCCCACCCAGTCTGCCCATTTCAGCTTGTAAATTCACTTTATGTTTTCTTAAAACTCTGTTGGCCCTTACCCCTGGCCTCCAGAATTCCCTTATGCCTATCCCATGCATTCTTAAATCCCATGATTGTTTCAGCCCCCACTACTTCTTCTAGCAGGGTGTTCCACTTGTCCACCACCCATTCTGTGAAGAAATTCTTTCTCACGTTTCCTCTGAATCGCCCTCCCTCCAACTTCATCCCATGCCCTCTAGTCCTGGAACATCTTTTTCACTGGAAAATAATGTATTCGTGCACAATGTTCATCTCTGTGAGGTAGTTGTATGTCTCTATCACATCCTTTACTGTATCTCCCGCCCTCTTCTCCTCCAGGGAGTACATATTCAAGTCCTTCCGTCTATACTCATAGAACTTGTGATGCACTCAGTGTACCATCTTTGTTGCCCTCATCTGAACCTTTTCTACACTGTCTATGTCCTTACGTAGGTAAGGTCTCCAGAACTGTACACTGTACTCCAGGTGGGGCCTCACTAGTGTCTTGTATAGTGGAATTATTATCCTCCCTTTTCCTGCTGATGATGCCACTGCCTATGCATCCCAGCATCCTATTTGCTTTACCTGCTGCCTTGTCACACTGTTTCCCTACCTTGAGGTAATCAGAAATGATATCCCCAAGGTCCCTTTCATGCTTGGTGCATGCTATATCCTCACCCCCAACTGATATTTTGTTCCAGGGTTTTTGTGCCCCATATGCATTATCTTGCATTTTTTTGCCTTGAATGTCAACTGCCAAACAATGACAAATTACATACAGGAGCAACAGTATTCTGATTTGATGAACAACACACTATAAACATGCTGCAAAGGACGTGGGCAAACTGGGAACACAGTATAAAAGGGGGCAGCTGCCTGGAGATCAGGCTTAGTCAATGTAACAAATGTGCGAGAGGGGGTGTTAATCTAGCAAGTGGAGTGTAGTCAAACCTCATAGAGGCAGGTGACAGGAGAGAGGAAATGGTAATTGGGGCCAAGTGGGACCACCTGGTAATGAAAGTGCAGAGGGGCAGGGGAGAGTGCAGACTTGGATTGGGGGGCTCAAGTAAGCACCACCCACAGAGAAAGAGCAATTTATGTGATGGCAGGGGGTGCTGAAATCATGCAGACAGCAAGCCTTCTACCTGCAATTACAGGCTCCTGCCTTGGAGAGATGCTGCTTCACCTCTGACTTGAAGGAGGGGAGGCAGTTGTTGAGGAATATATGCACAGATATTTCATTTAGCCAAAAGGGGAGCTCTGTAAGCAAAGGATCGTTGTTCCAGTGACATTTTCCTAAACAGGACAGCCAACGAGCACTGTGTCATTCCTCTGGTTTGGTGGCTAGAGCAATATGCAGAGGCAATTCCTTGAGGCTGGGGGTGGCTTTACTGAGCAAAGCTTTCTTACTCAGGAGGCACATCTGATATTTTATCCTATTGCTGAGGCTGAGCCACCCAGTTTGCTCATAAAGTGAACAGGAGTGAGCTAGGTTGTTGGCTCCAAGAGTAAGTCTACAGGCCTTATTGAGGGCAATCGATACACACTTGAGTGCAGTGTCAGTTGCCTCCCCATACACTACCAAGCCATAATCAATGACTGACAAGATGGAGGAAGATACAGTACGTCACAGGGCAGCAGGTGTAAGATATTGTCTGTGCCTACACAGGACACTGAGTTTAGAATTAACAGTTTTTACAACTTGATTGAAATGTGGTGCAAAGGAGAGTGTATCATCAATGGTGACCACAAGGTACAGTACTTGAAAGTTTGTACCTGTTCTAGGGGGACGTCCCTATTGTTATGATGTTCAGGACTGGGGACAATTCCTTAAATTGGGGACTGGAGATCAGCATCATTTTATTCTTCTTATAATTAAGAGGTAATTTCTGTGTGCTGAACCAATTCTTCATGAGGAAGAAGGTGGATTGCAGCTCCTTCTGCAAGCAGTCTGGCTGAGTGCTGCTGCTCAGGATGACTGTGTCATTGGCATACAGGATAATTTTAGTCGTGCATGCTTTTGGCAGTTTGTTTAAAAACAAACTGAAAAGGAGAGGGCACAGAATGGATCCTTGGGGAACCCCAAGTGAAAATTTCCCTAGGGGAAGAGGCTGTAGGCCCAATTTTTACACACTGGAATCTGTGGGATAGGTAGCCCTTGAACCAGAGGACTGCTTCAGAGGAATGTCCCAGGTTCAACAGTTGCTGTAGCAGGATGGGATGGCTGATGGTGTCAAAGGCTTTTGTGAGATCTATAAAAATAGACCCCACTAATTTGCCACCGTCCATAGCCTTGTGAACATAGAGAATTTAAATAATGCCATAGCCATGCTGTGGCACTTATGAAATCTGTGAGGCTGTGGGCACTGAAGATCATATTTATGAAGGTACTCAGATATCTGATCAGTCACAATCCTCTCAAGGGCTTTCGATAGGGGGAAAAAGGATTGTTATCAGTCTGTAATTGGCTATACTGGTTTGATCTCCATTTTTTAGCACAGGAGTAACCAAGGCAAGTTTCCATGTAGCTGGGAACTGAGATAGGGAAAGTGATTTGTTGAACAGCTTGGTGATACATATCAAGATCTCTTCCAGCACAATTGCCACCAGCTTCATAGCTAAGTTGCCACTGCCAAGCCTAGCATTACCAATTACCCTAAATATGTAGGTTCTGACTTCCTTGGGTGTGATACTTTTAAAGTAGAAGTTACAGTGGTTTTGGTTTTCCCTAGTGTTTAGCAGGGGTATATCAGGGGGTTAAGGTAATCAGGTGGGAGGACAGAGCTGAGATCAGAGCAAGCAGAGTTATAGGATTCTGCAATGGTATGGGGATCCAGGGTGGGGGTACCATTGATCATAAGCATAGCTGGGTGCTTCTTATCCTCTTTACCAATCTGGTATCTGATATTCTCCCAGAACCTTTTACCATTACCCCAGCTATCCTCCAGTTGTTCCTTTCTTCTCCTCACAGGGGAAAAAATATCACAGATACCATTAAACTTATCAGAGAAGAATTGTAGTGCCTGATCAATTTCCTGAAGATTGTCTAAGAGGGACCAATCAACATGGGATAAGGCTGTTTTAAAGGCACGGGCACAGCCATGCCTAAGAACATGACTTTGAATGGTGACGGGAGGATCTTTTTTGTCCTTATAGACCCAGTTGCAAGAAACTTGTGAGTGATCACTGAGACAGTCTGACAGCACAGTAACATATTTTACCCTAGATGGGCTATTAGAGAGGAGCCAATCCAGTAGTGTGTCTTTACTAGTCTTGCGATTCAGTTTCATGTTCACAGTTACCATCTGGGTTAGGTACATATAAACTACTTGGTCTTTTTGTCAGTCAATATCCTTGCTGAGCCAGTTTAGGTTAAAATCACCAGCAATGATGATTTCCGAGTTCCTCTTCAGCTTAGAGATTGCTTCCAAGACCGATCTGAGCCCAGGCTTAGCCTTGGTGGGCGGGAGATAGACTGAGGCAATGGTGAGTGCCTTTTGTCTACCAATGATGAGCTGGATGTTCAGGGCACTGCGAGGAAAAGGAGGTATGGAGGTGCTGTGAGCCACCGTGGAGACAGGCTACAGGACTGCTATCCATACTGGGTCGTGTACAGACCTCCAACACAGTGGAAGGAGTTGGATAAGGCACTTGGGGGAAGACATGATCAGAATGATGAGTAAGAGGGTATTCCTGCCAATTGGCAATGTGCACCTACCCAATGTAGAGTTGAGCTTTCCACCTGCTGCTTTGACAAGGAATAGGGCAATCCTTGACTCTCTACAAGGGGCTTTTTTAAGGCAGCTAGTCAAAGAACCCACTAGGGGAGGGGGCATGGTCTAGCCACTGAGAAAATGATGTCTAAATCCTGAGCTCCTCCGACTTTGGTGGCAATTCAAGGCTGGCTGGCCTAATCCCTGGATGAAAAACAGTGTAAACTACCTATTAACGTTCGAGTAACCACCCCCAATCATCAGGTGTGATTAGTTTGCAGGTGCTATGGTGCATTAGTGCTTTGGCAGGTGCTGGTACTCACAAGTCGTTTGATCGGATAGGCCGTGGAGGCCGTGGCATTATTTCCCTGGATACTCGCTTAGCTCTGGTTCTGAGTGTGTCCTACCTGGCTCTTCCTATGCTTATTGGGATGGCATCAGGGGCATCCCCAATCATTTTACCAGCTGCAACTCCACCAACTACATCAGTGGGAGATTCATTGAGCTATATTACCCGTATGCTCGAGGCTGTATTGTCTTGGGTGGACAACATAAACTCTACCCTTATGGGCACCACAGCCGATGTGCACCAGTTGCAAGATCACCTCAATGTGGCAGAGCAATGGGTGGAAACTCTAGAGCAGCAGCAAATTAAATTTTAACAAAAAGTACAGATGCAATATGACAAATTAGAAATATTACTAGCCAGGGTGGAAGATCAAGAATATAAAGGGCGCCGCAATAACCTCCGAATTATTGGCACCCCAGAAGGCTCCAAAGGCGGCTCTATGTAGAGGTTTCTTAATTAAATGCTCCCTATGATGTTAGGTGAGCATTGGAGAGGTACAGTAGAGGTCGAAAAAGCCCACCGCATCACTGGGAGGAGAGACAGAATGACACATTCTCCGAGGCCCATAGTGGCATATCTGCTCAAATACTCAACGAAAGAGTGCATACCGCGGGTAACCTGTGACCTGGGAGAAATTAGATGGCAAGGAGCGACAGTCTGTTTCTATAGAGACTTTGCACAAGAAACAGCCAGTAAAAGGCGTGTCTATGGTCCCCTGAAAAAATGTCTTGCTGCTCATAACTTTCAATACAGGTTCAGAGGACTCACCAAACTTCTAGTGTCCAAAGAGGGGAGAAAGATACTTGCAGAGAATCCCAGTGAAGTGGAACATTGGATTTCCAGGCTTTGGCCTAGCCTACCCTTTCAGCCCACATCTTCCAGAAGGCTATGGGACCCATCTGTTTCAGCTACCTCTCCTAGGAACTCTAATTCAGGCAGACTGCCCTTGGAGGACTGCTTTACACCTGGACCAGGTTCCTCCCTGAATGATTCCCCCAGGCTAAGGAATTCATCTCACACAGTGCCCCTAACCTCATCTAGCCCTGTTACTTCCTCTGCACAACCATCTCTTCCTCCCGGACCTGCTGGGGCTATCTCCTGTCAGTGACAGCAATCAAGAAGTTGCCAACAGCTCACATTAGAACAACAAGGTGCAGCACCTCCAGTTAAAATGTCCAGAGATGATTCCCCCTCAACCTCAATAGACTGCCATGTTCCTTATCCAGATTTATCACCTATAGCTAATGATCTTCCTATAGACTGGGCTGATATACCTGACTCCTCTCTGGTCAAGGCAGTAGTCCTTTCTGGAACACTTAAACCCAGGCAAAAATCATATGCTGCAGCTGTCCTAACACTGCTTTCAGAACCCATAATGGCTACCGGGGACTCTCAGAATAATCCTAAAATGCATCTCAGATGCAGCGTGGATCCTACTGGTTGAACTTTAAAATATGCCCTGGCACTGACTTTTATTGCTTATGTAGCTTGCATGCAATATGTCTCAGGTTGTAATCTTTTTTAGTGGGCTTTATATGTCTGCACCTACTCACATTAACAGGCTGCACCCCCAACCCCTGAGCTCTTAAGTGCTACTGTATCACTGATTATATATAATGTGTGGCTAACCTTATGCCACCCCCCCTATTTTTGTCCCCTGGAGTAATCGGACTATGCTATTTGGCTCTGGCGCCAGCATGCTGACTGGCCTCCACATCACACTGCAGCCATAGCTATCATACAAAGCATGGTCACAGGCTACTGGCCCTTATAGTGCTCGATTGGGGTGGTTACCCAATTTCTCTTCCCTTATTTTTCCTCCCTCTGCTGACCTCCCTCCCTCTCCCTCTCCCACCCCAGGGTTGTGTTATACACCCAAGGATTGTTCTATCAGAGGAGGAGAAGCAAGTTCTCTTGGTTGTCTTCTTCCTCTCCTGCCCTTGAGCGTTGAAGCTTGTGTAGCTGAGGGTACTACCTCTTGTTTAGTACCTTCCTTCGCTAAAGCCTCTTTCGCTCTTAGCCTACAAATGCTTGTTAGAGTTGTTGTACTGGTTTTACCTTTGACTTAGGTGGAATTACTATAATTGCATTGTGATTAATACTGTTAGTATTACTGTTTATAAATTCTCTTTTCTATTTTTATAGATTGTGTTAGAGTGTTCTCTGTCCTAGTACACCTTTGAATAGTCTTTTTCTGAGCAGAGCAGTTTTACTTTTCTGGTACTACAGCTGTCAAGAATCAGGTTTGCAAACCCCCCGAGCTCCATTTCTTGAGATTCCCTAATCATTTGTCCTTAGGTGGGTAAGTACCCTGATATTCCCACCTGTGTAATAATATGGCTGCCCCCAAAATTCAAGGTCTACGTCTTGTATCGTGGATTGTTAAAGGTCTCAACCATTCTATAAAACGTACTAAGGTTATTCAATACCTTCATTCCCTCCATGCAGACGTAGCCCTTTTACAAGAAATGCACCTTCTTAGCAAATCTGTTCCCTGGCTTAAAAAATCCTGGGTTGGTGCTGTCCATGCTAGTTCCGCCATTTCTAAATCCAAAGGGGTTGCTATCCTTATCCGACAGTCCAGCACGTGGGTAGTGAAGGATTCTAAGTCTGACTCTCGAGGCCGATGGATTTTGGTTAGACTGACCTCCCAAAATGGGAAACTGATCCTGAGTAATGTATACACTCCCAATGCTGACCAAGCAGACTTCTTCCCCAGCTTGATTCAAGCCATTTCTACTTTGCAGCAGGCTAATGTTACCACTCCTCTACTAGTGGGAGGGGACTTTAACTTAGTATCTGACATTTTCTTGGACAAGTCTAAACCCACCTCGCAGACACACCCCAGAGCCCATGCTGCACTACAAGAACTACAAAAAGAGTGGGGCCTAATAGATGTCTGGAGGTGGGATAACCCATCGGGAAGAGACTACTCCTACTTCTCTGCTTCTCACAGGGTACACAGTGCATTGACTATTGGTTGGCTAACACCCCAGCATCTAGTGGGGTAACGAACAATTCCATAGGCAGTATCCATATCTCAGATCATGCACCCATGTCGACTACCTATACTCCCTTGGGGCAGCGACCCACTGGTATGAGATGGAGATGTAACCCCTTATTAGTCAAAGATCCAGAATTCAAATGAGATATGTTGAAAGCCACTCAGAACTACTTTGCTCTTAACTCGGATTGTGGAGTTTCTACCAGCACAGTATGGGAGGCTTTTAAGGCTAATCTCAGAGGCCACATTATTGCTTTTGCAGCACACCGGAATAAAGCCCGGAAGAAGTCTCTGGATAGGCTACAGTCAGAACTCACTGGGCTGGAGACCCACTTTAAAGTCTCCCCTACTGCTACCAGAGATGTATCCTTGACCCATAAAATAGCAGGGCTCAAATACCAAATTAACACTCTGCTACATCACAAAGCAGAATGGCTTTTGCTTAGATTGAAACACACTTATTGGGAAGGGGGAGATAAAGGTGGCAAGCTTTTAGCATACCAGATGCGTAAGCAACAGGTTTCCACTAAAATTCATGCACTCTGCACATCTTCAGGCTCGATTACCACTGACCCAGCAGGTATTAATGAGACTATGAGTCTTTTTTACCAATCCCTGTACAAATCTCAATCTTCCCAATCATCAACTCAGCTGTCCCAAAGCTTAAATCAGTTCTGCCAGCGTTTCACTATACCTACTTTGCTACTGGAACATGTTATCCTTCTAGATGCTCCAATTACTGTTCCTAAGATAAGTCAGGCTCTATCTAAGATGGCCAAGGGGAAAGCCCCGGGACCTGATGGGATGACCGTTGAATTATACTGCTGCTAGCTTTGCAGGATGCTCAATCCTCAGGTTCCCTCCCTGCTACAATGAAGGAAGTTCTCATTACTCTTTTACCCAAGAAATCTACTGACCCCTTCAATTGCGCTAATTTCCACCCTATATCCCTACTACCTGTGGATACTAAAATTCTGGCCAAGATCTTAGCCACTAGAATACATAATGTCCTTACCTCCTTAATTCATCCCTCACAGGTGGGGTTCATGCCAGGAAAAGTGGGCTCTGACAACTCCAGGTTACTACTTAACCTGAAAAGATTGGTGGCTAGGTCCAAGATCCCTATGGCTGCTTTAGCTGTTGACTTTGCTAAGGTGTTCAATTCAATTGAATGGAACTATTTACATGAAGTCCTCCTTCTCTACAGCTTTGGGCTTCAGTTCCGACTCTTGGTCTTGACACTTTATAATTCTCCCATGGCTAGAGTTTTAACAAATTCAGACATTTTCTCATCTTTCCCACTTTATAGAGGTACCTGCCAAGGGTGCCCTCTGTCTCCTCTCCTGTTCTTGGTTGCTCTAGACCCATTGATCAGGACACTAGCCAGTGCTGATGGTCTCTCGGGTATCCCAACCCAGGGTGACTCATATGTAGTGGTGGCATATGCCGACGACCTTCTGCTTACTTTATCTCACCCCCAGCAGTCTCTCCCAGTAGTTCTTTCAGTCCTCTGAGACTTTGCTCTACTTTCTGGGCTACAGGTTAACCAGCGGAAAACCACCTTAGCCCTACTTAACTCAGTCTTTACTCAAGAGTGTCTTCAGGGCACAGAACGAGCTGGGCGGCCCAAGGTTTCATCTATCTTGGGATTTTTATCCCTACATGCTGGGTGGACTTTGAGTACTCCAACATTACCCCTCTTCTGAAGCAACTAAGCACAGAAGTGGAGTGATGGCGTAAGTTACATTTATCACTCCTTGGCAAAGTGGCCACTATACGCATGCTTCTCCTCCCAGAGTTACATATCTGTTTAATAATCTTTCGATACACCTTTCTCCCAAACTATTCTCCTCTCTCGAAAAACTGGTATCCTCCTTTCTGTGGGAAGCAAATGTACATAGGTGGGGGAAATATAAGTTAAGAGCACACTGGTCTAGGGGAGGTCTAGGCGTTCCCTGGTTCCAGGGCTACCATCTGGTGAGTGTGGCCACCCAAGCTACAAAATGGTTCACACCTATGGGCACATCTCTCCCACTGTGGGTCAGTATTGAATCCAGCATGTTGACCCCCACCCCACTCAGATCTCTGTTGAGCCCAGGTGGACCGTCTGATAAGGGACTATCCCCTGTTATATCCGAATCTTGTTATGACTGTTGTCATTGTATGACCTTATCCCACACCCCCAAAACAGCTTGTCACCCCCTTTGAGATATGCTGAGTTATGGCAGAATAATTTTATTACCATCATGGGGAAACCCATTAAATTGCCACTTGGGAAACCAAAGGAATCTGGTATGTGCAGGATCTGAGGTTGCCTGACTCAGATACTATGCTGTCCTTTACTCAGCTTAAGAAGAAATTTCATCTTCCCAATACTGACTTTTGGTGGTTCCTCCAAATACTTAGCATTATTAATGACCTATTATCTCAATATAGATCAGACAGTAAATGGGTATGGCTTGCCTCCCTGCACAAATCCCCTCCTCTAGAGGTTCAATAGGCAAATTTTATGCCACTTGGCAAGACGCTCAAGCTGACCCCACTGAACATTGCAGGTCTAAGTGGGAAACAGATATGGGTACGGCTATTTTCGAGAACTCTTGGTCTCGTTGTCTTAAGGAAGCACACAAAAGGCATAGAGACTCCAAGAGCCGATTTTTACAACTCAAAATTCTTTTGTGCTGGTATAGAACTCCAGCTGTCCTACACTCAGCGGGAATCCTACCTCACTCCAATTGTTGGAGATGCCAGCAACCAGATGCCCATCTGCTCCATATATTATGGACCTGTCCTCAAATAGCACCCTTTTGGACTACTGTTGCCCATGAGTGCTCAAGGGTCCTTAATATTAGGGAGTTACCTTTAGACCCCAAACTACTTTTAGGTGACTCATCTGGGTTAACTCCTTTGCCTAAGACACACAGAGAATGGATTATGCTAGCACTGTTAGAAGCTAAGAGGCTTCTACTAATGCACTGGAGACAGACAAATAACCCAAATATTGCTATGTGGTATGCTGCTATGGCTCGGTTGGCCTTCCTGGAGAGGCTGTCTTATGCACATCAAGGTCTACTAGACTACTTTATTTATTGTTTTATTCATTTATTGAATTTTGTTGACCCAGTAAGCCCACTGGGCATAGAAGTCCCTTTTTCAGGGGCGACCAAGGGGAGGGGGATACAGATGGTAAGCAACTGAAATTGAACCAGATTAAGCAGTTGGTGGTATTTTTAGTGAATGGGAGAAATTTGGCTAGGACGCCGGGAAATACCCCTACTCTTGCAGTAGGGGAAGCTTTGTCTGACTACTGGTTGGCAAGATGGCCGACTAGGGAGCAGGGTGCACAGATGGTGTAGCTGCAGTTTTGGATGTTTCCAACCTTGGACTTATTACTTTAGAATCTACTCCTTCATTCCTTCTAGGGAATCAGTTGCTTCAAGATATTCTGCAAGAAAATATGGACTTGAAGGTTTCCCAATCCTTTCTTGAGCCTCCTGCTTCTACTAAGCTGGAGAACCTGCCTTTACCTGACCCTAAAGTTGTGCCTTTGGGTCCACGCAGTGTTGTGCCTGACCCTTTATGACCTACTTCTACTTGTGCAGCCCAAGATTCAGCAGAGCAAATCTTGAAAATTAAACTTCATAGGAACAATCGTTTACATATTTTGGACATTGAGAAAAAAGCGCTCTCTCACCTGGAAAGCACAATGGGCAATGTTCCTTCAGTTTCTTCGGAAGCCCTTCCCTAGCATTCACAACAGTGCTCATCTCCAGGACCTCCGAGAATTTCCCCGCTTACAGCTCAGCCTTGGTCTCCTGTGGCATTCTTACAACATGCTGGCTGCATCTGTAATGCTGATGATACTGCCTGGATATCTCCTGCTGTCCCGACTGCTAAAGACATCCATACTTCAGGTACTTTAGCCACTGCTCCGTTGCCTTTGGCTCACCCGGTTTATTCTGCTGCCTGTTCTTCTCACCAGTCTGAAGGCCTTGTTGCCATGGTTCAACATTTCGACTGTCAGACGGCAACCACGCCTAATGTCATGGACCTTGCTTGCAATGCTGAGCAGCACCCTGTACCTCCAGTTGCTTCTGCCATTCCCTGCCAGACGGAGCACAGTATCCCTGTAAGTACCTCTGCTCCTTCTATTCATTCCAGTTCTGTTGCTGTACATTCTGGGCCAGAAGTTTCTTCAGATTTACCTGGTCCTTCTATTGCATTGCCACCTCTACATGATACTTCCTCCACCTCCTGGGTTGATATTAAGGATTCATATGTGTGTCTCAATCCCCTGCAACAGCAGGCTGTGGATCCAAATACCCTGACGTCCAGGCCTACTACCTTTAAATTGTTAGATCTTTTTAATAATTTGGGGGAACCTGCCAAATGAAAAGATGCAGTCCGTTTAAAGTATCGTGGGGGTTTGGAAGACCCTCCTGTTAGGGCTTATGTGGCTCAGCGGTTGCCAAAGGAAACTATACAATTTACTGCCATCAAGGTTTTTGATCTGATCCATACCTCGGCAGATA